>OY829908.1:7946230-13631230 GCA_963691955.1 Chloroclystis v-ata | reverse complement strand
TCTAACAATACGACCTATGCGTAGAATAGAGTTCTATGTGACCATAGAGCAAAAGTACTTTTATCAGCTAAACGTGTTATGGAGTTCAAACTCTACAGAGGTGCGTTTTTAGAATTTTTATATCTAATGTAGTTACGGAGATAAAGAGTCGAATAACGTTGCATCTGATATCAGTTCCGCAGAACAACGCACTGAGTGCCCATGCGACAGTAATCGGAAGCGGGGACGGCAAGATAGCGCGGTCCGTTTTTCAGTCCAGCCACTATACGATGGAAAGCGGTAGATCATTACGGGCGTTCGATATTTATTTGGGACTTTTTTTGACGGAAAGCTAGTGAAACTCATTATTAATACGAAAGAACGATTAACTTAATACATGTCTTCAGTATAATCATTTTATGTATAAAAATAAACACGATAAAGTACAAGTCATATGAAAATATAGGACCATTTTTGACGGATACTGATGAGCTTTTATGGATTTTATGTGAATATAGGACTTTTTATGGTGGAATCTGTTTTACAATTTACGGAGTCGATGTTAAGATAGTACGTTTTTACTGGAATAACGAGTTTAAATAGGACATTGTTCGATTTAAAACTTCGTTAATTTCAAGTTTTATTTTATAATAATTTGTTCTCTAAATTTGTAGGTGTTCATATTATTCTGCCATACTCATAGTTATAAACAAAAACAGTTATTTTTTGTCAGATGTTAATGACGATCGTCACAAATCAGCACAATCGTCACCTTAACATATTATCCCTATCTCCTGGGTCAGTAGGAAAAAAAATAGCCTAAAGCTCTATCTACAAATAGACTTAAGTATTTCCAAAGTTTTCAAACAGTATTTTGAATTGTTTGATCTCCAGAACTAAACCTCTTACACTGAAGCTACAAAGTAACGCCATTATCGCGACATAGTCAACTCTAACTTTAATCTAGATTTCCATATCCCAAACAAACTGTGCTACGAATGTCATGTTTTCCGGCTAAAGAAAAACCTGACGGACCCTGATTTAAAAATAAGGGATTTAAAAAGAAAAACACTGAACATTCAAATGAAAACGCTGTTTTGCTGTGTTTGATTTTAAGAATGATTGCAGTGGCCTCATGACAATATAAACGTATTTTCTATAAGAGAAAACTATAATATTTCAATTTTATAAGTTTTGAAATGAGTAATAGAATAAGGTCATTTGCTATAATGTGGGATGAATCAGTAGGAAAGCGTAGGGCAAATGATGTTACTACATACTCGTAGTTGCCTTTTAAAATGTATTCTTGCTAATGTTGACCAAGAAGTTTGGTTTTTAGTTGGACAATTATTGTGGGCCAAACTAGAAATCGCTTTGTGGTTTCAGAAAGAGGTAAAGCGCAAAATAAAAACAATAATATTTACGAACTGAGATTATCACTTTATTTAATCGCTTTGTGTTTCCATTGCATGTTTACGCCACAAATAAGTTAATCATCCGCCTTAAACATCTACAGAAGAAACATGTCCGAAAAGAAGATTAATGAAGAAGAAGATTAAGAAGATTAGTGTTAATTCTGTTATTGAAAGAGCTTCTTAAACCAAAACTATCTATACTCCTTTTGAATGGCGTTTATTAGTAATATGAGCCAAGAATAAAGGGGAAACCTATGTTTTTCGCAACGTTACCTCATTGATTTTATATGTCAATGACAAGTTAATGACAAGGTATGGATGAAAGATATTGAGGAGAAGAACTGGAATAGCATTAAAGAACTTCATGCAGAGAGCAGTAACACAAACAAATTATGTTTTTAAATATTACTTTACTTCATAATTTTACAGCAAATTATGAAATGAATTAAACCTATGTTTTAAGGTTTCTGATGATAAATACAGAGATTTATTAGATAAGTGCCACTCAAAAGTTATATTCGTGGAGTATCATCCTTACCTCATCACACTGCGTAATTCTTTAGAAGAGTCGGATGATGAGTTACTGGACTATATTATATGGTATTTTTTCTGCTGCTTAATTTTAAAGCTGTATTCGTCATTTAGCGAAATAATAATAATGACATTCCACGTTGTAAAACTATTATTTAGTAACTACTTATAAAGGTTGATTTTTATTTGTTTAAGTAGGATTATTGTAACTAATGCAAACCTGATGATCAACCCCCTGTCTGATGTTAAGTATTCTGATAATAAAAATACAACTTTTGGGTACTAAATTAAACTTTTTCATGTTGTTCTAACGGAAGGACATGGTACTAAGTTACTAATAAGTAACGCGTGATTGATATTCAAAGTTAGTCTTGAGAACAAACTTTTGAATGAATAAAAGTTTGTTTTGTTCAGTTTTAAACGATTTTAAATTCACAAAATATCCTAAATATTTTAAAATTACATAATATATTTATATATAGGTATAAATAATGGAAGCTAGACATAGTTTTACTAACATTATTATAAGGATATTATTCACATAGAACTCTTACGGAAAAGGTGATTCCGACGTAAAACGATCAATATTAATATAGAACATCATTTCATTATGATTTTTCCGTAGAACAAAGTTTAGTGTTGACAACGGACCCTCACTGTTTTGCCGTACAACGTCCAATGTTTACATGGGACTTGCTATCTCCGGAAAAAAAAGAATAATAAATATACAACACAAAGCAATTAACTATTCTGCGGTGTTGTAACAACATACCAAAAAATCTCAATGATAAGTCTCACCGTTTAAAAGTTATAACTCTTAAACGAAGTCAAAAACTTCTCTGGCCTCTACTGAAAACCATCAACTTTGCAGATCAAACTTTGTTCTACGGATGAGTCGAATATCGAGAAAACGGAAAATCTAAGAAAGAACAGATTAAAATCTAAAGAACTAAACCAGACTTAGAGAAAAATCCCAGAAAACCCCAAACACCCAAAAAATTCGTAAATTACGAATACTGGTCACCCCAAACTCCAGTTATGAAAGTGAAAAAGCAAGCCTACGCCAATGAGACCAGTTTTTAAACAACTTATTGGTCAGAAGACTTACAGTCACATGATTTCCAGACCAGACTTACCAAAGCCTTTCAAACCAGCTATTCTCCATTAGAGCAGACCAGGCCAGAAGAATACCGTACTTTACGTAAACCTAAACCTAACCTAAACCATTACCGTACACAAAATTACGAGTACCGAAAGTAATACCGCCTTTAAACAAAAACCCGACATCATTTGAGGGAGAATTCCACAAATTAATGACGGCGTCAATAGAAAACAACAACTCTGAACCTAAATGACCTACAAAGAGAAATAAACCGAAACAGAAGCCTGTTAGGAATTGTAATTGGAAGATGCATGTGGAACATCTCTGCAACAAAATAAATAAATTTGTGTATGTTTTGCATCCTCATCGTCAAACTACTAACCTCAGTAAAACGCTGACAGCGTTCGATGGATATATCGTGTCGGTACTTAGATATGGGCTAGTCGTGTATTTATAGAACTATTTTTATTATTATTCGTTTTTAAGAGAATCGCAACATTAAATTGGTTTTATTTATATTTAGAAGTCGGTTATTAGACTCGAACCATATTATGTTGAGGTGTTTTACAGTATCATCAATATTAAGAACATCTTCTTGTTCGTTTGCACTGCTTATTACTAGATAAATGTCATCTGCAAACATGAAAATTTTAATTTCTTTGGGTATGCAGGTATTTATATCGTAAATATAAATTAAAAAGAAAATTGGTCCGAGTATAGATCCCTGTGGTACTCCATATTTTATAGACTCTTGACAAGACGTCGCACCATTTACTTCGACTAACTGCTTTCTTGTTTTTAGATAAGATTGGCAAATTTTGAGGTCTTTTCCAGTTATGCCATGACATGTAATTCCAGTTTAGCTATAAGCACATCATGATGAACGCAGTCAAAAGCCCTTGATAGGTCACAGAAAATTCCACAGGTAATTATTTTGCCATCAAGGCTGGGCATGATATATTTCATAAGTTCTGCGATGGCATCAGTTGTAGACCGTGATTTTCTTAAACCATATTGTCTACAATTAAACAGTTCATTGTCAGTTATATATTTTTCTATCTATTGTACATAATTTTTTCCATTATTTTACTGAATATAGGCAGCAGTGATATAGACCGATAGTTTTGGCACTAGTAATTTTGGGAACTCTACTGATATAGAAGGGTTGTCATTCAAACCTTTTTTCCGGGAGCTCAAAATACTAACTTTGCCGAGCATGTATATTTCGACGCAGCCAATATTTGTATACCAAATGACTCGGTCAAGTGTGTGATACAATTATTTATAAGATGACCTTGTAAACATTTACCATACATGTTGCAAATAAATGTTTTGAATTTGAAAAAACCTACGGAAGTGAAGAAAGAACCTAAAAAACGCCAATAATCCATAAAATCTAACAATATCGAGAAAACGGAAAATCTAAGAAAGAACAGATTAAAATCTAAAGAACTAAACCAGACTCGTCTATTTTTCTGGTTCAATCCCTTAGTCTGATTGAAAATTTTCAAAATATAATTTCCGAGAAATATAGGAACTTATAGAAAAAAGCCTTGAGCACTAGAATCGGAAGTCACAATGGGTAGTTTGGAAAGGGCTACCTTGTGCGGATTCATCTGTAGATTGTGTTCCGAGATGCATCGCGTTGTCATTCACATTTACGGGGATGAGGGTATACGCCTTTGTATACCGGAAAAAATCAGTCGATATCTATCTATAAATGTAAGTTATTAAATCAAATCACTGTTTAGGTTGAACCACGGGGCTAGATGTCGCTGTGTAAATTGTCCAGTAATATTTATTTATTATTTATATTAATTTTTTATTCTTTTCCAGGTTTCCCAGTCAGATCCTCTCCCGAAAACCATCTGTAGTAACTGATTGGAGCGTTTAGAGAATCAACACAGATTGATGCTTGTTATGTAAAGAGCTACAAATATTATAAAAGGTCACAGAAAATTCCACAGGTAATTATTTTGCCATCAAGGCTGGGCATGATTTATTTCATAAGTTCTGCGATGGCATCAGTTGTAAACCTTGATTTTCTAAAACCATATTGTCTACAATTAAACAATTCATTGTCAGTTATATATTTTTCTAATCTATTGTACATAATTTTTCCATTATTTTACTGAATATAGGCAGCAGTGATATAGACCGATAGTTTTGGCACTAGTAATTTTGGGAACTCTACTGATATAGAAGGGTTGTCATTCAAACCTTTTTTCCGGGAGCTCAAAATACTAACTTTGCCGAGCATGTATATTTCCACGCAGCCAATATTTGTATACCAAATGACTCGGTCAAGTGTGTGATACAATTATTTATAAGATGACCTTGTAAACATTTACCATACATGTTGCAAATAAATGTTTTGAATTTGAAAAAACCTACGGAAGTGAAAAAAGAACTTAAAAAACACAAATCGTCCATAAAATCTAACAATATCGAGAAAACGGAAAATCTAAGAAAGAACAGATTAAAATCTAATGAACTAAATCCAGACTCAAAGAAAAATCCCAGAAAACCCCGATAACCCAAAAAATTCGTAAATTACGAATACTGGTCATCCCAAACCCCAGTTATGATAGAGAAAAAGCAAGCCTACGCCAATGAGAACAGTTCTTAAACAACTTATTGTTCAGAAGACTTACAGTCACATGATTTCCAGACCAGACTCACCAAAGCCTTTCAAACCAGCTATTCTCCAACAGAGCAGACCAGGCCAGAAGAATACCGTACTTTACCCACCTAAACCATTACCGTACACAACATTACGAGTACTTAAAGTAATACCGCCTTTAAACAAAATCCGAACATAATTTGAGGAGGAATTCCACAAATTAGTGACGGCATCAATAGAAAAAAATTGCAATTAAATGTTTTGATCTGATTTGATTTGAAAACAACAACTCTGAACCTAAAGAACCTACAAAGAGAAATAAACCGAAACAAAAGCCGAAAGAACAACCTGTCCCTTTACCAGTTGTTCAATACAATGACAATAAATATTATATATTCTTACCACCGGCCCCGCCCGCTCATTTACCGCAGACACAGATCACCTATAACTGCCCACCGTTACAAGCCTCCAACTCGACTCTTTGGACTTTGGTTTCTTTAAACTGTCTGTAATTTTTTTGTACCTTTTATTTTTAAATCTTTTGAATACGGAAGCATCGGAAGTGGAAAACTCTTTAGTTTTATCGCTTGACTCATTGTTGTCTAGTTCATCAGACGATGAATATTTGAAAAATTTTGTATTAAGAGAAATTTTGGAAGATTCAAACTCATCGTCAGTCAAGCTTTATTTATTTTTCTTCTATGATTTAGTTTGTGATTTTTTTGCCGTTTTATTCGATTTTGTAACTGATTGTTCACTGCTATCACTTTGTATAGGTTCTTGCTCCGTAAACTTTATTGGTCTAAACGGTATACCCGTTACACTCTATTTTCGAGTAACCATCTTATAAGACTTACTATCTATTGCTTTGGGTGTTTTTTCCTTTGAATTAGTAACATCAAAATCAAAGCAACTTGATGCTTTAGAAACTTCTTCACCTTTCCTTGCTTTCAGTTGTTTTACAACTTCTTCAATAGCTCTATGAGAAGAAAACATTTTTCTTTCCGTTTCTACTTTTTTGTCCATAACTGTTCCTTTTACTCGAGCTATACAGGTCTTACGCGCCCAATATTATGGCTTGAAGGATTTCGTGTATCTGAACTAAATTATTTCCATGTAATAAAAAATAATGTAAGACTTTTTTAATGAAATTGCAAATTATTTATAAGTAGACGGTAATTCACATATACGTGTTTTAATGATTCTATCTTGATATAAAATAAATGTATACGTGGGAGAAATAGGTAGAAGTTGGTGTGGAATAATCATTGCAGTTATCAGCAAATTCAGGGTTGTACGAAATCGAAATTCAAATGAGCAGCTCGCCCCCACCTCCACCCCCCACCCCGCACCCCGCGCCCCGCCCGCGGCCTTGACTCGCTCTTGACCCGGCGGCGACGCCACGCGCGGACTAAATCCTGTCTTCAATCTTTAAGCAACCATTGTTACATTGAAGGCACCGGCACCGTTTCGTTTTCCAATTATTCCCCCAACAAAAAAGGTAGAAATGGCAGAAATGCGGTGTTTTTTATATGCTCAGTTTATTTGAAGTCTCGCCACTCGTGGACTAAATTGCAGTATGTACGTGGCACTGTCTTACGATGTTTCCTAGTCGCCGCTTCATGTTTAAGTAAATTTACTGAAATAAGGGATACTAGCCGCCTCGCAGCATTAGTAGGTAACTGGGCTGTATTGTGGTTGGAGCCGTAGGAGTCCAGTAGTAGAATTTCTTCAAAAATAAATGCAGAGTTGATTTTCCTATGTTTTATTCCTTGTACCTACTTGTTCAATTGTTGCGTTGCGACCGGCGGCTGACGACAATTTGCCTTGCGCGCTAAAAAGCTATACCGTACGGAGAGCGGCTTGTTTTCGAGCGGTTACGACTTAAATTTTTACTACGAATTTTCCATGTTTTTATCTATATCTTCTAAACTAATAATTACATATTCTTATATGTTATATAAATTTGTACGTTTCGACCTTCACTTTATTACTATAGATATAACAATATTTACTTTATGTATTAGGTAGGTTTTTTATTTTTACGGAAAACATGAACAAATCTAAATTATATGACAAATTTTTCGTCGTGTCATCTATACTAATATACTAATAATCTATATCTATACTAATATTATAAAGAGGAAAGATTTGTTTGTTTGTAATGAATAGGCTCCGAAACCACTGGACCGATTTCAAAAATTATTTCACCTTTGGAAAGCTACATTATCCCCGAGTAAGATAGGCTATATTATATTTTAAAAAAATTAGGGATCCTTACTAAAACTCCAATAATGTAACATAAGGTGTAAAAAAAAGTAATGTCAATGTAATGTAATGTAGGTAATGCTAATCCTAACTAATATTATAAATACGAAAGTAACTCTGTCTGTCTGTCTGTCCGTCTGTCTGTCTGTTACGCTTTCCCGCTTAAACCTCTCAACCGATTTTGATGAAATTTGGCACATACAATCTTTAGTCCCTGAGACAGAACATGGGCTACTTTTTACCTCGGAAAAATACATGCTTCCGTGGGAAAATATATGCATACGCGGGAAAAATCGATTTGGATAAAATTTAGTATGGAGATAGTTGCAAATAAAAGTAGGTATATGGCGAGAGCCTTTTTACCGCGGAAAATTAAATGCTTCCGCGGGAAAATATATGCTTACGCGGGAGAATTCGATTTGGTTGAAATTTAGTATGGAAATAGTTGCAAATAAAAGTATATGGCGAGACGAAGTTCGCGGGGGCAGCTAGTGGACAATATGTTACAAACCTACTTGTGGTAATGTAATGTTCAATTTTCAAGGATCAAGCACTATTGATACTGACTCATTTCAGTATAAGGTGTTTACCTGCGTTACGTGCCTAAAATCGCGTTTTTGTACACCATAATAACCCAAATCTGAGCGTAATTTGAGCGGGAAATGAAACGGAAGTAGTTACGTGTTGTAAGGTCGGCGCGGTTCCGGCGTGGCCGGCGCGTTCTGCCTCTACTCAGTAACCTGGGCATAGGCGGTTCTGCAGCTCAGAGGTGTCCTGCTCTGCGCCTGTTCTGCGCTGGTGCAGCCGGGCATTGTCGCCCGAGAGGGCGCAACGCCAACATCAGCCTCGCTGAGATTATTCTGCGCCCAGCAGTAGCTACTCCCCGTAAGATTAATCAGTAAGTCTGCAATAATTGAACAAAAGATGATTCATTTATCTTGTTTTATCAGAAAAGATCTTCATTATTCCTCGTACAATTCTCCAAATCATCAATAATGTTGTGTGACGTGGCTCTAATTACAAATATATGTAGATATATATTTGTTATTAACTCAAATATTTAGGTCCGCGTCACCAGAGCGCGGAAAGAAAACAAACCTATAGAATCAAGATGTTACTACTCCTTGCGAAAACAACCCTTGCTTTTGCTTATTTTATTAACTTCTGAAGTTGGTTATCTATGAAGTACCTTTGTCTGTATAAAATATAATATCAGTACGTATATCTTATATTCTTTAGGACAATTATATGTATAGATATTATTTCGCTATCGTGTTAATAAACTATTCATGATATTTATCACACGGTAATGGGCGAAGAGATATAAAACATATATATTTTGTTTGTGTTACATTTGTTGTTTTAAGAGAAAAGAAAAGATTCGTGCGCAGGCGCTGGAGTGAGCTCTGCAGCCCAGCAGTGGGACGGCCGAGAGGCTGCAGCCCAGCAGTGGGACGGCCGAGAGGCTGCAGCCCAGCAGTGGGACGGCCGAGAGGCTGCAGCCCAGCAGTGGGACGGCCGAGAGCCCGCGCACTGATCATGTCCCGCAGCTTCGTTACTGTCCGTGTGTTTGTAGAGCGCCGGAGCGCGAGGGCCGATGTACGAGGCCCCTCGACGTGGGCCCGCGTACGACGAGGCCCCTCGACGTGGGCCCGCGTGCGACGAGGCCCCTCGAAGAGCCGTCCTTACGTAATGCCCAATAACAAGATCCGCCATTACAATAAGGGACCCTCATAAAAACCAAAAGAGGTATTTTTGTGTGAGTCTGTGGCTGACCTCATCGTACTTTTGGCGCAGTGAAGATCTTGTTTGGAGTACTCCGCCGCATAACATCAACACAACCTATGTAACCTATCGTCTTACTTCAAGTCTCCTGAATAAAACCTTTTAAAAGTCTTGGGCTTAATTAAGTTTAACACTAAACAATAAAAACGTTGGACATAGAACATCACCGCTGACTTCTGGTATCCTTAATACGTCCAAGAGAGGAAAGGGCCAGGCACTAATGTTAGACCGCCTCCAAACAGCGGTTAAAGCTTCACGTACTCGGTATTTGGCTTTTATTTCCATAATAGCCTTAAGATCACTTGGACAAGTTACCTCGACCTAATACAGCCTATCTTATATCTACTATAATAGTAGACTATAGATGGTTCGAGATAACAATAGAAGACAGATGGAAATAGATACTTTAAAACATTTTCGTACATATTTATAAAAGCATTATATTCGGGGTTATCTGTGTATTCATACAAAACCTGATCTAGGGCAATTAATGTACAGTGAAGAAATGGTTCTGCTTCAACCTAATTGTTGAAATCTGACAGAGTGCGTGCACAGCTGCGCCGGACTCCCTGGCACGGCTTAGGTTCCTACTTCATTATCAATCACTGGATCTAGATAAGATTTGGGCAACTTGTGGAGGCAGTGCGGGTGCGGGTGCGGGTGCCGAGGGGGTGAGGGGGTGAGGGGCGGCGGCGCGGCCGGCACTCGCGCGCCCGCCGCCGCCGGGTACGGCCGTCGCGACCGCGGCACGCTTGCACGCTGCGCACCGCGCTCACTCGCGCCATGCCGCCGCCTCCGCCGACGCCGGCGCCGTCGCCATGACGACCGCCTCGCGTCTTCCGACACCTGAACCAACCATGTAGCATTTAAATTACGAAAACTGCCAACATTCCTGCCAATTAAAGTTTAAGTCAAGTTTAGTCGTAAGTTAGAGTCGCCGCTTGTCGCTCGCGCCGGAGGCCGGTCGCCGCCGGCGCGGGCCCGTAGCTGAGCCATCACCATCGCTTGGACGCTTCACCGCCACGCCGCCTTCCGTAGACTAAGATAGGGTTAGCGGTACCGATACCGTATTGTGATAGCTCGGCTCCCGTAGATCCCCGGAGGCCGCTACGGACGCGTCGCCCTCGGCAACATTCGCGACAACCTCAGCTCGTGGGTGCTGTGGTGGCGACACCGGCACCTGCGCGCCCCCCGCCCCGCCGCCCCCCCGGAGGATGCGCCGCGCCGCCAGCCCGCCGCGCCGCGCCGCCGCCGCGCGCCGAACACCGACATGGACGGCGAGCGCCGCCGCCCGCGCCCCCGCCCCGCCAAGTGAGTCTACCCACACACCGATCATACACTAAACCTGATACTTTCATCTTCAGTTCAGTATATCGTCACCTGCTGTAAGTTGAGTGTTGCCCGGTACTACCCGGTATCAGTATCGTTCGGACATGGTGTAGCAGACGTCAGTTGACCCTCCGTCGTGAGTCCTCCTCGCTCGCTGCTCACTGCCGCCGGCCGACGCGCCGCGCCCGTGGGGTAGGTCATGGTTAGCTCGACGCGTTATCAACTATTATAGCACCTAATTAATATTACATAGAAGCAATACTTTAATATTATTTTGTACACCTTATAAACGACCTGTAGAAGAGATTAATATCTAAGAAAATTAGGACAACTCCGACACAATAGCTCCCGAAAGATGCCCTTATAATAAACGTAATGTTTATACATACTTTTAATCTATACTTATAATAAATCTGTAATCGGTCATGGAGGAAGTTAGTTTGTCTTCAGAGATATTCTGTTTATAGGCTCAATAAATGATACTGAAACTACATAATATTGACGATTCTTGATTTTTTTTCTTTACCTATGTGTATGTATTTATGTACCTATGTTCCGCCATAACTCTTAAACCAATTATCCGAATAAGAATAAAATAGGTTTATTTTTATTGATGAAATTTGGTAGATATTAATAAAATAAAATAAAAAAACGTTTATTGAACATATTGGAATAGGTAGGTACTATTTCACTTTCAAAATTTTCGTGAGTTATACTATTCATTTTGTACAACGGGAATTACTCACGTATTTACATATTGGAATAAATTTAGAGGTCTGGGACACAGGATCGTCATCATCATATCAGCCGTCGGACATAGGTCTCCCTATATGATATCTATCCAGTCGTTTTCGACCCGTATAGATTTTTTATTAGTATAGACCTAGACGAATAAAAGATTCGTCTATGGTATAGATAACATAAAAGTACATTACGTTTATAAAGTTCATAAAATTCTTTTTTTTTATAAAGTTCATAAAAAGAGTTTATAAAGTTCATAAAAAGAATTTTATGAACTTTTATGAACTATTAAAGTGCCAAAAATGGCACATTGAATGGCAATGTTAATTCGTTGGCCATAATAGAGGATAGCGTTGTTATCACCCGTGGACTCATTTAGACAATGTTTGGATATTATATTGAGTATAAATTAGAAATGTAGCAGCCGTAACACAAGTTTCGAGCTTACCACGGGGCTAGATGTTGCTGTGTGAATTGTCCAGCAATATTTATTTATTTATTTACTTAGACGAGTGCCAACGGTGTATATTGTCGGCTACAGGGGCTGTCTTAAAGATAAGAAAGGCTTAAAGGTCTATTTTACAAATATGTAGAAACGGCGTATTTATAATCAAAACACTAACCACAATTAAAAAATATATGATGCGATCGGTCGGTCCATTTCAAAATGAAGTCGACTGTCGACGGCCGGGGTCAGTATAACTTATTTACGAATGTTTTCCGCAAAAAGTATACGAAATAAAATCGGTTAACAATAAGGTAAACACAGGTACAAAGCCAGCTCTATCGGCTTTGTTCTGTAGTGCGAAAGTAACAAAAGTCAAGCGATGAGGCGCCCCGCGCCCGTGCCGGACCCGTTACGTAACCGCCGGCTCACACCTCTATTTGAAACTCAAAGCAAAAGTAACTGTTAAGCAGGAAACACATTATTAACACCCGACGCGACGCGACGTGTCGACACCCGACGTGCACCGTGCATATTACCAACACGCGACGCCACGACATACTAGAATTTCATCATCATTTCGCTAAATAAATGCAAAAATTTAATATGAAATTGGCATAATGTGACAGTTCTCGAACGAATGACGCGTGGCGTCGAGTGTTGTCTAGAAACATACTGCGAGCCCACGTCGGATGGCGTGTTTACCCCCACCATGGCCGACACGCAGATCTGGCACGTCTGGATCAGGTGGCGTGTGCGCGCGTGGCGTCGGGTCGCGTGTTCAAAGTGTGTTTCTGGTCCATAGAAAACCATACATTTGATTCGACTCAACACGCATCGCGTTGCATCGGGTGGCGTCGGGTGTTAATAATGTGTTTCTACCTTAACACAGTTGAATACATCCAACAAGATGTTGTTTGTTGTACTCGGCGAACCACAAACTTGACATACTAATAAGTAGCATCATCGTAAGTAATGATCACGTTATCTGCCGCGTTATGTCCGATCCCCTCGCAGTGGTGAACATCTGTTGTTACGTAAGAGCGCAGACGGATGAGATAAGGGACTGTTATTGTAGTAGGTACCGCGCGCCCTTGACCCCGCGCCGGGAGGCAGGACTGCGCCCGTCCGTGCCCCCCTCCATCCCCTCCCCCTCTCCTCACGAGTCTTCGGACCGAGAATTGGAACCCGACAGTTGTTTTCTATAGAGATCATTGCCCACCGTGACTGCCGAATTCGCGGGTTATGGGAGTCGAGCCCATTCTGTGCATCACGATCCTATCTAGATAGGCATTTAAATATTTAGTCCATTAGTCTGGTTCCATCGCATACAATTTAATCATATTAACATACAAATATTATTGATGAAAATAAGTAAGACATTGATTCTATCAATAACTGATGCGCTCGAGTATGTCCATGTAGTATTTAATTATCTATACCCGCTTCTTCCACCGATGAAAAGGTATATAATTATGGCTTGGTCTAATAATCCCCTTAGAGTGATGTAACTTTTTTTTATTATCATCTAAGCTTTGCAACCCAAAAGGTATCTATGACGTGCATTTACTCAAGCGCCAAAGAGACCTATTTGGTTGCAAAGCTTTGATGAAAAGAAGAAAAAAGTAGTTGTTTTTGTTTTTGATCGTGTCCTCTCCTAGTATCAGAATCCAGCCGGTGGCGCGGCGCGCGAGGCAGGTACCAACATCATTACGTAACATCTGTTGACTTTGTAACTTGCGTTACGTAACTCGAACACTCAGTGCTTTAGATAATACCAAATTGCACAGTTCTACACCGCAAATAAACCATAAAACACCTATTGGAGATGTTTCACATGATCGTTAAATATGTACGTAGGCAAGGCATACGTAATACCATTTACAAATCTCAGCAGACTCATATACCAGTATCCTAATTCCATTTACTTGTCTATTGTGTGGTAGTAGCCAGCGTACTACCTGATAATGTTTATCAAATAATCCTAATAATGTATAAAACATTTGTAAAACGAGTCTGTAATTCAGTTACCTACATTATAGAATTTTGGAAAAAATTGGTGTTATACCGCCACTTGCGGCTTTGCCCGTGGTCGATTTTTCCGCATTAAAATGTAGCCTTAGTGTTATTTTGAAGTGCGTGCGTACCTTTTGCATGAAAGAACAACAAAAATCCTAACAAACTTTCCACTTTTACAATATTTAGTGAGAAATAGTGAGGTACAGTCGACCAATGAAAAGGTTCGTCAATTTTCGATTATTATTCGACTTATTCGATAACAGACGTCATATTTATTTAAATGTTAGCAGCACTGTTTCTTGCACTGACGTATGTTGGCATAATTGATTCTTGCCGTACCGTAGTGCAAGCGATAACCGCCTCTAAGGTGACGAACCTTTTCATTCGTCGACTGTACTTTGCGGCATTCACCACGACTGCAGATCGTAACCAGAATAACAAAACAACATATCATTCGCAGACGACACGCATGTTGGTTCAAAGGATGTATCAGCCCAATAGTTACAAATCAAAATTGACAGCTCTATCCAGATTATAAATTAAGACTATTGTATAAAGTGTAATACCTACCATTATTTTAAGGCAAAATAAAAAAATCGTTGTATCATTATCTAAAAAATAAAGGTTTTACAAGTCAGAAACTAGAAATAATAGCCTACTTTACAAAAATAGCTCACTTTGAACACTTCTAGGTAATCAAAGTACTGGCAAAAATCAATTGCGGCCCTGGCACAGTTTGCGGGTGTCGTGCGCCGCTCACCATCGGCAGTGGAAGCCGCGACACGCGACCCACAACCAAGGGACCCGCACCCGCGACCAAGCGGCCCTGGCACGGTTCTGCGGGTGTCGTGCGCCGCTCACCATCGGCAGTGGAAGCCGCTACACGCGACCCACAACCGAGAGACCCGCTATCCGCGACCAAGCGGCCCTGGCACAGTTCTGCGGGTGTCGTGCGCCGCTCACCATCGGCAGTGGAAGCCGCTACACGCGACCCACAACCGAGAGACCCGCTATCCGCGACCAAGCGGCCCTGGCACAGTTCTGCGGGTGTCGTGCGCCGCTCACCATCGGCAGTGGAAGCCGCAACACGCGACCCACAACCGAGAGACCCGCAACCCGCGACCAAGCGGCCCTGGCACAGTTCTGCGGGTGTCGTGCGCCGCTCACCATCGGCAGTGGAAGCCGCGACACGCGACCCACAACCGAGAGACCCGCAACCCGCGACCAAGCGGCCCTGGCACAGTTCTGCGGGTGTCGTGCGCCGCTAAACATCGGCAGTGGAAGCCGCGACACGCGACCCACAACCGAGCGACCCGCGACCCGCGACCAAGCGGCCCTGGCACAGTTCTGCGGGTGTCGTGCGCCGCTAACCATCGGCAGTGGAAGCCGCGACACGCGACCTGAAACCCGCAACCGAGCAACCTGCGACCCGCAACCGAGCGACCCGCGACCCGCAACCGAGCGACCCGCGACCAAGCGGCCGCTCACGAACGCGTTTACCCCAACGGTTGTTGGGCTAATCGAGAGATTAAAAAATATACTGACTAAAATTGGTTCTGGTCCAGGAGTCTTGGTACAGTGGAGTTGGTACGAGCAACAGTCCTACAGAAGGGCACAGAGAAAAGTCTATGAGTCCTATATTACGTACATAATTACCGGGAGGTATAACCGAAACAGCAAGTTGTGCAGATCGGGAACGTTGATCGCACCCGAAGTACCTTGCACATTGTTGTTTATACCATGTACATATTAATAAAAGCCCTCGCCCCGTCCACTGGTTTGGCTGCGAGCAACAGTGAAACCTATTAAGTTTATTGACACTTCATAAACATGCAGCTTCAAATCCAATTAAAACTTGCTGATGGTAGATTCCAGTTTTTCAATTAACATACTGATGAAAAAGCGATTGAGATGTAAAGTCTGTTTGCCCTCGTGCCTGTCGTGACAGCACGCGGACACCAGTCGTGAACCCGGTCACTGCCACGTCTCGCCGGCGAGATCTGTTTAACTTAATGTAGTGTAGATGTACAGTGATGGCTAAACCAACACTATTTATAGTATAAATTATAGCTATTTTGTCAACTTGCCAAGAAGACAAGTATTAAGAGAATGTAGCCACGAGCCACGAGTAGACGTGACGCTGCCGGCTCATGGGCGGCGGGGTGGGTCGTGGGTCCCATGACGCGGCGCCGCGGGCCGCGCCGGGCTCACCTGTTGGCTCTGGCTCGGCGCCAGCGCCCATTGACGCCAGCATCCGCGCCCGCAACCACCATTCACTGACCCCTAATAAATGACCTATAGCCTTACTCTTCCTATTCCTAGTCGTATTATAAGAACCGTTCAAAACTAGACTAAAAATAAAATAAAATTGTTCTTGCTTCTTATATTTCTTAATCTTCGAACCACATAACTTGTAATTGAGCAAGCTTTCGTAGAATTCATTTCGAGTAATGCTCATTTTTCGTAGAAAATATAGACCTGATCTAGAGTTGTGATTTCTATAATTTCGCAGTTAGCCATTTTCATAGGCTTTCTTCTGAAAACTAAAAAAGTTAGCTTTGAACGCAAGATGAGGTGCCGCGGTGAGTCGTTCATCAACTCACACCAAAAATCTTGTCCCAACTGGTGTGAGTTGACGAATCGTAAAAAAGCTAGTGGCTTGACTGAAATAGTCTTGCTTTTGCGTATGGGTTTGATAATAATTTCACAAAACACATTGCCTTACCAAGTAATTTACCTGTGTATCTCTAATAGTTTCGGATAAAAGTGCCTGTGACACACGGACGGACAGGCAGACGTCACGAGTCTATAAAGGTTCCGTTTTTTGCCATTTAGCTATGAAACCCTAAAAATGAATATTTTATTTATTTATTTTATTTTTTATTTTATTAAAACTATCTTTATATAAAACAATATCATATATTGATGCACATCTACGGCATAACTAGACTAGAAATAATGTGCGGTACTTCGCAATCAACGTTGTAACACGTATGCAGCCATAACGCAGCGCGTACAAGTACAATGTGATAGTCCCTTCAGATCAAGTTCACAACACTCACTAATTCTACTTTTTAATAAATTAACTATAAAGTCATTCATTTTATCCAAAAATGTTACTAGATAATTTACACAGCGTGCTGTGCTTTGTAAACTTTTAAATTGATTAAAATTCCTAACTAAATCTTCTGGAGATCTCTCTATAAGTTCTCGAGATGAATGTGACAGACAGACGGTCACGTGGTCATAATCATAGTCATAATCTTTATTCATTTCACAATGGTCAAATTGTATTTGAATATAAATTTAAATACTAACACAAAAAATTATCTAGGTACATGTACAATTGCTAAATGAAAAAAAAAAATGTTACAAAGAAAAATAAAGTTAATCAAACAAAATGTCATCGTTAAGAAATTCTTCAACTGAGTAGTAGCACCCCTTAATAATCCGATAAGATGGTCCTTTCAGAATCCTTAAAAACGGACACAAGCGTAGTCGGTACGGTCAGTCACGGTCTGCGGCCGCGGCGGAGGCTCAACAAGTGCCGTTACGGGATTAAGGCGCTGCAAATTGCATTAGAACAAGATGACATGGACAAGTGTCCAGCGCTCATTGTCGCACCAGCATGCACCAGCCTCTCCGACACCACGTCAAATCAAAGATCTAGCCGGTAGAGTTTTTGTTATACGTCATAAACTATTTCATAAAAATAACTGCTACGCAAGCCTTCATGGGCGAATACGACTCGCACTTGGCTGGTTTAATTTTTTATACTTATTAAAAAATCGAATAAAGTTAAATAGTTATTCATCAATTTTAATAACCCTAGTGATGTACGAATGAATTTGAGTTCTAATTAATTAGTTAAGTTGAGGGGATATCGGGATTTGACCACAGACATGGATAACAAGACAAGAGATGATCAGGTTTCTTTAAAACAAATCTGTTTTAGCCCATGATTGTATGAAATCAACAGCTCTAATTGCTCTAATTGTGTTTCCTTCCTTGCAGGTAAGTGACGCAACCCCTGGGAGGCCCACAGCAGCGCGAGGGACCTGCAGCAGAGTTGTCCAAACCCGATTTGAGGTAAATGGTACTACCACACTTGATCCTTTTCTATTCTTGATCTACATTAACAATTTGCCCAATCTTGTTAAGAAAAATCACGACATAGTATTATTTGCTGGCGATACTTCTTTTTTGTCTGAGTTAAATAGTGGATTAATGAATTTGACAATGTAAATAATTCTATAAATATGGTTCAGCGCAAACAACCTTTTGCTGAACGAAAATAAAACAAAATCATTATATTTACCTTACCTGATGTAATATCAAGGGAGAGTCATTGAAGCCTATTGAAAGTACAGTATTTTTGGGCTTGACTTGGTCAGCAAGATTCAATGGGGTCCATACATAGACGCATTATCAAAAGGGCTAAGCTCTGCTGCAGAATATATGCTGTCAGATCGGTTTTTGTACTAATCACGAATTTTTTTAAGAACTAAATATAATGACAATAGCTGCTCCCCAGCCATTCTGCGGAAAAAGACAACATCCCTGATGCGTAGAGTGCGGGACAGCTCCAATACCATCCTTCAGACGATAGCGGGAAGACTGAATTCGCCAATTTGGCATAAGTTTTTGAAAGTCGTAATTTAATTTTGTAACTTTGATATTTACATACAATTAAGATACTTTTTACTAACCACATTGGATCAATTGTAATCTGAAATAAAAAGTTTTTTTTTAATTATTAAATTCAGGGAAGAGAAAAAAAGGGGGGGGGGGGGGGTAATTGATATTGATGACACGTCAAATTTAATCTTTGTGATTTTACGGACAAATTCTGAATCAATCATAATCATAATGTTGTTTCAAAAGTTTTAGTTAAATAGCCTTGAACCTGCGACCTCCAGGCCGCAGTCGCGCCGCTCCGCACCAGCTGTTAGATACTTCGATGAATCGATCTCCGAGTCCGCGCCCGGCGACCTCTCAGCGCCTCTTACACTCTCATTATTTATTTTTTCTTGACTAAGTTTCGTGTTGTTGGGTACATAGTGGAGAGGGAACCGCCTTTGTCACTTGCAATAAGCAGTGCACAGTTAACCAGCGAGTGCTTTACTTGTGACTTTTGAACAAATCATATGCACATTTGCAGTAGTACTTTGAAAATCATCTGAAACTGTGTCTTTGAATTATAAGGAAGTTCGGATTCATACGATTTTAATATGAATTAACCAGGTATAGCGGTTTTATATACATAGATATAATATAGGTACATACTTTATGAGATTACATTTTGTTACTGGAGAGAGTAATGACAAATAAAAAACTATTTCGTCTGGAGACTAACTCATAAACTTTATAAAGAGATATTGATAAACACTTCACCACTCCTTTGCGTCGCGCAGACGAAGAACAGGTTTATTAAACTCAGTTATTGCTCCTTACTTGTTTCAACATTGGGCATTACGTGTTGATGGCATGCGGCGTGGTGCCGGCGTGCGCTCGGAGAGGCCTTGGAGCTGGGTGGCCTCTCGTGGAGCGCGCGGAGGCCACGCCCGTCCCGCCGCGGAGGCCGCAATGCGGCGCGCGGGCCCCCTCGCCCTCGTCCTGTCGGGCAGGCCGGGGCTCCGTCCGATCACACACGGTCATGTCGACTGATAACGTGCGCGTTACGTGCTCGCTCTTGTCCCTTCTCGGTAAATAAACTTTACTTACATCAAGCTTAAGCATTAAATAATTAGACGTGCCCACTGCTGGAACATAGGAACTTCTCTCTGGACGAGAGAGATGAGGCCAGATTCACCACGACTAAGTGCGCGTCAGATTACTAAACTCTACTTTATGTTTATTAGTATAAACTCTTCCTTGGTTGGGTGGTCACTAATTAATTTATTATTTTCATCGTATTTATTATTACCCTTAACCCTTGTTTAGAAGCGGTGGCGACAGTGTCCCTCGAGGGCTCGTCTGGGAACGAGGGACGATTCTCGGTTCTTTGCCAGAGAAAAGCATCTCCTGTGCGCTTAAGTGCATACATCATAAAATAAATGTTAATTCATATTTGTATTGATATTTACATTTTTAATAACATAATTACATTTAATGAAATCAGATAAAAATATAGGCAGGTAATATTTGGCTACAGCGTAGACCCACAGTTCTGCTACGCCGTAGAGCGCTCTACGCCTTGGTCTACGCCGCTACGAGACAACACAACCTATACAAAATGTAAGATTATGTACGAGTATAACGCGATCGTCGTTTCAGACAGCAGTTGTTCGAGTTACACAGTGTTATGATTTGACCCTAGTTGTAGTTATTTTTACAAATAATTATTCTGCTACAGATATTTATGATCATCTAATCTCTCACATAATTTCGAACATAATTAAGTTGCATAATACTATTTTTCGAATTGTAACTCTATCAGCCTTTCAATCCAGTAACTCACTTGCAGTATTAACTAATTAACGGCGGGGATTGAAACCACGACCTTCAGAATGAAACTCGAGGTTTCTCACATTTATAATATTAGTATAGTTAAATATGGACACAGTATGGATATTAATGCAAAAGTTTGTTGGATTTTTGTGTGTAGATGTGTGGATTTTGATGAAAATTTTCAATTTTATAGGATACTTGTAGATCATACATCAGAGTCACACAAAGATTCATTAACGAGGGAAATTAATTTAAACTCTGGAAAATAAATGATATTGAGCTAAATTACAAATACCTACATGAGAATTATCAAAGAAAGAAATATAAGAACGACTGAGTTTTCTGCGATAGTTATTTAATTTAGTATAATCGCTCACCTCCATTGCAGTGCAGTATTACGTCATAAAGAATTCCAGGTCGCGTAGGTAATTATTGTAAACGCATTTGTTAATAGGTTTGTGGGTAGGAAGGTAGGTAGGTATCTAGGTAGGTAGGCATGTATGTACAGTGATCGCACTCTGCCGAAGACAGTCCCATCTCCCGCATGCAGCACGTCACGTGGCACGTCAGTCCGTCCCATCTCCCGCATGCAGCACGTCGCCTGGCGCGTCAGTCCGTCCCATCTCCCGCGCGCAGCACGTCGCGTGGCGCGTCAGTCCGTCCCATCTCCCGCACGCAGCACGTCACGTGGCGCGTCAGTCCGTCCCATCTCCCGCGCGCAGCATGTCGCGTGGCGCGTCAGTCCGTCCCATCTCCCGCACGCAGCACGTCACGTGGCGCGTCAGTCCGTCCCATCTCCCGCGCGCAGCACGTCGCGTGGCGCGTCAGTCCGTCCCGTCTCCCGCACGCAGCACGTCGCGTGGCACGTCAATCCGTCTCATCCCCCAGAACAGCTGACGGTAGTTTGGCGTTGGCGTTTGACAATCATGATTGCTGTTCGCGTAACAAGTACTTATATCGGCTGGTTTTAGGAAAAAGGCTAATTATAACTAGTTAGGTCTGTGATATTTGCGAAAGCAACTAAAAACCTAAATAGTTGTTTGTGATCAGCCTTGAACTATTTCCCTGCACGGCACGGCGCGGCACGCCATCTCTAAGTGAAAGTAGACACGCTACCGCCGCCGCGTCGCCGCCGCCGCGCCACCGCCGCGTCACAGTCGCGCCACCGCCGCGCCACCGCCGCGCCGCCACCGCGCCGCCACCCCGACACCGCCACGCCAAGAATAATAGATTATGCACAAGTTTTTTTTTAAAAACATTATTACCTGACTTTGCCTACTTAGTCTTCCAACTCGTCAAATTTTTCGCGTTGGCACTGGACTGGCACTAATGTAATTGTTAGGTGTTCCGCCGCACATGTGCTGGCGATGGAGATGTACTGCCTCGCCAGCTACGTAAGCCCACACCTGTTCAATTCAACTATCAACCAATCTTATATTATTAAACCATATTTTGCAGGCATAAGGCAACCTATATTATACTATGTATACATAATTATATATTATTATCGCGGAACAACTATTTGTATGATCTGCAAATATTTGTTCCGGGTGTCTGGGTGTTGTATATGTAATATAAAAAAAATATCTATGTATGTGTATTATATTAAGTATATCAGAAATCTAGCACCCGTAACACAAGCTTCGAGCTGTGTAAATTGTCCAGCAATATTTATTTATTTATTAAACTATTACAACCGTAATAATATTAGCTTCTATTAGATCCAACTTTGTGCGGATTTATAAACAATAATTAGTAATTGGAGGGTCCTGCGATGGCGCGGGCCACTTCGGACGCGGAATAATAAACTTATCAAACATGAAAAACAATTGCGCCTAATAAAATCGGGAAAGGCAAGGATTGCTTCATGCCTTTCCCAATTTTCTTAGGCATAGAAAAAGTGTTTCTTGTGCGGTCATGTGTGGTCGCTACAACGCTAACATGAGGGTTAAATCCACGGCGCGCCACCTCGCGGGAAATGCTTCAACTAAGTGGATAGCGCCATCTTTCGAGTGATTTAAAAACTAAGTAGACTCAAGTTTTAGAACAAGTTCCTAAATAGTTATTCGCATATTATGTAGTTCCAAGTGGAATGTAGCGAGGGCGGCGCAGACTTCGTGTGCTCTTTGGGAGTTCAAATCAAGTCAAACTGTTCTTAAGACACGTATGTACGTACCAACAATGATGATTTCAGGTAATTAAGGTAATCTAAATACGTTTCGTAGGAGTATTACTTATAAAATAAGTAAATAGTAAAGATATCGCGACAGTGCGTGGACACGTGTCCCAGACGGACGTCCGACGCTCTGTTAGCGATACACAATAAGTAACTACAATACCTGAATACTTTGCGGCCGTCGACTCTTGCAATAATGAAACTTAGCTCAAGTAACCCGATTATTTTATAAATGTAATTATTTATTTGTTGTCTCCACCTCTGCTCAGGGGGTGATCCGCTCAGCTGTGTCCGTGATAGTGTTGTTCTTGTAGATGAAGTAGAACAGGGCAGCTGCTATGTGCCGTAGGTACCACGTTACTGCGAACACTGATCGCGTGATGAGCTTGGTGTGGTGACTATACTGATTCCCCCGAGAGCCAGGGTGGCCCGTGGTCGGTTTACTGGCTCGTTACAATAATGCTGATTTCCCGACGGAATCGTGCCATGTATTCCATAGCACGGCAGGGCCCCGCGACAGGGCCCCGCGACAGGGTCCCGCGACAGGGTTGGGGCGTGTATCTTCCTGCATGAACCAGCAGCTGTCACAAGCTCGTACATCCCATGTTTTTTTACCCCTTAAATCTTCCCTAGGCTCTTATTATTGTTTATTGAGTAACAAACACGATTTATAAAAACCAATTACAAATGTTACTTACCTATATCTTAAATCGAATCGAGTTAACGCGTTCAACTGCTTGGACCAAAATATCTAGTTATAAATAGAAGACAGAAGCCTGTTCATGGATGTTTATATTACAACAATAATTCCCGCAAAACCAAAGGCATAAACGAAACGGGTTCGTTGGACCATAAGTCATAAGACCCTATCACCGTAAAATAAATCTCTTTGGTATATGATACTTTTGGCCACAAAGTGAACACTTCAGCACCTCCATAATAGAAACATTATAAATAATGCGAGTAAGTAGCACGACGCACTCGGCCCTCAGCCGCGGCATGGAACCAGCGCATCTGAACTTGACCAAAGTGTTCTGGAGTATGAAAGTTTGTCAGGAACGGTAAGTGCCGCGGAGATGAGCGGATGTCTCCGCGCAGGCGCCCGACCGGCGCCGTCCCGCGCCGTCCCGCGCCGTCCCGCGGCAGACCCGCGCCGCGCTCGTCCGCGCCCGCCGCCGACCGCCCGCTGCTCCAAACTTTAAACGATGTATTTCAAAGTTATCAAGTTGCCCGCCAGCGCGGACGTGGTCGCTCCCGCGCGCCCGCGGCTCCGCCTGCCCGCCCCCCGCGTGCCCGCCCCCCGCGTGCATGCGTCCGTGCCGGCCCCGGGCCCCCGGCGCCCACGCGACCGGACCATCCTCATGCAGAATAAACATTTAGTTCAGCTTATTTAGTTCATTTCGTTTCCGTAGGTGTGCGTACTAGCTTCCAACTGCTTATTGAAGGTAATTTAATAGTAAGCTATTTGATTCAGTACCTAATGTAGATTAGATGAACCAACGTAGCATTAGCCGCGCGCCTGGCTCGGCTCGCCGGCTGCCCCTACACCAGCGGCTTGGCAAACTTTTTCAAAAGGCTACTACCTAATTACGCTATGGCGTACAAAACAAATAATGTTAAATATACTTTTTAGTAGTACTGTATAAGCATAACTTATACAAATATATTGCGCGCTCCATTAGACTGAGAAGCTCGCCTCGACCGGCCTCGCGCACCGCCTCCACCGAGCTCGTCGGTGGGACGTTTTCACGGCAAACCACTATTAAAATATTAGGAGAAACTGCAATTCACAAGTTATAACAATAAGTATATATACTTACTCATTATATTTATTTATAACGTTTACAGTTGCACTAAAACTTGAGTGAGTTGTAAGTTGAGTAGATACCTACTTACTTCAATACTTGATTCATGAAACAAATATTTGCAAACAAGCACATGGCCAGTGTGAGTGGTGTGACATTGAAGCGGCGTCCCGGCGGGCGGATGACTCACGGCTCCCCGGAGTCACTCGCCGTGTGTCGTATCGTGTTCCTTCTACAACTATCATAATACCAATTTAAAATACTGCGGGTAACGCTACTGACTCACTAGCTACAAACATACAGGGAGATTGGCGTTCAGTGTAATTATGTATAATCCTCTGTAAGCACAGTACCTACACATAACGGCAAACCTCCCTTATACGGTACTACTTGGTAGGCTGGCATCAGTTCTCCCTCGTGGTCCCATTAAAGGGACAAAATCCTGGGACCACGAGAAAACAGCGATCATAAGGCCATTCCATTTCTTAAGAGTGATAATCAGGAATCGTGTAGGACGTTTTAATAAACGAACTAAGTACCCAGCTAAGGTTCACAAACAGCCAGCCTGAAGATGCGCCGCTGCCAAGTATCGATGTCATCCCTCCACAGAGCAATATTGTGTGTATCGATTGTATTGTAGTAGGCGGTAGCTGCACTCAGGCAGGCTCCTCCGCCAACGTCAGCCAGCGCAAGGCGGTCCTGAGTGCATTATGTTATGACATTTGAAATGTGATGATCGAGCCTTCCGCGCGGCACCGCCGGGCTGACGGAGCTCGTCTGGCTGATATAGCTGATACCTATGACTGAAGGTTAAAGGACTTGACACTGTCTTCGGGTACTTGTGTACATGTATAGTTACTAGTGTAGCTATACATGGTTATTGATTAAGGGATGAATTATATGAGACCGGGCCGTGTCCGGGGCGTGCCGTGTCCGTGGCCCGGACGGGGCACGGATTTGACACGTTACATACATTTTATATGAACCAGTTTATATTACACCGTGTATGATCCGTGTCCCGTCCGGGCCGGTATAATAGAAACTGGCCACGGACACGGTACGCCCCGGACACGGCCCGGTCTAATATAATTCATCCCTTATGCTTAGCAACCGTTTGACAGGCGACCGTTCAAAAACAGAGAAATAAAAAAGGGACGCCTTCTTGATCGACATCGATGTGTTGGTTTCACGTTTAACCTAAATGAAAAACTTGCAAAATCAGTTAACCAAATGTTTACTTTAGGATTACTACATGGTTTTTTTTATAATAGCTAGTACAAAAAAACTTAGACCTTGTTTAAAGGCATTAAAATGTGGAATGACATTATCGCCGATTCAGGTTCGATTTAGATTTTACGGCTGCCTCTAATAGACCAGGTTTTAATTTTTCAAAGGAAAAAAAAAGTAGTAGGATGAAACCCATTAGAAAAGGAGGGGAATATGACAAATATTAAAGGAAAAATAAATTACGGTCGATCGGAGTTCGGGAAGTGGGAGGGGGTGGGCTTTTAAGGGGAGAAAATGGTTTATCTCGATTTGCGGTGAAACTACTAGTCCTATGAAAAAAAGTTATATGGCAAAGTTGTAGGTAACGCACTCGGCGTACTGTCTGTACACAGGCGTGACGTCACCGGCGCGACCGATGTTTGGAACAGTGTGTCAAGTGTCAGCCCTCTATATCTGCTCCGTGTGTCAGCCTTACTGACTCGACCGTGAAATAGTTGTTCAATCTGTACAGCTGTTGGATTGCCAAAGTGACATATACACGCTTTAAATAGTTAGAGCGCAAAAGAAAAAATTAGAGCTAGCAAATTATTGAAATTGAATTGAAATTAGCAAAGCTGTTTTGGTACCATTCAAGATGTAGTTGTGTGCGAACGCGGGCGCGGGCTCACAGGCGCGCCGCCCGCCCGTGGCGAGTCGAGATACAACAGATTATACATCATTGAAAATATGGAAGCTTTTCCGGCCGTGTTGAAAATTAATTATGGAATATTATTGTATCTGAACAGTTTCACTATTATTTCCATAATGTGGCATAACAGTGTTTCATTATTTTAAATGAAAATGTCTGATGAGTAGGTATGCCTGGTTTATGCTTGGTTTAACGGTTGGTTAACACGGGCTTCGTAGCTAAGCGCTTAGTACAATAAAACGCAAGTAAAATAAAATAATAGTTGTATAAATTTGGCATGCGTGACCCCTTCTGCAAATAAAAACACCGTTGTTTATCGGTTACAGATTACGAATATCGAAAAATAGTATAATACTCAGAAACAAATATGCGTAAAGCAAAAGGAAGTTTGTTTACTTGGAGAAAGTTTATGATAGTGTGTTCCGTGAAAGCTCAGCGGCGTTGGGCGCGCGTCCAGCCGCGCGGGGCGGGGCGGGAGGGGAGGAGGGGGGGGGGATATTTATTACCTTCCTCTTCTTCTTCTTTGCACTTCCGGCAGGGTGCCAACCACCAATTTGACAATGTTTATACAAATAAAATATAAGCTATCACTAGTAACTTTGTAAAGCATATACGGTACTATAGATAGGCAAAATTGCACTATTTGTATGATGTACCTACATTATAAAAACTATTTGTATATATCAAATAAATAGTGCAATCTTTTTACATTTCTGAGTGAATCTGAAGTAAAGTCAAAATCCCTCCTTAATATTTATTTTTACTTATATTGAAAGTGTGACGCGCGCTTAGCTGGTTTAATAATGATACACTTTTGTCCGCGACAGTGCGGTTTCAATAACGCAGTTTCCACATAGCAATATCGTATTCAACTTGGTTAACCAAGTTTTTAATTCTGCAGCTTTCGCAGTTAACTATAAACTTTATGGATTTTCAAACGATTATTATATAGCATAGAGGTAGGAACCAAAGAGAATTGATAATGTTACCTAATTTTGATGAATAGCACTCCATATTCTATGTCAAATATAAAAAATACTAGTGAAAGAATTACTTCGATACATCAATTAGTTTCCGATTTAGAAGTAAAACAAGTTGTAACCGTACGACGCGAGCCGCCGGTCACGGTGTGACGTCATAGTGCAGCACGATCAGTCTGTTTTACTCAGTCCGCTTGCATTCGCTTGTTATTGTGACGTAACTATAATAGTTAGAAATATGCTGTCGCGACATTTTTTGTAGATATTAATGTGTTCTACAAAATTGTAGTACATTGTATATTTCTAAAATGAATACTTTTCGCAGCGCATGCGATATAAGATTTTTTTTTTACATCTTGGGTGACATATTTGGGTTTTCCGTGCGGATCCCTACTTTTTTTGAAAATTATAATATAGCTTATAACCTTCCTCGATAAATGGACTATCCAACACTGAAAGAATTTTTGAAATCGGACCAGCGGTTTCTGAGATTAGCGCGTTCAAACAAAAAAAGAAACTCGTCAGCTTTATAATATTAGTATAGATAGGTATAAGTATAGAAGCGCATAAACAAGTTTTAAATCAAAATAAACGGCCTCACGCATATTGTAAGTAAAATAAATACAAATAAAAGTGGCCAAGTGCGAGTCGGACTCGCCCATGCAGGCTTCCGCAGCAATTGTTTATATGAAATAGTTTATGACGTACTATAAAAAAACTACTTCATAGATTTCGTTCAAACCAATTTTCGTTGTTAGTTTTTATGGTTATGTACAATAGGTATATATTTTTCTAGATTTATCATCTTCTTATTTTAGAAACTAGAGGGGGGGGGGGGGGACACTCTGTTTTGCACTTTGGAAGAGTCTTACGTGTAAACTATTGAGTTTAAAATTAAATGGTTTTAGAAATATTGTTATGATTTTTAAAGACCTATTCATAGATAACCCGTCGTATGGGTCCGATTAAAAAAAGTTTTTAAGTTTCAGTCCTATGTATGGGGACCCCCAAATGTAATTTTTTTTTCAATTTTTGGCCACTTTTATTTGTATTTATTTTACTTACAATATGCGTGAGGCCGTTTATTTTGATTTAAAACTTGTTTATGCGCTTCTATACTTATACCTATCTATACTATCTATACTAATATTATAAAGCTGACGAGTTTCTTTTTTGTTTGAACGCGCTAATCTCAGAAACCGCTGGTCCGATTTCAAAAACTCTTTCAGTGTTGGATAGTCCATTTATCGAGGAAGGTTATAAGCTATATTATATTTTCAAAAAAAGTAGGGATCCGCACGGAAAACCCAAATATGTCACCCAAGATGTAAAAAAAAAATCTTATATCGCATGCGCTGCGAAAAGTATTCATTTTAGAAATATACAATGTACTACAATTTTGTAGAACACATTAATATCTACAAAAAATGTCGCGACAGCATATTTCTAACTATTATAGTTACGTCACAATAACAAGCGAATGCAAGCGGACTGAGTAAAACAGACTGATCGTGCTGCACTATGACGTCACAAGCGCTCATGTGACTGTTAGCGCGACTCGATATTTTTCGAAACTTTGAATGCCTATAAAATCAAAACTACTAGGTACTTTTTAACTAAACAAAAACTAGTGTATTTGTATACACGCAGGCTTTACTTATACAACATTTCAAGCGATTTGGCATACCTAGTAACATTACTTATTATAACGGCTTGCGCAAAATAGATTGAATTTTATATAATGTGTTATGATATGAAATGAGCCGCCGCCGACTGTCCGGCCGAGAGCTCTCCCTCGCCGAGAATAGACTTCACTTTAAAGTTTAAAGCTATAACTGAATTGATTTTCCTCCTAAAATCAAAACATTGCACTGGATCCTATTATAAACGGACCTCACTAAACTAGTACAGATTCCCGACTTTCATTAATATGAACAAACTACCTTACATTATCATTCTGTAAATCTAAACTGTTGCAGTAAAATACTTAACTGTATCATGAATCTATGTTTCTTTGTATTCGTAAGTGTTCGACTGCTAATGTTGACGTCCCCGCGTCGCGTCAGGGACGATTACAGGTCTCCGGACGCATCGGGAGCATCGGTCGCGCGGACGCTCGTATTTGGATTTTCAAACATGCGGATGCCATTATTAATCCCATTATTAATAGAAAGGCTGAGGAAGGCCACTAACGCAGCTCTCACGTCACAGATACAGTCGTGTGCCGCGCGGCCTGGATCCATCAGTCACACTCATTGTCCCGCGTTGTGTTCGAACTCAGCGATCATTCTAGATACTGCGTGCTCGACGTCGGACATGTGAATTGTCGTTTCCGGTGGAGCAGCGGACTTGTTTGGGCGGGACTTCTCCGCAACTTACGTAATTGTTACTTTTAACCGAGTTTCTTCTTCAAGTATTCCAGGAAAAGAACTGTCACTTCAAACTAGACCCATGTGATCTGATAAAAGATGTTCTTAACAGCCAGCTCCAGCTGATAAGCTGGATGCGCTAACGATCCTTCTTTCTTTTGATTACAGCTTCCATTACAATAATTAGGTATAGTAAAACCATTCTAAAAATGAACTCCCCTCCACAAAACCGTGATGATTTCAACGTGTGAGAGGAAATACAGAAAAACAGAAAACACAGAAAAAAAACTCAGAATTCGGTGGAGGGGCGTTCATTTTAGAAATGGTTTTACTATACCTACCTACTCGTTATGTATGTCAGTTCATAGAGGAACTACATAAAATCGATTGTTTCTAATTCATGAAGTCAATATTATTTTAAAAATAGACCAAACAGATTTGAATTTATAACAGAATTGACAGCTTGATATAAGTTTAAAATGTATTTAAACGGCAGGTGACAGGGCCATAGACCACAGCCCCCCACTCGGAAGCTTTACATACGTCAAGTTCAAAAAGGCATTTTCAACCGAAAACGTTGCTCTTCGTCGGTCGCTGCCGATCCGTTATTGTTCACGATTTTCGAACACGCTTTTGTTTACGGCAATATACAATTTTCCGCGACACGGTTTACTGTTTACTACACTCGAGTAATTATTTTTTGACTTGCGAGACATTCAAATACTGTAAATAACTTCTTTATAGTATGTCCGTCACGGAAAACCTTATTACTAATACTTAAACAATTATTGCAATAAAGATTTCTAATTTCTAAGTAATTCAACTCGTTTTATAGGTATTAGATTTGGAAATTTAATTAGCACGACCAAAAATCACTACTTACATACCTACGCTAATTATATGGCACGTGTTTATTTTGTCACATTAAAATATTATGATACAGAAACATAAGTATTTAATAAACATTCATGAAAGTAACACTCATTAAACTCAATCAATCTACAGTTACAAGAACGCTTCTACCGGAAGTAAGATCGCGTCCTTGAGGGCGCGATTTATTGTTGTTGTTGAATATGTTCATAAAATACATATAACCTAATTACATATTTCCAAATATTTAAATGGATACTTATATATTATTATTTAAATGTTTATCATACGTAATTATATGTATGTACATATTATATATACGCTACACAGGGTGCTAGTCTTAAAACTGGAAGCAACTTTATAAAAAACAAGCGACATAACTTCTGCTGAGAATAGATTCTGACCCAGATCATGTTACAGGCCTCGGTAAAGGCTCCTACACACCTATATATAAGTAAGTACATAAGTATAACAGTAGTAAGCCTTAATATCTTGTAAAAGCTGCCGGTTCACGGTGGATGCAAGCTGCAACCGACCGTAATAAGAAGTCATATAGGGAGGCCTATGTCCAGCTGTGGAGGTCCGATAGCTGAAATGATGATGGTGATGAAGCCTTAATAAACGTTTCATAATTCCGTATCAAAAACAAAATACTTAAAATACGATAACAATCAGAAAACTCTGCAATTTGCACTAAGAGCCTTAAAGAAATTTTAGTGAAAAACAAAGAAAGTAGTGAGCCAGTGAGCGCCTCTGCGCCCCCCTCCCGCGCCCCACGCCCCCTCCCGCCTGCCCCCGCGCCCCGCGCCCCGCCCCGCCCCGCCGCCGCGCCAGACGCGCCGGCGACGCGGAGCCGCTGCCGCCATGAGACGGTTATCTAAACTTGCGTATTCACCGATCTTATCCTTGGCCATCTTCTGACTCTATAATGTATAAAAGCGTAACCAAATTGATCAAATGATTGATTGTCTTAGCTTTGCCTTACCGAAACAGAAAAATCTAGAATGTCTATTTTGACCGGGCTATTAGCAACATGCTGAGATTGTCGAGTTAACTCTTTTTTGGCGCGGCACAACTTTTTAAAATAATAGTCAGAGTCATATTGACTCAACGTCAGATAAAACTCATCAAAGAAAAGCATATTTTTTGGTGTGACTCATGTGACAAACCAAATACGGTTTGTTTCATGCGTCCGCGCGAAGCCAGGTCGAGGAGCTATCTTAATCAAAGTGCGAAAATGAATATCCGAATGAGCCGAGTCACTGCCCTGCCCTGGACCGCCAACGACGCGGCGCCGAGCTTGTTAGCCTGCTATGTTCCCAACATGCAACATTCCATCAGCATTCGTCACCACTCATCTACGAGTATATAAATATGTATACGGGGTTATTAGGAATCCGATTTATCGAGATTAGAACAGTATTTAAAGCCAATAACCCTGTCTATACTAAACATAACCGCAAGGAATGGCTAATGGAATTAGGCTCACAATCTTATCCTATTTTAAAGGAGTTATCGTTTCCCGACAGAGAGCGTAAAGTCACGGATACACTAGGGGACATATTGTTCCACAACATGACGCGAATACTAGATTAGTTATCGTGACGCTGAATCGTTGCATAGTGTTCCGCAACATGGCCCGCAACATTGCACGCAGACACGTTGCCCGCTCCCGGCCCGAGAGCGGGCGCACATCACCGCGGCATTGTCGCGCGTTTGTTGCCGAGTGAAGTCGCGTACGCAACGTGTGTTTTACATGTTTCGCAACATGTTGCTTAATTTGTCCCCTGATGTATCCGTGGCTTAAAGTTAGCATCGAGTGTGTTGTTTGCGGAGTGTTGAGTGACGCTGGACGATCCCACGCGTGGACATGAGACGTGGGGAGTGAGTGATCGCAGTGAGTGTTCACTCAGTGAGTGTGTATGTGAGTGATGGTAGTGCGCGGCCGGCAGCATGCAGATGATCCTGGCTGGGGGCGCGAGCGGCGGGTGAGTTGCCTTTCTTTATAAACCGTGTTTCACATACAAGACACATATCCTCTCTAAACATCGTCAGGACACATCTGACGCTGCGTTAGTCAATCCAACCTCTTTCGAGTACAAATCCGCACGCTATACTTACTGCGTTCGTATTTTAATAAACCAACCACTTTAATGTTTAATTGATGTCCTCTGTGTACCTACATTATACATACTATATCATTTTTGGACTCCTCTTCTTATATTTATTTGATAAATCAGAAAAATAACGGGCAATGCCGTCTCCTCCACGTTCTTTCATCGCAATACACGGAACATTCACAATGTAACCGAAGCAACATTCGCATCACCATTCAGTCTCTTCGGCCTCAAATGTCTCCTTCCTGTCTGATTTCCGACATTGTAACTTTGTAACTCAGAGAAGTGTTTTAATTGTCATTCCACAAAATATTAAATTAAAAGGAGTCATTAGGGTAGGTATTCATGGGCCGCGGCCGCCGTGAACACAAAACATTTCAAATAAGTGTTTCGTCGGCATCGGCACAGTTGTGCCTCGTAAAACGTAACGAGCCGGCCAGCTGCGGATGGCGGCGGTTTGGCGGCGCGTTGAGGGCGGGTCGAGGGCGGGTCGAGGGCGGGCCGGTGGCGCGGAGCCAGCGCACCGCTGGGCCGGAGGTTGTGGGACATCAGCGCGCACATTCATTACTGAGCCTTATCTAAGTGCATCCACTATGTAGCCGCTCTTACAGCTGTACGGGACCACTCAAGTGGATGCATGGATGTCGCACACCGCACTGGTTGGGTGGCACTTCTTGGTTTGATTTAGTAGTTGATTATCAACAGAATTTCTATCACAAATTAACAAAATGCGGATAAACTTTCAGTACACATAACAATTTATTAATTACTAGCTTCCGCCAGCGGCTTCGCCCGCGTGGAAATAAAAAGTAGCCTATGTTCTTTCTCAGGGTCTAAAGATTGTCTGTACCAAATTTCATCAAAATCGGTTGAGAGGTTTAGGCGGGAAACCGTAACAGACAGACAGACAGAGTTACTTTCGCATTTATAATATTAGTAAGGAAGTAAGGATTATAATTTAAATGGATTATAATTTATTTAGGTAAAAAATAAGATGGTTTTGTGACACGTTGTTTCGGCTTTTAAGCCGCATCATACACAACACACACTTTATTGGAAAATATGCGCAGTACAATGCGGACATCACCAAAATTGAAGGAACGGTTTTCGAAAGAAAAATAATCAATACCTACTCTAGAATTTATAAATGCTTTGTGTTGTCTAATTCAAATGACACAGGCAACGAGTCAGGAGGACAACTCGTAGCTCCGAACGGCGCTGTAACTACAGGCGTGCATGCAGTTAGTTTACTTTGGGAATGAAGATGAAAGTGTTAATAGGGGTTGGTGCATCCCTCGCACCTGGGGCCTCTGTGGAGCAACTGGCGTGTGGCGTGTGGCGTGTGGCGTGCTGTGTCGCCGGACACCAAAACATCAATTATTCCGGGCTAATGCCACATAATTATAACATAAGGCTTTCTATTCTGGATCTAAGAACACCACAACCACACCACAACTACTATAAATAATGATGTAAAATTATCCTATCTAGGTTACCTAGTTTAATATTTAATTTATTTTCAAAGAACTTAGATATAATTCACGTACAATTGGAAGCTAATAAACCTGTAATCGATGAAAGCTTTACGGCAAGCGGCCGTAGATGCGATGTTCCGGCGATCGCGGAGCAGTTGCACTATACGAGTAATTACCGAATTATACAATGCAGTGTAGATACCTGCCTACAAGATAGTACTAGTGCAAGATAGAGACGAGCAGGGCCGCGCTCCGGTGACTAGGTACGGATGAGCGTCATGGGCACTGATAGTGTTACGAGTTATTATTATTCTAAAATCAGTATGGAGCACAGATAACCATGGAGACAATCTTTATGAAAAAATAAGAAGTGGTATTTGCACTCACCAGGCGATTTCGTGTTCGCAGTTGGTACAGCACCTGCTTACAGCACTCAGAACGACACAGCTGCTATAAACATTAAACAACTAAAGCAGTAGAGTCGGATCAGAAGAGTCTGACAGCTCGATGCCACTTTTCGTTAGGTATTATTTTATTATCTAAAAACGGCTGGGCTGAATCAGGTGGTTTTTGTTTTAAAAGATTTAACTACTTACTTATTCATTTATTTAACCATATAATAATGGTTTTTACGCTAGGCAAGCCTTTTCATTTCATTATTAACATTGTTAAAATTATTATATGTTCAAAAGAGTCGTAATAGCCCAGGGAAAGTTTAAAACGTTGTAAAACATGCGAATAAAGCGAGTCAGCTAGTGATTTATAAATAAGTGATAAACTTGACAAACATTTTTGGAAGGGATTGCGCCACCTAGCGGCATTTCCGCAAACTTTCCTTTCAACTTCTTTCTTCATCAGAATTAAACCACGGATGTAATAACTCGTCGGAGTTACGCCACCTAGTGGAGTTTTCACGAACCTGCGACGCTAGAGAAGTTTTCCAGTTTCGAGTGAAAAAACAGATGGCGTCTAAAAACTGTCTAAAAACTTGAACGGGGAAAATGAGAACCTTTCAGGTTTATTTTGATAATCGAGCGCCACCTGGTACGATACCATCAAGCTCCCCGGTAGATAACTAGTTTTGTAATTCAGGATAGTACAAGTAGGTGGGGCCCGGGCAACTTATATTGATGGGAGAAGTAGAACCTTATAATACTTGTCTAGTGGTTTGCTCGCGTAATCAATTAGCGTCTACAAAAGTAAAATTTTAAATCAAAATAAAAATATCTGTCAGTTAATTTGAATTAAGTTAAATTAAATTAAGTTTTCTTTTAATTATTTTTGCCTAAAATAAATAAAACTTGTTAAGGCAAACTTGTCGAATTCAGTTAATTTAAACTATTACGTCAAATGTTGGTTTTACTCCACTAAGTTCTACGAACAATAAATTTAATTCATTAAAGTAACTTATTATAAATGTGTAGGTTATTTTAAAAATTCTTACTTATATATTTTCCGTACTATCGTAAGACTTAGTTTTCAATGTGTAGCAACCTTATAAGGAGTCCTATTTTGCTATGTCTGCCTGTATGTATGTAAGTCAGTAACTGGCTACACTTCCGACCTGATTATAAGCAATCTTGGCACTAGTACTCGTACTTAAACGAGTATGATGCAACTTTTGTCAATAGTCAAGGGTGAAATGGGGTACTAATGTTGCTGTAACTTTGTATTTGGCAGGGTTGAGATTTGGAATAAGTCATTATATCAGTTTTGGAAGCTAGTGTTGATTTGTACATTATAAAAAGAGCACGTGATAAAAATAAATTCTATTCACATTCAAATTGAAGTCCGGTTGACTGACTTTCAGTGAGACCGCCTAGGTACGGTATATTTGGGTTGTTCGTCATCTCGCGGGAAAACAAAAGATTAATAGTATGTTAAGATCAACATTAATTTTATTTATTCACTGGCTGACACGTCTGCGGCTCCGCCCGCGTTATTCCCATATGTTCTTTTTAAACCTTCCCTGGGATAATACGAATATTTTAAAACAGCTTCCGAGGTGAATTTACTAAAAGACTGGACTCTATGTATTTGGCTTTAATAAACATAAGATAAGACGCATAGGTTAATGAGGGTTTTCACGGTGTGATATGTACTCTATCTATACATTTGAAAAAATTAGGAGAAAAAATATTGTGTAAATCAGTAGATCAGTAGTGATAATGTTAGAATTCAGTAGAATTCTAACATTATCATTTTCCAAAAAAGCCATCACCCAGAACACGCCTCTATTATCTGATAATTGAAGATTTTTTTATAGCTGATAATTAATAATGAATTGATGTTTTTTACGATACAAATACGAAATAACAGTTTTCTCCATATTTACTTAACCTGTTCCGAACATAATATTGATTAATAAACACAAATAATTTAAATAAGTAAGTAAATGAAACTATAAATAATAACAGAGCTATGAGATTATTATTGTGATTTATTGTGGCATTTTGCCGGAAAATCTCAATATTTTTGAGAAACCTTGAATCATAAAGATATTTATAGAATGTGGAATAGAAATATCACGTTTAACACTATTAACAGGATCGCGTATATCTGTCGGCGCCGGCGTCGCGGTCGCCGCGCTACTCACCGCGCAATACAACCACAAACATGTTGTGCTTTACCTGCTGCTCCGTAGATTGGTCCGGTGTCAGATCGTCTTGTTTCTTAGGCATTGGTCAGTTATTTTCCTTTCCAAAAATCTAAGTGTTTCTCTTGGGTTTTCCAGGATGTTAAAGCGTCTATCTTCTTTTGTTTCACTTCTTTATATAACTTTTGAATAGTCTTGTTCGTGTTTAATCAAATACGCAGCAGCGAGAGTTCCTACCTAATTTCCTCTTTTCCCTGTGACATGAGTAAGTAGCATCTAGTATTTCATTCCGCGAACCCTCCTAATTTCTGTTTCACATAGAACAGTTACTGCATTTTGAAGCTATATCTATAATGAAGCGGCCCGGACTCCTAAGAGCCCGTGATGGCCAGACCTTCCTTTAATTCACAAGCGTGAAAATTCTTTCATGTGTATGTCTAACATAGGTAAGAATAACCCCCAAACATGAAACCTGGATCGTGGTTCCTTTGGGAGATAACAGGTAAAAGGTTGTTATCTCCCAAAGGAACCGCGATCCAGGTTTCATGTTTGGGGGTTATTCTTACCTATGTTAGACATACACATGAAAGAATTTTCACGCTTGTGAATTAAAGGAAGGTCTGGCCATCACAGGCTCTTAGTCTATATTGGAGACTTCAGTCTCTGAACTGCGCTATAAAAGACATTGTAAGTATTATAGTGACAGAGTACTCGTAGTAGATACATCAACACTGTAACGGGCCCGGGACAAGTGCGCGGTACAACTCCGTCGAAAGCTCTGCTGAGACCCGGCAGTCTCTACATTGACTTATTATTATTATGAAATAGAGAAATGATTTGTATTAATGGGAACCAAAGATTTTATTTAATTAATGTTATACAAGTCATTTTACACCACCTTACATTGTGCAAATGTTAATAACTCTGGGGCTCTGCAGAAGAACTACTTTGATGTGTCATATTTTTAGAAATAATATCTATATGTCGACTTTATCATCAAGCCTTTGACCATCTTTATTTCGTATCGCGGCCTTTTCAAACATTTATCTCAGTTTTCTCATTAAATCCTCTATTTTTATGTCCTAACTCCCTGTTTCTCTGTTTACAGGTAAGTTTCCAATAATTATTAATTGCTGACCAGAAATCAGGTATGTACAAGTTTAGAAGGAGTCGGTTTGATCATCTCAAGTTAAGTTTTTATTTTAAGGTATTGTAACTTTATTTTTAGTAACATATTGATCTTATTTTATCTCAGAGCATCGACAAGTCGTAAAATATGTTTATAAACTAAACTTTTCACTGCTGTAGATTCATTCTTGATGAATTAGATTAATACAGACCACACCAGCTGGTGTCGTGCTCTGTTTGATTAATGTATTATCGAAACATCAGACCGAACCTGTCGATGAACCTGTTCTTTAAACCCTGAACTATCCCGACTCTTGTTTGAAATTATCATCAATCAAGGAAAATAGAAATTGAATTGTATTTGATAAATATCGCCCGATACCACATACTATTGAAAATGATCGAATAAATGCTGAACGATCCAAATAGAATAACCGCGCCACCAATAAACTTGCTCAACAACATGAATGCACCGCATCGTGCTCAGCCGAGCGCAGCGCCCGTGGAGCGAGCTCTAGCGCCGTAGTAAGCTCCAAAATTGTGTTCGGGTGCTAGATTATTTATAATACTTAATAATTATAATATACATACTTTTAGATATATTTTTATAAAACATAATTGTAACACCCAGACACTCGGAAGAAATTTTTGTCCCGAGGCCGGAATCGAACCCGTAAGTAACCTCTTGCGTCGCAAGCGGACCTTCGCCCGCTGCGCAACACAGTTCATCAATATAATTATTATTCCTGTGGGTGTCTTCAAATAGGGTAATGGAATTTAGAATGAGAAAATGTGCTTCGAACGGTGTAGGTACTTACTAACTTTACAAAGTATAGTCCTCGACTAACATATGTAAGTATAGTCCTAACTTACTCCGATCTCCAGCTCGCCTGATAAGCGTGTGGACTAAATCAATTACCTCGAGACTTAAAATGTGTTATATGGGTGGTGGTGTGGTCGTTCCAGTATTAGGGGTAACTAAAATCATCAATACGCGGCGCGGCCTTCATCAACCAGAGGACCACGCGTGCCTGTCCTTTAGTTGAAAACGTTTTATTAGTCATAATAGTCATTTATTGATAAAACATATCATAGGTTAATTGGTTTTACATTTTAGATATTAGTTATCAATCCTGCCGTGTGTTGAGCCCCGTCTACGAGCGCTCCAGAGTGCACTATATATATCCCGGAGGGTGTCGCGAACAATCGCGTATGATATTCATTTTTATATGAGTTGATCGGTGACGAGCCCACGCGCACGCGCACGCGCACGGCCAGACGCGCGTCAAACTCCACAATTATGTCAAATGAGATGATCGAATGACGCGTCGAGGCGCAAATAAAACTGTCGCGGCCTCGGCACCGCAGCCGTCATCCCGGTAACACCACGGACACACTCCGTTCTGTCGCAGACGACAAGCCGCAACATGGCCTACTGTTGGGCTTGCGACAGATTTGAACATTTAACACATTCTGTTCCGTATAATCTTATTATAAAGATATTGTGAAAGTCACAAGTATAAAGTAAATGCTTATAACACCATAAAAAACTAAAAACGTAATTAATTATGTTTAAACAAAATACTAATGCAGTTTACGAATAATTAGCAACTTTTGGCTATTTGCCAAAATACAATATTTTGGTTTGACAACTCAACTTATGTACCTTTTGATATTAAAATTTGTAAAGCTAAATTAGCTAAGTAAAGCTCAAGCTAAAGTAAAGCGAGTTAATATGTTTTTAAAAACTAAATTAGCGTGAATTAAATTAGGTATGTATAATACTTAGCGTTGACTACAAAACTGTTGCTAAATACGAAGGTTCCAAAGATGATCAGTTGAAATCTAGCGTAGTGGTGTTTGAGTTTGTCTTGGACGTGGACGACTTACAGCCAGGAAGAACAATGGCTCGTGGCTCCAGCGAGTCAACAGCAGCAGTGGACAGTTGTGTGAAGTGAGGCCCTCGGGGCCCCGCGAGGCCCCGCGAGGCCCCGCGAGGCCGCCCTCGTGGCGCCATCTGCCCGCGACACTATTACTACTTGCAATAAGCACGGCTTTGTGCAAGCAAACTTTTAAACTTAAAATAACTGCTATGCCGGAATATAATAAAATAAGGTGCCCTCGATTTAGTCTAGCCTATTTCCGTACCCGTTTCAACTTATTTAGTATTTAAATTTGAAGTGGCTATACACAGGCAGACGTTATACTTTCGTATTAATTAACAAACAATATCATAAAATAAAATGGTACAATTAAAGGGAATGTTTTCCAATATCTATTCGAAAACATTCCCTTCGCGTTCACGAACAAAATGGACGGACGATATATCACGGATGACTGTTGCTTCACAGGGGACTAATCATTAATGGAGACCCTGACGAGCAGTGGACGTCCAATGATTGAAATTATTTATTTATTTATTGAGCTTCCTACAGGAAATACACAGAATGTAACACAGTAAATCTTATATTAGACATAATACTTTCGTTTGACTGACAGTCGATCTCAAAGTTGTTTTCAATTTCTGTTTCCTTGGTTAGAAAGTTAGAATAACGAATTCGTGATATCTAGCAGTTTGTTATTTAAAATTCAGAACTTACTTAATAAATTGGGTGAACTGGCTTTAACTTAGCCCTCGCGGAATAGTTATAATTTAAAGGAACTTTTAACTGTCAGAAGTTGCGATGCGGCTTCTCCTCAGTGGGGCCGGTAGGATGATCACTTAAACTTGCGACTTGATGAATTGGTAACTTGGTAGTGTTTAATTAGCCGTTCGTAGCGTATTTGTATATGTACTATTTAGGTAATTGAAAACTAAAGGCTTTTCGTGGTTTCTTTGTGGGCGGTCGCGGCGCTCTCCGCAACATCTCGTGCTCGCAGAGAGGGGTTATGTAGGCGATGTCCTCAAGCAACGCTTGCTTTGTAATGGTCTATCATCTACATGATAATGTCGACCTCAAACTTCGGTAAGCCTCAATAGACGACCGGTGTCCCAAAACACGATCATACGACGAATTATAAGTTGTCAAACTTCTCGAACCTGTAAGTAATCGAGTCTGTTGCGGCGCGGGCGGCCGCTCTCAGTAACGAACCTACTCCAACTTGTGCAGCATCGTTAACGGTAGCGATTCTAACTTAGTAAGAAGCACAGAATTATAGAAGTTGTCATCAGATTTTACAATTTGATTGAAACTGGCGATAAAAGTCTCGTCAAGGTCCTGGTTTACTCAGCGAGCGAGCGCTGTGGACTTAGGCTCGCTAAACTCTCTAAAGTTTTACTTTGTCAAAGATTTGCAACAGTAAGTAGGTGTTACACGGCAAGTATTTACGAAGTTGGATGACTACGGTCGGGCCTGCCTTGGATAAAGTAGTCAAGTTGGATTAGAAGCATCATCATCGTGTGGTGGGTGTCGGTTGTCAGCACCGCGGTGCATACGTGGTGAGGTGGCGCGGCACATCTGCAGTAGGCGCTCGCACTGCAGGAGGCCCGGAGGCGCGCTGCGGCCCCGCGGCCTCGCGCCAACGCAAGTATGCGGGCGTGCGTGCGGACCCTGCGGCAGGGCGGGGGCGGGGGCGCGGGGGCGGGGGATGCGTCGCGGGCGGAGGGCGCGTGCCGCAGACGCCGCAGTAGCGTGGAGGCGCCGCCGCGGCCGCTCGCTGCCGCCCCGAGCCGCGACCCGACCGCGCAACTCCAACACACACAACTCACGACTGTTCCGATGGCGGTTCCCGCGTATCGAACGTGAGCCGGCTCCGTGGCCTCGCCGACCTCTCGAGGACGCGAACTTTGGGGAAGTCGCCGCTGTCACCTTGAGTGTTCCCGGTAAAACCGCTGCTCCTCCTTACGCACAAGGTAGACGCTCTACTGTCCCTCCGGGAGCCGGCGCCGGGCCGTTCCGGAGCCGCCGGCGCTCTCCTAGACTCCCTCGCGATTAAACGTAAAGCGTTCGAACCACAAATAGTCCCATCGCAACCACGTATAAACACACAAATACACCTTTAATAATTTAAATGATATAACCGATTTCTTATTAAATATAGTTTTGCGGTTCTATTTGAAATCCCGCCAAGATTTCAACAGAAAGCGCCATCTTTAAATATGAATGTCGCTAGTTGTGCCATTAAAGTAAAGATAGCCCCCGTGTCACTACCTGTCTGGGCACGAGGTGGAGGGAGAGGCTGGCCCCAGGCGGTAGTGCTGGCCCCAGGCGGTAGTGCTGCCCGCGCTGGCGCGTGTTGCGGCCCGGGAGCTGTCCCGCGGAGCCCCACTAACTCAGAGTGAGCCCTAACTAGTGGAATCCCTTCAGCATTGTCTATGGGCAGAAGCCGGCTCTCATTAGCGCCGCGCACACTGGCACCTTTCGTCGCTCAGTTTGAGGTGTTGTTTCTTTCAATGATGAAAAGTAGAGTAAGGATTTGAAAGGGTCTTACTGGGTCGCGTTCGATTAATCTCACGTTAGTTAGCTTATATTCTGTCTGATTTTGTTTGTTATTTCAAATAGTATGTCATTAATAGAAAACCAAACTTACCAACTGCTAAATATCTTGCTAAGGGTCATAATTACCCCTTTTTTCAATAGAAGAAATTTTGCTTCTCTCATTATATTTATTTTCCGGTTCTTATAAGATATCAATACCATCATTAAGCCTGTATGTGTTACCTTCTTAAATGAATTTATTAAAAATGTCTTATTATCTTCCTAAAATTGTAGAAAGAAAATCAGCAATATCAGTTTTTAATCAAGGATTTAATAAAGATCGTATAAATACTCGTAGGTACTTGACCTTGTTTTTTATGATACTATCGAGAAGGGTTAGATTTGCAAAGTTAAATCTCGCATGTACGTATGTACATAGTACGTACACTAGCTAGATCGTCATTGACAATCACTCGAACAAAATCATAATCAATGATTGCATCGGTCGGTGTCCTTGCAAATATTACGAACGCCACAATTTATGAGGATGAATAGTTGGATGTTTGTTGCCCCATCACGGGAAAACTATTGAATGGATTTTGATGAAAATGACAATAGTATACATAATTATTATAATGCTGATTTTCACCACTATGATGGAAAGGCCTAGCCTAGTAGGTACCACAAAACACTTTTATAAACTCAAAAAAAAAAACAAGACTAGCTAGGATTCCTGTCCTATTCACAATTACCTAAGTTGTTAGCTTTTCGGATAATAAATAAAAATATCCTGTATGCAGTAACTTGTTGACAATCGTGAGCCGGCGAGCGCCCAGGAGGAGCTCTGTCTGTCGGACGGCAGTTTTACTATCCATAAAACCACCATTCAAAGTTGAATTTCCATTCTTAATTTATAAATATCTAGCTCTTAAATATTTGTAAGATATATAGTACACCATGATGTCTATCAAAAATAAAAATAAAATCGAATGGAATCCAATGAAGTCCAAGTTAACTTTTTAGTTGTCTTTTTAGGATTTTACGGGAAAAGTTTGAATTAGGCAATCGAAGGTGGGCGAAGTTGCACTGCGGATGATGATGATAAATACGTGAAATCAGAACAGAAGCCAATGTTACCGTTGTAATTAGATTCAACTTTTGATGAGAAATTGTCTTTTCATACAAAGAAAGTAAAGTCATTTTATTTTGTGATGCCGAAATGTTAAAGCAATTTGCTGAGCTACCGCCTCAATGTTGTGTTAAATGTTACTTACAACGAGTTGACTTTTATTAGATTTGGTACACTTCTGACTCATTTGATAATTTACACCTGTTGTCAAGGTCCGATATTTTTATAGTGGATAGATTTGCCCATCATCTACTAACACGACTTTATAAATTTAGTCCGATATAATTTGATAGTATAATGTTAATTAATTAATAAACTAAGTAAGTATATAATTATTTAAATAAGATCGTGAAGTTAAAATCAATTGAAATAATGGAGGTACCATAAACTGTTTTTTTTTACCTTCTGTTATTATAAAACCCAGTTTATGGTTAAAATAAATTTGAAAACCCTATGGTTTTCAAATTAATTTTCTGTCTTCTACTATCTTTCAACTACTACTAAATATTCTTCTACTTCTAAATATTCATTTCGTTTTGAAAAGTTACAAGTTAAACAATGTTTACGATGTTTTACTAAGTGCCCACTGAAAGCAACAGTCCACTGACTTCGAGAATAGAAGATCCTACTAAAACTCAGACTATTCTTTAAATTTCGGCTGTTAGTTAGAGGTGGTGTATAAAAAGGCTCCGTACATATTTGATCGGTCCGCAGTGGATCATTTGTAGGCCAGAGTTGAACGCGCGACCTACTGCGCGTCTGCGGCGGCCGTACGGCTGCGGTCTAGTGGTAACTGGACCACTGGGAATCGCCACGAAAAACAGGCCTCTACTTACCCTATTCAGTTATTATTATGTAAAAAAAATAACTCTTCATTCATCATTTCATTTGATGATAAAAACATACACGCATACCCGGAACAAAATATCTGCAGATCGTAAAAACGCATCTTCTTGCGTCGCAGGCAGACCTTTGCCCGCTGCGCCACAAAGGTTGTCAAATTGGGCCTTATTAAATTTTTATTGGTGGACGTTTTTATTCTGAACCTACAATATAAATAATAACTTGCAAGTTTTTCAATCGGTTTTCTTATTCGATCCGCAGAAGAAGGAATTTCTTAGATTTTGTAAAGGCGATCAAAGTTCTAAGTTATTATAAGTAAAATGCCATGATGTAGTTTTTGAGCCCGTGAAAGTGCAACATATGAGCAACCTACAGCATGTTCCCTAGACCCACAATCGTAAACTACTTTAGGCAAAATCAATCCCGGTGACTTAAGATATATAGAGCAGGCTGTTACTCAATCGTAGTGTACCAGAAGATAGATGGCAACATTATTTGTGACACGCGCATTCACGAGGGTATGGGGACCGACCTCATCTCACACTTTTAGGCCGGCACTACACAGCCAACCGAGTTTTTAGGTTGACATTATGATGTAGATTATAAGATAAGTTCTATGAAATACGCGTTATAGATAACACTAAATCCTGCTAGAAACAGATCGTGAGCGTGAATAATCCGAGCGACGCAATCTTGTTGTGCTGCCAATACTCGTAGTTAGAGTTGTGATGATTTGTGTTCGCTCGCGGAGTGTTGCGGAGATGGCAGTTTGTCGCACGCGGCGAGTTGGCCGTCCGCCACCCGCTGCGCCTGCCGCGTGCGACATTTAGACCCCTCGCTAACTACAGACTTTCTATCGGCCGATATTTTGGTCGGGTTGGGCTGTTAGCGCGCACACTACGCAAACTAAACAGTTGGGTTGGTGGTGAGTGCGCAAACTAGGCAACAGTCGGCCGACGATATTCAGTTTTCAAGCTACCTGTTGAAGAGAGCTATCTCATAATGGAAGTTTCTCGTAGTAAAATATTGTCCAGAAATATTATAATTGCTCTCATACAACGGAGGAGAAAAATCAAGAAGAGAGTCTGAGAGTATTGTGTGCATCCCATCTACAGTACTAGATTATTAAATGGAAAATTTTACACGATGCATTCAAAATTACTAGATTACCCGAAAATTAAAATAAGATTACGTTTCTACAACGAGCGATTGAGTAGAATTGGACATAATGAAAGAATGCACGACCTTCCGGCTCCAAAACTCGGAGCGAAGTGAACCATCGGCCGACTAAACAATCGGTCAGTGTGCGCGCTTGCAAGGAGCTCCATACTAATATAGCAGTCGGCCGATAGTTTGATCATCTTTCAGTTTGAACGCAGTTGAGAAGCCTATCAAACTTATTTATCGGCCGATACCAAATCGTTGTAGTATGCGGACTTGCATACATCTTCATACTGATTATAAGCCCGACCAAACTATCGGCCGATAGAAAGTCTGCAGTTTGCGAGGGGTCTTATACATTTATGTTATTTATTTACATAATCTATACTAATATTATAAAGCTGAAGAGTTTGTTTGATTGGTAGTTTGTTTGAACGCGATAATCTCAGAAACCGCTTGTAAGATTTGAAAAATTATTTCAGTGTTGAATAGTACATTTATCAATATAAGCTATAAGCTATATTCAATTTTTCTCAAAAATTAGAGATCCTACTAAAAGTTCAATAATGTAACCCAAGGTGTAAAAAAATGACCCGTAAAAATCCGTCCGTCGTGTCCGCTCAGTACGTCCCCGGCTTTACGGCATCTCGTAAACCGCACAGAGCCGCGCAGTCTGCGTCTCCCGATTGCGCTGTATTGACTCTTGTTGATACTGAAACGGCAAATAGCAGTCATAAACGTTTGAATTGTCATCGACGATTAACATTGTTGGAATGCAGAACGATATATTGTAAGTAATTTCAAAATAAAATATGCATTCCCATGTACTTATATGGCACACGACTGCGTTCTTAAAACACGACGCCACACAAAATCACACAACAAAAATGCGTTAAAACTAATTTTACGCATCGACTTTTAAACTCTCGCGCGGCGAAAACAGATTTTCTGTTGCTATTACTCCAGTACTTTTCCAAAACATTCATTATTTTTCGAAATTTTATCGAACCCTTCTTAAAAATTAAACCCTTAAAAAGTAAATTTCATTAGCAGCGTATTTATTTTGTAAGTACAGGAAATTTTACAAGAAAATGTTATTAAGAGACGCGTCAGTTACAGCAAATTGTACAACCACATTATTTAATAGTGAAAATGTAATTATGTTATAGTGTCCGCCCCACACTTCGCCCGCGCCGCCACCGCCTGTCGTTTCAATAAAGTGCATTTTGTCAATAATTACTTCGGCGCAACAAATTGGTTGAGTGAACTTAAGAAGTCGTTTAAAGTTTTGTTGTTGTCGGAACCGTAGATTATGACTTAAAACGTTTTATAATAGTTATAAAATATGCGTAGATCTATATGTTATGAAACTTGTCGTAAAGATTTATCCTACTATAGTAAAAAACCACATCATAAGTAAAAAAAAATTAAAGCCTATTATTATGAACTTGGCTCACTAGTCGTATAATGTACAGGACTTTTACACTAAGCACACACATACTTTTGTATAAAAGTATTTTAATGATGTTAGATGTAATTTCCTAGAGAAACGCTAGACTCTCATCACCCGGGCCCACTAGTGGGCGGCGCAGGATCCCACGGCCCCCTTGTCTCATGTTTTGTAAAGCAAAGTCATTATTTAAATTAAAACACACAAACACAACGACATATACATCGCCCAATTCCCATGTTTTGTGAACATCGGAGTTTGGTGGTGTAGGTAAATAAATAGAACTGAATTTAGATGTATTAATGAGTAGACAAATTTGTTTAAAAGATTTGGTAAAATTCTATTGGTGGAAGTAGTTCGATTCCTGCCTCTTGAAGGGCGACGATAGAACGCAAACAAAGCCGACTCACACAGTGTTTATATATTGTACAATGTTTCTATTCAGTAATTAGTTGACAGAGGATTGTCTCTCTGCGGCTCCGTGGCACGAGGCAACGTACCTATCTGATAACTTGTGTCACCTTCAGTTAACTTATTGTGGTACTTAATATAAAATCCTGCCTCATACGGTAGAATAAATCAAAAAAACAACGCCGGTCCATATCTCGAGCCGCAGTCTCGCGCCTTACGTTCGTTATGCACCAAACAATAACTGTTCGCATTCTCCAGCATTTGCTTTAAAAACCACCATTTGTATTCATAAATGTCTTAAAAATAGGTCACAGGTCGCCTCTGTACACTATTCACTATATTGTGGTTGTGAGGGGGACACTTGCAAAAAAGGCCAAGTCATTATAAAATCGTCGACACATCGTAGGCGTAGCAACGAAGTGAGTTTTTTTTTAATCACTTTTATCTATAAGACCTTTACAAATTTTGTATGCCAAACAGTTTTTTCTGCAGATATTTGTTCCTTTTTTAATACTACCTACATATTCGTAATGAAACATCCTGCATTCAAATAGGCTAAATAAATGTGTGCATACACGTAGGGAGACTGTAATAAATGTAAATGGCATTCCGTTCTTAGTGTCCGCGACCAGACGACATCGCGACCATTTTGGTTCCCAACGGTGGCAGTCGCGGTGTTTGTGTGCTCTGTATTAATTTAATTCTAAGCTGTAACGTGTACCGCACAGTTCACAGTTATCTGGTTTTCAGACATCAGGAATGCGACCGTAAGTCGCAGCGTCGCGCTGGCCCGTGTTTATTCGAAGCTCCTGCCGCGAGCTTTTAATGGAGCTTTTAATGAAGTATTTAAAACTACATAATTTCCGATGGTTTTATAGTATAGTAATACAATTTTTTGTACTAATATGGCAAACATTGTATTTTATTCCCCGTCCCGCCGCTCGCCCGGACGCAGGCCGTTAACGACTCATTACCTCCCCCCTCCCCCCGTCCCGCCGCGCCCCGCCCCGCGGGACCCGAGCTAAGGGCTAAAAACTTTTAGCCGCGCTTGAGGCTCTTTATTATAACATACATCCAAAACTGAATCTCTCGAAAACCTTCAAATTCTATAATTTCAATGCACTATCATCAACTTGGACCGACCGCCATCGGATACGTAAGGACGAAATATTTTATATACTAGTCAATACGTTATCACTTATCATATCCTTAGAAACTCTACGATAAATTAAATAAACATTTAAGTAATGAAGGCGATAAGGTTCTAATCAGAAACAAGCATGATTAGAACCTTATAGCCTGAACAAATAATCTAAACCAAGCTGAAGGTGGTGAATGAGTGATGTTATCTGAAGCGCTAAGTGTATAACAAAGGCAAGAAGTCAATCAGCGGGCCGCGTGCATATGTCCGGCCCGGTCCGATCGCGCGCCGTATCGACCGCGTCGACCGTGTGTACCAATTTAAATATTTAGGTTGTCGTGCGTACGTAACCCTAATTAAATTTTTCAACTAAAGAAAAACCACAGGTATTTCTGTATTTTCTTTCATATTCGCTATAAACGTGTAAACAAACAGGTTAAGAGCTGTAGAAAAAGTTTGTGTTTGATTCGCGTGTAGTGTAAGTTCTCGGCAAAAAACGGCCGTAGACCCGAAGGTACCGGACAAGATGCAACAAACTGTACAACTGCTTGCGTCTATCGAAGCTGGACTTTAGTTAGGATGGCTCAGTTTTCCGCGTTTAGACTCAAAGGTGGTCCATTATGCGTGTATATACTATATTTACTAGTTTATATATATATATTTTTATTATTTTGTACACTGGACTATGGAAACAACAAAAAAGAAATAACAGAAAAAATAACAAAAACAGAAACAATAACAGACAGTTTATTATCGGACATTCTAAATCAATTTACTATACATTATTTCAGAACTACATAATTACTCGACATTATCATCTTATAAGGAATCTTGGCCATAAACATAAAGTTAACATTTTAAGCCTTTTACCCATTTTAAAGTCCTTCGGAGCCTGCGTCAATAACAGCTCCCCATGTTCCCACGGAAACACCCCAGAAGACATTCTGTGTACGGTAATTCAATGATTTTTACTACAGTCACCTACCCGCCTCGTAAGCTTGCTGGTTCTACCAAACACCCCAAGACTTTGTCCACTTGTGGGACATATAGGTATACATAGATAGTTTATTGTCACACATGAACTGTATTAAATCCCACGACTGGACAAAGGAACTATTCTTCTGACGATAATACTGACCTATTGCGGATGGATTAAACTAAATACTTCCTACTTACTTACAACATTAAAAGTATTACACGATGGGTTTAACGATATTTAGTGAAGGGTCTGCATTCCGCGGCCCGCGGCGGTGACGTCACACAGGTCCCCAGGGCCGGCCCGCACGTGCTCACATTACAGCGCCGAGGCAATCGCGCGGAGAGTTGCTCCTGTGCCAATGACATTTACAACATTTTGTCGAAGTATAAGTCAAAGACTGCACGTACTGCACGAGTTTGATTCAAATGAATGCGATTACAGGTACAGGTTTATTGCAAATAGATCTAACAGAAGCGGCAAAAAAGTTAGACCTAAACTACTGAAACCTTTTATTACCAATTCAACAAAATCTAGCTGGTTATTTCCATTTTTTATTTATCAGGCTCTGAAACGTCTTGTCGCTTCGCTTGTAGTGATCGGAACGTTTCGTTCCTGGCAGCTAGTTATGACACCATTTTCTAATCCAGTGGAGCGCCTCATATTGATTGCGTTCCGTTCACGTACTCTTGCTACTTCGGGAAGGCTCCAGACGTGCGCTGGCACCGAACCAACTCCATCGCACTCTTGTTTAAAATTCCACTAACGCACCCTTTCTTAAATACATTTATTGAATTTTATGGAAATCAACCGGGAACGCCAAACTGACGGCAACTTAGATATAGAATCTTTGTAAGGCTAGATGACCTTTACCTTGTTCGTGCAAGCTCTTACTTCAATAATTGTTAAATATGGGATCTCGTTTTTTATTTTCTTTATGATTTATACGTACGTAGAAGCTCAATAATACGCATATAGAAGTTAGATAAATGGATTCACGTTTCTCGATCTCGTAATTCCCGAATACGAAACTAACTTTAAACTTCGAAAATAGGTACACTTACAAACGTGCAATAGATCATCACACGTTTTAAAGTCTTAATTAAGAATCATTTTTTCTTAATTTATCAAAATTATGCGCATTTTAAATGATTAACTTAAGCTAGTAAATGATTAACTTAAACTTAGGATAGTTTTATTTAAAGCAATATTTTCAAACAATTTAGTCAACAAAAGACATCGAGACATGATTAACTAACTTACATGATTAACGCACTTCGCCTGCTTTCTGGAGTAGGGTGGTAACTGGGTCACATGATATTTCAAATCGTTCAGCTTCGATTTCGGTTGGTACGCCTGAGTGGTCTCCCTCGCGGGCGCGAGTGTGGACACCGTGGTAAGGCCGGCGCGATGTGGCCGGCGCGAGTGTACACGCCGCCTCACGGCTAATCGTTCCACACGCCGCGAATCGCCGGAACATTCACACGACGGATATTAACTGATAATTCCACAACCAACGCTATTAAGTTTGTATTAAATTGTTAGAAACGTTCATAACATCGATTTGTATCGGGAAATTACGGACATCACGAAGAGGTTATTTGACGTGATGTCACATGCTATGACTCCTGTAGGGTTTTCTGTAATGTACCTATAGTTTCGTTTGAGTGCCCGATGTGTCAGCTCTGTGGTTAAAGAATCCACGATAATGCTTTACGATGATCATTATTCTCATAACAGCCTTAACAAGTAACCACTTAAATACTGTATACTCTCAGTTTGTCAGTTGTATTTATATGGGTGTTATACCTGAAAGACAAGTTTACGAGCTTAGTAAGTTATGTTTCAAGTATGTTAAATTTACCTTCAAGGATATTATATCCTTATTATCGTAAGCTCATAAGCAGCCGTCGTGTCCGGTGCTGTAAAGGAGCAGTGCAGCAGAACCCTAGCTTTTTTCCAGGCACGTTCAATTCACACAGAGTGACCTACAGCCGGTGGAAGTTAAAGCTATGTTTTTGTTGATATTTGGTTTACTTTTTCTATTAATATCACCTGTACTAAGGTGTAAAACTGTGCAAGTACCTAAGTACAGATGATGTCCTCTAAATGACGAGTGCGCCAGCCGACTCCGCCCGGCGCGCGTCGGCTAAACGTCCCTAAGAATCAATATGAGAGCTGTACGTAATGACGCGCCGAAGTTTTAAGCACCATTTAGGGGCAAAATGGGAATGTAAATTTGAATGGGTGGTAATAATCTACTGAAATTAGTTTTAGTTCTCTGGGGAGAGCCCGTCTGCGTACAATCTGAAAACGGAACTTGAAATTAATATAGTTTCCTGAAGCATCAATCACTGTGCGGGGGAGAATGGAGGGGGTTGAGGTACATATACACACATGTTTCTCTAAATTTAACCTTCCCAATTAATTATATATCCGTCTAGGTAGGTTTTATTGAGTAAAAATACCTCGTATAAAGCGAATATAAGACTCATCATTGTCCTTGTCCAAGCATACGCATATAGAGACTTCAAATTTTACGGATAGGTTTATGTACTATGATATATATTTATATACTACTACAAGACCAACTATGCAAAAACGAATAAATGTCAGGTGCTTTACTCATACATATAAATCAGACACAATCTGTACGCCGCCTCCGCGAACCACTATCTAATATGAGCGGCAGATCGCGCCGAAAGAGCCGGATGAATGAAACGCGAAGTAGGTATCTGTGTGTGTGTCGTACAACACGGCAGGTGCCGAGTTCTCAGCCGAGCCGGTGTCGCAAACCCATCGAGAAATTTTCACCGAAATTAACGCGAATTATTTCTCGGTGCCGTCAAATAACGAAACTTTTCAAACTCTACTTTTATAAATCAGAAAGAAATTGATATTTGCAATCGCGAAAAAAGTAAATAAGTTCAACAATTCGTACGCATATAAGTAGGTAGAGCTTGGGGTCGGCGGACCTACGCCTTATTTTGTTTTGTGTTTCAAACTACTAACATTCATTTAATTGCCGTTATCAAACAAAAACAAGGATTCTTTTAGGATCTTATTCAGTTACCGGTTTAACCACGCCTTCAAACAGCTTACACAGCTAAGACAAGCTACTTCGTCATTTACTTTGAAGCTAGGAGCCTCTCTCGCCTGTACCCGTCCGTGGCGCGGTACGTCCCAGCGGCCCCAGTTCGCCCAGTGTCCCCAGTGTCCCCAGTGTCCCCAAGTATGCCGCTCTCCGCCGCAGGTATTCGATATCGCTTGTCCTCACATTCCTCGTGATGGAGGTCTCACAGATTTGTGGCGTAGTTCGATTGTTCAGCAAGATATTATTGGACATTGCACACAGGGCTTTTCTGTCGCAGTTATTTGGTTATTCGCTAAAGTATTCAAAGTTAAATAGGTAAGTAATATTCTTATTTGTCTACGTAAGTTGATCATTGGTAATTTAGCTTCATGATTACTAATCAGTTTCGGTGCAACGTTTCTCATCGTATCATGTACCTACCGTCAGCTACAAAGTAGGTATATACCTACCACGTTTTTGTATTTAGCAGGTTATGATTGTATGTTTGAGCATATGTATTTTCATACGACATGAGGCAAAAATTATGATGTAGGTATAGGAGTTTTGATGTCAAATTTAATTTTCAAAGAGAATTATATAAGATTTCATAATTCGTAAAATTTATTTAAAGACAAAGTTTATTATAAACTTTTACTGACTAGTACTTACGTTGACATCTAATAAAATTAAATGTCTTTTAACAAACAGCATTCGCAGACACGTTTAGATTGCACAAAACGTTCCACTAATGTAGGTACATTACAATAGCTTAGAGAAATGACTAAGTCTAAGTCTAAGTCGCGGGGCGCACTAGCAGCCGCACGCGACTTCGCCCGCCGCTTGACGCCTCCAAACCATCTATTCTAGTTCTATTGATTTCAACCGGATTGTCTCGCCGCGATTCATTTAAGGAATTGGGGCGAGTTCTATGAATTTCCTTTTGTTTCCTGCTTCGTAAATGGATTTGATATTGTCCTATATAAATTGTAGACGGCACACAGTATAAAGCTTACCATCGCGGTCTGCGCAGTAATTATAATTATGTTTACTGATGACTAAAAAACATTAGTAACGATTAGCTCATTTTGGAATTGTTTGGTTCTTATAATAAAAAAATAAGATGTTGCAGCATTTTAAAATTCAATGCTAAGCCAAGTGAACGCGTGAATGGACGGGAAATAAGATAAAAAAACGTAAATAAAAAATATACAAAGCAAAGCGAAAATAGCTTTGGTTGAGTCGGCAAAGAGGGGGGGGGGGGGGGGGGAGCCGTGGGGATGGGAGAACAATAGGAATGAAGTAAATATCGTTTCTTGCTCGCGTTTGTCCTAACAAGTTTACTGACAGTACTCATTATTTGCTTCACAACAAAATGCTTCTCATTTCTAAATGCAAAGGAAAAATGTGCCTCATGCATTCATTTAACTCACAGATAACCCTGTGATTTAACTAGATCAAAGTTCTGCAAGCCCAGCCAGGTGACCGCGCCAGAGATGCGACTTATTGCTGGCTGGTTTGAATCAGAAATGTGATACTTATAACTTTTTTGACTATCATGGTTTTTAACTATATTTGAACATGAAACGGGTAACTCAAAAACATTTAAATCATGGTATGTTACCCGTTTCATGTTCAAATACAGAAATGTGATGTTTCACATAAATATCTATGTATGTGAAACATCAAATTTTATCACATCACAGGCTAAAAGAGTTATACCGAATGTATTTGGAAAACAACCGGTATTTGCTGTCTTGTGAAAAAGCTCATATTGGCATTCGTTAGTCCGCTGGAAAAAAACTACATAATTATTGTATTTATTTAATAGGTTATTGTAGGTTAAGTAATTAACGGTGTACATTATAGTAATTCTATCTATCTATCTATCATGTTGTAGGGTGATAGATTTTATGATGATGACTGTGATGTTCGTATAAAAATACTATAGGTACAACATCATTACCATTAAAGGTTTATAACTCGATTTTTTAAACATAGCCGTTAGTTTAAAAAAAAAACTTTACTTGGTCTCGTCAATGTTTATCTTATAAACCGTTCTAAGATAAACCTTGTGGAGACCATTTAGTTTAGTAAGGCAGTCTTGGCGTTTTGTGCTTTAGAACTTTTTTACTCTTTGCGTCGCACAGTCGGCTAAAAGAGCAAAGCAAAACACGTTGTTAAATATTAAACCGAGTCATTTAAACAATATTGTTCTATCAATCAATCAATATACGAGTACAAGAATACAAATTAAAGCTATGTGTTGGCTTGTTTCTATGTTAAAAGTTTTACAAGTTCAAATGTATTTGAAGATATTTTCCTAAATTTCTTTTTCACAAAATATAATGTCTATCAAGTTACTCTAGTTTTCTCCAAGATTCTTCTGTCTTGTTTCTGGACAGAAGAAGGCAGTTGACCGGCTATCCGTCCTGCAAGCCGTCTTCGACGATCCCTGATAATTTAGTGAAAGCTACTATAAGTTAAGTTCACAGATCTGCTTCTCAGCAAAATAATCTTAGTAGGAACCTAATGTCCAGTAGTCCATAAGCAGCTGAAATAATGAATTATATTGCTGCAAAAAGCTTGTAAATGTCATAAATTAATGGTAGGTAACTATTTTCGTCAAAATGGAACATCAATTCTAGCATTATGACGACTTCATATTTATTTATATTTTCCGAGAAGACACACACCTAAATTCATCTTAATAACGATCATTTGCTAGAGATGAATATTTAATGAGTGGCGCTGAATCGTTCATGAGTTGAGCGCCCAACTCGTTTCTTTTCGCAAAACTTCTCTTTGACTTAATAAATACCTACTGTTTTTTATAAGTTACACATTACTTGTAACAGTTTTTAATGTGACACTTTTATCTTATAAAATCAGGGCTAAGAGCTAGAAAAAGTTATTTTTCTCAAGAAATCGTGCAAGCGCCATCAAATAGCGATTAATCAAGTGTAATCGTCTGTTGAGTGTTGGTCTAGAGACTTCCTTTCGGTTTCTCCAAACATAAGAGCTTATCGACCTTCGTCCAGTGATTAGGGATCTAATCCCGTATTGTGCTTCATAATGGTCCCTCTCCTGGCACCTGGCGAGCTGGTGCTAATGAGTCGATCCCCAAGAGGTTCCTATCAGAAGCTATAGGTATCGCGCTTTCATCGCTTTATGATTAAAACCAGCAGGTTTAATAATACGTTGTTCAACGTATATTTTTAATATGACACGGTTTTGTGAATTTTATAGCGTCGCCAAGGATGATTAATAATCCAGTTCCAAGGTTATAAGCGCCCTTAGAGCGGTTGGCGCGCCGCCAGCCGCCGGCGAGGAGGCGGCCAGCGCGCTGCGGCGGGCCGGTCCGCGTGACGTCACTAGGCTCGTGTCAGGAACACGGACGGGTATGGTGTTCAGTGAGACAGATCCGTCCCGGTCGGCGCGCGGTGCCGGCCGCGGCCCGCCGTCGCGTAACGCAGCCGCTGACGGGCGGAGTCGTGGACTTGCGGCTTGTGTTATTGGCATGATCGCGCGGGAAGTGCCGACTCGCCCGGTGACAGGTATATTGCGTCTTTTACGATTCTTATAAAAGTTCCCAGACAAAGATCACATGTTTAATTGGCCATTTCAAATGTCGTCCCGTTCCAGGAATAGGACGTCAGCTATGAACAATAAAATTATTAGCTTTTTAATGTTTTTCTTTGTGAATTCGATAAAAATTGCAATAAACCGTACCTACTATCTCGGAAAATTTAATAACGTTTAACTTTGATTTAATTCATAAGTTGATATTTATTTGCCGACTTTGCTTCAGTTCAACTCTTTCATTATCAGAAATGAACAAATGGAATGCCGTGAACAAATGAGTTATATTGAAAGTGGCAGGCGATCGTGTCGGAAGGCCCCGGCGCAGGTTTAATTAGAACACGGAACCGGCGCTCGCCGCGAGAGGGCTCCGGCCGGCGACCTGTCACCGTCCAACTTGGATTAACTATCATTAGCGACTATACAGTCTATGCAAGTATTTTGCTTTAGATCTTTAAACAGCAATCAATGCTACTTGGAAGCTATCATACATATGTTTATACAGGTGTTGAATCGATAGAACGCCTTGTTGAATCGATAGAACGCCTTTGCACCTGCGGATAGCCACGGAGGGACTGAAATCGCACTGAGGACGACAGGGGAATATCGTCGCCTTATTACTTTCCTATAAATAATTATCGATGTTATTTTAATTGTATATAATCCAGACGAATGTGTTTTCTCGATTTGTTTATAAATGTGTTCCAAACGAATGTCCAACAGTGCCAAAAGAACGGATGAGTAAAATCAGTAGTTATTTTACACGCAAGACTTGTTTTCACTTCCAAAAATAATAATGTAGGTAGGTACTGTAATGTATTTAGTGAATTGTTTTGCTAATCAGAGTTTGTAAGGTATCATTTGTACTCTTTTAGTAATAAATGAAACGAGAAGTCTTTGTTAAAGCTAAAATCATCGACTGTTTAACTCTCAGCTTTATTTCAATGAACAATTTAGGGGCTTTTGTGTCAAAAACGGCCCAAAACGTAATCTGACCGAAACAAACTGAATCATAAATCATCGCAGACGTTTTCAAACGAAATAGCAGACCATTGAATTTATATTTATGACACATTTCATTAGATAATTCCAAGAGCTCGTGAAGTGCACTTTAGGGTGCTACATGTAGGAACTAGCGACCCATAGGCACGGATTAAATTGGATAAGTCTAAAGTTGAACATTTCCATAAAGGTACACACATACATAGTTTTACGAGAAAGCACTCACGGTAACAGGTTTGGAGAATGATTAAGCAAACTGTTATTTTGAAACCTTTTTAATGTCCATCAACCTTGTGTGGTGGGGTTTCATTTATCGGATTAAAGTTTCAGTTTGTTTGTGAAACTAACAGGGCGTTCGGCACCCCCGGACTTCCCGGCGGCGCCCCCGGACTCCCCGGCGGCGCCCCCGGACTCCCCGGAGGCACAGCTGCACTTTGTGGACGATTTTTCGTATTTGTTCGCCGCTATTGCATATTGCATTCCTAGGTCGCGACGGATCTCGCCTTTCAGCCAGGTTTACCGAAGCCGAGCTTTCTAAAGGAATTTAACGACTTGAGGTCTTTGTCGATCTCAGGCGCTCTTCAAGTTAAAATTTGAATATCTCCATTCTTACGATAGAAAATCAGCGGTAATATTTTGTATAAATTTCCGTAGAAAAGGGCGTTTGTAACATTTATAGAATATGTAAAAGCCGGGGTGTTGTTTGCCATCCGATGTTTGTAAGTAATAAGCGAGCAACCAGTGCCAGATTTTCCTTAAGACCCAGTAGACCGGGCCTAGGGCGGCCTAGGGCGGCTGGAACTGCAAATACGCCACTTCAAGCAACCCAAATATTTACAGACATAGAACGTCATAGGCCTCCATTTAGTCACGTGTGATCCATATTTAAATGAATTGTAGTAGAGCAGAAGCCCGCAGCTGAAGGGCACCTACTGTACGTACATGCTGTCAACAACCCGCGTGAAGCCCCACAGCTGGCCGGCGGGCGCAGCCTTCCACCACTACTCAAATGGGGATTAATGCCACGGCAGCCGGTCGCAGTATTGGGTCGCGGCAGTGGGTCGCGGCACTGGGTCGCGCCGTCCGACGCAACCGGTGGCGCTGACTGCCCAATGCCCGATGCCCATACTAGCTCATTTTACTTGTTTCAAATAACAGCTGAACTACTCACGCAACATCTAATCATTAAAAAATATCTATCTATGTATGTATGTAAAACAGAAATCTAGCACCCGTAACACAAGCTTAGAGCTTACCACGGGGCTACAACGACAGCATCATCTACTATGTGAATTGTCCACCAATATTTATTTATTTATTAGTGTAACTCATTAGTGTATTTGCAGTATCATAGACGCGGGGGCTTGTATTTATTAATCAAGTTCTCGGTAAACGTAAGCAACAATTAGTTTTGACACAAGCTATCATACGAACGTTTGAATTGAATTTTTAATTTTTTTGTCGTATCCATGTCAATTTTTATGTTTCTATGGCAATAAAGTTCTCGAGAAAGTAAAGTTACCGTGTCCCGCCCGCGCCCCGCCGGCGCCCCGCCCGCGTCCCGCCGCGCTACGCGACTCCCGGAGATTGCATCGCTATGCAAATGACGTTTTGTACTTCCAATCCATTAAGTATGCAATTAAGGAAGCTTTAGTTTTTCAAACATCGATTTATTTTATTTTGATGATTTAAATAATTATCACGTTTTTCAAATTAATAGTAATATAGGCATATCACACATAATTAGTAGCATAAGAAAATTACATATGAAAGTTTTGGCACAAATAACACGTAGGTATCTTACTGACTAATCATTATACATAATATTTGTGATAGAAGATTAATTTGGTAATCATGCGGTTTAATGAGTTTAATATAAACTTTTAAAATGCAATATATATACGATTGAATTCAAATTATCATGGTTTCGAAATACCTTATGAATGAAAAATAATTATTTAAGAAATATTCTATAGAATAAGTTCAACTTTAAGCATTTTAATTTCCTTGGTAGGTAACCTACCACATTTGCAATAACAGTGTAATAAATAGCACCTATAAATAAAACGTTCCCAAAGTTTGTTTCAAAAACTGCATTGTTACAAAAAGAAGAAAGATTAGTGATTTCCCGCATGAGAGTTGAACGGCACCGGCGGCTCAAGTCGGTCGGAGCGCGAGGAGCTCGTCCACAGTAAGAGAGCCCTTTAGCGGCTCTCAGACACATCAACAAGTATCGATTCACTAAACACTTTGTTAACTTAAGAAGGGCTCAACTTTTAATTGCAACTTGCTAAAGGCCGTGGTTTTAAAGACACTTTGTCGAGGCTTCTTTAAGTATTCACTGTTTTAGGGTTCCGCATTTCAAAAGTTAAAAAAATCAGACACATTTTGTGTAGGTATTTGTATGGTATTTGTAACAATAAAATTCCTCCCAAGTCAGGACTTTGTACCAAAATATGTAACGTAATTTCAGTTATACGCTTATTTCCACAACACTCGTGTGCGTGCCAAGACACACAGGAGCGTGTGTCTGACTGTCTGTCACCCACCACTTGCTCGAGGACGCGAGTTGACAACGTGAAGTAAATACAAATACTACGCAATGTTTGTCTGTTACCTTTTGAGCTGTAGCAATAAAACTACTAAACCAACGCATTCAATGACGTTTATAATGCACTAAAACTTAAAGAACAATGATATAAAAAAAAGATTTTTTAAAAGTTTTTTGTTTGATTAGTACAAAAACGGAAACCAACAAGACTATTAATACTGAACTCGTTAATGATACAATATCCGAGAAAATAAGGTGTCTCGTCATTGTCCGATTTATTTATTTAACCAAGATAATGAACTTAGCAAATACATCGTCAGCAATAGTTTTTGTCATTAATCAGCGAAGCGCGAGCGCTGTGACCTGTAACACAGGTTTTCAAACCTTTTTCAGGCACCGTTAATCCATATAAATTAAATCCGTTGCGTAGTTTTAAAGGTTTAAGCATACATAAGGACGAAGTGACTTTGTTTTATACTATGTAGTGATTAAGTGACAAACCTATATTGTGAGATAACTGTTATAGTTGTGACTTGCGAATCGCAATCGATATTCGTGCACAAGCTTGCCTTGTTCTATTCAATGCAGATCTATAAATTTATATTTTAACTGTTGGACGAGGTTGTAAATTGCACCGACGACGCCACATTGCGCCTGTTCCCGACGGCGCGCCGCAGCCCCGCAGTGTCGCGCGGTCCGAGCGGTCCAAGCGGTCCGAGCGGTCGAAGCGGTCCAATATGTTTTATTGGACCGCGCGGACCGCTTCGACTCCTCTAAGATACTCTAATACTTTTTAATGTAAAGTAAGCTAACGGGCGAATATTTAGAATAAGTAGGTAGTCAAAATAATTACTTACCCATAACATGAGGTTGGTTAAACAATTCATAGGTAGTCAATGTAATAGTCCACTCAATGACAAATATGTCTTACGAGTAGGTTGTTTTTTTTTGAGATTTATTGGACTTTGGGCGTCATAAATGGAAAGCAGTTTTTATTTAATTTTGAAGTCGTCGATAGTAAAATACAATTTAAGTTCGGTTAAAATATCAAAAGTATTTTTTGTACATTTATCATTCGTAATAGTGACAGAGAGAGTGTAGCTTAAAGCGGGCGCGTGTGTAGATAGTTTTCACATTGACACGTCAAGCACAGTTTCCACATTGAAGCCTCTTACAGTGATCGTACAAGTGCCGGCTCGATTACAGGAGAACAAGGCTACCTCGTTAGCTGTCGGTACGAAGCGTGCGTACTTGACTGTTCAAGGTGAGCGCTGTCGTCCTTACAGAAACGTTGACTTTGACTTCTCACTTGATCGGATTCTCAGGCTACACTTTAGTTCGCGTTCCAGACTAACATACAAATATCAGTAGGATTGTTGAACTTCAGTTAACTCATTTATTGCACGATAAAGTTACAGAATACAATGAATACATTTCATAATTTTATGAGATGAAGGAAAAGTATAAAACTGAGTAGCGGAGTCAGCGCCCCCATCCAAGTAGGTAACAATTTGTGAGGTTTGTTCCCTCTTACAAAGTAGTATGATATAAGTATCGTAATACAAAAAGTTGTTCTATTGGTTAATAAGCAATACTGCAAGTTGTCCAGCTGTCCTTCCCGGCTGTGCGCGATGTGCAATGCGGCACCGTGCAGCGCAATGCAGAGCAGCTGCACAACACGCGCGTGTGCCATGTGCACTGCCGCCGCGTACACTGCACCCGACGTCGAACCCATACGATTGAAGCGAGTGTATATCATTATCTACATGAAACACCTCTACAACAAATCACAATAATGATCATCATTTCAGCCGCTGAAATCCGCTACTAAACGTCCTTCATTGTAAGCTCAGTCAGTTGGAAGTTTGCACCCAACGCGAACATACGATGCTTAAATGGGCCCATCTTTAACCAAAACGTAGGTCCACGGTGGGTGCAAACATTTGGTTGAAAGTTCTATGACGAAGCCTTAAATTAATTTTAGATAAAACCTACTCAAAAATATATAACAAAAGAAGACGTTTCGACGAATTTAGGTCACCAAATTGTACGGCATACAACAATACCAGAACAGGAACACACAAAGAAAGGAAAACGTAATCTCAAAGAGCCGTATTTTCAATAATCTAATATAATAATCTTTTCAATAAATAATGTATACAATATCGTATTATTACATTCATAGGCTCGCCGGAGATATATAATAAATAAATAATAAAATAAATATTACTGGACAATTTTTACACAGCGTAACTTTTTTTATATTATAATCCAGTTAATACCTACTTAGCTTTGTTATAAAAGTAACGTACTTATCTTTTACTTCAATAATCAATTTTCAGTTTGTTTTTCATAAATCAATCTAAAATTAAACAGATTTTGTTTGAAGCTCTTCTCATTAATTAATTGTTGATTTAAAGAATATTTTTTGCGTTAGATAAAATATAAAATGACGGTTGCATTTATAAATGACGGTTTTAGGTTACGCGTGTCAGGTAAAATGTTGTGGCATTAAGCCTCGAGCAGACCGGATGCGTATACGTACACGTAAGCGTAGACGTGCACGTACCACTGAGTCGTAATGTATGGGAATGTATGAGACAGGACACACTGCACGCGCACGTCACGCTACGCAAGCAATGTGTCTTGTCTTATACATTACAACTCAGTGGTACGTGCACGTCTACGCTTACGTGTACGCATACGCATCCGGTCTGCTTGAGGCTTTAAACTGCAATGGAGCATCCACACGGCCCCGGGCCGCGAGGCGCCGGGCAAGGCTCCACACACGGCTTCGGCCAACGATTCGGCGACAAGACATACACCGTTTTACAAATATATTCCTAAAAATAAAATAAAATAATATTTATTTCTGTAACAAAGTTACAATAATGTGACTCATTTAAGTTTTAAACTTGTTAGAGAGTCTCGTTCTTCTATAACAAATGCTACAATGCTAAGACAAAAAATAATATTAGGGTATTTAGGTATTCTAGTATAGAATTATTTGTTTCTTTCAGGCGACATCTTGTCATAAAATAAGAAAACCTCTTGTTACTCATTAATGTAGCTCATTCAGTTGCGCAGTGCAGTGCAGCCTGCTGAGCTATTTCACGCATGGAAACTAAAATTTTTAATTATAATATCATCTAAGCTAACTTCGCCTAACTTAACTGTGATAACTGATACTTGTAGAGGTGCGTAGGCGTGCTACGTCTTTCGTAGCAGTTATTATTCGGAGAATTTTTATTCCGTAGCCCTGCTTAGAAATACGAGTATATAAACGGAGAAAATCTGCAAAGGTAATGTAGGATGCGTTCACATAATATTTATAAACATGCACATCAATATTACACATTATTTATTTATTATAAATATAATTTGAATAGTACCTACACATACATAGTTTATCAACACACAAAAAAATATTTATTATCAATACGATAATATAGATACATAAATTATTGATATCGATAATCCTAAACTAGAACCTTACCCTTACCCTATCTCTAACTACCAAGACAATAGGCGCTATGTACGTACCGTGCGCCGGCGCAGGGCCGGCCGCACTCGCCAAGCCAGTTTGAACCGAGACGCGACGCGGAGCGCACGCTCACCGCGATAACACTAGCTTATTTACTTACGCGAACTGTTTTATATAGTAACTTTATATCTTACGTGTCTAGTCTATACCTTTCTTTCTTGTGCTATAGTGCTTGTGACTTTCGCCTTCCGTTTTATGTGCCTTTTTAAATAAACTGAGTGACAATATAAGCAGTGAAGTGAAAAGGTTATATATGTAGGTGATCGGACTTACGAGAACGTGCCTAAATTTCTACTCGCCCTTATAATTATGTGTATGCATTATTATTTATTTTATTTTATTTTCACAATTTTAAGAAAACTTACAGCTAGACACAACGATAATACAGTATTAATAATATGACAAACTTGCCATTTATGGAAGGCCAATTAAAAGTTTCCATTGATATTGATTGACCTTAATTATAACCCCAACCAACTTGATTTCAGCCGTAGGAAATTCACTATAATGCATAGGAAGCTCTTTTAGATCTCATTTGTTTCTGCCCAAAGTCAGTCTAAGATCAGTCAAGTCAAACCCTGCTTTAAGATTAGTCAAGTCAAACCTTATAAAAATATAGGACATCCTTTTTTAAACATTTTGCAGTCATCATCTACCTATTTTTTAATAGGTACGCCTTAGGGTCCGTTCCAAATTTGCATACCAAAACAAAATAAAATGTATCCGTAATGAGCGCGTGCTTCAAAAATGACAAAAAATCTGTCGTTGCCCTTATAGTTAGTAAAGTGATTGTGAGCGAAGCCGACAAACGAGCTTTGGAAGTTCCAACTACGAGCCGAACCGAGTTAACGGCCACGGCAGGAAAACTGAAAAACGGTGCCTGAAGTGGCAAATAAAATGCAAAACATTTGCGAGGGTGTAACTACGATTTACTAATTTATTTTGGATAATTCAATTAGAGTTTGTGCCGCAGGGCTAAGTAAAGGATTGTCAGTTTGGTGCATGGAATAAAGTTGGGAGTTAAATCCGTAGAATATTATTGGATGTCCAATGCGAGTTCCACATTTGCAACGGTTTATGAAAGTAGGTACTATCAATATTATCTTACAAAACATGAAATGTTGTTTAAACAGTTGATTAGATTTAGACATAAAGGATTACTTAAAATTAAGCAATGTTTATTAATAACGCTGAAATTGTCTAAAAAATTTAACATTAAAATCAAAAAGACATGTAGGAACTTTTTTAAAGAAATATAAATAGCACTACAAATCAGTTCAAACGTTACATAACACATACAGTTACCACAAGTAATTCCTTCTCCAAAATGTATGTTGTTAATAAGTGAGACACGTAAGAAGGCCGGCGGCGCCGTCGGCCGGCAGATGTGCCGAATGACGGCGTGGCTCAAATGGAGGACGGCGCGCGCTGACTTAAATGCCCTGTTCAAAACAAAACATTCTTATTTTAAGACTACATTTTCTAGGATTTCTTTCATTTGAAACCAGTAACATGAAAATATTTTGTAACTTAGCAAAAAGTCATCCGGGAGACGGATGAAAACAATTTGATAGTCGATGTGTTGTTCACGTGTCATACGTTTTTGTGGTTTTGTCACCGGTCGAAATAACCTTCAATACAACTGTAGCGGTTTGCGCCGCTTTCACAGTTTCACAGTCACAGAAGTATTCAAATCTCCCTCCGATCCATAAAAAAAGTGGCCAAGGGCGAGTCGGACTCGCCCATGTAGGCTTCCGCAGCAATTGTTTATATGAAATTGTTTATGACGTATTATAAAAAAACTACTAGATAGATTTCGTTCAAACCAATTTTCATTGTTAGTTTTTATGGTTATGTACAATATATATTTTTTCTAGATTTATCATCCTCTTATTTTAGAAATTAGAGGGGGGGGGGACACTCTGTTTTCCACTTTGGAAGAGTCTCACGTCCAAACTATTAAGTTTAGAATTCAATGGTGTTAGAAACATTGTTATGATTTTTGAAGACCTATTCATAGATACCCCACACGTATTGGTTCGATTAAAAAAAAGTTTTTAAGTTTCAGTCCTATGTATGGGGACCCCCAAATGTAATTTATTTTTTCTCAATTTTTTTATGAAATCTTTGTGCGGTTAACAGAATACATCTACCTACTAAATTTCAGCTTTGTAGCTCTTATAGTTTCGGAGAAAAACGGCTGTGACATACGGACGGACGGACGGACAGACGGACAGACGGACGGACGGACATGACGAATCTATAAGGGTTCCGTTTTTGCCATTTGGCTACGGAACCCTAAAAAGCTATTGCCAAAAAAGCTATTATTTAACTTTAACTTAACTTCGAGTGTCTTGAAATGTTTTAGAATTTTACTCGTACCTTGAACAAAACAAATCTTTTGCATTTTTCTTATAAAAAATGTTAAGTCAGCCGTGGGAAAAATATGTTTTTTAGATCTAAAACGAATTACATTTTCTCTTCTTGAGTAAATACGTTTGTTTTTAGAATTTAAAATAGCTAAATTAATGATAAATTAGATTGTAACAAATAGAAGTTACGTGGAGTAAATTGTATAACTGGCACGAATTAACAAACAAAAATCTCCTTAATAAGACATTACCCTACTACAAATTACGTTTCGAGCTTTTTCAGCTTTAAAATGTATTTGATTATTATTATATCATAGCACCTAGTGGGAGGTTGAGGTCGATTTACCAACATTTACAAGTTTCCATTTCCATAACGATGTGACGCCGCAACACGGCGCGAGAACGAACAAACAAACGGCGTTTCACAACGCTAACGAATACCCGATGGGCGGCGTTCGTGTTCAGTTTCCTAGTTGTTTCTCGATCTAACGAGCTTCGTTTAAACAACTTCCGTCCGTCATGCCACTTACGACTTTATACAACAATAAGCTTTAGAATATTACATCGTGAAACTGGTAACTGGTAAATTGTGCTTTGTTACCCGTTTCATGTTCTAATGTCAGGAACCATGTCATCTTACACGATATCCGTAAGATATTAATCGAGATTTCTTAGGCCATATACCAATATTTTTTGAACTCAAATATACATTTTGGGGGTTATTCTTACCTGTGTTAGACATACACATGAAAGAAATTTCACGCTTCAGAATTAAAGGAAGGTCTGGCCATCACAGGCTATTAGTAATATCAATGTTTTTTTAAATTAGTATTTCTGTCTAGCATTGCCAGCCAGAAATATTTATTAAAAAACGCTGCAAAATAAAGCATATTACTCTATTAAAGATTTCCTCTCGGATAAAAATGTATGGGACAATGATATTTAGATTATAATTGAATTGAATTGACACTTTATTGTACCTTCCTAATTAAAATAAAACAGAGTTCATGAAAAAACTTAATACTAACTTAAACTTAGAAGTACAAGGGGCGGCCTTAAAATATAACCTAAGTATATGCTAGGTAGGTACAAATTGTATTTAATATTCTGATTTAATTTCCCAACTGTTTGAATTTATTTTTATAATGATTACATATTGTATTTATACAAATATATAAAAAATATAGTATAACTAGCTGCCCCCGCGAACTTCGTCTCGCCATATACTTTTATTTGCAACTATCTCCATACTAAATTTCATCGAAATCGAATTTTCCCGCGGAATAATGTATTTTTCCGCGGTAAAAAGTACCCATGTCCTGTCTCAGGGTCTAAAAAAATCCAAAATTCATCAAAATCGGTTGAGAGGTTTAAGCGGGAAAGCGTAACAGACAGACAGACGGAGTTACTTTCGCATTTATAATATTAGTTAGGATATCATTATATTTCTTGGGTTCTATGATTGTTCTAAGTGCACAATTTGATTGGTATTTGATAAATAATGGAATTTGGAAAAAATGTATTTGATACATACTTACATAAATGGTCAGGATCACAATAGGTTTTAGAATGTCTTTGGTATTAAAGTTAGAGTTGATAGTTTGTTGGTCGTATGGAGGTCGGTCCGGGCCCGGGTGACCGGCGATGGGCGGCGCCGCGGCGCGGGAGGCTGCGAGCTAATTACTCCGCCCACGTTGTGCGCCGGGCACGGGTGCACCCGAGTGCGGCGCGCGGCTGCACTCCTGCTGATAGCGGCAGTCAGTCGCGCCGAGCCGCTGCAACAAGTCCCACACGCGCCTCCCGCGGGTCTCATCAACTCGCATTACATTACACATCTCGTATCGAAACTGTTCAGTGCTCTCATAGATCATTATAACATTTTATCGTAGATCATGTGATTTCGTCTTAGTGGGAAGTTTTTAATTCTGTGACTTTGATTGTGATCGGATTGTCTTCTGATATTGACTTTCTATAGTTTTCGCGAGTTTGAAAGTGTCTTCGATATTTATATCCTATAAAAATTTACAATATTGAAATCTTCTGACTGCCTTTTGAGGCTGTTGATTCACAAGTTAATTTAATTATATAGAAATTCTGTCAAAACAAGATGCGTTTTCCAATTATTTTCTTTTTCATAGTTACGGTCCTGGTTTTCACATTCATATTTTTCGAAAATTTCATTTGGGAGGAAGAGCACTACCTCCTGGATGAGCGCCCGCCGCGCGGCCCGCCCCTGCTCCCTCCCTACAACCGGAGGGGCAAAGCTCTCTCTCGCATTTACAACTACGACTTCTGTTATTCTCCCAAAAAAGTCCACAAACAAAAGAAACCTTCAAAGCCGGTCAAAACAAATGCGGCTAAAAAAAATTAAACTTAGCTATTAATGAAGAGTGACACTGACAATAAGTGATTAGTGTATAGTGTTGGGTGACAGAGTGAAGAGTGGTGGTAGTATGTAGTGGTCGCGGGCTGGCGCTGGTGAGGATGGAGGCGGCGGGGTAGAGGCGGACGGTGATGGCCGCCGTCGCGGGGCTGTACGGGCTGGGCGACGACCAGCGCGCGCGCCACCGCCGCGGCCAGCAGGCCAGCGCCGAGCGCTCCGAGTCAAGGGACGACAACACCGAGGCGTGAGTACCGCCCTACCTGCTGTATGTAGTGGTCGCGGGCTGGCGCTGGTGAGGATGGAGGCGGACGGCGATGGCCGCCGTCGCGGGGCTGTACGGGCTGGGCGACGACCAGCGCGCGCGCCACCGCCGCGGCCAGCAGGCCAGCGCCGAGCGCTCCGAGTCAAGGGACGACAACACCGAGGCGTGAGTACCTACCGCCTCCCTACCTGCTGACTCCTGACTCCTGACCGTCGCGAGGCGGCGCACCCAACATCCTTCATCAGCTTTTTTAGTTTCGCCACTGCTATTGTCGTAGATAAGACATATTCTCTATACTTATTTAATTTTTATTTATCTGATTTTTTAATTTTACGGGGTCATTTTCAATTTTGTAGTTCAATTTTGCAATTTGGTTTTTAGGTTATGCGGTTGTTTTATGTGCAAATCGTGATATATATTTGTAACCTCCTCTATTACCAACGCACAAACACCTGAAGTTTTGAGCCGGCGGGCGACCGTGTGGCTGCACCGTTGACACCTCATGTGACGACAATGTATCTGATTAAGTGAAGTAGGTCGGAAACATAATATTTTATATAAATTGAGTCACCCCTGGAGTGGGAAACTAATGAATATAATAAAAATGTATTCCCCATGTAGTCTTACAATAAAACGTTCCTAGTTTCCCTTCAATAAAATCATTATAACTATAGGTCTACCAGGATCTGATGGCAAAAAGGGAAAAAGCAATTGACGCTAGCAATACTGCGGAAATTGGAGTAAAACGTTTTGATACTTTTTTTGCCACCAGATCCTGGTAGACCTGTCCACATAGCTGTGCCGTCTTAAAGTAACATTCATCGTATAAAATCGAATCATTTTACCAACGAAATTTTAGACCTTTTATTTGGACACGTTTGAATGCGAATTTCTAACATTAATTTTCTGGCTTGCTTTTATTAATATGCGTATTAATAAATTTACATTATTCAATAATTCGCGGCTGTGTTCGTAGTGGACCAATTTTCCAAAACTTCATTGTAAACCTACAAACTCTGAAAGTTCCAAGTTCTAAATAAATAAATAAATATTCTTCGGCCGCGTACGAAACCGGAGTCTCGTAACCAGTTACGGTAGAAGAACATCTAGCCCCGTGGTAAGCTCTAAGCTTGTGTTACGGGTGCTAGATATCTGATATACTTATTATAGTTCCTGCGGTCATGCTTTCGGCTGCGCGATGTTAATTAGCTTTCATTTTATACTAATAGTAAAGCTGAGGAGTTTGTTTGTTTGAAAGCGTTAATCCCAGGAAACGCTGTTCAGTGTTAGATAGTTAATTTATCGAGGAAGGCCAAGGGCTATATTATATTGTTCAGTTGCTGTATGAGTTGTCTTACCATATTTATATATAAATATAAACTACCTGTATGTAGATAACGTTCGGCAGGCCGGCTTATATGTATATTATGTATGTAAGTCATAGGTTGGTTGGTACATAGGTATAGTTTGAGGTTTTTATTATCTATAGCTACAAATAAGGCATAATTTAATATATCTAGAGTCTGAAACTATTTGTAGTATGTTAGTTATGAAAATATTTCAATTAGAGAAATACAATGGTGCATTTGAGAGCATTATTCCAAGCATCATAACTTCATAACACAATCCATTGCAACAGCTTAGCATAGCTTGAAACATGTAGAACAGCTAAATGGTTTTGTAATATACCTAGTAGTGTTGTGCTTGCGGCTTTCTAAAGTACTTAGTTTAAGCAAACACGCCGTAAACATCATCATCATCATCGTATTGCGCCTAAATGGATACCGTAGCTAAGTAATATACTAAGTTACCTCATATGTCTTGTTACTTATCAAACGAATGAATAACATCAAATAAAAAAAAAGTGTTGAATGATTTCGAACTTTAAAATGCATATATTAAACATTTAGTATATGAGTAGTTACTGTAACCTGCAGCTCTCGTTAGCAAGTTCTGCCGAGTCGAGCCTTCATACTTCGCGAATCCATTGTTTTATGCGAAATTGTATTATTTATTGATATAAATAACTCACTAGCCGTCAGTTTAATGACACAGTTCACAATTACCATAGACACAATGAACATGGTTGTTAGCTTTGGAGATTGGATTATTTCAACTTAAAAACAATTTTAAGCTAAAAATATTTAAAAATTGAGTTATTTAAATATTTAATTGGATATCTTTCTTTAACCATACTACCCCTCATTCATTGCTAATTGTTATTGCTATTATTTTTTTCACAACCTAACCTAACCTAACCTACAAGTCAAATATTATATTTATTATTATATAAACCAGAAGACAGGCAGCAAAGTAATTTTTGTACTGTGTCAAGTAAATGCGCCGCAAGCTGCCGGCGCCGGTGAGCTGTGATATGAGACGAGTAGAGACAACTTCCTAAGCTGCTAGAAACTAAACATACAACGGCGAAATTCATATTACATAATTATGTTAATAGGTATAATGTTCAAATGAAATAATCAGATGAGATACGCCGGGAAATACGCACTTCAGAGCGGGCGCCCCGGCTGATTGCAGGAACACTCGGGTACAACCACTAATTGGAGATACATAAATTGTTGAGAACCTTGATACGTTCTTCTAGCTACTCGTTACTAAACGTAAGCAGCTTAGGAGCTTTCAGGCGGCGAGCGCGGCTCAGTGGCTGAGTGGGTGAGGGGCTCTCGGAACCCACATGCAGTTTGCAATCTCGGCAACGGAAGTAAAGCTGCGATCCTGGATATCTTCAGTTTAGTAAAAGTTAGTTACCTATATCTCATGTGTACGGTATATAATATAATTTTAGATCGAGTTGGGTTTTGTACTTTTTTCCGGTTTTTGTGTTCACACTTCTATGTTTATATATAATTTATATCCGTGAGAACCTATTATTGGCTTTGTTTTCAGTTAAGTTTATATAATGTACTGTTTAGGTTCACTGAATAAAGTTAAATAAAATAAATAAATGAAGTTAGAGTATAAGGTTCCGCAAAAGGAAATTGATTACTTTACCAAGATCACTTCGTCATACATGAGCTAAAACTAAAATACCACTTAAATACCCAAAAATTCAAGTACTCGTAATACAGACGTTCAATTAATATGAATTCCAAACTAGAAGTCAGGTCGCGGGTTCAGTCAAGTTTTGTAAATTAGTTGGAATGCTCACACTCAACGCACTCACACAACACGCGTTTGAGAATTAAGTTCAGAAGAGCGCAATACTTCAGGCTTTTCAGAAGTCCCGCCAATATGGGAACGACATTCGCGAACAAAACTTTATAAAGTTGGGTTCTTTGTTTGAAATATAAGTTGAGGAATCCAGCTTTGCCTTATCTCTGAAAATTCATATAAAAGTATTTAACAGGAATGTTGTTTTGCTTGAATATTCTCAAAGTATTTTCTGTTTTAAACGCTGCTTATTAATACCAAGCAGCAAAGACAGTTTATAATGAGCTTCCCTTAGTTAGTATAATAAAATGCTTGAAGAGGTTCTAGGAAGCGCCTCGCCCTTGCAATACCGTGTATGAAGTCTGATGTGCGCTTCAATCGTATCGAGCGCAGTGCTTGCGGAGCTGACGCTGCTCAGCGGCGCGCGTTTCTTTATCATGATTATATTTAAAATATCATGTCATTTTCAAAAATAATATTAAGATATTCAATAAATAATAATATATTATGTTTCGCGGCTTAATTCGATGCGATTTACATGTTTACAATTTGTAGGAACGCTACCTAGCCTATGCCTTGCACGGTTTTTTACAGTTATATGGATTTTTTCCGCTCTAGTAGGTCCAGTTGTAGCGTTCTGAAACTGTGAAATTGAAGTCCTAAATATAATATTCCAGAGAGTAATTGTTAAACAAATTTAGTTCCAATACAAACAATACGACGGGCAATTGAAACAAAATGCCACTATGAAATACAGCGTACATTTTCATAGTAATTAGAGGGAATTGATATTTCAGCACAAAACAATGTAGTTCAAATAAAGCCGTAGTGGATATGTCTGCTCAATCCGCATGTAGGAAATCCACAAACGCATGGCACATCAATATATCACTAAAATTGTTTGTTGCAAAAAAAAATTCTTAAATTTCCTTTCAAAAAATATTCCTCTTTGTCTTTGAGCTATTGTAGAAACGGTTTTATAATGCTGAGGTGTGGTATATCTATATATATATAAAATCAATGCCACTGTTCGTTGTTATTTTATAACTCAAGAACAGCTGGGCCGATTTCGGTGTTTTTGGTTTTAAAATCCCAGCAGTAGTAGCCCAGGGAAAAGAGCAATAAGGCAGGCGAAGCCGCGAGCTGAAGCCTCGAGCTGAGCGACTCTGTCGGTCGCAGTCAAAAGCACCTCGTCTTAATATGTTATTTTCTGATATTCAAAGCACATACCTATAAAGGATTCCCGATAAGAATTAAATGTTATAAGGATGAGTAGCTAGCTTCTGCCGTACGCTGCGGGCCTCGCCAACACATTCTAAAACTTTTATTTAAAATTCTCGTTTGAAAACAAAATGGAGAGGACACCGGTCCCATTTTCGAAATTCATTTATTTGTCAGTAAAAATGTTCAGCTTTATTTTTTGGGATATGGTTTTTATTTTTGACGGGCTTTAACAATTTCATATCTGTGATCTGGTATTTTTAGTTATAACTGGAAATTGGGAATTTGTTTGTGATGTTATTCAGTGACACTTGTATGGAGTTATTTTATAGTTATTATTTGTTACTGAGCTTGTTAGCGGATCTGCGTTGTTGAGAGCGCTGACATACATACTTGATTACTAAACTACTAAGCTTATAAAAATTAAGTATTTAAATTAATATTCAGAAGAGAACTTGTTCTAAAAAATAATTCAAATTTTAGGCTTAAATCCTATAAAAGGAATATTTTGCTAGATAGCATTATTTTTTAAATATTTTATTGATAACTTTCTTGAAGTATCATCAATGCAGAATGCCACTGGTTCACTAGGGATATCGCTCCCAGTCACGATTACCTAACGCCACATCTCAATAGACAAATATTCCTTATGAATATGGAACAGAAACCATCATTTAAATAGAAAGTTTGAATTGTAATAATGTAACCTACTTAGAACTGTCAATTCGCATAATATAATTTGCTTTTTATTGTACGCGTTTATTATTAGTGACAAAATAGAGTGAATCATTAAATTTTTTTTATTAATTGACAGTTCGAAAGTAGATTTAAGTTAAACGATATTTCTTTTTCATTTGGGCTTAACAGTCAGCTTAAGTTCACGTAATCGTTATCTTAGCGCTTAACCTCATTAACAGTTATCGCCCAGGTACCTCCTGAGTACCTAAGTTGTCACAATTTCAGCTCCTCCGAAACAGAATCCGATTGGATTTAGCTATCCACCTAGTAAAGGGTGTTGGTATGAAACTATTTCATAGAAACTAGTTTCTTACTTGAATATCAATCACAAAGCAATTTACCGAGTAATTAGTGCTCAAAGTGGAACTTAAATTGAATGGAAAAAAAATGTATTTCATCGATTGAACCAGCAATGTTCCAACTAGCTCACATGACGTGTTCAAAGTATTTCTCGACATTTCTAAAATACATATTTGTTGTTATATATATTGTTAAGATAAGATATACGTTTAATTACTAATTGGGATTCTGTGAGGTATTTGTGGCGCCTTTAAAGTCAGGTTCCATTCTGGAAGTTTTTGTCAAATCCTGCTCGATATATAACTATGGATATTTATTAATAAAATGTGATCGTTCTTGTTTGATCCTAACTCACAATGTCTTGTAATCTTATCAATGCTACAAAGTTAAGTTGCGGCAACAATGTGTTTATAAAGCTGTGCGCAAGTCAGACAGAACGATTGTTACAAAACTCGTCTCAACTGATGTTGGCAAGTTTTGCACGGGTTCGACTCACAACACAATGTTCACCGCAACACTCTGCAACTCAGCAATAATCTAAACTTTGTATATATCTATGATTGCTAACATTAAATTGTTGAGAGGTTTCTGATCATAATTCCTACAATTAATCTATTAACAAAAACAAATTAAATAATTTCGTAAAATAAATAATCTAAAAAATAAATGATTGTGCAGATTGTAAATATGTCACTTTTTACTTGTTTACGATTACAAATCTAAAAGAAGTACGAAACCGTAATAGAAATGTTTTTTAATGTAAAGGAACATACACTATATTTACAAAAAAAAATCCTGATAAAGTTTTCAAGTGCAACAAAACCCAGGTACTCGATTACATTATAACAATTACTTCTGACGAGTGAGAGCCGGAATGTTCGCCTGTAAGTGTACAAATTAATTGAACCTGCGGAGGTTATTCCTTCGAGACGGATACAAAAGAATTAGCCTCCCGCAGATAGATCAAGAACTTCATTAAACAAACTACAGGAGGCCGGGACGCCGCCCCCCGACTCCGCTCAGCTCTCAAGTGCGCTAATCCACCAAAGGACTCTCTCAGACAGTCTAAGCATGTTTTGTCTATCGGATTGTTCTTTACGTTTAATAACGACTTTTTCCGACATCGCTGATTTTTTTTAACGTCAATATTGTTTCATTTCGCTTCTCTCATTTCATGGAGAAAATATTCTATGTTACGTTGATTGTTTTTGTAAGACGTGAGTTCAAGGAATGTTATATTATTACTATAGCAACCCATATACTACAATAATTTTTTAGGTTTATTTTAAGTCTATTATTATGTGAGCATATCGAATCGACGCTTTTACTTGCATTTTTGTATTCCATGAGCTGTGAAATAGCTTGTGTCTCGTGTCTGATGGAGTGTGCCTTCCTCTCAGAACGAATGCGGCGGCAGTCGGCTCGTGGCGTCGGCGCCCGGCTTCGGTCGGACTCGCCGCTTCAATGCGGAAGGCTGTCGCTTTTACTTGCATTTTTGTATTCCATGAGCTGTGAAATAGCTTGTGTCTCGTGTCTGATGGAGTGTGCCTTCCTCTCAGAACGAATGCGGCGGCAGTCGGCTCGTGGCGTCGGCGCCCGGCTTCGGTCGGACTCGCCGCTTCAATGCGGAAGGCTGTCGTGCCATTATTTACCATCTACTAATACTAAATATAACGCCGTGTTAGGTATCGCCAACATTAGAGCTATTTTATCGCAGTTTAACTTTGGTTTCGTCTGAGTTTTGGTTGAGCGACTTATCATTTGTATGGAAATCACATTCTTTCTTGATTGAGAGACATGTTATTTATATTTAAATGACTAGTCACATAACCGATACTTAGACGGAACCAAATCTATGTGATGGGAACGGAGGCATATTTATTTTATGCACCAAAAAAAATTGACTTTTTATATTTACAAATAATCGATTTAAGGTGATCACGGAAATTTTAACAAAGTATGCCAGCAGGTTGTTTTATTGTAACTTTCAATGTACTAAAAATTATCATAATAACAAAAAATAACCTCAAAACAAAATTTACTTTGCGTCTCTGCTCAGTCATTCTATTTTCATCTTATATCGACTCAGTTACGTCTGCTTTTTGATACAGAGAAAGGATATTTTAATATAATATACATACAAATGAAATACTGCACTCAAACACTGCATCAGAATTTACGCTATCAACGCTCATGCTTACGAATTTATAAATAATAAATAATATTTGCTTGAAACATAGGTTACATTAAGATCTTATAAAATAGTTTTGCACAGCCATGTCGATATTTTGCAGGCTGCGAGCGACCATAATGACTGGAAGTCATATAGGGAGGCCTGTCCTGTCCAGCTGTGGACGTCCAATGGCTGAGATAATGATGATGATGATGTCGATATTTCATTAACGAAAGAGAATTACGAAGGTCTATGTATGATCAGTGTTTAACCACCGGCGAAATCCCAGAACCAGCTGATAAGGAAATACCGATACACCGCTGTTTCACGGCGGCATTGTTCGTGTTACCTCATTCCGGACATAAAGGGTATCGCCCACCGCGCCGCCGCACATTCAGCCCCGCGCCAACCGAGGCGCACTTACAAGCCCATCATTATGATGTTTCTGTCGCTCTTTGAATTATCAATAATTAGTATTGTTATTGGTCCGTGCGCTTATCTTATGGACATAAGTGCCTTTGGTTTGAAGTTGTGGTTCCTTTGGGTATAGATGGTGTGAGATGTGTGTTTATCTTGTTGTGATAACCTAAAACTTGCCCCTGACATAAGGAATGGCTGACTGCCTTATTGGACCCTGGCAATGAAACACGAGTTCAAAATGAATACGACCTTCATTTTAAAATAAAGCTAGCAAAATCTTTTGAGTTAATTCGCTGAAGCGGTGAAAACGTATTTGTCTTAAACTTGGATCGCGGTATTGGAAAATAAAGTGATATAAATCTGGTCAACCATTATAGGATATTATTTTTACTTTACTTATCGAGCCAATGGGGAAAATAATTTTTACCCATTGGCACCTGAAATATTATGTATACAAAAAATATCATCATCATCATTTTAGCCATCGAAAGCCCACAGCTGGACATAGGCCTCTCTTAATTTTTTGAAATTATTGAGGCCTACAAGACACACATATACAAATAATTAAATAGAATGTCCAATAAACTCACTTACCTTATGCCATCTTACAATAAGAAAAGATAATAAAATATAATTAGCCACTTAGCCAACACAGCAACGGCTACGAGCGGTTATTAAACTAAAAATATATTTTGTCCACGTCGTGTCAGTTCAACCCTCTCTTTACGCTCCTAAGGGTCGTAAAACAATTTCAAATCCTGCAGCGTCACTTATTTACGCGTTCAAACAAACTCTTTGGCTTAATTACATAGGAAATTATTAAGTCAAGATATTAAAATTTTCATATGCGTAAATAAATTGTTTTTGCTAACAAAGATCAATTTATAGCGGGTCGAGCAGTTGGTCCAAGTACTGTAATGATACTATAGATCGGCAAGCGTAGCGTTAGGCGTCCACTAACAAGTTGACTGATAATTTGGTAAAAAATCAGGCGAGCAAGCCGCTATCGCGTATGAAGTGTTCGTAAAATCGTAAGAATCGTATCTTGATCGTAAAAAAGTGAACGTCAATTTGGTATAAAAACCGCCTCTAGTGCTCAAAAAGGGAAACTTATTGTTCCGTGAAAATTGACATAAATTTTCTCACAATCGAGTTCGTAACGTAAAAACTATCACTTGGCATACTTATTGAAAGAAACAGAGCGGTCAAACTTACAGCAGACATAGTTTTCAAAGTTCAAAAGCTTAATTGACGCGATCCGTACGGGAGGCCTGTTGCTCTTCCTCTGCTTACAGCTGTCTGCGTGTTCCGTATCCGCTGAACTGATTCCGGTCCGGAGCTACGGCGGTTCCGCTCCGCACTTCGTGTTCGACTATTGCAGACGTCTAGCTACTAACTGGCAAAAACATAATGATTTCGTAACCCATTGTTTATATAATTTTTATTAACACATCGTGGATCTTATCGGGAAAATATTATTTAAAGTATGTGACGTAACTTAGTGTTCCATATGTTCCAAAAGTATTAATAAATTAACTGAAAAGAAACCGTCTGAGATATTATATAATTATTAAATACTAGCTTTCCGCCCGCGGCTTCGCCCGCATTATGTTGGATTTTCCCGCGGTAAAATATAGCCTATGTTACTCGGGGATAATGTAGCTTTCCAAAGGTGAAAGAATTTTTGAAATCGGTCCAGTAGTTTCGGAGCCTATTCGTCACAAACAAACAAACAAATCTTTCCTCTTTATAATATTATTAGTATAGATACATACACAAGCTTCGAGCTTACCACGGGGCTAGATGTCGCTGTGTAAAATTGTCCAGTAATATTTATTTATTTATACAAACGACAAGACGAATTCTCTCAAAGCCAGCTTAAAGTCTACGTAATCCTGAAATCGCCGCACGATCTCATATTTCCATATAATCCTAAAAAGTACTTGGACAAGTCAATAACTACAATACATCTGCATATCACAATCATAGTATTATAATAATTTAACTAAGAGCATCATTAAAGCGTAATTTTTACCTTAATTAGTGGAATTACAGAGAGCGCAAATTGAAAGCCGCTCCGCAGTATCAGAGTGTCAGTCTGTTCGGCGCCACAAGCGGCTGTAACTCCCGTGATTGGGGCTTACAGCTCTGTTCAAATTGAATTCAATAAGCTTTCATATTTCAGCGACTTAACGTTCAACTTTCTGACCTTGATTCGGACGTTATTTGTACCATGAACTTTATAAAATCAGTTCAGAAAGACTGGATGTTTGTTTTTGCAATCCCATAGGTCGAAACAGCGTGTCAATATCACCTATGTGTTAGCAACTTTAAAACCACGCGAAGAAAAATATTTGAAGCACTTAATCAGGTAACAGTGACAGATCATTGTTGTCTATAGTTCGGATCATTAATATAATGATAGTGCTCTTCGAAACAAAAGACGGGTTAACCGCGTTCACCTTGGCGGCTCCCTTATTATATTATTGTCCCACTTTGGTAGTGCGGAAGCAATAACAAAGTAAATAGTACAATAACTCCGTAGTATGTGTCCTAAATGTCCAATTTTGAATTTTTAAATTAGGTAATTGTTATTTATATTCAGTTTTGTTATTATATTTAGGTAATTTATTGTATTTTTGAATTTTTTTGATATATTTTTGTCTAACATTGTGTCTGTTTATATCGTGTGTGTGTCAAGACTCAACAAAACAATTGCTCCATTTTAACGAAATTTGGTATCTAGGTTGTTTAAGTTACTCTGTTTTTAGTACTAAAGCTTAGTCAGCAGTACTAAAAATGTTAATGAGAGACAAACTTACCCGCGCGCGCTCTCCGAGGGATATGAGCTAATGAGTCCCTTTAATGTTCCCAACATGCAAATGAGGGCTTGAACAGTTGTGCGGATCGCGATTACTCACGGCAATGATAACTGCTGAGAGTTTCCACAGATACGATTTAAGAAATGTCAACATGGATTCAAAGTTAGAATTTAAAATAAAATAAAATTCATCATCATCATCATCTCTGCCATTGGACGTCCACTGCTGGACATAGGCCTCCCTATATGATAAATTTATTAATTTAAAATTAAAATTCGGTTAAAATCATTACGAACGAAAACGAATGTGCGATTGCTGCGATCGTCTCTGACTTCGTGCGTGAGATGTTGGTCCGACTACATAATTATGTATGTTGTATTATGTTGTTAACATGTTCCATGTTTCTCTTCCAGGTAAGTGCTGTTTTTCCTATCTCGGAGTCTTCTCAGTTAAGAATTATTGACAGTGGGGTAAGTCATTCATTATCATTATTTTAGCCGTCGGCGTCCACTGCCAGTTGCTTCGGTGGGGTAAGTATTTATAATAGTTAGATTACCGGGAGCAGCCGCTGATTACCACGTCGACTGGAATAATTACGGTGTTCGGCTAAAACGAGACAATACACTCTGTGACATATCATCGAAACATCGATTTGTATGTATGTATTTATTTATTTAATCTTTAAAGTAGGTACATTTCTTAACTAATTTTCTGCCAAACTGCGCAGCAGTTAACTCCGATTTACTCCGATAGTTGTAATTGTAATATCTACCAGGAAAAATAAAAACGAACATGTTTATTCAAATCTTTATAGAAGTACTAACGGGCATCTCAGATACCGCAGGCATTCCTGTCACAGAACATTGGAAATTCATAAACTATTGAAAACACAAGTCATAAACGCAAAGTCGAGGTCGGCTGCTACGGGCCAGGCGGCTAAATTGATTCTCAATAAAATGTCTCTCTCGTTCACCCCTGCCGCGAGCCACGGGGAAGAAAGAGTCGAAGAATGTCGCTTTCAATAAATTGAACGCTTTGTGACTATGAGACTTAGTTTGTTTTACGTTGGCTGGTAGGAGTTCTGTGGAATGTGGCTAGTGCTTGACAGAGCCTATGTTCGGCGCCTATCTACGTCAGTAGAAACGTGAACGACAAACCTCCTAAATCCTCATAATCTCCTGGTTCATGCTTATGTAAATTTTTCACCAAACACTTGAACTAAGTCATTTATTACACAATTTTCAATGAGCTTTATTTATGGTTGTGTGGCTCCTAATACACTTAAAAAGTGTCGACAAATAATAGTATAACTTAACCGCTGGAAAAAAACTCTATTGCATCCAATATTGCTTAATAGAAATTAAATTACATAGATATATATAGAATAAGTAAATTTTGCTATATATCTTATAATTTATCCCGTGGCAAGTCCGATGCATGTGTTACTGGAGCTAAATACTAATTTCAGTGTTTAAAACCTGTCATTCCATGCGTGGTCTAAAAATAAAGAATGTGCAGATTTCTTAGTTGCCTAGTATTTTGCTAGTTTGAGGTGTCTGGCTAATCGCTTCGCGCGGCGTCCCGTCGCCAAAGTGCTTATTGAAATGAAGTATTCATAATGAGTAACCGCAGAGGCGCGCGTCCGGGGCCTTCACGACCCACGACACGGGGGCGACTCGCTCGATTATTTCTAGAACGATACAAAATAATGATAACACTGATAAGTCTTGAAAGTTCTGCATGAATGCTATTTTTGAATGGAATTCAGATTTGCGTTTACATTTGTGTTTTTGAGAATGGGAATAGTCTGAAGGTATAAAAAATAGTGCTACAACATTTTAGAAGATGTAGGTAAACTAGCTGTATTCTTGAGTAACCGCTTTTTTAAAACTTAAACTGATAATTAGAAGCATGTTTAATAAATCGTCAAACCATTAATCAAATCAAAACAATTGCTAAAACCAAATAAAAAAAATAATTAATTGAATACCGAAAACCTAATTTAAATAATGTAAATCATAATTTTAGATAAGTTATAATTATATAAAATAACATTTAATCGGTAGCTTAATACAAAATACTAAGAAAAATACGATCTCCTACAGTCTTACACGATCACGACACGACCCAGCCGCGCTCCCGTCTGCGAGTGTAAAGGGTCCCACCTGCGCGAACATCCCGTAATGAAATGTAAGCCTGAAATATCTTCTTATTATAGTGTTTTGCAGCTTCCGTTAAGATGTCATCTCACAGCAGCTTTAATAAGGCGCCGCCGTTTTAATTAATTGTACTCGACTGTGCTGCCTTCTCCAAGACAAATTAATAATCAAATTTCAAATATGAAACACAAATAAATACTAACGTTCAATAAAGTTTAGACGACGAAGGTTTGTTAATATTAAATTTATGTATTAAAATAAGATTAGAAACTACATAGGTTAGCATGTCGATTCTAAATTATATTTAAATATCCCGTAACCCTCGGTCTAAACTAAAGTCTCGGACGAAAATAAAAGAATAAAATAAAAGTACTACAAGCAATCCTGGGAAATTTCCCAACGTGGAATGAATAGGCGAGCTAGTTACGTATGGAAAAGGTCAAGGAGCCATTACTGGTCAGCTGGGCGCCCTACGGACCGCCGTAACCCGCGACTCTCCAGACCCACAGGGTTGCACAGAAGTCACAGCCACTACACATCCTCTCTGGACAAAACTGGAACATTCGTTATTAAATATTTCCTAGTAGACTATAGACTCAAAAACAATATAGTATGTGTATTATTTCATAAAATTACAAAAAAAAATGTGATTTTCAGCAAATCAAAATATTTATCTCAGACAAAAATTGTAGATTAAAAAATTATCTATAAAAAATGAGTTTATACTTTTTTTCCTACGAGTCACTGTTTAGGATAGTATAACGATTAAAAAATTTAGAAAAGTTGTAATCGTTATACTATGCATGAGTAGGCCTCGTATATATTGCTAAATTAAAGAAGATGTATTTGTAACTCTTTAATAATTTGTGTATTCTTATTCAGTGGCCAGTGCACAACTGTTGCCCATGACTTAGTTTTCAAACTTTACATCCATACGCCTCCGTGTCTGAACTTCAGAACTAAACTAAAGAGTTAAAATTTAAGGCGCAAAAAAGCCAAAAATATATTTTACTAGCCGTTCTGCCGACAGCTTCACTTGTTTTTCTATATCTACATATCTATGGTTTATATAATATAGCCTTTAGCTTTCTTAGATAAATGAACTATCCAGCGCCAAATTTTTTTTAATCGGACCTGTAGTTCCTGAGATTTCAAAAATACCAGCGTTCAAAAAAACAAACAAAAAATCAATCAAACATTACGAGATAACAGTACAAGTACAAGATTAGTATAATATCATCAAACCATGTTGAGGAGTATCCGATTTAAATTAACGACCATTTAGTTTTCTGACGTAGTAAATTATGTAACCAAATATATAGTTTCATTTTTAGAATGGATCATCTATACTTATTTAGTATTCCGGTAAATACTGGATTAATAAGTAAAGACAATTTTCAAATAGCTTTAAAATTTAGTTGAATACGTCAATCTTAAATGTGTGCTAACGGTTTATTATTAAAACTGACAATCTCTTTTTGGGATGAATTATATTAGACCGGGACGGGGCCGGGCCGGGGCGTGACCGTGGCCCGACCGGGGCCCGGTCGGGCCACGTTACATACATTTTATATGAAGCAGTTTATATTACACCGTGTATGATCCGTGTCCCGTCCGGGCCGGTGTAATAGAAACTGGTCCCGCCCCGGCCCGGCCCCGCCCCGGTCTAATATAATTCATCCCTTCATCAACCGCTAATTGAAAAATGCAAAAAATATATTGAACTTCAAGAACAATAAAGGTTTTATTTATAATGCGCAAAGAAACATCATCGTTTTGGTTTAAACATCCTACATGCCATTATTTAAGTCCGTAAAGACGGTCCATCGAGCAGTTCGCAAAGACATTAACTAGTAACAAGTTTCAGGTTTGTTACAGAGCACGAAGTTCCCGTCGGAATCCTAATGCCAGCTAACATTGTAGAGTTACAGCAGCTGCCTCTGATCTGATAAATTACTAATAGATCGGGCGACAAACTCTGCTACGAAACCGTTTGTCCGTGGCGTTGGAATATTTAATTAAGAAATCGAATAGTTCCTTTATAAGTTAGAGTTACCCTAAACTTAGCATTGCTCCATAGAGTTAGATTATTACGTCAAATACTTGCAAATTCAATGAGCGCTGTTCGGGCGCTGAGATGCACCAATGAGCGCACTCGCCCAGGACGCCGTCAGTCTGCGGTTCAGATTCGCAAGCAGTTGATCCGTTTAACTATCTGTGTTCCAGAGACTGTGATCACTGACAGTATTAGAGATTCAGGACGGACTGTATTTCAGGTAGCTGCAGTCCGACTCAATCAAATTAGTTTGAAGTCTGAGTTCGTTTGTAGAGAGGACCCTTTATTTACTGGACGCCACGGTTTATCGAGGACCGTTTCACAATTCTAGATTTTGTACTCAGTTCAACAAAGACGACATTATTACTAGTAGATTTAGTAGCTTGGGAGCCCAAGAGGCGATTTCCGGATTTACTCGAGCGTGTCAGATTAATATACAGGGGATAACTTGTACTCAGACCTCCACCAAATATAAGGCACATATATAAGGCCGCACGTGAAGAATAAGGGAACATAAATGTATTCTTGTCAGATTAGGCGAATCATTCTAGATTAAATATGGCTCAATTAGAACATAAGCCATAACATTAGAACCATAGATTAGCATACATCTAAATCTGGCGCGCTAACATCTTTAAAAATGCCGAATTTTTTAACACTTTCATAAGGAATCTGACGCGAAAGTTGTTTTTTTACCCTTACGTTGGTACATCCACCCGCATCGTGTAAACGATCAGATTAACACGATACGTATATTATTAAAGATACGTCCTTAAGTATCTTTAATCATGTTCCTAAGTTAATCTGATTTTCAATTTATTGAATCTGATTCATACTTATCAGTACATTAGACAATATTGCTCCTGCCAAACAGAACAAAATGTAAATTTGAGCAGCCGAGCGTCAAAAATATGTCTGTGGTGAAAAGCGATTCGGACCATTTTATACAAGTATTATTTAGCCTATTATTTTGTCAAGCACTCAAACTAACTCCATGGAATAATACATTATATTACGGTACAAAATAGCCAATAATTAAGTTATTTTGGTGTTCAGTTTCATTAAAATCCTTTTACTAGGGTTAGCATGAAGGGTTAACCAACATCCATTATAGAAAGTGATACTACCGCGACCTCTGATAAAATTATGTTTGCTGTTTTATGTTTATTTTTTCAAGTTTTATAAAATATCCAAAAATAACCTTTACAGGTGACAAGCAGATAACGTACTAATTAACCCATGATGATTCGGTCGGTATGATTCCGCTAATGGCCCGATAGTGAAAAGACCTATTTGGGAAGAATTTCTGACCAGAACTGGGAAGTAATATCTGGATTTTTTTCTCGTGAAACTGGAAAGAAATAATTCTTTAAAAAAGTGGCCAAGTGCGAGTCGGACTCGCCCATGTAGGCTTCCGCAGCAATTGTTTATATGAAATAGTTTATGACGTATTATAAAAAAACTACTTGATAGATTTCGTTCAAACCAATTTTCGTTGTTAGTTTTTATGGTTATGTACAATATATATTTTTTCTAGATTTATCATCCTCTTAGTTTAGAAATTAGAGGGGGGGGGACACTCTGTTTTCCACTTTGGAAGAGTCTCACGTCCAAACTATTAAGTTTAGAATTAAATGGTGTTAGAAACATTGTTATGATTTTAGAAGACCTACCTATTCATAGATACCCCACACGTATGGGTTGGATTAAAAAAAAGTTTTTAAGTTTCAGTCCTATGTATGGGGACCCCCAAACTTTATGATTTTTTTTTCAATTTTTTTCTGAAATCTTAGTGCGGTTAACAGAATGCATCTACTCACCAATTTTCAACGATATAGCTCTTATAGTTTCCGAGAAAAACGGCTGTGACATACGGACGGACAGACGGACGGACGGACGGACGGACGGACGGACGGACGGACATGACGAATCTATAAGGGTTCCGTTTTTGCCATTTGGCTACGGAACCCTAAAAAGGCGGAATAGGTTCACTGTTTATTTTAAATTTTGTTTAAAAACTAGTACTCTAATTATAAAATAAATTCATACGTAACATTATTAAAATATGAAGAAATCTCGCTGATGATTTATTACATAATATGCTATTTTTTATAATCACATGCGCACAACAAATATAACGCTGGAAAGTCAGGAAACACAAGTTTAAAATACGATATTTTAATATTCTGTATTTTGTACCCAAAACTGAGAAACCCATCTACGAGTATTACACAAACCCAGTTTTTAACACACAAAAATATTACCACGAAAAACAATTAGGTAAACATAATGCATTAAACATTAGCTTAACGTAGCACAAACCGAACTTAATCAACACGTATTTAGAAAGAAAACAAAATACTTACAAGAAAGTTCAACTCTGTAATTAGAAAAATCGATCACATACTAAGTAGTTAAGCTTTGTTTGAAAACAAATCACACAAGATATAACTACTGTTGTCCTTGACAACGAACCCGTTCAGTAGCGCCCCCTAGTGACAAGTGCGAAAACTAAGTAGTGTATTTTCCAGAACCCCAAGCTTCAGTCTGCTGAAACATTTTCCATCAACTAGCGCTCCTAGCGGAAAAGCGGGGAACTAGTTTGCAGACGTTGTAGAAACCTTTCCTAGCACCGCCGGCCGCTCGGGCTCAGAGTTGCAGAAACAACACGTTAGCGTTTCATGAATTTGTACGTAAGTTAAGTTTTAAATAAAATAATTAATTTCAAAACATGGATGGATGGTGTAATATAATAATTTTATTTTTATTTTCGCATAATTTGAGGGCACTGTGATGTATGAATGCTTCAGAATAATGCCACCTAGCGATGCTTTTCCAAACCAGTTTAATAAGTTTTGGGAGATGCCGCTAGGTGGCTAAGCTAAGAGGTTTTCGTTCAAAATATCTAGCAATGTTACAGTACTCTCCAAAAAAATGTTCGTTGGCGCAGCTCTGAAAACACTTTTGTTCAAAGCAATCTAGTTCTTGAATAGCGAACTTTATTGCAACCCATCTCAGCAAGAGCTTTTGATTCTAAATGATGTAATGTTTTGAGATATTATTAGAACAGTTACATGTTTAAGGTATCATAATATTTCTTTGTGTTATGATCTATGAGCTGTACTATAGTATTGTTAATAAAATAACATAAGATTCGCTCAAAACATTGAGGTCAAAGTTTCAAATATTAATTGATTATTTCTTTCGTTCATAATTTGGTTCAAAGTTCAAAGAATCAGAATCATTATTTCAAAAGATTATAATCATTATAATTATGGACCTATCTCTAATTGGAATAATCTTAATATAATCATAACTTTTGTAAATTTTGAACTATGCTGAAGAGTATAGAATCTTAGTACATTGAAAAGATAATTATGTTCGTGAGAGATTAAAAACTAAAGTGTCTTGAATATGTTGCGTAGAGCCCGTAGAGGTGTGGCTTGCTACGGCGTAGACTGGCGTAGCACTGTTCTAATTTCGTAGAGCCTGCTACGGAATATTGTAGACGTACCGTCACTAGTTACTTATTAATACAGTCATCATTGTGTTAGATGTTTAAATAGGAATTCACTTTATGTTTTGTATTATTGGTAAGAGTTACTGTGTTCATATTGTGCATTTCATGTTTAATAAATAAATAAGTAATCACAATTTGCATTACACAAATCAGAATAATAAGAATTATAACTGCAAATCCCTAAAGCTCCAAAATAAAATGAAAATATATTTTATTAGTTTCGTCAGTAGGTAAACATGAAGTAGGTACCCTGTAAGAACATATAAAAAAAAATACGCACGGGGGTTTTTATTGCGCGTTTTTTACTAGTTGACTCGCCCGTCCAGTCATTCTCGAGATGTAGCGGAGACTATAGAGACTACGAACAGCAATTTATTTGTATGTAAATAGATTTAAATATAGGTCATAATCACAAAAGGACACCTCGCGACCTCTTCAAGATAAGTAAAGATGCATTCCAGTAATAGAGGGCGCTACCAGTAACCCGCTCGGGAGTGTTGGCGCAGATTTGGGCAGGTGCCCCCTCCCCGCCCCGCCGCGCCCCGCCCCGCCCGCGCCCCGCTGCGGCAGTGCGGCGGGCGCGGGACCGCGTTTTTTAGGTCAGATGAGGCACGTCCCGCCTCTCACACTGACGCTGAGCTTTCACTTTCGACCTATAAATAGCCCATTCAGATTAGTACTTAAAGACAAAGATAAGCTTGCTGTATTGATAACTATTTCTATGCACACTGCTGTTTTACAATACCACAGAACATAATAATGACAATACTTATTAATTTATTTTGTTGGGAAGTTAATTTGAACAGTTTTATAAAAACAATGAAAACAACAATTCTAACAGACTGGAGACTTAATACGCGGCTACGAGTGGATCTCATAGTTAACTGTTTCCATGCACTAGATTCGTTATTGTTTTATTGAGTACGGCTATCACGGGCGCCCAGCGCGGGCGCGCCGACGCCGCGGGCTGTGTGCCCTCAGATGCTGTGTATCAAGAATTTCAGAATAATGATTATTTTGTTAAACGGCATTCTGTGTGATGTCAGCCAATGAATGATAATGTTGTTCGCAAACGGTAGTTATACCAAATCCCCCAAGAGTGGGACGTCAAATGGATTCTGATGATAAGTGCCGTTGATGATTATGATTATTATCATATTTTATGATAATAATCATAATCATCAACAATTAAGCAAATTCCGTTAAGCTATGCAGGTACCTAAAATGTCTGTTGAATCAAGATAGTACTCAACCAGTGTTACCAGCGATGGCTTACGGGCATTGTGTAGGCTTTATGAATAGGCTCAGAGTCGCTCAGTCAGCTCTGGCTCTCCGCAGCTCTTGGAACGACTGCGCCTGTTGGGGCTACGCTTCATGTTTCTCAAAGGAATCCAATCAGAAATGACGTAAAAGCACGAGAGTCTCTGACAAATTGCTAACCTCTCCCATACTGTACGGGACGGACTATATGCGGATAAAGACACAGCGTCTCTTATAGTATAGGGTTGAAAGGTCGCGCTATGAAATGAATAAAATTTATTACCATGATTATGAATACCTAATTTATATAACTATAATGGCACTTTTCGTTGTAATTTTATAACTCAAGAATGGTTGGACCAATTTAGGTGCTTTTGATTTTTTTAATAGTTGTAATAGCCCAGGGAAGGTTTCAGAGGTGAGAAAACATGGGAATAAAGCGGGCGAAGCCGCGGGCGGGTCAGCTAGTATAGGTACATAAGGATGTAGCCGAGAAACGCACGATGCAGCGTGTGACGTCACGCGGCGCCCTATTTACCGAAGCGGATTTTAGGTTGTCCATTAATACCTCTACTGTTTATAATAAACATGCAGCGTATGTTCAAGCAAGCAGGCGGACCATGGGTGCTACTACCTGTATTCCTAAGTATATTCTGTAAGTATTAACTAGGCGGGCTAAAATATTTCCGGGTCTATTTTAGGTATAATAAAATATTTAAATAAATAATAATATTGAATAAATAATCATCCAACGACAACACAATAATGATAGACCAATCTTATAAACAGTATTCGTGATAAAGACAAATAAGTAATCTGGTTTCAACCGATCTGGTTGCAACTGATGTTCCAGCTAACAATATGAGTATAAGCCTTGAAAATATAGTCATGCAGGTTCCTGTTGATGCTACATTCGGTATGTTGCACACAAAATACCCGCAACATAATTTCCATAGCTAATGACAGCGCGTCGGAATCACGCCGCTTGCCTCGCACAGCTCCGCTGATGAATGCAATTACGCGTCCGACACGACGGCGACGCCGACACGACTGACGACATTAGCGCGGATCGGCCGCAATCTCTAACCTCGTTCTATCAGAATACATAAATCGGTTAAAAGCTTCCTGATCCCAGCGTTTATCAAGGTCAGGACCGTCGAGTCTGTTGTAAAGTATAACGTGTTACATAATCATATTATATAACGCTTAAAACTATAACTATTCTATTAGTATTGGCGAAAGTAAGAAAACCAAGATTAACACTATAATAATATGTGCCCATGACACACGCATGTGGGGCGATGCACGCCACAGTGTGACGTGACGTAGCATGCGAGCTTGGGCGTTAAATGTGTTAAAAGTAACTTCGGTGACCATATTAAAAACTATTAAATTAAAGGTACTCAATGTCAATTCTCTCTTTTAGGACTAAGACTGGACATAAATAAAGATTCATATATAAATATCTCTTCCAAACTAGGTCAATGATAAAGGGGATTAGAACTAGCTTCATAAGTTGGACCGCTTTATAAATTAGTACAGAATATGTGATTATAAGTGTAAGCTTGCCCCCGCCCCTCCCCCTTCGGACCCCGAGTTCGCCCCTGGACGGTACGAACTACAAAGAGAATGCACAAAAGCATCAGCCATTCACAAAGCGACAAACAAGTTGTTTTCGCAGTTATTTATTCAGATATCACTCACACCTAATAGTTTCCTTCGAGTTACCTTGACACCTGCAAGGTCAGTTATCAACTTGACGAAGGTGAGCAAATTGCGCATATTATAAGTCTTTTTTATGCACCGAAGTGGATATAAAAGTCTTAGCTCTTTATTTTCTAAAAAGTTTATTCGTTGGCCTGTAAAAGAAAAGATTTTCGGTGTGCAATATACTTAAAACATTTTAAAACGGATAAGAAAATCATTACAACCTTGAAAAATATCCTAGATGCTTTATCGGACTCTCGTTAGACCTTCACTCAGCAATTGATTCCCACCAGGTATGAGATATGTATTAAATTCTTGTACGGTCGCGTCGCGCGTCGCGCGTCGTGGAGGTCAAGGCAGCCAGAGCAGTAACACGCGTGCCGCGGTGCATCCAGACTATTCCCGATGACAAAATGTTTTATCTTATAAACGCGGCAATGTATTGTTTTCAAGATGAAACATTTTTGTGGACCGTAAAAATGCTGACACTGCGGCGTGTAGGTTACTCTACTTTCATTGTATAAGTTATAACAAGTTCTAACGTCCACCTCAAAAAACTTGTCTCGAGAGAGAAGCCCACTTCTCCCGACTTGCTCGAGTTGCTAACTGGCTTTTTATAACGAACGCCGGCTCAGTTATACAATAGCCAGTTAGTTACTCGTGCAAGTTACTGGCCCTTTGTAAAGTACAATACATCGTCGGCCGGATCTCCCGTTAGTTGCGCGGAGCCTCGCTTATGTAACTAGTCACAACTAATGTAACTAGTCATAACTAATGTAACTAGTCCAAAGTGATGCTCAGTGCTCCGAGTGACTAGTTTACAGGCTGTGCTCTTGTTACATCAATATAATATAGAAATTCTCAATGAACGACTCAGTTTGTCTAGTATTTTGTGAGGTGCCAGCCTAAGGACAGTACCACCTCTATGCTCGCCACCTCACCGGTACAAAAATTGTACGATCTACAAATATTTGTTCCGAGTGTCTGGGTATTATAAGTATTGTAAAAAATATCTATCTATACTAATAATAAATCTGCAAGAGTCGGTCATGGAATAAGTGATATTATGTTTCTTATAATATCAATATAATTGTGCAAGACAGTTCGTAAAATAGTGCAGTGTAATTAGTTCCAAGAATTTAAATCGTAATATTTTGTTAGAGGAGCGCAACGCATAGTCTTTGTCTATCAAAAGGAAGCCGCCACTTCGGCGGCAATACAGTAACAATAGAGTGAGCTCAAAAGGGTCATAAAAATTAGCATAATATGTAAACAAACTTTGATTTCGCCGCACCCCTTGGTCAGTTGTTGCGCAAAAGGCAATTAGCTACTTTATTTTTTGAAATGTTTATGGCTCTCTCAGTTTAGAAGTATATTTTTCTTTTGTTAAAATCAAAACATCGTAAATCTAAATAGTTTTAATGATGCAACATGTCTTCGTCGGTTTTCTTTTGTAGTTTTGAGCGAGCGTGTTTTTGTCTTGCTTTTCGATGTATAAAAGCTCACACTCGCGCGGTATAAGTTGTAGTCATTCGTTTGTGGTCAAGCAAGTAACATGTAAAGTCATCAGTATTCATTCATTTGTCGTCAAACAAGCAACATGTAATCAAGAAGTAATTCCTTTGTCATCGATCAAGTAACAGCTAAAGTAATCAAGTACACATTGGTTCAGTAAATGTAAATGTGTTTCTTCCAATAAAAGTATTCAAGATTAAAAGTCTCTACTTGCAAAGCCATTTTCTCCACCAGTGCAGAGCGAGGTAAGGGTCAGACAGACCCCCAACTTGTTCATGGTCCTTCTAGCCGGATGAAGATTTGTAAGTAGATGACGGGACTATTGGGAGAAGCTTGATGGTGCCATCATGCCTGTGACCAGCTCCACGAGATACAAGCATTCAACATCGTCGCCCGCCAATCTTTCTTCGGAGAGAGAGGAGTCTATGCCTGCGTTGAAATTTAAGGCACAAGCTCCTACGACGATGGCTGCAGGACGGTCATCAGGAATAGAAGAATCTGCTGACATCAGCATGACATTAAGAAGATGCACACATCACAGGAAAATGAACACCACTGAACCAACCACGGCGGCGGTACTTCTTGAAGACGCTCTACAACAGAGGATTAAGTCATTGAAGACGGCATCTGCCCAGAAGATTACGCGTGTACCAGCACCGACCGTTCTTCTAGAAGACGCTCTACAACAGAGGATTAGGTCATCGGAGACGGCAGTGCATGAAAGTATTATGCAACCATATCTCTCGAGAAGAGATATAGCAAGCAAAAGAAGGAAAGCAAAAATGATCGCTGATGCAGAAGAGGAACTCCTACGTTGTCAAATCAAACATGCGAAGGCAAAATTAGCTTTGTTAAAATTAGCCGACACGAAAAATGAGGATGACTTCACAAATGAATGCTGCCAGTCCAATGTAAGTAAACAACTATGTACTTACTTGGACAAACAAGGACGGACAACGCTGTTACCGGAAAAACAGAAATCGCATGACGTCATAGACAGACCAGTTTTGAATCCAGTTCAACTGATGAAGAAAGAAGATGATGGAAAGTTGAGCGTCGGGAAGGAACATGTAGAACTACAGAACACACCGGCGGGAGCTCCGCTCTATTCAGCTATCTCTTCACAAACTGACACATGCACGCCCACGATAAAACCGGAACAGCAACCGACGGACATCGAGGTACCTATATCTAACGAGAATATTTACCTAGATGCAGCCACCATAGAGACACAGCCACAACTCCACGAGTCGCCGAGGGACATCAGCGTGTTTTCTTCAGAAATGACCAGTGCCGTGTCCACGCTGAAAACCCTCAACTGTGGTCACCATTTCTACAAGCCAGAATCATCGACAGACGTGGTAATGAAACATGCCATAATACACACGTCTGGTATCGTCGTATTATTGAAATCGAACACAAACACAGAAGAGCAACCCGTACGAATAAAGAATGAACATACAGTCCACACAGAAAAAAGAAGATTTGAAACAGCTCTACTGTGTATGAAAATAAGTCTAGAGCAAATAAATCCGCTTTTGCTTCTAGATGAATACGCCGAATCTACGCCTAAAGTAAAAATGAAAAAGAAGAGACAGCACTTCCACTCTGATAACAGGTGTTGTTCTCAACGAGTCTCATCGAGAACGAGTTCGCCTGGTGACACACGTCGACAGATGCAAGGTCGGCGCGGGAACCTGGGACGACGAGCCTGCGGAGCAGAGCAACGGCGAGCTACGAAGAGACGCAGCTACGACAACAGAAGCTCTCCGGTACCTGTCAACAAGATACGGGTCCGTAGAGAGCACTGTCTTGCTACCAAGTTTGTACAACACGGTTGTACGGCGGGAGAATGTGCAAGACAGTTCGTAAAATAGTGCAGTGTAATTAGTTCCAAGAATTTAAATCGTAATATTTTGTTAGAGGAGCGCAACGCATAGTCTTTGTCTATCAAAAGGAAGCCGCCACTTCGGCGGCAATACAGTAACAATAGAGTGAGCTCAAAAGGGTCATAAAAATTAGCATAATATGTAAACAAACTTTGATTTCGCCGCACCCCTTGGTCAGTTGTTGCGCAAAAGGCAATTAGCTACTTTATTTTTTGAAATGTTTATGGCTCTCTCAGTTTAGAAGTATATTTTTCTTTTGTTAAAATCAAAACATCGTAAATCTAAATAGTTTTAATGATGCAACATGTCTTCGTCGGTTTTCTTTTGTAGTTTTGAGCGAGCGTGTTTTTGTCTTGCTTTTCGATGTATAAAAGCTCACACTCGCGCGGTATAAGTTGTAGTCATTCGTTTGTGGTCAAGCAAGTAACATGTAAAGTCATCAGTATTCATTCATTTGTCGTCAAACAAGCAACATGTAATCAAGAAGTAATTCCTTTGTCATCGATCAAGTAACAGCTAAAGTAATCAAGTACACATTGGTTCAGTAAATGTAAATGTGTTTCTTCCAATAAAAGTATTCAAGATTAAAAGTCTCTACTTGCAAAGCCATTTTCTCCACCAGTGCAGAGCGAGGTAAGGGTCAGATAGACCCCCAACTTGTTCAATAATGATGACTAATTTGACACCAAAATACATACATACAAAAAATATATTCAGCCTATAAAAACGATATCTCTGAAAAAAAATTAACTTACTTTATAGATAAAAAGGGGGTTTTTGATAGTGATAGTGTCCAAGTCAATCTTTGTGATTTTACGTACAAAATCTCAATCAATCAATATACCAGAATCAGAGAGTTTCGTTCTTTGTTACATCAAGCGAGTTGGACACGCCATAGCGCTGTGTGACCCGTGATGAACACGTAAGTGCACACTGCGTTCATTTTAATTACCTATGCATTTATCTCAATCTACCTGAGGACTTTCAAATAATTACTTTTCCAATTATTAATCGGTGACCCATATCAAAAACAAAAACGCCCAAGGCATTACGCAACACCATGCATTTAGCTGATGGCCCGATGATGATAGCGATATCAGTTACCGTACAAAGCAAATGTAACCAATACATTACAATTTCTTTTAATGCGAGTTGTATAGACAGTTTCGTTTTGGCGCTCACTTGGTTGTGTCTTCAGCAATGTTGTTAGAAGCGGCTAGGTGATGAGGTAAGATGTAAAACACCAAAAGTCCTACTCCGTTACATCAAGGAGTTGGGCTGTGGCTGTATAACCAACACTTTAAACCAACTGCATTATTTCATAACAATGCACTGTACATCATATCGGGAAACATAATTCCTCCACACAATTAGATTTAGAATTTTAGAATTAGAGGTAGGACTGTGAGCCGCAAAGCAGTTATTTGGGAGAGAGCGTTCTGCAGTGCTGCGGTCAATGCCGTGTCAGGTCCTCCAGCCCCCTCCCCCTGGCCTCCCCCTGGCCTCCCCCTGGCCTCCCTGGCCTTCTCGCAGGAAACCGTCGAGTGCCAACTCTAACTAACGCCCTTGAATTACTACAGCTTAGAAATGCCAATGAAAGGGAACTCTTCACCTAGAATGAAGCGGAGAAAGTGTCGTATCAGGGATATTGGGTCCAAGGTTCTTCTACAACTAATTGACTTGACGCAAATAAAGATTACGATTCTAACTTTGACTCCTCTTCATCGCTATTCAGTAAATTCTGTAAACCCAAATATTTTTAAAAGAGCTGTCGTGGCATCTAGCTTTAAATTATAATGCCTCAGCAAAAAAAATAATTTTTAGAATTCCATAGTACCTAACCCTTACTATTTTTTCGACGTCTGCTGGCTTCGGATAAATTATAAGTTTGTAGTTCGAAAGCTTTTTTAATGCGTTCGTTGTTATGAAATATTCTTAAATAAATTGTTTCGGATAATTTTACACAGTGGGGAAGAATACAAAATACAAACGTATCCTACACCAAACAATTTACAGAGAATGCACTCTGAAATCGAGTGGATTGGAACCCAACGACCGTGACCTTTGTCTTCCACTTGCATCACATTACCGGCCCGTAACTGACGGCTCCAAGGACGCTGGTCGCCGGAGGAACGAGCGGAAACCTTCATTCTCTTATAAAATAAAGCTTTCATGTAATAAGACGCGGCGCAGCCAGGGCCGCCCGCGGCGCAGCGATCTCATTACGGCGCAGCTTGCACAGAGACACGATGAACTTGACTTTCATTGCCAGTAATAACTTTACATTATGATACACTTTTATGGTTTGCAATAGACTGATATTAGGTACGCTACGCTTCTAGCACAGAGGAACCATTATGGGACTAAATATTTTATATTATTATAATTATTTTAACAACAAAATTTTTAATATAAAGTTTGAGTGTCTAGCATAAATATTTGAGCATTTTTCGAAAAGTAATCGTGTACTAGGTGCACTGGGGCACGAGGACATCTTGTTCCTAATCCGCTCCAGGGAGGTGGGAGGCGGTTGTCGGGTAATTTGTCCCGGCTTAGAGAGCATACTATACAACCAGCATACAAGGGAGCTTTCTGAAGTTGCTTTTGCGATTTGACGTTTCTCTTGTGCTTTGTACTGTGCTACCGTGTGCTGTAATTAGGAGTTACAAATTTTCATTAATAAAAGTAATTTGTTGAACAAGAAGAATAAACTTTGATTTATTTAAGGTAACATTTAATTATTACTCCTCTTCTTTTAATATCCGGTGGTATTTTGGTGGCTCGATAGTCGGCATGAAATCCGATGAAGGATAAGTAACCTGCGATTTTTCTTGCGCAATCTACACCGGTTTCGTCTTTTCTGTCGCCATTTTTCACTCAAAAGATAATTAAAAAAAATTTCGGTAGATAGTCGTGGTCGAGAGAAAATCTGAATTTAATTTGTGAATTTCCTAAATGGTTCATCATAGTGTTTATTACACAACTGGCAACTAAATAAAATTTGGTTTAGCCGTTTAACAACCGAATGGTTTCTAAATGGTGGAGTATATTATGTTAATAATTAAAATACTAGGTTACATAAATCTTTTAAATCAAGCTTACAAGTCATATAATTCATGCGCCAAAAGCACCTCTATAACTGCATTAACAAGGTTCTCAGGGCCGACTGTATAAAAATTGGCAAGAACTTTAATTTGTAAGCGTGGAATATGAACGAGCCGGCACCGGCACGGCGCGGCGCCGCCGTCCTCCCGTGGGACGTGAACCGGGCGCTCCTCGCCCATTGGCGTCGCTGTGCACTCTTTTTTGGTCTCACTCGATTACCGACTTGATGGTTGACCTCCCTATATCATCTTTGATGAAAAAGAAGGCTCATAATTTGTTGATATTTTTCAAATACTTTTTATTTATTACTCGGCTAATTGATGTGATATATTAAGTTATAAAGTTAAGTCGTAATCGGGACATGTGTCTTTTTAATTTTGGGTACATTCTGCACGAAACTACAGAAACGTAGTACCTTCTACCTACTAGGTACCTTATATTTTTTAAATATTAAGAGCTTCATTATTTTGAAAGTCATCTTTACAATTATAAATGGTAAGGTGGCCCATAAGCATGTGTAGGTACAAGCAACCCGCTAGTGGTGTAAGGGAAGGCGCGCCGGGACGGACGCGCGGGAAACGGCAATAAGGGAAAGGAAGGAAGCTTCCTGTGCGTCGTCGCACGCGGGAGACGCCGACCGCGGCGGACGGCGTGCGCGCGCCGGAGACGCCGGGCGCGGCCGACGGCGGGCGCGGGTGCGTAGTGGTCGCGGGGCGCGCCGGGCGCGTTGCAGTGGTCGCGGGCGGTGTCGATAGCGGGGCGGGGGGCGCGGGGGCCGGGCGGGGCGCGCGCGGTGCCAGTCCGCCTCCGCCGCGCACGTGCGACACACGCGCGTCCTCCGCGCGAGAGACATGACTGGCCGGGCCCGCCACCCTCCACTAGCGCGCCCGTTACGTAAACACGCGCCCGTGGACCGCGACCGGCGTCTCACCGCTCACATATCTAACATTGTGCACTAACTGGTGGCGTGCTCGGGTCGGTGCTGGTGGTGCTCGTTCCTCGGGAGCGCTGCGGGCCGCGGGGCCGCGGGCCATGCAGCGCGCCCGATGACACGCTGACCGCTCGCAGCCACCATTGCCCGTATAGAGCTGGTCGAGAAATGGGGGCTGACGCCTGTCCTCAGGCCGAGGCAGGAATGCCCCCGGGCCCCGGAGGACGGCGGCGACCAGAGGTACGTACACGAGGCTCGCACGCGCAATGGCTCGCCCACTGGCCCGCGCGCTGCCACTGGCGCCGCCACTGGCCCGCGCACTCGACATGGCGACGCATCTGTGCTGGTGAGTGAGGCTGCCGCTGACGACGCTGTCTCTTCCCGCTGCTGACTTCACTAATTTTCCAGCTACTAACAATAGTAAGTGCAAAATTTATTTATTTTATTTAAATACATTTTCAAAATAATGTGTTTCAAAATAGTGTTTTAAATAACTCAAAAAGCACACACATATTATCCGTTCTAGATATATTTATGTTTATTATATTTCATTAAAAAAACAAATTATTGTAGAATAAAAAATAAAATATGTATCTATTAAACATTATAATTAAACATATGTACCTAATATTGTTGACAACTTTTTCAGTTAGGTAATTTTCATGTTACAAAAATGCGTGTGCGTAAACTAGTCATTGCTCCTGAAACCTGAAACGAAGTCCAAGTAGGTTCGATCTACGAATCTTGGTCTGTATTGATAAACAACGGGGATGACGGCTGACGCTCTCATTCCTGGCCGCCCAGCGCTGGGCGTCCATCGCCACAATCTCAGAATATATGCGAATGTTCCGCAATGCGCCGCTCGCCGCTCGTCCCCGAGCTCGCGCGCGTCAAACCGCGAGCAGGCCAGTGTTGGTGGTCAGCGAATCACCGGAAACATCGCCGATCCGCTCGTAAACGTGCTTTTATTTTATAATTAAGTTTCGATCAAAATGTTATTTATGTCGTGCGCGTCCGAACTAGATGTGCCTTTTTAGTGGACGATAAACGTTGAGATGGAAGTTGGGGCCGGCGCGTGATGGAGCGCCGGAGCACCCCTCGCCACTCGCACCACAATGCGTCTATCGATTGCTGCAGACTCGTACATCTCCAAACAGCCAAAAACCAATGCGATTTAAAAAAGAGGACGTCTCGGAAGCGATTGAGACAATTTACGGCGAGTGGTTGCCCCTCGCCCTGCAACACGGACTAAGTGACGCTGAACGCGCGCGCCTCGAGCGTGCGAGGGTCGCGGGTAGGCGCGCGTTTTTGACAAAATCGCGCATCTCTTGTAACAATACGTACCCTGAACTGAGGGTCTTATTACCTAATATTGTTTATTAAATAATATTTTGTATGTATGTGACGAATTTGTTGAAATTTGGTAGGTAAACATTTAGAGGCTTGGGACATATGATAAGCTATTTAAATTCTTGCTCCAGTTATGATAATATGTGGCCCCCATACAAACATGACTTAACGCGGACGGAGTCGCGGGCACCGCCCTTTAACTTGTTTTGCATCAATCTCAAAAAGAAGACTACGCTACTCTGTGTTGTAACGACACTCTGACATACCGCTTGGTTTCTATGCTGCGCCAGGAACCGTTTCCGTACAGACACAACATGGCGGCAGACGTTATGATAGAATCCACTCAATTATCAGAAATTAGCTCCACAATGTGGATGAAGCTTGACTTTAATGGCTTCGGAATGTACAATAGCACGATTCACTGATTTATAGAGCCTGTGAAGGTTTTATTAAAGATAAAGATATTTATTTTCCAAAATAACAGTTAACAAAAGTAACGCCTAGAATTCCTATGTAAAGCTTAGCTCTCCTGAAAGCTCGACAGATCATGTATTTTTATAACCGTGACTAATAATTATGTCTGCCTTTGTATTATACAACAAACAAATATTCACTAAAAGCTTTCGTATTTTTTGGTATTTGAGTCTAACACCCATATTCTTAGTCGTTTCCTCATAATATTCCTCAACTCAAAAATAAACAAGCGTTGATCGTTGTGGTCTTGTAGGAGTTTCAAGGTTGGTTATGAGGTACCTTACGTTTGACAGTTCCCACCTTATCTCTAACTTGAGGTGAGCTGAAAAAAAATCTCAAGTGGAGGACGTTTTTGTCGTATTCTCAGATACGAATTTGCTCAAGTGAGGTTGAGTTGAGTGGAGAAAACGACTAAGAATATGGGTGTACAGTACACCTCTAACATTTTAACAATCGGCCTATATTTATCACAAAAAATTCACACGAAAGGTTCCATATCTTATAGAGAATCATGTAAAATCCCGAAACAGAGCGTTTGGTTCTGAAAGGAAGCGATCTCTAAGCGCTATGAAATGAATATTACAGTGAAACAGTCCCTCAACCAGCACAGTGCGGTGCCAGTGGTGCTGTTCTAAAGATTTTCTTAAACGTTTAGTTTACTCGCAGTTTGTTGTATAGCCATAGTAAAATAGTTAACAAGTAAAATTACAAAGTTGGTCTAGTTTACTCTATTACATAGGTAATACAGACTTGGCATGAATTTAGTAGATAAAATATGCCTTTATAATGGTGTCATTTCGCGTTCGGTGCAAACAAATAAACAAATCCCATACTTTATGCAAGCACACGAACACTTTGTTTTTCAACAACAAAATACACAACACCAATTTTTTGCATAAAAGATTATTGTTTTTAAAATATTTAAAAATTAATTCCAAGCTCCAATCGATTTAAAAATAAGTTCATATACTAAAGAACAACAACCAAATGAAAAAAAAATCAGAATTTTGTCTTGTTTACAAACACGGAGAAATAGAGAAAGATAATTGAATAGATAATTGAATTCAATATATTTTGTTACAAAACTGAGGAAAATGTGACATTGATTCATGAGCCTGGTAAAGGTCGGAGCACACTGTTCGTATAGTGCCAGGCGGACAAAAGCGAAAAGTAGATAATCATTCACTTAAACCTATAGATTCAGGGCTGTATAGTAAGAAAACCTTAGTAAAAAAGTGTTTAAAATTTAATAACATTTTGGCCTGTATTTGTGTGACAATCAGGATGGTCTCTGTTTTTCTGTAAATTTACCTGCCAAAGAATTCGGTAAAAAATCAGATTAGGAAAACTTTCTGAAGCTTTGGCGCTTATTGTAATGAGACTTTTAAAAGTATGTATTCGTCCTGAAAACAAAAAATCTAATCTGTAAATAGAAGAGCAGTATACTGTAACCCTAAGCGATAAATTAGGATCACCGGGCTGCAGTGTATCAGCGCGGCAAATTACCGGCAATTTGTCAACCCGCGGCATTTAGCCGCAACTACCCGCGTATACTCGCTAGTCCAAGCAACTCACTAAGTTTTACTAACTACGTATGTGGAGGCAGGGGCAAGGAGAGCTCTCCCTATGTCATAAATGATTGATTGAGCAGGTACTGTTGTAATATAAACCTCATGGTACGCATCCACAACCACGACAATGGCGGCGTTTCCGACTTCCGCTCTCTGACATTGATTCTGCTCCCGTGTTCACTTCCGGCCGCATTGTGTTTTGTTGAAGTCTCAATAGAATTATTATAATCCACAAACAGGGTTTCATCACTACAGGTAATGGGCCTTATCAAAAAATGCTGTTCAGTTGTAATTTTGGAAAAATATCGGTGAAATCTGCAACAATTAATACGTGGTACCGCATCGTTTGAACAAAGAACGACGAATGACCTACTCATTGAGAAATTGTCCGGCAGAGACAACCACAATACGTGGAGAGTCACAGTGAAAACGTATTAGATTGTATTAGAACATGAGGATTTGTGATGTTACGTCGATCCGTCCAAAATGGCCAATTTGTTCACAATGCCTATATATAATTGACAGAACATTGATTGCCAAAATGGCGATCACACAAGTAACAACTTTATAATATTGTAAATTTATAAAACACTTGACACTGAGAAGTCTGCTTCAAGTTTACGGAAATGAATTTTATTTGTGGTTAGAAGCAAGAAATAAACAAATATAAAAAAAAATGCCATGCGTAACAGCTATTATATTAAGTTAGTTAAATTATAAAAAGTTTATTAAATTCTATACCAACATGGCTAATCCCTAAAGTTACACAAGCACGTTGGAGTAACGATAGAGCCGTCCCGTTAGCCGTTACAACGAACTCATTGACGCAACGCGATGTATCGATAACGTTTATTGCGGAAGGAAATGCGGAAGTGGTGATATATGGCAACTTTACGAGATCATCGATCAATAAATCGATATCTTATGACGCAGAGTTCACTTCGAATACGCGACATCAATTTTCATTTGACACTGATCATATATCGTAAAAGAGTGTCACACCCGGAAATTGTTGAGAAATAGAAATAAACATATTTGTATTGGAATTACTTAGTGGACGTCCATTCTTGCATTTGCAGGTGAAATACGGGGCGTATTCCCTATGCGTCTTAAGATTTCTGGCCTCAATGACCGTTCGTTCCTCGCGTCGTTATGACCAGCCCACTGCTACCTACACCAGCGTATTCTCGTTCTCGTGTATTGTATAGCGTTTTATTTTTAAGTTTCAAACGCATCGTACTCTCTGTTATTATGTACATACATATAATAATAATAATAATAATAATAATATATAATAATAATAATAATACAATTAAATATTTTGATCTACTAGGTAATATAAGATTTTTTATATTTGTTATCACTTTTTTTTTTGATCCCCTTAGCCCTGCGAACTACCATCATAAAATATAACGCATTAGATGAACTGCCAATAACCGCGTGAATAGTAATAAATGTTATTTTAATGTTAAGATTGATCGTTTTAGTGGATCGAAGCCGTGCATCCTCGCGAGTCCATTATGACGCACTTCCGGCTCCGTACGCGTCCGCGTGAAACGTACATTATAAAATATTATAGGTTTTTTTATGAAATCACCCAGCCTTGTTGTTATTTAAAATTGAATTACGAGTTGGTATAATTCGCAGACCACAACAGAAAATAACTATAGCTCCATTACTTACCGCGTTCCGTCTTGGTTGCGTCCAGATTCAGTCTAGAGAATAATTGAAATTACTATACTCTATTATAATACTTGCTTGAACGCTACGAATTTTTTGACGCTTGAAGCGATTAACCGCTATTATCGCTTTTTCGTTAAATAGATGATTAGCTGCTGATATAATAATAAAATTAGACTAAAAATAGTGTCAAAGCAGTATTTTTTTTATTTATTAGCCACATAAAACAAATAATGCACATGAAACAAAATATAATACATAGGTATTTAAGGATAATGGCTTAGGAGCATCATACTTAGGTACTTACATCATAAGTCTTAGGTTTTAAATAATTAAAAGTATTTCTAAATGGCGTTCACGGGTAACATTTCTGTGTCCATGTCAAAAATCACTCGACACTGGTAAATTATGGCCACTGAGGTTTTTTATAAAACACTAAACACTAAACCTGATACTGATATTATTTTTTTTAAACTTGAGCATTATATTGTTGAAAATAAAACTTCAAAAATTAACATTTGTTTCAAATTCTACCGAAACTTATTAACAATCTGACGTAATAAGCTTGGGGTGGATATCAACTGCAAGCTTATTGCGTCAGAGTGTGCTTCGCTATCATAAGTGCACATTCGCTTCGGCTACCACTAAGTGTACACTTTGCAACTTGTAGTTTACTCACAAAAGCATCATCATCCTAATTTCTATATACCTATTGGACTTTCAATCACCTAGCCCAGAGGATAAGCCTATTTGATTTCCATAATGTTTTCTGCTCATACAGTATTTGCTGCAGTGACCATGAACACTCATGTCATTCCCAGCTCAGCGGCTAAACGAACTAAATCGCCATTATCTCTGAAAAAAATGATAATTACCAAATGAATAGTACAATCAACAACCTACACGAGGCAGGGCATAAATATATCGAAACGTGTCGGAGATCCGCTAAAATCTAGGGCGTATTTGCATGCGCCCGATAGCGGGTTCACGGAACTTTGTGCATAGAAACGGAACTGTCGAGGCCATTTTACATTTTCTAGGCCCACTGACATGACAGGGGTTATTAAGTAAAGGTGCAATAATCAGTGCATTTTGTAAAACTGACTGCTGTGTGTTAGCTAATATAGCAAACGAGTAGTCTGGAAATAATAATGGCTATTTTATTCAATGCAGGTTTTTGCCAAGTATGTCAAATATGCTCTAGAATTGGTTTAAAAAAATTAGTTTATAATGTTACAGAAGAATTAAGATACCTAATAAATCGGGGAGAAAATATATATCTTATGATAGTTTATACCTACTCCTTTGCAGATTGATTAAAGAAAAGTGTGTGTTGTTCAGGAGACCTCTTATACTGGAAGCCGGTGACGCCGGTGGTCTAAATCCCTGTCAGTTTGCTTGACACCCTGTAAAGATGACTCTGGGATATTATATAACAAATAAATGTTTTAAGGAGTAAAGATTGAGGGAGAATCCCTGATATTAATCTATAATACCATCATCATCTTTCACATAATGTAATTCCAAACTAAATTGTAAATCCCAAATGTCTTAAAACACGAGAGCTTACTTATCCAAAAACCGTGTTGATTTATTTTTAATCAACACGGTTAATCAATTACATAACCATTCGATAAATGACATAAGTCCGCTTTGCTTTATAATAACAATCATGAATTTTGTTCTATTGAACTTAATCCCTGTTATAGTAAGTTACTGTTTAGACGTAGAAGCAGCGTAACTATGCATTATGTTTGTTCATTACTTAGTGCGCGAAACTTACATCTACCGGTAGTTGGCGTCTGCAACAGACACGCTGTCAGCTCGCGTGAGGCCGACGTAGCACGGCTACCGCAGTGGATCGTCTGCAAAGGCTTATACAGTTACAGTAAACGTATCGGATTACTAAAAAAAAGAGTTGATACAATTTTTCACACAATCTACAACTCTGCCTTGCATACAATCAATGCCTTGTATTTAAACGCATGCTGTGTTCATCTCTAATTAAAATAACATGTATTTAAAAAACTCTAAAATATTGAATGTTTACATTACACGTATTCCTGTTGATTCTGTTGATGTTCCTAAAATCAAAATAAAAAAATCAAAATCAATACATTAGAGCCTCCTGGTCCAAAGCAGCGACAATGAGACTCGAGTTTCGCCTCTACGCGTCATTCGCAGAGGCACAATTGTCAAGTCGCGCCCGCCCGCACCGGCCCGCGAGGCTACGTAAATTATTCTTTGCCTCCCTTCAGTCCCATTTACTGAACGAATATTACTCTGAAGGCAGATTATGTTTTATTGGAACGAACGAACGAACAGTCGATCTTTATCCTAATAGGGTGGCCTAGTTTTAACGTTGCACTTTAGATAGTTTGCAGTTATTTCATTAAAAGCTTTTTCCACCATGTTTTGTTTGTGAATTAAAAGCATGTCCGAGTACATAAATGTTGTATCTAATAATTATAAGTGCAAACTACCATGGACCGGTGGGAAACGTGTAATTTTGTCGAAAGCGTTTAAATAATAATTAGCTTTACCTTCGAATACAATATCTAATGATATTAGTCAAGGAATTATGACCTCCTGCGTCATTAGGGCATTTATTTAGATAATTGTAGAAAATCTTTATTTAAAAAAATTGTATCATAAACAATGATGGTCTTAAAACTCGTGTATCAACAAATTTGTCCATGACGAACGTACATTAAAATAAAAAAGTTATTTACAATGCTATGTTCACTCCCAGTTCAACAATATTTATTATTATTATGATAAATCGTCATGATAAGCGTCATTAAGAAGCCGTTAAGGTTTGATTTCATCCTCATCCATAATTAAAAAAAATAAGTAAGTACTCCTAAATAAAGTGACAATAAGTCACAGTTATACGCACAAAGTAGGTACTTACCAACTTTGAGTCCGATTGCGAAAAAAGGAATCACCAAACTAACTAACACATAAACAGTTGATTCCACGATAAGTTATATGATTCCGCGACGGGATGGATTGGAACAGTTCCCAGCGCGGTCCTGCAATGTCAGTTAAACAGACGGCGGAACTAGTTAATGTTAACCACGTCCCCGGTGTTAAGACAAGAACTTTGATCAAATACAACTTCGACTCTAAATTGACTTAACTGTTTCATTATGCGTCAACTTTCTAACGTTTGTGTGAACTTTTGTGTGTTTGCCGGTTTATAAGTTAACAAGGTGGAGCAGATAATAGGGAGAGGACACAGTGAGTTCGAAGTTGTCGTGTTACAATGTTAAACGTTTACAGGTAATAGATAACCTTAACGTTGGTCACTCAACCCAGAAACCCATCTTTTTAGTCTGTACCAGAACTTTTGCAACGAAACAACAATACCTAATCGCGTAGTCGAAAGCGTATTCCAAAGGCCGCAGACGAAGTCGCGTACAAAGCTTATAAATAATCCTGAATTGATACCTATTTATTGGCTGAACGTGTTTCGGTTACACAAATAGCTGTGCGTCGGAGTGCGATGTCGAGAGTTGTAGAGTTGTGCGGCGACACTACGCGCACGCGCATTATCTGTTTGTGTTTTTTTTTGTATGAGCCTCAGAAGTTTTTGATAGTAGACAGGGTTGTAGCAACTCAAAATTTAGAAGTTATAGTAATTGTACTGAATAAAAAACTTCTCATTTGAACTGCTGGACATAGGCCTCCCGTAGTGATTTCTAGGTATTACGGTCGGCGCAGCTTGAACCTCATTGGAAGCGAATTTCTTTGTTGGTTTGTTATCTACCATTTTCCAAAATCAATTTTTTTGACGTCAATAACGTCAACACGAACTTAAAAACCTTTTATATGGGTTATTCGTCATCTCGCGGGAAAACAAAAGAAAGATTCACGCGAGTTGGCACATTGCAATTTTTCATAGCGCCTGAATTTTAAAACATAAAGGCTTACTCGTATAATGATTATAATTATTATATACATAAAATATAAGAAATTATAATATAATATAAGAAGAGTCCAACTGCTACTCTCACAACGAATATTTAGTTAATTCTTAAAATTATTGTTGTGTTAGTGGAATAGTTTTTATAAGCTAGTTCGACGTCTTGCCGTTTAGCTATTTGATTATTTATGTATAAAAGTCTTGCATCTTGAATTACATTTATATTTTCACATTCGCAGGTACATAAAATTAGATATTATTATGTTGATTAAATCCTCGCTACTTGCACTATATATACCTACATATTATGTTAGATTATAGGTTTTTATGTAGTTACATAAATATATTTTGATTTTTTTGGTTCAGAATTATTATTTGGGGTAAGTTACTCGTGAAGACGTAAACGTGACGAACGTAGTTGTCACGTGAAGTACGTAATCCGCCGTACGTGGGTGACATGCGTGAACCGGCGCGCTCTCGACGTGAGCGGTCCCGGACTGTGAGAAATGGGCGATGCAGGAGAATGCACAACTGATTGATTGATTTAGATTCTGTCCGTAAAATCACAAAGATTAACTTGAACATGTCATCACTATCAATCACTCCCACCCCGCCCCCTTTCCACCCTTTCTAATACCTACTTAAATTTCGTTAATACTTTTGAATGCATTTTGTAAATAATATTCTGAAAAGTATTGTGCAGGATTAGTACTAAATATGTTGCATAGGTATGACCAATATTACTCCATTAATAAACTCACTGCACTCGTAGCATCACTGATGTCCTAGTAAGATATAGCTCATTTAATTTATAAATTACACAAAAGAAAATACAATTTCAATGAAAACCATACAATTTCTATAAATATTTATAGCTATTTCGAAGAAAAAACTACTGGCTTGACCAAACCAAATTTCATTAGTTTGCATGATAATGTACCATTATATATTTTTTTAGCTTTATAATTCTCTTATTTTAGAAGTTAGAGGGACACTTTGGAATAGTCGCTCGTGCAGTCTCTCATTCAGTTTAGAAAGTCGTTTCATGATGTGAAAAACCTTAAAGACATATCCATATAACCACACGTTAGTGTTCGACGAAAAAAATATTTTTGAGTTTTAGTCAAGTGAAAGGCCTGCTCAACCTCCGCACCGTTGAGAAAGTTGTGTGGTGGCTCCGTGGGTGGCTCGTAGGTGCTTGTTTGTGATCCAAATATTTAAATGTCTTATCTTTTAAATATATCTTATCTATAGTTGCATTAATTATGTAAGATTAAGATATCAATATTATCAATCAGTAGGATACGTAATAAAATGCATTGAAACGTGCTGTCAGCGAGAACTACTGATTTACTAGCGATATTATGAAATGTACCTACTTTAATATAAATAAATAAATACGTACGACTTTGCCTGTCACACTCGTATAATAAACAGTCATTTGCATTCTAAATAATGTTTTTAAATTCGCCTACATTCGCTTGCATTCAATAGGCTATAATATTCCTTTAAATTTATATAAATTGTGTCATATCGTTTATGTCATTCGCAAAGTAACGTTATTGGCCACTATCTAATAGACAGGTGGATGGCATTACTGCTACTACCTTTTTAATTCTATATTATTAGTATTTATAGTTTAAACTGTAATAGGTACTTTATGAACCATATTGTACGGTATCAATATTAGTTTTCTATAATGTCGCAAACTGAGCAAGTTTTTAAATGGAAAGCCCGGTGTTTTACTTATTTAAACTTATAGAATTAAAATGAAAGTAGTAAAATTTTTGTTTACACTTACAATAAAATCTATCTATCTATACATACAAAAATTAATGCCACTTTTCATTAATGAACGGCTGGGCCGATTTCGGTGCCTATGCTTTAAAATCGTCTGGCGGAAGATCCAAAATCCTTCTGGAATTACGTAAGAGCAAAGCGAGGGGCCGTAAACCGGAAGCAAATTTCATTGCATGGAAAAGCTCTGACGGAATCAGAATGTGCAATGGAATTTGCAAAGTACTTTCATTCGGTTTACGGCACTTCCGTTGCTCATTTGGACGTGGCAGCAGCAGAGGCGGCGAGTACCGCCAGCGCCGCGCGAGTGCACGTACCGCCAGCGCCGCGCGAGTGCACGTACCGCCAGCGCCGCGCGAGTGCACGTACCGCGTCTGACGCCGGTCGAGGTGCGCGCGGCGTTGACGAGGCTCAAGCCGAAGCGCTCGGCGGGCCCGGACGGGATCCCGGTCTTTGTTATGAGAGACTGCCGGATTCCGTTGACCGAACCGCTCGCATATATTTTTAACTTGTGTCTAGAGGAGTCACGTTTTCCAGAACGATGGAAGATAACAAGAGTTATACCTATACCTAAAGGGACAGGAGCAGAGGTAACCGAATTTAGACCGGTAGCCATTTTGTCAACGGCGGCGAAGGTCTTTGAGTCAGCTTTACAGCGCAGCATGCAGGAGCAGGTGTCGGCGCGGTTGTCCGATGCGCAGCATGGTTTCCGGCCGTCTCGTAGCACTTCAAGTAACCTCCTCGACTCTATGAATTACATGCTACCGTACGTCGACGCAGGGGTGCAAGTCGACGCCGCCTACTTCGACTTCAAAAAAGCGTTCGACTTGGTCGATAACGACATACTGCTTCAGAAGTTGGCGACGATCGGCTGCACAACCAAACTGCTGCAGTTCTTCACGAGCTATATGAGGAACCGGCAGCAGTACGTCGACTACGCAGGATACAAATCGGAGCCCTATTGTACGTTAACTGGAGTAAGTCAGGGTAGCAATTTGGGGCCGCTAGAGTTCATCATCATGATCAACGATCTCCCGACCGTCGTCAAGGACGCAAAGTGCTTGTTGTTCGCAGACGACCTCAAACTACTCCTACCAATAAAAGACGAAGAGGACTGTGAACGCCTTCAACTGGACGTGAACAGAGTGGTGGAGTGGACGTCTAGAAATGCTCTACAATTTAATGTCAGTAAGTGTTCTATCATAACATTCAGTAGAGCGAAGACACCACTTCACCACAATTACCGGTTGAAGTGTTCACAGTTGAAGAGAGTTGATTCGGTGAGGGATTTGGGGGTTCGCCTAGACGATAAGCTGCATTTCCGGTTGCATGTGGTGAACCTCTGCAAAAAAGCATTTAAGACTCTGGGATTTGTTCTCCGTCAGACGAATAACTTTAGCAATATGAATGCAGTCAAGACTCTATACAGTGCATTAGTAAGAAGTCATTTAGAGTTCAATGCGGAGATATGGGCACCACACGAAGCCAAGTACAGTAATATGGTGGAACGCATACAAAACAAATTTACACGATATCTGTACCTAAAAATGTACGGCGTCTATCCTTTCTTCCCGTTGATGTATCCAACCTTGTTTGTTATAGGCATGGTTGGATACAACAAGCTGGAGGTGAGGAGAGATGCAGCGCTGACGCTGTACTTGATTAAGGTATTCCGTGGGATGATCACCAACCCAGGCATTCTACAGGAAATGCGACTTAATGTGCCAGATGAGTTTGTGCGCCGAAGGAGAAGGCCCGCTCTATTAGCTCTACCAAGAGGAAAGACAAACCTACTGAATAAGGCGCCTCTTACGCGTAGCATCCTCACGCTCAACCTCGTGGCAGAGAGAATTGATATTTTTTACAGCTCGTTGTGCGAATGTCACAGGACTCTATTACATATTCTTTGTTATTATATTTAAATTTGACATTCTGTAATCTAATAATTATTTAATTGTTTATATTTTTGTTTTGGTATTGACATTTTATGATTATTTGACTGATTTTGGATTATTTTGATTATTTTTATTGACATACTTATGATTGACTCTATTCTTTGTTGTTTGATTAATTTTAATGACAAAATTTTATTCTATGTAATTGACTTATCTATTGTATTAGGTGTGTGTATGTGACCTGTAAAGATAGATTAAGTGTGTTTGTGAAAATAAATAAATAAATAAATAAATAAAATACTTTTAGTAGCCTAAGACAGGTTAAAAAGGTATACCCAACTTGGGTATAAGGGGGCGAAGCCGCGGGTGGGTCTACTAGTCTTGTATTATAAATATCGCTGAATAAACAACACTTTTAACGGAATAGCTAATGCATATTTATTATTAATTGTCTACACAAGTTTGTCGAATGTATCCAAAATCGACAACGTGAATAAATTACCAACGAATCCTAAAAATGAATCCATCTCCTGCAGCCTGCGCGGCTCCATTAGGACCACTTCAGCTGCACATTCAATAATTCAGAACCTTCGGAGGAACGCGTGGACCTTATTCATTTTCTCCATACACCTAGGGTGATATTAAAAATACAAATTCGAAATCCAAACTACTCGTAGAACTATTCGCCCCTGCTTATGGGTACTCAAATGTTGTCAATTAAATAAAACCTCAAGAAAATAACGGCCTTGCATCTAGATCCCGTCCAACAAATCTGCGGATCTGACTTGCGAAGGCTTTAACACTTGAGACCTTCAAAAGTTTCTTTATAAATCGAACCTTCATTATACATGGAAGATTTATCAGAAGGCTGTCTGGCCTTGCCTTGGGACAACATTTGACGCGTGCTGCGTCCTGTAAAGCCGCCGCCGCCGATGCAAATTAATTGATTTGCATCGGCGGCGGCGGCGGCAGCGGCGGCGCCGGGTGCAGGGCGCAGTGAGTCCCGGCGCGCGGCCGCCGGAGCACGCGCGATGCCGGAGGGCTACGGCTCGTGCCAGCGCTCGCGGCCCAGCGCCGACCGACACCCCTACATAGAGTCCTCCATCGTCGGCTGTCTCAGCACCTTCGACTCCTTCGCCAAGTTTAACAATAAACAAAATCGTATTAACAGGTAACAATCTCTAAACATTACAGTTTTCTAATTAAATAATTGGACGTGATTTGACGAACATCATTAATAACAGGTACCTAATTACAAGTCAAATAAATATATATAAATATACCTATAAAGGTACAAGTTCGTGCTTATCAGGTTGCTGAAGATAAATCAAAATCGTATCTGAAACCAACTCAGCCAATTTGATTTTCAATTTCAGATAATTTTATGATTGTATTATTCAAAATAACTACATCATAATAACTATTATTTACCGATGGTTTAACAAACGGTGGGGTGGTTGTTGCAAACTATGATTTTATTGTGATTTCCGGAACATCGTAAACTGTTCATTGTATTGCGAAACGTAACGAGAGGGCTTTGCCCTTTGTCTCTGATTTTATTCTTTTGTGATTGTAACGTCAAAAATTCATCAGGATGGACTTTTGGAGTGTTCTACAAAAGTTTAAAGATAAATTTAATTTAGTTTCATATAATCCTATTACTTGTACATGTTCTTGGCCACCGTGCTAATGTCGCGAGCTGATTTCGGTACTAGACATTACCTTCGAGCGATACAATACCATAACATAAGACATGTCACATTATAAGTATCCTGTTTGAACATTCCAGGATGTAGGCGTTACTTCAAAAAACGTTTCTTATATGTAAATGATGGTGTGTAATGCAGCGCCTGGCTTCTAAGGTACCTACATTGTAATCTCGGCGGAGATAACACGGTGTTAACTAACGGGTCCGATATCTGGTTAATTATAACGGGCGCTGCAATATTAATTATGGATTACAATAATGGGCACTCAAATTTATTTTATCGTAAAACACTAATTAAATTCTGATTTAGTTTGTTCGTTAGTATTCGATTGTATGAATAGTATCAGGGTTTTGTTATCTATATATCGTTATTAAAGCTTAGGTAGATAAACCTTTTTTACGTTGAATTTTGATCAACCGTTTCGTCCCAAAACGTGGGACTTCTTTAGGATCAAACACTGCAAGGACACGGATCACGACCGCTCGCCAGTCAGCAGTGCACTTAGGTAGATCATTATTTACTACGTAAAATACCTGATTGTGGCACCAAAATAGTAATGATTGTTGTAACACGTATTTACAATACGGTATAAAGTTGGACCTCAAATTATTTCAAAAACCGATAATCTGTCTTGAACTCTACAAACGTCATAACTATATTCCAGTGTTTCCGCCGTCACCTCTGGTAATCCATTTGGCTATCGCGGAGGCACGTGCTGACCTCTCCCGGCCCGACACACTCAAAGGTCTCATAAAGTACCTTTCAATTTCATCTTTGCTGCTTCAATTACATTATCTATAGAGAAGCACTCCACTCAGACCTAAGACTACCAATTACTGGAGGAAGCCGCGACCTATCTAGCTCTATGCTAGTCCCGACTTCTCTTTGTGTTCTTTGGAAAAGCCGGTCGATTGTATAATTCTAGAATAAAAGCTGAATCGTTCTTTCTCAGCCTTGTTGGCACGTTTACATGCAAACATAACTAAATAAGTCAATGTTATCGCGGCGCTAAACTCGGACGAAATGCTGGAACCGCGACTACATTCTGCAGCCCTGTTTACTCAGAACTGAGTTTATAATACCTATGTAAATTGCAACAACATTAAGCACAAGCTTTTGTTTAAAAATCATGCTGTATTTTAATACGCTTATCTGCTGCTGATAAAAGCTTTAAAGCTTAATTTGCATGAATTTTCCGAATCCTTTCGCTTCGTTTTACAATATTTGTTTTAACATATTCATGTGAATAAATAGGATTATTCATTTTAAGCGCGCAGTACTTTAAATGCTATCGGTTTTTTATACCGTGTGGAAAGTTTCAGTTATATCTGTGGTTTAGTCGCGGTACGTTATAAAACTTGTGGTAAATTTGCTTGTGGTCTGGAATAAACCCGTATCGTGGGAAACCGATAAACAGATACTATTTGTACAATGGAAACTGTAATGGCTGCTTTTACTCGTACACTACACAATTACTATATTCGGGTACTTAGTATGCTCAAGCTGAGGTATACGATCGATCTTAACGATCCATGATATGAGAATATATTACGCGACTTGTAATATTTATTGTACTTGAAGTACAAAGAAGGAAGGAAGCCTTTTAAAGTATTTATAACCCCAACAAAAGAATGAAATTTCATTTTACCAACTTTCAGTTCATATTTCGTTCACTTAAGATTTAAAATGTGGCGATATATCGCAGGTATTTATTTGATTGACGACGTTACGCGGTCTAAATCATAGATGTGTACGTGCATCGAATCACAACTGTTGTCTTTCGATATTATTTTACTTTTATTAAATATTCATAATCTTTTGTAAACAAAATGACAAAAACACACATAATATATAATTTTGTTTATTGTCGATGAACTGGTTAATTAAACTGGAGTTCTGATAGGTTCCGCTAGTAATTTTAATGTGCTAACATGGCTATGAATATTTAAGCCACTTCGCTGATGGAAATTGCATATCAAACAAAATTTACTAGCGGCATTTGACCGATAAATTATCAATTTTGAGATTTTACTCATACTCCTTTGTTTATAAAGGTAATTGTAACAATATCAAATAAAGGGTCAAATCCCTTATTTTATATGGTGTTCTTATGTATCTAACAGGATGCAATATGGGTTATGTAAATCCAAATATATACCTCACTAGGGTTTTATAAGGGCAGTAAGGTCAAATGAATAAGATGGTATTAATTTGACCTTGTTACCTTGATATTAATGTTTTTTTCTCTGACTCAATAACTTTTTAAGTCCGAGAGGTGCGTATATTTGACGATGTCAGACTTTAATCGAAGCAGTTTATGCTGAGTCGTCCGGCAAAAGATGCGTCGACTATACCATTGAACAATGAATAAAGGAAAATACCTTTCCTATTTGTCTAAACACAAAAAAAATTGCACAGGATTAGTTGTATAGTTTCCTTACAAACGCATAGACTCCACGACAAAACGACGACCGAAAGCTCAATTCGTAGCGTAGCCCGTAACGAGTTACAACATACAGATGGGATTCCAACTTTGAGCTGGCCAGTTGCCGTCGAACTTTGCCCCTGATTACAAAAAGCCAGCGGATCAGGCGCGCCGCTCACTGAGCCGCACAATCACATGCAGAAACATTGTTGCTGAAGCAAATAGCTACCTTAGCTCTGTATATTTGTTTCGGTACAACAATATTCAAACATTATTTCGTAAGCAATTATACATTTGATAAAAGGATTTAGCTATAGGTCAGATTGTAGGTTTTTACCGTTGGCTATGAAACCGCAGATGAAGTCTTACAAATAAGTAATAATTAAAATATTTGCATAACATAAATAATTGTAGGTTGTATGCTGAAGGTTGACTGAAAAACATAGTTTTAATTAGATTTCTTAGTAGTTTAATTAAGTCTCTTAGAGCTCGCAAGCGCGAGACTGCAGAGAGCCGCCTCGCAGCCACGCTACAAGTGCAGCTATAACATGAAAGGAACCTCTTGAAGCCGTTAGCTTTCTAACCAAGTGGGTGCTTGAGGTAATCTACGCAGTTAAAGCTCGCCACCACGAGTGAATATATTTCATAGAGTCGGTGCATTTGTAGACGCCCTAACGATTCAGGTTTAACTGAAAAATGAGCTTTTATATTTTTTATCTTCTACCACTTGACCAATTGCCTAGAGCTGACTTATCTATTTGAAATACTATTACGGGCCCTGCATTATTTTTATAAATAAGTATTTTTACTATATCAATATAACAAAGACAACAAAAGAAATATTGTTCCAAAAAAGCTGTTAGATTCATTGTGTTACAGTAACTGAGAAGTTTGATAGTTTGACAAGTAGTGATTGATATAATTGACACAAAAAAAGTCTTCTCAATATTGCTGCAGACAATACCATCCCTAAGTTGGGGTTGTCAAGTGTATTCTTAGCTTCGTATGTTTAGTGCTGTAGTCTGCTCGCAACTGAAGCACTGTCTAACTAGTGTTAGCCAGTGACAGAACAAATAGAACACAATCGGTTGCTAATTAGAGGCCGGATGCGATCGGCTCACTTTCCTATACCTATTATCATCATCTTCTTGGCGTTTTCCCGCATAATGTGGGGTCGGCACAACATGTCCGGTCTTTCCATTTTACCATATACCTATAAAGCCTACAAATCCTGGAAGGTCAATTTTCTACAACAAATCGTTTGGTGTGCGTTGATTTGTCGTGTTCAAATTGTCTCAATGACAAGAGACAAGAGGCTTCCGAGGCCGACATGTCAGACGCCGTCATTAAGCTCGCACAGATCAGAGACGACGCACATATATTGCATTGAAGGCGTCTTAGATTCACTATCGCTCCACTGATCCGAGCACTTGAATGATTACTCACTTGATTGAGCCTGGCACGAGCCGGCGGTCACAGACATAACTGTTGTGCGTATGTAGGTACTTAGGTACATGATGACATACCTAGGGGATTGGAATCAACACCTCGTCTGATCGGATACTTAATTGCAAAACGTACAAATCAAGTGAGGTGATTGATACATGTTCGAAATAGTGTTTACTTTATAGCTTAGTAATAATATGTTCTGTGGCTTAACATTACATTTTGATGTATGCCGTTAATTTATCAAGGAATCATGTTAACACTATCCGCGCCTATGACACAATTTCGTATCTACAATAGTGTACTCCTAAACATATTTTGAAGTTGATTTAATCTTAAAAACAGTAACACAAGTGGTCGTAAACACTTGATCCTCCTGAGATTTTACAATCATTTATATTTATTAGTAAGTATAGATTTTATTATTTTTGAGTAATATGTTTTGGATTGTCCCCAGGTCCCTCCCGAAGCTCAGCAACCCTGAGGAGGAGACGGGCAGGCCGCCGCAAGGGGGCGTGGTCACGTTCGAGCCCATCCACCACGACCACGACTTCTGCGAGAGAGTCGTCATCAACGTGAGTACCACAGCACAGAGTATCCTCTACTCTAAGCAAACACATGTAACTTCTTGTATATTTACTTGTTATCTCTTGATGTCGTTCATGTGCGCAGAGAACGATGAGCAAACTGCCTCCCCAGCCTGTTTTGAATATATTGTATGTAACATACTTCGTACCTCCTCTTACTTCTAAATAACTTACAAAATAATCTGATTTAAACACTGACAAAACAATCAGATTTGCCATTAAAAAAATTCCGGGAAAGAAGTTATTTATAGACGACATAATATTAACATCGTTAGTATCATTGAGATGCGCAAATGAGTGCTATTTATTTATAGTCCTCATTGGATTTTGTAATGGTAAATCCCTCGTAACATCGATTAGATATTTCTTAATCAAGTTGGAATCCAAAACGAACAAGCGAGCTCATAAGAAAAGAGGTGCTCTACAGAAAACACTTTCCCATATAAACTTTTTGTTATAAGTGTATATTTCTCTGGAGAGTTGGTTTTGTGGCTTTCAACGGAGGGAAGACAGTTTGTACAAGCCGTGATGAATCGTGTGAACGCTCCGTGGGCCTTCCTATTACAGTTTAACTTTAGTTCCGTCTGGGTTTTGGTAGAAAAAATGATATTTCTATACTAATGAGAAGTTGCTCAACGAAAACTTGACTACAGAAAAGTAATTAGATAAGAATCAAAAGGGAACAGTTGATAAAAAATTCCTTCCTTCTTCGAACTCGCTAAATTCCTTCCCTTCGTTTCCTTCGTTGCTTCAGTTCACTCAGTAACTAATTAACGATATTATGAACTAAGACGATGGTTGAGCACAGTTCATTGCTTTGGTGATTCCTGAGAATATAGAATATCACTAAACGTTCAATTATTGTATAATACGTGATAATAATACGAATAATATTCAACGAGGATTTCTCTGAAACTACCGAAGACTCGATGTTTAATAAGTATAAATAAACTACGTTTATAACGTAATATCCGAAGCAAGGCGGAAATAATGAACCTACCTACATAGGTACTAAGTGCAATTTGTATCTGAACTACATTGCTTCGAGTGCGATCTCAAATCAAATAAAATCCAATAGAGTCGTGTTCCGTAATGAAATGCCTCTCCTATTGTTCCAATAGCCGCTGGCGTCCACCGCGCCGGCGTTTTATTGCACTGCAGGTACTCTGCTTAAAAAATTAAGTTTATCTTCTGTTTCCAACAGTGCTTTTAAAATAAATCCGGCAGCACGATTTATAAATAAAATTCCACTGCGAAATGTATTGTTCAGATATGCCTATGAAGTTCTGACCACTCCATCTATCATTTATGATCGATTTAAAGCTTGCAAAGTATTCACTGTTTGAGGTTTGCGGACAGATTAGATGACGAATTACTTGTTGAGTGGCCAAACCGAGTGCATCCCATCTGCCCCGGTGACCTGGCCCGGTACCGGGGCAGATGAGAAAAAAAAGTTGCATCGGGCCCGGTGATGTGTTCACCGGGCCAGATGACACAAATTAAGTGCCATCGTCCCCGGTACGGTGCGCCTTGTAATTTATGAAATACTAAATACATACATCTACCTATGAAAGGGACTGAACTTAAAATTCAAACTGCTTGGTAAACAATAATCAGTTTTTATTGTGAAATACTATACTTTACCATGGTCCGTAGATTTAAAGATTTATGTCATTTATTTTCTTATAATCCTAAAGATCACATGGACTAGTCAATGAGTACAATACATTAATAAGTAACATTAAATAAAAATATAAAATGGAAACAATGTTGACATAAAAATATGTTTCATTTTTTAGGGTTCCGTTGCCAAATGGCAAAAACAGAACGTCCGTCCGTATGTCACATCCGTTTTTCTCCGAAACTATAAGATCTATAAAGCTGAAATTTGGTAAGTAGATGTATTCCGAACCCCACTAGGATTTTATAAAAAAATAAAAAATAATCAATTACATTTGGGGGACCCCATACTTAGAACCTAAACTATAAAAATAAAATTTCATCGAACCCATACGTGTGGGGTATCTATGAATAGGTCTTCAAAAATCATATTAAGGTTTAAAACATTATTTATTTCTAAACTAAATAGTTTGGACGAGAGACTCTCCCAAAGACTCGCCCTTGGCCACTTTTTTTAAGCACTTAATTAAGTAACATAAAGAAAACTCACGTTCTTGAGTTAAAAGTGAAGTAACTAACACGACTTTCTTTAATATATAAGATAATAGATTTTGGGGAACAAGAAGCTTATATTATATACAAAATTAGATCACAACTTATAGGTTCACTTAAACTTTAGACAGCTTCCACATATAGCATTGTACGTAGTTGTATACTTTAAATATAGGTAGTTCAGTTGAAAACAAGGTCCAACAGTAACATTACACAAAGTAGGAAAAATATAATTATCGTTGAAGTACCTGTTGTTAGAAAAAAACAAACTAACATATTATTGTACTAAATTCAGATATGAGCTGGTTGTTCTTTATGTTACTTAATTAAGTGCTTAAAAAAAGTGGCCAAGGGCGAGTCTTTGGGAGAGTCTCTCGTCCAAACTATTTAGTTTAGAAATAAATGTTGTTTTAAACCTTAATATGATTTTTGAAGACCTATTCATAGATACCCCACACGTATGGGTTCGATGAAATTTTATTTTTATAGTTTAGGTTCTAAGTATGGGGTCCCCCAAATGTAATTGATTATTTTTTATTTTTTTATAAAATCCTAGTGGGGTTCGGAATACATCTACTTACCAAATTTCAGCTTTATAGATCTTATAGTTTCGGAGAAAAACGGATGTGACATACGGACGGACGTTCTGTTTTTGCCATTTGGCAACGGAACCCTAAAAAATGAAACATATTTTTATGTCAACATTGTTTCCATTTTATATTTTTATTTAATGTTACTTATTAATGTATTGTACTCATTGACTAGTCCATGTGATCTTTAGGATTATAAGAAAATAAATGACATAAATCTTTAAATCTACGGACCATGGTAAAGTATAGTATTTCACAATAAAAACTGATTATTGTTTACCAAGCAGTTTGAATTTTAAGTTCAGTCCCTTTCATAGGTAGATGTATGTATTTAGTATTTCATAAATTACAAGGCGCACCGTACCGGGGACGATGGCACTTAATTTGTATCATCTGGCCCGGTGAACACATCACCGGGCCAGTTGCAACTTTTTCTTCTCATCTGCCCCGGTACCGGGCCAGGTCACCGGGGCAGATGGGAGTCACTCCATTTATCCTACCTAAGCAGGTATAGACTCGAATAATAATAATCAAATAACTGGGACAAAGGGACTTCTATCTTTCTTTCTTTTACGATTTTGGCCAAGTGCGGGTAATTTAATGATGCATGTCCTTGAATGACATATCTTTAAGATATTCTCCAAGTCAACGAAACATACCGTTACCGTAGTACCACGTTTTTTCACAAGTATCTATGCTTTCTTAGTGCAAACAAACTTAGGAAATCTGAATGTGCGTAGGCGATTGGCCGCTCTGACCATCATCAAGACATGTGCAACAGGTGCGGTAGTACGGTCTCACCGGAGACTCTGCGCTCTCGGCGCTGCTGCCCTCGCTGCGGGCCCTCACGCCGCGGCGCCGGATCTGTCCATTCGCCAAACGCTTACGGATTATACACTCATATTAAAGTTAACAGCTCAAAAGTAAACAAACCAGTGTTATGCTGGCTGGGCTATTTTCGATACTGGCCTACTTGTTATTCGCACGCGCGTTCGACCCGCTGGGAAAGCGCCGCGGCGGCGCGAATGCGCGCGGAAAATTGATTGTATCACTATTTACTACCGTCGCAAATATGCGTTACTCTCATAAATTAAGTTTACGATTCCCGCTTCAAGCGGGCTGCGTTTCACACAATATTTCTCTCGGCGCGGGTGTTACTTCGTGACTGGCAATGGACGTGGTTAAAAATAGATTTAGTGAGTTTTTCAAGGGCGCGGGCGCACGACTGCCGCGGGAGCACCCCGCGAGCCATCGAGCCGCGCCGTCGAGCCGCGCCCACGCCTCTCGCGAGCCGCTAAACGACACTTGTCTACTATTTACATTCCAGTTTAATTTCGCGCATTGAACTGTCTATTATTGTCTATGAATCAGGCCCGCGTCTGATTCAGCGACAACGCGCTACACGGTGCCCGCTCAGTTTGATTGTTGACAACTACTTGTTAGGTAGGTAGTTCTGTCAAGTGTAAAATAGTCAAATACGACAAATATTTTCAAATAGATAAGGAGAAAATAATGATTGTCATAAAAAGTAGCCATTTTTTTGATTAGAATAAATAAAAAAAACAGTTCACCAGGCCCTAGGTTAAGTGACAATCCTTTTATTTCAAACTAGTTGACCCCGCTCGGCTTCGCCCGTTTTTTTTGTTTTTTTTTCACCTTTTAAACCTTCCCTGGACTACTACGAACATTTCAAGACCAAAACCAGCTCAATCGGCCCAGCCGTTCTGGAGTTTTAGCCAGACTAAGGAACCGCGATTCATTTTTATTTATATAATAATAATAATAAAGATAGATAAACAACAATATTTGACCATTTACAATAGCGACAGTTTTTGTTGACGGAGCAAAAAATAATGATCTAAGTAGGAACCTAATAAGACTTTCACTTGAATAGAGTCTGTGTGAGGTATCCTACAGTTGAAGGTCAGGGTGAGGCGCCTGTCGTCCCGAGAAGTCTCTCTCTCTCCGTGTCCGGCTCAGGGCCGAGCGAGACGGTGGTGAGAACGAGAGAGGTGGAATGGAGCTGGGAGGTGGAATGGGAGACCGCTGGAAACTAGGCTCATCGATGTAAGCCATGTCTGGATGGACGTCTGCAACACTTTTTGATACATTTGAATACATAACCCTGCAAAGTAAATAAGAGAACTAGAGAAGTAAAATAAGTTAAGAAAGTAAACAAAAGTAAAAAATATAAGAAAATCGTGTTAGTTACACTATTTATAACTGAAGAACGGCTGAACTAATTTGACTGAAAATAACTAGAGAGATAGAGAAGGAGAAGGACATAATACCTATACTTTTTAAAGCGGGAACATATTAAAAGGCGGGCGAGGCCGGAAAGCGTATAAATTATTAGTTTTACCCTACCTATTTTAAATTAAAGTAGGTATTTGATTTCGGGTGGTTATGGGAATTCATATTAAGTTAAGATTCAACAAGCAAATAAGCATCGAATGAAGCGTCGCCTCTCAGTCTGGAGATGGTTGAATGGAACAGGGCGAAGTCGCGGCGCGTCAGCGGCAGGCGGTCTCGGGCCTCGGGGCCACCTTGACCCACTTGCGCCGCCGCCCTACTTCCCAAGGACGCAGGATCGCACAGGATCGAAGGGAAGCGAGCGAGATGTAGGTTACGGTCAGTCTTTTGTCTCGCTTCCGCGTGCCTTTGTCCTAGCTTGTCATCTTGGAGTGTTGGAGCGCAAGTCGCGTTTCTCGCGGGAATGTCCCCGTGTTCGTGGCGGAGCGTGAAGCTATGCAGACTATTTCGGGGGAGAAATAAAATAAAGCAAACATTACGGGAAATCATGACTGCAGGAAAAATTTTACGTTTACTAAGTTTTAAATAAAATTGTCTATTGAATTTCCAGGAAATTTTAAATGACGTTTCCTGACGGATTCGTGAAATTGTTATTTAAATTCTTGCGTTTGTTTTCCTCACGGTTTTACTCAAGAATAAGTTTTTTTTGGGGATGGATCAACGGATTTAACAATATAAGTTTAAAAAGTGTTACGTTTTCGCCAAACACATTTTAATTTTTAACTCTTCAGGTACACAACTCTAAATCAGAACTTTACAGGTTCTTCTTGAAATGCATTTAGAGTTCTCTTCGAAGAGCAACATTGCCTATTCGTATACTTAACGCTAACTGATTTACGTAGTTACTTAATGTAACTTTTTAAACTATCATGGTTTTAACTATATTTGAACATGAAACGGGTAACATACCATGATTAAAATGTTTTTGTGTTTTCCGAAATTTCAGTTTGTCCGTGAACATGGCGCTTGCAACAGTGTCGAAATATCGGAAAACTCAAAAACATTTAAATCATGGTATGTTACCCGTTTCATGTTCAAATATTATATCCTCCTGAGACCCACGGTATCACAGGTGATACCTTTACAAAAAAAAATATTTTCTGAAATCTAGCAGGTCTTTTCAAAAAATTTTGGGCTTTTCTTAAACCTTTTGAATGTGTTAATCGTATTATAGCACTTTATTGCCGAACAAATTAGAAAATGCATTGTTTATTGTCATTTAAAATTTCTGTTTTTAGTGACCTTCGACTTGGCATTTTCAAGGACAGGTTATTCAAAATTTTTATTGAATAGTCCGTATTTTTTTGTTTGAATTTAAGAATAAATATAATCATTATTACATTTTAGTTAAAAATCGACAGTTATTTGCAAAAAAATATAGTTATTTTCGCGTTTTTTATTGCGGTATCACAGGTGATACCTTGGGCACCCAAGACATAAAAATTACACAATTTTACAGATTTACGGGATCATGCAATATAAGTTTCGAGTTAATTAAGACGTATTGAATTATGAGGAAGTTGCTTAGTAGACCTTTGAAAACCCTTAGGTGGAAAATGACGGTCTTAGAGGAACTGGAACCATGAAAATTCAAATGGATTCCACTGACGATGAGCCTCCTGCAGCCATTTTTCAATCTTACTTTCAGTGATCCAAAATTTGCCCCTTAACATGATCATTTTATTTGTATGTTTTAAATGATACTGAGTTATACAAATACCCTCTCCAGGCTTTCTAGGAGAGGAGCTTCATGCAATGGAAGCTCCAAAGTTTTTGGAAATACATTGAACTCAGTTTTCTTGCAATAATGTCTGTTTGTATCAATATTTAATCCATTTTTCGAGTATAAAGATACAACATAATCAACAAAAGCAGCCTGGAATATCTTTAAAGATAAAAATAGCCAAGATTTGCAAGGGTTGCGATGAGCAACAGGATAAGAAACTTGCACTAATGAAGTGGTTAGATAGAAATTCAAGTCATGTTTCCAACGTCATCAACTAAGAATGCTGTTTGACCTTGGCCTGCTGAAGGTGGTCTTCCAAAGACCTTGAAATTCCGTTGCCAGATACTGTAAAATATATTAATATAATGGTGAAATTGATCTATAGATGATCAATTACTAACAAAGTAACCAACGCGAGGAAGAACAGGCAAGAGTGCAGTAAGACCCATTTGTCTCTGCTTCTATGCTGGTGCAGCTGTCACCTGGATAGAATATCGGTAGGATACTGTAAGGTGTAAGCTGCCAAGAAAAAAAACAATGCAATAAGTTAAATTTACAATGGTTTGGCTAAACATTTAAATTTTGGCCCAATTTTGCCAGCTGTCCTGACATGTTCCAGTTCTTCTATGAATCGCAACATTCATCACCACACAATTGACGATGTCTTGCTATAAATATTTTAACACTGATGAAGCAAAGACTTGTGACTGCAGTTCCTCGCAATTATAAAAACCAAAAAGCTGACAATTTTCACCAACAACTATTAAATAAATCTATTTTATGAGTTTGTACCAAAAATCAAATCAATCGGACAAAATTTGAGGATTCAGGCAAGTGGTCCCACGACAAAGCTGGGACTGCAGTCCCAGTCGCCTGATTAGTTTTTTCTTGTTTATTTCTTTGGGCGAGTGGGACTACTCGTAATTTTAACCTCAAATCTATTGTTTAAAGTACAGTTGGCATCATGTCTTATTGTCCTATTGCAAAAAATAATATACCAACATAAATAGGATTTTAAAAATCAGTCTTCGCATCGATAAAATACATAGAACAAAATATTCACAAAATTGATATTAATCAGTTTAACTTATAAACTGATAGGTGTCTAGATGACATTTGTCAAAATGACAGCTGTCAAACTTTAAACTGCCACAACTCTGAAACGGCTTGGCCTAGAGATGCCGTACTATTTCAACATTTACGATGACAGCTGTCAAACTTTAAACTGCCATAACTCTGAAACGGCTTGGCCTAGAGATGCCGTACAAAGCTCAATCGACAGGTGTTAGAGAGAGCAACATTTTCGATGACAGCTGTCAAACTTTAAACTGCCATAACTCTGAAACGGCTTGGCCTAGAGATGCCGTACAAAGCTCAATCGACAGGTGTTAGAGAGAGCAACATTTTCGATGACAGCTGTCAAACTTTAAACTGCCATAACTCTGAAACGGCTTGGCCTAGAGATGCCGTACAAAGCTCAATCGACAGGTGTTAGAGAGAGCAACGTTTTCAATTACAGCTGTCAAACTTTAAACTGCCATAACTCTGAAACGGCTTGACCTAGAGATCCCGTACAAAGCTCAATCGACAGATGTTAAAGAGAGCAACGTTTCAATGACAACTGTCAAACTTTAAACTGCCATAACTCTGAAACGGCTTGGCCTAGAGATGCCGTACAAAGCTCAATCGACAGGTGTTAGAGAGAGCAATATCATAATTGAAATACATTTCTTCAGTTCAATTCCATATGTTGACTTATGTTTACATAAACATAGCTTAATTATTTTGTCCTTGGAGAAGTCTCTGTGTCCCAGCTGTGGAAACGTAATAGTACCAGCTTGAGTTATTACCTACTAATTAGCAGCTCATCCACTAACGTTCATTCATGTGTATTGTGAGTCAAATTGCACCGAAGCGAAGCCGGGTTTTCATCTAAGAAATTTTACTAGATGAAAACCCGGCTACGCTCGGGTGAAATGTATTTCAATTATGATATTGCTCTCTCTAACACCTGTCGATTGAGCTTTATACGGGATCTCTAGGCCAAGCCGTTTCAGAGTTATGGCAGTTTAAAGTTTGACAGCTGTCATCGAAAATGTTGCTCTCTCTAACACCTGTCGATTGAGCTTTGTACGGCATCTCTAGGCCAAGCCGTTTCAGAGTTATGGCAGTTTAAAGTTTGACAGCTGTCATCGAAAATGTTGCTCTCTCTAACACCTGTCGATTGAGCTTTGTACGGCATCTCTAGGCCAAGCCGTTTCAGAGTTATGGCAGTTTAAAGTTTGACAGCTGTCATCGAAAATGTTGCTCTCTCTAACACCTGTCGATTGAGCTTTGTACGGCATCTCTAGGCCAAGCCGTTTCAGAGTTATGGCAGTTTAAAGTTTGACAGCTGTCATCGTAAATGTTGAAATAGTACGGCATCTCTAGGCCAAGCCGTTTCAGAGTTGTGGCAGTTTAAAGTTTGACAGCTGTCATTTTGACAAATGTCACCTAGACACCTATCAGTTTATAAGTTAAACTGTTTCAAGGATAATCATCTTAATACCTTAGGACAAAATACATACTTCGTCATCATCATGTCAGCCGTTGGACGTCCACTGATGGACATAGGCCCCCCTTAACGACCTCCAGGTATTACGGTCGGATGCAGCCTGCATGCACCGTGAACCAGCAGCCTTAACAATATCATCGAGCCATAAAAAGGAAACTAAATATTATTTTTCTGTGGTTGAATCGGCCAATATCAGACGTTTCGTTTTACATATTCTAAGTTCTTTGTGATTGATTCTTATGGGGCGACGAACGTAATGTGTCAATTGGCGAGGCGTATCTAAGAAACGGAACGTGCTTGGCGACAGCGATTTGTTTATTATTGTTTAATTTGCAGTCGGAATTTAACGAAATTCTCCATAATACGAATTTTCCGGACATTAATGTTGTCGACTCATGAATCAATATTTTTTTATGTTTCGTTATTTAAATAAGGTTTCGATCGAGTCTACCGTACCCCTGCACGAAATTATTAATACCTATAGATATTATAGCCCTCAGGTGTTAAGAGTAGAATACCTGTTTTGAAACAAAAGGGCAGTCCTTTATGGATATCCTTGTTTTTAGGAATCATTCGCATAATTATAGTTCTTATGACATTCTTACTAAAAAAATACAATAAAATAAATCCTGAGTTATGTGATTTGATTTTGCTGTTAACTGTACATTAAAGCAAATTGGGTATATGGTCCAAGTCGACCAATTCAAAAATGTGTTCAGGCGTCTGGGACCGCAGTCCAAGTTTTGTATGGGCCCACTCGCCTGTATCCTCCAAAATTTGATAGTCTGGGCTCAGGAGGATATAAACATACGTAAATCAGTAGAGCATATGAAATATTTGTTTTTTTTTTGCATTTAATTGTCCGCCCTGTGGCTTCGCACGCATTTTAATTAGGGATGCCCCGATACACCTTTTTGCCGATACGATACCGATACCGATGCTCTTATAAAAATATCGGCGATACCGATGCCGATACCGATACGCTTATTAAATTCAAAAATGAAGGTAAAATAAATATAACATAATATAGTCAGATTATTTTTTTACGAATATAAAAAGAACAAAATATAACAGAACAGACTAAGTAACGCCATTTAAAACTATAGACAGGTTATAGTCGCTAGTTTTAGTAATTAAAATTAACATTAATGAGATTTTTGTTTAAAAAAAAAAGTATTCTAGTGAAGCGATTTCGCGACAGAACTCATTTGGAAACTAAAGTACCTCTGCGCTTTTTTTTCAAGTTTGGGTATAAAACGTCATTGCGCCAGAAAACGAACGGATCTGCGCCTCTCGATATATTAGGATACCTTAGGTATCTCTCGACTTCTTCTATGAGAGAATTGCAGCTCAGGGTAGACAGGGGCTCCAAAGCCCGCCACTTGTAGGCATCTCAGAACTTGCAGTTACAGTATTAGCTGTAAGTGTGACGAGACAACACGCCTGTTTACATAACATTTTTAAAGCGCGTAATTTGAAAAGTATCGGTGAATCGGCCATAAAAATATCGCCGATGCCGATATATCGGCAAACTTCGAATATCGCCGATATATCGGTATCGGTATCGGTATCGGATGCATCCCTAATTTTAATAGCCCGCGGTTAAAATAAGGAGCGTCAAGATATTTATTTCCATAGAAACACAATGATAAGCAGCGTGTGTTATTATTTATTATTTATTGGTGTACCTACCTATGTTATTGTTTATAAATTAAAAGTATCTTACAGTGCCGTTGGCATTCTCCAGTATTATAATTTCCCAAAAGTAATATAGTAGAGCCTTGCGGAGACTCGGACGAGCGATACATCACGTCAGTGGTTCACTCGGGACCGGCTCCCTCGGCCCGTGGAATTGCTCCATATCAATTTATATTTGTTATTTCTTACCATTTTATATATTTAATATGCAAAATCTGAGTCTAGGGACCAATTCGCATAAAAAGTACCCGGCAATTGAAATCCTCAAGATTATTAGTTTAAGGAAATATGTCAAGATTCGTAAATTGTCTTTTTATTGTACTAGCTTCCGCCCGCGGCTTCGCCAGCGTGGAAATAAAAAGTAGGCTATGTTCTGTCTCAGGGTCTAAATATTGTATGTGCCAAATTTAATCAAAATCGTTTGAGAGGTTTAAGCGGGAAAGCGTAACAGACAGACAGCAGAGTTACTTTCGCATTTATAATATAAGTAAGGATTAAGGTTCAATAGAAGCTGGGGAGGTATCTTCTATTGCAGCTGTTTATAAAAGTGCGATTAAATTCACGACCACCATTATGATACTTGTAACCTTTAGCAAAATAATTTTAACATAAGGCTCACGGTTGTACCGAGCTAGCCATTAGAGCCACTTTTAATATGAAGTTAAATAGAGTATTTACCAACAAGTAGTGAAACGGCAGTGATAAATCAACAGGTACCGCGGTCGGGCGTCGCGGGGACTGTGCTGTGCCATGCAAACTTTTTAAGAACCAACCTTTTTACGTAATGAAGGGAAAATCGATAGTTTTGGTCGCTTTGCGTTGCCGCTGAATATCATTTGCGTTTAGTTCCGTTTCGGTTCATAATAGGAAAGCGGTGCTTTCTCAATGTACCTATTAGTAACACCAATTTTTTTAATTGAAATAGTTGTTCTTTTAATGCTCTTTTGAATTCTTATTTAAATGTTTCGCACAATATCTAATAATTACGAGAATCCATCTTCTTTAGGATAAAAATCAATTGCTGTACGTTAGTCTCGCTAAAACTTGAGAACGGCTAAGCCGATTTAGCTGATCTTGATTTTGAAATGTTCGTAGTAGATACCTAGTCCAGGGAAATTTAACAAAGTAAAATAATTTGTCAAATGTTGACTATCTGGAATGGTGCATGTATTTAATGTGGTTTCAAGAAGCTAATCCAATAAGTATACGTGTGGTACCGGGCTAAGATTTTTACCATTCCATTTTATATGTTATATATCTTTATAAAAATAAATAAACTCTTTGTGGTTGAACAGGCTTGGCGACAATTGCTAACCAACTAAGGCATTTATATTTCTCCAAAGAGGTGCAGTAGCGTCGTTCTATGTATGTATTGTAAGTACCAACTCACTGCTATCTCCCTCCCGCCTGATAAGCTGCTCAATTAACTGTATCAAACCTTCCAAAACACATTGTGTTCTATTGAGGAGAGCCGAGCCCAGAAACGAATAATGTGCTGTTCCTTTGAAATGCATTATCACCTCACTGAACATTAGGTTTTAAAAAGATCTCAGCGCCTTTCACAAGTTTGAGAAATTTCATTCACGTTGTTAAATAACATTTCGATATTATTAAAGTTTCAGCGGAGTCTGCCTGTGCAGCACAGATTGCAAACTCTGAGACGAGATGACAAAACTTATGATCACCTCCACAAACTAAAGGTCTACATTAAACTTTTCTTAGTATTATGATCTGAGGTCGGGAAATAAATCCACCAAAATGTCATCAAGTGAGTTGTAGCGCTCTAATTGTAAATTCTTTCATGGAACAAAAGCTCAATAAAAATACTTTACTTTAGGTAAACACGTCAATACTACTCTACTGCACTATGGTCGCGGTACAACATACACTACTTTATACGACATCTGTGGCGCAGCGGACGAAGGCCTGCCTGCGACGCAAAAGGTTGCGGTTTCGTTTCTCGCCTCGGGACAAAAATTTTGTATCTGAAAATATTTGTACTGGGTGTTCTGGGTGTTTTCTATGGGTAATAAAAATGTATAGGTATTCTATCAGAAATCGGCACACGTAATAAAGCTTTGAGCTTACCACGGGGCTAAGATGTCGCTGTGTGAATTTTCCAGCAATATTTATTGTATTTATTATAGGAGAGGGTCGCAGCTGGCATTGACCATGGCTGCAAGCCTGCCCACAACGAAGGAACGGAATAAAGAGGATGTGCCAAAATATCCGTTTATTTTTGTTCAGAAAGCGTACTTCTAAGTATTGCTGGTCCCAAAATAGAATTCGATATTATTATCACCACACTGATCAGGTGGGTTGATGATTGCAATAAGTCAGTGGGTACAGTAGGTACATAGAACGACGTAAACGAATATGAATGATTAGCTCCTTGTGAGTTAAAAGAGACGGGGAATAACAAAGATGGGAACATCTTTAATTAAAGAGAATGAAGAAAGTAAACGTATCTATAAATGGAGAGGAAATACCTCCTCCACTAGAGGCGGTGGAGTAGCGGAGAGCGGGTGCCACGGAACTAAACGTTATGACGTATAACCATCATTGTTAAATATGCAACTACGTAATTGAAGCGGGTGAATGTATCAACAAATTCTTTCTAAATACCAGTCGAATGCTCCATACAATCAAAACCTTGAAAGACGTCACAACATCCGATGATTACCTAAATAAAATAAATCACAGATGATTTCACAGAATGACTTTAAACAAAAATACTACCGTGTTTACATGCGCAGTCAAGGCCGCCGGCGCCGCGCCGCCCGCGCCGTCCGCGCCGCGCCGGCTCTTATTATAAACTAACTAACCATCTTTTATATTGTTCATATTTTTTGTACTAAAAGAATATAATGTAGGAAGTTGCATGAAAACAAGAGCCTGGCTTTTCAACTATAGCAATAAACAAATAAAGTAGTAGGTAGTTACTTTACACGTGATATAAATTAGTATGTATGGTATGGATGTTTGTTACATTTTAACGCGAAAATTATCTGATATATTTTTATGATGTACATACAAGCTACTAGTGGCCACCCGCGACGCCGTACGCGTGGTTTGGCGAGTGACTCCCATCTGCCCCGGTGACCTGGCCCGGTACCGGGGCAGATGAGAAGAAAAAGTTGCAACTGGCCCGGTGATGTGTTCACCGGGCCAGATGATACAAATTAAGTGCCATCGTCCCCGGTACGGTGCGCCTTGTAATTTATGAAATACTAAATACATACATCTACCTATGAAAGGGACTGAACTTAAAATTCAAACTGCTTGGTAAACAATAATCAGTTTTTATTGTGAAATACTATACTTTACCATGGTCCGTAGATTTAAAGATTTATGTCATTTATTTTCTTATAATCCTAAAGATCACATGGACTAGTCAATGAGTACAATACATTAATAAGTAACATTAAATAAAAATATAAAATGGAAACAATGTTGACATAAAAATATGTTTCAATTTTTAGGGTTCCGTTGCCAAATGGCAAAAACAGAACGTCCGTCCGTATGTCACATCCGTTTTTCTCCGAAACTATAAGATCTATAAAGCTGAAATTTGGTAAGTAGATGTATTCCGAACCCCACTAGGATTTTATAAAAAAATAAAAAATAATCAATTACATTTGGGGGACCCCATACTTAGAACCTAAACTATAAAAATAAAATTTCATCGAACCCATACGTGTGGGGTATCTATGAATAGGTCTTCAAAAATCATATTAAGGTTTAAAACAACATTTATTTCTAAACTAAATAGTTTGGACGAGAGACTCTCCCAAAGACTCGCCCTTGGCCACTTTTTTTAAGCACTTAATTAAGTAACATAAAGAACAACCAGCTCATATCTGAATTTAGTACAATAATATGTTAGTTTGTTTTTTTCTAACAACAGGTACTTCAACGATAATTATATTTTTCCTACTTTGTGTAATGTTACTGTTGGACCTTGTTTTCAACTGAACTACCTATATTTAAAGTATACAACTACTTACAATGCTATATGTGGAAGCTGTCTAAAGTTTAAGTGAACCTATAAGTTGTGATCTAATTTTGTATATAATATAAGCTTCTTGTTCCCCAAAATCTATTATCTTATATATTAAAGAAAGTCGTGTTAGTTACTTCACTTTTAACTCAAGAACGTGAGTTTTCTTTATGTTACTTAATTAAGTGCTTAAAAAAAGTGGCCAAGGGCGAGTCTTTGGGAGAGTCTCTCGTCCAAACTATTTAGTTTAGAAATAAATAATGTTTTAAACCTTAATATGATTTTTGAAGACCTATTCATAGATACCCCACACGTATGGGTTCGATGAAATTTTATTTTTATAGTTTAGGTTCTAAGTATGGGGTCCCCCAAATGTAATTGATTATTTTTTATTTTTTTATAAAATCCTAGTGGGGTTCGGAATACATCTACTTACCAAATTTCAGCTTTATAGATCTTATAGTTTCGGAGAAAAACGGATGTGACATACGGACGGACGTTCTGTTTTTGCCATTTGGCAACGGAACCCTAAAAAATGAAACATATTTTTATGTCAACATTGTTTCCATTTTATATTTTTATTTAATGTTACTTATTAATGTATTGTACTCATTGACTAGTCCATGTGATCTTTAGGATTATAAGAAAATAAATGACATAAATCTTTAAATCTACGGACCATGGTAAAGTATAGTATTTCACAATAAAAACTGATTATTGTTTACCAAGCAGTTTGAATTTTAAGTTCAGTCCCTTTCATAGGTAGATGTATGTATTTAGTATTTCATAAATTACAAGGCGCACCGTACCGGGGACGATGGCACTTAATTTGTGTCATCTGGCCCGGTGAACACATCACCGGGCCCGATGCAACTTTTTTTTCTCATCTGCCCCGGTACCGGGCCAGGTCACCGGGGCAGATGGGATGCACTCGATAAATGTTAGAAACAAAACTAAGAGGCGACGAATCGACTCAACTGTTAAATGTTATAATTATATGGTACTGTCCGTCCGTCTTTTTCAACTTTTTCAACAGGTAAGCTCTTATAGTTTCGGAGAAAAATGGCTGTGACATACGGACGGACGGACAGACATGAAGAATCTATAAGGGTTCCGTTTATGCCATTTGGCTACGGAACCCTAATAAACACAACTAGCGCTTACAGTTCTTTTTGACTCTGTGCTGTGCAGCGTAGGAGTCTGAGAAAGAGACTCTCGGGGACTTCACAACACCTGGGACGACGCGTGGTGTTGTTGCGCGGAGACGCCGGCGCCGAAATAGCCAAAGGTCAAGGGAGGCGCGGTTCCGACTGCCGCGCTCTTGCACATGTCTTATGTAACCGTTGAACTTGAGGTTTTACGCTTTGGCGATGTGTTATTTCTGTTCTTTAGTATTCTCTTTAAAAAAATTGTTGTGGAAAATTCTAACATTGATAAAGCTTTTTGAGTAATTGAACGGTTAGTTACGAGCTTTCAGTGAAAGGGTGATTTCAATTAAGTTATAAGAGTTTCAGTTAATAAGGGTGAATGTTAGTATATTGTGAGGATAATCCTGTACAAACAAATCTTAACCCTGAATCACCCTGCTTGTTATTAATAACTTGTTTTCGTTGTCAACAGATAAGCGGATTGCGCTTTGAGACGCAACTCAGAACACTGAACCAGTTTCCAGAGACGCTTCTGGGCGACCCGGCGCGGAGAATCAGATACTTCGACGCGCTCAGGTAACTATCTCTGTTTCTTCTTCCACTTCTTATTATATTGACTATTCTATTAATTTATAAATATAATGTAGGTAATTGTAGCAAAAATTTCAATGGTCAGACAATCTAGTAATTCAAAATTTTTAAATTGTTTAAACCTTTTAATTTTTTAAATTTTCCGATCGTACACGTCTGCGTTTTGTCTGACATGTAACCTCTTCGTTATCAATAAGGAATCTGTATGTAATACCTCAAATAATCACGTTAGTGAAGTAATAGTTTGGTCACAAAAGCACACTCACGGGTGTTAAATCCCACACACTGAAGATAAATATAGATTCCGCGAGGCCGGAAACGGATTTATTAGACACAACAAGCAATTATGATAATTTTTAAACCTTCCTTGGTATCTTTTTTTTCACCATGTTATACTATTAAATATAAATATAAATATTGCTGGACAATTCACACAGCGACATCTAGCCCCGTGATACGCTCTAAGCTTGTATTACGATTTCTGATATAATCATCTTATAATGTCTTTAAATCAATATACATTGATAAGAAATTGATAAGTCAGTTGATAAGACATAGATGCCGTGTTTAAGGGAGGTATGTAGCAGGCGGCTGAGTGTGCGAGTTGTTCGCAGGAACGAGTACTTCTTCGACCGGAACCGGCCGTCGTTCGACGCCATCCTGTACTACTACCAGAGCGGCGGGCGGCTGCGGCGCCCCGTCAACGTGCCGCTCGACGTCTTCTCCGAGGAGATCAAGTTCTACGAGCTCGGCGAACAGGCCACCAACAAGTTCCGGTAATACTTATAATTATACTGACATTCTGCTACATTATCTTTATGTACATACTTCAAAATAGCTATATGTCACATGACGTATTCCACTGACCAACGAGAATGAGTGCATATTTGAGTATGATCATGTGCTTTTTGTGTAGCGAGGACGAGGGATTCATCAAGGAGGAGGAGAAGCCTCTGCCCTCCAACGAGCGCCAGCGCAAGATCTGGCTGCTGTTCGAGTACCCCGAGAGCTCGCAGGCCGCGCGCGTCGTGGCCATCATCAGCGTGTTCGTCATCCTGCTGTCCATCGTGATCTTCTGCCTGGAGACGCTGCCCGAGTTCAAGCACTACAAGGTGTTCAACACCACCACCAACGGCACCAAGATCGAGGAGGACGAGGTCCCCGACATCACGGACCCCTTCTTCCTCATAGAGACGTTGTGCATCATCTGGTTTACGTTCGAGTTGATAGTGCGGTTCTTAGCGTGTCCGAACAAGTTCAATTTCTTCAGGGACGTAATGAATATAATCGATATAATCGCGATAATCCCGTACTTCATCACGCTGGCGACCGTGGTGGCGGAGGAGGAGGACACGCTGAACCTGCCGCGCGCGCCCGTCTCGCCGCAGGACAAGTCCACCAACCAGGCCATGAGCCTGGCCATCCTGCGCGTCATCCGGCTGGTGCGCGTCTTCCGCATCTTCAAGCTGTCGCGCCACTCCAAGGGCCTGCAGATCCTGGGCCGCACGCTCAAGGCCTCCATGAGAGAACTCGGACTTCTCATATTCTTCTTATTCATAGGTGAGCACTCCGCACTGAACTTCCCGTGTCAAGATACCTGGAATGAGGGTCAACATTTTACTTTCAATCTGTCAGTTCTTAAGAAATTTTGTCACATAACTAGATTTTCTCATTAGCTGATGTTAGCCCTCATCAGTAGATTTTTCAGCATTTTCATCGAGAGATGTTGTTATTTTTAAACTAGTGACAAAAACTTATTCAGGCAGCATGTTAACTGTCATCGATGTAGAAGAACGGATTCTCATCAACTTGTATTATCATCATATTTGATAATTTTGCACAAACTAGATGTTAACTCGTAAAATATTCATAAGATTATTTGAAAGCTATTTGGAAGACATAAGACAGCTCAAAAGACATTAAAACTAACTGACCATAACACTTCTCTCGTTGAAGATCGCTCTGAGAATCTCGCGGGCGCGTAATGAGTGGTGACGATTATTTGCAATATCTACCAAACTTTGTGATAAATATAATGCAGCCTCACGGAGCGACCTCGTTACTATATATAAAAAGAGTTCCAATAAAATCTTAATGTAAATAACACGTGATGAGAACACATGTCTTTTGAAAATCAAAGACAAAATTCGCAAAAAGAAAACTGCAAAGCCAGGATATAGGCCCGGCACTTGGTGGCCTGAGAAGGAAGCGAGGCAAAGTCAGCGGCGCGGGGGCCGGCGGCCGCGGCGGGGGCCGGGGGCCGAGGCGGGGCCCGTGCACATTTATGTTTGTGTTCGCAGGAGTGGTGGTATTCTCGAGTGCCGTATTTTTCGCCGACAAAGAACGGCCCGACACGGACTTTAGCTCGATCCCTGACGCGTTCTGGTGGGCCGTCATTACGATGACCACGGTCGGCTACGGAGACATGAGGTAATGGCGCCCCGCCGGCGCCGTGCCGCTGCCCGCCGCTGCTCTGTGTCGCACGCCCGTCTCCACTCGTCCTTTGCTCATTATAGGTGTCGTCCTGTTCTCGTCCGCGGTGTACTTCGCCGAGGCCGGGAGCGAGAACAGCTTCTTCAAATCGATCCCAGACGCGTTTTGGTGGGCGGTCGTGACAATGACGACCGTAGGATACGGCGACATGACGTATGATTCAACATCACCTTCTCACGCCGACGCATCCTCACCACACTCATCGCCCTCTAACACACGCAGTCAGTCATTCTCTTGCAACAAACAACTTCTCTACTACTCTCACATCGCTTCGTTTGATTTTATCTTTGGTCGCTTGGACTAAATCCTATCATATTACTTTTACTTTTTATGACCAATTTTTCAAAGTGCACGTTGACAAAGTTTTGTTATTTTATTCATTGAATTTAGTTTGTTCTTCCTATACTGTCACAATTTTACATGGAAGCAGTTGACGCGCGCCGGAGCCGCGACCGTCCTCAGTGTTACGCCGCCCATGACGCAGGCCCGTATCTGTCCGCTTCGCTACTGTGCGCCCTGTTGTCCCCTGTCACTGTTATGTATCGATGTTGTGGTGATGTCTCCTTGGCTTGATATGACGTCTAACACTATTATAGTCACAGGTCATCCATCACAATATCTTCACTAGCGGACCGATCATTATAATCACCGTCGGCGGCGGACTCCGGTTCGAGCGGAGGTTTCACCTTCGACTGCGCGTCGGCCATTGCTACTATGTAAAATTGGTGTTCAGTATTTCATCCTCCATTTTATTGGCTGTCGATCATCAGCTTTCACACCATTCGCTCGTCTCACGGATTTTATGTTCGGTGTTAGTGCATGTGTGCTAAAAGCACCTCTGTAGATTTATTGTACCTAGGTCTTAATGTTATTAGTAAATTTTCCTTCAAATAAAAGTCCTGAGCGGGTCTGAAACAAACATGATGTGAAGAAGAATCTATCGACACACGTGTACTATTTTAACCTCCTCTTAAAGGTCGGGTTGTACCTACAGACATCGACCGTATCAGACACGCGCGTTCAAATAATTCGACGGTCGGCGTCTTCTTGTTGAACTGTATAAGTTTGCCGGCTGCGGTGGAGTCTGGTTCGCGAGAGGTCTGTGCGGACAAGCGACGAGCCGACGGTGCGCGTGTGTCGATGTGTTCTGTGTTCACTGCTGCGCTCTCGTCTGCCCGGCGACTCTCTGAGCTGGCGAGAATGGAAGGAGATGAATGAACTCTGACTAGTTTTAGCTCGGTATGCTATGCGCGAATTATTTGTAAGATAATAATATCCCTTAAATCTTTTTGAAAAATATTAAAAGGATATAAGAGAACCTAGCTTATAAATGAAACAAAGTAAATGTAGGTAATATTTTCTTGTTGTAAATGCATGCTTGTCATTATTATACCTTACATAACATCGGTAAGTATCATTTGAAATGATAAACATTTGGTCATTAACTGAGACGATGCTTTTGCAGAGAGTTGATACAAAGATTTTCAAAATTCTCTTCAGATAAGTTTACTACGGTACCTAACACAAAAACTAGTATCAGTATTTGCTATAATTGGCCAGCAGCGTTGCGGCGAGCGATGCGCGAATGATAAAACTCCGCAACGCTGCTCCCGATCAGCTCTCTGCGTCCATTAGTCGCGTAGTGGTGCCCCGTGCGGGTCGCGCGTAGTGGTGCCCCGTGCGGGTCGCGCGACCCTTGGGGCGGGGGCTGACGTGCGCTCTTGCAGGCCCGTCGGAGTGTGGGGCAAGATCGTGGGGTCGCTGTGCGCCATCGCCGGCGTGCTCACCATCGCGCTGCCGGTGCCCGTCATCGTGTCCAACTTCAACTACTTCTACCACCGCGAGACCGACCAGGAGGAGATGCAGTCGCAGAACTTCAACCACGTCACCAGCTGCCCCTACCTGCCCGGGACTATGGGCGAGCCGTATCTCAGTAAGTTACACTTACTAACATTTCTTACTTGAGTGCGATACTTCTGTTTATTTTCAGGTTACTCCTCCATTCATTAAATACATAATGTATTTGACATTTTCCATGGAATATTTTATTATATGAATAAAACTTAGGAACGTACGGATTTTTAAATTGTTCAATGAACGTTAGTTGGTCACGAGCTGTGAGCTCGCGGTACACTCCGCGCACTGCACGCAAACATGCCTACTTCAGCGCAATCTGTTTATTTGTTATTGCATGTTTAATTTGTAAATTGTTAAGCATTTATTTCCTTTTTTGTTGTTTTCAGTTGATTTATCAGTTTGTTTTATTTTGTTTTCGGTAATTACAGGTAGCAAGGATGACGATGATAACCCAGGGATTGAACAGTGACAGTTTAGTGTTAAAGTTATTTCTATGAACTTGTAGTTAATCGAAAGAGACGATCATTGTGATATTAATGTGTAAGGGACAAGTGTTCTTTGTATATATAGTTAAGTTGAAAATAGTCAAATAAATTTGTTATTTATTTAGTTTGGTTTCTGTATTTTGCATCGTCGCCGACGTATTTGGATCACCCGCGACCCGCGGGGGGTTGAAGTTCCACACACAACTATCCCTTATAAACAATAGCTTTTGTTAAAAATGAGCAATTTGTGTTACTATTTTTGACCATTGTTTTTTTTTAATTTAAATCGTAATGAGAATAAAAAAGTTGAATAACTAGGTAAATATAAAAAGGGAAAACAAAATGTAATAGTTTAACACTCAACTAACAGTTTGCGTTAAAGATGATATTACTAGGTAACAAACTACATAACAATATAATATCGCAAATATCAACACCTAGATTCATCAAAGAAACCCCACGGCAGAAGTTTTATACTGAAAATGAAAAATAGCATATTTTTTTCACACATGAAAATCAAAAGGTACATCATTTAAAATTATTTGGTTTGTTTGGTTACTTTGCTTGTTAAACTGTGTTGTTTAGTTATTGCATGCGCTCTTTTAGTAGTAGCTTAGTTGTTTTTCTTGGTTTATGATACTTTGTGTTGTCTAACTTGTCATCCAACATACAGAATCACTAATAAAGACAGTCACACATATTAACAAAATAAATTGCTGTTTCCAAATCAACGCAATTCAGGTCATGGGTAACATTAATTGAAACGTCAAAGTTGATTGAAAATGTGATTTTTCGTTTCACTTTCGTTTAACGCGATTTTATTTAAAAACTCGTTTATGTGTAATAATTATACATTTTGAAAATCTTTAGAATTTAACTTACATAAATAACATTTTTTTTTTCATAATATAATGTCCTATATACTCGTTATATAATAAACCGACCTACGAGTAAGTATTGCTGTAAAAGTAAAATTTTATAAAGAAAAGGATGCATAAACCCTAACAGCGGGTCAGCAAACAACATTGCGTACATCCTATTATAGCTAGCAAAATAAGGAGTTGTCCAACTCAATTAATCACGCAGCGAGTTGCCGATGAGCATTAAATAGGGAATATTAGGCGGCATTTATCAGCTTATCATATTAATATCAAATTATCACGCAAAACGAAAAAATAACCAGCGTTCGATAAACAAACAGATTAAGAATCTTTGCATGAAAGCATCCGTTATTGCTCTTTTAAAATGAGCATAGCTGAACTTGTACGAATGAAACAACAGTTTGCCATAAAGGCGCATGCAGCCGGTCATTTGCAAGTCGATATGTCGACTTCGTTCACGGCGGCGAGGTGCGGACTGCCCCACTCGCCCCCGTCGCATGGCACATGACAGGAGCGATAGTTCACCTAGACAGAGCATCTGGCTGAACGCCGATAAATCTGCACCCTAACTGCACTTTGTTTGCTTTTGTGTTACACTATGTGTTTTAGTTTCGTTGTTTTACTTTCGGCTATGTAGGCTAAAGATGCGTTTTGATTGGCGATTTTAAGGACGCGTTGACGCGCACGTATCGTTGAAGACGAGCTGTGAGCCGTCAGCGCGCCGACATCGCGGCTGTCAGCGCGCGCATCGCCCGCGGAGTGCCGCGATGTAGCGCAGCGCAGCCGGCACGAGGCGATGATTGATACCTAAAGCTTTAAAGATAATATAATTCTCAGTGTAGGATAAAAGCGTGAAGTTATCGTATCAAAGTAAATATTATGTTTGCGGTTAAATCTTAATTTACTTAAAGTACCTACATATGCGACGAAAATAACCTACGTTTCGTACATTTCGTAGTGCCTACATTTCGTAGTGTTGAATAATTTAATACAAGTTAACTTTTGTCAAACATTTCTTGTAAAAAACAAAATTAATCAAATTGTTTGTGAATTTGACAACACTAAAACAAAACAATTTCTTATTCTTTTGTTGCTGTCCCATCCTTCTTAACTATTTAACTAATTATAATCACGCTATTTACCCGCTATACTTATAAAATACTTGTTCTAACTGCTAGTTTCAAAACTATAGACTAAAAACGCTGCACACAATTCCTAATGCCGCATAACCCCGTGATATAAAACTAACCAACCAGCCCATCTGTACAATCGTGTATAATCTCGCGCTCAGTTTCAGGACCGATCCAGAAGAAGTGTTCGATGAGTGAGGAGTCGTCGGTGGACGCGATGGAGCAGGAGGAGGCGCTGGTGGTGGACCCGGACGTGGAGCAGGGGCTGCGGCGGCTGCGCGAGGAGGAGCGCGCGCTCCTGGACCAGCAGGCGGCGCTGGAGGCCGGCAACTGCAACGACATCGCCGCGCTCGAGCACCAGGACCTGCTGCGGCTCAACCACGTGCGTACACAGGACCTCTGAGTAGACGTGCACGTGCAGCGGCTGCGCGAGGAGGACTTAACAATAAGGAGGATTAACAATATTTAATATTGCTTTGTTTTTGAAAAGTTTTAAGATGTGAGTGTAATAATGACATGGTTTGAGGTGTGATCTGTGTGTCGACAGCTCCAGCAGCGTGAGTTGAAGAAGCTGGCGGCGACGCGTGCTTTGCGGGCGGCGCGGGCGGCGGCGGCGCGCGAGGAGGAGGAGGGCGCGCGGCCCGAGGCGCGCCGCCGGCCGTGCACCGTGCGCGTCAACAACCTGCACGCCGTCGCGCCGCCCGACGCCATCGAGACTGACGTCTGACTAGATGGTGAGTCTCTGATCTCATCTTGCTGATCACACAAGCTACTCCTTTCAGCATTATCAAGCTTTCACACCTCCGTGGAAAACAACACGCTGCAGCATCCTCTCTATTCGTCGATTCGGATTTTTTGGTTTTCAGCATCTCCCAACTTAATCAAGTTTATCAACTCTGTAGAAGACGATTAACTGCGTTTTACAATAGAATTTCTAGAAATCTTAAAGTTATTTTCAATAATAAAACGATTGTTTTTTTTTTATTATTCAGCTATAATTACCAATTATAAAGTTGCACACTTATATAAGGGCAATTGCGTTTGTGCGAGAATGCTCTACAATTAATAAATAGTTACCTGAGTTAGTTACTGAAGTGGTTCATTATATCCGCAATCGACGATAACTTTCAAACGCTACTAGTAATTGCAAGGATTTAATTGCTTCAACCTTTTCAAGGTTGAGAGCTGTAGCATGTAAAAGTAAAAGTCAACTCAGAGAGCAGGTATTCTCTCGGAATTGGAGGAGTTATTATTTTTTTAGGCGTAATAGAGTATGTTATGACGAATATCTCAAAAATTTAACATTCCCACAATTATTCACATGCGACGAACATATCGCCAAAGCTGTTACTCGCCCAGAATAGATCTAAGGCAACGTAATCATGTTGTGAAGTCTATTTTCACCGGTAACTGCCAAAATCGCGAAGTGTGACGCCAAAGGGAAACAAACCGCGGCGCTAAGCCGCCGTAATCAATACGGGATTGTGCAAGCGGAGCCGCGGATCTGGGTCAATCGCAGGCAAACAAACAGCCGGGTCCTTCGGCGTTGTCCACCGGTGCACGGGGACTAGTTGCGGTGCCGGTAATATTGCCTGCGGTGGTGATTCTTTGTTAGTTTTGTTCAACTCACCTGAACTAAAACTCTGTAACTCGTTACAACTTATTAGGTGGTAAAAAATGTAATATATAATAAAAAAAAGAATAGATCTATATTTCGGGCACCGGCGCCCGGCATTTCATAAATAGAATCTTAAATATTAATAGGAAAAGCGTAACACAAAATATAAAATACATGGAACTTAGTACAAACATTCAGCGTTTTGAATTTAATATGTCCTAAAAATCTCATAATCAGTCAGACACAAACATTAGGTTCATTTCTTAATTCATCACAATTAACACTTTTAAATAATTTAAATGGAACTATATTTTTAATCATTTGTTATATTCGACATTTAAAAAATCATTTTCCCATTAATCACCAATTTGGATTTGAAGCGTGATCTAATAAAATAACTTAATTGTTAATTATAAATATATCGTTTCGGTATATGAAATCAAATCTGAACAACTCAGTTAATTTTCCTTAAATTCATAAAAATACGGGTGACGGAAACCGTAGAAAGTATTTTAAAAGTTAAATACAAAAGAACAATTTAAATGTTATACAAGATACTGTAATCCGAGGCATTATGTAAAAGAGTTCATTTGGTTAACGGCCGGGAGCATAGTGTCCCACTTTCTCGACTGGATGAGATATCTTGTTTTTGCAGTGGAGATGTTTTTATCCGCAGTCTCATTTATAATTCTTCCGCACCATTATCTTACTCGTATAATCAAAATCACCGCATAATAGTAGAAAAATATATAGAATCCGTATTCTCTTTTAAAAAATTTCGAAGGTGCATGATGACTCTGCATCTATAAGTTTTTGGTCAAGGTTTGTTTGTCGTAATTATAGCCATTTTGTTATAATATACCATGCACATGCACAAGGCAGCCTTGAATCACTCGCCTAGAATTAGCTGGAGAACACAAAATCTAATATTATTAGATTTTTAGATTAGAGAGAAAAAGGACACGATTTTACATAATCGGAGCCTGAACTAGAATTGATCTGTGTGTGACTCAGGCAACAAGCTTATTTACTTACAAGTACTTTGAGTTTAATAATGCTCTGCTAAAAGAGTTCTCGTGTATAGACAGAGTTACTTTACAAAAACTCACCTAGACGGCAGCGTAGAACTCCCCCGTGACATTGACCTTTCCGCAAGAAAATAAATAAAAACACGCTCGTTCAAGATTGAAAGTCTTTAGATTGTTTTCTAGAAAGTATTGATGTTCACGACCTCGGAAAAAGTAGAACAAAACAGAATGAGGAGGACAGGACAACAATAATAGGAATCCCGCAATCTGGCGCGCCTTGCGCCCGTGTGGGCGGCGCGTACCTCGCATTGTCGGCTCCGGGCGGGCTTATTGCTGCTCCTGATATCACGACCTCTTCATGGACGGTCGTGTTTCTGTAATGACTCTCGTCTTTAGCGTTGTATCTGATGTGAAACTTGAGTTTGTATTTGACGTAATACAGTTGAACCAACATTACAGACAGCGAGTTGAGCTTGGGCATTGAATGTGTTAAGAGTTATAAAACCAAAATTTTAAATACCTACCTACCTATCTAAAATTTTCTTGCAGCTAATAAAAAAACCTTAGTTATATATAATACTTAACAAAAAAACACAACATTATGTAAAAATTATGTTCGTATTTATGGTAAACTAGTTTCCATCCGTGGCTTATCCCGCATTTTTTTTCGCTTTCTTGTGGATTTTCCCCTTTGTGAAATTCTATTTTATACGCTATAGCTTTTCCCGTGTTTTAATTAACTTTCCTGCGTTATAATGGAATTTCCTCTTGTTAAAGTAGCCTATAATGTTATTCTGATATAATATCAGATAATACAGCAGTAGGAATATAGCGCGTCCATTCACAATGTAGCGTGAAAAAATAACAAACATCTATTACCTATACATTCATAGAAACATTCGTATATAAAATAAGGATTTAGTAGGATGTTGACTAAGGTAATAATTATATGTTCAGTGAAAGGTTAGTTTTTAAAGTTATTTATATTCATTGAAAACACAGAGAATCAAAAACAACAAAAAGCAAACTCAACTATTTATTATCTGCGCAACTATTCTCGTTACGTTTGTTTCAAGTTGGAATTGGAACGTAAATATAGCGATGATAAAGCGGGTTCAGTTGTGCTTTGGACTTCAATGATTGAATGTCGCATAGAAACCCCACAAAAGGACGCCAACTCGCGTTGAGCTACCTATTGGGTTAATACTAACTTTGAACAATGTTGATTGTGCTTTTGTGGTGGCGTTCAGTTCGGCCGAGTCGGCAGGAAACCGCTGAGTGGACTACTTTGGCTGTTTTCAGTCGGATCTGTGTTAGACTGACTTGTCCAACCATTTCATTTTATGCAGTTTACCAATGATTTTCAGTTTACAAAATGATATTTAATTTTACAAAAAAAAATACCTGAGCCTAACTCTTTATGCCTTGATGTCGTAGATTCTATATCTTAGTCAAAAATATAGGTACTAGTTTATATTTATAACCCACGCCCATTTTACAAAATTTATTTTTATGTCCACGCAAAATGTAGAAATTACGAGTACTAGGACCTGCCGTTTCACTGGCTCCCGAAGACATTGCAGAAAGCAGAGCATAGCGTGAACTGACCAGAAGTTGACAATTCAATTCTTGGAGTAGAGTTGTCTATAAAATGATAATATTGGGCATTAGTCACAGTTCTTCTTGGCCTTCCTCCGCTTCAGTAGAACACTTTCTAAAACAAAGGTGACGCAGCGTTGTGCGTCACGTCATAATGACCACAGCAGAGCTTAAAATAGTAAAGTGACAAGGAACAGCCCGCCATTCGCGGTGACGTGAAAACAACAACTCCTAAAAATGACTACAATAATTTAACACTAGCTTTTCTCGCACTCTATGTATATTTCCAAGGTACTCGTTCTCAGTTTGTAAAACAATGGTAAAACATTCCTTTCAAAATGTCAACTTTCTTGCCAAATTCTGAAAACTGCATTGTAATATTAGACATTTCCAAAATAAAACAGTTTGATTTTGATGTTAAAACTAACATCGTACTACGAGTACAACATGGCTGCAAATAAATAACCTGATAGATATGTGCGCAACAAGGCCAAGCATGTGTTACCGCACTATCTATGTGAAAGAAATTGGAAATGCTTGCAATCGTAGAGAGAGCTCTGCAAACAACACGTTGCAGTTATTATGCGTGAGAAGTCTGTACACACAGTACACTCCATCAATACAAGTAGTCTATGTACATAACAAATGTTTTTTTATTCGATCACCAACATATAGGTACCTACTGGTACATACAATCGCCACAAATATAAGAAGCTCATTAAATTAATTATTACCGACCTGTTTTAAGAATAGTTGTAATTCAGAAAATCCAATTTTATACTTACATTATAATGTATTTAATATAGCCACCCTTAAAATAAATTACTTTGGTTTTATTGGTAAAAGCTCCAATGATACTGAAGACACACAAGCTTTAAGCTTAGTTTGGGTTTCAGTGTTAATTCTTTATAAAAATGTGTTGGAATAAGAGTATGTATAATAAAGTGATGTAATTGTCATTCTTGGCAATAATTTTTTTATCTTTTTTTTAAGCTAACATTTTTTATAAGGTTGTTTGTTTGTTTGTTCCAGCCTCGTCGAGGGAGCGCGCCGCCGGCTGCCGCCCGCGCCGGCGCCGGCGGTCCTTCGACGACTCTCCCCCCCCGACCAACCCCTTCGTGACGCGCCCTCCCCCCACACCCACACTGGACTCAATAGAACTCATCGAGTTTGACTAAATATAGTAATAGAACATTCAACGTACAAAAAAATAAAAAAAATACCAAAAAAAACTTTAATTATAAGCTTGTGTGAGCGCGCCCCGCTCCTATTGTAAATAAGGTACAGCTTGATACTGCTTAAAAACCACTTTCTACATTTTCAACACATGTGTATTATATAAGAGAGGGTGAGTGTGGCGTGCGGCGGAGCGCCGCTGCAGGAGCGGACGGGAGCGGTCGGGAGCGGACGGGAGCGGACGCGAGGCGGCATGGATGTGGATCTACTGTGGACGCGCGCGGAGAGACGCACCGCGCGCGCTGGCGGACACTTCAGTCAGAGACTATGACATAGCAGAGGGATTAAGTTACATACTAATAAATCAGTATAAATCATAACAGTTATAATGTAGCGCGACCGTCTCGGCACATACCACGATATCTAAATGTGTTAGCAGTAGTTTTACTGTATTCAATGTTACATTATACAAGTATACGTTTACATAAATCGGTGTTTTAAAATAAGAAAGTAAAGAAGGGTTTTAGCCGGCGGCGGCGGGACTTTACGACGACGGTTTCGAATGGACGACGGAGTACTATTTAACTGATTTAGCTTTATGATATTATTACATTTAAACATATCCAGTTAGAAGTGAATATGATAGTTGTTGGTAAGTTGTAAAGCCATGCGACAGGCCCTCCCCGCCCTGCGCTCGGCGTCCGGCGTCCGGCGTCGTCCGGCGTCGGACGTTCGCAGTAACCCGCTTCCACTTTGACTTCAGCAGCGTACTTTGAACCTGGCTACGTATTCCTCACGAATACCGCTTTCCTTTTGTTATATTTCTATTTGAAACATTCGCACCGTCTGTCCATGGCTAGATGGCTACTCGTAATATAAGTCTCGGGAAGTTGCAGTCAATTCTCCCGATATATTCTCATCATATCATTCAAACATTTCATAGCGTTAACATCTAGATAAAATACATATTTACGCCGTATTTATAGAGTTAGGTTAGGATTACGTATGTAGTAGTAAGCCGCCCTTATACTGGGCCTAGTGTTGTTTTGACGCCGGCGCGCGCCCTGCGGCGTCCCGCGCCTCTCCGGAGCGCTGACGCCGACAACTCACTAAGTACCTACTTGCAAGTTCATAGGTTTCCTGTCGATTCAACCAACTACCCGTCTGTCCGTGCTTATTATATTGATAATCGGTGTTCTAGTGATAAATTTATATCGTACTAGGTTAAACTGTTCGGCAATAGCATCACATGTCATAGTTATCGTAATATACTCGTATTAATCAGTAATCGTTTGGTGTCTACTTAATCTCATGTTTCGTGTGTTGTTATTTAAGGAAACATGAGGAAAATTATAAAGATAAACACAGATTTTCAAGGTTCTCGCGTTATCTCACGTTCGTCAATGATTTGTGTTACTACTAACTCAGCTAAGTTCAAAGTCAAATCAAACTCCTGAATTTGGTGTTTACAAACTTATAGGTACCTACTCTACTTCGGTAGGTACATCCAATAAATTTTGCTTAAAAATCTATTTTTCAATTTAATGTTGCAAAGCAAATAGCTGTTTTCGTGATAGGTGTGTCAAATCACTTCCGGCCTAGAAAATAATATCTGCCGAGATAGTCCTAATTAGAGGTTTATTCAGTGACGGGCCGCGGTGGGCGCGAGGTTTGCCAAGCGCCGACACGAGTCCGCCTGACGCTCGTGTCGCGCGACTACCGCTCGTGTCGCGCGACGACCGCTCGTGTCGCGCGATTACCGCTCGTGTCGCGCGACTACCGCGCTGCCGCCGCGACCCGACGAGACGGTCGCGCCCTGTGTCGTTATTATTGATGTCTGTATAATCAAGTCGCACTAAGTTGTAGAGGATTTAATCAATGTTATAGCACTCGGGTCCTGTCGATGTTTAGTTATCTGGGCGGTTCTTTACATTGCTTTACATCGCACTAATTCCTTAGATAACCAATGTGACATTGCTGTTTGTTCGCGAGCTACTATCGACAGCTCCCCATCACCGCCATTGTGCTCAGGAGGAAATTCAATCATCGAGTCATATTTGAAAATAACTTGTAATATAAAGAACCGACTGGAAATATAGAACTAATTGTTATGCCAAGCAAGTTTCTGAGCAATGATCTGATGATAGCAAGCAAACGATTTTTAAATGTTAATATTAACACCATTTTTGCTGGTGGCTCTTTGTATCTTCGGGAAAAAGAGACAATTTTTATCAAATCATGCTGCTTATCTTGAACGAAATACATATTCTACATACCGCCATTACTCTACACATATTTTTCATACTTCACTCACACAACTGATTCCCAATTAACTATTTAACGATTAAAAACATATCAACTTTCGCTTCTCTCCAGTACAAGAGCAGCCCGACACTCACACGACCACATAAAAGAGTATTTTCTTAATAATTTATACTCGTACAATATGTAAGTTCTGTTCTGTGGGACCCTTGCACTAAATACAAGATACATGTCCTTGTATTGTGACTACAAATCAAATGTTGACTTTTCGTCTTCACAGTGACAACTACAGTAATGTTTGTAAGCGGGTCTCGCGCCGGTTCACTTGCTGTCATGAGATCACAATGCCTCATCGCTGTATTGCCAAACACTAGGTTTGGTTTCGATATTAATGTAAAAGCCTCCATTTGTCAGTGTTGAAAATAATGAATGATTTAGGCCGAGATGTGTTGTTGTGTTATCCAATGTTGTAGAGGACTGTGTCTCGTAGTGTTTGTTCACCTTCCTGACGCGCGCCGCGGCGGGCACCGAATGGACCGACGCCCCAACGCGAGTGCGGTCGGCGGACACCACATGTGAATTACTCGCGAAGGCCAAAATTGTAGTTACGCTCGAGGCGTATTATAATTTTCGCTCAGTATTATTAGTAATATGTCGTAGTTGTGGACCCGGAGGTGGTGAACAACGCGGGCCCGGTGCAGCAGAAGGTTCATTGATCTCACCTCGTACTCCCCTTGAATGTTGTACTAGAACCACATAGATGTCGGCGAGGAAATCAACATTGTATGTGTTCTCGAATGGAAACCAACAACCTATATCAAACTTGTAGTTAAGGAGTCGAATAAATTATTATAAAGTCTGAAAATGTCCGACAGACTATATGAAATATAGTCTTTAGAGAAATCAACTTCGGTAAAAAATTACTGTAAATTAAAATTTGTTTTGATAATGATGAGATGAGAGCTAGGCGACACCGAGGTCGCATCGTGTCCGGCGCGGCCCCCCTCCTCCCCCCGCCCCCACACCCCTCTCCGCACAAGCCCCTCTCCGTCCAGATGAACCGTGTTCATTATATTCTCATATTTTCAAGTTATTTATTGTTATCATTAACTCGCTTCGGTAAGGTTTGCCTATATTTTATATTATTTTTATTACGAAGCGTTTATTGTAAGTTTTATAAATATTGAAGTCTTTCAACGACTGATTTGGCTTGTAAGGCGGGAGACGTACAGTTCCGATGTCCACCCAGTTCGGTCGAGCTGCAGCACTCCGGCGCGCCATGAGCTTAGTTCGTTTGCCGCTGCGCGAGCGCATGCTAGAAAGCATTACTTAATAATTACATTCCTCTTAAAATATCTTTAAGGATTTATTAATATTAAGAGCTTTTCGATTAGCATACTTACAAAATGACGAGATCTTATGAAATATTCAAAATTTTCGCTATAATTTATTAAATTAAATATCCATCCAGTATTATTAGACAAATAGGTGTACCTACTGGTGTAAGAGCCATTACTAGCTCCTAGTGAATAAACATAGGTTCACGAATATGACCAATAAATACATTCTATAGGTAATAAATTAACTGTTTCAAATAAAAGAACTACATAGGTATAGCTATGTAGCTCTCATTTCTAGCCAGATTATAATAACTTGTTAACTAAAAATGTTTTAAGTACTTAAAATTAACTTAAAGAGAGCTGAAAACATTAATCAAACGTCTAGATTGTTATAATGATTTTCAAAACTAAGGCGTGCCAAAACGCATAACGAAAAACTTAATTATTAATTGTAGTGGTAGGTAGGTAAATATTAGTTCTTGGCCAGCAAGGCGACCCCCCCCCCCGGCCCGCCCCGCCCCGCCCCGCGCCGCGCCGGCAAGAGACACGACACGATCCTACTCTAATGAAATGTATTTTTTTTAAGTAATGTATGTTGGTGGCAGGCTTTGTTTAACATGGATGCACCTTTCCTGCCTTTGAACGAAGATCTCTCAAAAGGCATTTGTAAAGAGTTAACTGCCATAGACAAGGGCAACTTTCTCGACAAACAGAATCAATGTTTGTGAAATATGGAGAAGGATGTTGTCCGTGGGGCAGCCGGCAGGACACGTGGCTCCACGTGCTCTATCACTTCACTGTATATTTAGAACACCATTTGTTTTGTATAAAAAGTCGGCCACAAATTGTCGCTTCATGTACCTAAGTAAGATGGCGGCCGGCTGGAGTCGGACGAGGTCGCCGTGAATGGGACAAAATTTGGCTAAATATTTTATAAAACTAAGCCGTAAGTTGTTACTTATGATATGAAGGCGCCTCGCTGCGACCTCGAATAATGGCAGATTGGAGGAACTGCTCAGATCGCCATGTTTTGTCTCGCTCTATTGACGCTGATAGCGAAAGGTTATGTCAGTAATGTGGTATTAAGAGTTTTACATTTCAGAAAACCTAATTGTAGGGAAATCTTTAAAATTATTTTGTTAATTTTTTGGGTGTAAGGTCATCTTGAAATAAAACATGATTTAAATGAAATAAAATCTTGTTAAAATAAACGAAATTTAACATTTAACGCGGAGAATAGATAACTACTTATTACCTTTTAAATCTAAATTAAGAATGTTGTCATGCACAAACGCTTAAAACCACTCGCAGAAGTGTTTAGCAGAAACCTTCCCACTATCAACCCCTCCGCAGGGACGGCGCCGGCGCATGAAACAGTGCCGAATATCAGGAAACTTTTTAAATTCGAAATTATGGTTTCATGTTCTAATACTGTTAAAAACCATAATTTTTTTTGTGAAAATTCGCCACAAGTTTATAACACCACTAACGCCATCTCTGAAACAAAGTGTTCAAAATGACCTTCCATCCAAACGTCCTGAATACCATCGCTTAACTTTCTAAATTCCATGGTATGTCTGGAAGCTTTTCCAATTTTGTATTAATTTTACTGACTGCGCTGTAATGAATGATTTCCTCTTACGAATAAGTTATGAATCCATTGTATAAATGATTCAATAAAAATACAATGTTGTTTTATTTCGGACCCTCCTGAAAGATACTTGTTCAGGATACAAACGCACGTAAGCAGAGGAAAGAAAGAAAGAAAATACACTTATTTCGCACACACATAAATACACAGAGTAACACACATACACAAACATAACTACAAACAAACACAAAAAACAAACAAATGAAAGTAAAAGAAATATAAAAAAACAAAAGAACAAAAAAGTAGGTAGGTATGGGAACCATGTGAAGGATGGTATTTCTGAACTGTGCTGATGTGTGCTAAAAAGGGGTTTAAGGACTTGTCAGTTTAGGTATGTAACTACATTTGTAAGTAATTTTGCTTTAACACAATAATTAAATTATTCAAATACCTGCCTACTCTAGAACTAGAGTAGGTACTTGTTGCTTCGCTTCGGTACAACCCCCACGCCTACCAAGCGGGGTAATGAAGCTCAGAATCGAAAACGAGGAGATATTTCAGGGGAGCTAGTTCTCTAGGTCAGTTGCCCAAGTGTTGCCATATCTCGCAATGCGGAACCAGGCTAGGCAGACTATTAGATGTTTAGAAACAATACAGGCTTCTGTTATGTTGTAAATCACAGCACAGCAGTCTGGCTCTAGTCGATGCCCTCTGCTGCAGTACTGGCTCGCGTCATGAGCTCCCGTGGCGCCATCTCGCACCTGCACGTGGAAATTAATGGTAAACTTGTTGTACAACGGTAAGTTGGCTACTTGCCTAGCGAAGGTGAATCCTCATATACGGAAACCTTGTCTCTTGATAGAATCTCAGATACCTATCCAATTTAAGGAAGTAACTAGTAAGTATAATTTTGGTTAACTTCTATACGAACGTCAAATAGTACCTACAATCTAATATAATTGCATAAACAGCTTTCAATACATAAAAGTTTGGACTAAGCCGTTTTTCGGATTATCTTATTTAAGATAATAATACTTATAAGTGGTAATTTACATAGACGAGTTATAAATGATTCATTTAGTAATAAATTATTTTCAGACGTGTCCATGTAAATCTGGCTTATTCCACTAATCCCCTTTGAACTATGGAAATAAAGTTTTTGAGTTTTAACAAAATATATTATATCAAATAACAGACAATCATCAAGAAACTATCAAATTGAGAACATTTTCGTAACTCGGTTTCAAATTTGCTGTTTAGCTTATCTGTATGTTTGTCTGTGGTAACTTTAAGAAAACTTTCAAATAGGTAATAAAATCGTTTTATTCACAATATTCTTTTGAACTTTAAAATTATACTAAAATAATTAACTTTATACACCACTATACATATTTGCATGGGCAAATCATCTGGATATATTATTATTTTACGTGACTAATGTTTATTTCACTTTTATAAAGGCAAAAAATAGACATATTACAATATCTTGAATTAATTTCGAAACAGTTAATGGTAACCGAAAAGCCACTGAATAGGCTATTTGACACTATTAAAAATATGCTACGAAATGTAGTAGGTACTTAATTCTAAAAACATGAAAAACTAATTATATCACTATAATATAATATACAGGGTGATTGGTAGATGGGTGCAAAGCCTCTAGGGGATGGTAGTGTGGACTATTTGGAACCATTTAAGCCATAGTTGTCTTAACCGAAGTCGGACTATTTTTTTTTATGAATTTTTTACGGTATACAAGGAAAATACCCAACATTTTACAGTTAGTTGCTAATAACTGCCAGTTTAAAAGGCCAGTTAATTATTTTTTGTTTAATTTAAGTTAAGCTATGTGTAAGCAATCTATCAAAACTTGTTCTTAGGTATCTGAGTCATTAGCCATTTTTTTACAGACATTTCAAACTTACGAAAATGTTCTGCGATTTACGAAAACCATTTTTGACGTTGTTTAAAAAAAAACTAATAGTGCTATTTTTGTTCAAACCTTTTTAAAAACATGTGTGGTTATTACTCTTTCTTTTGAGGTATTAATTAAGCGGATATCTTAAAAAAAATTGAAATTATGATACAAAAACCAAATAGAGGGAGAAAATTTTAAGCAACATAATGATAAAAACCAGATTACCGAATTGCTGAAAATGGCATACACCGCGTGATACCTGGGTACCACGCGGTGTATGTATGTATGACTCCAGATTTAACCCAAGCAGACACAATTTTAAGGTCGAGGAAGAGATTTTGTCAGCATTCTAAGCGGATCCTACTACCATCACTAGCGTAGTAGCTCAAAATCTTAACATTTCACAATAGAAGATGTGTATGTGGAGTATGCACAAAAATGATAAGTATTTATTCCATGGCCTGGGTCTGCCAGGTTTAGAAGAGCAAGATACCGGGAAAATTATCCAATTCTGCCGTTTTCTCCTCAACAGAGACATCAACGCATCTTCAATGCGTGATTCTTTAAAATCAATCTTGTGGACAAATACAAGTAAATTTTCGAGAGAGGGCATAACAAACTTTTACAACCTTCACCAACAGGCCAACAAGGGCAGAAATCCAAACTGGAAAAAGCAGGTGTCAGTACAGAGGAAATTCTCTGTCAGTGTGTGGGCTGGAGTAATTGGCAGAACTTTGATTGGGCCCCACTTCTTACCAGATACCTTAAATGGTAATAATTATTTGGGATTTCTTCAAAACGATCTTCCAATGCTCGTAGAGGTGTCCTAATATTTAAAACTGACCAACTGACGTTAGGATTGTGTCTGCCTGGATTGACTCCAGATTCCACGTGGTGTAAGTCACTTTCAGCAATTCGATAATCTGCCTATTTTTTCATTAAAGTTGCCTTGAATTTTCTCCCTCAATTTGGTTTTTGGATCATAATTTCAATATTTTTTTAGATATTCGCTTAATTGATACCTCAAAAGAAAGAGTAATAACCACACATGTTTTTAAAAAGGTTTGAACAAAAATAGCACTATTAGTTTTTTTTTTAAACAACGTCAAAAATGGTTTTCGTAAATCGCAGAACATTTTCGTAAGTTTGAAATGTCTGTAAAAAAATGGCTAATGACTCAGATACCTAAGAACAAGTTTTGGTAGATTGCTTACACATAGCTTAACTTAAATTAAACAAAAAATAATTAACTGGCCTTTTAAACTGGCAGTTATTAGCAACTAACTGTAAAATGTTGGGTATTTTCCTTGTATACCGTAAAAAATTCATAAAAAAAAAATAGTCCGACTTCGGTTAAGACAACTATGGCTTAAATGGTTCCAAATAGTCCACACTACCATCCCCTAGCAGCTTTGCACTCACCTACCAATCACCCTGTATTATATGTATATAAGAGAATAATTATTTCGGATAAAATAGAAAATAAATATATGATTATATATATAGTAACTAAGTGTAATTAGTGTTCCTAAAGTTTGAATAAATAAATTTGAATTATGAATTTGAATAAACAAAATAAATTATTATTAAAATTTCTTCTGCCACAAAATCGTTCCCGGTGTTGTCAAATATAAATATTATAAAATAAATAAATAAATAAATATTGCTGGACATTTACACAGCAACATTTACATAGCCCCGTTGTAAGCTCGAAGCTTGTGTTACGGGTGCTAGATTTATGAAATACTTAATATAATATACATACATAGATAGATATTTTTTATTATACATATATAAAACACCCAGACACCTCGAACAAATAACTGCAGATCGTACAAATCGGTAAACATTGTTTGCTTGCGTTATTTGTTTGTCAAAAATCATAAAATCAAAAATATTTCAATAAAATTTAAGAAAAATATATAAAAAATCTATTTAAGAGCATCATCATTAAAGACTCCTGCTATTTTTTATGTTAAATCTGTCTACGTTGCCTGGGCTGGAAATCGGTAGGGTTTCAAGACAGTCATTACAAACACCATTTTAATTCTAATTACCACAACATTATGGCATAATAATCAAGCAATAATACACAAATAATGTAAATTGCTAACAAATCAAAGGAAGACTGATGCTACACCAAAGTGTATAACTTTGAAACTGACATACACTATCATCATCAAATAAATATAACATTTGACTTGTACTTTATTTGCTCTAGACTCTAGTGTATATAAAACTTTACGTTATTTTGAATTACTCACCTGAGCGGTTAACTAATTTCTATATAGACATTTATAGACCAAGAGCCTGTGATGGCCAGACCTTCCTTTAATTCACAAGCGTGAAAATTCTTTCATGTGTATGTCTAACATAGGTAAGAATAACCCCCAAACATGAAACCTGGATCGTGGTTCCTTTGGGAGATAACAGGTAAAAGGTTGTTATCTCCCAAAGGAACCGCGATCCAGGTTTCATGTTTGGGGGTTATTCTTACCTATGTTAGACATACACATGAAAGAATTTTCACGCTTGTGAATTAAAGGAAGGTCTGGCCATCACGGGCTCTTAGGTTATTAGAATTATAGTAAGGCGTATCTCTTCGTTTACTTAAAATTGAGCAATGAATGTCGACTTCCCAAGTGTTACCTAAGAAGGCCTGAGAATGAGGTAGTGAGGTGCGCTAGGGTTGGTCGCGGGTCTGCCTGGTATCTGTATGGCAACTGGTGGAAACCCAAGCAGGCCTCTAGGACGCATTTAACGCTAGAAGGTACATTTTCGGTCATTATTACTAGTTAAATTAATAAACATTTTACATTTACAAACTCTTGAACGTTACAATAAACAACAGATTTTAATACAACAATTAATTATCCACGTGTTATGAAAATAAACTTTAATTATCCTTAAGTTGATTCAAGTGTAAGAAGTTAGTAATAATTAATGCCAGTTTAACCAAAAATGTCTCTTATTACATCACCTTGTCAACTTATATAAATTAAAGTACATCACCGCCACCGCTGCAAATGCTGCATTGCCGCTAACTAAACCAATGTTATCTTTGTGACTTTAGTGGTATTAATGAGTGTCACCGAGAGTTTCAAGTGTGTGCTATAGGTAGTCGTCCGCGGGGTAGAGCTCGAAGGCGGCGGCGAGCGCGAGGTGGTCCGAGGCGAAGTGCGCGTCGGGCAGCGCGCCCAGCGCCTCACACTCCGCCGCCGTCGGCAGCCGCAGCCGCGACACCAGCCGGAGGTTGTGGCTACTGCAAATACAATATAATAATGTAAAAATTATACATTACAAAAATTCAGACCATGTAAAATAGATTCTAAAGTATATAATGCAGACAGAGTTGTAGAGGTACACGGAGGAGAGTACCTGAAGTACATGTAGTCCACGGTGAGCCAGCCCCCCTGGTAGGAGGAGGCCTCCGGGCCGCGCTCGGTGTAGCGCCGGTACACGGAGGAGAGTACCTGAAGTACATGTAGTCCACGGTGAGCCAGTCCCCCTGGTAGGAGGAGGCCTCCGGGCCGCGCTCGGTGTAGCGCCGGTACACGGAGGAGAGTACCTAAAGTACATGTAGTCCACGGTGAGCCAGTCCCCCTGGTAGGAGGAGGCCTCCGGGCCGCGCTCGGTGTAGCGCCGGTACACGGAGGAGAGTACCTAAAGTACATGTAGTCCACGGTGAGCCAGTCCCCCTGGTAGGAGGAGGCCTCCGGGCCGCGCTCGGTGTAGCGCCGGTACACGGAGGAGAGTACCTGAAGTACATGTAGTCCACGGTGAGCCAGTCCCCTTGGTAGGAGGAGGCCTCCGGGCCGCGCTCGGTGTAGCGCCAGTACACGGAGGAGAGTACCTGAAGTACATGTAGTCCACGGTGAGCCAGTCCCCTTGGTAGGAGGAGGCCTCCGGGCCGCGCTCGGTGTAGCGCCGGTACACGGAGGAGAGTACCTAAAGTACATGTAGTCCACGGTGAGCCAGTCCCCCTGGTAGGAGGAGGCCTCCGGGCCGCGCTCGGTGTAGCGCCGGTACACGGAGGAGAGTACCTAAAGTACATGTAGTCCACGGTGAGCCAGTCCCCCTGGTAGGAGGAGGCCTCCGGGCCGCGCTCGGTGTAGCGCCGGTACACGGAGGAGAGTACCTAAAGTACATGTAGTCCACGGTGAGCCAGTCCCCTTGGTAGGAGGAGGCCTCCGGGCCGCGCTCGGTGTAGCGCCAGTACACGGAGGAGAGTACCAAAAGTACATGTAGTCCACGGTGAGCCAGTCCCCTTGGTAGGAGGAGGCCTCCGGGCCGCGCTCGGTGTAGCGCCGGTACACGGAGGAGAGTACCTAAAGTACATGTAGTCCACGGTGAGCCAGTCCCCTTGGTAGGAGGAGGCCTCCGGGCCGCGCTCGGTGTAGCGCCGGTACACGGAGGAGAGTACCTGAAGTACATGTAGTCCACGGTGAGCCAGTCCCCTTGGTAGGAGGAGGCCTCCGGGCCGCGCTCGGTGTAGCGCCGGTACACGGAGGAGAGGCGCAGCGCGTGGCGCAGGCGCGTGCGCCGGAACAGCTCGCCGAACGGCGTGCGCGCGCGCTGACTGCAGCCGAACGAGTCGCTGTACGCAGAGTTGTAGATCTGTAAGGATAACACTCAAAGTTATTATTCGAAATATACATATGGAGAGGTGTCACAGGAGCACGTAGTCGAGGTGCGGGAGAGGTGTCACAGGGGCACGTACCTGCGTGCTGGTGGCCGAGGTGGGGCGGCCCTCCTGCCGGTCGAGGTGCGGGAGAGGTGTCACAGGGGCACGTACCTGCGTGCTGGTGGCCGAGGTGGGGCGGCCCTCCTGCCGGTCGAGGTGCGGGAGAGGTGTCACAGGGGCACGTACCTGCGTGCTGGTGGCCGAGGTGGGGCGGCCCTCCTGCCGGTCGAGGTGCGGGAGAGGTGTCACAGGGGCACGTACCTGCGTGCTGGTGGCCGAGGTGGGGCGGCCCTCCTGCCGGTTGAGGTGCACGGAGAGGTGCTGGCAGTCGTCGGTGACTCCGATCTGCTCCCAGTTCGAGTTGTCGCGGTACTCGATGGCACTGCAATGAGGAAAAATCCATCAAACGTGCGAAAAGTCGAAAAGTCGAAACACAGACTTAGTTCTTAATAAGACAGGAAGTTGCTCAGCTATAGTAACCACTTTAATTAAATATTCAAGTAAACTTACGAAACGCATCCATTGTCCAACAGCTCGATTACGGAACTTTCAGGTGGAGAGTTGAAATCTCCCGTCATAATTATGGGCAGATGTGACCTGGAAATCGAAGAAAATGTCAAAAAATTAACAAAACCAAAAGAGTAATTCCAATAATCGATTGCAGCGTCGCGGTGGTTACTAAGGATCGTACGATGGCCTACAAAGAGGGCTAATGGAACAGGCGGCCCTTACTAACGAGTGAGGGTGGTACTCACCCCTCGGTCCCCGCGATGTAGGAGAAGCGGTCGATCTCGGCCAGGAACAGCTGCATCTGCGCGAGGCGCACGTCGCTGCGCTTGGGGTTGTAGAGCAGGTGCGTGGTGGCGACCACCAGGGGGCGGGAGCGCGCGCCCAGCGGCGCCAGCTTCACCATCAGCCCCACGTTGTCGCGGTTCAGCACCGACACCGCGGGCTGGAAGAACTCCACCTGACGACACGGGCCCCCGTCAATATACATGGACTGTTCGCAGAATATCCGGCCCCGTGCTCAGCCGGGTAAGCTCGCTTGCGCCCGCTCCGCCACAGAGGTCGTAAAATATAAATCGCTTAAGTCGCTTTGACGATTCAATAGAATAAAACTGCGAAATTCTAGCATCGCACGATCAGCTTTAAGGCCTAATTATACACGGTGTATCATAAAGGGTATATGAAGCCGAGGGGTGTGGATTGACCGCAGCGAACAAAATACAACCCCGAAAAAAGATTTCAAAAAGACGCACTTTTAATTTTTTTTAGAAAAATTATATTCGAATGTTTTTTTAAAAACGTGACAACCCTAGATACAATGCGAATACGAATGAATGAAAGCTGTCTCATTCATTAATCACTGGACTAGCTCCGTCTCACTCACACTCACACCCAACGAATACGCTTAGCTACTTAGTTCACTAAAATTCATAACAGATGGCAATATGGTCCGATATAAGCTTTATCAAATTATTTTCTAACTCATAGTAAAATTACTGTTGGTGAACTATTTTATACATAAATAATTCATACTTTCTAGGTCTAGATAATATGGATTTAGGCTTAATAAGTTCTTAAAATATTTTAGAAGAGCATAATCAATATCAACTACCTAGTTACCAATTTTATTCTGTGTCACTGGGTTAAAAATAGTTTTTACGCAAAATTCTACGTAGATTATTTCATTAATCACAATTTTAATTACTATAATACCTTTTATCTATCAATTTAAGACTTCGTCAGTAACAGGTAAGTATGTAAGTACATACCTTGTAGGGCCTGCTATGTATCAATGCTAAAATCTACATTTAAAGTTACTTACCTCTAGCGGTATGTTGGAATCCAATTCACGCACATTTCTAGAACACATCAGTCACATCACAGTTCACATCACAATCACAAAGCCACTAACACATTTTTACAACTATTTGTTTATCACTGATGAAGTAGGTAGGTAAGTAGGTACACATATCTAATTTTGTTGATAACTGACCACCAAAATGGTACCTAACCAACGTAGTGTGGTTCAATGTGGTGCCCGCCCATTTGGATGCACGTTCTAGCTCGCTCCACCACAGAGCGAAGCACCCATAGGAAGGGAGATTCCTATGAGGATACTCCTCCGCATACCGTCTCCTCGCCTCCATAAGGTTACGGTCGGCTGCACCAACACACATCACCATGTCGTAATAGACGTTATTGTCGTACATCATTATCGCGCGGCTCAAATCACAAGACTGAATAAACATTCTTCACTAATACCTAAATAGGCAAATACATATTCGGGTTCCGTAAACACATTGAATAATCCAAAAGTTTAGAATATTAAATACATACCATACATAATAACGAATATTAAATCAAGGAAATATCTGATTGTTCATTAAAATAATATTTCACCATTAAAAACATACATTACATTTTTTAAACTAAAATCAAATAAAGAAATAATTGTACTGAACCATGATTATTTTTGCACCAAAATTACAAAGGGCGCCGCGTGCCGCACTTTCGCGTCGGCTTTCTTTGGCGGTAGTTAGAGGCGGTTTGTAGAAAAGGACGTATCTTACTACACTGTAATAGGAATTTGAACCTTATGTAAGTAGTCATATGTGCGATAGTCGCGTCTCAGTAGTAGGATTGTCGGACAATGCAAAGGGATTTCAATGTTTTCATTTTTCTGCTAGAAATGTTTTGATCAATTTTTTATTTAGTTGGAGTCGATTACTAGACTGAATAGGTACGTGTCGTGAGTTTGTGTTTCGTGTGTAGATTTCCTAACCTGTTAACTTTACTAACGTACCTAGTACCTACCTACCTGGACATGTACCTACTTTAGTGTTTTGTGTTGTACATAATTATGTTTAGTGTGAGAGAGTAGGTACGTACGAACAATGTGATTGATGTGCTACAGCAAAGCTCGAGGACAAGCATCCAGCTCATTTTTCATGTACACAAGTGCGAAAGAGTAGGTACGTCCAATTAACACAAGGACAGGAGCGGTTAGCTCAAAGCTTAAATTGAATGTGTTTAGTAAGTTTGTAAAATAGGTATTTTAGTTCGGGCCAGTGACCAGTGTGTGTTGCCAGTGATGAGATATGGATCCGAAACGTGGTGCTTCACCATCGGCCTCATGAACAGGCTCAAAGTAGCTCATGAATAAGGGCCTCCCTTGTCCAGCAGTGGGCGTCCTACGGCTGACATGATGAGGTATTTTAGTTAGGTAATTAAAATTGTGATCAAATACCTACGTAGAATTCTGCATACCTAGTAGGTAACTATTTTTAGCGCAGTGCTACAGAATTTAATATTAAATTGAAATAAGTTGCATAATTTTCCACAAGATGTCAGGTAAATAAATACAATTTGTATTATAAAGTTACATATTTAATAATTTACGAGTTCTATTGCAAATTGCAATAATAACACTAGCTTAGGCTGTATTGTGTTATCGATTTCATAAAACTTATTTCTCATCATACCGCCATCTATTAGAATCATAGTGAACCACTTAGATGAATGAACTTAGATGACCTTTGCATGTGAGTATCCATTCTAGGGTTGTCAACGCGTTGTAAACCTACCGAAGGTGTAATTTTTTATGAAAATCTGAAAATGCGTTTTTTTGAAATCTTTTTTCGGGGTTGTATTTTGTTTGCTGCGGTCAACACGCACGCCTCGGCTTCATATACCCTTTTTGGTATACCTTGTATATGGACGCAAGCATAATATTATCTGCATATGCATCTGCTACTATCTACACAGCCTTGAAACGATATATTTCGCTAGCTGACATCCAGCATAATGGTTTCGCATAGACAATTAACGCGAGCTGCATCATTCATCAACCTCATAGAATATATTCATTTGTGGTATTAGTGGTTAATACAAGATATGGCCACGGCAGCGCCTTCACACCTGAACGGTGGAATATAAAGAAGTTCCCAAAAATAATTGTTACAAGTACTAAGTTCGTATAAAAAACTATTTATGAAATAACTATTTATTTCTGTAAAAAAACTATTTATTTAATAAAAAATATTCTATTCTATTCTGAAAGCAATAATTATTTTTCAAATACACGTGTTATAAAAAAGCTCTATCTTTAACAAATGTTAACTCAAAGAATTTTATTTTTTTCTATACCAAATTTATAAATTATTTATGGTAAGCTTTAAGGTTCCAATGATTGTTGTAACAAGTGGTATGCATACATGTGCGTGATCGATGAGCGCGAACTTGTCCTTCCGGTAGTAGATGGCGCACCCGTCGCGGCGCGCGCCCGTCTTCTGCTTGTAGACGGCGCCGAAGCCGCGCGCCTCCAGCCGCGCGAACGGCGCCAGCGCGCGGTGCGACGCCTGCACCTCCTGCAGGCATATCACCTGACAACACAACACAAACATTACTTCTTGGATCACAAGCATCTCAAACGATATAGGTACAGATAAACCATTTTTAAAATGAACGCCCCTCCACCGCGGTTACACGTACATGCAAAAAGGTGTATAGATACAACACACATAAATTGATCTTTGTCATTGGATGTTCATTAACATTATAAGCAAACGGTATCACTTTGACAGACAGATGAACCAATGTTACAGTAAAGTTGTAGCATGCACACAAGTATAGTGATGCAATAAGTATTTCCTCCCACACGTTGAAATTATCACGGTTTTGTGGAGGGGAGTTCATTTTTAGAATGGATTATCTCTATCTATGTTTTATGTATTGTCTGTGGTCAACTTCCATAACATTACAGAGTACATCTTTTAGTGTTTTACTTTCGATAGATATTGTTCCGAGGCGGGAATCGAACCCGCAACCTCCTGCGTCGCAGGCAGACCTTCGCCCGCTGCGCCACAGAGGTCATGTTGTGATATGCCTTTAAACTTCTCGACACAGTACTTACATCGGGTTCTAAGTTACAAATCTCATCATAGAGTCGGCTTGCTCTCACTTCCCATTTCAAGTTCTCCGGTGAACACTGTTTGTATAGATAGGGGTGGCATTCCAGCAAGCACTGGGCCAGGACGTTGTAGGACACCACTCGGAATTGGAATGCACTAGAAGAGCACCCTTTCTGATGCATAGATGCAAAATATGCTGAAATTAAAGAGTAATGTTTGTATGGAATGTATGCTTTATTTATAGTATTCATAATACATTGCAGAGAAATCGGATATAAATATTGTTGGACTAAGAACGGAACCGTCAACATCCGCAAAAAAGAGGGTAGTCCAGCGATTTCGATCAAATCAACAGATGACCTTCTACGATGTCTCAATGTTACGGAATAGTGGTGTAAGATTGAAATCTACAAGATATTTAAACATATGGCGTATGTTTCATTTAATTAATTTGGTTTTACTTAACATTTGTAGCTTTGTTTATATTTATAAATTGATCACTGTATTTATTTTATGTTTTGCATGTTTTCACTATTATCAGCTATGTTTAATTGAAAATGTATTAATGAAATACTTAAAAATGCAGTTAAATTATTATGTTAAACTGATTAGAACACCTAGTAGGAACTTAATATCTAAAAATGTTACATCAAATGTTGTTTATAGAACTCATGAAGTACAAAGAAAGGAATATTTGCATAGAACTGATACTGAGTCTAAAATTTTATTTATCAGGATTGGAATACTGTTATATTTTATGTCCGTTTATTATATTACTTGGCAAACTAATATTTCACATAACAAACTTAATATAGAACATTTCTCGCAAAGTGCATTTCAAACACACACACAAACTCACAATTTTAAAAACATGCATATGTTGTTTTTAAAACCCACACAAAATAAAAAGAAAATAATGACAAACATACTATTTAAAAAATTCTTATACAAATTTTTACTTTTCCAATATGATTTTACCTAACTTAAATTATGATGTAGATGAATTCGCATCTATTGATTGTCATTCACTCGGAACTTTAGAAGAATGTAAACAAGTGTGGAAGAATGAACATTATAACTTTAGAATTATGACCATGAATATTAGAAGCCTGCAACGTAACTTTAGTGACTTTGAAGTTGCATTAGCTCGTTTAAATTCAGAAGTTGACGTTATTATATTGACTGAGTGTTGGCTGTCTGAGGGTTCGGTTATTGACGCGTTGCCAGGGTACACTTCTTATCGCAGTCAAACGCAGTTAAATAAAAGTGGAGGCGTGGTTATTTATGTTAAAAATGTTTTTTCTTGTAACCTAATGGACTTGAAGCTTGATGATGCCGACTCACTTCTAATAACATTAAATAACTCAACAAGTATATTAGGAGTATATCGCTCTCCCTCCATTGCATCTTTGGATAACTTTCTCACCTCACTGGACTTAACGTTAACACAATTAAAAAACTATCATCGTATTATAGTCGCTGGTGATATGAATATAGACATAATTAGCTCCATAAACCATCAAACAAATGAATATATGTGTCTTATGGCGTCGCATGGTCTTCTGCCGGCAATAACAATGCCCACCAGGGATGTAGCTTGCTTAGACCATATTTTCATAAAAACAATTTCTAAAACTGTTGGAATTATATGTGAAACCTCAATAACGGACCACTTCCCGGTCTTAGCGGGACTCTCACTCTCGGATATTGGATTTAAATCTAATTCTCGATGTCGTATCAAAATAAATATTGAAGCTGCTGCGACGGATCTCTCTTCAAAAGATTGGTCGGAAGTTACTAAATACACGAATGTTAACAACTCTCTCCAGGCTTTTTACAGTATTGTTAATGACACACTTAAATCACACTCACGTTCAACGCGTATTAGTCGTAAAAATGTAATCCTAAAGCCCTGGATAACGCCTGGCCTTATGCGATGTATTGCACACCGTGATAAATTGCACCAGAATCATAAAGCAGCTCCTAAAGATACTATTTGTAAGAAAATTTACACCAGGTATCGCAATTTTTGTAATAATTTACTGCGTAATGTGAAATTAGAGTTTAATAGCAAGCTAATAACTGATAATCAGGACAATCCTAAAATGCTGTGGAAGTCCATCAAACATATTTGTCGACCCTCAAATGGTAGTAACGATGTGCAAAAGCTCATTTCCACAGAAGTTGATATTAATACCTCACTCAACAACTGCAACAGTCATTTTGCAACAGTTGGGACTAAATTTGCTGAAGCTATACTGAGTAAACTCGGGGAAACAGAAACATCTTTAATAGATACTTACCGACATAGAACAAGTAATGTAGATTCAATGTTCATGCGCCCTACTGACGAGGAAGAAATACGAAAAATCATTCTCAATATGAACCCTGACAGCGCTCCTGGATTGGACAAAATTACTGTTTCGTTATTAAGAAAATCACTGCCATCTATAACTGTACCTTTGGTTTATATATTTAACTGTAGCCTTGAGAACGGAGTTTTTCCAGATTCTTGGAAGGCGGCTGCTATAGCACCAATATTTAAAAGTGGAGACAAATGCGCTCCAGACAATTACAGGCCTATTGCTTTTCTTAGCACTGTTTAAAAAATTCTGGAGAAAGTAGTTAGTAATCGTCTTGTTAAATTCCTTGAAGATCGTAAACTAATTTCAGATAATCAATTTGGCTTCAGACGAGGCAAATCGACCGAAGACGCGGTAGCACACTTCACTAACCTAGTAGCTTCCAGTGTTGACAAAGGGAAACGGTGCTTAGGTGTATTCATAGATTTGGCGAAAGCGTTCGACACGGTCTCGGTCGGTTTGCTTCTAAAGAAAATGGAATTCTCTGGGATACGTGGAGTTGCACTTGATTGGTTTCGGAGTTATTTATCCAACCGCAGGCAGTGTGTTAAAATTGGTGAATTATTCAGCTCAGAACTCCCGGTTTCCTTTGGCGTGCCCCAAGGAAGTGTCCTTGGACCCACCTTATTCAATCTTTATTTGAACGACCTATTGACATTGCCGCTAGAGAATGCTGAAGTAGTAGCATACGCTGACGACACAGCCATTCTATTTCACGGTGACTCCTGGGATGAAGTATATGATTATGCTCAGACTGGTCTTTCCAAGACAATACAAGCTTTTAACAACAACCTCCTTACAATGAATGTGAAAAAAACTAATTATGTTGCTTTCTCTAAATCTGTTGTGGCTAGTCCTCCTAGTCATCTATTTCTTAGTGTTGAAGATAGCTCCTCCTCTAACAACAATAGCTTGATCAACCGGGTGTCTATTGTGAAATATTTAGGTGTAACGCTGGACGAAAACTTAACTTTTAAAAAGCATATCATTGATCTAGCTGGTCGTGTGCGGAAGTTAATATTCGTTGTGAAGAGACTCCGAAACTGCGCCCCACCACATATACTGAAAATCGTGTACACTTCACTATGCCAGTCAATCATACAGTATTGCATCACAGTATGGGGTAGTGCGGGCAAAACTGTCTTTATTCAATTGGAAAGAGCGCAACGGGCATTAATCAAAGTTATTCTTAAAAAACCATTCCGCTATCCTACAGACACGCTCTACAAGGAATTCAGAGTCTTACGGGTTCGTCAGCTGTTTATCTTGAATGCTTCCTTAAAGATACATAAAAGCTTAAAATCGCACCCAGTATACGAGTTGATTATGGCACGGAGGGTCTATAGAATCCCGGCACCGGTAGCACGCTCACAAATGGGTCGTCGTAGCCCATTCTTCTCTCATATTCATGTATACAATAACATTTGTAATCTATGTGACTTAAAGAATAAAACGTGGCACACATGTAAACATTTAATAAAGAATAAACTGCTCGAACTTACATACTTAGAAACAGAAGCACTCATCTAACCCAAACACACTCACACATAGAAACTCACTAATAAAACAAAATAATACCTACATACTCATTTTATTACATTAGTTTGTTATATATTAAGTAATTGTATTTTTTATTGCATGCACTATTCAATTAAATTATAAAATGTACCTTAGTAATACAATAATTATGCAAATTAAGAAATTGATTTATTAAATTCAAGTTTAATAGTCAAATCTAAATCTAATATTGTAAACGCACTCATGGAACTCAAGATACAAGCGCATAAGCTTAGTTTGAGTTCCGCAGATAAGAATGTGATAAGAAGATTTGTGATTTTGGTTAATAAATAATTTTTAATTTTTAATTTTTTTTTTTTTTAATAAAAAAACAATATATTACACTCCTTTATCTATTTTTTTTACTAAGCCTATACTTTCTCACTGTTGGGCTACAGTTTCTGTCAAGAGCAGTTTGCCATCATATTCACGTAGATCAAAATCAAAAGCAGTTTAGTATTATAAATGAAGTATAGTTACTGAGTAAGTTATAGTGAAAAGTACAAAAGGTAGGTTTACCAGGATCCACAGGATGATAAACTGGCTCCCAGCATCTAAAATCTGGTGCTAATGTAGAGTCTGGCAGAACATCTTTGATGAGAGGGTCTTGGTCTGCCTCGCTGACCCCGCTGTAACTAGGGCTGACATCCGTGGAACTGCTGCAAAATATATTCAATAAATAAGAGGTATAATAATAAGATAATATAATTATATATAATAATAAGATACAATATAGGTGTTGGTTAACCTACAGGTTACTTGTGGTTTAGTATTTTTAGATTGTTTTTGAAAGAGTTTACAGAGGTGGCAGTGGTGACATCTTTAGGAATTAAGTTCCAGATGTGAGTGACTCTGTGGCTCAAAAAGTGGGGCAAGTCAGACAGATTGTAAAATTTGCAAAGGATTTTGTAGGATGTACTACTTCAAGATTAAGTTATATACTAACACTATAAAATTTCCACCACAGCTGAAATGGTCACTAGTAGGCTTGGTTGATTGACTCATTTGCTCGGCTGTGTCAAATAAAGTTGGTAACATAATTTGCGACTCCTGGCATTCCCTCAGGAGTGGAGAGCTGTGCAGCTGTCGACGGGCCGGCAGGGCTTGCTGCGCAGCACATAGCGCCCTTCTGCCTCTTCCGTCGCCAAGCTTCCTCAGCTGTGACTTACAGCTTAGTCTTTCACAACTTACTATGATACATCTGTAAAAACTACTAGTCAATTTCAGCATAGCTTTCAGAAAAAGAAGTAAGAATCCAACATATTGAAATATCCAATATTATATTAATTTAGTTCCAATCATTATTAATAATTTATGTTATATTGTATATTTTTGCTTGTGTCGACATGGATTGGCTCAAATAAATTTCAATCTGAAACAAAAAATTCAATATAAATCTTAAATTAGAACAGATCTATACATTTCCAAATGTTTTAATGACTGTGTATATGACTATGGGAAGGCAACAAACAGATGTCAGATGGTTTGAGAGAAGACCTTGAGAGTGAGTACTTCAGGGATGGACAGCTGACATTGCTTGTATAATGTGAGATGGTGACGTTATATAATTTCGTTTATCAAGCCAAGACAAACATTACTCACTTACGGACGAGTGATTCTACCCAAAACAATGTAACCTAACATTTGTAACTTGGAACGTAACAAAATGATGAAAAACCACTTACATGCAAAACAAAGCCATGATTCTAAATTTGTAAAGCAAATGAGCTAAGACCATGACGATCACCTATTTGTAAGTAAACATTACATTTTATTAAATTTTCCACCGACCCAATACAAATATTTATTGAAAAACTGAACGGAACGGAAACTGTTGTTGTAATTATTGTAATCTAACTAAATTTCTTATTTTTATTTTCCTTTTTTCTTCTTCTTTTATATTGTGGTTGTGGCGAACGAGGGCGAACGTGACTGGCTATTGAAATTTGGCCGTCAACCGCCAATGGAATGTGGATGACATTATACATTCTAATATTTCACAAAAAAGCATTGGGAGTTGAGTAGATAGAAAAAAACGAAGTTATGAATATTCAAAATAACAATTTTTATCTGTATTTAATCTAAATTAAATAAAATATTTTATGCATAACAAACATTAAACAATACTTACTACACATTTTACATTATATTATGGACGAATTGTACAACATAAATTTACTAAATTACAAAGTAATATAATGTTACTTTGTGTGATCGCCATTTTAGCATTATTTTTAAATAAAATCAAGTTAGAAAATTGACAGTGACATTCAAAATGTCAATAAAAATATTTGTTTACGTTTTAGATTTTCTTCTCTGTGGGTTTTGTTATGTTGAATTTTGGAACAGGCAGAATACATGTTGGAATTGAGATTTTTTAGTAAATTTATGTGATGTTAAATTTCCTATGTGTTATTAGTTACAAGTATCTGCTACGTGTTCTCCAGCAGCTGTTTTAAATGTAAGTACACAAACAGAAAAGCCGGCTTAATTAGCTATACGATTCTTCAATCATACAATCGTACTATTTATCATCTTCAATTATTTTATTATTATTTTACTGTGTTATCTGATGTTCTGATAGAGTTATAAAATTGAAAGTAATTTATCGAACAAGTATAATACCACTAAAGCATTTTTGGGCTTGTCTCTAGATAGCTACAAAGTGAGGACATTGTCACTAAAAATCCTAGATTTTGAATAAAATTACATTGCCTTAGCTCTGTCAACTCTTCATTTCTTGTAGAAGGTAGCCCAGAACATAAACATTAGGTACTTACTAAGTTAAAAATGTGGTTGGCTGATAATATAGCTCTAAAATAAATAATATTACAAAAATAAGTGCTTAATTTATCTGTCATTAAACGGCTCGGTGTGGCTGTGCTGCAGCCTAAGTGGTTGACTGATAATATAGCTCTACCATAAATAATATTACAAAACTTAGTTCTTAATTTATTTCTCATTAAATGGCTCCAAGATCTTTGCAACTTGGGCATTGAATGTGCTATTTTGTTATTATTGTTAAATTATTATAAAATTCTAATTGTTAATAAATAAATATTGCTGGACAATTCACATAGAGACATCTAGGCCCGTGATAAGCTTTAAGCTTGTGTTGTTGTTAGTCTTATTCTTGCTTAAAGTGATTTCTCAAATATCAATTAAAAATAATTTTCATAATTTTATAATGAATGTGAAAGGGACTTCGAAAAGAAACTGAGATTGTTCTTCACACTATTACAAATAAAACAAATCCTGTTTGGATAACAACACTTTGTACCTACATCTTACTGTGTAGTTTATTATATTTTCCCAAACAAACTCTGGCCTGATGCTTCTCGGTGAAACAGAGCAGGATTTGGAGAGTAGGATTTTGGGTGCAGCATTTTTATTTCAGCATAACTAACGCAAAGATTTTATTTATTCAGTAGTTAATCTGCTATTTCTGATAAATTGGCTATTCAGCCATAATACTAAATAGTTGCGGGGTAACTAGGATTTGCACTGATGTCTCTCTGTGGAGCGTATTGTGCGTTGTCCCCTTGCCGCACTCTATTCAGCCATAAGGAAGTTTTTAGGGTTCCATAGCCAAATGGCAAAACACGGAACTCTTATAGATGCGTCATGTCTGTCCATCTGTATGTCACAGACACTTTTCTCCGAACCTATAAGAGCTATACTGTTGAATCTTAGTGCGTAGATGTATTCTGTGAATCACAATAAGATTTCATTCAAAAAAAAAAAAATTTGGCTGTCCTCAAATTTTATTTTCTGTTTTTTTATACTAAGGATTAAAGATTAATTCTTTATATTTAAGACTCAAACAAATAAAAAATTATCGTAACCATTCGTGTAGGGTATTTATAGGTCTTTTAAAATCATATTAAAGATTTCTCACAATATTTCTTTCTAAACTGAATAGTTTGTAAAAGAGACTATCAAAGTGAAAACTTTAAACTGGAGCCAACCAGTTATTCAGAATGTCCCTGTAGGCTCACTCATTTAGAATGCAAGGTTTGCGATTACCTAGAGTTGCTGAATACATTGGTTAATGTACTATTATAAAGTTACGTCGTATGATTTGTTATGTTTTGTTTGTATATTTTAATAATTTATCAGTAATCGATGTTTTTAGATTTGTAAATTGAATTTGTTACTATGCTCAACATTCTATTTTTTATGTAGGTTGTTCCGTTGTGGGCATTATTTATTTTTAGAAGTGTACAATACAACGATAGAGCCAGGATGCAATGTTTATTTGTACAACCTATTCCTGAATAGTGTCTACCTCACGGACCTATCGTAATTCGCATAGCTTTCACCACTCGGTGGTGTTGTGGTTTAATGTTTGGATTATTAACCTTAACCTTATTCCTAACCTACGCCAATTGAAATCCCGGGCACAACAGGTGTCCTCTTTGTCTTTAAAACATTGTCTAGACCAGAAAGTTTTGGGCCAAGCGCCAAAAAAACGAACGTTAGCAAGAAGGCATCTAGGAAGGGTCTAACTGCGTTGTATCTACCTATTAATGTTGGGGATTCCAATTAATTAGCGTACCTTTGGCATGAGCCAGACGCTATCTATGATTGTTCTGTGGCTTAGGGTAGATGCGCGATTGCGCAGTGATGATTTAGCAGTATCGATCGTGTCTGGGGTCTATGGTGTCTAGGTACCAGGCCCCCGCCTGGGCCGGCGCGGCGGCTGGAGGCGTCCTTCGCGCCCGGTCCCCGCCGCAGACGCTCGTGTCCGCCGGCTCCCCGCGATGTGCACTGTTACTTGTCCCCTTGTCCCCGCTCGTACTGTGTCTTGGCTGAGGATGCGGCCGGGTGCTGCGGGTAAGTGCTAGAATATTTATTTCAGAGATTCGTGTTCTCGTCGTGCGGCCGCCGATGCTGTTTGCTGGACGCTCTATACAGTTTGCTATTTTTCCATTAATCATGTTTTTTGGCTACGATTTTTCGATTTCTGACTGTATAGTTTTTTGTCTATTTTTGGTATTATTATTTCAGTTTTGTGTGAAGATTCTCAAACTTATTATTATCATTTTTATTCATCTGTGGGTTCTTATAAGGCGGCGCAATTTCAATTAGGTATTCTAAACAAACTAAATATCCTAATAACGACTTAACCATAATAGGTACACTATATAAACAAAAACTTTACGTCTAGGGTTTTAATTGATTTGAATTGGCAAAAAAACCTTAACTGATTAGACATCGCAGCTCGCGCCGCCGGGCCATGTCCACCAGATGGACGTCGCCCCTGATCCCATACAAGCACATGTACTAGTTTCGTCTCTCCACGAAGCATCATCAAGAATATGAACGACTCCACGCCAGGAAGTCGCACCACATCCATCAAAAGCCTTACTCTTTTTTGATAGAAGTAGTGAGACTACCTGGTGTGGATAGACCTGGAGAGCCTCCGCAGCGCACACCTCCTGGTCACGTCCCAAGCACGACTAGTTCGGCCTCTCCAAGAAGCATAATCAGCCCCGCACCCTCCAGTAGCATTGCCTGACATGATTTCAGCAATGCTTCTGGCGGCTGTGGTGTGATTTCCTCTCCAGGAATGGTTAACATAGGTTCATTAAATTAGGAGAAATAAATGTATTATTTCTGAATTAGAATAGTTTAAATTTTTTAACCAAATGTGGTTAGTTATATGCATAAATACTAACTTGAAAAGAAAAATAACAATGTAAGCGTACTTGACTACCTAAAATTAAATCAAAAATATCGGTCAAACCAAGTAAATAATAAAATGAAATAACACACAACTTTAAGATGCTAAAGCTATAATTCTTTTACTAGGCTTTGGAACTACAATTACTTTATCAATTAGATTTCCTAGAATATAAATTCACGTGAAAAACGGTAAACAATATTACAACTATCCTACACATTACGGTAGCGAACTAGGAATCGGTAGTTTGGAGCGGCCCCTTTACCCTGTGTGTCTGATTGTTGCTTTTCAGCTGTGCTCAAAATGCCATAACACTAGGCCACCATGTTCAAGATAGAGTCCTACGTGACGCCCATTCTGCTCAGCTACGTCGACAAGTATGTGCGGGACTTCAAGCCGGAAGATGCGCAGGTATGTCTAGTTCTAAGCATAGCAATTCCATATATTACATCGTGTTTTTTCGACGGTTACAAAACTTGATACGAATTGTTAATTCAAAAGTGGAACGGTCATTGTTATGTAAGTTAGTTGAGTGTGGCATGCGGATTGTGTGGTGCGACAGTGGTAGGTATTAGGAGTGGCCAGTTGTAGGCACTGCGAGGTTTTTCGGCAGGTGTCGCTTTGGGGCGGCGGCGTGGCGCTGCACAACCTGGTGCTGAAGGCGGACGTGCTGCAGAGCGAGCTGGCGCTGCCCTTCACGCTCGTCTCCGGCCGCATCCACGAGCTGCTCATCCAGGTGCCCTGGACCAAGATCATATCCGAGCCTATCGTCGTCACCATTGATACTATAGGTAACTATTAAACACATTTACTTTTTCATTTGTGAGAATCAAACATAAAGGTTTTGTACGAACAAATACAATTTTTTTTCCAGAATGCGTTCTAAGCATGAATCCTCCGACGACGGCGTCGCCCGACGAGGGGCCGGTACCGGAACCACCGTAAGTTCCTCCTATATCAACTCGCAATACAAACGGTCTACACTACACTAAATAAAATTTATAAGTTTTAACTAAGATTCGTATATTATTGTATGACGAAAATGTGAAAGTGTTGGTACTTCCGCAGGCACAAGCCCATGGAGGCGCCGCCGGGGTACATGCAGGCGCTGGTGCGGCGCGTCGTCAGCAACATCTCCGTGCAGGTGCAGCACCTCATCGTGAAGTACGTGCAGGACGACATCGTGCTGTCGCTCAACGTGAAGCACCTCTCCATCGCCAGCGCCGACGCTGACTGGCAGCCCGCCTTCGCCGGTAACTGCCCACTATATTATCAGCTGATTGCTTTTATATTCAGCATTTCGGACGTCGCGTCGAATGTTCTTTTTGAAATACGTACTTTATGTAGATCAGTACAATTTGACAACCAGACCAAACCAACAGTAAGGAAATAAATAACCCGAAATCTTTTTATATTTGTAGAGAAATATAGAATATATGTTTTGTTTAGATATCGATCCATCCCAGCCGATGCTGCGGCGTCTGGTTCAGCTGGACGACCTGACGCTGTGCCTGGACGCGGCGGACGCGGACGGCAAGATCCGCTTCTTCCAGGAGCCGCTGCTGTACCGCTGCCACCTGGACCTCAAGTGAGTCAGACACCTTCCACCGACACTCTACCTTGCAGCTATAACCTTATTGCTGGCATTCAGAAAATTAGATAACAGTAAAAAAAATCAGCATGGAAACAACAAATTCAGTTAAATCCTCACGGGTGTCGCCAAGTCCTGATGATTATAAGATATAAAAAAGAATTTGAATAAAAAACCCAGGCCTTAGCGTTAGGAAGGTTGAAGTATCTCTGGTTTAAGTTGATGTGTGTGTACAAGTGAGTGTCTTGTGGCGCAGAGTGCTGACGCAGCTGGTGTCGGCGTCGACGCGGCGCGCCAAGAGCGTGAGCGTGCAGGTGCGCTGCGGCCGCCTCGCGTGGAACATCACCAGCGACCAGCTCACCATGCTGCTGCGCCTCTACAGCGAGGCCAGCCGCCCGCCCGACGCGCCGCCGCGCCCGCCCGCCGCCACCACCAGCTCCAGTGAACATCTTTACCTATCTTTACTAATATTATAAAGCTGAAGAGTTTATTTGTTTGTTTCTTTGAACGCTCCCTCTCTTTGTTGCTCCATCGCAACACGAGCATGCGACAAATTGTTGTTGAACTGAACAGTGAATTCTCTTTATGTTCGAGTTTATCGAAATGCTTTTAATTTTGTCATAGATACACTGACGAATACCCCCGAGCCGGCGAAGTCGAACAGCTGGTCGGACTGGGCGTGGTCGTGGATGCCGCAGTGGTCGGACCGCGAGACGGACTCGCAGCCGGCCAGCGCGCGCGCCCTGCCGGTGCGGCTCGCCTTCTACCTCGACGACATGTACGCCGCGTTCAAGGTACGTGCCGGGCGCCGCGTGGTCGGACCGCGAGACGGACTCGCAGCCGGCCAGCGCGCGCGCCCTGCCGGTGCGGCTCGCCTTCTACCTCGACGACATGTACGCCGCGTTCAAGGTACGTGCCGGGCGCCGCGTGGTCGGACCGCGAGACGGACTCGCAGCCGGCCAGCGCGCGCGCCCTGCCGGTGCGGCTCGCCTTCTACCTCGACGACATGTACGCCGCGTTCAAGGTACGTGCCGGACGCCGCGTGGTCGGACCGCGAGACGGACTCGCAGCCGGCCAGCGCGCGCGCCCTGCCGGTGCGGCTCGCCTTCTACCTCGACGACATGTAGGCCGCGTTCAAGGTACGTGCCGGGCGCCGCGTGGTCGGACCGCGAGACGGACTCGCAGCCGGCCAGCGCGCGCGCCCTGCCGGTGCGGCTCGCCTTCTACCTCGACGACATGTACGCCGCGTTCAAGGTACGTGCCGGGCGCCGCGTGGTCGGACCGCGAGACGGACTCGCAGCCGGCCAGCGCGCGCGCCCTGCCGGTGCGGCTCGCCTTCTACCTCGACGACATGTACGCCGCGTTCAAGGTACGTGCCGGGCGCCGCGTGGTCGGACCGCGAGACGGACTCGCAGCCGGCCAGCGCGCGCGCCCTGCCGGTGCGGCTCGCCTTCTACCTCGACGACATGTACGCCGCGTTCAAGGTACGTGCCGGACGCCGCGTGGTCGGACCGCGAGACGGACTCGCAGCCGGCCAGCGCGCGCGCCCTGCCGGTGCGGCTCGCCTTCTACCTCGACGACATGTACGCCGCGTTCAAGGTACGTGCCGGACGCCGCGTGGTCGGACCGCCAGACGGACTCGCAGCCTTCAGCAGATAAGACAACCTTAGCTAAATAATAAATATAGCAAAATAGCACAAAATAAAAAGGGAATATACATGAACGCCAAAATCGCCATGTCGAAACAAAGTTGTAATAATAATTATAAGTACATACAATATAATAAATATAAAATAGCACAATAAATATAAATACACAAATAGTAAACATAATAATTATCTAGCATTAGCTATTCTTTTTCTATTCATAATTGTTAGTGAGTCACCCTCATGCAATTCCAACCCTCTTGTACATAATACATAATGTTGAAGGCGCGTGCTTCGAGCGAAGCTTGATCAGAGGGAGTGCGCTCGCTGGTCATCAATCACATCGGGGCGTCGCGCGGCGAAGGGCGGCGTGCATTATTGCCAGCTGATCCCCCTCCCTCCCTCCTTCCCGTCAAACGACACGGCGGCCATTTTGAACGTTTTTTATAATCCCTCTGCTTGTCGGAGCTAAAGTTGCCTCATTATGATTGCTTTGTTTACTTGTAGTTGTAGGGCTACGACTTGTTGAGTTTTTTAATTTATTTTATGTAATGAATTTATAAAATATGCCACTTGTAAATGTAGGTACTTATATAAATTGATAAAGCCGTTCTTAAGTTATAATTTTTATATTGTGTTTTATATACCAGGCCACTCAAAGTTCCCTCACCTTTTTTTTGGGAGCCTATTCAAATTTTCTTATTAAAAAAGAATCTGAGTTGATATAATTTTTATGCTAAAATTTTGTACGATTTTAAATATGGCTTATGGATGAGTAAGTTGATCGACTTCAAAATGATTTTATTTATTTTATGCATGAAGGACCTTCAAATCAACCATCTACCGCTGGTAAAACATTCTGAGTGTCCCACGTAAATGGATATAGATTACATGCTTCACGGATTGCAAATAATGATATTTAATCTCGAAACACGAATAGCAGCCCTGCGATTGTTGTAACAATTAATAAACATCCCCCTAACAAAGGGACAATGATACTAGACTCTGGTTAGTCCTTGGAGCGCCCTAGCCCCTGGCGGCGACAGATGGCCAGCACAGCTGCGCGTGGCTACAGTTTGAGCTTGATTGACACTCGGTATTAAAAGGACCGGTTTATATTGTGCTGGCTCGAAATTGCAAATTCCATGGACTATGCTACGGTGTTGCTCATTATTATTTGCTCGAACAAAGGCGATGTGAAGATAAATGTAATGATAGGTATATGTTTATCAGTATGAGGGCAATATAATCTCTCCATTTATTAAAACCAGTCGCCTGTTTTTGATAAACCCGCTGAGTGTGTTTCTTTTGTATTCACTGGACATTGAATGTTTTGAAAAATAACAGCAAGTTCGTTGAGCCGGTCCTGCCGATCCAGTATTTATTGCATTGTTATGAGATAGTGACCCTGGAGATTAGAATTTGCAGATACATTTTGTTGCAGACGAAAAGGATTCCATAAGCCATGTTGAGAGAGATTGGCCTTGATTCAAACATGTATGTTTATTTTAGGCACTATCTTTTCCGCAATTGGACCGACTTCCATGTATGGACCGACTTATATGTATAGCGGATGTGTCCTCAGGTGATGGAGCTGGACAAGTCCATGCGGCGGCGCGCGCGCACGGTGCTGGAGCTGGCGGCGGCGCACGCGGCGCTGCAGTGCTACCTGTGCAAGCCGGTGCTGCAGAAGTGCCGCTTCGGCGTGCGGGACGTGCGCGTCTACAGCCGCGGCCGCTGCGTCTGCGGACAGATGGACTACCGCCTGGTGAGTATACTGATGGGGATAGGATTACCTTGTGTATGCCAATAGTTTGCAGCTGTGTTTGTTTATAGAAAATCGACGAGCCGATCGTGTATCTGAGCCGCCTGGAGGAGGTGGAGCCCTGGTGCTGGCCGGAGCTGCGCGTGCGGCCCGCGCTGGAGCGCCGCGACCCGGACGCGACGCAGCGCCCCCTCAGCGACCTGGTGAGTCGTCTTTCTAGCTACACCCAAACCCTCCAGATAATTTCCAAATGGCGCACCGAGAGTTTCAAATTTCCAATTAATCTGCGCTTTGTTCGCAAGTAATGTTCAAACAAATTCCCCTCCGAAAGGCAGAGTTATATTCACTCTAGGTACAGACCCACCCCGCCTTTAATTAAGCTGTCTAGACCGCCATAAATCAATATAATTCCTGTGATAGAGTTGTAAGGGTGGGACCCCTGTTGCCGCCGGCACAGTCGCCGTCAGGTCGAAGTCGCGCACATCACGTCTCGCTCGGGGATTCATAAATACGCTGATATTTATTTGGAAATACTTCGAATATACTTTGATACAAATGGCCGAGATACAACAAAGAGCCTCTTATTTATACCTCAGCAATAAGATGTACAACTTATATTCGTGCTAAACATAACTAACTAAAGAAAGGCCGTTTCAATATGTTTCAAAGGTACTCTGACTTAAGCAGCGGGTCATTGTCTTATAAACCTAGTGGGGGGTATTGGTTTGTACTTGAAATGGATTTGTTTGTACTATGTTTAAGACATAGGTATAGTTAGTTCAATTAAACGTGATTATGGAATCATAGGAATGAATTTGCGTTGGTGAAACATATATCATCTTTAGCCTAGCAATAACAAACACTAGCCGTTCTGATGTTGGAACACGTGTATTATTTGCACGTGCAGTTAATACCAATTCGTTGTATACCAACAAATCCGGATAATGGAATATTATCTTCATTAGTCTGATGCCAGTAAAATGCCATTTCATTGTGCAAATCCCAGTTGTTTGTTTAAGCTCCCCAAATGCTTGAACATTACATAGTGCTCTAAAGCAGAGATTAACAGTCTCACGGGAAAAAACGTTGGAAGGGTGAAAGTAACGCATAATAATATGCCTACATTAGGTACACGCGTCCCTTTGATGAATATTGGCTTGAATAATTTCGAATAAGTGAAAGTTCGCAAGCCTCCCGCCTGGCTCTGTTCGTTGTAACCGCGGAGGGTGCGCGCCCCTGGGGCCTTTAAAAAGAGTAAACAGCGTCGACGGTCGGTTAGTCGGGGTCAAAGTTTCAACGCGAGCGCTCTTAGAAGGTATGTTTTTTTCCTATTTTAATTTAATTTTGGTTCTCGAGTTAACTTAATAATCTTGTTTATTTATCTATATCTTCTATATATTAGAATATTGATATAGGTTTTTGTTTTATACCCAAAAACGGCTGGGCTGATTTTGGTTTCGAAATGTTCGCCATAGTCCAGGGAAGGTAAAAGGTAAGAAAACATGGAAAAAAAGCGGGCGTAGCTGAACTTTATAAGGTTTTGCGATTTTCATTTGTTCCGCAATCATTCTATTTGTGTTGTGCCTTTTTTGTTGTTTTTGACCTCAGTGGCGGACCATGCGACGCAAGAGGTTGCGGGTTCGATTCCCGATTCAGACAATAATTTGGAATGATTAACAATCGGGGCCGCCACCGCGAACAAATTATTCAGCGATTGTACCATACTTACGAATTAAATAAATTGTCGTGATTGCGTTTGAAGAGCGGCGCGGCGCGGAACCTCCCCGGCACTAAGCGAGTTCACGGATACTGTTTGATTACAGCGAGCGACTTCGCTATGTAAGGACTGTTTCAAGCGATACATTTTAGTGGATTCACAATAAAATGTAGCAGTTAATTTTCTCCTGAAAAAAAATCGTTTATTAGTTAATCAGCATGCGTTTAATAGTCTACCAATAATTTATGCCACAATGCAGTTGCAACTTAGTATGGATAGTAAATTGTATTACAATTCTTGTATAAGTGAAGTTTCAATAATGACCAAAATACAAATGTGTAGTTTAAATTGTAAAATATATGTACAAGTGGGTGTGTGTGAATGTAAAGATGTGCCTGTTGCCCAGGTGGAGTCGCCGGAGCCGCCGCTGTCGGCGCACGGGCAGCCCGAGGGCCCGGCGGGGGCGGCGGCGGGCGCGGCGGCGGAGGCGGAGGCGGGCGCGCAGGCGGACGAGGAGGCGGTGTGGGGCGCCATGTCGCCGCTGTTCTACGTGGAGTTCCTGCACGAGCGCGCGCCGCCCGCGCCCGGCATCAACCCCTACGAGGGGCCGCCGACAGACTTCCAGTACAGGTACCTCACTAACGGACACTGGCTACGCCTCGGGTCAAATGTCATTCATATCTACACATCTATGTACAAAGTGTAGGTAGGTAGATATTTCTGTAATCATCGGTTTATATGTATTTTATTTACCAAAAATCGCATAACATCTTAAAAGTTAGAGACTAATAAAAAAACAATCTTAAAGTTTTCAACGTCGATACACTGACAGTGTGGTGTATGTAAGTGTTTGCTGTTTCCAGTGACTGGGTGGAGGAGTGCGTGGTGAAGGTGGTGGTGGAGCCGGTGTCCGTGCTGCTGTGCATGGGGCTGTTCCACCGCCTGCACGTCATCAGGGCCCTCGCGAGGGACCTGCTGCTCGATCCCACTCCAGGTGACCACTGTGCTCCTTTGTCGAACATAACAAGACGAACGATCATTAGATAACAGAGTCGTGGTGTTGTTGCTCAGACCCTCCGATGCGGACGCTGACGGTGGAGGAGGCGGAGGCGCTGACGGAGAACCTGCCGGAGCGGCGCATCAGCGTGCAGGCGCTGCGCACGCGCGTGGTGGTGCAGCCCTGGGACCACACGGGCGAGCGCGCGCGGCCCTCGCGCGTGCACCTGGAGCTGCACGCGCCGCGCACGCACCTCGTGCTCAACGGCCCGCTCTACCCGCACCGGTGACTCCTCTATTACGCGCTATGACCGTACACTATGATCGTATTGTCGAGTGTGACGACACGGTCGGATGGTTGCAGGGTGTGCTCCGCGGCGTGCCAGCTGCCGGAGGACGCGGGCCCGCTGTGGCAGGCGGCGCGGCTGCACGTGTCCGTGACGCTGGAGGGCGCGGTGGCGCGGCTGGCGGCGGGGGAGGGCCGCGCGCCGCCCTGCGCGCGCCTCTCTCTGCGCGCCGCGCTGCACGTGCTGCTGCACCCGCACTACTTCGGCGCCCGCGAGCGCGTGCACTGCACGCTGTCCCTCGCCGCGAGTGAGGCGAACCTGTGCGGGTCGTGGGCGCGGCTGCAGGCGGCGCACGAGATCCTGCAGTCGCTGGCGCGCCGCCGCGTGTCGCTGCTGCTGCGGTACACCTCGCTGGCCAGCGACGCCATCAACGACGATGGTAACCTTGCACAACGGATAGATAATCTCAAAATTATTCTATATATTAATATAGTCGAACAGGGTCACATTACCAATGTTATGCCCAATGAATGATCCATATGAATGTTGTGGTAATGTAATAGAGTCGTTGCTGAATAATCCATATAAATGTTGAGGTAATGTAATAGTCGTCGTGTTCCAGAGCTGGTGGCCATCGACCTGTCGGCCGAGGAGCTGACGGTGCGCGCCTTCTTCACCAGCAACACCAACACCGGCGTCGTCACGCTGCAGTCCGCCAAGGCCACCGCCTTCCACGAGCCCAGTCAGTACCCGACTCTCACCCTGAATGTTATCATCAGCTACATCTATTGCAGTATCTAAATACTGCAAAAGATGGAACATCATAAAATTATTTCACATACTCTGTTATCTGTGACCGCCAGTGGTATTAACTTGGACAGTCATCACTGTCAATCACCCCCCATTTTATGTTCTCTTTCCCTGAATTTAACGTTAGGCTTAGTATAAAGTTGGGCGCGATGAAATTGGTTATATAATTTGTACTTTTTAGGTATTTGATAAAGTTTCACTGTCTGCAGTTAAAATATACATAATTATTCAATACTTTGTATCCACAGAAGGTCAGCCCTTGAAGCAAGCCTGGATTTTCTCCGCTCCGGATGCGCCCATCAGCACGTAAGTTAATAAGATCACATTACAACGTCTTCAATAAGAAACTTCAATTGTTTAGTACCAATTCTGCTAAAAAATACACACTTCACTGGATTACGATTAGGTTATGCCGATAACCATGACTAGTAGAAGGACGTTAAATATACAGGTTGTTACGTAACACTAATGTGTATTATTTTGCAGACCGTACCTCCGGCTGGCGATCCAGCTGTGCAACCAGCAGCTGGCCACGTCGCTGGACTACGTCGGCATCTGGACGGAGCCCACCGCCGTGTGCGTGGACCCGCTGCTCATCGCCTGGCTCGCCTACAAGCCCGTGCTCATGCGCACCCGTGAGTACCGCGCCGCTACGTCGCACTACGCTCGCATCTACCACGTCGCTGGACTACGTCGGCATCTGGACGGAGCCCACCGCCGTGTGCGTGGACCCGCTGCTCATCGCCTGGCTCGCCTACAAGCCCGTGCTCATGCGCACCCGTGAGTACCGCGCCGCTACGTCGCACTACGCTCGCATCTACCACGTCGCTGGACTACGTCGGCATCTGGACGGAGCCCACCGCCGTGTGCGTGGACCCGCTGCTCATAGCCTGGCTCGCCTACAAGCCCGTGCTCATGCGCACCCGTGAGTACCGCGCCGCTACGTCGCACTACGCTCGCATCTACCACGTCGCTGGACTACGTCGGCATCTGGACGGAGCCCACCGCCGTGTGCGTGGACCCGCTGCTCATCGCCTGGCTCGCCTACAAGCCCGTGCTCATGCGCACCCGTGAGTACCGCGCCGCTACGTCGCACTACGCTCGCATCTACCACGTCGCTGGACTACGTCGGCATCTGGACGGAGCCCACCGCCGTGTGCGTGGACCCGCTGCTCATCGCCTGGCTCGCCTACAAGCCCGTGCTCATGCGCACCCGTGAGTACCGCGCCGCTACGTCGCACTACGCTCGCATCTACCACGTCGCTGGACTACGTCGGCATCTGGACGGAGCCCACCGCCGTGTGCGTGGACCCGCTGCTCATCGCCTGGCTCGCCTACAAGCCCGTGCTCATGCGCACCCGTGAGTACCGCGCCGCTACGTCGCACTACGCTCGCATCTACCACGTCGCTGGACTACGTCGGCATCTGGACGGAGCCCACCGCCGTGTGCGTGGACCCGCTGCTCATAGCCTGGCTCGCCTACAAGCCCGTGCTCATGCGCACCCGTGAGTACCGCGCCGCTACGTCGCACTACGCTCGCATCTACCACGTCGCTGGACTACGTCGGCATCTGGACGGAGCCCACCGCCGTGTGCGTGGACCCGCTGCTCATCGCCTGGCTCGCCTACAAGCCCGTGCTCATGCGCACCCGTGAGTACCGCGCCGCTACGTCGCACTACGCTCGCATCTACCACGTCGCTGGACTACGTCGGCATCTGGACGGAGCCCACCGCCGTGTGCGTGGACCCGCTGCTCATCGCCTGGCTCGCCTACAAGCCCGTGCTCATGCGCACCCGTGAGTACCGCGCCGCTACGTCGCACTACGCTCGCATCTACCACGTCGCTGGACTACGTCGGCATCTGGACGGAGCCCACCGCCGTGTGCGTGGACCCGCTGCTCATAGCCTGGCTCGCCTACAAGCCCGTGCTCATGCGCACCCGTGAGTACCGCGCCGCTACGTCGCACTACGCTCGCATCTACCACGTCGCTGGACTACGTCGGCATCTGGACGGAGCCCACCGCCGTGTGCGTGGACCCGCTGCTCATAGCCTGGCTCGCCTACAAGCCCGTGCTCATGCGCACCCGTGAGTACCGCGCCGCTACGTCGCACTACGCTCGCATCTACCACGTCGCTGGACTACGTCGGCATCTGGACGGAGCCCACCGCCGTGTGCGTGGACCCGCTGCTCATCGCCTGGCTCGCCTACAAGCCCGTGCTCATGCGCACCCGTGAGTACCGCGCCGCTACGTCGCACTACGCTCGCATCTACCACGTCGCTGGACTACGTCGGCATCTGGACGGAGCCCACCGCCGTGTGCGTGGACCCGCTGCTCATCGCCTGGCTCGCCTACAAGCCCGTGCTCATGCGCACCCGTGAGTACCGCGCCGCTACGTCGCACTACGCTCGCATCTACCACGTCGCTGGACTACGTCGGCATCTGGACGGAGCCCACCGCCGTGTGCGTGGACCCGCTGCTCATAGCCTGGCTCGCCTACAAGCCCGTGCTCATGCGCACCCGTGAGTACCGCGCCGCTACGTCGCACTACGCTCGCATCTACCACGTCGCTGGACTACGTCGGCATCTGGACGGAGCCCACCGCCGTGTGCGTGGACCCGCTGCTCATCGCCTGGCTCGCCTACAAGCCCGTGCTCATGCGCACCCGTGAGTACCGCGCCGCTACGTCGCACTACGCTCGCATCTACCACGTCGCTGGACTACGTCGGCATCTGGACGGAGCCCACCGCCGTGTGCGTGGACCCGCTGCTCATCGCCTGGCTCGCCTACAAGCCCGTGCTCATGCGCACCCGTGAGTACCGCGCCGCTACGTCGCACTACGCTCGCATCTACCACGTCGCTGGACTACGTCGGCATCTGGACGGAGCCCACCGCCGTGTGCGTGGACCCGCTGCTCATCGCCTGGCTCGCCTACAAGCCCGTGCTCATGCGCACCCGTGAGTACCGCGCCGCTACGTCGCACTACGCTCGCATCTACCACGTCGCTGGACTACGTCGGCATCTGGACGGAGCCCACCGCCGTGTGCGTGGACCCGCTGCTCATCGCCTGGCTCGCCTACAAGCCCGTGCTCATGCGCACCCGTGAGTACCGCGCCGCTACGTCGCACTACGCTCGCATCTACCACGTCGCTGGACTACGTCGGCATCTGGACGGAGCCCACCGCCGTGTGCGTGGACCCGCTGCTCATAGCCTGGCTCGCCTACAAGCCCGTGCTCATGCGCACCCGTGAGTACCGCGCCGCTACGTCGCACTACGCTCGCATCTACCACGTCGCTGGACTACGTCGGCATCTGGACGGAGCCCACCGCCGTGTGCGTGGACCCGCTGCTCATAGCCTGGCTCGCCTACAAGCCCGTGCTCATGCGCACCCGTGAGTACCGCGCCGCTACGTCGGACTACGCTCGCATCTACCACGTCGCTGGACTACGTCGGCATCTGGACGGAGCCCACCGCCGTGTGCGTGGACCCGCTGCTCATAGCCTGGCTCGCCTACAAGCCCGTGCTCATGCGCACCCGTGAGTAACGCGCCGCATGAACCGAGTTAGGGCCAGTGTGAACCACTCTGTATATCTTATTGTAAAATGGCCATCAACCACCAACAGCCGAAGCGAGCTAGAGGGCACACTTCTAACACTAGTCTTGTTACTCAAATGAAGTTCTCCCATTACATGTAAATTGTAAAATATTGTAAAATAAATAAATTTGTATTGTTTTATGTTTAAACTCTCTATATAATTGAGAACTTTGTTACAGAATCCATTGTGATGGAGAAGAGTTCATCGTTTACGTTGCTGAAGCGGCGCAGCGTGGCCTCGGCTCGACTCGAAAAAGAGAGGGCCACTGAAAAGGTAAAATATTACAATATGGCAATAGCTTTTTTTACGTATTTGAGGTCGCACAGTTCATTTATATAACTTGTAAACCATTGTCAGTCGTCGAGCGGCCGCGGCGGCAGCAAGTCGTCGATCGAGCTGGCGGTGCACAGCCGCCCGCGCAGCGCCTCCTCCAGCGAGAAGACGGAGCCCCCCGCGCCTGCGCCGCCGCCCCCGCAATACGTAAGTCGCCTACTCTGCACCGTGATCTCCTGGTAGCTGCGAAGTGGCTGCAGGCCTCACAACATAGCGGACTCGTCAACAGAATTACTGAATAAAGTGTTTTTGTTTTCCTCCGCTGCTCTGCTGCCGTCGCTGAGAATTGAGAGCTTTACTACTGTAAATTGTCAGTCTTATCTGTCGACGAATAGTTGCTTTTGAAACGCATGTAACGTCATTATGCCGATGATAAGTTTTGAGTTGATTAAAATAGAGATGTGATGTAACGTAGGAGTCGCTGGCGTGGTGGCAGGGCGACCGGCTGCTGCAGCTGCACGAGCGCCTGCGCCACATGCTCGTGAACGTGGAGTTCGGCCTCAACCTGCTGTACGTCACCATGAGCTCCGCCTCCGCGCTGGACTGCGAGACCATCCGCGACGCCATGGAGCGCCACGCCGGCACCGGCCACCAGGTGCTCGTCATCAGGTACCACGCGCACGGGTTTACAATTTAGAATTATGTTTGAACAATATTTGAATGTGTTAATTTCCCGTGTGCAGTCTGGGGCGCATCGCGCTGTACTCGTGCGCGCTCACGAAGCACTTCTGGCAGGACATCAAGCACGACGGGCCCACCTTCGTCGTCTACGACGCACAGCAGGGTGAGTCCTCACTTACCAACCGTTGCTCCTGCTTGTGCTGGGATGCTGCTATCCTCCTCATCTCAATCACGACGGGAATTGTCACGTAACACTTGTATCTCCATCGCTCCGAGTTACTCTCTCCAAGTTACGGACATGGGCGAGGGTAATTCTGTTGAAACCAAAATTACCCTGACCAGTTGCGCATACTTAGAGAAGAATCATTCTTCATCTTCACAGCCGGTAGTCCACTAAACGTATGCTTTGATGTATACTATTTTTTTATATATTTTTACTGTTCAGTACGGATCCCTACTAGGTATGAAAAATAAATCTTGGTTTTAAACTTCATGTACCTACATTTTAGATAGCTTAATCGCTGTAACTCTATACTCATCTAGTACCTATAACTAAACGCAAATTGGTAATTGCTGACAGAAATATCCATGACATTAGCTTAAAGCTTACTAGTTCCATAGTCGTAGAAGGTGTTCTCCTCATCCGCCATTTTTAGCGGTCTCCTACCTACATCGACAAACCTCTCGGATATAATTCCGATGATCTCGCTTACGCTCTCTGGATCTGCCACATCCAATAAATCACAATCTTAAATCGTGCAGCATAAGAGAAAGTTTTTAATGAGATGTGTATGTTCAGGTCGCCCAGAGTCGTTTCCGTGGCGGCTGCGGCTGGCCGACGTGTCGTGCTACACGCTGGAGGTGCCGGGGGCGGGGGCGGGGGCGGCGCGCGGGGGCAAGCGCTCGCAGCTGAAGACGGCGCTGGCGGCGAGCCCGCGCACCGTGCTGGAGCTGGTCACCACCACCGTGACGCTGTCCGTCGTATCCAAGACGCTGCAGATCATCAACGTGCCCAAGTTTGAGGCGGCGGAGAAAAAACCCGTCGACCCCAAGGGACAGGTAACTAAAAAATAATAATAAATTAAAATAGCATCTTCTTTGCCTAGGTAATATAGCTTGTTTATTTTTTGTTGAACGCAAAAACTCTTTTAAAAGGGTTCATAATATCTTGTGTTTTGTTTCAGAGAACGAAATATTTCACTCTGGGCCACGAGTTCAAGCCCACCACTTTGAAAGAATTTGTGCGTGGTCCTTTAAAGTTAGTATAATTTCAGAAATTATCTGTACTAAATAATTCATCAATAAAATATCCTTTCTCCGATATATTTAGAATTTTAAGCAATTGACCTTTATATTTTTATTACGATTTAGTAAGTTTTATGTTGATTTTGTAAAATATTCATTTAAATATGTTTATTTGTTACAGAAGAAAAAAGGAAAAAGAAGTAAGTTGTAAATTATTTTTATCTAATATTGCAAAATTATATGTAATGAATAAATGTTAATTTAAAGTAAAACCAATTTAATTTCACATTTAAAAAATAATTTTGTAATTGTTACCGACAGCTAAATTAGTCTCAAAACGTTTTTTTTTTATTTTACATTGTTATAGAGTTGATAAAATCTTTTTTTGATTTGATCAAATTACATATAATGTTGTGTGTGTTTGTGCAGAAGACGAGTCCGCAGGAGAAGAAGAGTGCAACGCGCGCGCCCACCACCAGCGCGGGGCCCATCGTGTCGCTCGGGGTGCACGTGCACGCCGACACGCCGCCCATCAGCGTGCTGCTCGAGCGCGACCAGGTCAGCAAGACGGCACCGTCTGAGACACATCCTCACACTGACAACATTACATGGTTTTCCAATGGGAAAATGTCACATAGAGTTCATAAACTTTAGAGTACATAAACAACAGATATTTATTTTATAACAATGGGAATATTTCACGTATTAATTTAAAGAGCAGTCTTTATCTCGAGTGAGCGTCCCTCCGTGCGTGAGAACCGCGCGCGCTAGCAGAGAGACGCTCACTCATCGTGAAAAAGATTGCTCTTATCGTGGTCGAAATGTCGAGAGTGTTTACACTCCGTAGTTAATACGTGAGTAATTCCCGTTGTTATAAAATGAATAGTGTAACTCACGTTAGATCTTGTTGTGCGGTTCGCAGGTGCAGCTGGTGGCGGCCACGGTGCACTGCTTCCAGCACATCGCGGCGCTGGTGCGGAGCGCCGTGGCCTACCCGCAGCGCAGCCGCAGCTCCGTGTCGCTGCCGGCGCTCTCGCCCACCAGGTCGACAACACCCCCCCCCCCACACACCCCTCCCCCCACCCCTCATGTCTCCACATCACATCACACACCGACCTCAGCCAAATACACAACAATAGAATACACAAAAAATAATATATAAATATAAAGGTATAATATTGTTATCTGTTACAGAACTGTGCCGGCGACCCTGGACGAGTACACGGTCCTGGACAGCATGTCCTCCGAGGACGTGACGGACAGCGCCTCCGACTTGATCCCGCTCTTCGTCGCCGACCAACCCACCAAACGTAACACTATCATTATAAACACAGTCTCACACAATTAATAAATCAATATCACTAGATAAGTTCTCAATGAACATTGCTAGTCCGCTAATGCAGTACAATGTGTTGTGTGCAGTGAAGCACTCGCTGAAGACGTTCTTCTACTTCCAATGGGTGGTGTCGCGCGTGAGCGTGGCGGGCACGGAGGCGGGGCTGCGGCTGGCGCTGGCCGTGGAGGACGTGATCGCCACCGCCGACCTGCAGGACCACTACAACCAGCTGCGCGTCAACATCGCCAGCGCCAACATACGCCACTACGAGAGGTGACTACACCCGCGACAAACTAAACCAAACCAACTGACAATCATCATCATCATCATTTCAGCTATCGGACGTCCACCGCTAGACATGGGCCTCCCTTAAACATCTCCAGTTGTTTCCACCGTGAACCGGCAGCTTCGATCGGATCATCTCTCCATCTTGTCGGTGGACGTCCGACGCTGCGTTTGCCGATCCGTGGTCTCCACTCGAGAACTCCATCGGTCATCCGTTCTTCTGGCTATATGACCTGCCCGTTGCCACTTCAAAGTGCTAATCCGCTGGGCTTTATCGGTGACCCGCGTTCTCCTACGTATCTCCTCATTTCTGATTCGATCACGTAGAGAAACCCCGAGCATAGCCCTCTCCATAGCTCTTTGAGCGACTCTGAGCCTACTGTAAATCATGTTGTGTTAAACCATTATCTGCTCGTAGAACCAGCAACGAGTGGGTCGCGGGCGTGCTGAACGGACGCGTGCTGGAGGCGCGCGAGACCGTCGACTCGCAGTCGGACAACCACTTCCTCGGAGTCACCATCACGCAGGCCAGGTCACACACAAACAACACTACTAGCTACTGGATAACAAACTAGCTACATTATTGTCGTTCCAGTAGAATTCCTTTCTGACTTCCGTCTCAATTTCATGTCTAGTCTTGATCGAAATATTTGATGGTACCAAATAACAAACTTCACTCGCTCAAAAGTGGCTACCTACTACACTTTTTGGAAGACGACAGTTTGTCTATAATCTCTAAAGTCTATTTATTTGCGAAACAAGAAGCTATTAAATAAAAAAAAAATGTTTACAGATTATGGGTATTACCCCCGCAATTAGAAATGAGTTCTGTAAATGGCGTCCGCTCGCATGCGTTCTCGCTCACTCTCTATCGCTGTCTATACTTTTATCCTTGTTTTGCCGATCGTACCCATACATACCGCCGCCATTTACAGAATTCATTTTCAATTGCGGGGGTTATACACCTAATCTATAGACAAATTCTACAAATCGCTTTCAACATTTTTAGGTATTTCAAATTTAAATTGAAAACATGCAAATACAAAGTAAGAAAAATATAGTTGTTGTTGGAAAATATTGCTAAAAAGATGAAATCATATAATAAGTTTAAAGTTTAAAGTGCATGTGACACTGTGTGGTTAGATGAACTTGATTACAATCGTTTTTTTAATAATAAAGTTATAAGTCTTACGATATTAAAACATGTCTTGTTTCCAGGATATCTACTCTGCCTGCGAATTGGAAAGAGGAGCTCCATCCTAAACTGCTTGAACAAAAAAATGTAAGTTTTGCTTCTTTTTTACGGTAGGTACTCCATAAGTTACTTGATTTTTGCTACGATCTCCGAAACACGTGAATAATTGAAAAGGCAGAAATTAGTGTGAGTTTGAGTGTGCCAGTGATGACATGGATTAGAAGCGTGGTGTTTTACTAAAGGCCTATTGTTAATCTCTCTTCCTTCGAGAGACAATACAGAAATACTGTGCTAATACATGTGATATGTTTGTTGTAGACGAACGACACGATGTGGGAGATATTCCTGACGCTGGCGCCGCTGGAGGTGCTGGTGGCGCCGCGCGTGATGCGGCAGAGCATCTCTCTGCTGCGCGACCTGGCGCCGCGCTCCTTCTGCCCGCTCGCGCGCGACTCGCCAGACACGTAAGACAACCACACGAACCGTCCATAGCCACTGTAACGCCGCCGGTAATGATGACCGTGATTCCTTGTTAAATTATGAATCCTGATGAAAACAAACGTCTGACGACCGGTCGACAGTCTCGCCTTTTATCGTGATAGTAATGATTAATGGTGTTGTGTCGGTGGGCAGGGAGGTGCGCAACTGGCAGTGGCCGTTCTTCTACGTGAGCGCGGGCGGCCTGCGCCTGCTGCTGACGCGCCAGCAGCCCGCCAGCGCCGACGACACCGTCGTGCTGGAGGTCAGCTTTGCATGATACAACTAATTGTGTTCATAGCACATATATACCTATAAGATTACAATCAAATGACCAAATTTATTTACTTGTATTTTAGGTCGGATCAGTGACGGTCACTCCACACCCGGACAACCCAATTTGCAGGTAATTTAAAAATATTTTTAAATTACGATTATTTTCTTATCCTTTGGAAAACCTCTGTCTAAGGGTTTATCTTGTATTACCAAACCGCTTTCGTATAAAGCATGGTGTTTGTACCCCCAGGCGGTTGACGGTGACCCAAAGCGACGGGACTTGGCCGGCGGCCGCGGCCGGCCCCGACGGCCGTCAGTACGAGGTGGTGGTCAGCAACCTCAGCCTCAAGACCACCCAGTTCCAGGAGATCATCAAACTGGAGGTAACCCGCTTCTCATTCAAAGATGAAACATAGGATCTTAACTATCTGTTCTAGGCATTTGCTTCGCTTCTTCACTGACACACTTAGTCGTCGTTTATCGAGTTGAACTCCAGAATGCGTTGTGGGTCTCGATAGCTGCGAAGCACAGTAGCGTAGAAAATAAGGCCTACTGCTAGCTGTACCGGTTGTCTATAATCCTGGATGATATCTTGATATACTCCTCCTTATAATTTAGCCACCTCTTGTTTTGGCTTCATAGTCTGATTGCGTGTATGATCCGCAGGCGCTGCAGCGGCCGCAGCAGGCCGCGGACAACCCGGCGCTGAAGTGGGCGCAGCCCGTGCCGCCGCCCGTCGCCGTCTCGCCGCTGCTGCACAAGTGAGTGCACACACACAGCACACTCACATGTGGCATACACCTAGTGCTCCCTCATCTCTATGAGGAAGTCTCAATCAGTTGTTGTGTCTATAATGTTTTAATAGCATAGCGATGAGGTTGCTACCTGCCTTTAGTTCAATAGAGGGTCCGTTTCCAGCGTGGACATCAGCAGCGTGCTGGCGCCGGCGCTGCTGTCGGGCGGCGGCGCGCTGGTGCACGGGCCGGCCGTGGAGCTGAACCTGGTCTCCGACTGCGACCTGGAGATCAGCGTCGACCAGCTCGTGCTGCTCAAGCTCTCCTTGTACGACATCTACAGCGCGCTGCGGGAGAGGTGAGGACTCACCGACCATTGTACCCACCGTACACTAGCGGCCCCCGATACCGCTAGTGTACGGTAGGTTTTAGTAGTAGGACACAACTTTTACACCCATATTCTTAGTCGTGTCCTCCAGATTTTCTCGACTCAAATCAACCTTACTTGAGCAAATTCGTATTCTCAGTTGACAAAAACGTCCTCCACTTGAGGTTCTTTTCGGCTCACCTCGAGTTCGAGGTAAAGTGGAAACCGTCAAACGTAAGGTACCTCATTACCAACCTTGAAACTCGAGGAAGACCATCTAAGACGATCAACGCTTATTTATTTGTTTGATTTTTCGATAAATATGAGTGATGTTTGGACTTTAAAGAGTTTATAAATTATTTAGATGACAATCCATACTTTTTTCCTGCCCGTAGATATTTAGGAGGATGAGTCGAGGAACCACTCCAAACTTTAGCTTTGTGTCTAAGAATACCGATTTCAAGGTAATTCTTGAGGTAAACTCCAAACCTCAAGGACTGAGTTTGAGTGGAGGAATATTATGAGGAAACGACTGAGAATATGGGTGTTAGTCTAATGATCCGATCAATTTAATCTTATTACATATTCAACTAGCGTATGCTAGAATGTGAGAAACATCGCTAAGGGAATTTTAATAAAAAAAAAAGTGACTTGAATATGAAAAGTTTGTTACCTTATGAATCTGCTTTGAGACATTCTAAGGACGATTCGGCTTGATTTTCTTGTGTCATAATAATAATAAATACTAAATCATATTCAGGGAGGCTGCAAGCCCCTTCCGACCCAAGCAACTATAAACCTATAAAGGTTCCATCAGTAATTGTCCCGCTGACTGTATGTGATGTTGCAGCGAGGAAGAGTTCCAGATCCTGGACCGGGACCGCAGCCGTGGCGTGTGCGCGTATGCCGCGCTCATCGACAAGCAGGAGAGCACGCTCGCCGACCGCGACGACTCCGCCGCCGACCGTGAGTGAGAGACCAAGAGCAAACCACGTAGATATGAGTACATAAAATACCTTATGAGGGCATAAAGGGTAATATTTATTGAACTCCAGCTGATCCGCCGCGGCCTCGCCCGCTAAGGGGAGTAGCCAAGGGGAGTACTATTTTAAAACCAGGTGCAACTAAATCGGCCCAGCCGTTTACGCGTGATGGCGTGGCCAAGGGAAACGAGGATTCGTTATTATATATAGAAATAAATGATGTCTGTTATCCAGTGGCGGAGGGGGGGCGGGGCACGGACTCGGGGCTGGGCGTGGAGGGCGGCTCGTCGCTCAAGTTCCAGCAGTTCGAGGAGCTGAACCCGCACCTCAAGAAGCCCGCCTCGCATGTCGGATTCATCGAAAACAAGTGAGTAGTTTCACTCACACACTCGCACACTCACTCACTACCGCATTATTTGTACTGCTTGTAAACATTTTATTTTTTGAGCTGATGATCTGAATCCAATATGAACGTTTTGCAGCGTGCGGCCGCTGGACCACCTGGAGGTGTTCGTGACGATGGGCGTGATCCGCGCGGCGCTGTACATGGCCGACGACGGCTCGCCCGAGGTCGCCGCGCTGCGCCCCCCCAGCGACCCGAGCCCGGTAAATGTGACCCTTGTGCAGCGTGCGGCCGCTGGACCACCTGGAGGTGTTCGTGACCAGATCCAGATCATAGAAACATGATATTTCGCGTGGAATTTTAGTGTGGATATAAATATAATGACAATTTCGTGTATATATGTGTATATATAATACGACTGTCAATATTTTATTTAAACTATATTTATATATTTACCAGAAGGAAGCAAAGATGGAGAGGGCGAGAAGCGAACGCCTCTCTCAGAGCGGCTCGCCCAAAGAGGAGGACGAAATCAAGTTCCAGGTGCGCTCTCAGAAAAGGCTTGTCTTATCTGGTTTGAATGTTACTTGGTCCACTACCGCGTGATGATATTGAGGTTGGTTTGTTCGCTTGTGGCAGGCGGCGAGCACGCAGACGCGCCGCAGCACAGACCACATCCCGCTGCTGCACGTGAGCCTGTGGCAGCCCAACCTCTACTTCTGGAGGAAGAAGGCGCAGAAAACTCTCCAGGTCATGACCAACTACCAACCACTTTAACCTACACGAAGGCGGCTAATAATAATATATCTTTATTGATTGATTGATTCAGATTTGTCCGTAAAATCACAAAGATTACTTGGACATATCATCACTATCCATTACCCCCCCCCCCTTTTTATATTTCTTCTCCTGAATTTAACAATGGAAGTTCTGATGCATTATTATCAATTAAATAATCAAAAATTGTATTTGACCGGCAGTTCTCGCTGTTCAACCTGTGGGTGGCGCTGGGGTCCGGCGCGGCGCCGCTGCTGCAGACGGCGCGCGGCGCCGCCGACCCGCTCACCGACATCCCGCCCGCGCTCGCCACACTCAAGCTGGTGGTGCCGTGCGCCGGTAACATTTATATTATACACTTTTACCTTCTCAGAGTAAGGCCTAATTTCACCACTCTCTGTTTGTTAGTTTAACATCCCATTAAGTATATTAACAGTCCATCAATATACAAAAACAGTCCGTCATTAAACATAACGGGATGTTAAACTAACAAACTGATTCCTTCGTCATATACTTGCACTATCACTTTTGCCTCAATTGAGAAGTTTCCGTCTTGTATTGAAGATTTTAGAGAGAATGATCGTTGCGCAAGAAATGTATATCACGGCTATTCCGTAGGACGTGCGCAATACCTCTGGACACACACAGAAACAGCGCAATATAGAATCAAATAAAAAGTGATAGGAGTACTGTTACGGATAGATAATTATGTGACATTGTGTTCAGACAGCACCGGGAACGGCAGCCTGACCGTGGACGTGGAGCGGCCCGTGGAGCTGCGCCTCAGCCGGGACAGTCTGCGGCGGCTGCACCTCATACACCACCTGGTAACTCTCTTACTATGTGACATTGTGTTCAGACAGCACCGGGAACGGCAGCCTGACCGTGGACGTGGAGCGGCCCGTGGAGCTACGCCTCAGCCGGGACAGTCTGCGGCGGCTGCACCTCATACACCACCTGGTAACTCTCTTACTATGTGACATTGTGTTCAGACAGCACCGGGAACGGCAGCCTGACCGTGGACGTGGAGCGGCCCGTGGAGCTGCGCCTCAGCCGGGACAGTCTGCGGCGGCTGCACCTCATACACCACCTGGTAACTCTCTTACTATGTGACATTGTGTTCAGACAGCACCGGGAACGGCAGCCTGACCGTGGACGTGGAGCGGCCCGTGGAGCTGCGCCTCAGCCGGGACAGTCTGCGGCGGCTGCACCTCATACACCACCTGGTAACTCTCTTACTATGTGACATTGTGTTCAGACAGCACCGGGAACGGCAGCCTGACCGTGGACGTGGAGCGGCCCGTGGAGCTGCGCCTCAGCCGGGACAGTCTGCGGCGGCTGCACCTCATACACCACCTGGTAACTCTCTTACTATGACAGAACACGTAGCTGTGGCGTTTTAAAAAGATGAATTAGTTTTTTATGGCTTATGATCTAATCAATGTTTGTCATTATGTTTTTCATGTATCCATTTTTTTTTGCTGCTTGTTAAAATCAAAACAACCATTCGCCATCTTTTTCCTTTGGTTTATAGCGAACGTGATTGGTTTTGCTGTCAACTGCCAATTTTTGTTATGCCAATACTCCATAATCTGAATTTTGCAGATACAATGTATCTGCAAAACATGTCATGTTGTCGACTTAAAATCATTTTTTTTTGTTTTGTTAAGTATGTTTTCGACCGAGTCTATCGTACCCCTTGAGGAAATTATTAATATATATTTTTTTAGATGAAAGTGAAGACGTTTCTGCCCGAGTTCGAGCCCGCGCCCACCACGACGCTGGTCACGCTGCATCCGCTCTACCGCTTCCGGAAACTCATGCGTAACATTCTTTTATATAAACAAAGTTTTCGAAAATATACTGAGATTCATACCTCAAAGACAAAAAGTAAATTGATTACCATTATTTAGTTAGATTATTGTAAGTGTAAAACTACCTAGAATACAAGTATGATCTGTAGGCAGTCAATCATCGAATGACAACAAGATACATTTCTCAACTTAACCGTTGTTATTATTATTATAGCTGTTGTTTTATAATACTGTTGTTATTTCGCTTGACAATTCCGTTTGTGTGTTGTTCAGTGTCGTACAACATCGAGACGGCGACGGTGTCGACGAGCCAGGTGTCCGCGGTGGGCGCGGAGGGCGCGCTCGGCTGGGACTCCAGCACGCTGCAGGTGGGCGGGCTGTTCCACTCTAGTATCTCTGCTCTCTGTTATATGAATGTTGTTGATGAGTACGTTCGTTCGTCCGTTGTCAGGTGGGCGTGGGGTCGCGTCCGCGGCGGCTGTGTGCGCGCGCGCTGCTGGCGGGCGCCGTGGTCAGCGCCGGCGAGCCGGACGCCAGGCAGCTCATCCTGCATCCCACTGTCGTAGGGTAACTATCACTCACACCTACCGACCTACACCCGACCATAGCCGCACTTCACCGCATCCGAATTCCGAACAAAAATATACATTCTAAATTCACTTCATTTTCAAATCTCTAACCTTATCTTATCTTTCCCCCGTCTTTATTGTGGTTGTGATTCCAGGCTGGAGTCGGAGTCCCTGTGGGAGTCGTGGCGGCACGCGGAGGGCGGGCTGGCATACCACGTGCCGGGCGCGCGACTCTCGCTGGACGCGGACCGCGTGGTGGTGGAGCTGCGGCCCGCGGACCTGGCGCGTCTGCACCGCCTGCTGGACCTCATGGTCGGTGGACCGTCTGTGCGCCCTGCACTATGTCGTTATGCGTTCTGTAACCGGCTATGTTACAGAAGGAGGGCATATCGCACGTGGCCGAGGAGCACGTCCCGGCGCCGCCTCTAGAGAAGACGCCGTCCGCCGCCTCGCTGGCCGACGCCACGCAGGACGATCACTACTATAAAGACGATCTCAGGTATCTAAATATCAATAACACCACACGATCGGACGATAACGTAGACTTTCCGCTAAATCGATATCGGTATCGGTTCGTTCAGGAGCGGCGCGTTCAAGATAGTGTCGGGGTCCATGCTGCCGATGGCGTACCAGGTGACGCTGCACGACAACGCGGTGGCGTGGCGCTACCCGCACCCGCGCGCCATCACGCGCCTCGTGGCCTGCCCGCTGCCCGGACAGGTAACATAACACTACCCTTACTGGCGCAGCCAGGAAACTACAAAATGTGGATTCCATTTCCACTCAAGTGTTAAAAGTTATGCCAGAATCTAGTGAATGCATGAATGCTTAATCTTCTATTAACTTGCCTCTGAGACACAGACCTCGATCCTAAATCAGGCACTAACCAATATGGTCGTGTGGTCGCAGGATGAAGAGACGCCGTGCGTGCTGGAGATGTTCAGCGTGACGCTGCAGCAGTGGGAGACGCACACGTACTTCTCCATCCCCGTGGGCGAGCCCGTCGAGACGCAGATCTACGTCCCTCCGCCGGGTACGTCCTGGAACACTCTCGCCCTCTCTAACTCTCTTAAATATTTATTTCTGATAGATTATACTAATTTCTATGGTGGAGATACAGGTTCGAATCCAGTTCCTTTGAGATACGCTTGTTGTCATATTTTTTTTGCCTTTTTAAATTGTTTTTAAGTAGATATGATCCTAATATTTGTTTATGTTTAGACGCGGTGTTCTCGGTGATGTGGCGGTACCGCGTGTACGAGACCGAGGAGAAGAACACCCGGTTCGTCTTCAACCACAGCCGGTTCAAGCCAAGGCAGGACCCATTGGTAAGTTCTGTTTCAAAATGCATACGATGATAATCACAAATATAAATTGACTAAAAATGATTCAAATTTCTCGTTTCTCGTACAAGTAGAAAAAAAGGTGCACTGACGCTTTATTTCTGACCTATTGAATTTTGAAGAGATGATGGTTTGAAGTTTGAGAGTTGGGCCACCGAAGTGATGCACCGAGCGCCACCTTCATAGTATCTGTCCGAGTTGTAACGTGTTTGTTTGTTTGTCGCAGTCGTACTCGCCGGAGGCGGAGATGCCGGCGCCGCGGTCCCGGCGCGGCGTGACGGCGGCGGCGCTGGCGGGCGCCGTGCGCGTGGACTCGTGCTTCTCGCCGCGCCTCGCGCCGCGCCTGCGCGTCGTGCTGCGCCTCGTCGCGCTCACGCTGCATATGCACAACGACCTGCCGCCCTCCTCCAGGTACTCACACTCATCATCATCATAAATATTTCGACCGATATTGTTATCATTATTTTTTGTATTTATTTATGTAAAATGGTAACGGTGTGTGTTGCGGGCAGGCAGAAGTCGTCGCTGGAGGGCTACTACGTGTCGAAGCCGCTGATGCGCAGCCACCGCGTGATGCGTGTGTCGGCCGCGGACCTGCTGCTGCACAACAACTTCGGCTCGCCGGCCGGACACCTCTCCGTGGCGCACACCTACCTGCTGTGAGTATCCCCCTCCCCCGCGCTGCTGTGTGCCCCGCCCCTATGACCGGCTCAAACATGATTGACGTGACTCGATGATGTGACCTCAGGAGCGACATCCTGGACTCGTCGACGGGCACCATGGAGCCGATGGTGGACGAGTTCCGACTGCAGCTGGGCGTGTCGAAGGGGCGCGTGGGCTCCCTGCGCGCGCGCGTGGCCCTGGGCCGCGTGCGGGCCGCGCTGCACGTGCCGCGCCTGCGCACTCTGCGCGCGCTCGCCAACGACTGGCAACGCGCATATGACAAGGTAACCCATACCCTATATGTAATTTCTAATATTGTAGTACATGTGAAAACTTACAAGGCTTATTTAAACTATTTTTATGCTAAGTTATTTAAAAAATGCTGTTTAGTTTTCCTAAAGTGACCCAACAAGCAACCAGGTGTCGGCTCTGTGCCGGCGGCCGTTTAAGACTTGGGGACAGCAGTATTCCTGAACCTCTGGACCTGATCCACTATCGGAGTCTTAATCTTACAGGAAGACATTTTTTATTTTATATTACTTAACTCTACGGGCGCGGCTACTACTCCAATTACGTAATTATGCGCAGCAATCGCGTCTAAATGAATCACGTTTGCAGAACTTCAAGAGGTCCGACAAGGAGTCGTTTGACGAGGAGCAGGCACCGGAGGCGGAGTACCTGTCGGCGCTGCAGGTCCGCGAGCCGGCGGAGGCGGCGCTGCTGGAGGGCCGCGTGGCGCTGTGGGTCCACAACACCAGCTCCTCCGCGCTGCGCCTCGGCCAGGAGGGCACCGACGAGGTGGTGCCGCTGGGCCCCAGCACCAGCCTCGCCTACAGGTACCTCATTTGCTCGTCAAATATTTACCCGTATATTTCTGCTAAAAAAGTACCCCTAACTAAAAGTGTGCAAACCTCTGATGAAACCAATAAATCGGTTTTAATAATGATAATTTTCTCCACAGATGGCGCTGTCCATCGTCTCCCAGGAAACTCAGGTTCTCCGTGGCCGGCCCCACTGACTGGCAATGGTCTTCCAGTAAGTTTTCGAAACAATTTAATTAATTTCTAACGAGAGATAATGTAATAGTGGATGTAAAGGTCGTTTAACATGTTGTGTCATCGTGCAGGTATCCCGTTCGCGCCGGGCTCGTACCGCGTGCGTCTGTCGGAGGCGGAGGACGCGGGCGGCGTCCACCTGCACGCCGGCGTCGAGGACCGCGGCGCGCGGCGCAGCCTGGCGCTGGCGGGCCGCCTGCGCGTCGCCAACATGCTGGCCACCAGCCTGCTGTACAAGGTATAGCAAACGCAAATGGTCGCATTTTTGGGAGGACCGACACTGCTGAAAACAACTGCTGTGAATAAATACCAGGTATCCTCTTTTCAATAAATTTGGCACTCTCTTAAACTATTGTTACGTTCCAGGTCCGCAGCCGCGGGTCGGACGCGCAGTGGCGCACGCTGGGCGCGGGCGAGCTGCGCGCGCAGGCGCTGGGCCCCAGCGTGCTGTGCGCCGCCGACGCCGACCTCGTCTTCAAGTACGTCTCGCTCTCACTCGCGCACTCTCTCTCACTCTCACCGCCACAGTTATACAAATAACTCCTTGAGATACCGATCGATTATTACTTAGAAAGTTCGTTGACATGTAAATGTGTCTGGATTGTTTGGTGCTCACAGCAAACATTTCTGTATGCCCTGGTATAGTTTTTTTTTTGCCCTGGAAGACTACTTCGTCATACTTGAGTTATGATGGTAATACACGGACAGTTTAACGGACAACATCTGAATAAATAAATTCAAAGTTTTTGTAACATTACCTTTACAATAATTGTACACGATTGTAGAATACGTAATTCTGTTACAGAATCAAGTTTCCGGACAAGGAGCTGGGCTGGACCGGCGACATCCCGCTGAGGCAGTGCCCCAAAGAGAACGTGCCCTGGCTGGTCAAAGGTACAATATACAAACTAATACATTTTGAAGCGGTGAAGGTTGCCTTGTTATCATTAACGTTCCCAACTAGATGATATGGCTAGATATTAATAGCTTTTTTTTAAAAAAATTTCTATCTATTGTCCATGTCATTATGAATTTTCTCTGAGATTACTTGCGTCTTAAGGATTATAGTATTGCATCGTCTGTTTTCGCATATTATTGAAAATGTATATTTATTATATTTATTATATTCATATGTTATTTGAAAATCATCATCATTGCAATTTGTGTAATTGTCCGTTTAGTAATTGAAGTATCGCGGCAGAATATGGAACTAAAGATTTGAATTTTTGATAATAAATAATTTATTTGTCCTACATATCTATCCGATATAGGATAACGGTACTCGATTCCTAGCAAGCTACAATTGTTATAAAATACTATGTTTGCATCGTTTGTGTTGTGTTAGTGCCGAGCGCGGGTGCGTCGTTCTCGTGCGTGTGGTGCCGCGTGGTGCGCGCGCGCAGCGACTCGCGCCTGCTGGTGGCCGTGTGGCCGCTCTACCTGCTCTACTCGCTGCTGCCCCTCGACGTCGACGTGAGTCCTCCTTACAATTAAGACTTTGGTTCATCGCCTTCTGATATAAAAATACCACAAATCGCAAAAAGTAACGAGTCCATTTTTCAGCAGTCTTTTTGCCCGAAAAGACTGCTGCACTTCTTTTTCTTTGGCCTAACCCTTGACTCCTTTTAGCGTTGAGTCCGAGCGATCGTTTCATAGCAGTTGGTTCAATGTATCCTTGCTTACAGGTGATGATCCGTAGCGAAGGCGCGGACGCGGTCGGGCCGGCGCCGGCGGAGGGGGTGCGGCAGCGCGCGCCGGGCCGCGGTGCCTGCACGCAGCTGGCGGCGCCCGGCACCACCGGCACCAGGCACACGCTGTCCATCCAGTACAGGTGATGATCCTTAGCGAAGGGGCGTACTGTACTCTCGAGGTTGTCTCGAGGACAAATCTATCTAGTTGGTTTAGCACTGCATTTATAACGTGTTGTGTGTGTGCAGCGGCATGCATAGCGCGGTGACGGCGGCGCCGGTGCCGCTGCACTACGGCGCCGCCGAGGCCTCCGTGTTCGAGCGGCGCGCGCCCGTCGCCGACATCGAGGAAGTCGTCGCCGAGATCGAGCAGTGGTGAGACCGGCATTCCATCATCCTCACTACACGAAATATGTTCGAGTCGAATCGAGGGTTGATGTTTGTGTTTCGGCAGGCTGGAGCGCTGCGGGCCCGCGGCCAAGTCCGAGTGGCCCTTCTCTATCGTGACGCGGCACTGGGGCGCGCCCTGGCAGCCCTCGCCGCTGCAGCCGCGCAGCGACGTCACGGTGACCACCTCACACATCCAACGAACAACTACCTAACGCAGGCGAAGCGTGGTCAAGTAACGAGTGCGGGCGAATGGTGTGTTGCAGGTGCAGTACCAGGGGGTGAGCGCGGGCGGCGGCTGCGCGCTGGAGGTGCGGCTGAGCCCCGCCGTGCTGCTGTGCAACGCCGCGCCGCTGGCCCTGACCCTGCGCGCGCACGACGCCGCGCCGCTCTGCCGCCTGGAGCCAGGCGCCGCCACCGCCGTGGGCGCCGCCTTGCTGCAGGTACCTGTCGGTCAGGCCCGATAACAACTGATAAGTGATAATTTCCTAAAACATGTGCATATTTCAGAAACCGTTCTACCTGTCGGTGGAGATGGGGCGCGAGACGTACGTGTCCAGCTCGCTGGCGGTGACGGGCGCGGCGCTGGGCCGCTACGGCGCGCCGCCGCAGGGCCTGCTGGCGCTGGAGCACGCCGCGCCGCTGCTGGTGCTGTGCGACCACAAGGTACCTGCCTCAGCTTTATCAACTATTTAAGGGGATATTGTTCTACTTAACTTATTCTGATTGCGTTGTGCAGGCGGCGCTGCTGTCGATGTTCTACGAGATCAAAGAGGACATCAACGTGCTCGGCATCTCCTCCACCTACAGTCTGGTCAACCGCATGCCCACTAACATATTGGTAAGTCATATTATTTTTAAATTTATATTATAAGTCGCACAAAACACTTAACAAAAAGTAAAAAAAGTACAAAAAGTAAAATATAACAGTATGAGCTGCGTCGAATATACAGGAAAATTGTTTAAAATTAAACAAATCAACAATTATTTCAAAAGGAAACAAATATAGAAATTAGACATTTTCTTGTAGATTATATGGCGAATGTGACAAAATGCATATTAAACTTCAATATTAAAAATAATCAGAATAATAAGTTTTTTTAGTATTTTGAATCAATTTATTTATTACACAATTTATAAAATATTTAACAACGTTGTACAAAATTTCAGGTGTCTGCCATGGCGGTGCCCATGGAGTCCTCGGAGGACATCGTGCTGCGCCCCACCACCTTCATAGACGTCGAACCCACGCCCGACAACTCGTAAGTTCCATCTACATGCCTTCTATGTGTCTCAACTGATGTACGGTTTAAAATGCTTTGGGTTACAAACTATAACAGCTGATGAAATGCTGGCGCGCGTCGCCCATCGTGGCGGACTTAAAGGTTCTCGATATTTCGTCACAGCTACCTACCTTGACGAACACGATTGTTTTGTAAAGTGTGCGTTTCGTTTATGTTGCAGTACACACGGCACTCCGCTGTGCCACTTCGAGCTGGTGGGGCGCTGGCGGGGCGGCGTGCCCGACGAGCTGCGCCTGTACGTGACGCTGTCGCTGGGCGGGGACGGGGGCGCGGGGGCGGGGGCGGGGGGGACGCGCGGGTCGGCGCCCGTGCGCCTCGGCCAGCCGCCGCTGCGCCGCGCCGTCGCCGTGCGGGACCACAACGACCGCTCCGTGAGTGCACACACTACTAACATATATTACGAAATGTGTTGTAATCGTACATAGAATGGTACAAGCCTGCGTTGTTTTCAGGTACCGATAGTGGTGACGCAAATGAAGAGCGAAGGGCAATGGGTGGTGGTGGTGTCGGAGGACCCGTGCCCGCAGTTCGTGGTGCGCAACCGCACGGCGCACGCGCTGTGCGTGGCGCAGCCCGTCGCGCCGCCCGCCGCCGGCCCCGTGCCGGTCAGTACACTACACCCGAATCACAACATACTGCCTACCAACATACTCGGAAACTGCAACATTCCTTCGTTCGAGTGACCTCATGAGAGTACAGTCAGATTATGCAATTCAAGAGGCACTGGTGGGGCGGTGCCTTCTTGAACCAACCTAAGACCTACTCTTTGACTTGTCCAAGTGATCTTTAGGATTTATTTATTATGGAAATAAATGAAAACTAAACTTGTCTCTTATCAAAGTGTTGCCTTATTGTCAGGTGGTGGCTGAATGCGCCGGCACTCGCTGGCACTGCGCGCTGGCGCCGTCGTCGCTGACGCACTACTCTGCGCCGGCGCACTGCGCGCGCTACCCGCCGGCGCCGGCCGCCGCCGCGCCGCCGCACCCCGACATCACCTTCCTCACGTTCGCCCAACACGCAGGTACGACCCGCAGGTGGCACTGAGTCCCCGTTCGTGCCTTGTGACGTCACAGCATCACGTCATCGCGTTACACAACCAAACAGAGCGTTCGACAAAAGACGGTAAATGTGAAGCGTTGCGTTGGACCGCTCTGCGACGACGGACACGTTTGATCTATCCTTTGCGAATGCTGAACTAAAACGCAGCTGTGACGACCAGCATACCAACCATCACTAAATCCAGTGGTCCATAAACGGGGATCACCATCATTAAAAGCGGTATCTCGGTCCAAAATACTAAACGTTTTCTCACATTGCCTATCTAAAATCGATTGGACGATTAACTGTCTCTAAACTACCTAGCTAGTCAGAGTCGACCCTTCTATTTTTGTATCCCATTTAGGGCCATTTACATTTACGTACCTTTCTCTTATATAGACCTGGCTATTCGGACTGTCTTACTCTTAACTGTTTAGTCACTAAACAGTTATTAAACTTTAAATAAGACACTAAACTTTAGTGTATATATTTCCTGACATGTAATGTAACCTGCAGGATTGTTACAAGAATCAGCTGCGTGGTGTCCGCCGGTGGCGGTGGCGGAGGGCGAGCAGCTGGTGGCGGTGGCGGACGGCGTCACCGTGAAGCTGCGCGTGCGCACCCATCCACACTCCACGCTCATCGACCTCAAGGACGTCAACCAGGTAACACAACTGAACCAAATATCACCGCGTCTCTATCTCAAACATTAAATAAAAAAATTTAAATTTAAGACTCTTGTTTCCCAAATTAATTAAATAAAACAAATATTTATTTTATAAATTCGTCTCGTTCTAGAGCGAAATATCGGCCAGCGACATCAGGAACCGCCTCTTCGAAGCATTCACTACGAGTGACGTGTTAGATTTTGTAAGTCATATTTTTTACGTTTTTATATAAAAAAACATGTTATTTATTGTTATAGTATTAATTAGCTAAGTATCACGGTAAGAAGTTAGCGGTAAGAAACTGGAAGATTATATTTTAAATAACTAGCTTTCCGCCCCGCGGCTTCGCCCGCGTTACAATCTTTTCTAGCTGTAAAAAGTAGACACATGTCCATCTTCTGTTTCTAAGCTACCTCCCAATAATTTCCAACTTTATAGATTTAGCCGTTCTTAAGTTAAATATAATAAAACTAACACGACATTCTTTTATGTATACATTATTTACATATTTATTTACATACATTAAAATGTATAAAAATGTTAAATAAAGTGTGTGATATTTCAGCGAGAGCATTCCACCCACTTAGAACGGAACAACGCCGATAACACACGTAAGTTCATAATATTTTGTTTGTCTCATTGCTATTATAATCTATTTCATTTTGAAAAGTTCATATTCAAGTATAAATTAAAAAAAATTATACTATTAACAATCTTAGGTATTGAACACATAATTATTACTTAAAACGTGATGAACGAGATAATGCATATATGTGATAATTGTGTATTATCTTTTTGTTAGTAATAATCCCGGAGCCGGTAACGGCGGCCGCGCCCCCTGTCCCCGCGGCCCCCCTGGCGGCCCCCGCCCCCGCCGTCAAGGCGCTGGACCCCTCGCGCATCGCGGACTCGCTGTACGTGGGGCGAGCTCGCCGCCAGGACTCCTCCTCCTCCGCCGAGCTGCTCTCTCCCGCGCAGCCCTCCCTCGACGCCGCAAACAGGGGGCCCTTCAAGCGAACAGTGTCCATCGACACGCGCTCCATGGACCTCTCCAAACCCACAGACAAAGACGACTACGAAGGCGCAACGGCCATGCTGAGGCGTCTACTTCAACTGGACAAGCCCGAAGCCGCTGCCGTCTCTCCAACCTCTTTATCTCCAGCGACGTCAGATACGAATCAGCCCGGTCCGGCCGAGCTGCCGGTCTACCAGCCACCCAGCTCGCCCGATTCGCCCAACTTGCCCGATTCCCCCGGCTCGCCCAACTCCCCCGGCTCGCCCGGCTCGCCCAACTCGCCCGACGATGACTTCTTCAACAGCACGCCCAGGAACAGCATGGACCGCTCCAACCCCACTTTGCTGCTCTTTAATGAGGGCGGTAAGTTGATCACAAATCATCAACGTGTACTCTTATAATACCTCTATGTTCAGACTATAGAAATGAGCTATACTTTTGAAGATGCGTAGGCCCAGCGACGCTCAATCTGTTTAACTGATTCACTCCACAAAGTGCACATAAATAACGCTACATGTTGGTGTGTAAATGTAATGACTGATCGAGTGTATTTTGCAGATGCGGATGAGATATCCCGGCGCATGCTGAAGACCAGCAGCTTCGACTCCGCGGCCGATGATACCAGCGTTTACAGGAAACGGTACTCCTCAGGTACGCCGTATGATTAACTGAACACCGTTTCTGTTTATCGACTCCCCGTAGGTTTTTTATCCAATGTATGTGTTTGTCAGATTGGAACAGCGCCTGGATTTTCCACGAGCGGTTGCGGCTAGTGGCGGAGGGCATCTCGCTGCAGTTGGCGACCGCTGACGACGAGCGGGCCCTCGCCGCGCTGCACCTGGACCGCGCCGCCCTCGTCCTGCGCAGCGGACACAAGGTACACAAACAAACTTTGATCTGATAGCATTCATCGTTGGAACACCAGCGCGGATATATCCAAAGTTAATTAAGCTTTTGCTAAGTTTTTATTTAATATAAATTTGCAGAGGATAAAAACGACGATCACAGTAGGCAACGTGCAGATCGACAACATGCAGTACGAGACTGGGCAGTTCGACTTCGCCGTGGTGGCCAGCACGCGCGGCGACGGCGGCGGCGAGGGCGCGCGCTGGCCGCCGCTGTGGAACCCCTTCGGCCAGCGCGCGCACTACGCCTCCGAGCCCGCCGCGGCGCGCGCGCTTCTGCACCTCACGCACGACACATGGGCCGCGCAAGGGCTTCGATATACAGGTGAGGCTCCTTTAGAGGGTTTATTTATACCTACATAAGTATCTCACCACGCCAATTTTTCAAATACCATATAACCTAAGAGCCCGTGATGGCCAGACCTTCCTTTAATTCACAAGCGTGAAAATTCTTTCATGTGTATGTCTAACATAGGTAAGAATAACCCCCAAACATGAAACCTGGATCGTGGTTCCTTTGGGAGATAACAGGTAAAAGGTTGTTATCTCCCAAAGGAACCGCGATCCAGGTTTCATGTTTGGGGGTTATTCTTACCTATGTTAGACATACACATGAAAGAATTTTCACGCTTGTGAATTAAAGGAAGGTCTGGCCATCACAGGCTCTTGGTCTAATACCATATATTTCATACGTTAATAATGTGTTTCGATTATTTGACAAAGTAGATTGTTGAGATGTATCGTGTGGTGCAGAGCTGACGGAGGTGGAGCTGCGGCTCGGGCCGCTGGCGCTGTACGTGGAGGACGCCTACGTGACGGCGCTCGCGCAGCTGGCGCGCGCCGTGGCCCCGCCCCGCCCCGCCGCGCCGCGCGCCTGGCCCGCCGAGCACGCCGCGCTGCGCGCCCCGCTGCGCCTGCGCGCGCTGCACGTGCACCCGCTGGACATGACGCTCTCGCTGCACACCGCGGTCAGTACCGCGCCCGCTCTCGGCCTCCGCTGTCACGTGACGCTGACACTTAACCAATGAGCTCGTGTCGCAGATCCGCATGTACATCGCGCTGGACCAGAGCCCGCTGACGCTGGGCGCGTTCCGGCTGCGCGACGCCATGACGTCCCCCGACCGCCTCACGCAGGCGCTCACCGTGCACTACCTCTCCGCCGCCATCTTGGGCGCTGGTAACGAACGAACCCTCTATCATGATGTCTTCTTTTATTAATAATTACAAATATTTGATTTGTCATAGAGTCATAGTGAAATCCGTTTGATTGTCCCCTGCAGGCTGGGTGGTAGGAGGGCTAGAGCTTCTGGGCGCGCCGGGCGCGCTGGCGGCGCGTCTGGGCGGGGCGCGCGGCGGGGTGCGCGGCGTGGCGTCGGCGGCGGCGGCGGCGCTGCTGCGGTCGCTCAGCGCCTGCGCCGGCAGCCTGGCGCGCAACCTGGACCTGCTGGCCGGCGACGAGGAGCACGCGCAGAGGGCCATGGCCGCCAGGTACCACTCCTCCGCCAGCTGCTGGCGGCGCGGCGGGGCGGGGCGCTCGGCGTGACCCTTGTACTTTCCCCTCTCTATATGGGGTCGACACAACATTTTTTCTCTTCATTTTCCCCTGTCAGCCGTTATGTACAAAAATGATCGATGGCCTGTTCTTTTTGCTGGATATTGTTTTGCAGTACTTTGAACGATTGATATTGTTTCGCAGGCGCCGCCCGCCGTCCAGCTTGCTGGCCGGGCTCGCGGCCGGCATCACCAACTTTGCCATCAACATACTGGGTAACTATCCTCTCCTATTATAGAGTATTTAGGTTTTAGATCGTTTATTTTTCTCATAAAAATTACAAATTCACTCAATGAAACTATTTAACTTATAAGAAAGCATCGTAAGTATTTCGTTAGTAAGTTATTTACAAACAAATGTTTTATGCTAATGTGTAGGTGCAGTAGGCGGGCTGGCGCACCACCCACTGGTGGGCGTGGCCGTGGGCGAGAGCGCGAGCGGCGCGGCGGCGCTGCGGCGCGGGCTGCTGGGCGCGCTGGCCAAGCCGCTCAGCGCCACCGCCGACCTCGTGGCCTTCGCGGGCCACGGCCTGCTGGCGCAGACGGGCTGGGACCCCGCGCCGCAGGTACACCTCTCTCTGACCTTAACAAAGTGTCCGTTTTGTTGTTATTTATGTGTTTGTGGTGTGTTCTGCGTCAGGCGCGGGCGGCGTGGTCGTCGCACGGCCTGATCGCGGGCTGGCGGCGCGACTGCGTGCGCTGGGTGTTCCGCCTCGCCGACCTGGACAGCATCGAGGGCTTCCGCGTGCTCCTCGACTCCGCGCCGCTGCATCTCATCCTCACGCACAAGGTACCCCTATCAGTTATATAATCAACACGAATCAGTGATTCTCTGCAGTATCTCTGCATAACAACAGCTAACGGTGTGAAGTTAAAGTTGAATTAATAAATAATAGGACATGTTCCTCAGTTCATGGTGCTGACGGAGCTGGACACGGAGCGCGTGCTGGAGATGATAGACCTGAAGAACTGCTACGTGCACCCCTACCTGGGACAAGTGCTCGAGGTCAGGACTCTCATCACCGCAATAATACTCAATCGTTCCTTGTGACGCGTGGTGACCGACCGGTTGTGTTCCTCAGGTGACCGTGACGCAGAGGCGCGCGGCCAGGCTGTCGGAGGTGCGCGCCGTAGACGAGGAGGACCACGAGGTCTGTAACAGCTGCACATTGGACTGCTTTATCCTTTTTGTTTGAATTATTTATTTTTGGATCACATTACAAATTCTCTCTGGGCTCACACTGAAACTTTATACAATGAACTAACAGATCTGAGCGGTAATGGTTGTAGCAAAAAATATTTTAAAAGATATCTAGACTGGCAACTCAATCTCAGAGCCACGAGCTAGATGTGAATTTTGCAGTAGAATCTGTTTACTGATTGCATTCCAACGGCTGGAACATGTATTTATGGTTACAGCTGTCGGCGGCGGCGCGCGCTCGCGTGGCGCGCTACACGGGGGCGGCGGGGGGCTCCGGGGGCGCGGGGGCGGGGGCGGTGGGGGGCGCGGGCGGGGGCGGTGCGGCGCGCGTGCTACGCGTGGTGCCGACGCCGGGCGCGGCGCCGGCGCTGCACGCGCTGCTGCAGGCGCTCTCGCACCACAACCAGCCCGAGCATCTCTCCATGCTCTAACCAAGACCTCACCAACCATCATCTACTACCTAACTAGCTAGATAATGGTAACGATACATTTTAAGGTCACGTCTCCAGTCCCAATGCTAAAATTTTAAATCACTAACTTTTGGGGCCACGCCTCCAACTAATTCAAATATAAAAAGTGAAGTAAAATATTATGAGAAAAGTAATTATTTTCATCAGTATTCAAATGTTTCATTCTTGATATTGGTGGAACACCTATTAAGTATATAGAAAATTATATTACTATTTTTTAAGAATAAATTCCATAATTATAATGATTCCGTTTATTTAATTATTTTTGTCATAAATAATATTATTTTTTAATTTAATTTAATTATTCATGGTGATAGTTTAATTGGGAATTTTATTAATTATTTTCTTATTACGTTTTCACATTCCGTTTTGCATTTATGAATTATTGTTTGAATTTGTGTTTATTTGTATGTAATTGTACTATTGTATTATGTAACCAATCGGTGCCAAAAATAAATTAAATATTGAATGTATTCAGTTTATCTTGTTTTTTAACTAACTACCAACCTACTTATTAATACATTTTAAATATTTGTATAAATGTATACGTTATATTTAAAATATTATTTATATTGACGACCTTTGTGACGCAGCTGGCGAAGGTCCGCCTGCGACGAAAGAGGTTGCGGGTTCGATTCCCATAATTCATTGGGAAAAAAAATTGCACGATCTGCAAATATTTGTGCCGAGTGTCTGGTTGTTTTAATGTATTATAAAAATATAAATGTATGTTTATTATATTAAATATAAGTATCAATAATGTAGCACCCATATCACGAGCTTGGAGTTCACTGCGGGGCCGGATGTTGCTGTGTGAGTTGTCGAGCATTATCAAAAATCATTTAATTCGGTTTAATAGTTATAGCGTGACGACAATGAGGTACCTATAAATTTTTTAAAATAATTTTTTAATAAATATTTCCTAAATCAATGACTCTTTATAAATTAATCATATAAAAAAAAGCTTGTTCAATGACTCAAACAAAGTGTTCATATTATACCTCATCACTCACACGAAATGTTACTGAAACGCCTGTTCAATATAACATAGCAAGCATTACGTATCCACGCTATTTCTCGCAGGCGACAAATTTAATGATATCTTCTAGTTTTACAGCAAATAAAAGTTACCAGTTATCTTCCAATATTGTTTAAATATGAGCACTATGATATCATATCTGTGTCTGGGTGTTATAATATATGCATAATAAAAAATGTATATCCATGTATGTATATTCTATTAAGTATATCAGAAACCTAGCTCCCGCAACACAAGCTTATGGCTTATCACGGGGCTAGATGTCGCGGTGTGAATTGTCCAGCAAGTATTATTTAAGTATTATTTAAGTATTTATTTATTATATCTTGTTTCTTGCAGCTGGTTCGTTCGGAAGACCATCAGCCTCGTCCCACGGCCGAGTTTTGGTTCCCTTCGGCCTCACACGTACATACAATAACATCTCCGGAATACACACTAAACAGGTAAACATTCACTTAAATACTTCAATAACAGCAAATCTCACAGAGATTGACTATTAAAACTATATGAAGAGAAAGAGACAATATGATCGAATATTTTGATTACCAAAACCCGACTTCTGATAGCATATATTATTTCTATCGTCCATAATCACTTCTATTATGTTTCCTTTTTAACTACACTTATTTGTTTCAGATCAACGAGCTAGCTTATGAGATAAGAAGACCCAACTCTTCCGACGTAGTTTGTGCCAAATCCTCTAGAACTTTACCATGATATTGAAAGTCCTTGGTTAACGTTATTTAATACGAATAGGTACATCTGGCAGATGAGAACTTAAAAACATTTTTATAAACATTTTGCATTGAAATTTTAAAAATGTTGTAAAACCCTATGATTTTCTATAACGACTAAGTATTTTAATAAGTAGGTATTTTTTATTATATCAAGTTTAATGGAAAAATCATTGGAAAATCTATCCATTAATGTATAGCAGGCGATGGCTAATTAAAACCGGTTCTACCAACATAATTCAATGCATAATATTTTATTGATTACGTTTGTTACTGTTTGTGCTAGTGCTAGTCGCACGGACACTATCCATTCTCATTTCCCAGCAGCTCGCGTTCTCGTAGCAGGCTGTTGAGAGTTTGTTATGGTATTTATTGGGAAGCTGCTGGGAGATCGGCTAACTCACAACTCGTCGTCGCTCGGGAGACTCCTTGTAGTCGGGGCCCGTTGAGGCCCGTGGCCGGCCGCCCTGAGGGCCTCTGGGAGTGGAGGCCCCTGAGGGCCTCTGGGAGTGGAGGCCCGCGGAGGCCGGATGTTCATTATAGCAGACACACGCGGGAGAGAGCAGGCGGCCGGGAGCGACGACGGCGCGCTTACGCCGAATGCCAGGGATAGTCCGTAAACCTTGTAGCTCAAGTTCCATTGGGTCACATCGAAAGACTTCCGTATGATGGGACCGCGCTTCGGTCATCCCTAAGAGTTCTTATAACTAGACTGAAGCCTGAATCCTAGATCGACGAATGTAAAAACGAAGGTCAATCTAGCATTGTACCATAATTATATTGTTTTCTATCTGTATCAGTTCTCGTTTACAAAACTTACGGTCTTAAAATTTGCTCGTCTTTTTAAGGCATCGGTATTAATGATTTGTATGACTTTTATAGTATTAAGTAGGTATTATTTTATCTAAACAAGATATGAACTGTTAGCACTTTATTGGTAAAAATTATGTTGTTTTGTATAATAAAATAAATTGTTTTTAAATTAATGTTTTGTTTTATTGCTCTAAACTTCTGATTTGTTTTTGCCTAAAAGTCTGAGCTACGTAGGCGTGTAGGTTGCCCTGATAAAAGCGTCGACCTAGTTTTTAATTCAATTTCGATATTATTATTACTACGAATGAAAGTTAGGTATAATTGAGGCATAGGTACTTAATAAATAACATGCTATATTTGGAAGCTTCACTTATATTTAAATTTGATTTCGTGTCATATCGTTGCGAAATCAAATTCGATTTAATAAGAAAGACGTAAGAATATTAAATATGTATGTACCTACAATTAACACGCTCACTGCGTTATGAGATCAAATTAGCCAATGCGTAACTTTCCGCTGGTGCGGCAGTCAAAATCGCGTTCTTTCACCCTGTGCGGGGGGTGACAATATTGACATTTCTATGACAACAGACAACAGAGTACAACAGAGACAAATATATCAAAATTCTTATCTTTTGAAGCCTAGCATGGCGTAGGAAATATCATATGAGATCGCTTCGATCCCATACGCACTGGATAGAAATGATTCACGTTCAGTGCGAAGTGAGTTCAGAACGGCCTCAAAAATTGTAGGACTCATAGCCGCACTGAGTGAGGGGCGGGCGACGCGGGCGCCGCGTAGTGACGTGATGAAGTTTCGATACGTACGGACGCTGCTAGCCAGTGCGCCCGCATTTTTACAAAATATAAGTGAACCCCATCTATTGTTACTGTCAATCTTATTTTTTGACATTGCAATAGATGCAGGGCAAATTTTCCAAAATGTTTATGCTGTTCTCAGAGGCAGTTCTGGTTGAAGATTCCTCTGAAAAAAATTCTATATTTTAATTGTTTCACCTCGTCCAATCCATTTGACGAATCTTTATCACATAATATAAGTCTCTTTTTACAACGCTTATGAAAAAGACCATAATTAAAAACAAATCATATAAATTTATCGTGACTGCAATTTTGTTTTAATCCCATCCCTAGTTGAGACACAAATTGAACTTTTTTTCAGTGCGATATGAGGCATAATTGATGGCATATATATATTTTTTTAATTTATTAAGTACCGAAATGTCATAACTCCGGGCGAAGCTAGTTTAAAGTTAAACATATATTTAAGTTTATAATGGTAAAGTTTCAAGCCAATATTGTCGTTTCTGAGCTAAATACAAAGTATTTTAGAGACGATATTTTTTGAGGCCGAAAAGGCCTCAAGCGCACTGCAAAAAAGTTCAATCTTGACTCGAAAAGACCTCATACGCACTGGCTGAAAGTCTACGAAAAATGGTGCCGCAGTGAGCGTGTTAACAAGACTGACAAAAGTGCAATCTTGAATCTTGGCCGCTCTCCGCTCTGTGAAGAACTACGTTTTTGATGAAGAGGATACTTGTGTTCAAAGGTCAGAGAGCGCGCCCCTCCGCTATGGTAAACTGGACCTACCTTGCAGCAGCACCACATTTAATCACCATTCTCTTTGTTCTTACCTATGATACAGAGCACACACTTCATTGTATCTAGATCTAAAAAGGAATCACCCGATGCCACCCGATGCCACCCGACACATAGGTACCTAACTAACAACAGGTATGACTTGTCAATTTTACAGCGGCCCGAGACGTGGGTACCTGGGTGACGTATGGCAAAATAACAGTATATCTATACTTCTATACTAATATTATAAAGAGGAAAGATTTGTTTGTTTGTAATGAATAGGCTCCGAAACTGGACCAATTTCAAAAATTCTTTCACCTTTGGAAAGCTACATTATCCCCGAATCCCCGAGTTACATAGGCTATAATATAGCAAAGAAAATTGCGGGAAAGTGTAAAACGGGTGCGAAGCCGCAGGGCGGAAAGCTAGTACAATATAAACCAGTTATTTAATTATCTACATAGAAAATTCAAATGCATGTGTCAGCGCTTCGTAGGTAGGTGGGTAGGTACTACAATACCGCGGGCTATCATAAACTTAGCATTACCGGAATTCCTAAGTTGGTCTTTTTAAAAGCTCTAATTAATATCTCTATGAATAAGTGCCGAGGTCTCTACCTGGGGCGAGAGTCGAGGGTCAGTCTCATCACAATCGCGTGCGTCCTGTCGCGCGACAACCTTGTGTCGAATCCTTTTGTGATCCAATCAATTCTCGCCGGCGTACTAGGGTCTGATCTGTTGTTGCTCGCTCTTTATTAATATAAGTTGTATAGGTTCAAAGTATCTTGTGTGTGTCGAGGTCAAAAATCATGTAGTAGGTGTCTACTAAGTAAGTAGGTACCTAAGTACTTATGGTTACAATGTTGCAAAATCACGAAGACATAGGTAACAAGAAAACAGCCGTTTGTAGGTACCTACCTACCTACTGGCCCATAATTGAAGTAAACTATTGCTTTTCTAAGTACCTAGCAATTTTGAGTATGTAATTGGTGCCTATTCGACACAAAAGTTGTCAGACTTAACACTAAGTTCTTATTGATATTGTCAAAAACCCTTGCGGTGATTAGATCACTCACCTGAGGTAAACAGTTACACACGTGTGTGCGTTTGAGGAAAACTGCTTTATTTTGCACCGCGCCGCGCCAATGCGCCGTTTGTCACCGTTGTAATGTCCAATGTCTTACTCATTTTAACTAGAAAATATCACCCAACTATTAGTTATTAAAATATGTTGATCTCCAGGATTGTTTATAAAAAATAACTAGTAAGGTCAACCAGTCTAAATGCGTCTATGGGGCAAATGCGTTTTTTTGAATTTATTCGAGAACTATTCAACATACGTTGACTTCTGTCATCTAGTTGCATTTGTTTGAACTAAATACAGAACATGCAGTTCGTGCGGATGGCGTGGCAGTTCAGATATTCGAGTAATTGGCCATTTTGAAAATTGCACGTTTCAGAACAAATTTTGACTGCTTGAGGCGAGTTACTAAATCCATCTTAGTCATTCAATTAACTGATTTTATTCAATAATCATTGTAAGGAATAAACTATGGGCTACCAACCCAGACAGTTATTTTTAGTGAAATAGCTTTATTTAAAGAAATAATAATGTTTCCATTTATAAGGTTAGGGTTAATTTCTTGGGGTAAATGCATCTGGTGTTATGGGGCAATTGCGACTGTGGGACGCATTTACCCCCAAAACACATATTGTCAACCTTTTTATGTCGGCAAATTTTAATATGAAAATTAAATGCAAAAAAAATCTTGTCTCATGGAGGTTTTTATATCGTTTTTGTCATATTATTATTTGAAAATATACAAAAGTCAGAATATACTTAACTTTAATTTAAAAAAATGCGGTGTAGCCTTCAAATTTGTGTTTTATTATAATCTATATTGTTCTACGGTTCTATCAAAATCTCACGCGTAGAAATTTGTCTACTATCGTCCCATCGTATTACTTACATTTGTTATTTTTAGACTTTTGTTGAATTTTGATAGTTTGTCCGTACCCAAATAAAATGTTGACAGCATCTGGATTTGACAAGGGGCTAATGCGTCTATCAAAATTTAGACGCATTTCCCCAATTTTTACTAAATTGTCTCTAAATGCGCCAATTATTTTTTTTGACTAGTTTAACTATCATACTATTGCAAATAAATTTTAACCAAAAAGTTATATCTAGTTATTATCACGAAAAGCTTACTAATAAAGTTTTTATTCAATAAAGACGCATTTTCCCAAAGCGGGGCAAATGCATCTAAAATTCCCATTTAAAATAAATAGTCAATTTGAAACATCTGTAAAGCTCCAGGGAAGATATCGCTGATTGAACTTTGTGCAGAAATAGCCATAATATTGAACTACAGTTTCAAAAAGTGGATAATGCCATACATTTGATCACAATGAGGCTCTAACTTGAAGTGATCGAGAAATACCACGCATTTGCCCCGGTTGACCTTATCTATGTTGGCTCGCGGTGGAAGCTGGCTTTCACCTTTAAAACCTTCCCTAGGCTATGACGACACAGGCCGAAAAAACAAAAGCACCTAAATCGGCCCAGCCGTTATTCAGATATAAAATTACAACGAAAAGTGTAGATATCTGTAATCTAGCACCTGTAAAACAGGTCCAGCAATAATAAATAAATAAATAAATATTTCCGGACAATTCACACAGCAACATCTAGCCCCGTGGTAAGCTATATTTATTATAATCTGTAAAGAAGCGTTGTACCTACGCGATAACACCATCATATTATAAACCATTACTGCGCGTTGTACCTACGCCATAATACCATCATATATAAACCGACATGTTCTGAGAACTGAAAAGTTGAAGAACATTCTCCCAATCCCGCACTTGGCCAGCGTGGTGAATAAGACCTAACGCCAACAGAGAAGTCCCTGTGTCCCAGCAGTGGGAACCTAAATAGGGGTGATTATGATGAAAACCTGCAGAACGTACAAAATTTATACCGGAGTGATAATCGAACTTGCGACCATATTGCAACAATGCCATCATTAGCACTAAAGGTAGTAATTGAAGTTTGAGCGCAAGCACGAACGATATACTATTCTTTAATTTACCGATTGAATAAATTTTTGATGTGTTTCGTATTCAGTTAGTTGTTACGGCCATGGCCGCGGGCCGATGATGCCTGATGTTAATGATGTTAATGAGCCGCGTCATTAACAAGCAGTCATGCTCGCGCCGATACTTCGCCGGGATCCTTGCGGTGCTCGGCTGAACGAAGCGGAAGCGGGGAAACAAACAAACGTACTTCGAAGATAATGCTATTAATGCTGTTATTTGTATGTGGAAATTTTTAACATTTTTCATAAATTGGTTTACAAACTAGGTACAAATACTACAAATACAAATGTATAAAAGTATTCTTGTAACAAAATATTTAAACAGCATTCGTAATAATGATAAACCTTTCAGGGTAGAAAGTTATGTCACCTCGCCTTGTATACGCGAGGGCTCAACCACGGGGCTCAACCCTTTGGCTCTAATAAGCTTATAATAGTACGGGAGGCGACGATGCTAAATGGGGATTTACTCGAGCGTCAAAGAGACCTATTGGGTTGCATTTGGTAGATGATAAGAAGAAAAAAATTGTATGAGACCGATGTGTTTCATCAGTGGGGGAAGCGACCATAGATAATTAAAAACTTATTTAAAAAAATACTGTTGTATGGACGTACTTAAGCGCGTCAGTTAGTGATAGATTCTATGAATCAGATTCAATAAATTGAAAATCAGCTTAACATACTTACATACTTAAAGATAATTTAGGAAATATGATTGATAATTTATTTATTTATTTTATTTAAAATATACGTTTGTAAATCTGTTGTTTACACGATTGGGGTGGAAGTACGTAAAAGTTAAAAAAATAAAAATCGCGACTCATTTTTTATCAAAAAAAAGAACAAAAAAACTAGCATTTCTAAAGGTGTTAGAGCGTCAGATTTAGATGTATATGGTTCATCTCTATGTTCTAATTCTACCATATCTTAATCTGACGATTATCTAAAATGATTTTCCTAATCTGACAAAAACAAATTTTCCCTTATAATTCACGTTCGAACATAGATATATTTTTTATATTTGGTGGAGGTACTTGTCTGGGTACTAGCTATCTCCAGTATCTTAATCTGACGCGCTCGAGTAAATCCCGAAATCCCCTCTTCGGCTCCCCTACTATAATGTACATACATGTGTAGTGAATAATGTTCAGTTAAGTTAAGTAACTAACACCTAATTAATTACTACATTAGACCTATACGTATTTGGCATATCTCTATATTATGATATTATTATGAATCTATAAGTACTAAAACATTACCTTATGTTATATTTAAAATTAAAATTTAAAATGTCATTTTAGCCCATATTTAGGATATTGTATCTAACAACTGCTCTACCGGAGAGTGACTAACTCTCAGGTAGATTCTACATAGGTTTCCTGTTTTAAATTTTCCTTAACTAACAAATAAATAAATACATTTATTAAATATTTCCGGACAATACACACATCAACATCAAGCTTACCTACCATGGGGTAAGCTCGAAGCTTGTGTTACGGGTGCTAGATTTCTGATATACTTAATATAATATACATACATGGATAGATATTTTTATTATAAATATAGATCACCCAGACGCCGGAACAAATATCTGCAGATCGTACAATTTTTGTTCCGAAGCGGGAATCGAACCCGCTACCTTCTGCGTCGCAGATAATCCTTCGCCCGCTGCGCCACAGCGGTCGTTAGGATAAAACAGATAAGGATAATTTTCTTGTACACATTTTAACAGATATGTCAAAAGTTGTACTGAGTAATACTACATTTGATTTTGATTAGTTCTTTATATGTTTTTCCTCAATAATGCATCACGGCGCACGTCAATGGCCTGACGACACTTCAGAAACCAACAAGTATGACTTTTTCAGTTTTCCCCAGACCGGTGAGAGGGTTCAGGCTGTGTGTGACGTCACGCGCGCCCTCTACTTACCGCTGCGCAGGCGCCGCCGGCCGCATTCGTCCCTTGCGCTCGCGGCGCCCCCACGCGTCCACTGCTCCGCGAAATAAGCGCGACCGCGAACTAAGAGTTTCTTATAAACAGTGAAGGAGTTCAGTGCAACATGCCGAAGAATATTCTTGCAGAGATGGGGTCCCAGGTGGGCCTAACCCCCGGCCGACAGAACAAAAAGGTACGTTGCAATTTTATAATCATTTATTTATTTATTAATCATTTTTATAAATAAATAAATATATAATATTTTTTTAAGTAAGATATGAACTTATTTATAGGCTTAGCTCATATAAACATATACCTTATAGACAAACACACATACAAATATAAACCATATGCGAATGTCCGTGGATCCGCTGCCCGGTTTTTCGGCATGTCCTCGAAATATGGGAATCGACAATTAAAGTAGCTGCTTGTAATAATAAATATTTATCGAATGCTGTGGAAAAAACACCGAGTAGAGGAACGTCATTTTTACGCGAAAAGCGCAATTTTTATAGCGTCGGGTATACGCTGCTCACGGTCGGACCGAAATAACCGCCGCGGCGCGTCGCGTGCGCACCAATGTCAATAACGCATCTATGATCCATGATAGATCGATCCGACATCGTTGCACGCAAAAAAATACAAAGGGCCAATTATAGAGTTACATGGTCTAATTACCCACAACACTTTTTGACTATATATTCAAATAATTAATATCTAGAATATTCAAATAAAAGAAAATTCGAAAAATATTTAATTTTTCCCGTTTGATCTTGTTTGAACGTTTGAACTTGCAAAATAATCGCAAACACCTACTTCATATTACTATTCATGGTCATAAACAAATCGCATTTTACTAAAATTAAATTGCAAAGCATCGCCTCAAAACTAAAAAAAAAAATAAAAAAATTGTCTGCTGAAAAAATGAATCAATCGGGCAGCGAGACGCGATATCTTGCTATTCGTTGAATTAGACGAGCATTCATTACCAAGGACTTGGAATTTTGCCAGAATTCTCACCGTTAACGAAAACTTTTGTAATGTTTACTACACAAATATTAAAATGATGTAGTAAAATCTCATTGGAACTCGGTTTTTTTTTACATTTTTATTTCATTGACCAGACGTGCTCCGCGTTTGTTTCAAAGGAATTCTGTAAATTTTAGTTTGTGATATCGTAATTACTAATTTAATTAATGTCAAAAAAACATAAACACGGTCACCTAGCCGACCCGCCGACAGCTTCTCTTGCGTATTTTAATGTTATACTAGATGTGCCCGCGACTCCGCCCGCGTTAAATTATGTTTGTATGGGAGTCGCGTCTTATAACTGGAGCCTATACTGTATTATTCTATGTCCATCAATTTCATCAAATTCGGATCATTGGTTTAAAAGTTATGGAGGAACATACTCGTATCGTACATACATACAGAAAAAAATCTAAAAATCGTCAAATTAGTTTCAGTATTATTTATTTTGTATTTATTTATATTGATACTTAATTGATATTACGTGATTAATATCACGTGCTTGTAAGTACCTAACCTACATAAGGTTTTGTGTTAATTAAGTTACATAATGAATTCAAATTCCTTAAAGCCACGTACCTAGGTACTATTTTATCGAGATAGTTCAAAGAAAATATTGTTTGATTCTATTCAATACCTATAAAAAATAAATAGTAAATACTATAAATAGTGATAAAATATCTTGATTATTTAAATAGTAGTTTTATATTAACTTAAAAAAAACCTGTGCCTGTGCCATTCGTTTTCCAAGCGCTAATACATTTTCACGTAAACAATCTCATCAGATAGGTACCTATAATGCTGTGTAGACTCGCCTATAACTCTTCAGTTGTTGAAGTCTGAGTCAATGCCAAAACTATATTAACTGTTTTCAAACGACAATTTGAATTAATGCCAGTTGCCGTAATTATATAAAATAATATCCTTATCTTGTAGATATATATTTATATATATTTATAAATATTGTCACATTATTTCCTGGTGTTTTCCTCCACGAAGCGCATAGTTTCGAGAATAAAGATTCTCCAATAAATTCCTCTATGATACGGGCATTTAAAAGGAATGTGTTCTCTTGGTTTGACCACTCTTGAGAAATTCTAATATTGCGGAAAATATCATTTATTACTTTGATATAACTTTTTAATGCTTATAGAGGTAAATATCGAATGATTGCCTGCATTCATTATATCAAATATCTATCTATGTATGTATATTATATTAAGTACTTATATCAGAAATCTAGCACCCGTAACACAAGCTACGAGCTTACCACGGGGCTAGATGTCGTTGTGTAAATTGTCCAGCAATATTTATTATTTATTAATATTATTCACTAGCAGCCCCCGCGAACTTCGTCTCGCCATATCCTTTTATTTGCAACTATATCCATACTAAATTTCATCGAAATCGAATTTTCCCACGTAAGCATATATTTTCCCGTGGAAGCATGTATTTTCCGCGGTGAAAAGTCTCACGCCATATACTTTTATTTGCAACTATCTTCTGCATACTGAATTTTATCTAAATCGATTTTTTCCGCGTAATCATATATTTTTCCGCCGAAGTATGTATTTTTCCGCGGTAAAAAGTAGCCTATGTTAGGATTATGATATTACATAATTATATTACATTACATTGACTCCCCCACCCGTACCCCAGTGACGCTTACATGGAGTCTACATCGCATGCTGGCTAGCTGAGCGCGGTGAGCGACAACCTCTAGACTTTTTTCTAATACTTGCATTTTTAAACTCGTGATATCTTCCGAATGAAATGTCCGAATTGAATAATTCAAAAAGTTATAAAAAGGTATTAAAGCCGTCTTGAATATAAAGTAATTTATTTTGATAAGGATTAATACCAAGGTACAAATGAAGACCCTTTCAAGAGGCGGCATATATAAATTAATATTTTAGAATAAAAAACTGCTTACTGTGACATAACTATAATATTTAGACATATGCTGTCGCGACATTTTTTGTAGATAATGATGAGTTCTGCAAAGTCGTAGTACATGATTTTGTTCTATCATCAATAGTTTTCGCAGCGCACGCGACGTAAGGAATTTTTCAGGTCATTTTTTACACCTTATGTTACATTATTGGAGTTTTAGTAAGGATCCCTAATTTTTTTTAAAATATAATATAGCCTATGTTACTCGGGGATAATGTAGCTTTCCAAAGGTGAAAGAATTTTTGAAATCGGTCCAGTAGTTTCGGAGCCTATTCGTTACAAACAAACAAACAAATATTTCCTCTTTATAATATTAGTATAGATTATGCGTGTGTAGTTTTCTAGTCTTTATTATAACCCCTTTTATACACCTGTTCAGGTGTATTAACTGTAACCATAATGTAAGATCTATGTAAAACCCAAAATTAATTTATACATTAATTATAACCCATTTACTGCCCAAGTTCTGATGACGCTAGGCAGATTGATATTCCGCGCGTAGTCTTCACAAAACAGATTGAGCTTGGCCTAGGCCTATTCTAGACTTCTAGACTCCTATTCAAATAATCAAATAATAAAGAAAACATTTTTTTTGAAAAAGTAAGGTCCAATAAATATTTAAATAAATATTTTGAAAATTAACAACATTGTATTTACTCTCTCACCGATGTGGAAATTTTATTTTTAATTTGGTAAAAACTTAGGTTTTATGTATTTTTTACAATAATTACACAAATTGAGATACAAATTGTTGGTAAGATATTTAACAACTCTATGTACACAATTTTACAATAGAATTTTCTTTATCTTTATCTAGAGATGGATCACCATTACCTCCAGATTCCCTATCTGTATTTGACTTGCTACCTGCGTCCGTCGTTCGAGTACCTACCTACTAAGTGGACTAAGCAAATACACATAATCAGAATAATGAGTAGGCAACTTGAATTTATAAGATAACTTTCCAGTGGCGATGTTGTAAAGTGTACACATCCTATCTATGTCCTCGTAATGTTGGAGCGGCTACCGGCACTCACAAACCACTTCACTTACTGGATCAATGCTCCTCCTGTCCTCAGATAAAATGATTAAACTATACAATCTGGAACCGCATGACACGTGCTGAAGCTGAAATATCACATTTTATTTTAGTTAAGGCTCTATGTTCGAACAGTCTGCCTGCCCACACCCAAAAAATTAAAAGACCCAACAATATAAATATGTAGGTATCTATATTTAACCGACTTCAAAAAAAGAAACTCAAGTTGACTGTATTTTTTTTGTTGTGCCCACTTAGCCAACGGCATCACCCGATGTTTGTATATTAAATTAAAACTGTCCCCGGCGAAAGTGCATTGCGAATGTCATAGCAGTTGCGATTTATAGACTAGAATCATAAATCGAAGTTATCTTTAGGATATGAAACGGGTAACATACCATGATTTAATTGTTTTTGAGTTTTCCGATATTTCGACACTGTTGCAAGCGCCATGTTCACGGACAAACTGATGACACCGGCGGCGGCGGGTGCATTCGTGAATGAAACAGGTGATAACAGTGACAGTGACATTCAAACTCGCAATAAAAGACTCAGGAAGAGGGTAGATCGTTTCGTTTGTCAATAACGGTCTGCCTACCCGCCGCCGCCGGTGTCATCAGTTTGTCCGTGAACATGGCGCTTGCAACAGTGTCGAAATATCGGAAAACTCAAAAACAATTAAATCATGGTATGTTACCCGTTTCATATTCAAATATAGTTAAAAACCATGATAGTTTAAAAAGTTTTATCTTTAGGATTTTATAAAAATAAATAAATTGTAAAGGTTTTATAAATACATCTTTATAAAATCTTCAGATATCTGTCTAGTCACCGATAGGCACTGGTAGGCTCTCGCTTGTGAAATGCACTCCTTTGATGGACACAGTGCGCGGCCGCTCAACTGGCGCTTGCATCATCGAGTCACAGTGATAAGTCGAGTTGTTAGCCTTGATCGTGTCTGTCTTGTCTGGAGGGTAAATAACTGATATTTTATGACGTGTTTTACTTAATCTAGGTACCTACTTATAAAATTAAATCAGGAGACCCTATAGTCTTCCCCAATCGGAGACATACATTATCAGTAAAATGATAAATGATATAGGTAGCTTTCCGCCCCGATATATTTTTCCGGCTGTAAATTGTAGCCTATATCCATCTCCTTGTTCAAAGCTACTTCCCCAACAATTTTAAGAAATTTATAAGCATAATAAAAATCCGCCAATGCTTCCACAGCAGTTATTTTTATGAAGTTACAGGGAATAGAGCGAGCGAAGTCGCGGTGGGTCAGCTAGCCTATCCTAATAATAAATCTGCAAGGGTCGGTCATGGAGTAAGTTAGTTTTCAGAGATATTGTGTTTTAAGCTCAATATATTATGATATCTACTGAAACTAATTTGAAGATTTTTAGATTTTTTGTCAGAATGAACATGTATATGTAGAGATGAACCATTTTTAAAATGAACGCCCCTCCACCGCGGTTACACGTACATGCAAAAAGGTGTATAGATACAACACATATAAATTGATCTTTGTCATTGGATGTTCATTAACGTATAAGCAAACGGTATCACTTTGACAGACAGATGATCCAATCTATACTAATATTATAAAGCGGAAGAGTTTGATTGTTTGTTTGATTGTTTGTTTGTTTGTTTGTTTGAACGCGCTAATCTCAGGAACCGCTGGTCCGATTTAAAAAATTCTTTCAGTGTTGGATAGTCCATTTATCGAGAAAGGTTATAGGCTATATTTCATTTTCAAAAAAATTAGGGATCCGTACGGAAAACCCAAATATGTAACCCAAGATGTAAAATAAAATCCTTATATCGCATGCGCTGCGAAAAGTATTCATTTTAGAAATATACAATGTACTACAATTTTGTAGAAAACATTAATACCTACAAAAAATGTCGCGACAGCATATATCTAACTATTATAGTTATGTCACAATAAGTGTTTTAATTTTCAATATAATTAATTTAAATTCCGCCGCTAGGAAAAGCTCTATATTTGTATTTTCAAATTAAACATTATCAAAATAAACTACATTGTAATTACGAATATTTCAATATCTCTATAAAACTTTTTAAATGATTCAATTCGGACATTCCATTCGAAAGATATCAGAGTTTAAAAATGTAAGTACCGAAATAAACCAGCCCGTTCGGTAAGGTATCATACTTTGTTCGGGGACTCCGTCAGTACCTACTAAAATAAAGTCTTTAAACGAAAGTAGGTATATGGCTATCGTAAAAAAAGTAAAAAAAGTGGCCAAGTGCGAGTCGAACTCGCCCATGTAGGCTTCCGCAGCAATTATTTATGTATTAATGTTTATGAGTTTATGACTTCGTTCAAACCAATTTTCGTTGGTAGTAATCTATACTAATATTATAAAGCTGAAGAGTTTGATTGTTTGTTTGTTTGAACGCGCTAATCTCAGGAACTGGATTTAAAAAAATATTTCAGTGTTGGATAGTCCATTTATCGAGGAAGGTTATAGGCTGGTTTTATAAAAACTATACGAGATAACTTAAAGAAACGCAAGCGAAGCTGTCGGCAGGTCAGCTAGTGTTACAATAAGTATTACCTCTCACACGTTGAAATTATCACGGTTTTGTGGAGGGGAGTTCATATTTAGAATGGATAATCTGGTTCCTTCCCGTTGTCCCCGGTGACCGTATTCTACCTATGTATGTTCCACCGTATCCACCAAAAATTGGTAGATAAAAAATTTTATGTCTGGGACACAGGACAGATTCAAATTATTGCTCTAGTTATAATAAGATGTGGCCCCCACACAAACATAATATAGCGCGGACGGAGTCGCGGGGACAGCTAGTTACTAATAAATCTTTAAAGAAAACGATATCTTTGTCATGTAGATAGTAATAATAATCTTTTATCAGATTGACGAGGAGTTCAATCATCTCGCACAGCGCCGCCTTGTTCGGGATCTTGGTTACTTCTCGCTGAATCTGGTTCGTTCTGGCCACGAGGTTATCTTACGACCTGTGTTCTGTGTTCTGTGTACCACGAGACGATCCACCTGTGCCTGTGAGGTTGTGGCGGATCGCAAACGGTCATTGTTCATTCATTAATGAATATCTATTTTAAAATTGGTGTAAAATATATAATCGCAGCTCATTTATAGAGCCTGTAAGTCCCACGTTCTGGGACGAAACGGTTGATCAATAGTCTACGTAAATAAGGTTCGTGTATTGCCCGTTTATCTCAATATGAGACTGTAAAGGCTGTTAAACAAGGGCAAGACAAAACACCGTAGCAAATTAAATAGTTATGTTAGGTAATTAAAAAATATTTTACTGCTACAGTCTGACAATAATATACTTAAGGTCCAAATAGGTTATCTATAAAATAGTTAGCAATGAAACGTCACACCCGGAACCGACAGGGCGAAGGCAACCGGGTATCCTTCAGACGAACAGACTCGCGAGTCTGCCTACAAACTGCCGCACAGATTTTTTACCTCTTTGTGTAGTTATAATGTACAAGTACGCTTTCAAGGTTTACATTTAAATGAGCTGTTCGAAAAGCCATTGTTTTTCTTAGATTTTTATCTTAATAGCTGCAAGCGTAACTTCTGTCTGACTTCTTGAATATATTATATATTTTTTTTCTTTAACTAAGTAAATGAAATTTAAATAAAATAACGAAGCTGTACTGTGATATACTCTGTAGCGCAGGGAACGAAGGTCCACCTGCGACGCAAGAGGTTGCGGGTTCGATTCCCGCCTCGGCATAGCTATTTGTATTCAACTATTAGTTCCGGGTGTCTGGGTGTTATACAGGGCGTCCCAAAGTTATGGGCCATGGAGGGGAAGTACCTTAAATATCGTAGATAGCGAATTTTGCTCAAAGAAGACTTCATTTTATTTTTAAAAGTAAGTAATTCTGCATTCATAGATTTTCTAAAAATTACTTGCTTTGTCTGGGAATCGAACAAACTTACTTGTGGAAAAAAAATTACTCTACTTTTATGATACCAATCGAAAGAATAGCTAAAAAATAATAACTCTGCTTAAGTAACATAGTATTTTAAAAGAAAGGAACAAAGCAGAGTTATTATTTTTTAGCTATTCTTTCGATTGGTATCATAAAAGTAGAGTAATTTTTTTTCCACATGTAAGTCGGTTCGATTCCCAGACAAAGCAAGTAATTTTTAGAAAATCTATGAATGCAGAATTACTTACTTTTAAAAATAAAATGAAGTCTTCTTTGAGCAAAATTCACTATCTACGATATTTAAGGTACTTCCCCTCCATGGCCCATAACTTTGGGACACCCTGTGTATTAATAAAAAATATCTATCTATGTATGTATATTATATTAATATACATGGTACATATATAATTTAGCTCATCACGGGGCTAAGTGTTGCAGTGTGCTTTATCCAGCAATGTTTATTTATTTTTAATTATAATAATATATCTACTAACTAAATCTTTTAAAAGTTGATACAATTGAAAACAATTAAAAACTGTGCCTATTCCGTGATCAAAGAAATAAACAAATAAATAGAATAATTAAGAATAAATTAATCCCGAGAATCAACAGAACAATAATTGAGACATGCAGTCGACGCTTGCAAGGGACAAGGTCAATTTATAATCTGTAGTATCCCACTAATTAAGAACTACCTACACGTTGATTGCAAAAGTAATGGCGGTTAGATCATTATGAGCGAATGTTCAATCAATGCATGCAGGTACCTAATTACTTCTGCGGCAATACTGGAAATATCAGCCTGTTAATAATGTTCAATATCTATTGTACACCGTGACCACTCTGGTCAGCATAGGCAAGTAGTACTCACGTATGTCTAGCCCTAGGCACGTACGTACGTACTACATATTATGTCTATATGAAGCAACGTAAGGAGTGGCTTACGTCACTTCCGGGCTAGCGGTGATTGAGACCGTCAGCGGCCGGCGGGTCACGTGGTGTAGTCGCACCAATCACCGAGTCGCATTTAGGTAATAGGTTTAAGCCTGTTTCTTCAGGATTCTAAATTTTAAAATAGCATCCCTTTTCCCTTTTCATGGAAATTTTATAACTCAAGAACCGCTTTGCCGATTCAGGTGCTTTTTGTTTTAAAACAGTCGTAGTAGCCAATGGAAGGTTTAAAGGTGAGATAACACGGGAGTGAAGAAGTCGAAGCCGCGGGCTGGTTAAGTATTTATTACTTAACCAGCCCGCGGCTTCGACTCGTTAAAAAAAAACCTCAATAAGTCATTGAAACTGTGAGATTCATAAGTTATGAAATTAGGAAGGTTTGATAAATGTAGATATATTTTTAGATTTTCTGTGGCCTTACTTACATCTATTTAGTCTAGATTAGTGAGGAGGTAATTTATTGCTGCTAAAATTAATATTAATAAGATAATAAAATTGAAGAAATCTTGCACCTTACCTACATAGGTTCAGTTTAGCAATATAATATTATTTGGAAGCTAGGTACATAATATGTGTCTGATGGTGTGAGTGAAGGGAATCCTGCACATGTCCGCGGTAATTCGGCGCCGCAGAGTGCCCTGCGCCGGCGCCGGTAGAAAGTCGCCGGACCACGGACTCTCAACGTACCATGAAAATAAACAAGATAAATTACTGAGTTGGTACTTAATACTAATTTATTTAGATATAATATTTGGCCTCGGAGAACGGAGAATATGGCCAATGGGGCCGAAAAGTTCTCGAGTGGAGACTACAGATCGGGAAACGCACTGTCGGACGTCCGTCTACTAAGTGGACGGATGAAGTGGTAAATAAGCTGGTTCACGGTGGATGCAAGTGGATTTATTTAACGCATTATGTTCAGCAGCGGACGCTGATATGATGATGATGAATTACTTATCTTATTATTGAATTACTTAATCCGTAACCAAATAGTTTCAATAAATAATATTTTTATTGGTAAACTCAAGGACGCACATTAAGTAGTTTTGTGCAGAGGTGTCTCCTCATTCTGACTTTCTACCTACCAATTTGGTATTATTATCCGACTGGTGAGAAGCTAGGTCGGTCAGTCAGACAATCTTCTTTTGATTTTATCAACTTATCCTTAAAAGAAACAACTCACGTACTTATCATAAATGTATGTATCTTGGGCACAATAATAATAGTATGTTAAAAAGTTGCGAATGACGTCTTTGGGAGCTGGTTCTGTGTTGGGATGGAAATGAGCATTTGGTGTAAAATACTTTTTCCTTATACTGCCCATAATGTGACTATGATTATATTTTTGTAGATTCCAAAGCTATCTATTACTTATAATGATGAGACATTTTGAATTAGCTCTTAGCTAGATTTATAAATGTTGACCAATTTTTATTTATTTTATAAAATGTGTGTCGGCTTGTATATATAATCCCTAAAGTAAGAGTATGAATCCCATACTCTGCCTGAAGGCGGGCAGCAGTGCCGTCTCTACCAAATTCAAGACAATTCAAAAAAACAAGACAAGACCTATAACAGGCAGGAGTAGGGAGACGCGTCTATCTATCTATCGTGACTTACCAATCTTGATCATAGGTGTGATGTATGAATGTAGGTTCTTGTACAAGGGTACAAGAACATACATTTTATTTCTTGTAGGTACAGTATGTTTTACCTTCCAGTACGTGTTAAACATCCAATATTTTAATACTTGCTAACCTTGGCCTGTGTCGACAGTATAACTTAAATACGCAACATTAATTCATTATAATTATGCAGGCTAAGCTCAAGCCCAGCTCTAGCATATAATGTTTTAGCCTCCAGGTGCAAGACTTCAGCAAGATTCGGTTTTTTGTCGTGTCTTGAAACCGAATGCATGTGTGAACTCCTTCATTGAAATGCTTATGCCACTAAACCGAATCCTGCAAAAAATCGATTCGGTAGAGAAAATCGTGTCTCCGTGTGAACGTACCGCACATGAATACAACATTCGGTTTTTCCAGATCCGATGAAAATAAGATTCGGCAAATCGTGTCTCCGTGTGAACGTACCGTTACAAGAGTTATGAAATTTAATCGCGGTTAAAGCGCATTTTACGTTGTTCAGATAAATTATGTACCTATGTTTACATTGTTTAAAATCATGAGAAAATAGCAAAATATACTTAAGTACATACATACGAGTACAATATTCTTTAGTAAAAAAAGTGTTCAAACATAAATAAATAAGTAGGGATCTACCTAATACATAAATTGCGCATTTTCTTAAACGCGTCGGAGATAATTTACGCGTGTAATTTGTGCACATCAACTAATGCAAACCACCTAGGTTATATATTTTCTAACCTCTGCGTTTGTAGGTCAGCTAGCACGAAACCGGTCGAGCTTATATCATTATGTTTAATCTTGCAACTGAGTTGCAGATGCCAAATTCATGAAAAATTTGTGTTTTTGTGAGTCCCCTTGAATGCGTCGAGTGATCAACCGCTCGCTACCTGCCGAAGTCCTGAGGTCAGTGACCTCTCGGCTTCTTCGTCCGATGTGCACTCGGAGGGACGTGTCCTGTCCGGATACAAAACGGCACTAAACTCGTACCTAACTTTTAAAAACCACTTTTTTGGCAAAATTCTTTACAACGACCCGCATCAAGTCCCTCTTTAACAGGGTCTCTGTAATGTGCACGCTATGTGATGGAGGGAAGGTGCATAATATGTCAGCTGGCAAAGGGCCTGATTACCGAGTTCAGCCGTGTTCAGCCTTGCTTGAAGGCGGTAGAAAAGCCGAGCAGACCGGTTGTCTGCGGGGGACCGGTCCACTGGGAAATTTCCGCGCTTTCCACTTCCACACTTACAGAATTGGGCGGTATTCCTGCAGCACAACGTCCATTATCCCTCGGCGCAGGACCGAGCTAACACGTGTATCATGACTGCCCGAGTCAGGTACACTTGAAATGAGACTATCCTTATATTACTTTAGAGACTAAAATCCGGTGGTAGCAATAGCATCGGCGTTCTAAGTTGCATTATGCGGGTCCTGACGCGAATTGTATGCGAGATGCTTTGTAACAATACCATTGATCTCTACATTTTGGAGGCAAAATAAAACACGCAGTATATCAGAGGCATTTTAATTGCAGGGAAGTAATGACGATGCAGTTCAGAATTCACTTTGGGGGAAAATGATTATCTACTGTGTAGGCAGGTAATCCTACGTATCAGATACCCGTTCAGAATGTTGTAACGGTGATGGTGTTTTATTTGTGTGATTTTAAAGTCTCATCTAGCCATTTTGGTAGTAAATAATAAAATTTTCGAGATAATTTTGAGTTCATCAATTTAATAAATTATCTTCTTCCGTGGTGAACCAAAGCGAGATGAGATCTCAAGAGAGAAGTTCCTCTATCCCAGCAGTGGGAACGTAAATGGGGTGATGATGTGATCTACTTCTGTGGGTTATAGTTATTCAATTGTGATGTTTGGCCGAGAGTCAAAAAGTTTGAATAGGATTAATGGTACATGTGTGGTTTGTTACATATTTGGATGGAGAAGCTGACACATAAAACGTGAATTTATTGGCAACCATTGCAACCGAAGTATGCGCCTTTAATCTGGATGTGATTTCTGTGATATGTGGCGGTATTTTTAAATTGAGAAGGGTGATTTGAACTGATTTTGGCTTGAAGTTAAATTTTTATCGAGCAATTTTCACCTAACCTACCTACAAATCAAATAATCAACGCGTGTTATGGTCTCGGCGTTTTGTTCTGCGGTATGTGTGGTACAGTATAGTAGATAATCTTATATGTAAGAATAAAAAAAGGTGAAGAATTATTTCACTAGTTGTTTTTTCAATAGGTAGAAAGAACATTTATTAAGTTTGTTTTAGATCTACCGCTGTAAATTACAATGTAGAATTGGTCTAGACTAGAAAAACCAAACATGAGCAAAGCTGCGATGGCCCACTACTACATATTTAAATGTTAAGCTTACATTACCGATCGGTAGAAGAAGCGCTCGCACGTTGTAGGCTATTATAGCTGGCGCGGCACCTAGGCACCTAGGCATCTAGATTCCCTTTATGTATATGCATCCCTTTATGCGCCTGTACAATCAGATACACCGGTGGCGGCAATCTTCCAGTTAGGAGCAGATAATATCCCTCCAGGATGCACTTCTGCCCGTAATAGTCCTTCACGCGACGTAAGACCCTCTTGAGCTCGGCTCAGCTGAGATGCAATTTTCCTGTAAATTCTACGCCCACCGGTCTCTTTTCATTTGCAATAATCCTGGGATGGAAATAGCTTCAGTAGGATTAAACATAACAATATTACAATTTTATTTATAAAAGCTTTATGAGGGGGAAATTTCCAGCGCAACGTTTTGCCAAGGCACCAAAACAAAATCGTTTTATATTTATTTATTTTCACAAATGAGCTAAAGCATGTATAAAAATTGTCGTCTATTATAATATACCACACGGAACTCAATTTTACGTTTTCGTTATTGTTTTTAGACCAGAACGGAATGTATAAGAGAGGCTCTGGCTAACCTAACCTAACTTCTTGGTTATTGGCGCGCTGGCATAAATCTGGCCGCAGCAGTACCTGCATGTTAATGACATTAAATTAATCAGATAACGCGGTCGCCATATTCTCGTAATTTTCCGCTTTGTCACCTTGACATCAAACTTACAAACGCTTCGCTTACTTTGGTTCTGGGCGATGCGCGATGGCACAAAGTATCGCCACTTAGGTGTTTACCATAATTGTAATATGGAAAATAATCACTGTTTTCTACGCAGGGACGAGGTGACGCACCATAGAATGCTTATACCCATACGGCCATACTAATATTATAAATGAAAAAGTGTGTCTGTGTGTCTGTTTGTCCGTCTTTCACGGCGAAACGGAGCGTCGAATTGATATGATTTTTAGGTGGAGGTAGTTAAAAGAATGGAGAGTAACATAAGCAACTTTTACCGCGGGAAAGTTTTGAACGCGGGCAAAGCTGCGGGGCGGAAAGCTAGTAATAATATGATTTAGTACACATTCGCCCGGGACGTTTTTCATGAATAATATACCTACATGCGGCTATCACGTAGGTAACTTATTTTTGTTTTGGTGAGATTCTCAACTTCATAATGTATTGTAACACCCCATAATAAACTTTTGCTTCAATAGTAGATATCTACTCGCGAAAATTTGAGAAGTTTATGTAATAATTAGGCAACGCAAATAAGTTGGTTCTAATAAAGACGCTGTTGTCCGGCTTCTGTTATGTTTATGACACCCATTGGAAGAGATAGGGTCGTTCCATTCTTAGGCCGGTACAACTCAAACATAAAATTATCAAATTATTGCCAATAAATTCATTGGCGTATTTTTACTACTTGTGTGGATGACAAGATATTGAGAGCTAATTTCATATTTTAGGGTATATTACTTCAAGAATTGTAGGCACTTACAATTATTTATTTGTTATCCTTAATCTGTTGCATAATTTGTTTAAAAGAATGGAGCCTGATTTTGTAAATATACTACTACATTACTTAGGTTATGAAATCACGTAAAAACATGAGAAAAATCATATACATACATATATATTTATATATGACTGAACAGATACATTTCCTGTTACATAGGAGGTGCTTTCCTTCCTTGTTTGGACAGAATTTAATTTAATATAACATCTACTGAACAGATTTTAATGAAACTGTTCGATAACACAGCTCTTAGCAGGTGGACAGATTATACATAGGTACACTATATTTCTAGAAATAAAAGTCACGAATATTATAAGATATAATAATATTCTAATGGTCTATCTATATGTTTTTGTATGAGTTTTTTTTTTAACTTTAGTAGATAACGTCGCGAACCTTAAAACGTCTTGTTGAACACTCTCTTGTCACATAAATTTAATTTTGCGCAAAAACCTTCCTTGACTTTAAAATATTAACAAAAAATTGCGTAAACAATCTTTATCGATGTTACGTTTGCATCGAAAACCGGTAGGTAAATTATAGAATTCGTTACAGTAATGGGTACTAAGTGTTGTTTGTATAATATTATATACATATATAATACTTCTATACTATATGTCTTTATTATATATCAACTGGAACAAATATCTGCATTTTTGTTCCGAGGCGGGAATCGAACCCGCATCCCGCATCCTCCTGCGTTGCAGGCAGAACTTCGCCAGATGCGTCGCCGAGGTCGTCAAATTATATAATATATATACTAGCTGACCCGCCTGAGGAAAAAAACATCCCTGGGCTACTACGACTACTCTAAAACCAAAAGATCCTAACCTGGCCCAGCCGTTCTCGAGTTATAAAATTACAACGAAAAATGGCATTGACTTTTAAATATTGGATATGCACAATTTTTTTCTTTCATAATAACAAGTTACTACAGAAATAATTGCCATTATACTAGTCTTAAACACATACAATTTTACAAACAATAAATTTACAAAAATATTATTTTTAAATACATCATAAATGAAGTACTTAATAGTTACAGAACAGTAAACTTGAATTAGTAATTGAGAACTCTCACTGAGAACTTACGAAAATGAAACCTCCGAATGCGAACCAACTTTCTGTGTAAATGCGGCCTGTATGTAAAATTGTTAATTTAGCCAAATGTTTTGCAAAAACTGGTTTGGTGAATGCAGTTCGAAGCCGCACCTACTTAAATACTCGTTTTTACCTTAAAGGCTGACTTGTGTTTTCGACGATCAGACACACGACGAATTTTTAATTCATCTCATTGCCTTTTTGGAAAATCAAAAGAGCGGACTTGTGACTCAGCGCTAAAATCCACTGACGGTTGCGAAAAAGTTGTTTATTTAGCTTTTAAACATTGAGGTAGGTAGATACATAATGAATAACGTGTGCCCAGGTGATGCAAAATGAGAAACGCCATCCTAATTGTAACCTAACTTAACCCTATCCTTGGGTGTTTATCAGACCACAGAACCACAGAAAACTAAACTGGGCTATTCAAATTTGTGGAGAGAATGGTAGTCTCTCAATAAATCAATCATTTTATTGAGAACTAATAAATCTACCCATAACATAAAATTAACGTTTATTTATTGCATACCTATACAGTTTATAAGTCTTATAATATAGATAAATAGGTACTTATTTTCGTTTGGATACTTAACGAATTAGCGATACTTACTCAGGCTCGGCGGGCCTGTACTCAGCCAGCATCATGCGTAGGAGTAAACAACTCCCTTGCGTGTAGGCCAGCGGATTTTTCCACGGTAAATTCCGTAACAAATCGCCATACTATTGACCAATATTTATTTATCACTATTTTCTGTTCACCAATATAATTATATATTAACATAACAAGGTAATATTATCCTACCATCGTCAATATGCAGGTATTTGTTTACTGTATGATGTATGTAACAGAATACTTAAATTATATTAGCGCTCGCCGGTCGGTCATTAATTGTTATTTTGTAGCTACTCATTAAAATATGGCTCATGTTATCTGCAACAAATAATTTTGATTTAATAATTATCTACATATCTATCTATACTTACTCTATATTATATACTACTAAAATAAATCTGTAAGGGTCTGTCATGACAGACCGAACAGATCAGAACAAACTAACATACTCCATGGAGTATGTTAGTTTGTTTTTAGAGATATTGTGTATATAGGCTCAATACATAATGACACTGAAACTAATTTGACGATTTTTAGTTTTTTCGATTCAGTATGTATTTATGTATGTATGTGCCTCTGTAACAATAAAACCGAATTAAGTATATGAAATTTGGTAGAAAAATATAAAGACGTCTGGGACACAGGATAGGCTATTTAAATTATTGCTCCAGTTATGATAAAACGTGACATTCAAACTTAAATTAACGCGGACGAAGTCGCGGACACAGCTAGTATTTTCATAATAGTGATTCAATAACATGTTTTAAAACAACGTTTGGCGGGGTAATCTAGTTTTTATAAGTTTACTTTCTTGTCAGACTGCGTTTTTATTTTTAATTTTTTCGGAGTGTTGTATTCTGTTAGCTGCGGTCAACACGCTCGCCTCGGGTTCATATACCCATTATATGGTACCTTGTAGAATAACAAATAGGGTGCTTTTTAACGCGGGAAAATTCACTATTACACGAGAAAGATAATTAATGGAAACTAGTTTTAATATAATGGATACCGCACATGCCAGGGGTCTCTAATGCGCTAATGATAATTGATAGATTAGGTAATATAGTACTTATTTAGCGATTGGCAATAAGCTTAATCATAATCACGTAAGATTTACAGAATGCAGCCATGACGTTATTTTCGGTATTAATTTTAGTATCATCTGCTTACAATCTTAAGGTAGATCGTATTTTGAGGAAAACTAATTAGCACCATTTCCGCAGCAATGTATACATGGGTACCTAACGTTATTTTTCTCAACCATTCTCGTTTCTTAGAATTGTTAACACCGTCCGCTATTTTTAGCGTTTGAATATGGGTCAGAAATTTTTATTTTAACGACTTTGAAGATTAATAGTGGTTAATGATTGTTCATACATAATAATTTTTTATTCATCTATCTACAGGGCGTCCCAAAGTTATGGGCCATGGAGGGAAAGTACCTTAAATATCGTAGATAGTGAATTGTGCTCAAAGAAGACTTCATTTTATTTTTAAAAGTAAGTAATTCTACATTCATAGATTTTCTAAAAATTACTTGCTTTGTCTGGGAATCGAACCGACTTACATGTGAAAAAAATATTTACTCTACATACTTTTATGATACCAATCGAAAGAATAGCTAAAAAATAATAACTTTGCTTAAGTAACATAGTATTTTAAAAGAAAGGAACAACATAAAATAATTGAGTCAAGGTCAAATGATCGAGTTGCAAACAGAATTGTGCCATATCACATCGAGTGTTTCCCATAAAATGATTGAAAAATCAACAGGCAGCCGGGTCACAAGAAGATTGGCGAAGATGCTTAAGACAAGAGGGATCACATTTTGACCATTTAATTAATTAATTTACAAAAAAAAAATGTTTCATGTTTTTTATTTGATTAAAATAATTAATTTCACGTTGTTCCTTTCTTTTAAAATACTATGTTACTTAAGCAGAGTTATTATTTTTTAGCTATTCTTTCGATTGGTATCATAAAAGTAGAGTAATTTTTTTTTCCACATGTAAGTCGGTTCGATTCCCAGACAAAGCAAGTAATTTTTAGAAAATCTATGAATGCAGAATTACTTACTTTTAAAAATAAAATGAAGTCTTTTTTGAGCAAAATTCACTATCTACGATATTTAAGGTACTTCCCCTCCAAGGCCCATAACTTTGGGACACCTGTATATCCTAATCCTAACTATTAATATTATAAATGCGAAAGTAACTCTGTCTGTCTGTCTGTCTGTCTGTTACGCTTTCCCGCTTGAACCACTCAACCGAATTTGACTTTACTTGACGATGTAGGTTTAATCAGCCATATTTAGAGAAAAAAAACTCATGAATATGTTTGACTAAATCGTAAGATTGCCAAAATCTGTTACCGTCTACAAGGCTGGGGCTAGACTGTTCGCAATTACAGACATCCTCCCGAGGCTCAGCCGGACACCGCGAATTTACTAACTTTAGATCAAGGAGCCGTATATATCAGAACTTGACCCGTTTCGCACATATTACTGCATCCGCCCTGTGGACACAATATAAATAGCTTTTATTAACTTAGTAGGTAGCTAATAATCGAATCGAAACAGGATGAACGTATTTTTATTTATTTAGTATGTAGGTAAATACCTACGCGTATTCGTTTATTTTTCCCAACTTTTTCCCATAGGTACCAAACTATACGTAATGTAGTTATGAACAAGAGTGGTACCTACTGTACATATTTTATAAACATAGGTATAGTAAAACCATTCTAAAAATGAACTCCCCTCCACAAAATCGTGATGATTTCAACGTGTGAGAGGAAATACAGAAAAACAGAATACACAGAAAAAAAAATACAGAATTCGGTGGAGGGGCGTTCATTTTAGAAATGGTTTTACTATACCTACTTATAATGTGAAAAATATCGGTTATCTAAATATAGAAATACCGAATTCTATATTTACTGTGATCCGACCACAAAAGCAATCAAAAAATTAACACTGGACTTTTCACGGGTTTGGCGCGAAATGAATGATCACGATTGAATCAGTCATCATCATCAGCAAAACTACCTATAGAATACTATTATTATAATATTTACAGAGCAATAAATAAAAGTCAGTAATTCAAATCATAGTCCAGCAAATAATAATAGCAGTAAGTATATTATGAGTTAAGTATTCTGCATACATATTATAATAACCACTTGCCATCATACTGTGCTCGTGTAATCCCTACCTTGATTTTATAATCAATATTTCTGAGTACAAAAGCTAGATAGGTATAAAACAAAATACTTCAAGAAAATAGTATCTACCACTTATGTTCAAGGATTGCATCACCTCCAGGCAGCTTAAGTACTTGAAGCGAGATTATTATGGACTACATACATTTTAAACTTTACCCATAAGGTTAAGAATTATTTAAATTAACTAACAAATCACAGACGAAGATCCGCCTGCGACACGAGGTTGCGGGTTCGATTCCCACCTCGGGACGAACATGTGTACGATCTGCAAATACTTGTTTCGAGTGTTTGGATGTTACATTATGTATAATAAATAAAATATCTATGTACATCATTAATATACCTACTTTATATACGTTTTTGTAAATTTAAAATTATTTAATATAATTAATTTAATATAATATATAATTATAAATTTAAAAAAAAATTAAAAATGTTTTATTCAGTCATCTTACAACACATCACATACTTAACTACTTACTAATCTCTCAGGAATCATTTGAATAAATATTATAAATCTATCCATTGCTCTAATGAAGCCAACAATTAATATCGAAATTAGTTTTGAAATGGAATGCGGGCGTATGAAAGCGAATATCGTGATTAAATAAGTGTATTTCTCTGGGCTCTGAACCTTGACCTTTGCTTAGAAATGGACGAGATATTAGCAACCTTCGCCCGGGTAAGGACGGATGCAGGCGCTGGCAGGTATTAAAGGAAGGAAGGTCGCCGTGGCTACAAGCTGCATCCGACTGCAATATGTCCAGCAGTGATGATGATGATGATAATATAGGAAGGCCCGTATCTGACGAAAACGCGATGTTGATGGTTGGTCGCGCTCATGAGTTTTTAGTTTATAATTGGTACCGATTTTCAGCCATTGTCAATACTATTGGCAACACTTTCAAACAAAGATACTTGTAGACAAGAGCGACGACACTATTAACATCTCAAATCTCAATGTCCTCTATTCACTGATTTTCTGTAAACGAGAGTATTTTTTCTGAATTCTTAATTTGTTATTGTTGACTTCGGAGTTTAGCGAATGTGTGTTAAATAATGTTTTTTTTCAGATAGATATTCTAAATGTATAAAATATTAATTTTCAGGAGGCAGAACAATGGGCGCGACGCAAAAGTGGACCTATGGAGAACCCTTCCTTTGAACCAGACGATTTTTTGCCGCAGAGGTGAGTCAAATTTTACTTAAGTACCTACATGTATATTAACAACTATAGGTAGGTAAGTCAAACAAACAGCAATATGCTACAATTAAAGAGTCAATTAACTATTATATATCAGAGTAGGGTCGCCATGACGATTAATCCTAGATTCGAAGTCAGCCGCTAGTAATAGCGGCGACTAGTTATAATTATGTTGTGTGGCGCGTGCACTACACACCCTGACATCAGTAACCACCCGTGTTCGGAGCTCAGAGCCAGAGCGGAGTGAGCGTCACCGAGGGATCCAATAGTTCCCTTTACTCAGGGAATAACCACATAAAATATGAAACTTCTATGGCTAACGAACAATTTGACCAGGGCAGAGGAATAAAATATAGTTCTAAAAGACCTGCTAGATTAACATTAATTTCTTATAGAGACCGGTACAGTAAAAAAAACCTTTTGCGAATTAAGGACGCCCCGTAGCTCTTCGAGAACATTGATACACCTATAAGCCAAATGTTTAAAAATTACAGAAGTACATTATGTTGAAATCGAGCACCATCTTAGTATTACGTTGAATTGAGTAATCACTTGTCCCAGGCTCTAGGCCTAGGCGGTAGTAAAGAATCATATCCCTCAGAAACTATCATTAATTTATTCGATAATTGATAATGAAAACATATACCTAGCTATTTATTCATTTTCGCACTTAATGAAATTCTTGAAGATACAATAACACTGTCCTCGTTCCTAATGACCTATTGTCAAATCGTTTTAAGCGTTCATAAAATGCGATTGTTGCTACCTGCTACCGTCACAAGTCTAAAGCTGGCAGGGGGTACCTTTGACTAGCCATTACTATCCTTACGACAACACAAAATATGCAAGATATTAATTGATGTGAGGCGACGATTATTAAACAAAAATACAGACTAATGGGTGACATTATGTCCACTCAGCAAGCAAGATAAACATTACTTTGATAAAACTTGGTGGTTTATGTTACGGCCGGCCAGTATAAAGAACGCACATTCCGCACAAATGCAGCGCTTTAAGGATGCTATTGGAGCTCTCCCGCACTCTGCGCATCAGGGATGATGTCTTTTTCCGCTGGTGCTCAAAAAACATCCCCGACGCACTGCAGAACCGAGGCAGCCCAACATCATCCTTAAGATTATCCTACTGAATACGTAGGGTGTCCATAGCGGCCGTAATGTTGTGGTTTACTCACAGGTTCCCGATGTTGGCCTTGGAAATAAGCTTTAAATAGCGTCACTTTTACTTACTCTGACTGAACACCGGGAAAACCTACGAATCAACATGTTTCCCCGAACCGCCAGGGCCTTTCAATGTCTACTCTGTCCTTAAGGTCATCGGTAATGTAGAGCCGAAGTTATTTAAAAGATGTTACTTTATTTATGTATTATTATTAATATTTATGTATCTGATATTGACAATTAAATTGATTGTTCATCTTTTATTTATAAATAGGTAAGTTTTTAAAAACAAAATTTCCCATTACTAGGTAGTTTTGTCAATATAATGCTTACCTACCTAGGTACTCCACAGACTCCATGTTCCTTTTCAAGTATAAATTTTGTAAGATTTATTTTCTCCTAAGGGAATGGTAATGCGGAAAATCTTTTCAAGGTTAAGCTAGCAAACTTCTTATACGATGTTGCTGGTAGGTACTCAGCATCCTGGAATGGACAACCGCGTTTTCTAAGCGAAGTCTACCAAAATCCAAATGAACCCAAGCTAATAATATGTTATAAAATTACGGAATTAATTTGAGGTGGTATACAGCATGATTGCGAATCAATATTGAATACGGGCTAAAAGGCGGGTTGCCTAGCAATTGTAAAACACCCCTAGCGGGCGCGCGGCACAGGGTGTCCGTATCACTCGCGCTGATGACGGGACGCGCGCTGGTTGCACCGCGTCCAGCGTCCGCCCGCGAACTCTAAAAACTAAAACTATCATGGAAAACTTACTCAAACTTCAATCATTTTAAATTTATAAAGTTTGCCATTTAAAAGTTAAGGTGTAGTGTCGGTTCCCTTTGACTTAAGTTTTGATTTGAACCTTTGATTCGACAATGTCGTAAGTTCGCTACAGCTGATTTTTGTGTTCACGTTGAAAGTTTGTTGTGGGGCTTCTAAGATTTATTTTAGCTTGAAACAGGTAGTTCTTATGGGCGAACTAGCTTCTATTTCTACACTGGAGACTATCAGGTGAGTTCGTCTATGGTTCGCGTTAAGGTTAGGAAAACTTTTTAAGAGTATTTCATATCTGAGATTAAATTTTTAGTGCGAGTTAGAAAAATATATGATATATAATAATATACAAAACATAGCATTAAATGTTTTGTATTAAATATGATAATACAAAACATATTTAATCTTTAGGTTTCTTATTAGGTTATATCTTGTCTCCGTGTACATAGTTATTTTATTTGATCATGACCTACACGAACCTATTCTGTGACATCGAAAGTTAGGCTACAATACAACACAACAAATTAAATTGATGACTCTGTCTGGATTTAAATAAAATTGTAGTCATCGAAAACCCAGAGTATCAAGATAAGATACGTATGATAAGCGTTTTTTCTTGCAAGGTAGGTTATAATATGTTAATCCCATATGTCTGTTTTCTGCGAATAGCGTATTTTCCGCTATAAAATGAAGCTAGTTTTCCAGCTTATAATGTGCCTGGGTTATTACTATTACCTGTTATTAATTACCATGCATTAATAATAATGTAATTAACCTACTACAAGGTATAGGTAAATGTCCTAAGCGATCAGACTGGTAAGAGTTGTGATGATACCAAATCCCCCAAGAGACATGTAAATTGTACTTCTCAGATAGTCAGATACCTAGTCATTTATTGGTAAAATTCAGATATTTACAGGTCAATTAATTAAAATAAATTTATAAATATAAATAGTAAATTAATAAATCAGCAGACCAATGCCTACTTACTGGCGATGATAAAGTTTTAAATACTCGTAGTGTTCCGTGCCTTGAGGAAATTGCTCTATCTGTAGATATTAAACATCTTTTATCTGTATTGATTATTTTATCTAATATATAAAATTCTCGTGTCACAGTTTTCGTTGCCATACTCCTCTGAAACGGCTTGACCGATTTTGATAAAATTTTTTGTGCTTATCCGGTATCTATGAGAATCGGCCAACATATATTTTTCATCACCCTAAATGTTAGGGGTCCACCCCAAAATTTTTTTTTATAAATTATTTATATGGAAAAACAACGTTTGCCGGGTGAGCTAGTAACTTATAAATATAAAGGTCGTGTTAATTACCGAAAATAATCTAATATAATGCGGGCGAGGCTGCGGGGCGGAAAGCTATAGGTAGAAAAGTAGGAATTAAATGTATGCATATAAAAGTGAGTGTTTGTCCGGCAGCCTGTCCCCGGTGCAGGATGGGAAGAAGAAGAAGGACGACAAAGGCATCTTCATGGTGAACCTGGAGAAGAACATGGGCGAGGCGGAGGAGTACGAGCCCTACGACAACCGGGTGGTCGACCACCCTACCACGTGAGTCCTCTCATCATCATCACCCCCAGTTACGTTCCCCTGTGTCCTAGCTGCCTAGCTACTACCTACTCTCATGACAAGAGAGAGACTAGGTCCTATCTAAGTCACCACGCTGACCAAGTGCGGGTTGGTGAATTACACGTGTCCTTCAATCTTTTCAAAGTTCTCATGACATGCCGGTTTCATGACATGTTTGTCTTTTCCGTTAGAGCACGTGTTTTTAAAGGGCACATAAACTTTCAAGGAGAAAATTTACATGGACCGAAGAATAAGTTTCTAACCTTTAACTTTTACTTATGTCGCCTGATATACATATTAGTAGGTATGGCATTTATTATATTAGTTGTATAATGCGCAAGCTTCGCAAGCAAAACGGCTGAACAAATTAAGCTGAAAATAAACATACATTGACAGCATAGGGTACCCACATTTGGCCTCTCACCGCGGGTTATTCATGATAACATTTGCAAAGCTCCGGGTACAAACAACGACACATCATTGATTGGACTTATTAGGAAATTCCACTGAAATGCACCATTGCCTCTATCGAATATGATATTATCTTTGGAATAGTGTGAAATTCTATGAAATGAGTATAATTCGAGCGAGAGATTTTCACGAATCGGTCTTTAAAATTGGTGAAAATAGCCCACATAGTTTGATATGTATTTCATTAGTAATTATTACGTGATGTGCCATATAAGCCTACTCAATAGGCTAAGATCTAATTTCAGCACTCTCTATTCGTTAGTTTAACATTTTATTAAGTAATTAACAGTCCATAAATATATATACTAAGAGCCCGTGATGGCCAGACCTTCCTTAATTCTTTCATGTGTATGTCTAACACAGGTAAGAATAACCCCCAAACATGAAACCTGGATCCTCCTCGTTCCTTTGGGAGATAACAACTTTTTACCTGTTATCTCCCAAAGGAACCGCGATCCAGGTTTCATGTTTGGGGGTTATTCTTACCTGTGTTAGACATACACATGAAAGAATTTTCACGCTTCAGAATTAAAGGAAGGTCTGGCCATCACAGGCTCTTAGTCTAATACGTAAACTGTCAGTCATTAAACATAACATTTTAATAATCTTGTTCCGTAAAATAAATTATTTTTAAATTGTTTTTATTTGCTCAACAATCCAATCGTCATACAAATCAGTTTATTACAGAAGAATTAAGTAGTTCATAGTATTTTTTGTTTAGTGTGCTATTATTGTTGTTTTGTTTGGCTAATAGACCAGTGCAGTTAGCTTCAAAAATGGTCAAATAAGGAAAAAAATAGTAGTAGAATGAAACCCTAATAAATAAAATATAATAAAGTATAATAAAAATAAAGTTAATAATAAATACCTAATTATTAATTTCACAAAGAACATCTTAGATTTATATAAGAATCTATAAGGTATACTGATAAAAACATTTTTGCGTAACTTAGCCCTGACAACCCACATCCCTTCTGCCGATGCCCGACCCACGTTTTTCCAAAATAGAATAATTTACAATATCAATATATAATAGGTTTTTTAGATTTCTTTCTCATAATGACGAGATTATGAGAAAGAAATCTAATAGTAGAAAAATAAAGAAATCTAATATACCTGATAACCGTTTATCAGGCTTTAGTTTTGGTGAGCGCAAGTTGTTATACAGAACGACACTGCTGCTCGTGTCTGCTGTGTAATTAAATAAAGTGGCCAAGTGCGTGTCGGACTCGCCCATGTAGGCTTCCGCAGCAATTATTGAACCAGTGGATGCAAGCTGCATCCGACCGAAACAACTGGAGATATTTAAGAGAGGCCTATGTCCATGTCCAGCAGTGGACGTCCGATGGCTGAAATGATGATGATGATGATGATTGAGTATTACGATTTAATGACATGGGAAAAATCATGTATCGAATCTTTTTTTGGTTTGCGTTGAAAACATTGATAAGTGTCAATGTCAAGGATTTATTTAAGCTTATTTGGGCCAGGTTCACGCGGGCTTCTTCTCAAAGTTCATGCACTTCTGGCAGCAGTCCAGCTGCGATATGTCAGATTCAATTCTGATCGCTGAATGTACTAGTATATACCGACATAGCACTATACAGTATATAGTACTTAATATACAGGTAAACACTTACGGCCTCGCTCGTGAATCACGCTACTGCCCATTAAACATTCTGGCTGTAATTCACTAGATCAATCTGAAACTTCCTACTCTAAATAATACAGTAATTTGTATTGCAGCTGATTGATTATCTTATTGTTCCCGTACGTGCATATTTTTAAACATTTAAATCTATCAATGTTACTTAAAATGTAAATAGTTAGTTAATGATAATCCCAACACGTGTCTAGTTAACTTTCTTAACAGCTGCGGCGATTTCTTAATCGCTTTGCACGTGCGGTCTCTATGATTAAATGTTCAATTTCAAGGCCGAGTGTACTACTGCTGATGCTACAGACTACAGACAGGTCCATAGCCCGAGGCATTTTGTATAAGGTGGGCCCAAGGTGGGCCGCTTGCTAGTACGTCTCCTCTGTGGTATAAAAAAACTAGATCTAAGTGCCGTCTATGGCAATTTTAGCAGAATTCTTTAGAGAGCAAATTTTAATACTGACTGACATTTTTTTTTTAAACAAACAGAGCATTAAGATTTAAGATTTATGTCATTTATTTCCATAAAATCCTATAGATCACTTGGACAAGTCAATATTCTTTTTATAACAACGGAAATTACAAAATAAATGATTTATGATTACTTCACGTATTTACAGAGGAGTGTTTAACGTTATAACTCCCAGACACTCGGTACAAATATCTGCAGATGGTACAAATTTTTGTTCCGAGGCGGGAATCGAACCTGCAACCTCCTGCGTCGCAGGCAGACCTTCTCCCGCTGCGCCACAGAGGTCGTCAATAGATTTATAATATATAGTAGGTAACTAGAGGAAAATCCTATTTGGTTGAGCGTTGACTGAGGATAAAGTTAAACTTCCTATTTCCTTTTGGCAAATGACCTTCTCATGCGTCAGATGAAATTATCACTTGTTCACAAAGTCCCGACACAGCTTGGCTTGCCTTAATTTCATCATCTTATATCTTATTATCATTTTGCTCATGTAGGTATACAATTTCTATGACAACACTTTAAAAATTGTTTGATAGTTCTAAGTACTTGACGTAACTAAGTGTAGGTACCTAGTGTTCCTAAAGTTTGAATAAACAAATTTGAATTTGATCTTCATCATCATTTCAGCCATCGGATGTGTAATGCTGGACATAAGCCTGCCTGAATGATTTCCAGGTATAGCGGTCGAATACAAACATTACATCCGTGAACTGGCAACTTTTACAAGGACGTCTGACGCTGCGTTTGCCGATCCCTAGTCCGCACTAGAGAACTTTTCGGCCCCAACGGGCATATATAAAATAAAAATAAGTTTTTCCTACTTACATTATTGAAAAGCTCGTTTTTGAAAAAGCTTGTTTTGGTTTTTTAGATTGAAAACAAATAGCAATGGTAGGTTGTTACAAAATTACATTCTCTAGACAAGTTTCAAGTTTAAGGTCAACCACAGGTGAACGGATATCAACATACCAATTGATCAGAAGTCAAATGGCATATGGAATGGACACAATTTCTCAAGGGATTCATTAAATGGTAAGCAACAACAGGATAATTGGTAACTCGGTGATCGTTTCCAGAAATACAGAAACGCTCCTGCACTTGCTGAAGGGCAGTCTCGGCACGGGGATCCTGGCCATGCCCAAGGCGTTCTCGAACGCGGGCTACGCGGTCGGCGCGGTCGGCACCGTGGTGATCGGCGTGCTGTGCACGTACTGCATCCACGTGCTCATCGACTCGTGCTACGTGCTGTGCAAGCGGCGCCGCCAGCCCAGCCTCACGTACACGGCGGCCGCGGAGGTGGCGCTCTCTGAGGGGCCGGATTGGTGCAAGGCCTGCGCTCCCTACGCCGCGTAAGTCCTGCTCTCCTGTTACATATGTACATTACATACAATACTATACTATACTATAGGTACATAATACTCAACTGTGCACTAATACCTACTGCAATAACAAAATAATTGGGTTACTAAACATTACATATTCTATGCGTATACCCATTTAGGTAAATTTAAGATGGTATAGGTAGAATTACAAGATCACAACGTAACCTTCGTCCACTCGCTCACTTGGCTCCCACTCGAGGACCAAGGTAACGTTGTGATCTTGTATTTTTTTATATAAGTACCATTTTTCTAATTACATTATAGGTACGTTTTTAAAATAAAAGTTAATTTGAGGAATATATAGAATATCTAGATGCTATTCGTAAGATAGTTCAAGTTCATGCAGCATCACGTTCTGTGAGGCTCTCGTGTGCAAGATAAGGCACTCGAGGACCGAACCTCCTTCGTTATCTCTATTTGGTTAGAACTGCGTTGCAATGTTCAACTGGCATCTTTAATTTTTTTTTATACTTGAACATGTAAGTACTTACATACGTTTGAGACGTTTTAGGATAACACATTAAATTAAATAGTGGTAATAAAGATTAACTAAGTGAGAGCACACTCAATTTTAATTCCGCAGGTTCAAACCCCGACGGTTTGTCACCGCATGCCGTAACCAGCAATGTTTGTTACAGGCATGTGGTGAACGCATTCCTGCTGGTGTACCAGCTCGGCACGTGCTGCGTGTACGTGGTGTTCGTCTCCGAGAACATCCACTTCGTGCTCGCCAAGCACTTCCACGTGGACATCAGCGTGCCCCAAGTGATGCTGTGCACCTTGCTGCCCCTGATCCTCATCAACTGGGTGCGGGACCTGAAGTACCTGGCTCCGTTCTCCGCCATCGCCAACGCGGTCACCATCGTGAGCTTCGGCATCATCTGCTACTACATCTTCAGACAGGCGCCGACCTTCGAGGGCAAGGTGCCCGCGGGGAAGCTGTCCAACTTCCCCTTGTTCTTCGGCACTGTGCTGTTCGCGCTCGAGGCTATCGGTGTGGTGAGTTTACTACAATGCCCTTTTTGTTTTTTTCTTTGATTTTTCGTCTTCACTTTTGGTTACTTTTAAAATTCCCTAACATATTTTTTTTGCAATAGAAAATTTCCACTCCGATGGCACGGAGGCACTTAACTTTAGAGGTGCCATACCATGATCGAGACACAATTATGTTTATTTTATTTCTTAGGTCTCTTAATATGTACAACCATTGAGATAAAAGTTCTCAAAAATAAAGCTGATTCAACCGAAATTATCATTCTGTTGTTACTCAATGTACTCAAACTGTGTGTGTCTCGTCGAAAGATCTTACCTTTGGAGAACGAAATGAAGACGCCGAAAGACTTCGTCGGCAAGTTCGGCGTTCTGAACAAGGCGATGATCTCCATCATCATCCTGTACGTGGGGATGGGCTTCTTCGGCTACCTGCAGTACGGGGACGGGGCCGAGGGCAGCATCACGCTCAACCTGCCTTCCCAGGTGGAAACGTGAGTAACATTCATGGATATACCACTGGAACATTTGACGATCTCTGTGGCGAAGGTCTGCCTGCGACACAAGTCGTTGCGCCCGCCTTGGAAAAATTAATGTAATGCTTAAAAAAATCTTGTCGCTTTACTTAATAATGAACATTGATGTAAGCCACCTGCCCATCATCATAAACATGGTTGCAGGCTGGCGGCGGTGGTGCAATGCCTGTTGGCGTTCGCGATCTACATCACGCACGGGCTGGCCTGCTACGTGGCCATCGACATCCTCTGGAACGAGTACATCGGCACGCGCCTCACCAACTCCAAGCACCGCTTCCTCTGGGAGTACCTGCTGCGCACCGTCATCGTCATCCTCACTTGTAACTATGTTTATTTATTTTCTTATTTTAATAATTCGGAAAGCATAGGTACAGATTTCTATGTCTATGAAAATAAGACCTTTCACCTTAAGATAACTAGTTACATACAAAAGAAAAGAAAAACATAAGAAGCTTATTATATCCATAAACATAAGGTTAAAATTTAAAAAAATCGGAGAATAGAATACATATAAAATCTCACAAGTTTATTTGACCGTAGCTAATAACGTATCAGAACTATCAAAATTGTTTATACAATGTCGCAGTATTTAATATCGCTGGTTTTCCAAGAAACGTTTATAGGTAAAATGTTCATAAACCAATTAAATACCTGCATGATACAAGTTGCATTCTTACTTTACTCTACATTTACTTTGGGCTTTGCTTGATAAAATATTCAAAGATTTTCATCGGCAACAGCAATCAAGTAAGCCAAGGTACTATTTATAAAATGTCATCAAAGATGTCAGTTACTGATATTCCTAGTCAAAGATCTGGGTCAGGCTATGGACGGGTGTGTTGTCGATCGATGCAATGAAATAACCATCGAAATGATCTGATTTGTGGACAAGTACCTACTGCAATTGCAGCCTTAACCCACTCGCGAAAAAGGAACTCAAACTGCTTTGACACTTGAATATAGCCCATTTTCAGCCAAATCGATTCGGCCGTTCTTGAGTTATAAGTGAAGTAACTAACACGACTTTCTTTTATAAATAAAAGATAGATTTTAAGTAGATGACGCTACAGGAAAAATAGAACGCGTAAGTGATTAATTTTTGGGTTTTTCAACGAGCCGAAATAATTTCCTTTCTGCTGTGGTACCCTTTAGGGCGAGTCCGACTTCACCGGTTATATTAAAAGAAATAGTTGTTATCAGGTTTTAAAATTTAATTTTCAGGTTCTATAGACCAAGCCCTATAAATCGCATTATTTATAATTAAAATGTATCGTTTTTAGAGTTCCGTAGCCAAATGACAAAAATGGAACCCTTATAGATTCGTCATATCCGTCCGTCCGTATGTGACCGCCGTTTTTTTCCGAAGCTATAAGAGTCACAATCCAAAATCCTTCGTAAGAGTAGTCGAAGTGTAGGTAAAGCATGCTGTAGTGTAATGTGAGTGTACAATTGCAGTCGGCGTCGCCCGCGCAGTGCCGGAGCTGGATCTGTTCATCTCGCTGTTCGGCGCGCTCTGCCTCTCGGCGCTGGGGCTCGCCTTCCCCGCCGTCATCCAGACCTGCACCTACTGGTACTACGTGTCGCGCTCCGAGCGCCTGCGCATGATCATTAAGAACGCCGTGGTCGTGCTGTTTGGGGTACTCGGCCTCATCGTCGGCACCTGGACCTCGCTCGAGGGCATCATCATAAAGTTCTCGTCCGACGGACACCCGGCACAGACCCTCGGGAACAGCACGCTCGCCGATGCCGCCACCACCACCACCACACCCGCCGCGACCACGCTCGCAACGATCCTCAACTCGACACTCTTCAATCCAACGGATAGTATTTAAAGATTAAGTGTCTATGCCAATTTGTGGCTGTTAGAGCCGCGTTGTATTATCAAAATCAAGCTAATTTCTTTGCCGTCGTATATATTGATTTCAGCGTTTAGTTTTGTGAATTAGAAGTTTTTAGAAGTTCGTTAGGTCGTAGATACTACCTACGGAGAATAGGCTTTGTAGTATTTTTTTTTATTGTACATACCATTATAAGATGTATTTGTATGCAACCGATAATATTATTTTAAGGTGATCGCGATAAATATTTTAAATATTGACAAATCTATGTAGTTAAAGAACTTTTTAGTATTAGACTTAACAGTCTCACTTATTTTCATTTTCATTATCAATAATACTTACGCACTTTACCTAATGTTGATTCCAGTCGTAGGTACCCACATTTGGTGAGTCAGTTCATGTTACAGAATATAGGATTGCAAATGATAGGTGTGTTTGCACTACCCAAAAGTGAGACAATTTCAAGTGAAGCATGGCATTTCATTAAAATTAAGTTATCGTAAGTACAATTAGGATTAATAACATCGTATTTTGAAGCAGCCGCCAGGACATTTCTTCGTCAACTGTCTAGCGAGACTTTACCAATATCGATGGATTCAAGTGAAAGATTTTATAAATGTTTTGGAAGCTATGAAAATACGAAAGTTGTTGCTTTGTTATCGAGATCTGTGGGCATTGGTAAAGTTAGTCTATAGTTATTCGTGTAGATACTCGTACCACCTAATTTGTTTAACAAAGTTAAAGACCCTACCTTTATGAATGCATTGTAAAATCAACGCAATTACTATTTTTTATGAAATATTTTATTTTACTTAAATAATTTTGAGAGTAATACAGTTTATACAAGGAATGCATATTTAATAGGCAATTATTTATAAATTGTTACCTTTTCGAAGTTAAGCAATTAAAAGTTCTGTTGATAGATTAATTTAAGTAGTCTTGAATTATAATAATAAACAAGTGCTTATCAAATTGTGTTATTTCTCTAAGGAAATACAGTTTTAGCTAGGATCGAGTAGAATACCTAATGTAGTAGCAAATTGTTAAACTCCAAGAATGTGTAGGGTGCACATCTCAAGTTAAAACAGAGCTAGTCGAACTTTATTTTGTTATAGCTTTTGGTAGAATACGGTTATTATATACAGTAGAACATGTAAACCTGTAGAATGGAATCCGTCGGGTGGGTGTATGTACCTACCCTATTATCTACATCATAATGTACCTAATGATAATGTAAGATACCTAGGTACTCGCAAACCAGCGTGCAACTAGTCGTTAATTCATCCATATTCAAAGTTTTAAAAATCCCTGTGTAATTGTGTAGTAGGTACTAATCAGCGTTTTCATGTCTCTATTTATATTATGTATGATGTTACAAATTGATTAATAAGAGTTAATTGGAATGAATTATGCTTTTAGCTGGCTGCCGACGGGCATATCAAGATATCTGTGATGTTGTAGGACATATAATCTAGAGGAGTGCGTGATAATAATAATATGCTCAGAGCGTCGGGTATACCCGAGGTAACAATAAAATTATTATAACTGTTCACGTGATTTCATTATTTATCTACCTACGACATTAGTAACCTGACAAATTCTTTGTGATAATATCTAGGATGATCTGAATATTCTAATCAGTATTCAAAATATAAATCATCCATATTACGTTCTACTAGTGGTTAAGAACCTAGGCGCCTATAAGTAATGTAATGTGGGTCTAAGTTGTCTGAATAAAAATCATTTTATTATATATTATTTATTTATTAATTTTAATAGTATATTATATAACTCTAGTAAGCAGCATACATCTTTTGATGTCAACAGGACTTAGTGTGACATTAATAATTTACCTACAATATATTGAATATATGTATAAATATAAAAATTTAAATTGTTTTAAGAAAACAAGAACAAACATATGAAACAAAAACCTTACAAGAGAAAAAAATAAGAAGAAAGTTCTTCAGAGAGTGAAGAGAAGAGACCTTTGATAATGAAATGAACAATCAACAACACAAAATGAAAATTACAATAAATTTTATAATAATTCTGAATCTTAAAGGCAGTCCTTGTTACATCTAAATCACTACATATTATTATTGTTTTATGTATATTATTAAGTCAGTCATTGATAAAATTGTACATTCGAATGCCATTTAACAAAACGCACTAGTTCTCAACAATAAATGTAATGTTTAATTTATTGTTGAGAACTAGTGCCTCCATCATAGCCTGGCATGATGGCGCGGAGGGCGTCTCTCAGTCGTTCATTTGTCTTCATTGTCCGCAAGGCCAAGTTCCGTCGGCAGCACGGACAGTTCTGCACCCCACTGACTGCTGTTCACGCCTTCTTGATACAGCCCTGAAATAATACACTACTATAGTAAAAGAAAATTCACCTGACATGGCTGATCGGATATTGGTACAAATTTGGAAGATTAACTGAACAAGGAGCATATTATGTTACTTTTTAGAGTTTCGTAGCCGAATGGCAAAAACGGAACCCTTATAGATTCGTCATGTCTGTCTGTCCGTATGTCACAGCCAGTCTCCAAAACTATATGAGCTAAACTGTTGAAATTTGGTAAGTAGATGTATAGGTGAACTGCACTATGATTTCAAACAAAATTGAAAAAACATCGATACAATTTGGGGTTTCAAATAATTAGAACTGAAACTTTAAAAAAAAAAATCATCGAACCCATATGCGTGGGTATCTGTGTATGTATGGGTCTTCTAAAATTACATTAAGTTTTTTATTTCTTAACTAATAGTTTGCACGAGAGACTCTTCCAAAGTGGAAAAAGTGGCCAAGTGCGAGTAGGCTTCCGCAGCAATATAATAAGAGCAGTTGGGCTCACCCGACTCGCACTTGGCCACTTAATTATCACTGGAAAATACACTTTCCTTGAGATATATATGTTAATTTGAAATTAGTTTTTCGTCAATGTTACTCATTACATAATTATGGTACATACCAGGCAGAAAATGTGTCGGCAGGGCGTAGTGACAGGATTCACGGCTACTTCGCGGCAGATAATGCAGAAAAACTCTGCGCTGAACGACTCCACGAACGCCTATTACATCAAAAAAAAATATTAGTTTTTATGGTTTTAAAAAGATAAATATTTCTACGATATACAATATAGTGGAACACCCAGTTCGTTCTAGCTAGAGGATTTCTACAGTACATTCCTAAACTAGCGGGGCATCCGCAGAATTCAAAGCGGTTAATAGAAGTGATACACACCTGCTTTCCTTTCTTCTCGCACACATCGAGGCACAATTTTCATTTTTTTTCGTTCTGTTCATCCGCGTTTATGGCTGTTCTCTCCTCATTGGATAGTTTATTGACCCGACAATGGCGACAATTAAGATACCGAAAATACCTACATTTTCGGTATCTTAATTGTCGCCATTGTCGGTGTCTTAATTGTCGGCATTGTCGGTGTCTTAATTGTCGGCATTGTCGGTGTCTTAATTGTCGGCATTGTCGGCGTCTTCGGCAATTGACAGTCTATTATATTATTATTCCTGTTACTAGAGGTTTCCCCGTTCTGTAAAATAAAATAAAATTTTTGTAAACATTTTTAAAACTTTAGTAAGTAGTTTTAAGTTTAACCTAGCATTTTCATTGTTTTCCATGTTACTACTTTATTAACATGTTGGTCAAATAATAACTTACGAGTCAAGAGATATACCTACATCTACTACGGTACAAGCCATGGTAAGGTTACATACCGACACGCAGTGATGTTAATGCCTGAGCAACTAAGGGGAAAAGCTATACGCTTATGACCCAATCCACATACAGCGTACAACTTCTCCAGCTCAATCACTCAGTACTTCTTCAATTTTCCTTCTTCTTAAGCACTCCAACAGTTCACGTAACTAATAATATTGTACGAATACGTGCTACGAGAAAGGTTCATTAAAAGAATTTTATACACATGACATGTACTGTTATATGAGAATGATAAAAATGAAATGAAATGAAATGATATTTATTGCATAAACTGTGTAGGTACAAAGGTCTTAATATTATAGGGAGAACATCAGTTTGTCCATTGATTATGAACGTACAATTATTTTCCTTAAAACTACAAATTATTGCTACAAATTATTGCATGTATTGAAATATTCTTTGATGTCATAAAAACATTTTTCTAGTAGCCACCTACGAAGTTTTGTCTTAAATTTACTAAACGGTAATTCTCTTATGTCTTTTGGAATTCGGTTATATATTTTGACAGACATTGTAGAGGAATTTCTCTGACATAATGCAGTTTTGTGTGTAGGCAGAATAAGTCTAGAGGGGTCTCTGTTTTTTATCACTGATATATTTTTATCTTGGTATGTATTAAAATAAGTTCCATGTTCTTTTATAAAACAACCAACCTGAAAAATATACAAACTACATAGTGAAAATATTTTGTGTTTCTTAAAAAGTGGTTTACATGAAACTAACGGGCCCATTCCAAAAACAGCTCGTATACACTTTTTTTGAATAATGAAAGCTCTTTTAATGTGTGTGGAATTTCCGTAAAGTAAAAGACCATACCCCAATACCGAAATAATAAATTAATAAGAAATAAGAAATTGGTATGACAGATATTAAGGTGTACTTACGATCTGTTCCACGTTGGGCTCCCAGGGCGCGGGCGATGGGTCGTCTCGTCGGAGCAGGTACTTCCAAACCCTGAATCCGGATAAACCTGTCTCCGGGTAGTATTTGACCACTTTGTATATACCGTCGTACCTGCAAGGATATTTTTTCGTTTAGAAATATAGGATGAATGAAACCGGCCTAGGGCGACTCGGATAGGACTCAGATATAGGGTGATCTTATTTATAATTTATTTAATTTTAAAGATTATTTGATTCATAAGTTGGCCATAACTCTGGTTATCTTAGTCCATTCTACCGTTCCAATTTTCTATTACGCGTCCGAGCATTTCGATTGGTATAAGGTGAATAATATTTAATTTAATATATTAATTGTAATTAATTTAAAAACTCTAATTAACTTATTTATGTAATATTTCTAATTTATTTAAATAATCAAATCAAATAATTTTAGTTATTAATCTTTAATCTTTGTAGAGTGTTTTATTTAAGTTACTTATACATGGTCTTTGACGCCTTATAAATAAAATAACGTGAGTAATGTAAGCTTAAAGTTGCTCAAATATAAATGTAGAGAATAGTTCTTTCGTAAACTAATAAAAATTACCCGATAAAATTGATTTTTATTTGAAAAATAATTTATTTATAAAAAGTACCATAACTGTCCGTAGGTAAAACGAATCGTTTTTGTTTATAGGATCCGGGCATACATAAATGAATCACCCAAGGCAAGGTATTGATGTGAGTACCTGAGGCCGTGGTCGGGCGCGTACTCCGGCGCGTGCTTGCGCATGGTGGAGGAGCGCAGGACGCGCACGGGCCGCCCTTCGCGCCATCGCTCGCCCGCGTCGCCTCCCTCCGCGCTCACGCTGCTCACAGCGCACAGGCGAGCCATCGCGCTGCAACAACAAATATTTTACGTTCCGGGTCATATATTAATAATAAAAAATATCTGTGTATGTAAATTCATATTAACACAAGCCTCGAACTTACCTTATATACTAAGAGCCCGTGATGGCCAGACCTTCCTTTAATTCTGAAGCGTGAAAATTCTTTCACGAGCATGTAGTGGACCGCAAGTCCATCTTCTAACTGAAATAATAAAAGGTCATAAGTACCGGTACAGTGTTCACCTCCACGTCTGTCAACACTGTCACCAAGACTAACTGGACGTCTACTTAACCTAAACAGAGCGGACCTACGTGTCCTGGTAGCCACTATCACGGGACACATTACCCTTAATAAACACCTATTCACCATCGGAGCTACGGACAGCCCACTCTGTAGAGGGTGTCTTAGCGAAGAAGAATCAGCTGCCCACGTAGTCCTGGAATGCGAGGGAGTAACAGCGGAACGAATTCAAATCCTCCAACTGCCGAGGTCACTCCGTGAAGCCTGCGATGACCCCAGGACGATTCTGTGCTTCTGGTCGGAGTTAGGCTGGTTACACTAGCGGACCAACCACGCACAAAGGACCAAATTTGAGTCCAATTGCGGAAAAAGGAGTCCCCAAACTAAACTAAACTAAACACCTCCACGTCTGTAGCGAGGGCTACATAAGTATAGCATATAGGCGCTGCAGTGTAGGATCCGTATAGGATCTCAAAGCCCAGAAGACGATCATTTAAAAGAAGGTAAAGATTGAAACTAATAAACGTCTTCGAAATCACCAAAGAGATATAACTAATGAAATACTAATCTATTGAATTGAATTGCAGACAGTGAGGTACGTGCGGAAAGGCAGACGTTCGCGTTAATAATACGGAGCCCGTCCAATATTCTCCGCACACGCACAAATGCAACGTTCCTACAGTGCACTGAGCCCCCACCACCCCCGACACCCACACTCTATCGGCGGTATGGGCAACTGAGGCTGAATAATGTTCCATCAGACACTACTAGGGTGCTTCGTTTTGAGTTATGGCAGAAATTTGCAAAAAGTTTTAACGTTTGTAGCTGATTTTTTCACTCTGTAACAAACTTCGTTTTTTTATGTAAATACTTTTGTAATTATTTGTTATTTGAGAAATTTTAGCGATACATTTGAGTATCGTATAATCTTAAAACTTGACATAAAGCTAAATTTGTGGTGTGTATTGGTTTTATTTATAGAGTGTACTGTATAACATGATGTGCTGTATTTGAGTTTTATAGCTTTCAGCATGATATTATGGTGCAGGGTGTGGGGTGGTCACTGGGGTTACGTTTGATCCAGACGGGCGCGCCCTGAGGCAGGGGTAGGCTGCATCGCGCCTGTGCACTATCGATCCATCTCGCCTTAGAAGCTATTTCAGGAAGCCATACAGCCTACAACCTCCTTTTTAATGTTAGCTAGATATGTCTAAGATACCTTTGATAAGGTTCGAAGATATTTATCATATTTATGTGCAGTAAATCAAAAGGTTCTTCACCGTTAAAAACACATGCTTTTGCGGTAAAGCAAACATTTTGGAGAAACCAGCATGTTCTGAGAACTTTGAATTTGAAGGGTATGCGACATTCACTAACTTTTTTCGTCAAGAGTAAAGTCCAGCTTCCCAGCAGTGGGTACATCTGCACAAAATGCTTCAAACATTATTCCAATACGAAAATCTGACCTGGTCAGTTGTTTTTTCCTCAATTCTTATTTAGTTAATGTAACTAACATTAACTAACCTAAGAATTATATTTATATATCTCAGAGAAACTAACCTGGTCAGTTGCTTTAGCAAGTTACTTTAAAACAAATACCTTAATTTCACATCTTACCCTTAGCTGAAAGAAGGAAGATAGCCGGCCTAGTATTTCTCTTTGGAATAGCTATTGCAAAGTCGATTGTGCGGAGTTACTTGAGCTATAGGTCTATGCACTAGCAGGGCGGCGTTAAGGAACCCTACTGCATTACACGTACCTCGCGTTTCTACAAACGTTTGACAAAATGCATTTATCATTAGAGCATGTAATTCTTATAACAAAGTCATGAAGACAAAATTAAATGATGATGTTGTTTTTTTTTATATGTCAGTTGCTAAACTTAGAGGAAATTAACCAACACATTTTTTACTTTTAAAAATGTTTAGGTATAAAGTAATTTACTACAAATTATATGTTATTTTATATTAGAATACAGTAAGCATTTGCAAAGTTATTATTTAATTTGTCCTTTTTAATTAATATTTATATATTTTGTTCACTTCTACCTAAGTGGAAACTTATAATTAGCCCTAAGCATCATAACATGGTCATAAATATGTTATGCTAAACTTAATTTAATTATATATAAGCATAGCTGTTAGTTTTCTTAAATTGTAAAATAAAATAAAATATCACCATGTGGCTCTTTATGGCTGCAATAAGGCCTACCAAAACATAATCAATAGTATGGTGGACCAGGACCATAGAGTTATTATTAGAGAGGAGATGTTGTATTGAGATTTCCTTAGGAAACAACGCGTGATTAGATGTGACAATTTTGCGGGGTGAGGGGGTGTTAGATCCCACCCACTTTTGTCTTTTCCATCTACCGGTCAAAAGCAAAACTGCTTGCTACGCAGTTTAACTACTTCATAATAGATGTCACAGGTGTAGGATCCCACCCACTTTTGTCTTTTCCATCTACCGGTCAAAAGCAAAACTGTTTGCTACGTAGTTTAACTACTTGATAATAGATGTCACAGGGGGCCTACCATGATCTCTTAGAGCAGTATTATTCTAATCTTATTTTGTGATTTCGTACCATAACCTCTTATAAACCATATAAAGTAATATTATTGTAGGCTTACTTTAAGAATGTTCGGAAACATGATAGTTTTTAAAAGATGGTGGTTGGCCCCCTGGTGTAGGTAACAGGGACGTACTCAAGGGCGTCGCCAAGGGGGGGCAGGGAGGGGCAGCTGCCCCCCCTAGAGATTATTTATTTTATTTTTCTATAATAAATGTTATAAGTTTATTATCCGTTGCATTGTGTTATAGAAAGTATTTTGTTTATTTATTTATTTAGTGATATAATTTTGCCACAGCTTTGAAGCTGAGCTGGCAACCGTTTTGTGTCCCTTATGTTTAACGCATATTGTTTTATGATGTTATTTGTACACAAATAAATTTTTTCTTTCTTTTTTAAAGTTCTAACTTTCTTTTATGAAATTGGATTCTTATTACGGCCCTGTCTTAACATCACAATTTCCACTGTTGACACCGGATGTGCATAGGACGAACGCCAACAGTAGACTGAGCTAGGCCACGCCTACTATGATGACGTCAGGGCCCAGTTGCAGTTATGGCACCTCCACTTAGTTTAAACTCCGTGACCAGGACTGAACGCAGCACAGCAATAGCAAAGCTACAACTCTTCCAGCAAATGGTATGCCTAGTCAGGCAAAAATTGATAGTTATCACAGGCCGTTTGAGAACGACGTTGGCAGCTACGCTCCTAATCCAAACGACTTCATAATCTTGGCACAACTACTAGCACACATGTGCATATTTTGGAAAGGGCGCTGGAGCATCAATAACTCCTAGCAGCCACGTGAGATGTTATGCTTATGAAAACCATATTGAAAAAACATTACCAGATACATTATTTGAGGATCCCAAGGATGTATCGAACATCCACGGAGTGAGATTTTACACAGACTGCTCCAAAACAGAGACCAGAACAGAAGAAACCGGTAAGAACGGCACACACTCACTGGACCTCAATATGAATATATTGATAACACTAGGAAAACAAAGCCTAAATAAATGCCAACAGGCTAGGGTGGCACAGCCAACATTGTCACCAAGACTAACTGGATATCTATTGCAGATCATACATATTTCTATCCCAAGAAATCTATACAGAGCAATTCTATAAATGAAGATTGGTCAAGATCTTTTTAGATTACCAAACAAAATAATTTTAACCTTCGAAACCTGTGGTGTAGTTATGCAAATCATTGCTGGCCACATAATATGGTCAGAGTAGTATGTCGCTATGGCTTTCCATTGGTGGGTGGTTTCCATTGGATTCCAGGGTGGTAACATCACAATCAAACTCGCAATAAAAGACTCCGAAAGGGGGTAGATCGAGTATTTTGTAAAAAAACCGTCTGCCTACCTGCTGGTGTATGAAGATAGCACTTGAAACAGTGTCGAAATATCGGAAAACTCAAAAACATTTAAATAATTGTATGTTACCTGTTTCAAGTTCGAATATTGGTATAAAGTAGTAGGTACATAGTTTAAATCCATATTTATATTTCTGATAAAATAAATTACTCCAAGATGGACCCTTACAGATATATAATTCTTTGTTCCTCTACAGGGCATATTGTATTATACCTAACTACTAGAAATATGCTGACAATCTACACTAAAGCAAAGTAAGAAACTAGTACTTATTCATTGAAATATGAGATATTCTAAAAAGTACATAGGTACCTACCTTACCTTTGCTGCTATATTCTTTAGCCCCAAGCGCCATCCCGTTCAGTATCTAATTTTATAAATGGACCCTACGCTTATTTCAGCATAATTTGCCAGACGCAAATTAAAATAAGGTAAAAATTAGCAAAGTTAAAAACTTACAAAGTTACTCGTGCGGACGCCATTTTGTCTACGTCCCCGTCCAGTATCGATCTCGTCCATTTTGTTACGTAGGTACATAGCTTTAGGGTTTGTAGATTACATCCGCATGGAACATCGATCAGGATATTTACGTGAAATCTATTAGTATACTAGAAAATATGATAACTTACCAGTTTCGCCGTAAATGTAATTCAGGCTTCACACCGAACTGGTCTTGAACTGCTTCACGGAACTTCTCGATCTTAGTGAATTTGGATGGATATAATGACTTCGGGTATACCAATTATTCTTACATGCATTATAAGAACTGTGTAACACCAAAATTCCGTAATTTCGCCAAGAACTCAACAGGGACATGAGATAGAGGTGAGCACGACACCAAAGAGAATATAATCACTACGTTTTACACGACACGAACGAACGAATGATGGCGGCGTGTGGCGTGGTGATTATTCCAGTGTTGCCAACAGTAAAACCAGCTCTCCACCAGACACCAGATTCTATAAAAAATATAAACAATTGGTAAATCAACATGAACATTTTTTTTACTTCGAATATAAAAAAAAAATTACTTATATTAGCTCATCTTCTTCAGATGATACACCATCATCCTCGGTTTCAGCTTTGTATGATACCTTGGTACCGACCGATTTTATTTGTCACGTTTATTGGAATTTTATATTCACTGCATCATTTTTCAAACCACATTCTGTTTCTCTGCTTGTTTTTTTATTATATTTATACCGCTAAATAAATTCTTTCAACATCGGCATTGGAATGAGGCAGTATTAAGGGAGTTATCGCAAATGTCGCTAATTCCTCGAACCTAGATTGCCCTTGAGCATCTTTGAATAATATAATTTTTTTTTATGAGCCTATTGTGTCCCATTGTATGGCAAAGGCCTCCCCCATGTCCTTCCAACCGTCCCGATCCCCTGCGGCATCCCACCATTCCTGCGGCATTCCACCTTCCTTTCGTGGCCGACCTCGACGCCGCGTACCGCGATCTGGTTGCCAAGATGTGTATATTTTCGCCCACTTTTCTGGTCCCATTCGGCTGATGTGGCCCGCCCAATCCCATTTAAGCTTGGCTGTCTTGTACCCAACATCTGCAATGCCAGTAAGTGAGCGCAGTTCTGTATTGGGGACTCGGTCGATCCGTTTGAATCCCAAAATACTGCGCTCCATTGCTCTTTGGCAAATCTTGAGCTTGGATTTCTGAGCCTTAGTCAAAGACCATGTCTGGGCACCGTAAGTTAGGACAGGCAGGATACACATGTCGATGAGTTTGCGTTTGTGTGATATTGGTAGGTCGCCTTTTAGGTATTCCTTCAAGGACCAGTAGCTCTTCCAGGCATTTTCGATTCGACGATCGATTTCTCGATCTTGCCTGTTATCGAAGCTCGCTAACTGGCCCAAGTGTACTCATCGACGTATAGAATTTCCTGCCCATCTACCTCGACCTTACGTTTCGTACTATTTGACATGATTTGTGTCTTGGACTGATTCATCTGAAGTCCAACCTCACACTGTGCTCAAATCTTGGAGCATTTGTTGGATCTCGTCTGCTGTATGAGCGAACAGGACAATATAATATAAATAATATAATATAATAATATTTTTAAACGTGGCTTGGTGGTTGAGTTATAGTATTTTCAGTTAGTTTTACTAACCCACCAGATAAATCCACTAGCCACAAAAAATTTTTTAAGCCCCGCTTTAGTGGTGTAGCAATATTACACCACTAAAGCGGGGGTTGAAACCACCAGTTTTAGTGGAAAATCCACTAAGGTGGCAACACTGGATTATTCAAAATTTCTGACATGACAATTCGCGACTGCCGACAGGTAAGAAAGAGCGGGAATTTTTATCAAAGAAATTAGTGATGTACACTAACTATGTTGTTATGTGTTTTGTGTGACGAATAAATAAAATAAAAATAAAATAAAACTAACATAATATGTAAAGTAACTCGATTTAAATTTGTGAACTTGAATGTAGATATCGATTACTCATGTTAACATTGCCTTGGTTATGTCACTAAAAACAATATTTGTACCTATGTTATTTATTATAATAATAGTATCAAATATATTTTATTTTTGACGACCTCTGTGCCGCAGCGGGCGAAGATCTGCTTGCGACGCAGGAGGATACGATTCCCGCCTCGAAACAAAATTTGTACGATCTGCACCTGATTTGTTCCGGGTGCCTGAGTATTATATTATTACGTATAAAAATATCTATCCATGTATGATTATATTAAGTAAGTATATCAGAAATCTAGCACCCGCATCACAAGCCTTGAGCTTACCACGGGTCTAGGTGTTGCTATGTGAATTGACCAGCAATATTAATTTTTAAAATTATAATTATATTCCATGCTTAGTAAAAGTATCATTTCAGATATATGGGACCCTAAAAGACTAACAAGACTAGCAATGTGATTTTACTATTTTTCTACTATACGTGGTCACAATTGCCAATTAAAAGTAGATTGTAGATATGAACCTTTATTTATGTTGTGAGAATTATTAAAACCATTTTAGTGTAGTGGACGGGAATAAGGCTATTTTGAATTTAAATTTGGCGAAAAGCAAAATGTTTACTATAAAAATATTTCTGCTATTATTATTAATAACCATAATCAAGCACGCTGACTCTAAAATACCTACACTAGTAAATAAATAAGATCGTATGTGTATTTTAAAAATCCATCTAGGTAATATTATGTTTTCTATTTGAAATTTATATTTCAGCATCCAGTATTGGTTGCCCGTTCAACACTTGATTGGATGCCAAGTAGAATTAATTCTCTCTATTCAGATGTCGGAGCATGGAGCGGAAAATTTGTAAGCATATTATACAAAATACAAACAAGTTTATTTTAATAACTGAATAAACTGAATTTGTTACAACTTTTACCTTATTACTGATGATATACGTTTTATGTTTAATAGATATTCTAAGACTACTATTATTTTCATAGAGACCAGTTATGGATGAGATAGAATCGGATGAAGCTCTCCGATTCTATCAATTTCTAAACTACCTGGATGGTGCTAGTTTAGGAACAGGTATGTTTTTTTGTTTGTTTTGTCTGTTATTGTACAGACCCTACGATCTAATATAAATATAGTAACCAGTATTTATGTTCAGGTCCCATTGATGAATTCGTTGATGCAATGGGGAGATTATCAAACTATATGAAGCAACAAAATAGCCGAGAAACTCAAGCAAGGGGTATGCGTGAACTTGAGGCCATTAATGGAGAAAAGGGTAAGTGATTTTAATTTTTTCTTTTCATATTGTAAAAAAAGTAAAAAAATAGTGGTACAGGTAAACACACTAAATCGGCCAATCATACAATTTTTACTATTATTATCTTTTTTATAAACAGGTAACAGCATTAAGACTGTTTTGGAAGTTAGCACTATTATAATGAGAAAAAAACGAAAGTTTTTCTGCACAGGCGAGGTCAAAGAACCTATCGTCAATAATAAAATTATTTGCAAGGTATGTACCTAAGTTTAAATATGAAATATAATAATACCTTATCTAGTCATCTTACATATTTATAATAATTTGCACGGAACAATATAAGTTATGATGTAGCGTCAAACGAAAGATGGCTTTTCAAAAGTTTTAATAAACAGTTAACTGTATACTACTAGCACAATTTTTGTTGTTAAGGCTAAAAAATAATTATTGTAGGACAGAATCCTTTTACCAATTGCTGGAACATCGTGTAGAGACGCAATAATGTACTGGCATCCAGACCTCACAGAAGAACACTACTGTGTTGGTGCATTAGAATCCAGAACTCCTGTGCATATTATGGAAATGGAAGGTAATTTTATTATTATACAAAATTATAACAAGCTTTAGGTTAAAAAAATCATACAAAATCTTATAGCAAAATAACGATGATCTAAACTATAATCATTTTAAATTTTTTAGTGTACCAATGTTTACTGATTAATACTTAAGTGAAAAATAATGATTGAGTTGAATTCAATTAATAACCAACCTACCTACCTACATAGTAAAATATACTTTGTAGGTAAATGCCTTAATTTTAAAATGAATTCCAGGTGAAATGTTTTGTAAGGGAGATGACTATTCAAAAAGAGAATACTTATTAGCGTGTGATTTTTATGAGGATCAAGAGTCACCGGTGGCAGATTTATTACAATATTATCCTGATCCTGATCCAGAAATTACTCCAAAACTGTTTTGAGTTACAATAAATGACTAATCATTGATTTAAATAAGTTATTTCATTTAATTTTTGAGAAGTAAAGTAGGACAATGTCAACTGAATTTGCCAATAAAGTACATACTTACTATTGGAAAATATTTAAACCTTGATTTGCGGGGTTACCAAGGATATATTTTGATAAGATATTTTTTTAAGTTGAATCTTCGTTATATTAAACAGCTTACACCGTGCTTTACACTCTGCATATTATGACCGTGCTCAATGGGCTGATTGTTGTAAAATGTAAAATAGCTCATGCATCAAAATAATACATCAAGTACTGGTAAAATGGGGTGTCTTTGAGAAACGGGGTGACTTTGATGATTACTCAAAATTTATGCTATTTTTTAATTTTCTCCGTAATACTAAACGCAATGAATATTGTTTTTTTTGTGTTGGGAAGACTGATATTCTGGCGACCATTACTCAAAGTGTTCGTGCTAGAAGGTGCGTGTGCATGAAAATAAAAATAATTTACTGATAGTGGTGAAATAAGCAAGAAAATTGGACCTGCAGAACTTCAAATGTACAACCGTATGTATTTAAATTTGATATATAGTAAATGCACAACGTAATTGTTTGTTTCTTTGTGAATGTAAATATTTTGATGTGATCTAGTTGCGGTCGCCATTTTGATTTTAATGAGTACTTTTGTTTACCGGGGCTACATTGATACGCCTACGGGGCTACATTGATAGCTATCATTCTCGCCCCAGTATTTTTAAAATGTTTTATTTATCTAAGTAGTAGTAGGTATTCAATCTCGCCCCTATAATTTTATTTGAATGTTTTTTGTTCAATTAATTGTGTGCGTGCATAATTAAACACATTTTTTTTAACAAAAATATTATTTGTTTCCAGTTTCATCAATTCATCATGGTTAGAAAATATAGGACTGCAGGGTCCCGAAATTAGAAAAATTATTCGGAAGAAACCTTGGAGGCGGCCATTGAGAAAATAACAAATGACGAATTGACCATAAATGCTGCTTCTATACAATTCGAAATGTCAGTGCAGATCCCCCCCTTTCTCCCACTTAAGAGGAGAAGTGATCTCTTGAAGCTAGTGTTTAATGTTAGTAAGCTTGTTCCTCTGTTACTGATTTATGGCTGATGTTGATTGGATTCATAAAAAAGAATTGAAGTGTCGTATATTTCTTTAATAAAAAATTCATGATACCTATGCCTCTATTTATTTAAATATTATGATGTTTACTTACTATCAATTTCGCCCCTTAGATCAAAGTAGCCCCAAAAATATTTAAAAAATCCTACTTCGAAAACGATAAGTCTCATTATTATTTTTTTAATTGGATTTTGTTCCTATTCGTTGTGTTTATCAATATTAGTTAAAAAAACAGGTGGTATCAAAGTAACCCCAAATGCATTATAACTTTGATTACGCGGTTTTTATTTTTTTATGTCTAAAATTGAAAGTTTTTTTTTTTTTCGTCTTTATTATAATAAAGTATTTAGTATGTCCATCATTCTACTATTTTTTATAAATTTTTACATTTGAAAATAAAGATGTAGCAGACATTTTAATTTCAAAATTAATCAAAGTCACCCCATTTTATACCAATGGTTATAACAACAGAAAAAAATAAAAATTCAAATTATATGGAGCTTAATAAATAAAGATACAATTGTTATATTATTTTATACGTAATAAAAACTTACACATAATTAGGATAGGTTCCTACATCACTTAAAACAACTATAAATATTGATCAAATCCTAATTACTGTTTTAACTGAGGACTGGTGAGCTGTCGTGATCCGTGCGTAAAGTATCTACTAATTATTACCCATATTACTTATTACATTATTATTCCAGTTACATTTTAGTTCATTATAAGGATAATAAAATAACCTTTAAGACAAGTGACTGTAATCGAATATTTTGATAAAATCGATAATTGTTTGTTCAACATTAGCCAACACTAAAGTACAACAAGCGCCAATTTCCTGTCTGACGCTCGTGATTGCCTGTTAAATCTATACTTCTATCTATACTAATATTATAAAGAGGAAAGATTTGTTTGTTCGTTTGTTTGTTTGTAACGAATAGGCTCCGAAACTACTGGACCGATTTCAAAAATTCTTTCACCTTTGGAAAGCTACATTATCCCCGAGTAACATAGGCTATATTATATTTTAAAAAAAATTAGGGATCCTTACTAAAACTCCAATAATGTAACATAAGGTGTAAAAAAATGACCTGAAAAATTCCTTACGTCGCGTGCGCTGCGAAAACTATTGATGATAGAACAAAATCATGTACTACGACTTTGCAGAACTCATCATTATCTACAAAAAATGTCGCGACAGCATATGTCTAAATATTATAGTTATGTCACAGTAAGCAGTTTTTTATTCTAAAATATTAATTTATATAATGCCGCCTCTTGAAAGGGTCTTCATTTGTACCTTGGTATTAATCCTTATCAAAATAAATTACTTTATATTCAAGACGGCTTTAATACCTTTTTATAACTTTTTGAATTATTCAATTCGGACATTTATTCATTCGGAAGATATCACGAGTTTAAAAATGCAAGTATTAGAAAAAAGTCTAGAGGTCGTCGCTCACCGCGCTCAGCTAGCCAGCATGCGATGTAGAATGTAAGCGTCACTGGGGTACGGGAGTCAATGTAATGTAATATAATATGTAATATCCTAATATCCCATAGGCTACTTTTTACCGCGGAAAAATACATACTTCGGCGGAAAAATATATACTTACGCGGAAAAAATCGATTTAGATAAAATTTAGTATGCAGAAGATAGTTGCAAATAAAAGTATATGGCGAGAGACTTTTTACCGCGTAAATATTAAATGCTTCCGCGGGAAAATATATGCTTACGCAGGATAATTCGATTAGGATAAAATTTAGTATGGATATAGTTGCAAATAAAAGTATATGGCGAGACGAAGTTCGCGGGGGCTGCTAGTTATTTATATTTACAAAAATAGCGAATAGTCATTCAGTATTGCCATTGGCGTTTGCCACAGATCACCCAACTTTGCAAACTTTGCGACTCTAGTGCGTGCGACTGCGAGTGTGTCAGTCTCCGGTAGGAGTATTAGTGTTCTGTGGTGTCAGTCAAGTCGGCCCCCGAAATCCCCAAATCAATCAAATACATATTTGTAACTCCCATTGTCTTTTTGCGAAAAATCTACTCAAAATTTGTAATGAAATTTACTCACTTGACATTGGCGGTTGACGGCATAATCACAATTGCCAGTCACGTTCGCCATAATAAAAGAAGAAGAAGAAGAATCAAATATTTGTGTTCTGTGGAGTATATTGTTTTGTGGTTGTGGTTCTGTGTCCCCGAACCGCCCGCGCCGCGCTGTGCTGTGTATATTTCAAAGAGAACCAAATTTTTAATTACTACGTACGTTTACGTTTATTACCTAATTAATTGAGCTAAACTAGCATTATATTTAAAAGATTAATGAAGACCAAAGTCAATTAATTAAATGAATGATTGAAAAATTAAGCGTAACGACTAATTACCCACTAGAATTACAAAGTTTTAAAAATGTCTATTTGTGTATGTCGGAGCTAGGTTAAAAGTAACGTTATCAGGTCATTTTGTTTTTTATGCAGCCAGCATCTAAGCAGGAATCGTGCTATAATAAACCGTTAGATACAATGTCTGAAGAAAAGGTGAAAATGCGAAAACAGCTCGGCCTGTTGGAAGGAGTTGCTATTATTCTTGGAATAATATTCGGCAGTGGGATCTTTATATCTCCTAAAGAAGTGTTGGAGAAAACTGGGTCGGTTTGGGGAGCCCTCGTCGTGTGGGCCGCCTGCGGAGGCTTGGCGACGCTCGGGGCCCTTTCTTACGCTGAATTAGGTAACTAGAAAACATTTTTTTGTTAGAAAGTTTTCAACAGGGTTCAAATATATATTTATTACTAAGTTATTACAATTTTTCGATCCCTGGACCACTCAAGAAGCCATATAGCTGGGAGAACATCTGTTATATGCTATTATATGGCCTGCCCATTGCCACTAGAAATAAATGATTAAAATAGATAATGATAAAAATTTTTACTTTTACCATAAAACATGCTCTGTAAGTCCCCAAATCATTAATTTATTTATAATTTCCCTGGTTAAATCATACCTTGAGTCTTAGTCACCAAGAAAGTCAAATAAGTCATCACCAGACAGACAGTTGACTGAAAATGGTGTATGGAATAATGCATTATCATGGATGTAATGTGCATCATCATTATGATTTCTTATTCATTCTTTAATTCCTGATAGGGATCACCCTATCAATTTAAAGTGATTTACCATTTTTAGAGTTTTGTAGTAAATCGCCAAAAAAAACAGAACCCTTATAAATTCATTTTATAACAACGGTAAAATTACTCACATATTTTCACAGGAGTTAAACAACTCTCGATGTTAGATTGGTAATGTCTGTCCCCGCCCCTTCTTCTAAAATTAGAGAATAATAAAGCTATAAAATATAATATAAGGTATATTATTATGACAATAGTTTCTTTCATGAATAATACAGTTTAAAACTTGATAGTTAAAAGTTTTTGTTCTTTAACAATAATAGAACATGTTTGTTATTAACAATATTAGAACATGAACCAGGTAACCAACTATGATTTAAATGTTAAACTTTTAGGAACAACACTGGCTCAAAGTGGTGGCGATTATCATTATATCAATGAAGCTTTCGGTCCCTTACCAGCATTCTTATATCTTTGGGATGCAAACTTGGTGTTTGTGTAAGTACTTTAGACATTGGTAGCTTAAACTATCTTATATTCAATTTTATGCAGAACTTTTTATGCAATCAATTTATATCAAGCAATTTGAGCACTAGTAACAAGGTGGTATAATATAAAAGTGGGTTGCAAAGAGTTAGGCATTGTACTTTTAAATTTTAAATAGATTAGGCAGCAAATATGTTAAATTTTTGTTATTCTATTGTTATGCTAGGTGAATATGTCTTGAAAGAAGCAATTTAAATAAATGTTAAATTCAAAATATGACCTGATATTCAAACAGCCCATCTTGTTGTTTTTGTAGGATTGCATCTTAGAATTTACTTACCTGTAGTAGTAGTAGCAATGTTTAGTCATAGAATTAAATGTTATATTTATTATTATTACAGTCCTAGTACAAACGCGATAATGGCTCTGACATTTGCTAGCAATGTGCTCGATCCCATATTCCCGGACTGCCCCATTGACCCTATCTGCAAGAAGCTGATAGCTGCGGTCACTATTTGTAAGTATATTCCAAGTAGGTATTATCTTCATATTGCTAATTAAATAGAATAAAAAAAAAAAGGATTAACATAAAATCAATCGTATTATGAACTTGTTTATCCCCGTTAAACATATGGCATTGTTTTCTGGGTGAACTCAGTAGAGATAGAAACAACTATTATAATGCAAAAGAATTCGAACGTATAACGTAACGTTGGTGAGGATTAAATAATGTTGTTCCTATCGAGGAGACAATAAAATACTTGGATAAAGCCACTTGGTAAGATTTGAAAGCAGCTACAAACACACTCTTTTGCAGGTTTCCTGACGTTCATAAATGCGTACGACGTTCGCTTTACAACTCGCATCCAAAACGTATTCATGTTCACGAAGATAGCGGCCCTGGTCATTATAATCGCCGGAGGATTAGTCTGGCTGGGACGAGGTAAGCCTAATATCATAAGTTATGTATGTGTCTTCCTTCTGTTGTTGATGATGATTAAGATCAGCTTTTAAATTCCAATATAACGAGGTTGTAACAATTGCAGGCAACGTGGAGTACTTCCGCGACGGCTGGGCGAACACCACGCCGTCCGTCAGCGATTGGTCCGTGGCATTCTATTCTGGGATATTCTCCTACTCCGGGTGGTAAGTTATCCTGAAATACATCATCTTTATTGCACACCAGACAAACATGAATACATTTTAAAAAATATAGGTATAGTAAAACCATTTCTAAAATGAACGCCCCTCCACCGAATTCTGAAGTTTTTTTTTCTGTGTATTCTGTTTTTCTGTATTTCCTCTCACACGTTGAAATCATCACGGTTTTGTGGAGGGGAGTTCATTTTTAGAATGGTTTTACTATACCTACACTACAGACCTCCCCTTATATAAGGATTTTGTGCTTCTTTACAAACATTTATTGTGTTCATACTTGATACCCAATATAATTAATTTTGTACCTGTTTGTGAGAGACTCAAACACCAGTCATCATAAAGTAATATAGGCTTATAATTAATTTCGGACTTATAATAATCGTGATTAGATTAAGTAACAAAATATACATGCTAATGTTATTTTGTAACCTTGTGGTGAACACGAAGAAGTGAAGCCAGCATCTCTTTGGCAGGAGCTACTTGAACTTTATGACAGAAGAGTTGCGCGACCCCTTCGTGAACCTGCCGCGCGCCATCTACGTGTCGCTGCCCATGGTGACCGCCATCTACCTGCTGGCCAACGTCTCCTATCTCGCCGTGCTGGGACCCATCGGCGTGCTGGCCACGGAGGCTATTGCAGTTGTAAGTACAGTCGCTGCCCATGGTGACCGCCATCTACCTGCTGGCCAACGTCTCCTATCTCGCCGTGCTGGGACCCATCGGCGTGCTGGCCACGGAGGCTATTGCAGTTGTAAGTACAGTCGCTGCCCATGGTGACCGCCATCTACCTGCTGGCCAACGTCTCCTATCTCGCCGTGCTGGGACCCATCGGCGTGCTGGCCACGGAGGCTATTGCAGTTGTAAGTACAGTCGCTGCCCATGGTGACCGCCATCTACCTGCTGGCCAACGTCTCCTATCTCGCCGTGCTGGGACCCATCGGCGTGCTGGCCACGGAGGCTATTGCAGTTGTAAGTACAGTCGCTGCCCATGGTGACCGCCATCTACCTGCTGGCCAACGTCTCCTATCTCGCCGTGCTGGGACCCATCGGCGTGCTGGCCACGGAGGCTATTGCAGTTGTAAGTACAGTCGCTGCCCATGGTGACCGCCATCTACCTGCTGGCCAACGTCTCCTATCTCGCCGTGCTGGGACCCATCGGCGTGCTGGCCACGGAGGCTATTGCAGTTGTAAGTACAGTCGCTCGCAAATATAATTTTGCTTCGACAGCTCACTTCAGTGCTGATGTTGAGAAGCGAATAGAAAAACATATAGTAGCATTTCTCTTACATTTATGCAGCCCCCGTCTTTTAGTACTAGCGTTTCGTGTCTAGTGATAAGGCCGCACATTGTTATGTATGTTTGTTTGTTTGTTTGAGGTATATTGTATATTGTGTGCAGGAGTTCTCCGCCATCGCCCTGGGCTGGTTGCGGTGGGCGATGCCGACGCTGGTGGCGGTGGCCATCGCGGGCGGCCTCTCCGTGCACATCATGGCCTCGTCGCGCATGTGCTTCGCGGGCGCGCGCAACGGCCACATGCCCGAGCTGCTGGCGCACATCAACACGCGCTGCCTGTCGCCGCTGCCGTCGCTGCTGTTCCTGGTAACACCACACCACACTCTCCACATAGTACCCACATAACATCCACTACCTACACTACCATCTTATACAACGAACGACTTCCAGATGGTGATATCCCTGATAATGCTGATCCCGTCCAACCTGACGTCGCTGATCACGTACTGCGCCGTGGTGGAGTCGTTCTTCACCACGCTGAGCTGCTCCGCCGTGCTGTGGCTGCGCCGCACGCGCCCCGACCTGCTGCGCCCTATCAGAGTAACAGATCACCTTACATACAAACATGATTTTTATTATATATCGAAAACACCAACAACACCCGGAACAAATATTTGATTTGATAACCTAACCTAACAATAGACACTAGATGTTGCATATTTTACAAAGAAATTACTATTTGTTATTTATAAGAAAGAAAGAAAGAAAGAAAAATTCTTTATTCATAGTTACTAGGTAGGTAGGTACATTGTTTTAGAAATATTTACTTAAACACTATGAACTGGCGTCCAACTCAGCTTTGTGTTCTAATAGCTGTGGGCTATTAGAACGCTGATCTTCCGTTGGAACCATTTATAAAACGTCACACACAGAACACACCAAATACATAAATGGAATAGTTACAGAATTGAAAAATATTAAACAGGTAAATAAAGATATCTATTATAGTAGTATATATAATAATAAATAACAGTAAATTCAAATAAAAATTCTATTATAAAATACATAAACATAATGTATTATAAGTACCTACATATATATATATATATATATATATAAACACATATACACATTATTACAAATCATAAGTATATAATCATTACAACATAACACATTATAACATATTATAAGTTACATAGTATAAATAAATCATATATTTAAATAATAATAAATCAATAATATCAAACAAAAGCTAACCTGGTACATTTAAAAAAACGAAATGTCAATTCGAAGATCTTCGGTCTTTTTTTGGTGTTCCAATAAACACTGCTTGAGCTTAGTCTTAAAAAGATGAAAACACCGAAGCTCTCGAATAGGTGGTGGAATGTTATTCCAGCACTTGGTTGCAGCGTACTGGAAACTGCCTCTAAAAGCTGCCGAGCGATGATGTTGTGTCGACAGTTGTTTAGAGCACTTTCGTAAAGACCTCGTTTTTGACATCCAACTTAGCTTATTATAGAGGTACTCAGGTGTGTGATACTTAATCACTCCAAAAAGCAAGCAGGCAAGATGCAGTTTTTGTCGAGCCTTCATTTTCAGGAGAGCGTTCTGGTTTAAAAAAGGCGTAACGTGAGCCCGCGGGGGTATATTAAAACAAAAGCGAGCACACGCATTCTGCGCACGCTGTACAAGACGCTGTGTACGACCTAGAAGCTGCGGCCCCGTAACAGTATCCACGTAGTTAAGCTTAGAGAGAATTAAGGACTCTACAAGCTGAACTCTCAGTTCCTCACTTAGATAAGTTCTTATGTTGTAAAGAACTTTGAGTTTATAAAAACACGATCTTACAGATTCAGCAATATGTCTCTCAAATCTAAGGCTAGGATCAAACAAAAGACCTAAATTTCTTGCATCATAAACTCTCTCTACGGGTTCTCCTAGAAGGACGATGTCATGAGGAGGACTGAAAATGCTTAATTTGTGTTTGGTACCAAAGGCCATGTATTTTGTCTTTAAAGGATTTAGCACCAAACTGTTTTTATCTGCCCAGTGACTAACCTTGGCTAAGTCCGCATTCAGCTTACAAATGGCTGCACTAGCATCTTCTGCCTTAAAAGATATATATAATTGGACATCATCAGCATATATGTGATACTTACAGTGCTCTATATGCTGACAAATATCCGAAGAGAAAATAATAAATAGCAAAGGGCCTAAAATCGATCCTTGTGGAACGCCTCGCTCGACCGGTAGCTTTTCTGAGACATTAAACATTCCATCCGATTTAGACAATTTAACATACTGAGACCGACCACTCAAATAACTACTGAACCATCTGACAGTGCTGGAGCTGAGACCATAATAACTAAGCTTAGACAGCAGCAGTGTGATATTTAAACAGTCAAATGCACGAGAGAAGTCGAGAAGCACTAACAGGGTTATTAAGCCTTCATCTCGCGCACGGATAACGTTATCAGTTATATCCAACAAAGCAGTGGTCGTACTACGGCCTTTTCTGAATCCTGATTGAACTTCAGGCAATAGTTTGTGCTTTTCGAGAAAATCTACAAGCTGCTTAGATACGACCTTTTCTAAAATCTTAGAGGTACATGGCAATATGCTAATAGGACGCAGATCTTTCATAACAACAGGTTCAGGAATTTTCGGCAATGGCAAAACAGAAGCAGTTTTCCAAGAATCAGGAAAGGTTGAGGTAGTGATAGACGTATTTACGATTGACGTGATTACTTCCAGTGTTACTGGCAGCGTCATTAACAACATCTTAATATTAATCATGTCATTACCTTCAGCGTTCGATTTAAGTGAGCTAATAATTTTCATAATTTCGTTGCAAGTAACGGTTTTAATGTTAAATTCAGCTTCTCCGAATCTATTGTACTCAAAAAACGTCAACATTGATATGTTAGTATTCAAGACACCGGGGACATTTAGAAAATGTCTATTTATTAAATTTGGATCGTTAAATTGGAGCGGCAGTTCACTAGACTTAGGTGGCAAAATTGTTTTTTTTAGATTTTTCCATAAAACTTTAGGATTCTTGATTTTATTATTAATGTATTGGTTAAAATACGCAGCTTTATCAAAATGTAAAGCGCGGAGTACCTCAGCCTTAAGGGCTTTATAATATATCTTTTTTGAATTTAGCTTAGTACTACGAAATGAACTAAGTGCTTCATCCCTGAGCTTCATCATCTCCTTCACAGTATAAGTAATCCAAGGATAACCATGGTCTTTGAGTACTATAGTTTTGAGAGGCGCATGAAGGTCGAAAAGATATAGCAGACTTAGGTTGAAAAACTCTACCAGATCGTTCACATCATTAAGTGAACCAATTGATTGCCAAGGTATAGATATTAAGTCATTATTAAACAGGTCGAAAACAATATCATTTAGAGGTCTAAAAGTGAGAAATCTAGGAGAAAACTTTTCTTTTTTAATTTTGAAATCACTTACAATTAACTGATGTCCGTTAGAACGGCCCACCGAGTCATATGTTATTCTCCTCACAGGTAGATTAGAACATACAACATCAATGAGAGACTCTGTGTTGTCGGTAAAATGTGTAGGCATTGTAACTAATTGTGTAAGGTTCAAACAATCTAAAAACGTCTGAAATTTATTAAGTTTACAGCTATCATTTATATTGAAATCCCCAAGTAAAATTAAATAGTCAGATCTAGCAAACGCATTTATAGACTCAGTGAGTGCATCAAAAAACAAATCAGTATTAAGGCGTGGCGGTCTATAGGCAGTTCCTACGACAATCTTTTTTCCTTTAATGGACATTTCGAGCCACATCTGCTCAATAGAAGCATGTAGGGGATCTACTGGATGTGCCAAAGTGCGTGCAGATAGTCCTTTCCTTATAAAAAACCCAACTCCACCTCCTCGACTAGCTATAAAAGATGGTCTAGGAATATGGCGAAGTCGATAGTTAGGTATGTTAGGTGCCCGATTGTCATTCCTAGAAGTGAGCCATGTCTCATTAATTGCCACTAAATCCATGGTATACCTACCAAATGCTGCGACTAAGTTGTCATGGTTTGTACCAAGTGAACCCGGGTTATACAAACCAATACTTAACCACTTATCAATAACCATACTTATTAATATAGTTATTTACAAAAAGATAATACAATATAAAATAAATATAATAATGTTTTAGCGCTAATAATAATAATAGATATGTACAGCTGTACATTATATCCAAAATCAAATATCCAATACAGCAAAAATAAATAATCTGTAGGTATAAAAATATGTTTATAAAGTAAGTATATACGTAAAATAATAATATTAATATAATTATATTATATACAAAAAATACATACCAGAATACCTGTCCAAAAGTACATTTATAAACGTTACCAGACTTATAAAAACTATAAGCATAAAAATATATTAAATCAAAACTATTAACTAAGAATTTACATTGCAGTAATATAAAACTATTCATAATAAGTAAGCTATTCCTTAAAAAATCGCTAAAATGTACAACAAAACTAATAACTAAGAATTTACATTGCAGTAATATAAAACTATTCATATTAAGAAAGCTATGACTTAAAAAATCGCTAAAAAGTACAAAAAAACCATTAACTAAGAATTTACATTGCAGTAATATAAAACTATTCATATTAAGAAAGCTATGCCTTAAAAAATCGCTAAAAAGTACAAAAAAAACATTAACTAACATTTTACATTGCAGTAATATAAAACTATTCATATTAAGAAAGCTATACCTTAAAAAATCGCTAAAATGTACAACACAATTATTTTTTATAGATGACACCTTATAGAATTCTACTAGTTTACCGTAACAAAGAATGTATAAACATGTATAATTAATAATTTTCTTTTTATCTATTTTATAGTAAATACTCATATTAGAATACGAATCAAACTTAATCAGTTCCAAAAACCCGTGTTACATCGTCTATAGATTGGAACACGAATCGCTCTTTGCCTTCAGCCTGCCGGGCAAAGACCCTCCCTCTCGCGGTCCACGAGAAACGCCACTGATGTTTTCGACACTCTTCGCGAACCCGATGGAATATCAGCCGATTCGCCCGGGTGAGACGCTCGTTCAGAAATATGCGATTACGCGGCGGCGCAGTTGCTCCAGCGATGGCGCTGGGGTCGCGGCCTCCGTCTGAGAGCGTCAGGGTGCGGCGTACACGCGCCGCCTTCAGCATCTGGTCGCGCAGGTGACGGCGCGCGAGACGCACGACAATTCGGCGCGGGCGCGATGACTCGCCACCGCCCTCAGCTTTTGCGACCCCGGAGCGCTCGGCAAATACAATATCCCGCTCTTCCAGAGTGACTCCTAACTTCGCGGCGAGGATAGTGACTGTGTGCACTACATTTTCTCCCCTTTCTTCCGGCAAATGGCCAATCTCAAAATCCGACAGAAGAGAATCTTGTTCTCGATCGTTTAATTCACACTTCAGTCCGGCAACTTCGCGCTGTAAGGCAGAGATCTCGGCAGATGGCGCTGCGCGCTCATTTTCCACTGATTCGAGTCTTTGCTCTATTAGGTCCATCCTAGTAGAGAGACCTGACATAGAGGACCGAAACTCAGTCATTTCGCGCCGAAAGTCCCGCATTTCCTGCATCCATTCAACTAACTCTTTATGAACTTCATGTATGTTTAAAGTAGACTCCTCCTCCCCGACACTGGCGCCGCCGGTGGGACCGCAACTCTGCGTGGGTAATGGCAGTCGGTCGTTTTTGACGGCGGCAGGGATGGTGGCTGACCTGACAGGGGTATTGTCACCCTTTCGGGACCTGATGGTGCACTCGGGACACACCCAGCCTTTAACTACAGCCGTAGACTCTGGCAGGGAAACGCAACCCTTGTGGTAAAAGCCTTTACATTTGCTGCAACAAACGGCTTCATTCGGCGAAATAAATTTACCACAAGCCTTACATTTGTTGGACATGGTTCTCGAAATCAGTAGTTAGCACGCAGGTTAAGTAGTTTTATGAAAATTTCACAGATGTCGCTAACAATAGTACAACTACTTGTCAAGAGATGGCGTTAGCCGGTATGGATATTTCACTGATTAGTACTCTGTAGTAGACACTGGTTTAGTGAAATATGCGGGTAACAGGTTGTTCCTATACCCTCACAAATTAAAAGTAATTTTTGATTCAGTTTTAAATTACCAATTATCAGCCGTCTAGATATCACTACATTGACACAAACACTCACACATGGACACCAAGTCTTAAGGTTTATTTTGAACTCACACTTAGAACAGACTTTGACGTATTACCGGAGATATAAATATTATTTATCGGACAGAGTGTTAGCGTGTTCGCGTATGTGACGTTTTTTCTATAAAACTCCTATATCCAAAACATTATTATTAAGCTCTTGTTCAATGTGCCGCCGCTAGGCTTGGCTCCGGACACACTCCATCAGATGTTACATAACTATAATGATTGTATTGCAGGTAGCGACATGGATGCCCGTGGTGTTCGTGGGGGTGTCCGTGGTGCTGTTGGTGGTGCCCGTGGTGTCGGAGCCGGCGGCCGTGCTGGCCGGCGCGGCCGTCACGCTGGCCGGCCTGCCCGTCTACTTCGCGCTCGTCCGGACCCCCCTAGCCCCCATACAGCCTTACACCAGTTAGTCAATTATACTTCATTTCATCATCATCATCATGTCAGCCCCCCTTAATGATTTCCATTTATTGCGGTCGGACGCGATCTGCATCCACCGCGAGCCTACCGCCTTCACCAGATCATCTGTCCACCTTGTTGGTGGACGTCCGACGCTGCGCTTGCCGATCCGTGGTCTCCACTCGATAACCTTTCGGCACCATCGGCCATCTGTTCTCCGTGCTATATGGCCCGCCCATTGCCACTTCAAAGAGCTAATCCGCTGAACTATGTCGGTGACCCGCGTTCTTCTACGTATCTCCTATCCTCCTATCTAAACCCCGAGCATAGCCTGTTCATAAGGCCGATGGTGAAGCACTACGTTTCTACTTCATTCACTTCAGATTATCACGCTGCAAAGGAAAAAATCTTAATCTCTGAATTTTTGTTTCAGGAAAATTCACACATATCTGCCAAAAGATTTTCCTAACAGCTGTTGAGGACAAGGAAGAATCACAAGCAAGTACGTCGTAGATAAACGCTCGCCCGCTACATTCTGAAGATCTAATCTCTCTCGTCTCTCTACCTCGATTAATGTATTGATAACCAACGATTAATGTTATAGTAATATGTAGTTATATATTACAAAGTGTATTGTTTTGTAAAAGTTATGATGGTTAAAGCTACCACAAATTTCTCAATATTATAAAATAGCTTTTAAATTTTAAAATATTTCGCATCAATATGACTTAAAGGCTGATTGATACTCTCTTATTTTCTCTAAATTAAAAGACTTGCAGTTTTGTGCCTTATCAAAATGTAGAGGCTATATAAAGATCTGAATTTCATAAAAATGTATTGTACTTAAATATTTAATAAGATAACATTTTTCATTACGTGATTATTTTTATTGACTAGTCTAGTTATAAGACGAAATTATTGTCTTATTTTATTATTTTACTTTAACAATATCTAAAATAAATAATTTATAAACAAACAAGTATTTACAGAAAGTATTTCATACATTACATTTAATTTATAAAAAATTGAAAATTATAATCTATTAGAATATATATTTAATTACACGTCGCGCTTTAAAAAAAAAGATGCGATTAATAAGTTTCATTCAGACAAGATAAATAATAAATGTAATTAGTGCATAGTCAAACTGTAAATGGCCTTATTAAATTGTAGATAACTGTGTGGTATCCTTGCTATTATAACGTATGATTGTTATATTTTAAGAGCCAAGACTGCTAACAGAATGCTTAAAAAGTAGATTTATTCGCTTTAATTCTTGTAATAGTAGATTATTAGAAAGATTGTATTATTATATTTTATGTATAATTTGGTGTGTTACATCTCAAATAATCGCTGAATTAACTAGATTTTTTGTTTAATTATGGCAAAATTAGACTTTTTCTGCAAACAACGTGTACCGTACAAAAAACAATAATAAAAATGTTATAAAAGAAAAGAAAAAAACCTAAGACAAGACTGTAAGGTTAAACACTATTGCTGCTAAATGGGCAAACAACAAAGATAAACAGCACTATAATACTGTGTTAGACATACACATGAAATAATTTTCACGCTTCAGAATTAAAGGAAGGTCTGGCCATCACGGGCTCTTAGTCTATTATGTAAGGTATAGAAATGCTTATAGTCATTGAAGATGTGTCGAATACGACAGTAAAAAATATAGTTCAGTCAGTAGATGTAACGCAACCGAAACTTATATTTTTATTTAGTCAGTTGTGATTTTTTAAAATGATTTTCTTGGGAAACTTATCTCAAATGCGTGTCTAAGCTCTCAGTTAGTACCTAAGTTATGTGTGTTGCCTTATTTTAACGTATCATTTTCGTCACAAATATAATAGTTATTTTTATTTAGTTATTTAGCTCCAGTTTGTTTTTTTGGAGCCGCATATGTCCTATTCGGTTGAGACTAGGCCCCACCATAGACTTGAAAATGTTTATTCTAAGATCTAAGAGTGCCAAACAGTGCTATTTTGTAAATAGTGAATTATTTAATAAATATTTGATACAACTAAAAGTTCTTTAATTTATGCAAATTCATTTTAAGACTTATTTTGTTCTATTCTAAAGCGGATTATTATAGGGAGCCCAAAATTACTCACTATTTTACTTCATCTGTGAAGGCGACTTCGGGGATCTTAATGTAGGTATGTACCTAGTTAAAGTATACTATGGATTAACCTACTTAAATATAAATTAATTCAGTTTTAAATAAAATTGGTACCTTACTCACATATGGTACAATCGCACCACAACTCAAAATAAAGCATAGAGTTTAAGTACATACCGGTGGGACATCACAGTGGGACCACGGTTCCGTAGTCATATCTATTTAGTATTAGTGGTGGGTCTTCTAACTTAGGACGATCATAATTTTTTGTTTTTAAGCCACAGCTCGTAATAGGCAGTATAAGTACCTAATCATGCAGAATAAGTACCTATAGCAGTTTAGTTCCATCCAAATTTGCAACTTATTTAACAATCTTTCTAAATCTTATTTAGTTATTGATTATTTTATACATCAATTAGTAAATTAAAGAAGGAACTTAATGATCGATTCTTCTTTTTAAGCAAATAGTATAACTAGCTATTTCTTAAAATTTAAAAGTTATTATGTTATTAAAATTGTAAAAATAAATAAGAGAACACAACCTTTTAAATAATTTACTACAAAAGTGAACAAATCTGAAGAAAAAAATTACAAATTAAACTATGTAGTTCTATAGAAAGTTTAAAGAATATAAATATTGTTGCAGTAGACGTCATCACGAAGGGCTCCGCCACACTGCGCCTGCAGAGTGTCGCGGATGGTGAACTGCGGGGCCATGCGCAGGCTGCCCGAGAGCAGCTGGCTCAGGAAGGGGTGCAGGCGCGCCGCCGCCGCCACGAACGAGCCGTCGGCCTCCAGCGACAGCAGGTGCGCCGCGCGCGCCGCCGGCCTCTCGCCCGCCTGTGCGCCCTCCGCAGCCACAGAGTACTGCGGCCCCACACCATCAGACACAAACTGAAAGTCGTACACTAGCACCACAGCCGCATCACTTTTGTTCCCAGTCTCCTTCGACAGGTTGCCTGTGCTCCCGAAGGCTTTGCTCAACACGTACAAAGGCGACCTGATAAGCTCCTGTTCACTAGAGTTATTTTGCACCGGGTTATCTACAGTAACATTCGCAATCTCGTCAGTCGTGGGAGAGGTGGTCTCGGGCGTGACGCCGAAGTCGGCTTCTCGCTTGGAGCGATGCGTCCGGATCAACGTCGGCGCTGCTGGACTTGCGGTCAGGGTCCGGTTGAAGAAGGAGCGTGTTTCGTTTAGCAAACTGTTCGCCAAACCAAAGAACAAAGTAAACATAGCCGTATCCTCCTTGTCGATTTCGCTCAGAGCGGTCGCGTAGGCTTCCGGGACAATGCCGTCATTGTGTTGCTTGAGGATCGCGGCCTTCCTGCGGGTGGTGGGGGAGTCATAGGCGATACTGTGATAATTTAGATCTAAGCTGACACCCCCATTTTCCCAAACGGAATTAGCGCCCAAGTAGAACGGGAGGTAAGCCAAGGGAACGTTCTTCCACTTGTAGCGCAGAGTAGTTCCAGACATGTACTTGGTGAGCGACATGACGGTGACGTTGACGTTGGGGTAGCGCCGCTGGAACTCCGCGAGCGCGCGCAGGGTGGGCTCGTCGGGCCTGTAGCTCGCGAACGCCACGTAGTAGGGGACGAGCTTGCTGAGCAGGCGGCTGGAGTGGGAGGCGCGCGCGCCGGCCGTGTCGTCGATCAGGAACACCACGTGGAACTGCAGGCGCCGGTACCGCGAGGCCATTACGGCGAGGTACTCCGAATGCCTCAGGAAGGGAATCTGTAACAACGCACCTGCATTACGGCTATGGTCAAAGTCTTGACTCATTTCGGATCTTGAGTAGGTACAGATATGAACAATAAACAGAGAAAGTACCTACTATATTTGAACATGAAATAGTCTAGTCTGTCCGATAACATGGCGCTTGCAACAGGGTCGAAATATCGGAAAACTCAAAAACATTTATATCATGGTAGTTATGTTACCCGTTTCATGTTCAAATATAGTTAAAAACCATGATAGTTATAAAGAAAAAACTACTCATAATTGAGAAAATTGCGAATTAAACTAAATATTGCTGATTTTCCCTGAAGAATAACCTTGTATAGATTTAGATTACCTGCGCTCCCCGCGGCACCAGTTGGTGGTAGAACACGTTGTTGGCCGGAGCAGAGCTGTTGCAGTGCCTGAGGATGAACTGCTGGTGTCTGTAGGCGCCCATGCTGAGCGCGTACACCACCAGCGCCGAGATTCCGACCAGCACCAGCGTCATCCAGCAGGTGGACATGCATTCTGTCAACGATGCACTTACATTATATCATTGTCATAAATTCATCGGAGGATCTGTCATAAAAAATAGGACTTTTTTGTGTAAAGGTTGTCAGGAGTCATCCATAGCTATGCTTGATAAGAATCTGTTCAGTCGTTTATAAGATAAAAAATATTCAAAGTTTTAAAGTTGTTAACACTCAACATAGGTTAGTATCAGTGAAAGGTTATTCGAGTTAAAGGCGTACCGGGCCACCGCGATAGCCAAGAGCACTTGTTGGTGCAGTGGACGGCCCAGGGCGGCGCGTGCGCGGGTGAAGTGTCGCCGCCGCCGTCCACCTTCAGCAACGGCAGCTCCTCAGTCTTCGAGTCGGGGCCGCGGTCGCCCATGCTGCTGTGTCTACAGGGTTACAGACAAAACACTTCACATACAACATTTATTTATATGGATTCTTATTAACATCACCAACCCGTCTGGTAAGCTTGGTGATTGTACCAAATCTACCGCGACCTACAAATCCTCCATTGAGCTATATTGCGAGACCCGTGCCCAGTAGTGGGCCGTTAGTTCAGTCGGAAGCGGCTATCGTCCTCTGTAAACCAGTAGCTTTCAATATTTTTATAATTGTTATTTTTAATACCTAATTCGTTAAATTAAACCAATCGATAGGTTTACCTTCTGATAGTATTGCTGCAGTTTACAATTTTTTCAATTTTGCGATAAATTTGTTGTTTGTGTAGACGTTTGCAATGAATTTTGACACCATTCCATTTTCAAATCATTGTCAATTTTATACTTCATGTCTGAATAGTTTTTATTTCCAGATGCTTCGTCGGAAAATGTACCTACCTATAACTGAAAATACTTGAAAATATCATGCACTTGTTACTTTTTCCAGTGTTGATTATCTCAGTATCAGCCTATGCTGATAAATAATGGTATCAGCCACATAACTCAGTCTGAAAATATAATTATCTACTGTCTCAGACAATCGCGTTTGAAACGATTAAAAAGTTTTATAACCTAATCATAATTGAACCTAATAAGAAGGCGTAAGGACAAATAACATTAATGAAGTTACTAAAACCTTCATATAAATTTTAAATTATATCTTTTTATTGCAAATTTTACACATCTTATAGGTACCTACCTACGTGTAGGAACCTAGATTGATAAACTTCAGATTCAATTTACGGAAAGCAAAGAGACACGGTTAAATTTATGACTCTCAACATATATAATAATAATAATAATAAGCCTTTTTATTTCCTGTTCTACAATGTTTTTTATAACTATTAACACTAAACTTAACATATGTGTTAGTAGGTGATTTTAAATTATGTTAGTAATATGATTTTTTAAATAATTTGAATATTAATTAAACAGGAACCCCGGTTTGGGTAAAGGCCTCCTCCAAAGATGCCCATATTTTTCTATCTTGTGCGATGGAGCACCAGTCTTTACCAGCAGATTTTTTTTTTTACTCTCAACATAATATACTTAAATAAAAATAAAATGAAATGAATTTACCTGTATAACTAATATTCCATCTATATTAATAACTAGCTGCCCCCGCGAACTTCGTCTCGCCATATACTTTTATTTGCAACTATCTCCATACTAAATTTCATCCAAATCGAATTTTCCCGCGTAAGCATATAGTTTCCGCGTAAGCATTTAATTTTCCGCCGTAAAAAGTCTCTTGCCATATACTTTTATTTGCAACTACCTCCATACTAAATTTCTCAAAATCGAATTTTCCCGAGGCGGAAGCATTTAATTTTCCGCGGTAAAAAGTCTCTCGTTATATACTTTTACTATCATAAAAGTGAATCAATCTTAAACGAACCTACTTTCGTTTAAAGACTTTATTTTAGTAGGTACTGACTGAGTGCCCGTACCAAAGCATGATGCCTTACCGAAAGGGCTGGTTTATTTCGGTACTTACATTTTTAAACTCTGATATCTTTCGAATGGAATGTCCGAATTGAATAATTTAAAAAGTTTTATAGAGATATTGAAATATTCGTAATTAACATGTAATTTATTTTGATAATGTTTTATTTGAAAATACAAATATAGAGCTTTTCCTAGCGGCGGCATTAAAATTAATTATATTGAAAATTAAAACACTTATTGTGACATAACTATAATAGTTAGATATATGCTGTCGCGACATTTTTTGTAGATATTAATGTGTTCTACAAAATTGTAGTACATTGTAAATTTCTAAAATGAATACTTTTCGCAGCGCATGCGATATAAGGATTTTTTTTTACATCTTGGGTTACATATTTGGGTTTTCCGTACGGATCCCTAACTTTTTTTATATGTAATATAGCCTATAACCTTCCTCGATAAATGGACTATCCAACACTGAAAGAATTTTTTAAATCGGACCAGCGGTTCCTGAGATTAGCGCGTTCAAACAAACAAACAAACAAACAATCAAACTCTTCCGCTTTATAATATTAGTATAGATAGGTAGGGTACGGTAGACTCGATCGAAACCTTTTAGATGAATAACAAAACATAAAAAAATATTGATTTTGAGTCGACAACATAGGCATCCGCAAAATTCGGATTAAGGAGAATTTCGTCAAATTTCACCCATTATTTAGTTTTCAATTTTTATACTTATTTAGTTTTATTCAATTTTTTTTGTAGACATCAGTAGTAGGCTATAAATAAGGAATTAACACAAGCTTCGAGCTTACCACGGGGCTAGATGTCGCTGTGTAAAATGTTGTCCAGTAATTTTTATTTATTATTTATTTATTTAAATTGAAGTCTGTTTTGTGTTATTTGTAGTGGTTTTAAATTACTTTTAGCTGCTGTAGGTTAGGTACCCCAGATTTGAATGAGATAATCCAAATGCGATTATATCAGTGTGTTTTCGATATTTCATGTTTCTAGGCAAGTAGAGAATTGCACGTATTGCGCCTCTAAGTGATATTAGTTTCGATCGTATTGTCTTGATGTGTGGTTTCTAAATTAGCCGACTATCCAGTGTTAGACCTAGATATTTTTTTTACTTTACTCTAACTATTGTTTCGCCGTTTATTATAAGAGGAGTATTGTTTTCTACTTAATATAAGTACAAGTAGGTAATCATTGTGCCTTTATGGACAACCTCTGAATCTGATGCAACTTAAAGCAACTTCATTCGTGCGTTCTGTATTCAGAAGTAACTGTGAATTGCTTGATATTCTACGATGTAATTACTTTGGGTCACTCGTTTATCAAACAAGCAAACTGGGCTTCTTAATTGGCAATTTACATGGCGTTTAACAACCTTAGGTACTTCGTTACCGCAGTCTTTAGCATGGACCGCAAACGGACAGAAATGTGGTCCTGGATCTTTGTGGGGATAGCGTCATGGCTACTTCCGGTAAGATAGCTTTAGAATTGTGTCTCTTTGTGTTTTATGTTTAGAAGTGTGTGAAGTAGTTGGAGAGCATTACCTACTGCAGCACCCTGCTGCCGCGCCGCAGTTATTCCGCTCCAGCGAGCGTCATGTACTAGAGATGATTATGTATTCCGGTATCATCATTCGTTGCTCAAATACCTATCAAAGACGCTCCCACGGTGCTTGTTTTAATTAATTTTACCGTGTTCTTTCAGTCCATTTATCGCAAATATATTTATAATTGAAATATAATCAACCATAAAACAATAATAAAGCAACGAAGCTTTAACATGTACTAATTCGACTCGATCTGTTCTTAAAACATACCATATAGGGACAATCTGATTTCAGATGTGACCGAAAGCAGATGGACTTCCCATATAAAGCTAATCTAATCAAACAATCCCAAAACAGCAATGTTCCTTTCTAGGCGTGCAGCGGGCGAGGCCACTTCAACAACCAGTCGGCGCAGGAGTACACCACGCCGGTGGACGAGATCGGGCCCATGCTGCCCGACGAGAACTTCCAGGAGTCCACCGTCATCGCCGGCCTCATGCCCGACTCCTTCGGCGAGATGTTCAACTTCCTCGATGGAGACAGCTTCGGCATTGGCACGTCACCTTCACAATTATTACAGTCATCTGTCATCATCATCATTTCAGCCATCGGCCGTCGGTGACAACCTGCTGGACATAGGCCTCCCTTAATGATTCCAAGTAACGGTCGGATGCAGCTTCCATCCACCGTGAACTGGCAGCTTTGACAAGACTGTATGTCCTAGGTATACATACGCGTCAACAAGTTGAAATCGGTAAATTTTATAATGTGGAGCTGACTGAAGGAAACCAGAACCGTTGAATTTATTCAAGTGACAGGTTTGAGATTCTCACTGTCTCCAGGTCCTCTCCATGATTTCGTGTACGGATGGCAAGCGATAGTGAACACTATGAGTATGAAGAACAACGTCGAAGTTCGCAAGCGGGCTGGCCTCCAGCGCTTCGCCCTGGCTGGGATCAACGGCATCACTCTGGTATCCCACATCGGAGTCACCGAGATCATGATCAACGGCACTAGGACCTACTGCTTTGGAGGAGTTTCCAGACCACCGGGCAGGCGGAGCGTTATTTGTAAGGTAAAACAGTAATGGGAAAAAAGAAATTTTATTATAAATAGTTTGCTTGCGATTGTTATCATAACTTCAAAACCATCTTCATTGTTTTTTCTTCATTGGATTATTTATATATCCACATACTACCTGCTTTTTACAGGGTGCAATGTACCAAGAAGGTCGGTTCTCGTGCAAGGTGCCATACCTCCGCTACCCTACCGTCCTGGGCTACAGGTACTGCATTGACAAGTACGCAGCTATCAACTCCCTCGATGGAACCTTTAAAAGTAAGCTTATTCTCATCTTTGGTTCAAGTTGCAAGGGGCTGATAATCATCCTACAAGAGAGGAAGTAACAACAGGAAATCATAACACAAAATCTTCGTAGAAATTATTTCGACATAAATGTTTCCCAGAAACGTACTGCGCAAGAGGAGAGTCAGTCCCCAAGTTCCACTACGACTACATCTGCGAGCGGCGCGACATCAAGCTGAAGCGCATCAACCTGACGGACCCCAACGAGCGCTTCAACATCCGCAACCCCGTGGTGCGCCGCGCAGAGTACTACCGCGCGCCCTACGACATACTCAAGGCCTGTCCTGACTGGTGAGATTGTCTACTACCAAAATGGAGAATGTAACTGCAATAAGGAATGTTACATAGCACTTCTACTTCTGCGTTAAATCGTATACTGTATCCTTTACTGAAATGTTAGGCATGATCACCCGGTATGAACCAGCGTGATGGCTTGAGTCAGGTACCTGCACTCACTCACTTGTTTCAGGTAATGTATAAAGGAAGCTGCAGTCAGCTTCCTATACATATACATTACCTGAAAAGCACTGATTATCTTCATTCCTGGTTTATAGTTTGTTCTGACAGGTACGGCTGCAACTTCCGACTGTCTCCTGACAACCAGCATCAGGACCTGCCGAACGCGCTGATGGATGCCAACGATACTGCCTTCATTGGCCACGGCGGCAAGTACTGGCTCTCACTCTATTACACACAGGTATGGCAAAATGGCAGAGCCGTGTTGGCTAAGTGGGAGCACACTTGACTTTTATTCCGAAGGTTGTGGGTTCAAACCCCGCCGCGCACCTCTGATTTTTCTTCTTGCAAAATTATGTGTGCTTTAAAAACACGTACTCTAACGGTGAAGGCAAACATCGTGAGGAAACCGGCATGTTCTGAGAATTTGGAAAAGTTTGAATGTCATTCACCAACCCGCACTTGGCCAGCGTGGTGAATTAAGGCCTAATCTCTCTCATCAAGAGAGAAGTCCCTGTGTCCCAGCAGTGGCTACGTGAATAGTTACGAGGGGTGTTATGTATGTATGTATGTGGCAAAATATAATAAAATACCCGTGAAGCCTGTCTATCCTCACTGGTGCTGTTCTGGTGATGCCTTGGCTTTTACCTGATGATAATGGTGATGGTAACACAGCCATGCAAAAGTTATCTTAGGTATTCATCTTCATCACCATCATTTCGAACGGTCGTTCTATGATGGACTTCATTCTAATTGTATACATATAGGCGCGCAAGGTACTGTGAGTATATGACCAGTGACGTCACCGCACCGAGCGGTGATAGACGGTAGACTCGATCGAAACCTTATATGATTAACAAAACATAAAAAAAATATTGATTTTGAGTCGACAACCGCAAAATACGGAATAGGGAGAAATTGGACAAATTTCACCCGAACGAAGCCGGGTTTTCATCTAGTTAAGTAATAAGGAGAGGTACTTTTACTTTTTCCCTATTTTCAGTTGTCTACGTATGCGATCTACTTCCAAGCACATGGCGAGTACCCGTGGCAGTCTAACAGGCCGATTGTCTCCATTGATAAAGGTAATCAAATATTTTTATTATGGTTCCGTAGTTCCTGTCAGTAGGCCTCTGCCATACGTTTAGTTCGGAATACTGAAGAGCGGGAATCGAATTATGAATCAATAGGTGTTTTGCTTGTTATGTAATTATTATTATCTACTTGCTTTCTACCCGTGGCGTTACCCGTGTAATGAAAGTTCTTCCCGTGGTAAAAACTGGCATAGTTTAGGTATACATGTGTTATTCAGATGTATGATTTTGAATCTAGGTGGCATATGGGAGCAGCTGCTCAAAGCAAACATCGGGCCGGATATGAACCTGCACTACAATCTGAACGGCATCTACAACCGCTACACCAGTGGAGCCGTCTTCCCAGACCTGTTGCGGAATGAAGGACAGGTGAGACACATAGCGTTATTGGATGATTGGCCCATCAGCTAAGAATAGTACCACCCCATTTGGTGTCCCCAAGCTGTGTCGTCTTTCGTACTTAACCAGTTCGTTAATTGTGACGGTGACATTACCAAACTCCCCAAGACTAATACCAGGTACCTAATTGGTTCTATTTGGGAGAACCGTGACTATAGTAAGTAGTATTAAAGGTAACGTTAACAGCTCGGTTTACTCATACCCTCGGTTTGTTAGACGACACACAAGATAAAATATTAGGTGGTACAATTCTAAGGTAAGATAATACTTAGGTATATACTATTGTAAGTAGGTACGTTTAACGAATATTTATGTTTTAGGTGCAACCAGCGAACTTCAGGAGTGACGTGCGAGAAGTAGAATCCCAAGACGTGCTGATGAGCAATCAGCGCAGTCAGGGCATTGGCGAAGGTAAAGCGCCATTTTTATATCTACAAGCTGACCGCCGACAGCTGCGTTTTATGTTCATAGTATAAATGTATACTAGCCTCACTTAAATATTTCACATTATTTTGCTCCACATTGAAGTGAACAGCTTCCACTAGATCATCTTGTCTGTCCGTCTTGTTGGTGGACGTCCAAAGAGTGCCTGAACAGTCTCTGTTGCTTCGCTGAGGTAACTATAACATAAATTTCGTGAAACCTAACCAAATGTCATTTGTTACAGGAGATGGGTTCCAAATGTTGCACGATTCGCAGGTGCAGGGGTCGTTCCAACATGATAAGAATCTTTAAGACCTATACTACTTACTTTTTTCTTATTATATCTCACAATAACCTTGAATAATATTAAATGAGTTTCAATAATAAAATTTGGGACCTTGAAATGGTCGCGATCCTAAGTACAGATTCCGGAAAAATCAAAATATGTATTATTTATTGCATAAGATACCAGTTGCTTATACTTAATTAGTGTTGTAAACATCGGTTAAAGATAATAAGCACCTATGTAGGTATAGGTAATGTGTCAACCTATCTATCTTATCTAGGTAACAAATAGGTAAATAAAGATCTCTTTAAAAAAATATCGATGTGTTTTATTCAGCATTTTTATGGTAGATAGATAGATAGATAGATAAAACATTTATTCACTGAATCACACACACAAATTACAATAAACACAACCATACAATTAGAAAGAGAGAAATACAATTTTTTTTTTTAATTATTGAAACAATGTACAAAAGCAAAAACTATGAACTGTGTGTGTTGCGTGACACAGCGAAGAGGGTTCGACTCAGCATGATGTCGACTGAACTAGATCGCCAGTCGACGCTGGTATTCTGCCGAAACCTTTTTGATCAACCCTGTGAGAACAAATATTACTAGATCTATAGCAAAAAATATGTATAAATTTAAAATTGTGCATGTTGTTAATTCATAGATTTAAAAGATAATAATATTATGTAGTTAAAAATGGCATAATTATATAGTTCATTTCATCATCATCTTTAACAATTTGGTAGGTAGGTATTGTGTTATTAATTAATTACAAGGTGCACCAACATTTTTTATGTAGGTACAGATTTACCATAAGCAACTTATACAGGGCTAGTGTTACTGAATAAACCACTAATAACGAGTGTACACAAATGTCAACCTAAAACTTAAATTAAGAAAAACCTTGAAAATAAAATGAATATATCATTTTACTAGCTGACCTGCCCGTGGCTTCGCCCACTTTATTCCCATGTTTTTCCACCTTTAAACCTTTCCTGGGCTATTTTATTACCAAAAGAATGTAAATCGTCCCAGACGTTTTCTTGAGCTATAAAATTACAGCGAAATGTGGCATTCATTTAAATTTTAAGAATAGATAGATACGTAGATAACGTAAAAAAGATAAGCGAAGTTGGATGTCGGGTCGGCTAGTTTTTAAATAAAATTAAAGTTAGGTATTTATATACCGCTAAAACGTCTGCCAAAATTGAAATTCGTTGCCAGACATCATTTTTGATTCGCTGCTAGCAACACTGCAACTTTTGACGTTTCCCTTCTGTCTCAGTGTTTTGTTATCTGTGCTGTGTAGTAGTAATAAATTAGTATTCTGTGGCAGTGTCTGATCTGCTCTGACATCTTTCTTTGTGCAATTTCTTTCGGGTCGCTCATGAAAGTTCCCGTTATTTCGCTTTCGTAATTCTTATAACAAAGGTATTTTGAGCCCGAGTGTGACTATCGCTAACGGTGGACTAGTTTAACGGAGCTGTCCTGAGCCTAGTGCCAACGCGCTACTAAGTTATTTTCGTTGCATTATTATCGATTTTGATCATCCGTCGGAGAAGAATTGTTTTCATGCTGTTTATTTATCAGTGAGATCGGAAGACAGCCGTGTGAGCTAGAATTTTCGAGTCACGGTACAAGCCAGGTAAGTGTGAGGTCCGCCAGAGCCATAGAGTGTGTCAGCTTACGCTAGCACGCCGCGTTCTGAGCCGCGATGCTTTTGCTTTGATTGTCTATCGATCATGCGTATCTATTTATAACGGTCCGTACGTCCACTGTTGTGACAAGTGATGGATATCATTGCTGATGAGATTGCGAACTCGGCCGTGCTAGAACAGGTGGTTATATCACCAAAGCCAACTCACGTAAAAGAGAAAACAAATTCCTGCTGCTCTCGTCTGTCGAAGGCACTGTATCACACTGAGACACTGGCCGGTCTGCAAATCAATGCTATATTCTTTTATTAAAGCACTTGTCCTTGTATACCTATTTCCTTAAATGGTTTCATTAAAGACTTTCAATTTAAGATACTTAACAGCCTACATACAGATGAGTAGACAATGCATGCTCCAGACAATGGTCTTAAAATGTGTTCCACTTGATTGTTATCAGTTTTTTTATGCAAATGATGAGGAATTGGAATAAGTATATAATATAGTACTGTTGTTGAGAACTTTTTGGACACATGTAACATTATGCCTGGACAATATTAATATCAATACAAAATAGCTTATCTCTACCTCTTAAGTTGATCAGCAAGCCTTAACAGTGTATAACAAGTCTGTATGAGATCGGCTATTATCCTAATAATTAATTTGTAAGTATTGTTGATCATGGAGTGAGTAGATGAACATTTAGACGTCTGGGACACATGACAGGCTATTTATGGCTCTGCTTGTGTTATAATATTTGTCTGTTTTGTGCACAGAGTGAGCCGTGTCTTGGGGGAAAAGCAACCCGGGCACTACGGTGGCCCCAGACACACCGGCCCCAGCGCCCCAGCCTCCGGGTAAGTCGCATTTAAAAAATAACAATGTAATCACTTGATATTGATCATTTCCATACTCCCTAAGTATTTTCGTGTAACTGCAGATACACACTTATACATTTGATGCTTTTTTGGCATCTTAAAAAAAAAGTCTACTCTAAGTATGTTTTTCTTGGTTGTATAACTGTTCTACTTCATACATAATGTTCCTAACATTTTCAAATCTTTAAATCACTTTCCTGACAAATTTGTGTTTTGCTGATACACAACTATTAGTCACAGATCCGTAGAACATGGAAATCAAGTGATTACTATCAAGCTAATTTTTGGTGAGTAGCTTCGTTTCGATGAGACGCCCAAAAATATCCTATACCCAACTCTCGATTGTGGTAGCTAACAGAGATATCAAGGATTAAAAAAATCAAGGATGTAAAACCGGGATAACGGACCACGAAATTTGTCGAAATTTGTCTAATGACAAAAGTTTAACAATTTCTAAGATGACAAAACGACGCTGGTGCCTGTCTTGTATATTAGACCTTAGTCAATTTTCGACACTCGCAGGTAGGTAGATAGAGGCTGTGCAATTTTTAAACCGGCACCACACGGCAAACTTTATTAGTTGTCATATATCGAACCATGACCTGCATTGCATCATTACACCAATGGCCCTAGCAGTCAATTGGCCGCCCCATCTGCTACTCGCAGGATTGTTTCTCTGCGCCGAGCGGTGACAACGGATAGTTTTATCCGACTTCAAAAAAAGAAGGAGGTTCTCTAGTAGACTGTATTTTTTAATGTTTGTTACCTCAGAATTTATTGAATCTACCGTTTTGGATAAAATCTAGTGCTTCCTTTTTGACCTCATTATAATTAAATGTTTATAACCTGTAAAGTGTTAAAAATTATAGTAAGCCTCTACAATTTGAATTCGCTTTTTGTTGTAAAAATATTGTTTATCTTGTCATTTTCAAAAACAAGTCGCTCAACCAAGAACGATTGACATGATATAAATGACAGCTTAACCAAAAATTTAACCATGATAGGAATAGAGGTACAGTTAGTTTTCCACGTAACTGTTTACGGGCGTAGTAAGAATATTTGTTATCGCTACTTTAACAAAAATAATAAAAAATGCGGATATATGTTGTCGACTCAAAATCAATGTTTTTGGTTTCTTTCGAGTCTACCGTACCCCTTGACGAAAGAATTTTTTATATTAATATTACAATAAGATTCCTACATTGCGTTTTCTTCATCACTAACGTTCTCAGTACACAGTATGCAGCAGAAATGATTTGACTGTCGTTTCACGAATCAATGATTCTCGGACACATCTCAATATACAGCAGAAGTTTAACTCACTGTCCATGCATAAGTCATCTGGATAGTTATTCGGTCGAAACTAGTCCAATTTGAGAATAATTCAAACCATAAACACGTTCAGATTTACAACAGAGTTCAGTCAGACGTTACACAATTCCGTTTAAGTACATGGTTTTTACTTGATTTGACCGACGTAATGTGGTTTTGGCTGGATTACAAGAGCCGGAACTCTACCATCCACATCGATATTTACCACCCAGCATGCGTGTGGTGCTGGCCTCAGAGTAGGACCCGGGGAGTCGTCTAACCAAACAACGTTATGTTTAGACATGGGCAGCAGCGTCGTTGTGCGTGCTATTGTAACCTACTGCGATCATACGTGCGTTTTATAATGGGTTCTAAAGAGACCCAGTAGTGAGAGGGGCGTAATACCATAATGATTTTGTGTTTTTATACGAATGCCTTTACACCATTTGATTACATAATAACCTTAATTACTTTAAGAAGAGAAAATAAGTATTTTGTAAAAAAAACTCCATAGGAACCTAGATAAATACTATTTAAATAATAATAATACAATAATATCGTGGAAATATGCTCAAATTACAAATCATTTTGGTATTCGTTTGTATGGAAAATTCGTCGTGTCGCCGGCCTCTTAATAAACTTTTTTAATTTCTACTCGCGATTTTTTCATGACATACAAAGTTTTTGTGACCCCAGAAACTGAAATATTATTGTTATTGTCGTTCATTAACTTCAAAAACTCAGCCGTTCCACATTTCCAAAAAGCATACTCATCAAATAATCGTGGCACCATAACAGTTCTTATGAAAGTGATGAATTGGGCCTTTGTTTCGATGTTGCGGCTCTGAACACGGCTAGCCGATAAGTAAACTGAAACAAACCGATATGATTTATCGTGTAATTTGAACAGGTCACCAATGAGGCCGCTTTATTGGCTGAGATTACTCAACCCTGGCTAATTGCTGGTGACGCGATGACGTTTCGACTCGATGACGTCACTCAACGGTCGAGTTTTTAGCGACCGCGACTAGCGACTGCTACCAAACGACCACGCGACCATTGTGGTGAGTGTGGTGACACGCGGTCCTCTGCCTACTCCAATGAATCTGCCGATCGCGCGTCGTATCATTCGATCAATCAATTTATTAAATAAACAAAGCTAATTATCGTATTTTTTGGGGAAATACCTCCCGCCTCGAACTGCGTTTGAGCAGGTAATGCCTCGCAAATTATGGCATTTATTTATTGCTTTTCTACTAAGTAAATAAATAAATAAAATAAATAAATTTATAAATTGGAAATTGGAAGTATAAATTCATACTAAGCAGGTCGCCTGGTCGTTTGGTCGCGATTTCGTGTCTTGGTTCCTGTGGATGGAATGCTACCTTTACCCGTGCCGTGAGTCATCAAAGCACTTTGAGGGACACTTGAGTGGAATAAGCACAATGCTCAATGCCCTATTAAAGCCTGATCGTAAATATAAAAAAAATATTTCGGTAAGAACCGGTACTGTACGGTATTTTGTTTATATTTAACAAGTATCTACGACACTACAGAGTGGTTGTACAAGGTGTCCAAAAATGTAAGAAGTTTGATTTTACCCCAATGTTTTACGATAGTTTGATATATTTTTGAGGTTTCATATTTTCGGTCTATTTTCTCACATTGCTTTATTAATAATTATAATAGTAATTTATTGAAATATTATACGTCAACTTATTATATAGTACAGTCATTTGGTCAAAAAAAAAATTGAGGTTACCCGGAAAGTTTTCCAAGAGTTTTGAAAATTTTCAATTTTATAGATTTTGATATGCTCTTTCCTTTGGCCAAGTGGAAATTTTTTGTTTGTTTGTTTCGTTTATCTCAGTTAAAACTAGTTAGGTTTCAGAATATTTTGCGTTAGATAGTCCATTATATATATATTATATACTAAAATTATATATAACACATTTACCCGCTAATTAAAAGAATTTATATTTAATCCGATGGGAGAAATAAAAAAGTTTTTTAAGTTTATAATTATGCTGTCAGTAACCATTGTGTAAAACAGAATTAATTTAGTTCCATTGAATTACTTAAGTATATTTCAAACAATACAGGGAAAATTGTATTGTTGATAAATATTCTATAAGTATAATGATGATAATTTGAAATTGTTCGCTTAGTAGGGAGAACTCTCAACTTTTATTCGGACAGTCATGGGTTCGAACTACTTCGTTTTGTTTTTTAAACACTGATACCCAGACGTATTATTTCCCCTGGATGCGGGCGCTTTTATGGATCTAGACCTGGGTAAACATTAAATAAATAAATAATAAATTCGATGTTAAATTCGAACAAGTTATACCTGAGTCAGATAATTAATTCCTATACATACCATAACCATAACACCCCTATTCACGTTCCCACTGCTGGGACACAGGGACTTCTCTCTTGACGAGAGAGATTAGGCCTTAATTCACCACGCTGGCCAAGTGCGGGTTGGTGAATGACACATGTCCTTCAAACTTTTCAAAGTTCTCAGAACATGCCGGTTTCCTCACGATGTTTTCCTTCACCGTTAGAGCACGTGTTTTTAAAGCACACATAATTTTCCAAGAAGAAAAATCAGAGGTGAGCGGCGGGGTTTGAACCCACGACCTTCGGAATGAAAGTCGAGTGTGCTATACATATATAAATATAAATAAAAATTTTGCTGGACAATTCACACAGAAACAATTAGCCCCGTAATAAGCTCTAAGCTTGTGTTACTAAAATAAAAGTAAGTCGTCTTAATTAAACTATTTAGAACGACTAAATCGATTTGGCTGAAAATTAGAACCAGGAGAGGGATATAGGGTACTTTTTACAGCGGTTAAATTATTGTAACCGCGACCTGAAGCCGAAGCCGCGGGCTGACAACTATGCGTTAATAAATAACCAAGTTTGTGTATATGTTACGGCTAATACCCGAAGTGCGGCTACACCTAGTTCTAGCCGGTTAGAACTAGGTGTAGCCACTGACTGTTGGTTAAACCTAGTATTAGCCGATTGTTTTCGGGTAAAACTAGGTCTAGCCTTCATCATGCCGGCTACAACTAGGTCCAGCCATTCCCTGTTGGATAAAACTAGGTCTAACCGATATCACTCCGGCTAGAACTAGGTCCAAACAATTCCTGGTGAATAAAACTTGTTATTCTGATAAATATGTTTATGTTACTTTACTTTATAAAAGTGTGATTTATAATTAAAATTACATTCCTTAAATTATAATATGCAAATACTTACTTATTGTCTGTTGTTAAAAAATGTTCCTGATGTTCCTATTATATTAAAAATTGCACTCCTAATAATTTATGTTAATTATTACAATGTGATTTATAAGAATAAAAAAACTCTCTACGTTTCTTTTTATTGGATGTTTTTTAATATCTAAAAAAAGCTATGCCGATAGCATGCCGGCTACAACTATGTACAGCCAATCCCTGCTAGATAAAACTAAGACACGCGCTGCTGCTGCTGATCTACTGCAGGTCTACTAGCGATTGTGACTCACTATCTGCAGCAGCGGCGCGTGTCTTAGTTTATCTAGCAGGGATTGGCTGTACATAGTGTGCAATTTTTAATATAATAGAAACAATCAGGAACATTTTTTTAACAACAGACAATAAGTAGTTGCATATTATAATTTATAGAATGTTATTTTAATTATAAATCACACTTTTATAAAGTAACATAAACTATTTATTAGAATAACAAGTTTTATCCAACAGGGATTGTCTGGACCTAGTTCTAGCCGGAGTGATATCGGTTAGACCTAGTTTTATCCAACAGGGAATGGCTGGACCTAGTTGTAGCCGGCATGATGAAGGCTAGACCTAGTTTTACCCGAAAACAATCGGCTAATACTAGGTTTAACCAAGAGCAAGTGGCTACACCTAGTTCTAACCGGCTAGAACTAGGTGTAGCCGCACTTCGGGTATTAGCCGTAACATATACACTTTGTTCAGAAAACAAAACACAGATAATAATAATATAAATCAACGTTGTATGAAACTGTCAAACTTCGCGCTATTGTTTTAGGTACCATCCATCCAAGGAAATTCAATAGTAGGTACTAATAGTATGGTAATGTTCTCTCCATTTACTGTTAGTATCTCTAAATTACTGTGCTCATGAAGCTCTCACGAGGACGCTTGTTATCTGCGATAAGTCAAATCGATCTTGGACACTGGCAAAATTGTTTTTACCAAAAACTTACTTGAAACGGCGCTGGATAAAATTGTGACATCATTTACACACTTAACAAAATGATGATTAATTTACAAGTGTGTACATTTTAATCTAGCTGGTAATATTTAGTTTTGTATAGCTGGTTAGGAATTAAGCGAGCCTCGCTATCAGGGCCTAAGCAAACAAGCGTTATGGCCGCCGTCCGCGCGCCAAGGTCGGGGCCCTTAGTTCGAGTCGTTTAGAAACGTTTAGAAATAAAATGTACTGTACTTAATATGTTATAATTTTCGTAAAAAGTCATATTACATACCGCTACAAATCACGGGTCTCCCCGATAGAACAATGACACTGACACCACACCACTATGATTTTCCTGCTGTCTTTACGGAAAGACCTATATGACGAATTTACACATCCATTTTTTAATGACGAATTAACTTTGTGGCAAATGTACAATAACCCATGCTTCCCACCTTCTGGTATTTAAATCCCTTTGTCGGATTACTTGTTACTCATATACCTACAGTAAGTACCATAAAGCAACTCCCTTTGGATAACGAATGTAAATATTCCATAAGTATCGCACATATTTTTGCGAGGCGTATTTAACACTCCTAAGTAGTTTTATTGTTAAAATAATGTAGAAAGTACACTATAAAATGAAAAAAGTCTGTCCAAGACCGGATTAATACTCTTACCACTTATAAACTCGTCCATACGGGAACAAATAAGTAATAACCCGCTGATTTTAGGATGTTATCCTTTATCACGACTCGGTGTCGAAAATTCAACAAAAGTCGAACCCAGATTCATTAGACGAAGTCGCATGTCCGCCCTACTAAGGCCACAGGTCTATGGGTTTTGTATAACTAAGGCCACTGGTCTATGGGTTTTGTATAACCACGGCCACGCAGATCTCCTCACAGTTTTTATCCATTGTAAGGTCACGGCGGGCGGAAACCGCAGTATACTCGTACACCACAGCTGGGGCGCAGTGACGCTGAAACAGCCTGCTCACATACACACAAACATTTCGGTCCGTTGTTAGTGACAAGCTTTTTTGAACTAAGAGTTCTATAGGTTTCTGCACCTTTCAAGTATTTTTTGCTTTTATGGTGCTCATACGTCAACAACTTTTCAACGTTACACAAATATGCATTTAATATTGGGAACCAATTTGTTGGTTTTATCAACGAAAACTGATGTTGCTATATTATATATATGTACTTAAAGGAGATTCTCATACCCGGAAATTGTTTAGATTAAGTAATTGAGAGAAATAAAAATATATGTATTTGCGTTTAATTAATTACGGAATAGCTGTATAACATTATAAGGTTTTTGATTTAATATTAAATGTATTATGGTTCTGGTGTAAAAGCACCTCTGGAACTATAGGTCAGGCAATTAAGACGGTCAACACGGCATTCAGATAATACTTTTATTAGATTAAAGGATTGGAGATATTATCGTTATCCTTGTGCTGGTTGTTGTGAGTGAAGCGGCCGCCCTGCCGCGGCTGCGCCCCACGCCGCCTGGACGACGACGATAGGCTTCAGTGAGTGGCGCACCGTTTTTTGTGAACTCCGTGCTTTACTGTGTGCACTCCGTACCGGCGGATCGCACTCGAATCAACCGGATTGTCCTCCGTCACGATCCGACGCGGAGGTCACGAACACCATGGAAAACTTTCCAACTAATTGCAACTGTTCCACAGCGATAATTCACCGCGAAATTGTATTCTAATAAAACAGGTCGCCGCATTGACCTTGACCTAGCAAAGTTTTGGGGGCCGGTTGGAGTAAACTTAGAAGGAACTGTAGCATTAAATTGGCTGTAGCGTAGTTATGAAACGTGTAGTGGAGTGGAAGGCAGTGCGGGGCCGTGGGTTCGGCGCGCGCGCAGCCGCCAGTAGTGCCCGCGCGCCGGCCGCCGCACAGCGCGCCCACCGCGCCGCGCGCCGACACCGACCACAGATCGCGCAATAAACAACGCACATGATGTCATTGCCTTCAAATCACCGAATTTGAGTGCTCACAGATCGTTGACATCATTGCCGTTAAACTTAATCATCAGTTATTTTTGTGACGCATAGATCACAACTAATATGCCTAATCGATAGCCGTTCAAAGACAATAAATAATTTTGGCCTTGATCGAAACCACCGAAATATTGAAGAGGTCTAAAAATATGAGGCTCGGAGCCCGCTCCACCTAGTGAGAGCACTCGCAACCTTCATCCCGGTGGTGATTCTTATAATAGCTTCAGGGCGGTTAAATCAATAGTCGATTAGTTGGGCGGCGCAACAGTGCAAGGCCTGGCCAGCAGACGCGCCGAAGACGACATGGGACTGCAGCGCCGGTAGCCTTGCCGCCGCTACGTGCCTCGTGAACACAACACATTTCGTAATGACCGAGGAAACGACATATCAAAAGTTGAAAAAGTGCTTTCCGTACTGCAAAAGGACAAGTTCCGGTAATTGATAGTTTGATAAGAATTCGCGCGCGTAGGCCGTGGGAACCAGACCACAGTGAATTAATGTGAATCACACGACTTTGTTGTCTTTACGCTTATGCGACCCTTTGAAATAAACAAATAAGTGCGCTTTAGGAACTTAGGTTCATGCTGTCAATGTTTTAAAAGCTGCCTGTTATAAAATAAATTTCGAAAGTCGGCATTTTGATTCAAACATATTGTAGGAATTATTTAACGAGATTTGTAGGTATCCTGCATACTAAAAGCTTTGTTGTGATTGATGACAGTGAAACTCTGATATTAAAATGTGAGTTTTAAAGTATACGTCAGCGGAAACAAGATTTTTTTCTCAGAATATCATTATGTTGTATTATTGTTGAAGTTCTATGGTTCTGGGAAATATGTAGGCGTATTGACCTTATCGCGTCATACATAAATATCTGTATGTACAACAGTGTCGACGCTAGCGTAGGATAATTACCTATTTGACTTTATAGATGTCCGTCATAGAATAAAGAAACAATTTATTTAAAACACCTAAAAATTTTAACATCTAGTAACATGTTTTAAAATATGCAGAATAATCCGTTCTCGACGTGTAAATAACCATTGTCTGTGTCCAGTTTACCACTCGAGTGCCATCGTGTGAATTATCTCTCTAATCGAGTAAAAAGTTTACGGTAATTGTGAGCACTCCTTGTGTCCAGTACGAGCATAAATAATACTTGTCGGTTGAATGAAAATCGGCCGTAAACCGTAACTAACTACTATTTACAGTTGCTTGGAAAAGTAATATACTAATTACCTAGCACTGTATATTAATCACCTGAATCCTACGTCTCTTCAGCTTTATGCTTCGTATTTGTAGATCTAGCGACATGTATTGTATGTTATGTACCTACACTGGCCTACATAAAATAAAATTGAAAAATCGCTTGATTACCTGATATTTTGATGTGATCTTGACTCGGACCGGATTGAAAGGTTAATAGCATTCATCATTACCGTAGCAACGATAAACTGCGTCACAGTTACTTTGTGCTATTATGTTCCTTTAATTGGTAAATGTTCCGACCATTATACGATTTTTGTTTATCATGGACGTTTCGGTTAGGTTTCTGCCTATCCTATCCTAATTATTAGTACTATTCAAAAGCGAGCACTCAATTTTCCAACTTCGTAGAAGATATTGTTCCATCAAAAACAATCTATTACGATATTTACCGCAATGTTCTTGATTACATGAAACGACCGCAGAGTGTGCGGCCCGTTTATCACTCGTTACGTTTTCCATGCCGAGTTTGGTAATATTTTAACTGGTGTTTCCTAATGTTGGGTATGTGTTCATTTGGAATTGTCGCAACAGCGATGTGAGCTAATGTTTCGCGGCGTGTGGGCCGAGGAGGCAAGGTCGCACACACAGGTGCTGCTCCAGCTGAGTCAACACTTCAGCAATATCAAGCAAACGTTTTCGATATAACTAACCTATATTGGTTATTGCAAGTCCGTGAGCTTGACGCGTAAGGTGTTACACTACCGTTAAACCGTGGTAGGCAGTTAACAATGAATACTACCGTTAATATAAGTATTATTTAAATAATGCAGAGATCACTACGTGATTGCAGTGTGGAATAAAAGTATTGAGATCACACGGCCGTGTCGAATCATAAAAAAACAATGACGTAGAGCGTAAACAGCGTGCGCGCGCGCCGCTCCACTCATCTCCGCCGTCTCATTGTTGTTTCGATAGCAATTATTAAAATGTTTGCGCGGTGATATTTTTGCTGAAATCTGTGTTGTGATTTTATTTATATTAGTAACGTGTTGTGTCGTGGAGGTCGAGCCTCGCGAGTGACTGGGAAGCCGCGGTGCCTTTGCCGATTGATACGTGGCTCCTGGTACGTAGATTTGTATATTGAAATTTTAACGGTTGATTTTATTAATTTATTTCGTAGTTATTATCTTATCTCGCGCGTATACATTAGAGGGCTCACGGAAAACAACTTTAACTTTTTGTTTGCGTTTTTGTCATCATTATGATTGTAGCTTAATATATGACGACCTCTGTGGCGCAGCGGGCGAAGGTCCGCCTGCGACGCAAGAGGTTGCGGGTTCGATTCCCGCCTCGGAACAACTATTTGTATGATCTGCAAATAGTTGTTCCGGGTGTCTGGGTGTTATATATGTATAATAAAAAATATCTATCTATGTACGTATATTATATTAAGTATATCAGAAATCTAGCACCCGTAACACAAGCTTCGAGCTTACCACGGGGCTAGATGTCGCTGTGTAAAATTGTCCAGTAATATAAAAAAAAAAATAATAATAATTAATAGTTCAATATCAATTATAATACGTTACTTCTTAATCGTTTCACCCTGTACCATGCGTTTAGAATTTAGACTCTAGATTGAACAAAGAAAGCTTTAGATTTTTGCCTTTATACCTAATTCACAAAATTTATTCAATTCTCAATAACACAATTTCCATAATTAATTGTAATATCAAGGACTTTCTCACCCATTGTATTTTATTGTTACGTAAATTACACGAAACAAACTAATTAGTCCAGTAAACGAAACAAATACTTCACTCTCTGCAAACTCGTAAAATTGATGAGACTTCTGCGCCGTTTTAAACGCGACGATTTTCTAAAAGCTTCCAAGTCGCGTAACAAGCTCATGAGTACTGACCTCGGAGCAACAGGTGAAGCACGTAAAGTTTTCTTCAATGAAAGGCTGACAAAAGAAAACAGAATCCTTTTTCGAGACACCAGACTCCGAGCAAAGCAGCATGGTTACGCTTTCTGCTGGTGCAACCAAGGAGTCGTATACATCAGACAGCGGGAAGGCAAAGCTGCTAAGCCAGTTCATACACATAATGACTTGGAACGCCTTTTACCCCCCCTTTTATAGAGTTTCCTTTAGGTCCGTTCGCAATGATTACATAGTTAATTTTTCCCTGCACATGATTATATATAATTCTATTTTTGATAATCCATTACTTATATTTATATTATTTTTTATTTTATTAATGCATAGAACATATTATTTACCTTTTTACAATTATTCTTATTTATATACAGGTCTTTATACAACTATTAATCCTTATATAAAAACTGAATACACGACAAATAGTTTGCCTAAGTGCTTAAACTGGTTTCCTTGGGTGTATGGTTACATGTTCCCTGTAACATTATCTGATACACTTGGCGATGACCTTGATTCTATAAAGATTAACTGTCATATTGTTGAAAATTCAAGCTACTGTAAAAATATTTTCTCCTCGCATCATAAATTTAAACTTATTTCACTAAATATACGAAGTCTACAAAAAAACTATGATACACTTCTAGTAGCACTAAAGCGCCTTGAAATCCCTATGGATATAATAATCCTGACTGAATGTTGGCTCCAGGACTATCACAACATTCCACAAATTCCTGGCTATACGTCATATAATACTTCCAAGCATGTAAATAAAAATGGTGGAGTAGTTGTCTACATAAAGGAAGTCTGGAGCGCTACTGTCTCCGAACCAACTATAAGTAACGCTGACTGTCTTCTAGTGCGTATATCAGATCTGATTCATATTCTTTGTTTATACAGATCCCCATCAGTTTACAGCATAGATACTTTTCTATCCTCTCTCGAACCAATTATCATTCACAACAGCGGAATCCCACTTGTCATAGCGGGAGACATTAATATAAATATTATGAATACTTTTGAAAACCCACGAAGCTTAGAATATCAGTGCTTTATGGCTGAACATGGTTTTCTGCCAGCTATAACTCATCCGACTAGAGGAACTTCTTGTCTAGATCATTTTTATGTTAAGAATCTTAGTTGTCCTACAACATCTGCTATTGGTGCTGTCTGGCAAACAGTTATCACTGATCACTATCCAACACTGTTAGGCGTTATGCTCTCTAAACCAAAATACCCCCGTCCCAGTCGGTTCTTCATTAAACGAGACTATAATGCAATTAAAAGTGACCTTAAAAATGTTGACTGGACGATTGTTACTAATTGTGAAGATGTTGATGAAGCCAGTAAAGTTTTTACAGACGTTCTATCAAATATAGTTAGCATCCATTCTAAAGAAATCAGGATAACAAGAACAAAATACAATCTAAAGCCCTGGATAACTCCTGGACTTATGAGATGCATGAAAACACGGGACAATCTTCATAGGATAGCTATGGATGACCCTGACAATAAAATCAATAAAAAAATATATACTCGCTATCGAAATTTCTTTATTAATGTCTTACGCAATCTAAAATCTGATTATGAGAATTCGCAGCTAGAGTCAAATAAAGATAACCCTAAAAAACTCTGGCATACAATTAGGGATATATGTCACCTTTCAAATAGCAATAGGGAGCCTTCCGAACTTTTAACACTTCAAAATTGTAGTAATACTCAACAGTCCGTAGATTTAGTTAACAGTCACTTTTCATCTCTGGGCGAAAAGCTTTCAGCTGGAATTCTATCTAAGCTAAACTGTACGGAAAAAGACCTGGCAAATAAAGTAAGGCTCAAAAATTCTCCCTCTGATTCAATTTTTCTAGGTCCAACAGATTATGCAGAAGTAAATAAAATAATTATGAATCTTCAAAATAATAAGTCCCCGGGAATAGACGGGCTTGGAAATTCTCTTATCCGTTCAATAAAAGATGAGATCATCGTACCCCTCACTCACATTTTTAATTTAAGTCTATCTCTTGGTGATTTCCCGATAATCTGGAAAACAGCATCTGTTATTCCAATACACAAAAGCGGATCAAAGACTTCTCTGGAAAACTACCGTCCTATCTCTCTCCTGGTAACTTTCTCTAAAATTCTAGAAAAACTTGTTAATAATCGCCTTATTAGTTTCATGGACTCTAAAAACATAATATCAGCTAATCAATTCGGCTTCCGAAAAGGCAAAAGCACCGAAGATGCTGTTACAAAATTGACCGATGCCATTTCCTCTCATTTGGACGTAGGTGACTGCTGCATTGGAGTATTTCTAGACCTGGCCAAGGCTTTCGATACTGTTTCCGTCCAAATTCTCTTGCAGAAACTCGAAGTTCTTGGAGTACGTGGTACTGCTTTGCAATGGTTTAGGAGCTATCTTACGGATCGGAAACAGTGTGTTAAAATTGGCCAGTCTACAAGTTCGCTACAGTCCATTAATTTTGGGGTTCCTCAAGGGAGCATCTTGGGACCAACATTATTTTTATTGTATATTAACGATATACACGACATTGCTCTTCCTCATACTGAAACTCTCTGTTATGCAGACGATACTGCGCTGATCTTCCATGGCCCGACTTGGTCTTCTGTCCATGAAATAGCAGAGCGCGGTATGATATTAGTTTCACAATGGCTAGAACATAATCTTCTCACGTTAAACGCAAAGAAAACTGTTTACTTATGTTTCCATAAAACTAAAGCGTCAGCCCCTTTAACCGATCTAAATCTAAAAATTCACAGAAGTAATTGTTCCTCCTCCTTTTGTCAATGTGATCCTCTCATGCGTGTACAGTCTTTTAAATACCTAGGGGTACACATTGACGAAAAGTTAAACTTTAAATCACATATTACGATCCTCTCAGGCCGAATAAGGAAAGTCATAAATATAATGAGAATGTTAAGAAATACAGCAAACGTTAAAACACTTACTTCCGTGTATTATGCACTCTGCCAATCACTTATTTTTTATTGTATAACATGCTGGGGAAGTGCTGCTAAATCCATAATTATCCAGGCTGAAAGAGCTCAACGCTCAGTTCTTAAAGTTATGTTAAAAAAACCCTACAGATACCCAACGAGCACCCTTTACAATGACGCCAGGTTACTAACAGTACGAAAACTGTATATTCTTAAAAACTCCCTGCATATACACAAGTTAGTCCTAACATCCCCAGATTACAAGCACCTGCTTAATCGTAGAGTTTTTAAACTACCAATTCCATCAGCAAAAAAGGAATTTACCAGAAGAGTTGGCAATTTTATTAAAATTCATATATATAATAAAATTGTCAAAAACTGCGACATTAAAAATTGTTCTATTACAGAAGCTAAATCAATTATCCTAAAATGGCTACTTACACTGTCCTACAATGAAACTGAAAACATTTTAAAAACCATAAGTTGATCAAATTATTTTAAAATATTATATTTAATTTATTTTATTTATGTACATTATACATATTATATATTGCATGTATATTATTTTCATTTATTTATATTTAGGTATCCAATTTCTTTATTTATTTATTTTTAAATTTACATAATTATATAGTAAAAAGATAAATTTCAATTATACCTCTAAGACTTTATTTTTGTATACCTACATAGCTTAACTCAGTTTGTAACACAGAGCATTAAATCATTTATTGTAATATTCGTAAAAAAGTTTCCTCGATACAGGCTTTGCCTAGTGAGGAAACTGACAGATATTCTCAACAAGAACTGTTGTTTTCTACGAACTAGTATATGTACCTAGTTATATGTTAAAATAAGTATAATTACTGTAACCTACATACCTGTTTCGTAGTAATAAATCATTTTTCATTTTTTTCATTTTTCATGTCACGTTCTGTGTTCGAAAAGCAAGACGGTGCGTCATCAAATATTAACTGATCGCAACTTCGGAAGCTTTGGTCCACGACATTGTCCTAGTAATGCTCTATTCTGAGAATCATACTCTTAATGTTAATGTTAATTTAAGAAACCTCTGCCTTCTGGCGCCGTCTTAAGTATAGCACTCTATCTCTACCCCTGGGTGTCAAAAAATGTCCCCTGGATGTCAAAAATCTGTAATTTTGTTTCTGTTATTTATTAGATAATCAATCAGATATGCAATAAGCCTACACCGATGACCCCTATACACAGTTGTGAGACGTAGTAAGGGTTGGTATGACGCTGATGATGTGCTCACTAGTCACCCGCCCACTCTATTCGAATTGGAATGAACATTGTAAACTAGACGACTAACTAACCATACCCAAGTTGGTGTCTCGTCTGAGTCAAAGTTGTGCAAGCATTTGTCTAAAACTTTCCATATAATCGGCAGACGGGTGCTTTTCCACCTGCCTCGCTGTGTTGTCACTTTTGCTAGGTTTGATATTGTCTACTTACTAGCCGACCCACCGACAGCTTCGCTTGCGCTTTCTACAAACATTTCAAGATAAAAATCAGCTTAATCAGCGACCCAGCCGTTCGAGGATAGCGAGGCTATGTTAATGTAAACATTTATCCAGTAAGAAATATTTATTTATAATTATTTATTACATTCACTTCCATGAAGATAAGCTTAAACAAAAGTCTTATCTAACGTAAGCCAACCCTTGTGCATGAGAAGAACAACAGATAAGAAGACATATAAGTTTGACTGATAAGCTTTTCGCTAGGGCGCAGGCCACTTCCACAGAGCGTTGTCAGCAATTATAAATATCCCACGGATTGTAACACTTACGTACAATTAGTGTTTCAGGATACCTTGATAACTGTTAATTGTAGGTTAGAATTCAATCGATACTGTCGTATTTAAAAACTTATAGAAGTAGCGAGGCGATATTTTTATCCATTGTTATCCGCTATCGATTAACTATTATTATTATATAGTTTAACCTAGTTATAGGCGCAGAATTTATCGCTATTGAAATATGCACAAAAATAACCTAGACAGGTCCGCGCCTGTGTGCATTACGAATGAGCCATCACACGAGCGGGGCTGAGATTCAGCGCAGCCTTAATTATTCAAATACTTCTGAATCCGCGTTTTAACGGGGTATTTGAGAGGAAATAGTTATTTTAAATCTAGTGCACCGACATCTCGCTGCAGAGTCCATTGTAAGATTTAAGATGTATTCATTAATTTCCAAATATTAAAACAAAATCCAATATTAAAAAACATATTACTTGGACAAGTCAATATATTAGTTGTGTTTGTGTATTTTTCACCTGCCCAACTTGGCCCTCACCTGCCAGTGAAGCAGGCCTTGATGGAATTTTGGTGTTATATAAATTATTTAGATTATCTAAATTCTAAGGATATAGACGGTGCTACTGGATATAGTCGCAACCTTCCCTCTTGATTGGCCTTTTTGCTTCTCTGGCCAGGATATAGTTACATTCACCCAGAACCGATATATGTATTTACAAGCGACGAAACATTTTCTTGTAGATCTTGCCCTGACAGAACGATGGACGATCGACCAAACGATAGACAATTTTTACGGTCTTGCCGAGGTAACGAGTGCGACTGAACATGTAGAAGCAGGTATTTTGTGATTAAACATGTATTCCGCAGCTTTATATTTGTATAGATGTGATGTCAATGAAATGTACAGCTGACTGCCTTCGACAGGACGTTTGGTTAATGTTGTTGTTTGTTCGCAGGGGTGCTGGAAATGACAGGGACGGATAACATTCGGTTCAGCGGGCACACGCTCGACAAGGCCACCAAGGCGAAGGTCACGCTCGAGAACTTCTACACCAATCTAATTGCGCAGCATCTCGAGAGGAAGCAAAGGTGAGTTGTCTTGCCACCTTGATGGTTATTATGATGTCACGTCATAACTTGCAAGACCACGTCCCATTACTGGCCAATACATCACGTAATATTCGCTGGGGAATTAAAACGACGCTGTTGCCTTTCTTTTAACCAATCGATCGTGATCTTTGTTTTCCTCAATATCCACCGGTTTCTACTTAGTCAATTCGACTTCCGATTTTAAGAGATTTATACTATTTCATAGCCAGTTTTGACTGGGCGAGTTGAAGTCATATCTATATCCTATTGCGTAGTCTAGGCTAGGAACAATTTAAATTAGGATTAGGATTAAATTTTAACCATTTATTATTTTAATTCAATTTTTTTTTTAACATGACGGTCCTGCGGTCCTGCGGATGAACAATATTAAACACAAAGATAAAGTTATTTCAACTAAAAGACTATCTCTAACAAAAACCTTTTTTATTAAATTCTTAATTAATCTGGACTTAAGATGGTTTATTTATCTAAATATTATTATATTTATGGAAATAATCATGTATATTATGAATATGCAATAGCTTAAGTATACACAGATGTTAAAGTACCTACATATATATAATGCTTTACCTATAACCAAATCTCACTCTCATAACATTTCCGAATTGACCTAATTGTTTAAACGTTTCGTAATTTCCAACCTTGAACTGTTGTTAATTGTGATTTGGATGCAATTCTGACTTATTACTTGGTCTTCACGCCCACTCTGATTAGCGCATTTAGAACGCAGTGGCTCTAATGGACAGATATACCTACTTGGTAAACTCCTTGGGCTTTATTGAGGAAACATTAGATTTTTTGCTTCATAATTTGCCTAAAGCTTTGCATTAATTTAATTGATTAATACCGCGTGCCTATTAGTCACAGAAATCTTGCAAATATCGCTTTATAGATCATGTTTAAACAATGCCAAGCTACGTTAGGTATTTCTTACGACATGAGACTAATTTTACTAGTTTCGGTGTATTTAAGAGTCATAAAATGGGAAATTGTGTTGACCGCTACTTGTGCCGAATGTAGGTACTTTAATGTCGTCGATTGTTCTACCTGACATACGCCCACATACATCTACCTGGGTGTTAACAAAGGCAATATAATATTTGCTTATGAATTATTGTGTAACAGTTACGATCGATAATATACCACCTTGACAAAGGTTTTACTTGTTAAAAACCACGTTAACAATAGATATTCATCGCGTTTTCATAGGATATTTGTTATGTAGTGAGCTAACCTATTACATAATTAACATGTACCTCATTCGGGACTTTCCCTGGACATGTTTTACCTGTATTCATTGATACATTTATTTACCAGGTTGGATAAGCTAGAAGAGTCTCTGAAGGACGACAGCTTGTCCGAGAGCCAGAAACAAGAAAAGAGACAGCAACATGCGCAGAAAGAGACGGAGTTCCTCAGACTCAAACGATCCAGGCTAGGCGTCGAGGACTTCGAACCACTCAAAGTGAGTAATAATATCCACAAAGATATCCTATAATAGATATAAAATATATTAGGACATTACGGACAAAATCTGAATCAATGAACCAATTAGAAAAAAGTGCGCACGAGAATCTTGAGATTCTAACTTCTTTCCCCTTAATGTCATGTTCACGCTGATGTTTTTGTCTAAGGTATATGTATACATCCTGATAAATAATATGTATTCTTCCAGGTAATAGGGCGGGGAGCTTTTGGCGAGGTGCGGCTGGTGCAGAAGAAAGACACAGGACATGTATACGCCATGAAAATACTCCGGAAAGCGGATATGCTGGAGAAAGAACAGGCAAGTCTTACGAGTACATTCCTCCCTCAAAGATATCCTATTTATTCAGTCTTTGCGTAAACAAACAGTAAAAACTCAACAACACAAAGCCTTTAATCTAAATTGATGGGCTAAATACGGTACAAGAAAGGAAGGTCAGAGAAATAAGTGTATGTATTGATAAAGATACCCCCCACTTACCCCCACTTAGCCCTATATTTGCTTGTTAGACAACCTTAGTATCGTCCCTTCTAATTTCCTTAACACATACAATCAGCATTATTCAGTATTCATAGACTCTTTTACCATTCCACTTGGAAATGTCGGGCCTATAATTTGATACATATGTATAATAGCATGCAACTATCAAAGAAAGACAAATTCAATCACAGCCTTATAAAATATTCCTCTTGACGTAAGTACTCGATATGACTTTAATAACATTGACCTTCTCAATAATGCCACACATGTACATTTGCTGTATATTCTAAACTCATTATGGCCTTGTTTCCAGAGTGGGATGTTTTACCTTAATAAGGCCTGTAACCAGGAAAACGTAGAACAATATAAAGGGTATAAGTATGACAATTGTTGAATAATCTTGTGATTATTAAATAATAAATTGATCCCGACTAGCTTGGCCAATTTAAATGTCATCATTGAGACGGTTAGATGAAAGAACATGGCTACTGGTTCGTGTCTCTTGCTATACTTATATTATAAAGCCTAAGTTTGATGGTCCGAACGCGCTAATCTCAGGAACTGCTGGTCCATTATCGAAAAATATTTCAGTATTGGATACATTTATCAGTATAGTATAATATAAATTAAAAAGTATACATTCGTGATTTAAAATTCAAAATAAACTTATAATTAATTCCACTCCACGGTTAAAACTAAACTCGCAAGCCGAAAGGATTATTAATTCAGACAAAACCAATCAGTTTGTTTGGGGTCTAGACTTGTTTAAACTGTTCAATTAGTTTTTATCAATTGCTGCAATTGATTGGAATAACTCTGAATCATTTATGATACGAAGTGGCGGGTAATTGATTGTCTATATGCATGCATTCAATATATACGAATTCATTAACTGTGAATTGTGTAGCCAGACAGTATAAATAAATAGATGTTTCTACACAATTCATAAAGTATTTAGCCTCTATGTACATTTTAATGTCTATGAGTTCGTATTGTAGGTATTGCAGAACGATTTCCATGATGGAACTGTTATATAATACAAGACTAGTATTCCTTAACCATAATTTAATTGTATTTGCGATAATGGATGTTTTTGTAACAATTTGGTTATGTTGCAGGTGGCACACGTGAGGGCAGAACGAGATATCCTAGTGGAAGCCGACCACCAGTGGGTCGTCAAAATGTACTACAGTTTTCAGGTACTATTTGAGTATTGTTTATCAGCCGTAGGACCTACCAAGCATTCTCATAATATCAAAAGGGATAATCACCGGCTACAAAGCTTTGCTCAGCCGGCCGGTAACTAAAGATTGCAGAGAGCGTTATTTAAAAAAAAAAAAAAGTAAAAGTTGTTTATTGACTAAAAGTAGTGTACAGTATAATATGATCCATAGGCTCCTGAGCTAGTATACACTGTGTTTCAGGAGCCAGTGGCTTCTCCAGTGTAAGACTTAAATAGTTACAATTTTGTCAAACTTATAACATTACTAAATTACAAGTAAAAAATCTAAAGTAAAATAATTAAGTTATGAGCTAATCTTTTTACTATCCGCCTTCCAGGACCCAATGAACCTGTACCTCATAATGGAGTTCCTCCCGGGTGGAGACATGATGACGCTGCTGATGAAGAAGGACACCCTCAGCGAGGAGTGCGCCCAGTTCTACGTGGCGGAGACGGCGCTGGCCATCGACAGCATACACAAGCTGGGCTTCATTCACAGGTCAGCTCCACGGGACCTGGACTCATGCCTCATGGTGGAGTTCCTCAGGAAATGATGCTGCGGATGCAAACTATTTGACAATAAGCTGACTCTGAGCTATATTTCTACGTTATCAACAAAACATATATCTTATCTTAGACATAGACATACATTTATTTGCTACTCACACACAATACAAAACATTTAGCACAAAAATTTACAAAAACTAGAATTAAGGAAATATCATAAAAATTATAACAAACATAATTAAATAAAAATTCAAGTTAAAAATATACAATCTACCAGAAAAATACTAATTATAAACCTAACAATTAAAGATAAATTAAATACTGTGTCACAGCAGCAAAAGGGTCTCGACTCAGCATAAATGCCTTGCTACTCGAGAGCAGGTAGGCGCTGGTATCTTTAAATATAAAAGAAAGTCGTGTTAGTTACTTTTTACAGCGAGCAAGCGCTAGTAGCGCCATCTAGTTTAAAAGTGACAAACATCCTCAATTTACTTTTTGGTGTCAGCTAGTATAACCCGCGCAGATAGAAAATTGATTTGAAAATGGCGGCGGGTACGTATGGTACGATTGGCACAACACGGATAAAAGTATAGACAGCGATAGAGAGTGAGCGAGAACGCATGCGAGCGGACGCCATTTTTAATCAATTCTTTAAGTGCGCGGCTTATAATTAGGTAATTTGGTTATGGTTATTCCAGAGACATAAAGCCGGACAACCTGCTGCTGGACGCGCGCGGCCACATCAAGCTGAGCGACTTCGGGCTGTGCACCGGCCTCAAGAAGAGCCACCGCACCGACTTCTACCGCGACCTGTCGCGCGCCACGCCCTCCGATTTCAGTAAGTACGCTATTCACATTCACGTGCGCGACTTTTTATCGCGTACCCTCGAACTTTTTTTTAATCTTTCATTTTAAGGGTTTGTTCAAGATCGAACATGTTACCCTGTAGGTACACAGAACGCTCAAACATAATGCGGTGACCTTAGCTCACAGATTCAGTGTCAGATTTTTACGAACTCCATTTTCACTTATACATTTAATTTTAAACGTGAAAACTTAATGCCGGAACGTCTTGTTTTCGATTTGCCTATTCTATAACTATTCCTTTAATTATGAACGCCATTAAAAATTAAACGAAAGATAGATAATAACTTTATTGTACACTTAAATAAACAAAACAAATATAAGAAAACAAACTTAACTAATTGTACAATTGGCGCCTTATCGCTAAAGCGATCTCTTCCAGGCAACTTTTGGATGGATAGGAATAGGAACTATTGAATCATGGAGTGGCGGTGTACCTATGTACATAGTTACTATTAAAACAAATAAAGAAATGATATTATATCTATAGTTGTTATACTTAGGGTTACATTAATAGTCCCACCAATTGTTTAAACCAAAGAGCAGCCTAACAGTAAAGTGAAGTTTTATACAACCTTTCAGTGACGACGACGTCGTCCGCGATGGACTCGAAGCGGCGCGCGGAGTCGTGGAAGCGGAACCGGCGCGCGCTGGCCTACTCTACGGTGGGCACACCCGACTACATCGCGCCCGAGGTGTTCCTGCAGACCGGCTACGGCCCGCAGGCCGACTGGTGGAGTCTCGGCGTCATCATGTAAGTACCATTCAATGGGGAACACATTCACAAAATACTATTATTCCCGGGGCGTCATCATGTAAGTACAACAACCATTCAGATATATCAGAAATCTAGCACCCGTAACACGAGCTTCGAGCTTCCCACGGGGCTAGATGTTGCTGTGTGAATTGTCCAACGATATTTATTTATTATTCATTGGGGAAAACATTTACAAATTACGTGTACAGTCAGCAAAAAATATGGACTACCACCCTTGAGATTCGTTTGTACGTCAATTAACGTCAACCATATCGATCATTACATCGCACAGAAACTTTTGTCAAAACTGGTAGACCACTTTCTTGGCCGACTGTACAATCATTCCCTGGGCGTCAGCATCTAAGTACATCTGCACAGGAATAAACAATCATTCCCTAAGCTAACTACGACTATTTGAAAACGAAAGACCTAAATCGGCACAGCTTGTTCTTGAGTTATAAAATTACAATGAGGCGCTTATGAATTACTTTATGAAGCCCGTGCCACCACTAAAGTCTTACGGATAAGCAGGAACTACCTTACTAGCACCGTTCATTTCGAGAAAGCAGCGCTGCGTTCATCGGACTTCATGGTGATTCTTTCTACATTTCTCTCTGTGACACAGAAACTGCTTTCAATGATTATTAATAATTAAAATATCTTAAATATCATCAACAAAGCTTCATAATTTAAATTTGAATTCGCACAATATTATGTGGTATGAAAATAATGTTACATTTTTATTTTTGAGTTCGATTTTCCAAAGATTTCCATCTTAAGAATCGGTTTAAAATAAACTACTAAATTATTGTATAAGATATTATATTTATGTCGGATGCCTAGCCAATTGTTAAATGCAAATGCGACTAGATTTATAAAACATTGTGTGTGTGTGTGCGTGTGTGTGTGTTATAATTGAAAGTTATATAAAAATGACCATTATGTAGTTTAAAAACTAACCTATAAAAATACTTACCAAATATAAGAAGGTTTAAACTACTTAACTTTGATCATCATTAATAATCTTATCAAGTTAGGTTTACGCAGCTCAAATATAATAATAATATTAACATATAACAAAATGAAATAAAGAATTTAATATGCTGTGCCTTGCCACTGCCCCTTGTTACAGTATAGAGTTAAATTAACTGTTTTTAGTAAGGAATTACTAGACAAATATAATACTTACTTGCACAATTTTTGAACACGCCTGGCTCAAAATGTTACACACCAACGCGATTGTAACCATAAAAACTCGCAAAATAAGCCTTAAGCCTTATAATAACTTATATGTTGCACTTTATGTACGACAGCGCCATCTCGGTTTCTTAAACGAAAACTAACAATGATACAGCGACCATCGCAGTATCTGCCTCAATTGTTAGAGACATGTTTATTTGTAATTAGGAGTTAATAATAACTAAAAATGGCTGAGACGGTGATGATGATTTTTTATGTGTGCGGTTTAAAAAACGTAATATTAAGGCAGAAGCCGAACCGCCGACAGCTTCGCTTGCGTTTATACGAGTCTATGTTATATATAGCCTATAGCCTTAATCGATAGATGTACCATCCAACATTGAATTTTTTTTTATAGGACCAGTGGTTCGTGACATTAGCGCATTAAAACAAATAAACATACTCTTCAGCTTCATAATATTAGCAGAGATAGTATGAAACAAAGTCGCTTCCACTATCTTTCCATAATCTACATACAGTCGAATAAGCTAAGATTATCGGTTCGAAGAATAAATGAATGAATAAATAAATGAATAATATTAAAATTTAAATTGTCAAACCAAAGCTCACTGCTGAAGTTGCGAAATATATAACATCATGCTATACGCGACAGCTGTATAACATTAACATTATATTAAATACGGAAAAATTGGCTGGCGTTGCAACTCAATAACAAACACAACGCCTATGCTTATCTTTACGTTAGCTATAAAAATATATTAAACAGCACACTCCAAACACGTTTACTTTGTGAAAGCCATGTATTTGCCAGCTATTTAACACTATAAAAGCCCGGCATGCGAAATTTAAACCATAAATGCATTCTAAGTCACAAATGCAACTTGTTGAAGTTTACGCCTAGCTGCAGTTCTTCTTCTTAGTCGGTGTCACTCTTGGCAGTGGTCGTGGTCATCATTAAGTTGTGTTTTGGTGGCAAGCTTCACAACACGCCGCCACTCCTCTCTGATGGCTGCCTTTCTCGTGCAATCGTGTAGTGATGAGTCGTTTATTGCCGCTTTTATTTGATCTGTCCATCTCATAGGCGATCTTCCTCGTGGCCTGGTACCCTCAACCTTTCCCTGGACCACAAGTCGCTCAATAGCCGTGAGGATACGAGACTGTACCAAAGATGATAAGCGCTGCTTGATGCTGAGTTCTCGAAGTATGGACTCGTTGGTGCGGAATTCAGTCCAAGATACTCCGAGCATTCTCCTCCAACACCACATCTCTAGAGCGTCTATCTTCTTCTTTTCTACTTCTCTAAGGGTCCACGTTTCTGCACCATACAGGAATATGGAGAATATGAGTGCCCGAACTAACCGGATTTTTGTGGCTCTGTATATATTGCGATTCTGCCATATCTTCCTCAATTTGTCCATTGCAGACCTAGAGATAGCCATACGCCTTTTCACTTCGTCGACGCATCTACCGTTGTTCGAAATTAAGGCTCCCAGATAAATGTATGATTTCACCACATCACAATTAGCTATTTTTGTTATTTCCGGTGAATTGTTGTACATGCGGTCAACAATCATCATTTTGGTTTTATTTCGGTTTAGCCTTAGTCCGAACTCGAGGCTAATGCGTTCCATCTTGCTAAGAAGTTCTTCCATGTGCTGGATACTAGTCGCGAACAAGTTGTATCATATGCATATCGTAGGTTGGAGATCTTAAACCCACCGATGGAGATACCATCTGTCCAGTCCTCAAGAGTGATCCTCATTATGAGCTCTGTGTACACATTGAACAGCAGTGGAGAAATAATACATCCTTGACGGACTCCGGCGCTGGGGTGGAAGTGACTGGATTGAACGTCATCTGCACGTACTGAGGCTGTGCCATCCTCATAGAGTCTGCGCCATCCTCATAGAGTCTGCGCAGGAGGTGTACCAGGTGTTTTGGAACACCCATTGCGATCATTGTTTCCCAGAGTTTCGGCCATTTGACAGAATCGAACGCTTTGGAGAAGTCTACAAAGCATATGTAGGCGGGCTTGTTGAATTCTCTGGCTTTCTCTATAATTTGTCGGACTGTCAAAATTTGCTCTCGGGTTCCTTTTCCCTTAACAAAACCAGCCTGTTCAGGACCAATTTCTTTGCTTAAGAAGGTCTTAAGGCGCTCGTTCAGCACGTGCAGTAAAATTTTGCTAGAGTGAAGACTGTAATTAAAGCACGTCTTGGTAGAACCCTTTTTGTGTAGGGGTACAAAAATAGTGTAAGTCCATTCTTTTGGCCACTGTCCCGTGAGCCATACCTTATTGCACAGGGTGTGGAAGATGTGAACACCGTGTTCGCCCGATGCCTTGATTGTCTCGATTGGTATGGAATCTACCCCTGTGGCTTTGCGATTCTTTAGATGTTTAATAGCGGCTCGTATTTCATCTTTCAGAATATCAGGATCAAGATCTTTGTTTCCAGGTTCCGTAGGAGAGTAACACTCTGGTTGGGGGTCCTGAAAGAGGGATTGGCAGTATTGTCTCCACGTTTCAGCTATTGTTTCGATGTTCGTCACCGTCTCTCCCGAAGAGTTTTCGATGGCCCAGGTCTTGCAACTCAGAGTTTTTGTGATAGCACGAATTTTTTGGTGTAGGTCCCTAGATTCATGTTTATTTGCATGGACTTCCACTTCTGCACAAATGTCTCTAAGCTGGTTGTTCTTGTCCCGCCTACAAGCTTCCTGAACTCTAGGAGACTTTTCGTTGAGGGATCTTATATCAGCTCCAGCTGCTTTCATATTTCGCCTTTCCTCCACAAGACGTAACGTTGCCTCACTCATCCAGTGTTGTCGTTTCCGTTTCCGTACGTTTACATTAGTCTCTTTAACCGAGCTCATGATAATGTTTTTAGCACGGTCCCACAACATATCCTAGCTGCAGTTAACGATAGCCAAAAGCGAGAATTAATTGTGTGTCACTGTGTTTCTGTGCGTTTTTTCGCCGTGCTCATTTTAACATACCTACTACTGACCAACTAAAACAACTGATAAAAATTTACTGCCAACTCGAAAACTAATAATCTTCATAGGAATGGGTCGTGGATATCTTCGACATTATGTCCTAATGTCACTAATTTCAGTCAGAAAGTTCTTTCCATTATAATATCTGTTAATTTAAATGATACGAATTGAAAATCTGATACTTTTTGCCATTCAATGCTATAACGCGCATTTATTATTTTAGATTTGAATAATGCAACATTATTTTTATGATATAATTTACTGACATAAATTAATGTTGGCATACCCGCTTGCGGCTTGAATACATTTAACAAGTACTTACTGAATATCTCATGTACCAATATTATATAATGTACAAAGTTAGAAAATGGTATATGTAGAATTACAAGATCAAAACTTAACCTTGGTCGTAGAGTGGGGTTCGAACCCACGCCACGCAGTTTGGCCCTGGTTGCGCTTACATGTTATCGAGGAGTAACGTAAGAGCTCGAATTTATCCCATACCTAGAACTCGAGGACCAAGGTTGTGATCTTGTAATTTTTCCTATACCATTCTCTAATTATTTAGAAAACTTAAGTGAGAGTCAATCACTATAAAATAAATATAAGTATTTTATAATGTATTTTGAAAATACATTATTTGATTGATACATAGATAAAATTATAATATTGTACTATATGTGAAAACTTACAAGGCTTATTTAACCTATTGTTATGCTAAGTTATTTAAAAAAAATGCTGTTTAATTTTCCGAAAATGTAAAAATAAAATAAAATAACCAACAGCATACGTAGGTGACACGGTTGTTCGAAAGGTCCGTCTCCATTCCAGGTACGAGATGCTGATCGGCTACCCGCCGTTCTGCTCCGAGTCGCCACAAGAGACGTACCGCAAGGTGATGTCGTGGCGCGAGTCGCTCACCTTCCCGCCCGAGATCCCCATCAGCGAGGAGGCGCGCGACACCATCCTGCGCTTCTGCTCCGAGCCCGACCGCAGGTACTGAAACAAGTGATTCATAACAAGAGACGTACCGCAAGGTGATGTCGTGGCGCGAGTCGCTCACCTTCCCGCCCGAGATCCCCATCAGCGAGGAGGCGCGCGACACCATCCTGCGCTTCTGCTCCGAGCCCGACCGCAGGTACTGAAACAAGTGATTCATAACAAGAGACGTACCGCAAGGTGATGTCGTGGCGCGAGTCGCTCACCTTCCCGCCCGAGATCCCCATCAGCGAGGAGGCGCGCGACACCATCCTGCGCTTCTGCTCCGAGCCCGACCGCAGGTACTGAAACAAGTGATTCATAACAAGAGACGTACCGCAAGGTGATGTCGTGGCGCGAGTCGCTCACCTTCCCGCCCGAGATCCCCATCAGCGAGGAGGCGCGCGACACCATCCTGCGCTTCTGCTCCGAGCCCGACCGCAGGTACTGAAACAAGTGATTCATAACAAGAGACGTACCGCAAGGTGATGTCGTGGCGCGAGTCGCTCACCTTCCCGCCCGAGATCCCCATCAGCGAGGAGGCGCGCGACACCATCCTGCGCTTCTGCTCCGAGCCCGACCGCAGGTACTGAAACAAGTGATTCATAACAAGAGACGTACCGCAAGGTGATGTCGTGGCGCGAGTCGCTCACCTTCCCGCCCGAGATCCCCATCAGCGAGGAGGCGCGCGACACCATCCTGCGCTTCTGCTCCGAGCCCGACCGCAGGTACTGAAACAAGTGATTCATAACAAGAGACGTACCGCAAGGTGATGTCGTGGCGCGAGTCGCTCACCTTCCCGCCCGAGATCCCCATCAGCGAGGAGGCGCGCGACACCATCCTGCGCTTCTGCTCCGAGCCCGACCGCAGGTACTGAAACAAGTGATTCATAACAAGAGACGTACCGCAAGGTGATGTCGTGGCGCGAGTCGCTCACCTTCCCGCCCGAGATCCCCATCAGCGAGGAGGCGCGCGACACCATCCTGCGCTTCTGCTCCGAGCCCGACCGCAGGTACTGAAACAAGTGATTCATAACAAGAGACGTACCGCAAGGTGATGTCGTGGCGCGAGTCGCTCACCTTCCCGCCCGAGATCCCCATCAGCGAGGAGGCGCGCGACACCATCCTGCGCTTCTGCTCCGAGCCCGACCGCAGGTACTGAAACAAGTGATTCATAACAAGAGACGTACCGCAAGGTGATGTCGTGGCGCGAGTCGCTCACCTTCCCGCCCGAGATCCCCATCAGCGAGGAGGCGCGCGACACCATCCTGCGCTTCTGCTCCGAGCCCGACCGCAGGTACTGAAACAAGTGATTCATAACAAGAGACGTACCGCAAGGTGATGTCGTGGCGCGAGTCGCTCACCTTCCCGCCCGAGATCCCCATCAGCGAGGAGGCGCGCGACACCATCCTGCGCTTCTGCTCCGAGCCCGACCGCAGGTACTGAAACAAGTGATTCATAACAAGAGACGTACCGCAAGGTGATGTCGTGGCGCGAGTCGCTCACCTTCCCGCCCGAGATCCCCATCAGCGAGGAGGCGCGCGACACCATCCTGCGCTTCTGCTCCGAGCCCGACCGCAGGTACTGAAACAAGTGATTCATAACAAGAGACGTACCGCAAGGTGATGTCGTGGCGCGAGTCGCTCACCTTCCCGCCCGAGATCCCCATCAGCGAGGAGGCGCGCGACACCATCCTGCGCTTCTGCTCCGAGCCCGACCGCAGGTACTGAAACAAGTGATTCATAACAAGAGACGTACCGCAAGGTGATGTCGTGGCGCGAGTCGCTCACCTTCCCGCCCGAGATCCCCATCAGCGAGGAGGCGCGCGACACCATCCTGCGCTTCTGCTCCGAGCCCGACCGCAGGTACTGAAACAAGTGATTCATAACAAGAGACGTACCGCAAGGTGATGTCGTGGCGCGAGTCGCTCACCTTCCCGCCCGAGATCCCCATCAGCGAGGAGGCGCGCGACACCATCCTGCGCTTCTGCTCCGAGCCCGACCGCAGGTACTGAAACAAGTGATTCATAACAAGAGACGTACCGCAAGGTGATGTCGTGGCGCGAGTCGCTCACCTTCCCGCCCGAGATCCCCATCAGCGAGGAGGCGCGCGACACCATCCTGCGCTTCTGCTCCGAGCCCGACCGCAGGTACTGAAACAAGTGATTCATAACAAGAGACGTACCGCAAGGTGATGTCGTGGCGCGAGTCGCTCACCTTCCCGCCCGAGATCCCCATCAGCGAGGAGGCGCGCGACACCATCCTGCGCTTCTGCTCCGAGCCCGACCGCAGGTACTGAAACAAGTGATTCATAACAAGAGACGTACCGCAAGGTGATGTCGTGGCGCGAGTCGCTCACCTTCCCGCCCGAGATCCCCATCAGCGAGGAGGCGCGCGACACCATCCTGCGCTTCTGCTCCGAGCCCGACCGCAGGTACTGAAACAAGTGATTCATAACAAGAGACGTACCGCAAGGTGATGTCGTGGCGCGAGTCGCTCACCACCAGAGGCGCATATTAATGATGAACAATATTGCGTTGCAGACTGGGGTGGGGGCGCGGCATCGACGACGTGAAGTCGGTGCAGTTCTTCCGCGGCGTGGACTGGTCGCACGTGCGCGAGCGCCCCGCCGCCATCACCGTGGAGGTGCGCTCCATCGACGACACCTCCAACTTCGACGACTTCCCCGACGTCAAGCTCGAGATCCGTGAGTATAGCGGCACAATATCCGCCCTTTTCCTTCAAATGTGGCCTCTTCCGTGTTCTTTTGTCAGCTGTCATAATGTAGTACTAGTTGTCATCCTTCACACAGTCCATTTATCTTTACTTTGGCCTTGACTGCTTTATAATCAATAGCAGCATTTAACGACCAGTGTGGGGTAGCAGGCAATGTGCTCCCACGTCGCAAGAGGTTGTGGGTTCGATTCCAAAACACAATTTTTATTACGCTCTTCAAATGCATATTTGTTCCGGGTGTTCTGGGTGTTTTCTATGTGTTTATGTATATTCTATAAGTAGTATTTGTGATTTCAGCGGCGGCGCCCATAGCGCAAGAAGGCGAGGTGGCCTACAAAGACTGGGTGTTCATCAACTACACGTTCAAGCGGTTCGAGGGACTGACGCAGCGCGGCGCGCCCGCCAAGAAGTGAACGTACGTTACCATGGCAACGCACTCTCACTGCCACCCGTCACCGCTACAGCGACCGCTCGCTGACTCGCTCGTCGCTGCGATCTCATATTCAACATACAATTAGTTCAATATAATTAACAAGTTTCAAACGACGACGAGAAACTTCTTAATAATGTTTAACATGCCCTGTTCTGTTTGCAATGTAACGGGGATCACCACTTTTCACCTGTAAGGCTATGGATGCTTTCTGGCGAGGAATAGTTCGCTATTCCGATCATTAGAAACGATTCCATAGTCATTGATTATGCTTGCTAATTTATAGATTTATTATGACAGTTTTTTTTTGAATGTAAAGAGTTTATTGATTTAAAGTTGAACTCATGGGAAACAGCTGTTAGTGACTTGGTGCTTTGACGTATTTTTGATAAATAATGACTAAATTGACATACTTAACGCGAAGTGATGATATAAATATCAGTTAAAATTACTCTATTGACAATTTTGTTTTTATTTAAGATTCTTTTATATAACAATTTAGATGTGTAATTTCCTTTAATTCGAGACCTACACTGAATGACAGAAATATTTCGGTATTATATTATTTGAGATTTTATCCCGTTATTATTGCAAATGTAGTTATATTAAAAAATTGAAATGAAATTGACAATCAATTACGGATATTTAACAAACGTAATGTCCCAAATACAACAATTTAAGTGTTAGTGGGTTGTGGATTATCTACGATTGGAACCAAGCTTGTAAAATTTAATAACAGCTGACCAAAATCTTACGCAACTTTACTCGCACTTATGAATAAATAGTTGTAAAATCACAAAATGTTCACTTTTCTATTACATATTCAAGAATGTTGTGAAGGCGTGTAGCACACAACCGCCCTGCTCAATGACGGGTCAGATTTTGTAAATTACCTAACATCTTTTGTGCGCGATGATACCCGGTTCGAAGATCAACAAAACGTTTTGTACCACTCATTAATGTACAGACAAAGAGAAAGGTGGAATTCAATAGTGCTTGATTATTTCTGTAACATTGCGTACAAAAGATTGCACTCTCGAAGTAATATTTATTGAATGAAATCTATATTCTAATTCAATGTTCTAAGATGAAATATTAGTTCTAAGCTATTAGATTTCCAACTAATTTATATGTGAGGTTAATTAATACAATTATTGAGTTTATCGATGTAAATTACGAGCTTTGTAATTTTTTATTATTTCTTTATTGCTTTACTTGTCTTGTCTTCCAAATAAATTAGACACTCCTTAGAAAACAAATTTACAAAACACATCAATAATTTTCAAACTCATATCACAATCTCTCTTAAGTCTTAATCTTTTGATATTCAGAAGACGATGTAATGCTCTGAGTCGCTGCGTCAAACAGAGCCCCGCGATGAAGCATACAGCATGCTTATTAATAAAAAGCTGCAGGTAATTAAGTAATAAAACATTGATGTGTTGCTTGAGCAATAACTTCGAACAGTCTGAAACGTTAATAAATGATGATTATACGTCTTAGCTAGTTAAAATAATTATGGTGCGGTTGGCAAGTCTCCACTGATATACAGTTGAACAAATTACAGACGCATTGATCCATATTTTGTATTACGGATACTCAGGAGAAAAATGGTTGATATTGGAACAGTTTTTTTCTGGCTGACTGCGGACTCTAAGTGTGGCAGTTAATGTCCTAGTCCTTAAGTTCTTGCTTGTCATCCGCACCTCTTTAAGCTTAGTAACTTTTAGTGTATAAACATTTTATTTATTCTGTAAATTGTATAAATGTAACATCGAACAGAGCGCATGCCTTATAGCGCGGTGTTCACCGTCGGTCGTACACTTGTAACGGTAGATATTACACTTCATTATTCGTAGTCTTTCAGATTTTAATATGATTAAAGATAGATTATAAAATGTTTGGTTGCATTTTTAAATAAGGCACTATGACTTCTTGACATTAAACATTGTTTACATAGTTAATTTAATTATAAGGTACTCTGTTGTGTGCTCGCCCCTTTTCGGTCTACGAGTACAATAAATGTTTATATTTCATATATTACACACTTAAAGATTTCTATACATTTAGTTTCAGTCTGTTTAGACTAGGCGCGCGTTTCGGTCGTGTCGGTTGTAAGTTGCAGTCGATACGATCGGGTCGTGCGTGAGTCAAGTTCCAAGCCAGATAAATCACAATACAAAGGTATTCCGTCCAAAATTATGTTATTATTGCATTATTTAACAAATATAGATCAGAATATTGTAATAAAGTATAGGGTTTAGTTTGACTGAAGAGGAGCGAGCTAGCGGTGACGTAACGTAGGACTTGCGCTTTAAAACTTGTACCAACCTTGTAGTAGGTACTATTCACACGAAGGCACTTTTACTGTGTTTCACTATACTGATCTGTATACCTTAGTGATGATCGAATTTCTTTGAAATTCGTAAAACTGCTTCGCTGAGGACGACAAGATTGAATATGTAAAATCTTTTTTTTTTCTTCTGTCTCTCTGTCTGGGCAAATATTAATTTACTGAATTCTTATTTACCTTATATTGACATATTGATGTCGCCGTAGTTGTGTAAAGGACCTTACGCACTAGCGGTTGGCCGCTAGGCGGTTAGACTCGAGCGGTCCAACCGCTTAACGCGGTTTCTTCGCGGTTAGCCGCCATAGCGGTCAGCCGCGATGAAACCGCGTTAAGCGGTTGGACCGCTCGAAGGCGCGTGGCTCATAAACAAAATGGACGCCGTCGAGATAGCTTGTGTTATTTATTTTTACTCCCGAAAACAACGAAAGAAAAATATCTCTCTTTTCCAAAAATATCTACTAATTCCTCTTTTCCAAAAATATCTACTAATTCTTCCCATTGTTTCCGTTTTAAATCTCTATTCTTATAAACTGCTCCTTCACAATTCCAAATAGCTTCTCGTTGTTGAATTTCAACAATGAATTTCTCTGTGTCGAAGTTCATGGCTGCGCAACTGAAAACACGTGCATACTTCACCTCGGCTCGCCGCAAACTAACCGCCAGTGCGTATACACAAGATGGCGGCTAGCCGCGAAGCGGGCCGCGTCACTCCATTCAACCGCCGCGGTTGAAATTTTGTGGCGGTTTAGTGCGTACAATCATAAGCGGTTGCATATTAAACTGGAAAAGCGGCTAGCCGCGCGGTTAGCCGCCCCCGCGGTTAGCCGCTAGTGCGTAAGAGCGCTTAAGGACCTTACGCACTAGCGGTTGGCCGCTAGGCGGTTGGACCGCTCGAAGGCGCGTGGCTCATAAACAAAATGGACGCCGTCGAGATAGCTTGTGTTATTTATTTTTACTCCCGAAAACAACGAAAGAAAAATATCTCTCTTTTCCAAAAATATCTACTAATTCCTCTTTTCCAAAAATATCTACTAATTCTTCCCATTGTTTCCGTTTTAAATCTCTATTCTTATAAACTGCTCCTTCACAATTCCAAATAGCTTCTCGTTGTTGAATTTCAACAATGAATTTCTCTGTGTCGAAGTTCATGGCTGCGCAACTGAAAACACGTGCATACTTCACCTCGGCTCGCCGCAAACTAACCGCCAGTGCGTATACACAAGATGGCGGCTAGCCGCGAAGCGGGCCGCGTCACTCCATTCAACCGCCGCGGTTGAAATTTTGTGGCGGTTTAGTGCGTACAATCATAAGCGGTTGCATATTAAACTGGAAAAGCGGCTAGCCGCGCGGTTAGCCGCCCCCGCGGTTAGCCGCTAGTGCGTAAGAGCGCTTAGTCGCGTCGATACTTCGTGTGAATTTTTTTAATTTAAAGCGCAATTTATTTACTAGAAGATGTTTTGACTCGTAATTTTATATGAGAGTACAACAGACATAGCATTATAAATTTATAATACACTAGTATTTTCAATTTTTATCAATATAATTATCACTTTTGTTGACAGATTAATTTTATTATAAAATTCTCGTTTTTACCCTAAATTCTTATTATTAGGATCTTTTAATAAATATATATACTATTTGACGACGAAAAAAATATATTTTACATCAATTTACTTAACAGTTCGCAAAAAAGTTCAATAGAATTAGAGTGTAAAAATCACTATAATGTTGAATAAGTTATCAGAAGTATTTTCCTATTTTGGACTATTGCCGCAGTATAACGGACGCTCGGCGCGGGCTGCGTTTAGGAGTCACTGGTGACGATGGCGCTATTACTAGCCCTCCTCCAATTAACTCATTAGGGATGAATTATATTAGACCGGGACGGGGCCGGGCCGGGGCGTGACCGGGGCCCGACCGGGGCCCGGTCGGGCCACGTTACATACATTTTATATGAAGCAGTTTATATTACACCGTGTATGATCCGTGTCCCGTCCGGGCCGGTGTAAAAGAAACTGGCCACGGTCACGCTCCGGCCCGGCCCCGCCCCAGTCTAATATAATTCATCCCTTAACAGAGTGAATCGCAGCGTTTTTAACTGTCATTTTAACTTTTTGCTTACTTCGACACTCCCTACGTATAATTGTATCTGCAAAACACAAATTTTTGAAAATGTTAGGAACATTATGAAATTAGACAGTTATACGACCGAGAAAAACATACTTATAAAAAAAAAAGATATAAGAGTATACTTTTTTTGTAAGTTAGAATGATAGACATGTGTCCAAAAATGCATCAAACGTATAAGTGTGTATCTGGCAGTTACACGAATTTACGTAGGGAGTATACGTATCGTATATATTATATTAAAAACTTGCCTTTCTATTAGTTAGCGTCGATAAGCCTATTGTGTTCTTGCCAACGATTGTCTTCGGTCGGCCCGAGACTAGTTAGAGCACATAGCGCCGCGCCCGCGCCGCGCCCGCGCCGCGCCCGCGCCGCTCTTGCCGGCAGATTAGTGCACTGTCATCGAGAACTTACTCTAATAGAAGTTCTACAGTTCCTGATTGAATTGTTGTTTATTTTAGCTGCACTGATTTATGATCACGTAACAATTATTTGAGTAAGGGATTTATTTACGACTTTACAGTGGGAAAATATTATACGGCGGGCCGAAAGCTAGTTTAATGTAAATTCTATAACATTACTATGATAATAGAGTAGCTTTCCGATCGCGGCTTTGCCCGCATATTTCCAGCGGTTAAAGTTACATAGTATATGTTATAATGATATACATACAAGCTATTGAGTTTTGGTAAAGGTCCCTAATCTTTTCTAATATGTGGTCTTGTCTAATAGGGTGAATGTAGCTTTTCAATGGTGAAATAATTTTATAAGCGACACAGTAGTTTTTGAATTCGTTACAAACATACTCACAAAAACACAATTCTTCCCTATTTATAATATTATTTACAACCATATAGGAGATAATTATGAACTCAAATTTTCATAAGAGCTGACACACAATTATGTATGTCAAATACTCTCCTCATCATAAACAATCGGGCCGTTGTAGTAACTGTAAAATTAAAAAAGTTAAATTGCGCGATAAAAAGGGTCATATTGCGCGATATCTACCAAGTTATTTTACTGTACCTACTTTACTTTTCATGAGGGCAATACCTGCCGTCCAATATATTACAGATTGTAAATACGTATATAATATGTTTGTTGACCGCATAGAGCTGTCGGTACGCGGTGGTTTCCCTCCGCAAACCGACGCGCACATCAAACATTACACTCAGAATATTCATTTTGTTAACAATTAGACATTAGACGACTCTACAAACTGTTTGTTTTTAGCTTCTACGTTATCCTTACTAATATTATAAATGCGAAAGTAACTCTGTCTGTCTGTCTGTCTGTTACGCTTTCACGGCTAAACCTCTGAACCGATTTTGATGAAATTTGGTACAGACAATCTTTAGACCCTGAGAAAGAACATAGGCTACTTTTTATTTCTACGCGGGCGAAGCCGCTGGCGGAAGCTAGTTAACTATAATTCGCTTAATATCCATGACTCGCATAGACAATGTATATACATAAAAAAATGAACAAATTAATAATTGTTGTGACTATATTAAATAACTACACGCATTGTCAGTGACTTGAGAAGCGTTTTAGTAAACTGTACTAACTAGTTTTCTCTGTAAGGCCAGAGATTGCTGACCCGATTTGATAAATGTTTCTGTGTTGTAGAATTTTTAATAATGTATTATTATGTTCAGAGTAATAAGTTTTAGATACTAAAAGGATTTAGTTGATTTTTTTTCCATGGCTGTTCGGTTTTGTTTGTGGGATGCTTTGCGTGTTCCATTTATAGGCACTCGAAATTCTGCTATGAGTTGACCTTGAAAAATAAACTCTGTTGTGTTAACGATTGGAGAATACTGGTCGCTTTGATGGTTAGGAAAAGCGAACCTGCAAGTAGCTCTTTGAAATGTTAACTTACCAGACCAATATGCATATAGATAGATTATAGCTACAGACCTTATATCTATATAATTGCACCTCTGAGGAGGAGTGTGATGTGTTAATCTTTAACGTGGAGGCGTTTCAGGGTAGGGCGTCTTGAACGTCGTAGAATCCCATATTTTATAATTACAAACGTTGCTTTGATAAATGTTTTGTAAACTTAGTTTTGCTACTGGCATAAAACACACCAAGCAATAACGTTTCCACCACCTTTCTTTGTACTAGCAGAATTCCTAAAGTTAATTAGATAATACCTAATTGTACAGTTGCCGCTTACTAAAAGCTTAGCTATTCGCTTTGTTATTGTTATTAAAATAATTAAACTTTATTATTTAATTATGGATAAGTTTCGAAAGTATTTTGTGTATAACTTTGGTTCATCCATGTGATTAAGAAGTGGCAATATGAATAATTAAAGCGATATGAAATTAAAGATTCTTTTATTTAGTACCCTATAAAAGCGTGTTATAGAATGTTTTTTGAGATGAGATACGGGCAGGTACCTTTATATGGTGATTACGAGTTTTTATATTTTTTTAAAAGTTATACTACTATTATTTTTGTATTAATTTTAATTAATTGTTTATGTTTAACTAAAGAGAATAATTCTAATTTGGCCATGAGACCGAACCCGCTGCTAGTCCCTTACCTGTTACATAGCGGCGACCTTCTTACTGATACCCACTCTATTCTTTACTGTGGGGCTATTGAGGCTTTCCAGTGTGCACAGAACATGATTACTACGCACCATGCGTGTTAAGTGAGAATAAAGCGACATATTAGTAAGTTCAGGACTCCTATCGCAAAATTAATATGTTGTCTATAAGGCAACAGTATACAACGCCGAAGATAGAATTATAGAAAATAAGATACCTACATTTTAGAAAAAATTAAATTTTATTTATGATTCAAAAGGTTTTTCATAGAAATAATATCTTAGGCAGTCTTACTAATCAAAGTAACGCGTCGTGATAATCCCGTAAATGAAAGTGCCTACCTACTGCGCGCCGCAACTCAAGATAATACTGCAACTGACAGCAACTGACAGCAGTGCCGCGTCTCTTGAGTCGTGGCGTGGGCCTCGTTTAAGATAAATTTAATTAGGTATTTTTTCTTTGCTCAGCCGCCAAATGTTATGTAATCATTATTATCTCAGCCTACATAGGCCTTCCTTAAAGATTTCCAGTTGTTTTGGACGGAATTGACGCCCGAATAATTGAAGGTCGGTTGATCTATCTAGTTTTATAAGACCTATGTTGTAAACATGTGAACAATTAAGTGATTTTAGGTACCTAGACCTGCCTGCCTAACGACTTAGTTAAGTTGGTATTTATAAATCTAAATAAAACATTAATTTATAATGCTAATATTTATTAGATAGCTACAAAATGTTATAATAAGTAGGTACCTATTTAATTAATCAATCAAAAGTAAATTAGTTAGTACCTAGCCGAAAAAGCAAAATCAAGACAAATCAATACAACAATATCAAAAATTATATTCGAGTAGTTAAGTCAACCTTAATTATGGGCCAACCTGTCAAGAAGCCACGTTATGTGTCATTTCAGTACTAAAAAAAACCCATTAAATCTAAATAATCATTGATGATAATGATTAATGATTTTTGCAAAACAATAATGTTTCTGTAAAAAAATCACACATTACGTAACATTTGTTAGCTACGATGTCACTGGGTCTCATTTCTTAAATTTATGTAATAAAATCAAGCAAGAACATAAAAATACCCACTTAAAAGTAAGTAACTTAAAAAAAGAACACTTATTTGCTTAATGCGTCGCAACGCAAACGACCTAAATATAATAGAAAAAAGAAGTAGAAAAATGAATTCGAAACATAGTCCGTAACTAAATGTAAAGTAATCAAATTACAATTACTGATATCTCTCATCTTCCTACTTAATACAACATTATGATTAATCTAACATAATAGGGAACCTTGCCCCGAACATAAACTTTAAACTCACAACAAGAAGCGATTAACGAAATAGGTCTGACCCACGTCTGACCATAACTAGACAATCTTATATGTTAACAAAACAAATGGTTAATTAGGTACTTTAATTAGACTCTGATGTAGCTTTAAACCGTGACAGTGTTTAAATTTTTAAGAATCCCAAAGTTTAAACCTTAAAAAGACAATAGTAGCGCTAAAAGAAAACCTACACTAACAAAATACAAATACTCCTAAGTTTATACTTATTATGCATATCTAAATGATTTATTAGTAGGTTTGAATAAAGGCAAAGTATTCGGTACAACATAGCATCATTTTGTAATGCAAGTAAACATAAGTAGGTAGATTAGTTAAACTAACACACTAACTAACAAACTGACAGGGGTTGAAATCAGTAGTAGGTACCTATCTATTTATTAGTAGTACAATTATTATCTAAGTAAATACATAAATGACATAAATCTTAAATCTTAAAAACATAAAAGCAAAATAATCATGCCTGCATTAATATAAAGAGAATAGTGAATCTTAGCAACCACGAAAGGGGCTGAAAATCGATAGTACGAGTACAAATAGTAGAACCTACCATACCATACAAGCAAATTAACCTAGCTGTAATGTAAATTAAAAGCAAAACGGATGAACTTGCCATTAATATTATGAAAGTAGTGTTCAAATTAAACCTATAGTACCTAAACGTCTAATATGCATTAAATATAGTTTATTCAACTTAACATTTATTTAGTTTACTCAAACTAAAAACCTACACCGCTAACTACTATCCTCTTTTTCCATTATATAAGTGGGATAATAACATCTATACGTATATATATACTCGTATTATTCGTATAATTAATCTATACATAATTATATTTTACGACTAATAAAACAATGAAATTTTATAATTTAGAAACATTCCCAGATAAAGTCTCCATTTTGATAAAACGAAAGAAACCTGTACATAATTTCCTACAGAGTTGCCGAAATCTACTGTAATAATAGCCATGTTTGCTTCAAGGTCAAAAACATGGGGGAATTAAAGTCTACTAGAATAAAATTTTTGCGAACGCTTTTCGCTATTGTAATTCGTTCCCTATATTTTGTTCATCGCATGGGTACAGTTTAGTTTTAGTTTAAGTAATTCACTACTGTAATCTTTAGTGTGTAGCCTGCAGATGTATTTCTAAAACACAACAATTTTAGAAATACATCTGCAGGCTACACACTAAAGATTACAGTAGTGAATTACTTAAACTAAAACTAAACTGTACCCATGCGATGAACAAAATATAGGGAACGAATTACAAGAGACATTTCAAGATTACATATACAATCATAACCAAGTGTATCAAAGTGTACCTACGGTGAAAATAAATACAAATACAAAATCACAAGATTATCTCGTAGATAATCTGGATTACATATGCGGATTAAAGAAAAACGGAAACGGATCAATAAGCGTCGCGGCTTCATTAGCCTCTTCTTCCGTCGTAGGTATGTCAAATATTTCCGCGAACAGCGCGGGCAGCGTGAGGCGGTGCCAATTGGTGCGGCACCAGTATAGCGCGCCGGGGTGGCGCACGCCCAGCAGGCGAGCCTCGCCTGAAAGTAACGGTTCCTATTTTAAACTGCTTCCAAACATGAATTTCTACTACTACTTATGCTGGCATCGCCAAGACCTATGCCTACTTGACTCCTGACTTGTGGAGAGATATTCCTCTGACCAAGTCTCCTTACTCTGAATTCAAAGCTTAGACAGTTTGGCTGAGAATTAAATAAAACATTATCTTATCTTTGAATTGACAATTGAAGCAGCGCTAGTTCCCAGTTAGTTACCTGCTAAGGCCACAATGGCCTCTACTCTGATATCGGCTTCGTCCAGGGTTAGGGTTCGGGTGCAGGCCGCGATGCGCAGTGCGTCGCCGAGCGCGCGGTGCAGGTTGTACACGGCGCCGACGGCGGTCAGGCCGGCGCGCACGGGCGACACCAGCAACAAGCCGGTCAATGCCCCCAGCTCCTCGTCCGACAGCTGTAGCTGCCAGAGCGCCCACATGTACTGCATTATACATGTCCCGAATGATGACTGTAAACATACAACAACGCTGTATCACAATGTCTTTAGATACATCAACATGCCTTGGATGTACAAGACATATCATAATCATAAATTTATTGTTTCAATTCAACATATCGCACCTCCGGTGCAACAGAGGCACAAATGCAAAAAATTGCAAAATGACTTAAGTATGCAGAAAGTTGCGTTTTGTAAACATGTTTTTGGTGAGAGAACGTCCCCGTTTAGTTCCCGTATTTTTTGTATGAGGGCACTGTGTCGTTGTCGAAACGGTGCAAATTGATGGACTTTCTGGAGTAACAACGTCTCATTGGTCAGTTGTGCGCGACCCCCCGCACGAGCATGAGCAGTCTGGAGCTACAACGTTATAATGGTAATTGTGACATTTTTTTTCTCAAGTTTTGGAACATCAACGGCTTTTGTTTATTATGAGATTTTATAACTTTTGTTTTTTTCTTTGATATTTTAATTTGTATGTCATTAAACACTTTATACCTGTAGCAAAAATAAATCTTGAACATGAATAAATATAGTTTTTTACTAAACAAACTTCGTCACATTATTTTTGATTTACTTTCAGTGCGACAAAGACACAATTGAGGGTGTTACGGACATTATGTCATTAGAACTATAATATTAAAATAGTTATGGCATAAAAAACAGTTACATTGAGTAAAATAATATTATCACCTTAATAAATCCCCGTTACAATGTTAAAATTTTAAGGTGTTATCATTTAATGAGCCTTTGAAATTTCAAACGCTTCTACTGAAAAAGTCATTAAAAGCAATTGTGCCTCTGTTGCACCGGAGGTGCGATATTGGTAGGTACAGTTCTTAAAATTATTCCTGGGTATCACGATAAGACCCCGCTGGGATACTACAAAAAATTAAAAGTACTAATATTTATATCTAACTTAAATAACTAGGATTAATTTATATTATTCTAAGTAATTTATATAATCTAGATAATTATTAATAATTAAATGTATTGATTGAGAAATATTATGTATAGGTATTATGTTATTATCTATACTAATATTATAAAGAGGAAAGATTTGTTTGTTTGTTTGTTTGTAATGAATAGGCTCCGAAACTACTGGACCGATTTCAAAAATTCTTTCACCTTTGGAAAGCTACATTATCCCCGAGTAACATAGGCTATAATATAGCAAAGAAAATTGCGGGAAAGTGTAAAACTCGGGCGAAGCCGAAGAGCGGAAAGCTAGTTAGGTATATGTTGAAACAATAAAGATTACGATTATGATTAGGTATGTATCTAATTGTGTAATTAAAAAAGCTTCATGTGCATGTCTATAAAGTTTTACAACAATATACTATTAGAAATATGTACTTGTCTTATGAAGATTGTCTAACAATCTACTGAAGGGGATAATAATTAAGATTAATGTCATTAATTTCCATAATACTAAATATCACTTGGACAACTGTCCAAGCCTTATGAAGGGGCAGAACATGGATAACTTACGTTATAGATCAGACATAGATTGGAATGTGTCATGATGGCTCCGTCATCGAGCATCATGTAGTCGGGCGACACGGCGCGGTGCGCGCGCGTTATGAACACCTCGAAGAACCCCAACTGGAACCACAAACAGACCCCTATAGCCGCTATATAGCCGCCGTAATAGTGGCCTTACCTACACAACAAAACTTAGGTTTACGTAGCTAAACGTCATAGTCAAAAATATTAAGTCCTTACCACGTCTCTCTTTTTTTCTCACTTTGATCTAGAATTACTTCTTGAGGTACATCAAGAATGTACTGTGGCACTGTGCTGTAGCAGTGCTGCAAGTGACGCACAGCACAGGAGCGTACCTTGATGAGGATGAGCTGGTCATCCTGCGGCAGGGCGTTGAACCCGGGCAGGCGTTTGGCGAACTCCACGAGATGCTGCACGCCTGGTGTGACGCGCTGCGCCGCGGCGTTCCACAGCAGCACGCGCGCGTCCGTGACGCGGTCCGTGGTGGAGCTCGCCTCGTCGGCCCCGCAGCTGGGACCGGCGCCAGCTAAACACCATACATAATGTCAATAGTGCTCTTCGAGTGACTATTGTCTCCTCCATGAATTCCTAGAAAACTTTAACACACCATTCTGTAACACGTACATTAGATTACGAGCCCTTATTGTTCAACTTCGCAACCATACTTTCTACATTAATAAACAGCACCCTAATTTGGACAAATTCGGTGATAACATATTTGAATAGAAACAAGCAGTGCTGAAACATCTTCACAAGTCTATATTTATAAAATAAAGTCGTGTTAGTTATACCATTTATAACTCAAGAACAGCTGAATCGATTTGGCTGCACCAGGGGAAGAACATAGGATACTTTTTACCGCAAGAAAATATAAAAACGCGCGCGAAGCCGAGGGCGGAAAGCGAGTTATTAGTATAAAATCAAATATCTCATATATACATATATATGAGGTAAACGGTATAATAATAATAATAACATGTCGTTACAAATATTTACAACAAGTATATAATTATAATTATAAAAATCTTAGAATCCGTCACATAAATGCTAATAGAGGCCATTGTTTTTGTTAACTTGTTCATTTTATTTTCTAGTTTATTCTTATTTTGATTTATAACGTGACATTTCTGTACACCTGTTATTGGTTTAAATGTAAGAAATAGCCCTGTAAGATGGACATCTTGTAGAAAAATCAATTCCTGTTCGTTTGTCTCGCTTAGGTAAACTCGGGACCTCTGGGCGTGGGCCCACCCGTCCCATTTTGCTGGATTAGTCTTGAAATGTTGGTAGTAGTCCATGTAATTTTTACAAACAAACAAACATAATTATCATTTATTTTTTGTTCGGTCAAATTAGACAAAAAAATAGGGGTGAGGTTACATAAATTCCGACTAGGCTGAATTTTGGCAGGATTGTTCAATACAATATTACAAAGGAAATGTAAAAAGTACTCAACGATCGCGCACGTGCAAAAAAAAATTCGTGGTCAAAGGTAACAAAAACGGGTTTTTCACAATTTTCAGCAAAACGGTAAGTTTTATCATAAAATCAGCGGAGACAAAATTGTAGATCTGATTATTATCTATAAAAATGACATAAAACTTTTTTTCCTAAGATCCACCCTTTTTGAGATATAACGATTCAAAAAGTTGAAAGAGTTATAATTTTTATGATAATACTACGCCTAACCTAACGGTAAGTTCACACGGAGACACGATTTTCTCTACCGAATCGGTTTTTTGCAGGATTCGGTTTAGTGGCATAAGCATTTCAATGAAGGAGTTCACACATGCATTCGGTTTCAAGACACGACAAAAAACCGAATCTTGCTGAAGTTGACATCCGATTTTGCGACTACAAACCGATCCGGCGATACCTACTGCATAATCCAGATCCGATGCAGTGGTATAGGGCATTCAATACATGCGTTCATACGATACACGCAGGGGTTATTCGGTTTTTTGTCGGATCTGGGAAGGAGGGGTGGGAGTTCACACGAGATCCCGATACGAGGCCGTCGGATACGGCCAAGCAAGATGTGCTGTGTGAATACAACATTCGGTTTTTCCAGATCCGATGAAAATAAGATTCGGGAAATCGTGTCTCCGTGTGAACGTACCGTAACCCTTTTGCTGAAAATCGTGTGAACCCTTTTTAGTTACCTTTGACCCTGAGAAATTTGTTTTGTACGTGCCGGATCAATGAGGACTTTTTACATTTCCTTTCTATTAGTGTATTAAATAATCCTACCAATATTTAGCCGAGTCGGAATTTATGTAACATTGGATGTTAAAATTGACCGGACTATACAGGGCGTCCCAAAGTTATGGGCTATGAAGGGGAAGTACCTTAAATATCGTAAATAGTGAATTTTGCTCAAAGAAGACTTCATTTTATTTTTAAAAGTAAGTAAATCTGCATTCATAGATTTGCTAAAAATTACTTGCTTTGTCTGGGAATCGAACCGACTTACATGTGGAAAAAAAAATACTCTACTTTTATGATACAAATCGAAAGAATAACTAAAAAATAATAACTCTGCTTAAATAACATAGTATTTTAAAAGAAAGGAACAACGTGAAATTAATTATTTTAATCAAATAAAAAACATGAAACATTTTTTTTTGTAAATTAATTAATAAAATGCTCAAAATGTGATCCCTCTTGTCTTAAGCATCTTTGCCAATCTTCTTGTGACCCGGCTGTTGATTTTCTAATCATTTTATGGTGAACACTCGATGTGATATGGCACAATTCTGTTTGCAACTCGATCATTTGTCCTTGACTCAATTATTTTATGTTGTTCCTTTCTTTTAACATACTATGTTACTTAAGCAGAGTTATTATTTTTTAACTATTCTTTCGATTGGTATCATAAAAGTATAGTAATTTTTTTTTCCACATGTAAGTCGGTTCGATTCCCAGACAAAGCAAGTAATTTTTAGAAATCTATGAATGCAGAATTACTTACTTTTAAAAATAAAATGAATTCTTCTTTGAGCAAAATTCACTATCTATGATATTTAAGGTACTTCCCCTTCATGGCCCATAACTTTGGGACGCCCTGTATAAAAATAACAAATACAACAGAAAAACATAAAATTGCAAAACAAAATACACTATGGACTTAAGACTTTACATATAAACTGTTGATGTTCCTAATAATAAAAAAATATTTTTTATTTTTTACATACAGTCCATGATGAATTCGCATGAGTTATGAATTCGCGAGTATGTAACAAATTCAAAGGCAAAAAGGTAGGGAAACTCAAAGGGCGAAACCGCCATAGATTCGCTGTGAGTTGTTTGGCGGCGAAACAGTAGCGAAATTCTAACTACCCTGTTCTAACGTACAAAACTGACTATGATGTTGTCTCTTTCTAACATGATTTCGCTCATTTGCTTAGGCGCCGTCTACATCTCCGCCCGTTGTCCGCCATTTGGAGCACCACATTGGAGCGGTTCCGCGTGTATCTCGGACGCGTCTGTTTCGCTATAGTTTCGCGTAAGTGTAGTACTGCACAGCGAAACCCACGCAGCGGTTTCGCCCTTTGAGTTTCGCGGGGGAGATGTGCTACAGGCATTAAAGGTTATTCTTTCTTGGGAGTAAATATTTGCTGTACAACATAAATAGTTGCGTTGTAAGTTGTTTAAAAAATGTAGTTCAAAGCACAGCAAAAAAAAAATCATAACTTACCTTCGAGGTCAGCTTCGTTAATATGCACCATCAGCCCCGAGTTATGCTCGCGCAGCTCGAGACTGAAGCTAGAGGTGGAATCGTGCGCGTGTCCGATCATCTTGGCGAGGTCACGGGCGAGCGCGAGTCGCAGCGCGTCGGCCTCCAGCTCCGCGAGGGAGGCCAGCGGCATGGGCAGGCCGGGGGACGGCGGCGGCGGCGAGGCGGGCGCCGGCGCCGGCCCCGGCACGAATGCCGCGCGCACCGCCGCCGGCGGGGGCGACGCGCCGCGCTCCACATCGCTGCTCTCGCGGGAACGCTTCGGCACACGACCGTACCTCACAGCTGGAACATACAAGTATTTACAGCCACGGCCGAATCAACGAATCTTACCTATACATTCGGAAACTTCGTCTAACAACTTATAACTAAGGCTAATGTGTGGTTAGAAGTATTGAGGCGATTACGGCATTTGTTACAATTTTGCATGCCATTTTTGGCAATTGAGTGGATTTAATTGGATCATGCATAAAATCTAAAAATGCGTAAATCACATTACTTAAATACAAGTGTTGCGATTTTTCTGTTTGTTTCGAACTCAAATAATCACCTTGAGTCCAAAACATGCCTGCCAAAAGAATAGTTAAATTATAAGTGGTAGTCCAAGACGTTGAGTCTTAGAATTGAACTATTGATGTTATATCGCGAAAGGAATACACTGCATTGATTGAGGCCACTGCACCGAATGGATGCGATTGGCAATTGGAAAATCACCGGACAGCGCAGTACCGCTGGCGCGGATTAGGATGAGATCTGTACACGTCGCTCCACAATGCATTTATGCAACAGCATGTTCCTAAGTGAATAATTGACCAGACGACTAACAATCGAGAACGGTTTCAATGAAAATAAATTTAATAGTTAGTCCCTTAGAACAAACTGGAATTAAATTTATTTTAGTAATTATTTATCGAAGATAACAGACTGGCGCTGGGCCTTAGGAGAAGAAAATCTTCCAATGGCCCTGTGGGGATGAAATGTGGGGCATGTGGTCATAACCTTAATTAATTGTTCCGCGCGGAATTATGTCAAACTGCAAACATGAAAAACTTTAGTTCTATTTTATGGAATTTGGGGTTATAATTTTAACCACCTTGGCTGAAACACAATTTTATTTTATTCTGATTTTGGTACAGATCTACTTTGAAAACGGAAAAATAATATGTGACGGCGCTCCGTTATGTAGGTAATAACATTTTTGGTAAGATATTTTAATTTACTAGAACTTCATAAATTTAGAAAAAAATTGACATAAATTATTGATTTTTAATTCTGACTATCAAACTTTGGCTGCGTGTAAGGTTGATCTGAGCCACTGATTAAGATAAGTATTTTATATTTTAATAATACCTAAGATGGGGTGGCCTAATCAGACGGAAGCCAAATATACTGCCGTTCCGTTTATTTAAAAGTTAAAACGTAGCTTACATAAGTAATAACTTACGTAAAACTTAACTTAAGTAGTAACTTACGCATTCTAAGTACGGTGGCTGTTATCTTAAACAAAGTTTTATTTAACCTACGCACCACAAAACCATGAAATCTTTTCAAAAAAAAAGAAAAAAAAATCATACATTTTAACTGTTGGTAATTCAATTAACCTAAAAGTAAAAAAAAACCACACCTGTAGATTAGAGATCGATCCCCAGATCACTCCATAAAACCTCCAATATCAAAACTTTTAAAACGAAAAATATGACAAGAATTAAAAAGAATAAGGCTTACCTTGCAAGACACTGAAATTATGTTCATCGAATTGGCCCATGTCCATTTTGGTAAGCGTAAGCGTGAAGTAGGGTCAGCTGCAAGAGTCAGAATGAGGCGCGACCACGTGAGCTTTAGCAAGTGGAATACGATCCGCTGAGTGGACGGTCACTTCTGTGCGTCCTCCTCGCGAGCCCTGCACAACTCCTTGAGTGCAAAGCAGCGCATTATAAAAGCGAAGCGTATCATCCTACGGCCTGTTATTATAAAGACCACCAGCCTAACGAGCTGCCTGCACTTGGCACAACAAGGCGGAATCATGTCTCGACCGATATTGCTCACTACTGCTGAAACACTAAGCAACAATAATATATTTACATTTTCAGCCTAGTTATTTAACCGCGATATCGCTACTTTTTATTACGTAATATATTAGACTTACTTGTAGATATTATACAAAACATGTAATTGCTTAACTTCGATCAAATTTTGATCGAAGTTGCTTAATTTGATATCAGCTCTTTCAATGGAAAAGTCAAACATTGTATCAAATTACAATTTACTGAAGTTGCATGTGTGACTAAAAAGTAGAACCGTGGGTAATGTTTTATTATTATCAATGTATGGACGTGCGGTGCTGGCCTAAGCGTAGTACTACCCCATCTAACCAATCTAGACTGCTAAACATTACGTCGCTATCTCTACATCTGGGCTCGTTAGTACACGAAGTGATGATCTACTAACGTTCGAAGTGCTTAAATAGCTAGAGTGGTCTTATTAATATTATACACGAATATTTTAGTACACCATAAATTGGAAAATAAAAACAAAACAATACATTCTTTATTATCTATTATTCTAATTGTGTCCACGTGTGATAAGAATGCTGGCTTCTATTTTGGCCAACGAATTAGCATTGCCATTCAACGTGGCAATGCCGCCAGCATTCTTGGCACTTTACCATCTGGTGACGGATTAGAATTTTAAGATTTATATAATCATAATGTAAATACTTTTTGTAAATAGTTATTGCTAACATGGATAAGAAAACTTGTTAATAACATAAATATAAGTAATTAAATATACAAGGATTACGTATTTATAATACTTACTTACTTACTGCTGCGGCGCTAAGACCCGAAGTGGACCAAAGACCTTCAGCAGATTGCAGACCAGTTATCGGCTTGCAACTCCTCAAGATCCTTCAGCACTTGGTCCCTCCAGCGATACCGCAGGCTATCAATCGGTCTCCGTCCAGTGGGACAGCCTGCGTACGCTCTTTTGACGGCACGATCTTCTCGGCTCGGTCATAAGTCCCTCAACTTCTGATTTTTTTCGGATTCTGTTCGGCACTGTTTTTGGCAACGTAGGAATAATAAAGGTGGAAGAGTTTCGCGTAAGTCTTGGGGGATTCGGTATGATCACCTCGATTACTCCGATAATTTCGTTTGCGCGGTGATTACGTTCAATGAACCAAAAGCATTGTTGCTACCCCGAGGTATTATCCTAGAAGCGTAGTGGAGTGTACTCACAGTCGCGCGACATGCCAACCGCGATGCACTTCTTGAAGCGGCAGTACTGGCAGCGGTTGCGGTTGAGGCGGATGACCAGGCACTTGCCGTCGCGGAGGCAGCGGTACTCTATCTGCTTTTGGATGCTGCGCCGGAAGAAACCCTGCGGATCACAATATTCTGTCAGCTTGTTCGAATGCCATACTTAATGCTGTTGGTTCACGAGTAGAACCAGCGACCGACCACTAACAGGAACCTCTAAATGAAATATATTCCAGAAGTGGACGTCCGACGGCTGATGATGATGAATAGTTATTTATCTAAATAATTTCATACAAAGTTATAGCTAACCACAGTTTAGTTTACATAATATAAACTTATAAGTAACTATAGCAGGCTAATTTAAGCCTATATGCATATGTTTTTAAATAAAACTAGTATTTAGAAGAGTAGGTAATAATTTCTAAATCACAAATTAAACTACAGTATTTTTATATGACTTAAATAAAAGCGCGACCTTTATAAGAAGTGTTATTTATAACTATCTATATTATATAACGTTTTATTTTAACAATTATGATATGTTTTATATTTTAAATTATGAAACAAAGGACGTACGACGCGACGTGCGGATTCAAACGGCATCGCTAACTGTCAAAGACATCTTAGTTCGCATTTCCTGAACTCACATTCAAGAACACGTGAATAAAATTGTAAATATTTTCCATTCGTTTTTCACGTGGGCCTTTCAGGTAGGCCTTTGTGCATCATATTGTTTGTGGCAGTCACTAAAAATAGCATTGTTATTGGTTAAACCAAGTATAAATATTCATTTATTTTCATCCCAGAGAAAATGCTTTAGAATAAGCACAGTGCCTATCATGAAGGCCTGAATAACTGGTAAGTACTAAGTACCTGTAGTAACCTACCATTTACCACGTGTAATTAATAGGTAATAACATCAACATATTTCAAGACTTAAACGAATACAAATTGGTACCTAATTCAATTCCTCACCAAATTGCTCCGCAAATGCGTCAACACCTCGACTCAGCTCAAATACACGTACATGTGACACCCATTGTTTAAATAGCTTCCTTCGTGAGCTATGTACAGATTGAAGAGGTCTCACACGACATGCTCAATGTGCGAAATCATTTCATCACGTAATTTATTTTTCTTACTATCAAATTTTAAAATTCATTTTTAAAATTCTTAACGATTAACGATTCTCCTGTCATGAATACTCTTGTATTTTAGTTTAATTTAATACCTATAGTCTCATTTGTTAGGTACCTAATTTTGCTATACATGTAACCTATACCTACCTATCGAATTGTTTTTTTTAACCATTTTTATCTGATCACACATGCTTTTATGTTTCAATGTACTTTATAGTGTTAGATAGTAATTTTAATCTAATGTGCATTGTTATGTGTTTTGTGTAACGAATAAATCTTAAATCTATACATATAAATAAAAATGAATCGCCGTTCGTTCTAAAACTCGAGAACGGCTGGGCCGATTGAGCTGATTTTGGTTTTAAAATGTTTGTCGTAGTCCAGGGAAGGAGCAATTGCGAAGAAGATAAAGTATAACAACAATTCGATTTTCCCATATAAGTTGCCAATTACCTACTTTCTTTCAAACATTTAACTGTATTTTGTACTCTCGGTTCCACTCGAATTGAAGAACGTATTAAAACAAGCGGGAACGGGAACGGGAACGGGAACGGGAACGGGAACGGGAACGGGAACGGGAACGGGAACGGGAAAGGGAACGGGAACGGGAACGGGAACGGGAAAGGGAACGGGAACGGGAACGGGAACGGGAACGGGAACGGGAACGGGAACGGGAACGGGAACGGGAACGGGAACGGGAACGGGAACGGGAACGGGAACGGGAACGGGAACTGGAACGGGAACGGGGACGGGAACGGGAACGGGAACGGGAACGGGAACGGGAACGGGAACGGGAACGGGAACGGGAACGGGAACGGGAACGGGAACGGGAACGGGAACGGGAACGGGAACGGGAACGGGAACTGGAACGGGAACGGGGACGGGAATGGGAATGGCTGACTTACATAGGCGGTACGAAGTTCGCCGGGTCAGCTAGTAAATAAATAAAATAAGGAGTAGGTATATAATAACGTGCCGACGCGGGCGGAAGGTCTGCCTGCGACGCAGGAGGTTGCGGGTTCGATTCCCGCCTCGGAACAATATCTGGGTGTTATCTATGTATGTATATTATATTTAGTATATCAGAAATCTAGCACCCGTAACACAAGCTTCGAGCTTACCACGGGGCTAGATGTTGCTGTGTGAATTGTCCAGCAATATTTATTTATTTATTAAGTGTTACTACAAATTTTAATGAAAACTTTACACTTTGAACTTTTCGAACGTCTCTATCAGGTATAGGGTGTACCTTGCAGCCCTCGCAGGAAGTGACGCCGTAGTGGTACCCAGAGGCCTTGTCCCCGCACACCTTGCACGGCGCGGCGGTCTTACCGCTGCTGGCGCTGTCCGCTGCGTACTGTTGATCTATAGACAACAATTATTTATTTATTTACATTAAACATAACATTAGATTAGGTCACAGATAACCCCCACTAGATGCCCCATTATAATACTTTTGTTCCGATTAAAACGCACCGAAATTGGAGGAAGGCGCGGGTTGCGGGGACTGGAACAAAGGCGTTGTGATTGGTGTGGGGATCTTACACATTTATTTATATGAACATGTTATTTATTTATTTATTTATGTATTCTAATATTTATATTTACTGTCTATTTACTATATTCAATACATATTATATTTATACATGTTCATACTTATGTTCATACTCCCATACATTATCCGTTCACACTCACTTACCGTTCATACTTCCCACTCTGTCCTTACCTTACACCTCTTATGACACCTATTTAGTAATACCCTCATTTCTTCTATTATTTTTATGTACGTAATTATTTTATTCTTCCCGAGTCGCCAGTCGTTCTGGAATACTCCTACCGTGCGCACTACCCGTAACCGTGTAACCCGTTTGTGAACCTTTATTGTTTCTATATGTTATACGTGCCGTCCGAACTTGATTTCTTACTATCTACGTTTGTGTTTTGCTATTTGTGACTTTCTATCTTGTTTGTGCCGTGACTTTGTAACTTGTGATTACTATCGTGTACCTTCCACTCCTTCTTAATAATTGTACGGATTGTGAATAACAGTGAGTGAATCGAAACCTATCTTTAATTTTCACCTCCGATCACCCAATAACCTACAACTGGTGACCTCCGGAGCACGTGAAAAGGTACCGAATAGACATCATAATGAGTGATAGTGGTGAATCTACCGCCGACACAAAGAAAGCCCAAGATGGCGTCACCCAACGGTGCCGTACGCGCGAAAGGCGACGCGGAGCCACTCCAACCGACCAGGATAGTGGCAATTACAAGATCCAGATCAAGGTACCCCCGTTTTGGCCAGAAGAACCGGAACTATGGTTCGCGCAAATCGAAGGTCAGTTTGCTATCGCAAATTTAACGGACGACGTCACAAGATTTTTTTATGTGGTGAGTCACCTTGACCCCCAGTACGCGAAGGAAGTGAAGGACATAATTACCTGTCCACCGCCTTGTGAGAAGTACCTAAAGCTGAAAGATGAGCTTATAAAGCGATTGTCCGCATCTCGTGAGCACAAGATACAACAGCTGCTTATGCATGAAGACCTAGGAAACCGGAAGCCTTCGCAATTCCTACGACATCTTCGCAGCCTCGCTGGTACGACGGTTCCGGATGACTTCATACGCAGCATCTGGTGCAGCCGCCTACCAAGTCACCTGCAAACGCTGATCGCTTCGCAGCCATCCACCTCGCTTGAAGCTTCTGCTGACCTTGCAGATAGGGTGCATGACATCGTGGCGCACTCTGCACAAGTGGCGTCGACGTCTTCTGCAGCGCCCGTTCCAGGCTCCATGCAGTCCATGGCCAGCGAGATCGCCGAGTTGAAGGCCGCCGTGAAGAACCTGACGATGCAGCTCAACAACCGACCACCAGCTCAGAACCGTTCTCGCCGGAACAACAGGAACAACAGCCAGCGCCAACGTTCGAGATCTCGATCCCAGGGGAACTACCGGCGCTTCCCACACTGCTGGTACCACAGCCGCCATGGGGACCAAGCCACCCAGTGCGTGAAACCGTGCGACTTCGAGAAGGACCAGAAGTCGGGAAACGCCCAGGGCAGTCGGTAAATGCGACAGACGATTGCCCTGCTTCACCTGGTCGCCTCTTCGTTACCGACCGCCGTTCGAAGACATCCATGTTGGTGGACACCGGAAGCGACGTTTGCGTCTTCCCTCGTTCTGCGCTTCGGGAACGCCGAGTCAAGACCAGCTACGAGCTGACCGCCGCCAATGGAAGCACCATCTTCACCTACGGACATCTGCAGCTCAACTTAGACTTAGGGCTTAGGCGCGACTTTCCGTGGAATTTCATTGTTGCTGACGTCACTAAGGCTATAATAGGCGTCGATTTTTTAAGTCATTATAGCCTTATCGTGGACGTCCGCAACAAAAAGATAGGACGTATTATAGATAACGTAACTTCTTTATCAACTGATGCTTTCTTTGTTACTGCTCCTGATAGTAGAGTTTCATCTGTAAAGGTTCCATCCGGCTGCACGCGATTTCACAAAATTTTGTTAGATTTTCCTGAAATTACGAAGCCAGCCGGCATACCTCACGCCATTAAACACACCACACTACACCACATACGCACCACCCCAGGTCCTCCCGTATATTGTACTCCCCGCAGGTTAGCTCCGGACAAGCTGAAGATAGCAAAGGCCGAGTTCGACCTGATGCTGAGCAACGGCACAGCGCGTCCATCCGAAAGTCCTTGGTCGTCTCCTTTACATCTAGCACCAAAGAAGGACAACGGATGGCGCCCGTGCGGAGATTATAGGCTGCTCAACGCTCGCACCATTCCTGACAGGTACTCTATAAGACACATACAGGACTTCGCCCACAATATTTCTGGTTGTTCGATTTTCTCCACAATAGATTTAGTGAAGGCCTACAACCAGATCCCGGTCTTCGAGGACGACATCCAGAAGACTGCGGTATCCAGTCCGTTCGGGTTATTCGAGTTTCCTCGAGTCAATTTCGGCCTGCGCAATGCTGGACAGACGTTCCAAAGGTTTGTCGACGAGGTCACTCGAGGCCTGGAGTTCTGCTACTGTTACCTGGACGATTTCCTGGTCTTCAGTCACTCCGAGGCCGAACACGAGAGCCACCTTCGACAACTCTTTGGACGCATGCAGAAGTATGGTCTGGTCGTCAACACCTCAAAGTGTGTATTCGGCGTTCCAGAAGTAACCTTCTTAGGTTACCATATTTCTGCTGACGGTACCAAGCCTCTGCAATCCAAAGTCCAGGCCATCAAGGATTTTCCAGCTCCAACGACTGTTCGACAGCTCAGGAGATTCCTAGGCATGCTGAATTTTTACAGGCGATTTGTACCTGACGCCGCGAAAATTCAGGGTCCTTTGAACTCCTTGTTAGCTGGAAAGGTCAAAGCCAATGACCCAGTACACCTGGAAGGAGCAACTCTTGCAGCTTTTGAACAGTCTAAGGAAAGTCTGTGTAACGCAACTTTGCTAGCTCATCCGGATTGCCAGGCCAGATTAGCGCTCGTCACGGACGCTAGTGACCTTGCTTTAGGCGCGGTACTCCAGCAGTGGAAGGATGACACGTGGCAACCGCTGGCATTCTTCTCGCGGAAGCTTAGTCCTTCTCAGCAGAAGTACTCGCCATACGACCGCGAACTGCTAGCCATCTATGAAGGCATCAAATATTTCCGCCACATGCTGGAGGCGAGGGACTTCACGGTCTACACAGATCATAAGCCCCTTTGCCACGCCTTTAGTGAACGCAAAAGCACCTGTTCACCACGTCAACACAGGAACTTAGATTTTATCTCCCAATTCACGAGCGACATTCGTCACATATCTGGTAAAGATAACGTCGTTGCCGACGCGCTTTCGAGAATTGAGGAGATACGATCCCCTGTGGACCTGGAAGTGCTGGCGCAGTCACAAGTCGACGACGACCAGCTCTCTTCTTTTCTGCATGACGAACCGACCTCGCTTCGCCTGGAGAAGGTAAGAGATGCCGTTACTGACACGGAGATATACTGTGACGTAAGCACTGGCACGCCAAGACCTTTTGTGACCAAAACGCTTCGCAAACAAGTCTTTGACTCCCTACACAGCCTGAGTCACCCTGGCGCTAACGCCACCGGTAAACTGGTAGCGCAGCGTTACGTGTGGCCGGAAGTCAGGAAAGACTGTCGCGAGTGGTCCAGGTCTTGTTTGGCATGCCAGCGCTCCAAGATAACGCGTCACGTATCTGCTCCAGTAGGTACCTTCGATTTGCCGAAAGCCAGGTTCGCTTTCGTGCACATTGACCTGATCGGACCTATGCCCATGTCCAACGGATACCGATACTGCCTTACCGCTGTGGACCGTTTTACGAGATGGCCAGAGGCTATCCCGATAATGGACATCACAGCGGAGACGGTAGCAAAGGCTCTGGTATCTGGTTGGTTCGCCCGTTTTGGTTGCCCGACCGACATTGTGACGGATCGCGGCCGTCAGTTTGAATCAGCCCTGTTCGAGTTCCTGGCGAAATTGGCTGGTTTCAAGCACCGTAGGACGACCGCGTACCATCCCGCTTGCAACGGACTAGTGGAGCGATTCCACCGCCAGTTAAAGGCAGCAATAACTTGCCACGCCGATAGTAACTGGACCGAGTCGTTACCACTGGTACTTTTAGGGATCCGCAGTGCAGTCAAGGAGGACTTAAAAGTCTCGTCCGCCGAACTGGTTTATGGTGAGCCATTACGACTCCCTGGTGAGTTCTTTCACAGTTCTATAACCAGTACGACGGACCTCACAGACTATACGGCTCGACTGCGCTCTATTGTGGGAAGACTTCAACCAGTCTCAGTAGCTAGGCATGGCACAGACAAGACCTTCGTGTTTAAGGATTTGAACTCCTCGACGCACGTATTCCTTAGGGAAGAAATGCGACGTGGAGCATTCCAGTCCTCTTACTCTGGACCGCACGAAGTCCTACAGCGCCACCCTAAAACTTACAAAATATTGTGCAAGGGCAAGGCCACGAACGTGTCTATAGACCGCCTTAAGCCGGCCTACATTCTTTCGCAGCCAGACTCTGCTCCACAGAATTTTGTCCGCAGCGAACCTACACCAACAACTGTTCCAGAACCGCCCGAGGAAGCCCAGCCGGTTCGCACAACTCGTTCCGGTAGGAGAGTACACTTCCCCGATTATTATCGCCCGTAGTGACGGTCTTTGGAAGGGAGTGATGTGGGGATCTTACACATTTATTTATATGAACATGTTATTTATTTATTTATTTATGTATTCTAATATTTATATTTACTGTCTATTTACTATATTCAATACATATTATATTTATACATGTTCATACTTATGTTCATACTCCCATACATTATCCGTTCACACTCACTTACCGTTCATACTTCCCACTCTGTCCTTACCTTACACCTCTTATGACACCTATTTAGTAATACCCTCATTTCTTCTATTATTTTTATGTACGTAATTATTTTATTCTTCCCGAGTCGCCAGTCGTTCTGGAATACTCCTACCGTGCGCACTACCCGTAACCGTGTAACCCGTTTGTGAACCTTTATTGTTTCTATATGTTATACGTGCCGTCCGAACTTGATTTCTTACTATCTACGTTTGTGTTTTGCTATTTGTGACTTTCTATCTTGTTTGTGCCGTGACTTTGTAACTTGTGATTACTATCGTGTACCTTCCACTCCTTCTTAATAATTGTACGGATTGTGAATAACAGTGAGTGAATCGAAACCTATCTTTAATTTTCACCTCCGATCACCCAATAACCTATTTCAAGGTCGCACTTAGGTCGCGGGTTGGGAAAGTTGAACGAATTTGTCGATAATTAATTTCGATGATTCGTTTGTAAATTTCGTATTAAAATGCAAATAGGATCATGTAGGTATGTATTTATTTTTGGAATACACAAATCTGTAGAACTTAAAAATTAAAAAATAATATGAGATAAATTAAGCTAAGCAGTTTCAACACACGCGCGTCGCGGCGCGGTCGTCGCCTTTCATGCGGTACCTATCTATGTGGTTTTACATTTTAGATTAGCATGTACCTACTTATTTAATCAAATGTTACATCTAAAAAGTCATTTAATAATAATAATAGAATCAATAAAATAATTTCAATCATATACAATTAGATAGGTAGTTCAAAATGTCAAAATTTATCCCGAATAATTCATTTTACTGAGTATTCTATAAACATATTTAGACGGTTTATGGATAACTTATTTATTTGAGTGTATTTCATACAATAATACCGAGAGACCCGCTTATCTACATCGTCTATCATTTTTAACGATATCGATTAGAATTTACAACACTAACGTTACACGTGCTTTCGCCGAGAAGGACAACGAGTGCAATAAGCGCAATGCAGAAAAGAGACAAGTGAACGTCCTTCGTACGAGTAGCCATTATAAGCTGACCTCTTCACTTGCGTTAGACTATAGAAACGTATATGAAGTTCACGGGTCTGACACTTGGTCGCAACTAAAAAGCCGTGTTTCGAGGCGGGGCTTTACATATGGTTGATTTAACGGTGCGCGGTCGTCGCCTGGCATGAGGTATCTGGTGGTATATATCTGGTCCAAATCGTTATGTCTAAACAATATTATCTAATAAAATTAAATATTATAATATTTTTTTATAGCACAAATTAGAAACAAATAAAATAAACATAGTAAAACTCAATTATTTTCACAAAATAAATGCATCTATTTTTTTTCTACAAAATTTGGTGAAAACTTACCTTTTTATGTCCCAAATAGTCTGTAATTTATTTGATTTAAAATATAAGTTTTTCACCTTGACTTAATTTATAAAAAGCACCCTACTTTTGAATCAAAAATTCTCGTGTCAAAATATTAGCTTTTTTTAAAAAGTCGGTGTGCTTTTCGTTCGTTGAAATCTATACTTTCTGATGATTAAAAAATATATACATTACAATAGTAAATGTTCTCAGAAATATATGAAATAAAATTGCAACAATCATATTTTTATGATGAAATTGTACATAAAGATAAAAAATTTTTTTCGTATTTTTTGCTTTTTCTGTGAACATTTTCAATTGTAATGTATATATTTTTTTAAACATCAAAAAGTAGGGTAAAACGTAGGGTGCTTTTTAGGGTTCCGTAGCCAAATGGCAAAAACGGAACCCTTATACATAGATTCGTCATGTCCGTCCGTCCGTCCGTCCGTCCGTATGTCACAGCCGTTTTTCCCCGAAACTATAAGAGCTATAAAGTTGAAATTTGGTAGGTAGATGTATTCCGTGAACCGCACTAAGATTTCATAAAAAAATTTAAAAATTATCAATTAAAAAATTTGGGGGTCCCCATACTTCGAACCAAAACTTTAAAAAATAAATTTCATCGAACCCATACGTGTGGGATATCTATGAATAGGTCTTCTAAAATCATATAAAGGTTTCTAACATCATTTATTTCTAAACTAAATAGTTTGCACGAGAGACTCTTCCAAAGTGTAAAACAGAGTGTCCCCCCCCCTCTAACTTCTAAAATAAGAGAATGATAAATCTAGAAAAAATATATAATGTACATTAGCACAAAAACTACCAACGAAAATTGGTTTGAACGAAATCTATCTAGTAGTTTTTAGGGTTCCGTAGCCAAATGGCAAAAACGGAACCCTTATAGATTCGTCATGTCCGTCCGTCCGTCCATCCGTCCGTCCGTCCGTATGTCACAGCCGTTTTTCTCCGAAACTATAAGAGCTACAAAGCTAAAATTTGGTAAGTAGATGTATTCCTTGAACCGCACTAAGATTTCATAAAAAAATTGAAAAAAAATAAATTAAATTTGGGGGTCTCCATACATAGGACTGAAACTTAAAAACTTTTTTTTAATCAAACCCATACGCGTGGGTTATCTATGAATAGGTCTTCAAAAATCATAACAATGTTTCTAACACCATTTAATTCTAAACTTAATAGTTTGGACGTGAGACTCTTCCAAAGTGGAAAACAGAGTGTCCCCCCCTCTAATTTCTAAAGTAAGAGGATGATAAATCTAGAAAAAATATATATTGTACATAACCACTAATAACGAAAATTGGTTTGAACGAAATCTATCCAGTAGTTTTTTTATAATAGGTCATAAACTATTTCATATAAACAATTGCTGCGGAAGCCTACATGGGCGAGTCCGACTCGCACTTGGCCACTTTTATTTTTGTAGTACACACTTAGAAGTCCCGGCAAACATTGTTTTATCGGATAATAATAGATGTTTTAAGATCAGTTAATAATTCATCGGTTCCGGATAATTATTGATTGTTGAAAACTCAAACTAGTTTCTGTGTTGTATGGAAATTTGTTAGAAAAGTGAAATTACATTTATGGTACCTATATATGCTGTTACGGGGTTCCGTTCTTGTCCATGGTGGTGAACTGACTGATAAATGTTGAACATTGCTAGAACTTATGTACTCAAAATCATCAACATTATAATGAGAGCATATTACTCACCCTATGTAGGTACTGCGCACAGGGTCCCTTAATGTCACTTAAGGCTATCACAACGGGTATCAGATACAGAAACATTATAATCCATAGGTACTGATACAATACCTACACTTGGATAAGTCAAAAATACAGTTGCTGGTACATAAATCCCTCAGTCGTCTTGAAGATACCCACATGAAAAGGCGATGTGCTATTCTTAGGCCGGCACAACACATACATAAATTTTATTCGATTTTTTGCTTTACTTAGCGTTAAAGTTAGTGTAAGAGTTAAATGATTTTGCTGATTTCATTAATAAAATGTTCAGTGTGTTTTACAATCTACATATTCTTTGAAAGTCAATGACCGATATGGTAATGGCGTCCGTAAGAGCAACAATTTTATAACTTTATGTTTTTTTAATACTATACTAATAATTATAATATTATTTATTTAAAACATAAACTGCCCTTAATAAAGTGCAGGGTTCAAACAATCTAGAACTAGAAGTCAACGACAGTACATATTTTTGCATGATGTTTACACAATGTTGCGTATTTTCGTACATAAATATTAATAGAAGTGGGGAATTGATATGAATTATTATACTCGTCGCTTATCTCAATGCATAATTTGAAGTACCTAGTCATCCAAGATACTTGTCACATTGGAGTTCCCGAGAAGAGTTTATATTCTAGATTTAGCCAATATTTGCTTGAGTGCCTTTATTTTCTTAATAACTGTGATAGTAGTCACTAAGATATATATATATATATTATTATATAAAGTTTGATTGACCATTCATTTTTCTAAAAATAAAACAAACCTTTGTTATTGCAACAAGCTGATCGGATTTAAATTATTCCCCAACTTAGTACCTATCTTGGTATATTTATAGTTAGATTTTCGATTTAATGAGGATATTCCATGTCTAGACGCGTAGGCGATATCACAAAACACTATGAACTACAAAGAATCTTTTAGAAGAGTTTATTGAACTATCTTAAACAAGAAGAAAATATCTTTTATAAAAAAATATTCTAGTATTAAATTATTAGGTATTGAACCCCCAACGCAAAACCGTTGTTAATCTGTGGTACCTCATCATCATCATCTTGGCAATCGGACGTCCAATGCTGATTCCAGTAAGTTTTAATAATGAACTGTATTTATTGACTTGTCCAAGTGATCTTTAGGATTTTATGGAAATAAATGACATAAATCTTTAAATTATTATACCCATCGGGAACCCACTTTCAGCTAGACGAACCCGCCTATCATTTGTATAGTGCAGGTAAACAACCGCAATGTGGAGCGACCACTGACTGCTATCTCAGTAAAGTAGTTAAAGATCAACAACAATGTTTCTAGTACTCTGTACTTGTTTACAATTTATCACTTTAAGCAAGTGGGGCAATATGACACCTTTACTTGATAACTTGAGTTAATTTATCGTTTTTCTGTTTACGATCTCCCATGTAGGTATTCAGTTAATTCTATTATTGTAGGTACTAAACTATAAGGCTCGCCGCAGGTCCTTGCGTTTTTGATAAGGATGATTATCAAAAAATCTTTTTGCTGACTTTCGATGAAATACTTTCATACCTATAAAATATATCATACGAATAACTTCAAAAAAGGCAAAGTTCTAAATTTTAACCTCCTGAATCCTTTCTTTCTGCTCTCCTACGCTATAAAAGGCGCCCCTGTGCAAAATGTCAAGTCACCCTCATATTTAGGCCTAGATTAAGAAGATAGATTTACAATATGTCAGTAATCCTGTGTTTACGAGACACTGACACCTCATTATCATCATCATAGAACATGTCATATGGTGCCGTTGTAATAATATTACTAGGTACCTCATATTTTCCCGTGGGTTTCGTTAAAGCGAATATAGCGTTCTACAGATCTACTGTCTGTTTTTTGGTATATTATAATCTACCTATACTATTTTATATTTTATTTTATAATAAAAAAATGCCACTGTAATTTTATAAGTAAAGAACGATTAAGGTGCTTTTGGTTTTAAAATAGCCTAGGGAAGGTTTATAAGTTCAAAACATGGGAATTAAGTGGGCGAAGACGGGGTCGGGTCAGCTAGTCGGGTATATAAATCTGATAGATATTTACATAATGGTGTTGGTATTATAAATCTAGGGAACTTTGCTTTTTGTTTCTACAGGAAATTGGGTTTTTGTAGGTACTGAATGTCATGTCTAAAAAGTGACCCGTGAGTGGAGTCAAAGAGTCAAAGCCACTAAGACGTTTTTATACCAGAAGTCGGCCAGTAGAGAATTATTCCAATTCTCCAATACTTATTGGCTTTCCCCATTTTAGGTCTAAAAATCACACGGAGTAAAAAAATAAGTGACGCTGCCGCCCATCTTCTGGTACCTATGCATTATAAAGTCGGTTTGACGGTACCTACGCACGTGAAGAGACGAAGAGTAGGTACCTACCTACTATTTTTATCTCAGTAATAGGCTTAATGATGATAATATTTATAAAACCCCATAGACAATGTATTATCGGTACCACAACCTATAACAATAAAGTAAATACAGAATCGTGCAGCGGGCGATTGGTGATAAAGCAACAAGTTACGTAAGCGGCTTTCTTCCGCGAATACGCCGTCTCCCTCTCTCCGCACCGGGCAGAGAGGGACGGGCGCGACAGTCCGGACGCCGCGCGACAGGGCTGACAGGTGAACTGTCAAATTTTAAATTTACCAGTATTATTGGTAATATTCTTGTGAAGAGCAGGAACAGTAATTAAAAGGTGAATACAAAGCTGTGAAGCCTACCTATCCTACAGGGTTCAGATCTTGAACAAACCCTTTAAATATAAATATAGATATTTCGTAAGCAATATCAGTAAGCATCCTAAATCCGTTCTCGGGCAAAATAAAAATAAAACGAATATTTGTTTTTTTTAAGTATTCATTTGTTCTAAGAAAATAGCGAATAATATTTTTCGAGTATCTTTAAACTTGTAATTTATGTATTTTATGTTCTCAATTCGAATTTTGTCTAACTAGGAACTTTTTATACGTCAACCGATTTTGATGTCTTGTTTGAAAGCGAACGTGGTCTCCGTGTCAGTCATGGTCGTCATATAAAAATTTAAAACGACATGCGGCATTCAAATTAACAAGTTCTAGTTCGCTTAGGCTTCGTTCGTTAGGTGGGTGAATGTTTACTTAATGAAGGCAAATAAGAAATGGCTCCTGATGCTGGTGTTATTTTAGTCCTAAGCTCTGATTCCGAGCTTACGAGCTGAATTCGTTTTTAATATCTTTTTATTTTATGTTGCCTGAAATAAATTATTATTTATTTATTATTATAGAAACATGATTTTTTTTCTGACATATCCAGGAATATTACATAATTAAACCAACAAGAAAGCGAGATGATGATCTCAAGTCCAGCGAAGCGCGAGCTGCTCGGACGAGCACCAATAGCGTTGGCCTTTTTTTCGGATTGCATAAGGCTCTGCGCTCGCGCCGCCAACCCTAGCGATTTTCCAAAGCACTGATTGCAGTTCAACAAACTACACGACGAGCGTTGAACCTCCGTCTATCCCTTTCTCGATGATTCTCCGTCGCCATCGTTACCATCGCTGGTATTCCTCGGAGACGCAACCCTATGTCTTAGCGAAATCGGCAATGTATAGGTCTAACAGTGACTTGGTAATAAGTGTGCAATTCAACAGACCATTCTCTTTGCTGGATAAATAAATATGAAATGCAGTTTTTATAGTGTCTAGCTAGCTGATGGATAGTTTTTTTGCGGAATTATGTGCATCGGAGAAGTTTCTAGAAGGCTAAAAGATTCCATTAATCAACAAGTATGACTAATGTCCCTATTTGTATGTCCAGTACCTTCTCGACATAAACAATGACATCATGTTTGGCTGGAATTTGACCTAATTATAAAGCTTTTGTTTATCTAACTATTATTTTAGGTACTTACTCAATCACTCATATTATTTGAGTGTGCTTAGATTAGGTTTCTTAAGAACCTGTTATCAACCTTATAATGTCCCAGGTAGGTACTAAAAGTGTAGGTAGGGGAAGGTACAAGATTGCACCCAATAGTTTCCACTCGCGGCTTTTCCCGGATTTTAATTAGCTTTCCCGCGTAATAGTGGATTATACCGAGCAAATAGGCGAATTGTGAAGTATTGTGAAGTTTAATCAAAATCCATTTAGAAGTTTTTGCGTGCATACACCTAATTATATCTATAAAAGAAAGTCGTGGACGGCAAATCGAATTGCCAATGCAGTTTTAAGCCTCGAGCAGACCGGATGCGTATACGTACACGTAAGCGTAGACATGCACGTACCACTGAATTGTAATGTATGGGAATATATGAGACAGGCAGGACACACCGCATGCGTAACGTTACGTGCGCGTGCAGTGTGTCCTGTCTCATACGTGCACGTCTACGCTTAAGTGTACGTATACGCGTCCAGTCTGCTCGAGGCTTAATGAGTATTAAAATCATAGCTTTATGAAAACAAAACAACCGGTTTAAATTCGTTAACATTTCAGAAGAACGTTTTTCCACCCAGTTATTTGAGGTCAGCCTCATACATGACCTACATGTGTCCAGACTCAGTGTATTTGAAATATGTCGTCTTTTTGTTTCCGTCATCCGTCGTCTGACTGCTTTTGAAACATTTAAAATCTTTTATAAATTAAATATAAATAAAATCAGTACCTTTGTGGTTTTACATGAGTGATAATTGTACAGAGCTTTAAGATTTATTTAAAAATCTATGCTAGATGGATTTATAACTCGTTCTTGAGTTATATTTATGTGACTGAACTGATTTGGCTGAAAATTAATATAGGGGTAGAATCAGGAAATGATATAGGATACTAATTACAGCTTTCCGCGAGAAAAATTATTACAGATAACGCGTGCGAAGCCGCGGGAAATCTAGTCTTTAATATAAAAATAAATTGTTGTTCGTTAGTCTCGCTTGATCTCGAGAACGGCAGGGCCGATTTTGTTCTTGAAATGTTCGTAGTAGTTCAGGGGAGGTTTAATTAAAGCTAAGATTGAATGCGGACGAAGCTGCGGGCGAAGTAGTGCCCCTGAAGTAGATATATTTAATATAAAAAAATAATATTTGTTTTAACGCAAAGATTCCCTTGGACCCATGTTTTATAATAGTTAAACTAACGTTAGTAAAATGCATCCAGACGATTATCAGGTCGCCACGGTCATTCGACATTCGCCAGGCGTTAGACACATTACCGATATCAGCAATTATTGAATTCGCTTGATATACAGAACTTACACAATACAGGGTTATTAATAAAACCAACAACAGCGAGCGAATTCTGTAGCACTCTCTGGTTGAAGTAAAGTATGAATCCTATTTCATCATCATCATTATTTAAGACATCGGGCGTCCACTGCCAGACACTTCCACTTATTGCGGACGCAGCTTGAACCAACAGCATTCACAAGATCGTTCGTCCATCTTGTTGGTGGACGTCCGACGCTGGCATCGGCCTTCTGTTCTAACCGATATATGGCCTGACAATAGTCACTCAAAAGAGCTAATTCGCTGGGCTATATCGGTAAAATTATTACTTATAATAAATACGTAGCCAGCTCGCTTATAATAATAAACAAGTTTCGTGTAATCCCTCATACTATATTACTTGTACTTTTTATTTTTTAACATGTAGACTAAATGCTCTTTCATTTCATATATTTCAGAAACTTTCGATTCTTCTTACCAATTTTAACTACCACGATTAGGAAACGGCTAAACCAATTTTTATCAAACATAGCTGAAAAAACTTTCGACTAATTCATCCGTTCGAGAGGCTTAGGTTTGTGTGTGTATCCAAACACAAATTTACGTGAACCACACACATATAATAAAAAAGTGGCCAAGGGCGAGTCGGACGAGTCCGCAGCAATTGTTTATATGAAATAGTTTATGACGTATTATAAAAAAACTACTGGATAGATTTCGTTCAAACCAATTTTCGTTGTTAGTTTTTATGGTTATGTACCTACAATATATATTTTTTCTAGATTTATCATCCTCTTATTTTAGAAATTAGAGGGGGGGGGGGACACACTCTGTTTTCCACTTTGGAAGAGTCTCACGTCCAAACTATTAAGTTTAGAATTAAATGGTGTTAGAAACATTGTTATGATTTTTGAAGACCTATTCATAGATACCCCACACGTATTGGTTTGATTAAAAAAAAAGTTTTTAAGTTTCAGTCCTATGTATGGGGACTCCCAAATGTAATAATTTTTATTTAATTTTTTTTATGAAATCTTTGTGCGGTTAACAGAATACATCTACCTACTAAATTTCAGCTTTGTTACTCTTATAGTTTCGGAGAAAAACGGCTGTGACATACGGACGGACGGACGGACGGACGGACGGACGGACATGACGAATCTATAAGGGTTCCGTTTTTGCCATTTGGCTACGGAACCCTAAAAAGCTCAATTTACCTGAAATTTTGCTTTTTATTGGTAGATTAATGAAGTGAACTTTTCATTTAATATAATATTAAAATAATTTTGGAATCCATAAAAAGGTCTTCCAGTGTAAAAGTTTTTCAGTTTATTATTGGCTTAAGCAATTCAATTTGTCAATAACTTATAGGTAATTGATTTTAGATATGGGTGTCGTCGGATGGTGCTACACTACAACATACGACACTGCTGATGTTGTCGTATTTCCAATAACCTTGTATAGCAGTTATGATTTACTGATGTTATTGTGCACTATTAGTGCCTTTGGATGAAATTACAAACCGTTTCCTGTTGCATATGTTTTGTCACTTTTAAGGAGAAATAAATTAAATGCCTAATCATACCCGATGACGTGATGCAAAATGAAGATCGCAAGTGGCCATTGGTGGTGTGGTGATTTAAGGAATAATCTCTCACGCCAAGTTGAAAGTTCCTGTGTCCCAACTGTGGAAACTTAAATATGGGTGATTATGTATGTTTATGGATAGGTATTCATATCACGGTGGTTAACGTTACATCCGTCTCGTGCCAACCTAAGAACAGAACCGACTTCTCTCTCGTGTGTGTCATCAAACAGACTAATAAGAGACCTATCTGTCGCAGTCATCTGGTTGTATCTTCTATTTGATTGAATGACTAAAGGACAACTCGACGTTCAACTGAACGAGTTGACTGAATGTCATTTAGCATAGTCATTGAATGGGAAACCAAGACCTAGGACCTAGGACCAAGACCTAGGACGAAGGATTCCTGACGCTTCGGCGACTGCCGCCGTTCGCTTTGCTTACGACATGCTATCTGAATCAATTTCTCAAATAATAATACTGTGATAAAATAAAATAATGAAACCGCTAATCAAACTAAAATGCCAAACGAGAAGCTTGGATTAAATGAGTTTTTCAGCGACTAAATCAACCTTTAGAGATAGCTTAGTTCCTACATAGCATAGTTCCTAACCTACGCCAAGCAAGCATTACCGGTCCTAGAACGTCAACAGAGCTTTATCAAGTTGCATAATCCGGTCGGCGACCCCGCCCCCCTCAGTGACTTAACCACAGAAATCTAAATAATAAGGTATTGGAAGTCACATTACCAGCTTTAAATTGACTCTGTAGGTACAGGTGACGATGAAATCTGTCATTAGTGGATTACTTGGTAGTCAGTTGTTTGTAATAGGTAGGTAATGATCCAAACGGCCCGGCGGTCAAGAACAGCGAACAACAATGGTAGGTACCGTAAAACACTCCAACATTGCCACCGAGGGTAATTTTGCCCGAAGACCAATTTTTAAGCAAAACTTTTAATAGCAAAAATATCTGAATACTATGGTAACATTTATTGACTTTGGTAGAAAATAGGTTTTGTGTTTAGCACCACTGTATATTGGATGTAACGCTAACGTCACTCAGTAACTTGTTGGAACTCGTCAAAGACAGAGTGTATTTTTGCGGGCAAATTTTGGTGAAAATTCAAAAGTGGATTGTGCGTGATGAAGAAAACACAGATGAGTTTAATTTATATTATGTTGTACAAAAAACTTAAGGTATTATTATACCGTTATTGTCACTGATGCAGCTCTTGTATAACTAAAGTTATAAAGGTGGGCAAAGTTATCTAGTATTTTTGCGATCTACTATTGACAACATTGCCCGCAGTCAAAATAAGCTTAGGGTTGACACATCCGAGTTTTTTTTTTTTGCTAATTATTATTATCTTGATTATTTAGATAATTTATTTTTATTATTTCTTAAAAGCAAGAACAAATCTCGAATTCGTCAAAGAAAGTCAAGACGAAAGATTGGAACCAGAATGTATTAAAAATAACACGGAATAAATGTTAATACTTGCATGTGAATCTGTTGAATCAAACATGTTACTTGAAAGTTTTTTAAATAATTCAATAGAAGATAATCTTGTTTTTTTACTAACATAAAAAGAAATAAAAAGTCAAGAACAGTTTACTGAGATGTACCAACCCTATCACTTTACTAAAGGCGAAAAGCGAATTGTATGGAAAATGCTAACAAGGTCAGGGTAATTTTGCCCAACTAGCCTAACATGGATTTTGGTAGGAAACCTGTCATGGATTCGCTTTAGTTTTAAAGTAATGGCCAGTTTTGGTCATAATTCTTCTACAGGTTTTGCTGTCAGCTGATTAGAGGCCGGAGAGGAGATATTTGCGTCAAAAATCAACGTGGGCAATGTTGGCAATAAGTCGAGATAACATTGCCCGCCTTTAAAAATAATAAAATACTTGATTTAATATTGACGAATAACAAAATCTAATAAAATAATACATGCAAAATATCCTATAGTTGCAGATGCGAATAGAAAATACTTGTGTCCCCATACAAAAAAATAACAAAAATTGTAATTATTCGAAAAATGTGGGCAATGTTGGAGTGTTTTACGGTACCTATTTTTCGTTGCGAAGTTGCGGTAACTCTTCACATGCTTTAATCTATATTCTGCATTCTTTGAAGAGATATGACATGTAACGATGCAGGATTCTATATTATGTTGGGATGATTTCGCAATTGCATTAGTTTACTGCTGACACCGTCACATAGTATATTATTTGTGAGAATGGTCAACAATATCAACTATTATTATCACTTCTATATTTTTAGATTTCTATGCTGGCATCGATGTTCCTACCAATACCAATGCAAAGAAGTATTCGCCCTTTTACAGACGATTTATGGCAATGAGCTTTTGATGGTTTTTATTCAGATATTTCAGTTATGAATATAAATAAATATTGCTGGACAATACACACAGCAACATCACACAGAAATCTAGAACCCGTAACACAAGCTACGAGCTTACCACGGGGCTAGCATGTTGCTGTGTATTTTTCCAGCAATATACCTATATTTAATTATATATCTGAAATATGTAATAATTGAATCTAACATTTTAATTGTAACAAAGAAGGCAGGTCTTTGACGCGCGACGTTCGGGTATTTAGGTGCACGGGTTCAAAGCCTATGAAACAATGAACAGTGGGAGTTATTGAAACCTATAGAACATAACAAAGGCATGTAACACTAGATGCTATTCCACTGAAAAGATCTATTTTATCACGTGTCGGCGTATAATGGAGATGTCCTATCTGTTGACCTCAGTATGGATGACGACTAAGAGGTGTGAAAGTGCAAGTAAAAATAGAAAATATCTAGCAGCCTCGAAGGGATCGAAATATATTCGTTATAAATCACCACATAACAAGATTTCTCAGTAAATGTTCGTTTTTTTTTTGGTTTTTATATCTGTACTAATACTACCTTACCCGCACGCGGCTTGGCCCGTTTTATTCCCATGTTTTTTCTCACGTTTTAAACCTTCCTATTTTTCTATTGACTATTTCTAGTGTGGAATAGTTCATTGATCGACAAGGGCAAAAGATATAAACTATATTATGTAGATAACGAAAAAAACACAAGCGAAGCTGTCTTTGGTCAGTTAGCTAGCTAGTCAGTGGATAGGAAGAAAGGATCCTTCTGGAAATGAATTCGACGATTTCGTAAAAAAAAACATTAACAACAAATACAAAAAAGGAAGGAAATACAAAAATAACAAAGTTTCTTATAGTGAAAAAGTGATGTTTTGTTGCAAATAAAGTGGAGTTAGAAACTACAGGTTTTCAACCTCCACTTGTCAGTTAAACTAGTTTTATTGGAGTGCCCTGATTCTTCACATCGCATTAAATTGGATTCACTAGCCTTCGAGTGGAGACTCGATAGCACTGCGCAAATGAAATCGAGTTAAGATATCTCGCCTAGACTTGGTAAACTAGAACAAACTAATAGCCTTATTATGTTACAGCCCTTGAGCGTTGATTTTTAATCCCCAGTGCGAAATCTATGGGTTGTTATTTAAGTGACTATGTGTTTTTGTATGTGGGTGTTTTTGTTTACCTAACACGTTGAGCGCCCATGACGCACGGCTGAATTTTCGTACACGTATGGACACGACCAAACTGCGAGAAATCCAGAACACGAGTAGGTACCGATTTTAAAAATATTTGATACTTATTTGACTTGTTTTTAACTGTGTCACAGAACATAATAATTACTACGCAACAGAAGTATCATCTCATACATTGTCTATACATCCAGGAGCGAGTAGCACTTTTAAATAAAAAATATTCAATTCGCTAACCACTATTATTCGACATCCAGTAGTATATAATTATACATATACTACTGGATGTCGGGTTTAAATAACAAATACTTACTTATATATAAACATTTTTGAGGTTTATCCGACTGATTTTTATTTAAAATATTATATGAGATCTGTTTAAAAGAAGAATAACTATATCCGAAATATCTTAACATCAAAGGATATTAAGGCTCGCCGAGAATTCGGACGTTTTATTCGACCAAGTTGTGATCTAATAGTCACTTTAAAATTTTATTAATTTTGTTGCGTCAATTGGGCCGATAACAATGATCACTGTTTTGTACAGTCAGCGATCTAACTTAATATCGCCAAAAGAATCCAATGTTACTTATTAAAGGAATACACTCTACTAACGATCAACAACTAATCCTATAATTAAATTACTTTTATTAAATTAATTGAAAATAAATTTATAAACTAAAACCGTTACCGAAGATTGAACGTTTTTTCTTTCTTTAAGAAGCGTTTGATGTGTTCAACTGTGCATAGACATTAGAATACTAAATGTGAAGCAGAAAAACGAATGTTGCCATGCGTGAAGCTGTCCCGAGGAGTCGGGAAAATCAGCTGCGTACCAGCACGGTCCGCTACGCAATAATGAACCAACAAGCCAACCGTACCTAATACTCACTATCGAATATTATTGCATTTATATCTCTCATCATTAGAACCCAACATCTGCATCATCGCCATCTTCACGGAGTTCACGGAGACTTCAGTCTCTCCGTGAAGATGGGGCTTGTAACAGTGCCGATATATCGAGAAACTCAAACATATTTGAATCATAATACGTTACCCGTTTCGTGTTTTACGAGTAATATTGTTAAAAACCATGATAGTTTACAAAGCTATATATTAATCATCTTTTAAATGCAAAAGATGATAACGTAATGTTTTACAGATGGGTGCATATTGTAATACTCTTACACGCGATAGGGGATTTAAATAAATCTTCACAATAATAGAACGTGAAACGGATAACAAATCCTTCATTTCAATGAGAGACTCTCCGTGGAGATGGCGTTTCATGTTTAAATATTATATAGTTTTTCCATGATGTCTACTTTACACCTAGGTATTTTTTTACTTAAAAGATTCTTGCTTATAAAATGGCAACGAAAATGGTTAACGAAATAAGGATTGAACAAATTCAAAAAATAAATTTTCGACAAAATCAGCTTATCAGAGTAGATGTACTGAGATGTACAGAGGAAAGACATTAAGTAGAGTAGGCATTATATTATTATAAGATACCTAGAGGTCATAAACAAAGGCAGAGCTATTGATATGTCTCTAAAGGTCGGACTCGTATGTGGCACGCCGTCCACAACATTAAATTTATTAAATTTTCTCAGCAAACAATTCCATCTTCATTTCTAGAGTTTCGAAGGATTCCTATCCTAAGCTAGCTCACTGTAGGACTGAAATTCTATAAGGAATTTATAGATAGCTCCGTTTTATTGAATTCCGTAATAACAGGACCTCTTTACCGCTTGCACACTTTACGAAATAACACATAAAATAAATTGATACTGAAAGTTACATAGTTGTTCGACATTCTATTCTAACGTACCTAGCTTGCTCAGAATAATCAAAATGTTACCAAAAACGAGACCGAAATCATAACCCAACTAGATAAAAAACCCGGCTCTTCGCTCGGGTGAAATTTGACGAAATTCTCCATAATCCCGAATTTTGCAGATATAATTATGTTGTCGACTCAAAATCAATATTTTTTTATGTTCTGTTATTCAAATAAAGTTTCGATCGAGTCTACCGTACCCCTTGACGAAATTATTAATATAGATGACAATTTCTGAAAGTAAACAATCCATACACAATTCCGCAATCTGTCATAGAATAGGCAAGCGTGAGTACCTTGCTTGGGCGGCGGTGGTTCCTCCTTCTTGTAATAGATGGCGCTAGCGTCGGCCGTCAGCGCACGCGCTTGCCCCCAGACGTCCATGGTTCGCGCATCTCCCGGCCGCTCGCGTTCACTCCGCGACACGCACTGAGCTTTCTAAGCTACCTTTACCTGTCTCGCTGCATTCGCCGAGGCTCTGGACGTTAACACTCAGCCCGTGACGTACACGCAGGATTCGGCGCCAACTTACCTGCTTCAACGCGGCGCGGTGGTGCTGCACTGAATGCTTATTGTATCTGCATCTTATTGAATCAGCATGTAGTACATTCAAGTACTGGTCATCTGTCTTCCTAATAGAACCCAATACAGGCGAACATCTTCATTAGAACCACAATAATCAGGTGGCTATGTGATCGCAGTTGGCACAGGACAGAACGACGACGCTGTCCATCTACTCGTAGACATATACATCCATTAGTCGCCATTAACCGATATGACATTTATTATATCTTATGCCAACACCACAAGAAATAACTGGTCTCATAAGTCAGTGGCTATGAACATAGACAATTTTTTTTTAAATAAATACTGTGTTTGCGAGAGTGAAATGTATTGAATTATTGGACCTATTTACAAACTTGAGCTTGTAAAACTCCATATAAGTACATACCTCCTCTTATTAAGGGCATCTAACGGAGCTTCTGCGATGCCAGCGAAGATTTATAAACCTCTAGAGAGTTCTATTTAAAGGAAATCATTAACTAATATTGGTTGACTCTACCTTAGAGTAAGACAATTCAGTTTGTACGTGTAATATTAATTAACCGTCCATTCATCAATCCACAACTAACTAAAGATGAAGAACTAAAGATAAATAACATAAATCTTTTAAAGATTTATGTTAAGTATTTATTTCCATTAAATCCTAAAGATCGTTTGGCGAAGTCAATAAATACTACAATTAACATAAAATTAAAATATAGGTACCTACATTGGAAACAAGTCAACCTTGTGTCCAATGTATATTTTAATTAAATATATAAACGCAAGCCGATTCGTAGATAAAGAAAGTGTAAAATAAATAAAAATTTCGGTGGTTACGAGCATGGTTAGACTTTCAAAATAACACTGTACGTCAGCGTATCTTATTTCTATTCCTTACCTACATCCGATTTATACAAAATTATGTACAAAATTATATGTCACAAACTAAAGGTGGTTTGCGCCGCGTCTGAGACAGCTTGGAGACCGCGACCACAAATCGCGACCACGGACCGCGACCACGGACAGCGACTTGAGATCGCAACCTTCACTAAGTGACAGATCCGTCGCGATCTCCACTATTTACACATTCCACTCCACGCGAATAGAAGACAATTTTCTTTTAATATAAGGAAAAATAATTTTGGTAATTGGCCAATCCGTACTTGGCCAGCGTGGCCTAATCTCTCTTGTCAAGATAGAAGTCCCTTTATCACTGCAGTGGGAACGTAAATAGGGAAGCTTTTATACAATTTTGGAATTAAATTTTTCACCTTTAACTTCCAGTGAATTCATGAAAATTTGGGATGAATCGTTTACGTAATTGTAGGTATTATTTGTGTTCCTTTCAACCTTGTTATATAAACCCTTGTAAAACTATTAGTATGTCTGTTAAACATTGTATACATACACCCACTTACACCCATTTATTTTATACTTAAATTATTAGACTGTCTTTAATTGGTGACTGAAAGATAGATAGATAGTATTTATTGGTGAAAAACATGGTAGGTACATTATATGGTTAGTAGCGTCTTAAGTAAGCTAGGTCTATCTCCTATAACCTAAGAGCCCGTGATGGCCAGACCTTCCTTTAATTCACAAGCGTGAAAATTATTTCATGTGTATGTCTAACATAGGTAAGAATAACCCCCAAACATGAAACCTGGATCGCGGTTGCTTTGGGAGATAACAACCTTTTACCTGTTATCTCCCAAAGGAACCACGATCCAGGTTTCATGTTTGGGGGTTATTCTTACCTATGTTAGACATACACATAAAATAATTTTCACGCTTCAGAATTAAAGGAAGGTCTGGCCATCACAGGTTATTAGTCTATACTAAGAGCCAGGTCTGGCCAGACCTTCCTTTAATTCACAAGCGTGAAAATTCTTTCATGTGTATGTCTAACATAGGTAAGAATAACCCCCAAACATGAAACCTGGATCGTGGTTCCTTTGGGAGATAACAGGTAAAAGGTTGTTATCTCCCAAAGCAACCGCGATCCAGGTTTCATGTTTGGGGGTTATTCTTACCTATGTTAGACATACACATGAAATAATTTTCACGCTTGTGAATTAAAGGAAGGTCTGGCCATCACAGGCTCTTGGTCCACTATGTTAGGTTTATCTAGACACTACGAGTTTTCTAATAAATTTATTTTAATTGTATATTAAAAGCTACAAACAATTACGCACTTAGACAGAGTGTTATCATTCATCACCGCGTAGTTAGATGGATTTGCATTGAAAATATCAGCTTTAAATATGACACTGGGAAGAACAGAAAAGGCATTTGTAATTTTGAATGCATAGAGAAGTTATTAAAAAAAACTTATTTTATATTTTTCCTTATTTTTTTACTAAAAGTAAATTTAAAAAACAATGGCAGAAATGCATAAGGTAAAGCAGCATTTGCCTATAAGAATGACGAGTACCTACATAAGTACAACAAGCACTTTTACGGAAGCTACGTAGTAATTTTAGTTCTCAGACGGAAGTAAATTTTTTAAATTTAACTTAGACGAGCATATCCCGAACCTTCCTCTAACTCGCACTTGACCGCTTCATCAGCTCAGCTTAGGCAGTGAGACTTCGGTACTTGATAGGTTGCCCAATAGAATAGCCTATTCCCTGTGGTCTACAGAAGCTAGGACCCAGAGCACGCGCACCTTCGCACAAGTCTGTCCAGTTCAAAGACCCGAGCCTTCTCTACCCACACACTAATCTCAACCCTAAAACCTGCAAAATAAACCTCATTTTCCCATATCTCGCGCTTCTAAATATCTAATCAAACGTGTTTTGCTAACTGCCGTGCAGTTATGAGCTGTAATCATTTGTGTTTAAGACGGTTTTGCGTCAGCAGTGGATGTTGCAAAGCTCTGCCATCAGTGTTTAGGCCAGGCAGTCTCGTGAGATCCACTGATATCTAGAATTATTTAAGAAGGGCTGAGTTAAGTTGGCGCCACCTTGTAAAACGTATAATGATAAATTGACACAAACAAGTGACTTAGATTGCTATTATGCTTTTAAGGGTTAAAAACCTAAGTCCTACTCAAGTATATCATTGTGTTGGGTAGATTAGGGCTTAGGTTTATAAAAGGTATTGTGTTGGGACTTTTCCAAGTGTAGGTAATCAATAAGATTTGATGACCTTTAAGAGCGAGTATGCAGTGAAAATCGCGGCTGAAACGACTACGACAGTTGACAACAGCGACCGCGTGCCCCGCGTGGCGCTGGCGTATCGAAAATATTACGCGCAGCGCTAACCAGAATTAGTTGTGTAGCCTACAATCATAGATAAACCCCACTAGATACCGCATGACAAGCGACGACCGCGCGCCAAACATATGGTTAAATCAACCATTATGTAAAGACCCGCCTCGAAACACGGCTTTCATCTTCCTCCAATTTAGGTGCGTTTTTTTAATAAATAATAAAAAATAATTTATTTCACTTTTAAGTTTACATAAATACATTCGATACCTACATAGCTAATTTGTTAGATTTAGATTATAAATTATGAGTTATTTAGTAAATGGTATCGAAGCCGAGCTCTGTCCCTTGCACTAGGTCTCTATAGAGCCTGTGTTGCGAGGTTACAGTGGATTCGCTTTCGATTTACACAGACCAAGATTTTAAATTTTAAGCTATATCATTGTTATAGGGAACAATACTGTTAGTTAATGTACTGTTTTTTAAGACTTAAGCTGATTCATTTATTTTATATTTTTGAATCGGAACAAAAGTATTCTAATGCGGTATCTAGTTTGGGTGATCTGTGCATACAATAGACACTATTATTGTAATCTGAAGCAATGCGTCAAATTTTTACACGTCAAATAATTATATACAAAATTGAAATGCGAAAGTAACTCTGTCTGTCTGTCTGTCTGTTACGCTTTCACGCACCTCTCAACCGATTTTGATGAAATTTGGCACATACAATCCTTAGACCCTGAGAAAGAACATACTTTTTACCGCGGAAAAATACATGTTTCCGCGGGAAAATTTGATTTAGATGAAATTTAGTATGGAGATAGTTGCAAATAAATGTATATGGCGAGAGACTATTTACCGCGGATAAATACATGCTTCCGCGGGAAAATATATGCTTACGCGGGAAAATTCGATTTGGATGAAATTTAGTATTGAGATTGTTGCAAATAAAAGTATATGGCGAGAGACTTTCTACCGCGGAAAAATACATGCTTACGCGGGAAAATATATGCTTACGCGGGAAAATTCGATTTGGATGAAATTTAGTATTGAGATAGTTGCAAATAAAAGTATATGGCGAGAGACTTTCTACCGCGGAAAAATACATGCTTCCGCGGGAAAAGATAATAATGCTTACGCGGAAAAATTCGATTTGGATAAAATTTAGTATTGAGATAGTTGCAAATAAAAGTATATTGCGCGAGACTTTCTACCGCGGAAAAATACATGTTTCCGCAGGAAAAGGTAATAATGCTTACGCAAGAAAATTTGATTTGGATGAAATTTAGTATGGATATACATAGTTGCAAATAAAAGTATACGGCGAGCAGAAGTCGCGCGGGGGCAGCTAGTTATAAATGACAAATTACTTATAAAATTGGTTCCGCCACAGAATATTATTAGTTAGTACAGGGCACGGAGAAAATTGTCATAGGTCCGTTCAGCACAACGTCTCGCCCCGCACTGAATTGAAGGGCCCGCGAAGGGGAAGATCGCGCATTGCGTGTGTCGTTTTACGTAAAAAATTCGTTAAAAATCGCTGAGATTTTTTTTCGAAAAAGTAAGCTCAGGAGATGATTGGTATTCTTTTAATCTATATGGTGATGAAAATTAAAAAATCTTATGATAAATAGATTAGGAATTAAACGGTTCTTGCTGAAAAAGTAGACGGTATTTTACACTATTATTTCAGGTACTTAAAATAAAAAAAATAAAATTTCGGCCTCAGGAGATGATGCCTTATATGGCATAGATTATTGTGTAATTTTTTCAAAGCAATTCCGTTAAAGAACAAGGAAATAAATGGTTTCTGCTGAACCCAAATTTACCAAATTCACGCATATCTACGCCTTAAGTTCGACTGCTGTGTGATGTGATGACACAGCACAACCAATCAAACGTTTACTTCTAGGGTAGGCCTATCCTTTATAGTGGAATTTATCGAATACTATCTACTGTTGAACCAAGAACTAACGAATTGTAACAGGAGTGGCGGTAGTGCAGCCTGGCCATTTCCACGAGGTGTCTGAACCTGTGACGCAAGCGCAGTCTAAAAGTTTAGTACTTTGAATACTTATTAAATTACTTGATTACATAATAAAACGTTACACAGATAATAACAGAGAGATTCTGCATGCGTGTCTCAGAGGTACAGTGGGCAAAGATCCACTTGTAGTGCAAGAGATAGGGTTCGATTCCCACGGGCACTATTGTTGTAGCCCTGTTGTTTCTGGTCTGGATTCTAAAAAGTATTTATGCTAACTCCTTTTTAAGTTCCCACTTGTGGGGACAGGGAAGAGAGGCCTAATGGCCCAAAGTCACAACTCAGGCAAGTGCGGTTTGGTAAATATCACATTTCCTACAAACTCTTCAAAATCCTCAGAACTTGACAGTTTGTTTATGGTGTTTGACTTCAATGTTTAAGTACCTACTTTTCAGGAATAAAAATCCAGAGGTGCGCGCGGAGTTTCAACCCACGAACTTCCGAATAAAAGTCAAGTATGCTCCCACTTAGCCAGAACGACTTCAAGATCATTGAGTTATAAAATTCAACGAAAAGTGGCATAGATCTTTATCAGTGCCACTTTTCGTTTACCACGCTGGCCAAGAGCAGGTTGGTAAATACTTAACATTCCAATATAGTATAAATCTTCCAGATTTTTACTAATACTGCCATATTTTTTGCAACAAAGGAAGGAGTGTCGCTACAATGTCGTATGTAAAACAGTATACTTTCAGAATGCGTCTTTGAGTTTGTATTTAGTCCTCCCTCGTTTGGTATTCTGAAACCTAAACCTTGACCCTTCCAGATTTTAATCCTTCCGACACGATATGATGTCAATTGTGTCTGAAGAGATTATGATGTGTCGCGATACGATTAACATTGAAGATATGGCCTGCATTGAATTTCTGCTGCAAATAGAATAAATTAATATTATATTCTATTCATCATTATGTTATTTGAATAATAATGGGTAAACTATAAAATGTAATACAATTCTACATTCAATTCAATGCCATAGGATAATCAATAATCGTAATTCCACGTTTCCATAATTGCAACTAAGTATATAGAAGTCGAAACTTTGTAAACTTTGATGGACATTGGACATTCACCAACCCGCACTTAGCCAACGTGGTGAATTAAGGCTCAGTCTCTCTCTTCAAGAGAGGAGTCCCTGTGCCCCAGCTGTGGGAACGTGTCCACGGTTTTTCCCGCGTTTTGTAGGACTTTCCCGGGTTTTCTCTTATGGATTTTCTCGCTGAAAAAGTATCCAATGTGTTATTGTGATATACAATGTAAGCTTTACCTTTTATGCTTATACTTACTTCCGGTGTCGCGTCGCGTAAGATATAATCATATAACGAATCACGAATAACAATAAGTTATACGGCCCTTCTGGAGATCAGCTTCTGAGAGTTTCAACTGAATTTCTTTTCTAGAAGTTTCCTGGATATATTTTTACTGACTAAGTTGCATATTTTTTGTGGTTTCAAAGCAGTTTAAAGATTGTTATATAGCTTTTCGGGCCTAACCCGAGGCTTTGCCCTCGTTATATTAGATTTTCCGGTGGAAATATGTATTTATCATGTTATATAAATCGTAAAAGGTAGGTCGGCTGCTGGCTGCCTTCTGGTATAAATACTTTTAACGTTACAGCGTAATCAAAGAGTAGAGAGAGGGTGGTAGGTACACACATTCACAGTGTATGGTAGAATAAACCTACTTCCTGGAGATAATTTATAAAGCGCGGCAAAGTCGAAAAACACCCTATTCACTTAATATTTAAGGTTAAAACCATATGTACTTACAGAAACATTCGATTGTTATTCGATGCAGAAAACATTCATGAGCGTCCGTTCCATTCAGGTAAGTCATTTCATTAAATAAACGTCGGTCCCACGTGAAGGGTTCAAGGTAACTTACTGAAAAAGGATCTAAAAATATCCACAATGCACTCACCAGAGTACCCCAGCGGAGACACTGGCTCCTCCTTGAAGCTGTAACAATGGAAATAATATTAATATGGCCTGAAAAATACTGATATGTGTCTCTTCACATATGAACGATAATCTACTTAAACATATTATTTTCTCCACTACATTATTACCTTTTGTATGTGAGTTGGTATGGGAGTTTAGATTATAAGGTCTAGGTACACCTTGAGTTTAAAATATTTTACGTAGAGATACATACGATACGTTTTACAGCGATAAATATTATAACGCGGGCAAAATCGTGGGCGGAAAATTACCAATATTTTTTAGCCAGGAGTCTCAGTAGACAAAGTCTCAGTACATACAAAGGCGAATGTCAAAAGACCGACACAAGAGGCTTTATATTATTATTTATATTATTGTATTATTTTGTGTATATATATAAAAAGTGTCTTAAGATTTTGTATATGGACTATCATGGTTTGAAATAAATGTTTTTGTTTATGCCCTCCCGTGGCGTGGGTTTAACACGGCCTAAATTAAAGAGATGAAGATAAGATCTTTAGGTATATCGTGGCCGTTCAATCGATGCAACTAGATAAGGGTCTACGAGTATATCCAAACGCGGGCCATAAATGACAATGAACCAGAAACTCTTTTTTTACATCAGCACAAGATGCTGCAAGCACATAGCTTTGAATCTATGCATTCCGGAAAACCCAAACACGGCCACTGGGTTATTGGAGTAGGTACTTCCTCATCCAAGGACAGCGTAACCCTCGCTCCGCGACTCCGCTGATCGAAACAGACCAATCTGACTTGCAAAGCAATCCACCAAAATCATGTGCCGGACACCACAATTATATTACCAAATTCCACGGAAAGCAAAATAAAACATAATAAAAAAAGCGTGATGGAATACATTCAGTTTCTGGAGATTAAAAGTCATGTAAATTCCTTGTTGTCAACGGAGGTAGGTATGTTTCTTACAAAAAATATTGAAATCAGTGTCTGGAGTGGCTTGGGTTTATAAATTGAATCGTTCTTTTGTTTATTGCAAAGTATCAAGGCCTAAGTGGAGTCAGTTTTACTGGGACATACGGCATTTCGTAGGTCGTAGGGATCGAATTCTTTCTGATTTGTAATCCGTCATATAGAAAACACAGTGATTGACCAATCAATCGATCCATTGAAAATGTTTATAATCCATATTCAAAACATTTTATCTAATGCTAGTTCGGTCCACCAGCTCTACCTAGACCTAATCAAATAATTAGGTAGAATCTACCACTTAACCTTATTATTTGTAGATACAAATAAAATTTATTATTTGTCTATCTGGCCTTATGTAAACTGGCCATAGAAAGTTTATTTATTCGTATAGGTAGATTGGTAAAGTGCGAAAGTTATTTTTATGAGAATGGTCCCACAACTGGACAGGTTTGTTCCCACTCTTTGTATCCCACTCTATACATAATATATAAAGAGAATTTGGGATAATTCCAAGGTTACCTTGGGCGTCTCTAATCTCTACATTGAACAAACTATATCTCCTGAATTAAAATGCAGGCAATGCGGCAGATATATTTTAGTAAAGTTGAAGGCTTCGAAACTCTAAAAATACTAACTGAACCAGTTTCTATTTGAAGACAGACAGACAGCCGCTTTCGGTCACCACGGGCTGAGATGTTACCGACTGAACTGTCCAACAATATTTATCTGTTAATATATAAATTTGACTATCTGATCATTTATATAAGTATATGTACCTACATATCATTTTTACGTTTTCTACATACCTATAGTTTAAAAAATATAGCCTTTAGCCTTCTTCAATAAATGTACTATCCAACAGCACTAAAATAATTTTCCAAATCGGGCCAGCGGATCCTGAGATTAGCGCGTTCAAACAAACAAACTCTTCAGCTTTGGATTCTTCAATAGAGCTCACAATATGTCCAAGGGGTTTGGTTTCGTTAGACTCGTGGTTGATATGATGATGATGATTGTGTTTATGTTTATTTATTCTGAAATTTATATTATGTACATATTTATTCAATTTGGTTTTCAGAATATCTTCCTATACTAGTACAAACGCAAAACTAACCATGAAACTGTTCGATTTGCTGTAGGAACTTATGAACTTTTCCAGTTATTCCTATTGATTTTTTCATTATAAAATGTTACTCTTTAAATATATAATTTGTACTGAATAAATCAAAGTCCGAGCAGAAAGCATTAGGTTTCCACGTAGCCGGTGTAGTATCATCATCATCATTTTAACCCATACTACGTCCAACTACTATGCAATAAATGATTTATGATTTATACATGGGCGTGCCTCATAATATTAAGGCAATTTTAATTTGGTTTGACGATATTTATGGAGTAGAAAAGAAGGCTTTTTTTTAATATTTACTATGTAGGTATCTACATATTCCAAACCCCTAAGGATATATTGAAGAGATAAGTGTCGTATTAACTGTAATATATGTTTCGAAGATGATGATTATAGATTTATTTGTTCTGTATATTACTTAGTCCTATTCTACGTCGGTATCTGGATCATAGAACTGAGATGGGACACTTGACGCAGCGAGGAGAGGGCAGGCGGAGCAGGGAGTCAGAGCGCAGTAGGTACTGGCAGACCAGCTGCGCGATGGCTCAAAGACACCATAAAGATCGCCAATAACACCTGAATCCGCCCAACACCGAACAGTTGCGCAAATTGGAAGAGGCCTAACTGTGGTGGGCCGCGACAGGCTAAACTGATGATGTTGATGATTCCACGTAGGAATTATATCATGATAGGTAGGTAATAGAATAGAATAGACAACTTACAACTTATTTTAGGGCATTTAAAAAACAGTATTACAAAAAAAAGAGATGAAAAAGATATAAGTTTCGCCCTAACTCTGCGTCGAAAAAGGCGTTGGCTCAGCATGTGCAGAGCGGTGGCCGCTCTACGCTGTTTTTCAGCCAAAAACCATTGACATTTAGTGCATCAGAATGTTTTCCTAGTATATAAGTACAAGCTCATAACCTAGCATTGTACTGTTCGATTTGCCGTAGATACCTATGAGTTTTTAAGTAAAACCTATCGATTTTTCCATTAGAATAGTTTAAAAAGAATGCCCTTTAATTATATCATTAGTAATGAAAAAAACGATACCAAAGTCCGAGCGGAAATGTATAAAAGTTTCCATTCGTAACTACTTTGTGAATTTATGATACGATGTAGCAGCATCATCATCATTATTATCATTTCAACCTACACAAATTATATTACGACGAACTTACACGAAGCCTTGGAGAATTTGGTATAATCACCACGATGGCAGACTGGCGTAGTACGCAGAACGACACCACTGTGTGTCTTGTGGTATATAAATCCAATAATCGGTTTGATGTCACTAACAGGGAAATAAAAGAAGGAGTTTGTATTCTAAAAATAATAAATGATGTTTTTAATTATGTATTACCTATACCTACTTCTGATTAAGTAATACTATTATTCTTTATATTCTATACGATGGAAAGATCTAATATTGAACGTTTTACGTAATTAAAATTGGTAAACTAAGCGATATCTTTGAAACCTTGAATCGAAAAAATTAGGTTCACGAATCGACTATTTTTGATCTCAGAATTAAATTCAAGATTAATTTATAAGTTTACCTTTTTACCGCGATATCACTTTTAAATTCAACAAATTATCTACAATACAAATTAAATAATAAATTGGCGCCGGCTTGAGAATAGTACCATCGATCTTATCGCCAATGCGACTCAGGGAGTCTTGCCAGAAGGCACTGCCCTAACTTACTGCGATCACGATCATGAACCCGCCTGGTAAGCTTATAGGTTCTATAAGGAGAGCCCCGTGTAATTTATACCAGAGTATAAAAAATCTTCAATCATATGCACCACTATGTTCATTCCCACCGCGAAGACACAGAAACGTCTTTCTTGATGTGAGTGATTAGGCCATAATTCACCGCTGGCCAAATGCGGGTTGGTGATCACGTCCTTCAAACCCTTCACAGTTGTCAATAAACTGAACTTCATTATTACCTATGCGTTTTTATAACGAGGGCTTACTTTTACTTGTAAAGTACAGAGTCATGTCACAAATGTGAATGTTTACAAAGCGCGTCCCGGAATAGGCATCAGTTCTCGTTTCAAGGCCGGCCCTGAGGCCTTCGCTAGTCAAGTCCAAGGACACCATCGATTTTGGCTACCCGTCCTACCCGACCTACTAAGGGTAATACATATTCCTTTTTACCCATACAATGTTACAAAAATACTTTCTATGTAAGTTAGGTAGCAATTGATGTTAGATATTAGATTGCCTACATAATAAATGTAGGTATGATCTTAAATTTAAATTTTTTATTTGATTTCTTAAATGGATTTATTGTTTGTGTATAGATACAAGTATATAATAAAAAATGTATGAAGCCCAAGTATATATTTTATAATCAAAGAACTAGTAAGTACCTACCCTACCTATACCTAAACTATGGATGTGTGTATTTTCTCGGAAGAATCCCAAGTTATCGCATAGCAGGCAATGCTACGCTTTACAAGGTAACTAAATATTTAACTTTTTTATTGTTTTATATTTCTTCTTATCTGAGAAATAAATTCAACATTTATTTATTTTTATAGTAATAATTCTCGCCATTAAGCATAGCAGAATACCGGCGCTGGAAGATAGGTACTGACTGACGGATTCAAGGCCGTCCAAGGCCAACAGCTGTATGAAAATCAATAAATCATCACATCATCTAAACTTACGTGTAAAGATCATCGTCGGCCGACGAGCTGGCCTCCTCGATGACCACCGCGCAACGCGTACTACGGACTTTCATCACTGCTTCACAACGTTTTGAATTTCGAAAGAGGTTCGAGTGATGACTTCCGCGTGGATAAGTTCCGGTTGTGCAAGCGGCTCCCGCTTTAATGTGTAAATCACGGGAAGCCTTCAGGCTCGGTGGGCGGTTGTGCGAGGTAGCCTTGTCGCGGCGTTACATTTCTGACGCTTTTCAGAGGTTCAGGTTTGCATTGCGTTTTAAGCTGTCTTTTTGGACTGTTCATTTGTAAATTAATATTGATATTAATACCAACCGGTCAGAAACTATAATTAAGTATTTATAACAACGTTGGAAATAAAATCTGCGTATACTCGCGACACCACCCTCAAGAGAAAATGAGGTCTGTTCCCGCCGTACAAGGCTAGCTCGCCGCGGGGTCCGAATGACGCATGCGCGAGTTTGGCCTTGGATGTGCTTCCTGGTTCACGGGCAGCACCTGGCGAGTAGGTCAACGGTACCCTCAACTCCACTCGAAATCTAACCTTTGCATCTCAACAACTTTTAATCTATAAAATCTTTTTACGAAAAAAAACGGGACATTAGATCTCAAATTGCCGGCTTTTGGAATTGCCAACGAATAAATATAGTAATTATAATAATATACCACCACCAATTAGAAATCTTGAAACATTATGTACCTTTAAAATCAATCTAAAAAAATATCTTTCGAATAAACAATATCCTGAATGATTTAACCGATCGAACTCTGGTTACCCCTATTTTTCCATTATTATTAGATATTATTTTTCTCTACTTTTTAATTTTGAATGTTCTTTAATTGTATAATAATTATATGATAAATTTAAGCAGTAATTTTATACAAGCAAAATTTTTGTATTTTTATAATGATCTCTTTGTCTATGTAAGTCTCTTTAATTAACATATTTTTAATTTAAATGTTCTGTATTTTAACTTAACTTGTAACTTTAGTTGTATTTATATTTAAATTTTCTTTTGTTTTGTAAATTGCAATACATGACGAGCATGCATGTTATGCGCCTCTTTCGCGCTCCGCGGCGCCACAGAAAACCAGCGCTGTAGTTGCCTCTCGTAGCTTCTGCAGCAAATGCTGAGTGGTGACCAATTTGTGTCTTTAGTTTTAATTTTAGCTCTTAAGTTTACTTCGTTCTTAAGTACTTATTGTTTTTTCTTCTTTTCATGACACAAATAAACTTATTTTATTCTTAAATAAATAAATAAATATTACTGGACAATTTTTACACAGCGACATCTAGCCCCGTGGTAAGCTCGAAGCTTGTGTAACGGGTGCTAGATTTCTGATATACTTAATTTAGTATACATACATAGATAGATATTTTTTATTATAACATTATAACACCCAGACACCCGGAACAAATATTTGCAGATCATACAAATTGTTATTTTATTCTTATTCTTAATTATTATATCATCCATATTATAATAATAATTATACATATACTAGGTACTAAATTCGTGTACCCTATTTTTTCTTATTATAACAATTATTTGCGGGACCTATTTTTACACTATTTTTATCAAGACGGGATTCGAACCCGCATTCTGCGTACCCCAACCTCTTGCGTCGCAGGCGGACCTTCGCCCGCTGCGCCACAGAGGTCGTCTCGAGGTCGTCGTCGAGGATGGATCTATAGTCTGGTGGAAGCTGCAGCATTGCCCGGTTGTAGGACGTATTATGGGTTATTAGAACATGAAAAGAAACCATGATTTAAATTTTCACAAGCTTCGAGCTTACCACGGGGCTAGATGTCGCTGTGTAAAAATTGTCCAGCAATATTTATTTATTTATTTATTCAATTTACCTCTTCTCTTATTATAAAAGAAAGTCGTGTTAGTTACTCCACTTATGACTCGAGAACGGCCGAATCGATTTGGCTGAAACTTGGCGGGGAGGCAGCTTAGAACCGGGAGAAGGACATGGGGTTTTACCGCCGCAAAATCTAACATAATGCATGCGGGCGAACCCGCGGGCGGAAAGCTAGTTTACCATAACGTTTCATAACATGTACTCGTAGTGATAAACTATGTATAAATTTCGGAGCTGTTTCCAGCGCCATCTCTACGCAGAGTAGAGACTTTCCAGAGAAACTAAGCATAAGCACTGCCCGAGTGAAGCTGCAGCATTCCAAAGAATGCTATGCGCCGCGATCACGGGTTCCAAACTTCACCAGCTGCTCTCGAAATAATCCTAGACCCGTAGTGAGTACCTTGGATAAAACATTTTATCTTTTTTTTTATTTATGGACTCCCAACAAAAGATACAATGATAATACTCTAAACATTATTTACAAGGTCTTCGAAACATAAGTTCTTTTAATTATAGGGGGCCACAGCATGCACATTAGTGTTAGACATCTCTAAAATAGGTACTCTAGGTATAAGTATACCATGAAAGATAGATACTTACTTAATTGCTATTAAAAAAAATTAAACTTCATTACATACCTCTCTATATGTTTCTATATATATATAGGCTATTATTTGGTTATAAGGATATCCAAGCATATAATTTTGTATGCTATTTTACATAAAGATATGTTTTTAATACAACATAAATAAAATCGCCGTAAGCCACATGAATTCTACCACTTATAGCGCTTTATCACTATATTCACCACTGTATTGTTTGATAAAATGTGTTTTGTTGAGTGATTGAAACAAAATTAGATTTGAATGACTGTTTGGCAACACTGTTATTTATGTCAAAAATGTCAAAATCATCTTGCTGCAAACTACTGGACTTATTGCTTGTAAAACGAAAATTACAAAGTTTGTTTTCTTGCGATTGTGACTCAGTACAATTATTTTATTTATCTAGTTTATAGTGACGAATAAACCTATGAACGGTTAATCGGAGTGTTAGTGTTGTATGTGGATTCCCTAGTCTGGTAAAGGTGGGTTCCCCAAACGTTTTTCATTTACTGTTTTACTGTCTTTTGTTGTTAGTTGCAATTTTTTTTAGTGTTATTTTCAACTCTTACTAACCACACCATGTCGTAATCTATTCTGTTGAAGTTGAGTTCCTGCTAATATTTGACTTTTTCTAAAAAAAAATGTAAACATTTCGTAAATAGAGTCCAGGTTAAGATGTTTATTTACTGTAGGGCTTAAATTAGTACCATTCTTTATTTACTTCTTTATTCGCCTGTAGAAAAACTGTATTAAAACATTCAGTATTTTATACAATATAGAAGCTATTACATATTAACTAGAGAAGCATTTTATGTTTCATTAAAAGTTATTGTAGAGTATACAAAGTGCTTTTTGTGTTCTTGATACATTATTATAGTGCTTTTTGCATAAACAAATCGTTTTGTTTATCACATATTTAACTTAATTATCCTGACATAAACCAAATACAGGAACAGTTCATAATCTTTGTTCATGAAAAAAATATTATATAGGTACTAATAAATATTTTCGACTCTAGATATTTAAGTACTTTAGTTGTTGATGTTTCATTGTTCTATTGTTATAAAAAGCTTAATTGTAATACTATTTTGTTCACCATCAAACAATTTTTTTATACAAATGCCAGACACAGGTCCATCCGCCCAAAGTCACTTAAGTTACATTAGCATAACTTCATTCAAAGGTTCCATAAATTTTTGAGGATTTTAAATAGTTCTGGACTTACAACAAACTTAATAGTTTCTCTGCTACTAAAAATGGTTCAAAAAGGGTATTCTGAAGCATTTAAAGGGTTCTGCAGCATGCAGGTAACATCTCAGATGCTACAGGCGTCCATAGGCTGTGGTAACCACTCTCCACCAAGTGGGCCGCATGCTTGTCTGCCGACTTGGTAGTATAAAAAAAACTTATCTTGCCTGAAATGAATGATCATGTCAATTCACTTCCTCAATTCTTTAAGCTATCCATGGCCAGGGTTTATCACAATATTTAACAAAACAGACACAAACATTTTTACAAGCAATGGTAAGAGCTCACAAGAATAAGGGAAAACCTTCTAACTAATAATGCTTGTATATGTTTAAATGTGTGAATTTTATATGAACTCTATGGTTCGTAACCTGAGTTTTTTAGATCATTTGAAGCTTTGTATAAGTGAGTTCATATTCATACTATGAACATTATTTTCATAGAATTTTCAAATATTAGTATTAAAATAATTCACTTTATTTAAAGTACTTACGCAATAACATTCAATACAAATATAAAATTAAATATACAAATAACATTATGTAATTCAAACTTAAAATAAACTCTAACTGAAGTAAATTACCAAGGAAAATAGGGGTTAATTTTTATATATAGAGATATAGATAGAAAGGAGCAGACAAAGAAACTGATTATAATTGTCATTGACATAGTAAGTAATTATTGCCAGACCATAACTAGATAATGTTTCGTTCAAAGTGTTCAAAGTAATTATGACATACAAACTATTGAAATGTGCCTATGTTGAATTTTGTTTAATCAACAACACGCTATCTGTGGGGTAGTCATACATATATTGTAGCTTTTCTCTTTTGATAGGTAACCAAGACTAGAGCTTATTATTTTACTGTTAACATTGTTTTAAAATGCCATGTAATATGATGCACAAAATGTGCCTGGTACATAATTGGCTCCCATGCAAATATTATACATACATGCTTATTAAACTTAGTTGGTTTAATTAATGACACTATTTAAATTAGGATAGATCTCTAGGAAAGATATTTTTTTAGAATTTGCTAACCTCTTAACATTTCAAGCCTTTTGTAGTCGCAAAGCACCTGCATGACAAAATGGTAATATCATGAAACATTTTTAACACGAGCAGTCACACTGTCCACGCTTGGCGGTGCATGCTGTAAGGCTGCGGGCCACTGCGACCTACAAGCACAGGACTCGTGCGTCTCGGCCACTAATAGGCTTAATATAGTTCACAGTATAACCACTATTTTACACACACAATACATTATTTTACGTATTGAATACAATAATTTATAATACTTGCACAGTTTATGTTTATCAATTAATTATGGACGCACATATTTACAATTTGTTGTGTGTTTCAGGGCATCTTCAAAATGGATACTAGAGTAACACAGTAATTGAAGTAAGTAATAACAATTTCCTGGTAGGATTATTAACTATAAATTTTTATGCCATTTTCCTTCTACCAACCTAAAATAATTTATAAGGATAACTGTTCACTTAGTATTTTTATATATTCTGAGATGTGACATTTCGTCATCTCTGTAAAAAATCAATAGTTGTCATGAATAATACATTGTCAAGGCTTAAGAAATGTAATTCAAAGGTGTATCACTTTACAGTGATCAAGACGGTGAAGCAGCTGAACAAGATGATGAGCTCCGAGGAGACGGACTCGCTGGGCACCCTGCCCTCCGAGGCACACATGGAGGATGCTTCAGGTAGACTACCCACACCGCTTCTTGACTATCATCAATTGTTGTGATACTGCTATAAAATTTATATTTTGATATATAAAGTGAACAGGAAGTTAATTGGATATATTTCTAAAGTAGGTTTATGTGATTGTTTACATTTATGAATAATTGCCTCTCTATTTAGTTATGCTTTTCAAATACTACATTTTAAAAACATTAATTAAATTAGGTATAATTAATTATTTCTAGTGTTCTTCTGCCGTAAAAATAGTTAAATCACTTTATTAAAAGTAAAACATTGTTTTGACTTGTAGCAGGTACCGGCACAGAAGAGGCGGCTTCCTCGATGGTGTCGAGCGAAGCGGAGTCGGAGGTGAGCGGCGCGGCGGAGCCGGGGGCGGAGGCCGTGGACGCCGCGGACGCGCGGGCGGACCGCGGCGCGCTCGCCGACTGGAGGAGCAGCGGCGCCGCCTCCTTCGTCTCAACTAGAGGTAACTACAGAGTCGGAGGTGAGCGGCGCGGCGGAGCCGGGGGCGGAGGCCGTGGACGCCGCGGACGCGCGGGCGGACCGCGGCGCGCTCGCCGACTGGAGGAGCAGCGGCGCCGCCTCCTTCGTCTCAACTAGAGGTAACTACAGAGTCGGAGGTGAGCGGCGCGGCGGAGCCGGGGGCGGAGGCCGTGGACGCCGCGGACGCGCGGGCGGACCGCGGCGCGCTCGCCGACTGGAGGAGCAGCGGCGCCGCCTCCTTCGTCTCAACTAGAGGTAACTACAGAGTCGGAGGTGAGCGGCGCGGCGGAGCCGGGGGCGGAGGCCGTGGACGCCGCGGACGCGCGGGCGGACCGCGGCGCGCTCGCCGACTGGAGGAGCAGCGGCGCCGCCTCCTTCGTCTCAACTAGAGGTAACTACAGAGTCGGAGGTGAGCGGCGCGGCGGAGCCGGGGGCGGAGGCCGTGGACGCCGCGGACGCGCGGGCGGACCGCGGCGCGCTCGCCGACTGGAGGAGCAGCGGCGCCGCCTCCTTCGTCTCAACTAGAGGTAACTACAGAGTCGGAGGTGAGCGGCGCGGCGGAGCCGGGGGCGGAGGCCGTGGACGCCGCGGACGCGCGGGCGGACCGCGGCGCGCTCGCCGACTGGAGGAGCAGCGGCGCCGCCTCCTTCGTCTCAACTAGAGGTAACTACAGAGTCGGAGGTGAGCGGCGCGGCGGAGCCGGGGGCGGAGGCCGTGGACGCCGCGGACGCGCGGGCGGACCGCGGCGCGCTCGCCGACTGGAGGAGCAGCGGCGCCGCCTCCTTCGTCTCAACTAGAGGTAACTACAGAGTCGGAGGTGAGCGGCGCGGCGGAGCCGGGGGCGGAGGCCGTGGACGCCGCGGACGCGCGGGCGGACCGCGGCGCGCTCGCCGACTGGAGGAGCAGCGGCGCCGCCTCCTTCGTCTCAACTAGAGGTAACTACAGAGTCGGAGGTGAGCGGCGCGGCGGAGCCGGGGGCGGAGGCCGTGGACGCCGCGGACGCGCGGGCGGACCGCGGCGCGCTCGCCGACTGGAGGAGCAGCGGCGCCGCCTCCTTCGTCTCAACTAGAGGTAACTACAGAGTCGGAGGTGAGCGGCGCGGCGGAGCCGGGGGCGGAGGCCGTGGACGCCGCGGACGCGCGGGCGGACCGCGGCGCGCTCGCCGACTGGAGGAGCAGCGGCGCCGCCTCCTTCGTCTCAACTAGAGGTAACTACAGAGTCGGAGGTGAGCGGCGCGGCGGAGCCGGGGGCGGAGGCCGTGGACGCCGCGGACGCGCGGGCGGACCGCGGCGCGCTCGCCGACTGGAGGAGCAGCGGCGCCGCCTCCTTCGTCTCAACTAGAGGTAACTTCACCACTGCTAAATATACATATATACCTACTTAACTCTAATTACTTGCAATGTGGACTACACACACCATTTCCTTTTCCCAAATAATCAAGATGATATAATTGCAATTACGTATATTGACAATGTTCTACGTTCGGTGTCAGGGTCGATGCTTCCGTGGGGCGGGCGGCAGGGCGCGGCGGTGGCGCCCCCCGACTCGGACCTGCGGCCGGGCGAGTACGTGATGCGGCTGCTCTTCACCGAGTTCACGGTGCAGGCCGAGCGCAAGATGGAGGCCGTCATGGCCGAGCCTCTGGTAACATATTAACTACACACTCTCTACATTCATACATTTAATTTAATTTGAAAACAAAGAAGACAAGGCTAGAGGGTGCTGTGTGATTTGTACAGCAATATTTCATTAATAATTTTTGATTCAGGAGAAGCCTTTAAACAAGACGCTACAGCGCGGCGAAGACTACCAGCTGGACCAGATTCTCTGCGCCTTCGGGACCGTGGCCGAACACTGCCTGCCCTCGCTGCTGAGAGCCCTGTTCGGCTGGCTGGAGAGGCAGATGGCGGACTCGCCGCAGCTCAGCGAGCAAGCCAAGAAGCCGCATCAGGACCTGAGGAACAAGAGGTAACTATATCTGAAGCTACCAGCTGGATCAGGACCTCTGCGCCTTCAGAACCTATGCCTATTTGATTAATTTATTGCTCTTGAATGAATGGAATTGATTATTATGGTAAAAAGACCCCTGGTCATTATCATAATATGAAAACTTACAAGGCTTATTTAAACTATTGTGCTAAGTTATTTAAGAAAAATGCTGTTTAGTTTTCCTAAAATGTAAAAATAAAATAAAATTAAATAATGTTTTTAATATTGTTACAGCATAATCTACATAGTATCAGGCAGCGGTGCGGGACCGGAGCCGCCGGAACGCAGCAGCGAAGAGTTACAGGCGGAGAGACGTGACCTCGCCGTGGAGTTCCTCTTCTGTCTCGCGCTCATAGAGGTGCTGCGGCAGCTGCCCTTCCACCCGGGGCACGAGGACCTGGTCGCCTACATCGAGAACGTCGCCTTCAAGCGGTTCAACTACAAGGAAGGGTCAGTGCTCCAGCTCCCTCTCTCATACCGTAGAGTTCCCCTTCTGTCTCGCGCTCATAGAGGTGCTGCGGCAGCTGCTCTTCCACCCGGGGCACGAGGACCTGGTCGCCTACATCGAGAACGTCGCCTTCAAGCGGTTCAACTACAAGGAAGGGTCAGTGCTCCAGCTCCCTCTCTCATACCGTAGAGTTCCCCTTCTGTCTCGCGCTCATAGAGGTGCTGCGGCAGCTGCCCTTCCACCCGGGGCACGAGGACCTGGTCGCCTACATCGAGAACGTCGCCTTCAAGCGGTTCAACTACAAGGAAGGGTCAGTGCTCCAGCTCCCTCTCTCATACCGTAGAGTTCCCCTTCTGTCTCGCGCTCATAGAGGTGCTGCGGCAGCTGCCCTTCCACCCGGGGCACGAGGACCTGGTCGCCTACATCGAGAACGTCGCCTTCAAGCGGTTCAACTACAAGGAAGGGTCAGTGCTCCAGCTCCCTCTCTCATACCGTAGAGTTCCCCTTCTGTCTCGCGCTCATAGAGGTGCTGCGGCAGCTGCCCTTCCACCCGGGGCACGAGGACCTGGTCGCCTACATCGAGAACGTCGCCTTCAAGCGGTTCAACTACAAGGAAGGGTCAGTGCTCCAGCTCCCTCTCTCATACCGTAGAGTTCCCCTTCTGTCTCGCGCTCATAGAGGTGCTGCGGCAGCTGCCCTTCCACCCGGGGCACGAGGACCTGGTCGCCTACATCGAGAACGTCGCCTTCAAGCGGTTCAACTACAAGGAAGGGTCAGTGCTCCAGCTCCCTCTCTCATACCGTAGAGTTCCCCTTCTGTCTCGCGCTCATAGAGGTGCTGCGGCAGCTGCCCTTCCACCCGGGGCACGAGGACCTGGTCGCCTACATCGAGAACGTCGCCTTCAAGCGGTTCAACTACAAGGAAGGGTCAGTGCTCCAGCTCCCTCTCTCATACCGTAGAGTTCCTCTTCTGTCTCGCGCTCATAGAGGTGCTGCGGCAGCTGCCCTTCCACCCGGGGCACGAGGACCTGGTCGCCTACATCGAGAACGTCGCCTTCAAGCGGTTCAACTACAAGGAAGGGTCAGTGCTCCAGCTCCCTCTCTCATACCGTAGAGTTCCTCTTCTGTCTCGCGCTCATAGAGGTGCTGCGGCAGCTGCCCTTCCACCCGGGGCACGAGGACCTGGTCGCCTACATCGAGAACGTCGCCTTCAAGCGGTTCAACTACAAGGAAGGGTCAGTGCTCCAGCTCCCTCTCTCATACCGTAGAGTTCCTCTTCTGTCTCGCGCTCATAGAGGTGCTGCGGCAGCTGCCCTTCCACCCGGGGCACGAGGACCTGGTCGCCTACATCGAGAACGTCGCCTTCAAGCGGTTCAACTACAAGGAAGGGTCAGTGCTCCAGCTCCCTCTCTCATACCGTAGAGTTCCTCTTCTGTCTCGCGCTCATAGAGGTGCTGCGGCAGCTGCCCTTCCACCCGGGGCACGAGGACCTGGTCGCCTACATCGAGGACGTAGCCTTCAAGCGGTTCAACTACAAGGAAGGGTCAGTGCTCCAGCTCCCTCTCTCATACCGTGGTTTTCATCTTCTGTCTCGCGCTCACAGAGGTGCTGCGGCTTCGGCTGGTATTTTCCCATAAAGTAATTCAAGCCATCAACACATTCAATCCACCGTGGCTCAGTTTGCAGATCTGGGCCGCGGCCACAGCGAGTCGACAACACGCCCGTGCGTTTTGGACACTGATAGTGTTAAAATGAACAGTATAACTGTAATTATTCTAAAAGTCGCCTTACTATTCCAGATTGCAATCCAACCCAAACGCAGCCAACGTGCACATTATAGCTGATTTGTACGCAGAAGTGATCGGCGTGCTCGCTCAGTCGCGGTTCGCGTCCGTCAAGAAGAGATTCACAGCGGAACTAAAGGTAACAAAAACCTCTCTCTTGGTGTAGGATTTCGGAAATATAATTGTGACGATAATTTCAGCAAAACTTGGCATTAACCTCATTTGTTGTACATGATATTTGTTTTTGTTTGAATAAAGAATAAAATAAACAAATAATTTACATAACATATAAACGTATTGTTTCGCAGGAGTTGAAGAGCCGCGAGCCATCCCCCCACACGACGCAGAGCATCATCTCCCTGCTGATGGGCATGAAGTTCTTCCGCGTCAAGATGGTGCCCATCGAGGAGTTCGAGGCCTCGTTCCAGTTCCTGCAGGAGTGCGCGCAGTACTTCCTCGAGGCCAAGGACAAGGACATCAGACACGCGCTCGCCGGACTCTTCGTGGAGATCCTGGTGCCGGTGGCTGCTGTAAGTCTCCTCCTTACAATCTTGAGTATGCAAGATGGTGCCCATCGAGGAGTTCGAGGCCTCGTTCCAGTTCCTGCAGGAGTGCGCGCAGTACTTCCTCGAGGCCAAGGACAAGGACATCAGACACGCGCTCGCCGGACTCTTCGTGGAGATCCTGGTGCCGGTGGCTGCTGTAAGTCTCCTCCTTACAATCTTGAGTATGCAAGATGGTGCCCATCGAGGAGTTCGAGGCCTCGTTCCAGTTCCTGCAGGAGTGCGCGCAGTACTTCCTCGAGGCCAAGGACAAGGACATCAGACACGCGCTCGCCGGACTCTTCGTGGAGATCCTGGTGCCGGTGGCTGCTGTAAGTCTCCTCCTTACAATCTTGAGTATGCAAGATGGTGCCCATCGAGGAGTTCGAGGCCTCGTTCCAGTTCCTGCAGGAGTGCGCGCAGTACTTCCTCGAGGCCAAGGACAAGGACATCAGACACGCGCTCGCCGGACTCTTCGTGGAGATCCTGGTGCCGGTGGCTGCTGTAAGTCTCCTCCTTACAATCTTGAGTATGCAAGATGGTGCCCATCGAGGAGTTCGAGGCCTCGTTCCAGTTCCTGCAGGAGTGCGCGCAGTACTTCCTCGAGGCCAAGGACAAGGACATCAGACACGCGCTCGCCGGACTCTTCGTGGAGATCCTGGTGCCGGTGGCTGCTGTAAGTCTCCTCCTTACAATCTTGAGTATGCAAGATGGTGCCCATCGAGGAGTTCGAGGCCTCGTTCCAGTTCCTGCAGGAGTGCGCGCAGTACTTCCTCGAGGCCAAGGACAAGGACATCAGACACGCGCTCGCCGGACTCTTCGTGGAGATCCTGGTGCCGGTGGCTGCTGTAAGTCTCCTCCTTACAACCCATATTCAAGATGGTGCCCATCGAGGAGTTCGAGGCCTCGTTCCAGTTCCTGCAGGAGTGCGCGCAGTACTTCCTCGAGGCCAAGGACAAGGACATCAGACACGCGCTCGCGGGACTCTTCGTGGAGATCCTGGTGCCGGTGGCTGCTGTAAGTCTCCTCCTTACAATCTTGAGTATGCAAGATGGTGCCCATCGAGGAGTTCGAGGCCTCGTTCCAGTTCCTGCAGGAGTGCGCGCAGTACTTCCTCGAGGCCAAGGACAAGGACATCAGACACGCGCTCGCCGGACTCTTCGTGGAGATCCTGGTGCCGGTGGCTGCTGTAAGTCTCCTCCTTACAATCTTGAGTATGCAAGATGGTGCCCATCGAGGAGTTCGAGGCCTCGTTCCAGTTCCTGCAGGAGTGCGCGCAGTACTTCCTCGAGGCCAAGGACAAGGACATCAGACACGCGCTCGCCGGACTCTTCGTGGAGATCCTGGTGCCGGTGGCTGCTGTAAGTCTCCTCCTTACAATCTTGAGTATGCAAGATGGTGCCCATCGAGGAGTTCGAGGCCTCGTTCCAGTTCCTGCAGGAGTGCGCGCAGTACTTCCTCGAGGCCAAGGACAAGGACATCAGACACGCGCTCGCCGGACTCTTCGTGGAGATCCTGGTGCCGGTGGCTGCTGTAAGTCTCCTCCTTACAATCTTGAGTATGCAAGATGGTGCCCATCGAGGAGTTCGAGGCCTCGTTCCAGTTCCTGCAGGAGTGCGCGCAGTACTTCCTCGAGGCCAAGGACAAGGACATCAGACACGCGCTCGCCGGACTCTTCGTGGAGATCCTGGTGCCGGTGGCTGCTGTAAGTCTCCTCCTTACAATCTTGAGTATGCAAGATGGTGCCCATCGAGGAGTTCGAGGCCTCGTTCCAGTTCCTGCAGGAGTGCGCGCAGTACTTCCTCGAGGCCAAGGACAAGGACATCAGACACGCGCTCGCCGGACTCTTCGTGGAGATCCTGGTGCCGGTGGCTGCTGTAAGTCTCCTCCTTACAACCTCCTCCTTACAATCTTGAGTATGCAAGATGGTGCCCATCGAGGAGTTCGAGGCCTCGTTCCAGTTCCTGCAGGAGTGCGCGCAGTACTTCCTCGAGGCCAAGGACAAGGACATCAGACACGCGCTCGCCGGACTCTTCGTGGAGATCCTGGTGCCGGTGGCTGCTGTAAGTCTCCTCCTTACAACCTCCTCCTTACAATCTTGAGTATGCAAGATGGTGCCCATCGAGGAGTTCGAGGCCTCGTTCCAGTTCCTGCAGGAGTGCGCGCAGTACTTCCTCGAGGCCAAGGACAAGGACATCAGACACGCGCTCGCCGGACTCTTCGTGGAGATCCTGGTGCCGGTGGCTGCTGTAAGTCTCCTCCTTACAACCTCCTCCTTACAATCTTGAGTATGCAAGATGGTGCCCATCGAGGAGTTCGAGGCCTCGTTCCAGTTCCTGCAGGAGTGCGCGCAGTACTTCCTCGAGGCCAAGGACAAGGACATCAGACACGCGCTCGCCGGACTCTTCGTGGAGATCCTGGTGCCGGTGGCTGCTGTAAGTCTCCTCCTTACAATCTTGAGTATGCAAGATGGTGCCCATCGAGGAGTTCGAGGCCTCGTTCCAGTTCCTGCAGGAGTGCGCGCAGTACTTCCTCGAGGCCAAGGACAAGGACATCAGACACGCGCTCGCCGGACTCTTCGTGGAGATCCTGGTGCCGGTGGCTGCTGTAAGTCTCCTCCTTACAATCTTGAGTATGCAAGATGGTGCCCATCGAGGAGTTCGAGGCCTCGTTCCAGTTCCTGCAGGAGTGCGCGCAGTACTTCCTCGAGGCCAAGGACAAGGACATCAGACACGCGCTCGCCGGACTCTTCGTGGAGATCCTGGTGCCGGTGGCTGCTGTAAGTCTCCTCCTTACAATCTTGAGTATGCAAGATGGTGCCCATCGAGGAGTTCGAGGCCTCGTTCCAGTTCCTGCAGGAGTGCGCGCAGTACTTCCTCGAGGCCAAGGACAAGGACATCAGACACGCGCTCGCCGGACTCTTCGTGGAGATCCTGGTGCCGGTGGCTGCTGTAAGTCTCCTCCTTACAATCTTGAGTATGCAAGATGGTGCCCATCGAGGAGTTCGAGGCCTCGTTCCAGTTCCTGCAGGAGTGCGCGCAGTACTTCCTCGAGGCCAAGGACAAGGACATCAGACACGCGCTCGCCGGACTCTTCGTGGAGATCCTGGTGCCGGTGGCTGCTGTAAGTCTCCTCCTTACAATCTTGAGTATGCAAGATGGTGCCCATCGTATAGTTCGAGACTTCGTTCCAATTCCAGTCCAGTTCCTGCAGCAGTGCAGAGAATTTCTTCGAAAAACGCAAAAGAAAGAAGTCAAAAAACATACAACTAACTACATCATTTAAATTACTATTTTGAAATAATTAGTTAGAGATGAAGATAAGTTAAATACGTTTATTTTGTTAAAATTCATAATTGAAATAAACAGATTTCATAAATTCATAAATTCATAATTGAAGTAAACAGATTGTATGATGTAGATGACTATTCTTAGGCGAGCACCATACAGTATCGTCGCCGTAATAAGAATAAATAAATTAATAAAAATCATTTATTTCAGACAACAAAGTCCATACACAAATATTAGACAATAATCTTCTTCTTCTTCTTTTATTTTTGGCGAACGTGCTTAGACAATAATGAAAAGAACAAAATACCCTAGGCACACAATAAAAAAAAGTAAAGTAAAAATGTATTTATTCGACATAAAAGTAGTTGAAAAATATGATCCATAGGCTCCTGAGCTAGTATTAACTGTGTTTCAGGAGCCAGTGGTATCTCCATAATGACATTGACGTTTCAGACGGTAAAGAACGAGGTGAACGTGCCGTGCCTCAAGAACTTCGTGGAGATGCTGTACTCGCACACGCTGGACGCCAGCACCAAATCCAAGCACCGCCTGGCGCTGTTCCCGCTGGTCACCTGCCTGCTGTGCGTCTCCCAGAAGCAGTTCTTCCTGGCCAACTGGCACTGCTTCCTGGCCATGTGCCTGTCCCACCTCAAGAACCGGGACCCGAAGATGTGCAGGGTCGCGCTGGGTAACTATCATATCATCACAAAATATAGCTCGTCAAATATTTAAGAGATCAGAATTATTTAGTGCTAAATACGCGAAATAATTGTTTTTTCTTGAATATTTAGAAAGGGTTTCCTCAAAGTAACGCCTACTAACTCTATTTACCTATAAAAGATATAACATAAATAAATAAAAAGGATTTTTGTTTTCTGCAAACAATAATGAAAAAATCAAAAATATCGAGCTATATAGCTTCAAGCTTACCGAGAGCTAGAAATAATCTTTTTTATTTATTGATGATAGACCCTTGCTTGACCACAATCTCACCCGATGGAAAGTGTCGATGTGTCCGAAGATGGATCATTAATTAACTATGGATTATTAATTATTAGATTATTAATGATCGTGTGAATTGTCCTGACATATTGATTTCCGTCACAGAATCCCTGTACCGTCTCCTGTGGGTGTACATGATCCGTATCAAATGCGAGTCGAACTCCGCGACGCAATCTCGCCTCCAGAGCATCGTCAACTCGCTGTTCCCCAAAGGGTCGAAGGGCGTGGTTCCGCGGGACACGCCCCTCAACATATTCGTCAAGATTATACAGTTTATAGCGCAAGAACGGCTGGACTTTGCGATGAGAGAGATTGTGTTCGATTTGCTGATGGTCGGGCGCCCGATCAAGATTATACTCACTCCGGAGAGAATGTCTATAGGTTAGTCATTTTTAAGAATTTTTGTTTTTTATTTTTGTTTATTTGGAAAACCAACAGCCTTAAAAAACAAACAGAATCTTTAATAGAGACAGAGCAAATTTGGGGTTGTTATGATAAATTTTAAGTATCTCGGCTCCATAGCTTCATTTTTATTTCTGTTCAGGTTTTATGATCGATGATAACTTTATGATAACTATTGACCCTCTGAAATTTCTGTATCTATTTTTTTTTGAAATAATGTGTTGCTGGTTTTCCTAAAAAATAGTTTGTTTGTTGTCGCTCGACTATTACTCCCAACATCAATAAATTATAAAATGTTAATGTTAGCCTTGTATGTTTTAGGAGTTATTATGCTGTAGTAACATGTTGTTCCGTAGGTCTCCGAGCGTTCCTGGTGGTGGCTGACAGCCTCCAGCAAAAGGAAGGCGAGCCGCCCATGCCTCGCACCTCCGGCACTCTACCCTCCGGCAACACTCTGCGCGTCAAGAAGACATTCCTCAACAAGGTATACCGTTGTCAACCATTCAACACAAAGGACCAAATTTGAGTCCAATTGCGGAAAAAGGAGTCCCCAAACTAACTAACTAACCATTCAACACTACAGACCAGATAATGCTTTATTACAAACACCAATAATTAATATTTACATAAGAACTTTAAAATTACAAAAACGTATGCGTAACGGGCGGTCTTATTGCTTAAAGCAATTTCTTGACTTAAAACTTAATATACAAAAAAATGAATGAATGAATCGTGTGTATTTGAAAGGGAAGGGGGTAGGGGGTTGATCGATAGTAGCGATGACGTCTGATTTACAAAGATTTACTTGGACACGTCATCACAAACAAAATCAATCAGCAATCAATCAATGAATCATGTGTATGTGTATAGATGCTGACGGACGAGACGGCGCGCTCGATCGGCATGAGCGCGTACTTCCCGTTCGTGCGGCGCGTGCTGGCCGACATCCTGCGCGCGCTGGACGCCCACTGCGGCCGCCCGCTCATGCTCACCAACACGCAGAACGTCACCAAGGAGCAGGAGATCAACACCGGCGAGCGGAAGCCGCGGATCGATCTCTTCAGGACCTGCGTGGCTGCTATACCGAGGTCAGTGTCATGTATGAGAATGAGGCGGTAGTAGCACGGGAGCACTATTGACGCAATAGTTTACTCGAAAGAGGGTAGTTCGGTTCGCTTGTGAATTACTATTTGCCTACTCGCATACTGTACCTTGACTACGCGCTGTCACTCAAGTCCGTTAGACGTGGCGCTGCTTGCCTAGATATTAACGTTTCTAATACTGTAGTTCCCGCATTAACCGTAAGACTTGAAAGGTGGCGTGGGCTACGCAGTAATGCATTTTAGTACCCAACTATCCGCTAGAGGCGCTTTTCAAGTTTTCATACATTTTTTTAACTGCAGTCGCTAGCGAGTGTAGATTGCTATAACTCATGGTAGCTACTGATAGTAGCGCAAGAAACGCTACAAAAAATATTCAAGTCATGGTATGTTATAAGCCGCGCACTTAAAGAATTGATTTATAAATGGCGTCCGCTCGCATGCGTTCTCGCTCACTCTCTATCCCTGTCTATACTTTTACCCTTGTTTTGCCAATCGTACCATACGTACCCGCCGCCATTTTCAAATCAATTTTCTATCTGCGCGGGTTATACCCATTTGATGTTCTATTTTCAATATGAACAGATTGATCCCGGAAGGCATGAGCCCCAGCGAGCTGGTGGAGCTGCTGAGCCGGCTGACGGTGCACATGGACGAGGAGCTGCGGGGCCTGTCCTTCCAGTCGCTGCAGACCCTCATCGTGGACTTCCCGGAGTGGCGGCAGGACGTGCTGGCCGGCTTCACGCACTTCCTGGCCAAGGAGCTGCAGGTAACTCGTATTAACCTTCTGTTTTTATTTATTAAAGCAAAGGTTTAAAAACAATGTTTTTTGCTAATTAATTCTGATTTATTTAATGAATTTATTGTTTTAAAAATTGCATTTTTTTTACATGACCTCATGTCACATGACGTCAACTTCATTTCGCAACGTTGCTTTTTGGAGTCATGAAAACCAGAAGCCTGCTTACCTCTTTGAAAAGCTTAAATTCTCCAACCGCCAAATTAGATATGCTTCACGTTTAATTTGTACCCAGCACAGAACGACTGCATTTCGTTGCAGTTTTAGATATGCTGCTACAAAATGCTGGAATAAATTGCCACCGCCTATGTGATTTGTGCTTTTAGAACTTCACTTTTTTACGGCGAGAATGCTGCCAGTAACCTAGAAACAAGATTTTATTGGTAAAGAGAAATATACACGTCATTTGAAGTGCATTCTTTTGTTCTATTTACATATTAATTACATTCTTAGAGGTACCTACATATAATTAAATTATTATTCACTATGCTATTATGTCACAAGCGACTGACTAAATATTGTTTGTTGTAGGACACATCCCCGCAGCTCGTGGAGAACGGTCTCCGAATGCTGCTGCAGCTGTTGACGAGCTGGCGCAACGGCGAGCCTCAGGGCGGCGAGCGGCACAAGGCTGACTCCGTGGCGCACGTGGTGCGCGGCGCGGAGGCGCTCGCGCTCGTCATGCTCTGCCAGGGCCGCGCATACCCGCGCCGACTGGCGCAGCACGTGCTGAGGTACGTACGAGCCGAGCCGAGCGGAGCCGAACCGAACAGAGTCGCGCCGACCATATATGGCGATGGCTAAAATAACGTTTTAATTTTCTGCGTTCTGCCATTTATATTTAGAATAGAATGTATCGGCGTAAAAAGAATGTTCTCGAATGAAGATCACGGATCGGTAACGGCGTCGAATTTGGTTATATTCACAGTTCATAGAAGGTGGCTTAAATCTTCCGACTGATTGGAAATCTTTAAGGAAGACCTGTCTAGCGTTGGCAATGATATACGAAACATTAATAGTAATTACAGTGTTGCATGATGTCTTTATCTCTCAGAGAGTGCAAGGTGATCCTGGAGAAGTTGTCGCTGACGCGCGACGGGCCGGCGCTGCTGGACGCGATGGACGCGCACGTGCCCGCGCTGACGGAGCGCTGCCTGCCGCTGCTGCCGCCGGCCGAGAAGCAGGCGCTGCTGGCCGCCGCCACGCCCGACCTCGTGTGGCTCGTGGAGCGCACGCACCCCGTCTGGACCGCAGGTAGTCATGTCTGAGCGCTGCCTGCCGCTTTCAAGTCTTATAGTTAATACGGGAAGTACAGTATTAGCACCGTTCATATCTAGGCAAGCAGCGCCACGTCTAACGGACTTTAGTGGGGGCGCGTAGTCTAAATACGCAGTCTGTACAATAAGCTTTTTGAATGAGCATTTTAGTACCCAGCTATCCTCTAGAGGCGCTGTTTAAGTTTTCATACATTTTTTAACTGCCGTCTCTAGCGAGTGTAGATTGCTAGAACTCATGGTATACATACCGAACGATTCTGGTTTCATCACATAATTCCTAATTTGAAAATAAATACTGAACCTCGCTTTAAATACTGTAAACTTTTAACTAAGCTCTGTTCGCAGGAGTACAGCACGACGAGACCTCATCGAAGAACAGTTGGAGTGGAAGCTCTTCGAGCGGCGCTGACCCTTGGGAGGTAAGGCAGTTTACCTTAGCTATTACAGTTATAAGATATTTCAAACAATGTTAATATTTTGCCTCAATATAATTTCGAAACTAGCGCTGTAGTTGCTTATGTAGCATCTGCAGTAAGTGCATGAGTGGTGACCGATTTGTTTAATAAATTCAAGACACAAGTAAATTCATTTTATTCTCATCTATTTTCTAGGTGGTGTTATTCGGTCTCTTGGAGCGGGGTCGAGTCCCGTCGCGCTGCCCCGCCACAGTTCTGCAAGCCTGGCCCATTCTCCACGCGAGAATTCACGCGTTATATACTATTATTGAGCCTGCGTAAGTATTTACATGGTTTACAGAATGAAGAATCACGCATTTTCTAACACACCCACAGAAGATAAGAACAAGTGATCTTTTTAGTTCCACAACAAACCGCTAGATGGTTCTGTCATAAATTTTACTTGGGATTTTTATTTAATTTTATTTACATTAAATTTACGTTTATTTTTGTTGACTCATATGTAATATTGTCAACTCTTTAGTCTTATTACAAACATTGAAATAACATTAAAACTTCCAGTCCGCCGAACGACAATCGCGCATCGCTTCTGTCCCGCTCGCCCGCGTTGCCGAGAAAACCGGAGAAAGAGCGGGATGGATATATGCAAGTGAGTATTATATCCTGTTTTAACTTATATTGTTAATTGTTTTAATCAACAGGACATTTTTTGTCTTGCTAGAATCCCTCGTTAATATGATTTTAAGTCCTGTGCTCGATATATTACCATTATATAAAATGTCACAAGTGAACCTGGGAATACAAACCCTTTCAGGTATGGAAGTACTACATGACGATGGCCTACCTCGTGGTTCCCGCGGTGCCGAGCCCCGTGGTCCGCTGCGCCAGCCCCGACCTAAGCCTCAGGTGCGGCCCCAATACACACCGTAGTGGAGATATTCTGAACCACCCTACCCAACTAAGAACATAGCTTCACAACTTTTACTCCGTTCATATTATCTCCACTCCGTGTATGCCCTTTATTAGACGAGTAGCGGCTTTTCTAAATTATTTATCTATCGATTGGCAGTAAATGTGTAAAGTCAATAGTGCTGGGATGCTGAGAACAGACTTGATTTGCTAAATGTCTGGTATTGTCTGTGAACGTTGATCATTTAAAGTCAGATGATGCCATTTCGTCACTGTTTGATTTCTTTGACTTCGCTTCAAACTCTTAAATAAAGAATAATACTCTTCTGAAAGATGACCAACGTTTACAAGAGACAACGATATTTATTGTCATATTTATTTGTTCGATATGGATGGTCCGATCACCACAGTTCGCAGCGAGCTGGGGTTTCTTCAACCTGCATGTCGTTGAAGGAACTCTCCCTTCGACTCATTTGATGTAACGGTATTCCTTTGTTGGCATGCATACTTTGCCCTTTATCCTAGTTTACTACGTTGACTACACAATACAGTACCCGAACAGAATTGCAATGATGTCTCAGCCGATTTCGGCCATGGAGATTCGGCACTAGAAATTTTAACAAACTATCACTATAACAAAAGTTGTTTGTTATGTATGTGGTTGAAGTTCCCTAATACAACAAAATTGTAGTACTTGTACAAAATTGCAAGCTATGATAATGCCTATTTCGGCCATGGCAATTTAACTAGTTTTAGCAAACCAGATGCAAAATAGTTTAGGTTATAGGTTTTGACAGTTAAGAGGCCTGTTACCGAAAATCGCGAAATTACTCGGTTTCCTCGTCCAAATTCTATGGTTTGCGTTAGTTGTTTGATATTACAATTACATCTTTATAATAGTTCGTTTTCTCTTCTACAATAATAGTAGAACACATTTTAGAGAACTTGTTCATATATTGAGTAATAATCATTCTCCGGATACATGTTTCGTAAAAAACGCTTGAAGACTTGTACTTGACTTCTTCTCTTGTTGACTCTTTAGAGCTCTAATTTGTAGATTCTAATGAATATAGGCGATCAAATTATTTTTTATTAAATTACGTATGTCCTATTCTTCAATAATGATAGAAAACATTTTCGTTAAATGCTTTTATTCTAAAGATATACCGAATTTAATAGCGACCGAAAATGCTTCGAAACAAACCTCAATAACTCCGTAGTTCTAAATCAATGGGACGTCATATTATATCAAAATATTTATCAACATTTGCTTAAACTGTAATATTAATTTTAATTTGTAGATCGGTTTTGGTAATTTTTTATGAATAAAATAAAACTACCATAATTTAGTAGTTTTTTCATTCCGCCGGCGATTTCCCTTTAGTACCGAGCGAGCGCTTGTCGTCGGTTGAAAATTCGGAACCTATGTCGGTTGAAAATTCGGATTCTTGAAAAAAATATCGAAATATTTCGTAAAATGTCAAATAATAAAAAATTTCGCGTTTTCCGGTAAAAGGCCTCTTAAACTCCACAAATGGTTCTAATTTTGAAATGTATTATTGCAACCGACACGCCACCGTCCGATTACAAGTGATTCGAATTTTGAAATGGTGTGTTATGCAAGCGACACGATGCGACACGATTCCACACGTGGTTCGAATATGGAGTGCTATTGACACGTGGTGTGTGTTGATTGGTCGGTTGGTTGATTGGTCGTGGCGGTGGGGTGTGTGTAGCGCGGAGGCGTGCGGCGGCGGCGCGGAGGCGTGCGGCGGGGCGCTGGGCTCGTCCGCCGAGAGCCTGGCCGCGCCGGGGTTCTTCACGCTGCCGCTGTCGTACGCGCGCGCCCACAGGCAACACAAGCGCACGAGGTGCTCACCCGCACGTTCACTACCACGCGCAACAACGCACTATGACGTCACACACCCATACTTTACATGCGCATTTGTTTTGTTCGTGCGGTTTGATAGCGCTTTTAGTGACCTGTCCTGCGCAGATAGTGATCAATGTTAAGTGTCAAATTTTTACTTATTCCATCGTGAAATACTTAACTGAGAAGTTTATTGTTTCCAAATAGCGGTTCTATTGTTAAAAATTTGCAAGTACGAATTGAGGTTCTCAAAAGATTAAAAAAAAGATTCGTTTATTTGGCCCTATTTATAACAGAGGTTGTTATACTGGGCAAGTCTTTTTCATACAATTTCTATCTCTATTTCACGATCGAGTGAGGTACAAATTTGACACATAGTTGTTGTGTACGAAATTGTGGCGAAGTTCACGTCGATTTACTAAATCAGTATTGAGTTTACGATCTCAATGAAATAAGAATCAATACGTTTTAATGTAAACCTTAGAATATTTTCTTTCTTTTAACAAGTAACAAAAGTTTAACTGACATAATTGCCCACCTGATTAGTCTATGGGTAATTTATCGTTACGGTCTCTGTGGGTACTTTACAACAAGTTGGTACACAACAAATTGATCACGACTTGAACGCTTCACGCAGATTTCAAAAGTAGAATTCTGCACATTAAATTCAGCGCTATCAAACCGAGATGTGCGATCTGTATTTGTTTTGTTTTGTTTATGTTGGACATTGGAATGTTAATTTCTGCCTCCGTTTCTATAATGCATGGTTGCTGCCTTCCGATATCCTCCGATACGACGAGGATGGGAGATGCCTGGTGGCGCCATCTGCCTATCATATAGAACAAGTAGTTTGCGATCATTTTTGATTAACAATTTTTGTTGTTCATAAAAATTGGAATACATCATAAATTTACCAATGTTATAAATTTAAACGAAATGTTCTAATGTGGCGTGTCATGGAAATAAAAAAGCATCTCCTTATTTCTAACTCAATTTCAATGCTTTATAGAATCGTAGGATATTAATTTTCATTTGGGATATCTCATCCAAAATTCAGATCACAATTTTTTTTTTAAATTATTATTTATATTTAAGTGTATTTGCGGTAAATATGCCAATACTTTCACATTTTTACAGTTAGGCTAAAATGAAACTTGTAGGAAACAATAGCGTTCTCCGGTATTGTGATGAATGTGTGTGCGTCAAGTTCAATATTTTGTGCTAGAACAATCAACCAATCAGAGCATTTTACAAAATCATTACAAGTTGAATATTCGTTAAGTATATTCAGTGATCTGAGTTCTATGCGCTGATTGGCTGTGTGTTTTGTGTAGGTGTACCTATCGTTATTAAACTTTCCAATACCTATATGCTATTTGAAATACTATTATCCTGGCTAAGTTTTATTCCTGTTTCTTCATAACCATCCAAAGGGTATAAACTATATTTGTAAACGCTAGATATTTTAGTTTGCGTTGAATCTAGTGTCTTCTTGTAATTCAGTGTTTGTTCTGTGAGCTAGTTTATATTAAGTTTGATTCCTGAGATTTCTAAACTATTCTGCTAAATTTTATTTTTAATCAAGAACTGAGTCAACGAATAAACTCTTTATAATATATGCTTTGAGAAAAACTTGTTAATTTTAGTTGGTAAATTTTAAAAATACTGACAATATTTTTTTACTAAAACATCTTTCAAATATTTTTATCTCTTTAAACTCAAATCTAAATTACCTAAATTTGTAAAGTTCCAAAAGTAGTTAAACCAAACAATTACATTTTTCTAAAATCGTTGATTATTATTTGTAACAAATCAGTGAATATTTTCATATAGATATTATCATCTTTATTCGACGATTCAGAACTTGAGCAATATTTAGGAGTATCTGAGGTACATACAGTGTAAATACGTTTTTTTGTCGGACAGCGCTCTCTTCCTATCTGCGTGCCCGGAAACCTTGTGGGGGTATGCGATACGTATTCTTGAAAGATATAGAAATAAGTGGAAGACATTCTTATTTTTTACCTCTTAAAATATTTGTATTAATAAAAAAGATCCGCACTAAAACGTAACACACAATGGATTTTTATAAAATGGTCTCTAAAACAAACTAGTTTAAACTAAGTCTTATTGTAAATCTGATTATTTGTTGATTGAGGTTTACTTCATGTGATGATTATGCTCGAACTATAAAGAATTGGGGTTTAAAATGTGTGTTAATAATCAAGTGTCGACGTGTGTTCATATCTCCTTCCACTTATTTCCTTGTCTGTTGTAGATTTTCTCTTTTTATTGTATACTTAGTAGGTTTCGATGTGTTGTTCTAGAAATGTCGTTTCTAGTTTATTTTGTTTTTTTAAGAACCTTATATCTCCTTTATCGAACGTCGACGATTTTTGTTAAAGGCCTAACCACACTAAGGGGCATTATTATTATTATTAAATCCATTGATATTTAACTAAAATTGTCCGTCTACATCCTTATAATGCCTAAATGTGGTTCCTCCTTTAATTCAACTACTATTGCCATAATTCCGGTAAGAGAGGAGATTTCCCATTGTTTGTTAGCGGGCTAAATTCTTATTACCACCATTTTTATTAACACTATAAAATACGTTTAAGCATTTTTTATTTAATCAATTATTATCTCTGTTTTCCTTCGTGCGATCCGTATTTTTCATTATTACCTGTCGTTACGCTAAACAATGTTGTCAAGCTACTCGATAGGTTTTTGTAGCTGGAGTGATTGTAAATATTATATTGTGATCTTAAAGTTAGGACATTACATTGAGGTTTCGATTAATATCTTAAACTTAACTTCTATCAGACTCAGCTATCATGTAGTTCTTTAGACAGTTTTGATAATTTTGATGAAGACAAAAGTTACAAATGACGCACTGAATACAATAATTATTAAGATATATCTCATGTCAGTAATGAAGTCTTCAAATTAAAATAAAATTATAATGTTCGTAGGGCGTAGGCAGATCATGAGCATCATTGTTTTGTGTTAATACTTGTTCAAGCTTGTGGTCATTCAACGCTTGCCTCATACTGTTATTTTATGAAAGCTTTCGTGACGTCGCCAGATAAGCTTACTCGTTAGAATTTAGGGTTAGGCAGATCACTACAGAAAATCCATTAACACTTTCAGTATTTATTGTTTTTCTCTTTTATCGCCACAAGTTAAAAAGTGTATATTATGTACAATATAACCTTTTGCAGATTATACTCTGTAGTCATCTTTCTAGCCACTTATATTAAAATCATGTTCAATTATTCTTATCACTGTTGAATAAATAAAATTACGTTTTTGTAGATGTTAAGTTTAGTAAAATTCCACAATGCTTTTGTCAATAGTTAGTATCGACAAACATTATATTCAACTATGATTATTTTTTGATGTCTCATTATTCATCAATTTTGTATAAGTTCATGTAGACGTAGGTATACACTTATTCCTTAAATTTCAATGAAGCCATTAATCTACTCGTACTCGTATAAACTTAATTGGGAGGTTTATTCACATTTCTGTTTTTGTTAGATATAATATACCTACGCTCACCAATATACTTACTTACATTTAAATGTAGCTGTTTAGTTACCTCAGGAAAAAAAAAATCAATCATGACTTAATCTTGTTGACTTGTACAAATAGGATATTCATAAAAAAAAATTATTATGCTTTGAAAACGCCAACCGTTTCAGATCACGACATGGTCGTTAAACAAGACGATGCATATTTACTTGTGAGCGTAAGATTAACATTTTATTATTCCCCTGCTACGGATAAGAACAAATCTGCATCCTGTTTCATACAACATAACCTTAAGCCCACCCAAAAATACTTAGTGACATTATCCCGTCGATTCAGCGGCTTATTAGACATTAAATTCAAGCAACCATTATGAACATGCCATCCGCAGTCCTGTCGATATCATCACCATGTCCAGTGTAGTTTGTGTTAGTGTTTGTTAGTGCGCATGTGTGTGTAACCGCCTCGGATGCAGGGTGGGACTGCGGTGGTATGTTCATGGTGGTGGCCTGTTGTTTTGGCCGATACACACGGACTGCAAAGCAGGATTTGGCTGGTGTTACTGTCGTGTTGTGCTATGGTGTTGAGAGACCAATATATCGATAACTGTTTCAGAATTGACTTAATTTTCTACCGTGTTCTCAACTCTGCTTAATTGTTAACATTGCTGGAGGTGTTTAAAACTCAAATAATCGATGTTACTTGTTTAAAACTGTCGTACATATTGCCCTTTCACCGCCGGCTCTCATCACGACACCAAGGGTCCTATTTAATTGTGATACCAGATAATCTATTTATTCTAAGTTATTTGACTATATGCGTTATTTTTGTGCTATTTTCAAACTTTATAGATTAACTGATAGCACTGGTATTACAATGTTATACGCCCTTAAGGTTGCGCTCCTGTCAGAGTCCAGCAAGGATGAGAGATGGATGTTTTACCGAATCATCTAAAATCACTTCGCATAGTTTCAATTGATTCACATCCACATCTCTCTCAGCTACCTCACAACTCTGTTAGTCCCCGCATTAATTGTAGCGTCATGGTACTTTAAATTATTTATTCGGAATAAAAACATCAAGGCTGTATAGTTGCATTATAAAACCTCAAGTAGACCGGATGCGTATACGTACACGTAAGCGTAGACGTGCACGTACCACTGAGTTGTAATGTATGAGACAGGACACACTGCTTGCGTAACGTGACGTGCGCGTGTCCCATACATTACAACTTAGTGTCTACGCATACGTGTACGTATACGCATCCGGTCTGCTCGAGGCTTAATGGCGTAAGAATGTGGTCATATGTCGCGCTCTCCATTCCCATGACGCTACAATAAGGTGTGTAGTGTAGCGCAGCCTCGCCAGCCCTGTGTATCGGCCGTGTCTTGTGTTACGTGTTGTTACATTGTTGTGTGTGTTAGCTCGTCGCCGGACTCTTTGAGCGAGCGGAGCGGCGGCGAGGCGCGCGGCGCGGCGGCGGCGCCGGGCTCGCTGCACAAGCTGGCCGTGCCGCTGGCGCGCTGCGAGGTGCCGGAGGTGCGGGACGCGGCCATCATCGCCTGCGGGAACATCAACCCTGATGCGCTCAAGTAAGTGCTCCCTTCAGGCGTCGTCCTAGGCAGCGATCGTACGATGTTGCGATGCGTTCTCGTCGTGCGACGAGTTCAAACATACAGATTTCATCAGTGTCCTAATTGAACCTCGCAAGTGATCGTGCGAGCACATAACCATAACCACTTTGATCGTACGATGAAAATCGCATCGCACCATCGTACGATCGCTGCCAATTAGGACGACGCCTTACCTTATAGGTGCCAGTTAAAAAAAATATATTGCTGGACAATTCGCACAGCGACATCTAGCCCCGTGGTAAGCTCGAAGCTTGGGTTACGGGTGCTAGATATTTTGAGTTGTACGTGGAAATGCGATTCCGGTGGTCAAACAACAATATAGCATAAGTGATATTGCATAAAATATGTACACACTAATATTTTAAACTAGCTGTCCCACCAACAGCTTCGCTTGCATTTTTTTAAGGTATCTACATAAATATAGTTAATATAATATAGCCTTCCTCGATAAATGTACTATCCAACACTGAAATAATTTTTTGTAAGTTTGAAATGTCTGTAAAAAATGGCTAATGACTCATATACCTAAGAACATGTTTTGGTAGATTGCTTACACATAGCTTAACTTAAATTAAACAAAAAATAATGAACTGGCCTTTCAAACTGGCAATTATCGGCAACTAACTGTACAATTTTGGGTATTTTCCTTGCCTCCCGTAAAAAATTAATAAAAAAAAAATAGTCCGACTTCCCTTAAGACAACTATGGTTTAAATGGTTCCAAATAGTCCATACTACCATCCCCTAGAAGCTTTGCATCTACCAATCACCCTGTATTTTGATGTGTAAACTGTAAACTGAAGAGTAAAAATGCTTCAGTTAAGTTACCATGTACTAGTATTGTGATATCGTCAGGGATCTGATGGAGGAGCTGGTTCCGCTGCTGCGCGAAGCCGTGGACCGCAAGCAGGAGAACATGCGGCGGCGGCGGCGGCGCGACGCGCTGCGGCTCAACCTCAACAAGATGCTGCTGCTCATCGCGCAGAAGAAGACCTTTGCTAACAGGTAACACCTCATAATTGTACCACAGTCTTTACTTTAAGATACAGACAATCTTTTATAAATTGACAAGCCATTCAAGTATAAATTGACAAAGAACTGTAGAAATGCCCCTTTGTGGCCCATCTAAGGTGGCTACTGGTGGTGCAGAAGGCATTTTACTACATTCATATACAAATAATAGTCATAATAATAGTTTTAGGAGGCAACGGAGTACTATTATGTAAGTTTATAATACGCCGGTGGTATCTACCACACCAAAGCGAATGCATGGCATTAATTCAGAATTACTCACGTATTTAAAAGGAGTTAAAACACTCTCGACGTTTCGACCACAACAAGAGTAGTCTTTCTAAGGAGTAGTGAGCGTCCCGTCGTGCTCTTTCTCTTTCTATTCGCGCGCGCGGTTCTCGCTGCGGGCCAGGTCATTAAGTTGGATAGTGTAGTACTATTGTTTGATCTATTCACAGTCCGTTCGCGGTGGAAGGCGGCAGCCTGCACCCCTGGCTGGCGGAGTACCTGGACGGCGTGCGGCTCTCGCTGGAGGTGGACGCGGAGAAGGACGCGCCGGCCGCGCGCGAGCAGCGACTCACCTTCGCTGATCTACTCACGCAGCTCGTCAAGAGCTTTCCACGTGAGTATCTCGACACACCCTACGTATAGTTGTGTATCTGCAAAATACAAATTTGAAAGCAGAGCGTTTTAAAGATTTAAAAATGTTAGGAAAATTATGAAGTTGGACAGTTATACGACCAAGAAAAACGTACTTACCTAGAGTAGACTTTTTTATTTTTTTTTGTAACTTATAATGATAGACTGGCATGTGTAGATGCCTATGCAAATGCATCAAACGTATAAGTGTGTATCTGGCAGTTACACGAAGATACGTAAGGAGTATCGATATATCATCATTATGACCCTTATTTACGTTCCCACTGCTGACGAGATTAGGCCTTAATTCACCACGCTGGCCAAGTGTGAGTTGAATGTCACATGTCCATTTTCAAACTTCTCAGAATATGCCGGTTTCCACACTATTTATTTGCCTTCACCGTCAGAGCACGTTTTTTAAAGCGCTCATACATTTTTCAAGAAGTGCGCGGCGGTTTTTAACCCACGACCTTCGGAGTGAAAGTCGAGTGTGCTCCCACTTAGCCAATACGGCTGGAGTATCTAAACATATAATATACCCTGGTAATGTCGTGATCACACTGATCATGCTTTGTCAGTTTCTTACAAAATCTGCTGAACTATCAAACAAAAAACGCTGAAAACTAATAAAATACTACTAATATAACTATCGAAATTTAGAATACCTAGGTTGCTTATAACTACTGCGTACCTTATAAAAAAATATTTTTTCTGCATTGTCTTCTTCTTCTTTTATTTTTGGCGAACGTGACTGGCTATTGTGTTCTGCATTGTAAAAAAATTTTATTGAAACTACAATTCAGTCATCACAACATCCAAAACCTATTTGTACTAATTAAGCCTTTTTGTTTTAGTGGAGATGTACAGCTGCCTACTGAAGAAGGAGTTACTCCGCTCCCTGTTCTCTCTGTTCGGCGCGTGGTGTGGGCCGCTAGTCCCACAGCTGGGCGCGTTAGTCCCACAGCCCACTCCTCCCGAGGCTGACGAGCGACTCACACTCTCCGCACTAAGGGTCAGTAGCGATCACCTAATTAAGGTCGTGAGTTCAAACCTGCCTCGAAACAACTATTTGTACAATCTTCAGATATTTATTTTAGGTGTCTTGTAATGACGGGAGATGTGTTGAGGAATAAAACTCACGGATGCTGGTTATACACTGTTCACTGTTAGTTTATTACTAAAAGAAAAGCCTTATATACTAATTATAACTACTACATGGGTGACGTAAATAGGTAGGTTTCAGGTGGGGTTTGTTTATAAACATTGTACCGTTATGGGCTCGTGTTACCATACCATTCCTTAAATGGAATCGTCTCCTCTTACAATTACCATTCCTAATAAGGAGCCATCTCTTCTTACAAATACCTTTCCTAATAAGGAATCATCTCAAGTTTTAACTTGGATACCTACACCCACTACAGTCGTGAGTTTTCTTTATGTATAACAAAAATTATCTATCTACGTTATTAGAAGATGGTATGGGAAAAATTACAAGATCACAACGTAACCTTGCTCCTCGGGTGGGAGTCGAACCCTCGCCACCCAGTTTAGCCCTGGTTGCTAAACCAACTATGCTATCGAGGGGTTTTTTCCCATACCATTTTCCAATAATTTAGAAAACCACTACTTATCAATTAACAAATAGTATCTATCTACGGTTTTAGAATTTCTATAAATATATTGTTGTGTAAATTGTCGATATATATATATGTATTTATTAGTTTGTTTGTTGTTGCAGGCGATGAGCGCGCTGGTGACGTGCGGGCCGTGCTTCGCGCCGGCCGCGCTGGCCGAGGACGGCTCGCTGTACGCCTGGCTCGACGAGATGCTCAGCTCCACTGACGACAAGGTAATCAATACATATTTCTTTATTCCATTCTTTCTTTGCTTTTTTATTTCTTTCTTTCTTAATTTATTTCTTTCCTCCTTTCTTTTTTCCCTTCTTTCTTTCTTTCTTTTTTTCTTTCTTTCTGTCTTCTTAAGCGTCCTGAACATACTTATGATCTTCCTCATGAAAATTCCTGTTTAAATGTTTTTATTTTTTGGAGACTGTTTGGTGACTGTCAAACTAACAAAAGTTATCAGTACTTATTCATAGCAAATCATTCATGGAACAGAACCTTATACATTACCTAATAAAAAAGATTCAGATAGTAGCACTCAATTTTCTTTCTAATAAACCGACGCCTAACAAATCTTCAGTTTTATGCCTATAATGTGTGTTATCAGTTCGCGCTCACACAGTTTTGTATTGTTTAGATATACGAAGTGGCGCGCGAGACGATTGTCCTCCTGCTGGAGTGCAACCCCGACATCGGCCCACTGCTGGACTGGTGCGTGGACAAGTGCTTCACGGGCGCGCCGCGAGTGGCCGACGGCTGCTTTATGGCGCTCGCCACTATCTTCAGCGCCAGGTCAGTGACCCTTTACCAACAGACACTCCACCTATTTTTATGACTGTGTTTTTGTATCTCTTTTTCAGTTTAAAATTTACAATAAATAATGAAATTAAGAAAAGTAACTTTTGTCCCCTAGTGGGACTCGAACCCACACCTCACTGTATACGCCTGGCTATATACTTAGAAAGACAAGAGTGTATAGGACTGTCTCACTCACACGCAGTCGCGTCTCATTCTAGGGTTGACAACGATTAGAAGAAAATATACCTTAAAATACATTTTTTTCAAGATGGCGGCCAAAGGACAAGAGTGGCGAACCCACAAACATGAGGTTAAGCTTCTATTGATCACACATGTCTCAAAAATAAAATTACGTCCTCTAAAAAATGCAAAGCTCATGTAACATTTCAATCGACTACTTTTTTATTCAATCGTTCCGTTGTTTTGTCGGTTACAGTTGTCAATTAGATGTGCAATGAGACGTAAACTCAAATTTCATTCGCATATTTCATGTACCGGTACTTTATTTATTTTTAATAACTTCCCAAAAATTGGTGCCTGCTTTCAAACTATTATATGTGTTACCGCCGGGCAGACTGTCCGACACCATTTATTGAAAAAGCGTATAGAAATAAAGCGGGTGAAGTCACGGGCGGGTCTGCTAATCATTTATAAATAAACTGTGCGATATAGAGAATGAACAGTGCCCTACTTCTACTGGTATCAATGGTAACAAACCAATTTCATAGAAGTCTATCAAGATACATTTACCGCATAGACTTCAAAAAGCTCTAAAGGCAATATTAGCTTGAAAATTTAATCATATTACGGAACCGTACCTGAATAGAAGAATAGGAAAACCTAAAAGATTACATTGCTGCTGTTCTGTCCTATATCATTCCCCTTTAATGTTCCACACATTCTTAGGAAACGGGTACTCTCTAGAAATTAAACCTAAGAGACGGTGGCTCTATTGAAAGGAAATTTTAATTCAGCGCGCCTCGAAATACGACTTCAATGTCACTGTTTACCGCCCCAATTACTGTAGTTGGTGTGCAAACGTTTAAATCTTTATTATTATACATTTTGTCCGATGATAATGAGAGCCGTGTTGGCTAAGTGGGAGCACACCCGACTTTCATTCCGAAGGTCGTGGGTTCAAACCCCGCCGCGCACCTCTGATTTTTCTTCTTGGAAAATTATGTGTGCTATAAAAACACGTGCTCTAACGGTGAAGGCAAACATCGTGAGGAAACCGGCATGTTCTGAGAACTTTGAAAAGTTTGAAGACATGTGTCATTCACCAACCCGCACTTGGCCAGCGTGGTGAATTAAGGCCTAATCTCTCTCGTCAAGAGAGAAGTCCCTGTGTCCCAGCAGTGGGAACGTGAATAGGGGTGTTATGTATACATTTTGTGCTCAAACCATGAGTCAGTCAATGAAATCTATCGATAATGACAGGCGTGGATCTCGACTCGTAAATTTTTTTTTGGACGCGAATTTTTATCGATATAACTGGATCCTATCACACTTATTTCTGAGCACCAGCCCTCGTTTCGCTTGCGGTACATAATTATACATATAAAACGTGCTTGAATCACTCTACTTATTAAAAAAAATCGCATCATAATATGTTGAAAATATAAACGTATGGTCGACCAACCTAATGGCCTCTACACACCAAAGCCGGCGGCCCGCCGGCACAGCCCGGCGGCCTAACCCGCCGGCCTTATTTTGTACTAAATAAAGCCGGCGGCCTACAAAATAAGGCCGGCGGGTTAGGCCGCCGGGTTGTGCCGGCGGGCGGTGTGTAGAGCGCTTAACTTGTGACTAGAAGGGTATAAAGTGATAAAGTCCGAATAGCGTTTCCTGTGGTTAAAGAGTCTGTGAGTTCAGTCGAACGGAAACAATCGAGCATGCAATTTGCTTTGTCTATGTTATTGTGAGTCTATTGGATACATTTTACTTGTTGCAAATACACGGCGAAGTTCTTTTACTTGACTGGGTAGGTTTATTACGTTACTTAGAATATTGTTGTCAAAATTGGAGTTATATTTTTGTCCAAAATAATATAAGTTATTGTTAAGCAATATAGTTGATATAAATATACAAATTATGACCTCACGGTATACCGTACCTCACTTTAGGTCTTGGGGAATTAACTACGCATTGGTATCGATTTGTTTACCTACATGTGTAGTTTAGATTCTGGACTAGAATATAACCACGATGACACCTGGTCACTCCGTTCTTAATCTAAAATCAAAGTTACAGTCGAATTACCTACATACTCGTAGATACTCTTATTACAAGTTGACTATTTCAATATAAATACTTTGACATCTTAATTGACGTACTTTTATCAACTTATGAAGAGTATTTACAACTAAACACCAATAAATTATTTCAGTCTTCATTTCATAGTCACACCGTTGTGTACAAAAAAATAATAAAGTTGTAATATTATATTATACTCACACGCCTCGACTACTATGTCTAATTTAAAACCAATAGATATTGAGTTATAAAATAACAATGAAAATTGGCATTGATAGTTCGATGAACTCTGTGGCGCAGCGATTTATTCATGCTAAAGATTTTCCACTGGTCATAACGTTACTGTTAAATTATTAATACCAATACCATTAGGACAGTGGTCGCATAATGCAACATTGTACCTACTCCTATCCTTCGCTTATAATCTCGTGCAGTAGATTGTTAAATCGAAATCAATAGTCTCTTTGGTAGGGTAGCGGGCTACCTGCGATTTAGTCGTTGGTCGTTCAGAATAGGGCCCGGTTTAATATGATACTAGCACACTGGCTTACTGGTCCCCCTAACGTGCGCGTTGTACACAGGAGCAAGGAAGTAATTGGTTTCAAAATTGGAACCAGATTCGGGAAAATCACTGTTCTCGCCCGTTTTAAAATCCCGTCTTCATGTTCTTCTACTTTGGAACTTAGCATTAGGGTTATAATAATATTGAAATTTACTTATAGGTAGTATTTTAACAAACCATAGCTATTTGAATCGATATTGGTTTTTCATATTGTGAATTTTTAAGTCCAATACGCAAATTAAGTGACACCTATTGATTATTACGACACATTCTCTGAAGTCTGAATAAAATAAATATATATAGAAAACATTTATCTGAAACTTTTAAAAAGTTGCACAGTAGGTATTATCGGGAACGTTGAAATTAAATAAAACCGGCCAAGAGCGAGTGGGACTCACCCATAAAGACTTCGCACCGGATTTTTTTTACGAAATAGTTTATGACGTATTATAAAATATCATTTTACCGCTTTTGAAGAGTCTCTCTTTGGGGGTACCAAATCTTATTGTTTTTTATATTAATGCGGTTCGAAGAATTCATCTACTTACCAAATTTCAACAGTATAGCTCTTACAGTTTCGGAAAAAAGTGTCTGTGACATAGGTACGGACGGACGGACAGACATGACGAATCCATAGGGGAACCTTTGTTTTCCATTTGGCTACGGAACCCTAAAACTGCTCATTCTCGTATACATTAAATATTTCTGGACAATTCACACGGCAATATTTAGCTTCGTGGTAAGCTCGAAGCTTGTAACTCGAAACTTGTTTGATCACCTCAGGCACTAATTTGCCGAAAGTGGCAGCGCAACGCAGTGGCTTAACTCGTGCCATGCATTTAAACAAAAAGAACAGTGTTTCCTCTGTTAATCCTATGTAGATAATAAATGTACAAATATATGATTTTTAAAAGCTATCGTGGGCTGGGCATGCGTCTATAGAGCTGGATGGTGCGGAATAATTGAATGCACCCTTTTATAATCCTGCAATTAGCAAATTCTGCAACCCCTATTGCATACATCACAGATTTGTGATTTGTATGACAGCCGGTCGGCCTCGACCTTGGGCCACCCCACTGAGTTAGTCGAGCCCTTGAATTATTCCCCTCATTAAAGTCTTACGATTTAATAATCAAATTTATTGGGTGGGCGATAGGGATTCTGTTTACCTTGATTTCATTTTAAATTGTTGATTTTGGACTGGCAACTTTAATTAGGCTTATCTTATTAATCATCGATAGTTTATTGATACCCAAGAAAGTTTTATATAATTAACGATATATAGATAACATACATAATAATTCAAACTACCATAGTTTGAATTATTATGTATGTTGCTCTTTCACTGTAAAATATGGGTGTAATCTATGTATGTATATTCTATTGAGTATATCAGAAGCACCCGTAACACAAGAGTTTATCACGGGGCTAGATGATGCTGTGTGAATTGTCCAGCAATTATATTTTGCACAATAAAGTTATCTTTATTTTTATCCAAAGAACGTGTCCGTCGATACTTGATTCACGCGTCAATCGGCTAAATTCGCCGGCCTAGTTACGGCGCGGCGAGACAAGGCGAGGCGCGCTTGTATAATGCACTGCTATATATTCGAATAATCGCAATGTCCTTGCAGCCTGCGGTGCTGCGGATTTAAATGTCTACTGTTGGAGAATCGTATTGAATTGTACATTTGGATCCGCAGTGACGTATTGTCTAAATGGAAGCGTACTCGACCTCTGTTTGCCCTTTGCCAACAAGCTTAACGATTTTGTTTATTGAAAAAAAATTGTGCGCTTTAAAAATACCGAAGGTGAAGGCAAAACTTGTGAGGAAACCGGCATGTTCTTGAGAATTTTTAAGGAGATTTTGAGAATAACCCAATAGCCTAAAAAGGTAAGTAGGTAACTACTACTCGTATATCGTAACTAAAGAAACTTAATAAAACATAACCAAAGTATATTTGCAGTTACGAATGTTTGTATCAGATAGATTACCCGTGAAAAATAAACTCATCTAGATCACAATATATTATGAAGAACTAACGTAGGTATTATTGTTTAGAATTATATGTTATTTTATCTAGGCAACATATTATAACAATTTTCTTTTGATATAAAAAAGCTGTTTTATGACTTAAAACAATGATCCGATTTTGATGAAATTTGATAGATAGACATTCATGGGTACACAGGATAGGCTATTTAAATTCTTGCTCTAGTTATGTTATAGCTCCCATACAAACGCGGATGGAGTCGCGGTTTTGATAATACTGTACCTTTGTTAACGAGACGCAATCATAACCTTCGCACATAAATTAACAATTTAAATGACATCCTAATCACGCCAAGGGTGAGAGACGAAGGTGCAATTGTCGGCAGACGTGTGATGTGATCACTAATGGTCTGGTTATTGAGCCTAGTGCAATAGTGATGGACATATCCTGCGCACCGGCAATCCTGAAACAATATAATTGAGCGAATCTGGGTGATGCACCGTCTCTCGCTGGATGCATGTCGCTCCTTGATTGATCTGATAAACCCGGCCAATCGTTCACAGCGCCCTATTTTTAGCAAGCTGTGCCTATTTCGTAAATTATTTAAACAGTAGCGTATAAATTGATATATTTACTTTTAATTTTATAACATTGTATCTATAATCGTCGTCTATTGTAATCTAGATGAGTTTATTTGTTTAATACCATACAAAAGGAAACTGTTAATTAGCTATCAGCAGTATATTATGTAACACCTAATTGTTAGCTGTAAGTTTTCCTTAAATTTGAAAAATAAAATAAATAAATAATATACTCGTGTACGATTCTGCGATGTTACGTAACAAATGCAAGTGAAATAAAAACACTTTATTTTGAGTAACATGACTCATACAAACCAGAAAAAATACATACATAAAAACCATTTGGAATAGTTTACATAAGCTGGATACTCGACGAAGTTACGAAGTGTAAAGTAAAATGTTTCGCGGCCAGCAATCTTGCAGTACGTTACGTACTACAGCATCCCAAATAGCATAGACTTTCAGTTTTTTTACCTGATATATGCCCATGATATACAGAGCCTGGGAATATTTTTTAACCTTTCAGCAAAATCGCCCTTTTAAGACTCTCATATATACCTATATATATACATATATAAAAGTTGTCTCCTCTGGACAATTAGCTGCATTTTTATCGGGTGTATGTTACTTTTGGCTTCGAACTCACAACCTTCGGATTTAAAGTGAGAGTGCCTTCATATATTTAACAAACACGAAAAAGTATGTTAAGGAAGCTAAAAAATAATACAAAGCCCAATGCACGTAGTAATCGCCTATAAAACAATAATATTGTATTAATTGTACAGTTTCATTAAAATTCGTTCAGTACTTTTGTAAAATGCATAAAACATCAACCATCCTTACTAACTCTCAGGTTTATAATATTAATGAAGATACAGTAAGCATTGCATTTTAAACCGTAAATCACTTTGGGTTCTTGCGTCCGATACAATTGAAAGGGATATAAATAATGAGTATCTAATGCCAGCCATTCTTATTAGAAATTTATTCGTTACAGATATCGATCCCTTTTATATTAAAATAAAACCGACTCTCTTGTTTTTGAACACTGTTAAGCTTGTTACAAATTTTGTTTTATTAACCCTGGTTATTTATAAAGTTAATTATAAAGACCCGTAATAATATAGACATCGATATAACTGCAATCTATCATACTTTTTTATAATGACCTAATGGTCAACCAACCAAACTTGTAGCTACATTTAAGTATCATAACGTTCTAAAGTCGGAACGACGTGCCCCGTGGTTAAAATGTCTTCGCGGATATCGTATGGTTGTCGGTCCGATATCGATCGATCAGTCAGCTGATCCTGTCTTAGCGCTCGCATAATGTAGGCTAACACAGTTACACCTATATGCTATAATATGCTGTAATAGTTATTTTCACTACATACGTTTTAACTGGATATGTTATTAAAAGGCCGTTTGATGCAGGTCTAAAAATCTCAAGACTACGTTCTTTATTTACCAGAAGACCGACAGCAGCATCGTTCTATAACACCTTTTTGTGATCGATCCTTAACGAACCTTAAGCCGCCTTTTAAAAGTAGTCATCATACCAAATACATTTTACCTTAAAAGATACCTATAATGAGTATTATTTTAAAGTTCCGTGTCCAGTACTGGGAAGGAATATATTGATCACAAAGATTAACTTGGACATGTCATCACTATCTTAGAGATTGACTCACTTAAGCTTTCTAAATACCTACTAGAAAACGGTATAGAAAAAATACAAGATCACAACGTAACGTTTCTCGCACTCGAGGACAAATGTTACGTTGTGATCTTGTATTTTTTCTTTACCGTTGTCTAGTATTAACAATTCTGTACCTATAACAAAAGCTCAGCTCATGGCTAATTAAAGCTCAGAAATGTCCAGCATTATTTACTCCTATCCAAGGATGTACCACAGCCTGCTCCGTTCATTACCCTCAGCTCGGCGTTATCTTGTAATCCTCGGCCGCGATTCGCGAGCACGGTCAGCGCACTCCCGTCTGTAAACTACACGGAATACTTGTGAAACTAATTGAAAGCATTTTTAACCCTCGATGCAAACAGGGTTACGTGTCTGTACGCCGAGTCTGCGTTGGGCGCTGTAGGGGTTAAAAGGCTTAACCGGGTTTGTTAAGCGGTTTTGAAATGGTTTTAGGTATATTTTATTAATCTATCAGAATTTAGTGGGAAAAATATTTTGTTTAAGTTTATGGATCGGATTTTATATCAGTGGTTTTTGGCTGAAAAACAGCGCAGAGAGGCCACCGCTCTGCACGTGCAGAGCGGTGGCCTCTCTGCGAAAAAAAAGATCACAACGTAACGTTTCTCCCACTCGAGGACAAATGTTACGTTGTGATCTTGTATTTTTTTTTTACCGTTGTCTAATATTAACAATTCTGTACCTATAACAAAAGCTCAGCTCACGTGCTGAGCCAACGCCTTTTTCGACGCAGAGTCATGTGGGCGAAGCTTATATCTTTTTCCTCCTTTTTTTGTTGTTTTTTCTAATGTCCTAAAATAAGTTTGTTGTATTTTGTATTATGTTACTTTGTGTGTCGAAATAAACTTATATAACACTTTCCCGTGTATACCGCCTATCGATATCGCTAATTGCAATAAAAACAAGAGATACGTGCCCGAGGACACAATACATTGTTACCATCCAACGCTTGTTGCGTATTGCAGCTCACGTGATCAGAATGAAAACATAGCTTTTAAATCTCTTGTTTGCAAGCAACAATAGCCAATCAACGCCAGCGGAATAACCAAAATATTTCATCGACGTGTTCAGGCAGTTGTAAAATGTTATGTGGGATGCACAATCTATTTATCCTGACCCCGCGGTCGCCGTCACGTGTCACATGTAATTAGAATAAAACAACTTCTCTATTAGCTTTTGACGTTTTTATGATTATTGAAAGGTTATGAAACATGAACATTCTAATTGTAGTCGTGGTTGACTTTGTACTTGGTGGCAGAAAAAACAATTAAATTATTGAACTTAATTATATCGGACGGAATATTATTGTTATTATTTTACTATTTATTAGAAACTTCAGAATCCGTACTAATTTCTGCTTAAATTTCTGGCTTTGTAAACTAATGTACGGAAAGTTGTTAGACATTATTTGATGGATAAGTAAGATACGTATCAATTTGATAAAGATTTCCATGTGATTTACTTGGGGTTGGACAACCCTTGCTGCCCTAGCCGTTTATTCTAACATGATAAAATGTGGAGGGCTTCGCAGCGGATTATCTCTATCTTTCTCATCTAGAGTCTCGTCTACGATGTTTACAAAACTATTGTTAAATAATAACATCAAGCTTTCCACCTCGACTAAAGACTTAAAATGGATCAATTTAGCTTGTGAATTCATATAAAATGGTGAATTAGTTAGTGACCCTTCCTGTCAGCGGAGTTATTAATATTCAGTCATTCATATAACACGGCGCCCCTTTCTGTCCGAATGCATCAACAATATTCATTCTTGTCTGCTTATAGCTATAATATACTAATATATAAAGTAAATCTGTTTTTGGGCCGTAAGCTCAGGTATAAGAAAAATTTTATATATTTATAAGGGCTGTGGATTTTGTTAAATAAATAAATAAAATAAAATAACAATAAATCTAATTTTTATTGGATCTGATATAGAACACTGGTGATAAAACACAATAGTTCATCACTCACATCTCACCTTTCATCGTCCTCATCACCACTATTCACTTTCCCACTGCTGGGACACAGGGACTTCTCTCTTGACGTGAGTGTTTGGCCTTAATTTACCACGCTGGCCAAGTGCGGGTTGGTGAATGACATGACACAAACATGTGGATGCAAGATGCATCCGACCGAAACAACTGGAGATGTTTAAGGGAGGACTATGTCCAGCAGTGGACGTCCGATGCCTGAAATGATGATGATGATGAATGATGAGTTGACCATGGGAAGAGCAAGTCCGACGCAAGGTGTCGAATACCAATAGAATTAATTGGGTTTAGGGGAGTTATGAAACGAAATGCATATCTGTTTACATTGTTTGGTAGATACTTTGAAGGGTCAACATTAAATAGAGCTGTAGTTTAATTACCATTATTTTTATACGCTCTTTTTATCGATTCTCTTTTTATTTCACGAATTTTTCTTTTACATATGATACGTTATAAATTTCGTATCATACGTAAAAAATATTGTAACTTCTATCTAGAATGCATTATTTCAATCGCGCAGTGACCATGAGCTATTTATACCTACTTATCCCGTTCTATGACATTTAATATGATATATTCTATTTATTCAGGGCTACTTACAAAGGTTATATCAACATTTTTTGTATAATATAGATAAATTTTCTTTCTCGATAAATGTACTGCGTAATTATTTCAGTGTCGGATAGCACTGAAATTCAAATCGCACATGGGATGAAATTAGCGCGTTCAAACAAACATACAAATAATCAATCAAACAAACTCTTCAGCTTTATAATATTAGTATAGATTAGACTATAATCAAAAATCCGAGCGAGTGCACCTGAAACCAGAACCGAATTAATCGTGAACAACTAACTGTTTATGGCACAAACATCTATCCAATCATGTAATTTGATTTATTTTTTTAAACTGCCTATGGGAGCCAACCCGCGCAGATTCTGTGCCATAGAGGGTACGCGTCTGATTTTGATTTCATTTATGTCAAGTCAATAAGTATAAGCCGCGCACTTAAGGAATTGATTTATAAATGGCGTCCGCTCGCATGCGTTCTCGCTCACTCTCTATCGTTGTCTATACTTTTATCCTTGTTTTGCCAAACGTACCATACGTACCCGCCGCCATTTTCAAATCAATTTTCTATCTGCGCGGGTTATACAATACATTAATAAGTACCTAACATTAAATAAATAAAATAAACAATAAAATACTGATTCCGTATTGTCCTTAGGGAGTACCCGTGCGACCACTACACGGCCATCATCAACGTGACGCTGATGTGCACGGGCTGTCCGCGCGCGCCCGTGCACGAGAGCGCCCTGCAGCTGCTGCAGCTCTTGGACAAGCGGTTCTTCGGCACCGAGCGCCCTCTGCCGGCCGCTGACGAAGACCCAGGTGAGTCCTGCATGAACTGCCGCAACTTGATAGCCCTTGCCCCAGGAACAGATCAAAACACCGACTGAAGCCTGCCCATCATGAGTTTATTCTCATGACCTGGGGGTAGTCATCCATAGAGTCGAAGCCGAGGTAAATAAGCCTAGCCTCGACGCCTCTCTCGGTGCCCTCACAAGGGGGCCTGAAAGGAGATTCGTCGTCGTCGTCGTGAACTCCGTTATCTACTGCTCAGTTACGTGATAGCAATGTGCGAGAGAGCGCGCTGCAGATGTTAGACAACCGTCTCTAAACTACCGAGCTCGCGACGAAGACATATATGAGCCCTTTATATACCTAGTTATAGGCAGATGTTAGGAATGTGCGAGAGAGCGCGCTGCAGCTGCTGCAGCTGTCTTCTACACCGAGCGCCCTCTCTCGGCCGCTGACGAAGACCCAGGTAAGTCATTGGTCAACCCTTATCAACTGCTCTGTAGCTTGGTAGCAGAAGTAGACAAGGTAAGAGAAGGCTTAGTTCTGATACATTCTTAAAATAGAAGTACCAACATTAAAGCGCAAGGGCTCATAATTCTAGACTTTCTCTTACTTACTTCTTTACTTACAAGGAAAACTAGTCCAATTTTATCCCGACATTATTTTCGTAATTATTGTGTTCCTGGTATCATCACTTTATTGGTTCCTTGTGGGTTTCTTGTTGTAGACTCCATATCAGTATGTTCTCCTCTCCACAGTTCAATAAAGTGATAATCACGCAGATAGCGCGTGATTTATATGAATAGTTTATTCGAGCGTGCTGCCAACATCGCACGTAAATTTCGTCCTACAGGATTTGCTAAGGTCAAAATGTCTACAATTATGACCTTGTGCACCGGATGACGTTTAACGACTTGAGATACTCCTACTGAGCGCTGGGGTAGTTCGTGCTAATGGCTTTATTACAAGTACAATTATTAACATTAATAAACGGATGTTAGGTCGTATATCTGATATCCTTCAATTATTGATATTGCAAACAATTCCAATAACATCGTCCAGAAATAACATAAGTATTATGAATTACACCAGACTGGATTTCTGGTAAAACAGCTGTGAGTGGGAACAAATCCAGTTGTTTATTTAGGTCTAGTTATCACCAAAGCAGAGATGAGGCGAGAGGATTAAACTAATACGAGAGATTGGATATTAATTCACCACGCCTGGTTAAGTGCGGTCGGGTGAATGACACATGTCCTTCAAACTCTTCAAAGATATCTGAATATACCGCCCATGTTTATTATTTTTATTGAAACAAAGATTTATTATGTACACGTAAAGAAAACTTGTAAGATAATAAATAATTTATACGTTTTAAGTAAAATACAAATTATTATAAACTATTTTAAGATTTATTACCGTTCTTTTGGTGCAGTAAATGCGTAAATTCGACGCATTTTGAACTGAGTCGTCCGGCAAATAATTTCACCACCACTCCACGACTCAGTTATACATGAGTCGACTGTAGTTCCTTGTTACCTGGTTACAATTATTATAAGAATTAAGAGCACACGGTTTATAAGAAGTAACATGTCAAGTGTATCAAAATCCAAAAAAGTGTCCGTCCGTATGTCACAGCCGCTATATAGAAACTATAAGAGCTAAACTATTGAAATTTGGCAAGTAGATGTATTCTGTGAACCGCACTAAGATTTAAAAAAAATTTATGAAAAAAATAAATCAATTAAATTTGGGGGTCTCCATATTTATGACTATTTATGATTTATGATTAAAAAAAACTAAGAATGTATGGGCGGTGACACTCAAGTAGCTCCGTAGTAATTTGAGTTTGTATCTAGTTCCTTTTGAGTAGAGTGCCGTACGGACGGCCTAAGATTTTTATAAATCTAATAGTCAGTCAATGGTATTATGTGACATCATTATTTTCTCTAACAGTATTCTTTTGTTAGGAACATAGATGAACGTTATTATTGTTTCAAAATGTGGATCAAATATGCTGAAATTGTAAGTTCCCGGTATTAATATGACACGGACGTCACAGGATATTAGTGACATAGCACATACGCATCGCTGCGCGCTGGCCTGTTAATGTTTTGTTGCGGGTGTAGCGAGCAGCGCCGCTGCGGCTTGTTTGGTGCGGTCACGTCTCCTGCCAACCTTATCCAACGCAGTTTCATTCCGTACTGTTAAACGGACTCGACGAATCTCCCTTAACAGAAATACACCCACTACAAAACGCCAAACTCTATTGTAAATTCCACTTGACTGTTATGTGCTCAGGCTCACCCGTACTTAGCTTTATGGTGTTATGTATTGTCGCTGAGTGTAATAATACTAACGTTTCAGGCGATAAATCATATATATGAAAAGTACGATAATCTGACAAATTTCTTTGTCAAGTCCATGAAATACGGCCACATAACTTAAGGAACTGTTCTATTGATTTTATCTAGAATTTCTTAAATTAATTGAGTTTTCTAAACAAACACGAACGAAAGACCTGTTTTGAAAATCTTGGTAAAGTGAAACGTAAAATGATCTAAGTGAAAGTAAAATGATCTAAGTGAAAGTAAAATGATCTAAGAAATATTATATTGACCTATTTTTTGTATTAGCTATGCCTGGCTTTAGAACTAAGCTAATTGTTTGAACTCAAGATTATTTAATTGATATTACTTTAATTAAATATTTGTCCTTATGTGCAAAGTATACAGAAAAAGCATATGCAAACCATATTCAAGCAATGGAAAGCATATGACAATTTATTTGTTATTAAAGAAAGTGCAGCCATCTTCTTCTTATCGTATCTTTACTTTTTTTTGTACTTAGCGATCATTCATATTTTGAAAATACTTACTTATGAATCTGACGAAACTGATAATTGTAACTATGTCTACTAAGCTTATATATAAGATCTCCATCTTATCTTTATCTATATATTGTGTTAGTTATAGTTCCTGTGTAGATAATTATTACTAACACTGTAGTTTGTCCACAAAAACTATGAATCACTTATTTTTATCTTTAAAACGCATAATCATATTGATAAAGAATGTAATATAACTAATAAGTTAACGTCAATAAGTTTATTGGCCCACACAAAACACAAGATGCTTCTAATATAAAAAAACACTGACCTCTGGGTTATTTCTATATCTACGCTTACATCATTTGTACTCGTATATACGAGTATATGCTTAAATATTTAATGCTTTGATAAGACTTAGGTGTATTCAGTATGTTTCAAAATGACGTATTTCGTGAAATCCTTGAATTATGTGATCATGTGAATGTACCTATTATAAAATAAGTATATTATGTTGTTGTCTAGAACCAATGGTTTTGTTTGAATGAATAATACAGATATTGCTTTGTGAATTGTCCAGCAATATTTATTTATTATACAAAGTTTTATACAATTATTACATACAAGTATTATACAAAGTTGATTTTTATTGGTTTCGTTGGGGATATATTTTTAGTCTGTTCCATATCTGTTAAAGTTTACTTGTACATTTGTAACCTGTATATTGTAGATTTTAATTATATTATAAAACTGTACATTATTTTGTGGATGTCTGTAAAATGTATAAATGAAATGGATATAAACGATATATACTGTTAACTGTTGCAATTATTTTAAAATCCCTATTTACGTTCCCACTGCTGGGATATAGGAACTTATCTCTCGACGGTTTAAATAATTGTTTCAAATTGATATTAAAATTTCTTGAGCCAAGTGCCTATCTTCATAATCTGCAGTAGGAAAATGTATATGTGTGCCGAGTTTCATATATTGAAATAGTAATGACTTCCCTAAATCATAGCACTACATTACAGCTCACTGATTGGCCATGATATCTTCATTAATATCACCCTTAAAATTTAATTTCCAACTAACTGACTCGTATAAAAGTTCGCCCGCTTTATTTCCATAGATAATTTTCTCAAATTGTTCCGTGACGTCATGTTTCATGGAACAAATGGGACCTACTCGATATTTTCTCATCTTTTAAACCTTACCTGATGACCATAAGGAAAAGCAGCTAAATCGGTCAAGCAATTTTCGAGTTGTAGCGAGACTCACGAACATCAATTCATGTTGAGGGTTCCGTATTATTTATATAGATTTATTTACTAGCTAAAGGTTATTATTTACGCATATTAAATTAAATATATCAGAAATTCAGAAATCTAGCTCCCGTAACACAAACTTCGTGCTTACCACGGGGCTAGATGTTGCTGTGTGAATTGTCCGGCAATATTTATTGAAAAAATGTATGTGATCTTAGAAAATGAACTCGGTGTGCGTTGCTCCAGTGTCGTAGCGATCCCGTAGTGTTGATCCGTCGTAGCCCGCCTACGGCGTAGCACCGATGGCTCTACGCTGTTCGTCGCTCCCTCGCTTGTGTGCCGTACCTATAATATGCCCTGCCTAGATATTGTACTGGCTGACTTTTGATTTATAATTTATAGTAAACTGGAAATTTTAATGAATTTATAGTAAACTGGAAATTTCAATGAATTTTAAGTCATAATGAAGATAATAATGGAATATATATATAGATATTATCTTAGGTACCTAAAATAATTATTATTTTAACTTTACATAAAAAGTATATCCAAATTGTCTTGTTGTTCTTATCCAGGAATTATGACAACCACATTTGTCCACTACAACGATTCTGTATCTCTGGTACTCTTATGCTACCTTCTGTGCAGTACCAACATGCCTACATTTCAGCCAATTTTACAGTTAAGTTAAAAATATACTCAGTTCTTCAATTTTAAATATTTAAATTATATTATTATTTTCATAAAATCCTAAATTTGACAATGGAATCTCTTGGAATGTACAAGCAAGTGGAAGATATCTGACGATTTTAAAGCCTACAATATAAAGTTGAGTCTTCTAAAAATAAAACTGAATGGTTATTTTAGATGCTTTTATTAGTTATTTAAACATTATAATTAGTAAAGGAATATAATGCTAAGTGACACTGCTCATATATGTAATATTTAATGTGAATATAATGCTAAGAACTTGATAACTATGAACTGGAAAATAATAATAAGTGACACTGCTCATATATGTATTATGTAATGTGAATATAATGCTATGAACTTGATAACTATTAACTGGAAAATAATAATAAGTGACACTGCTCAAATATGATGTAATATGAATATAATGCAAAAATCTGGAATATAATGCTAAAAACTGGAATATAATTCTAAAAACTGGAATATAATGCTAATAACTGGAATATAATAATACGAGATAGCGATCTCAAATCTTATAATATTTAATGTGAATATAATGCTAAAACTGGAATATAATGCTAATAACTGGAATATAATAATACGAGATACCGATCTCAAATCTTATAATATTTAATGTGAATATAATGCTAAAACTGGAATATAATGCTTTAGCATTAATAATAATAGTAATTATTATTATTAATGCTAAAACTGGAATATAATGCTAAGAACTCTATAACTATTAACTGGAATATAATACTACGAGAAGCCGCTCCTGAATCTGACTTTATTGATAATTAACGTTACCCACAACACACCCCGTTAAACTAGTAACTGGAATATAATAATACGAGTCACTTCTAAAAGTGATAACAAGGTTCACTCTGGATGTTGTTGTTAATCTCTACGAAATCATTTGTGTCGGTCTGGCGGATCGCCTTTCAAATCCAATTTATCCTGTAACTACTAAATGATTTTGAATTTAATCAATTTTGGTATTGGTGACACGAAGACGTATCGGAAATAACCTAAAGGGTTTTTGTGTCCATTTAATAGTTATGTGTTTGAAAATACTTATAAGGTTGCACAATATGACAGGTAGAGCTTACCTTGAAGACGGGCTCAGCCTTCAAAGTACTTTAGACCGCAGTCTAGCACAGAGTAAACCTTGTTCCCTTTTAGTTTATTATCAACTTTCTACGTAAACAGTTCTACTTGAAACACTTATTCTAACCTAACAAACACGATCTTTGGCACGCTTTGGCACCTTCCGACACCGCAGAGCGAGCGTTCGCAATCTCTTTACTTCGTATAAAACGACCAATCTTTTCGGACGGATTTTAACAATCTTTTCATCTACACGCTCGCTTGCCGACTCAATATTATTACAATAGGTTACATAAATAATAACTAACAATACAGCAAATTTAATTATAACCAACATAATCTTTAATAACAACCCGAATTTTAAAATTCCAAATCTTTCATTATTTCCAAATATGTTATTTAATGACCGAATTTACATAACATTTAAATTTTGTGATTATTTGATTATAAGCCACCCAAAACACATAAGAATGCACATGAAACAACCCAATCTTATTATTACAACTTATCTTATGTTAACACGTACATGGATTTATCAGAGAAGGTTCGAGATTATAGCATAAAACAAAACGAATGTCTGCGTAAACTTTTTAATATTGATTTTTGAACGATGATAGTATTTAGACCAAGAACTTAGCTTCGATGTTTATCTTTGCAGAATTCGTTCAAAGTAGGCTATCATAGTTAATCGACAGCCTCAACAAATGCCTTTACCCCTTATATCGCTTGTAGAGGTTTAGCTTAATTCTTTTCACGGGTCGGAAATAACTATCATCTTCATGATCTGAAATTGATTTATTGTAGAATATATCATTGAATTGTGTTGCATGTTTTATAGAGAATGTCCCCGCGCAAAGGTGTTTAGCCGAGTGTGGCCTGAGTGTTATTCCAGGTAGCCGCTTACACGGAAACACTAAACTAAAACTATAATGTTGATATCTGTAACCATCGTTTAAATATAAGAAGATAGAAGAAGAGAAATCCTTATTATCTATTATAAGTTCAAGATGAGATCATTAACTTACGCGAAATAAAATATGAGCACATTATAGGTACATTCAGTTACAAAGTATCTATGGTCTAATGATGTGTACTGATTCAGGTGATTCTATCCGAAGTTTAGAATATTATACGCTACCTTACCGAGCCTTATACTAAATCATGATAAAACTAGTGAGATCAACTTATTATAAAATGATTTAATTCCTATTAATATGAGATCAACTTTAAAATAATTCTAAAATGTATGATTGATGAAATGCTTGTGGAATGAATCTAATACCGTGAAAAATTAAATTGGATGAGCAAACTATACGAGCATTCTGCAAACTAATATGTATGATAAGTATGACGTTGGTTTGAGATCAGAGTTGTCCTTCTCCTAGGGGGGCGGCGGCGCGACGCTGCGAGCCCCCCCTGCCCGGGTTTGATTTCGGAGTGACCGTCTCCTAGATGGGTGGCAGCGCAATGCTCACGAAGCCCATCTCCCCGAATATAAGAAATGATAAAAAAACTAAATCTACACCACCAAAATTTTCATAGAGTGAAGCGAAAAATTGACTAAATTGTTGACATTTTGAAAATGCATACGGTTTATGAATAAGTATTGATTAGTTGGCCAGTAATTTTGATTTGGGATGAGTATGACGTTGGTTTGAGATCAGAGTTGTCCTTCTCCTAGGGGGGTGGCGGCGCGACGCTGCGAGCCCCCCCTGCCCGGGTTTGATTTCGGAGTGACCGTCTCCTAGATGGGTGGCAGCGCAATGCTCACGAGGCCCATCTCCCCGAATATAAGATATGTTAAAAAAACTAAATCTACACCACCAAAATTTTCATAGAGTGAAGCGAAACATTGACTAAATTGTTGACATTTTGAAAATGCATACGGTTTATGAATAAGTATTGATTAGTTGGCCAGTAATTTTGATTTGGGATGAGTATGACGTTGGTTTGAGATCAGAGTTGTCCTTCTCCTAGGGGGGTGGCGGAGCGACGCTGCGAGCCCCCCCTGCCCGGGTTTGATTTCGGAGTGACCGTCTCCTAGATGGGTGGCAGCGCAATGCTCACGAGGCCCATCTCCCCGAATATAAGATATGATAAAAAAACTAAATCTACACCACCAAAATTTTCATAGAGTGAAGCGAAAAATTGACTAAATTGTTGACATTTTGAAAATGCATACGGTTTATGAATAAGTATTGATTAGTTGGCCAGTAATTTTGATTTGGGATGAGTATGACGTTGGTTTGAGATCAGAGTTGTCCTTCTCTTAGGGGGGTGGCGGCGCGACGCTGCGAGCCCCCCCTGCCCGGGTTTGATTTCGGAGTGACCGTCTCCTAGATGGGTGGCAGCGCAATGCTCACGAGGCCCATCTCCCCGAATATAAGATATGATAAAAAAACTAAATCTACACCACCAAAATTTTCATAGAGTGAAGCGAAAAATTGACTAAATTGTTGACATTTTGAAAATGCATACGTTTTATGAATAAGTGTCGATAAGTTGACGACCTCTGTGGCGCAGCGGGCGAAAGTCTGCCTGCGACGCAGGAGGTTGCGGGTTCCATTCCCGCCTCGAAACAAAAATTTGTACGATCTGCAGATATTTGTTCCGAGTGTCTGGGTGTTATATATGTATAATAAAAAATTTCTATCTATGTATGTATATTATATTAAGTATATCAGAAATCAAGCACCCGTAACACAAGCTTCGAGCTTACCACGGGGCTAGATGTTGCTGTGTGAATTGTCCAGCAATATATTTATTTTGATTTGGGATGAGTATGACGTTGGTTTGAGATCAGAGTTGTCCTTCTCCTAGGGGGGTGGCGGCGCGACGCTGCGAGCCCCCCCTGCCCGGGTTTGATTTCGGAGTGACCGTCTCCTAGGTGGGTGGCAGCGCAATGCTCACGAGGCCCATCTCCCCGAATATAAGATAATGATAAAAAAACTAAATCTACACCACCAACATTTTCATAGAGTGAAGCGAAAAATTGACTAAATTGTTGACATTTTGAAAATGCATACGGTTTATGAATAAGTATTGATTAGTTGGCCAGTAATTTTGATTTGGGATGAGTATGACGTTGGTTTGAGATCAGAGTTGTCCTTCTCCTAGGGGGGTGGCGGCGCGACGCTGCGAGCCCCCCCTGCCCGGGTTTGATTTCGGAGTGACCGTCTCCTAGATGGGTGGCAGCGCAATGCTCACGAGGCCCATCTCCCCGAATATAAGGAAATATTAATTTTAAATTACCTATCTTAATCAAGAAACACTGGCAATCGTGTAGCATATTACATCTTATAATTTACAACTATAATTCAAAATAATTAGACCAGAGGAAAGTGACTGAACATTTTGGTTAGCAAGAAATGCACAATTATATTTCTCGAAATACTGCCAATTGCAATCAAAGACCAAAAAGCTATCTTCAATTATTATCTTATCCAAAAATACCATCATACGATTTTCAATTCTACTGTGAGTTGCGATTTTTAATCATGGATAAAAAAGTTAAATCCTTAAAATTTTTATTAATATTTATTTGTCGAATCGAAATAATGATTTGAGATTAGAGTTGACTGTTTAAGTTTTAATATTATTCGAAGTTAAATCTAACTATTTACAACTAACGTGTTTCACCCTGTTTTTTTTCCGATATTGAGATTAATTTAATTACACGACTAGTACACGATCACATCAAACGCACGTGTTGTTTACGAATTGCCTGGGCCATATTTTTATCTACCAAAATTACAGCTCTTGGGAACAACCGCGGGCGGACTGTACCTACAAGATATCATACGAAAATACTACAATATACACTATATGTTATACATAAAAGAATAGAAGCCTTCATCTATGGTGTGTTTACATTATATAAATAATAATTTATATATAATATTGTGATTATATATTATATAATACATATACATATATAATAATATGTTATTTCAAAGTACAATGAGACAAAACACCACCAACATAATAACCTAAGAGCCCGTGATGGCCAGACCTTCCTTTAATTCACAAGCGTGAAAATTCTTTCATGTGTATGTCTAACATAGGTAAGAATAACCCCCAAACATGAAACCTGGATCGCGGTTCCTTTGGGAGATAACAACCTTTTACCTGTTATCTCCCAAAGGAACCACGATCCAGGTTTCATGTTTGGGGGTTATTCTTACCTATGTTAGACATACACATAAAATAATTTTCACGCTTCAGAATTAAAGGAAGGTCTGGCCATCACAGGTTATTAGTCTATACTAAGAGCCCGGTCTGGCCAGACCTTCCTTTAATTCACAAGCGTGAAAATTCTTTCATGTGTATGTCTAACATAGGTAAGAATAACCCCCAAACATGAAACCTGGATCGTGGTTCCTTTGGGAGATAACAGGTAAAAGGTTGTTATCTCCCAAAGGAACCGCGATCCAGGTTTCATGTTTGGGGGTTATTCTTACCTATGTTAGACATACACATGAAAGAATTTTCACGCTTGTGAATTAAAGGAAGGTCTGGCCATCACAGGCTCTTGGTCCATACCAAAGAAATAAACAAGAAAAAACTAATCAGGCGACTGGGACTGCAGTCCCAGCTTTGTCGTGGGACCACTTGCCTGAATCCTCAAATAAAATATAGTGGAATCGTATTTAAAATTTTAATTATCTAATAATTGATTATATAATAGATTGATAGTACAACTAGTCGACCCCGCGCGGCTTCGCCCGCTTTCTATAGTTTTCTCACATTTTAAACCTTCCCCGGACTACTACGAACATTTCAAGACCAAAACCAGCCAAATCTTCTCGCCCGTTCCCGAGTTTTAGCGAGACTAACGAACAGCGATTGATTTTTATATATATATATATAAGAGATATATAGGATATTTAATTTAAAATACGTTATGGTTGGATAGTCTCCTTCAGTCTTAAATGGTGGGATTAAATATTTTCTTATTTTAAAATAATTATAAAGTTTTTTTTACTATAGGTATTATATAAATCTTGTTGGACAGTATCTAGCCCCGCTTAGGTGCTTTTCGTTTTAAATTATTTATAGTACCCTAGGAGGTTTAAATGGTGAGAAAACATGGTAAAATAGCGGACGAGGCCGCGGGCTGGTCAGCTAGTATATTATATAGTATTTATATTATTCTGAAGTACAGTCCATCATTCTCCCCAATTAAGAAATCTAAAGTAAGTTTATGAATCGTAATTATTACGCTACTACTACACAATGTCCTGCAGTGTTATATTATAACACATTATAGTGTTATATTATAACATTATGGTGTTACATAACTACTACGTGCTACGTCTAGGTTATAAAGCGTATGTGGATTTTACTTTTCATATTACACAGTACTACAAGTATCTAGTTAGAATATTTACTTGAAGAACGCTATGGAATTTATAGAGGAAGTTACACGATATTTTCATTTGACGGAAGTCCACTGCTGGTCGTTGGAATAAAGATTTGTTACAAGCGATGTGTGTAAGTGTGTCATTACAAGCAACATTTTTTTCTTAAATTTTAAATTTAAACTTATTTGAAAATCTAATTAATTTTTGATTGAGGTACGTTTAGCGCGATCTTTATTTCTGCTTATTATATTTATTATTTTAATTACGCATTAATATTTCTAAGGAGATAAGTTGGATAGGTACATATTTCTAAAACTACTTATTATGAACAGATTTTATTTAAATGTAAAATATGCTTTATTATTACAATATCTGGTATTTGTCTGGGTCTTGTCTGTGTATAACAAAAGTCAATAATAAACACGTTAAAGCCAATGAGACTAAAATTCGCACCATCTGCAGATATTTGTTACAAGTGTCTGGGTGTTTTATATGTATAATAAAAAAATATTCTATTAAGTATATCAGAAATCTAGCACACGTAACACAAGCTTTGAGCTTACCACGGGGCTAGATGTTGCTGTGTGAATTGTCGAGCAATATTTATTTTATTATATTGACAACTAGAAAAATGTACCTATCCGTTTCCTAATACACCGACTAAAATTATTGAAATATAATAATATAAATTTATCTGTACTAATAATAAACCTGTAAGGGTCGGTCATGGAGTAAGTTAGTTTGTTTTCAGAGATATTGTCCTTATAGACTTAATATATGATACTTTAACTAATTTGACGATTTTTGGAATTTTCTTCTGTATGTATCTGTATCCAAAAGTCTAAAACCGATGATCCGAATTTGATGAAATTTGGAAAATAAACATTTAGACGTCTGGGATAGGCTACTATTATATTATAATACGCGGACGGAGATGTTGAGGGCATAGCTAGTTCTATACATATAATCTTATTTCTATAATTTAATTTTCTAAGCCCTAAAACTAATTACTTACCGTAATAAAAAGTTAATACTCGTTTAATGAACTCTTGAAAATTATCTAACTTACTACTAACTAAAATAATAATTCCTACTCGAAACCATTGTATACCTAGTAAGAGATTTTTGAGAAATTTGCTTATTTTAATTAAGATCTAAATTGAGTAATATAATATAAAGTATATACACTGTTAGAACTCTAGCTAGAAGCTATAGAATGTTCCAACAGGAAAATAAAACTAATATCACAGCGTTAACAGCTCAAGTCCTACTCCATCACGACTAACTACAAACTACGGGTTCAGAGAACGGGCAAGGTCCGAGTTGTGTGCGGGACGACCATTGACGAGAATCTTAATTTTACACATTGTAATATCTTCCAAAATTTGGACATACAAAAGAATGTTATATAATATTAGTATCCTACTCATATTATATGTATTTACATGCGAAAGTTTGAAAGAATGTATAGATGTGTAACTCACGAAAATTTTGAAAGTGAAATAGAATGTATAGATGTTTGTTAAAATTGGCTACATTTTACCGCAGGTATATCCGTTATAACGAGGGAAAGTTAATTTAAACACGGGAAAAGTCGCGAGTGGAAAACTCGTAACTTAAGGGGCCGGTGACGCTTGCAGGGAATTTCAATTCGAGGCGCGTGCGAAAATCGGCCCGCATATCGCTATCTCTATTTAGCCGATGACGACAACCACAGTGTTTGACTGTGTGCGTGAGTAGTTAGGTTATATTAGGAATTTAGGATAGCTCACCTGATGTTTCATGTCATGACCATAGAAAAAGATATCTAATGTTTTAATAATCGTTTGACGGCACCGGCTTCGCTTTTGAAACATTTGCTGCACAAACAATACGTGTTGAGATATGTTAGTTATCAAGCCGGTATGTTAAAAAAATCTCACTGAATGTTTAGTTTGCCAATGCGTTTTTTTCTTTCAAGTTTCTCAACAAAGTCTACATAAGAAATCTATCAAGAAATACCTACTTAGTATCTAAGTAAAACAAGGTTTTTTTTTAATTTCCGAATTTGGCTGGAGTGTAGGTAGGTTCGTCATACGGTTCTGCTTCTACTATGTATATTCTGCTTCTACTAAATTTAGGATTACAAAATTACGAGCATTATAAAATTATGATTAGAGAACAAAAGAAAGGATTTAGCGGTAAACATTTATTTCGCTAGACAGATAATACTTTTATTCATCACCTTAAAAACTTAATTTAAACATTAGGTATTATAAAGAATAGCAATAGAACTTATTTTTTCATAGAACTGGTGGCCTTATCACTCAAAGCGATTTCTTCCAAGCAACCAAAGTGCTTTATAACCTAAATTTACACAATTACCATAGGTACCTACTAAAATGTTATACTAAAACATACAACATAATAATAACTCTAGTGTTTCATCACATGTCATCACTTTGTTCGATCATATCAAAAATCATATTTTTATTTTTTTTCGTGTATTTCTTTTCTTTACGGGAAGGGACCTCTTTTTCCTGGGAACTGATAACCACAGGCGTTTTTTGCTTGATCGTCGTGGCTCTGTAAATATTTATACAAATTATAATCTAATCAATTTACTATGGCTATAAGACCTACTTGTACATTAAAACAACAGAATAAATAAAAATTGCCGGACAATTCACTCAGCAACTTCTAGCCCCGTGGTAAGCTCGTAGCTTGTGTTACGGATGCTAGATTTCTGATATAGGTAAGTACTTAATATAATATACATACATAGATGGATATTATTTTATTATACATTATATATAACACCCAGACACCCGGAACAAATATTTGCAGATCATACAAATAGTTGTCCCGCGGCGGGAATCTAAGACTAAATTATTCTAAATGAAACATCCAATGTTTCGTACATGTACCTACCTGGGTACCTAGTACTTCCCTTCTTCACTTATCCTTAGATATAAGTAAGTAATTACCTAAACAACATGTTAGATAAGCACTTACCTACGTAGGTAGGTAGGGACAATTACTGAGTGAGTAAGTTTTTTATAGGTAAGTAGGTACGATGGTAGGTTGATTTTACTTGTTGTACTTTAAAATAAAACAAGCAACAATAATATAAGTTAGGCACTTACTGTGAGATACAACCCAACGTTCCGAGACCATTATCAGCTACCAAACCGTAATTCAAATACAAATTCTTTATTTTAACACAATGTAACATAACAGTTTACACTAAAGCATTACATGGGACTTACAATTAATAAAATAGAAAAATATCAAAATTTGTAAACAAAGCCAAAGTCACAGTAACGTCACAGTAACTTTTTAGACACCGATTTAGAAAAAAATAAATATAATAGACTCCAAAGAGAATATAATCACTACGTTAGAGTATTTATTGGTTATTGATAGACTCCTTCCCTCACGACGAAAGAGTTCCGAGCGTTCTTGTAAATACGCGTTGCACTAGTGTGAGTTAGTGCGAGCAATAAGCAATACTAGCTGTTGAAAATTTGGTATGAATTTGGATGTGTTCCGTAATACCAAAAATGATGACTGAAAACATTTTGTATTCCTCACAAAGTATTTTTATTCGGTGACTTAACAATATAAGCTATGTTTCTATGCAAATAATTTTTAAGATATTGTTCTTTTTCATACCAAACCAATAAGAAGAAAACATGCATTTTTAACGTAAAAAATTTGCAAAAAGCGATTGGCTTTAATTTCATTTAAAGTAGGTATTTTGTAAAAATAACTCCATAGGAACCTAGATAAATACTATTTAAATAATAATAATGCAATAATATCATGGAAATATGCCCGAATTACAAATAATTTTGGTATTACGTTTGTATGGGAAATTCGTCCTCCGCCGGATTCTTAAGCAAATATTATTGTGTCAATCTAATTGCGTTTGGGACCTTTACGGGATCGTAAGTGCGCTAACGCCGGCCGACGGCGGTCGCTAGTCAAATGAACTAAATGCAAATACATTTTGCTAGGATCATGGACTAGGGGTTTGAATAAAAATTATTTAAATTTAGTTTTGTATTAAGAATACAAGTGAATACAAACCTCTTTTTTCGGTTTTATACATTTTCCTAAATAATTCGTAATTGATCTTTTATGATATTTTATGATATACAATTATAACTATAAATTCATTTTCTAGAACTTTAGAATCCTTACCTAAAAATTAAATAATACGTTATTTTGATGGTTACAGATATCTATACTAATAATAAATCTGTAGGGATATTGTGTTTATAGGCTCAAAATATGATACAGAAACTAAATTTTCTGTATTTTTGTATGTGTGTGTGTATGTGACGCCATAAATCTTAAACCTGATCCGATTTGATTAAATTTGGTAGGTAAACATTTAGAGGTCTAGGACACAGAATAGGCTTTTAAATTCTTGCTACAATGTACCTGAAATTTATGAATAAATATTTTGATTTTTGATTTTTTGATTTTTACAGTTATGATCAGACGTGGCCCCTATACAAACATGACTTAACGCGGACGAAGTCGCGGGCACCGCTAGTCAACTAATAATGTTAACAACCCCTATTACGTCCCAATAATGGGCACATTTCTCTCCAATAACAATGAAGGTATTGGGAGAATCGGTATATTCACCACGCTTACCAAGCTGTATATTGGTGATCGCAGTAAGTTGGTACAGAACGACGCTGATGCTCGTCGTCTGTTATATAAATCCCTTAGTTTGTTTGGCAACACTTACTGGATAGGGGGGTGGTGCTATTCTAAGGCCGGCACCACACGGCCAGATAAACACTAAAAATTTTTAAACGCAATAATACAATTTTTTTTAACAATAACTAGTATCTGATTAGTCCCAAGTACTAGCCGGTAACGAGTGTCGCGGTCGTTTTTACTCAACAATTATTATATTTACTCAATATGTTTACTCATAATCCATTCCAACGATTAAATTATAAAAAAATGGTCTTTTAAACCCAGCAATTTGATTAATTGATTAATTCAGATTTTGTCTGTAAGTCTCCCCTGAATGTATTATAAAAGTTCCCATGCATTATTATAATTTAAATAATCAGATATTTTATAATAACCCTTTTTACAAGGAATATTTTTTTAAATTATTCTTTGTAAATAATTAAAAAAAATGATAATTTTCTTAAATGACAGTTGATGAAATTCTCTGAAAACATTTTTATAAAAACGTTTACAACCCCTCATAAAATAAACTTGAACTTGAAAAGATTGTCTGCCTAATTGCCAAGTACCTACTTCATCATAAGACAAAATCTCTCGGTGTTACACTGGCCTCCTCGCACCCCTTACAGCCAGCCCAAGCCTCCAAAACATAAGGTACATTTTAAATTACCAAACCTAAATATAAATAATAAAATAATATAATGTAAAAAAATACTATTATATGTTTTCTAACATACTAACGAATTAATTTTTGCAATTTTAAATGTCGTCTAGTACCTATATTATTCACATGTCTGAAAACGTGAGATAATATATAATTTATAGTCCAACATGTTGTCCATATGTTGCATTATTATAATTTAATATTTACGTTATCATCTGTAACAGACATCAACTGTTGTGAATAAATGTTTTGAGTTTGAGTTCGAAAATACCTAAAGCTAAATCTGAACCTTCTCCACGTTAGGTATATCAGAACGTAAAGTTCAGCTACTTCGTAATCCTTAAAACTAGTTGTACCTGACAAATGCTGAAGAATTTGGCTCGTGATTCAGGATGTGTCGGTTACTTACCCTCGCCGCAGTCGCGACGCGGTCCATTCGTCACATGCTGGGGCCCGCGGCTGGCCCCCGCGCCCCTGCCCCCGCGCCCCTGCCCCTGCGCACCAGCGGGCTCTTGCGCTCGAGCTGCGAAGGCGCCGCCATCATAGCCAAAGACGAGCACAACATATCCTCCTGAGATTGTGGAGCTTGCTCCTGCGATGTACTCGGTACCGGCCACCGATCCCTGTCCACGACCGGATTTAACAACATTGACGCATTCGCCGAAGAATGTTCTCGTTGTATCACTTGAGCGTTAAAATATTTTACTTGTTGTCTAGGTCTCACGTTAGGATCATCTTTTTCGACATTTTTTTGTGTGTGAAATGTCTGCTGTGGTGATGGTGACGGGTCGAGCGACGGTGATACGCTTACTGAGTCGAATCCAAAAGGTGCAATCTGGCCAGGTTCCAGGTTAACTGGGATTGGTTGAAAGTTTTTAAAACTTTCAACCGACTCCAGCTTGGCCTGCTGTTGTGTTCTCATTAGACGTTTGACCGGAAGCCGGACAACATACGGCGTTGTCCTGGAGACATCCTCATTTGTGTAGTCCGTAAGCACCTCGAGCACGTGTACTGGTGGGCGCGCGGGCACCGGGCGGGGCAGGTCGCGGCATGGCTGCAGGCGCCGCTCGCCGGGCCCGCGGTGCCACCAGTGCGCGGCGCGTCGGGCTGCGCGCGCGCTGCCTCTGCTGCCGCGCGCCGCGCTACTCGCGCTCTCGGCGACAATGGAGATAGAATCTGATTAACAAATTTTACATTTATCATTTTTGCACTGGCGAGGAAACCTTTTTATAACAGCTAAAATATCTTCAATGCAGATGAGGTCGTATCATGGTATTGTAGTCAAAGTTTATGTTAAAACTTTACAGTGCTTGAAAACTACAGCGCTTGAATCCCATTGAATGACATTCACTGCTGGACATAGTCGTAACTGAATGTATGACTACGATGATGTAATAAATGATGTGACCAATACAAAGAGATAAAAAATCGGTTGACATGAACCTTACTTGAACCGCTGGCGAGTTCAAAGCTGCTGCTAGGCTGCGGTGGCTCTATGCAGCAGCATACTCTCCTCAGGAAGTCTACGAAGCGCTTCAGCGTGGGGAAGGTATGCCACAACGCCTTTCGGAAGTTTTCTCCACTTAAGCAGTAGAGAAAAAAGTTGATTCCAAAGTTGGTGTTGAAGAATTGCAAACCAATTTGTTGCAGTGCTTCCCAGTGCCGGCCGAACTCGGAGAAACTCTGTGAACAAAAGAGACAACGTCATAATAAAGTCTATACTTAGACGCTTAGGCTCGTCACGATATCTGGACATAATAGTAAATGCTAAATGGGGATTTCCTCAGTTTCACTCTAGGTACGAGGATAGTTCTTACAAAAGAAAAACTAAAAACATAATTAGAAGCGGCTGCTAAGCGCTACGAAGTTCGCGGGGCAGCTAGTTCCCTTATGAAAATTGGTTCGTTCAGTGTCAATACTGAGATGGTTTGCTTTTGACTTTGCTTTTTGGTATTTTTAATGGTACCTTAAGTGGTGGATACAAAGGAAGTTAAGAGAGTGGCGGTGGGCGGTGCGAGAGAGAGCAAAATAGAACCGGTTCTAATGATGAAGGGGATGGTCCGTAATATGAGTTCATTCCACAAGTCGCTCGTTGACAAGTGTTCTAACAGGTGTCAATGACGTGTCCAGAAGGTTCGACTGGCGTGTACCAGGCGTTCCTCGGGAGCTTAATAAGTATTTATTCATCTATATTTATTATATTATTATCTTAAGATGTTCATTATGAAACTGAAGACTAACTTTTGAACCTGCATATTGAGCTGGTTAAATGGCAAGAAATTGGGTCTTAATTTTTTTTGTTTTTTTAATTGTAAATATTTTTTATACATAAACTGTTTTTTTAATAATCTTTAAATTTCGTATTTTTTTTATCGGGGATAGGATGATTATAGATAGTATAACACCCCTCCTACTAGGCGGAAAGGGGCGGCGCCCCCGTTAGATGAAAAAGACGCTGATATCCCCCATCTCATTCAGTTATAACTTGATTCATAAAAACTTAAAAGATTCTTTAAAATTCTCATATATTTTTAAAGAATTTACGTAAATAATGTTTAAAACAGTTTTTAATACAAATTACTGTATTTAAGTTAGTTTATTGAAAATTGTAAATATATCCTTAAAATTATATTAATAACGTTTTATTACGGTTAAACTTCTATTGACATCCCCAAAATACCTCAAAAATAAAATTGCTTCCTCTAAAAAATGCAAAGTTCATTTAACATTTCAATGGACTATATTGCTTCCTGGGAACGGTCCTAGGCATCTATGATGCTTATGCAAACATGGATGGTTGCAACCAAAAATGTTTTTGCTGGTTATAGTAGCATCGCCACTATACTAACTTGCGGGCGTGTCATATTTTTCCTTATGTTTTACTTAATACTGTATGTGAAAATATAAGAATAAGTTACTAAAATATCATCATCATTACCTCTATTTACGTTCTCACTGCGATAGACCGATAGTCCCTTCCTCCCAGGAAGGACTTCTCTCTTAAATATTAGCCCTTAATTCACCACGCTCTGGCCAAGTGCGAGTTGGTTAATGTCACATGTCTTTCAAACTTTTCTATTTTATTTTTAAAGTTTTAGAACATGCCTGTTTTCTCACGATATTTACATTCACCGTTAAATCACTTGTTTTTAAAGCGCACTTAATTTGTCAAGAAGAAAAATCCAGAGGTGCGCTGCCGAGTTTGAATCTACCACCTTCGGAATGAAAATTTCCGAACTATGGTTGTTTAATTTCAAGATAGATACCTAGATGTATCTTACCTTAGATCAAACCTATTGGTCAAGCGTTCTGCATTCACTCTCTGAAGGTATTAGGACCAATGTCGTTGTGTTAATTTTCCAGCAATATTTATTTATTTTATTATTTATTTATAGTAAAGGAGGTCCATCCGTGTTGGCTTAGTGGGAGCACACTTGACATGAATTCCAATGGATTGTGCATTCCTGAATTAAAACCCGCCGTGGACATCTGGATTTTTCGTCTTGAAAAATTTAGGGACGGTTTAAAAACAAGCCTTTTAACGGTGAAGGCAAACATGGTGATTATCTATCCGAGGACTTTGAAAAGTTTGAAGGACACACATCCAGCCATCACTTTGCCAGCGTGTTCAATTAAGGCCTAATCACTCTCGTAAAAAGAAAATTACCTGTGTCCCAGAAGTGGAAACGAGAATAGGAGTGCTTATGGAAGTAGTGAAGTGTATGGTATAGTGATCTATTAAACATGTCTGGCAAAACCCACAGTGCAATTGTGATTTGACTAGAGGTTCAAAGGAATTATACAGGGTGATTGGTAGGTGAGTGCAAAGCTGCTAGGGGATGGTAGTGTGGACTATTTGGAACCATTTAAGCCATAGTTGTCTTAACCGAAGTCGGACTATTTTTTTTTTATGAATTTTTTACGGGATACAAGGAAAATACCTAAAATTTTACAGTTAGTTGCTAATAACTGCCAGTTTAAAAGGCCAGTTAATTATTTTTTGTTTAATTTAAGTTAAGCTATGTGTAAGCAATCTACCAAAACTTGTTTTTAGGTATCTGAGTCATTAGCCATTTTTTTACAGACATTTCAAACTTACGAAAATGTTCTGCGATTTTCGAAAACCATTTTTGACGTTGTTTTAAAAAAAAACGAATGGTGCTATTTTTGTTCAAACCTTTTTAAAAACATGTGTGGTTATTACTCTTTCTTTTGAGGTATCAATTAAGCGAACATCTCAAAAAATATTGAAATTATGATACAAAAACCAAATTGAGGGAGAAAATTTAAGCCAACTTTAATGAAAAAAAGCAAATTACCGAATTGCTGAAAGTGGCATAAATAAGTGGTTTATGCGTGTATGACTCCAGATTCAGAGATAATAAGATAAGCAGACACAATTCTAAGGTCGAGGAATAGATTTTGGCAGCATTCTAAGCGGATCCTACTACCATCACTAGCGTAGTAGCTCAAAATCTTAACATTTCACAATAGAAGATGTGTATGTAGAGTATGCACAAAAATGATAAGTATTTATTCCATGGCCCGGGTCTGCCAGGATTGGAAGAGCAAGATACCGGGAAAATAATAAATAAATAAATAAATAAAATAATTTATTCAAAATTCTTAGTGCTATAGATTATGGTATAATACATGATAATTTAATTCTTAAATAAAACGAGTGCCTAAACTAGGTTAAAACCTGTGTTATAGGCTAAAAGTGCATACAAACATAAAATCACTTAAAAATCGAGGTATAAATAGTGAAAGAATTGCAAATTTTTAAATATCTTACTTATCAACTAATTACAATGGTATGCATTGAATTGTACTTATATTTTATAAGCCTACTTTAAAACTGCTAATAATTTTTCCGTATCATCGTAGGACATGTTTTGTAAGGTATCTTTCAACTTTCTCTTACAGTTATTGTAATTAAGTAAATAAATATTAGTGGAAACATTTAATCTATTATATAGAAAAGGACCGAGAACGCTGAAGAACCTATGACTAAAAGCATGTTTACGACCTGTCTGCTTAGGGCAGACTTTGTTATTTCTTCTCTTTGTAGTATGCTCAGTACTATAAGCAAGGTTTGTGTGTTGTTTTAGAACGGTGCCTAAAATAAATAACTGCCGCACTGATAGTACACCACAGGATTTGTACAAAAGGCTAGTAGAAAAGATAAATGGTCGGAAAGTTGACACTTTGAGTACTGCTCTTTGTGCTCTTTCTACAGTTAATAACAAAGATTTGCCAGCACCTCCCCATGATGTTATACAGTACGTTAAAATTGATTGACATAAGGCTTGGTAAATCTTAATAATTAGTTTCTTGTCCGCAATGTGTCGTAATTTTTTAAAAATAAAAATTAACTTACGGACTCTGATTACCAGAGTTTCAATGTGATGTTTAAATGACAGAGTTTCGTCTAATATTATTCCTAGGTATTTTAATTTACATGTTCTTGTTATAATAGGACACATGCAGTTATTGAGTTTCTGATTTTTACAATGATGTGCATATATTTTGTAGTCGTTCGGTGAAGGTTTGCGCATCGAAAACTCGATATAATTAGTTTTTTCAGCATTTAATGTTAGTAAATTACGTTTCAGCCATTTATTTACAATATTAAACCCTTGTTGTGCGTACCCATATAACTCAGTTTTTGAATTTGCAGAAAACAGAAGAGCAGTGTCGTCAGCATATGAAATAATTTTTCCATGATCTAAAACAAGGTCACAGAGATCGTTTATATAGATTAGGAATAAGGTAGGACCTATAATACTACCTTGTGGGACCCCGAAATCAGTATTTTTTAAATCATTACTAAAGACACTACCCACCTTGACGCATTGAGTTCGATCTTCAAGATAGCTCTTAAAAAGTTTCAGTTGTGTACCCCTTATTCCCATCATTTCAAGCTTGTGCAAAAGAATGGGAATTGAGACTGTGTCGAAGGCTTTTGATAGGTCTAAAAAGACCCCCAGAGTGTGGTGACCCTGATCAAGCTCTTGTTCAAGATGATTAGTAAGGTGATGGACGGCATCTGCCGTTGATAATTTTGCTCTGAAGCCAAACTGCGTTTTAGATAAAATAGCCTTATCTTCTAAATATGTAATCAAACGTTTATTAATAATTTTTTCTAATATTTTGGATAAACAAGGTAAAAGAGATATGGGTCTATAGTTATTAACCTGTTTTTTGCATCCGGATTTGTAGACCGGAACCACGACTGCTTTTTTAAGACACGTGGGAAAAGTCCCAGTTGCTAGACATTTATTAAAAATATTAGTTAACGGGGGAATTAAGATTTGTCTAAAACGTTTTATTATCTTAGTTGAGATGTTGTCCCATCCCTCAGCACAATTATCTTTTAGGCTTTTTATCAATATTTCCACTTCGGCCTCATCACTGTCTAACAGGACAAAATAATCCAATTCTGCCGTTTTCTCCTCAACAGAGACATCAGGTCATCTTCAATGCGTGATTCTTAAAATCAATCTTGTGGACAAATAAAAGTAAATTTTCCAGAGAGGGCATAACAAACTTTTACAACCTTCACCAACAGGCCAACAAGGGCAGAAATCCATACTGGAAAAAGCAGGTGTCAGTACAGAGGAAATTCTCTGTCAGTGTGTGGGCTGGAGTAATTGGCAGAACTTTGATTGGGCCCCACTTCTTACCAGATACCTTAAATAGTAATAATTATTTGGGATTTCTTCAAAACGATCTTCCAATGCTCGTAGAGGTGTCCTAATATTTAAAACTGACCAACTGACGTTAGGATTGTGTCTGCCTGGGTTGACTCCACATTCCACGTGGTGTATGTCACTTTCAGCAATTCGATAATCTGCCTATTTTTTCATTAAAGTTGCCTTGAATTTTCTCCCTCAATTTGGTTTTTGGATCATAATTTCAATATTTTTTTAGATATTCGCTTAATTGATACCTCAAAAGAAAGAGTAATAACCACACATGTTTTTAAAAAGGTTTGAACAAAAATAGCACCATTCGTTTTTTTTTTAAACAACGTCAAAAATGGTTTTCGTAAATCGCAGAACATTTTCGTAAGTTTGAAATGTCTGTAAAAAAATGGCTAATGACTCAGATACCTAAAAACAAGTTTTGGTAGATTGCTTACACATAGCTTAACTTAAATTAAACAAAAAATAATTAACTGGCCTTTTAAACTGGCAGTTATTAGCAACTAACTGTAAAATTTTGGGTATTTTCCTTGTATCCCGTAAAAAATTCATTAAAAAAAAATAGTCCGACTTCGGTTAAGACAACTATGGCTTAAATGGTTCTAAATAGTCCACACTACCATCCCCTAGCAGCTTTGCACTCACCTACCAATCACCCTGTATATACTGAACTCTATAAAAACTGTCGTGGTTTGATAACAGTGCACTGCGGATCCACAGTGCATTGTGATTTGACTAGAGGTTCAAAGGAATTATATATACTGAACACTATAAAAACTGTCGTGGTTTGATAACAGTGTCCTTGATCCTGAAGAAGTCCCACGTTCTGGGACGAAACGGTTGATCAATAGTCTACGTAAATAAGGTTCGTGTATTGCCCGTTTATCTCAATATGAATATACTGAACACATTAAACAATTTAATCCTCATAAATTTAAAAAAAAATTCTTAACACCGGCGCCCGGGGGAACAGTCTAGGAATGTTACCACAACGCTACTATAATCTTTTGTATCAGTAAAAGAGTTCAACGCGCACCGCCATGCTTACTATCTCTTACTTTGTAACTGAAGGAAACTTTGTAGGTTTAGAGGAACTAACTTGAAACTACTGAAACGATTTCGATGAAACTTCACAATAATATACCACAAGGAGTACTTTTTTAGTAATTTCGTTTTACTATAAGAAAGTTTTTGGTGTTTAAATCATTTTACAATATTGTCGATACTATGGTTAGTGAATTTTGTATGTAACAGTTTAAACTTTGAAAATTGTTTTATTTTTATGTATGAACATGTTAGAATACTTTATGGCATGACTTATCTTAATAACTAAATTGTATTCAATTTGACTAAGAAATGAACTGAAACTGATTCATTGTAACGTATTGTTTCATTTTATAAATATCACGAACAGCCCGATTTTTGAAGAACAAATATCGTTTGAGTATCAGCTGCAACACCCCAAAGAAGAACACCGTATGACATAATACTATGGAAATAACTAAAATAAACAGGTCTGGCAGTGGCTACATCAGTAATAAATCTTATCGTCCGTACTGCATAAGTTGCTTAACTAAGTCTAGGGCTAAAGTTTTTAAATGTTGCGTCGATTGAAGACAAGTATCAAGATGCAGACCTAGAAAAACTGTTGAGTTGAGAATAACATAGAATGACTGTTGAGTCAAGAACTTCATCATTTAATATTATTTTTGTTGGAAGTTCTCTTACATTAAGAATTTAATGCGTTTGGTCTTTTTCGCGTTTAGTATAATTTTTTTTATGGGCCTAATGTGTCCCACTGCTGGGCAAAGGCCTCCCCCAATTTCCTCCAATCATCCCTATCTGGCGCGATATCTTTCCAGTTTTTGTTAAACTGGTCTAAGTCTAAATTATTATCTGTAAACCAATCTACTCGTAGTATTCGTGATAGTGAGTTAGTTACATCGTCATAATTATATTCTTATACCCGTCTACTTTAAATATGATGTATCGTCAGCAAATAAGGCTATATCATAAAGATCTTTCGCAAAATAAGGAAGATCATTTACAAAAACTAGAAATAAGAATGACCTTATTATTGTTATTATTATTAATTTTTATTTGAATTGCATAACGTATTTATTTATTTAGTTAGACATTATTTTCTTAGTATTATAGATCGATCGATCGATATTATATTAATTAAGTTATAAATAAATGAAATGATCCTTGTGGGTGGTGGATTAAAACTCGGCCGCGCGCACCTCTGAAACATTTATGTTCGCTTTGAAAGCTCGTGCTTTAATGATGAAGGCAAACATCGTGAAGAACCGGCGTGTGTTGAGAACTTTGAAATATTTGAAGGACATGTGTCATTTACCAACCCTTACTTTGGCAGCGTGGTGAATTAAAGCCTAATATAATCTCTCTCGACAAGAGAGAAGACCCTGTGTTCCAGCAGAGAAAACGTAAATAGGGGTGATAAATAATAAACAAATATTGCTGAACAATTCATACAGCAATCTAGCCCCGTGGTAAGCTCAAAGCTTGTGTTACTGGTGCTCGATTTCTGATGTAGGTAGTACCTACATCAGAAATCGAGCACCTCTAGGTACCTACTAGGTACTTAAAATATAATTTGAGGTATATCTTACTAAGTCTAAATCTGAGTCATAATTTGAGGCTCAATCTAAGTCTTAATCTGAGTCTAAATTAAAGCTAAATCTAAGTCCAAATTCGATTCCAAATCTAAGTTTAAAACTGAGTTTGAGTCTAAATCTAAGTTTCAGAATTTAATTCGTTTTAAAGTTAATTTGTCTGAAAAAGAAACAAACAATAAAAGTTTACCTCTTATTTATTACGAGATTAATCGCGCTATACATTTTTTTTACAAATCCTTCTATTTACCAATAGAAGGATTTGTAAACAAAATGGTATCCATAGACAATAAAGGGCTTTTGATAATATGATTATACCATCGTGCAAGGTATCGTTGCTGTGCCGCATCAAAGCTGCACACGACGCAGTCCTTTCATGTGCTTGCAATGCAGTGATAGATTTAGATTAATCCACGCAAGAATATTGGGTAAGTATCCTTCACTGAGAGGGTGTAGTATTCAGATTGTGAGGAAGCATGAAATAGGACGTTGTTATTGTTTATGAATAGAAAGACGGTACAAAGCCACATATTCTAAGGTAAGGTAAGGTTTATATAAAAACTATGACGAAGCAGATATTCTGAAACTAGCCGTATCAGGTATCTGACCTATCTAAACCGAATAGTCTATAAACTGTGTTTCAGTTTGCGACTGCCTTCCCTTTGTGTTCTCAACTATCCCTATCGAGGACCTGTTGTTGCCGGTTGCAAAAAATAATTTACAAAAAACACGACGTTTTAAACTGCCTCTATAAAAAACTTACAAACAAACAAGTCGAAAGTTCCCCTACATTTCGTAACATAAAAGAGCATATACGGGCGAATTGAGAAAACTGTTCCTTTTTGAAGTAGGTTAAAAAAATCTCAATAAAAGATTTCCACGTTTACGGAAGACTACATTTTTTAAACGCCATATTTTTTCAGCGATTCTGAGAATTCTGAATTTCAATTCTTGGTAAACTGGCCCGAAAAATACATATTTATAAGGCCCGAATACTTTGTTAAAACTGTCTTCGACAAAGAACCACATCGATGCCTAAACGTTATTTGGAAAATCCCGTAACGAGTTCAGGAACTATATTAATAAATTTAAATATCGAGAGATACGGGTTTGAATCTTGCCAGTAAATCCCTTTGTATTGCGTCAGATTTTTTATGGCCATATCTAATTTTTCAAAAGATTAAATATTCTAAAATTTATTATATTAATTATTTTATAAGATTGTGAACCTAATATTGATTTATAAGGACCTATTTCACGATACCCTACAATAAAGGCTTAGAGAATTTACATGAATAAGGTTTTTATGGCATAATTTTATTGTTTTGTTTTTTTGGCATTATTAATGATTAACCTTTGATTATTAATGATTATTGCCTTTGTTTCTAAGAAGTTTTTATGCAAAACACCTAAGTCCCTATGTCCCAGCACGTTGGTCAAGAGCGGGTTGGTGAATGACGCAAACTCTTAGCATGCCGGTTGTCTCACGATGTTTGCCTTCACCAGAAGAAAGATCCAGAGGTGTGTGGCGGGTCAGCTAGTATTTTAAAATGGTTTAGAGATATTTGCCTGCGTATAGAATAACAAATAAAAAATTATATGATATTTCTTTATATAGCACAGGAAGCAGCGTCGTAAAATTAACTATCTTAAAAATCATTTCGCATTCGCTAGGTCATCAGTTTCCTGTTAGAGAATAGCGGAGATTTGCGGGACAAGTTCACATATTGCCTCAAATACCTACACGAAATTGGTTGACTCGGATCCATATATTAATGTTCGGAGCCTAGTTATGTAACACTAAAGTGGTGGACTCTGAACCATATATTGATCTTCGGAGGTTAGTTATGTAACGCTTATACGGTTTATTGATGCATGCAAGCCTGCACTTACCGCTTGCCTATCACGCCCGCTGCCTCTGACCACTAATTGTAATCCTGTGTGGGGAACCGTGCATCAGCACAGGCATTCCGCTGTGGGGTGTACCGTGAATTACGGAATTGGTTGGGGATTATTGGTTTGAGATAACACATCGGCTTCTGATAGAATGTTTGACACCAAAAGCGAATGAGATCAATTTTAGGATCAAAGCCCAGAGACAGTTTCCCAGTTTAGGAATACTTACTTTTACCGGAAAAAATATTCTCCATTGTCTTGTCGACTTTAAATAATTGGCAAATTTTACCTATTTTAGCAGCAACACACAATTACAACGCTCGTCATGGTGGCAACATTAGATACCTATAGATTTTTCTTCTTGAAAAATGTATTGACAAAAATTTATTGAAATTAATGTCATAAATCTCTAAATCTTTATGTGCGTTTTGTAAACACGTGCTTTAACAGTGAAGGAAAGCATCGTGAGGAAACCCTTTGCTTATGATTTATGATCCAGACGACGTTAGTAGACAAAGCGATTTACTACAAATATTTCAATGGAGCAATAAATCTTTTACGAAATTATTTGTGATGACTACATATTTGAACATTCACCACCATTTACGGCAAAGAAAATGCTCACTTTTCTGGAATTATTTATTATTGATTAGGAAACCAATAGATTAAAACACAACTAAATATAAAATAAAACGATTACGAAACCATAAAATAATGATTTGTATCATGCAAAGTTCTATCGATTGCATGTTCGATGAAAATATAATGTATGTCAGCGGGTCAGCTAGTTTACTATAAATATTTTATCATACCCACTATTGTTTTCAGAAACATAGTAATAAAATGGATGGTGCAGCACAAATTTAGCATGGAACTGCTAAAGTGGTCTCACTTTAGATATATTCTAGAATACCGCATAACCACTTTCCGGTTTATAAACCTATAGTTAAAATCAATACACGGCGGAATCTTGAGTATCTTTATAAAATCCTAACTAACAAACTTTCGCGTTTATAAAAGTAACAGATAATATATCTAAAGTGAAATTGTCGAATTCGCTGAGTTTCGTTTAGCTTGTAATATAGATGATTTATCAGTATCGATATCACTTTATCTCTCAATTGCTGGTAAGCGCACTTATTTGAGCCATTTTAATCTTCAAAATTAGCCGTACTGTCCCGCGGGGCAAAGCCCTTTTTCCTTTAACTCTTCTTGTTCTAGCACTCCCTCAGACCAGTAATCGCTAATAATGAACGAAATAAATAAATATCGCAGTGCAATACATTTACAGTAGGGTGGTATACCACATTGTTGGCTGACTGTACCTTCTAGATATCAGATATATCAACTACTAGCTTCCGCCCGCGGCTTCATCATATCAGCCATTGGACGTCCACTGCTGGACATAGGCCTCCTTATATGACTTACAGTCATTAAGGTCGCTCGCAGCCTGCATCCACCGCGAGCCGACCGTCTTCACCAAATCATCAGTCCACCTTGTTGGTGGACGCCCAACGCTGCGTTTCCCGATCCGTGGTCTCCACTCGAGGACTTTTCGGCCCCATCGGCCATCTGTTCTCCTCGCTATATGGCCTGCCCATTGCCACAAAGAGCTAATCCGTTGGGCTATGTCGTTGACCCATGATGTTCTTTCTCAGGGTCTAAAGATTGTATGTGCCAAATTTAATCAAAATCGGTTGAAAGGTTAAGCGGTAAAGCGTAACAGACAGACAGACAGAGTTACTTTCGCATTTATAATATAAGTATATAAGTAAGGATATCAGAAATCTAGCACCCGTAACACAAGCATCGATTAGCTTATCAAGGGGCTAGATGTTGCTGTGTGAGATTTCCAACAATATTTATTTATTATAGTCTTTCGCGCGGATAGACAGCGCACGGCTCAAACCGTCAGACATATAGCTCAAATGTTTATTATATAGACGAGCTCTGCGGCGCAGCGGGCGAAGGTCTGCCTGCGACGCAGGAGGTTTCAGGTCCGATTCCCGCCTCGGAACAAACATGTGTACGATCTGCAGGTATTTGTTCCAGTTGTCTGGGTGTTATATATGTATTTTAAAAAATATCTATCTATGTATGCATATTATATTAAGTATATCAGAAATCTAGCACCCGTAACACAAGCGCGAGCTTACCACGGTGGTAGATGTTGCTGTGTGAATTGTCCAGAATTATATATTTATTTATATGTGTTAGTACGAACGCGAGCGAGCACTTTTGTAAGCACTTTAACAACATTGGTTTGTAATTCGCTTAAATATATTGGAATAAGTTAAGTGACAATGTTTTTATATGGCCTATAATTAAAAAGTAAATGCAATATGAGCACATATGTGCGAATCGGACTCGCCCATGAATGGTTCCGCAGCAGCAAGTAACTTACCCACCCGTTCATCATCATCATCATTTCGTCCACTGCTGGACATAGGCCCCGTAATAACTGGAAGTCATATAGGGAGGCTATATGACTTCCAGTTATTACGGTCGGATGTGAATTGCATCCACCGTGAACTGGCAGTTTTTACAAGATCATCTGTCCATCTTGTTGGTCCGACGCTGCGTTTGCCGATCCGTGGCCTCCACTCGAGAACTTTTCGGCCCCATCGGACATCCGTTCCCCTCGCTATATGGCTAGCCCATTGCCACTTCAAAGAGCTAATCCGCTGGGCTATGTTGGTGACCCTCGTTCTCTTACGTATCTCCTCATTTCTGATTCGATCACGTAGAGAATCCCCGAGCATAGCACTCTCTGTAGCTCTTTGAGCAACCCGTTCACGAACCGAAAATAGCCTAGTCGAACAAAAACGTATCGCTAGCGCGTTCTTATTATTCCTACAGCGTCATCTAGTTTTATACTTTTAAACTCAGCCTCAGAAGTAGATTTATGACGTATTAAAAAATGCGCAAACTATTCGGTTTAGAATGGGTTTGATAAAAATATATTACTAGCGGACCCCCGACATTTGTTGTTTTATTTCTATTTTTGTGTGAAAATCTTAATGCGGTTCACAAAATACATCTCAAACAGTCAGGTTTTGGCCATTTGGCTACGGAACCCGTCTACGGAACCAGTCATGATAGATAAACTCGTAATTTTTAAACAGACAACTAAAAGTAGTCTTTCCATTGTCCAAAATTATTTTTTTCAAACATTTATAAATATGCCAATAACTATCAAAAACTGTTGTTTCTTGGGTATATGTATAAATTGTAGGTTTGTATTATTTTGTTTATCAATGTAACATAGAATCTTGCGTTTTTCAAGTAATTGAAGTGTACATTTTAATAAATAGCTTAAATTGTACAATGTTAATAAAAACTTTCTTTGTTTGCTTTGCATTTTCTAAAAACATTGACTACAGTCATGGGTATTTTTATGACATTATCAGAAAAAAATGATTTCAACGGAAAAAAGAACTCCCGGGCTTCTTTTAAAAACTGATATTTTGACTCGATAACTTTTGATTGAAAATTAAGGTGTAATTTCGATATTAAGATATTTAATAAGGTAAAACATAAATATTTCAAATCAAAAAATTAGAGTGTCATAAAAAGGTAATTTTTCGCCAAATTTCTTCTATAAAATAATAAAATATTTTACCACTCTCGTGCAAACTATTCAGTTTAGAAAGAAATGTAATGAGAAACCTTAATATGATTTTTAAGACCTATCAATATATTATACCCGTCTGGATTCGACGAAATTTTTTTTATAAGTTTTAAAAAGTCCAAGTTTCGACCAAATTTTATGGTTTTATTAATTTTTTTGAAATGTTAGTGTCATTTGGCTCCGGAACACCTAAAAGATGTTAAGCCGTGGGATTTCATTATATACTAGCCGACCGCCAACAGCTTCGCTTGCTTTTTTTTCATAAAATATAGCCTATAACCTTCCTCGATAAACGGGCTATCCAACACTGAAAGAATTTTTTAAATCGGACCAGCGGTTCCTGAGATTAGCGCGTTCAAACAAACAAACAATCAAACTCTTCAGCTTTATAATATTAGTATAGATAGTATAGATTAACATGGTCATTCCTGATTCTAAAATATTAACATTGTGAAAAGAATTCCAGATCCTTTTAAACGCCACTGTGATGTTCTTCAAACATATTTTTATCGGGGCATAAATAGTATATTTTCAATAGGGTGAAATCTAAATTAATACGGGAGGATTTCTGCTTTTAAATAACAAAATGGTACGTTGTCAGCGAGAAAACGTATATTTTATTTTAACAGAGGATGGAGTTTTCTCCGTGGAAAAAAAAGTTTCAACACGAGAAAAACCGCGCACAACAATATATTGAAACCGGATACAGTTTGCTGTTAATCCCGCGAAAAACTCAATAACAAGTACGAAGGCAGAAAATATTTATTTAAAAAAATATCCTTAAAAATGTTAAATCTGTACAAACAAATAAAATTGTAATCCGATTAAGATTAATACCTGCGTATCGTCTTAAAAATTCAAAATAAATTCTGAGAATATGAATATACTTTGCCCATTTTTATCGAAAAATAATGATTAAGGGAATTAAAATTTTTAGCAACATTAACGTTGTTCCACTATTAAGTTTAGAATTAAATGGTGTTAGAAACATTGTTATGATTTTTGAAGACCTATTCATAGATACCTCACACGTATGGGTTCGATTAAAAAAAAGTTTTTAAGTTTCAGTCCTATGTACGGGCCCCCAAATGTAATTTTTTTTTCAATTTTTTTATGATATCTTAGTGCGGTTTACAGAATACATCTTATAGTTTCGGAGAAAAACGGCTGTGACATACGGACGGACGGACGGACGGACGGACATGACGAATCTATAATTCCGTTTCCGTTTTTGCCATTTGGCTACGGAACCCTAAAAAAATAAGTTCCTACTACGATTGAAACCCAAAAATCTCAAGTTATTGTTTTTTAAGTTGAACGCTGTTCCTTTAAATGTTAAGAAAGGAAAATAAAATATTTCCATATATTTTTATAATTTAAACGCGCTGTTCCTAAATATTTTGCTTGATTATACTCAAAGAGTTATAATTTTGTATTTATTTTAATAATTTTTTTTTTTATTTCGAATTTAGAATTGAAAAATATTAAAGCGAAAAACATCTGTGATAACTCTTAAATCGTCAAAAACAGTCAACATCATCCACTTACCGTTTTAACTTCTTCGCTGAATACCGGAATCGACTCCTAAATAAATTACTATTTAAAATACATACGTTAATTTAAACGCGACGACCACCGCGCACCATAATCTGAAAGTCCGGTGTTAAATAAAACTTACCAATGGAAATGTTGAGGTTTGTTGGACAGCGCGCGTTAGGAAGGTGACCGTCGCGTTCGCTGGTCGGCAGCTTACTGCTGGCTACGAGCTGTTTCCTCGAGGACCCGCGTCAGACTGTGAGGCTGAGATGCTGCGTGCCCCTCAGCCCGCGAGTCCCCTTCCCCGCGCCCCGCACCGCTCATTGGTCGCCCGCGCCCACAGACTCCGCCTCCTCCCTTCCCCTCTCGCTCTCCCAAGGATCTGATCCTTTCGGCAACCCTAGCCTTTTGTCAGACGCTTCCGAAAATCTGAGTATTTTTTGAACTACGTAAATCATGCTACAACTTATCAATAATCTGGCATAAATGTATAGATTTTGATGACGTTTTATCTTTTCAATTTTTGAAACAGCATTGATTTATTGGTAATAAATTGTTGGACTGTATACTATGTTACGAATCCTACAAAGTTCCGGTGTAAATGTTGCCGGCTTTGTTAGGATGGAATTGCTTTGACAATTATGACAATTTAATTCTTGAATAGCAGTAATATTATTCGTTGGAAAGCAATAATTGGTTGAGTTAAAATGTTATTAAACCGTTGTTTGAATCTATGTGATAGTAGGTACCCCTATGTATCGTAATATAACAAGATTTTGTATACCTACCTATTAGGTATGCTACGGATTCAATATCACAGTGCGCTGTTATTGACTCGAAGTGTTCTATAAGTAGGTCTGTACCTGCATAAAGTGAATAAATGTTTTTATTTCATTGAACATATACAAATCATCGTATGAATTCATTTATAATCAGAGCTAGCAATTATTTTAACAACACCAAAGATTATGAGTCAATAAAATTGTTTTGTTCGAGCGTGAACACGGTTCGTCGGCTGCTGAGCAGTAGGTTTTTTGATTATTCATTGTAACACCTAGGTTTCTAATAAATAATACGTTATATTTTTTCCTCTCATAATAAATAAATAAAAGTGGCCAAGTGCGAGTCGGACTCGCCCATGTAGGCTTCCGCAGCAATTGTTTACATGAAATTTATAGTTTATGACGTATTATTATAACAAAATAACTTGATAGATTTCGTTCAAACCTGTTTTCGATGGTAGTTTTTAGTTAATGTATGTACATTGTATATTTTTTAGCTTTTTCATCTTTTATCTATATCTTTATCTCTTATTTTAGAAGTTAGAGGTGGGGGGCACTCATTTTTCCACTTTGGAAGAGTCTCTCGTGCCTACTAGGTATTTAGTTTAGAAATAAATGCTGCTAGAAACCTTTAAATGATTTTTGAAGACCGATTCAAAAATACATTTTTCAATGTATTTCATTTCGAATGTATTTCAAAAATACATTCGAACCCACACGTATGAGTTCGATTAAATTTATATTTCTATTCGGTTCTCAGTATGGGAGACCCCCAAATATTATTGATTTTTTTCTATATTTTTTTGAATTCTTAGTGCGGTTCACAGAATACATCTACTTATCAAATTTCAACAGTTTAGCTCTTATAGTTTCGAAAAAAAACGGCTGTGACATACGGACGGACGGACGGACGGACGGACATGACGAATCTAAAAGGGTTCCGTTTTCCGTGATCTTTAGGATTTTATGGAAATAAATGACATAAATCTTTGCCATTTGGCTACGGAACCCTAATAAATGAACAGCAATGACAAGTTTGTATTTCAAGTTCAAGATTTATACAGTATAATGAGATGAAAGCTATGTTGTTCTAATCGCTTCTCAACATCAGCAGGAAAACAGCGAAGCGAACTATAAAAACAAAATTATTTACATGTTCAAATTTAAATGTAAGATGTTTTTTTTATTTGTAGTAATTTACATTTAATTATTTATTTATTGAAAACTAGTACAGATTTCTCCAATAACACTAGCCTTATGTTTAATAAAAGTTAACGTTAAATACATAAACGATATATTATATATAACGATTATAAATGATTTATATAGTTACAAGTTTTTGATGACGTGTTCACGCAAATGTTTGTGTTTCTATGGATATAAAGTTTTTGACTTTTTACTTTGACCCGGAACAAATATAGGTATAAGTAGATACATATTTTTGTCCCGAGGCGAGACTTGTATGACACTGTATGTCTGTTTGTCTGTCTTTCACGGCAAAACCGAGCGACGAGTTGACGTGATTTTTTAAATGGAGATTGTTGAAGGGATGGATAGTGACAGGCTATTTGTTACCGCGGTAAAAATATTTCCGTTGGAAAGTGTAGAACGCGGGTGAAGCTGCGGAGCGGATAGCTAGTTGTCTTATAAATGTTCCATAAAATTTTAAAGGGGCATTCGTCATTTCAAACTGCGCCCGAGATCTGCCATCTCGCATTACTATTTCATAGTATAAGTCCTCATTCATAAAACCATTGTATTTTAGTCATATGGTGATATGTGCTGTTGACTGTTCCTAAATAAATAAATAAAAAGTGGCCAAGTGCGAGTCGGACTCGCCCATCCGCAGCAATTGTTTATATGAAATGGTTTATGACGTACTAGCTTCCGTCCGCGGCTTCGCCCGCGTTGAAATAAAAAAGTAGGCTATGTTCTTTCTCAGGGTCTAAAGATTATATGTGCCAAATTTCATCAAAATCGGTTCAGAGGTTTAGCCGTGAAAGCGTAACAGACAGACAGACAGACAGACAGACAGACAGAGTTACTTTCGCATTTATAATATTAGTAAGGATTATAAAAAGACTACTTGATAGATTTCGTTCAAACCAATTTTCGGTGGTAGTTTTTGTGCTAATGTACATTATATATTTTTTCTAGATTTATCATTCTCTTATTTTAGAAGTTAGAGGGGGGGGGGGGGGACACTCTGTTTTCCACTTTGGAAGAGTCTCTCGTGCAAACTATTTAGTTAAGAAATAAATTATGTTTGAAACCTTTATATGATTTTAGAAGACCTATTCATAGATATCCCACACGAATGGGTTCAATGAAATTTTATTTTTAAATTTTCGGTTCTAAGTATAGACCAGTGCTTTTAGACCAAAAATGGTCAAAAACAGAAAAAAATAGTAGTAGGATGAAACCCATTAGAAAAGGAGGGAATTATGGTAAAAATGAAAGGAAAAATAAATTACGGTCGATCTGAGTTCGGGAAGTGGGAGGGGGTGGGCTTTTAAGGGGAGAAAATGGTTTATCTCGATTTGCGGTGAAACTACTAGTCCTATGAAAAAAAGTTATATTGCAAAGTTGTAGGTAATAAATTGATGTACAACTTTTAATTCACAACTTTTATACATAACCTCAAAACTTATGTGAAAAATTAAAATAACCAAGTTTTTTGTTTTTTTTATTTATCTTTTTCAAAAACATTTTATTTTCTACGAAATTTGGTGAAAACTTACCTTTTTATGCCTCAAACACACTATAATTTATTTGATTAAAAATATTAATTAACGGAATTCATCTACCTACTAAATTTCAGCTTTATAGCTCTAATAGTTTCGGAGAAAAACGGCTGTGACATACGGACGGACGGACGGACGGACATGACGAATCTATAAGGGTTCCGTTTTTGCCATTTGGCTACGGAACCCTAAAAATCAAACTTAGGTACCCGAAACACAAGCTCCGAGCTTACCACAGTGCTAAATATCGCTGTGTGAGTTGTCCAGATTTATAAATGTTAGGTACATTATAAATCGTTCTCTTTTAACACTATTAGGGCCCATGACGCACGCTCGTATTTACCTACATTGTACAAGTAGGTGTGACGTGTATGGGCATTAAAATACTATATCGTGTGTTCTTCCCTGTTCAATATTCCGCCTACAGAAATAGACTTAGTGGGCATTGAATGTGTTATGAAATATTATATCGTGTGTTCATTCCTGATTAATATTCCGTCTACAGAAATATACTTATTACTCGTACATTGATGATTGAAGCATTCAATATAATTGCAGTATTCAATATGCATGGAGATTCCGTCAACCTACATAGGTACAGGTAATTCTGACAAGGTAATTCTAAAGCGAACGGGCCGTGGGGTGGTAAATCCTAGCGCATCGATCGACCCCATTAATTTAAAGCTCATTGAATATTATTCATTTTATAATAAAGGACATTACATATTTACAGCGGAGTCAATAAACTCTGGACGTTGCGACTTAATCAATATAAGTTTTCATTAAGATTATCATAGATTATGCTGAGAAAGGTTATAATATAATTTACTCGTATACTAATAATTATAACGCTGAAGAGTTTGTTTGTTTGTTTGGACGCTATAATCTCAGGAACTTCTGGTTAGGTTTGAAAAAAAAGTACATTTATACAGCACATATGTCATTTATTTCTATAAAATCCTAAATATCACTTGGACAAGTCAATAGGTGTATCAATATAAATGTACATTTATCGATGAAGGCTTATAGACTGTATTATATAAACTTTAATTATGTAGATAACATAAAAAAATTCAAGCGGAGCTGTCGGCGGCGTGTCGGCTAGTACCTACCTAATGAATAATATAATATGTTTTCAATTAGTAAGGCTACTATTTAGCACTATTTTAATTTAATTCATGTTTTAATCGTCTTCTAAGATTCTATCTTCTTGTAATCGATTATAATCAGGTTACTATACTATGTATCAATATATTTTGAATATTTATTTCAAGTAATATTAGTAAGTTGAAGCCCGCTCCCCTCCCCCTTCTAACTTCTAAAATAAGAGTATGATAAAGCTAAAAATATATGTAATGTACATTATTCTAACGAAAATTGGTTTTAACAAGATCTAGCAAGTAGTATTTTATAATGTAACGCACACTACTTTAACGAAAACGCATGTTTTGTATATGAATAGTATCCGTTTTGTTTCATTATGATTACATGTGTTAATTGTTAATACTTGCTGTTACGGAACCCTTTAAGTTCGAGCCCGAAACGCACTTGGCCGGTTTTGCTTATAGCTTTAAGGATGATGAAAGAAAATAGCTTATCCCATCATTCCCCTAGAACTTTTATTTTATAATCAATCAAACCCAACATACTGCTACTATAGGGCTAAAGGTAAACGTTAAAAAACTATAGCCGTTAGTTAGTACTCTCAAAAATTAGCAACTTTCATTACTACAGCCACCACCTATAATTTTATCGCGGTAACGAATTGAAAAAATCATTAAAAATCTTCTAGATAACATTTAATAAATTTTTTCTATAGTTTTTAGTAAGTAAATTGCATTTCATAGAAGTAGGTTGTAGCAGCTGCTTCAGAATATGAAGATGTTGGTCATCTATGCTAATAATAAATATGTAAAGGTTGGTCATGGAGTAAGTTAGTTTGTTATCAGAGATGTGTTTATAAACTCATTATATAATACTGAAACTAATATGACGATTTTTAGATTTATTTTCTGTATGTATGTTTCGCCATAACTCTTAAAACAATATCTTTAAATCCGATTTTGATGTAATTTGGTAGATATACATTTAGAGGTCTGGGACACAGGATAGGCTATTTAAATTCTTGCTTCAATTATGATAAGAAGTGGCCCCCATACAAACGCGGAAGCAGTCACGGGCATCGCTAGTAAGTAATATGACTTTTATTTTAATAGTGATCGACTCATTTAAACTTTCAAGTACGTAAATGGTATAGAAAATATTTCTAGACCAAAACTTAATCTTGGTCCTCGAGTGGGAGCTAAACCCACGCCTTCCAGCTAAGCCCTGGATAACCCTGTTTAGAACAAGTTATAATTTACGTAAGACGAGTTATAAAAGCTTTATTTAGTTATAAGATTTTTTAACGCGTGTTTGTACATAAAAACATTGTTGTTTCTTTGGAAATATAAGTTATAATTTTGATGACTTTTTACCGCATATTTTTATATATTCTGTCGCGAAAGCTCATAAAAGGCGGTAGGTATATTCCACGTGGCGGGCTTGGTGTTCTAAAAGTTCTAAAAGCAAGGCTAAACCAAAGTCGAATGTTTTTCTAACTTTGCTCTGTACTCGTATATTACTTGCACATGAAGGCAAGAAACTGCATGGAATTTTATAGGGGAAAATTCACGCACTTAATCATAAATTCAAAAGTTTTTGTTCATTTTTAGTTCGTTAAAGGAAATCCGGTAAAATCCATTACAATTAAATAAGAATTTCCGCCTTAACTAAAATTGCTATGTTTTTGATGAAGGAAAAATAACGTCGACTAAAAAGGGCACGCCATTTAATTTTTTTTCAAAGCTTCCGAAGTTCATTTGTCACGAAGACCATCTTAACAATTAATGACGTTATAATATTACGTCGTCAACAGATGCAAATTTACCTTCTTCAAAGATAAATCTATAATAATAACCATCTAATCCTTTCTAGGTAATTGCAGTTAAACCGAAAAAAGTGTAAATTGACACTTATTTCGGTCAAAGCATACACCGTGATTCAGAAGCTTTCGCTAAGTCATCCATCCATTTTGTTGGTAGACATCCAACTTTGCACTAGGCAAACCGCGATCTCCTTTCAAAAACCTTAAGGATTCTTCAACCATCCGTCCTCTGCCATAACAGCCTTCAACAAGTTTAAAATCCGCTTGTCGTCGGTTGATACAAGATTTTTAAGACCGATTCAGTTCGTGAAGATTCCATTATAAAAAAAAATGCCCAACATTTATAAGCTGGATGTCATGTCACTGGTTCAGGCACTTTTACTATATGACTTGGCTTTATGTCGAATGTTGCCTAATAATTATCACCTTATTGATCGTGACGCGAAATAGTGACTTATCGATAAGGACAGGATTTAAGATTAGATCTATCGGTTACGATAGGTACGTAAGCCCATAATAGGTAGCATTTGTTTTACCCGTCAGTCCTTGCTCGTTCAGCCAGATACCTGTAAAGCGGAAACACGGCAGCAGAAGAAAATCACTTACCAAGTAGCTTTTGTTTTACCCGTCAGCCCTTGCGCGTCCTGTCAGCCCTTGCGCGTCCTGTCAGACACCTGTGAAGCGGGAACACGGCAGCAGAAAGAAATCACTTACCATGTTACTGGCGTATTCAACCACTCGGATGGTGTAGGCGGGAACGTTCAGGAGCACGTAGGTGGAGGAGACGATCAGCAGCATCTTGGTGACCCTCTGCTGCTGCTGGATGATCGTGGGCCTGATCCGGCGCGGGGGATGGGCCAGCGAGTAGCGCGTGGTCGGGCGCGGCGGCGGCGCGAGGTTGCGGCGCGCGATGTTCCCGCGCCATACTCCGTACACGATGCAGATGTTCAAGACCGTCGTGGTGACCAGCGGCAGCGTGAAGGAGACGCACGTGTCCAAGGCGTTGTAGAGAGCCGCCTCTTCCAGCAGCTCCGTGTCTATGCCGCAGTCGGAGCCGTGCGCGGTCGTCAGCCACAGCAGCGGCGCGCAGGCCAGCACGCACGTCGCCACGATCGCGCCGATGACGCAGCGCGCGCGCCGCACCGTCAGCGTGCGCGACCGCAGCGGGTACAGCACCGCGATGAACCGCTCCACGGTGAAGGCCACCACCAGCCACGAACTGATCGACGTCGTCACATAAGTGTTATACACGATCACTTGGCAGAAACCTGGCCGCACCCAGAGGAGCGAGAGTCGCATCGAACGCAACCACGGCGGGATTTGTTGCAACAGGAATATAGAGTCAGACACCGCAAGCGCAGTCAAATATTGAAATATAGATTGTTTGCCTAGTTTACTATAAAAAAAAACGTTCACTGACAAAAAGTTACCGGCTATACCAGTAACTATCAACAAAGGTAAATAATAAATTTGTAAAAAACTAGCAAAAAGAGATAACGTCGTGGGGTCCTCGTAGTAAGTCGTGTAAGCGCCTGACGAGTTCTCATAGGAGGCCATGATTGGTGCGGGCGCCCCGGGCGCGCTCCCGCCGAGGACTGCCGCGCGCCGCCGCGCCGCTGCCGTCGCCGCCGCCGGAGCCGGAGCCGCCGGAGCCTCTCGCCCGGGCCACCCACCACGCTATTGCATCTTCCAGCCTAAAATCACTATGATACAACATCGTAGTCTTTTTTAGGGATGTCAGTGCAGATCACGGTTACCTAGAAGTAGAAGTCTTTTTATTAACCAAGTCTTTTAATCTTAGACTGGGAAATTAATTAATCTTAGATACTAATATAATAAACTTAAAAATAAGGTTTGGATGTTTGTTGGTATTTTATTGCAAAACGGTGAATATCGTAAGAAGATAGTTTGATTTTCGAAAAAATCTCAATGCTACTTTTTTCGCGAAAAATATACTTGTCCTTGGGCACCTATCATAATGCAAGCAATGCTGTGGTGCGAATAGATATGTTTTCCATACTTCCCTGCGAGATTCAATAACTTTATCATAAATATTACTGATAGCCCAGTCAATTTAAACATTCGGTGTTACATAAAGTCCCAACAAGCTGAATTTCTGTGAAATTGTTCAAAACATAATTATAAACAATGCATGGAAGTTCCCCATCATTCCCCACTAAGGAAAAAAAGTTATTCAAGGTCAAAGGTAAAAAATATGAGATTTTCGCGATTTTCATCAAAACGGTAAGTTTTATCATAAAAGTACCTGAGAACAAATTATAGATCATAAAATTATCTATAAAAATGTATCAATACTGTTTTCTTACAAGCCACCGTTTCTGAGATATAACGATTCAAAAAGTTACTAAAGTTGTTTTCAAAATGAAATGAAATGTTCAAAAAGTTATTAAATTGCGTCAATAGCGATGTATTGCATGATACTTTGTCGGAACGAAACGAATCCTCCATTGTTTGCGATTCAATATTAGAGCACGACCGGCCTTGACAATTTGTGCATGCCAACTTTTATAACTTTTTGAATCGTTATATCTCAGAAACGGTGGCTTGTAGGAAAAAAGTATTGATACATTTTTATAGATAATTTTATGATCTACAATTTGTTCTCAGGTACTTTTATGATAAAACTTACCGTTTTGCTGAAAATCGCGAAAATCTCATATTTTTTACCTTTGACCTTGAATAACTTTTTTTCCTTAGTGGGGAATGATGGGGAACTTCCATGCATTGTTTATAATTATGTTTTGAACATTTTCACAGAAATTCAGCTTGTTGGGACTTTATGTAACTTCACCCTCATTTTTGTGTTTAAATTGACTGGGCTATGAGTATGATTTGAGTTACATAAAGCACCTTTATTTCATATGTGTTTCGTAGAGGGTCTACGACGCCCGTAGCGTAATAGGTTGTCTTTTTCTACGAAGCTACGAACATGTACCACTGGAGTCAAAATACAAAAAAAAACAACTAAGCTGTCGATTATCATTAATTATTATATAACAGATAGATATACTATATTATTATTGATATAATACTATTTACTTTACCATATAGATATTCCCCGCATTATACACGGTGGAAAAGGCAAGGAGATTTATAACAAAATTATAAATTCTATTTTATTATTTATTTAGACTAAAGTATAATAAGAAGCTGCGCGCTTTCATAATTGAATACCTTATCAACCTTCACAAAATCTAGATTAGACTAGTTAATAATTCTCCCCCTACCTTCTAGACCTACCTCGGCCCCCGGAGTGGATCATGGGAGGTAATTCTTCTCATTCTATATCGGTATCAAAGCTTCATAATGTTTGCATTCAGCTACACGCAACAGGCTCCATCATTAGGTTTCTATTGAATCTGTAAAGCTCTAAGTACCTGTTTACAATTTATTTATCTAATGATTTTATTCATTCACTAGCCGACTCGCCGACAGCTTCGCTTGCGTTTTTACGTTGTTTACCGACATATAGTATACCTATAATGTTTAGCCCTTGTCCTGTCCCATTTATGGTAACGGAAATTCAAATCCTTTTTTTTAATGGGGGTGAATATGATGATTACGAATGTTTTTATTGCAGTGGCTTGATACTTATTTTAATGCTGTCAAGTTCTATAAAATGCAATTTAATAAATGACTCAATACACGTAATTGGATTGCTGTTAAAGTAGTTGCGTACATGCCCTGACAGCAATCCAATTACCCGAAAACCCTTAAAAAAGTCCAATCAAAATGCTACATGACTAAACAAAGAGATGTTGTTCTAAAAACCTGAAATAGGAAAATATTGAGTATCAGTCGCAATTTGCATCCAGTTTCTAAAATCTCTTCTGGGCAGAATTCAATGTAAGGTTGAAGGCTCGTTGGAACCTTTCCAGCATCTCAGGCCAGTGCTCGTTTGCTGCTACCAACTAGAACGGACTTAACATCTGCTTTTACTGATGAAAAAACAGATGACTGTAATATACAAATTGTGTTCGCTATTCACACTAATATTTAAAAGTATGAGACTGGATATTAGATTTGAAAACACACCCGTTTCGTATTTTGGTTAGTTCTTAGGGTTCCGTAGCCAAATAGTCACATCCACTTTTTTCCGAAGCTATAAGTGCTATACTGTTTGAACATGTAAGTAGATGTATTCTGTGAATCACATTATAGTTATAATAAAACAATAAAATATGGGGGTCGCAACTTAGGACTAAAACTCAAAAAAATATTCTTGTGGGGTGTCTATGTATAAGTCTTTAAGATCATATATTAAGGTTTCTCACATAATGTATTTCTAAGCACGAGAGACTCTTCCGAAGTGGTAAAATGTTGAAAGCCCAGATATCTAGAGATAATTGGGCTTGTTAATATGTCATGTGCTCGTAGGTGGAAATCTAACTTCACGTTTGCGCGGCTGCTAGTAAAAAGTGCCTTTTTTGTTTGATTGACTGTTCCAATTTGCTAACAAAGTTGAATTGCATCGGAAATAAAAGTTTAGTGAGTTCGGTTCGCTACTGCGTTCGTAATAACAGGTTTCAATTATAAAATGAAATGACATTTCCCAAATTCATCAAACATTTCGTGGACCGGGTAGCATGGTTTGATTGTATTGCGTGTTTTGAATAGGGTTTTCCAATAGGGAATTGACAACTTTGAATACAATGAGGGCTTTTTAAGGCGACCTTGAAAAAAGAAATTGCCATAGACTACGACTAAGGTAGATGACGCTGTATGAAACTCTGTTCTATCGTCATGTATAGACGATTAATTTATCTGCACATTATACAACTAGTAACTGGGATAAGTATGTATCATGTATGTATTTAAAATTTTATTTTGTTTTTATGTCACTTGACCACAGAATAATAAACTTTCTACGAGCACTTGACATTGATACTTTACTTTTGTGCAAGGCCGTCTAGTGTCAAAACATAAGGTGTACTTAATTGTATGTTTTTAAAGCCCTCATTTGTGAACGCACCCTTTTAATAATCTCACTGCACTGCCACTGTAAATTCATTCATAGTAAAAAAGTACACGAACGTACAACATGTGCCAATTTAAAAAAAACGGAGTCGGTGACCGCGTTCTTTAAGAGCGTTAATCATCGCAAAATCATCTTCAGTGACAAAGCTCATTTTTGGCTCAATGGGTTCGTCAATAAGCAAAATATGCGTTATTGGTCGACTGAAAATTCACATGAGCTACATGAATGCATATTTCAGTTTACACTATTTTCACATAAACCCAATTAATTGGGTTTTGGAAATGGGACTCGTATTTACCGACAGCTAACAGGCCGCTGGCGTGCCGAGCGTCGGTTAGGGCTGTATCACAACACAAACATCGAGTATCACATCTGACATGTTGGATTATATTACTTTTCGATTGTGACGTGGAGTATCACTGCCATATAGTCCAAGATCCCAGGATCCCAAACATTAATTATTTTCAGGATAACGAAATAGTTTAGTATTTAGTTTATACTCCAAACGCACGCATGCTCGCTAGCTTGGACCATGACCCAGGGGCCAATTCGCAGGTAACAGGCGATACAGGTACGTATAAATAAATAACACAACCAGACAATAACCTATGCTATGTAATACTGATCTGGTATTTTAATACTTTTTGTAAGCAGCCAGCAGATTGATCCAAGGGGACATACATCCTTCAGTCAATAGAATTGTCGATGTGAGTTTGAGCGTCAGGACATTCATTATTGGTGCGCTCGTGCGTGAGCGAAATGCCCATATGTATGTTAATATAATAAATATGAATTCTAGTGTATAACAATTTAGCCCTTTTAGTCCTGAAAACAATGAGTCGATGTAAACGACAAGCAGTATCATTTAACTGGTTCAAGGAAACTAGAAATCCCTTGGAACAACAGATTGTTCCAAGGATTTCTAGTTTCCTTGCCTTGTTATATTAGCCCATATTCTCTGGAATATGGGCTAATAATAATGTCGGCATAAAGTTCTCAGTATCTCAATAAACTGGTTCAATGCGGATCAATTGCCGTGTTTCTGTAGTGGTGTGTTTGTTCGGCAGGGTCGGAGAAGGGCCGCGGCACACTGGACGCGCTGCTCTGCACGACATACTGCCGCTCGCAGCTTTACCTGTCCCGCCAGCTCAGCCAGCTGCACCCCGAACTCACGATGCCCATGTTCTCAGGTAATAAATTAATAGTAATCTTTAATACATTCATACATTTTATTGAGTAAACTACTTTACTTGTCAAATTGTCAATTCTCTACACTTTATAAACCAAAGTCGCTGTCGCGGTCTGTATGCTATCATATCCATTCAATCTATAGATCCTAAGCTGACTATGACATTTTTTTAGCAAAACTAGGAGAACTAGAGATTAAGGTTTAAAATTTTCAATTGTTAAAAATTATTTAGTAACGCTATTAAATTACGTACGTATATCGCCCAAGCTTAACTTCGATCAAACTATTTCAACAAGATTTCTTGACTTATTTAACAAACGTTTTTAAACTTTAAAAGGAATGGGAGCCCCATTCCTTTTAAAGTTTAAGGCACATCACGAGCATATTACGTTCGAGCTGTTGCACTCCTCACGTTGAAACCGGATAAAGGTGCCACCCCACCGGGTCGCATCCAATCACATCGGAAATTACTCATTTATTTGATGTGACTTATCCGCAATGGATTTTCACTATGTGGACATACATTATGTGGGACGTAATTCCTGCAGCTAAATTCGGCTTGTATATTGTACGTGGAAACCTTCAATAGATGGATTCCACGTACAGCTAATTCCAATGCTTCAACTATTGATTCAAACATTTGATGGGCATACATTAACGGGAACGTAATGCCTGTAAATCGGCTTGATTTGGATTGAATTATTTCCTAACGTAGAAATATTAACAGTTTATTTGAATACTTCAATTATTCATCCAAAGATTAGAGATTATAAAAACCTCATACACGGCTTTAGAAGCTCTGCGGCGGATACATTTTTATTTTGTGGTTTAATACTAGTTTTAAATCAGTACATCTCATTTTGTATAAGATTATTTATTCGTGCATTCGCGCGATTGGAATTTACACCTATTTATGCGTTGATTTTCAGCAAACAAAAACAAACAAACAGCGATTTAAATAGGTTGACGGTTAACAAATGAAACTTATTAACTTAATCTGTTTAGATTTAGGGTAATCTATGGTAAGTCAGCTTTACGTTGCTCTCCACCGGTCTGTCACTAATTTCTTAGCACCAAGTTCTTAAACGTCTCTTTGATGGAGCCAAGAAAGGCCTTAGAGAGGTACGGTAGGAATAAAATCACGTATCCTGAACTTTGCTATGAAATATTTCATATATGCACTCTTTGACGCTGATATTCCTGTAAGTGTGCGATAGGAACACGACGCTTCAAAGAAGTTTTTTGTGCGACTGGAATGTGAAATTAAAAATGTCGCTCTCCCACGTCCGAACATCGCGCGTCGCTGCATCGCACACCTATTACATTCGACTTTGTACACATGAAGTACTCGTGTACATATTCTGCCGGTGACTGCGCTTGCTGATGTAAATAGAGAGGTGATCTATTTTCCAAAAAAATAATGTTAGCAACAAAGATCATTAATGTCAAATAAATCCTTGATTGGCTATATAATGGTCTTATTTTATTATTATGATGATGTCTGAAGTAGCATTTACCTATCTATGTATATGGTATTGAAACTCGCACGCTTTTGACAATTTTCTGTCAAGTTTTTCTGCAGGTATTTTTTAATATCTTGGGTTACATTATCGAAGCTTTCATGCGAATTATACTAGCGTTTTTTCCTTCAGAAATAAGTCCTGAAATAATAATTATATACAACATGTAGTATGCATTATTGTGCACCGTTAAATCACTATCGTTTAGAATATTAATAATCAAAATCTTTAGTCGCTGTCAGTGTCACTGCCTGCCGCCTCTCTCGCTGGTACGTCATTCGCATTTTAGTGCTCAACCGTTCGTCACGTAAAATTGCGAAAGTTTCGCACTAGTAAAATAAACAATTGTGAACCAATATAATTACGTTTTATCATGGCCAAAACAAGTTTAATTTGCCATTCTTACGTAAGTGATCAACTACAAATCATAAAATTTGTTATAAAAATCCAAGTTGAGTCCAAGTGACTCGGAACCAAATCATACCATTGAAAAAGGTAAGTCAAGTTATTTTTACAAATATGCTTAGCTATTTTGTGTGCATAGACAACAAAAATACATTCGGGCTGATCGTCGGACAGTCTCATAATTATGATGTCATGCCGCACTACCCTCATCTTCAATGTAGGTTATTGAAAGCTTATGTAGCTCATATTGTACGCAAAGACAACAAAAATGCATTCGAGCTGATCATCGGACAGTCTCATCGCAACAATGATGTCATAACGCGCTACCCGCATTTGCAATGTGGTTTATTGAAAAGTCAATTTATTATTACATGCGTACCTACTTATGTAGCTCATATCGTGCGCAAAAACAACAAAAATACATTCGGGCATCGGACAGCCTCATCGCAACAATGATGTCATAAAGCGCTACCCGCATTTACAATGTGGATTATTGAAAACAGATACTGTGCTAGTTCTGTGTACAACAATACGTATTTATACTAATAATGTAATATGACAGTCATACAATGCATTCGAGCAGTATTCAGGACTGTCTCATCGCATATTGACTATCAAATTAACAAGTTAATGCACTCGAGCTGATCTTTGGGCTGACTCATCGCATTTGTACAACATATTTAGAAGAGAATTATATCGAGCTGTTCTATGGGCTGTCTCACTTATTCTACTTCCCTCATTGCAACTGGACATGGAGTTGATGAATATAAACCCCATAGATTGGGGAGTTTGTGTATCCACCACACTAAAAGGTTTGTTAGCGGCAAATTTAATTTACCACAGTGAGTTGATAGGTTAAGTACCTACCTACACAAATGACGCTGCAGCCTATCTTCTGATAAACATATCCCTACGTCGGTTTGATGAAATCTATGGGAAAATATTGGGTGGCACTATTCTTAGGCCATCGCCATACGGCACTTTTGGCAAAACAAAACACAAATACAGATTTGACATTATTACAGTGTAGTGTTACACAAGTAAAATTTATTTGACACATTCGGATATACTTTTGGGTTTATCCTACGTGTAATTATTAAATTGTTTTAAATATTATACTTAACGTCCATTTATTTGAAAAATAAATATGGAATAGAGTAGTTCCTACTTGGTGATTTATGCATAGTAATTATGCATAATACCTACCTACCTTTGCATTATAAATAATACAAACAATCACCATTAGATATTTATCAAGATATCATAATTATCTATAATGTATACCATGTATACCTACAATACCTATGTTTTATTTTTATTATTACTACATCCTGCAAGTTGTAGATTTTCCTGCATAAAATGTTTCCTTCCATACGTATCCGATTATTTTGGGATTGAAGCGAAATATATAAGCAAACTATAAAGTGGTTTACTTGTGACCAACATACGCAACTTTATAAATATTAGACTTGTAAAACAATAAGAACGAGCTATGAAGAAGTTTACAAGGATGAATTATGAAATATTCAGCATTCTGAATCTGTTATTAGGTTTTTTCAGTACCTCTGATGCAAACTGGCTAATCTTACAAGGAAACAGCCGATCGCATCGAATAATACCGCACATCCAGAAGTCTACATCCGTAGTCCAGTTCATCCAGGACGCCAGTGCAGCAGTGGACACACCGCCGACACAGCCGCCGAGCATAGAGGAGACGAGGTACCCAAAAACCAGTGGCCGTATTTCCGACATCAATAACCCATAGTAACTACCATCTTGGTACAGATATCTGCTTATAAACAGATGTTTTGTTTAACATTCGGTCCGCCTCTTGGTGAGACCTAAGTACAAAACTAAAGGTTTGTGTACAATAATAATATAATCCAGCATTGAAGGATCGCATCGCAGCAATCAAGACATCGCAGCGTGCTCAACTATCTTATATTACTATAAGTTCATTCCTGGAATCTTTTTAAAATCCATACCGAATTGAAATGTGCATTTTAAAGATAATCTGCTATGGTGTGCGAAAGAAGATTCCGCCTCGCGGCACCAGCCGCATTATGACCGATGTACATATCGGGTCAAGCAAGACCAAGCGTGTTTTACCAACATGAAATATACAAACCTACTTGACTGTATGCTGTAGGGTGCGCCATCACTGGCGACTAAGAAATTATTGTCAGTTTTCATGTGTGCATGTCGGAGAGTTTTTTCTACGCTACCTACGTCCATTGAGTTACGGATAATACGTACAACTATTTCCAAATTCTCTCTCAATGTGATACACTAACGTGTTTACAATGTTTACATGATACAAAATATAATTATGAACATTCTGCTGTTAAGTGTATAGTAACTTCCTAAAGTTATGAACCATGAATCGCTTCAGATAATCCACTATTAGCGTTGCTACATTTTTAATATCATTTCATATTATAATAACTACCAATGTAACCGTTTCAAACTTACATAGTTACCTACTATGTAAACTAAATATTATTATAAATAGTTTTATAACTGATTTCTATAATAGTGTCTTGTCTATGATTGGGTTAGCTGGAGACCTATTATGAATTCAACTTCGTTTGAATATAAATCCAGGGTTTCACAAATACATGTTATTGAGTTAAACCCCATGATTTCTGTTTTGCATCCACGGGATGAACCAGCTGTCATGCAATGGAACACATCGCATTTTTAAAGAAATTAACATCTGGATAAAGTTATCAAAACATATAATATGAAATAAGTTGGTATTTTCAACCACTGCATAGTCGGTTTTCTAGTGTGCGCTTGCCCAGAAATTTATTGGCTTTGTTATAAGCCTTAAAATTGTATATTTTTATTTTCTCCATTCGACGAAAATAATGGTAGCTCCACGCTACCCTATAATCAATTTAAAGAATTTAAAATGACAATACTGTAGATAAGAGTTGTATTGTTAATTCTGGCGCCTCAACAACGGGGTATGGTTCGTGTGGTTGTAGAAAAGGTACCGGCTGTAGACCTTGGTCGAAATATAATATCAATTTCCATACAGATAAAGCTGCAAGTTATCTACTATCATTATAGGTTATAAATATATTTCCTTTTTTGCATCCATACATCAATAGAATGAGAGAAAACCAGTCTCCCTTCTAAGTGAATTAAACTACTGTCACGACTGAGTCCTCGAAAAACGTTACTAAATAAGTACAATTAACCAAGATCTTTTTGTCTTTTGCAAATACAAAAAAAAAAAAAAAAAAAAAAGTGACTTGTAAGGTTATCTACAGTACAAGTGTCTAGACACGCCTGACATCTTCCCTTTACGTTGTCATGGGCTAAAATATTTTTTTTATACTACGTTTCTACGGTTTTTTTTTTGACTCTCAGTTAAACAATTATTTACAAAACCGAAGAAGAGGCTTTATATAGGTTATATTTAGCCGTTGTATCTGTTATTTAGAAACTTTTTACATAATAATTAATCTTTGACCAGCAACAATAACGTGTTAAATTAATTTTTTGTCGCTAAGACAATTATATATTATCTCCACCATACGGGGACATCCACAATAATCATTTAGTATAATCTCTACCAAGTATGTAGCACAATAGTTGTCTGGGAAGGTCGTGTATATTTAAATATATACCATACATACACATTTGTGAATTTAATATTTCTTACAGTTTTGAGTGTCGTTTACAACAATTTTTATATCTTATATTATTCTTTTCACCACAGTTATTTAACTTTACATACAGAATTGTATGTATACTCAATAGCAACAAGATAGTGTTCCTATTGGTACTCCTTTGAATAGTTCTAACATAATATATTCAGACGATCGGATACATGAATATTCGATCACAAGTTTAAATCCTCTATGGATGTTTTGGAGTTTGCTCCCCTGTAAATAAAACTATTGATTTCAGTAAAAAATAGTACAAAAAATGTCCTACTGACTTTAGAAATGTTTTTGGTACTAGTAAACCGAATAGAATCTAAATAAATTTTGATATGAGTATGATCGTTTTATCACCAGTGTATCTTATTGGCGTTTGGGAAAGCCCTTTATCTATGAATAAAATCATTGTAAACCCACGCATTAACCATAGAGATTAACAGCTACAGTTAAACATTATGTAATTACTAATGTTTAAACATTATGTTTTTACTAATTACAACAAAAACGGTTCTTCCTTTCCAATGGAAAGGTTCTGCAAAAGAACAATCATACAAACCTGGAGAACATCTTCATTTATGATATTTGTTTTAACACACCAATAATAAGCCACAACATTTTATGTTGATAGTGTAATAAAAATACTGTTCAAAATAATATAATTATAACAGGGTACATAAAGAATCTTGGAATTTATTTAATAAACGAAACAGTGGTTTCCCACATCATGACATATAAAACATATATGATTTTGAGTAAAGTTACTCATAATAATTCTAAGTTCAACTTAATTTAGTATAATTTCTCTATTGAGTAATTCTAATATGATTTTATTTCCTCAATCAGCTCTAAAAGTCTACATGTTGTATATAATTATTATTTCAGGACTTATTTCTGAAGGAAAAAACGCTAGTATAATTGATGATTAAACGAACTTACCAAGTGAAGTTCTATCATAATTATACGTTGCGTTTTTTCCGAAGAAATAAGTACCAATTCCCTCCCAACCCAAGGACCCTGATGCTGATTTGATTTCGTCAACAAAATCAAGAAAAACTATTCAAGAATATCTGATGTAATATATCTCTAAACGAAATGACGTACCAGCGAGAGAGGCGGCAGGCAGTGACACTGACAGCGACTAAAGATTTTGATTATTAATATTCTAAACGATAGTGATTTAACGGTGCACAATAATGCATACTACATGTTGTATATAATTATTATTTCAGGACTTATTTCTTCGGAAAAAACGCAACGTATAATTATGATAGAACTTCACTTGGTAAGTTCGTTTAATCATCAATTGTATAGCCTACGTTCATCATAAATTGAAAATACTAATGGTAAAATAATTTTTCGTATTGGTTAGCTTTGAAACCTATTTACAATAAATAAACTAACCTGATGTTTACTACGATTGTATATCGCATCTACTGAAGCGTTCATTTTCAACACACAATTCCTGGTAAATCGGCTTAGTGACTGCAACTGTTAGGAATTCAAACTAAACAGCACTTTAAATAGTTACTGCATAGAGCCTACTATGGTAAATAGTGAAGTAGAAAAAAATTTCAAACAGTAGAAGAACTTTGAAATACAAAGTTTACCTTTGTGTTAGTAAAATTTCACGTGTCAATGTTCACTACCTCCTACGCCTTTGAGGAGAAAATATGTAAAACTCAGAACTTTCGCAGTATTTCAGAAACGTGTGTGTTGAAATCTTGTCGTGAGTCTCAAAGGAAATGCAGTAGATTCCCCTGTTGCGCTTTACAATCATGGTGACTTACAAAAAAAATTACATATAACCGCCTCACAAAATATTATTAACTAGCTAGACGCCCCTCGGCTTTACCTGCAATAATGGATTTTCCTTTAATAATATGTAATTTCCCGCGGCGAATAATGCCTATAAACTTTCGCGTTTATAATATAAGTGAGATTTTTCCACCATTACCAAGATCACAAGAAATTAAAATAGGCGGAAGCACTCGTGTGTTGTGTCCGAGCACTCTGATCTGTCGCGTGGAAAGCCTCGTATCGAAATCTCCCCTTCTTACATTCAAATAGCATATACTTGAAGTGAATGGACCAGAACATGAGAACGTAGACTTTATAGTATAGGTAGATAGGTTGGAGGCTCCGGGTAACGTGGTTTGGCGATTCATGGAAACGGCTAAACACCGCTACGGGTATACACCCGGCCTTCAGAAACAAATACTAATTTGCATCCTTTTTATAGAGGATTTAAAATATTTTGGCGTTTAAAATATTTAGGAGTTTTTAAAATATGTGGTTAATTTTTTAATCATGTGCTACTGACAACCTTAAATCGTACATCATAAGAATTATGATATAGAAACAATGGCGCATTCAATGATTTACCAAAACCGGGTCTTGCAAACAAATCACGCCCTATTTTACACTAACCCCCTGAATTCGTATATAGAAGTATATAGAATTTAATATAGAAAATAGTTATCACTGCCACGCCGTTTATTAAATTTGTTTAAATCCAGTTTTGGAATGGCCAGTTCATTTTGCCGTCGCGTCGCCGTGCTCTAAACAATTATTGATTTACGGAACTAGGAGTTACTGATGCGACGCGACTGTCTTCTGTGTATTTTCTAATTTGTGATAATAATCTAGAGAATTTCTAGCTTGGACTGATATTCGATTGCAAATTAGATTTTGAATCTAGTACTCGTAATATTCTTAAGATGTTAGTTAGTTCTTTGTATAATAAAAATCTATTTACGTAGGTATTATATATTTTACGATATAAAGTACCTATATCAGAAATCTAGCACCCGTAACATAAGCTTCGAGCTTACCACGGGACTTGATGTTGCTGTGTGAATTGTCCAGCAAAATTAATTAATTTATCACTAGCTGACCCACACGCGGCTTGTCCGCTTTTATAGTTTTCTCACATTTTAACCTTCACTGGACCACTACGAATATTTTAAACCTTAATCAACTAAATCAGGACAGCGTTTCTCTAGTTTTAGCGTGAATAACGCACAGCAATTGATTTTTATTTATAAGATTATTTTTTTTATTTAAGATCTTTGTAACAAAATGTGTGGCAATAAACACTTTAAAAATACAGCAGCTACAGTCGGCCAAGAAAGTGGTCTACCAGTTTTGATAAAAGTTTCTGTGCGATGTAATGATCGATATGGTTGACTTTTCTAACATAATTTAACTGACATACCTACAAACGAATCTCAACCGTAGGGTTGTAGACCACATTGTTTGCTGACTGTACATATAGCATTAGTTAACAGCGGCTGACGTATATGGATATAGTGTAACAGTATAGTCCTGTTGCAGAGATCACGGCGCGGTTCCAAACAGCGCGGACGGAGGTTCGCCAATTGCTGCTGCAGTACCTACTCCCCTGGCTCGTGAACATCGAGCTGGTGGACCCCAACGTGCCGCCCGCCAACCCCCTCTCCTACATACAGGTAACTATAGCCCCCTCCCCCCCCCTCTGTCCACTGCCGTGTGTCTGCCTACTACACTGCTACGTACAGAAAGGTTTACTTCTCTGACTGATATATTTTACTTTCTACACTGCTGACTGAGATACCGTCCGATACTCCCGATACATTCGAAATACACAAGACACTCAAGATTTAGCCCATCATACGCTCACAATAAAAATCTAATTTTGATGTGCTAACTCAGTACAAGAGCCAGCTCCACAATATTTTACCTTATTTTTAAATTAAAACAGGAAATATTTATAACAGGATACCATTTGCGACGCGACGTTGACAACTCTAAAGAAACCTTTAAGTTCACCTACAAACAGTCTAATTGTGATACCTGAGTTTGTTCGATACAAAAAAACTTCGACATTTATTTTAATACTAATATAGGTAGGTAAATACTGCATAGTCTGATTGACAATAACTTAAATTTTAATCAAAACTAATTCTAGCTTATGAAATAGATAGATGTTGTTAGCTTTGTTTGAAAGCATACCGGCGCGATATTATTGGAATTCATGTCGCATCTAGTCTGTATCAAGAGCACAATCATTGTCTAACCCTCGAATACTCGTAGATGCAAATCCTGCAATTAGTTGATATATTCATGTATAGCTGGTAAACCTTTGAATAGTTGTTAAACTTGGGAACAGTGCATGTACACTGCACAACCTTAATTACGAGGAGCTCTCAGTAATTTACATCGACTAAACCATATAGAATTTTTTGTAGATTTAAAGATTTCTGTCATGTATTTCCATAAAATCCTAAAGATTACTTGGAAAAGACAAGATGGCTACAAACGAACGCGAAACAAAAATATAACTCCGATGCCGAGCGCACTCGACTTAGCTCACAAATATTGCGAACTGTGTAGGTACAGGTATGCCTGCCTTTTGTATTGAAAAGAAAAACAGTTTGTGGATTCTGTAAAAGTTCAACATTCAGATAGAATTTTTACATGTTCCGAAAAACCCGTTTTAATTTTTATTTTGTGTTCGAGTTTATGTTATTTCGTTGGATTTTAAAAGCGATTTTAAAAAGATTCAAAAACAATTAATGATTATTACTGATTATAAGATACAGAGTTCAAATTAGCCAAATACTAAAACTTTATAGTTAATGTCATTTATTTATATATTTTTTTTATCAAAAATTGCGCTCCGAACTATATAAATAACTGAACTTTGTGTAAGCTTCTACTATTTATCCTTACGCCTATAGGTGTAATTTTTGTTACCATAGAGTATTAATTTAAATGGCTACTTTGAAAATGTGGATTACGTAAAATTAGATTTGGCTTTTACAATTAAAATCGCAGTCATATATAGTAGCGCATCAGAGGCTAAAAGGCTGAGAGCTAATGGATCCTGCGGCGGCGAACAGCGGTGGTAATTGTAAATAAATATTGCTGGCCATTTCACACGGCAACATTTAGCCCCTAATAATTCAATTAAATTATTAAGAGATAAAAATGGCGCCTTCGATTTCGTATGACGCCTTAGAAACAATTTGTAGTCAATTTACAATTAAATAAATTATGAATTTTAAATAACTAAGTTAGGCGGATGATTTGATTGTACTTGCCTTGTTTTTTAGACTTGTCCAAGTGATCTTTAGGATTTTGTGGGATTAAATGACATAAATCGTAAAATCTTTAAAGATACATGCCGCCTCCGACCAAAAGAACTAGAAATCAACAAGATATAGGGCGACACGTCCGTAATTTTAAATGCTCAGATGAAACTACATATGAAGTTATTTCTGTAACTTACTTACGCGGGTGCGAGAACGCACCGCTTTGTATAATTGCATCAGAAATTCATACGTCCGCTAGGGTAGGCCTGTCCTCGCCGCATCATTTGATTACCGCTGCAACTGGACACATGAGCGACTCCGCGCTAAACAGATTTCTACTAACTGTAAAGAACTTTTCTGACGAGCTTAACACTCTGCTTGTCACGGAGTATACAACTACATCAACGAATAATAATGTTTGTAGATAAATGATATAGGATATTTATACCTTTCAATATAAATTTATATAAAACTTGGAAAATACCGCATAAAGAGTTAACAGTAATATCTCCATTATTTTGATTCGTGATAACATTACAAAAATTAGAAGGTTGAAATTTTTTTATTCCAATCGTAATAAAATTGTTATGTCATGTACCTTCTCGTATTTTCACATCAATTATTATGATACAGCGCACTGTCCATATAAATTATTAATCTAATTATTGATAAGCCACCCACCCCCCGTAAACGGGGTGACAAATACAAAGCAGATATTCCGCATGAGGCATTAGTTAGAGCAATCAAATGATCATATACATACATGCGCATATTATATAGTGCAGGGGTGGCCAACCGGTCGATCGCGATCGACCGGTCGATCGCGACTGTTAGTCCAGTCGATCGTAGCAAAGCAAAAATATATAAGTAGACGTTGGACAGTCTACTGCCCAATGTAATCACCTACTGCTGGACACATCATTTTGTATAATTCTTCAATCGCTCTTCCGTCAAGTTGTTTAATACTCACGCACTTTTACGCAGTGTAGTCTTTTGTTGTCGGCGCGCGATCACCAATAAGCGGGAAACGAACTGAACTATGCTATTTCATTTTTCGGGTTCCGTAGCCTAATGGCAAAAACGGAACCCTTATAGATTCGTCATGTCCGTCCGTCCGTCCGTCCGTCCGTCCGTATGTCACAGCCGTTTTTCTCCGAAACTATAAGAGCTATAAAGCTAAAATTTGGTAAGTAGATGTATTCCGTAAACCGCACTAAGATTTCATAAAAAAATTGAAAAAAAATAAATTACATTTAGGGGTCCCCATACATAGGACTGAAACTTAAAAACTTTTTTTTAATCGAACCCATACGTGTGGGGTATTTATGAATAGGTCTTCAAAAATCATAACAATGTTTTTAACATCATTTAATTCTAAACTTAATAGTTTGGACGTGAGACTCTTCTAAATTGGAAAACAGAGTGTCCCCCCCCCCCTTCTAATTTCTAAAATAAGAGGATGATAAATCTAGAAAAAATATATATTGTACATAACCATAAAAACTAACAACGAAAATTGGTTTGAACGAAATCTATTAAGTAGTTTTTTTATAATACGTCATAAACTATTTCATATAAACAATTGCTGCGGAAGCCTACATGGGCGAGTCCGACTCGCACTTGGCCACTTTTTTTCGATTTCTTGAAGTATGTAATTGGTAGATCGCACAGGGTCTCTTTAGTGAACACGCGATCTTGGGTCCGATCAAGTTGGCCACCCCTGATATAGTGCAACCTTTGAAATCCACGAGTGCACGCGGCTTGTTAATTGAACTAATTAATGATTAGTTCTGTTAATCCATAGCCATTTAGGAGTTGTTTGTGATGTAATATAAATTTTCCTTTTGTTTGTTTAGCTTATTTGTTTATATAACAAAATCCACAGCCCTTAAAAATATATAACATTTTTCCTAAGCTTTAACTTTCTTAGCTGTCCTTGATAAAGTTCTTGAAAAGCCTACGAATTTTTTCATGACATAAAACAACAACAGAAACAGGCATGGAAATCGGCTCCTGCATGTTTCTTCTTGGACTAGGCTACTTTTTTACTATCTATCTATCTAAAATTTTTCAGAAATATTATGCATACCTATTATATCACTATGCTACTGAGCCCAAAGCAAGACTAAGCTTGGTACTTAAAGCTTGGAAAAACTTAAAGCTAGAAACGGTAAGAATAGTAATATTCTATAATCAACTCTCAGTCCACCAAACCTGAGCCATATACATGTTTAGTCGAACAAGAGCATCTATCACTAAAACCTTATTTGCACTGAAGCGCACACCACATACAATGAACTGAATGTGCCGTGCAATAGCTGCCTTTGCACAGCATTCCACGGCACAACCGATGTAGGTAACTACAAAATGCTTTGAATCAATTCGGCGCGCATTCCGCGCGTCCTGTCACTCAATTTGTAACAGAATGTTTCACTTCATCTATCATTTTACCCTTCATTCGGACACCGCGGGACATTTGCATTTTTGCTTTTGCTTGCGTGAATATTAATTTTCGACTGCAATCTATTTGCCGTTTGTGAATGATAGATTGAGTTATTAGCGCGTGAGGGTGGTGCGAGCTATATCATACTCACCAGTGCACTGCACTGTTCATCAGCCCACTGATTGTAGTTTTGTGACTTTGAACACTTGAACACCAATGTCAAACACATGCCATCACCATTTAAAAAACCCAAGTAGTCCTGTAATAATCTTTACATCTTGTTGGTGGCCGAAAGACATTGCGGAAAACATATAATGACAAAGGAAACTTTAATTAATAAAACAAACTAAACGGGTCTTGCAGCTGCATTTTACTAATTAATAAATTTGATGTCTAAACTGAAGACTGATCATTAATTAGATTTCTCAAAAGCAAGTCTCTGAATAGGTAAAATGGAAATTCGAATTTCTGTTCAAGCTGCTCTATTACACAGAGCTGGTGTGGACCAAACCAAGGTTTGTTCAATCGCTCTGCTACCTTGTTTGTACGACCGGCGCGAGCCGGGTTCGTCGAAATGCATTTACAGTGAAGCTTGGTTCAAAGTATTAGAAATTATATTCGATCTATTCGCTTCACCAAGTTCTCACTGTGTAGACTCGGTAAATATTCAATGATAGAATTACTTAATGAAGTTAGTTTTCTAACAAGCTTCGTGTCGCCAACTTTCTCAAATATAGTGTGTGAGAATAAAAATTTGCTGTGCAAATTTAAACGCAAACTAATAAATCTAAAAGAAAATTGTAATCAACTTCCCTCGAGTAGATATTTGAGACATAATTTAGGAAGCATAATCAGCCATTCATTTAATAGTTTTTTTGACGTTATCTAACTTTCTCTCAAGTTCAGAAGACTAGCTTATAATACGGTTTTTATTTAAATTCGATATGAACCATATAAAATAAAGGCAAACATAGACATCGAAACGGAGTGGGAAAAAATTACTATTTACTACGCAAACATTGTATGTTCCTCTTGTTTTACTAACGAATGTAAAGGCTCTGGTACGGAATAAAAATGAATTTCGGACCACTCGAACCACAGTATACGAACGCTGTACCTCTAAACTATCGAGTTTCAACCCTTCCACCCGCCACCCCACTTCTCCACCCCCCTCCCTTTTCAATGGAACTCCGAAATATGACGCACGCCGGCGAGGAGCTTTACTCTGAACTATCTGAACATGCCAATAAATCTATTGCAATCATAATTACGCTTCATTCATTCAAATCTTTTAGCGCGCAATCTTTGGTTTGTTGACATGTTTCCGTATGTTACTAACATGCATGTATATGTTTTTATCAGGGTTCTTTTAATAATATTCGTTGATTAAATTTTACATTAATTTCTTCTTAACACTAGTTTTATACATTAGGTCTCACATCGTGCAGTAGGAATGGATCTTTTAGCGTAATTACTCTCTCAGTCACACTCACAGTTCTATTAGTATACTAAGCTCATCATCAGCTTCTGAAGTCATTAATTGAATTCTTCTCCTTTTCTTAAAACTTTCACGGACGCCAACCCACTGAATAGGTACATTCCTTACAGTGTTTACGATACTATCGTAATAAATTTATTGAAGTAGAGCCATGCACGTTTAATATGACATGTTTTCGAATATCGGGCTATTTTAATTTTTACCTTTTTTTAACGAACGAAAATAACGGAAGGCTTTTAGTGGACGCGTGTGTTTTCTATTTATTTTATCCGAGTCTTTCCATTTTGATACTATTTTTATGATTGCGAAGTTGGTTCCAGATTAATTGGAAAAAATCTATCCTACGTCAACTATATGTCCTGTATCCTGTAATCCACCCCTATGACAGGGATGGGCTGGGATCGGCTCGCCACCGCACACCATTATTCCATCTCAGATAAGGATAGGGAAATTTGGAAATTTATTGTTCACTCACATAATATTATATTGTATATAATTATTATGAAATAAATTCTTAGTAATCAATGATTTTTAATCATCAACATTTCGATCTATGACCTAAAATATAAAATAAACCCTGTTACACGAATATTTAACCAACTCATGTTTACTGAAACTTGTCAACAACCCAGTATTTTCAACTCGACTCTTTGTGAAAAAATTACTATTTGTTCCAATACTGTTGATTTGTTTGCAGTTGCCGACGTTAATAAAATGTGAAACCGTTTGCCTAATCGTTTGTATGTACCTGCAAAGGCTTTTGTTTAAGCATAGACGAATTAATCGTTGTTTTTTTTTTATATAATAAATACCTGCATATATTATGGTTTAAGTTATGTCGTAATCTCGCGTAACTATGCTAACTATATAATGGCTATCCATTGTTCTCCGTCACCAACTCACATCGGACAGATCACTAGTATTGTTCATGTTAGGCATCACAGAGGAGTCAATATTGGCGATTGTTTCGTATTAATTGAAAGTCGAGAGCTTTGAAACCAATACTATAGAGACTTTAACGCTGGTCTGCGCGTGTATGTTATACAGAAGCCGCGTAGCGCCGCGAAATTTCAAAGTTTCCAAACCAGATGATACTGAAATTATAACGTATTATCTGTTTTATGATGTAATTTTATTAATAAGTAATAATATTGTATTTTTGTTCCTGTCCATAAATGTATTAAAACATAATTTAATCATAAATATATAATTACGATTAATAGAACTTTCTTCAGTTTTATATTTCTATCAAAACATCGATTTCTTTTGTGCAAATTTTATGATATGGAGACACTAATTATGCTGGTATCCGAAATCATAAGGCACGTTGTGTGGAAACTTCACGTTGCCTGCGCTAATGTTAATGCGTTAATGTAAATGTTAACGTTAATGTTTCTCAGATAGCAAAGCTCTGTTCTCAAAGCTTTCTCAAAGCAGGCTGCTCCTTTGTTACCAATACTGCAGTGAAGCAAAGCAGATTGTATGTTGCAGTATGGGTTACGTTGCATACGTAATTAATTGGAAATGATATGCTTGTAACCTGGATATAATGGGTTCATAAACATATCTCAACGATTTTAGAAAAACATATGTAAGATAAATTGTAAATGAAGACGGTTATATAATTCGAAGGTATTTTTTTGTGACCTTGTTGTCAAGAAAACACCTTAGAGAAAGTCATCCCTTAATTATGATTATTATACATATAACCTAAGAGCCCGTGATGGCCAGACCTTCCTTTAATTCACAAGCGTGAAAATTCTTTCATGTGTATGTCTAACATAGGTAAGAATAACCCCCAAATATGAAACCTGGATCGCGGTTCCTTTGGGAGATAACAACCTTTTACCTGTTATCTCCCAAAGGAACCACGATCCAGGTTTCATGTTTTGGGGTTATTCTTACTTATGTTAGACATACACATAAAATAATTTTCACGCTTCAGAATTAAAGGAAGGTCTGGCCATCACAGGTTATTAGTCTATACTAAGAGCCCGGTCTGGCCAGACCTTCCTTTAATTCACAAGCGTGAAAATTCTTTCATGTGTATGTCTAACATAGGTAAGAATAACCCCCAAACATGAAACCTGGATCGTGGTTCCTTTGGGAGATAACAGGTAAAAGGTTGTTATCTCCCAAAGGAACCGCGATCCAGGTTTCATGTTTGGGGGTTATTCTTACCTATATTAGACATACACATGAAAGAATTTTCACGCTTGTGAATTAAAGGAAGGTCTGGCCATCACAGGCTCTTGGTCTAATAGTTTAGAGCGTTTATCTCGCTCTACGCTGTAAACATGAGTACCTACAAGCATGCTCTCCAAAGAGTTTGTTCCGAGTCATCTTACGACCGACAGGAGCTTTTGTTGAAACTTCATTAAGCTTCTCTGTCTGCTGTCGAACCGCCTCGAACATCCAGTTAACAATGCTTGGCTAAGACGCGCCTAGCAGTTTCACAAATTTCGTGCATAGGCTAGCACTAGCAGGCTAGCAGCTAAGTTTTGTTTTTTTTTCAACTTACTCAGTTGAATGAAAGCAAAGCGAACTGGTCGATGAAATCTATCCAGCTTTAGTAAAACGTAGTAGTTAGTCTTTATTAAAGAATAATTTAATTGTATTGTGTCGAACGAAAAACAATCAGCAAACTACTCGTAAAATTGTTAAATCTATACTATAATAAATCTGTAACCTGTAATCGGTCATGGAGTATGTTAGTTTGTTTACAGAGATATTGTATTTACATTTTATTTCTGTATGTACTTACGTATGTTCCTCCATAACTCTTAAACCGATGATCCGAATTTGATGAAATTTCGTAGATAAACTTTAGACGTCGGGGGCTCAGGATATGCTTTAAATTCTTGCTCCAGTTATTATAAGACGTGACCCCCATACAAACATAATTTAACGCGGACGGAGTCGCGGGCACATCTAGATACACAATAGGTGTGACATAATATATTTCGGACTTATAATAGCATAGTAAATAATAACCTAAGTACTACATAGTAAAATATTATTTTTTGGAAAAGAAAACTTTACAGTATTTGTTACCTTATTAATATACATATAATTTGAGCTTTGAAAGAGTCTTCTGCTTCAAATATATATGTCTTTGTCCATTTTATACAAGAACTTTAGATATTCACTTTAGATATCATTTTAAAGTACTGCTTTTAACCTCTGTAGGCAGCGAGCGATGGTCCGCCTGGGACACAAGAGGTTGCAGGTTCAATTCTCGCCCCGAGAAAAATATTTGTATGTTCTGCAAATATTTGTTCGGGGAGTTCTGGGTATTTTCTGTGGATAAATAATATAGATTTATTATTTTAATTAAATCAAAAATCTAGCATTTGTAACACAAGCTACGAGAGGTGGAGCAAAAAATAGCTGAGGGAATCGTACAACCATATTTATTAATTTATTTGTTTTTATCTTCAACCAAATAACCGCCGTTAAGTGCCCATGTATTTTATTTATTTATATATTTAAATCCACAGACTTACATATACTTACATAATATATGTGGTTATAAAGAGTTATCACTTATTTTTGGCAACATTGCTTTATTTTTAAGTAAAATTTTTACGGGTTTTACTGGAGCGAGTATCGAGAGATCTTCACTCACTGGTTGTAAAGCCTGAATCCCTGACAACCAGCAAGCGAAGAGCCGCCTGATACACGGGAATTTATTTGTGATGGTATATTTCTCCCGCGATGTAAAAAAATTGTGAATATTTGTACAATATTATGTATATAATTTGAATTAGTGTAAATTACAATGTTATATTGGAATTGTATTTCTAAACAATTCCCAATTCTTCAGAATTGAACACTATCACAGAATGTGATTAATGTGGTGATAATTTACGTCAATATAAAAACCTGATAAAATAGGTTTAATCTATATCTATATTAAAAAGCTGAAGAGTTTGATTGTTTGTTTGAACGCGCTAATCTCAGGAACCGCTGGTTCGATTTAAAAAATTCTTTCAGTGTTGGATAGTCCATTTATCGAGGAAGGTTATAGGCTATATTTTATGAAAAAAAGCAAGCGAAGCTGTTGGCGGTCGGCTAGTATTTAATAATATGTAATTTCAATCAGAGCATTAAAAATGTTAGTTATTGTGTTTAATGCATTCATGCAATCCTTCATGACCTAAAAATAATCAAACTTGCATTTTTACTTTGGCGTATCTATAATAGTAGGGGAGCCGAAGAGGGGATTTCGGGATTTACTCGAGCGCGTCAGATTAAGATACTGGAGATAGCTAGTACCCAGACAAGTACCTCCACCAAATATAAAAAATCTATCTATGTTCGAACGTGAATTATAAAGGAACAAAATTTACTTTTGTCAGATTAGGCGAATCACTTTATATAATCGTCAGATTAAGATATGGTAGAATCAGAACATAAAGATGAACCATATACATCTAAATCTGACGCTCTAACACCTTTGGAAATGCCGATTTTTTTGTTCATATTTTTGAAAATGAGTCAAAAAAAATGAGTCGCGATTTTTATTTTTTTAACGTTTACGTACACTTACCCCAATCGTGTAAACAATCAGATTTACAAACGTATATTATCAATCATATTTCCTAAATTATTTTTAAGTATGTAAGTATGTTAATCTGATTTTCAATTTATTGAATCTGATTTATAGAATCTATCACTAACTGACGCGCTTAAGTACGTCCATACAACAGTATTTTTTTAAATAAGTTTTTAATTATCTATGGTCGCTTCCCCCACTGATGAAACACATCGGTCTCATACAATTTTTTTCTTCTTATCATCTACCAAATGCAATCCAATAGGTCTCTTTGACGCTCGAGTAAATCCCCATTTAGCATCGTCGCCTCCCGTACTATAAAGATGGTTTAAACGAAAGAAACTACGAGTACTCGTAATAACTATACATATTAAAACTCAAACAATATTGAAAGCCAAAATTAACACCTTTGTGGTATAACTTTTATCTAGCAGTGTGTAACGGACAGCCCCTGCACCTACCTAATGTTAGTGGCATGTGATTGTTAGAGATCCCGTCAGTGGCTGGGTCCACTTATTCAGAATTGGACGAATTTACAAAGAAATAACTGGCATTTATAAAGGTGTTAGAGCGTCAGATTTAGATGTATATGGTTCATCTCTATGTTCTGATTCTACCATATCTTAATCTGACAATTATCTAAAGTGATGCGCCTAATATGACAAAAGTAAATTTTGTTCCCTTATAATTCACGTTCGAACATAGATAGATTTTTTATATTTGGTGGAGGTACTTATCTGGGTACTAGCTATCTCCAGTATCTTAATCTGACGCGCTCGAGTAAATCCCGAAATCCCCTCTTCGGCTCCCCTACTATTTGAATCCATTTGAAGTTAAGAGCGAGTATGCAGTGAAAATCGCGGCTGAAACGACTACGACAGTTGACAACAGCGACCGCGTGCCCCGCGTGGCGCTGGCGTATCGAAAATATTACGCGCAGCGCTAACCAGAATTAGTTGTGTAGCCTACAATCATAGATAAACCCCACTAGATACCGCATGACAAGCGACGACCGCGCGCCAAACATAATGGTTAAATCAACCATTATGTAAAGCCCCGCCTCGAAACACGGCTTTCATCTTCCTCCAATTTAGGTGCGTTTTTTTTAATAAGTAATAAAAAATAATTTATTTCACTTTTAAGTTTACATAAATACATTCGATACCTACATAGCTAATTTGTTAGGTTTAGATTATAAATTATGAGTTATTTAGTAAATGGTATCGAAGCCGAGCTCTGTCCCTTGCACTAGGTCTCTATAGAGCCTGTGTTGCGAGGTTACAGTGGATTCGCTTTCGATTTACACAGACCAAGATTTTAAATTTTAAGCTATATCATTGTTATAGGGAACAATACTGTTAGTTAATGTACTGTTTTTTAAGACTTAAGCTGATTCATTTATTTTATATTTTTGAATCGGAACAAAAGTATTCTAATGCGGTATCTAGTTTGGGTGATCTGTGCATACAATAGACACTATTATTGTAATCTGAAGCAATGCGTCAAATTTGTACACGTCAAATAATTATATACAAAATTGAAATGCGAAAGTAACTCTGTCTGTCTGTCTGTCTGTTACGCTTTCACGCACCTCTCAACCTTTGATTTTGATGAAATTTGGCACATACAATCCTTAGACCCTGAGAAAGAACATACTTTTTACCGCGGAAAAATACATGTTTCCGCGGGAAAATTTGATTTAGATGAAATTTAGTATGGAGATAGTTGCAAATAAATGTAAATGGCGAGAGACTATTTACCGCGGATAAATACATGCTTCCGCGGGAAAATATATGCTTACGCGGGAAAATTCGATTTGGATGAAATTTAGTATTGAGATAGTTGCAAATAAAAGTATATGGCGAGAGACTTTCTACCGCGGAAAAATACATGCTTCCGCGGGAAAAGATAATAATGCTTACGCGGAAAAATTCGATTTGGATAAAATTTAGTATTGAGATAGTTGCAAATAAAAGTATATTGCGCGAGACTTTCTACCGCGGAAAAATACATGCTTCCGCAGGAAAAGGTAATAATGCTTACGCAAGAAAATTTGATTTGGATGAAATTTAGTATGGATATACATAGTTGCAAATAAAAGTATACGGCGAGCAGAAGTCGCGCGGGGGCAGCTAGTTATAAATGACAAATTACTTATAAAATTGGTTCCGCCACAGAATATTATTAGTTAGTACAGGGCACGGAGAAAATTGTCATAGGTCCGTTCAGCACAACGTCTCGCCCCGCACTGAATTGAAGGGCCCGCGAAGGGGAAGATCGCGCATTGCGTGTGTCGTTTTACGTAAAAAATTCGTTAAAAATCGCTGAGATTTTTTTTCGAAAAAGTAAGCTCAGGAGATGATTGGTATTCTTTTAATCTATATGGTGATGAAAATTAAAAAATCTTATGATTAATAGATTAGGAATTAAACGGTTCTTGCTGAAAAAGTAGACGGTATTTTACACTATTATTTCAGGTACTTAAAATAAAAAAAATAAAATTTCGGCCTCAGGAGATGATGCCTTATATGGCATAGATTATTGTGTAATTTTTTCAAAGCAATTCCGTTAAAGAACAAGGAAATAAATGGTTTCTGCTGAACCCAAATTTACCAAATTCACGCATATCTACGCCTTAAGTCAATCCGGACACCGACTGCCGGGATCTCGTCGGCTATTACACGCACTTGGCGCCATTGACTGCAAACTACATATCAAATCAAATAATTTATTTGCAAAATACATTATAAAACATTGGTACTTATGATCTTAATTAAGTACTTGTTAAATGTATTTAACCCGCAAGCGGATATGCAAATCTTAATTTATGTCAAATATGGTTTAAAATAAAGTTACATTATTCAAACCAAAACTTAATAAATACGCAGTCAAAACAAACATAAAAATTATATAACAATGCACACATGTTGTAGGCATTTTTTTTTTATAAATTTCTTTGTGGGATTGCGGTTTATAAAGCATATTGTAAAATTTTGCCCCTTTCTGTCGAGTGATAACATCCCTTCGATTGGTAAAGTTGTGGGTGTGATTTTACGAATAAACATACTTCTCTTATACAGGGCGTCCCACGGCCATGCCACATGGAGGGAAAGTACCTTAAATATTGTAGATTGAACATTTTACTGAAAGAAGACATTATTTCAATTTAAAAATCAAATTAAACTGCATTCATAGATATTTGAATAATTACATGGTTGAACCGGGAATCGAACCCGTTACACGCGAAAAATAATTATCCTGTAGCTTTATCATACCGATCGAAAGGCTTCATCATAAGGATTTTTTATTGCTACATAACATAGTATCAGAAATAAAAGGAAAACCATTAAATATTAACATTTAATGTGAAATTTAGTTCAGGAAAGCTGGCATTGCCGTAAAACAAACAACTGACATTCACCACTTGAGAATTAAATTTCACATTAAATGTTAAAATTAATGGTCTTCCTTTTATTTCTGACACTATGTTATGTAGCAATAACAAATCCTTATGATGAAGCCTTTCGATCGGTATGATAAAGCTACAGGATAATTATTTTTCGCGTGTAACGGGTTCGATTCCCGGTTCAACCATGTAATTATTTAAATATCTATGAATGCAGTTTAATTTGATTTTTAAATTAAAATAATGTCTTCTTTCAGTAAAATGTTCAATCTACAATATTTAAGGTACTTTCCCTCCATGTGGCATGGCCGTGGGACGCCCTGTATACATGCATATTAGAGGCAGAACATTGCAACAGCACAACGTGCCTCCAGTTCAATGAAGCTTTGTATCGAGCAAATTAAATTCCTTTCGTGTTTAATTCGCTTGCGATTGTTTACACAGCAAACATTAATTCGTAGATGCTTAATACTGTATACCAAATTCAAATTCAAATTTATTTATTCAAACTTTAGGAACACTAGGTACACTTAGTTTCGTCAAGTACTTATAATAGTTATAACAACACGCATAACTGTATTATTTCATATTTATTTTCTTTTTTCGGTAAGCATACAATATCAAATGCGAAAATATGAGTATAAAAACATAGATTAGAGTTTATTATTAGAGTTAGTGATGAGCATGGGAGGCAGCCTTCTTCATCTGTAGCAACACGTTTCCGAGCCCTTCACACTTTCTTTTGGCACGGATGTGTGTGCCGAGACGCCTCTTCAGGAATTTGATCCAACGACTATGTCAACAGAACTTACGACCAGATCCAACGACTATGTCAACAGAACTTAGTAAATACTGCTTTCCATCGTCACAAGTCTAAACGTTGTGTCGTTTATCTTACACTAGCTTCCGCCCGCGGCTTCGCCCGCGTAGAAGCAAAAAGCCTATGTTCTGTCTCAGGGTCTAAAGATTGTCTGTACCAAATTTCATCAAAATCGGTTGAGAGGTTTAGGCGGGAAAGCGTAACAGACAGACAGACAGAGTTACTTTCGCATTTATAATATAAGTAAGGATTTAATTCCTTGCCATATCATGTTAGTTAGTATGTGTGTTGTAAAATGTTTTTTTTTTGTTTTTATTTCATGCATTCAAATATTTTACACCAGTTCAAGAATCATAATAGGTAGTTTAGTATTCTCTCCAAAATACGTCGCGATTGTTCCATTTACATTTTGTATATATTGTATTCCAAATAACAATGGTAATGCAGACGTAATAATAAATAATTATTACGTCTGCATTACCCGCTTTAAATGGATTTTCCCGAGATAACACATTTTTGCAAGACTCTTTTACATTATTACCTGGGGTTGGCACAACGTTGGACCCTACTTCCATTTCCTTCTGTCAGTTGTCTATAGTTGGCTCCTGTTTTTAATAAGCAAGTGTTAAATGTGCTAAAAGCCTCTATCCATCCTTTCTTTGGCCTACGTGTTCTCATAGCCATCTCTTATAACCTATTGAAAGAAAGAAAAAAAAATACATTTATTTTGCACACACTTAAAATACACAGATTAACAGACACACACATACACAAACATAACTACGAATACAAAAAAAAAACAAATGAAAGTAGAAGATATATAAAAAAAACATAAAGGTAGGTTTGAAGCACGCCGGGTACAGTACGTACAAATGCCAAAACGTACAAATTGCACACACTTAAAATACACAGATTAACAGACACACACATACACAAACATAACTACGAATACAAAAAAAAAACAAATGAAAGTAGAAGATATATAAAAAAAACATAAAGGTAGGTTTGAAGCACGCCGGGTACAGTACGTACAAATGCCAAAACGTACAAATTGCGTGTTTGTCCAATTGTCAAAATGTACAACATGCAAGAGACTAAATGACCTTTTGACGGAATGTTTCCATGACAGAATATCCTATGGTCAAAATGTGTAAATGATATAAGGAATGAGTGATCCAATATTCATCTGTCCGTGTATTAATACGGTTTGACGCTTGCGATTTATAACATGTTATTGTTTAGTCATTTGTTCATTTTAACATTCACACATTTGTGTACTTTTTAACTTTTGTACATTTTGACAATTGGACAAACACGCGATTTATACGTTTTGGCATTTGTACGTACTGTACCCGGCGTGGTTTGAAGGTATGGGAACCTTGTGAAGGATGTTGTGTCTGCCCTGTGCTGATGTGTGCCAAAAATAGGGTTATTCTCAGCTTAGTGTTGCCCTGCAAAGGAGTACAGGGCAACCCTGGTTTTTAGAAAAACCCTTGTGCAGCATGCATTATTACTATGTAGATATAGGTACTCAATAATATGCTTCTCTGCTTATCTGCTTATCCTTCACGTTATTTTCAAACTGTCTTTAATAAACTCATTCCGTATTTTATGAATTTCGTTTATCTTACAAATCAATCTCAAAATTCGCATCTCAGCTGAATTCTTTCACCCGTCCCATACTCACATAAAACACTACGACAGGTCTGTTATGAGTGCTTCTATAACAAGATTCCTAAAGAATTGCAAGAACTATCTATAACTAAATTTAAAAACGTAGTTAAAAAATATCTCGTTAAAAAGTCATATTACAAAATATCAGAGTAAATAGAAGATAAAACTGCATGGGATGGAATCCGCTCCAATATCTCAAAGAATAAAACAAACTAACAGATTATTGTACTAAATTCAGATATGAGCTGGTTGTTCTTTATGTTTCTCAATTCAGTGCTTAAAAAAATGAAACATATTTTTATGTCAACATTATTTCCATTGTATAATTATATTTAATGATAGATATGTATTAAATTAATATATTGTACTTATTGACTTGTCCAAGTGATCTTTAGGATTATTTGGAAATAAATGACATAAATCTTTAAATCTTTAAAATCTTTAAATCTTTGTGATTCCAATTATCATTATTTTCCGTGTTGTACCGGATTAGTACCACCCATGTCTTCGAGTGGGAATGGAAACTGCTTCTTTTATATCTTCTTGATATTAATTGACCGTGAACTAAAATCCTGATGGTGGGTTGATTATCATCATCATCATCATCGTTTCAGCCATCGGACGTCCACTGCTGGACATAGGCCTCCCTTAATGACCTCCAGGTATTACAGCGTGAACCAAGACGTTGACAAGACCACCTGTCCATCTTGTTGGTGAACGTCCGACGCTGCGTTTCCGATCAGTGGTCTCCACTCGAGAACTTTTCGGCCCCATCGACCATCCGTTCTCCTCGGTTCGATAATGTTGTTTATATAATTGTGTTGTTACAGTATTACAGCGCGGAGGCGGGGCGCGGGCGGCGCGAGGGCCTAGGCTCGGCGGAGGCCACGGAGATGGTGCTCAACAACCTGTTCTACATCACTGCGAAGGTAAGTCCCAAAACAACTAACTGTAGGCGGTTCCTGATACTTTCTTATAGAAGATATTAAGTTACACAGATTCACAGAAACACAACCATACACACAACTAGATGTAGGTACCTACGCAGAATAACAATAGGTTTAGGCTAGCTTTATAAGAATGGTATGTCTTCCCTTTTCTGGTGACTTGAAGTTGACAATATTATATACTTTATAGAAATTTACCATGTGTATGTACATACAAAGTGTAAAACTTTTTACCAATAAAATCATGTATCTTTGGAAACACGTTGGCAGCGGTAAGCTAGTGCTTTCTAAGGCTTAGAATGCAAAGTGGCCCACTTGTGCATTAATTGCGGATCAGTGATGGAGTGCTATCGATCAGGGTGCGACGAAGGCCGGCAAGGGGTGTGCTATTTGGGCTCGGGATTGCGCGCCGCGCCCCTGTTTGCGAGCCCATCGCTCACCCGCGGCCTTGCCTGCCGACCGCTGTGTCCACACGACGCGACGTCCAACTACTTAACATCAAGCTCAGTACTCACATACGGTATTACTCGATCGAGCTAAACTGTCAAATAAAACTCATGGCATGGGCTTTCGTCCACACATTGAGCATTGATCTATCGAGTGAGGCGCGCCGTTCAGTATTCACCGAACCGTTCGAGCCAAAGGATGTCAAATTACGTCAAAAACGATTAAATCACATGTTTCAAACAAACCAGAGTGACGTTTACCTCGCGCAACTCGCAGTCACGTACACACGTTCGAGTCAAGATTGACGGTTCGCATCAAGTAGGTGCGAAGGAAATTACTTTCGTTTAATTCCACCGAGCCGGCTCGGTGCGAGCCTTCGAGCTGTGAGTTTTGCGGTCCACGCGTTGATTTTTACTCGACTTCGAGTAAAACTATCGAGTAATACCGTATGTGAGTACTGAACTTTACTGTTACATCGAGCCTACCGTGCCTTTAAGCGGCAAACGTCAATGGCACCCTTATCAATGAACCCTTTGCGGCCAAAATTATCTACTAAACGTTAGTAAATACATTCGGAAAATCTTATAATTATAACTGAAATATATTATCATTAAATTATTAATTATTTACATACAGAATATAACATAAAACAACAGTAAAATTACCAATGCGGTCATATCCATGGCGTACAAAATGTTTTCTAGAACTGACTGTGCTAAGAACATGAATTTCGGTAGTGTGGTGAAATACATCTACCTCGTTCTTGGACAAAGCGAGTGTTAAGGGGACAAACTCGAGTATATCTGTTACCGACGATGATATAAATTATTAGATTAGAGATATAAAATCCGATAAACATTTTGTTAAGTAACTAAGAGATCAGTTAAGTACATAGAATACTTTATAGTTAATGTTTACGCTCACAGAATATGTTATAGTGATCACGCGCTGACCTTTGTACCCGCGTTCTATCTATAGATTATTCGGGAATAAGGTAGAATAAGTTGTTTGTTTGTTATTGTTTACATCTTAATTGTTTATCGAGATGTTTTTAGTAATTTCTGGAACTTTGTTATTGTGATATAAATAGGCGGGCTGTGTCCCGGAGATTCATTCAGTTATTGGATACGGAACAGTGAACAAGTAAAAGTGAAATAAGTTTAAGTGTTTAAAGTAAATAGCAGCAGTGACTAGTGTTGTGTATAAGTAGTCGTAGTTGTGCACAGATAATAAATCTGTATTGAAGACTTCTGGAGTGTTTGTGTCTCACTTCCCAACCAGCGCCTATAAAGTGGTCGGAGAGTTACGCCTTCGACAGTGAATCACCGCGACAGTTTTGGTACTCTTGTGTCATTGTGTTGCGGTTCGATACAGTTTTTGGTCCTTCGAACCGGATTGGAAAGTGAATTATTACGGTTTAGTGTGAAGTGAAGTTTCGCACCATGCCAAGTGTACGTTCCAGATCAACTGTTTGTCCAAAGGAAGAGGATGAGCAGTCTACGATTACGCATTTGGATGTGCCGACTGAATCCACCCATGCTTCGTTGTCAATTGGAACTTCGAGGATTGAAGTACCGTCTACGACAATGGAAGCTCATGAACGCCCTGTGCTGATGCCGGGGGAATTAAGGTGGTCGGCGCAACCGATAACGAAGAACATTGGAGGAAAAGGATTTCCACCGGAAGGTTTTTCAAAAGTGTGTCCTGCTGCAGAGAAAAGATTGAAGAACATTGGAGGAGCTCTTACTGCTCCACCGTCGGTGTCTTCATCAATACGATCATCGAGAAGATCAAAATCATCTGCTCTGCGAGCTTTGGAGCAGAGAGAATTGGAATTATCAAGGGCAAAAATAGCCAGACTAGAAATTGAAGCCGCAGTGGCCAGAAAGAAACTTGAAGATATTATGAAAGCTCAAGAAGATAATGTTGAAACCGCAACCAATTATGACGAACACGACGAGGAAAGATCAGTTCGTGTCAGAAATTGGATCGAAACGTCTTCAGAGAGATTAAGAAAATCTAAACGAGAAAAAGAAAATGAATACGGAAAGACAACAAATGCAGTGACGGAAAATAATTTTGTTCAGAAAAATGAAATGAAGGAACTCATCGAAGCCATTACTACCAGACTGGCGCAGCCAGTGGTAATTCAAGCCAGTTCTTCTCCGAGCATATGGGATCTTCCAGACTTCGATGGGAACTACGAGGAATGGCTGACTTTCAAGAGAGCCTACGATGATAGCGCACCGCACTGTACCGTAGTTCAGAATATGGCACGGTTAAGAAGTTCTATCAAAGGACCGGCCAGAGAAGAAGTAAGAAGTTTGTTGTTTGTGGCGTCTGATCCTGAAGAAGTGATGGACGCACTCGAGCAGTGCTATGGAAGACCCGAACAAATAGCACTTACAGAACTAGAGAAGATTAAGGATTTACCTAAAATGGGAGAATCAATGAGAGAAATAAGCTTGTTTGCTAGAAGAATTCGGAATGCAGTTACTACAATAAGTGCTCTGAACAAACCGGAATATTTGTATTCTCCTGAAACGTGTAGAAGCATCATCGAAAAACTTAGCCCGTTGTATCGAGTGAGATGGGGTGACTTCAGAACACGCTGTGGCAGTGAACCAGAATTAGTGAAAATGAAGAATTTCTTTAATGCAGAAGCAGCTTTGTGTGCAGCGTACATGCCATTGGACAAAATGAATACTAATCGCTCGATAACTGAAGAAGGATCATGTACGTCTAGAGATAAAACTAGAAAGTTCTGTGTTTACTGCGAGAAGGATCATTGGCTCACCGAATGCAGAAAATTCAAGGAAGCAACAATTGTCGAAAGATGGCAAATCGTGAAAAAACATCATTTGTGTTTTATTTGCCTACAACGTGGCCACAGATTATTGGACTGCAGAGAAGAAACATGCATGAAATGCCAGAGAAGACATCACACAATGTTGCACTTGGAGCTTGTTGAGAGAGCACCGTCAACGCAACATGAAAAGTGTTTTGAAGAATCTTCTGCTAAGAGTGAAGAAGCAAACGTGAACGTCATGACATCCGTATACGCGACGGCTGACAGAGCAAAGGTCTACTTAAAAATGATTCCTGTTGATATTTTTGGACCAGAAGGAAAAGCTCGTGTATTAGCACTGATGGACGAAGGATCTACAGTGACGTTATTGGACAAGGATGTAGCCACCCGCATTGGACTTCATGGCAAAGAAGAAACATTGAAATTGGAAACGGTCGGTGGGAAAATTATCGAGAAGAAAAGCTCTCCATCGATCGACTTAAAGATAAAAGGAGTTCACAGGAAAGATAAACGCAAACTCAAAGGAGTTCGAACAGTTGAAAGTTTGAAGCTGTCATCGCAGTGCATCGATAAGGACACGATAGAGAAGTACAGTCATTTGGAAAATTTGAAAAAGGAGCTTCTCTACGATAATGACAAACCGAAACTGCTGATTGGACAGAACAATTGGGATCTCATTGTATCAAGGAAAATTCTGAAAGGAAAACAGAATGAACCTGTCGCATCCCTGACAAGTCTAGGATGGGTGCTTCACGGATTCTACAGTGGGACTCCAGAACCAGTGAATATTGTGAACCATGTATACCAAAAAGAAATTGAAGATGTGAAAACGCCTGAAGAAATATCCGAGAAAAGGATTCAAATAGATTCAAAGAAAATTGAAGTGAAACCAGTTAATGAAAAAGTAAAGGAACAAATTGAAATAAATATTGAAACAAGTGAATCAATCAGAGAAACTTTTGAAGCATTCCTGAAAATTGAAGAAACTAAAGAATGCATGAAAACATCAAAATTGAAACAATTTGTGGAAGGAGAAGAAACAGAAAATAAGAAAGATAACAAACTGAAAGTTCTGCAACCAGCTTCCAAGAAAAGAAGATTTGTCAAAGGATTATGGAAAGTCAAGAAAACTGAAGCTGAAAGTGGAAAAAAGAATAAGAATAATTTACAGGAAATGAAGAACTTCAGAGTTAACATGAAAACCGATTGGAAATATGATTCGACTGAACAGCAGATTGGAGTCTTAAGTTTTGTGACTCGGGATGAAAATGTTCTACCTTCCTGCGCTTGCTGGAAGACAGCGCAACGGCGACGTCGGAAAAATGTCACCTACGAGAGATCGCGTCAACGCACCACGGGACATACATCGTCGCTTCAAACTGACGGAGTGCTTGTCTGCAACGCGCACTAGGGGGGAGAATGTTACCGACGATGATACAAATTATTAGATTAGAGATATAAAATCCGATAAACATTTTGTTAAGTAACTAAGAGATCAGTTAAGTACATAGAATAATTTATAGTTAATGTTTACGCTCACAGAATATGTTATAGTGATCACGCGCTGACCTTTGTACCCGCGTTCTATCTATAGATTATTCGGGAATAAGGTAGAATAAGTTGTTTGTTTGTTATTGTTTACATCTTAATTGTTTATCGATATGTTTTTAGTAATTTCTGGAACTTTGTTATTGTGATATAAATAGGCGGGCTGTGTCCCGGAGATTCATTCAGTTATTGGATACGGAACAGTGAACAAGTAAAAGTGAAATAAGTTTAAGTGTTTAAAGTAAATAGCAGCAGTGACTAGTGTTGTGTATAAGTAGTCGTAGTTGTGCACAGATAATAAATCTGTATTGAAGACTTCTGGAGTGTTTGTGTCTCACTTCCCAACCAGCGCCTATAAAGTGGTCGGAGAGTTACGCCTTCGACAGTGAATCACCGCGACAGTTTTGGTACTCTTGTGTCATTGTGTTGCGGTTCGATACAATATCTATTAGTGAAGGTATAGCTTTGAGTGCCCGGCCGATGAGGAAGGTACCAGGAGTAAGACATAGGAATTCATCTGGGGATGATGACATGGGACATAGAGGGCGGCTGTTCAAAACAGCTTCTACTTGTGCGAAAAGAGTACTCTTCAAAATAAATATGAATTACCCATAACACGTTTTAAATGTAATTTAGCGGATTTAATTCCCGCTTCAAAAATGCCGCATAAATGAGAAGCGTAAAGTGGAGAAAATAAAAATTTTATTCCCTTTTTGGAAAGCAAACTCAGATAAAGGCGTTGAATTAGTGTGAAAAATATTTATTTCCTTGGATCCAGTAACAAAATTTGACGGTTTGATTGGAAAAGCTTGGCGTAATACGTTGAGGCGCTAAATTACCTAATGTAGGTTTCATTGTCTTCGCTTGTATCAAGTACGTCGCGCTATATACCTACCGTTGATAGGCCAAACGTACTCGCGAACGATCGCTAGTAATAATTGCGGGCCGGCGTGAACATAAAGTTAATGATCGTATTCGAATAAAAGTTTCGTAAAATTATGTTTTGCATGTAAGAGTATAGGATGTTTTTTGTCGTAGTTAAAATCTGAATCTGACGCTTCTAATCGTCCTCCGACACGGATAATATTTTTTTTATCGAAAAATGTACTTATGGAAAAATATAACTCTTATAGCTGGGGAGCCGAAGAGGGGATTTCGGGATTTACTCGAGCGCGTCAGATTAAGATACAGGGGATAACTAGTACCCAGATAAGTACCTCCACCAAATATAAGCCACATATCTATGTCCGAACGTGAATTATAAGGGAACAAAATTTATTTTTGTCAGATTAGGCGAATCACTCTATATAATCGTCAGATTAAGATATGGCACAATTAAAACATAAAGATGAACCATATACATCGAAATCTGACGCGCTAACATCTTTAGAAATGCCAATTTTTTTTGTTCTTTTTTTTGGTAAAAAATCAGTCGCGATTTTTTTTAACTTTTACTTAGATCCACCCCAATTGTGTAAACGATCAGATTAACATACGTATATTATTAAAGATACATCCTTAATTATCTTTAATAATGTACGTGTTAAGTTGATTTTCAATTTATTGAATTTGATTCATTGATTCTATCACTAACTGACGCGCTTATGTACGTCCATGCAACAGTATTTTTTTAAATAAATTTTTAATTATCTATAGCCGCTTCCTTCACCGATGAAACACATCGGTCTCATACAATTTTTTTCTTTTTATCATCTACCAAATGCAACCAAATAGGTCTCTTTGACGCTCGAGTAAATCCCCATTTAGCATCGTCGCCTCCCCTACTATTAGAACTTATATTAGTTCCTTTTTATTAGAAAGCAATTCGAACTCAATAAAAAAGGTTTTACGTTGAGATAAATTAATTACATAATTGAATAAAAGATGCATCGAGTTCATTGACTGATAAGGGACCGGTTCTTTTGTTTCGCAATGAATCGTAATAGATATGCAAAAATGCGCCTTATCTTCAGGAAGCTAGAATAGTTTTTAAAATTTATAATTGTATTATCGGAAATTATATGTATGTTATTGGTTGGATAAACACACAATGAATTAGTTTTGAATTCTGGTAAGTTTTGTGTGTCAGGTTGTTTGCGAAATCGTTTTTGTAGGTTGAGTAATCGATTTTGAGCTGCATTGTAGAATTGACAACCGTCGCCGGCAGCCTGGCACTCGAAATTTTCGTAATATGTATATCGTCTTCTTGCACGAATTTAGGTATTTGTGTTGTTTAGTCACGGTCGTCAGATTGAATAACGTGAGCTATTTTTAATCGAATAGTTTTATATTTCTTTTATCCTACTAATCTAATAACAATGTACTTATATATACAAACTAACACATTTAAAACTTAAGTATATAGCAAGGTAAAACAATTTTATGTGAAGAACCTATTTTGCGGATTAATTAAAATTATGATAATTTAATCCGTCGTCTTCTTCGCTAGGCTACAATTGTAGCGATAAGCATTTCCTACTAACAAAATAACAGATCTTTATGAATAGAGAGCTGAGTAAATGTTTTTATTGGAATAAATAATTCTGTAATTATTAATTTATAGCACTGTTGCTATATCTTCTCTACTAAAACAAAGTCGATGTCGATGTCTGTATGCTTCAATCTTTAAAACTACTCGACGTATTTCGAAGCGACGGGGGGGGGGGGGGGGGGGTATAAAGTGTAGTTAATTCGACGTCAGTGGAGATACACTAACTATCTCACTTTACAAGAAAACGTAGTTCAAACCTCACAATCGATGATTCTTCTTATTTAAGTTTAGGTTTAATAAAATAATGAAGCTCTGCGCCATAGGGCATGAATTATTATCAATAATATATCATACGCAGGGTGAAGAGGGCAAGTGTATTTCATAAAATATTTATTGTATTCCTTTACAGGAATTCTACATCAATGATTTCTCAATAAATAAAATTGTATTTCATAAAAGATTTCTTCCAATATAAATTCCAATAAGATATGAAACGTAGATCTCCCTGTGTTTTTGCTGAGATATCTTGTTTAATTAGTGCTTTGCCCTTGCCGGCATCTTCGCAATAACAAGCATTTTCCCGCCTCCGCTGCCTTTGAGTTCGCAGAAATTGTGCTTAACAAATATAATCTTATTGAAACGTAGCTAATGATCAGTTATTCTACTTTAATTTCTTAGATTTTTTTTTTTTTTTTATTAAAATAAAATTGCTTATTACACTGAGAACTAAGCTGAGTTTGTTTACTCATTTACTTAAGCTGAGTTATGCAACATAAGTCTAGCACCCGTAACACAAGCTTCGAGCTTACCACGGGGCTAGATGTCGCTGTGTAAAATTGTCCAGTAATATGTATGTATGTATGTATGTATATAATCTGTTATTGTTACCTTCGGAGCAGATTTGACTGGCTTAGCGTTTCCTTAAAATTATTTTGTTGTTTATCCGTAAAGACTTTTGTATAACGTAATTGACTTTAAAAAATAAGATAAAATAAAAATAAAAATGGCGCGACAAACTAACCAAAAATGGGAGAATATTTCTGGGGTACGAAACCAACCCAACCCAACTATAAAATTCATATTATTAATATCGAAAGGATTAGAAAATTACTAAGCTTTTTATTAAGAAAATTTAAACTTTTAACTTAGTAATCCTTTGTTATCGCCTTAAGCCAGGGCGTTTCTCCTTAAGTTACGAGGAGAGGCTCCAAAATTATAACGTTTTTTCTTAGAAACGCGTCGTATTCATCTGAAATATCTTTTAATATAAATTATAGAGCTCACAAATCTTAAAAAATAACGTTTTTGCTTTACATACATTTTGAAATAATATTTCCCATTTTAATCCACTCACTAGAATGGCTCGTCAGTTCAATGAACTACATAAAGATGATGGCAAACTCGACATATTTGTACCAAAAATAAGCCAATTAATTAAATTATCAAGAGATTCTCAATTTCAATATCAAAAACAAAAAATTAAAACAACAAATGTATAATTACTAACAACAAATTCTGATACAACATACATACCTTTTATGATAATATTTTTATAGCATTGCATTCATTCTGTTAAATTGTAAAACTTTATTAAAATGATCGTCGATTACCAAACTACGTACCTATTACTTGATATTGATGCATATTATAGTAGTATTGTACACATATTTATGTTGCAGTCAAGTTTATATCTAACAATAATATGAAAAAGCATATTTTAATGTTGTTTTTTGACGAATAAGTAGGGAAGTCGTGTTAATTGTTATTCTAGACGATTCTTATATGATTTATGCAATTCGATATCTCGCTTGCGAAACAAAAACAACGCCAATTTTACCCATTGCCCTATGAAATTTTCAATACCTGTAGGTATTGTAACGCCCAGTGAAGGAAGATTATATAGATATAGCTCACATTGTATTTATTTGGAAGTCGGAAAAATGAAAATAGCTCCTGATTTCCGGTTATATCGTCAAGTATGTTCATATAACCGAACATTCTAGGTAACTAAGCGAATGCGGGGGCTATTCTCATTTTACCTTCAGTTATGAAACTGATCTAGCGCCCTGTTATTTCTCAGAAAGCTGAAGATAATTAGTCTGTTTACAAGATAAAGCTTAAAAGATTAAGTAGGAAGATCTTTTTCAGTGGGTAAAATATTTTATTTTCTTAGTTTCTGCTAAATAATAAAATAGGTTATTATGGCGTATCGGAAAATGTTTATAAAGAAATTTAAAAGGGTTATTTATCCATTTTTTTACTTGGTATAAAAATTCATCATATTTTTCAGGCATAATTTGTCATAACGTTGTTAGCTAGAATTTCACAAATATAGACCAGGGTTTTTAATTTTTTACAAGGAAAAAAATAGTAGTAGAATGAAACCCATTAGAAAAGGAGGGGAATATGGTAAAAATGAAAGGAAAAATAAATTACGGTCGATCTGAGTTCGGGAAGTGGGAGGGGGTGGGCTTTTAAGGGGAGAAAATGGTTTATCTCGATTTGCGGTGAAACTACTAGTCCTATGAAAAAAAGTTATATGGCAAAGTTGTAGGTAATAAAACGATCTACAACTTTTAATTCACAACTTTTATACATAGCCTCAAAACTTATGTGAAAAATTCAAATAACCAAGTTTTTTGTTTTTTTTATTTATCTTTTTCAAAAATTGTTACTTTTCTACGAAATTTGGTGAAAACTTGCCTATTTATGTCCCAAATACACTGTGATTTATTTGATTGAAAATATTATTGTTTTCACCTTATTTTGACCTAATTTTCAAAAATATAGACTAATTTTCAATCGAAAATTCACGTGTCAAAATATTAGCTTTTTTATAAAAATCGGTGTGCTTTATGTTTATTGAAATCTCTATTTTCTGATAGTTAAAAAAAAAATATACATTACGATAGTAAATATTCTCAGAAAATGCACAAAACCGAAACAAAAATTTGTATCATTAGGTACAATTGCATCATAAAAATGTGATTTTGTCTTTTCAGACTATATAATAATAATAATAATATAATAATCTGTTTGTATAATGTGCAATAAGTCGGATTATAAGCAATTATATGAAATAAAAATTGCAAAAATCACATTTTTATGATGCAATTTGTACATAATGATACAAATTTTGTTTCGGTGTTTTGCATTTTCTGAGAAAATTTACTATGGTAATGTATATATTTTTCTTAATCATCAAAAAAAAGAGATTTCAATGAACAAACAACATACCGATTTTTATAAAAAAGCTAATATTTTGACACGTGAATTTTCGATTGAAAATTGGTCTATTTTTTTAGTAATTAAGTCAAAATAAGGTGAAAAAATTAATATTTTTAATCAAATAAATTATAGTGTGTTTGGAGCATAAATAGGTAAGTTTTCACCAAATTTCGTAGAAAATAAAATGTTTTTGAAAAAGATAGAAATAAAAAACCAAAAACTTAGTTATTTGAATTTTTCACATACATTTTGACGTTATGTATAAAAGTTATGAATTAAAAGTTGTAGATCGTTTTATTACCTACAACTTTGCCATATAACTTTTTTTCATAGGACTAGTAGTTTCACCGCAAATCGAGATAAACCATTTTCTCCCCTTAAAAGCCCACCCCCTCCCACTTCCCGAACTCAGATCGACCGTAATTTATTTTTCCTTTCATTTTTATCATATTCCCCTCCTTTTCTAATGGGTTTCATTCTACTACTATTTTTTTCCTTATTTGACCATTTTTGAAGCTAACTGCACTGGTCTAATATACCTACACAAGGACAAACATTTACATTTGTAATTAATGTGATCGAAATCCGATTGTTTATTTCTCTCTTCCGACATCTGTCACACCCCATCGCACCATGAATGCCGCGGTATGTACAGTCGACGAATGAAAAGGTTCGTCAATTTTCAAATTGATTCGTTCAACGTATCGCGAGCACATATTACCTTTTGAAACTATGTTACAGAATAGACTCGGGTTACAGAAAATAATGTTTAACATTTCGTTAATAAAGTTCAAAATTATTCAGATCAAAGTTGTTTGACAATTTAACTTGTCAATAAGATTAGTATGTTTTATAAACTAAAACCTTCTTGTTGGTTCAACCTGCCATTTCTTACGGATATACGGTATAGAAAAAACAAGCAAAACCTTATTCGATAACAGACGTCATATTTATTTTAATGTTAGCAGCACTGCTTCTTGCACTGACGTATGTTGGCATAATTGATTCTTGCCGTACCGTAGTGCAAGCGATAACCGCCTCTAAGGTGACGAACCTTTTCATTCGTCGACTGTACCTACGTGCAATTTGCAATGTACAATGTGGATACACTGTCACTCGCTTTAGAAAGCGTTAGGTACTTGAAGCTGTTAATTACCTTTGACCCCCACTTTTCTTACAGTATAATATCTACTTACTGTTTAACTTAATTAGGTATATTGAGTACGCTTGCGTGCTTTGTTTTGTGCTGCAGTAAAATATAACCATGTTTTAGAAACTGAAGCCAAGTTACGGTGTTGCAACAAAAAATTTGACCACTTTTACTGTCAGATATTAATAACGGTCTTATGAATTTTTATCTAAGAGTTGGGAAAATTAAATTTGTTGGTTGTTTTAATAAGATTATAGAAGATAAAATACTTTCTTTGGTTTAAATGTCGTCCAATTTCAGTAATGTAATACTTAGTAAGACGTTTCTGAGACTTACACCTACACAGTGATGACGACCGTACGTTTAGTCGAGCATAACCCCTGTTTAATCGATAATTTAAACACAATACTGATATAGATGGCCATATTAGTAGACCATGACAAAAAAACGCCTGTAAACGGCAAATAGAACCAATCAACAAAGCTTGAGCAATAATTATAACTAGATGAAAACCCGGCTTGGCTCGGGTGAAATTTGACGAAATCCTCCTTAATCCGAATTTTGCGGATATAATGTTGTCGACTCAAAATCAATATTTTTTTATGTTTTGTTATTCATATAAGGTTTCAATCGAGTCTACCGTACCCCTTGACAAAATTATTAATATAGATAGATAATCTCTGATTTTAAAATAGGGATCATTGCAAGTATTAATTAAAAAATGCAATGATGCTAATATTGGGTGATGTTGGGTGTATTGTGATGGTAGGAATCAAAGCGATCAGAAGCGCCGGCGGGGTTTGCCCAGCGAGCCCGGGCCCTTTGTGCGCCGCCACAGGGATCTGGTTCAGGCCCGCGGCTACGCTGCAATTACAATCAGATACTCGAGCCTGTCTGTATTTCATCAACGTCAAATGTCACTAGGATGCCTTCTCATTGGATAACATTGAGGTGGCATCATCATAATTATTTGACGACCTCTGATGCGCAGCGGGCGAATGTCTGCCTGCGACGCCAGAGGTTCGATTGCCGCATCGGGACAACAATTTGTACGATAAATAATAATAAAATAATAAATATTACTGGACAATTTTACACAGCGACATCTAGCCCCGTGGTAAGCTCGAAGCTTGTGTTACGGGTGCTAGATTTCTGATATACTTAATATAATATACGTACCTACATAGATAGATATTTTTATTATACATATACATATAACACCCAGACACCCGGAACAACTATTTGCAGATCATACAAATAGTTGTTCCGAGTATCTGTATAATACAAATTATCTATACATTATGTATATTCTATTAAGTATATCATCGAGCACTCGTAACACAAGCTTCGAACTTACCGCGGGGCATGTTGATGTGTTAATTGTAAGAAAATAATAACCCATATAACATCCAACTATTTTATTATGAATTTATTTTTAAATTTAATCCTACTTTACTATCAGTCAAAAATAAAATATTATCACACTAGATGCAACAACACCTTAATACATCAAACGGCTTGTACTCTATTTGGTTAGACCTAAAACACAAGGGTAAACGTACTTCCTAGTGGCTGTTTGTTCTGTGAGCGACGCGTATGGGCGACCTGACCAATACGCGCTTCCGCACGAATTGCATTAGCCTGGTCGCAATTTGTGCTTGATGCGTTTGTAAACCTTTTAAAAGACTCTCTTTGATAGACGACGTACGCAGGAGTAACAATAATACACCAAGTAAATGCGGTTACTCCATCCTCTCTCGTCAATAGTGCGCTTTGTTTTCAAAGCCTTTCAAAATGTAATCCAATTGCAAATATTAAAAGCATGCACTTTATCAATTTTATATCAGATTGATACCACTCTACGCGGAAAACAAAGTAAAGTTTTGTAACTTTTTAACCTAACCCTAATGTTTTAAGTTTTTAGTTAGTTAGTTACTTCAAAATAATTATTAGGCAGGTGCGGGATCTGCTCTTTTGTTTAAGTAATATCATAAAAATAATAATACCTTGATTTTGAATTGCGTTGATTTATTCATATTGGGATAAACGGGAAATCCACGAACATTTTTTACGTTGTATTTGGTCAACAGTTTTTAATCTATTAGTAAAATTTCGGAAACTGTACGATGTCATGATTTTGTATTAGAATAAGGCTGCTTTCTGGTAAAAAATAATGTTCGAAGCAGTGGGAACAAACCCAATTGCGTAATTTGGAAGCCATTAGTAGGCAAACAATCTTTGAAGGCCACTTTCCTCGACTATTGTGCCTGTTCATACAACCGTTCAGTTTTGTTTAGAAAAAAAATAATAAACTTAACGGCGCTTATTTTACACATTAACGCTTATAATTTGAAATTTAAATAAATTAATAAATTTATTACATACTAGCGGTCCGTCCGCGTTTGTATAGAGGCCACGTCTTATCATAACTGGAGCAAGAATTTAAATCGCCTATCCTGTGTCCCCGACCTCTAAAATCTACCAAATTTTATTAAAGGTCCATTTTGATTTAATCCTGATGTTTTGATACCACTGTAACCTTTGTCTTACGCTTAATAAAAGATAATAATATAATAATGGTACAAATTGCCACCTTACCACAAATACCTTCCAAAAAATTGTGTCAGCACTCGTTTACTCTTATGTTTCGGTGAATTTCCATTAGCCATGATCTGATCGATACTAATTGGTTGTCATGCTAAAACAAATTATCGTAAAATAATTTTGAGTACCTTCACGGATTATTATACAACAAGGAGATTAAGCTGTTTCATAATGAATTGTTGGATATTTATCTTTAAACCGATAAAACGAATACTATCTAATTAGCTGGATTGTTTGATTGATCGCTTTAGTGTTTATTTGTTGTTTTTTACATTTTCTTGTTTTGTATTTTTAATTATTTATAAATGGATATCTCGATTGATTCTCGGGAACCGTTTCAGTTTAAACAAATGATTGTTTGTTGAAATTTTATTCAATAAGAAAGATGCTACTTATGTACTAGTAACTTATGGATACTGTAGACCACGGGAAAAGTTACCTCGGAAAAAAATCATAATAATGGAATTTTTTAGCTCCATCCATTTTAAACACGTTCTTAACATCAGTTTGAAATCACTGAAGCGAACAGTCAATGCAAACAATCAATTTTAAAATTTATATGTAAGACGTAATTGATTATAAATCTAAAATTAGTTTAAACGTAAGTAGTCATTTACATAAATAAATCACACAACAACATACACGAGTTAATAAAATACTATATAAATATAGTATTGTTTTTTCTGTGTCCATGTAAATTGTTGTGTTCCTGAAATAAGGTTATTGACTTTGACATATTATTATTTTATTTGTAAATGGTATTATTTCCTTAGTTTTCGGACCAACACCCCAAGGAGATCGAGGAGCTGTGGTCGACGCTGTGCGCGTGCTGGCCCAACAACCTGAAGGTCATCATCCGCTACCTGGTCATCGTCTCCGGGATGGCGCCCAATGACCTACTCCCTTACGTACGTACCTATACAATTAAATACATTTTGTTTCAGACTAGACGAAAACCCGTCTTCGCTCGGGTTAAATTTGAGGAAATTCTCCATAATCCGATATATGTTGTCGACTAAAAATCAATATTTTTTATGTTTTGTTATTCATATAAGGTTTCGATGTAGTCTACCGTACCCCTTGACGAAATTTTTAATATAGATAACACTAAAAACACTTATAATAGATCCTATTTCATATATGGTTACTTTCCTCTACATGTTATGTTGTCTATAGTTGAGTTCATATTTAAAAACATCACTTATACAATATAACATTACTCACCCTGAGCGCGACCTATGTGACTATGCAAACTTTTCGGCAAATTGCCACTTCTAATCCGCTGATGAACCATTAACTTTTGTGTTTAACCAAATCTTACGTGACGAGTTGGGTCGTCCAACGCTCCACTTGCGACACGGTAGCCACCTCCTATGAACTCATCTGTAATATGAATTATAGTGGATGAAAAAGTAGATTCTTTTTAATTGAAGGAACAGCGTAATTGGAGAGGAAGTGGAATAGACAAATTTTTGAATTAAACTGATTGATGCAATGTTCTGTACAATGATACTGTCACACAGAAACTTCCAAGCGACCGACCAAGCCAAAAATTCATCCCCCTTTGTTGGACATCCGATTGCGCTTATCACACTCAAAACCACATATATACATCTATTTATGCAATAAATTATGTACTTTTACTCTACTTTTGCAACATTATTATGCCTGTCGTATATGAACGTTCCAATAAAATATTACAGCATAGGGAAAAGCGGCAATGAATGGATCCGTCCTAATTGCTCGCGGGTCAAGGTCAAGGGCACTACGAGCCTCGCCTCGCAGGTCAGGTCAATGAACCCCTCACAAACTTTGTAAGACCCTCAAGGGAGAGTCCCTTGAGGGTCCTTACTTCGGGAGTCGGGATTTCATTGACGACAGTTATTTTATTCATGTTAACCTTTTCGAGCCCATTCAGTTTGTTTAGATGAGAACTCAGCCTAATTACCCAAAGCAAATAGAGGGCGGGTTGATGCTTTGTGTCGGGTGTCTATTCTCCGTCTTGCTTGCCTGTTTGTGTTTGCACCATGGCTATTAGCGACTGTCATTTGAATGCGATTTTTATTGAAATGCAATATTATTTTTGGCGATGCTGGTTTGCTCTTTAGAAAGAAACCTAAGGTTATCGTCCCGCGGCTTTGCCCGTGCTATAAAATTTTCACTTATTTTTGCTCAAGATTTAAAGAATCACGGAACGATCGATCGGATCAAATCTAAAATGACGAAATAAGTTTGTGCCCCATTCAAATTTTTATTCACAAAAACATTTTTGTATAAATCTTAAAGTTCGTATAGTACCTACGTATAGAACTACGGCGTAAGGAGCACACGTGGTTAGTTTTAGTCGGTTTGAGCTTCACCGTTCACCCCGCGGCGGGCGGTATCCGTTCCAGTTTTCCCCGCGTAAAAAAACTAAGAGTACGTTTACAACTATACTATTTGGAATAGAAATTCTATGTTGGCCTTCTTTTGGTATACAAAACCATTAGTCTCCTAACATCCTAACGGGAAGAGAGAGGTCGGGCATAGTTGTTACTACTAGATTTTTACTTGTCCTTTTACTAGAAATAAGGAAAAGAAACATTATTTGGGTAAAACACAACAACAAATGCACCTTAGAACAACAAAAAAACGAATATTTTTTTTTATTTATTTAAATATTTTTACATGCATTCATATTTAAATAAATGTTACATACAAATACTCGTATGTCGAGCGGCTGCCATCGCACGGGTCAAAAAAGGAGCAATCAGCTTTGCTTAGTCTCTGTAAAGAGACGAGAGCAACTTTTGTTTTCAAACTGCTCCTGTTTGGATGACAACTCACACATATTTAGTATATTAATTACGTAACAGAGTTTTGCTCACAGCTCAAACATATTACAGAAAGGTAACTACACCAAACAATTGTTCATTTATTTATTACAATCAATGTCATATCCAGCTTTCTACGAATCATTGTTAGGTTGTACATACAATGGAGAACGAATCGACTGGGTTTCTGTTCGTTTTATTGACATTGTATTCGATAGCTCGCCAGCCCCGAGGCAGAGGTGAAAATCAAACTTCGGACGGGCAATTATAAACTAGCCCTAGTTCCTTCGTACTCCCTGTACAATACTCGACTAATAGGTTTATTTGGAGTTTCCTACTATAAACACCGAATGGAAAGTTATCGATGGTTTTGTTACGGGTGTTTCTACCTCCATTCTCGGGTAGCATAGCAAGGCATTTCTCGCTTCGACTTTATCTATTTTATCTTCAAGTTTCTAGATTAATTAAAAAAAAAGCGATTTTATATTTGACGCAATGTATTTTTCTTGATTTGACATTTTAAAAAGATTTACGCGAGTTGAGTATTGTGTAGGTACCGGATTTACGCGAGTTGAATAAGAGTATACGAGTATATACAGATTTACCGAGTTTTAACCGGTATTATATAACCGGTAAACATACATGATCATAATATAGACATGATGTCATCTCTTAGACATGACGACCTCTGTGGCGCAGCGGGCGAAGGTCCGCCTGCGATGCAAGAGGTTGCGGGTTCGGTTCCCGCCTCGGAACAAAAATTTGTATGATCTGCAAATATTTGTTCCGGGTGTCTGGGTGTTATATATGTATAATAAAAAAAATATCTATCTATGTATGTATATTATATTAAGTATATCAGAAATCTAGCACCCGTAACACAAGCTTCGAGCTTACCACGGGTCTAGATGTCGCTGTGTAAAATTGTCCAGTAATATTTATTTATTATTTTTATTTATTTAGGTCTACACAATCTGAAGCTGTTGAAACATTGTCTTATGTATCGTAAAAAAAAATCAATAATGATGCATTAAATTTAATAGATACTAGCCACCCTGTGTCCGCTCTTCTCATTATACATATTGTATACGTGTACTGGACGATACATTTTTAATAATAAAAGTTTTAAACAGAAAACAAGTAAAATGCAATACGGGGCGTTATAAAGGAAAGGTCCGAGAATGTTGAGCGCCGCGTCTGCTTTGCATTAAACGTATTTACATGAGACTAATAGTACGTGCTCCGGCTGCAGAACAGTGCACTCACCACATAATGTATTATATTATATATTTCTATGTATTCGTACACCCGTCAATTTTTTATTTCTTTGCTCTCCTTCCATCCAAAGGTTGCCTGGAAGAGATCGCTCTTTAGCGATAAGGCCGTCCATTGTACTTGTTTCTTTTGTTGTATTTGTTATTTTGTTGGTTTGTTTTGGTGTACAATAAAGTATTTTTGTATTGTACCTATTGTATAATGTGGGAAATGGACAGGAACATTTATTTATTTAATAAATTTTGTTCAATGACCTACAGAACAAGTCCAAAGAGTCATACACTGATGATGATGATGATATCTATGGAATTGCCTATCAAAATGTGGGCGCTAGTAATATTATTGTCCGTCGAGCAATATTTATTTATATTTTTCGGTATTGTGTCGTATGGAATAATATACGTGTCACCAGTCCTTCAAATAAAATATTGAATTATAAAACATTGAAATATACTCAAACAGTAAGTAATTAAACCCCTAAATTCGCAGACACATCCGGTTGACTGGTTCCGCGACCACCCCCTTCTCCCCCTGCAGATATAGTCCGAGAGCTGGCGACAATTGTCTCATGTCATGAGTAACGTGATTTTAGATCGTCTTGTAAATGTAAAGTCCTAACAACATAAAATCAGTAAATTGTATAATTATATTTTAGGTGTAAATATATCTCTTTTAATTTGTTTTATTTAAAGGTCTCGATGTGCCAGACGATGTTAAAAATCATGTCCTAAATCATCAGCCAGGTCATTAGTTTCGTGTTGGGGTCTTGGGGTATTATATAATATAGGATAAATAGGAGAGATGATAATAAATAAACAAATATTACTCTGGACAATTCACACAAATTCAGATTCATTTATTTAACCAAATCATTATATTACATATTATTGGCAAAACATGTAGTTACAATAGGTACAATGCGTATTTTACGTAATTCAATGATTTTATTTTCAAGTTCCTGATTGATTAGACATGTATGTATATCAGGAAATGAAACATCCATGACCATATGTTAAAAAGGATGACACAGCAACATATAGCGCCGTAGTAGGCTCGAAGCTCTTGTTACGTGTGCTAGATATCTGATATACTTAATAATACATACTAAGGTATAGTTTATTGTAAATATATAATACCCAGGCACTCAAAATAAATATTTAAAGATCCTTCAAATGTATATCCCGAGGCGGGAATGCTGCGGGACAAGTTTTCAGCTTGACTCAAATACCTGCACAAAATGGACGCCAGCTCTCGTATACATAGCTCCGGCGCATCCGACCGACTAACTGCACTCCTATTGTTTGACTTCACCTGCCATTTTACACCTGTAATCAAACGCCTTAACAATTTTGAGTTATTTTTCAATTGTCTCTGTTTTGCAGCTTCATATTTAAATTTAACGCGAATCCAAATAGTTAATATAAAATTATTTATTGTTCAATTCACTAAAAGATTAATAGATAATATATTTTTTTCTTTTTATAATTTAAATTTGTTAGTATTATATTTGCCAGTCTAGTCTAGTCTGAAATAAGTAACACAGCTGTTGCAATAAACTCTATAAAATTATTTACTTATTCAAGCTGTCCGCACTTTCTACCCTAATCCTTTTTAATCCTGGCCAGACTAATACTGGCAAAGTACCGCTGGAAATGTGCGAAGACCACATTATCATATGGAATCATATGGAAGCTTTGAGTGTTATTCCATTAGAGCCAGACTATGCTACGTTGCGTTTAAGCCAATCACCGAACCGCTGCACACTGTTTGCGATTTTACGGATAATAGTAACGTCGAACACATGGTAGTATTATCGATAATCTCTCGATTCCCGCCTCGGACCTAAATTAATAAAAATTATGTAAGTATATTGTATGAGGTATATCAGAAATCTAGCACCCGTAACGCAAGCTTCGAGCTTACCACGAGACTATGTTAGTTTTTATTGTTACTGTTCTGCGGTTTGCAATACAATCTTTTTTATTCTATTCTTAACTTAATAATTTGGCTCAGTTACTTACACGCAAGCAGCTTAAATGTTTGAGCACTTTGCTCGTTTATCTTTGGCAATTGTTAAATATTCGAGTAGGGTGGCGCGTACGCAATGAAAGACGGCATAATGCACACTCGTTTATTTCTATAGCTCCTAACTTAATGCGTACATTTAAGGTAGGTCGTTACTCCGTAATTGGGGTGGATAACCATATAGAACACTTTTCCCCCTCTGAAAATACTGATCAATAAAGATACATATATTACCTATTATTATAACATCAATAGAAATTCTTATAATCTATTTTTTGTTTATTTCTACGCGGTCGATCCGGTTGTGGCGTGTGGGAGTTGTCATCATCATCATCGTGTGTAGTGGACTGCGGTGTGCTGAAGATAACAGTCGATGCCTCGGAACTGGTCGGCGTCGCAGCTGGGCTGTACATGCTGGATGAGTCGGACGTCCGCGGTGGCCGGGGTGACGGAGTCCGTGGGCTGCTGCTTGCTGACCTGCTGTTATTTTGAGAATCCTCGACTGTTTCGTTTGCCGTGGCATTAGACGTGTCTCGGGTACCGTCAGCCTGGGGCTCCATGTCGGTCGGCGATGATGGCCGCGACAGGGTCTCACTCTCAGTGTCGCTGCTGCTGCTGTTGTACATATTTTCTCTCCCGTCCTGGGGTGAAGTAACATCCCACACGTCCTCCACTGGATCATGAGCGGCACTCTTTGATTTATTTAAGTATAATTGGTTTTTGTGTCTCATTATACATTTTTCACTATCTACTTGTTTTATCTCATACATAACTTTACCTATTTTTTTAATGATCTGTCCTTTAGACCAAATATATTTCTGTTTGTTTATGTAGTTTTTAAACCAGACTGTTTCACCCGGTTTAAAATCATTTCGTAATGTACCACCAAAGTTTTTAACCTGTGAGCACTGTTTTTTCGTAATAAGAGCAGGTAACTCCGATAACGAAGAAGTTTCGAGGTTATTCGGTGTAACTAAGTCTAATCGCGAGTGTAGCTTCCGACCGAAAACTAACTGAGCTGGAGACGTTCCTGTGGTGCTATTGCATGAGTTACGATAATCAAATAAATATTTTAATAGGTTGTTTTGAAAATTTTCTTTATTGCCCCGCGTCATGAAAATCGATTTAATTCCTGTTTTTATAATTTTAACAAACGATTCAGCTTGACCATTACTCATGGGGTGATATACAGGTGAAAACATTTGTTTAATATTGTTGAGTTTGCAAAAATTTGCTATTTCCTGCGATGTGAACGAAGTTCCGTTATCAGTCACAACTGTGTTCGGTATTCCGAACCTTGACATGAAATCACATAATTTTGAAATAACTGCCTTACTAGTTATATTATTATTCATGTCGTAACATTCTACCCATTTTGAATATGCGTCTATAATAATAAGAAACATTTTATTATGCATAGGGCCTAGAAAATCCATATGAATCCTATGAAACGGGTGCGGTGACGGCGGCCAGGGCGCCAGCGGCGCGCGGGGCGGGGAGGGGCGCAGGAGGGCGCACACCTCGCATGCACTTGCTAAATTTTCAAGTGCCCTATCGATGCCCGGAAACCAGAACCGTGACCTAGCCTCAGCCTTCATCTTTATTATTCCAAAATGAGAACTGTGTAGCTCTTCTAACATTTTATGTCGCAGTGCTGAGGGAATAACTACCTTATGACCTCTCATTAAGATTCCGTTTTCAACTGACAGTTGCGTTCTGCACAAAAAATATGGTCTAATTAAGTCATCTTTTATTTTAGGTGGCCAGCCCCGTAATACTAGATTCATAACTATACTTAATACGGGATCGTTTATAGTTTCACGTTTCAAATCTTTATCTGAAACAGGCAGACATCCCTCTAATGCGAAATGAACATATGCGGCGACCTCCCGCCCGCACCCCTCCGCCTCGTGCGAGTGGCGCGCTGGGCTATTGTTCGGAAGCGCGCGCGATAAGAAATCCGCTGTGTTGGCTGAGCTACTGATATAATCGATTGAATAATTATATGCACTCAAAAATATTGCATATCTTTGCAACCTATTCGCAGAAACTTCTGGAATGCCACGTTTAGCACCGAATATTACTGTTAACGGTTTATGATCTGTGCGCAAGATAAAAGGTTCGCTTCTACCGTACAGGTATTGGTGATACTTTCTCACACCAAAGATTATAGCGGTAGCTTCCTTTTGAATTTGAGAATACTTTTGCTCAGCTGCGGTTAGCGATCGAGAAGCGTATGAGATAGGTTGTTCTACGCCGTTACTACCTATCTGTGATAAAATTGCACCTAGACCTACCGGAGAAGCATCGACAGTTAAAATTATTTTTGCGTTGTTATCAAAATGCGCAAGAGTTTTATCCGATGTTAATAATTTTTTTATATTTTCAAAAGCATTATTTTGTTCAGTACCCCATAACCATTTGTTATCTTTTTTTAATAATTGGTGTAAAGGGTTTAATATTGAGGATGCATTTGGTGTAAAATTACGGTAGTAATTTATTAAACCGAGAAACGACTGAAGTTCGGTTACATTTTTAGGTACAGTCGCCTTCAAAATTGCATTGACTTTACTAGGATCTTTTTTTATACCATTTTTATCAATTATGTACCCTAAGTATGAAATTTCTTTTTGGAAAAACGTACACTTATCTTTCCTTAACGTAAAACCAGCATCTTCTAACCGTTTTAAAACCTCTTTTAACCTAAACATGTGCTGTGACTTGTTTTTACCTGTTATACATACATCGTCTTGAAAAACTAAGACTCCGTCCATGTTGCCTACTATAGAATCAATAACTCGTTGAAAAATTGAAGCTGAGCTAGCTAATCCAAAAATTAGACGAGTATAATTATATAATCCGCGTGGCGTATTTACACATGTAACTTTTTGCGAATTTTCGTGAATTTTGAGCTGATTATAGGCCATCGATAAATCTAATTTACTAAATTCTTCACCGCCGTGTAACTTGGCAAATAATTCCTGCGAGGTGGGAAGAGGATACTTTTCTACAAGTAGCTGTTTATTGATGGTGACAGAATAATCAGCACAAATTCGTACACTGCCATCTTTTTTCAACACGGGGACGATCGGTGACGCATACTCGGAATATGTAACCGGTTTTAGGATTCCTAGGGATTCTAATCTGCTCAGTTCCTTATCGACTTTATCTTTTAAAGCGAAAGGGACTGGGCGAGATTTAAAAAATATTGGTTTTGAATCAGGCTGTAAGGGTAACGAAATGTCGAATTTAGTAAAACATCCTAGTTTATCTGAAAATATGTTTGGAAATGCGCTCATTAAATTTTTAATATTGACATTCTCATCTTCACTTGCGATGTTGCAACAGCGATTTAGCGCGGACATTATGCGCAGATCAAACGTTCGCATAAAGTCACGGCCTAAAAGCGGCGGGCCGCCATTACAAATGACATGAACTTGCATTTTTACTGTGCGGTTCAAATAGGTTATATTTATATACATACATCCTTTTACCAACATTTTGGTACTAGTATAGGTTAATAATTTTTTTGTAGGTGCTGATAACGGAATTTCGTGAAAGTACTGTTTGTATAAGCTATAAGAAATTACAGAAACCGGCGAACCGCTGTCTATTTCGCATTTAATGTTTTTGCCTCCCAAGCTCACCATTTCGGTCATCGGCACCTCACGACAGCAATTAATATTCAAAAGTAACTCACCATCGTCTTCCTCGTCATCGGTGTTACCTTGCTCAACGTAATTCACTTTCTTGTTTGGACACATCTTACGGAGATGACCTTTTTTGTTACACAATTTACACATGTAATTAGCAAAACGACATTCGGAAGTTTTATGGTTTTTATAACCGCAAACAGAACACTTGTTAGTTTTTTGATTAATCTTGAAAACAGCCCCGGCGATGGCGTCTTGGTTGGTTTCAACAACACCCGTGTGGGCCACGTGAGCGCCGGCACGGGCGCAGCGGACACTTTCCGCTAAATCAACCGCTTTGCTCAGCGTCATCTGGTCTACGTCCTTTGAGAAAAGTTTTTCCCGCTCCGGGCCTGGTAACATTCCCATGACGAACTTATCCAGAAGTAGATCTTCAATGTTCCTGAAGCCACAGTAGGTAGCGAGGCCACGTAACCGCGCAGCCCACTGCGAGTACGACTCCCCGGGCTGCTGCACAGCTGTGTAAAACTTGTGCCTTTCTGCAAACCTGCAACGCTTAGGTAGGAAATGATCGTCGAAAAGCTTCACGATTTCCTCATATGTCTTATGACTTAGTTCACTCGGCGATGCCAGATTACACGCCAACTGAAATGTATTTTCTGTGAGTGCGCTTAGCAATATGGCCTTCTGCTTGATCGCTGTTTTGTTCGCTTCGGCCCCTTCGCCGATTCCGTGAGCGATGAACCACTGCTGAAGTCTGCCTTTGTACAGCTTCCAATCCTGGGTGAGGTGATCAAAACAGGCGATAGCCCCCAACGCGGAGTTATTTCCGAACATTTTTAACGATAACGTGGGTCCTCGTCGTCACTGTTAAATATTCGAGTAGGGTGGCGCGTACGCAATGAAAGACGGCATAATGCACACTCGTTTATTTCTATAGCTCCTAACTTAATGCGTACATTTAAGGTAGGTCGTTACTCCGTAATTGGGGTGGATAACCATATAGAACAGCAATATTCTAGCCAACCGTTGCTGTTGATCGTTGATCGATTGTTGGAATAGAAACCGAACGTCGTCAGCATAACTAGCCAAATACTTCCCAGTAATGGGCTCGGTACCTAATAAAACGCATTGTAGCTCCGGTAGAATTATCTCGGAGATCATAGTAGGTAAGTTGACACTGCACACGCATTACTGTACATAGAATGATGATAGAATATATGATTTTATATAAATTTATTTTCTGAAGTGTCCTAATGTAATTCCCTGCGTTTCTAAGGAATTAAAGTTTTTGACCTTGACTTTGACTATACATAGAAAATGGCAGTCGTTTTTAGGTCATATCAGAAAAGTTTGTGAGATGGTGACTTTTAGTACTACTAGAGTCTAATCTAAAGGGACACCGACTGGCCTGCAAATACGCACTAAACTCAACTAACTGCGTAGAAATAACAATATTTAATCCCTGTGGGGATTTCCATTTCCATTAACAAATCCTTCTGCTGACCTTATAGCTAGGTATATAAGCTAGGTTGGAAATAGAGCAAATAAACGTTCTCTTTAACTATCAAACGTTGTCTAAAATGAATAGTTGCATGCACTTAAGTAAATACTGAAACCTCTGTACAGTTTTGATTGCAATAGATAGCTCTCAAAATAGTGTTTATCTAGGCTAGTTTTAATTATGGAGATCTGGAATGATACGAGTAGGTGCGGAAAATTAACTAAGTGTCGAATCTCTATTTTATTTAGTTCACACTAAACACATTTATTTCAATAGTTATTTGAAAAATATAGGAGCAACAAAGTATTTTTATAGCTACTAAATCGCAGTCGCTTAGTTATAAATTCTTAACATCATCTTCATCCCCACTTCGTCTTATAAAATCTAAATTTAACTTCAAAATAATTAAGATTCCTATTCCTCATTTTTACGCTTTATTAGTACAGATATAAAAATGTTGTTATAATTTGGGATATAATTTCTATTTATTTGTTTATGTTTCTCAAAAAGTCTTGACTAAGAGGTCGCGGCAAAATATCAGCGTTTACTGGTAACCTATTGAACACAATGCTGAGCTAGCCTATTTACTAATCCAGCAAGAGTTATCCAAAAATAAAGAAACTCTTTCATTTACTATACCTACTTGTTGTTAAGAAATACATATATGTAACATTGATTTAAAGATTTAAAGATTTATGTCATTTATTTCCATAAAAACCTAAAGATAACTTGGGCAAGTCAATAAATACAATGCATTATTAAAATGAAATTAAAATATACAATGGAAACAAGGTTGACATAAAAATATGTCTCCTTTTTTTAAGCACTGAATTGTTAAACATAAAAAACATCCAGCTCATATCTGAATTGAGAACAATTTTTTTTTTGTTCTTTTCTTTAAGATTTTGAATCGGATTCCATCCCATGCAGTTTTATCTTTTAGATACTCTGATATTTTTATTAAGATGTTTTTTACGATTTTAAATTTAGTGATAGATAGTTCTTGCAATTCTTTGGAAATCTTGTAATAGATCGAACATTGTCTCGGTAATGTTAATAAACTCATTTATATTTAAGGCATTTGTTAAAAATCTGTATTCATTTCGTCGATCAGTAATGAGTCTCACTATATGCTAAACCACGGAACATATAATTACTTCGTAAGCTATACACAGTTGTGTTTCAAGCGACACGTAGCGCCATTTACAAGTAACAAACATTTCACTGGTAGAATCCTGCACTATGCAGTTCTGACATAAACTGTTAGATGGCGCGGTGAGCGCGTCAAGGGAATGAACCATCAAGCGCCTGTAACATTTCACCTGAACCACCCTGAAACAAACCCCTTCGCTAGTTGTTTTTTTGAATCAACAAAAGATGGCGCTACTCATTCTATAAATTGATTAAGTCATTATGACATCTTATGACATCTTTTGATATTGTCAACAGGACTTATAGTCAGGGATCCGTAGTACATGAAAATCAAGTGATTACTAACAAGCTAATTTTTGGTGAGTAGCTTTGTTTCGATGAGACGTCCAAAGATATCCTATACCCAACTCTCGATTGTGGTAGCTAACAGAGATATCAAGGATTAAAAAATTCAAGGATGTAAAACCGGGATAACGGACCACGAAATTTGTAGGACAATATGTTATATCTCAAGATAATTATCTAAATTATATAAAAACATGTTTGTCCTACAAAACCTATGGTTTGATCAAAGAGTCCGCCATTTCCAAAATGTGTCGAAAACGAGGTCAATTTAAATGATTACTATGATTACTAACCAGCTGATTTTTTGTTGTATACTTAATTAATATTTATAAAATCTAATGGACATATTGTCCGACAAATTTCGTGGTCCGTTATCCCGGTTTTACATCCTTGAATTTTTTAATCCTTGATATCTCTGTTAGCTACCACAATCGAGAGTTGGGTATAGGATATCTTTGGACGTCTCATCGAAACGAAGCTACTCACCAAAAATTAGCTTGTTAGTAATCACTTGATTTTCATGTACTACGGATCCCGGCCTATTAGTTTTATTCTTGACAACGCCCATATACAGCAGCATCACTAGTACTTATTTATTATATTTAGTTTGTTTTAATTTAGTGACATGGAAATATATATTGACATTTTCACATTTTAGACTTATTCTGACAAAGCCCTTATACAGCAGCATTAATTAATTTTACTATTTTTTTTTTAACATTTAATAATCTAATTCAAACTTGACATTATACTGTAAATGATAGTACCTATTGACATGTCATTAATTTACTTTACTTTTAATATAATTTGGTATTTTAATTATATTATAGACCTCCGTCTTGTCTGTTGTTTATGAATATTGTACCATATTTTATATCTAAGAAATTATTTTATATTGTGTGACGTGACTAAGTGTACCAGTGTTTCCAAAAGTTGAAAAATAAATATGAATATGAATGAATTGACGTTTACATAATTGACATAATTGAATGTCACATGTCCTTCTTAAACTTTTCAAAGTTTTCAGATGTTGTCGATTGCCACACGATGTTTGCCTTCAATTTTAAAGCACGTCCATTGAGAGCGCACATACATCATTAAAAAGAATAATAATAAATAAAATAGTTGCGCAGGGTTTGAACCGACGACCTTTGCAATGTGAGTTGAGCCTACTTAGCCAAAACTTCTTATTATTTTATTTATTAAATATAGGAGAACATACCGAAATAAAATTAAGTGTTGTTATTATTAACATTTCCGGTGTTGTCCTAATTAACTATCCAGGTTATATTTTCCATTTCCCGTGTTGCGCGTCGTCGCATGACCAGACAAAATAATTCCATAAGTGACGTAGTGAAAACAGTTTCTTAGGCGTTTTTGAGATCTGTTTGTGACTAACGCGCTCAGTTTATAAACTCTTTAGTAAAGATGCAGGGACGTTTTTATCTTTTATCTAATAACATATATCCTAGGTACTTCAAAAAAAGGATACATAAATAAATAAAGTTCTGCCTGAAAACCAGCGTTGTTCCTCGTATGGTGCAACATTATGCTGAGGCAGAGCCTTTTGGTCCATATATTTATAATTTAGAATTAAAAATTGAAATTTTTTCGTGTAGTTATTGACTTATAAGTTATTTTCTTCGTTTGTTTGTGGGCGTGCGTATTTGGACACCGATCCGTGGTGTCCATTAGAGTCCTTTGTTCTCGAACGTTAGTCTTCCATCAGTAATCTATAAGCCTGGGCTGAATTGAATTTGTATTGATAGTGGTGACGTCAACTTATCAGTTTTTGTTTTAAGCTTTTCTGAGAGAGATTTAAACATACCTACTACTTTTTAGGGTACAGTCGTCAACAAAAAAGAAACCCCTTATAGAATAGAATAAACATTTATTTCGACACACAGACAACACAATAAAAAAATAAGATATAATTTTAGGCCTTAAAATTAATTAATTAAGAACATTAAAGCCTCGAGCAGACCGGATGCGTATACGTACACGTAAGCGTAGACGTGCACGTACCACTGAGTTGTAATGTATAGGAATGTATTAGACAGGACACACCGCTTGCGTAACGTGACGTGTGCGTGCAGTGTGTCCTGTCACATACATTCCCATACATTACAACTCAGTGGTACGTGCACGTCTACGCTTACGTGTACGTATACGCATCCGGTCTGCTCGAGGCTTTATAGTTCGCCATGTCTAAGTACTGATATAAACATTTATTTTAATTTATGTCTGTCTGTCTGTCGGCGCTATTGTGGAAAGACTTTATAGTCTTTCCGACTTATATATGAGGAAACTAAAGCTTTCTATGAATAATGGTATGTATATAAAACTTTTTTCTCTCTTCGCAATCCCATTTTGTAGGGTATCGTTGAATAGGTTCTGAAAATCAATAGGAGTTTCAAAAGATTATTTATATATATTTTATTATAAAAAGGTTTAGTTACCTGTTGATGTATATAATATATCAATTTTATATGTTTAATATATGTTGATATATATAATATATCAACAGGCCTAAACAAAAACTTAGCCTTTTTATGTTTCTGTACAAAATACGTAGCTCAGCCGTTTCGTTCCGTGAAATATTGAAGTGCAGAAAAGTGATGCACGAAAAGTGACTCAATTTTTCACCTCACGCCCGTGTCAATAAATCGAAATAGTGCAGAGTTTATGAAGTTATGCTTTATAGTGCTAAAAGCTTGAAAGGCTTTGGCTGTACGTGAGATTGAATAACTTTTTACAGTATTATCGAATATCAAATATATCAGAGTCTGTTATATAAAAGCCAATTGTCCGTTTATCATATTTTGTATCTACCTACTTATTATGTTATTTTATTAATGGTGTAATAAAGTAATTCTTTTTTTTTTCTTATTCTTTTTAATCTTATTATTTTAAATTTTCTCCAACACCGCTCCGCGAGTCCTAATCCGGTTACTGGGCCTTCAATGTAATTATTGGCAAACGGCTCCGTAGGTCCAGCACTTGAAGATAGCTTTATGCATGTTCAAGAAGTCATCTAACACACGGGACCCGTCATGCTAGAAAATCCCAAGAAATTACAATTTCCACTTATTGGCGGGGTGCGGGGAGGGGAATGTTTTTGTGGTTGTTTACGTTCACATAGCGTTGACACAATTTTAAAGTGATTACATAACTCAATTGATTAAATATATTGATAATGACTGGTGATGATATAGTGGCATAAGCCATATATTCACGGACCTGTGATTTGTGACTTTAATTTTTGCAAACTAATCACAGCCAGCGGCTCTTCATTTTTTCGCGATAGTTTTTCCACGAAATTTTTAGACGCACTGTAAACATTTCGAACAGATTGGTCGACCAACCTTATATTTTCGATTAGGTTAATAATTCTGACCATGCCCTTGACAGCAGCTATTATTATTTTATTTTAATATTATTAGGAATCATCATCAATTATTTGCATAATGTTATTGCTATGTTTTGTGACAAAATAAAATAACTTAATGGACAAAATGGCCCCAAAAAACTATATTCTATGTGTTTTGTAATCATTTTGACACAAATATCTAAGTTTTTTGTTTGCAAACATGGAGATAGTAGATATATATGGTGTAAAAGTATGTATAATAAAAAATATTCTATGTATGTATATTATATTTAGTGTATCAGAAATCTAGCATCCTTAATACAAGCTGTGTGAATGATGCCCTGTATGAACTGTTGTTTGTTTTGTGCAGGCGAAGCGCGTGGTGCTGTACCTGGCGCGGTCCCGGCCCGAGCGCCTCCTGGACGAGATGATGACGGAGCTGCAGACCGTGGAGACGCTTAACTGCCTCATCGAGCGCACGGAGACGCCGCCCTTCTACCGCCTCACCTCCATGCGCAAGGCCACCTCCGGCCACAGCGACGGGCCCGGCATCGGCTCCCAGGTACCCAGTGCTCTGTCTGACCCAGTACTTGATCGAGCGCACGGAGACGCCGCCCTTCTACCGCCTCACCTCCATGCGCAAGGCCACCTCCGGCCACAGCGACGGGCCCGGCACCGGCTCCCAGGTACCCAGTGCTCTGTCTGACCCAGTACTTGATCGAGCGCACGGAGACGATATGGGCGCTGATAGCGTTTTTGAAATTATTCTATTCCAAAAAGTTCAAATAACGCAATCTAAAATTTTTAGAGACATTACAAAAAAATATTCAATATATGCATAACATTTTACCATAAAAAACCATAACACCCCTATTCACGTTCCCACTGCTGGGACACAGGGACTTCCCTCTTGGCGAGAGAGATTAGGCCTTAATTCACCACGCTGGCCAAGTGCGGGTTGGTGAATGACACATGTTCTTCAAACTTTGAAAAGTTCTCAGAACATGCCGGTTTCCTCACGATGTTTGCCTTCACCGTTAGAGCACGTGTTTTGAAGCACACATAATTTTCCAAGAAGAAAAATCAGAGGTGCGCGGCGGGGTTTGAACCCACGACCTTCGGAATGAAAGTCGGGTGTGCTCCCACTTAGCCAACACGGCTCTCATAACATTTTAATTTACCGTAAATCCAACAACAGATAACAGACACGCTCAAATAACTGTACGAAAATAATAAATTTTCTTTGTGAGTTCCAAATGAGAATAATTTAAACCGTTTGTTTTTCATTGAATTTTTCTATAAATATTCTTAGAAAATACAATGGCAAACCACTTTCTTAGTTGACGGACAAAGGGCTTCGCGGAAGCCGTGAGCCTTTACAATAACAATGAACCAACCAATACCTTTATTATAAGGAAACTACTGAATTGGCTCTAAAGGTAAGTTTTCCATGCCACTATTTGTTTATATTGAAAACGTATTTTATCGGGAAATAATATACTATCTTGAAGTTCTGAGAAATAGCTAAACAAAAAGATGAATTTTAATATAATACGTAGAAAGTCTTTTATTCTAAATATTAGAGCTGAAACATGGCTCCTCACAATGAGCACATACACCATTAGGGTTGCTCAAAGAGTCATGGAGCGGGCTATGGTAGGTATCCGCCTCATAGACCGAGTTCCGAACGTTGAAATTCGACGCAGAACGAAATTCGAATATGTCGGGACACAAAGGTAGTTTTCCTTGGTTTTTTTTTTTTTTTTTTCTTTTTCCTTGGTTATCACTAGTTTTATATGTCAAATTTAAAAACTCCTAGGTCTGCTAGAAGTGCCTTAGAATTTTGCTGATAGGTAGTCAGTGAGTGAGAAAATTTAAGAGTTTTGACTCGCTATATTTCTACTATATAAATTTAAACATACCATGTAACTAAAAATTAATTTAATTTAAGTTAATATTTTTAGACAACAACTTTATGTAAGGGTCCAAACGGCCTTAACTTCTTCGAGAAAATGAATGAATTCTTTATTGTAGGTACTTGTAAAATACATAGAATAAAATTACAAAACTTAATACTACAAGGGGCGGCCTTATAGATACGTATGGTTCGGTCGTGCGCTTTTTTGCAAGACTTGCCAGGGTCACTGCCGTGCCCCCAGATAGGCTTCTTTGTCCGTGAAAATAGAATCTTCCTTAGAAAAATCGTCTTTTCCTATACTAATACAACAAAGAGGAAATATTTGATTGTTTATTTGTAACGAATACGCTCCGAAACTACAGGAGTGATTCCATGAATTATTTACCATAACACTCCTATAATTATCCTTAATGAACACAGGTAATAGAATATTAATAAGGAGTAAGATAACATTAAAATGTCGCCAGCAAAGCTGTGGCGGGCCAACTACAATACGTGGCGAAGTTTTAAAATAAAATAATAAAAAATACTTAATTTTAATATATTTAAGATTTTATTTATGTGTAGCCGTTGGTTGGTTTTTCAAATAAATAAAAAATAAATAAATAAACAAAAATTCGTAGTAATTAATGTATCATGACTTTTTAAATGTAAAATAAAATTGAAATTTATTTTTAAACGCTGTAAGCAACGTGTTGTCGCCATCAGGATTTGAACCTTGAAACCATTCCGAGGGAGGGTCGAAATCATTCCGGTGACAGAAGTGGTTCTTGTGTCCGAAATATTCCTGTACCTGGTGCTAGAGTTTGTTATTAATTATTTCTTATTTTGTTGCCTTTATCTTGTAATTTATCCAAGATAAAATACAACAAAATTTAAGAAACTAACCGTATTTGACGTTTATCGTTGCTTCTACTCAGGTTTTGAAGGGTGAATAAATTTCTTCAATATGTGTGGGATTAATCCATGAAAAGTTATTCAAGATATCAGAGTTGAGTGCACATGTATCAGTCAGGCTACAGAGAGCGAACTGTGCGCTCGTTTCTGTCGCGTCGTCGTATTCTGAAGTTCAAGGTCATGTTTGTTTGCGGGCGGTGCGACGCGGTTCTCGTGAACGGGGTGCTGTGCGAGACTTGCAAGAGGCCGTTCGATTTCGCCTTTGTCGAGTTCAAGTTCCCTGGAGACGAAGAGCAGGACAGCATGGCAATGGTATGGAAACATTTCAGCTGTAACAGCTAGGCGAGCTACTCTGTCTCGAGTCCCCTTTCCTCCGGCGGACCTTGACACTTGTCGGGTTAAGGCGCTTCCATCAAGGCTACATCCTGATAATATAATGAAACTGTATTTATTGGCTTGTCCAGGCAGTCTTTAGGAAATGCTTACAATGGATACGTAGTAGGTACCTACCTAACATACTGTATGTATTGTCTTATGAACTGCTACGATGAATAGCACTTAACATTATGTGGTGCTGCTTAGGCACGTACGGTTCTACGCCTATAATTAACAAATAATAATAAAATGTAAAAAATATGATGTTACCTTATACAACGGCGTTGTTCTGTTTTTCAACCAACACGCAAAAATCCTTTAAAAAAAGAACCAACAGACGGTTTTATAATCATTATGTAAATAAAATTACAATATCTATAGTGTAAGGATATTTTCATGCTAATAGTCGTCAAGGAGCTTACCTTGTCTCGGTTTAACCACTTGTGAAAAGACGCGACTTTGATAACGCGCGATCAGTTAAAAAACTATTGCCATTAATTATTACTCGCAATAACTAGCATCTTTTATTACTACAGCCAAACTAAACTATGTATATCGTTAGCGAGATATCAGATTGCAAAAAAACATATGAAAATCGTCTAGATAAACAATCAAAATGTTTATGGTGGATGCAGTCTGCGTCCGACCTTAGTAACTGAAAAACATACTGAAAGTCCTTCGTCCAGCAGGGGACGTCCAATGGCAGAAATGATTATGATGATGATGATGAGAAGTTCAGGTGGGAAAACCTGTGATTTTTATCGGATTGTGAATACAAACTCGCACATTGTTAGTGGATTATCAGTAACTCTACGTTTCTAAGATAAATGATACAATAGAAGCTAAAGAGTTAAATCAAATCAAAATCAAAATCTTTATTTATAAATTTCAGGTACATTGTAGGTCTTAATATCAAAAAGTAGCTTAGTCCGAAATTTACCATAACAGGTGTATGAATACAATAATATTATTAATTAAATTATGCTAAAATATAAATTAAATCATTATGTATTGTGTATTTCGTGTTAATAATTTAATGATTTTTTTGTCAATGATAATATTGGTCATAAAACATAATAGTATAGTCAAAATAAGATAAAATAAAAATATGATTGTAATTATAATTTATAGTCAAAAAATTCATTTATACTATAGAAACATTTTTCAACAAGCCATTTATGTAAATTGGATTTAAACCTTCCTAATGTAGTTATTTCCAGTTAATGTAGTTATTGTCATTGGGTATTTTGTTATAAATTTTTATTGCCATTATAAAACTATTTTTAGAAGATAGAACCAATCTAGTAGTTGGACGAACTAATTTATTTTTATGTCGCGAGCTATATTTAGATATCGAACTTACTTCTTGAAATTTGTCTTTATTATTAAATACGAATACACACATGTCAAGTATATAAATGCTAATTAGAGTCAATATTTTATATTTTCTAAAGTAAGGTCTACAAGAGTCAATTGTTTGAATGCCGAAAATAGCCCTTATACATCTTTTTTGAATTATAAACACTTTTTCAATATGAACGCTTCTACCCCAAATCAATATTTCGTAGCGTATTAATGAATTCACATAACCATAGTATGCCGTTATAGCAGTTTATATCGACACTGTTTGAGCAATACGACGTAGTGGGTAGACAAACCTATTAAGTCTTGAGCTTAAATATTCCACCTGTTGTTTCCAAGAAATATTGTTCGATTGCAAACTACTATTTCATTTGGTTTTCTACATGTTATTACTATTATGTAGAATCCCTATTTACGTTATTGCTGGGACACAGGGATTGTTCTCTTAGCGAGAGAGATTAGTCCTTAATTCTTGCTGCACGGTCAAGAGCGGGTTGGTGAATGTCCCATGACCTTGAAACTTTTCAAAGTCCTCACAACTTACGCTTATGGAAATATGGAAACCAAATTATTAACAAGTTGCAATTATGGAAATGGAATTACGCTTATCGATTATCCTATGGCATTGAATTGAATGTAGAAATATATTTAATTTTATAGAAGATTTACCTATTAATTCAAATAACATAGGTAATTCTGATTATATTATAATATTAATTTATTCTCTTTCCAGCTGAAATTCAATGCAGGCTTTGTGTAAATCGATAGAACTGTTAACTAGCTTGGTTGAAACTATCGATACATATAACTTCTTTCGAAATTATTTTGATAGTGATAATTATGTAATTACTACGACGTATAATTATCATAATCACTATTTACGTTCCCACATCTAGGACACATTGATTCTCTTCACAACAGAGATTAGGCCTTAATTCACCACGCTGCTCAAGGTAGTGAATGTCACATGTCCTTCAACATTCCTCACGATGTTTACCTTCACTGTTTATATAGTGTTTTTGGCTTTTCTATTATATATTTGTTTTCAAAATCTTAACAATTGAAACAAATTTAAATCGAATTTGTTGTTTAATTTCTTGTTTTGAAACTGATCACGAAATAAAGTTTTCGTGAAAAAACACGTTTCAGACAAAAGATTTAACTGCATCATGATTATATTAAAATTTGTAGATTACATAATGAAATAATTCCCTCATTAAATACTATTATTTTTTATTTATTTAATTTACATCCAGAATAATGATGAAAAAATCATACGTAGTTACTTATTCTTCCACAATATTAATTTTTAATAATTAGGTTGGAAATAACGAAAAAAAAAAGAAATGTCATAGTCATAAACATTTATTTCTATTGTTTGCATTACACAAATCTTAGTCAGGTCAATGATTAAAATAAAAAAAACATAAAATCTCATGCTTACATACTAAATAAAATAAAAGAAAATTCAGTCTTATGAGCCTAGCCTAATGTTACTAAGTGATATTCAAAACTAAGTTCCAATTATAGTAATAGTAATGTTATGAAAAACGTAGAAAGGTACCTACATAATATTAGGTTATTAACCATTTAAACAATCTACGTAACTAAAATTAAGATGAAGAACAACGATATAAAATTTAATTAATTACGTTACAATTATTAAAAGTTTCACAATGTAAGCAATAATAATAATGTAGGGTTGCCTGGAAGAAATCGCTTTTAGTGATAAGGCCGCCCATTGTTACACTTTCTTATGTACTTATATTTTTTGTAATATGTCTTTTGGTTTCTAGTGCGCAATAAAGTATATTGTATTGTATTGTAATGTAAGTTTTATTGCAGGAGGGCGCAGGCCGCACGGGGGAACTCGCTCCCGTAGAGAAGGGCACCATCCACACCAAGAGGCACAGCGGCGAGGATCCGGCCAAGGCCAGGTTAGTACTCACCTTTATTAATTACACAGGTTGCACGTCATCTGATACTAAGAGTACCTACCAAAAGGAGGCGGGATGCGGCTTATATTGCGGGAAAGTCTGCCAGACTCTGCTCGAGTAACGAGTAAATGTTTAAAGTTAAAGTCAAATTCAAGAACTTTATTTCCATAGAATTACAACGATTTACACGGACTAGTCAGAAAAACTTATATATAATTAAATGAATCGTTTATAACACGCCCATGTAAATTACTACTTCTAACTACTACTAAACTAATTTGTAAATTCTGTTAAATTATGTCTTCAATTAAATTTTAGCATGGAATAAAGTTTTGTTTCGTGCGTAGATACGCTTGAACACAACGGAATTATCTAACAATATCATTATAAACGCATATGTTTGAAATTTGTGCGGCGATCAATCAACTGTTGCTCGCAAAGGAAAGGTAGTGGCTGACGAATTTGTGTATCATTTCTTTGAAAGGTTACGGAATGAAGATCGTTCATAAAACTGTCTCTTCGTCTTTCGGGCATATTCACTAGATTACCTGTATGGTGCAGCGGGCCAAGGTCCGCCTGTTCAAGGGGGTTCGATTCCGGGTGTATTGGGTGTTTTCTATGTACAATAAAAATATATAACTATGTGTGTATGTTCTATTAATTATACTAGGAATTTATCTCAATTAATCGTGTCAACCACGGTTCTAGATGTTGCTGTGTAAATTGTCCAGCAATATTTATTTATTTAGAAAATATCCAGATTTTCAATAATTATCATAAACTAACCAGAAGTCTTTAGAGCTCAACATACTGTTCAGCTTGTATATGTATACCCCCCCCACAAATGTATCGGTGTAAATGCGTCCCGTGGCCTTAACCTACACGGTAACTGCACAGCTATCCACTATGGAGCTACCGCAGGTCACGGGATATTTTGAGCTTATAAAACAAAAAATATATTCAAATATCTTAATTTCACTGAATTACTTAAAGTGAACAAATTCTGAGTGTGAGTTTCAATTTTACCTCTCACATCCGGTATTCGATATAGAGAGATATAAACAGTTATTCGGTCAGAAGTCAGAAGCATCTATCTACCTTGGATCAGTTAACCAATCTCCTTTGTACCGGCATATTATATAATATTCGGCATTCGGTACTACCTTGCCGACAAACATTTTAACATAATATGTTAAAATTATGACTGCGAAATTATTTTCATTTAAATACCTACCAACCGTTTTCAATTCTCTGAAATGAATATCGCAACAGACAATGCTTTCGGGTCATCCCACGCACATCACTTTGAAGTGTAGTCAATAAAATATCCAATAACATTCAAAAGTCATCAAATAAAGTGTCAAAGGATTTTTTGCATCAGAAAATAGCGAACTATCTCATTTACTTAATGAGACTGAAATCAACGTTTCCAACTTTTGCAATTCTCTTCCATGTATATTACTGAAAAACAAGTACTCGAAACCAACATTATCTTAAAATATAATTATGAAAAAGGAATAGTCTTCGAGCTATGTCGAGTGTAACCGCACCTTAATAGAAAGAGGCTGCCTTACCTCATACACATCGTATGAGGTAAGACAAAATTAACTCTAAAAATTAATTATTCATATAGCACATCAATACCCAAGCTCGACGATTTAGCCCACCGGGCTGCGCCGCCGCTAGGCCGTGCCGTAGATACGGGCGTGTGTCATGGGCGCATAGTGTTTTAACTCTACAGAGCTCAGGAAATTCAGCCCTTATTGTATGGCTAAATATGGCATTGATTCGTTTGACGTGCTAAAAATATGAATAGAAATCCTACGTGAAAACGGACTCTTTCGATTTATAACCGTAAATTCTAAATCCGTAGCTCCGGATTTAGAAGCGGGGACGGAAAATTGCATTTTTCAATTTCCCTCTTCATTTACAAGAGAGCGAACACTGTTAGGGCGCTATTTATGTATATAATATATCTTTTATATATAATGTATACTCGTATAATAATTTTGATGCTTTTGGTTTCGATAGTCGATGTAGCCCAGGGTATATATGCTATAGTTTTCCACATTTTTTTTTTACGTTCCTGAATATAGGTACTGAATTTCTCGCGGTAAAAAGTAGCCTATGTGTTATTCTAATATTGTGTGTTATTTTCCATCTTGACTTTGACAAAAATCCATCACCAAACATCCATACATGTTACATTGTTAGAAACTTTCGCATTTATAATATTATTACCCGCGTCATCCCCTGTTTGAGTCCGCCCTGTTGCCCGCGGTACCGACACCTCGCAGTGCTGGGGTTGATCAGTATTTAAACTACGACAATATTAAAAAATAAATACAGAAACGTTATATTCATTTGTTTCAACACAAACGGATTATTGTGTTCGTATTCAAAAGATTTTGCTGCTACTGGACAAACAGGCAGTGTTTGTAATTGTATGTTTATTCCGATTTGTGATTCCCGCTGTGACCTGCTCTTCGGCACGTTCAGGTATTAAACGTTTGTGATATTGTTTCATTGTCTGTTAGTTTACTTTATACATATCAATAATTATAACACCTGCATTTGACGACCTCCGTGGCGCAGCGGGCGATGGTCTGTCTGCGACGCGTGAGGTTCCGAAAAAATCAACCCTTTTGTGTTGCGAAATTATTTCGTGTTGGCAATATAGAGCGTCAAAGGATTTTACGCATCGGAAAATAGTAAGTTCGGTATTTCTACCTAACTAGCTGACCGCCCATGTTTTCTCACCTTTTAAACCTTCCCTGGGCTACTACGCCTATTTTAAACCAAAAGCACCTAAACCTTCTTGAGTTAAAAATTACAACCAAATTAAAGTTCAAATAAACTTTTGGTTGTTTATTATCTTCTTCCATGTACAATAGAGTTTTTTTTTTTTTTTTAATTATGGAATATACATTATAAACCATTAGACATTATAGACGCTAAATCTCTTCCAATTAATAAACTTTATTTTAAGCATTCCCTCTCATAAACTGTTATTTTATTTTTTTATTCCTTTAATATATTTATTTATTATGTATAGTAGATGTGTATATATTTTATTAACGAGTATATATTATATAATTATGTATGTTATATATAATAAGAATTTATATTATATTTGTGTAATTTATATTTATTTTATGCACCATCTGTCGTTTAGTAGGTGTTTAGTGTCCATCCAAAGGTTGCCTGGAAGAAATCGCTTTTAGTGATAAGGCCGCCCATTTTTACGCGTTTTTATGTATTTTTATTTTTTTGTAATGTATTTTTGTTTTTTGGTGTGCAATAAAGTATATTGTATTGTATTGTTTGTTCCTCAGCGGCAGCAAGGGCCCCGACACGCCGGGCTCGAAGCGCGCCTCGGCGCCGCCGTGCTCGACGCCGCCCGCCGACGAGGACCTCGCGCCGCCATCCGACGGCGACGCCACGCCGGTCAGTCTTACATTTGCTCCATAACAGCTCTGCCCGCCAAGTAAATCATGCTATTCACTGAAAACATAAACATGAATAAAACATACCTACATATGCTACTTTGCCGTATGAAGTGCCGAGATTGCTTCTCAGAAGCACTTTCCGATCGATAGTTTAAAGCCCCGAATGTCACAAATTTTGAGCATCTCGTAGTTATTGGCTTTAAAAACTTGCTTCTGTATTTAATAAAGATGCTATTTGCGATAACATTTCTTTGACTTAGTGCTGAAATGCGTTAACTTTTAAAACAGGATGATGTGTTTGTACACCGCATTCCATGCATATTAAAAATCCCTTCAGGACAAGATTTATTTATCAATGGGACATTAATCATCTTAGATTTATTATTTCTATGAAATATTAACCGCGGCTTCGCCCGCTTTCTCCCTTGTCCGTCCGTCCGTCCTTATGTCACAGCCACTTTTTTCCGAAACTATAAGAGCAATTCTGTTGAAACTTGGTAAGTTAGTTGGTAATTCTCTGAACCGCATTAATATAAAAAAAACTCATTTCTTTTTCATCGAACTCATACTGTCTGTCGCGATTGTATATGCCGAATTTGAATTGTGGTTCGGGAACAGTCCCCGTCGAATTGGTCGTCTGGTCTGCCTTTTAACCTGAAAAAGGCAGACCACCAACCTTATTAGTCAAATTATATTCAAGGGTAAAATAAAGGTTATCGCGGTGTCACAAAGAGCTGAGCTGTGGACGATTTTTGTTAAATACAGGTATGGTGACGTGTGAACTATTCGATCACAATAAATAAAAACATACGGAAGGGAATCTCAGAGTTGCCACCATGTTCTAAGACGTTCCTTAAAAATAGGCACGGATATTACACTAACATAGGTATAGTTATCTACTATTAATTCAAGTCGGTGGTCCGGTAAACTAGGATTCGATTGAGGCGTTTGCCAATCAAACAAATCGAGCTGAATAGCCATCTCCGGCGATGAAATGCACAGATCTCAAACAGATGTCCAAATTGGAAGGCAGCGATGCGTTCGCAAACTTAATTAGACTTGTAAGGGCGTGCAATATTCGGCGTGGGTGGGGAGGAATTCATGCTTGGGCTTGTACGTAACTGTCTATATCTGCGAATTCTAGTATATCATTTTCAGGTATACGACGCGCTTCTCTCGATGTGCTTGTAGTTATAAGTCTCTCTTGAGCTTGCTGTGCTCTGACAAATTAATTAACTTTTAGACCCTCCGAAGTTTCCCGTCATAACCTTTGAAACGGCAGAGCTCGGTCATAACATGATGGGAAAACATCGGCGACCTTTAAGTAAACAGCTTGATAATTAATTTGTCAGTCTACCTACAGGAATCTATTCCCTACTGACAACTTATTCGTAACCACATCGTCCATTTGGCTTCTAAACCCCTTAATACTAAGAGTTGCTTAATTATCATGACTGCTAAAGATAAAGCTCATTTATTTTCATAAAAAATGAGTAGGTACAAACATGGACAAATATGCAGATATCTTAAATTAGGTACTGGAGCTACATGTTTTGGCGTGAAAATCTAAGAGAGAGATGTCTGCTAGCCATTCGATTTAGCTAGCTCATGCGAGTGTTTGTGTGCAAAATGTTATGATCTTACGCGCGGCTCCTAGCGAAAATAAAACTTTTTTTTATATTTTCTAACTTTTCGCGTCTAGTTTCTTTAATTTTGAATTTAGAGCAAAAAAAAATTGTAGACAAAGAAACTATTTGCTTCAATCATTTTTTAGCGCATGTGTTTTAAAATATCGCGCAAAGGAGTTTAACAAGATTTCGGCCGGGGGGCAATAGTGGGCTACCCTACCAATTCGGGTAGTTATAGACACATGTCAATAATAAAGTTGCCAATTCGATCGCTACAGACATGTAGATTGCGCTCGCGGCATTGTCTCGGGGTGTTGCGCGGCGAATTGGATTTCCTGCATGAAGCTGTATTGTTTGACTTTGAGCGAAACGAAGTTCACAGTTCGTTCAGTACATACGGAGCATGTGAGCGGCTTTCAGGTTGGGTGAAATGTTTCTGTATGATGCGGCTAGAAAAGAGTAGGTTCTTGTGCATTTGGTTTTTAATGTTTTTTTAGACTTGGTTCACTTGAGAGTATTTACAGAGCCGTTAGTGACTTATCTAGTACATTGTTATGTTTTCTTAACTACATTAATATTAAAGGGTAGTAGCGTTCTACTAGGTAGTATAGTAACGTTCTAAAATGGTCTAAGTAAATTAGAAGGCTTACAAAATAGGGTAGTTCCACCGCACTCCAAGAATGTATTCCACCAGACTCCAAGTTTTTATTACCCATATTATTATTAAAAGTTATAAGTACCATATTGATTCCACCGCACTCCAAAATGAAAAAGATAGCGTCAGCAAAAAAAGGTAACATTAGTTGTTTATTTTTGTAAGAACAAGTACAAATTAATTTCGTAAATATTTTTATAACGTGGATTCATCTTGTTTGTCAAAAATGCTCAAAGTTTGGGAATGTGCGCTTACGCGGTCTTACTGGTCTTGACCAATCAGCATAATTTTGTGAATGAAACGCCGAAATTAACAGACATTAAAAGTGCAGTGTACAAAGCAAGAAATAAAAACTTAAATGTTTCCAAGACTGTTTTCCAAAATACAAAAGACGTTGAAATTCCCGAAGTATTCAAAGACTTTCTGTTATTTGATTACAAAAACCACGAGCGTATAATTGCGTTTGCAACTCAAGAGGCTAGACAAATTATTCAACAGCAAAAAGTGTTTTTTCTTGACGGAACTTTCAGAAGTTGCTCTTCTCCATTTTATGAAATTTACAGCATACACGTAGAAATTGACTCAAGCGAAAACGTAACAAACATAATGCCGGTACTATTTGCCCTCTTACCCAATAAAAGTATTTTTTTCACGTACCGTAAGTAATGTTTCATGCCAAATATATTTTTTTGCTAACTCTACTCAAAATTGCTTGGAGCGCAGTGGAACTAAAATATTCGAATATTTCATTACTTAAAAATTCTTGGAGCACAGTGGAATCAATGTATGAACTTAAAAATTTTGAGAACAATGGGATTTGGAGCGCGGTGGAACTACCCCAAAATATAAAGAATGTTTTAAATGTTGCACATCACTAAGGTGAATGACATCACTCTAACTACGGCGCTTGTAGCGTTCGGGCTAAAAGTGATTAGAAACTTTATTAGATTAGCACATATTCCAGGATGAGAAGTGTTTATGCAACATTCTATCATAACATAATAGAACTTTGCGTTAATACTAGTATGTACTAGGTACTTGTTATTTTTTATATGTTCCCGTTAAATCGTAGATTTTTTTTAGTTACTAAAGTTGTGGCACAGGTACAGGCTGTGATGAAATTACCAATTGTGATTAAAACTCCCTGAAAGTACCAAAAATTTACGCCGAGTGAATTTTGTAAACTCTCGGAAAATAAATTATTTTGAAATCACATACTGTGATAACTACAATAGGATTGTATTATATAATAGGGTAGAATGGTAATAGCATGTTTGTATTGTAGACGGGCGCGTGCGGCGGCGGCGAGCACGGCGCGACGCCGACGCCGGGCGCCGCGGCCGGCAGCGAGGCGCCGCCGCAGCCCCGCCCGCTGCCGATGCCCGAGTACGGAGGGTACTTCGCCCTGCTCACGGAGTTCCTGCCCGACTCCAGCCAGCCCATCTCCGGCTTCCACAGGTCAGTCGAACAAACACTTGTCTATGTAAATGATTCTTGTCTATGTAAATCCACAGGTGCCACGTGGACGGTCTACGGATTCCGAGATAATTTATTTGATTGTTCTTGTTATACTGACGTTATAGTTCTCTGTGTTCTACAGTTGGTACTTGGATGATGTACTTATTCTCATGCGGTTTTACTCGATATAAAATTCGTTTATTTTTTCATTGTTTTAATATTTTGTCAATTTTTCACGATATTATTATTATTGGTAATATTATCTATGGTATTAATTGACTTTTGATCTTGATCTTTAATTTTATGAAAATAAATGACATAAATCTTTAGATCAACAATTAGTAGTCAGGGATCCGTAGTACATGGAAATCAAGTGATTACTAACAAGCTAATTTTTGGTGAGGAGCTTCGTTTCGATGAGACGTCCAAAGATATCCTATACCCAACTCTCGATTGTGGTAGCTAACAGAGATATCAAGGATTAAAAAATTCAAGGATGTAAAACGGGGATAACGGACCACGAAATTTGTAGGACAATATGTTATATCTCAAGATAATTATCTAAAATATATAAAAACATGTTTGTCCTACAAAACCTATGGTTTGATCAAAGAGTCCGCCATTTCGAAAATGTATCGAAAACGAGGTCAATTTAAATGATTACTATGATTACTAACCAGCTGATTTTTTGTTGTATACTTAATTAATATATATAAAATCTAACGGACATATTGTCCGACAAATTTCGTGGTCCGTTATCCCGGTTTTACATCCTTGATTTTTTTAATCCTTGATATCTCTGTTAGCTACCACAATCGAGATTTGGGTATAGGATATTTTTAGTCGTCTCATCGAAACGAAGCTACTCACCAAAAATTAGCTTGTTAGTAATCACTTGATTTCCATCTACTACGGATCCCGGCCTATAGCAGATTGAGGGCTTAAGTCTGCTAAGGATAAAAGCTCTTCGAGGTGCAAACGTAATGATAAGCACTTTTGTTTACTTCCTTTAGCTGTCGATTAAGTACACGGTTCTTCATTGATTTTACTCAATTTAGAGTTAAACTATCGAGTAATACCGAATGTGAGTTGAGTACGAACCATTTTATCTACTTGTTTGTGGTTACTGTTCATGTCATTGACTGTTACAGTAGTGTGTATCGTGTAAATGAATTTGTGGATAATTGTGTAAAGTATGTGATAGTATTGTTTGTTGAACTGATGTATTATTTCTTAGAATCTTATGTAAAACCTATAAAATTAGGGATGTTGGTCAAATGACTACTTATAATCATTAAATTACTAAGTACGTGAACGTTAATTTTAACGACAAATTTTGGGGGGCTTCTCCTGTGTCACCCCCAATGGATTTTCCGCGAATATTTACGGGTTGAGTAATTAACTGTATCCAATACTATTAAAAACTTGTCGTTTAATTTAGTAACAATAATTTGTAGTATCATCGCCTCATCCTTAAAAGTCTGCTGTGTTCAATGCTGTACAATCCTAAATGTTAGTAAAACGATATAACTTTGTAGACCAAAATAGTTGACTCAAAAAACCTTCTAAAGTGAAGAAATGATAAGGAATGTTATAGTAAATGGTTGAGGTAATCGCTGATAGCTGTTACCATTACTCGCTCGACTGCACCAACAGGTACTTGCCTCTACGCGTGCCGGACGGCACCTGGCGCCCCACGCCACCGGACTGCCGACACTGCAAGACCGAATACATAATGGATACCTACAAGAAACAATAAGTCTCTACCCTGACAATGACCCTCGCTACGACTGTGAATGACCTATGGACATCGCTGACACAATTGACAACCTTACTCACGAAATATGTTGTACATTTTTGTACAACTTCATTGCAATTCATAATTACTGTAGCAAATCTCTTATTCTATAATTCAGGCATTTTTTAGAGAAATTGAAATCAGCAGAAATTGTGTCAGTAAATCTACTAAACTTAATTTTATCTATTCAGTTTATCGGTACTCCCCATCACTTGCCACCGAACTGAGCATAAGGGATGAATTATATTAGACCGGGCCGTGTCCGGGGCGTGCCGTGTCCGTGCCCCGTCCGGGCCACGGATTTGAAACGTTACATACATTTTATATGAACCAGTTTATATTACACAGTGCATGTCCGTGTCCGGGGCGTGCCGTGTCCGTGTCCCGTCCGGGCCGGTGTAATATAAACTGGTTCATATAAAATGTATGTAACGTTTCAAATCCGTGCCCCGTCCGGGCCAAGGACACGGCACGCCCCGGACACGGCCCGGTCTAATATAATTCATCCCTAAGATAAAGGTTGTAGGTTTCAATAATAAACGTGAAAATCTTACTGAAATAAATCAAATTTCAAACAGAATGCTACATACGTAATGACTTATAAGTCTGTCCTGAACTAAAGCTTGAAATTGTATATTATTTGTCAGTTGATGTTGATTTGTCTGCGATGTCCTTCATTGGTGCTGGGACTCATTCTCATTCTCCCAGGATCTCAGAGCATTATTCTATTTATCACTTATATGAATATGGATTGTTTCATGTCAAATTATCGTATTAATGTTATCTGTAAAATTGTCTTAAGAGGCCTATTACGTGAAATCGCGAAATTGTTCGGTTTTCTCGTCCTAATTCTATGGTTTGCGTTAGTTGTTTGATATTACAATTACATCTTTATAATAGTTCGTTTTCTCCTCTACAAAAGTAGTAAGAAACATTTTAGATAACTTGTTTATATATTGAGTAATAATCATTCTCCGGATACATGTTTCGTAAAAAACGATCGAAGACCTGTTTTCTCAGCTCTAATTTGTAGATTCTAATGAATATGGGCGATAAAACTATTTTTTATTATGTTACGTATATCCTATTCTTCATTTAGAGTAGAGTACATTTTCGTTAAATGCTTTTATTCTAAAGATATACCGAATTTAATATCGACCGAAAATGCTTCGAAACAAACCTCAATAACTCCGAAGTTCTAAATCAATGGGACGTCATATTTATATCAAAATATTTATCAACATTTGCTTAAACTATGATATTAATTTTAATTTGTAGAACGGTTTTGGTAATTTTTTATGAATAAAATAAAACTACCATAATTTAGTAGTTTTTTCATTCAGCCGGCTTTTTCCATTTAGTACCGCGCGAGCGCTTGTCGAGGTCGGACCTATGTCGGTTGTTCTTGAATAAAATATAGAAATATTTCGTAAAATGTCAGTGTGTGGGACTGTCAATTGCTGTAAAAACGCTGTTAGTGTGCGTGTATGTGTTATTGCGATACTACGACCGACATAAGTTGATCCGTTGATAACGATCAATTGTTATTTTTATTGATAACGGTCAATTATTGTTGTTGCTGGCCTAAGAATTGTACCAAATGTTGCTGGCCTAAGAATTGTACCACATCATTGTCATCTTGTTTTACCTTATTTATTTGGAGGTTATGCTGTAGGATGTGGATTGCATATCTAAAGTTATCTATCCTAATTAAAAAACAACAAGGCAACTTTTTTTGGTGAAACCGTCCAACGACTAAATGTAATTATGCCTATGATTTTTTTAGATTATGACTAACTTGCCGACCCGCCGACAGCTGCGCTTGCGTTTTTACGTTATTTACTAGTTTATGTTTTATAGCCTTTTTCGATCATTTTACTATCCAATACTGAAATCATATTTTAAATCGGACCCGCGGTTCCTGAGTAGCACGTTCAAACAAATAAACAAGCAATCTCCTCAGCTTGATAATTGTAGTATAGATTTCCATAATATTTATTACAAAGAAAATATTCCGTAATTTTTTGTTCTTATTTTTACCGAGTATCCAATATGTAAACAATAAATAATGTACCTTTCTAATAAATATATTATTTATTGTAAACATTAAATAATTGTACCTTTCTAATAAATACAGGGCGTCCCAAAGTTATGGGCCATGGAGGGGAAGTACCTTAAATATCGTAGATAGTGAATTTTGCTCAAAGAAGACTTCATTTTATTTTTAAAAGTTAGTAATTCTGGATTCATAGATTTTCTAAAAATTACTTGCTTTGTCTGGGAATCGAACCGACTTACATGTAGAAAAAAAAACTCTATTTTTATGATACCAATCGAAAGAATAGCTAAAAATTATAACTCTGCTTAAGTAACATAGTATTTTAAAAGAAAGGAACAACGTGAAATTAATTATTTTAATCAAATAAAAAACATGAAACATTTTTTTTGTAAATTAATTAATTAAATTACTTACTTTTTTTTAAATAAAATGAAGTCTTCTTTGAGCAAAATTCACTATCAACGATATATATGGTACTTCCCCTTCATGGCCCATAATTTTGGAACGCCCTGTATATAAAATAACACCCCTATTCACGTTCGCACTGCTGGGATAGGGACTTCTCTCTTGACGAGATAGATTAGGCCTTAATTCACCACGCTGGCCAAGTGCGGGTTGGTTTTTTTTAATATAAAAATTAAATATTTTAAATAAGTTCGTAATAAAATAAAAATAAATAGTTTATCAAAATAAAAATATAATGGGAATTATTCAAGATGACATATGTAGATAAATGGATATTCTACATCTGTGTATGACATATGTAGATAAATGGATACCAATAAATATAAAAATAAATATAAAGTTCGAAACTACAAAAATAATACCTAAACATAATTAAAACCTTCATTAACGAAACTTTTATTTATTCAAACACAAATATACCATCTAACAAAACAAGCAACTTAAATATAGGTAATATAATTTATTTGTTTTGTTATAATTAGAATTTGTATTTAGTACGTTCAATTTAGACTTTCGAACTTACATAAAGTCCCAACATTCGACAAAAAAAAAACATTTAATTACAAACCTACACACCAAATTTCAGAAGAATCGGTTTAAAAATGAGCCCATAAGATGAGATGAATGAGGACATTTAACTTCAATAAGACTATTTTCAGTTTTATTCTTATATATATAATTATTAATCATGAATGTTTTAATTTAAAATTATGTACCTACTTAATTGATTTCAAATAATCAATCAGATTTAAAATAAATATTGATATTATTAAGATAAAACATAATTGATTCAAATATTGAAATAAAAATATCCACCATTTTGAATTTAGGAAAATATATTAAACACCTATCAATTAAATAAAAACATTAATATAATAATTATTTCGGAATGAAACTGAAAAAAAATCCACTCAATAAAATGGAATTTATTCGATGCCATTTTCTACAGATCTAAAATAATTATTAGTATATTTGTATGTTTTAGATCGACGAAGTATCAAGATCATTTAGTATTTTTCATAGAATTCGCGTGACGCGCCGGTCACGTGGTGCATAAAATATCCAATTTCGCAAAACTTCGTAAAGTCACAAGGCTCTTAACTGTCATCAGCATCATTGATACTTTAGGACATATCTTCGACTACCTTTAAAACCATGAGGTGAGATTGATAACATACAAAATTACTATAACTACACATATACATACATGTATACTCGTATATCTCTCATTATTGGTGTTGTGTTGGTTGTTGTGATAATTGTCAGTACTCCCTTACTACAGGGTATCATATTGGTGTACCTTCTATAGTACATAGTATGTATGTAGTAGTCTACAACATGTCTTATAGTAAGTGATATTTTTATTCTACTTGCATCTTAATAGACCAGTGCAGTTAGCTTCAAAAATGGTCAAAAAAGGAAAAAAATAATAGTAGAATGAAACCCATTAGAAAAGGAGGGGAATATGATAAAAATGAAAGGAAAAATAAATTACGGTCGATCTGAGTTTGGGAAGTGGGAGGGGGTGGGCTTTTAAGGGGAGAAAATGGTTTATCTCGATTTGCGGTGAAACTACAAGTCCTATGAAAAAAAGTTATATGGCAAAGTTGTAGGTAATAAATAGATCTACAACTTTTAATTCACAAGTTTTATACATAACCTCAAAACTTATGTGAAAAATTCAAATAACCAAGTTTTTCGTTTTTTTTATTTATCTTTTTCAAAAATAATTATTTTTCTACGAATTTTGGTGAAAACTTGCCTATTTATGTCCTTAATACACTGTGATTTACTTGATTGAAAATATTATTGTTTTCACCTTATTTTGACTTAATTACTAAAAAAATAGACCAATTTTCAATCGAAAATTCACGTGTCAAAGTATTAGATTTTTTATATAAACCGGTATGCTGTTTGTTCATTGAAATCTCTATTTTCTGATGGTTAAGAAAAATATATACATTACTATAGTAAATTTTCTCAGAAAATGCAAAACACCGAAACAAAAATTTGTATCATTAGGTACAATTGCATCATAAAAATGTGATTTTGTCTTTTCAGACTATATAATAATAATAATAATATAATAATCTGTTTGTATAATGTGCAATAAGTCGGATTATAAGCAATTATATGAAATAAAAATTGCAAAAATCACATTTTTATGATGCAATTGTACATAATGATACAAATTTTGTTTCGGTGTTTTGCATTTTCTGAGAAAATTTACTATAGTAATGTATATATTTTTCTTAACCATCAGAAAATAGAGATTTTGATGAACAAACAGCATACCAATTTTTATAAAAAAGCTAATATTTTGACACGTGAATTTTCGATTGAAAATTGGTCTATTTTTTTAGTAATTAAGTCAAAATAAGGTGAAAACAATAATATTTTCAATCAAATAAATCACAGTGTATTTGGGGCATAAAAAAGTAAGTTTTCACCAAATTTCGTAGAAAATAAAATGTTTTTGAAAAAGATAGAAATAAAAAACCAAAAACTTAGTTATTTGAATTTTTCACATACATTTTGACGTTATGTAAAAAAGTTGTGAATTAAAAGTTGTAGATCTTTTTATTACCTACAACTTTGCCATATAACTTTTTTTCATAGGACTTGTAGTTTCACCGCAAATCGAGATAAACCATTTTCTCCCCTTAAAAGCCCACCCCCTCCCACTTCCCGAACTCAGATCGACCGTAATTTATTTTTCCTTTCATTTTTATCATATTCCCCTCCTTTTCTAATGGGTTTCATTCTACTACTATTTTTTTCCTTGTAAAAAGTTAAAAACCCTGGTCTATAACTGCTTCCTCGAGTTATAATGTTGAAAAGTGAAATCTGGAGATATTTTCGACATAAACATTTTCACTAGTAAACAGGTCCACCTGTAGTTTACTACCAGCATCTCGCTTATACTCAAGTGTATTGGTAATCTCTATAACAAGAATTAACAGTTTAGAATATGAAAAGTTAGTATTCTTTAGATATTTTTACTTGCTCATTTCGTTTACAAATTTAAAGCATTCCCAATTATAGTTTTTGAACACATAGTGATATTATATATGTATATAATTATTAGTAAGTGTTTAAATAATCATGAAACATTTAAATAATTATATTTTTTATTAAACTTAACAAATGGCGAATTTAATTGTGATGCTTTGACTCTCTCGAGTTCATCGAATCGAAGAAAACATTCCTAAATATAAATAATTGTTCAAAATCACTAAGTGATGAGATATGTATTTATATATTAACTATATAAAATATTTCATAGAAAATAACTATAAATTTTGTAATCATTGTTAAAGATGAATTTAATGTGAAATTGTTAGGTACCTGAAATCGTTGCCTGCTTATAGATTTGTTGTAAACAACAAGCCCAATATTTTTATAGCTACCATAACTTCATGAAAATGTTTTGATAAAATATTCTTCTTCTAACTTCGCCTAAAGGTTTCTCCTGTTAGCGAGCATTTTATTTACTTTAACCCACATAAAGCTCTTATCAGTTAACTTCCCAATGTTTATCATCACAAGCCCTGTATCAAGCACTTCTCACACACACTTGACACATTCTGTATATCAAGTTCATGAACTCGATAGTCAGAATATAAATAAAATATAAATCGAAAAATATTTACTTACATACTTATATCTATATGAAAAATATAATGTTTATTAAAGTAAGAATATATTCTATGTATTTAAATGTGACGATCGTATGTCGCTCCGTAAAAGCTAGTAATCACTTCGATTGTTAAAAGTGCTTCTGGTGAATTTCGGAATTGTCTCAATGAATTTGGGACCAACGCTTCACTGCGCTCGTAAATCTGTGCACAGTGCTGCCAATCTTAATTCTCGAATATAAAGGAAAAGAGGTTTCACGGACGACGGAGGACGACAAAAATACTTCTTAAATATATTTTAATTTAACGTTAGGTACATTACTATTCCAAACTTGGTTATCTCAATATACTGTATTAGGTATTTTTACAATTAAACATGATAATGTAAGAAGATATAAAGTCCGAACGTGTAACACACCTCATATCATGAAAGAAACATTGATGCACCAAGGAAAGATAATTTTACAAGCTTTCAACACGTTTCCCAATGACTCCGAACATGAACTTGTCTGGAACACATAAAGGTCACGACACATTTATGCGGCGTCACAGACGGAACTAGCTCTCAGTAAATTTTTGAGTAACACTTTACAATTTCGTGTAATTTTTATTCATAGTAACAGTCACCAAGTCCGTGTTACGCTAATCCTTTGTTCAAGCTATTAGTTATTCTTATTAATAAATTGATGTGAACTACGCCTTTAATTCGTTCTCAACATCCTGACGCTCCATATAATACTATTCGAACTTCAATAACATACTGATTTTCAAAGACAATGATTGCCGGAATATATTATGAAACCTTCGCCATCTTTCTGATAGCTTTCCTTCTATTCTCTTAGCGATTTAAATCTGTAACATTTTTCCCAGAATATTATCATCCAGGGCCTTCCACGCAGCCGTTTTGTCTGTTGGGACCACTCTATAATACGTCTTGGCCAAACGTTGTTAGATATACGACACACATGTTCTGGTCAATTCCACTTCACAGTTCAGCTCAATTCCACTTAAGGTCTCGTCTGACCAACTACTCTTATTCGTAACTTGCTAGTAAACCGGAAACTAGGACGGACCGTACCTTTAAATATAACGAAATTCTGCTTTGAAACAAAATCGATTTATCTAATCTATATCCTTCCTGAAATATCAGCACGCGCGTTGAAATCTTTCATATCATAGTAAATTCCACAAGTGGATGTGCCCCATTTCCTTATGTGCGCTGGGGAGCCGTTTATGAGGTACGCCCCAAGAATTCACCCAACTACCTGTTGCTGGTCTCCAGAGACTTAACAAGTTTAACTGAAAAACTTTCCCCAATGTCTACGATTCTCTGAACTCTCTTTGTATTGGAGGGTGTCTGCGCTATTGTGAACTTTGTAACACGTAAATAATGTTCTATTGGGTAACCCCAATAGATATTCTAGCTCAGTGTTTATTTTGCTTAGATTTGTGACGCAGATAAATCTTACGATACATTGACCGCAACAGGTGACCATGGATGTATTTCTATTGATAAGCTTTGTGTAGGCAGATTGACGAGTGTATTATGGTGTATTACAACGATCTGTATGTGATCTTTGACCCATGGTTTTTTCCATTAGCTTTCTAGTACAACGGCTTCTGAAAGTCGCACGGTCCGAGGTGCTCTTCGTAATAAGTTTCTGATTCATAAAATATGTATGTTTATTTTCTTTAAGTACTTTGAGCATGCTAGCCGCTTGCTGTTACACTTCGTAAGTGTATCAGCGTGCATCCTCGACTTGCTAAGGTACTGAGTAGTTCTTGAAAGACTCATAATCGTTCCTATTCGCGAAGATGAATTACTGCTATGTCATGCAAGCTCTAACTCGAAAAACCTTAAAAAGCTTAGATTAATCCTTTTGAATAATGTGCCCAGCAACATTATTCAAAAGGATTAATCTAAGCTTGTCTAAGTGACAGGTCCTTTAGACCAGTCATTAGGCCTCGGTCTCGAATTTTGCGGGCAGCGGGGCGGCGGCGGCGGCGGCGCGGGAGCGGCAGGATCTTATGCGTATCGTCAAATGGACCGGGTCTCGAAAACAGCGGCGCGGGAGCGGCGCGGGGGCGGGCAACGAGCGGTGCACTCCAGTCGAGCGGTGACCGTCCCGCGTTGCGCGTCTGCATTGTAGTATAGTGTTGTACTTTTTTTTTGTGACGTATCAAAATGTCCTCGGACGTGCAAGAGCAAATTATTTCGGCAATCTTTGAGAGGAGACCCATATGGAACAGCAAAGATGTGAAACATGAAAATAGAAGAATAATTAATCAATTATGGGAAGAAATAAAAAACGAACTGAATATTGAAGGTAGGTGAATATAAAAATTAGGAATACATTTGAATCAAAAAGATGTTTTCGCCGATTTTCAGACATTTCGTTTGCGAATGTCGACAACACAACCACGAACACAACACTACACCGCTACAGTGCCGCGCGATCTGCCCGCTGGTTTCGAGAACAGGTATGCGTTGCCCGCTCCTCTCCCGCGCCGCCGCCGCCGCCGCCCCGCTGCCCGCAAAATTCGAGACCGAGGTCTTATAGTAGATTCACCTTGGAATTCGAGATACCCAGCTGTAATTCTCAAAATACTTGTATATTGACACCCTAAAAGTTGTCTTAAAACCTTCAAGGGTAGGGTCTACGTAACTATTAAATTTCAAGGTCAAAGATCACAAAAATCGTTTTTTTAATATCTCATTTCCTACGGGTTTTCTGCTATTTGTGTTTTATCAATATTTAAGAATACAAAATTATCTACAAATTATGTTAACCAGAAAATTTCATGCGGTGAACCGTTTTCGAGATAGAGGGCGGAGAGCGCGCGGTCATTCTTAACTAATTTAATCTTAAATGACTGAACTACTTGGTCTGTTGCTCTGATATAACGCTAAGTTATTCACGAAGCTACTTTGGTGTAAGAAAATGAAAACTGAATTCACGAGAGTTGGTTAATATTTCGAGCAAAGCATCTTGTATATTTTTATATTTTGATCAAATCTGTTGGCAGTTTACCTTTAACACTTTAAAACAATCTGTTTTCTGCTTTTTTTCACCAACTTTTCATTTAGAGCGTATTTAACTTTAAAATGTGAGTTTCGTATTCATTTGGCAAAATTACTATCTACTCGTATCGTAATACACCAAACAAACTGTTTGCGATGGTCAAAGTTACAAACAATGGGCAAACATATGCTAATAAAAGTTGTAAACCTTTCCAATAAAGCTCCACGTTGTTGTTAACAAGGAGCTTCCATTTGCCTTAACAATTATTTGATCCCCATTTTACCCCCATTTCTTGTTGATATCTAGATGTAATTTTCATCAAACGTAGCTACGATCGTTCCCGACATCTGTTCCGGAGCTACGTTGCCACAGCCAGACACATAGATGCGCACACACACACACAATTATTTTGGTTAAGGGTTAAACTATTTATCATAAATCACCAGATTGGTGAAGATTTTCTCAGTTTTTATTCTCGGATCTAAGACTACTTCAACTTAAAAACTGATGTTGTTACGCCGCTCTATATCCGTAAATTATTCTATAACTGTACCTACTAAAAATGTTACTAACCATAAGCCAAGTAGTACTGTTCAAACCTGTCTCTTTAAGCTGGGCTCTGGATGACGTTGCGAGGTGTAACGCAACGTGATACATGAGGAGCGATTATGGAGTCATTTTGTAGCGTCACGAACCCTAAAGTAATTGCAGCTAATGACCCGCTTGATGCTCGCCTCAAATGCTCCAAGTACACCTCGTCCCGTTGATCAGTATAATATAATATCGACATATTATATCGATTTATCGCCGATTATAATATCGATGTTAGTAATTGTTCCTGTAACCTTGTTCAATTGTTAATACTGTGTTAATTACTTGAGAGGTCCTACCAAAACCTTTTGAAGCTATTATTTATATTCTTCTGCCTTTTCAGGATATAAACTGAGGTAAATGTCTGTTAAAAGTAGATAATTAAGTCGTCTCGATGAAACTTTTATGTAAAAAGTTATTTTTAGGAACTTGGGCTTTAATCGTGAAAAATGTATCAGACTATTAAATTATAATGGAATTAATGTTGTTTTATTTTCCAAGTGGTTTAGTGTGATACAAGATGTAAGATCTACTTAAATTTATTCCCTGATAGGTAGGAAGGTACATCAGGTATTTTGTTTGTTTATAAGATGGTTTGTTTGAAAATACAAAATGTGGGAATCTCTAGGCTCACATCAATATTACCAAGTTCTGTACTTGATAATTTTGGTTCCTTTCCCATCAAGTTAAGTCAATACATTTTGTATTTATGTATCGAAATAGCAATTTTTTAACGGTTTCTTTTGGATCATTTAGAATTTTTCGAGTAAATACAGTTATCATCATAGATAAGACAACAATTCGTCTTTTTACCCAACCTTTTTTCGTCATCTTCATCACTTAGTTTGCGTAGTTTGCGTGAGTTAATCTCTTTTGGAGATATCCATAAAAATCGGACTTTAAATCCAAATGAAATTTGAAAACCGAACCTAACGTTAATTAATTAACTGAGCGTGCAAACAAATGGTTTAATTTAAAAAATAATTTGGCATTGTAAGTGTTTTTTTACACAAAAAAACTCTTTCAATGCCTGAAATGATGGGCCACAGCACTATTAATCAATGCAAATATCGGGGAAAAAATTTTGTTTTATAAAAGTTCTGTCAGATTCCGACTAAGTGATTGAGTGGCTGAGTTAGTTAGTGTATCTATGCTATTTCGTACACCCACAGCGGTGCCAGGTACTATTGGAAATTAATGGTTTTATGGTGAGTCTGGTGGTCATTATTTTATTTTCGTGGCAGTTAACCACCCTTAAGCATTACTTTTTTTTTCTACGTACAGCGTCACGCTCCCTACGCTTGCTCAACTCGCGCGTACTAAATTTCCTTTTATGTGTATGAATAGCATTTAACCCTAAGTTAAAAATTTAAAAAGTTAAAAAACTTTTTATCCCAAAACTTATTCCTCGGACCAATCTAGTTTATGATCTTTTGAGAAAAAAAGTCCTGTATTTTTTATTTTTATCTATATCATCTATAATAGTATCTGTCTTACTCACACGCAGTCGCATCTTATTCAACGATTAGAAAAACTACCAATGATATTTTTTCTATGAAAATCTGAAAATGCGTTTTTGAAAACTTTCTTCGGCGTTGTATTGTGTTCTCAGCGACCAATCGCAGCGGAGATCGTAGTTGCCAAAAGTCCTACGTGTAGGTGGTACCTAGAAATAACTATCTGATAGAGGTCTTTCAATAAAACTACTAATCATGAACATACATAATTTAATGATTTAAAATGGTTCAATAAATAACATTCAAATCCAATGACTTAATTTAAAAGATTCTAGGGTGCAATTCTCAGCTTTGTGACATAATGTCGAATCAGATATCTCGAAAAAACATCCCTTCATCCTGATGGATGAGAATTCGTTTTTGGCATGGATTAAAAATTGAGATTTTGTAAATTCGACGTTGGCGAGAATTGCCTCCCTGACGTGTTCAAGTGGTGTCTGTATGGGGCAAAGTTCGTTTCATAAATAGAGTTGAAATAGTGTATCGTCCTGCCATTCCCCGCACACATTTACTCTTCTACCATTCTCTTGTGTCAGTCGTCATCTCCACACTCACTCCTTTTGTACGCATGTCATCATTTTCACAGTACAGCCATCTTTTCTTTAACATACCTCTTCGCATACATACATCCACTCAACTTACATTCTTCTCTTCAAAACACGATCATCCCTTCCTACGAGTATAATCTACCTTGATTTCAACTTTATTTATTTATACTAACCTAACCCTTATGTATATATAGTCCATTTAATTTCATAAAATTCGATTTTGTTGCCAAAACAGTTTTTAGCCAAAATATAGAAATATGAGTTAAAGTAAATAATTTATATCAATAGTAATAATTATATCAATAATTTTATATTTTGCGCATACAATATAAACAAAAAATATGATAGACCTAGAATAACTTGATACATAATAAAAGATACATATATATATGGTATTCTATTAAAATATGACTCGAGTCAGCCGATAGTAAAGCAATGCGTTAGATCAATTTGTTATCACTGGCAACACACAATGATTATATACTTTCACCTTGAGGTACTGATGTTTCTTGGACGAAAAGACGCTTCATGACTTGTTATATTAAAGAGTTCTACTGCTACGGCGTGTCTTAAAGCACTTTGACCCCACCGTATAAACAATCTTTACTAACCACTGATGCGTGATCTTCAAGAGGCAGTCAGAGCAATTTGAGAGCACGAGTTGAAAGCTCTCGGGGTCTTCGATCTGGGGACAAGTAGGTCAGAGCGTGGACTTTATTATAAACGGGACCACTCAAGTTTAACGTACATATTCAGTGTGCCTCATATAATAAGGTGATAACCATCGGTTTTCACCCTGTTAATGACTGAGACATCATTGAATATCCGTTTCTTGTCGGTCATTATAAAGTCGATCTCGTGAACCCCCTTAATGACCTCAAGTGAGTACATTTCGAGTACTCCGTGGTAAGCGACCCTGCTCGATATACTCTCGATGTTATGATGACAAGAAACACGACACCTCCTTGGGCCTGTTGGTCTCCCTCCTGGTAGAAGAGCAGGATACCAGACTTCAGTGTCATTGTGTCCTCTCCCTTTCTACCGACTTCAAATAGCCCCAAATTATCCCAAAGTAACCTGCTCAACTCTTTGTCCAGTACAACAATCTTCTCGTCTGTCCTCAAAGTGCGGTCGTTATGTGTTGCCAGGGCCAGATTTCGTCGTAAAGGCAATCGTCCAGTAGCCGAGTTAAGCGCGTGGGTCGTTTGACAGTTCATTAGGATCTTCCCCGGAGATTATCGCCCCTGACCCTGGGGGGTCTTGGCCTACTGTCATGAGCCTCACCCCCAGGGTCGCCGGGTACTTGGGGACAGTGTTTGGTGTACTCATCATTATATGGGGGTGTTGGGTCGTCACCCCCCGCGTTGGTCCACGCATTATGATAATGATGGAAGAAACATAATTGATTAGACCCAATCTTATTAATGTTGATGTACATACATCTGAAACTGATAACGTTTCAACGAGTTATTTTTAGGTAGAATGCATTGTTAAGTTTACATAAGAAACATTTACATAACAAACAAACGACAACTGAATTCTGATAGACATCGTACAGCCATTGGCCATTGGCTGTAAAGACTTGAAATGTTTAATAGTAAATGTGGGAAAGTCAGCACAAACTAACAATCGAATTTGGAAAATGCTTTTTCGCGTTCGAATTTCCATTTCAATGTTGTCATTGTGTATTTATGACATTTAACAAATATCATATGATGATATTACAGTATAAAGTCAAGTACTGAATATGTAAGCTAATAGCAAGTTATTATACTAAATATAACATATTGATAATATAATATATTGATATCTTAATCGTTATCAATAATTACTTATACTAAGCAACTGAAATTGATTCATTCTTAGAATCACCCGTCATATCATCGTTTTTTTGTTTTGTTTTTTTATACAAATCTTACTATACTAGTGATCTATGTCTTAAATTGTACTTCTAAGTAAATCAAGATCTCTGTTTAGTATACAGAAACCACCTTCAATTATACAACTTTAAAAAATCTAATATATTTATGACATTTAACAAATATCTTAAGATGATATTACAGTATAGAGTTAAGTACTGAATATGTAAGCTAGTAGCAATTTATTATACTAAATATATATTAGATCTTTTAATAATTATCAATAATGACTTATAGTACTATGCAACTGAAATTGATCCAATCTTAGAATCACCCGTCATATCATCGTTTTTTTGTTTTGTTTTTTATACAAATCTTACTATACTAGTGATCTATGTCTTAAATTGTACTTCTAAGTAAATCAAGATCTCTGTTTAGTTTACAGAAACCACTTTCAATTATACAACTATATAAACAAAGTTCATCACTTTCTCAATAACATACAGAAATTATAATATTTCATTCAAAAACCTGTTTACAAGTATATAATGTACTAAGTATTCCATCCTCTTTATTCCATAAATTAATCAAAACAATTTTCAAAAATACACATGCACTTAGTACATCATTCTTAACATACAGGGATCACAATGTTTCTTTCATTCACAATAAATTCATTCTTTAATATCATTTATAACCAGCTCATTATATTTCTATAGATATCCTTCTTCTTAGTTCTTAATTCCTTAAATTTACTAAATATATAATATCTCTGCATAGCATACAGAAATACTAATATTTATTTAAAAAATATACACGCTCTCAATAATATACAGGAATCACAATGTTTCTTTCATTCACAATACTTTCGTTCATTAAAGACATTTATACCAACTAACTTTATAAACTTAGTTTATACCTATGGTTCTATACCCTAAATGCATTTGTTATTTAATTTTACATTCGATTTGACCTTTAAAACACTTATGTTTAACTCTGATAACTATAATACTTTAATGCTAGCATAAAAGTTAAAACATTGTCCGTGTGTGTGTTAAAAAATGGCGGTATTCCGCTGACGTTGTCGAATTATCGACTATAGTTCGGTTCTATTACAGCAAACATAATGAATGGCATTCTATTCATACCTATCTTTACCACTGTTCTCCTCGTCACACGTCATTATTAATATTATGCACATTAATTTATGTATACAATTATATGACTATAATCGTCTATCGTCGTGGTAGATGTAAGGTCAATGTCAACTATTACACGTTCTTTTTGTCCGCGGATATGGAGCACTTGGAGCGCTTGGGGCGCGCGAGCCGCCTGAGGCGGGCCATGAGCCCGGCGGGGCGCGGCGCGGGGCTCGCAGCGCTGCACTCTGGCACGTCGCTCTGCTCCAGCGTCGAATAGGCGTAACCGGTCAGCGGCATGTCGCGCTCGCTGTCGTCGTCGTCAGAAGCCGGTTTCTGGCTTTCAGGAGTCTGGTTCATCGATGTTGCAGCTGGAGCTTTCTCGCTCAGGAAGTCAGCTAGTTCTTGAATACCTTGATCTTCCTGGCCTTCTGGATCTGGAGCCACGGGCAAAGATATAGCCTGGTTCTCTCCCGGATCTGAGCGCGTGGAGCACGACGCTTCCGCCAAGCCAAGGTCGTCAACAGCGGCAGCAGGAGCCGAGCAGGACGGCAATAGAATGCTGTCCGCATTGCCGTGCTGATCGGATAGCTTGAGATGAAGCAACAAATCCAAACCCACTAAATCTTTGTGAACTACTGAAGTTTCGGTTAGACTTACAGCTTGGCATGTTTGTATAATGTCAAACCGCGTGCTTAGGTTTTGTCTCTCCTTATCTCCCTTAGAGAGGATTGCTGTCGTAGAATCACCACTAGCAATAGGTGGATATGTCACAGATCGGCGTAAAATACGTATAATAACCGGTTCACGGGCGTTAAATATTGCGTCCGATTCATTAAAGAACGTGGGCCCGTACCGGGCGCGGCCCACGTCTCGAAAGTACTAGATGATGTCGAGGAGCTGGTCGTTGACGTCGCTGCGCTCGTCGTGGCGCAGCAGCAGGTTGGCCGAGCGCTCCAGCACGCGCCGCGCACGGATCAACGTCGCGTCGTCGTATGACGTCCTGCAGATGCTGAGAAGAGATTCATCCTGCATTCTGCTGGCGTACACTTGCAAAAACCACAATATACTGTTCCCGATCTCATCGTCGTCAGGTTTAGGTTCCAGTTCGTAATATTTACCCTTTGAACTCATTATTGAAACTTTTATTTGTAACTTTTATTAGTTTATAGTTTTTCTAATTACTTTTATAATCACACTCAAACTTTCGGAAAAAAATATTGAATTTGGTCATTAATTGAAAAAAATATTTTATTTATTTATGAATATTTTTGGTAAGTGGTGCGGTGTGAGCGGCGCACTAACTAGTCGCGGTAGTGCGTGTCGCGGCGCGGGCTCGGAGCGGGACGGGACGGCCTGCGGCGGCTGCCTCGTTCGGACTGATGCCCGCCCACGGAACTCACCTGGCCCTTAACAAGCCACCAGCCCTGACTTTTAACATTACGTAAAAACATACGGTCCTTAGGGGGTTCGTTGCATTTCGGGTGTCGTCAATTTAGAGTAAACAACCAAATAAGTCGGATTTCGTGCGTCCCGCTAAGAGCAAAATAAAAATATTTTCCATTTGTTGCATTTTGTGCGTCGAGAATATTATAATTATGTACAACTATTAAAATATAATTATTATATTATAATAATACTATATTATAATTTTTAACCATTGAGCAACCAAATTTAAGAAGTCTAGTGATAATTTGTTAATTTTTGTAGGCTAGGTATATTTTAAATAGATTTTTACCATATAACCTAATTATAAATAATAAACAACGCAAGAGTTTTTAAAGTAGATATAATCTGTCACTCAAAAAACTAAGACAATATTGCGTTAAGAGGGTAGATATATTTATTATACTATACATACATAGATAGATATTTTTATTACACAAATATACCTATTACATCCAGACTCTCGGAACAAATATTTGCAGATTGTACAAATGTTTGTCCCGAGGCGGGCATCGAACCCGCAACCTCTTGCATCGCAGGCAGACTTTCGCCTGCTGCGCCACAAATGGGCTACTTCCCATTTGGTAAGCTTCCCATTTGGTAAACCTCAAACTGTACCTACTAAAAAGTTGCGTTTGGTAAACATTTTATATGTCATACATTCAGTCCCATTTCGTAAACATTTAAGTAATGACATGTATTGTTTCCCATTTGGTAAACTTTTAATTGAAAAGGGTACAGTCAAGTAAAAAATCAAACACGAAACTGATGATAATATTGTCACATATATTTCAATAAAAAAAATTATAGAGTAATACAAGCAACTCGTGATAATTGGTTCAAACAAATTTCCAATGATATTTTTTCACTTTTGTAATCGCCGAGTAGATTGTTAATTCGTATATCATTTTGGATAGACTTTTTTCTTCTTTTTGATATAGTTTCTTCATTGTTATAAAATCTGAAAAAGAAAATTGTGTGAATTAAAGAATATTGTACGTATTTGACGACCCTGTTGGCGTAATGGTCACCATGCCGGACTGCCACGCAGATCCCGGGTTCAATTCCCGGTACGGTCAACATCTATGTGATGAGCAAAGTTGTTAGATGTGGTCTGGGTGTTGGATGTATGTATTTATATGAAGTATTTAAGTATGTATATGTAGTACATCAGTCTTGTTGGTATTAGTAGGTATCCATATCACAATCTAATAAATAACTTACCATGGTACTAACCGGCCGAGTGTGAAATATTATATTATATATTATTATATTATGTATTTATTACACGTATCGCCTAAAAATACAGTTTATTGTAAGAAAAAACAAAAGTACCTTTTCAGAAGATTTTCATTATGTACAATATTTCCTGCTATTGTTTCGAAAAATAAAAGAGTTGATGGCTTTTTTCCAATTTTGCAATTGAAACTCCGATTCCAAGATTCCATAAGGTTTGTCGTACGGTGTCTTTGTTAAAAATTGTCCAAATATTCACCATATCTTCATTTTCCAACCACTGATTCACAAAGTAATCATTGAATTCCGTTAAAGCTTTTTCTTCAAAACTGTAACAAAATGAATTCGTTGAAGATTAGTAAAAATACTTAAAATAATACCTACATTATGATTTCTGACGCATAAAATAAAGTATGTAGCGCCTTTCCAAAGCGGTGGTAGAAGAAAAATCCAGATCTAAACGCGTTCATTTAGATATTTACTGCAAAATTAATTTACCTTTGACTCATAACGTATAGCCAGCCATCGTTTATGTCCTCCCGTGGTAAATGTGCAAGAGCCATACATAGTTTGACGTGATTGTGAGATTCTTCATGTTGCAATAAGCCAAGAGATTTTGCCTTTCTTAATAGTGCTCTGCCAAAATGAACAAAACACCCTTTGACAATAATGTTTGGAAACGTCTTTTTTATTGCATTTATTGGACCTTTTTCGAAATCCAAGGTCATAATTTCTGCTGTCCACTCTGGTAAATGAGATTTTAGTTTGGAAAACAGCCTTTCATATGTAGTTTCTTCTTTATTTGTTAACACTGCGTAAAAAAATGGTACAATATTTGTTCCAGTTTCTGTACTTCCTATGTCTCCGTGTATAACGTAAAGTTGAAGAAACGGCTTTGCACAACATTTGAACGTTCCGTCTGCAAAGTAGTGACGGACTTCATTTAAATGTCCAATTGCGCTCTTTGAAGCAAACACAATAATTCTGTTTTCACCGTCGATCTCATCAAACAATAAATTGTCTTTAAAACGGTCAGGTACGACAATTTCTGTAGAGTTAGTGTGTTGAGATTTCTTGATGCCCAGTTGTCTATTTCTGTATCTATAAAAGCTGCTTTTAACTTTGTCAAAATTTGGTAATGCTTGTATAATTTCGTAACCATCATCTTTCAGCTTTTTAGTACAACTCCTGTATGTAGCTGGAATTGGCTTCAGATCGTCACACATGATTTTTTTACATTTTTCGATAGCTACTTTCACTTCATTTTTTTCAAAATTCGGAATGCAAGAATTGCAATGAGCAGTTTCTCTTAAAACATGGTTCCTATTCGAATTTAAAGTTACACTTGCCGAACACTCAGCTTTTCTATTTACACAGCGCCACCAACTTGAGTCCTTATTATTTTTCTGTTTATAATATTGATATCCACCACGTAATAAAATTTCACCGCCTCGTGCACTATTAACAATTTTTAATTTCACTGTACCACTAGAAGATCCCGCATCAGACATTGCAACGACCTTGCACTATGCATAAAACGAGTAAACTGATAAGGAGAATCCTGTTTACAAATTGTAATGAAATTACGTGAACACCATTTATCTAGGCTTTATTCGACAAAGAAATGCAGTAGATAAATAAGTTTTGACATAATCGTTGACAAGGTTACCTAGGCAACTAACTACCTAATCTATGGTAGAAATGCACTATGATCTTATCCCAAAGAGTTCTCAAGTCATACCACCATGAACCCGCTCGGTGCTTCTTTTGCGGCACTTGGTATTTTGACAGACTTTATAACGTTTTTTTTACATGCTTCTTGATTAGCCGTTCTTTTTGACGATCGAGATTCTAACTCAAGACTTTGAAGCATTTCAAAACCAATATCTCATTTCAATAAGCATTTGACTCTGACTGTACCGCACTAAAATAATAATACAATCATGGTTTACCAAATGGGAATAAATGTATGAAGTAACAAATTGTTTACCAAACGCAACTTTTTAGTAGGTAAAGTTTGAGGTTTACCAAATGGGAAGCTTACCAAATGGGAAGTAGCCCACAAATGTCGTCATATTCAACAAGAGTTTTTATGAAACACTTTTTCCACCTACTTGAATACCTCTACTGAAATCGGTCTATTATTATTTGTAGAGAATAAAAATATCGTATAAGTATATTAATATATTTACTTATAATTTTATAATATTGTATCTAAAATCGTCGTCTATTGTGATCTATGAGAGATAATTTATTTAATACCACATAAGCGGTACTTTTAATAAGCCATCAGCAGTATATTATGTAATTAATTGTTAGCTGTAAGTTATCCTAAAATTTGTTAAATAAAATAAATAAATAGATGTTTTTTCCTCGGTAGCAAGACGCAAGAAATGGAACAAGTTGGTTGTTGACTCCGACAAGACGACGCACGAAGTGCATCGAACCCTGAGGGGTGCTAGAGCACATGCTATTTATAGCATTAAAATTATCATATTTCATAGAAATTAATAAATTCTAGATTAGAGGACAGCTGATAATGTAAATGAAGATGCCTCATAATTATTATGCTAATGTGACGGTTAATGTAAATAAAATTGAAGGTAAATACTAGTTATACGAAAATACTATTTAATGCCTATGATGAGTTAGAGAATCATAATTATACATATTTTAAATATTTTTTTCATTGATTTTCTCAATAAAACTGGGCGTCTTTTAGTATATTTGAACTATTTTGAACTTTATGTAGATGTAAGGAATTTGGAAGATCTCTAGCTTGATAATGTGTATTAAACTGAGGCTAATCTCTAAATAAAATCTTCGTAATCATCTAATCTTAAGCCCGAAATTTTAGTTGAAGGCTAAAAAAAAATAATAACTAAAAAATCAATCGTTCTTATATATTACCCGTTTAAAAGTTCAATTATGTTATACATATTTTAAAACTCTTACATACGTCGATCTTTTAAGCTTTCTAGATTAATGAGTTGCGGGTATTTCAATTTAAAATTTGAGTAGGGGCGAGGTTTTAAGCAAATGCCCTGCAAAAAAATACTTCAATATATAAATAAATTGAACTGATATAATTTTGTAATCCAAACCGAATTAACAAATTAACAATAAAATAAAACCGTTATGATAAAACATTTTCAAAAGAATGCCCAATATTAAAAATAAATCTGCATTTGCAATGAATAACGTTCAGAAATAATATATCATTGACGTCAGATAAATTAACAGTACAAGGCAAATGTTTCATCTATTTTCAGTAAACGTTGTTTGTTATGATATGAAGGCATTTCCGATTGAGTGAAGGCGACAGATTCTCAGGTTACTGCCTCTTGATTTTATCTCATTATTCTCTAACAAAAGACACATTAAAAGTTGTCCATAACATTGTCCATAACACTTTTCTGAACAAAAACATGTCTGCTTTACGTCAATAAGATTACAGCTGTTAGACATATCGCCTCCTAGAGAATCAAGTGGAACGGAAAAATATAGAGTGTATAAATTTTTGACCTGAGGCGGGAATCGAACTCATCTTGCGTCCCAGGCGGATCTTCCCCGTTGCCAGAGCTTGTTAATTACCTACAGAAGGGTGTTTCTTGGTGCCTAGCAACACTCTTCAAACTTCCGTACAGATTTGCAACGGATCACACAATTGTGTGATCCGTATCACTGTGCACTGTTTGTTCTTACACATCCGCACCCCTACATTCGCGCAAGTGCCAACGAGCGGCTTCAAACACCAATACGAATACTAATTAATTTGTTTTCAGTCATTAATAGACTGTGTGTTGCATTGTTTTCTGCCAAGCTGTGTTTACTACAAAGATATTTTATACACTATGCCACATTTCTCATACCATGGAACTACATATATAGTAAGACAAACGAACATAAATTATTAACAAGTGATTCATAGAAACACCATGTAGGTAGGTGTCTCTTAAGAACGGCTTGCCTCGTAATACACATTAACTTAAAACTTAAAAAATATAGTAATAAGAAATTGTGTTTTTTTCCTCACAGGACCCATAACGAAAACAATTGAAAGCGCGTCCGCTAATATGTTCATAAACACTGTTCATAGTTGCTGTTGTTCGTGACTTTTCCCGCGAAAATGGATTGTTCCGCGGGCATTTGGTATTTGTTTTTAATAAATAAATATAGTTTTTTAGGTAACATTAAATTTGTATCTGTTTTTGTGTGAACGACTAATGTATTTCATAGGAATATAATTTAGTGTAATAAGTTTCGTTATAAATTATTGCCATCAATTTATTTTAGAAAAAACATAATTGAAGCAACGACGCGCACTTTCCATACGTAAACCTATGTATTGTGTTTTGTGTAGCTCTAGTGCGGTGTAAGCCCTTGACTACTTGTAACAGCTGGTAAACGCATTTTGCTTGAGCACAAATTCGCTGCTACACTGAACGAGCAGCTTGCACAATATTTATGCATTTATACTTCAGAATAATCTAATCTGTTTAAGGCTAATGTGTTTTCTTGTGACGTCAGCATTATAGTCTGTGTTATTAATTAATCGACCGATGAGAGATAAGTCCGGTGTCGGGGCTCTTATAAGAACTTAAGAATGTCCGTTGCTGTTTCACTCAGATTATTAAATGTAATATTTGTTTCGTAATATAATATTGATTAGGACTACTTAATACTATTATATTATTGTTATGGCCTCCCTGGGTTCGTGCTGTTTTCAAAATTAATTATAAAACATTATGTAACACATTAAAACAGTAAACGTTCTGACTTGATTGTATATTATAAGTAAAGCATACTAGCTGTACTTATAATATACAATTTTTGAAGTCAGTTACCTTATTGTTTTCTGCTATATTTATTATTTACCTATCTCTAGCTACGGTTGCCTGGCAGAGTTCGCACTGATTGATTGATTACTTCAGTTTTTGTCCGTAAAATCACAAAGATTAACTTGGTCATCTCTATCGCTCTCTGCGATAAGTCCTTCACTTGTACCTTTTGCTTATAAGTAGTATAAATTTAAACTTATATTTGTATGTTTGTCATTATTATTATCTTCTGAAGAGTCATACCTACTCTTGTTTTGGGAACGTATTTGGACTTTTTTAAAAAGTAAATTAAAAAAATAAAAGAGAGAATTACGTCGTGCCAATGCGGAGGCAATTTAATCTCTGCGTGTGTTCCAAAGCTACATCCCACACGGTGGTCAGTCCGTAGACGCTAGGTTAGCATAATCTTTCTATGAACTGTTTACATTATTGAATTTGCTTATTAATCTAAATTATAGTTTAAAACTTAATCTAGGGCAGAGGGGGCATGGGTATCCATAACTCCTCCCTCCCTAAGAGGAAAATTATCGGTTGAATCGATTTGAGATTTTTCCCGATAATTTTTCTTACACATAAAGTTCAGCAATTTTAGCCGAAATACAAAAATCATACACATAATAAAAGAAAATAAAATTAAACCTAGACACGAATAGCTTAATTTTTCACTGTAATTCATGTCATTTCCTTCATTTAAAACACTTTGAATCACTTCACTATGCTTAAGAGAATAAGCCATAAATTTCACTTCGTCAAGATTAACACCATGCATATTAAGTGCACGTGCACTGGATAACGACGCGTTAGATTGTAGCTGCGCTAGGGCGATCGCGGGAATTTTCTCAATAACATCCGATTCCTTAAGGATCCGGTGGAATATACGAATACCGTTGATCTCCAAATTACAAGGTTCTTCAATGGTAAGCAAGAAGGTTCCGAAAAACGGTTGCTTGCTGACCTCGTCGTTGCAGTGCTGGGACAAAATAGTATGTACTCTACTAAACAAGATCCAGCTGTTATCAGTAACCCGCTGAATCTTTATCTCTTCAATTTCTATCTGATGCTGTATACAGCGATCCTGCTCTTTGTCAAAATTCATGAGCTGTTCAACACAGGTAAGATCATTGTGGATTACTCGATTTTCATCTGTACAAATAAAATGTTTACCAGTTGATAACGGGCGGCAGGGATTCGCTATCGGTAAGTATTTTGTTCCTTTCGCCATAAGGTAGGGATATTTAGGAAAAATGGAAAAGGATTTGTTTAGATTTTCATGGAAAATTGGTAAGGAATACATTTTGTAATAATTATATATAAAACTATCTGTAACAGGAACTTCCAAAATAAAAGTAATTTGATCTTTCTTAATAAATGATTTTACAATAATAGTTTCTTCTAATTTTATCAAATTATTTTCATTGGGAGGATATAATAAGGTTCCTGATTTAGAAATTAATTTTAAATGATTTAAAAGTTCTGTAGCATTTACAATAGATTGATGTAATACAGAGACTCTACTTAAAGCTAGAGCTGTTTCGATTTCATTAAGCCTGATAAAGATGGTTCGGAAACTACTTGTATATACATTGAATACTCCAAAAATATATGTATAAAATACCCAATTATCCTTTTTGAACGATAGGTCTTTTAACATTGTTTCCACCTTCTTTAAACGACTATCTAAATTTACAGTGTTATTATTAATTGCTTCAGTTATGTTTATGAAGCTATCGAACATTTTAGAGACTACTATTAATTTTTTTGAAAGTACTGTTTGATCATTATGTAATTCTGAAGTAATTTTATCAAATTTAATCGCATCTTCATGATCAAGATTGCCTGTTATTGTTTTAATTAGAGATCCCAGCGGATTAATAAGACCTCTTTTAAATTTTCTTTGTGGAACTAACTGCTGGTATTTATTTTTAGTTATATCACGTAAAAACTCTGTATGTATTTTTAGATTTAAAAATTCATGAGAATATTTTGAATTCCAGTCAATCATATCACATAATTGCTTAAAGTTGTTCGACAAATATTCATAATCATTATAAAGGTTTTCTAAGTGAATCGTCTTAACAATGGTCCAATGATCAGTTTGAAAATAAGCCTGGCCTATTTTTATGGGTAGTATTCCTGGGTTTTCTTCAAGAGTCTGTAGTTGAAGGGCCAGGGACGGTGCCAACAATATCAGTAGAAGACTGCACCTGTGGATTTCGTTTTACGTTTTTAATTGGAACCTTTGTGATCCTTTCTCCTATTTGAATGGGTAAAATGTTCCTATTCGCTTCACCTACAACTTGAGCCTTAACATATCGTGGTTTATCTTTGCTTTTCCGTTTATTAATATCCTTAGCATAAATTATTTTACCTTCCGGGAAATCTAAATCATTTTCTCCACCTTTCCTTTTCCTAATATTCTCTTTCATTTCAATAATTTTGTTAGCCAAATATTCGTAAAGGACCTTAGTTCTTTTAGCGTGATCTTTTACAATTTTTTGAAAGTATTGTTTTTGAAAGTCGATGCCATAAGGGCTGCTCGAATCAGTATGTCCAAAGACCACTTCAAAGGGAGTAAGCTCAGTGACAGAATGTATTGTGTGATTGTAAGCCATGATAGAATACGTCATAGTAGATGCGGCGTCAGTACACTGTTTCTCATATTTAGCCAATCTATAAATTTCAATTATTGTGGAGTGAAAACGCTCAATAAGACCCATTGAGTTTGGATTATTAGGAGTTCCAATATGTAATTCGATTTTATGTAAATTTAAAAATTCTTTCATTAATACATTATTAAATTCACTTCCAGGGTCAGAACTAATTTTTTTAGGGGTTCCATAATATGAAAAATATTTCATTAGAGCTCTCACAACTTCTGGTGTAGATTTTCCTTGAATTTCTATCGCCTGTCCTAACTTGCTAAACGCATCTATTAACGTTAAATATGTTTTCCCTTCTATACTGAAAAGATCAATAAAAATCTCTTGAAAAGGGGCTTCTTGAGTCTGAGTCAATTGTAATACCGGTTTTATTGGTTTCCTATCATACTTCATTTTTTGGCAAGCTTCACAAGCGTTAATAATAGCTGTGACAGTTTCTTGCATATTTTCCCAATAGTATGTTCTACGCATTCTAGATAAAGTCTCTTTAATTCCGCGGTGACATGTTTTACCTTCATGATGTTGCAAAACTATCGCTCTTTGTTCCCTTTCATCATCAATTGTTTGAACTCTTTCCGTGCATTCATAAAAATTAATCGTTCCTTTTTTAAATAATTCAATAATAATACTACCGAATATCTGACGATGTTCTTGTTCTTCAAAATATATAAAATATTTAATTTTTGGTCTTATATATCGCTTCAAAAATTCTTTTACTAGTTCCGGGTTGCCAATAGGTAGGAAAATCTCCAATATCTTTTGTTTGTCTCGTGATAAATTTTTAACATTCAATTCATTTTTAGCCCAAGAAAATACGAGAATTTGATTAGGTTTTGTATCTACTGCTTCATGTAAGATAGGGATTCCTACGGATTCTAATTCGGTTTGAGAATGTATTGTATTCGTAAGACTACTTTCTGGTCTAAGAGGAATTTTATCACTTTTCCAACTATCAGCAGATAACGTGTCAGATATCGTTATAGGGCTTGCTGTATTTGTCCTACTTTTATCCGATATTGTAATCGTAGATGAATCGTTACGTTCTGTTTTCTTTTTAGCAATATCTGTTATATTATCTACAAGTTCGTCCAAATGCTTTCTCAAATTTTCTTCCTTTTCATCGACATTAACTAACATTGAATCTTTACCATCATCAGAACCTAAAGCATTTAATTTTATCCGTGACAAAGCATCAGCGTTTGTATTCTGCTTGCCACTTTTGTGTATTAATTCAAAATCGTAGTCTTGTAAGCGAAGACGCCAACGAGTAAGTTTACTGCTTGGATCTTGAAGAGATTTAAGCCAAACTAAAGGTCGATGATCAGTGTATATAATAAACTTTCGGCCATACAAGTACGGTCTAAAATGTTTTACTGCCCAGATAATAGCGAGCAATTCTCTTTCAATCGTGCTATAGCGTGATTCCGTATCGCTAAGCGTTCTACTAGCATAAGCTACGGGCTTGTCGTTACTAATTGTTCCTTGCGATAAGACGGCGCCTATCGCTACATTTGAAGCATCAGTTGTTAGTATAAAAGATTTATCAAAATCTGGATATTGTAGTAATGGGGCATGTGTCAGTAATTCTTTGCATTTATTGAAACTATCAGTATATTTTTGATCAATAACTATTTGGTTACGCTTTTTTAAACATGATGTCATTGGCTGTGTAATTTTAGCAAAATCTTTTATAAATTTTCTATAATAACCAACTAATCCTAAAAAGCTTTTAATTTCTGTCTTTGTTTTTGGAATAGGATATCTTATTACAGCGTCAATTTTATCGCTATTTGGCTTAAGTCCATCCTTTGTAATAGTATGTCCTAAGTAGAGTACTTCTTTGCGCAAAAATTCAGATTTATCTAGTTGTATTTTTAAATTTGTTTCCCTAAGTCTGTCAAAGACAGTACGTAATTTCTTTATATGTTCGTCGAGGCTGTTTGAGAAAATTATAACGTCATCTAAGTACACCATACAATGTAATCCGTGCAAACCACGTAAAACATTGTCCATTGTCCTTTGAAAGGTCGCAGGAGCCGTCTTCAAGCCAAATGGCATCCTGGTAAAAGAATAATGGCCAGTATTTGTGGAAAATGCTGTCTTTTGTCTATCATTTTTATCTACTTCAATTTGGTGATAGCCGCTGGCAAGATCTAGAGTTGTAAAATATGTACTTTTTCCTAATTTATCAAATAAATCATTAATGTTTGGCAAGGGATACTTGTCGTCAATTGTTATTTCATTTAATCGCCTATAATCGATTACCATCCTGTACTTTACTTCACCAGATGCGTCCATTTTTTTTGGCACTAGATGTACTGGTGCGTTCCAAGGAGAATGAGATTCTTTAATCACATTATCCTTTAATAATTTTTCAACTTGTCTGTTAATTTCTTCCTGAACAAACGGGGCTTGTCTATAAGGCCTAACATAAATAGGGTCCTCGTTTTTAGTTTTTATATGATGTTTAACTTTATTCGTAAATGTTAACGGAATCTGATCGCAATAAAATATATCTTTATAATCTAAACACAATCTAAATATTTTTTCTCGTTCTTCATCATTAGTGTGGTCAAGTCTGAGTTTAGTTAAATTTTCTTCTAGCATATTATCAGTTTCTATGTCCGTTAAATTTTTAGTAAAATTGATATTACATTCTGAGGGAATGTATACATTTGCTCCAAATGGAGTTGTGATTGTTATACGCTGTGCTGTGTCTAATGTATTTTGTATTATAGTAGTAGCATATCCGTTTGTACAATTAACAATGGCACTTGGCATTCGCAAACCTTTTGTAAATTCATAAAAATTTAGAATTGCTTCACCCGAATGGTGATTAATTGGCAATTTTACACGTTTTTCTGATCGTGGTGGAATATCAATTGTATAATTTAGATTATTATTGATAATTGTAATATGTGTTGTACTAGTTTTTAATAATTTCTGCTTTAAATCAATAACCGCGCCTAATTGTTCTAAAAGGTCATTTCCAATTAATCCATCATATCGTGGATCGACATCATATAAATAAAATTTGTGCCATTCTTTACTGTTAAACGAAGGCATAAGAGGAACTTCTGCTACCTCATTATGAATGCTAGATGCATGTGTGCTAACTACTTGAAAACGTTCGTTACGAATAAAATCAGGAAAATATTCATAAGCTTTTCGGGGACTAAAGAAAGATCTCATACTTCCTGTATCAATCATCATTTTAGCGTCAATTTCTTCCAAATAAATATAAGGAAGTTTTAAATTTGGGTCACAATTTAATTCTAGGACTTCTTCTTGTACGAGGCTGTTTCGGAAAAATCCGACGTTGATGTATTTGTTAAGTCAGTATTGTCATTGTCAGTCATTTCGTTATACTCTTCAATCGAAAAATTATTACCGTCGTAAATTTCGAAATTATTATCATCATAGCACGAATCATCATAATAAGATGGTGAATCAGAATAGTCTACACCATATGCATTATCATAATCATTTGTGGTTAATTCATTTAATTTAAAACCTGAATTTTGATTTTGCCTAGGAATTGCGGTTCTCATGGAAACGTCAGTTGACTGAATTTGAGGCCGTGGTGGTAAATTAGGCCTATAACCAATTGGTTGTGGTGGCTTGTAGCCAAATTGTTGTGGTGGTTTATACCCAAACGGTTGTGGTGGCCTATAACCAAACGGTTGTGGTGGTCTAAAACCAGATGTTGTTTGTGGCTGTTGGCCAAACTGTGGTCGATAACCTAACTGTGGTCGATAACCAAATTGTGGTCGATAACCAAATTGGGGTTTAATACCTGTATTTAACTGACCTTGTGGTGTCATTCTCATATTTTGTGGAATTCCAAAATTAAATTTCGGTGTTGACAAATTATTATCACTTCCTAACATGGGCTTAAAACCTAAGGGCTTAGACCCTGATGCTGTAATTTGTGAGCTACCATGGATGCGATTACGCATGTTATATTGCTCTAAGAAATTAACTTCCTCGAGCACGACACTAAGAGCAGCTTCAAGTGTTGAAGGTGATTTTAATCGCACTATTTGAATTAATTTGTCAGGTAAATTATATAAAAATACATTCAGAGCTGTGTTGTTATAAATTATTAATTTTGCGGTTTTTAAATCGTTGTCTTCACCTGTATTTACTTTAGAAATCAATAATGATCGAACGGCTTGGATTCTGTTGCAAAAATCTAAATAACTTTCACCCGATTTAATTTTCATAGACTCTAGTTCGATGTTAATGCACGCTTCACTACGCGGATCTCCAAAATGTTGGATAAGTAAGGCCTTCAAAGAGGACCAGCACGTAATATCTTCTCTTTCGGATAATAATGCAGATGCATTCTCTGTAAGTCGGCTCGTTATTACGTTAAACACATATAAATTTTGATTTTCTGAAGTTTCACTTTGATAGTTCCGTATAATATATTCACATTTGCGTAAAAATAAATTTAATTGTCTTTTATCACCAGAAAATAATGGAATTAATTGAATTAAGTCGCGAGGAATTGTTTCGACCGTCACTGATTTCTGAGAAGTCATGATTATAGAGCTACGACTTTATGGAGAAGGCACTTGCAAACACTTTTATAAAATTACACGTCACACAAAAATCAAATAAAATACAGTGAAATACACACAACAAAATATAAGCAATAAAATGGTACACAGGTAAATTATGTAAAAATAAAAATTAATTATAAAAATAAAATCATAAAATAAATCAATTAATTAAAATTAATGAACAAAATTTGATTTGGAAAATTAAGCTCTGTATAATCTTAAATCTAAATAAAATTCAATTTTGAGAATAAGGTTAAATTCTAAATTCCATTCCTGTTACATGGGAGAGGTTTGATCCCATTCATAACCATTAATTAATTTGATTTTTTAAAAAAACACACATAAAAATTGAGGAGGGGTTTGGAAAGGATTAATGGCGAAAATTTGGACTCACCGACCGATCACTCCCGCACTCACTTTTCTATACCCGTTAAGAGACATTTATTTTTGGTTCGACGGATTAACACTTCAATGATTTCTATGCAATTTCCCGACGGATTTGGACATCGGAAAATCGAAATTACTCGAAAATGTAAAATCCTACCGGCTGCGCCACTCTTGTTTTGGGAACGTATTTGGACTTTTTTAAAAAGTAAATTAAAAAAATAAAAGAGAGAATTACGTCGTGCCAATGCGGAGGCAATTTAATCTCTGCGTGTGTTCCAAAGCTACATCCCACACGGTGGTCAGTCCGTAGACGCTAGGTTAGCATAATCTTTCTATGAACTGTTTACATTATTGAATTTGCTTATTAATCTAAATTATAGTTTAAAACTTAATCTAGGGCAGAGGGGGCATGGGTATCCATAACTACCTTGTACACTATATTAGGTAATAAATAAATGATTTGAATGTGAATGTATGTACTTATGTTCTTTTGTATGAAGTGCAATAAAATGTTAATAAATAAATTTTATAAATAAATAATAAATAAATATTACTGGACAATTTTACACAGCGACATCTAGCCCCGTGGTAAGCTCGAAGCTAAGTAAAAGTTATAAAGTAGTGTTATATCAGTAATGTTGTATTGTTGCAGATGCAACGTGGCGGTGATGCTGCTGTGCGACGTGGTGCTGGACGGCGTGGAGCTGGACTGGTCCATCCACGTGCCGCTGATGCTGCACATCGTGTTCCTGGCCATGGACCACACCAGGTACCTACAGATATACACTTTCACACTCAAAGTACAGATAAGAAATGTAAACTGACGCAATTCCTTGTAAAAATATATATACACTAGCCGACCGCCAACAGCTTCGCTTGCTTCTTTTCATAAAATATAACCTATAACCTTCCTCAAGAAATGGACTATCCAACACTGAAAGATTTTTTTAAATCGGACCAGTGGTTCCTGAGATTAGCGCGTTCAAACAAACAAACAATCAAACTCTTCAGCTTTATAATATTAGTATAGATATATAGTATAGTGTTGTAATTTCTTTTTTTTGGTAATATTTTTTATCTTATCTTTTATATAATATAATATATGTATAGATCCTAGGATATTTTTAAATATGTTCACTTACTGCAGTGTCAGAGTGGGGCGACCTGGTGACCTGTATTTCAGATTCTTTTAGAACCTACAGGTACCAGTCTCTCGATCCAGTACTGATATTTTTAGAATTATCTATACATTACGGTTTTGTGAGAGAATTTTTTTATTAGTTAGGTTGCCTTCATTATACACAACCTAAATGCTTCCTAATATCTCTTTCCATTCTGTGTATCTTGTACCGATATGGGTTAGAATTCAAAATCAATCAATCATTTGTTAAGAATCAACGAAAGTATAACATAATAAACGTAGTTTTTAGGACAAAATAAATATATATTAGGAACTAAAATACAAATATGTATATCTATTCAGCGTCAGTTCAAAATTAAAGTTAAAGTTAGTACACAATATTTGTCTTCCATCCCATAGACTACAGAAAGTTGGAAATAGTTATCTTTATTTGAGTGTTAAGTTATTTAATAAATTACCTTTTAATTTGCGATACATAGATGATTCTACTTTTAAAATAATAATTAGAAAATTTTTAATGGATAAATCATATTATAATTTGGACGAAGCTCTTGCTGATACCTTTGACAGTCTTAATAGTTAAGCTGTTCATTTAGTTTATTACCTAAGTATTTTTATGTAAAACTGTATATTGACCTATCCAAGTGTACTTTTATGTATGTTTCTGGAATAAAGAATTTTGAAAATTTGAAAAAATTGAATTTGAAAATGTTACTTTATAATTTCTAATAATATGCTTATTTATCACAACATAATGTTTCATTGTGATAAAAATGCAAATATCCAACTCAACTCGTAACAACTTAATTCCAACTTCGCTTGCATTGCAAAAATATAACAATTTTCAATTGAATCTACATCATTTCTTCCATACTTAGCGATTTGTTATCGATGTTTGTAAAGAACTTTGCTTTGAAACTAGACGGAGTCTTAAAAAGTTAACGTGTAAATGCAGTGATGCGATATGAGCGCTGTCGGCACCCACGCACAAGGAGGACACAATATTGACGCGGTCACAGTTAATAGTCATACTGCGTTTTCCCACTGATCAATACACCTTCGACATCTATGAACTAAAATGTACGCCGAGATAATTTTATAAAGTCACGGATTTTTTGGTTAACTCGTTGCATTCTTGTGAGAAAATAAACGCCGGAATTCAACATAGGTTTTATTTATATAGTTCGGAAGTTAGAAATAATATGGAGGATATAAATATACACTCGAGAGCAATGAATCCGGGTCACTCAAAGAATCCAAAAAATCTCGGAAAGTAAGAATGCTAGGTTAATGCAATAAATTGTATTTAATAGACAATTTAATACTCCTTAAATGAAAGTTAAAAAAATATGAGTCACCATACATTTTATTTACACAAAATTACATAAAGAAAAAAAACTGCTGATCTCTCCTTAAAACAAAAATAGGAAACATGAAATTTTTGAACTTTATGACGATTTTCTTGAATTTCAATACTTCGTATTACCTCCTCGTGCTTCCATTACTGCGTTTACGCGGTTTGGCATGCTGTACACCAAGTTCCTTATACGATTTTGGGGAATATTCTCCCATTCCTCTGTGAGAGCAATTTTGAGCTCAGGAAGCGTGATTGGGGGAGGGTTTCGTTGTTTTACGCATCTCCCTAGCTCGTCCCAAGCATGCTCGATCGGGTTGATATCCGGGCTGCGCGCTGGCCACTCCATACAAGTAATGTTCATCTCTTGAAGGTAGTCATTCACAATCCTACCTGTATGAGGTCGGGCATTGTCATGCATAAATATAGCATCCTCACCCAAATTGACCATAAATGGACCAACGTGTTCGTTGAGGATTTCTTCCACATATCTTACGCTAGTTAAAGAGCCGTTTTCTATGATCACCAGCTCTGTGCGACTTTCAGAGGAAATTCCGGCCCACACAAGTACAGACCCACCACCGTAGGCTACTTTTTCTTCGATGCATGCTTGCTTGAATCTTTCCCCTGGTCTTCTATACACTCTGTGTCTTCCATCGTGCTTGTAGAGCATAAATTTTGATTCGTCGGAGAACATAACTTTCGACCAATCTTCAATACTCCAATTTACGTGGTTCTGGGCATATCTTAGTCTTGAAATACGATGGCCACGCTCCAGTTTAGGGCCGTTTGCAGGTCTAAGGGGTTTTAAGTTAGATTCAGCAAGCCGACGTCTTACTGTCCATGCACTTGGGTTACTTCCTCCGAGGCGTCGAAACTGATTTGTGAGTTCAGTTCCTGTGAGAAAGCGATTTCGAAGCATGGTGTTCACCAAGTATCGGTCTTCTCGTGCTGTGGTACACCTAGTTCTGCCCGTTCCTGGTCTGGCGAGCTAGGGAGATGCGTAAAACAACGAAACCCTCCCCCAATCACGCTTCCTGAGCTCAAAATTGCTCTCACAGAGGAATGGGAGAATATTCCCCAAAATCGTATAAGGAACTTGGTGTACGTACAGCATGCCAAACCGCGTAAACGCAGTAATGGAAGCACGAGGAGGTAATACGAAGTATTGAAATTCAAGAAAATCGTCATAAAGTTCAAAAATTTCATGTTTCCTATTTTTGTTTTAAGGAGAGATCAGCAGTTTTTTTTCTTTATGTAATTTTGTGTAAATAAAATGTATGGTGACTCATATGTTTTTTAACTTTCATTTAAGGAGTATTAAATTGTATATTAAATACAATTTATTGCATTAACCTAGCATTCTTACTTTCCGAGATTTTTTGGATTCTTTGAGTGACCCGGATTCATTGCTCTCGAGTGTATATATATTTTATTAAAATGTTGCTGTGTGTATTGACCAGCAATATTTTTTTTAGTATGTTAAAACTCAATTCGTCACTCACTTTGTCCGAGAACGAGGTAGATGTATTCCACCACACTGCCGAAATTCATGGACTTCACAGTCCGTTCTAGAAAACTTTTAGTATATCATGGACATAGAGCATTGGTAATTTTATTTTTAAGTATATTATATTATGTATGTAAATATCTAATAAATAAATATTTGTTGATAATGAAATTGAAATGAACAACACATGGTTGTGTTGTGAGCCGTGACCAGTTGTACTGTAACTGTGTTGACATGAAGCTGTAAGATACGTGTGCATTCATATTATAACAACGGGAATTACTCACGTATTATTAAGGAGTATAATCACTCTCGACCTTTCGACCACGACAAGAGCAGTCTTTTTCACGAGGAGTGAGCGTCCCGCCGTGCTCCGTCTCCGCGAGATTCTCACCGGTGGGTAATTCCCGTTGTTATAAAATGAATAGTGTGACTAAGGGCTCCCGCACACGAGCCACCGGCCACAACCACAAAACGCCGCCACAGGCATATTTCCTGTAATTTTCATACATTTTATATGGGCTCGCCGCACACGGTTGGCGCCGGTGGCGGCCACACGCTTCACGCTTCTAGCTTCTCGTGGCGGCGTTTGTGGCTGTGGCGTTTGGCGAGTGTGCGCCGACGGTTACGAAAATTGTGTAAGTGTAATACGTGTGCATTGTCCGCAGATGGATAGTGCACCAGCACTGCCGGCAGCTGCTGCTGAACCTGCTGGTGGCGGTGGCGGCGCACCACGACCACCTCGCGGTGGCGCGCGCGCTGCTGGCCTCGCGCGCCGCGCACCTGCGCCTCGCGCCGCACCCGCACCACCACCACCTCACCAACTTCACCGGTAACTATGTCATTCACAACAATAATGCAGGTACCTTGAAGCAGCCTACGAATACCGCGTTCTGTCTTGGAAAGATATATAGGGTAACAGGGAAAGTCGTGCTAGATCCGTTAAAGGAGTATAGTACCCATAATTTCTGACTTATTTCACAATGAAACATCCTACCCCAAAAATTAACCATTTCGAGATAATCGACTTTTAAAATTTTATTGAAAATTGACGATTTCTAGGCTATTTAATTCATTTATTTTATTTTGTGTATCTTTACATGTGTAATAAGATGCTTAGTTAGGACGTCAATCATTAATCAATAATTGTAAAATCTAGCACCCGTCACACAAACTTCGAGCTTACCACGGGGCTAGATGTTGTATGAATTGTCCAGCAATATTATTTGTTTAATTTAATATCGTCTATAGTAGCGCATTAAAATAATATTCTGTTACGAGTTCCTTTCTGTGTTGCCCCGAATTTTACGCAAACGAAGCCACGGGCAAAAGCTCGTTAGTCCATAAAAAGTAACATTTAAAAAATACTAAATCTCAATTTAATGTACCAAAAGGCTGCTTCAGCATAATGTTGCGGCATACGAGGAGGTTTTCAGGCAGAGCGCTATGTGAGCCACGATCTTAATTTATTTATTTTATTTTAACAACCTTAGATAATATTACAGCTCGTTAACAATAATATGTACGAGAGAGCTAATTACAAGCTTCCACTGATAACAAATGAATAGCTAGGTATTTAACGTTGTTGTACAGTGAGCCAAGAAAGTGGGCCACCAGTTTTGAGAAAAGTTTCTGTGAGATATTATGTTTGGTTTGGTTAACTTTTCTAACATAATTTAACTAACGTTTTTTTTTTCGTGACGAATTAACTTTGTGGCAAATGTACAACAACCCGTACAAACGAATCTCAACCGTAGGGTGGTAGACCACATTTTTGGCTGACTGTACCCTTCATAGAATGCTGCCTCTTGAAAAAGCTTAGCTCGTAAGTGGCTAACTCACTCCCATTCAATTACCTACAACTCTAATTAGCTAATTATGTTGGATGTGCCGTGCCATCTTTAACATTTATAAAAAAGTTGTTGCCCGTTTCTCGGACCTGCACGGTATACACAAAAATGTTTTTAAAATCCAGCCATTTGCGAGAAACTAAGAATTCAATACCGCGAAACGTATTTTATAAACTTACTAGCTTTTGCTCGCGGATTCAGGGTACACAGTTTTTTTTTATAATATACTTACTAGCTTTCCGCCCAGCGGCTTCGCCCGCGTGTTATTATTTTTCTGCTGTTAAAAGTATCTACTCCTGGTTCTAAGCTACCACTCCGCCAATTTTCAGTCAAATCTATTTAGCCGTCCTTGAGTTTATTTGTTACTTTTAATGAGATATAATTCTACCAAAGTGCGTGCACACAAAGCAACACAACTACTATATTTATTTATGAATATTGGTTTTTGACTAAGTAAAATTGACCTTCAAATAATTAAATTTTTACTTGTCCCTTATAGTATTTCACCGCGTATTAAGAGGCTAACTATTGTCTAACTTTTGTGTATTATAAACTATGAAAATAAATCCCTCCCACATTCCCCCCATTTCAACGTGTTGCTTTACGGATCACGAATTAGTTCACTCCGGCAGACTGACGAACTGCGAAAGCTTAGTAATAGGGTTTCGTTTTCACCCGTTCCTGTAAAAATGCAGTGAAATGTAATTATAACGTGTAGGCGTTATAAAAATTTTAACTTTTGTTTCAACCACGGGACACATCATGATAAAAAAACTGGAGAAATCACAATCACTTTTTGCGTGGTGCGAAAGGATTGTTTTGATGATGTTTCACTTTCACATCTTAGTTTCGCGTAAAGCAATGACACTTATGCTTAATAAAAGTTCTTAGTAATTATCTCTTGAATATAACAATTAATTCTTAATTTCTAAATTATATCCAAACATCCAAACATAACAACATTTTAAAATGGTTGAAAGCCATCATATTTATTTCTAATGGCATAGGGAAATAGAGATTAAGTTATAATACGTTTTTTTTTTGTAAATTCAAGCTAAGCTTCAATGTATTCAAATATAAGCATGTAAGTTCTGCCTAAAATTACAACTTGTAATCTAGAGTAGAGAGGTATAAAGTGATAAAGTCTGAAAGACGTGTCCCGTGGTTGAAATCTCGCATAAAATCCCATGCGATAGTATTACGTATCGGCCCACGTACGCAATCAAATTCTTCGAAATTGAAATAGTCATATGAAACCTTAATAGTCGCAAGCTTAGTCTACCTGCCCACATCACGCTGAGGTCGGAATCGGTCAAAACTTTATCATCATCATCAATCTAGGAGCCAAGACATAGACGACATAGAGGACATCAAGCAAGACTTCAAGAGTCAGTCTCTTCAATTTTTCCAGCATCTGGTATAGATTTTCTTACCGAGTCACAGATATCATTAATATTAAAGTTACTAGCTTGTCTTCTGCGACTTTACTTGGAATATAATCAATTTTACGTCGTTCAAAGTAGTTTTTGCACTATGTATAAGCTTTTTTTATAAAGACTCATTTCTTATATTTCTATGGCAATTGAGCAAGATTATCCAACTTAGTGAGGGTTAAGTATTCAAAATATAAATATTATAATTGAAAAAACATCTAGCTTGGCTTGAAGCTTTTTTTACGGGTTCAAGACATAAAATACACAGAACTTTCGCAACCTCCTGCAATGAGCCAGCCGCGTTTGTCCTATTATTTTCGTTTCCTTGTAGGTATTATGAATTATAATTTACCTTAACAAGGTACTTTATTAAATATTCTCAGGGAAAAAAGATAACCTTGGACTATGTACTGGAATGTAATAAATATGGCTTATTCCTGTTATTAAAGCTCTCTTCCGATTTCCGATAGTCGCGCAAATATTCGAAATTCTCTATAACACGTCGATGAAATCAAAAATTCCTCTTATTCGAAATGTTACTTCACAATTTCAGGAACGGAATGGCTTTTCACAACTTGGAATTACTACATGTACCTATATGATATGTCAGTCAATCAGTTTGATTTAGCTTTCTGACAGATTTATCATGTTAGATATTGACCCAAATACCAGGAACTTAACTTCAGGATCCAAGTAATTAAGTTTTGATCTTGTAATGAAATTATTAATAAAAACCTGTATGTTTTGTTATGTAATTAAGTGTTGAAATTCCTAGCTAATTTATTGTACTAGATGAAAACCCGGCTTTGCTCGGGTGAGATTTGACGAAATTCTTTATAATCCGAATGTTGTCAACTCAAAATAATTTTTTTTTTTATGTTTTGTTATTCATATAAGGTTTCGATCGAGTCTTCCGTTCCCCTTGACGAAATTAAATATATAGAAGATTGTATGACCGACATTGAAATTGATAAAGTTGTTCATACTTTTTTGTATTTACACACAACCATATTTAGCTTATACTGAGCCACTTAAATTTGACACAACTTAACAATAAAGCATTCATATTTATTCAAAACGGAAATGTAACGCATATTTACGAATAGCTGAAATCAGTGATGCGATGTGGAATGCCTGTGCTCGATCGCACCTGTACCTTTACCATGAGTTGTCACAGTTAAATCGCCTGACGTTACTACAGCGGATACGTAGAGCTCGCGCTACCTTTCAAGTCTTACGGTTAATACAGTATTAGAACCGTTAATATCTAAGCAAGCAGCGCCACGTCTAACGGACTTGACTTGATACCCAACTATCCGCTAGAGGCGCTGTTCGAGTTTTCATACATTTTTTTAACTGCAGTCGCTAGCGAGTACAGATTGCTAGAGATCATGGTAGAGATACTGGACGGGAGGTATCTGTCGCATCGACAGGCTCGGCCGGAGGGCGGCGGGTGGCGCGCCCGACACTCTCACTCCAGAACTTAAACGAACAACAGTACATCAACTTATCACGGGGAGATACAGCAGGTCTACTTTTACAATGCTACATATTAAAAAAAAAAAATTGTGTCCAATGAGTCCATAAAAAATAAATACACAAAACATTACATTCACAATTATTAACAAATAGCAACCCGTCTTCGCTTTGCCTCGGGTATCGAATTATATCAATTACCCTTCCTCTTGTAACCAATTGAGATTGAAGCATACATAGGGACGAGCAGACAGCGACAGCGACTTTATTTTAAATAAATTGTTACTTACCATAGCATACAAAACAAACATTGGTTATAAATATTAGCATCCTTATCGGTCAATAACGTCTCAGGTATCGCAGCGCTCCTAGTCACAAAGACCTACAGTGCTAACGTTAATCTAAATCATGACTGTTATATCAACGCAGGGCCCCAAATCTGCGGTTCTAAGTTAATATGAAACATTGCCGTTTTTGTAGTCATTAAAAAAATCTGTATGAAAGTTCTTCACAAAAAGTCATGAAAAATATGTTCATTGTCCGTAGAACCCGAAGAGAAGGCGGACAGCTACCCGACGTGCGAGCACTCGCCGCGGTCGCATGCGCGCTCTCTCTCCTCCGACCCACAAGTCACCCCTGAAGGTAATTAAAGTAAACACTTTAAAGTAACTTTATTTCCATAGAAATACTTCCATTCAGACACATCAGAAAAAACTTAAAACTAGGTATATTATTTCAAACTCTACCTACAGGATCCTAGGTTTGTTCTCATAATATGCCTTGACATTATACCTTACCCCCTTATGTTTGACACCTTATGTTGTAAGAATGAGAATTTGACCATTCCCACCGATTGGGACGAATCGTAACTAAATAAAATTGACGACCTCTGTGGCGCAGCGGGCGAAGGTCTGCCTGCGACGCATGAGATAGCGGGTTATATCAGAAATCTAGCACCCGTAACACAAGCTTCAAGCTTACCTTATTATTATATATATTTTATTATTAGTATTGCTGAATCGGACGGCTGCCTCACATAAATAATGAAATATGATATATTTAGTAACCAACAATATCTAATCATAATAAGTTATGTTTATAAAACAATAAATGTAGCTATTGGTAATTAGTCACTAATTGGATATTATGAAATACAATACGGCTGATACTTACAATTTGCTGTCACTGTGACCAAAGGTTAATAATAAATATTGGTGCTTACTTAGTTTTCGTTGAAATGTTTATTGTTTATTGATGTGTCTACCAACGATATCTAAGAAAGCAATTTGATGAGAAATGGCAATAGAATCTGACTTATTATATTTATATATTATAGGCTATATTTATCCCATAATTAATGTGTATATCATCAAAGCGACTAAGTTATGTATGAACAAAACAGAAGACTGAAGCAGCACCTTCAATATGTGTACTGTAGTCACTTACGTCAGGAAGAACAGCGTAGAGGTATCTTAGGATACAAAGGCTTTCGCTGAGTGGCGACCATTTTCGCAACATTTCACTTATATTTTACATCGTAGACTTATATTTTTATCATTGTAAAATTTTTCTAAGAGAAATTTACGTTTATTATTCTATACATACTGAGATCAAGGAAAATAAGACAAAAGCAAATTCTATGAAATTTGATGCTCAATTTAGTTAAGAGTAGCCAATCCTGTGAAGTATTTCTTAGTATGAATATCGCCAACTATTCAGTGCGCTGCTGGAGATTGCATTTACACTGCCCTGATCCTAATGTTGGCGTGTGCATCAGTGTTAGACGTACGTGTGTGGTCCAAGTAACAAGCGGTGAGGAGAAAACCACGCACCTCTCTTTGATGAACTAGAGATGGCTATTATTTTTTTTTACTAATTAGGTAGCTTGTGAACAAAAGTTATTTTTCCGTTTAGTCCGTTTTCGCAATTGTAGTTTCACAATTGACTGTGAAAAAAGAATTATTTTTCACTGTTTCGTAATTAACTGTCAAACAAGAAATTCTTTTCTGTTTTCGCAATCAAGTTTCACAATTGACTGTGAAAAAAGAATTATTTTTCACTGTTTCGTAATTAACTTCAACAACTAGGACCATGCTAGGAACGTAAAGGACAAGTACTATTTGCAATGAAACGTACCTCTATATTATGACTTTGCCCACCAGACCATTCCGTAACCGGTTCATAATTTTCACATATCTGACACATACGTTCCTAGCACGGTCCATAAGTATCGATCTCCGAAAGTGAATTGGAAGAAATAAAAATATGAAAATGGTAAATAATTCCCTTTATTTTTCTCGAAATAGAAAAACCTCTTTTACATTAAAAATAAAATTCTAATTCTTACATACTTAACTTAACAAAAAATATACTTTTTACTTTAAAATAATACTTCTGAGCTTATTTAATAACTAAATGGAGCAATGATCTCCACACAGTGCCCGACCGTAATCTCGTTATTACATAATTCTGCTATTGTTTTTTTAATCTCTTCATCGATTTCCTGATAATTTTTATTTATTTTCATAGCAGGTTTAAAATTACGAAGCTTAGTTTCTTTTTCTAAAACTTCCAGTATTTGTGCCAGATTAGGGTTTTTTCTTCCAACATATTTATTTATTCGCGAGTGCCATGCCTCAACTGGGTTTGTAGTTCGGATTTCCTCATCTTCACAGCACCACTAATTTATTTACCAAGGAGTTCAATAGTGCGACTAATTCTTGTTTCGTAATTAATTGTGAAAAAATAAAATGGATAAAATATGTTTTTAGTAATTAACTACGAAAGGAGAAAAATATTCGATTACGGAAACAGAAAAGAATTTCTTGTTTGACAGTTAATTACGAAACAGTGAAAAATAATTCTTTTTTCACAGTCAATTGTGAAACTACAATTACGAAAACGGACTAAACGTATTTTTCAACGGAAGAACGTCATCGTGATTTATGATATTTTAATGCCAAAAAAATAACAGAAACATAACTCGTAATAACAAACATATAATTTACTCGTGTTACGCCAAAATGGCGTAACACTAGTAAAAACTTTAGAACTTCATACCCAATTTTATTAAACACTTTATTCTGGCAAATTGCGCTTAATTAAGCTCAGGGTCTGTTTAAGTTTTATTCTGCCAACATGCAATTCTTAAGTTTTTTTCTACTTTAAAATACAGTCTGTATATTTTTTCTGTTCACGTAATTTTGTTTGAAATTTATAAAAATAGACATTTAATATCTATTTGTATGCAAAATGACGGCATTCATCTGCTATCACCCCAAACTTAAGGCCGGTAAAATTCTTCTGCATCGGAAAGGCTTTCAAAAACTATTAGGTACAAAAATTTACTCGCAACATTCTGTTTTCTCCGATGCTACGAAGCTGCGAAATTCGTATGAAAAATATTATTTTGGGATATTTGGTTTACACGCATCTCATCATCATCCACAGCGGGATCTAAGTTGGCTAAGTAAACGTTACATCATCCCTCCTTGGTTTGTAACATCATCATCAACAGCCAGAAATTCACTCTTAGAAACGAACGGGCAATTATATTTTGACAACCTATGTATGTGGTGCTCTAGCTCTACGCCATTTACGTACAAAGAGTAGTAGATTATTTGACTATTTTCCATTATTCAACCCATTTTCTGTTAATTAAATACTACTGGTTGATTTAATACTTTAGTCAAAGCTATCTCTAAGATTTTTTTAAATATTCATGTCATTAATCTTCATTCATGATATCCCTAATTATTTACTACCTACTATTATTTGCCTACCTAACACCCTGGTCTGAGGGAGCGCTAGAACGGGAAGAGTGGAAGGAAAAAAGGGAGGCCTTTGCCCAGCAGTGGGACAGTACGTCTAAATAATAATAATAATAATTATTATTTGTCTTAATATGCGATTTTTAAAATGTAATCGATATTATCTCACACCGTTCATCCGTCAATTGTAAGGCAATACCCGTTTCAGGCGAAGGCGACCAGTACCCGTCGCTGCCGGTGATCGTGACTGAGGCGGAAGCGGAAGCGGAGGCGGAGGCGGCGGCGCCGGCGGACCAGCCCGTCGCCGACCTCATCAAGGCCCTCATACACTTCCTCGCCAACCGGCCGACGCAGATGCCGCTGTGGCAGTACGAGGACATCACTGCTAAAGGTAGCGTCTATTGATCATAATCGTCAAGATCGGTTGCGGGTTCGATTCCCGCCTCGGAATGACTATTTGTATGACATGCAAATATTTTTTCCGGGTGTCTGGATGTTATATATGAAAAAACATCAATAGTTTTCCTAAGAAAAGTAATAGACATAATTTTAATACTAGAAATAAGGAAAAACTAGCTTTACATATTACTAGGCTACATAAGGTTAATATATCTTTTAAGGGGCAATGTATACGCTTCTATAACAAGATTCCCAAAGAATTGCAAGAATTATCTATCACTAAATTTAAAAACTTGGTAAAAAAACATCTTATTTCAAAATCATATTATAAAATATCAGAGTATTTAGAAGATAAAACTGCATGGGATGGAATCCGCTCCAATATCTTAAAGAAACGAACAAACTAACAAATAATTGTACTAAATTCAGATATGAGCTGATTGTTCTTTATGTTTCTCAATTCAGTGCTTAAAAAAACGAAACATATTTTTATGTCAACCTTGTTTCCATTGTTTATTTTATTTAATAATGTGTTGTATTTATTGACTTGTCCAAGTGATCTTTAGGATTTTATGGAAATAAATGACATAAATCTTTAAATCTTTAAATCTTTATATATGTATAATAAAAATATCTATCTATGTATGTATATTCTATTAAGTATATCAGAAATCTAGCACCCGTAACACAAGCTTGAGCTTATCACGGGGCTAGATGTTGATGTGTGTATAAGTACCTATAGATAGGAAATCGCGTAATATTAATTCCTCTTGATCGTACGACATTTAATCAGATAAAACTTATTACGTAAATAGATTTCCTTCGCTCTTGAAAATGTACGTTGAAATAAGTGGAGATGCAACGGAAAGCAATTATACCTGATCTAAGTTTGTGGTGTTCACTTTCCGATGTACTCGCCCTAACAAGCGTTGTGTTACGGACTTCTAACAATATCTGCGCTGTGCACCAGTACAGTCATCGACAAAACATTCCCCTCGACCTTCAAATTTATTGTCGTTAAATATATTAGGAACCCTCTCAAAAAATTGTTATATAAATAAAATTTATCAATTCACTTGTGGTTCCTATTATAACGCTCTTTATGACAAAAAGGAATGTCTATTAACAAGGTCTAATACCCTTAACACAAGTAATAAAAATGTTACAACTATTTGATGTATTAATTAGTGTGGTTTGTGCTATTTCATATTCAACTTCAATTCAAATTGCAATTAAGGCTTTTGTTCTCGATAATACCTTGCTCGCATATTATATTTCCCCCTAAGCTCTGATTGGAATATAACTACAGTAAAGAGTCTGTAAGCACCCGAAAGCCGACTACATAAGAAACATATAAGTATAGTCATAATTTAAGTTTATGGAATATGTAATTAGTATTGGATGACGTTTTGGAAAAATATTATAATATTAATTTTCAGCGGCAATCAGCAATCTTAAACCCGAATGGAACAGATGCAACTTCGATAATAGATTTAGTAGGTATATCCACTGTTAAAAGCCAGATCTCAAAACCAACTCTTAAAACCTCAAGTCGCGAAAACTGAAAAAAAATAACATTTCCATAACCATGTAAATTCCGTAAATTCCGAATCAAATTGAATAATTTTGAATGTCTGATGAAGCTCAGTTGAAACGTTCCAACTTACAAGTAGTGCCCTCTAGCGGCGAGGTGCAGCATCTGGCCGTTAGTTCGGCGCCCGCCCCACAGAGAGCGCTGCCGTCAAATATAGGCCACTAGGCGACCTAGTGACCCAATAAAAACACTCCGCAAATCAATACAGTCGCTCGTAGCAAATGGCGTTCCGATCTGTCATACGTTGAGGGTTATTTTTTATAAGGAATGAATGCAAGAATGAAAAGAATGTATTTCAAGAAGTACGAATAAAAAGTATCAATATTTGAATAAAACTTTTTAAACTATCATGGTTTTTAACAATATTAGAAAGGGTTTATTAACCGTTAAATATTTAAAAAAACATGATATTTAAAAAAATTGCCTACAATGTTTGATATTTACTTTTAGCCCTAAATTTAGGGTTCAAACCCCTCACCCTCCGAAAAATTCACGCGGGTCATCCAGAGGGATGTTTCTTCCTGATTTTTTTTGGGCTTTTAATACACGTGTCTTAACGGTGAAGCCAAACATCGTGAGGAAACTGGCATATAAAATAAATAAATACATTAATAAATATTGCTGGACAATTCACACAGCGACATCTAGCCCCGTGATAAGCTCTAAGCTTGTGTTACGGGTGCTAGATTATACAATATACATATGTATTTAGATATTTTTTATTATACTGATAGAACACCCAGACACTCTGATATCTGCAGATCGTAAAAATTTTGTTCCGAGGTGGGAATCGTACCCGCAACCTCCTGCGTCGCAGGAATACTTTAAAAAAAAATACTTTATGTAAATACGTATCTGGTATCTGCCATTTTGTGAAAAAAATATAACGCGTTTGATGTCGTGTGTGTATATCTTTGTGTTATCTCCCACTCGAGGGGCAAGGTTACGTTGTGATCTTGAAATTTTTCCCATACTTATTTCTAATTCTATTATAAGTGTTTACAGTGCTGTACAAAGCACACGGGCGTCGCTGAAAACCAGCGCTATGTCTGCAATATAGTAGGCACAGCCGATGCTGAGCCGACGACCCTTTTGTGTATTATGTTGTGTTGTGTCTAATTTTAAGTCTTCAATTGTAATTTTATGTTATAGTGCACAAATAAATCTTATCTTATCATATCTTAATATGTTTGTGTTGTCGTGCAGTATGGACGCTGCGCAGCTGCCAGCAGATGTCGGCGCTGCTGCGGCCCGTGTTGCGCGTGTTCCGTGAGTCGCTGCCGCTGGCGCTGGTGTCGGAGCGCTGGGCGCAGACGGCGCTGCAGCTCGGCCTGGCCTGCCCCTCGCGCCACTACGCCGGCAGGTCCTTGCAGGTAACATAACACTACGAAATACGGCTCATGTCACTCAACCCCAAAACCCTACTTTTTAGTTCATACATTCATTCCACTACCACTACAAGATGATATAGTGTTAAAAAAAATAACCTTAGCACAGGATACTGGACAGGAGACAGTCTGTCGAGTGACCGTCTCTGCCTCGAAGCAACCATGCTACGAGGCAGAGACGGTCATGCATTTGTACCAGTGTATAGCCACATAAAAATCTAGGGAATAAGAAGATTCATGTGAAATTGCGGGAAAAAACTTTCAAAAGACCATGTCTAAGTAACTGCATCCTCAGGTGTTCCGGTGCATCGGAGTGGCGATGACGGGCCGCATGGTGTCCGACATCCTGTCGCGCCTCGTGGAGACCGTGGCGGAGCAGGGCGAGGACATGCAGGTACGTCCACTACTCACATGTATTACTATGTCACTAGTCCGCGATGACGGGCCGCATGGTGTCCGACATCCTGTCGCGCCTCGTGGAGACCGTGGCGGAGCAGGGCGAGGACATGCAGGTACGTCCACTACTCACATGTATTCCTATGTCACTAGTCCGCGATGACGGGCCGCATGGTGTCCGACATCCTGTCGCGCCTCGTGGAGACCGTGGCGGAGCAGGGCGAGGACATGCAGGTACGTCCACTACTCACATGTATTCCTAGGTGTCCGACATCCTGTCGCGCCTCGTGGAGACCGTGGCGGAGCAGGGCGAGGACATGCAGGTACGTCCACTACTCACATGTATTCCTATGTCACTAGTCCGCGATGACGGGCCGCATGGTGTCCGACATCCTGTCGCGCCTCGTGGAGACCGTGGCGGAGCAGGGCGAGGATAGCAGGTACGTCCACTACTCACATGTATTCCTACGTCACTAGTCCGCGATGACGGGCCGCATGGTGTCCGACATCCTGTCGCGCCTCGTGGAGACCGTGGCGGAGCAGGGCGAGGACATGCAGGTACGTCCACTACTCACATGTATTCCTATGTCACTAGTCCGCGATGACGGGCCGCATGGTGTCCGACATCCTGTCGCGCCTCGTGGAGACCGTGGCGGAGCAGGGCGAGGACATGCAGGTACGTCCACTACTCACATGTATTCCTATGTCACTAGTCCGCGATGACGGGCCGCATGGTGTCCGACATCCTGTCGCGCCTCGTGGAGACCGTGGCGGAGCAGGGCGAGGACATGCAGGTACGTCCACTACTCACATGTATTCCTATGTCACTAGTCCGCGATGACGGGCCGCATGGTGTCCGACATCCTGTCGCGCCTCGTGGAGACCGTGGCGGAGCAGGGCGAGGACATGCAGGTACGTCTACTACTCACATGTATTCCTATGTCACTAGTCCGCGATGACGGGCCGCATGGTGTCCGACATCCTGTCGCGCCTCGTGGAGACCGTGGCGGAGCAGGGCGAGGACATGCAGGTACGTCCACTACTCACATGTATTACTATGTCACTAGTCCGCGATGACGGGCCGCATGGTGTCCGACATCCTGTCACGCCTCGTGGAGACCGTGGCGGAGCAGGACGAGGACATGCAGGTACGTCTACTACTCACATGTATTCCTATGTCACTAGTCCGCGATGACGGGCCGCATGGTGTCCGACATCCTGTCGCGCCTCGTGGAGACCGTGGCGGAGCAGGGCGAGGACATGCAGGTACGTCCACTACTCACATGTATTACTATGTCACTAGTCCGCGATGACGGGCCGCATGGTGTCCGACATCCTGTCGCGCCTCGTGGAGACCGTGGCGGTGCAGGGCGAGGAAATGCAGGTACGTCCACTACTCACATGTATTCCTATGTCACTAGTCCGCGATGACGGGCCGCATGGTGTCCGACATCCTGTCGCGCCTCGTGGAGACCGTGGCGGAGCAGGGCGAGGATAGCAGGTACGTCCACTACTCACATGTATTCCTACGTCACTAGTCCGCGATGACGGGCCGCATGGTGTCCGACATCCTGTCGCGCCTCGTGGAGACCGTGGCGGAGCAGGGCGAGGACATGCAGGTACGTCCACTACTCACATGTATTCCTATGTCACTAGTCCGCGATGACGGGCCGCATGGTGTCCGACATCCTGTCGCGCCTCGTGGAGACCGTGGCGGAGCAGGGCGAGGACATGCAGGTACGTCCACTACTCACATGTATTCCTATGTCACTAGTCCGCGATGACGGGCCGCATGGTGTCCGACATCCTGTCACGCCTCGTGGAGACCGTGGCGGAGCAGGGCGAGGACATGCAGGTACGTCCACTACTCACATGTATTCCTATGTCACTAGTCCGCGATGACGGGCCGCATGGTGTCCGACATCCTGTCGCGCCTCGTGGAGACCGTGGCGGAGCAGGGCGAGGACATGCAGGTACGTCCACTACTCACATGTATTCCTATGTCACTAGTCCGCGATGACGGGCCGCATGGTGTCCGACATCCTGTCGCGCCTCGTGGAGACCGTGGCGGAGCAGGGCGAGGACATGCAGGTACGTCCACTACTCACATGTATTCCTATGTCACTAGTCCGCGATGACGGGCCGCATGGTGTCCGACATCCTGTCGCGCCTCGTGGAGACCGTGGCGGAGCAGGGCGAGGACATGCAGGTACGTCCACTACTCACATGTATTCCTATGTCACTAGTCCGCGATGACGGGCCGCATGGTGTCCGACATCCTGTCGCGCCTCGTGGAGACCGTGGCGGAGCAGGGCGAGGACATGCAGGTACGTCCACTACTCACATGTATTCCTATGTCACTAGTCCGCGATGACGGGCCGCATGGTGTCCGACATCCTGTCGCGCCTCGTGGAGACCGTGGCGGAGCAGGGCGAGGACATGCAGGTACGTCCACTACTCACATGTATTACTATGTCACTAGTCCGCGATGACGGGCCGCATGGTGTCCGACATCCTGTCGCGCCTCGTGGAGACCGTGGCGGAGCAGGGCGAGGACATGCAGGTACGTCCACTACTCACATGTATTCCTATGTCACTAGTCCGCGATGACGGGCCGCATGGTGTCCGACATCCTGTCGCGCCTCGTGGAGACCGTGGCGGAGCAGGGCGAGGACATGCAGGTACGTCCACTACTCACATGTATTACTATGTCACTAGTCCGCGATGACGGGCCGCATGGTGTCCGACATCCTGTCGCGCCTCGTGGAGACCGTGGCGGAGCAGGGCGAGGACATGCAGGTACGTCCACTACTCACATGTATTACTATGTCACTAGTCCGCGATGACGGGCCGCATGGTGTCCGACATCCTGTCGCGCCTCGTGGAGACCGTGGCGGAGCAGGGCGAGGACATGCAGGTACGTCCACTACTCACATGTATTACTATGTCACTAGTCCGCGATGACGGGCCGCATGGTGTCCGACATCCTGTCGCGCCTCGTGGAGACCGTGGCGGAGCAGGGCGAGGACATGCAGGTACGTCCACTACTCACATGTATTACTATGTCACTAGTCCGCGATGACGGGCCGCATGGTGTCCGACATCCTGTCGCGCCTCGTGGAGACCGTGGCGGAGCAGGGCGAGGACATGCAGGTACGTCCACTACTCACATGTATTCCTATGTCACTAGTCCACTACTCACATCTCTCCTATGTCCCTAGTCCGTGGGTAATTCGGATCGTGGGTTCAAACCTAACAACAGCCATTCAATTCCGAGATATTCTCCCCAACAGCCTAATAAGTGGTATGTATGTAACATAACAGACATGCCAATGTTATTAAGTAACCTTATGGTGCTGTTGTAAATAAATGTACTCAGTCGGATATAAGCTGGTTTTTTATTACGTTTTTCAACGTTTGTGTTTCAGGGATACGTGACCGAGTTGCTGTTAACTCTGGAAGCCGCGGTGGATTCCCTGGAATCGAACTTCCGACCCCTGGATTACATGCGGGACATCTTCAAGTCCACGCCCAATCTTAACAATAAAGATGGCGGGTCACAGACCAATGGGGCAGCTTTCTCAGCCGGTATTCAAATGATGATTTATGTATTTTTGTAAATTTGATTTTGAGGTCTATGTCCAGCTGTGGACGCACTAGATATGCATCTGGCATATCAGCTTCACAATTTGCTTGACACCAGCAACATTTTTTTTTAATATACACATATTTTATGTGTGTAGAGTCAAAAAGGGTCTAATAATGCTGTAAGGCTGCTCATTATACTGTATTACTTTTATTTGTCTGTATTTTTTACTCCTTGTGTGGTGTACAATATGAGATTTTGATTGATGTTTACAGGCAAGCGTTCGCCAGGGGTCTGTGTTCCGTGCGTGTCTAACCACACTCGCAGCACGAGCTACTCCGTGTCCTACTGCGTCCGTAACAAGAACAACGCAACGCCGCAACAAGACAAACAGCACGGTAATTTAGTTATTTATAGTAAAGTAAAGTTAAAAGTATCTTTATTGCTAAATACATATAGATCTTTGTAACAATTTATTTTGCCAATACATAGCGTGCAAAGTCAGATTACAATCACCCCTATTTATGTTCCCATTGTTGGGACACAGGGACTTACCTCGCTGGCCAAGGTGTGGGTTGGCGAATGTCACATGCCCTTTGTGTTATTTTCAGACCGTTCGAGAGCTTGCAGCGAGGCCGCAATGGGCGCCTGCTCCAATCTCTGCCGCTCGCGATCTGCCCAGTCGCTCAAACTGCTGGGCGACTCCGCTACACAGGTAACACCGCTTTTCTTCCATACGTCTTAGGTAGTTGTCTGCCATGTCACATGCAGGGAAAGTATCCTAAATATTGTAGATGACATTGTTTGAATTTATTCCCCCCTCCCCCCCTGGTCTGCAGACCACTCAACGGCTTGCTCACAAAATAAAATAAATCTCAACTAATCTTTAATTATATCACAGTGTGAATGGTACTTTGATGTTTTCAGGAGGACAAACTGACGATCCTGAGCACGCTGTTCTGGGTGGGCGCGTCTTTGCTGGAGTCGGACTACGAGCACGAGTTCCTGCTGGGCGTGCGGCTGCTGGCCCGCGTGATGGCGCGCCTGCCGCTGGCGCGTCCGGACGTGCGCGACCGACTGGACCGCGCCCATCCGCAGCTGGCGCCCTCTCTGCACTCGCTGCTGCTCAAGGTAACACACACATCATTACATCACACTCTAATTCATCATTATAATTCACCGTTGGACGTCAACTGCTGGACATAGTACTCCCTGCATGATTTCCAGTTATTACGGACGGACGCGGCCAACATCAACCAACCGCTTTCACCAGATCATCTGTCCACCTTGTTGTATGCAACACACACTGATTATAGAACTTAGTCTTAAGGCACTGAGGTATTTTAGACGAAAAAACGTTGCGTAACTTTCCGAACGCTGCCCATTCGAGTTAGATTCGACCTCCTTTTCAAAGTTGGACCTACCTAATTGGATTGTCTGTCCTAGGTATACATACGCGTCAACAAATTCGAGAGCCGAGTGCTCAACCATAACAGGGGAAGGCTCTGCATGAACATTGGACATGACTTTCGTCTTATCCGTGTTTATTTTGAGACCTACCCGTTGGGAGACTCGATTGAGGCCATCGAGCATTGTGCCGAGTTTTTCCATCGAGTTTGCCACGACTACGATACCCTGTAACACTCTCATTAGTTCATTACATATCAAATTTGGCCTAAGAGTTACTTCTTCTTTGGCCCAGGAGATTGGTGGTAAACTGCTGGACAGATTCAGGGGAGGCCTTTGCCCAACAGTGGGAAAATAAAACTAAGAAAAAGATATCTACATAAAACTGAAACTTAAATTGAAATTTTAAAGGGCTGCACTCATCCCAACACGTACGAGCCGGTGGTGGGCGTGCTGGGGGATATGATCCCACTGCTGGAGCTGCCGGTCATCGACCCCACGCAGGCGCTGGCCTTCCCCATGACGGTGGTGGCGCTGCTGCCCTACATGCTGCTGCACTACGAAGACGCCAATGAGCTGTGCGTCCGCGCGGCGTGCCATATCGCTCAAGTAAGACACGCTACAAACCTTTCAACTATCTCCACTTATAATAAAACATCTAGCCCTTACATCACACAGCAACATCTAGCCCCGTGGTAAGCTCTAAGCTTGGGTTACGGGTGCTAGATTCCTGATATACTTAACAGAATATACATAAATATTTTTTATTTAAATACATTTTAAATGTGTTAGTTGGTAATTAAGTTTAAGGTGTTCGTGTTGCTTGCTGAATTGTTGTTGAGTGTAGTTTATTGTAACTCGGAACCCTTTCGGGTAAAAGCCTCCAGCATTTTCTTCCATACTTGTCTATCTCCACTTAAGCCACGTCAATTCGTCGACTGAAAGACACACAATCAATCAATCAATCAAAGTGATATCTTTATCTGTTGTTTTCTGTCCAGTTCACAGCAGAGAAGAGCAAGAAGTTGGAGAACCTGGGCACAGTGATGACCCTGTACTCGCGTCGGACCTTCAGCAAGGAGTCCTTCCAGTGGACCAAGTGCGTGGTCAAGTACCTGTGGGACACCTACTCGCACTTGTCGCTGCAGATGATCGCCTTCCTGGTGGAGATACTGGAAAAAGTAGGCCATACAAATACAAAATAACTTTATCAACTATCACTGTAGATACAATTAAGGTTACTTGTGGTCCCAATACAAAATAACTTTATTTACTATAACACTGTACAATTAAGATTACTTGTGGTCCCCGCACTAGGAATAAACTAGTATCGCGGGATCAACAGATACGATTTAATCCCATCTCAAGATTAATTTGTAGTTGGATACTGTAGAATGTTCCTATTTCAAGTTCACGATGAACTAAAGTCATTAATTTCGCACGTCACAAAACTTACTTAATAAATCATTCATAGCGTATTTAAATTTCATACCCATACCTCATAACATCAGTTAAGCACTGATTGCGCCATCTATTAGTTTTGTTAAGAACTGACCAATGCTCAAAGTTGCATTTAGGATTCAATCATTGGTACTAGATGTCGTTTTCCTTAATAACTACTCATATTTATTTGATAGTGATTGACTCACACTTAAGTTTTCTAAATTATTAGAAAATTGTATGGGAAAAATTACAAGATCACAACGTACCCTTGGTCCTCGTAACTTAGTAGTTATTAAGCAAAGCGACATCTAGTACCAATGATTGAATCCTGTATCTCTACCATGAGTTATAGCAATCTACACTCGCCAGCAACTGTAGTTTAAAAAATGTATGAAAACTTGAACAGCGCCTCTAGCGGATAGTTGGGTATTAAAATGCCCATTTAAAAAGCTTAGACGTTAGACGTGGCGCTGTTTGCCTAGATATTAACAGTTCTAATACTGTAGTTCCCGCAATTACTTTAACACGTGAAAGGTGGCGCGGGCTCTACGTAACCGCTGTAGTACCTAACGTCAGGAATGCAACTTTGGGCATTGGTCAGTTCTTAACAAAACTGATAGATGGCGTAATCAGTGCTTAACTGATGATATGAGGTATGGAATAAATTCAAGCTCTTTTACGGTTAAACTGGATGACGTGGGTTCGACTCCCACTCGAGGACCAAGGTTACGTTGTGATCTTATTTTTCCCATACCATTTTCTACTGTTCGTAAATTTGACACAGTACCTTAAGGTGCAAGATGTCTTGCTATTTCACAATAACGAAGTTTTTTATATATACTAACTTTTCGCCCCGCGGCTTCGCTCGAGTTAAATTAGATTTTCCCGTGGAATATCTCCTTTATCTGGTTCTAAATTTCATCTCCACCAATTTTCAGCCCAATCTATTCAGTCTTTCTTGAGTCTTTTTAAGAGAGTTCTTGAGAAAGAAAAAATGTATGTTAAATTGCTGTTTCACAAACGTAATGTTGATGTTAGATGTTAAATGCGATGTTAATTGCTTGCAGGGTGCTACGAATCTGCAGCCAGCCGTGTTATCCATCTTGCACTGCATGCTGTACTACGTGGAGCTGAGCGCGCAGCCCGTGCACGCGGACCTTCTGAGGGCCGTCGCCAAGTTCATAGATGTGAGACCTTCTTACTACTTGTCACCATCACAACAACAGCTGCAGTTTCAGCCATCAGACCTCCACAGCTGGACATAGACCTCCAGGTATTACGGTCGGATGCTGCCTGCATCCGACCGTGAACCAGCAGCCTTGACATGATCATCTGTCCATCTAGTTGGTGGACGTCAACGCTGCGTTTTCCGATCCGTGGTCTCTGAGAACTTTTCGGCACCACCGGCCATCCATTCTTCTATATGGCCAGCCCATTGTCACTACAAAGAGCTAATCCTACACTGCACATTTATCTAGGTTATTACAATTCTGGTGGGATAGTTTGGTAAGGGGGCAATCCGCAGGGGCATTTCTCCTGTCGAGAGAGACCATGCTGGCCAAGGGGTTGGTCGATTACCTAAGCTCTCTAACGGGCAGCAGCCGCTACACCCGACTCTATAGACACTTAATTAGGTTGCCATGATGACCTTACATAAGATATCTCCAGTGGGCTATAATCCATGAATCCATGATACTTTCCAGGACGGCACCAACTACAAGGAAGCCATGAAGATCCTCAAGCTGGTGGTGACGCGCTGTTCCACGCTGGTGGTGCCTCCGCACTGGGACACGGCCGCGTCGCTGCTGCCTCCGGACGCGCACGCCAAGAAGGTATATCATACAACAAGCTTATTCAAAATAATAATAAATAAAAAATAAAAATAAATAAATATTTTATATTATATTTATATTTATTTATTGGAAAACCAAAAAACTTACAAAAACATTATATACAATACGGATAAAATAATATAATAAAATAAATAGATGATTAAAAATATTGATGGACAATTCGCACAAAAACTTCTAGCCCCGTGTAAGCTCGAAGCTTTTGTTACGGGTACGCGATATCTGATATACTTAATATAATAGACTTGCATAGATAGACATTTTTTGTTAAACATACGCTGCGCTACAGATGCTCTTGTGTCTGTAGTGTGCTTCCACTAAGCCAACAAGTCTCCTTTCTGTATGTACCATTTTAATGGTCATTTTTGTTGTATAGGAGCTGCCAGGCCGTACGATGGACTTCACATTCGACCTCTCGCAGACGCCGGTGATTGGGCGGAAGTACCTGCCTAAGGGGGCGTCGGGGGGCGTCAGTGGAGGGGGGACGGGCCCTAGCTCGCTGTCCACCACCTCTAGCAGCACTCCCAACGACAAAGGTAACTTATGGCGATAGTGTTTGTGAACCTTATGCTAATGGACCCCTTTAGGGAGATTGCACCACGAATGATGCATTTTGTATTACGCATTGCTCTCGGTGATGCAATGCGTAATACAAATGCGTCATTGAAAATTGATACCTGTGTAAACAATGGTATGCAAAAAAGATTCTGACGCTGTAAATAGGTCATGAAAATGTTGCAATTCAAAGACGTAATATTGCATTTACTAAGACGCAATTTCATTTCTGAGTCAAAAGAGAGTTCAATTGAGGTTAAACTCCAAGGTTTTTTTGGTTGACGTAGGTACATGTTCCCCGGACTCCGTCTTTGAAAACCCCTTTTTCCAATTCCTCTATGATTATGAAAAATTTCAATGGCCTACTTGTGATTCATTAATTATTCAGATGTTGCACTGCAAAAATTTACTGTAAAAATAAAACTAATTTTCTTCATTTGCTCTAATTGTCATAGGTTCAAGCGGCTCAGTATCCACCGTCGTCGCGGGGTCAATGCCCGGTGCCGGGGGGGCGGGGGGCGCGGGCGCGGGGGTCGCCGCTGGTGTCGTCCACAGCGTGGCGTCTCCGCGTCGCTCGCTGTCTCTTTCCCCCGCGGACGCACTCGCTTCAGGCTGGAAGAGGCCTTGGATGTCACAGGTATATAATACGACATAGCGGTGCCAATGACCAGAGCGAGATGATCTATCATAGTGATGCTTGCTCCCTCCGTCTGCATCTTATACGCACGCTTCAGGTTTAATATGCAGGTTTAAATAGCACAGTGATCGCAGTTCAATGACCGGTGCCAGAAAGCACTCGCTTCAATCTCGATACCTACCTAAGATATGTACGAATGCATTGGGGCGTAATTACGCTGTACTTGATAATAAATAAGGTATATATTATCTAAATATGACGAATAATAATGATGATGCTTGTTATAGAGTCGAGTCCGCGAATGTCTCGTGAATCTGCTGACCACATGCGGCCAACGCGTCGGCCTACCAAAGAGTCCATCTGTAAGTACCTTCTATCTTCCGCACAAGATTCAAATTCTAAGTCCTAGATACCAAAGTTTCAATATTACAATTTTTCATTTATATAAGTAATTTTGTGTTACATGTTGAGGACTACTATTCTGAGTTTGCTTTTAACTTAATATTTTGAAAACTATGTGATTCAATCGGGTACCCAGCAGGAAATTCACGTGTGATACGGCATGAATGTTTATGTAAGTTTTACATAAGTTATGGCGCGATAACATGATAAATGTTTCTTTATAAACTCAGTTTGAGCTAAGCACGGGGCTATATATTGATGTGTAAAATGTCCAGCAATATTTATTAAAGAAAAGGCTTCATGTCAATTCCTTCATTAAAGAGTTTGGAATGTTCCAATGCATTTTATAATTACATACAATGTTTGAAATATTTAATCAAGCTCAGAATAGCGGTACATACCTAAATTATTTATTAAAAAAAAACAAGTAGGTACTTCAATTTTAATTTATGTAAACTCAGTTCCATAATGACACGTTTTACATTAACAATATAATTTTTATCCATCGCTGCGTAGGATGATTTATTAACCACTTTATGTTCGAAGGTAACCATTGTTATACATATCTGTATGTACAACGCTTTGCACTCACACAGCTAAGACACGGTTGTTTCACACGAAACTTTAAAATGTATACCTATGTATACAATTACAAGTACTAGTACTAACTAAAATACGTTAGAGGCTTCGTTTGTTTCGTACACAACACCACAAACTTTCCATAAACTCTTAAATTTTACGTCAAATCGTATAAATTATTTACTCTCGTGCTAATATGAAGTATGTAATGTATTCCAAATCGCACTAAAATATACAATACATTATATCAAATTACAAAATCACCCTTTGTTGTTAAATTATTTAGTATTGTGCTATTTTTAAAACTCCCATCGATTGAATGCATTGACGAACATTTAACAGTTCACATAAGAATGCCATAATTATGAAGTGAAGAAATATTTTTATGTAGGTTTATTTATTTAGCTTTATTGCATTAGGATTGACGGATCCTAGATATCTAATATAAAACCGGCCAAGTGCGAATCGGACTCGCCCATGAAGGCTTCCGCAGCATAAGTATTATAAAAAAACTACTTGCCAGATCTCGTTCAAACCAATTTTCGTTGGTAGTTTGCTTGATATGTTGTCATACATAGATATATATTATTTTATTATACACGAATAAAACTCGGAACACACGAATCAATTTTTTGCAGATCGTACAAATTTTCGTCCAGATCATAAAAATATTTGACCAGAGGCGTAAGTATCTACTTGTAAATTCTTTCCCCGCAGGTAGAGTTCAAAATATCATCCTCTACTTTACTGAACTTAACTGATGAAGTTTAAATGAAAATAAGGTTTTCTTCCTATCTTGTACGGTTTGCGCAGGTCATTTTTTCACGATCAATCAATCAATCATTTAGTAAGAAAGTAAGACATATAGACTTATGTATATGTAGACACAGAAACATTATGGTCGCAACTGTAACACCTAATGCACAATATTGTCACACACACTACAACACTTAATAACACTATTTATATCACTAAAGTCTTCTAAAATTCGATTTTTAAGCAACATAATTATTAGACACAAATTAAAAGTATATGGCCATAACACATTGTATGTTTGTTTATCTTATAAAATTTTATGTTAATATATGAGTGTTTGAAAGGTTTTGGGTGCAACCGGGCTTATTAGATAGGTTAGGTTAGGTTATATTTACAACTATTCAGGATTACCTTATACGTTGATGGTATCGATGTTCTCTCTGAACAGAGCCACTATTCCCAACACAGTAGTTTTGGTTCAGTCTGAGCTTTGTCATTAGTAGCTCAACTAAAACTCATAATCACCCCTATTTACGTTCCCACTGCTGAGGCACAGGGACTTCACTCTTGACGAGAGAGATTAGCCTTAATTTATTACGCCAGGGCGGATTGGTGAATGTCACAGGTCCCTACAAACTTTACAAAAATCTCAGAACAAGTCGGGTTCCCCACTATGTTTGCCTTCAACGTTAAAGCACGTGTTTTTGAAGCGCACAATAAGAAAAATCCATGAGGTGCGGCGGGTTTTGAACTCGAGTGTCTCTCACTTAGCCAACACGGCTCACTAAAACTCTCACGGATCGAAATCCTGTGGTTATAGGGTATAGCGATCCCTTACATCTTTGTAAGAAGGGTTATTATAAAATTTCAGTTTATTTAAATGATAATAATGCATGGGAACTTTCATTATTAAATTTAGGGGAAGAGATAAAAGGGGGGGGGGGGGGGTGTTATTGATAGTGATGACATGTCCAATCTTTGTGATTTTACGGACAAAATCTGAAACAATCAATGAATGACAGCTGTTATATGAGGTGTGTTGTGTCCAGGTGATATTCAGCCAGAGCTCTGAGCTGCTGGAGCGCGAGTCGTCGATGGCGTCCTCGCTGGAGGAGGTGTCGGGCACGCCGGGCAACGAGCCCTCCGGCGGCGCGCCGCCCACCGACCACTTCGGCGTATTCAAGGACTTCGACTTCTTGGAGTACGAGAGCGAAAGCATTGAGGTAACTACTTTATATATACAATCACAAATGAAACCCAAACGTCGGTCGTGTCGGCGAGAAGCAATTAATGTGGTACTATAAACACCCGGAAAATATGCTAGTCAGTTACAGGCTACATTTTACAACCGGAATATACCTATATATTTAGCTGAAGGATCGTCTGAAAACTCTGAAATAAATGTATTGATATTTTACTATAAAAACTGTCGTGGCTTGATAAATGCATATTGAGATAAACGGAACACTGCGGACCGGCGAGCGGGCGTGATCCGTGTCATTGCAGTGTCTTGATCCTGATGAAGTCCCACGTTCTGGGACGAAACGGTTGATCAATAGTCTACGTAAATAAGGTTCGTGTATTGCCCGTTTATCTTGATATGTATTGATATTTATTTATATTGCATGATTTCAATATGTTTTCTGTTGCAGGGTGAAAGCTCTGACAATTTCAACTGGGGCGTGCGCCGGCGCCTGCCGAGCGAGGAGCGCGAGCGGATGGCGCCCCCCACCCCCCACTCCCCGCACTCCGCGCCACCCTCGGGCTCCGCCACCAAGCCGGTAACTACTTCATCAATTTATTCATTTCATGAGGCTAGAAAAGAGACAGAACTAAGGCACCTTATTGATGCGGTAGCACGGTCTTCATCCTCAGATATGCTGAAACAGATCTGTAAGAAACCAAAGGTCTTACTCCGCTACATCAAGGAGTTAGGCTGGTTAGGGCCGATTTAGGCAAGGGGACAATGCACAATACGCTCCTAGTTCCCCCACAAAAAATTAGAATTAGAATTATTCATTACATTACTTAATGTACAAAATATGTCACAGTCATTTACGGCATATATCAATATCGAGTAATACGAAAAGTTTTACTACAATCCCATTCACATGCTATTAGTCTAAGAAATTTTAAAATAACTCTGCGTTGTATAATTGTGGTTAATAATAAACATATTTTATTCTTTTTCGGTAATTTAATGAAATGTTATAACATACTTAACGTTTTTCTAAAGGTATTTGCCTCTTTTATCATAAGATAAAACAAATTATGCAAGCTGCTGGGACAGCTCAAGCTGGTCGTTCGAGGTTGTAAAATATCATACAGTTACTTAGAACTGAAACTTTCGTGTAGGTACTGTTGACATCCAGATGTAATGGTTCATTTCAGACGGGTCACGAGGACTCTTCAGACGAGGAGGCGGGGTGGGACGAGGCGGGTGGGCGGGGCGAGGGCGACGCGCACGAGATGCCCATGCGCGTGCGCGCTCTCTCCTTCTCCAGCGCGTCCAGCACCGAGCCCGACGGTCAGTACATTCACTGATAAATTATCTTTTCAGCATAGGTCGCTGGTTCAAATCCGGTTCGAAGGACCAAAAATATGTTGGGCACAGATTTTGTAATATTGATTGATATAATTAAGGTTTATTGTAAAAACCAAAATTGCTGATAATGATAATTGAGTACGCGCCTACCATATACGAGGTAAAAACCTGAACTAAATAAATCATAAATGGTAGCTGCGTTACACAACATTATTGAGGATTAGGTGAATTTTACGATGCGCTGCACGGTACAAATATCAAAATGAAAATACACGAAACGTGAAATGCCTTAAGGTTTGAAGGACATGTGGCATTCATCGACAAACACTTCGCCAGTGTACTATCCAACACTGAAAGATATTAAAATGGAACCAGCCAGCGCTTACTGTGATTAGCCCGTTCAAACAAAAAAACAATCAAACTCTTTAGGTTTATAATATTAGTATATCATTATCATCATGAGCCAATATTTGTCAACTGTTGGACATAGCTCCAATAATATTAATATTAGTATAGATTTTTCCTAATTATAGATAGAAAGTATTTATTCTTAATCTGTGTGATTTTACGGACAAAATCTGAATCATTCAATTGATAGAAAGATGACATTTCTTGGTTAGTACGATCTTAAATTCTAAGAAAAGATTATCTAGGCTATAGAGTTTTCTAGAATAAAATTGATATACGTGACGCACAAGCGCGCTGGACCTATGCTGTTCCAAATAACAGGCGCGCTCCGCCAATCACGCGCCTCTGTCAAACAACCAATGAGTGACAACGCTGCGCCCGAGTACAGCTATAGGGTGCTCCTGTTTATAGAAGTGAAATAAAAGATAAATAATGTGCATCGTTTATTTATTGTAGGAAATTTTTTATATAATAATTTAAAAATGTAAATAATGTTTGTATAAAATGAATTTAATATTTTTTTTTGTTTTTTTTTTGTTAAATTGGCAAATTATTAATATAGTTTGGTATTATATATTGGGATGTTCGCTAACCATATACGTTGTTAAATAAAGAAATTTCAAATTTATTTTGCGTTACGCTTCTGGTAATCTTGGCGTGACTTATAATAATTTGTATCTCTTCGTGAAAGTATTGTTCTATAAGAGATACTATAGAGTTATTTCAATTATTTATTTATTTGGTAATCTAACAGCGATACAGTGTGATTTTATTTTATTACAAAGATGATAAATTTACAATTAGTAGGTAAGTAGGTTCCTAGTTTATCAGTGGCTTGCTGTTGTGTGTGTGTAGTGTTTGAGTGTGAATGCGAGTGTTTGAGCGTGTGTTTGTGTGTGTGATGATGCATCTAGAATTGTTGGCTAAAAATAAAATGCTTTAATGACATTTTATTATGTGTGCTTTTCTCAAACAAGGACGAACCGGGAGAAACCGGAACCCTATCAGGGTTCCGGTTTCTCCCGGTTTCGGGGAACCCTAACAAGGTAAAAGGGTTACTGAAAGGAGATTTAAGTAATACTTGCTAAATGAAGGTCAAGCCAAGGTCAAGAACGAAGGAAAGTCGCAGGCCAAGATGTACTTCGGGTCGTTGCGCCGCATTAGTAAGTCAAATGAAGGTCAGCAAGCTTATAGGGGAGCATATATGAATCGTTGCGTATTGCAATTTGGTCGAAATTTCTCCGTTTAATTCTTTCTTTATCACCCTTTTTATCGCGGTCCTTTGAATCTTTGAATAATATTTAGTAGAAGTTACCAGAAGCGAACGCTAGTCTCCGTCTAGTGCTCCTTCAGTTCGCTTGCTTCGACATTAAACCAAACAAGATGTGGAACATAACGAGAAGATTTCTAAAGAAATATCCTATTTGTTCCCCTTCGCGTATATCGGTTACCAACGCTGTGAACAGCGCCGGGGCAATGTCGTTTGTGATGAATTTGTCGTATTTATCAACGCCGTCTCCCGACGAAACTTACCTCGTGATCTTGCAGATTATCGTGTGTATACACTTTGAGGAAGGTTTACCCGTGCATTATAAGCCGGTCGGTTTATATGTCTTAAAAAAGCAATAAACCGTAAAAATGTGTGTGAGTGTCGCGTGTATGTGTTAAATATATATTTTTATGTATTTTTTATGTATTAATATTTTTTATATATTTTAAAGCTATTCAGACCTAAATCTACATATTGCGTTTCTCTTTAAAATTTTGTGATTTCTTTCGAAAATTATATAATGCGTATAGCTTTTCTGTCGAACCGATACCTACTAATACAAAGTGCATATGAAACAGGTATGTTATATCAACATAGGTACTTGCTAAGAGTTCTTCTTCTTCTTCTTCACTTCACCTTTGAATAAGAATTACTAGTTTACATTATTCGGATTTATTAAAAAAAAAAACTAATATTGAAAATCCTTGCTCGCTGTCTCGTTCAAAGTTTTAATAAAGGAATTCAATATTTATCTGAAACTACAAAAATAATTACATTTATAAAGATATAAGGCCACGAAAGCGCTGGCGGGATGACCTACTCGACTTCTGGGAAGACCGGTGGCAAACTGCTCTGGACAGGGAGTGCTGGTCAGAGTTAGGGGAGGCCTTTGCCCAGCTGTGGGAAATACAGGCTAAGCAAAAAATTTGGTTTAATAATGAGTTAATTACATAAATTCAGAGATTTTCAGACAGCACATAGATTATGGGACTATTAAGAAACAAATCGCCAAGGAGCAGCATGTAATTAAATTATGATACATTTAGGTATGTTTGTTGTCAGGTGACCGCGGCGACGTGACGCCCGTGCCGGGGCCCGCTGCGGTGACGCCGAGCGCGGCGGGCGGCGCGTCGGCCGCGCGCGACGTGTGGCGCGCGTCGCTGTGCGCTCTGCTGCGCCACGCCGCGCACTTGGCGCCGCTCGCGCAGCTGCATGCTCTGCATACTGTGCTCAAGGTAACATCACATGTTTCAGGACCAACATTTACTTTGCTGAACGAGAACGATGCGTAGCGGGGATATCCTAACGTAAGAAAATTCACCATAATGCAGGCGAATCTAGTTCTTAGTAATGAGCGATCAATCGCCTATACCTACTAATTCACGCCCAACGAAACGAGCTGCAATTTTTTGTCGTCTAATTAAATAATTAATAATCGTCTAAAGCGAAGTGTAAAGGATTTCCATACATTAAACTTTATTTTACATTTTCATGTTTTGACGAACGCAATCAATGCCATCTAAACCTTACGCCAGCGAAGCCAGCTGCGATTTTTTGTTTTCTAGGAAAATATAAGCGAATTAACAATGAATAATTATAGGAGTGTATGTTCAATAGTCCTCTGCTCCGCCATTGCGCAGACAAGACGCCTTCTTTTTCTATTATCATGTAGTTTTATAAAAAAAATCACAAATTACGAGGCGAAAATCGAAGCCGCAACCTCTTGCGTCGCAGGCAGACCTACGCGCGCTGCGCCTCAGGCAGAGCTACGCGCGCTGCGCCTCAGAGGTCGTAATTGCAATCTGATTGATATCGCTTTGCAATTGTCCACCAGGAGGTGACTTCGAAGACGGTGTCGCTGTGCAGCGCGGGGGGCGCGGGGGGCGAGCTGGCGCTGGTGCTGGACCGGCTGGGGGGCGAGGAGCCGCCGCTGCTGTGGACCGGCGCCGCCGCCGCCGACTGCGCGCGCGTGCGCGACGCCGTGCGCTACGCCGCGCTAGAGATCACAGAGCACCTCGAGACGTACTTCGACCGCCGCGATCTGGCCATAGAGGTACGTACTACGTACCGACAATCTCACCGTGTTACCGTTTAACAGAGTCACAATTTTAGTATGTCACAGTATCCTAGTACGTGAAATCATCGAGCAACACAAGGCATACTTCGACCGCCGCGATCTGCCCATAGAGGTACGTACCGACAATGTCACCGTGTTACCATTTAACAGAGTCCCAATTTTAGTATGTCACAGTATCCTAGTACGTGAAATCATCGAGCAACACGAAGCATACTTCGACTACCGCGATCTGGCCATAGAGGTACGTACTACGTACCGACAATGTCACCGTGTTACCATTTAACAGAGTCACAACGTTAGTATGTCACAGTATCCTAGTACGTGGAATCATCGAGCAACACAAGGCATACTTCGACCGCCGCGATCTGCCCATAGAGGTACGTACCGACAATGTCACCGTGTTACCATTTAACAGAGTCACAATTTTAGTATGTCACAGTATCCTAGTACGTGAGATCATCGAGCAACACAAGGCATACTTCGACCGCCGCGATCTGCCCATAGAGGTACGTACCGACAATGTCACCGTGTTACCATTTAACAGAGTCACAACGTTAGTATGTCACAGTATCCTAGTACGTGAAATCATCGAGCAACACAAGGCATACTTCGACCGCCGCGATCTGCCCATAGAGGTACGTACTACGTACCGACAATGTCACCGTGTTACCATTTAACAGAGTCCCAATTTTAGTATGTCACAGTATCCTAGTACGTGAAATCATCGAGCAACACGAAGCATACTTCGACTACCGCGATCTGGCCATAGAGGTACGTACCGACAATGTCACCGTGTTACCATTTAACAGAGTCACAACGTTAGTATGTCACAGTATCCTAGTACGTGAAATCATCGAGCAACACAAGGCATACTTCGACCGCCGCGATCTACCCATAGAGGTACGTACCGACAATGTCACCGTGTTACCATTTAACAGAGTCACAACGTTAGTATGTCACAGTATCCTAGTACGTGGAATCATCGAGCAACACAAGGCATACTTCGACCGCCGCGATCTGCCCATAGAGGTACGTACCGACAATGTCACCGTGTTACCATTTAACAGAGTCACAACGTTAGTATGTCACAGTATCCTAGTACGTGAGATCATCGAGCAACACAAGGCATACTTCGACCGCCGCGATCTGCCCATAGAGGTACGTACCGACAATGTCACCGTGTTACCATTTAACAGAGTCCGAACGTATTCTTCGCTCTTCAGATAACCTGGTGCTAAGCGTTCCAATTCAACATACTTCCTTCTATGACAAATCCTTTTCTGTTCAACGTGCGGCTGTGGAATGCCCTACCGGAGAGTTTTAGGAAGGCTCAGTCGTTAGGTGTCTTTAAAACACGAGTTAAGGAATTGTATTTATCTGAGAATACTTTAACTAAATGAATATTAATATATAGTATTAAAATAAATCCTAATAAAAGTTAGCTTTATTTAAGTTTTTATATTTTATTTTTAACAATATCACCCTTGCCTCAATTTTAATACATGTATTCTCTCACTATCCAAAGGTAATGCCTGGTAGAGATCTTCAGCGGTAAAGCCGCCCATCAACTAGTAATTTTATTTCAATTCTAAGTAACTATATGTATTACTTTTTTTTAATATAATAAAGTATGATTGATTTTTTTTTTTTTTTTATAAAAACCTATAGCAAGCTCCAGCCTCTCACAATACAGGTTTAACATTAGATGTACCTACTAGCTAGTAATAAATTAAGTATAAGAAAACCTATTGTGAAGAGGAAATAAACAATTTATTTATTTATTTATTTAATGATTGACCTATAACCCTTACCATATATTAAGATTTAAGTTTACTATTGTCTAGCTAGATTCTAGAAGGTTGAGTCCACTCACTGTATTTACATAAATCAAGTCTTTATTCGTCTTTATTTAGACGGTCGGCTCGCGGTGGATGCAGGCTGCGAGCGACCGTAATGACTGGAAGTCATATAGGGAGGCCTATGTCCAGCAGTGGACGTCCAATGGCTGATATGATGATGATGAAGTCTTTATTCAGACAGAAATAAAGTAAACTATTTTAAAGGATCCATTAAAACGTTTCTAACAAATTTATATCTTAAGCTAACCAAAAGATTTCTTAAAAGCTGATCGCTCTCCTAGACCGAATATTTCCTCGATAATGTAATGGAGATAGTTTCTGAAACGTTATATCGTCCAAGAAGGGTGTCATATCCTCAGGCCAGCACCATATTGAACAACTGTAACGTTTAATCCTATAAGTATATAAAAATCAATTGCTGTTAGTTAGTCTCGCTAAAACTCGGGAACGGCCGGGCCTATTTAGCTGGTTGGTCTTGAAAAGTTCTTAGTAGTCCAGGGAATATTCTCGGGCGAAGCCGCGCGCTGGTCTACTAAATTTAATAAGTTATAACCATTCAAACAACAACAAAACATTCCCCTCCGTAGCCCGCAAAAATTTTTGTTAATGAATTTCTTTGCCTACCTACCTATTAATTATTAATTATCAAAAGGTTTAGGGAAAAGTAACTAGCGAACTAGCACTCTATATAAATCCACAATTTATATACATATATTTTATTTAGTCTTATGAAGTTATAGATTAAACATTTTTTATAATAACATATATATTTATTTATACAGTAAAAATATACATAACTACTTATTTTCATACATATACGAGTTTAAATATTATTTAAGAACTTTAACGAGATAAATAAATATAAATAAATAAATAAAATAAGTATATTATTTTAGACAGCATTTAACATTACATATATTTAATACAATAAATATTGGAACATTTGTAATTTTTGTAATAAAATTTGTTTATACATACAATAATAACTCTTAATACACATACAATAATAACTGTGTATCAAGTAAAGATATTCATATACACCAGCGCCTGGGGGCCCTGCGAGGGCCTGGTGGCAAGGTGGCGACGGCTGCCGGAGGGCCGGGGCCTGGGGGCCAGGCGGGGACGGCGCTCGACGGCCCAGCGATGGGTTGCCAGGCGACGACGGCCCTCGAGGGGCCCGCGCCTGGAGGCCAGGCGTAGAGGCCTGACGAGGACCAGACGCCTGAGGCACCCTGCTGGCTTTTCATTTTCACGGGAACCGACGGACGAAGATCCGACGCGTGTCTGCGCTTGCGGTCGCGGCGCTTCAGCTCTTCTACCGACACTAACGGCTCCTCCGGGGCCGCCGGCGACGGTGGTGGTGCGGCTGGGACTTGCTCAAGCGCCCCTGCACCATCGTCATCAACTTCCATCGAAGGTTGGCTATTCACCTCAAACGCGAAGATGTCGTCTTCCTGCGACGAGCTGCTTACGAACTGGGCAGGGCTTACCAGCGGAATGCAGCCTTTAAACAACCACGGATGCAGTTGTATACTTCTCCATTTTTCTTGATGGAATATCGCAAACGGTATGGATGGCGGATAGGATATCAAAGCCCGACCCAGCTCCCACGTGAGGAGCGTCTCGCGCATGTCGAGGCGGTTGGGGGGACACATGTCGTCCGTGTTCGCGAAGACAGCGGCGATCGCGCACTCTGGCATCGCGAAGTGCACCATCCGCGCCGCCTCGGACAGGGTCAAGGAGCCGAGCAGCTGCCGCTGGGTGAGCCGCGCCACGCGCCACGTGTGCCACTGCACTCCTATCCACTTGTCTATGATGTCGATCAATCGTTTGTAAACGAACGCCTGCTCAGCATTCATCCGGTTGCAGTCGTTGAATACGATTTCGCCGAGCAACCCTGTGGGTGTACGTTGGTCGAAGTCCGGAAGTCTGGACATGGCTGAAAATCTGTTGTTTCACTTTGCACTAACTCAACAGATTCAAAACCGTCAACGAATACTGATATGATATTTTGTTGTTTATTTACGGCGGGACGTGTGTTCTCGAGCTCAGGATAAGGGGTAATGGCGGTCTCAGCGCAGCGAGGCTGCATCGCGCGCGCACCCCATGGCCTCGACCGCGTTGTATAATTTATATAGAGCTAGCCGCGTTACAACGTTACGTTACGTTTATATAACGAATAGGTAATAGTATAAATAAAATCCTGATCTGCTAACAAAATTAAAAATATATATATCAATGTAGCATTTACCAGAATGAAAGCAAAATGTATCATAACAAGCCTTAATTATTTCTATTTATTGATTTCGCTACATAATAAAAGTTTTAAGACAACTGGCGATCGGGACACCACGGTCGGGAACTCGCAGGGTGCGTCACAGAGCGTGCATACTAATACCTCATACCTAGCTCACCTGGGTGCACTAGGTATCATATAAATAAATAAACATTTTTGATTTTTTAATTCGAATTCGAAGATGATACAAAAATATTGCAAGATTATTTAGTTTTTAATAGCTTTTAACTTTAAGTTAAGCAGAATAAAGGCTTAGAATTATACCACACATAGTACGGATTAAAAATTACGCAATATATTTATAATCCGCGATTTTTTATAATCTTAGGGATTTTTATCCCACACATAATACGCGTTAACATTACGCAATATAGCCACGATTTTTTAAAATCTTAGGGATTTTTATCCCACACATAATACGCGTTAAAAATTACGCAATACAGCCGTGATTTTTTATAATCTTAGGGATTTTTATCCCACACTTAGTACGCGTTAAAAATTACTCAATATAGCCGCGATTTTGTATGATCTTAGGGATTTTTTTAAGATTCTCGCAAAAAAGTCTACTCTTGTATCGATACCTCATTCAGTACAAATACGATACCAATACATCCATTAAACACGCTGTAATGTTACTTTAACAATCAAAGACAAACGCACACAGCGTCATTGTATGACACTAGATTTTCCACATTCCTGTAGGAGCATCGGTTTAGCACTTCACTTTCCCCAAGTTGAACGAACGGGCTACTTCGAACCCAAACAAAGGAAAGCAACAGATTATTTTCTCGGGAAAATGGGTCAATGCCGTTTGAAGTCACGCACCTTCGCGCCCCGAAGGGATTAGGGCGGCCATACACGGACTACTCGAGCAGTTAGAATGTTGAATTTATCCAATTTTGGAATTGGAGGTCGGAGTTCTCAACTGCTCTAGCGCAGTCAACATCTTAAGCAGTCGTGTATACCAAGCGACCGCTCGCGACCGGTTGACGACACGATGGAATTTCATCATGACGTCTTGAAGCAGTCGCGACTGCACGAGCAGTCATGTTTTCAGCAGCGAAATAATATCTATAGTTCACCGCGCGGTCACGGCTTTTAGCAGTCGGTCTCAATTGCTTGAAGCAGTCCGTGTATGGCCGCCTATGCCATGCAGCCGACACGCGTACGCGGATCTTGTTATGATAGAATATTTGACTTGATCAGTTCATTGATCTTTCATGAATATAAGATCATCATTAAAATAATATTTACTGTTACCGCAAGCTCGTACCACCCCATTGTTGGGTCAAGGCCTCCCCAAAATATAGTAATAGTAATAAATAACATTTTACGATATCTTTTTTACAAATTAATTTATCAATATTGGAATACACATAAAAGTTTCACTAATTTTCTCTGGGGTTATCTGTGTCTCTATTATACTATTATCTTAGTTTAGTTAGAGCATTCAATCACGTTCATGAATTAAATATATCTAGCACATAACTTAATTAAATTGTATTTCATATGGCTAACACCGAGTCCTAGTTACACAAGTCCTGTGCTGACAATATGCTGGTGTGTGTTGTTCACTTAGACACATTTTCAGTGTCTGGAGTCGTCGCGCGGGCCGGAGGAGTCGGCGCGGTATCTCTACAAGCTGATCTTCCAACTCCTGCTGCTGCTGGAAACCAACAACAAGATGGTGGTCGCCGTGTACCACGCGGCACTTGACAACCGGGTGAGTTCATTTATTTAGGAACATCAACATAATTAACAGACAGACACTCGGCACAAATATTTGCAGATCGTACAATTTTTTTTCCGAGGCGGGAATCGAAACCGTACCCTCCTGCGTCGCAGGCAGACATTCGCCCGCTGCGCCACAGAGGTCGTCAACTCTATGTTCGTGAAGAAATTAAGCTACCCCAGCTTAATTTTATGTGTTCGTTACAGGTCTCGAATTAGATCCCATTGTAAAGCATACCAGCTATTTGATAATACCGAGCACCACAGCTGCAAATATATAAATATCATTTAGCTTCCTGTGAATAGTTTTATAGGATCGATAATACAGGAACGCGGGGCGCGGTGCAGTCTGCACCCCTCCCCCTCCCCTCCCGCCAGGAGGTACTACCCCCCACCACACCCTAGTCTCCCAGAGCCTCGCTCAAAGGCAAAAGCGACGAACTACCCTTTATCCAACAACCCACACAGGCCACCACCCTGCAGTGTAACCTGATGTAGGATTCTTCCCTATCTACAGGATGTTCAACTTTAATTTGAAAAGCTATAAGTAAGCAGCTTGTTTGATAGTAGGCGAGCTCACGGATCATCAACTCAGTTATATTATATACTAGCTTTCCGCCCGCGGCTTCGCCCGCATTATGTTGGATTTTCCCGTGGTAAAATATAGCCTATGTTACTCGGGGATAATGTAGCTTTCCAAAGGTGAAAGAATTTTTGAAATCGGTCCAGTAGTTTCGGAGCCTATTCGTCACAAACAAACAAATCTTTCCTCTTTATAATATTATTAGTATAGATCATATCAGAAATCTAGCACCCGTAACTCAAACTCAGAGCTTACCACGGGGCTAGATGTTACTGTGTGAACTGTCCAGCAATATTTATCTATTTATTTACTATAACAGTCAAACAGACAAAACTGACATTTTATATTTTGTAGGTATATTTCATATAGATTAGTAGAATAGATTCGTGTTCAAAATGTGCGGAGGTAAATAAAAAGGATCAATTTATTTGGTGCAATTATTTATTAATATATCACTTAGCGGGACTTAGAAAGGGGCATCCCGTAAACCTAGTTCCAGAACATTCTACAGCCCGCGGCCGGCAAATCAAACGAAGTGTAGGTTTACAATGCAAGCACTTTTACATAAAATAGGTAATATGAAGTTTTATGAATACTGTGTATAGTTGTAGCTACTGGTCATTCCGCAAACACCGTGTCATGAATCTGATGGATTCTGGAATAGACATTTCGAAACCTCATACTAAATTTATGTTTAATATTTACCTTGGATTTTTAGGTTTTAATATAATTAAGATCATTTTTTTAAATAATTTATAATTTAGATGTGATTGAAATTGCGCAACATTGTATATACTCACACTTCATCGTTTTGATCTGTTCGCATTACATTGTTTGAAAGTAATATATTATTTAATTTTGGGCTTATAAAGTTGGCAAGGTTTAACAATATTATTCAAGAAATCACTATTTTTCGATATGGAATATTCCCTCAGCGGTTAGTAATAACTATCTGATCGTCCATACAGACTTTCGCGTATAAATTACAGATTTTATGATGATTTTAGATGGCAAAAACGTCTAAATTAATTTTGATTAAATCGAATGTAAAGGAAATGCGTGAAATTAGAAGCTAGTGATCATCGCGGAAAGCTAGTGTTATGCACGCGAAAGTTTAAAATCGATGTATATTAATGACTTCCCAATGTAATGGAAGAATACATCTTTCCGTGCTAAATTTATTGTAAAGCGGGCAAAAAGGTTCAGTAACCTAGTTACTTATAATTTATGTTTTATTGTGATTGACTATCACTTAATTTTTTTAAATAATTAGAAAATGGTAAAGGAAAAATTACAAGATCAAAAGTAACCTAGTTTGAAAATTCGGAGAAGTGATGAGTAAATGAGTGTTGTAACTTAAAGTATTTTTTTCGTTTGTTTTTTTGTTTTTGTGGTCATAGTTATGTATACAAATAAAAAAATCGTCGTTTTGTTTGTTTGTACAGGGAGTGGAGATGAGCGCAGCCGTATGCGCAGTCCGCGGCGCCCTAATCGCGAGCGCCGGGGACTCGTGGAGCGACACGGCGCCCGCCCCGCACGAAGACGCGCCCCTCCTGCACCTCATGCATCGCCAGAGGTGAGTGACCTCCCTTACAGATTTACATCTCCAGTAAACAAAGTGAAATGCTATGACGCAAGTCCTACGTACCTGGAAATGCAAGCCGTGTAACTGCGCAGTTTGTCTATAAATTATTCTATCAACGTCATAGAGAGTTACAAATACATTGTAATCTAGATCGAAAGGGGAACGAGATTTGTCTTGAGACTTCAGTTCTACGGATACTGACCTCTCCCATACAGTCCAGTAGGTACATAAAGGAGGTTGACTTGAACCCCCTATTATCTCTACTCTGTACCGGGAAATCCAATGTTGTTGAGCTGAAATCATTATTTCAATTTACGAAGTACTTACTTCCTTAGATAATATTTTTCTATTTTAGATATAAAGTTAAAATTTACAAAAATTTGAACTTTCCAGACTAGATTAACTAGGCATAGCAGACTAGACTAACTTAAGGCATTATGTTGTTAAAGTAAAACAAATGAAAGTAATATCTAAATTTCATCAACTTCATGTAATCGCTATAACTTTGCTGGTGGTTAATCATTTCTATTGAAACTTCATAATCATATTGTTTTAAAATAACAACAATACACACCCTTACTTTAATGCTTCGCCAATTGAAAACAGTTTAAAGACACATTTGACCTTTAACTATAAATTAATATTACGAATATTAATATAACACAGTGTGTGCCTATAAGCTACGGAGGTTAGAATTCCAGGACGCAATTTAAGAGATTATTGTCTACCAAAGGAAGTTAGTTACAATATATATGTTGTTTCTAGAACTGGATGTATGTAACATTATTTCATTTTACAATTAGTAAATAAATATGAATATAATTTACCTGGTCGGTTACCTCTCAACCCACACAGATATGCAAAGTTCAAAGCTCATCTTTATTCCTCACACTTTATATTCATACACGTAAAGTGGAACAGTTCAACACTTTCTATATACCTACGAGTATGTGTAGTTTTCGAAAAATATTAAGCCTTTTCTCGTAGTCCCTATAAACAAATAGTAAAAAATAAAAGATGTATTTATTCACAAAAGTTTAGGTTTTACATAGCATGTATAAACGACTATCCTGCGACTTCTCCCGCTTATTCCCATGTTTTCTCACCTTTTAAACCTTTTCTGGGCTAATTCATTTTCATGTACTTATAGAGATGTAATGAGTTTTTATAACTAAGTACAACATTTATTTTTCGCTGTCCATAATATAAAAATTAACACGTTACTAATATTAATTTAATAATAAATACTAGCGGCCACATTTCGATAGGCAACCTGATAGATATATATTCTCCTAATCACAAATAAACGTAGAAATTAAGTTTTAAGTAAAACAGATGAGAATACAGATTCTGCAGCCGGATTTTAGACTAATAATATTGCTGGACAATTCACACCGCTACATCTAGCCCCGTGGTAAGCTCGAAGCATGTGTTACGGGCACTAGGTAATCTATATATTTAATAGACAACATACATATAGATATTTTAATCATACGTAAAGAAAACCCAGACGTCGGTAAACATTGTACAAATTTTTATTCCGAGGCGGGAATCGAACCCGCCACCTCTGCGCCACAGAGGTCGCACAATACGTTGACGTAGTTAAGTTCGCACCTCGCTACAGCGTCCGCCCACGACACTCGGGAGACGAGGGCTTTGACGCTTATACAGGACGAACCACCCTTCGTCCCGCGACGGCGCCGGCGGCGGGGCGCCGACGACCGCCGTGCTGTCGCCGCTCGCTCACCTTTGCTACCTTCTGCTTTAATATTTACATAATTAAGTTTATCTACATATACATAGTTTATATATATCCCATGTAATGCCTTAGTAAAGTGTTATATTACGAACTCTGTGGCGCAGCGGGCGAAGGTCTGCTTGCAAAGCAGGAGGTTGTGGGATCGATTCCCGCCTCGAAACAAAATGTGTATGATCTGTAGATATTTGTTCCGGGTGCCTGGGTGTTATAAAAAATATCTATCTATATACATATTTATATTATATTAAGTACCTATAAGTATCAGAAATTTAGCACCCGTAACACAAGCTTCGAGCTTACCACTGGGCTAGATGTTGCTGTGTGAATTGTCCGGCAATATTTATTTATTTCATTTATATTACATACCTACATCATCATCATCATATCAGCCCTTTGACGCTTACTGCTAGCCTCCTCTTTATCACGCCAACTGGCTCTGTCCTGTAGTTGTATTTATTTATTTATCAATATCGTCTCAGAATTATTTAACAAAATTTCCTTCGCTAACAACAACCCACTCGCGTAACTAACAAAAGCTACCGCCCACTCGCTCCTCGTGACGCCCAACGCTCTTTTGTTTTCAGCGCTAATCTACTATATTTATAATTTCGTCAAGGGGTACGGTAGACTCGATCGAAACCTTATACGTATAGCATAACATAAAAAATATTGATTTTTGGTCGACAACATATATCCGCAAAATTCGGATTATGGAGAATTTCGTCAAATTTCACATGAGCGAAGCCGGGTTTTTATCTAGTACTTTTTTAATTACGCGATATCTTTGGAAAGGAACGTCCGAATTGAATAATTAAAAAAGTTCTAGACAGGTATTGAACTCACATACCTATGCATATAATACATATGCCCATAGGCACTTGAGTATTTATTATAATGTATGCGCGGTGGTAGGTGGGGCGCGGCGCTGGCCATGGTGCGCGCGCGCAACGCGGACCGCATCCTGGAGCGCGGCGAGCTGCCCGAGGACGACGTGACCAGCCTGCTGCACGTCTACTGCAAGGGGCTGGCGCAGCTGCATCCAGGTATGACCGCCCTTTATTAGCCGCGTACCCAGAGTACCCACCTAGCGAGGCCGCCTCGTGAGGCAGGCTGTGCCACAACAGATAGCTCGGGCCGAGCCGTGTCAGCCGAGCAAACGTGCCCGAGGCACGTTCACACCAATCGAGGCATTGCCTCGCGAGGCTGCCGCGCAAGCCTGTTCGCTAGGTGGGTACCTACGCGACAATTGACATGTCATTGGCATGACATTTGACAAATCACTTACATCAATTTATACGAATCAAAAAACACAAACATGACAACATTAAAATTAACATTTCCTAAAAATAATAATTGGCAAGTGAAATTCATCATGTCAGCCGTTGGACGCCCACTGCTGGACAAATTAGTTTATTAGTACAGTGAAGTACTAAAGTGGTACTTTTCCAGATATGGTGGCGATAACGCGGCCGGTGCACGAGCTCTCGCAGAACCTGTCCTTCATGATGGAGAGCCTCTACAAGGTATCCGTGGCTCTGCAGCGTCACGACACCTAGAATACCAGGTCGACCTAACTTCTCACTAGGACAAGGTGCACATACATCAGACAGAGCTAAGCCGACCCTACATAGAACAATAACAGAGGCTCTCTTTTTATTCTGTTCTCACTTGATTAATATCTTTGCGATAGTTTAGGTCATTAGTGCTTACTGTTAAATATAAAATCCTGAAACGAATAGCCAACTGAATTACTATCCGTTTTAAAAACTACATTATTACCAATTACTGGACTTAAGATTAATTTCAGTTTATCTTTAGTCGCTATAGTTTATTATAAGTAACTATTTCTTGAATTGGGATCTAAGTCTGTGTAATGTATATGCATCTTTTTACAAGACACGCGCTCACTCAATACAATAATAAACCCGTTGAAAACTACGACACGACAAATCACGCTTATTACAAATACTTCAAATTACTTTGTTTCGTCTTAGTTCCTATGTTATTCTTTAGACTGTATTCCTAAATACTAAATTATTTAAACTATTGTTAACGTAATTCGTGTTTTGTTTCGGCATAATTTTAGTAACTTATTATTAATTAAGGACTTTTCATTATGAATTAGGAAAGTGGTTTGTACATCAGATTGTTGAATAAAAAAATCAACTACACTCGTTCTAGAAATGTATGGAATATTTCTGGCGAAATGTAAAATTGACGGCTAGATTAGGGTAAACTGTTATATCATTATTGATACAATATTAATGAATTTCTGAATTGTTATTATCAAACTTACCATATATTTCGAATTATTATTGTAACATACATATATTGGTATAAATGGGGGACAACTCGTATAATATTTCGGTTTAAATTGAGATTGTAGATTCCAGTATAGTACAAGAGAGCTGTTTTACTTACATAGTAAAATTTCTAATCCCTTTTTATATATCAGGTCCTATCACATAATCTATGCTTGCTATATTCATATTATATATGTTATATATTTTTATAAGCTATATATATATGAGACGTATTTTGTAATATGTAATTGAATAACGAGTAGCCTTATTTCAGTAAGTATTACTGTTCGCCTTTTAGTCTATTATCATAGCGATACTCGCACGTGCGGCCATCGAACCTATCGAGCCCATCTTAACGTTTAGTGTAGACAGACACCTTTAGTACTTTCTTGTAATGTTTCTTCTTAGATATGACATGGATTATCAAATCATTTGATTGTCGTTGTGTTTATAAATGTATTCGTATTTCAATGTATTCAGTGACGTTGCGCTATTAGTTATTCTAAAAAATCATTGTGAGAATAAAATTAAATAATCAGCTATTTGTATCATTTATTCTTATGTATTAGAAACCAAAGATATTTTTGGGAATTATAATGTATTTGTTTTGATTAGATTTACTGCAGTTTCATCAAACAAGTTAATGTTAAATTGTTATATAGTTTTCACCAATTGGTAGTTATGTAACGCAGAGTTACCAGCGCTAGAAGTGGCGGGTACTTATAATATGTTACTTTGAAGACTGTCACAAACAGAAGGATTCATGTGAAGCCGAATGAGGGACTCTTGTTGTGAAGCTGAATCCGATATTTCTTTGGTGATGCATTATTGTTTGTATACTTTTACTTAATGGTATTGTTGTAGCTGACATATTTAGGTCAATATTTCTTTCTTAGCTCTAATTTCACCAAGCTCTGTTTGTTAGTTTAACATCCCATTCAGTAATTAACAGTCCATAAATATACGTAAACTGACAGTGATTAAACATGACGGGTGACGGGATGTTAAACTAACAAACAGAGCTTGGTGAAATTAGGGCTTAAGTTTTCATTTGTTTATTTGGTAGGTAGTTTGATGTATTGCGTATAAATTCGGAATTATTTTTGTTTTTGTAACAAATGTTTGCGATGCACTGGGACGTACCTGTCCCAATTGTAATCACATGTAAAATGTATTTATGTAAACTTTGGATTAAATATATGATCCAATAAGTTTTCTTTTATTTCCTTCACGATTTTTACTCCCTCATTCTCAATCTCATTAATATATCTCAAGACAATATAAATTCTCAATAACTGAGATAATAACTAACTAACTAACGGGTACCTTATCTGTAAATGAAAGTCGTGTTATATATATTAATATATTAAACTCGTGAGTAAGCCTAAGGTGTAATTGGTGTAAAACTGTGAAATAACTATTTACTACTAGCATACTTTTTAAATGGAAAAATATCGCTGCCGCTGCTAAATTTAATATAACGCGAGCGAAGCCGCGTGACGAAAACCTGGTTACACTTATAAACCTTCCTATTTAATCATATAATTACAGAAACACATGACTGTATTAATTTCTGTAACGTAAAAAAACCAAGCAAAGCTGTCAGCGGGTTGGCTAGTGTTCAAAAATAATAATAACTTTTCGTGTTCGTAGAACTTTTCGTAGCGGTGCTACGGCGCCGTAGCAGGTCTACGATGCTTGTCAGGTCAGGTGTTACTACATAACAAAGTTATGTAGGTATTGATCCATGTTGCCTAAAAATAAAAAAATCCGCCAAGTGCGAGAGAAATAATTAATTACGTGTTTTATAAAAAAGTACTGGCTAGATTTGGTGCAAACAAATTTTCGTTAGTAATTTACATGTTTACAATTTTAAAATTTTCTTATAAGTTAGAGTGGGTTGACACACATTTTACCATTTTGGAAGTCTCTCGTGCAAAATATTCAGTTTAGAAAGAAATTATGTGAGAAACCTTAATATGATTTTTAAAAACCTATCCATACCATATATACCCCACACGTACGTTTTTTTTTTAGTTCTTTTTTTTGCCATTTGGCCACGGAATCATAATCATAATCATTTGGTTATTGTTTGTTTACATAATGGTACCTACATATTATGGAATTCATAATTCATAAACTTTATTCAATAACAAGTACATTTTATCTACATCGAATCTACGTACATCGTAACACTAAATACATAAAATATTCAAAATCGATATTCGAACACAACATTCATCTGTTGATAGTATCACCTGAACCCAGTAACCTTATTCGAGCCAGCAATCGATATGGCGCCGGAGGCTGTGCTGTGTTACCTCCTTACTCGTAAAATGCTCTTTTTGGCGCAATTAAACGTTTGAAGAGTAACATTCAGAAATTGGCATTTCTAAATTTCAGAATTTTATTCTTAGTACATCGCGTAAAACATCAACATACTGATGTACCTATATTTAATATGTGCTTTCGTGTTACATGAATATTTTTTGAAAATGGAAAAGCGGTGTAGTAATCTGGCGATGGGAGGTTTTTGAGCTGGCAACTCCGCCGCCCAAGCAATCCGTTCGCGTACGCCCTGCTTGGCTGCTTTCTGTAATCGAGCCTGCGTCGTCCGAGGGCCATATTGTCTTTGTATCAATTATATTAATTCAATATCCCTGTGAACGTGATTTTTGCTCAGCGCAGTTACAGCAATCTTGAAACATCAGAAGATAACTTGTAAGTAACACTCAACAAGATTATTCTTATGCCAAAGCCGTAATTCGTAGACAAGTAGGTATTTTTTATTTTGGGAACGTCTTTGACACTTTCTAAGAAAAATTATCCAGAAAATTTTAATGGCGATTCTACTATATATTATATTCTTAATACTTCTATAGTTGTAAACAAATGAACATGAATATGAATATTTAATAAAATATTAGCCATGTAAACTTTATGCATGTAGATAACGTAAAAAAACGCAAGCGAAGCTGTCGGCGAGTCGGAGTCGGCTTGTTCAGATTAAATTGAGCTTCCAAATCGCCATTATGGTTTTCTCGTTAGTCACGTCAACAATTTTTTTTATTAAATTACTCATGAGGTACCTACAACAAATATTATTAAATTACAAACATACAGGTAATAGAATAAGTTATTATAAAAAATATCATAATTTAATGACAAGTCATAAAAATAAATAATAAAGCAGTATAAATTCAATAAAAGCATGTCTAGGTTTCATGTAAATTTTATCATGTCAATAAGATTATAAAACTTAATATATGGGCATTGTCAAATTAAAAGCTAGGTATTGATTTGACATCAAATTGAATGTCATAAATAAATAAATAATGTAATTATGCTGCTGTAAAGAGGCATTGTCAATAACATACACATAACATTAACTAAACAAAGCCTTTTAGGCTTTTTCTATAATGTACCATCCGACACATATAATTTTACTATAATTTCAAAGAAACAAACTCTAAAGCTTTATAATATTAGATATAAAATATATAGATTAAATGTAAATGTAGGCAATAAATAGGATACAATGCAGCATCCTAAATCACAATGTTTACAATAACAACCCAAATATATTTTTTAATTATTATCCTGCTATTTTTCTTACACCAATGTGAAGGGAAAAAGGTCAGGGAAACTCTAGTGTAATTTTTGGAAACATTTGTATTAATCTCTTATAAATAGATAATTCCTTCCTTCCTTTCTAATACCACACTCCCTTCCATCTCATTTGACTTTTGTTTTTCCTTTGTTTTTATAATTCTTTCTCAAGCTCTCATTGGTCAAACATTTGTCTCATTTTTCCACTATGGTACTCTTTCAAAACAGGTTTAATTAATATTATTGTTATTTTACAATTTAAACTCCTTAGATATAATAATAACATAAATACTTCTTCAAAAATTAACTAAAAACATAAGATTAATAGAAAAAGCACAATCTATTATCTTACACTAACTAATTAAATAACAATAATAACTTAAATACCTACACTTTAGTACCTACTAGAACAACATAAACATCATTTAGATATCATTATAGAACAACATAAACATCATTTAGATAGCATTACAGTTATAAGATATCCTAACAAATGTCAGATGCAAAAGTTATTAAACTTATTATTTTGATTGTCCAAGGTACTCGCTAAGATGGTGAACATAACTGAATGTGACAACAACAACAAGAATGCGGAGGTCGGGGGGGAAGGCAACGACAACGAGTCCGCGGAGGGCGTGCCGTGCGGCCTCGCTCCCTCCGCTGAGGACGGCGTGCAGCGCGTCGAGTGCGGGCCGCGCTCCTCGCTGGCCGAGCTCCTGGGCCCGGCGCCCTACGACTCCGGCCTGGAACCGGCGCCCTACGACTCCGACAATGATTCCTCCGAGGAAGACCCGTGCGATTCCACATCAGGTGAGGGCCCTTCATCGGCCAACCTCGAAAATCCTACACGCTTCATCAACAATGATCTCACCAAGGGAATAAAAAATACAAATCTCGAGCAAGCAATGGAGCCCAAGGAAGACACTCATGGTGAACAGTCCGCGGCGCCCTCGCAAATAGTAGAGGAAGACGAGAAGACCCCCGCCTGCCTCCTGCAATTCGCGCAAGTCTACAAGAGGTTGACTTACGATCTCATCATTTCCGCAAACCAGATCGACAACGAAGTCGCCGCCGCGACGGACGGCAGGCCGATGATGCAAGTGACGCCGATGCTGATGAAGGCGGTGTATTGCTTGACGCTCCCGTCCAACGACCCTATGACCTGCCGCTGCGAGCCGGCGATGCAGGTGACGTCGAGCGCGGCGCTGGTGGTGGTGGACATGGTGTTCACGGCGAGCGGCGGCGGGCCGGTGCACATCCACGGCAACCTGCCGCCGTTCGCGATCCGCATGGCCAGCCCGCAGGCGGCGGCGGCCGGCGCGCGCGTGCTGCACGCCCGCCTGCACAGCTTCGTCGTCGTGCGCCGCGCCGCCGGCCGCCCGCGACAAACCTTCGCGCTCGACGTCTTCGATTTCCTCTTTGTGAACGCCGACCGCCAAGATCACCTCAACTGGCGCATCTGGTACGGCAAGCTGTAAATCTCAGCAGACGGTCTATCATACATAAAGCTACACTCTCAATGGTTCAATTGAATTCTGGCGTTATTGGAAATTGTCTAATAAGTAGGTATACCTAAAATGGATGTTTAAAGATGGCACGATCTTAAACTTGCTTAAATGTGTCAAAATATATTTATATAATGTTTCTATTAGTTTAAAAATCCTAAGAGTCGGAAACAATTCACAGGATTTCAGGGTAAAAAGAGCATGAAGGTTACAACGACCAAAACTCGAAAAGACTTGACTGGTTTGATTAATGAAAATTATATTGAAGCGTGATTTTATAATGTAAGCCTGTCATAGACGGGGAAAGAGGACTTTAAAGCGTAATGTTGTCCAAAATGAATGATTAGATAGGTAAGATGTGATACGTTCGAGTGGTCATAGATAGGAAATTACTAAACGAAGGGGAAAATTCGGCCATGTAGGTAATCACCATTAAATTAGTCTAAAACTATTTAATATTTCTTTAACTAATATTTCTTATTTTCAAATTGAGGGTTTAGCTAGACCGAATCTGTAGAGTTGCAAATGCCAATATTATCATATTCACTATCAAATGTTCGAGTGAAACATTTGAGACACAATATTGTGTGTCTAGCTGAGTTGGCTGGGCTGTGTCAGCGGGCGGCGCGCGACGGGGGCGTATGTGTGTGTGAGCGCCCTGCGCACCGCGCCGCGCAGCGAGGAGCGGGCAATCCGCCGCCGCTGTCGCGAGGGACACACGCGCGCTCCGTCTCTCGAACCACAACAAGCAATCCACGATGGCTGACAGTGACAGTGTCAACGACCAGAACAACACTGGCGAGGAGCCGCAGTTGGACCCCGGCGCGGTGGACGCGTTCGCCGCGATCGCCGCCGAGCTCGCCGTGGAGGCCGAGCCGAGCGACGGCGCCTCTCTGATCCTCGACAACCACCTGAACCACTTCATCGAGTCGCAGCGGCCCTCCGAGCGCCACATCGACCTGCTCATCCAGGTCTCGCGCCTCACGGAACACCTCATCGCCTACAGAGCTAATCGGAAATTTTACAACTTTCTCCGCCGATTGGAGATGAACGGGCAGCTTCACGGTCCCGCTATAGAACTGTTCCAAAACATTCGTCAGCAGGTTATCGGCTGTCGAGAGGCTTTTCTGGTGCTCGGTGCTGGTTCGGGCGCCTTCGCGGAGTTTATTGCCAGCGATTATGACGTGAACGACTTGCCCGACGCCGACGAGTTTGGCGTTTGTCCGGCGGACTGCGACTGCAAGGAGACGTCCATGCAGGCCGGAGGGGATCAGACAGAGGAGACAGAGGAGCCGGGGTTGGAGGAGACCGAGGAGCCGGGGTTGGGTTAACCTGGAGCCGGGGTTGGGTTAACTTGGAGCCGGGGTTGGGTTAACTTGGAGCCGGGGTTGGGTTAACCTGGAGCCGCAGAGCGACGACACGGCTTGTCCTTAACTTAAATAATTGATGTTGTTATATTTTCTGTATTTCCAAGATGTTATGACTTATATTATCCAGTTCACGACAGTTTATGCCACATACTATGTAGTTTCATAGCAATGTTATAGGTTATCACTGCAACATTATAGTATCTGATCTATTCGATTCATATTTACAATTTCTAAGTGTTCGATGTTGACTGTGAGTTCGTTGTAATTTTGCTTGAGTGGAATAATTTGTGTATGGTAGGCACACAATCAAAGAAATAATATTTTTTGTACCTATGTAGGTACAAAAAATATTATTTCTCAATTATTTTGCAGATGTTATAACTACCTATTGTATAACGGTAGTTTCTGTAGTTATTAAATTAATTATTCGGTTATGACACAGATATATAATCTGTGGGTTATGGTAAATATTATATCTTTACGATTGTTGTAGGTAGGTACTAACGATGATTGTAGTACCTACTGTAATTACGTTTGTGTGTTTCCCTAATATGTAGGTAAGAGATTCATGTATTGACTTATAACAAACTTTCTCAATTAACATACCTACTAGGTAATATTTACAGTATTGTATTGACATTCGCTAAGTTTTGGAACATCTTTATTTTGACACAAATTTTTAGATTTGGTTTACGTAGGTATGTAAGTTACTTGACCTTATTTGTTCTAGTTGTAGTGATTTGTTATAAACTATATTATCGATAACTATTATATTGTACTACCTATGTATTTGTCTCCAATAAAGGAAATTCTATAATAGCTTTTAATTTTATTTTATACCTACACCTTACCTAACCTATTTAGGATTCAGTTGTCATAATGTTCATAGATAAGTAAGTAGAGCCGTGTTGGCTAAGTGGGAGCACACTCGACTTTCATTCCTAAGGTCGTGGGTTCAAACCCCGCCGCGCACCTCTGATTTTTCTTCTTGGAAAATTATGTGTGCTTTATAAACACGTGCTCTAACGGTGAAGGCAAACATCGTGAGGAAACCGGCATGTTCTGATAACTTTGAAAAAAAAAGTTTAAAGAACATATTGTGTCATTCACCAACCCGCACTTGGCCAGCGTGGTGAATTAAGGCCTAATCTCTCTCGTCAAGTCCCTGTGTCCCAGCAGTGGGAACGTGAATAGGGGTGTTATGAATGAAGTAAGTAGAAGGTATAGGTATTTTTAGGCACTACGGAACCGTGGTCCCACTGTGATGTCCCACCGGTGGGTCAAAACTTTTTCGTGGTCCCACCAAGCACACACTTGACCGTCATGTTGCAATGTGGTATGTAATAGGCGATACCTACTTTCTTGAAAAAAATGAAACAATAAGTAAACGAGACAATAAATGTAGTTAGTTATAATTAAAAGGCGATAAAAATAATTCCACTAAAATTAATTCATTTTAGGGTTCCATAGCCAAATGGCAAAAATGGAACCCTTATAGATTCAAGTTAAGTTAAGGTTCTTAAGTCAACATAAGGTATTATATGATTATCCTTGAAACAGTTTAAACTTATAAACTGACAGGTGTCTAGATGACATTTGTCAAAATGACAGCTGTCAAACTTTAAACTGCCACAACTCTGAAACGGCTTGGCCTAGAGATGCCGTACTATTTCAACATTTACGTTGACAGCTGTCAAACTTTAAACTGCCATAACTCTGAAACGGCTGGAACTAGAGATGCCCTACTAAGCTCAATCGACAGGTGTTAGAGAGAGCAACATTTTCGATGACAGCTGTCAAACTTTAAACTGCCATAATTCTGAAACGGCTTGGCCTAGAGATCCCGTACAAAGCTCAATCGACAGGTGTTAGAGAGAGCAACATTTTCAATGACAGCTGTCAAACTTTAAACTGCCATAACTCTGAAACGGCTCGGCCTAGAGATACCCTACTAAGCTCAATCGACAGGTGTTAGAGAGGTCAACATTTTTGATGACAGCTGTCAAACTTTAAACTGCCATAACTCTGAAACGGCTTGGCCTAGAGATACCCTACTAAGCTCAATCGACAGGTGTTAGAGAGGTCAACATTTTTGATGACAGCTGTCAAACTTTAAACTGCCATAACTCTTCATTTTGTACAACGGGAATTACTCACGTATTTACATAGGAGTTAACGAAGTGTAACATCTCCACCAGACTGACTGAGCATATACGTGCTATGAAGAATGCGGATGTAGATAAGTCAGCCATAGCAGAGCATGCGCTGACAGCGGGTACACCACATTACATTCGCTTCGACAAGGCTCGTGTGTTGGCCAGGGAGAGGTTTTTCGTGCCCCGAAAAATCCGCGAAGCTATTGAAATCAACCGGACTCCGAATTTTAATAGGGACAAGGGCTGGGCTGTACCACCTGCCTGGCTTCCGTGTCTTCATGGTCTTCGCGTCAACAAAGGGCCGTTGCCTTCGTCTGGTGACACGATCAGTGCAGTGTGTTACGCTACACAAGATGTAGAAGATGACAGTAGTGACGATGAGGCGAACGTGCATTCAGTGCCAGCAACTACATCTGTTGGTATGGCGTACCAACAAGCACCGCCCTTACCCCCACCACCGCCCCTGAGCAGCCGCGCGCTCCGGTACCTCGCCCGCAGTGAGAACCGCGCGCGCGACCTGAGAGGAGACGGGGCACGGCGGGACGCTCACTCCTCCTGAAGACTACTCTTGATGTGGTCGAAACGTCGAGAGTTGTTTAACTCCTATGTAAATACGTGAGTAATTCCCGTTGTACAAAATGAATAGTATAACTCACGAAAATTTTGAAAGTGCCATAACTCTGTAAACCTACTTGACGTCCGTTTAAAGTTTGACAGCTGTCATCAAAAATGTTGACCTCTCTAACACCTGTCGATTGAGCTTAGTAGGGTATCTCTAGGCCAAGCCGTTTCAGAGTTATGGCAGTTTAAAGTTTGACAGCTTTCATCAAAAATGTTGACCTCTCTAACACCTGTCGATTGAGCTTAGTAGGGTATCTCTAGGCCAAGCCGTTTCAGAGTTATGGCATTTTAAAGTTTGACAGCTGTCATCAAAAATGTTGACCTCTCTAACACCTGTCGATTGAGCTTAGTAGGGTATCTCTAGGCCAAGCCGTTTCAGAGTTATGGCAGTTTAAAGTTTGACAGCTGTCATTGAAAATGTTGCTCTCTCTAACACCTGTCGATTGAGCTTTGTACGGGATCTCTAGGCCAAGCCGTTTCAGAGTTATGGCAGTTTAAAGTTTGACAGCTGTCATCGAAAATGTTGCTCTCTCTAACACCTGTCGATTGAGCTTAGTAGGGCATCTCTAGTTCCAGCCGTTTCAGAGTTATGGCAGTTTAAAGTTTGACAGCTGTCAACGTAAATGTTGAAATAGTACGGCATCTCTAGGCCAAGCCGTTTCAGAGTTGTGGCAGTTTAAAGTTTGACAGCTGTCATTTTGACAAATGTCATCTAGACACCTATCAGTTTATAAGTTTAAACTGTTTCAAGGATAATCATATAATACCTTATGTTGACTTAAGAACCTTAACTTAACTTGAATCTATAAGGGTTCCATTTTTGCCATTTGGCTATGGAACCCTAAAATGAATTAATTTTAGTGGAATTATTTTTATCGCCTTTTAATTATAACTAACTACATTTATTGTCTCTTTTACTTATATTCATTTTTTTCAAGAAAGTAGGTATCGCCTATTACATACCACATTGCAACATGACGGTCAAGTGTGTGCTTGGTGGGACCACGAAAAAGTTTTGACCCACCGGTGGGACATCACAGTGGGACCACGGTTCCGTAGTCTTTTTAGGTACGGCAATCATAGATGTACTTGTATTTAATTGGCTACTAGGTAATGAAACAAGACAAAAAAAGTCAATTATCAATTACCTACAACAACGGTGCAATGCCGGATCCAGGGGGGGGGGGGGGGTGAGTGCTCGAGAATAATAGTGCATTATTGCAAAGGCAGCGAAAACCTAACCTAGCCGCAGGCGAGGACTTCAATGATACGAGACAGGCAATTGCCATTTCGGTCGAGGCATATACAAGGTGTACCATAAAGGGTATATGAAGCCGAGGCGTCCGGCTTGACCGCAGCGAACAGAATACAAACCCGAAGAAAATTTTCAAAAAAACGTATTTTCTGATTTTCATGGAAATATATATCTTCGGTAGTTTTTCAAATGTTTGACATCCCTAGAATAAGACACGACTGCGTATGAGTGAGACAGTGATTAGCCCCGTCTCTCTCACACGTAACGAAAATGCTATGATATTGTCAACTTATATCTAATGATAAAACTAACTCTTATTTATAAAATTGATTGATTTTATCATTTTTTGTTAAAAAATATCATATCGTTTGTATTTGTTACGCGTGAGTGAGAACGTTAGCTAATCGGTGCTAAGCTCTGTCTCACCCACGCGAAGTCGCGTCTCATTCTAGAGTTGTCAATTATTAGAGAACTACCGAAAATATTATTTCCTATGAAAATCTGAAAATTCGTTTTTTTGAAAAAAAAAATTTCGGCGTTTTATTCTGTTCGCTGCGGTGAGCACGCCTCGGCTTCATATACCCATTATGGTACACCTTGTATATAGTGCTTTTCTTAAAAAAATGCAAGGAAATAAAAATGGCCTTTTACATAATAAATTTAATTAATATTCTTATGATTTTGCTGGAAGCAGGTTTTCCATCGCTAATTTAGCTTCCGATCTTAAATCTGGCGGAGTGCAGTCAAAGTTCATTTCATTTTCACTTTCAGAATCATCGGTACTCATTTTAATGATTTTATTTACAAAATAACAACTCCGCTTTACCGCCAATTTGTTTTTTTTTTATTTTACAATTTGTGCCGAAATGTAAACGCATCTGTGGCTATACAGCCACGAGAACGCAATGTGTACGATAGATGAAAGAGTTCTAAATTCAAACAACACACCGTTTCATACAACATTGCCGGCGCGCTAACGCGCCGGGAAGTGATATTGGGTTTTCAGTCTACGTGAATATGATACTTCGCGTGTTCTTTATTCAAAAGTAATGACAATATTTCCGAGCATGTTTAAGAAAAATAGTTTTAAGTAAGATTTTTTTTCGGTTTCTGTGTGTGTTGTAGGTAGGTAAAGGATATCTATCTTCTACTATATAAAAATAAGTCGGGTTTCCTTCCTGAAGCTATTGCTGCTGGCAAAATTGTGGAAATCGGTTCGTGCGTTCTGGTAACTCCAGAACTATATTTTGCATTCGTTGGAAAGGTCTCGGGCTGTGTAGGGTTTATAGCAAAAAAAGTGTAAAACGCGGGCGAAGCCGCAGGGCGGAAAGCTAGTCTTTAATAAAATGGTTGTAATATGTCACAATCATAAGGTACTACCGTTGCCGGATTCAAGTTTCAAGTTGGTATGTTATAGTTTACTATAATGCAGTAGGTATTGAAAACAGTGAAACCTCAGGTATTCGCACACACATCCGATTTTGAATAGGTAAGTTAGCGTAAAATGCGCAATCGAAGCTATTTCGGGTCAACTCATCATCATCAGTCCTGTTTAACGTTCCCACTACTTGGACACAGGAACTTCCCTCTTGATTAGTCGCTGCCCAACAGCGGTTTGGTGAATGACATGTCCTTCAAACTTTTTTTATCAAATTCTCAGAACATTCCGCTTTTCTTACGATGTTTGCCTTCACCGTTTGAGCACGTGTTTACAAAACGTTTTACTTTATTTTAATCACTAGTGATTAAAATATAGATCAATATTAAGTTAGAGTCGTAACGGTATGCTTCTAAATGGCAGCAAATATAATGTTATTCGTCTTAGCAGAAAAAAAACTATATGCAAGGTCTTACTATATAGGACACGACATACTAAAAGGTGAACATATTAGGTATCTAACAGTAGCCAGACATCTGAGGTTTAACACTCACATAGATTATAAGGCGAATGCTTAGGGTTCATTCTGAGAAATTCTAGAGAGTTTAAAATCATTTTACCAAAATTAATTTCTACAGCGCACTGGTACTGGTACGAAGCTCTCTTGAATACTGCAGCACTGTATGGAACCCGCACTATGAAGTCTATAAAAAGCGTCTGGAGAGTGTTCAGAAATTACCTACCAGGCTATGAGGATCGGCTTCATTACTTTCATATTGACTCTTTAAGAGGCCTATTACGTGAAATCGCGAAATTGTTCGGTTTTCTCGTCCTAATTCTATGGTTTGCGTTAGTTGTTTGATATTACAATTACATCTTTATAATAGTTCGTTTTCTCCTCTACAAAAGTAGTAAGAAACATTTTAGATAACTTGTTTATATATTGAGTAATAATCATTCTCCGGATACATGTTTCGTAAAAAACGCTCGAAGACCTGTTTTCTCAGCTCTAATTTGTAGATTCTAATGAATATGGGCGATCAAACTATTTTTTATTATGTTACGTATATCCTATTCTTCATTTAGAGTAGAGTACATTTTCGTTAAATGCTTTTATTCTAAAGATATACCGAATTTAATATCGACCGAAAATGCTTCGAAACAAACCTCAATAACTCCGAAGTTCTAAATCAATGGGACGTCATATTTATATCAAAATATTTATCAACATTTGCTTAAACTATGATATTAATTTTAATTTGTAGAACGGTTTTGGTAATTTTTTATGAATAAAATAAAACTACCATAATTTAGTAGTTTTTTCATTCAGCCGGCTTTTTCCATTTAGTACCGCGCGAGCGCTTGTCGAGGTCGGACCTATGTCGGTTGTTCTTGAATAAAATATAGAAATATTTCGTAAAATGTCAGTGTGTGGGACTGTCAATTGCTGTAAAAACGCTGTTAGTGTGCGTGTATGTGTTATTGCGATACTACGACCGACATAAGTTGATCCGTTGATAACGATCAATTGTTATTTTTATTGATAACGATCAATTATTGTTGTTGCTGGCCTAAGAATTGTACCACTTGTTGCTGGCCTAAGAATTGTACCACATCATTGTCATCTTGTTTAACCTTATTTATTTGGAGGTTATGCTGTAGGATGTGGATTGCATATCTAAAGTTATCTATCCTAATTAAAAAACAACAAGGCAACTTTTTTTGGTGAAACCGTACAACGACTAAATGTAATTATGCCTATGATTTTTTTAGATTATGACTAACTTGCCGACCCGCCGACAGCTGCGCTTGCGTTTTTACGTTATTTACTAGTTTATGTTTTATAGCCTTTTTCGATCATTTTACTATCCAATACTGAAATCATATTTTAAATCGGACCCGCGGTTCCTGAGTAGCACGTTCAAACAAATAAACAAGCAATCTCCTCAGCTTGATAATTGTAGTATAGATTTCCATAATATTTATTACAAAGAAAATATTCCGTAATTTTTTGTTCTTATTTTTACCGAGTATCCAATATTATGTAAACAATAAATAATGTACCTTTCTAATAAATATATTATTTATTGTAAACATTAAATAATTGTACCTTTCTAATAAATACAGGGCGTCCCAAAGTTATGGGCCATGGAGGGGAAGTACCTTAAATATCGTAGATAGTGAATTTTGCTCAAAGAAGACTTCATTTTATTTTTAAAAGTTAGTAATTCTGGATTCATAGATTTTCTAAAAATTACTTGCTTTGTCTGGGAATCGAACCGACTTACATGTAGAAAAAAAAACTCTATTTTTATGATACCAATCGAAAGAATAGCTAAAAAATAATAACTCTGCTTAAGTAACATAGTATTTTAAAAGAAAGGAACAACGTGAAATTTATTATTTTAATCAAATAAAAAACATGAAACATTTTTTTTGTAAATTAATTAATTAAATTACTTACTTTTTTTTAAATAAAATGAAGTCTTCTTTGAGCAAAATTCACTATCAACGATATATATGGTACTTCCCCTTCATGGCCCATAATTTTGGAACGCCCTGTATATAAAATAACACCCCTATTCACGTTCCCACTGCTGGGATAGGGACTTCTCTCTTGACGAGATAGATTAGGCCTTAATTCACCACGCTGGCCAAGTGCGGGTTGGTTTTTTTTTTAATATATAAATGAAATATTTTCAAATAAGTTCGTAATAAAATAAAAATAAATAGTTTATCAAAATAAAAATATAATGGGAATTATTCAAGATGACATATGTAGATAAATGGATATTCTACATCTGTGTATGACATATGTAGATAAATGGATACCAATAAATATAAAAATAAATATAAAGTTCGAAACTACAAAAATAATACCTAAACATAATTAAAACCTTCATTAACGAAACTTTTATTTATTCAAACACAAATATACCATCTAACAAAACAAGCAACTTAAATATAGGTAATATAATTTATTTGTTTTGTTATAATTAGAATTTGTATTTAGTCCGTTCAATTTAGACTTTCGAACTTACATAAAGTCCCAACATTCGACAAAAAAAAAACATTTAATTACAAACCTACACACCAAATTTCAGAAGAATCGGTTTAAAAATGAGCCCATAAGATGAGATGAATGAGGACATTTAACTTCAATAAGACTATTTTCAGTTTTATTCTTATATATATAATTATTAATCATGAATGTTTTAATTTAAAATTATGTACCTACTTAATTGATTTCAAATAATCAATCAGATTTAAAATAAATATTGATATTATTAAGATAAAACATAATTGATTCAAATATTGAAATAAAAATATCCACCATTTTGAATTTAGGAAAATATATAAACTCCTATCAATTAAATAAAAACATTAATATAATAATTATTTCGGAATGAAACTGAAAAAAAATCCACTCAATAAAATGGAATTTATTCGATGCCATTTTCTACAGATCTAAAATAATTATTAGTATATTTGTATGTTTTAGATCGACGAAGTATCAAGATCATTTAGTATTTTTCATAGAATTCGCGTGACGCGCCGGTCACGTGGTGCATAAAATATCCAATTTCGCAAAACTTCGTAACGTCACAAGGCTCTTAACTAACCCTAGATTTACTCTTAAAAACCTTATTAAATTTTATGTTAATATTAGACAAAAGACAAATTATAAGCTAATTTATAAGCTTTTAAAATACTTTTCTAAGATAAATTTTAAATTATTTAATATGCCATGATAGTAATTTAAAATTTTCCTTTAATAATTTACTAAGTGTTTATTGAAATGTCATTTGTAAATGTAATTAAAGGTGACATTTGTAAATAAGATATTCTTTTATATAATTCCCATAATGTTAAGCCTATGTTTAATTTGTTGATACAACTTAATAAATAAATAAATCAATGAATAAAACAAAATTTGTTTTTAATTTTTTATTAATCTAAACAAAATGACAAAAACTTATAATGTAGGTAAGTACCTAAAACAAGACATGACGGCATAGCTTTTAGCATTCAAATCTGAGTCTAACAAGATTAAAAAAGGTTAGTCTAAATTTTCATCTCATCAAAAACCGATTGGATCTTGCCTATCAAAAAAAATGTTTGGTAATTGTTTCTTTTCAACAACTTGCTTAACAATAAGTGATATTTAATTTCCAGTACTTGTTTATTGGTCTTATTTAAGTATCACTTGTATAAAAGCTATCAAACGAAAAATAACGAACATAAAAACTTTTTAATCTTCTTAACAACACCAACTGGTCCGCACTGTAAAAGAAAAATAACAAGTTATTAATAGTAGATACAAAGTAAGGATACATGGAAAGATGTTTGTTAATATTTTATCCAAAACCTACTTAATAAGACCAGGGTCGATTTTTTTTAAAACAAAAACACTTTAAACAATAAGAAGGTATAGTAAAACCATTTTTAAACTGAACGCCCCTCCACCGCGGTTACACGTACATGCAAAAAGGTGTATAGATACAACACACATAAATTGATCTTTGTCATTGGATGTTCAATGACGTATAAACAAACGGGCCCCTAGACATGTGGCATCGCTAACTTCTGACGTGCGTAATAGCTTAGACCATAATGATAATAGGTTTATGTCAAATCCATACATTTTGTACTTTTTTACTAACGATGTCGACGAACGTGTAACTTGCCAAATGTCTAGCCTCCACGGTGTCACTATGAAAGAAGGACTGGATCTGTCGACCAACTAGTGCATTAATGAGCCGAACGCGCGACTGAACGGACGTGTCACTCAAACAAAGAGCGCGCTCCCCGCCATACAAATGCCTACACGGGATTGGTCGCACAACTTATTGACAACGCAGTGCGCGGATGAGTCCATGTTTTCAGTAAAGTTGTAGCACGCACACAAGTATAGTGATGCAATACGTATTTCCTCTCACACGTTGAAATTATCACGGTTTTGTGGAGGGGAGTTCATTTTAAGATTGGATCATCTATACCTACGCAAGTAGTTTTTAAAAAGTACTTCTTTAAGTTTGTCATTTAGGCGATGTGGTCGCTCAGCGACAAAGCCTATGTGTGTGTGTGTTAAATAAAAAATAAAAAAAAAGTTTGTCATTATTATTGTTTATTTGACACTATTCCTTTTTGTTTTGATTATTTAATGACATTTTTTTTTATTTTGTATTAATCTGATTGAAAATGTATTTTTAAATTAATTGACTTCTCTATTGTATTAGGTGTGACCTGTAAGGATAATGTAGGTAAGTTTGTGTGAAATATATAAAAAAATAAATCAGATATTATTAATATAAATTAATAGGACTAGCTGTGACCGCGACTCCGTCCGCGTTAAAATATGTTTGTATGGGGGCCAAGTCTTATCATAACAAGAATTCTAATAATAATAATGTTATAATGTTTATCTAATGATCTATATTATTATCTACTATATTACTAGCTACAGTTTATAATCTATATTATTATTTTCTATCAATATACCTTCCTAAAAATTGTTTGACATTAGCTACACATACACTAACGTTCATTCCTTCCGGCTTATCCCGTGTACAGATAAGCGACGGGATAAAATAAAACACGACGTGGTATTTCGCTTGATCATTGGTATAAGAGTTATGGAGGAACATACCTATACCTAAACATACATAGAAACAGAAAATAAAACAAAAATAGTCAAATAATTACAGTATTCATTTTAGCCAACTTACCTAAACGTCAACTATACCGTGGGCCTCTTCGTAAAGACGCTTGAAACGATCGAAGATCTGCATCTTAATCCAGACTTTGTTGTAACGAATGTACCCGTTAGTGGAACTATCGTACATAATACAACATGTGTATGGAAGCTGAAAAGATAACACAAAATAATGTTCACTGATTTTCAGACCGATAAACAAAATTTATTTAAACTTGATAGATAAAACATTTATCATTGCCGTAAAATGAGCCCCCCCCCCCCCCCCCCTCTATCCTAAAAAAATAAGAGATACCTTAAATAAAAAAATTGTGAATTAAGAATCTTCGTATAACGTGTTAGATTTAGTTTTAATACGATACTGGGTGAGTACCTACGAAACTAACCCATCAAAATTGAGTAGATTATCATCTTCTTAACCTTTTCCCAAATAGATATAAATAGTATAATAAAAAATAATAGGGGGTAGATATAAAAATAATTTCATTTATGTAAGGATAATCTTTGCGTTTCAATTGTGGGTAGATTTATAAATTGAACAAATCTTACACTTGTGTTAACTTACAACTGTTTGTGCACTAGGTAATTCGGAAAACCAAATAGATTACGTAGGTTTACACTGTAGTTAGGTACTAACCTGATCGATATAATCCATAAGCATCCAGCCGTTGTAAGCTACACGGGGCAAATGAGCATATTTTCGCTTGAGTTGTTTTTCGAAAATGTTCATAAGGGTGTCCATGCAGTCCTTTATGTTTATGTGGGCTGAATAATGCATTGGCTCCTCCACGCTCGTTTTAACCAGCAAAACATTGTGCGGCTGCAAGAATAATATGCATACTTAGGTACCTATATAAAAAATATAAAACTTCTTCTACTTAGGTACCGGCATTTGCGGTAGATACCTACCTAATCTAGAGGAAATATTACTATACATAGAGGAAATATTGGCTTACCATTACCATTGTAGAAGATATTATGTTCGGAAGATGTTAGGAAAGTTCAATTTAAATTCCGAAGCAACGGCTATCGCGCAGCACAAGACAGAAAAAACAGAAATTTGACAGATGGATCGGAATGCACTTGCGTTTGATTGTTTAATTCGCCGCCGCCATTTGATTGGTTGACGAATGATTGCTTTGACTTTTTTTTTAATGATACCAACTCATATATAAGCAAAACGATACGATATAGTTTAAAAAAAGAGTATTAGTAATTTTTTTTTACATTAGTGTGTGAATTCTCCACCAATAGATATATTTTTTATTGCTGAATCATAAGCATTATATAAGCAAACTGCGAACAGATCGCATCTATGTAATTGTGGCAACGCTAAAAAAGATGCGACATATATTAATATTATTAAAATCTAGCACCCGTAACACAAGCTTCGAGCTTACCACGGGGCTAGATGTCGCTGTGTAAAATTGTCCAGTAATATTTATTTTATTTATTTATTTATATGTATTATGTCGCAGTCATCTGGATATTTTATCTGAATATCATAGTTTTAGAATTAAGTTTATATTAAAGTACTTATTGTAACAGGCTAAGTGGGAGCACACTCGACTTTCATTCCGAAGGTCGTGGGTTCAACCCCGCCTCACGCCTCTGATTTTTCTTCTTGGAAAATGATTTATTAATTAGGAAGGAAATTCCCAGTAGTCCAACTGGCAAGACTACGCGGTAAGACTAGAGGGAATAGGCCTCTGAATCAGGGTTTCTCAACACTCAGAATATCTGAAAGGTATTCGCTTAAAGTCTCTCAGGCATAAAAAAAAAGGCAGAATTTCTTTCTAAATATATTTCAGATGCTGTAAAATAACAATATTATTAAAACCAGAAGTGGATAGTGAGTTTAGTATTGTTTTGCCATTAACACACACCATATGCTCGTAGAAAGTGTACCTACAACGTTAATTTACAACATAAAGATTACAAATGTTCGTAATATTTACAATAATATTCGCAACATTAAAATAACTTTATTTAGAACATAATGATAGAACTAGGATGTAGGCACCTAAAAATAACAATCATACAAACATTATTTCCACAACTTAGGCCAATAAGAAAAATGTATATTACAGAAATCACAAAACGAATCAATATTTAAAATCAGATTAAAAAATTACAATACGCAAGTTTACGTTATTAAATAAAATATGGAGAATCAGAAGTGAAGGCGATATTTAGACTCACTTGTTAGTAAAATATATTAAAAATTATAGTTCAACGCTTAAATCTTTATATTGAAGATATATAAATATACACTTCAAATTAAAATAATAATTTAATTAGATGATAAGAATAGTGAACAGAGTATAGGGGAGCGTCACTTAATAGACAGAAAAATGATAATGCAGCAGAATTCAAATTCAGCCCGCCTCCTGACTTACACTCCATTCCTCAGCACACTAAATTATTCTAATACATAATATTTTCCATAAATACATCTCAATAAGTTATTGTAGAAACATTATATACAATATTTACACTCTGATCGCGCGACACACACGCAAATATTAGCTTACAAAAAACAGAATACTTTCTATGATATACAAATAAGGTGTCACATCATGACGAGGGTCGGAGACATTCTGTGGCACACAGCGCCATATTGCTCTTAAATTGTCATTGAACCAAAACTCATACATGACCACAAAACAACTCCACACCTATCTAAACATAATGAGATATATTTAATAAATAAATGATGTGTGTATAAAAATATGCGAATTAATATCTTAATAATAATTAATAAAAAAATCATTTCATTGTTCCGTTATACCTATGGAATACAGATTTTCGATTCACAGACACATTCAACAACATAAATATTGGCTCAGGTTAACACGTGGATTTGGGTACATCATTGGTAATTAATCATACATGTGTAGATCAGACTTGCTGTATCGAATACAATAATCTTAAGTTCCTACTCAGTAAATAGATTTACATCATTCATGTGCTACTTGATAAACTTATCTGATCCAAGACACTATTTCAGCCCTCAATTGTCGACAAGATATGATACAACTGAAACCGGTACTAACTGTTACAATTCCTCTACAATATTACTAAAAATAATAATTTACACTTAAATTAAAACGATGTTAATTCAATTAAAATGTGACACCACAATTAGGTAAAAATTTCCTATATCCTAAATGACAAATAATTATAAAAATACTACGTTTAACCCGCATCAAACAACGAACTATCTCTAACAAAACGCTCAGTTTCACCCAGCAGATATATTTATAAACAATTCCAATTTTGAATAAACAATGATCTTTGACTAAGAGACGATCTTTTATAATCGCTTGGAATCTATGCTTGCCAACTCCTACATATAAATCAAATCGATTAGAAAACTTGACTGATATGACAAAATGCTACAGGTGAAGATTTTTACAGCGAATCAGGAGACATACAACGAACTGCCTTGAACTTATTAATACCGGAAACGTTGGACTCTTCTTCCATCAAGAGTGGTACAGAGTATTCTAGCAGTTCGATGTATCATTATTTATACTACAAGATACACAAATTACACAATTTGGATATTGTTCTAAGTACAACAGTAATTTAGTCAACCTTATTATATGTCATTTATTTTTGATTATTATTTATCATTTTGCCAATTTTAAGAGGTTTTCATAAAAATAATGTAAATATAAATGTGTAGTCATTTTATAAATAAAATATAACCTAAGTCTAGTATCTATTCAAATTAGATTATCATAAATAAAGATAAGAAAACTAGTGATAAAGCTGCTAGAAATGTTTTCTACAAAATAAGTTAGTTAATTTGATTATTGAATATTGTAAACCAAGCCCTTATTTATGAACTACTGATATATTGCAGCTGCATGCTTACATTTGTAATATTTAGTTCTTAGCCAAGATAAAATATCGTATAACTCAACTGATTTAACATATTAATCTAAACCGGGACAATGATATATTCTAAAATAACTATAGGATATATTGTTCTAATCCAGGTGATATAACAGCCCTGGGCACAGTGGGTCAGCCCGCTGCATCGAGTAGAGCTATCAAGTCTTGTGGTCAGTTGAAGAGGACAGAGCTGGGATCCTCATTGTCCATCTGCTTCACGTGGCGCAGTACATCCTTCTTGGTTATCACCCCGAGTAGACGGCTGGGAAAATAACACTAAATTGGTTTGCGTTTCATTTCAACAAAAATTAATCTTCCCTGTTCTTCTTTTAGTTCTTTCTTAAGTTATATGAATTCTTATATGAATAACTAACTATTTATTTATTTGACGACCTCTGTGGCGCAGCGGGCGAAGGTTCGCCTGCGACGCAAGAGGTTGCGGGTTCGATTCCCGCCTCGGAACAACAATTTGTATGATCTGCAAATATTTGTTCCGGGTGTCTGGGTGTTATATATGTATAATAAAATATCTATATATTATGTATGTATATTATATTAAGTATATCAGAAATCTAGCACCCGTAACACAAGCTTCGAGCTTACCACGTGGCTAGATGTCGCTGTGTAAAATTGTCCAGTAATATTTATTTATTTATTATCACTGTATTATAATTTACTAGCTGAATATAGCGGTAATATATTATTGCGGGTTCGATTCTCGCCTCAGAACAAAAATTTGTACGATCTGCAGATATTTGTTCCGAGTGTCTGGGTATTATAAATGTATAATAATAAATAACTATCTACGAGTATGTATGTATATTATATTAAGTATGTCAGAAATCTAGCACCCGCAACACAAGCCATGAGCTTACCACAGGGCTAGATGTTGCTATGTGAATTGTCCAGTAATATTTATTAATTAATTATAACGTGGTAGAATAGAAGCCTGGGGCAGAAAGCTAGTATTATATATATATATATATGTTAATAGAATTGAGTGATGAGATCCGCAGGAGAACGTGGGTCACCGACATAGACCAATTTATTCTTTTATTATTAGATAAGATCTTTGAAGTGGCAACGTTAGCAGGCCATATAGCGAGGAGTAAAGATGGGGCCGAAAGGTTCTCGAGTGGAGACCACGGATCAGATAATGCTGCGTTGGACGCCCACCAACAAGGTGGACAGATGATTTGGTGAAGGTGGTAGGCTCGCGGTGGATACAGGCCGCGAGCGACCGTAATGACTGGAAGTCATATAGGGAGGCCTATGTCCAGCAGTGGACTTCCAATGGCTGAGATGATGATGATGATGTTAATAGTATTCAGTAGGTATTAATTAATTGAGTAATATAGTGACCCGTTGTGCGTGACGAGCGTCTGCCTCAGGCCCAGCTTGCGGAACATGTCGACGACGGTCTCCATGGGCGTCTGGTCGGTGACGGTGATGGGCGCCATGTCCAGGATGCGGCTGAGGTTGAGGCCGGCGCCGGCGCCCGGGCCCGCGGTCGCGCCGCCCCCGAACACCACCGTCGTCTGCCCCGTGATGCCTTCTACCGTGTGGCGGGCGTTGCCTGAAATTATATAATTATAATTAATTTATAGGAAGTTTTTGTTTCGATAAACTATATTTTTATATTGGATAGCGCAGTCTGCGTCTCTCTCGGCAGTGTGGCCAGCTCGCTAGTCAAACTCACCCAGAGCCAGGTTGAGGTCGCGCCGCAGTCTGCGTCTCTCTCGGCAGTGTGGCCAGCTCGCTAGTCAAACTCACCCAGAGCCAGGTTGAGGTCGCGCCGCAGTCTGCGTCTCTCTCGGCAGTGTGGCCAGCTCGCTAGTCAAACTCACCCAGAGCCAGGTTGAGGTCGCGCCGCAGTCTGCGTCTCTCTCGGCAGTGTGGCCAGCTCGCTAGTCAAACTCACCCAGAGCCAGGTTGAGGTCGCGCCGCAGTCTGCGTCTCTCTCGGCAGTGTGGCCAGCTCGCTAGTCAAACTCACCCAGAGCCAGGTTGAGGTCGCGCCGCAGTCTGCGTCTCTCTCGGCAGTGTGGCCAGCTCGCTAGTCAAACTCACCCAGAGCCAGGTTGAGGTCGCGCCGCAGTCTGCGTCTCTCTCGGCAGTGTGGCCAGCTCGCTAGTCAAACTCACCCAGAGCCAGGTTGAGGTCGCGCCGCAGTACGAAGCCGACGAGGTACTGCGACTCGCGCGAGACCACGACGGGGTAGCCGTTGTGCTCCGTCTCTTTCAGCAGTGTTTCCAGCTCGTCCACGCTCATTGAGTCTTGGGTTATCACGGACAATGTCTCGTTGCGCCTGTAACAATGTTAGTGATGTTATCTATACTAATATTATAAAGCTGAAGAGTTTGATTGTTTGTTTGTTTGTTTGAACGCGCTAATCTCAGGAACCACTGGTCCGATTTAAAAAACTCTTTCAGTGTTGGATAGTCCACTTCTTGAGAAATTATAGGCTATATTTTATGAAAAAAAGCAAGCGAAGCTGTTGGCGGTCGGCTAGTTATTTATCAAGATGACTCTAACAAAAGTGTTAAGAATACGTTTTGACATTTTATGTTATAAAAGGTGTAATAAGTCAATTCACAACGCAACACCTAGCCCCGTGGTAAGGTTACGTACGATGTAACGGATTGTAAATATTGTCTTGAAACAATTTGGAAATACATATAAGTGCTAGTTTGTATTCGACAAAGCAGAAGGTGTAAAACACTTATTGGATGAATTATTTTCGCCGCAGCGTTTCTTACATATTACATAACTAGCTGCGCTCGCGACTTCGTATGTGTTAAATTATGTTTGAAAGAAGGCCACGTCTTATCATAACTGGAGCAATTTGTCTAATCATGTGACCCAGACCAATTAATTTTAATTTACAAAATTTCATCAAATTCGCAACATTGGTTTAAGAGTTTTTGAGGAACATAATATGCATTATGACATGTTTTTTTATATCATAAACATATTGTATGTATTAACAGAGGTCGACAACACAAATTGACGATCTCTGTGGCGCAGCGGGCGAAAGTCTGCCGGCGTAAGTATATCAGATATCTAGCACCCGTAACACAGGCTTCGAGCTTACCGCGAAATAGATGATGTAATTTTCCAGCCTACCATTATTATTAGTTTTTTCCGTACTTCAATTATATACTTTCAAACAAGCTGTTGAGCCTGTACTCAATGAATTAAATAGTTAGACGCAACAGACATTTCAGAGAGAGAGAGTTCAACAGACGGAGAGTATTTCGTTCGCATTAAAAGATTAGTTAGTTAAAGACCCACAAAGTCGCAGATGCAACTTTTACTTTGCGATAGTGAATTCGGTTATTTTCTTAATTTATGAAGTCTTTGCAAAAAATAAAGTGTGTAATTGCTTTTTACAAGTGTATAAATTGCATATATCGTATTATTAACTAGTTGTAAGTTTTAAAAGTATTTAGAACAGCGAAAATTTCACGATTTATTGGCTATGTGAATCCAAAAGATTTTTACAGCACTTTCAACCAAAATAACAATTAATCAAAGTTTACATTATCTTTTTTGATGTAATGGGCAAGCTTTAAGTTTAGTCACCTTCAGTCATTATAGGATCTATATACTCTTGGCTAAAGTGAGTCATTACATCAACGTATATTTAACCAAAATTTATTCTGCATAAAAAAATTGCATAATGAATATTACGTCTCACACAATTGAGCACGGGTCTTTCTGATAGAAACCCTCATAGGTCCTGCGGATTTCGTATAACCACCACGCTTATAAGGCGTTTGGTGATAGCTTACAGTTACCTTCGTGACAGAAAGTTCCTGTCATGTAGATAACTGTTTGAAGGTCATCAAACTGTTCTCAGAACATACCGGTTTCCTTACTATGTTTGCCTTCACCGTTAGAGCACGTGTATAATTTTCAAGAATAGAAGAATCCAGAAGTGCGCTTCGGAGTTTGAACCCACGACCTTCGGAATGAAAGTCGAGTGTGCTCACACAAAGCTAATAATGCGGTTTTTATACAAAAGTTCAGAAAACTAAGCAGCCATGTTTTGGTTGGCAATAAAGTAAGAGGCAACAGGATCAATTCTCGTAATTCTGAAGACGAATTTCTGTACTGAATAGTCACCAAGACGAGTATAGGCGCGGGCGGGAAAATCGCTAGTGAGCGGCATATAAAGGAAATAGCGGCATATAATACATAGGAAAGTTAATATAGGTCGTATTGTAAAAAAACGATCGCATAAAGTACTCGGAAATTTTCTATTGGTAAATTTTATTGCGCGTGAGTGTTCTAGTGTGTGTGTCTGAAATGTTAACAACTCTGTGCGGTGCTCCTAGCCAAATTATAGTTCAAAAACCACTGTGAATGGAATACAAATACAAAGGGCTAGAAACATACCAACCTGAAAGTCTGGAAATACATCAAACATACTCGGCAAGTGATAGTTTTAGTCAATTATTCCACTTGAAATATGTAACGAATTTTGAGAATCACGCACACATGCACAGTAATTCAAATTTTGAGTTCATACTGCTACTGTAGCTACCTTTTTTCGAAAAAATATTTAAACTACCACCGAAATTATTTACCAAAGTTATCAAAATAAACCTTAGATAATAGAATACCAATAGATATGTTTCTAAATTGTCTATGGAATTAGTTTATAAGATGACTAAAATAAAAATGATGACATCTCTGTCTTATGTATGGAATTAAAAGGAGCCTAACTATATACTCAACAGTTGCGCTTGGTTGCCAATATTTATGGCACGTGCCTTTCTTCAGCTTCCTTCGATATCATTTACTGTCACTTTGGATAGTTTGGATATCATTTACTGTCACTTTTTGGTTTTGTTTACATCGATAGTGGTGTTCTTGCATATTGCACGAGTTATCGATATTTTGATTTTAGACTTAGGTAAAAAGTTATAGACCATGTTAATTTGAATAAATGTTGATAATATATTGTGTTTTTGCAGAATAGCATGAATCGTAGAATGAAATGACGGATTAGATTTCAGGTTTTTTATACAATATTATATAATTTTGAAATATAAATTATTTTGATATATAATAATATACTAAATATAAGTAAGTATATTGTATTAAGTATATTGTGTTTTATAATTATCTAAAACATTTGGCTTATTCAGGTCTTTCATTCGTTTAGTTATATTCTGTGGGTATATTAATTTAGTTAAAATGAACTTTAAACATTAAGTAGAACTCAAACTAGTTAAAATAAGGTTAAAAGTTCATTTTCACTAAATTAATATGCCCACAGAATATAACTAAACGAATGTTTGAATTTGAGTTCTACTTAAGTACCTATTTTTTTTTGTTCTAGTTAAAATGTTTTTTGTTTTGCTTGGTTTTATAACTGTATTAATTCTATAATTCTATAATTTAATATTTACGTACTTCAATTTACAATAAATACATTATCATAAAAAAAGTTCAGTTGAAAACAAACTCTATCGATAAATTATTATAATATACCTACCTCGTACAACACTAATTTATGTTAGCGTAGGTATACACGATGTATTCGTGGTTAGGGCCATTCCATTAAATTCGTTCTTCTGAGAAATAAACCGTCCATCTTGAGACATTGAATGTGACGTAATTGACACTGACAGTGACAGCCGCATACATTCAATCATTAACAATCAAACGTATTGCCAACTACAAACAGAATTTGGACAAAAAATAAGTTTTTATTTTATAAGTTGTTATTAAACGTCCTTATTTATACAGCAGCATTTATTTATTATATTTAGTTTGTTTTAATTATTGACATGGAACACGTGTCTCCGGATATTCTATTAATTCTCTTGTATGCAATAATGAACTAGACAAAACCAAATAAATCAATATAAACTAGCTATGAACGTAAAAAACACAAGCGAAGCTGTCGGCAGGTCGCCTAGTGATTATACTACATTATTAAGTAGTAGAACTTGTTGAATGTTCGCAATATCTTAATAATATTAAGAAGTGATTTGAGAAAATAAGTGGACAGACAGATGGGCACGGAAGAGCAAGACATCCTAACAACCTTCCATAAGAACATTACAAAATAATAATCAAAAATTCGCCAACATTATATAAAGCAGTGCCTAACATCTACATTTTTCATTTGGTAAGAATTTCGCATTATAACCCTAGTATCTTAGTATAATGTGTAAGTAACTTAGAAGTCAGAAATAAATAATGTACCTAATGGATATGATCATCATCATATCAGCCATTGGACGTCCACTGCTGGACATAGGCCTCCCTATATGACTTCCAGTCATTACGGTTGCTCGCAGGACTAAAGCATGGGTTTACTCAAAAAGGGTATTCTGAAGCATTTAATGGGTTCGGCAGCACGCAGGTAAAATCTTTGATGCTACAGGCGTCCATAGGCTGCGGTAACCGCTCTCCACCAAGTGGGCCGTATGCTTGTCTGCCAACTTGGTAGTATAAAAAAAAAAGCCTGCATCCACCGCGAGCCGACCGTCTTCACCAAATCATCAGTCCACCTTGTTGGTCTTTTCTAGGGCGTCGTAGCCCCCCCCCCCCCCCCCCCCTCCCCCTTTCAATCATCATTTTGTTACTAAATTTAAATTCCACCGCGAGCCGACCCTCTTCACCAAATCATCAGTCCACCTTGTTTTTACCAAATCATCAGTCCACCTTGTTGGTCTTTTCCAGGGCGTCGTAGCCCCCCCCCCCCCCCCTCTCTTTAAATCATGATTGTTACTAAATTTAAATTCTTACTTGGGCTGCATAACATCAGCGGCGAGGCTGGTGTGCTGGAACTCGTCCTTGCTGTCGAGGAACGGATAGCCGTTGAGGGCGATGTGCGCGTCGTAGATGCCCTGCCGGCCGAGCGCGTCGCCGACCCACTTGGAGGCCATCGCCGCCGCCATCAGCGGCACGATGTACCGCACGCCGCCCGTCAGCTCGAACATTATCACTACCAGGGACACTGGAACAAACAAAAAAAATCAAATATCACATTTTTTTAGCTCTCTTTCCCTCCAAAGGTTGCCTGGTAGAGATCGCTCTTTAGCGATAAGGCCGCCCATTGTACTTCTTTATTTTGTTGTATTTGTTTGTTTGTTTTATTAATTTATTTATTTATTGTACAAAACACATTACAACCACAATGAAATATGCTTATTGAAGTTAGTGTGTACAATAAAGTGTTTTTGTATTGTATTGTAAATATCATCTTATAGCGTTGTATTACACACATAACGAACACAAAAAGAGGTTCAAAGTTGTGGCAATATTTTGTATATTGTCAAAGCGGTAGTTTTCAGTGGCACCGTGTATGGAATGAGAAAACGGAGGGGAATCAATCTCACAGATAAGAGTTTATACTAGCTGAGGAGCCTATGGATCACTATATTTATTTTTATACATTAGTTTCATCTCAAAAAATAAGTCATTTTTATTATATGAGCATAGATAAAAGCCTACCTGTCATTCGTGTGACTCCGCCCAACACAGCGGCGGCCCCGACCATGGCATACAGGCCGGGCGTGATGCAAACCTTCCCGCTAGAGCATTCGCCACTAAACATCCAGATTTGAGGGTAGTTGTATGCTAGCTGCTCCACACCTGCCAAACAAAACAAATTATAGGTATGATATTAAGGTTAACTATATTAAAATGCGCGTTATTCTTATATTTAATTATACCTAAATATCCCACCCAACGGTACCTATACATTTTAGCAAATTTAACATATTTAATTTGACAAGGCAAGGTTGTATATTGTGTTGTGTGTTATCATAACTTTAAGAAGAATTTAAATAGCCTATCCTGTGTCCTATACCCCTAAGTATTTATCTACAAAATTTCATCAAAATCTCTCTATTAAGCTCTTCGCTATTAGGCCGTCGACGGGCACAACTATAGGGACGATAGTCGCTGACTCCACATCCCACATGGTACAAAATCTCCTATATTAGTGTAGATTATTATTATTATTTCGATACTCCTTACGTATCTTCGTGTAACTGCCAGGTACACACTTAAACGTTTGTTGCATTTTTGGCATCTACACATGCCAGTCTATCATTATAACTTACAAAAAAAGCCTACTCTTAGTATGTTTCCTTGGTCGTATAACTGTCCAACTTCATAATGTTCCTAACATTTTCTAATGTTCAATGTTCAAATCTTTAAAACGCTCTCCTGTCAAATTTGTGTTTTGCAGTTACACAAATAGTTGTGTATCTGCAAAACACAGCGTGAGCGTTTTAAAGATTTAAAAATGTTAGGAACATTATGAAGTTGATTATAATATCGACACTTCCTAAGTATAGACTTGGAAGTGTCGATATTATAATTATATTTGAATTGAATCCTCACCAATGCCGACCATTCGTCCGGCGATCGCGCCCAACGCTAAGCTGGGTATGAACAGTCCGCAGGGCACCTTCATGCCGAACGTGAACACGGTGATGACCAGCTTCAGCATCAGCGCCAGCGACAGCAGCCACATGGCGCGGTAGACGCCCGCGCCCGCCGCCGCAGACTCGATGGAGTCGCTCGCATCCGTGAAGTTGCGGCTGTAGTCGCTGGAATACAAACAAACAAACTATTATAATAACAACTTGCCTGCCCGCGGCTTGGCCCGCCAAAAAATTAAAATTTATTAAAATTAATACATTTTATAGATGTTTATTAATTTAAGACCTAAAATTGTATTTTTTTATTGTGTTGTCTGTGTGTCAATATAAATGTTTTTTCTATTCTATTCTATTTTGTAATCTTACAGCGATACAGTGTCATATATATAATTATTATTCTATGTATATAAAAAATTTGACCGAAAGAAGATTGTGATTTTCTAGAATTACAAAAATACCAAAGTGATTTTTTGGTTTATTACAAAGATGATAAATTTAATTTATAATTAGTAGGTAAGTAGGTAGCCTAATCAATCAATGGATGTTATGAGTGTGTATGTGTGTGTATATTGTAGGCAACAAACACAACAATTTCCAGCACTTATCAAACGATAAAAAAAGTTCACTTACCATAGCGGATCGGTAGAAGCAATGCCGCACTGGTTAAAGAGCAGGTAGATCAATTCACTGGTGTTCATCCGAGTGTACGGGTTAGGGTAAGCGACCACTGCGGTAACCAGGGTTACCACCAGCACCTCTGTGACGGGATACTGGCCGAGCTTGGACAGCTTGCGGTAGCGGCACCAGTAGATGTTGGCCTTTATGAAGATTGTGGCGATACAACCCTGGAATTAATTAAATAATATTCCATTTATTCGAGTTTGAAGATTCGATTTCATAAAAATCAAATTGTCTATATAGCTGAACTAGGCTTGAAATGTGATAAATATTGAATTAAATAAATTTGTTTTGTTAATCTAGGTTATTTATATTAGTTAACTAGCTTTCCACTTCACTGTTAAAGCAGGTTTATAAAGTGCACTTAAGTTCTCAAAAATCCAGTGGTGCGCGGCGGGGTTTGAACCCACGACCTTCGGAATTAAAGTGTGTTCCTACTGGCCAACACGGCTCTTCGAATTCTAAGTAACATAATAATAAGACACTCACCCCTATGATGCCAAGACCCACAAAAGGTATAAGCTCGAAGAATATCCACGGCTTGTTGTACTCCACGAAGAACAGAACTGAATGCTCGTTGCCGAAAGGGTTGATGGAGCGCAGAATGAAGGCGGCTATCAACGCGCAGAAAAACGACCGCCACAGAGTCTTCAGGGGGAAATAGTACGAAACCTGCGAAGAAAAACACCTTGTTATCAAATGCTATGCAAAAATATCCTTAATTTAACATTCATAAAACCCGTAAAATCACAAAGATTTACTTGGACATGTCATCACTATCAATCACCCCCTAAATTTCGAGCTATTACGTAACTCCTCGATAGCGTAGTAATTAGCGCAACCAGGGCTAAAATGGATGGCGTGAGTTCGACTCCCACTCGAGGACCAAGGTTGCGTTGTGATCTTGTAATTTTTCCTAAACGATTTCCTAATTATTTTAATTGGTTACCCATTTCGTGTTCTATTGTAATGATATAGTTACCTCCTCTAAACTGAAGAGTACTCCTCCAATAGGCGCGCCGAACGCCACGGACACTCCGGCCGCCGCCGCCGCCGACAATATCTCTCTCTTCTTGGCTTCATTGCGTCCGTACTTCGGGAATAGGTACGACAGGATGTTACCTGGAGAGAATATTTTATATTAGCTCTCTTTAAGGCAGTCAGAGAGTGTGTATTATGTAGTTTTAGCGAGTCCTGAGTCAGTCCAGGTGTAATGAGTGTATTTTTGTGTATTTTTAGTGAGTCCGGAGTCAGTCCAGGTGTAGTGAGTATATTTTTAGTGAGTCCTGAGTCAGTCCAGGTGTAGTGAGTGTATTTTTAGTGAGTCCTGAGTCAGTCTATGTGCAGTGAGTGTATTTTTAGTGACTCCAGAGTCAGTCCGGGTGCAGTGAGTGTATGTTTAGTGAGTCCAGCCAGACTTAGTCCACGTGTAGTGAGTGCTTACCAAGACAGCAGGCGATATGCACCATAGGCCCCTCCTTGCCGAGCGACAGGCCCGACGACACGGACAGAATGAGCCCCACCACCTTTATGATGAGCGTCCATTTGCCGAGGTAGCCGCGGATTATGAACCCGCTCAGGATCGTCTTGATCTCGGGGATACCTGTCGTATTTTGAAAATAAATTTTTTATTAATTTATTTGAAATTGGCATTGCTATAAATGGCAAAGCTGTGTTGATATAACCCCTTAAACTTCCTTATTTATTATTTATTTACTATAAAATCCAGAACATAACATTACGCTTATCCAATACGAATAGCTAATAATATAAAGATCATCTCAGACATTGGACGTCCACTGCTGGACAAAGGCCTCCTTCTAGTCATTACGGTCGCTCGCGGCCTGCATCCTATAACGCATCATATAATAAATATAAGTTATAGTTAAGGCATGATTTATCTGCCAGCTAAGCTACTACATACCAGATCCACAGGATAAATATATAAGATAAGGCATGTTTTATCTATCAGTTCAGCTTCTACATACCAGATCCACAAGATAAATATACAAGTTAAGGCATGATTTATCTGCCAATTCAGCTACCACGTACCAGATCCGCAGGCGTAGGGCGCGAACATGCGCACGAGCGAGGCGGAGAGCGCGGCGAACAGCAGCGCCCACGCGATGTAGAACATGTAGCTGATGATGTACGCGCCGGCGCCTTCCGCGCGGTCGCCGAACACTTGCGGCCAGGTCGACCACTGTTACAAATGGTATATCATAACTACTATATTGACGACGGCTGTGGCGCAGCGGACGTAGGTCTGCGACGCAGGAGGTGGCGTGTTCGATTCCCGCATCGGAACAAACATTTGTACGATCTACTTCGTTTTCCGAGTGTCTGAGTGTTAGATATGTATAATAACAAATATATATCTATGTATATTATATTAAGTATATCAGAATTCTTAGCACCCGTAACAAAAGCTTCGAGCTTGCAACGGGGCTAGATGTTGCGGATTGTCCAGCTATTATTTATTTATTTATTATATATTCGACCAAGGGTGAAGGATAATATGGTCGGTTTTTTAGTTCAGACAGAGAGCAATCACGTGGTTCAACGTAACACAAATGTTATATGATATTTTAAAAGTCAGTTTATTTATTACGGGCAGTTCTGACGTCACTTTCACGCTATAACTGAACTGTAATAATACTACCCAAGCCGGAAGTAGTGTTAAAGGCTTCAAGGCTCTTTGTTAAGTGATTGGTCCGTAGTTAAGTAATTGGCGCACACTGTTAATGCGTGCCCTAGTGTATGCGTTTGGCTGTCACTGCAACGTTGTATTCACATACATATAGTTGTATAATTTATTACAAACTATACATCTATATTGGAAACAGGTCGTCAAGAACCGAAATAATTAGAAACCTATTTATTATGTGTAGTTAAAGATTTTAAGGTGAAGATAGATAAATAAACTACATATGTTTCTTGGCCGGGAATAACAGGCTAGTGATGGTAGTCTTGGGTTAAAGGGGAGGCCTTTGGAAGGGATATAATGATAAAATTATAAAAAAATAACTTTCTAACTCAGTATTGGATCAACTTTTCAAGCTGAGATGGTAATGTGGACTGACACTTGCCTGCACGCCGGGTAAATTATGTGCATTATTCAGAATTATTTTTAAGAAAAGAAAATTAAGATGAACATTTCGGGCTCAATCAAGTCAGTAAGAAGCGTTACCGTAGCATTGTGCAACTCTTTTCTAACACCGCCACCGCCCCTTAACAGTTGCGTACTTAGAGTAGAACTCTAGTAAAACAATTTAGAGGGTTAATATACCTGTGAGCAATTCCCCGGTTCAAAGTTGGTGGTGTTGATGTCCGACCAGCAGCACTGCTCGCGGTTCAGCCAGAAAGCGGAGAGGCAGATCCCGAACTTGAGGTCAGTCATCCAGGAGGCGCCGATGTCAATGACCCCGGCCACGATGCCCGTGCAGACACCCACTAGGAGCACGCACACCCAACCGGACCACGCGTCGTGCGCTCCCTGAAAGATAAAATAAATAAATATTGCTAGACAATTTACACAACGACATCTAAGCCCCGTGGTAAGCACAAAGTTTGTGTTACGGGAGCTAGATTTCTGATATACTTAATATAATATACATACATAGATAGATATTTTTTAATGTGAGTGGGTGTGTTTTATAGATAGAGACATTTGGGGTTTTTGGGGACAGCCTCGTCATTCACAAACCTTCGGGTCTGATGGATTTTCCTTAGTTATTGGTGGCATTTAGACTACATCTCTTTCTGAACCTTACTGTACACCTATTATTTAATATCAGCTGATTGACAAATAGCTTGTTAGTAATAAACCTATCCCCATAGTAAAATATTTTTTTTACCTTTATGAGATCCCAACATGAGTCTTGTCGTTTCTTGACAATGTATCTGTGTCTCATCCGATCTCGGGCGATGTCTCGCTGCCAGTCGATTGTGTGGAAATCTTCATACTGGCCAATGCCAGGGATATCATCGTCTCCTAAACAACATACAAATTGAATAATTTACTAAATCATCAAATGTTTAAACTTCTGAAGCAAAATAAAATTTACTGTTTGAGTTTCTATATTAATCATGTCATTTACAAGAACAATTTTTTTGTATGTGCTGTTAATTTATAAGCAATTTATAAGGCAGTACTTAAATATATTAATTAACACACGTTGATTATGCTGTTTAATAAATATTTGCATTTCAGGTATAACTTAATTATTATTCTACAGCGAGTAACAGTTATAAATTTTATTTTAACTTTTAAATAAAGAACCACAAAAAATATTCTTATCAATCTAATCTTAGTAGGTTATAAAGAAGTTATCAAACTTTCTCATTAAGTCTTTTCAAGGACTTGTAGAACAGAACAGTTGAAAAGTTCGATGTTAACAACATTAGCTACAACAGGTATCTGTTTGGGATAGTCTATACCATTAAGAAATAATAAAAGAACGTACCTTGCATTCCGGAGAACATAATTGTGTCCCCTGCAACAATAAACGAGAATATAATAGAGGTTCACAGCTCAACCTCAACTACTGCATCAAGGATATAACACATCATTCTGGCGTACACTGAGCATTGCTCCAGTCAGTACTCTTAATATTATTCCATAATAATAATACGATAGTCTTATGTTATTTTTAGGAAACAACAAATTGGTAGCTGTCTACCTGGCGATGGGGAGTCACGGCACGGACTGACGTGAAGTTCCTCCAGGCTAGTTAGAAACGTCATTTTGACATAATTGACAAGTAGGGTTACCAACATGTCCTACACGTTTTGGCAAAGTAATTACGCTCGTTTTTGTTAAATACAAAAATGACTTGAGACAAAATATAAACTGTTTCACGAGCCAATCAACATTTAAAAAGGCAATTAGACAAGCCTTTTTATTAGTAAAATTATATCTCAAAATAAAGAAACTAAAAATTAAGTAAATTAATAAACTACCAACCTACTAAATAATATTCTCTTGAAAATATGCTTCAAATATGTTTCATCAATAAACTAATCCATGCAATGATATTATGTTTAATGCTATGATAAATATTCTATAGGTATACAATTGTGAAGATTAATCGATTTAATAGTCCAGAACTTGGATGTTGGAAAAATGAACAACCTAGAATAATAGATAACTGAAATTTGAATTTTTTTGCATAATAGACAAAATAAAAAGCATCAATAAAAAGAAAAAACAAAAATCATCAATAAAAAGATGTCAAATTGAACCTAAACATTGGCGAGACCAGACGGCAATATTGAAATAAATTAACCATCACAACACTACAATGTCTTCTGTGGCGCTCCAGTAAAGGCGTTGCGGGGTGAAGGGGGTTCCGTGACTAAAATGAAATGACGCTAAGTCACGTGCCAATGTGTTGGCCATTTCTTGCAAGCAGACAGCATTTTGCGAAACATGTTACCTAATTAGCTTGAGGAAATATCTGTTCAAGTATTAGTCTGATGGGTATGTTTACCTACATCGTCAGGAATCAGAGGTTCGCTCTCGTCCGCAGAGTCGTCGATAGGGGTCATGGTGTCGCACTGTTTACACTGCGTTGCGTCCCGGAGCGCACTGAGCGGTCGCGTTCGGCCACTCACACAGGCAGATGTGCCACACCAAGCGATACCTATCGGCCTACGCGCCGCTTATATCAAACATCGCACATTTTAGAACGCTTATCTGTTATTTACATAATATAATGGATGCGCAGACGGCGTGCTAATATTTAATGAACGAATAATGATAAATTACTAATAATTATAAACTTTATTGGGTTCATCAAATGTATTTTTTTACGAATTTAAAGTTATAGGTACTGAACAATTTATGTAATGTATAACTTATAAGGATCTTTAAATCGAACCAAAACAGTTTTTTTAACTTTCAAAAACTATTAGGTAGGTTCTCACTGAAATTCAAAAGTAAAAAACTACCGAAAAAAGTAGATTTAAAAAAAAATTCATTAAAATTCTGGTAGAGTCGAGAGTAGAGTTTTCTTTCTTTTTCTTTATTTAGGGCTCAACTAAATACAAAACTATATAAAACAGTCAGAGTCACCAATGCCACCTAACAATCAAAATGAATTCGTCGAATGAACCAATAAATCCATTACAAGACATAAAGTTATTATTTTAAAATTACTTCAATTGGTGTACGAGTACGAAGTCTTATTTCCATTGTTTTTGTCCAGTCTGCATGCCATGAAAGCACCGAGTAAAAGCTACCTGTCTAGGCTAAATGAATGAACTAATCTACGCATTGGATACTCACTAATGATAATATGATGTACCTAGGGTATACGAGACGATATGAATCACTCAGAATGATTAAAAATAAAACTAGGTTACTCGGTGAAATGTTCGACTATAATATAGCTTACCGACAGAAGTGCCAAAGTACTGCGTAATGTCAGCTTGAAAAATAAACTGCTTAAGTATACAATAATTAAGACCAAGAAATAACTAAGGCTAAAACCCCTTATACACATTCGCCCAAAGTTTGCGCCGAGGCATGGCCGAGCATGTTAGGGCTCTTAAGGTTTGGTTGGTTTTTCGTACGATCATAAAAGGATCTTGTTAAGGTGATGGGTTGTCGTTATAACACCAAGCTAACCAGGCGGGTTGGTACAGGACACATTATGATGCTACTGTCCGATTTCTTGTATATTAATGACATCTGTGGTGCAGCGGGCGAAAGTCCGCCTGTGACGCAAGAGACCTGTGGGTTCGATTCTCACCTCGGGACAAAAATTTGTAAGTCTGCAAATATTTGTTCCGAGTGTCTGGATGTTATAAATTAAAAATATCAATCTATGTAAGTAGGTATATCAGGAATCTAAACCCGTAACTCAATCTTCGAGCTTAACACGGGGTTCTAGAACTTCTAGATATTGCTATGTGAATTGTCCAGCAAATTTTTGTTTGCGTATTGACAGTTCTCACACCGCCAAACCCTTAATAGGCGGCGTGAACCGCCGGAAGTAAAGCACTTATGAAGATAACTACGTAACTGCCAATCGGCAGCAGGATGCAACATCTGCACTTATGTGATTTGTCAAGTACCGATTCTGCATTGGCATTATTTATATTGAACATGAAAAATGAAAACAAAAAAAAAAAAAGAAGAGATAGAAAGGGAGCAGGGAGCATAACACGAAGGTCTTGAGTAATTAGTAAAATCACCACACTTATATGAGACAATCGATCGCAATAACTTGCCACAGTAGGTAACGATCATATTTTTTACACCGAGTGGTATAAGAACCTCAACGACACTAAGGAGAAGAGAAAGGATTAAAAATAATTTGCTAACTAGGTAATAAGACAATTCCGAATGAAGCGTTACGAAAGTTTGTGAAATACAAGGACGTGGATCTACTAGGTAATTAAAAATGATATCGATACAAATCTAAAACTAGTTTTGTGAATAACTAAATAATCATTCACAAAACTAGTTTTGTCGAAGAAAGAAGAAACCCCAGCTACTTAAGCCACATAACGAAGTATTACAGATAATAGTAATATAATGGAGGTAAAATTTGAATGCCGCCGAGGGGAGGTGGCTATTGAGCGACTTGTGGTCCAGGGAAAGGTTGAGGGTACCAGGCCACGAGGAAGATCGCCTATGAGATGGACAGATCAAATAAAAGCGGCAATAAACGACTAATCACTACACGATTGCACGAGAAAGGCAGCCATCAGAGAGGAGTGGCGGCGTGTTGTGAAGCTTGCCACCAAAACACAACTTAATGATGACCACGACCACTCTGCCAAGAGTGACACCAACTAAGAAGAAGAAGAAAATTTGATTGTTTGTTTGTTGAGACGTGTAGGTGAAACAACTGTTCTGAATGCACAAAATATTTCACAATTATGGTTGCTGGGATAGTAGAAGACAATAAGATTTGGACTCACTAGGACTTAGAAGTAAAAAACACAATCAAATCTGTTGGTGGGTCGACTATTACTACAATAAACTTACAATTGGGACTTGCTGCGGAGTTCCTTCCGTGTTCATACAGCTGGAATGTTCCATGGTTGGTGGGAGTGGTGTCTCCTGCGTGCTGGAGTCCCGGAGTTATATCCACCATGTCATCCTCCCCGGAGGAGTGCACTCCATTGCCTCGACCATTTGTTGGGGTTCCTCCCTGATAGAAACATTTAAATGCAGTGCATGTACCTACATCAGGCACCAGTCTCTCACAACGACTCAGTACTGATTTCTTTAGAATTGTCTTTACATTAAGTTCATTTACTACAAACAAAGTAGTACTGGTTTTGTGAGAGAAATAAATATTTTATTTTTATAAAAAAAATATGCTTAACCCCTGACCCAAACGCAAATCAAAGAATAGAAGTGAAAGTTTGATGTGTATGTATCTTTGTGTGTATGGATGTGTATGATATGGAGTATAAAAAAATTTGGTACCTTTTTATAAACGGACTGGTAAGTAGAGGCTGCTTTCGATCCTGCGGTCTTCAGAGGGAACCGTTCCATTTTATTATCTTGAACAAAACACAATACTTAGATACAAATTAATACATTTTGCCAATAATTTTAAAACATTCATTTATTGTTTTTTAACCTGTGGTCAAAACATAAACCCTTTTAAATTTATTTCTATAATCTGAAGTTATTTATCAATAAATATTGATACTAATAAATAAATATACTTACTTATCTTTAGAATTTTATGGAAATGAATGACATAGGTAAATGTTTATATTTTTCAATAAATAAACAATAAATTACAAATACAACAAGACTTTTGTAATTTTATGTATTTACCAATTATTCAATTTATAATTCGTCGTAGTCGTTTTGAGTTTAATAACTATTTAACGTTATGCAAATTATTACGTCCGCCCCTTAACGTACTTCTGTAGGTATTCATCAGAAAATAGACTGATTAATTATTTATTATTAAGAAACAATAGACTTGGACTAATAGTTATCTATTATTTTATGTTGAGAGGAGTGCCCATACACCCACCGACATTAATCGAAGGAAGTTGAGCATTGTAGCTCTTGCACGAAGGATGGAAAGAAACCAACTCTCAACATCATAAATCATAATAAGTACATATGATTTACCTTATTAATTTATTGACATTCTACTGCTAAGCCAGGAAGATTTTCAATATGTAACACAGTAGATTTTAATTCTAATTTTAGGCCACAAATTATACCACCCAGGCCCAACAAACACAACAATTTTTATTTTTGACGTTTCTGACAGTTTCTGTCTATTGTTTATCTGTCTGCACGAGGTCTGCACTGTGACGTTTTTTTTTGCTTTGCCCTTTGGGATGCTGGCACTGCTGGCAGTCTTAAAACCTATAAAAAATGAAATACCCTTCCCTTCCTCGTTCATTATGTTATGTATAACTATCATTGTGTACAACACAGAACTTTTTTTTCATATCGGTCCAGCGGTTCCATTAGGACTTAACAATCAAACAAACTCTTCAGCTTTGTAATATTCGATTATAATTTAATTATGATAAGGTTAGATGCTAGGGTCAATTAAAATTTTAATGAATATTTTGAAAATAAACAACATTGTATAATACTCTTTCACCGATGTCGAGATTTTCATTTTAATTAGGACTTAGGTATTTTCAGTTATAATTATAATTAATTACCTATGTTACTAATTGTTGATACTAACTCATGTTATTTAGCAACTTTATACAACCTACATACACAATTTACATTGTTTAAATATAAAAAATCATTGGTCATTCAATCATTCAAAATCACACCATCCATCATACTCCCTCAGAAGAGTGTATAATCTAACTGTCTAAGCATACTCCTCATACACTGACGCTCAGAAGAAGTTCTTCTTCTTTTATTTTTGGCGAACGTGACTGGCCATTGGGGTTTTTGGCCGACAACCGCCAATGCTCTGACGTGACGCAACTGAGTGAGCAATCATTATTTGACAATTATTTTGTCAATCAAGCAAGAGTGTTGTGTTGTGAAAAATGTAAATACTATTTTGTGTTTTTTAAGGTTTATATGTCCTTTTTGCTTTTTTCTTGTGTAATAGTGCCCGCGTTATTTTGCAATCTATGTGACTCAACTTTGTCTTAAATTTCAAAATAAGCCACGTAAACTCTTTTTGTCCTTTGATAAAAGCTTTGGCTGATTGCTTGCGTAGCAAGTAGGTACAATGTACTTAAGTTTATTATTTACCTATGTACCTACTCCATACATCGTTTGCATCTCTGACCTAGTTTCCATAAATAACAAGATCAGTGCCCTGTAGATAAAGTAACATTTTCTACATTTACATAGACTTAACTGTTGATGTTTTTACAGTAGGTTAGGGAATTCAGTGTAATCAAGATGCAACAGCCGCCGCCTGGGCCCGACAACGCGCGTCCCCCGGGAGTGTCGCTCCTCAATGTCCAGATCATGCGACCTAGTGCACCCATCCCTCAGAAGTCTGTAGCCACCGTCACTCCACGGGTGATTGTTGGCAACCCTATTCAGAGGCCTGGGCCATCAGGGGTAAGCCTATCATTTGTTTCCCTAATTAAAATGCAACAAACTAAGTTCTCAATAATTCAACACAGGTAAAGTTCAATTAGATTTAGACATTACAAACATAGCAATATGCATACAAGACTTTCAAGATTCAGAGGAGATCCTGTTGGAAGTACAATATGTATTTTGATAATAATTCACACATATCTTTGGTTTCTGATTTACAACTGCTCAGTTGTTTAGATTAATATTATTTATTCATAGATTGCTGTTTCTTACAAATATAAATACAAAAATGTTTATTTTTACTAAATTTTCACATAATCATAACAACATTTGAAACCTCCTTTTAGGTGTAATAATTGTGTTAGGAGGAATCACTCTTCTGAAGCAAATTATTAGCAAATACAAATTGTACATAAAAACTGAAACTACAATTTTCTTCATAAAATGCATAAAAATCTAATATTTCTTTACCTGTATTAGCAACCATAGAAATGTATTTATTAATTGTATAATACAGATAATGAAATTCATGGTGAAAAGGATGTTTTGCACTTTGAATACTTATGGAAAGCGATAGATAAATGCATGCTATTTTGTGACTGGTTATGGAAACATTGAACACAAAGCTTGTATGTTTGGTATATATTAGGCATGTAGATGTCATGGTCTTAGTCAGATTATCAGCATGTGTTCTTGACCAAACATCAGGAATTCAGCATGGTGGTTTGAGGTTCAACTGTACAGTTTTAACATTTTAGTACAGTTTGGTACATTTAAGCAAAGGAAATAGTATTGTTTTAACAGTTAAACATTAAAACTTTCTATTTCAAAATTAAACACATTTTTTATTAGTCTAACTTGAGCTGGCACTTCATGGTTTGAAAAGTTCTACCAAGGCCATACCAAACCAAATACACCAAGAATTTGGTTTCTAAATTTAAAGCGCACACTTTTTTTTTAAATAAAGTGACTATAAAACAATATAATTTCCTTTGTGGCAGCTGTATGCACAATCCCAAGGTATTCCTTATTTTATATGTATAGATGTAATTATCAACATAACACCAAGACTACTTGGTGTTATTTTGATACTTGCATTGATAACAGAATATTGTCGGTTTTACAAGCACACATCAAAGGATCTTGTGTTGATCTTGTAACATATTAGCTGAATGTGTACAACAACCATAAATGCAAGTAAAGACCATATAACTCACTTTATCACACAGAGATGCACCGGATTGGAGAGCATAGCAGATCGTAAGCGCATACTATCTGTCAATTCACATACAAACTGACTCAGCTGTTCTTTTAGATGTCGCAAGAAATGCTGCAAAATATGGCAGGTCCGTCTCAGGGCCAGGGACATGTGTTAGTGAAATCTGACGGGAGGTATCAGCTGGTGCGTGTGGGCTCTGGGCTGCCCTCGCCGCAGCCTCGGCCGCGGCCGGTGATGCCGGCAGTAAGTTGCATTCATTGCATTTAGTGTCAGCACAGCGGACACAAAACCACTGGAATTGTGTAAAGCTCTGCTGCTAGACTGTGATACCCACTTGAACTACTGTGGACATAATGTAAACATAATTTAATTCAGGGGAAGAGAACAAAAAGGGGGGTGATTGATAGTGATGACATGTCCAAGTTTATCTTTGTGATTTTACGGACAAAATCTGAATGAATCAATAATGATTATCTTCATTCCAAACTAAACTTTTATTGGTCTTATTTACTTAATTACATTTATTATGTAAACAGGCTTACTTTATAACTAAACCTAGATCTCTAGATTTTAGTCTTTTCTACGAAACATCAGATCTCAAGCTAGACTAGTTCAAGATATTGACCGACATTGAGATATATTTGAATTGAATATCTGTTATTTGAAAATTATAACTGTATAAATTTTCTCAATTCTACCTCACTTCCAGGCAGAGTTTTATACAATTCTATTGGTGATGATAAATGCGCTCCACCCTGTTGAATAGGCACCCTGCAATATGTTACAGGACATGCAACACGCACAATGAATTGTGATCTTTGATTATATACCATCTTGCAAAGGTTATAATCATATTTTAAGAATAATTACTTGAGTTATGTAAATTAAGCACAGAAAGAAGCAGAACGCCTACACATTCTTGGTAAGCAATAGCATGTCTGTGGTTATGGTGCATCCAAATTATAATCTTGGTTATTCTAATTATTGCATACGCAACTAACCAGTATCAGATATTCTTTCAAGTGAATGTACAGTTCAGCATGGTAGAAAATAATGAAATTATTTTCCTAATAAAATAACAACTAGATTATTCCATTAAAACCACAATATAACTTTTGGTTTTCATTGGGCATGATATATTTTCATTGATATATTTTTACTATAAGTCTGACAAACTTATGTTATATTATTCATAATAAAAACATTTTCTGTTCATGTACCTCAGATGGGTCCGCAAATGCCGAGTCAGTCCGAGGTGATGGTGCCCATGTCTGTGATCAGCGCTCAGGGTGTTCAGACCATACAGCCGCAACAGCTAGGCCAGGTAGGTTCTATTATAGTAGCCTGCTTCTGCAATAAATTCGGTAAAATAAATCTAGGTAGAACCTACGGGTTGACCTAACATGAACTTGGACAAACGAACGTCATGTCCATATAACGCCTTTCCTTGAGAATTCAGTTCTTGAAGTTGTTTACGCGTATGTATACCTAAAGCAGACTGTTCAATTAGGTAAATCCAGTTGTGCATCTTGAACGAGCTACTCCGGTTGACTGCATGGGTAACTCTCCTTTGATTAAATTTTATAAAAGCGTTATAAATAAATTTAAACCCCGTGCGCTCTAAACTTGTGCTTAACAGTGAAGTAAGGAAACTTACAACAGCTGATTCCCTCAGATGTCGCTGCCCCAGGCGTTCCCTCGCATCCCTCAGCCGATGCAACAGCTGCAAATGCCGCAGGCCGCGCCGGTTCAGCTGCTGCAATCCCCGCAGCCTGGCTTCTCCGGGAATCAGCAGAGGATTATTGTAAGTCCTTGTCATTTTGAGCTTCTGGTTCGTACCAACTTCTGGGACATGTCTCTCCTAACAAAAGATATATAAGGTCACAATTCACCATGCGGCCCATGTCAACCCGCCTTCTTTCGCGAGACTACCCTAAGTGCTTGTCCAGGAAGGGCGAATACGCCGCGATTCGAAATACGCCGCGTTTTCGTCAAGGTACTAGACATCAATACATCGCGTCCAGAAGCTTCGCGCGTATTCAAAATACGCGCGTAAAACGCGTGCACTAAACGACTCTCGACTCGCGCGTATTGCGCGCGTGTCGAGATACTAGGGACGCCTTGTTGCGTCCAGCTAACGCGCGTACTCTAGAGCGAGTGCACGTATCGAGGGATATGGAGAGCCAACATTTTGACACGGAAACGCGCGTTGGTACGCGCCTTGTGATACTCGCGTATGAATACGCGGCGTTTTCGCTTTTCCTTTACAAGCACTATGTCCCAGTAGTTGGTACGTGCCCTTCAAACTCCTCAAATTCTCGTTTTTAGTTGGTGTAATATAATACAGTTTTATCCAAGAATTTAACTTCAAATGATGATGGTTAATCCTGTTTATCGCAGAAACCACCGGAAAGCTCCAAGGACAAATGCCGCAACTTTCTGGCCAACCTTCTAGACCTGTCATCGAAAGAGCCGCCATCTGTGGAGCGAAATGTGCGTCAGCTCATCCAGGACCTGATAGACGGGGCGGTGGAGGCGGCTGAGTTCTGCAGCCGGCTGGAGCGCTTGCTGAACGCCAACAGCCAGCCTTGTCTCGTCGGGTTCCTCACGGTACGTAACCTCAGCCGTCGGACGTCTGGACAACTTCTTGTCTTTGCTATATATCTTTCATATCTGCACATATTTGCTAAACATCCAAAGAAAGTCTAGAGTTGCGCGGGTTTGACCTTTAAAATGAGTCGAGTGTCCTCGTATTTAGTCAACACATCGCAGGATATAAGTCTACCTTAAATATTTCAAGGTATTTCAGTCAGAAAGAGCTTGTAAATACCGTGAACCCGCAGTTTTTACCAAATCTTTAATCCACCGAGTAGACGGGCGTCCGACGCTGCTCTTGCCAATCCATGATTAAAAAAAATATACAATAATTTGCAATTATGAAAAAATTTAATTATCCTTTCCTTCGTTTACTTTTTGACTGGATGTATAAAACTTGTTTACAGAAAAGCCTTCCAATGCTCCGTCAGTCGATGGCACAACAGGAGCTGTCGATTCCCGGCGTCCGCCCCCCTCCGCTCCGCATCGCCTATCCGCAGGGGCTACAGGGGCAACAGGGGCTACAAGGGCAACAGGGGCTACAAGGGCAACAGGGGCTACAAGGGCAACAGGGGCTTCAAGGGCAACAGGGGCTACAAGGGCAACAGGGGCTGCACGGGCCACAGGGTATACAGGGCCCGCCACAGCCCATGTACACAATTCCAACGCAGCCGGTTAGTATACTTCGCGTCATAACGCATTTCTTTGTTTCAAAATTCACACAGCCACATCTAGCCTAGTTGGAGATTAATTTATCCAAAATCCAACCAAATAAAATGTTATCATTACGTATATGTCTAAATAAAATTATGTTTTCAGCGGAAAGTAGAATTTCGGAAACCAGCGCTGTCGTTCGACGACAAGATGGCGGAAGACGACATCAACGACGTCGCGATGATGGGCGGAGTCAACCTGCGCGAGGAGGCGGCGCGCATGCACGGCTCGCCTTACATCGGGGCACAGATACGGTACTGTTAAACAAAATGGCGGCGCATAATTGCTACACAAGATGGCCGGATAAAATGGTGGACATCAGTACCTTTACCATGAGTCGTCATAGTTAAATCGCCTGACGTTACTACACCGGTTATGTAAAGCCCGCGCCACCTATCAAGTCTTACGGTAAATGCGGGAACTACAGTATTAGAATATATATTTTTAAGGGCTGTGGATTTTATTAAATAAATAAATAAAATAAAAATAGAAATGTTGATATCTAGGCAAGCAGCGCCACGTCTAACGGACTTGTGTGACGGCGCGTAGTCTAAAAACGCAGTAATGCATTTTAGTACCCAACTATCCGCTAGAGGCGCTCTTCAAGTTTTCATACATTTTTTTAACTGCAGTCTACACATATTATAATACTAAAGTAATATATCTCATAAATAAAAATCAACGCCACTCGCTGTAATTTTATCAGTCAAAAACAGCAATATCTATTTACCTACAATTAAATTGATTAATGTATTCCAGGTCAACGGAAGACCGTATGATAGAGCCGGGCGTGCGCACGCGCCTGCGGGACACGTGCCTGCGCCGCGGCCTCGCCGAGCCGTCTGCACAGGTGGCGCAGTACGTCACTCTGGCGCTGCACGAACGTGTACGCTCGCTGGTCACGCGCCTCGCGACCAGCGCCGTCCACCGCCAGGACATCGAGTGCAAGGTAAAGATAAACCATTTTTAAAATGAACGCCCCTCCACCGCGGTTACACGTACATGTAAAAAGGTATAGATACAACACACATAAATTGATCTTTGTCATTGGATGTTCATTAACGTATAAGCAAACGGTATCACTTTGACAGACAGATGAGCCAATGTTACAGTAAAGTTGTAGCACGCACACAAGTATAGTGATGCAATAAGTATTTCCTCTCACACGTTGAAATTATCACGGTTTTGTGGAGGGGAGTTCATTTTTAGACTGGATCATCTATACCACGTTGATTATCTCCGCACCGAGAACCGCTGGGGTAAACGCGTTCTTGAGTGGAGAGTAGCGTAAGACGCCCTCCGGCTAGATGGGATGACGACTTGCGCAAGACTGCTGGTAGATGTTGGATGCGTCAAACAGAAAACAGGGCGCATTGACGCTCACTAGGGAGGCCTATGTCCAGCAGTGGACAAATATTGGCTAATGATGATGATGCACAGAAAATGCAGCAGGAGCTATTGCTGAACCAATGGCGCATGGAACCTGATAGCTCTAGCCCCGAGAACGGAAGAAAAAACGAGCGAAGCCTGCCCAATCCATGGTCATATGGCTCGTCACTCCTAGAGTTCAAGCCTCGGCTTGAATAAGAGGCCTCAACTTAAATTGAGAAGAATATTTATCATATATGTATTATATATAAATGTGTTATTTCAGACTGACGATCGTTACGAAGTAACACAAGACGTGAAGAGCCAGCTTAAGTTCCTGGAGGAATTAGATCGCGTAGAGAAGAGGCGCAGAGAAGAGACTGAAAGGGAGTTGTTAATGAGAGCGGCTAAGAGTCGCTCAAAGACTGAGGATCCAGAGCAAGCTAAGCTAAAAGCCAAGGTATATTCTATTATTACATGTGTAAATATGTTATTTAAACAAGTAAATTTTCACATTGATGTTACCGTCCAACTGTGTGAAAGTTTGTCAGCAGCAGATCATTGTAGACTGGTATGCGAAATTAATTATAACTTTATCACAGTAAAGCCTATGTGAAAATAAATACAATATTTTTTGTTTTATGCCAAAATATCACTAAAAAGATTTATAGACATTTAAATATTACAATGTCAAATTAAACAATTTTGGTATTTACGGTATAAATTGTTAATATTTTGTATTATGATTATATGTGTAATTACCATATTATACACTAACTTGCAGGCGAAAGAGATGCAACGCGCCGAGCTGGAGGAAGTGAGACAACGCGAGGCGAACCTCACCGCGCTGCAGGCCATCGGGCCGCGCAAGAGGCCCCGCGCCGAGCCGTCCGGGCCCGCGCCTCAGGCCGGGCCCTCGCACGCCAACACCGTGAGTATCACACTGTGACGTAGCGAGTGAACCTCACCGCGCTGCAGGCCATCGGGCCGCGCAAGAGGCCCCGCGCCGAGCCGTCCGGGCCCGCGCCTCAGGCCGGGCCCTCGCACGCCAACACCGTGAGTATCACACTGTGACGTAGCGAGTGAACCTCACCGCGCTGCAGGCCATCGGGCCGCGCAAGAGGCCCCGCGCCGAGCCGTCCGGGCCCGCGCCTCAGGCCGGGCCCTCGCACGCCAACACCGTGAGTATCACACTGTGACGTAGCGAGTGAACCTCACCGCGCTGCAGGCCATCGGGCCGCGCAAGAGGCCCCGCGCCGAGCCGTCCGGGCCCGCGCCTCAGGCCGGGCCCTCGCACGCCAACACCGTGAGTATCACACTGTGACGTAGCGAGTGAACCTCACCGCGCTGCAGGCCATCGGGCCGCGCAAGAGGCCCCGCGCCGAGCCGTCCGGGCCCGCGCCTCAGGCCGGGCCCTCGCACGCCAACACCGTGAGTATCACACTGTGACGTAGCGAGTGAACCTCACCGCGCTGCTAGCTCGATGACAATATATGAGAGAAGACACGCTGCGTTGTTTTGCGTACCGTACCGACTTATTCCGGACCCTTAATATATAACTTACCCGCCAGATAACGCCAAACATGATTAACCAAATCTCCTGCTGTTAAGTTCACGGTAGATGCAAGTTACTAACTAATATAACTCTACTTTTTCAAGATAAATCTCAGGAGTGGGCGTCCGGCAGCCATTAAAGGCATATGATAAAACACTTCATTAATACAGGCGTAGCCTGTCAAAGAAGTCACCAGATTCAAAACCTCTTAAACGCAAAATACAATTGACATAACATACTAAGAAAAAAATTAATTGGTGTTCGTTATCCTCACATTTTCATCAATTTTGGTTAAGAATAAACCTTAATTATCAATCAATATATTTATCATTTACAAAAGGTATCCCCAACATATTTTTGGTCCTTCGAGCCAGATTTAAACTAGAGTATATACCTAATTAATTACCTTTTTGTTTTTCAAATGGTTGTAGTAATCCAAGGAAGACGAAATCATGGGAATAAAGCATGCGAAGCCGCGGGTGGGTCATCCAATTGAATAAATATTAATAAATATATAATGGTTTCAGACGACGCGTCGCTCGCGACTAACACGCGTCGCTCTGCGTGATATGGTGCATCTGTTGGAGAATGACAGCAGGTACTCGCGTTCTGTGATCCTCTACAAGACATACCTCCGTGACTGATCACCTTTAGACATTAACCTAACCTGCAGATGCTAGCGACGAAATACCAAATACATGTATAAAACCAAAAAATATATATACATCAAACATGTTTCCTCCATAATTATGATAAAAGTCAAACTAGGTTTTTGATTTACAAAAAAATAAATATACAACATCTTAGAACACGAATAATGCTATTGGCCTTCAAAAATACTGTGAACACTTATATTGTTCAAATTATAGTACCTATCGTATTGATAGGAGAAAATATATAAACTTTGTATTGAAAGTTCACGTCTGTTAAGAGTTACGTACTTTCTATAAGAGCTAAACTAAGCAATTCTCTTATTGCACAGATACTTATAATAAGTGGCATGTTCGGCTATGAGTTTAAAAATATCAGTAAAATCGTATTAAGCTGTTTGGTAATTGAATTTAAATGACTGGTATTTCATAGTCAAATATTGAAATCTACAGTTATACCATAGTTAATTTATTGGAGTGCATATTTATTTGTTTATATTAATACATTTCTTTGACTAGAGATAACAATCCAAATATTGCTGAACAATTTACACATATAAATATGTATATTTATTTCACATTTTTACATTATTTATTATTGTTCTTTTTTATAGGTAAGTAAAAAGTGTAAAGATGATTGCAAGGTATCAAAATAAAAATAATAAAATTAATATTATATTAACTATAAAAAAATAAAACCTTATCGAATTAAGAACTTATTGTTAATATTTTATATAACATCTATTCTCTCAGCAATTTATATAAAGATTGATATATTACAAAATTTTATACAACATTTTTATACAACAATATCCATTCTAAATATACAATATTAAGAAACACAGACAGAATCTACAAAGGTGATATTTCGTAGATTAACTGTATTGGTCATCGGGCTAGGGAACACTATATTTATAATGTGTAAATATATGTCACATTATATCGTGATCAAATTTGTGCTTTATTATATATGAACATAATCTATTGAATGTCCAAGTTATCTTTGTAATTTAACGGAAAAAACTGAATAAATAAGATATATTTACTTATATATTTTTTAAATAAGGGCTAAGCCTATCAGGTTTGACAGCTTAAATAATGATTGAATGTGCCTGGATATATAGAATACATATTTATATATAGAATTTGACCAATGGTACCATACATTTTGCTATTAGTATACTAAAACAGCAGGTTTGACCTGACTATTACAAACCTTAATTCAGATTCAAGATGTTTATTTCCTAAAAACATAACCTCATTAAATCATATAGATTATATCTATGTCACCATCCACAGTTACATTCCACATTTTAATAAAATAATATCATATCTAGATTAAGTGATCCTAACTTTCATAACTAGACATTCTTACATTCCATTTTTGGATAAATATCAAATTGTTTATGAAAAGTATATGTATAAATAAGTATACAATACAATACATGAAAATTATTGACTGTTACTTATATTAATGTTAAGCAAATGTTTTTCTTTAATTGTTACATAATTATAATTTGATTTACTTGAATGTATAATTTGACACATTCCAATGAATTTTGTTAATATTATGTTGAATTTATAATATATTCGCATTTTTATATTAAATGTTGGTTACAAGTTAATTTGTTTCATATTCGATTTATATATTTTAAGTTTTATAGATTTATATAAACTATATTTTTTTTAGTTTAAGAGTCACGCGGGTTTTCAGGATTGTCCGTTATCTGAAAAACAATGATGACAATAAGTAAAATGTTATAAAATACGGGCTTAGATATAATATAATTTTTGCCTTTAAACGTATACATATATTATATAATATTGTTTTTCTATAAAAGTTTTATTCAATGATATACCAAATAATGTAATCGTTTGTTTATTTGAAATGTAATAAAATAATAAAACCATACATATATTGTTTTTATCAACTATTAGAAACCTATAGAACTTGAGAGATTTTATTGTTTTCGTCGCACAGAAAGTTTCTAACGGACGCTTGATTTGCGTGGTGATTATGCAAAATGGAAACATCATGCAACATTTCAATGGAGTATAGTATTTATTTTATCAATTATCAATACACAGATCATAATATTATTACTCTACTAACTCTCCATGTTGGGCTAAGATAGAGACAAGATCTTGGAAATGTAGAATTAGCATTAGTTAGTTTGATTTATTGCTTTTATTTAAACATAATATCAATAGGTATTAGTTATATAAACATCACACAGCCCAAGACCTTTCCAACGAATGCAAAATTGTGGAAATCGGTTCGTGCGTTCTGGAGTTATAGCGTCAGGAAGGAAAACCCGACTTATTTTTATATAGTAGAAGATACGTACGTATAGTACGTATCTGGTTAACGCACGCTTGTGACGTTCATGCGGTATACACGCGCTAACCCTACAACCGCAACACTGTTCTACTACTATACCTAAGAGTGGGCGTCTTATGTCCGAACACACAAAAGTTTATGACGCTCTATTTGTATTTCCAAGGCACAAGGTATGAATGAATACAATACAATACAAAACACTTTATTGCACACCAAAACAAACATACAAAAATAACATAAACAACAAAAGAAACAAGTACAATGGGCGGCCTTATCGCTAAAGAGCGATCTCTTCCAGGCAACCTTTGGATGGAAAGATAGCAAAGAAATGAAAAATTGACGGGTGTACGAATACATAGACAAATATAATACCGAATTAGTAAAGTTTATTCTGTCTTATATCAATTATTATTTTAAGTCTCTTCTCCTGGGATGGGTGAACTGTTGCTCTTGTTATTTTAGTGTCAAAATCAGAATAACCTGTTTGACACTTCCACAAAACCCAGGAGAAGTGACTTATAATTGATATAAGAAACTACCCCGAATAAACTTTACATTTAACTTCGGTACATTCATACCCGTACCCTGTGCCTTTGAAAATAAAAATAGAGCGTCATATGTCGAACCCGCGTGATTTCGTCAGCGCGATCTAGAGCTCGCACGTTTTTAGAAGCGACATCTAGTTAAGGGCGGCATAACATGCCACCCTCTTTACACCCCTCCAGTTCACCCCAGTTCACCTTAGAGTGTAGCGTCACAGATCACTGACCGAAAATGACCGTACCACTATACTAGTCGTCTGAATTTTTTAAATATTGGACGGCTCTATAATTGTCTGACTAGTAGGCCCGACATTGCTTCGCTTGCATTATTTTACGTTCAAGCCTTTGAACAATTTATCACGTTGACTGCCCAGTTCCTAAATCCATTTTCCCATCGTTTATAGAAGCTTATAACTACCGACATTATTGTGTACTTTTTAGCGGTAAAAGTTTATCTGGCACTCAAAGTAGGTACCTATCTAATATCTTTATAGGATTATTAGTTTTAAACACATCCACCAAGATTCAGGTCTCTACGATCAGCAGTTTAAAGTTACATTGATCCGTCAGTCGGTCATTTAGGACAAAAGATATGAATAAAGTAATGATGATGATGAAGAATGAAATAGGCAATATGCCCCAGATCCACGGAACCATAAATGAAGGTTGTGTAAAAGTATACCTATATCACCATGTTTATTTCAAGGTTGGGTTGTGGCTAGTGCGCGTAGGATGGATGAAGCCTGCAGCTTGTGAAACATAATCACAACAAATTAATATAATAAAAGTTTTACTTAACTTTAACCGACTTTAAAAAAGGAGGCTGCTGTATTTTTAGGGTTCAGTGGCCAAATAACAAAAAAAGGAATCCTTAATTCGTTATATCTGTCCGTCTGTATGTCACAGCCATTTTTTTCCGAAACTATAAGACGGATGGACGGACAGACATGACGAATCTATAATATAAGGGTAGGTAGCATTTTATGCTACTTGACTACGGAACCCTAAAAATCCGCCGTTCTTGAATAGAATAGTGTAACTAACGCGACTTTCTTTTATATACCTAGTAGATATAGACTAGCTTTCCATTTTTTGGAAAGACTTTTCCAACGAACGCAAAACCTTGGAAATCGGTTCGTGAGTTCTGGAGTTATATCGTCAGGAAGGAAAACTTCAGGAAAAAATATTATGGATAGATACAGAATAATAAACCTTAGTACAATAGGCCTGAGGTAAGTAAGTAGCTGGGTACCTAAGCTGCTCACAGTTTATATCGATTGCGAAAGTAAGCGGGTTTACCATCTATATCTTGGTTTTAACATTTTGAAAGAAGTTGGTGTCGACCTTAACCCACGATGAGCCGGAATAAGTCAAGGCCATATCCTTTTCTCACAGTATAGGCTGTTTAAGGTTTATTTAAGTTTTTTATCAATCAAATAAAAAAAAGTGAAATAAATATTGCTGGTGGTAAGCTCTAAGCAACCTCCGTGGCTCTTAGCTTGTGTTACGGGTGCTAGATTTCTGATATATTTAAGCCTCCAGCACACCGGATGCGTATTCGTACACGTAAGCGTAGACGTGCATGTACCACTGAGTTGTAATGTATGGGAATGTATTAGACAGGACACACCGCTTGCGTAACGTGACGTGCGCGTGCAGTGTGTCCTGTCACATACATTCCCATACATTACAACTCAGTGGTACGTGCACGTCTACGCTTACATGTACGTATACGCATCCGGTCTGCTCGAGGCTTTAATATAATAAACATGCATTGATATATACTTTTGTATTATACATATATAACACCTAGACACCCGGAACAAATATTTGCATATCGTACAAATTATTGTCCCGAGGCGGTAATCGAACCCGCAACCTCTTGCGTTTTAGGCGGACTTTGCCCGCTGCGCCACAGAGTTCGCCCAAATAAATATATTATTTAAAAAAAAATGTATCATTCACGACCCGCACTTGTCCAGCGAGGTAAATTTAGGCCTTATAAGTTAATACGGATCTCGTCAAGCGAGAAGTCCAGTGTCACAGCAGTGGAAACGTAGATAGGGGGTGATTATGATGATGATACCTAAGGTACCTCTACATACGCCCGGTGCTAAGATACGCTATCCACTTTTCTATGCGTAACTGTGTAATTTGATAGGCTTGTGTGATTATGTATAATTTTCATATCACGTAGGAGTAAGACATCAAAACAATCGTGTGTTGCAATTACAAGTCCAAGTTGAAAAGTTGAATGACATTGCAAATATCTGGTGGGCGACTTCAAGGACCTAATTCTATGAACTCCGGCAGTTGCTTAAAACTATTGTAACAATTTACTTTCACTTTTGTATTGGAATACCCGAGCATTGCTGGACGGGAGTCAGTTCAGTTCAAACCTCACTGCGAACGAGTCTTCGTAATCGTCAAACCAAATTAACTAACAAACCGAAAACATGGTAAGTTCCTATGTTAATAGGCGTTCATAATTTTCTGTGCAATATATTAATAAAATAATAAAATATTTAAGTATCTATTATTATTTTATTTTCATATAACTTTAAAATTTTAAATTTTAAACGTTATTTTTTTATTTAATTTGCACACCTTTATAGGGACCTAGTCTGTAGGCACATAATATAAGACATACATACCTACATAATGTACAAACTTTCTTGCAAATAAATATATTAATTATGCGTGAGGTTAGCGTTACATTAAGTAGGTAAATATATAAATATCAATACTACAGTTTGGCAACAACTATCATTTGATTTCATCAACTGTACTATGCTTATTACTTTTAATAAGTAGTACCTACCATTTTTTTAGGAAATCTGTCACAGTTCTATCTATATTTTATAAATAAATTAAGGAATTACTATTTTGCAGAAAACCGAAATCATTTTCCTGCTGCTTCAATGCTCCTACCTCCTCGTGGTGGCAGAGAACTTAGAAACCAGAGACATAGACCTCGACATAGACAACGAGGATCTAGAGAGGAGGCACAAGAAGCAGCAGCAGGGGCCATGTGGTTACGGACGCGGCTTGGAGGAAAATGGGCGTACCTTCGGATTTGGTGAAAAGTTATTTGGCCTGGGACAACATGACTACTATGTGAATGCTCCAGTTAATAACTATTACTTCGGATGTGGTGGGCAGTATCCTCCGGTGCAATCGGGAGGCCACGGTCATGGAGGCCACGGCGGCGGTCATGGCCATGGTGGTCATGGAGGCCATGGTAGTCATGGAGGCCATGGTGGTCATGGAGGCCACGGTGGTCATGGAGGCCATGGAGGTCTTGGAGGCCACGGTTTCGGTGGCCAACAATCCGGATTCAATCCCCAAAGCTACGGCAACCCATACCCTCAGAGTAACCCCTTCACAAGCGCTTTCTCCTCAGTCGCCACTAGCTTCGGAACAGCTCTGGCAGACTACATCGCGAAGCCGAAGAAAGCCCAGCGACAGATCAAGAAGATACTGCGACCGATCTACAGACTGTTTTAAAATTTTAACTTGTTTGGTATTTCTTGTACCGTGTAAGTGATGAAGGACTAAATGCAAAGGTTCGCAATGCTTTGTAACCGGATAATATTTTGTAAGAATATTAATGAGAATGAAAACTTGATTAGTAGTGTTAAATGCTGTGTGATCGTGTTTTGTTTTGTGGATAATAAATAATTTGTGTATGTGCACAAAAAAGCCCAGTCAGGGCTGACTAAGTTATCAAATCAAAAAGTTGTTGTTGGTTAATCAGTTGTAAAAATGTGTAGTTGTAATTCGTTTTGAATGTAAGTTTTTCATTTATAAAGACGACAGACTAGACCCCACCGAGAAAGTCGGGTAGTTGGAGAAATGCATTCAAATATTATAGTGTATATATATTTTTATTATTTTTAACGTGTTAAGCCCGAGGTACTTAACCGGGTAGAAGGTTTCCCTATATATTAAGCTGCCACGCTCGAGTAAATCCTGAAATCCCCTCTAGAAATCCCTTACCATCTCCACCCACACCGAGTTGTCAATGCAGACCATGATTCCTCAATACAGAATAGAATAAAAAAACCATTAAAATATTTTAAGTTTTATTCATTAAAATACATGTGTAAACATTTGAACTTCGACTGCACAATCAAATAGGAACTACAAACAGGATACCTTTAAGTAGGTTATTATAATTGGTGTTCAAAATAGTGCTATTAACCGAATGTAAACACTTTATAAAGCTACTCAAATCGATCTGTAAGGCAGTGGTCTGACCGCAGACAATGAACAAGAAACAAGGAAAATTAGAAACGATATACTAGCTAAATCTAAAAATCGATGATTGGTTTGTCCGTTCAGGTTCGAGCTAGTATTGATTCGTACGTTAAAAAAATATAAGCAGCTATACGTATTGTCGATTCGAAGCGAGTGAGTTGTTTCGACAACAAGTAAAGCGCCGGCAGTGAGCAACTTTTAAATGATTTTTAATAATGCATATTTTTCGTTTTCACGGAATGTAATTTATTGTGCGATTCTTGAGGAAATCGCCGTCGTTTTCTCGCCGGCCTCAGACCACTGCTATTACAAGAATTTTAGGTACATCTAAATTTAGTTAGTCCACCATACCACTGTATTGACATGAGTTTTCAATATAAGATTAATCCTTATATAAATTAAAATAAAATAATCTAAGTATATCGCTTAGATATTTTTGTTAGGCTGAAAGTATCTTAACTAGAGTAAGAATTATTTTTATGCATAAGGGTTAGTTTACTTATGTTAAGCTGATGTTTTGTCATTGAACATAATAAATACTTGATTAGATCGATAAAACCTCAGAATGTAAATGAATTAATTATAAATTAATTAACTTACATTCTGGACATTACAAATCTAGTATTTTAAATACACCAGGCAATTTAATATATAAACTGGTCAAATTAATGATATCATACACTGGGTACAGTTTGTTTGTACCATATTAGTCGTACTAAAATTAAATAAGTAATACTGTTAATTTCACTTAAAATTAACTTACAACTAAAATCCTACTGTCTATCCATAGATACAATAACTTACGGCGTTTGATTCTGTAACTAGTATAGTTAATATAATTGGAAGCATATATAAGGCTTTTCAATAACTATTAAAATTTATTCTTGTTTTGTTTAAGGCAGTGACCTTCTTGAGCCCACAGTGAACAGCTATATGTGTATTTATTGGTATGGAATTAAAAACTATATCTACTCAATATTAAGGCACTAACAGTCACCGTTCAGGTGACTTATGAGACACCAACGATGGATTCTGCCAGTAAATTCTAATTAGAACGGCGGACGAGAATAAACCGCCCTCAATTTAGAATTGTATAAAAGGATGGCTAATTAGATGCCTAAAGGGCTCAGTGTCAGCTCATTAAGGTAATAAATTAACACTTACGGTATGGTTACAAATGGATTAATCAGAATTGATCACTTTTGAATACAAGGCAGTCCTAAATACTAATTGCTAACTTATCGCCAATTAAAATGATATAATTTAATTAATAAATTAAATTTACAGAGTGCCTCTAAGCTTGAAGTAACCAAATTTCAGTCCTTTACAACCTCAAATAACTAAACATAGCTATAGAAAGTTGTAATTTAAAACAACTCAAACTTTTTGAATATTTATTCAAAAAGGGTTCTGTGAATTTAAAACCACACATTTTAGGTTTAAATAATAATATTAGTTCGGGTCACGAATATAACACTTGGTATTTAAATACATATACTATCATATTTGTATGTGTTATTGTAAGTAACCTTAGTTCGCCAGATAAGAATGTGCAAAATTTTCCTAACTCAACGCCCACTTCTAACTAAACATATTTTAAGTACATGGTAATAAATTAATTACGAGTTTCTTATATAAAATGATGATGCATTTATGAAGTTATGAAGTTGTACAATGATATGTTTACATATTATTAAGTCGAATATTCGACAGAAAATCCAAAAGATATATGCTATTCGCTAGGATTCGGTAACATATTGCAATTATTGAACCAAGTTAAAATGAAGGCATATATTTTAAACTTCAATTTCATCCAATCTAAGTCAATAAGTCCGAATTCAGATTACAAATTGCCTCTTACATTTCTTGTAGAACCAATACAAGTTTGTTTAAAGCAAATATGTTTACCTTTATAAATGCCAACAAGGTATTCGAGTTCCATGAACATTGAACATTTACACACACGTGTTTTGGCACGTAAATGTTTCAAGTACATAAATCTAGAGGGGTTTAAACCGACGTGGGTTTAAACCCCTCTAGATTTATCCACTTCACGGCTTCCTAGTGAGCCAGCGCGGCGTGTGAGTGGTACAGTCAGTAGCATTAATATCCGACTATGAACAGCGCCGCAAAAATATGTGACACAGATTGCCAGCAAAAACATGTGATGAAAGTAACGTTATTAAGCACGTTACTCTCATCACATATTTTTGCTGGCAATCTGTGTCACATATTTTTGCGGCGGTTAATAGTCAGATATTAATGCTGGTGACTGTACAGGTTTTGGTGCATGTCCACGGCTTCCCGCTGTGCCAACGCGGCTTCTGTGTGTTGGAGGTGTTGTATGATTACCTCCAGATGACGGCGATGTTGGGGTCGTCCTCGATGATTTTGTCGAGTGTGGGTATGTCGACGCGCGCGAGGCAGCAGATCTCGTCGGCGCAGAGTCGGCCGGTGAACAGGCGCCGTATGCCGAGCGCCGGGTCGCGCAGGCCCGCGCCGAACGCAACCCGGCCCGGCGCGCGGATCAACACCGGGTAACTGGGGAATTGTACATAAACTTTTATTTGTGTCATTTTGTGTTTGTGTTAAGATACATAAATCTCTATATCTATTAACTTATCCAAGTTCTCTTTAGGGTAGGGAAATAAATGACATAAATTTTTTAATGTTTCTAGTGGGATACTTAAAGTGATACATTTCTTTATGTATGTAAAGAAATACCACTTATTTTTTTGACGAACTTTATTTATTTATTTTATTTGGAAAACCAACGGGTAAACTTAAATATAAATGAATAGAATCTTGAATAGCTACATAGAGCCAATGAAAGGTTCTCACAAAGGGTTTTTTATTTAAATATTTCCGTTATATAGTAAACTAGCCAACCAGCCGAAAGTCTAGCCTATATACATATAGCCTTCCTCGATAAATGTACTATCCAACACTGAAAGAAACAATAAAACAAACTCTTCGGCTTTGTATTTAAGTATAGATATTGATATAAACTCACCGTTTGAGGCATTTGACGAGGTCGTGGACTTGTGCGAATACGACAAGACGGCGGATGTCGAGGCGCGGCGGCGGGGCGCTGGCGAACCGTTCGCAGACTGCCCGTAGCGTGGTGCCTTGCTGCAACGCGCACAATGCTTCTAGAACTTGCGATAGATGCGGCTGTAACATTCAAATAAACAATGTCAATATAAATACACTTTTTAAATTTGGAATCCGCCCGCAGTGTTGTAGCGCTTCTAGCACTTGGGATAAAAATGGTTGTAACATTCAAATAAAGAATCTCAATTTTAGAACACTTTTTAAATTTGGAATCCGCCCGCAGCGTTGTACCTTGCTGCATGACCATTGATAGCGCGCGCTTTTAGCACTCGGATAGAAACTTGTAGCAATCAAATGAAGAATGTCAATATGAGTACACTTTTTAAATTTGGAATCCGCCCGCATCGTTGTTTTGCTGCAACGCCGTAGCGCTTCTAGCATTTGGGATAGACCGTTTATTCCAAACAGTTCGATCAGTAGTTCGATTGTCGAACACGCGGGTGGAAAATTCAAATAAAGAATGACTCAAATTCCTTTATCTGAATTTGAGACATTCTTTATTTAACTCTAGTTAGAGTGCCTTATTTAAAAATGGAATATTTTTTCGTGCAAGCGCCGTACTCGAAACGAACTGAAATCGCCGTGTGATTTCAAAGCGCACATAATTTTTTCAAGAAAATCGTGAGGCACTGAATTTGAACCCACGACCCTCGGAACGAAGGTTAGTGTGTACCTACTTAGCCAACATGACTCAGCAAGATTTATTTACCTTATCTTTGATGTCTGTGCTTCTGCTGATGTAAGAGAGACAGGCCCTCTGCAGGTCCAGGTCGCAGAACAGGCGGCTCAGGTTCGGCGTGGCGCGGTACATGTTGCTGAACTTTAGCAGCGGTATCAGCGTCACCTAAAACATATGTTATTTAACTTTTTAAACTAACATGGTTTTTAACAATAAGAACTTCAAACATGTGTGACATACTATAATTCAACAGATTTTGATTCTGTGAAGATGGCGCTTGAAACAGTGCCAAAAAATCGGGTAAGTCAAACACAACATCTAGCCCGTTGGTAAGCTTGCAGCTTGTGTAATTAACCCGTTGCTAGATTACTGATACTTAATATAATATAAAATACATACCACACCGTAGTAAACCAAGTTTTGAATGCAGGATTTCACGAGTGTCTTTTCAACGTTAGTGTCCGATGCTATTTTTGAGACATGGTTGTACCCATTGATGAATGGAAGCAACTGTAACAAAAATACATGTTTCTATATCACACAATTAAACAAATTAAAATCACAATTAAAAAACAGATAGATACAATAAAATAACACAGGCTTATGCTGTCTTTGATTCCTGATTGATTTGTTTTAAATTTCTACTTCTATTGCATATAGATATGGGGAAAATTGAATTTAACAAGCAATCTATTCCGGGCAAACTTTTTATGGCTAGTATCTTTAGTCACAATACATTTAATCCTATGAATTACTATCATTTCAATTATCAGATAATAAGCCCTTATTATGAAGCTTCTTATATACCCTTTAAAATTTTTTTTAATTGAATTAATTTATAGTTTATAAAATACTTTGGAAACATCATTATATAAAGCTACACAACACCCCTTAAAATAAACTTGTGATAGATTAGCTAACCACCAAACAACGTCTTATCCACCACCCGAACCAATTAGCATCAGAGCTGACTACAATAAATTACCCGAAAAGGCTCAAAAGACAGCATATCATTGAACTGGACCAGTGACATAACAAAAAGAAGAGGAGCTGATCACTGGATCAGGTCCCCAACACGCCGACCAAGCTCAACAAATCTGCTTATACGACTGATTGCAGATAAAAGCAGAACACAAAAAAAAAAAAAGATTAGCTAACCTGCCGGGTAGTGAGATCCCAATCTGCATCGAAATCAACCTCGAGCGGTTCCTCATCCTCCAAGTCCAGATGTTCCTGGTTCTCCGGCTCGGCCGGGTTCACGGGACGGCGTCGGCCCGGACGCGGCTCGCCCACGGCCGCCACCAGCACGGGCACGTCGTGGTCGTCCACCGGTAACGGGTCTTTGCGGACCTCCAGCACCTTTAGATGCATCACTGTGTCACCTTCTGTGAAAACAAATTATGCATACAATATTTTAATAGCACCTAATGCAATATTGACTTCTCTATAACTATTTGTAGGACTTGAAAATATTTGTTCGGGGTGTCTGGGTATTATATGTATAATAAAAAAATATCTATGTATGTATATTCTATTAAGTATATTAGAAATCTAGCACCCGTAACACAAGCTTAGAGCTTATCATGGGGCTAGTTGTTGATGTGTGAATTGTCCAGCAATATTGTTTTTATTTATTTATTTTATTTTATCTATTATGAGTCGGGGGTTTGAGCCCTCGTATCTAAAAACAAGTAATTTTATTTAGTGAGAGAGAGTCAATATTTTCTACCTAAATAGGATTATCCCAAGTAGGTATGAATTAAGAATAATCCAAATAAACCAAATAACTTTAACTGTGGAATATTTGTAGCTGCTTTATAAACCGTTTTAGTGAATATATGTTTTTTGTTTGTTTGTTTGTATCTTACAGAGCATTGGCTTAAAATTTAAGATGTTAAACATCAGTAACCACCCGTTTTGTAATGCCTATTGAGTATTGGGTCATTACATGGGTTGTTATGTTAGCAAAAGCATGTTGTGTTGATTCATTACTTACCAACTAAAGTTGCTTTGCGATGTGTGTTCAGGTCATGCAGAAGATGGGCTAGCAAAGTAGGCAGTTTACTCGAGCCTCCAGACACAAATCCAGTCTCTTCCTCCATTAATGTCTGAAAATAGTATGAAATCATGAAAATTTTTATTTTTATATTTAGATAGTGTAATAGATTTTTGAATAAAATATAAAACAAATATCAATCCAAATTAAGTAAATAATTTTTTTTTACAGGAAAACATTAAGTTTTCCACTCTGAAACTACCTAAGACATTGGATTTTCCCAAGGGAATCCCATACATATTTTCCTGTAGAATCATTAACAGGACATTATAATATGTTAATTAATTGTGAGTTGATAAGATGTTGCTGGTTTCAGCATTAAAATGTTTTTTATTAAGTTTCTTTAGGGAAATCCTAATCCCTAGGATGTAAATGTAATTATTATGATGTAAACGTACCAGATGCTCGCCAAGTTTCTTCACCACTGGTTCATATTGGACAGTTTTAGACCAGCTGTCACACACAAAGCACAGGTTGAACAGATAAACATTACGCTCATAACGAGAACTGTCTATTCGTATTGGGTAACCCACGATTTTGTGGCCAAGAGCATTTCTGAAATGAATATTTGCTTATATTAACATATTTAATTTCAATACTGATTCAAGTAAACTAAGGGATTAATTAACCAGAAGAAGGGCAACAGCATTATTTTGTGTACTGTACCAAATTACTGTGATCACCAAACAACCTGTGGTGATTATACCTACTACATCCAAGTCCCCAAGACTTACTTAGTTTTATTAGGGAGACATGGGTTAAGTAGTGGGACATAATATAAGTTGTTATTATTATATGGATAATACACAGTAATTATAGACATGTGTACTTAGCAAGTAAAAATGTGTGTGCATTATGAGTGCTCATACTTTGCTTTACTAGTCAGTAGTGTAGTAGTAGTTACTAGTGTAGTAGTACTTTACTTACATAGTCATGGTGCACTTCTGGATTTGTGGCTTCGGAATTATATATGCACTTATGGAATCAAATAGATCTTTAGAAACATAGTCTTCAGGAAACTGCAATAGAAAATAATTGAAATTAAAATCTTAAATTTGTATTTGTTTGACATAAGGCTCCATATTACCATATTCATCCTTATGTTTTACATAGTTTAAAGGTTAATCTTATATTTTCCCATGCTGTTTGTGAATATGATTAACCTTCATAAACATAGCAATAAAAAAGGGAGGGGAGATTATAAGTCGTAGTTGAAAGAAAATATGCACAACCTTACTGTACTAACATGTATATTGACTCAAATTACATATTAGTACAGTAAATAATTACATAGTTACTTAAATTGGTTGGTGATGTGTTGCACCATAGTAAGCAACATAACAGAGCGTATTTTGGGTTAGGCGTAATAGTTACCTGACATGAAATCTTCGGACCAGCGATGGGGTGGAACTCCCCAAGGAAGATGCACCGGATAGGGCCCTCCCGCCCGCAGCCCTCATAGTACCGCGTCTCCATGATCTCACTCGAGGCTCCAGAAAATGAGCCTAGACCGTCACCATAATGCGGATCTTTAAAGAAATCAATTTTGGGAATTTTCATTTGACCGGAACCAACTTAGCATCACTTTGATGCAAATTTGTACACCGTCTGCACAAAAATAAAGAGGAAAAACTTTGAAAACTAAAGTTCAATGTTTTTTTAATTTGTTTGATTGGTTGTAAATTGATTTGATTGTTTGTTTGACGTAGGAATGTAGGTTAAGTATGTTCTGATTCAAGCATATTATGTAAAGCAAGGGGCATACTGTAGTGTGCTATAAATGTTGAAGCAAGTCATATTACGCAAACCTTATTAGAACAACTACAATGACGAAGCACCCATTTTATATAAGCCGCATGTTATTCGTTTAAGGTGGCTTGAAATTACATTTTAACCCAATTACTTAATTTTCTGAATGATGACATGTATAATTGATTGTGAGTATTGTACTTAAATCGGAACGTATTTAGGTTGTTCTTCTTCTTCTTCTTTTAGGTTGTTACAATGAAGTAAGTCAGGTTGTTAACTAAAAATAATGACAGTGACATAACATTAAGGTAACAAATGTATGTAATCTTAATCATGTATTGTTTCATATTGGTACAGCTACAGAGTAAACTATTCTTATGAGTAGGTATCACAATATGACCCCGCTGGGGCACCTACAACAATTAAAACAACTTAAATAACTAAGATAATTTTACAGATTACTAAATGTTATAAATCTTTTATTAAATTTATATTAAATGTATAAGTATATTAAATGAGTAGGTAAGTATTTTGACTTCCACATAGGTATTTATCTCATATCATCACCAAACCAAGCAAAACTATAAATATTATGTACCTACCTAAATTAGCTTAGAAATCCATAAAACCTATTCTGTTGTTCGTATGAACAATTTTATAGGGATTAAAGGTAGGTAGGTACCTACCATAAGGTATTTTTTACAACGAAATCGGAAATGAATAATAAGGAACAAAAATATTAGGTACTTACTATTTATTTTTTATTACCTTAACCTAATACGTAGGTCCAATCCGTAAAATTTCAAAAACAAACCTCAATGCAATATAATTTCTAAGTGTACCTACCTAATACGTAACTTGTTGTTGTGCCTACCTACCTACCTAATCATGGCTGTCCTCACGAATCCATATAATGGTCACAACGCCTCCCCAGTTGGGTTAGGATAATATAAAAATTAAGGCAATAGACCTATCTAAGTAAAATGTGAGTAAAAATATTCAGCCGAATAAATAAAGTTGACCCCAATTTCTATGACATGCCCGCTAAGGACCGCGAGATAAGTACGATTATGTACTATGGGTTATTACAGCTACAGCCCCACAAATACCGTCTCTACCACCGGCTCTACCACTCTGCATCAGGGCAGTGCGGGGGCGCGGCACTGGCTCTTGGCTAGTCTCTGCTCTTGGATAGAACGTACCACAGATAACACAATAGTATGCCATACGAAGGCCATTAGTTCATCGGCATCACACCTCCACCAGTCCGGACCTAGCAGCCGTAGAGGACGCACGTATAACAATATATAACGTAAGTAGAAGCCATAGTAAAGTTCTAAGTAGCCCATTCATTGCCCGGACAGTCCAAGCGGAAATATTAATAAATCGATAGAATTGGACTATCTTGCGCCAGTATAACGGACCGCGCGGGAACGTGTAATAGATTCCTAGTTCAGAACCTGTTTGGTGATCATAATCTCGGCTTTTTGAGTGGGTTGTTAGTTTTTCTGTATTGTTCTAGTGTAAAATGACGAAGAAGAATCTGGAAGCGACGTCAAGTGGCGCCAAGGCGGCTTCCGAAAGCACCCCTCTCATCCCAGACCCGGTAAGATAAAAAAGAATATTTTCCTACCTATTTTTAAATACCTACTTACGTACCTAGTAATAATAAATGTTCTGTAAAAATACTAACATAATCTCTCACCAACGATGTACCACAACGACCTAGGTAGATACAAATTTTTAATTTCCTGATAAAAATACTGCTTGACTAGCTGCGCCCCGCCGGTTCGCCCGCGAGTTCATCGTTATAAATACGTGCGCAATGAACATTTTCTGAAGTTAAATTTGCCAGATATCGAGGCACTCAAACTACATAGCTTCATTCCAAATTTCATCAAAATTGGTTCAGCTGTTTTGCCTTCATGAAAGAGCACCAAACCATAATATAACCGTAACCATATTTTATGAAACGAGTTCGAAGTTCTAATGTATGTAGTACCTACCTATAGGCGCCTTATTCATGAACCTAGTTACTTAATTAGTTCATTTATAATAAGCTTATTAATGCAATGAACATTCTTTTGAAAGCAATAATTAGAGAACTTGAATAGCTAAATTTTACTATAAATACTGTCGTGGTTTGATAAATTCATAATGAGATAAACGGGCAATACTAGAACCTTTTCACATTGGATTTTGGTCAACAGTTTGTCTCAAAACGTGGGACTTCTTCAGGACCAAACACTGCAAGGACACGGATCACGACCGCTCGCTGGTCTACAGTGCACAGCAGCATTGCCCGTTTATCTCAACAGCTAAATTATATAATTTTTTGAATAAAAATATTGAAATAAGGTGACATAATATGAAGGTTTGTTCGTATAGAGCGGCGATGTGGTGGACAAGAGCGGCGGGCTGAGCATGAAGCAGGCGGCGCTTCTAGTGGCCGGCGAGATGGCGGGCTCCGGCGTGCTCGCGCTCCCGCGGGCTCTCGTCAAAACAGGTACCATGTCACGAATTGACGATGGTGACGTCACTTACCTACTAACTCTCTGTCTACATGAAGGGCTGAGGAAGAAATGATTTAGTCTTTACAGTTCGCTTCACTGTTCTCCTGCTGATGTTGAGAAGCAATTGGAACAATATAGCTTTTATCACTGTATAGTTTTTGAAACAGGCAACATAATTTAACTGTTTTTGAGTTAAGTACCCAATATTTCTGCACTGTTTCAAGCTCCATCTTTACGGAGAGACGAATATTCATGTTCTAATATTGTTAAAAACCATGGTATTTTAATAAGTGCCAGGATCAATCGAGTCAGCTGTTCTTGATTTTTAAATAGTGTAACTAACACGACTTATTATATTCATAAAAACTACCTACATTATAATGTCATCTTGGGCCGTGTTTGGCTAAATGGGAGCCCATGACTTTCATTCTGAAGGTCCTGGGTTCAAACCCCGCCGCACCTCTGTATTTTCTTCGATATTTGATTGTTAAAGTCCGAATGTCCCGTGATAGAAATGTCTTCGGTCCGTATGAATAGGCAGCGAGTTTCCTCACGCACAATTGCATATGCGATAATCGGCGCAGTTGTAAGATTATTCAATCGACAAGGCCTAGGCAGAGGGCGCCGTGACCTAGATCTAACCACAAATTGTTCTCCTTAGTCCTACTATTGAGACAAATGGGACAGACATCAAGTATGAAGATTACCAGCTCAGTGCAAGGCCAGTTTTTACCCAGTTCTTTGATTATCTATGCAATTAATCTAGCTTATTTTTAATTCATTGTATACCTAGATAAAAGCAGAAAAATTAATCATGCTAAAATTAATAAGTAACATTTTTGAGTTTGCAAGTGTGATCCCTTGCTAAATTGATCCCTAGTTATTTTATGTTTCAAATCATATTTGAATAGGTATACCTTCCTACTTTGGTAGGTAAATGATAATGATAAGATGCAACTTAATAGAACTTAGTAATTTTTGTTGTCATCAATCTTTAAGTAATAAGGCCAATGGCAGCAAGAAACTGACAATAAAAAAGATGAAACTCAGGATAAAATAAAATCAAAAACTTGGACTGGCGATTTCAAACACGTTTAGTGAGATATCCATTTATCTATTTATGAGATTTCGAGACATAACTTGATAATAAGATGGAACTGATATTTCAGTTGCTAACATTAATATTGATATCTTCTTTAAATCCTAAGATATTTCCTACGCACTTTCATATCTACAAATATTTTAAGAGTTTGTTTGTTTGAACGTGCTAATCTCAGGAACCGCTGGCTGGTCCGATTTGAAAAATCTTTGGATATATTATAAAAGCTTTAGGTTTAAAGAAGTAAAAAACGAAAGCAAAGCAGTCGAAGGGTCGGCTGATTATTTCAGGATAAAAAATTATCCAAATGGGTTAAGCCGTTTAATTTCGCTTCTTTTCTGTTCCTGTATCTACTAAGGTTTATTTCCATCTTTACAACGCATATAATGTCCCACTACTGCACTCGGATTTCACCAAAAGAACCTTCCAGCCTCAATTAAATGCAATTTGAATGTATAATAGTTTATTTGTGAACTATTTGCATAGCTCCATATGTTTTTGTATCTTTCAAAATACTTATTAAAACGGCGGAAAAAATATTTGGAAACCTGTCTCGCAGCTCCATTATGTTAATTAGATCTTAATAGTCAACGCTAAAAATTCTACTCATTCTATACATAGATAGGTATGTATGCAGATTCAAAGTTTTGAGTTAGGTAAGAATATTCCTGATATCAGAAAATGTTGTATAAATAAATTAAAATAAATAATATCAATAAAATATAAAATTTTTAGGGTATTGTTTAATTCACTTTGTTACACAGTGAACAATTATGTAGGTAGAGTGTCATCGCATGTAGACTCAGAAGCCACATATTTTGACTAACGTCTCTAAACCAAACGTAAACAAACCCACACCTAAAAGGTACCATACGAATTCAAGCTTTAGTAAAAACGAAGTAATTGTTACTTATAGAAAAAGTGTGATAGACGCCAACACCGCTTTACAGCGCTAACTTTTCTGTTGCGCAATATTTTAAGTTTCTTACATAACAATTATCAATCTAGCTTTTCTAGATGAATATCTTTAGATATGTATCTTTTATATTTAAAACTTAATCTAGTGCGTCATATAGAAATGTCTTTAAGAAGGCTGCTGTTTTTTTCACTTAAAAGTTGCATGAAGATAAAAACTACGATTAAGGTTATAAGAGGGCTATCTGTCTCGTCGTATGTCGTCTCTGGTAATAATAGTCAAGTAAAGAATAAATAAATAAATAAATATTACTGGTCAATTTTACACAGCGACATCTAGCCCCGTGGTAAGCTCGAAGCTTGTGTTACGGGTGCTAGATTTCTGATATACTTAATTATAATAAACATACATAGATAGATATTTTTTATTATACATATTATAACCCGGAACAAATAAAGAGTTTTATTTTTAACTAGCTGAACCGATCGCGGCTTCGTCCGCTTTTTCCATGGTTTCTCACCTATTTCACCATCCCTGTTATTACGATCTATTTAAAACCTAAATAGCACCTAAATCAGTCACAAATATTTGCAGATCATAAAATCATAAAATTTTTTCTCCTGAGGCGAAAATCAAACCCGCAACCTTCGCCCGCTGCGCCACAGAAGTAGTCAAAATGCATTAAAAACTATAGTAAACATACCATAGCGTGTTTTTAAATTCGGAGGTCATTCTATGCTGTGGCGAAGAGCCGGCGAAGACAGGTACTTATAGAACTAGTTTGGTAACCTGTCTCATTATGATACGATTTCGAAACGCCCCAATAGATTTTAGATGTTAGTGACATTGTTGGTATACCTACTTACTTCTTGAAATGGATTCATTATGTATCTTTAATTATGAAAAAACATCTATACTGATTATTATAAAGCTGAAGAGTTTTGTTTGATTGTTTGTTTGAAAGGAATAGTCTGATTTGCAAAATTATTTCAGTGTTGGATAGTACATTTATCAGTCATGTACTCGTACCTAACAAAGAAAAATATAATAATAAAAGTAATAAATGTTTATTATAAACATGTTAACCTAATTCACATAAGAAATATTATTATATTAATAATTATAATAAAAATAAATTTTAATTTGAAATTTAATTATTATTTAGGTACATTATATTTTGAAAAATAGTGATTTTTGACTTGATTTTCGTTAAATTGTACTAACCTAACACTACTTTTAAGGTAAGATAAGACTGAATGTATTTGCTTTTAGCGATAGAGCGAATGCAACGTTTATTTACATTTATGAACCTACTGTACCTACCTGTGTGAGATTTACCTACAAAGCAATTGCGAAATTTTGTGAACTGTATGTACCTTTTATTGCGCTCCATGGCTAGGCTAGTTTAGTTTATATCTATTATTTAAAACAATTGCTTTGCTTGGATTGTTTAAATTTAACTTAGTTAGGTTACCTACCTATTTATTCTATATCTTTGTCATTGTCCAGTCCATACATAGGTTGCCTGGAAGAAATCGCTCATAGAGATAATGCCGCCCTTTGTACTCCAAATGTTAAATGTGTTATTAAAACGTTCACACATTTTTTTCGCAAATAAAGCCCAATTACGTATTCCTAATTACCTATCTAATATTATGGGCTATCTAACTCAAAAATAACTACTTTAAAAGATCGAATTTCCAGTGTTATACGCTAACAAAGAATTCAGTTTTAGCTACCTACCTACTATTATGTAGGTATAGATGGTATGGTAACTTGACCTATGAAGCCATTGCAATTGCAATCTTGCGGTTTAGGTCATTTAACACCGTACGATAAGGTCGGGAGTTCGATTCCGTCCACGTTTTAGTTATAAATATTCTTAATCATCATCATTACAACTCCAACAAGATGGACAGAATGATCTTGTCAAAGCTGCCAGTTCACGGTGGATGCAAGCTGCATCCGTAATACCTGGAAAGCATTAAGGGACTATGTCCAGCAGTGGACGTCCGATGGCTGAAATGATGATGATGATTATAACAACCAATATAACATTCCACTACGGTCTTCACAATATAAAAACTATATTTCTTGAGGGATATGGTGTAATCATAAATTGTACCAATCCAAGAGCAGATAAGGAAACCTACGTTGGTACTATAATAGATGCTGAGATCTTGGACAAAACAAATGTAAATATTATGAAAACTCTTTTAATTTGGTTGTGACAATCCTATAATAATGATATTATAATAAGTATATCAGAAATCTAGCACCCGTAACACAAGCTTCGAGCTTACCACAGGGCTCTAGATGTTGCCGTTTGCCGTGCGAATTGTCCAGCAATTTTTATAAAACCCTTTGTTGTTTGTGGGTTCATACTCCCGAAATTCGGAACGAAAATTAAGGATGCTCCCCACTAAAGCCAACAAGGCTTTTCGTGTCAATCTTTATAATATAATTTATTTTATTTTTATGTAATTTCTCCTAATTTAATGCACCCTCCGTCTTTTACTACTAGTTTTTCGTGTCTATCCAAAGGTTGCCTAGAAGAATTTATTATGTACAGTCAGCAAAAAATGTGGTCTACCACTACCACCCTACGATTGAGATTCGTTTGTATTGTACGTCAGTTAAATTATGTTTAAAGAGTCAACCATATCGTTCATTACATCGCACAGCAACTTTTGTCAAAACTGGTAGACCACTTTCTTGGCCGACTGTACCTATATTTTTTGTAATATATATTTGTTTGCAATAAAGTATATTCATATTCATATCATTTATTGTCATACATGAAACACATATAAAAATGTAATACTAAAATTACCTAATTATAGTGTACAAAGTATGACTCGTCAGAACATAGTAATAATGCTAATTGCAATTATAATATAATAATGCTGTATAGGGGCATATATTGTATTGTATAATAATATTTCAGGATGGATGGGTGTGCCGGTGATAGTGCTGATGTGCGCGGCGGCGGCGTTCAGCGGCAAGCGGCTCGGCGACTGCTGGTCCATACTGGAGGAGCGCGACCCCGGGATGCGCACGCGCAAGCGGAACCCATACGCCATCATCGTGGATCAAACACTCGGGCGCACTTGGAGGTAAACGAATTCTGAGGCACTATAAACAATACAATACAAAAACACTATTTTACACCAAGAACAAAACACGTGAATATAACACAAAAAGAGACACGTATCTACAATGGGCGGCCTTATCGAATATGGAAAAGAGAGATGATATTTAAATAAGACGGGGGTGTACTAATACTTATATTCTATACTTATACAATACAATACAAAACACTTTATTGTACACCAAAAATACAAATAAAAACATGAATAAAAACACACAAAAAGACACGTACAATCAACAAGTGACTGTGAAACAGACCTTTATTTAAGTAGGATTGTTATTACTAATATTTTTTTATAGTGATAGAGTCTCACTTAAGTTTATTAGATTATTAGAAAATGGTATGGGAAAAATTACAAGATCACAACGTAACCTTGGTCCTCGAGTGGGAGTCGATCCCACGCCACCCAGTTTAGCCGATTATCGAGAAGTAAGAGTACGTAAGAGCTCGAATTTATGCCATACCTCATATCTTCAGTTAAGCACTGATTGCGCCATCTATCAGTTTTGTTAAGAACTAAGTAACTTTTCTCATACCATTTTCCAATAATTTAGAAAACTTAAGTGAGAGTCAATCACTATAAAATAACAAACAGAAGCTAATTTATGTCTATGTCTAATTTAAATTGTTATTTTATTTAATTATGACAATAATAGTGCTATCTCTTTCCAGCGTGGTGGTATCAATGGCGATAATCGTGACGCTGTTCGGAGCCGCGGTGGTGTACCTGCTGCTGGCCGCGCAGATCCTGGGCCAGCTGCTGCTGACCGCGCTGCCGACCGTCACCGTCTGCTCCTGGTACCTCCTGGTGGTCGGAGCTATGACGCCGCTCATGTTCTTCGCGACACCCAAGGACTTTAAGTAAGTTCTGCGGCTAGCATTTTGCAGCGGCTGCTTCTAACACCCATATTCTTAGTCGTTTTCTCCACTCAACTGAACCAAAAGATTTTTTTCAGCTCACCTCAAGTTCGAGATTTGGTGGGAACTGTCAAACGTAAGGTACCTCATAACTAACCTTGAAACTCCTACAAGACCACGACGATCAACGCTTGTTTATTTTTGAGTGGAGGAATATTATGAGGAAACGACTAAGAATACGGGTGTTAATCTTTATAACATACCTACTAGTTGATCCACCCGCGGCTTCGTCCGGTCTAATCTCACATTTTAAACTTTTCCTGGACTACTAAGAACATTTCAAGACCAAAACCAGCTAAATAGGCCCAGACGTTCCCGTGTTTTAACGAGACTAACCTATTGACCCGCCCACATGTCCCAAAAACAAAATTGCGTCCCAAAAAATGTAAATTAACTCGGTCCATAAATTGTAACATTTCTATGGACTAAAAAAAGGGTAACATAAAAGACGTGTGTAACATTTGTGTTCGTTGCAGATGGACAGGCGTGATCGCGTTCGGCTCGGCTGTGCTCGCGTGTTTGTTATTTTTCATCGAGATGATGAATGACATCAAGCCATTCGTCTTCCGCTGGGGCGCTCGCGGGTTCCAGGTCACTAAATAACAGTTATTTATTTACATTTAAGTTTATTACATTTAAGTGGAGACGGATACACCGCAACATAAAACTCACATTATTAAAACAATACGCGACCCGATGAAACGCAAGTTGAGTCAAAATAATCTGTATTGTTTTATGACTTTCTATGTTCATAGTGTAGAGTCGCGTCACGTTTTAATAATGTGTTTCCGCCTTTATGGCTTTGCGTTGCTTCGCGTTCTGTTTTGCAAACGGAATCAGCAGCAACACAAAAAAAAAATCTATGAATGCAGAATTACTAACTTTTAAAAATAACATAAAGTCTTCTTTGAGCAAAATTCACTATCTATCTTTATCTTTATCCCCTTCATGTCCCATAAGTTTGGGACGCCCTGTATATACATTATTATTATTACTTGTAGGTACTCATTCTACTCCAAATGTTTTAGTTTCAAGTTTGTATAGTGTGTTTTTTGTTTTTGTGGTGTGCAATGAAGTAATGTATATTCTATTTGCCTAGAGCTTATCACTAGGCCATGTCGCTGTGAGAATTGCTCAGCAATATTTATTTATTTATTCTATTAATATATTACAGGACTTTTTCCTTGCTTTCGGCACGATTATGTTCGCGTTTGGAGGCGCGTCGACCTTCCCCACCATTCAGAACGACATGGCCGATAAGAGCCAGTTCAGCAAGAGTCTGAAGTTCAGCTTCATCGGTAAGTACAGCTAAGATTCATCGTCTCTTAGTTATTGTGGGTGTTATACTTATAGATATTAAAATCTATATTAATAATTTCGTCAAGGGGTACGGTAGACTCGATCGAAACCTTATATGAATAACAAAACTTAAAAAAAATATTGATTTTGAGTCGACAAAATAATATCCGCAAAATTCGGATAATGGAGAATTTCGTCAAATTTCACCCGAGCGAAGCCGGGTTTTCATCTAGTAATATAATATTGCTGGACAATTCACACAACAACATCAAACCCCGTGATAAGCTCTTACCTTGTGTTACGGGTGCTAGATTTCTGATATACTTCATAGAATGTATTTTTTATAATACACTAGCTTCCGCCAGCGGCTTCGCCCGCGTAGAAATAAAAAGTAGCCTATGTTCTTTCTCAGGGTCTAAAGATTGTCTGTACCAAATTTCATCAAAATCGGTTCAGAGGTTTAGCCGTGAAAGCGTAACAGACAGACAGACAGACAGAGTTACTTTCGCATTTATAATATTAGTAGGTAAGGAATTTTTTATAATACACTAGCTTCCGCCAGCGGCTTCGCCCGCGTAGAAATAAAAAGTAGCCTATGTTCTTTCTCAGGGTCTAAAGATTGTCTGTACCAAATTTCATCAAAATCGGTTCAGAGGTTTAGCCGTGAAAGCGTAACAGACAGACAGACAGAGTTACTTTCGCATTTATAATATTAGTAAGGATAACACTTATTTTATTCTTTAATCAACAACAACTGTACCCAATTTCAGCTATCCTGCTACTTTACCTGCCTATCGCGATCGGCGGTTACGCTGTGTTCGGCGACTCAGTGGCCCCCAACGTAGCCGCGTCCCTGGCCCCCACGCCTCTGACCCTGGTCGGCAACGTGCTGATGGCCATACACCTGGTCTTCGCCTTCATCATCCTCATCAACCCTGTGTGCCAGGAGCTTGAGGAGCTTTACAATGTGCCTAGAGGTAAGACACATCTGCAGGTATTCACTGGAACAAAATCAATTTGATCATTGGATCTACAGATAATAAAATTTCTCGATAGAACCAAAACATCAGAAATGGATCTAAAGAGAAAAAGTTTTCTCAGTGGAACCAATTGGATCTTGATCAATGGATCTAACGGGAGTCATCCTAATTTTAACATTGTTGGTATTCCGTGAAGCCTGCGATGACCCCAGGAAGATCCTTAGCTTCTGGTCGAAGATAGGACAAACCTGCAGGTATTAGTAAATATTGTAGGTATTCCGTGAAGCCTGCGATGACCCCAGGACGATTCTGAGCTTCTGGTAGGCTGGTTACACTAGCCAGCCACGCACAAAGGACCAAATTTAAGTCTAATTGCGGAAAAAGGAGTCCCCAAACATAATTAAAACATTGTAGAATGCAGCGATTGGCGCAGGATCGTAGAAGCCATTTCAGAGTATTTATTTATTCTTGTCTAATAACCCCCTTCCACCCACATAAATTATATGGTTAAGGGGATTTCTAGACTTTTAGTCTAATAATCCCCTGCCTCAGCTAAATCCGATTGTAAGGGGCTTTGTAGACAAAAAGTTTAATAATCCTCTGCGAAGGGGAAACTCTAAGGGGATTATTAGACCAAGCCGAAGCTAGAACAAATGGTGGCCTATTCCCAGCAGTGAATGAGATAAAGTGTTAATTCATTCATCATTGATCGATTTAAAAAAAAGTTCTTATTTTCAGATTCCCTGGGCTACCGAATGCTGGTGCGTCTATCAATCCTCGGAGCCATCCTCTTCATCGGTGAGAGCGTTCCCCGGTTCTACACTCTGCTGGCGCTGGTGGGCGGGTCCAGTGTGGCCATCCTCACCTACGTGCTGCCATCCTTCGCCTACCTCAGCCTCGTGAGCCAGACGCCTCGCGAGGGCCAGACGCCCATGTAACTATACCATAAATAAATATTACTGGACAATTTACACAGCGACATCTAGCCCCGTTGTAAGCTCGAAGCTTGTGTTACGGGTGCTAGATTTCTGATATACTTAATATAATATACATACATAGATATTTTTTATTATACATATATATAACACCCAGACACAGATGTTGTTCTGAGGCGGGAATCGAACCCGCAACCTCTTGCGCCGCAGGCGGACCTTCGCCCGCTGCGCCACAGAGGTCGTCAACTAAACTAGCTTGTACACTCTGCTGGCACAGTGTGGCCATCCTAACCTACAAATATACTAACGATACATTTCTATACCAAGCTGTAACAAGATGAGGTGGTTTGTGGTATACAGGTAGGGGTTCCTAAGCAAATATATCTGCAGTACTTATTGATTGCTTCAAAAAAAACACAAGGCGCACAAACAGCCAAGCGTATACTGAAAGGCGTGGGTTCGACTCCCACTCGAGGACCGAGGTTACGTTGTGAAAGTGATGTATACAGTCATTTTAGATATTATAGTTTAGCCCTGGTTGCGCTAACCACTACGCTATCGAGGAGTTACTAAAGAGCTCGAATTAATCCCATACCTCATATTAAACACTGATTGCGCCATCCACAGTTTTGTAAAGAACGTTTTGTGTTTATTTTTCCTATACCATTTTCTAATATTATTCTTGTATTGTTTCCAGTGAAACGTCAGATGGTATGAAGCTGACCTGCTACACTGTGATGTGTGTTGGAACGTTGGGCGGCATCGCGGCTACGTGGGCGGCTCTCACGGCCATCTTCAGCACTTCGCAGGCCACGCCGTGCTACCTGTAAACTACACATACTGGGCCCTATTTCATATGTATGAAAACATGAACAGCGCCTCTAGCGGATAGTTGGGTACTAAAATGCATTACTGCGTATTTACCTAACCGCTGTAGTAGTCAGGCGATTTAACTATGATGACTCATGGTAAAGGTAATGGTCAAAACTCTATAAAATATCCATCTAATTTGGTTTTCTACAAATAAATGTGAGCCGTGGTTAACAGTTTTAAGTACATTTATCGTAAATCTAAATCAAAATATGTAGGTATAATTAAAACAAATGTTTTGTTTTCGTTTGTTTATATATTACGGGTTAGCAACTAGTCGCTAACTGTTCAGTAAACATGTATGCGTATAGAAACCTACATAGTATTTTCATAATGCTATATTGCATAGATAAATCCTTGCTCTATCTAACCACATATGTATATTAAGTGTACCGAATAATATATACTAGTCCTTATATGCCATAGTTGTAAGTTCTCGTACACACAGAACCTTTGGTATACAGGGTACTAAAATAAAGGTGTTAAGGTGGCATTAAATTAGAGTTGGAATAGAGGAAGAACTTTATTCGAAACCATGGGTATTCAACCCGCGGACCGCAGACCACTTGCAGCGAGCCGATATGTTTTCTGCGGCCCGCCAAGTGCAACTTTTATATGCTAGTACTTTATGTGTTTATGTACTATATATAAATTTTATAAGATCCGAAAATTGTTTTTCATTTGCTTCTTTAACTGCACTTCAATAGGTTCGCATCATTGGAGTTATAATTATGATGATGATGGCTAACTGAGTCGTTGGCTTGACTTACGATTGGAGATTTTTATCATAGCCTTCAAATCAATTTCCTCACGATATTTGAAACAATTATATCACGTAAGTATTTAAAATGTAAATATATTACCAACAACAAAAATACACACGTGCGAGGTAAGTTTAAACGTGGTTTAAACCCACCTTCTGAATAAAAGTCAAGTGTGTTCCCACTTGGGCAACACGGCTTTATTAATTAATTTACTATCACTAAAACTGATAACTACAAGTTTTTTGGTTGGCAACAATGATTAACGATATTTGATGACCTCTGCGACGCATGGGGTTGCGGGTTTGATTCCCGCCTCTAGTCAAATATTTGTATGATCTGCAAATATTTGTTCCTGGTGTATAGTAGAAAATATCTATCTATGTATGTATATTCTAATAAGTATATCAGAAAACTAGCATTCCTAACACTTAGAGCTTACCATAGACGCTAGATGTGGCTGTGTGAATTGTCCAGCAATAGTTATTTATATATAAGTTGTTTGTCTGAGTGTAAGTGAGTGATGACACAAGCTGCGGCGACGAGTCGACCCCCAGTGGCGCTGATAACGCTTATCAGGGCATTACGAGGTCCAATCATTGTCTTAATGGACCATATCGATAACTAACGAGCGATTGGTAAATATTTTTCATGCTCGAAACTGACCCTATATATTTACGAGAACGGTTTGACTGTCTAGCAATTATGTGTATTTTTGTATTTCATTATCAAGATGTTACGATGTATTAGTGCTGTTTTGACACCACATAATGAATATAAAAAGTATTTAAAAATATATATTTAGTTCTTCAGGATTGGTAAATATTTTTCATGCTCGAAACTGACCCTATATATTTACGAGAACGGTTTGACTGTCTAGCAATTATGTGTATTTTTGTATTTCATTATCAAGATGTTACGATGTTGATTAGTGCTGTTTTGACACCACATAATGAAAATAAAAAGTATTTAAAAATATATTTTTAGTTCTTCAGAGGTTCTTATTTAACTACATCTGTGGCGCAGCAGGCAAAGGTCTGCCTACGACGCAGGTTGCAGGTTATTTGTTCCGAGTAAAAATATCTGTCTATCTATGTATGACCCCCGCAATTGAAAATGAATTCTGTAAATGGCGGCGGTATGTATGGTACGATTTGCAAAACAAGGATAAAAGTATAGACAGCGATAGAGAGTGAGCGAGAACGCATGCGAGCGGACGCCATTTACAGAACTCATTTCTAATTGCGGGGGTAATATACTTACTCTATAACGTTTAAAGCAGCATCCGTAACACAAGCATCTAGCTTACCTGCTCGAAGCTGTGTACATAAATTGTCCAGCTATATTTATTTATTGATAGAAACAAGTCAAACCTGAGATTCTGAGATCTAGGATAAACTCACTTACCTTTGTCTGTCGACGACAGCGTCATCGCGGTTAATAAAGTAAAGATTAATGTCAATACTTAATGGAAATTAATTTGGGGCTATTATCAACGGGTGATCATTAGCAGTGGAAGCCGGGCGATGGACTAGTTCAAAGATAACACCCGTCGGACACTGCCCATTCTTACGCCACGCGGTGTTAACGTCTCTACTCTTAGGTAAGTACCAAACCTTCTAAAATAGTATTTTTGTCAATAGAAATAAGTAATCGCCGTATCACTAAAATTTATGGGTCCTCACTTAAATTAATCTTTATTGTTGAAGCTATATGCGATGTATTTTTAAGCTCTGCGCCAAAGTGCGAACTTTGAACAATATTTCATAATTTGAAGTTAGTCTGTAGGTATAGTTTGTAACTTTCTAATCTATTTTATAAAAATCAATTCCACTTTTTGTTGTAATTTTATATCGGCTGGACCGATTTAGGTGCTTATGGTAAGAAAACATGGAAATAAAGCAGGCGAAGCCGCGGGTGTGTCCCTAGATGTTTACTAGATTTTCCACACTAATATATTAATAGACATTCTTATAGCGTATTCAAAAGTAAAATTGTAAATTGATGGTGCTATAAAAAGTTTATAATTGTAACGAAATACCTATTGATCTATCAATACTCATCTACATCTTAATCTCTTTCTCTGATGTCTCAGGGATCTTATGTAGGTCTCGCCAATCTCGCGTCAGATCGGTGAACACCTTGAAGTAATCAATGTGTCTGATTTCAGGTTAATATATACATAATACTCGTATTAAGATGGTGCTAAGTTGCGTTCTACAGTCCTTTGGAACCCGAAGCAGCGTGGGGTCATATTGCTGCAGAAAACTTCTCTACAGTACGGAGTATAAAAGTAAGTTGCACAATATAATATCAATATCTATAACTGAATACGGTTGGTAACAAATTTAAAGGCATAAAGCTAGCGAATACATTTTTTAAATCATCATCATCATTAACCCTATTTACGTTCCCACAGCTGGGACACAAGCCACGCTGGCCAAGTGCGGGTTGGTGTATGACATGTCCTTTCTTTACTGTTAACTTTACAAAGTTTTCAGAACATGTCAGTTTCTGAACGAAGTTTGCTTTTACCGTATGAGCGTTTTAAAAAGAACTTTATTCTTTCAAGGACTAGATTCAATTAAGTCTGCGTAAAATATAAGGGCTCGTTTTTATTTCAAAATAGCACTTATGGAAGAGAAAGTTACTAGCCCAAGAGGGGGATTTGGGATTTACTACGGGATACGTTGTACCCACGAAATCCTTCACCAAATATGAGCTTCTTAGACATTATGAAGGATCATTTTTTTTTTGACAGATTAGGCGAATCACTCTAGATATTCGTTAGATAAAGACATATTTCATCATAACGATCTTATTTTGTATAAAATAAATAGTAGAATTTCTTGGTTGTAATTTATTAGGCCATGTAGCGCAAGCCAGCAAGTAAGGTACTGTCGAAGCCACTTATAACAGTAACAGTATAACACCCAGACACTCGGAAAAATAATTTGGGATATCGTACAATGTTATGTCACAAGACGGGAACCGAACGGGAATCAACCTCTTGCGTCGAAGGCGGTCCTTCACCGCTGCGCCACAGAGGTTGTCAAGGTGCGATTACACGCTAAGTTTCGTACAATCCAAACTTTTAATTAATGTGACTCAAAATCCTGGGGTCATTCGATAACGGCACTGACTGTGGCATTGCCCGATTGTTTCCGGCTATCATGGTACTAACTGGTTACAACCAGTTCCAATCTCCAACACCTTCGGCCTACATCTTGCAAAAACAATAACCAACCGTTTTAAACCAATGAACCGATTCGATGAAATTCGGAAGTCAAACACTTAGAGGGCAGGGACACAGGAAATGCTTTTTAAATTCTTACTCCAGTTATGTTCAGTCAGAGTTGGCCCCCATCACAGATATACCCCACAAACATAATTTTAATTCATAAACTTTATTCAATAACAATGTACATCGTATCTGACGTAGACGAACTCGCGGCCACCGCTTGTTCATAATATTTGTACGTTATTTAGGTTATATTTATAATGGGATAGTTCACGACCATGTTATCAGCTAGACGTGATCCATTATTACGCAATAATGAGCTTCTACGCATCTCATAAAGTTTGCCAAAACAAGAGCACATTATGCGACGAACTACAAAATCAAAGTTAAGAACTTAATTTCCATAGAAACGCAAGAAAGTTACATGGAGACGTCAGAGAAAACTTTTGCTACCTAAATGAAGTATTTATAACACGTTATACCTAAACTGATTTGTCAATGTCATTAAAATAGGACTTTCATTTAAATGTTAACATGGAAATAATTTTGATTTGATAGTTCACTTCACTCAAAAATAAATAAATAAATAAATTCAGTTGTTTTTATGCTGATGTTGAGAAGCGAATGAATGAATGAATTTTCAACATCAGGGTGTAGATAAAAAAATGTGTCGCAGTCACTACTAAATTATTATAAGAGTCTAAGAGATCAATCTTGCCGAAAATGTCATCTATCAAAAATAAGTGTTCTAATACAAAAATAAGTGAAGTGTTTGTTTGAACCCTATTATTATGTGAAACACTTCGATAGCGCGTTTTAGAGCTCGTTCAGTTTTAGTAGCGCCATCTATGAACTTGCTACGGAAATAATGTAAAATCCTCATATACCAGACATTGTCATTTTAAATGTGTAATGTGTACCTACAGGGTTTTATTAATGTAATGTTTATGTACTATGTAGTTATTACTTTGAATCTAATAATAATATAAAAGCTAAGTCCTTTATTTATTTACAAATACGAATAGCTTTAATGTAACACCATCAATATACACGACAATAGGTATCTACATAAGAGAAACAGATACATAACTTAAACTAGGTACCTAATTAACCTATTAGTTAGGTAATACAATTTTTTTGTACCTACTTTAACGGAAATTAAACATGAGGTCAGTGTTCTTATCTTTACTTATATTATAAATGCGAAAGTAACTCTTGTCTGTTACGCTTTCCCGCCTCAACCTCTCAACCGATTTTGATGAAATTTGGTACAGACAATCTTTAGACCTTGAGACAGAACATACTTTTATTTCCACGCGGGCGAAGCCGCGGGCGGAAGCCAGTACTTAATATAATATAGGAGTTGTTTAACTCCTATGTAAATACGTGAGTAATTCCCGTTGTACAAAATGAATAGTATAACTCACGAAAATTTTGAAAGTGAAATATATAATGTAATAAAATTAAAAAAATTAAAATTATTTATTTACCAAAATCACAAATCTTATTATCACATTATTATCTGCGGAACTCAAACAAAGCATAAGCGCTTGTATCTTGAGTTCCATGAGTTCGTTTACAATATTAGATTTAGATTTGACTATTAAACTTGAATTTAATAAATCAATTTCTTAATTTGAATAATTATTGTATTACTAAGGTACATTTAACAAGAAATAACAAGAAAAAATGTATGTCTTCTTTATAAGGTCAATACCATAGTGTAAAAACAAAACAATTTATGTTTTCTTTATAAGGTGTTACCATAGTGTTATAACAAGAACAATTTATGAATTCCAGATCGATATTACACAAAAAAGCACGAATGGGTTTCGGTTACTGACAACATCGGCACCGTGGGCATTTCAAATTTTGCACAAGTAAGTTTTTAAATGTATTTTACTATCTAGTGGGAGCACACCCGACTTTCATTCCGAAGGTCGGGGGTTAAAGCCCCGCACCTCTTGATTTTTCTTATTGAATGATGAGCGCAAACATCATGAGGAAACCGGCATGTTCTGAGAACTAAGAAAGTTTGAAGGACATTTTACATCAACCTAGGTCAGTACCTTTACCATGAGTTGTCATAGTTAAATCGCATGACGTTACTACAGCGGTTACGTAGAGCCTACAGTATAAGATACGAACCTTTATTATCTAGGCAAAGCAACACCACGTCTAACGGACTTGAGTGGCGGCGCGTGGTATACGCAGTCTGTACAAAAAGCTTTTTGAATGAGCATTTTAGTACCCAACTATGCGCTAGAGACGCTGTTCTAGTTCAGTCGCTAGCGAGTGTAGATTGTTAGGACTCATGGTCCCTGTATGTAAGTGTTAGAACGGCATGTTACCTAAACACGTTTTGTCAAAGTCAAGCTTTTTTATAATTGTTTCCAGGAAGCTCTCGGAGAGGTGGTGTTCGCACAGCTGCCTGAGGCGGGGGCTTCGCTGACGGCCGGCGACGAGTGCGGAGCCCTGGAGAGCGTCAAGGCGGCCGGGGAGCTCTACACGCCCGTCTCAGGCACGGTCAGTAACCATACAAACGGGAACTCACGTAGAGTGCGCGCCACCACTGAAGTCTTACGGTTATGCGGGAACTACAGTATTAGAAACGTTAATATCTACGCAAGCAGCGGCAGCGCCACGTCTAAAGCTCAGTACTCACATACGGTATAAATCGATAGTAAATCGAAGTCGAGAAGTGAGTTGAGAGTGAGTTTTGCGGTCCACACGTCGATTTTTACTCGACTTCGATTTAAACTATCAATTTATACCGTATGTGAGTACTGAGCTTTAAGGACTTGAGTGGTGGCGCGCACTCTATATTATTGATAAATGTTTTGAAGCAACAGTACTTAATTGTGTTTACCACCTCTAGGGCCCAGCGGGCAAAAGTCCAATTGCGTTAAGATTCGTTTGTTTGAACGTGCTAATCTCAGACACCGATGGACCGATTTAAAAATTATTTCAGCATTGTATACGTTCATTTATTGAGGAAGTCGTCATTTATCGACAAACAAACGAATCTGTCAGCGGGTCTGGAAGTGTAAAAAAAATTAAAATATCAGAAATCTAGCGCCCGTAACAGTTAACACAGCCCGTAATAGTTCGAGCTTACCACGAGGATAGATGTTAGTGTGTCCCACCTATCAGGTGGACGGATGAGTTGGTAAAGTTAGCTGGTTCACGGTGGATACAAGTCGCATCCGACCTTAACAACTGGAATTTATTAAGGGAGGCCTATGTCCAGTAGTGAACTTCCGACGGCTGATATGATTATGATGATGAAGATAATTATGTAATCTATCAAATTCAGGTAACAGAAAAGAACGCAGCAGTAGAAGCGACTCCCTCGCTGATCAACAAGGCGTGCTTTGAGGAAGGCTGGCTGTTCCGTCTGAGGCTCTCCAGCGGCGAGGAGTTGAGCAGTCTCATGGACCAGGCGGCATACGACAAGTACCTGGAAGACCAGCATTAGCAGACCACGGGATCTGCCGACCTCTTGGATAGGGCCGAACATGTCTTATGGCATTTGAAGTTGACTCACACGGGGTAACAAATTAATCTATTTTTTTTTAATTTTGTAAGGTTCCTTCCAGCGTTTCGTCTAAATTTTGATCTAAATTGAAATTTTCTTACAAGCGAGAAAATCAAACAAAAAGAAAATCTCAGCGAGTTATATTTAAACGTTAAATTTAAATATTTCTATAAAATAATTTAGATGCCAAAACATTTTGAAAAATGTATTAACTATGAGAACTACATATTATCTGACTTTAGGCATGGAAACTAGCACTCAAGACTCATGCGCTAAGATGAAATTTATATCTGTTGTTGATTATTATTAATAAATTTTATCTTTAACACTGATGAATTTTAAACTTTACCTCAACCCCTCACTTTTTAAACTAAGTTCGATGATTGGCTCAAAATCATTTTTAACAAAATATAAATTAAATTATTTGTTAATGTTTAAACACTTTCATTATTACTTATTATATTTTTATTAATTATCAACTGAACAAAGTTAATTTTATAAGGCTACTGTTTTGTTTTTAACACTTGTATCAAAAATACGATACGTTCTATAACCAGAGACAAGTAACTATCACTGGTCCCTACTAAAACTTTTGTGCAAAGCATCACTAGCCAGCTGTTAGCTGAGCATAGAATTCACAGTTATTTGATCACACATTCACAATTTACTGAAGCACCAATCTACTTAAGCGCGGCGGCGCCGGATATGATCTCGATGAGCTCTCTGGTGATGACAGCCTGGCGCGTGCGGTTGAACAGCAGCGTGAGGCGGTTGATCATGTCTGCTGCATTCTTGGTCGCGTTATCCATCGCGGCCATTCGCGCCGACTGCTCGGACGCCGCGCTTTCCTGCCAGAAAAGACTTGATTCAACCACTTGGAATTGGAGGTGTCTCTACGGGATCCAATCAGAAATGAGGAGATACGTAGAAGAACGCGGGTCACCGACATAGCTCAGCGGATTAGCTGAGTGGCAATGGGCAGGCCATATAGTACGGAGAAAAGATGGCCGATGGGGCTGAAAAGTTCTCGAGTGAGGACCAGCGGCAAGCGCAGCGTTGGACGTCCACCAACAATGGGAAAAATGATCGGGTGCAAGCGCGCGGTGGATGCAGGCCGCGTCCGACCGCGATAACTAGAAATCATTAAGGGATGCCTATGTCCAGCAGTGGGCGTCCAACGGTTGACATGATGAACCACATGGAATCATCATAGTATTAACTCACACAAACGCGCCTGGTCCCGCTAGCTGTACACGGATCTACCTCATAAAAGATATAAAGATCTAGGGAGAATCCGCATCACGCATAGTGTTCGTAGTTGGTAAGTTGGCACAAGACGAATCTACAACATCTCTTCTGGTATTACAGATCCACCTAATAAAAAGCTATTTTTTTTTCGGATAATTGTATAATAACCACGCCTGCCATAAAATTCCTTCTCGTATCGTAAGAGTAGGTTAGATATCTATTGTCTATATTCATAATAACAGTCCTGACATACACATTTTGCTGATATAATTATTATAAAATGACGAATAGCACTTTTACGTAAGAATGTTGAACAAGGATGGATGCCGGAGCGTACCTTGAGTGCGAAGAAGAAGAGCGCGGCCAGGGTCCACTCCGCGTAGCTCTCCAGTTGGTCTGCGTCCACGTCGTCGAAGGCATGTATGTTTGGAGCCATCTTAAAATATATAAATACGTAGGTATCGCAGGGGAATTCACACAACAACATCAAAAGTGTACCTTTTTTTCTGATATAGGTACTTATATAAGCTTCTTAAAAAAAAAACACGTGCTCTAACGGTGAAGATAAAACATCGTGAAGAAACCGGCATGTTCTAAGAACTTTGAAAAGTTTGAAGGACATGGTGTCACTAACCGAACCGCACTTGGCCAGCGTGGTGAATCAAGGCCTTACCTCTCTCGTCAAGAGAGAAGTCCCTGTGTCCCAGCAGTGGGAACGTGAATAGGGGTGGTATGATAAGCTCTTAACCATTCAGTAGTTTTTGCGTGAAAGAATACATGTTCTTACAAACATTCGCATTTATTATGAATTTTCGCAATTTCGCAAATCGAAGCTTATACATATCAGAACTATCGTCCAGCCCCATCGCTTCGGGTACTCCTATCACTCTACCTATTTGATAAACCATATCAAAATCCGTTGCGTAGATTTCAAGATTGAAGCATAAGCTTAAAGATTGAGTGACAGTGATAACACAAGTGATTATACATATTTCCAATCCGAAGAAAAATCTACTATAACGCGGAGAACATGCGGGGCGGGAAGCTAGTTTTAAATAATTAATAATCATTAAAACCGCTTTAACCAATCGTAGGTTCTGTTGCAACAAATATGAAAACCAGTCGATTTGAAAGGGGTTAGTTACCTCCATCTTCGCCTGGTGGAAGAACGGTATGATCGTCATCTCGTACTTGACGGCCGAGAAGAACTTATTGTAGTAGATCTCGCCCTGGTCGTACGTGTAACCGGATTCCGTCACCGCGCCCGCCATGCGGGACGCGTCCTTGAACACGGGCGACACACGACCCACCTACGGATTAAAAGAAACAAATCAATAATATCTATGTTTATCGCCAACAGCACATTTAATAATACAGTGGTATCATAAGCGCGACGATATCAAAGTAGCTGGGCGCACCTGAATAAGATTGTACAGGTGACGACCGTACAGGTTGCGGGTGCGATACCCGCCTCGGAACAAATTTTTTTACGATCTGCAGATATTTTTTCCGGGTGTATCAATGTATCTAGTACCCGTAACACAAGCATAGTCCATCAAACTCTTGCATAACAAGGGTGGGAGCACACGAGCCACCGGCCACCGGCCACAACCACAAAACGCCGCCACTGGCATATTTCCTGTAATTTTCATACATAATGGACTCGCCGCACACGGTTGGCGCCGGTGGCGGCCACACGCTTCACGCTTCTAGCTTCTCGTGGCGGCGTTTGTGGCTGTGGCGAGTGGAGAGTCTTACCCGGCCCAAATGGGGTCATAAGTTGAATGTGTTGAAGTTGATGCGACTCACATCTTTGACGCTGACGAGCATGTTGGCGGCGTACTGTCGCCGCAGCATGGTGCGCGACTTGTCGCCGACGCAAAGCAGGCGATGCGTCGCCGACTCTGCAAGTCCGCCGCGCTCCGTCAGCTTGGCTCGTATGCGCCGCGCCACCCCGCTGTGGACACCGCCGCACAGACCTACGACATACTCAAAATTATCTATCTAGTATGTATGTATATTATTTTAAGTAAGTATATCAGAAATATAGCACCCGTAACACAAGCTTCGAGCTTACCACGGGGCTAGATGTCGCTGTGTAAAATTGTCCAGTTATATTTATTTATTTATTTATACTATGTTGACGACCTCTATGACGCAGCGGGTCGAGGCCTGTGACGTAGAGGTTGCGGGTTCGATTCACGCCTCGGAACAAAATTTTTTACGATATGCAGATATTTGTTCCGGGTGTCTGGGTGTATATGTATAATAATATATCTATGTATAACAGAAATCTAGCACCCGTAACACAAGCTTTGAGCTAACCACGGGGCTGGATGTTGCTGTGTGAATCGTCCAGCAATATTTTCAAATTCAAAAATTCAAATTCTTTATTGTTATCACACAATGTAATATAACAGTTTACACTAGAGCATTACATGGGATCATACCTACTTACAATTTATAAAAATAAACTTTGAAAAGACGAACAAAGATAAACTAACTTATTAAAAGAAAACATACAATAATATAAGAACTTACCTACCTAAGAAACAAATTATATATTAACTTAAAACTACCATGGTAATAAAGCTAGGGTTTTCACTATATTGTGTACAAGTTTCTAAAATAGTATGCCATTTATCCTCAAAAATGTCAAAACATTGACGTGACTTTGTCCGTGCTGATGTATGTGCGAAAAATGGAACGCGTCCTGAGCGAAACCTTATTCTGTTATCAGGTACATTCAATCTGATTATTTCTTCTAATAGTTAATAATAAAAAATAATAAATAAATATTGCTGGACAATTTACACAACGACATTTAGTTAATATTTGATCCAACAACCTACGTGCTTCTAGTGACTGGAACTCAATATTTATTTATGTATTTAATGTTTTTGTAAAAGACTAAAATCTAAACATATAAGCGGTTTGTAAAATTGGTTTTTATTTGAACCTACTTTTTTTAAGCAAACCAAAAACTTCCTAAACATCAAATCATAATCATCATTGTCGTTCACGATTATGATGATGATGTAAATAAAGATAAAAAGTACTAGGGTTCATTTTGATGTCATCACCATCCACATCACCTGTGATTCCATCACCATTGGAAGAGTCTTTCGTGCAAACTATTTAGTTAAGAAATAAATGATGTTATAAACCTTGAAAAAATATATTTAAGTTTCAGTTCTAAGTATTTACCCAAATTTGTACATTCAATGAAAAGTCAGAGCTTTTGGCATTTTGGGCACACACTCGTCGCCACACTGTGCCGTAGATACGAGCGTGTGTCATGGGCACAGATCGTGTTAAACTCTGGATCCAGGCGTGGGGAGTTATCGCAAAGGGCGCATGCAACACGCTTGCTTCAATTCTTCTGATAAACCGAAAGGTTTCTTTAGGTCAATATAATTAGAGCCATATTGACGTGACGTTGAGATAATTTGGTTTTATCTGTCTAAGACAGAGAGTGTACATTAAAGTGAGAAAAAATAATGTAACTGGTATGGTGTTAGCAGCTCATGAGTAAATCGGTCCCTAGCTTCGTGTCCAACTCACACTTGCCCGTGTGATCCCGCATATTTTAGGTCAATAGGATCGATTGACTGATTCATAGGATGTTGCAATCGAGGCAGACTTTTCATCACTAGGAAATTTGTACGCGCAAGGTCAACGCGCAAAAAGTTTCATTCTTGTATGATTGATTTTTATTAGTTGTAAGTATTGTTACAGAATTTCCTTGGTCATCGTAGATTAAAATAACAAACACGTACTGGTTGAAATTAAACATTCTTAGACACAAGAGTCTATAGTTCAAAAACCCGCACTTGGCCAGTGTGGTGAATTAGGTTATATCTCTCCCGTCAAGTCATAGTCATACACATTTATTTACATAGTTTGCATTGTACAAATCTTAGACACGTCAAATGTTAATTATAAAAGAATAAAATATGTATGTCACACTTACATGCTAAAAATTAAATATAAATTCAGATTCATAATGCCATGTAAATCACCATAAGGGACTAAGTTTAGATTATAATATTGAATTATATAAAATTAATAAATTATAGTAGCTGCTGTAAAGGGGCATTGTCAGTATTAAATTTAAGATACCAAAACATAGAAAGTAGAAATGGTAGGTATAGTTAAATTTAACTTTGTAAGTGTTTCGGTATTGGCTATCGTTCGCCGTTCAATAAAAGTTTCTGCTGATAACCTTCCAAACAAAAAACAATAATTACAACATTTTATATAAGTACATTTTACAATGACAAGTCATATACTGTAATAACAAGGTAATCAAATTAAAAGTTTATCAAAACAAAATGATGTTCAGAAAACAAGACATTGCTCTAGATTAGGTAGACAGACTGTCAACATCGAATCATCATCATCATTTTATCTATCTGTCCACGTTACTTGAAAAAATGCATTTTTTACAACCTCTAAAGACTTTTTGTTCATTTTAATGATTCGACTTACAAGCTTTAAAATTTTAGAAAATTGCTATGGAATAAAGTTGTGATATAAAAATAAACAGAACGAAAGAAAGACAAAAGTGGCCAAGTGCGAGTCGGACTCGCCCATGTACCGACCAATCACAACATTTATTATAGCGCCATCTCTTGGTTGTCTAATCATAACATTATTACAGCGCCATCTCTTGTGGCTCACGAGAACTAATTACTACACTTTATCTTAACAATTTATATGAAATAGTTTATGACGTATTATAAAAAAACTACTTGATAGATTTCGTTCAAACTAATTTTCGTTGGTAGTTTTTGTGGTAATGTACATTCTCATTCTCTTATTTTAGAAGTTAGAGGGGGGGGGGACACTCTGTTTTCCACTTTGGACGAGTCTCTCGTCCAAACTATTTAGTTTAGAATTAAATGATGTTAGAAACGTTAATATGATTTTTGAAGACCTATTCATAGGTTGCCTGGACGATTTTTTTTTATGAAATCTTAGTGCGGTTCGTGAAATACATCTACTTACTAAATTTCATCTTTATAGCTCTTATAGTTTCGGAGAAAAACGGCTGTGGCATACGGACGGACGGACGGACGGACATGATGACGAATCTATGAGGGTTCCGTTTTTGCCATTTCGCTACGGAACCCTAAAAAAGAATTCTCATGCACGCTCCGTGCAGCAACGTATTTTGTCTAAAGTCTCAATATAATATTTGTAATCGAAAACAGGAAACCATTTATTGATCATATCAATTCTGCCATTTTGAAAATAGTGGTGTGTATGGATTAGACCTGGTGTTTTTTTTATGAGACAAATATATCCGGGATTAAATGTCCATTCACCACACTGGGTTAGCGTGGTTTCGCCACACACCGGCACCGCTGCGAAAAAACGCCTGTGCGTCATGGGGCTTATGGTGTTAAGGGATAAGGCCGTTTACCGATACCATTTCGAGTACCATCTCTGACATCAGGACAACAGGTTTGGGCTTCGAGTCCACGCACGCAGCCCGATACACTTGGTGCGCAAAATGGGAATACTCTTATAATAATAGTAATGCATGCTGCAAAGGGGTATTTCTGAAAACCAGCGTTGCCCTTTACTCTGTGCCACGAAGCTGAGAAAAACCCTTTTTGCACACATTAACACGGAGCAGACATACCTTCACATGGTTCCCATACCTACAGCTATAAGCTACCTAGATACTTTTGTTTTTTTCGTTTCTTTGTATTGTATATTTTTGTTCTTTTTTTTTGTTTTTTGTGTGTTTGTAGCTATGTGTGTCTATTAATCTGTGTATTTATGTGTGTGCAAAATAAACCTTCTTTCTTTCTTTCATCCACCTCCGACACTACGCCTTACCCCTGTCTGACGTCATAGCGACATAGAGCAGCTTCATCTTCTTGTCCTCCGCGGGGGCGGGGGCGGGCGCGGCGGGAGGGGGAGGGGGCGGCTCGGGCTCCTTGCCCTTACTCTTCGTGTCCTGGTCCACGCGGCCCATGACCAGATGCGTACTCTCGTAGAACTTTCGAGGTCCGTACCCGAAAGGACGCGCCGCTTTCAGCTCGCGCTCCGCACGGGTGAACCTGCCAGTACCAGTATACCAATAGCCGGGTCCACACCGGACGATCCATAGCGCTCCAATCGCGCGCGGCAGGAGCGCGATCCAAATGTGCGGGCGGTGTGGACGTGCCGCGCGCGATCCAAGCGCAGGTAATCCACGCTCCGTGATCCAGGATCGCGGATCGCGCGATCGCTTATGCAGCTTGGATCATCCGGTGTGGACCCAGCTATTTATCAACAGCAGGTTCCGTAGGAATAGCACCACCCCGTCTCTTCCCGTGAGTGTCAAAGCGATAAAGATATTTGAATACAGATAGGCAGCAGCGTTCGGTATACTGTACCAATTTTCTGCGATCACAAACCCGCCTGGTAAGCGTTGTGTCTTGTAAAACGACTAATATGAGTTGCTATTATAGTGATGATGTTGAATAAAGCAAAATTATATTATATTATTACTCAGTACAGTACCGATAAAGTTCTCAGATAAACCAAAGAACTCAGACAAACTTTGTCTAAACTCTAAACCTTCTCAGTATCACGCTATTCCCGTATCAGTGTCCATATTATACATTCGGAAAATATTAAATGGACTTATTACTAACAATCTATGTTATTTATTGGGCCATATAGAGAGGAAAACTGATGGCCTATGGGGCCGAAAATATCTCGAAATATCGGCAAACGCAGCGTCTGATCTGACGTCCACCAACAAGACAGACAGAATATGATCTGGTCCGGTACACAGTGGATACAAGTTGCATCCGACTGAAGCAACTGGAAAAGTTTAAAGAAGGCCTATGTCCAGCAGTTGACATTCCGATGGCTGAAATGATGATAATATACTATTAAAGTAATTTAATATGACGACCTCCACAGCTGATTGACGCATTCCCTAGGCGTCATGGTAGATTAATCATAGTGCAAATTCCCAAAGAAAAAAAACAAATACAAGGCACTTATAACAACCAACCAGCCTTGCACGCTTTATATTAGAATGTACTTTAGAGTTTACCTTATTCAGTTGGGAAATCCAACTGGTTTTAAATAATTTCAGGTTAAAGTGACTGTATCTTGGTCTAAGCAGTTGTAGTTCTACCTACCTTTGGAGTTAGCGTTTGGTGTCTAGTTTGTGAATATTTATTTAAATTTAAACGTTTTTTTTCTGTTTTCTGATACTCTCTCGTCCCAGGGCGTGGAAAGTGGAAATTTTGTGCACGCAGTAAGGAATAAGGTAGGCCTACTTATACTTACTTGCTAGCGGAAACCATTTTCATAGTTTTTGTGATCTTTTGAATGTTCTTTATAGATTTTAGGCGAATAGAAATTTCTTTAAGTTGGACCATGTTTGTGCTTCAAATATTAAACCAATAAAATATATGTTTTATATACACGGAGGGCTTGGCAAGTGTGTCAAGAATATTTGACATTATAAATCGTATGAGTTTGACATGACACAAAATTAAAGTGCGTTTGGTGCAAAGTGTGCACATAAAATAATTGCATCAAAAAAAAATTGTACCACCTAAATCAAAAAAATATTAGTACCTTAATCATTAACATTTTTACCAACCAGTTGGTTGGGTTGTAAGACTTGTAAGGGCTTCCCAAGTTTCTTAATTATGAACTCTACGAAGTGCTTTCTCTTAAAAGTTTAGTAATTATGTGCACGATTTAGAACTAAATTTTTTATCTGTGTCAGAATCAATCAATCTTCATCATCGAATAGGGCCGATTTAGGAGCCTTTGGTTTTGAAATAGTTGTAGTAGCCCACATAAGGTGAGAAAACTTAGAATATGAGCGGGCAAAGCCGCGAGCGGATCACTTAGTAACATAAAGTTTAGTCTTATTTTGTTCATAGTACAGAATTCTAAATATAATATCTTGACTTTAATACGTAAGATATTAATAGATAGATGTATCAAGGCAATACTAGTTTATGTCTAATTATAGTCTTATTATATAAAAAACCGGTAACTTCTTGGGTTTATCCGCTGGAATGCCTACCAACTTGTAATCGTTATCATTACTCTAGGAAAACCTGAGCAATGGTAGAGTCATGATTTCGCACAAAACGCTGACAAAAATTAACATTTACCTATAATTTTATTATGAAGACTGGTAGATCTAGTTCGGGCAATAATTAACGAAACAGTCGCCAAATGTACCGGTTTCAAAATTATTATAACAAGACCATGCCTGTGATGTAGACAAAAAGCGCGACCTTCACTTACCGCTTAGCTCAGTAGCTTGTTATCAAATCAACGCAAAACATGAAAATATTTCACAACCATTGTCCTAACGTACCTATAAAATATATTTTGTTTTGCCAACCATTATTTTTTTTTCATCTTAAATCACACCCGAGGCCTGTACCCAACAATGGGCGCAGATGGAAATTAAATGATGATGATGAAAAGCACGAGGAGAAAACTCATGATATAAGTAGTCTACCTTAGTTGTTTGGAATAATGCATGTTTACACAAAGCGAGTTGCTGAATAGTCAGTGTTCTTCTGCTCTCATACGCTGTACTCGTATGACAGTGTTGTGTTATATTTGGTTTGATTTAAATGTTTTTTTAAGTTTTCCGATATTTCTTCACTAGTAGTTTCGTAGTAGTTTGGATGAAATCTTGGCTGATGAGCATACGCGACTTTAATTCCGAAGTTCGTGGGATTAAATCCCGATAAGCAACTCTAGATTTTTCTTTAAAAAATATGTGCGCTTTATAAACACTTGCTCTAACGGTGAATGTAAACTTCGCGATGAAACCGGCATGTTCTGGGAACTTAAAAGAATTTGAAGGATATGTGGCATTAACCAACCCGTATTTACCAGCGTGGTGAATTAAGGCCTAAGCTCGTCAAGAGAGAAGTCCCTATGTCCCAGCAATAACGTAAATTGAGCTTATCAGTTCTGTCCAACTCAGATGAGAGACTCATACGATACGTCCACGCACTGCAGCCAGCGTAGCCCTACTCGCACGCTAGCTCGTACTGTGTGAACAGGGCATTAGAGAAGATCGACGTCACAAGCGGTTACTTATAGCGTGCGCAGACGCTGGCTGCGTTTGTTTATACATACAACTGCCTGAGAATTGACGTGTGACGATGGACATCCAGAGAATTGCTGACCAATCAATGCCGGTGGGCTCGCCACCAGACAAGGTTAGTGCTAGAACAAATATCGTGTGAATGCGTAAAATCTTGATCGCATTTCTAAGGCTGAGCTAGATTAGGTTCTAGTGTGTTAAACAATGTGAAATAATCAACGAGGATTAATCCGATAGCGGTAAAAGGCGATCGAGAAAGGAATCGAACGGAAAAAAAACAGTACAAAATATAAGCGATCGCGAAATCTATCGAACTAATCGTCTTAGCTAGGTTATCATTGTTATTATATTGTGACGACGCGGACGCTGATCCATCGATCATCTAAATTAAAATTGGGACCATTTTTTTAAGATTTTTAATAAACGGATTTCTATCGTATGAGTAAGCTTTGTGAAAGGCGCAAGAGCTTGACTTCGTATAAACATTCTCACGGCATTTGAATCTTTTCGCATATTTGTTTACCTTACCTATATACATTTTAAATCAACAAAAGCGACAAATAAATTTATATAATCCAATACGACGTCATACTAAAATACTTCTTCGTTTATATTATCATCATATCATTTCAGGATTATGACTAGTTATCACTATGAATAATATTCAATAATCAAAATTGTAGTAGGTATGTGGTATGTCTAGTAAATTATTACTTATTTCTGATGAAAGATTCTTGAATTTATAAGTTTCCTAGATTAATACCATACGTATTTATCCGGAAATCTGTCATTATTTCTTATTATAACAACAATTATTCCTTGAACTTCATTGAAATAGGATGTAGAATTAAGTTCCGGGTATTAAACATAATATAACTTATGAAAGTTATGAAGGTAGGTACTATAATAGAATAAGAATTAAAATAAATGGGCTCAAAAACTTAAAACACGAAGAAGGCAAACTTTCGAATTTTTCTTAGAATTCAGTTATCTATTAGTCGGTTCTCTTGAATTGATGATCTTGTCAAAGCTGCCAGTTCACGGTGGATGCAAGCTGCATCCGACCGCTATACCTGGAAATAATTGAAGGAGGCCTATGGCCAGTAGTTGACGTACCAAGGATGAAAAGATGATGATGATATTAATAAAGTCGTGTTAGTTACACTATTTATAACTCAAGAACAGTTGAATCGATTTGACTTAACATTGCGAAAGCTTGTTTATTTTACAGATAATACAGTGACTAAAGACCTATTTATTTATAGGGACCTTCTTTCTGGTTTCAATAACATGTTATAGCACGATCTGTTTTAGTTTATGAACATGAATTTTGAGAAATATAGATTGGTAAAATTTTATGAATAATTTGGATGGTAATTTGGATGACAGTGATATAAACTGGTCAAAGCACCGACTTGGTCGACAGGTTTTTAATTTGCCCTGCTTTGGTGACGCCGAACTGGAATTATATTTTTATTAATGAGGCCGGCTTCTTATTTTTGCTCGCGTTAAGAGGCCTATTACGTGAAATCGCGAAATTGTTCGGTGTTCTCGTCCTAATTCTATAGTTTGCGTTAGTTGTTTGATATTACAATTACATCTTTATAATAGTTCGTTTTCTCCTCTACAAAAGTAGTAAGAAACATTTTAGATAACTTGTTTATATATTGAGTAATAATCATTCTCCGGATACATGTTTCGTAAAAAACGCTCGAAGACCTGTTTTCTCAGCTCTAATTTGTAGATTCTAATGAATATGGGCGATCAAACTATTTTTTATTATGTTACGTATATCCTATTCTTCATTTAGAGTAGAGTACATTTTCGTTAAATGCTTTTATTCTAAAGATATACCGAATTTAATATCGACCGAAAATGCTTCGAAACAAACCTCAATAACTCCGAAGTTCTAAATCAATGGGACGTCATATTTATATCAAAATATTTATCAACATTTGCTTAAACTATGATATTAATTTTAATTTGTAGAACGGTTTTGGTAATTTTTTATGAATAAAATAAAACTACCATAATTTAGTAGTTTTTTCATTCAGCCGGCTTTTTCCATTTAGTACCGCGCGAGCGCTTGTCGAGGTCGGACCTATGTCGGTTGTTCTTGAATAAAATATAGAAATATTTCGTAAAATGTCAGTGTGTGGGACTGTCAATTGCTGTAAAAACGCTGTTAGTGTGCGTGTATGTGTTATTGCGATACTACGACCGACATAAGTTGATCCGTTGATAACGATCAATTGTTATTTTTATTGATAACGATCAATTGTTGTTGTTGCTGGCCTAAGAATTGTACCACTTGTTGCTGGCCTAAGAATTGTACCACATCATTGTCATCTTGTTTAACCTTATTTATTTGGAGGTTATGCTGTAGGATGTGGATTGCATATCTAAAGTTATCTATCCTAATTAAAAAACAACAAGGCAACTTTTTTTGGTGAAACCGTCCAACGACTAAATGTAATTATGCCTATGATTTTTTTAGATTATGACTAACTTGCCGACCCGCCGACAGCTGCGCTTGCGTTTTTACGTTATTTACTAGTTTATGTTTTATAGCCTTTTTCGATCATTTTACTATCCAATACTGAAATCATATTTTAAATCGGACCCGCGGTTCCTGAGTAGCACGTTCAAACAAATAAACAAGCAATCTCCTCAGCTTGATAATTGTAGTATAGATTTCCATAATATTTATTACAAAGAAAATATTCCGTAATTTTTTGTTCTTACTTTTACCGAGTATCCAATATGTAAACAAAAAATAATGTACCTTTCTAATAAATATATTATTTATTGTAAACATTAAATATGTACCTTTCTAATAAATACAGGGCGTCCCAAAGTTATGGGCCATGGAGGGGAAGTACCTTAAATATCGTAGATAGTGAATTTTGCTCAAACAAGACTTCATTTTATTTTTAAGTTAGTAATTCTGCATTCATTGATTTTCTAAAAATTACTTGCTTTGTCTGGGAATCGAACCGACTTACATGTAGAAAAAAAATACTCGATTTTTATGATACCAATCGAAAGAATAGCTAAAAAATAATAACTCTGCTTAAGTAACATAGTATTTTAAAAGAAAGGAACAACGTGAAATTAATTATTTTAATCAAATAAAAAACATGAAACATTCTTTTATGTAAATTAATTAATTAAATTACTTACTTTTTAAAATAAAATGAAGTCTTCTTTGAGCAAAATTCACTATCAACGATATATATGGTACTTTCCCTTCATGGCCCATAATTTTGGGACGCCCTGTATATAAAATAACGCCCCTATTCACGTTCCCACTGCTGGGATAGGGACTTCTCTCTTGACGAGATAGATTAGGCCTTAATTCACCACGCTGGCCAAGTGCGGGTTGGTTTTTTTTTAATATATAAATGAAATATTTTCAATAAGTTCGTAATAAAATAAAAATAAATAGTTTATCAAAATAAAAATATAATGGGAATTATTCAAGATGACATAATATGTAGATAAATGGATATTCTACATCTGTGTATGACATATGTGGATAAATGGATACCAATAAATATAAAAATAAATATAAAGTTCGAAACTACAAAAATAATACCTAAACATAATTAAAACCTTCAATAACGAAACTTTTATTTATTCAAACACAAATATACCATCTAACAAAACAAGCAACTTAAATATAGGTAATATAATTTATTTGTTTTGTTATAATTAGAATTTGTATTTAGTCCGTTCAATTTAGACTTTCGAACTTACATAAAGTCCCAACATTCGACAAAAAAAAACATTTAATTACAAACCTACACACCAAATTTCAGAAGAATCGGTTTAAAAATGAGCCCATAAGATGAGATGAATGAGGACATTTAACTTCAATAAGACTATTTTCAGTTTTATTCTTATATAGATAATTATAAATCATGAATGTTTTAATTTAAAATTATGTACTTAATTGATTTCAAATAATCAATCAGATTTAAAATAAATATTGATTTTATTAAGATAAAACATAATTGATTCAAATATTGAAATAAAAATATCCGCCATTTTGAATTTAGGAAAATATATTAAACACCTATCAATTAAATAAAAATATTAATATAATAATTATTTCAGAATGAAACTGAAAAAAATCCACTCAATAAAATGGAATTTATTCGATGCCATTTTCTACAGATCTAAAATAATTTTAGTATATTTGTATGTTTTAGATCGACGAAGTATCAAGATCATTTAGTATTTTTCATAGAATTCGCGTGACGCGCCGGTCACGTGGTGCATAAAATATCCAATTTCGCAAAACTTCAAAAAAGTAACAAGGCTCTTAATACCACCTTGTTTAGCAGACATTCCTTAGGTACTAATAACGTTTGATGTAAATTAAATAAATATTGCTGGAAAAATTACAGCAATATCTAGCCCCGTGTTAAGCTTGTGTTCTTATCATATTGTGGCTTATCCAAACAAAACTAGTAATTGATATCTAAACTGTCTTTAAACCTGTGTTATCTCTATAGTCTATGATCTGGAGTTATCTAGTGCTTGATTAGCATAAATTAGTAATAATTAGATCCCATTTATATTATTGATTATTTATAATATAAATATAATTATATTAATCCATTTATAGAAAATAGAAATAATATAACAAGCCAACTTTAAAACTTTAAATTTAACGGTTTATATCGAAACCATGTGTAAGGTTTCCTTATGAAAACGAAGTGTAACTGGTCACCGGAAAGTCACCTTGTTCCAAGGAAAAATCTATTTGTCAGAACATGCCAGTTTCCTCACAATGTTTGCCCACCACCCGTTTCACCGTTAAGAACGCAGATACATTTTCCAAGAAGAGAAATCCAGAATTGCGTTGTGGGGCTTTAACCCACGACCTTAGGAATGAAAGTTGAGTGTGCTCCCACTTAGCAACACTGCTCTTATGTCCATTATAATTTGGACAAGTCCGCGGAGGTTGTTTTGTAAATATTGTGTTGCAACGTGTGAGGACCCAACGCGACGCGGTGACCCGCGATAACGTGGCATCAATACGTGCATCTTATCTGTCATGTTACACGATTGATGATGATGTTGTTTAGATCGTCACTGCGTCAGCTGTGGGTCTTAGGCCGTGGTCTTAGGTCATGTTGCGCGTCATTAGATTTAGAAACTAAAGTTTGATTTTGATTGTTGACGGATGAGACTTTAACTTTGTGGCAAATGTACAATAACCCAAAGATTTTAGTAAATGTACCTATTGTAAATACGTTATAAATACTTGTAATTTTATGAATAAACTAGCTTATCGAACCGTTATAATATTTATTTAAAGGTTCGCCCGCGTTATAATATTTTCTCGCTGCAAAAAGTATCCTATCCTAGTTCAAAGCTATCTCTCCATTAATTCGTTCTTAACTTAATAATAGTGTAACTAACACGACTTTCTTTTATATTTATAAAAAAAATAATTTATAAGAACTAAATGACGAGTCTATGTGCACAAAAATAACCTTGTGGTTTAAGGTAAAATAACTTATCATAAAACGAATACAAGTTGATTTATAATGTTGTTTATTTGAGTTTGTATTCGTTTTTTGCTCTCGTGTTTCTGTACCAGTTTAGTAAGACTGGTTTCTATTTCCAATTACCAATTGCTGTGCCCTAACAGAGTACATTTACTTACCAAAAGCTAACTACCAACTAAGCTAACCTTGTAAAAATGTATACAAATAAATAAATATTGCTGGACAATTCACACAGCAACATCTAGCCCCGTGATAAGCTCTAAGCTTGTGTTACGGGTGCTGGATTTCTGATATAACAAAAATTTGCAGGTCATACAAATAGTTATTCCGAGGTGGGAGTCGAACCCGCAACCTTGCGTCGCAGGTGGACCTTCGCCCGCTGCGTCACAGAGGTCGTAGTTCTGTCAACAGAATTACTCAACAAAACACGTGGGAATAGTAGAGCTAAAAGTCAGGTGTAAAGCATAGTCCTTTGAGCCGTGTTTGTGCCGTAAGAGCCGTGTTGGCTAAGTGGGAGCACACTCGACTTTCATTCCGAAGGTCGTGGGTTCAAAACCCGCCGCGCACCTCTGATTTTTCTTCTTGGAAAATTATGTGTGCTTTATAAACACGTGCTCTAACGGTGAAGGCAAACATCGTGAGGAAACCGGCATGTTCTGAGAACTTTGAAAAAAGTATAAAGGACATGTGTCATTCACCAACCCGCACTTGGCCAGCGTGGTGAATTAAGGCCTAATCTATCTCGTTAAGAGATAAGTCCCTGTGTCCCAGCAGTGGGAACGTGAATAGGGGTGTTATGATGAAAGCATAGTCCTTTAAGCCACAGAACTAATGGGATAAAAATCCCTGTAGTTTTGTCAACAGAACTACTCAACAGAACAGATGGGAGTAAACGGTCAAATGTAAGCAGTAAATATATTATATTCTCTCTTACAGCCAAAACTGATGGAGGGCGGCAACTACATAAAAGAGGGTCGTGACTCCAACAAGTCCACTTGGCTGCTGTTCTCCCCCCAGAAGCAGGACGAGGTGGGCTGCCTCGGCCGGTACCTCTCCATCTTCTCCACCCATGGGGTCAACCTCAGCCACATTGAGTCCAGGTCCTCAGTGCGAAGACCCGGCTACGAGTTCATGGTGGAGTGTCTCCACGGCAGCGGCAACTTCGGCGCTGCGCTTGAAGAACTGAAGGAGAACGTTGGATACCTGAACATTATATCAAGGAATTACAAGGATAACAGATGTAAGTTGCTTAAAGCATTGGTTTTCTCAGTCTCTCACTGCTGAAGCTCGTGACACAGTCACGTTTTTGAACACTATGCGGTGTAGGTAAAATATAGTGTATCTAATATACCTACCAATTCAAAATTTAAAGGTCATGAATAATTTCGGATGCGAGTTTGTGGTTGCTTATGTTTATCGAAGTTCACTATTTAAATTTTGCAAATATGATATTAAAGTATAAATAAGAAAATGGCATTATAGACACGTTTAATGTTGCAGCTAGACCTGTTGGTTTCGAAACAACCGCACAGCTTTCTCACTCGTATAACTGGTCAGCCACTTATGTCAGAACTAAGCTTCATTATTCATATTTCCAGCGGCTGTGCCCTGGTTCCCGCGTCGTATCCGAGACCTGGACCGCTTCGCGAACCAGATCCTATCTTACGGCGCGGAGTTGGACTCCGACCACCCTGGGTTCACTGACCCCGAGTACCGCGCTCGTCGCAAGTACTTCGCGGACATCGCCTTCAACTACAAGCATGGAGAGCCGCTGCCTCACGTGAACTACACGCAGCGGGAGACAGCCACTTGGGGCGCTGTGTTCCGTCAGCTCACGGACCTGTATCCAACACATGCCTGTAAAGAACACAACCACGTGTTCCCGCTTCTTATCGCCAACTGCGGTTATAGGGAAGACAACATCCCGCAGTTAGAAGATGTCTCGAACTTCTTGAAAGGTGAGTCTGTTAGTGAAACAGCTTTCAATCATATTGCATTGTATGGTGACTTCTATCTCCCATAGTTTTGAGACACCAATACTTGACCTTGGTTTTGCGTCTCTAGTACCTTACTCTCCAGTAACGTACCTATTGTTAATTTACTATATGATTATGATTTACTACCGACCGTTAAATCAGATAAGTATTACTATAACCATAGCAATACTTTTCTCTGGTAAGCCTAATGATGTCCCACCCACCCGTTGAAGGTTTTATTCATCCATGTTTATACAGAAACTATTCTCACACTTGAACCATAGTAACAGTAACACTATTCTCTGGTAAGCCTAATGATGTCCCACCCACCCGTTGAAGGTTTTATTCATCCATGTTTATACAGAAACTATTCTCACACTTGAACCATAGTAACAGTAACACTTTTCTCTGGTAAGCCTAATGATGTCCCACCCACCCGTTGAAGGTTTTATTCATCCATGTTTATACAGAAACTATTCTCACACTTGAACCATAGTAACAGTAACACTTTTCTCTGGTAAGCCTAATGATGTCCCACCCACCCGTTGAAGGTTTTATTCATCCAAGTTTATACAGAAGCCATTCTAACACTTGACTCACCTTTATTTTCTAGACTGCACAGGCTTCACGCTACGTCCAGTAGCCGGTCTCCTCTCCTCCCGCGATTTCCTGGCCGGTCTGGCGTTCCGCGTGTTCCACAGCACGCAGTACATCCGGCACCACTCCAAGCCGCTGTACACGCCGGAGCCCGACGTGTGTCATGAGCTGCTCGGACACGCGCCATTGTTCGCAGACCCGGCCTTCGCGCAGTTCTCACAGGAGATTGGCCTCGCGTCTCTTGGGGCACCTGATGATTTTATTGAGAAACTTGCCACGGTTAGGATACCATTTAATTTAAATATATAGTCTAATAGATGTAGATATACGTTTCCTTCGGGAGTACTATCCTCAAAAAGAAAGCCTTAGACCTAATTTCACCACTCTCTGTTTGTTAGTTTAACATCCCATTAAGTATATTAACAGTCCATCAATATACATAAACTGTCTGTCATTAAACATAACGGGATGTTAAACTAACAAACAGAGAGTGGTGTGAAATTAGGTCTAAAAACTAGTATGCACTGTTTTGACGAGGATTTGTCAAATATGTTTCCTACTGCTGGAAATATTAGTTTTATTTTGAGTATTTATATTCAAGATTGCTATGACTGCTCAAGTTGTTTTTCGCTCTTAACTAAGGTAAAATCAACACAGAATTGCTGCTAGCTGGACTCATTACCAACACAACCTTTAAAGCTCGATTGATTTTGCACACAAAATTATTAACCTCTTTCATCTTGATGACATGATATATATATATAATGGTAATTGAATGTATTTTTTAAAGTAATGTATGTGGTTTTTTAGTAGTTTTTTATATATAATTTGACATGTTTATTACAGAATCGTATTAGGCTCTCCTGTAAAGATAGTGTAATTGTTATGAATAAATAAATAAATCTTCCAGTGTTTCTGGTTCACGGTCGAGTTCGGCCTTTGCCGGCAAGAAGGTCAGCTGAAGGCTTTCGGCGCTGGTCTTCTCTCGTCGTTCGGCGAGCTCCAGTACTGCCTCACAGACCAGCCCGAGCTGAGAGAGTTCGACCCCGCCACCACCGGGGTCACCAAGTACCCTATCACACAGTACCAGCCGATCTACTACGTAGCAAACAGCTTCGAAGACGCTAAGGAGAAAATGATGTAAGTTGACAGATATTTTCGATTATATCGGTACATTTTTGCTGAGTAGGTGTCTCAATTCTGTATAAGCTTTCTCCACGTTCGTAGCCGAACGAGAAAGGATACGTTTTTTTATGTCTCATCTTAAAAAAATGATGTTATATAATACTTTTTACGATAAATTTACTATCGAACACTGAAATAATTTTTCAAATGAATTAGCGCGCGGTTTTATAATATTAGGGCATTCAAAAATACTTTTCTGTATAATATTATACAGAATTGCAATCAATACTAATATTAGTATAGATTGTTACAAATACAAAGCATATAAATGGACCAAAAGTGAATAACCCCATAGGGCTCTACAAATAATTCGAGTCAGTTTATAACAACGGTGTTATTGTTTACAAATTAATAGCAGTGTCCCTTAAATTATATTTGATGCGGTACCGGAAAGTCCCCATGGATTTACCTATACAATAACAGTTCTGTTATTCAATGTACTTTATCCTTATTATTTTCCAAATAATTCAACTCAAATGTTTCTCCCGGAAAACACAACACGAATGACTAATGTTTACGGATAAAAGGATGGTTGATCTTTACAGGTCTGCTTAGGAGGGGATTGGGGGTTCGATTCCCGCCTCGGAACAAAAAAAAATACGATCTGCAGATATTTATTCCGGGTGTCTGGGTGTTCTATATGTATAATAAAATATATAAATCTATGTATGTATATTATGTAAAGTATATCAGAAATCTAGCACCCGTAACACAAGCTTCGAGCTTACCACGGGGCTAGATGTCGCTGTGTGAATTGTCCAACTATATTTATTTATTTTTATTTATATATTATTTGTATTGCAGTAAGTTCGCCCAAACAATTCCCCGAGACTTCGGCGTCCGGTACAACCCCTACACCCAGAGCGTGGACATCTTGGATTCCTCCCGGCAGATGTCAGACCTGCTGCGCGTCATCCACCAGGAAACAGAACTGCTTCTGAACGCCATGGGCAAATTATAGGATAGTTTAGGACACAACACAAACTAAACACTCTTTTAGTAATTAATTATATATTATTCTATTAAGTATATCAGAAATCTAGCACCCGTGACACAAGCTTAGAGCTTATCACGGGGCTAGATGTTGCTGTGTGAATTGTCCAACAATATTTATTTATTATTAATCCTCGGATAACCCGAGATCCGAACCCGAAATTGATAAGAAAAGAAAACCTCTCTAGAACCCGAAATTGCTGTAAGTTCGTAAGTTGCTGTGTGAATTGTCCAGCAATATTTATTTATTATTAATCCTCGGATAACCCGAAATCCGAACCCGAAATTGATAAGAAAAGAAAACCTCTCTAGAACCCGAAATTGGTCCCATCTCTCGAGATGGGACCAATTTCGGGTTCATAAAAACTTGTCTCGTTACTCGGCCGGGTTAATGGCCGGATCAGTTTTGAGTATTTTCACGAACAAATAAATAAAATAAATAAATTAATATTGCTAGACAATTCACACAGCAACATCTAGCCCCGTAATAAGCTCTAAGCTTGTGTTACGGGTGCTACAAGGAGTGTCAAGTTTATGTTGTGGCAACTAACATCGTAGGAGTTTGTAGTATGCAATACACATTGTATGATAGTCATATTATCTATTGGGTGCTTTCCGATTTTAAGTTAATACACCTATGTTTAACGAATTATTAACTTTCTAGAGAACAAAGATGCTGTTCGCCTTTAGTTGTTACCAGTTATTATTCAACTTAATTAGGTACTGTTAAAATTATTTACTATATTAAATTTAAGTAATTCGTAAGTTTACTCGATTTTGTAGTTTGTATGCACTACTTGATCGTTTTATATAAGACTTGGTTTAATTTATGCATAACGAAATAAGTTAAGGTGTAAATATAAGTGTTATTAAATAAAATACTTAAATTAAATTCGTGTATCACTACATAGTATGAAACAAAGTCGCTTGTTGTCTGTCCGTACCTATGTATGCTTCAATATTAGAGAGTTAGTAGAGTTATTCAAGAGAACATTTTATAAGTATAATGATTTAAACGATGTGAAGCGAGGGCGGGTTTCTAGTTAATAAATAAAACAATAGCATAACCAACATAATATATTCAATAATTTGTACAGATAAACGTGTGTACCTAGTACATGTTCACTAAATTAAATGATTCAAATGACGAGGGTCTAAAGATAGCTGCTAAGATATAAATAGTAAAACTAAGCATTTACAATGATAAGTACATGGGCTATATACAGTGAACTTACAAATGCACAGGGATGGTGCATCTTACTCACTAACTAATCTAATTCATATCGAGCCGTTCGTCAAATTTGTAAAATTTTTCAATGTTAAATTGTATATAAGATAGTGAAAAATTTAAAACCCTTTAATGTAACTTACCTCGATAACTAAAATAATATACTCAAGAGTTTGTTTGTTTGGGACTATTATCTGAAACTAGACATTTTTCAAGGGAAGGTGTAATGAGGAATATACCAATTACCTGCGGGAAAATCCATCAATCTACTATTCAGATAAAGTAGTATGAACGAAAGCTGGTGTTTTGTTTGACAAACGACTCAGATATTCAACTTAATTTACTTAAAGACATTATATTGCAAAATTATTAAGTAATTAAATTCGTAGAACATTAAAGTAAGTGCCTAGATTATAACAGGTAAATAATTATAAAAATAATTAGTTATGATTATTAAAATGTTTCGTTGGCCAAGTGGGTAGAATCTTATATGATTACTAGTTAAAAATTGTTCTAACATTTTTTGGACAAAAGAAAAAATGTTGGACTAAATGTAACTACTACTTTAAAGTGTTACCTTTAGCTTCACTGAACTGTTTCCTAACCTTTTGATTTTCAAGACTACATAAAATAGGTGAAAATCTTATTTTTAATGCAAAAACACATAGTCTAATGTCTTACTTATTCGAGTGTACGAGTATAGGTTGAGTACAGGAGTAAGTCTACTTTAAGAGAAACTTCAAATATAGCCTCAGATTACAAAATCCGCAGATGGAGCGCTGCCAAACACATAATAGAGTAAAAACAAATTATCGTTTAGTAAATCAGTAGATACAAAATCGTATGTACCTAATCGAAATGTTTTGTTATCAGTTAATTCAGTTCTATTAATTTTTTTTTTAATTTAAATACATTTCGTTAGTATTTACAATGGACCCTGCGGTTAATTCAGCCCAATTAACCATTTGTATTTTTTATATTAAAAGAATTATAAAGTTGTTACTTGTAACTACTTGTATGAACGCCCTTTGGTAATCTACATTTCGTTTAGAGATTCGACACGATAATTATAATTTTTAATCTGTATTCTGAGACCATAAAGTAGGTACTATAAACGCTTTCTATAACAGCGCATAAAATCAAAATAATGAAGTAGGTAAAACTATCACAGAACTATAAATAAATAAATATGGCTTTGTACAATTATAAATATGTAACGTGATCCTAAGAATTAAATATTAAAATCTGTACAACGAAGAGCACGTCTTGAAACTAGAATGGCTACAGAAGTAAATTTTCTTTAAACAGAAGCCGACAGTGCTAAATTTATATACTTAATCTACGGCTTAGGTGGAAAATTTTAACGTTTTATAATTATAATCGTGTAGTTATAGAATAAAGTGTAAACTTTAGGAATCCGTTATCACTTATGGTTTTCGAACAATATCTAATCGAATTAAACCCTTAAGGTCTCATCATAACTTGGTGAAATCGATAACGAAACTAAACAATATCTTTTCATAGATTTAATGCTAACACAGATTTGAAACGCAGCGTCGGACGTCCACCAACAAGATGAATAGATGGTCTTGTAAATTCTGGTGATTCACGGTGTAGGCCAGCTGCATCCTTCCGAAACAAATGGATTTTTTTTTCCGGCAGTGGATTTCCCTCCTTTGATACAAGAGGCGCTGTTTTGAATCCATACTAATGATTGTTAATTGACACTTAACAGCCAGGTTGTTCGATAAGTGATAACGTGTCCCTATTAACATCAACTGTGCCGTAAAGAAGAGAGTCGTGCTGGCTTAGGAGTAGTTCACACCTCGCTCTGCATGCAGTGGATCGAGGAGTCTTCTGACAGCTCGTCCATTGAGGAATCCGTGAAGGAAGTGCCGTCTGGAAATAGAAATGTCATGTTAGATGGAAATTTTCTTTATAAGGTAAAAAATGGAGACCCCTGAATAAAGTCTAGGAGCTTAACGATAGAGTTGCTTAAACTTACTACGGAGATGTGAATTATTTAATCCTTAGGTACTAATATTATAAATGCGAAAGTAGCTCTGTCTGTCTGTTACGCTGTCCCGCCTAAACCTCACTACCGATTTTGATGAAATTTGGTACAGAAAATCTTTAGACCCTGAGACAGAACATATGCTACTTTTTATTTCCACGCGGGCGAAGCCGCGGGCGGAAGCTAGTTAGATATAAAAAAATTCATCACGACATAGGCATCGTTCATCATCGTTGATTTGTGAGTTCAGTTCCTGTGAGAAAGCGATTTCGAAGCATGGTGTTCACCAAGTATCGGTCTTCTCGTGCTGTGGTACACCTAGTTCTGCCCGTTCCTGGTCTGGCGAGCTAGGGAGATGCGTAAAACAACGAAACCCTCCCCCAATCACGCTTCCTGAGCTCAAAATTGCTCTCACAGAGGAATGGGAGAATATTCCCCAAAATCGTATAAGGAACTTGGTGTACAGCATGCCAAACCGCGTAAACGCAGTAATGGAAGCACGAGGAGGTAATACGAAGTATTGAAATTCAAGAAAATCGTCATAAAGTTCAAAAATTTCATGTTTTCATGTAATTTTGTGTAAATAAAATGTATGGTGACTCATATTTTTTTAACTTTCATTTAAGGAGTATTAAATTGTCTATTAAATACAATTTATTGCATTAACCTAGCATTCTTACTTTCCGAGATTTTTTGGATTCTTTGAGTGACCCGGATTCATTGCTCTCGAGTGTATAATAAGTGAGTAAAGGTACGTTGTTAACTTTAATGTAATGAAAGAGAAGGACAGATATATGCTGGTCATACCTATGGGCACGAAAGGCGGCTTGTTCTGGAAGGAGTATGTAAGGTGCAGGTTGATCGGGCGACCGAAGCCGACATCGTCGCGGGTCATCACTGCAAAACAACACACGTCACAACAACGGTCTACTTCACTCACATCGCTAGGCAATTGCAGATATTTTAACAGTTCGCAAAAATATTCGCAGATGAGCGACAAAGACTAGTAAACTCGTAGACGGAGATTGTTATCTCTTTCTACGAGAGAACTTTTCTAAGGAAGAATAGATAATTGAACACATTAGACACTGAGAACAATTATCTTTTCTTCCAGTATGATACCGTGCTGGTACCTCTTTCGCATTGTTTCAAGCTTGCCCGCATGAAGTTAGCGTTGATGCCTAACTTCATGGAGTCATTCAGGTAATACTAACGTGTGTTCTGTTTTCCCTTCCCAGTATGCTGGTGCTTCTTCTGTCGCGCACGGCTGTTCTGGAACCACACCTGGGTCACTCGCTTGCTTAGCCCAGTGACCTGAGCGATCCTCTCTAGATCTTGCCCGTCCGGGTTTGAGTCCAGCTGAAAGTTCGCCTGTAGCACTTGCAGCTGCTCTTCTGTGAATGTGGTCCTCACTCGCTTTGCTTTGCTCTTGTGGTAGCCTTCTGAGTCGCAGCCATCTGAAGCCAAACATGCTAAGTTTCAGATTATCTTTTATATTGTAGATCTGGGAAATTCTATGAGCTCCATCCACTTTTGAGTGGTTTGGGAATTCAACAATCTCAACAGTGAAATTTTTATGTGATACGTTAAAACATTTATATTTTATAGGAAACGTTCCAATAAATATCAGAATCAACCGTCTGACGACCTCTGCTGGACATAATCCCTATAAGGATCCAGTTGTTCCATTGAAACAGCAGCTTTCATCCATCTTATTGGTAATAACCACAGAGCAGATATAGAGTACCTATTTGTATTTGCTCCGTGGTAATAACACACCTAACAAATTAAAGGAATTATTCAAGGCAGCATACCATCAGAAGAAATAGACCCCCCATCAAGAGTCTCCAGATAATGCGGCTTGCAGAGCACCCGATCCTCGTGCAGCGCGAACTGCTCCCCCGTGGAGAGTTGTCGACCGCAGGCGTCACAGGCGAAGCAAGCCAGGTGGTAGACCTGCTCCCGCGCCTTCCGCACCCAGTCGGAGGAGGAGATACCGCGGCAGCACTTGGAGCACTTCGCGCCGAAGCTCCTGTGGACACCACACGCGTCAGTCTTGGTGCCTGCTGCTCTGTAATCGCTAGGCGATCTCTTAATCTCGCGTCGCGTCTACAACGGGAGACTTTGGTAGAGTGTGTTTTTGGAATGACTATTGTGGCGCACAAGTTTGCTTATATTTTATCATCGTTTCTTTTATAGTAAGATTCTATTGTAATTATTAATCATTTTTATTCAGACAATTTAGATTCTCTTTGACATAATTAAATTCATAATCGTTTATTTTTTAAATAAAAATTATTAGATAAGTTTAATAGATTGTAGTATGTAATGATAATAGATTATATAATGAATAAAATACAAGCTAAGACCTCTATCCAAAGATTCCCGTTTTCAAAACAACACCAGAGGCGCTTGGCAAATGAATTAGTAAATGCGGCCAACAATCCTTGTAATTACTGTACGAGTAGGATCAAAACAATAGGTTAAAACGCTAACCATGTACGAACATTAAATTACCATATTAGGCGCGGTGCTTATAATTAAAACAGTTGGTTATTTCTTTGAATTGTACCTACTTTAAAAGGGAATTTATTTAAAGTAAGAATGTGCACTATGTCCATAATAAAGGTAGATCCTATATTTTAATAAACAGATAGCAAACATGAATAAAAACTATTGTTATTTTGAAGTATTAGATAAAGTCTGATATAAATCTTTTTTAATTATGGTGTATGACTCTTTGGACCTGTTCTGTACGTCATTCAACAATTTAAATAATAAATAAATAAATAATAAAATGATGACAGTTCATTTTTTATGTCATGTTTGTGATCTTGTAAGCTCGTAAACTCGGTCTTGGAATTTGTATTTGAATTTAAATATATTTGTTATGCTAAATACCTTCACAGTATTTCGCATTTTCGCAACATAAAGTACAAATCTGAATGCTGCGTGAATTCGCCGACCGGTTTTACACATTCCTTCAAAATTGCTTTTATTATTAGGTTATCTACACAATATTATAGATCTAAAAAAATAATAAGATCAAAATTAAGCCTCTGGATTTTAATCCTAATTTTAATTTAAAAATCATTGGGATTATTTGAAAATGGTAACAAAATTAAAAAATATTATTTTGAAGAATTCTGATGTTAAAAATCTTATTGAATTTCGCAAAAGCCTTATAATACCATGCACATATCAGAGCGGTAGTCGTGTCCGCAAAACATCTATCGCCGAGCCAATGAATAAATAACGAAGCAATAATTGAAAGCGTGTTGTCGGGAGGCTGCGGGCTGTTGGCTTGTAATGATTACAATACAGCCTGCTGCCGCGGGCGCGCAGATTTAATGGCTCGTTTGGTACACGGTGACATAAACAATTGCCCGTTCGTATCTTACTAGCAAACAAGACGATTCAAGCAACGCCCACGGCGGTGGCGCCTCTACACTCGACGATCAGATTGATTCCTGTTTGAAATTCGATTCCCTTAATCCGTACAGACCAAAGGAATATGTATTTTCATGCTTTAAATAAGAATAATAAGCGTATTTAAAATTTTTTGAAATCTTTTGACATTTATCTGAGTGGAAACAAAGATATATACGAAAAAAACAAATATTATCATCTCCAGCTTTATAATATTAGGATAGATAAGTGCCTACCTAAATAAGTATCGATCTGCTCATTATATGCCCTTGTCTGTGTAGTGTCATGTGTTATATTATATTATGACAAAGAAGTATTACTTGTAAAAGATATGTTACCAATATCAAATTATGAACTTTCCACAAAATGAATACTGGTTAAAACTCGGAATATACCTACTTACCGCCTCTATACAGTAGGTAGATACCTAAATCAAAACGCACCATTATGCTTGGGCTTTATTTAAATGAATGATGTTCCTAAAATATTGTTGAGCCGTGAAAAATTTACATCATTTCGTTCCATACGTTAGTGGCTTTTATAAAACAGGTATTTTGTTGCCCTTTTGTGAGTTAAGGTAATACATCAGAAGATTAAAGGCTCTGGCGGTGTAATTACATTACGGCGGCGTAAGCGGCCAATAAATGACTAATAGGCTTGTTCACGCGACCTGACGCGGGGGGGGGGGGGGCAGTGGGACACACGACCCACCAGGAACCTCCGGGTGATGTGTGTACTTGATCAGTACATTATCACCCTATTTACGTTCCCACTACTGGGAACGCGGGGACTATTGTCGAGAGCGATTAGGCTTAAACTTACGCGTTGCGGGTGAATGTCCATGATCATCAACGCGCTCAGAAACCGCTGGTCTGATTTGAAAACCATCTTTCATTGTTGGACATTTATTGATAACGTAAAAATAAGCAAGCGAAGCTGTCGGCGAAATTTTTAATGAAGATTCCAGAGTTGTGATTTTACAAAATATTCTAAAGTAAAACAGAATATGAAAGAAAGAATGAAAAGAATAAAAAATCCAGAGAATTAAACATAGCATTCTAAATGTAATATATGAATAATATCGCCCTGTTGTGAGACAGTAGTTAAAAGGCAGCGGAGGTGTCGCGCGATAAGGCGATGTAGTCAAAGTGCAAACTCGCGTGTCCCAGCGGCCTTATCGCCTGTGTCCGACACTCACTCCTGCACAGACAGGACGGCTGGTACACTCCAACGATCCAAGTCCAAGAAATCTTCAGAACTGACGACACAAGAGGTTGCAGTTTCGAAGACAAAATTTATTTTCTAGGATGTAGATATTTTTTTGTGTGAATTAAAATCAGTGTAATTGGTTTTACTGTTCTGATTAAATAAATATATTGAAATTGAAAATTGAATTCGATAAGTTGGCGAGCTACCCTGTGGCGACTGCGCCTCACCCGGCGATTAGCATTTGAAACCGGCCGCGGCTGCCTCTTATCATCGCCTTTATTAACATTTTGTCGCCCGATCACTTAACTGCTCTCGCATAATTAACGCTGACACATTAACAAGTCTCAACGCTCGCGGTAATGAAGACGTTTACATACTGTGGTCGCGTCGCGTCGTCGTGTCGGAGTCGTATCGCTCCCTGTGCCCGCGGCGCAAAACAACCCGTAAATCCTACCTCGTTGATTGCTCCCCCCTCCCCCCTCCCCACATTTCAATACCCGATGACATGATTTAGGTTATTTGTTTTAGACGCAACGCCAGTAACGAGCGCCGCCGGGCCCGCCACAACAATGACCACTTATAACTGCATTTTTATGGTTGATAAAGTGCATATGTAATTTTTAATTAGTCTAGGATCGGTGCGTGTTGCTGTAAACTGTGGGTTTATGCGTAGTTGTTAACTAGACACAGATGCTGGCGGGCTTATAAGAAATAATGGGATCGTGGGTGCCAGGTAGGCCGACCGAGCCCGGCCCGCCGCGCCCCGCCCCGTCATCGCCCCGCTACTGTTCCGCCAAGACTACTACTATTTTTAAAAACTACTATTTTAATCAAACCAATTACATAGCAACAGAAATACAACCTATTTTTACCTACATACTTTGTCACAGAATAATCATTTCAGTATCCTAAAATCAGGTTATATTAATTTAAATATTTAACATAATATCCTATAATCCTGTCCATAAAATTTTGGCTGGCTTCAATTTTGAATCTACTACCGATCTTTTGTAGATTTCCCTTTCCTACATCCCTTAAAAGAAACTTTAACCTACGTAGTCGAATACGGGGCAAGTTTATCTTTATTTCTAGTATTTACAGGGTGATAATCACTTTTCTTAGGAAAGTTGCTTAAATTCTTGTGAATGTAAACTAAGCATTCGCTTCCAAACATCGTGAGGAAGCGAATGCTTAGTTTCCACCGATAGAGTGCGTTCACCGATAGAGCACGTGTTTTCAAAGCGCACTAAAACTTTTCTCGGCTCGGTTCGTTCGGAACGGATCGTTCGCAAGTTCGGATCCCAAGTTATTTATGCGGCAGACATTAATGAAACGGAGGACAACCGCCATTTACATATACACGGCGCGCGCATTTGCAACCTGCGCGTGGGCAGCTCGCGTGCAACTTGATTTGCGCCTTTCGGATATGAGTTTGAGATCATTATGTGGATCACTGATATCGCGACAAAGGTTTCAATTAAGTCCCCAAACTTTTACCCTCTTAAGTAACTTTATCACCACTTTTACCAGTGATTGATTTTTTCTTATTTTGTCTGACAAAAAACAAACACAAACAAAAAAACAAATATAGATTACTAGGACTGTTATACGCCTTGTCAACCTGGTTTGTAATTATCTAATAAAGAAAATCTAATTGAAACAAGCAATAGTAATAGATAGTTGTGTTGTATTTGCAATACGAATCGCCACTTTTGGTAAAAGATCTGTTGCATTTGTAAACAAGCTTTACTTTGCTGGTATTGTTTGTTTGAACTTTAAGGTTTTTCACTTATCTGAAAGTTATCATTGATTCAACTATGTTATATGATCAAAGATACAAAGTTTACATTACAAAATTTAAATCGACTTAAAATCGGAACTAGCAACATTTTAAAATAAAGCTCTCGAGCAATACTACCAAAAAAACTTCTAAACACCTTTTAAAGGCATTCGAATCTGTGAAACCGTTTTTAAACAACCGTGTGACAAGATCACGTCATCCATCAACGACAAGCACAATTCAGTCATTTTGTACGCCTTCGAATATTCATTATTAATGAAACCGTCACGAGATAACACCTGTAGCTACCATGAGTAAAGCCCTTAAGTTTTATTCCGTCAAACACGCCACTGTGCTACGGACGCCCCGACACTTCCGGTAAAACAAAAGGGTAATCTTTGGATATAGTTTATAGTTATGTTGGTGTGGGTGTAGACAATAGAGTGATTTGTAAGCTCGTTTGGTGTTAGATAAATAGGAGGCTGGTGTTTTAGGCGCGTAGCAATCTCACTAGGCCTAAGGCGCTGCAGGACTTACGTACGCAGTGATATCGAAACTGCTTGTTCACTTCTAAACGTGTAAAAATAAATATAAATTAAAAATTATATTGACTCTGTTCAAGTTACAAATATTGACAGAAAGTGTTAGTAAAAATCTCACAAGGCAATTGCCACGTTGAATGGCAATGCTAATTTGTTGACTAAAATGGGAGCCAGCATTTTTATTACCAGTGGACTCAATTATATGCTTAGCAAGATTTTTAGCTTGTGGCCTAGGAACCCAAGAACCTAACCCTAACCAAGCTCAAATATAAATAATAATAAATAAAATAAATAAATATTATTGGACAATTAATAAATATAAAACCATAATTATTTGTTATTAAAATCATTATCAAATAATCTATTTCAGATTATTTATTATTATTTTTTACAGTCGTGTGGATGTCTTCCCTGGGCTGTGTCTACAAACAAACAAACAAACAGAACTGCGACATTTCGTAACGAGGCGCCCGCAGCCGTGCGCAGGCGCCGGCCAATTATTTCACGTTACCATATCCTTTGGAATTAATTAGCTCTTTGTTTTAACGTGTTTTGGTTCGAAGAGTTTAGAGCATTTTTGTGCAGTAGGCATCTTAGTTTACGTGTAAGAACTGTTCAACACCTGAATTTATAATAATAGATATTATTTATAATTAGAAAAATTTTATAAGTACCTACCTCTTTTGATTTCTACTAGCCGACCTACTCTTCAGTTTTATTATAAGTATCTACCTATAGATCGTAGATAGTTTTGGTTTAGTCTGAATTTATACATAAAAGATGTAATTTTAAAATAATTTATTAATTGATTAAGATAATATAAGAATATTTTTTTTGTGTTTTAAAGATGTTGTAACTATCTAACTAACAAGGAAATAAACGAACGAAAATAATTGTCCAAGCTCGTGTATTACAAGTTTTCGTATTTACAAGATTCTGCGTATAAAGAGTATCTTGTGAAATAATACCACCAAAATTGTGTCCAATTGTTCAAAGAAGGCTGACTAACACACAAAAGGTGGTGGATAAAGGGTGATGGACGTTTCAAGGCAGAGCTGACACCTGTGACCTCCAGCACAGCCACGAGGAGTTAAATAAATAATAAATAAATAAATAATCAACCTAAGCTTGACATTATAAACGGTATATGTACGCAATAAACAAATATTGCTGGACAATTCTCACAGCGACATCTGCCCCGTGGTAAGCTCGAAGCTTGTGTTATCTGATATTCTTAGATAGATATTTTTTATTATACATATAGAGCTCCCAGACAATCGGAACAAATGTTTGCAGATCATACAATTTTTTCTTCCGATGGAATCGAACCTAATGTGTGGCAGACGGACATTCGCCCGCTGCGCCACAGAGGTCGTCAAATTATATCGATATGTGCCATAGAAGCATTTTTCTTTAATTTTAAAAATAAACACAATTGTCATATTTACTTTTTGTATGATGTACGACAGTTTTATTTAAGTATTTTTTGTTTAATAGAGTATTTATATACTTGCCAGGTGGGCCTATAGTCATCAATCTTTTTCTTTAAAAGATTAATTATACTATTAACTGTCTCTCAGTTATTTTGTTATTTTAGTGTGGCTTGCAAATTCTCGGGGATTAGTGGTTAGTCAACTACCCATGAGGAAAGATTTGTTTCACAAGTTTAACGAATATGAGAAACTCAAAAACATTCCAAAAATGTTGCTCGTTGTTTGTTATTGTGAATGATGTTAATTAATTAAGTCCTAAGTAGTAATACCTAGAATGATTTTTATAAATAATGTAGATTTTCCGTAAATATTTAGAAATGTTTGTACGTATAATACGTAATTAAATGAAAAATTTGATGAATCCTTTCTTTTGTTATAATAAAACTGTTTCAAATATATGTACAAGTCACGATTGGTTTACGTGAAGTATGCGCTCTTTGTTGAGGACCACCGGCTAGCCGTCACCGCCAGATATATGGTCTATGGTCCACGTCCCAGTTATCACAATCAAAATAAATGACAAATGAAATCGTTGGTGCAAGTCACCGCAAGCGGGATCTAACCCTTTGAGCATTTCAATAAACCACTCGGAGGGACATTGCCGGGGCTTTTTTATTGGGTTCTGTTCTCACGCACCTGTTCGATAGCTCTGCTTGGTATCTTTGATGGTTTGGAATCATTAATAATATATATTTCACTCTGCCTTTCTACAGATTTTATAGATGTACCTATTAATAAATACTAGCCATAAGTATTATAATTATACTAAAACTTAGTTAGTATTGCTTAAAATTTTTACTCAAAAATACAAAATGTACACCAATTTTTAAAAAGGTAATTTCACTTCAGAACTCATGTTAGTTATTTAACTTTTTTAATTAAAAAATGGCTAGTAATAATATTAATTTTTAATATGAAATATAAGCACCTAACAACAACTTACAGCGAATAGGTATCGATTAATATTAAACAGAAAACACCACAAAAAACGCACATCACCCTCCAACATGTTCTGATCCATCAGAATCATCAACATGGATCGATAACAATCCGAAATCTGTACCCGGCGATAGGAATCGATATAAGTGTGTGGGTATATCGATTGCAGGCTCAATGATAGTTGAGAGGAGGGCGCGGGGTAGGGGGGAGTGGAAGGCTGTCGATAGTGCATCATCACGCCACACAGCGCGGGTCAAGGGTTAACCCCCCCCCCCCCCCCCCCCTCGGAATTCCTCACATTCCTGCCCCCCACCCGCCACTAATGATGACTCTCTACATTTCTAACGCGCAAGGTTAATTGGACGCAAGCAGTGTGTGCTATTGTATAATGATCACAATACCGCATAGATCGAATTCATTTTATAAAGTTGATGGTTTCATATGGAGAATAAATGACGATTTTGATAGATATAAACAAGCTTAAATTTAATTTATTATTTTATTAAATTTTGTAAGAAATTACAAGGAAGAATAAAGGTAAGAAGAATTTGATTCCTCCCAGAATTTCAAATAATATGGGAAAACACAGTAATAGGCAGTTATCAGACATGTTGATATTATTTAAAGCTTTTCCTGATGAAAATAAAATCGCCACTCGTCGACTCGCGCTCGATAATGTTCATACCGTACCATTTTAGTTTCCATTATTAGGGTATACATTTTCGTAGAAAATTAATGTTAGTATAGTAATATCAAAATAAGTCTAATTACTTCTAAATTTTAGGAAGAATTTGCCTATTTTATTCGAATCCTAATGAAATGTTTATTTATTTATTATTTAAAGTAATTTAAACTATACGTTACTCACATGGCATAGCGGTTCTTGCAGTAGACCTCTAGTTCTTTCCTTTACCTGGCATAATCTTGCATGGAGATTGGAGAGTGCAAATCGTTACTCACTCTACATTGTCCAATAGTCCTGCTTGCAGTGCAGTAGACCTGTCAGGAACATGACTCACTTGGCATAGTCCTGCTTGCAGTAAACCTGTCAGTAACATGACTCACTTGGCATAGTCCTCCTTGCAGTTAACCTGTCCGGAACATGACTCACTTGGCATAGTCCTGCTTGCAGTAGGCCTGTCAGGAACATGACTCACTTGGCATAGTCCTGTTTGCAGTAGATTACTCACTTGGCATAGTCCTGCTTGCAGTAGACATCTCAGGAACATTACTCACTTGGCATAGTTCTGCTTGCAGTAGACCTTCAGGAACATGACTCACTTGGCATAGTCATGCTTGCAGTAGACCTGTCAGGAACATGACTCACTTGACATAGTCCTGCTTGCAGTAGACCTGTCAGGAATATGACTCACTTGGCATAGTCCTGCTTGCAGTAGACATCTCAGGAACATTACTCACTTGGCATAGTTCTGCTTGCAGTAGACCTTCAGGAACATGACTCACTTGGCATAGTCCTGCTTGCAGTAGACCTGTCAGGAACATGACTCACTTGGCATAGTCCTGCTTGCAGTAGACCTGTCAGGAACATGACTCACTTGGCATAGTCCTGCTTGCAGTAGATTACTCACTTGGCATAGTCCTGCTTGCAGTAGACCTGTCAGGAATATTACTCACTTTACATAGTCCTGCTTGCAGTAGACCTCTCAGGAACATGATTCACTTGGCATAGTCCTGCTTGCAGTAGACCTGTCAGGAACATGACTCACTTGGCATAGTCCTGCTTGCAGTAGACCTGTCAGGAACATGACTCACTTGGCATAGTCCTGCTTGCAGTAGACCTGTTACATGACTCACTTGGCATAGTCCTGCTTGCAGTAGACCTGTCGCTCGCGCAGGAAGCAGGAGGGGTGGCGGTCCAGCTGCAGTGCGCAGACGCAGCAGCGCAGACAGGCCGTGTGCCACGCGCCGCCGCCCACCTCCAGCAGGAAGCGGTCAGCGATGGGCTCGCCGCACGCGCAGCACTGCCGGTGCTCCGTCTATAAGTTATTACAAATAAGGTTGGTACACCTATTTTGAAAAACGAAATAGAATCGCCATTCAAAGTGGCAAAGACAATAAGTTTAATAATAGGTACTTTCTGTAAATATTTGTAGTGTTATGAATTAGATGAAATGATTTCTCCCAATAAAAAAAGCGATTGCGATTTTTTATGTTACCTAGGTACATGTAGGTACTGTGTAGTTTTTTCATATTAATATTATAGAGTTTATTTGTTTGAATGCGATAATCACAGGAACCACTGCTGGTCAAATTTAAAAGCTTTATAATATTAGTATAGACTAATACAATAATATTAAAAGATGTATGTTGGCTTGCAAACTCAACACCATTGACATTTAAGTGTTGTTTTATACATTATGCAGTTTTAAAAAATATTCCATTACATTATTTATTATTTGAAGTGTTGCATACTGAATATAAAATAGCCTTTGAAACTATTAATTTATTGCGTAGCTCAAATTAAATGAACAAACACCGGCCGGTTGCGCCGTTTGAAAGCGCACTATGATTTGATTACCGCCCACGAACTGAGTAATTGCTGCACACACAACAAATTATAAATTGTATTCGTCGCAACATGTGCAAATTGTGTGGATTGTGCAAATTGTACGATTGTGCAGTTCTAGCTCCCTGTAAGGGTGGATCGGGGAGGTAATCCAATATGCCGGTACAAACAGCGACACGGCTGGTGTAATCGAGTTACGGACGCAGTGTACGTGCTCCTCGGATTTGGCTGCGCTACCCTCTCTTTGCCCGATGCAAACGGAGACAATAAAACAATAATATTTGCTGTCGTTGCGATTATTCACTGTTTCGGAGTTTACAAGCTCTTTTATGTTGGATAATGTAATTAGTTTGTTGCGTTCCCGTATTTGTTTGGATATGTAAAAGAGAATTATTACGGTCTAAGAATGATACTTTTTTCTATAATTTCAAAATTATATAAAGTTAAAGATAAAGAAAACTTTATTGTAAAATTGTGCTACATCAGATATATAGAGCTTTACTAGCATTATTTTGAAATAAACCCTATAGAAAATTATATCAATATTTTTTAAACTACACTCGAGAGCAATGAATCCGGGTCACTCAAAGAATCCAAAAAATCTCGGAAAGTAAGAATGCTAGGTTAATGCAATAAATTGTATATAATAGACAATTTAATACTCCTTAAATGAAAGTTAAAAAAATATGAGTCACCATACATTTTATTTACACAAAATTACATAAAGAAAAAAAACTGCTGATCTCTCCTTAAAACAAAAATAGGAAACATGAAATTTTTGAACTTTATGACGATTTTCTTGAATTTCAATACTTCGTATTACCTCCTCGTGCTTCCATTACTGCGTTTACGCGGTTTGGCATGCTGTACACCAAGTTCCTTATACGATTTTGGGGAATATTCTCCCATTCCTCTGTGAGAGCAATTTTGAGCTCAGGAAGCGTGATTGGGGGAGGGTTTCGTTGTTTTACGCATCTCCCTAGATCGCCAGACCAGGAACGGGCAGAACTAGGTGTACCACAGCACGAGAAGACCGATACTTGGTGAACACCATGCTTCGAAATCGCTTTCTCACAGGAACTGAACTCACAAATCAGTTTCGACGCCTCGGAGGAAGTAACCCAAGTGCATGGACAGTAAGACGTCGGCTTGCTGAATCTAACTTAAAACCCCTTAGACCTGCAAACGGCCCTAAACTGGAGCGTGGCCATCGTATTTCAAGACTAAGATATGCCCAGAACCACGTAAATTGGAGTATTGAAGATTGGTCGAAAGTTATGTTCTCCGACGAATCAAAATTTATGCTCTACAAGCACGATGGAAGACACAGAGTGTATAGAAGACCAGGGGAAAGATTCAAGCAAGCATGCATCGAAGAAAAAGTAGCCTACGGTGGTGGGTCTGTACTTGTGTGGGCCGGAATTTCCTCTGAAAGTCGCACAGAGCTGGTGATCATAGAAAACGGCTCTTTAACTAGCGTAAGATATGTGGAAGAAATCCTCAACGAACACGTTGGTCCATTTATGGTCAATTTGGGTGAGGATGCTATATTTATGCATGACAATGCCCGACCTCATACAGGTAGGATTGTGAATGACTACCTTCAAGAGATGAACATTACTTGTATGGAGTGGCCAGCGCGCAGCCCGGATATCAACCCGATCGAGCATGCTTGGGACGAGCTAGGGAGATGCGTAAAACAACGAAACCCTCCCCCAATCACGCTTCCTGAGCTCAAAATTGCTCTCACAGAGGAATGGGAGAATATTCCCCAAAATCGTATAAGGAACTTGGTGTACAGCATGCCAAACCGCGTAAACGCAGTAATGGAAGCACGAGGAGGTAATACGAAGTATTGAAATTCAAGAAAATCGTCATAAAGTTCAAAAATTTCATGTTTCCTATTTTTGTTTTAAGGAGAGATCAGCAGTTTTTTTTCTTTATGTAATTTTGTGTAAATAAAATGTATGGTGACTCATATTTTTTTAACTTTCATTTAAGGAGTATTAAATTGTGTATTAAATACAATTTATTGCATTAACCTAGCATTCTTACTTTCCGAGATTTTTTGGATTCTTTGAGTGACCCGGATTCATTGCTCTCGAGTGTATATTTGTAACAACCAGACAACGTTGAGATCTTTTGTTAGAGATTATACAGAAACTCATGAATTCAATCTCTATATGCAAATAATGGTGCAAAGTTGTCAACTTTGGAGTTTTGTAGTGGACAGTGAATTATAAAAAAAAACACACCAAACACACCCGAGAGATCAGAAATCGATAGCAATCCTCAAATTTGAGTTTCAATACCTGACGGAGACACGAGATTTTGTGTTACAAGTTGGTTACAAGCATGTCAAAATAAATATTTTATCTGTCCTCTTTGAAAATCCCTTCCTTTGTGAAGTTGGGGCGCCGCCCGCCCAGTAATTGCAGGGGAAGCTCGTCGATTTACGCGTCGAATTATCTACCCCTTGATACAGTGAGCTTTGATTTCATTCCGACTATCGTTGATTACGGCGTCCTGTTCGTCTGTTTGTGGACCGTTTTAAATGAGGACTTTCTGAATGTCAGCCGACCGTATTAGGAGATTTTACAGTTGCTGACTGTTGAATAAATCATTAAAATCATGAATAAGGTCTTAGGTTATGGATATAGATATCGTGGATTGGAATTGTTTGTGGTCAGTGTGTCAAAAAAATATTATAATTGACTAGTCAACATAAAATAAGGATAATCAAATACAATACAAATACAATACAAAATTTTTATTCAATAACTTAGAGTACTTAAATATTACATTCTTTGAGATCCTCTTTTAAGTTTGATAAAAACCTGTGATAGAGGAATCTCGCTCTGCCAAAAACAATAACTTGAAATGTAAATATCTATAAATAACATAATGATATTAAATCCAAAGGGAAAAAGAACTGAAATAAGGTGAAATAAACCAGCACCATCTATTTCGTCAATAAACCTACAAATCATGTCCCAAGTGTTTCTAAAATCAAGTAAGCAGAAAAAATAGAAAACGATACAATGGATATCATCTTTACCACAAAGCCATACCTAAGCGTTATTTATTCGCACTCAAAAACATTCTTACAAATCGTTCGAATGGCAACAGAATTAACAGGCAATTAACACAAGCCCCTCGGCTGGTCCATAACTCACGGGGTGCGCAGACGCAGCCGGCCTACAAGCCTCGCTCAACCCCACAACAAATAATACAAAGTACAAATTCATAGCGATACAGCAGCCGTGAAGCGCCGCGACATATGTCCCACGTCCCAAATGACAGTTCAGGAGTTAGAAGTTTCTCCCCAACAATAGCCGGTCCCTTGTGGCTTCATTGTCCTTTAAACGCTGTTTTTGTCACGAGTGACGTCGTTGGATCGCTTTTAACGCGACATTAGAAGGGTTTGTTTGTTCTACATTTGGTGGAAATTATGGAAATTAATCTTGGGACAATGATGCCCCGTTAGGAGGTCTTGATTCCCAGAATATGAATATTGTTACCTTGATTGTAACAGACCGTATAAAATGCTTAAAAGGGCTTACTGATCTGTGCTCTAATATAAGACTACGTTGTCTAAATTGTCTAATATTGGGAGTTAATAAGTGCGTAGAATGTTTCGTTAAATTCCGGCTAACGAACGATTCGCAGCGTCTCGCCCATAGAAGAAGTGTTAAAACTTTAATTTTATATCATCCAATGTTAGACTTTAGTAAAAAAATCCAACAAGAACTTATCCTTAAAGCTCAATACGCAAGAAACGGTTTCCAAGATACATAACAATGTTTCACGTAATTCCAAGCTTTGCCTTCATGTTCAACCGTTTTTGCGGGAACCAGTTTGGAACAGGCGTCGACTTCCTTGTTATTGAAATGAGCAGTTGAAGAACGATCAATCACGTTCTGGCAATCGGTATCATCGGTGGAACCTTGGGGACAATGAGGACCTGGCTATTGTCAACGGTCGCGCAAATCTAAACTAGGTTGAGGATGAGGGTGAACTGATACTAGAGGAAACTCAATCCAGCCAATCCACGATGCGTTGGGGCTTTGTTCTAGAAATAGAAATACATCGATTGAAAAGTAGATAATTTAGAAAAAATCGTTCTTGCTAATAAGAAAATACCTACTTGTATTAATTGTGCTTCCTATCTGTTTCCTCTGAAGAAAAGTAAGACTCAAGAAATAGATGATAATCATCAAGTATCACGTAACTCTGCTTTCACCCCTATTTCTTTTTTCTACAAGCAAACTACCACCTTTCAAGTGGTAAATCATTTGAAGTGTTACAAGTTTACACACAAAAAAAAATTGTGCAGAAGGCATTGTCCGCCCAAAAGGGGCTCATAGCACAATATGAAGCACAAATGTTTGAATAATAGACCGCAGAGCTGACTTCATAATCCACATTATGGACATAATAGCGGAACGCGGGTGACATGTGACGTGGCGGGGCGCGGGGGGGTGTCTCCTGGGTGATTCTCATTCGGCTCCTGGTATACGAAATCGCGCTGTTGTGGATTCTATATTGTCGTACATAGAGTTGCATGGGTATGCACTCGCTTCGCCTGATTACCGGCTAGCACAGCCCGGTAAGGCGCCTACGCATTGTCACGGACTTACGTTCGCAAATCCGATTTATATTTGAATATAATTGAGTTTCGGGCGCACCGCACCTCGACGCATTGTGCCCGGCTCATCTCAATGGCATTTTTATCGAGCGAACATGATAAATGTATTTGGGAGATTACGTTTCGTGGGTGTCTTCGGCTGTTTGTGTATTGAGGAATGTTTGAGGTGATCGTGATCGCTGTGTGCTCGTGCCGCTTGTGTCACACGTTGTCCATATTTTTACGATATCTTCTAGCTACGTGCATAGTTAGTAGAGAGTAGACGGAGACTTATTCTTCCGCATAAGGAGCCGGGGCGACTTCCTCACGTCCGCCACACAATGCCCGCAAACGAGCCCCCTCCCCCTCACACCGCACCCCCCGCCCCTCCTCACTCAGTGCCTCGTTCCGTATTCAAGGAGGAAGCCATTTCCGACGCCGGAAGAAATCATGCGGAAATCGGACGCGATTTATTCAAAATATTTGTAACGAGTATGAACTAGAGTTACTTTGTTTGTTTCCTCGAAGGGTGTCTCGATTTCTTTGTGTATTTTTTTGTTTGAATCAAAAGTTGGAGTAACAAAGAGGAATAAATGATGTGTGTATGTCAGCGCTTGCTGGATGGTGCGATGCAAGAATGACGCAGCGGGGGTTTGGGCTGCCCGCTGCCTCTAACCCGCAGCTTATCTGCCCAGATCATCTATAAATATGCACAATAGTCTTGATTCCTGGAATCCCGCGTTTGGGAAAGTCTACTGTATGAATGGAGGCTTTAACACCCTTTTACCAACTGGAAATATTACTCTAATCAGCCTGAAACTATATACCTACAGTCTTATTTATACCAACCAATCTTAGCTGTAGCGATTTTTGATCCCTGAAATAACCTATAAAAAAGTAGTAGGTACCTATTTGTACCTACTAACTAACTAACCAGTGTATGGGTCCAGGCTAAAGTGAGCTTACTAACAAACCAGTGTATGGGTCCAGGCTAAAGTGAACTGTTAACTTTTGATGTTGCCTGATGCGCCATTCAACTAACCGCGAAAGTTTGTACGGCTGGACGGATTTATGAACTTTATTACGCAAAAAACAACTAAACTGGTTTTAAAAAAGGTTTACATTAATGCTCAGACATCAGAAAAACGAATACCTAGGCTGTTTTTTACCACTGGTAAACATCTTTTTCTACAAGAAAGAATAGACGGTGGCGTGTTAAAATACCTAAGTTTAAAATAATATATACTACTACAAAATGAAAATACAGTAATTTACGTGTATCTTTTGTATATCTGTTAAAAAAATCAAAATGGTTATGTTCCTATACTTATTTGTAGATAATCATAATCATACTGGAAATCTACACTGAAAACACAAAAACCACGCAACCTTTTATAAACGCCACTCAAAAGCTAACCGGCGTGATAAGTATCTACATGTAATAATCGTCAAACTGCCATAAAACTATTTTGATACCAAAACTACGGTTACGAAAGGCATTGTTGTAAGATATATTGCCTCTATTGAAGGCTCCTATCTGACCCCACGGAACAAAACCGTTGGAATCTCGAGTGCAAATACTGACACTTGGTAGTTACACTATTACAATCTGAGCTTTAGTGAGTTATGATAGGGCGGAGAATAGCGTGGCAGGGGAGCGTGAGGCGTGGCTGGGCGTGGCGAGGCGGTGGTGTGCGTGAGCTGTGTTTGCACAGTGACGTCATAACAGCATCCCCCCCCTCACCCTCCACCTTTTGATGTCCTAGGTGATCTTTGTGAGATTGGGAAATCATAGGTTTAGCTTACGCAGTATAAGCCACGGAAATTAGATGCGTAAATTCTCTACCTTTTGATGTCCTAGGTGATCTTTGAAAACATAGGTTTAGCTTACACAGGAAATTAGTTGCGTATACCTATTTAAAGTCTACTGCAAATTTAAGGTTCGAAATAACCGTCATTGTTAGCAAAAAAAACATTATTTTAGTTATTGGTAAGATGTTTTTGAAAGGATTATTTATGTGATTCGGCATTAAAAGCCTCATGTCACTTGAAGGATGAAAATTATTTTCCTGTGGTCCCTGGAAGCTCGTAGTTCAATAGTGCCAAGTATGCTGGCGGCATTGCCACGTTGAATAACAATGCTAATTCGTTGGCCAAAATAGAAGCCGCATTCTTATCACCCGTGGACTCAATAGATTAATAAAAGGTAGAGTATAAAATAAACTTTCTTATAGCCTAAATTAATACAGCAAAGCTAGTAATTATTGAATACAATTTTTTTAAAGATAAAAAGAATTTATTTTTCACTTTAAGTTTACATAAATACATAGCTCGATACCTACATAGCTAATTTGTTAGATTTAGATTATAAATTATAAGTTATTTAGTAATGGTATCGAAGCCGAGCTCTGTCCCTTGCACTAGGTCTCAAAAGAGCCTGTGTTGCGAGGTTACAGTGGATTCGCTTTCGATTAACACAGAACAAAATTTTAAAGTTTTATAAGCTATATCATTGTTATAGGGATCAACATGTACTGTATTTTAAGACTTAAACTGATTCATTTATTTTAAATTAAGTCTAATTAATTACTAGCTCATATCAAACAGTTTACATTGTATATACTAATTATAGTATAAATAGGTACTATACATAGCTTAGAGCATACATACATTTTTTATGCACTACTACTACAAATTATGTAACAATGTTGTTCCAAGTGACATGTGTATCTATGTTAATGTGTGATGTTAAAAGTGCGGGCGTAGGCGCGCAAATGGACTTCCCGTGTAGACGACGACTAAATAAATAAATGATGCTGATTTAATGAGCCGGGCACTTATACTGCGATTACCTTCATCTTTATATTATTAACTGTGTAAGGTGTCGCCTTAAACTGTTATGATAATTTATATCTACCTAGGTGGTTTTTATTAAGCTCTTACTCTAAATAACTGGAGATAAATAAATATTGCTGGACAATTCACACAGCAACATTTAACCCCGTGGTAAGCACGAAGCTTGTGTAACGATAATAGCTTGTGTAACCTAGTTATTTAGCTTTTTACCACTCACCTATTTTGAGTAGGTATTGTTTGTATAAATGAATTCTTTAATAACTTTATTGAAATAGGTTTTACATTATAATATTAACATGAAAATAATTTTGCCTTGCCAGTTCGCTTCAGTGTTTCCATGCTAATCTTGAGAAGCAATAACAGAATAAACGAGTGCTTACAAATACCCGTTCGACCCAAGATTTCTACCCAAAAACGAAACACACAACAGTGTGAAATCTGCAGACAAGAATTAAAAAAAAACACACCTGGACTAAAAGAACGGCAAAAACTGACCGTGTCAATAAATTAATATTTAATTGCTTAAAGGCCGACAAATCCGACAATAGGTTTAGGTCTTTGTGTGGGACAAAGCAGATGGAAGGCACGAGCCACCACCCGCAGCGCGATACCCGCCTAGATAACATCCAACGGGCAGCGTAGGACGTTTAATTAAAACACTTATGAATGGGAATTTGCTTACATGCGATAAGTCTATACTTGAGTCATTCGCGCTTCTTGCGAACTTAAGAGTCACTTTCGCAAACGTGATAGGTATCTGATAGATCGCGTTCAAATAAACTCTTCACCTTTAGAATAATAGATTACACATTTCTCAGTCTCTCCGTGAAGATGGCGTTTGTAACAGTCTTGAAATATCGATAAATTAAAAAACATTTAAATCGTGGTATGTTACCCGTTTCGTGTTTTAATATTGTGAAGAAACCATGATAGTTTAAAAAGTTATATACATAATTTTTACCGATAACTAAAGAAGTAATATAGTTTCCAATAATTCAAAATAATTTATATACCTACTAGGATCACAGGGGTCCATTATAGGATAGGGCTATAGTTCTCGATCCTCTCGAGACACAGCACGGGTTAGAAACAGACCTTGAACTTATTTTTCAACTTATCTTATTGAAAAAAAAAACTATATAAAATAGGAATTGCACTTCACTGTTCGCATAAAGTATATAACATACAATACGGCCAACAACTTTAACCCATAAAGAGCAAGAAGCGGTCATAGAATTTCTGGAGTCTTCACATAAAACTGTCTCGGTCAAGTAGCGTGCCATTAAACAATTAGTCTCGATTTTATCGACAAATGTCAACATTACTCCCGAGGATGTGTCGCTAGAGCCACCTGCGTGAAGAATGAAGATACTTAGTTAACCCTTGAATTGGCAAGTTTTTTTTTTACTGAAATCTGATAATTTTTTATTTAATTCATGATCGATTGTGATCCTAGAACGCTAAACATTTACAAAAAAAAATCAATATATTACAGTTTTCGCGAAAATGAATGTACTCCACGAATTACCTTGCCAGTTACTCAAGAAACTACATCATTGTTTGTCTGTACTCAGTAGAGTACCCTGCCAAATGTATAATAAAAAACATTTTACTAAAAACATGAATATAGTATCGAAAACAAAGCGATGAAAATTACAATGAGCCGTTTTTATTTTGTGTGGAATTGAAGAAAGCAGTTCCGGTTATTATCTTGACCACCTACGACAAAGCAAAGATGCATATTGCACTTGACGCAATAAACTTTTGTTCTGCCGTCTTTGCAGAACGTACAGCGTGATTGCTTGCCCGCAGTTTCAGGAAAGTGACCGACAGCATCATACCTGACACTGTCCACCGGCCTGACAACGGATGGTTTCAGGATTATTCTTTCATCCTTCAGTCTCTCCGTAGTTTTCATATTCTTAGGCATCTTTCCAGCTCGATAAAGTCCTTTATAAAGTTCAGTCCGGAATTCTTTGAGTGACATCTCAGATCTTTTATCTCGCCGGTATAAGGCATCCGTTGTTGATGGACATATCCAAAAGCTGCGCAAATATGATCAAGTACCATCTTCTACTTTTGAAAAGTATCCTGTAGAGGGAAATGAGCATATCCGCCAAATCAACCGCTTCCATATGTTTATCGTAGATAGTGATCTTGATAATTATCAAGATCATTATTCAAGATATCAAGTCGTTCGTATGAGGAGTCCAAGGAAGGTGGATCTGAGCTAGCAAATGAGGGTGATTCAGGGATTGTAACTGGCAAACGACGGCGTAAGAGTAAATTTTGTTCCTCATCAGTATCGGAACTTTCTTCGGAGCATGCATTTTCGTCAGGAACCAAAGCCAAAAAAATTCTATGCGCTCTTGTTTGTTGCAAGCACTGCAGAAAAAGAAAAAAAAATGCAAACCACACCCATAGAGATAAAAATAATATATAAAAATGCAGATATTTATTTCGTTACCTAATTGGCAATGTACTCCGTGTATACCGTACCCTACTTCGAGTAGTTTACTAACCGATTGGCAACGGTATTCACGGAGTACACACAATACTTTCCGTGATTATGACGTGATTATGATATTCTTACACCAAATAACTATTGAATAGTAATATTTACTATATTTATTTGTCATCAAATACTAATACAATGCCAAAAACCATAGAAATACCATGAAATTTTGCCAAAAAAAAATACCCGACGCACAGGAGCAGCCGGCCGTTTGAAAGTCATTTCGAAAATGACAGTTATTGTAAGTTTTGCCACCTAGAGTATTTTTTCTACCATAGAAGACAATATTTATCACAAATTGCCGTTACTAAATGGTAGAAAAACAAAATATTTACAAGCCTAGATTTTTACAAAGTAAGTGTACTTCGTGAATAACATTACCAATTAAAGGGTTAATCGCGTTTTAAGTTTTGTGAAATAAATAAAATGTTTTTGAAAGTGGGTGTTCCAGGATTGTGATAATAAAAGGTTACGTAAAGTTAGGTCCATAAATTTCAAAATCTCGGAAACTTCTGGTTTACAGAAAATATTAATTTGAATATAATTTCCAATCTTTATAGAAAAAAATTATGAAAATGAAAGAATAACACATTACTACATAAACTTTAGTACTAGTGTTCACACTAGGCGATGTCTGTGTCGTGAATACTAAATCTTAAGTATGTTAAGATTGACTTTTGATCCCTTTACCTGAATTTACTTTTGGTACTATTTTAGTATAAAATCTGCTAAAGGCCACCTATTGGTAATTACAATTAGGAATTTTCAGGAAACTCTGACCCACCATAGAATACCTCTCTCTCAGTTCAACATAGGTATAACATGAAATGAATAGTACGATAGTCTTGAAAGTTAACAAATCAGCAAGTTTTGTAAAAAAATCATCGTTACTCAAAACCGCTGCAGTTAAAATTGAAACGCAAATGAAATCCTGTAAATTTGAACACGCAAGAATCGATTGCAATATGCTAGGATATAAAACATAAACAGGCATAGGTATAAAACAACAGCTTGACATACTCTACCTGAATCTTGTTAGAGAATATTGCTCGAATGTTCCTGAGGCTAACCCGCCGGCTCTTCAATGGAAACCACTTTTAATTAGTTTAAAATTTTGTTTGATATCGCTATGAATATTAAAAGGGTAGGTTTAATTTACAGAGGACACAGAATATGATGTAGTTGTAGTCGCAGGCGCAGCGTCGGCCACTCCGAAGGGATGGGCGCAACCGGCAAAACTCACAAAGACGGATTGCCTTACAATTTACTGTTTATTAGCTATCTTGAATATATTTTCAATAGGTAATCCAAAAATAGACCAAGAATAGATAAGTACCTAAAATCACGGGATACATAACTTTCAATATCCATAAAATAGGCTTTGTACCTCAATTATATAAAAATGAATAGCGGAGCCATCATTTTCACAGTTTCGATTTAGTCTGAGTTATGGTTGAATGATTTGTCATTTCCAGTTCAGAGACTTATCATTTGTAAACAAATTAATTGACTCTTAGATGTGTGACATAGATATCACTCCGTAACATACTCGATTTAGTACCACATCTATCTTTAGAATAACCGTTTAGCACCGAATTAGCCGGATACCTGATCCCATCCCTACTCTATTAAGCAAGCTCCATCAGGCAGCCGGCAAACCCACCGAAACAGAACCATAGCATTCTGGCACAACTGGCGCCCGAAAAAACCTCGGAACGTAGCATTAGGCTCGGCAACTCAACGCGCATTATCGTAAACCGACCGTTAACAGTCCGCCTGTTAGTTTCCAAGTTATGGGACATTTATCGCAGCCAGCGCCCGCGTAAAATAACTAAACATGTATATTACAAAACTCTAATTTATGAGCATTATTTAATTAGAGATAACAGCGTTTCTGACTTTGACGTGCCGGCGCTTACTATTCCGAGTTTGCCTAATTTTTTACCGACTTAATTATTAAAAGTACCTACCTATATTCGACTGTATTTTTGTTTTAACATACCTATTCATCAGCATAACATCCTATACTTATTCACCATATACTCAAGTGATTGAAGATAAGATACGTGTCAGATAAACTTATAGCTGAAACATGTGACAGGAAAAGTATCAGATAATTTTCCTGAAAAAGACCCCGTTTTAGAACTTTACTTCCATTTGAGATATTTATATTGTACACTATATCCTCCCCTATTTTGTAGATCTGTTATTTTCTAACCAATAAATAGTTTATCTCATCTACATGTAACATTTACAGAATGAATGCCACATTGTTCACGTAGAAACGCACGAATGTATAGAACAATCCACATAAGTCATTAGACGTCAAGCGAAAATGTTTTCACGGTGATCAGCAATGATAGTCGAATGATCTGTCTAGCCGGACGGCGACTGCAACTAGCGCCAGCCGCCTCCTCCACGCTCAGATAATTGTTTTAATTGTGTGGGAACGAGCCCAGGTACCGCAAATGACCCCATCACTGTAAATTCAGTAATATTTGATAATCAAGCTCATAAATTAAAAGATTGATGGTTGATGAAGCGAATTGGTTCGGTCGAATCAAACGTCGGTGATTTAAGCGGTAATGGATAGTGATGCTCGTAAGCTCATCAGGGCGTCGGTAATAAGGGCCCTTTTTGTTTCCAATATGCAATAAATAGGTTAGGTTTGAGGGGTGCGCGCGCGCCGCTGGGGGGTGCCCTCTAATTGTTTGTAATTAGGCCTCCCCCCGCGTCCCGCCCCGCGCCGCGTGCCGCTCTGTTTATTACTTAATAAGTTACGATGGCGCTCGAGCAGGCGCCGACGGTAATAAGACATCAGTTGATGATGACAGCAGGTACTTTTACCTTGGGAATCTATAAACTATCTTTTAAGACTTAAAAAGGACGACTGATCTTATTGGTGTAGTAAATTGAAAGAGGTATGTAGTAGGCTTTTCATAAGTGAAGGTACTGCTGAAGGAATTAGGGGAATGAGTAAATTACAAAATTTGAAAAAGTCTTCATAATTGTGTAACCGGAGAACGAAATCTATAATGTTTGTACCCTCTTCTAGATTAAAAACTTTAACTCAAGCAAGACATGGTTTAGGTGTCTACCTACTTGCGAGAAAATCATAATTTAACTGATTGATGTTACACGATTGATTTCAAAGTAACATAAATATGAACATCTCTAGGTTGCTGAGGATTTAAAGGTTGAGACAGACGCAACAAGCCCGCGCGCCTCAGACGCTCGTTACAGCTAATATCTACGAAAGTCGCCATTGTAAAGCCGATTCTAATTATTGAAATGTATAAACGAAAGCTACAAAATAATAATTGATATGGTTATAACTCTACGAATGAAAGGCTATAAAGTATAATTGTGTGGTTGTCTTTGACGTGCCGGCGGCGGCGGGCGCGAGCGGCGCGTCGCGGTGTTTGCTCGAGCTGTTTGCTGCCTGAAACGATTTACACAAGTGCCTTCAACTACGCGAGCCTCTGTTCTTGGAAATTACAACCTATTATCAAGGTAGCGCAGTCTGCTTTTGATAGCGAGCGGTGGGCTGGTGATGAAGACGTCAATGAGATATGTGGAGTAGCGCGGGTAAGTTTGCGTTTCTCACGAAGCGTGACCCGGATCGCAGCCCTGCTGGAGCGCCCGGGTGCTCCACTGACCGTCCTCCTCCACCATGAAATAACAACGTGTTTATTAAATAAAATAAATAATTTTATTGACGTCATGACTGGTTTATTCAAAGTACTAGAACCAATTTAAGTAAAGCTCTATTTATTTTCACTCCACGTGCAGACTGGGCGCTCCAATCCGCCCCTACGGTCCACGGGTTGCAGTTGTGGCCCGTGATCCACCGCCGCTCGTAAATTGTCTACAAAAACTGGCTCGCCATATTTTTTGCCGTCGATTTTATGATGTCCAGTGATTTTAATAAACAAAAAGTTATTATGTTTGTGCCTTCGATCATCTTTAACAGCCGAACGATCGGGCCGAGCCAGTTTTATAGGTTTGTTTAAAACCTTTTGGGTTTTAATGTAGTTTCAAATTAGATTGCAAGATTGTTGCGTAGCGGGGTCGGGACGCGCATTGACACAAATTGATAAACGACAGGGAACACGCGTAATCCCCGGGAATGAGGTCTTACCGCGGGATTACAGCGGCCACGCGCGCCCACTGCTGTCCGCGGGCTCTCGCCCCTATCCCCCCCACATAAGGTCCACATTCCGCTGCGCACGCGCACCGCGAGGACATGATGTACGACCGCCATTGTGCCCTCGAGGCATTTGTAACCAACTTTAGATATACGAGCTCCATGTAAGTAATAATAACTTTTTATAATGAAAAATGTTGTTCTTTACCTGTTAATGTGGTTATTAATGCGATTTGAGAACTTATTGCGGCGGTCATCTAACGGCCCGGCGTGGCCGACGCTTTACAGGCTAAGTTATATTACCTTAATGTGTCAGTTTGTGCTTTGGTCATGGAGCACAAACGAGAATAAAATTAGAGTGTGAAGTGAATGATGATGATGAGTGCGGCGGCGCACGCGTACGCGTACGGCGTCATCGAGCCGGAATGGGAACTCATAAAGCATCATCGTTTTTCTATATTTCCAGCCGAACCATGAGAACGTCGTAAAATGTTTAATCATTTAAAACAAGCTCGCTCGCCATAAATAAGGCACTCAATCGAAGTCTTCCATAACTGGTAATAAAGGCAGCTTTATTATTGATTTGTAGTGTATAGATAGTACGGGTTTTTGTAAAAAACTAGCGCCACAATTACCGATTGCCACGCCACCAGGCGCGTGTAATGCTAGGCGGCGCCGGCGCAGCGACCTGTGCCTACACTCTTCACGCTAGTTTAACTATGTTTGGTAATAAATAACTCTATGACGACGCCAAGGCCTTGGCTTTCCACTGCAGAATCACCCAAGCAAACTTGCCTACACTTTCTAGATTCTTGACGGATGATATCGGAATATCCTTTTTTTGTAAGTCGGTATCTACGTGGTACTCTTCTGTCTACTTACAACTTTGGTAGGACGAAGTTCCGAATTTATCAATGATCGTATAACAAAATCATCCAACGTCGTGCTAGCTTAGTACGAGCTTCAAATGTTTGCCAAGTTATCTTTTATACTGTAAAAGCCGTGACTTTCTATATTTAGAATATGATAAATTAAATGCTTTATTTATCTCCTTGAATCTTTGTTGTGCAGTTCACGTGGAGGTCCGAAAGACGTTGGTGTTGGCAAAATTCTCAGTACAGGCTGATGATGTAAGATGAGATGACTGCACAACATAATTGTACGATGATTCATCATCATCACATCAATATAACCACTGACCCGACTTGTGAGCGTGGTGATTATACCAAATCCCCCAAGCTTACCAAACTGGCCAGCGATCGCAGTAAATTGGACCATTTATATATATTCTTATGCTAATTATTAAGTAATTATTATTATATTATCTTTCCATTCCAAGGTTGCCTGGAAGAGATTGCTTTTAGTGATAAGGCCGCCCATTGTGTCACTGTTATGTATTTGTTTCTTTCTTGTATTGTCCTGTATATTGTTGGTGTTACAATAAAGCTATTTGTATTGTATTGTAACCTAAGACTATTTCTAGATCATTTCAGTACAGATTTCTGGGCAACTCTACTTCGGATTATTCACGATGTTATAACCCCTTCGGTTTTTGGATTCATCTTAGCGACGTTGAAAGTGCTACCACTTTCGGAGAGTTATTCTCATCTGATCATACCTATGATCCGTTTTAAGTGCCATATGATCCGTTTTAAGTGCCATATGATCCGTTTCAAGTGTCATATGATCGAAGATCAAATCATTGATCAGATGCAATACGGAATGAAAATCGTGTGTCTTTTGCACTAAAACCCTTTTTCTTAGTTCAGATTATGTATTTTTAATAGCCACAAGTTTAAAAAGTAAAAGAAGTAAAGCTCAGGACAGACTGTCACACTGTCCTTGTACGGGAGGCTCATTAGCCAGACAGTTGTCCTCCCACTGGACTGGAAGACGAGTCTTCGCTAGTGTAGACGATATTATTTATTTGCCAACTTTTTAGTTAAATTATCTATGGCCACAGACATCCTATGAAGAATATCTTATACCTAAATAAGGTAAATAATATGCCAACATCCCACCATCCCAAAATACTTATAAACTAGATACTTAATTATCGTGAACTCTATTTCAATGGACGTTTATTTATGCATCGAAATTAGAGGTAATTTTCTTCGCTGAAATTGTGGTATTCCGAAGAATTCGATATTATATATAGTTTTTCTTAGTTAGGTATGTCAAGTTACTACTGTTTAATTTGTTTAAATTATGTTGGTTTTATATAGGATTAACACTTAAATTATTTCTGGTTTGTGTGTTCACACTTAATGTTTGTTCTACATGTATAATTTCTACCCGTGAGAACCTCTCATTGGCTCTATGTAACTATAAATAATACTACTTATGTATATTTAAGCCGTTGGTTTTCCAAATAAATAAATAAATAAATAAATAAATTATAAATTCTAACATACACATTATGCCTATGATGGACTCCGAATCTACGCAAACATTCACAGCACATCATTATAAATACAGCTTATTAGTCAATCGTAATCATATCGTGTCGGAATCGTCCCGGAGTCGTCAACCGCGCCCTGTGACGCATACCCCAAGCCTGCAAGCCTCCGAGCCGACGAGTACAGCCCAGGTATCGAATCCACTTCACACACAATAAAATATCGACTTTATTGTCCGAGAACCATAAAAAAACAGATCATTCAAATCAAGAGTGCAGCGAGAATGAAATATTATGTTTGACGCGTAGGTAAACCACGGACAATCAAAACAGTTTTTTAGAAAATGTCCGAAGGAACCAGGTGGAGGTGCAATCAATATCTCGCGGTGTCGGCGGGCGCGTGCTCTGCCGCTTTATACCGGACGTTATGCCGACTTGATAAGTACTCGAACGGTGAATAAGATACGCGGACCAAACGTATTTTTTATACGGCATTGCAAACTTTATATAGTTTTTACAAAAAACTTTTTCAGAATTTTATTAAAATGAGTTCAGCAGTAGAGAAAACAAAGAAACAGTAACGACATCCATGTTTTCGATTGATCGATTTATGTAGTGTACCTATATTGATAACAGATATTTCGTGCCATAAGCGAGTTTACTACTGTACTATGTTGCAATTTAAATTGGCCAGAAATATAATACGTTATATATTTTTTATTTGTGTTGCTAACAATTTAATCTGATTTCCTTATATCCTGCTTAAAATTTGGATTATTTTCACCGCTAAATAGCGGCGCACATACTCTTTAACCACACCGCGCGCGCCATTAATCACCCCGCTATATTGTATCGAGCGCAGTGACTAATGCGCGGCTCGATCATTCGAGGTGTTAAATGTTGAGGCGAGAGGCAACCATCTGTCTCTGTCCAAACACCGCTCACTCATGAAAACAAAGCGCCCAGGACGAGAATCGAACCTACACCGCTCGAGAAATGAACTTGTCAAACTTTTTATAATATGTTATCTTTTTGTTTTAAAAGATATTTTCAATTTGTAATAGATGTTAATTATCTCTGAGCGCTTATACTAAGTCTAAGGTATATTCATTTCTATAAGTTTCATAACTGAGTCAAAAGCGCATATTTAGACCCCTCGCTAACTACAGACTTTCTATCGGCCGATATTTTGGTCGGGTTGGGCTGTTAGCGCGCACACTACGCCAACTAAACAGTTGGGTTGGTGGTGAGTGCGCAAACTAGGCAACAGTCGGCCGACGATATTCAGTTTTTAAGCTACCTGTTGAAGAGAGCTGTCTCATAATGGAAGTTTCTCGTAGTAAAATATTGTCCAGAAATATTATAATTGCTCTCATACAACGGAGGAGATAATCAAGAAGAGAGTCCGAGAGTATTGTGTGCATCCCATCTACAGTACTAGATTATTAAATGGAAAATTTTACACGATGCATTCAAAATTACTAGATTACCCGAGAATTAAAATTAGATTACGTTTCTACAACCAGCGATTGAGTAGAATTGGACATAATGAAAGAATGCACGACCTTCCGGCTCCAAAACTCGGAGCGAAGTGAACCATCGGCCGACTAAACAATCGGTCAGTGTGCGCGCTTGCAAGGAGCTCCATACTAATATAGCAGTCGGCCGATAGTTTGATCATCTTTCAGTTTGAACGCAATTGAGTAGCCTATCAAACTTATTTATCGGCCGATACCAAATCGTTGTAGTATGCGGACTTGCATACATCTTCATACTGATTATAAGCCCGACCAAACTATCGGCCGATAGAAAGTCTGTAGTTAGCGAGGGCTCTTAGCCTTTCACGTGTTATCGAGAAAGTGGACAAAGCTTCCTATGAATCGAACTGTAATTTTATCTATTGACGTTTCTATCTTGTGGATTTTCTGCCATCCCCAAAGATGGAATTCCGTTCTTAGCAACCGCCGCACAACCAGGCGCTTACTAATTAGTATGAAGCAGTCCCTGTGTCCCAGCTGTGGGAACGTACATAGGGGTGCTTTACTAAACAAAGCCGCGATCGAAACGCGCGACCAGGCAACCGCGAGTCACAACGATAGTCGCGTTTAAGAACTATTAAGTTCTTTACATATCTGTATTGCTTTCTTCTATATAAACCATATTTTAGTTACGATACCAACATTTTAATAACAGTAAGAGTAGATAGACCTTAGTTGCCCGGACTGCGCTGAATGAATTCATATTTAACATAAGGGCTATTGATAAATAAACGATACACCATTAGAAATCTGTCTCAAGAAATATAGCTCGTAGTTTTAACGTTCTGACAAACAGTTACAAGATTTATAGTGCGTTATAAATATGTCCATAAACTTTCTCGAGCGCGTATAGGCGCGGGCGCAGGCGAGACGGGCTGTCATCGCTATTTGAATCAAGTTACAACAGATACCTACTTTGTATCAAAACAATTGTACTGAATCTGGTATCTGATTGATATGGAATTACAAAAGTCATTTGAGGCCTTAAAACTGTTTAAATGATATTTTATTTTGTTTAAAAGGTTAGGTTTGTATCGTTGTTTCATGAAAAATTGGATTTCATCCCAATTATTTTTTTGTGAATTGTCTGTATAAGAAGGTAAATTCGATGCCTTTTAATTTTAGCATAACATATTCCGATTTCAAGATAATACACAAAATTGACGGGGATGATAAACGATATACTTAAAACATAAATGATACCGAATCATTAATACCAGCCCGGACGGGTGAGATACGCGAACACCTTTGAATAAAGGACGTACCACAAAAAATAATTTCCGAATCAAAGCGCGCCCGTTTGACTCTTACAATAATACGGTTTATTTTTTAAAGAGACCGCTGTGACGTGAGAGAGGACCATTGATGGGAGTGGAGGTGTCACGTCCACGGCTTATTACTGACGGCCAGCGGCGTGTGCGCAACTTGCAAGAGAGTTCCGTACTTACTAAATAATCCCTTTATCATCATATCCAAACTAAAGGCTTAATCTTTGTGATTTTACGGAATCTGAATCAATCAACGAAAAAATATAGTTTTAAAAACATTACAGATGGATCAGGAAATACCAAAAACGTTAAATGCGTTCTTGTTCTTTCATTTCGCGAAAAACAGAACTATTTCTGGCTTGTTTTGCCGTGTAATGCTAATCTTAAACTGTAGTAACCTATAACCTCGTGCGTTATAAGGGTACTAGAATACGCCGACACGATAGACGCCATCAGTCGTTCTGTGTGTGCCACCAGCATGGAAATATTAGTCAGTACTTGTTGGTAACCCAAATCCCCCGAGAATAAATAAAATAAATAAATATTGATGGACAATTTACACAGCAATAGCCCAGCCCCGTGGTAAGCTCAAAGCTTGTGTTTTGGGCACTAGATAATCTGATATACTTGATAGAATATACATACGATATATATTTTTTTATTATACATATAGAACACTCAGACAGGTGATATTGATAAGGCCTGTGCCCATTGCGAAGTCAATATTCTTGTTACGATTTACCAATTAAAGTAAGACTTTTGATAGAGTGATGCCTTGAGGATGAGTTTGGGTGTCTGAAAAGGGTTTCGTAGGTTTTCGTAGGGGTATAGGGTGATTGTTGTGGTTGTTAGTGGATGGTGTAAGGGAAAGTCACTGGTAAACACACGTAACTTAAACCACTGCCGTCAACTTATGGTAAATGGTATATGGTAAATCGAATTTAACGCATTTAACTGCAAGCGCAGCTAAAGGCATATTTGCGTCGTTCGGTTTACCCGAACGGTGTCGGTCGTTGCGAGTTCTTTCGGACCCTGAAAGAGCCGTCGTACAAAACCCTCCGTAGTCTTCGTGCTTGTTTACTGAATAAACACCCTCCCGCCCCGCCCCGCCCCGCCCCGCGCCCGCTGACGGGTCCACAATGAACGCCAACACGGACGAGGTAGCACTCAGATATTCATCTAAATCCTCTTTTATCACGATTATTCTTTGATATTTTTTTTTAGATTTTGGGACACACTTGACGCTCATTGTTTTGAGCGACGTCTCTATTTTTGTATTTATTAATACTATAGGCACTTGTGGTGTTTTTGTTATTTTTAAATTCAATGAGGCAGAGGTGCTATGGTTGAAGATACTCTTGGCTTTAGATATTGCATATTACCTTCATTTTATATACAAACAAATTGTTGTAATTATAAATGCATAAATTGTGTTGAAATTTATTGGATTTGTATTCAACTAGAGCAAACATTTGACAGAAGACAGTAACATATTCATATATGTTGATTGATGTAGAAAGTTACAAACAAATCAATTTGTTATTTATTTTGAGCGCAAATCATAAACTATCATCGTTTTGGCAGTTTCTAAATGTATAAATCGATTTGGTGTTTCGTAAGATTTCGGAGTTCTCACGCTGCAGGCTGCAGAATTAACAACGTTGACTGATCGCGCCTGCGCCATGATGATACCAATTAAAATCTTCCGAAAAGGTTCTTCGGTTATGTAAATATTGAGCTTTGTTTCAATCTCCACTCACTTTCGATGGTTGCAATCAGCTGATTGTTCTTAGTCCGTTGTGTTGAAGTTATTGCATTTTATCTTTTTTATAATACTTTTGATTCTAAATTCGTTTGTGTAGATACCTATTGTTTCCATTTGATCTATCTAAGAAATATTATACAGTGTGATCCATTTTTGATAAATCGTTTACAAAAACAAGGATCGCTTAGCTAAATAAATTGCCAAATCAAATGGACAAGCAATAAAGTTTTCGGAACTAAACTAGGTGTAATAAAATTGGATTGGATTTGGAGCACTCACACAACGCATTTCAAGAATTAAAATATCAAATCACAAAAAAATATTTATGCCACTTCAGTTTTTCGACGCTGATGTTGAGAACAACATATAGACCAGGGTTTTTAACTTTTTACAAGGAAAAAAATAGTAGTAGAATGAAACCCATTAGAAAAGGAGGGGAATATGATAAAAATGAACAGAAAAATAAATTACGGTCGATCTGAGTTCGGGAAGTGGGAGGGGGTGGGCTTTTAAGGGGAGAAAATGGTTTATCTCGATTTGCGGTGAAACTACAAGTCCTATGAAAAAAAGTTAGGTATATGGCAAAGTTGTAGGTAATAAAACGATCTACAACTTTTAATTCACAACTTTTTTACATAACGTCAAAATGTATGTGAAAAATTGAAATAACTAAGTTTTTGGTTTTTTATTTCTATCTTTTTCAAAAACATTTTATTTTCTACGAAATTTGGTGAAAACTTACCTATTTATGCTCCAAACACACTATAATTTATTTGATTAAAAATATTAATTTTTTCACCTTATTTTGACTTAATTACTAAAAAAATAGACCAATTTTCAATCGAAAATTCACGTGTCAAAATATTAGCTTTTTTATAAAAATCGGTATGCTGTTTGTTCATTAAAATTTCTATTTTCTGATGGTTAAGAAAAATATATACATTACTATAGTAAATTATCTCAGAAAATGCAAAACACCGAAACAAAATTTGTATCATTAGGTACAATTGCATCATAAAAATGTGATTTTTGCAATTTTTATTTCATATAATTGCTTATAATCCGACTTATTGCACATTATACAAACAGATTATTATATTATTATTATTATTATATAGTCTGAAAAGACAAAATCACATTTTTATGATGCAATTGTACCTAATGATACAAATTTTGTTTCGGTGTTTTGCATTTTCTGAGAAAATTTACTATGGTAATGTACATATTTTTCTTAACCATCAAAAAATAGAGATTTCAATGAACAAACAGCATACCGATTTATATAAAAAAGCTAATATTTTGACACGTGAATTTTCGATTGAAAATTGGTCTATTTTTTTAGTAATTAAGTCAAAATAAGGTGAAAACAATAATATTTTCAATCAAGTAAATCACAGTGTATTAAGGACATAAATAGGCAAGTTTTCACCAAATTTCGTAGAAAAATAATTATTTTTGAAAAAGATAAATAAAAAAAACGAAAAACTTGGTTATTTGAATTTTCACATAAGTTTTGAGGTTATGTAAAAAACTTGTGAATTAAAAGTTGTAGATCTATTTATTACCTACAACTTTGCGATATAACTTTTTTTCATAGGACTTGTAGTTTCACCGCAAATCGAGATAAACCATTTTCTCCCCTTAAAAGCCCACCCCCTCCCACTTCCCGAACTCAGATCGACCGTAATTTATTTTTCTGTTCATTTTTATCATATTCCCCTCCTTTTCTAATGGGTTTCATTCTACTACTATTTTTTTCCTTTTTTGACCATTTTTGAAGCTAACTGCACTGGTCTAATAGCTTTATCTCTGTTTTGGTTTTTAAGAATTTCTTATTTACCATCGACAAGCTTTTGCGACAACTATAGATCTATAAGACACATTGAAAACAACTTGTTAAACTATCATGGTTTTTGGTATTTAAACTATAGGTATTTGAACATGAAACGTACCATGATTTAAATGTGTCTTAATGGTGTCATCAGTCTGTCCGTGAACATGGCCCTTGCAAATATCGGAAAACTCAAAAACATTGAAATCATGGTAGGTATGTTACCCGTATCATGTTTAAAATAGTTCAAATACATTGAAAACACTTCGAACGCCTGAATATGGGAATACCCTTGATGACAAAGTGCAGGTCGGGCACGGTGACGTTCTGCGCATATATGCATGCGCCGAGATGCATGCGCAGCATTAATATGCGCATTGAGCCAGTGGCGGCGCTGCGGGACACCTCGCGCCCTTAAATAACATATTAGTCCCAAAGCGACCGACGACTGCGGAACGAATTGACGACGACAGCCGGGATTTATGGAACACCCGCTACTCTAATCGGATTTGGTGACACCGCGGACAATGAACGAGTGGTTTAGAGTCTAAGCCAATCTGACTGGGTCTATCTGAGACCCCGTTGATCTAGTATAGTCGCCACTTCAGCAGTTTTAGCCAACAGCTGTAAAAACCAAACTAGCAAAGTACTGATACGGCTATCGAACTGAAGTAGTGGTGTAGATTCTATCCAATTGAATGAGTTGAATGCTCAAACAACTGCTAGGGCTGAGGATGCTACTGTAAAGTACGAACGCTTTTACGAATGCTCTAGCTATTATTTATTGATTCGTGAAATGAAAAAACAGCTTTAGCACAGCTTTAGAGGAAACGCCATGTCAAAATAATGTATTAAAAAATTAACACGAGTGATTTTTTAAATTTTCTCTTATTTCATCATTAAGATTTTTTTAATACAATGACGAAATGAAACTCTAAAGTCTCATGACAGAAATTGTACGCAGCCGGGCACACGACAACCTCAAATCTGTCTAAGCCTTGAATGGAAATTATGCGTTTAGGCCCCGACAGATCTGTATCTGCCGCATAATAAATCAGAATTTAACGAATGTAACCTACTATTTTTATATATTATTTTTTATGATCTTATGATTTTGAATAAAATAATAAATTAAACCGACGATTTCATTCGCTAACGCCTAACTTCTTGGGCTTCGCTGATAATTTTACAATCAGAAAATCATCATGTGAACTAAAATTTGTGTCAGAAATCTAAATTTTTATTTTTTGTAAATTTTCAACTATAAATTACTGAATTTGGTTATAAATCAATTTTAAATGAATATTAAAATAAGCCTTAAATAGAAATATAAATACGAAAACTGTTTTTTTTAGTATATTAAGGTAGGTACGGGGTAAGAGCAGCTACCACATTAAATAAATAGAGACATAATCTTTAGAAGCACCTTCTTCGCGCCGGTCCAACATGGGCGCCAATATTTACAGTTAACCCGCATATAAAGCTACACCTCCACTTGTGCAAACTGACGAAACAATATTGCAACAAACATTTCGAAGGGCAGCTGTCTCTAACGTTTTTATTCCGATTCCAGAAACAATAAAATATAATGTTGAAGCTTCACGAGCCGCACCTGACATGAACTGCAGCAATAAATGTCCACATCCTTGTTTTAGTTTTTTATCAATATGAGAACAGATTAATTTTATAATGAATTACGGGTTCGGGGAACGAAACTTATGAAATTAAATGCATTGTGGTTATTATTTCCATTATTATAGCATTGTTAGCGATTTAGAACTTAAACTAACTTAAAACTTTAAAATCTTCTTACATTTAGCCATAACATACCTACTACATAAGTAATTAGTATTATTCGTAACAACATTCCGTTAATTAAAACTTACTTCTATGCATGCAAACCTTTAGAAGTTTAGATGTCCAAAAACATTAAAACATCAAATTAAATAAATATATATATATCTAGCTTATATTTATATAAAAGAAAGTCATGTTAGTTACACTATTTATAACTGAAGAATGGCTAAATAGATTTATTGTTAGAAAGGTAACTAAGAACCTAGAGTAGGGCATATGAATAAGATAGAATTAACTCCACATAAAACATACCGTAATAAATTTTGTGATCTAAATTTTAATAAACAATAAACAAAATGATACTTTTGCAGCGGGAAATTATACTAACACGGGCATAGCCGCGGGGCGGAGTAGCTAGTTTTTAATATTTTAGAGTTGCGCAATGATTAAAAATCAATAACTTCCTTCTCTACAAAATATTACAGCTACTTTTGGCTTTTGTATTTTACTTAAGAGACAGCCATGAATTCCGTAAACGACATATGTGATTAATTAAAAGTATTGATAATTTGGTTCGGAAAGCCATGGGAAAACGTGACTCTGAGCCCGCGGCGTGGTTTTTATTAAAATAAATAAACAGAAATAATAATGAGTCGGTCCGCTGCGGACTTATTCAATCTGTTTTATGGCGGTCGGAACCTCTGCTCTGCGATGGTTTTATTTCACCTAAAATATTATAAATATTAACATACTTTCACAGACGTTTTAAGTTTATACTTGACATGTTATTAATTGTTATTGGCGGCTAAGCTCGGTGTTTGCTGGTGTAAATCAAGATTATTGTGTAATTAGGTGATATGTTTTGATGTTTGTTGATGTTTATGTCATCTTCCTAAATAAGTATGAACGTAAAATAATCTACATCGAAACTAGATTAATACAGTAACAGCATCTGTAAACCTAATGATGTGGTCAGCTGTTTATATGAGAGTAACTTATAAAATAACCTCTTTTTAAATGTATGTTTAGATCCAGTGTTTATTTTGTTGACAACTTGAATAATTAAATAAGGGCTAATAAGTTATCAAGAGAATAATCCAGGACTTTACAATATCGGTGTAAATGTTAAAAAATATTGTGAAAATTCAACCATTACTTTGGTTTTTATTTGAGTTTTCATACTAAAACTAGCATTCGCCCCGCGGCTTCGCCTGCATTATAATATTTTCCCGCTGCCAAATGTACCTATCTTATGTCGTGCCCCTGGTTCTAAACTATCTTTCCACCAATTTTTTAGCGGGAAAAGCCGCGGGGCGATAAGCTAGTATGATTACATAAATGTCACGCGTTTACGTTTAATTTGTGTGAGTGATCCAAACACTGAATCAATTGATTGCTTCTCACTTTGGGTTATTTTCTAACAATTAATACGGATAATATAAGTAAAATTAAATAAATACATATTAAGATCTTACTGGACAATTCGAACTTCAAAATTTAAATAAAAATATAGCCTATAAATATTAGAGAAACTTAGTAATTATTACGTATAATGGGCCTACCACACGTGCATGCTTGACCACAGTTTTACTTGCGCATGTCAGCTTGTTCACTGAACACTGTGCGTGTAGTTGGTAAAACGGTAGTATGCGCAAACCCCAAAGCTTGGCTTGATGGTTTTTAAACTTACTTGAAATTCTGGCATGCGCAAGCTATACTTGTACAAACTTGTCTGCGCGTGTGGTTGGTAGTTCAGTGTTCAAGCCGCTCTCAGTTCAGTCGAGTGGAGTAACTGTAGGCGCACGGTCGTAAAAATGGCGGATTTACGTACATACAATCGACAGTTCGCTACTGAATTCATTGAGTTATATAAATCTCTGTCCTCTTCTCTCTGAAGTAGATGTATATGTGAATGAATTTTTCTATTCAACAGCCATTTTTTTGTCCACTTTGATCGTTTACACTTTGACTTTTGTATTTTCTTTTTTTTCCTTGAAAAATAATAGCAGAAGAAATAGCTCTTCATTGGGAAACATTGTTTCCATGCCGACGATGTCGAGAAGAATGTGGCTTGCGCGTACTTAACTGTGCCGTGTGGTAGACACGTCCGTGTTCAGTCTTTTCATGCGACAAGCATGTGCAAATAAAACTGTGGTCAAGCATGCACGTGTGGTAAGCGCTTTAGGTACCTACCTACAATTAAACTCCATCTGTAATTTTCACACCGACACAAATATCATTAGTTAAGTAAGGAAATGTTATGGCTGCGTTGTTATATAAAAGAACAAGTAAAAATATGGTAATATTTTCTACATGATTCGTGAGTAGGTACCTAATCCACAAATATTTTTAATTGTAAATCTTTATATTTTTATATACCTATTAAATGATAATAAATCTAAATAAGTATTAAATGAATTAAGTTATTTAGGCAACAATTTCGTTATAAACTTACACAATTTAATCATTTTTGAGGTAGGTAGGTCTATATTTAAATTAAACAACTTCAGAAGTTATTATTCACCTATTATTAATATTTATATTATTGTTATTTTTTTATACCTTTGTCAAAGCCGCTAGAGCACTGATACTGTTACATTAGGTATCCTGAAGGCACTAGAATGGGCCTACGCCGTAGCGTGCGCAGACGCAACATAGACCGTGGCGCGCGCGTTCAAGTCTTTTGAATCGATGAGAAAAATACACCTATTACTAAACAATTAGAACATCAATATTTAATTGGTATTTATTTTTATTAATTCCAGAGTCTACTTTTACGTCATTAGCAGTGTAGGTTAAATAGATGAGTTATATTAACTTTGACCTAACCTAACGGATAGGTACCTATTGGATTTTTAATGAAACAAAGACGAAAATTTTCATTTTCCTGTTTCAGTTTCTCAAACAAAGAGATCGTTATTTGTACCTACATAATTATGATAAGAAACCTAAGCTCATAGAAAACTATAGAAGCGAAACAGCTTAGGTAGGTACCATAAAAAAGTAAACTCAGAAATACGTAGGTACCTACTAAATAGTAGGTAGTGGGTTCCTACTAAATCAAATTGTTATTTTTGACCGTTCTTTCACATCATTGGACTACCTATATTCGGTTTAGAAACGGTATCCTATATCAAATAGTATCTACAGATGTATATATAGTCTTCTTCAGTGCAATCATGGTGTTAGCTGCACATGAGTACCGAAGTCATTTTAATAGTCAAAAGACATACCTTCATCTCCAGGATTGCGGCGCACTGATACAGATTAGAGGGCACTGAGGCACATTGGGATACACATGGACGCGGGATGCGCCGCGCGCGCGACGTCCTCTCGCGGCGGGAGCTGGGCTCTAACTGAGGCGGCGCCGACACGGGCCCGGGGGCGTGGCCTGCTCGGCCCCATAGACAAGCCCCGCCCACTACATAACCTTACCAAGTCCCATCATAATCCGAGAGCTGCCACCAATTTTGGGTAAGTATTTGAGCCGTGTTGGCTAAGGGAGCGACTTTAATTCCGTAGGTCGTGTGTTCAAACCAGGCAGTGCACTCTGGATTTTTACTTTTAAAATTATGTGTTCTTAAACACGGTTAAAGGGAAATATTGTGAGGAATACGGCATGATCTGTAAACTGTGACAAGTTTGAAAAGGACATTTAATTCATCAACCTGCCCTGCCATGCCAGCGTACCTAGTGAAAATGGCCTAATATCTCACTCAAGAGGGAAGTCCCTGTGTCCTAGCAGTAGGATAATAATAGGTGTGTTCTTTTTACGTTTCCTTTTTATAAATATCTGATGCTTATGTTGGTGGGGCTTACCACCTGTCAGATATCAACCAGGACACCAGTTTCGTATTGGGGTTGGTATAATAGAGGTTCTAGCCAAGTTTCCAGTTTAAATATCTAACCAAAATTGTTGCCAGCTCTTAGACTATGAACAACCGAACCGGCCCGGCTCCTCGCGTGACGTATACGATCTCAATTACCCATCATTAAGTACCTAGTATAGTATCTGGACAAATTGCGCGATCGCTAATTGTTCCGTCCTTGTATAATCACTTTATTCTATTAATCTGCGACTGATATCGGATTTATTCAAGTCAATCGATGATCGATTAAATTAATTGTGGTAATCGTTCGATCAAATCAATATCCAATCAAAATATTTGATGATGACCATGTGGTCTGAGAATTCTGAGGTGCATAGCAAATCTATCATTTACTAGTTGGGTAACTAACGAAGTTTCATAGGTAGGTACCTAGGTACCTAACCTACAAGCATTCCATCCTCCCATGGAAAATAATCTGTGTAAGTATCAACTTTCCTTTGCAAATAAGATATGGGTCAATGCATCTTAATATTTTTATGTTTTATGTAAGAACTAGCCCGGTAACACAAAGTTGTAGGTATACCTAATAGTTTACATATCTATAAAAAATAATAAACAGTTACTTAAATATGTATATTTGCCAATAAATATTTGCTGTTCGTCTCGTTAAAACTCGAGAAGGACGTGGTCGATCCAGCTGATTTTGGTTTTTAAATATTCGTAGCTGGGATTTAAATTGTGAGTTAGTATGAAAAATTAAAGCAGTCGAAGCCGCGAGCAAGTTAACTAGTAATAAATAAATCGGTAGGTACCTACTTACAACGTTGTATCGGGAACAGGGCCAGACAGAACAGAGAGCCGAGCTTTGAAGCTTTTATAATAATGTAGTACTTAGTAGGCTACCCACTACAGCTACAGCATATCTACCACCAGTTTACAAATTAAATGTCATTTCACGAATTTTAATGATTGTGTCATGTTATATGACTTCCCTAGTATAGCAACCCTTTGTTATAAGGCTAAACAAATGAATCTTTGAATCACTTTACTATTCATAAAACTAATGATACATGTTTGAAAACTCAAACTAGTGTCAGTTATAGGTAGGTATGTTGTTGCCAGAAATCTTTGTGAAAAGTGAAATGTCATTTTATTTGCAATGTTGTGGTAGACATGCAGATATGGATAATCGGATGCAACAAAGATGTAATCGTCGGTCGGTTGAAGAGTAACAGACCGTGAAGTGCGCTAGGGCGGCCTTAGCACCGACCCATCATCAGGGCGGATTAGCCCTAACGACGCAATCACGCCGCTTCACAACACAAAGGACGCGCAAACCGACCACTTACGCTCTTGACACACTTGTCTTACATGTGACAATTACTTTTGGTAAGCCATGAAAACTACAATGCTAAGCAACTTAAATTTTAATCCTTCCAACTGGCGATTTTGAAAGCGTTTTAACGCGCGTTTTAGCGTGAGGTAAAAGGTCTGTGTGTCATTTTTTAATTTGAATTTGTTGTTTTTACGTGAAATAACAAGAAGCATACTAACATCCTCACCTCAGAAACTTTCGCGTGCAAAATATTAGTAGGTAAGTAAATGCAAATTATTAGTTAGTAAGTAAATATAGTATGTAGTAGATATCATTAGTATGACCGGGGTAACAGCGATATAATTGTTTTGCTTATGTGTCTTACAAAAATACTTTCATGAAAAATAGTTTTAAATGACGCAAGTTACAAAAATACCTCTAAATATTTTCTAATCCCATGCAATTAGTGCAATAATACTAATATGCAAGCGGTACGAGTTTTATTCAATCATTACGATAAACTAGGAAATTAGAAAAAATACTTTGTTTATTTGCAATGTAATCGGACAATCGAGTAGATGTTTTCGGACTAAATCTAATTCCTAATACAAATTGGGGATACCCAAGCCCAAAAGTTGGATGTTTCAAACATTTATGACATTAATAATGAACATTAGATGAAAGAAGTACCAATTTTGTGTAGGTATTTGTGATAGGCTGAAACCCTATTATACCTCACTACGAAATTGATGACCTGGCTAATGCGAAGCAGACATGATTTTTAAGATCCTTATAAAACCGGACAAGATGGCGCGTATGCAAATGGTTTGCAGATCAGGGTTTGCGGTTTCACAAATGTCCGGATAGTATGTAGTTATTGGCATTAGTTACATTGCTATACTAACCTAACTAACCTAAATCATATTCTGGCTTGGTCTGAAATTATAATTATCTATGACAACGGTAAGAGCGGTTAGCGGCCGAACACCTAGTACCGAGCCCGAGAGAGCCGTGTTGGCTGAGTAGCACACTCGACTTGATTCTGAAGATCGTGGGTTCGAAACCCGACGCGACGAATAAATACTATAAATTGAAAATGACAGAGACCTACAGACAATGCTCGGGTGTCCCTACAGACAATGACGTCCTCGAGACGAGAGCGGATTTACTGTCATTTGTCACTTGACACCTGTCATCTTGTTTGAATCTAGTTCTAGTTGTAAGAATTATATGAGTTTTTTCTTATTAGATTCCTACTGTTACATGTATTTATTTATTTTCTAGCACCCGTATCACAAGCTTCGAACTTACCACGGGGCTAGATGTCGCTGTGTAAATTTTCCAGCAATATTTATATATAAATTTAATTTATTTGATATTACTATGCACTGAATAAACTATAGAATTTTCTATAAAACTACCCTAAAGTTACAGAATTTCAATATTTTCTTCTCTGAGCGCTCTCTAAATTTATCATTCAATAAAGTAATATAATTGGAAGAGGGTGAATTTTTCATCGCTAGGTACTCGTACTTTGAATCCTTAACTCCATTAAATTGCCTGCAAAATGGCGTCGACGATAGCGCGAACACGGCACTTCCGTTATCCGTAGCACTTCCGGCTCTGACGTTCCACTTTTAATTCAGCGTTTCAATTTTTCGCGGGTTTTTTGCGTGAAACGGACGGAAGCGGCCGGAAAGATCACTCGGGGCTTCATTTGCAATTCTAATTTACTGGGGCCTTCTCCGAGCTCAAATATTTTCTGATGTTTTCATTAGAATAATTAATCGCTGGGGATCCGCCTTTGTTACTGTACCTATATAGCTGTAAGCTACCTTTAATTTTACATTTACATAGGTAAAGGTGTGGAAGAGTTTAGGATTTAATTAGGCACCTAAATAAATAAATATTGTTGAACAATTCACACAGCAACATCTAGCCACGTGGTAAGCTCGAAGCATGTGTTATTGATATATTACTGATTACTGATATATTTTGTGTAATAAATACTTACATAGATATATGTATATTTTTAAATATGACACTCAAACAAATATTTGCAGATCGTACAAATTATTGTCCCGGGGCGGAAATCGAACCCCATTTTTAAATAGTCTATTTTTGTAATTATATTATTGTACAAAGTACAGTATAATGTATATTATTTTATCTTATTTGCCAATAGATCCTTAATGATATGACTTTTTTACGTACTATATTGTATGGAGTTTTTGATATTATTAGGGCTTCTCGAGGTTCAATTTATTTAATTGATATAACTGATCACATTTCAGGTTATTCCTATAGTATTCAGGTTCGAATCTTGCTCGTTCTGTCTAAACACTGCTACAAAAATCTTTTGGACAATATTTACCAGTCACCTAAAAAGATTTTTACTACTACTACTGAGTACTTTTCATACTGCCTAGAAAAACATAAAAAAATCTTACAATGATCTCTCTTCTATACTTAGCTAACATTTGTAAAATTGTTATCATTCCAATTCCAACATAAAAAGCTACAAACATTAAAACATTTGCAGCAAAGCCCTAAATGGCGGTCGCTACTTTATCCCAACAATCCTATTGTAACATGCTCATTAGGAGCATTGAATCAAAGGAATAATTTGTGCATCCCTCCGTATTCGCATCACGTCCTTCAAATCAATAGCCTCCCCCCCCCCCCCTTCCCCCTATCGTCGGGGGGTCTGAGGGAGAGGGGAGGGGAGGGGGGTCCGCGCAAACACGAATAAGTAGGGATGATTCAATTTCACTGTTTGTATGAATGTCCAAGTTATTGGCGCGGAGGGAGTTCTTGTTTGGGTTGCGACTTGTAATGCCGCTGTTGCAATATGGTGTTCTGAATAACCCTAGGTTTGCGAGGATTGTGTCAAACAATACTATTGATATCACACTAATAATTCAGATTTGGAAAAAAACGATAATACAGCAACCTGTATAATTTTTGCTCCCACTTAGCCAACACGGCTCTCTAGTCCGTGATATTTGAATGAGACCGAAATCCTGTCCTACCATGATAACAGCCTATATCTATCTTTTAGATGTAAAAACAAAAAAAGTCGTGTAAGTTACACTGTTTACAAATCAAAAACGGTTGAATCGATTGGCCTGAAACCGAAAGTTATTGGGTGATTTGTAGTCATTGAGGTATAGGTAACGCGAATGATAGCCACAACACAATGAACAATGCCACTTTTCGTTGTCGTTTTTTAACTCAAGCACGGCTAGGCCGGTTTAGATGTTTTTGTTTTTAAAACATTTGTAGTAAGTAGCAAAGGGAAGTTTTAAAAGGTAAGAAAACATGGAAATAAAGCGGGCGAAGCCGCGGGCATGTCAGCTAGTAATGTATATAATTATTGTAACAAAATCATAGATTAAATTGTAGATAGATAAGTATCTCCTCAAACAAATACAAGTAATGAATGTCAATCTACATCATTATAGCCACTTCTCTGCACACAAACATCATATAGCATCATAAGGTGCCCCACGACATGTGCTTGATCTTATAAAATTAAATAATTTAAAATTCTATGTAAGTAAGTATGCCTAGGAATTTTTATACATTTATTTGATGAACAATTGTTGTTATTTTTCCAAATTAAAATGTAATTGTATTTGTTACTATTTTTATAAATTAAAATCACATGTAATTTTGAATTTAATTACCAAGTTTAAAACAACTCTCTATGGTAGAATTCTAGTCTTAGTCAGTACCAAAATTAAAGTATCATATAATTTACTGAATTCTGATATAGATATTTTTTTCCAGAATTAAACAAAAATATTGTCCAAAATGTTCATGTTTCCGTGGCACCTTATACCTATGTATATGAGAGGGTAGATAACAATCCCGCTCTAGCAGGTGACGTCAGAAACCATGATCAGATATTAGTCTAATAAAAGATAAGATTTAACTCATTATTAGATTTTGCAATAATAGGCTTCAACCACAATAATATAGATAGGTATATACTCTACCTACTCTATTAAGAAAACTTTTTAACCGACTTCAACCGAGTTATAATAGATTTTCTCGTTGAAATATGTTTTTTCTCTAGGTAAAAAGTATAGGCCGGGATCCGTAGTACATGGAAATCAAGTGATTACTAACAAGCTAATTTTTGGTGAGTAGCTTCGTTTCGATGAGACGTCCAAAGATATCCTATACCCAACTCTCGATTGTGGTAGCTAACAGAGATATCAAGGATTAAAAAATTCAAGGATGTAAAACCGGGATAACGGACCACGAAATTTGTCGGACAATATGTCCGTTAGATTTTATAAATATTAATTAAGTATACAACAAAAAATCAGCTGGTTAGTAATCATAGTAATCATTTAAATTGACCTCGTTTTCGACACATTTTGGAAATGGCGGACTCTTTGATCAAACCATAGGTTTTGTAGGACAAACATGTTTTTATGTAATTTAGATAATTATCTTGAGATATAACATATTGTCCTACAAATTTCGTGGTCCGTTATCCCGGTTTTACATCCTTGAATTTTTTAATCCTTGATATCTCTGTTAGCTACCACAATCGAGAGTTGGGTATAGGATATCTTTGGACGTCTCATCGAAACGAAGCTACTCACCAAAAATTAGCTTGTTAGTAATCACTTGATTTCCATGTACTACGGATCCCTGACTAGTAGTCTTTGTCACTTTCCATATTTTCAAATTCGAGAAACCGTAAGAGGATACGGGTTCGATTCCCGCCTCGGGATAACATTTTTACGATCTACAAATATTTGGTGTCTTCTGTTAGATAAAATAAAATATGTCTATTCTATTAAGTATATTACAAATCTAGTGATCTTTAGGGTTTTATGGAAATTGGCTACCTATAGCCAATATTAATGTATGTATTGTACCGCAATATTTATTTTGAAAAAATAAGTTCATACTCCCCTCTATCCTACAATAATCAAGAAAACCGCTACAACAGCAGTTTTTACAAATTTGATAAGTGCTGCACATTCAGGCGACGCGGGGGACGGATGGCAGTTGAGGTCTATTGTCCGCCTATTTACTACGTTTAGCCCCTGACTTCCCCTCGCTCACCGTCCGGTAGAGCGGAGTGAATATAACACAGAATGACAACTAGATCCACAGTTATTTAGTACTGTAGATAAATATAAATAAATATATATGTTGCCGGACAATTCACACAGCAATATCTAGATAAAGGTATAACTATTATAACTAAGATAATATTTTTGTGGTTTGGAAAGACACTAAGAAAATCACTGTGGTTGATAACCGGCGCTTAGGTATGCAACTTAGAAACCAATCACAAAAAAAGGAATATTAAGTATATCTATTTATTCCCGCCCATTGTTGTGTAATGGCCGATGAGGCCGAAAGGTTCTTTCGAGTGGAGATCGGCTAACGCAGCGTCGGACGTCCACCAACAAGTAATACAAATAATCTTGTCAAAGCTCACGTGGTGCCTGAAAATCATTAAGGGAGGCTTATGTCCAGTAGTGGACGTCCGATGGCTGGAATGATGATGATTTGAATTTTTTTTAAAGCGAAGCCACTGGTGAGTCAGCTAGTTTCAAATTAACTATAAAGTAAATTATCACATGGCTGGATGTTGCTGTATGATTGTCCAGAAATATTTATTTATTTACTTTTATTTATAAGAAATAGGAATTTTCAAAAATTAAAACAAATTATATAGTAAAACCAGAAAAGACTATTATATTTTTTTTACATTAAGCTTTAGGTACGTGGCTTTACAGAAACATCACAAAGCTCTCCTACTGTATGTTCTACACTGTGTTGATCGCTCGAGCATGTCCTTTTATTTTATTAGGGATTTTTCGTCGAGCCCGTTTCTTCGGCGACTGTAATTGGATTGGCGTTGGCGCGATTTAACGCTCCACTGCTGCTCAGCCCTGCCCAGTCCAATACCTTGATAACATCATCATCATTTCAGCCGTCGGAGGTCCACTGCTGGACATAAAGACTTCAAGATTTTCAGTTATTCTCTCGGTATTCCGTCGGTAGCAACTAGCAACCGTAGTAAAACAAACTGCTGTTTCACGGTGACTCATTCATAAACTTGTCCATCTTGTTGGTGGACGTCCGACTTTCTCGAATAATGGTAGAGACCATCGGATAGAGATCCAAGAATATATCTGTTCTACGTGCTCTGAGGCCTGTCAACCAACATAATATTTCCAAGTCTCAGGATTACGGAGGGGCTGAAAGCTCCTGTGTTTCCCGAAAACGGTGCTACTTACTTATTTAGAGCTAGATTGCTTCTTATGGCTCACAAAGGAAATTACATTTTTAAGAAGGACGCTAAAGGAGGACAATGAATAAAAACATACTACATAATCATAATAAAATACAGAAAATAGAACTACAAATCCCTAACAACGAAAAGGGTTATAACACTTATACAAACAGAATACGATTACTCGTTTTTCGATTCGACATTTGGCATAAAATTGGCGATACTATTGTAGTCGTAAGACTATTAGGGCCGCCGGCGCAGCGGAGCGGGCGATGGGATTACCCCCCCTCCTGCCCCCTCTCGCTTCTACCCCGCGCCGTGCTGACCCCTATTTTTTGATTTGTAAATGGATTTACGGGAGTTTCTTTGAGGAGCGTTAAAATGTTGCTTTTTAATATAATACAGCGCTCGTAGAAATGTTAAAGTCTTAGTCTATGCAGACAATAATGACTTAAAATACTTAAATCAATATAATTTTCTTATGTTTAAAATGATTCATAAGTTTTTTTCATTCGAGGATTAAAATTATAGAGTCTAAATGGTAAAATTATATATTAAATTTTTTTTAAATTATATATTAAATTACTATAATTATTTGGCCTACAAATGCTATACTCGTATCATCATCACGGTCGTATCGTATTTGATTTCATCTCGCCCCAACTGTGTACCAGGCATTATTTGTTGCTTTCGATCTTCATACAGAATTATATCATACCAATACGTTTGAGCTCCAAGTGGGCAGGCTGTTGATACTACCTAAGTTAAGACCTATTTTGTACCTACACAGTTTTACAATAAATAATTCTTTATTATATCTTTACGTTTAGTAAGCAGCATTTTAGCGCTCCTACACCTCTGCCCGCATCAAGACCCTTCATAACAAACTAGACCCTATCTGCAGGTGATAGAGTTGACAATGGTCTGAGGTTACCGTGCAAACATCTCAAAGTATCAAGTAAGTCCCACGGGACTTGTTAGTGTGTAACTAGTAGTTTGGTGTTATTGTCTCTGGAGCCAACCCCCTCCCCCCTACCTTTCCCCTCTAGCCTCCGGCACTGATGATGAGAACACTCCTGAAATACAAACTGGTGGATTTTGTTTTCTCGTAAATATTTATTAGGAAAATACGGGACTGCAATGGCGATCACACGAGTAACAATTTTATAACTTAGTCATTTTTTTAAACACGACGCAAAATGGACATGGCCAATTGCGCCTAATAAAGCGCAGGGTCCATTAAAATACGAACAGGATAGTGATACTAAAATCATACTACACCTTGTTTATTTTGCATAAACATAATCATGTTACATTATTATTTATTTAATACGTTGGCCAAAATAGAAGCCAGCATTATCATCTGTGGACTTATTCGCTAAGAAAAATTGTTTACCTATGTAAAACTGAGAAGAGGGACTTCTCTCTTGACGAGAGAAATTACCTATGCCTTTATTCACCACGCTGGCCCAGGGGTTGATGAATGTCACACGTCATGTCCTATTAACTTTTCGAAGTTCTCGGAATATGTCGGTTTCCTCACTTTGTTGTGGGATCTAGCAAGCTATTAAATTTCTAGACGTTTTTACTTAATCATCAGCTGTGGATTACTAAATGAACAAACTAAATCTTTATTGATCTATCCTTGCACCGAGTTCTTTATTCAAATAATTAATCTCCCGCGGTTTCCACGTTAGTGAATAGAAAGCGACACTATTATGTTTCCGGCTGGGCAAGCAAGAGTCACATTAACACGCGCCACGCGTCTCAATTTGCGCATTATTCCGCCGGGCGTAGCTGGCAACACTTGCCGAGCCAGCGACTCGCGTGCGACCATCGACTATGAAAGGTAGTGTTATGAATAGAAACTACGAGTATGTATAATATGTCTTTGAATAGTACTTGTTATTTTATAGTGATTGACTCTCACTTAAGTTTTTCTAAATTATTAGAAAATGGTATGAGAAAAATTACAAGATACCTTGGCCCTCGAGTGGGAGTCCCACTCGAGGGCCAAGGTTACGTTGTGATCTTGTAATTTTTCTCATACCATTTTCTAATAATCTTTGAATAGTGTCCACAAAAGCGTTATATTCTTATCCAGAATAAATAATTATCTACACTTATGTATATTATATAGGCTGTTCTGCTAGATTTCCGACCCGCGGCTTCGCCCGCGGTACAATAAATTTTCCCGCGAAATATTTACTTTTTTCCGTTTTTGTAATAAAATAGCCTATGTCCTTCTCCTGGTTCTAAGCTAGCTAGCTCTTCACTAATTTTCAGCCAAATCTATTCGGCCGTTCTTAAGTTACCTATGTAGGTATACAATAACGAACACGACTTTCTTTTACATATGTAGGTTTATAGATGTCTTGATAGATATCTACGTTTTCATCCGTTTCAGAACTTCCGTACATTCTCCCGGAAACCCGGGATGGGGAACCTTTCCCGTGTCCTGAAGCATTTCGTTACAAGTTACCAACTTCGAAGTTGCAACACACACGGGGTTAGGCGTATTTTGTTTGTAGGAGAAACTTGGGGGTTGCGCTTCGAAACTTTTGGTTCTAAAAACCGAACAGGACTAATTTTAAATTTAAAATTAGTTTCGTTCTAGTAGAGACGAAACAAAGACATTTATCATTAAACTTTAAAATATAAACATACATCCCCTTTCTTACATAAACAAATCACAAATATCCACAGCCTTCGGCGAATCTAAAAATACATAAAGCCGCAATCGCTCCAGAAATGCTGAATGGTGTTGAGAGTGAACAAACAGCCATAAATTCCGTCCTCCATATATCTGTCGGCGCGTTAATTATCTGCGCGGATAAATCGCGCGGCGAGTAAACATGCGCGCGCGCCGCGGGCTCGGCTCCTGCGTTTGATTGCGGATGGCTGCGCTGTTGATGCTTGATTCCATCATTTATCTTGGTAATTTTCAATTTGTTCTGTTTCTCCTTATACTTAACTGGAGAAATGGAAACTAACAAAGCCAAGAGCCTGAACCGTGAGTAGTTTTATTGTTTTGGATGGCTTTGATGGTATTATGAAAGCTCGAGAACTTCTTTAACCTAAGTAGAGTGATTCAAGAGGCAGATTTGTAGGTAGTATATACCCTGGGCGAAGCGAGGGCGGGTCACTAGTTAAATAATAAATCCCACCGTTTATTTGACAGGACAAAATCCTCGATCTTCAAAGGATCAGATGCGATCTAAATCATACTTATTTGTAACGAAGCGTGCACGGCGTTCAGAGAGATGCGCGCGCGCCGCCCACTCGCGTGAAGAATCGCGAGTGAGTTATGGCTGACAGGGGCGAGTATCCAGCTCAGACTTTTGACAGACGAAGGTAGCTGTGGCCATTTCTGGGACTTTCAACGACGAAACTGTGCAGAACTGGACACAATGGGGAATCTCAAACAGTTTCAACCAGCTTTAGTCATTCGTTCGTCTCCGCTTCCGCTGCACGACAACACTTACTACCTTATACTGCACAACAGACGGTCTCCAGAGCTAGGTTTGGAAGTTCTTTGTCATTCATTGGATGTACATTAAATCGTGGAGACATCTACTTTTTCCAGAATCTGGATAAACTATTTAAATTCATGCTCCAGTTATGATAAGACGTGCTCCCCATACAAACATAATTTAACGCGGACGGAGTCGCAGGGATAGCTAGTACTTATAAACTATAGATTTAAAGATTTATGTCATTTATTTCCATAAAATCCTAAAGATCACTTGGACAAGTCAATAAATACAAGTAAACTAACTAAGTAACTAACAAACTATAAGTAGATAATGTAAAAAAAACTAAAGTTTTCGGCTCGTGTTGTTATTTAAAAACATTCACCAAATTTAATTGAGTTTCACATGAAGGTTAGGTCTACCTAGAAAGACATTGTGTGTACTTATGTTCTACCAAGACACTGTCTAAGCCTTCCCTCCTGTAAACATGCGGGTGTTAAAAACGAAATCCCTTTACCTCTCTCCCTCTCTCCCGAAACCCGTACCCCTCACCCTCATAGATTTGCAAGTTTGAGCTCGCGACTATCAAACAAATATTATTTTACATCCCTTATGGCTGTGAATAACAGGAAAATATAATTTTTTTCTCGTATATTACCTACCATGGTAGGTACTTACCTTATCAGTAAAATAAAATGCATGGCATTGATAACCCAATTACAGCAATGGATGAGTAACATGTCAAAAATCAAAATTCCACCCTAGAACACATTAAGATATTATGACAAAACGACCGATTGCAGATCAAAAAAAAAGAAAAAAAAACTACAGCAATATTTTGATTACCTACCTAAACTGAAATTCATTGTCCCAGTTCATAAGTCAATCAAAACACGCGAACCGATACCGACCCTCTCCCTCCTACATAAGCTATGATGTCGTATTCGACAAATATGGCTTAATTCGATGACATAGAACAAAACGTGTGTCACAACACGCCACCCTAATTCGGTAAGTATAGGACGGAAGCGGCTGAGCCGTCGGCGGTCGCGTGTCGGGTAATTCCGCGACAATCATAATCACTCCTTCACAAGTGCTCAGTGTTGTACAAATGGATACACTTGTGGGAACGATCTGATTCTATATCGAGAATAAAAATATTGCTGGACAATTCATACAGCAACATCTACGGTTCAACTCCCGTGGTAAGCTGGAAGCTTGTGTTACAGGTTTTAGATAAATAAATAAATGTAATCGATACATAAACATATAAACAATTTCCCTAAGTTTTAAGTTTTTTATTTGCCATATTATTGCATCACCTACCTACCAGTTAAGATGTAGTCATCTGTAATTAAGAGACCACCAATAAATTAGATATTGTAGTTACAATGTTATGCTTCGAATTTTGTTGATGACCTTATTAATAAATAAATACCACCAAAACCTTAAAGTTATAACTAGTTCTGGAGGTCCGTTTTGCTATCATCGGATCATGTTAAAAGTTCATAAAGGGCCAATAAAGGCCCCAATCAGTAGGGGTGGCCTCAGCGCGTATTTGCATAGCTAACGAAACCGCGCCCCTCCCCGCCTGTCTGACGATCTAGCCCTGGGCACCCTGGGCGAGTTTTAGTACAATATATTCTCAATAGCGTGTAGAAAAATTACGATTATGTATTATTTATTTACTAGCAGTGCCCGCGACTTCGCATGATCCGAAATTGTTGAACGTTTAGACGTCTGGGACACAGGATAGGCTATGTAAATTCTTATTCCAGCTATAACAAGACGTAGCCCCCATAAAAACTCAAATTAACTCGAACGGAGTCGCGGGCACAGCGAGTTAGTATAAGTTTGTCAACTTTAATTAATAAAGGAGATAAAACAACTACTTATCTCATCCGAGTTTCACTTTTCCAAATACAAAACCAGAACCAGCACCAGAAACAGACACCCTACGGAACCGAAGTTTCACAGCGCCCTCTGGTGGCCACCCTGTACCTACCACCCGCTGGAGGTCACCCTGTACTGCCTTCAACCAATGTCGGCCTGTCCTGTTCCCAGCACCAGCTCATAACCATTGCAATGGGCTGTCTAGACGGCAGCAAACTAACTATATACCTGATTAATTTAAAAAAAACCTGAATGTTTTAATCTATGTAATGCCCATAAGTCGATTAATCGAAAATAAATTCGTAGGTATGTAATTATTAGAATATTCACTATTGCATAAACAACCTAAAGCTTTAGATTAGTAACTGTGTGCATCTTTAGTGAATTTAACATGAATTTAATTCATAGTCGCTATCATTGACATTTAACAAGGACATGGCACAACTAGCGCCAGTAGGTATGCAGCGCATAAACTTACAACTAAAAGTTGGGATATTTTTTCAATGCCAGTTAATGAAAGACGTCAAATCCTAACTTTGAGGCATGACACTGACATTCTTGTGACTTTGACGTTATCATCACTTCGGTGTTGTCATATCAGCGTTAAATTGTAGATTATGTCGCAAATGGTATAAATTAAATATATTGCATGCCAAATCAATTGATGAAAAATTAAATGTAGAACTAGATAAAAGACTAACTATGTTTATTTTAGTTGTTTATATTCTGGGCTATGTAATTTTTTTTTATAAATATTGTTTCGACATATCGATTTTCTGTAATGTTATGTTAATGTTAAATAAAATAAATAAAAACATAAAATAGATAAGATTTAACACCTATCTAGTCCGAACTTAGCATAAACCGTGTTTTAGCAATAAAAAAATTACTTCATAAAACAATAAAATAAAATAAAAAGCATAATTATAAACAAATATTAATTTTATTATTTTTAATTTGTTTCTTATAATAAATGCAAATATTACATTTATTTTTATTAACTATTACAGTGTACACTTAAAATTGGTTTAAAGGTAGAATTAGGCCACCTGTAGTTCATAAAATTAAATAGTTAGATGGTTTCATGTAAACTGTTGGTATTGCATAAAATAATAAATAAATTAATTCGTGTTTATTTTATATTTATAATTCATCACCATTACATCATCTTTGCTGTTTTTCCTAATACAACTGCTGTTCTAATTTGGGCGAGGTTAACAGGTTCCCTGTCAAATGTTACAAGTCCTTCTGAACTCTACCAATTCAAGATATTGAGTGCTGACAACACTTACGCTTACGCTAGCTCGCGCGTTGTTCGTTACGCCAAAGAGAATATAATCACTACGTTTTAAGAGACGGCACTTAGAACATTGGATTGAGTTCACTTGACGTGAGCTCGAGTAAACGCAACATTACCAACATAAAGACAATATCGCTCAGACAGACAATGCTGCCAACCTAACAGTATTAACTTTTGAAAGCTCCTCCAGGACCTCGCTACTTGTATTTTTCATATATTTTGCAGAGAATTATGCTAACCAATTCACCAATCATTGCTATACATTTGTTAAAATAAGGAGGCCATGAAAATAATACAAATCAAATAAAATCAATCTTTTATTTGCAAAAACACATCATTTTAAAATACAAAATAGGTACATTTCTTAGAACTACCTAGTAAATGTGTTCAAACTTGCAAGCAGGTGTGCATATAATATTAAGTAGGTAATGAGTATACTATAATAATACAATTAAATTGAATTAAACACTTAGGGTTCAAAGGAAATTTTGCAAGAAATATATATTGGGCTTATCTTTCGTCTACCACAAATAGAACATTTCCTGGAGCTGCTGTTGTATGATTTTTTTTTATCCGAATCTTCTATTGTATTTTGCATGTTCAATTTCTAATATTAGTTTTGACTTCACTTTTGCACAATATTGCGGAATAAATTTGGATTTGATAAACTTAATTTTCTCAATTTCAAACAAAACGTACAACTGAAAAATCAGAATGAAATGACAATGTGACATGATAATAGTCAATCCGTCAATCGGCCAATTTTACTCCTAACCTAAGTACCAACCGAATAGTAAGAACTTCGGCATCTGTTGGTTGGCAAGCATTTATGTACAATTATTTAATCTCTGTTTTGTCAAATTTAAAACTTAACATCAAAGAAATAAAGTGACTTATCGTTTACACTATCACTATTCAAATTCTGTTCCAAGGCAGTGTCGACCCCCTGCGTTACGCTTGTTGAATTGTTTTGTGAATGTGAAGTAGGTATTTCACGGTTGTGTCAGCCCGTTCCTTACGTTGTTACGTTACGTACACGCCCAACTAATTATTATTGTATAAAGTTCTCGTGCAACGATGAAAGTTTGAGAACACGAGCATAATTGTCTAGAATTCTGTTTTATTTCTGTCCGCAATTGAGGACAGGATGTCCGTGAGTGCGAGCGCAGAGAATCTATCTACGGATGCCCAGGTGAGAGTTGAAAAGTTTGAAAGTTGTTTGTTTATGTTGCAGCTAAAGATAGGTAGGTTAGTCCGTGCTAAAAGTTATTGTGGCGTGTAATCAAGTTTATTCGCGCAGTTTGCAGTGTTGAGAAACAGCTTGTACAGGCTAGTTGTGAGTTTCCGTTAGTGAGTCATGGTAATGGAGTCCTAATACGGACGCCTCGCGTCGACGCACATCCGTGTCGCGCTCCCTAGATCGGTGGGGACTGTTGCTACCACTCCACTATCTGCAGAGTCGGGGTCATCAAGATATAGGTCACTCTTCATTTCAATTATCACACAGATTACCTCGTTTTTAAACTTAGAATACCTAGTTACTTTATCTAGGTATTAAAAGTTTTAAAAGAATATGATTTACTTGAATCTGTATGTTCATTAAAAAAGTTATTGTAGATTTAGATACTTATATTATTTTAGTTAAGGTTGAGACAGATGTAATTTCCTACAGATTATTTTATTTTTCTATGGTCTTTTAATTTCAACATGCTTATTTAAATAAACCTAAGCTCTACCAGATTTCGTACTCACCAAACACACAAACAACATAACTTTATTATAAAATCATAACATGGAACAAAGAAACAGCTCATTATTTACATAATATTTTAGTCTTTTCTGCATTCAATATAATAAACATATTTGGGCCGTGTAGCCTATAATTGAGGTCGCTTCTCATAAACAAACTACATTTTAAATGCAAATTTGCAATACTTAGCATATGATTACGAAATTCGTTGAATTGTTCTTTTAGTAATTACTGCATTATGCAAGCTATGTGAATTATCTATTTGTAAAATGAACAAATTCTAAAATTAATTTATTATAATAATTTATTAAAATATGTTACTTATATAATAAATTAATATACTCATATGTATGCAGAAAACTAAAGAAAAAAACGCTAGCGAAGCTGTCTGTTAGTTGTAGATAGAGCTCATAATTTTGTTATTACACAATTTCTCAATTATGCAAACAAATATAGTAGCACAATAAATGTACGTCATAATACATACAACAAGAATAATTATTATTCTTGCATTATGACGTTTTTATGTTGTGGTCACACTAATAAGTAAGCAATAATTTCCTTGTACAATTGAACAAAGAGTATCTGTTGTGATTCATTCAACATTATGCAGTTGATGTTATAAAGAGTTTGACTACTTAAACTTATTTTTTTAAACCAGTGCTGGTTTTTGTGAGGTTTCTGAAACAAACCCTATTACTCGTAAAACTTTGAAACAAAACACTATTTATAAAAATAAAATAGATTGTAAGATAATTAAATAGAAAACTAAAAAAAAGTAAAACTAGCCATCAAATTGTCTAACAATAATGTGCATGCTGTGGCCCCCTGTAATTAAAAGAACATAATTTCGAAGACCTTGTGAATAATGTTTAGAATATAAATCAATGTATCTTTTGTTGGGAGTCCTTAAAATAAATAAATAAATAAATTACAGGCACACTTGTTATACTTAGCATAAGTTTTCTCTATAAGTGAATGTAAATTCTTTTGAGAAATAAATATCTTAAACCATAAACCCGAATAACATTTAAAAATCTTAAAATATAAAAATGTCACCATGTCGGTTTCCTCACGTTGTTTGCCTTAGTTTTATAAAGTGTACATACATTTTTCGAAAAGGATCATAAAGTGTTTTGAAATCACGACTCTTATTATGGAATGAGCTCTCCCACTTACCCAACACGGCCTAAAAATACAGGATGATTATTAATTTCCAGAGTTGCGATGGCGGTTCCATGTGCCTTGAGCTGGCTCTGGAAGGCGAGCGGCTCTGCAAGGCTGGTGACTGCCGCGCCGGCGTCGCCTTCTTCATGGCAGCCATCCAGGCCGGCACGGACGACCTGAGGACCCTCAGTGCTATCTACAGCCAGCTAGGCAACGCATACTTCTACCTCGGAGATTACAATAAGGCTATGCAGTATCACAAACATGATCTCACGTTGGCTAGGTTAGTATGTTTTGGTATTTTGGTACTAATTCTGGGAAGAAATCCTTCTCTGGACTGCAAGGGCCTCCGGGAAATATCTACATGATGAACTTCACAAGAACCCAAGTCAAGAACTCAAACGAAAACCCAGCACGACCACAAGTATCGCCTCTTTACGGAGCCTTATGTAGCATGCATGGAAATTTAAATTAGGTTTTCTTTTTTACTTATAATATTCTTAAAATGTGTTAAATTTAACTTATAATTTGACATTAGTAGTAGCACATTTCAGGATATATTATTCGTAACAAGAAAATAAACTAAAAGACAATAATACAGACTAAGATTGTTATTAATCATGGCAGTCAGTTTCTGCACAATGAATCCTTGTCAGTTCTTGATAAGTGTGCTGCACCACACATATTGGCTGGCGCCACTCAGGATACTAAAACTTTCACTGAGTGGCGACCATTTCGCAATAATTTATACATTACTGTAAGTACCATATTTGTAATAAATATATTGAGCAAGAAACGTTCGAACGAAATCTAATCCATTTGACAAAATAAATTCTAATTTATTACCTGTGTTTCCAGGTCAATGAATGACAAACTAGGCGAGGCAAAAGCATCCGGAAATCTGGGCAACACTCTCAAAGTAATGGGCAAGTTCACAGAGGCCATCCAATGCTGTAAGAGGCACTTGGAGCTTGCCCGCGCTCTGGGGGACAGGATGAGCGAAGGCCGGGCGCTGTACAACCTGGGCAATGTGTTCCACGCACAGGGCAAACAGCTGGGCAGAGTCGGGCAAAATGACCCGGGACATTTCCCTCAGGAGGTTCGAGATTGCTTGATCCAGGCGGTGTCTTATTATGAGTAAGTATTTATATTACACTTCACTATATTGATATTAGTATTTTATTTGATAACATGAACACTGGATCGGTAAGGAAGCCGTATGTATATATACCACTATATGGGCCTCATACACAGACTCAAAGAGCTATGGAAAGGGCAATGCTCGGTTTCTCTATGGGGTCTAAATGAGGAGATACTTTGAAGAACGCTACTAACAGCTTTGAATTAGCATTTTGAAGTGGCAATGTTCAGGCCATATAGCTAGGAGACTAGACAGCTGATCTGAAAAGTTCTCAAATGTTAGGTTCACGGTGGATGCAGGCCGCCAGAAATCATTTAGGGAGGCCTATGTCCAGTAGTGGGCGTCCAACTTATTGGAATTAAAGTTTATAACTGGAATTATAATTTATATTGCATCGAAGCAACGTTTATGTTAATAATCAAATGTATGAAATGACTCACCAGAGGGCGCTAGATAAATATTGACTGACACGATACTTATTTGAGTGAGTTTAATCAATCGTAGTTTACTTTTTAAGAATATGATTACACAGGAATGCATTATTTCCTTATTACCATTATTTACACAATTACACATACGGTTTAATAACTCACTTTCCAAGATTGGTTTTTATAAGTATCAATAACTTGTAACTTCCTGTCACCTACTTTTTAGTTTCACACAGCACTACAGCTTTTTTGTCACTTACTGAGACTATTATAAATAAATAAATATTTCACTTTTTTTTTATATACCGTAAGGTTGTCAGGAAGAGATTGCTTTTAGTGATAAGGCCGTCTATTGTGTCACTATTATGTATCTGTATCTTTTTGTATTTTCTCCTATAGTTAGTGTTATATTATTTCCTTATTTTTTCGAATGGATTTTAAACGACCCGTACCCGTGACGTTATATGATTTGTTTTATCTTTTCTTTCGGCGTTCAGTGCGGGGCATTTGCCATTTTCTGTTTTTCTTAAGAATTTTGAATGCAAAATAAGGATGAGGTTTGTTACGAGGATTTACTAATTATTATTATCTCTTTCCAGAGAGAATCTAGAACTCATGCGTTCCGTAGACGACCTTGGCGGTGTGGGGCGCGCCTGCGGTAACCTCGGCAACACGTGCTACCTGCTCGGCGAGTTTGCCCGCGCCATCCACTACCACACAGAGCGACTGCGGATCGCGCGACACTTTGACGACAAACCGGCCGAGCGACGGGCAAACTCCAACCTCGCTAACTCACACATCTTCCTCGGACAGTTCGAGAATGCTGCTATGCATTATAAGTATGTATCGTTAGAACACGAAACGGGCAATACCGTGATTTAAATGTATTCATCTTCACTGAGAGACCTCAGGCTCACACACCTCAGGCAGACTTCAGTCTCTTCGTGTAGATGGCGCTTATAACAGTGCTTAAATATCGGATAACTCAAAAACATTTAAATCATAGTATGTTGCCCGTTTCGTGTTCTAATGTTGTTAAAAAGTTTTAAAAGTATCTTTATTTTTTACTAATCGACCCGCCCGCGGCTTACGCTTTCTATAGTTTTCTCACCTTGCCCTAATACAAATATTTCAAGACAAAATCAGCTATTTCGCTCAGCGTTTAGTTAGTTTGGGGACTCCTTTTTCTGCAATTGGCCTCAATGTTGGTCCGTTGTGCATCAGCCCTGCCGTGATCGAGTTTAAGCGAATGATTTAATGAATTAAACGAACAGATTAACCCGTGCCGTATTATCCGTGCTAAAGCCAACTACCAGCCAACCGCAGCTTGCTTAAAATAAGCGAGTTATTTATTTATAAATATAATTTTGTAATATTTCTTGTACGGTGCAGTGCATTATACAATTCACCTAATCACCATGAATGTTGTGTAACGCAGCTACTATTTATGATTTATTTAGTTCAGGTTTTTATTTTACCTCGTACATGGTAAGCGCTTACTCATTTATCATTATCAGCAATTTTGGTTTTTACAATAAACCTTAATTATATCAATCAATATTATCTATCATTTTATAAACGGTGTCCTTAACATCTTTTTGGTCCTTCGAGCCGGATGCGTTCTACCGTTATGGGTTCGAATCCCGTAATACTATAAACCGACGACTTGTTACAATATAACTTTTCGACGGACTATATACGCTGCGCGGTCCTTTCTATGTTTTATTCAAGAATTTATAAGTATCAACGTTCTACCGTTCTTTCTATTATTTACCCAGTCCAAAGCTACAAAGCTGAATAAGACCTGAGCTGACCGAACGGTTAAAAAAAAATCATTTTAGTCCTGAATTCTGAAGCGTTAGCTGTATCTTAGATGCAAGTTCCTTCCCTTACTTATTTGAAGTAACTGCTTTGTTATTGTTTTATATTTAGGACTCATCTAGCTAGTTATTTTGCGATATATAGTATGTATATAGTGTACTTATGACATGCTTTTATGCCTTGCTCAAATGTAGTTCTTGTCTGTATAGTATTTTGTTCAATGGCCACTGAGATGTTGATGTTGCCTGGCTCTAGTCTAGTCTTGCCTGCGTGAATGCTTCAAAATTATTGTATCTTGTGTATGCCACTCGCAAAGTATATCAAATAATTATTGGTAAGATATTTTTACACGCCAAACCATGCCTAGCCTTTATATACCTAGCCTCAAAAATAACATTTAATTAACACTCTTTATTTCTCAAATAAAGATGTCACAGTATATAAACTGAGCCGTGCTGGCTAAGTAGGAGCACACTTGACTTTAATTCCAGAGGTCGTGGGTTCAACCCCGCGGTGCACCTATTTTGTGAGTCGCAAAATCTAACAATATTATTGATATAATAAAAGTATATCATTGAACGTGAACAACATTTTATCAGTATTGATCTACCGACATCTTTGTGACTCTTTGACTCTTTTGAACTTATTGTCGTGAAGGATATCTAACCTACTTCTTTCAACTAAAGGCTAGAGGTTAACTTTTACACTTAATTTGTAATCGCGAATATTTGTATAAATTGTGTGTTTGTTATTGTGCCAACTTGCAACGATTACTTGGTAAACGTGGTGATTATACAAAATCCTTCAAAAGCAATATAGGTTCTGTTGGGGAGGCCTGTGCCCAGTATAGGAAGTCATATGGGTTATTATGATAGTGTTAGTCACATTACCGGCGTATTTGGATTGATTTTATTACACAAGAGGAAAGATTTCGTTTTCCTTTTACACAGACAAACAAACCTGTATAGGTAGGGAAGTTAGGTTTTACATGATTATACGTGTATATGTATAATCATGTAAAACCAATTAATCAATGACGCAAAATAAAATTAGGAAGTTAATAAAATTAGAAAGTTAGTTAATTAATCATTGATTAATTAATGCTTCCGAAAATAAATACACATTAATAATTCGCCAGTGACTGAAATGATGATGAGGATTCCGTTAATTCGTATTAAAAATTAGCTTTTGCCCGCGGCTTCGCTTGTGTTAAATTGTATGTTATGTCGTTATCAACTATCTCCACTTAAAGGTCACGTCAATTCGTCGCTCCGTTTTGTCCTGTAATACGGACAAATAAACAGACACCACCACATAGATTTTGTAATTTATAATATTAGTATGGTTAGCTTTTGTTGTTCGGTGATCCAATAGTATCACGTTCAAGTCTCGGTAACGTCAAAGTTTACCTACAAATATTGAGAAAAAATCTTTATATTGCTTAGATGCCATTTGCGATGAAATATAATGTTATTAGTTAAATACCATACAAAAAAAAATTCCACACTAGAACATAGATTATGGCCAAACGGCCGATTGCAGATTATAAAGGAAGAGAAAAAAAAGAGTTAAATACCAATTACGCTTATTCAGCCTAGCCAGAGTAGATTATTTCGCCTAATACTGTATTTGTTTATATCCACTCTTGCAAACACATATTATAATATTCATTCTGTTATTTAGTGTCTCGCTTGCGTATTATGCCTGCGCCTGCACTATTTATGTTCTCTTTATTAATTTATTTCCAGATCTTTTGTTTTTATCAAAATTAGTAGGTTCCTTTCTCAATGTATAGAAACTGGACATAATCGAATGGGTTGATGACCAAAACACTAATATTATGTATGAATAAGTTATAGGTACTATTTATATAAATGTCAATGCCATTTTCCGTGACAAAAATATCACTCAACAATCTGCTGCGCCGATTTAGGTGCTTTTGATTTCAAAATAGTCCTAGTAGGTAGGTTTAAAAGGTGGGAAAACATGGGAATAAACCGCGCAAAGCTGCGGGCGTAATTTATAGATTTCTCCTATGTTTAAAAAAGTGTGTCAAAACAACCGCAGTTCAATTCAAAATAACGCATTTTCATAGAAAAAATATATCTTCGGTAGTTTGACAGTGATCAGCTCCGTCTCACTCACACGTTACGAATAATTGTTTCGCTGTGGAAATTTATATTTTTTCGACCTCTGTGTCGAAATGCTTAATAGAATATACTTACATATCTCTATGTATGTATATTCAATTCCAAAAACAAACTTTGAACTTACCACAGGGCTAGATATTGCTGTGAGAATTGTCCAGCAATATTAATATATTATTTATTATCTAATATCATGTTGTTTACAGACGCACACTAGCGTTGGCTGAGGAGCTAGGCGACGCGGCCGTGGAAGCTCAAGCCTGCTACTCTCTCGGCAACACGTACACACTACTGCGAGAGTACCGCGCCGCTGAACAATACCACGCGAGGCATCTTGCTGCGGCCATGAAGTTGAGAGACAGGTAATATGATTTTCGGCATATAAAATAAACCACATTGCCGCTAAGGTTGGTCATTTTCAAACAAAACATCGGGTCTGTTATCACTCTGCTTAAACAAAGATACCAGTTATTAGAAAATGAAATAGAAAAGTTACAAGATCACAACGTAACCTTGTTCCTCGAGTGTCGAACCCACGCCACCCAGTTTAGCCCTGGTTGCCGCTAACAACTAGGCTATCGAGGAGTTACGTAAGAGCTCGAATTTAACCTATACCTGATATTTTCAGTTAAGCATTGATTGCTCAGAGCCGTGTTGGCTAAGTGGGAGCACACCCGACTTTCATTCCGAAGGTCGTGGGTTCAAACCCCGCCGCGCACCTCTGATTTTTCTTCTTGGAAAATTATGTGTGCTTTAAAAAACACGTGCTCTAACGGTGAAGGCAAACATCGTGAGGAAACCGGCATGATCTGAGAACTTTTCAAAGTTTGAAGAACATGTGTCATTCAGCAACCCGCACTTGGCCAGCGTGGTGAATTAAGGCCTAATCTCTCTCGCCAAGAGAGAAGTCCCTGTGTCCCAGCAGTGGGAACGTGAATAGGGGTGTTATGGTATGGTATTGATTGCTAGTGGGTTCGACTCCCACTCGAGGACCAAGCACGTTGTGATCTTGTATTTTTTCTATTTCATTTTCTAATTACTGGTATCTTTGTTTAAGCAGAGTGTAAACAGACCCGATGTTTGTTTAAAAATGACCCTCCTTAGCGGCAATGTGGTTTATTTAAAAAAATTAAACTATCTAAAATAATGTGTAATCTATTTGTGTGTAATTGTATTGTTATTTTGAACAGAGTGGGCGAAGGGCGAGCTTGTTGGTCCCTGGGCAACGCGCACGCGGCTCTCGGGAACCACGAGAAGGCGCTCTACTACGCCAATGAGCATCACGCCATTTCCAAAGAGGTGAATCAACATTACAGAAAGAAAGTTATATAACATACAACAATATACAGACAGGCTCTAGATATATAAATGTTACTTGTCACATCTTTTATCGTAGCACAAGTCAGATAGTTTCAGTATAGTCTTCTTAGATCACGTGAGCTTAACTTGCCACGGACCAATCTATATATATATAATTATATAAAAGAAGGTAATGTTAGTCACACCACTTTGTAGGGAGGTAACTAAGAACCAGGAAAAGCGCATAGAATACTTTTTACCGCGGAAAATCTATAACGCAGCCGAAGCCGCGGGCGGAAAGCTAGTACTTATTATTACTTAACTAAGGAGTGTAAACACCCTCGACGTTTCGACCACGACAAGAGCAGTCTTTTTCACGTTCCTCCGTAAGAGCGGAGACGGAGCACCGCGGGACGCTCACTCCTCGTGAAAAAGACTGCTCTTGTCGTGGTCAAAACGTCGAGGGTGTTTAAACTCCTTAGCTTAGATAGACAGATAGTATTTATTGGTAAAAAATTTGGTACATTACATGGTTAGTAGCGTCTTAAATCCTATGTTAAGTTTATCTAGACACTACGAGTTCTCTTATACATAAATTTATTCTAATTGTATATTAAAGCTACAAACAATTACGTACTTAGACACAGCGTTATCATTCAACACCGCTAAGTTACGTGACAAGTTACGCTAAGTTAATACTTATCGTTTTGTTTGGTTGCCAGCTTACATACAGTGTACTTATCTGTTTGTTTGTCTGTCAGTTGGGCGACGTGTTGGGCATGGCCACGGCGCAGATGAACATCAGCGACCTGCGCAAGGTGCTCGGTCTGCCGGCGGAGGAGGCCCCCCCTCCCCCTGCCCCCGCGCACGACGCGCCGCGCACGCCCTTCAACGCACTGCGCGTGCGCAGACAGAGCATGGAGCAGCTGTCTCTCATACAGGTACTAATCTATATATATAAAAGAAAGTCGTGTTAGTGCCTGAACTTATAACTCGAGAACGGCTGAACGGATTTGCCTGAAAGTTGGCAGGGGGGTAGTTTAGAGCCAGGAGAAGGACATAGGGTACTTTTTACTGCTTTTTTTTAAATATAATATAATGCGGGCGAAGCCGCGGGCGGAAAGCTAGTACTAAATAAGATTGAATATTATATTTAACACAAGCTTCGAGCTTACCACGGGGCTAGATGTCGTTGTGTAAATTGTCCAGCAATATTTATTTATTTTATATTTACGCCTTGGCTTCATATACCAATTATGTTACAATTTTTTTTTTGTTTCTTTATTGAATTTTTTATTATTATTCTCTGACAAAGGCATATAATTATGTATAACTTATCGAATAAGTGATAAAATTTCAATAAAGAAACAAAAAAAATCAAGGTGTACCATAATAATTGGTATATGAAGCCAAGGCGTGCGTGTTGACCAAACAGAATACAACGCCGAAGAAAGAAAAAAATCTTCTGGAATTCTACCTATACCAATACGTTTCGTGTTCGTGTTCTAAGCTAATGTTAAGAAGCATGATAGTTATGAAGACAAGCTTCGAGCTTAACACGGGGCTAGATGTTGCTGTGTGAATTGTCCAGCAATATTTATTTATTTTATTTTTAAAAGGATTTGAAAAAGTTATAACAATACAATTCCTTTGTCCAGATAACACCGGACAGCAAGAACAAAGAGTGCCTTACGAACGCGACCGAAGACGACTCCGAGAGTTCCCCAGCGGAGTCCTTCCTCGAGCTGGTCTCCCGCTGTCAGGGCTCCCGACTGGACGAGCAGAGAGCCACGCTGCACGCGGCCGACAAGGAGAACCGCCCCCGCCCCGCGCCCGCCCCGCCGCGCCTGCAGCGCTCACACAGCAGCGGCAACAAGCACCCCACTCAGACCACGTGAGTACACTAACACCCCAATCCTCAAAACTCCGTGAAGCCTGTGAAGACCCCAGGATTCTGTGCTTTTGGACGGAGTTAGGATGGTTATACTAGCAAATCTCATCACGCATAATGGACCGCCGCTGAGTCTAAATGCGGAAAACTGAGCCATTCTAACTAACTTACTATAACACCCCTATTCACGTTCCCACCGCTGGGACACAGGGACTTCTCTCTTGACGAGAGAGATTAGGCCTTGATTCACCACGCTGGCCAAGTGCGGGTTGGTGAATGACGCATGTCCTTCAAACTTTTCAAAGTTTGAAACATGCCGGTTTCCACTCGTTTGACTTCACCGTTAGAGCACGTGTTTTTAAAGCATAATTTTCCAAGGAGAAAAATCAGAGGTGCGCGGCGGGGTTTGAACCCACGACCTTCGGAATGAAAGTCGAGTGTGCTCCCACTTAGCCAACACGGCTTCTGCACTTGAGTACACTATACTAGAGGTATAAAAACTATCGGTTACCCTTACCAAGGGGCTAGATATTGCTGTGAGGCTCTCAGGTCGTCCAGTCTAGAACGTACAGAAAGACTCTAGACAGCTCTAGTACATTCATATTGAGAAAAACGGGCAATACACGAACCATTTTTACGTTGAATTTCGATCAACCGTATCGTCCCAAAACGTGGGACTTCGACCGCTCGCCGGTCCGCAGTGCACTGAAAGGTAAACGGTTCGTGAATTGTCCGTTTATCACAATATGAATGTACTAGAGCTGTCTAGAGCCAGACTTTCTGTCTACCCTCTAGACTGGACGATCGGAGAGCCTCACATTAATATCTAGCCCCGTGGTAAGCTCGAAGCTTGTGTTACGGATGCTAGATACCTACCTGATATACTTAACAAATAGATAATTTTATAATACATAGAGAACACCAAGAACACCTAGAACAAATATTTGTAGATCGCGTAAATGTTTGTGCCTAGGAAGGATAATTATTATGTGGAAGATAGCCGAACAAACTAATTTTAATTTATTAAATCGTAACACGACTAACATTTAAATTGGTGCCCTTATACATAATATCTATGAAATGACTAAAAACGTTAATTTGCTTGAAATTTGTGCAAATTTTAATAGTGATAGAGATAGCTTTTGCTGCATACTGAAATATGCATTAATATGCAATGGTGAAGTAAATCTGGTTAGGTGGGATCGCGTAGCTAAGTGCGACGGCAGACCGTTTAACGCGGCAAGTGTAACTTCGTTTGCGGTTGCGCCATATTAGGATTTGTCAACGTCATTCGTCGTGTGATATTTACACAGCAATGCATATGTCAGGATGTCAACGAATATTAACGTAGAAAACGAACGAAAAACTACGCTATCCTTACAGGTGTACCTAATACAAGAGTGATATACACATTTTATGTCATATTATACATACAAATACAGAACGACGGAATAAGTTACATGTCAATTTACTGTACATACTTTTATAAGTTAGTAAGTATACTAATAAAGATCAAGTCAATACATCAATAAGTTTAGAACACTTATTTTAAATAATAGGTAATTCACATTAAATCATACTAAAAAAAGATTATTCCAAAATAATATACCTACTGTCGTCTATCTATATACTATTTTATGTCAAAATTAAAACACAAATAATACTTGATACATTTATTAAAAACCATGTCAAGAATTATATAAACCCCTTAATCAGTTGTAGGCCTTACGCAGGAAGAGAGTGTGATATTATACTTAGTCGGCATTTACCTTGACCGAACGAAAATAAAACCCAGATTTAAATGCGGAATGATTCAGAGAATTTAAAACTGAAACGAACTTTTTTGAAAAACTTGACCTTAATCGCTTTAATTTATTAAATATTTTATTTAACTTTAGGTACTTCAGCTATAACGGTTGTTAGTATTTCCGAAAACCTTAACGTTATTTACACACTATAAAGTATTGGCGTTTCCTTGTGGTGCAGGCTTTAGAATAGTAGCACACCTTTTATTCCCGCGCGTGTCGTCGTATCGACTAAGGGATTTTCTGGTGACAGATTAGATGTTTTTAGAATTTTTATAAATAGTTTCAAGCTTGTGTTCTTTTATAAAATAATACTTAGACCTACATCAATACACTTGATCCCTTTTCTAATTACCTGTATCACAAGTGTTATTTGCGATCCTAGATTTTAATAATGAAATCGTTCACTGACTCAACGTCGCTGCGTCTTGTCGGGTATCCTTTCGCTCAGTGCGAGTTTCAAGTAATTAAACTAAATTCATTACTTCAACACAACAGTTTTATTTTTTATTAAAAGGAATGCCAAGTGTATATTTCAAACATTTTTAGCACATTTTTATAAAGATAAAATGATTTTAATGTAAACGATATCTTAATATCTAAAAGTTAATCTATAGAACTTTTTAAACTATTATAGTTATTAACAATATTTGATTATAAAACGTGTAACATACATAGTCTTTTCGTGAAGATGGCGCTTAAAATAGTCAAAATATCGTAAAACTCGAAAACACTAAATCAAGGTGTCCGTTTCATGTAGGTATAAATATTAATCTATATACATAAAAATAATGTTTTGTTATCCGGCTCAAAGGACCCTTTGTAAATCCTTCCTTTTGTAAATCTTTATTTATAAAAGAAAGTCGTGTTAGTTACTTCACTTATACCTCGAGAACGGCTGAATAGATTTGGCTGAAAATTGGTGGAGAGGTAGCTTAGAGCCAGGAAAAGGACATAGGATACTTTTTACTGCTTTTTTTAAAATCTAATAGAATGCGGGCGAAGCCGCGGGCGGGAAGCTAGTAATTATATAAAACTGCTTTGACTCAGTACCCGTACCAGTGACATTACCCTTTGATTTATTTAATTCATCTTAACTACTAAGTTTTAAACCGTCTTTAGGCTCGGGCTTAAGAGTAATCTGAAATGAAATCTGAAATATCTAGCACCAACATCAAGTTGGCCATATTTCAGACAATTCATATACTAGCTGACCCGCCGACAGCTTCGCTTGCGTTTTGTAATAAATACGACACTAAAACATTACAAAATTTTCGAAAAAATCAAAAATAAAAAGAATTACAATAACGCCGCTAGACAACAGTGCGACTAACCTAACCTAATAAGAATATTGTATTTATTCACTTTGTGTTTAAAGCATCGATGACGTCATAAATCAAATTACTTGCAGTAGCTGGCACTTACGCTACTCGCTGCGATAGAGCGACTTTATGTATCTACATATTATTGCTGGAAACAGCAAGTTACCCTAAAATCGTTTCCTAGCATTTTTGCTAAAATGCAAGTGACGAGAGGAGCGGCCATTTTACTATAAACTTTCACGTCAATCTTGATAAATATCTTTTCCTTTTTGCACAATGTTCTCATTAAAATAAATTGTATCCAAAATGAGCAGACTCTTCTCCATTTTGCATATACTTTTTATTACATTTTACCAAACTTTATGCACTTAAACATGATTGTCTGTATCCTCATATAATAGTAAATCCTACAGAAGTTAGTTTAGCTGTTTTACAAGTGTGAAAGTTCATGGCTACATATGCGTAACTATAAAACCATACATAACACTAGATCTGAGGAATAAAAAGCTAATATGTATGTTAAAAATCTACCGTTACAAAGGGGTGCACTGTGGGGTTGATTGGAGCTTTTAGCGTCGAAAGGGCGCTGGGCCCTCCCCCATCGGACATTGAGGGACAATTTCAGCTGTACCGTGTCGAGAGCAAAACAAAACAACATTGACCTTGACACCCCAACGAAAATAACAAACCTCGTCCACAATCGAATTTAACTGCATTATATATTCCATTACCAACATATTTCTGGAATAGTTTTCATTACCTATTCCCGTAATAATAGATATCTGGAATAACTAATGCTCCGATCGACTATATCAGTGCAATAATTTATTATTCAAAATCAAGGCTAGCACGTTGGAATGCGCGCGGAAAACTGTATTAGTATAAAGTTAATTATGACTGAAATATTATTTCAATTAGCTAATCAAACCGCACTACTATTTATGTAAATTCATATAGATAGACATTCCATTTATTCAGAATCATGTAATAAACAGAACATACGTACCTCTAATCCCATCACTGTTTAGTTTTGGTTACGTCCTGAGTTTTGTTTAAGTGATTTTTTTTTATCCAAACCAATTAATATTTTCAAAGGATTTAACCCGCACTAAAATCGCGCTATCGCCCCTAATCTCTCTCTGGCAAGCTTTTATAAAATTGAATATTCACGAGTATATACGAGGAAGTGTGAGCTCACAATGCCCTTGAACTTCCGTTATTGAAATCAGTTTCCCACGGTCTAGGATAAACAGTGTTAGGCATGCGATCTGCATCTACGGGGCTATTAGGCCTCTGCCTGAATTCTGCGGGCAGCGGAAGCGGCAGCGGCGCGATTTGACAGGAGGGAATCGTTCCTCGCCAGCTGTTTCCAAGGGCAGTCTTGTTGTATTAGATAATGCCGCTTCCGCTGCACTGAATTCGAGACAAAGGCCTTATAGCGACCGGCGCTCTTGTCTCACTTAACTACTTAGTGCCCTGTAAAGGCGGTAAATAGACGTTTTAATCGCATTCACTCGCCATCTAATGTTGCCATTTATTTAACTTGGATTTTTCTTTGTTTCAGAAGTGATGAAGTGCGGAGGTATGTATCTGTTATTTATTACTTGACTCTATAATTTCAGCATGGAAAATATTATATTTGAATAAATTTATCTGGTTATTAATTAATGGATATTTTGCGGGAGGTGTGTCAATATAAAGATTGCTTCGATATTTTTCACTAAAAACTGATTTTATTAGAGTATTTGTATATCTCATGTCGCTTTAACAACTTTGTAAAAAATATACTGACTACTAATGACTCTATTAAAATTAAATCAATTTTAACTATGCAACGCCTAATAAAATCGTCAATGTACAAAAACATCAAAACACCTAGTAAAAAACTGTATAAATAAACGATTGAACCACCACGCTATTAGACTGAATCATTCAATTATTTTGCTGTCTGTAATTATTGCAGGGGTTGTTCGTATTTTGTACAGTCAGCAGCTGGATTTTGTAAAATTGTACAATCTATGTATAATATAAATATCTGGTGTGTCGATCAGAATCGATTTGTCCACTGAGGTGCATATTTTGTGCAGCTGACAGTACCATTAACTTGGTGACCGAAATATGAATTCGTAACAATCCTCACTAATTCGGTTGAGCTCTGAATCTGGCGGCTTTTGTTTCGTGTGTAGTTAAGTTATTCAAATCAAAATAATATTTTACAATTGACATGAACTACACATATTACAGGATGTCTGAAACGGACGATACATGAAGGAAACTTAAATTTTTATGATATTTGTTGTTGGACTGACTTAATTTAAATTAATATATTCACATAAATTGGATGGTGTTTTAAGCGTTCAATACCCAGTTAAACAGATGGAAAATTCAGAAAACAAATTATCTTTATTTTGCAACATATCTCACTCACCATCTATCTATCTATGTATGTATATATTATATTAAGTATATCAGAAATAATTTCAAACATGTTGAGAACTCGGTTATTAGTTGTCTTTCAGATTAATTTCCTATCGATCAAATTTGCATTATCTCCACTACGACATTCGTTTGGCACGTCCTGTATAAGTCAGTGTGTAACTAGCAGTGTGTGAGTGTATTGACCGCGGAATTATACGACGGATAGAGTAAAGGAGAACTATCTCATGTGACAATAGTTAATAATAACATTGTTTTATTTATACCTTTAATCACACACTTCATTAATATAATCTTAAAAAAAAATAGGTTGCATATACACTCTTGTCACAACCCACAATCTCACCTGAATGGAAGTGACAATGTGGAAGAATGATAGTTCTCAATACATCTACCCTCCAAATGCGAGACAATATTCGATTAAAATAAACGATATTTGGATATGAGTGCAGTGAAATTGTTTATCTGTGGGACAACTGGACGCGACCGTGAAATATAATCGACTTGTTAAAACCTGTACGTGTTTATTCTGGCACTATCTTTAAAATTTTCCAGGGAGAGAAAATACCTTTCCACAGCAAACATAAGTCTGTGTTTCTCTCAAATAGCGAAAATTGCGATATTCTTAACTGCAGAGATTTTTCTGCGTCGTGTGGTTCTTTGATTTCTCGCGGTATTTTTTTTTAGATAAATTAAGTTACCTCTTCTGATAAATCCTGCTGCAGGATTCAAATCCGTCCTCTACCTAGTTTCAACTTTACCTTCATCCGCCACGCCACGAACATTCACATTTATAATTCTTGAACAATTGTTTGTAATAAATAGAATCTCACGCAACAAATGCTAATTACTTAGAATTGTTATCATGATAATTAGATTAATTGGCTACTTATAGTAAAAATTACGTCCAACATATTTTCTATATAAACTAAATATAAGTCAGACCCGAAACCCGCGCTGTAACAAATAATTAAGTGTTTACAGATAATTATTTCAAAACATTATTAATTAAATACACAATATTAATAAGTTAATTTTACTTCGAACATGAATCTGCCATTAATTGTTAATAACATTAATTGTATGTATGTTTAAAATATAGTTTCTTATAAAATTCTAATTCAACCATAACATCCTGCTACTTGACACCGGGCATCTGACATTAAAGTCTAATGACATATGAATGACATATTTCATCACGCTCCCGTGGCCTCTAGGGCCGGCGCTAACTGACGTGCTCGGCTTGTTACGGCTGGTTCTACTGAATACCGTAGCTTCCTACTGACAATCTACTCTGGCATCAATCAGTTTTGCGCTCTTGTCACAATGACTTTTGACTGAATTTTTCTATAAACATAGAAGTGTGAACACAAAGACAAGAAAAAAGAGTAAAAAAAAAAGTCCTGTACGCTCTTTTCTCCTCCATCCCTATGTCGTAAAGGCATCTGGACCGTTTTTTGCAGCGCATTGCCACTGCAAATGTCTTCCTGATTTAAGTTAGACTTGCAGATTGCAAGATGCTGATTTCTGATCGTGTTTATGGCATTTTTTTTTATTTTGCCGCTAGTACTAACCACTGAAAATCATGGATATAATATTCGGCTCCTCTCTGGATTTCACCCACTGCTGGATATTAGTGAGTCCTGTGCTAGCCTCATGTATTGTCCAGTGGTTAGATATCTTCACAACGCCGCAATCGCCACATCGCGATGCGTCGATCATTGTTTATTTTATGTGAATTGATGTTGTTTATAGAGTAGTTTGGTAATAAATATTACTCTTGTAAAAATAATCACATATAAGAAAACAAAATTGGTTAAGCATTATCAGGGTTTTTGTATCTCATTAGTAGTCATTATCTTTTGCGCTGTCGGACGTCCATTGCTAAGGCTCCCTTAAGATGTCTAGCTTTCCTCTAAATCTGTTCTAAAACTATAATTGACTCTAAAAACAGCCTAAATTGTCACACGTTGTCAATCTAGATAACGCATTCTCGGGCTGTCACTAGATCTCCCTCGAACTGGAAGTAACTAAAACAGAGGTATATCAGGAGTTGACAGACATCGATCGCGCCTCACTCGCCCTTCAATCTCGGGCTAGGTGTTGAAGCTCTGTCGAATTTTTTTATACCTAAGCTTATCATAGTCATCATCATCCTTACTAATAAATTTTTATTTGAACTATTTAAATTGGAATAACTATTTAATTTGATTCTTAATTATAAATTCCACCCAGGTATTCCAGTAAAATGTACCAAATACTCTTAACAACCGCTATATTTATAACTAAACTTTGGTAGCAAATTCTTGAGAGCCTCACCAATGTAACGAAAGTTTAATTAACGCGCCACAAACGAGCTCAAATGGAAATGACGCCTAACATTCCTCTTCTATAAACTGTTGCATTCGCTGAAATGCGCGAATATTGAATTGGAGTTTAATTTTCGTTCCGCGTCCGCTGCGTCCACGGTGACCGGCGGAGCGGGCGGGCGGAGTCGCGAACTGCGAGACTATTGTGAGTTTATTGAGGCTCGTGATAGATAATGTTGATAATAAAGTAGAAGAAACAATAGAGCACTTGATCGCGATAAGATTTGGGTGTTATCTGTCGCTCTCGGCCGCGGACCGCGCGCCCGCTGCGCCTCACGCCGCCCGCCGCCGAAAGCCGCGACTCGCCCACCTGCCGCGTGTGTCCCGCACCAATCAAAAAAGTGATTACGTTCTATTTAGTTGTAATTGATCAATCTAGGCGCGATGCAGGACGATGGAAACGGGTACGTAAAAAGTATTTTTCATACGTTCAGAATGGGAGATTTACGGTGGTTAGATAACAAACAAGCGAGTTTATCTGATAGCGGTTCAAGGTTTGTGTCATGTTAGTGAAATGAGATTTTTTATAACTAGATTCTTTTAGATTGAAAATCTTTTTAATTGTTATTATTTTGTACTTATATGAAAGTTTTCGCCCAACAAATACCTATACAAAGCAAAGTCCAAACAAACCTTTGAAATGTCAGGGGTTGAAGATCTTGATACAAAATATTTTAGAGCTCCTAAGAAATTTCGGCAAAAAACGATAAATATTCTCGTGATAATATCCATTCAACACCGGCTAATCCGTATCTAAAGACTAGTTAATATCATCAACTTATATAAATATTTGTCATCCGTCCGTTATTATACTCGTACTAAGAGCCTCTATTTCCAAGAAGACCACTTACAATATCACTAACAAGGAAGCATACCTAAGAATCGACCGAAGTAACTAACCTAGGTTAATAACAATATGTCGCGGAATTGCATTAAATCGGAAACATCGTGAGTGCGGGAGGCGGGGGGCGCGGGGCGGGCGGGGGTTTGCGCGGTGCAGAGCGCAGCAGCGGCGAGCGGCAATCCAGCCCGCGCCGTCGACCAGTCCACTCGAAACTTGCGAACCCACTAAACCTTGAACTCGTCGATCAGTCATGATGTCCTGCTGGAAGACATTGCTTTGCATCGGTGAATCCGACGATCAGCAGTAAGTGTTGTTGCAGTTCCGCTGAGGAGTTCGTGGAGTTACTGACCCAGGTGCAATCCGACAGGATGGACTCCCAGCGCGCCGAGCTGGGCCCCAAGCGCAAGAACAAGGCCCCGCTGAAGAAGGGCCCCGGCGCTGCGGCCTCGCTCCCGGGCACCAGGGCCCCGCCGACGTCGGCTACGCTGCCTGAAAGAGATTTCATCGAGCTGCTGGCTCGTGTGCAGGTACATTTTTATTTCATCATACTTGTCAGCTATTTATATTTATGTGCCAACTTTCCCTGGTCCAACAAGACCCTCGAGATCCTGAGAAGACAATGTATGTTCACTGATCCCTCATCATCATAATTTCAGCCGTCGGACGTCCACTCCTGTATGATTTCCACCTCTCACCTTACTCTACTTCTATGTTACAGCCCACTTTTCCAGTGCTAAACAGTTCCATTTATTCCATTCCCATAAAGAACGTGTTCAATCTATTACCGTGATGCACTTAATTCTTAGTTTTAACATAAACCATCAACAATCATACCCCCAGGTGGTAGTAGATAATTCTATATCTATTTTTAAACTTTGTCCATTGCTGGGCAACAGGTCACTTATCCGCCCAAGTAGTAGCTAGGAAACAGTAGTAATTACGAGATGTGAAACTCCACAGAATTTTTATTGTATGAATTTTTATATTTATGCACTTATAGGAAATTTGCAACAGATAGAGTTAAAGGAAAATACGTCGTTCTTTTTAAAACTTCTTTATTTTTTTTAAATATCATCAGTACAACAAAAGATAATAAGAAACTAATTTAATAAAGTTTGATAAAATTATGCAATCATTTGTAACGTTAAAAATAAAAAACCTGTCGTTCATAGTCAAAGATGAAATATAATCAATCATTCATAAAGCTCTATAAGAGCACCATTAAATACATTTTCATTAAATACATTTACAGTATTCTGCAAAATAGGTAAAAGTTCTGTGAATAGGTAAATTGGAAATGTATTCCGATACTTAATTGAACTTATTGATAATCAGATTATTAAATGTTGTAATTACATCAGAACTTTCCAAACGTTTTGAGTGTTGCAGTTTCTGATGAAATTCACGTATTTCTGATATAATCTGGCGTAAAAGTAATTAAATTACATTTCAATTCGGTTCGTTGGTGAGAATCTTCTTATTGTTTACAGATGTAACTACTATCACAGTAGCAACAGTTGTTATTTTTAAATGAAAATTCCTTTTTTTTTAATTGTTAATATCAACGCTTTAAGAAGATGATAAGTTGGAAGAGTGATTTGGATATGGAAAAACATTTATCTTGAAACAATAAATAATCTTTTATGTATAAATTGGCTCAAAAACCGGAAAAGAAAAGCATTATTTTCACGAAGTACCCTCAAACCTAGACCAATCAGAGTCACCCAAATAAAATTGTTTTTTTTTCACGCTTTGACCACCTAGTGTGGTCAAACATATTTTATTCCTAGTCTTCAATTCAGGCCGAGGCCATTATTAAAATAAATTATATCTAAAATGCATGACAATTGGAGGGAATACTTAAATATTCTTTTATTGAATAAATCGATGTTACTTTAAAATTCTCAATGCCGCGTTGTAGTGTTCTAATGTAAATGTTTTCCAAAGATAACTTTAGAAAATGAGAATTTCAATATTTATCTTACATTACTGCGAGCGACTAATTACGTCCACTGTCGGTATATGAACTTAACAAGTTCCGAGTTTGAAGCGCCCACAATCTCTTTGAAAGGCAGCTTTCCAAATCATGAGTCTATTTATTTTTATATAAGTAAATCAAAAATAATGTTTTAATAATGATATAAAATAAACGATGCGCCCTTGACGATACGTTAACTATTTTTACGCACTGTGTCGCGCTCCTTCGCATTCGGCATCAGTTCACGCACGTTGACCAGTTATAATAAATGAGAGACATGTATTGTTATTACGAATAAAGTCTGTACCTACGCCTCAAATTCAGATACAATAACGTTGTAACGTTCTCCGAGATACTCGATATAGTGTAACCGGCCTTCCCATTCGCTAATTTCACGTAAATTTGTAGTTCGTTACATGATATTCGTATTGCAACCATACCTGCTTTGTCCGTGATTCTGCCCTTCCAATTAGTAAACCTCAATCAAAGATCTATAGATGCAATGGTGTAATTACTGTACATCGCACAAACCCTAGTCTCCTGTTTCAAAGCTTTTGATATTACGCGGTTGAGTTAGTTGTAACATTCCCTACATAGGCGTTATAGACCTACCATTGGATATCAGGATCGAGCTTTGATTGCATGTATTGCAATACCTGTCACGGGTCGTGGGTCACTTTGACTTTGAACATAAGTAATTATTCAACCCCGTTATCTGAAGCTCAGTTGAGGGGCAAGTAATGGGGCTGCGTCAATTAATCTAAATACATAGAAGAATTAGTAGTTTAACTTATTTTAATATTATTAGTTTAACTAAATTAGTTTTTACTGATTATACCTAGCCTTTTATTCAACAATTACTATAATAATAAATATCTAAAATTATACAGTAATATATTTTTAAATTATGAATTAAAAGCTTGATAACTTGATGATTTTGGAAGGTAAGTACGTATTAAAGTATTTAGTTCATGTCACAATACATATATAAGTAAAGTTTTTAAGCTGTTTTCGAAGGATTTTCTTTGTGTAAGGTTGGTTAGTTTAGATTGAAGAAGGTTTAGTTATTTTTAATAAAATCTTAGTTACGTACTATTCTTTTACAAGCGGCCCAAGGAACGCCTCAATTGGGTAAGCTTGTAAACAGAATTTGGACATAAGATAGAAACATGCTCATTAAATGTTTGTCATTTCACGATCACACAATAATATATTTCTGCAAATTTACTTATTAAACATAGCTGAAGAGTTTGTTACATTAGTTGGTGGGAGTTGACCTTCGTACGAGCAAATAGACGAGCAGCGAGCGCGCATTTGAATCTATATAATATATGTATCAATCTATATATGAAGGTAAATTATTTTAAGTATATGTTTTTCAAATTATATTAGAAATAGAGCTCATCATATCAAATATTAAAATTAAAAATCATATTATATTAAATATTATAAATAAAGCTTACCACGGTGTTAGATGTTGCTGTGTGGATTGTCCAGCAATATATATTTATACAAACGCATCTACAGACAACACGACTTTTCCACGAACGCCGGTCGCCGGCGCGTCTACTCCCACCACCCAGACCCACCCCTCTTATAGTTTATATTAAGTATATCAGAAATCTAGCACCCGTAACGACAAGCTTAGAGCTTGCCACGGGGCAAGATGTTGCTGTGTGAATTGTCCGGCAATATTTATTTTATTCAGTTTCACTTTAGCAGTTCGTTGAAACAGTTGGTAATGTGTTCGTTTGTGCTAGGGCTCCCGCATCGACGACCAACGCACGGAGCTGCCGCGCCGCGCTCCGGCGCCCTCGCCCAAGGCCGGCCCTGACGATCAGTTCCTAAACGCGCTGATGAACTTGCAGGGCTCTCGTCTGGATGACCAGCGCTGCGAAGTAAGTCCTGGTTACCACTATTGATGACCATTTAGTTAAAATCAACAACTATGGTTTTTTTTCTACAGGTCCTCGACTGATAAATGATCTAAATGACGACCTCTGTGGCGCAACGGGCGAAGGTCTTCGACGCAAGAGGTTGCGGGTTCGATTCCCGCCTCGGAATATAAATTTGTACGATCTCCAGATATTTGTCCCGAGTGATGTTGCTGTGTGAATAGTCCAACAATATTTATTTATTTATATCTATGGTTTTCGGTGTTCTACAGGGCCTCGACTGATAAACGAACTAAAATTTACATTCATACAACTGTTTAGACTTGTGCCTCAAGATCCTCTTCGTAAATAAGCTGTAATCGAAAATATTGCATGTGGTTATATAAAATGTGTATAGAAAACTAAATAAAGCTAATATTTTTTAAATACTACTAACGCGTAACATAAAAAAAAACATTGCACTCGTAATTTTGTAGAATATATGCCACATATTTAGGCTATTTCAACCGACACTTGAGTTTTCTTGAATAAGACCTATTCAGACCATTAGACCTTATTATAAATGGACCTTCTTTGCGCAGATTCCGAAGCTGGGCGGAGCTCGCGCCGACGCCGCCGCCGGAGACTAAACCCGTCTCACCACCGTTTAAAAAACATAACTCATTCTGTTAGTATTTTACCACTTGTAAAAATTATGTAGGCCTAAATTGTAGTGTCTAAGACTGACGTAGCACGCACAATTCCCGTGACATTTGACCAGCTGTTCCAAAACTAGTTGTTTGACCAGGACTTACTCCCTCTTTCTTTCACATTAGTATAAGGTCACATCATTTGTGACCTATAACCCCTCTCCACATTCCATTTTATTGTTTTAATTACCAAAATTGTTGATTTTATCTTATTTCATTGTGCGTAGAATTTGGCGTTCAACATTCGAATTCGAATTTTAATTATTTTATATTTTTTAAGGATATTTCTAGTTTGACTATTTTTTTAATTTTAGGTTTTATTTAATTTAACTATGTACATTGGAATTATATATTTGTAATATTATATTAATTTTAATTATTTTAAGGATATAATTCGGTCATTAAATATATTTTACTCGAGATTAATATTATTTCTGTGCCAAGTAGAGGCTTTCCTACGTACCCTGCGCTTGCGCATATAAAAGGCGCTTTGAATCCAAACCATTAATTTTATTGCACTGTACAATGTTTTGCATTTATTGACCTTTTAACATGCGCATATACTAGATACTTAGTCGTCTTGACGACACTTGATGAACCCCAAACCAGAAATTTAATTTAACCAGAAAATTTAATAATAAAAGTCCGATTTATTTTAAAAACACTCAAACTTTCGTTGTATCAATCCATAATTTAATATTTATGGTTCATATATTGAATTTAATATCTAGAAGCTGCTAACTGCACCGCATGATGATATAAACTTACGAAGTTCGTTTTTAAACCTAATTTTTATATTATTTATTGACCCCACAATAATTATATTTTTATTGTATTATTTAGTAATTTTAATCCAGTGAAAAAACTAAACGATTTCATTTTTCATAAGTCATGTTTTGCAGTGTTCAGCCAAAATACTAACATAAATATTAAGGTAAGTACCCTAACCATAACTTATTTTATAATAAGCAGTTATTTTATCTATACATCTATCTTATTATAACATCGACCACATTGTTTAACTAAACTCTATTAAAATTCAAGTTCATTATGAATATTATTTAATCAATAAAAATAAAATGTGCATGATAATTGGCTGTTTTATTTTTCAATGACCCAATTCTAGATTAATAATAAATACCAATCACATCGATCGATGGATATCTGCGAGCTTTGGGTCAGGGTTAAGTAGGTACATTAATTATTTAACTAATACTTCTATATGAATATGATTTTATGAATAAATCAAATTATGCATTACAAGTTCATTTTTAATGACTAAATAATAAATACCAAAAATCGATCGCTAGATTGCCTGATGTGGCCTTCATCGAACATTATTTGACGCAGTCGAAGTCGCGGGCAGAGCTTGTTTATATCTAAATGCGAGGAGTGCCGAAGACCCATCATTTGTGGGTGTTCTTAAATTGTTCCTAAAGTTAACCAAACATATCGTCACTATTATTTTACCATGTCTTACTAAGAAGTGAGGTAGTTAACCGTACGTGAGCATTGTTGACTACCAAACAATTTCAGCTGTATCTCGGAATTTATTTTTCGGTTCGCTTTGTTATTTTGGTTTGGTGTTCTGCACTATGTAAGCACATTTATGATACGCGGAAATATGTACCTACCTATTCTTCCTGCTGTAAATAACTCATGTCACATTCCACGTAGACCAGGGTCGGATAAAACCGGTTAAAAAGGACGAGAATATAACAAAAATCGAGGCGATCTCAGGTAGGGAAGTGGGTGGGGGAATTTAAGGGTAAAAAAATATCGATTTCTGACAAAATTACAAGTCCTATGAAATCTGTGACAAATATGTAGATAATAAAGAGACCTATTTATTAAAGGGCCAACCTGTATACGAATAAAACTAGTAAATTCGATTTATGTGTGTTTATTTATCAAAATTTGTACTGCAGCCACTTGTATGGAAATATTCAAACAATATTTGGCACATGGCTTATATTCAAATACACTCAGTCTACTATAATAATCACAGCTTTTATTCTTGAAATGTTAATGTCCTGCAATGGTTTTATAAACCCGAACACAATAAATTAAAATCACCTAAAAATGCGTTACATAAAATGTTATTTTTTCCATTACAATAAGTTCATTAAAAAAAAATCCTACTACTGGACCTAATGCCCAATAGAACCCAATATAGGTTTTGGGGATTTGGTATAATCACCACACTTATCAGGCGAGTTGGTAATCGCAGTTAGCTGTACAGTAAACAGAACACCACCGCTATCTTCTGGTTTATAAATCCCTTAATTAGTATGAAGACACCCACAGGAAGATACGTGCAGGTACTATGCCTGCACCAAACGGCAAATTAATTTATATATTTCACACATAAACCTAAATAACAAAACGTAATATCTATATATATTTAATATAATGACTGTATTTAATTAATAACATTTGATAAATTGAAATTTAAAACATATTTTAGTACATGATTCAGATGATGATTCTAATAATAATTAACGTAAAAATATTATGAAAAGTAGAAATCAATTTTATCATTAGCCTACTTTAAGAATAATTTCCTTGAATAGCTAAATTTTAAGGTAAAATTTTATAAAATATTTATAACTACAAATAACGATATCATATATATCGTAATGATATCGCACAATTATAGCGATAGATACAAATACAAAATATTTTATTAATTCCAGACACGTTTCACAAAATAAAATTAAAAACATTGAGCTCCATTGGCTCCGTACTAGTCAAAAGACTGTTTAACGGAAACCAAAGGCCTCTCCCGTTTCATTATCAAAACAAACAATATAATAAAAATAAACTTAATCAAAAGAGAAAAGAGAACAAAACTGACTCAATACTAATAAAAAGAAAGATAAGTTAGCTATAAGAGGTCTCAGCTCAGCCGACGGTCATGATGTGGCATAAGGTAGGCCTACTAGGTTTTTTTTTACCTAGTAGGCCTCTCCCTACTGCCACATCGTGGCCGTCGGCTGTGACTACTAAATCTAACTCACCTATGGCTATAATTTTGCATTTAAATCAAAAAACCTACTAGGCCTACTAGGTTTATAAAAAAAACTATAAGCCGCGCACTTAAAGAATTGATTTATAAATGGCGTCCGCACGCATGCGTTCTCGCTCACTCTCTATCGCTGTCTATACTTTTATCCTTGTTTTGCCAATCGTACCATACGTACCCGCCGCCATTTTCAAATCAATTTTCTATCTGCGCGGGTTATACAAATAACGACATTCATCTAGGGATATTAACTATTATGGTAGAGGCCATGGTAGTCCGGAGAAGTTGACCGGTCCGCCGAGTCCCGCGTCTGCCTCTAGCAGGCTCATGATGACGGCCATGGCCGCTTCGCCGTTGCCGTCCAGCGCGAGCGGGGGGAGCGGGGGGCTGGCGGGAGACGGCGCGGGGGACGGCGCGCCTGCCGCCGACAGCGGCACGTTGTTGCGGACAGAGAACGCGTTCAGGTCCATGCCGAGGATGTTGTCCACCAGGGACTGCAAATTGAAATCAACATTGCAATTTAAATCCGTGATTGTTAAGTGGCGCACTCAACTTTCTGCCGAAAGTCATGGGTTCAATCAAACCCAGTTATATGCCTGTGTATAACTGCTGCCATAGACTTAGTTACTTCAACAAAAATTAACATAGATAAAAAAGAAATAACTTTAGGTGTTTTCATTGACTTAGATAAGGCTTACGACACCGTCAGTTATAAAAAACTACGTGTCAAACTTAAAAGTTTAAGTATAACTGGAAAAACTTGGAGATTTTTCAGTCACAAATCGACATCAAGTCAGTAAAATAGATGGAGTTGAAAGTACCTCCGAACCAAATAAATAACGGTGTCCCCCAGGGATCTATCCTGGTCCTTTTATTGTTCCTAATATATATCAACGATATACATAAAATTGGGTTAGGTTAGGAGATATAAAGACCTGCTGTTCGTTAAGAACTATAGTTGAAGAAGCACAAAATGATCTTGATCTTCTGCATATCTGGTTAAAAAATAACTTGCTAACTGTGTAGTATACTTACTGCGTTGAAGACAGGGTCGCCCATGAGATGCGTTGGGGGGGAGAGGGGCATAAGAGGCACGGAGGGGGGCCGGCGACGCGCCTCCTCTGCAATGGCCGCGCCAATCTTGTGAGACTCTACTTGTGACGCGATCAAACGCTGAACCTCCGCGTCCCCGCCTGTAAGCATGAGACAAGAGATATGAGTAAAGAAAAAAATTAAACAATATCTTTACAAATTATCAATAATCTTGAACGATTTACATAGCCCTCATTTGTACGAAAGCGTTAAAATATGCATTCCAAAGTATTATGTTATAGCGATAGCAACATGACGCTAACAAAAGCGCCAAAAGTCTGGGTAACGAATCGTTGTTTTACTCTCGTGCGAATGAGGGCTTTGCGTCCGTTCACAGCTAACGGAGATACTGTGACTCCAATCATAACTAAGTTCATCCTCAGTTCTCTCCTCCTAAAACTCACTTCTTCATCAGTCATGATTGGAGTCACGGTAGTATTTCTTATTCAATTTCAAAGTGTCTCAACACTGTTTAAATCTGTATCGTTATTATAATAGTGACTAAGTGTAATCTTATGTAGTCTCAATACATTCCGCTAATTATCTATTATGTGGCATGTACACATTGAATATAAATCGTATGGTCTAATATCGCTAGGACACCAATTTCAATTTGAGTTTTAGTGCTCAATATTTGAAAGTATCCATGAAGTCACAGCGATGAGTAGTTACAAGAATAAGGCCCTTATAACTTACAATGGTGTCGATAAGGCAGCGTAATGAATGATACAGAAGCACTAACAAAATAAACGATACCAAAACAGTGTGGCGAAAATAATGACTATAACGCGTGTTATTTTGAGATGGCGTGTCAGGAATGTCAGAACTAAAAGAGGTTATGGGAGAAACCGTTCATCCTTATGAAACCTGAAACAGCGGAACAGCCTGAACCTGGCGGTGAAAGGGCACGATAGATGGCGCTTCGGCGGTGATTCGTAGCAGTTACTACTTGAAACCGGCTCAGTTGGTTTCTGTGACAGAATGATAGAATTGCGAACAAAATAAACATCATAATATAACTTAGTAAACTATTGTTTTAAATAATTGATTAGTTTAAATTATTGTTTTTAACAATATTTGAACATGAAAAAACATAGAATGTTATAGTAAAACCATTTCTAAAATGAACGCCCCTCTACCGAATTCAGAATTTTTTTTTTCTGTGATTTCTGTTTTTCTGTATTTCCTCTCACACGTTGAAATCATCACGGTTTTGTGGAGGGAAGTTCATTTTTAGAATGGTTTTACTATACATACATTATAAAAAAAACAGAATTATCATATTTTATTTATTTATTGAGCTTTCCACAAAAGATAATAAATAAATACATTTTACGAAGTAGCGTTATTACGATCAGACAGGATATTTTTTTTTATCAATTAAAAATTCAGTGATATAGTTCATTTCTTAGTTATGTAAATCATGAAATACTACAATGGATCCTTATAATACCCTCATTTTGAATGGTACTGAATAAAAATCGTTTTACCATCAGACAATAAAAAAAAAAAAAAGTACAATTTAGTTAATTATTTAACACAGAGAATCATCACAGAAACCAACATAACCGGTAGACTATAGAGTACGCGCCACCAGTCACAAAAACATCTAGACATTCCAATTTAGAAAATAGAGTAAGAAATCACACACACAAATGGTGGCGCGAAGTCTAAGCAATTACCGGTGGTGGTGGCAGGGGCAGTTGCCCCCGCCTGCGTCGCACTGCCCCCGTCGCCCCCGTTGCCCCCGACGCCCCCGTCGCTCAGGTAGGCGCGCCACTCCTCGGCTGCACCAACACAAGTCGTTAGCAACTAACAGACTTACACTGATCGAACCGATATCTTACCGATGTAGAGTGGGTTTTGTTAATTCTTTACCTAGCAATGCTACCCATATTTTAGGAATTTTTGACACAGTTTGTCATTTGTATTGAAATGTCAATTGCTCTTATTTGAGCGACATGTAATTTGTATACAAACTGTTATCAAAGCTAGTGACTGGGCCGCGATTGCACCGTCAACTAGTGGTTACAATTACGTATAATATTAAGGGCTAGTTTCACCGGTTACAGATAAATCTTCAGATAGTCATCTATCTTCAGATAGTGTATCTGACCGATATTTGTACCAAACTGTGTAGTTTATCTGGCATATAAGTTACAGATAGGCTTTATCTGTAATCGGCGAAGCAGGCCCTAAGTACCCCAGGGTCAGCTAGTATAATATAAAAAGTCAACGTTATTATAGTCACATAGTACGATATGTTATAAGAATACTTCATTTAATGTAATAAATAAAGGCGTGTTCAGACTCACTCTGCTTGAAAGTCTCGTAAGGGTGTGCGTCGTCGCACGCACAGTCCGGCACGATGGTGTTGTGCGCCACGAGGCATTCCACGTCTTTGGTCCATGGGTTTCTAAAACGTCATAATGATAATTATTCATTTAATTAACAATATTTGAATATGAAACGGATAACAAATTATGAAATAGGAAATCTTCTAATTCTTACTAAAAAACAAACTAAACATCAAAGACAACATCTTGGAAACATTTAAATTAAAACTTGATTAATTATTTATTTTATTGAAGCTGCAGAATAAAAAGTAGTATCCACTATAACTCAGGAAAAAAAATCGGACAGGTCTTAAGCCGCGTTTATATTTATCTGACGTGTCGTGCTTGTGACGATATCGGTTTCATAAATTTCTTACATACGTCAGAAGCCGTCACAACACACCGCGCTACCATATAAAATGTCTAAAACCGATACTGTTCTGATGCATCACAACACGACACGTCAGATAAATATAAACGCGGCTTTAATCATGTAATTAAATTGAAAAATCAATAAAATTTAAAAAACAGATAAATTTTTACTTTTCGTCTGTTGTTTGTGTTAGTATTCAAAAGTGTTGTGCTAGCACATATTTCATAGAATAAGCCCTTAATATGTTAACTTTTATAATATTTTGTATCTGTGCCTTAATAAATAAAAAAGTAGTAATGTGTGCAGAGTAGACTCACCTGAACGGTTTAAAATGCGTCTGTATAGTGGTGGTGGATCCGTCCTTGCGTCGGAAGGCGTACGGCGGCGTGTGCAGCGCGTGTTTACGCAACAGCGCGTGTTTGTGTGCGCGCGCCACCGCACCCAGCTGCGGACCCGACACGTACTCGTATAGGGACGTGCCTAACAGCTCCTGGGGGAGGAAACCGAGCGCTAGCCGGACCCTGCAAATTAATATTAATAATTAAATACCTCCTCGACGATCTCTGTGGCGCAGCGGGCGAAGGTCCGCCTGCGACGCAAGAGGTTGCGGGTTCGATTCCCGCCTCGGTACAACAATTTGTATGATCTGCAAATATTTGTTCCGGATGTCTGGGTGTTATATAATGTATAATAAAAAATATCCGCTGTTTTCTCGTGGTCCCAGGATTTTGTCCCATTAATGGGACCACGAGGGAGAACTGTTTCTCGTAGTCCCATTGTTGTGTAATTACATCCTGTATATGTATAAAAGTTTGTGGTTACCAAAAGAAACATTGATAAAATAAATGTAGCAATTTCATATTACTTAGGTAAGAATAACATTCTATCTATGTATGTATATTATATTAAGTATATCAGAAATCTAGCACCCGTAACACATGCTTCGAGCTTACCACGGGGCTAGATGTCGCTGTGTAAAATTGTCCAGTAATATTTATTATTTATTTATTTATTATTTAAATACAGAATTGGATCTTTATCACTGGATCTACCAAGAGTCATCCATCATCATCATCATCATCATCATAGTGCAACGACAACAATACCTCAAGACCCCGAGGTCACTCCGTGAAGCCAGTGAAGAGCCCAGGAGGATTCTGTGCTTTTGGACGGAGTTAGGCTGGTTATACTAGCAAATTTCATCACGCATAACGGACCGCCTTTGAGTCTAAATGCGGAAAACTGAGCCATCCTAACTAACTAACTACTATCATCATCATTTCAGCCATCGGACGTCCACTGCTAGGCATAGGCCTCATGACTTCCAGGTATTATGGTCGGATGCTGCCTGCATAAAATAAATTAATATACCTATATAATTAATTGGCTAAATAAGAAGGCTTCTAACCAGCAGTTGATGTCAATAGGCTGATACAATACAATACATTGCATTATATTGTATTTATTTTTCATTGTAGGTAGGATCGTCCAAGTGATCTCTAGGAGTTTATGGTAATAAATGACATAAATCTTTGGTAAGAAACTGTAATGTATTGTGTCAGTATACGTATAACCCGCGCAGATAGAAAATAGATTTGAAAATGGCGGCGGGTACGTATGGTACGATTGGCAAAACAAGGATAAAAGTATAGACAGCGATAGAGAGTGAGCGAGAACGCATGCGAACGGACGCCATTTATAAATCAATTCTTTAAGTTCGCGGCTTTTATATTACATTACCTTTGGTCCACGAAGAGGAACTTGCCGTCGATGGCGTGTCGCGACACGTACTGCAGCTTTCTTGTCGGCGGCGCGGGGGCGGGGGACGGCGAGGGGGCGGGGCGCGGGGGCTCCTGCAGGGCTCGACCAATGGCGACGAGGCACGAGAGGGATGCCTGTTCTTCGTCTCCTTCACCCCCGCCGCCCGTCTCCAGCTCTGCTGGTGCCCACGATTTTAAGTAACCTACGGAAAGATACAATATCTGAGTTATTTTATCCATTTAACAATAAGACGTTTCGAGCGGTTTGCTCGTGATCACGGAAAAACCGTTGATGCTGAATAGACGCTATTGAGAGCACAGATTTTATTACTAATTTTATTTGTAATTTTATGTAGTACCTACACAAATAAATCTTATCTTATTTTATAGTGATTGACTCTCACTTAAGTTTTCTAAATTTTTTAAAAATGATTTGGACATATTACAAGATCACAACGTAACCTTGGTCCTCGAGTGGGAGTCGAAGGAGTTACGTAAGTAAGAGCTTGAATTTATCCCATCCCTCATATCTTCAGATAAGCACTGATCGCGCCATCTATCAGTTTTGTTACGAAGGTTTAGCGCAACCAGGGCTAAACTGGGTGGCGTGGGTTCGACTTCCCCTCCCGAGGACCAAGGTAACGTTGTGATCTCGTAATTTTCTCCATACCATTTTCTAAAAATTTAGAAAACTTAAGTGAGAGTCAATCACTCTTATCTAATCTTTCTAATAATTCAGATTTATATATTATCCTAGGTTTTAGCACTGTTATAACCCGCGCAGAAAGAAAATTGATTTGAAAATGGGATAGTGAGTGAGCGAGAACGCATGCGAGCGGACGCCATTTATAAATCAATTCTTTAAGTGCGCGGCTTATAGTCATCTCTCTCTTGACCAAATAACATGATTTATATTATCCTATATATATTTTAGCACTGTAAGCCATCTATCTCTGGACCAAATAACATGATGTATGATGACCTGTGCATTGCACGACGCAATACTTGCGCTCGTGTTTCTTCCTGTGCTTGGTGTCTTCTTCTTTAACGGTCGGCGGCGGCTCGGCCGACTGCTTGCACTTGATGCGGCAGAAGAAGGAGCGACGCGCGCCCGGACAGAGCCGCTGAGCGCCCGCCACCATGTCTGACTTTACGGGTAGCATCGCTGGAACGTGTACGTTTAACATCATTTATTGCCATCATTTATTGTTCATTTATATTATTTCATTATTCATTTATATTTGTTGACCTCTGTGGCACAGCGGGCGAAGGTCTGCTTGCGCCGCAGGAGGTGGCGGGTTCGATTCCCGTCTTCGAAAAAAAAATTTACGATCTGCAGATTGCAGATTTGTTCTTAGTGTCTGGGTGTTATGTAATGTAAAATAAAAAATCTTAGCTTAGAGCTTACCACGGGGCTAGATGTTGCTGGGTGAATTGTCCGGCAATATTTATTTATTTATTTTTGTATACGTATAGTAGTGTATTATGTATTGTTTATGTGTGTGTTTGGTAGTAAATAAATGTATGTCTATGTCTTTTGGTTTTAATAATTTTAGTTTTAGTTTAATGTTTGTACTTTAGCCTCGAGCAGACCGGATGCGTATATGTACACGTAAGCGTAGACGTGCACGTACCACTGAGTTGTAATGTATGGGAACGTATTAGACAGGACACACTGCTTGCGTAACGTGACGTGCGCGTGCAGTGTGTCCTGTCACATACATTCCCATACATTACAACTCAGTGGTACGTGCACGTCTACGCTTACGTGTACATATACGCATCCGGTCTGCTCGAGGCTTTATACGTACTTTTTGGTGTACAATAAAGTGTTTTTGATTGATTGATTCAGAGAAATTTAAATCGCGCAGTATGGTACATAAGACTTGGCTCGACTTTGTCTAGATTTCATTAATTTTAGAGATAAACGAGCAGCTTCGTCGAGTTAGAATCGGGGCCTTTATAATTTTAAACAAAATACTACGGTATTTCATACATAAAACATAAATTTACATTCGAGAAAATAGCATGAACTTAGTCATAAAAATAGATAAAGCGTTTACAATGTTTTTCTAGAACAAGTTTTGTAAACAGAGACTTATTGTGATTCAAATTATTCAGAATTATACAAAATATAAAAATTCCAAAAGACGCAAAATAACAATAGTCCATAATTCATGAAATAAAAGTGTTATTTTTAGGTTTGATTTAAATACACGTGATGGCCAAAAGCGTGGGGCGCACTGATTTCTATGTTTTATTTATTAATTTTGAGAGAGGGCGCTGTTGTGCCACGCTCAACATCGGCTCTGTGTATATTGTGGAAATAAAACTAAAACCAGTGTTATAAACAAGTAAAGTAGAATTAAACGGACAAATAAACAACTGATCTACAACATATATTGTGGAATAAGTGAAATAATACCCCAATCGTTTATAAAAAGTAAACAACTTGCATAGTGGAACTATCAATGTTTTTAGTCGAATGGACAAAAATTAAGTATTAAAACTGCCAACACAAACTTAATTACGTTACGAAGTGAACCTGTGAGAATACTAGTGATCTTATTGTGGACTATTTACGCAAAACAACAAAAAAAAAAAAAAAAATAACCTAAAAATTTTTCGAGATGATGCAACAAACATCAATTGAATTGTAATTAGGGACAACTCTCGAAAATTGCATGAACTCGTTTGGAAAACACGCAAGAGGTAACATACAACTAGTGCAACATAACAGCGTCTAATTGTTGTTATCAAAACTGAACTCTGAAGTCTCTAATTATGGAGGATATTATGAATGTACTTCGTCAAATTCAAAAAGATCTGAATGAACAAAAACTTACCATACAGGAAAACGCTGAAAAAGTGACAGAACAAGTAACACAAAATATAAACAACATATTAGAAGAAAAATTTAGAAGTTTAGAAGAAAAATATGTCAACCTTCAGATAAAAGTAGAAAACCAGGAAAAACGACTATATTTCTTGGAAAAACAAGCAAGGCAAAGAAACATTGTATTTTTTGGCATAGAGGAGAAAGAAACATCATACTCAAACTTGGAAAACACTATGGAAGAGTTTATTAAAAAATACTTTGGTTTAGACCTTGAGCGTAGAGACCTACAGGAAATAAAGAGAATTGGAATAAAAGGAGAAAGGCCTAGACCAATTGTTGTAACGTTTTCTACCCTAGGACTGAAAATAAATATACTTAAGCAAAAAACAACCCTGAATGACACATCATACTACATAAAAGAGGATTATCCGCAGTATATACTTAATAAAAGGAAAGAACTACAAGACCGAATAAAGATTGAGAAAGATAAAGGAAACACAGCCATAATAAAATATGATAAACTTATAATACTAGAGAACAATACTAACACAAAAAATAAAAGAAACCTTTCAATATCTCCCGAAAATAATATTAAAGAAAATAAAACTAAAAAGAATAAATTTCAACCAACAACATCAAAAGCCAAGATCACAAGGTCAAATAGTGCCAACGATGGAGTTATTAAACCAAGCATATTAAGCTTCTTAACAAATAAAAATGCTGTACCTAAAAATTAACTGCAACAGAAGGCCCTTTCTTCACTACATATAATACCACAGAAAATCAAATATAAAACATAATATAAAAATCTTCCAATCCGGCTGGTCACCGTGGCAAGATTATGACCACAACCCTCCATGGATATAGATAGATATATATATAGAACCATAGAACTATAAATTGAAAAACATAATATATTGTAATCGCTTGATACCTACATGATACATCAGTAAACCCCTAGAGCCGTATAAGTACAGACAGCATAATCATAATTTAATATCTCAACACTGGGGCACATCATAAAACACAACAAATAACATGCAACAGTAAGCGTCTTTGGAGGAGACCTTTACCCACACCGGGGTTCCTGTAAAAATACTACTTAAATAAGTATAATATCGAACTAACATAATTTAAGATCATTTACTAATTTAAACAATAAGATTTTTTGCAATATCTTAAGTATTCCAAACCATTGTAAAAAACAGGAAATAAAAAGGTTTTTTATTTTATTTTATTTATTTTATTTATTTATTAATTTTAGACGTTACGAATGGTTTGTCTGTGTTTTATGGTTTTTTCCAGTAAGATTTTCCTGCGGTAAAAAAGTAGCCCATTTCATAAAACAGCGATGTCAAAACAACAAACTCTTTAGCTATATAATTTTGTTCAGAAACTAAACAAGTTTGTTTTAACTTTGTTTATTATGTAAATCTAATTTAATAAGTAATGTTACTAGGTATGCCAAATCGCTTGAAATGTTGTATCAGTAAAGCCTGCGTGTATACAAATACACTAGTTTTTGTTTAGTTAAAAAGTACCTAGTAGTTTTGATTTTATAGGCATTCAAAGTTTCGAAAAATATCGAGTCTCGCTAACAGTCACATGAGCGCTTGTGACGTCATAGTGCAGCACGATCAGTCTGGTTCACTCAGTCCGCTTGCATTCGCTTGTTATTGTGACGTAACACACCGTAACCGGCGGCTCGCGTCGTACGGTTACAACTTGTTTTACTTCTAAATCGGAAACTAATTGATGTATCGAAGTAATTCTTTCACTAGTATTTTTTATATTTGACATAGAATATGGTGTGCTATTCATCAAAATTAGGTAACATTATCAATTGTATTTTAAGATAATAAATACTTTTTCATTTAAAAAAAAGAATTTTCTTTTCCTTTTTCTAAATCCAGCAAGATGGACAAGAAGATATCTACCTTTGTAAATGTTCTCCGACATTATTACGACTTTTATCTATTTATTTATAAGAATTAAGCTTGCGGAGAAACCGGTAGCGGTTTAAGCAAGATATTTTCTTAATTAAGGACCTATTTTTGTAATTTTGTAAAAAAGATATATTAATCATTGAATATATATAAGTTTTGTTCGAGAAAATTATAACTATAATATTAAGGTATTCACAATAAGCAAATTGTGTTCCTGAGATTAGGGCGGTCAAACAAACAACTCATAATATTAGTATAGTTGAAAGGTATGACTTACTCTTAGCATCGATGAGTCTCTCGCGCGGGCTGAGGTCCGAAGAGGAGAGCTGTTCCTTCACCTTGGCCACGTCTTTGGGATGCAGTATGTCGAACAAACTCTGACCCACCAGCTCAGACTGAAACACACAATAAATAAATAAATATTACTAGATAATTCACATAGCCAAATGATAAGCTCTAAGTTTGTGTTACGGGTGCTTGATTTATAATATACCTAATAAAATAAACATACATAGATATTTTATTATTTAACATATAATGTTGTTACGAGGCGGCAATCGAACCCGCATCCACTTGCGTCGCAGGCGGACCTTCGCCCGGTCCGCCACTATCGAATTCACTAATCGACAAAAAAGCTGTCACAGTCTAGCCTTGGTTACACTGCTGGCATATGGATCAATAATGATCTTTACATAGATTAAGAATACTACCGAGACACGGCCATCACATTAAGTATATCAGAAATCTAGCACCCGTAACACAAGCTTAGAGCTTATCACGGGGCTAGATGTCGCTGTGTGCCTAGCAATATTTATTATTATTATTTAAAAGTAAAATAAATTGTAATACCTGTTGATAATGCAGCGTATTAGTGACAGTATGCGACAGATACAGCAGCCGTCCGCGGTCGCACCCCACTACCAGTAAGAAGGCGGGTGCCTGCCTCGCCGCATGCAGCAGTAGTGCATTCAGCGCACGTTCGGGCAGCAGCGCAGGCCGCGGACGCTGCGCAAGTGCGCACGCGGACAGCGCACCGCGCACGCCGCGCAGATGCGCCACAGCCATGCGCAAAACGCTCAGTTTGTCCAACTTGCGAGCCATCGCACCGCACATGGGTATCATGCCGCTCAGTTCGGTGATGTATGTATTCATTTTGTCGCGGCGACGCTTTTCGATCTCGCTGTGGTTCTGTCTGCATTCACAGAACGCACATAAAATAATGTATAGTAAGCTTTTGAATTACATTTAAAATTGATGATGAAAATGTAAATAGCCAATGCAGCTTTCAGGTGAATTTTTTAAAGTTATTTAAAGTATTCAAAATGAATTTAAAAAAAATAAGATCAATGTGAAATGAATTTATAAACATATTGTACATAGTTTTTCTAAATTCCAGTAGTAAAAAATAGAGTGTAAAACATTCACTGTTGATAATCCTGACCAACAGTGAATGTTAACGGGCTAAAATGTATGATGGATATAGACCGAGAGCGGGCACCGATTTCAGTATTTGAGGCAAGCTGGAAACTTGTCGAGCACTTATCCTTTTACACCCCAACACGAAACTGATGAGTAGCTGGATGGTCAGTTCCATATTGGGGTATTATACATAGGTGCGGTACAAGATTTCAGCTTGTTTTCAGCCAAAATTGGTGCCAGCGGATTACTATGAACATTCTAACTTGATATAATAATGAATGATTGCAAATGAATGCAGCGGGCGATCAGCTTACTTCTTCCCAGGGCAAGCAATGATGCGATGATGGGGTGATGATGACAGATCATCTTACTTCTTGTCGGGCATGGTCACGCAGGAGGTGGTGCGCGAGGAGCGGGACTCGTCGCCGCAGTCGTCGTCGTACACACTCGCCGTACCACTGGAATTGTACGTCGTTGTACATTCGGCCAGAGTGGTCTACCAGTTTTGACAAAAGTTTCTATGCGATGTCATGATCGATGTGGTTGACTTTTCTAACATAATTTAACTGACGTACAAACGAATCTCAACCGTGGAGGTAGACTACATTTAAGGCTTACTTTACTTGAAAAAATTTTGCTTACGGACTACCGAGAGCTGGCACGAATTTTGAGTAGGTGTTTCAGGCAAGCTGAAAATGTATCCCGCACCTCTCTTAATACGTACCAACATGAAACGAATGCCCTGGTAGTATAGCGGGATATTTTTAATATCTGTCAAGTCCAACCAACATAAAGCAGTTAGTTATCCGATCTTATTTAAGGTATTTACTCTAATAACATTTTAGTTGCTTCAATTAGTTCACATTCCAGAAATGACATAACATATTATTAACTAATTTTGTTTAAAACTAGTTAAACGTGTTAACTTGGCAACACTGAATAAGGTTTGACTTCACGTGAAACATTTCTTAAAGTATTGCCATTATAATTAACCTACAGTAACAGAACAATTAATTCTTTATAATTTTGATTGGGCGGGCAACCCATTAAGGGAAGCCGTGGAAAGTCGCGTTGTTAGCGAAAGTGGCGCGATTGTGGGACCCTCGGGATCGGTTGCTAGGCAACGGGGAGCGACAAATTGATCACATTGTCGTGATATCGCTCACCAGGATCAACTAGTAGGGAAGAAAGGCCTCAGGTGTACTGCACCTATAATTTGTATGTTGTGACCATTTAAGTTTGGGAATAGGTTAAAGTCATTTTGACAAAAAGTTAAAATTGCATTATAACATTTTATGCGTGTCGATTTATTGAAGTATTCCCGTAAATACAAATGATGGACAATCAACCAAGGAATTAATCAGGACAATTTCGTTTTCTATCCGAAAACCTGTATTCATAACACCAAGTGTTTTCACTCTGTCATTACGTTTAAACTTTACGGCCAAGAGAGAAGTCATTAGGTCCCGCAGTGCGAACGTAAATAGGGGTGATTGTATATGGCTGAGGATAATGTTATATATAGGTATGAAGAGGAACTCACTAGGAAGACGACTTCCGTTTCCTGGTGGCGCTGGCGGCGCTGCGTTCGGACACGGAGCACTGCGGGTCACTCATCTCGTACTCACCGCTGAAACAATTAATTAAAGATAAAGATAAAGAATTATTTATTGTAAAACTGTGTAGGTACATAAAGTTCTTAAATTTAGGTAGTATCAGCAGTCTGCCCACTTGGAGCGTACAACAATATATAATTTTCACACTTGTATATAAATCCTGGACTACACAAACAACATTGCTGAAGTATCTGTAATATTATAAAGCTGAAGAGTTCGTTTGTTTGTTTGAACGCGCTAATATAGATTTTTTTGTTACGAATTATAATACTTCAAGCTTTGGACAGTATATTTATAGAGGGAGACTAAATTGAACGAAAGCTGCCTGCTTTATATCGTCGGTGGGGGACTCGCGGCCCTTGAACCTTCACTGCCACTCTTCATTGCTCTCGATTGCAATGCGTGCACATGATTTACTGCAATTCTCACAGTGCAACAAGCAAACCATATCATGGATTTCTTCGTGAAATGTAGCTACTTACTAATTATGTACATGTATGATGTATGCTTTTTTACTTCGAGGTTTAGGGAAGGTTTTGCTATGCAATGTAGCTAATGCCACTTGCTGATTTGAACAAGAATTTGCTATTACTCTTGCGCGGGTCACGAGGGCGCGGCGTGCAGAGCGAGCAGAGCTTCACACACATTAACTGTTCAAAAAAATAGACTGGATGACACTTGCTTATGGTTAGCTTTGCAGCGGCAAAGCTAACCATAAGCAAGTGTCATCATCGTCATCATCATGTCAGCCGTTGGATGCCCACAGCTGGACATAGGCCTCCCTTAATGATTTCCATTTATTGCGGTCGGACGCGACCTGAATCCACCGCGAGCCAACCGCTTTCACCAGATCATCTGTCCACCTTGTTGGTGGCCGTCCGACGCTGCGCTTGCCGATCCGCGGTCTCCACACGAGATCTTTTCGGCCCCGTCGGCCATCTGTTCTCCGTGCTATATGGCCTGCCAAAGAGCTAATCCACATTGCAGAGCGAGCGTGGCATCGGACACACTAACTGTTCCAAAACCTAAACTGCATGCCTGCTGTAACTAACCATAAGCAAGTGTAGCTAGGAGTGTATAGTGTATACTTACAAGTGTGAGCTCTTCCTCTTGCGCGGGTCGAGGGGGTGCAGCGCGGCGGCGGGCGGCAGCGCCACCTCGGCGCACGCGCTGCCCGCCGGCGCCGCCGTCAGCTCGTACGCGGGGCTCGTGCCCGCGGTGCTCCTAGACAACACACTCTTTATAACATCGCTTATAAATATACAATTAAAGGGGTTCAGATCAGAAACAGAAGAAGAGGGGGAAAAAAGGGGTGGTGATTGATAGTGATGACATCAGAGAGGGGTGGCGGCGTGTTGTGAAGCTTGCCACCAAAAAAACAACTTAATGATGACCACCACCACTCTGCCAAGAGTGACATCGACTAAAGAAGAAGATAACTACTGGTGGAGACTCAAACTCTATGGCTCGCACGGCAAAGTAGAGACTATGGGTTCTATTGACGACGACTTGGAACGTAACATATTGAGTTGATTTAATAGTTTAATCATATTTCAGTAAGAAGTTAAAATTGCTACAGTTTCTCATATTTTGTAACACTATCACAATTTAAAAATATATTTGTATCGCGCTGCGCGGTATGTTCAAAGGAGAATTAGCAATCACTTTTGTTAAAAGTTGTATGATACGGTTTTCAGGGTTAGTCATTTACAAAGTGATAATTAATTATTTTTGAAGGACTTCGGGGTCCGTTTATCATAGTCAAGACCCAAATATACCCCTACCAAGTTTTTTAACTTTATGCAAAAGTAAAACGAAAAGTTCTCGATTAAGTAGAGTCGGGTTGATAGAGTAGTCTCTATCAGGGCTACTTACTAGGTATTGGTGCTGTATTTGAACTGTACCAACACACGAAAATTTGATATACATAACCTCTATAGTCAACATAAGTATAGGTAAGAAGACTACTAAGTTTAGTCTATGGTGGTAAGGTTTAAACCGCACAAGTCAGACTCGCACATATCCGAAATACATTATCTTTTTGTTATGACGGCAATTATCGGCGGCCTTTGCTGAGGGTATAGGTCATCAAACACAAAATTTGCGCGAGTAAAAGTAGTTATTATATTTACCCTCTGATAGACAATTACCAGTTTTGTCATACCAAAAGCCACGGAGACCCATTGTTAGAGGATGAAAATCACATAAAATTTGCCTAGCAAGTAAATTTAAATATTAGAAAATCCTATATTTAAATATTAGAAGAAGTAACAGTAGAAGTATCATTTCATCGCGGTAAATAGAACTCTTTACAGCTATAGGACGTGTTCAAAACATAGCCTATGTTCAGAAGTATGTGTTACAGATGAAATATTTTAAATATGTCCAGTTTTTTCAGCATTTTTCGTGAACTAGCCAGCAATCACTAAATAATTCGTCGATCATTTCTTTGGACGCGTCGGACGTCCACACTGCCGAACGGTTACAACAATTTTTTTCTAAATTCCATTTTCTAGTTATCTTAAGTACGTGCTAATGGGTATTTCTGTAATGTAAATGTAACGAGCTGTTGGAGATTAGTTTCGGTTTAGTTTGAATTGTCAATTGTTACCATTTATGTATATAGGAAATAGTATATTTAAGTTCTACAATAATTGAAACTTCTTCAAATCGTGTAGCAAGCTTTCCGAGGTAGCCTGCCTTTGGATCGTCAACTATTCATCGTTTTGAGTTTTAGAGTTCCGTAAAGGGTGGATTTAAAACCCGTCTATTAAAAAGTAAAAGGCATCCATATCACCCTTCGCGCATTCGCTTTCTATTAGGACAATGCCTTATATAACTTATTTATTAATATTTATTACATTTTATAAACAATACTGACGCTTATCTAGATACATATCAGCGCAGCATTAGTAGCACCTTGAAATCTACCTAGAAAATAAAACAACCAACTATGACCAATCAATTTCTACATGTACTTGTATATCGAATAGAAATTGCGCGATAGCAACCACAAATAGTACCGAATATTCTAGAGGAAGAGATTCAAGAGACTGTAACATAATAATATGATGCAGGTGGTTATGATAACGTACTGGAATATATATTCGAAGTCGTCCATTGCGTTGGCGCAGTGCAAGTCGGCTCGGTGCCGCGCCGCCGGCGACGCAGGACGCGAACGCGCGCGAACTGCCGGCCGCCTTGACATTGGCGCGGTATATGCACTAATCGCGATGTTGCCAGTGTTATCATATGTTATGTGCCAATCTTTGTAACATTGTTTGTTGTTATGAACGTGCGATTTGTATAATACCCACATTACAGTGTATAAATCAAGCTGGACACTCTCTGTATTTTCTACAGCATTAAATAAAGGGAAGAGAACAAAACATCGGGGAAGTCCTTCTTAAGTATAAACAAAAACTACCCTATTTCTGTAGTAATAGTAAAGGACCCATGAGAGAGCCTTGACTAATCTCTGCCTAATCAATATCAAATCTTTTCCAGGAACGCCCCGTGCTATGTTTATACGCATATTGTTATAAGATGCGATAAACAGATTCGCTCTCTTAATAATGACTTTTTATTACCCGTCAAGGCGTTAATTAATGGTTCACGAGTGCATTGAAATTGCGCGTAATTTCCGTGAATCAGTGGATTAGAGCTGAGGAGGGCGCGTCGTGTAGAAAGACGGCAAGGTTAACAGCGAAATACAGGTTCTACTAGTATTTTTTCCTTGTGAATTGTTATTGTTTCCATCGCATCTAAATTAGCTTACTGGCGTCACACGTTTGTATTATATCATGCGTAATACTTCTAGTCTTGTATAGTGCAAACCGGAAGTGGGTGTGGATCTGTAGGATGATTATTGCTTTGATGACATTAATATTGCATTTGATCCGGAAAATATAGAGTAAATAAGAATTATAATGAATTACAGCGGCGCATCATTAGACATGTATCACAAGCTTCGACCTTCCCACGGGCCAGTGTGAGTTAAATCCAGCAACATCAACAAATTCCAAAGCGCAAAATAGTATATTAAAGTAGAGCCGGTCTTAGTTCCGTAGGAATGTAAATGATTGTTAAATATCTTGACTGGCAAATCAATACAACTCTGCTAAAACATTTGATCATTTTATCTTGAGCATCATCAAAATCAAAATCTGTATTTTATTTCATCATTATCATAGCCCCATTATGTTCCCACTGTTGGGAGACAGGGGCTTTTTAACGAGATATTAGTTAATTCCACGCTGGCCAAGTGTGTGTTGATGAATGACAATTATGTATGTAAATTAATAGAAATTGGTATGAGAAAAATTACGTAACGCCTCGATAGCGAAGTTGGTTAACGCGCCTGGGATCTAACTGGGAGGCGTGGGTTCGACTCCCACTCGAGGGCCAAGGTTACGTTGTGATCTTGTAATTTTTCTCATACCAATTTCTATTAATTTAGAAAACTTAAGTGAGAGTCAATCACTATAATATAACAAATAGTAATTATGTATGTACTTTAAACTTATCAAAATTCTCGGAACATGTCGGTTTTCTCACGATGTTTGCCTTTAACGTTAGAGCACGTTTCAAAGCGCCCTTACATTTTATTTGTGTTGTAGTACCAATTTTATTTACTAGCATGTAGCTCTACTAGTAGCTATTTTAAGATATCTGCATGCTTAACCATATGTATACTCATGTATTATGCAAATAAATGATCTTTATCTTTAAGAGCAGAATGCAATTCGATCTGAACTAGGCGGGGGGCGGCTGCGCGCGCGCGGGGCGCTCAGGTTCAAGTGCAAGGTCGCAATCGCAATAGAAGCGCGGCAAACTCGCGCGCAAATCCGCTACCTACATACATGTAATGAACTGCATGTACATGTACACAGTGCATCGTACATGTACATTGCAGCATAGAGTTGTGCGCTGTGAACGATAAATCTACATTTAATAATTAAAAACATTTACTCAATAAACTTATTCATCATCATAATTTCAGCCATCGGACGTCCACTGCTGGACATAGGTCTCCCTTAATAATTTCCAGATCAGATGCAGCGTCAGGTCCATCTTGTTGGTGGACGTCCGACGCTGCGTTTCCGATCTGTGGTCTTTACTCGAGAACCTTAAGGCCCCATCACCCATTTGTTCTCCTTGCTATATGGCCTGCCCATTGCCACTTCAAAGAGCTAACCCGCTGGGTTATGGCGGTGACCCACGTTTTTCTACGTATCTCTTCATTTCTGATTCAGAAATGAGAATGTACTGTTCATGAGAACTATGATGAAGCACCACGTTTCGGATCCGCAGCCAACACTGGCAACACACATTAGTAATAAATAATGCCAGTATGTATTGGTCTCTATGAATAGTGCTGATAGTATCAGCGAGTACTAGTCCGGAAAAGTTATTTATTATATCTATAGATAAAGCTGAACATGAGTCTAAGTATCGCATGCGACAATTGCATAATTGCGCCGCAATAGAAACAATGTATGCACCGTGTTTTCCTCGTGATGTCTACGTAGGTATGTACATACATACCAACTACCTACGTGTACTACTACCTAGTAGGTTTATGTCCGGCAACATTATGAGTAGTACTCGATGACAATAATCCAAGAGCTGACACCAATATTTGGGAAAGTATTTGAAGCAAGCTGGAAATGTTACAAACTTAAAAAAAAACAGCACTGAACAGCAGACCTGGCTGCTAAATACCGGGACATCATATTTTTGGATCACCTGGCACATCAGAATTAAATAGATTCTATTTAAAATATAAATATAAACAAAAAAATGTAGATATCCTTTTGCTGGTGAGGGACCTGTCGTTTCGAATAGAATTGAATTAAGGACAAGTTTTCAGCTTGCCTCAAATAACTACCCAGAAATTGGACCCTGCACTATAAGTTGACTCTTTCACTGCCAGGTTGAGAAACTTGAACGCGTTTGTAAACCAGAACTAAGTTCATCAGGTGTTCAATTTCGCTAAAGACGACTCTACATTCATTAATTTCTAGGAAGAATTTCTAGAAGATAAAAGTAATATGAGTAAGTATACAAAGTATACAAAGTGCACTAAGCGACATCGCACAATGGAAATGGTATTTAGACATAAATAGAGTACCAAAGACATTTTAATCACGGAACATGTCATACTAGAAAACCTACAGAAATCATAAACAACCACTTCTAAACGCCAAAAAAGAGAGAAAAAAACAACAACCACTTATTGTGGGGTGAGAGGGGATTTTATTGGTGTTGCTTCACTTTCACATATAACGTTGACACTGTCGTCAAATGTTTTAAATGTCGTGAGTTAAAAAGTGCTTTTATTGTTTGTATTATTTTTCAAAGGCACATCCCGGCTATACAACCGTATAACCGGGATGTGCCCTAGAGTCATACATAATACACAAACAACGTCCTGCCTAAAAGAAACACGACCGGAAATTGGATTACCCAAAATAGGTAAGAATAAGGAAAAATGTCTTGATTTGCTGAGAGTAGGTTCGTGAAAATGGCTGTTAAAACAATAATTAGAGTCATAATCATATACCGCTCGCTAATCCGATTTTATAAATTATTTATGTGTTGGATAGTACGTTAATCGAGGAAGGCTATAGGCTATATTGTAGCATGGTACTAATTTAATTTAAAAGGTTTCGTTATATTACTTACTAGTGCACTAAAGTATTATGCACTCGTCCATAATACTCTTAAGCGGTCTACACACCAAAGCTGGCGGCCCGGCGGCACAGCCCGTCGGCTTAGTGCCGGCGGCTTCAGAATGTCCAAGCCGAACGACTTTGCCGGCGGCAATGCCGGCGGCACGACAGCCGCGGCATGTGGTGTTCTAGTAATACGTCACTACTCTATGAAAGCCGGCGGGCAACTGACTGAGGGATGCCGCCGGCAACGGCATGCAGCCCCGCCGGCTTGCTTGCGCGGGCGCAAGCCGGCGGCATGATTGTACAAAATAAGGCCGGCGGGTTGGGCCGCCGGGCTGTGCCGCCGGGCCGCCGGCTTTGGTGTGTAGACCGCTTTACGTTTAAGTTTGGTTTAAGGCGATATAATTAAGCTCACTTTACAATGAAGTATTTTGAATAATATAAAGCTACACTTAACAATGGTATTTTAACATGAAAATCGGATTAATTTTCCATTTGATAACTAACAGTTATGATTCATATATTACGCAATCAAGTGCAGTAATTGAAAAGTTACGTAAAATGTGAATACGACACCATTGCCGAAGGCTCAATGTCGGGACGGCAGCCCTCGCTGATCGAAGTATTAATTAGCTGCCACGACAGAGGGGAACGCCGGTTCTTTTTAATCCTTCAGAGAGATTGTTTACATTTCCTTCACGAACTTTTCAATTGCAAAATATACCTTAGTGTTTTTCAAAGGTAGGTAGTCAAACCCAATAAACATACAAAAGTCTCGTTAAAACTCGAGAAAAACTGAAACGATTTGGCAAATTTTAGTTTTAAAAACAGAAGAAGGAGCCCAGGGAACGTTAAAAGTTAAGAAATATAAAAAATAAAGCGGAAAAATACGCGGGCGGGTCAGCTATCTATACAATACACGGATATACGTGTACAATAGTTCGTAGTGTCAGTAATTTTTGTTTCATGTGCAATGTTATGTGTATTATGTGGCTAATAAATAAATACAAATGAGAGTTCAAATATGATGTCCTGTTGAAGTTAGCTGTGAGGAAATCATTGTTATGGCAACGGCTTTGGACTGTGCGAGTGATGGCTATGACGAGCACGCGGAAGTAGCGATAGCGGCCTTAAATCCAAAGTGTTTAACGACGACCCTTTACATTTCCATCGATTAACATATTATAATCGTTGAAAATATACCTTGCAATGTTTCGATTTGGTCAAAGGCAAGACATTTAACATCTCAAGTAACGATCAAATCCCAAGAGAATTTAGATTGGCCTCAAAATACATCAAAGTTGATAATCGTTAATGGAGTTAGTTGATATGAACGCTACCCTCCGCACTGGTGCCGTAGGAGCCGTCATGCATATAATAGGATTAGATTTTGTCCGGTTTCGTTTGACAACTCAATTTATGACGTCAAATTCTAGTCTAGAGCGTTCACACAACGTACTATCGTTGCCATTATGGCCTGTTAATTGATTAATTTATTAAGTAGTTAGTCGGTAATTGATAGATGTAAGAACACAGGAAAAAACTTGTATAAAATATGAAATTAGAATAGAAACTGTGGCTGCGGGTGACCCCAATGGCGAACAATGAGATTTTATCGGTGCCTAATAGTCACACATCGGCCTAGAGAATTGCAACAATTATGACCAAGTAACACCGCGGTTCACAACCCAGAGAAGATCACGGTTACTATTCATAATAATTATGATAAGGATTTATGGGACAACAGATGAAACAGATGATATCTGTAAGGACGGATATTATTAAATGTGAATGAAGAATCCTTGTTTGGGAAGACACTTTCTTAGTCTTTAGTTGTTAACTTGTTACTCAATAGTGATATACGAGTAGGAGAGTTTTAAAAATCACACATAGTATATCACAAATTAATATTGCCTTTTCAAACAGACTCGCACTACGGCTTCGCCTGCTTTACTACTGTTCATATTTTCTCACAGTTTAAACTTTCCCGGAACCTCTACGAATACTTCAATACTAAAATTTGCTAAATGGATTGACTCACTGATTCGGTCGCCTGAAGGATATCCTAAACCATTTGCAGAATGATTCCAATATCGCTCAAAATTTTTGTCTTTTATTTCCCGTTTGTTTTTTGTGTTTTTTTCCGCGATTGGCCCGAATAGCTATCGGACGGATGGATAGATTACTAGATACCATGCTAAACCAAGTAGAGTTGTTCCAATAACAGTAAAAGGAAAATACCAGCAATCTCGATTTGTCTTTGTTTGCCCTTATCTTATTAAATTTATTATTTCTAATTTGGTGTATTGTAATTGTTTAAATGTTACTTAAAATAAATTCTTAATTATTACCACTTAGGGCTATTTAGAGATGATTAAGCCGGTGCCAGTGAGATACCGTTACCTAAGTTGTCTTGAATAATTATTACCGACACATTTTCTAATACTTAATTAGTGATCGATTCATTTTAAAAACAATATAATTTATTTACTTTTTGTCTTATTAATAGACCAGTGCTTTTAGACCAAAAATGGTCAAAAACGGAAAAATTAGTAGTAGGATGAAACCCATTAGAAAAGGAGGGGAATATGGTAAAAATGAAAGGAAAAATAAATTACGGTCGATCTGAGTTCGGGAAGTGGGAGGGGGTGGGCTTTTAAGGGGAGAAAATGGTTTATCTCGATTTGCGGTGAAACTACTAGTCCTAAGAAAAAAAGTTATATGGCAAAGTTGTAGGTAATAAATTTATCTACAACTTTTAATTCACAACTTTTATACAAGTATGCTAATCAATTAATGTAGATTTAATGCTCATCAATTGTTAAAACGGTAAAAAAACAGCAAAAATATTTTTATCGTAACTGCAACGCCATTACAAAGTTACGTTGTCAGTTCAATCGCAATGTGTCAGGAACGCAATGTCTCGACGGCCAAGGTATAGGGCATCTAATGTCACGCTTTGTTTGCTAATCAAGTGTTGGGCGTGTCGCTAGATGGGCGGGATTCCGTCGGGGCGTGTCGCCGCCTACCCAACACTGACGTTATTTAAGACAAAGTATTTTTACTTCTTAAGGTCAAACCGACTATCAGATTTTCTTAGCGGAGGAAAATATTGAGAGCCGAACTGGTACGACTTCTTTAAAGTTAATCGACAACAGATTGGTAATCAACAGGCTTGATATCCCATTTTAAACACGCGTTACAGACCATCTGAGAAGCGTCCCGGACGAATACGGACTAAATCCAATAAATGGTTTTAGAGACACTTTTCTCTTCACAACGACGAGGGAACTCTAAAAATAACTAGCTTTCAGAGCCGCGGCTTCGCCCGCGTTATTATTTTTTTCCCTCTGCAAAAAAGTATCCCACGCCCTTCAAGTTTGTCTCCATCTCTCTACCAATTTTAAGCCAAATCGATATACTAGCTTTCCGTTATGATTGAAATATACTTGTACTTATTGATTTACATTAAAGTGAGCAGAAGTAACTTCATCATAACGCGTATAGGCATGATTAGGGCTTCTCAATCGACAAACTAATTAATATAACAAAGGGCCACCTTCCCCGCAGCGCAGATTTCTGCCAATTTGTTATATTCTATGTAATTATATATTTATGAATCTATTATTATTGGTTAATTTATTATTTTATTCTATATATCAAGAAGACATGATTGTCCAAAGTCGGGTATGGATAGAGGAAGTTCTTATGCAGTTATCAAAATAACATTCGGTATATACCGAACCAAAATGATCCAATAGAAATATTGTAGGAAAAACAAAGGTTGATTTTGTAAGCAAAATCATCGCGATGAACAAAAATATGGACAATAATACCATAAACGCTAGGACTAATCTCAAACTGCCATATTCGTTTCGCCACCGGCGTAGTCTAAGTAACTGGTCCAAGATATATCAGAATTTAAAGCGACGATATCTGCATGACATGTATTCTAATGGGCTATGCGGTGGCCTACTTTCTCTACTGAATTACACTTCTAAATCGGCTCTTTTCAGCTACATTTGTCGACTGGAAGCCCGTTGTCCGCAGTTGAAAAATTTTCAAAAAAAGGGGTAACAGACGAATTTTTGTAATTAAAAGTTAAATTCTCTCACGGGCTTCAAAAATACGGTAACTGTGGTAGTTACGAGTTAAGGGGAGTCCCTAATTGATTAAGTTATTTTTAACTGTTCTGTTGTATTAAACATTACACAGGAAATACAATTCTGTATTTTCTTTTCTGATTTTTACTATTAGTTTAGATCCAAATCTAAACTAATAGTAAAAATCAGAACAGTTTGTGTGTTTCGTTAAATAGGTTAATTTTAAATTATCAACAATTATTCAATTTGGTTTTCTGTGAATGTTTTTTTACCGTGGATGACAGTACAAACAATAAAACCTTTCATCTATATGATATCAATATAACTTATTTCACGAATATAACGTTCCTCTCGAATGTCAAGTGGGTCAAGCAAGGCAGAGTTTTAAAACTCGTACACTACTCAAAAAGCAATAAACATGAAGTGGTCAACCAGGAGAGATCTCCAACCCTTTGATAGAGACTTGAGAACTTTTTGCAGTGTCATTGTGTCATATTCAATAGTTGGAGAGCCGAGGAGGGTTTTGTGCCTTTACTTGCACGAGTCTAAATAAGAAATGGGCTGTTAGGTCATCATTATCACCCCTATTTATATTCCCACGATACGGCTGGGACACAAGCACTTCTAAAGAGATTAGGATTTAATTCACCACGCTAGCCAAGGGCGGGTACATACCCGCCCTTGGCATTCACATGAATGTGACATGTCTTAAAACTGTTCAAACTTCTCAGAACAAGCCGGTTTCCTCACGATGTTTGCCGTCACCGTCACAGCACGTATTTTTCAAGAAAAATCCAGAGTTGCGCGACGGGGTTTGAACCCACGACCATCGGAATGAAAGTAGAGTATGCTCCCATTTAGCCAACACGGCTCACATGAACATATTCATTGCCAAATAAATGTTTAACCAAGTTGTTAAAGAAATACATTATCATTGATGCGTGCTACGTGAATCCAATATGGAAATATTCGTTCTGTACCACACCGTCGACGAGCACGTAAGCTATAAGCGTATCGAAACGATTTTCCAACGATTTGAAACTAATCCGCCATCATTAGTGCCAACTTACAAAACAAAGGATATAGGAACTGCTGATGGTCATATGAAGAAAGATATATTTATGTGTCATCGAAAACAATACCGATGTAATGTACCTAGAGTAGAAACAACGTTGTGGAATACTTGTCTATACGTCGTAGGTCATGTCTCTATAACATAGATTTAGACCCGATGTTCTAAGCTAAGCAATCATGGTGAATTAAGGACTAATCTCTCACGTCAAGAGATAAGTCCTTGTGTCCCAGCAGTGGGAACATTTTGGGTGATTTTGATTTTAAAATAGTCGCAGGGAAGCTTTAAAATAAAACATGGGAAAAAGCGGGTGAATTCTGAATCCGCGGTCAACTAGTATAGTTTATAGCCTATTATATAGTCTTCCGCGATAAATGTACAATCCAACAATGAAATAATTTTAATAATATTATCTAGTATAGATTAGTATATCTCTCTCGTATAAATAGAAAAGTCCCTGTAACCTAGCACGTATAGGCACCTAGAAACGTATAGGGTGCTTGGCTTCTGCATAATATAATTAGTTATTTTATTTACCATCAGCTTATTATACGTAGACACTAGAATAAAAAAATACTAACAATAAAACAATTAATAAATACCCATGGCGCTCTCGTACTTGTATTAAATATCTGAATAACCAGTCACCACGTAATGTAATATTACATAATGTAACGTAATAAGTTATAATGGCAGAAACCTGAATTGTTATTTACAATTCAAATTAGATTATTGTGGATCTACAGCAAGTCGGAAGCATAATTCGTAATAAGTAGCTGTGGTTTATAATTTGTTTACAAAGCAAAGGTCGGTGGTGTTATTTGGCTTCAGAAGTAAAGCAGCTTAATACAAAATACTGGGCTCAGAATAACGGATACATAATGGCAATAGATATAGGATATCTACTCTGACAAAAAAAAACGAAATCATTATTATTTCTTTCGTTGAAATATTTTTTTCTTCATTTTCATAACACTAATAATCAACCTTGGTTCCACCCGGACGAAGGCACACACCCAGATACAAACCTATTATAAGTTTAAAATTAATAGTATGTATAGTGTGTATTATTATGTATGTGTTACTAATTATGTGTACATACATCAGTAGGTACATCAGTTATAACAAACATCACTGTACCTCATTTAATTGAGTTTTAGGGAACAGGGAACTATAATTGTTATCTATTGGACATTATGTATATGTATGTTACACAGAAAATTTAAAAAGGAAATGTAATTAGGCTACGAGTTATCATCATGATCAGAACTTGCCGGTATGTTCTGAGAACTTTTAAAAGTTTGAAGGACACGTGTCATTCAATAACATGCACTCGGCCAGCGCGTGGTGAATTAAGGCCTAATCTCTCATCAAGAAAGAAGTTATTTGGGGTGATAATGATAACTTGTAGCTTCCTCGGGATGTTAGCCTTCACCGTTAGAGCAGATAAACTGTTCAATGAGTAAAATCCAGGGGTGCACAGTAGTTTGGTTTGAACCCATTACCTTAAGAATGAATGTCCAGTGTGCTCCCACTTAGCCAACACGGCTCTCGAGGCTACCAATATTTTATTGAAACTTATTTATATATGTAACTCTAAGTGCTGATCTTGCAGACTCAACAAATATTAGTAGGTACTTTGTATAACTTGTATATAAAATGGCTTTCCGCCCCGCGGCTTCTCCCGCTTACTACTAAAATATATTTTTTTCCGCGGTAAACCTATGTCACTCTCCATCCCAGCAACTACTTCTACTTAACAAATCACGTCAATCCGTCGGTTCCTTCCCGCTGTCCCCGGTGACCGTATCCCCGGGCCGGGGACAACGGCACGCAAAAAAATTTCATTCCCGTTGTCCCCGGTGCGGCGTACACGCCGGGGACAACGGGAATGAAAAAAATATTCATTCCCGTTGTCCCCGGTGAAGCTGGAATTGGAATTAATTGACGTTTGGAAAGAAAATAAAACCATCATTATTTAAAAATCATTTAAATTATAATAAGTATTATAAATAAATCAACAAAAAGTATCAGTTTGCGGTGTCCGGTAAGTATTCATTAATTAATATCACAGAATTAACTTAAACATAAACAACATAAACACAGAATCAACCTTATTATTAGAGTATTATACCTTAAAACGAATTTAAATACTATAAAAAAATATCTTTTATAATATAAACTAACAAAAATAACACGATTGTTATCACAGAATCAAACTTAAAATATAGGAGTATTATTTTCCATTATACGGGATTGAAATATCGATTATAATTTAAATTAAAAAAAAACATTTTAGCGCATTATCTCAAGGCATTTCCTTGAGATAATGATAACCTACAGTTATTTCACCATTCATCAGTTTCTTTTGGCAATCCATAATAAATTTATCTTTGTCAATGGAATACTGCTTACGTTGTGTTGGCAATTGTGTTGTTTTAGTACTGTTAGAGTTGGCATCCCGATGTAGGAAAGTAAGGAGCTTTAATATGGGGGGATTTTTGGTTTTAATACCCTTGTTTAATTTGTTATGCCATCCTTCGGCAAAGTTATTTGTACGATGTTTTATACCAAAACTGCACCATATTTTTATAAAATCCGGACGAAGCCATTGTGCAAGCATGTATTTTCTGAATTGCGTGCTTTGGCTATCGTCCGGACTTTGGTCTGCAATATAGAACCATCCTTCCATAATTAAATTCTCCGGCAATAAAGGAAGCACTGCAGCTAAGGCAACTTGGCGGCGAAGGATCTTATTCGGTCTTGTAAGGCCCAATGTTCGACCTTTCTTCCACACAGCTTTATTGTAATGGAAATAGCAACCATGCAGAACAACATTTGGAAATTGGTTTGTGAGTGAGAACCGCGCGCGCGACCTGAGAGGAGACGGAGCACGGCGGGACGCTCACTCCTCCTGATAAAGACTACTCTTGATGTGGTCGAAACGTCGAGAGTTGTTTAACTCCTGTGTAAATACGTGAGTAATTCCCGTTTTATAAAATGAATGTTGCAGCTCTGTGGCTACAAAACTTTGATAAATCTTGAAGATCTTTAGAGATTGCCAAATCATCTTTATAACATTGATCTGGTAGGAAAAACTCTCCAGGATTTAAAGGCATCTCGTTAAAGGCTCTTCTGGCATCTGTTAACAACTAACACTATTTTGAACTAAACTTTTTTTTCTAATTCAGATTTTTTTATCTCCATTTAACAATTCATTTTGTACAACGGGAATTACTCACGTATTTACATAGGAGTTAAACAACTCTCGACGTTTCGACTACAACAAGAGCAGTCCATTTAACAACTATATTCTATAATGCCATAAAACGGACAGTCCTTTAGTGTCGTTATATAGAGTTAACACTGTATTTTATTATTATAATAGTGTATTTGAACATGAAACGGGTAACATACCATGATTTAAATGTTTCATGTTCAAATGTAGTTAAAAACAATGATAGTTTAAAAAGTTATTATAATAGTGGTACTTACATGAGTTCCCTTTACACTTTCACTAACACCTCATCTCACAATATTGTTCACTTAATTAATGATAGGTAGCTCCAGAGTGGTTTTGTTTCTTACCGCAAGTCCGTGCCATTGTACTGTATCGCGTCGCAAGCGCATCTTTATCAGTTTTTGAATATAAGATAAACACATAGCAAAAGCACTACAAATAAAGTAATGTTGTCTTTAGACCTTTGAAACTGTTTTATTTATAATAATAACGGTGACATGGAGAAAATTTTTAAATGATTTTATTTAATTAGAACACCGGGGACAGCGGGAACTATTTTAAATGGTTTTATTTCATTAAAACACCGGGGACAGAGACCGGGGACAGCGGGAACTATTTTAATTTATTTAATATAATTCCCGTTGTCCCCGGTGACCGGGGATACGGTCACCGGGGACAGCGGGAAGGAACCAATCCGTCGCTCCGTTTTGCCGTGAAAGACGGACAAACAGACACACAGACACACTTTCCTATTTATAATATTAAGTATGGAAGTTTTATTAAATAGTAGGCATCTTCAAAAGTGTAGGAAAATAATTATAAAGTGAAAATAAATAATGTTGGTAATAAAACAAAGCCAATCTCTCGGCAAATAAACTAAATTAAGTATAGGTTTCAAAAAGTATTTCACCTTATAAAATGCTTAGACACTCTTATTGGGTATCTGCTACGGAAACTTTTCTATACTTTAAACTAGGTTAAATATTCCTATTACTCTGTGAAACAATATCTGTTATGTTGATTTGATAACATTGTTAACGAATGGGAACTTGATAAATTGTATGTTTTATAAAACTGAGAACTTGCAGCTGCTAAAATACGCCATAGAATTTATGAGAACTGTACTTAGGCCTTTTCAGGGAAGAAAAATAAATGAATAAATATTGCTGGACAATTCACACAGCAACATCTAGCCCTATGGTAATCTTTAAGCATGTGTTACGGGTTATATTTTAAGATTAGATTTCTGATTATGGTACTTAATAGCATATACATACATAGACATATATTTTTATTATACATACCCAGAACACCCAAAACAAATATTTCCTGATCATAAAATATTTGTCCCGAAGCGGGAATCGAACCTTCGTCTAAGGCCTTCGACCGCTGCACCACAGAGGTCGTCAATTAACAGTAATGGTTGATTGTGAGTGACTTACAGCGTCTGCGGATGCTGCAGGGTGTACTGCGGGGGGTAGTGGTGCGGCGGCTGCAGCTCGTGCATGTGCATGCTCGCGTACGGATGGAACTCCGGGAGGCGGTAGTCGCGCGACATGACGACGCGACTCGGCGCGACTCGGCGCGACTCGGCGCGACTCGGCGCTAGAGCGCGGTCTCAGCGTGCGGCCGGCACCGGCGACGGCATGCTGCGCTCTAGCGCGCCGCGGCCCGCGCCCCCCCGCCCCGCCCCGCCCACCGCGACCCGCCCTCCGCACGTCAAACGCAAGAAACCACCAAGGACATTGGTCGCTGAGGCAGACGATACCGTAATCACCATGAGTAGTAGACAAAGGGGTTAATCATATTGGGAGCAGAGGTACGCAACATTTTAGACAAAGCAGAACCAGTCAAGTGAATTCCGCGAGCGTTAGCGAGCGCCTGCGACGCAAGAGGTTGCGGGTTCGATTCCTCGATTTCGATTCGAAAATATTTGCTCCGAATTTCTGGGTGTTTTATTTTTATAATAAAAATGTATGAATGATTAAGTATATCATTAATCTAGAACTCCTAACACATGCTTCGAGCTTACCACGCGTCTAGATGTTGCTGTGTGAATTGTCCAGCAATATTTATTTATTTAAATTCTGTCTCGATTCCTGTGAATCGACCAAATGAAGCGGCGAGTAAACATCATCGAGCATTCAATTAATATTTTCGATTACGCATTAATTAACGAAACGTGTTCCGCACTAGCATTGCAAGTACGAACTTATTAAGACAGGGTCATCTCGAAAGCGTTTTTTTTCTTTATCACCATTTGTATTGCAAACGCTTAGTATGTAGAGTTCAAAATATTTATCCAGGCGTTATTAAGCTATCGACCTCTATGTGAAGCGGGTATTTTATGTTGTATGGCAACATTGCGTCTAATAGCTATTATGTTATATGTAGACGCATAAAATGTGTTCTCAATCGTTGACGAAACTTACGTTGCTTTAATATGTAAACAAAGTGAAATAAACAAATTTATTGAAAAAAAACTTTGAGAAATTTTATAACTATTATATTAACTAATTATATTAACATTAGTTAACGTTAAACTAATGTTAACATATCAAGATAACTTAACTTACATACTATTTGATAATGTAGAGCGTTGTACAGTCAAGTGCATTAATATGTATCTAAACTATCGTTTCAAAAGTATGTATCATTGAATGTTTATTATTGTAGCATCCAATCTAACTGATATAAATATGTCTGCGGAAACTGATCAATAATATGTATACTATAAAGGACAATTTGTTTTATAATGAGCAAAGAAATCATTATAAAGGTATTATTGACGATTTCCATTAATATATTTACTATAAAATGTTAACTAATATAGATACATGAAATGTATTTTAATTATGTATTGCAAAAAGGGTTAAAAATATAAAGACAAGAATTGTTTCTAAAAAAAAGGTATTAATGTTAGACAGCCAAAAGTTTATAAGTACCTAACCATGTAGGAGTGATGTAGATCTTAGAACTACTTCTTTTGGCCCAGAAAATGGGAACGGGAATTCACATTCACGGGAACATTTTCAGTTAAAATGGTTAATTACCTCAAGTTCCGCTCCTGGAGATATCATGTAAAAATTTTGTTTTCTTAACAGAAATCAAAGGTGTACGCTCAATTTTTTTTACCCCAGAAGCGGAACTTGAATTTATCTTTATTCAACTCTGTATGGACGTACCTTCCAACCCTCTTCGAGGCTAGCATGAGAAAATGGGCCCCCGAAATCTGTCATGAGCTGACGGTCTATTACTAAAAATGCTTCTTTTGATGTAAAAAGAAAAAGACAAATAACAGTGAAATACTCTTTTATTGCCAAATAAATAATTACACAGCTTTTAAGTAAGAATAACAAAACAAAATGCCTCATTTCTGAGTAAAAATAAAAAAGGTTCACTTATCAGTAGCGTGTGTAACCTCCCTCGTTATCAATCACCGATTGCAAACGTTCTCTCATAGATCTTACCATGTTGAAACAAACATCTCTGCCTATAAAACTATTCCATATGAAATTAACATGGTCTTTTAAGCTGTCAACACTTCTTACAGCTGTTGGATCCCATGCCTGCACCATTAAACCCCATAGATTCTCTATAGGGTTTAGGTCAGGACTTTTCGGCGGTAACTTTATTAAGTGCAAGCCTTCTTGTTCCTCTATCCATAATTGTACGACATGCGAGTTGTGGACAGAGCTATTATCTTGCATTAGGAATATTGGCTCATTACCGAAAGCAGCTGTAGCCGTCGGAACTAAAACGTCCTCAAGGATCTCTTTATAATTCCTGGCATTCATTCGACCACTTATTTCTACCAATTCGCCAGGGCCACTAGCCGACATCCAGCCCCAGTACCCGAATGATATTCGCCCACTTCTGCGATTAGGGATGACGTTTCTCTCATCATAGCGAGTATTATTTAATCGCCACAAATATAATCGACCATCACTTGCTGTTGTAAATACTTTTTCATCGACAAAACATACATTATCAAAATTAAAATTGAAATACCTTCGTGCAAAATTCAATCGTAATCTTTTGTGCCTATCTGTAAGTTTCGGTTTTTTAGCTGGTATGCGACAATGAATGCCAGCAGTATGCAATCGACGGCGTATAGTGTGTATTGATACACCACGATCAATGGCATATGTTGAAGTAGTCACAAAACGGCGATATTGAACATCTTCTATCAAAAGACGATCCTGTTCAGTAGAAGTCTTTCTTGGTCTTCCATTGGACACATGAGTATTTAACCTTCCTTCTTCTTCCCAACGTCGTATCCATAATTTTACTGTTTTTCGAGTTACACCCAATTCATCAGATATGTCTTGTATTGAAGCACCCTCCTCTTTTAACGCGACTATACGATGTTTAGTATGCTCATCGATGCGATACATGTTATAAATTATTTATTTATACTACACTTGAGATAGTAATATGAATTGCACTTAAAATATAATTATTATTCAGAATGAAATCTTATCAGTATGAAGAACTTTTGAAGTATTCACATGAAGTTCACTTTGTTTCAACAAATAATTGACGACGTTCCATAGAAAAGAAAATCAAAATTTAAATGATTGTCAATGGTGTCAAAAAAAGCAAAGAAATATTAAGGTTTCTTTTTAATTGCCATATTATCTAACAATACAAACCTTTTTAGGGACATATTATTGCTCACTAAGTTATTAAGATATTTTTTCAACAAAAACGAAGGCATAATAACGATGAGAAAAGTGGCACATATTTCGTGAACCTTTACATAAATATATGTTATTGTAATGGTTTTCAAGAAACATATTTATGCACTCGACGTTAGATTATATTATTGCTCACTAAGTTATTAAGATATTTTTGCAACAAAAACGAAGGCATAATAACGATGAGAAAAGTGGCACATATTTCGTGAACCTTTACATAAATATATGTTATTGTAATGGTTTTTAAGAAACATATTAATGCACTTGACTGTACCTAGTTCCGCTCAGAAATGCTAGATGGTAGAGACAAGGTACATGTCTTGGAAAAGAAAACATAAATTAAATCAGTACTCAGCAGTTCTGCACAAGAGACCAATGATGAGCAACAGGTACAGAAGCGAGACGATCTCTTATTGTTCTGAACTTTGAGGATATTTCTGTCACTGCCAGTTAAGTTAATATTTTCGTCTGAGTTTTACTTGAGAGAGTTGTCATTTGAATGGAAATGTCGATAGCTCTTGGTGAAAACTCAGACAGTACCAAAGCTAAACTGTGACTGAAATAGCCATTTACATAATTATATGTAATACAAGTTTTATAACCTAATCTCTACTTTGGTCGTAAGTAGTAAAGTAAGCCTAAAATTAAAGCACACCTTTACGTCACAAATTTATCAATAATTTATGCAAACTTTTATTTAATTACCCTGATTTGGATAAGTTTTATTTTAGTTTTAGGTGTCAATGTCTAATGGTTAATAATATACGCCAATTTCTTGTTTTTCAAAACTCTATCAAAACATATGGATATTTTAACAAATTTAGAGCGCCACACCTTGCCGTATATACGAGCGTGTGTCATGGGCACAGATAGTGTTAAAACCATTGACGGGTCATGAAGATTAACTCCAACTGCGTGTTTATGTATCGTTAAGTACAGCTTAACATCGCATAACAGTCCGTGGGACGTGAACATTGGGCTACTGCGTCTAAAACCTGAAATACCTATCTTCACCAAAACAAGCCAGGCTATCAGCCAGATATTATACCAGTTTTGATTCATTCAAGATAGATACCGGTACCTAGCGCCAAGCATATTAAAATTAATTAAAATATCATTTATAATCTGTTATATGTGCTGTTGGCTGTGCCTTAAATAAATAAATGAGCATATTAAGTATCTACCAAATTACCAATACGCTTTAATGTTTATTCCTATTATCACTGTCAAATGAATACGCTTATGCAAAACAATGTTTGTTTCGGAACAGATCTAAACTGGCAATTATGGTGTCTCTACAGGTAGTACGGACTTGACAGGGGAGGGCGGTGTCAGTACCAGACGCGTGGGCCGGCGCGCTGTCGGCCAGGACGAACAAATAGGAGCAGGTGATCGTGACAAACTTAACGTCAATTTGTAGTTAATTTGTACTTTTTATTCAATGGCTTTTTAAACAATTCTGCCAATCTCCATGGCATGCACATGGCAGAAAAACAAGAAATAATATTACATTATTTAAGTTAAAAATAAATAAATATTGCTTGACCATTTACAGACGCGTGGTAAGCTCAAAGCTTGTGTTACGGGCACAAGATAATCTGATAATATAATTAAATCGATATTTTTTAAGCATATAGAACGCCCAGACACCCGGACCAAATAATCAAGGCAAAATCAATTTGCACTGGACAGTTATATTTCTCTTGAGACAGTAAATGCGCTGTTTTAATACCATACAAATTGACGTTAACTTTCTCACGATCGAATACGTAGGAAACTGACACTTGACCTGCTCTCGGATAAACTTGTAGAACGTAGAAATAGAGTATAGAGTTTTTGACTAAATAATAGAGGCTGATAGAGGTCTAGATATTTTTGCGGTAAGAGTAGCACCAAACCACTAGTTTTAGTGAACGGCGTCAAACTACCTATAAGGTCTTAAAAGACGAATAGCAGCGTGTCGTGTATCTATGTACCACTTGGTTGCCAAGCAAGTTGGCACATGACATAGAACTACGCTACTGACACGGATTTCGGGAAATAAATTAATGTCTGCAACCTTTTGATCAACTTACTAATTCAGAGATTGGACAGGTCAATAAGGAATTAATTAATACATTTATCTGAGCTACCTGACTCCGACTCTGGGCAAACACAGGTGAACAAATATATTTTTAAATGAGACAATGTCGAGCCAATTTATTACAATATTATTTATTCCAGAATCTTTCAATAACACTTACTTTCCGTAAATAAATTCAGTACCAGCATAGATAATAATATTATATTAATTAATAACATTACAAAGCTGAAGAGTTTGTTTGTTTGATTAGCACGTTGCTAATCAGGAAACGATAGTCCGATTTCAAAAATTATTTCAGTTTTGGATAGTACATTTACCGAGGAAGGTTAAATGCTCTATTATATTATATAAAGTACCAGCTGACCCGCCTGCCATTCGCCCGCATTATTCCTATGTTTTCTCGTCTTTTAAACATTCCCAGGACTACGAATAAAAACCAAAAGCACCTAAATCTTCGTTGCTAATCTTTGTTGTCAAAATGTTGTATCCACCTAATAATATTCTTGAGTTATAAAATTACAAAGAAAAGTGGCATTGATTTATATAGGTATACTAGCTTTCCGCCCGCGGCTTCGCCCGGATTATAGGTATTAGATTTTCCTGCAGTAAAAAGTACCCTATGTCCTTCTCCCGGTTCTAAGCTGCCTCCCCACCAAGTTTCAGCCAAATCTATTTAGCCGTTCTGGAGTTATAAGTGAAGTAACTAACACGACTTTCTTTTATTTATAAGAGAAGATAGATGTAGATCATACAAAACAAAAATGCAAGCGAAGCTATCGGCGGATCGGCTAGTCAGCCAATGAACAGTGACGCCATTTCGCTCCAATGCAAGCGCATACGACCTTGGCCAAGAGTTTACACGTGTAGCACGTACGTACATCGGTTATGCAACGCGAATGCACTCGTGCCTGCGCGCTAATCTATGACGCCCACCCCGCGCTACCCGCGTCACGTCACTGCGATACTAATGTGATGACTAGCTGAGCCCCGTGGCATTGCCCGCGTAACAATTAACTCATTTGTGGTGAAAACTGGTATAATAACTGGTGATCACTGTACTAAGTCAGACATAGGAAAAAAAAATGTTTTTTCCAAAACTATCAAAAATCGTAATGCAATAGGGCTCTGAAATCGGTAAGCAAGGACCTTGTCAACAGCCTTGACGTGTTTATAAACCTTTTTACCCTAAATTAAAAATAGTAAAAAAAACAAATCAAAGTCGTATGTCTCAAAAATAAAATCGCGTCCTCTAAAAATGCAAAGCTCGTAACATTTCAATGGACCATGTATGTTACGCTGTTATCGGGACCTTGACAATGACTAATTTCATAGCTGTCGTAAGAACACACACAACTAAGAAGAATGAACCAAATGTAAAACTTTTATTTTCGCCCGCTTTATTCTCATGTTTTCTCATCTTACCTTCCCTGGGCTACTACTACTATTTATAAAAACACCTAAACCATTATTTATATAATTATAATCTATAATATAATAATATATGTATTTGATATTATATTTTTATGATAATCAATCACCTTTCAATGATATCAAAGGTTATGTAAAATATACAATTCAGTACAAAATCTTGTACTTTAGATATTGCATAAAAATATCTAAATTAAAAGATAGAACAATAAATATACAAATAAAGTTACAGTGACACAATAAACGCTCTTATCACTAAAAGTATACAATATATATTTTATTTGTAAACATGCTACTTTACTGCACCAGCAGCCATTCAAAGCCAACCTGTTCATACTTTAATCTATAATATTATCAACTTTTCGTTGTAATTTTATTTTATAACTGAAGAACGGCTGAGCCGATTAAAATAGTCCGGTAGGCCAGGGAAAGTAAACATGAAAAAACATAGGAATAAAGCGGGCGAAATCGCAGGCGGATGAGTATACCCGCCGCCGCCGTTTACGTTAGTCAGAATTGGTTGTGTTTTTACCATTAAGGGTTGATAAATCCTAAGACTAATCGAGCTTTCACAGTAATATAATCACAACTAACATAATCGATACAGCGTGTTTCTACAAAACATTGCACAAACCGCGCTCCTAATCCAACATGCCTGCGGCGGCGAAGGTCGTCAGTAACCGTAGTCAACACAAGTTCTAATGTGGTTGCGCCTGAACCGAGCGCTTAGGGATATTCGATAAATAACCCTTAACCAATATTCTAACCGAAAGTTGGTGAGGATGGGTAGATGTTACTTTTTCACGCAAAAAGACTCGAACGGGTGAAATTTTACCTAATAATAAATATACCTAGAATATTTACGACATCAGAAAAAGGCTCTGATAGCTCTATTACTAATATCGATTTTTACTATAAGGAGATTAATGTGAGCGCACTACCTACCCTACTAACTACAGCAATACACCATAAAACTTAAATCAGTACAAAAGATAATTAACACGGAAACATCGAAAATAGATATGTGTGACAAGTATCAGTTTTTTACCTACTCATGAGAAAGTTACCGTCAATTTGTATGGTATCCAATATGGTATCAAAACAGTGCCGCGTGTTTATTGATACTATACAAATTGACGGTCCATAAAAAAAGGAGTAACGTAATTTTCCAGTACAAACGTTGGTACTTTCATAAGAAAGAACTCGACCATAAGGTCGAGTTCGTAAATAACACACTCCATACTGAACACACAATCCTCTTGAGAGAAGCTTTATTTGGCCTGATATCCTCTCACTCGATACGAGTACTGAAAATCTGTTAATAGATTGTCTTGTGTTTTCATATATGTTTTTATTTGATTTCCGTGTTAGAAACGATGCAAATAAAGCTATATAAAATAGATAAGTGCATTTTCTACTTTGCTATCTGACATAAATAAAATTCCTACCTTGCACGTTGTTTACGTGTCATAAGGAGATACGACAGAAGCACCCACTGCTGTTACCTGCGGACAGAACATTTATCTATACGCACTGGGTTGAGTAATCTCTATAATATGTATATCTATATTTATAAAAAAAAGTCGTGTTAGTTACACCATTTATAACTCAAGAACTGTTGAATCGATTGGGCTGAAAATCGGTGAAGATGTAGCTTAGTGCCAAGAAAAGGACATAGGATACTTTTTATGGCGGGAAAATTTTATAACGCGGGCGAAGCCGCGGGGAGGTAAGCTAGTAAATAATAAAAAGCAATGAGTTTCAATCAATACTGGGATAAATAAACTAAGAGAACTGGAGTGATAATGACACTCGCACGAAAAACAAGACCGGATTACGGCAAGCCTGATTTCTCCAGATGAAGACTTCGCCTATGAAATTGAAACGTATAGAGTTTATAAAAGCTTCGCTATGAATATTTGGACTGCTGTTTTGATTTAAATTGCGGACTCCGCCATGAAGAGATTCAATAAATTATTTAACCTTAAGATTGAATAAGGGTGGTTTGGTAAAATTTGTAAGAAACTTTTAATGCGGATTTAATCGGCCATCTGGTCTACGTACGTACAATATGCCCTGCCCATTGCCACTTCTAAGACCTGATAAGCTAGGCTGTGTCAATGACACTTCTTGGATCCATAATACATTATATGTCATCCATCACTGCAAAAACACCGGTTGTAGAGTTGCGTTTTGAGGCACTTTCGCCGATTGGTCAAACATATACATAAATCTGTTGGAAAAGATGACCCCATGACCCAAAAGAGGTAGAATAACCAATGCTCATTATAGCTTCAGACAGGTTGGATATCATATCATAGCATTGTCGATTTTAGCACAACGGGATAATCGCAGGTACCTACTGCACGATTTAATCCACGTTCGTTAGCGGAATTAAGCTCGTTAGCCCTTGCCTAGCGCTCTTCAACGGACACAAAGCATTCGACATTGAGTGTTTGACGCCTTGGAATCAATCTGTATGTCATTCAACAAAAATTAATAAAGAAATGAGTTAGTTGCCTGATGTCATTATCATTATGCATAATGAATGAATTAATGCATTTTGTTGTATTTGAAGTGGTAAATCAATAATTAAAATAGGTATTTACTTTTCCAATTCAAATCATCTCAAGTAGTTTTTAGGGTTCCGTAGCCAAATGGCAAAAACGGAACCCTTATAGATTCGTCATGTCCGTCCGTCCGTATGTCACAGCCGTTTTTCTCTGAAACCATAAGAGCTATAAAGCTGAAATTTGGTGGGTAGATGTATTCCGTGAACCGCACTAAGATAAAAAATTAAAAAACATCAATTACATTTGGGAGTCCCCATACTTACTACAGAAAATTTAAAAATAAAATAACATTGAACCCATACGTGTATCTATGAATAGGTCTTCAAAAATCATATGAAGGTTTCTAACATAATTTAATTCTTAACCAAATAGTTTGCACGAGAGACCTTGGCCACTTTTTTTATAAATACGTTATCAACTATTTCATAAAAATAACTGATGCTGATGCACTACATGGGCGAGTCCGACTCGCACTTTGCCAAAAAAAAAAAAAATGGTGAAAGAATTTTTTAAATCGGCACAAGTTGTTTTTATAATAAGTCGTAAACTATTTCATGAAAATAACTGAAGCATACATGGGCGAGTCTGACTCGCACTTTGCTGATTTTTGAAGTTAACTAAATATAAACAGTTCTTGTCTGCAAATGAAGCGAGTGTGCCGCAGCAGTAGCTTCAAAGCACCAAAAATCCTTTGTCCTAGGTCTTGGTTGGTACTTTTAACCCAATTCTTAACTCTATCAATAAATACTTTTAAAAATAGTTTATATTATTTATTTATCTTATATAATTCTTTGTATATCTGGTGTTAATTTAGTGTAACCACTTAAGAATTGTTTTTTATTGTTTGTGTGTTAATAAGTAAAGTAGTTTTAAGATATTTTAACTGTTTGTTCTCAAAATTAAATAATATAGCCTTCCTCCATAAATGGACACATGTCTAGCTCTGTCTAATTGGATAAGCTATTCCTGAGATTAACATATTCAAACATATAACCAATCAAAAAAAATTAATCAGCTTTATAATAAAAGTTTAAGTTACTCAAAGGACATATTTTATTAATGAATAAAAAGTCTTTGCTACCTTAAAAATTAAGTTAGTCAAACATATATCTGGAACTATAACCAAACAATTTTAACTCGTATTCAACACCGATTTTGGCAATAATATCAAATTTTGGTCAACTTAAAATCGGCCTTGATAAAGATGTTCGGTAATGTTATTGTAATATTACAATAATTAAAGTTATACTTAAACAAGCAGGTACTTACTGAGTACCCGGAGCCTGATGAAAACTTCTGCCAGATTCTTCCATTTCTTCAAAGACAGCATGGAAACTTCACGAAACTAAACTTATATTGGTTACGTCGTCGTAAGTTCCGATTTTGCCACGTTCAGAATCTCAATCTTTGAATCTCAAAGGAACACTTCCAACTTCCAAACGCGAAACACAACATTAACTTGGTTTTACTTGAACAATTACAATAATGTGAAATTTTTATCACATAAACAACGAAATCTTTTTTCAACAACTTTGAAGAAAACTTTGTAAGAAAAGTAATTTTTTTTTCGTCTGGCAGTCAGCGCGGGACACTAGCCATTTTCTGTTTTTCATAATCTACAATTTTTTTTTTATTCATCAACTTCTTCTTTTTAAATTTACAAATAAAATTGATGGTGTTCCACAGATAAGAAAATAATTTTTCCATGGGTTTAGTAGCTCCACCATGTTAAAATTAGCAAAATTTTATTTACTAAAAAAAAAAACGACGAAGAAAGTGGAAGAGAGGGATTTTGTATATTTTTGTTTAGGTTTATTTACTGAAAATAATGGAAAAACATTAAAACTTAGGGATTTTCCTAAATATTTAAAATGAAATGAAATAAGATCATTCTACTTTTAAAGGTAACCTCAGAACAAGGAATCAAAAAACTTGAAACCTGTCAGCTTTGTAAAAATTCTCAATACCTAATCATCAACTGAGAAATGCTTTATCGCATAAAATATTCAGGCAAAATTCAGGTCAGGTTTCAGGTTCACAATAAACTGCGGGTCGCTTCGCGCGCCAAAATTCAATAACCTACAAAATCTGGATAGAAAACAAAAAAATTACATAACCTAACTTAATTTACTTCTCAGCAATGATTTTCTTCTCGGCATTTATGATTTTAAGTATGCTCTAAAAGCTAGAAAAAATAGGTTTATTTTGAGATAAAAGAAAAAATTAAAAGCGATCTAAGTACATTGATTGACAAATGCATTGGCAACGATAGAAGCAGTAAAGTTACATAGATAGAACTCAAAAATTATATGGTTTCAGGTAATGTAAAACAAAATGTTGCGACTTGCAAATAAGACTGATTTATATGGTGTTTGAAAGAAAAAGTAAAAAAAAACATGGAACACAACAAATTTGTGGCTTGCTTTGCTCGCCTGGTGCAACGCACGACTTGCCTAAGGTACAATAAATTTATTCTATCTATCCATCAAATTCAATTCAAATTCAAATTCAAAAAATATAGTCGTAAATTGGGCATTCAAACACTTTTATATAAATATTATACAGGGTGTAATCGTTAAGTGTGCACAGGCGATTATTCCGTAACTATTGCAGATATCAAAAAACTTTAAACTGATATCGAAAGTACTTTACCTAATGAGTAAAATGACATTAATAACTTTTTAAAAATAGAACGAGAAATATCCAAAAAATTACATTAATCACTCCCATACATTTAGTATGAGATAGTAGAAAGGTTTTAGTTTCCTTATTTTAAGTGGAATAGTACCTACTCATTTTACCCTTGTCATTTTATAATTATGTACGATATGAAGGTATTAATGAATTTCAAGTAGATGCACGTGTAGATTAATTATCTTACTCTTTTCTGTATTGGAATATGCCATTTTTCAATCAATAAATGCAACAATCACGATTATTAACGCAAATTGAAAAATACAATAAATTGGCGGGAACGAGAACCCGCGATAAAGAATTTGAATTTAGAACGAACACCAAAGAGTATCTTTCTTTTTGTTTTTATTTAGTATGTTGCTTTTCAGCTAGTTCAAATCAATACAATATTGAAACAAGGTTTATTATAAATTTGAAGTGGTAAGATAATTAATCCACACGTGCATCTACTTGAAATTCATTAATACCTTCATATCGTACATAATTATAAAATGACAAGGGTAAAATGAGTAGGTACTATTCCACTTAAAATAAGGAAACTAAAACCTTTCTACTATCTCATACTAAATGTATGGGAGTGATTAATGTAATTTTTTTGGATATTTCTCGTTTTATTTTAAAAAAGTTATTAATGTCATTTTACTCATTAGGTAAAGTACTTTCGATATCAGTTTAAAGTTTTTTGATATCTGCAATAGTTACGGAATAATCGCCTGTGCACACTTAACGATTACACCCTGTATATCGTCGTTCGTCGTCGAAAGGCGTTCTACTCTATAGTTACCTTTAGTATAGATGGTGAGTGATGAGGTCGTGCGGAAAGAAAGGCCTCTGTGGCCTGAGCCCACCTATAACGCAGTGATTAATAATTCTCTTTGAGCCCACAACAAGAAAAGTAAATTCTTGGCAAAGACAAGTTTTTTATCGGTGTCGAAGACCTATGCGTGTCTATGCCGGAGACGGAAAAAGCATTGCATTACTTTATTCTAGTATCTATGGCTGCATGCAGTTTTTTTTTTGCAAGTTTTATTTCTAATGTTTGTTTTGAAGTACCTTTATGTAAGTTTTTATAATCTAGTTGGAATATAGGTAATCATGTATAACTTCTCACTCACCATTATTATCCGAATCATAATATTGAAATATTAATTATGAATTTGTTGGTAGGTGTGTTGATTGTTCTGAAATATCTTTTTTTTTGTTGTAGGTAGAGGTATAACCGCTTCGAATGAATTTCGTTTCAATTTAAGTTGCTTTTTATATCCATTCACTGCTTGGCTAGAACCCTGAAGATGTCTCAAACAAAGAAAAGAAGTGAAATTTCTATATCGGCATCAGAATTTTTTATGCCCGATTGGAATCTAAAACAGCGCGAAGATTTCATTGTAGGTATCAAAATTCACGGCCTTAAAAAATTGAGAAAGCTGCAACGGCATATTGGTACAAAAACGCAAGAAGATATTCGTATCGCCATTGAATATTATAAAAAATTAGTTCAGGAACGTGAGCTGTCGATGGAAATAGACCGCCTAATCGAACATGCCGGTCTCAGAGTCGACACAGAATATGAAGCGAGGACTCCTCTCCACATGCGGTCGCAGTCAGACCGCGACGCGACGCCGGAGCAAGTCCCGGACCAAAGCGCGCCTCGCCTGCGCCCGCCCGACCGGCTCTCTTTACCCAACTGGCGCCGCGCAGAGATCGAAGACTTTCAAGCTATCGTTCATCTAGGGCCCACCGTTATCACCAATAAGTCCGAGCACATTCCCACTAAAAATGAACTGGAAATAAATGCTGCAACTGAAACATACACTATCATAACTCAAACAATCAAATATGCAGAAGAACATAAAAGACCAGTGCCCACAATGTATGACTTGAGACCAGGGTACCTATATTTACAAATCATGATTGGAGCACTGAGTGAAAATAAAAAGCTTAAAGAATTTAAGATTCCGCCTAACGCTGATCCTGATATGGACAAAGCCCAGTTTGTGCTCAAAGAGTATTTAATGCCAAATGTTGGTATTCTGCCTGAAGGCTGGACTGCAGATGAAAAATATTCCCTTATTGTGGCTTTGGAAGCATATGGGACAGATAGTCTGCAGAGAATCCAATCCTACGTACTAAACAAAACTATGACTGAAATTAAAATTGCAATCAATGCTATTAAAGACGAATTGGCCTGTAACGAAGTATTTTATGAAAAATCAAGAAATGCGAGATATGAGTCTGTTTTCACATGGAGCAAAACTTTTTCACAATGCACTGAAATGAGCCAAAAGGTTGTTGCAGCAGATCGACTGATATTTGCAGTGAGGGCGCTGCCCGTGTCTAATTACAATTTGGAGGTGCAGAAAGTGTACCAACAAAACTTGTCACCAGAGGAGACTTCAGCTGCTTTGAAACATCTACGCAAACTGGATGCCGAGTTCAAATGCTCCCGGCTGCAGCCCCTGCTGCAACTGCTCGTAGAGGACGTCAAAGAAGAGCTTGCCATCAGAGCATCAAGATCGGCAACAGTGGCATCGGATGCATCAACCAACGTTGAAGCATCAACCAACATTGAAGAATCAACCAACATTGAAGCATCAACCAACGTTGAAGAATCAACCAATGTTGATAAATCAACATCAGCTCAACAGTAGTCACAAATAAGTACAAGCAAACTGTGATACTAATAACTCTTTTGAACTGATTGTTTAAATACTACTTAGAACTTTTAGTATTCTAGACTAGGTGACTTAGATGTGATTGATGGACCCCCCAAAGTGTTGATGATACTAAAAGTTCTAAGAGACTTATTCTCTCTTCCATTAAGTACAAGCAATTGTTGTACTAATAACTCTCTTTTGAACTGATTGTTTAAATACTAGGTACTTAAAACTTTTAGTATTCTAGACTGGGTGCCTTAGATGTGATTATTGGACCCCCCAAAGTGTTGATGCTGTGCAAAAGACTTATTCTGTCTTCCATTAAGTACAAGCAATTGTTATACTAATAACTCTCTTTTGAACTGATAGTTTAAAAGGTGCCTTAAAGTGATTGATGGACCCACCAGTAATAACCAGTGCAAAGTGTTGATGCTGTGCAAAAGACTTATTCTCTCATTTAGGTTAAGTTTACAAATTTGTTTATAATTTTTGTTACTCTTTTCTAAATTTTGTATTTACACATATTTATATTAAGAAATAAGTGGTGCCTTAAAGTGATTGATGGACCCCCAAAGTATTGATGCTGTGCAAAAGACTCATTTAGGTTAAGTTTACAAATTTGTTTATAATTTTTGTTACCGTTTTCTAAATTTTGTATTTACACATACATATTTATATTAAGAAACAAGTGGTTTCTAAGATCTGCTGATTGTTGTGATATTAAAAGGGAAAGGAGCACTGGCAAAGGTCTTCTTTCCCTTGTTTTGTTGATTATTTTTTATAATTAGTTTAAGTAAAATTTGTTCCTTTATTTGGAAAATGCTGTAGTGATAAAAGCAATTCCATCTAATATGGTTTTTCTAAAACACCAGATATAATTTTGGTAATTTTCTCAACTCAAGTGTGATCTCATAGTTTAACGAATAAAAATAATGATTTAAAGATTTATGTCATTTATTTCCATAAAATCCTAAAGAGCACTTGGACAAGTCAATAATAGTTTTTTATTGTTACTGGATTTCTACATTAACCCTAGCATGAAAGTAATTTTTCATTGACTTGTTTAAAAGTTCTTTTTTATTTACTTTGAATCATTGAATTGAATTATGTAACACAATTATACATAATCTGCAAAGAAATCCATCTGATTTGACACAAGGGACAGGGGGAGAAGACAAATTGAGAAATATGTTCCATAACAACCCATAGATTGTGCCGAGGTAAATGCAGGCAGGTCGCAGAACATTGTGTAAGCCACATTATATTAGTTATTACTTTATGATATTGTAGAAAACAAAAATAGATACTGATTTTGTACCTACTATTTATTTCGTAACATATTTCATTTAAACCGCGTTCAGTGCAATTAAGTTCCAAGATTTGAGCTTTAATAATTTGAAGCCATTTAGGTATGTAATGGCTTAGATATTCTTCCACTGTTTCAAGTCAAACTATTTTCTATTATATTTGGCAGCATCGGTTTTTCTTCTGATGTAAAAAGTAAAGATTTAACTTCATAAAACCCTAAGACAACTTAAAGATAAGATAAACAGATTACTTGGGACACCGATAAAAATGGGAAATAAAAATACCTATATTGTTATAAGTACTATTTATTTCATAACATATTTCATCCTAAATTAAAAGGGAATATAAAGGCATTGTCTGCGTTCAGTGCACTAGTTCTATTCTGCCTTTATGTTTTGAAACTACCTCGACGGCTAAGATATTCCAATAAGCAAGTGTTCCACTGTTTCAATTGATAGTACCAGTGGTGTTTATTGGTTTCTAATTTGGCACCACTGGCACACAATTTTGCGGAATGAGATAGGTAGTTTTGTGAGTGGTCGGCTATTCCACGACGTCTCCGTAAGCGTTGACAGGCGGCGGGGCGGGGCGCGGCGCGGGCGGGGCGCGCCTCACCTTCAACCCGCGATCCGGTTCCACTCTACAACAAGCACAATCCAATAAATACATTATTACAAATCAAAAATACTTTATTGTACACAATACAGTCATTGACAAATATAAAAATATAAATATATAATACATGGTGGCTATAAAGCCACACAAGACATTATAATGAATTGTCAAATGCGATGCTTAACTAAAGTATTATTTAAGCTTTTAATCTAGTATAAATGACCTACTCGACTTCTGGAAAGACGGGAGGTAAACTGCACTAGACAGAGTTAGATAAAGAAAACTTAATTGTCAAATTGTGTACAAAGAGTTGTTTTACATATTTTGTGTTAGGGGAGGCCTTTGCCCAACAGTGGAAAAATACTCATTTCTGATTCAAGTAAGTGATTAATGATGATCACACATATTTTTCTTTCTTTCCTTCTATCTAATATTATATTGATGTAGAAGACTAGTCTAGTATAACTAAACTACGGCAAATCTAAAGATACTCTATCTATACAGTCATACGTGCTATAACGTTTCAATATCTACATCAGAGGTTCTCAACAATTGCTGTATTTATTAACCCCCCATAGACTAACGTTCATTCCTTCCGGCTTATCCCGTGTACAGATAAGCGACGGGATGAAATAAAACACGACTTGAAGGGTCGCGGTGTTATAATACCGTCATTCTTTCCGCTATTGCACATACACTGGCGTTCATTCCGTAAGGATTGTACATTCCGGCAGGAATGAACGTTAGTCTATGGGTAGCTATTGTGTGGGGTAATAAGGAAAGGGTTACGTGATTGGAAATCCCTGGCCGGCACCGAACCCGCACAGCTGATTCAATTCTTCTACCGAAGGCGCTATAGCACGTATCTACCTGACCCTGAAACTCAACCTACGTTAACAATAGATCTTATGCTGTTTATAGCCTACTTTTACCGTTAGATTAGTGGATGGATTTTTTATTGTAATAAAGTTTAATAATTTTCAATCGGATCAGTCAGTTATGGTTTTGATCATGATAGTCTAATCATTATCATTATTTCAGCCATCGGACGTCCATTGCTGGACAAAGGCCTCCCTTAATGATTTTCAGGTGTTACGGTCGGATGCAGCTTGCATCCACCATGAACCGGCCTCTAGTGGAGATCACGAATCGGCAAACGCAGCGTCGGACGTCCACCAACAAGATGGACAGATGATCTGATCAAAGCTAACGCTAAGTTCACGGTGGATGCAAGCTGCATCCGACCGAAACAACTGGAGATGTTTAAGGGAGGCCTATGTCTAGCAGTGGACGTCCGATGGCTGAAATTATGATGATGATACCTAGTAGGTGGCTATAACTCGTTGCAGTTCTGGTATATAAGCCGCGCACTTAAAGAATTGATTTATAAATGGCGTCCGCTCGCATGCGTTCTCGCTCACTCTCTATCGCTGTCTATACTTTTATCCTTGTTATGCCAATCGTACCAAACGTAACCGCCGCCATTTTCAAATCAATTTTCTATCTGCGCGGGTTATACGTACTTGTAAGGGTCTTGTTGCGACGCGGCATGGTCCCCTCGGTTCCGGCGGCGTAGCTCCTCGTACGACATGGACGGCTTCGGCGCGCCGGACTCCGGCCCCAGCAAGCCGGCGTCCGGCACTGGAATAATACAACACGCAATACAATAACATAAATACACATTGTTGCAAGCGCCATGTTGACGGACAAACAGTTTCAGTCAGTTTGTCCGTTTACATGGCGCTTGCAACAGTGTCGAAATATCGGAAAACTCAAAAACAATTAAATAAATACACATTACGAAAAAATATAGGTACAGTCAGCAAAAAATGTGGTCTACCACCCTACGGTAGAGATTCGTTTGTTGTAGTTAAATTATGCTAGAAAAGTCAACCATATCGATCATTACATCGCACAGAAACTTTTGTCAAAATTGGTAGACCACTTTTGCTCGACTGTACCAAGAGTCCATCAGACCCCTTGTCATATGAGGTCAGAGACACGTACCGGGGTCGAGGCGACTGAGGTCCTCGCTGAAGACTCGGTTGGTGCGCTCCGATATTGTCAGTATACGCGTCCAGCTTTAAGCCCGTAGTACTGTTAACTAGGTAGCAAGAGCCCATCAGACCCCTTGTCGTATGAGGTCAGAGACACATACCGGGGTCGGGGCGACTGAGGTCCTCGCTGAAGACTGGGTTGGTGCGCTCAGAGTCGAGGTCCAGGGCGCTGCCGGGGCCCGCGTCCGAGTAGATGTCATCCGCCCGCGCGCCCAGCATAGACCCCGTCGATTGTTGCCGTGCGCCCAGCGAAGTCCTGTAATTAAACACGCGCCATTTTAATTAATTGACGCCATTATTATTGACGACCTCTGTGGCGCTGCGGGCGAAGGTCTACTTGCGCGGGAGGCGAAGGTCTGCCTGCGCGGGAGGTTGCGGGTTCGATTACCGCCTCGGAACAAAAAAAATTTACGATCTGCAGATATTTGTTCTGAATGTCTTGGTGTAAAGGTGGCTCGCAGACCTTTGCCCGGGGCGCAACGGAGGTCGTCAAAAAGAAAAAAACTAAAGGGAATATAAATAGTAAATAGTGTAGCAGTAAAATTATGCGAATATATGATACGTGCCAGTAAATATATAAACATATTATATGTAGCAGTAAATATGTTTGTTACATACCCTCCACCCTTTCCATCCCGACGTTCTCGCAGCAGTTGACCGATGTAGGAGCCGGGGAGCGCCATTAGCTTCTCCGCGCATGCCTGCTGGTACGACAGCTTGCCGATGAAGTAGCCCACCACCACCGCCAGCGTCACCTTCGGGAACGAGCCGAACCGAGCGTTCGGCTTCAGGTAACCTAGGAGCACATAACACAACCATCAGTTGAACAACCTAGTCATTTATCCTAGTAAGATTTAGATATTAGATTTTTTAGAGATTTATGTCATTTCCATAAAATCCTAAAGATCACTTGGAGAAGTTAATAAATACAATATAAATATAAATATTACTGGACAATTTTTACACAGCGACATCTAGTCCCGTGGTAAGCTCGAAGCTTGTGTTACGGGTGCTAGATTACAATACATTATTAACATTAAATAAAAATATACAACGGAAACAAGGTTGACATAAAATGTTTCATTTTTTTAAGCACTGAATTGAGAAACATAATGAACAACCAGCTCATATCTAAATTGAGGACAATTAGTTTGTTTTATTCTATAATTAAGTTATTGGAGCGGATTCCATCCCATGCAGTTTTATCTTCTAGATACTCTGATATTTTGTAATATGATATTTAATAAGATGTTTATTAACTATAGCTCACAAACAGAAAAGCAGGCAGTGTCAACTACCAAAACTTTGCATTGAAACATTATCTGTATTTTTGCTTCACCATATTGTTGGCTGTCTGTGTACTTGTTTACATTGACAATTTTCAATTGATATCAGTTCATAGAACATTATAACAACAAAGTCAGCCCTAATATTAGAGATTAGATTTCAATTATTATGATTTATTGGGCGTGAGGTATTGTTTTGGGATGAGATGTTCTAGCTAGAGTAATGTCAATGCCTAGAAGCTTAAAGTAAAAAGTAAATTTAAAGCTCACTGGTTCTGGAGCAGCTACCTTAGAACACTAGCCAACCTATTGACAGCTTCGCTTGCGTTTTTACGTCATCTAAAAACTTGTTGTTTATATAATATAGCCTATAGCCTTCATCAACATAATGTACCTACTATCCAACACACACAGAAGTTGCTGAGATTAGATCATTCAAACCCATATCCAGCTTTGGAGATACATCAGAGTGATGGAGCAATGGGCGGCTGCGCTGACTTACCGGACTGCACGGCCGCGCCAGCGGTCATCCCCAGAACGCCGGCCAGCGGCAGCGAGCGCATGTAGAAGCTCTCCCGGTTGCATTCCTGCAGCACCTTCATCTCATCCGGCGAGAATTTGTACTGCGCCTGTACACAACGCAACTTAGCCCCCTGCTTTACACCACACATCACACATCTCCATCACAAGAAAAACAACTACTCCTTACCATATTCGGAGGCGATTGAGGCTGCCCCGACTCACCCTGCGCCGCAAACCCGAACGAGTTCTGATCATTCATCTTTCAACACCTTTGTTATTTTCCGATTGTGCTTAATATTTGCATAACATTGCACTCACATCTATTTTTACCTATCTTTGCATATAATTATTGCCTGTGAACTGTCGGTTTGTGGATGTTGATTAATATATAAACAAACTACAGCGATAGCAACGATTATCTGGTTGCACCTTTAGAACTACCGATGTACGATGTAATCTAAAATAATCCAACCTCAAAGTCAAAGTTGACAAAAATAATGTTTTTCTTTTTTCATCTACATTATTTTGCACAATGAACCCAACCTTTTGACATTTATGACAATGACATTCCAATGAACGTGAAAATGACTTTAATCATATACCAATCAACCCAACTTTTGACATTTATGACATTGACATTCCAATGAACGTGAAAATGACTTTAGTCATAAACCAAACCCAACCTTTGACATTTATGACAATGACATTCCAATGAACATGAAAATGACTTTAGTCAAACCAATTTTTGAATCGGACCAGCAGCGGTTCCTGAGATTAGCGCGTTCAAACAAACAAACAAAATTCATACAAACAACTCTTTTTATTATCAGTACAGACAGTAAGCCATATGGCTTAGGTACTGCGATGTTAACGGGTTAATTATTATGTGCTTAAAATACCGATATGTAGATAACGTAAAAACGCAAGCGTAGCTATCGGCGGGTGTCTTAGTATTAAAAGAAATATGAAAGTAGCAAGACATAGATAGGTACCTAGACTCCACAGCAACAATAAGTGACGGAAAGCTAAACTTTAATCTTTGATTAGGTGTATTACTATTATCACTTTAGACCTAATTTCAACACTCTGTTTGTTAGTTTAACATCCCGTGGAGTAGGTATATTAACCCTTTATTCCCATTATACCAGATTCCCAATATACCAGATTCCTATTATACCAGAAGTACAGTAATAAACAAAACCAAAAAATACAGTGTATTTAATAGTAATAAATGAGGGTGTTTGATATTTTTTCTGTACGCGTCAGGTCTAAACAACTGTCAGATAGCACAGAATTGAACAGAAATCTAAATTAAATTGTATTTTGAGGTGATATTCATTAAACATAACGGGTTGTTAAACTAATAAACAGAGAGGGGTGAAATTAGGCCTGAATATAACAGTTCTTAACCCTATTAATGTAATTCGTTGGTATCTACAGATCTACTTTGAAATTTAATTGAGCACGCTGTGCTACCTAATTAAAAGAACTCAAATTTTGGGTGTTATTATAATTCTTAAATATTAGAGAATGTATCTTTTGTACGACCTCCGTAAAATATATAAAACATAATTAGGTATCTTTATAAGTATCTTAATAGTAAGCTTTGAATTGACGTAAGTAACGCTTGTTCGATAAGTAACTTTGGTAAGTACATACCTATTATAAAACTTACCTTTGGAATGTAGGTTGGTAAGGTAGGTATACAAGTTTTTGTACTCTCTATAGACAAGCACTAGTAAGCTTTATAACCTTTTTAGGTTAACACAATGCCGTAGGTACCTATTATGTACTCTCTACGACAAGCAAAGGACCTACAACCCTTTGGACCTCTAGTCTAGTCAGGTTATGTTCTTAAACAGAACTGACCAGGTAATTTTGAATAATAAGTTTATTAAGGTAATAAGATAGTACAGTGAGCCAAGAAAGTGGTATTGACAAAAGTTTCTGTGAGATGTAATGATTGCTAAGCTTGACTTTTCTAACATAATTTAACTGAAGTACAAACTCACAACCGTAGGGTGGTAGATCACATTTTTGGCTGTCTGTACTTACACGTTCAGTGCCGTTCACTGGTACTTGTGCCGCTATATAAATTCAAATAGTATAGAGATGGCTGCATACGTATGATAAGTTTTTTTATTTTTTGACATATAGCTCCGGATTGTTGATTTTGTGGTAGTTGCGCATAACGTTGCCGAGATGGCCCGGCAGCTTGCGCAGCTTGCGCTCGCAATGCGGCAGGTAGGCGAGGCGGCCCGCAAGGTGCCCCAAGAACATCGCCACCAGCACCTTCGGGAACGCGCCGAAGTGAGGGTTCGCCCTCAGGAGACCTAGAAGAAAACATTCATAGAAGTAAAGCGTCGGTCGGGAGGAACGTCACACAAAAGGCGCTTGAGTTAGACTTCAGCAGTTACTTCTATGAAGATTTTCGTGGCGTCCGTCCCTACCGACACCATGAGTTCTAGTCTATGGTTCTAGCAATCTACACTCGCTAGCGACGGCAGTTAAAAAAGTATGAAAACTTGAACAGCGCCTCTAGCGGATAGTTGGGTACTAAAATGCTCATTCAAAAAGCTGTGTGCCCTCCACAGATTAGGGGGTTATCTGTGGTGCCCTCACAAGGGGGCCTGAAAGAAGTCTCGTCGTCAAGTTAATTTTACAGACTGCATATTTAGACAACGCGCCGCCACTTATTCCATTAGACGTGGCGATGCTTGCCTAGATATGAACGGTTCTAAATACTGTAGGTAGTTCCCGCATTAACTGTAAGATTTGAAAGGTGGCGCGGGCTCTTCTTCTTTTATTGAACGTAACCGCTGTAGTCATGTCAGGCGATTTAACTATGACAACTCATGGTAAAGGTACGGCTTGATGCCTTGTGCTACTCACCGTACTTCACCGCGGCGTAGGTGGCGGAGCCGAGCAGCGTGCTGAACGGCAGACATCGGTGGTAGAAGCTCTCGGTGTCGCATTCCTCGAGCGCCTTCATCTCATCCTGCGTGAACTCATAGTATCGCTGAAACACAACGGGTGATGTGAGCGCTCGCTTGTTTCGGAAAACTGACCATTTTGCAATGCAAAAGGACAGATATTTTTTTCGATCAATTAAACCCTTGGGCATCGTTTGTACACAATATAATTAAGGAAACACTAAGTAAATGTAAAAACACCTTTTTAAATCTTTATAAATTAAATATCTAACACAGTGGGAAACCTTCTCGAAAATTAATTCAAATTTAAACAACAAAATTGAGTTCAACAGAAATTTCGGTGAAATAAGACGAAAAGTTACTAGGAAAGCAGAATTTTATAGCATACTAGCTGTCTTCGCGACTCCGTCCGCCTTAAATTATATGGGGGCCACGTCTTATTATAACTAGAGCAAGAATTTAAATAGTTTATCCGTGTCTCAGACGTCTGACTGAATGTTAAGCCACCAAATGTCATCAAATTCGGAAAATTTGTGTAAGATTGGGTTCGACTCTCACACGAGCACCAATGTTACGTCGTGATCTTGTAAATTTTCCTATACCATTTACTAATTCTATGGAGTTATGGAGGAACATACAATATGAATACAGAAATAAAATCGTCAAATGCAGTATCATAATATATATTGAGCCTATAATGAACACGATATCTCTGAAAACAACATACTCCATGACCTCCATGATTAAAAAATAATTAAATGCATATGTATGTAGTTACATTCTATGATTAAATCACCGACCCTTACAGATTTATAGTTAGGTAGTATAGATGTTGATGGTCGATGGTCTCACCAGCGGGTGCGTTATGTTGCGGATAGGCGGGCACTGCCGCTCCTTCAGGGACTGGGCATAGCAGCTGCAGTCCTCCTCCGATTCTGCACCTTTGTTTCCACTCATTACTTTGTTCGCAGATCTACTACTTTTGCATCGCTATGGAAAGAATGGACGGACTTTCAGACATTATACATAATGATTGAAATCAAATCCTACACGGGAATTTTGCATGTTGTAAATTTTCGAAATTATCTATGATGACTTATGACACAATGACACAATTCGATTTAACCTTTTTAGGAAAAATATTTCCTACGTATAGTCTTTGATTCTTTGGATTGCCATAATGGCGATCACACAAGTAACAACTGTATAATTTTGTAAATTTATAAAACAGTGGACACATGCAAATTGCTCTTAATTTAGCGCCGGGACCATAAAAAACTAGAACTAGAACTTTGATTCTTTTTAATTTAATTTAAGGGACTTTTATTTAATTTTAACTTGAGGCATAAATTTGTTTATTTAAATATATAGGTATAAATAGGTATATAGGTATATACCCATTTGTGGTATTCCTTGAATTAATCTGTGAACCTCATAAATATATGGCGTCCGAATTGATTCCTAGTCAAACTCATGATAATAAATAAATATTTCTGGACAATTCACACAGCAACATCTAAACCCACGTGCTAGATTTCTGATATACCTACTTAATACTAGTGGCTCTGTGAGCTGTAGACCTCGCGAGGACTAACATCATCAAAAAGTTATAGACAAAATTAAGTGATTCATTTGAATCCGATGCATCTTCCAGAAATAAATAATAAATAAATAAAACATTATGTACATCCAACCAAACAAAGGCTTCCAAGCAGAAACGAAGATGCATTGCTTAGCTATATGTATTCTGGTCCAACAGTGATGGAATCTGTGCATATTGATACAGTTTTGAGAACTCATAAGTCGCAGGGATTGCCTAGTCCTAAAATCGAATACTACTTTTAGCTTTGCTTAAAAGTATGAGTAACCTACAGCATGTAATCATGCATGCGGGCTCAAAAACTATCGGATGTCATAGAACCATTTTTAGGGTTCCGAAGCCAAATGGCAAAAACGGACTTATAGATTCGTCATGTCCGTCCGTCCGTCCGTCCGTCCGTATGTCACAGTTGGTAGGTACGTGTATTCCGTAAAATCATAACAATGTTTCTAATATCATTTAATTCTAAACTTAATAGTTTGGACGTGAGACTCTTCCAAAGTGGAAAACAGAATGTCCCCCCCCCCCCCTCTAATTTCTAAAATAAGAGGATGATAAATCTAGAAAATATATATATTGCACATAACCATAAAAACTAACAACGAAAATTGGTTTGAACAAAATTTATCAAGTAGTTTTTTTATAATACGTCATAAACTATTTAATATAAACAATTGCTGCGGAAGCCTACATGGGCGAGTCTGACTCGCACCTTGGCCACTTTTTTTATTTTGTCATAGACCAACTTTGATCGCTTCCCCAAAACGCGCACGTCACGTTACGCAAGCAGTGTGTCCTGTCTAATACATTCCCATACATTACAACTCAGTGGTACATGCACGTCTACGCTTACGTGTACGAATACGCATCCGGTGTGCTGGAGGCTTAAATCCTTATTCTGCGGATCGAATAAGAATAACGATTGAATAGACTCGCAAGTTATCATTTACATTGCAATCAACCACAAATGTCCACCAATAGTAGTAATGAAACATAGTCCAATTCGACAACCTTAATGGCGCATCGGGCGAAGGTCTGCCTGCGACGCATGAGGCTGCGAGTTCGATGCCCGCCTGGGAACAAAAGTTTGTACCTACTATCTGCAGATATCTAATATAGAAAATAATTTAAGTGTTATAATATACTTACTTATTCTTTATTATCTTAGTATGTAAGCTTCCTAAGTTTTATTTTCTTTTGTTGTATGTATGTATGCAATATTTAAGTTCTCTAAATTACTCATAGGTTAGACTGGCATATAGACATTTATATGCGTAAGCTAATAATTGGTAATAATTCCTCTAATCCTTGTTTACAAATGAGAATCGAAAAGAAAATACTCTTTGTCGAATTTCCGTCCCCCACAGTCATGCCCTGAGTGGTAAAGGTGTAAAAATTACCTTGAGTAAGAACTGCCTCAATATCAAATAGGCTGCAATAAGTTACTGTATCACGATCAAAATTTATGAAGTTCTTATCATAGACCACAGCCGAAACATTGTTGTTGGCTGAGAAAAAATGTTGGAAAACTGACTCAGTAGACCTCTTCTTGCACTCATTTTATGGTGAAGAAGAGTAATCGTCTTCATCTATGTTCAATTTAAATGCAATTAATAGAAATTAATATTTTACTGCGAATTTACTAAGGAGACAACGAACTACTCAACCAACCAAAGGAACACCAAATCGTCATTCGTCATCCGTCTTAGAATTGATAGCGCGTTTTAATTTTTCCTCTAGCGACATCTAGTTATGAAAATACAAAACGCGTTTCTTTCAGTTTGATAGAAATGAGTAGGAGTTATTCCCATCAGATGATATGATCAGATTGTAGTTGCATCTGATCACACAAAAAGTTATATTACACGAAAAAATATCTTTTATGGTCCGTTGGCACAAAATTTAATTCAATAAAGTACTTACAACGGTTCCGTTATCCGTTGGGAACTTTTGTGTGATCGATGCAACTTCAATCTGATCTTATGTTCTGATGGGAATAACCCGAAATGCGTACAAAAGGTTATTTTAAAAACATTTTATAGTCAAATATTTCCCTAACGGAAGATTCTATCGAAAAATCATTTTCGCAGACTATAATTGTTTTTTAAAGACCTATTCAACGACACCCCACATGAGTTTTTGGTATTTTTCTCCGCTATTTAAAAAAAATTAAAAAAAATGGCTCGACAAAAAAATTCTACACTAATTACGAACCTACACACCAAATTTCAGAAGAATTGGTTGAGAAATGAGCCCTCTAGAGGAGAACATACAAACATACATGCATACATACATACGAAAGCATTTTCTTCGACGCTGAAACGTAGACGCTTCGCTCGCTTCGCTCGCTCGGTCAATAATATACCTAGGTATGTACTAAGATAGATATTTTTATGATACAATTATAGAACACCCAGACACCCGGAACAAATATCTGCATCTGTATAATCTATAAATGTGATGCATGGAATGCATGCATATTGCATAAAATACAAGTGCATGCAATACTTTCCCTTTTAACTATACCTACTGCCTATTTCAATGCAATACTTTTACTTTTATACCTCCTTGCCGATAAAGAGTAGGGCTCTTACTCGAGTGGTACCTAAATCCGAAATTTGCGTTATGAGTATGTATAATCTAGTTATATACCTAATTAGGTAATTAGGTAGGTACCTACCTGGCTTCAGAATACATAATACAACAAATAAAATATAGATAATAGATATGTTTTCATAGCTAGCATACAAAACATCCAACATGAATATGAACTGCAAGATCATAGACTACGTACCTATCCTCATAAAAACATAGATTTAAATAAAAATCATAGACTGTTAGCACTGAAGCATTGAGATTATAGATCTGATGACAGAATAATCAAATTTATCCTAAATTGATGGAAGTTTCAACCTAAAATTCTTGGTTCTTTATAAAAAGCATACGCACTGTTATGGTTAATAAGCGCAGATTTTTTCAAATTTAATTGCTCTACGTTGCAGTAGTGCTAGTGTCCCAGGGGATTGGTCAGCGTTCAGCATGAGTCTGATGGTGGCGGGCTTGTTGCTGGCGGCGGTGGGTGCTGACGAATACGTGGGCGCCAGCATGCCGCAGTATGGCGCGGAGGGCCCCGACGCGGGGGACTACGCGCACGGCGGGGCCTTCAGCGACTACCGAGGCCTCGCCGAGCCCTCTGCGGCCCTCGACTACAAGTACGACGATCCGACAGGTCTGTTATATTCTATATCGTATCGTACGTATCTATCGGCGTATCTACAATACGTCGCCGGGATTAGAGAGTAAGATCGAAGAGACATGAACAGGTTGAGGTACCCAGCAGTGAGGAAGTCTGTTTGTGATGATGGCGATGAATGTGAATTCTAAATTTTTGCTTCATCTCTGCCTAATCCAGACATTAAAATCCTAAGAAAAATATTGCCCAAAACGGGCTTAGCAAAAAAATACCTAGGTATACGATAAGGATAAATTAAATACTCATACGGCAATTATTCTGTGAGCATAATTTTGTCTTCAGGTAACTCAGACTCACCGTCAAATGATATTGAAACAGAAATCTGGAAAAAACCGTCAAGAAAACTGAGAGATGGATCAAAGCGTCGTAGAAACGAAATTGTATCTGACACGGAGACGTTGGCTGAAGGTAGAAGTAAGGCGAAAACAAGTCGGCGACGGGCGGAACGGCAGCACTCGCGCTCCCTGGAAGACGCGGCTGCCGAGCGCCGCCTCAGCCGGAGCCGGCGGCGCCGCGTCGACGTCGAAGCCTCGCCGCCGCTCGTCGACTACGCGGAGAAGTCCACCTACCGAACTAAAAATAAAAGGCTGGACGTCCGCGATGTTCTATTTACAAAAAGTGAAACCACCGAAAGAATCATTCGTAGAAAACCCAGAGATAAATACGTAAGGCCGGAAAGGGAGGATCTGGATTTCGACGAGAACATGGGAACAGACAAAAAGACAAAAGAAATAACTCCGGATTACGCGCGAGAGAGTGATTCAGAGCATAGAGACTGGAGCGGGGGCGGGAGTAGGGATATCACGCGGACGCGGGCGCGGAGTGGCGGCGGGAGCCCGGGGCTGGTCCCGGAGCCGCCAGAAAACGATGAGCCAGCGCCAGTGGAGAGCAAGCGGTATCGGGGCAGCAGCAGCGGCAGAGGGGCTACCGTGCGGCCTCTGCGCACGACAGACCCCAACCAGCTTAGCAACGACGAGGATGAGGATGACTCAGTAGTGCCCCTGCAGCCCGATCCTGCGCCCCCCGACCATCCTGCGCAACCACCTTCTGACGTGGACCGTCCGCGCTCTCGCCAACGCAACTACGACTACGGCGGAAACTACTACGACATGAAACGAGTCCTGAACATCAAGAACAAGCTGCCATCTTTGCTGCGCAGGCCCACCAGTAAGTATATCCCATCCTATCTCGTGTCATCTCCACTACCATTTCCCACCGCGCAAGGACCACCAATTCATTCTTTTAGATGCTAATTCCGATGATTCAGTTCTAGGTAGGTTTTGAATATTAGAAATGAGCACTATATTGGCAGATAGGGTAAGGATTTATAATTGCAATAGTATATATATCGGTCGGTTAACGCTAGCGTTGTGTGTGTCCAGCGAGGGCGCGCAGTCCATCCATGACGCTGTCGACGGCGACGCCGGGTCGCGGCGCGGCTGACCTCTTCGAGATTCTGTACCCGGCACGGCGCGCCGGGGCGCCGCCGCCGCCCCCTTCCAGCGACATGCCCGAACACTCGGTCACCACCGAGATACCTTCGCCAACATCGACCACAACGACCTATATAACACCTGCACGAACGTCGCTGACTGTGCCAACTGTGAAAACGTCGTCCGAGCTGACGCTACTCGAGCGTTCGCGTTTGTCGATTTTAAAGAAGGCGCAGAAGAAGGAGGGCGTGTCGGGGAGAGAGGTAAGCAAGAAGCCGCCGGTGCTGCTGCAAGTGACGAGCAAGATGCCGACTGTGGTGATGGTTGAGCCGCCGACGAGCGCGGAGCCGTGGATGCGGGCCAACGCCGCGCCGGAACAGTCTCCAGACCAGCTGGATAAGGTGAAGCGGTTGATGCGCCACAAGCTGATCTCCAACGCGCGCAGTATCCAGGACCTGACGGACAACTGGGACGACCTGGTGTGTGATTACATCGACACGTCACTGCTGGACGCACCCACGCAAGCCTCCGAGTCGCTGCGGCTGAACCGCGCTGGAGCGCTACTGCTCTTGATTTTCATATTATAACATTTTCCTTAGGTTAATGGTTGATTTTATATTGATTTATTATTAAATTATTATTATACACATAAAACGGAAAAGTGTTTTTAATCTGTATTAAGTAGGTAGGCACATACGACGAAGAACGCGTGCTTAGTTCATTGCTTTATGACTAGTTAGGTAGGTAGGTATTCATTACTTCAATCCTTCTTATTCAATACTGCTGCGAAAATGGTACTATCAGAATAGAAGCACATTTAATAGTCCTACATCGAAACATGTTTTGAGAGATTTGACGTGAGCTGATGAGACGATCTGTGGTGCAGGTCCTTCGACAGTGTCGACGAGCCAGCTCGGCGCCGAGCGGGAGTTGACGGCATTGCTCGGCGCCCACGCACTGCGCCGCCGCGAGCTTGCCCCCGCCTCTGCCCCCGCCTCTGCCCCCACAGCCCCCACAGCAGAGACCTGGGGGGGCGCGCCCACCTTCCCGCCAAACGCGATCGACCCGCACCTTCACGAACAGTGGAACAGATTCGTCACCTCTAGAGGAACTCACATTTTGTCTATACGTGTTCAGTTTTATGTATGTTTATTAGTTATAAACTTTTTACAAAGATATAGAGATATTTTTATCGCAAACCATACCTAAAAAGGCATTCATCTGTAGTTATAATAATATGATAAACGAATGGACGATAGAATCCACTTAAGTTGGTATCTAAATCCTACACAGGTAATGTTAAGGTATGTTGATAATTACCTAAATAGGTAGGTCCCTAATAGGTAGTACATACCTAATAGAATAGAATAGAATATTATTTATTAAATTAAAATAGTTATGTTATAGTATAACACCAATTATAACTACAAGACCGTGAATTATAACTACCTTATGCTAACTTACAGAAAGATTTGTAGAGAGTTTGTTTGAAATAGGTCATCGTCATCATCATTTCAGTTCAGCCATCGGATGTCTACTGCTGGATATAGGCCTCCCTTAATGATTTTCAGGTATCACGGTCGGCACTTAGCCGATTTTATTCCCTGTGCAACTACAACTATTATTATTATAAGCAAAAGCACCTAAATCAGCGGTTATTGAAGTTAGAAAATAAAGGGTCTGTAGTGTATACCCCAAATGCCAACTTCAAATCTCGAATCGAAAATAATGTTATGAAAATAATTTTTGTCAACGCCATCTATGTGTAACATTATGAGACGCATTGTGGAAGTTAATAAGAAAGTGCGAGTTGAAAAGCACGCGGATAGCATTTCTCACGGCGCTAGTGTCGCGGAGTGAGTCGGCTCGTGCCGAGGGCGCGCTCGGCTCGCGTGGAGTAGTTAGTCGAGTGGAGTGCAGGAGGCGCGCGAGACGCGTCGAGCCGCGTCCAGTGAGTAATCAGCAGCCGCGCGAGCCGCGGGCCGGAGGTCGCTCGTGCCGTGCGAGTCGATGCAGTGCTAGGGCCGGCGCCCCGTCCGCCGTCCCACTGACAGTTCTTCTCTCCTAGTTCTGTGACAGTGACTATTATGAGCGACAGGGACAGGTCGTCGCCTTCCCTCACGGACACTCCGCTGAAGACGTACATCGGCCGGCACGACGACGACTACCCCCTGATAAACGGAAACGGTGAGTAGGCTAGTTGTATGGGGTGTCACGCGCTCGGCGCCCTCGGCAGTGGGTCAGCGTGCCGCGGCGCGCCCGCGCCCCGCGCCGCGCCGCCCGCGCTCACAGCTGACTCTGATAACAGTTTGCCGCAGTGAGGCTTCCGCTAACCCTCCACGATCGACCCGTACGCACGACCCTTCCCAAATCTGTTTTATTACCGGCTCCTGAACGACCACGGCTCCCGTTCCCCGTCGCGTCGCCGCCCCGCCCCGTCGCGTCGCCCGTCGAGCGACGCGACGTCGAACACTAACCCTACACATTTGCATTTCTTACTAAAATAGTTTAGTTTCGAACTTGGTTCGATAGGTTACTTTTACTATCCTACTCACATGCTAGGTACATAGAAACCTAGAACCCTATTAATTAATTTATTCATTTTAAACATTTTAACTTATCACATAAATTAAATATATTAAGTCACATATGGCAAATAATTGCCTAGGAAATCCAGGAAATAAAATAAGACATAAAAAACATGTAATCATAAAATATAATCATAACTATTACTAAAGAAAAAACAAATATGCATAGCTAAGCAATAATAATACGTAATGAATATTTAAACCAACTCACAGTACTGAAGGAGCGCTCTTTCAATCTTCTGCCATTCACCCACAAACGAATCCATGTGAAGGTGTTGGTTGAGCAATTTATTTAACTGAATTTGAGTCCTGACAATGGGAGATTTTTCCCTTGCTGATGTTCTAGGAGGATCAGTCTACCGGAATAGGGGGGAATCTAGAAACCAGTTAGGCATAGGCATGTACCTAAGCTACACATGCCTCATTATTCTATTATTAATATCTATTTAGACACCTACAATAACATATTTAGGTAGGTAGTGTTCTAAATTAAACCTTATCCTAAGGAATATGACTAGCCAAATAAATAATTCTTATTATTATTACGAGCCGCTCGCAGAGCGTAGTTTTTGTTCCGAACCAGAAACTAGTGACAATCGTGGTTAAGGAAAATGTGTCTAGGTACCTATCTACATTACGAGTATTATCTATATGATTTGCACAAACAGAGATGCAAGAATTTCGTAATCGTTATTACGTACGTACAATTGATACCATCAACGTCTTACTCATGTCATCGTGCCTCGGATTACCGCGACTTTAAATCGCAGCCTTCTGCACCATTCGACTGCAGCATTCTTGGCTTGGCTCCACTTTCTGTAATCACTTCTGGCCTAGAGTTCTGCCATTCATGTTTCAAAATTTTAAAAGCTACGTGCTGGGTCTTAACATCCAATTATCTTTTATAACGTTGATGATTTAACTCATCCGTTCACACACTTCATATTATGAAAGACGAGTATGGTCTGTTGAAATGCATTATCCTATTGTACGATGGTCTCAATCATCCAAATGATTGAGAAGGTAGGTACCTACATCTATGTTTGTGTAGGTGTCAGCACACATTGTGTGTCAGGATACTTCACATTATAAAGTACTGCCCTTCCCTTCTCTAATGCGGGAAACTCCGCACTTATCCCAATGCCACGTTATAACTCGCACGAACTTACGATCTTTGAGAAATAAAAAAATGTTAAAAACGATTCGAAACTAATTTTAAATAAATATAGCTTCGAAGTTTCCAGATCCTGACTAGATCGCAAAAGGTCCGTTGCGTTGGCTATATAAAGTTCAAATAGAGTTCCAATTTCGAACTGCACTCGAAGTCCTAGATTCTCTACATTCTCTACAAAACAAATACAGATTTTCAAGCTGCGTTTGAAATGCATGTCTTACACAAACAGACGTTGCAATGAGTGACGTTAACAAAAATCATTAACACTACCCTGTTATAAGTTGCATTTTCACACGTACGTTCCGTATTGTGTTGGCCATGAAGACATGTTTTCTTTCTCACGGGCGTCAAGGACTGAGGGGTAGACGCCGGGCGGGTTGAATCGAGGAAACCTTGCTCGTTTCGAGGGACGATGTCTTTGGTCTGGCGCGGTGACGTGGTGAGCTTGAATGTTGCTTTTCATGAAAAACGCTGAAAATGTTGTTCATATTTTTAATGAGTATGTGACTGAGACTGTCATAATATGCTTTTGCTCTGATCTTTGAAACGACTATTCTGAATATAACCACAGATAGACTCAAAATATATTATTATAATTTTTTTTGCAACCTTACTCTTGAATCTACCTATTTTAAAAACCCGCATTAAAATCTGCCGCGTAGTTTTAAGATAGCATACAGACAGCGACAGCGACATTTATACAATGTAAAATATGTACTATGTGTCTATGTATAAAAAAATATTAAAAGAAAATCCTCAGATCCTGCAAGCAAAACGCCTGCACTATAAGAGTGCGGCTGTGCTTAAGAGTTCAACTCAATTTGATCACTCATATATCAACGCGGAAGCGTGTCTGTCTAACGCGTCTAACTCGCTTATTACTTAAAGCTTAGTTGCATACCTACCTACTGTTGTATCCTCTTCCTTTAACGAATGTACTTTTTTATGTGAAAGCCCCTAATGACTGCAAACTGTCCCGTATTATGAGGCTTAGATACTGTACTGTTGAGTACAAAATAGTTTTTAGTTTTACGTAACATAGTGGACTTTATTGCGGAAATAAGAATTTTTGTTTAAAGTTAAAAAAAAAACAGTTTACTTATATATTTTAATCCCGCGAGAAAAATACATTAAGTATAACGATGCGAAACAGTGCACCGTGGTAAAAGATAATTAATTCATGACGAGGTTAATAGCCAATTTGACACCACAAGTTTTTGGATATAATAATCCAAACTCTGTTTTATGGGTTATTTATTGTACATTTGCCACAAAGATAATTCGTCACGAAAAAATGTATGTGTAAATTCGCCACACCACACAGCCTAAAACCTAAACCTTGGACTTTTTACTATCTGCCTCCCCTCTAAGATCTAAACAAGATGAGCTAAAAAAATTAAAAAAAAAATATCTCAATAACCATTCTTCTTAGTCGTTACACTCTTGGTAGAGTGGTCGTGGTTGTCATGTCAGGAGTAGTGGTGTCCGCTTCACGATCCGGCGCCATTCCTCTCGCACGGCCAACCCCGAGTTTACTTACCACTTTACGTAAGTCATCAGACCAGCAAGCGGGTGGTCTGCCTCTCAGTCTTATAGTCTTGTCCACTCATGAAATTGTAAAACCTTAAACTATGCAAGTGTTCATGGTACTTCTGTTGATGTTCTTAAATAAATAAATATTGCTGGACAATTCACACAGCAACATTTAGCCCCGTGATAAGCTCTAAGCTTGTGTTACGGGTGCTAGATTTCAGATATACTTGATAGAATATACATACATAGATAGATATTTTTTTATTATACATATATAACACCCAGACACCCGGAACAAATATTTACAGGTCATACAAATAGTTCTCCCGAGGCGGGAATCGAACCCGCAACCTATTGCATCGAAGGCGGACCTTCGCCCGCTGCGCCACAGAGGTCGTAAATAAATAAATAGTATACAGTTCGGCTCTGAGTGCCGTCTTGGCGAGCTTTGCCTGCCGCGGATCGATATCGCGACCTTTAACAAAGGAAGTTCGGAATCAAGTTAAGAATCAAGACAGAGACGTCGTGTCGAAGTCGTGTCGGGTGGATCTAGCTTTAACTGTGGTGTCGTGTGCTGATTTGTTCGGAATCAAGTTAAGAATTAAGACAGCGACGTCGTGTCGAAGTCGTGTCGGGTGGATCTAGCTTTAACGGTAGTGTCGTCTGCTGATTTTTGTTTCTGGTTTTCCTTATCTTGAATTAACTTGTTATGCGCGGCTTAGCCTGACTTCAGTGGACTTTCCTCATAAAAGACGTTAAAGCCTCGAGCAGACCGGATGCGTATACGTACACGTAAGCGTAGACGTGCACGTACCACTGAGTTGTAATGTATGGGAATGTATTAGACAGGACACACCGCTTGCGTAACGTGACGTGCGCGTGCTGTGTGTCCTGTCACATACATTCCCATACATTACAACTCAATGGTACGTGCACGTCTACGCTTACGTGTACGTATACGCATCCGGTCTGCTCGAGGCTTTAGGTATTTCAGAATTTTTCAAATTCTTTCAATCATGATCACTTTCGTACCAGGACCTACAAACAAAACAGTGCTCTGCGGACCGGCGAGCGGGCGTGATCCGTGTCCTTGCAGTGTCCTTGATCCTGAAGAAGTCCCACGTTCTGGGACGAAATCGGTTGATCAATAGTCTACGTAAATAAGGTTCGTGTATTGCCCGTTTATCTCAATATGAAAGGACCTACAAAGCCTGAGAGTTCAGGTCACTTATATTATACCAATGTTTTGATGTCAACCAATCAGTTTGTAGATCAGGTTTTAGAGAGAACTTATTGATAGCTTCTATTGGGATTACTGGAAATGTGTACTCACTTCTTAGTTTCATAAAGTTTAACAGAAATACGAAATACCTGTTTCAGGCTTAACTTTGGCAGTAAAGAATTAACTACTGAACTTCGAAAGTAAAGGTTTATGTTATGGTTACGAACTTCAGATATTTAACGGGTTCGGATTAATTCCATACAGCAACATACGGATTTAGGCTCATCAATTCATTCAAAGTCAAAGTCTAAAACTTTATTTCCATAGAAACAGGTATTTACATGGACACGTCAGAAAAAACTTATAACTAAATAAATCATTTATAACTCGTCTATGTAAATTACTTCTTATAAGTCAATTATAATTCCATTAAGAAAAAGGTCTTACATTAGTATCATTTGTTTTGTACGGAATAATATAGGATATATTTATTATTGCGTAAAATAAAGATAATCATCATAAGTGGAAAGTATTTGATAAAAAAGAAAATGATCCTTTCCCAATTATTTAAATCATAACGTCACTAATAGATGCTAAAATTTTCTTATTATAATAATTCTTAAAACACCACACATAGTTTTCGTCTTATTTTGATTTATTAGTGAATAGTCGAGCGTCTTTTGCAACGGTTTATTTGTTTTAGCCTTGATTTGTGAACAAATCCATCGTAAAAAGTTTATAATCTTTATAACTATAAACTATAAATAAACTAACCAAAACTAACAGAAATTAAAAATATGAAAGTAAATAATTAATTTGTGAACAAGCAAGACATCTAAAAATAAAATACCAATGTAGTTCCTGAGATAAATAAAACTTTTTCTTCAGTAATAAAACATTAGTGGACTAGTGAACCGCCCTTGCTTCACCTCGGAATCACTCTTTTTATTTAAGAAACCACATCAAAGTCCGGCGCGAAGTTTTTAAACACTTAAGCATACATAGGGATAGACAGACAGACAGCTACTTTGTTTTAAACTATGTTAGTAGATATCGATTTTTCGTATTGATTTTTAGGATCCTAGGTACACGCACTTCTGACGCATACCAGAAGTATAAGCGCTCAAATATTTAAGAAAACATTATTTTAGAATAGTGATCGCACAAACATACTAGCCTTGACCAGAGTCTATTTTCATAGCACATTGTTGCCTATCTGTGCATTCAACATTATATCTCAAGTGTTATCAGCATTTATTATGATAATTTCTTTGGTTTAGGCCAGAGAAGATATAATATGACTATGAATAAATATTGTAGTAGAACTAATAGAAGTATTTATGGGGTCTGCAGCGCGCAGGTAAAATCTCCTATGCTACAGGGTGTAAGTCAATAAAAATCAAATTAAAGTTTCACACCTAATTTCTTTACCCTGACTGACCCTTACAGATTTATTATTAGTATATATATGGAAAGGGAAAAGAAGAGTGATAAAATAACCTAGGATATTAACACTTTCGCTGACTACTACATAAATGAAATACCATCTTTGTAAAATATTAATGAAGCGAAGTAAACGTTAGCTATTTCCTTTTCTTATTACCTAGGTGCTCTAAGTTTAAATTGTGTCAATATCCTGTTTTACCTGTTATCTCCCAAAGGAACCACGATCCAGGTTTCATGTTTGGGGGTATTCTTACCTGTGTTAGACATACACATGAAATAATTTTCACGCTTCAGAATTAAAGGAAGGTCTGGCCATCACGGGCTCTTAGTATATTTCTGTGGGTTTCGTCAAATAGAATTAGTTATTTGTATACCAGAAAACGTTGAGATGAGCCCTGTTGCCTAAGTGGGAGCACACTCGATTTTCATTCCAAAGGTCGTGGGTTCCAACCCTGCCGAGCACCTCCGGATTTCAGTGAGTGTCAATGTGTTTTTCCGCAACCTGATGGATAAGTAATTTATCCTTTTGCCAAAGTGTCATAGCAATTTAGTTTAGGTACTTATTATAATATAGCAAGCACCCCTTAAGCGCTCTACACACCGCCCGCCGGCACAGCCCGGCGGCCCAACCCGCCGGCCTTATTTTTTACAATCATGCCGGCGGGTTGGGCCGCCGGGCTGTGCCGGCGGGTCAGGCCGCCGGCATCCCTCTCCACTCACTCAGTCAGTTGCCCGCCGGCTTTCATAGAGTAGTGACGTATTTGGCAATAAAGAATGTTACCTAATTTTGATTATTAGCACTCCATATTCTATATCTAATATAAAAAATACGCGTGAAAGAATTACTTCGATACATCAATTAGTTTCCGATTTAGAAGTAAAACAAGTTGTAACCGTACGACGACGATAACACATAGGCTACTTTTAATCCTATGAAAATGTACAGTTCTTGAGGAAAACGGGGCCGAAGACTGGAGGAAGCTAGTTTGCAATAAATCAATATATTGTTCATTTAAATTTACTAAGAAGCTAGTTTGCCATAAATCAATGTATTGTTCATTTAAATTTACTAAGAAGAGCGGTACCTACCTCTATATAAATAAATACTTACGTACCTACCAATAGCAACAAAACTTTAATACATATTTAATGTCTTTAACGTCAAAGTTTAATGGTAGGTACTTCTACTATTTGAGTTATCTTCATCCATTTTATCAATCGAATAATATTTAAGTACTACTATTAAACTATTAATTTAATACGCGGACGAAAACACATCAAAATACTGCGCAAGCTGTTGCACTACTACTATAATCTGCTGGCGATACTAAGCGGGCCGTAGGCCGCGCGAAGTTGTGGTATTACGTCACAAGCGCTCACGTGACTGTTAGCGAGACTCGATATTTTTCGAAACTTTGAATGCCTATAAAATCAAAACTACTAGGTACTTTTTAACTAAACAAAAACTAGTATATTTGTATACATACAGGCTTTACTGATACAACATTTCAAGCGATTTGGCATACCTAGTAACATTCTTCATTACTAGAACACCACATGCCGGGGCTGTCGTGCCGCCGGCATTGCCGCCGGCAAAGTCGTGCGGCTTGGACATTCTGAAGCCGATGGGCTAACCCGCCGGCATTAAGCCGGCGGGCTGTGCCGGCGGGCCGCCGGCTTTGGTGTGTAGAGGCCATTAATATAGCAGATTTCAGTATTTTTGTTCTAAATTTGAGCTTTTGCCTTTATTATTAGACTTTCATGTCAGCGATATCGATCCTACAATGTCATGTCTTGCGCTTCTCAGAAATAGCCCCCACGTCGCTTCGCTACCCCTATTGGCAATCACTTGAACCACCGCATATATTGTTTACTAGCTTTCCGCCCGCGGCTTCGCCCGCATAATATTAGATTTTCCCGCGGTAAAAAGTACCCCTATGTCCTATCTCCCCACCAATTTTTAGCCAAATCAGTTCAGCCGTTCTTTAGTTACCTATAAGTTGTGTAACTAACACAACTTTCTTATATATAATATATAGATTAATACATCTATATCTAATGTAGGTATATCTATGAATATCTATAAAATAATTCTTTTATCTTAATTAGCAATAAAATATATTGCTTTAGTTTCCTATTATCTCTATTAACCAAATTAAAATACCGCGTTCAAGTAATTTCCAGTTAAAATTCACACCATAGTTTCGTGAAAGTATTCAAGGTTGCGTTCCTTGCGGCTCGGGCGATGTATACGACTAGCTTCCCGCTCCATGGTTTTGCCTGCTTTTGTGAAAGTCCCTTAAAATACAAATGGATAGACTAAGGATAGACTAATGTTCAAACACAGGATTCGCCAATTGTCATGTTTTTATGTATGAAGTGAAGATGTATCATTATAGAAAACTGGCGGGGCCTGCGACTCCGTCCGCGTTAAATTATGATTGTATGGGGCCTACGTCTTATCGTCAAATTAGTTTCAGTATTATATATTGAGCCTATAAACACATCTCTGAAAACAAACTAAGTTACTCTATGACCCTTAGTTTTATTATTAGTATAGATATAGACGATTCCTTAACCGTTAAGACGTGCTTTGTTTAATATTGACGTGCAAACTCGTTGCAGGCGGACCTTCGTAATTATAGTCGTCCTCCCAACTAATAGTCCATTCAAATGTTACATGAGCCTTACATTTACTTTGTTGGTTTTAAAAGTTATTTATCTTAATAATTCCATACTTAGTTTAGCTCAACACAAAGTTTAGAATAACACACAACTTACACTTATAAGTAACAATAGCTAATTAGTAACTTATAATATGGCATTCAGCAACTCCAATCTAATTTAATCAAATATAATATCCATTTGACGACATCTGTAGCGCAGCGGGTTAAGGTCTGTCAGCGACGCAGGAGGTAGCGGGTTCAATTCCCTCCTCGGAACAAAAATTTATAAAACCTGCAGATATATGTGTCTGGTGTCTGAGCGTTATATTGCGTAAAAATAAAGATTAAGTAAGACAAGCTTTGAAGCTCACCACAGGGCTAAGTCTCTGTGTAAATTGACCAGGAATTTTTATATATTTATTGCGGGACCAGTGTCTCACTCCAAGCCACGCTATAACACTAGTATAGTGTGTGTGCTAAATTACGCTGCACTATCTCTATCAGTATCGCCGAGGTGATGGACGCTGCGTTATCAGTCCTTATCACTTGCCCCGCTAAATCGTGTACCTTGCCCGGACAGACTTGATACTTAGACCGTGCCATGCTCTTTAATGCTGTGTTGGCTAACATACTAGCACTCTCATTCCAAAGGCCATGGGTTCAAATTACGCATATCTGTCAAAGCATGCACCAACTCTAGATTTTTCCTGAAAATGATGTGCGTTTTAAACACGTGCTTTAGCAGTGAAGGCAAACCTTGTGAGGAAACCGACATTTTCTGAGAACTTCGACATTCACTAACCGCACTTGACACCCGCCACACGTAATTTGTACATAACCAGGAATAAAACAGGCTTATTATCGCTATCCCAGCGGCAAATTACGCATAGAATACACGAGCACGCGTGACGCTGCAGTATTCGGAACTTTCCTTATCGTCTAATCGCTGACGCATACTGCGACGAAACTAGGTATCTTAAGGCGTAAACAAATTATTTAAACGCGACCGGACTCGATGAAACGCAACGGGTGTTGAGTCGAATCAATCTGTATTGTTTTCTATGACCAGAAGCATTATGAATGCTACGCGCCGCGCGTTGCGTTTTATCGCGTCGCGTCGCGCAGGCAAAGCCGCGGGCGGGTGTGATAGTTCAATATACATATCAATTATTTTTGAGATCCTGAGATAAACTTTGAATAAGACAATAATCCAGATTAGACTAAAGTAATATTTGAACTTGATGTGGCTTATTAATTATTAACACATTCAATGCCCGAGCTCCTGTCAGCGCACCTCGAGACGAGATACGAGGGCGTCATGGGCATAGATAGTGTTGGTATAGTATAGGGCTTTTCTCTCGTGAAGGAGCCACAGTGGCCCAGGAAACGATGATTATATGTATATGTATCTGCGCTTTTAATTTAATCGGTGCTACTACTCGAGCCGCGTACGATGCGTAAGCGACGCGGATCGCTATCGTATCGTGTGATCACGCAGTTGTTATCGCGTGTAATCTCAGAGTAGCGCCGGCGCCGCCCGCCTGCGCAATATGCGTATACTTCCTATTTGAACAGGATCTCAATTAGGAAGTATACATATAAGCAGGAGAGTAGTTTGGATTTGACAATCGTACATAGGAGTTACAGCTCTTAAAAATAATTTATCGTCATCCACACCCTGACTTCACCTACTGCTGTGTATATAAGCCGAAGAAATTGTAAGGACCTACACTAAAGACTATTATGAATTTTGGTTTGAGATAAACATTAAAAAAAAATTTATATACGCTAAAATAATAGGTATCTAACTTTTAAAATAAAACAGGCTTTATATGAAGAGTATATAAGTCACTTCTGAGTGAGAATTTAAAAAATTGAATGATGACATTCGAGGTCGTTACCTACTTTGTTTCGTGCCGTGCGTGAATTCTCACCTTGGAAATTACTGTTGTTTCATAAACTCTATATTCTTAGGGTTAAAAAGTACATGACATACTTAAATCTTCAACCAGCTACTTAAATCTTCTACTGAAGACTTCCACTGAAAACTTTTTGTACTACTCTAAAATAAGCTGACTGGTTCATTGTAAACTCATAGTAGACTCTGTGAACTTTTGTATACTCTATATCTCTGCGCTGTTTTTTTGCTGGATTCTTAGACCCCTCGCAAACTGCAGACTTTCGATCGGCCGATAGTTTGGTCGGGCTTATAATCAGTATGAAGATGTATGCAAGTCCGCATACTACAACGATTTGGTATCGGCCGATAAATAAGTTTGATAGGCTTCTCAACTGCGTTCAAACTGAAAGATGATCAAACTATCGGCCGACTGCTATATTAGTATGGAGCTCCTTGCAAGCGCGCACACTGACCGATTGTTTAGTCGGCCGATGGTTCACTTCGCTCCGAGTTTTGGAGCCGGAAGGTCGTGCATTCTTTCATTATGTCCAATTCTACTCAATCGCTCGTTGTAGAAACGTAATCTTATTTTAATTTTCGGGTAATCTAGTAATTTTGAATGCATCGTGTAAAATTTTCCATTTAATAATCTAGTACTGTAGATGGGATGCACAGTGCACACAATACTCTCAGACTCTCTTCTTGATTTTTCTCCTCCGTTGTATGAGAGCAATTATAATATTTCTGGACAATATTTTACTACGAGAAACTTCCATTATGAGACAGCTCTCTTCAACAGGTAGCTTAAAAACTGAATATTAGGGCGTGCAAAACCGGAAGGTTGTCAAAACCGGTTTTTAATTTCGGTTTTGAGGTCCCAAGATGTTATCCAAATTCTGGAAAAAGTAGTAACCTGTAGCCGCATGGTCTGGTGAGTAAGACGAAAGACGGAAGGTTACCCCCAGTTCTTGCAACTTGGAGACCGTCTGCTGTGCAGTATGAGGTCGTGCGTTGACGTTTAGAAGCCGCAGAGACGAGCGATTGGCCAATGCTGGTTGGTGATGTGCCAGTTTCCCCGTCATTGTGTTCAGTTATTCACAGTACCTACAGTACAGTTATTCACACTAGAGGCGTTCGGCGGAAAATGAAGGTACACCTTGTGCGTGCACTGGTTCATTCCATGTATATATACGAAGCTGAAACATGGACAGTTAGATCCCGTGACAGCAGCAAGATAGCCTTTGAAATGTGGTGCTGGTGTAAACTGCTGCGTATACCATGGCCGGCCATGAGAACCAATGATTCGATCCTAGAAGAGCTCATAACCACCACACGGCTCTACAACATGCTGAAAAAGAGCTCTTAGCTTCTTCGGGCACATTATGCGGTTCTGGGCATTGTCTGGAGAAGCAGATCATCATGGGAAAGATGGAAGGAAAACATGCACAGGGCAGGGCTCCTACGAGATGGTCTGATACCATCAAACAGGCCGGTGAAGGCAGCTTGCACCGCGCTCTACACTCTGCATATGACCGTACACAGTGGGGGCTGATTGTACGTGGTCACGATCCTCAGCAGTGAGGAACCGAGGAAGAAGAAGAATTCTCAGTACACATAATTGCAGTAATACTCAACTCGTTTGATAAGAAGCTGTGATGAATCACACCGGCGCTACTAGTTAGTAGTAGTAGTAGGTAGTAGCGGCCAAACAGTAATAATCAGTGATTTTTATAGGGGTATATGGTTACGTTTAGGGCATTGTTTAGGTGTTGAACCAGGATCCAGCCAACTTGGTATTCAAATTTCCTTCATTTGTGTGTCTGTTGAGCAGTGCAAGGCACGTGTCGACGCCTATTTCACGCTGGCAATTATTCAATTTGTTGGGCACATATTTGTCAACCTCTCTTACCTTGCTGATTTGACGCAAATTAACCACTATTGTTTCGAGGCTAACGTCAAGAGTTGCAGCTAATTCAGCCGTAGATTGTGATCAGCTTCCATAATCGTCTTGAATTTATCATCGCAAACAAAGGTCTTCGGACGACCGCGAGGAGACCATTTTTGAGGTGGAAATTTTCAGAACGGAAGCAAGCAAACCAATGGGAGGTGGTTTGTTGGTTTGTAATGTTAACTGCGTAAACGTTGTTGATGTTATGTGCCGCTTGTGCCACGTTGCAGTCACGACAGTACTCAAATTCCGTAATTACTCGAATTTTTTACGTATCCATGATGACGAAAAAGATTGAAATTCGATGAAAATTTACCATTAATCAAAAAGCAAATGACTGCTTTTGGAAAAAGAATGCCATTATTTATAGAATTATAAGCCAAAAAATAATTATTATGATTTAAAAAACCAGTACTGCAAAACAGCAATTTTATAGGTAAAAACCTATTTATTATCTGTTTTAATCAACCTATGCCTATTAAGTAGATCAAATTAATTGTTTAGTTAACATGAACTTATAATATAAACTTTAAATTACTCGATCAAATCAAAAATAATATTTTTGATCATCGTGTGCGTCATTCTAATTGCAATTTTATGTCTTTTCCTTGTTCCTTTAAAGACATAATAGCCACAACATAGTCCTGCGGAAGTATGTCTTTAAAGGAACACAGAAAAAACATAAAATTCATCAGCTTTTAGGGGAGATTTCCTTGAAGATTTTACCAATTTCGAACTTTTGTGATTATCTCCATGTATAATTCGTTACATAATATTTCTTAAGTTCGAAAAATTGGATTTAAATCCAAATTTAATTCATTGACGGGAAAACCGAAATCAACTTCGGTTTTGTCTCCCAAAACCGGTTTTGAAAAATGGTAAATTTTCGTCCGGTTTTCCGGTTTTTCTGAAAACCGGAAACCGGTTTTGCACGCCCTACTGAATATCGTCGGCCGACTGTTGCCTAGTTTGCGCACTCACCACCAATCCAACTGTTTAGTTGGAGTAGTGTGCGCGCTAACAGCCCAACCCGACCAAAATATCGGCCGATCGAAAGTCTGCAGTTTGCGAGGGGTCTTATTAAGCTTCGTGGGTAACTCAGCGTTGGTGTTAAATGTAGTTAATTACACTTTACTTTAGAATTTTGATTAAAGCCTAAATAAATCTTTATTGAACTAGTCTGGTTATTGTTAAAATAAGTGTAAACTGTCGGCTGTAGAAGTCATGAATCATGAAATAATCATAATATTTTTGTAAATCTTATAAAATTACGGTAATGATGGCTATGTTCCTCGATTTCAAAACACACATTCAACCATACCAGACTCGAAATCAAAATAAATATAGTAGTTTCAAAACACAATAACTCTATGTTAACACATTCTATAAGAATTGTTGAAAAAAATCGGATTACCGAGGATATTATCGTCCTTCATACTGAGAAAGTCTAACCTCTGAAACAGAGATGTTTCCTTGACTTCGATTAATTTGAATAATTGCAATGCAAACGCAATCCTCGGTTAGTTAGAAAGTTTGTTCAGAACTATCCACCTAATCAATTTGATTGCATCTAAACCGTCTCCCTAGCTAGATAGACCAGCTTATAAAGGGAATTGAAGCCGTTCTAAAAGGTATTAGTTCTAGTTTTAACCGGAAATATTCGATTTCGTAGCTTAATGGAACAGTAGAGCGACTTTGTCGAAAATAACTGTGGAACCGGTCCAAACTGAGCTTGCCACTTCGCGATAGAGTTCGGAAGTCCTTAACTAGCACAGGACGCAGACACACTATTGTACGTTAGTCCGTAAAACTAGTATTTACTTATCATAACTAGTTGAGGCCTTCTGGCGAATTAAAGCGACCAATCACGCGCTGAGACGAATCGTCATTTGGTGCAATTATCCTGCTGGGTTATTACGAAGTCATTAGTCATCACAGGTTAATATTACTTATTATTATAAATATTACTTTATGATGTTTGTGACGATTTACGTATTTAAAACTAGTCATAGTAGCCCACGGTAGGTTAAAAGGTGTGAACATCGGAATCATGCGGGCTAAGGCGCGGCCGGGTCAGCTTATATAAATTATTGACTTGTCCAAGTGATCTTTGGGATTCTATGGAAATAGCTAAATGACTATAACGATTAAATTGAAGGTATTCCATAAACATTTCCATTGCTAAACCGCCCGAATCACACAAAGCGCTCCTTTGGAGTCCCTAGCAGTAAGATAGAGTTTCCAGTGTTAGGACGGGTGGGTGGTAGGTGACTGGGGCAGACACGTCGCACGCAGCGGGCGGCGGGCGACCTGGGGCACACGCCGCACGCAGCGGGCGGCGGGCGCGGCGCGTGCCGTGCCGTGGGCGGAACAGACAACACATTTAGCCCGCACCGCCGACACACATTTTCTAAAAGCATCTCCCTGCGAAGGCCGACCGGCGCGCTATTAATCCTCTATTGATAAAACTTCATTGTGAACGCTCGTTTTAAATACCAAGAGCACATTAAATATATTTATAATTAATGACCTGGGTCAATATCCGACGTGAATTTGATGTCGTTGATCTCGTTTACGATAGTTACGAGTATGTGTGATGCGTATGTGCCCGAAGCGTTGTTACCGGGGTGTAGCTGTAATCGTGTTCACTGACAGGCTATAAAAAAAAAGTGTGGCACTCGGAGACTGCCGCGGTAAAGCTATGGCATAGCATTTTTTATCAGGGGGTGTTCGGTTATTTAAGTAACGGAATTTCTGGATTCGGTCTCCACGCTCCAAGGCCCGCGATAGAAGCTATGCAATAGCTTAAAATAATGCGCGTACCTTGCTACAAATTAAACCTATCGATATGAAGACCGGTCTATCTTATCACCGAAATCAAGAAGCTAAGCGTGAAATCTATCGCATTTCCCAAGGTTTAATAAAATCTGTATTATCGCATACTTCGCTCCAGATACACAGATACGGCGCAAATCGCCGCCTATCAACATCAACGTCGCGCTCTTATCTGTGCTTGTTATCTTACGTTTTTATTTGTTTTATTTTTATGCAAACACTTGTCTTGTAAAGTGATGTGATTAATGGTTCATTGCAAATTGATGATGCGGATAGTTATTTAGGTTTCCCTGTCAAGAAAAACGAGGGTACATACCTAACCTCCCATATAAAAAAGCATTTCCTCTTCAAATTCATTTTCATAATTCATAACCCAAATTAGATATGTTCCACTTCTGAACAAGATTCTCCTTATTTATGTTTATGCAATATATTTGCTTTTATTTATATCATAAGTTCTTCAGATATCTAGTACCAGTAATACGGCTCCGATTGCTCATGTTCATTTCGTTTGTAAAGAAAACTTGCAAAACTTCATACAACATTCCTAATACAACAATTGTTTTGAGATGCACTTTGTCCTGTGTTAATCGCCTTAAACTCTTTTGTTGCTTGCGTCTGCGGTTAGCAAAGCCGCGGGTTTGATTCCCATCCCGGGTCATTATCGTCAGCGACGTAATTAGTGACTGTCAGTCAAGCTGCTCCGCGTGTGCTTTCCACCGCTATTTATAGTTGCGGAAACAGAAAACCGGAGACCTGAACGCACGTCGCGGGGGCCTTTTAAATGCAGCGCTTTCCGAAACTAATAGTTTTTGCCGCATAGTGTTGGCTAAGTGGAAGCACACTCGACTTTCATTCAAAAAAATATCTATCTATGTAGGTATGTATATTATATTAAGTATATCAGAAATCTAGCACCCGTAACTCAAGCTTCGACCTTACCACGGGGCTTGCATGTTGCTGTGTGAATTGTCCGGCAATATTTATTTATTATTATTATTATTCAGAAGTCGTGGGTTCAAACCCCTCTGCGTACCTCCCTAGATAATACGTAAATAAGGGTGATGATGTACTGAAGTTGTAAAAGTATCGAACAAAGTTTCATTATCTTAGTAGTTGTTATCTATAATAGTGTTCTAATTATCAAAATACTCGTACCTCCGTGGCAATCACTTTGATGTTATCTCCACGTGTTGAAAATTCAGCGAGCATTTCAATTTTATAATTGTAAAAAATAAGGTTAGTGGGAGATACGAGATCTTACAGATACTACATATATTAGGTGTGGAGTGTTCGTCTTTTAAAGGCATTATCTATTCTATGGTGTAAGGTGTTAATTTAGGTTATTTTTTTATAATGAGTACAATCAACTTATTGGTAGAATTTGTCACAACTTTTTGTTGTATTATTTGCTGTTGGCGGTATTTATAGGTATTAAATAAATAAATAGACCTGCAAATCCCCAGCTTCTTTAGTAAACTATATCGATCGGCACAGTCTCAAATTAGATTTTTAAAACCTACATTAAAAATAAAGCCTCGTTCGTTTAAAAAAGGTCATAAAACTAAAGATAAAATTGAATTCTATAACTAATCATCAAGTAGCTGTTTTGATCTGTGGCCTATTCATCAACGAGGTATTTCCCTCATTTTAGGTTCGATCCTGTAAAACCATAAACATAGCCCTCTATCTCTTGGAGCAATTGTTCTAAGTTTAAAAAACCTATTTTAAAATGTTAGGAATGCGCCTGAGTGTGTATCTAGTGCAAAGGCTATTCTGGTCAGCTGACGGGAATGCGATTGTTCACGGAATCGTATTTGGCTGGAGAATGCGGGTCGCCCGGATCAGACTGGGTGGTCCGGATCAGACAGCTTGGCTTGTACCAGACTGTGTCACCCGGATCAGTGTGGCCCGGGTTGTACTCTCAACTCATCCCATCCATGGACACGGCTATAAAACATCCTGATGTTTGGATAGCCCTTTACTACCGACATTGTTTTAAGTCATTTTGAATGTCCAAGTTTCTTAATTCTTACATAATTTAATTGTTGTACAATTTATGACAATTCACAAACATTAAAACTTTTGATAAAATAAATATTAAAACGTATTTTAATCTATTTTCAAATTTTCAAATAAATAATAACGTGCCAAGTATGTTTATTATGTTCCTTAAGAACTTCATGAATCACTGAAATTGAATTATTTGATGGTTCCCTTTGTTTACGAGTATATTCTGTACTGTCATCGCAAATTTGGCAAAATTACAAAATTTTGTTACGTGATGTGCCGCTAAGCTGTGATAATTAAATAATCATTTATGTATTATAAAAAAATATATTATGACATTAGCCAAAATTTGCAATTTTAAACATTATCGTCAGCCACTGCCGCCGGTTGCACAGTGGGCATTAATCACAACAGTCTAGAGCCCGACGCGAAGACGAAGAAGAGGTCGGCCATGACCACTTCTGGACTTCTGGGAGGACTGCCTATAATGGATAATTTAACGAAATTCCACGTTACAGGATTACAAAAAGAAAACTATTGAGTTTTGTGTTTCTATGATAATAAAGTTCTTGACTAAAATATTACTGACAGTTATTGCACGACAAGTTAAACCGAGTCCGAAAATCAATGAAAAATAAATCAATGAAAAATGAATCAATGAATCCAAAACTGAAATATTTGTTAAATCGGACCAGAGCGCAGCGCTTCCTGAGATTAGCGCGTTCAAGCAAATAAACAAACATACTCTTCAGCTTTATAATATTAGTATAGTCGAAGAGATCACAGACAGATTTTGAGTTCACGTTTTCTTACACAAGTCACGGCTGATTGGTACATCCTGAGTATCCAGTCGGCGCCGGCGCAGGCTGCCTGTGTCCTGCGCACGAGACTGTCGCACTGTGATCTATTGACGCATGTGTTCCACTCATAGATATTAAACCATGCTAGAAAAACTAAAGAAAATCACAATAAACCACTTTTACTGTGTTACAATACAATACAAAACACTTTGGTGTAGATACACCAATAAACAAATACATGATTATAACACAAAAAGAGACACGTACAACAATGTGTTGTTGTTTCACCTATAGCGTTGACAATGTCGCACAATTTTCAAGGGTTAAAATTTTAAACTCAGTCGATCTATCGATAATGATAACGAGGAAGTGGACTTGTTCATGTTTCTTCATGAACCAGACTACTTTATTCGTTTATTTATTTTTATCCACATTTTCATAGATAACTGAAAACGTATTTTTTATTGGACGTAAATGTTCGACCAACCCAACTTTTGGCTAGCTAGAGGGGCATAAAGAGATCAAGTCCGAGAAACCTTGCCTTAAAAATGCCTTCGGTTCCACATAGCCATCGAGATTTCGTTGTCCCTTAAATTGAAAGACCTTTTGTTGAATTGATGAGCAAATGTTGTAGGCTGACTCCTCAAAATATAATATAATAGATATTTAACAGAGTATTTTAAAAAATCACACATTACTAAATACAATAATCACATTTTTAAATCACCGTCATCAGTAAGACACAGTCTTCTGAATCTGGTGTAGTCAAAAGTGTCTCGTTAAACATCCTAACCCGCATCAGATCTATCATACCATCTAACCCACGATAGCATATATACATTACAGGATCAGCAGTCACAGGCACACATTCTGTGTTATGCAAATGGTCAGGTCTCTGAAATAGCTGGAATACTATAATTTTACGACAATTGGATCCATCACGAGCGCGGCGGCGGCCCAGCCGACCCACTGCCCTCTTTGCAGAAGAGAAGCATTGACCTTAGATTGATACCTTCCGCGTGCGCAGTGTCCGACGCGGGATGCGATAACGCGTCGATACGCGATCTTGAATTTGGACATAGTATATCGCAATATTCAGTAAATCTTTCACACAGTAAATTCTATTCCAGCATTCTAACTCTGGATTTGATGTTACATTAACAGCTTGTTTATCTTCTTTAAATACGAACAGAAGGGCAGTAGCTTCCTTCTGTGTACTGTACCAACTAATTAATAAATATGCAAATTTCTTTCAATTACTTAATTTAAACAATTTGTGGGTGTTAGACCTCTCTTGGTAAGCACTCTCTTTTAAGCATGTAATACCTGTGTGCGTCTTGCTCTACATCTGTATTGCAAAGACAATTTCAAGGACGGTAGGATATATACCGTAGGTAATAACTTAGTTCAAATAGCAATCTAGGCCACTGTAGCATTCGAGAACTAGTCCAATCGAGATTTGGTCAAACAGACATTTGGTGATATAGCGTATCCAACCGTAACAAGGCCTACCAGAACAAGACCACAAGCCACAAATTGACTCATATACTCGAGTTAATTCAGTTTACATCATCAAAATAGTTCCAACATTCGTCGACATTCTCTGTCGCCACGGGCGAAGTGTGACGTTACGGGTTCGATTTCCGGCCGGGTTCAATTTCGACGTATTAATTATTTCATATATCTAGAACACGTAAATAAGCTTCCAGCTTAATATAAAGCTAGATGATTGTGTTCGCCAGTTTAATTTATTTATTTATCACACAGATTATTAAACACGTGCTTTACCGGTGAAGGCAAACAACATGACGAAACCGGTATGTTCTGAGAACTTTGAAGAATTTCAACGACATGTGATATTCACCTACCCGCACTCGTCGAGTTCTCTCTTGACGAGAGTGATTTGGCCTTTATTCAAGCTGGCCAAGTGCGTGTTGATGTATCTTATAAGAACATGCCGGTTTCCTCACGATGTTTGCCTTAACCGGTACAGCACGGTGTTTTAAGCCGCACACAAAGCGCCTTTAACCACAACCTTCAGAATGAAAGTCAAGTTCAAGAGAAAGTGTTCTCCCACTTAGGAAACACTTAGGCTTATGATGGTGATATGGTCATAAATCCGTGATGCGCACACGCCACATATTGCGCCGCTGTGTACTATTAGCCCCCCCCTGCCCCCGCCTTGCCCTCTCGCCCCTCCCCCTTGCCCCTTGGACTGATCAACGCGGGAGGTGATCATGTCAATCATTGGGCTGAGGGTATCTCACCTCTGCTCTGACGATCTATTAATATACAGAAAGAATTACTAAGAATTCTACCCATTGCTTTGCACGCGATTAATATTGTCGTTTAAACATTATGTGATAATACTCGCGCCCGCGGCTTTTCCCGCTTTACTCCCATGTTTTCTCGCCATTTAAACCTTTCCTGTGCTACTACGACTGTTTTAAAACCACCTAAATCGGCCCAGTCGTTCTTGATTATAAAATTACAACGAAAAGTGGCATCGATTAATTTATAAGAATGACTACGAAAATTTATTAATTCGTCACATATCTAGATTTAATTTGTGCACATCATCATGTGACAATGTTTATCATCATAAACATTGTTTTAATACCGATCTAGGTTATTTCTCTCACACGCCCACTTATCTCTATTTAGTATCATTTCATATCTCATATTGATTGAGCTACTAACGTCAAATAGTTCAGAAACTTTGGTACAAATTGGGAAAATATTTTCTCAAATTGTTCCGTGACGTCATGTTCCATGGAACAAATGGGACCTACTCACTAACACCCCCTCCTCTCTCCTCTCAAATTGGGCGCCAGTCTTTATACACAGCCAAAAATATAAATAGATATGTCAATATATGTTATTGTGTAAGCATATACTTAGTTACTAAGTTAAACTAGGCCGAACAATGCAAAGAAAAGTGTTTGTGAGTCGTGACATGCGGTAAGGCGCTTGTCACGGCGGTTGCCAACAAATCACGCGCTTTGCACAGGTTTGTGAGCGAGAGGCAGGCTGTATGCACGCTCCGGTAAAGCTAAAATGGCAACGGAACCCTAAAAAGCAGGAGAAGCTATCAAGACAAAAGATCAACGGATTATAATTAACCGAATTTATAATTCGTTTGCAGCCCGCTTTCAAGCGAAACAATTGAACAATTCTACGCTTGAATTCATAATTAATTCCCCTATTCATATCATAGTAATCATAATTTACGTTCCCACTGCTGGGACACAGAAACTTCTCTCTGGATGAGAGAGATGGCAATCCTTAACAGACTAGTGCTTATTTCTCCATACATAAATCACTTATAGGATACAGATTCTTAAATTGCACACGTTACTAATAGCGTGTGTCTTCTTTGTTTATAATAGAACTATAACTGCATATAATAGATTAAGAATAACCCTGGTTAGGATAAAAGCACATTACCAATATATATAAGTGACAAAATAGATTTGTTCGTTGCATTTCCTAAACAACTACATTCCTTCTTTTGCAGGAATTCTTTTCGCAATTTTCCCAGCTCCTTAGAAATATTTAAAATAGTTTAATAAAGAAACTATGTTAAATGTTTTCTCTTCCACTTTTATTCTAGCGCTAATATAAGTAATACTTTAATAGGGAATTTTTAATAACGTCTTCTTAAGGAAAGTATTTTAAAAATGGTAATTTTATAATACCTGACACCGGAAAATTGTCTATTAAAGAAGTTAACAAACTAAGAAACTTAGCAGATCGCAAAGGTTTATTTAATACTAGCTATGCCCGCGACTCCGTCCGTGTTTAGTTATGTTTGTATGGGGGCCACGTCTTATTATAACTGGAGCAAGAATTTAAATAGACTATCCGTATCCTTATCCTGTTTCCTCTTGCGTCTGAATGTTTATCTAACTAATTTTATCAAATTTGGATCCTTGGCCTATGAATTATGGAGGAAAATACACACGGAAAATATACGGTTATTTTAACAAACAGAAATCTGAAAATATGTAGTTTCCCGTTGTACTAATTATACGATTTTTAGATTTTTGATGAATTAAGCCACAAATATTGTTAATTTGTGGGTTATTCGTCATTGTGGCTTAATTCGAGATGTTTTTACTCCAACATACTTCATTAGTCATATATGTATGTACATCATCATCACATCATCCGATTAAATCCGATATTACGTCCTATTGGCATGGATATCCTTAATAAAGCAAAAGTCTCGGGAATACGTAAATAATCACCAGTTTTAATTACCGTTCATAGTTCCACAAAAAACTCGTAACAATAATAAAGTTACCAATGAATTTCACGACCTGTCAACTAGTAAATTTAAGAAAATTGTAAAGGATGATCTTTGTAAGAAATGTAATTCTGATTATTTAAATGACGCATGGGACATCATCCTTAAGTACAAAGAAAGAAATAAAAAGGAAGATTGATAGTGATGACTTCTCCAAGTTAATCTTGGCGATTTGACGGATCTCTTAACAAAACCTATATGTCACGTATCACATGTAATTGTACTTATGTGTCCGACTGTACTACGGTACAACAATCCTAATCGCAAATTCACATCACACCAGTATGTACCTGATACATTATAAAGTTCATTGACTTTGGTGAGAGACGAAAGTGGCTGTCCGACACGACTATTAATAAAAGCACATACGAATTCAGTAAGTTTAGTTGCTCGAAGCTTTTTGTCAAAACTTTTCAACCTCTCTAGAAGAGGAAGCCATCCTCTTAGTTAAGTTTATGATAACTTATTAACGCGTTTGGTTTTCCAAATTATTGTACTAAATAAAATTGATTTATTTCTAGAAAATCTTGTTTTTGAGTAATGCTAGGTAATATAAATTTTATTAATTGAATTATTTCATTGTTGGACCCACGAAATAACGTGAAAAACACGTGCTCTTACGGTGAAGGCAAACATCGTGAAACCACTCGTCAAGAGAGAAGTCCCCGTGACCCAACAGTGATTATGATTATCTATACTAAGTATTATCTATACTGATATTATCTATACTATAATAATAGTATAAAGCTGAAGAGTTTGTTTATTTGAACGCGCTCATTACAGGAACCATTGGTCCGATTTGAAAAATTCTTTCAGTTTTGGATAGCACATTTATCGAGGAAGGCCATATTATATAAACTACATATTATATTTAGTTAACGTAAGAAACAAGCGAATTTGTCAGCGGGTCGGCTAGAGAATCAAAATTACGAAAGTTTTGACTTTGATCGAAGCCGGATGTATGTTTCTCTTTCACGCAAAAACGACTGAATTCATTTTATATAATGTCGTGTGTCGTATCGTATCGTCAGGTATAAAAAACCTCGTAAGATCGTCGCCAAACTTCTGATACCTACCTTATAACAACTACACAATGTTTACGGACAACTCTCGAACGGAATGCGAAATTAAAACAATTGTATGTTAAAACGATAAAAAATAATATTTACGGATAAGCCTTTGCCAAAAATACTTTAGGTTAATAAATACCTTCGTTTATGTATAAGAACAAAATCACTACATAGTATAAAAAAGTCGCTCTCTGCATGCTTCCATCTTTGAAACTAAGCAACGTAAAAGCATGAAAATCGTCCTAGCCGTTCTTGAGTTATAAAATTACTACGAAAAGTGGTATTGATTTTTAGATATATAGACAAATAAAAAAACCCAAGCGAAGATGTCGACGGGTCGGCTAGTTTAATTATATATTCCACTCATGTATAAATAAGTAACAAAGTACCATAAATGTCGAAGCTCATTGTATTTTTCTTCTTTTCAGGTCATAGTCTGATCTCAGGTACGCTGCTCCATTCTAGAATCTAGATCACAGACGACGCACCGCCCCATTCATAAACTTTCACTATCACCACTCTCGCCTTCGTTAGAACATGGAAATAGCCTGAAATATTATTAACTAGGTATTGGAACCTCAACCTCACCCTACGCCACCCGACACCCCCCGACGGGCGCGTTTTGAGCACAGATCTCCTTAGAGTCCCTTATTGTGGAGATGTGGGAATAGATGGCGCTGATGTTTCGTTCGCACACGATGAAGATAAGATACGTTATTTTAATCGATTTCAAAAAAGGAACAGGCTCTCAATTTATCTGTTCTTTTTCTGAACTTTGAATGATTTGATTATTTGAATGGTTCCTTTTATTTGATGTTTCATGTCCTTCCCGTGTCCTATTTTAATTTGGTCCAATTCTGACAATTGCAACACTGTGAAAACAAGTCAGTAAGGGTTAAATTTTTAAGATTTATTTCATTAATATTCATAAAATTACTTGGACTTGTCAAAGAGGCAGTTCGAATTTTCGTTTAATTGTTTCTTATGGTTTTCGTTAGCATGACAAGCTTATTTAAGTGTAGTCATTTGGGACAAGAAAATAATTTATTTCAAAGTTCTCGTATATTAAATACCAAGTAAAGTATAGTAGTAAATAATAGCTACATAGTTCCATTTTCTGCCACTAGATATAATGGCAGGACTCGGGATTCTGACAGTTAGCTTAGTGATAGAGATCTAGAATGTTCTGTCAAGTTTGAGAATGACTTTGCTGGAGTACGTCGCGGAGTTTCAGAAACTGAAGCTTCTCCGTGAACAATGATATTACTTAAAGCTTTGTATATTTAACAAAACTAACAGCTATCTGAGTATTTATAATAAAAAATAGTAACTAACAGTTAATTAATTTGTAAATACAAGGTCTCAAATATATTCGCTAAGTGACATGATTTTTTTTCGGGAAATTAGTTTTCTACCTGTCTAGGAAACCGTCAACATACTTTCAATGTTATTTATTTAATTTTGGAATAGCTAATTAAGACCTAATTTCACCACTGTCTGTTTAGTTTAACATCCCATTAAGTATATTAACAGTCCATCAATGTACATAAACTGTTCGTCATTAAACATAACGGGATGTTGAACTAACAAACAGAGAGTGGTGAAATTAGGCCTAAAGATTACAGAGTTTTTGCAATTGACCTAGCGAGCTAAGCGACTCTGTTCAGTTTGTTCAAAGAAAATGCTTTCGTATGTTTGTATGTTCTCCTCTAGAGGGCTCAGATCTCAACCGATTCCTCTGAATTTTGGTTTGGTTTAGTGTCCAAAAAGGTCATTACAATTATAATTATAATAGTAAATAGTCCTACTTATATTATACTTTCACTAATAAACGATACTAAACAATTTCTGTTTTAAAAGTAATTTTGAACTCGTAAAAATGTTACCTATTAAAATGGCTTGACTTTATTTCCGCGATAAAACAGGAAGTGTGTTTGTTTATCGCGGAATTTACTAATAAACTATTCTAAAAAGTACTTAATTCATTAATATTTAAAGAAATAAAACTAAATAAATAAAAATGACGATAAATGTGAAAATTATTTAAATACCATTGCCCCGCTGTATAAACACAGCATTCCGTGTGTCAAAGGATGTAGAATTCACTCAAAGTTTTGTTAGCATCAACAAACAGAACTTTTGAGTGAATCGCTGCATCGTCGCTTCACAAACAGTCAAATAACTTAACTACAACTTTCAGACAGCATTTTCATATATTCACGACTTTCATAAGTCAGTTATCAGAAAATATACAGCTTGCCAGAAGGGTTAAGCGGTCTACACACCAAAGCCGGCGGCCCGCCGGCACAACCCGGCGGCCCAACCCGCCGGCCTTATTTTGTACCATGATTGTACAAAATAAGGCCGGCGGGTTGGGCCGCCGGGCTGTGCCGGCGGGCCGCCGGCTTTGGTGTGTAGAGCGCATTAGTTTGACGACCACTGGATATAACTATTCATAGATCATTTCACTTTCAAAATTTTCGTGAGTTACGTATACGTGAGTAATTCCCGTTGTTATAAAATGGATTCATAGATCAATATCAATAATTAAAATCATATACTTAGATCGATTAATTGGTAAAATTATATTTACTCTCTAAAACAGTAAATGCTGCAGTTCCACACGAAAGAAAAAACCTATAAATCCACTGAGTGTTATCTTGTTCACAACTGACGCCTTCACACGTAAAAAGACAAAGACGTAGTTAGCCCACGGAACTCCGTTCCTTGTTGGCTTAGTAGGAGCACACTCGACTTTCATTCCGAAAGTCATAGGCCCAAACATCAGCCGCACTTCTGGATTTTTCTTGATAAAATATTAGGCGCTTAATAAACTCGTGATTCAATGGTATAGGCAAACACTGTGAGAAAGCGGCATATTTTGAGAACTCAGCAGGGTTTGAAGAACATGCATGTGACATTCACCAACCCGCGCTTATCCAGAATCACATCAGAATCATATAGCCAGACTAATATCTCTCAAGATAGAAGTCCAGCAATGGGAACGTAACGCGTGTGCAGCGGAACTTTTTCGAGGCTTTGTGATTCGTACTGGATCGCTTTCTGATATGACTAAGGATAAGAATATGCTGGGGTGGAGTAAAGCCGCTAGGCGTAGGGCGCGTGGGGCGTGGGGAGTTTAATCCTAATTTCTCTTGCAGTCTTGGTGTTCTCTCTGTGGGAACGTAATTGGGGTAATAATGCTAGGGATCTCTCCCCACGCGTCGTGATACGTACTAGAGCGGTTTCTGAAATGACTGGATTAGAATAGACAGGGCGGAGTAAGGGCCCTAGGCGTAGGGCGCGGGGATTCAGCAGTCTCTAATAAGGGTTTCGTTTTTCCAGGTGAGATTCATTCAGCTTTTCGACGTCGCAGAGACTGTAAGTACCATTCTGTAAGCACTCGAATGCCAAAGCCATAACCGACGCTCACTAATTGCCGAAGGCGAATATATAATATTAACCAGCATTGGTGGTTGCAAGAACACAGATAACATGATCACATAAATTCGAGTATATGTCTGGAAGTCGCAATAACACATTCAAACAGCATTCTGATAACAGTTTAAATTATTCACATGTATATACTTAACGAACGTATGGAAAATCTCAATTAATGTATCTTTTTATAGTCGTTTTGTATAGAAAGAATTGCAATTTGACATAGTATTTATCCATTCAATAAATCAACATGACTTTTACATCGCTCGGATGTCAATGCATAACTTAGAACGATTATGGGAATTCACAGTTTATGATTACGATCAGCAACCGTAACACGAGCTTACCACTGGGCTACATGTTGCTTTGTTAATTTTCCAGTATTTTTTCTATTTATCTTGTCGAAGGCAAGTCCTGCTGTGCCACACGCCGCGGCACGTCGCACGCGGCGTGCGGCGTGCGAAGGTGTTGGACTGCGGCCACTGCGTCGCGTGCTTCTTTAACGTCTCTAAAACATTTAATTTGCAATCTATAATTAGTTTTCATTGATATGCATTGTATGAGTCGATCCGGCGGTAGAATGCCGTCGACCAGCACGCCGCCGCGGCTTCGCTTCCTATGTTTATGGAGTTGGCAGAGCGCCACAGCTCATTATGTTGATTGATTTTACGGGGTCTTATTGCCTCTGGGAAACGGGCGGGTTAGAGCTCGTAAGTCCGTAAGTACGTACTTACCTGCAGTGTGCCTCGCAAAGACATCGCTTTTAGAACTGCCCCACGAGAGCTCTAGCAAGCTTTGCATGTTTATGAGAAAAATGTTGTACCATTCGTATTGAGTAACATTATAATGGATGGATGACGTAAATATTGTTCTACTACTGTCTTCCCAGCAATATCGGCAGCGTTCAGATGAAAGTCTTGTTTTTTTTGCAAATGATCGCAGAAAACCTCGAAAGCCTCGCGTTTCACGGAAAATAGGCCACAACGCCACCTTGCTCTTTTCAAATATATTGTGCTGTTTTTTATGTGGCAATCTCCCAATTCAACATTAAATGAATTTGGTGGCATCTCATTACGCGATGCACTTATACATTTAATATAGTTGATATTCCCTCCAGTACCGCTTCGTTGCGGTCGTTAGCTTTATCTGTCCAGTTAGAGTAACATTATGATGATTCAAATGTTTTAAAGTTTCCCGATATTTTGGCAAGCGCCATCTTCACGGAGATACTGTTTCTACAGTTCTCCGTTATCTTCGGTGACTTCCTTTTTCACATGTAATTTGAGTATGCATTCCATTTACTTCTCTGTTCTGTGGATAGACGATGCACAATAGACAATACATGCCAGGATGGAACCACGTCCAGCGTCGATGTTTAGGCGTTCCGCTTGTTATTGTGGCGGGTTAATTTACGTTCAAAATTAGAACCGTGACATTTATAGTGGGAGCGCAGTTAATAATAGCGACGAACGAGCAGCGAGGACACTGGATTGCTCGCTTTGTGTAGAATGGAGCGTTACATTGTCACTGCGACGCTCGCTGTCCCTGGTCATCATCATCATCATAGCAACCCATATACTTACGCGTACTTTGCTGTAATACAGTTTAATGGTGTCACGGAAAGTACTGTTCTACGTACTGCCGAATATGTACCCTCATTTGTACATGTAATGATTCATAAATTGCTTACGATTGTTTTAACAGAATGTAATAATATGTTAGTTTAGTTAGCTATTCAATGTTAATTAGCCTTTTGAAATAAATTATTCTTACTCATAATATAATGTCCCGTTACTCGACACGGAGAGGGGGGGGGGGGAGAAAATAATAAGAATAAATCAGTGGCACCAACATATCCCAGTGAATATGCTCAATGACGTGACAAAAACTTAATTAACCCACAAATGATTACTTTATTACTTGTTTTAACTTCGTACTGTTTTATCTGCGTAACTTTTGTTTATAACTGTCCAAACTTGCTGCCTCGCTATTCTAGCATTGTCTCCGTAAAAACAGAGACTGACATACAGAATTTGCAAAACTATATTGGATGCTTGATTTACTACGGAACCTAAAATAACAGTGAAAATAGGTTAGGTTTTCACATCACTTTGTGAGTAAATGTATCCATTTTAGACCAACGAAGTTATTGTTTACGTGTTCATCTAATAATATACAGACACTAATAGTTCTTTAAGCATGAGTTTACAGTAACTGACGTTGTATAAGTTATTTAAGCATGTATGTATAGATAGACTAACTAACTTCCTCGTTTACAAATTAAATTTGTTTTGAAACGACACGCAGCAATTTGTATAACGCACAGTAAATTGGGGCAGTTTGACCTTAATTCACAAAGCAGAAATCATTCGCTGTTAACGTGATGCCAACTATTATTATGAGAATTGTATTTTGATGTCATGGTACCGACTGCTGTACTACAAATTGCCTGTTATTATCTTCTGCTTGCAATATCCGTTGTGAACATCATGGGGTGATTTAAAAAAAATGTACGTAACACATATGTTACCTCATTATCACTATCAGCACCCATGACGCGCATACAGTGTGTTTAATATATTTTATTCACTGCCCTGCTTGAGTCGTGTTGGCTAAGTGGGAGCAGACTCGACTTTTGAAAGTCGTAGGTTCTAACCTCGCAGCACACCTCTGAATTTTTCTGTTTGAAAATGTACGTGTTCACGTGTTCTTACGGAAGAGTCATCATAAGGAAACCAGCATGTTTTGAGAAATTTGAAAAGTTTTAAGTACTTGTGACATTCATTAACCTGCACTTGACCAGCGTGGTGAATTAAGGCCTAATCTCTCTTCAAGACATAAATCTCTGTGTCCCAGCAGTGGGAACCTAAATAGGGGTGAGACTAGGTTACGGCGGCGGCGCAACTTGACCGTTTGGCTTGAGTTACCGATGAGGATGATTCTTAGAGAAATTATATACACACAGATTTATCCTGTTTAATGGATTTTTCTAGGAAAAAAATACATATTATTGCAGGAAAAAGAAAATTAGTTGAAGCAATTACATACCTTAATGAATGGCTATCTAACGCAATGCGTAATTTGGGGAACCTGTATTATTTGGCACTGACGTTCAAAAACAATCCACTGATGATGATGATGACTTTATTAGTAAACAACCTAACATATAGATACATATTGGGTACCTTACCTACGTATAGTATTGGAATAGGAACATTGGGCATATTCACAGACGAAGCGGCATCGATCTTGTTGTAAGTGACATTTTTAATGTAAATTTTGTTAAAGTTAAGACTAGTGTTTTTGGATAAACCTGTGCTAGTTTTCAAGAAATAAATAAAAATAAATAGTAAATTGTTGACTGTGGCAAGTTTTACCGAAAAAAAAAACATAATTTGAATCTACGGCAGATTCATAATCTTAAGGGAACTCCCACTGCCCCAGCAGAAAGGCTTGAAAATATCCCAAAGTAAAAGTCCCTTTGTTCCAACACTGGGCCTTATCTCTCAACGAGAGAGGTCAGGCGTTTATTCACCACGCTGCCAAATGCAGGTTGGTTAATGTCACATGTCCTTCAAACATTCCAAAGTTCTAAGAACATGCCGGTTTCCTCCCGATGTTTGCCTTCAGCGTTAGAGAACGTGTTTTTTTATGAAGGCTAGATTATTTACTTACAAGAGCTTGTGTTTATATTTTTACTAATAATTGCAAAATGGTTTTCGGAACTTGTATAACGTGAACGGAGTTTTAAAGCGATTTCTGCGCGTTCTATTCTACCGTGAAATTGGGCATCAGAATCTCAGCCTGGGCTTTTAATTATGCATTCAAGCTTGGACATGACTAGCATAGGCGATAGAGGCTTTGCTTGACCTATTCAATGCATAAATCGATGGGTTTACCTAAATCTGCTTTGTCGAGTTCAGTGTAGTATCTTATATTGTATTTTGCGCCGTGAAATACCAATTCTTTAGAGTAAAGTATTACTTTATTGTACACCAAAAACAAAACACATGAATATAACACGAAAAGAGACACCTACAATGGGCGGCCTTATCGCTAAAGAGCGATCTCTTCCAGGAAACCTTTGGATGGAAAAAAGAGATTAAATTTTAATAATGATAATAAATAATTCTAGAGATGTTTCTTGCCATTAGTACTGACCTTTCTTTATAATATAATATTATAATGAATTAATTGAAAACTGTTTCTTTAAAAAAATGCTGGACAATTCACACTAACAACGACTACGAGTATACTCAATTTTTGAAAATGGAATGATTCTTCGCCGTCCAGCGCGACAACGGCGCGACGGCGGCGGGGCGGCGGCGCGACGCTGGAGCCAGTGGGCGGCGGCGCTCGTGACCTGCCCAGAATGTGTATCATGTGATTTGGCAGCGCGCGGCCGTCGTCACGCGCGCTGGCTATTTCCGTCGCGCTCGGTCCACGCGCCCGCGCATCGCCGCTGCAACGCTGACCACTGCTTGTTGCTCTTCACGGCCAGAAGAGGAACCTCTGCTCTGTCTCTACAGATAGTTAGATAAATAGATAGATAGATAAAACATTTATTCACTGAATCACACACACAAATTACAATAAAACACAACCATACATAGAAAGAGAAACACAATTAACAAGATAACTTGCAACAAACTTAATCTATGAACTGTGTGTGTTGCGTGACACAGCGAACAGGGTTTGACTCAGCATGTTGTCGACTGAACTAGATCGCCAGTCGACGCTAGTATTCTGTCGTTCGGTCATCATCATAATCTCAGCCATTGGACGTCCACTCCTGGACATAGCCATATATGACTTCCAGACATTACGGTCGCTCGCGGCCTGCATCCTCCAAGCCAACCACCAACCACCTTCACCAAATCATCTGTCCACCTGGACGTCCAACGCTGCGTTTTCCGATCCGTGGTCTCCACTCGATCAGTTTGTTGTCGTAGAGTAGTCTAACTGGCACTAATTCTGAGTAGATTTGACGCAAGCGAGAACTTGCCCCGTTTCGTACTCTAACTCGAAACTGACCGGCGGATGAGTAGCGGGACTTTATTTTTAAGATCTGGTTGGTGGAACACAAAGATCTGTTATTTATGGAATCTTGAGTTAGGTATAGCTTATTAACGAAATAGTTTTTGATGTTCTAGATGACTCGAAACAATTATGACCCAAATGTAGGTCTGCAGTTTTGTGTTTGCGTGTGTTTTGTATAATATGGCATAGGTTTGGACAAATGTTTGCTTTGCGTTCTCAGAAATAGGAGCCAGTTCTCGGATATAGATGAAGAGGCCACTTCAAATCTTAATATTTTGATTAGATCTCATCGAGTTACATTGACAATGCTGCGCCGACACGTTGCTCTTACACTAACACAATTAGGATCGCTCGTTTTGTTTAATGTTTGGTTACACAGCTGAATGAAAGGGAAATTTAGACAATTGTCATAAACATAAAGTAGCGAAGGCCACCAGGTCGCGATTTGTTTGTGTGGAGCAATCTGTTTACGATGCTATGTTACGATGTTGCTATGATGTTTACTATGAAATCATACAACGGTTAATTTGATGACGCGTCGTAATAGTTCGTACACAATAGCTGATCTCGAGTGTCATTAATCTTTACAGCAGATGTGGCTGGATTGCGCTGGTATGGTCATACTATTAGCAATGAGGACATCAGTTTAAAGTCATCATCATAAGTACCCCTATTACGATCCCACTAATGGGACACAGGGACTTCTCTCAGCCTTAGTTCAACATGCTACACAAGTGCAGGTTCGTATAGTGTTATTATGTTAATTTACGGTGGGGTTTTAACCCCCTTAGAAATAAAACTGGAATGTGCTCCCACTTAGCCAATACGGCTCTACTATTATACAACGTGTTCATAGTGCTCTTCATGAATAACGCGACTAAAAAAAGGTTTTCATTCCCTTCCCAAATCCAATCATTTTATTATTCACATGTTTACTATGGCTTCTCTATGAAAGTCCATTTAAGTCCTTCAAAAAAGCTACGAAGCAATAGTGTTAGTTTAGCGGAACATTTTTATTCAGGCATTCCATCGGCTTTCCGTCCGCCCAGCTTCATTTTCACCAACCAGATTAATCTGATACCACGCTTCGCAAAACGAAACGGTGCAATACAATCGGAAACATGTTTATTTTCCACTCGGTTATAAGTCGATACGGTTCCGAGCACAGTCCCATTTTTTCAGCAAATGAACTTTATGCAACTTTAACGGTATAATGGCAAGGCTTTTAGTAGCTTTTCCACCTACAGAGACGTTTAGATGATGAGATTTACCAATTAGAAAGATCACATTCTTTTTTAGAATTGTCATCGCCCTTCTTCTCGCTTCTATTCGTGAAAGATTAACACAGCAGCACTATCGTTGCTACTCAATAACAATATAGGAGTGACTCCCATCTGCCCCGGTGACCTGGCCCGGTACCGGGGCAGATGAGAAAAAAAAGTTGCATCGGGCCCGGTGATGTGTTCACCGGGCCAGATGACACAAATTAAGTGCCATCGTCCCCGGTACGGTGCGCCTTGTAATTTATGAAATACTAAATACATACATCTATCTACCTATGAAAGGGACTGAACTTAAAATTCAAACTGCTTGGTAAACAATAATCAGTTTTTATTGTGAAATACTATACTTTACCATGGTCCGTAGATTTAAATATTTATGTCATTTATTTTCTTATAATCCTAAAGATCACATAGACTAGTCAATGAGTACAATACATTAATAAGTAACATTAAATAAAAATATAAAATGGAAACAATGTTGACATAAAAATATGTTTCATTTTTTAGGGTTCCGTTGCCAAATGGCAAAAACAGAACGTCCGTCCGTATGTCACATCCGTTTTTCTCCGAAACTATAAGATCTATAAAGCTGAAATTTGGTAAGTAGATGTATTCCGAACCCCACTAGGATTTTATAAAAAAATAAAAAATTATCAATTACATTTGGGGGTCCCCATACTCAGAACCTAAACTTTAAAAATAAAATTTCATCGAACCCATACGTGTGGGGTATCTACGAATAGGTCTTCAAAAATCATATTAAGGTTTAAAACAACATTTATTTCTAAACTAAATAGTTTGTAATAGACTCTCCCAAAGACTCGCCCTTGGTCACTTTTTTTAAGCACTTAATTAAGTAACATAAAGAAAACTCACGTTCTTGAGTTCAAAGTGAAGTAACTAACACGACTTTCTTTAATATATAAGATAATAGATTTTGGGGAACAAGAAGCTTATATTATATACAAAACTGTCGTCCAAACTATTTAGTTTAGAAATAAATGTTGTTTTAAACCTTAATATGATTTTTGAAGACCTATTAGTAGATACCCCACACGTATGGGTTCGATGAAATTTTATTTTTAAAGTTTAGGTTCTGAGTATGGGGACCCCCAAATGTAATTGATTATTTTTTATTTTTTTATAAAATCCTAGTGGGGTTCGGAATACATCTACTTACCAAATTTCAGCTTTATAGATCTTATAGTTTCGGAGAAAAACGGATGTGACATACTGAGGGACGTTCTGTTTTTGCCATTTGGCAACGGAACCCTAAAAAATGAAACATATTTTTATGTCAACATTGTTTCCATTTTATATTTTTATTTAATGTTACTTATTAATGTATTGTACTCATTTACTAGTCCATGTGATCTTTAGGATTATAAGAAAATAAATGACATAAATCTTTAAATCTACGGACCATGGTAAAGTATAGTATTTCACAATAAAAACTGATTATTGTTTACCAAGCAGTTTGAATTTTAAGTTCAGTCCCTTTCATAGGTAGATAGATGTATGTATTTAGTATTTCATAAATTACAAGGCGCACCGTACCGGGGACGATGGCACTTAATTTGTGTCATCTGGCCCGGTGAACACATCACCGGGCCCGATGCAACTTTTTTTTCTCATCTGCCCCGGTACCGGGCCAGGTCACCGGGGCAGATGGGAGTCACTCCAATATAGTACTATAGAGTGTTGGCTAAAAATAAAAATAGAATAGTTTTACTATTATATTTTTAAATTAATAAAATAGACTTTTATAGAGAATGGAATCAAAACTAGCTTTCAGTTTGTTTAGTTATATATAAGTTTACTATGACCAAGTTATAATTGTGTTAGTAGTTCACGAAGCACGGGAACGTTATCAATTATTTATTTTGATACCATCGATTTTTAAATCCACGGTTATACATAAAAGTGCAATGCTGTTGCTATAAAATTGAAAACGATTTTTAATATTGAAAATGACACACGGATCGTTAACGTTAACCTTTAACGTTACTTTGATAGTCCACCAATTATTAATTAATAATTTATTCCAATTAAATCTTGTATAAGTGTCAATTTGTAATTTATGCTCCACTAGCGGCCCGCCTCTATTATTAATTAATATTTCGTTTTCGTATTTCATCGTTTTGTATTCACGTTTAAGAGTTATAGCGTACATATTTTTATTTATACGAATATTTTCTGGTTCTCTCTCCTTTTGAAATAAGCACGGATAAAGCATCTTCTCTCATCTTTGAATCGTTTTGAAAAAGCATTTGCATTTGATATTTTATCAAAATGCAATGCATATTTAGAGCAAATGGATACTGTCACTCAACTAGTCAAGCGATATGTCCATTAAGTAGTACGTGGGGCAGGCAGCCAATCTCGTATCTATAATCTAGTGTAATTATCGATGATATCTAAGCCAGAACAAGGTAGTTTTAGGGTTACGTATTCCAAAAAGAGACTCGCTGGATAGAAATGGATTGACACCGTGTTCTTTATAAGTCGATGTTTATTTAAAATAAGTACTATTCTGTATACTATGTAATATGTATCTGCGGCTTAATAACAGTCTGGAGATATATATAAACATCTTTATTATAAAAGCAATACCAACAACATGACAGTTTTGACATTTAGTTTTTTGACCTATTCGTAGTAGATGCTTTTTTATGTAATTTATTTCCATAAAATCCTAAAGATCACTTGGACAATGAATGAATTCAATTTCGCTCGAAAATCGCATTAAAATAATTAAAATCCACTATGAAAATGTCCTATCCACTATGATATTTTCGGATTTTTTCGGACGAAGCCCATTTTCACTTGTCAGGGTACATCAACAAGCCAAATTGGGCGCATGTGGGCTTCTGAAAATCCTAAAGCGATTATTGAGAAGCCTTTGCATGTTCAACGTGTCACTATATGGTGCGCTATGTGCTCTGGAGGCGTGATTGGGCCTTTTTTAAAAAAAAATTAAAAACTTTGATGAAAGGATCGACATCTGTCAGTGTGGTCGTGGTGGACATTTGCCAGATATCATTTTTCATTCATAATTGCCAAACTTTTCTCTTCGTAATACAATAAAAATTAAAATCATCTTCATCTAAACTCTTTGTTTTATTTTTAGAAAACAAAGTTCTTGTTGAAAAAACCTTTATTTAAATGCACTATCAATTATTCTCGGCAAGTCTTTTCATTTCATATTGCGTAAATGCATTTCAAATAAATATTCCGCCATCTTGGGGTGTTCCGCCATATTGGATTAGGAATGACGTCACACAGCTTATCGTGTATTGTAATCCAAACTTAACACGTATACAGCAGTATAAAGCTCAATTAGTCAAATATATTTGCTTTATAAATTGAGAATTAGATCCCACCCGAACAAACATAGGTATTATACTCACATATGTACTTTCATATTGAGGTAAACGGGCAATACACAAACCTTATTTACGTAGCAGTATCCTTTGCAGTGTTTGATCCTGAAGAAGTCCCACGTTTTGGGTCGAAACGGTTGATCAAAAGCCAACGTAAATAAGGTTCGTGTATTGCCCGTTTATCTCAATATGAATTTTACAAACCACGACAGTTTTTATAGTAAAATACCTACATACTTTGCCAAGTTGTTAAATATAAATGAAAGCTTTAAATAAAATTGACGTAAGGTCAATTTCAGAACGGATGCATCTCAATCGTGATCGGTTCAAATGACAGAAGAGTTGACACGGCCATGAGAAGGTCAGGAGACGATGCTTGGCTTGTTTTGTGTGCTTGTTGACATTTCAAGAAAACGACAGTATGTCTCGAGGTTACCTCGCCAGCTCGCCACCCACCCGGTGAAAACTAATTCCATCTCGCTTTTACAAGAGGATATGCTGTTAAATTGAAGTAAGACGAAAGATCTAACTATCGAAAATGGCACAATTATACATTTTATAAAACGGGAATTACTCACGTATTTACACAGTACCGTTTTACGTATGGCACAATTATTTGTCGAGCCTATACAGGGTGCGAATGAATATAAATAAGAAAAGGTTTTGGAACAGCCGATGGGGCCGAAAAGTTCTAGAATGGAGACCACGGATCGGTAACGCAGCGTCGACGTCCACCAACAAGATGGACAGACGATTGATGATGGTATTTGACGATTCCATTTTGACGTCCTGACGGCTGAAATCATGATGATGATGATGAAAAAATAATGATGATGATTTAAAATACATATCTTAGACAAAGTTACGCACAGTGGCACAGGACGGTGCTATCACCGTCTCATGTTCTCTTTTATATTTATTTAAAAAAATTAGTTGATATGATAGATCTTGCGCTTAATTTATTTTAAAATTAACCAACATTCTAATTCTTATTCATATTTATTTAGAGATTTCTGTCACGAAGTTATTATTTGTTCAGAGCATCCAAGTTAATTTTACTAAGTGCCAGTTAGCGAAAGTTACGGTGCCGGTGGCACCTTCCAACAATGTTTGGCCTTATTTTAAACACTTATTTTACTTTGAATTTTTATGAGTTTTTTTCGATAAACATTAGTTTAATTTAATGAGAAAATTGTGGGTCAAATCTAATATTATAAAGCTGAAGATTATGTTTGATTTATTGTTTATTTGTTTGTTTGAACGCGCTAATCTTAGGAACCACTGGTGCGATTAATACATTATTTCAGTGCTGGATTGTTCAATTATTGTGAAAGGCTATAATACTTATAAACTACACCTATAAAGATAATGTTAAAAAAACGCAGCTGACATTGTGTCGGCTAGTTCAGTATAAGATTTTGATTTAATAAATAATAATAAGCCCCTATTGATAAAGAAATAAATAAAATTTGTATTTGTTGAGACCCGTGACCAGTACTGGTAATATGATTTGTTACTACAATGATGTTCTCCTAAGTTACTTCATATGGAAACATCATACTATCGTGCCCATAAAGCGGGCAAACCCGCACGGCATTCCAAGTAATGATATATCACGAAAAACGCTCGATATTGCCAAGAAAAAGCTCGCTTGCCATAAAGTGGAGACATTTTATCGCATGATCGATATTTCTGCTGAAAATACTCAGTGTACCGTGGTACGGAAGCCCCGAACTCTGTATCTAACCCATTTACTTGAAGTATTTCTACAGCCGCACATTTCACCCGATATCTTGGAGACAGTGACAAATTGTAACATGGTTGAGGTCTTGCCGCTTGAACCCTAAACTGAAACCCTATTTGGGGTTTTAATTACTATTTACAGTCTTGATAATAATATGGTTAAATCTGTGCCCATGACGCTCGCTCGTTTCTACGGTGTGGCGGAGTGGCGGTGTGGCGGTGCTTGGGCGTTGAATGTGTTAAGGTACATAATAATATACCTAAGGTTATATACTTTTTCACAAAAAACAATACACAAATACAAATACAACCTTAGTGGCATCTAGCGAAGATTTTACTTCAATTGTTACCTTCATAAATCGAGTACATGCTGGGTTGAGCCTTAACTTTGTATTTGTAATCTTATAGACCAAGAGCCTGTGATGGCCAGACCTTCCTTTAATTCACAAGCGTGAAAATTCTTTCATGTGTATGTCTAACATAGGTAAGAATAACCCCCAAACATGAAACCTGGATCGCGGTTCCTTTGGGAGATAACAACCTTTTACCTGTTATTGGTCAGACCTTCCTTTAATTCACAAGCGTGAAAATTCTTTCATGTGTATGTCTAACATAGGTAAGAATAACCCCCAAACATGAAACCTGGATCGCGGTTCCTTTGGGAGATAACAACCTTTTACCTGTTATCTCCCAAAGGAACCACGATCCAGGTTTCATGTTTGGGGGTTATTCTTACCTATGTTAGACATACACATGAAAGAATTTTCACGCTTGTGAATTAAAGGAAGGTCTGGCCATCACGGGCTCTTAGGTTATTAGCAAAATTAAACTCAAAAGAAGAGTAAAGATCTCACGACTAAAAGTTAAACAAAATTGAGAAACTGCTTTTGGTTTTAAAAATGTCGTCTACGTGCTACGACTATTTAAAAACCAAAAGCACCTAAATGCGTGACGGTTAGTCGATCATAAATCCGTGGGGTTTGTTTTCATATGTAAAATACAGTATAATATAATTGTTATCTGAAACTATCTATTGTTTTCTACGGGTTCAATACACTCGTCGCAGTGGGGGGAGGGGGGTTGGACAACGATTAAAGAATTACAGAGAATCTCGTAAATTAATTCATAAGGGTAATCTCATTCCGAGAACAACAACCAATTCCGCGAAGTACTTGCAGTAAGTTCAGATGTAATTAAAGATTCTTGCCCATTCAGATTGGAAAGGAAAAACTAAAGTTTCAAAAACGATTGTTTAATTTTTAGTCGTGAGATCTTTACTCTTATTTTGAGTTTTAATTTTATAAATGTTTGTATGTGTCTATTATTAGGTTATCATTAATATTTAATTTTAGTCTAGCTAATCTATAATACAATTTATTTATGTTATAGTGCGTAACGTGTTGACACATCTTAATAAATAAATACGAAATTAAGGCTCAGTTTAGAAGTCCAAGAAGGTTCTCGAGTTAGCGTAAGTAGGTACTAATCGTAACGATAATTCCTTCTGGACACGGTTTTTTATCGCATCTATCACAAACAAAATGAATGTTAAACTCTGGCACTTGCACGAGTAATTATGACTGGGGCCAAAGCGAACGAGCTTCGAACACTCAACCGTGCATTTACGAGCGCCGATTCGTCACGTCTAATGAATTGTCTCATTAATGAGCCATCTAACGTGAAGCTGCCAAAGATGCAACGTTGCTCCCACAAAAACACTCATCATCATTCTCATCATCTCCCGCCCTTTTCCCACAATATGTGGGGTCGGCACAACATGTCCTTTATTTCCACTTACTAGCTTTAAAATCTGTCTGGGTGTTATATATGTATAATAAAAAAATATCTATCTATGTATGTATATTATATTAAGTATATCAGAAATCTAGCACCCGTAACACAAGCTTCGAGCTTACCACGGGGCTAGATGTCGCTGTGTAAAATTGTCCAGTACCTAATATTTATTTATTTATTTAAAAGCTTTGAAAAGGAGTCAGTATCCTCACCCCGCCACACGCACACGACCTAGGGTTAAAAAGTGGCCAAGTGCGTGTCGGACTCGCCCATGTAGGCTTCCGCAGCAATTATTTATATGAAATAGTTTAGGACGTATTATAAAAAAAACTATTTGACAGATTTCGTTCAAATCAATTTTCGTTGGTAGTTTTTGTGCTAATGTACATTATATATTTTTTCCAGATTTATCATTCTCTTATTTTAGAAATTAGAGGGGGGGGGGACACTCTGTTTTCCACTTTGGAAGAGTCTCTCGTGCAAACTATTTAGTTTAGAAATAAATGATGTCAGAAACCTTTAGATGTTTTTTGAAGACCTATTCATAGGTACCCCACACGTATGGGTTCAATGAAATTTTATTTATAAATTTTCGGTTCTAAGTATGGGGACCCCCAAATTTAATTTATTTTTATATGAAATGTTAGTGCGGTTCACGAAATACATCTACCTACCAAATTTCAGCTTTATAGCTCTTATATTTTCGGAGAAAAACGGCTGTGACATACGGACGGACGGACGGACGGACGGACATGACGAATCTATAAGGGTTCCGTTTTTGCCATTTGGCTACGGAACCCTAAAAAGGTCATCATAAGAACGGAACTAGTTAATTATTTTGAATAGACTGCATACAATTGATCATTCAGTACCTCAACCAACTTGAAGTTTTATTCACTGCCGTGATTTTCAGCCTCTAATTGGTCCTCGTTGCACTAAAGATCCTATTAATATTATAAATGCGAAAGATTATAAGAATGTATGGATGTCTGGATGTTTGTTACTCTTTCACGCAAAACCTGCTAAATGGATTTTGATGAAACTTCATAATAATATAGCTATAATATATAAGAATAACACTTTTACTGCTCGTAACTATAACACAGCAAAGTTAATTAAACGCGGGCAAAGCCTCGGGTGGAAACTAGTATAGCAATGTGATTTTACTACGAGTTAATCAAAATAAAATTAACTATAGCATATAATTAAATTTATAATGACTGCATGAAACCAAACCTTAAACAAGGTTATTATTTCATGTGGTTATCATCAATTAGGTTTAAATGCAAAATTCCAATAGCAAATTTGCACATAATCCATTATGTATTTTAACGCTTTCGTTTCACGGATAACTTTCGTGGTTTTGGTAATTATTCAGCGTAACGTAAACGCTATTGTATTTACTATTTGTACCAAAGTTTTACTCCTAGGACGTCAAACATCATTAGGGTAGCTTTTGGAGTATTAATTATTTGAATACGATAAGATTTGAATGTTGATGTAGAATTAATTAATGCAATTCCCTGTGAAAGCATTCCTATCATGTGCACTGAATGAAGCTGAATAGTTAGAAATACATAGATTAGATGAGGTATTCCAGGAAATACTAATTAGTGTTATAGGCTATTGAAAGCACTATTCAACGTCGAAATACATTTGTGATGTTGCTAAATCAGTGGTGCTATTGATAATAGCTGTTTATGTGACCACAAATAAGCTAAAATGAAAACGCTTTATTTTTAGATTCGCTACATTGCACGTAATATTGACAAATTGCATTTCTCAAACGTATTACGATGTATGAACTGAAGACAGTCAATTCAATAAAGGATGCGATGCACTAAAAATTTATTTCTTTTTCAATGTTCTTTGACAATTCATGTTTATTATCTAATACATATTAAGTAGATATTCGTGTTTCAGAAAAATAATCTAAAAGCACTCGGTACAGTGCTGGAGCTTAACAAAATACGAATTTCTTTGCTCAGCCCGAAGCGCTATGAATTATAGGTAAGCACGTTTCCACCGCTGGGACACAGTGACATCTCTCTTGACGAGAGAGATTAGCCTTTAATTAACCACGCTGGCCAAGTGCGGGTTGGTTAATCTTCTCATCATTAGAGTACCCACATTTAAAAAGCGTTTTTGTAAACTTTTCAAAAAAAAACTAGAGGTTTCCACGTTATATGTTGGCAAAATTGACCAAAAAATAAAACAGTAAATTTAATTGGTTTCAATTCAATGTATCAAACATTTTGTTATTTTTTAATGTTTTTTTTATTACGTGATCACATTACATAATCATTAATTAATTACAGCATATATTTAACGGACAATAAAAGATATGACTAAAACATTTATTCAAGTACCAGGCACTCAGAACAGTGCTGGTGGTTAACGAAAGAGGAATCACCTTGCGCGAAGCGCTATGAATAGGAATGCAAGAAACCCGAGGCGCCATAGAGTCTCGGGCTGTCCCTCCCCCCTCCCACCCGCCGGTAGGGAGGGGGGAGAGAGGGTGGAGGGAGGCTACTGGGGAAGTCACCGACTTCGAACGGACAACAACACGTTACTGTAACAATGTCAGTTAGCAAACATTTCGCTAACCTAATAGCTTCAATTCACCTCTTAAAAAAACGTAACTCGTTTTGAATTATGAACATGGTTTCAACATTTGCTGTGTGAATTGTCCAGAAATATTTATTTATGTTATTTATTTATTTGTAAAAACATAATTATTCAGTTTATCTTAAATTATTAATGGTTTAATAGGCGTCGTGTGGTGCCTGCTAAGGAATAGTATAATTCCTCCATGGTTCCATCGTATCAGCAGTGGCCAGGTGGTTATTATGACGTAGAAATCTACGCTGTTCTACGCCGTAGCGCACTACAAATTTCTAAGATGTTTAAATAAATATGTACCTATATATCGCTGGAAATTCAAACAACAACATCTAGCACTGTGGTAAGCTGAAAGCATGTGATACGGATGCTACAGTCCTTGTAAACTTAATGTAAGTATATTATTTGATGTCTACGCCGTAGCGAGCTACGGAGTTCTACGTCATACAGAGTTGAGGTGAACATTGTTCTACGCTGCCGTAGTTTGCCACGAACTAGGTACTGAACCATACTACGCTACGTAGTTAGTCAGGTGTCGTCGGTCCGTAGGAAATATCTATTATTATAATTAACTGCATAGGAGAAACGTCAGAAGAGATATATTAAATGTTTAATTGACATAATACTATTTAACTTTCTTTGGAAAATTAACGGCATAGAACATCAATTAACTTAACTAAAAACATAAAGCCAATAATAATAGGTTCTCACGATTAGCAATAATATATAAACATAGACGTTTGAACACAAAAACCCTACTGAACTAAATCTAAATATAAATCTAACTTAATATAAATTTATCGTACACATAAGAAATACCCAACATTACAGAAAACGAACTTAGTATTAAAATAAAAGAATATACATAAATTGATTAAGTTTCATTTCAATATGTACAGTGTTAACTAAAAAGTTATAAAACAGTTTTTCAAAAAGTAATTCTTATATGATGGACGTGTTTTTATGTGAATAGATATGTGATAGTGAAAAAGCCTTACTACTAAAGTACTTTTTCAGCAATTCATAGATTTCTCGGTAATATGATATCATCTCGCAGCAACAATAACCTTATCAAAACATCGACCACAGTTTATTCGAATTCTAACAACGATTAAATAATTATATTATACAAGTCACATTAAACGTACAAATAGGCTGTCTTTTCACATCACTACATAGTATAAAACTAAGTCGCTGTCTGTCTGTCCCCATATGCAACTATCATAAAAACCATGCATCGGATTTTAATACGGTTTTCATGAATAGGTAAAGTGATTTAAGATGAAGGTTTAAAAGTATAATTAAGTATCCGAGACAAAGCGCGGGCGGGTCGCTAGTTAGTTATAAAATCGTCGCAGAATTGGTTGAGAGCGCCATCTGGTGGAAGCAAAGCTCACGATTATTTTAAAATGAACTTGAAGGTGGGAAATAGGGTGGAGTTAGGAGAGGGGGGGGGGGGGGACACGGCAATGAATGGATCAAATATTTTATCTACAACCATAATACATCTTCATTTTAGCGTTCTAACTAAAGCGTCGGTAGTCGATTTACAAATTCGATTGGTGTGATTGATAATATGCACCGTAATTACATAAAGCCGATTCAATGTTTAAGTCATATTAAGGAGATAATTTCGGTTCAATTCCATCGATTCATATGTTTATTATGACAAGTAGCGAAAGGATATTAAATAATAAATAAATAAATATTGCTGGACCTTCACACAGCAATTGCGCTTGCTTTTTTTACGTTATCTACATAATATATAAAAATCAATGCCGCTTTTCGTTGTACTGTTATAACTCCAGAATGTCTGGGCCGATTAAGGTGCTTGTGGTTATAAATAGTCGTAGTAGCCCAGGGAAAGTTTAAAAACTAAGAAAACATGGGAATAACGCAAAAAAGCCGCGCGGGTCAGCTAGTAGTTTATATAGATAAATACATTTTCAGCCTTCCTCGATAAATACATTTTCAAATCCGACCAGCACTTGGTCAGATTTCGGAAATTTTTAATCGATTCAGTGTTGACTAGAACATTTTTCAATATAAATAATCTTTTACAAAAAAACCCGACATCAAACTGCCTCTATAAGTAAAATATTGCCATCGCACTAGTCACTAAGTTCCCTTCGATTTCGCTGGTTTGCCATAATGAAACCCTGATTTCCTTATCATGCGGTCACCATTGAAATGTCATCTTTCCAATAAAAAAAGAATAATTAAAATCAGTTCCTAAACGACGAAGTTATCCGCGAACAAACATAAAAAAAACATTTTATACGGTCGAATTGATGAAAAACGTAAACTCATTTAATAATTTACTATAATTATGTACAAGTGGATATAATTTAATTAGTTTTGTAACTATTGTTAGATTACTTGAGTTCTAGAATGCTGAATGTGGCTGTTCCCAATGTACAACCAAATATTGAAATAAAATCTTTGGTTCAGAATTCGATTGCTTTGACTGAAAACAAAACTGTGGACATACCATCAAAATAAAATATTATTCAAATATGTTAATGTTTCTGTGTTTGTTTGTTGCTCAATCGCATAGCGGTTTCAACGATAGCGAGGTTGCAGGAGACCTTGAACTGTCCTAAGTACTTTTTTAAATATTCGTCAATACAGAACGAAGACGCGGTGAAAAAAACTGTGTTTTTAGAATTTCAAAACCCGTTGCGTGATTTAAGAGTTAGCGGTAAAACATACGCGATGCGACCTTCGCGAGTTTGCGGCTTCGGACCTTGGACGCTGTCACAAAAACCTAGCAGCATTTATAGAAACTCATTTTCGTTTCTCGGAGTAAATTCCATTTAAACAGGCACTTGTAAGGTGGGGTTGTGACGTCGATTGGAATAGCGAGTGCAATGTACATAAACGGTCTAATTCTCTTACACAGCGGAAACCATGACGCATTTATTACACTGCAATAATTTATTTGTTGAAGATTGAAAGAAAATTTCCAAATTTAGACATCGTTCCGTCGCGTCACTAGATAACGTATCTAGGCGCCCGGCTCGCGGTGTGTAAACACGGAAATTTTGGGAGACGACGCGGAACTGTGATGATGATGACAGACATCCTTATTGACCTCTGCGGGTGACAGGCGCGCGCGCAGCTTGAGGTCGTTTTAAAGTCGCGGCTCCAAGGCGTTTGACGTCGGAACTGATAGCGCGATAACCTGCGACCCCACCGGCATCCCGTGCTGGGACTCTAACGGCGTCTCCACGCCGTCGCGCCGTCATCACACTACTATAACACATGTCTTGTTAATTCATATTCGAATTGAAAATTCCGTGTCTATGAATTTATGTGACGCGTTCTAAGTGACGCAAATTCTACAGAAATAACTAGCTTAACCCAAGGGGATCGCGTGTAAGGGAGCAGGCGCGAGCGTGTTGTTTGGGTGCAAGGCGATACGGCGCATTGTTCGCGCGCCTCACTTGACTCTTACTGCTTCCTACAGACCACCGGCGCGGCTACACAACCTACCTCCCTCATACTTACATTTCCTACCAAATATTATCAACCAAACAACTCGTACAAGTAAATAGTTGATTAGTCGTTTAGATTCATCAACCAGTCAAGGTCGCGAGCGCATCTCTTCGTTCGTCGGCGCGGCCGCTTTAGTAGTTACGTCAATTATGTCACATTTGTAATACAACGTGCGAATAAACAAGCGAATGGGCGCGTGGCGTCGTGTGCTGCCATCTAGCGGCGGCGGCCGGCGGCGACGCGTCACGTGCGGCGCGCGTGCTGCTCGACCGACGGCGCCGCGCGGGCCAATCACGGCGCGCGCTCTGTTACACCGACGCAGCCGCCGAGCTCCTGGCCAATCGCAGAGCTTGACGGCCCGCGCCCCGCACTGCGCACGTGTGACCCACTAATTTCCTTATTTTTCTTTCGAAAACTTAAAATGAAACAAACTTTTCGAATGTGATTTTTTCATATTATTTGCGTAGTCTGTATCTGAACTTTATCTGAAGAGTGATAATGAATCGGAACGGTAAGTTTAGTCGAGTTAAGCACGAACTAAGTCCGCATGTTGTTGTCGATCACAAACTTACAATACCTCAGCCAGCCGGCATTAGTAGCGGCACCTAGCGGACGCCTCCACCAAACTAAAGATGGTTCTTGTTTAGGCTACTGAGCGCCTGAGATCTCTTTCCAGGCTGTTTCCATTGTGATTTTGTGCTTCGAAACTAGATGGAGCCGTTGCGTAGGATAGTTTAACTTTAATTAGTTTCCTTTTACGTTGAAAATCACATTGTTTTCCGTGTAACAAAAGATTAAATATCTGTATTCACATCTGACGGTAATAACATAATAATAGGCTATAACCTATTTATAATAGTGCCATGTCGTGATTATCTGAATATATTTATTAATCAATCATAGAAAATATCTAGGTAATTGCCATAACCCAACCATAACCCGATAAGTAGGTAGGTATTTATAGTAGCATTTGCGAATATCTACAACATTGCGTTAAATCACTAATCTGAAAAACAATAATGTACATACCAAAGGTTCCTATATGATATGTATGGTAGGTACCTATATGTAGGTTAAATAACTACCTACTTACATAAATAATTTAAGTAAAAGTAATCTATTCTAATATTATTTTTTTACGCGCTAATCTGATGAACCGCTGAACCGATTTGAGGCTTCCTTTAGAATTGAAGTGGGTGGGTATTTCTATCATTAATGTCTAATTAAAAACAGAATAACTTTATATTATACTAAGTAAATGTTTTAATTACTTGATATTTTATATTATAGCCTTCCTCAATAAATCAACTATCCAATACTGAAATAATTTTTCAAATCGGACCATCAACGTTTCCTTAGGGCGTTCAATCAAACAAACAAACCCTTCAGCTCAATAATATTAGTAGTAGGTATAGATTAGTATATAATAGTATGAATCCGTCATATTTCTATGATCATTGATTTTCGCGCTGCACTCGTGCGCGTCGCATGTGCCGTTCGTCGGCTTCACCCGTTGTGTTGCTATACAAGTGTAACTGCCGAACTCAGAGCAATACCTAAATAAAACCTGTCACTAGCGATCTGCTTCTTTATATCACATTTTTTATACATAAATACGATAGTTAGACTTCTAATAGTCTAAGATCACGCTGCAGGATCAGTGCACTCATCTGATTTTTCTACGTTAATTTATAATTAGGAGATTATTTGTCCCACTATTGTCCACATTGGTTACCTATCAAAATGTGACAGCAATATAATTACAGACGATCTTAAAAATCATGTCCCATCAGCCAGGTTATCAGTTTCGTGTTGAGGTATAATAGAAGTGGTGCGGGGCAAGTTTTCAACTTTTCTCAAATACATACCAAAAATTGGTATCAGCAGTCTCTAAGTGGCAGTACAGTAATTATGCACTTCTTGTCGGCTTTCACCCGATTGTGTTGCTATAGTTTGATGTCTAAGTTAGCTTTTTCTATTACAGATTTCCTGTGCCACGGGGCGAGTTTCAACAAGAAATACGGTCAGTACATACTTTTTCATATCAAGGCGTATTAACATCTGTCTGTTATTTTTAAAACATAAGAGGACCATAAGTAGCAACATTTGACTGGGAGGAAAGTTTTTGAGTATGGTTTTGTCTACAGCAGGGTTTTGCTCAGCTTTCGTCTGTCTTCATTCATTTTAAATTTGATTTCCAAAAACGTTTTGGGGTTAAGTGGCATAAGCCGTTCAGTATTCACCGAACCATTTTGCCTGTTAACCATTAAATAAATAAATATAAATATTGCTGGACAAGATTAATCGGTAGAATTAAACGTCAAAAGAAACGTCTGGGACACAGGATAAGCTATTTAAATTTTTGCTCCAGTTATGATAAGACAAAGGAGGCATATTTGTTCTGTTATCAGTTTTAAGTAATCTCTGACTTTGTCGATGATACCTCTGAAGAATAATACGATATGTCAAATGTTGCTGCTTATAATGGGCCTACTTTATCAATAGACGCTTTTGTTCGATTTTGTGAAGTATTCCCATTTTGCTTGTTCGTTTATATTCAAATCTAAATGAGATAAAATTTGTGATTGTGCTATTATATCCGTATAAAATAAGAGCATGATTATATTCGCCACTACAAGTCACATTTGCATATTTTCTTGGTTGATTTAGGAGTGTTTTTCTAACGTTCGCATACGATTATAAATAACATTTACGGGATAATGCAGAAGATACATTACACCTTCTGCAATATACAATATAGGTACTGTCGGGATCTATCAATTGTAAAAGACAAAGAAAAATGAGTTATTAATAAAGGAGGCAACGCGAAGATCAGATGTGACATCATTCAACACATTGCATGTGCGTTTGTCAGACATATAATAGAATAGATTATTCATTAACTGTGCGCTCTAAGTCATAATTATTATCTAAACTATTTCTTCTCTGTAATACTGATCGCGCTGTGTCTCAACTAGCATCCATGCTGTGGGGTTATTCCTATCACGGCTAGCTTTGATTCCGTCTAAGTTCGATTAAGCAACTTGTTATTAGTACCTACATATAAAAAAAAACATTAAAGCTAAGCTGTGATGGGAATAGCACCAGCAATGCACGATACGATATGAATTAATTAAAAAATACTGTTACATGTACAATTTATAATTTAATATTACTTTCATAAATTATAATCGTTATTTGTATCGCCAACGTTATTTTGAAATAACATTTAAAAAAGCTTTAGACTGAGACATAAATAAAAACTAGTTATAATATTCGAATATCATAACATGGATGAAATATCAAATCTAATCAAATCAAAAAACTATTTATATAATATAAAATATAATGGAGTCCTAACTCATTTTGCTCGTTTTTTATAACTTATAATGGCATAACCACATCACCATCACAAGACCATTATAACAAGAGAGTAAGTCTAATTAGTCAAAAGCAAAGAAATCTAATAGCATTATTTATAGTTAGAGATTAATGAATATCATATTATGGCAACTAATTTAAATAAGTACTAACTGAGACGAAAGCGAATATCCACGTGTTACTTAACTCTTGATAAGAGATGATATATATAAAATATCTAGATTTATTCTATAATTTTTTTCACTCATCATCTTGCCTTTTTGCTACAATATGTGGGGTTGGCATTACATGTTACATTTTCATACATTTTCCCTCCTTCCACTTTCCTCTGTCAGCCGCCATAACTAAACTAACTCATTTCACACAGTCCAAGCCATCCATCTCACATAACCATCTTCCATCTACTCTCACACTTAATTTTTTGATTTGCAAATCGATTAAAATTTAACCTTTGAACCTATATTTGCTGTTGAAAAATAAAACTTTCCTTTTACCTTATACATATAGTTGTATAACTATATGTATTAGGTAAAAGGAAAGTACATTAGAGTTTTACTTTACCTGTACCCGATAAATGAGATGATACCTACTTGTAAGGAACGAGGAAAATACTGACAGAGATTAAATCAAAACATAAAATACATACCTACTAGGTACATTTTTCATAATCGGCATGACGACGGTCTAATTGGAATTATTACAGTCACATAATATATTATTTTCCAATTAAATTGTCTGACAGATAGAATATTCCTTAGCAAATTCATCTATCCGGTATCCGGTCCATGAAATCAAATGTTTATTGACTTCAGGAAATATTTAATATTTTGTGTATCCATTTCCCGCTGTGCTGTTTCACTGTTTAACATGTTTTATATTGCAAAGTATTTTATTTATTTTACAAAATAATCATACTACTAATTTGCACTATTAACGTTTAACATATATTGCATGAAAGTGTTAAGCAAGCTGGGGGGATTTTAATCCGTTGATGTTGTATAGGTACTATGTGAGTGATCATACTAAAGTAGCGGCGGAGCGATTTTCCAGCGATTTCAGTTAAACCCTAAATACATGCGACGCCGACGCCTTAAAAGCCTAACGGCCCATTCCAACCTCCTGAGATCTTGCCAGCTGCTTTTCGTACTTATAAATGTGTTCCAAAAGCAGAAGCTTTCCTCTCAGTTGTAACAAATCATAAATAACTATTTTTGCGCTTTTTTTATCGACCTACCATAATTTACCTTTTTTGCGAAAGCTAAAGAACATATAAATGAAATTCGGACATATTGTAATGAGCACGGCCTATTATGCACAATATCATAAAGCCACGGATACACTAGGGATAAATTGTTTCACAACAAGGACGCGAAACGCTAGATTAACTTGCGCTGAAACGTTGCATAGTGTCCCGCAAGATTTTACTGATTTTACGTGACGCGGGAAAAGTTGATAAACACTGACTAGTGACATTTACCTCGGCACATTCTACGGGTTGTTCGCGAACATGTTTCGCAACATGTTGCACAATTTTTTTCCCTGATGTATCCGTGGCTTAATTTGTAGTAGAAGTCAGTATAATATGTCTATTACAATAGTTTGCTATTATATTTCTTTGAAGATGCTTGGCATTTATTTTCTAAGTGAGTCAACACACAATGTTTGGCAACTGTTTATCCATGAGAATGTATTTTATTTAAATACAATGCAATATGTTATTAAGTAGCTATAGTTCGAACTTCCTGTCCGATGTTCGTTTGAAGAAACTGTACTTTTGACAAACATACCTATAAATTGCTAAAGTTCGTCTAAAAGTTGCCTAGTGTGTTTATCCACTTAGCATTTCAAATATTGCAATGCCAATTATTATATTGCCCGAAGTACCTACATGGCAGCCATAATCAGAAACATTTATTTATATAATTAAATACTTCTTTTATAGCACTAATTTACTTATTGTGGTAGTATCAGACGTGTTATTGAGCGCGGACGCATAAATAAAACAAGCACAATAGAATAGAATTATTTTTATCAGTAACAAGGCTTATTTAAATATTATGTCTAAACTGTCATACACATCTTCAGTTTATCGTAAGTTCACTATTTTATGAATTGTACAGAACAGAACAAAATCAATCAAAATGTCCTAAAATTAAAGTATACCTAATAAGAAAACGGTCGGATTACTAGTAGGCAATAAATAATACCTCGCATTCACGGACAAACCAAACGCGCAAAAAACTAACTGCAAACGACTTGAACTCGTATTTTCGCGAAATGCGCAGAAACTACGCGTATTCACTTCATCGCGACGAACTCGCCTTCGAATCTGGAAGTCTTGAATATAAAATAATAAATAAATATTGCTGGACAATTCACACAGCAACATCTAGCCCCGTGGTAAGCTCGAAGCTTGTTACGGGTGCTAGATTTCTGATATACTTAATATAATATACATACCTACATAGATAGATATATATTTTTTATTATACACTAGCTTTCCGCCCTGCGGCTTCGCTCGCGTCTTACACTTTCCCGCAATTTTCTTTGCTATAAACCTCACGGAGCCCGAGACCGTGAAAATCGGTTCTTGCGTTCTGGAGTTATATACTGAAAATGATTAGTACCTATTGACATGTCATTAATTTACTTTCATAACACCCCTATTCACGTTCCCACTGCTGGGACACAGGGACTTCTCTCTTGACGAGAGAGATTAGGCCTTAATTCACCACGCTGGCCAAGTGCGGGTTGGTGAATGACACAAACATGTCCTTTAAACTTTTTTCAAATTTACTTTACTTTTACTATAATTTGCTATTTTCATTATATTATAGACCTCCGTCTTGTCTGTTGTTTATGAATATTGTACCATGTTTTATACCTAAGAAATTATTTTATAATATTGTGTGACGTGACTAAGTGCACATGTGTTTCCAAAAGTTGAAATAAATGAATATGAATATAGCGTCAGGAAGGAAAACCCGACTTATTTCTATATAGTAGAAAGATATAACACTCAAGACACTCTAGGAAAAATGTCTATCTGCAGATCGTACAATTTTTTGTTCGCCACCCTGCAGGAGGTTGATCAATAATCAACTTCTACATAGTTTTAAGACTTGTAGGCTATTTCGGATCACGCCGTCGACCCGGCACGTGCCCGTTCCCTCCACGTGACGCTCCCGGGTCTTTGTAAACTACACACACACACTCACCTGTTCAATATCGCACTATTTTAATAAAACTAAACTTCTGCCATCTTATTTTAAAGTTTTGCAATTCGTCACTATTTATACATAAGTTTTCAAATGATTTTATGTTTGTTTAGCCTTTACAGGTTTTAACCTAGTTTAGGCATTTGTGTATTATTTAAGATTATTGAACAACTGTAATCTATAGCACTAAGAATTATGAATATTTTATTTCTACGCGTGATGCGAGTTACGGAAGTACTTCAGGCCATTTTAATGAGTAACATTTCAAGTCTGTCAGTTATTCAGAAGCTACTAGCTAGAAAATACTAGCTTTCGGCCCTGCGGCCCCCCTTTGTTTTACACTTTCCCGTAATTTTCTTTGCTATAAACCTCAAACAGCCCGAGACCTTTCCAACGAATGCAACATTGTGGAAATCGGTTCGTGCGTTCAGGATGGAAAACCCGACTTATTTTTGTATAGTATAAAAATAAAGAAGAATAAATAAAGAAGAAGATAACGAGTAGACAAAAAACAGAATATGGCAAATGTCCCGGTACTGAAAACAAAATTTAAAAAAAAATGTATGAACTTCAGAATGGTTTATTATTGACAACAAATCTATTTATTTATTCACCACACGATACAAATATCAATGCACATGAAACGAAAATTACTATCTAATACTATGAACTACATTGAAATATAAAACTATGTGTGATCTGATAAAAATCCGATAGGCAGGTATACGAGTATAAGTATAGCAGAAGCAGGTACCTACCTTACAAAATCGTAAAATTACCTACAAATATCGGTCATCATCATCATAACCACCCCTAGCTTACGTTCCCACGGCTGGGACACTGAGATTTCTCTTGACGAGAGAGATTAGGCCTTAACTCACCATGCTGGCCAAGTGCGGGTTGGTGAATATCGACAAATATCGGTCATTATTATTACAATAAATATTAAATTTTGATCAACGTTGTTGAATTTTGATGAATTGTCAGATGTTATCTATTAAAATGTCCTGACTTTAAATGTATTAAAGCGAGTTTGACCATAACCTTGGCATGCAGACGATGTCGTATTCAAATAGCTCAAGAAATCTTTAGAATGTATTTATTGATTTACATTTTTACATGAAACACTAGCTTTCCGCCCTGCGGCTTTGCCCGCCTTTTACACTTTCCCGCAATTTTCTTTCCTATAAACCTCACGGAGCCCGAGACCTTTCCAACGAATGCAAAATAGTGGAAATCGGTTCGTGCGTTCTGGAGTTATAGCGTCAGGAAGGAAAACCCGACTTATTTTTATATAGTAGATTACAGTAGATCCAAATCGTTAAATTACTATAGAAATAGACAAAATGTATGCTGGTTCGGTTCGACTACTCCTCACGGTTATAAGTTCAAAGATTACGGAACGGTAAATAAATAAATAAATAGATATGTAAGAAATATATAAAATGAAGAAATCAATATAAACTAAACGTAGGGAAAAGAAATGTAACGTTATTATTTAATGTTAATTCAAAATACAGGATGAAATAATCAATTATATATATAAAAAATAATCGTTATTCTATAATCATAAGCGGCTGGGCCGATTTATTTGCTTTTGGTTTTAAAATAGTAGTGGTAATTCCTGTGTTATAGTGAATTTTCCCGCGGTAAATAGTAACCTATGTGTTATTCGGATATAATAAGCTATGGTTTTACATTCGCGGCTTTTCCGAGTTTTTATTAACTTCTCTGCCTTTTAATCGATTTTCCCGCGATGCAATATATAGGATTTACATTTACAGAACAAGATGAGCAGAATTTTTTTGTTGAGTCACTTAAATAGTGCAACTTGTAAAATTTAATATTCAGTGACATTATTTTTTATCATCTACTTTCTAAGAAAACGTACGTCGTTTTCGAACTTAACTTTATTAAAGCTAACAAATTTTAATATACATAAAATCCGTTTCTGCCAAACATTATAGAATTAATTTAATAATAAATTACCAAATTGCCAAATAAAATTCATTTATAAATTAATTAATTCAATTTGGTATCTTTCCGTCTTATTCGTGAAGGAAAGTAAAAGTGGAGAAACCGTGGACAAATCCGGATTTTGGTGATAATGATGATAGTGAGAGGAAGCCAGTCTGTGTACAACCAATCTTGATCCAAAGCTTGTTTTGAAGTAATTTATTAATATCTGATAGGAATTTGAGTACAAAATGCTTCGATAATTTGGACTATATTACTTTTGTTTCGTGTTTATCCAAAGGTTGCCTGGAAGAAATCGCTTTTAGTGATAAGGCCGCCCATTGTAACACTTTTTATGTGCCTATTTTTTGTAATGCATTTTTGATTTTCTGGTGTGCAATAAAGTAAATAGTATTGTATATTCACTTATCTTTTGAAATATCCTGTTAGGCATCCTACTAACATTAACAAAACATCTTATATGCGAAAGTAAGGATGTATGGATGTTTGTTAATTATTTACGAAATTTGCAAAAATGACTGAACGGATAATGTAGCTGATATTGTATATCAGAATAACACATAGGCTACTTTTAACTGCGGGAAAATCCATAATAACGCGGAAAAAGCCGCGGGTAAAAACTATAGCATAAATAACAGAATACCACATTTTTACCGCGGAAAAAAATACTATAACACGAGAAATTATTCATTTATATAATATATAAATGAATATATAATATATAAATGAATAATTTCTCGTGTTATAGTATTTTTTTCCGCGGTAAAAGTGTGGTATTCTGTTATTTATGCTATAGTTTTTACCCGCGGCTTTTTCCGCGTCATATTATGAATATTTATTTATTTATATATGAAAAGATCCTTTAAAGTAAAATATTTATATCTCTCTAGTTTTACCACATATCTGTCTTTATATTTCGCATATTTCTAGTCATGGAAACTTCACGTTTTTAGTTTAGCTTAAATTTATTTATAAGTTGTTTTTCCTTGTAAATGTATACAGATGAAAATGTATAGCAAAATATAAGTGCGCATTCAATGTGCAAACGTGTCCGGGTAAGATTATTATTTTAAATATTTTTTAATATTAGTTTTGATAGTTTCGTTGTATATCTCTATATACTCAAAACTATATTCAAAACTTTAATTAAACTTCCCAAATGATTTTTTTTTAACATAAATTGTAATTATAAAAACATAAACATGACCCTGGTTATAATACCTAGCATGGGCTCTCTGTTTTTATGATGTTTAGAGTTAGAGTAAGAATCAAAAAAAGTAAAATGTTATACTTTTTTACTTACAAATGTAGTGATAAGGCAGCCTTACACGAAGGTAACTTGTACCGGAGGCTATTGTATGGGCGGGCGGCACGTGCGCCTAGCGCGCGCACGCGGCTTGCCTTGCGCTGACGTCACGACAAAGGACCGCTGATCCCTGCTTAGCTCGCTGTTCCGATGTTTCATTTGGTTTGGGCTTGTTTCATTGACAGCCCATCGGCGTGGGATGTGCGAGTTTTTAGTTCTACAAGAGACCTATCGTATCGCACACTAATAAGATAAGAGTATATAACTAAATACTACAATATATGGGCGGCAACTACAGACTCTAAAAAAGCTTTTTCGAGCAAATTTCGGACGAAATTTACTTTACTTCCTTTAACATAGTCGACAAAAAATCCCAAACCAAACTTTTCGAGACTTTTGGATATAAAAAAATGTATTTCCATGCACGTTTAATGTACCCTTGAGTGAAGTCCGGCAGACGATTCTGATGACCAACGTACTACCAAGTACCTAAGTAGTGACGTAGGTAATTCGGTAGGTTCCGTGTGTAGCATAGGCACAAGGCACCCTCGGTGTTGTGGTGTCGGAGGCAGAGGCGCGCGGGTCGGGGGATGGCGCACGTGGGCCGGGCACGTGGCGCTGCGGCGTGCGCGGCACGTGGCGCGGCGCGTGGCGGCATCGGCGCGCGGCCGCGGCTCAAACCTCGCGCGAGACTCGCACGGACCGGTCGCACTCGGAGCGAGACACCGTCGCGACGATACCCCGCGCGCGGCCTGACCCGGGCGGCGAGCGATGCTGGCCCGCCCGCCCGCTGGACCGCCACGGCTACATCGACATGGCAGCCGGACCTGGGCCCTTGCTGCCTGAGCGCTGCTTCCTCCCGCCACCGCCGCCGCCTCAGTACCGGCGTCCGCTCTTCTCACACCATCAATATCACTCGCCGCCGCTTCTGCAAGGTATAGTTAGGATGGCTCAGTTTTACGCATTAAGACTCGAATGCGGTCCATTATGCGGGATAAGATTTGCTAGTATAACCAGCCAACTCCGTCCAAAAGCACAGAATCCTCCTGGGGTCTTCACAGGCTTCACGGAGTGACCTCTGCAAGGTATATACCAGCCTCTACCACCACCAAACCTACCGGAACTTTTCAATCGTCGTTGAATGCGGACAAATGTTGAGGATTGCCATCTTCCATCAAGGAAGTATTTGCTCCTTCGTATGCCAGCAGAAAGGTGTAGTATGATCATTTTTGTGAATCAGGAATCATTCAGAATTAGGAATACGGTAAATAAAATGGAATGCCCTACATAATACTAGTACAATCTAGATTTGCTTATAATTTTATAATTATAAATTATAAAATTGTAAATTATCATTCATAATGATCTATTTTAACGAATGTGTTTCTTGAACTTTTAAAAGTGTCGTTTGTGTTGAACTGACAGACTCACTACAAATCTTGTTTGCAACCTACAGACATGATTATTGCAATAACATAACAATAGGAGTATATAGTCTCACATCATTGACGGAAAACATTCGTCGTGTGGCCTTCATTCAATTAATTCCTAAATTACCTGATAGGTCCAGGAGTTCCTTTTTTTAATGGAAACCACCACCCCTTTAGGATTCGCTAAGTACTGGACGCAAAACAAAATTGACCTTGAAAAGTTTCTTGTTTTCAAATACGGATGATTGAAATCGCTCTACGTAATAAGTATTTTTCTTTGATAAACGACCGTACTGATTTTAATGAGTAGTTATTACCCATTGTACTAAACGGTAATTTCCATATTATACGTTATCACGCGTTCTCGATTTGCAGTTAGTTTCCTCGTGAGGGTGCTTGATGAGGAACTGCAGTGTCACGTGCGTAGGGGCTAGGGGAACTGGCGAATGACGTATCTGTCCTTATTGAGTTGATCGCAACCGCGTCAGGCTATGATGACCCTAATTGCGTGCAGTGATCCAATGCATGTAGGTATCCTAGGTAATTGGTGTATTCACCCTTCTTCTTGAAGGTCTGAGGAATACTACTGAGCCTTTCGTTTGAGTTTTCGTAGAAACACCAACCATTAGTCAAGTAAGAAAGGATTTCTACATCAGAAAGAACACCTTGATCTTTATTGTTCCTGATTTTAAGAGATCAAAAATAATCCCTGAGTAATAAAGTCGCAGAAAAGAATTTCAAGATTGAAGGATCTCATCCTCTTTAAAGGTTTCATCTTTAGCTGGTTTCGGATTATTCTTCTTGAAAGTCTGATAAAGATAATTCCTTTTTCTTCCTTTCTTTCTAATTAATTTTCGTAGAAGGACTATTTCCCGACAGAATTTCGAGATCAGAAGGAACTTACCTAATCTTTCTAGGTCCTGATTTCAGTAGATGCAATTGGCGAGTTCCGCTTCGCTTGTCTTTACCTCTTTAAATGACTATCCTCATGCCAAGAAAAATGCTCATCCAAATAGATTTCGAGATCAGAAGGGACTTGATCGCCATTGGTCTTGCTTTCAGGAGATACTAGGATTATATCGTTCTCGCCTTTGGAGGTAACATCTTTGGCTGGTTCTGCACTTTTCTTCTGAAGATGGTAGTTATTTATTTTTCTTCTTCAACTTTGTCTTTACCTTCCGTTGAAGGAGCATCCTCCAAAATGATTTCAAGATTAGAAAGGATCCCTTGATCTTTCTTGAACCTGATTTCAGGAGATCCTGGGATCAACTCGCTTTCGCCTTTGGTTCCGCTTCCGAGGGATGTTTGCAGGCCGGCAGGTGCGCCCGCACAATGCCACATTGTTCCGCGGACAATAGCGCACGATAGCACAACGCTGAGACGCAGCGTCGTTTTTATTTGTTTCTTATTAGCAACACGCTAAGTTTTGCGATATCCGTGAACGCATTTACTAGATTCGAATACTTTATTTAATGTGTGTTTTGTACATTAAATAAAGTATTCTGAACTAGTAAATTCGTTCATGGTTATATTTTAATATGCAGATTACAAAGTTATGTTAGAATTAAACTTGATTGTAACACACTTAGATACCCTAATTTTTGTCCGACACATAAATTAAATACTATCATCTTTTTGACTTACTTTTTGACGTGTTAGAAGTGCGTTCCATATCTCGCATTTAAAATTCTAAGTCTGTCAGCAGCAGCAACGATCAACTGTCCATCAACTATGCCGATTAGTTTCCCCACTCCTTCGTGTGGAGAATTTTGCGACTTAATTTTCATTGATTGAGAATTCCCTGATTCTAAATCAACCATATAACACTATATACTGTAATTTTGTTACCTCGATGTTGGGTTTTCCTCATAATTAGAATTAAATAAGAGATTAAATAATACCTACAAATAAGTGGTTCGGCCACAATAAATACCTTGCGACCAAGAATTAACATATTTAGCCCAGTAATTAGGAATTTACCAAGAAGTTTGATCTGTGCTTAGATCGGTATTCCCCAGTCTCCCCCCTTTCAGGTCTCTTATTGATTTAAATCGCAAGCAAGTACACCAATTAGAGAAAGCATGTCCAAATTTTCTGCACACACAAATTACTAAAGCATTTTGGTAGTTAAAGAAGTGAGTGTGTGTCTACGGGCTGAGTGTTCCGTCATATTTAGGTCGTCATCTTTAAAAATGTAATTTTTCACACGAAAATTAGTATTTTCAATGCAACAAAACTAACAACAAGGTACTTAACCAGCAGTTAGTTACTAGAAATGTCATGTTTTTAACATGTTTGGAAAATGGATCCGATCGGATGGTGTTACCATTACCTGCAATTAACAAGAACTGAATCTTCATAACAATGTTGTTTTCATTTATAAGTATGCTGACCCGAGATATTTGATGACGGCTTGGAGTACCAAGGCGCACACATTTGTGCTTACCGTGGCGAAATCCACTGACCTAAAAGCTAGGTCCTGAAATCATGCGATTTCCTCCTTCCTTCAATCTCCCATAGTTATTCCTCCAGCTAGGCTCGAATATTGAAGCCTTCATCCTAAAGCTGGAGACATACTGCAGCTTCTGTCGTAATCTTCTTTATCTCAGGCCGCGGGTTTAAAAGTTATCGTACGCTTTGAAGTAGGCGAAGGTCTGCCTGCGACGCAGGACTTCGATTCCCGCCTAGGAACAAACATTTGTACGATCTGCAGATATTTGTTTCGGGTGTCTGGGTGTTCTATATCTATAAAAAATATCTATGTATTTACGAGAACTAGATTATCTGATACAAGTGCATCAGATTATCTAGTACCCGTAACACAAGCTTCGTGCTTAACACGGGGCTAAATATTGCTGGTAAACTGTCCAGCAATATTTATTTAATTTTTGTGATTGCACACAGCGTGAAACACGTCACCGAAGCATCCGCTGAGTGTAATCACTAAACGCACGACTGCTCGGGCAGACGTTGCTAGCGAAACGGACCACATTGATTTATTCAACACTTATTTATTAAAATTGCAATATACACAAATACCTAATTCAATTAAATTCAATTTCATTTATTTAAGACAACATTAATTATAATAATCAGCCGTATCAGCATAAAAATATTTTTATATCTATTCGTCGTCCACCACGTTTAGTCAATTACGTAAATCATGAAAATCTTAATTAGAACTATAGTTAAGATTAATAAATTGGAGCATAAATATTATGTTTCGTTTAGATTGTAAATGTTTGAGAGTTTACAAACTAATTATTATATAACTGATTAGTAATAATTCTAAACAAAACATCTATTCGTCGTCCACCACGTTTAGTCAATTACGTAAATCATGAAAGTCTTAATTAGATGAGTTTGACTGAATCCAGTCTAATCTATAGTTAAGATTAATAAATTGGAGCATAAATATTATGTTTCGTTTAGATTGTAAATGTTTGAGAGTTAACAAACAAATTATTATATAACTGATTAGTACATAGTAATTCTAAACAAAACATAATACTTATGCAACATGTTTATAAGGTCATATTTGTAAGTTTGGCCTAATTATAATGACAACCGAAACTTACATTTAAGTTTACAGTTGGACTAAAGTCGCAATAAGATGTAGACGACACTAACTAGGTGATGTTCAAAAGACCTTGTGGTAGCGCAGAACTGTCCGTGTTCACTACTTTAGAAACTCCAGAGCAAACTTGGAATTGTTTAAAACACGAAATATTCCAAGCACTTGAAATATTCCTGATTGAAAATTTTATTTTTTACTTTTTTTATTATTGAAAACTTAAGTATATCTTAAACTTCACGACAGTCGTACGTAACCTAGTCTTAATTTTAAGAAAATCAACAATAATTACCGGGAATGTATATAAATTTGAAAATGTAACCAACTGATAGATTTGTATACCATAACAATTAACAATTTATTATTTACTACTTTTTACAATACGAGTATAAGAAATAATATGTTCTTTAGTAATACTAACAAGATTTAAATAATAAAAATTAACTATGTAGCAATCCATACCTTTTGTATACATTGAGTGATGTTCTTTGAAAATTTAACGTCGTGACACAATTTTCCAACTTTAAAAGAAAATTTCCTTGTAAAGCTTAAAAGATAACTGAAAAGATTATAATCAAAACTACGTTTTTCAATAATAATATAAAAATAATCCTATAAATAAACTTGGATCGACCCTGTTCACTCATGTAAAACAGTAAGTCCTCTAAACTATATACATTAATATTCTTATGTATCCAGAAACCCTACAAGTTGAGATATAGCTTCGATGGCTAAACCGAACCGATTTAAATTTGGTATTCAGATATATTATTACGTGTTTCCACGCGCATTAGTTATTTGTTAGCAGTAGAATACATAAAAACATTCAACTATTTATTTAAAAATCTCCATGACTATAATCATAGGATCAATTAACAGATAAAATATTTTATCCATCTTCATACTACCCATATGAAGCCCCAACCTCACTACTGGGTACTGATCACCTCTGTAGAACTCATTATAGGTCGTGGGAGGTTATATATCCTCTCAGTAGAACCTATTATCAGTAATTTCGATCGAAGTAGGCTTGCCTCGAGCCAGCATCTCTCGTTCTTTTAGGCAACTTCTGATCTCTGATCGCATATGTTAATTCTTCTCATTCATCTTCATCATAAGAACTAATATTACATGGGTATCTAATGTTAGTTCTACTTTGTACCTATCCTTGTACCCATCATTGTATCTTTGGAATTTTGTATAATAAACGCGATCATATTTAACAATACAATATTAAAGTTAGAATATTACAGGTTATCTAATGTAATAAGATTACGATGTATCCAAGTAGTATAAAAAATTAGGACCATCCCAGCTTAACGGCCAACTCGGCAAGCGCATTAAATCCCACTGGTCTTCAGTCAGCAGTCTTCGATATTCTTAATTTTAAATTTTAATAAAACCTTTAAAAATATTCTTGCGTTATAGTGGATTTTCCAGAGGTAAATAGTAGCCTTTGTTACTTTTTACGAGCTGAGGTATTCCACCTGCGGATTATTCTTACGCAACTTCTTATTTCGCGTGTTGTATGGCCTGCCTATTGCCACTTCAAAAAGATAATCCAATGGCTTATGAATGATTCTGTTCTGTAATCAGTAATACAATTTACGATTTATTCTCAAAAAATAAACAATAATTTAAATCGAAAATCATAAAAGCTTCTGGCCAAAAATGTCAACCTTGAGTAACACCTTTTCACTGTTGAATAAAGATCTATGCTTTACAAGCACAGTCTTATAAAAAGCATAGAAATCTCCCTTTTTAACCCTTTATAGACTGAAACTAAACGTTAACAATTTTAAATAAAGAATGTATTATACGGACACGTGTGCAAAATACAGAGGGCTACCTTGGTACTAACATCATACATATATCATTCGTCAGTATTGTGTATATAAAGTGATTCACGGTCAAGAAAATTACAATCCCCTATTTAAGTTCCCACTACTGGAACACAGGGAATTTTCTCTTGACGAGAGAGATTAGGCCTTAATTCACGACTGTGTACAAGTGCGTGTTGGTGAATGTTTGAAGGACACATGTCCTTCAAACTTTTTCAAAGTTCTCAGAACATGCCGGTTTCCTCACAATGTATTCAGAGTTTTTTAATCCCACGTAAATTTTCCAAGAAGAAAAATCCTGAGGTGAGTTGCGTGTTTGAACCCACGACCTTCGGTATGAAAGTCAAGTGTGCTTCCACTTAGCCAACAAGGTATAATAAAAAGAATATGTTTTCTACTACATATGTAATTTTTAATAAACATACTATTTATACGGCATACTATTTTTTTTTAAACATGATTTCTAATAAATGGAAAATATTAATACACCTACGATTTAAAAGAGAACAAGATTACAACAAGGGATACATTTCAACTTTCAACAAAATTAATATGCTATGCCAAAGCTAGGCTCTGAAAAATCACTAAGTTACAGTGACACACATATTAACTCCCACATTTGATTTAAGAGCTTTTTATGCTTTTAAATTAATACGCGATAGAATCAGAAATGAGGAGATACGTAGCAAAACGAGGGTCATTGAAGTGGAATTGGTCAGGCCAAATGTCATGGAGAACAGATTGGACTGAAAAGTTCTCGTATAGAGACCAAAAAAAAACGGATTGGGAATCATCGAAAGTACATCAGATGCCTAAGTGAAATATAAAATAACAATAAAAGTTCATAGTGGATGAAAGATCCATGACCGAAAAACTGAAACTTTGTCCACCAGTCGATGACGGCTGAAATGATGATGATGATTTTAGAGTGTTGTCGCCATTCGCAGGCGCTGACGAGAGTGAAAACGGAGCCGGCCGCATGTATGTTAATGCGCAAGTTTCGGCTAGTGAAAGTGGCCACTCTAAGAAAGGAAAAGTTGCTGATTTTTTGAACGCCCCGCGCGCCCGCGCCTACCCTGCGAAAGTGAAATTTGACGGTCGAATTGAGGAGGTCACTATCTAATCTAGTGGCCGCCGTTTGGCCCATGGTAACTGCTATATTTGACTGAAATCTCAAAGAATTACAATGTACATACATCAAACAACACGAAAGTAGAACAATTTAGAGCTATACGGACGGTTCTAGCGCTAAAACGTGATAAAATCTTAAAGGAACAAATTTAGTTTTCTAAAATCCCTAAGCTATATGTAGTCTCATGGATCTCACGACACTTTCAGACTGATTTTCATCCAGTTATCACAGCACAGTTTTTTACTCTTTCTCGTGAAAACTGCTAATTACTTTAATGAAACTACAAGGTTTCATAATTAACCTAGTTTTTTATAATATGAAATAATATTAATTTATTATTAAAACTTACAAAAAAACTTATACAATACCATGATAATAACATGTACATGGTAATAACTAATAACTGAGCTGTGATACTTATAGTTTAATATTCTTTATGATAGCTTGAGTAGGTATATGCGATAACGTTTTTATAAATTGGTAAGATTTTCTTTCAACTAACGTTACATATACATCTTTTGAACAGGAGAAGAAGGATAAAATGAATTAATGATTTTGAAGTATGAAAATAGAAAAGATTACTGGGTCACATAATAACCAATTATGCGCTATTAGAATTTTCTCGGGAATTTGTATTTTATACCCTACCTACGCAGTACTGTTAACGACCTCGTAAAAAAGAATTCCTATAATGAATAAGTAGCTTTTGTCAACCCACTCTGTAACGTAACTTACCACGTAAGATAAAAAGATAATCTTTAGTCGTATAAAAACCTACATCATCTTACAGAACTCTCTGATTAGGCTAGTTTTGAAAATGGTATAATAGATCTTCTTTGGGCACTAGAATATTTGTTTTGACCTTATCTCAAAATTGAAGTAAATGCCCAGGCATTTCTGTCTTTACGCGTGATTTGAATGTGCACGCGTACAAAGGCTCGGGCAGAAGCCATATCACCATCACCAGTAAAGAAGATTAGTTACGGATGTTACGGAACCCTGAGAAAAACGATTGTCGCTAAGAAGTATGTAATTATAAAGCAATTGAATGGACTAGGAAAGTAGTTAGATGAGAATTTGTTATGAAATTCCTAAAAACGTCATGTGTTATGAGTGAAGTGCACCTGGCGCGGTGCAGTAAACACCATTGTCGCGGTATCTCGCCTCCCCGCACCCCGCGCCCCGCGTCCCGCGTCCGCATGCTCCTCCCCTGGGAACCTGCTCCAACACAACCTGCCGTCAACTTGGATCATTTGACATGTCGACAATGCGCTTATTGACGTGCAATGTGTTGACGATGACCTTGAGATGGATGCTTAACTAGATATATTGAGGTGAAATGTTACGTGAGCGTGAGTGCATTTCAGTAGGTAGGTAGGTTCCGGTGGGCGCCGGGCCTGTAGGCGGGGGGAGCGGGGCGCAGGCGGGGCGGGCGCAGGCTGCGCGGCGGCGCTCGCGCGGCGGCCGGCAGTCGCGCGCCGCTCGCCGCCGCGCCCGCACGCTCTGCCGCCGCCGCCGGTATCTGCCCGCGCCGCGCCCGCGATGAGTGAACAGTGAAGCCTGCCCATGGAGTACCAGCACCTACCGCTCGCGCCGCTGGGCCCGCCGGCGCCCCCGCCGTTGCTGCCGCCAGCGCCGCCGCCGCCGCTGCCGAGCCTGCCGCAGCTGCAGCACGGACACGCGCACGCGCAGGACGAAGACCGCTGGAGTCAGTACCACATCTGGAGGCAGCACGTCTTCGTCAATGGTCAGTGTCTCCCGAAGCCCTCGCTTTCTCCGCTGCGGCTGCCTTAGCCCTCTGCTATGACCGAAAAGAGAAAGTACGCCTCCGTGTGAATTTTCGGCCATTGGAAAGTTTGTTGTTTCGGTGGTTGTAGCCTTTCACCCGGTCCTTGTCCGGGCTGCAGGGCGCTCGCGAGGGCTGCCCTGCTGCCGTCGCCAACCTAACGCAATGTAAATATTACAACCAAGGTTGTAGTCAGTAAATGTCTTAGTTATTCCAAAAACTTTACGATAACGCTGACGCTGCTCTCCTTTCATAAGATGATAACATCAGGATCTAAAATAAAATCTAATAAAAAAAAACTGATGATTGGACGCCAGGCGTGCTTTATCCACAACCTAGTGTTTGCGGAATGAGGTTAGCACAAAGAAGTTGCAGAGGAAAGGGTCAGCTTCCTCAAGAAGCCAGTGGAAGCCATCAGCCGTACACGGAAGTAAAGTGAAACCGCGAGAGGCGCGGGGGCGGCAGGACGGAGCGCCTCCTCAGCCGCCGAGCGCTCAAACTTTCACTTCGAATATTTGGGAAAAAGTTGCGACCTTTCGCGACTTTCTCCTCTCGAAGTGCCCCGCGCCCCGCGACCACGTGCCCACTTCCGCGTGCAAGACCACTTTTACTTTTGAACGGAACAAAGCGCAAGATGACGACGGACCAACGCTTGCGCATACATTATGTCCAACTCTAGCATTCTAATGTCTTTGTACATAATGCAAACCCTGTTCAGATGCGTACCTTATCGCTCCCTTTCTGGTATACTTTCTTTATTTTTTTTACGGAAACGCCGTCGAAAAGAATGATTTAAGAAAAAGGAAAATAATCGTTTAATCTTTTATAGGAAGAAATGATCCCTAGGTCGTAATATTGGAGTTTTTCACCACCATCTTATTAACTAGCGTCATTCCTGTTCACATCATTTTATCATATTATAAGTATTCCCATAAGTTTTGCTATGAAACTTATAGGAATCTAATTAAAAATTAAGCTGCAACGTTTTGAGGACAAATATCTTCAACCCGCGACCCTAAAAAAATTAGTAGATATATATTATGTCAACCATTATCCTATTTCACCTTAAAAACTAGCGCAATTTACTTTAGTCTTTGTTAGGGTCAAATTAAGTGGTTTTCCAAGCATAAGTTAAAAATTACGTACAGAATCAAAATCAAAATTGAAAATGAAAAATATGTAAATCAGTCATGTTTTGATAACATTTTCCTCTAAGCTTTGATTTCCATCCTATGTCTATCTACCTCATATAAAAATCAATGCAACTTTTTATTGTAATTTTATAACTTAACAACTGGGCCAATTCAGGTGCTTTTGGTTTTAAAATAGTCGTAGTAGCCCAAAGAAGGTTTAGGAGGTGAATAAAGCGGGTCATATAGAAACCTTATATGGGTTTTGTTAGACAAAAATGGTGATTCATCCTCATGCCAGATAATCGCATGTACATCGACTCGTAAACGGGTCAAATTCGCATCATCTTAATCCGTTGATTTCCTTTTATTAGCACGATGCCTGCAACATACGCGCACGCTTGACGGAACTAAGCACTTACGATGCGTGCGATGCAGAAGGCATATAACCGATCCGTTTCCGAGTTGAATTATCACAACAGTATCAGATCTTTTATAATTGGAATAAGCTGTTTAACGTAAGCTGAAGCTTATAATTTTGAACCCTACTTTGTATTTTTATTTAAATTTAGAAATCATTATGTAACATCTCTTATGGGATAAATAATATTTAAAACCTTTTACCTTATCTGCTGATAAACACCTTTCCCGTCATCGATATTTATAAAATACAATTATTATTCTAACAAAATATTTGAAAAATAATCTATAAGGTTTTGATTTGATAGAGCGAGCGAGGCATCTCAGTTTTAAGAGTGAGATTCGATTATTGAACATTATCTCAAATAATTTGAAAAGATGTTGAATTCATTTTAGTGCGTGTAGGTCAAAGTTTTTCCCACGGGAGGTCCTTAGTTCACGAAAGAAATAAGTTTTCAACCATTTTCCTAGTCATCATCTTTATAATATTAGTATAGATCATTATCATCATTTCAGCCGTCGGACGTTCACTGCTGACCCATTCTCCGTTAAAGATTTCCAGTTATTTCTGTAGAACGCGGTTGCATCCACCGTGTTTACAAAACCATTGTTAATTCTATTTGGTTGTTAATATCGTTGAAAAATCGACCCACCCACGCGTTGCCTCGGGTACTCAATTAGGTATACTTTATATATATATTAAATATTTAATTAAATATTTAAATATTGAAGCATACTTAGGGACATACGGAGACATCCAGAGTGACTTTGTTTTATACTATGTAGAGTATGTAGTGATAAAGACAAGTTTATTGCCATTCTGATAACAATAAAAATCCTTGCGTTTGTTTAGCGGGAATTAATTTTTATACAATAATTATAGTACGATTAACAATTGAAAAAGTTGTTTGTTTGCTCGTTTCTTGTCATTACAAGAATGTTCACTACTTTCGTTTATTTACGTTTTATATAGTCCCAAAGTTTTAAAAAATGTTTTTGTAAACATTATTTCAATATGTCACTTAGTTCCCGAGATATTAAATTCTAAAAATTCCTTCAAGTAAGGGTTGAATTATATTAGACCGGGCCGTGTCCGGGGCGTGCCGTGTCCGTGGCCAGTTTATATTACACCGGCCCGGACGGGACACGGATCATACACGGTGTAATATAAACTGCTTCATATAAAATGTATGTAACGTTTCCAATCCGTGCCCCGTCCGGGACACGGTCACGGCACGCCCCGGACACGGCCCGGTCTAATATAATTCATCCCTTAAATCGCCGCTTGTTGACAATATGAAGTTACTCAACGCGCGGAGATTTAAATTAACCAGATTTTTATAACATCTAAACTAATTGATATTTTGGCATATAACAAAAAATAGTGTATTTACATTCAAGTAACAATCAATTTCAGTCCAATATAGCTGTATTGTAAACAAACTATCTAATGCATCTAATTATATATTCTTCAAATACATCTTTGATTAAAACAAGTAAACAAGAAAACGATAATAAGTATACAGTTTAAGGACCTTAGAAAATTTATTACGTCTCAATTTAATGATAAAGTTTGGATAAAATAATAAGCTACATTAGCATATGGGAAGCATTTATAGCAATGGATACCATTGCGCTGTTTTTCTGTGATACCTGTATATTTATTTATTTTAAAACCCAACGGCTAAGTATACATAAATAGAATCTTAGTTAATCTTAGTTATATACGTATATAACTATTTTATGTAACTACGTATATGGGGTACACTGACCATACAGGCATCTTATTTTATACAAACTAAAGTAAACTATGTTGAATAGCAATATACTCTTAAACTAATTCGTGAAAAAAGTGTGTTAAATTCCTTTGTTTTTTGATTTGTTTGGCATAACAAATCATAACAAAAACAAAGGCTTGTGTAAGTTGTTACAAGTTTAAACTTATCGCAAAAAGTACCTACATAAAATCTATTCGCCTCCTTATCTCTCCAACTTTGATTTTTGTTTTATTATTCAATTTGTTATATTGAATTGACGAGTGTTGGACGCCGATGAGTTCGAATAAACGGGTCGTTTTATTATTATTTTTTTATTATACAGCAGCTAGGAGAGAGAACACGGCGGATCGTTCACTTTTTTAAGAAAGACTGCTCTTGTTGTGGTCGAAACGTCGAGAGTATTTTATCTCCTTTGTGAATACGTGAGTAATTCCTGTTGTTTTAAAATGAAATGTGACTATAATAGTGACAATGAGACTGTCTTACTTTTAAATTTAAAAGTCCTCTAAAATAAGGCTGATAAGGTTGACAAATTGTTTTACTATAAAGATGAATATAAAAATAAACAAATTTAATTTTAAATTTTTCAAAAGCTGATGTTATGACAAAAAAACAACACAGCTATTTACTGTGATTTAAAGAATTATGCAAAGGATGGAAAAACTACTTTATTACAAAACAAGGATTACTTTATTACTTGCATTCATGATAATTTGACTTTTAAATTGTAACAAACTGTGTTATCACACACATCTCATACTTACCAAATAGTAGTGTAATTGTGACTGCCGCTTTATGTTATGATACGTAATGATACATTACCTGATATCTGGGCCGATTTAGGTGCTTTTGGTTTTAAAATAGTCGTAGTAGCCTATGGAAAGTTTAAGGGCTAGAAAACATGGGAATAAGGGATGAATTATATTAGACCGGGCCCGGCCCCGGCCCGGTCTAATATAATTCATCCCTAAAGCGTGTATTTATAATTATAATAATATGCATGATAAAAATATTTATAAGTACATGTTGTATATTATAAAATATATATCAGACTAGCGGACCCGCCGACAGCTTCGCTTGCGTTTTTTACGGCCTTTCTCGATAAATGTAAATCCGACAGTGAAATAATTTTTCAAATCGGTTTCTGAGATTAGCGCGTTCAAACAAACTATTAAGCATACTCATCACTTATAATATTAGTATACTTAGATATCTTAATAAACAATAAACAATCAGAAATCTATCGCCTAGTGCGATCTTACTACGGTCACACAGCGCTAGATGTTGCTGTGTCAATTATCAATATTTTTATAAAATACTAGCAGAGAGTTGCTAATAATTCAATAACCTTTACGTATCTAAAATCTTTTATCGTCGAGATTTTAAAATTTATTTAGTGGTAATAATTGGGACTAGACTAGATTTAGTGGTAATTTTAAGACCCGTTTCGGCTTCTTACGTGTCAATACTATAAGAAGGTAGTCTTTCTTTCTGTGAAATATCATATTAACCAATCCACTGCAGAACTCGGGTCTCCCCAATTGAACCCAACATAGTTCTAGCAACTCAAAAGTTTCAAACAAACAAACAAATCATTTTATGTTACTTAGCAGTAGCATACTCAATTGCATTTAATCAAACACGTGCTATTATTGTGACCGATTTTCCATCCATCCATGCATAACCGGCATGTTCTGAGAACTTTAGGGTTGTAAGGCCATGTGACATTCACCGACTTGCACTTGGCCAGCTTGGTGAATTTAGGCCTAATCTCGTCGGTCTAAGGCGACCGCGACGTAGTTTGGTAAATTTTATCTGGATTTTATTAACACTCATTATCATCATCACCTACTTCCTGGCTTATCCCACTGCTGGGTATAGGCCTCCACAAGTGAATGCCACTCTCCTCGATCTTCCAGGTGTAATCGGCGATGTGATATCATCAGCCCATCATGCTGCCGAACCGATCCTTCTAAATCCGTCACTAACACTCTTCTTCTACATTCTAACAACCCACATTAACACATTTTAACACATTTAATGCCCGCACACTGACGCGACCACACCGGTGCGATAACAGGCCCGTGCGTCATTGGCGCTGATAATGTTAAGACCCAATTCTCACAGGACATACCAATAGTACCCCTAGAATATTTGGTATAATCATTACGCTTTATAACTTAAACTCGTGGTTTTTCACAATATTAGAACATGAAACCACTATCATTTAGTGTTTTTAGTTTCCCGATATTTCGCAACTGGTGCTCGGCAATAGAACGTTTATTTTTCATCTAATCATTTCAGGCCGTTCTTACTGCTACCGGATGTAGGCTTCATTTGAACATTTCATTTTAAATTGACTAGTTCCGTTTCCTTGCGAGTCTCCAAAGGATAAGGCTTCTTTATTGATATCGTTTTAGAAATGTTTCTTATCTGTCGTTCTGCTGTCGATTCTAAAAGCCTCAGAAACTACTGAATGCGTTTACATTTTCATGCTGATTTTTTTTATTAATGAGCAATACTTTTTGTGATACAGTTCTATCGGTGTGTTATTATTTTTTTACTTTTCACTTTCTTTTACAACCTCCTAACAAAAAACCAAACAAATGACGTTATAATCTATATACCGATGGAAAATAAACACATCACAGACTTAATAGTTGATGTAATTCTAAACCAGCTAGTGGCGAATCATTTTCCGTATTACCCTCAATGTCAAACATATTAGTCAAATAACCAAAAACCCTACGAAACCTGAAGGTTTTACGTAGAGCAGTGGGGCTATTCCTATCACATTTATATTTGATTCTGTCTAAGTTTTGGTTGGGCTGCTTGCTATTTGTACACAAATGAGCGACTTGTCGCTTAAACTTAGACGGAACCAAAACTAAACTGTGATGAGAATCGAGGCATAGGTCTGTATCAAAAACTTTCCGGACGAATGTGGACTAAATCGTATCCCTTTTTCCGTATTCATTGCGTCTTAGTTGTGATCTACACAATTGACATTTCATGACATACTCGTATGAACCTAAACTCGTACAAATCACTTGACGGTTGAATGCCTTAGCAAACTGGTAACATCGAATTCATTTTTGACATTTGAAGCCTATCCTGGACTTCAAATGTCACCAAACTGAATGGTGTGACAACTGATAATCGACATAAATCTCACTGGACTTCAAGTTGGGTGGTGGTAAGGCTGCCGATTGTCGCTTTGGTTATCATGAGAGTTACTGGACTCTATTGCTATTATGATTTAGTTTTGTTTTAGCTTGTCTTTGTATACAATAACAATTCGCTCAACCAACAGCGGTTATTTCTATACAAAGGACAAGCTATACCAAAATTAAACTGTGATAAGAACAAGAACAGGGTTACTGTGCGATGTCTATACACTACTCGACAGAATCTTAACTTAGGGTTCCTTAATATTCACATGAGTTTCTTCATATCTAATTTAAGTTGCTTTTAATGATACTACTGCTAAAGCTATTTCAACATATATCGGTTTTGGGTAACTTGGTATAATCACCACGATGACTAAGTGACTTTGTGATTAAATCGGTACAGTACGCAGAACGATCCTGTCTTCTCGTATATAAAAATCTCTTATTTGGTTTGCCCACACCCACGGGCAGATATCGTGTGCTTATCTTACCCACAACATTGCGTAAACGTTGTCATCGTTACATGTATAGCTATTCTAATTTATTAACCCTCAAACGCAAATCCTAACACCGACGCGAGAGCAGGTAAAAGTGGTGTTCCTGCTTGTTTCCGCGTATCTCCCCACCTCCGCTGCCGCTCACCTTCCGACTTTTACTTTCCACGACCCCCCCCCCCCCCCTCCCCCTCTCCACCGCGAGAGCCTCGAGCTTCCTGCCCGAGGCTGCGCATGAGTTGCTAACTGCCAATGCGATATACATTATATATTTGTTCTAGGAAAATTAACTCACAAAAAAGACATTGCAGATAATATGTATAACATCGTATATCTAACGCCGTATCTAACCATGGGATAATCGTCCCTTAGATAGTACCTGAGGGACGATTATCCCATGGTTAGATCCGGCGAGGACGATGATGATGATGTTGACAAGCAAGTGATTCTTCCTTTTAGTACCAAGTCTGGTCCCAGCAATTCCGTCGTAGTTTTAGTAATATACAACTTAGATATTGCTGTACCAAAAAATAATGCTAAATAATTATGCAGTTCTACCGAGAGGTCAAATGACGAGTATAAAAATATCACATATTGAATTCCTTTACTTTAAGAGGACTGCTTGATTTTTATACCAATGAATAAACATTTCGAAATTTTTGAAGAGGATCGACTACATTCCTAAGCAAAAAATTCTTGAAGACTTTAAAATATTTTATTACATACTATCAGTGGGTGACCTATATTGTGCCATAGTACAAAAAGTTAGGGTCTTTGATACAATTTTTGATCATTGGGTCAATACAAAAAATAAGACAAAAGGCCAATAAGCCAAACTTTTTGATACAAAAAGCTCTTTGGATCTCTGCGCGAGTATCGTAGATTGTAGAGCAGAGTAGAGGTCTCTATGCGCAACTTTCTCGTTCACTTTCGCACAATTCACACGTTTACGAAAATGCGTCTTCGCCGCCGCAGCGCCGCCGCGCCGCCGCGCCGCCGCCGGCGTCGGGAAGTGATTGCTTTCTCCGTTGCGCAACACTTCCCGCTCCGCCCCCACACTCCTCACCTATATTCTTCGAGCAGGAAGTAAGCTTACGCAACCAACCAGCCCGCACCGCGCCAACAGAACCTGCGTCAACTTCTCATGCCTCCTATTCATCCATACTTGAACATACACAATAAGCACCTAAGCTATGACCTAAAAAGAATCGATAGCAAAACGTGAGGCTGTGAGCACAGGTGAAGGCGAGAGTGGTGGGCGCGGTCCGGAAGTGAGCGTGGCTGCGCGCGCGCTGACGTCACGTGACGTCAGCACTTTCTCCGGCGCGAGGAAAGCGAGAGTGCCCTCCCCTCCCGCCGCGCCGCGCCGCGCCCCGCTCTAGGAAAGCGTGGCGTCGGCGCGCACGTAACAACAACTGGGTTACTTCCCGCTTCCGCCGCGAGCGCCGACACACAGCACCACTTTTTTGCTCATCAAATTGTCGACAGTTCGCACTACCTCGTTGCGAAGCCGTATGGATGAAAACGCGATGTAGATGTAGGATTGTTTTGGTATGCGGTACTGTGGCTGGCCACTCGCCGTCTGTCGCAAGTAAATATTACAGATGTTGCACCACAACTTTCACTGCATTTATTAATATATGTATAAAAATAGTAATAAGATTTAGTATCTAAGTATTTTGTGTGCACTCCCGAGGGTATCCCGGGGTGCGGGCTGCGCATGCGCCCGGCGACTGAGCTCTGCGAGTGTGACGTGTGTGCGCCAGCTGCGCGCGCAGGTCGCAGCCGCGTGACGAGATGGCTTGTTGCAGGCAAGTCGGTGAACAATAAGGATGCCCTGGAGGACAAGAAGGATGACAGCGACCTGTGGGAGACGCAAGCGGCCTTCCTCGGCCCCAACCTCTGGGACAAGACGCTACCCTACGACCCCGATCTCAAGGTACAAGAAGTCAGTACTCGCAACTTTATTACCTAATGCGTGTTGTGTGCGTCCCGCTTGCCTTTCCCCCGCGCTCCTTTCCCCGGTCGCGCGCCGCACTAGGTAATAGAGTGGTCCTATCCCGTGTGCCACCCACTTCTGCCGGAGTGCGTTCTAGTTAAGTTGTATTTGCTGGCGATACAGTTTGCGAAAGTAGCCCGTGCGATGAGCGTTTGCGCGTTGCGTCACCCGGCTTGTGTGGTCGGAGTGGCTGACGGTGCGTGTGTTGCAGTATGTGGACCTGGACGAGTTCCTGTCGGAGAACGGCATGCCGGGGGAGGCGCTGGGCGGCGCGCAGCTGGCCGGCGGCGCCGCCTTCCCGCCGCTGGGGCTGCCGACGCCGCTCACCAAGCGCGAGCGCTCGCCGTCGCCCTCCGACTGCTGCAGCCCCGACACACTCAACCCGCCGCTCTCACCCGCCGACTCCAGTAAGTACCAACACTACCTTTATCTTTACTTCTACTATCCTCTTTCCACTTTTATCTTTATCTTAGTCTTAACCTACAATTTTCAATTCACGCTGTTTTCAGTTACTTTTCACTTTTATCATTACCTACTATCTTACTTTTACACTGTTTCCATCGTTTTTTATTTCAATTTTATCTCTACCTTTCTTCACCTATTTTTTTTTTCACACAGTTTCATCTTCTATTCACTACTATACCATTTTCTTTACACCCTTTTTTCTTATTTTACAAAATTTGATCTTACACTAACCTCCGTAAAGGAAGGGACCATTTATATTTTATAATCTATCAAATTCTTGCTATTTATCCCTGCCTTTCTTTTCTCTTAATACATTTATTTTTAATGTTGGCTCAGTTACTGATCACAGAGTTAATTCTACCAATATTTTCTAAAAATACCCTCAGTTTTAAAAAAGGTTTTATAGATTTCATTTACCTAAGAGAGTAAGCCTAAATACTTTGTCTCTTGGTTTCGACACAGCCTAATTGTCACACGTAATGTTTCAGCATTCTCGATGGCATCGTCGGGTCGCGACTTCGACCCTCGGACGCGCGCCTTCTCCGACGAGGAGCTAAAGCCGCAGCCGATGATCAAGAAGTCGAGGAAACAGGTAAATGAAGTTAGTGCGCTGATCATTCCTACAGCATGCCGCGCACTCACCGCACGCAGCGACGCACGCGCACGCTTCTAACCACAGCTACACCGGGCGATAGAAAGAGAACACACATATATATACACAATGATAGAGAGGGACAGTGGGGGCGGAACAAACACACTCACATATATACACAATGATAGAGAGGGAGAGTGTTGCACACTCACTTGCTTGAATCTAGTCTGACAGGAAAAAAACAGAAAGAAGACACACTTAAAAACATAATACACATACAATGATATAGAGGGAAAGAGAGAGGAAGAGTGTACGAGGAACACACACACAACTTTATTATTATTTATAGAGATACAATGATATAGACTATAGAGGTACACACACACACTCACTTGCTTGAATCTAGTCTGACAGGAAAAAAACAGAAAGTAACTTGAATGTTGTCTCGACGGGACAAAATCAGAAAGAGACTCAATGATAAAAGGAAGGAGAGTGAGGGTAGAACGCACGCACACAATCACTTGCTTAACCTAGTATTGCTCAGGACAGGATGATAACAGAGAACACACAAAGATATACACAATAATATAGAGAAAAAGAGAGGGAGTGGTTGGAGGAACACACACTCACGTGCTTGAACCTAGTATCGCTCGACCGGAGTGTTGGGTCTCCGAAACTCCCCCCCCCCTCTCTCTCTCTCAATCACACTCCCTCACTTTACATCTTTGTAGTTTCGCTCGAAATAAAAGACTGGTATAGTCCATGCACGAATCATGGTAGAATATGGAACTAACGTTTTGATTTATTTTTACTACCACACTTTTTCTTCGGCATAATATATTGATTCCCTTGTCCCATATTATCAATCGATACAGTTGCACTATAATAAAGTAACTGTGTTGTCATCTTTCAAAAATCACTTAGTCAAATTATAACTTGAATAAATTTACATCTCCTCTTTTTAACGAAATATAAATAAATAAATATTTTTAATTTAAGAGAATAAAGAAAAATAAGACTTAATTATCTAAAATGGTCTTGAAAGTTCAATTAATTAATTGATATAGTTAAATTCAACACTAAACCTGGGTTACTAAACAGGGTTAGTTAAAATACAGCATGAAAGGTACTGGGAAATTTGGTAAGCTTGGAGGAAAATGGGAAATCAAGGTCAAAAAATTGTATAGGTTCAATGTATAGTTCCAACTTGTTGTGTATTTTATTATTTTGTCTTATAACAATAAATTACGTTTTTCAACTCGGGACAGAAAGTTAAACTTCTTTTTGATTAATGGCGTTGCACTTGCAGATAAAGTTAAACCTAAGGCATGTTGATATGAATTCATTTTTTTTACCTTGACTGTACGAACGAGTACATGCTTGCAATAGAAATAACATAACAGGGTTTGATATAGATTAACTATTTTACGTAGATCACTTTATAAGTACTTACATTATATTAAAAAAATTGTTTACACGCACACACACACAAATACGCTGCTTTACACCTGCTTAGCTAACGCTTATTTAACTTACTAACTAGCATGTCCTCTCAAAATAGAAACTTATTTTACCTTTAAACGCATCCGAAAATTGGAGATCAGTTTAGATGAATCGTTTTGTTTTCTTTAAATATTTACTAAAAGGTACTTAATAAAATAAAATTAAAAACAAAAGTTGGACAATTCAGTTGGAAGCAATATCTACCCTCATTGTAACCTAGAAGTTGATGTGTTACGGGTACTACATAACTAAAATCTAATATATAAAATTCTCGTGTCACAGTTTTCGTTGCCATACACCTCCGAAACGGCTTGTCCGGTATCTATGAGAATCGGCCAACATCTATTTTCCATCCCCCTAAATTTTTTTTTTATAGGAAATTATTTATACGACAAAACAACGTTTGCCGGGTCAGCTAGTACTTTATAGAATCACGTATATATTAAACAACCTTAAAATATCTGCAATTAAATAATATACTTGTTAAAAACAAATCATCTTGAACAGAAAACGGGTATAATGAAACATAATAATGAAAAATAGAAATAGTTTCGAAATCGCAAATGACCGGTGGAGTTTTCACTTTCGGTGATTTATTAGTGTTTCATCCTTAAGCATCAATGCATCTAAATTAAAAATGACCTCGAAATTGATTTGTAACCGGAAAATATAGAAACTGAAAAAACTGTTTATATTTATTTATAATAATTTGCATTATTTATAATATTAAAAATTGAATATCTCATCCTATTCCACTCACAATATTATATGATTTTGTTATATACGTACGTGTGTACCATACGTTTCCACTGCTGGGACACAGGGACTCTTTTAACGACTATATATATTTAGACAACAAAAAAATTTCTTCTAAGCAAAAAAAACTGATCTCCATATTTTTAAGGTACCTATATTTTTTTAAATAATTCTATTTTGAACGGACATGGGATTTTTTTGGTGTGGTCAAACGTTTTGGTTTTGGACTAAGGATATATATATTTGATATAAATATTTGTGAAAGTTACGTAGAATTGCTACCAAAACCACCAATCTCGTATTTATTAATTAATCATTGATTGTCTCAGTGGCGCAGTGGGTCAAGGGTCGCCGACGTCGAGGGGGTTCGATACCTGCAGCACGACATTACAATAGTATGTTTTTCAGGTCTGGGTGTTTCTATCAGAAATATAAAATAGGAGTAAATTTAATGGACGAGTCTGCGTGTACAAACATCGTTGTAAAAAAAATTCATTTAAAAAATAAGACATAATTTTCGAGATTTCTGTAAAGGAAAATGTGAGGCGTGAAAATATGAGACGACTAACATATATTTCTTTAAATATATGTATGATTTTATACATGCATTTAAAACATATTTTAAAACCCAAAAACCATTTGTAGACTTAAAAACTTGTTATATTTTTAAATTGATTTAATTTTTTTAAAGATTTTTTTGTGGAATCATATTTAATGATTTAGTAAAATATTTTTGAATAATTATATTTGTAATAGAGATTATTTTAGATGATAGGAAAATCCTTTCTATTAAAAAGTTCGTCGAAACTACGAAACTAGGCGTTCTTTATACGTAGGAAACAGAAAAACACCCAGATCAGGAACAAATATACCTACATATAGAAAACTGGCCTTCCGTTCGGAAATCAGGATGTAAAAATGAAGAACTTGTTCAGTCTTGTTCACAGAACACGCGATGGTGGACTCGCTGTACCAATACAGCTAAATATGAACATCAGAATATTGTTCCAACACAGGACAAGCAGACGCACGGCACATTACCATCCCTACTTAGTAGATATACCGTCCCCCGTACGAAGCGATACTCTTCCACCTTCATTATTCGCACTGCTAAAGTTTGGAATGCGTTGCCTGCTGCTGTTTTTCCTGAAACAATCTGGGTCTCTTCAAGACAAGAGTGAACAGGTACCTTCTAGAACCTTGCGGTCCATCCTCGGCCACATCTACACTTTCCATCAGGTGAGATTGTGGTCAAGCAAGGGTCTATCAACTATAAAAAAATGTACTACATGTTTGATACGCCCGCGATCGCAAGTTAACGTGAACAAGCAAATTTTAAGAAAAGATTGATTTTTTTGCGCTCGGCCTTTCCTCCTGCGTCGTGCGATCTTTTACCTACCGCATACATTGTAACACTGTGGACATAAAACCTCAGAGTCCAAAATTAGAAATCTCTTAATTTTAAAACTGGCAGTAACATTTCTATTTGTGAGTCATTTTGGACCCTCTTTTATTGATATTAAATAATTTACAACGCACTAAATGGATGTTACCAAGCTTTAAAGATATTATTAGACTGACTGTTTGTTTACGCTTTATCGTATTTTTAAGGCATTTAACAAATAATCTCCCAATTCCAACTAGATAATGGAGATACGTCTCCCAATCAAGTCCCGTATTATACTAGAGTAAAAGCAATTATTAAAGCCAATTTTTAAAATGTATATGTGCGGTTCCATCGCGCAGTCGCGTAACGCCGCCTATGTGTGTGTGCAGTTCGTGCCGGACGACCTGAAGGATGACAAGTACTGGGCCCGACGCCGGAAGAACAACATGGCCGCCAAGCGGTCGCGGGATGCGCGCCGCATGAAGGAAAACCAGATAGCTCTGCGAGCTGGCTACCTCGAGAAGGAGGTAAGACTAAGTTACCACCACCAGTTAATACCACGGTTCGGAGAGTCTTAACACGTTTTGTGCGTAATAAAGTTGGTGTAAGACAAGCATTCGGTCCACCACAGAAAGCAGTTAGCCTAATGCCGACTGTTGCATCAGAGATGTCTTCCTACACTGCTATCAATATTCCTCTTGTTTATCTCAATCAGTTTCCCGCAGTTTGCTCTTAAATATCGGACACTCGATAGGGTAATATTAATTGATGAATCGCAATATAAACAACTCCCTGACAATTTGAATAATCGCAAATCTGCGGACATGAAAAAAAATCAAACTAGAGAACCCTTATTAAGAGAAACTTTTAGCAAGACAAGTTTTACTCTGTATCATCATCATAACAACCCACTGTATGTCTGATTGTGATGAGTATGTTTAATTCCAGAACATGGGTCTGCGGCAGGAGGTAGAGCTGCTGAAGAAGGAAAACCACATCCTGCGCGAGAAGCTGTCTAAGTTCGCGGACGTGTAGCTCACTGCCAGTCCAGATACGCCCTTCTAGGTTTAATGATTTATGATCGATGTTGCAGTTACCGTTAAGTTTAACTACGTTAGTTTGTAATAGGTGAATCTTTACCAAAGTTCCGCGGCGCGGCAAGGGCCCGGCCCGACCCGCGCATTGCTCAACGCCGCTCTGCCCCGCCCGCGCCCGTGCTGCTCTGATGTACATAGATAGGACCGCCCTCTGTTTCCCTAGCGCCTAGGTAGGACTAGTGAGCGAACTCTAGTTACGTTTCAACATAGTGATAGTTAAGTAGGATGTAGATTCCATAGTGTAGTTGTTATTAGTATATTTTTGTTATGGCTGTAGTTGTTAACGTTTTTGAAAGTTTATATAATTTTGTTTAAGTTGATAGACTCGCGACGCTGCGTCCGGGTAGGCCGCGAGCGCCCGAGGGACGCTCGCGCACGCGGGATTTTCGCGCACGCGGGATTTCGCGCACGCGGGATTTTCGCGCACGCGGGACGCTCGCGCACGCCTTCACTCGTGCCGAACTTCATATATATTTTTGTAGGGTATTGTCGTTGATATTGAGTCAATTGAATGTTTATTGAATTGAAAGAAAATAATGAAGTTTATAAAGTAAGACTAAGAAGTTGTTGCATTTCAAAGTATTTTATGAATACAAAGCGAGAACAATAATACGTTTTTCTATAAAGGTTTACATTTTGAGGGCTCGAGGAGCCCCGGCCGCCGCCGTCCGGCTCATATCAGACCGCCCTGTCCGGCGAAGGCGCGCAACCAATCACATTGTTAATGTTATATTGTATACACTTATCAATATAAGTTGACTACTGTACAGTGTTCACCTACTGCAGTGAAACAACCAGTGTTGTGGGTACATTCAAATTATGTGGGGAAGGCATGCGTAAAGCGCTGCATATATACATGTTTGATGAGAGATATCCGCCCAATACCTCACTTTCAGCGTTTTCTCAATCCAACACCGATGCGATCGCCGCGAGCGCCACCTGGTGCCTCACAGGACTCAAACGAGTTTCCTGATGTCTCTTGTCGCACAACGTCTCCGATCGGCCATACGTGTTCTATTGGGAAAACGTCATACCAGTTCACTTTTGAACATTTTTTTTCAATTACTCTCAAAAATATTTAGCAAAATTTCGAAAATCTTTCGGTGCTTTGTATATGGAAGCCTTTGCAACATGTCTCGTTTTGTGTAGAGCGTCTTTGTTACATATTATTTAAGTACAATATACAAACAATAGTTTAAGTCTATCCCAGTCAGAAACCGCAACGAAATACGAGAACCTGAGGGCATGTTGACTACACAAAGGCGTCCTTTGATTTTTTGTTTGGTTTATAAGTTTTTCGAGATTTTCGCTAAATCTTTTGACCCATAGAGTGGGAATTATGAATTTCTGACCATGGGTACCTGCAATACCTACAAACTTCGAATGTCAAGACTGTAGCGTAGGCTGAGAGTTGTCTGTAATGTGAGTCAGGACAACGATTCATATATATATTATATTGTTTCCCAGGAAAATCAAATGGGTAAATGGATATTAATAATAATTAAGGTATCGCGTTAAGATGGAGTCGTCTGTAAGATGGTTGCATGACAAGGTGTCTCTACTCTGTCCCCCCTGCCCCTCCCGGCCCAATCCCCTCTTCGCTTCTTATTTATTATTATTGTAGTGCTCCCCCCCCCCCCACCCCTCCCGCCCCACCAGCGGCGCCTGCACTCCAACTAGACCTTACTACCAACACCTCTATATTGCAACATCATAAAACCATATTAATTTATGTATAGTATTTTGTTTGACTTTAATTTATATGGTTCTATGGATTGAAAATAAATGTTAATTGTTGTACGTTGACTGGCTTTTTTATTTTATGAACCTACCTCAATGACATCTGAGTTAGCTGAGTCAACCATCGGTGCTTTCATTTTAATAAATGATTAATTAATTGTAGATCAGTTTTCACTGCACACTGCGTAAATATATTTCCATCAATATAAAAGTTAGTAGTGTGATTTACGCATTTTATAACTCGAAAACGATTGCACTGATTTTACAGAAAATGGGTTAGCTTAGAACCTGGAGAAGGACATAGGATACTTTTGAAAGTGTTATATAATAATGCATAGATTAGACTTGGACAACACTGGTCAAAATGTATATAACTTTCAGGGATGAGGATAATCATCTACAATATACGGTACCTGACTATTGAATACACTCTGTAACTAGCACGAACCAACTCTGCAGTGGAGTGTCTTCTTTGCTTATGAGTGACAAGACTTCGGCCATGAAGAAATGTTAGTTCTAATATAATAACCAATAATAATGAATAGCCACCTAGTGGTACAAAGTGGCATTAATTTAGTTCGCTGAGATAATTCCCATAACTCGTCAGAAAATCTATGTATGAGATGATACTTCTGTTGCGTAGTAATTATATGTTCTGTGGTCCTAAACAAATCAGTTTGGCGAAATAGTTTGGACAAGGAAGATGCCTATATTATGGGCCGGGTTTAGGGGAGGGCAAACGGGGCGAATGCCTCGGGACAAACGGGGGGCCCCCACAATAATGACTTCGATCTTTTTTTCTGATATTTCTTGTTTATAGTACCTACATATTTATGTGTTTGTTGAATACTAAGACAATCTACTAATTCACAATAAATGATTTATTGAAAAACTCCACGGAAAAAAAGTTATTAATTTCATTTAGACAACAATTTGGGGCACGGGACCTCCGTTCCTTTGTTGCCCCGAGCCTCCAGACCTCTAAATCCGGCCCTGCCTATAGGTATTAAAAAGCAAGTTCAAAACTAAAAGCATATATTCAGCTACTCCACAGCCGGCGTTGTTTGGAAGGAGTTCACGATGGCCCGTAGCGCCGTGTAAGTGCCGGCTAGCAGCCCCGCGAGCCCGACGAGGAACAACAGCGTGTCCTTGGCCAATAGCAGCGGCCGTGGGGAGAGACAGGCCTCCATTATCGCCGGGAAGCAGATCCCGAGCGCGGAGAGACATAGCGCTCCGAACAGCGATATGAACAGACCCAAGCGCGGCACTAGGACCGCGAGGATGACTGGAACAGATACATACATTAGGGTTAGATGCGCCTAGAAACTAGCCTAGAGGTAGCCTAGTCTTCGGACCACTGATACAAAAATACAATACAAAAACACTTTTATTGTACACAAAACACATGAATATTACAAACGCAAAAAGAGACACGTACAATGGGCGGCCTTATCGCTAAGAGCGATCTCTTCCAGTCAACCTTTGGATGGAAAAGAGAGATGATAAAGATTTTAAAGATTTATGTCATTTATTTCCATAAAATCCTAAAGATCACTTGGACAAGTCATTATATTTAAATAAGACAGGGGTGTACCTACTAATACTTATATTCTTACAAGAAAAATGCGAATAAAATAATGTATTTATGTAATACGAGTACTTATACACACACCGGCAAATTTAGCGGAACAGAAAAAAAAGCCCAGAATTAAAAAAATATGGTTTTAATTTGAAATCTTCTTACTACACTTCTTTTGTTATTTTAAGTTTCGTTTGTTTTAATTAAATGAGATCACATTTAGAACAGATTTTGCGAGTAAGATAGATAAACGTAAAAACGCAAGCAAAGCTATCAGCGGCTCAACTAGTATAAAATATGAATAAACAGATACTCACAAGTGAGTAAACATAAAGCCACTCGTAAGGCAGCCTCGGACCGTTTAAGGCTCGTTTCGCTAGCGTCGGCGGGAATGCGCGCGCGCAGGTACCGCCACGCCACCTCCACGGGCACGTAGCAATGGAGGCCGTAGCTGATGAAGATGGCTATCACAAACATCACGATCACGCTGCTTGCTAACCTGGAAACAAGTATACAACTGTATAAAAAAACCTTTTTATTTCAGATTACAATTGATCCAGCCGCAGAGGCAGAGCCGTGTTGGCTAAGTGGGAGCACACTCGACTTTCATTCCGAAGGTCGTGGGTTCAAACCCCGCCGCGCACCTCTGATTTTTCTTCTTGGAAAATTATGTGTGCTTTATAAACACGTGCTCTAACGGTGAAGGCAAACATCGTGAGGAAATCGGCATGTTCTGAGAACTTTGAAAAAAGTTTGAAGGACATGTGTCATTCACCAACCTCCACTTGGCCAGCGTGGTGAATTCAGGCCTAATCTCTCTCGTCAAGAGAGAAGTGCCTGTGCCCCAGCAGTGGGAACGTGAATAGGGGTGTTATGAACAATTGATCCATATTGTGGTTAGTACAAAGTATCTTAACTGTATGTTAAAAAAATTACAAAAATTAGATTAAGACTTTCATAAATTTGTGCCAAATTGGCGAATTCAGTCTTCCCGCTATCGTCTGAAGGATGGTATTGGGGCTGTCCCGCACTCTACGCATCCATAATATCCACGAAGATTTTGACTTTCCCTAACGATTATATTGTAGCTTTTACGAACCTGAAACACACAGATAATACAGTAGATTCTTGCGTTGAGCATGCAAAATTGTCTTGGAATCTGTACCCATAACGCCATCTAGCGGTAGTTTTCCTAAACCTTAGATCTACAATAAATAGAACCATAACATGTCTGTGCACACTATACTACGTTCATTTTCAATGTAGCAATTATGTAAACACAGTTCAATCAGCTGATGCAGGGGTAAAAAACATTTTATTATTTAGGTTAGCTCTTGCCAGCGGATTCGTTTGCGGCATTGTGGATATACTTATTATATGTCTTATTTACATTTTATTGAACCAAGGATTATAAAACTAGGCTGTATGGAACAAAGTAGTACCTACCATATAAGTAGTGGCTTCTATTTTGAGCTTTGATGGGTGTGTCACTGGACTGTGTTAGTGTCCTGATATAAGTGGAATAATTAAACAAGACAGCCTACAGTCAATTTTAAATCATTAAGTACCTACCTATCTAGAATGGAATACAAGCTAAAGGAAGATGAAATAAGATAATAGTCTTAATGGAAATTATAGGATATTTATTTTTGTATTATTCATTAAACATTTTATTTTTTCATTACATGTGTCTCTCTTCTGGGACAATCTAATCAAATCAAATCACTTTATTGTTCACATGTTTACATAAAGGTCTTAAACCTAGGTGAGATCAATCATCATCACTGTCAGACTCTGAGCTACTTGATGTATCTCCGCCTCCGGATACCTGGATGATAAACTCATCAATCACATTATCTGTAATACCATCCAGGCTTCTCATTTTTTTTTCTTCTTTAATTACAATGGTCTATGCATTTTTGCCATGCTGCAGGTGTTACTAAATTCATAGATTCGTCTAATAAAATTTTTAATTCATGCATTTTGAATGTTCTATTTTTAGCTGCAACATAGCCTTTGACTTGCCCCCATATCATTTCTATTGGGTTTAATTCACAGTGATAGGGGGGCAAACGCAAGACTTCTATATTTTTTTCTTTTGCGTATGTGTCTGTGGCATAGGCCATGTAATTATGTTTTATTGGTGTTATCAAATCTATAAGCTCCCTTTTTATCATAGTCTCCTGGAACGAGATACCCTTGCTTGTTAACCAATCTTGGATGTCAGCTTTTTTCCATTGCATGTTTGGTACTCGTTCTAGGCGACGAGAGTGATAGGGAGCATTATCCATTACTATAACCGATCCTGGCTCAACTAAATCTATTATTTTTTTGAACCAGTTTTCAAATACTTCTGCATTCATTTCTTTGTGATAATCTCCATCTCCACTTTTGCTTTCAAATATTAATTTTCCTCCGGCCAGAAATCCATCTTCATTTCCTAAAAAAAAAACGTTTTTAACTGTTGCCGTAGAAAATTTTATTGTTTTAACAAATTATTGAAATACCATTCAAATATCAATGATATCACAAGATGCAATAATAACACTATTATAATGCCATGTATACATGGCATTAAGTATAGATCCTATAGATAGGTTGTGCTGTGTGTGCTAGCTTGTATAATCATAGCAGACAAATTGGATGTTGCCTGCCTACTTTTGTACACAAGGGTTCATAAAAATTAAAAAGAAAACTTACCTATATGAACTATTATGAGACGTTTTCCTTTTCCAGAAGGCCCTTTCAGTCCTGTAGAAAGGCCTTCTAAGTGTGCCTGTCTTGTCGATGTAATAGATGTATCTTGCCACACCTTCATCTTTGTATGACCTGCACAAACAAAAAGTAACAATTTAACATTGTATAATTGCAATAAATCGGAGAATTATCGTATCAACCAGGATGAATGCTACAATAGCAAGCTAAAAAAACTGCATTAAGTTTCATTATGTACTGTAATTTTTATGTAATTATTTACTGGAAAAGATAAAAAAATTAGTGTTAGTGTAAAATACATTAATAATTACCTTCATTTAACCATGTCTCATCTGTATAATAAATCTTGCACCCTTCTCTCATTTTGGCAATTTTAAGCAGATAGTTGCGTCTCCACCTCACTATTTCATGTCTTTCAATTAAACTGCTCTTTCGTGATCTTTTTAGGTATTTAAATTTTAGCTTTTTTAATAGCTTATTAAATGTACTTCTTTTGAAGTTTGGAAGATCTTCGTCTTCGTTAACCGAAGTCAACACTTTGTCCAATGTTGGAATTTCATTTCGGAAAAAGAATTCATGTACTTTTCTTCTTATGGCACTCAATTCGAAGTCTATGAGCTTATCTATTTTTGTTATTTTTTGACGTGGAGGGACTGGTGACTGGACACGGTGCTCAGTGGAATAACTTTTCAGTATTTTACGAACCGTACTGCAGCCAATTCCGGCGGTTTCGGCAGTTCTTTTTACCATGTCCTGCTTGTAGGGATATTGGTCTTGAGGCCAAGTATCTTCCACCAGTTTGTATATGTTGATTATTGTTTGCTTCTCAGCAGAACTGAGGGCCGATTGCTTTTGGCGTTTCTTTTGGGGCGAAGTAAAGAGCTTCGACGAACTTGGGCCAGGTTCATTGCTCATTGTAATAAAACAACAAACAAACTTAACAAACAACCAAAACGAAACAGCAACAAATAACGATAAACTCAACGAAAACAACGTAACAAAAGCAGAGCGCACTAAATGAAGATAATTACCTACTTGAACTAACCACAACAAAGCAAGAGAGTCAAGTGAACAGCAAATTCCAATGTTCGTGGATAGTGTTACCACTTCTGTCAGAAAAACGGGGAAAATAAAATTATATAGTCATTCATTCATTACAATTATTTACGGTTCCCGTCAAGTGTTTGCTGCACAACCGGGTGTTCACTAAGTTTGAAGAATGATGGGTGTGCATAAGATTAGTAATATGTATGTAAGAGGTATTATTTTAATTTGGTTTCTAATGTTTTGTATTTTTTCGTCTTTTATAAATCCAGTATTTTATTATAGACTTGCGACCCGCCCCGGCTTCGCACGGGTGCAATGCTACTGAGACCTTCTTGAATCACTATCTATTAAAAAATCCGCATCAAAATCCGTTGCGTAGTTTTAAAGATCTAAGCCTACATAGGTACGGACCGAGAGCGGGAAGAGACTTTGTTTTATACTTTGTAGTGATTTTTGATGCCAAGGCGTGTGGCAAAGAACTTCGATTTTTTAGTTTTGTTTGACTTTGTTTTAGTAGGATTCATTCATTCATACAAAGGAAATGCGCTCTAAAATTACACAAAATAGGGTAATCTGAGACCAGCTAGCAACACTCGCTCTGTGTTGTGTTTACGTTCCATTCGTTCCAAGGCTTTGTTCAATAATCCGGCTAAATTAAAATAATGCTCTTTCTATGAATGATGTATGGTTAGAGTGCTGTCCTAAATTCGGAATCGTAATAAAGTAATTAAAAAAAGAAGCCAATTGTTTGCCACCCAAGACGTCAAAACTGAAATTCGTTATGGTTGCCACTGCTACAAAGTCATAAATCTCTGGTGATTTTAATCTTCGTGTTTGACCACATAATGATGATTTTGTGAATTGAAATAATTGGATTTTGCATTAAATAGACGTAACGATATAAAAAATAACAAATTTAATAGAATTTACAGGTGAAATCATTGGAATTCTATTAGGCCTGCATCATTACGTTGTGATAGCCCTAAAAAACAGCTGATCGGGTTTGTTTACATAATTGCTACGTCCAAAATGAACAGAGTATAGAGTTGTATATTTACTAAGTAATTAAAATAATTTAAAATCTATTAACCTCCTAATTTTTTTATTAAACTTTGTGGTTTACTAATTCTAAATAATTTATTTAAAAAGTTTGGTATACAAAATATAAGAGAATTTACAACTAAGATTTTAGATCTTTTGTCAAACCAGGTTTCGCGTAGGTATTTTCTATCGCCACAGCGTGTAATTGCTGTATATTTCCCGAATAAATAAATATCCATATGAAGTCTACGAGTAGCAATAAGAGAAGTAAGAATCCAAACTAATACCCGCTAAAATAACAAATTCGACTTTCAGAATTACGGCTAGATGAGTAACTAGAATTTTGTAAAGATACGTCTATTGTTAGCATCTATGGTATGCAATTAGAGTGCGCGCCACCACTGAAGTCTTACGGTTATTGTGGGAACTACAGTATTATAAACGTTAATATCTAGGCAAGCAGCGCCACGTCTAACTGACTTGAGTGGTGGTGCGCACTCTACCGAGAAATTGTTAGTCGATGAAGCCAGTAACGGGGCCAGAGGAGAGTGGGGTAAAATGCACCACCTTGCCCTGCATGCCTAATTAATGAGGCGCCCGATCGTCGCTGAACGGTCACATTCAACGAACGTATGTACAGTCAGCCAAAATGAACCCTACGGAAAAGTCAACAAAACACAAATTCTAAAGCAATAATTGTATCACTAAGGCGGGAATCGAACCAGGCATCCAATCGCTTACACACCGATAACGACAGCAACAACCAACAAACTAAACCAATGAACTATGTAGTTACAAAAGCATTGAAATTGTATGTTATTAGTGTTCGGCAGCAGATTTTATTTTCATATTCTGTCACCCCTTACAGAATATTGATTTGATAGGTACCAATATTAATTATTAATGCTTCTGTCTGTACCTACTTACAAAATTATTAGACTTAATGTAATATCTAGTAAATAAACAATACATTATTAAAAATCCATTTATTTGATTATCTTATTATTTCCGTAGCAAGTTCATACTAAATGATAGTAGATGGCGCTACTAAAAATGAACGAGCTCTAAAACGCGCTATCGAAGTGTTTCACCTAATAACAGGGTTCAAACAAACACTCATTATTATTCACTCATTTTTGTATTAAATCACAAATTTTTGATAGAGATCGCCTTTTCGGCAAGATTGATCTCTTATATAATAATTTAGTATTAGTATTCTTTATTCTCTTCATCTGCATGTTGAGAAAAAAGATCTAAAATAACTAATAAAAAAACTTTACTTACGTCTCATCTCATCTCCCAAGTATACCTATACCTACCCCAAAAAAGGTTTTTTTTTTATAATTCGTAATGTGATAATTGTGGCGGGCAGCTTGGCAACTGAAAGGTTATTTAAAATAGGTTCATATATAAAATATCCTTCACCAGACCTGAAATATTATTGCCATTCAAAAACAATTTCATTCTAACTACCGCTGATTCGGTGATATGCGTAGAGACGGCAGGAGTAAAGGCAGAAACACATTATTAACACCCGACGCCACCCGATGAAAAGTGTTGCGTGTTGAGTCGAATCAAATGTATGGTTTTCTTCTGTGTTTTCTATAGACCAGAAACACACTTTGAACACGCGACCCGACGCCACGCGCGCACACGCCACCTGATCCAGACGTGCCAGATCTGCGTGTTGCCCATGGTGGGGGTAAACACGCCATCCGACGTGGGCGCGCAGTATGTTTCTAGACAACACTCGACGCCACGCGTCATTCGTTCGAGAACTGTCACTTTATGTCAATTTCATATTAAATTTTTGCATTTACTTAGCGAAATGATGATGAAATGCTAGTATGTCGTGGCGTCGCGTGTTGGTAATATGCACGGTGCACGTCGGGTGTCGACACGTCGCGTCGCGTCGGGTGTTAATAATGTGTTTCCTGCTTAAAGGCAGAAACACATTATTAACACCCGACGCCACCCGATGAAACGCGATGCGTGTTGAGTCGAATCAAATGTATGGTTTTCTATAGACCAGAATCACACTTTGAACACGCGACCCGACGCCACGCGCGCACACGCCACCTGATCCAGACGTGCCAGATCTGCGTGTCGCCCATGGTGTCAGTAAACACGCCATCCGACGCGGGCGCGCAGTATGTTTCTAGACAACACTCGACGCCACGCGTCATTCGTTCGAGAACTGTCACTTTATGCCAATTTCATATAAAATTTTTGCATATATTTAGCGAAATGATGATGAAATGCTAGTATGTCGTGGCGTCGCGTGTTGGTAATATGCACGGTGCACGTCGGGTGTCGACACGTCGCGTCGCGTCGGGTGTTAATAATGTGTTTCCTGCTTAAGGCCCATTGGCGCAAGCAAGGCATTAATTGGCGTCGTACAATATAATGTTTTAGTTGCTGTTACGAGTTAGGCGATACAGTACTTTACTTACCTTTGATCTCAATAAGTTAAATATGTAGTGTGCCTGCCTAGGTTATTGTATTATTTTGTGTACCTACCTATATAAAAAGTGTCTAAGATTTGTATATGGAATGGACTATGGTCTGAAATAATTGTTTTTTTTTTTAAATAAACATTGAATGAAATTGTAGGTCTTTAATTGAATGAAGAAGCCTACGCACTTCACAGTCTTCCTGAACCACTCTTAATGCACAATTTCGTCACAACATAATCATCATCGCCTACATGCCTCGGTTTCTCAATGAACCCCCCCTCTGCCCCTCCCCCCTCGTGCGTAGACGCCGTCCCTCACCCGGGACCGAGCCCTATATCTACAATAGGCATTAATTGAAACTATTTACACTCTGACAATGCGAGATTTGTGATATGAGATTTCTTCAAGTGGTTTGTCTATACAGGGCGTCCCAAAGTTATGGGCCATGAAGGGGAAGTACCTTAAATATCGTAGATAGTGAATTTTGCTCAAACAAGACTTCATTTTATTTTTAAAAGTAAGTAATTCTGCATTCATAGATTTTCTAAAAATTACTTGCTTTGTCTGGGAATCGAACCGACTTACATGTGGAAAAAAAAATACTCTACTTTTATGATACCAATCGAAAGAATAGCTAAAAAATAATAACTCTGCTTAAGTAACATAGTATTATTATTATGTATATCTATACTAATATTATAAAGAGGAAAGATTTGTTTGTTTGTAATGAATAGGCTCCGAAACTACTGGACCGATTTAAAAATTCTTTCACCTTTGGAAAGCTACATTATCCCCGAGTAACATAGGTTATAATATAGCAAAGAAAATTGCGGGAAAGTGTAAAACGCGGGCGAAGCCGCAGGGCGGAAAGCTAGTTCACTATATAAATAGTACATCTGAGTCAACGACTACATGGAATGAGTAGGTAGGTGTAGGTGGCTAAGAAGGAAGCACTTAACTAACTATACATTCCCAAGTACTTATTCCTGTCTCAACAACAACAATTTAACAACAACTCAACATAAATCTTTTAATATAGTTTTAAATTGTTGACAATTTAACAACAATGTCAAAAATTTAAAACAATATTAAAATTTTTTTTCATTTGTAGGTAATTTTTTTATAACATTACTGAATATTATATATTAATATTATGTTTGTACTTATATTACTTTGTGGTGTACAATAAAGTGTTTTTGATTGATTGATTATTGTAGGTAAATGTAAATTTTCCATATACCTAATTGTAAAATTATTTAATTTCTTATTTGACATCACAGATATTATCTGTGTTTGACATGCATCACATATCTATATTATATATTATAATATTATAAAGCTGAAGAGTTTGATTGTTTGTTTGTTTATTTGTTTGTTTGAACGCGCTAATCTCAGGAACCGCTGGTCCGATTTAAAAAATTCTTTCAGTGTAGGATAGTCCATTTATCGAGGAAGGTTATAGTATAGGCTATATTTTATGGAAAAAAAGCAAGCGAAGCTGTTGGCGGTAGGCTAGTATATAATATAAGTTTAATATTATTAGTGCTTAGATTAAGTAATAATGTAACATTAACAGACAATGTTATGAAGTGTAACTTTATGGTGCAATAAATAAGTTTACCGAGTTTTTATTTTATTTTATTTTTATTTATTTATTTAATAAAATACACAGTAATAATTAGCTAATAATTGATATTTCTAAGGCGGGATGGTCTGAGAATTAAGGAAAATGCACGTTGTATCTTACCAAACTGAAGCATGAACATAATCGTGTCAGAATCAAGCATCACCATAATTGAAGATTATCACAGTGATAGAACAAGCACACTTACGGTCCCCGTGGTAGATCCAGTGTGATGGAGTCGCTGCAGGCCGCGCCGCAGTACGCGTAGCCGAGCGCGCCCACCGCCACGTAGAGCAGCACTATCAGCGTCATGCCGGCGTTGAGGACCCCACACGGCGCGCCGAACGCCGTCGGCGTCGCCATGTTGTTCTCTAGCGCGATCACCTGCAACACACCGTGATGACCACTACCGAACCTTACACTGACCAGGAGACCAGCTTAAAGACTTGGTATTTATTTACCACACCGACTGCCGTCAACGCGAACAGAATCGTCCCGAAAAACAGCGGAAACGTCGCCACCGAACCCCATAAATCTAGTGGCGCTGATAAAGAGGCGGCTGGCCCCGGTGTGCCCAGAAGGTAGTACAGCACAATCCCCAGTCCCACTAGAGTCAGCACGTTGGCCAGCGCACTGAACGGCGCGAGCAGCTTCAGCGACGGAATCAGATTGAACGCGACTAGAGGCGCCAACAGTATCCCCATGTAGGCTTCCACTGGCATCGAGTACACCGGATCCACCACCTGCAACATTATTTATATCCTTATAACCTGTTAATGTTTAGGTTCTTTAGATAGTAAGTACGCAGCGGGGTCAGAGATACGTTACCTTTTTGAGGTTGTCAGCGATGAAGACGATGTAGACGCAGCAGATGCCGAGTTGGTAGACGACGAGGAATATGTCAACGGTGACGGCGGCGACGGACGCGGCGGGGCGCAGTGCGCGCGGCCCGGCCTCCAGCGCCACGCTCATGCTCTCCGGGTAGGAGAGGAGCGGGACGCGGCGGCGGCGGCACGCGGCGTACTGCGCGCGCACCAGCACGTGCAGGCAGTGCGTGACCAGCACGCCGGCGACCACGGTGCCCACCACGCCCGTGACCAGCCCGGCGCGCGCGAACGCCTGCGGCATCGCGAGGATGCCCGTGCCGAGGCTGCACTTCACCAGGTGCACCAGCGTCTCCCAGTTGCTGCACAGAGAGAGCGTCAGATGGATATCACGACCTCGAGCCTTCCCCTCCCACTCACACTCGCACTCACTTGGTGGGGTTGGAGAGAGCGCGGTGTGCGTGCGGGTCGTAGTCCTCGTCGGGTGCTGGCTTGCCTGCGCCGTCCACGAGAGCCGCCTCGCCCCCCGCGCCCGCCACCGCCCGCAGTGGCACCACCTCCACGTCCGGAGTCATCTCTGACGAGCCCCGCTCTTGGCACTCCTGAACTACGACAGACAATCAATACAAATATCGCACTGAATTCCTGACCTTCCCAAACAAACTTTCCATCAATCCCAACGATGATTCAAAGTATTCCAATCGGCACGAGTTATTTCCCATTATACGTTGATATTATCACTTGTAACGATAAACAAAACATTCCGTCTTCATCATATTTTATGAATGCCAACGTTCAATTTTGAACAATAACGTAACATCCCATTCTATTATTATCTTGTTGATATTAACCGGTAATGAGAAAGCTTAATACTTGCTTACTGTATTTAGTTAGTGATTTGTGCGGTGCGGAGCGATGCGTTGCTGTGCGTGTTGTGAGGGCTCGCGAGTGCAGTGGGGCCGACCGCCCCCCCGCCCCCCTCCCCGCGCGTCAATCTCACTTGCCGTAATCAAGACCCCCCGGGCCAACGTCACCACACGTCCTATTCACATCTATACACTAACAGAAACTTACCTTTGATTTGATTTGATTTGATACCTAACTAAACAGAACGCACAGATTCCTTACCGCTCGCGTGCCTAGGTAGTGAAGTAAATATCAGTTTTCACTGTGTGGAAATTGATTTTCACAACACAATCCACAAATAAAACTCGAACGTTTGGCTTGTAAACAGTAGCGGCAGATACAGACACAGGCGCTCGGTCGTGCGATCTCGATGGACTGTCAACTATTTACCTAACTACTGGATTCTAAATGTTCTAAATTCTAAAACTAATTCTAATTCTAATAACTAAATATTTCCGAAATTATCTTTAATTATTGGCAATGAATTAATTAGGTCTTTAGTTGTTAAATGTACATTTTGGCGTAATGGTATTTTCGTGTGTTTTATTTTTAGATAGCGCGGAACAATACGTACTTACGTCGACTAGATATGAGGTCGCGGCTGTCTCCTTCATGATTGCTCCAATATTCAGGGATTCTGCTATAGTTACAACTAGCTTTCCGCCCCGTGGCTTCGCCCGCGTTTTAATATTTACCCGCTGATTTTATGAAAATTAATGACATGTTTTTAAATTACGTATAAGTGACGTAGAGCCTCTACGAAAGCTCTACACGTCTATAATTTTACCTGAAATTAAATACATTTTTCAAAGAGAACATTTTATAAAGGCTCTCACATAGGTACATGAGTATGAAACTCAATGTTATGAAACATTGAGACAATGTTGCCTGGAATGTAAATTAATGTGAGTAAAAAACGGTTAAGGATCTAAGTTTTTGTGCAGTAACAGCATAAAGGAGTGGCGATAATATTCATCATTATCACCTCTATTTACGTTCCCACTGCTGGGACACAGGGACTTCTCTCTTGATGAGAGAGATTAGGCCCTAATTCACCACGTTAGTCAAATAACTAGCAACCCGCCCTGGCTTTGCCTCGGGTTGAGCTGAGAACTACACTTTTTACATCGGGAAAATATCAAAACGCGGGCGGTATTTTAAAAATTCACAATGAGTTCACACTTGTAGATACACAGTTTCTCACCAATTTTATGTGTGTACGCTACTTATACGTTTAATTAAAAGCAATAACTTGATTGATTGCGTGCCATATTTCATTGAGCTAAAAATTTATGTCAGTAACTAGCATCTTATTTTTGGTTTATAACAACGCTTGTTCCTATAAGCCAAACTGGTGGAACATTCACCTTGTATGTAGTGAGTTGGATTTAATTTTTTTTTTCGTTAGAGAAATTGAAAAAGTTAATGGGTACCAAAATGCAGACAAAAGTGGTTCACATCTAATAAGATATAAGTATATAATATGTACCTACTTAACGTGTTCTAATTTTGTTCTGGAAAATTATATTCTTTCAGAGGCTCTGCTTAGAAAGTAAAATGTGAAACATAATTTTTCAGAACAAATTGACGTTCACTTTCTCAAGATCGAGTTCGAATTATATTATCAGCACACTGATCGCGAAACTCAAGACTTCAGGCTAAACTGAAGCGACAAACAAATAAGTTGCTTTCTGTGTGTTTTTCTATATATGGGGGTGTGAGAGGGTGTGGGTTACGTAGTATGTATATGTTATGTGGTGTGGGTTTATGGGTACGTATTGATGGGCAATAACAACACTACACAGAAAATAGAATGAGTCAAACTGAATGTTGAACTTTTAATAATTTAAAACGTTATGAAGAACTCTTCCCTAAATATTTTAACATCCCCCTTGAAAAAGGATTAGGTACTAACTTATTTATTACCTACATATCCTCAAAAATAATGTGGTCTTTGCAATGGGACAACACAAAAGCTCATAATCAAACTCTATAACTTTTACTACAAACGCGAACAAAATAAACTTCTTGACTACTGAACATCACGTGAATAGTTAAACGGAACGCTGGCGAATAACCCAAGTGCCTTAAGCATAGAAATAAACTTTCAGAACCTTCTAGAACCTTCCAGAAACTTCTAGACGTGTCGGGAACCTTCGGGTAACGTAAGGTGGTAATTCTACATACGGGTATCTAGGTAAGGGTGTTCGGCGCCGGGCCGGCGGCGTCACGATCGCGACTGCACTCGACCCGACTATATTCTGCGCGGAAACCTGCGCAACGACCTCATAAAAGTACATCATAGTTAACCTAAAGCCATTTTAAATAAAAAAAAGTTGTCTTTTTCAACGATTTTTGATGCTTCAAATGTTAATTTAAATTTAACGTCGAACAAAATTTATCTCTTGCAATTACGATTACATATTTGTTGTAATTATGACCGATACGAGTAATTTTACGATTATCACTTAACCATTCTAAATATAATCAACAATTTCTGATCTAAAGAACTGATAGAAATCAGATGTTACCTATAAAAATGGCCTGACTTTAATCATAATATTGTTAAGGTGCGCTTAGTGACCACTTACTACGACGGTACGGTCAAATAATCCATTACATTTTAAGGCGCGCCTTGTAAGGTAAAGTAACTTATTTAGTCTTATTTGGATAAATTTGTTCAGTCCTCAAGGAAGTTCCGTCATTGAAGGATAAATAAAAACAAATCAACTAAAGAATAGTGGGGGAAATAAAGGCTGTGCTGTATTATAAATATTTCAATGATGGAACGGAATGGAAAATTAGTTTGTTGTCGTTATAGCAAGTTCATTTGAAAGAATGAAATATATTTTTTGGATAAACGATTAAGTTTTTCAATTAGTTTCAATTTGAATTTTTCATACTATAAAATGATGACCTGTTCATGGGATCTTGGTGATTTAACACGGTTTCATAAGTTAGATTTTTATAATTACACATTTTAAAAACCCCAATCAATTAATAGTTCAGGTTGGAGTTACATAGTCGACAGCTTATTGGAGAAGAATATAGCGGTATGTTACTGTAAGGTATATCATATGTGGTAAAAATGTTTGATAAATAAATAAACTCTTAAGTAAAAGGTTGTAACAAGTTCGAGATGTATCAGAAGCTATCGGATAATACGGATATCGATTACAGAGTCGAAATACATGTTTTGAATATGAGTGCAGTCGAATTAAAAGACGCATATTTAAAAAAAACATTTGATTAACTTCATCACTTCATCAAGAATTTATTCAGGTTAGCCTGTCACACACGTTTAAAAAATCAGCAAACAAATTTCACCAAATCAAACTTACCATCAAAAAAATTTGAAGAAAAAAAACACCAAGTAAAATATCAATTCTGGCCTTGCAAAAGTAAGAAAATTAAACGGTCAAGCAGCCCTATCAAATTAATTTTTGATTGTCCTACAAAGAGTTGGCAATAGTAAGACGTTCTTAAGGTAGCATTCGCGAACAGACAACGACGCGACCATTTAGGTTCCTGCCTGTCACACGTCGGTTGCGACATTAGTTAAATGCTCTAAGTATATAAATTCATACCAAGCAATAAGACTAGCCGCGGTGTCCGTCACAGTCGCACGCGGTTGCTAAGGACGGAATGCCTCCTTCAGTGTGGTTTAGTAGGGTTGTTTTAATGATTAGTTGACTGGAGTAGATTAGTAGCAGGCTCGGGCGGATGGCGGTGCGGAGGCGGGCGCGGCGGCGGCTGCGTCCACCGCTGCGTTCAGTCGCCGCAGGTGACGCAGCTGACGTTGCACGAGCCGCACGTGCGCGTCGCGCAACGCACGCACGCCGTGCACCCACGTCGCAGGACCCTCTTCCACCGAGCCTTCCATCTCGCTTGAGTGCCATCTGAAAACGCGTTTTTTTATAGACAAGCAGTTTAGATGCTGATGTGTCTACGTCACAGTGTTGGAAGGTACAGTCATTGCTTATTTCTTGTCATCTGTAGTTTATTTGTGCGTAACCAGTGGTCGAGTCTGTTTTTAAAGCTGTTTGTATAGCTAGCTATCACAACTTCTTCGGGTAGTCTGTTCCAATTCTGAACAACTCTGTTGGAAAGGAAATGATATGCAGAGAGAGAGATTTACTTATCTTATTGATGCTAACCTAAACAGCCTTATGGCAGAGTTCCTTCTCTATTTCCATTCAACCTAAAACTACAGAATGGTGCGACTAGTGACTAGACAATGGGTGTTTAGTACATTTTATACACATCCAAACCAAAACAAGTATAATTTAACCCAAAGGCAAAATCTGTTCGATTCGAAATCAAGAAATAACATTTGGGAAATGAAATAAATGTATCATAAGAGAAGACTGGAACTCACTGAGGTACAGGGCTGTGCGGACGTGGTTGCGCCTGCATCGTCTCCAGGATCTGCGAGGATACGTCAGGCGACCGTAACGGCGACCTCGGCGTACGCGGCGACTGCGGCGAGGTCGGCTCCGGTGAGCGACGAGAGCTGACGGCGGGCGAGCGAGACGGCGAGAAACAAGGAGACTGTATCAGAGCCGGCCGCGGCGAGCTGGCGTTAGAGGAGCGCGGCTGACGATGCCGCCGGCGAGCTTTCTTCGGAATCTCGCGTGGTGATCTAGATTGCCACCTTGAAGCGTTTTGCATCTGAAACTGAAACCTATCTGTGTGATAGCTCCGAATACCAATGCAACCGCTGCTCCAAAAGCAGATTTAGAGGTGAAGCATAATAAACAAACAACTAAATAACTTTTCTGACGGCGAAGAGTATAAGCACCCATATTTATATCCAACTAGCTTTCCGCCCTGCGCCCGCGTTTTACACTTTCTCGCAAATTTCACCTCACGGAGCCCGAGACCTTTCCAACGAATGCAAAATTGTGGAATTCGGTTCGTGCGTTCTGGAGTTATAGCGTCAGGAAGAAAAACCCCACTTATTTTTATATAGTATAGACTAGGACACAGGTACTTCTTCGAGAGCGATTAGGCCTTAATTCACGACGCTGAGTAAAAGCCGTTTAAGTTTTAAGATCCCGGTTTCCTCAAGATCATCACTGTTAAAGCACCTCTTAACGGCGAACAGACAGAAGCTCAAACACTCCGATGATAAAACAAACCTTTGTATATCCTGGCTGGCAAGTGGTATCTTCTAGAACATGCATCGTAGTAGCAGCATCGCTGGAAGGCATCAAGCTGGTTGCGCGCAGGATGGTACGGAGTATCATGGGGGCGGGGGGAGGGAGTGGACTATAGTATGCCTCACCCGTCGTAGCCCTGCTGGACGAACAGTTATTAATTAATCTGACGGTTAACAACGGATTAGCTCTTTGAAGTGGCAATGGGCAGGCCATATAGCGAGAACAGATGGCTGATGGGACAAAAAGTTCTCGAGTGGAGACCACGGATCGGAAAACGCAGCATTGGACGACCAACAAGGTTGACAGATGATTTGGTGAAGGCGGTTGGCTCGCGGTGGATGCAGACCGCGAGCGACCGTAATGACTGTAAGTATATAGAGATGCCTATGTCCAGCAGTGGACGTCCAATGGCTGAGATGATGAATCTGACGGTAGCTGTATAAAGTATATGTGAGGTAGTAATCATGTTTAGATGTATACAGATAGATTCAACCAGATGACTGCGACGTATAGATTATTATTATTTAGCTGTACTGTCCCACTGCTGGGCAAAGGCCTCCCTTTTTTCCTTCCACTCTTCCCGTTCTAGCGCTCCCTCAGACCAGGATGTTAGGTAGACGTCAAGCTCGTTTCATCGTATCCTGGGCCTTCCAAGTTGCCTCGCCGTGTTGGGTAGACTCCATTCTGTGGTGGTGCTTTGCTTACCCACTTGTATAGATATTGATCTAGATAATTCGGTTCCTTCCCGTTGTCCCCGGTGACCGCATTCCCGTGCCGGGGACAACGGCACGTTTGCTTTTAAAGGTTAATTGACGTTTGGAAAGAAAATAAAACCAATATTATTTAAAAATCATTATTTCGATTTTAATCTACCTGGTGTCGGGATAGTCTCGGCGCGGCACGATGACGGGGGCGGAGACTAGCTGTGCGCACTTGTAGGCCGGCGCGTGCAGCGAAGTGGCGGTCGGCGACGGCGCCGGCGCCGGCGGGAACGGCCACGACGGACCCAGCTCGGCGGCGCTGGCGCGGTGCCGTCTATATAATACACATTTATTTCGACGCACAAAGTATGCAACACAAACAATAAGTATTAAGAATAAGAACAAAATATTTTTATTTGTGTCTAAATAAATACACAATCATTGAACTTAAAATCTAAAAGAATAAAACTAAAACGAAATCGGTCACCACTCAGCATATGTTGCAGAAGCATGAGCAACTACAGCGCTGGTTGTAGCTAATCTAATTTAGGGAATAAAATAATTGCAACCTCTTGCGCAGCAGAGGCACACAGTCGAACGAGTATCTGAATTGATCTTAAAACTTGACAATATCTCACCGCTGTGGCGAAGACGACTGCGGCCGAGCCTTTCGATCAGCACACTTGCCTGAAAAAAAAAACTTTTATAGGCGGTATTTAAGCTGAGCTGAAAAATAGATAGATAATTTTTGTTTCATATGCATTGTTGTTTTGTGTAAGCTATAAATAAAGAGTATGAAATAAAACTCAGGAAAGAATAATATCTAAATATTGCCAGACAATTCACACAACCCCGTGGTAAGCTCGAAGCTTGTGATACGGGTGCTAGATTTCTGATGTAGGTACTTAAAATAATATACAATACATACATCATCATAGATATTTAATTTAGACATTATATGGATAACACCCAGACAAATAAACAAATATTTGCAGATCGTACAAATGTCTGTAACGAGGCGGGAATCAAACCGCCCAACTTCATGCGACGCACTCGCTTCGCAGTGCACGGCCTTATGGTGACGGCTGAAATGATGATGATGAATAAATAATACATAGATAACGTACCGTGACGAGGAGCATCGCCAGAGCCAGTAGAACGTATGACGGTTTGCTTTGTGTAAGGCTTAGTGCGAGAGGGAGACGACGACAGCATTGTGGGGGGCAACGGCGGCGCCGGCAGCGACGGCGCCGCTACCACGAACGGCGCGTAATGCCCGGCGCTAATGCCACTGAAACAGAACTCTATCATCATTATCATCACCCCTATTTACGTTCCACTGCTGCGACACAGGGACTTATCTCAAAGCAAGGGCGTGAAGTTCGAAGACGTGGCCGGCTTGAAGGAGGCCAAGGTGGAGGTGATGGAGTTTGTGGACTATCTGAAGCGTCCTGAACACTACAAGAGTCTTGGAGCGAAGGTAATTAATATTATTTAAGTTCCCACTGGACAAAGATATCCCACACGACACAGGGACTTCTCTTGACGACACAGATTAGGCCTTAATTCGCCACCCTGGCCAAGTGCGGGTTAATGACCTTCAAACTTTTCAAAGTTCTCAGAACATGCCGATTTCCTCACTATGTTTGCCTTCACCGTTAGAGCACGTGTTTTAAAAGCGAACATACATTTTTCCAGAAGAAAAATCCAGAGGTGACCTGTATTACCTGTATGTAAAAAATGGTATACCTAAATGCAAACTCACTGTAAAAACATATCCACTGCGACTGGAAGAAACTAGCCACAAGTCCGTATCAGAACCAGCAAAAAGTCGCTTAACCTTCCGTAAAAGCACTAGCCTTGTTAAATTGTAGTTTTATAAAAATGGATATGTCATCTTATTGCTTGATGATTGAATACAACCGTTGTGGTTGAAGGTGCAGGGAGCTATTTCTAGCCCTCAATTCTGGTTCAAATGGTTTTGATGATTGCCATGATTAGTTCAAATTCTACGACCCAGTGCCATAGATGTAAAATTACAGCGCAATTTTCCAATGATCAGTTGATAAAATTGGCGTCACGCACGATTGAAGTTAAAGTGACGACTGAAATCAAACTGAAATAGTTGAGTCAAAGTTGACAAGCATACTGCAGAGTAAGAAGATATCACGTTTGCCACAGACCATATGAAGAAGGAACATTATGTATAATGTTAAATTTTTTTAGACAATTACCATCTTATACATCCTTAGCACTTACGTTGATTTTTGTGTTGGTTTGAAAATGACAACAATATTTCAGGCAAGGACCTGTATGTATATTATTTTCATTATGCAAAATAGGGTTAGATTTACTCTGTCCGTAACCTCTGAACTGTATTGACGTCTATATTAAATAATTATAAATATAGAATGGGAACAATAAAATAAATACTTAAATATTACTGGACAATTTTACACAGCGACATCTAGCCCCGTGGTAAGCTCGAAGCTTGTGTTACGGGTGCTAGATTTCTGATATACTTAATATAATATACATACATAGATAGATATTTTTTATTATACATACAACACCCAGACACCCGGAACAAATATTTGCAGATCATACAAATTAATGATTAATGATTAATACAAATTAATGATTAATCATTGAATGGGAAATATAGTTACATTTTGGATAAATACTCTTTATTTTGGAGAACTTGCTGGCTGTAATAGTCTGTCTTCGATTGACAACTGATTTCCTTCTACTATGGCATATGCTGACATACAACATTTGATGTACAAGCTTTTATACAAAGTTTTTGTTACATTGTGATTATTAAATGTACTTTTATATTAGGTCATTGCATATGATATAAAGATCAGGTAATAATATTGTATTGACAAAATCCTAAGGGATCAAATAGATTGCAACTGTGTCTTATGTTGAAGGACTATTTAAATCTAGAGTTCCTGGAGTGATCTGTACTTATATAACCTAAATAACCATCACAGAAAGGATGAGCCAAGACATAACCGTGTGCATTTCCCGCTAAAACGTTCTACGATATGGCCTTAACATAATCTAATAATCTTGAAGTCTAGTGACTTCAAGTTTCATACCAAATTTAGACTGTTTTTAATCTGAGGATCTCATAAGTTTGATAAAAACAAAGACATAATACAATTTACTTACCTATACTAGGTACTCTACCAGTTACGATAAAAACGATTTAATCTATAAAATCACTAGTTCAGCCAAGCATTGCGATTGTGATCGCAACGACAGTCATTAATAAACCGGGCAAATACGAGTCGACTCGCCCATGAAGGCTTCCGCAGCAGAATATTTATTTATTTATTGCAATTGTAGCCTCAAAAGTAGATTTTTGACGTATTATTATTTTGTTTGTTTTTAATGCGTCGTAAATCTGGATATAAGTGGCTGTAACAAACGGACGGATATACATCTTGAATCTATATGGGTTTCGTTTTTTCCCATTTGGCTACAGAACCCTAAAAATTTAGAGAAATGGACTAACATGCTAATTTGGCAGGTCAAATTAGCATATCAACTAGTTAACATTAGTCACTCACACATGCTTCCATTGAATACCTATCAGTGTTTATGTCACTGCATGAGAGTGCATGGGACGGCGCCGGCATTCGGTATAAATAAACTTCAAAATATATTTAGGACTAAACCGGAGACCTAACAGCGAGCACTGTACGACAGTCATTGCATTGTGCTTTCGTGAACGCTCATATTTAAATTGTCAGAACATTATAAAAGTTAGATGTGCTTTGAAATCATTTAGTTCAGAAGTTTCTATAGTTGAATAAATAATGTGAAATTTATCCATTCTAATAAGTGTACTTATCATAATCGTAATTTACCTTCTATAGTTGAATAAATAATGTGAAATTGATCGGTTCTCATAAGTGTACTTATCATAGGCGTAATTTACCTTCCTGAATGCTTTTTTGGTTGATCGTTTGTCCGCCACTCCAGCATTTAATAGTTCCTAAGTTCCTATCCATCCAAAGGTTGCCTGGAAGAGATCGCTTTTAGCGATAAGGCCGATTGTCCCATTATCATATTTTGTTTGTACCTACTTAACTTATTATGTTATTTTATTAATGGTGTACAGTCGGCCAAGAGTGTTCTACTAGTTTTCACTGTGTTTCACTGTTCACATCTGTGCGATGTAATTTGACTTTTCAAACATAATTTAACTGACGTACAAACGAATCACAACCTCAGAGTGTAAGACCAAATTTTTGGCTTTCTTTCTTTATTTTCTTTGTTTTGCTGCTTTTGATTACTTATACAACTTTCAGGGTCAGTGAACTTGAGGGTCTCAGATGTCCCGAGTGGAGACGAAGGGGTCGCGAGCGGCCAGTCCCGGCGACTACGACCCCCACGAACACCGCGTGCTGGCTAATGGAGGTACCACGTGAGTACCACAAAACACCACAAAACACCTTTGAAATAAATATAAAATAGGTACAATATTTACTTATGCCAAATTAATTTTGTAATATAATAATTTAATATCTTTACCAGCGTTTTGATGTTATTCCCTCCGTTCTTAAGGATTTAAAAAGTAGTCCAGGTTATTCTGATATGAAAACTTGTTAGTTTCATCAGAATTCATTTTCTAATACGAAAATCCAGTGTTGCTTCGGAGTGAACACACGATCAAGCGCGCCTTAGCCTTAGCCTAGGCAACTTAACTTTAATGTGTTGACGACCTCTGCATGAAGGTCCGTCTTCGACGCAAGAGGTTTGCGGGTTCGATTCCCGCCTCCCGGGACAACAATGATCTGCAAAAATTTGTTCCGGGTTGGGTGTTATATATGTTTAATAATAATATCTGTCTATGTATATGTATATTCTATTAAGTAGGTAGGTATATCAGAAATCTAGCACCCGTAACACAAGCTTAAAAGCTTATCACGGGTCTACTAGATGTTGCTGTGTGAATTGTCCAGCAATATTTATTTACTAGATGAAAACCCGACTTCACTCGGGTGAAATTTGACGAAATTCTTCATAATCCGAATTTTGCGGATATATGTTGTCGACTCAAAATCAATATTTTTTAATGTTTTGTAATTCATCTATGGTTACGATCGAATCTACCGTACCCCTTGAGGAAATTATTAATAAAGATGTTGTTGCTATTGCAGCGACTTGGAAACGTTAGGTCACCTAGTGAAAGCGGCGCTTGGCACTGGCGTGATGGCAATCCCGCAGGCTTTCGGTCGCGCCGGCTTCATCACTGCGTCCATAGCCATGGTACTGGCCACGGGGGTACTCACCCACTGCCTGATGGTGGTGACTAGATCCCGCTATGAGGCGTGTCGGCGGCGGCAAGTTCCCATACTCACGTACTCGGACTCTGTGGAGGAGTGTATCAGCGCGGGCCCGCCGAAGATACGCGCGCTGGCCACGGCCGTAGGGAAGTTCGTCACGGTCATACTGCTCACCTTCCAGCTTGGCACTGCTTGTATTTATATCGTTTTTATGGCGGAGACACTCCGTAAGGTATGTATAATTGTATATGCACTGCTGTTACTTGCTTGTCTATGATTATCTTTTTTTTTTATTACAAGAACAGGGCTTTGTCGCTGAGCGACCACATCGCCTAATCGGGAATGTTATTGTTAATTAATGATTATCTTTGTACAAGTGGGTGCAATATTTTTTTATTGCAAAACAATTTAATATGGTATAAATGTAGGCGAGCATGTAATTTTGTAATTGTAAAAATATCGTTTTTCCTTCAATGCCTTAATCTGGGAATCTATCCTACTTGTTACAATGGCTTCTTGCTCTGAAGTATACCGTACTTGTCCGACGCGAGGGAAATTATTGAAAATAAAATTTTAAGATTCCATTTTAATTTCCAGCTCATAGATGAGGACAAGCCCATAACGCTGTACATGGCTATGTTGGTTATCCCACTGGTGGCGTTTGCACTGGTGCCCAATCTGAAGGTAAATAATATATATATAAATATTATTATTGTTGGACCAAAACTTATTTTCTTAGCAAGTACAGTGTTTCTCTGAAACCCAAACTAGTTTAAACCGTATCATCATCATCATCATTTTAGCCATCGGACGTCCACTGCTGGACATAGGCCTCCCTTAATGACCTCCAGGTATTACGGTCGGATGCAGCCTGCATCCGCCGTAAACCAGCAGCCTTGACAAGATCTGTCCATTTTGTTGGTGGACGTCCGACGCTGCGTTTTCCGATCCGTGGTCTCCACTCGAGAACTTTTAAACTGTATGTCATTCGATTCACAAAGCAACATATAGCCCCAACTCCAGTTCTTGAGTTTTTGCGTGAAATAACAAACATCGTTAAGAAACATCGTTAAGGCGCTATCAGTAGCCAATTGATCTTTTTCAAATAGAAAAAAATAATACTTCAAAACAATACACGCCTTCAATTTTTATATATGTTACTTCAGGATCCTACCTACGATCTAATTAGAATGAAAACATAATGGCAGAAACTTTTCTCGATATATAGAAAATCATTTATTCAACCAAGTATTTGGTTATTGTAAAGAACAATCTTAACTATAGCGCCATTTCAGTGTCCAGTTATGTTAAGGTCCTGGCGCCGTTCAGCATGTTGGCGAACTTGTTCATCCTGATCGGGCTCGGCATCGTGTTCTACTTCATATTCTCGGAGGACGGCGAGGTGGTAAATCAGGTAATACTTCCATAGCATCCATAGCAAGACATTTCAACCACGAGACAACTCAATAAATTATTTCCGATTTCAGTGTTCTTAATTATGTCTTGAGTTCCTAATTCTGTCAAAAACTTAGATAGGTAGATTATTATTGTGTTATATAGAGACTCTATTACATAAAATACACTCTATTACATCCACGCACAAAGGACCATTTTTGAGTCTGATTGCGGAAAAAAGGAGTCCCCAAATTAGTTTAGGGACTCTTTTTTTCCGGACAGAATTAGGCACGCTCTATTATATAGACCAGGGTTTTTAATTTTTTACAAGGATTAAAATAGTAGTAGAATGAAACCCATTAGAAAAGGAGGGGAATATGATAAAAATGAAAGGAAAAATAAATTACGGTCGATCTGAGTTCGGGAAGTGGGAGGGGGTGGGCTTTTAAGGGGAGAAAATGGTTTATCTCGATTTGCTGTGAAACTACAAGTCTTATGAAAAAAAGTTATATGGCAAAGTTGTAGGTAATAAAACGATCTACAACTTTTAATTCACAACTTTTTTACATAACGTCAAAATGTATGTGAAAAATTCAAATAACTAAGTTTTTGGTTTTTTATTTCTATCTTTTTCAAAAACATTTTATTTTCTACGAAATTTGGTGAAAACTTACCTATTTATGTCCCAAATCCACTATAATTTATTTGATTAAAAATATTAATTTTTTCACCTTATTTTGACTTAATTACTAAAAAAATAGACCAATTTTCAATCGAAAATTCACGTGTCAAAATATTAGCTTTTTTATAAAAATCGGTATGCTGTTTGTTCATTGAAATCTCTATTTTCTGATGGTTAAGAAAAATATATACATTACTATAATAAATTATCTCAGAAAATGCAAAACACCGAAACAAAATTTGTATCATTATGTACAATTGCATCATAAAAATGTGATTTTTGCAATTTTTATTTCATATAATTGCTTATAATCCGACTTATTGCACATTATACAAACAGATTATTATATAATAATTATTATTATATAGTCTGAAAAGACAAAATCATATTTTTATGATGCAATTGTACCTAATGATACAAATTTTTGTTTCGGTTTTGTGCATTTTCTGAGAATATTTACTATGGTAATGTATATATTTTTTTTAATTATCAGAAAATAGAGATTTCAATGAACATAAAGCACACCGATTTTTATAAAAAAGCTAATATTTTGACACGTGAATTTTCGATTGAAAATTAGTCTATATTTTTGAAAATTAAGTCAAAATAAGGTGAAAACAATAATATTTTCAATCAAATAAATCACAGTGTATTTGGGACATAAATAGGTAAGTTTTCACCAAATTTCGTAGAAAAATAACAATTTTTGAAAAAGATAAATAAAAAAAACCAAAAACTTGGTTATTTGAATTTTTCACATAAGTTTTGAGGTTATGTAAAAAACTTGTGAATTAAAAGTTGTAGATCTTTATATTTCCTACAACTTTGCCATATAACTTTTTTTTATAGGACTTGTAGTTTCACCGCAAATCGAGATAAACCATTTTCTCCCCTTAAAAGCCCACCCCCTCCCACTTCCCGAACTCAGATCGACCGTAATTTATTTTTCCTTTCATTTTTATCATATTCCCCTCCTTTTCTAATGGGTTTCATTCTACTACTATTTTTTTCCTTATTTGACCATTTTTGAAGCTAACTGCACTGGTCTAATATAACAATAATCTACCTATCTAAGTTTGTGACAGAATTAGGAACTCAGCGGAAAAAAGGAGTCTCCAAACTATTTTTTTCCGCAATAAGACACAAAGTTGGTCCTTTGTGCGTGGATGTAAATAGAGTTATTATATTATGTATATAATCTGTATTGTCACGGATCGGAAAACGCAGCGTCGGACGTCCTCCAACAAGATGGACAGATGATCTGATCAAAGCTGCCGGTTCACGGTGGATGCAAGCTGCATCCGACCGAAACAACTGGAGATGTTTAAGGGAGGCCTATGTCCAGCAGTGGACGTCCGATGGCTGAAATGATGATGATGATAATCTGTATTTCAGGATGAGCTCAACTTGTGGGGCAAGGCAGTGGACTTCCCCATGTTCTTTGGCACGGCTCTGTTCGCGCTCTGTTCTGTTGGTGTGGTTAGTTATTGTTTGTGTATTACATTTATTTATTAAAGAAATTCGTCCTAATTGACGTAACTCTTAGTCCTATCAGTTTTCATCTCGTATGTACGCCTTGAATTAGGTAAAGGCTTTTATCTAATCAAAAACTCAAAAAGCTTAGTATGAGACATCTCATAACTAAGCAATTCACCTCTCAGCATCATACTGAGATTATTATGACCTAATAATCTGAGAGCTGGCCAGCATCACACGTCCGAAAGCGCCACAATGTTGGCCTGAAATTTAGTTCGGTAAACCTCTGATCCACAGGTGTTACAAGTAGAGAACAACATGAAGAACCCCAAGACATTCGGCAAACCGTGCGGAACCCTGCACCAGAGCATGATTATGGTAGTGGTCCTGTATGTGGCTTTCGGCGTGTGCGGATACGCGTTATACTGCGGAGACAAGTGTAAAGACACCATAACGCTGAACTTGCCTTCTGGCCCGTGAGTAACTTTATTCAACCATCTTTTAGATCCAGGTATTACCAGAACCGAAATGTATAGAATAAATTCTTACCTACCTACTTATATTACAAATGTGAATGTTTGAAAGTGTGGATGGCTGGATGTTTGCACATACTGTTTCGAAATATGAAATAACTGGAAATCTTTATGCGTGCTAAAAACTGACGTTGAACATCTACCACAGATCGAAGCATCCGCAGATGACCTCAAACATCAGACCCATGTGTAGACGCATAAAGGGAGGCCTATTTCCAAAAGCGAGCGTTCAACGGCTGAAATGTATAAATAACTAAAATTCATAGGTTAATTTACGAAGGTTTCTATACTAGACAAGTATACCTAGGTTGTTTTGATGCAGTCTCCCAATGGTGGTGAACTGCCTGCTCGCCGTGGCTATCTTCATCAGCTACGTGCTGCACATCTTCCTGCCGATGGAGTGCATTTGGAGTAGGGTGAAAAATCACATGCGCCAAGACTCCAGCCCACGCCGTCTGATGTTTTTTCAATGCCTCACTCGGATTGTTATTGTGCTGTGCACATGTAAGTAGTTCTTATCATTTATAGGGTTCTAAAGTCTTTATCCAAAGGGTTACTAAATCCAATGCAACCCCGTCAGAGTGACAACAATGCCAGAGTGAATATGAACTGAAAGCTCATATATTATTAATTAGATAATGCTTTTTTTTACCGCTATTGGTAAAATTGGGAAAAATGGGTTTTTGAGCGTACCGTGGGAATTAAAGCTAAGCCAACGCGTCTTTATTGAGGTGAAAACCATTTGCCTGTTACAGTCATCGCAGCAGCAGCGGTCCCAATGCTGAGCCTCTTCATATCGCTGTGTGGCGCGCTCTGCATGTCTCTGCTGGGCATCTGCTTCCCCGTGATGATGGAGGCGTGTCTGGCGTACCCCTACAGCAAAAAGGACTACCCAATGCTGGCCAAGGACGGGATTCTGTTCTTATTTGGAATGATGGCGCTTATATCCGGCACTTGCGCCGCTATCAAAGAGATTGTAGAGTACTTTATGTAGAATAAAGATATATGATTATTTTATTTTATAAGAGTTTCCATTCCACCTTCGGTTTTGCCCGATCTCAATAAATAGAAAAATCCAATGCCACTTTTCGTTGTAATTTTATAACGTTTTGGTAAATGTCCCACGCCCTCACGCGTGGATGACCGCTCTTTCTTACACCGGACCGGTGTCCGTCGCGCCGAGGGCGAGCGGTGATGCATCCGGCGTAAATTGTTCGCCGGACCGATGTCCGGTGCATGTACACACATTCATTATAATTCATACACCACCGCGAATCCGGCAAAAAACACGGTCCGTTATCCGGTGAAAAAAACGGACGTCTACAAGCGGCCTCAGGGTGAGAACGACAACTTCCTAAAATGACAACTTCCGAAAACGACAATTTCAGAGAACGTCTATTCTAAAATCGTCAATTTCCTAAAATGACAAATTCCGAAAATGACAACTTCCTAAAATGACAACTTCCAAAAATGATACCTTCCGAAAATACTAAGGGGCTGACTAATTTCGGTTGTAATTAATTTAATTTTAGCTGACGATTTAAGATGTTGTCGTTTTTGAAAGTTGACATTCTAAAAAGTTGTCGTTTTCGGAAGTAGTCGTTTTTGAAAGTTGACATTATAAAAAGTTGTCCTCTTCGGAAGTTGTCGTTTTCGGAAGTTGTCATTTTTAGGAAGTTGTCGTTCTCACCCTGAGGGGTCCCACGGAAGGAATGCTTTACATACCCAGACACTCGGATCAAATGTTTGCAAATCGTACAATTTTTTGTTAGGCGGGAATCGAACCCGCAACCTCCTGCGTCGCAGGCAGACTTTCGCCCGCTGCGCAACAGTTAGAGGTCGTCGTCCCTCAGGGTGAGAACGACAACTTCCTAAAATGACAACTTCCGAAAACGACAACTTTTTAGAATGACAACTTCCGAAAACGACAACTTCCGAAAACGACAACTTTTTAGAATGGCAACTTTCAAAAACGACAACATCTTAAATCGTCAGCTACCTACACCGCGCCCGTACGTTCGTTCTATTGTCGACCCTTTTTAGGGTTCCGTAGCCAAATGGCAAAAACGGTTAACTTTACTGCAGTTTTGTTGTTGAAATTAAAATGGAAATTAGATTACTTTATAATTACTTTATAGAATAAATAATAAAGCCAAGTTTTAGTTGTTTTACTTTAAAAAAAAGTTTTAATTATATAGATTTTAATTAAAAGATGAGTAACAGAGCAAAGTTTATAACGTATAAATTAGAAATTTTTGACATTTCACAACCGAAATTAGTCAGCCCCTTAGTATTTTCGGAAGGTATCATTTTTGGAAGTTGTCATTTTCGGAATTTGTCATTTTAGGAAATTGACGATTTTAGAATAGACGTTCTCGGAAGTTGTCGTTTTCGGAAGTTGTCATTTTAGGAAGTTGTCGTTCTCATCCTGAGGGGTCGTCGTATTCTCGCTTCCTACACTCATGACTGTGGCCCGGTTTTATCAGAAGAGACGAAAACAACATACATTTCTAATACCCTCTACATGTGGAACGGAAAATTGGGAAAATAGACCGATGGTTCCGGAGGGAACTGATCGACAACCTGTCTAATTAGTGAAAATAGGCCTGAAGCTTGCCTATCAGTGACAAAAAAACATTCTTCCAGTAAGTATAAAATTAAACTCCAAATAAAACGCATACAATTTATTAGTTCCGCACTGAACTACCCACAGGCCGGGCCACAGCACGAGGCGCAGAGCCCGCTGCGGCAGCCGCCGATGCAGCCCTCGCCGCCGCACGAGTAGTACGACCCTGCGTAACCGCCGCGAGCACTGGAAAACAACCATTATACTGTAAGGCGCGATTATTTCAGATGTGCTTACAATCTTTATGAATATATTCTGGCTGCAGGTAATAAAATTAAGATAGTAGATACGGTGTCACAGAGAGATTAGGGCTTGATTCAACACGCTGGCCAAGTGCGGTTTCGTAAATGTCACATGTCCTTCAAACTTTATAAAGTTCTCAGAATTTGCCGGTTTCCTCACGATGTTTGCCTTCACCGTTAAGGCACGTTTATTAAAGAGCACATACATTTTTCAAGAAGATTCCACGATACAGGCTTTGCCTAGTGTGCAGTCCGCTGATGTCTACTAATCAAATAAAATCAATTTATTTAAACCAAAGAGGCATTACATAGGCATACTTAAACATGCTACTCGTAGCTAGTCAGAGTATCTAATCATATATATTTAGACTGGTATGGCCCGTGACGTGGGTATAGTAAAACCATTCTAACTCCACAAAACCGTGATGATTTTAACGTGTGAGAGGAAATACAGAAAAACAGAATACACAGAAAAAAAAATACAGAATTCGGTTGAGGGGCGTTCATTTTAGAAATGGTTTTACTATACCTGGGTACTAGATTTAAATGGTATTATTTTCACCTACCCATGCAAGACGCCGGGACGCTGGTCGCACGGAGCGCAACAATACCCGCTGGCTGCGTGCACGCAGCAGGGGCCAACATTATTGCCGCAGCACTCCTGCCGAAAACCCAGGGGACCGCCACAGGGGCCTGCCATGGGCCCCTGGCAGCCGGTGCAGCAGTTACGGACAGGCATTATTCACTGGAAAAGTAACAATCAATCCTTAAGCACATCTTATATTGACTCGGCTTGTCCAAGTGATCTTTAGGATTCTTTAAATCTTCATTAAGACAATCCGTGTCTCCGAAGAGGCTTCCAATGGAAGATTATTACTTTGTTGATTGGCAAGACAACAAATACTAAGTTACAAAATGTATTTATTTCTGTATGAGTTGGTGGGTTTTTTGGGACTCTTTAGATAGATAGGAGATCGTACAAATATTTATCCCATGGCGGGAATTAAACCCGCCACTGCTACGTCGGACAAAGACCTCACCGCACTACAGAGGTCGTCTATGATGGATGATGTAGGTACCTAATAACTTAGTACCTAATGGAACAATGATAAATACTAACAATTTGTCGACTATTTGAGGTAATGAGAAATATTGGGTTTTAATTGAGTGCTAGAATGTACACGTTTTAAAATGTATTTTTATTTTTTTTACATAAAGATGTTGCTTATAAAAAGAGGAACATAATAATGACAAACTGACAAGCATGTGACATTTCGATGTTTCCACATTCGAAGACTTTTCTTTTGGGTTTGATTTCTATCACCAGACGTTTTATCATGTAAAAAGTTTGGTATCTACGTGACCTAGAAAGTTTGGGAAAACCCAAGGAAGGTAACATAGGTACTTCACCATCATCATAACAGCCGTTGGACTTCACTGCTGTTTATATAATATTGCTCATAAGTTATGCCCGGTTTACATTATTCCAGTCCAGCGATCCAGTCCAGCACTGGATTGCTTACTGGAAAAATGTAAACCGGCACTGGCACAATGCTTACTGGATTCAGTTCATTCCAGTGCCGGTTTACATTCTTTCCAGCGATCCAATCCAGTGCTGGACTGGATCGCTGGACTGGAATAATGTAAACTGGCCATTAGAGCGTTACAAATAGGTATAGTAGGTAGAGTCAGCGATGTAGGTATATACTTTAATATAATAATCATAAAACATTATTTTCTACCAAAAAGTTTGTGATCAGCCATAATCTAGATTTAAAAAGAATAATACTGGCACCAATGATTTTTTATAACTGGCACATCATAAAATTTCCCCGCTATCTTTCAATCAGATTTATTAGACGAAATTTTGCGTTTCTATAACTGTTTATTTTACTTTTTACTTGATTATTTTTTATTATTTTCCTAGGAGATTCAGAATGCCTGTTTATTATGGGGGCTACGTTGGCGGCCACCATTCCGGTGGGTACTGTCTGTACTCGTTCAGGGGTAGCAACCCTTGCACCGGGGGCTGCGCTAACTACTGCTGTCCGCCACCGGAGCCTTGCTGCGGACTATCCGGCTGATGTGAGTTCTTTCATACAAATACAAAATCACGTTATTGTACAGTCAGCCAAAAATGTGATCTATCACCCTACGGTTGTGATTCGTTTATACTTCAGCTAGATTATGTTAGAAAAGTCAACCTTAGCGATCATTACATCACAACTGGTAGACCACTTTCTTGGCTTACTGTTAAACTAACAAAAAAATTACAAAAAACAACAAAAAGAAACAAGTACTTACCTACAATGGGCGGCCTTAGCGCTAAAGAGTTATCTCTTCCAGGCAACCTTTGGATGGAAAGAGAGCAAAGTACCTACCCAACAATCTTATGTTATTATTATTTTTCAGATACAACCAGAAAATTCTAAAGAAATGCTGCTGAAAGAAAATATTCACTTTATGTCGTCTCTAACAGTTTTCATTGTGCTATGTACAATCTGTGTTCAAGGATTTTTGTCCGAATTCCAGTAATTTCTGTAAAATCTACAATAAAATTGTGTTAAATACTCGGTCGTTTAATTTTACGAATATAAGTCAGGGTACCTAACCTATGTTAAGTGCCATGGGGTGTTTAAATGCAAAAAAACGTAGGTATAACGTGCGCAATTGAAAATGAATTCTGTAAATGGTTAGGTACCCAAAGAGAATATAATCACTAGGTTACGTTGGGCCTGCTTGCGACACACGAGGTTGCGGGTTCGATTCCCGCCTTGAAATCTAGGCCGTACTATCACCAATTATTATCATAATCATAATCTTTATTGTTCCAACATTATGTTCAAATATTCACTATTAATTATTTTTCGTCTATGAACCTGCACATGTCATATACGAATTGGAGTTAGTTTCATCCGGGTAATAGACCAAGAGCCTGTGATGGCCAGACCTTCCTTTAATTCACAAGCGTGAAAATTCTTTCATGTGTATGTCTAACATAGGTAAGAATAACCCCCAAACATGAAACCTGGATCGCGGTTCCTTTGGGAGATAACAACCTTTTACCTTACCTATGTTAGACATACACATAAAATAATTTTCACGCTTCAGAATTAAAGGAAGGTCTGGCCAGACCGGGCTCTTAGTATAGACTAATAACCTGTGATGGCCAGACCTTCCTTTAATTCTGAAGCGTGAAAATTATTTTATGTGTATGTCTAACATAGGTAAGAATAACCCCCAAACATGAAACCTGGATCGTGGTTCCTTTGGGAGATAACAGGTAAAAGGTTGTTATCTCCCAAAGGAACCGCGATCCAGGTTTCATGTTTGGGGGTTATTCTTACCTATGTTAGACATACACATGAAAGAATTTTCACGCTTGTGAATTAAAGGAAGGTCTGGCCATCACGGGCTCTTAGGTTATAACTATTATAGGCAAAATCAATGATTTGGGCAAAATATTCTGAATTCTGTAATTTTTTGTAAATTCTGATTTGTTTACGAATTTTGCTTGTCAAATGCCCCGAACTGAAAACTAAAAAAAATTTTTGCCAACTGTCACATTGACACTCATTTCAGTTTGTCAAATCAGCCTTCAAAAAAACGTACCTAACCTCAAAACAATACAAAATTCTTCGCGAATTTATAAAATAAACTTTACAAATGGTTATTGTAAATATTATAGCTTAAATGGGTGCCTAGCTTACGTAGAATGTTGTCGATTAAACGATTTCCGACGCTTTCGGTGTCTAAAATTCAATCGAAATTGTGTTTTGATGTAAGAAACCCAACAGTAGAGCAATATGTAAATAAACATAGTCACCGAAGTTTCGTCAAGTTGTGCAGGTCTTTCTCAGTATTACATCATTTGACGAACAAGTCCAGAGACCCGGTAAGATACATACTAAACAATTTTAAAATAGTTTAACATTTATTTAATACATAGGACTTCCTAAAAGAATAGGTGTTGGTACTTAGATAATAAGTTAAATAGACGAATTTATCTAAATTTATGGTGTTGTTATTTCGAAAAACATATCATACAACCTAAGAATAAATCCAGGGCCTCAAAACTAAAGAGAAATAGAGCTCAATCATAATCAACCAGGGATGAAACATAAACCAAATTAAAACTTATACATACATTTTGTTATAATTTTATTTACTCTATCATTAAACTACTGAATGAATCATCAGTTCTAGAAAACTTATAGTATGTCATGGATATAGCGCATTGGTATTTTTACTGTTTTGTTATATTCTGTATGTAAATAATAAATAAATCAATACTACATTCTTTAAATAATCAAATTTTTTTGTATTTTTATGACAGCAACTCCGTAAATTCAATGAGGAGTATAAAGCAGCATGTGCTTTACTGTCGCGGTCAAATTTGCCAAGTCTCAGCAGCCCCTTCAATGCATGTCTCCGAGGATTGCACACCACACCACCCCGGCCAAATAAGAAAGAAGACAAAAAAAATGACAAAGATAAGGTATTCTTTTAAAACTTATTAATATTTTATGTAAGATAACAAGAAAATTATTTGTTTTATTGATGATCTCTGGTCTCACACCAAAACAGTAAATGTTATTTCTTTAAAGAAGGAAAATTAGATAGTATAAAAATAAATAAAATTAAATAAAAATAGCTTTATTTTTCTTACAAAAATTTTTTTCACTAGTTTTATTTACATTTTAGATATTATGTGCAAGTACCACATATAGCGGTGAAAGCCTCCTCCATTTTGTTCCAAGTCTCCCGGTCTCTAGCGAGTCTGCTCCAGGTTGCTCCAGCCATCTTTTGGATGTCATCGCTCCAACGTTTTGATGGTCTGCCTCGTTTGCGCGTTTTGTCAGGTGGATACCAATTAGTTACCTGTTTGGTCCACCTGTCATCAGTCGAGCGTTGGAGATGATCTGCCCACTTCCACTTTAAGCGGAGCACTCTAGTTACTGCGTCTTTAGCCTTGGTTTTCCTTCTGATGATAGTATTTCTTATTTTGTCCCTTATTTTATAACCAAGTAAGCTTCTTTCTTTTCAATTAAGGTAGTAAGTGTTCTTTAAATAAACAAATGTGTATTATATCAAAAATTTTAAAAAATCTGAATCAGAATCTTCAGTTGCAAATTGTTGTTTGATTAGAAACACTGATGCACAAAATTTTTCTTATTAATTGTAAATATTAGTACTGTAGGCTGTGCGCATAATTAAAAATTGTAATCTTTTAAAAAACTAGCAATCTGGTACCTAATAATTATACTTAAAAACCTTGAATCAGTAATGAATAAACCTGCAACAAAATCACTTGCGTAGTTTTAAAGATTGAAGCATACAGTGACATCAAAATTGTTTTATAATAGTAGTGATATTGCCTAGTTTTTGAATAATTCTGTAATATTTTTTTCTATTTACAATTTCAGGACAATAAAAACAAGGAAGAGATATCATCGCTACTAATGAAGGCAGCGTTCTGGATGATGACTACTATAATCCTATTGATGATAAGCTCTCTGTTACTACCTACTGATAACAATCACAATGAGGTATGGAAATCATTTAATTAACCACTCTGAAATGGAGCAGCTTTGCTTGTTCGGCAAAAAATAAAAGAAATATGTAGGTATTTGTTTCAAGCAAAAATCTTACTATAAAATTTTAATATCGCTTTAATTTTGTTTATATCATGCTATTCTTCTGATATAATTAAAAGAATATACAAACAGATATTTTTTACTATTCATATATATATAATTATAGCATCCAGAACACATTATAATATTTTTGTCCCGAGGTGGGAATCAAACCCGCAACCGCTTGCGTTGAAAGCGGACTTTTGCCAGCTGCTCCACAGAGGTTGTCAATAATAAACATAATAATACTAATAAATAATGATGTCACCGGCCGCTTGAGCTTAGCTTTGTGGCCGGTGATTATCCGTTTTTATATATTTTTTACAGTAGGTAGATTTATATAATTTTTTTAGCTATTGTATGTATATAATGTATTTTGATGTGTTTAAAGTTAAATAAAGAGAATAATAAATAAATAAATCATTTATTTTCTCAAATTTTTAACACAATGATTAGTACATATTCATTTGACATATCTCAGGATGTTAAATTAAAGTAGCTTTATGTAGAACTATTCTGCAGACTTACATAATAATATAATAATCATAATATATTCCAGTTAATCCGCTACGTGTCCTGGAATGAGTTTGTTTACTCGATGCTGTCGAAGGGTGAAGTGGAGGAACTGATTGTTCGTCCTGACATGGAGGTGGTGACCATCATACTACACGAGGGAGCTGTACTTAAAGGGAAACAGGTATAGATGAACTATTTCTAAAATGAACGCCCCTCCACCGCGGTTACACGTACATGCAAAAAGGTGTATAGTATAGATACAACACACATAAATTGATCTTTGTCATTGGATGTTCATTAACGTATAAGCAAACGGTATCACTTTGACAGACAGATGAGCCAATGTTACAGTAAAGTTGTAGCACACACACAAGTATAGTGATGCAATAAGTATTTCCTCTCACACGTTGAAATTATCACGGTTTTGTGGAGGGGAGTTCATTTTTAGACTGGATCATCTTTTACTCACATTTACAAATAGACAATCAATCAATCAATCCTACAATCATTTTATTGCATAAATACATGTTAATAAAGTTCTTTTAAAATTGTATTGTCAGATTGTCACAATGTATTCTGCCGTATTGGGCATGCAATGTCTTAATTTTAAAATAATTATTGACATACATACTTACATTTATTTGCTACTCACACACAATAATATTAAACAATAAATATTGCCGGACAACATCAAACAGCAACATGACATAATCTACAAAACGATTTGGCACAAAATTAACTAAAACTATTGTTAAGGAAATAAAATAATAACAAACACAATTAAATAAAATACATGTTAAAAAAAAGCAAACATACATAAAAATATTGAATATAAACAGAACGATTAAAGTTAAATGAAATACTGTGTCAAACCAACGACCTTCGGAGTGAAAATTGAATGTGCTCCCACTTAGCCATCACAGATTAAAAAAGCCAAAAAATCTCTGTGTTTGGGTATGTATATAAAATCGTGATTTGTTTTTTGTTTAGTCCTCACATCGCGTGTATCACATGAACGTGGGGGATATACATCGCTTCGAGGAGAAACTGCGAGCGGTCGAACAGAGTCTAGGGGTTAAAGAAGGTATGTATCAAACTACTTATTACTAACTATTCGTAGACTATTTAGACCAGTGCAGTTAGCTTCAAAAATGGTCAAAAAAGGAAAAAAATAGTAGTAGAATGAAACCCATTAGAAAAGGAGGGGAATATGATAAAAATGAAAGGAAAAATAAATTACGGTCGATCTGAGTTCGGGAAGTGGGAGGGGGTGGGCTTTTAAGGGGAGAAAATGGTTTATCTCGATTTGCGGTGAAACTACAAGTCCTATGAAAAAAAGTTATATGGCAAAGTTGTAGGTAATAAAACGATCTACAACTTTTAATTCACAACTTTTTTAGAAAACGTCAAAATGTATGTGAAAAATTCAAATAACTAAGTTTTTGGTTTTTTATTTCTATCTTTTTCAAAAACATTTTGTTTTCTACGAAATTTGGTGAAAACTTACCTTTTTATGCCCCAAACACACTAAAATTTATTTGATTGAAAATATTATTGTTTTCACCTTATTTTGACTTATTTTAATAAAAAATAGACTATTTTTCAATCGAAAATTCACGTGTCAAAATATTAGCTTTTTTATAAAAGTCGGTGTGATTTTTGTTCGTCAAAATCTCTATTTTCTGATAGTTTAAAAAAATATATACATTACCATAGTAAATATTCTCAGAAAATGCACAAAACCGAAACAAAAATTTGTATCATTAGGTACAACTGCATCATAAAAATGTGATTTTTGTCTTTTCAGACTATATAATAATAATAATAATAAAATAATCTGTTTGTATAATGAACAATAAGTCGGATTATAAGCAATTATATGCAATAAAAATTGCAAAAATCACATTTTTATGATGCAATTGTACATAATGATACAAATTTTGTTTCGGTGTTTTGCATTTTCTGAGAAAATTTACTATGGTAATGTATATATTTTTCTTAACCGTCAGAAAATAAAGATTTCAATGAACAAAAGGCACACCGATTTTTATAAAAAAGCTAATATTTTGACACGTGAATTTTCGATTGAAAATTAGTCTATTTTTTTAGTAATTAAGACAAAATAAGGTGAAAAAATTAATATTTTTAATCAAATAAATTATAGTGTGTTTGGGGCATAAAAAGGTAAGTTTTCACCAAATTTCTTAGAAAATAAAATGTTTTTGAAAAAGATAGAAATAAAAAACCAAAAACTTAGTTATTTGAATTTTTCACATACAGTTTGACGTTTTTAACAAAACTTGTGAATTAAAAGTTGTAGTTCTTTTTATTACCTACAACTTTGCCATATAACTTTTTTTCATAGGATTTGTAGTTTCACCGCAAATCGAGATAAACCATTTTCTCCCCTTAAAAGCCCACCCCCTCCCACTTCCCGAACTCAGATCGACCGTAATTTATTTTTCCTTTCATTTTTATCATATTCCCCTCCTTTTCCAATGGGTTTCATTCTACTACTATTTTTTTCCTTGTAAAAAATTAAAAACCCTGGTCTAATTATCGTTGTAAACATTATTATTATTATTATTTAGTATCAGATAATAGAAAATTGGAGGAAATTAGGGGAGGCCTAAGTCACTGCAGGAAATAGTGATAGCGAATAAAGCAGATATTTATTCCGAGTGTCTGGGTGATATATATGTATAAAATATATGTTAAGTTTATCAGAAATCTAGCACCCGTAACACAAGCTCCGAGCTTATCACGGTGCTAGATGTTGCTGTGTGAGTTGTCCAGCAGTATTTATTTATTTTATTTATGTATTTATTGAATGAAATTGAATGATTGTCAGGTGTTCGAGTGATCTACGACCGTAACGGCAGCATCGCCGGTAAAGTGATCACATCGCTGCTGATAGGAGCCGTGGTTCTCTCGCTGCTCTACTCCACTAGGAGCATGCGGATGAACATCAACCTCGGGGGATTCGTACGTATTATCATCATAATAATAATCATAATATATACATACATATTTAATTGTAATTTATTTAATATGGATCAAATTGTGTCTGAAATAAAATAATATTATTATGGTTGATAACAGATTTGATCTGCTCGTCCTTTTTATGAAAGTATTATTATAAATATTTTTCATTTCACAATGGTCAAATTGTATTTGAATATAGACTTAAATATTAAATACTAACATTATATTCAACGCTTAGGTTATCTTTTTAAAATAAAGGCAAACAAAAGGTTAATAGTGATCAAGTATTTTAATCAACTTATATTTTTACGCTTACCGAAGACTTCACTAAAGGTAAATATAGTAGCTAGAATATTAACTATATACAAAATTGAGAACCCTGTTTAAATAAGATATTTATTTAACTTATGATAATTGTCTAGGATTAAATTAATAAATATTGCTGGAAAAATCACACAGCAACATCTAGCCCCATGAATGTCACAAACATGTCTATGTCATTCTGTTAGTGTTTTCGTATTTTTTTTTCTTATTTTGAATATTATATAATAGATTATATAATAGATTATAGCTATTCTTACGATAAAGTTAATTAATTGAATGTTTGATTGTTTTCCAGAACCAGATGGGTCGCGCGAAGTTCACGCTGGTGGATTCAATGAGCGGCCAAGGCAAGGGCGTGAAGTTCGAAGACGTGGCCGGCCTGAAGGAGGCCAAGGTGGAGGTGATGGAGTTTGTGGACTATCTGAAGCGTCCTGAACACTACAAGAGTCTTGGAGCGAAGGTAATTAATAAATACTACTACTATTTGCGTTCCCACTGCTGGGACTTCTTTCTTGATGAGAGAGATTAGGCCTTAATTCACCACGCTGGCCAAGTGCGGGTTGATGAATGACACATGTCCTTCAAACTTTTCAAAGTTCAAAGAACATGCCGGTTTCCTCACGATGATTGCTTTCACAGTTAGAGTTGTGCATCTCTGGATTTTCAGAAAACAAGTCGCTTTAAAAACACTTGCTTTAACGGTGAAGGCAAACCATTGTAAGGAAACCGCCATTTTCTGAGTACTTTGTAGGTCAAAAGGAATAGTTTGAAGCTCATGTGCATGATTTAATATATGTATTGAGTTTTCGGATATTTCGGCCGTCCAAGCCTTAACGTAGAGACTGATCATGGTACGTTCTGTTTGATTCTCCAACCGATGTTTGTCTGCAGGTGCCAAAAGGCGCGCTACTCCTAGGCCCGCCCGGCTGCGGCAAGACGCTGTTGGCCAAGGCGGTGGCGACGGAGGCCAACGTGCCGTTCCTCTCCATGAACGGCTCAGAGTTCATCGAGATGATCGGCGGGTTAGGTGCTGCGAGAGTTCGGTAATAATTAAATAAATAATTATAAGCCTTTATTTACAATCTTACAAAATATTATATATTTTTTTATAATCAACTTTATTATCGAGGACTTTTATCTATAATAGCATAAAAAAAACAAAAAATTATTTATAAACGATAAAGAGCCACTGATGCATAAATATTTTATATAATGAAATAGCTGCTTTTGAATTTCTTAAAAAACTAAATTAAATTTCTATAATGACACCGGTTTCATGAAAATTGTCATGCTATTTAGCATAGGCCTCCCCTCAAGCTTTCCATAGTATGCGTTCTTGTGTTTTTCTAGTCCATTTTGAGCCAGCTATTCTTTTTATGTCGTCTTCCCATCTTCGACTTTATTTAGTGAATGGGCTATTTGACTCTGTTTTTGATTTTTTTAAAATCATTTTATGGCTGTATAATTAATTATGATTAACCTTTATGTATATTTCTGCGAAATTTGCTGTATTTTCCGTGAAGTCTTGAATTAAAACTTAAATTTGTCAGTAACGTTCACAGATACAGTCAGAAATGTCATTTTTTTCTTATTCCTTCCAGCGACCTTTTCAAAGAAGCGGCATCCCGCGCCCCCTGTATAATCTACATAGACGAGTTAGACGCGGTCGGGCGTGCTCGAGCATCCGGTCCCGCCGCGCTCGGGCCCGGCGGCGGCGAGAGCGAGCAGACGTTGAACCAACTCCTGGTGGAGATGGATGGTATGAAGAGCCATGATGGGGTCGTGGTACTTTCCAGTACCAATCGCGCTGATGTTCTAGATAAGGTGAGGTATACCACGGGACAGGTCATTGGTATACATAGATCATAGTTCATCATCATCACATCATATATACAGCAGATTTGTAATTAGACTAAGTATAGATGATCCATTCTAAAAATGAACTCCCCTCCACAAACCGTGATAATTTCAACGTGTGAGAGGAAATACTTAGTGCATCACTATACTTGCTTGTGCATCACTATACTTGTGTGCGTGCTACAACTTTACTGTAACATTGGCTCATCTGTCTGTCAAAGTGATACCGTTTGCTTATACGTTAATGAACATTCAATGACAAAGATCAATTTATGTGTGTTGTATCTATACACCTTTTTGCATGTACCTACGTGTAACCGCGGTGGAGGGGCGTTCATTTTAGAAATGGTTTTACTATACCTATAAGATAATTGACATAACCAAGTGTAACAAAGTGTTGGTACCTACGGTGAAAATAAATAAATACAATACAAATACCCTTATTTACGTTCCCACTGCTGGGACACAGGGACTTCTTCCTTGATAAAAGATTTCATAACATGTCCTTCAAACTTTTCCTTGTACTCAGAACATGTCGGTTTCCTTACGATGTTTACCTTAACCGAGCGCGATAGAGCACGTGTTTTCAGAGCGCACATATTTTAAAAAAAAAAATCCAGTGGTGCATGTTAAAACCTTGACCTTCTGATTAAAAGACGTGTGTGCTCCCACTAAGCCAACACGGCTCCATGGTTAATAATAATAATGTATTCGGCAGGCCTTGCTGCGTCCCGGCCGCTTCGACCGCCATATACTGATCGACTTGCCGACGCTGAGAGAGCGAGAGGAGATATTCCATCGCCATCTGAAGTCCATTGTGTTGGAACAGCTGCCCACCGCCTATGTGCAACGGTAACTTGTATAGAATTCACCATATAAATATTGCTGGACATTTCACACAGTAACATCACGCTCGAAGCTTGTGTTACGGGTGCTAAATTTCTGATATAAAAAAATAAATATTAAATTACTTAAAAGGTATTTATTCCACTCATGTCTGTTAGACGTGGCGCTGCTTGCCTAGATTTTAACTTTTCTAATACTAGTTCCCGCATTAACCGTAAGACTTGACAGGTGGCGCGGGCTCTAATCACAACATATATTTTAGTGCTATCTCTTGGTGGCTTACGAGAACTAATTTTATCTTAGTTTTTGCCATTTGGTAACGGAACCCTAAAAAGTGACTTAGGCACTAGTTAGGCATACTATAATGATTGTGTTTGTGTGTGCTGCAGTACAAATAAAGAAAACAAATAAAATGTGTAAAAATTCAGTAGAAGTAAAGTGATGTGATATTTCAGGCTAGCCTACCTAACGCCCGGGTTCAGCGGAGCGGACATAGCCAACGTCTGCAACGAGGCAGCCTTGCACGCGGCGAGACACAAACAGACCATCGTCAAAGCTGCTGATCTGGAATACGCGGTCGAAAGAGTTGTCGGTAAGTCTAAACAACTTTTTTTTTTTTTTATGAGCCTATTTTGTCCCATTACAGGGCAAAGGCCTCCCCATGTCCTTACTTTTATATTTTTGACTAGCCGACCGCCAACAGCTTCGCTTGCTTTTTTTCATAAAATATAGCCTATAACCTTCCTCGATAAATGGACTGTCCAACACTGAAAGATTTTTTTTAATCAAACCAGCGGTTCCTGAGATTAGCGCGTTTAAACAAACAATCAAACAAACTCTTCAGCTTTATAATATTAGTATAGATAACTTTCAGTAACGATTTTTTTTTAATTTTAAAGATTCAAGACTTTACAGTAATGTAATTGAAGCCTGGCCTGGACTGAACAATAATGACATAACATAATATTCGATAAAATTTAATGAAACTCATATGTAAATGTCATAACGCTCCAACAGGGCTCATGTTAAGGACCACAACACATAATTTTAAGAATTGATGTACCACATGAATGACTAATAAATAAATAAATGAAATTAATTAATAATTGAAATAACTTTTTGACTTTGACTTGACTACATAATTGTGACAATATATAATGGTTTTCCAGGCGGCACAGAGAAACGCAGCCACGCAATGTCCCCCGCGGAAAAGAGGATAGTGGCGTACCACGAGTCCGGTCACGCGCTGGTTGGCTGGCTGCTAGAGCATACAGACGCGCTGCTGAAGGTCACCATCGTGCCACGAACAAACATGGCGCTCGGCTTCGCGCAGTACACCACCTCGGACCAGAAACTGTACAACAAGGAGGAGGTAAATATTCAGATAAACGGGCAATATAACCCGCGCAGATAGAAAATTGATTTGAAAATGGCGGCGGGTACGTATGGTACGATTGGCAAAACAAGGATAAAAGTATAGACAGCGATAGAGAGTGAGCGAGAACGCATGCGAGCGGACGCCATTTATAAATCAATTATTTAAGTGCGCGGCTTATACCTACACGGACCTTTTGACGTGACAACGTCTTATAATTCGATAGACTAGAGTCGGCTGCACGCACGAAAAATCATGACTCATGCGGCGTTACCTCGCTCTGAGGCGTTCCATGTAAGGCTTGAAGTGCAAGCGAGAGCGCGGAACGAGCGACAAAGAAGCACAATCGGCTTTTGCATTCGGCAGCGTTAAACATCCGTCTCTCTCCTACTTGAGTGAGCGATGCGTCAGCGTGGACAGCTGCTACTTTTGAAAAATGCTACCATTCCATCAGTATTTTCTTAAGACGTTGACACGTTCAACTATCGTCAGTAAACCGACTTTACTGACAATTTTTTTACGTTGATTTGATCAGCCGTTTCGTCCCACGTGGGACTTCTTCAGGATCAAACACTCACAAACCACGACAGTTTTTATAGAAAAGAGGAGGTAACTAATTTAAATTAAATATTGCCGGAAAATTCACACAGCAACATCTAGCTCCGTGGTAAGCTCGAAGCTTGTTACGGGTGCTACATTTCTGATATACTTAATATAATATACATACATAAACCCCTGGAAAAAATAACTGCAGATCGTACAAATTTTCGTTCCGAGGCGAGAATCGAACCCTATGTTTAATAAAAGCGTTTTACCTTACACTGAAACGCATATTAATATACTTCACTTTTTATCTCTGCCTGGTGCAATTCGACGCAATGAAGAACGACCGCACGTACCCCACCATTAGAAATCAGAATGGCGGAGGCGTACTGACGCATACGGCGGCTGTCAGGTTATGGATTTGACAGTGAAGTTTAAATATTTACGCGGGATCCGTAGGTGATCAACTCTCATATAATAAGGCTTTGAAAAAGTTACAGTACTATTAATAAACGAATAATCTATACTAATATTATAAAGCTGAAGAGTTTGATTGTTTGTTTGTTTGAACGCGCTAATCTCAAGAACCGCTGGTCCGATTTAAAAAATTCTTTCAGTGTTGGATAGTCCATTTATCGAGGAAGGTTATAGGCTATATTTTATGAAAAAAAGCAATCGAAGCTGTTGGCGGTCGGCTAGTATTTAATAAATTGTAAATATAAATTGTTCTGTATTGGTTGCAGTTGTTCGACCGCATGTGCATGGCGCTCGGCGGGCGCGCGGCCGAGGCGATCACCTTCAACTCCGTCACCACGGGCGCACAGAACGACCTGCAGAAAGTCACCAAGATCGCCTACGCACAGGTAATACACTCTTCATCATCATCATCAGCCCGTAATAGTCCACTGTTGGACATAGGCCTCCCCTAATGAGCGCCAAAACGCCCTATCTTCACCTTGTCTCATCCAGTATTTACCAGCCAATTTGCGCAGATCGTCATCCCACCTGGCTATATTACTACGCTTATCCAGTCGCGGTCTCCACTCAAGAACCCGTTTACCCCAACGGTTATAGGTACACTCTTAATACCCTTAGGCTTAATTTCACCACTCTCTGTTTGTTAGTTTTAGAATGCAGCCTGCATCCACCGAAATCCAGCAGCCATGACAAGATCATCTGTCCATCTTGTTGGTGGACGTCCGACGCTGCGTTTTCCGATCCGACCGTTTTTGTCTCCACTTTCAGCCCCATCGGCCATCCGTTCTCCTCGCTATATGGCCAGCCCATTGCCACTTCAAAGAGCTAATCCGCTGGGCTTTGTCGGTTCTTCTGATCTGACATTCTTCTGATCCATACAGTTAATTTAATTTAGTGTATATGTTACGGCAAATACCCGAAGTGCGGCTACACCTAGTTTTAGCCGGTTAGAACTAGGTGTAGCCACTTACTCTTGGTTAAACCTAGTACGAGCCGATTGTTTTCGGGTATAACTAGGTCTAGCCTTCATCATGCCGGCTACAACTAGGTTCAGCCATTCCCTGTTGGATAAAACTAGGTCTATCCGATATCATTCCGGCTAGAACTAGGTCCAGACAATCCCTGTTGTAATATGCACTAAATTTGTATATTCCCTCTAGATCCGAGTATACGGCATGTCCAAGTCAGTCGGTCTCGTCTCGTTCCCGGACCTGCGCGAACACGGCCGCAGCCCCTTCAGCAAGAACCTGAAGAGCCTCATCGACCTGGAGGCGCGCAAACTGATCGCCAACGCCTACTACCGCACACAGGACCTGCTAGAGAAGAACAAGGACAAGCTGCAAACCGTGAGTATAGCCTATAGCCTACCCTACACCAACGGTGCTTTAATATACACCCTGTATTTAATACCTACTGCTATATTATATATTATATTTATTTAATGGAAAACCAAAAACTTATAATTACAATATATACAATATACAATAGTAGCAAGCTTATCAAAGGTTTTCACGTATAGAAGCAAATTACAAACAAATAACTGTGAACAACATCTACAGGTAATCAATTCACACTGGTAATTAGGGACGAAACAATTAAATTACAAACTGAAAAATTAAACAAACAAAATTTCATTATGACAATAAACATTAAAAAACTACTTATTAAATTGAATGAAAAATTCTCTGCTCAACTGCCGCCTGGCCGAATTCACACTTGTGAAAAATAGATCCAGGTCAAATTGCCTGCAAATATTATTAAATGAATTACTTGCACGCCACAAATATGAGTTTTGACGGTATGACTTGTATATATCACCCTGTATATATATTCTCACATACAGCACTAAGTAAAAAGTAAGGACGAATATGTTAATAACACGGAGCCCGCAAACACCATGGTTTGTTTGCGTCTCCGCATCACACTTTTTAGTAGATCTATACTGATACTGATGTATTATATACACCCTGTATATATATATACTGTACACCCTGTATATATACAGGGTGTCACAGTCATCAAACTGATCGCCACCGCCAAACGCACACAGTGCCTGCTGACATTGACAATTTGACACCATGACATTGCACTATGTATAAATAGCGCAGTCGTTTAGCCATGCCCAGAAGTGGGACGTAATATGGGTTCTTATGATTTTTTATTAATTATTTCAAACATCCGCAATAATAGTAAAGGTTAAAGCTTTTTTTACCACGGTGCTAGATGTCGCTGTGTAAAAATTGTCCGGCAATATTTATTTTATTTTTAATATTTTTCCTATCTCTTCCAGCTCGCAGAAGCGCTGCTAAAATCTGAAACGTTGGACAGCAAGCAAGTTCAAGCGCTGATCGGACCGCCGCCATTCCCGGGCAAGAAGTTCATTGACCCCGTCGAGTTCGAGACCAATTTGAACAACATGCAGAACGCGGCCAGAGGAGACTCGGATACCGCTCAAGGCGCGCCTTCCGCTAAACCAGATCTTCATGAACCAACTAACAAAAGTCAAGTTTAAAAGAGGATTCTGTTTGGAGGTTGGTATGTCCGTTACTAAAACATCTTTAACTAATTACACCAGTTTTTCTATTGTTATGATCGCCAGAGACAATCCGCTATCAACTTTTATGTCTTTTATAGTTTATGAGGCCAGTTATATGAGAGTACGATTGTCATTTGTTTGAAAATGTATAATTCTCTGTAAACATCTTTGACTAACCCCACCAGTATGTCAAGTGTCAGTTTTCTAAGAACTTACTTCTTGTTCTTTTATATGCGAACGTGACTTTTCTAAGAACTTATGTAGTGAGTCAACTTGCATGGTATTGAAACCCGTGCCTCTCATATCAAGGAGAAACATAATAATTCTAAACAGCCCATCAATGCGTGAAAGGACATTTTAATGTGATCAGCAAAACAAAAAATCAGTAATGGATTCTGCCTTACTTATATGGACACATCATTTCGTTAATGGTGATATTTTGTTTGTAATTTTTGCTGAATGCTATGAAAGATAAAAGTGTATCCTTTTACAGCTTAAAACTTTTTATTCTACATGAAATATATTATGTAAAATATCGATCTGAAGGGTTTGTTAATGCATTTTACTGTCCAATGTTACATAGCTTGAACTATTTACAAATTTTAACTATAGCACTGAATTATCTTATTTATGAATTTAATGAAGGTTTAGAAGATTAAATTGTTAGTTCTAGTTAATAACTGTTTTACACATACTGTTATTTTTATTATAATCTCTGTATAAATATTTCATGAAGCGATGAATAATTTCAAATAAGATAACTTTTACAGGAGAAACTGACGTTTGTGTTAAAACAAGTTATTTGTAAAGATATAAATAACGGTATTCATTATTGTAAAGAATTTCAATGTCAACGCGGTATTTATAATTGTATAGAATAGGATTCTTAGAATAAAAATCGCAAAAAGATTGTGGTGTTTACTTATACCTATTTTATCCTTTTCCTATTTATTTATTTTACTAGCTCTGCCAGTCACCCTGACTTGTAAGTCCAATCTCAATAATGGGTTCTATAGGGGAGACACCTATGCCCATTAGAAGGGTATGAGTTGTTGTGATGACTTCTCACAAGTATTAATTCTCTAAAGAAAATGAGTTTTTGGGTAAATAGAAGAAAAGACAGAAAAACTTGATTGTGACAAAAATTTATTTGACATTACAAGTTATTTACAAAAAGATTGAGAACACTATTTACAAGTTATTTACATAAAGATTGAGAACACAGTTTTGTGACCAATTTTGTAGTTACTCAGTAGGTACTTGTCGCTTATTTACATAATTTAATACTAATAGGTAGTTATATTACTGTTAGCCACATAATTGTGCTGAATCTGACATAACATTGGAAGTTGGTAAAATTAGACTAAATACATAATGTTTTGTCAAAGAGGCAGTGGACTGTATTGAGCTAATTCATCTCGCAGATAAGAGCACAGTAATTCCCCCTTTACATGACTAGTTTAAAGTACACATAAAATGAGATTCTTACATAAATAAAACGAAACACAATTTCATCTGACTGGGCAAAATGTACTTATCAAACTAAATCAATAACATTGTACTTTAAAATGTTATAACACTTAGAAATAAAATAATTAATTTAGAAATTTTGTAAAAGTAAAATAGGCTGATCTTTGGTGTCCAATAGGGTCGACGGGTCAATTCAATTTAAGTCAAATTTATTATATAATTGATAGGATTTTGATCCGTTTTATATTACAAATATTATAAAAGTTTTAATACTGTACACTTAATATCTTAATATTATTTATAAATACTTATGACGTCGCAAAATAGTCATTTATTGACTTTATGTAGTCATCGTGTGACTTGAAAATTTCCTCGTGTCATAGGGCCGATATACCTGTAAAAATACAAATACAAATATTAATAATCTTGAAATAAACATTAAATCACTTGTTATCCTTACTTTCTTACTATTATTGCAAATACGAAAGTAACTGTCTGTCCGGCTTTCAAGTCAAAATTACTGAAGCGATTGAAATTAAATTTAGATAATTGGAATGCCGAGAAAGGACATAGGTACATATATGTTTTTTTTTCAGTTTGTTTGATTGTTCGTTTCCTCAGGAATTAATGATCTAATTTATAAAATTATTTCAGTGTTAGATAGCTCATTTATCGAGGAAGGCTATTAATGGGGACAAAGCCGGAAAGATCAACTAGTACAATAATTAAGTTGGTACTTCTACTTTATAAAAATTAAAGGTTCGAGTTACAAGGAGCAGATTACATCGTTAGTTTTTGTACAGCATCCTATTGGTTGGAGCCTAAAATACACTGAAAATGGTCGTATTGTTGGTCATCTTGTATATTCACATACCTGCCATTACTTCGATAGGGAGCGAGCCTCGACGAACAATCGGCATTGATTCAGCTAACCACTGCAGACAAATAAAATAAAAATAAAATAACAGAAGAGAAAACAATGGTGTAGGTACAGATTTAGAGAACGAGAAACACCCAGTTGTTAAGTTACTGTGTCGCTAGTATTAAATGAAGACATTTTAGTTGCGATTGCAATATACTAGATCTCAAAAGCTTGGCCATGTGGTGCTGACCTTAAAAAAAGTACAACGCTAACACTATATATTTATTTAGAATGTAAGCATGACATTTTTTATTTTATAATTTTATCATTGACCTGTCTAAGATTTGTGTAATACAAACAATGGAAATAAATGTTTATGACTATGACTATATATAAAAGGACGATTGCGAATTTGCGAAATTCTGGGTGAATTTCTAAGGGGAGAAATAGGGGTTGCAAGTTTGTATGGAATTTTTTTAAAATTAGCAACGATTTTGATAAAACTCGAGCTTCAACCGAGGCGAAGCGAGGGCGGGTCGCTAGTATATCATTTGGTATACCTGGTGGCACGCGGATGCGGACATGCGTCGCGGGGAAGGCTGCACGACGACGGGCGCGGAGCCGCGGCGGCGCGCGCGCGCTAGTGTCGGCACCACGTCGCGACACTCGCCGCCGCCGCACACCTCGTCCATACTGCCGATCTGGCAGGTCAATGAACCTGCAACACACGGATAAATGTATCATATACTAATTAATTGTGGGGCGACCTGGTGTAATAATACAGGTTATTCTAGAACCTACATCAGGCACCAGTCTCTCACAACGACTCAGTACTGATGTATTAAAATTATATCTATACATTAAGTAAATCTACTATAACGTGCGCAATTAGAAATGAGTTCTGTAAATGGCGTCCGCTCGCATGCGTTCTCGCTCACTGTATCGCTGTCTATACTTTTATCCTTGTTTTGCCAATCGTACCATACCTACCCGCCGCCATTTACAGAATTCATTTTCAATTGCGCACGTTATACAAACAAAGTACCTAGTACTGATATTGTGAGAGAAAATAAATATTTTTTTTTTTTATTATCATTGTTGAGTCTTCGCCTCGTCTTACGCTGAAAATTTTGGAACAACCATACTGGCAAAATAATTCATCATAATCATCATTTCAGCAGATGGAATTATCATTTCAGCAGTTGGAATCATCATTTCAGCAGTTGGAATCATCATTTTAGCAGTTGGAATCATCATTTTAGCAGTTGGAATCATCATTTCTGCATTTGGAATCATCATTTCAGCAGTTGGAATCATCACTTCAGCAGTTGGAATCATCACTTCAGCAGTTGGAATCATCATTTTAGCAGTTGGAATCATCATTTCAGCAGCTGGACATATAAATCTCCCGCAATAGTGGCGCGTAATCTTAACTTGCCACCATAAAACATTAAGGCCAGAGTAATCCCGATGTTCAGTAAAGTTGCAGTACGCTCATATACAGATGCTATATAAATAATGGGCGTCTGCTCACAGTTGGGCGTGGGATAGTGCACAATGAGACTCACAGTCCACTACGCGGCTGGAGGGCGAAGAGGCGGAGGCAGACAACAGCGCCGTCGTCAGTAGAGTGGACGCGGTCTGCTCGCTGCACGAACTGTAGCTATCCCTCACTATCCTGAACGTGCCGAGGCGGACTTGTACTGGAATAAACACATTAATACATTAAAAATAACGCTAGACTAAAAGGAATTTACTAATATTTATTTTTATAGTGATTGACTCACTTATGTTTTCTAAATAATTAGAAAATGGTATAGGAAAAATTACAAGCTCACAACGTAACCCTGGTCCTCTGGGAGTCGAACCCACGCCACCCAGTTTAGCCCTGGTTGCGCTAACCGCCACGCTATCGAGGAGTTACGTAAGAGCTTGAATTTTGGATGAAACCTTCGTAGAACACAAAAGCGCAATTCACAGACTCGCAGATGAACCACGACATGGATCGATCTCTCTGGTCTCTGATATCGTCAGAGAACTAGATCCTGGCAAGTGGATTGATAGTGATGAAGGTACTCCGCTACATCAAGGAGTTAGGCTGGTTAGGGCCAACTTAGGCAAGGGGACAATGCCCAATACGCTCCACAGCGAGACGGTCAGTGCAGATCCTAGTTCCCCCACAACAAATTAGAATTAGATATTGATGACACATGTCCAAGTAAATTTTTGTGATTTTACGGACAAAATCAACTCACCGCCGAGCGTAGAACAGTCCCCGGAGGAGCGCCGCAGTAGATCGTCGCGGCGGGCGCGTTCGGCCGCGACGGACATCGCCATCTCGAGCCGCGACATACTGCGGACGATCTCTCTCTGGTCTCTGATCTGGTCGTTGGTGTGTTTGGATCTCGTCGTGGACGGGTTGTAGTCGGCTGGCGGCGCCGTCCGCCAGCCTGGGTGTACATCCTCTTTCAGTAATACCTGAGACATAACATTTAATTGTTAGACAACTCACACAGGAATATCTAATCCCGTGGTAAGGTCAAAAATGGGTTCCGGGTTGATAGCTTATATATTGAATACAATACACCGCAGCGTACTTTTCAATGAGAAGGGAAAACGTCGTTTCGAAAAAAAAAGTTACTACAACAAGTAAAGTTTAAAGATTTATGAGATCACTTGAATATGACAATAAAGATCACTTGGAAAATTTGGATTACTATATTTGAGTTGCGGTCAACCCTGATAAGGTTCTAAAGCGATGCAGCGACATGGTATTCTTGATGGATCTGTGACTCTTCAAGTTTTGTACCTGATGAGGTTCTGCAGTAGCGATGCAGGGTTTCCTTGGTGAAAGGTCTAAGACTCGACGTTTCCTACCTCAGAAATGCGGTCCGTTTTGATGAGGTTCTGCAGCGGCGCGGAGTAGCGACGCAAGGTTTCCTTGACGGCCGCACCCACGGGGCTGTAGGAACTGCGGCGAGGTGCGTGTCGGACGCTCTCGCCTGCATCTTGTAGTAGTAACTCTGCGGATTTCATCATTAATTTAAGACTGTTTAAGTTCCAAATTGACTCTCCACTCACGACGTAAGGGGTTATAGAAGGCAGAGTGATAATTTTTGCCCCAATTGACATACGATGGTAACGTAATTTAAAATTAATTTTATTACTTTTAATAGTATTAGAAATATAAGCCATCCAAACAATTTTTGATAGAGTTTCCACTAAAACCAAATACGCCTTACCTGTACTACCAGACACAACCGTGCTAGTTTCTAAGGAGTAGTGCACTTGGTCAGCCGGGGTTATCTCCGTGATCTCCGTAGTCTTCGACCTCTGCGCCTCCCGGCCCCACTCCGCCGCGTTGTGAACGAGATTCGTCATCATCGACATCGACAAGTCACTCTTGAGATACTTATGCCATTCAGTGTAAAGTGGAGTCACAATGAATTGGAAGAAGCCTGTGAAAGAAATGGTTTGTACATTTTAATTTTATTTTAGATTAACCCACCTAAACTTTCTAAATATTAGGAAATGGTATAGAAAAAAATCCAAGATCACAACGTAATTTTTGTACTCGAGTAGGAATCGAACCAACGCTTTCCAGTATACGCCTGGATGTGATGACCTCTATGCTATCGAGGATTACGTTATGAGCTCGATATTACGTCATAATGGTGCCACCGCTCAGCAAGCAGTATTTCTTAAACACAAAGTGTTAAGTAGACTACGCTACTTCAAAGTTGGAAATGAAATGAATAGAAAGAGACGTTCTGCAAATGACTACAAAGAGCTGCGCCTGTGGACGACTTGAACACTCAAAAGTTTGGGATCTTCCAAGCAAGTTTAAAGTTGATGTTAACATTTTGAATGAAGCAATAGCGTAGTTTTCATGTTGTGGCGACTGGCGACTGCACTCACCCGTTTGGATAGATGGCACAGTATCGCGGGTCCTGTCGCACAGCTTGGAGACGGGCAGGTTGCGGCTACGCTCGCGGTCTCCCTGGCTGTAGAACTCGTCGCACACCTGGCGACTGCACTCACCCGTTTGGATAGATGGCACAGTATCGCGGGTCCTGTCGCACAGCTTGGAGACGGGCAGGTTGCGGCTACGCTCGCGGTCTCCCTGGCTGTAGAACTCGTCGCACACCTGGCGACTGCACTCACCCGTTTGGATAGATGGCACAGTATCGCGGGTCCTGTCGCACAGCTTGGAGACGGGCAGGTTGCGGCTACGCTCGCGGTCTCCCTGGCTGTAGAACTCGTCGCACACCTGGCGACTGCACTCACCCGTTTGGATAGATGGCACAGTATCGCGGGTCCTGTCGCACAGCTTGGAGACGGGCAGGTTGCGGCTACGCTCGCGGTCTCCCTGGCTGTAGAACTCGTCGCACACCTGGCGACTGCACTCACCCGTTTGGATAGATGGCACAGTATCGCGGGTCCTGTCGCACAGCTTGGAGACGGGCAGGTTGCGGCTACGCTCGCGGTCTCCCTGGCTGTAGAACTCGTCGCACACCTGGCGACTGCACTCACCCGTTTGGATAGATGGCACAGTATCGCGGGTCCTGTCGCACAGCTTGGAGACGGGCAGGTTGCGGCTACGCTCGCGGTCTCCCTGGCTGTAGAACTCGTCGCACACCTGGCGACTGCACTCACCCGTTTGGATAGATGGCACAGTATCGCGGGTCCTGTCGCACAGCTTGGAGACGGGCAGGTTGCGGCTACGCTCGCGGTCTCCCTGGCTGTAGAACTCGTCGCACACTTTGCGACTCCACATTTTACTAAGGCTCCAAGGACGGCCGGGGTTCGAAATGTCGGCCGTCTTGAGAGCCATTTGAAGTATCATCATACGGTGCTCGGCGCGGCGCATGTCGATGTTCTTCTGTTCCAAATGGCGCTGTAGAAAACACGTTCACTTTTATATAAACTTCTAGCTTTCCACTAACTCGCACCTATATTTAACATAAGAACATAACATTTATATATATTTACTCGTATTTGTTTATACTTAGTGCCCTAACACACAAAAAAAGAAAGACCCATACAAAAAGAAGTAAACACGCTGTCGTCATCAAGAGTTAAAAATAAAAGTACATTATGGCTCCCTCAGATTAACACCAGTAACTCGATTGTAAATACTCTCACCGTCCACTTAATGAAAGCCATAATTTAAATGATATCGAATCGGAATGAGAAAACAATGATTTCGGAGCATGCTTCGTTATGTAAAAACGTCCTGCCGATCCTCCCGGCATTCGCTATCGTTTATTGTTGACTTAATTGCCAAACGATTAAAAAGAGTATTAATCATTGTTAGCGTGTAACTGAATAAAATAAAAATAAATAAATATTGCTGGACAATTCACACAGCAACATCTAGCCCCAAGTAAGCTCGAAGTATGTTTCACGGGTGTTAGATTTCTGAAGTACTTAATAACATATAAACAACAAGGCTTATAAGTTAAAAAACTAAGAAAATAAACGAGGAAAAAAATAAAGTAAGAACTTAAGAAGGATGTTAGACAAAGTTATGCGATGGATGGAATACAATGGGCGCACGTCGGTGTCAGACACATATACACAAGGAACGTTAAGTTTATTTTACAAAGGTTTGTGTAAGTGGCTTATAAACACAGTGAGTCTAAGTTTCCTAAGGTGTGTATAAATGTGCCGTTTTTAGACCAAAAAAAATGAGTGCGTTGATTATAGAAAAAGTGATAGGTAAAAATGAGTGCGTTGATTATAGAAAAAGTGATAGGTTACCTGCCGCCAGTTGTACTTAGACCACGGAAGACCAGCGGTGGAATTTTTTGCCTGATTCCTAACCTAATTCTGTATCATTCATTCTCCATAAAATAAATAAGTGCTCTTACGTTTCACCGTAACGTGTTTTCAAAGCGCGCATAACATTTTCGGGAAGAAAAATCACAACATTCAGAATAAAAGTCGAGTCTGCATTAAGCAATTAGCCTTTAAATTAAAGGATTTTTTTTTATTACCCTTTGACCTAACGATAACGAATCCCTACGAGAATGGACACTGGGTACTATTCCCAGCAGTGGGACGTAGCAGAGTTGATGTTTGTCAGTGTCGTTTGTTTAGTTCATGTGACCGTAGATAGCGGCCCTGACTCCCCGCTAAACTTTGATACAAATAGTGCCAAGTGGATGAGAATAGCACTCTTGCACAACAAGGCGGTAATTGCTGATTATAAAATATATGTTTATAGTTATAGTTTACCTTATAGTTTTACGCATGCTGTGTTCATCTACTCTGATAATAAATCTGTAAGGGAGTAAGTTAGTTTGTTTTCAGAGATATTGTGTTTATAGGCCCAATTATGATATAAAACGATTTGACGATTTATAGATTTTTTATGTATGTATGTTCCTCCATACAACCCTTAAATCAATGATCCGAATTTGAAGAAATTTGGTAGAAAAACATTTACGTCTGGGACACAGAAAAGACTATTTAAATTTTTGCTTCAGTTATGATAAGACGTGGCCCGTGACGTACTAGTCTTTAATAACAATAACATGTATTTATAGAATTCTAAAATAGTAAACATATGCATGTGATTATGTTAATTCTGTTGATGTTCCTAAATAATTTAATATGTAAATTGTCTAGTACTTTGCATACAAATATGCAAAGATATTTTAACACGTCATGCCAGAAACACCGACGATGTCGCATAATTTTCTAAGTGAATAACTCAGTCGATGAAATCTATCGATAATGACATGCGTGAAGTCGGCTCGTTCACCTTTCTTCTTGGGCTAAAATTTTAGTTTATTTATTTTTATCGATATTTTCATGTCAATCATCCAAACTTGTGGCTAGTTTTAGAAAGAAAACACGTTTTGGTAAACTATCACATAATAGGGTTTATTTCGCTTTTTTGTTTAGATAGTTTGTTTTAAAGTTATTAGTGAAAGCAGGTAAATATTTCAAACAATTTATTTCTCTTTAACTCTTCATTTTAAGGAGTTTAACCATAACTTACATAACGATATAAGACGATATCTTCCTTGTGACTCAGATAAAATTTAATATAAGACTTTTTACCGATCCCCAGAAGGGTTTGAACCGACGAAGCGTACGAAATACGAGTACATGTTTTACTAAAGAGCCATTCAAAAGTTAACATACAATTCGATATCGTTGGGCTTGATTTCTCGAACAATAAGTATTTTACTGATGTATTCGTCTGAAGTATTTTACTGATGCTACAAGTGCTCACAGAGCCTCTTCAACAGGAACAGGGACTTAGAGAATTTTGATAGCTATGCAATACGAAACGTACAATTTTAAGAAGCATTAGAACAGCCAATTTCACATTTGAATTGAAATATGGTATTCGTATATACAACGGTAGTATGATGGTGTTTCTAAGGATTACCTGAACTAATTTTGACAATTATTTAGTCAATGTATAGTAAAAATATAATATATATGTATCTCGTATTCTATTAAGTATATCAGAAATCTAGCTCCCGTAACACAAGCTTCGAGCTTACCACAGGGCTAGATGTTGCTGTGTGAATTGTCCGACAATATTTATTTATTTTATATTCATTATTAGTGCTATATGCAAATTATGCAACATATGGTATATTTAAATCATATTCACGTAGACGCAACTTGACTTGCGTTGTAAGGCGAGGTGCAACCGGAAATAACTACACTAAGAAATATGGTATGTATGGTAGCGCCTTTTCCGCCAAGAGTAGTATCAAAACTCAACCGGAACTAAACTGTGCTAGGAATAGTCCCACGTACAACTGTGGCTTTGTAAAGCTACGGTTTAGAGTTTAGAGCTACATTAAAACGGGTAACCCACCTGTTGAAGAATTCGGGTAACCAAGACGAGCTTTTGTTGTATTACGTGGCTTTCATTTCAACGAGCTTGTGACGGACACAATTGATCCTACAGCATCGCCTAATTACAAGTAAGTTAACTCCGTTCAAGAATCGAATATTTTCTTTCCTGATAATTTTACCTAATTGTCAAACTACAAAGCCAAATGTGTACAGGCTTTTTGTAAACAAATGTACTATCATATTTATCCTTCTTAAATAATAAACATGAAAGTTCGTAAGAATGTATGTTTGCTGCTCTTTCTGAACTACTGAATAGATTTTAAAGAAACTATATCAGAACAACCCACAATCTACTTTATCCCACGGGAAAATTCGTTGTAACGCGGGAAAGTCAATTAAAGCAAAGCCGCGGATGAAAATATTTTACTATTATAAAATAATTATATAAGAAGTTTATAATCAAGAATAAAGAGATTCAAAGCTAAACGGACAAACCAATAATTGGTTTTTAGTTTAAGCATTAGTTTATACATAAGTTTATTTTTGTAATAATAAATAAATAAAAAATAAAATAAAAAAAAATCAATTTGAAAATGTAAGACAGAAATATTTTATTATCAAGCTGTGTAACATTTACATAAATATTGTAAGGTCTATGTTAAAAATAGTTTCAACAACTTAATTGCCGACTCCCAACTGTTGAAAGCCCGGGGCCGGTTTTAATTATAACTGTAAGCTCATTTTATAAGGTTAAATAAATCAGAATAAAAAAAACTGCATCCGATTTCGACATACATTATTTAAGTTAAATATTTAAATTAATTATAACATTAATTCTAAGTAAAGAAAGACCGATAAAAAACCGGTATAGGAAAATATTAATAACCTTTTGCTATTAAGGAAAAGTTTACATAAAAATATTTTATGGTAAGATTTTATAGATTTATCTATGGTAGTGTATCTGTTAGAACCAAGACTCAGTTCTTCGAAACTATTGAACAATTCTCATCATAGGTAGAAACTACGTATTTCTAAGTTCTACGTTTGCAATTCGAAGAGTAATTCCAATTTGTCGATGACTTGAATATGAACCTTATATAAACTTTCTAATTTTGAGTAGGTAGTAGCTTTATTTCGACAAATTTTTCAAAGTTCTCAGATCATGCCGGTTTCCTCGCGATGTTTGCCTTCACCGTTAGAGCACGTGTTTTTAAGCACAAATAATTTTTCATGAAGAAAGAAGTCAACACGGCTCTTGGACGTTATAAATATTTTACTAAATACTATAGCGACACATTCTTTCAAAAATATCAACAATCATACGGTATCTACCTACATTCTCCTATTCCTCATAGTGTTTACGTATACATAAATAGAACATCTCTAGGCTGTCTGCACGTCTGTCAGCAATGGCGCCGCTGTAGATGTAATCCATGGAAGCATCTCTATTGTCCTCGCATAATGTATCTATTAGAATCGACATCACAATAGGTATACCCCCTGTTCCAGTAAACCCTTAAGCTCATTACGTTTTCTTTGTGAGGTACAATGGGCAATGGCATTCTAAGGATACGTAATCCGATCGCCCCATCAACGCGATGTTTATTATTCTTTCCAGATATTATGTTATTAGTAATATAATTTTATACGGATGTAAATATTTACTAATAGGGTAATATATTTTCAGTTAGGAGAACTAGACGACCTAATTAGCTGGCATGGGAAAAGTCGCATCAATTACTTATTTGTAGAATCTTATACAAATACAAATGTTTTACACTTTCCCGTTTTACAATTTTCTTTTCTATAATATAGCCTATGTTACTCGGGGATAATGTATTTGATTTTGTTCTATCATCAATAGTTTTCGCAGCGCACGCGACGTAAGGAATTTTTCAGGTCATTTTTTTACACCTTATGTTACATTATTGGAGTTTTAGTAAGGATCCCTAATTTTTTTTTAAATATAATATAGCCTATGTTACTCGGGGATAATGTAGCTTTCCAAAGGTGAAAGAATTTTTGAAATCGGTCTAGTAGTTTCGGAGCCTATTCGTTACAAACAAACAAACAAATCTTTCCTCTTTATAATATTAAGTATAGATAATCTACAAACTGACTTATTACCTAATAAAATTGTTTAATAAATAGATAGCACTCTGCGCTCTCAAACAGAATCCCCGAAAATCCAGAACGAAATTGGCAATTTCATTTGTATCGTGTTAGCAGCAAAGAATTCGTCACAAATAATACCTGTGTCCGTCACCACTCACTGCGTGTTAACTGCGACGGGGAGATCCTAGAAGATCCATCCAACCGGAACTACCGGTCTAAATGTTTAACTCCTGAGAGGGAACACAAAGGGGTTCAACATTTAGTACGAAGCCTGACAGAGTCAAGTGGAAGGATTTTCGTGCTGCCTTTTGAATAGAACTTCGAATATCTCCCCCAGTACAAAACTATCTACTGTCATTCAGTTCATCCGTCCTTAATTCGGACTGAATTTGATGAAAGTGAACACGATACCCTTAACACAACAATTTTATAAAATAGATCGTGGAATTATTCTTATTTAAAATTTAGTTTATTATACCTTGTTCTATTTCGAAACTTCGTTAAACACAAAGTTTCGAACTAGGACGACTGGTTAATTACTAAAACCTACGTTAATTATGTAATACTTTTTTCATAAATTATTTAAATAAAATTATGCATTGGCCGGCACGAGGTGTATAGAGGTACTACTACATAATTTTTCAGTATCCTTGTTTGTAATCCTATTTAAAACTATGTGTGGCGATGCCGGCGGCTTGGGCATTTAATATTGCTGGACAATTCACACAGCAACAATAAGCCCCGTGGTAGGCTCGAATCTTGTGATACGGGTGTTGAATGTGTTGAAAAGATAATACGCAGTTTCACAAATCACCTATCATTCAAACAACATTATGCAGTTTCATGCGGAGCCTGGCACCGATACAGCGTTTACCATGTAATGCATAATCTCATAACTCAACAAATGGAGGAAAACCATCTTGAATTGCTTAACAAGCGACCTCGTTTTAGAATTAATTTAATAAGTAGATGTTTTTCATGGTATGTTTCCATGAAACAAACGTTGTTATGAAATGTAGGACAGCGCCGTAAGTACTCCCCGCGGCTCTTAGGCTCATTGACCCACGTATTGACGAGTTTTGTTCTTTAGATATATTTTATATCTATTGAATGATATGGACAATACTGTAGTTAGAGTTTCATACATTATATAATAAGTACCCGAAAATCAGGTGGTTTCGATGATATGTATTCAGTAGATCTGAGGATAATTTTACCTAACAAAACATTGTTTGCGGGGTCAGCTAATGTAACTCTATAATTTGACTTTAAATATTCGACAGGAGTGACTACGTCCTTTTTCGATTTAAACCTTAACTCTGCCAAGCGCGAACGTGCTCTTCGGCACTCAAATCGAATCAATCACATCGCCAGCGGGCGAGGGTGCAAGATTTAAGTGAATAAGCGTTTGACAACCCTGCTCTCCTTTTTGCTATGTCGAAGCACGACACCCCCCGACTGGGCAGGTAAGTGTGACAAATAGAATGCGTTAATGTTAACTGACGTGATCCAAATAGTATACATATATTTATAATATCGAATATATATTATATATATACTAGATGAAAACCCGGCTTCGCTCGGGTGAAATTTGACGAAATTCTCCATAATCAGAATTTTGCGGATATACATATGTATGTTGTCGACTCTAAATCAATATTTTTATGTTTTGTTATTCATATAGGGTTTCGATCGAGTCTACCGTACCCCTTGATGAAATTATTAATATCGGTTTAAAGATCTTTATTCTCATAAGAAACAAGTTCACTTAAAATGAGAAATAACAAACTTTCTTATAGTAGGTACGCTAGTGCTAATTTAGTGTAGGATAACATATATAGATATATATATATATATATATATAGAAGAGAATATAGAGAAATAACAAACTTTCTTATAGTAGGTACGCTAGTGCTAATTTAGTGTAGGATAACATATATAGATATATATATATATATATATATATATATATACAGGGTGTCCCAAAGTTATGGGCCATGGAGGAGAAGTACCTTAAATATCGTAGATAGTGAATTTTGCTCAAAGAAGACTTCATTTTATTTTGCAGAATTACTTACTTTTAAAAATAAAATGAAGTCTTCTTTGAGCAAAATTCACTATCTACGATATTTAAGGTACTTCCCCTCCATGGCCCATAACTTTGGGACACCCTGTATATATGTATATAAATTATATATATTGGCTATGATAGGTACGTACGTAGACTACGGTAAAGAGATACAATGGGGATATTAGAATCACAGTCTAATGGGAGGTCCAAGATAAACCTTAAGATGATTCCTTATTAGGAAAGGTATTTGTTAGAAGAGATGGCTCCTTATTGAAGTTCCTAAGTAATGGTATGGTAACACGAGCCATTAATGTAACAATGTTTATAAAAAACCCCCACCTGAAACCTACCTATTTACGTCACCCATGTAGTAGTTATAATTAGTATATAAGGCTTTTCTTTTAGTAATAAACAACAATGATATTTATTTTATAGTGATTGACTCTCACTTAATTTAATAATTAATTTCTAATAATTTAATAAACAATAGTGTATAACTAGCATCCGTGAGTTTAATTCCTCAACACCTCTCCCGTCAATACAACAGTATGAAACCGTAATATTTTATATGTATTAGGTATGTGTACCGACATAAAAAACATCTTCAATTAATTAATTTATCTTTTATAGTTATTGTAGTTTATTTAAAATATTCATCTAAAACACTCAAAGCACTTGACTTCTACATCGATAGGATGACCATTTTTATCACAATTTAGGAATACGAAAAACGCCTATTTTAGCAGAGACTAGTTTTTCTCATAGTATCGAAATTTTTTTATTGTTAAACATGAAGGACATTAGATACTTTAAATCATAATTATGAAGTGAATAAATAGCGATTAACTCAAAATAATTCATGGAAATCATTCATTATGGTAGATTATAGGTTTAAAATTAAAAACACTTTGGCATCATTTATTTTATTTATTTATTTATTTTACATTAATTAGTACGATTATCAAAACCAATTACACTAATTAATGAATGATCTAAACATAAATTACAATTATAAATTTGTATAAGAATAGTAACTTATCAAAAAAAAGTTTATAAAATTTCCATAATTCAATAAATTCAAAAATAAAAAGTTTTTATCTTTCACTCCAAGTCAAAATCATAAAGTCATTTGGGAAAATTGGCAGCTAGTGACTTCTCCCTCTACACCGACGATATTTTAAAGACTTGATAAAACTGTACAGTTTAGTAGAATTTTAAGATTTTCATAAATATATATGTTTTATGTATATCTATAAATATTTGTTTGATGTATAAATTGTTACATAGTATTAAGACATGTAATGACATACCTACGTATAACATCAAAGGACTATACACCAATTCCAGATTAATTTGCTTGATTAGATTGTATTAGACTCAATCATGTGTCCTTCCTTAGTTCTATTGGAGCAAGTTTCTGATTAATCCGGAAGTTAGTGCCTTAAGGCGTCTCGTCAGGCGTGTAATGTGTGACTCTGTGGCTCAGTAAGTTCAGCCACGCATGAGGTTGGGAGTCGATAAAGCTGTTGAATTTGGTTATTTGGATGAATGCGCCTATTAGAATATTAGCGAACCAGCCGATAGCTTTGCTTGCGATTTTTTCGTTATCTACATATAGTTTATTACATACCTACTAGCCTAGCCTTCCTCGATAAATGTAATATACAACACAGAAATAATTTTTCTAATGAGGCCAGTGCGTGCAGCGTTTCCTAAAATTAGTGCGTTCAAACAAACAAACAATCAAACTTTTTTATAATATTAAGTAGTACAGATATGCCAAACACACTTTATCTACTATATAAGCTAACAGAGTTTATAATTGTATCCGATATTTCGCCACTAAAACAATCTGGTATGGATAAATGTTTCCAAGACATCGTTTAGAAAACTATTGTTTTTTTTATCTGCAGAAGGATGGCTCATTAATTCCTACAATAATTCCATAGAATTCATAGCGTTTCATAGAATAGATGCTGACGGTGTATGAATCTATACTAATAATAAATAGGTATGTAACGGGCGGTCATAGAGTAACTTAGTTTGTTTTCAGAGATTTTCTGTTTTTATGATTTTTTTTCTGTATGTAGGTTCCTCCATAACTTTTTAACTAATGATCCGAATTAGATGAATTTTGGAAGTGGCCAATACAAACATAATTTAACGCGGAGTCGCGGGCACAGCTAGTTATATATAATTGCCTCAATTGGTTGTTGATTACCATTGGTTGCTAGCTATTCAGTGCATAGAATGTTTGGTGTACATACCTATGGTACGTAATTTGCCGTCAATTACTGCACATTTAGTGACATAAGTTGTGCGTTTTGAGTGTGCGGTTTAACACATATTAAGTAACTAGCCGACCCGCCGACAGCTTCGCTTGCATTTTTACGTTATCTACATACCTACAATTTATATAATAATAATCTATTTTGAGAAAATTATTAAAGCGGAATATCATACCTTTACAACAATAAAATACTCGTCGAGATACTACAATATAATGATTTGAGGCTCCTTTCAACGCTATAGCGGTCCCATTATGATACCAAAATACCCCTCTAGGAGAGATTTCTCAGAGAGAATTCTAGATATAAACCGTGTTTCTTGTTCAGATAATAACATGACCTAGATGAAGTATTGCACACCTCGTGAGCTCTTTGAAGCTGAAGGCCGTCGAGCTTGCCCTTGATCTAGTAAAGCATTTTAATGACAAGCCTTAAAATAAAGTTATTTCAAGGCTGGGATCTGCTCTCTTCGGAATTTAAATAAATATTTACATAAAAATACTCCGATACGGCATTAAAATTGCAAGATAATATGTCGTCTACGAGTAAAAGTGTTAATATCAGTATTTACGAAAGCTGCTTTTGCTGTTTTTATTCAATGGAAATTTCATAAATCCTATGGGGTTAAGTATGGTATGGCATGGTATAAAAGGAGGTAATTTGAGTAGGTATAATTCAATGTATTTTAATAAAAAAATGTTTATTTATTACACAAAATCCACAGCCCTTACAGATGTACAATATACACTCACCGGCATATTTAGAGGAACACAAAAAAATGTCCATAATTTGAAAAATATGCTTTTAATTTAAAATCTACTTACTACATTTCATTTATTATTTCATGTTTCATTCGTTTTAATTAAAATTAGATCACATTAAGACCACATTTTGCGAGTAAAGGCTATTTGTAAAAAATGGTACATTTTGACCGTCATTCTCAGTATGCCTAGACGAGTAGAAACTTTAATAAGAGCACGTGGAGGAAATACGCAATATCATTCATCATTTATCTAATTTAATTAATTATTATTTAAATCTTAATTTTTACTTTTCCCGGTTAAATGAAAAGTTCAAAAATGTTCCATTTTTCACATTTAGCGTTTACTGGCAAATCTGTTCTTAATCTGATCTAATTTTAATTAAAACAAATGAAACTTTAAATAACAAAAGATGTGTATTAAGTATATTTTAAATTAAAACCATACGTTTTTAACTATTGACTTTTTTTGTGTTCCGCTAAATTTGCCGGTGTGTTTAGTTACTTATAACAGAACTTACGGCCAAAAAACGGATTTAATTTTTATAAATGTTATTATAATATTAAATTTAAATTATACCTCGTGAATTTATGCTGCTAATTTAGACTGACATGTTAAATATGCAAAAAAGCGTCGATTTACAATGCACTGTGAAAATTATCTGCCGATTAAGTTATTGATTAAGTTTCATCATTATTATCTCAATCCATTTTACTCTTACCTAAAATAAACATGTCGTATAAGTGATAAAGTCCGAATTACGTGTCCCGTGGTTAAAATCGCTTTAACTGAGCAACTATCGACCTGTACTTACCAGCAGGCCTAATCAACCTAATACGAGGTAAACTACCGCGTTGGTTACCGTCCAACACTGTCCATTTTTACAATAGACTAAAAGTCTAGACGTAAATTGGTAGTTACAGTTGTTTCCCTGGAAATAGCATTAGTTTTTTATTATCTATACTAATATTATAAGACTAAAAAGTTTGAACGCGCTAATCTCGGTAACCGCTAGCTGGTCCGATTTGAAATATTATTTTCAGTTGGATTCAGGCTATAAACTATACGTAGATAACGTAGAGAAATGCAAGAGAAACTATCGGCGGGTCGGCTTGTATAGTTATAAAAATATATTTGAATGAAATTAAGTGAATTTTAAGACATTTGTGAAAGCAGGAGGAGTATTTTTATATACAGAAGTACATTAAGTATGGGCGAACAAATTTATTTTGTTGTTTTATCCCCAATGGTGAGCGAGCATCGCTTTTTCTAAAAGGCTTTTAACCAATAATAGCTTAACACTTTCAGTGCACCGCCGAGGTTGGGCGTTGAATGTGTTAAAACTTATTCGCATCTCAAATTTAGATATAAAATACATACATTCCAATATGAAATTCCCTCTAATCATACTATGATATTATATGGAATACATTTAGGATTACATACCAGTAACATATTTCTCGTAAATACTATTGGAACGAGTATTTTAGGTAATAGATAAGTATTATTTGTAGAGGCAACTAATTAACAGAAATTAGCGAGTACCCTACCTGTAGATACTAATGTGAAACATGCGATTTAATAGATATTTAATTTACTATTCGATGTGGTTTAAAGCGTTGCGTGCGTTGGAGCGAATTTGTTTTATATCTAATCTACATAACTTTGCGAGGTTTTATTTTAATACTTTAATCGTGCTTTTACTGGTTTAATATTAATAACGCACATTTATATTTGAATTAATATGAATTCTGGTTAAGGCCTTTTACTTTTTAATTATTTAGACACAGCCAACAGCATTATAAACAAAAAATACAATAGTTTTATGAATAAGCACTTATACTATGAAAAATGTGCCTATTAGCAGCATTTGTTATATTGGTTAAAATGTTGATGGCGGATTTTCGACGAGAAAATTGACCTGTTCATGCCGCACATGAAAGCTATCAAGTGATAGATAGATAGAATTTCTTTATTGCACACCATTAATAACATAACATAACAGTGGAAAGTACAATTAGAAATAATGGGACAATTGGCGGCCTTATCGCTAACAGCAAGTGTCATGGATTTCAAAAGCCTCCTGGGAGCATAATAAATTTTTACCACCGAGGTCTGAAAAACTCACGGCTTGTTTGATAAAAAAAATAAGTGCACATTTCCAACAATGTAAATAACGACAGCCTTTGTGAAAAACGTGTCACGTGACGGAAACAGTATTTTGTTGAATTGTTAATGAAAAAACACAGTCTGTGTCAAGTAATCACGTTTTTTTAAACTTTGATATTAAAGTTTTTTCGGTATTTACGAGTAATAAAGTATAGCCATACTAAAGTCACCCCATTTCAATAGGTAACATTTGACGTCTGTTAGTTCATTAGATCAGAAATTGTTGATTATGTTTAGAATGGTTGAATAATAAAAGCAAATCATAAAATAAGTATTTACATCTATGAAAATAACTCGTATCGATCATTAGTAATATCAATAAATAAGTAATCTTAATTGAAAATGTTAAATTTTGTTCAATGTTGTTGAATTTTGATATGTTTCTGTATTCAGATGCCCATAATGGCGTTGCAAACAATGGATAAAAGATATTGTTATATTAAATATTAATTAAATTTTATATAATAAAATAACGTGTATTTTTAATAACTTGCTTTTCAAAAGATTAATTAGTGTCCTTTGTAACTTTTAATTATTAGAACACATCATTATTTTCTCGGCTATTATTATGGGCGTCCGTGAAAAGCTTTATACTTTACGGAAAGCAAATTTTGCATAATGTCTGACGATATTAAACTGACCTTAAAATAAAATCCAGTTTTAGGTTGTCATCTAAATCATTCATAATCCATATATATATATATATATATATATATATATATATATATATATATATATAAATTGATGGAGAGCATAAAACCAGGGGAATGACATGGGATACTTTTTACAGCGGGAAAATATTAGAACGCAGGCGAAGCCACGTCGCTAGTAAAATATAAATATAATTCGTATCAAGATTAGGCCGATTAGCTTCTTGCCTCTCAGAGTTCCGTCCCTGTTTCGTCTTCGAATTCAATTGACTTTTTGATAGAACTCTTTGCAGTAGAGTGGGGTGGTGTGGGGAGGAGTATCTACTCTATATGTTACAGTTAATAAACGAACCCTAACTTTCCGAACTTCATCTTCTAGTAGGTAAAGTTTACGTCTTTTTTTTTACAAAATACTTACTAAAAAAATTATATGAGTAATATAAGTATTTTGTAAAAAAACTCTGTAGGGACTCTAGGGACCTAGATAAATACTATTTAAATAATAATAATACAATAATATCGTGGAAATATGCTCGCATTACAAATAATTTTGGTACCTATTCGTTTGTATGGGCAATTCGTCGTGACGCCGGCCTCTTAAGACATCGGGAATTCAAATCACAATAAGACTACACGGGCTCAAAACCTATTATTGAATTGTCTGGTCCAATAGGAAACGAATATTTTCACAGCATTAAAATCGATAGAAGACACAATAATAGTTTCCGACGAATGTTGCAATGCCTCGGATATCAAGAAGTGGGATGAGGTAGACTCACTATGATGAATATTTGATTATTTTCTCGAATTAACTTCCTATTTTAGACGTGACGTCTTCCAGACGCGAATTTGTTTAGATTCGTAAACATAACTAAATCACTCATTTAGTTAATTTATTATAATCTACTCGTAGTAACTTGTTAAATCTAGTCAGTATGAGTAGCTTTATATCAATATTTGAAGCGTGTTTTAATGTTAATTTATAAGTTTGTTTAAAACAAGTGTAGGTAATGTAAAATTTGAGTTAGGCTTTTTAGTTTAATTCAGACATTTTTTTGTAATGTTTTTAGTTTTCAAAGTATTCGTTTAGTGATTGATATAACTAGAAATCTAAATCCATTTTTGTCTGAAATTTTTATTAAGTATAACTATAGAGCTGTGTGTGGATTTAGTAAAAATAAATAAAAACTTACCCCTTGAAGCCGAAGCAGTGATCACGAACACAAGTTGCGGTTGCTGTAAATAACTTACTTTGAAGACGTTGAGGTAGACGTTCTGGCGGGTGATGTCGGTGGCGAGTATCAGGGATTTAAGCATCTTCTGGATCTGAGTCAGCTGCTCCGGCAGGTGGCTGAGGATCCCGCTCTGCAGGATGCAGCTGTAGCCAACCCTCCAATGGTGGAACTCCAAGATGGAGTCGCACTGCACAAAAAAATAAATAAAATAAATAAATATAACATATAATAACATATATAACACCCAGACACCCGGAACAAACATTTGCAGATCATACAAATTGTTGTTCCGAGGCGGGAATCGAAATAAATAAATATTACTGGAAAATTTTGACACAGCGACATCTAGCCCCGTGGTAAGCTCGAAGCTTGTGTTACGGATGCTAGATTTCTGATATACTTAATATAATATACATACATAGATAGATATTTTTATTTATTTATTTATTTATTTATTTATTTAAACATTTTAGAGAAACTTACAGCTAATAATAATTATAATACAAGATATATGATGCATGATATTCATGCATTGTGAAAGCTAATTACAAGTTTCCGCATATAGAAACTGAAAATATTTAAAACTTCAAGTTTGTGGACATAAAAGCCAATGCAGAGATAAGCTACAAAGCCAATGTTTCAATTACACAAAATATATACTTAACAATAATAAAGAACTACATTACATAACATACATATGAAAAGAAATAGAAAAAGATTAAATTATAAACAGTAAAAGCAAGATATAATATGTATCAATATAATAAATCTATTATACTATCTAGATTGTACTAAAACTAAAAACTACCTTTGAAAAATCTACCACCTAAGATATTTTTAACTTTCAATGATGAAGTGTTAAAAATATCTATATCAACATCTGCAGCCCCCAGTCTGTTTAACAGGTTACTAGCGCGAATAAAGAAGGCATTTTGCCTATAATTAGTCTTGACTATAGGCACATGTAAGACATTAGGTCTTCTCAATGCAGCCCTGCTCGCACGTAAACCTAGCAGCTCAAGAAGCTCCGGGCAGTCGACAGAACCATTCGCAATGTTCAGAAGATAAGTAACATCTGCTATTTGTCTTCTTTCATATAACGGAAGAAAATGAAACCTTCGACATCTAGTTAAATAATTTGGGAGAAAGATTTGGGCTTTAAACTGTAGGTATCGCAAAAACTTTTTCTGGATTCGTTCCAACCTCGTAGAGTAGATATCGTACCGAGGGTTCCATATCTGGGACGCGTACTCCAAGTGGCTGCGCACGAATGAACAGTAGAGAATTTTAAACGTTTTTATATTAGTAAATTCAGAGCACATTCTGAAAACAAAACCAAGTGCTCGAGAAGCTTTATTTATTAAATTATTTATATGTTCATCGAATAACAATTTTTTATCAAAAAATACACCAAGATCCTTAATTGTCTCGACTCTTGTAAGTGAACAGTTATGCAACATGTAACTAAATATTTGAGCTATTGGTTTCCGTGTGAAGGTACATACATAGCATTTAGATACGTTTAGATCTAACTTATTTGAAATGCAATAATTTTGGAACCTATTAAGGTCTTCCTGCAAAAGGGCGCAATCACTGAATTTATTAATTTTATATAATATTTTCATGTCATCCGCATATAATAAAATTTTTGAATTATGAAAACATGTCGCAATGTCGTTTACAAAAATAGCAAAGAGTAAGGGACCTAATAAGGATCCTTGGGGAACTCCAGAGGGTATGCACATAGTATATTATACATATATAACACCTAGACAAAATATACTTAGTTATTTATTTATTTAACAAAATCCATAGCCTTTATAAATACATAACATTTTTCTTATACCTGAGCTTACGGCCAAAAAACGGCTTTACTTTATATGAATATACAGGGTGATTGGAAGGTGGGTGCAAAGCTGCTAGGGGATGGTAGTGTGGACTATTTGGAACCATTTAAGCCAAAGTTGTCTTAGGGGAAGTCTGAATATATTTTTTTATCAATGTTTTACGGAAGGCAAGGAAAATACCCAAAATTTTACAGTTAGTTAGTTTAAAAGGTTTGAATAAAAAAGCAGCATTCGTTTTTTTTTAAATAATGTCAAAAATGGTTTTCGTTAATATCGCTGAAAATTTTTGTAAGTTTCAAATGTCTATAAATGACTCATATACCTAATAACATATTTTGGTAGATTGCGAACACATAGCTTAACCTATATTAAACAAAAAAAGAATTACCTATCTGGCCTTTCAAACTGGCAATGATTAGCAACTAACTGTAAAATTTTGGGTATTTTCCTTGCCTCCCGTAAAACATTGATAAAAAAAAATAGTCCGGCTTCCCCTAAGACAACTATGGCTTCTTAAATGGTTCCAAATAGTCCACACTACACCCCCTAGAAGCTTTGCACCCACCTTCCAATCACCCTGTATATCTTAAAGGTATAAGAATAACAGGGTTCGTCATTAGAACTAGAAGTCGAAAACATTTATATGAATACCGCAGTGATTCAATTTTACCATCAACCTCATCAAAACGTAACAGGGTCGGCGGCTGTAACGACCGGATCTTGCGAATTCCGTCAGGAAAATACTGGGAAATTATTCAAATAACTAGGAAAAGAAAAAAAAATAATTTCCGCTTTCCTCGGAAAATATCGGGAAATTTACGGATATTTATTTTTTTTGTGCGCTTTGACTGCTGTTTTGCAATTGGTACAGAAAAATCAACAGGGAAGAGACTGGAAATATTCTTCACAGTTTCAAGATATTTCGTTAAAAATATTACTAGTTATTTTAGTAGGTAGGTAATTTTCAACAGTAGTTTTCTAGAACCATATAAGAATGGTAAGTTAACACAAATTCCTGATTAAAAAAAATGTAATAGGCAAGCCGTTTAGCCCGTTTAGCTATTAGTAAAATTGGCGCTTTTACAAATAACTTATCTATCCCTATGTATGTTTAAATCATTAAACTACATAAAGAAATATATAACTCTATATTAAGAAGAGTGATTCAAGCGGAATGTTTTGTATAATTGGATACCCGAGGCGCAGCGACGGCGGTCGCTAGTTAGGTATATTGGATTTCGATATATCTAAATTAGTTTGTCAAACCACCCGAATTGTCGCGTAGCTTTGGTCATGTTAGATTAATCAACGGCTCAAATTGGGATGCACGCAGCGTCACGGACATGACTGGTTAAAGGGAGGATATATTGACATCCGGATTTCCGTGACGATCTATAAATTCAAACATTCAGACTTCGATTTGTCTATTACGATGTACATACTGTAGTTTGATGTGTAGATTGCATTGCACTATACACTATGTTGTATTGATAAAGACTTTGTACAATGATGCTTGGGTAACCATATTTATTTGTATATCATTCCAGGTTTTTGAAAATCAATTTCAAAATGCATAGTAACGTTTGTAGTTTGATTTTCTTTTTCAAATTACGAACGTTCCTACTGACATTAGTAGATTTCATAGCCAACTGGAAAGATATACGTTCCCACTGCTGGGACACGGCGAGTTATTTCCTGGATTTGATTATACCTAAATACGCCACACTGGTCACCATCTCACAATGTTTGCATTCATCATTGCAGCACGTATTTTTAAGGCGCACATAATGTTACTCCCATTACCCACCTCCCGAATGCAAGTCGGGTGTGCTCCCACTTAGACATCGCTACATCATAGCTTATCGGTAAATAGTTTTCGGAATAAATTAAAAATGTGTTTTTATAACATCCTATCTGATCTGCCGGGGGTTAAAAATTCAATTAAGTCATCATGCCTTTGAAACAGGATATTACTTAAGGATAGCTCGTAAATTAAGCTGTTGAAGTTTAATTTGCTTTTCAATCTCCAATACTTATTGGATAAACGTACTTTTAATTAAGCGCTCAATAAAAGCAGATGGATCTTATTACTTTAACTAAGTTCTTTGTTGACTATATCTTAAAAGGGTTCTAGTAGATAAAAGGAGCTTTTTCTCGCATAACTTATATATTTTTCAGCGTTCATAAAGGGTAAAGTTTGATGTGTAGTTACATTGGGCTCTCATGGTTAAAGAAAAATGAAACCAGAAAAATACAAAAATACTTGTCGAAAAAAACCAAGTCTCCCCAAACTCGGTTATTCTACAAAAAAAATATTTGAGATCTTTGTAATATCAAATCGGTTATTGATTATTCAGCCCCTACTTAAGGAGCCTTCTTTCTTAAGTTAAGTTATAAAATTACAACTAAAAGTGGCATTGATTTTTAGTTTTATATCAATAAAAAAGTATGAATATGATATTATCTGCAGCTCAAGATAAGGAAGCGCAGCAAAGTGTCGTCGCCCATTGTGTCCGTAACAGGCTAAGTGCCGACTGATTGCCTGATTGGTGAAGACTCCTTTCAAACGAGATTGATATTATCTACTCGTTGGCTTACAGGATGGGAATGTTTGCATTATTGTTATCCTTTACTCGTTATCAATTCATGAATGTTAATTAAAAACAAATGGTTGCGACTCAAAATTACATACAAACTGAAAACATTTTAACAATTATTTCTTAAAATGTTACATAATTTTTATTTATTATAACATTTAAGGGGCTTTTTTCGCTTTGCGAATTTGCCAGCCCCGTAAAACAAACACAAACTTGTATTACGCTTAACTTCAGCGTAATTTTAAAATTAATTGTGCTTACTCAGAATATTTTTGTTTACCTTTGTGTAATTAAACTTAGCTTATTAAGCCCTAATTTCACCAAGCTCTGTTTGTTAGTTTAACATCCCGTCATGTTTAATCACTGTCAGTTTACGTATATTTATGGACTGTTAATTACTTAATGGATGTCATACTAACAAACAGAGCTTGGTGAAATTAGGCCTTACTCTGCAATAATAACTTATCTTTAGTCCGTAAGCGAGTATAGTTAGACCATAACACAGGGCCATCCTCGACTTTCACTCTAAATAAGAACCGCTGTAGAAAACAATATGTAGGTAAGGTATACATAACTTACAGAATTAAGGCGGTGCTAGATGGGTTGTTTGGCATAATTCTCAATTTTTGTTATTTATTTATATATACCTACGGGAAGGGACACAATTCATAGGTACTATTCCAGACCACACGGTATTTATAAACATAAATAATAATAATTAGGAATTAAATAATAAAAAACTCACGGGTTGTTCCTTCTTCTTGCGCCAGAAGAACGAAGAAGAGGTGCCACTGCCGGACGCATTTCCCCGGGCCTTTTTCTTGGACGATGACTTGTCCTGCACGAGCAAAAATGATTTAAAGATTAAATATATTTATTTCTATGAAATCCTAAAGATCACCTAGAAAATATTAGTCACTTATGCCCGAATACTGAAACGCTACTTAAATATTAAGCGGCAGTTAAATCTATAAAGTAGTACTTAACTCATACTGAATCGTCAATTAAAAACCGCACTTAAAGTTAGGGGTCTCCTAAGATAAGTTCAACTTAGACCCTACTTAGTGGAAATTTCGAATACTGAAACGCCAATTAAGCCTATTGAGCTGTCAAATCATCTGTCAAAATGACTTAAGTGTATCCTAAATCTAAGATTGGTCGAGAGGTCTCCTACATCTTCAGACCTTTGTTTTATCAAGTCGTTCTCGCGTTAATTTGTTGAAATAAAATGTCGTTAACATCATTATCGTCTCTTTCTGATCACGAAAGTGCTACTGCAAGTCGCAAAAATGAAGTAAAATTAAATGCCTTTGAGAAGTATAGTGAGGAGGAATTTCGGGCGCGTTTTCGTGTTTCCAAAGATACTGTTACATATTTGGACTCTGTATTTGGTGCCTCCATCAAACCGGCCACGAGAAGAAACAGAGCATTAGAGCCTGTGGACCAGATACTAATCACTTTACGGTTTTATGCGACAGGCAGTTTTCAACGAGTGATTGGAGACCTATTTCATGTGGAACAACCTACTGTGCACCGAATTGTGCATAGAGTGACGAAAAAAATAGTTAGCATGAGTTCCACCTATATAAATATGCCAACTCCAAGTGAATTTTTAGAAGTTGCCAATGGTTTCTATACCATTGCGGGATTCCCAAGAGTAGTGGGGGCAGTGGACTGCACCCATATTAAAATCAATTCTCCAGGTGTGTATGTACACATAATTTTAAATTTGTACTTATATTATAGTTTCATAAAGCTCGAAAGTCAAAAGTCAATACTTACATTTATTTCCATAAAAACATTACATTCACTTGGATTCCATAAAGCAACATGAAATATTATTTTAGCATAAGTATGTAACTAATGTTTTCATTGTTTTTAGGAGGAGAACAATCAGAACTTTACCGGAACAGGAAAGGGTACTTTTCGCTAAATGTTCAAATGGTGTGTGATGCGAGACATGGGTCTTAAAATCAACAATATACCACCAGTAATTGTGGCATGTGTTGTGTTGCATAACCTAATCTTATCGAGACAAGATGGGCTTGAAGATGACTTCTCTAGTTTTGAAGAGGAACCCACAGAACATCATCCAATAAATACAAATGAAAATGAAAATTTTATTACAAGAACAACACTAATAAATACACATTTTTCAATTTGGTTTTTCTTTATTTTTGATCGAAGTACTGTTGCTTCATGGATGATTTGGACGGTTTACTGTTGAAGATGTTTTATTATTTCTGTATTCATGATAACAAGTAGATGAGTAGTGGCCACTGTTGCTTCTGGGTAATCTGTAAAATCATAGTCATCAAAGTAATTTTTTTAACAATTAGGATAAACAATAATTTCATTTTCAACCTGTTAAGGTTGTACTATTAAGTTATTCACAGGTTTATTATTACCCTTTTCATTGGATGTATGTTATATCTCATGACTTCAGGATCTACACCAACACTAGATCTAACTTTAGCATCTTCTTTTTGTTTATCACCTAAAAACAACCAAGTTTCATAAATAGTCTTGTATATTCCGAAATAAAATAAAATTAACATAATTCTATGAAAAATATAATGCAGCAGCATCATAATAATATATGTATTTGAAGATTTATTCTTAATAATATTTTAATAACTGAAAATTCATGAATGATTCAAGACAACATAACATCTGGGCTTTAGTAACATTAGTTAAGTAGGTACATACAAAGTTACTTACTTTTTATACGAGTTCTAAAATAATTTCTTTATCCGTCACTGTGTAGTTTGATCCTCGTTTCTTTTTCTCATTCATTTTAGATAATAATTTAAAAACTTTCTAGTCGGTTGGAATGGGCGCTGCTGAAATATTATTGTCTTGTTTGTCAACAAATCAAAACGTTTCATTCTACATAAATTACGTGAATTTTGATCGTGATATTTATTATTTTCATCAACAGTATATTTCATGTCAAATACTGATGTTACATATTTTAAAAAAATATATTGTTTATTACATAAATGATTTTAATTTTTTTATTACAGTATAACCGTTATATTTTACAGGAAACTGTATTTTATTTCGTATTTCTCTGCGTGAAACGAATATGCACCGTAAAATAATTCATTTTGTAATTGAGAACATACTTTGCAAAAATTTGAGGGCGTCTTACCTAATCATGGCTTTAGATGACATAAATTGCGTTTCAGTATACCAACAAAATTTAGGGGATGCTTAAATGTAGGAGGATCTCAACTAAGTGTGTGATTTAAGGACGTTTGAGTATTCGGGCATTACAATGTTACTAATAAATGGGAGAATGCGTAATAATGTATGGATGTCTGGATATTGTTATTCTTTCACGCAAACACTACTTGGACTTGGAAAACTAAATGGATTTTATAAATCAAAATCTTTTATGAATAATTTAGATAAGTTCCATAGCATAATTAAGCTAGGTATCTATTTGTAAACTTATTTTTATTATTACCTACCTATAGATATGTTATTAAGCACAACGTACTAAGACTCCTACACGAACCTTAATGATTTCTTATTTGCTATTTTAAATTTTCGTCCATTTATATGTTATTTAAGTACGATAACTAAATAAATAAATGTGAATCCTACCAAGAAAAACTCGTAAACGAATTGTAACTTTAAAGGTGCGTATATGCTTTAGAAGCTGTAAACTTCCTATTACCGTCTTACCGACTTGTAATGATACGTACATTTCACAACAAGTCGACAGACGCAAGGGGACTAATACCCAATTAAATGTCCCTGCAGGGGGTGATATGGCTCCGAGTGAGCATTAATGCGTTCGTCGACAGATATTAGCGATTTAACGTGTGTACCAATTATATTTACGATTTCGCTACGATATTTTGGCCCACCCGTGTCCTTAAATTTACGCTTATTTCAATTTCAATCATGATGTAGTGTAATCAATTTCAAGTTTTTTATAATGGTATAATGCAACTTGCCATTGTCAAGTGTTTTATAAATTTACAAAATTATAAAGTTGTTACGACTTGTGTGATCACCATTTTGGCAATCTCTGTAGTATGTCATTAATGTAAAACTTACACTGACATAATAGCTTGTTCTAATCGCATCAGCATTAAATTGAAGCGAACAGTCAAGGCAAAATTATTTCCATGTTAAAATTGCAATAACAAAATGCATCACAATCTCATCAATATGCGATATAGAAGATAATGTAAGACTTAAATTCGTTTGGAACATTTATACATGTACACACTGCTATAGTATAAATTTATATTACACAAGGTATAGACGCTGTTTCGCTGCATTATTTTTTTTGGTACAAAGTAACATGTGATATTTTGATGTATGATCTGTTCGAAGTATTAAATCCATTCAGTTTTGCGTGCAGAAGTAATAACCAGATCTATACAAGCTTTCACGTCTATAGTAAAAAATGTATTTCTTTAAACACGATCTATATTTTGGTAAGTAATTGTTTATTAACTCGAATCAAAGTGATTTTTGATTTGAGTACGCTTATAAGTATATTCCTAACAGGAGTAAACAACACTTTATATTTAAGTTTGTCTAATAAATTATTTTTGTAAAATTGTCAAATGTCAAATCAAAGATTAAAAAGTACACATGTACACTAGTAGCCCGGTCAATTTAGACATAAAAATGAGGGTGAAGTCCCAACAAGCTGAATTTCTGTGAAATTGTTCAAAACATAATTTTTGAATCGTTATATCTCCGAAACGGTGCTCGTATGAAAAAAATATTCATGTATTTTTATGGATAATTTTATGATCTACAATTTGGCTTAAGGTACTTATGATAAAACTTACCGTTTTGTTGAAAATCGCAAAAAAGTCTTTTTTTTTTACCTTTGAACTTGAAAGATGGGGAACTTCTAGGCATTGTTTATAATTATGTTTTGAACAATTTCACAGAAATTCAACTTGTTGGGACTTTATGTAACTTCGAATGTCTAAATTGACCGGACTATAGGATCTACTTGTAATACTCACCGCATTTTTGTTGTCTTTTGAGAAAAGTTCCATGAGCTAAAACAAATTAGAATAAAATTATTTGCGAACACATCTAGAAAATATGTCGATGTATCTAAAAACGACTGACAACATTGTTGCATATTATCTTGTTTGTTTAAAAATATAATGTTGTTTTTAAATATATTAATTATTTATTCGGAAAGCATATAAATTTCTATGACTACGTGATTAACAATATAAAACACTGTTCTAATTTTATTTAATAGCTAGTAGGTCGATCGCTTTCTTCTTTTAATAACGAATTTTCAACTTAGTTATATTACGACTGCGGTTATATTCCTGATGATGGAGTATATTCCAGATGGACTCTCGCTCTTCATCATCATCATCACCCTTATTTACGTGCCTACTGCTGGGACACAGGGACCTATGTATATATTATATACCTTTTTTCATTTTCATTTAATTCCTCTACTATTTAATTTAAATCAATAGCAGTCTCGAGTACGTGCTTTTGAGTTTCCTAAGAAAAAAAAAACCACAAACAATTTTTCAATTTGCGGTAAAAACAAATATTGGCTTGATAATTCAAAGCTATTCCATTTATAGTTATTTTGGAATAAAAAAATTACATCCTATCATCCACCGTTCGTTAAATAAGTAAACATTGATATTTCCATCCCTCGGATTAAAAAGACCTAGCAAACCCGAACCACACAGCTGAGTAAACAAGAAGAAAAACACGCTAACGGACATGGGAAGTAGACACAAATAAAATGCATGAAATAGTATCTGATCCAATACTTTAGAGAAAAAAAAAACAAATATGTATGTTACTATGCTCAATGAGATATGAGCTGTGTTTTTATTTACGTTCCTAAAAAAGGTTATCTTATAATGTTGGTTCATTTGTAAAATTTAATTTCTCTTTCTATTGTAGTTCTACAATCTAGTTCCACAAAAAATCTAACGGATATTTTATCCAAAGTTTTGAATTGTAACATTATTTCAATATAGATAATTAACGCGAAACTAGAGCCGTTTTGGCTAAGTGGGAGCACACTCGACTTTCATTCCGAAGGTGGGTTGTAACCCTCGAGCGCACCTCAGCATTTTTCTTCTTGAAAGATTTGTGTGGGCTTTGAACGCCGGCAAAATTACAAGTACGTGGTTAAGATTTGAAGATTTGTTATTTTTTAACATAACATCCTGAAGATTATTTGGACAAGTCAATAATATAATACATACGAGTATTACCATTAAAATAAAAAAACAATGGAAAAAAGGGTGACATAAAAGTACGTTGCAGTTTTTTTAAGCACTGTGTTGAGAAACGTTATGAACAACCAGATCATATCAGAATTGAGTACAATAATTTGTAAGTTTGTTTATTATTTTAGATATTAAAGCAAAGGCATAAAAACATAACATATACAAATAATAATATGTCGAGACAGATTCACCTCATTTCAACGCACGGGGCGCGAGGCCCCGATCTCTAACTCCCCTAGTATTGATTGAGAGTACATTATTTGTTTCGGCGTCCAATCGGGGTATTAACTTTTTTTATACAATGTTACTACGTGTTAGCCTCAGGCACAAGAATTATAAAGCAATAAAGGAGTATAGAGTAACGAGAATTCCTAATTAAGTTTTACTTTTACTAATGTATCTAAGTTGAAATTGATAATTTTAACTAACGATTATATTCCCTGTAAGAATAGGCAAAGTTTTAAGACTAAGGTTGGAAATATTTAAGGAATTAAAACCTTAGTCATATTTCATTATCTTGGTTTTAATTCTAAAATCAGCAACAGAATATTAATAGGCAAAAAACACTTACTTTTCCTTTTTTCTTATGTAGCAACGGGGATCGGTCATTGATGCCCTGCAGAAAAAATAGATATTAATATAAAACAATTATATAGTTTATATAGCACTATCAAAATAATAATTAAATCTTTGAAAATGAAGCGATTTTTGTAAAATTTAATGTTGATTTTGTCTCAAAGGGTTAACTCAACCCTTGCATAAACAGTTTTGATTAAATCAAAATAAATAGCGCTCGTTTAAGTTTCGTAGATGAAGTTTGATACCCTACAGATTGTTTGTTTATTTCCTAAATTAGTTTTTAGACGCTCACCTAAACAATAATGAAGAACAGCATGTGATTGGCAACTCATTACTTATACTAACTACATATATCCGTAACATTATTCGCTATTTACTTTGCGGAGAAACAAATTTTTAACGTACTTGAAGTTTTACTAATCTACTCGTAACTATCCAAATTGAAAAGCAAAGCAATCAACACAAATCATAACTTCCTGTAAAACTTATTATAACAAATATATATTCAAATTTGATAAACTAAAAATTGTTATGTTATGTAAATGAAAATGTACAGATAATGTAACTATACAGATAGTTCCTCTTCAATTTATATTGTAATTGACTGTTCAATTCAGTAATTATTATAACAATTAGGTAATTTATTTATGAAAATAAAAAAGTAAATTTTGAGAATAAAATTAATATTGAATTTAACGAGAGACAGAAATTTTCTTCTTAGAGTAGAAAATAATTATAGTCAGCAAATTAGTTTGTATGAATTAACATAATAGTATGAAACAGCATAAAATATAATCAATAAATTGAGTCGTTAAAGGAATTCGAGAATCAGCAAATTGTAACGCTCGACAACACGATAGCACGATCAAAATAGCACTCTTATACGGACGAGGAATGCAATACAACTCGATAACAACATGATAAACAATATTGTAAACTGTGACATGGACTTAAACTTTGTAACCAATTTTAAGCAATAAGGACATATTTATTCAGAAATAAATATAAATGATTATGACAAAGAAATGTCGTTGTTGAAGAAGAATTCTTGCAGATAAGGGTTAAATAGACATGTAAGTATAAAAGTTTTATAAGGATAAATTGACTTTGGTTCGAAAATGGTATCGACTTAGTTTAGCTTTCATTTTATTAATTGTTGATTAAAATATATGGTTAATTGGTTGTTATAATATAATTTTATTAAATTCAATATAAAATGTAACCACGTAGAAATATTAAAACAATGCAAACATTTTTTTAAAGAAGTAATATACGTAAAAAAATTTAATGAAATGAAAAAATATCACAAATTTTGATTATTGTAAGATAAATAAATTTTAAATCTTTTGTTTGATATATAATTTGGATAATATTTTTTGAAACCCAAGCTTTGAGCACGGGGCTATATGTTGCTGTGTGAGTTGCTCAGCAACATCTTTTACTTTATTATATTTAGTATTATTATTATTGTATTATTATTGCATTATATTATTCTCCACATATAAATTCACTCCTCTTACAGAATCGTTTTAGATCTTTTGAATCATATTGGGAAATAATAGAGCTTGACTGTCCAATAACGTCATTAGTTGGAGCACGGGACCCCGTGCTGCACGCAGGTGGAGAATCTAGGTGAAGCACGAAGCAGTCCGGAGTCTTTATTATTTCTTCATACCAGTTCTTTGTCCTTGAACATGATGGCGAGAGGATGGCCGGTGGCCTCCAGGTAGGCCTGGTTGACGCCGGGGTGGTCCAGGTCGTGCGTGAAGGCCGCCAGAATCACCGCCAACACTTCTATTTTCTCCATCGAGTTGAGCAACTACGAAACAAAAGATACAATATAAGAGCTGGCACCTATTTTGGGCAAGCTATAATTAATATACTACATACCCTAACATGAAACATCTTAATCAAAAATCATATTACAAAATATTATAGTATCTAGCTAGACGATAAAACTGCATGGGAGGCACCAATTTTGGGAAAGCTAAAATTTATATACTACATACCGCAACATGAAACATCTTAATCAAAAATCATATAACAAAATATTAGAGTATCTAGACGATAAAACTGCATGGGAATTGGGGATGGAATCCGCTCCAATATCTTAAAGAAAAACTATAAAGAGTTCAGCAACTACGAAACTAAATATATAGCTGGCACCAATATTGGGGGGGTTTGGGCAAGCTGAAAGATTATACTACATAACCCAACATGAAACATCTTAATCAAAAATCATATTACAAAATATTAGTGTACCTAGACGATAAAACTGCATGGGATGGAATCCGCTCCAATATCATGAAGAAAAACTATTTACAAAGAGTTCAGCAACTACGAAACAAAATATATAGCTGGCACCAATTTTGGGGAGGTTTGGTCAAGCTAAAAGATTATACTACATAACCCAACATGAAACAACGTTTTGACTTGTCCAAGTTAACATCTATATGGAAATAATTACATAAATCTTTGACACTGCAGACCTAACTGATGTATAGCTTGATGTATGCCACCAACATAATTTCCTGCCGCCCACTCTGCAGCCCGCTTTGATAAGCCGAAATAGAAAATATTCGATACATATTTCCAACTATACACAAACCCCTTTCTAAAAATAGCTCCATCAGCTCTCGAATACGAGCAAAGCTCCGAAAACACGTAACGAAAAATTGTATCAGAAGAAAAATAAACAGAAGGTATTCATGCGTTAATTAAAAACAGGTACGAAGTTTTAGGATATTGGTTGAAACCTACATGTGAAAGATAGAAATTCGTGTTGATAAGCTTATATTTTTACCGTGGCAAACGCAGCGTCGGACTTCCTTATTATATATATTTTATTACGTTATCATATAGCCTAGCCGTAGCCTGTAAGACTTTATTGATAAAGAACTTTCCAATAATGGAAGAATTCATTTTATAACAACGGGAATTACCCACGTATTCTATTTACAGGAGTTAAAACACTCTCGACGTTACGACCACAACCATAGCAGTATTTCTCAGGAGGAATAGTGTAATTAACGAAAATTTTGAAGTGAAGTGAAATAATGGAAGAATTTTTCAAATCGGACCAGCACTTTCTGAGATTAGTACGTTCAAACAATCAATCGATCAAACAAACTCAATAGCTTTATAATATAGATAGATAAAGAAAATTTCGACGACCTCTGTGGCGCAGCGGGCGAAGGTCCGCCTGCGACGCAAGAGGTTGCGGGTTCGATTCCCGCCTCGGAACAACAATTTGTATGATCTGCAAATATTTGTTCCGGGTGTCTGGGTGTTATATATGTATAATAAAAAATATCTATCTATGTATGTATATTATATTAAGTATATCAGAAATCTAGCACCCGTAACACAAGCTTCGAGCTTACCACGGGGCTAGATGTCGCTGTGTAAAATTGTCCAGTAATATTTATTTATTTATTTTTATTTATTTATAAGTGATTTGGCCTGGCTTACCTTTGGCTGTTGCAGAAAGCAATGTATGGCTTGTGTCACGTCCGCGGCGTGGACAGAGTTGTGGTAGGGGTTCGTGGCGTGGTACAGCTTCTCGATGGAGTTGAACAACTTCCAACAGTTCTCAGGGAGGAGGTTGAAGTGGCTGATCAGATCGTAGTTCGTGAACAGATGCATCCCGAGGGCGGGGATGCAATGACCTGTTAACAAAATAATAAAATAAAATTATAACAAAAAGTGGCATTGATGTTTATATAATATACTTATAGTTAAAAATATGTGTGAAAAACATAATGATATAATAACGATTATTATCTATATGAATAATTTAGTCAAGGGGTGCGGTAGACTCGATCGAAACCTTATTAGAATAACGAAACATAAAAAAATATTGATTTTGAGTCGACAACATAATTATATTCAATTCGGATTATGGAGAATTTCGTCAAATTTCGCCCAAGCCGGATCCCATCAATTGGAAAGTAAAAAGGTGTGCATATGCATTTTTAATATCTTGTTTTCGCCTTGTTCCATATTATTTCGGCGACTATCATCCGAAATGGGTAACCAGCGCTGCTGTTTCAACAGCAATACAAGCTGAATTTGCCCGATTGTCAAATATGTTTTTAGTATTTTAGATTAAGTTATTTTTATGTAATTTTTTTCACTACAATAAATATTTTTCTTTCTGTCTTTCAACCCTGTGTAAAAACGCAGCCCCCTCTCACTACCCTCGGGCACTCATCGCGCATCATTTAAAACGGTTTTCACAAACGCAAAAGTTTCATTTTAAAGTTACCCGTCAACACAATCAACACCAATTATTTATTTGAACATGACACCATCAAATAAATAATTGGTATTCCGATGTGTTTACGCTCAAATAGTTATTAATTAGTGTCTGGCAACTTTACAGCGAATTTTACTTTGTGAGAACAGACAGTTTTTCCGTAAATAACTGTGATAATGATCGTGTCATTTTTGTGTCCATTTTGCAACGACATCGACAGTAATAATGAGACTCAATTATGAAATTGCCTTTGATGTGCAGAACACATTAATGAAGGATGTTATTGACAAAATAAACTAAAAATACGGTTCATTAAAAAGCTGGTTGGGAAAACGTCCTTTAGAAAAGGTTTTGAAGTGAGTATACACACAGGGGTCGATATGTAAATTAATATTATTAGGAGGTGGTAGTTTGTAAAATAATGTAATTAATCATTGTACATACCTAAATAACTAATAATAAAATAACAAGTTTTTACTTATAAAATCTTAAAATCCTAACGTAGTTCGAAACAATAAAAACAATTTTCATCAGTAAAATGGTTCCTTCCCGTAAATTACTTAATAATTCCAAATTATTGGTAGATGTTTTTTATTTCCAATCATATATTCGTCAAATAGGCTATTTTTATTTATTTATTCTATTCACAAACATTTAAGCATTCAGCCTTACAAACTTTATTATTTTACTTATTAGCTGTTGACCGTGTTGGTACACATTTAATTTTTAATTCTAGTCATTTGAAAAGTAATCTAATTAATCTACAAAAGGGAACAAATCCTTTTCAATTATATTATTCCTTGCAGTAAATTTAAAATTTGTATTAGTACAAGTATGATTTAATTTACAGCATGATATTGTATTCAATGTACTTTGTTACGTGTTTTTCGCACGAGTGATTATTGCAATGGGTGGATACAGCCAGCCGGGAAATCAATTATTTTATGTATGTTAACGCTTTTTGATTGCTCGACCGAAGTCAAATTATGCATTCACAGTTTTTGACATTTTTATCGTGTGCTGTTTGTACTCGCCTTGTATATGTATAGTGTAGTCTGCGTTTGAGCGCAATTTGCTTGTGTTTTATTATATTAAAATTACAAAGTTATAAAGAATATTTGTGTGAACCCATTTCGGCAATCGAACAGTATCTAGCCTGTTATTTATTTACAACCTACATGTTGAAAAATTAAAAAGTATTGGGATCGAAAAATAAAGATTTATATCCCAAATTATTTGTAGTTGATAGATTCGCACAAAAGTGTTAGACTTGAGCGCACAGGTGCCATTAATCTGTTAGATTTAATTCCAGTACCAGTAGTTTTTATTTTAATCATGTTAATTCAAATGTCTATTTTGTATTGCTTTTTAAAAGGTAATCAACTTTAAATTAGCCTATCGGTAAGTCGTCTAATGTTTATAGAAACTGCGGTCGCCGAATTATCAAGCGCAGCGTCAGACGTCCACCAACAGGATTTGAATATATGTGCATAATTTATTTTATTTCTAACTAGCATTCCGCCCCATTATATTTTTTTTTTATGTATGCTACTTCCTAAACCATTTTCAACTCTATCGATCAGCCATTCTTTAGTTGTGCCTAATACGACTTTTTTATATATAAGATAGATGATAGATTATTATTGTATACGAATATTTGTGGAGACCTTAATTTGTTATTTTACAATAAAGCCTCGAGCAGACCGGATGCGTATACGTACACGTAAGCGTAGACGTGCACGTACCACTGAGTTGTAATGTATGGGAATGTATGTGACAGGACACACTGCACGCGCACGTCACGTTACGCAAGCGGTGTGTCCTGTCTAATACATTCCCATACATTACAACTCAGTGGTACGTGCACGTCTACGCTTACGTGTACGTATACGCATCCGGTCTGCTCGAGGCTTAAGTCTAATTTAGCATCGTCTGAAATAAAAATGATTTTATATTTTGTTTAAGTCATAAATAGTTATTGCTTAGAGGTGAACATAAGCCGCTTTTAACCAGTAAGTTAGTAAGATAATAATAAGTAAGTAAGTATTCTAAGTTTTCTTGAAAAAAACTTATTCATCAGATTGGATTCACTGTTGCAAAGATGGAAATGTTTGTTGGAGTTACATCTGATAATTTTGAACTTAGTCTTAACTTTTTGAGATATTATCACATTGTATAGAATCATAGCCGTTAAGTTAAAAGTTTTTATACGACGTAGTCTTTCTTGTGCTATCTCGCTCTAATCTAAACCTAGACTTTAAGACATCCAATGGGCGTGGATGGGAGGTGCGCTCGTATAAGACTGAGATACAAACATCGGAAGTTTTTATCTACTTAGCATAAACACCCCTATTAACCTTTCCACTGCTGGGGTACTGGGACTTCTCTCTTGACGAGAGAGATTAGGCTTGGATTAATCACGCTGCCAAAGTGCGAATTTCGTAAATGCAACATGTCCATTTAACTTTTCAAAGTTAAAATACGCCAGTTTTTAAATATAAAGTTTACTCGCGATGTCAGTTTTTACGGTACATTATCCGTTTTTAAATTGCACATACATTTTATATGTATAAAATCTAAGGGTGCGAGTTATGCACCTTCGGTATTTAAAAGTCGATTGTGCTCCCACTTAGCTAACACGCCATCTTAGCAACCTAAAGAGCTTAATTATTTTCCATCTGAGACCAATTTTGATTCATTGCACATCAAAAAACAAAAAACGCATTAAAAAAAATATAGGTATATAGAAAAGGTACAGTGACATTGTCACTGGTTCTTTATTCAAAGTTCTATCTTAAATCCGACACTATTATAATTGAATCAAAAATGTTGATAAAGATTTATCGTTGAGTGACGCTTGTTCAACCGATGTCCGGCATAGGCATTCAATTAAATAGGAGATTCGATCAGATGACTGCGATTTACGATAACTTCTTAATTATTTCCACAAATTGAGAATATTCTTTTAAAAGTTTTTATTTCGATTTTTCGGGTGCATCTTAATTTGAAAACTTATGTTATTTTTAGTATCAGATGTATCAACAAAATATTAATTAAGTATCTGGTAGTTTCATTTGCTGTTAATGTTTACGAGATTGCCTCTGACAGTCTGACGGACACACAAAAGGATCGATGGACAGAAAAGGCTGAGTAATAAATGAGAGACAGGGTTCCATTATCATATACTCTATGAACTATATCACATATCGAGTACCCCTAAGTTCGAGCTTACCACGGGGTTGGAGCCGTACTGTGTTATTTGTCAAGCGATATTTATTTCTTTATCCTCATTCTTTGGGTATAGAAACTAAGAATATCGGCGTATGAACGTTAACCTAAAATACGGATAAATTTAACAGATAAAAAAACACGAAGCGAACATAGAACTCGTTTCATCAGTTCAAATCTGAGTTAAGTTGTACAAAATGTTATGATCTACATATGATTGAAAAAACATTATATTTGTATTAAAAAAATCTTAATATTCTAATTCTATCAGTTGCTTTTACTATATCTTACGTTTTTGAAAATAAATTATTTTAAAATGTTGCGCTTCTAATTTGATATTTTAAAGGTATTCGTTATAAAAAAATTTATTTGTAGCATTTAGCGTGATTGCCGTATACATGTGTAGCATAACATCACAAAGGATTGCAAATATTTGTTGTTCTGTTCACTATGGGGTACTGTTCACATTGCGCTCGGGGGCAAGGGGACTGATAATGAAGTCTGGCATTGAAAGGGTTAATATGTTGCATTGTTGTGTACAGTATATTCCGAGCATGCCCCAACACGTGATTTCGACTGGTAATTCGCGATGTTTTAGGCGAACATACCAGTCTTCGTTCATATTTAGAGTAAATTCAATGGTTCACAGAGCAATAATTTTTATTTAATGTTACTTGTATTTATTGACTTGTCCAAGTGATCTTTAGGATTTTATGGAAATAAATGAAATAAATCTTTAAATCTTTAATAGCCGCCGTCGGGCTAAACACTCAACGATATGCATAGAAATGAATTCGCATGATTTAAATCACAGGGTCTTATTTCCACAATCATCATCATCATTTCAGCATTGTTTTGATGAGAATTTATTTTAAAAAAAAGTTGACACAATTTGTTCAATTTCTCGTGCTATTACTACAATTGACGTAGGTAGTAAAATTATATTCCGCGATTCTTAAAAAAAAATGTATTCTCTTTTAGAAAAAAACTAATAATTATATTTTATAAATAAGTGCCTAATAAAATAAGAAATTCGATTTTAAAATTAACTAAAATTTATTTTAAAACTTCTAATACCTTACAATCAGATAATGACGATCACAAGGCATTATATATTAAAAATAGGGGAACTTATTTCTGCAGGGGTGGCCGTCGAGTATTTTTAATAATCGACGTACCCTACGTACGGGGTTGCATTTATCCGATCCTAATTTTACAGCCGAGTGATTTTAAATTTGAATAGTTTCAACATCTTACTTTATGATTTGTTGTACCTATTGTAATTTGCATATTTTGCATTTAGATTGTGAAATATTCGATTATCATCAAGAATCACAATCATCATGATGCATTTAATGTGGAGATAATCATAGAGAGATAATATTGTTATCAAGATACAAGAAATGTTACAATGTTCAAGAAAAACTGTCTAGAAATAAAATTACGAGTAATTATGGACGTCAGTAGTTAAATAAGTAATTCAAAACGCGTAACTAAGCCGCTCAGACCACCCAGGCTGTTTCTATGGATAGATAACTGTTAGTATGATATTCTAAACGTTACCATATTATTTATTGTCTTCCTCGGGATATTATAGATAGTACGATCAGCATATCGGTTTACAAATTTGATCTATTCTTTTAATGTATTTGTTTTGATTGTACATTATTTTGTGAACTTAAATGGAAAGACGTGGGGGAGGCATATGCCCTAGAATGGACAATACAACACCATAACCTCCTGAGACCCACGGTATCACAGGTGATACCTTTACAAAAATTTTTTTTTTCTGAAATCTAGCAGGTCTTTTTAAAAAAGTTTGGGCTTTTCTTAAACCTTTTGAATGTGTTAATCGTATTATAGCACTTTATTGCCGAATAAATTAGAAAATGCATTGTTTATTGTCATTTAAAATTTCTGTTTTTTGTGACCTTCGACATGGCATTTTCAAGGACAGGTTATTCAAAATTTTTATTGAATAGTCCGTATTTTTTTGTTTGAATTTAAGAATAAATATAATCATTATTACATTTTAGTTAAAATTCGACAGTAATTTGCAAAAAAATATAGTTATTTTCGCGTTTTTTATTGCGGTATCACAGGTGATACCTTGGGCACCCAAGACATAAAAATTACACATTTTTACAGATTTACGGGATCATGCAATATAAGTTTCGAGTTAATTAAGACGTATTAAATTATGGAGAAGTTGCTCAGTAGACCTTTGAAAACCCTTAGGTGGAAAATGGCGGTCTTAGAGGAAATGGAACCATGAAAATTCAAATGGATTCCTCTGATGATGAGCCTCCTGCAGCCATTATTCAATCTTACTTTCTGTGATTCAAAATTTGCCCCTTAACATGATCATTTTATTTGTATGTTTTAAATGATACTGAGTTATACAAATACCCTCTCCAGGCTTTCCAGGAGAGGAGCTTCATCCAATGGAAGCTCCAATGTTTTTGGAAATACATTGAACTCAGTTTTCTTGCAATAATGTCTGTTTGTATCTATATTTCATCCATTTTTCGAGTATAAAGATACTACATAATCAACTACAGCAGCCTGGAATATCTTAGAAGATAAAAATAGCCAAGATTAGCAAGGGTTGCGATGAGCAACAGGATAAGAATCTTACACTAATGAAGTGGTTAGATAGAATTCTAAGTCATTTTTCCAACGTCATCAACTAAGAATGCTGTTTGACCTAGGCCTGCTGAAGGTGGTCTACCACAGACCTTGAAATTCCGTAGCCAGATACTGTAAAATATATTAATATAATGGGTGAAATTGATCTATAGATGATCAATTACTAACAAAGTAACCAACGAGCGGAAGAACAGGCAAGAGTGCAGTAAGACCCATTTGTCTCTGCTTCTATGCTAGTGCAGCTGTCACCTGGATAGATTATCGGTAGGGTACTGTAAGGTGTAAGCTTCCAAGAAAAAAAACAATGCAATAACTTAAATTTACAATGGTTTGGCTAAACATTTAAATTTTCGCCCAAAATTGCCAGCTGTCCTGACATGTTCCAGTCCTTCCATAAATCGAAACATTCATCACCACACAATTAATTCTAAAACAGACGATGTCTTGCTAGAAATATTTTAAGACTGATGAAGCAACGACTTGTGACTGCAGTTCCTCGCAATTATAAAAACCAAAAAGCTGACAATTTTCACTAACAACTATCAAATAAATCTTCCAGATATTAAATTTAAATGCAAGTAAAGCAAGCAAATGTCAGTAGGAATCGAATATATCCATTCTATAATAGATTTTATACCTTAACATTTATAAAAAATACTAATTTCTCAATTTCCTTATCAATGAAAATAACGTAATTAATAGCAACATTTTGTTCGATTCAGACCCAAGGTATCACAGGTGATACCTCCCCTTTTAGGCTTCCAGGGGGGCTAGGAATTTTTTTTCGGATAATTTTGGTATTATCATACTATTTTATGAGTTTGTACAAAAAATCAAATCAATCGGACAAAATTTGATAGTCTGGGTCTCAGGAGGATAAACTAATTTAAAAAAAATAGCCATTGTCTATGCGCACATGGAGGTCTGTAACGGATCTATCACAGAAAAAATCCTAATAAGATTTTATGGTAACCTAAAACTACCATAGCTTTTGTCAGAAAAATATGAATATAGGCTTTTACTGTGGGTAAACCCATTATGACTGGGGCAAAGCCGCGGGTGGAAAGGTAGTATAATACGTTCCGTCCGGCTACGTAACTGAGTTTTGTAACCAGCTACGTAATGGGAATATTTTTTATCGCTTGGAACCCAGTTATGAAGGAAGTATTGTTTGTCTTTATTTGTAACTCATTTGTAACTAGCTACATAGTAGGAATTATTTTTCTTAGTCGGAAATCCAGATACGTATAGAGAATACTTTGTCTCAACTTGTAACTGATTTATAATTAGCCTTTGGTGTCCCAACGTGTCTCGCCAACGCTTTCGTGATTTTGTTTGGTGAGTTATTTTTATGTTTTATGTTTAAAAATATATCTTTGTTTTATTTTAGATTATTTTGAATTGTCAAGTTGGTATTTTTTGTTGTCTTTTTTGTACTGATATCATAATATTTTAGTTTTTATTTATTTTGTTCCGCATAAATTGTAAGTAAGTATCTATGACTCCATTCCATGTTATGCCTTCAAAGTGTAATATATAACATGTATGGTAATAATAAATAATTGGAATACTTACCCCCAGTCACGAAATGCAGCTGATAGGTGTCGAATTCCCAGGACGCACTTCTAGATAATAGGAGCTGTGGAAGAAGAGTATTGTTAGATCAACACGGACTGACTACCAACTGACAGATTATTCAAACTAGGTCGTGAGAAAGTTTAAGTCAAATTCTCAAAAGAGTGAAGAGAAAAAATGTTCAGTACAAAACGTAACTTTCTCACAATCTAGTTCGAATAATCTATCACTTAACAGGCAGAACTGGAGGTCTCTTGAAAACGAATTCGATAATATCGCAAAAGTCACAGTAGGTATTTATGTCAAAGTCAAGAATTTATTTCGTATATTTACAAATTTGAATCGAATTCGCTTGTCAGAGAGATCAACTGTTGCACAAAACTCATAAATAAATCATTTTCTTAATTGCAGCGACCTTTATTGGTAAATTACAAATAAAATGCCGAACTTTTGCTCCCGGATTCAGCTACACAGATTTTATAAAAGCTGGCCGATGACTCGATTTGGACAAGCTCTCACTTCGTATTATCTGTTCCGCTCGGTTCCATTGGATTATTTCATTATTTTAAAAATGGAATAACACTCTTTCACACCACGCGGCTCTCACCCGAGCTTTGATGTTGTAGTGTAATATTAGGGTTAGAGCAGACATTTATTTTATTGTAAAATGGATTTTTTTTAAATCATGTTATTCCTATGAAATATTCATCGCCTCAAAATTCGTTTACGCAAGCAGCCACAGTTAATGAAAAAATACCACCCTAATACCGATAAGATAAGAAATATCAGGTCACTATAAGATATAGCAATCATCTATCCTAAATAAGGTGAGTCTTAATTTAACTCTTAGGTATCTGTTTTCAGCTAAAACATAACTTCGCTTTGGAAGATTATATTGTAATTTATGAATTGCAAAAGGAACTTTATTCGCATGAGTTAACATCAGAGATTTATTCGCAATCGCAGCTTCTGCAGCACAATATTCAGTTCTCAAGAATCCTTTAAGAATTGAAACTTACATAGACATTTGTACAATATTACACTATTCCGATATAAGGCCAGAGGTGAGTTCATATGATTTCATATCGAATATTGCAATTTATGAAAAAAAAAATATTATATTTTGTATGTCTTATGCTGTTAGTTTTCCTAGTATTCAATAAATAAATAAATCTATCTTCTAAAGAAATAATCGATAACAAACGTGATATACGACAAAAGTTGCACTATTGTGAGGAGTTGGCACATATAATCCGGACCAGCTACTTTATGATGGACAACCGACAACAACAAATTATATCTGAGCACAGCTCATCATTATGATTAAGACTAACTAATCTCTCTCGACGAGAAGTACCGATGTCCCAGCATCTGTAGAGCTCTTTTATTTTCCGCCTCAGATGAGCAGTAATTTCGGTTGGAAGCGACTTGCATCAACTGTAATCCAACAACCTTCAATTGGCTTAAACCTATCCAGATTATTGGTCCAATTTGTGTGTTTGACTGCGTTCTCGATTCGCATTCGGAGACCGTTTAAAATCTGTTCTAAGTGCCAAATGGACAGAACATTACTATTTCACCGAGCTTATCGGCTTGGCTAATTCAGTCGACCTAGCACTTGCATAAATAAGTGAATCACAACATAGCCCTCACAAGCTAAATTATTAACGTTCTAAACACAGAACTGACCGGTGTTACCTACCAACGTAAATAATATATATTGTGAGTTGCCATCTTGCCATGTGTCCATAATTGACTCGACCGCGCGGAATCGCTAGCACTCCCAGTTATTAGAAAGTGGTATAGAAAATATTACATGATCACAACGTAACCTTAGTCCTCGAGTGATAGTCGAACCCACGCCACCCAGTTAAGCCCTGGTTGCGCTAACCACTACGCTATCGTGGAGTTGCGTAAGAGCTTGAATTTATCCCATACCTTTTATCTTTAGTTAAGCACTGATTGCACCATCTATCACTCGAGGACCAAGGTTACGTTGTGATCTTGTAATTTTTCCCATACCATTTTCTAATAATTTAGAAAACTGAAGTGAGAATCGATCACTAGTTATTTTCAACCTAAAACGTATAGTATTTTGAGGCATTGTTCGGAACATTAAGGATTCGCAGTAAGCAATAAGATAATTATATTAACGCGGGCAGCACATAAAAAATAGTTTTTAAAAAAATATCGCAGGCTAACAAGCTTAATATTAAGTAATTTAATATTAAGCTTGTTTGGGTTTTCTATATGAGATCCATGTAGTATTTTTCTCGAATCATTAAAACATAATTAATATTTTTGAAGAATAATCTTGTATTGTGCACATTAAGAACTGTATAAAATAAATAAATATCTGGAGATCGAGAGATTCGCCAATATAAAGTCGCTCAACGAGCTATGGAAAGATCTGTGCTCGGAGTTTCTTTGCGGAATAGGATCCGATAAGGCCATATCTGCCGAAGAACCGACAACCGTTGGAGTAAACGGGTTCTTGAGTGGAGACCGCGACTAGGTAAGCGTAGTGCACCTATGTCCAGCAGTGATATAAATAAAAAAATATAGCCGGACAATTCACACAGCAACATTGTATAAGCTCGAAGTTTGTGTTACGTGAATTATGAATTGTATTTCAAAACAAAATTAAGTAATAAAAGGTAATATATACCCATGATATAATAATGTAATTAAAATTAAGTAGATACGAGATCATGTAAATATAATACTTCTACATGACATGTAACTTATATTAAGAGCTCCAGAACAGTCAATTAAATGTTGAAAGTATCTGTTCCAAATATAAAATATGGAACTGATATAATTCTGCATTTTAATTGACTGCCAGATTGACTGGCCAGATTGAGCGCAAGTCCGACCTTAACGATAGATATTTATATATGGAAGAGATATTTTCAACATTCGATATATAAAACTATTTAAATATGAATTCGAATTATCGAAGCGAACTGCGAACCTTTAGCATTGGGGTCGGACTTGCGCTGTCAATCTGTCTGTCAATTAAAATGCAGAATTATGAACCGCTCTCTGTTTAAAAATAGAATAACAATGCAGAATGTAGCTGTCAACAAGGACATATTCACGATCTTGGCCCACAACCAAGAATCACGGGCGGACATGTGTAGGGAACAAGAACAACTCATACTAAGAAGAATGTACATAACTGGTCACAAGACGGTCTGTAGAATGAGTTCAGAGACATAGGCATCATATGAGATCTCCTGATCAAAAAGCAATTAACCAACTCAAATATGGGGTGATGCTAAATAATCAGTTTATGATGGTTCCAGATCCCCTTACTCCATTCGATTTTTTTTCTAAAAGTCATTTCTTTTCAGCCATCTATGACCAGCCTTTTTAGCATTTAATATTTGGATTGATTGTTTTACTTCTAAAAATATTTATAAGAAATAACGGTACCTAAGCATAAAAAGTGTCTATAGAATTTTCAATGATTTTCATTAAAAAACTATGTGGTATTTTCCAGAAGAACAGCAGCAATCTTACACAGCTTGTAGCGTGACTATTATACCAAATCCCTCAAGATTGGTATTGAGGAGACCCATAACGGTACCATAGTACGACGTAATATGGTATGTTTTGATGAGGGGCAGACTACAGCCTTCAAGCTCATGCGCCTGATCAAACCTATGACCCTCTTTAAGTACAGCAGAGATGAACGAGGATACAGTCAAGTGGTCCCACGACTAAGCTGGGACTGCGGTTCCTGTCGCCTGATTAGTTTTTTCTTGTTTATTTCTTTGGGCGAGTGGGATGGGACCACTCGTAATTTTAACCTCAAATCTATTGTTTAAAGTACAGTTGGCATCATGTCTTATTGCTAATCAAATCGCGGTGTAATTATTACGCAGATTGCATTCGTACAGCTAGCTTTGAGTGTTCAATCAGCACTTCAGATTTATTGAAATACACAATTCAGTCAATCGTTGTGACTCGTCAACGTGACAAGTGATAGTGTTTACGGAATGGTGCCAAGCGCAACAAAACGTAAAGGGTCACAGAATTGATTTTACAGATGAACCGTTGGTCTTTCTTATCACTTTTGGTTAGACCAAAACTTTTGGTTAAACAAAAATTATGGAGCAAACATAATTTTATTTGTTATTTGAGTGATTGACTCTCACTTAAGATTTCTAAATTATTAGAAAACGGTATGGGTTACGTTGTCATCTTGTAATTTTTCCCACACAATTTTCTAATAAACATAATCTTTATTAAATTATTTTATAATCGAGTAAGTAAAAACACGTCACAAAAAGATGACCTGCAATCAGCGTATCTATGGGATACAGGCTTACGGTCGCACGACCACTTCACTTCCAATCCCTTGAGAGCATGAGAGGGCTATTCCCTCCATACATTCATTAGCTAATATATAGATGAAACCACTAGACTACCAAAGGTCGTGTGCTCTTTAAGCAATTGGAAAGGAGTTGACAATCGTCTTCGTGAGTGGCTAAAACACACAACTCTCTTCAGTATCCACTTTATAATATTAGAACGCGAAATGGGGATCATTTATTTATTGAATTACTCCGTGACAAATGGCGCTTTAAACAATAATACAACATACGAAATGTCAAATCTTAAAATATTCAATCATGGTAATGGACCCGTGTTTAAATATCGTTAAAAATATGAGTATTTAAGAAATGATGTCCACTTTATGTTTGTTATTTGAAACGTCTTTACCTGAAGTTGTAAACAAATAAACCATACTGTTTACAGAGGTTTTACTCAAGTGGACGTTTATCGCAAGAAGCAAGGGCCGACACTCATCTTTTCATGTCTATTTAGTACTGATAAATATAATAAAATTAATTTACTAGCTCATTTCTTCATACTTGACTCAGTGAGCTGTACTGAGGACCTTGTTAGTGAAATTCCGTTTACCCTTTTGTAAAATTAGTTGAACAGGAAAATTATCAAGATTGCGAATTTGCGACTCTGCTTATTATTTCACAGACATTTTCTATTTCATCAACTAAAACGAAGGCAATCCTTGAAAAGAAAACCCTTGATGGCTCGGTCAATAAGACAATATTTGTCTGTTTCGAGATGGTGGTCGTGATATTGAGTCTGCAAGTATATCATCATCATAACAACTCATGTCCTAGAACATGTTTTATTATTATATGACCAAGAAACGCCACAGTCGGTAAAGCTTGCAAATTAGATACCAACGTCGAGAACATCATAATCCAATCAATTCGACCAAGAAATTTTGTTAAAGTTTAAATCAAATCTATCCATCGTTGAAAAAAATCATTAAAGCCAGGAGAAAATATTTCAAAAAACCACAATATTATATATTGACTTTTTAACGAGACTTTGCTAAAATATTCACCCACATGCCTATTAAAGACAAAAGTGAAAAACAACAAGACCTTCACTAACTTCAAAGTATCAACATTTCTCACTGTGTTACGTAAAAGCACGTAAATATCGAAGACATGTCCATGAATACCAATAAAGGCATTAGAATTAGTTACGACTCAGTTGCGACAATGGCCGAAGGTCCATATGGCCGGTACACAAAAGGAAACACTGTCCAAGGAACAAATAGACGTGTAATTGCGAAGATAAGATACATTGGATCCAGACGGCACTCGTGACTATTGAGGCCTTTACGACTATGTTAAATGATTACCTCTTCTGTTATACGGATTTAAAAATATAACTTTGAGCAGATTCTCAATAAAATACTATAAATGAGCTATACAACCCATGAATGTCTTAAAACTGTGCCTATTTCTTCAGTTTGGTTTAGCTCTTTGTGTAAACCACAGAGCAGTATTTGCTCCGTGGTGTAAACATACAAGATGAAAGTCACTCACTTAAGAGTGACATTTCTATATTTTATTACTACTAAATCTTATTACAAATTGAAATATTACTGCGGGACACAAACTAATACGGGCTTAACCCCACACAACAGCTAGTTTGGATATATACAGATTTACACCTGAGCGTGCAGCAATGTTGGTATCAATTATAATTTGTCAACATTTGAAATGTGAAAACTTCTTATTTCAAGTTTTGAGCGCAATGAACATTTTTTTGAGATTAGCACGTTATCCTGATTATCCTGATATTACGCATTTAACCATATCCCTACTATTAATGGTTTTAAATCTTTAATACCAGAAAAAGACGCAAGCAAAATATACATAGTTAATGGGTGCATAAGTGTCAACTTTAAAAAGCTTTTTTATGTATTTCGGTCAAAACTGATTTTAAGAAAGGTTATGTACTTAACATTGAGTAAAGTACCAGATGTAATATTTACCATCGGGTTCACCGCAGTGAGAGCGTGCCATATCTTGTCTCGGAGTTCAGCCCTATCAAATATATTAAAACATTTCGTTCAAAAAGAAGTGAGTTTTACTAAAACAATTTGAGAACTAAGGTCGTACAAAAAAAATATACATCCCTAAGTAAGTACAGTTAATGTTTTATAATTACTTAAGCATTTGTAAAATTTCATATTCATTTAGAAACACGACTATATTTCGGCGCCTGTTCATAAATTCCCTCCCTGCGACAAATTTTATAAATGTTCTATGAAAACTCGAAAATGAGGTTGAATCGCCCAATCTTCCATTTTACATGTGTATTGTAGTTGAAGATTACCTAACAACTTATGAAACCCCTTTTTACACCTTCAATGTATATACATATATATATGCATCTACGGGACGCCACGGTTTGACACTACGCGACAAAGTATGCCTTTATATCGAGAACGTTTTTTACTTTCGTAAATGAAATAAAAGTCCCTTTTAACCTTAAAATCCAGAAATTATTCTCGTTTAATCTAGTCGAGTTTAGATTCGCGCAAAGTTATTTTTTTTTGAAAAGGCAACCTTGATCAGGTGCGATCCCAAAACGTGTCATCTATAACATTTCTCGGTACCAAAAGATAAATAAATAAATAATAAAAATAAATAAATATTGCTGGACAATTTTACACAACGACATCTAGCCCCGTGGTAAGCTCGAAGCTTGTGTTACGAGTGCTGATCCAATACCATAACACCCCTATTCACGTTCCCACTGCTGGGACACAGGGACTTCTCTCTTGGCGAGAGAGATTAGGCCTTAATTCACCACGCTGGCCAAGTGCGGGTTGGTGAATGACACATGTTCTTCAAACTTTGAGAAGTTCTCAGAACATGCCGGTTTCCTCACGATGTTTGCCTTCACCGTTAGAGCACGTGTTTTTTATAGCACACATAATTTTCCAAGAAGAAAAATCAGAGGTGCGCGGCGGGGTTTGAACCCACGACCTTCGGAATGAAAGTCGGGTGTGCTCCCACTTAGCCAACACGGCTGATCCAATATATCTCACAAATTATTTACCTGACAATGTAGGGTATAATCTATGAGTGATTTCAAATGTAGGCCCTACATTTGAATATTGAGTGGATATGCAGATACGAGCACTGTGGCATCCCATTGAGGCACGACTATATCATCATCACCCACAATATACGTTCCCACTGCTGGGATACAGGTATTTTTATCTCGAGAAATATTAGGCCTTATTTCACCATGCTCACCAAGTGCGGGTTGGTGAATGACACATACCCTTTAGAATTTTCAAAATTATCAGAACATGCCGGTTTCCTCACGATGTCTATCTTCACCTACAGAGCACGTGTTTTCAAAGTGCATCTTCAAGAAGAAAAATCTAGAGTTGTCTCCACCAACCAAAAGCCACGACCTTCGGAACATACATAATGATGTACTTACGTCAGCCTGCGTGTAGTAGCTGCTGTCTAAGATGGCCACGGTCGGGTCCTCCGATTGCTCGGCCGCCTTCCAGTCTCGTCTGAACGTGTGGAAGTCCCCGAGCGACTTCCTCCTCTTGAGTCCGGACATGTCATTGTCGAAGCACTGACTTAGCTCTTCGGCGAAGGCGTTACCTGTTGACAAACATGTAATATGATAAATATTGTCATGAAATACATGAAATTAGATCATAGAAATTGGTTTTTATGTAAAAATTGAACTAATCTTCTATTTTACTACTGTCGTGGTTTGTTAAATTCATATTGAATAATTACACGTCGCGCGCCGCAGTGCACTGCGGACCGGCGAGCGGTCGTGATCCGTGTCCTTGCAGTATGTCCTTGACCCTGATGAAGTCCCACGTTCTGGGACGAAACGGTTAATCAATAGTCTACGTAAATAAGGTTCGTGTATTGCCCGTTTATCTCAATATTAATTTAATCTTCTATTAATAAACTTTTCAATACTTTGGATAGGACTTACAACACGGCTTTATTGGGTGTACATGCCTTTTTGAAAACAGATGGAAATATTCCTTATATGCGCGAAATATTTTAAATAATACATCGTAATCGTAAATATGGTAATAACTACTTCAAAATAGTGTACTTACTAGTAGTTAGGAGTATTTAGGGATATTATATTCACATTCGAATATGCAAATGTATACGTCTATAATCTGGTTCGATAATAAAACATAACGATAACAAATCATAATGTAACATACATTTCATCTTGATAGTAGATAAGAGTGTTGACTGTACATGATATCGTCGAGTTCTCACGCATACCATGACTATAATAAAGTATTGGTAAATATTATGAGGCGTGTTGGCTAAGTGGGGCACACTCGACTTTCAATCCGAAGGTCGTGGGTGCAAACCCCTCCGCGCACCTCTGGATTTTACTTCTTGAAAATTTTATGTACGCTTTGAAAACACGTGCTCTAACGGTGAAGGCAAACATCGTAAAGAACTAGTATGTTCTGTCTAATATTTAAAAAGTTTGGGCATTAAGAGAGAAGTCCCTGTGTCCCAGCAGTGGAAACGTAAATAGAGGTGATGATGTTAATTTGCAATATTGCATTGTGAGCCCTAAGATTCTAAGAATAAAATCTCGACTGAAGCTACGGTATAACTTGGTTACAGAATTTTCACAAAAACATGAGTGACTCCCAACATTGCCAACAAAATCATCAATCAACATTAATTGATTCGTCTCAGTTAGCCGTAAAAAAATACAACCGCATTTTAGTAACAAACCGAACGCAAGAGCCCTTGTAACAAGGCACCATAATTATATATAAATACTCTAGCTTTCCGCCCTTCGGCTTCGCCCACGTTTCACACTTTCCCGCTATAAATTTTCTTTGCTATAAACCTCACGGAGCCCGAGACCTTTCCAACGAATGCAGAACCGTGGAAATCGGTTCGTGCGTTCTAGAGTTATAGCGTCAGGAAGGAAAACCTGACTTATTTTTATATAGTAGATAATATATTTTATGTTTTTATTATAAACATAAAGGCTTAGAGAGTAATCGTGCGTAATAATAATAATTTATGTATTTATCGGAATAACACGAGGGTTACTTTTAACCGCGGCAAAATCCACTATAAAGCGAGAAAGTTTTAAAACGCAAGAAATTTAATTAAAACACGGGAAAAGCCGCGGTCGGAAAACTCTTAAAAACTTGGGAAAGTTATTTAAAACGCGGGTAAAGCTACGTGTGGAAACTAGTGTGAAATAATTACGATCGAAAAGTCTAGAGTTAGTATGTAGCGTCCTTGTGAAAGATAAACGTGCTGATTACCGACTCGCTCTGTATGTATCGGTGTTAATGTCACACTGTACTCGTATTGTGGTTGAGGCCTCTGATGGTGTAAGGACGGGCGTGATGCCTTAAGTTTTAAACAATGTGAAAAATATTTGGTTAAAGTTTACCTACTAAATATATGTATAATCTATAATAATAATTTCATCAAGGGGTACGGTAGACTCGATCGAAACCTTATATCAATAACAAAACATAAAAAAATATTGATTTTGAGTCGACATCCTATTTTATATCCGCAAAATTCGGATTATGGAGAATTTCGTCAAATTTCACCCGAGCGGAGCCTGGTTTTCATGTAGTTAAATATAATTATGTAGGTATAGTAAAACCATTTCTAAAATGAACGCCCCTCCACCGAATTCTGTATTTTTTTTTCTGTGTATTCTGTTTTTCTGTATTTCCTCTCACACGTTGAAATCATCACAGTTTTGTGGAGGGGAGTTCATTTTTAGAATGGTTTTACTATACTTATATATTATTATCTTTAGCTTATACACAAACCTTAGTGGTTTTCTTTGTGCTATTCTTATACCATTATGGGAAAGTCAACATTTCGGGATTCCAACATTTTAGGAATTCAACATTTTGAACCTGGATGCATTTTTTTAATGTTATTAAAGTACGATAAATAAATAAATAATAATTATGCATTATTACTATTTTTTTTGTATTTCAAAGTATAGAATTCTACAAATTATTACGTTATAGTTTGGCAAAATAGGTATATATTTTATGCAGTGTCACTTAAAAAACGTGTTATTATTGTATTTGACAGTATGAAAAACTAAGGTAAATATGTTATTTTACCTGAAAACAAAATAAAAAACAGAAATAATTCGAGCCCGGAATAAAAAAACAGCAAAAAGAATCGACAAGGAATCAAGGAATAAAACGATAGCGAAAAGACGCCATCGAGGACAAAAAGAATCATACGAAAAAAATATAAAGCAAACGAATATAATAAGGTACTTTAATTTCTTCTTTTTAAAGTTAGTTAAGTAATTTGTTAAACCTTATTTGAAAATAGAAACATTTATATTAGTATTTGAATAAAACGAACAAAACTTTATAAGAAACTTTATAATTGGCCTTCCATAAATGGCAAAGTTTGTCATAATAATAATACTATATTATCGTTGTGTCTAGCTGTAAGTTTCCTTAAAATTGTGAAAATAAAATAATTCGTTTGACCTACCAACATAGTAAAGAGTGGTGAGTGATAAACACAATATCTCTGAAATCAAACTAACTTACTTTATGACCGACTTGACTGTAATGAGAAAACATTTTACCTAAAAGTAGTCAATAACCTTCGTAGACAAAAGGAATATAAATAAATATTGCTGGACAATTCACATAGTAATATTTAGCCCCGTGGTAAGCTTGAAGCTTGAGTTACAGCTTAATATCTTACGTAAGAACTTAGACCAGTTGTTTCTTAAGTCCAAACAAACAACTCTGACTTTATAATAAAAGAATTGATACATTATTTCTCAGCATAAGCGTTGGTTTTCCTATAAAAAAACATAAGACTTTCATTGTCCTTGTCTGATAACAACGCTTTTTTATTGAAAATGAGCTCAGTTTTGTTGCGTACAAATAATACTGATATTGTAAAGTCCAGTTTAATGGACCTCCATTGTTAGATATACCTCTCGCCCCTTCACTTCTTTTTAATTCTTTCTTAATTTTGAAGAACAAGAGGAATATTGTGGCAATTCTCTAATTTGTTTTTACCACAAAAAGGGACAAAAATTGTAAAATAACTGAAGTTTTGATTGGATGCGGAACATACCTAAATACAGAAAAAAAACTAAAAATCGTCAATATAATGTAGTTCCATCCAGTATAATTATATTGATCCTATGAACACAATATCTCTGAAAACAAACTAACTCCATGACCGACCCAGATTTATTTTAGTATCAAGCGAAGTATTGGATTAGACTCAGTTCAGTAATTACAACACGAAACAGGTAACATACCATGATTTAAGTTTTTTCTTTCCTTATTTCTCGTTTTAAATGTTATCTTCATATCCTTACATATTATAAATGGGAAAGCGTGTCTGAGTGTCTGTTTTTCACGAGAAAATGTAGCGACGGATTGTAGTGATATTTTAATGTTTTCTTTGAATTGAAGGGTGTGACATAGACTACGTTTTACCGCGGCAGGGAAAAAATATAATTCCGCGGGAAAGTGTAGAACGCGGGCGAAACCGCGGGGCGGAAACCTTCCCCGATAGATATACTATCAAACACCAAGTTATAATTTCCAAATCGAAATACTCTGTTATAAGTAAACACTACAATCATTGTTTGATCATCAACATGGTTTATCAATCCTTCTTTGGTAAAAAATATAAACTAAAAATCCGGAACAGTTACAAATACAATAGAGTTGTGGCTACTAAATTCAAACTTAAGTTTCTAATGTGGCTAAGCGAAATATGAAACCTAATTAAAAAGCCTACGTGGTGTAATAAATCTGAGTTAATTAAAATCTTATACCCTTCAACAGGTTTAGATTAATGGTGTTTTGCATGTTAGTAAGGTAATACCGATGGAAAGTGATGATGAATGTAATATATTTTTTTTTTAAGTACACCAATCTCTTTGTGGCGCACTGGGCGAAGGACTGCTTGAGACGCAAGAGGTTGCTGGTTTCATTCCCGCCTCGGACTAACATTTTTACGATCTGCATTTATTTGGTCAGTGTCTGGATGGTATACTAAAATATCTATCTATGTTATATGAAGATTGAAACGAATTACCAAAAGGCCTCCTTAACAATTTAGTAACCGAACTTTAAAAATATAATGATTGTTTGGTTTGTTTGTTCTTACCATTTTTACAATTTCACATTTTGTGGTTGTTGATATACTCGTAATAGCCCGGTCAATTTAGACATAAAAATGAGAGTGAAGTTACATAAAGTCCCAACAAGCTGAATTTCAGTGAAATTGTTCAAAATATAAATAGAAACAATGTCTAGGAATTCCCCATCATTCCCCACTACCTTACACTTATTTTATAAAAAGTAAATCCGTTTTTTGGCCGTAAGTTTTGTTATAAGTATATTGTATATCTGTAAGGGCTGTGGATTTTGTGTTAAATAAATAAATACCTAAAAAAAATTATTCAAGGTCAAAGGTAAAAAAAAGAGTAAGTTTTATCATAAAAGTACCTGAGATCTAATTGTAGATCATGAAATTATCTAGAAAAATGTATCAATACTTTTTTTATTACGAGCCCACGTTTCTGAGATATAACGATTCAAAAAGTTATAAAAGTTGTTTTCAAAATGTAATGAAATGTTCAAAAAGTTATTAAATAGCGTCAATAGCGATGTATCGCATGATATTTTGTCGGAATCAAACGAATCCTCCATTGTTTGTGATACAATATTAGAGCGCGACCGGCCTTGACAATTTGTGCATGCCATAGTGGCATATATTATAATATAAATTTAACGTATGTTTAACGTTTTAGGGAGTTTTATTTTTAAACTTTACTTACACTACTTTTAAAAGATGATTCACCGTATGATACATAGAAGCCTTAAATAACAACGACACATAACACAACAAAACCACATACCTTGTTTTACAGGAGATGTATCTGTAACAAGAAAAATAAAATTAGTATAAAAAATATCGTGTCATCCCTACAAGCACAATCAAATATCTAACATACTAATTTGTTTAAACTATCATAGTATAGCTTTTAACTATATTTGAACATGAAACGGGTAACATACCTACCATGATTTAACTTTTTTCGACAATTTCAAATTTGCCAGTGCCTTAAGCCTCATCGTGAAGATGGCTTTTAAAACAGTGTAGAAATAGGGGAAAACTTAAAAGCATTTATGTTTATCTTGGTATGTTCCCCTTTTCATGTTTATATTATTGATTTATTTCGAATTTATAGAGAAACTTACAGTTAATCATGCATTGCGAAGCCTATATTATATTATAAGTCGCGAATAGAAACTAAGCTTACTTGTGAAATACTAAGCAGATTACATAATTTCTACATATTTCATTCATGAAAATTCATGTAGATTTTCAGCCAATTTGTGGAAACGCAGATTAAAACATAGAGAGGTTACAAACAGATGATTGGTAAACAGCAGCACTTACAATGTATTCCGTGACATGTTTTCTACTGACGCCCCGTGTAACGTTATTTCAAAGCGTATTTCGATGGTTTCCGGAAAGTCTTAGAACTGTAAAGCTTTTCAATTTACCTTATATAAAAATAAGGATGTATAGAGCATGAGAAAATTATCAAAGAAAGAATTGATTTGTTATCGAAGTGCTGCAGCTATATTTGTTGATGTTTATTTTTTACACAATTATGTTCGCTCTGGTGGTACAATAAATTTATTTTAATTGATTTATTTAGTCACAGCTTACAGGACATAACTTAATTTATTCTATTATTATGTGATATTTTTGTTTTTAGATTATTCAAACTGGTGATAAAAAGTGACAAAAAGTCATATACTCAATAGAAATAAATAAATATTGCTGGATAATTCACACAGCAACATGTAGCCCTTATTAAACTTTCAGCGAGATCATTGATAAAGATTACGAAGAACCAAGGCCCCAGATGTGATCCTTGAGGGACACCTGATCTATCTATGTATGTTTACACACTCCGTATACATGCATAGATAGATAGTTTTATTAAACATAAATAAATCAAGTAAGCGAACATTTTATTAATGATGATAAAAATAATTAATAACCTCTAATAGGCTCTATGTAACTATTTAAAATTCTACTTATGTATATTTAAGCCGTTGATTTTCCAAATAAATAAAAATAAATAAATAAATAATTATTCAAACGTTATTTATTTAACTTTTTTATCGAGGTAAGTGCAGTAAGTGCAATAAGTTATGTGTGGTTTGTTATTCAAATTATTGATAGCGCATCAATTGAACTTCCCCGTTAGAAATGGTTTTAAATGCCGTGGATTTAAATACCGATTTGTTACAAGTAATAGTCCAGTCAATTTAAACATTCTAAGTTACAGAAAGTTCCAACAAGCTGAATTTCTGTGAAATTGTTCAAAACATAATTATAAACAATGTCTAGAAGTTCCCCATCATTCCCCATTAAGGAAAAAAAGTTATTCAAGGTCAAAGGTAAAAAAAATAAGATTTTCGCGATTGTCAGCAAAACGGTAAGTTTTATCATAAAAGTACCTGAGAACTAATTGTAGATCATAAAATTATCTATAAAAATGTATCAATACTTTTTTCTTACAAGTCACCGTTTCTGAGATATAACGGTTCAAAAAGTTATAAAAATTGTTTTCAAAATGAAATGAAATGTTCAAAAAGTTATTAAATTGCGTCAATAGCGATGTATCGCATGATACTTTGTCGGAACGAAACGAACCCTCCATTGTTTGTGATTCAATATTAGAGCACGACCGGCCTTGACAATTTGTGCATGCCAACTTTTATAACTTTTTGAATCGTTATATCTCAGAAACGGTGGCTTGTAAGAAAAAAGTATTGATACATTTTTATAGATAATTTTATGATCTACAATTTGTTCTCAGGTTTTTTTATGATAAAACTTACCGTTTTGCTGAAAATCACGAAAATCTCATATTTTTTACCTTTGACCTTGAATAACTTTTTTTCCTTAGTGGGGAATGATGGGGAACTTCCATGCATTGTTTATAATTATGTTTTGAACAATTTCACAGAAATTCAGCTTGTTGGGACTTTCTGTAACTTCACCCTCATTTTTCTGTCTAAATTGACTGGGCTATAATTGACATCTCAATTAATGCAAACCTGAAATCATTTAACATTTTAGTAAATTAAATTTGATTTAAGGCTAATATAATTAGTATCATTAAATTAATCAATTTACAAGGACTATAAGTATTTTATATTTTACTGGGTGACTTTTTACTTTACTAGGTGAACTTTTTATTCATATTCACCCCTATTTACGTCCCCACTGCTGGGACACAGAGACTTCTCTCTTTACGAGAGAGAAGTCAAACAGATTAGGCCTTAATTCACCACGCTGGCTAAGTGCGGGTGAATGAAACATAACTTAAAAACTTTTCAGAGTTCTTAAAACATGCCGGTTTCCTTACGATGTGCACGTACCCGCGACTTTCGAAATGAAAGTCGAGTGTGCCCCCACTTAGCCAACACGGCTTTTTACAATACAATTCAATATACATTTCTTGATTATTGTATTTTATCCTTTCTTATTTTATTTATATGCTATTGCATGCCAATTCATTTGTTTTAGGCAATTCTGCTCATAATTTAATTGAGTTCTGACACAAATATTGAATTATTTAATTACCTATAGTAAAGCAGTGTACAGAATCCTGTTAGTAACATTTCAAACATATTTTGTTTGAAATATTGAAACACCATTTTAATTAAGGTTTATTTTTTGTGAGGGTACGGGGATAAAACAATTAAAATTTCGGAATACAATTGTACCACGGTCGGTAATTGTTATCTGGAATTTATTTACAAATTGTATTTTCAAAGTGTAGACCGCTTGTTATTTGATTTTTATTTTTAGTTTTATTAGAATTTGTTTGAACGCGGTAGTAACATGAGCTCCTGGTTCGATGCTGAAAAATATTTTTCATCAGATAGTTTATTTTTATTAATTCCCACGACATAAATAAATGCAGTTACTTGACAAGTACACCATAAGAATAATACCAAATCACACCAATAAATAGGAAGACTGAGGAAAATATATAAAACGCAGACATAGACGAGAGGTGGGCCGATACGAATCTCTGATAGTAATAAAGCTTTTGGAAAGGGCCGAAATTTTAAAGGCATACAAATCCATACGTGAATGAACGGAATCAAATTTTAACATAAGTAGATATTTAGCGCAAACATGATGTAATTAAATAAATAGTAATCATGTATTAAGATTTCGGACGCAGTGGCTTGCACTAAACGCGCGGGCACGCTAATTGATAAAGCAGACTTATATGACGATTTTAACACGAATAACAATTCGATATTTTTCTACTTCATCCCATTATCATAGCTTTTTCATAAACGATGTTATCGTCCCACATGATATTATGGGACGTTACCGTCTTACTACTCAACACGGGTCTCTCGAGAACCTATTATAGGTCTTGGAGGGTAAGTATGGTATATTCATCACGCTTGAAAGGCAGACAAAAGGCGCACAGAGAGTTCTCATCTTCTTGACGCCAGTGATTATCGGCCCGCATAAAAAAATCTTCATTCGTCCCGAATTGTTGTCTGCATTCGGACCTAACTATTATTTATATTAAAAATCTGCTTCTGTCCCACTTTTTTATCTCTGCATAATTCACTCTCACCCTAAGAGTAACTTTATCTCTGCGATAAAGTCTGTCGCTTGGTCATCAAGAGCATAGTTCAATAGTATTTTATATAGATGGTGTAATATAGTTCGGCTACAGTTCATTTCACCTGTACACAATCTACGCAACGCAACGCAAATATACAATTAAACACAACATGTACTTTTAAATAATCTATGATAGATAACCTTATCAGGCGTGTTTACGACCAAATCACAAAACTACTGACCAGTGAGCGATATTATATGTGTTAATTAGCACATAAAGGCCCTTACACCCGATTTAGATTAAGATATCTCTTGATTTGAACATATAAGATAATATTTATTAAGACTTAATATTAAATAACCCAGAAAGATATGCTACATTTTAACGATATTTCTTCGTAATATCGTTGTCCGAGACTCCGTCCTCGTTAAATTATGTTTATGTCACGTCTTATAGACTAAGAGCCTGTGATGGCCAGACCTTCCTTTAATTCACAAGCGTGAAAATTATTTCATGTGTATGTCTAACATAGGTAAGAATAACCCCCAAACATGAAACCTGGATCGCGGTTCCTTTGGGAGATAACAACCTTTTACCTGTTATCTCCCAAAGGAACCGCGATCCAGGTTTCATGTTTGGGGGTTATTCTTACCTATGTTAGACATACACATAAAATAATTTTCACGCTTCAGAATTAAAGGAAGGTCTGGCCATCACAGGCTATTAGTCTATACTAAGAGCCCGGTCTGGCCAGACCTTCCTTTAATTCGCAAGCGTGAAAATTCTTTCATGTGTATGTCTAACACAGGTAAGAATAACCCCCAAACATGAAACCTGGACCGCGGTTCCTTTGGGAGATAACAGGTAAAAGGTTGTTATCTCCCAAAGGAACCGCGATCCAGGTTTCATGTTTGGGGGTTATTCTTACCTATGTTAGACATACACATGAAAGAATTTTCACGCTTGTGAATTAAAGGAAGGTCTGGCCATCACGGGCTCTTAGGTTATTATCATAACGGAGCAAGAATTTAAATAGCCTATCCTGTGACTCCTGTGTATCCTGGACGTTATAATATTTATTTACCAAATTTCATCAAATTCGGATCACAAGTTCAGGCGTTATTGAAAAAATTCTTAAAAACGTCATATTAGAATCAAAACAGATTATAATTGTAAATCCTTAAAAAATATTTTAATTAAATTCGAGTTATGGTTCTAGAGCGAGTCAAAAACTATTCAGTATGAAAAATTATATCTGCAAATGTCCACCACGACCAAGCTGACAGATGTCGATTCTTTCATCAGTTTTTATTTTTTTTGAAGAAATAAACGGCCCACACACGTTGTGCATGCAAAGGCTTCTCAATAATCGCTTTAGGATTTTCAGAAGCCCACATGCGCCCAATTTGGCTTGTTGATGTACCCTGACAAGTGAAAATGGGCTTCGTCCGAAAAAATCCGAAAATATCACGAATTTTACGAAACGTAACTACTTATAACAGAATCACCATTTTCATTTTAATGTTTCATTTTATTAATTATGTTTATGCGATTTTCGAGCGAAATTGAATTCATTGTAGCTATTGCCAAAGCATCTACAAGGAATAGGTCAAAAAACTAGATGTCGAAATTGTCATGTTGTCGGTGTCGCCCTAATTGAAAAACAAAGTTCTTGTTGAAAGACCCTTTACATAATGGTAAAGGCTAACCCATCAATAAAAAGTCTTAATAAATATAATATTGCTGGACAATTCACACAGCAACCATTCATTCATTCCAGTCCCGTGGTAAGCTCGAAGCTTGTGATACGGGTGGTAAATAAGAAAATATAATAATACTACTATAATAATATATAATACTACGTATGTCCGTCGCATCACACGTCGAATAATGAATTCGTCTGTCGCAGTCTTCACCGTTAACGCACTGCTGTGAGACATCTATAACTTCTATAAGCCTACAGAACTTCTGTAGGCTTGCATTGAAAGGAGACTGTTGTGTCACATACCCTGTACGAGTGTGCCTTCCACCGGTCACTTGTCAAGCAATGGAATGTTCCCCAATCTGCTGAGCACTGTACACAAAGGTACAGACTTTGAACCAAATGAAATTCTGTTGATATCGAATCCTATGTGAATAGGGCTTTACTGCTTTATGCCATCTGCCTATATCACATTTCATCTAATTTCTCAAGGCATTTCTCTATACTGACCCATTATATAGAATAGCTATTGAATTTTTTATTTTAATTTCTAGGTCAGATTGGGTGTCTTCTACGAAAACATTTTAATTTTAATTATAAAATAAATTTGCATAGATTAGGCAACTATTAAATAACTGGCCACCAGTTTTGGCATAAGAAACAGTAATCCGTTATTTCTAAACGTTTCTGATTGTTTTTAGATATTCACAAGCTTCGAGTTTACCACGGGGCTAGATGTCGTTGTGTAAATTGTCCAGCAATATTTATTTATTTATCACTTGTGATAAATAAAATCGAGTTATATACGTCATGGATCACCCACATTTAACTAGTAAACTATAATCAATACCCTTGTAAGACAATGCGACATCTGGCACTATCCCACACTCATACTGTTATACATTTTTTTGCAAAGCTTTCAACCATACTGAAACATTTGAACAAGCAATATCTTGCAAATAGTTTCCCCGAAGGCAAAGTAAATGTTGAACGGGTTAATGATTGTGCTGTTTCGCCGGGAGCGGGCTAGCGGATCGATGTCCGCGTTTGGCTGGAGTTACAGATCTACATTCATACAAGCTCCGGCTCGTGAATGTTCACAAAAAAATAATACGGGATGCGCTTGTGACTTTTATGACAAAAATGCATCAATTTGGACGGATCAACGGATACTCTTATACACATATCCATAGTATACAGAAATCTACCTATATAAAATAAGGTCGTGTTAGTTGCACTCTTGAGTTGCACTCTGCTTGAGTTATAAATTAACTCAGGAACGGCTGAATCGATTTGAAAATTGGTGTAGAGTAAGCTAGTACCAGGAAAATCACATAACATATATATTACCGCGCGAAAATTTAATTTAACGAAGGCGAATCCGCGGGACGGTAAGATAGTAAAATATAAATTTAATATTGAAAACATGACTAATAAAAACTGATGTTGGTATCACCGTATATGATAGATCTTGCGCTTAATTTATTCTAAAATTAACCAACATTAATTCTAATCCTTATTCATATTTATTTAGAGATTTCTGTGACGAAGTTATTATTTGTTCAGAGCATCCAAGTTAATTTTACTAAGTGCCAGTTAGCGAAAGTTACGGTGCCTGCCGGTGGCACCTTCCAAGAATGTTTGGAATTTATATCTGCGTATGAAATCCAATTAATTAAGAAATTATCAAATATCTACAGATAGAGCACTCTTTATGTAGATATTTGAATATTTAGATCCGATATTTGATTATTTGGAACCAAAGAGCGAACGTTAAATTGTTGAATGGTATAGAATAGATGAATTATGGTCAAAACGTAACGTCTCTCGTCGTATGTCGTCGTCACGTCATTATATCGTATCGATAGATAATTAGAGAATATAAAGCCTGTATTCTTTAAAAAAAATCTAATAAAGATATATTGACTTTATCCAAAACATGCTTAAACCGACGAACAGAAACAGGGTTAAGAAACGCCACTATAGGGAACAAAGTTTAAACATAGAACTTAAAACGGGTGAGAAAAGGATATAAAAACTGAATCACTGTATTGTAAAAAAATTACATTTAATCAGAGCCATACTGATGAGTGATAGGGTTTTTTAGGGTTCCGTAGCCAAATGGCAAAAACGGAACCCTTATAGATTCGTCATGTCCGTCCGTCCGTCCGTATGTCACAGCCGTTTTTCTCCGAAACTATTAGAGCTATATCGTTGAAATTTGGTAAGTAGAATTCTGTGAACCGCACTAAGATTTCAGAAAAAAATTAAAAAATAAATAATAAAATTTGGGGGTCCCCATACTTAGGACTGAAACTTAAAAACTTTTTTTTAATCGAACCCATACGTGTGGGGTATCTATGAATAGGTCTTTAAAAATCATCTAAAGGTTTCTAACATCATTTATTTCTAAACTAAATAGTTTGCACGAGAGACTCTTCCAAAGTGGAAAACAGAGAGTCCCCCCCCCCCCCCCTCTAACTTCTAAAATAAGGAGATGATAAATCTTAAAAAAGATATATTGTAAATTACCATAAAAACTACCAACGAAAATAGTTTGAACGAAATCTATCTAGTAGTTTTTTTATAATACGTCATAAACTATTTCATATAAATAATTGCTGCGGAAGCCTACATGGGCGAGTCCAACACGCACTTGGCCACTTTTTTAATAATGATTGCGGTACAATAAACAACAGTTACCGCAATAAGCTCGAAAATTGCGTTACGGGAACTAGTTTTCTGAATTCGTTATTTTTCGATAAATCCTTAATTTAGTACAAATTATGGTTTAAATAATTGCCTAGCTTTATTTTCTTTAAGTGCAAAGTCTTATCACGTTTGAACTGAGAGAGATATTATCTGAGAAGAGATATTAAAATGTAACTGAACAAAGTAATATTAATTCACTAATGTACAGAACAAACATTTTGCGAAACAGACCTACAATACAATTACGAATAGGAAATCCTCTGAAAAGCGAACCTCCTATTATTATGAGTGAACAAAGAACGCGTATTCCACAAAAAGCTTTTAAAATCAATAACAATTCGTTAGTTGTATGTACATGTATTTACGTTGCAATCAAGTTTATATCTAACACTAACTTCAAAAAGCATATTTCATTGTGGTTGTAATGTGTTTTGTACAATAAATAAATAAAAAGTATTGCAGAACCGAGTAATCGTATTGTTGGTTCGATTCTCTTTCGATTTATCTTAAGTACTTCTAATGTACTTCTCACATTCCGTCCTAAACAAGCGAGAGGTAAATCCGCGACCAAACAACGCGACCAATTTGATTCATAAAAGTTAAACATCGCGCGTTGCGGTCGCGGTATTTGTTTAGTGATTCTTATAGATTACTAAGCAGTAGGTCGAACTAGTCGCGATCGCTAAGAACAGAACAAATGCCACCTATATGGTACTTATTTTTTACTTAGCTTTTTACTATTTTTTTATTTTAATTTGTAAGGTTTTTTTGTTTGATATCAGCGTAACTACGGTATCATAGGATTAGCATTCCACTCGGGAAATATCATTTTTCTGTACCTGGAAAATCTGTACGGCCTCCTTTTCACATAGCGCAGTGCGCAGTGTAATACAAAATAATCCTTTTTCGTACGTTTTTGAATTATTTTATGCGTATTTTCGCTTCGCTCCAATTTAAACCTTATATTATAAGTATACCTAAGTACTCGAACGAGTTTACAGGGTGATCAGTACTTTATCATCATCATCACGCGTATTTACATTCCCACTGCTGGTACACAGGGACTCTTTTGACGAGAGAGATTAATTAATTCACCATGATGACCAAGTGCGGGTTGGTGAATGACCTTTAGTTTCATTTTTCTTTTGGAGTGTGTGGGAGAACCGAACAAAGCTCATCAAACAACATTATATACTTAGTTTAAAACAGTAGCTAAGAGATCTTCAATCATAAAATGAATTAAAATAACTAAAACTAATCATTAAATGTTGGTATTTTTTAACATAAAGCCATCGAGTCGAGTAGAGTGAAAACCACGCTGTAATCTAAATAGCCCATAAAATGCGTGAGCTTAAATATTTACATTTCAATGAGTGTGATAAAGCGATTTATGAGTAGCAACACACGTGTTATCCTACGACTAGTGTGCCACGCGTCTCTGTCCGCGTTTTATAGTATAGTGAAAATGTTTATATTCGCGCGGAAAAAGTTGCTAAATGTATATTTGGTGTACAGATAATTAATGTTCAACCAAACATCAAATCAAACATACAAACCCTACGGCTTTATCATATGAATGTATCTTTAATAACTTATAGGGAATTTTAGCCACCTTGACGCGGTTTCATATTTTGATGATTTAAATGATTTTGAGCTTCAAGAGATCAATCACACTGTTTCAAGCGCCGTTTGTGAAACTGTTTCATGTATCGAAATATCGAGAAACTTATGAACATTTTAATTATATTAATTGTTAATTGTCATGATAGTTCAAAACGTTATTATAAGCTCGTAAGTATTCATTTACTTACATTATAATAAACGCATACTTTTTAGATGGTTTCATTAACAAAAATCCACGACTTATCATCAATATTATCATTACGTTTAATACTAAATCCCGCGATGTTATTTCAGAATTTTGATTAAAATTTGTCGGTTTAGTTTTAGGCTTGAAACGTTTTTGGAAATCCGAGCTTTAATGTATTTTAGTTTATCATGTGTAGACATCATGTTAGAAGCATGTGGTGCGATGGCAAACGGCGTTAAGTCTCCTAATTTGCGTTGTCATGTCAACGCGACGCATGTCTACATTTGAAGCCCTGAAGCGCAATCAATGTTAAATTGTTTGTCGGCAGCATTGGCAGCGCAAATTTGGTTTGTCCTATACACCGAGCAAAGCCGGCGACGCATCTGCTTGCAAGGCAATTATAGCGTACGACGCAACTCTTCTTCTTCTTAGAAATCTTTACTGTAATCCTATAATTATCTTGTTTATGGCATTTCCCATTAAGTCAATCATTAAAATTTAATTCCACTACCCTCGGCCTCGACAGCAAAGATACCTAGGAATCATTAAAAGGTTACCAATTATAGTTATACAAATATGCCAGTAATTTATATAAATATGAGAGATAAGTAATTGATTTGAAGATAAACAACTTAAGTATTTAAATACTCAAGAATCTAGAATATTTTGTAAACATTACTAATAAGCACTGGGGGATAAATTATAAAACCTCGCAAAGTATTCTTTTTTTTAACACTATTAAAGTATATGTATAGCACATCAAATAGAGATAAAACCGACTAAGTGCGTATCGTGACGTGCGCAGAACTTCGAAAACTTATTTCTTGGTTTCCATAGTTATATTTGAACATGAAACAGGTACCATGATTTCAATATTTTTGAGTTGCCCGATATTTCGACACTGTTTCAAGCGCCTACTTCACGGAGGGACGACAATCTCTCATGGTATGTAACCTGTTTCCAGTTCAAATATTGTTAAAAACCATGATACTTTAAAAAGTCACGAAGATCACATGACTATGGACTCTCTACCATGACTTCGAGTTATATTGAAAACGAAAATTTCTACGAAATTATTGAAGCAATCTAACGTAAAACGAATTATGTTTCCATTAAAAATTCATAGTATATTCTTTTCAGGGTTTATAGTTTAGATTTTCGAAAAAGGAGTGAAGGAGGGACATGTATATTTTTTTAACAGTTCAGTAGACTTTTGCAAATTATACAAAACCACTATACCACCCATGTCAACATTTTGCTTCGTCTTTTATGTTTATCTAAAGTAATTATATTTTCCAAGCACTGACGTCATCTTCAGTTTCAGTAATATTTCTCACAACATTCTCATAGGTACAATGGTTCTTAGCATTTCGAAATATTCCTCAACCCAGGTATCACGTCATAGCAAAACAAAATATCAATTGACATTGGCTAGATTATGAGATTGTCCCCGACGAAGCTCTATTTTAGTAGTGCGAGGTGTGCGTAATCCCTTAAGTAGTAAAATACATATTGCGATGCAACGTCAGGATTTGGAGGACTGTGAGAGCACACACGCCGCAACTTGGTTAAACCAATGCTTACTGGGCGTATATCGGCACAAACACGGTCACACTGTCTGTCGGTTAGGCCGTAGCTGTGTTCTGGTTCAAAGTTTTACCGTCTCATCCATTTTCCTGTCGTTAAGGTGACGCAGGGCATAAGCTAGGGGCTAAGTATTGGCTAAGTAATTACATTCACCTATTATCATGGAACAATTTAAGCCTCGAGCAGACCGGATGCGTATACGTACATGTAAGCGTAGACGTGCACGTACCACTGAGTTGTAATGTATGGGAATGTATGTGACAGGACACACTGCACGCGCACGTCACGTTACGCAAGCGGTGTGTCCTGTCTCATACATTCCTATACATTACAACTCAGTGGTACGTGCACGTCTACGCTTACATGTACGTATACGCATCCGGTCTGCTCGAGGCTTTAATAACATAATAAATATTGCTGGACAATTTACTGAACCGCACTAAGAAAAAAATTTAAAAAAATAAATTACATTTGGGGGTCCCCATACTTAGAAGTTAGAACCGAAAATTTAAAAATAAAATTTGTGGGGTATCGATTAATAGTCTTTTAAAATCTAAAGGTTTCTAACATCATTTATTTCTAAACTAAATAGTTTGCACGAGAGACTCTTCCAAAGTGGAAAACAGTAGTTTTTTTATAATACGTCATAAACTATTTCATATAAACAATTGCTGCGGAAGCCTTCATGGGCGAGTTCGACTCGCACTTGGCATTTATTTTTATATTTATATTTTAAATCATAATGAATCATTAATAACATAGACGCTGTTACTTTTCAATTAAGTTAAAATATCCTACTTAAAGAAAATGCAATATCAACAAAACTTCAAATGAAAACCATTTAAAATCATTTTATACATGCCGGTTTTCGTAAATGCATGCTGTCTACACAGTGTTGGTACTATTGGAAGGTCTTGTTTTGCATCGAGATAGCCCCTGGCACAAACCCACTAAAAAACGAGTGAGTGGAATTACCCCGCGGGTTTCACTCCCGAGTCCACTACGATGACACATTTTGTTATTTGTATCAGCAACTTGGTAGGGGGTTCAATAACATGCTATCTGTATCCACAATATAATTAAAACTGCATCGCATCCCGTCAAAGTGGCAAGCAGATAGTGGGAACAATACTATATAATATAGTATTTATTATGTACATACTGTGTAAGTAATATTCTACATCGATCTTCGATTGTAGGTTGCATTTTCGATGACTAGAATCGATGACGTACCCACTGCTGAAACACAGGGTCTTCATTTTTGACGAGAAAGATTAGGCCTTAATTCACCAAGCTGGCTAAGTGCGTGTTAGTGAATGTCACATGTTCCTCAAACTTTTCAAAGTTTTTAGAACATGCCGGTTTCCTTACGACGATTGCCTTCACCGTTATAGGACATGTTTATACAGCCCACATCATTTTTTAAGAAGAAAAATCTAGAGGTGCGCGGTGGGATATGAAACCACGACCGTCGGAATTGAAAGAAAGAAAGAACTCAGAAATGTAATAAAAAAGGTTTAATCACCGTGCAACAAAATGTATGTAAAAAAAATTCTAGCGTAGACCTGTTTACTCTATCTAAACCACAATATAGGAAACATACCCTTGATATATCCTATTGATTTGATTCTTAATACATTTTATTATTTCGTTCTGCATAAAACATAGGACACACTTAATAAATAAAGCATTTGACTATTTAAATAGAAAAAAATATATATATTTCAAGTAATATGATGCCTATCTGTGAAATGTGTTCAAATATAATTTAACCTACATTTAACTTATTGAGATATAATATGTTTTTAACATCATTATCTCAAGTAGTAAAATGTGTTAGAATTAAGTTTTCATTAATAATTATTATATACAATTGTAACATATTTTATAGCATTATTATACATATTTTTTATCTTCTCATCTTTTTATTTGACTGCTATGCATAAGTGTGTATTTTTTTAATGTAAATTGATCGAGAACTGATTTGTAGTATATGATAGGAATTACATATGTACAGTCGAGGAATGAAAAGGTTCGTCAATTTTCAACTTGATTCGTTCAACGTATCGAGCACATATTACCTTTTGAAACTATGTTACAAAATAGACTCGGGTTAGAGAAAATAATGTTTAACATTTCGGTAATAAAGTTCAAAATTATTCAGACCAAAGTTGTTTGACAATTTAACTTGTCAATAAGATTAGTATGTTTTATAAAGTAAAACCTTCTTGTTGGTTCAACCTGCCATTTCTTAAGAATATACGGTATAGAAAAAACAAGCAAAACCTTATTCGATAACAAACGTCATATTTTAATGTTAGCAGCACTGTTTCTTGCACTGACGTATGTTGGCATAATTGATTCTTGTCGTACTAGTGCAAGCGATAACCGCCTCTAAGGTGACGAACCTTTTCATTCCGCGACTGTACCTATCTAGTTTCCCATTTGAGTCGCATTTGCTTTCAATTCGACAAGTTGTAAAAAGGAATTTATTATTCGTTTAGAACTTTAGACTTTATAAACTACACCTTTCGTTTAAAAAGTCATAAATCGCAGTACATGTGAAATATCGATGTTGCTGGGTACATTGTTCAGAAATATTTAATCTCATATTTTATTAAAATAGTCACTGAATTAAGAACAAAGCGGTGTAGGAATTTTTAATCTAACTGAAAATAACACTACGGGCTTTTTTTTTCTATTTAATTTAAGAGCGAGAATATACGATTCCCAATTGCAATTTATTGAGATGGGATATCCTTGATGTTCGCTGTCCTGTTTGAAAATAGATTATGTATGAGCAACGTCTTTTATAGAGAAGTTGAGTTAGTTCCCGAAAGAATTTTACTCTGGAAAACTACGCCCTTCATAACTAAAGCAAATTTAATATGTCTTAATTTGGATTAGCACATAGGTACAATTGATTATTTCTTAAAAAATACATAATAATGATGGATTTTGAAAAATGTCAAAAGCTTTATTATAGACCAAGAGCCTGTGATGGCCAGACCTTCCTTTAATTCACAAGCGTGAAAATTCTTTCATGTGTATGTCTAACATAGGTAAGAATAACCCCCAAACATGAAACCTGGATCGCGGTTCCTTTGGGAGATAACAACCTTTTACCTGTTATCTCCCAAAGGAACCACGATCCAGGTTTCATGTTTGGGGGTTATTCTTACCTATGTTAGACATACACATGAAAGAATTTTCACGCTTGTGAATTAAAGGAAGGTCTGGCCAGACCAGGCTCTTAGTATAGACTAATAACCTGTGATGGCCAGACCTTCCTTTAATTCTGAAGCGTGAAAATTATTTTATGTGTATGTCTAACATAGGTAAGAATAACCCCCAAACATGAAACCTGGATCGTGGTTCCTTTGGGAGATAACAGGTAAAAGGTTGTTATCTCCCAAAGGAACCGCGATCCAGGTTTCATGTTTGGGGGTTATTCTTACCTATGTTAGACATTATAACACCCCTATTCCGTTCCCACTGCTGGGACACAGGGACTTCTCTCTTGACGAGAGAGATTAGGCCTTAATTCACCACGCTGGCCAAGTGCGGGTTGGTGAATGACACATGTCCTTCAAACTTTTTTCAAAGTTCTCAGAACATGCCGGTTTCCTCACGATGTTTGCCTTCACCGTTAGAGCACGTGTTTATAAAGCACACATAATTTTCCAAGAAGAAAAATCAGAGGTGCGCGGCGGGGTTTGAACCCACGACCTTCGGAATGAAAGTCGAGTGTGCTCCCACTTAGCCAACACGGCTCGCTAAAATGTTAGACATACACATGAAAGAATTTTCACGCTTGTGAATTAAAGGAAGGTCTGGCCATCACGGGCTCTTAGGTTATTAGGGATAGGCGATAGAAAAGTCTATAAAGAAAAGTCTAGAATATAAAATATAAATTAGTGTATTAAAGTTTTACTTATTGAATAAAGACTTCAGGATATCTAAATTACTATAACCTTATAATTTAAAAATATTTTTAAAATCAATCTCATCATTGTGTTCAACATTGCGTAAGTAATTAATTCATAAATGAACGGTGTAATTTTACGAACTGAATCCAACGTAAAAAGCTTCGTAGATTTCCCGTATATCCCAATATGAATTTTATGAACCGACTTTAAATAATAGAAAAAAACCTATACCTAGTCTAGGTTAACCTGTGTCATGCATGGTGTACTAATACTACACTCTCCGCAATAAAGATTTGTAAATACCTGTATAAATAATGACAATAATTAAATATTCTACACAATAAATTAAATTAACTTCCATTATCCTTTACCTCGAACAAGGAAACTGCAAGTTACCTAGCGACAGTAAAATTTACCTATATAATATAATTACAATTGTTTTTCTATGAAAATTAAAGATATTAAGATATGAAGGTAATTAATTTAAAGAGAAAGTCCTACGAAGTGTATGTAACTGAGTAAGGCTGTTGAGAAAATGAACAAGTTATTTAAATGACAGCGTTAAAGGTTAACTTAATGAGCTATCAAGTGTCAGATAAGCTCCCGTGGAAAACGAGCCATGTTGATCTAAATTTATCTTTGATATTTTACAGACTTATTAAACTGTAATCTTCACCATAATCAATAAAACCTCTAGAATTTTCACCCATTGGGCGTTTGACCAAGTGAGAAGCGCGAGATTACAGAAAGTTATGACAAAACAATATTTACCTATTCTACAGATTTGAGTACTACGTAAGCAACCATAAAATACATCGTATAGCTGGAGTTAACCGCAATCATCGACGTTTTTCCTTCCGCCTGCGCTCTACGCATAGAGCGATGATACGCGTCTTTACTATTTTCATATCCCTCTTGACACGACCTGACACGATTCAGGGATACCGCAGCGATGTCGTGTCGTGTCGTGTCGTGTCAACTTATGTGCGGTGTTAGCGGGCTAACTTATGTTTGTGGTAACATAAATTTTTACGATCTGCTAATTATTCCTAAAAAATCCGAAAGCTTACTTGAACAAGTCAATAAATACAATTTAATTTTTCTATCTCATCTCTAATTCTGAACTAATCGGAATAAGTGTACTGATAGAATGAAGTGCCATAGATAAAGTAATTGAAGAGTATAAACTTACCGATCAACACAGGGGTTGTGGAGTCACTTTCGTGGCGGTCGTCCAAGCGCTGCAACAAATGAAATATCATTAATTAAATAAAAAAAAATAAAAAATACTTTATTGTAAGTACACAAATTTACATTTAAAACATTTAACAATTAAAGTAACATACACAATGGGTGTGCTTAACCCTTAAAGAGTTTTCTTACAGCAAACCTGGACATAAAGAAAAAAACATTTACAAGGTGGGGAGATAGTGTACATAACAACTTAATAATTAATCACATAATAAATTGATAAATCCAATTCTTGTTAACATTGTTAAACTTACACACTGGTAATAAGATCGAATAGGATCGAAAATAAATATGTACAAAATAAAAGTGCCCTAGCAGTGGGAACGTTAATAATGAAGCAAAGACCTCTTCCTGAACTCTTTGAAATGTTACTTGTCAAAAAGATATGAATAGGATTTTATAAGAAAAGATAATAAACTGTAGTGGGTGGTCCAAGTTAAACCTTGAGATGATTCCTTATTAGGAAAGGTACTCGTATTTGTAAGTAGAAATAATTTCTTATTAGGAAAGGTATTTGTAAGAAGAGATAGCTCCTTATTAGGGAATGGTATTTGTAAGAGGAGACGATTCCATTTAAGGATCGGTATGGTAACACGAGCCTATAACGGTACAATGTTTATAAACAACCCCCACCTGAAACCTACCTATTTACGTCACCTATGTAGTAGTTATAATTAGTATATAAGGCTTTTATTTTTGTAATAAAAAACAGTGAATAACCAGTATCCGTGAGTTTAATTCCTCAACACCTCTCCCGTTAATACAAAACATCGTTCTAATTAACTTAACTCCTACAATTTGCGTAGTTAATTTCTCTTCAAACCTCTGAATGTCTGATGTTACTAATAAGGAATGCTTTAAGGTGGGGTGTGTAGAGCGAGCAATCAAGAAATTATAGCTTCTTACAACCAAAGTACTCGTAGATCTTATTCACTCACTCAGCTCTATGCCTTTGAGTAATTTTCACATAAAACGTGTTTGAAATATATTAGACATTTTCCTTTGATATGATTCCGCGAATATGATTACGGAGAACTTACATTTTGTCTTTAATAAATAAATGATAAAAATCAGTTTAAAGAAATTTAAATATGATAAGCTCGATGTTATGATTTTTGTACTGTATAACAAAAAAATGTATTTACTAATATTACTGTACTCGGTAATCAGTCCAAGTAATGCATCGAGCAACATCACTAGTGTTAAAATGATGATAGTTTTAGGTATAGAAGATTTTTTATCGGGCAGGATCAGATTTTAATAACAAGATTAAACTTTTCTAACTTATTAACTTGAAACGGAATTAAATAAATAAGAAAATAAATATTACTTGACAATATTATAATGTAAATACTTCTAATTTTGTGAAGCTTGATAGATAAAAATAAAACACAAAGCTTAAATTGAAGGATTTTGTGTACCGATATTTCGGCACTCGATCTCTCCGAAATATTTAAACTCAAAAACATTAATTCATGGAAACGATAAATCGTTTCAAGTTCTAATAATAGTTGGTAATTGGCTGCAGATTTAAGCCATTTTCAACCCAAAACTGAAATACTTTAAGGCCGTCTCTATCCAGCAGTGGACGCTATGAAACAGTGTACCCTGAATCATTGATGATTACTTTATGAAGCATCACTTTACTACTCCTATTAATTGAGTTAAGTACAATATAACAAGTATAAATAATTGATACCAAGAAAATTTAAGATTTTTTAGGGCTTTTGAACGCGAAATTGTGAGTCCCGTTTGGGCGAGACTAAGAAATGTACCAATGTTAATTTTAGAGCGTTTAATAATGTAATTAACTAATTAAACTAAAACAATTACATAGACTATTAATTAATCATATTTGATGTACAGAATATTTGATTAGATAATGAAATAAATTATAAGGATTGTATATACAAATATAATTAACTAGCTGACCGGCCCGCGTATTCGCCCGCTTTATTCTCATGTTTTCTCTCCATTTAAACCTTCCCTGGGCAACTACGATTGTTTTAAAACTAAAAGAACCTAAATCTGCCTAGTCGTTCTTAGTTATAAAATTACAACGAAAGGTGGCATTGATTTTTATATAAGAGACAGATGGATTTAAGGTAAATTGCAATTTACCAGTGTCAAGTCAAGTTACTGTGTGATCGCCATTTTGAGATCCATAGAGAGGATTAAAACGCACAAAAATAAATGACAGACGACCGTGTCCGAAACACGATACTGAACTCAAAGCCCAAATTATGGACGACAGTCATCCACAAAGCCGCGACAAGCCTTTTGTTTTTTTTTAATTCCTGGACACTATGGGTTTTAAATTTCGAATAGGTCGGTTCATAAATTAAAAATTGCACAACACAAAGAATTATTAGAATATGTTTAAAATTGACAGTTTAAAAAGTAAAACGTGCTCCAAATATAAAACCAACGGAACTTTTGTTGGTAAGAAATATGATTTAATATTAAGGTAAGAAATATGATTTACTAGAATTTAAGAATTTAAGGGTATTTGCTATATGATTTATAATTTTATACCATGGATTACATATATAATACCTTGTTGCTACGAAAAATTCCATACAAACAAAATGGCAAAAATTGTGTGTAATAAGTAATAATTTATGATGTCTTTGTCCTTATTGTAAGCCTTATCGCTTATTGAGTCGAATAATTTAATTTAGATTGTATGAGTTACGTTTTTAATTAACATTGACACAGTCGTTATCTCATGATCATTGTGAGGAAAACGCGTGAGGTAGGGTAGCTCACCTACTTCAAATTTCTCAGAGAAAATGGATGAGTTGTAGATATCCTTATTCATCTAATTAGTAAAATAAGTTAGAATTACGTACCTAATATACATAACTTATTTATGTTTGTATTTTGTATTTGCAATTGTCACATGGTGTCCTGTAGTCATCTATATTCATACATGTAGGTACTTATGAAATATACACAATGTATTTTACTATAAAAACAAAAAAAACTGTCGTGGTTTGATAAATTCATATATGAATATACACATGTACTTTCGATTGTATAATTTTAAGCCCCGACGAAAAAAGGGTAAGAATTATAATGTCTGTGTTTTTTCCATGATTGACACATAAGACTGATTTTGAATTCCTTTTTGTACAGTAATAGAACAGAATATAGACGGCAGGCGTGGTCCAGTATGACGTTCTCATTAACTGTATTCTATTCTTTCTTACGGAATATTTAAGTAGGACTTTTGACGTTTGAAGCGCTCTACAGTTTTAAAAAGCTTTATTGCATTTCCTGCATTATTTAAGTATACGATGGAAATTCTAAAGTGGATTTTCGCGCAGTAACTTTCAATCGTACGGCTATTATTTCAATAACGGGTAAATTAATTGTCCATCATAATGAGACAATATTTAACCTGCTGCAGGTTAAATATTGTATAAATCTTAGCTGCAGCAGCTAAGATAGTTATGTCGGATACAATTAAACTACCTATACGTAAAAAAGTCGTTTGAAACTTATACTTTCTAGAATTATCTGAGCTAATCAAGATGAAGGGCGGACGGGGTCAAGGTAAGTAGTTATAATCACAGACAGACGAAGGATATGAAACAAAACGGATGAGTTCAACTGGGAAAGGGGTGGATTTACTGTGGAGAAATGTCAAAGGAAAAGTAACTACAAGAAAATAAAAATCGGCGATTTCAACTGGCATACATGGGGAAGATATTAAAGCGTGCCTACGTTTAAAATAAGTATTTTTTCTAGAAAAATAAAAATTGAAAAATACTTTTTTTGCATCGGAACTTTTTGGAACCCACTTTGATACTAGGTTTAGGATTTTATGCAAATAAATGATAAAATGTTTAAAATGGCTCGTATAGCATTTGCAGTGGTGACGTATAAAGTAACTAGCAGACCCGTCGACAGCTTCACTTGCGTTTTTTTACGTCATCGACATATATAGTATATATGTATAATTTAGCATAAAGCCTTCCTCGGTACTATCCAACACTGAATTAATTTTTCAAATCGGCCCATCTGTTCCTGAGAATAGCAAGATCAAAGAAACAAACTCTGCAGCTATATACTTATGTCAGTGTATTGATACAAAGCCTAACTAAGATCCCACGAGACTAAAAATACACGCGTAAGACAAGCTCGGTCTAGACAAGATAGCATCAAGTAAGACATACGTAGGCATCACAACAATGAAATAACAAATGAAGAGATACGTAGAAGAACGCGGGTCACCGACATTAGCTCTTTGTAGTTAAGGGCAGGCCATTTATTTAATTTAATAATAGGAACGGTTACATTACATCAATTATAACAATCACATAGTATACGAACAATATCATAACACATAACAACAATAATCATCGTTAAATAGCATAAAAAATATTAATTACCATACAAATTTAGATTCTATTAAATATTCTCATAGTATTATTCTTATAGTATTATATATAGGTTATATAGCGTGGCGAACGAAATTTTTCGAGGGGAGACCACGGATCGGCAAACGCAGCGTCGAACGCTAGTTTATTGATTTCTTTTGACGACCTCTGCCATGTGGCGCAGCGGGCGAAGGTCTGCTTGCAACGCAGGAGGTTGTTCGACGTCGTCGAGGTTGTTCGAGAGTTCGAGACCGAGACTCAAAGCCTTTCGAAGATTAGAACGAAGAAGAGAAATGTTTAACAGTTTCATCCTTTACTAACCTGTTCGACTATGAGATTACTTAATTTAGTCGCATATTTAATAGAAAGACTTTGAATCCAAATTGGTTTTCAGATTAAATCTTGTACATTTTGAGATATGATTATGATAGAAGTCTGAAATTAATAATTTTCTCTACTAAGTCCTTTTGAAATTATGGACAGTACAACTTGGTCGATAATTACTGACCTCACTATTGTCACCGTTTTTATAATGGTGTTAAATAATAGCTTATATGTCAGAATAACACATATTGCAATATTTTACCGCGGGAATGTTATTAAAATTACGGGAGGAGCCGTACGTGGAAAACTCATAGCTCAGAAAAAAATATAGGTAAATTTTTACTTCGGAAAATTTTAGTATAACACAGGGAAGTTAAGCAAATCCGCAGGTGGAAACTAGTAAAGTGTAGAAATGAGGCCTTGAAATAATACACTTGACCCAATAATTAGCTTCATAGCCTCGATAAATTATACTACACTTAGCGCTTCATAATATTCCCATGAACGCAGGGCGGGTTACTACTTAGTCTTTAAATTACATAAATAAGTACCTAATAATCGTCTTTCTATATCTATATATATAAAAAGTGGCCAAGTGCGTGTCGGACTCGCCCATGTAAGCTTCCGCAGCAATTATTTATATGAAATAGTTTATGACGTATTATAAAAAAACTACTTGATAGATTTCGTTCAAACCAATTTTTGTTGGTAGTTTTATGGTAATGTACAATATATTTTTTTTTAGATTTATCATCTTCTTATTTTAGAAGTTACAGGGGGGGGGGACACTCTGTTTTCCACTTTGGAAGAGTCTCTCGTGCAAACTGTTTAGTTTAGAAATAAATGATATTAGAAACCTTTATATGATTTTATAGGTCAATTAAGGAGTTTTGCGAAATTTAGCCCCTAAAGGTAGAAATAGGGGTTGCATTTTTATATGGAAAATCTTTAAATTAGCAACGTATTTGATAAAAACCGAGCTTCAACCGAGGCGAAGCGAGGGCGGGTCGCTAGTTTAATTATTATTCTACAATTTCATGTCTTGCACATGATAAGCCTTTTATGTCATCAAGGTTATTATGAACGACCATTAATATCATGTAACTGTGTGTATGGCGTTCTTATTGGCTGAAATAAATGATTTTTATTATTATATTATCTTTTACAAAACATTTTCCTGTGCATATTTTCACAAAGTCACTTGTCCCTTTGATACGTTACGGCAAGTGAGCTGTCACCATAGCTGAGTGAGCACCGTGTTACAGGAAAATGCATACTTAATGACAGCATACTTTCCGTAACGTAACAAACACAATATTATGTTTAATCAAATCAAAACTAGGTATATATATTATATTTATATTAATTTCTCACTTTGATATACCAATACAACTAAACATTTGTAAGAAAAACACGTTGATTTTCTAAATATCGTATTCGTTTTCGAGTATTTTTTATGTTTATATAAGTTTAAGTAAAATAAACATAAAATTTACAATATTTCGAATATGTTCTCAATAAAAGATCTTTGGACGCCGCGTATCGAATTGTGTCAGGAATAGATACAGCTTCGGACGTCCACTTACACTAGAATTTATGTATTAAAACCAGCAATGGTCGTCCTTCGGCTGAAATAATTAATATAGTTATTATCGTTACGTGTTCAGCGTGCGAAACTGACAAAGTAAACAGGTTTTGATTTTATTAAACTTTGAACTAAGTTTGTAGGTAAATGAGTTTTATGAAACATAAGTAACTCATACAAACTATAATATTATAGGAAACTATTTAATTTTTTGAGCATATGTAACTCGTAGTCTGAATTTGGCCAACAAACAAAGGTTATTCTCCCCTTTATCGAAGATTTGGGCAGGTTAGGGCCGAGTTAGGCAGGGGGGCAATGCACAAAACGTTCTACAGCGAGTCGTCAGATCATAGTTTCCCCACAGTAAATTAGAATTAGTCACAGTAATATTATCCTCATTCGAATTCACTGCACGTCTTGCAAGAGACGCAGTGTGGCTGTGTATATGCCCGTAGTAAAACCTGCTTACCTAGAAACTTCCGTGAATAGTATTAAGCCTATAAGTTAAATATGACTTTATGTACAATTCTAGTAGCCGCACAAAACACAAGCTCGTTGTTTCCGTATGTGTTGGTCAGATATTATTATTATTTAGTTGGTACCTAAAATTAAGTGTTTTTGCTTATATTTTGCAAATAGTAGATAAAATGGTACTGAGTTGAGTACCTACTCATTTAAATAATTAAGATTATCCAATTCAGTAAGTTTAAGTTTTATGTTTTAGTATGTAAGTGCTTAAGTTTTATTAAAGTTACTTACCTATAATATTTTTTAATACAAAATTTTAAATGTTACTGTTAACTTTTTTTTATTATATTTTAAAACTTTTTAACTATAAAACTCTTCGTGAACTTATTTTCATCAAAAGAAAACTAATAAACTGTATGGCAATTTGAAATCTTATATGTTGTCGTAGATACCAAAAGTATTGACGTTAAATACCTAGATAGAGTACTCCATGTATTGTATGCTACTAAATTATATGCAATAATTATTATAGCAAATAAATGTATTTGGGCTTCAAAATAAAACAGTATCATCTATCTACGTATTGATTTCACTAGGTTTCATTACTGACGGTAGGTGGAGATGTTCGTATGTATATCCTCAATGTATGTATGTCGGCTTATTATATGGGTACTATACTGAATAGAGTTTAATTCCCTAATTACCCCTGTAAATGTTTGGAATTTAAAGTAAGCAATTAATTATGAAATACTAGCTGAACTGACAGCGGCTACGCCGGCTTGACTAAGTTTTCTCACGTTTTAAACCTTCCCTGGGTCACTAAGACTATTTAAATTCTAAAAGCTAAATCGCTCAAGCAGTTGAGTTATAAAATTACAACAATAAGTGTTACTGATTTATATTTATTGATGATCTAGGACTCTAGTTAATTGCCTAATGATTTTTTGTAGAGCTAGAACCCCAGTTGCTCGGACAAAGCTTCATTAAGAAAACCATAACCTTATTTATTTATTGTAAAATTTAATATTAAAGAAACATATACATTTACTCATGTGTAAAATATATTTCAGCGTTTTTTGGCCTTTTAAGAGAAATAATAACGGTAGGTGTTTGTTATTAGCTAGATGATTAATTTTAAGTGATTATGAAGTTTGTTTTGGCTACGTATTTATTATTTAAGATTTGATTTATATAACTTTATTTTTATTCTATAACTTTTCGACATAAATTAAGATTTGCATATCCGCTTGCGGGTTGAATACATTTAACAAGTACATACCTTTTAATTAATTAAGATCTTATGTACCAATATTTTATAATGTGCAAATAAATTATTTGATTTGATTAGATCTGACAGGACTAGGTGAAATTTATTTATTATCCTGTGATCTTTTTAAGTGCTGTTTAATTAGGTAAACAATGTCAAATCACAATGTTATATTCAATTGTCGTAAGTCAGTATTATGATGACTATCACAAAAGTTTATAATTACCTAATAAGTGCTTATATCAAATACTTTATAATCAAAAAATTATGCTGAATAGAAGAATATGATATTTTGTGACAATATCATAGAATTTCATAATAAAATTATTTTGAATTTATATATTTTTTTATTATTTTCTTCAATAAAAAAATGTTTATCTGAAAGAGTAGATATTATATAAAGGCTTGCTAGCATTCTAGCCAGGTGCTAAGTGTACTTATTCATTGTGTGACTTATTCATGTGTTGTAACACATGAATAAGTCGGTCCATGCAGTGAAATTGTACTTTCACTTCACAGAGACCTTGTTTGGGATGTAAATAACACATGCATCTTTAGATCTCTACAGTTTTAAGGCTTCTCAAAGATAAAAATCAGTAGAACTGGAATTACAGAACAGAGATAATAGAAATATTTTTAGTTTCTTGTGTAGCTAAGTACTATATTTATCATAACAAGGTAATTCTTTAAGCAATATTTTATGAATGCAAGGATAACTAGATTGTCAATTGTTTACTTATTGAGAGACAAGCAAACATTACTTATATTGATTAAACATTGTATTTAAAACAAAGTGCTAGTAGATGTTATGTGTTGACATCCTAGTGCTTTAAAATAACAGGAATTTATATTAAATAATACCCAGCCTCTAAACAGGTAAATTCGAGGAATAAATAGAACTGAATCAAGTGTAGGTTTAATACATTATTGGCGTTTGATCTGTCCGTGAGGCTTACCACGGTGTTTTGGCCGCCAAGCTCCCGGTAGCACGTATCAACGCTCCCCCGTCGATTCCTGGCACACATGAACCGCCGCAAAAGTCCAAAAAGAAGATCACAAAACCCACATTTCTGTAAACCCGACATCGTAACTGTAAGCAAATTGTCTTTCAAACGATACGTATAGGCAACAGAGATTTATCTCGCGCATTTGGATGAAAATTCTTATTTCACATTTCCAACACATTCCCGTTTAGACGATTGCGCGAAGTGCGCTATGGAAGACGAATTTGGCCTCATGTTTGAGATTTACGTAAAGATATTAAAAGGTATTTTGCGGGACAGTAGACGCGACGCACTTAACGTAAACTCATCGGCAAACTAGATAGTGGATTAAAAACAAATTCGTCTCTTCACGCGATTCTTTTGTCAAGGACTGACAAAGAAACAAACAACTGCGTACGACTGCAACACTAACGAGACAGATACGCCGAATTTGACAAGGAGCTCTGGAGTGTTACCAACTATATCTGATTATTTGTGATAAAAGAGTTTTATTAAATTCTTAAATTATTTATTTAGCCATTTATTTTTCAAATGTATTACCACCTACATCATTAGACATGTTAGCGAAAATTTACCTTTTAATAATTGAATATATTCGTTTATAATTGTCGTTAGGCCAAACGACGCGACATCAAGTTTTGTTGTTCTACATTCTACAAGATCTCTCAAGAAATAATAGTCTCTATCCTAATTTTGGATTTATCTCGATTCAAAAAAATTACGTCGTAGTTTAATAATGTATACTATGTACCTATTAAAAAAATGAAATTTCAATTAACTCACAGAATATTATTAATAAAAAATGTTGCAAGCATAATTTCTTAGTGCTTGTGCCTATTATTTTAGGCGTTAAAATCGTTCCAAACGACGATAAAATACTTTTACTACCTACTCTAACTACCTAGACCACATGTCTTCAACCTGCGGCATTTAATCGAAATCGGCGTCCTTTGAGTACTTTATATAATTTTACATCTACCCTTGGGGTTTGCGGGCCGAAGAGCACACATAAAAATAGTTACCTAGTTATTTTCTTTGTGCATTGCTATAATAAAAATGTCAGGCACCAAAAACCAAAAAATAACAAAAACTATCGTGTAGGTGGATATTGGTAACCTGTTACAAAACAACATTCATTTAACTAAGGACCCCTGTCTAAATGGTTTGTCTTGTCTTGTCTGGTTTTAGGACCTATTGTAGTATTCCATAGCGTAGTGATATTACCGTTCCGAATCACGCACAAAGTGGAGACTGTGTGCAAAAGAATACAACATTATTACAAAGAATTCAATTAACGTCTATTTTGCACGACGTAATTGAAGCTATAGATACATAACATGTGTTTATTTATGTTATAGTATAAAATCTGTAAAACCTCTAATAATTTTTGCAAGTAGTGGAATATTATTATATCTAAAATAAATTATTATTGTTACAAACATACTTTTATTTATTGTGTACCTATATTAACAGCACCTAAGTTACAAAAAATATATTACATGACTTTGTTAATACTTTTTATTATATTATTATAATTTAAAATATTTATCTATGTAAGTATGTAAATTATATTAGGTATAGGTAAGTAATAGTATGTTTTCTGATATAGGTAAGTACCTATATCAGAAATCTAGCACCCGTAACACAAGCTTTGAACTTACCTCGGGGCTGATAGTTGCTGTGCGAATTGTCCAGCAATATTTTTATTTTATAAAATTTATATTATGACGTCTGTAACGCCAACAACATAGGTTTTTGGCTGAAAAACAGCGCTGAACGGCCACCGCTGAGCACATGCTGAGCCAACGCCTTTTTCGACGCAGAGTCATAATAATTATAGGCTAAGCTGTGGCCTACATATCTTGTGTTCTTTAAATTAATTTAAGGCCTTAAATTGTATTTTGTTTTCTTTTTATTGTGTTGTCTGTGTGTCGAAATAAAATGTTTTTTCTATTCTATTCTATTCTATTCTATTCTATAACGCGTACCTAAGTACATAGGTACATTATACTTACAAATAGGTAAATAAAAGATTTGGTAGAAACGCCTGGTGGGGCCTGAATGATTATCATATTATGTAGAATCCATAGAAGTTAGTGATAGAATATTCGTGTGTGATTATTTGACTATTGTTATGGATTATTTACGTGACGTTACGTTTAGGTAGGCACAATTTTAGGGCTCCCATAAAGTTGCGCCATCACTGTCTGTCGGGTTTATAGAGGAAAGACTATCATAATCACTCCTGTTTACTTGCTACTTATCTCTGGAACACTACAGAGATAAGGCCTTAATTCACCACGCTGGTCAAGTGCGGGTTGGTGAATGACACATGCCCTACAACTTTTCAACGTTCAAAACATGCAGGTTTACTCACGATATTTGTCTTCACCGTTAGATCACGTGTTTTTCAAGAAGAAAAATCAGAGGTCCGCTTCGGGGTTTGATCCGGAATTAAAGTCTCGTAAACTTAGCCAACACGACTCTCACGGCACGAGAATAGTTACTCTCACGGTACAAGTTGGAATTTTGTATAGTTATAAATAGTGATTACGCAGATAAAATAAAAAAAATAGTATGTACTTAATATAAAAAGCAAAAGTAATTTATTGGTAACGGGATTAAACCAGTGGACTCTTTTCCCATGTTTTAAAGTGCTTGCTCTTCCACCACTTGTATATTTATCTCATGAACCGACTTTTAGAAATTATTTATATTTATTTATCATTAACAATTTATACACATCAATCTTATCATACTAATATTTTAAAGGCGCAAGTTGGTGAGTGTATGTTCTTGTACACGACTAAACCGCCCGGAGCGGTTTTAATAAAATTTGGTATAGAATTAGCTGACACCCAGGATTAACACGTTGGTAACGTTTTACGGCGGGAAAATCCAATATTGCGCGGGCGACGCCGCAGGGCGGCAGCTAGTTAAATCTAAAGCATAAAACGAAAAGCCGATAAAGTGACCGAGCGATTAAGTGAAGGTAGGTAGGTTTACATATTCGACATGTTTCTGATAAATTGATGGAAAACAATTTTAAGGACGCTGAACCATGATACCTAATATCCAAATCCCTGAGTATCCATTTCATTAATTTCGTTCCATTCCATAAATTTAAAATGTTTTTTCTTATTTTATCATAACAACCCATTTATTGTCCCACTACTAGTCTCCCCAAAATAACATATTTTAGGCATAGAGATTTGTATAATCACCATAGGGTCTTGGTTTTAGTATAATCACTAGATACATAAAATAAACCGCTAGATACAGAAAAACGACGAAGCTGTCTTGATAAGAAGTAACTTATATGGTTTACGACACCCTCGAGAAGAAAAGGGGAGCTTACATAAGGCTCTATGTACATGGTACTTTTAATTCATCTGTTTATTCAAACTCGAGACGACGCCGCGGTGGCAGTCAGCCGTCCGTCTCCTATATCTATATTGTCTTTCACCTGACACACGCTGGTTAAGTAGAAGAATAGGACTTACCCGGAAGACGCCGCGGAGGCTCGCAGTCAGCCGTCTCCTATATCTATTGTCTATCACCAGACACACGCTGTTAAGTTAAAGACAAGGACTTACCCTGAAGACGCCGTTGAGGGTCGCAATCAGCCGTCTCCTATATTTATTGTCTATCACCAGACACACGCTGTTAAGTTGAAGACTAGGACTTACCCGGAAGACGCCGCAAAGGCTCGCAGTCAGCCGTCTCCTATATCTATTGTCTATCACCAGACACACGCTGGTTAAGTAGAAGAATAGGACTTACCCGGAAGACGCCGCGGAGGCTCGCAGTCAGCCGTCTCCTATATCTATTGTCTATCACCTGACACACGCTGGTTAAGTAGAAGACTAGGACTTACCCGGAAGACGCCGCGGAGGCTCGCAGTCAGCCGTCTCCTATATCTATTGTCTATCACCTGACACACGCTGGTTAAGTAGAAGACTAGGACTTACCCGGAAGACGCCGCGGAGGCTCGCAGTCAGCCGTCTCCTATATCTATTGTCTATCACCTGACACACGCTGGTTAAGTAGAAGACTAGGACTTACCCGGAAGACGCCGCGGAGGCTCGCAGTCAGCCGTCTCCTATATCTATTGTCTATCACCAGACACACGCTGTTAAGTTGAAGACATGGACTTACCCTGAAGACGCCGTTGAGGGTTGCAATCAGCCGTCTCCTATATTTATTGTCTATCACCAGACACACGCTGTTAAGTTGAAGACTAGGACTTACCCGGAAGACGCCGCAAAGGCTCGCAATCAGCCGTCTCCTATATCTATTGTCTATCACCTTACATACGCTGGTTAAGTTGAAGACTAGGTCTTACCCGGAAGACGTTGCGGAGGCTCGCAGTCAGCCGTCTCCTTTATACAGGGTGATTGGTAGGTGGGTGCAAAGCTGCTAGGGGATGGTAGTGTGGACTATTTGGAACCATTTAAGCCATAGTTGTCTTAGGGGAAGTCGGACTATTTTTTTTTAATTTTTTTTTTACGTGATACAAGGAAAATACCCAAAATTTTACAGTTAGTTGCTAATAACTGCCAGTTTAAAAGGCCAGTTCATTATTTTTTGTTTAATTTAAGTTATGCTATGGTAAGCAATCTACCAAAACTTGTTCTTAGGTATCTGAGTCATTAGCCATTTTTTAACAGACATTTCAAACTTACGAAAATATTCAGCGATTTACGAAAACCATTTTTGACGTTATTTTAAAAAAAACTAATGGTGCTTTTTTTATTCAAACCTTTTTAAAAACATGTATGGTTATTACTCTTTCTTTTGAGGTATCAATTAAGCGAATATCTCAAAAAATATTGAAATTATGATCCAAAAACCAAATTGAGGGAGAAAATTTAAGGCAACTTTAATGAAAAAATAAGCAGATTATCGAATTGCTGAAAGTGGCATACACCGCGTGATACCTGGGTACCACGCGGTGTATGTGTGTATGACCCTAGAAGCTTTGCACCCACCTACCAATTACCCTGTATATTGTCTTTCACCAGACACACGCTGATTAAGTTGAAGACTAGGACTTACCCTGAAGACACCGTGGAAGCTCGCAGTCAGCCGTCTCCTATATATATTGTCTATCACCAGGCACACGCTGGTTAAGTAGAAGAATAGGACTTACCCGGAAGACGCCGCGGAGGCTCGCAGTCAGCCGTCTCCTATATCTATTGTCTATTACCTTACACACCCTGGTTAAGTTGGAAACAAGGACTTACCCTGAAGACGCCGCTGAGGCTCGAAGTGAGCCGTCCCAACGCGGTCCTCGATTCAGTTGGACCGGCCATACGACGCCATATCGCGGACGCGCTGCGTCGAACGGACCCGAAACGCGTCGTACGCGGTTGGTGCGACATTTCGATCGTGCGAACGGTTGCAACTAATTATATTTATATATGCACCTATATTTGTTTGTTTTAACAATGAACGAAACCTAATGAACAAGTTGCATCTAGCTATGTTCACGTTAACAGCTACCTAAATTAAAGAAAGCTTAAGTACCTACTGTTTTTATGCCAGAAAGCCAAAATAATATTTTAACTGTTATTTAAATTTAACATTTAAGGATTGAGGTTTGAAGCGAGTACGCGTTACGATTTTTTATTATAGGACTATCTACTGCATCAGTTTAAAAAGTCAGAAGTAAAAATAGAGATAGTGCCGTTTTTACATCAATGTGCAAACCGAACACCTGAATAATATTTATTGTATGTAGTGCTTTAGTAATTATTAAACGAAGAAAATACTTAGAAAATCTCGGTTATAATTCCTTACATACATAACACACATACATAAGACTCTTGGCTTATTATAAGTTATTGAGTCGTCATACAAAGCCTAGTATTATAACAGTAGGTATGTGAAATTTTGAAAATATTTTTTTATCGATTTAACTACATTTGTATTGTTTTAAGACAAGCCAATTCACTAAAATATTAATGCTTTGAATTATAAAACTGCGGACAAAAGATTGTAAAAGCTTGTAAGGCCTTACTATATTATTTAAGAAGCTATCACCGAAAATTCTACTTTATCTTACCAAATCCTCTGATGCAGATTTTTGGAATATTATAAATTTTAACTATTATTTTTTAAATTAAGTATGTAAGTAATTAGTTTTATTTAATAATTTGCGTCTGTTATAAAAACAATCTAAACGTATCACGAACCACAAAATTCACTGTATAAGGCAATTAAAAAAGGGATTTCAGCCTAAACCAAAAATTAACAAAATCGTGAACAAGATAGATTTTTTTTTTTAAATTAAAATATGAAAAAACGCATTTTAAGATTCTAATCCGTATTCTCTTGAAAACTATTTTGCAAAATGTTCAAGACTCAAATAAAAATTCAAAGTCCACACTACTCACACAACTTCTAGCTTTTACAAGAACTAAGCAAGCCGCGGCGCGACGCACTTACACCAGAACGTTAATTTGACCGACCACTCGGATAGCAAGGCCACGCTACTACTCCGGCAAGCTCACCGAAGCACCGTCAAGGACACTCTGATGCAGCAAGCTGGTACCGAACTAACTGCACCATTCGTAGGAACTCGAGCTTTCAGAACGCCCAGACTTGCTGTCAATGACCCGAGATGGACGCAGGCTGCGCGGTGTAAATGTGGCGGTGGGCGGGCGGCTCCACGCGTGGCATTGCATTCGCACAATAACGTTGTCCCTGTCATATTTAAATTGTACCATTAAGCCTTCTGATGTTATAATTTTAAATATTATCGAGGTTGCGTCTATGGTTCTTGGAAACAGTTACTGGGAAACGAGCAACTTTCTATCGATTTATTCAAAATAAGAACGGCATTGAAAGCTGATTTGTGCGCATTTCAAACGATAGAGTTCTTGTATGTTTTATTGAATCAACGTAAATATTAAACTTTTCGTTGTCTATGTTCCGTGCCCCATCAAATTAAATCGAACTCATTTTAGGTCTTGAGAGCGGCCCTCACGTGGCTGAAGCTGTAATAGGATGACTTCTATGTATTGAAGACTGGTTCAAAAGATAGGAAGAAACTCTTCTTTTATGAATTTTGAGAATCATTTGCTCATATGATAAAAATCTTAACAGATAATGAAAAGCCACTAAAGAAAAGTTACTCATTAGTAAATACTAAAGATATACGAATGATCCTTATCTCATCGACTATTAAACCTGGATTAAATAAAATTAAAACAATTATTTTAACAAACTTTATTACATTTTCACAATAACAACTGAATTACAAAATGCATATAAACACCAGCCACTACGTTTACATCGAGCGAAAAATAAAACTAAATAACAGAATATTTTAAGCTAGGTATAAATTTTGTAATTAAGTAAGTTCTATGTATAATAAAATAGTACCTACTGTGAACAATTTCTGACTATCTAATACAATTATACTTGGCAATAATAAACAAATTGATACATAAATCTTAAGATTTAGCCAAAAATTTGCAAAACGATTATAAGGTTATAATTTTAAGTGGAGTAGGTACACACTTTTTCGATAATTCAAATCGTACCTATATCTATTTACGTAAAGTGGGTCTGGTTTATAATGAAAATGCATAATTACATAATCATTCAACTACAGTCGTCTACAAGGTAATTATTATAAATACCTAATTACATACATTTACAAGTTATATAACTTAACTTTCGATCAAAACTTTATATATATATTTTTTTTATTAATATTTTTCCGTCTCCGACAATTAAGACATTGCATTATTAAAACAGCTAACTAATTAATTTAAAGTTAGCTAGTTATCGGCGGCTACATACGAGTAGAACCTCCAGAGTTAATGATCTGCAATTTTTTATCATCGAAAACAAAAAGGCTTTTCACATGACAACTTCAATAAAATTTCGCAATATGAGATATTAGAAATATACAATTCAATTTAAATAGATAAACTGTTGTAAAACCAATTAAATGAAGTTTCCTTGCGGGTTAAAACTTAAATGACTAGGCGTGTAGCTTTATATAAATACTTGTTCTTTAATAATTTCATAATACTCGTATTACAGAATTTAGAAACGCCTCATTGTTTCCCGTCAGGTGGGTTAAAGAACTCCCAGTGGTGGTGGTGTATCGCGCGGCTGTCGCTGAGCCCGAACATGATGAGGCCAGCGATCAGCACGAGGAATATCACGAGAGCCATCTGCGCGTCTTTCTTGTCCTCTGTGCCGCTCACATACGACATCATCAGGTTGAACATATTCCGCAGCGTTCGAGATATTGAGGAGTGACAGACTCGGAGGAACTGCGCGCCTGCCTCAGCGATGGTTGTAGGCTCCTGTGAGCGCACGGACGTGGGCATACGCCGCGGTGACGGCCTCACACGCGCCTCCTCAGAACTCGACTCGGAGTGCGGAGTCGCCGGCTTCCTCTTCACACGCCGCGTCGGCGGCTGCGGTGACGGAGGCTCGTGGAACTCGGGAAGCACCCGCCCTCGGGGACCATAGAACGACGCTGGTGGTAGCGACATATCCTGCAGATACGAATACAGCAACGGAGTCAGGTCAGGAGGGGGAGGTCTTTGAGGAGCAGCTCCAGACGACGCATCCTCTGATCGGGAATCCGAGCCTACAGGTAAACAGCTTTCTTCAGCGGGAGCAGACTTTGATTCATTAACTTCCTTAACTTTTTCAACCACTTCCTCTTGTTCGGTTTGCGTTTCTTCTTCTCTACTCACTGGTCTTGGGATCTCTGGCACTGTCAAGTTAACTTGCGGTTGTTGTGGTGGAGCATGGTTTGTTGATATTTCGGCAAACTTTTTAACGATTTCGTCGATGACCGATTGCGAGAATTCGATTCCACTGACGGATATATGACCTGATTTTGAATCCAACTCACTTACTTGTAACGTCATGCCTTCAATATCTGACACAAGAATTTTATTAGCCTGTAATTCTGATACATTCAGTCGTCCAACATCTAAATCTCTGACCTGCAGTCGCTGTGTTATTAAATTATCCAGTTGCACTTCTCTGTTTGAATCAGATACTCGTTCTAGAGCTCGCTCTTCCGACGGTGGGACTATATTTTTAGATTTTTGAGCTGTGCTAGATGTGCGTCTTGCTCTTGGAAGGGGTGGTACATCAGGAATCTGAGACACGTCAATGTCTATGGGTTGCACAGTCAATGATGCCTCAGTGAGCATTTCTTGGCGTTCATTAATTCGAGTTGGACTAGAAACACGTTTTTCAACGAGTATGACTGTCGGTGAAGTGCGGCCTATGTTTGGCTTTGCAAGTTCAGATAATTTTGGGTCTGATAGTTTAACAGATGTATCAGATCTAGATGTGGGACGTGAAAATCTTGGACTTTCCGCTAATTTGTTGTAACTTTTTGCTAAAATGGATTCCTCATCAATGATGTCTCTCAATGAACTAGACATCGAAACGTCGAGGTTTTCATCGTAGCCTAATTCAAAATCAACGTCATCTGGCAGAGGATCTGTTTGGGTTGATACTTCAATTTCCTCCGGCTGGTGTTCCTGAAGATACGACTGTGTTACATCGAACTCCATCGGAATTTCACTTTGTAAAACGTTTGAACCTTCCGAGTGGCTTTTACTCTTTTTCTTTTTCCCGGAGCCCCTTGGTGGTCTCGGCGGAGGAGGCAGCGGTCTATCCTTCATTTTGTTGACTACATCACCAGATTGCAAATCTTTGTGCGACTCCTCAAACGGTTCGTCAATTTCCACGTACTGCGTGCCATCCGAATGTTTAGTGAAGCTGTCTAGGGTCATTAGGCTAGTGGAGGACTTCTTGCGCGGTGGTCGATCAGGCATTGGTTTGGTTGCGCCTACAGTGTAATACTTGCGTTCGGAGCTGTTGCTTTTGCGTCGGACGGGTGGTGTTTTGCTGATGGAGCGTCTGATGGGTTTGTTGGGGGGGTTGGGTGTTTTGTCGACGGTGGCGTAGCCGGGGCTCTCGTGGCGCGTGTCGCGGTCGATGTCGTCGATGTGCGCGTGAGTGTCGAGTGTGAGGGAGTCGGCGCCGCGCGACGTGCGGTCGTCGTCGCAGAGGGACGTGCGCGACGAGCGCGAGCGCGTGCGACGCGGCGGCACCGGACTGTCGGGGCACGCCGCCGGGCCCTTAGGCACTATGTACTCATGTTCTGTTCGATATACTATTATCTGGAAAATAACATTTATAATAAATACATAAATATTGCTGGACTATTTACAAAGCAATATCTAGTTCCGCTGTAAGCTCGAACCTTGTTTTACTGCTACTATATTATATTATCAATTATAATCATCATCATTTCAGCCATCGGACGTCCACTGCTGGACATAGGCCTCCCTTAATAACCTCCAGGTATTACGGTCGGATGCAGCCTGCATCCACCGTGAACCAGCAGCATTGACAAGAGCATCTGTCCATCTTGTTGGTGGACGTCCGACGCTGCGTTTTCCGATACGTGATCTTTATACAAAATTAGAAATAGTATCTATAAATCGAATGCATATTTGTTTTTCCTAATCTTACTTATCATAAACTAGTTTTCCGCCCCGTAGATTGACCCACGTAAAATACATTTTCCCGCGGAATGATACATTTTTTCCCGCTGTAAATAGAAAGAAAGAAGAAAGAATTTTGAAAAATTCTATTGGTTATTACGAGTATAATAAATAGTCCGAAATTAAATTATTACAATTATTAATAAGCAAAAGTTTTATCTGTAACTAGCTTTCCGCCCGCGGCTTCGCCCGCATTATATTAGATTTTTAAAAAAGCAGTAAAAAGTATCCTATGTCCTTCTCCCGGCTCTAAACTACCTCCCTGCCAAGTTTCAGCCAAATCGGTTCAGCCGTTCTTGAGTTATAAGTGAAGTAACTAACACGACTTTCTTTTATATTATACAAGCTTTCCGCCCGCGGCTTCGCCCGCATTATTCCGCAGTAAAAAGTATCCTATGTCCTTCTCCTGGCTCTAAACTACCTCCCTGCCAATTTTCAGCTAAATCGGTTTAGCCGTTCTCGAGTTATAAGTGAAGTAACTAACACGACTTTCTTTGATATATAAAGAAGATAAGAAGAAGTAATTGTTTAGTTAGTCTTTTGTAAAATTGCGTTCATAAAATTGCAAGTTGTTAGTACATAATATTTGTTTTTGTCAGTTTATTATTACAAAGAAAGAAGACAGCTAATTTTCCAGTTGAAAAATTCACAGTCAAGCAAAATGCGCTCCCGTATCTAAATACAAGATAAGTTTTTTATAAGTACAGATACTTTATAAAATATATTGTTATTAATTAAGAATTTTAATAACTAACAATTCATATTTAGTATATATGTATGTACCTATATACTAATTCTAATAAGATTATTAGAAATCTAGGACCGGTAACACAAGTTTCGTGTCTTGATGTTGCTGTGTGAATTGTCTGTCAATAATTATCAATAATTTTATTAACTATAATATAACATCTTTAATTTCTAATCGAAACTTATTTTTATAACTAGGTTTCCACCCGTGGCTTTGCCCGCGTTATAATTAGCTACAAAATTGTAAAGTTTTATTAAATTCTATTCACATTATAGTTTTTTTTGCGTAACAATCCATACATACATTCTTACAAACTTTTGCATTCAAAATATAAAAGGCCAGAAACTAATTACTTGTAAGTATTTCGTTTCTGAGTTCCTATAATGCCTGAGATTATTAGTTACTGTAAGTAACTAAGTAAGTACTTGTAAGTACGTAAAACCTAAAAAATGCATCAAATAAACTTTCCGACTTGATTCAATCAGTTACAACATTAAAGCATTTAATTATGTATTAACTCCCATCAGAATTTAATTCCATCAGTTATCCTTACTAAATAAATGCGGTCGGAAGCTATTTTAATAATAAGGCAATATTATTTCCTCTTACATTTATCCAGACGTGGATAATCCGTGACTGCATATTTTAATTCGAAATTGTTGAAATTCTTAACTCTTGCATGTAGGAATCCTGTCATGAAAGAGTTATTTTTAATATGACATTCAATTCATTTCGAATCGCAATAATTTAAAGACGTGTTGTGATATATATATTTACGTTAACTACCTATAGTTTATATTATATTGTGGAGCTGTCCTTGATAAATGTATGATGTAGGTTAGTATTAATCGGACCAGCGGTACCAGAGATTGGCGGGTTCAAATAAACTCTTTAGCTTTATATTATTGGTATAGTAAATATTTAATGATATTCAAATTCCGAACAGACGACATTAAGACACAGCATCCATAAATTTCAATATTCCTTTCACCAATAATGAAACGTTAAACCTTTTCAACAACAATTATTTTCATTGTTTTATATGTATTTTAGATTATAAATTGAAAGTTAAGAAAATAGCATTACCGAATCATGTAATAAACCATTTTTTAATTATTTAGATTGACATTAAGTTATCAGTAATTAACATTAAGTTATTCAGTAACCAACTTTTATAAATAAATACTTATACCCAAAATAAAAAGTGACAACATTTGAAAATATCGAGTTCAATAGAACTAGGTCAACACACACACACACCGATACACACACACAGATACACAGAATCATTCCAAAAATATAATAACGATGATCTGTCTTTGGAAAACTGCCAGAAACAATCATTCTCTTAGAACGTCTAACAATAGGTATTTCTGTTATTTTCACCTGAATTTTATCATTATCATCATCATAACCCATATTACGTCCCACTACTCAGGACTGCTTTCCTCAAAAAAATCCTCTATTGATCATATGTTTTTTTAACCTAGTAGGCCTACCTCATGCCACATCGTGGACAACAATAACAATTGTACAGCTGGACAATTGTTATTGTTTGTTTATAAGCTCAATATATGATACCGTAAAACACTCCAACATTGCCCACATTTTTCGAATAATTACAATTTTTGTTATTTTTTTGTATGGGGACACAAGTATTTTCTATTAGCATCTGCAACTATAGGATATTTTGCATGTATTATTTTATAAGATTTTGTTATTCGTGAATATTAAATCAAGTATTTTATTATTTTTAAAGGCGGGCAATGTTATCTCGACTTATTGCCAACATTGCCCGCGTTGATTTTTGACGCAAATATCTCCTCTCCGGCCTCTAATCAGCTGACAGCAAAACCTGTACTAGAATTCTGACCAAAACTGGCCTTTACTTTAAAACTAAAGCGAATCCATGACAGGTTTCCTACCAAAATCCATGTTAGGCTAGTTGGGCAAAATTACCCTGACCTTGTCAGCATTTTCCATACAATTCGCTTTTCGCCTTTAGTAAAGTGATAGGGTTGGTACATCTCAGTAAACTGTTCTTGACTTTTTATTTCTTTTTATGTTAATAAAAAAACAAGATTATCTTCTATTGAATTATTTAAAAAACTTTTGAGTAACATGTTTGATTCAACAGATTCACATGCAAGTATTAACATTTATTCCGTGTTATTTTTAATACATTCTGGTTCCAATCTTTCGTCTGGACTTTCTTTGACGAATTCGAGATTTTGTTCTTGCTTTTAAGAAATAATAAAAATAAATTATCTAAATAATCAAGATAATAATAATTAGCAAAAAAAAAAAAACTCGGATGTGTCAACCCTAAGCTTATTTTGACTGCGGGCAATGTTGTCAATAGTAGATCGCAAAAATACCAGATAACTTTGCCCACCATTATAACTTTAGTTATACAAGAGCTGCATCAATGACAATAAAGTTATAATAATACCTTAAGTTTTTTGTACAACATAATATAAATTAAACTCATCTGTGTTTTCTCCATCACGCACAATCCACTTTTGAATTTTCACCAAAATTTGCCCGCAAAAATACACTCTGTCTTTGACGAGTTCCAACAAGTTACTGAGTGACTTTAGCGTTACATCCAATAGACAGTGGTGCTAAACACAAAACCTATTTTCTACCAAAGTCAATAAATGTCACCATAGTATTCAGATATTTTTGCTATTAAAAGTTTTGCTTAAAAATTGGTCTTCGGGCAAAATTACCCTCGGTGGCAATGTTGGAGTGTTTTACGGTACTGAAACTAATATGACGATTTAAATATTTTTTTCTGTATGTATGTATAACTCTTAAAGTTCTTTAACAAAGGATCCAATTTTGACGTGACCCTAAAAGAACCATGTAGTTTTTAGTCTGGGCTCCGTACTAAAAAGTTACTACTTCATTTGTTTTGTTGATTAATTTCCATCACACTGGACAGGAAAGATATATAAATACGACGTGCAGCATAGTGTACAGTGGACCAAGAGCCTGTGATGGCCAGACCTTCCTTTAATTCACAAGCGTGAAAATTATTTCATGTGTATGTCTAACATAGGTAAGAATAACCCCCAAACATGAAACCTGGATCGCGGTTGCTTTGGGAGATAACAACCTTTTACCTGTTATCTCCCAAAGGAACCACGATCCAGGTTTCATGTTTGGGGGTTATTCTTACCTATGTTAGACATACACATAAAAGAATTTTCACGCTTGTGAATTAAAGGAAGGTCTGGCCAGACCTGGCTCTTAGTATAGACTAATAACCTGTGATGGCCAGACCTTCCTTTAATTCTGAAGCGTGAAAATTATTTTATGTGTATGTCTAACATAGGTAAGAATAACCCCCAAACATGAAACCTGGATCGTGGTTCCTTTGGGAGATAACAGGTAAAAGGTTGTTATCTCCCAAAGCAACCGCGATCCAGGTTTCATGTTTGGGGGTTATTCTTACCTATGTTAGACATACACATGAAATAATTTTCACGCTTGTGAATTAAAGGAAGGTCTGGCCATCACGGGCTCTTAGGTTACAGTATTATCTTACTGCGATCATCAAACTGCCCAGTGAGCGTGATGTTACGAAATCAAAAGACCTGTATTTACTATTGAGCAGACCATGACAGTAATGTTTTGTTATTGTAGACATTGTTAAGACAGCTGATAGAAGATAATTGAAGAAATACACGTCATGTTGTGCATACATTATGCGGGAAAATGATTAGATGATAAGTGTGGACAAAAAGGATAATCATTCAAAGTTTAGCTTTGGGAAGTAAAAACAAATTTATTAGTAAAGAACTACTTACATCGTCTGCATGATCATGCTCCATCGGATCTTCCCACAGCCCGGAGTGGGCCTGAGCTTTAAAGTCACTGAGAGATGAATGCTTGAGATCCTTTTTGCCGAATTTCCTCTTCCTTTTAGGAGGCATCGGAAGAGTTTGAGAATGTAATGGAACGTTCTCAGGGTACTGAATGACGTCATCGTTAGCGTATTCATGAATCGAATGTAAGTCCGTTGTCGGGGTAAACTGTAGACAGTTCTCATCATTGACTATATCAATGTTTTCATGGTCAATACGTTCGTTCAGATGTTTACCATGAAGCTGATCATCGTGTAAGTCAACCTCAGTGAACTGCGTGCTGGGATCAGTAATGTCATCAATGTATGGGGTCATTTCGAGTTCAGCTTCGTATTCCAGCTTCTTCTTTCTTTTCGCTCGCGAGGGGCGTACTGGTGGGAAAGTATAGTAACCATCATCTTTGTCATTAAGATCCTCCGTTGAGTACCTTATGTCTTCATTGTCGTCTATCAGCTCAGGATCAGCATCAGGGTCATTCCCGTACACCTGGTCGTCATTTATCTCCGCACTGCTCCCCATAAGAGCGAGTATGTTTTTCGGAGTTTTGAATGCTTGTCGTGTTTCGTCGCTCAAGTATTCTCTTACTTGAATATCTTCGCGAGAAATTCCTCTCGGTCGTACAAAAAATTCGTCGTTATTTATTTCGGTTATAACTGGTGTGTGATCTTGTTTAGAAGGTGATGAAGTGGAATTCTGTTGGTCGTTTTCGTAATTGATGGGTTCTGCATCCTCGTCATCCATGTATTCAGGGGGGATTTTATCAAAATCATATGTCGTATCATACCTTCGAGCCCCCTCGGTATTGCTACCGATGTAATCGATATCTTCTGTACTTACATTACCATATTCACGAGGCTCTTGAGGACTATCCGGAATATAAGTTGAGGATTCTTGCGGTCCTTCACTTGTCTTTTTGACACGAGTAAATGTAAAGGTAGCTGGTGGAGTGTCTTCCCGGTTTAGAGTAGGGGAAGATGATGTTTTTGGTATTTGAGATTGTTTCTTTTTGTTGAACCATCTAGGATATGTTCTGTTTTCAAATTCGACGGCAGCAACATTATCAAGTTCAGTTGTGGAACCAGTCGTTTCTGTTTCTATTTTGACTTCTTTTTTTCTTCCTAAACTTGAAAAGTTAATCTTTGCTCTTTCTGGCATTTTAAACTTTGGCATCTCAGGGACACTAAACTTGGGTCTTTCAGGAAGAGTAAATTTTTTGCGATCACCTAAGCTCAACTTTTCAGAAATATTAATCTTTTTAAATTTAGGGCGATCTGGTAAACTAAATTTTCTTTTGTCGGGAAAATTAAATTTTGGCCTGTCTGGTAGCGAGATTTTGGGCCTTTCTGGCATTTTGAATTTTGAACGATCGGGAAAGTGTAGTTTTGGTCTGTCTGGCATTGTAAATTTACTTGTTTTAATGTTTTGTAGTTTCGTTTTCAATTTACCGGCCTGTGTTTTTAATTTTCCCGTACCTTCTCGGAGCCTTTGTTGAAACTTATTATCTGTGCTTTCTGTGTTTTTCGATCGATTTTCTCGTTTCAGTGGTAACTGTTCCAAAGCAGATGAATCCACTTGACTAGTACTGACGTCACATTCTGTCCTTGAGGCAGTAGAAGGCGTATTGGCAAAGAATCTATCTTCGATATTCTTTTGCAATGCCTCAACATTACAGATTTCATCATGATTTTCTTTATCTTCAGTACCTTCTTCTTCATCAGAAGTGTGTTGCAAATACTTTCTCTCCAAAGAAGTTGTACTTGATAATTCGTCATCAGTTTTGATCATTTTTAATTTTTCTTCTACACTTGAACCGGTGTAAATAATGTTTGTCGGTGGCTTTTCGATAATTTCATATTCGTGATCACTGAAAATAAAAATAAAAATAACTTTTACTTTTCAAATCATCTATGCCAACCTGATAGTTGTGAAATTCGCCGAGATTATTTAAAGGTAGTTATTTATCCTTATTTGATAATAATTCGCTTAGCACATAGATACTGAAATAAATAAATAACATACAAATTGCCCATCGCAAATATTGAAAATCGTCGCAAAGTTTTGAGTTATATTTAACATCAGTGATGTTACTCGAGTCACAATTAGGCCACCCGTTGGTGCTCGTTTTAGATTCAGCAGCCGCCGGGCAGAAGCCGCTCTAATTTATTTTGCACTTCGTAACGTTAGTCATAAAATGTCAACAAAATCTTCAAAAATAATGTAGGTGGAACTCACCTCCCGTAAGATACAAAATTGCTTGCCCGCGACGTCGGCCTTGTGCCTACCGGGTTGACTCGCTCTGGCAGTAGCGAGTCAGATTGGAAGAACTGGCAACCGCATCTCACGTCCGGCGTGAAGTGCTGGACACTGCCCTCGCGCGTCGGCCGCAAGGGTCGCTCGAGCGGGGCCCCGCCCTCGGAGGTCCATCGGCGGAGCGTACTCATTACTGACCCCCGACTTGAGCCATCATAACACAACTTCCACAACTTACACAGACCGTCATTTTCCCATGACTATGAGTCATCAAGCGGTCGTTAAAGCCGCGGAGTAAATGAACTAATCACAGACGTGAAAGCAGTCGCGAGCACTGATCACTGATGACAATTTAAAGAGCTTACCAATGTGCAGGAAGAACGTACGGCCGATCTATATTTAACAAACAGTCAGAAGCTAGCGCGTTCGCTTTGCATGTGTTGAAACGTGTTATGTCACTATTACGTATACATAATGATATTTGTCGTTACATGTTATTTACTGAGATAAATTAGATTTCGGTTCAAAATAATGCGATTAAATGATATGCTCACCTGCTAGGTTTAGACCATTCTGTGTCACCATTTTCGGCGTCGTTTCTGTATTGAGGACTTGGACTGGGTGATGACTCGATGGGAGGGGCATGGGTCTCGCCACTCTGAGCTGCAGGATCATCCTCAGCTATTTCAGTTATAGTGATGTTAGGTGACTCATTACTGGGACCTCTCTCATCTAACTGTGTTTGGAAAATTTCATCTACATTTGGTTCTTCTGCGTCCATCTCCTCGTCCAAAAGCAACGCTTCCTTATTTATTTTATCAATTTTATGTAGTTTTTCCATTACGTGCTCATCTTGTTTTAAAAGGGTGTCTTCTGTTACAAGACTGGGATCCTGTGAAGCGATGGATCTTTTCTCTATGTTTGACAAACTTTCATTTTCAGTATTGCTACTTTTGCTTTCATTGTCGAATCTTCTTATATGGTCTATATCATGTGAAAAATGCACTCGTTCAGTATCTTGTTCTTTCGAGTCTTCAATATCTTCATAAATGTGTTCTTTCTTTTTCCTTAGTGGTGGTGTCTCTAAACACATAGTTTTACTCATTTCATCAGAAGATCCAAGTTTGATAGCACTGAATTTTTGGCGGCGAACTGCACTAGGGGATGATTTAAGCTGTCGGATTTCCTGGTCCGTTTCATTTTTTTTACGTTTTGGAAGAGGTGACTTTTCATTTTCAGTTTTTTCTAACTTATGAAGAGTCTTGTCTGCCAAATGTTTGATTTTATTCACCAACGGATGACAACATTTTGTTTTTTCCCTAGTTTCAGAGACACCAATTGTATATTGCTGTTCCGGTACCCTCCGCTTAAGTATACCTTTTGGTGATACATTTCTAGGTAATTCTACAGGTGTTGATAAATGGCTGCTTGAATGACTCTCCGGGCTATTCGTTACAAATTCGTTTATGTTTGCCAAAGCTTTGTCATCTTCGTCTAGTGAAACTTCTTTTGAGAAGTTTGGTATATGGACTCCTTCGTCTTCACCTTCTTCGCCGTGTCTGCGACTGCTGCCAGGTGAGGCATCAAGGATGAGTATCTTTTGTAGGTCGGCACGCGCCGGCGAATGCGTGCGGGAGCGCGACACGTCACGTGACATGCTGCTCCTCGGCGTCGACTCTCTGATGATGTCCTCGGCCGTGACCTCGCCCTCCAGTGGAACCTTCAACAGATGGGTCCAAGGGTAGCCACCCGCTTCACGTGCTCTTCGCAAATCCTCCCATTGGTACGTCTTTAATGGCACTGGCGGTATTTCATTCGCATTATCTGGCGACAATTCAGATTCCATATGTTTTTACTTATAAAAAATACAATATAGTGTCTGTGTAAAAATTAAAAATTAATATTTTTTGTTTATTTTCTTTATATTTTCCTCACTGGCCCCGCAAGGGTTTTCACTTCATCATCAAGTAAACTAAGAACACAACGTTTCGTTTCAATGCGAGCATCGGTGACTGAAAACACTTTATGTTTGCGTGGGCCTGTGTAGAAATAGGTGTGAATAGGTTGTGTACAGTCCACAGTGTATATTTCCGACGCATGCACCGCGTTTACCTTGAAACGAGCGGACGGTTGGCCCTTAGTCCAGCATCCCTGGTTATATCCACTACACGATATTCTCAACTTTTAATATAAAATTGATCAGTGATCGGTTCAGAATCCCGGTCGGACTGGCCGTCTCAGCCTCGAACGACCGCTTGAGCTAAATATAACATTGAGCATAAATGTATTTTGGGTTAGCATTTCGCGTCATCATTTTAACTGTGTCTGTTTGTTGATTGCGCGGATGCAAGGGAAAATGGTCATCGATGTTTTTGTCATTAATCTACTGAATATTTGAGTTATGTTGGTACGGAATTATCGTTGAAGGCAACACAAGTTTTGTGTATAAGGCGTGACAGAATACCTCTCGTGACTGGCTTGTTCGCATTATCTAATAGTTATGCAAATAAACTAACATAACATACTGTACAATAATGTATGTTCCATATAATCAAACAAGTAGGTAGGTACGGTACTGAAAAACTAGTCATTTAATTTCAAAAAAATAAATATTGCTGACGATCTCTGCGGCGCAGCAGGCGAAGTTCTAGCTGCGATAAAAGAGGTTGCGGGTTCGATTCCCGCCACGGGTCGAAAAATTAAGCGAAGTGAAAAATTTATTCCTAGTGTATATGAATAATAAAAATATGCTGTGTGAATGAGTAAGAGATATCTAATATAAGTATGATTTTTATTATAATAATAGAATATAATGCATAATTATAAAGATGTACATTTGAATTATACTTAAGAAACACACAGAACAAATATCAACAGATCGTACAAATTTTCGAGGCGGGATTCGAACCCGAAACCTGCGTCGCAGGCTACTACGTCACAGTCGCCTACTATAAATAATACTTTCTAATAACATTTTTTTTAAGCCTGACGCTATCATAAGCGTTAGGAATAACAATAAGGTATAAATACTGTATGGGGGGTTTGGTATAATATCCACGCTTTCTAAGCAGGTTGGTTTTCTGGAATAGATATCTCTTTTTCGGTTCAATGTCACCCTCAGGTAGAGAAGGAGTGGTACTACACTTAAGCCGGCACCTCACGTATATGATATTATGGTAGTTTACATATTATATCAGACAAACATGAAAATATATCAGACTCCCTGAAAATATGTACATACAACGTCAGGTCTCTAGCTTCAACAGAACGATACATAGAATTATTTCATGCCTTAGAAAACATAGAATACGACATAATAGGACTATCTGAAGTACGAAGGAAAGGATGTCAAATAGAAGAACATCAAAACCACATATTTTGTTACATAGGCGAAACTCCAGGATTACATGGAGTAGGATTTATAATAAAGAAACATATCAAAAAACACATAATTAATTTCACCGGTATATCAGAACGAGTAGCTTTAGTACAAATTAAATATGGAAAAGATACAATATCAATAATTCAGGTTTATGCACCTACAGAGAACTCAAAAGAAACAGAACTACACAAATTTTATGAAGACCTAAATAGAGCTCACGAATCAGCAGGAAACATAGTCTTAGTAATTGGTGATTTCAATGCAAAAATCGGAAAACCCACAGCATCTGACACCATGGTGATGGGAAACCACGGCTATGGAAATCGGAACGAAAGAGGAAAAATAATGATCCAATATGCCAACGAAAACAAAATGTCCATAATGAACACCTACTTTAAGAAAAAACAAAACCGGAAGTGGACATGGATCTCACCGAACCAAAAGGTTAGAAACGAAATTGATTTTGTGTTGAGTAACACACCAAGAAGAATCTCAAACATTCAAGTAATTAACCAAATTAAATTTTCTTCAGACCATAGAATGGTAAGAGCCTATTTAAAACTGACTTCACCTAAAAAAAGTAGAAAACACTATGACAATGTACCTAAATCTTTAAAAACCGACCAAGAAATTACTTTGTTTACCGATAACTTAAAACATAACCTAGAACAACTAAACAGAATAAATGAAAAAGAAAGTTTACAAATGTACTACAACAAAATAGAAGAAATATTAAAAATTAGTCTACGAAGCAATGAAAAAGGAAAAAACACCAATAAGATATTAACTGAATCCACCATTAATCTAATTAACAACAGAACTAATCTTATACACACAAAAAACAAAAGTAAAGAGCAAAAAGAAGAACTAAAAATAGTATTTAAAGAAACTAAAAAAGCAATAAAAATGGACTACAATAACTACAGAACAAAAATAATCGAAAACAACCTAAACCAATATAGAAGCTCAAAACGAGCATTCCAACAGCTTAATACACATAAAAGTTGGATACAAACACTTGAAAGTAATAAAAAAACAGGATCAAGACAAGACGTGTTAAATTGCGCCACTAAATTTTATAAAGAGCTCTACAGCATAACCGTAGAAGATAGAAACGAAATACAAATCGAAACCGACGAACCAACAGACCTTGTAGTAAACACACCACCAGAATTAATAAACGAAAAGGAAATAATAACACACATAAAGAAACTAAAAAATGGCAAGAGTCCTGGACCTGATAACATAAGTAATGAAGTACTGAAAACCGCTGCGCCGCTCCTGGTTCCACATTTAAAATTTGTCTTTAACGAGGTCCTAAAGACAGAAATGGTACCGATACAGTGGTGCCAATCAGATATTACACTGCTTTATAAAAAAGGAAACCCACTAGACATCAGCAACTATCGACCAATAAGTTTATTATCAAGCATATACAAACTATTTGCATCCATTCTACAAAGTCGAATAACTAAAGAAATTGACAATAACCAACCAATAGAGCAGGCTGGATTTAGAGCGGGATTCTCAACACATGACCATATACATGTAATAGAACAATTGATGGAGAAATACAAAGAGTTTAACTGTCACTTGTATATTGCTTTTGTAGACTACACAAAAGCTTTCGACAGTATAGTACACAAATCAATTTGGGAAGCTTTAAGGGCAAGTAACATAAACAATACCTATATCAGCATACTAAAAAATATGTACTCTAAAAGTGTTAGTCAAGTTAAACTCGAAACGAAAGGAGAAGAATTCCCTATTAACCGAGGAGTCAGACAAGGAGACCCAATATCACCCAAATTGTTTATAGCAGTACTAGAAAGCATATTTCAAAGGATTGACTGGAAGAGGAAAGGCTTAAATATAAATGGCAAAATACTAACGCACTTAAGGTTTGCCGACGACATCGTACTTTTCGGAAAGACAGCCAATGAAATAGAATATATGGTACAAACCTTACACAAAGAAAGCATAAAGTCTGGCCTGGATATGAACCTAAACAAAACAAAACTCATGACAAATAGCAACAGACACCCAATACTTATTGGAGATAAACAATTAGAGTACGTCAATGAATACATATATTTAGGCAAACAGCTTTCGTTTAGTAAAAACAGCAATGAAGAAGAGGTTGCACGCAGAATAAACATATCGTGGAAGAAATACTGGGCCCAAAAAGAAATACTAAAAGGTAAATACAGCTTAGAGCACAAAAAAATTATAATGGACACAAACATCTTACCAAGCTTAACATATGGAAGCCAAACATGGGTTTATACCAAAAAAATAAAAAATCAACTAGTTACTACACAACGGGCAATGGAACGAAGTATTTTGAGGCTGAAGAAAATACAAAAAGTAAGAAGCGAAAAGATCAGGGAAAAAACCAAACTAACAGACGCCCTCACAACAGCTTTAAAATTGAAATGGCAGTGGGCCGGCCACGTATGTAGACTAAGAGATGATAGATGGACGATAAGAGTAACGAAATGGAAAGGACCGGCTGGTAAAAGACAAACCGGGAGACCTAAAAGACATTGGACAGACGACATAATAGATATAGCTGGTAAAGATTGGGAACAAACAACAGAAGATAGAGAAGTATGGAGAAATATGGAGGAGGCTTTTACCCGAAAGGGGTCCGAACTAAAACAAATTAAGATTTGAGAAACAAGATAATATTTAACAACGCCACAGCAAACAACTAACACATTATCTTAATTCAAAACTAACACATTTGAATTGTAATTATAGTTTGAACTTAATAAAGCTTATTATTATTATATTATTATTATTACATATTATATCTTATATACAAAAGCAACCTACCTAGTAAGCTTGGTGATTATACCAAACCCCATAATTCAACCTCTATATACCATTTTGTTATACAGGGCGTCCCACGGCCATGCCACATGGAGGGAAAGTACCTTAAATATTGTAGATTGAACATTTTACTGAAAGAAGACATTATTTTAATTTATAAAACAAATTAAACTGCATTCATAGATATTTAAATAATTACATGGTTGAACCGGGAATCGAACCCGTTACACGAGAAAAATAATTATCCAGTGGTTTTATCATACCGATCGAGAGGCTTCAGCATAAGGAATATTTTTTTCTAAATAACATAGTGTCAAAAATAAAAGGAGGACCATGAATTTTAACATTTAATGTGAAATTTAGTTCAGGAAAGCTGGCATTGCCGTAAAACAAACAACTGACATTCACCACTTGAGAACTAAATTTCACATTAAATGTTAAAATTAATGGTCTTCCTTTTATTTCTGACACTATGTTAGTTAGCAATAAAAAATCCTTATGATGAAGCCTTTCGATCGGTATGATAAAGCTACAGGATAATTCTTTATCGCGTGTAGCGGGTTCGATTCCCGGTTCAACCATGTAATTATTTAAATATCTATGAATGCAGTTTAATTTGTTTTTTAAATTAAAATAATGTCTTCTTTCAGTAAAATGTTCAATCTACAATATTTAAAGTACTTTCCCTCCATGTGGCATGGCCGTGGGACGCCCTGTATAAGTATTATGTTAGTGATTTACTTTACTTTTTTTTAAGCCTATATGTGTATATTATGACTTATATTTGTAGTCCTGTTTTGGAATAAAAAAAACTAAACATCGATCGATATAATGTAATTTTATTGATTCAGATAAACTCCTAAACATTCATGTACATTAACAAGAATAGAGTATAACATTGTTTCTAATTAAGAAAAATAATTATTTATTAATGATAATGTTAACTATAAATATAACATTAAATATATCAATATATAAAATATTTTTTGCTCTTTAACTACGAGTACTTTTATCCTTAATACTCTTTAATGTCTTTATACATATTTTAAATTGATAAACATCTTTAACACATAGTAATATAATTAAGAATACATACAACATACTTATCTTCTAATAATATTTTAAATAGATAAACTACTATCATTAACAGTCACATGAATATACTTCTACAATTAATAACATCCACAATAATATAACTTTTAATTTAAATATTTATGAACTACTAACTTATTTATTTTACTTTTTCAAGTGTTTTCACTTATTATGTGTGCAAGTATTTTACATAAAAGTACCTATATGAAATTGACTTATCGGCTCGTGTAAGAAATGACGCAAGACCAAAATACTCTTGATAAAATATATGTACAATTAGACCATAGATCAAAATAGAGTCCCATAACTGTCCACGGTCCGAAAAAAAAACAAGTAATTAGACTCAGCTGGAAGTAAAAAGATTGATTCTAAATGGAATTGAACGCATGTACCTACACATCCATTATTTACGAAGAAGTACTCCTAACACACATTTCACACAAAAACTATCCAATCCATCTCATCGTCTCACTTTTACATATGCCGGCCGAGAGTTTACGTTTAAATAGAATTATCCTAAACTTGTTCGAACTTCGAAACGTTCTAAATTTTTCACAATTGGTTAATATAAATACATAAATAATGTTAACTCTCAAGCTCCTATCCCAAACAGGTTTCACCCATAAATCCTAAAAAATATTATTTCAAATATATTTTTTTCGTTCAGACCTCTTTCTTTTACATTTCATCACATTATAAAAGCTTTAATAAGACACAATGTTACATCGAGTCGAGATATTATGTACAAAAGAGTTTACGAAGTTTGTTACGAGTACTATGATGTTTAAAATGAATATAGTCTATTTTTTCTAAGTGGTCTTTCAGCAGCGGTGCGAGTGCGAGCGCTAGCATCGGCCGCCGACATACGGCGGATCACGCTGTCTCGGTAAACCCACGGATTCCCGAACTCATGGAAACACTCGTTCAAGAAGCACGGGTAATTCATTTTAGCTGGAAACTCAGAGAATTCCCTTTCATGAAGAATACGTGGTCTTTCAGCAGTGGTGCGAGTGCGAGCGGTAGCATCGGCCGCCGACTTACGGCGGATCACGCTGTCTCGGTAAACCCACGGATTCCCGAACTCATGGAAACACTTGTTCAAGAAGCACGGGCAATTCGTTTTAGTCTGGAACGCAGATAATGCTTTTTCATGCGGAATATGTGGTCTTTCAGCAGCGGTGCGAGTGCGAGCGGTAGCATCGGCCGCCGACTTACGGCGGATCACGCTGTATCGGTAAACCCACGGATTCCCGAACTCATGGAAACACTTGTTCAAGAAGCACGGGCAATTCGTTTTAGTCTGGAACGCAGATAATGTTTTTTCATGCGGAATATGTGGTCTTTCAGCAGCGGTGCGAGTGCGAGAGGTAGCATCGGCCGCCGACTTACGGCGGATCACGCTGTCTCGGTAAACCCACGGATTCCGGCACTCATGGAAACACTCGTTCAAGAAGCACGGGCAATTCATTTTAGTTGGCAACGACGAGAATGTCCTTTCATGTGGAATATGTGGGAAGCGTTGACGTGGTGGCAAGTGTGCCATCCTTGGACTCAAAGGTATCAGCCTGGGACTCATAGGTGCCATCCTGGGACTCATAGGTACCATCCTGGGACTCATAGGTGCCATCCTTGGACTCGGAGGTGCCATCCTTGGACTCAGAGGTGCCATCCTTGGACTCTGAGGTGCCATCCTTGGACTCTGAGGTGCCATCCTTAGACTCTGAGGTGCCATCCTGGGACTCGGAGGTGCCATCCTTGGACTCTGAGGTGCCATCCTGGGACTCATAGGTGCCATCCTTGGACTCAGAGGTGCCATCCTTGGACTCAGAGGTGCCATCCTTGGACTCGGAGGTGCCATCCTTGGACTCAGAGGTGCCATCCGCGGACTCTGAGGTGCCATCCTGGGATTCATAGGTACCATCCTTGGACTCAGAGGTGCCATCCTTGGACTCGGAGGTGCCATCCTTGAACTCAGAGGTGCCATCCGCGGACTCATAGGTGCCATCATGGGACTCATAGGTGCCATCCACGGACTCATAGGTGCCATCATGGGACTCATAGATGCCATCCACGGACTCATAGGTGCCATACCTAGACTCACAGGTGCCATCCATCGACTCACAGGTACCATCATGGGACTCAGAGGTAACATCCTTGGACTCAAAGGTGCCATCCAGGGATTCATAGCCCATTGTTGCGGAACGGGATAAACATGTGTGAACGGCGGCTGATTCGTTCTGATCACTTTTACAGTTGCGGGCCAACGAAAAGTCTCCTGAGATCTCATTTGTTGGGGGACTATAGTTGGGGACACCTGCGGGGTATACGTTTGGCTGAGTAAAGGATTTGAAGAGTATCTGCGCGCAGAAAACTGGGGCGATGAGACTTCTGGGGCCAATGACAGCGTTGGACTGTTGAAGTCGATGGCTGATGAGGGCCGTGTCCTTGGATGAGGCAAGGTTAGTGATAAAACCGATGGTCGTTTTTTTGGTGGAACTGGAACCTCTGAAGGAGACTTTGGTGCTGGTGGTGGAACTAGAACCACTGAAGGAGACTTCGGTGGTGATGGTGAAGCTGGTGTCACTTTGATCATAGGCGGTTCAGTGCCATACTGTGATGAGGTACTCGGTAACGCTGGTGTAAAAAAAATTTGTGATTTCCATTCATCTAGGCTGTCTTCACTATTGGAAGAGTTGCTGCCCAACGACCCGCAACACAGGTGCCAGTATCCACAGCTATCACTGGACGATTGATTCACGGGGCGTTCCAAGTTTTCTTTTGGAGTAGTATCGGGACTTGCTGGTAATTGTTCGGTATCGGATGTTCCGCAGCGACAACAACATTCCCTTAGCTCCTTTATTGCATCTCGTATAGCCTCGTAGGGATATGTAATATCATCTGTTGTGTCTGATTCTGATGTTTTATTGTATTTTGAGGATGGTCGAAAACTTGGTGCAAACTCACGGTCATTCTCAGTATTCTCACCCTGTTTTTTGTACGCATCAGGTCTGAGTTCTTCATTCAGACTTTCGAAGTAACAATCCTTGTGTATAAAAGCGCAGAAAACGCAATCGCCATTTTCCGTAAGTTTACATCCACACCCTTTACAGTTTACCTCTTCTTCTGTGTTGACTTCGTCGTTTTTGGAGCTAGGTATTACTTGGATCTCGTCATAGTTCGTTGTTTCAGCGGGGTCATTAATATTTGCATCATTGTAAACATAGGACTCTCTGTCTTGGAGCTCGATGGAACTGCGACGAGTCCTGTTGGGATTCGCGCAGAGCCCAAACAACCCGCAGAATGTTACAATACATCGTCTGAACCATTCTATCAGCCTTCTCAGACAGCACTTGTTACCACAGCATCCTGCAAAGAAAAAAAAGATTAGTTTCTATATTTATCAACATCCATAACACCCCTATTCACGTTCCCACTGCTGGGACACAGGGACTTCTCTCTTGGCGAGAGAGATTAGGCCTTAATTCACCACGCTGGCCAAGTGCGGGTTGGTGAATGACACATGTTCTTCAAACTTTGAGAAGTTCTCAGAACATGCCGGTTTCCTCACGATGTTTGCCTTCACCGTTAGAGCACGTGTTTTTATAGCACACATAATTTTCCAAGAAGAAAAATTAGAGGTGCGCGGCGGGGTTTGAACCCACGACCTTCGGAATGAAAGTCGGGTGTGCTCCCACTTAGCCAACACGGCTCCTTATCAACATAATTTTTATCAATTAGAAAATGGTATAGGAATATTACAAGACCTTGGTCAATAACCTTGGTCCTCGAGTGGGAGTCGAAACAGTTGAATTTATTTTAAACCAGAAGAATCGAAGTTGTGATCTTGTAATTTTTTTATATACCATTTTATAATTAAAGAAAACATCACTATAAAAAAATATTTATTTTGTGTTGCCGTGTGAATTGTCCAGAAATATTTATTTATTTATAACTAGCTAACTCGCCCGCGGCTTTGCCCATTCAAATCTTTCATATTTTCACACCTTTTCCCTGGATTGGTTCAAATACCTTAAGCCCTTAATCAGCCACATTAAATCCAACCGTTTTAGACGTCTAACAAATATCAATTCATTATTATTTACCAATAGATATACATATAGATTCTAACGAAACATTCAAGATTGTAGTGTATTTGTTGATCATTATCATCACTAATATTCTGAAATGTTTTATGCCCACTGTGTGACACAGGCCTTCTTCATAATTTTATATATAAAGTTTGTAAGAAAATAGTATGAAACAAAATTTGGCTTATTTTAATAGGGGATGGGGAACAGTTTTGAAAAAAGAATTATATTGCGATCAAAAGCACTTGATCGATAACAACTTAAGTTTTTGTATTCGTGTGAACCTTATTTTACCTATTATAATAAAATTTATAAATAAAAACATTATCCATATCGTAAAAATAAACAAGATCGATTTTTAAAGAAAAAATCCCATTGAAACTATTTAGATAGGGATAATATTTTCAGTAAGCTACTTACTGGTCCTGCAGCTAGAAGGAAGATACAGATAAAAGAAGATAATAAAAGGTAGTGTAGTTTTTTTATATTGATGTAATGTAATGTGTGTCATCGGATATTAAATATCTATAACTTAATCTTATTTTAAGGGTTATAGATATTTAATATCCGATAACACATATTATAGTCCGGGATCCGTAGAACATGGTTAGCACTTGATTACTATCAAGCTAATTTTTGGTGAGTAGCTTCGTTTCGATGAGACGCCCATGTTATATCTCAAGATAATTATCTAAATTATATGAAAAAATATTTGTCCTACAAAACCTATGGTTTGATCAAAGAGGGGACTCTTTCAAACATGTATCGAAAACGAGGTCAATTTAAATGATTACTATTATTACTAACCAGCTGATTTTTTGTTGTATACTTAATTAATATTTATAAAATCTAACTGACATATTGTCCTACAAATTTCGTGGTCCGTTATCCCGGTCCTACATCCTTGATGTATTTAATCCTTGATATCTCTGTTAGCTACCACAATCGAGAGTTGGGTATAGGATATTTTTGGGCGTCTCATCGAAACGAAGCTACTCACCAAAAATTAGCTTGATAATAATCAAGTGCTTACCATGTTCCACGGATCCCGGACTATTACCTATATCAATAAAAAAAAACTATAAGTACTACCTTTTTTATAAAACAAAAGTATTACGCTCCACCATAAAAGTTCATAACCACAAGTAATCTCAACAGAGCGATATCCTATACCAATACTGGTTCAGGAGGCCATTGAGATTATACATTAACCAAATACCGAAATAAGTTTACAGTGTAAGAAAAACGTTATAAAAATTTCTCAAGGTTACCATCATCATCATCCTAACCTGACTATGGGTCCACCTGGTATACCAACTCTATCAAACAAAAAAAATTTGCAAATCGGTCCATTCGTCTCTTAGTAGTCGTTGAACATACATATAAGAAATCCGACGAATCGAGAAACGCTTCCTTTTTTTGAAATCGGTTTAGAAGAATACCTAAACATAATTTTGGATTTTGGTAGATAATATAAAATCATTTCACTGCACAATGTCGGAGCAGACCACAAATAATTGAATCACTTATTTAAACTGAGATCGGTTTCGGTATTTATTTCTCTTAGGAATTTTACAAATTCGCTTACAGAGAAAAAGTAAATAATTCAATTTACGGAAAGCGTAAAGAGACACGGTTAAATTTATGACTTTATGCAAAAATATAAGTCGTAACAATGTAAATTGATCTCTCTCTAAATTGAATATGTCTCCGAAATCACTGCATAATATATTATTTATTATTTATTAACCGGTGTTATTTCAAGTTGGTTTCACTGTAATTTTTATAATACCTATTTATATTTTAGAGCCCATGGATTAATTAATACAGAGAGAGACTACCTACATCTTAGACACAAAACGTAATTTATAAAAAAAAAACAAATTATAGTCGCTGAATGTTTAACTAATTATTAGTTTTTTTTTTTAATTTTAATAATATTTTAATAAATTAAATACTTGTAAATTTTACATTTAAAAATTACGTTTTATTTAATAAATATTTAAATCTTCAGAAAATACGTTTAAGTTAGAGACTCACAAACACGCGATGAGAAAGTGATTTAATTACTTTATTATTTATTATTATCACGAGATTTTTGTTATATTAGTTTACAACGCGATCAATGTTTAGCAAACAAAAATATTCTACACGCAATTTAATTAAAGAAAGGATTTTGCCGTAATCACCTGGCACCATCAAATATTATTTGTCACAAATATTTACACTCTAACAGCACACACATTATAACTGGGATGGATTAGTTCTATAACTTATCTGAAATAAAATATTAATTAATCATCCTAGGACTTTGATAGTTTTTAAAAACTTTTTAAGTTTGGTAGAAAACAATTGCAAAAAGTCAAGAGAATATATAAAAACACATAAACTCTTAACCTATTTTACTGTACCGAAAAAAATACAAATGTTAAACCACAATTTTGGAAAAAACACGAGGAGACAGTGACTTTATTTATTTAAATGAAAATTTTGTGAAAACATTCTGAGACTGAAAGTTAGTGAACTAAATTTTCAAGTTTGTGGAAAACACTTGCACAAAAATTTACAAAAATATGACAAACAACTTACTAAACGTCGATTCAAAACTAAAGAAAATATGTTAAAGACGCAAACAATTGTTTTAAACTATCAAAAAAAGTATCGTCAAAGCCAAAAGCCACACCGATAAAACGGAAACAAAACCGCCAAAATACACGAAAATTAACTTACAACATTAAAAACATTCAAAAATATTAATTTCAACTTACGCGCGCTGGAACACATGTTGTTATTTACATACCGTTTCATGTTTCATGTGTTAGTGTTATGTGGAATGGTCAGCCAGCGGGGCGGGATGCAACGGGGGCCCGCCCGCCCTTTAAAGCGCAGCCGCGAACGCACCACCCCCCACCACCTGTAGCTTAACCCTTCGCGCTCCTTCGTAAATCTTATACATAATTCGAATTACAAATGTCTTTATTATTAGATAATAAGAAGTAAGACCGTAAGAAACGCATTAGCACAAAAATTGGCTTTGTCTTTTTTTTTTAAATTAAATCCTGTCGCTATCATTTTGCGACGACATTTTCACATACTAATACAATCACTAAATAAAATAATCTTATTATACTTATTATGGCTTTGTCCCGCGGTCGGGAAGATTCCCAAACAAGAACTCTTGACTTTACTTATATAAAGTAGGTAATTATGTAATTATTTGTTTTTTTTTTCATTATCAACTAACGACATAAAAAAAGGATGTAATATTGACTTGTCAAAATATGTCTTGGTATATAAAATAGTCCGGTTTTGATTATTTATGTAATGGAACGTGTACATCGATCGTAACTCCTGAACGTCTGAACCGATTTTAAATATGTTTTTTTTGTTTGAAAGGTGTAGTTTTTGGGAAGGTTCCTAACCATGTTGGATGAAAATCGGTTTAGCCGTTAACAAAATATGTGGGTAAACGTGGGGATGAAAACATCAACTGTTTTAAAATATGGCCAAGTGAGGTATCAAATTAAAGGTATTTATGTGTAGATTACAAAAATGTAATCCACAAAGAAAACGGTCCAGCTGTTTACAAGATAACGCTAGTTGAAAGTTGGGTATAACAGCCGTGTTTCCGAATTGTTGGTGAGTGATATGAGTGGGGTTTCAAAGGAAAGGGCATGATGTCAAAATTATAAATGGTTTTGATGGTTCCTTCCCGTTTGATTTGCAAACTAACAGTCATCATCATCATTTATAGGCCGGGGGTTAATAACAATTTTTAATTTTATTTATCTTGTTAAATTATTTTTATATTTATATTTTTTTACATTTTAATTATTAGTATTTAGTTCAGAAAGGCTGGCATTGCCGTAAAGACGGAAGAGAATCGTTCAGCATTTGATGAAATCGTTGATTTTGTATTAAAAGTATTAAAATTCGTGGTCTTATTTCAGACACTATTTTCAAATATTAATGTTCTAAATATATTTTCGGAACTTGAATCAAGCCCCTTGAATTTATTTAATAATTAACAAAATCCACAGCCCTTATAAATATATAACATTTTTCTTATACCTGAGCTTAAATATTGATAACAAGCGACTTACTAATTTATGAATGCGAAAGTTTCTCAGAAAACAATATACCTTGTTGTCAAATCACGACAATGTGGTTTTTATGGTGTTTCTTAGAATTGATCTATTGTATTTCGAAAAGATGTCTTCTATTAGTAAAATATTAACGTGACATCGTACCATACAAGGTACAATAAACCCAAGAGATGTCAAAGTCCTTTTAATGTACCGCGTAGGTGTACCGTAAGCAAGCACCTTACCTATCAATGTCAAATGTCTGTTTTATTAGAAACTAAATGAGCCGCCGCGCCTTCACCTGGATTAAATTCGATTTTCCCGCATTTTCCTTGAGGTAAAAGTATGCTATATCCTTCTCCTGATTATAAGCTATTTATGCACAATTTTCAGTCAAATCGATCCAGTCGTTCTTGAGTTATAAATAGTGTAACTAACACGACTTTCTTTTAGAAATATCTATAACTTAATCTTATTTTAAGGGATATACTTAGATATTTAATATGGGTTATTGTACATTTGCCACAAAGTTAATTCGTCATGAAAAAAATTTATCAGATAACAAACATTACTAGACTCGTCTAGCTTTCTGCCCCATTCGGGCTTATAGGTAAATATTTTCTTTTGTATTCTTTATAAGGTCAGTTTATTAGCCGTAGTAACAACAAGTCGGAAAAATTTATACAAAAATACAATACAATATACAAAAAACAAATTCACTAACGGAATTTATTACAAGTATCTTAAATGGCCGAATTTTGTTAATAAGTAAATATAATTACATATATTATATGTACTACGTGTTAAAAGATTTCGCTCTTCCATTTGTCGTAACTTAACCAAAAATTACATACTATTCATAAAACCAATAAAAAGTTTAGATATAAACAATTGTCATGTTAATTTGCATATGTAACATAGGTTTACCGACTCTCCGTGTTACTGCATTGAGTACTGAGCCTCACGCTCAGCTGAGTGACGTCAGATCAATATTAACTGGGTTAAAGGGGAGATGTACCCTTGATGTTTGACGAACACCCCATCACCTTGCACCGTCAAATATTGCATCTATAAACTCAATTTACACTGATCTCAGTTCATTATAAATACAAATATAAATATTGCTGGACTATTACAGCAACATTTTGTTTATGTTGGTTGTAATAAAAAATAATAAACCGTGGTAATCTCGAAGCTTGTGTTACGAATGCTAGATTTCTGTTATACCTAAAATAATATACATACATAGATACCAAAGAGATCCTGATAAACAATGATAGTTTAAAAAGTTATATAATATATATAGATTTTTTTTATTATACATAACACCCAGACTCGGAACAAATATGTGCAGATCGTACAAACTTTTGTTCCGAGGCGAGAATCGAACCTCCTGCGTCGCAGACCTTTGCCCGCTGCGCCACAGAGGTCATTATCAGCACCCCTATTTCATTTTAGGATGTGTAGCAAGCACACTGCTTTTGTTTTCTCTAAAAGCTTAGTATGAACTTGCACCTGGTGAAAACAAATTTTCTGCACTATTTTATAACATAACACATTAAACCTACTTACTTATTTATGAGACTAACATTTCCCTTTGGAAAAGAAACTGGTGCGATATGAACGGTTCTTTGTTTTGCTTGGGATTATAGCTATGAAATATTGCTTTCTAGTAAGAGATCCTGACTGGGATTTACTTCAATTCTTTCAAAATGCATTAAATCCCCAATACCATCCTTCACACGATAGCGCGAAGACTGAATTCGCCAATTTCGCTTATAAAAGTCGAAATTTAATTTTGTAATTTTGATATTTTAAATAGTCCAGGATCAATGGTCCCTTGCTTGCACTAGCACTTGATTAAAACTAAATTAAAACCTACATTCAATTAAGATACTTTTTACTAACCACAATATGGATCAATTGTAATCTGAAATAAACAGTTTTTATTTATTTTTATTTATTAAAGCTTAAACGTTCTACGTTACAAAATTTGCCGTGAGACAGGAGGCCTTAATTCACCTTGGTCAAGAGTGGGTTAGTGAATGTCACATTCAGACCCTTCAAAGTTTTGAGAACATGCCGGTTTCCTCACGATGTTTGCCTTACATTAACCATACATTTCAAGAAAATTAATCTATAGGTGAGCGGATTGCTAAATTTAAATAAGATACGTTGTTAGTATATAAAAAAAATATTGCTGGACAATTCACACAGCAACATCTAGCCCCGTGGTAAACTATAAGCTTGTGTTACAGGTGCTAGATCTCTGATATACTTAATAGAATATACAAATATAGATATTTTTTCTAAAAGGCTTCGTCGGGATTTCAGTCTATTTCCTTTTGAACCGTTAAAAGCATTTTATTCATTTACAAGTTGAAAACTATACAATTACAATCGGTTCAATTTCAAAGGATTTAATTAGTTTCTTTGAAATAAAAGGCAACTTAGTCTGCTCCTGCATTGTTCCAGTTATTTATGGAATAATAAAACCAACCAAGGCTAAGTGGGAGTACACTCGAGATTCGACCTTCATTCCGAATGTCGTGGGTTCAAACCCCGTCCTCACCTCTAGATTTTTCTTCATGAAAACTGTATGTGCACTTTGAAAACACGTATAACGGTGAAGGCAAAATATCGTGATGAAACCGCTATGTTCTGATGAGTTCGAAAGTTTGAGTGAAGAGTTTGAAAGACATTGTGTCATTCATAACCCGAAATGTCCACCCCGTCTTTTACGTCGTAAGACGTTATGTTAAATGACAATGATGCCTACTATGTCTGAGCTGCTAAAGTATAATACTTATTAATTTACCAGCAAGTCTAATTTTTTTTCCTTCTAACTCAACATAATGTAGATGCATGGATGAAAGATTAAAGTTCGTATAAAGTCGAAATCAAATGTTATAAAATATAAATATATTTCATGGAAAAAAGAAACAAAGATCTCATTCAGTCATTATTGGAAATACTTTGATGAAAAGTTTTCAAAATCGGAATATGAAAGTAGTTTATTTATTTTGTTTCCTTTGTGTCTTTGTAACTGTTGAAGTCATTGTTGTTCTGGAACAATGTGATATGAGGGTGAATATCATTTACGTTTAAAAATCATTATTTCTGTGGCCGATTATTTTTGACAATTTCACACAGCGAAGTAACATTATTATAATACTATGGGAGGAGTGTAAATGGTCCGACAAGATTAGGAAAACTAATTTGAAAGTTCTTTGAACAAAAGTGCCTAAAAAATTATTGTAATAAGATTGGTATAGAAAAATAACAAGATTACGTTATGGTCCTAGAGTGAGAGTCGAACACACGCCTTCCAGTTTAGCTGCTAAACAGTGGTTTAGCAGCTAATAATCACTACGTTTTACAGCTAAACTGAAACTTAAAAATTAGGCAGATCTAAATTATCTTTGGCACCAAAAAACGAAACAGTTCAAATAGGTGATTTGACAGGGACAGGCTTGGACAAAACTCAATCATATACAACTTAAAGCCTTTGTTTCAATAATGAGCTCGTGTATTCAAAAAAACATATATGGTGAGGGTGTGTGCCGCGCAAATAAACCTTTTTTTATATTATGTGTCAAAATGACCTAAACAATAAAATAGATTTCTACACGAAAATAACTTTAGTGAAAAATCTCAAAATATAAAAAATATTCACCCAGGTTCAACATTTTTTATCTCTTATTATTGAAATTCTTCATGCTAAAATGTAAACTATGAAAATCCTTTGTATTTTATTCAAAAGGTAAATGTGTTATAGAGTCAGTACTATAAATAAATAAATATTGCCGGACAATTCACACAGTAACATCTAGCCCCGTTATAAGCTCGAAGCTAGTGTTACGGGTATGGTACGTATGTTGTGTGTTATGTGGTACGGCTCTATAAAAAGAAGTGGCTGTGTCATTTATTCGTTTCAATTTTGATGTTTATTTACACACAGACAACCGGGTTCGTTTAATCTCAGACAGGTCCACTCTAATTAGCTACTTTTTAATTATCAAAATCATCAAGCCACATAACCATTGATATAACCACCGTACGTGAAGCCCTCAATTTTTATTAAACAAACCTTCAGTTGCGATGCGTAAATACTTTTTCCATAAACCATAAAAATGCCAAACCATAAACACAAAGAAACTTTGATTTGACTCTGACAACACGACACGTGTCCGAGAATCTTCTAAAATTCGTTGGTCCGTTATCTGTCGTTATTTTACATAATATTTTCAATCAATTAGTTCTTAAATTAGAAAGGTTTCTAAAGATATCTTTAAAGTCAGCTCAAAATTCGTAGTCTGGGTTTAAAGGATAATGCTCTTAGTGAGTGCGTTCAAGCACATCTACAGTGGTGTACAAAGTCTGCCAAAGTACGGAAGGTAAGCAATTTATGCAAACACAAACATTGACAGACTTCCAAAATAAAATCGGTGTGATTTCTTCGCATTTTTGTAGCGACCAATAAACGCCCATGTAAATATAAACTGCTTTAAAACAACATGGAAATGTGCCGATAAAGCAGCTATTGTGGTTTTCGCGTTGGCGTATGCTCACATGACGCCTAAAGGCATTACCGAGCCTTTCCATCAGAATAATATTGCTATTTTTCCAACTTTCAGGTCGTTTGTATATATACATTTTAGAGTAAAATATAAGAGTTTTATACCTACACTAATAGTTTTGTGCAATACTACTTTGAATAAAAGTTATTATAAAATTAGTTCTGTGATAAGCTGTGTGACATAATGAAACTATCAACTTTGAATTTGGACGAGTGTGTTGGAAAAACTGTTTGTAAAAATATAAATATTGTTACTTATATTTTTAACAAAATATTTAGTAAGGTAAAATTTTAACTGATGACAGGAGTATGGAATTGAAGGAATACTTTTACAGGCTTATGATAATTATTTTCATGGAAGAAGTAAGAAGAAAATATTTTTATTCAAAATGTTTGGCTTACCGTAAGTTAAACATTCAAATTAAATAATATAATCAAAGCTTGTAAATCTAAACAACCGAGCTTGTAAATTGTCGAAAAGGACACTGACTCAGCATACCTATACATACCTACTTCAGCTTTTAGTCTGTCTGGACGACCTCTGTGGCGCAGCGGGTGAAGGTCCGCCTGGGACGCAATAGGTTGCGGGTTCGATTCCCGCCTCGGAACAACAATTTGTATGATCTGCAAATATTTGTTCCGGGTGTCTGGGTGTTATACAGGGTGATTGGTAGATGGGTGCAAAGCTTCTAGGGGATGGTAGTGTGGACTATTTGGAACCATTTAAGCCATAGTTGTCTTACGGAAAGTCGGACTATTTTTTTTTTATGAATTTTTTACGGGAGGCAAGCAAAATACCCAAAATTTTACAGTTAGTTGCCGATAATTGCCAGTTTGAAAGGCCAGTTAATTATTTTTTGTTTAATTTAAGTTAAGCTATGTGTAAGCAATCTACCAAAACATGTTCTTAGGCATCTGAGTCATAAGCCATTTTTTTACAGACATTTCAAACTTACGAAAATGTTCAGCGATTTACGAAAACCATTTTTTAAAGTTATTTAAAAAAAAAACTAATGGTGTTTTTTTTATTCAAACCTTTTTAAAAACATGTGTGGTTATTACTCTTTCTTTTGAGGTATCAAGTAAGCGGATATCTAAAAAAATATTGAAATTATGATCCAAAAACCAAATTGAGGGAGAAAATTTAAGCCTTTTTATATTATAATTTAAGGGTGTCTGGCGGAGGGTAGTAACCATAGTATGTGTCTGGCAATGAGCATCGCGACTTTTAGTGCTTTTACGAATAAAATACAAGAAAAATTGAGTTTGTTAAGTAAACGAAATTGATATAAATTTACAACTTCTTTACCTGTTATCTCCCAAAGGAACCGCGATCCAGGTTTCATGTTTGGGGGTTATTCTTACCTGTACATACACATGAAAGAATTTTCACGCTTCAGAATTAAAGGAAGGTAGAATTAGGACGAGAAAACCGAACAATTTCGTGATTTCCGGTAACAGGCCTCTTAAAAAACCTTCAAGTCATGTTTACTATCTCATTGTTTTCATAACATTATTAAGATAGGTGGAGGCACTTTCCTTCCATATAGAGCATTCTACATTAAGTTATTTACGTTGTAAGGCATCACAATAAACTCAATTATAATTTATCGATAATTCAATATTGTGCGTCAGTCCTAGGGCTGGTCCAAGAGTGATTGAGTAGGGTAAGATCGCTATAGCCGCACCACGGTAAAATCTCTAAATATTATATCTTCCAATGACTCTGTATTTCTTATTTTAGCTTGAAGGCTGTTACTCAATGACACATCTCTCCTTCGTTTAATTAAAGTTTAGTGATAATGGCTAAAATAATCAGAAAATATTAAATAATCTTGAACTTACATGCACGAAATTATCATCGTTCGTTATTTACGTGCCCACTGCTGTGAAACAGTGACTTCTCTCGTGAAAAACGGCATACAATTTATAAATTGTTTCTAACTCGAATATGTAAACTATATAACTTATTGTTACTGGTACGTTACGTATATAATACACTTATTAGTTTGAACTACACCACCGTTTCACAAGGGACCTACATCATATTTATCCACGTGGGTACGATAATTCGTCCCTACCCTGCTCGTATTGATCTATTACTGTGACAGGGGCTTTCAAATCAGAATCAAAGGATTAGAAATAGCTTTTGAAAGCAGGGAACAATGCCGGTGTACCCGCATGTTACATTTACCTACATATAGGTATGTAGCCTCAGATTGGAAATGTTGTTAGAGGGCGCATATTTTGCTGGGGAATAAAGACATTTTTGATATTATGAAAAATATTACGATAAATTAAAGTTGCTAGTAAGCTGTTCTCCGCATCTACTATATTTTGTTCACAAATCTGTACTTGCTAGTTATGTATGATGGCTCAGATTTCCGCATTTAGACTCAAAGGCGGTCCATTATGCGTGTAAATCTGTACATATACCTTCGTCTCATTACTTATCTATAACAGATATTCGTTTCTCATTTCATCAGTTTCATTGTTTTCAAAACACGGTGGTCACGCTACTATATGAAGAAAACGAACAAACCAATAAATGCAAGAAAACACGAGCCTATCTACGGGGAATTCGCGGACTAGTGATGTATAGTCGAGGAAAAATTAATGTTTCGCTATTTAACCGTCCACAGTCAACATAATTTGTTTATATAATAATGAGAAACAACGTTACGAAGGTCTCAAATTAATGATTTTTTTAATGCTGGATAAAACAATAGTTCGATAATCAAAAAGAAAGATACTACAGAAAGATGCAAATTTCTTCTATTTTACGATAATCTCGTCGTAGTTCGTTATCAGACGCTTGCCGTCGGAAAATAGAAATACGCACGACCACTTTCAGAATTATGTCAACCAAAGTAGGTTTTTAAACTTATCCGCATGACGATTTTTTTGCAGCAGTAGAATTCAGCTTGGGCTTATTTGAAAATGTCCCATGAATACAATTTATGTCTCAATCCTATTGTGTATACTTTTCAGAAAAAGTTTTATTGACTGACGGAAATGGGGAAGAAATATTTTTCATTTTTTTCCAAGATTCGGTTGTAACAGACGGGAACATATAAATAACTCAATAAATATTGCTGGACAATTCACACAGCAACATCTCGTCCCTTGGTAAACTCGAAGCTTGTGCTACGGGTGCTAGATTTCTGATATACTTAATATAATATATAGATAGATATTTTTTTATACATTGATAACACCCAGTCACTCGTAACAAATATTGGCAGATCGTATAAATTTTAATAATAGAGCCGTGTTGGCTAAGTGGGAGCACACCCGACTTTCATTCCGAAGGTCGTGGGTTCAAACCCCGCCGCGCACCTCTGATTTTTATTCTTGGAAAATTATGTGTGCTTTAAAAAACACGTGCTCTAACGGTGAAGGCAAACATCGTGAGGAAACCGGCATGTTCTGAGAACTTTTCAAAGTTTGAAGAACATGTGTCATTCACCAACCCGCACTTGGCCAGCGTGGTGAATTAAGGCCTAATCTCTCTCGCCAAGAGAGAAGTCCCTGTGTCCCAGCAGTGGGAACGTGAATAGGGGTGTTATGGTTATGGTATAAATTTTTGAACCGAGGCGGGGAACGAACCCGCGACCGGTCGAGAGGTTGAAAGCTAATAAAAACATAATGCCTTCAGGTACGCGGTGCCATGTGCGATTCAGTGCCGTGGTGCGACGTGCGGCAGTCCCGCGCCGGACAAGGGCGCCGGCGCCGGCGGTTACAAGATCAGGTTCAAGAAGTACACGGCACCCACCGTCGTGGAGCATGACCTTAAGAACATGCTGCTGAAGCGGCCCATGTCGCCGCATCTGGACATCTACGGACCCACCTTAACCGCTATGACGTCGATCGCACAGCGCGCCACGGGTATTTGTATACTCAGATAGTCATTCATTAGCCCGGTCAAAATAGACATTCAAGGTTACATTAATTCGCACCTCGCTGAAAATTGGCGAAAATGTTGAAAACCCTATTACAAACAATTTGTCAAAAATCCACATGAATCCCAGGCGTGGATAAAAGTTTTCAAGGTCAATTGTTGCAAAAATCCGCTTTTTGTAAATATCTAAATTCCTATGGGTTTTTTGCCACTTATATTTTTTAACAATATTGTAGAAGACAAAATTCTCTACAAATTATGTTTATAAACCGTTTTCGAGATAGTTGTCGAAAAGGGAGAGGCTAATTTGACTGGGTTATTATTGGTAAACTTACATAATGTATTAACAGTGTATTTGTATTTATTTTTCACCGTAGGTACACTTTGTTACACTTGGTTATGTCAATTATCATACAAGTATATACTTAATCTAATTATAATTTTTTGCTGAATTGAGGCATTTGTCAATTGATTTGTAAAATACATTGAAAACAATTAAATAAATTACTTAATTAAAATTTAGCCGATATTGGTCTTGATATATGAACTACGGTTAGACTAGAACAAGTCCTAACTCTATAGGTTGTAAATAACAAAACTAAAGATGTCACCGGCACATCTAAGTAACCGTAAATTGGTCCTTCGCTGAAGTCGCTGATTGTATAGCTTCGACCTTATCACGGGGCTAGGGGCTGGATGTTGATGTGTGAATTGTCCATCAATGTTTATTTATTTTATTTATTTATTGTTTCCAGGTTGCATTGTGACGTTTTACGCGTTGATGATGGCAGGAGGAGCTATGTTCCTGCCCAATGGGATTGAGACCTACGTCACTCTCATACAAAGCCTCAACCTAGGATGGTTCAGCTGTTTCTTTATAAAGGTAATTAATAATGGCACGACTCTGCTACTATAGTATGCATAATGGGAAATTCACATAAACAACACTAAACAAAATAGTTTTACAAAATAGCACCTAAAAATTATATCAATAAACCTAAGATTTTTATTTCTTTTAGCACATCCGATTTAAGCGTCAAATAATCAATTAAATATGTATACATAGGTTTTGTAGGACAAATATTTTTTCATATAATTTAGATCATTATCTTACGATATAACCAAATAACAACCGGTTAGTAATCAATTTTTTTGAATCATCAAATCGACATATTTAATCCTTGATATCTCTGTTAGCTACCACAATCAAAAGTTGAGTATAGGATATTTTTGGGCGTCTCATCAAAATTAAGCTCATTACGAAAAATTAGCTTGATAGTAATCAAGTGCTAACCATGTTCCACGGATCCCGGACTAGTAGTATTAAAGATTGTAAAAGATATTTTTGTTTATGTAAAAGTACGTTTTATTGCGACTTGTATGCATGTTAGTTTATAAGTTCTCATTTGTGAGTGAATTGTTAAATACATAAATGAGAATAAAGTTTATTAAACCTAAATTATAATTAAATTGTAGTTCCTCTTTATTGACATCTATAATAAACAAAAACATATTGTTAATTAATGTATTGAGTTCATCTCACGCGTAAGGCTGCCTAGGCAGTTCACCGCACATTATAAATTGGATTAAGCCTTATAGGCCGGGATCCGTAGTACATGAAAATCAAGTGATTACTAACAAGCTAATTTTTGGTGAGTAGCTTCGTTTCGATGAGACGTTTAAAGATATCCTATACCCAACTCTCGATTGTGGTAGCTAACAGAGATATCAAGGATTAAAAAAATCAAGGATGAAAAACCGGGATAACGGACCACGAAATTTGTAGGACAATATGTTATATCTCAAGATAATTATCTAAATTATATAAAAACATGTTTGTCCTACAAAACCTATGGTTTAATCAAAGAGTCCGCCATTACCAAAATGTATCGAAAACGAGGTCAATTTAAATGATTACTATGATTACTAAACAGCTGATTTTTTGTTGTATACTTAATAAATACATATAAAATCTAACGGACATATTGTCCGACAAATTTCGTGGTCCATTATCCCGGTTTTACATCCTTGATTTTTTTAATCCTTGATATCTCTGTTAGCTACCACAATCGAGAGTTGGGTATAGGATATCTTTAAACGTCTCATCGAAACGAAGCTACTCACCAAAAATTAGCTTGTTAGTAATCACTTGATTTTCATGTACTACGGATCCCTGACTATTATAAATAAGTTAACATTAAATTATTCAATAATTGTCATTGATTTATCTTTCAATTTATATAAAACCTTTAGATATATCAAGTTTTAGATATAACATGTCAGGTTTCAATCGTAAGTCATGGGGGTATGCAGGCTGCATCCGACCGTAACACCTGGAGGTTATTAAGGGAGGCCTATGACCAGCAGTGGGCTTCCGATGGCTGAAATGATGATGATGATGATAAGTCAAGCCTTGTGATGATGTTTTGCAGGCTCTCGTGGGAGCTCCCTTCGCGTACCACTACTGCAACGGCATCCGCTTTGTGCTGTGGAACCTGGGCCGCTACTTGGAGCTGGAACAGGTGTACTCCACCGCTAAGGTCTCGTTCATCGCCACCGCGGCTATTACAGTGCTCTTCTGCTTACTGTGAACTGTTTTCTCAATATACATGAATGTGATGTGAATGTCTACGTCTTTTTTTTTAATTTACCTTAACTATAAATACTATATCTATAATATACCAATAAGAAATCTGTAAGGGTCGGTCATGGAGTAAAAAAAAAAGTATGTTAGTTTGTTTTCAGAGATGTTATGTTTATAGGCTCAATATATGATACTGAAATTATATGACTTGATTTCTGTATGTATGTTCCGCTATAACTTTTAAATCCTCCGATTTTGATGAAATTTGGTAGATATACATTTAGAAGCCTGGATATGCTGTTTAAATTCTTGCTCCAGTTATGATAACGTGGCCCCCATACAAACGCAAGCGGATTCGCGGGCACCGCTAGTTTAAAAAAATATTAACATCGTGGATCGTCAATTACACCTTCACTGTCATAGGGCGTGTTTTTTACGCTCACAGATATTTTTCGTGTAGAAAAATCCAGAGGTAGGGTTTGAAGCCAATTCGGATTGTAAGTCGAGGGGGACAGCATAATTACAATGTGGAAGAATACGAACAAAGTAGACCTTTTGATCGTATTCTTGTTCACTATAATTATGCTAACCTTCCACTGTAATCATTGGACATTTTCCGTATCGATTTATAACACTTTGTTTTGTTTAATGATACACAAACAAATAATTCCTTTTTGTTTGCATATGATATGTTTTCTACGTTTAATATGTATTCCGCTCTGTAACTAGTAGTTCGAATTACGAACTGTATATTGTACTACGACGAGAATTCATTAGGTAGTATTAATATTAAGTAAGAATAAGCCATTGGTAAGAAGAATAAGTACCTAATAAGGTATATTTACAACCTTACTGTGAGAACTGAGAATTCATAATAGCATTTATCAATTAGACAATGTTTTAATTTATGGGTGAAAAGTCGGTCTCTGACATCAAACCTTACCTAATTAATCTTATAAGATAAAAGACATACAATCTATACTTATGTATTTAATCTTATAAGATTAATTATGTAAGGTTTGATGTCAGAGTTATAATTTAATTACTAGCGACATCTTGTTAGGTCTTTATAGCAAACCTAGGTTCTAGCTTCCTAGGTTCAAACATTTATGCGCTGGAGATGCACTTAGTTTACAACATTTCAAAGAGATGGCAGTAATGCAGTTTAGTACAAAGGAGGGGGAAATGCAAGGGCATGTAAAACACGGGACACGTCATTAGCACTATCACTTCATACCCCTCTAGCTACAAGTTAGGATTGTCGACCATTCGTTCTTTAGAAATATGATTTGTTTTACCATAAAAATTGCCGTGTTTGATAAATTCATATTGGGATTAATGGGAAATCCACGTAGGTACTTATTTTACGTTGGATTTGAACTGAAAATGTTGACCAAATCCAACGTAAAGAAGGTTCGTGAGTTTCCCTTTTATCCCAATATGAAAGTATGATATGTCTTGCAGTTATTTCTATGAAGATAATCGTTAAATATTAAATAAACGAAGAAAGTAGCCAAGTCCAAGAAGAAAACTGTTTAATTAGGTACCTATTTGTAATACTTTCTTAGGTTAAATAAATGATTGATTGAAATCATCGTGCCTACTTCCAGGGCTATCATTATCGATAACTCGACTCAGTCGATGAAATCAACGTCATGTGAAAGTGAAACAACAAATCTCTCCCCCCATCACATCCCTCAAAAAGTGGTTGACTGTGAATTCTTTAGTGTCCCGTGGTTAAAACGTCCGTCTGTAAATGGTTAGAACCCATTTCCATTTCGCTTGGTCCTAGCAACGCAGGTATGTAAACCTGCTGTTGCAAGTGTTTCTGCATGTTTTCAAAGATGGCGTTGGGTGCGTAGCATGACCCAGTGCACTCCTTTTTGGCGTGGACGTTTTATACCTACATACTTAACTACTTATCTGTAATTTAGCGTTATACTAGACACCAAGGAATTGCTCGACTTAGCGGAAGAAATGCTGAGCCCCCAGATACGTAATAAGTTATATCATAGCAGACATAGCCTAGCGGATTAGCGGATTTAAGTAATAGGAAGTCAGGAATAGATGGGCCGATAAATTATCAAATGGACACCGCGGATCGGCAAACGCAGCGTCGGACGTCCGCCTAAACAGATAATGTGGTAAAATCGACTAGTTCACGGTGGAAGCAAGCTACTTTCACAGCATCATCACACAGCGTTAACTAAAATAACACTAACAGCGCCCATGACGCAAACAGCAGACCCAGAAAACGTTTATTTCAAACCACATATCAAATTCTCCATTTTATTATTAAAAGCTACGAGCGTGCTACGTAAGATCTACGCCGTAGCTAAGCTACAGCGGCTACGAATGACTCGGCCCACTGATTTTACTTTTACTTATTTTATTTTATAATTTTAGAAAACTAACAGCTATGCTTATTAATAATTAAGTTAAGTTTAACATAACATATTCTTGAACATGTTAAAGTTTCCACTTATAGGTAGAAGTGTACAAAAAAATATATATTAATTAAAATTGACAAATAAATAATAAATTTAGAAACGCTTACTTTATACTAATATAAATATATATATATATATATATAATTTATAGTAAATTAATTTAAATGTATCTTATAATTCCTTGTTAGAAAACCTGATGGAGAAATTCATCTAAAAACACATTTTTAAATTTATTAATAAACACATAATATGTAATTCACTAAAATAACCAGTATATTGTTTGAAATTGTTGCATCAACTTCAAGCGCAGAGAACCCAGACATGACTCACTCACACTTTAAAAAATTTACAATTATTACGCTTACCCGTTAAATTTAAACCAGACTTCTATAGTTCACCACAACTCTATCACCGAATCACAACAATCACAAGTCACAAACTTATAAAAAAATTGTGCGTCAAAAAAAATTACGTTCGTAAAACATTACCAATTTTTGGTATAACCAGTAACGCGTTTGTCTTTCTAAGGACCTCGCGGGTTACTAAACAGGGGCATTTTCGAAGGGCCCGATGTCATGGAATACATCATAGTACCTACAAGGCCTTTGAATAGAAGTGGGCTCAACTAATTTGTTAACATTACTTCGGCGGAGAGTACAGTAGGTATGACGCATAAATTGGGGATATTTTGATATTGTGTGCGTTTAGGCAAATTGATAGAGGATTAACGCTCAGGGTTGAGTATTTGTATTTGTATTTGCCAAAATAGCGATCACACGAGTAACAGTTCTTCTTCTTTTATTTTTGGCGAGAGTAACAGTTTTGTAACTTTAAATTTTATTAAGCACTTGACACAGGAAAATTAATAAGATAAGATAAGATAAGATAACTCTTTATTACACACCAATAAAAAATATTTACATAAAAAACTTAAAACTAAAAAACGTATGTGTAATGGGCGGTCTTATTGCTCAAAGCAATTTCTTCCAGACAACCTGAGGATGGAAAGAAAAACTGCAGAATATAACTGGACGGTGGTGTTAGAATTAGAATTAATATATAAAATACATAAACCTACAACTAATACAAAATAGAATAAAATAAAGAAACTTAAACACGCTAAATATATACTATAAAATATTAAATTAAAAATAATAACAAACTATACATGTATAACAATTGTGTATAATATAAAGGAGGTAAATAAAGTTATACATAAATAAAATAAACAAATAATTATTATCATAAACAAATTAAGCTATAGAATTTAGAAAGAAAGTTCTCACCTGACTTTTGAAAGTGTTAATGGTCCATTAATAATAATACTGGCCAAGTGCGTTTCGGACTCGCACTTTAAGGGTTCCGTAACAGCAATAGTTTCTACTTATATTTATTTGATGGTGATTGACTAACACTTTAGTTTTCTAGATAATTAGAAAATTGTACTTAATAGGAAAATTTTGATAATCTTGTAATTATTCCTATACCATTTTCTAATTATTAAGAGTTACACTATCGAAGTTTTGATAAAAACCTCTTACGAAATAATATTTGGCCTATGACCAGGTGAAAAATGTTTTCCATTCAGTTCTACTGAACCATCTCTCAACACACAAACAATCAAACAAAGTTTTCCTCCTTATTATATTAGTTTACTAGTTGACCCCGCTCGGCTTCGCCCGTTTTCTTTTCTTCTTTTAAACCTTCCCTGGACTACTACGAACATTTTAAAACCAAAATCAGCTCAATCGGCCCAGCCGTTCTCGAGTTTTAGCCAGACTAACGAACGGCGATTCATTTTTATTTATATAGACTATCCGTGATCTAAAAAATAATATAACGAAATCTAAAAAATATATATGTATATTGTACATTACCATAAAAACTGGCGTAGATATGCGTGAATTAGGTAAATTTGGGTTCAGCAGAAACCATTTATTTCCTTGTTCTTTAACGGAATTGCTTTGAAAAAATTACACAATAATCTATGCCATATAAGGCATCATCTCTTGAGGCCGAAATTTTATTTTTTTTATTTTAAGTACCTGAAATAATAGTGTAAAATACCGTCTACTTTTTCAGCAAGAACCGTTTAAATCCTAATCTATTAATCATAAGATTTTTTAATTTTCATCACCATATAGAATAAAAGAATACCAATCATCTCCTGAGCTTACTTTTTCGAAAAAAAATCCCAGCGATTTTTAACGAATTTTTTACGTAAAACGACACACGCAATGCGCGATCTTCCCCTTCGCGGGCCCTTCAATTCAGTGCGGGGCGAGACGTTGTGCTGGACGGACCTATGACAATTTTCTCCGTGCGCCGTACTAACTAATAATATTCTGTGCCGGAACCAATTTTATAAGTAGTTTGTCATTTATAACTAGCTGCCCCCGCGCGACTTCTGCTCGCCGTATACTTTTATTTGCAACTATGTATCTCAATACTAAATTTCATCTAAATCGAATTTTCCCGCGTAAGCATATATTTTCCCGCGGAAGCATGTATTTATCCGCGGTAAATAGTCTCTCGCCATATACTTTTATTTGCAACTATCTCCATACTAAATTTCATCTAAATCAAATTTTCCCGCGGAAACATGTATTTTTCCGCGGTAAAAAGTCTGTTCTTTCTCCCCTGAGAAAGATCTCTAAAGATTGTATGTGCCAAATTTCATCAAAATCGGTTGAGAGGTGCGGGAAAGCGTAACAGACAGACAGACAGAGTTACTTTCGCATTTCAATTTTGTATATATTATTTGACGTCAGGGCCGGATCATGAATTTGTGGGGCCCTGGGCTGAATCTTGGGGGGGGGGGGCATATCGTAGTACTCAATTTGAGTTTAAAAAAATCTACGCATATAATAATAAGTCGGGTTTTCCTTCCTGACGCTATATCTCTAGAACGCACGAACCGATTTCCACGGTTTTGCATTCGAGGTTGAGGTCTTGAGTTTCGCCATTTTCATGTATAAATTTCGTGCCTGTTTCCGAAAATCAACTATCTTAACCTCTCATTCACTGAAACTTTTGAAAATTTCATGATGTTATCATAACTATTATTTAACGCTTTGGCAGCATCATAGTGGTAAGACCATCTGGTCTGGCTTAAACTTTTTAACGTGAAATAAATTTCAATTAAATTTTATTTCACAATTCAACAGTTCCCACCTAGGGGTCGAAGCAGAAAAGAAAACGTATATTTGTATGCAATTTGAAAGCCTCGAGCAGATCGGATGCGTATACGTACATGTAAGCGTAGACACTGGGTTGTAATGTATGAGACAGGACACACTACTTGCGTAACGTGACGTGCGCGTGCAGTGTGTCCTGTCTCATACGTTGTCACGTAAAAATATCCTCCGTAAACCGACTTTACAGACAATTTTTTTTTTTTTCAAAATGTCCTACTTTTTAGCGGGATCTGGGGGCCCCTTGTAACCCCGGGGCCCTGGGCTGCAGCCCAATCAGCCCATAGGTAGATCCGGCCCTGTTTGACGTGTAAAAATTTGACGCATTGCTTCAGATTACAATAATAGTGTCTATTGTATCACAGATCACCGAAACTAGATTACCGCATTAGAATACTTTTGTTCCGATTCAAACGCACCTAAATTGGAGGAAGATGCGGGTTGCAGGGACTGGAACAAAGGCGTTGTAGCAAATAGCATCATGTAGGTAGGTAGAAATGTATTTATTTTTGGTATACACAAAACCTGTAGAACTTAAAAATTTAAAAATAATATTAGAAAAATTTATCACAAATAATTCATTTGACTGAGTGAGTATGTAATAAACATATTTAAACGGTTTATGGATAACTTATTTATTTTTACATACAATAATACCGAGAGACCCGCTTATATACGTCGTCTATCATTTTTAACGATATCGATTAGAATATTCATCATTAACGTTACACGTGCTTTCGCCGAGAAGACAACGAGTGCAATAAGCGCAATGCGGAAAAGAGACAAGTGAACGTCCTTCGTACGAGTAGCCATTATAAGCTGACCTCTTCACTTGCGTTAGACTATAGAAACGTATATGAAGTTCACGGGTCTGACACTTGGTCGCAACTAAAGCCGTGTTTCGAGGCGGGGCTTTTCATAATGGTTGATTTAACCATATGTTTGGCGCGCGGTCGTCGCTTGTCATGCGGTATCTAGTGGGGTTTATCTATGATTGTAGGCTACACAACTAATTCTGGTTAGCGCTGCGCGTAATATTTTCGATATGCCAGCGCCACGCGGGGCACGCGGTCGCTGTTGTCAACTCTCGTAGTCGTTTCTGCCGCGATTTTCACTGCATACTCGCTCTTAAACGAAATCTATCAAGCAGTTTTTTTTATAATAGGTACGTCATAAACTATTTCATATAAATAATTGCTGCGGAAGCCTACATGGGCGAGTCCGACACGCACTTGGCCACTTTTTTATTATGAAATATGTGTGATTTTGTCCAGGGTCCCGAGTGTTAACCTTTGGATCAGTGGTCCAGGTGTTAGCCACAGCTACGAGCGACGTGGACTGCTCAATTCGCTTGCCGCATCGAGAGGACACTTCCCGGCGCTTAGAGACGAGGCTCGCAGCGCCCTCCAATCCTACCCGGACGTGTTCACCGGCGTCAGAACCCTCCCGGCGCGCATCCCCGTCCTCACACTCACGCATACACCAACCAACTTCCACGTGGACCTCAGCATAAATAACCTACACGGCATACAAACAAGCAACCTCATCAACTACCTACATGCTACACATCGACGAAAATTACTACAAACTCACTTTCATTGTCAAGCATTTTGCAAAAACGCACGGCTAAGGGATGAATTATATTAGACCGGGGCGGGGCCGGGCCGGGGCGGGACCGTGGCCAGTTTCTATTACACCGGCCCGGACGGGACACGGATCATACACGGTGTAATATAAACTGCTTCATATAAAATGTATGTAACGTGGCCCGACCGGGCCACGGTCACGCCCCGGCCCGGCCCCGTCCCGGCCTAATATAATTCATCCCTTAAGGTCGATTTATATCTACAGACATTAGCTACCCATACACTAACGTTCATTCCTGCCGGAATGTACAATCCTTACGGAATGCACGCCAGTGTATTTGCATAGCGAGAAAGATTGACGGTATTATAACACCGCGACCCTTCACGTCGTGTTTTATTTTATCCCGTCGCTGATCTGTACACGGGATAAGCCGGAAGGGATGAACGTTAGTCTATGGGCCGCTATTAGCTACCCATAGACTAACGTTCATTCCTGCCGGAATGTACAATCCTTACGGAATGAACGCAAGTGGATGTGCAATAGCGGAAAGAATGATGGTATTATAACACCGCGACCCTTCAAGTCGTGTTTTATTTCATCCCGTCGCTTATCTGTACACTGGATAAGCCGGAAGGAACGCACGTTAGTCTATGGGGGGTTATTGAGTGTGGCAGAAGCGTGCCGTGGCAGACAAAATGATATTCTTCCATACAGAAACTATAAGCGTATTTATATCTAACGTAACACGGCCGTACAGAGGCTTACAGACACGTGTCGTGTTCGGCCAGTATTCTCGGAAAGAATATTATTGCTGCGCGGTTCATGTATGTACGTGTCTGTAGCTCCTTGCCGGGCAGTGTCGGAACTCGGAACTATAATCGCCGATGACCGTGTCTGTCGGTATCCGGACACACGTTCGTACTTGCTCGAGATCGAGCAAGTTTATCGAGCAAGAACGTACGTGTGTACCCAGCATATGACTATATTTTATCTGCAACAACGCAACTTGTTTCCTTCCGTTGCTACGTTGCAAGCGGACGTTAAGCCTGTCGTGGTCGATGATTGGAACATTTCGTTTCGTGAGACTGAATACCGGAATGTAAGCACTCCATTGATTACATTTGAGGATTTTTTGATTATTATGAGCACTTTGATTACAATAAGTGATTACATTATTAGTACATACTCTGGATAGGTACCCAATAGAGAAACGTTTTTTTTCTAATGTAAAAAGTGTTCCTAAGGAATTTGCAGCAAACCGCTATGAAGTTGAAGCCAATATTAATGAACCATTGTCTACAGGAACTGAATTAATTATCCAAGATTGTTTTGTTCACAATGATAATGTAGCTAAGTTAATGAGTTCTAAAAGTTACTGGTGAAAAGTTTAGGAAGAACCCAATGTCATTCTTAATACAATAGCGGCCCATAGACTAACGTTCATTCCTTCCGGCTTATCCCGTGTACAGATCAGCGACGGGATAAAATAAAACACGACGTGAAGGGTCGCGGTGTTATAATACCGTCATTCTTTCTCGCTATGCAAATACACTGGCTGCATTCCGTAAGGATTGTACATTCCGGCAGGAATGAACGTTAGTGTATGGGTAGCTAATATTTTAAGTAATATTAACCATAATAACGTGATTAAGTAAGTGGTTATGCTCAATATCAGAATGAAGTAGTACCATGTCTTGTCAGATATCCAATCGTTTCATGTAAAAAAAAAATATTAAAATATTAAAAATCTTTATTTCTTTAACTAAACCTAGTTAACATAATTGTGGTTTGAAACCCACTTTAAGTAACAGTTTACTTGTAAATCACAAAGCATACAATAATTGTTCTCTTATCTTATCGTTTAATGCTAAAATGCTATAATAAACACTTACAGCAAATAATTTACATGCATATAAAAAATATCACACATTTTATAAATAACTGATTTTGTTTTAGTTTTTTTGGATATTTGAAGTGCTAAGTTTTTTTTTTTTTTTTTTTTATTCAGTTTTTATTGACCTTTGAACTAAAAGTTCACGCCGGTCATATTACAATACCATAAGTGATTAATTAACTTAAAACTAGTACAGTTAACAAAATATAAACTAAAAACTATTTTCTAACAATGTTAAACAAAACTAAAAACTATTTTCTAACAATGGCTACCTAATGGTAGCCAGCCTATAAATAATTTTTGCTTCAATTGAAGCTGGTGACGACAAAAAAAGCTGGAAAGCCCCGATTTTTACAATATTAATGCCAAGCTCCTTCACAACAAGCTGTCTCTCAGCTTCGTTCCTGGCACATTCCACCAGTATGTGGTAAACATCTTCTCTTTTATTACACACTTCGCAGTTCGGTGAAGGTACTTTTCCCATTAAATATGCAAAAGCGCTATTATTTTTACACTATTTTTATTTTACGAGATAAGTATAATAAGTATATGTCTATGTATCTGTAATTAAGATTAGGGTTTCATTTTTCTTTTTTATTGTTTCTGCATGTGATTTTATAACGTTAGTTGTAGTATTTGTTCAAGTAACATTAGAGAAAATGGTAGGTACTGGCGGAAGATCAGTGTTGGTTGCTAGTATCTTACTGGTAACCAACTCAATGCTGAGTCAGTGACCTTTTCACTATGTTCGGTTTACAAACTGCCTATGTATGATTGTACAATTTATCTTGGTAAAACTTAATGTAACCCAAACATTTTAAATAAACATATTTTGTCATTGTTTGTTTGTTTGACTAATCTCTCTCTTTTTGGCCTTTGACTTTAATTCAATGTACCGTTGTGCTATGGTATTTAGTTTCTTTTTTTGTTTGCGTTTATTATTCTTATTCTTTTTGGAAATTGGCTGTTCCAATTTTTTCTGAGTGTTGAAGGGTGGTGTTGGATCTTCTATGATCAGTCTTGAACTTTGAGTAAATATAGATTTTAAGAAAGCATATGGGGGCATTTGATCATACATTTTAGCTGCATATTGGATGTGAAACATTATCTTATTATACAATTTTTCTGAGACTGCAACAGAGCAGTTTCTGCTATGTTCAAATGGGTCCTGAATAACCATAAATGTGTCGGTTTTAATTGGCTTGCATTGGTTTATTTGCATGTTATGTTGGTACAAACTGTATTCTTCAGGCAGATTCTTAACAGGATCTTGAAATACAGTCTTAAGCATAGGAGTACCTATGTATGTGCTTACAACATGTGTTTCAAATGGAAAACTGCTGTAATGTTTAAAAAACCCTCCAAGTAAATGATACAGGTTGAATTTACACCTATCAGGAAGTTGGCATGTTTTATCAATAAATGCTGTATTCCAGTTGTCAACAATCCATGGTTCCAATCCTTGTTGCATGCTGCTAACTGATGAGAGTAGTTCTACACTTTGCAAATAAAAAATAACGAGCATTGTTAAAGCATAGCTTGCTAATAAATTTGTGCCAGTTATATGAAATACTTTTGACCAATATTTGACTATTATGGCAAGATTAAGCGCTCTTTGGTCTGTTTGGAGTAAAGTGTAAATCAACTTGCTATTTCTGACTCCATTTTCACTCTTAAAGTTGACATCACAGTTGCAGCTAGTTGGTATGTGGTAGAACTTTACAATAGGTACTTTTGCATGTGGAATGGCAAAAATATTAGTGAATATGCATGGTATGTTCTTCAGTAAGTTTTTGGCAAGCATAACAGGGTTTAATCTTTGGTTTTGATTGTATAGTATCTTCACATACACATCAAAGTCACTTGACTTTATCCCGAGACCGGTAACAATAGATCCAAAAGGCTGCACTTCACAATCTGAAAGATGGAGAAAAGTTATATTAGCTATCATGTATAATTAAACAGAAATACACATAATTATTTATGATTAGCTCATTCATCTGAAAACAAATATATTGGAAAAGCAGTTAGGTAGACAATGATAAATTATTTGGTGAATGACACACATGTCCTATAAACTTTTGGAAGTTCTCAGAACATGCCGGTTTCCTCACAATATTTGCCTTCACCATTAGCGCATGTAGGTAATACACATGCGCGATTTTATTTGGACTAGTGAAAGAAAAAGAAACAACCTTCGGAATGAAAGTTGAGTGACCACTTAGCCAAAACGATTTTTCTATTTTCAGTATGGACATGATAATGAACAATAAAAATTTATAGTTTGTCATATTTTTTTAATGAATATTAATTAAGTATGTACCAAAAATGATTTTGATTAATTAGGTTCTGCTAGGTGTTTATAAAAGTAAAAAAAAGACAATGATAAAATGAAGATGTTAAAATGGTAACCTAAAGGTATAGGTACTTACTTGGCCAAGCTTGCTGCAGTGCATTTTCTAAATCACAAAGCAGATTTCTTAAGTCAATAACATCTTGCCTACTCATCCGTACGTGGTTCAGGAGGCTTGTAATCTGGTCTTCCACGTCTCTATTGAAATCCACAAGAGACACATCCAGAAAATCACCTAAAACAAAAATGTGCGTGTTGTTTCTGTTTGTAAGCAGTAAAAAGGCGCTATCTTTATCAATTATTATTCTCACGTGGATATTCTGCCATAACCGCTGGAAAGGACAGCTAGATTAGATTATCTTTGGTGGCCAAGTGCGAGACTCGCCCATGTATGTAGGCTTCTAATTAAAAAAAGCTACTTGATAGATTTCGTTCAAACCAATTTTCGTTAGGTAGTAGTTTTTTTTTTTTTTTTTTTTTTTGGCGTTCTGCACAGGGCATTTGCCATTTTCTGTGTTTTTTTGTTTTTTATAAAAAGAAAATTAAGGAAGCGGTTTAAATAAAAATAATTTATCCGTACGCGAAATGAAAATAAAAAAAAAAATGATCAGGAGTGGTATTTATAACATACATACTTAGAATTTTATATAATTTTGTACATACACATAAAGGAGTAATAAATATGATATTTTATACTATATATATATCTAAAATAACTACACTACTATATATTAATGTTGTTATTGCTAATGAAATTAGCAATACTATGATAAATATTTACATTAAGGGTTGCGAGGAGAACTGGTATACTGGTGGGGAGTGGGATACTCATGGCAGCAATATTATCATATAACGGTTTATTATTTAAATTGTTACAGTTTAAAAAGATGTGATTGACATCGCAATAGTCATGTCCACAGTAGTCGCAGGAGGTGTCACTAACAATTTTCATCCGAGCTAAATGAGCTGGGGTACATGTGTGCCCCAACCTCATCCGAATCAAAACCGTAGTGGCACGTTTGTCAAGTTTTATTTTGAAGAACCATGGCTTAATCTGAATATTTTCTTGAATGAACTTAAAATGCTTGGCTTTGTTAATTGTTAGTTCTTCCCAGAACTTTTCCCAATCATTTTTGAGTAGGTAGTAGTTTTTGTGGTAATGTACCTACATTAAATATTTTATTTAGCTTTATCATTTTCTTATTTTAGAAGTTAGAGGGGGGAGGGGGCATTCATTTTTCCACTTTGGAAGTCTCTCGTCCAACCAAACTATTGAGTTTAGAAATAAATTCTGTTATAAACCCAGACACTCTGAACAAATCAAAATTTACCTATGTAGTTTCGTTTGCTGTTGCCTGCGAAATAACATTAACCATTAACTAGTCATGTTCGGCACAACATACAATTAAGTAAACAAACCGAAGGTAGTTTTATGACGTAATGATTATTTATTCTCTTTGGTTTTAATACTATAGTAAATAATAGAATATATTTTTAGCAATTAAAGTTTATGCATAAACAAAATATTAGAATGTATATAGTGTAGAAGTCAATGATTTTATATAGTATAGATTTGTTACAAGCACGAGCGTTGTAAAGACTCAAATAAAACCCAATTGTAACTTTTAGTTGTCAGTCTGCATCGAGCGCAATCACGAGCTTGACATGCCGTAGGTTATTGTGTCCTTGCTAAAACAAATTAAAAATGCCATCGTGTGTGTTTCGGAAGTGTACCAATTACGATGCTAAAGTAAACCAAACACAAGGAATCTCGTATCACATGCGAGTATGCAAAGATACTTAGATTATTTATTTTTCCAAATAATTATAATAATTGAGGCGCGGACATAGATTAGTTAGTGTAGATGCGAATATTGATGGCGATGTAAATTCGATGTAAATGTAAATTGTGATCGAACATTCAACACATCAGGTACCTATTTTTAATCATCGCGTATATTTGATTAAAACCATAATTCATAAATACACAAATATTCGTCTCCATTCCGCACATAAAAATAACCCCGAATTAAAAAAACTTTTAAAGAGACAGAAAAGAAATAAATTAAATCTTTTTGAAGGTATTTAGAAAGTGTATTTTACTAATTTATCATTAATTATTTCAATTTCAATAAATATGATTTTTGTAAGGTGTTTTATTTCTTACCTATTACTATACATTTCACTCAAGTGTCGACTCTACGAATATAAATGTTACTCTATGAACTAGTAAACATTTGACATCTTATGTCAGTTTTGGATTCGCGGAACAGATTTCAAACTGCAATTACATGAAGGTAACATATCTATACTATATAAAATCATTGGTAGAAGTGTATTATTTTATGTAAGTCTTTTGTGCAACTTACATAAAAATAATAAAAATGAATAATTTGTCTCAAAAAACTCTGGGAAATATTAAAAGTGGTCCTAATTTATTTAATTTCCACAAATACATGTATAAAACCATTTTCCAACTGAAGTGTACTTTTTCTATTCCAAATTTTTGTAAAACACTTGACACTACCTATGTTGGTATACTTGACACTACCTATACGACGCCACTAAATAGCAATAACGGGGCGCTTGACTGTACTTCGGAGTTAGTAGATCTATTTGGAATAAAATACACGTTTCCAACTAGTTCGATGCATCAGTAGAACTGTTTGTAAAAAAAACTTCCAAACAGTTCGACTATATCGAACTACTGGTAGGACTGTATGGAATAAACGTTTTTGTCTATGGCTGCAAGCAGACCCCACTCAAATTAAAACATCGTAGATTAGATATATTATTATTTATTTATCATACAATATAATTAAAATTATGAATAGTCAATATTTCTTATCATTCTTAATCTTAGATTAGATATATTATTATTAATTTATTTATCAAACAATACAATTAAAATTATGAACAGTCAATACTTCTTATTAGCAAAATTAAAATCAGTCTTTTGAAAAAATTATGAATAGTCAATACTTCTTATAATTCTTAATCTTAGATTAGATATATTATTATTAATTTATTTATCAAACAATACAATTAAAATTATGAACAGTCAATACTTCTTATTAGCAAAATTAAAATCAGTCTTTTGAGTACACAAGGGCTTGTCTGCCGGGTAACTGGTGAGATTCTTGACACTTGGGTCCTGAGGTCACTTGGGTCTTGAGGTATTTTTATAAGAATTCATTAACCTAGGTGATAAGGCTGCAATAGGTGAAATCAACTGCGAATACTTTATTGGTGTCTTTAATCTACGAAATTTCTGTCCTTGAACCTGAAAAAAAAAACCAATCGGATAAGTGTTTGCCCCATTCACACTGGGTGGTGGGGCTTGAACCCACAACTATCTAAGAATATTACTGCATTACCTGCTAATTTAATTTAATTAATCAGTGGAGAATATGTCATCAAACGGACTAAAGGATCATAATACCAGAATGTACCAACTCAAAAAAATAAATAAATATCAATGTATTTGGCCACAGTCTGTTCAATAGTTATCGACTCTTACATACGGTGGTTTTCCTACAGCTTAACACTACGTCAAAGTGAATCATGCAGCAATATTTATTCAAGATGATGATGATTTATTTATAAGGCTTAGTACTCACTCTTGCTAAGGTAGGATTCATAAATTTCATTGGTGTTTTTTTAACTTTTGCAAGATCTTTTTTCACCATAGGTTTTACCAACCTAGGTATACAAGAATACCCTTGCTCTACCCTTTTTCGTTGGTATTCTCGTAAAGTTAAAGGGCGTGGAGTTGGAAGTTTAGGTGGAGACTGAGTTCCAGAGGGGCCGGGAAGTCCCTCGCTTATTTCAGATACAGCATTGCTTTGTGTTGTATTCTCTCTGTAACAATAAATATTATTTAAAATTAACTTTATATATTACAAATAGACAAGGGGGAAGGAAGCTAGAGAATGGTCGGGCTGAGTGGTTGACTGTCTGCCTTGTCACTTGACACATTTATCACCAAGCAGACTCTATCCAGTTATACGTCCACCGTCGTCTCTAATAACGGGGTACTCTTTGCAAGGGTCTCTTTGCAAACGGACAACTCGGAACACTGATAGCCCTGACCCGGAAATGTGTGGATAGCAAGGGGCTGGCACCATTGAAGCTCCACAACCATTCCTACATCTGCCATTTTCACAACTGCCGACATGGTTATAGAACAGTTCTAAGGACCTACATAATAAACGCTGGCAATGCCTAAATGAATGCCGACGACTAACCAGACTACATAACCTAAACAGAGCGAACCTACGTAGCCACTAGCACGGTTTTTATTCACTTATTAACCATCGGAGCAACGGACAGCCCACTCAATGTGTCGCAGCTGCCCACGTGGTACAGTTACTGGAATGCGAGGGAGTAACAGCGCAACGAATTCAAACACAATTCCTCGCAACTGCCGAGGTAACTCCCTGAAGCCTGCGATGTCCCCAGGACGTTTCTGAGCTTCTGGTCGGAGTTAGGCTGGTTACACTAGCTAGCGGAACAACCACGCACAAACGACCAACTTTGAGTCTAATTATTATTCAAACTAACATACACTACCTACATATTATATTTAAATTAATGGAAATTCATTTTATAACTATGGAAATTCATTATATTTCAATAAAACTTACCTTACAGGCGGTGTTTTCCTCCGCAAACCGAACATAACCTCAACATTATTTCTCAAAGTTAATTTTTCAAAAGAAAACATCATATCGTCAACATAGCTGTGAGATTCTTCCATAATTTAAGTTTATAAATAAAACAAGTAGAAATTTATAACACAATGATTACAATTTACAAGATTTCAGATGTTTTTGAATCACGAAGTGAAGTAGACAGACAGACATGGGTATTAGGTACTTCCCTCAGAACAACGAGTCAACGAACGAATCGAATAACGAATGAAATTTGAAATCTTTTCTTTACCTCCATGGTATTGGTAGTTCATTGGATCTAGTGTTACCAAATCTCAAATTTTTTTTTTTTTTTAAGTTTGTGTCAAAAACCCTAAACGTCACCTTAATTATTGAGTAACTCCATGGTTGTCCCCCTAAAAAATATTAAAGTAGACGCTATATATTTTTTAAGAGTAGCGTAACTTTTAAAAAGTGGCCAACAGGGGGTCGACACTGCCTTATGGAACAGAATTTGAATAGTGATAATGTAAACGATAAAACACTTTATTTCTTTGTGTTAAGTTTTAAATTTGACAGAACAGAGATTTTAAGCATGCAGCAAAATCCTTGCCAACCAACAGATGCCAAAGTTCCTACTATTCAGTTGGTACTTCGGTCGGAGTAAAAATATTCAATAATCTAAGGTAAAAATGGCCGATTGACGGATTGACTGTTCATTTCATTTCATTCATCCGTACACTCAACGTACACTACAAAGAATTTTAAAGAAATTCATATGGAACCATATGGAACCTGGAATTCACACAAAGATAATAAGTACAAATATTTAGTGAAAAAGCTCAAAAGATGAAGGAAGAAGATAAGCAATGTGTTATATTATTTGATGATTTGCTTTGAAAAAATGTTTGATATTTAGTGAAACAATGGATCAAGTAGGTTATGTATAATTGGCACTGAAGAAAGTATGGGCAGATATAACAAAGTTTCAAGGCATGCTCTATTATTCATGATTCAATTCTGAAACTGAAATTAAAAAAATATATAAGATTACTTATATATTATTATTTGTATTATCATTGTATTCTAATCATAAATCTATGATTCTAATGACATAAGTACCTACTTATTTTGTATTTTAAAATGATGTGTTTTTGCAAATATACGATTGATTTGATTTGTATTATTTTCATGGCCTCCTTATTTTAACAAATTTATAGCAATGATTGGTAAATTGGTTAGCATTATTTCTCTGCAACTAAGAAAAATACAAGTAGCGAGTGGTCCTGGAGTAGCTGTCAAAAGTTAATAATTAATAGTTAATAATTATTAATTAATAATTAGTTAATAGTTTTTATCTAGTTAGTTTTTTCTTTTTTTTTTAACCATAAGTTTAGTTATAAGTCTCAGCCATAAAATTGTCTAAAAATAATGTGCACGCTGTGGCCCCCTGTAATTAAAAGAGCATAAGTTTCGAAGACCTTGTGAATAATGTTTAGAATATATATCAATGTATCTTTTGTTGGGAGTCCTTAAAATAAATAAATAAATAAATAAATAAATACTGTTAGGTTGGCAGCATTTTCTGTCTGAGCCTCAGAAGAAGGAATATAATCTAAGGTCTGAGCGATATTGTCCTTTGGTTGGTAATAATAACTAATTTTTATGTGAGCCGATGTTCTCTAAGACCCCTCGCTAACTGCAGACTTTCTATCGGCCGATAGTTTGGTCGGGCTTATAATCAGTATGAAGATGTATGCAAGTCCGCATACTACAACGATTTGGTATCGGCCGATAAATAAGTTTGATAGGCTACTCAACTGCGTTCAAACTGAAAGATGATCAAACTATCGGCCGACTGCTATATTAGTATGGAGCTCCTTGCAAGCGCGCACACTGACCGATTGTTTAGTCGGCCTATGGTTCACTTCGCTCCGAGTTTTGGAGCCGGAAGGTCGTGCATTCTTTCATTATGTGCAATTCTACTCAATGGCTCGTTGTAGAAACGTAATCTAATTTTAATTTTCGGGTAATCTAGTAATTTTGAATGCATCGTGTAAAATTTTCCATTTAATAATCTAGTACTGTAGATGGGATGCACCCAATACTCTCGGACTCTCTTCTTGATTTTTCTCCTCCGTTGTATAAGAGCAATTACAATATTTCTGGACAATATTTTCCTACGAGAAACTTCCATTATGCGACCGCTCTCTTCAACGGTAGCTTAACAACTGAATATCGTCGGCCGACTGTTGGCTAGTTTGCGCACTCACCACCAACCCAACTGTTTAGTTGGCGCAGTGTGCGCGCTAACAGCCCAACCCGACCAAAATATCGGCCGATAGAAAGTCTGCAGTTTGCGAGGGGTCTAAAACGTAGTGATGTAAAACGTATGTAGCTATGTACAAACTCAATAAATTATTTGAGTTGGGTTAAAACCATGTTAAAACAGCTTCTCAATAAGCTGTTTTAACATGGTTTTAACCCAACTAATATAATAACAATCAATCTAAGAGAAATTGGTTATTGTTATTTTGCCGTCAGTAATGGCCCGTTCTCTTGCTTTATTTGTGTCAAATTTGAAAAAGTCAAAAACAAATAATACAGACAAAAAACCTTTTTATCTACTATTTAATCTAATATACTTATTAGAACAGCTATAATGCTGAAATTTGGTAATAGTCAATGATTTTTTATAGTGGAAAAATGAGGTGTCCCTTTAACTTTTAAAATATGATATAGGTAAGTAGGTACCTACTTAATGATAAAGCTGAAAAAATATTGGTATAGGTTGGTACGTTATGTTCATTAGCACAAAAACTACCAACGAAAATTGGTTTGAACGAAATCTATCAAGTACCGTAAAACACTCCAACATTGCCACCGAGGGTAATTTTGCCCGAAGACCAATTTTTAAGCAAAACTTTTAATAGCAAAAATATCTGAATACTATGGTGACATTTATTGACTTTGGTAGAAAATAGGTTTTGTGTTTAGCACCACTGTCTATTGAATGTAACGCTAAAGTCACTCAGTAACTTGTTGGAACTCGTCAAAGACAGAGTGTATTTTTGCGGGCAAATTTTGGTGAAAATTCAAAAGTGGATTGTGCGTGATGGAGAAAACACAGATGAGTTTAATTTATATTATGTTGTACAAAAAACTTAAGGTATTATTATAACTTTATTGTCATTGATGCAGCTCTTGTATAACTAAAGTTATAATGGTGGGCAAAGTTATCTGGTATTTTTGCGATCTACTATTGACAACATTGCCCGCAGTCAAAATAAGCTTAGGGTTGACACATCCGAGTTTTTTTTTTTTTGCTAATTATTATTATCTTGATTATTTAGATAATTTATTTTTATTATTTCTTAAAAGCAAGAACAAAATCTCGAATTCGTCAAAGAAAGTCCAGACGAAAGATTGGAACCAGAATGTATTAAAAATAACACGGAATAAATGTTAATACTTGCATGTGAATCTGTTGAATCAAACATGTTACTCAAAAGTTTTTTAAATAATTCAATAGAAGATAATCTTGTTTTTTTATTAACATAAAAAGAAATAAAAAGTCAAGAACAGTTTACTGAGATGTACCAACCCTATCACTTTACTAAAGGCGAAAAGCGAATTGTATGGAAAATGCTTACAAGGTCAGGGTAATTTTGCCCAACTAGCCTAACATGGATTTTGGTAGGAAACCTGTCATGGATTCGCTTTAGTTTTAAAGTAAAGGCCAGTTTTGGTCAGAATTCTTGTACAGGTTTTGCTGTCAGCTGATTAGAGGCCGGAGAGGAGATATTTGCGTCAAAAATCAACGCGGGCAATGTTGGCAATAAGTCGAGATAACATTGCCCGCCTTTAAAAATACTAAAATACTTGATTTAATATTGACGAATAACAAAATCTTATAAAATAATACATGCAAAATATCCTATAAATGCAGATGTTAATAGAAAATACTTGTGTCCCCATACAAAAAAATAACAAAAATTGTAATTATTCGAAAAATGTGGGCAATGTTGGAGTGTTTTACGGTAGTTTTTTTATAATACGTATTAAGCCTACGTGGGCGAGTGTAACTCGCACTTTGCCACTTTTATTTATCTATAAGATAGATGTTATATTATTATTATTATTATTTAGCCGTACTGTCCCACGGCTGGGCAAAGGCCTCCCGTTTTTCCTTCCACTCTTCCCGTTCTAGCGCTCCCTCAGACCAGGATGTTCGGTAGGCGTCAAGTTCGTCCCTCCACCGTACCCTGGGCCTTCCACGTCCCCTCGCCGCGTTGGGTAGGCTCCATACTCCATTCTGTGGTGATCTTTGCCCAGAGGTCGTTAGACATGCGGCTGACATGTCCTGCCCAGTTCCATTTTAGGGATCCGGCTTTGTATCCAACGTCTACTACGTTTGTTTTGGAGCGTAGGATGCTGTTCCGCACGCGGTCTGACAGTTTTACTCCTAGAATATTACGCTCCATGTTTCGTTGACAAACCCCGAGAGCGTACCTACTTTTGACGGAGATGGTATATAGATATACCTAGATAATATAGATAGATAGATTTATGTTTAAGCTACCTATAGGTATATAGACACAGATTGAGTGTTGTCTGCTTGTCTGAAGGTATTTAAATGAAAAATAAAACCTTTTTCGTGAAACAAAAAGCAACAAGATACAGAAACATCACAATGGCGTCAACTCTGTAATCAATTAGTATTTGATTATTTTGCGGCGACAAGTATTTTAATTATTACTAGGATTTTACGTTTTTACATTAGTACCTATTATGCTCGGGGTTGGTATTCTTAAATTATTTACAATTATTGTAGTTTCACTACGATTTAATATATTATTCCAATGTTTATATTTTAGATCCTAAAAAGGATTCTCAAAGTCCGATTTATTGCCAAATATCATGGAAAGTTTGGTTATCAGATTGGTAAGTTTTTATCTTCACATTCTTAGGTCATAATTATCAGAAACTAACTTCTTACTGTGATCTAATCAAAATAAATAATCAATAAGATCTTATTTTCCATATAAAATTATCCCGTAAATGTAAAAGTTATTTATTTACATAATCTTTGTACAAACAATGATTGTTAAATTTAGTGCACCATTTAATACAGGTTTTACATAAAACACTAGCATTAGTCCAAGGGTTAGTTTTCCCGAGGAAAAACGAACCGTATTTGTTATTAATTAAATTAAATCGTTTATTCGTAAAAATAAGCTTAATAAGGACAAGAAGGTGAGGTACCTTGAAATAACAAATTTTTATTTGATGAACCAAGGATCAAGCGAATTGGCCCAATAAAGAGGAGATTTAAGTCTCGAGCAGACCGGATGCGTATACGTACACGTAAGCGTAGACGTGTATGAGACTGGACACACTGCACGCGCGCGTCTACGTTACGCAAGCGGTGTGTCCTGTCTCATACATTCCCATACATTACAACTCAGTGGTACGTGCACGTCTACGCTTACTCGTACGTATACGCATCCGGTCTGCTCGAGGCTTTAGCCCAACTGTGGGTGTCAACGGGCTGACATTATGATGTCTATAGCCAGGAGTGTCACTGGCTACACGATCCACGACCACAAGCACGACTGCCTGGTGATCGGCGCGGGCGGCGCCGGACTGCGCGCGGCGGTCGGACTCGCAGAACACAACTTGTCTGTAGCGCTGGTCTCCAAGCTGTTCCCCACTCGCTCGCACACCATCGCAGCGCAGGGCGGCATGAACGCTGCTATTGGTAAGACCGTCCCTCTCTCTCTATTGACACAGGCACTGGTCTCCAAGCTGTTCCCCACTCGCTCGCACACCATCGCAGCGCTTGGTAAGACTGCCTCTCAATCTCTATTAACGCAGGCACTCACACACTGGTCTCCAAGCTGTTCCCCACTCGCTCGCACACCATCGCAGCGCAGGGCGGCATGAACGCTGCTATTGGTAAGACTGTCTCTCTCTCTCTATTGACACAGGCACTGGTCTCCAAGCTGTTCCCCACTCGCTCGCACACCATAGCAGCGCAGGGCGGCATGAACGCTGCTATTGGTAAGACTGTCTTTCAATCTCTATTGACACAAGCACTCACACACTGGTCTCCAAGCTATTCCCCACTCGCTCGCACACCATAGCAGCGCAGGGCGGCATGAACGCTGCTATTGGTAAGACTGTCTCTCAATCTCTATTGACACAGGCACTGGTCTCCAAGCTGTTTCCCAAACTCTCGCACACCATCGCAGCGTAGGGCGGCATAAACGCTGCTATTGGTAAGACTGTCTCTCAATCTCTATTGACACAGGCACTGGTCTCCAAGCTGTTCCCCACTCGCTCGCACACCATTGCAGCGCAGGTCGGCATAAACGCTCGTATTGGCAAGACTTTCGAATGGAACCTCTGCTGTGTAAGCGGTGAAACAGCACCTTATTTTAAAAAATCACATATTTGACAGTAGGTATGCGTGTGCATGCGTATGAAGTCCTTTCATGCAATTAAACGAGCTTTAATCAATGGAATCGTAATTTTATTGCAGGAAGTATGCACAAAGATGACTGGCGTTGGCACTTCTACGACACCGTCAAGGGTTCTGATTGGCTGGGTGATCAGGTAATACTGAGTAACAACATCATCACCCCTATTTACGTTCCCACTGCACCTACACAGGGACATTTCTCTTGACGAAAGAGATTAGGTAGGCCTAAGTTCACCACACTGGCACACCGTTAGAGAACGTGCTTTCAAAGCTCAATTATTTTTTCATGAAGAAAAATCCAGAGGTTTCCTGCCGGGTTTGAACCCATGGTCTTTGAATTGAATGTCGAGTATGCTCCCACTTAGCTGACACGGCTTTTAACACCAACAGAACAGAGTAACAGCTTAAGCTGTTAACTAAAACCCAAGGCTTGACAAGAAGCTTCCCAAATGCATGCAAAAATTGCAAAGCAGTATAGGAGTTCAGTGACATACACACGTACAGTCAAAGTCAAAATCTTTATTTCCATAGAAACACAAAGATTAACATGGACACGTCAGAAAAGTATCTATAAAAACGATATTTCTATGAATTCTATGAAGCGTAATCAGATATACCTAGTACCCGTAACACCTTATTATTCAAGCCCACAAATGTCAATTTACACAGCAACGATAGAGCGCGCCTGAGCGCAATTTGCAGCTGTGTACGTTTTAGTGTAAAACTGGACTTACTTCACTAATAATTAAATTTTTATGCAATACAGTTTATACTGTATTTTGTTAGCGATAAGGTGTTTATTTGTTAATGTTATTACGATGCATTGATGAGGGACCGTTAATCCCTTTGTCGGATCGACTACACTCGCGGCAAGGGATTAGTGAAAATAATTTGAAGTGCCCCGCGGGTTTCTGTTACCAATAAAAGATGCGCTAGTTGTAGAAACTGATGTTAATAGATTTTTGGACCCTTTATAATTAAATTAAATTATTTTAATATTAATTTTGTTGTCTATCTTCTAAGTGCATGTTGTAAGTAAGTGTCTCTAATTATGTTAGCATTTATGTTTAGTCTAGTCTTTAAGGTTCCTATTCCTTAAAGACTAGACTAAATATACGCGCGCGTGCTTTGAGGAGACGGAGCACGGCGGGACGCTCACTCCTGAGAAAGACTGCTCTTGTTGTGGTCGAAACGTCGAGAGTTTTTTAACTCATTTTTCAATACGTGACTAATTCCCGTTGTTATAAATGTATTGGTTAAGGCATTAGGTACATTAAGAGCTTCACAATCACAAATACTAACATTTAATCTTCTATATTAATAGTTTCGTCAAGGGGTAAGGTAGACTCGATCAAAACCTTAAATGAATAACAAAACAAAAAAATATTGCTTTTGAGTCGACAACATAATACATATATCCGCAAAATTCGGATTATGGATAATTTCGTCAAATTACACCCGAGCGAAGCCGGATTTTCATCTAGCAATGAAAATTGTACCCTTAGGATTCGATTCAAGAGTTAACACGGGAGGCTCCAAAGGCGGTGTATGAGCTGGAGAACATGGGCATGCCGTTCTCGAGGACGGCGGAGGGGAAGATCTACCAGCGGCCGTTCGGCGGCGGCACCATCCAGCAAGGCAAGTCCATGGCCAAGCGGACGTGCTGCTCCGAAGACCGGTATGTTACCACATGTTCATTCATTCATTCATTTCAGCCATCGGACGTCGGATGCTGGACTTAGGCGTCCTTTAAGCATCTCCAGTTGTTTCGGTCGGACACCACATGTACAGTCAGCCAAAAATGTGGTCTACCATCCTACGGTTGATATTCGTTTGTACGTCAGTTAAATTATTAAAAAAATATATATATTGCCTGACAATTCACACAGCAACATCTAGTCCCGTGGTAAGCTCGTAGCTTGTATTACGGGTGCTCGATTTCTGATATACTTACTTAATATAATATACATACATAGATAGATATTTTTTTATTATACATATAAAACTATTAATATACACCCAGGCACCCACAGACAGAGAAGGATGTTAGAAAAGTCAGCCTTAGCGATCATTATATCTCGTAGAAACTTTTGTCAAACTAGTAGACCACTGTCTTGGCTCACTGTAACCTTCGATTATTGATAGACTTCTTTATAAAAAATTCATAACATCCTACCATAATCATCGATTACGATTTACAGTTGTGTCCCACTACTGGGCAAAGACCTCCCCCAGATCCCTCCACTAATCATATGATAGGCATCTAAACCTAACCTAACCCAACGCGTAAAATACCGCATCTGTTTTCGTCTACTCCATGTTATATAGCGTTCAGGTCAGAGGGAACTAATCTGCACTGACATCCCGCTGTGGGGCATTATTCATTTGATACGAGTATGTGTCATTATGTGTAATTAAAATAAGTATTAAGTGATGCTAAAAGATGAATAAGTTATACTCTATACTTATATTGTAATGCTCTTTCTAGGCTCATGTCAAAACTGTAATTTACATTGATTAGTTCCGCCGCTATAACAGTGCGTTCCTGACACATCGCGATTGAACTGACAATGTAACTTTGTAATGGCGTTGCAGTTACGATTAAAATATTTTTGCTGTTTGTTTAACGTTTTAACAATTGATGAGCATTAAATCTACATTATTATATCAATAATCAATGAATCTAATAATTTTGTGCCAAACTGAGTGTAAAATAACTTGGTAAACAATATTTTTCTAAATCTATATTGCGCTATTACAAGGTTAAGTCAGTGCTTTATATTTGTCGGTAGTGCTGTGCTAAAAATAACATGCAGCAACAGTATCGTTATCTGTTACGATTATTTTTTAAAAAATAATACGTTTAAGAATTTGAAAATAATGGACTATAAGATTTTATTAAATATAAAAATAAAACTACGACCAAACCGAACGCGCGAAAGAAAGAAGCATTTTTATATTTAGGTTTAAAATAATAACCCCAAATGGCGTTATGGGCCGCCATTTTGTGACGCTAAAACAGTCGGTTTCCACTTAAATTACTAAAATATAAATATTAAATGATTCCGCCAATTTAAAACGAAAATAATCTTAAAAATAACGCGGCGGTTCATTTTGGAAGAACGGTTACGAACTCATTATGTTGTGCCCATCACTAACGGGTCAAACTGACATGTGTCAGGAACGCACTGTTATAGCGGCGAAACTATATCTATTTTACACATGAAACAATAAAATGAACTTAAAACTTCTATCCATTAGCACTACACAAATTAATATAATAAATGCGAAAGTTTGTAAGAATGTATGGATGTTTGTTACTAACCGTAGTACGGAAAAAACAAAATTTTCGATGAAACTTTACAATTATGTTTCTATATTACGTATCAGAATAACCCTTAATATATCACTGCTGGTACACTGGGACTCCTCTCTTGACGAGAGAATAAGGCTTTGTGCGATAGAGGTGACATCTCAATTTCAATATCAATTTCAAAAAGCCTTTATTCACTGACCAAATATATACAGTTCACAATAAAAAGTAACATAATATTAATTTAAGCAACCAGTTGGTCAGGTTGTCCGTTGACATAGGCCTCACCTATTTATTCCACTCGTCTCTGTCTCTGGTCTCTGTTGAGGTGACATCTACAGAGTTCAAATGAACTACGAAATATGCGAGGGATGTTCACTGTTGAGGGTTTCATTCTTGTGTGGGATTTAACGTTCCATTGCTTTAAAAGAGAGGGCGCCTTTATTAGAGATGGGGAATAGACACTATCTAGATCCAAAGCACGGATAAAATGAGTGTTAAGACAAGTCTACTGAATTTTGCCCCTTAAAGAAAGGTTGTTGAAAAGTTCGTATATACAGTTTAATAAAAAGATTATAAATTACGAGACATGGGTTGTTTTGTACTTTTCCAAAGCCATCATCACACGGCACCACACTAAGCGACATCTATTAGATTTTAATTCAACTACGTCATATACGAGGGATGTAATTCGTGGAAGGTTTGCGCATGGGTTCTCTTTCAGTGTTGGTGTATAGTTTCATTGCTTGTACAAAGAGGGCGCTTTTTGCAATATCACTATTAGATGAATTGAAGAAGAAAAATATAGGTATTTACTTCGTCGGCAATCATAATATTGTATCGTACATAATATTATTTTGCAAGGTAATAGCTTTATGATTATTTAATAATTTTGAAGCTTTATAAATTGTGTGGTCCTACTTAGCCAACACGGCTCTTTTTCTCCCTCGTCAAGAGAGAAGTCCTTGTGTCAAGTTGTGTCCCAGCAGTGAGATCTTTAAAATAGGTGATAATTTTGTTATGCTATTGCAGAGCCTTATACATTACAAAAAAAAAATAGGTAAGTACATACAATAGTGTTACAATGGGCGGCCTTATCACTAAAGGCGATTTCATCCAGGCAACCTTTGGATGGACACGAAACACAAGCACCAAAAGACGGAGGGTGCATAGTATTGGTAATAGATATATGTTTTTGTTTGTTTGTTGCCAGCACGGGGCACACTCTTCTGCACACGTTGTACGGCTACTGCACGAAGTTCCCGCACATTGAGAAGTTCACGGAGTACTTTGTTCTGGATCTGCTGGTGCAAGACGGGGAGGTGGTCGGAGCTCTAGCATTGGATATGGACGATAGCAGCGTCCACAGGTAACATCTGTCCATTCATGGGTAGGTAGTAAATACATGCAATTAGCACAAACTTATGAAACAGAAACTTTCCAACAATATAGGTACGATATACTTTCGATACGGTATATGTTGGCGGTATATGGCGTGGCGGGCGAAGGTTGCGGGTTCCATTTCATACAGTTCCATACGACTTTTGAACCCAGCTGTTGTTGGGTTATAAAATTACAACGATGTGGCATTGAATATTAGTACCTACCTATAGTATGGATAGATATTTCTATGTGAATTGTCAGGAAAAAAAAACTACGTATATATTACGTAGGTACTATAATTAACGTTCCCACTGCTGGGACACAGATACGTCTCTGGACGAGAGTTTAGCCACTAGCCAGGCAGAGGTTTAGCGTCCTTAGATCAGTGCTGAACGTAGAATCAGGGTTCTCTTGACTAGATGAAGTTACCAAGTTCTACCTCCAGGTTCCAAGCGAAGAACACGGTGATCACCGCCGGAGGGTACCCGAGGATGTACTTCTCGTGCACGGCGGCTCACACGTGTACAGGCGACGGCTGCGCCATGGCACACCGCGCCGGCGTCAAGTTGCAGGACATGGAGTTTATACAGTTCCATCCAACAGGTCTAGTATCTACCGCACTTAGATTTAAAAATTAATGAAACAATTTGAGGGTCCCCATACTTAGGACCGAAACTTAAAAACATTTAGGTACGTGTGGGGTGTATCTAGGTAGGTCTCGAAGATATTTAACATCATTTATTTCTAAACTGAATTGTTTGCACGAGAGACTGCGTAAGAGAAAATGAGTGTCCCCCTCTAACTTCTAAAATAATATAAAGATAAAATTGGTTGCAACGAGATCTACCTATATTTTTACAATAGGTAAGTACCTACATAATACTTATTTCGTAAAAATAACTGCTGCGGAAGCCTTCACGGGCGAGTCGGCTCGCACTTGGCCCGTTCCGATTTTTGAATGTTAGATAGCCATCGAAGCTTCGACAGCTTAGCCTATTTATAAAATGTGTATTTTATGCTGTTGAGCTTAATCTATTTAATTTCAATGAGGAATATGGAACAGGTTCTTACGGCTCCGGCTGCTTGATGACTGAGGGTTGCCGCGGAGAAGGTGGTTACTTAGTGAACTCTAAAGGCGAGCGGTTCATGTTGCAGTACGCCCCCAAGCTGAAGGATTTGGCCAGCAGAGACGTGGTGTCTAGGTCCATCGCCACAGAGATACGACAAGGTGAAAAATACTCGTACATTGATAAAATACAATACATATATGTATAGGTACTAATAATAAATCTATGTACCTACTAATAATAAATCTTTGCCCAGCAGTGGGACAACATAGGTTAAAAAAAAAGTCCTATCTTCTTATCTTAACTTTGGTTCTTAGCTCCTTCCTTTCGCAGGTCGTGGAGTAGGTCCTCTCAAAGACCACATGTATCTCCAGCTGCACCACTTGGGGCGCGAGACTATAAAGGCCCGTCTGCCCGGGATCTCCGAAACGGCTATGACATTCACTGGAGTGGACGTGTACACGCAGCCCATTCCTATCATTCCCACCGTGCACTACACTATGGGCGGCATTCCCATTAACTATAAAGGAGAGGTATATTTCATTTCATTTCATTTAATTTATTCATAAACAATTAACAATTGTATTTGAATGTTTATAATTAACTTAATTAATATACTTAATACTAACAAAATAATTCCTTAATTAAATAAATGCAAACATGTCATGCGATTCAAATAAAAATTATTAACAACAATATTTAAATTAAATGTCTTCAGATGTTTAAATTTTGGTAAGGTTGCCATGGAGTCATCAATTGAGTACAAACACCCATTTAACAAAAACAACTGTCGCAACAACGCACTGTAGATACGTATGTGCGCCAATCTATCAGGAATCCCGGGATTTCCGAAACTTCCGCACTTAGCCCGCGTGATAAATTAAGGACTAATTCCTCTCGTCAAAGAGATAAGTTTCTGTGTCCCATCAGTAGGAACGTAAATAGGGGTGATGATAATGTTTAAAAAATGTCTATATATGTTTGTCTATTCTATTAGTTATATCAGAAATCTAGCACCCGTATCACGCTTAGAGCTTACCGCTGGGCAGCATGTTGCTTTGTAAGTTGTCCAGCAATATTAATTTACATATTTATTATTTCGTCAGGTGATACAATGCGTAGACAACAGCGACGTGGTAGTCCCGGGACTGCACGCGGCGGGCGAGGCGGTGACCAACGCGCACGGAGCCAACCGCCTCGGCGCCAACTCCATACTCGACGTGGTCGTCTTCGGCCGCGCCATCGGCAACAACGTCGGCAAGTTGTTCCGACCGGGGGCTACGCAGCCGAATTTAAAGGATGTAAGTGTAATACTAATGTATGTAATGTAGACGTAAATGTGAGCCGTGTTGGCTAAGTGGGAGCACACTCGACTTTTATTCCGAAGGTCGTGGGTTCAAACCCCGCCGCGCACCTCTGATTTTTCTTCTTGGAAAATTATGTGTGCTTTATAAACACGTGCTCTAACGGTGAAGGCAAACATCGTGAGGAAAAGCGGCATGTTCTGAGAACTTTGAAAAAAGTTTAAAGGACATGTGTCATTCACCAACCCGCACTTGGCCAGCGTGGTGAATTAAGGCCTAATCTCTCTCGTCAAGAGAGAAGTCCCTGTGTCCCAGTAGTGGGAACGTGAATAGGGGTGTTATGATAAGTGTAATACAGCACATGCCCGATGCCACATGCCACATGGCCGATGGGGCCGAAAAGTTCTCGAGTGGAGACCACGGATCGGAAAACGCAGCGTCGGACGCCCACCTACCAGGTGGACGGATGAGTTGGTAAAGTTAGCTGGTTCACGGTGGATGCAAGTCGCATCCGACCGAATAGACTGGGATTCATTAAGGGAGGCCTATGTCCAGCAGTGGACGTCCGACGGCTGATATGATGATGATGAAGTGTAATACGGAACCAAAACTGGAAATCTACATTGGCTATGTGGGAGCATACTCGACTTTCATTCCGAAGGTTGTGGGTTGAAACCCCGCATTGTACCTCTGGATTTTTCTTGCGTGCTGGAATGATGAAAGAAAACATCAGGTTTGAATTTAGGCCAAGAGAGAAGTCCCTTTGTCCCAGCTGTGGGAAAGTCATCATAGCCCCTGTTAACGTTTCCATTGCTTGAACCGTGGCTAAAGCGAGGTAATAATAGCAAATCCCTCAAGAGTATTAGGACGACATGCCTTGTAGTTGGACGTAACATGGATTGCTACGATGATGATCATGACGATTCTGATTTTTTATGTGATGTTACAGATAAGTCAGTAATTTTATATTTATTTTACGATTTGTTGACCCACTATAGCAGGAAATATACCTAGATGACTGAACCGCGCGGAAGGGAAATTGGAAATTATTACCAGAAATCTGCCTCGACTTGGCACATGTTTTGGTTACTTCCTCTTACAATTTCCAGCAGATTTTGCAATTACTTATGGAATATCAAAATAATCTAATTTTACACTTACACTTCATAATCACTTAAGTTACGTTCCGATCTCTGTCCTTACGATAAACAGGGAAGGTGACATTTTTTGTGATTAGCTCGCTTAGCTGATAACAAATATGTAACGCTGTTTATCGTTAGAATGGTTTCCTCAGGATATTTGCCTTCACCGTTAGAGCACGTGTTTTTTAAAGCACACATAACTACCCAAGAAGAAAAATCAAAGGTGCGCGGCGGGGTTTGAACCCACGACCTTCGGAATGAAAGTCGAGTGTGTTCCCAGTTAGCCAACACGGTTCTCAAATAAATATAACTGTGACTATTACAGAATATAGTGGAGCAGTCGTTGCACAATCTGGACAAGCTTCGTCACGCTCACGGTTGTGCGTCGACGGCTGAACTCCGGCTGGCCATGCGCCACACCATGCAGGGCAAGTGCGGCGTCTTCCGTGAGGACAAACTGCTTCGCGAAGGTACGCCACAGAATAAATAAATAAATAATCTTTATATATAAAAGAAAGTCGTGTTAGTTACTTCACTTATAACTCGAGAACGGCCGAACCGATTTGGCTGAAACTTGGTGGGGAGGCCGCTTAGAATCGGGAGAAGGACATAGGGTACTTTTTACTTAATCCAACATAATGCGGGCGAAGCCGCGGGCGGATAGCTTGTAAATAAATAAATATCGCTGGACAATTCACACAGCAACATCTAGCCCCGTGGTAAGCTCGAAGCATGTGTGACGGGTGCTAGATTTCTGATATACCTACTTATAATATAATATACAAACATAGATAGAAGACCAAGGTGCCGTGACACCATCCCATCTGTCTCACCGTCTCGTATTTTTGTATTACAGGGGATGCTGAGATCCAAAAATGGTTCCAAATTTTCAAGCAGAACATTCGCGTCACTGACAAACGGCTCAACTGGAATAGTGACCTGGTATATCTTTCTGGACTTGTTTTAGATAATACGTATATTTAAGAAAGGGGGCAGAAAGTTTCTCCAGTAGAGACCTCGGATCGGCAAACGCAGCATCTTTTCAAACCTGTCAATTCTCGGTGGATGCAGCTGCATCTAATCGTACCTGGAAATTATTTTAAGGTATCCTTTGTACAGCAGTGGACGTCCGATGGCTGAAATGATGACGATATTTTTAATAACCTGCCTGCGACACAAGAGATTGCTGTTTCTTTTGTAAGTTACAATGATAGACTGGCATGTATAGATGCTACAAATGCAACAAACGTATAAGTATGTGTCTGGCAGTTACACGTAGATGCGTAGGGAGTATCGATTTATTCATGATTAATTTTTAGATCGAGACAATAGAGCTGCAGAACATGCTTGAGCTAGCGGTGCAGGTGGTGGCTTGCGCGCTGAACCGCAAAGAGTCCCGTGGCGCGCATTTCCGCGACGACTTTCCTAAGCGCATGGATGAGCTTGACTATTCTAAGCCGCTTGAGGGGCAGGTTGGTTTCTGACCCTTCTATTTTAGACTTGAATTACAGAATGAAACAGGTACCTAGTAGACCAGGGTTTTTAATATTTTACAAGGAAAAAAATAGTAGTAGAATGAAACCCATTAGAAAAGGAGGGGAATATGATAAAAATGAAAGGAAAAATAAATTACGGTCGATCTGAGTTCGGGAAGTGGGAGGGGGTGGGCTTTTAAGGGGAGAAAATGGTTTATCTCGATTTGCGGTGAAACTACAAGTCCTATGAAAAAAAGTTATATGGCAAAGTTGTAGGTAATATAAAGATCTACAACTTTTAATTCACAACTTTTTTACATAACGTCAAAATGTATGTGAAAAATTCAAATAACTAAGTTTTTGGTTTTTTATTTCTATCTTTTTCAAAAACTTTTTATTTTCTACGAAATTTGGTGAAAACTTACCTATTTATGTCCCAAATCCACTATAATTTATTTGATTAAAAATATTAATTTTTTCACCTTATTTTGACTTAATTACTAAAAAAATAGACCAATTTTCAATCGAAAATTCACGTGTCAAAATATTAGCTTTTTTATAAAAATCGGTATGCTGTTTGTTCATTGAAATCTCTATTTTCTGATAGTTAAGAAAAATATATACATTACAATTGTAAATTATCTCAGAAAATGCAAAACACCGAAACAAAATTTGTATCATTATGTACAATTGCATCATAAAAATGTGATTTTTGCAATTTTTATTTCATATAATTGCTTATAATCCGACTTATTGCACATTATACAAACAGATTATTATATAATTATTATTATTATATAGTCTGAAAAGACAATATCATATTTTTATGATGCAATTGTACCTAATGATATAAATTTTTGTTTCGGTTTTGTGCATTTTCTGAGAATATTTACTATCGTAATGTATATATTTTTTTTACTTATCAAAAAATAGAGATTTCAATGAACATAAAGCACACCGATTTTTATAAAAAAGCGAATATGTTGACACGTGAATTTTCGATTGAAAATTAGTCTATATTTTTGAAAATTAAGTCAAAATAAGGTGAAAACAATTATATTTTCAATCAAATAAATCACAGTGTATTTAGGACATAAATAAGTAAGTTTTCACCAAATTTCGTAGAAAAATAACAATTTTTGAAAAAGATAAATAAAAAAAACCAAAAACTTGGTTATTTGAATTTTTCACATAAGTTTTGAGGTTATGTAAAAAACTTGTGAATTAAAAGTTGTAGATCTTTATTTTACCTACAACTTTGCCATATAACTTTTTTTCATAGGACTTGTAGTTTCACCGCAAATCGAGATAAACCATTTTCTCCCCTTAAAAGCCCACCCCCTCCCACTTCCCGAACTCAGATCGACCGTAATTTATTTTTCCTTTCATTTTTATCATATTCCCCTCCTTTTCTAATGGGTTTCATTCTACTACTATTTTTTTCCTTATTTGACCATTTTTTAAGCTAACTGCACTGGTCTATAGTAGCACTATTCGCAATAAAATACTCAGAAAGAGGGTAGATCGGTTCGTTTGTGAATAACGGTGTGCCTACTCGCAAAAGTCATCAGTCTCTAAAGATGGCGCTTCTATAAAGATAGTAGAGTCTATAAAGATGTAACGAAATATTGGGAAACTCGAAAAATTTGAATTATTTTACACTTAAAAAGTTAGTTCAGCCTGTAGTTTATCTACATTTTTACTATGAAAACCCTGTATAATAGAAATGTAAATATACGTATATAATTTTAATCCTATAACCTTAATTCCAGACAAAGGTACCATTAGAGAAGCATTGGCGCAAACACAGCCTTTCGTCGTGCGACCTCGACACGGGGAAGGTCACGATCTCGTACCGACCCGTCATCGACAAGACTCAGGATGACGAAGTTCAAACAATTCCTCCGGTGATTCGCGTCTACTGAAGAAATAGTAGACTAAGCCATGTTATACCTACCTCGAGTAGAATAAAATGGGAATGGATTGACTACGATTACGAGACGATTGATATTGAATTAAGCCACGGATACACCAGGGGACAAATTGTTCCACAAAATGACGCGAAAGACTAGATTGACGTGACTCTGAAACGTTGCATTGTGTTCCGCTACATGCCTGCAACATTTTGCGTGTCGCGAGTCATGTTGCATGCTCCTGTTTCGCAACATGTTGCTTAATTTGTCTTACTATTTTATAAAAGGCAATGAGATTAAGAGTAGGTATTCCAGTCAACGCGGTACATAGTTTGATTGAACGTGTTTTAGAATGCAGAGAGTGGTAAAATTAGGTCTTAGTTATTCAAATAGTTAGTCAATTGTTAGTCTTTAATAATTTAATTTTTCTATCATACTGATAGCTGTTATAAGTTGCGTGATTATATTAAACAATTGCGTTATCAAGTTTTGTTACTAATCTATTAATAGTTGTATAAACCATGTTTAAATAAATAATTTTCGTGATAACTAGTAATTAGTATTTTGCTATTTTTATTTACCTAAAAGTCCCCGGATTATAGCGATATAATTCACAGAGTCCTCTGTCCACTATGTTAGACCTCCGTTCGAATGTTTTTTCTATTGTATAAGGCTTAAATTTTACTTTATTTCTGTTTTCCGCTTCTTCCTAGTGCCGAGTAAATATCTCCCCTAAAGCCCTACACGTAAAACAAGCAGCTTGTTAGTTGTGATAAATTGACGTACGATACGTCGTGATATTGATTCCATGTATCGCATCACCTGTCTGGGCGCGGCCGACATTAGGCCCCCTTTGTCTTCCGCGAACAATAAAATTAACAGCTTGGGGCTGATCAATCCTTTTTCGATTCCAAAGTGATTTTGAATTCCGAAGCGTAGTTTGTAAGGTTTTCTTCGCTTTAGGTTGATTTAGATGATGGTGTTGGATTGCAGTTCATAAACTCATAAATAAATATCGCTGGTCAATTCGCACAGCCACATCAAGCCGAATCGATTTGGTGACGAAAGTATTTACCGTAGGAAAATATGTTTTAACGTAGGCGAAGCAGCGGTGAAGCAACTGGGTGTAAAGCAATGATTATATAAAATCATTGGTGTAAAGCTAGAATAATCCAATTATATTAAACTTGCAACACTCAAGGCGTTATAAGAACTTCATTGTAGTAAGTTGAAGTCATTTGTCATGTGTCGCTACGAGGGCGCGAGGCAGGGCGCCGCCCGCGGCTCGCGCTGTCGCTGAGCATTGGTCTAATTACCGCGGATACCGGCCCATGGTGACAAACAGACGCCCCTAATACTACTATTTAACGTTAATGTTCATGATCAGCAAAATATTAGTATAATTGGAAGATATCTTAATATCTATGAGTATTCTAATTCTAATTTGTTGTGGGGGAACTAGGATCTGCACTGACGTCTCGCTATGGAGCGTATTGTGCATTGTCCCCTCGCCTAAGTCGGCCCTAACCAGCCTAACTCCTTGATATAGCGGAGTAAGACCTATGAGTATTAATTAATAAATAAAATAAATCAATGGCAAAAGTATTTCACATTCAAAATTTTCGTGAGTTATATCTACTATTCATTTTAATAATAACGGGATTTACTCACGTATTTACACAGGACTTAAACTCCTGTGTAAATACGTATAAAAAATAGCAAAAGTATTGTCAAAAAATCACTTTACTATATTAACTTCTACACAAACAAACAAACAAACAAATAAATACACCTACTATTGTGTGTCTTAGATGTGATTGTTCTTATTCCTATAAATATTTGACCAAATAAAATAAAAACGTATTTATATTTGCAGCTGAAAAAATGTAACAAACACTTTATCTTAGAGCAACAGAGCCTAACATTTTACCGCGCAACGATACACCACGGATTAGATATTAGATTCAAGAAATCCTAATATCGTCACACATTTAAATAACTGAACACTAAGGACAGCGTGATAGCGTATTGCTAACATTATTGTATCCTATACTATATTGTAGCGTCTATTTCCACCTTCTTACAAATTGAAATTCATCCCCAACACTATGGACAGCGTGATAGCGTATTGCTAACATTATAGTACCTATTCTACACTATATTGTAGCGTCTAAGTCCACCTTCTTACAAATTGAAATTCATCCCCAACACTGGACAGCGTGATAGCGTAAACATTATTGTATTCTACACTATGTTATAGTGTCAAAGTCCACCTTTTTACAAATTACTTATACGATCCCCAACTGAACACTAAGGACAGCGTGATAGCGTATTGCTAATGTGATTGTATTCTATATGATTGTACACTATGTAGTAGCGTCAAAGTCCACCTTTTTACAAATTTATTATACGATCCCCAACTGAACACCAAGGACAGCGTGATAGCGTACCTATTGCTAATTATGATTGTATTCTATATGATTGTACACTATGTAGTAGCGTCTAAGTCCACCTTACAAATTGGTAATCACAAGTGAAGATGTCCGTGAGACGACAGGCGCGGCGGGCTGCGCTGTCGGCAGTGCTGGCCGGCGGCGGCCGCCAGCGCTGCCGGCCAGCACTGCCCCGCCAGCACCCGCCCGCGCAGCGCAGCCCCGCCCCAGGGCGTGGCGTCTCCACCCCCGACAGAGCACCTCGCTGGTATTATCCCGGTTTCCTGTCCACAGACGCGCGCTAGCTCTCATCTATCGATCTGTTTATTTTTTAAACGACAAATACCTCGGCGGCTCCTTCCGAGTGATAGTGCAGTGTTGGCATGGATGTCGCCGGGATGCTGAACTGAAGGTGAGTCGGATGCGGCGGCTGCGGCGCTTCAAATTATGTGTTCGATTCAATGATTTAGGGATCGAGTCTCTTTGTTAGGTTAAGTTTCCATGTAACTTTTAGGTTTTTTAAATGATAAATTTTTTGCCTGATTTCGTTATAAAACTCAGCTGCTCAGTTTAAGTCAATATTTTTAATCTTTTTTCAAATGATACGTTTAAAATGCGCTTTTTAATTTAAAGTGTGATTTAGTGGTTTTATTTTGTTTTGTTGATTGTATATCCACATGATAACATGTACTATTTCAATAACAATGCCAGTCTAAATATGATGGTACTAGCTTTTCGCCCCGCGGTATCCCCCGTGTTATAATATTTTCCCGCTGTAAAAAGCCTCCTAGGTCCTCCTGGTTACCCCTCCAACAATTTTCAGCCAAAGCGGTTGACCGTTCTTGAGTTATCATAGTGTAACTAACACGAAAAACTGGAGCTAATTATTTAAAACACTAATTCTTGCAAACATTAACTTACGTTTTAGTTCATTTGTTGAGGGGAAAAGTTATTAGATTTTATAAACAAAATATATGCCAAAGCTAAATCTATCTTTACTAAAAGCTTATTCTCGATGAAACTTTCTATAGGTAATACTCGTATTTACTTTTTTTCATATCCAGAATTGACTTTAACAAAATTAACAAAATTGAGCTAAATAGATACATAATTTTTTAATTATTAAAATAACTACATATAACTGAAAAATATACAGTTTCGGTACTGATAACTGAAAAATACTCATTAATGCAAAGAATGTTGTAACATGAACAACATCGTATCAATTTTTCACGCGTGCATGTTTCTTTGCCATTCCATTTGACTTTTTGCCATAACCAATTTTCGCTTGATTATTACGAAACATTTTTATTATTTTGTAAGCGAGTTTAAAGTATTTTCCGTCTTGGCAAACAACTGTATTTGTTTTAACTAAATTTTTTGACTTATCAGACTAGTGACTAGACTGTGTTGAGTATGCCGAATTTATCGATCAAGTGTGTGATATATGTTTCAGTAATAACTACCTTGTGAACCCACCATACTAGTTCATAAACATATAAACCATAAATAATTTATTATTATATTTAAAATTTTATAATACGGGCTTATCAGCCTTGTAAGCAAGGGTAGGTTTAACCTACTCCTACGATACCTACTCATACGATGAATTAAAATTAAAATGGCCTTCAAATATTTAAAATAAATAGCCTTTAATGCGAAATTATAACACAAGTTTTTATATTGTTTAAGACTACATATTATATGTTTCTTATAAGCAATTACATATATATATTAAAAGGAAAAGGCCGTCGGTAAACTTTCGGCCGTCGGACCGTAGCGACTTCCAGTTGTTATACTCGTAGATAAAAAATACTTTATTGTAAAATATGATATACAAATACAATACCTACTAGAAAAGTATTACTTTGAACTAAAATTAATATTAATCGTTTTATATTTATTTATGATTGTTTCCTTATCGAATGAATACAGTACAGTAATTAATATTACTATTACCACTTTTTTAATGATGACAATAAAAATAATGCTAATAAGATTTTTAATACATCCATGAGGTTTGAAAACCCCATAGAAAAGCTAAGGGTTTTGTAAAAAATTATCATGGAAATCGGAAACGCGAAAAGTAATAGGTACGAAAAATCTTTTGTTTTTTGGTTTGAGTCGATTCTCGCGCAACGTTTTACATGGATATTCCAGATAAAATTAAATTACTTAAATATAGTACTTATACAGAATAAAAAATTTGAAAATTCCTAAGAAAGTTATCCGATAGAAAAAACTTTAAAACACCATAAGTTCTTGAACTGCAATACAGAAATTCCTCACTTACCTGATGATAACAGGGCGATAAAAACGTTTTAAAATTTAAAAATGCACCTTTGTTGATAACGGCAGTTTGCGACGTAATGTATTCTGTATACATTAGCGGGATTTACATACGTACATAAATCGAGACGATCTAGTACCGCCAAGTGCTTGTATAATATCTACATAAATCATACAGGAATAATTATTGCGAACTAGAGAGTTTTACGTCATGTTTTGTATTTTCGACTTGATTAGGGTAATTATTATTGTAGTCTGTGGTACCAACAATATTTCACTTTCAAAACTAACACGAGTTAAAAGTAAAAGTTAAAAATAATTTAGATATAATCCACATTTTGAAAAATCGGGAATATTTCACGTAAACCATAACTATATTATGTATATCCGAAGTTTCTGTTTTCCATCAAGAGAAAATCAAAAAGATTAATACTTTTAAATAATCTCGTGGTGTATTGTTATGCTCTTTATTATAGTTTATAACTGTGTTATACACGGCAAAGTACCTAACTCAAATTATTCATCATTAAATACGTTTACACTGTTGGGACACAAAGACGTTATTTGACGAGAGAGATTAGGTTTCAAATCACCACACTGGCCAAGATCGCGTTGGTGAATGTAACATGTCTCTCAATCTCTTCAAAGTTTCCTCACGGTATTTGCCTATCTAAGATATGTATCGTATTTGCACTACCTTCAGAATAAAAGTTTGCTCCCACTTAACCAAAACGGGTATGAGAATAGAGGAGATATCTAGTACGTAACCGCAACTAAGCTCCAATCTTACCACGTGTCTAGTTTGTCAAACATCAGGTACCAAGTCGCATGTCCTTGTATCAGTAAGAGTACCTAGTAGGTAGCTGCACTACCGGACACGACTCGCTATTAATCTAATGCCGCGAGTGTGACAGACATCCTGCCAGCGCCCACGTCTTGCTCCTGTGCGTCTTGCGAGAACACACTATCAGCATACTGTCTACTGATATTTTGCTTTTAACCAACTCTGTCTATCAAACTGATCTAATACAAAATCTGTCTATCCAATATCGAGCGAAATTATACTCATGGCACTAGTACACGCAGTAAACGCACACTCACTTTGATTCCGTAAGGAAAGTCGTGGGTTACAATACAATACAAATAGCTTTATTGTAACACCAACAATATACAGGACAATACAAGAAAGAAACAGATACATAACAGTGACACAATGGGATCAAAACTTGGGTGCAAAATGTATATGCACTTTAAAACACGTGCTCTTTTTTTGAAGGTAATAATCGTGAGGAAACTAATAAAAAAAGGAAATCGGCATATTCTGAGAAACATGATAAGTTTAAAGGACATATGACATTCACCAACCCGCATTTGGCCAGCGGGTGTATTAAGGCCTTATCTCTATCGTTGAGAGATAATTTACTGTGTTCTAGCAGTGGGAAAAATAGGGGTTATTATGTACCTAACACAACAACGCCCGGTGCATCATCACCGGATTACTTTCCCTCCGGTGTAGAAGTTGCAGCTCTCAGAGCGGCTCCGTTTACGGGCATTGAATGTGTTAAATATGCGGAATATACACAAGCATTATTATTATGACAGACCATATTACGTCCCACTAAATGGCACGAGTCTTCCTAGTAGAGGACAGAATTAAGAACTTCCATTACTGTTCTGGGTCGATTTCATTGGTTTTGGTCTAGAAATATTCGTAGGAGACCATGGTAGCGAGATAGGCTGCGGGAGGATTAGTTAGTTTATTATAACTTAAAGCGCCGCGGGCTACCAAAAAAATACTGGCAGTAAACAACTGCAAAATATGGCACATTTTGAATGTGCAGTTATTTCAAACTAATAATGATGGCTACCTGTCGACCGGACGGTATCAACCGCAGGTTAATAGACCGAGTTCCGGCATAATTAAAATTACAAGCATTTAGAGCGAATTCACGTCAAATCAAACAGTGAATAAATTGCCTGTACGACTTATTTTCCGTTTGCCGGATGCGTTCAATTTGATACGAGTGCGCAGGCGCGCCAGTACCTCACTAGCCGCGGCGCTGTCACGTATTCCGAATAAACTATCGATATATCGACAATCGATGATAGCGCATCACTAGAATGACGGCACTTTAGTTTAACATTAGAGTTGTGCTAATTAGTGTCGATTTTCGGATTTGCGAAGTGGTTTTATCTGTGGATCGTGGTATCACGACATGTGATACCGCGTCAAACTTCACGACGGATAAGTCTAAGAAAGATAAAAAGCGACCTAAGAGGAAGAGAGTTTCCGACATGAGGTGAGGACTGGCTAAAGCCGCATTTATATTTATCTGACGTGTCGTGTTGTGATGCATCAGAACGGTATCGGTTTCATACATTTTATAAGGTATCGTTCATATTTATTCAGCGTGGTGTGTTGTGACGGCTTCTGACGTATGTAAGAAATGTATGAACCTATACCGTCACAACACGACACGTCAGATAAATATAAACGCGGTTTTAGTTTACAGATGATAAGTTGCCTTAGTGATCAGAAACCTAACTCTTCATTTTCCTTTCTTACCGTAATATATCAAACCTAAATGGAAAATGTATAATTTGAAAAATCTAGAAATTGGATCCCATCTGTCACAATCTTTACATGTAGGTTTTTTATGTCAGCATAACGTCATGGTAATTCCAATAAGGTCAGTCAAATCATCACTCAGCTTATTATGTGAGTCGGCCTCAAAGACATAATTGGGTCCATTATAAACTAACTAACCTAAACTAGAACTAGAACAAAGACCTAGCAACGTTGGTTTTCAGGTTTTCAGACCCTGTTGCAAAATATACTACTAATAATAAACCACTTGAAATTCATAAACTCGATGCCTTAAGCTGTTAAGTTCAGTAAGCTTGGATTGTGAATAAACATGACTATTGTTTTTAATAAAAAAAAACCCTGAGTTAAGATACCAACATCTTAACTTACCTACTATTACATTTTATCTCTAAAATGTAATTGTCGAGCTAAATTGACAATTTTTTTCGTTATTATCATAATTTATTAAAATTGAATTGCTAATGTTTCCTTTATTAGTTGTAATTAATTCTCCTGTTGGTTAATGAGGAAGTTCACTATAGGTCACCGGTAACGCTATCATCATCAACAGGATAGGCGCTTTTGTTTCTTTCATAATCATAATCGCTCTATATCCCACTGCTGGGACACAGGAACTACCTTCTTGACGTGACTTAATCACCACGCTGGCCAAGTGCGTAAAAATCCTAAGGTGCGCTTGGGGGTTTGAACTCACGACCTTCGGAATGAAAGTCGAGTATGCTTATATACACTTTTGTGGTAATTTTTTAGTCTGTCCGCCACGCGTAGGTTCTAACTTTTGCCTAATCTTTGGGGCCCATACGGCTGGCAGATGCCTGCCTACTCTCATTATAACTTGCCCATTTTATGCCCGACATCCGCAATGCCAGTTAGTGAGCATTCTATTGGGGACTCGGTTAATTCGTTTAAAACCTAGATTACTACTTTGCGTTTCCGTTACCTTTGTTTTGTTGTTAGTATATATTTTTTAAATATTTTGTTTTCTTACACGGGATACTCGTAGCCATGTGATAAAAAGCTTTGCCAATATAATAGACTTTGTTGTTGCACTTTGAACTTGATTATTTTCCTTTGGAATAGGAATACCTACAATTTTGAATAATCATTACTCCATTCTCCAGGAAAATCCGCCATAGACATCATTTTACATATGAAACATCAAAATAACAAAGATACATTACTTTTTACCGCTGGAAAACATATATTTCCGCGAAAAAAAGCGGTTAGCTGGTAAGCGGTTGGCTATCCATAAATTAACCATGTAGATGTATGGGGCGATATGACATGCCCCACTCAATTTAGATAGCACGAGTATACTAGAGTTGAAATTAAATGCGTTATCTGGATGTAACTACCGTGAAATATTGTCAAATGTATGTGTCAGATAAGATTATGTTACAGGAATTAAACAAATAACCTAGTTTTCAACAGATGTTAATAATATATTCAATTTATAAACTGTTTGTCAGTAACACAACAAAAAACACAACACACGTAAATAACACTAACCGTTAGACTGGCAACTTTGTAATCTGGAAAAAAACGAGAGAGAGAAATACCCTTTTAGCGAGAAAATGCTGCTGGTTATGCAAAGATTGCAAAGTGATTTTGTACATATTATTAAGCCGTACTGTCCCACAGCTGGGCATAGGCCTCCCTTTTTTAGTTCCACTCTTCCCGTTTTAGCACTCCCACAAAAAAATCTTTAATCAAACAAACCTAGAGGTTTGCTATTATTGGTATGATGTTGTGGTAGTGTAGATGGTAATATTATTACGAGTAATATAAATTAATAATTTCGTCAAGGGGTACGGTAGACTCGATCGAAATGTTATATGAAAAACAAAACATAAAAAAATATTGATTTTGAGTCGACAAAATCCGCAAAATTCGGATTATGGAGAATCTCGTCAAATTTCAAGCCGAAGTCGGGTTTTCATCTAGTATAATCATATACCTTGATAATTAATTATAAATTCTTAATCGTAGTCGTTGTTCCCAGGGTCGACTTTCGCGGGCTGAGGTGTGCAAGCGCACTCCGCGGCGTCAAAGCTGCCATGTACGAAAGCAGCTGCTCCTATGCCGGAGCCCTAGAACTGAAGCGGAGTGCCCTGAAGGAGGAGCCGTGGCCTGCAACCGAGTGGCCTCCCTACCGCTTGCACCAATCCACCTTCGAACAACTCAAACAGAGCGTAGAGAAGGCCAAAGCAGCGCTTCAAGACCGCTCAGGTTTGCTCGGCTCTGCGACCGCGTTCGGAGACTTCTATGGAGGACAGTTGGGACAGGATGCGAGCTCGCTTGGCTTCGGACGGACGCGGAATGACGACATGCTTGGGACTATGGATAAGAAGAGTACAGGTGAGGATTTAGTCTTACTCTCCTCATGAGTCTTGATAAGTCGGTCCTTGCCTTCATATACTTTGAGACACTGACTCCTATTTCAAGTTAAAGCTTGAAACATAACGCATTGTTAAATAAGCTAGCTATAAGATACTTAGGATAGAACAGTAAGGTAGTTCTAGTCAAGCTCTTGTATGAAAATGTTTGCACGTATAGGCTTACAGCAATGAGCGATTCATAATCTTTAAGTATCACGCTATCATTTCGTTTACGACGAGCAATAGCAGTTCAGTGAACATTTCCACAAATCACATGGAACGGTGCGATAAATGTCATCGAGGCCTTTAAATTTTTACACCTACAAAAAAGATAGCCCGGCTCATTGTACTTGGAGTATCGCGCTCCCAAACACCGCATACAAAGAATATCGATTGGCGCGTCTTCCCTCGCCCTAGAGCACAATCTGAGGCATACCTCCCACAGATAAGGTCCCATTTCCCGCAAACACAGATAGAACCCTTTTAGATTAAGCGATCCTGCGAGGTATAAAGGAAAGGTGGGGGGCAGCATCTTCCACAGATGACAATCGTTCCGAAGGAGACGCGGGGCGTGCAGAGCGGTGCCCCGCGGTTGCCATGGCAACGCGCCCGCCCCCTGCCCGCCCTTAAGATCATCGCAGCCTTCATAAATACTAGTTGCGAAAATAAAATTGTATTATCCATTCATTATTTTGGGAGTTTGGGCTCGCGGCCCCTAAGGGGGCTAACGAGAACTGAAATCGCCGCTTTAAAAAAGCGATGCATTTTCAGCGCAGGTTTTTAAAGATTTCCAGCGGTTGGCGAAAACAAATGGCTGTTTTTATCTGCAATGTAATAAAGGTAGTGCATGAGCTCGTAAACTGAAGACTATTGCCAAAAGTGACTCTTTTATGTGCTACGTGAATCATACGCCTGTTTTTGTATGCTTTCATGTATCAAAAATATTAAGAAGTAGGTTATGGAACGAAAAAATCTTGAACTTTATTAAATTAAGCCTGGTAGGAATTGGTTTTCAGTATTTGACAGTTACTGTTCAATATTTAAAACCCACTAATATTTTGCTGTTTATCTGAAAACGACTGGATTTAAATTAACACCGCATAAGCAACTAAAGATTTTGTCCAAGTAAGCTTCGTAAACTATAGTACCGCTGGGCTTATAAGTGCTATATCAATTTCAAGCAAAAACTTCAGCAGCAAAGCAGCTCATCCTACATAAATACTGTAATGTTTACCCTTGATACGAATCGTCAAATCTATCAAATACTAAATAAATACATCTCATTTCCAACGTTTATTATCGGGCCTCGCTGAATCACACGACGAAACAATCTACTGCATGACAATGGCTGGCCTTTAGCTGCCTTTAGTCACCTCGGTATTTTTCTGCTCCAGAAAATGCGATTTCAAACAACGAACTCGGCATTACATTTAACGTTCCTCGAGAAGCGAGCACAAAAGATTCCGTTGACAAAGGCAGAAAGACAATAACTTTTTACCATTAAAAGTTCTTTTTACAATTAAAAAGTTCACAATACATTGGAAAAAATGTAAATTTAAGCGAACCCTCTTTGTGGAGTTGGCAAGGCTCTGTCCTGAGGTAGATTGGGGTCTTCCGTTGCTGCTCCACGGAAAACCTTCCTATAAAACAGTATTTCCATAAAAAATTAAGATATCATACTGAACATTACTCCTCCAAATAATTTCTCCAACAAGAACTACACTAAAAAAATGTGAGCTCAAATAACTACATTAGTTATTCCTTATTGACTACGACTATAATGTAGGTACCTAAATTATAACTTTTTTTTAAAACTTTATCTAGGCTCAGTGTTTAAATACTCGTTGTAATATCTAGATACTGTTATAGAAAGGCGTAATACAGTCATTGAAGTTCAGTAGACAAATACAAAGAAGGCGAGTGTAAACTGTTGCAGTGGCCACGTGCCGCCGCTGATGGATGGAGCGAGCACTGCGCCAAGAATACAAAACAAAGAAACAAGCCCATTTACATAATATTCAAATAACTGCAAAAATACCCAGCCCCTAATCTACGTCATTAGGAGCTACGTATTAAAATTTATACCGGCTAAAGAGTTGTTAACACGAAAATGATTACGCGATAGGATCGCGATGCCAATTGTCATCAATTATGAGGCGTACTTTAGATGGAATCGGCGTAAAATATGATTAATAAATCACGTTGCAACTGGCCGATATGAGCGCTATTGATTTTCAAAGGGTAGGGTACAATTTATATTCATTAGGCCGGCGTGTCTGCGCGTCGCGGCCGACGCCCGGACGTGGACAGTTTCAACTTCCACCTCCACATGGGACCTACTTTTGCCAACTTTAGCAATTGGCTGCTTCACCAAATTAGTTTTTAGTCCATCTTGTAGATAATTGGATTTATTGGTAATTTAAATAAATAAATATTGCTGGACAATTCACACAGTAACATCTAGCCCCGTGGTAAGCTCGAAGCTTGTGTTACGGGTGCTAGATATCTGATATACTTAATATAATATACTTATACAGATAGATATTTTTTTATTATACATAATATGTAACACCCAGACACCCGGAACAAATATTTGTAGGTCATACAAATGGTTTTCCCGAGGCGGGAATCGAACCCGCGACCTCTTTCGTCGCAGGCGCACCTTCGCCCGATGCGCCACAGAAGTCGTCAAAATTTCATCATCTTCCTGCCCTTTTTCCCACATTACGTGAGGTCGGCACAACATGTCCTTTCTTTACATTTTCCTCTGTTAGCCGTCATATCTACACCCACTTCTTTCTTACACATATCTTTCACACAGTCCAGTCTTTTCTTTGGCCTACCGTTCCTGGCATACCCATCTACTCTCATACTTAACGCTCTTCTCGTCACATGACTTTTATTCCTTCTCATAACATGATATTGGTAATTTATCAACATTAATCGTTTTTGCATTTATAGAATAATCAATGCGTGGATTTGAGATAAAACTGCCAAAATATCGAAATTATTTTCTGATTGTACGATTGGTTGAAATTACCAGAAACCCCTATTATGAAGTTCTTTTTCATCGACAAAATCAATGCCCATAACGCACCTCCGTATCTCCTCATCACCCTTCTCGAGCAGTGACGTAAACAAATACAGTGTTCTTAATAATATTATAACACCATAGACACTAAACCTATGTTGAGTATCTACCTTGAAAATTTTATAAGTAACTATAGTAGAGTAATTTGCGCCTATATTTTAAATTAAATTAGATACTATTTTATAGGTATGAGTGACAATTTCTAAATTATAAAGGTCTAGCGCAGCCAGGGCTAACCAATCGTGGGTTTGAATCCCACTCGAGGACCAAGGCTACGTTATGATCTTGTAATTTTTTCTATGCCATTTTCTAATATTTAGGAAGCAATAAAATATATTAAAATAATATTGCCGTTTTACAATGGATTACCATGATCACTTCTCTCAATAAGATAAACCATACATTTCGTAATAAATCAGTACGACTTAATTTACCGGAAGATGTTTGTTTCACAGTTACTTTTTCTAATTTGTTTTTATACGTGAGAACCTTTGAAAAGCCTAACATTTTTATGCGTACCTAATGTTTATAATGTTCTTGTAAGTTTTTGGTTTTCCAATAAATAAATATAAAAAAATAAAGAGTATCCTCCCACAGAATTCCATCAAAAACGCAAGTCATTATCGCGACCCTCCAAAAGTCCCGCAAAGTTTTCAAACACTTATCACAGATAATTAAGCGTTAACACCAGTAAAGTCGAGTCCCCGATTCCCACCGGGTCCGAGTCCCCAAACAAACGATAATCGAGCAATCAATGCGCACTCGACTGCGTGATAAATCACTGATGATAATGGGTGACGTCATCGTCGCATGCGCATCTCACAAAGGATGCGTAGCGCGTGCGCGTAATGGGGATAGGGCGATTGCATTCATAACTTATTTGTGTATAGCTCAATTATGAGAGCTTTCTTTGCGCAATTCAAGACATGGGATCGTGAGTGATCATTTTTCTGCTGGTAACTGAAAAGCGTTAGTAAACAAATAAGTCTGAAACTAAACATAAGTACATTGGCACCAAGTTGAGAAATAAATTTGTACACAAAATATTTTAACTACTAGATGACGCCCCGCTTCCGCTTTTCTTTCGTTTCTTCACCTTTTAAACCTTCCCTGGGCTATTTTAAAAGCAAAAGCACCTAATACGGTCCAGCAGTTCTAAAGTTATAAAATTAAAACGAAAAGTGGCATTGATTTTTAATATATAGATGTAGACGTGGATGTAGATAAATTGATTTATTTGATATAAGATTTTATATGGAAACGTTTCTAGTTTGATATTTAATAACAATATGAGATTAGATCACTCAGATGAGATTAATTAATTACTTTTAACCAAGACCTTTCTGCGGTAAAATGTATTAAGAATCTACACACAACAGTTCGTTATTTTATTACCTTGAATCTAAATAATGTCGTTGGAAGTGTAATCTTTTTCAAATCTTAGCTAATAAATAAATTCGTTACCCATCCAGAAAATGACTATATTATCATTTTGCATGGTATCAATTCCATGGGAACCGCGCTATAAACAATACAGTTAATTGTGCGTATAGACACCAATAGCCCCTCAGACTTGCGAACATGACCGGCGGAAAGCACCCAAAGTACCCTACGAATGAACCCTATTAATGAACCCTATGGTCGAAAGTACCCCAAGCATTTATTTCACAAATAGCATGAAACATATTGCGATGATACTTGATATGGTGACTTTACGTGGGAGTAACTTTTATCGCTATTTTTGGAGAATCTAATTAATTTTATTTGTTTGCTTAAGTTGGGTGGTTAATGCAATTTGATTGATGGCCTTATAAGTACATTTATGGTAAAGTTTACCTCCATTACTGCTGTGTTTGCTAAGTGGAAGCACACACGATTTTCATTTGTCTTTTTCGTAGCGGGATCCATTCCCGCCTCGAGACAAAAATGAGTACGGTCTGCAAATATTAATATTTCGTCTTGTTTTTGTATTTAAGCATCTGAGTGTCAATAAAATAAATGTATAATAAAAAATATCTATGTACCTATGTATAACAGAAATTTAGCATCCGTAACACAAGCTTCGAGTTTACCACGGGGCTAGATGTGGCTGTGTGAATATTACAAAAGTTTTTAATTGCTTTGTAATTTAGTATGTAATTTTAAGCAATCAAATATTCCCTCCCGGGATTTACTAGAAATAGAATCAGATTCAACTAACTCTCTAAATAAGGTCAATAAGTATTTTACTACGGTAGGTAAATCACTTGCTGATGCAACTTTAGTTAAAATTAATAAATCAGAAACAGAGTTAGCATGTTTGGATTTGGATACGCGTTCTCCTGTCAACTCTATGTCCGTATATCTCACTGATGAAGATGAAATTAGAATATTAATACAAGGACTAAAAAGCAACAGTGCGCCTGGCAGAGACAATATATCGGCAATGCTTCTTAAAAAGTGTTCTAGGTCTCTTGTACATCCTATTGCTTTCATATGTAACCTTAGTATTGTTACTGGAACATTCCCAGATATATTTAAAACGGCTGTTGTTTGCCCTATATTTAAAACAGGAGATAAAAAGAACCCTTCTAATTATCGTCCTATTTCATTATTATCGTCTCTTTCTAAAATCCTAGAGAAGCTGATGAAAAAAAGATTAATGGATTACTTGGAACATAATAATCTGTTAAGTGATCGTCAATTTGGTTTTAGAAGTAAGAGATCAACAGAGGATGCTGTAGTTATGTTAACTTCTATTATTACTTCACACGTGGACAATGGAGACAAATGTGTTAGTGTCTTTTTAGACCTTCAAAAGGCATTTGATACAGTGTCCATACCGATTCTATTGTCTCGCTTGGAAAACCTGGGCATTCGGGGAGTTGCTCTGGATTGGTTTTCAGATTACCTGACTGGTCGTTCACAAAGCGTTCGTGTAGATGGTTATTTGAGTGACAGAGCAGAATGTAATTTTGGCGTCCCGCAGGGAAGCAATCTAGGCCCTGTTCTCTTTTTGGTGTACATAAACAAGTTATGTAATATGTCACTTCCAGGTCTAGACTTGTTGATGTTCGCCGATGATACAGTTTTGACAATCCACAGTAAAACTTGGTCCGGTGTTCAGCAGACTGCCGAAACTTGTCTGTGTGAGGTTACAAAATGGCTAGAAAACAGTCTTCTTACTTTAAACACGACTAAGACTAAATATATGTGCTTTAGCAAAACTGCCGCTGGTGACCCAGGTACTAATTTCAACATTCAGATACACACATACCCCTGTAACCACCACCGAATCAGCAACTGTGCTTGCACTTCTCTAACTCGGGTCAAGTCTTTCAAATATCTCGGTGTCATCGTAGACGATCACCTTACCTGGAACCTCCATATTTCTTCATTAACTTCCAGAATAAGAAAACTTATATATGTGTTCAGGAATCTGCGTCAAGTCGCCGAGCGCAGACTTGTTATTCAAACTTATAAAGCCTTGTGTGAATGCCTTATAAGATATTGCATATGTGCTTGGGGTAATGCAGCTAAAACACACTTATTATCTGCTGAACGCGCACAACGGGCTGTTTTGAAAGTAATGATGTTTCTCCCATTTAGACACCCTACAACCCAGGTATATCAGCTTTCCGAAGTCCCTAGTATAAGAAAAATATATATCGCAGAAACAATCAGAAGATATCATAAAACAATAGTACCCTCACTGCCAATATCTACTAAACGAATAGAACGTTTTCCAATACCGAAGGCCAAAAGTCGTTTCGCACACAAACACTTTAACGTAACAGCTCCACGTCTATACACTATTCTAAATAAAACAAACAAAGGTCTAAATATCAAAAAACGAAACAATAGAAATATTAAAATTGTTATTAATAACTGGCTTAAAAATCTCTCCTATGATGAAGTTGAATCTATAATAGATGCATCTTAAAACTAAAAAAAAAAAAAAAAAAAAAAAAAAAAAAAAAAAAAAAAAAACAAACATATTAATTCTCTATTAAACTTTATGCATTATTGCCCATTTACAGCAACATTTAATCTTAAATTTTTATTTATATTAACAAAACAATATGTATATATTTATAGATATATGTACTTATATTTAATTTAATAAAATTATTCATTAATATTCTATTTCTATCTATTTTACATAACATTTAATTATATATTTATATATGGTATATATTTATATATGGTATATATTTATATATGGTATATATTTATTTACATGTAATTACACAAACTCTGTATTTATTATTGTTAATCAACTAGATGTTTTCAATAAGATACCATCTTAGCTTTTTTACCTTTAATTTTACCTGTACTTTAATCATAACAAAATTTGCATGCATATTATTTTACTTTAGATTTTTTACTTGTAACTTAGTAATGTTATAAGTTTGACAAAATTGTAACAATTTAAGTCTTACACTGGAGAAGCCACTGGCTCCTGTAACACAGTGTATACTAGCTCAGGAGCCTATGGATCATTTTATACTGTACACTACTTTTTAGTCAAATAAATAACTTTTTACTTTACTTTACTTTACTTTACTTTGATTCCGTTATATACCTAGTGGAAAAGATTTAAACGCACATATCCACCGCATTATCTTCCTAACACAGTACCTTTCTATTATAGAAATTACTAGTCACTCAACCGAGAACGATTGATGTTTCTGTACAAATGTTAAACTAAACCAAAATTATTTAGGAAGGAATAGGAGCCACAATTTGCCACCTTTCTAAAAGTTTCCCGAAATATTTAATATTTTTAATAAAGTAAGTCAGTGTTGATAGGGTTGAGTGGTAAAAATTGGGGAGGCCTTTGCCCAGAAGTGGACAGAATTAGACAATATTAAAAATGAAGTATAATTTAGTGTATGGTCTTACTCACAGGGTCGGAGAAGATCACCGGTGGGCTCAGTAAGGGCTACTCCACGCCCACGCTCTCCGACACACTGCGGGCCACTAAATGCACAGGTCAGTGGTCAATTCATTCAATTCTATTCTTTTAATATTAAGAGTAAGTTCTCCGTATACAGAATCTATAAGTAGGTAATCTGTAGGTCTCAAAGCGCTAATCTTCTAGGTGCCACAACGTATTTCTGCTTTCACTCGTTGTCTTTGGTATGAACGTGGTTATGGTAAAACGGCGTCTCATTTCAAATTTTGTGGAAATTTCAATATCAACTGAAACATAAACCAAGATACTGAACCTCTGATTTCCAAAATGGTGTCTATGTAGACGCCACTCATGTGAGTGGTGAAGCTGAGTTTTTCAAATGAAAGATCTAGAAACTTCCTGTATTGATAATATAAATTGTAAAAAAATTATGCTAATATAATAGTATGAGAGAGGTATAGTACGCCATTTTTGAATTTACGAAACTGGTTTCCGATTTTCTATTCTCTTTCTGTACGTGGCCGTGACATTGATTTCAATTTTTTTATAATTGATTTGATTTCACTTTAAATTCTCGTAAAATTGACCCAGCTTCATTTGACGCTATAAAACTCAATCGGCCCCAAAGTAGATTTTATTTGTGGCAGTTGAGAAAATCTCAATATAGCTCAAATATCTTTTTGCCTTTGCGTACCTACTCGTATTATGTGAAAATTCCAATCTCTCCCCTCTTAATAAATATGCACCGACCGAAGGTACAGTAATTTATTCGCAATGTAACTTGTTTTCTATGTAAATGTCGCAGGCTACATCTGAGTGGTGACGTAACTCTGATTAATGACGTCACGCCTACGTTCACCCTAGTGGGGGTAATATTTGGAGTTCGATTTTCAAATTTACAGAAAAAGGGGTGTTTTGCACCTGCCCCACTAGCCAGATTTATTAGTAAGACTAATAGAAATTTTTACTTTAAAATAATAATCTAAAAATAAAAGTAAATTTTGAATAGCGGTTTGCTCGGTTGTATAAAGGTTATATGTGATAAATAAGATAATTAAGTTAGCCAAACATTTTCGCGAGTTTAATAAACCCCCCTTCTCCACGTGGAAAATCATATAACAAAGCCTTAACAAAAAAAAAACAAAGTAGAATATCATAGGCTAGTTTTTACAAATTATAAAATTGAAAAGATTGTGTGTTTGTTTAATCGCACTTATCTCAAAAACCGTAGGTCCGCTTTGAAAACAAATGAATAAATAAATATTACTGGACAATTTTACACAGCGACATCTAGCCTCTAATGTAGTGTTGGATAGTACATTTATCGAGAAAGGCCTTATACATATAAACTATAGATAGATACATGTTTAGATAGCATGATAAAACGCAAGCGAAGCTGGCGGCAGTTCGGCTAGTATAACACAGCAAACAGCAGAATGACATCAGTGGAGCAGGAGGGTCAAGTCAACGATAAGATTAGGTCCAAATGGGTCTATCCTCTGCCTCCGGACGCCACCACTTAAGGTCGTCACTCACCGGAACGTTTCGGCTGTGGACCTACATCACGACGTACAGGCTTTATAATTGTTTAAAGCATTGCGAGCATAATATGCATATGGACCCTTTGAGCTTGGCTCTCTCGTCAAGAGAGGAATAAATCCTTAAGTATTTGTAGTGGGAATGCAAATATTGGTAATTATGAGTCACCTGATTAATAATTTATGTCATTAATTTCCACAAAATCCTAACGATCAAGGAAAAATTAATAAATACAATATAATTTATCATTAATTAAAATGTTGACATAAAAATACGATTCTCTGGTTTAAGCACTGCGTTGAGAAGCGTAAAGAACAACCAGCTCATATCTAAATTGAGTATAATTAACTGTTCTTTAAGATCCATCTCATGCAGTTTCATCCTGTCTAAATACTCTTTACTCTAGATATTTTGCGTTCATAACACTCACGGTATGAGATTCATCAGTACAATTCCTAGGCACTACCATTAATGTAAAGAGGCAAGACATTCTGCCCCAATCTCCCCGCGCCACTGAACGAGATGATTCGTCCTTTCACCGAACCTCCCCTGAATACGTCCTCTCTAGTACAAAGGTAACTTTTAATTGCCGTCTCGTTTGAACTCACAGTCAGTTGAGTTTGATGCTATCTTGAATAATTGCAACAATTTACCAACTTTCGATTGATCGTTTTGTGTGAATTCTTTTTTATGTTGAAGTGCTGCGATTTGATACGGTCTTAGTCATTAGTAAAGATGACACGTTTTAGAAGTAAAAGTTTTTTGGTTAGAAAAATGACTTACTTCACTATACATTATTAAAACCAAGGTATGCCCTCTATAAAGATATCAATACATCCCATATGTATTAAGTATACCCAACTTCAAAAATAGGTAGAGGTTCCCAGTAGACTGTATATTTCATGTTTGACTTTTGAACCGATGAAACCGATTTGTTTGGTGCTTTCCGCTTACCTCGTGTGAAAACCATGAAAAGTCTTAATTTATAGGTAGCAGTATTATTTATATTATTCTTAATTATTTCTTAAATATTTCTAGTTATTACGGTCGTATGCGGGTGAACCGAACCAACAGCCATAATACCAGGCGTCCAACGCTGAGTTTTCTTGCCCGCGGTGTCTATTCGTGAAGTATTCGGTCCTAGCTCTCTTAAAATTATTATTTTATTTACTGGTAATAAGCAAGCGTTTGAGTGCGTCATTTATTTTTAACAGTAGGTACTCAACTTCCGAGGGTTGTAGTGCACGTGATGTCCCGTGGCCCTATTAATTAAGTACTTTCGGTCATACGTTCCTTAGTAATACAGCTCTTGAATAATTCAGCATTACTTGAAGGGTTTTCAATACGTTTTATGTGTGTTATTTTAAAGTGAATTATTTTACCTATATAAAATGTGCTTAAAATTGTCTGATATAATATATATACTGTTTACATTCCTTTTGATAACAAACATAAATAAGAAGTGATGAGTAGTGGACTATCGCAATTGTTGCAGGATTTGAAATGACATGTCGCGGATTAAATTATCAAAGACCCTTTTGCACCTTCAGACTTAAGTATGAAAATAAACTTTTTGAATGCACTTTTGTCATTTTTCGTTTGGTAGTTCGGCCCTTGTTCTACCGAAGGTGCTATGTAATTGTACATTTTCCATCAAAGAATTTTGGCTCACGCTCCCACACATACTTCTTCACACACATATTGGTTGCATTATGTCGACTTTTGTGGCCCAGGTTGTGATGTAAGAGGCTGCGGGTTCTATTCCCGCTAGGGTGTGCAAATATAGTATAGTTTTGAGTGTCTTTATATTATTTATATCTATCTATATATGTAGTATATCTTAACAAGTACATCAGACATCTAGTACCCGTTACACATGCTTCGAACGTACCACGGGGCAAGTTGCTGTGTGAGTCGTCTAGTTATTTATCTATATCCTCGTTCACTCTCCACTATCCATAACTAATCGGACACATAAAGCTCGCAATTAAATCAGAGGAATCCATAACGCTATGTCTCAATTACCATCGGGACAATGGGTCGGCCGGCGGTCGCGTGTCGCCGATACCCGCGACCAAGCTTCCCATGACGTACCACTTGAGTGTTCGATAAACACGGTAATTGCTTATTGTTCACTGATAAGCTTATTTTTAAAATGAAAAGGCTGGTTAAACTAGTTTATTTTGAACTAGCGGTGCCCATGAAACCGTCCGCGTTAAATTATGTATTATTTGTATGGAGGCCACGTCTTATCATAACTTTGGCAAGAATTTAAATAGCTTATCCTGTGTCCTAGACCTCTAAATGTTTATGTACTATTTTTATCAAATTCGTATCATTGATTTAAGAGTTACGGCGGAACATACATACATACATACAGAAAACAATTCTAAAAATTGACAAATTAGTTTCAGTACCGTATATACACAATATCTCTGCAAACAAACTTACTCCATGACCGATCCTAACAGATTTATTATTAGTATAGATACATCTAACTAACAGTTGTAATAATACTAGCTTTCCGCTCCGCGACTTCGCTGGCGTTAAAATATTTTCCCGCTGTAAGCAGTAGTGGGTACTTATATGTCCTAAACTATCTTTCAACCAATTTTAAGCCAAAACAGTGAAGCTGTTTTTTAGTTATAAATTGTATAACTGACACAAGTTTCTTCAAATATAAATAAATAGTGCAGAAATACATACATTTATAATATTATCGCAAACGTCTTCTGTTTTATTTTAAATCCATAATTTATTTAAGACGTCCGACACTGTGCATGCTAATTCCCGTCTCTTTTAGAACTTTACAAACCATGTAAATGACACACCAATAGACATTAACTATGTTTTTAATTTGCAATCCAACAATCCAGAACAAAACGCCGCCAGACAAAAATAAAATATTGGAAAAGTAACATTCTGTAGTGCGTCTATTCATAAGCGTGTGCGATAGTCGACGCACAGAAAGTCGAACAATCGACACAACGCGGCAGGATATTTAAAAAACTTTTCAATCTGGAATATTCATCCGTGGTGTTTACTCCGCGGCACAGATTAATAACCAACCAGATACCTCATAACAGGCGAGGACCGCGCGCCAAACATATGGTTAAACCAACCATATGTAAAGCCCCGCCTCGAAACACGGCTTTAGTTGCGACCAAGTGTCAGACCCGTGAACTTCATATACGTTTCTATAGTCTAACGCAAGTGAAGAGGTCAGCTTATAATGGCTACTCGTACGAAAGACGTTCACTTGTCTCTTTTCCGCATTGCGCTTATTGCATTCGTTGTCCTTCTCGGCGAAAGCACGTGTAACGTTAGTGTTGTAAATTCTGATCGATATCGTTAAAAATAATAGACGACGTATATTAGCGGGTCTCTCGGTATTATTGTATGTAAAAATAAATAAGTAATCCATAAACCGTTTAAATATGTTTATAGAGTACTTACTCAGTAAAATGAATTATTAGTGATAAATTTTTCTAATATCATTTTTTAATTTTTAAGTTCTACAGATTTGTGTATTCCAAAAATAAATACATATCTACCTACCTACATGATGCTATTTTCATTTTAATATGAAATTTTAAAACGAATCATCGAAATTAATTATCGACAAATTCGTTCAATGTTCCCAACCCGCGACCTAAGTGCGACCTTGAAATAGCCAATCACAACGCCTTTGTTCCAGTCCCCGCAACCCGCGCCTTCCTCCAATTTCGGTGCGTTTGAATCGGAACAAAAGTATTATAATGGACCATCTAGTGGGGGTTATCTGTGCTCCGCGGTGTTGTTTGAACAACTACGGAACATGGTATGCCGCGTTTCCTATGCAGTTGTTTGAAATGTATCGACGTATAACACAACTTTTTACGCGTTGCACGTGGAGAGATACAATTGTTATTCATATTTTATTTACTGGTAATAAATTCAATACTTACCTACTTATATCTTTTAAAATCAAAAGTTAATGTAGGTATTTTTTCTTTTGTTTTGAAAAATGTTCGTTAAAAAGTTTTACTTTTGAATAAAATAAATAAATATAGCCCTTAACACATTTATCCCCGTGTGTAACACTTTCAAAATTTGCATTATGAGCATCTTGATGTCACAGTAATAGTGTTCTGATAAGATAATAGTATTCAGTATAACCATAGACGAATTAAAATTGTTATAACGAACACTGAACGTTCCAAACAATGAACTTGTATAATATGATAAAAACCACCTTATTTACATAATATAGATAGACATAGATAAAAACATACAAACAACATAGTAGGGTACAATGGGCGCACATATCGCTAAAACGCAATCTCATCACAGCTATAGCTATGCTGGCTATCAGACGCTGAAACACTAAAAGAAATAACCAAAAATTTGAAAAAGGAATTTCGAACTCCAATTTCAAATCACACTTAGCTCGTCCCATTTAATTATCTGGTTTCCCACATCGAATGATCTCGAGTAGCGCACCGAATCGTCACGGTCCCTCCCGACCTATCAGGCGACTAGTCGCGCGACCCCACCGATCTGCCGACGGGTCGCGCGACTTCACCGGAACTGAATGGCAGTAAGATTGACTCGCAGGGGTGGATTAACTGCGATTACATTTGTATCTACTGCCCCTGGGATTTAAGTCAACAACGACTAGTCGTTTAACTGGGTTACGGCAGGCGTTGGGTTAAGTCGTCAATTAGTTGGCTTTGCGTTCTGAAATTAGTCATTCGAAAACGTAAATACCTACATGTTTTTAGTCAAATTTAGTTTGAAATCGTAAACTTTAATCAGTTAATAATATATTTCGTTATGCGTTTAAACCATGTTTAAACGAACAAAATTCGTCGGTCGCTTAGTAGCAGCATTTTTTTTAAGTTGCAATTTTTACTTAAAGCTGACTACTCAAAATAAAGCGTAGCACACGAACTGAATGATTTTTTATTATTTACTTTTTCATGTCAGTCACAATATAAAATTAGTCACATAAACCATAAAAACATATTTTAATCATAGCCCACGAGTAATAAGTGACTTCATAATCATTATATTTGTTAAATTCCCCAGAAACTGTTATCAATACAAACATTAAGATTACAAAGTGCTCCCTCACCCCCGTTTATGGCTGTAACAAAATAAATGGCTAAAATTTCTACACCAGTAATGAATACTTCCAGGGGTTGTGGATAAATCATTGTTACGTTGCATTTCGGGTAAAACTTGGGGAGCGGTCGCCGTGTGAGCAGAGCGGGCAGCGGAACCCAATTGTCAGAATTCGCGATGCAGTGAAAGCAATGTCTGAAAAAAAAATTCTTTAATACACGAAGTTTTAATAACGATAACAAATACATAATAATTTATTAGAAATTAGGTACCTATCTATACTTTTGCAAATGACTGAAATGAACCGTTCTAATAAGTAATTACTGTTTATTAAACACTAATCCTAGACAGTTTTAAGTGGTGGATAAAATATATTTCAAAATAAAAATTTAATGTGACAAATTTCCGTATAGGTCTAGAATTAGATTATAGTTTTTACTAAACATTTGAACTAAACATTTCAATCGTACAATGAAGAATGCTAAAACGCAAATATACATACAAAATATACAATCAGCATCAGAATGATAAAACGCTGATCGCTAAGCTAATCGTTCAGCTCTTGCTACACCCGCTGCCCGCCGGCACGCGTCACAGCCCGGAAACGGCGAAGAACGCACGCGCATCTCACATCGCTCGCTCAATGGACGGAGGCGCACTTAAAACATTTTTATTGTAACTGCGTTGCGCGAGGGGACCGCGCTTTGTATCACTGTACCCTTTACTGAACGTGCGAAAGATTTTAATTATGTATTAATAGGATTTGTTTGCCAATGAGTCGTTTAAATCATTAATTCATTGATTTTGTTTATTCAAATTTAAAAACACATGCTTCGGATATACACATGTGTTTTTTTAACATTAAATGTATATTCAGTGATATCTTGCAGGAAAAAACGAAAAAGGTAATTCGAATAACTTTTTTTATCGTTATTCGACAGGCCAAACCCTTATTATTGGTAGAACAATAATGAATAAATAATAACTTATACAGTTTTGTTATATGACAATTATTGTCTTATAACAAAACTGTATAAGTTATACTCGTATGTATTTTCTGACATAAACAAATAATGATAGCCTGTTGCTAAACACAAAGGGCCAAATAGACCAAGGAGGTGTTTTGAGCTTTGCTGCTGTTTTAGACAAAGAAAGAGATGATCCTTTACATCTTTAGCTATGGTTCACCGCAAATTGTCACCATAAGTCCAAAGAGAATATAATCACTACGTTTTAAGAGACGGCACTTAGAACATTGGATTGAGTTCACTTGACGTGAGCTCGAGTAAACGCAACATTACCAACATAAGGACAATATCGCTCAGACAGGCAATGCTGCCAACCTAACAGTATTAACTTTTGAAAGCTCCTCCAGGACCTCGCTACTTGTATTTTTCATATATTTTGCAGAGAATTATGCTAACCAATTCACCTATCATTGCTATACATTTCTTAAAATAAGGAGGCCATGAAAATAATACAAATCAAATAAAATCAATCGTTTATTTGCAAAAACACATCATTTTAAAATACAAAATAGGTACATTTCTTATAGAACTACCTAGTAAATGTGTTCAAACTTGCAAGCAGGTGTGCATATAATATTAAGTAGGTAATGAGTATACTATAATAATACAATTAAATTGAATTAAACTTAGGGTTCAAAGGAAATTTTAAAAGAAATATATATTGGGCTTATCTTTCGTCTACCACAAATAGAACATTTCCTGGAGCTTCTGTTGTATGATTTTTTTTTATCCGAATCTTCTATTGTATTTTGCATGTTCAATTTTTAATATTAGTTTTGACTTCACTTTTGCACAATATTGCGGAATAAATTTGGATTTGATAAACTTAATTTTCTCAATTTCAAACAAAACGTACAACTGAAAAATCAGAATGAAATGACAATGTGACATGATAGTCAATCCGTCAATCGGCCAATTTTACTCCTAACCTAAGTACCAACCGAATAGTAAGAACTTCGGCATTTGTTGGTTGGCAAGCATTTATGTACAATTATTTAATCTCTGTTTTGTCAAATTTAAAACTTAACATCAAAGAAATAAAGTGACTTATCGTTTACATTATCACTATTCAAATTCTGTTCCAAGGCAGTGTCGACCCCCTGCATAAGTCATGCATGACGATTTTTTGTTTACCATTTACAAAGTTTTATAGATTTTATTTATTTTATTTATGCAATCCAAATTGAAAACCAGATATGGCTAATAAAGAGTATTACAGGCGGTGGCTGGATATAAAAGAGGAGTTGGAAAAAAATCTAGCTGAGGATGAACGCATACAGCATTTCGCAGAGGTGTTTGTCGGCATCAAGCCGCAAGCCACCGCTGTGGAAATAGTCGCCCGCGTCTACTGCAAGTACTGCGATCTGTACAATAAGCTGTGCGACTGCTACGACCAGATGGAACAAGCCCAACGACGACCTGCCATCAGAACAATCATAGATGCCGTAACATGCCGTCTCCTCGAAATCAAATGGATACTCGAAGAAGTCGAAGTCTTCGAATACACCTACCCTGACAGTGCTTTAAAACAAATGCTCATGAAACCGCAGGACATTGAAATACTTTGCCCTTTCTTTTATCCATTCGAAATTAGACAGCAAGAAATGCAGTATATTATCGATGAAATATTCGCCGGCAACAGGCTTGGTGACCCTGCGCCTACAGAATCGGAACTTGAACTACAAGAACAAGAACGACTTGAAGAAGAGCGTATCGCCAAAGAGGAAAAAGATGCAAACATTAAAAAATTGTTAGCACTGGGAATGGATATTCCAGAATCTATTGAAGAGGTGGTGCTCTCACCTGAAGAACAAGCAAAAATTAAGGCTCAGGAGGAATATGAATTGTACGTAAGCACGATTCAGCGAATGGAAAGAGCTCGCGTTGCAGTACGGAGAATAATTTGGAAAAGAAACAAAGACCATGATGACTACCGAGAACTTGCAGGGCTGAAAAAGCTTGCACCTATGCCCCTCAGGCAACAGGCCAGTAAACTTATACAGCTAGTAGGTCGACGGTATATGGAACTTAAAAGGTCGCAGGACCGAGATCGTAAATTAAAAGAAAAGCTCGGTATGGTTATCCCATCTTTTAGACCACCTTCGGCGAAAATACAACTGGAAAAAGTGAAAGAAACTAGACGCAATTTCAGACGAAAGTACCATGAAAATTGGGTTAAAGCAAATATTAAAGAAAAAGATAGAGTTTTGAGACTTAGGGAAGGCGATATAATGGAGGATATAACTACAGAAATTAGAGCATGGTTCCGGGAGTGGTATGATGCAGAAACTTTGTTCGACGAGTTTCCTTGGCCAGAAGAAGGAGGATCCATTCTTGTAGTTCGAGGTGAAACTTTTACAATTGAAGAATATTTAGAATGGCGAAAAGCAGAGGACAAAAGAATAAAGCAAGAAGCGGGTGCACCAAAAAGTAAAGAACAAATAAAAGCTGAAAAAATTGCAGCTAAGCTAGAAAAAAAAAGATTAGCACAAGAGGCTAAAAATCGAGAAATTAAACGTTTGCTGGACTATAAAAAACAGCGACTTAACCCTGATAATGATCCGGGTGTGTACTTTTCTATTGGGAAAAATATTGAACCACTGATAAAAGCTTGGCATCTTTATGAAAATACTTGGAAGCATTATGATACACCTGATCCCAATTTAGACATCATCAGAGGCCACATACAATATCTTATAACTGAAAACACTTACATGGCCATCAACTTAGAGCTTCGGCCAATCGTTGACGAAATTATGAGATTAGAGTTAAAACTTTTAAACGTAGCATTGAAAAAAGATTATGAACTTTCCAATAATCCGAATCAACCTAAGCCACAAAAACGAAAGAAACCAAGAAAAGCCAAAGCTCCTAGACCAGATAAAAGAAAGCCTGAGGTCATGTTCCAGAAACTAGTAGATCAAGGTATTATAAGAAAATATCCAAAAGTATCGCTAGATGACTATTGGGGTGATCGAAACTATGCAGCGTCAGATACAAGGGTTATACCTTGGACGCCAGCTTTTTCACCTCCTTGCATCGGCGACGTTAAGGAGCTGGTTAGAACTCGCTGCTTGCTTACTCTCGGATCCAATTGTCCAAACGCGGTCCGCACACAACTGATGGTAGGACCTAAATATTCCGGTAAGAAAACGCTAATTTATGCCATTGCGTCTGAAACTAATTCTATTCTCATCGATCTTTCACCAATGAACATTTACAATAAGTTTCCTGGCCCTAAAAATTTTAAAATAATGTTAGGTTATGTAAACAAACTCAGCAAACTTATGCAGCCGACAGTCATCCTCATTGAAGACGTTGACAAATTGTTTTATAAGAGAGTGCCCAAGGAAGAGAAAATGTTTGACCCAACTCGTCTTTCGAAAGATTTATTCAAAGAAGTTGTGAAGCCCTTAGGGCCAAATGACAAGATTATGGTCCTGGGAACAGCTACTATGCCTTGGTTGTCGGCAGGTGCTAAGATGTACAAATGCTTTCCATCATTAATACTAATACCGAGAACAGATTACGGCAGTATCTCCTTTATATTAGCTCAAATGCTTATGCAGTATCATGGGGTTAACAGAGAATTCAATGTACACAGTATCGCTCAAGTTTTGAGAGGGTACGATATCCAAGCTATTCGAAAAAACACTATGGCTGTTATGAACAGTAAGCGGACAACTGAATTGCAGCATAAACCACTAAAACCTCTGGAAGTATTGTCAGCCATTATTCAAGACGACGATGCGATTTACACTGATGATTTTGATATGAATATGTTCCAAGACTGGTACATATCTTACTCTCCTATGGGCAAGAAGTACTTGGATTACATGATCATGCTAGAGTCACAGCTGGCATACAAATTGAAGGCAGAAAAGAATAAAAAGAAACAATGATTCTGTATTTTATTTTGGATATTCTTCATTTAGAAATATTCGTTCAATATCATTATAGTAACAGTATGTTATTTATCTTTTTCTAGTCAACAAGTTTTTCACTTTGTACGATATTTTTATGCAAATCTATTTATTAAATAACATTATTTATCTATATAAATAAAAATGAATCGCCGTTCGTTAGTCTCGCTAAAACTCGAGAATGGCTGGGCCGATTGCGCTGGTTTTGGTCTTGAAATGATCGTAGCAGTCCAGGGAAGGTTTAAAAGGTAAAAAACGGGCGAAGCCGCGCGGGGTCAACTAGTTTGTATATAATTTAAAAATATATATCATTTTTAGCTTTCTATATAAATAAAAATGAATCGCCGTTCGTTAGTCTCGCTAAAACTCGAGAATGGCTGGGCCGATTGCGCTGGTTTTGGTCTTGAAATGATCGTAGCAGTCCAGGGAAGGTTTAAAAGGTAAAAAACGGGCGAAGCCGCGCGGGGTCAACTAGTTTGTATATAATTTAAAAATATATATCATTTTTAGCTTTCTATATAAATAAAAATGAATCGCCGTTCGTTAGTCTCGCTAAAACTCGAGAATGGCTGGGCCGATTGCGCTGGTTTTGGTCTTGAAATGATCGTAGCAGTCCAGGGAAGGTTTAAAAGGTAAAAAACGGGCGAAGCCGCGCGGGGTCAACTAGTTTGTATATAATTTAAAAATATATATCATTTTTAGCTTCGAATTTGCGCTAAGTTGGCACAAAATAAATCCATTATATTTCTTAGGGAATTTGCAACCACCACCTCGCTTACCGTACCATTCTTAATCCGGCACCAGTAATCTTAACAGGACTTTGAGATAGGAACCTATTTAATGGGATTCAAACTGAAAAGACAGTAACTAAAGCGCCCTCCCTAACGAACTTTGGTAGTATATCACATCGGAGGGTGTCAGAGGTTAAAGTTCGCACGCAGTTTCTACCCTCTACGATTTAGTTCGCGATAATTAACGCAGAGGGCGACTAGTACATACAATTTAGTTCGAAGGCTTTGTGTAAGATGGCGCTATTGTTAACTCTATTTTGATTGTGTAAGTAAAATAATTTATGTTCATGTGGAAAGAATTGATGGTTTCAAACTGATTTAGTAACAAACAATAAATATATTTATTGTCTTATCATATCAGTTAGACATCGCAACTAGATTTTTTCTGGTCTCGCTTTGCAAGTGAGCATTCGGAAAAAAAAATAGGGAATGATAAATATTAAAAACAATTTCAAGGATTGTATTGTGCACACACAACAGCCAGTTTAATTTTTCGTACCTGTGTACGATAGATAGAATCTATAAATTAGAATACACACCGAACAATATTTTTTATTTATTTAAATAATCGTTCCAAACCCTAAAATAATTTATATAAAACAATGTATATAAATGAATATAACATCCAACTTGTTCATCAAACGGAATTCCATTTGAAAAGCAGTTCGCGTCATGAATCAGTTGTAAACCGCGGAGGAAGCTCAATTCCTCATTTACCGGTCGCAATAACGCAAATCCAGAAGTGGGTTGCCCAGGACGCTGCTGTCTCCGCGCCGTTTCCGGGCCAGCGTCGGGCAGCCATTGTGCTGACGGCTAATCTGTACCCGTACTTATTAGACGAATAGTGTGGTTTAGAGCCCTCGCAAACTACAGACTTTCTATCGGCCGATAGTTTGGTCAAGCTTATAATCAGTATGAAGATGTATGCAAGTCCGCATACTACACGATTTGGTATCGGTCGAAAAACGTACTAACAGCCCAACCCGACCAAACTATCGGCCGATAGAAAGTCTGTAGTTAGCGGGGGGTCTTAATGCGCTAATTGTTGACGTTTGTTCGATTTTCAAATATTATTATTGTTTTGATAAGTTAGGTTCGCTCTTGCCACGTGGTCCTGCTGCCTTTGTCCGACGATCGGACCACATGAACTTTGGCAATGGGCTGGCCGTATAGCGAGAAGAACGGATGGCCGATGGGGCCGAAAAGTTCTAGAGTGGAGACCACGGATCGGAAAACGCAGCGTCGGACGTCCACAAACAAGATGGACAGATGATTTTGTCAAGGTTGCTGGGTCACGGTGGATGCAGGCTGCATCAGTGGACGTCCGATGGGTGAAATGATGATGATGATGAATGATGATGAAGTTAGGTTTGTCCAGGACGCTGTTTTCTTTACGCCGCTTATAGCTGCCATTTAGCTGCTATATTATAATAACTAATAACATTATATATTATTATGTTGTTTGTTCGTAAGTTAGCTGTATCTGATCGTATTTGACCCTTGCATATTCTAGCCGTTGAACAATTTTTCATGTTGACTCCCTAGTCCCTAAATCGTTTGATCAACGCACTAATTTCCGCGGATATTAGCTCGATTTTTAAATATGTTAGTATGTGAATAGATATTATACTTTTGACTGCGAGAATATATGATTCCAGAAATGGCAACGCTGACGTCTAGGCTATCGCAACGTAGAATAACTTTGTTTAGATCGTTAAAAAATAAAAACTTCTCGAATACAAATCAAAATATTAGATAGGTACCTATAACCTAAGAGCCCGTGATGGCCAGACCTTCCTTTAATTCACAAGCGTGAAAATTCTTTCATGTGTATGTCTAACATAGGTAAGAATAACCCCCAAACATGAAACCTGGATCGTGGTTCCTTTGGGAGATAACAGGTAAAAGGTTGTTATCTCCCAAAGGAACCGCGATCGGATCACAGGCTCTTGGTCTACTACGCTTGTCTTTCATATAAATATATTTAACATAATTGAAAATTTTGCGTGGTAGGAAGGTTTCTTATATCCAGTAGTGGGTGAAGTCTGACTGTGGACGATGGTGTTAAAGGAAATAAGGAATTTTATCAGTTGTTTCTGAGAATCTTAAAGTAATGTGACCCGTATTACGTAAATTATTAAGACACAATTTAGCATGACACGTAAAACAATATTCGACCTTACGTGACCATCGAATTAGGGCATATCTAGCCATAGAGAAACCAAAAAGTTTTCCAATCCACAAAGCGAAGGCGCAGTTGTCCTGGGGCCGAACTTTTTCCATCAGACAAAGCAAACAGCTGGTGTCCCCCTCCCCCCCCCCCCCACTCTGCCCCTTCTATCCATCCTGCTTCCTCTTGGCACTCTGTAAACTAATTAAAGTCCTTGTTGTAAACTTTTTCAATGGAGGCTGCTTTCAGCGAAAAGGAATGTGACTGTTGGCTCCGTTTTCAGTGTTATAGATGATGTCGACACCCATCGTACAAAACTAACTACTTTCTAAAATCATTATGAAATATTATCCTTAATTGCAATCAATCGCAAGTGTAATTTACTCTAATTTTGCCTCCATGGCGGTTTCCTCACGATGTTTGCATTTAAAGATTTATGTCATTTATTTCCATAAAATCCTAAAGATCACTTAGACAAGTCGATAATTACAATACATTATTAACATTAAGATATACAATGGAAACATGACATAAAAAGTCATAGACCAAGAGCCTGTGATGGCCAGACCTTCCTTTAATTCACAAGCGTGAATTAAAGGAAGGTCTGGCCAGACCGGGCTCTTAGTATAGACTAATAACCTGTGATGGCCAGACCTTCCTTTAATTCTGAAGCGTGAAAATTATTTTATGTGTATGTCTAACATAGGTAAGAATAACCCCCAAACATGAAACCTGGATCGTGGTTCCTTTGGGAGATAACAGGTAAAAGGTTGTTATCTCCCAAAGGAACCGCGATCCAGGTTTCATGTTTGGGGGTTATTCTTACCTATGTTAGACATACACATGAAAGAATTTTCACGCTTGTGAATTAAAGGAAGGTCTGGCCATCACGGGCTCTTAGGTTATCACAGTTCACGTGTTTTCAAAGCGCACATACATTTTTCATGATGAAAAATCTGGAGGTTCGCGGCGAGGTTTAAACTCACGACCTTCGGAATGAAAGTCTAGTGTGCTCCCAATAAGTCAACACGTCTTGTACATTTTAATTTTCATTATATATTGCATCGGATGCAAGTGGAGCTGCCCTTTGTGTCGCTTCAAAGTCGTAATAAAGTTCGCTCGGAATCGAAAACATACGGGTTTTATTTAAGAATATTTAAAATGGCCATTTACATTTTTGTTACTTTGAATTTAAATGTTAATGCATTTATTGTAGTATTACAGAATATAATATAGTAGTATTATAGATATATTATACATGATAGCTAGATAGATATTTCAGATAAAAAATATTTAATCTGTAATACAGAGCCTTGTTGGCAAAGCTCACTCGACTTTAGTTTATTTATTCGCCACACAAAACACATATCATGCACATGAAACAAAAATTCCTATCTAACATGAACTAAGACCTACATTCCAAAGATTTAAAGATATAGGAAGGTATGTCATTTATTTAAAGAAGTAAACTATAAGCTCTCATTTCAAGAGAAAAAACCCAGTGTCCTTGCAATAATGAGGGGTGTTTATGGTATAAAGAAACGAAACGGTCGCGGTCGGTTTAATTGCCCGTGTATTTCCATTCTCGGGACAATCGCCTCAGGTCGAGGCGGAATAGCTCCGTTTTCACATGTCGTCACATGTACATACTATCATATCTGCAGCTTAATAAGATACTTAGGCACATAGAACCGCGATGGCTAAGCGGAAGACACTAGACTTTAATTCTGAAAGACGTGGGTTCAAACCTAGCAGGCTTAACCAAAGATTTATGGATGATTTTAAAATAAATGCTTTAACAGTGATTACAAATATAGTTAGGAAATGGCAACCCATGCTCACCCGCTTGAATGGCCTGGCCTGGCCTAATCTCTCTTTAAATGAGAAGTCCCTGTGACCTATCAGTGGATATGTAAATAAGGGTGCTTGCGGTGGGATTTGAACCAACTATATTCGTAATGAAAGTCAAGTGTCCCGCTTAGCCAGTCACCAAACCAGATAAACAGCAATAACAGAAAGACTGAATGCAGATAAACATCAATAATCTTTCCTTGGAATTTAATACAATTTATTCGACTCAGCCTAACAAGCTTATTGCCTCTTCTCTGGCATTTGATTGAATATTGCCTTGAGAAAACTCTGCCGTTTTCCAGTCACCCGACAGATTATTTCGATTGAAACTAATTCAGCGCCCCTTAGCGGGAGGCTAGGCTTATTTCCGGTGCCGCCTGGCTCAGTATTAATTTTAAATTAAACATGTAAAGCTGTCAATTCAATGTTTGTATAATATACTCGTAGATAAGAGTACGTGTGTTAATTAGAGTGTGAGTAAGGTAGTGTCAGACTGCTGGTTTTAGACGATGCCTAAAACTATCTACTTACTATTAATCACAGATCTGTGCTATTAATTAATTAATTGCATTTATAATACATTTTACAATGTAAAGCTTAGATGGTAGATTGCTCAAGGTAAGTGCATGTACATACCCTTACAGGGTATGCATGCACTTACGCAGCAATTGTTCAAGTTATATTGTCGGAAAGTTAGGTATTACTGATTTCAAATTATTGTAACAAATGTTAATTTTGATCAAAGTCTAAAACGATAATAATTAAATTGTTTTAAATAGTTAAATGAGTTAAGTTTTAAGGAAACAGTGTATATCCAGCAATATTATATTTTACTTTTGGTTAAGACAAAATGAGTTAAGTGTTAAGGAAATAGTATACATAAATAATATCTCCTACGAGTTAGCCTTATGTATGTAGGTATGTTATATTTAATTAATTTGTTCTTTCGTGTAAGACATTATAAAGGACCGTAAGACCATTTGTGAGAGCTTTACTCAAATTAGCTTGTATAAGTGGTTTTGGGTTAAATTCACTAAATTGGGAAATAAACAACCTAAATGATTTACCTTAAATAAAGGTAATTATTTTTATAAATACGTATATTTTTTTCGGAATGAATAATATATATTTTTGCCATTCTGCACAAATGAACAACTTCGTACAAATAGTATCTTTCAGCAATCATGTAAATAAAAATCAGGTTTATCCACAAACGCCGCCTAACCGTAAGCGTGGCAACGTCGCGACACCGGAAACAGCGGAGCGGCAACGCCCCAGCATCGATCAACACACACCGACGCAGCACGCACACCGACGCAGCACGCACACCAACACAACAGGAGCTTGGTTATTAGGTTATCTCTATTCCGATGGTTTTTTGTATCCTTTGCCGTTGATTTTTCTTCTTTTGTGGGAATTTGCGATGGAAATATAGAATTTTTCACTTGACAACGCCAATTGGTATTCCTTTTGAAATAAAACTGCCATTAATCAGGAATAGTAAAATTAGGTGGAAGACTGATGATTGTTCACAGCTTTCTAGACGTCTATAAAAAAAAGTAATGCCTGTAATAGACATATTTGTTACACATTTTATTGCAAGGAAATCAACTCGTATTTTGAGGTTTGTTGGTGTGATAAGTGTAAAACGTAATTTTTTTATATACTAATTCAATCCCTCAATTGGTGTTATATTTTCATCTAGGTATATTTTATCTAGTAGGTACTAATTTATAAAGTTGAAGAGTTTGTTTATTTGAACACGCTTGAAATACCACTAATACGATTCTCATACATAATTGTTTTGGCTTTTTACTATTAAAATTGAATTATTGATCGGGAAAATACATGTTATCGATCGTGTTATCTGTAGGTACGTTCAATCATTTTCACATGTTATGTATTCATTTAATGAAGTTACCCGATTTCCGATCGGCCAACCAGTCGCTCAACCGGTTGTAAATTATCGCAGATAGTGCAGAGTTCAGAGCCACCCTGTAGATACGGCCGTGTATGTTGCGAGAAAGTGTTAATTTTGGACATTTACTATAATCCTAGTTAAAACTTTTTATTTGTGTATTTTTTGTTTAATTACATACCTGATTTGGGAACCGCTGAATAAAATAGAGAAAGGTATTTGAAATAATGATATCAGTGAACCTGGGCTGGGTGTATCTACATTAACATTTATTATTTGTTAATTTGTAACTTAATTATAAATTAAAATTAATTTACTTTTTAAAACAGAATACTTAAATATTAGTAAATAATGGTAGCTTGCAGTTCATCATGTCTGTAGGTACTTAGGTACTTTACGGTACATCTCTGCAAGACATAATTTGTTATTGATTTGTAATTGAGGTTCATCTCATATTCTTTCTATGACCGTGAAGTCTATTTTTTAACGTATCTGCAGCTACTTGCCTTTTTTAGTTGCACCAGCCATATTTATAACTTCGTACGCGTTTGTATGGGGGCCACGTCTTATCATTAATGGAACAAGAATTTAAATAGCAAATCCTGTGCCCCAGACCTATTTACCGAATTTCATCAAAATCGGATCATGTTATTGTTAGTTATATGCAGAAAAAAATCTTAAAATCGTCAAAATAGTTTCAGTATCTTATGTAACGACAATATCTGTGAAAATCAACTATCTAACTTATTCCATGACCGACCCTTGAAGATTTATTATTAGTATAGATGTCAGAGTTTATGGTTTAACAGCAGCACGCTTTGAAGCGACACAATTCAGTCCTTTATGTTGGTACAGCGAAGTAGACGCCACCAACTTGCCCGGAGTAAACGGGTTATTCCAAAAGATCCCAGAAATTTGCGAAATTTGCTGGATTGAGAAGATTTTTCACTAAAGCTATACGACGTGGGCAAGGTCATTGCCTCAGCAACAATACGAGTTCTTTTGTTTCGATGCAAAATGTAATGTAAAAACTTCTGATGTGTGTAGTGTGTGAGGTACCATCAGAAGTTAATTGAAACGTGAGCAAATACGCTCAAAAGCTCGATGTTTTGTATTTTATATGTCAAAGCTCAAATCAGCGTCATTCGGAGCACTCAATCGAACACTTACTTTTGTCAAATTTAATTCGTTATTTGGTTGAGTGAGCTCTGTTATTGTTTCATAGTAAACTAGCTTTCCACTCGCGGCATTGCCCGCGTTTAAATGAATTTTGCCGCGGAAAATGGCACCTATGTGTTATTCTGAAATGTTAGCTATATTGTTTTTAGTTTCATCAAAATACATTCAGTAGTTTTTGCGTCAAAGAATAACATACATCTTAACAAACTTTCGCGTTTGATTTAACTTAACACTGCAAATTCACCAGCGTTACAATTTAAACAAATCCTCAATTTAACAACTTTTTATTTTGTCTCTTGTTTGATTACAATGAACAATTAATTTCGCGTTTGGTTAGTAAGACTAACTTACCGCTCCGCAAATTCAACAGAGTTACAATTTCAACAAATTTTAAATTTGACAACTTTGAATTTTGTCCCTTGTTTGATTAGAACTAATCATTAATTATATTTGTATCTGACTGTGAATATAAAAGATAATAAATATAAGTAGATGCTATGCTCCCCTCGAACAAGACAGTGGCTCGGCCCAGCGGGGGCTCGCGCGTGTGAACGGTCCCGCGATAACTTATGGCCAGTGATTTATCTATTCTAATTTTCTATATATTCAAAATATTGAAGTAAATAAAAAATTTAAATCTTAATAATGTATAAGCATTACCTACTCTGTTTTTAAATATAGGTAGGTACTGACAGTAGATCTAAGTAAAACCTACGTGTTGTAATCAAACAATTATCATTATTTAGGGCGTAAAAAATATATGTGCAAAAATATAAAAACGGAATGTGACTCATAAGATTAAGAGTTTAAAGTTGACTCATACGTTTTTCCACACCTTTTAGATCTTTCCATTTTCAGATAATATTAACAAAAATATTCTTTGTGTGATTACAGTGTTCGCACTTCTATCAATCTATCAAATTTAATCCAGGTGAATGGACAAAAGTCAGGAAATATAGTAGTGTGTGAATAAGTGAATAAAAATCACATTAATTCCGTGCATATGTGTGCTGTTTGTAAAGTGAAAGTAAATTAGGGATGCCACTGAAATTTATTTTTCTAATTTTTCAAATGAAGTAAGATTTTGTTCTTTATTCGAATTATTACATACTCCAAGCCAACCCTATTTGCGTGCTACGCTGCCACGAAGCTCTACGCCGTCGGCTACGAAACTCTACGATTGCTACGAGCGCCACGAGCTACGCTTCACAAAGTTCTATGCATCGACAAATTTGCTTGGAAACTCGTAATCGTGAAATCGGAACATTCTTAGAACAACACTCGTTTAAATCCTAAGTACACTTAGGACTTGAAGTTGTTCTTGGATGTATGCTTCCAGTAAAGTTCATCCGCGCTTTTCAATATAACTGTCTAAAGAAGTCTTTAATTATTATCGTGAAGTGGTTTAATTTTCCTTCTTTTTGTATTATTATAACTACTTCGTTATGATCACTGCTGAAAACTCAAAAAGCGTGATATGATATTTATAGACTAGTATTGTAAATATAACAAATACATGGAATTATATTCCTGTTTCTTCGAGTTGAAATATCAGTGTCGATGCAACCTTCATTTATAATAGACCAAACTCAACCTACCTGTATAAGAATCGCCGTACAAACACACGCCTAAATATAAAGTTTTAAAAAATTATATTTCGCAGCCGCTCTAGTGTACAGGCCAGTACAGGGACAGTATGGCATAAATCATCCTAGACTAACAATATTTTTCTTGTCTGAGCTAAATAAGTGACGTAGAGTTGATTGCCAGAAGCGATAGTGCTGATGTTGGCGGCCGCGTGCGACCCTCGGCCGTGACCACATTCATCATAATTAACTCGCAGCCGTTCTCTACTTTCCTCGGCCGCAACAGTCAGCTGTTACTAAACAAATGTATCGCATGACCCAGCTCTAGATGAGCACGCGATGCTTTACCATAAAATTCGTAGATATGTAGATTTTACGTCAGAATGTTCAAATGCTGCTTGCCAAGTGTGTCGTTCGTACTGCCAGAAACCCTGCCGCTACAATACAATAAATCGGTGTGAATAGACCAGACTGGCACCTGAAAATCCCGTGAAATTCAGCGCTCAATATGCCTAAGCGCAGCCAATTATATGGATAATTATCGAGATAGGAAAAGCCGAGCTGTCGAGCAATTTACAACAAAAAACAAACCGGACAATGGCTCGCATTGTCCTCGCCAACAGCCCAACGAATTAAAAAATACAATATGCGCCCGTGACAAACAGCGAAACGCCAGCCGCTCAATAGGCTTTAATGAAAACCTCTCGCAGTGAAAAAAAAACATCGAAGCGTTCAATTTTCGCCAAACAGTCTGGCGTCGGATAAGCCGGTCGGTAACGGAGCGTCGCGGCCCACAAAGCCTCTTGATTATCGGCCCGTCAAAGCGTCATTATCTCCCGCCCACCATGTTTATTTTTGTGAGATAAAGATTAGCCGGAGTGGAGTGCGATTGGCGGGGTGTGAGTGGGTGGGGCGGGGTGGGCGTGGCGCGCCGCCCTCGCGCCGCCGCCGCGCCGTGCGGCAGACGAGTGCCGCGCGTCGCGCCGGCATGTCAGCGCAGTCTCCGTGATCATGCTCGACATCAAGAGCTCCGCCGACTACCTCGGTCGCTCCGGCACCTTCACCAACTTCTCCATGCTCTTTGCCGGTGAATATCCAACCTCATATTACCTACCAAACCCAGCCAAATTCCCTAAACCCCTTCCGTTCGAACTTTACCATGTGTTTTTCGTGTTCTGGGTTGTTAATTTAAATTAGTCGTATCTTTTTGATCGTGAAAGTTGACAAGTGCAATTCGATATTGTGAGTGATCAGCTGTTGTGTTATGTGATGGTACGCCGGTCCGTAAGTAGCACGGGGCGTGATCTCTTGTCAAAATGTCAAACGCCAAAATGACATTATCCGGTAAGGTAGAAGTTAAGGCTCTCGTCTGATTAAACCAAGAATTCGGTTGAGACCCTCCAGTACAGTTATTATTTTTTCATCATAATCATCATCATTTCAGCCGTCGGACATCCACTGTTGGATATGAACCCTTAAATGTTTTCAGTTATAACAGCCAGAAGGCTGGTTCTCGATGGATTCAAGCTATTTCCGGGCAAAATATTATTTTTACGGCTTCAAAAAATCTGAATTGCTTTTAATAATCTGGACACGGTAACTTTATATGTATATTTTTGTTTGAGAAATCGATTATATTTTTCGAATAATTAGTCAGTCTATCGTCATCATTATATTATTTTTTAGGTCAATGTATCAAGATGTATCAATAAATGATTATCAAATCATTTTCATCACCCTCGTCATTTTCATTAGTTATCTCAATTACAGGTTATAAAATCAAAACGTTCCATTCAATTACATCAGAGTGCATCTTCTGAAAATAAACGTACTCCTTCTTGTATAACAATCGTATGATTAAAAAAATCTTTAAACATGTGCTTTAACGATGAAATCAAACATAATGAAACCAGCTTATTCTAAGAACTTTGAAAAGTTTGAAGGACATGTGATATACCAAGCCGCTCTTGGCGAGCGTGGTGAGTTTAAGCCTTATCTCTCACTCACATCTAGTGAGAAGTCCGTGGAACAGCAATGAAAATGTAAATATAAATAAAAAAATAGGTTAGTTTATTTCAGACAATTTACATCCATAATGTTGTTAGTAACACAAAAAGTAGAGTTGTTAGTAAAATAAAATAAAACTAACTGTCCACTCCAAATTGCATTCTGGGTAAGATTTACCCAGAATGATGAGGTACATATTTGCGCTATATGCTGTTACGACTGTCCCGTTTTCTGCAGATCATAAAAGCGTCAAATCCGTCGGTTTAGTATTCCGCAAACATCCCTGATACGGTACAGAAGCGCGGCAGCCGCAACATCATCCTGAAAACATTATTGTATTGGCGTATGCTAATAAAAATAATTGAAGCAGCTATACAGCATTATTATAATACAATTGTAATTAGCATTATTATTATTTTCTGACGAGTCATACCTAGTGCACTATAATACCTATTTAGTAATTTTCTATTTACATTTTATATGTTTCATATGTGACAATAAATTATATGAAATGAATAAATCAGTAATAGGATTTTTTGCGAAATACGGGGGTTCCTAGGAGTAGAGTAAGGTAATGTTCCAGAGCAATTAGTCTGCACCTACATTAGACATAAACGCTGTCTCGACGTCAAATCATTTCTCAAGATTTGTTTCTTAAGAGGCCGGCGACAGACGAATTTCCCATACAAACGTAATACCAAAATGTTTTGTAATTAAAGCATATTTCCACGGTATAATCGTATTATTATTTTCTAAATAGTATTTATCTAGGTTTCTATCGTGTTTTTTTTACAAAATACTTACTAAAAAAAATTAATTTCATTTAAAATAAGTATTTTGTAAAAAAAACTCCATAGAAACTTAGATAAATACTATTTAAATAATAATGATACAATAATATCGTGGAAATATGCTCAAATTACAAATCATTTTGGTATTCGTTTGTATGGGCAATTCGTCGTGTTCTTAATGTAATTAAATAATACTTTTTACGTTATACAAGCTTCCCGCGGCGTTGGCCCGTTTCAATGGACTTTTCTGCGTTATATTGGATTTTTCGCGATAGTAAGAAGGCTATGTTTTATGTAAGCTTAATTATTATGAAGTTTCATTAAATATATTCAGCAGTTTTCACGTGAAAGAAAGACAAACAATACACTTTCAATTTATAATAGGTACTAGCTAGAATGATCTCGGAGAGTGGTGATTCCAACCTGATTATACATTACTAGCAGCCCCCGCGAACTTCGTCTCGCCATATACCTACCTACTTTTATTTGCAACTACCTATCTACATACTAAATTTCATCGAAATCGAATTTTCCCACGTAAGCATATATTTTCCCGTGGAAGTATGTATTTTTCCGCGGTAAAAAGTAGCCTATGTTAGGATTAGGATATTACATTACATTGTACTCCCCCCCCACCCCAGTGACGCTTACATGGAGTCTACATCGCATGCTGGCTAGCTGAGCGCGGTGAGCGACAACCTCTAGACTTTTTTCTAATACTTGCATTTTTAAACTCGTGATATCTTCCGAATGAAATGTCCGAATTGAATAATTCAAAAAGTTATAAAAAGGTATTAAAGCCGTCTTGCATATAAAGTAATTTATTTTGATAAGGATTAATACCAAGGTACAAATGAAGACCCTTTCAAGAGGCGGCATATATAAATTAATATTTTAGAATAAAAAACTGCTTACTGTGACATAACTATAATATTTAGACATATGCTGTCGCGACATTTTTTGTAGATAATGATGAGTTCTGCAAAGTTGTAGTACATGGTTTTGTTCTATCATCAATAGTTTTCGCAGCGCACGCGACGTAAGGAATTTTTCAGGTCATTTTTTTACACCTTATGTTACATTTTTGGAGTTTTAGTAAGGATCCCTAATTTTTTTTAAAATATAATATAGCCTATGTTACTCGGGGATAATGTAGCTTTCCAAAGGTGAAAGAATTTTTGAAATCGGTCCAGTAGTTTCGGAGCCTATTCGTTACAAACAAACAAACAAACAAATCTTTCCTCTTTATAATATTAGTATAGAAATAGGTAATTTGCTGATGAGGTCTTAAATTATTGAAAAATAATTAAATTTAACACGGAAATAATTTTTCATTAACATTTAGTTCTATTCAGTGTTTTCAGACGCGATATAGCACAACATAGAGTTAATAGTAGTACCTACCATTTGAAAGTAGGTTTTAGTGGTTAAATAATTTTATATTGAAAGTTTTATCTGCATAAGCACTCCTATTTACGTTTCCATTGCTGGTAGACAGAGACATCTCTCTTGACAAGAAATATAAGACTTTAACTCACCACGCTGGTGAAGTGCGGGTTGGAATCACCACTGGCAAAGTTTACCCTAAGTTCCAGCTATTTTAGCTTTACCTAATTAATAAGGTACTATCTATACTTATTATTATACTGATTTATACATTTAATTTATTTATACAGAATTTTTACTGTTCATTATTTCTGTTGTTAGACATGAATTTACTATTTGTCGTGTTGGTGGAATTTCGAAGCTGTGAGAACTGGGGAACTATAACATCTGAAACACCAATTATTTTTATGACATTACAAATGAATTATGCTGCATTTTGTACATAGATTTTCTCAAAAATATAAATTTCCCTTTTAAGTACCTATATCCGTAACGAAGATAAGTCGCCAATTATTCTCAATCGCTTCGTGGAGCGACGGGGAAAGCCTTCGTCGGGTAGTGGGTTAGATTCCCTTACCACCACAATACTGAAATCTTTATAAAATGCAATGTTTTTCGAAAACTCATCTGTTGTGAAGATTTGCATCCACTTCCACACTGCCGTCATATTGCTAAAAAACCGTAAAGTGACATTTGGCCAAAATTGACTTTTATACACAGCACGAAAGCGTAAACTTTTATCTATCTTCTAGTCTGGGTCTCATGGCTCTATCGTTTATAATGCCTGAGATCTGGACCCCTCTTATACCGTTAACTACATCATTTTGAGACATTTTCAATTCTTAAACGCGGTTATCTAGCATTTCTATACTAAAATACCGCTAAACGCCTCTAATCGTGAATTTAAGGCTTTCATTCGCTTGGTCCTACAAACTTAGAAAACAGTTACATGCATAAACAATACTAAATAACCGCTATCTGACTTTAACTTTTTTATAACTATTTCCACCCTCATGATATGATTAGGACTTGCAACACTAAAGAGCCGCTAAACGCCCTTAGACGTAAAATCGTAGGTAAACTTACATATATTTTATACAATTACAAGCGTAAAAGACAGTCACTGGTTTTAAGAAATGAAATATGACGTTATTGTCTAAGTAATTAAAACGTAATAAAACAGTTAACTGACAATGCAACACTAAAACACGTCTACCTGCTCTACCTTTTTATGCGTTTCGCTCCCTTTCTCGGTCGTGTCGTGGACCTTGTGGAGGTCTGAAGTTCGGCGCGTTAGGATAAAAATCAGCGAAAATGATTTTTGAAGAAAGAAAAGCACTAAATATAGATTTATATCAAGTTTATTAAATATTTGGCGCATGTTTTGTTGTAGGTTCCTGAATTTTTGAACGGCATATCATATATAAAATAGTCTTTGAAAGATAGAATCAAACATACGAAATCTCGTTAATCTATTATAATATTTCGAGGTGCTCGATTGGAAATAGGTAGGTACTTAACAGTTAGATCGTCGGAAATATTGTGTAAAGGACAAATGTGAGCATCTAGACAAACCGTTGAAATATATAACTACTTTTTACATTCTGGTTATCACGCAGTCAAATTGTTCAGTTATTGTTTTTTTCTGCTATCAATTAATAAATATATTTGTATATACCTGGAAATAGAATAATTAACAGTATTCACTTCCTGGCTCCGATAAAATAACTATGTGGGATTCTGGGCTTTCTACCATCAAAATAAATACCACATACATCGCAATCTGCATTCTGTAAAGCTGTTCTGACTGTACAGTAGTTCTTACATGGCGCAACCTAGATAGATAAATATAACATTTATTCACTGGATCACGCACACAAATTACAATAAAACACAACCATACATAGAAAGAGAAACATAATTTTTTAAACCATGTAAAATAACTTGCAAAAAACTTAATCCATAAACTGTGTGTGTTGCGTGACACAGCGAAGAGGGTTCGACTCAGCATGATGTCGACTGAACTAGATATCCAGTCTTAGTTCTCCAGTAATTGGATCGATCAATGACGCTACCGGTATCGTTTGAAGAAACAATTTCCACATCATTCAACACCAAGGAAGCTATCAAAACCGCGGCTCTGTCAGAAACTCCGCGAGAGCTAGCGATGGTAAACTTAACCTCTTCTTTTTTGCTGATGACGCGGCAAAGGGGTTTTTTATTGGACTAGATGCCTCGCTATTGCTAGAATTAATCTCACATTATCTGTTAAGAATCGGGAACAGCTTGGTTTCCGAAAAACCCTGCTGTTCCCGATTCCCGATTAATTGTCTCTTTGCTACGCAATAAACTTGTTTTTTCTTATTTTTTGTAGTTGCAGCTAGATCTACACCAACTATCATCATCTCTCTTGTTGTTCTTTGATCGACTAGAAGGAGAGTTTCTTCTTTGGAAACACGAGTGTCTTTCAAACACGTTGAGAGTTTGAGATAAGTTTTCATTAGCAACTGCAAATATCAAATAATGTATGAGACTCAGCTGTAAATGTATTAATGTTCTGTTGAAAGTTTATATTGGTTTGACGACCATAATAAGGTTTCTTTAAACTTCTGTATTTATCACGAAAGGTGCGAATTAACTTTAATACTCTCCTACGGCTTACATAATATAGTTTATTTCTTCAGCCAATATTTCGGATATGTTATGGACAGTCGGCTCTTTTGTTGTTTTGTCTGTCTTTAATTGATATTTAATGATAATAATAATAATTCATAACATCATTATAAGAAGGCAACTGAGACACTGGTAACTTCTCTGGCAAACCAAACACGGGACAGAACGTCGATTGTCGAGTTTTGACTTCAGACATTGTATACAGTACAACAAAATAAACAAAATTAATGGGTATTAATTAATGATCTACATTAAATTGACTGTCAACTATTTAAATACTACTTACATGAGTTGTATCTTTAATCTGAGCTGTTAAAACCGAAGTCTCTCACAAATAATACAATTACAATACGCGCAACACGTAGAGGCGTTAAACAAACAGGAGACCGCTCAGAATCAAATTACGCGGAAATATTATGAAGCAAGTATTTTTTTTAAACTGATTCTAATCTGTAATTAAGTATGAAAATAATTTTACCGTCGCAACTTCAAGACTGATTTTGCATGGCAAATTAAACATGGTAAATCGCTAGGCGATCACAGTTCATTTGTTTAACAGTGAGATTTTATCACACTAAGTTTTAAAATGTTCCTTTATTATAAGCATTTCCAACTTTATGTTACATACAATAACTATAAACAATATTAATATGATTCAATATTGTTTTTATTGCTTTGAATAAAAGATAATCGTTAAATTTAATCATGATTTACCATTTTGGAGGTGAGATAAAATGTAGGAAGTATAGACTTAGCCGTAAAATTATATTTATGTTATGAATCTACAAGTACATTTTTCAACGCTAAAACGCAGTTAGATAAAATGTTTCTTCCAATACTGTGTTTAAGTCTAGATCCATATCTCTTACTTATACCACAAAACAACAAATAAACCGTTAAAGGTTTTTAACGGTGTTTTAAGAATTAGAGCTGGTCCAATTTTCCATACAATGCAATGCAAAAAGACGACTAAGTGACTTAACTGTGTTTTAGTTAAGCATTTGTGGAAAAACTGTATGTATACAACACTTAAAAGCCGCTACGCTTCAACTGACTGCTTTTTAGTGTTGCACACCCCCACTTTATGAAGTAGATGACCATTGTCTAAAACACAAATTTGTCAATAAAAACTCCTGTGTTTAATTTGATGTTCCCGTTTCATACTCAAATAGAAGCCCCAGAAATTATTTAAAAAATGGTATATGAAAGAAGACTGTAAGTCTTCACAAAGTCTAGAATTAAACATTTTTCACGTTTTTGCTCGTAGCCAACAATTTGGGTTTGTCACTTTACGGTTTTTTAACCATAGGACGGCAGCACAGGAATATATTTCTTAAGAACCCGTTCGATTTCAAACTTTCCGAATACTGAATCAATGAAAACTTTATGCAAAAACTTTTGCATGATGTGCCTCTTGAGTAAAGTCTATTATTTCTCTTAGTTTTCACTTAACCCTTCAGGCTGTAAGCCTGTAGGGTTAAGTTAATCTAGTTAATTTAGTAATCTAGTTAATTTAGTAAGCTTAATCTTTATAACTACGGTTTAAATAGGAAGAGTGATTCAAGATGAAAGTTTAAATATTGCCAGACAATTCACACAGCAACATCTAGCCCCGTGGTAAGCTCGAAGCTTGTGTTACGGGTGCTAGATTTCTAATATACCTAATATAATATATACTCGTATACATACATAGATATATATTTTTTTTAAACATATAGAACACCCAGACACCCGGAACAAATATCAGCAGATCTTACAAATGTAGTTTCGAGGCGGGACTCGAACCCGCAACCTCCTGATGCTTATACTTACAACTAGCCGCTATTAAGTCGCTATCGCTGTTTGTATGCTTCAATCTTTACAACTACGCCACGGATTTTGATGCAGTTTATGGGAATGTGATTCAAGATGAAGGTTTATAAGTATAATCAGGCAACTTGAGTGAAGTGAGGGCGGGCAGCTAGTAATACATAGGGAAATCCAAATCATTTTTGCGAAAGATCGGTACTACTGTATCGGATGTCATGCCCTACAGTAGAATTTAATCTTAGATTATGTTTGTTAATTCCTTATTTTATGACGCAAAATAAACATTTTTCTTCTAATTTTATCCATCTACAGGTATATCATACCTTATGTATACAAGAAAGTTGTGTTACACTTATAACTTAAGAACGGCTGAACAGATTTTCCTAAAAATTTGTGGATAGGTATTTGAGAACCAAGAAAAGGACATAGGGTACTTTTTATCTTTCCGCGGGAAAATCTAATATAACGCAGGCGAAGCCGCGGGCGGAAAGCTAGTTTAATATAAACAACGCTCTTCCGATATTCAATAAAACGATTATGCGAGAACTTTCCAACAAAACCCAGCCAATTTCAGGAGCCTCTTGAGATCCATTTTCTCCCTCGCACCCGGCTATTAGGCGCGAGGTGTCACGAGAGGCTGAAAGCCTACAAGTGCCGCTGTCATCCCCTAATGCCGATGGGGTAGTTGGGATTGTAAGCCAATGTGGCTGTCCCTGAGTCAATAAAGGATTGTGCCGACAATTTGCTTACATTTGCCTGACAATATAGCCGGTGTGTTTTGGTAATTTTTTACGGTTACGAAGTCCAGTACAGAAAGCTTATAAAAAAATCTAGTTTAACCTCTTTCTGTATAAAGGTAGTTTAAACTTAGCGAAGGTAAACATAAAAGTATGTATTGTGAAACTCAGTATTTTTATCTTAAAAATGAACTGAACATGTATAAAATCAATCTCCTATGACAAATAGAATTCTGAGAAAACATTACGACACAAACACTTACCAATCTGAACCTGAGCTTAGCTGAGTTTATAACAATGCATACACAAGCTATACATAGGTATATATGTTACGGCTAATACCCGAAGTGCGGCTACACCTAGTTTTAGCCGGTTAGAACTAGGTGTAGCCACTTACTCTTGGTTAAACCTAGTTTTAGCCGATTGTTTTCGGGTAAAACTAGGTGTAGCCTTCATTATGCCGGCTACAACTAGGTCCAGCCATTCCCTGTTGGATAAAACTAGGTCTATCCGATATCATTCCGGCTAGAACTAGGTCCAGCCAGACAATCCCTATTTGATTAAAATTAGATGCGTGTCCCGCCTGTTCCTGATTGTTCCTATTATGTTAAAACTGCACTCCTAATAATTTGTGTTAACTATTACAATGTAATTTAAAAGAATAAAAAAACTCTATACGTCTCTTATAATTGGATGTTTTGTTAATATCTAAAAAAGCTCTGCCGATAGCATGCCGGCTACAACTATGTACAGCCAATCCCAGTTAGATAAAACTAAGACACGCGCTGCTGCTGCAAACGCTGTGAGTCACACTCGCTAGTAGACCTGCAGTAGATCAGCAGCACCTGGCGCTCACAACCTGCAGAGGCACGTGCCTCGCTATTCCCTCCACCCCGCGCCGCTGCTGCAGATGCTGTGAGTCAGTGTGTGACGCGGGGCGGAATGCTTGGCGGGACACGCATCTAAGTTTTATACAACAGGGATTGTCTGGACCTAGTTCTAGCCGGAGTGATATCGGATAGACCTAGTTTTATCCAACAGGGAATGGCTGGACCTAGTTCTAGCCGGAATGATATCGGATAGACCTAGTTTTATCCAACAGGGAATGGCTGGACCTAGTTGTACCCGGCATGATGAAGGCTAGACCTAGTTTTACCCGAAAACAATCGACTATTACTAGTTTTAACCAAGAGTAAGTGGCTACACCTAGTTCTAACCGGCTAAAACTAGGTATAGCCGCACTTCGGGTATTAGCCGTAACATATATACATTATGTAGTTATCTTCGTCCTTTTCATTCGATCCTGAGTATAGCTTTGTGATCCATGACATTATTGAACTTAATATCTTTTGAAATATAATATCTAAAGACTTAGGTACATTCTAATGGTTAAAGTTTTGTTTCGAATGACTCCTGTACTTTTGGAGCTTATTTGTAAACGAACATACAAACAAACAATCAGATCTTCCGTGAACGTGATAGACAAAAACCTCTTGTTCTAATACTAGAAAGAGACTTCTAGTATTGATAAAATTAGTAATGAAAAATATCCCTGTGTTTCTATTCGTCCCATCACCTATCTCCACTTCAAAAAATCACGTCAATTTATCGCTCCGTTATCGTTTTGCCGTGAAAGACAGACAAACAAACACACGTACACTTTCCTATTTATAAAATTAGTAAAGATTAAAACTCCTTAATCTAAATGAATGATTACAATTTCCAGATGCATCGTACAAGAGCACTTGGTCGACACACGCCACGTCACAAGGATCACAAGGTTAGTGCCTAGTTTTCTAACAGTCTAGATGTTAGCCTAGAATATTCTAAAAGTAATGTAGGACTCAGCTGACGGCCGGTACTGTAGGTAAGTAGGCAGACCAGGTAAAAAAAAATACATACTTTCTTATTTTATTTTTGGCTACAGTAGATCTTTTCTCTTAGTCAATTAATTTTTCGTTATATCTTGCATCACATTTCAAAGCTGTCAAAAGCTAGAAGACCCGTAAATCGTAGATTTTGTACGAGTTGTAGGAAACATAAAAATTATAGAGAAAAATCTAAATTGTATTAATTAAGTAATTCTCACCATTATAAATTCACTTAGACCTCAACTAGTAAATATGTAAATAAAAATAACCCTGTACCACACACTACATAATACTTCACTATGTACGAACGAATTTCAGTGCAATTTTAAACTATGACGTCATTTGATTTTACGCGCGAAAATCAAAACAATGGAGCCCTAAAATGACGCACGCGACTCGCAGCCAACCGTGAGGCGAGCGCCGCACACGCGCCGCCGCCAACCTAACAATACAAACTTAATTTTTTGATTGACACTTACAATATTTCGATAAGTGATGCAATATTTTGATGATTATCATTTTACGGAGCGAAGTTATTATGTGCACGTTTCGGATGAGTTGTCCTTTTGTTCAGCGAGGTTGCGACTTACGTTGATATTGGATGCAGATTAGAATGAGATGAGATATTTAGCCACTTTAGTATGGAACAATTCCGTATTGGCACACATTGTTTTTGCTGGTTAGTGTTCATATTTTTAAAGTAGGACTAGCTTTACTTCACTCGCGTTATATTATTTTCCCACTTTAAAAAGTAAATCTACACTAATTTTCAGCCAAATTAGTTAAGCCGTTCTTGAGTAATAAATAGTGTAACTAACACGACTTTCTTTTAAATATTAAGATAGAAAGATAGATTTTTAACTCCCTCTGATTCGATCTAGATTTTTTTACTGATACGTGCCATAGCTAATTATATTCAATCTGTGAACTAAAAAACGAATATCTCATGACATATTAATTTCAAAATCCGAACATAATTCACAACGTGCTCCCCCGGGGTTGTAGCGGCGTCGACCGTAACGCCATCTACCCTCAGACACTACCCCAGACAGCCGTGACTACCCGGACAATAGTCACGAGCGATTTAACCGACGCTCCCCTGGGCCCTATTATTGATGCTATTATTCTTACTGTTCGATATTCTATGGTGACAATATGTTTTTTTTAAGATCAAGATTTATGATAAATTCAATAATAGACAGAGACTTCTTTTTTAGACAGATCATAACAAATATTGTAATATAAATTTTGTAAAACAAAATAAATAATAATCATTTCAAAAATTTGTTTATATTAAAATTTATTTACGTCTCTTTGCAAGGCCCTGCATGATTTCAGATAGAAATACTATTAGGATAGCTTATCTATCGCGTGATTCAGCCAAAATCTAAATTTTTCACGTATAAAAATCAGTGCCTATGGTTTATTCTACGGTAGACGAGCGTGACCGCTTCGACCCTTCGCCCTAACCTAAACGAACTTTAAATAACTCCGCCATCCATTAACTAAACACCATTTATTAGCGCGTTCTGTGCCCACCTTGGTTGTTGCATGTTTTTTGTGTCCGTTCATTTTCATTAGCGGCATTTTAGCGCTCCGCATTGGAAATAATTATTCAAATTTCGAAAATGCAGTTGTATGTTGTACCTATGTTTGTCATTTTAGCGCTCCGCATTCTAAATAATTAATTTGAATTGCGAAAATGCAGTTGTGTATACATGTTTGTCAAATGAACATTTCTATAGTTGATTTTTCTAGAGAATAATTAAAATGACGTCAATTTGAGTAATATCTTAATTAGCTTTGTATATTTTACTTATTTTTCTTATACTATACCTACCTACACTCATAAAAATTAGAAAATGATATACTTAGATAAAATTACAAGATCACAACGTAACATTGATCCTTAAGTGGGAGTTGAACACAGGACTTTCCAGTTTAGCCCTAGCTGCATCACCACGGTGATATCGAGGATTACGCTATGAGCTCGATACATAAGGATTATGAGTGCTGACACTCTAAAATACAAAATAAAATAAAATTAATTTCAAAATTACTTTTATCCTTTTCCGAGTAGGGTAGGTATTGAAAATTTTAACGTTTTGTGTTCGTGTTATTGAATTTTTGATAAACCATTCATATATTATCGTGTTGACGGTGTAATTCACAATATAATGTATATAAAAAATATCCCTAAACACTTAGTTAAAATGTAAAACCAAACTTAATTACATTGACATCTGACATTTCAACACATTCAAATTCCGAACACAAATATTTCAAGCCTCTGATGAAATAAAAAACGGGAGAACGCGCGACGGCGGCAATGGGCCAAATTAGCTGAAAGTGCCTTTTGTTCCGATTCCATCCCTTTCACACTCGCTAAAGATAATTTCGAGTGAGTGAGATGGAAAATGGAGGAAAAACCGCTTCAGGCATCGGAGGGAAGCAGTAAGCACCCTATTGTTTTGCGCGTCCGTGATGTGAAAACGAGGATACAGCCAGGGTAATAGCGAAAGTAATTCTTCCTTATTACAATGCGGTGAAGGCGGAAGTGGCTTGGCAAGAGCTGCGCTGCCGGTTACAGTTAGACAGAGATGAGATGATTATAATTTGAAATTCGAAGGCTCTATGTATTCGTTAGCGAGGGGCGGGCGAGCGACGACTTGAGTTTTGGAAATGTTTAGATAATTTACCAAGGTAGAAGCGAATCACAAAGTCATGCCTCAAAAACCTCTGAGTAAAAATGTTTGATAACAATAACATCAAATAGTTAGTAAATCTTACGTTAACTGTTACGTTATGATCTTGTAATTTTTTCCATACCATTTTCTAATAATTTAGAAAACTTAAATGAGATTCAATCACTATAAAATAAGTAACATCAAATAGATCATAGAAAGCCCAAAATAACCAAAAACATTGTTTAGCTTTCTAATACACTTTATTATGGAGGTACCTGCTAATAGATAATTTGTCTCTGAAAAATTACCCGGATAGTTTTATGAAAAAGAAGCTTTCTTATCGGTAACGAAAATAAAAATAAGTGGTAAGCTCGAAGCTTATGTTACGGGTGCTAGATTTCTGATAAACTTAATACAATATACATACATAGATATATTTTTACTATACATATATAACACCCAGACACTCGGAACAATGATCGTACAAATTTTTGTTCCGAGGCAGGAATCGGACCCGCAACCTCCTCCGTCATAGGCAGACCTTCACCCGGTGGGCCACAGAGGTATATGAATATCGATAACACCAAACAAAACACGTACAAAACATTACCAATGAGTGAAATGTTTAAGCTCAGCTCACCCCTTCGAAGCTACGTGTCAAACGATCCTCGTTCTTTGATGTGAGGCGATGAGTTATCCAAATTGTGGTTTGGGCGCACACCCCCCAATTTATATTAAACTGCTGTTTATGAGATTTTAACCGCTGGGGTATTATGTTTTTGATGGCTCTGGATGACAAACGAAACTGATTTTAATTAAGTGTTAGGATACACCCTGTATTTAAATTTGACATGTTTACGTACTTTATTTAAAGTAGGCTGTTGTCGTCATTACAACTTACTTATCAAATGCTGGTCATTAAAACTTATCTTTTAAGTTTTTTTGAGCTTAATGTCAAATATATACTGACTAAACAAACGTACATCCTTCCATACATCATTCTCTCAGACATATGGTGGTTATAACTAACCTTGAATTATTCGTCTATAATGTGGTTATTAAATAAAACCCAAATTTAAATAAAGACGTGCAACATTTCCATTAAGTGTGTTGGCGTAACTTTTTAATTGCCAAAAAACTTGTATTTTTTATCAAGCTACTAAATATGTACTTACAATAATGTCGGGGCACCAGGCAAATATTCAACCGTCCTTATTATAATAATTTAATACATTATTATATTCTATTGTACCGTAATTAAGAGAAAATAATATTTTCTATTTCAATTTCAGACAAGAGGATTTTTTTGTAAACTTGGTAGTTAATGTTTTTTATAATTTTTTTATCACTCTTCTACTGATGAAGCTGAAATACCATGCATTTTAACATCGTAACAAATCGAAGAAAAATTATCTCGCGCAATGATATGGAGCTTCGGTTTATGAATAAACATAAATAAATATAAATTACCGTTACCTACTGGTTTTATGAGACCCGTAGGAGATAGTGTGGTACTTTTCTTAGGACGGCACTATATTCTTATTTCTTCTTACTCGTAACTATTCCAAAGGTTAAATGCCTGCTACAGAATACACTAGTTTATTTTCTCACAATAACGAAAATACTTTCTGCACTGTTTAATGTAGACAACAAACACTATCTGTCTCTCAAGTCGTATACAGGGTGTTGTCCTTAATAATTAACGATTATTTTTTTATTCCCAAAAACAGACACGATGTTACAGTTTCACAAATAAAACAAATTCACCAATGGCTTACACTATGACATATAGTGAATTAGTTTCATACTCTAATAAAAAAATCACAAATATTTATTTGGAACAGAAAAATACAAGTTTACATGAGATACCTACAGACTACTTGACATTCTCAAAAGTTATAAAGTAAATTGCGGGGAAATACTATTTTACAAAATAATGATTAATAATATAATACGTACCTACATTAAGAATACTACAGTAAGAGTCGTATACATTCAATTCCAATATCCAATAACATTTTTATTTAAAAAAACAATATTTATTGTGAACACAACAACTTTTATTAAAGCCCATTTAACTTATACACCCTGTATACAACTTTGTTTGATCAGTTCCGGTTCACTATAGTACAGTCAGCTATCGATCACGGATCGTAACCTAATCTCTACATATACCTAAACCATGCGTCCGTTTGTTTGCCTATCGATCGCAAACGAGAGTGAACCCACTGCCCGATTTACGAAACTGTGTGAAACATTTTTGTACGTGATTTTTTTTACCGAAATGACCTAATTGCGGTGATGCTGAAGAGATTGTTGAACTGAAGGGTACGGCATGACACTAATACTAAACTTATTATAGCCACAGATAATAGAACACTAAATAAATAAATATTGCTAGACAATTCACACAGCAACATCTAGCCCCTCGGTAAGCTCGAAGCTTGTGTTACGGGTATTTAAAAAAATCGAAACTCGTGACTTACCGATGTAGTTCGCAGGTGAAAAATTATTTGCCGAATTCCACACTACCTTGATCCTTCAAAGGGATTATGTTTGGGGTGACAGTCAGAATTACTTCTGTGTTGGCGATAATGTTTTCGTTTTATTGAAAATATCGATATCTAATAATAAAATAAAGTAGCCTATTCCGATATGAAAAATGAAAACCGCGACTGTAACAGCAAGAAATAAGTATATACATATATGTTTTATTAAACATAGAAAGCAGCTAAAACACCGGGAAGAAATATTTATTGATCGTATAAATATTTAGCCCGGAGCGGGAATCGAACCCGCAACCCTTAACTTGCATGCGGACCTTAGCCACTGCAGTATCATCACAATATTATCAGAGTCACATTTAATGACCCTTGCAAAAAAGCTAAACAAAATCCTAAAAACAAAACTATTTTCCGCGAAAACCAATTCACAGAACCAGCCAACTATCTCCCCCGTCCATTCCACCGTGAAACATGGAATCAAAAATACACCCAAAATCAAAGCACTTTTCACAATGTTGCTCTAACACTAACTACCCGTGAAATCCTATTGAGAGCTTCAAAGAAATCTAATCCTCTAAAGCTCGAACAATCAATACCAACCTTTAAGAACAACGCGGAAGTTTCAAAACCCTTTGGCACTGCTTATGGCCTGGGGCTTTTATTCACCCTAAGAACAAAATGGCCAATATTGTCAGCTGAGTTTTCTGATGAGCTGGTAATTAAGAAGCGATTGACATCAAGGGTACATGTGGACTACCAAATGTATTGAAAGAAAGAAAATTACTTTATTCAAAATTATTGAACAAAAGAAACATTTTTTCTTGACCTAATTTTAGAATTACATCTAGATTTTCTCATAGTTTCTCTCTAAAAACAATAATTGTCCTTTGATTATAGAAAGAAAGAAAGAAAGAAAGAAAAAAAAACTTTTATTGAGACTACAACTTAAGAAATTAGACTAAACTAAACAAAACTATTATGACTATTATTATGACTATTATGACTCAGCATTTGTTGTATTGTTGTTCAACAATGCAACGCTGATCTTCCGTTGGAAGCCTCTTTCGAGTCACATTATAAAGTAACGGCGTCATTAATGTAAATTAACAATAAAGTCTATCAGATCAAACAAAGGTAAAAAAATGTTTTATTCATGAAGAAACAAAGAATTAGAAATGGCAATTAGAAATCAATCGTATTGTATGGTATCGGAGAAATCGAAAATAACAACAGGAACATTTTCTTTTTATTATCTAAATGTTTTGTGGGCTCAGAGACCGACACCTTTGATGGCCTCAGTCTTAGAAAACAGTTCTCCCTCGTGGTCCCATTAATGGGACAAAATCCTGGGACCACGAGAAAACAGCGGAATCAATGACATTTTTTAATTTCTTATTCAAATTTATAATTCTTGATAAACATTTTCAAATCGTTAGATAATTGTGTAGGAATTTAACAAAATGATTTTATATCATCTCTTCCCGTGGAATCGAATAAGGTGTCTATATACCAAAACCAACTTTCAGCGATAACTGGTATGTAAGATACAGATATTTTATTTCATAAAACCCGAGTACAAAACATGCTATACTTGCATGTTTACATACATTAAGATATCTTAAATTAGGAGCTACATGTTTTGCCATTACTACTGGCGTGCAAATCTGAGAGAGAGAGAGAGATGGATATCTTATTAACTGTTACAATATTAACTGTATTATTTATTTCAGGTTATGGCACCAATTCACTATCGGCGATGTCGAAGTCGACATTGGACGCTCACACACATCTTCGTCAACCAGGTCAGTTCATCCATCATTCATATAACCATAGACAAAATAAACACAATTTAGTCTATGGTGTAACACATTCACGGCCCTGCCGCGGTGCTTGCAGGGCTGCGCTCGCCACACCGAGGTGTATATACGTGGGTACGTTATGGACGCTGATTGCATTAATCTCAGCACACATCACACCATATTATAAAACAAAGTCACTTTCTGTACTGTGTACCTACTTCAATATTTAATACCAAACAACGGGATTTGATGCGGTTTTAAATAGACTCACGCTGGTATCCGCACGGTAGCTTGGGCAATAAATGTGCTATGAGGTTTATATGTATGAGGTACCCGAAGCGAAGTGAGGGCGAGTCGCTAGTATGTTATAGAAAAAGCGGGAACTTACAAACATTGTAATACCTACTCAAAGGCACGATCAACGCGCGAGTAAGCGATGCGTCGCGTGTAGTAAGTAAGGACATCCATCATCATAATCACTCTTATTTACAATCCCACTGCTGGGACACATGCGGGTTGGTGAATGTCACAACTCCTTCAAACCCTTCAATAATCTCAGAGCATGCCGGTTTCCTCACGATCTTTGCCTTCAACGTTAGAGCATGTTTTCAAAGCGTACATAATATTTTTGAGCACATAAATTCTAAGGTGCGCGGGATTTAAACCCACCTTTGGAATGAAAGTCTAATGTGCTCCCACTAAGCCAACACGGCTCACCTATCCTAGTCCTAGTGGGTTCAATATGTTTGATCACGGATGCGAGCGCGAGTGCAATTCGCGTGAACTTAGGACGATGTCAAATACTAGTTATGGTTCTAAATATGCAGCACCATGAATGACGGATTACAGTGAGGGTGCGGACGGTAGGTACAACATTTTTACAGTTTACATTTCGCATACTATTTGCCTCAACCATCGTGCACCGTAAATTTCCTTTTGTTTTATAAGCCCCGTGGTAAGCTCGAAGCTTGTGTTACAAGTGCTAGATTTCTGATATTTTTTTATAAATTAAAATCAATGTTGCTCAAATAAAACAACTGGGACGATTTAGGTGATTTTAGTTTTAAAATACATAGTCGTTGTTGCCCAGGGAAGGTTTAAAGGGTGAGGCTTGGTTTCAGATATTTCAGAAGTGATTTTTAGATTTTAAGATTTTCAGGTGTGATCATGTGATCCACATTTTAGCTTGATAAGTAAGAAATAAAACCCACAATATTTTTAACGTTTGGGTATTCCAGTAGCAATCATATCACGCGACTTACAATGCTTTGAGTGTCGATAGTCGTAGTCGGTCAGCATATTCAAAGGCCTTTAGAAATTCAACGGAGCAACGCTTTTGATGTCTGAACGCGAATGTACATGAAATGTTCAGAGTGTGGAACACTGGACAGTGGTACGTGGATGGAATGCATTTAAATTTATATTCGAATTTTAAATTTTTGCATTTTATTTTATTTATTTTATTTAGATCACTTTTGATATTGGATTTATGGACAAATGCATTAAAGAGATTTTACCTCCTGAAAATTGCTCTTAATCCAGTCTAAGAGTTATTAAACAAAAAGTGAAAATATCGTTTACTCTCTGAAGATTATCAATAAATGCAAAAACAAAAACTGAATAATGAAGCTTGATCCCATCTATTTATCTATTCTTCTATTTTTAAATTTTAGATAAAAAAATATCCACCCACGATAAAGGCATAGACAAACACGATAGATGTACTCTGACAAAAAGTTGCGACGAACCACGCGTTAGTTTCGCTTCTATTCGTATTACAGTCACGTCTGCCTAATGGGCACCTAATAATGATGATGACCCTTCGTTTGAGTAATTTCACATGATTCTGAATGATCTGATTGCTTTTTGTTTGCAACAATGCGCGGGAGAGCAATACATATTTTCTACATTTTCAGAATAAACAAACCTTGTTTTATAATTATTTTTATTTCATACAGTGACCGTTTGGGCTTTTAAAATATTATAAAAATAACAAGATCACAAAGTAATCTTGGTCTTCGCCACCAGCCAGGGCTGAACCAGAAGGCGCGGGTTCGACTCCCACTCTATGACCAAGGTTACGTTTACGTTGTGATCTTGTAATTTTTCTCGTTTAGTATACAATAAATAATAAATTAATTAAATAGAAGATCAATATTTTTCAGTAAAGTTAGCATGCAATAGCCTTGTTTCAAACATAAATAAGCATAAAAATAATGAAATTTATTTCAGCAGGGAAATAAAAAAAGCGAGATACTCCGAGTTGTTAACTGGTAACGCTAGAGTAAAAACAAATTCGAACCTGGCGTCCGAAAATCACCTCAATATTGCTAAAATAAATTTCCCCTCCTGGAATATGTTTGGTCACAGTAGACGGGATACAAATAAACTTTATGTGCCCTGTCTAACTGACCGTAGACAACAAACAGAGCCCTTGGTGGACCCATTGTCCATTCCCAGATAATGTCATGTTTCCGAATATTCACGGGAGGAATTTAAATAGGTTCCTATCTTGTTTCTAATCTAGAGGCGCGTTATATCTTGGGTGTTGATCTGTTAACTAAAATTCAGTGTTGGAAATTCGAACTAATTACTTTTGTATTAAACTGTTTGTGAGCCGTTAACTACGTGTTAGTTAGGATTGATGTCCAATTTCCGGAAACAAAACGATAAGATTTTTTATAAACATATGTAGGTACCTACTTATATATTTTTACATTATACGCTATTTATTTATCACCCACTTTTTTTTAAACAAAATATTTTCATGTCTCAAGTTTAGTAATAAAGCTAGCAAAGCTTCCATATAAATGCATAAAGCTTTGCAATACCAACACACTTGACCAAGAACCCGGAAAAATAACACTTAAGAGCAAACGGCAACGCGCGCCATTTTAATAAAACGCGTGAACAAGATGGCCGCGGCTCGGTTTCATTAGAAAATATCGTTGTTTGCGCACGCCGCGTGGCGACACGCGATCTCAGATTACAGGGGCAAAGGTCAGATTTTCCTTTGCAGTGGCATGTTTTAGGTACAAAATAAATAGGGCTCTTTCTGAGTCGGGATTTATTTTGTGATATTTTTCTTAGTAAGTTTAAGATTTTTATTACGTAGGTTATCATAATCTATACTACTGATATTACAAAGCTATTAGATTATTAGATTATTATTATTATTATTAGATTGTTTGATTGATTGTTTATTTTTTTGAACGTTCTAACACGAAAATCCTTTCAGTGTTGGATATTACCTACATCTATCAAGACAGGGTTATATAAAATATATGCCTGGGAATAAAAGCTCGCCATATTTGTTTTAATTGTAGGTAGTTAATTAATTGGTGTGGTAAGGTCACTCAATCACACTACACTTAATATCTCTCCAATCAACGTACATCCGTGCCAACCGTCAAAAGGATCCTAATAAAAACCTAATGTGTACCTACACAACATGTTTGCAGCCACTGACTGTTTGAAACCACCGCCATCGAAATTCAAAATAGGTAGGTACTGAACAATATCACGAGCCGCGAGGTGAATAGTTCCGAGAATACCGACATAAACACGATTCCATTCATTCGATTCACTTTATTTAAATTTCGTACATCACATCGAAGTAAACTAAAGCGCTACGTGGTGGTATATAGGCGGTATAGAATAGTTATTATTCTAATATTTACATAGGAATTTTCATACACGCATATCATGACACCGTACGGCGTTGCTCAAGGCGCTGCTTGCCGCCCGCCGCCTGTGACGTGTGCCGAACGTGTTGTATAGCTGTTGGACATGCGACGAGATATGAGATCATTCTCCACCCTTGTCTTTCCTACCGATGGGATTGTCAGACATTTTGTATTATTCACTTCATAAACTAAAGTTCACGAAAATTCCTCTCTTCGGTGATATTCTTGAGGATAATTGGTTTGTAGCCTGAAACTATTGAAAAGTTTCAGATTGTAGGTATTTATTAAAATCGTAATTAATTAAACTGTGACTTAATTGTGTGATTATTTTTATTTTTACCGTATTCAAAATGTTCATCGTATGGTACATATTCAATGGGATATAAAAATTATGATTTTCATTACGAGAATTCCAAAAGCAGGTATAACTTGAATAGGTAGATATAGATAGATTTTCATACGAAATATTGTTCTACCGCGGTCGGGCTTCGGCCTTTCATCGAATTCCGTTTATCCATTCAGCGTGAAAATAAATAAAACGCTGAATTACAAACATAATACACGGAATACAGATATCAGCATTATTAAATGCTAGTAATATTTTTAACAGTTTTGATTTTCTCGATTTACTAGTCATCATTTTTGAAGGTAGCAAAACTGGGTATCAAAAAGCTCCAAAACCCCTAACACCCAAACCTACCATTACACCATCAATGTTTGACAATCCAGTGAGGTGACGGCTGACGTGACGGGACAAACACCGTTGTTTGACGGGTCGCACCCAGCGGCTTCGCAAATAAGGCACAAAACCGAAAAACACAAATGTTTTCTTTACAAGCGTGTCCTGCGTATTGTGGAAGTAACAAGATTGGCGTTTTTAGGGTGATGCACGGTTTTCATCGTTTTTATATATTTTTTATATTTGGCACCATTTTTATACTGAAAGTCTGAACAGAGTAAACTGAATGAATTATTTTATAATAAAAACTGTAGTGGTTTAACGAATTCATCTTCTTTGAAACGGGAATTCCGCGAACTTTTATAAATAAAATATTAATATATTCAAAACTAGTACGGATTTATCGTTGTTTGCGTTTAATAATTATTTTTATATTTCCAATATTTCATTCGATTCTACAATCAAAGGTGTGTTTATAGGTACTACTAGTACCTTCTGTGTTTAACCGCGGAATTAAGAGTTAAATAATTGTGTTTTCTTTAACGTATAGAATGGGTTTCCGCAAAATTACGCCATAGCCTATTCATTAAAATTTCCTTGCGACACTCTTTAGGTATGCACGATTTAGTCCACATTCGACCGGGACGTTTTTCATGAAAAATTAAAAAGTTCATTTTCGTCCCGCATTACAATTGTGTACATTATAGACTTAAATCCATTCGAAATAAATTTTCTTTCTACATTATCGTGAAATACGTAGGTACCTACATCACAACGACACAGAGTTACGTCCAGACAAACCAAACCTGCGTTAGTCTCCCCAACGTATAGATCTTCGGGAACAATCAGACAGCAATAAGCGCGCCCGTTAACAAATACAAGTCAAAATACGCAGCGCTTTATTGAATAAGGGGGCTCCAGTCACCCAGTCGGTCTTACTGCCGGCGAAACTCAATTATAAGGAGATAATTTTCTATTTTTTTATTCAAAAGAGGTTCTTTATGTGCATTTGTAAATAATTCTTAATAAATATTTTATCTTTCAGGTAGAACTTTTATTTAACTTTAATTTAATAATCAATAAAATAACCTATTTATTACTTCTTTACATTATAATTTACTTTGTGATAGGTGAACAAACCTAAATAATTTACCTGTACACTTTTTGTTTCATTCTCTACATTTGTTACCTACCACGAAATAGCATGACTTTTCTATTTATTTCCAATCTATCTATATCATTATACTGAAAATGCTTAATTTCACTAAGTAGTAGGTAGGTATACTATCAAAGGACCTACTACAGTAGATACATTAGGTACAATCCCTACACTAATCTACCAAAATATAGATACTAATCTTTAATACACTTCAACTTAATAAACCGTTTAAAAGCTTTCAAAATCGCAACAATAAATCATTTCAGCCTTATCAAACTAATTTCCAATCAAAGTGAATCAAAACTCCATCTTTCCGCCGCGTCGCCGGCACTCGCGCCCCGCCCTGCGAGGGTCGGTAATGCACTGAAATCGATTAATTATCCCTTTATTATTATTTTATGGGCTTTCTTGTCTTCACATTGTTCTATTCAGCTAGACAATCTGTAGAATGATTTAATATTGGGGGGAGTTGATGTTATTTAAAAGATGTTCAATGGAATGTCTGTTTAGGTGGTTATGTCATGTAAATTGTAGACAAATATCTTTAAAAAGAGTGACAAATTCTAATGGACCAAGAGCCCGTGATGGCCAGACCTTCCTTTAATTCACAAGCGTGAAAATTCTTTCATGTGTATGTCTAACATAGGTAAGAATAACCCCCAAACATGAAACCTGGATCGCGGTTGCTTTGGGAGATAACCACCTTTTACCTGTTATCTCCCAAAGGAACCACGATCCAGGTTTCATATTTGGGGGTTATTCTTACCTATGTTAGACATACACATGAAAGAATTTTCACGCTTGTGAATTAAAGGAAGGTCTGGCCAGACCGGGCTCTTAGTATAGACTAATAACCTGTGATGGCCAGACCTTCCTTTAATTCACAAGCGTGAAAATTCTTTCATGTGTATGTCTAACATAGGTAAGAATAACCCCCAAATATGAAACCTGGATCGTGGTTCCTTTGGGAGATAACAGGTAAAAGGTTGTTATCTCCCAAAGCAACCGCGATCCAGGTTTCATGTTTGGGGGTTATTCTTACCTATGTTAGACATACACATGAAAGAATTTTCACGCTTGTGAATTAAAGGAAGGTCTGGCCATCACGGGCTCTTAGGTTATAAATGCGATTCAGAAAATCCATAACTTACGGACTTAAAAATATGATAAATATTTATAGGATTACACAAAAAGGTAATTTTAAAACGGTACACATAGCAAGCTTTGAAATCAAATCACCATGAACTGAGTTCATAAGAAAATCTGTAACCAGAAAATGATGAATAATGAAAACTTTAATTGTAAAGGAACTAAAATAATATAGTCAAAAATTAAAGTCCTTAACACTATCAATGCCCATGACGCATGTTCGTATGTAGGTACAAGGTGACGTGGCGTGTATCTCTGCGAGCTACATCACCTATGCGTGGGCATTGAATCCGTAAAAGAAAGGCATATCTTATTTCTTTCCAAAAAACGAATTCGAATTCGAAATTTAAACTATCTGAAAAGACATTACCTAAAACATAAAACGTGTCCTTGATTGACCCGCGCCCGCGTCTCGCCGGCGTCATAATTGGAATACAAATTCGCTCTTCGACGCCGCACGTAGGGCAGTGATTTGCTCCTTTGTGCCGCGCGCATTAACTCGTTCAAGCCTCCAGCCCCAGTTCCACACAACCAAACCAAAACCGACCTTAACCCAAAGCGATAACCCTAAAAATCGCATAAAAATAAACCACACGCAATCCCGTATACTCGCCAAAAAGACTCGCATCCCTACACGTAGCTGACTCTTGATACCCCAAACTGCGCTTTATTTAGATGGTATAAGGTATGATTTTGAGGGTAGCGGTGCTAGAGATTAGTGGTGGTAATGGTGCGTAATTAGAGTAGAAAAGGCTAACATCGTAAGGTTCATTTGGCGGTCCAATCAGTCGTAATGTGAAGGGGTAAGAGTGGATCTGATACAGTGGCAAACACTCGAGGGTCCTTGGCCCGCAGCTGTGGAGTGTATTGACACCTTTATGATTGTGCCCTTACAAAGACCGTCATTTCGTGAACGCCTTTTAAGAAAGAACTGTAGTTTAAGAAACTCATAAGGACTTTTGTAAGACTATTGATATTCATGTAGGATTCCCTAATCGTGCAGACAGTTCAGAATATTTATCGCGAAATATCAAGGTGAAACATTTAACTCTATCTATAAAAAAATGGAGAACTGCAAATTTGTTAAACTGGGATATGTGAAGTTAAGGCGAATTTAAATACTAGTAGTTCTGTAAGTAAGTACCTAACAGTAGTGGAGCAGGGGAGATAAACATTATGAAAAGTTTCGAAAATCGTTTGGTGTAAATGTATCCACCATGTATGTACCATAACTTATTTATATACCTAAAGAAAAAACCAGATACTCTTTGCCTGCTTTGCAGGACATTAATAAATATTGCATAGCAAATATAACACAGACCTAGCCCCAAGTTTTTTTCCAATTCCATTTTGGTTGATTGAACGAAATATAAAATAATAATCAAAAACGAACTCGTATCATATCAGCAGCAATTTCAATTTCTTTATTTTTATAATAATTCCAATCGTTAGTTTTAAAAACACAGGTACTTTTTCAATCCTAGTTTTGTAACTCTCCCCAAAAAATATTTCGCCGCACTGTTTGCACATCGCTGGTATCTGTGACAGACAGCAAACCTCACCTACTCCTGTGCTACGATCTGACCCAATTCGCACTTTGAATCATAGTAAGGTTAGCAAAAAAAAATTAGTTAAATAAATATTGCTGGACAATTTTTACAGTATCCCCGTATTAGGCTCGAAGCTTGTATTACGGGTGCTAGATTTCTTATACTTATACTTATATGAAATAAAATAATTTATACTTACCGAAAATCTCAAACATAATAAATACATAATCATAATATATAATCATTAATTTGCAGAATGTAGGTACAAAAGTTTTTAAAAAATAAATCACTCCAATACATTCTGCCTTGTCATACTGTTAACAAAGCTTAGAAAACACAATAAATGTAATCAAAAACCGTAGTTAAAAAAATATCAGAGGTTTATTTGAAATAAAATGCTATTCAGTTTCCACTTAACGAGAATCATATGATCAGGATCAAATCAGGGAACATTCACAGAAACGCAATTTATAACAAACAGGAACCAAGTAAGGGCACAGTTATGGGGGCGTTGTTGTTTAAAAACTCTAGGCTTTAAAAAGGCATTAACAATAAATATATAAAATCGATTCAATATAAAACCAAACTAATAGAATTAATTAATATTGTATTAAAGGATAACTGTTTTTTAAGACTCTAATAACGATTAAGAAGTCAACGTTTGACAGCATTTTTCTCTGCGTCAAAATAATTCTCAGACACATATTGTATTTATTATTTATTTATTTAATGTACCTACAATATGATAAACACATTAAAATCACAGATAATATTTATTTTTTATTTATACAATGGACAAAACACATGATAAACACATTAAAATATTTAGTCGCTGTTAATCTAAATACGAAGATAATAATAATACACCATAAACCAATAAAAAATTACCTATCCTACTTAGCATAAATAAACACAGAGTAAGGAAAGAAGAAAAATGTATGTCTCTCAATCCGCTCCATGCTTTTAAAGGACACAAATGGGGGCATCAATTTAAAAGTGTTTGCCCCCGTTTATGTCCCTCAATCCGGCCCAAGGTCGCAGCAAACAGCACAGGAGCAACGCAGTCGTCCCACCAATTTATCAGTAAATCGAAAGCGTAATCACTTTTGACAATTTCATTTTCGTTGTTCGCGGGACGTAACTCAGTTTAGAGATCAGGTAAATCGGGATCCGCAAATAAGATATGATTTAGGGGTTTGTCTTTATGTAATTTTGTTAATTTAAATAACGTTTTTGGTTTTATCATCATCATGAATCGAACCTGCAACCTTCTGCGTCGCAGGCTTACCTTCGCTCGCCATGCCGCACGGTGCTTTAAGATTTTTTAGTATCTTTATTTATTGGTTCAGTCAGTCAGTAGTAATTATTATGTAGAACAACAATTGCAACAACGATTTAAGGTTCGTATAAAAACCTTAAAATAACATCTACATCATACAAATCTACATAATCACGGGACGAATGTAGATAGACTAAATCAATAATACCGGATTAGCTCTTTGAAGTGGCAATCGGCTGGCCAGTTAGCGAGGAGAACGGATAGCCGATGGGTTCGAAAAGGTCTCGAGTGGAGATCACGGATCGGGAAACGCAGCGTCGGACGTCCACCAACAAGATGCACAGATGATCTCATCAGTATATCCAAGCTGCGTCTGACCGTGGTGCCTGGAAATTATTAAGGAAGGCCTATGTCTTAGCAGTGGACGACAGATGGCTGAAATGATGATGATGATAATACCAAAGAGATACCTGGAGTAGTAATTCTCTACTAAAAGTCCCCGTTTCAACAATAATCCACATCAACCAGCAATCAAGCCCGAGACAAATCCATAAGCGATTAACAACACATTCCGATCGCGGAATTGCAAGCGACTGATTGAAATTGCCTATTCGCTTATAAATAATGATTTCGTCCGCTCACTGCTTGCATTCTCCTTATATTCACTCAAACACATCCATATTTAAGTTGATATAGAGCTCAATTTCGTCTGATCGGATTGTTTTAGCTGATAGGGACGCAAGTAGAACGGATGTCTCTTAACGAACATTCAGGACGCAGATTGTGCTGAGCTATTGTGATCTGTAACATGATATTATTAGGGTTCGGTTTTCTGTTCGAGTCGATGCGCTTATCGGCAAATGAACCGTCTGATTGTACAAGGTCTCTGTCAAGTGCCAGCGTGGTATGATACTTTAGGGAATCCTTAGTACCAGTGCAAATTGGTAGTAGTCATTATTACAAGTAAAAAATATTATTATAAATAAAATAAATACTGCTAGACAATTCACACAGCAATATCAAGCCCCGTGGTAAGATCGAAGCTTCGGCTATGAGCGCTAGATAATCTGATATACGAGTACCGACATACATAGATATTTTTATTATACATATAGAACACCCAGACGCCGGAACAAATTATTTGCAGATCGTACAAATTTTTGTTCCGAGGCGGGAATCGAACCCGCAACCTCCTGCGTCGCAGGTAGACCTTCTCCCGCTCCGCCACATACAGTCTTTAAACACAAACATAACAATTAAATAACGAAATATAAATTTTCTCCCATATTATATGGCATATATGGCGAGGAGACGGAGCACGGTGGAGCTCCTGATAAAGACTGTTCTTGTTGCAGTCGAAACGTCCATAGTGGTTAACTCCTTTGTTAATACGTGAGTAATTCCCGTTGTTATAAAATGAATAGTAAAACTCACAAAAATTTTGAAGGTGCTAAGCTATGAGCCACCACTATGAGTGTGTATGTCTGTATGTTGCACCGAATTCATTTCGAGTATAAATATTATCTTGTATTTTTTTCACTAAAATTGGATCAGATTGCTATTGGGATTGGACATTTCTCGAATAGCACGCATCAATAAACGCAGCCAGCTCTCACAGAAACTGATTTTGTGGTTTTGATTTTTTATATGGTTTTAACTGTATGGATTGAAGTGAGTGATTTATGATTATAATGATTAAACTATCATGGTTTTTAAAAATTTTTGAACAAGAAACGGGTACTGTGATCTAAATATTTTTACTGCCTGCTGCTGAATTATTCTTCTTTAAAATTACTGTGCAGTTTCACTCTGACGGTGAAGGAAACATCGTGAGGAAACCGTCATGTTCTGATAACTTTAAAGGATATGTGACATTCACGCACTTTGCCAGCGAGGTGAATTAAGGCCTAATCTCTATCATCAAGAGAAAAAACCCTGTGTCCCGGCAGGTGAAGAAAATAGGGGTGATTATGTTTTTATTGAACTTACAAACTAAGTATATCCAGTGTACATTATTCCTAGATTGTTATTATGCCGAATAGTTGCATTTGTGCCCAACGTGGCATATGTAGCCAATTTTGCTTTATGAAATTCTCCCACATTGCTTTCATGTATAACGTGCGCAATTAGAAATGAGTTCTGTAAATGGCGTCCGCTCGCATGCGTTCTCGCTCACTCTCTATCGATGTCTATACTTTTATCCTTGTTTTGCCAATCGTACCATACCTACCCGCCGCCATTTACAGAATTCATTTTCAATTGCGCACGTTATACCATACATTCATATAGCTATATTTGATTGCTGCGAGTGGTCGGGCTTTTAATTCATAGCAATTCGAGTCCAGTTGCTTTGTACTCGTCGATTTGCTGTCTAGTCTCCGTAGACTATGCTCTATCATATCATGTGGTCCTTGAAAGTTCTAAGAACATTTTGGTTTCCTCACAATGCCTTCACCGCTAAAACGATGAGTCTTTGAGTCTTTCCAAAATTCCCATAGTACGTTGAAGGAATCCACGTCGTATCCTCAGTCCCCAAGTAGCCGTATTCGAACCCGCCCCTCATCCATCATAATCTCGATAGCATCGCCCCGCGCCGTTTAGCCACCCTCGATTTAACACCCATTACGTGTTCTGCACTCGCGTTTTGCTCACGCTTTCTGCTTACTCACCGATGTAAGCCATCTCTCTTATTGACAGGCTCTTTCCTACTAATTGGCTCTGTTTGGCGGAAGAAAAAATCACCATCATCATCGAATTGGATGTTTGAAAGGGGTCTAGGCTGTCCTAGACCGCTTTCAAACATCCAATTTGCGTTATTCCAATAAAACGCGCGCAAAAAGCGTTGGTGGGGCTGAGAAATGAAAAATATTACTCGCACGTATTAATCAGAAAAAAACATTGGCATGACTACAGTTATTTCACTTTCACAATCCAGCCGTAAGTAAATCGACTTGAAAAATGTGAAGCATGGCTTTATGCTAATTCCCAATGTCAAGTACAGCGGTATTTGTTCCTTGTTTCGTATTAGGCTTTCATTTTGTAGATTTCCTAAGGTGTGGCTATCACGCAAACGTCAAACGCTGTAAGTTTCACAATAAAATGTGTAGCATTTGTTTAACTGAGTAACTGGCGTAGGTAACTTGCTGAATGTATGCTGAAACAAGTTGATACAAATCACGTTTCTATCTTAAAGCACTCACTCATATTAAACATGCAATTTATAAATGTTCGACAGTTTGTTTATTGCCTCCTTTACGATAAAATGATTGAACGGTTTTGACCGAAAACTTACATATAGATTTACTTAAGGCCTAGAATAACTATATTTACTTTAAGATCTTTAGGTCTTTCATAAAAACTTTGTAAAACTAGTAATAAACCACATAGGTTTATGCACATACAACAAAATATATTACTTTGATTTATTTGATAATTTCCTTATCTCTAGTTTTATAATTTAGGCATGTTATGATACTAATAGTTAAGTTATAAACGCCTAACAATTGTTTTATCCCCAACTGAGATTAGCCACACCGAATCAATGCAGTTTTGTCAAATGACGTCATAAATAATGACTTGGGGTCGAAAATTAGTCACGGTCTCCCCGCTTCATAGTCAAAGAGCCAACTTAAGTGTCGTTGAAAATTACTATTTTATTTTAATATTAACAAAAGGCGAGAACTGTCGTTAGGGGGCGCTTTTGTTTCAATTTGAATGTACGAAGGAATTATTGCTGTGATTTACATAAGCACTACTGTAAGGGCGATTTTTTATGGTTCTAACTTTGGGTGATTATACCTATTATACCTACTGGTGGGTTATGGGGTCGAGGTACTATATCGACTAGCTTATTGTTAATTGGTTCGTGTGTCAAAAAGTGAGGTCAAGAACATCATAGAAACACAATGATTTGGGAATTGACTCGTCAGAAAAAGCTTATAAATACATTATTTTTAAATAGTTCATGTATGTATAGTAAAACCATTTCTAAAATGAACGCCCCTCCACCGCGGTTACACGTACATGCAAAAAGGTGTATAGACACAACACACATAAATTGATCTTTGTCATTGGATGTTCATTAACGTATAAGCAAACGGTATCACTTTGACAGACAGATGAGCCAATGTTACAGTAAAGTTGTAGCACGCACACAAGTATAGTGATGCAATAAGTATTTCCTCTCACACGTTGAAATCATCACGGTTTTGTGGAGGGGAGTTCATTTTTAGAATGGATCATCTATACCTATATGTACTTCATAATAATAATCATAATCATAAATATTTATTTGCATGAAACATAGGTTACATTAATGATCTTATAAAATACTTTTGCACAGCCATGTCGCTTCTTCTAAACTACATATTTTCTCAATTCTATAGACATTTAATTTTTACACAGTAATTATTATGCCTTGACAGTTCGCTTTAGTTTTTTCATGCTGCGGTTAAGACGCGATTAGAAAAACATAGCTTTTATCTCTGTTTAGGTTAAACAATGTAAACAAAGAAATACTTCATAGAATATAAAATTAAAATTGAGCTTTACTGGTCCCATGTGAAATATTTTTCCAGTGAAATTAAATACCTGGAAATGCAGAATGGGTATTAATACCAAAGGTATTTATTATACACAGATAGCAAACAGATTTCTCTTGAACCGGATGATACGTGTATGGTTTTCCGTGAATTCCAGTGGGCAAAACGTACAGAGACATACAGGAATACTGAATATTTAAAACGGCATTAATATTTATTTAAAGGTAATTTGCTCCCATATAGAGTAATTTAATTGTAATTTGCACTCAAATCTATAAAAAAATCACAGTTTTTATAAATGTTGTTAAAATAATGATGTTTCTAGATACAGTTTCTTTAATATAAATAATAAGAAATAAGTTACATGATTTCTTCTTTTTTAATGTGCCACTCCATTACTGAAGGTCGGATGTCATCTTCTTGAATTTCCTTTTGCTCTGGATAAAGGAAATTCAAGAAGAGTCCTGAATAGTTCTGGATATAAGATACATGTCAATTAATTAATTAATTAGTATCTTAATAAATTATTATAACTACTAGATTACTACTTTGGTAGTAAGTTTTTTCTCTACAAATGTATTTAAAAGTTCAAGTTAAAATTCGAAATGGATTGAGAAGAATTTTCAAATATTACGCAATCGAGTTGCGGGTGCGTAGGCAATATGATATTGGGTTATGCAGTTCCCGCAAATATTTATCTGACGACGTACGGAATTGTGAAATCCATTTTCCGCGAACGGATTTCGCACCCAGCTTCCCTGTTTCCACAAAAACAGAGAAGAGGAGACGACACGAATAAACCTGCCCGTTATACATATCTGTACAAAAGATTGTAGATCGTATAAATATTTGTATTGAAGATCGAACCCGCATGTTGTTTTACAGAATATTTCTAAATTATGAAAAATGTTAGTCACACTTAAAATATTTTAATATTTTATGAATTATCCCCATCTTCCCGTGGTAGTTTTAAAGATTACAGTACTATTTTAATGAGGCGTAATATTATTATGATGAAGATATTGAGAGAAAATGGTGGAATCTTACATAATTTTGGTATTACGTTATGAGCTATGGCCGCAACGTTATAGAGTTATATACGCCACGCTATATATAATATTATATATTAAGCGTGGCGTGTCACCTTTAACTGAAGTTCGAATAGATTTCGCAAAGCCAAACAGCAAACTCGACATAGCTTAATTCTCTAAGCACCATATAACTCCTGTCTATCAACAAGTATTCGAAGTCGGTATCTATGCTAAGGCGTGCAAGCGGTCGTTTAATACGCTACTTAAAATGCAATCTATGCGCTGTATCGGGTTTTTTCGTCCAGTGTTGTAACTACGTTGCTATGGCGACCTTATCTAAGTTGACTTCTGAGTGATCTAGTGCTGGGGATGGAATCGCCGGGGTTTCAGAATTTCGGACTTTGGCTGTACATTTTAGCATTACGGGCTAACTTAGCATTTCTACTAAGAGTGTGTAAACAGAAAAGCGATATTTAACTTAAACTCCGTACCTACATTTCTAATTATTAAGTATACCCACCAATTTCCGTCATCGTTATTATTTCATCCGTTGTACGCTGCTGGACATAGGCATCCCTCAAATATTTCCAGATATTACGGCAAAGAAGCATACATCCATCCCGAACCAATAACTTTCACTAAATTGACTGCCCAACACGTTGGTAAAACAAATTTTGCTTCTGTTACTTCCATTCTGATTCTAATAAACTGACTTTCCACGGAAACATTTGTCATAACGGGCAATTCAACGGAATGCAATTAGTTTTTAGATATATTTTTCTCGTCATTTTCATTGAAGCGTTGACTTAACTATAATGTTTTCATTACAGATCCATATCAGATGTTTGGTCCGACAAGCAGTCGGCTGGCGAACTCAGGTAAGAAGAACTATTTGTTCAAAAATTGTCTTACTTTGAGATCTTGTCACTTTATAAGAGAATTTCGTCTACTGCCTAACGATCAGTTGTCTACACTCAAAATTCTTCGGCTCCATTGAGCAAGCATAAGGATAAACTTATTTACGCTCATATGTCTAGGATACAGGGTCTTCTGTTTCTATGTGAAAAATTATGGCTTAATTCAACACGCTGGCCAATGTTTGTCTACACAAATTTTTCAAGAAGAAAATCTAGAGGTGCGTCGCGCTGTATTTCAACTTCAACCCACGACATTTGGAATAAAAGTCGAGCATATTAAGCTGCGATCCGATTCCCGGAGAAAGAATAATTCCCTAATCATCGCTAGAATCATTACAATAAGCGTAAAATGGGGAAAACCCTCTTTTACACCGTGGAAGTCAAAAGGTCAATTCCTACCCGTGTGAAAGTGCTTTATCTACATCGACCCTCGAGTAGATAGCTAATATACAACGTCACGCACTTAACCTGCCCCTTTTTGACAGTTAGTTACAGTGCTTGTATACCTTTGATTTGCAATTAAAATGATTGACTACTGAACTGGCTTGTGGTGCTGGTGAAAATAGTACCACCCGCTGTGATGTTGTGGGTTTCGTCAAATCGACAAAGGATGTTATTTTACAGGAGACGGGCTACATCGTTGTTACTACAAGTAATCTTCGTAATACACTTAATAGAATATACATAATTTATACATTATAGTAATCCGTGTATTGTATTTTAATAATTATATAAAATCAGTATGATATGGACAAATGGAGTATCAAGGTGAGACCAGATTCGAATATTCGCGTCGAACCTATACGTATTGTTATCGAATTACAATCTAACCTCAGTTTTCCCCTATTTAATAGTGCATCATTTGAACCCTCTGTAGAAACAATACAAATTAATAAGTTAACGGTGTATTGTCCGACCTCACCTGGCGATTAACAGACGTTTTACTAATAGATATTTAATTTTGTTTAATAACATTTCTTGCTTCACATATAGTTTTGACTATTAACTATTTGTATTATATTTAATTTGTATTAAGATCTATTTTTAATGGACGCTTAAGGTCTGCCCCACCCTGACTACTGACACTTTTACGCTTTTTTAATTCGGTTGTTTTTGTCGGCGAACATCGTCCTTCTATATTGATTTAAGAGGCCTATTACGTGAAATCGCGAAATTGTTCGGTTTTCTCGTCCTAATTCTATGGTTTGCGTTAGTTGTTTGATATTACAATTACATCTTTATAATAGTTCGTTTTCTCCTCTACAAAAGTAGTAAGAAACATTTTAGATAACTTGTTTATATATTGAGTAATAATCATTCTCCGGATACATGTTTCGTAAAAAACGCTCGAAGACCTGTTTTCTCAGCTCTAATTTGTAGATTCTAATGAATATGGGCGATCAAACTATTTTTTATTATGTTACGTATATCCTATTCTTCATTTAGAGTAGAGTACATTTTCGTTAAATGCTTTTATTCTAAAGATATACCGAATTTAATATCGACCGAAAATGCTTCGAAACAAACCTCAATAACTCCGAAGTTCTAAATCAATGGGACGTCATATTTATATCAAAATATTTATCAACATTTGCTTAAACTATGATATTAATTTTAATTTGTAGAACGGTTTTGGTATTTTTTTATGAATAAAATAAAACTACCATAATTTAGTAGTTTTTTCATTCAGCCGGCTTTTTCCATTTAGTACCGCGCGAGCGCTTGTCGAGGTCGGACCTATGTCGGTTGTTCTTGAATAAAATATAGAAATATTTCGTAAAATGTCAGTGTGTGGGACTGTCAATTGCTGTAAAAACGCTGTTAGTGTGCGTGTATGTGTTATTGCGATACTACGACCGACATAAGTTGATCCGTTGATAACGATCAATTGTTATTTTTATTGATAACGGTCAATTGTTGTTGTTGCTGGCCTAAGAATTGTACCAAATGTTGCTGGCTTAAGAATTGTACCACATCATTGTCATCTTGTTTTACCTTATTTATTTGGAGGTTATGCTGTAGGATGTGGATTGCATATCTAAAGTTATCTATCCTAATTAAAAAACAACAAGGCAACTTTTTTTGGTGAAACCGTCCAACGACTAAATGTAATTATGCCTATGATTTTTTTAGATTATGACTAACTTGCCGACCCGCCGACAGCTGCGCTTGCGTTTTTACGTTATTTACTAGTTTATGTTTTATAGCCTTTTTCGATCATTTTACTATCCAATACTGAAATCATATTTTAAATCGGACCCGCGGTTCCTGAGTAGCACGTTCAAACAAATAAACAAGCAATCTCCTCAGCTTGATAATTGTAGTATAGATTTCCATAATATTTATTACAAAGAAAATATTCCGTAATTTTTTGTTCTTATTTTTACCGAGTATCCAATATGTAAACAATAAATAATGTACCTTTCTAATAAATATATTATTTATTGTAAACATTAAATAATTGTACCTTTCTAATAAATACAGGGCGTCCCAAAGTTATGGGCCATGGAGGGGAAGTACCTTAAATATCGTAGATAGTGAATTTTGCTCAAAGAAAACTTCATTTTATTTTTAAAAGTTAGTAATTCTGGATTCATAGATTTTCTAAAAATTACTTGCTTTGTCTGGGAATCGAACCGACTTACATGTAGAAAAAAAAACTCTATTTTTATGATACCAATCGAAAGAATAGCTAAAAAATAATAACTCTGCTTAAGTAACATAGTATTTTAAAAGAAAGGAACAACGTGAAATTAATTATTTTAATCAAATAAAAAACATGAAACATTTTTTTTGTAAATTAATTAATTAAATTACTTACTTTTTTTTAAATAAAATGAAGTCTTCTTTGAGCAAAATTCACTATCAACGATATATATGGTACTTCCCCTTCATGGCCCATAATTTTGGAACGCCCTGTATATAAAATAACACCCCTATTCACGTTCCCACTGCTGGGATAGGGACTTCTCTCTTGACGAGATAGATTAGGCCTTAATTCACCACGCTGGCCAAGTGCGGGTTGGTTTTTTTTTTAATATATAAATGAAATATTTTCAAATAAGTTCGTAATAAAATAAAAATAAATAGTTTATCAAAATAAAAATATAATGGGAATTATTCAAGATGACATATGTAGATAAATGGATATTCTACATCTGTGTATGACATATGTAGATAAATGGATACCAATAAATATAAAAATAAATATAAAGTTCGAAACTACAAAAATAATACCTAAACATAATTAAAACCTTCATTAACGAAACTTTTATTTATTCAAACACAAATATACCATCTAACAAAACAAGCAACTTAAATATAGGTAATATAATTTATTTGTTTTGTTATAATTAGAATTTGTATTTAGTCCGTTCAATTTAGACTTTCGAACTTACATAAAGTCCCAACATTCGACAAAAAAAAAAACATTTAATTACAAACCTACACACCAAATTTCAGAAGAATCGGTTTAAAAATGAGCCCATAAGATGAGATGAATGAGGACATTTAACTTCAATAAGACTATTTTCAGTTTTATTCTTATATATATAATTATTAATCATGAATGTTTTAATTTAAAATTATGTACCTACTTAATTGATTTCAAATAATCAATCAGATTTAAAATAAATATTGATATTATTAAGATAAAACATAATTGATTCAAATATTGAAATAAAAATATCCACCATTTTGAATTTAGGAAAATATATAAACTCCTATCAATTAAATAAAAACATTAATATAATAATTATTTCGGAATGAAACTGAAAAAAAATCCACTCAATAAAATGGAATTTATTCGATGCCATTTTCTACAGATCTAAAATAATTATTAGTATATTTGTATGTTTTAGATCGACGAAGTATCAAGATCATTTAGTATTTTTCATAGAATTCGCGTGACGCGCCGGTCACGTGGTGCATAAAATATCCAATTTCGCAAAACTTCGTAACGTCACAAGGCTCTTAACGTATCTACTTTCTGATTCAATTCCATTGGAGAAAACAATTTTTACCCACGTAAATTATTATCAATTTGGAAAATCTAAACAAACTTGAGCTTATGTTTTAACTAAATTGTGCTTTGAAAATAGTTTTCCACCTGCAATTTGCTACACTTACGCTATTGCTGAAATAAAATAACATGATATAACGCGTCATTTGTGTTCAGCGAAATTATGCCATTAACCGTGCATTACCCATGATCATAAAATATACACACACCTGGGGAACGGTTAAAAATCAAATCGTATAATTTAGTTCAATAATGCAAGCGCAATTTAAAAGTAAAACAATTAGGGGCACGTGTCGGTGTAATGACTAGGGTGCGTTCACGCTGTCTGTAGGTTTGAACCACGTTTGAACTGTACGAGGTAGTGAGCGTGGTGTGGTGGCTCAGTTACTTTGCACACGACCGTGGGAGAGAGGGTCAATGTGTTAATAATTTGCTGGTAATTATGAGTAATTCTTGTATGTTCGTGTTTTCATTGATTTGGTAATTTAATATTAGGTACCTTTTATTAATTTGATTAACTTTAAAAATTTTCGTGTGTTACACTATTTATTTTATAACAACGGGAATTACTCACGTATTTACAAAGGAGTTAAACACTCTGGACGTTTCGAATAGAGCAGTCTTTTTCAGGAGGTGTGAGCGTAATGAAAAGTTGATTAACGTTTAATCAATGAGATTTTAACGGGTATGGGTGTATAAATATATAGTTTTTAACTTAGACCATGAGAAAACACCTTATATAATTTTCGTCTAATATAATCGTCTAAGATTTTTACTTTTCAACGTGAACTGCTGAACATAGGCCTTATAGATTATCTGGTTATTACGTTTTAGCTTTTAATTTATGTTTGTCAGAGAAAATAAATATTTTTTTTTTATTATGACTAATATTATAAACTCGAAAGGTTCTTAGTACCTATGTGGGACGTGTTTATCTTTCTTTAGTGTGATACTTCTATTGCTCTCCACTATCCCACCACTGGATAAACCCTACTCTACCTAATCCAACGCAGAATAAACTACCTAATAAACCGTGAAGTCACTACAATAGATACCAAACTAGCGTCAGCCATTAATAAAATCTCAACTCAACCGAAAAAGAATAGTGTTTCCACATCAGAGGTCACCGGTCTCAATATTTTCCCGATCGGCATTAATTGCAAGTAATAAAATCGATGGGCCATGCATCTGAGCCTTAGCCGATGCGCCGCGGTGTCACTGTGGAAACGGAATAAATCACCGCACGCTCGTGTGAACACCGCTTTATGCGGACTCGGAATGTTGTGAGTGTTTTTGGGATAAAACTGCAGCAAATATATATATTGCTGGAGCAAGCCCGTGTGAACTTGAAGCATGTGTTATGGGTGTCTATTAATAAAAATGCTTATTTTGGACACGCGTACAGACAAACACAAAGACAAAATATAACTAGTTACAAACATTAATAAAAAAACAGCAGAAACAAACCTAACCATTAATATTTTATTTATTCACCTTCTTCTAAGAAATTATAAAATCGTTGATGCTTTTAAAAATTTTCCTATAAAATATTTATATTTTTTAACACAATGAGCTTGAGCTTTTTAAAATTATTTTCAAATTCAGATCAATATTATACATGAATGGTAGTTTTACTTTACAGCATATAGTTAGTATTAATTGTGTCTGTTATAAGACATCAAGCAACGGTAAAACAAACATCTTCGTTTAATCACTGTTGAAATACCTACTACGATATAACCACATATAATTATATATATCTATATATGGTTCAACTTTAGCTCTGATTCAAGGTGTCTGTGAAGTTAGCAGAGCAACTCTTAGCAGAGCATGATTTAACTAGAGTTCTGTTAGCGTGCACAATAGTTCTATAGTTCCTGATACTTTTCAGAAATAGTTCTGACGTTTTTACAGGAAAATTGAAAATACTGAAATGCTCTGCTAACTTCGCATTGGGGCCCAGCAGAGCATCGCTTTAAAACGACACCAATCAAATAATTCTTATATAAAACATATAAATACATAGTTCTACATATAAAAAAACAACTAAAAGTATGTGGAAATAACAAAAATAATATTTAAGGAACAAATTTAAATTTTGTTCAAATTCTGTAAACTAACCTAATAATTAACGATGATTCAGAGGTCTATAAAAAAAGTTTTGTCAGAGTTCCCATAGCGTGCATTGAGTTTTAGTTAGCTAGTACTCTATTCTAGAGGATTCTATAGTAATTTGAAATAGTTCCTAGAATTTATTGAACAAAACAGTGTTATGAAGATTCACCGAAAACGGAATTTTCCTTCAAAGTTGCTATAGTTCAGAGGTCTATAAAAAAGGTTCTATCAGAGTTCCCATAGCGTGCATTGAGTTTTAGTTTGTTAGTACTCTATTTTAAAGGATTCAATAGCATTTAGCAATAGTTCTGAGAATTCGTTGAACAAAACAGTGTTTTGAAGTCTGACCAAAATTTGAATTTTCCTTCAAAGTTGCTATGGTTCAGAGGTCTATAAAAAAGGTTCTGTCAGAGTTCCCATAGCGTGCATTGAGTTTTAGTTAGCTAGTACTCTATTCTAGAGGATTCTATAGTAATTTGAAATAGTTCCTAGAATTTATTGAACAAAACAGTGTTATGAAGATTCACCGAAAACGGAATTTTCCTTCAAAGTTGCTATAGTTCAGAGGTCTATAAAAAAGGTTCTATCAGAGTTCCCATAGCGTGCATTGAGTTTTAGTTTGTTAGTACTCTATTTTAAAGGATTCAATAGCATTTAGCAATAGTTCTGAGAATTCGTTGAACAAAACAGTGTTTTGAAGTCTGACCAAAATTTGAATTTTCCTTCAAAGTTGCTATGGTTCAGAGGTCTATAAAAAAGGTTCTGTCAGAGTTCCCATAGCGTGCATTGAGTTTTAGTTAGCTAGTACTCTATTCTAGAGGATTCTATAGTAATTTGAAATAGTTCCTAGAATTTATTGAACAAAACAGTGTTATGAAGATTCACCGAAAACGGAATTTTCCTTCAAAGTTGCTATAGTTCAGAGGTCTATAAAAAAGGTTCTATCAGAGTTCCCATAGCGTGCATTGAGTTTTAGTTTGTTAGTACTCTATTTTAAAGGATTCAATAGCATTTAGCAATAGTTCTGAGAATTCGTTGAACAAAACAGTGTTTTGAAGTCTGACCAAAATTAAAATTTTCCTTCGAAAATGCTATAGTTCAGAAGTCTATAAAAAAGGTTCTATCAGAGTTCCCATAGCGTGCATTGAGTTTTAGTTAGTTAATACTCTACTTTAAAGGATTCAATAGCATTTAGCAATAGTTCTGAGAATTCGTTAAACAAAACAGTGTTTTGAAGTCTGACCAAAATTTGAATTTTCCTTCAAAGTTGCTATAGTTCAGAGGTCTATAAAAAAGGTTCTGTCAGAGTTCCCATAGCGTGCATTGAGTTTTAGTTAGCTAGTACTTTATTCTAAAGGATTCAATAGCATTTAGCAATAGTTCTAAGAATTCGTTAAACAAAACAGTGTTTTGAAATCTGACCAAAGTTTGAATTTTCCTTCAAAAATGCTATAGTTCAGAGGTCTATAAAAAAGGTTCTGTCAGAGTTCCCATAGCGTGCATTGAGTTTATGTTTGATAGTACTCTATTCTAAATGATTCAATAGTAATTTGATATAATTCCAAGAATTTTTTGAACAAAACAGTGTTTTGAAGTCTGACCAAAATTTAAGTTTTCCTTCAAAAATGCTATAGTTCAGAGTTCGGTGAATCTTCATAAAACTGTTTTGATCAAAAAATTCTAGGAACTATATCAAATTACTATTGAATCATCTAGACTAGAGTACTATCTAACTAAAACTTAATGCACGCTATGGGAACTCTGACAGAACCTTTTTTATAGACCTCTGAACTATAGCATTTTTGAAGGAAAACTTAAATTTTGGTCAGACTTCAAAACACTGTTTTGTTCAACGAATTCTCAGAACTATTGCTAGATGCTAATGAATCCTTTAAAATAGAGTACTAACAAACTAAAACTCAATGCACGCTATGGGAACTCTGATAGAACCTTTTTTATAGACCTCTGAACTATAGCAACTTTGAAGGAAAATTCCGTTTTCGGTGAATCTTCATAACAATGTTTTGTTCAACGAATTCTTAGAACTATTGCTAAATGCTATTGAATCCTTTAAAGTAGAGTACTAACAAACTAAAACTCAATGCACGCTATGGGAACTCTGATAGAACCTTTTTTATAGACCTCTGAACTATAGCATTTTTGAAGGAAAATTTTAATTTTGGTCAGACTTCAAAACACTGTTTTGTTCAACGAATTCTCAGAACTATTGCTAAATGCTATTGAATCCTTTAAAATAGAGTACTAACAAACTAAAACTCAATGCACGCTATGGGAACTCTGATAGAACCTTTTTTATAGACCTCTGAACTATAGCAACTTTGAAGGAAAATTCAAATTTTGGTCAGACTTCAAAACACTGTTTTGTTCAACGAATTCTCAGAACTATTGCTAAATGCTATTGCATCCTGTAAAATAGAATACTAACAAACTAAAACTCAATGCACGCTATGGGAACTCTGATAGAACCTTTTTTATAGACCTCTGAACTATAGCAACTTTGAAGGAAAATTCCGTTTTCGGTGAATCTTCATAACACTGTTTTGTTCAATAAATTCTAGGAACTATTTCAAATTACTATAGAATCCTCTAGAATAGAGTACTAGCTATATAAAACCCAATGCACGCTATGGGAACTCTGATAGAACCTTTTTAATAGACCTCTGAACTATAGCATTTTTGAAGGAAAACTTAAATTTTGGTCAGACTTCAAAACACTGTTTTGTTCAAAAAATTCTTGGAATTATATCAAATTACTATTGAATCATTTAGAATAGAGTACTATCAAACTTAAACCCAATGCACGCTATGGGAACTCTGATAGAACCTTTTTTATAGACCTCTGAACTATAGCATTTTTGAAGGAAAACTTAAATTTTGGTCAGACTTCAAAACACTGTTTTGTTCAAAAAATTCTTGGAATTATATCAAATTACTATTGAATCATTTAGAATAGAGTACTATCAAACTTAAACTCAATGCACGCTATGGGAACTCTGACAGAACCTTTTTTATAGACCTCTGAACTATAGCATTTTTGAAGGAAAATTCAAATTTTGGTCAGACTTCAAAACACTGTTTTGTTTAACGAATTCTTAGAACTATTGCTAAATGCTATTGAATCCTTTAGAATTAAGTACTAGCTAACTAAAACTCAATGCACGCTATGGGAACTCTGACAGAACCTTTTTTATAGACCTCTGAACCATAGCAACTTTGAAGGAAAATTCAAATTTTGGTCAGACTTCAAAACACTGTTTTGTTCAACGAATTCTCAGAACTATTGCTAAATGCTATTGAATCCTTTAAAATAGAGTACTAACAAACTAAAACTCAATGCACGCTATGGGAACTCTGATAGAACCTTTTTTATAGACCTCTGAACTATAGCAACTTTGAAGGAAAATTCCGTTTTCGGTGAATCTTCATAACACTGTTTTGTTCAATAAATTATAGGAACTATTTCAAATTACTATAGAATCCTCTAGAATAGAGTACTAGCTATATAAAACCCAATGCACGCTATGGGAACTCTGATAGAACCTTTTTTATAGACCTCTGAACTATAGCATTTTTGAAGGAAAACTTAAATTTTGGTCAGACTTCAAAACACTGTTTTGTTAAAAAAATTCTAGGAACTATATCAAATTACTATAGAATCCTCTAGAATAGAGTACTAACTAACTAAAACTCAATGCACGCTATGGGAACTCTGACAAAACTTTTTTTATAGACCTCTGAATCATCGTTAATTATTAGGTTAGTTTACAGAATTTGAACAAAATTTAAATTTGTTCCTTAAATATTATTTTTGTTATTTCCACATACTTTTAGTTGTTTTTTTATATGTAGAACTATGTATTTATATGTTTTATATAAGAATTATTTGATTGGTGTCGTTTTAAAGCGATGCTCTGCTGGGCCCCAATGCGAAGTTAGCAGAGCATTTCAGTATTTTCAATTTTCCTGTAAAAACGTCAGAACTATTTCTGAAAAGTATCAGGAACTATAGAACTATTGTGCACGCTAACAGAACTCTAGTTAAATCATGCTCTGCTAAGAGTTGCTCTGCTAACTTCACCAACATTGATTCAAGTCAGTTGCGGAAAGATTAAGTACCGCACGCCAGTGCACAGTGGTGGGTAAGGGCCGGTCCGCACGAGTGCACAACGTGCGGGCCGCAACAAGCCGCCCAATATGCCCCCCGCCCTACGACTTACATGTAAGATTTTATGTATTGCTTTTTATAGCTTTGGGGAAAACATACGTTTTTTCCTCGCTAGTTCGGCATTGAAGGGATGTGCTTTTAGGAATTGATATTTCAAGAGTGAGTATTTGATAGAAAAATGTTTACTATGTCCCGTTCTCAGAACATACCGGTTTCCTCACGATGTTTACCTTTAGGACGTTTTTTCAAGAAGAAAATCCATATGTACCTGGTTGCTACCACAAACCTTCGGAATGAAAGACGAATGTGCACTCTCTCAGCCAAAACGGTTCCTGAGGTGTGGAGGTTGAGGTCTATACCATAGATAAATAAATAAAAATAAATATATATTGCAGGACAATTCACATCCAGCCCCTAGATTGAACTTATTAAATCAAATCAAATCAAATCAAATCAAAACATTTATTTGCAACAAGTATGGTTTACATTACAAGGTCATGTTAGAATAATGGTACATAGGTATCACATACTTGACCGAGACATTCGGCATACAAATATTGGCAATAAATTATAACTTAAAACTAAACATCATTGTCATTAAGTACACATTATATTAAAATTAAATTAAGTAGGTTTAAGTCATGCATTTTAATTATGTAACAGTTCTTTGACAGAATAAAATTGTTTTTCAAGGAGCCATAATTTAACTAGATTGAAGGATCATTTTTATAAGTGCCTATTCCAGCCAGTCCTGTATTAAATAAATAATAAATAAATAAAAATATCTTTATTCAGGTAAGGGTCTTAGTACATAAGATATTACAGAGTTATGTTTTTACGAGTAGTTATATTAAAGACCTATTTCACATTTTAGTTTCGACTCCTTGCTCTAACTAAGTTCAAGACTTGTGATTTAGACGCGAGTGCTCTCTACCTCAATATTATACGTAGGCTTTCAATACATAATTACTTGTAATCTATTACAATGTTTATAATTATATCTAAGAATAAGAAGTCCTGTATTAGAAAATGGTATAGGAAAAATTACAAGATCGTAACCGCTTGGTCCTCGAGTCAATCACTATAAAAATAAATAAAAGTAGTATAGTATTATATAATCTGTGTCTGCAGTTGGTGAAATCAGGCTTTGAATGATGAATTCTCCTCAGGTTCAGGACAAATCCAGCTATGGCAGTTCCTCCTGGAGCTCCTGAGTGACTCCAGCAACGCCGGCTGCATCACCTGGGAAGGAACTAACGGAGAGTTCAAACTGACAGACCCTGACGAAGTGGCGCGCCGGTGGGGAGAGAGGAAGTCCAAGCCTAACATGAACTATGACAAGCTCAGCCGTGCTCTAAGGTAAAATCGGGAACATGGCAAACACCTGGTTAAGATAATGGTAAAGACCTGGTGATGGTATGTGCGAGCATTTGCGATGTGTGGGTACCCGTTTCCGCTCGGCGAATAGCCTGTGCTAATAGATGCGAGTTTGTTGTTGGATTTGTTCATGTGCAAGTTCGTACTTCAGTTTTCTGAAACTAATTTATGTCTTGAATTACGATAGTACGATTTGTCTTAAGAAAGTCATAACAATAAGTGGTTTTCGAGAGAAATGTCGGTCTCTCAGCCATTATGAAATAAAAACGAGATAGAGCCTTTGTTTGTTCTTGATTTTAATCTCCATATCGGTAATTTTAAACACACGATTATAAACATATGAACATTTCCAACAATAAACATTCATGATATAAGAAGATCTATTCTAAGATAAGTTCTCTTCGATGATCTTTGACATTGAATCTAGATAATAACTAATAAATACTGTCCACTAATAGACTTAATTAATTCGTAATTCTTTCAATCTTCTGAAATAGACGAAATAAATCAAATAAATAAATAAATATTGATGGACAATTCACACAGCAGCATCTAGATTTGATGACTTAGCTCTCAAAAAGCTTACCTTAGATAAGAAGAACTTAACATTATCCTGTACTGAATAAGATCAGGAGATTAATCAAGCGTTTCTATTCGCGAATTTGTATTATTGAAACTTCAGTTCAAATTACTAATAATCCTCCTTTACACAGATACTACTACGACAAAAACATAATGACCAAGGTGCACGGGAAGCGGTATGCCTACAAATTTGATTTCCAAGGGCTGGCCGCGGCGACTCAGCCGGCGGCCAGTGACCCCGCCTACAAGTACCAGAGCGACCTGTTCATGAGCTCCTACCACCACTCGGCCAAGCTATCCTCCTTCATGTCTCCGCACGCCGCTATGCCAACCTCTACAGGTAATTAAACGGCTAATGCGAAGCTGAAATGGTTTTTGAATAGGCTAGAGGACTAAGACTTCGGGTTTGATAGGCTCCGCAAAAATTCAAAGATTCATTCATTTAGCCTTATTATAACAAAAGTTGCTATACTGGGCAAGTCATATAATATCAAAAAAGCATCTTTCAAGTTTCTCACGTTAGGTACGTAAAACTAGATGACCTCGCGCGGCCCTTTTTATATTTGTATTACATTTCAAACCTTCCCTGTACTAACTGAGGTTCTACAAATATATCGTAAATATAGTCGTTCTCAAGTTTTAGTGAGAAAGCAATTCATTTTTATTTATTTAGATTATTGTTGAATGGTAGGTAGTTAGGACTTCGACTGTCTTGTTAAGATTGTAAAACGCCAAAGATTCGTGACGGTATGAAAATATTAAGTAGCAAAATACATATCCAGTTTACCAAGACATTATGAAGCTAACCCTAAAGTGACAACATGAAAGCTTCACCCAGCAGATCAAAAATATACAATGTAAAAACTTTAAATAGGTATAAAGTCCTTAAAAGTCCACAAGAAAAGAAATCTTATCACCATTCAACCCCTTACGAAAATTCCTGTCATTTAAAACGTTCAAACGATCCCACAATAAAAATTTAATTACCTGCCTAACATGCTAAAAACCGTGTCTCTAAACACCCTACTTAATGCACCCTTCAACAGCAGTGCATAGTCAAGCACAGTTATCTGTTGTTGTAGCCACAGTGCGCACAGAACAGCTACTTCTCAACACGTGTAGTTTAAAAACATTAAACTCAAAATCATACAGATTTATTCTCTTAAGACGTTTTATTTAATAATTCTCTATGAATATAATTTTTTAGAATTATTCTAAAATACAAATAATAATATAATAATATAATACACACTGACACTGATGTCTAGCTGTATTATTTAGGACACGTCACCAACCGCAAATTTTGTTGAAGAAGATTAATCAGAACATGGATCATTTTGCCAATAAACGTATAAACTTTTTATAACGATTTTCCGAAGATACTTATAATATTTCACTTTCAAAATTTTCGTGACGATGTTGACGTCGAAACGTCGAGAGTGTTTAAACTCCTTTGAAAATACGTGAGTGATTCCCGAATTTATCTACCGAACCATCATCTTAGTTAACCAGCTGTTCTCTACTCACAGAGTTTACGTGTTAATGCGTACAGTCAGCGGCACTAATATTTGCAAAACGCTCAGATCGGGTTGTCACTCACAAGTACTCACTTGACTTAATGGAGTTCAGTCCGAATAGAGTTGAGAGTACCTAATGCTTTTGGGTTAACAGTAACAGTAGATTTCCTTTCTGTTTAGTGTTTAAATTTTGAAATTATGTTAACCACGTTATATGCTAACTAAACGTAAAACTCTATGTAAATAAAAAATAAAATAAATGTTTATTGCAATTTAAGATATATAAAAAAATACAAAATTCGAATACATTAGGTACATTAAAAAAACATGAATTACTCTATTTAATTTAAGCTCTTGTCATCAACAAAAACCATTTCAGCCAATTTTTATTGTTAGAGAAATTATTTATGCCGAGCGCGAATGTTTGTCTAACTTAGGTATATACATTACTGAATACAATTTTTTTAGCTACTTAAATAACTTTATGAGGTCATATACGTACCCAAAAGTGCAATTTTCATATTTTGACATGTTTAATAAAAAATATTCATAACTATTACAAGACACTTTGACCCAAAAAGTACGCGTACAATGTATGAACGCATCAACCATCTTTAAATTTTAATACATATCATATTCTTTAGTTAGATGGATTGAAGATATGTTTTAATTAGAATTTAAAGATTTTTATTACATATTTTTTATTTTGAGTTATGATTGAACCTAGAATTAATCTGTTTTTTAATCCGTGTTGTCCGTCCGTTTTTTAATATAATGCAGAAGATGACAACCACAGAAAAGTACTGTTTGCTCTCGCGATGTGCGAGCAGTATGGCAATATACATAATTCGCGAGAGCAACAGAAACAAATAACAGGTCAATTGACTAATTTGCTTCGCGACTTACCGCGTAGCTTTCACCGTTCATGAGCCTTCTTGTTTCAGCGTCAATCTTCCCATCGGCATCGTGGGGTAACTGGGGGGGAGGGGGCAGTAACCTCTACTCCCCTCACTCGATGGCTCCCCCCCATGTGGCGTCGCATCTTGGATCCTACCCGCACTACGCATGACCTGTCTACCATAATGATTTGTCTGTAGAGAACTACTTGTAAAATATCTTAACGATTTGCATGGGTTTTTATACAGAACTAGCTGACCCGCCCGCGTCTTTGTCCGCTTTATTCTGATGTTTACTCACCTTTTAAACCCTGGGCAACTACGAATATATTAAAACCATAGCACCTAAATCGTCCCAGCCGTTCTTGAGTTATAGAATTACAACAAAAAGTGGCATTTTTAAATTTAATTTAAAGAAGATATATATCAAAATATCAGAATTCTAGCCGTAACTCAGGCTTCGAACTTCCCACGGGATAGATGTTGCTGAGTGTATAATTCAGTAATATAATTATTATTTTTAGTTGACCCGCCACAGCTTCGCTTTTAATGTTAACGTTAACCATTACGTTAATTGATGTTATCTAAATTTCATGATATATATTGGTATGAGAACCTATTTAAGGCGCAATATACGAGTTAGGTATTTCCATTTTTCATATTGCACTCGAAGAAAACTTTTTGATCATCATCATCATGAAGCAATAGTAATATTGAAATGTTCTCTACAGACGCCCCTCGTAGTTTTTAAGTACAATTATTTGAAATCTGTTTTCATATTTTCCTCATTAATTTTATCGTCACAAGCCCAAAGGAGCTTTTAATAACTTATTGCATAATACAACGCAATATATCATTTAAAATAAATAAATGTTTTATTTTAGATATGTTATTTTTATGTATAAAACATACTTGTGATTGTTAGTAGTTTTCTCTTCTGTCGTGACAATAAGTCACACAATACTAGTCTTAAAGTATGTAAATATTAGATACTCATTATAATTAAGTAGAATTATTTATTTAGGATAATATAAAATTTTATTGGACTTTTGTAAATGTATCGGAATTACACGTGATAATTCGTGATAAAGTTTTAAATAATTTTTAGTTATTATTGGTTAAAAAGTTATTGCGATTTATTACGTAGTCTCGTATACAGGGTGCCTCGAATATGAAATATAGATTTATTATTTATTCACACTTTTCCATAAAAACATATCTTTTGGTTTATTATTAAAAAATGTTTTAATTCAATACTAGCTTTCCGCTTCGCGGCTTCGCCCGCGTAAAAAGTAGCCTATGTCCTTCTCCTGATTCTAAGCTACCCCCACCCCCACAAGTTTTCAGCCAAATCGGTTCAGCCGTTCTTTAATTATAAATAGTGTAACTAACTCAATTTTCTTTTAGATAGAAGATAATTATATAGTTGGCATTATAACATTTTATATCCCGAAACATGGCTCGTTAACCTTTTTGGTATCTCACATATTCGGGAAAACCTGTATTATTATTAAAAATGGAGAACTACCAAATAATCTATTGAATATTCAGTATTAAAGTAATTTATGTCGTCTTTATCGAATATTGGATTGTGTGTTCAGTATTATTGGAACTACATTCATTGTAACAGTTTTAAGGTATAATAAATTTAGGATCAAATTGAATTCGTTTCAAAATGAAACAACAGTGTGTGAACATAGGTTGCCTTTTAAAAATAATAACCTATTCAAATTTAATTTTATGCTATGTACCTACCAGATAATATTTAAAATTTTCATGGTTGTATACACTACGGCACTACCTTCTTAGATATGATACAAAGTAAGGTATGGTTTAATGACTTTTTTCTTAGTATTTCAACATTAATTAATGCATCCTGATGACAAGGAATCTATAGTTCCTTTTGGTAAACAACAAATATCGAGTGTCCAATCATAAACTAAAGCTTCGATGTACTGTCAATTAATTAATTTGTTTGTAAACGTTTAGAGTTTTCATAAATTTTCTCGAATAATCTACTAAGCTTTGTAATCATCTAACACCTGGAAAACTTTAAAATTATAATCCCAAAATATGGATAAAAAATATAATAATTAGAACCTCAGTCATTAGGGTTGGATATAGATGTTATTATGATTAATTAAACATGAATGTTGTTTTTTATAAGAATGAATAAATTGAAATACACAATACATGTAACAAACTTTTTGTTATTAGTTTCAAAATCGACGAAAACTTTTCCAATTACTGATGATAAAATATGTATATAAAATTAGAATACATATAGGTACCTATTTTAAAAGTGCAATCGTACTAGATTTAGAATAGTTTAGTATTATTCTAAAACCTAAGTAAGTTTTAATGTATTAAATGATTATTTAAGTAGGTATATATTTGCAAACTTTTTTCTGTGGTCTTCGGGTGTTTTTCTTAAGCTAAATAATTTTCTAAATTTTAACATACAGACTTCGAAATAAGTTAAATCATGATTGTGATAGTAATTAGGCGTATTTTTTACATTTTAATACATTGATTAAAAAAAATATTACCTTAATCAAATCGTGTTCTCGTTTAGAGAACATTTTTACGATATTTTACAGCCCTGTCTGTAGGTACTTATACGAATTTGAAAAATAATCATTTGTTTATTCTCGCTTAGTCACAAATTAATGATCGAGCTTAAGAATATTTCATTTAACATAAATTAATTAATATTAAACACCCGAATGATTTTAGAAAACAGTGCAATTTTTTTCACCCCTGCAAGTGATTTTACCATTGTGTTACCTAAAAATATCTTGTGATCGTAGATTTCAGTCAATAAAAAGTATTTATATTATTTATTTTTAATTTAAATAAAAGTTTTAATTATAAGTTTTTTTAATGCATGTGTCATATTATAGGAATCATTTTAGTCGTAGAAATACAATTGTATAGATGTTATTGTACTTGAAAATGAATAAACAAAATGAAACGTATTTTTATTATGAAATTCCTGAAATAATGGTCTTGCCTACTCCCAACACCATGCTTCAATGCATTCTCCTATAATCCTGTTGCCTTTTGAAAATATAATAAGTACACAAAATATCCGCGAAATGCAAACCCCTGATTGAACGCAATCTATCCTACCTAACCTAACCCTGGTACGGGAGGCGTTATTGCACGACCACTTATTCTATGAACAGCTGTTTTTCATGCTTCGTTTGCATGAGGCAGTAGGTTTCCAATTAATACACTGAAACCAGCTCTGGCTGGTACCAGATACCAACCAGCTTTTGTTTAGTTTAACTTAGTGTATCTGAATTCGGCTGCGCATCTACCTATCTTTTTTTTTTTTTTTTTTTTTTTTAATTTAACCTATGTTGTCCCACTGCTGGGCAAAGGTCTCCCCTTGATTTCGCCAGTTTTCGCGATTTTTTGAGATCTCCGACCACTCTGGCTCAAATGCGTCCAAATCATCCCGCCAGCGCTTTCTAGGTCTTCCACGGCGTCGCTGCCCTTCTGGAACCCAGTTTGTGACGAGCCCGGCCCAACGGTCTGGCTGCATTCGAGCCACATGCCCTGCCCAATCCCATTTCAAACGTGCCGTTTTTAAACCAACGTCTGCTATTCCAGTCTTGGCGCGTATATCGGTATTTCTTATGCGGTCAGATCTTTTGACACCGAGGATGCTTCGTTCCATCGCTCTCTGGCAGATCTTCAGTTGAGACTTTTGTGTTTCAGTCAAAGACCAGGTCTGAGCTCCATAGGTCAATATGGGCAGGATACATACGTCAAGGAGTTTACGCTTTAGTGATAATGGTAGCGAACCTTTTAGAAGTTGTTTCATGGACCAGAAGCTCTTCCATGCATTTTCAATGCGGCGATTTATTTCGCTGTCTTGCCGATTATTGAAGGAGACAATCTGGCCCAGATAGATGTATTGGTTGACGTATTGTATTTCCTGTCCATTTACTTCGACTCTACGTCTTATGCTATTAGTCATAACCTGGGTCTTGGACCGATTCATTTCTAGTCCCACCTGAAGACTTGCTGTGCTCAGGTCTTGGAGCATTTCTTGTAGTTCTAAAGCTGATGGAGCGAAGAGGACTATATCATCAGCAAAACGTAGGTTTGATAGTTTTTTATTACCGATGCAAATTCCCTTCATTGTCCAGGATGTTTCTAAGCTCCGAAATATTTCCTCTAATGTACTTGTAAAGAGTTTTGGTGAAAGTGGGTCTCCTTGTTTCACACCTTTTTCGATTTTGAATGCTGGCCCACAATTTTCAAGTTTAATTCTGGCTGTACTATTATTATAGATGTATTTCAATAAATGTATATAAGTTAAATCTATTTCTTGGTTTTGAATGGCTGTGAAAATGGAAGAATGAGTAACACTATCGAAAGCCTTTGTATAATCTACAAAAGCTATATATAACGGTTTTTTAAATTCTGTGTATTTTTCTATAACTTGGTTTAAGGTGTGTAGATGGTCGGTGGTAGAGTATCCAGAACGAAATCCTGCTTGTTCAGGAGGTTGGTGAGAATCTAGTGTTGAGTCTATTCTAGTTAAAATAATTTTTACAAAAACTTTATAAATATGCGAGATTAGACTTATCGGCCTATAATTGTTGATGTCTGATTTTGAACCTTTTTTATGGAGTAGAATTATATTTGAATGGCACATTTCTGGTGGTAGTTTGCCAGTTAAAAGTATCTTGTTAAATAGATTTGTTAGATGTGGTAGGAGTGAGTGTGCGCCTATTTTTAATATCTCGGTTGTAATGCCATCCTCTCCCGGACTTTTATTAAATTTTAAGCTTTTGATGGCTACATGCGTCTCCTTGCCCGTAATGAAAGGGATAGTATCAGAAAATATGAAGTTAGGTTCTGTAGTGCATTTTAATGGGTCAGAATACAGTGATTTATAAAAGTTTGTGCAAATTTCCATTATCTTATCTCTATTGCTGTGTTTGTTGCCATTGTTATCGACTAAACTGTTGATCCATGTTTTTTCAGATGACATACCTTGCTTAGCTACTCTAAGTGATGTATTTCTTTGAAGCGCTAATTGGACCAGTTGACAATTGTAATTCCTTAGATCTCTTCTGATACTACGTTTAACCTGTTTGTCGATAGCATTATGTTCTCTAGTGCCTATGGATGAATTTAATCTAGTGTTAATGAGTTCCAAAGTATAGGGAGATAAACGATTGGTTTTTAATTTTTTAGGCTTTTTAATTTTTTTGATGGAACTGCGAATGCTTTGTACTATATCGTTATATTGTTTATTAACGTCATCACTTTCATCTCTAGTTAGCAGGCTAAAGCAATTTGTAATTTCTAAATTAAATTGTTCAGAATGTTGTAAAAGTGTTGTTTTAGACAGGTTTTTTGTTTTGAATAGGGATGCTCGAAGAATTTTGAAATTAAACTTTAATTTGGCGCGTAAGGGTCTATGGTCAGAGCTAAATTTGATTTTATTAATGACACTAACGTCATTTATTATCCGCCTTTCAGAACACAAAACATAGTCAATCTCATTTTTTGTTACTGAATTTGGAGCAACCCATGTCCACCGCCTTTGTTGTTGCTTTTTGAAAAATGAGTTGGCAATGAGTAACTTCTGTCCGAATGCAAAACTAATTAATCTGCTACCCCTTTCATTTCTATCACCGAGACCATATGGACCTACTATAGTACCGTTATCCAGATCTTGTCGGACTCCTACTTTTGCATTAAAATCGCCTAAGACGATGTTGTAGGTGCTGTGATTTTCATGACACGCTGTGTTTAGAAGATCATAAAATTCCTCTACCTATCTAAGCTATTAATTACGGAACCGTAATTATCAATCCCGAATTCACTCAAATCTCTTAAAATTTATAATAACTCACAGCGTTGCAGAACTCCAAACAAATATTTAGTACTAACTCCACCTTCCGTATAAAAAAGTTAAATGCAGGAAGTAGGTACCTATGTATTCTCAATCTAAACATTGTGGGAGAATTCTACTTCAGCTTGATCTAAAATATTGAATTTCTTACTTCGAGCTAGCTAAGTGTTACGTGTTGGTAATGTTTTGGATTGTTATTAAACTATCTTGTGTTGTGAAACCACGATGATAAAACTTCATACCGCCACTGAAAGTTGGGCTATTGTAGGTCTTTATGAAGTAGATGAATGTTTAAAAGCTGAAACAGGCAAATGTAAATCTGTTTCACCTGAAAATAGTACTAAAGGTTTTTTGGTAACCACTAATAAAGTTGTCAATGTGAGAAAAGTCTCAATTCCTGGAAGCGTCCGTGGCGCGCCTACGCCAAAACAGAAGGGTAAAAAAGTAAGGATGAAGCAAAATAGATAAATAAAAAACCTTTTAAATAAAGAAGTCTCTGAAAATAAATAACCAGTTTAACACACCAGGTTATAACAGTGATTATAAATAAACTGGAGTCTTCAGAAACTAAAAATATACCTTCTATAATAAGCACTTGATTCTACACAAAAAAATGGAGGTAGGTAGTTTATTAGTCAGAATGCAGTTAAAAAATTAATTATCACCTGTGCTAGTGTATCATATCACTGTGTTACGGAGTGGTACTGAGTTCTCGTCCCTTGCATTATGACTTATTTTAGAATGACCATAACAAGCTTTACTCATTGCTAGATCGTAAACAAGTACCTAGTAGTATAAGCTGAGATTTTATTATGTAGGTTTATTACACAGATGATCAATTTTATTTACAAATAGCTTTTCACCGTTTTACACTTTTCCGCAATTTTTATATAAACCTCACGGAGGCCGAGACCTCTCCAACGAATGCAAAAATCATGGAAATCGGTTCGTGCGTTCTGGAATTATAGCGTCAGGAAGAAAAACCCGACATATTTTTATATAGGTACTTACTTAGAAGATTAGTAGGTATATCAATGACTCGCTGTTCTGTGTGCGTGTGTGTTTCAGTTAGAGCCCTCGCTAACTACAGACTTTCTATCGGCCGATAGTTTGGTCGGGCTTATAATCAGTATGAAGATGTATGCAAGTCCGCATACTACAACGATTTGGTATCGGCCGATAAACGTTACGGGGCAGTGGTCCAACTGCTCTGTCCAACTAGTTGGACCACGGGCCCTGGCAAAGGCCCGTGGTCCAACTATCTTTGCAGTTGGACCACGGGCCCTAGTAAAGGCCCGTGGTCCAACTTAAACTATTTCAAATAATACAACTGCAATTATTGTAACCACAACACCTTTTTAATTAAATAATTGGTTTTTACTTTTTTTTTGTTTTTAATTTAATGTAATGTCCTTTAACTAGAGTTATGTACAAGTACGTTTATTATGTAAATGTAGACGAGTGAGAGTGGCTCAGATATGATCTTAAGTAGTAGTAGTAAGAAATAACAATAGGCCATGCTTTAGAAAAGTTACGGTGATATATTATGTTAACCGTCAACCGCCAATGTCAAGTTAGTGAGTTTCATGACAATTTTTTATGTTTTCGTGTACAGAGTGGAACGGAGAGTACAAATACAGTCAAATGTTTTACAGAAAGTAAATTGGCAACTTATATGGGAAAATCGAATTGTTGTTATACTTTATCTTCTTCGTAATTTTTCCTTAATTACTCACCTTTTAAACCTTCCCTGGACTTACTACGAACATTTCAAGACCAATACCAGCTCAATCGGCCTAGACGTTCTCAAGTTTTAGCCAGACTAACGAACGGAGATTCATATTTATTTATATAGATAGATTTTTTAAGAGAAAAGGACATTGTTTTAATTTTTGTATCAAACGTTGTAAACCAATAATTTAATTAAAAAGAGGCCAAGAGCGAGTCGGACTCGCCCATTTAGGCTTCCGCAGCAATTGTTAATATGAAATTTTATTTTTAAGTTTCGGTTCGAAGTATGGGGGACCCCCAAATTTAATTGTTTTTTTTTCTTTTTTCTTCCGTTATCATTTAATAAAGGTTAAGTCGGATTTCTTTGTTTTATAGTAATAACAATAGTTTTAAGAATAGGGATGTACCATAAATTTACTTTTTGTTATAGATTAAAAAATACTTTTTTATTCTTTTAGTGATGTTAAGTTAAAATTAATAAAAAGGTTACAATAATTGCAGTTGTATTATTTGAAATAGTTTAAGTTGGACCACGGGCCTTTCCTAGAGCCCGTGGTCCAACTGCAAAGATAGTTGGACCACGGGCCTTTGCCAGGGCCCGTGGTCCAACTAGTTGGACAGAGCAGTTGGACCACTGCCCCGTAACGCCGATAAATAAGTTTGATAGGCTTCTCACCTGCGTTCAAACTGAAAGATGATCAAACTATCGGCCGACTGCTATATTAGTATGGAGCTCCTTGCAAGCGCGCACACTGACCGATTGTTTAGTCGGCCGATGGTTCACTTCGCTCCGAGTTTTGGAGCCGGAAGGTCGTGCATTCTTTCATTATGTCCAATTCTACTCAATCGCTCGTTGTAGAAACGTAATCTAATTTTAATTTTCGGGTAATCTAGTAATTTTGAATGCATCGTGTAAAATTTTCCATTTAATAATCTAGTACTGTAGATGGGATGCACACAATACTCTCAGACTCTCTTCTTGATTTTTCTCCTCCGTTGTATGAGAGCAATTATAATATTTCTGGACAATATTTTACTACGAGAAACTTCCATTATGAGACAGCTCTCTTCAACAGGTAGCTTAAAAACTGAATATCGTCGGCCGACTGTTGCCTAGTTTGCGCACCCACCACCAACCCAACTGTTTAGTTGGCGTAGTGTGCGCGCTAACAGCCCAACCCGACCAAAATATCGGCCGATAGAAAGTCTGTAGTTAGCGGGGGGTCTTAGTGTAATGGCGTCTACACACCAAAGCCGGCGGCCCGCCGGCACAGCCCGGCGGTGGTACAAAATAAGGCCGGCGGGTTGGGCCGCCGGGCTGTGCCGGCGGGCCGCCGGCTTTGGTGTGTAGACGCCATTACACTAAGACCCCCCGCTAACTACAGACTTTCTATCGGTGGTACAAAATAAGGCCGGCGGGTTGGGCCGCCGGGCTGTGCCGGCGGGCCGCCGGCTTTGGTGTGTAGAGCGCTTAACCTTTATAGTCCGGGATCCGTAGTACATTGAAATCAAGTGATTACTAACAAGCTAATTTTTCGTGAGTAGCTTAATTTTAATGAGACGCCCAAAAATATCCTGTACTCAACTTTTGATTGTGGTAGCTAACAGAGATATCGAGGATTAAATATGTCGATTTGATGATCCAAAAAAATGTATTACTAACCGGTTGTTTTTTAGTTATATCGTAAAATAATGATCTAAATTATATGAAAAAATATTTGTCCTACAAAACCTATGGTTTGATCAAAGAGTCCCCCATTTCCAAAATGTATCGAAAACGAGGTCAAAATAAATGATTACTAACCAGCTGATTTTTTGTTGTATACTTAATTAATATTTATAAAATCTAACTGACATATTGTCCTACAAATTTCGTGGTACGTTATCCCGGTCCTACGCCTAGACATTGTTAATACCACAAGACCATTTATTTCATTAGTAACTGTAGGACAAAAATATGACAGAATAGGTTAGTGTGTTCCTTGCCCAAATGTAACAATGTCCTACAAAAAAATAGGTATGTATCGCTAGTCCGACAAGAATTGTAATTTTTAAGTTTGCCTATTTGTTACATAGAAAGTTAAGTCGGCGTCAGTGTAACAACACACCCGCAATAAAATATAATTTGTAATTATGTCAAAGACATTTTCGTCGGATTTCGCATCTACTCAGTTGGCGTAATGGCAAGTCGAACTCGGTGACGCACAGTCACCGAGTTCGATCCCCCGAAAGAGAGTTCTTTTTGTGATTATGGATAAGATAGTGATTTTTATTTAATTTAAATAACTTTATTTTATAGTTATCTAGGTAAAAAAATATTGTAGGTATTAAGTATTTATACAACTATACTTATTTGAATATTATAAAGCTGAAGAGTTTGTTTGAACGCGCTACGCAGAAGTATTAAAATAATTATTATTAAAAACTAAATTGTCTAAAATAATATCAGAAAATGACGCAGACAAAGTCGTGGGTAACAGCAATAATTATAAAGCTAAGAAGGTTGTTCGATATTCAAAAATAAACCACCTACATGACTTGAACATACATACTTAATGACCTGATTCCACCATCTCCTTTCCACTCCAGGACAAGCAGACGCACGGCGAATTATAACCCGTATTTAGTGGATAACTGGATATATCTCATACACCCGCACTATGCGATTCTCATCCACCTTTATAGTTCGCACCGCTAAGGTCTAAGGTACGGACGGACAGACGGACGGACGGACATACATGACGAATCTATAAAGGTTCCGTTTTTGCCATTTGGCTATGGGAATGGGACCCTAAAAATAAGTTATTATGACTGGTTGGTAATAATCTATTGTGACCTTGTTTTAGATACATTTTGGAAAGGGAGGACTCTTTGATCAAACCATAGGTTTTGTAGGACAAATATTTTTTCATATAATTTAGATCATTATCTTACGATATAACTAAAAAACAACCGGTTAGTAATCAATTTTTTTGGATCATCAAATCGACATATTTAATCCTCGATATCTCTGTTAGCTACCACAATCAAAAGTTGAGTATAGGATATTTTTGGGCGTCTCATTAAAATTAAGCTACTCACGAAAAATTAGCTTGTTAGTAATCACTTGATTTACATGTACTACGGATCCCGGACTATTAGTTCAGTATTAATTTATCGGATCCACGCTTTCACATTTTGGTGAATTGAAGACAACTAGGCTTGAGTAAATCTTGTTTAAACTAATTGCTAGAGGTCAAACTAAATGGAGAAAACTGTAAATAGGTAGTAAAAACTGTGAAGACGGTAATCTAGCCCCCAACGTCGCAAGCGGACCTTCGCCCGCTGTAGCACTGAGGTCGTCAAAAAAATTATTGCCAAACCAGTATTTGATACCAAGTATCCCCAGACTTGATGCTACCAGTATTACCTTCCGAGTTCCAATTCGATTGCGTTCCTTCCACTCGACACCATCAAAACGACACCATCGATGGTGTCGTATGGAATCTCTATTCCATACGACACTACCCTAGTGATGTCCAGAAACGCGTATTTTTATAGATATATTTTTCACATGCATTGATCCAACCCCAAAGTTATTATTTCAAGTTATCTATAGTTTGACGATAATTTAACATTAGCTTTTATGTATTTTATGTCGTTAGTATTAGTATCCATGTCCATTGTGAATAATTAAAATATTCGGACGGTAAGACAATAATATGCAAATTGCAATTAACAATGTCAAGATGACCATTTGAGACAGATAAAATAAATAAATATAAGTAATAAATAAAATATTGCTGGACATTTCACACAGTGACATAAATTGATAAATATAAATTTGATAAAAATATAAACTTTATCAAATGGCATAGGTACCTCATTATTGAAACAGCTTGAACTTAATTGGAGTTTTCATATTAACAACTTTGTATGTTAGGTAACCTCACTAATAGTCGGTGGTGTCGTATGGAATAGAGATTCCATACGACACCATCGATGGTGTCGTTTTGATGGTGTCGAGTGGAATGAACGTTCGATTGAAGTCCCCCACAGCAGACAAAGAACGGTAAAATAAAAAACAATTTAAAATAAAATTTTATTATTAGGTAACTTAAACAAAGGTTCATTAAATTTTACACTACAACAAAATAAATAACATCATGTTTAGCTATGAAAAGGTGGCTGATCAGCCTAGCAATAAACTAAAGGTAGGTAGAAAACTAGTGGTAACCAACTTTTATTAAGTTATTTAAAGGGTTCGTTTGGCCATCGAGTACCACACGATTAAAAATGGAGCCCAAAGTCCTACACCAAAGAATACACACCAAATTACAGTCGCCACGTATCTGAAATAGAAAGCTAATATTAATTTCGGAATTGTGCTACAGCTTCTGGAGTATTTGGTATAAGTATAGTAAAACCATTTCTAAAATGAACGCCACTCCACCGAATTCTGTATTTTTTTTCTGTGTATTCTGTTTTTCTGTATTTCCTCTCACACGTTGAAATCATCACGGTTTTGTGGAGGGGAGTTCATTTTTAGAATGGTTTTACTATACCTATCTATCATTAAACATAACAGACAGCTTGGTACCTGCTGCTGCTGTCTTCTGGTATAATTATATCCCCGAAAAACTTTAACGACATCCACATGAAAGGATGTGGTAGTATTTAAGAACAATTATTCAATTTCACAAACATTTACTAAGTAACTAGCACTATAGTCGTGTAGTCGTTGCAGCAGTGACGTTCATCTTGTCTCCAAGAGAAGCGTGCTGTGACTAGGTTTTCAGAGAAGTGTATTTATTACCGTGGAGTGAGTACTCAATGAAATCAAATACCTGTGTCCCATTGGGAAGAACGTAAATTGAGGTTTTTTATACCAACTGCCATCCTAAAAGACCATTATCTACCTACAACCTTATAACCTTTTACCTTAAGGTTTAACATAACACCCCTATTTACGTTCCCACTGCTGGGACACAGGGAATTCTCTCTTGCCGAGAGAGATTAGGCCTTAATTCACCACGCTGGCCAAGTGCGGGTTGGTGAATGACACATTTTCTTCAAACTTTTCACAGTTCTCAGAACATGCCGGTTTCCTCACGATGTTTGCCTCCACCGTTAGAGCACGTGTTTTTAAAGCACACATAATTTTCCAAGAAGAAAAATCATAGGTGCGCGGCGGGGTTTGAACCCACGACCTTCGGAATGAAAGTCGAGTGTGCTCCCACTTAGCCAACACGGTTTCCTTAAGGTTTATTTTCTCGAAATTACCTTAATTAAGTAAGGTTATAAGGTTTCTCGAAATTAGGTTTTGGTAGATAACATTCTTCTGACTGTTTCTATTCGTAGTTACCTACGTACATACCGGTTAGGCAAAGAGAATGGCAAGTTGTCGAACGGCTGCGGAGGGCCCTCGTCGTGCGAAGAGTACTTCCGCGTCTGCAGCGTCTTCGGAGCCTGGACCCTGAACAGCAGGGGGCGAGCTCGCAGCGAACTCGCTACGAGGCATCTCAGGTGGTTCATGGCGATCTGCCTCCAGAGAACTGCAACTGCCACACAAATTTTATTAAGAAATTTTATGAATTTATGCTTAATTGTTTGTTTGATGTTTAGAAAATAGTTTACCAGAAATAAATTGTAGGTATCAATTGCGTCAGGTGTCAATGTTTGATTACCTTGCCTTTCAATTTTATTATAAATTCGAATTTATTTAAACCTAAGGAGAATTTACTTATCCTTTTTTTTAAGTTGTCCTTATTTTTGGTTTCTGTTGACCAATAACTTTATCTATACCACAGAATATAATAATTACTTCGCAATATATTACCAAGGGGTGTCATCCTTAACAAAAAATATGTAGTTCACTAAAAATGATCATAGAAAGCGATAAAAACAGCGATTTCAAGTTTATTGAAATAATAGTCAAAATAAAAAGTCGATATATACAATTATCACGTGTTTGGTTTGAAACAAATAATATGTCATATAATATTTTAAATAAAAAATAGACGGATAAAACCTCGGAAATGTTTAAATACGTAATTTTAAAATATTTGTTATTTCAACCCGTTATCGACATCCAGTGGTATAATGTGTAACTAGATAATGAATAGGCTATCGAATTGAAAAATTTTACTCCTCGCTCCTAGATGGCGTAGGTGCATTTTGTCTTCCAAAGTGCTTCCAACAAATTGGGTAAGTAAAAGCCGATAATAATTTAAATTTTGTATTTGTACCTACTTATAGCAATTCACGAAGGTTTCTTAGCTGGATAAACCTCTGATGGTGACTAGAAGGTATTAAATATTTATTTCGCATACTTATTATAGGTAGTAGCCGTATTAAAGGCACGAAAGATAATAAATAATTCACAGTATGTACTTTGCTAATGTCTAATTTAGTAATAAGTAGTCCTGAATTGAGATATTTATGATTTGAAATTTATTGAAATTGTCTACGAAAATTATAAGAACATAACATAGAAAATCATTGATAGGTACCTAGTCATAATTTTGAAATATGTAGGTATACAGTTTGGTTTGAAAATAAATAAATATTTTAGCAATAAAATTATTTATCGTTATAATTTGATGTTTAAATTACATACAACTCTAATTTACCGGAGCACAGCCTGCCTTCCGTCCAATGAAGTATATTATTCCTACTTCATTGCTTCCGTCCTTGCTTAGATTAGAAGAATTTCCTTCTTCCACAGAGTTATTAATCTGTGCCTTCTTCTGATCTGAGTGCTGAACGCCAAAATAAAAATAAAAGAATTGCCTTTATTTACATGTTTCATTCATTGCAGTCGTTCCTCAGCTTAGATTCCTCAGAAGAAGGAATATTATCTAAGAGTCGTTCAGTCAGTCAGTCTTGCGCTCGTTTCGTTAGAGTATTATTGTTCTGTGGTCTTGCGTGTGGATAACTGCCAATCATACAAATAAAGTAATTTGTGTTTTTAATTTGTGATTATAGTATTATGCTAAGTTAATAATATCATGTACTCTAAACTAAATATAAAACTAATCTGAAATAAAAATAAATATGTCTGCAAAATCATTGTTATTAAAAAAATCAAACCTTGCTAGTATTCTCAGCGATGAAGCCCCTCTGTACTTCAAACATTTACAATATTGGTTAAAGATGTGCATTACTAAAGCAAGTTTGATTTTGTTGCTGAAAAATTACTTGAAGATTATTCATATTTTTTCCACGAAACTTTTGTTCGGGCGTTTCTAAACAGAATGGGCAAATTTAACCATCTTGTTTTAACTACCGGCAAATCTGGCATTCTATAATTTTTTTTTACTGTACCTTATAAAATTACAATGATTATATTTTATTTCAGGATTATTTGCCTGGCGAGTCACTAATACTGGGTCGTTTTTTGCTACACGCCTGGAATTTCGGCATTGTTGATGTTGATGATCGGGCAGTAAGAGGGGTAGCTACAAAATATTATTTAAGAAAAGTTCTTAGGGCTGTAATAAATGACGCCAAAAAAAGTGTTAAAACCAAAGTCATCAGCCCTTTTGACAAGTTGTGAAACCAAACAATCACAAAGCTGTGTAATCACAAAAGAGTCTATAATGGAAGACTATAGAGCTGACATTATCAAATCAATAAAATCAAGACCTACTTTGCTTGCATATTACGCAAGCACGCCATTAATGCATAATCAACAGTTTTGGACAGCGTTCAAAGAACCCATAGAAAATGAACCTGAACTAACAAGAGATTTAGCAACAATTTATAATAATTTAAAGCAGGGTTTACCAACAGCTACAGATGAATTAGAGTTTATAAAGAAGAGTACAAATACGACTACCGACGCCGGGTTTTACATTGGTATATCGCCTAACTTACAACAAAGTCAGAGTTTATTAATGTGTACTATAGGAAATACTATTTACATAACTGGTTGTCCGGCAAATAACAATGCTACAAGTCCAATTCTATTACAAAATAATATGCTTAATACATCTATCAAAACTGAGCCTGATAGACCTTCAGGAAAAGAAGAAAGATGTACTATGCTATTTCAAAGTTTAAGTGACTCTTCCATTGAACCTCAACCTGGATGCTCGTCTGATTTACAGATAAATGATAGTTTTTCTAAACATTTTTATAAAACCGAAATCAATGGTGAACCCAGTCCATTGACCAATTTAAAGAAAAGTTATGATCCTATTCAAGACATGAAAAGTTTTCCCATTAAAACTGAATCTATGCTATCAGATGATCGGTTAACGGTTAAAAGATCACGTAGGCATGCAACCTATCTACCAGTGAGAACTAAGAATGTGTCCACTAATACTAACTCTTCTATTAAAACTGGCAAGCAGATAGATATCTTTAACTCTCTCAATCTAGCAGAACCTAGATCCATTAAAATAATAATAAAAAATAAAAACACAAAATATTTGCCAACCACTTCTCACTCAGTGACACCACAAAATTCTTCCATCAAAATTGAGGCTGAAGTTTCAAAAGATATGCAGAACAATAGTATTTTCACCGAAATTCATAATTCTAAATCTATGCAGCCAAATGTCATGCCGAATCTTACAAAGAATTCATTTTGCCATATAAATGAAGAACTCGAGTCAAATGATGACCCTGGACCATCAAAAAAGAGGCCGAAATTGGATAATAACCTTGATGGGCAGAAAATTAAGTAAGTATATAAGTTGTTTAATGTTAATTTTTGTGGGGGTAGATATAACATAAAATAATGCTTTATACACACCTGTGTATGTGTATATAGCACAGGATTGTGTTGTTGGTAGCACATTTTATTAAACATGGCCTATAACTGCTTAGTTAGTAATGGCAGTTATACTAATATATTTTTACTTTATAGTACACTGAAACTGAATACCACCCTTTTCATCAAGGTTTATAAAAAAAGACTAGACATATTCATATTCATTCATATTCATTTATTTACAACTATAGGAACATCACAGAACACTTAGTCACGTCAACAAGTTACAATAAATGATAATAGTAATAATTAATAACTATGTATTATTAAACAATAATACATAGTTATTAATAAAACAAAAATCAAAATTTAAAATTTTAATGACATGTCAAATTTTACATAAAATAGAATACATTCAATTAAAGTAAGTATAGTAAAACCATTTCTAAAATGAACGCATCTCCACCGAATTCTGTATTTTTTTTTCTGTGTATTCTGTTTTTCTGTATTTCCTCTCACACATTGAAATCATCACGGTTTTGTGGAGGGGAGTTCATTTTTAGAATGGTTTTACTATACATATGTCTAGGATCCATTCATGTCAATAAGATACAAAACTTAATTAAATAATGCTGCTGTATATGGGCATTGTCAAATTAAAAGCTAGGTATTGTTTTGACATCAAAAGGAGTGTCATAAAAATATAAATAATTAAAACATGAGTAATCATAATGATCTTTGGCACAAATCTCCTCGATATTATTCAGCTTCAGTACCTATAAGTTCCTGGGATGATGTTGATTATTATATCAAAAGGTTGATTGGTGATAATTATTCATTTATTTAATTATATAAATTAACATTTTAGTTATTAATTATTCTGCTGTTCCTATAAATTGCTAGTAGTAGTTTATAAGTTGTATTATGTAACAATTAACAATAAATTGTTAGCTGTAAGTTTTCTTAAAATTTGTAAAATAATATAATAATATAAATTTATATCTGGTTTCAGGCCCACAGAAGAAAAGGTGACGCCAATAAAGAGAGCCCCACAGAAGAGGATATAACAGTGCAAGCATCAGATGTGTTCAATTCAATACGCAGGCATCGCCTTATTGCCTCTGGTACTATGTACAAGAAAACTATGTTCAAAATTATAAAAATATGTAATCAGACAGATCAAAAGTAACCTATAGCTACCTACCTAATTTATCTATTCCTAAATTATTATGATTTGATTTGATTGATTTAAATTATTATTACTCTTACTTAATTTAGCAATAGATAAAATTATACTGGAGTATAATTTTAATATTTAATTATATTATAATTTTAAGATAAAATTATGCTGGGGTATAATTTTATAATAAAAATATATTCCAGTATAATTTTATCTATGTTTTAGCTCAGTAAAATTACATTCTGATGTGATGTGTCAAAACTGTATGATTTTGCAATAGTAAAACATCTAATCTAAATAGTAAGCCATATTATAATAAGTCTAGTCACTCGTAGTGTTTGAGATAGTCTTATGCGCCGACGTCATTGTCAGTCGCAGCCAATCCGTAAAAGGGGCGGTATATCAGTTTCAGTGTACATTATAGTAATTATTATAATAGTAGATTTCTTAATGTAGTATTAACTCTTAACTACCTATAGGCTGTATGTACAAGACTTGCGGAGTGAAGGGTCTTTATCATGATTAACTATAATATACTAGCTGACCCGCCCGTGGCTTTGCCCATTTTGTTTCCCATGTATTCTCACCATTTAAGTATTTAAACCTTCCCTGGGGCCAGTGTATAAAAGGTGAGAAAACATAGGAATAAAGCAGGAGGAGTTAGCTAGTAAATTCTGTATATAGTTAGTTGAGAGTAATGGTGGGTACACACGTACGTTCTTGCTCGATAAACTTGCTCGATCTCGAGCAAGTATGAACGTGTGTACCATGCAAGTCACAAGACAAATGCTCGAAGCCAACCAAAATGCATGGTACACACGTTCGTACTTGCTCGAGATCGAGCAAGTTTATCGAGCAAGTACGTACGTGTGTACCCACTATAAGAGTAAATTATTTAAATTAGGAATAACTTTTCTTTTGTTCATGTGATAACTTTGAAGTTGATTGGTAGTTGTCACTTATGCGTACCGATTATTGAAAATGGAACGCTTGTGCAAAGTGTAACGCGTTGTAATTTAGAAATCTGCAAAAAAAAACGCGTCCATATCGATGGTTAACGGCCAAAAAGGGATAACCGACACATTACAAACTTTACAGTAGAGAGGTTTAAAGTTGAAAATATACGAAAAAAAATCTAAAAAATTCTGTTTAAGCTTCCGAAACCCTGAAAATTTAACTACTTAGCTTTTGATTGACACTTTACAAAATGGCATTATTAATTTGTTATAAATCGTCCTGTAAATACCCTTTACTGTCGCTTAACCCTAAATGGTCCTGATTTTACAAACAGCCAAAACGTCATAAATGAAAAACTCTTATTCATTTACTTCCAGCCTAAATGATTTAACAGTTCTTTTCGTATTATTTAAGTCGAAGAAAATCAGCTTAACCGACTTTTTATAACCGGAAATAGGAGCAATTATAGTATAACTGGTTGTTGAGTTTTGAAAGACGGGCAAGAAACTGGTACTAAGTAAAAATTCTTAAAAGAAACATTCGGCTTTTTTGTAAACGATGAAACAATGGTGTCTTTCAGTCTTGTAAATTACTGAAAAGTAACTCGTAACTTCATTTCAGAGAATAAAAACTTTTTATACTTAATCAGCAGTCTTTATTTTAATAAAAAATGACACAATTTCACTTTTTCTTTGAACTAATAGTTTCAGACCCATCTCGCTTTTGAGCCATGTATGTAACCTGTTTTCTCGGGTCATTTCTAACCGACTCAAACGCACGTTTGATGACTTCCAGCATCCCGAACAAGCCGGGTTCCGAAAACGCTATAGTACTGTAGACCACATACATACGCTGCGGCAGGTTATACAGAAGACCGAAAAGTATAACCTGCCGCTCTGCTTAGCGTTTGTGGACTACGAGAAAGCCTTTGATTCGGTCGAAACGTGGGTGGTGCCTGAGCCACTCCAGCGGGCCCGTATTGACTATCGGTATATCGAAGTGCTGAAGTGTGTTTATAGAAACGCCACCATGTCCGTCCGAGTACAAGAACAGAGTTCCGAGGCTATTTCTTTAAAAAAGGGGCGTAAGACAGGGAGACGTTTTGTCTCCGAAACTGTTTACTGCCTCTTTGGAAGACGCCTTCAAACTTCTGGATTGGAAAGGATTGGGCATCAATATCAATGGCGAATAAATCTCACCTTCGATTCGCAGACAATATCGTAGTCATGGCAAACTGAATAGTTTGCCATGACTACGATACACGACCTTCGAGCATTGTGCCGAGTTCTTCCCAATGGAAGGCCTCAATCGAGTCTCCCAACGGGTTGGTCTTAAAATGAACATGGATAAGACGAAAGTCATGTCATGCTGCTAATATTATATATTAGATATATTATAAATTAGATTGTGTGTGTACCTATACATACCAATCCAGTATTTAAACTGTTTGGATGCCATTCTTTGAACTATTATTCATTATTATTGTAAACAAACCTTATAAATTGTAGTTCTAGCACTCTCCAAACTTTGCGCGCCAAAATGGCTCGCGTGCATGAGCGGCGCTTGTACCGCAGTCACCTACGCACTAAAGTCCACTGTCGGTTCGTGACCCCGTTTGTTTTGAACATACGAAAAGGGTAACCGACGTTTTAGTTTTTGCTGCACAAGGTAACTGAAAAATTCCGTTACAAGAAATTATCGTATGTTTAATTTTTTTGTTTTACCTTGTTATCTAACCACCACATTCGTTTGCAAATCGGGAGGTAAAAACAGGATAAGCGACAATATGTTTGGTGAGAGTCACTAGGACAATTTGTGTTAAGCTCCTCATAGAATTTGATCAGTGATCAGGAAAAAAAGGCTAAGCGCCAAATGAGGTCTCGGAAATGCAGCCTAAACATACTAAACGACGATTATGATTTTTTAAGAAAGGGACAAAATATCCCAACCGGAATTTTAGAAAAAAAAAAATCTAGCCCAAACAGGTTAACGCCCAAAAAAGTAATTTTTATTTTATGCCAAAATAGCTTAAGTGTCAGTTTCGAGATTCAACTTTTATTATAACCACCAAAATAAAAAAAGACACTTAAAATGTGTCGTTTACGACGAAGAAATCAGGCTTAGGACCTGAATTTACGAACTGCCTAAGCGCCAAAAAGTATTTCGTAGAGCCACGATACTTGAACCAAACGACGCAGAAAAAAAAGCCGATTCCAACCATATATATAAGTCGATTTCGCAAAAAATGGCGGTTAGCCCTTTTTGGCCGTTACCCATCGATATCCTTTTTGTACTTTGATTTTTTACATAAATAAATGTAGTGTACGTATCTCTTGAATTTATGTGGTTTACTTAAATACCTAAACGAGGTAACTTTCATTCAAAAAACAAGGCTTTAACTTTAAACCTCACTGCCGATTTTTCTTCTTGGAAAATTATGTGTGTTTTAAAAAACACGTGCTCTAACGGTGAAGGCAAAACATCGTGAGGAAACCGGCATGTTCTAAGAACTTTGAAAAGTTTGAAGGACATGTGTGTCATTCACCAACCCGCACTCGGCCAGCGTGGTGAACTAAGGCCTAATCTCTCTCGTCAAGAGAGAAGTCCCTGTGTCCCAGCAGTGGGACGTGAATAGGGGTGTTATGATGATGACTTAAATTGTTACAAATTTCCATATCTACATATTTTTAAATAGATCTTAAAGACGACGTTGTCCTTACTTAAACAAACATAGGGTGCAGTTATTATTTAGGTAAGTATGTAATTTTATTCAGGTTGCTTTCAACTAAACCTACATTTATAACATACAAAACATTTATAAAAATGTCATGCTTAGTTAGTTAGTTTATTATAATGGTCCCTGCGCTAAATTAAGCACAATTTGCCAGTGTCAAGTGTTTTATAAATTTACAAAATTATAAAGTAGTTACTTGTGTGATCGCCATTTTGCAATCTATGACATGCTTAGTTATGCCTAAGTTTATAAGGTCTCTCATTAAGTCTAGATGGAATAGGTCTATGTACTTTATAGTAAAAAAAAAATATATATATTACTGGACAATTTTACACAGCGATATCTAGCCCCGTGGTAAGCTCGAAGCTTGTGTTACGGGTGCTAGATTTCTGATATACTTAATATAATATACATACATTTATAGATATTTTTTATTATACATATATAACACCCAGACACCCGGAACAAATAATTGCAGATCATACAAATTGTTTTTCCGAGGCGGGAATCGAACCCGCAACCTCTTGCGTCGCAGGAGGACCTTCGCCCGCTGCGCCACAGAGGTCGTCCTTAGTTAGGTACCTATGTAATCGTAAAATTACAATTATTATTTACCTAGGTACACCTACCAAGTATTCTCTTTGACTACGTTAACACCTATAGGGTATATAACGTAGTGATTATATTCTCTTTGGGGTATACAATACAATTCTAAGCAATTTGATTTTTTTTAATGGTGTGCGGGTCGAGGAAAGGCCTTTTTTGCGTTCAGCATTCAGCACAGGGCATTTGTCATTTTCTGTGGCTTTGAAACTTTGAATGTCTGACGTTATGGATGCGGATGTGGTAGCATAGACTATTCCTTGTTCTGAGGCATAGACACACCCGAAGTAAACCCTGGCACTTAAGTCTATTTAGTTTCAATAATCTAAGATGTCACCAGCGAACGCAAACATGTGAAATTTTCTCCCCGGTTAACTACGAATTAGCAATAGCCTTCAGCTAAATTTCATTCATTCACTCACCTATCTATCTGTCTAAATTTGTATTTTGTAGTCTATGGTCGATGGCCGACCACGAACGACGGACGGTGTTTGGTGTGAAGTTTTACTATATCAAAAATCACATTGCGCATTTTTTACAAAACCAAAACCTAATTTTTGTGATGTTTCGTAACAAGCCCTAAGTAAAACCAATGAGAAATCCAGCGCTCTAAAACAAAACAGGTTAGTATTCTGATGTGTTTGCGACGTGGGGCACGTAATTAGTCCCTCATCCTATCCCACATAGTTTCACGCCTCTAAAAGACCCTGTCAGAACTCATGAGCTACCTGAAGTGTTTAGTTGCTTTTCATTTCATTACATTCATTATTTTCCTATTATTTCTTCAATACGCAGTTTTCTCTTACCTGAGACTCTCAAAGGTCAGACAGATTTGCCATTCGTGGTAAAATCGTCTATGGTTTTTTTTTGTTAGCGACGGATGCATGTGAATCCTGTTCTTTGTAAAAAAAAAGGTTCTCACGGTTGCACTGAGGGATTTTTTGTGAGGCCACATGTGATTTACTTCCTAAAACGTCTTTTACCTAACATTCTGGATAACATAGTTAGATGTCGAGTTTCACCGTTTTTCTAACTTTAGTTTCAGTGTACAGGTATAAACAATCACAAGGAGTCTGCTTTTTGTCCACCAACCCCTAAGAATTACCTAAGTGATTAAAGCAACATAAACTTGAGTGGCCTTGGTTTTGGCATTGCTGTTAAATTATATTGGATTTTCATTTTGTTTGTTCTTCTACATGGCCTTGTCTCATTCTCAGAAGGTTTTGCTCACTCATTGTTATTTCAAAATCTATACTGAGATCTGTTTATTTTGTTGTCTTTTTATATCTAAGTACATAAAAAAGGCATTTATTGATATTAATATTTACATTACATCCTCAATTCATTCAAAGAAAGTTTGTTTGAAGGATTTCCATAACTAGACAAACCTAGAATTTGATTATCTCCATTAACATAGTTATAGAAAAATCTTTTATTATTGCCTATAAAACCATTAGTAATCAATAGTAATTATTAGTAATCAATAGTTAAGAAAATAATTATATTATGTAAAACCACACTACTATTACAATCTATTGAATGTTAATTAATTGTGAGTTATTTGAATGTATACCAGGGCTTAAATTAAAACAAATCTTTTCTTTTCAGGAACAGCAACAATTTTTTAAAAATGGATAGATAATTAGGCAACCAATGTAATTAATCAATGAGTATTTTATAAATGAATAATTCAATAATAATTAAAAATGAATGAATCATCATAATTTATAAAATAAGTGTCTATGTGTTGTCCTAATGTTAAACTCATGACAAATTCAATGTATAATTAAAAATGAATGAATCATAATAATTAATTAAATAAGTGTCTGTGTTGTCCTCATTTTTAACTCATGACAAATTCAATTAATTACATAAAAACAAATACAAGCATCCAGGCAAAAATGTCTAGCTCTGATGATATTACTATGCACACAGAAAATCCAGTAGAAGTACCTAGGTAAGTTTATGATTAAAATTAGGAATTGTACTGTAAGTTTCAAATAATACACACAAATAATAACAACTGTGTGGTGGTAAGAATTGTGTTATTTATATATTTATGGTAAATTGGTATTTTTGGTTGGTTTCGTTTCATTTACACTTTACTATTTACCAGGTAATTTTAATGTAATTTAGAAAGGATAATGGAAGAGCTCGATTTATTATTATGTGGCATGGCATGGCATATCTTAAACTAACTCACTGTTAATCAATGTTTAGTTTGACAAATGTTTAACATACATATTTGTGTTTTACAGCAAAAATTCTCATGAATCCACCACTTCCGAGCAGGTAAGTAATAATTATCAACATACATAAATAAGTATTTATTGTTGTGCTCAAGTAAACTATATATTTATGGTGCCATTATTTTCAGGGAGATAAAAATTCGCAAATGGAACCTTCTTGCTCACACTCATGCGACATTTTTGAAGAGACAAACCGCATCGCCAACGGGCTGGAAGAGCGGCTCTCCCCAAGTGCAGCACAGCCCATACACGACATAGACCGCGAGGAGAGGGAAGACTTCCTGGAAGAGAACAGAATACTCCAACTGTGCCCCAATGACAGCATGATCACTGTTGACGGGAAACTAAGATTCGACCGCACACTATCCAGCGCCAGTTCCAGTCTCACATCCAGCTCAGAAACCATATCTGCCCTCAACATGATGAGCAGCGATTACAGTCTTCCCGGCTGCAGCAAAGACTCAGATGTCAGCTCCATAATGCAGAACCTCATCGAAGACCCAAGCCAAATACCACTGCCAGATGACCCTATCCCAGAAGCAGAGACTGAGAAAAAAGAGGACTTCATGCAGAAGTTGCTGAATGGCTCCATCGAGGATAAGAAAGACTTGTTTACAGATAAGGGGAAGCTGTATAAGCCTGAAGCTATTGACAATGAGGATGAGGACTGTGATAGGGGTGAAAGTTCAAACGCTTATGATGTAGGTAGTTCTAGTTACTTGCCGAAGTTTGTAGGTGCCTCCACGTCAAATGCGGACCGGCTGTTAGGGCTGGATAAAAGAGGCAAGAGAACCTCGCCGTCTAGTGCCAAACCTACGGTAAGGACTAATACTCAACTCGCTATCTATTACACAAATTTATAATATGAATGCTTAAAATTATTAAGGACTATTAACGAAAATTACACAGACTAAGAATAAAGAGGACTTCGTGCAAAAGTTGCTGCAGATCAAATTAAGGCCAACATCCTAGTATACCAGGCTTTTCATCAGTAGTATATCTTAGAAATAATATTATAGATAATACTTGTTTTATTTAGCGATTTGTTTAAATAAATAATTACATTTATATTTCAGAACTACATGGCTCAGTATTGCAATGAGGATGACGATTCAGAAGAAGATGTCCATGAGGAATCTTGGTGCACATGCCTATCATCGCATGAGGTAATCCATTACATAACCACGTGTAAACAAATAGTACTATTATCTGACCGTCATATATTTACTAAATTGGTATTGTGTTGATTATTTTCGCCTCTCGATTTATTTTGGGGATTGTTATTGCAGAGTTATAATGATAAAGAACAGTTTCTTCAGTAACAATATATTGTTTTTTAATACCCTATTTCTTATCTGTCTATATACATATATATATACGATATTAGTATTGAAACGTTATTTTATAAGGTTATTTATGTTTCTTTGTTTTAGGAGGATGACGATAGTGACGAGCCTGAGCCAGAGCGTGAAAGAATTTGGGTAAGTTCTATAATTATATTATTATAAAAATAAAATAAAAGTGTAATATTAAAGTGGATTTTTCCGCGATAAAAAGTAGCTTAATACGTTATTTTGATACTCCTTAACATAGTTAAGTTTACTTAAAATCTGTTTTAAGTACTTTTTTCTTGAAACAGTACCATTTATCCATCTTTAATCCAGCCTTTCGTTTATAATATACTAGCTGACCTGCCCCCGGCTTCGCCCGCTGTATTCACAAGTTTCTCGCCTTTTAAACCCTCCCTGGGCTAATATTTTAAAAATAAATGCATCTAAATCGGCCCAGCTGTTCTTGAGTTTTAAAATTACAACAAATAGTGGCATTAATTTTTATATATAATAATATAGATGTAAGATTTTGTCATATTCATAACATTACCTCTAATATTTTGTCACAAATAATCAGGTGACTTTTGATATTGAATTGTGGTTTATTTAGCGATGATTTATTCGTAAGACTTTATGTAGTTTACTGTCTGATACCCGATGACCGCTCACGGAGTAATATAGAATTTCAAATATCAGGTAATGTTTTATTCATATGATTGTTAAGATTGTCCCAGAGGAGACGATTGGGTTCATTCTATAAGTTTTAACAATGCCGAAACCACGTCGAATATACAAGGCAAGATTTAATTACTAATAAAAAATAGTTTTGGGAAGTAATATTACACATTCGCTTTATTAGTACAGATTCAAGTTATGTAAAATATACTTATAAAAATCAATATCACTTTTCGTTGTAATTTTATAACTCAAAATCGTCTAGGCCGATTCAAGTGCTTTTGGTTTTAAATAGTATTATTGGCCAGGGAAGGTTTAAAAGGTGAGAAAACATTAATAAAATAAATAAAGCGGGCGGGGTCAGTTCACTGGTAACCGAATTATTATTTTAACATACATACTTTGTATTTGATTTGTATTAAAGTGTGTTAGTATTTTTTTCTGAACGTTTGTGTTAATGTAGTATACTTAAGTGTATGAGTTAATAAAGGACTCCTACATCTTAGCGTGTCTTAAAATACTTAGTTTGAAGTCCGAAATAAAGATATTCTATAGTGCAGTGTTCAAAAAGTTCTCAACTGTTATCGAATCGTCTCTATACAGAGTTTACGACATTAGAATGTTTTAGCATCCAATAATATATCCAAATTTAGGTAGACATTATAAACCGTACCATACCAATCTATAGTGATCTACAAAAATCTAAGACGTTGATTGATATGTTTAGAAGCAGATTACAAGAGAAATACATATATTGATGTGCTAGCCCTACCGACATCCTGTTCAGTTTGTTATAATAAACTGAGCGATAAAATTTCGCTCGCTCATCATTTTCTTAGTTTCAAGTCAATACAAAGGGATGCTTGAATGACGCGTCAGTATGTTTAAAATATCCATTGGCGTCACATTGGGATAATTATAATATATTGTTTAATGTTGACATGTTATATAGATGTGACTGAATGTAATTTTTAATTAATCTATGTGTTTTAGTAGGATTTAATGTATAATGTGTTTTATTGTATTACACTATTGTATTAGGTACAGTGAGCCAAGAAAGTGGTCTACCAAGTTTTGACAAAAGTTTCTGTGAGATTTAACGATCGTTCCTGTTGACTTTTCGAACATAATTAAACTGTCGTACAAACGGATTACAATCGTAGGGTGGTAGACCACATTTTTGCTGACTGTACCGTCCTGGATAGTGACTATAATTTGTGTCGTGTTTCCGCAGAGGAAACGTCGCTACGAACCACCAGCTGTGTCGGCTAAGAAGTTCTGCCCAGACGGTTCTTACGTGAGCTGCGGGGACATGAGTTGGCCGCCGTCGCCTAGCCCCGTCGCCTCGGTGCCCGCCGCCGCCGTCAGCCCCCCGCCCGATATCAAGCCGTGGTTGAACAAGTGAGTTCATTTATTTATCTAGCCAGAGTATCCAGTCTCTCTGGAAGAAATTCCGGACATTGATGCGACTCTCTTCTTTAGTTTTACAGGCATATATTGTTCTTAGATAATATAGAACCGCGAAGCCGTAGTTGAACAACTGAGTTTTTATTTTTATCTAGCCAGTCTCTTTGGAAGAAATTTCGGACATTGATGTGACTGTCTTTTTTAGTTGTCCCGGTATATATTGTTCTTATGTGATAGATCCGCGAAGCTGTGGTTGAAAGAGTTAGTTCATTTATTTATCTAGCCAGTCCTGTCAAGGGACATAAGAAATTCCCTATATTTTGGTTTACTACATGTCTCCTCTAGATGTTATATTGTGTATATTGTTCTTGTTCTTTGTGTTCTGCAAGAACCGCTCGAGATTTCCATCTCTTCTATCTTCTTGCAGACATGTAGTAAACCAAAATATATAATTAGTTATATAATTAGTTGCTTGGCGTATTTCTATTTCCATAGAAATACGCCAAGCAATTTGTTTTTTCTTAGCACGAATATTACACTAATTGAAAAGTCGCTATCGTCAAGAATGTATTTGCTTTGTACAATGTTTTTAGGGTTCCGTAGCCAAATGGCAAAAACGGAACCCTTATAGATTCGTCATGTCCGTCCGTCCGTCCGTAGGTCACAGCCGTTTTTCTCCGAAACTATAAGAGCTATGAAGCTGAAATTTAGTAGGAAGATGTATTCCGTTAACCGCACTAAGATTTCATAAAAAAATTGAAAAAAAAATTATTAAATTTCCCCATACTTAGAACCGAAACTTTAAAAATAAAATTTCATCGAACCCATACATCTGGGGTATCTATAAATAGGTCTTCAAAAATCATAACAATGTTTCTAACATCATTTAATTCTAAACTTAATAGTTTGGACGTGAGACTCTTCCAAAGTGGAAAACAGAGTGTCCCCCCCCCCCTCTAATTTCTAAAATAAGAGGATGATAAGGCTAATAAAAATATATAATGTACATCGGCACAAAAACTACCAACGAAAATTGGTTTGAACGAAATCTATCAAGTAGTTTTTTTATAATACGTCATAAACTATTTCATATAAACAATTGCTGCGGAAGCCTACATGGGCGAGTCCGACTCGCACTTGGCCACTTTTTTAATACTTCACAAACTTAATCATCATACCAAACCATATTACGTGCCACTACTAGGCACAGGTGTCGATAGAACCTATTTTATGTCTTGGAGGACTCGGCTTAATCACTACGCTTACACTACGACTCATTCCGAAGGTCGAGGGTTCACCCGTATTCGGCCAGCGTCGTGAATTAAAGCCAAATCTCAGCAGTGGGAACGTAAATAAAGGTGACGATAATGACTACGCTTACTCGGCTGGTTGGGAAATATGATATTTCCTTGTCATTATCTTCTATTATCTATAAATGTTACAGCATAGACGGTTCCACCGCGGACCTTGAATAGTTACGTACTAGATTATTACCCACTTGAAATTGGCATTGCAATTGATTATGCATGTTGTTTGTTCAACCAATTGGGTCCTGTTCTAAACATGTTACGTAGTGTTCAATATGTTTTAATAGAACTTCCGTACAAACTGCATATAAGAACAGTGTTTAGAGAAATATCTGCATTTGCACTTGACCCTTAATTTGCCAAAAAAAATCCTATATTTTATCATTTATATGTTATTTTTCCATGTCGGTATAAACATTAGGATCCTGGTAAATTCCGTATGACCCTAAAATTCGTTTACTCCCACTTGTCCTGTTGAGTAGTCCTGTTGACAGGACAACTGAGAAAAAAATTCCCAGTAGTTCTGTGACGTTTAGGACTATGCTTTACACCTGACTTTTATTCCCACGTGTTTTGTTGAGTAATTCTGTTGGTAATTTTTTCGAATTAGTTTTGTCTAATTTAAAAAACTTTACTATGTAAAGTATGTTTTGATTTTGATTTGATCCATTTATTCTTTGTGGAAAGTCGTGTACAGAGGATCATAAATAAGCTTATGTTCTAAACAATCTACTTTTTCAATGGTAGGTACAAAGATTATTTTATTTTATTTTACAATGTTAGGAAAACTAACAGCTATGCTTATATATAATCAAATTAAGTTTAACATAACATGTCTAAGAACATTTATGATGCTTAGGGCTAATTATAAGTTTCCAAGTTTGTAGTTTATGTTACATATAGGTACTTGAATTTAATATAACATCATGTTACAATAATTATAAAAGGAACAAAAAACGTATTAACATAAAACAATCATAATTACTGTTATAAAATACTTTTGTTCGGATGCAAGCGCACCGAAATTGGCGGAATGCGCGGGTTGCGGGGACTGGAACAACGGCGTTGTGACTGGGTATTTCAAGCTATTTCACTAATAATAGGGTTAGGAAAGTTGAAAACTAAAAAATGAATTTGTCGATAATTAATTTCATTTATTGGTTTGTAAATTTTAAAGAAAGAATGAAAAAAAAAAATATTTATATCTACAATCTAACTTAAATTTAATCAAACTTAAAGTTACTTAAAAATAACACCATTACAATAGATTTAAAATAAAAATTGGGAGAGAATTTCGTAAGTATTAAAATGCAAATAGGATCATGTAGTTATGTATTTTAATAATGCATGCAATTATCACTTGACAACTGATTGAAATAGTTTGCATCATAAAAAAATTTTGTTGTGACAAACATACAATTTTTCTCACTTTTTCTATATTAATTATTACTCAACAGGACAAGTGAGAATTATATTGTCATTTGTCCTGTGGACCGAACTACTGGGAATTTTTTTCTCAGTTGTCCTGTCAACAGGACTACTCAACAGGACAAGTGGGAGTAAACGCTAAAATTGCTCAACAAATAGTTTTGCTCAGAGATTATTTTAAAGATGGCATGACAGGATGTTTATGTCGCGAGTTTTATAATTACTTAAATTAGTATTACAAAGGCACAATATTTATTTAATTGATCTACATACTTCGAGACATGTATTGTTTAATGTTTTATTTTTTAGAGCTGACCTTTACAATTTAGCTTAATCCTGACACTATGCATGTGTCTAGAATTTGTCACGAAATGATAGTTTCTCTCTTCTGTTTTTAACTTTAAATCTGTACTAACTTAGCATGTCTTAAAAGATAGTGATATTTCAAAACGTGCAATTCTAATGCTGCTAATTTTATAGTCGTGCCTTTATTAATGTGACCAAGCAATTTGCATAGAAAATGCATATTATGCTTAAGAAGTTTATACTAAAATATCAACACCGTTAATATTGTCTGAATTTGTTCAACATTAGTACGAACGAGAGCTCGTTTACCAGTCATTCATCAAGAGGCCATTATCGTTCTTCCAATCTATAATATCCAATCATGACAATATTGGAAAACCATAAGTTAATTGTAATTTTGTCATGAAATGTGTAGATTTCATTTCAACATATTGGAAAATTATCATAAAAGCCTTACAGTTCCGAATTTAAACTTGGTTTACACAAGATTAAGCAGATACAAATTCATGTAGGTGTACATACATGTCTCTTATAACACTCTGTTGTTGTCGGCATTAATAAAGGAAAAAAATAAAAATACGTATGGTTAACATGGGCGTTTGGGCGTTACCAGTGCTTTGACATCGTCTTCTCTTTCTATATTCGATAATCTTGACCATAAGAGCGAGACAACACTTTAATATGTTCAAATTGACCACTCTACCAAATAGGCACTACTTGGTCTTCGTATTGGGAATCGTATCTTCAGGACCACTTAGGTTTGAACTAGTTCAGTTCTGGTGTAGTCTTAAAGCTGAACCTCCTTGGTTAAAAGATTTTTGATTTTTTGAAACAAAACACAAAGGTTTCGAAGGATAGTGTTACGTTAGAAAAATCTGTTTATAATATAAATAATAAAAATAATACTTACTAATAAATACTTCAGGTGAATAATATTCAGTGAGTAAAAATAGTATTGTCATAACTTATGCAGTGAACCACTCTGTACTACCAACATTTACGTGAGAATGTTCCGTGAAATATCAGTTTTCCAAATAATATAAAAAGACATATTTCAACTTGTTTGCGATCCTAATATATCCCATATTAGTGGATTCAGACTTTGCAAGTAAATATACCTACCGTTTTCAGTTCTTCATGTAGTTAGTGTTAAAATAAATCATTTAATATGTTTACTTATTGAAAGCCTATTTAGTATTCCTACGATAATTTATTTGCATTTCACCGTAAAGTGTTGGGTTAATAAATCATTCATAAAATTTAACTGATAATAATTTAAACGCGCAATAATGTTGTGTTGGTTAGTTAAGTGTTAGTGCGTGTTAGTGAAGGTCTGATTAATTTCTTTTATTTCTGAAATGATGACTGATGGCCGATGTGGCCGAAATTTTATCGAGTGGAGACCACGGATCCGCAAACGCAGCGTCGGACGTCCACCAACAAGACGAACAGATTATATTTTCGAAGCTGCCAGTTCAGAATAAAAATCTACTTAGTTTTTAGGATTACTGGACTTTTGGAGTTTTACCCGTAACCGAAAAATAATGGTTTTTAAGGAAATCATGGTATCCTTCAGGGAACTTCGTTCTTTCTAACCTTTCTTATTGTCCACACGGGAATTTATAAACAGAATTAACTGCGCGGCGCAGTATAGCTGCTCTACATTAATTAAACTGGTACGCAATACGTTTGTAATTTTCGTAAACAGTATAGTGTGTTTAATAGTGCCTGCGTATAAATTACTACTTTGCAACGAGGCCTTGCCTGCTCTGCGTGTTATGGATTTTCCCGACGAATCATATATTATCCCACGGTATATTGTCAGCCTGTAACCTTCTTTAAGAACTAGTTATTCATCGCAAAAGTGATTTTGAAAAGTAAATCTAACAGACCTCTCTTGAACTTTATTACCTATGTTAGTATAATAGATAGACACTTATACCTTTTAAAATATAAAATGCATTATAGCTAAATCGTATGTCGTAAAACAAAGACGAAGCTACAAGATAATACGTATTTTAATCTAATTGGAGCGCACTCTATTAAATATTCGTGTATAAGTCAATTTACATGAATAATACGTATCAAAGCAAAAAGTTCAATCACTTATTTGTCCGCTTATACAAGGTATTCTTTGTAACTGTATTGTATTGATAATAATTGAAAGCGTCCAGTATATCAGTTATCATAAAAGTATAGATTCTAGTCTTTTTTTATGTCGAAGGAAAAAATCGTATCTGTTAACAAACAGACATCCAGTATGGTTACTGCATGAAGGTAGGTAGGTACAGTATAGTTAGCTGTTTGACGGCCCACTAAAACAGAAACCGGTCTCTATGCGTATATGATGAATATGGGAACTCGGATGGATGGATTCTATTCAACATTAACTTTCCAGGTTCCAATTGTGGACCAACAACGAGAAGATTCAAGCCATCGACGCTCTGATTAGCCGCTGCGCCGCCGGCCAGGTGCGACACATGATGAAGGCCATCGAACCTCTCTTCCAACGGGACTTCATATCGCTGCTGCCCAAAGAGCTGGCTCTCACTGTCCTCGGATACTTGCAGCCAAAGGACTTGCTGCGTGCCGCGCAGACTTGCCAATATTGGAGGTGAGCGGTTCAATATCCATATTCTTGTATGCTGATTCGACTTAGTATTGTGTAATTTAATTTACAGACCATAAAGAACGTCTATTAGATTAATAAATAAATATTTACTATTTTTATTTATTTATATAAAAAGATTCAAAAACTTTACAGGTAACATCCTAATGCTATTTACGATTAGTTTGTTTGAGATAGCTTTGCATTGAGACGATTGATTTAAGCTTTTTTTTAATTTAACATACGTATAAAACCACAAACAATAAATCCAAAACTCATATAAGGTATAAAGTCATCTTTGTTAGCTTTTATTTACTTTTTCGTCACTCAGCATTTATGTGTACCTGAGATTAGATGGTAGAGTAGGTATGTAATAATATAAAACAAAACGTTGCACATTTAACATCACAGCATTCTGTCGCCGAAGCCAGGTAGCCACCCGGTGAATAACTAGTTCCCACGACAAGTCACTATCAAGTTACTGCTATCACAGGTGTCATGTACCTTTTGTTACATAACGTTATATCTATCCACACATTACCGAAGCTGGTATACTTTCCACGTTTTGCTGATGATTTAAAATTTTCGTTGTTACTACAAGTAGTTGTAAATTAATGTATATTTTTTATTGAAGGGCAAAGGCCTTCAACGTTGTCGTAAATTGCATGTCCTTTGCAGAATACAACTTTATCAAATCAAATTACAATTTAATTTGGACAATAAAATGTAGACGTCTCAGTTAATGTTCATTCTACTTTTAAGTACAACTTGTTTATTTGTGTAAATAGTAACTACTTACATTACCCTATACAGAAGCCTCGAGCTTGTCAGAGGCTGTGTGTACTATGTATATTATGTATCTTAACAATTATATGTATCTCATGTTTCAATTTACAAGATATTCCGTTCAAATACAGCATTTGTCTAACCCCGAAGCAAAAACAAAACTTACAGCAAACACTCAGATCCAAGTGTGTCAAATTCAAGGCCTCTAAAGGGTGTTATCTGAAGAGGCAATATCCTGAACACTTGTGTCGTTTTATCAATTGTCTGGCCATTAAGATATTACGGGTATATTGGGGTCGCACATCACAGACCTTCATTCATAACTGCATCTATCTATTGCATTTATCACTAGGGACTTGCAAATTCAAGTTCAGCACAGCTTACGTAGTAACTCATTTTAGCAAATTGGTCGTGTGTGTTCTTGATAGTACGGGAGGCGACGATGCTAAATGGGGATTTACTCGAGCGTCAAAGAGACCTATTGGGTTACATTTGGTAGATGATAAGAAGAAAAAAATTGTATGAGATCGATGTGTTTCATCAGTGGGGGAAGCGACCATAGATAATTAAAAACTTATTTAAAAAAATACTGTTGTATGGACGTACTTAAGCGCGTCAGTTAGTGATAGATTCTATAAATCAGATTCAATAAATTGAAAATCAGCTTAAGGGGCCATATTACGTCAAATCGCTTGAAATTGCTTTTTGTTAACAAACATATCTTCCACAATAATAAAGCATTTACTTTGAGATTAATATATGTTATAGTTCAGGATATATGCTAGGGGATTACAGTTACAAAAACACGATTACATAAAATTTTCTCGATAGAAAAATAATCCAAAGTTCGCTCTAAATTTTACAATAAATCGTCGCTATTCAATAAATACTTTAAAATAAGCCTTGATACTTTGTACAGTAAACAAACAGGTTATAGAGCAGGGGTAGAGCGTGTTAGATTGTTAAAATTTTTATTATTTTAACCGTAAAATAAGAATAACTAAACTTGCGGAAAAATTCACGCGAAAACTGACCATTCGGGCATCTTCGTGCCTCAAATTCAGTCTAGCCGCGGCTTTGAAACTGGTAACATGTATCGCGTCGCTTCTTGCATTCAGATCGCTATATAACGCACTAATTACGTAAAAAATGAATTGAAAAATTATTGTACTTGTTTGGTTTTTATTTCAAATATGCGAAATCTGTATAATAAGTGCAAGAAGCGACGGAATCGTAAAAAGATAAAGTAACCTACATTCGTTACAAACGTAAACAAAACGTATAGACAGTAAAGCTTTCATGACATTTTTGACACCAAAGCATTTTTCGCCCTTTGGATTTCAAATTTCTGTTTTGTCTGTGGCTTATTGGACAATCCACACAGCATCATAACAGAGCTTATAAAGTATATGGCGAGACGAAGTTCGCGGGGGCAGCTAGTATACATATAATAATAAAGTGTAGGTAGGTACTTATATATTATAATAAAATACAGGAGGAGACTTCAAACAATAAATTCATAAGTAATACATGGATTATGACTTAATAAAACTTTTTTATAGTTTTGAGATCTCAAAGAGTTTTGATTTATTTATGATAACTGTCATAAATTATGTCATGTCAATTCATGAAAAGTAAATTTAAGATATTTCATAGAACAAACAAATCACTACGTTTTTGTGCTTCTTAACCCTACGTTGCTATATCACACACAACCAATATAACTATGATTTTTTTAATATAACCTGCGCGTATAAAGAATTTATCTATAAATGGCGTCCGCTCGCATGCGTTCTCGCTCACTCTCTATCGCTATCTATACTCACACAGTGAAGTACGCGCTACAAAAAGCTTTTTTAACGTCCGTTAAAAAAGCGTTCAAATAGAACATTTGCATACCCAAGTACGTGTTCACACTTTGGCGCTTTTAGAACGTGACGCTTTTTAGGGTTCCGTAGTCAAATGGAAAAAACGGAACCCTTATAGATTCGTCATGTCCGTCCGTCCGTCCGTCTAACCACGCACAAAGGACCAAATTTGAGTCCAATTGCGGAAAAAGGAGTCCCCAAACTAAACCGTCCGTCCGTCCGTCCGTCCGTATGTCACAGCCGTTTTACTCCGAAACTATAATAGCTATAAAGCTGAAATTTTGTAAGTAGATGTATTCCGTGAACCGCACTAGGATTTCATAAAAAGTTTTAAAAAAATCATTTGCATTTGGGGGTCCCCATACATAGAACCGAAACTTTAAAAATTAAATTAAAATTATTTTTTGATTTAAAAGCGTTCGTATGAATTATCACATTGAAGACGTTATAAAAGCGCCGACGCCGGGTTTATAACGCAAAGCTGTTTAAACTCTTTAGGTACTTTACTTTTTATTTAAAATAAGTATTTTGTAAAAAATACTCTGTAGGGACCGAGATAAAAATACTATTTAAATAATAATAATACTACAATAATACCATGGAAATATGCTCGAAATAATTTTGGTATTACGTTTATATGGGAAATTCGTCGTGACGCCTGTTTGAGAAATTGTTTTGCCAACCGTACCATACGTACCCGCCGCCATGGTCAAATATCATTTTTTATTGCGCGGGTTATACCTATCTTATAAAGTCTTTTATTACTTAAAAAAAAAATTGACCACTTTCCGCATGCCCTGCGAATGATATTTTAAAATATAGGTAGGTGACTGCATGTTTTGCCATATATTATATGGAACTAAATATAAAAACAGTTTTTCCCTTAAACTCAATTCATATGAAATTTTTAAATCAATTTTAAATATTTATAACTTACTTTACTTTATTTATCTAAAAGACATAATATGACCATCACAAATTTTAAGAAAAATAATCATGCAGTTAAGGGTTAAGGTTTAGGAACTTATTCTTTTATAAATTCACTTTTATCTAATATTGAAGTATATCATACGGTTTGACTTTTCGTTTATAAAATTAATCAGAAATAAAAGGCAGACTATGAATTTTAACATTTCATGTCAAATTTAGTTCAGAAAACTTTATTTATTTATTAATAAAATCCCCAGCCCTTTCATTTTTCTTAATAACTGAGCTTACGACCAAAAAACCTAATAAATAAAATTGAACCAATAAATATTGCTAGTTCCTAGACAATTCACAAAGCAACATCTAGCCCCGTGGTAAGCTAGAATCTTGTGTTACGGGTGCTAGATTTCTGATATATATACTTAATATAATATACATACACATTTATGAAAGTTATTTAAAACACGGGAAAAGCCGTGTGTGGAATTTATACTTTAAACTTTAAAAATACACATATCCGCTTAAAGATATATTTTAGCGCAGGCGAAGCCGCGGGGCGGAACGCTAGTATTACCTTGTATATCGTAGGGTCTACAAAATGAATTTCAAATTATAGAAGTAATTTGATGTGTCAGATTTTTGCGCGAAATACATACTCAGCTCGGGCTCACGCGCCTCTCCTACTTATTTAGCCGAACTTAGCCGATCGTCGAGTTTGCGCTGATGGGGGGTGCATCCTTAACATACCCACATACTTAAAAATAATTTAGGAAATATGATTGATAATATACGTTTGTAAATCTGATTGTTTACACGATTGGGGTGAGTGTACGTAAACGTTAAAAAAATAAAAATCGCGACTCATTTTTTTTGACTCATTTTCAAAAATATGAACAAAAAAATCGTCATTTCCAAAGGTGTTAGAGCGTCAGATTTAGATGTATATGGTTCATCTTTATGTTCTGATTCTACCATATCTTAATCTGACGATTATCTAAAGTGATTCGCCTAATCTGACAAAAGTAAATTTTGTTCCTTTATAATTCACGTTCGAACATAGATAGATTTTTTATATTTGGTGGAGGTACTTGTCTGGGTACTAGCTATCTCCAGTATCTTAATCTGACGCGCTCGAGTAAATCCCGAAATCCCCTCTTCGGCTCCCCTACTATGAAGCTGTCTTCTGACATTAGAAGCACTCATATTTTCGTTCCGACTGCTGACACAAGTACTTCTCTCTCAGGACTAGATAATAACGCCTTAAGTCCATACGCAGACCAATTGCGGCTTGGCGAATATCACATGTCTCTCAAACTCATCAAAGTTCTCAGGACAAGCCGGTTTCCTCACGATGTTCAACTTTGTTTCAAAACGTGTTAAAACTATACTAACTCTATCACCGCCTATGATTCACGTGGTGTGATTCACGTTTCAATTGGGCTAGCTGGTTATCTTTAAATGTTGGTACTTTTATTACAATATCATCTGCCAAATTGCACAGCATTTTATCGGCAGCTGTTCTCGCAGACAATACTCGTATACCTATGCACCTTAAGCTATCTAGGCACTTAAATTTATATCTTAATCTAATCTAATCTACTTTAATAACTAAATGGATATATTAATTGTCCATTAATATCAATGTTTTGATTGCAGATGGCTGGCAGACGACAACTTGCTGTGGAAGGAACAGTGCCGCCGCATCGGCATCATAACCTTGAAGCGAGTTCCGCGCAACCTTCCCCGCTGCGCCAGTCCCTGGAAGGCCGCCTACATGCGCCAGTACTTGATCGAGAACAGGTACCACCATTATGTACATTCTACCCATAGATGTAAATAGTTAGATTCGCCCATACACCAAAAACTGTGTCATTTGTCTTTGACATAACATACACAAGCGTACTGTGAAAATAGTGTCTTCTCCTAATCTCCCATGATATTTGCAAATGCTACTATCTTTTTCGTTTGATTCCAACTGCGCTAACTAGCTCACCTTAACTTTGCAACAAAATATGGAAAGGGCCTATCTAACTATTTACATCTATAATTCCACCTACCATAGTTTCTGGGAGAAAGTGTTCTGTATGTCTACCATGAGTTCTAGCAATCTACACTCGCTAGCACGGCATGCGGCAGTTAAAAATGTATGAAAACTTGAACAGCGCCTCTAGCGGATAGTTGGGTACTCATTCAAAAAGCTAATTGTACAGAACAGACTGCGTATTTCGACATATCTAGGCAAGCAGCGCCACGTCTAACGGACTTGAGTCCGTATGAACGGTTCTAATACTGCAGTTCCCGCATTAACTGTAAGACTTGAAAGGTGGCGCGGGCGCTTTTACTTCTTTTATTTTTTAACGTAAGCTGTAGTAACGTCAGGCGATTTAACTATGACAACTCATGGTAGACATACTGTATACTGTATTGGCATAACCATATTGAAGCTTTAACTTTTCCTTATCATGAGACATGTTTTGCTATTCAATAAATCTATTATTTAAGATAAGACTGAGTAATCAGAAGTTTACGCGTTTTTTTCCCTTAATACTAGGTAGGCATTCTGTTCTAAGCGACCGCGACCATGGTCGTGTTAGTCTAGCCACGCCGATTCTTCGCGGTCGTGGTCGAAATACTTCCTCATTTCGTTAGCGACCACGACCTACCACGACTGTCTCTAGGCTATGCTGAGGCAGTCACACACTGACAGATCTATTATTAGTAGATGACTAAAATAATTCCGTTCCAGATGGATGCACAAGCCAGTGAACAGCCCGATCATAATGCGCGGGCACGACGACCACGTGATCACCTGCCTGCAGTTCTACGGGAACCGCATCCTCAGCGGCAGCGACGACACCACGCTCAAGGTCTGGTCGGCGGCTACTGGCAAGGTGAGTCACCGACACTCCAAATTTTGTTTCAATTAAAACTTGGATATAATTTAGCGCAGGGTCCATTTAAAAAAAATTAAATAACTAACTAAAAATTTAAATATATCAATAAGATAAGTCAAATTATATTAAATTCTTCAACCGCCTTGTAATCCAGATCTTAATTGAAGAACATACTCGTACATGAGGCACCGGTCTCTCACAGTGTATCTAATTTTAAATCCCTAGCTGTCAGATTAAACAAAAATGTAGTTGTATTTTGTTTTTGTTTTTACTCTGTGTAGTTCCTTTGTTTATTATTTGTCTGTATCTGTGACTCTGAAGGCTTCCTAAGAATTGATAATGTTACCTAATTTTGATGAATAGCACTCCATATTCTATGTCAAATATAAAAAATACTAGTGAAAGAATTACTTCGATACATCAATTAGTTTCCGATTTAGAAGTAAAACAAGTTGTAACCGTACGACGCGAGCCGCCGGTTACGGTGTGACGTCATAGTTTAGCACGATCAGTCTGGTTCACTCAGTCCTCTTGCATTCGCTTGTTATTGTGACGTAACTATAATAGTTAGAAATATGCTGTCGCGACATTTTTGTAGATATTAATGTGTTCTACAAAATTGTAGTACATTGTATATTTCTAAAATGAATACTTTTCGCAGCGCATGCGATATAAGATTTTTTTTTTACATCTTGGGTGACATATTTGGGTTTTCCGTGCGGATCCCTACTTTTTTTGAAAATGTAATATAGCTTATAACCTTCCTCGATAAATGGACTATCCAACACTGAAAGAATTTTTGAAATCGGACCAGCGGTTCCTGAGATTAGCGCGTTCAAACAAACAAACAAACAAACAAACAATCAAACTCTTCCGCTTTATAATATTAAGTATAGATTCGTATAGATAAGTGTATAGAAGCGCATAAACAAGTTTTAAATCAAAATAAACGGCCTCACGCATATTGTAAGTAAAATAAATACAAATAAAAGTGGCCAAGTGCGAGTCGGACTCGCCCATGTAGGCTTCCGTAGTAATTGTTTATATGAAATAGTTTATGACGTACTATAAAAAAACTACTTCATAGATTTCGTTCAAACCAATTTTCGTTGTTAGTTTTTATGGTTATGTACAATATATATTTTTTCTAGATTTATCATCTTCTTATTTAAGAAACTAGAGGAGGGGGGGGACACTCTGTTTTGCACTTTGGAAGAGTCTCACGTCCAAACTATTGAGTTTAAAATTAAATGGTTTTAGAAATATTGTTATGATTTTTAAAGACCTATTCATCGATAACCCACACGTATGGGTCCGATTAAAAAACGTTTTTAAGTTTCAGTCCTATGTATGGGGACCCCCAAATGTAATTTTTTTTTTTCAATTTTTTTATGAAATCTTAGTACGGTTCACGGAATACATCTACTTACCATATTTCAGCTTTATAGCTCTTATAGTTTCGGAGAAAAACGGCTGTGACATACGGACGGACGGACGGACGGACGGATGGACGGACGGACGGACGGACATAACGAATCTATAAGGGTTCCGTTTTTGCCATTTGGCTACGGAACCCTAAAAAATAGGTTTAGTACATCTGTAACGTTCAAGCTACTACATTTACATCCTAAGTATCTATCCTACTTCCTACGAATAGTATAAATGCGAAAGTGAGTGGGTGTGTTTGATATCTTTCACGAAAAAACTACTGAACGGATCTGGACGAAGTCTAGAATAACACATAGGCTACTTTTAATCCTAAGAAAATTTATAGTTCTAGATGTTGATTGATAAGAAGTGTACTCGTTTGCAATAAATCAATGTATTGTTCATTTAAATTTACTAAGAAGCTTGTTTGCAATAAATCAATATTGTTTATTTAAATTTACTAAGAACAGCGGTACCTACCTATAGTATATAGATAAATACCAATAGCAACAAAACTTTAATACATATAGGTAATATTGTCTTTAACGTCAAAGTTTAATGGTAGGTAGGTACTTCTACTATTTGAGTTATCTTCATCCATTTTATAAATCGAATAATATTTAAGTACTACTATTAAACTATTAACTTAATACGCGGACGAAAACACAACAAAATACTGCGCAAGCTATTGCACTACTACTATAATCTGCTGGCGACTTGATACTAAGCGGGCCGTGGCCCGCGCGACGTTAAACTATGACGTCACAAGCGCTCATGTGACTGTTAGCGAGACTCGATATTTTTCGAAACTTTGAATGCCTATAAAATCAAAACTACTAGGTACTTTTTAACTAAACAAAAACTAGTGTATTTGTATACACGCAGGCTTTACTGATACAACATTTCAAGCGATTTGGCATACCTAGTAACATTACTTATTATCAGTTTTGTGGTATCATAATCAGCTTATGGAATGGAACAATGTAGGAAACCTTTTTGAGATATGATTACTTTAGACTTTTAGAAATAACAAAATACAACAAAAGAAACAAGTACAATGGGCGGCCTTATAGCTAAAGATCTCTTCCAGGCAACCTTTTGATGGAAAGAGAGCAAAAAAATATGATTTTTTAATTATTTTTTTTATATGAATGCTTATTTATTGTATTTATAATTGCAGTGCTTACGCACCCTGGTGGGTCACTCTGGCGGCGTGTGGTCCTCGCAGATGATCGGTCACCTCGTGATCAGCGGCTCCACGGACCGCACGCTGCGCGTCTGGAACGCCAAGTCGGGCCGCTGCCTCAAGGTGCTGTCCGGCCACACCTCCACCGTGCGCTGCATGCATCTCTACCAGGACAGGTCAGACAAACAACATCTATATTCATTCATTTTGTACAACGGGCATTACTCACGTATTTACATAGGAGTTAAACAACTCTCGACGTTTCGACTACAACAAGAGCAGTCTTTATCAGGAGGGGTGAGCGTCCCGCCGTGCCCCGTCTCCTCTCAGGTCGCGCGCGCGGTTCTCACTGCGGGCGAGGTACCGGAACGCGCGGCTGCTCAGCGTCGGTGGTGGGGGTAGAGGCGGTTCCATATTCATAGCTAGCCGACCGCCAACAGCTTCGCTTGCTTTCATTAAATATAGCCTATAACCTCCCTCGATAAATGGACTATCCAACACTGAATTTTTTAAATCGGACCAGCGGTTCCTGATATTAGCGCGTTCAAACAAACATACGAACTCTTCAGCTTTATAATATTAGTATAGATTTCGTCAAGGGGTACGGTAGACTTGATTGAAACCAGAAATAGAAATACTTTTAAATTTTTTTTACTGGTCGATAAATGATATTAAAAATTCCGTTGAGCATAACTAAAATAACTAGATTTTTGAGTTAACTCCCTTTAGATCTGGAAATGTGATATATTATAAGCAAAGAGCACTCGAAAACCATTGTACTGCGTGTTATATCTATATATTATATTTATATATACACCACTTATAACTCAAGAACACGTTATAAGTGTAACACCACTTACAACTCAAGAACGGCTTGATCGAGTCTATCAACTAAGAATAACCTGTATGATATAAACTATCAATAAACTCAACGACGACCTGGGGGCCAATAAATATTTTATTCTGTGATAATACATTTTTCTTTATCCTTGCCTAGCTCGCGCTATTTAATTATTGATAATTTACATGATGTAAGCGAATTTTATTTAAAATCTTTATTTTTGACTAGCCGACCGCCAACAGCTTCGCTTGCTTTTTTTCATAAAATATAGCCTATAACCTTCCTCGATAAATGGACTATCCAACACTGAAAGAATTTTTTAAATCGGACCAGCGGTTCCTGAGATTAGCGCGTTCAAACAAACAAACAATCAAACTCTTCAGCTTTATAATATTATATAGTATAGATGTGAAGGTGGGAAGGAGGAGAGTCTAAAAATGGTTTTGTAATTTTGGGTTAATTAATATTATTTCTAATATTCAATAATGTAGTTTATGGAGAGGTAAAATAAACAAAGATATACCCAGTACTAAGGACACCTATTTTGTATAGAGTTTCTTATATAAACTATATAACTGGTAATTAATTATTAATGTTCTAAAACGACGCGTTATACCCCATACGCGTTCACAGACATCGCGATGTTTGGTACTCATCTTCTGAGCTGAGCGTGAGCATAGCTGTTTTTATATCTAAATGACAATGCGGCAAAACAACACATGCGACTTTAGATTTGTCTTGCAATCCAATTTAACATGTGTTAGCCAGAGCGATTTAATAATCATGTATGTTAATATTGAGCCGGGAAGAAGCTTGGGCGAAAACGAGATAGAATCTCAGTTCATTAATACATGTAATTTATGAGAAAATGCGAGGAAGTTATATATTAACATTGGTCTCATTTTGTCCACTGATAAAAATAGAGGGCGCTGTTACGACTCTCGAGTACATTAATATAATATGTTCAAAATAGGTACTGCAATAACCTTTATTTATTTAATTTTTATTGATTATTCCATAGGGTGGTGTCGAATATAAGCCGAGCACTTAAAGAATTGATTTATAAATGGCGTTCGCTCGCATGCATTCTCGCTCACTCAAAATCAATTTTCTACCTGCGCGGGTTATACATTAATATATGTAACAAAAGGTACCGCAATCATCTTTTTTATTGTATTATTGTTTATTCCATAGAGTGGTGTCGGGATCACGTGACGCGACCCTGCGCGTGTGGTCTATCCCCGACGGTCGCTGTCTGAAGGTCCTAGTGGGGCACATGGCGGCGGTCCGCTGCGTGCAGTACGACGGCAAAGTGGTGGTCTCCGGCGCGTACGACTACTTCGTTAAAGTATGGAACCCCGAGTCCGGGGAGTGCCTTCACACCTTGGCTGGGCATACCAACCGGGTCTACAGCTTGCAGGTGAGACTTGTAAACATTGATTTTTAATGAAGGCCTCATGAAATTCTGTGGCCTTCATGCGAGAATATTTTTTTTCCATCTAAGGCACTTGTCACACCAACGGCGATTAAACGACTAACTATCGGCTATTTTCTCGCTCAAGAAACTTACAATAGATAATATTTTCCGTGTGAAGAAAAGAGATGCATATACAAATAGTTGATAGACTGTTCACACTGCCGGCGAGCACTCGTTTCACTAGTTTGTCGCTGAGCGACAAGAGCTATGAAAGATAACACTCGCTCGGCGATACTCGCCAAGCGATTAGAACTCACGCCGAGAGAGCAAAACCAGTGGTCAGTTCGTTCCAGTTTGACGGTGTGCACGTGGTGAGCGGTTCCCTGGACACGTCGATCCGCGTGTGGGACGTGGAGACGGGCCAGCTGAAGCACACGCTGACGGGCCACCAGTCGCTCACCTCGGGCATGGAGCTGCACTCCAACATACTCGTCTCGGGCAACGCAGACTCCACAGTCAAGGTCTGGGACATCACAACGGGCCACTGTCTGCATACACTCTCCGGTGAGTTTATATTTGCTACACATAAAGATTTAAAGATTTATTTATTTAAAAAACATCATTATACCTAAAATAACATAGAATCTTAATATTTAAAAAGTTCAAATTTTACTTAAACATAGCCTGAACTAGGAATTATCCCTTGTAATGTTTGATACATGCCAGTGTAATCCTCTATATTATCTTGCCTACTCAATGCTAAGTCAATGTCCTTTTGACAATGTTCGATTTACAAGCTCTGGCCAAAACATTTTTAATAAAGTTATTTCTTTCTTTTCTTTACTCATAAGGCTGGGGTCTCAATTAACCGTCTACCATTTTCTAATACAAATAACTTTTGCAGTTTCATCATTATACCTATAACCTATAACATTGTACTATGTTCTAAAAAAAACTTTTGTATAATGAAAACTGTTAATTTGTGCCAGGTCCGAACAAGCACCAGTCGGCGGTGACCTGCCTGCAGTCGAGCAACCGCTTCGTAGTGACGTCATCGGACGACGGCACCGTGAAGCTGTGGGACGTGCACACGGGCGAGTTCATCCGCAACCTGGTGGAGCTAGGATCAGGCGGCTCCGGTGGCGTGGTTTGGAGAATCCGCGCCTCACCCACCAAGCTGGTCTGCGCCGTCGGCTCACGCAACGGCACCGAAGAAACCAAGCTGCTAGTACTAAACTTCGACCTACCCGGCTCCTGCCGCAAGTGCGACGACTAGCATCGACTCAATCGGCGTCTCCTGCGCCGATACTCCAACCTCTACGCTCCCTGGCATTTCTAGTTATCACGTCAATTTGTGCTCGGAGGTGAGGTTCTTGCTTTTTGTGTTACGGGAAGGCTGTTGACTGTTGTGATTGTTATGTTTTCACGAATTGGCTGTGGAGCTGCGGCCGTCGCCGCGTTTGATCACAATTCACCCGCCCACCGGACTTAAACGAACTGGATTGAATAATAATATGGCGTAATATACTCCTACTCACATTATTTTCTTACAATTAATTGTACCATTATGATAGTGCTAGTTTAAAATCAGTAGATAAATTGCGGTTACGATGAGTATCGCAAATTTCTGTAAGAATCATGACTTACTTCATTATTATCCCAAAGAGTTAAAACAATTGGATCTTAGTTGGTAAGTTTAATCATGATTAATGTTTGTTTCTTCATTAAACTAACCACAACTGCTTTTAAATTTCACTATTAATTATTATTTAAATAACTTTGTATTTTGCTAAAATATTGTACAAAGTGTATGTACAATATGTACTGAGTTGCACATCACCTCCAATTCTCATAAGGCGAATGCCATATAATATTAATTTATCTACATTTAATTCACAAAATTTTAGTAATGATTATTGTGTCGTTTATGTTTAATTATATTTAATTGTAGGCATTGTTCTTGTCAATAATTATTTTATTTTATTCTCATGACTGTTAAATTCACATTTAATTCAATATTATAAGTGTCTTAATGTTTTTGTTATTGTTTGATGTGATTTTGTTGGTAGAAAATTGTTTAATGATGATTATGACATTCTACATCTAACCTACATCTATCTAGATAAAAGGAGAGCCATTTATCTAGATAGATGTAGGTACTGCAGAATGTCATAAGTATAGATTTCTTCATATTTAACTTGCATCGAATATATCAGTAGTGAATGTAATCATAACTTTAACATAAATAACGTATTACATTATGAATAAGACTAGCCAGAGCACTGGGAGATTTATGCAACTATTTTAATACTCGAAACCAGCGATTATTTTTATTTTGTTAGATATTCGTACTTATACTGGTTGTTGCCCCAATACACTCTCTCCGTTCACTTCTAATATGTGCCTCAATAGTATACAGAAAATAGTTAAATATGAATAATAACATACTTGTTCAATTCTGCGTGTTATGTATGGACTGACTAGTATAATCTTACACAAAGTATTCCTCAATGTGATACTTTTTGTCCAAACAGGTTTAGTTGTGCTATAGAATGACTTACTAATTATAATTCAGGTGTATATTTTGTCAACTTGTCCCCTGTGCACTAGCTTAGTATTATATAGTACATAACAGTTAACATACCTATTTAATCAACTTTTAATATATGTACAATCCAAATATCTCAATACTAAAGGCCAGCAAGTTAGTTTAGTAATAGTCATAAGATAACAGTAATCTTAATAAATAATAATTCATTGATGACATTTAAATCTTTTTGATAATCATAACGAATTTAAATTATTATAAATTCTTTTGTTCATGTTGTTCTTCGGAACATGCATCTGATTTCGTTCACTTTGTAGTTTGGTGGCTAAACATTACATTGCCACTGTGGCTGTATTTTATATTTGTTGTATATATATTTATATTTTGTATTATGGTCGTTGAAGAGCGTCATATGTAGACGAGATACTTCGATGATGGCATAATCTATAAATAAAGAAACAAAGACTGAGAAGCATAGATATAGTTTAATATTTAAAGTATTAACGTAGATACTGTACTACCGAGCATCACACACCATCTTTCTAGCAAACCTATTGTTTCCTTTATTTCATAACTACATTCGATATTTGTTATTAGTTGACGGCTCAAATGCTGTTCATCTAGTTTATGATAAGTTACGTTAATTAGTTACGTTAGATATAATTTGAACCTTTATTTTTACATAAGTATCTGTTTCGTGAGGTTAGAGCTCATCTGCCTAAAGGGTCTTAAGTACTTACACATACGCAATGTTCACTATTTACATTAATTACAATTATTTTTTTATTTACAATAGATTGTTATAATAATTTATCAGTTATCGCTGTGTAATTTATATTTTCTGTTATTAAGTAAATGCTACATATATAGATATTCTCATCAGTCTTGAGTGGGCTGTAAAGCTTGGATTTAGATCTGTTGAAAAGTATGTGTGCAGTAAATTGGCTGTTGATCAAGGAACTGCAAACTTGACCTTACTTTCTAATTTTTACAATAAAAATGTAAGCTGCGTGGCCCACTTCTATAGTATTAATTGTATCTTATGATTATACAATTTAACATGTTAAACAAAATGAGAGTCCATCATAATCTCTAGTACATAAACTCTGTCCAAGTATTATGTCGTACCATTTTATAGATTTTATAGTTGAATGTACAATCTATAATACCTCATAAAATGATCAAATCCTTTACTTAGTTTAATGGATTTGTAATGGTTCATGGGCTCTCTGTATTCTAACCTCACGATTTCCAAGCATTTCTGTGCGTTCATATCAAAATGTATTCGAATGTTAACACCAATGTAAGATCTAGGAAGGGTAGGACGAAGAACGACCATGTATTTATTTAATCCTTAGTTTAGACTTACGGCTGAAAAAAGGGGTTGTTTCGATCAACAATTTGGTTTTATTGTAGCTGATTTAATATCTCCCCGAAAAACAGCCCTTGTCGTGTTTGCGAGTATACCTTCTAGAATCTAGGGGATACCTACCTATTGAATTAGTTATTAGTTTGGAATTATGTACGAATCCATGATTCAATCTTCACAAATGGCTACCTTTTGTATTTGTTTTGGTTTTCTCTGTCAATAATTATTTTTCTTTTATTTCGCTTTAATAATAATAATAAATTCAATTGTTTTCAATTTGTTTGTTTTTCTTTTACATTATTTTAAGTTTAGTTAAGCTTTAGGCAGTTGTCCCACCAACGACGAGAAAACGACTAACTATCTGCTATTTTCTCGCTCAAGAAACGTACAATAGATATACTTTCTAGTTTGTCGCTGAGCGACAAGAGCTATAAAAGACTAGCTTTCCGCCCTGCGGCTTCGCCCGCGTTTTACACTTTCGGGCAATTTTCTTGTTATAAACCTCACACAGCCCGAGAACTTGCCAACGAATGCAAAATTGTGTAAATCGGTGAGTTATAGCAAAGAGAATATAATCACTACGTTACAGGTGACTATGTCGCCGGACACCACTCCGTGCGCGGCGCGCCCTCCGCACTGGGCCTGCTGTACCCGGAGCACGTGGTCTACCGCGGAGAACAGGTGACTGTGTCGTCGCACAGGTGACTATGTCGCCGGAAGTTATAGCGTCAGGAAGGAAAACCTGACTTATTTTTATAAAGTAGATAACACTCGCTCGGCGGTTCTCGCCCGCCTCACTCGCACACTCGCCTATAGCAGAGCTACACAAATATCGGAACTACACACTCGCTAACTCGTTTCTATTTTTAGCTCTACTCGTTACTCGTTGACGGTGAGAGAAGTGCCTTAAGCTTGGGAAGAATTGGTATAAACCTGGCATTTATGACTGGATTATACTTCCAAGTGGCAGAATAGTAAGGTTAGATCTAGGGCCTGTAACACAAGCTTCAAGCTTACCACGGGGCAAGATGTTGCCTAAAAGTTGTCCTGCAATATTTATTTTATTTGTCAGTAATTTCTGTTTTGAATAAATAATACTAAGCCATAACTTTTTGTATAACAAAAGTAGGTAGGTTGGTAACAATAAAACAAACAATTTTGTAAGCAGGCAAAATATTATTGTTTTACAAACAAACTAATACAAAGCCAAGTCACACAAACAATTAAAGTTAAAATATATTATTATTTTTTTATAGACATAAGCCATAGGCTTAGGCAAAGTTATGAGTGTAGTTTTTTGTGAATTTCTTGCTATTGTTCCATAACCAGTTGTCGAGCTTGTTTTTGAAAAAGTTCACAGAGGTGAGAAATATATTGAACTTAAAAGTTAACTACATGTTATAATAATAGCAAAATAAAGAAATTCGTGTTATCTAAAACCTAACTAAAGCTTATTTATAAATCAGAAGATAAATAATCATTATTTAATATAATTATAATACAGATTTTTTTTTTGGCATTGATCAAAAACTATGTGGTGTCCTAATAACTAAACTTATAAATAGTACTCTGAAGTTTGTATTGTTCCATAAGGATTTCCACAAATTCAGAGTATAATAATTAATTTCCATAACTCTTATCAGTAACAATCTAGAAATGATTTTGATACATAATTTAAGTATCATTCATAACTTATAAGTCAGGGACTTATTACTTTTATAAGTCCCTATTTTATCCAAAGTGTTTAAATTTTGTAGACAAACTATACATAAAGATATCTTTCTCAGAATATCAGTTGGTAGTTCATCTAAACCAAGATAAATTAAATTTAAAAGCATTAAAAGAGTTTGTGATAAAACATAGACTAAGTAGTGGCTACAGCAAAGCACCCTTACAAAAAGGTGGTGCTATTTAGATAGGCCATGAAGCACTTTGGTCTGAAGTATTCACTTCATTCATCTCATCCAAGCTGTCGGGCTCCAGCTCATTGTTGTTCCTCGGCGGAGAATAAGACATCGGTTCATCTTCATCATGAGATTCCTCCGTCTCATCAGATTCTTCATTTCCTATAACAATTCAATATTGAGGGTATATTCATTGATTTTTTTAAACAATAGAGGTTCTCGACTACTGTGATGCTGTTGTTGTGCTACATTTCATCAAATCACGGCATTATTCTACAAAAGATATGTCAGCAAATAACTAATTGCTCTAATGTAAACATAGCATACTTGAAAAGCATCCTTATAAGTAGGTATATATACATACTTTATTGCATAACAGAAAAAAAATACATTAAAAATGTATGATATTGTATTATCACTAAAAGCTATTTCTGCCCAGCAACCTTTGGATGGACACGAAACACAAGTACTAAAAGATGAATGTGTTAGATAATAGAGTATAGAAGGCTATCTCTACAGCACTTAATGAAAGAGGGTTATTTTAATAATATGTGTTGAATTGACGATGTAATATACCTTCCTCTTCATCAGTCTCTGGCTCTTCTTCCGTAGGTTTGGGTTCAACCTTGCTGACTTGCACTCTCTTCTTGAAGCGAAGGTCAATGGAGTCCAACTGAAACAGGAGAATACACAATAGATGTAGTTAAAGAAAAACTCAATTTATCAAATATAACTTAAAATTTGTTTCATCATTCTTTCCAGAATATGAAGTCCCTGTTATAGGGATCAATCTATATCTATCTATCTAAATAACAGAAAATGGTTTAGAAAGCTTATGTGAGTCAATAACTATAAAATAAAAATATAGATCTATCTATCATCTTATACACACCAGCATAAGGATGAGGATAAAAAGTGCAATATTAATCACCATTTTTCTAATTCAATTCATTGTTATTTTCATATTCATTTACTCTTTTCCCAGTTACATGAAAAGTTCAAAAATTCACAAATTTTCATAATAGCCTTTATTTGGAAAATCTGTTCTAAAAGTGATTGAATTTTAATTAAAACAAATGAAACTTTAAAAAAACAAAAGTAGTGTAGTAAGTAGATTATAAATTAAATCCAAATTTGTTAAATTATGGCCTTTATTCCATACCCATAGATAAAATTTAATGCCACAAAATGGCTGGGGATAATTACGTGTTATTGGATTTAAATTGAAGCCAAGGGAAGGTTTGAAGGTGAGAAAACATGGGGATAAAGAGGGCAAAGCCGTGTAAAATAGTATAAATTAGAAAAACACACCCAAGTCTGATGTTCGCGTTCCAGAGCAGCCAATTCAGCTTCTTCGTCACATGGACTATCAGGATTAAACCATCTGGGGTCTACTAAGCGCGGCGTAAGAACTGGGAATGGGATATTCATTCTCAATGGTATCTGAACTATCTGAGATTTACTCACTAGTAAGTAGAAACCTAGGAGGTTCGTGGTAGAAAGAAACAGCAGAAACGGCGAATTCGTTTGTTTAGATTTTTTTATTTGTTTGGTTTTCGATTTGCCTGGTCCGGGTATTGTACGACCAGGTAATGTACAAACCTGGTATTTCATGTACAAACAAAGCGTGTGTTGTGTTGTGTCTTTCTTGTAATGCTGTCTCTTTCTTTCCCGTGGTCTGTTTACATTGGTTTAGTTGAGGGTTTAGTAGTAGCAGTATTCGAGAGAGACTAAGGCTGATAATAATAATATTGGTAGACTGATAAGTAAGTATTTATTGATTATCTCATTTATTGAGAATCTCGTTGAAAGTCTGGTCTACGTAAGACGAATGATTTCTGGCGCTTTGGCGGCTGCTGCCGCCTCACGCTCGCTTAGCTCGCTATTCTGGCATTTGTGGTTATTCATACACAAACCTAACCATTACATCACCACTACATTTTCGATATTTTAGACCGATATCTTGTTTCTTGTTCTTCAACGCTAGTAACTGTAACGAAGCATGAAAAACAGCTGTCATGTTTGTACATGAGTAACATGGCTGTACTTTACCCTGATCGTGCAATAATTGGTCATACAATACTGTCTCCCATGCAATACCGTCTCCCCCCGATTCGACTGACAGGCGAAATGTTGCCAAATTAACACACAAGCAACATACTGAAATATGAATTCAAATTTTTATGCGTTATCAGATTAGACGTAGGGTTAATGTTAACGGATCCAAATTTATTTATTTTAATCATTATTATCAAAATATTGTTTTTCAAAATAGGGCATTGTCTGTCATTTTGCCAAGTCATTCATTCCTTCTAAATGTCAATCAGCTTTCCACACTAATCACTAATTCACTCAATGACTCATTTCGTTCAGTCAGTTGCGTCGTTCGTCGTCATCATCGTGGTGCAGATTTTTATTTTAACAAATTGTAGGGTGCCAAAATTATGTTGGTAGAAGTCTAGTGAAGAATAAAATTGGTGATGTTGGGCTTAGGCTTATTCATATCGCGTAAAAAAACTGTGCTGGAACATAAGTTTACTTTTAAAATCCATCCTAAATCGAGAGAGCTTCAAACGTGTTTGAAGCTTTCGGTTTTGCATTGATGGAACTATGAACCTGGACTCTCTAAATTTTAGTTTATCGCAAATAACTTATCTCGTTACAACTCTAAACAAGAAGAACTTCAAGCAATCTGCCCAAGAACTCAATCAGGTAAGAAATTGCTGTTGCGTCCCTGTTCTTTGTTTTCGGATGTCGCCATATTGTGAATCTTATGCTACACTCGCTAGGACGTAGCAACTTTGTTACGTCTTGGCTAGCCTTACTTCTACTCGCTCACTTGACTGTAGAACTAAGTCCCGTTATCAAAACCAAAACTTATACACCTACTTGTAGGTAGATTCATCTGTGGTAGATTTCTTGATAACCTTCAACAAATTTAGAAAGTTGAAAGTTACTGTTTATCTATAAACGATGCCGTATCACGTTATCAATATTCTAGAATAGCTTATCAGCACTTATTTATAAATGGCTACAATCACACAGAATAACATTATTTGTGCAACATAACTTAAATCAAAACAATGTCACTTTCAGTTTTGTGACTGTAATGTGCTAAATAAATGGCGAATCTATTGAAACAGTGCCAAATAATACTCTACTAAAGCTTCCATGACATACTACCTTTTTTTAAGATTTAAAGAGACTGTCCAAGAAACAAAACATTTGGCTTTGAACAGCTGCTTAGTTTACACCAATACTATATTCATTTTAGCAATGGAAAAAATAATAACAAAGTATCTATAGTTCCCAAACTTTTACCAACTAACATGCCAACCTAAGAATAGAAGCACTCTTTCAGTGGGTTTGATGACAAAAAATTAAGAGACTAAGTTATGACTTCTAATTAAACTTTAACCCTTAAACTTCACAGGCCCATTGTTTTAAGAACTATAATTGTTTGTAATTTTAAGCTTAACATGTATTTATTTATTTATTAAGGCATAGCTAACAGCACATATTACAAAATATTATAAAGGTTATTATATTGAGGGCTTATTCTATAAAACATGTGCCTATTATAGGCTAGCATTTTATAATTCATATAAAATGTATATGTATATTTATAAAGAAATTATTGAAGTTATGTAATCCATGGCAGTCAATATTACTCCTGCTTAGCTGAAAAACAACCCTGAAAACAGTCCTGCAGTTTGCGGGAACATAATGCAATAAAATGCTGCAGAGTCTGGCAGAAGAGAAAAGAAAAAGAAGTGTCACAATTAATACTAAATATTAAATGTGTTTTATAAATCTTGTGAAGTACAAAAAAAGATAAGCACTATAAAAGAAGTGAGAAAGATACATGATACAGTAAACATTCTTTACCTATTTATATATTCTCGATTAATGATTCTTGTTTTTAAATGTGTGGTTTTATATTTGCCTTTGAATAGCCTATTTGTTGTAATAACAAGGAATGTAATAATTGCAAGTATAATTATGTAATTCCAAACACCTGGATTAGTAATTTATCCAATCAAATAACAACAAATCAAAATATAAAAAATACAAAAAGTTCTATTTAGAATATAGCACAATGTTATAAGTTACAGGTATAGTGATGAAACTGCAAAAGTTAAGAAAACTGTGCAGCAGTTTCATCACCCGCCTTCAAAATGATTATTGTTCACTAGAAAATTGTTAGGTGTTAGTTAAAGTGGTAAGTAATCATGTCCTAAATAAAACCTGCCATATAAGCTATTTTACTATACTATTACTGAAATACTATATATAAAACCATAAATAAATAACAGCGCTGTGCCACAGAATTAATGCTGAGCTGGCATCTCATTTGTGGCTGTTTCACCTAGTTAAGGTCCATTAAAAATCTAAAGTAAAATAACTAACTATAAATATCCACGTGTATAAGAGCAGACAATATCCAGGCAGATATGTTTTATTTAGTGTTTCTATTTTGTGCTATTAGGATATTACTTCACCCCCTAGATACATGCACCCTTCGTAATTCACTTAACCCTATGCCTGACAACCTGGGGCAAACGGAATCTTATTAATTTTTTCATTATGTGCCATCGTCATAATTTTATAACATTACGGTATAAAATAAATACTTATAGGATGATAAACCTGAAGAGTTTGTTATTAAATTAATAAAATATACAACATATTGTCGGCTAATTCAAACAGCAACATGCTAGCCCTGTGGTATATTTCTGTTATACTAAATGTAATTTTAAATACATACTTATAGATCACCCAGACACCCGGAAAAATATGTACAGATAGTACTTATCGTTGATCCAAGGTGTTAATCAAACCAGCAACCTCCTGTGTCGCAGACAGACCTTTGCCAGCTGCGCCACCAAGGTCTTCTTTAGCTTTATAATATGAGTGTAGATTAAGGAAGGTTATACTGATAGAGATCTTTACCCATTGACTTTGATAAAAAATAATGGGTCAGGATTTTGGTATTGTCTCACCGGTAAAAAAAATTAGATAGTCTAGCAGTAAAACTTGACTGGCATTAATTCTAAAGACAGGAATACTACAATGCCCTACCAGTATATGCATAGTTTAGATAATTCAGTCGGTATAATTAGGAATATGGATAACGGAATTCCTATCTTCCTGTTGGTTCACTGACCCTACCAGTACAAATATAGCTAAGCATTCAATTAGTGATAGGGATGTATGCCCTGCCTACTGTGTGGACTAATTAGTTGGCAATTTGTACAGAAGATGAACACCTTTGCCACTTTTGCCTAGCAACCGATTTCGCCCTCCAATTATCAACATTCTAAAAATAGCCTCTGCGATTTTCTATTGTACCTTTTCCGTCATAACTTTGGTCGTATAGCGAAAATTTCATTTAATTCTTCTGTTTGCTGCCTTGCAAATATATTTAATAAATAAAAAAAAAAGAGATATGTACCTAGTTTAAAACCTTACACTTGACACACTGATTTCGATCACGATCAACCTTCACTATAAATCCAAGAACTGGTCTCTATTATCTACACTCAAGTAATCTAGTATTATCTAAATAGCATTGTTAATTTGTTTAGCTCTGGTGATCTGCAAATACCATTTTCTCTGATAGGACAATTTGTCAAATCTGACTGTCTGAGCTGGGCAATTCACGCAGCAACTTCTCCTTGACAAGGTTGTGTTACGGGTACTATATACTATACACTACATAGATAAGTACATAATATATATATAGATCTATATATTTATTTATAAATAAACATTTGAGTACCTACCCCATGGTAGTCTTGAGACTTTTCTTAGAAGCGATGCTCGTTAAACGTCTTAAGTTTCGCAACCACCTGAGTACCTGCAATGAACCTGGCTCAATGCTTGCTGACCGTCAAATACAGCCTTTAGCAGGAATCGTACCCCGCTGCGCCACTGAGCAATATTTACTCATACTATAAACAACGTAGAACAAATTGTGTAACCCCCTTGAATCAGAGTTACATAATAGTGAAGTGTTGTGCAAAAATAAAATTCAAACCAAGCCTCACTAGCCACCGCCGCATAAATGTTCACTTAGGCAGTATTCAGCCTGGGTTTCGACGATTTCGACAACAATTTTACAATTTAACTGCTCTTCAAACTCTAGCTCCGAAATTATAATATAATTGGACGTGAATATGACGAAGCACTACGTTGGTGCAACTAGCAATTTATTTATTTACGTAATATTTGGATGTTGTTGTGTCTGGCACGTTCAATTATTTTGCTCGTATGTGCATAGAATGGCAATTAAAATCAATTGTCGACTCTTTGAGTGTATAATATGGAATAGGTGTAATTGATATATTAGCTTTATATATGGAAAGTTACTGTTTCATAATTGATGAGAAGTTGTGCTGTGAGTGACCCACATGATACTGTATCATTTGTACATCTCATTAATATTTCATGTTTATCCGAGAAAAACAGATAGTGCTTGGACCGCTGCGTGTGGCTCTCTATATATAATAAGAAAACGTTGTAGGCCTTATAACAATCTCATGTAGAGAAAAAAAATTCAAAAAATTCATCAAAGTCAAAACATTAAAATTTAAACTAAAATGACAAACTAGAATATGAGTTTATATTCTAATCCCAGATCTTATTGTGCGGCTGTAGTCGACTCAGTCCAACTTCAGCTCAGGACAGGACTAACTTCATACCGACAACTGAAAAGTAGGTCTCAAGCGTCACGGATATCCTATGTCCGTTTTGCCCTCTAGCGGAGCTGTGATTACATGCAGACTCACTCAATACTCGACTTCGGTATCAGGTTAATTAAAACCGTGGATCAATTCTTAGGGAATTAGACTGATATGTTCTTAAATAGTGCGTTTAACTTTAATTAAAGATTATTAAAGTTATAAAATACTTTAATAATCTTTAGGTACCAAACCTGAAAAACCAAATGAAAAATTCTGTACTTTTTAAGTTATTAGATTTTATCTCTCTCGTTAATAGAGAAGTCCCTGTGTCCCAGCTGTGGGAACGTAATTAGGGGTGATGATAAACGTACCTAAATCTAATATTGTGTATTTTCAAATAAATCTTTGACATTGAAATTATTTTCAATAATGGTACTATTCTCTTGAATACTTGATCTGAAACCCGAAAATCAACGGAGGAATATATGCATTGATGCTTTGTTTCAGATTGTAAACCTTTATGGGTTGGAAGCCGAGAACCACTTGCTGAGGGGTCTTTTCACTGAAGCAGGCAAGCTTGCATGGGACTCTGACAGAAACTGTAGCTCGTCCCTCAGCAACAATTTGCATGCAACCTTGCTTGCGACGCGCATCACCGCCTTGCTCAGCAACCCGGCCAACGCAACGGTCCTTTGTCGCACTGTTGACCAGCCATCGCGCACCCTACAGAAGGTAACTTCTTGAACAGCCTGTTTCAGACACAACATTTGCAACATTATCATAATAAACCACGGACGTCCCTCTTGACTACTAGGCACGCAATTTGCTTGGAAATCGTCCTTTAATTAAGTCTCAAATGCGCCATTTTTCTTATTCGATCTTATTTTTCGATCTTAGTTCAGTTGTAATTTATTTCAGACGTTTCTAATTATTATGAATTACATTCCAAAAGGAAATGATGAAGCATTAATTATCCCTATTCGTTCGGACATTATGTTATTTTATACCAATAAAGCTAACGATAGAAAAAATCGTCTGTCACAAGCTACTGTAATCTAGTTTAAATGTTAGTAATTTTCTTAAGTTAGTAATTTTAACTTAATCGATAACTAGATTCTTATTTCTGTGTGGTGGGTGGAAGGGTAATCGTGAATTACCCGTCCACGTGGTGGGAAAGTCCAGTGGGTGGACGGGTCGGGACTGAACAAATCATTGAACCCAGATAATAAACCTAAAAAAAACTTTAAATTCTAAAATTGATGACTTCGCAACGGACGAATTTAATAAAAACTAACTATGACGGTAACGCTCTTGGAGAGGGGCGCGGGCGAGGGTGGTTTTTCCACCCCTAGGCTGTCCTAGGCATTGGGTTCCCCACTTGGCGTCGCGCTCTTGTCCCGGTAGGACGTTCGCGTGTTCCCGGTGCGAGTACCTTCCCGAATAAGTGGCGACTAATTGGCAAGCACCTCGGGTGGGGGTAAGTAAATGAACCGATGTAATCAACCTTGGGCGCATATAGCATGCATGAAACTAAATTAAATTAGTTTTTAAACTTTGTTGCGCTTTTAGTTGCCCGGGGAATATCATAATTTTGTTTCGAGTTTACCGTGCAAGAGAATTTATTAGTTTTCGTTCTGTCAAGGTATTTGCTGATGCACAAGCATGGTTTACCCAGGGTGTGGTCCGATTTAAAGGCTCCTTCTGAACTCTTCTGCAACTTTCAGTTGTTAGAGAAATTGTTGTGTTTTATTTCAAGGAGTAGTTATTGTTGAATAATATCTTGGAGTAAAGATAATGTTATCATGAATTCAATAATGATTTAACGTTGGTTTGCCTTAGCAGTCACTGTGTTAATAAATTCAGTGCGGACTGGCAAGCTTGGTTCACGCCGTCGTGCCATTTATATCCATTGCAGTTTTAATGGAAAATCTTTGTTGAGACAGGCTGAATTGAGTCCGGCGGTCTTATCAGATTATTTTTTACAAGCTGTGGCCGCAACTCCGTCCGCGTTAAATTATGTTTGTATGGGGGCCACGTCTTATCATAACATGAGAAGGCTGGGCTCGATTTAATTTTTTTGGTTTTTAAGTAGTCGAAATAGCGCAGGTTCAAAGGTGGGGTGGGTCAGCTAGTTACTTATTATTGAAGAAAACCGAAAACAGTTACAAAACTAAATTATTTTTCTGCATTATAATTATGATTGCATAGAAAGACTTATTTAATTACTATTATTTCCATACAATAATTTTAAGGCAAAGCTCATCCGCGATTATAGTATAGTAAGGATTAATATAACAAGAACAGGATAACTGACTGGAAATCGGAATTACTCTACCTCAATAAATTGCATTAACTCCATTCTCTATTTAAAAACATCCAGACTGAACCGAGCTGGGGTTTTTGATAGATAATGCTTTTCTCCACTGGAATAAGCTTTAGGAAGGCGTCTGGGTTTTTGCGATATGCCTATGTGATTATTTGAAGCGTATGCTGAAGGTGAAGGCTCACGCTTGTGAAGTTTTAGAATTTTCTCAAGAGAGAATCTTTCATATGGGTTGCTGCTTCGAAATTATCCGTAATTAAATTTTGAAGCTGTTAAGTCCGTTCTATAAATTATAATAACAAAATATGATGAAATTATATTCCGTTTCAAGGTTCAGTCCTTGCATGTAGTGTGAAGTAGTAAGTAACATATCAAAATAATAGAGTTATGAAAAAAAATTGCACTGGCCTTTCATTAAAATAAACATTCGATTCCTATTTGAGCGTAATTACATAAACTGAATGTGGTTGTCATACAAATTATTACTGCACCGTGGAAAAACGTGTTCGTAGTCCCACGTTCCACTACATCGGAGGTTTGCGGAAATCAATAAATTTATTAGTCATGTTTCGCTTAAAGAATCTAGTAAAAAGTATCACGTAATATTTTGATGATGGAGTTGGTAACAAAGTAAACATTACACAAACGGAAAATTTTCCATTAATGAGCCAAATCCCCTCTATGGGATTATGAATATTTTCCTATTTTTGTCTTCTCATTAAACAAATTTTATTTTGTAATTGTTTTGTAAGATTCAATTAATATTAAAATTATAGACCACCATTTAACACGTTTCTACTTATTCAAATTATAATAGGGACTTGATGTAGCGTACCTATACCTTTATTGAAAAATAAATTATTATTAACAACAAACCATATATTTGTTACAGATCATAAAACCTACCAACACACTTATCCACCGCATATCGAGATTATTGAAGCTCACCACAGCGGAGGATGTTATCTTTTCGTTGACATTGCGAAAATCATCTTCAAAGCCCGAAATAGTAGCGGCTGCGAAACAGCACCTCAAGAAAAGATTCCTTGATCTTGTGCAGTGCTATCTCGACGCAGGTATGTATGCGTTCACGCTAATGCCTAGTTCGGATTAGACGTGTATAGGTATTTTAGTCGAGTACCGAGTAATTTAAGTAAATCTCGGGTTGGTACTCGACAAAAATACTCGTCTAGTCTGAACTAGGCATAAGTGATCTGATAGTGGAAAGTGTTTTATGTTATAAAGATGTGTTGTTCGCAGAAAGGGGCCAGCAAGCAGAGCGCGCTGGTCTTCAGGAATGCAGCCCTGAAGTTTTGCAAGTTTTGCTTCTCTCCCTCTCTCATGAGAGCCACAAGCTCGCGCCCGTGACTCGAGAGCTGTTCGTGAACCGGCTGAAGACAGACATACCGCGCGAGCTCGTGCCCATCGTCCTCGCGCCGCAGCTGTACCCCGACCCCACGCGCACACCACTCGAGGAGATGACCGCGCCCGACGATATGGCTTCCGCTATGATAGAGCATGCCCTCGCGGACGTCATCCGCGATATCGGATACGCCTTCACCGCATCCGTCGAGGAATGCAAGACCAACATGCTCAACTTCGGGGGCCGCGAACCCACCGCCATTGATGTCGCTCGCACTATCTCTATGATGATCAGATATCAATCCAACAACTTTCAGGAGGGCCCGCAGCTGCAGACACCTGGAAACCTCTGGATCACCCACGAGAAGAAAGAGGGCGGCCCCCACGGAGAGTGGAATGCCGAGGTGTTCGTGCAAACCCTCAAAGAACTAGCCTCCAATATGAACTGGAAGGAAGTCATCCTACAACTCGACCATCCCGAATTTATAGTGCCCGATAGAAACGCACTGACCCTGCTGTTCACCATATTGCGATTGGGCCTGCAGAGTGCGGGATACCCCGCCAATATTTTCCCCGTTGAATACTTGTGCCGCCGGTGGACGAACCTCGACGGACAAATGAGCCTCGTGAGCAACATACTGAAGCATCCGGACGTGTTCTCGTTCGCGGAACATCCGTTTCACCCGGTGTCGATAGACCTGCTGAAGGCGCCGCCCGAGGCCGACAACAAGGAGGTGGGTACGTGGCGCTGCCTGTACCTCGTGGAGCTGCTGCTGTTCGCGTCCGAGCGCGGGTACTACGGGCAAGTGCTGGAGCTGTTCAAGGTGCCGCTTCAGCAGTGCCCCGACGTCCTCATGCTGACGCTGATCCAGATCCAGCCGCCCGTCACCGCGGTGCGCCAGGAGCTCGTCACCACGCTCATACCCATCTTCCTCGGCATCCATCCTAATTCCGCTATCATCCTCCACCAAGCGTGGCACACGCAGACCCCTAACATGAAGCCCATCGTCATGCACGCCATGGCAGAATGGTATCTCCGCGGCGAATGCGACCAGTCCAAACTTTCCCGTATTTTGGACGTCGCTCAAGACCTGAAGGCCCTCTCGTTATTGTTGAACATGCAATCCTTCTCCTTCGTGATAGACCTCGCCTGCTTGGCGTCGCGTCGCGAATACCTAAAACTGGACAAATGGCTCACGGACAAGATCCGCGACCACGGAGAGACGTTCGTGGCCGCAATGGTGAAGTTCCTCCAGCGGCGGTGTCCGCAGGTGATCGGCAAGCCGCCCGGAGCCGACGAGCAGCTGCCCAAGGCGGTGCAGCTGCCGCACGAGACGATCGCCACGATGACCACCTGCCTGCAGATGTGCATGTCGAACGTGCAGCAGGAGCTGCAGGAAGCCATGTACAACGTGGTGAGCAACTGCCAGTCGCTGCTCATGTCGAAGCCGCAGCCGCGCGTGCCCGTGCAGATGGGCCCGGCGCTGGCGCGGCCGCACACGCGCGTGCTGGAGACTCCCTTCCCGCACGCTGGGCTCGGCGCGCAGCTGTTCACGCCGCACATGGACCCGCTCGGCGCACTCACGCCCGGCGTCGCCTCCATGACGCTCGGCGCGCCCGGCTCCGCCTTCGCCATGCCGGGCTCGCTCGGCCAGCTCGTCACCGCGCCCGGCTCGCCTTCCCGCCTGATGGCGCCCGGACCCAACAGCCCCTTCGCCATCATGCCCATACACAACCCGCACATAGCCATGGGCATGACCCGCATGGTCGCCACCATGATGGACAAGCCGCGCATGGCGGACCCCGCGCTGCAGTACACGGACATCGTCAACACCGTCTCCAAGGAGGTGGAGGACGAGGCCAACGGCTACTTCCAGCGCATCTACAACCACCCGCCGCACCCGACGCTTTCCATCGACGAGGTGCTGGAGATGCTCAAGAAATTCCAAAATTCTCCGGAGAAACGCGAGCGCGAGGTCTTCTCCTGTATGCTGCGAAACCTTTTCGAGGAATACAAATTCTTCCCCCAGTATCCCGACAAGGAACTCCACATCACGGCGCAGCTTTTCGGTGGAATCATCGAGAAAGGACTCGTGCCCAGTTATGTGTCTCTGGGTTTGGCGTTGCGATTCGTTTTGGACGCACTGAAGAAAGGAGAAGGGAGCAAGATGTACTTCTTCGGTATCGCCGCGCTGGACCGGTTCAAGTCGCGGCTGAAGGATTACCACAAGTACTGTGAGCACGTGCGCGCTATCCCGTACTTCACCGACTTTCCGGCGCACCTCTGCGAGTATGTGGAATACGGCCTTCAAGGCCAGGAGCCGCCGACGAAGCCCTCCGGTCCCGTGCTCCCGGCCACGCTGGCGGCTCTGCTGACCACCAACACCGTCGTCACGGTCACAGCGGCATCACAGTACAAGTTAGTATCCTTCTGACCTAACCGCTTTCTGACTGTCTTCTTCTAGAGAACTTTTCGCTAACCAAATTAATTTGAAGTGAATTTGTCCCCAGGGCTGCAGTCTGCCAGACGACGACCTCGGTTACCACCAAGATGTCCACCATCGGCCCGCTCGGCAGCCGTCCGTCCATCGCCAACGCGACCAACATCGACACCTTACTCACCGCCACCGACAAGGACGACAAGATAATCGTCCCACCGGAAGCCGTCCAAGACAAAACTGCTTTCATCTTCAACAACCTCAGTCAACTTAACCTACAAACAAAATGCGAAGAACTCAAGGAAGTGCTCACAGAAGAATACTACCCCTGGCTCTCACAATATCTCGTCATGAAGCGTGCTTCCATAGAGCTGAACTTCCACGCCTTGTATTCCAATTTCCTTGACGTTCTTAAAGTGCGCGAAGTTAACAAAATGGTTACTCGCGAAACTTACCGGAATATAAAAGTTCTGCTTCGCTCGGATAAGGGCATAGCAAACTTTTCCGATCGATCCCTACTGAAGAACCTCGGCCACTGGCTTGGGATGCTGACTCTCGCTAGAAACCTGCCGATTCTATACAGAGACCTCGAACTAAAGTCGCTCGTGCTAGAAGCCTATCACAAAGGACAACAGGAGCTTCTGTACGTCGTGCCGTTCGTGGCGAAAATATTAGAATCGTGCGCCAAAAGCGTAGTGTTCCGGCCTCCCAATCCGTGGACGATGGCCCTTATGAACGTGCTTGCGGAACTGCACCAGGAACCAGACCTCAAGCTTAATCTCAAGTTCGAAATAGAAGTGCTGTGCAAGAATCTAGTGCTCGATATAAACGATCTGAAACCGACGCTCTACCTGAAGGACCCAGAGAAGGTTAGGACGATCGATTTCCAGTTGTCGCAGCCGAAGAAGCAGGTGGAACAGCAGCAGCAGCCGCCGCCGCCGATGGCCGTGGGCCCGGTGATGATGCAAGCGGCGCAGATGCACATGATGCCGCCGCCGCCCATGATGACCGCCGAGGAGATGGTGGCCGTCCAGCAGCAGTCCGGCCAGATGCCCCTGCCCGCCGACCCCTCCATGATCGGCGTCCCCGTCATGGGCCTGCCCGAACCGCGCTTCAGCTACCTCGAAGTCAACATCACATCGACCACCGCCTTCGCCACCAAAATCAACTACAACTCTCATCTACTTCTATTCCAAACTTATCCACACTTGAAGCAGTTCATCAAGCCCGCAATCGAACGCTCCATTCAGGAATGGATCCACCCAGTTGTGGATCGGTCTATAAAGTATGCTTTGACTACGTGCGAGCAGATTATCAGGAAGGACTTTGCTCTGGATCCGGATGAGGTGCGGATGCGTACTTGCGCGCACCACATGATGCGGAACCTCACGGCCGGCATGGCCATGATCACGTGCCGGGAGCAGATCATTACCACTATCAGCACCAACATGAAGGCGGCCTTCGCGACCGCCTTGCTGCCTTCTACAGCACCCACGGTAAGCCCAATAACTCTCTGTTTTATAATATTAGTTATGTACTGTGCAGTGTTTGATCTATCGAGCAATGTAGAGTTTAAACCATTTTTAAAATGAACGCCCCTCCACCGCGGTCACACGTACATGCAAAAAGGTATATAGATACAACACACATAAATTGATCTTTGTCATTGGATGTTTATTAACGTATAAGCAAACGGTATCACTTTGACAGACAGATGAGCCAATGTTACAGTAAAGTTGTAGCACGCACACAAGTATAGTGATGCAATAAGTATTTCCTCTCACACGTTGAAATTATCACTGTTTTGTGGAGGGGAGTTCATTTTTAGAATGGATTATCTCTACACAGAAAAGGCGTTCGGCATACGGCGTGTGCCAAGGCTACTATGCCTTACCTCTTTCTCTGTCTAACCGTGTAGTACATCTTTCAGTTTCAAATTAAATTATTACCGCACAAATTTATGAGTCCTAATCTTGCAGGAAATGATCGACAACGCCGCGGCGCTACTAGCCACAGACAACATGGAGCTGGCGTGCGCCTTCATACAGAAGACAGCCGTCGAGAAAGCACTGCCAGAGCTCGACAAACGACTCATGAACGACTACGAGATGAGGAAACACGCGAGAGCCGACGGACGTCGCTACTTCGACCCGAATGTCCTCACCTACCAAACTGACAGGTGAGTGTATCTACGAAATCTTCTTGTATTGTAATGATCGACAATGCGTCACATCATACAGTACCTTTACCATGAGTTGTCATAGTTTCGCGCCACCTTTCAAGTCTTACAGTTAATGCGGGAACGGTATTAGAACCGTTCATATCTAGGCAAGCAGCGGCGCCACGACTAACTAACTTGAGTCGCGGCGCGTAGTCCAACCAAATACTCAGTCTGTACAATTAGCTTTTTGAATGAGCCCAACCCAAGTATTTTACACAACGACCCAGTCAAATAAGATGTCTAACCAAATGCATTATTCACAGGTTACCGGAAAGGGTGAGGCTACGCGGAGGCGGCCCCACCGACTCTCAGATCGCCGTATACGAAGAATTCGCCTGCAACATCCCTGGGTTTCTGCCCATCCGAGACTCGGGCCTCTTTATGCCGAAGCCCACGGGGCAGGAGCAAATACCGCTTACCTACAGCCAGGTGTGTATTTAGTGCGTTTACCTCAATCGGGGCAGGAGCTAATACCGCTTACTAACAGCCAGGTGTGTATTTAGTGCGTTTACCTCAATCGGGGCAGGAGCTAATACCGCTTACTAACAGCCAGGTGTGTATTTAGTGCGTTTACCTCAATCGGGGCAGGAGCTAATACCGCTTACTAACAGCCAGGTGTGTATTTAGTGCGTTTACCTCAATCGGGGCAGGAGCTAATACCGCTTACCTACAGCCAGGTGTGTATTTAATATATTACAAATACTTAATTAGTTTATTACACACAAAGGTCAAGTATTAATTCACAACTTAAGATAGCATAGTACAATATCCTAAGATGTGTTTTTTAATTTCCCGATATTTCGACATTGTTTCAAGTGGCATCTTAACTAAGAGACTATGCGTGTTAAAAACAAAAAATTAACAAACACACATTATATACCTACCTAACAAACCCAAACAAAACTAAAAAATAAATAAATAATAAATAAATAAATATTACTGGTCAATTTTTACAAATAAACCGTTCTATCCCTAAATAAAGTTTGTAATCCGTAGGTGATGAACCAGGCGCAAATGTACGGCACCGACGAGATGACAGTGCTCTGTTCCGCCGCTGAGCTGTTCTTTCAGAACTGCATCGGGGTCGCGTCCCTAGCGGTGCAGGCCTCCAACATGCATTCTCTACTGGAATGCCTTATGATTGCAAGGCGCAGCCGGGACAATATGTCTGGTTGTACCCTCTTGCAGAAGGTATGTTTATTTATTGGTTTACATAAAGTTAAACTGTATGCCTATGTCTACCATGAGTTCTAGCGATCTACACTCGCTAGCGACTGCAGTTAAAAATGTATGAAAACTCGAACAGCGCCTCTAGCGGATATCCAGTCAAGTGAAGTCAGTTAGACGTGGCGCTGCTTGCCTAGATATTACAGTTCTAATACTGTACTTCCCGCATTAAGCCTCCAGCACACCGGATGCGTATACGTACACGTAAGCGTAGACGTGCGCGTACCACTGAGTTGTAATCTATGGGAATGTATTAGACAGGACACACCGCTTGCGTAACGTGACGTGCGCGTGCAGTGTGTCCTGTCACATACATTCCCATAGATTACAACTCAGTGGCACGTGCACGTCTACGCTTACGTGTACGTATACGCATCCGGTGTGCTGGAGGCTTTAACCGTAAGACTTGAAAGGTGGCGCGGGCTCAACGTAACCGCTGTAGTAACATCAGGCGATTTAACTATGACAACTCATGGTAGACATACAGTTTATATGTACGTAATTCAGGTTGTTATGATGATGATAAATCTTAATTGACTAAGGTGGTTATGGTTATTTTATGTGCTCGCACGATTACTTGCGAGGTTCAATTAGGACACTCTGATGAAATCTGTATGTTTGAACTCGTCGCACGACGAGTACGCATCGCACAATCGTACGATCGCTGCCAATTAGGACGACGCCTAAGACTGTTCATGAAAATTTCATTATCCTTAACTATCTATCAAGTTTCAAAATCTACTGAATATTCCAGGCAGTAGACGGGCTCCTAGAAGGTCACCTGGTATCTCCTGGAACCTCAGCAGAGCACATGGAGATGATGACGCGTTACCGCGACATCCACCTCCGCGTGCTGAGGCTGCTTGAAGACGCGCGGGTCTACGGCCACCTGTGGACCACCAAGCAGATCACGTACTGCATCACGGAGTGCCGCGAGGAGCTGCGGTACAACCTGGAGCCTATCGACTGTCTCATCAGGCACCATCTCATCAACCTGCCTCAGGTGAGTTACACTATTAACGCGACATCCACCTCCGCGTGCTGAGGCTGCTGGAAGACGCGCGGGTCTACGGCCACCTGTGGACCACCAAGCAGATCACGTACTGCATCACGGAGTGCCGCGAGGAGCTGCGATACAACCTGGAGCCTATCGACTGTCTCATCAGGCACCATCTCATCAACCTGCCTCAGGTGAGTTACACTATTAACGCGACATCCACCTCCGCGTGCTGAGGCTGCTGGAGGACGCCAGGGTCTACGGCCACCTGTGGACCACCAAGCAGATCACGTACTGCATCACGGAGTGCCGCGAGGAGCTGCGATACAACCTGGAGCCTATCGACTGTCTCATCAGGCACCATCTCATCAACCTGCCTCAGGTGAGTTACACTATTAACGCGACATCCACCTCCGCGTGCTGAGGCTGCTGGAGGACGCCAGGGTCTACGGCCACCTGTGGACCACCAAGCAGATCACGTACTGCATCACGGAGTGCCGCGAGGAGCTGCGATACAACCTGGAGCCTATCGACTGTCTCATCAGGCACCATCTCATCAACCTGCCTCAGGTGAGTTACACTATTAACGCGACATCCACCTCCGCGTGCTGAGGCTGCTGGAGGACGCCAGGGTCTACGGCCACCTGTGGACCACCAAGCAGATCACGTACTGCATCACGGAGTGCCGCGAGGAGCTGCGGTACAACCTGGAGCCTATCGACTGTCTCATCAGGCACCATCTCATCAACCTGCCTCAGGTGAGTTACACTATTAACGCGACATCCACCTCCGCGTGCTGAGGCTGCTGGAAGACGCGCGGGTCTACGGCCACCTGTGGACCACCAAGCAGATCACGTACTGCATCACGGAGTGCCGCGAGGAGCTGCGGTACAACCTGGAGCCTATCGACTGTCTCATCAGGCACCATCTCATCAACCTGCCTCAGGTGAGTTACACTATTAACGCGACATCCACCTCCGCGTGCTGAGGCTGCTGGAAGACGCGCGGGTCTACGGCCACCTGTGGACCACCAAGCAGATCACGTACTGCATCACGGAGTGCCGCGAGGAGCTGCGATACAACCTGGAGCCCATCGACTGTCTCATCAGGCACCATCTCATCAACCTGCCTCAGGTGAGTTACACTATCATATGCTGCCTGGAAGAAATCGCTCGCAGCGATGTACTCCAAATAATTTAAATAACTCCAGACTTTTTATTATACATCACATTTTTAAGATTTGTTGCCCCAAAAGAAAATAAATATGAACCATACTTTAGTAGAGATAAACCATTCTTAAAATGAACGCCCCTCCACCGCGGTTACACGTACATGCAAAAAGGTGTATAGATAAATTTAGTGCATTAATGAGCCGAACGCGCGCCTGAACGGACGTGTTGCCCAAACAAAGAGCGCGCTCCCCGCCATACAATGCCTACACTGGATTGGTCGCACAACTAGTTGACCACGCAGTGCGCGGATGAGACCATGTTTTCAGTTTTTGTGTAGCACGTACACAAGTATAGTGATGCAATAATTATTTTCTCTCACACGTTGAAATTGTCACGGTTTGTGGAGGGGATTTCATTTTAAGAATGGTTTATCTCTACTTATTGTAACATCTGTAACCTTACCTTACAACAAATGATTTGACTTGTATTAATTTATTAATCTTGTTACAGTACGACCTCGCCCTAGCGAATATGATGGACAACGGGAACAATTTCATGGCTGTATCGTTTGCGATGCAATTTGTGCAGTTGTATCTCGTGGACGATAGGAACAACATCTACGTTAACGAGTCTGATCTCTTCAACATTACGGAGGCTCTTGTACGGATCATGTCTCTCAACCAACACAGGTAAGTCTTACTACTATCATAATTACTGTATTTACGTTTCCACTGCTGGTACACAGGGATTTCTCTCTTCACAACAGAGATTAGGCCTTAATTCACCATGCTGGCCAAGTGCGGGTTGGTAAGACATGTCCTTCAAACTTTTCAAAGTTCTCAGAACATTCCGGTTTCCTCGCGATGTTTGCGTTCACCGTTTTACACGTGTTTTTAAAGCGTACATGATTTTTCGAGGGTTTGAACCCACGACCTTCAGAAAGTCGAGTGTGCTACCACTTAGACTACGCGCCGCCGCTCAAGTCCGTTAGACGTGGCGCTCCTTGCCTAGATATTACCGTTTCTAACTCTGTAGTTCCCGCATTAACCGTAAGACTTCAGTGGTGGCGCGCACTATAGCCAACACGGCCGAGAGTACGGACATTGTAAATATTTATTTATTTAAGTTGTGTTTTGTTTGTGTAGGACCCCGCCGCCAGAGGGTCTCGGCTCGTTGCTCGAGATGCTGCGAGTGAACCAGGATCCCAGCGCCTACCTCGGAGAGAGATCACCTCTCGGACCCACAGCGCATATCCACTCCGGCATAATGGTCGTTCGGGTGAGAACAGACTTCCATTATATTAAAGGCTGGAGCAGACCAGATGCGTATGCGTAGACGTTAGCGTAGACGCGCACGTACCACGTGACTTGTAATGCGTAACGTAGACGTGCGTGTAGACGTACATACGCATCTGGTCTACACCAGCCTCTATCCATTCACTATACGTAAATGAACACTCAGCACACTCACTTTACTTTTAAAGGAAGGCGTTTACACAACAAAAGCGTGAGCACTGTGTTTTAACTCATCGCTTTTTCAATGAGGCTTTAGTTTCATCAACTATACACACTTATGTATATCGTCTATAATATTATCTTGATGAATCTCATAATATCTGTACATTTATTTCCGAACTGCTAACTCATAAAATTAAACATATTCCCCCAGTCTCAGAACTACGACGACCCGCAAGGCCTGTCCGAGAAGACGGAGAACCTTCTCCACGAGTGGCAAGTGGTGCTCCGCAGTCCTCTCACCGAGATCGAGCTCGGGCAGAACTTCAACTTGTACGTTCACCGAATGAACATGAACGGGATTCTCAAGTCGGATGATCTTATCACGCGCTTCTTCAGGATCGCTTCGCAACTGGTAATAGAAGAGGTAAGCTATCATAGTGTTCAATTTCAATAGCCATAGATTTATTATTCTTCTTTAATCAGTTCTTAGAACTATAAGTAAATGTTTTGGAGTTGGTGGAGATTTATCACCGAAGGAACTTAGTAGTATCTGACTTTTTAAACTATCATGGTTTCTAACAATATAACATGACGCTTGTAACGGTCCCGAAATATCGGGATACTAAAAAAAATAAATCATGGGATGTTCAGTAGTATCTCTCTTAACTTTTGTTATTTATGTAGTTTCAATAATATCCTATTATTTTATCGTTTATAATATACAATCTACGTTCTCAATGGCTTACTTAAATGGTTTTTTTCGCAGGTATATCGGATTTTAAATGAGGACAGAGTGAATCCTCCGATTCCTGTGAAGCGTGACCGCTACTACACCGCCTGTGATAATTTCATCAAGCTTGTGTCCATGCTCATCAAGAATACGCCCGACAATGGCAACCCCACGCCTAAGCTCAATCTGCTCAATAAGGTAAATTAGTTCTCTTTTTAAGAACATGACACTGGTTATATAAACATCATCGTCATCCATCAAACCTCCATTGCTGGACCTTAAAAATTTCCATCAGTTTTTTCATGAGTCCACCTAGAAAACCTAGTAGGAGACCTAGTTGGAAACAAGTAAAATAAATAAATAAAAACTTTATTTACAGAAAAAAAAATTACGGACAAATTTTAAAGATTTCACAGATAACAGAAAAATTTAGTTTTTTAAAACTAAGTAGTAATTGTTATACATAGATGTTGCATCTTTTAGACTCTTTATCTCTAAACTTGGGTTGGTAAAATATGCAGTGAACTCTGCAAATTTTTGTACGGGGTGTTCTGGGTGATTTCTATGTATACATATCTATCTTTGTATGTATATTCTATTAAGTATATCAGAGCTCTAGCACCTGTAACACGAGCTTTCAGCTGACCACGTTGTTAGATGACGATGTGTAGTGTAGCAATATTAATTTATTTGTACGGAGACCTCAAGCTGACTTTCCACCACAGATCCTGGGCATCATCGCGGGCTGCGTGCTGCAAGACCAGGAGACTCACGGCACCAACTTCCAGCAGCTGCCGTACCACCGCTTGCTGCTCGTGCTGTTCCTCGAAATGAACATGGCAGAACCGGTCCTCGAGTCCATGAACTTTCAGGTAACTTGCACTTTTTATTATTGCTCTAAAACCCCCTGAATAACCACAGATACATAATTTTAAAATAAGTTCATAATGTTTGTTGAGCTGCCAGTTCAAGGTGGATGCAAGGTGCATCCGACCGAAACAACGGAGATGTTTAAGGGAGGCCTATGTCCAGTAGTAGTAGCAGTAGTAAGACGACTGATGGCTGAAATGATGATGAATGATGAAGTTTATTATTCTTAGTGATTTAGCTTCTTTTATTACAGTTGGTATATTAATTTAGTTCTTAAAATATAAAAGTTCCTAAACCAAGTAAAAGCTGTTTTATAGGCTCATGGTTCTTTAAAACTAATTAAAGTCAAGAACTATATTTCCATTGAAAAGATGTTGCTGTGTGAATTGTCCAGCAATATTCATTTTATTAAAAAAAGTAGAAATGATTTACATATTTTACATGGAGATGTCAGAATACAATATACACTTATACTGTTACCATTGAAACAATCACTTTATTTAAATGCGCATGTTTATGTTTAGGTCCTGACCGCGTATTGCCACACGCTGCGTATCATCCGTCCGAGCGTGGCGCCCGGGTTCGCCTACGCCTGGCTCGAGATGGTCGCTCATCGCACCTTCATCAACCGGGTGCTCGCCGTCACGCCGCAGCAAAAGGTACAAGGTTACTTACATATTATACATTCGATACTCACTACGTATCTTCGTGTAACTGCCAGATACACTTATGCGTTTGATGCGTTTTTGGCATCTACACATGCCAGTCTATCATTATATCTTAAAAAAAAAGTCTACGCTAATCTAATAACTGTCCAACTTCATAATGTTCCAAATTTTCTCAAATCTTTAAAACGTTCCAATCAAATTTGCAGTTACACAAGTAGGGAGTATCGACATAATCATCCTCTTATCCATTTCGAACGTGCGAAACGTCCACGTTTCTCGAGAGAAGTTCCACAGGTACTCCCAGGGATTCCCAGCAGTGGGAAAGTATATGATGATGATAATCATTAACCATTTAATTTTCCAGGGCTGGGGAATGTTCTCGACCCTACTGACCGATCTCTTAAAGTTCCTGGACCCGTTCCTACGCAACACCGATCTCAACCCTCCGGTTATGATGCTGTACAAAGGCACCTTGAAGGTGCTACTTATCTTACTTCATGATTTCCCGGAGTTCTTGTGCGATTACCACTACGGCTTCTGTGATGAGGTTTGTTTCTTGTGTAGATTCCGCATTTACAACAATAACTATGATTAAAATGAAACTTTGATTAATATCTTCAATTAACTTTCCGCCTTTCAATGCTATTTCCCGTTTCATAACAGCTTTCCCCGTCGTAAAAGTTATAGAAAATCTATTATAACGTTTCCGCGTAAGGATAAAGCAAGTAACCTATTTTACTGTAAATTTTAATCAAAGTCCGTTAGTAGTTTTTATGTTATAGACTAACAAACACCCATCCATCCATCCATCCTTATGTTGTTCTTATATAATTATTGGTTGTGGGCGTACCCAGCTTTGTCCTTTGGCAGATCGTCCGCTTGGATATTGATAATAATAAATAATCTCTAATAAATAATAATTTAGAATAAAACGAGCCTCTAAATGTGTTCCGTACATCTATTTTATTTAGGGACTTTGAGTATAGCTATTAAAATAAATAAATAAATATTGCTGGACAATTCACACAGCAACACCCACCCAGACCCCCGGAACAAATATTTACAGATCATACAATTTTTTGTCCCGAGGCGGGAATAGAACACCCTTCCTTGGAGCGGGCGAAGAGCTGCGCCACAGAACACGACAGTCCCATAGGGATATCTTATACTACTACCTATAATTAGTATTTTTAATTAAATTTCTTCTAACGAGGTAGGTTGGTGAACCAGGGTATGCTTATATGACGGGTGGCTCGCACTGAATTGTCTTATATAAGCCGCGCACTTAAAGAATTGATTTATAAATGGCTTCCGCTCGCATGCGTTCTCGCTCACTCTCTATCGCTGTCTATACTTTTTTATCCTTGTTTTGCCAATCGTACCATACGTACCCGCCGCCATTTTCATATCAATTTTCTATCTGCGCGGGTACCTTTTTCCCTAGAACAATATCAAAATACTCTCTTTTTTTTATAAGTACCACTGAGATGGCAGACAAGCATGCGGCCCACCTGATGTAAAGTCCACTCTTTCCATTTTTCAGCCCTCATATTACCTATACTAATTTGCCATTTGTTATTGCTTCCCGGGCATGTCTGTCCACCTCTTCATTCCCTCTAATCCCAACGTGAGAAGGAATCCATTGAAACGCCAGCTCCCGCAACAACCAACTCTTGAGCTTTTTCGATAATTGAGTAGGCTATATAACGCCGCCGACAAAGCGAACAACTCCACAGACATTGTACAATTGTGTTCACTTACAATACTAAATTGTTCATTATCATAATAACCAGCCTCTACCATCCTTAGTGAGAGATCCATCTGTATATGTATACATTACTAACCGTTACTCTTATTAATAATGTTAATATTAATCTTCTTTACTAATATTATAAAGTTGGAGACTTTGTTTGTTTGAACTCGCTAATCTCGAGGAACAGCTGGTCCGAGTTGAAAAAATATTCAGTGTTGGGTAGTACATTTATCGAGGAAGGCTATTAGCTATAACATAAACTAGGTATAATTAGATAACGTAAATGAACGCAAGCGAAGCTGCCGGCCGGTCGGCTAGTTATTTTAGAGAATTATATTTTAAAATACTATTGAAATAAATACTTAGGTACATCTTGGTTTCAATATATCATCTACTTTGGTAGTAATAAAGTTCAAATCTATGTTACAATTCCATGTATCAAAAGTTAACAGGTTCAGTGGATTACAAGAGTTAATAGGTTTTTAATTTAAGCCTACATAGGGGTGATGATGAGGTGTTAAACGCTGAATCTGATCTGATCTTATGCCTCAGTGATAACTAGCAAGTGATTCAGTATATAGGTTACAACAGATTTTTGTTCTACTGAGCTGATCGTTGAACCGACATGACTGCGAGTAAGATAGCTGCATGGGTAGGTAATTTTAATTTTTATCTCTGCATAAAAATAGTTCTAGTAAATACTAGAACAATAGGAATAAGGGGCTATTTACGCTACCACTGGGTCTTCAAACTTTTCGTTCTCTCAGAGTACCGGTTTCCTATCGCTTCATATTCATTTATTTCCTTGCTTCATGTTTGCCTTTACCGTTTCCTCTTTCTTGAGAAATTATTCCGAATCCTAGTAAAATAGCACGTGTTTTAAAGCATGCATAAATTTTTTAATAAGCAGTTATACCAAATATTACGACACGAAAAGGGTAACATTCCATGATTTAAATATATTTTTTTGAACTTAACACATTTAAATCATGGTTTGTTACCCGTTTCTTGTTAGAAATATTGTAAATCAAGATAGTTTTTAAAGTTATGCTAAATCCCACTAGATGTCGCTAGGTTTGTAGGGTTGTAAACGATAGGTATTGTTTCTTCGAATTGACGCTAGATGTGTAATCAATCAAATCGATTCATCAGATCTCACTAGCTGTCACTGTCATGATATGTCAATTAGTCACTGTCAGTGATATCCTTTGTTTTTAGAAAATTCCTATTTCGTAATTCGTATTGCCAAAATGGCGTAAATTTTACAAGTGCGGAATAGTAAAATTTTCTTAATTAGGATGTACTTGTTTACAATACGCTGGTGATGAAATATTGTAAATCATTATAGTTTTTAAAGTTATGCTAAATCCCGCTAGATGTCGCTAGGTTTGTAGGGTTGTAAACGATAGCAATAAGCAATTGTTTCTTCGAATTGACGCTAGATGTGTGTAGTAATCAATCAAATCGATTCATCAGATCTCACTAGCTGTCACTGTCATGATAATGTCAATTAGTCACTGTCAGTGATATCCTTTGTTTATTTTGTTTTTAGAAAATTCTTCGATTTTCGTAATTCGTATTGCCAAAATGTCGTAAATTTTCCAAGTGCGGAATAGTAAAATTTTCTTAATTATTCTGTACTTGTTTACAATACGCTGGTGATGTCGTTGAATGTAACTTCTAACTCAGTTGAAGAAGCTCGTAAATGAGTGGCTGAACGATCATAGTCTGTCTCTTTCTCCACCAAAAAGCAGATGTGTTGTAGGTATTTTCTAAAAAAAAAGATAATCCCGAGTATTAATTACCCCGTCGGTGCGTAATTTTTTTAAACAGGTGAACAGTGTTACATTTTTCGGTGTAATTTATGACAGTAGAATGACTGGTGTTTCGTGGGGATCTCATCCTTACTGTCAAAAACTTTGCAAATTGCGCTTGAACTCAAATATCATAAACGCAAAGTCCATTATGAAAACTAGAACTAAAAAATCGTGTCTAAACAAACATATACCTGAACTCTTCTTCAAGTGAGAATCGAAAATTGTGCTCTAGGTTTTTTTGGAACAAAACACGTAGAACAATGTTTACATTTGGGGACCTGTAATTCAGGTACTTTTAGAACCTACTTCAGGCACCAGTCTCTCACAAAGATCCAGTACTGTGATATCTTTATAAATATTAATAAATTTTTTTATAAATAAACAAATATCTTTTGTATAAAAACACACAATAAACCTTTTATAAAGTAATATATTTCTTATCTTTTTTCTATTCCAGATTCCGCCCAACTGCATACAGATGAGGAATCTGATTCTGTCTGCGTTCCCACGGAACATGCGCCTGCCTGATCCATTTACACCAAATCTGAAGGTAACTGTCGGATATAATCCTGTAGATGTCAGCATGATTGTTTGTGTGCACGCTTGTTAATTTAACCCACTAAAGGATGTATCTGAAATAATTAGTTAATTTGTGTTGTTTTGGCTATAGATGTAAATAGTTAGATATGCCCTTTCCATAGTGAGTCCGCCCCCGTTTTGTTGCCAAGTTAAGGTGAGTTAGTTAGCGCAGTTGGAATCAAACGAAAAAGATAGTAGTATTTGCAAATATTGTGGGAGAAATATTTTCACAGTATGCTTGGTTGTATATGTTATGTCAAAGACAATGACACAGTTTTTGGTGTAGTGAATCTAATTATTTACATCTATGGTTATAGCCATAACTTTTCAAAATAAATAAATAACCACAATTATTTTTTGTAATTAAATGCTTTATTCCATTTATGCTTATGTTTATGTTTGGGGTGTATTAATAAATTAAGAGCATAATAAATATTTTCATAGTTTCTTTTTAAAAAGTTTATATTCAATGTCCAAATTTGACTTGTTTATGTGAAACAGAAGGTCAAAGTGGCTACAAATGCATGATGCATGTGATGCTAACCTGTTGTGTTAACTTTAACTCAATTGAAGTATTTAGTTTTTGTAAGATTTGGTGCAGAATGATGTTGCTGCCGTCTCTAGAGACAGGCCTTTGCCTAGTGATTGTGTCTGTTGGTCAGAAAATAATAATCTATATTATTATTTTCTATCAATATACCTACCTAAAAATTGTTTGATATTGTATAAGTACTTGACGAAACTAAGTGTACCTAAACTTTGAATAAATAAAATTTGGATTTTGTATTTGGTCCAGTGGGCTTAAGACTTTTCGCTCATCTGCAGGTGGATCTTCTCACGGAGATAGCTCTGCCGCCGCGCGCCGTCATCAACTACGCCGCCATCTTGCCGAACACGCAGTTCAAGAAGGACCTGGACGCTTATCTGAAGGCGCGCTCGCCCGTCACTTTCCTTTCCGAACTGAGAAGCAATATGCAGGTAACTATACAATCTACACTTCTCAATTCTCGCCCTTAGTGCCTACGCGCCGCCGCCACACCACATTAGACGTAAGGGCGGGATCACACGGGCCACCGGCCACTACCAAAAAACGCCGCCACTGGCATATTTCCTGTAATTTTCATACATTTTATATGGACTCGCCGCACACGGTTGGCGCCGGTGGCGGCCACACGCTTCACGCTTCTAGCTTCTCGTGGCGGCGTTTGTGGCTGTGGCGTGTGGCGAGTGTGCGCCGACGGTAATGCGGTATGGCGGCGGCGCGTAGGAATGTATTAAGTGTGCTTGTAAATTATGTTGCACACACAAATTTACAAGCACACTTACTTCCTACAAATTAAAATTGAAATTATCGCTGGTCAAGAACGTTTTCATAAAACAGAGTTGACAGTTTCCTTTTCTTATTTATTATTATTTATATTATTCTAATGACGTGTAATTATATTACCATTAATATAGTGATTGTAACCGTGTTACAGAGTACGCAGGTGCTGAACGAGCCGGGTCGCCGCTACAACAGCCAGCTGATGAACGCCGTAGTGCTGTATGTCGGCACGCAGGCGATCGCTCACATCCGCGCTAAGGGGCTGCAGCCGAGTGTCACCACCATAGCGCACTCATCGCACATGGATATCTTCCAGAACTTCACTGTTGACTTTGACTACGAGGGCCGGTGAGTTACCTACACTGTGCTCCTTGTGAACGCCTTATGAAGGTGATAGCGGAGTCTGGAACACTTGCGTGATAGATAGATATAAGCCGCGCACTTAAAGAATTGATTTATAAATGGCGTCCGCTCGCATGCGTTCTCGCTCACTCTCTATCGCTGTCTATACTTTTATCCTTGTTTTGCCAATCGTATCATACGTACCCGCCGCCATTTTCAAATCAATTTTCTATCTGCGCGGGTAATAATAACTTTATTGTTTAAATAGACAAAACAATATAATAGGAAAACAAACTTAACTTACCAAAGATAGGAACTATTAAATGCTGGAATGGTGAACGACAAACCCGTAAATTATAAACACTGGAACAAATAATTTGAATATAAAAATACCTACCCATCATCTAACCCTAATTGATTGTGTTTCGTGTCCATCCAAAGGTTGCCTGGAAGAAATCGCTATAAGTGATAAGGCCGCCCATTGTTACACTTTTTTATGTTCTCTATTTTTTTGTTGTTGTGGTGTACAATAAAGAGTATTTGTATTGTATTGTATTGTATTGTATTGTACCCTCTCAATTCCAGGTATCTATTCCTGAACGCGATCGCTAACCAGCTCCGCTACCCGAACAGCCACACGCACTACTTCTCTTGCGCGTTGCTCTACCTGTTCTCCGAGGCCAACTCCGAGGCGATACAGGAGCAGATCACGCGGATGCTGCTCGAGCGGCTCATCGTGAACCGCCCCCACCCCTGGGGGCTGCTCATCACCTTCATTGAACTCATCAAGAACCCCGCCTACAAGTTCTGGAACCATGAGTTCGTCCACTGCGCGCCTGAGATCGAGAAGTATGTCTTTACTGTGATTATTGTTATTTAAGACGAGCCGCTTAGATGCTGTAGTGTTAGTTAGTTAGTTAGGATGGCTCAGTTTTCCGCATTTAGACTCAAAGGCGGTTCATTATGCGTGGATGCTGAAGTGTGTCAGTGTTGGAAGGTGCAGTCATTGTTTTTTTCTCATGGTCTGTAGATTATTTTCACTACTTCTTTGGGTAGTCTGTCAGACCTTAAAAACTGATATGAAAAAAATTTGATTGGCAGTCGTCATTTATTTAATTAAGTCATTACGTCATTATTCATTTTGTTTATTTTAAGGTGATTTAGTTCTATACAATCATTTTTCATAACTTTTTTAAAAATTCTATTCTAAATTTGTCATGAAATTCACTAACTTGACATTGGCGGTTGACGGCAAACCCCATTGGCCAGTCACGTTCGCCAAAAATAAAAGAAAAAGGACTTTTTTTTTAATCCTATGAACTGGTTTTTTCATTTACTTTTAAAATAAGTTAGGGCTGTAAATTGCTTTAATTTCGGTGGCTTACTATATTGTTTTACAACATTTTAATGTGCATGAATCTACTAACCTACAATAAGTTAACAAATTGAACTAACACCATACTCAGAAACTAACATAACATTATGAGATGTATTTACTAACACCTGGATACGATAATGAATATGCAGCTCGTCCATCCGCAGGTTGTTCGCGTCCGTGGCGCGCTCCTGCATCGCGGACAAGCCCGCGCCGGCGGGCGGGGGGGAGGTGGGGATGGCTGATTAGCGAGAGCTTCATTGGGAGTCTGTGAGGCACGCCTCCGTCTACAACATGTTTGTCGACGATGGAGCAGGTAAACATACCAAAAAAAAAAAAACTACAAATTAAAATTCATCAACTTGTTATTTTGATTACTTATATTTTTTGTCTGTTTTACTCAACTCCCATTGTTTTTTTGTGAATAATCTATTCTAAATTTGTCATTAAATACTCTAACTTGACATTGGCTGTTGACGGCAAAACCCCAATGGCCAGTCACGTTCGCCAAAAATAAAAGAAGAAGAAGAACATACGCGCACCCCATTTACGTTTGATTTTACTACAAAAAGTAAAGTAGAATCCCAAATATCCGAACTTCGATTATCCTTTCTAAATTAGTAACAGCTCTATTTGTAAACTCAAAATCTCTTGAAATATGGAGTTGTTATATTTTACTATAAAAACTTGGTTTGATAAATTCATATTGGAACCTTACTTACGTTGACGTTTGATCAACCGTTTAGTCCCAGAACGTGGGACTTCTTCAGGATCAAACACTGCAAGTTGTTTATACTCTGATTTTGGTTGCAGACTCCCAAATATCACCCATCCCGCGTCCCGTAGCCGTCATGCCGTTGCCACCGAACCACGCGCCCATGTTCCCGTACCCGCCGCCGCTGCCGGCCGCGTCCGCCTTCCCGCAGACCGCGCAGAAGGCCTGGAACCGCCTCTTCGACAAACCGACCGAGCATGACCACGATCGCAGGCACTAAGCGTCCTCACCCTTCATCCACAACACTACACAAACAGTGGCCGACTGATGTGTTACTCAGTTCCAGTTAAACAGTGATCAAGACAATGTGAAACGATGTGAAACTCAATTCTAGTGTTATGGGAAACAGGACACCGTCATTGTGTTTAGTTTGCGTGCCCAGCTGACCACGGACTTATAGCGAGTCGTCAGCCGAATTGGACTACAGTGATACATGTGCATCCCATTCTGAACTGCAAGATTATATTTATGTATATAACTATTTAATCAGTGATTTAAATGACGAAATTTAATATATAAATTTATCAGATTCTATCCAATTTAATTGTAGAACACCATATTGTGTTTGTTACGATTATTTCTTTAATTATATTGTACATCTCTAAATTTCATTGGAATTAATATATACAAACACAATATAGATGCAATTTATCAGTAACAGCCATTAATTTTATTGTATGTAGCTTCTTATTCACCTGATTTAAAAATGGAATATAATGTAAAATGTTATAGACTATTTATTGAGATTCATATAGTTTAGCGATGGCATCATTGTATGATCATTATTATATCTAATCATTAATATATAATTGTATATCAAATTTTAGTACAAATATTGTCATTGCTTGACATGTAGTGAGAGATGCAATAATTTTACACATTATTAAATTTTGATACGTCATATTCATATTATAATATGATTAATACATTTTATGATAGTGTCTACCCATTAGTACCATGCTCGCCGAACAAGGCGTATTGTCTCGATCGTTTGAACTGAGTACGGTGTAAATCAGAATATGAACACCTTGATGCCTTAGGCCGATAGCTCGCTAGGACATGAGTGGCGCAACAAAAAGCTGTTAGGTTTGTAAACCACTTGCTGTTTGCTTGGAGCAACCGTCTGCAGACACGCCGCCACCGCGGTCCTAGTGGATGGGTCAGCTAGACCGAACAGTCGCTTTATTGCCTCGCTACTGTGCCTAATACACAAATACTTTACCTAACTTTGTGCAGTGGTACCGGCCTAATTGCCTCATTGTGGCCTTTGATATTGCATGGCCATGCCTAGTACTTATAAATAACGTATGATTCCTCGGTAGATTTCCAAGCGATGTGATATTCCAAGTCGTTGTCTTGTAGCGGCTAATGCGACTGTTATATCTTCGCTCGCAAGTCTACCGTTATTGTAAATATATCACTGTTGAATTGTTCTAGAATCTTTTAATAATTATATAAAATTGGGATGAGTGTTATTTTGCTGAAAGTTGTTATGTTCTATACAACTTGTAGGTTTGTGGCAACGTGGCGCGATGCGGCGTGGCATGTAAATAATAAATGTTGCTGGAAAATATAGGATGCGCGGGAGCTCCTACTAGGCGTATCACAAAATGACTGATTTTCGCTATTTACCGAGATAACAAGTTTCTAATTTATCTATTTAGTTTTCTAGTTTATAGAAATTATTTTTAACTCTCGTGACTTCCTAGTTGTTACTAGAGCTTTTCGAATGTAATTTTAGGGCTTATCAGGCCGTTTTCACTTGTTCCTTTTTACTTTTACAAAAATGTAATGCTCGTCGGTATTTTTAAAATTAACTTTCAAAAATAGTCAATTTATGTTTTACTTTTTATGGATAGATGGATACAATGGTCCATAGAAATGAATTAGGGGGTAAAAAAAATGATTTTAAATTGTTAGATTAAAAATTTCTATGGCGATTTATAAAAATAGATTAAATAAAAATGGAGAATGTTCTTTAATGAAAGTATTTTATTTGTTATTGTTTTAATTGTATGATTTTCATTGTTTTCAATAGTCATGGAAGCTTATGTTATGATGACACTGTATTAACACACATGTGTTAATGAAATAATACAATATTATACAGACAATATTCAATTATTTAAAGTTTAAATATGTAACCTAAAAGAGCCGTAGGAAATTTTATACTAGGTATGTAATGACACACATGATTTACTTAAATTATACAATATTATACAGACAATATTCTACATGAATTTAGAACAGTGTGCTTTGATTTGAAGTACATTTAGAATTTGCTTGTGGATAGGAGCCAGGACCCTCCATGTTCTGTAAAACGATGTTGTTCTTAGTTAAGTGTTTGAGCCCTATGAACGCGGTCTGTATGCAATTATGTAATTTATAGCCTTCGAAAATTAAAAGGCCCGATGCTTGAAGTGTTTAGATTTAGTTAAATTCAACTTGATTATAAGATTCTATTTAGGTAGATTAGTAAGCTGCAATCTTAAGTTGATTTGTAAATTTTTAGAGCATAGTTGTTAATTAGTGGACAAATTGTTGCGAATTTTAAGTATTGCAATCGAGCCTTTTACATTTTCCGGGCTATAGTTTTAAGGTATTACATTCGATTTTCTATAATAAATGTATTGATTAATATGCTTTTATTTTTTTTACATTAACCTTATCGATTTGAAATATTGAAATATATGGCTCTAAACTTTAAACCTATCACTACTCTACCTATGTCAGCCTGAGTGGATGGAGACTGCCTAGGATCGTCGTCGGAACCATAGACAATAAGTAGGTGCGTATGTGTGGTTATCAACCTCCTCAGTTAAAGCAAAGGTTTTCATTGATAGAGCTCATTTAACATTTTTTAAGACCCTGGAGCATTTGAATAGAATAGAAAATACTTTATTGCACACCACAAAAACAGAAACACACATTTGGAGTACAATGGGCGACCTTATGGCTGTGAGCGATTCCAGGCAACCTATGTATGGGCTGGAGAGTTATAAATATATAGACAGTGGTGTAAAATAATGGATTAACATAGAAAGATAATATTATAAGAATATATTATTATGTATACCTACACTAAACTAAACACATTTGACAGCAATACATCAAAGCCGACTTTCAATAAATATGGTCAACTCAGAAGAAAGGAGTTCTGTGTAAGTAAACCTACCTACCTACCAAGTTACCGCGATCTTAGAGCTGTGTGGTGAATATAACCAAATTCAAAGACCATTAATGGGTTCTATTGAGGCTATGTTACCCGTGCTATTATATATTCGGATGTAGGTACTTACTTAATATGGGTTGATATGATGCTGATAAATGATTCAACGCGAGTGATGAGAAATCATAAAATCCGAACAAAACCGCCGACTAGTTTATTATAATCTCTATTGTATAAAGCCGCTGGCGGGTCAACTAGTGGCTTATAATTTGTTGTAAATCCAATAACACAACATCACTATATTTATAAAATTCACAACAATTTATGCGTCGGCGTAAATTCATTTATTGCATAAGGTATGGCGAGCCGACGCGACGTATAATTTCACTTAGTAAGGTTCGAGCAAGACTTGAAAATCCCGCGGACTGGCTTGCACATGGATTTGCTAGTTGAAGAAGTTCATGTTTTATTTAGTTGGATACCAAAGTTACCTTTCCTTACCTATCCTTTCAAAAAGTAGGTATCTAAGTACCTACCTACATGAAAATTTAATCTTGATAAGTAGATACCTACCAATAATAAAGTTGGTTGAAAATGTAATAAAATATCACACAAGACAAACATCCAGACCTAGTCTTATTCGTAACATTAATATGTAACCTACCATGATTGTTGCAAACATTATAATGGCCATCTTGTAGGTAAATAATAGAGGTTTGCAGATAATAATGAAAACGTTCCGACCTTAAGTTTACCAGTAAGGGATTAGATTTATTGATATGCTTAAAGATCAGATTACCGAGGGCTGATGTAGCGTAGGTGGATAACTATAAATGCGAGTGAAGCATGAAAGTCAATATACTTACCTACTTAAACAAAATATCCAAGATAAAAAATTTACAAAAAAAACCCAGAAGGTAACTTATCCTATTTTGTACCTTATTATATTCCTAGACACATTATAAAAGATAAAGTTTGTTAGGTTGTATCTTTTGGATATAGGTACATATCTTTGTTTCTCTTTCACGCAATAATTAAATAAATTTTGATAAAACTTCACCTGAGCCAGCCATGGATCTTATATAAATGATTTATTAATCCACTATTCACTATCCTTGAGATAAAGTGCACATTGTTAGTTTAAGATAAAGTAAGTAAATGAAAGTGCCCGAGAGTGTTCCGTAAGAAACTTTGACGTACATTCACTTGCAGCTTTATACTCAGAAGTTTTGAACTAATAGAGCTTTAAAACTTGATAGACAAGATATGATTCAGTTAACAGTTTTTTAAGTATTATTAACGCAAAGCTAATTCTTTAAAGAAAAGGTAATTAATTAGTTATGATACGTAGGAAAACGTTTTCTATTTTATTAATAACAGTTCAATCAACACAACATTTAAAGAAATTTAACGCCTCTTTTCGCATACGAATAAAGTCTTAAAAATAGGTACCTACTTATTGCGCGCGCGGCAATAGGCATAATTACAAAAACCATTGTTTGCAGAAGCCTAGGTTATACTTAATACAGCTTCGGCTAGTCAGGAACCATTGGATGAATTAAACTGTATATTTTATTGTATTAAGTTAATAAATGAAAAGATTGAAAAATGATTGAATTATTGAAATGCTTTGCCCGCTTTCTATGGTTTTCTCACCTTTTAAACCTTCCATAAACTACTGCAAACATTTCAAGACCATAATCAGCTAAATCGTTGAAGTAACGTTATATTGCGGTGGAGCGCAACCAACACGGAATCAGAATCAATTTTGGGGCGCTCGGCTGAAGTACCCTCGAGCACCGCGGAGCCAGGGTGCTTGGGGTGGTGGACTCCTTGTTTTTATCGAACTCTATGCGAAACCTCAATTCAAATTTTAAAGTGGCTTTATTTTACTTTATATGACTGGACTATTAATTACGTCATCTATACTTAAACTAGTGCCTGCTGATGATTAGACGACCTCAGTGGCTCTGTGGCGCAACGGAAGACGATCTTATTCCAGTGACGTGACGTCACGTGCCAGCGTGACGATTTTATTCCCGCCTCGCGACATTTGCACACGAACTTACCGCGGGGCTGTCTCTGGATTGTCCACAAATATTTATTTTTATACTCCCTCAAATCGCAAGTCTATTTGTTTTGTTAGGTACCTACTAATTGAACCGTCCGCGTATTCGCCCAGTAGGTACTATCTTCAGCTTTCTCACATTTTAACCCTCCTCTGCTACATATATTTCAAGACTAAAACAGCTAAATATGCCCAGAAGATCTGTTAGTACGAGTGCAGATCAGTGTAGTAATACGGGTTGTGCGCCCCCTTTGGTTAGGATAAATCGGGCCGAATCGAAGCGACGCCCTGCACGCCGCCGAGGCACACCCCAAATGTTATTCAAATCCATTTTAAATCTAATAATTGTTTCACCTCCCGCAGACTTTTAATTCAAAAAACACTTCTGAAAACTCAATTGCGTTGCGAAGCATTTATTAAATTTCGTGTAGTGTGCCACAAATGTTTATAAAGGGAATTTAATTTTTGCGTGAATCAGTTAGTAAGTTGTTTTGAATGTGAACGTAATTTTGATATGCATTTGGAAACTAACCATGTGAACTTGAAAATAATTTAACCCCGCAAAACATCAAATTCAAATTAAGAAAATATTTTATGGGCATATTTAAGTAGTAGTCCGGGATTGTCCTACAAATTTCGTGGTCCGTTATCCCGGTTTTACATCCTTGATTTTTTTAATCCTTGATATCTCTGTTAGCTACCACAATCGAGAGTTGGGTAAGTATAGGATATCTTTGGACGTCTCATCGAAACGAAGCTACTCACCAAAAATTAGCTTGTTAGTAATCACTTGATTTCCATGTACTACGGATCCCGGACTATAGGTACCTACGATAAATAAAAAAAAAAACGAGATGCGATCATAAATTTACAACTTTTGGCATACAAACTATGTGACGTAATCATCTTTTAATTTTGGTATACATAATAAGTTGTGTTGTGTGTATTGAACCTGCCTGATAGCAATAATCGATTTGGTTACAGAATTAAAACCGCAAAAAGATGAACACGAACACCGACCGACCACAATTAACAACAATTTATTTTATTCCGCCAATTACAAACCACAAAACAAATCATTCCTAAATATATAGTATACATATTTCTGTAATACCCACCCGTCTAGATAAATTATTTGTGCATAACTAAGGGCAGGAATACACGGCAATCGTGCTGGTCGTGGGGCTAACGTATAATTCTATCTCATAAATATCTGCAAATAATACATATTCGTGATTTGATTGATGTTGGGCGAAGGGCTTCCCACAGCCTGCATGCGCCTGCGCATAGTACAACTAAAAACACTGAAAATACTGTTCTTTAACAAGTAATAAGTTTATTTATATCATTTGCCTAATTATTTTTTATTTTCTATTAGAATTATTTTTCACACACAGAATAAAAGATAATGTGTACCTATAGGTCAAGAAATCGTTCATGCATAGTACATAATATTTGGCGTGCATTTTGTAATTTATTTATAAAAAAATTACTATATCATTGCGAAAATATCGTTTTTCATGTGTGAAGTGTGTTGGCGTAGTAAGAGCACACTCGACTTTCATTCCGAAGATCGTTTAAACACCGCCGCACAACTCTGGATTATTCCTTGAAAAAAATATCTACTCCTAAAAAACACGTACTCTAATGTTGAAGGCAAACATCGTGAGAAAAGAGATATCAACTCATCTTATGCTGGTTTTCTATTGAAACCTATGGGACCGTGGAAAAACAAAAAATAATGTAGGTACTTATAAGGCGAAGTGAAATTAAATCTGTCTGTCAGTTTAACACAAGATTCGCAGTAAAGATTACTTAAATTAGTATTGGTATCATTTTGTAGCGATATCGACTATAGTAAGTCTCTCATTAAGAATTATAAAAATAATAAACATGACCACGAAGGTTTTTTTCTTTTTAACAGTAGCCGATACACTGCGAAAATTAGTATGTATTAAAGAAGGGTTTGGTGAGGTTTGTAGCGTTACTTAATAAATTTAATGTATGTATTACTTAATGTGGACTTATTATAGATGGATATTGTAGATATAAGTCTACATTACATTTGTCATACATACAAACAAAAATAATAAATACCTCACAAAATAAATATGAATGTATACCAATACTGCCCTTTTCCCATTTTCAAAAATGTCACCTACGCTGTTTATTGTAAGAACGGCAGTATATATTCTAAACCTTATTATCTATGAAACAATTTAACTAGAACATGAGTCTGCTGGGCGAGTATTTTTGTAACGATTTTTCATTTTATAATGACCTTGTAAATCGTAAATCTCCCGCTACATGCCGGACCAAACCTCATCCCGCGGGCAGCAGCGTCTTAATTCCTCCGTCTTTATGTTTAAATAACTTGTTGTGTTGCACTTCGGTTTAACCGATCACAGTTTTTAGTTAACTATGTTTTTTATATTTTTATATCTTGCATCATTTTAGGCATTACAATGGTAATGCCTAAAATGTTTAAACTCGTATCTAGCTGGACTAGTCGGATCATCTGTCTGTTTTTCATTTTTATTTATTTATATATATATAAAGGAACCTTATCCATTTATTTATATATATATATATATATATATATATATATAAATGGATAAGGTTCCTTTATTTCAGAAATGTATCTCTACGTACCTATAGTAATATTAGCTTAACTTAACTTCCTCGATAAATGTATCTACTATCCAACAATGGTTATTTTTTTCAAATCGGACCATAGCGGTAGCGCGCTCAAACAAAAAAACGATTTTAATTTCAATTCTATAATTGTAATAAAAATGTAAGTATATTAAAAAATTTGTGTAGGTAGGTACTTTGTTTCTTGGTACCGTTCTGATTAAATTAATAAATGTAAAGTAATAGAAAAATTTGATTATTATTAATAAGACTGTAGTTTCACTAATGTTATTATTAACATAAACTGTTATATAATGGGGTGCTGCATTGTATAAATTATAATAATATGTGAATTACTATTACCGACTATTTCTGTAATGCTTGCATTAGATAATTATAGCAATTTTTCATATTACCTGCATATTACAGAACCATTAGTTTCGCCTGCAAATTCTATGAATAAAACCACAAAACGTTAATAATATAATATTGCCCGTATTTCCGGGCGTTCGTGGCCATAATAACAATGGATTCAGTAGGTCAACTTACAAAATGCTTGTTTAATATTTGATTTAAAGTTAGCGCACAGACTTTGTTTAGCGAAGCTGTTAACTGTGTGCTGTCGTGCGAATTCTTGGCGTGATTCGAACGTCAAAGTCAAAAACTTTATTTCCATAGAAACACAGGTATTTACATGGATACGTCAGAAATTACATAAGGTAATAGGGTAACCTATTCATATAGTTTAATCTAAAAATTATAACTATATAGTAAAAAACCCACAATAGGTTTGTATTGGTACTGGTACTCACACTCGCTTGATTTAACTGAAATACATAATACACTAACTAAAATAATTATATAACATAAAACAACTTTTAAAAGGTATCTGCTAATTCTTAGGACGTCCATACCGACCCACTATTTTGTGAAGTTTAGTTTTAGTAGATAGGTGGGTATTGTAGTTTAATTTTGTTTAATAGTGCATATATACAATTCATGAAAGTATTTACTTAAATTTCATGAAAGTTCGGCAAGCAGCGTGTTGATTCAAAGCCTAATCTCTTTCATCCAGAGAGAAGTCCCTGTGTCCCAGCAGTGGGAACGTAAATATAGGTGATTATGATGATGATGAGACATTCTGACTCGCACAAGACATGCTGTGCGGGTAATGGGCGCGAGGTCCTAAGTGTGCTTTATGCGGTAATACTAGGTTTTACGTAGGTATCTGAACCTTTAATCAACTTTATCTAGACATCTAGGCAACTAACAGGGCTTTGTTGCTGTGTGAATTTTTAGTGCTTTTGTTCATGCTGTCATCCTTTAATTACACTGTCATACTATTGAATATTCTGTCATTAAAATCAAATAATTGCTAAGCTTCTGCGATTATTATGTTGCATGTAAGTATGATTTATTTTATTTGTTGACCAGCCCTCGGCTTCGCCCGGTCTAATCTCACCTTTTAAACCTTCCCTGGACTACCACGAACATTTCAAGACCAAAACCGGCTAAATCAGCGGGTTGTGCCGTTCCCGAGTTTTAGCGAGACAAACGACAACTTGATTTTTATATTATCATGATGATGATACTTACCGCGCAGTTCAGAGATACCGGCCTAAGAAAACTTACACCCGTGTTTTTCGTGGTGTCAAATCTACAAAGGGATGGATTAACATACCAGAGGTTGGTCTATAATGTTTTAATGATGGCTTGTAGATAGTACAAGATTTTCAGGCGCGTTGGTCATCGCAGTACAATGATACAGTACACAGAACGAAGCTGCTGTCCGTCTTGTGGTGAATATCTCGAAGATAAAAATGCATTGTCTTTTATGTCAACCATGTTTCCATTGTATTTACATATAATAAAATAAATAAATAATAATTTGCTCCTAATAACCTATAGGATTTTATAAAATTAAAAAAATTACCTATACATAAATCCAAACGGAAAAGATACTACAAACATACTTCGTAGTACATACTTCGAAGTTCTTAGAACATGCCGGTTTCCTCAGGTTATTTGCACGTGTTTTACAGCGCAATTATGTTTTTCTACTACAAAAATCCAAACACTGGGAGATCACGCGTCTTTCATTTTGAAAGTCGTGTGTCTTCCCACTAAGCCAACACGGCCCTAGCTACTGTATTTCAATATATTGTGATCGCGGCTATTAAACCTGATCTGTCAGCCATTGTCTCTGACTACCTGACGCCGTGGAAGTATCAAATAGATCGGAGACGGGCGGACGTTCCTGTAATTATATCATCATCATAACTAATGAGTTGTAAATTATTTATTTAGTTTAGTTTTTAAGTGGTATTTTTCTTCTTAATTAGATATTTCATTCGACTACTAGGCCCCAATAGAACCCATTAAAGGCATCTGGCGATATCTGGCTTAAGGCACGATCGCACGAAGGTGGTACTATTTTAAGATCGGCACTACTCTGCAACCGGTTATGAATTAGGAACTCGATGTTAAATAATCTACAATGTATTTATAACTCTTCCTCTTGAAATGCCATCCTATTGTCTTGTAATTGCGACGAGTCAGTCAATTACCTACTTGACAAGATATAAATTAAATTAACTTAATTTGTTAATGAACTCTCAAATTATCAGATACATTTGTACAAATAATTGAAACAAAATCTTTGCACCACAATATTCCACTGTCACAATTTCAAAGCGCTACGATTTAGAAGGTTTAACCTGTCTACTGCCTAGGTTCTGCAAGATAAGTGGAATGACCTGCCAACCAGCGTTTTGCCCGTGATCGTGAGAAAGTAATATTAAACATATCAATTTGTGGTCCAACTCCTTTCTCGTGATGCTGAACAGTTTATTAGATGGCTATATAAAGGGCTGGAGCCATATTTATTGAAATTACTTACAATTTGATTGTGGGGTAATGTCGGGATCGACTCGGTAGCAAGCTAACCTTAAAATTAAAGCGCGTTTGTTCCAAGTCTTGAATTAGACGTTTTTATATGTAGAAGATTTGCATGAATAATGCGCGGCTGTGGAGCTTCTCGTGATTGGACCTTTTTATTTTCTTTACACTTTATAAACTACCTAAGTTGCGATATTTTAATATTTTGGGTTAGGTTCTGTTTGATACCTAACTCTTAGGACTTCTCAACATCAGCTCGGTAACACTGAAGCGAACTGTCAAGGCAAAACTAATTCATTAATTCATTTAATTTATTCAGTGGCACAATGGGCGGCCTTATCACTAAAAGCAATATCTTCCAGTTTAAAGATTTTTTTGTTAAAGCAGTCTATTTTTCTAATATATTTTATCTACTATATAAAATAAGTCGGGTTTTCCTTCCTGACGCTATAACTCCGGAACGCACGAACCGATTTCCGCAATTTTGCATTCGTTGCAAATGTCGAGGGCTCCGTGAAAATTGCAAAAGTTGCAAGTGAAGTGTAAAACGCGGGCGAAGACGCAGGGCTGAAAGTTAGTTTTACAATATAAAAATAACTGTTAACAATAAATACAAAGTTAGATACACATTTCCTTGATACAATCCTCATAATAATGCGAAATTACGACTCGGGAATAAGGTAGTATGTCTACATTTCCACTTTTTAGACGTTGACGGCCATTACCGTTGTAAAGGACGCGTTTCCTTAGTTACGAGCTTTTTGTGGGAATATGTTTTAATAAACGTTAATTCTCAGACTATGAGACTAATTTATGTCTAGACTATTTAACGTACTAAGCAAGGTCCGAATACGACCCTGAATAATTTATATTAAGGTTTTTACTTTGGTATTTAATACCTTAATTTATTGCGGAACACCTATTTTTTTAAGCAATCCAAATGGAAACAAAAGAGTACCTGACACAATTACGCTGACTAGCAGAAATACAGTACCTACTAGCTAGTTATAACAAAAGCGTTTCAGAAGATAAGGCGCAAAGTTATTTATGTTATTTGTAACACAAGCTACCATGGCTAGATGTCGTTGTGTAAATTGTCCAGCAATATTTATTTATTTATTTTTATTTATTGATCTTCGCACATTGGCTGCACTAACAAGTTTGGATGAATGCATCGAATTAGAAAAGTATAGGGTTTGAATCCCTAATAATGATCGCCGCTTGAATTCGATCCAGTCTGCAACGACTTGGTCCTTTACACGAAGTAATACGAACCACCGCAATTAATCATTCTGATAGCCCGATGACGGAAGGAAGTCCGCTACATTTATATTTTGTGTGACAAAATACCTAGCGGTTTGATCCGGACATAAAAACTCAAACGGCCGTAGCTAGAGTTGGGACCTATTGGGAATATTTGTCGAGGTATCGATGTAAAGTAATTTTCTAAGTTTCTAGTATTGTATACAAAATTGCAATAAACTTTGATGAAATAGGTTTATTAAAAAAATAAAACGTTTATTTCGATTTGTTAAAAAAATAATTAACTTTTTACTTGACTTGAATTCTTGCTTGACTTGACGTCGTCTATATTCATGTGAGTGAATAATACGTTATCTAGATCTAAGAAGGCTTTGAAAGCTTAAAAGTACTAACGCATAGCTCAAACAAAATGGTAAAGACTAACAGAATTTGTGGCAGGTAAATACAGTTCAGAATTAATTTGTTTGGAAATTCAGAATTTATTTTGCTTTGCGTGCAAAGCCACGTTAAAACGATTTACTAAGACAGATAATCGAACTTATTTGTCCTAACCTATTGGAAATTAATCACGTTTGTTTCAAAAAGGGTTTGAGATACCATCGATGTCGATGTTCGATTGCACGCCACAAGCAGCGCTACCCAACTCTACGCCATTCGAGCCTCCCGCGGCCGCTTATCGGCGCCGTTTTACATTTTTATTGCAAGCGGATACGCAGGCAGCACTACGTTATTGTTTCTCGTGCAATTATTGTTTAGAAGTTGCCGGCGATTGCGATGCAACTTTTTGTGTCGCCCGAGCATGCGATACTGGACATAGTAGCCATTTGTGGCGGAAACTAATTTGAAACTTATTTGAGTTAGTAGTTTTTGGAATGTTCGTATCATCATCATTCAAGTCGGAAGCTTGTTGCTGGACATATGCCTCACTAACTCAGTTATTTCAGTTCAATGCTGTTTGCATCTACCACGACCCTACCACCGTAAACTAAGAGCTTTCAACAGATTATGTGTCGTTGCTTCGTTGTTGGACGTCTTACGCTGCGTTTCTCGATCGGCGGTCTTTATTTTATAATCAGTTTTAGTCGACAGATGAATTTATAATATCTTTATACAGACCGTACAATTAAAATAATAGGTACAATTTTGTTTTATCGGATTATGCTACAGAATTCGTTATTAAGTATATAACATTATCCAGTAGATAATAATTAGTAAATTACCTAAAGATGGATTAAACTTAGATGGTCTGGAGTGCATCCCCCGGATATTGCGGAGACAGACAGATCCTGGTATTTACATACATATATAATAATTGATCATCTCCGTCTCCATAAAAAAGATTTGTTAATAAATAGGTCTAGAGATTTTGTGTTTAAGCACTCGATTATTAAATTGTCAATGGAGTCTTCTATTATTGACAATTCAATTATAATTTCTATTATATTTCATTATTGGCTTATTAATTTTTTAACAATTCTGCCACAGCCTTGATTTGTCTATCAATCCTTATTTTTCAGTCAATTTTTTTCCAGTATACAAGATGTTTCAAAAACATTTCAAAATCAGGGCTTTAATACTATCAGCAGCCATCACAGCCACGGCTGCATCACGGCTCGGCTACGAGAATTACTAATGAACTATTATAAATGGCTCTAATAATGAACAGAAGTTAACATATTTAGGTATACATAATACACAGATCCGCTTTTAAACGAAAGAGCTGTTTATTAAATCCTATAGAAAAATGAGAATTCTAAATCCGATGGAAACCTCTGCAAAAAGTCAAAATAAGGACTCAGTCCAACTAGTCAACCAAAATGTTGAGATAACTACAAAATATTCCTTACAAAATACATCTAAATAATATATTCCCTCAAGGCATATCAGGCTATTAATGAGTTTGATGGCAGACGCAAATTAAATATCTTCTCCCCAAGGAAATAAATTGCAATAAGGTGAGCCGCGAACGTCAAGTGACAATATTTTAAATTATATCAGACTACCCGCCAATCGGCGCGGCGGCACCGCGTTCACAATAACCAATCGCAGCGAGGGATTTGAATTTCGAATCTCACGGTTTTAAGGGCAGGTAATTGATATATCGACGTCGGGGGTGACACCGATTGATTATGGTTTAGTTTTGCTTTAGTACAACAATAATAGACAGATGATAAACTCTGCTCTTCAGTTTTTTTATACTCATCATCATCATTTCAGAAATCGGACGTTCACTGCTGATCATACGCCTCCCTTAATGATTTCCACGTATTACAGTCAGATGCATCTTGCGTGGAACTGTGAACTTGTGAACAGGTAGCGTTGACAACTTCACCTGTCCATCATGTTAGAGGACGTCCGACGCTACGTTTTGCCGATCCATTATCTCTGCTTGAAAACATCGATGGCCCCATCGGTCATCTGTTCTACGAGCTATTGTGGCCCGCACATTGCTTCTTTAGAGAGCTCATCCGCTGGGCTATATCGGTGACCCGCGTTCTTCGACGTATTCACTCCTTTTTGTTTCGATCTCGTAGAGAAACCAGAAGCAGCCCTCTCCATAGACAAAATTGTCTGCAGCAAGTCTCATTGTGGTTCTCTTAAACCCGAAGAGAAGCACAGATTTTACATAATACATAATTTACCTGCAGTTTCTTAGTTATCAGAAGTAATTACGCAAACCGATTGGTATATGCATCCCTATCAGATCCAGGGTGATGGATAAGGATAGCCTACCCGGGGTACGGAAACGGTGACGACAATTCAATATTATAAAGAGGGAGGCGACGGAAATCGACGTTTCTGTCGACAGCCATCTTGAAACTGAAGTTCAAAATTACTGTTAGATTGAAAGGAAGTCGTATATTCCACTAACAGAGTACTGATATTACAATTTCCACTTAAACATCATCATATCAGCCTTTATTGTATTTAAAATTTTTGCTCTCTTTCCATCCAAATATTGCCTGGAAGAAATTGCCCTCGGAAGAAATGGACACGCATCCAATTTGTTTCTGTTGTTGTATTTTGTGATTATTGTTTTGTTTTGGTGTATGATAAAGTATTTCATACTTGCAAATTGAGAATTTGCACTAAGTCAAAACTTACTACATCCATACGTTAGCCATTAAGGCTAGAGCACACCAAGCAAATACTCGTAAACCCGCGACCAGCCAATGTTTAACTGCGACTAATGATAAGGGCGGTGCCACAATAAAGTAATACTTTATTGGCATGGTGTTTGTTCGCCAGTGCGTCATAGGCACACCGGGAGTGCTTCATGTATTTTGTTGCAGTCAATGTGGGAAAGGTTTAATTTATTAATTTTAAATTGAAGGTATAATTATAAGGTCTATAAATACAATTACTTCATTTTACTTTAAATAGTAGAATGCACACAAACGCAAATCGCTCTGTGACCCCGAGTTACTTATATCTTTCATACATGCAAACTTTCGTTTACAAAACTTATTCATATCTCAGCCTACGAGAGAGATTCATCACAGTCATGTTAAACAAATCAATCTTTTCAGCCTCTATATGAAGTGTTTCCCTATGTACAGTCGGCCAAGAAAGTGGTGTAGGTACTAGTTTTGACAAAAGTTTCTGTGCGATGTTATGATCGATATGGTTGACTCTTCTAACATAATTTAACTGACGACGTACGAATTTCAACCGTAGGGTGGTAGACCTCATTTTTTTGCTGACTGTACCAATGCGAATGTAGAAATAAATGAACTACAAACCTTATATTGGTATGTTTAGACGCGTAGAACAAACATATGAGATTATTATATTACATGGGTTTGTAAACGTAAAACAACGCTAGCAAAGCCATGGCGAAGCTGTCGACTAGTAGACAATAAGTTATTAAAACATGGTCAATTATAACAACAGACACATTTCCAACTTAGCCTGCAACATTTGAATACGGTACACCTATACGCTAATTTAAATAGACAAAATGGAGCGGAGTCACATTACTAATTGGAGTTGATTGTTTTTGCCGTGTGTCGATAACTAGGACCTGCCCGCGGCTTCCTTTGATTTGTGGAATAGAACTGATGACCGACGGGGAATCGTGAATCGTTCGGTGAATCGTTCTCCTTTATTGTTAAGATCATCAGGCGGGTTAAAGTCTCATTTTCAGACTTTTATAGAATGTTTATTTTAGATAAAAATAAATAAATCAAATTAATTTATTCTCTCTGTGCAAGTGTAGCTTGCAACAAAGCCGTATTTGTTTCAAATGTTATAATTGTTAAAACATATAATTGTTAATTGTAAATCAGGACTAATTCTACCATGAATAGAATAGTATCGTATCTTGAGATCGAACCGTCTTCGATCTAAGCCACATGCATCGGCTGTAATTAATTAATTGTCCATTCAAGTTTGTCTTGTGGGTTTCCAATACGAGATGACGTAGAAAGTTTATTTAAAGCTAGTCTTACATACAAATGCACAGAATTTCAATATAATGAGCCAGATAATGTGGATTCTAAGTAGAAGTGCAAACTTAGAACGAGGTGTCAAAATCATGGACCCTTAGGTTTAACATAAGCATGCACTTTTAATCTATAGTTTACCTTACTTTAGAATATACCATGCTTGTAAACCTTTATTGAAAAATGTGGGTGCTTACCCGTTCAACCCAAGATTTTTCTACCCAGTAGGTATTTTTCTCCGCTCATCCCAAAAGATTAGATTCCAGTTACCCGTTCTACCCACACCTACTTATCCCTAATTTCTATTGTTTAAATTCAAATAAATGACACAGTGAAACACTAAAGAGCAGGGTCATTCATTAGACAAAAAATGCAGAAATTCAGTATAAAAAATTTTATTTTTAGAATCAGTCTTGTTCAGATAATAGTATAATAAGAAAAACAATGATAATCCTGACCTTTGTTAGTTGGATTATCTATTGTACATAAAATAAGTTCTCCTTCTTAAATTTATCTAGGAATTGCACGTGCACTCGTTTGAAGAGATCATTAACTATTTTTACCTCCTGTTGTAGTTACGAAATTTGAAGTTACTGTGTGTAATAATATCGTCAAGTTCGATTTTTTATAAATATTACGGTGTCTGTACTATTTAAAATACACTGTGACTCAGATTTTTGCTTTGGGTAGATCGGGGCATATTTTTTGGGTTGAACGGGTAAAAATAATATTGGGTAGAAAAATCGTGGGTCGAACGGGTAAGCACTCAAAAATGTATATGCGCTTTGTAAACACGTGCTCTAGCGGTGAAGGCAAACATCGTGAGGAAACCGGCATGTTCTGTGAACTTTGAAACGTTTGAGGAACATTGTATCTTTCACCAACCCGCTCAAGGCCAGCGTGAATTAAATAAATAAATAAAAAAAATCATTTATTTTAGACAACAACAAAGTTCATACACAAATCTTAGACAATTAAGGCCTCTAATCTCTCTCTCTTAAGAGTGAAATCCCTGTGTCCCAGCAGTGGGAACGTAAATTAGGGTTGATGACGATGATGATGATATTATGGTACAAGCTATGAGTATTAGCATAAGTGCATTATGCTATGCTAGCAGCTTATTAGCTATATACCAGCAATGGATCAGTTTCCAGTCTAAAGCTGTTTATTGGTGAATTTATTTAAGAACCATCGGGCTGAGACATTAAACATTAACGGGCTGAGACGGAGAATGGGCATCAATATTGCAGTGCTGCTCCGATGCGTGCTCTCGTGAGCAAGGTAAAGGATCCGAGCATTGGGAAACTATAGCCTCTATTCCTATTACAGATTCCTTTTGATCAACCTGGCCATTAAATATATAGTAAATAATTATTGCTGAACAATTCACACAGCATCATCTAGCCCTTTAGTTACGGGTGCTAGATTTCTGATATACTTAATAGAATATAATATATATGGATAGATATTTTTGTTATGTATAACACTCAGACACTCCGAACAAATACTTTCAGATCGTACTTTGTAAGGAATAAATGAATTTAAATATTATTTTTGCGTAATGATCTCTAGAGCCATATGTAACGTCGTAAATAAAATTAAATGTAAAGTTAAAATAAATAAATAGTCTCTGGAGCTCAGATAACTATTCTGAAGTAACAATTGAGACTCTAAATGGATTTTATGGAGGAATTAGGGTTACTCCCGAACACCACCGTGCAATCGCATAATCACCCTCAAATCGAGCTGATTGGTTAGCAACTAACAATGGTATAAAACAAAAAAATCCGTCTGTCCGTCTGAATAATCGAACACTCGAAGAGTGCCCTTCAAACATTGTCTCGAGGCGGGAAATTATTGCATTCTAACAAAGTTTAAAAAGCTATGATGCAATAAAATTAATGTATTTCTCTCTTTACCTATCAAACTCTCCACCAAGCTACAATTAAAATTCAAAATATTATTTGCAACAAGGTCTAAGGTCGTTTTCTCTTCATTAAGAAATTATTTTGCTGAAACGATGAAATATTATTTAATATTAATATAAAAACTTCTAAGCCACAAAAAAGTAGCATAGGAATAGGAACAATAATGCAATGCTACCTTTCGAACAAAACGAAGTAAACAGGGGGCAGTAAGTACTGTACAGAGATCAGGGTACGGCGGCTAGAAATAAATAAAATCGTATTATCATGCCACAACCGTTCTCGCAAATATTTGAGTTGCGAAGGCCAGTATTAAACTGCAGTGCTGCGTTACGGGAAGAACAGGAAGCAGGCGTTTGACTAATTGTCTACGATTCTACCTACCTCTTAATTAAATAAATAAATAAATATAAATATTACTGGACAATTTTACACAGCGACATCTAGCCCCGTGGTAAGCTCGGAGTAATTCAATCCGGAGGGTTCAAAACTCTTTTTTCTTTTTGCCCTAAAAATACCATACTACTTACGATTTATTTTTATTGTGCTCTTTTAGAATTTCAAATCAATTTAAGGTAAATTTTTAATTTAAGCTCAATTCGTAATTCTCAATTGTTATTCAATTTTATCTCTATAACATGAAATAAAAGTAAATTATTATGTTCATTTAGATTGTTATCTGTTCGACATAATTGTCGTAAGAATAACGCATGCCAAGTGCCATGCTATTATACATATTATTATAATATTAAGTATATCAGAAATCTAGCACCCGTAACACAAGCTTCGAGCTTACCACGGGGCTAGATGTTGCTGTGTGGATTGTCCGGTAATATTATTATTATTTTATGCAAGAATCTCTCAATCTAGGCAATCATCTGAAAACCCATATTCTAACTCATTCCGCAGCGGTTAGCCACGGGACCCCTCTGCACTAAGTTGGTAGGTAGGCCACTAGTGCCGAGCCACTTGTGAAAAACCTTTTTATACTGACGAGACACCTACGGGACTTTTGCTGAATGAAGATTTTTTTTTTACTTAAGGTATAAATCAATATGGCCTAAACTCATATGTATAAACTTGAAAGATTCAATGACTGACAGCCAGGCTGATTAGAGACAAAACCCGTAATAGAAAATAGCTCTTACGTTCCCATCCCTGACAGATGTAAATGGATCTATCTATTACATTGGAAGTGTATTAATGGGTTCATATTAAACTTCACAAGTTGCTCGATCAATACTTCAGTAGTGCAGAAGTAGCCAACGATATTCTTGCCTTGACTTCGGTCACTTGTTTAATAATTATAAATAAAAAATGCTGAACATTTCATGAACCAATCATTTAACGATATAAAGAAATTAACGTTCGGGACAGCTCAATTTCCTAAAACTGTTACTAAATTCGAAGTAGCTTATAATTTTGGACGGAATAACAGGTGTCTTTAACAGACTAATTACAATGAAAAATATGGAATATTTTAGAAGTTCGATAACTAAGTATAACCTGCGTGTATGTATTTAATTAAAGTAAAAATATGTCAGGTACTCAGAAACACGATTGATTATTAGTAACAAGTGGATGGTACAATTAGATATGTCGATGAAATGAGGAAAGTCTTACTTTAATGACCACACCTATTCCCTAGACCAGAAAAATTATAAATATAAATATGTAAAAATAAATATTGCTGGACAATTTTACACAACGACATCTAGCCCCGTGGTAAGCTCGAAGCTTGTTTTACGGGTGCTAGATTTCTGATATACTTAATATAATGTACATACATAGATAGATATTTTTCCGGAACAAATATTTGCAGATCATACAAATAGTTGTTCCGAGGTGGGAATCGAACCCGCAACCTCTTGCATCGCAGGCGGACCTTCGCCCGCTGCGCCACCGAGGTCGTAATTAATATATATATAGATAATTTTAATAAGATTTTATTATTATTATTCGTATTTTGTTAATTCGTCCAACAGCCTTCAGAAATCTGTTCGATTAAATCATTAAAGTCCCTGGGTTGTTCATTAAATTTTTTCTAAAAGAAGTATCTTAAGATATCTTAAACACCAATATGGACCTTATCTACATATAGATAGATAGATCATTTATTGTCATACAAGAAAACACTTAAAAGACTCGTCAAAAATTTTGTACAATTATATTAGGTATATCGGAGAGATATACTTTCTGTTAATATGTTGTAATTAACTGATCTATATTAATAGTGGAAATATCATCTATAGGTACCACCTTATGTAAACTTGAGTACCTACCTATCGTTTGAAAAAATAAGTTTCGTACAGTTTAGTCACAAGTTTCAAACTAGACCTCGCCGCAATAAATCCAGCCGTCACATTTCTACACGCATATTTTTAGCACAGGAAACGACAATAAGAAAACGACACGAAAAAACAATTAGAAAATAAAAGCTGTTATAAATTAATAAAGCCAGTAACTGGAGTAGGTATTAGCCCGGACGAAAAAAAACATATTGGATTACCACAAACGATAAATAAAGTCTCGAAAATAATGTTTTTATGTGAATGCGGGGTATTGTTAGAGTAACGAGTCTTGCTAAATCACTGTATGAAGTTGATTTACATTTATATCATAACGGTTCGCTTGACTTCATAGGAGCCTTTGACTGCAGCAATCCACAGCTCCATGAACAATAAACGCGACGGAATTAGTGCTCTGAGCTGAGCCATCTTCAAACTTTCCATAGTTCAGAACATGCTGGTTTCCTCACGATGTTTACCTACCCTCACCGTTCAAGCAAAGTGTTATTAAAGCGCATTTACATTTTCGAATAATAAATCAAGTAGTGCACTGCTTGAACCCACGACTTTTGGAATGAAAGTCGATTGTGTTCCCACTTAGCCAACACGGCTCCGGCACAAATACATTACTTACTAAAATCTGCCAGCTCCCAGACTTCAATCAAAGATAACAAACAGATCCAGAATCGGCAAGATGACCTATCGAGGCCGTGAAGTGTTTGCTTGAAGACCGAGTCCGATTGTCCACAAATCAAATATATTAGAGGCAAGTAATTGAAATGGGATTAAAGTACTATTCACCGTACGTCATGCGATGGGCTCCTCTCGTCCACAATAGTCTAGTAGACACGGAAACTAGATTAGACCGGATAGATAATTGGTTTAAGACGAGGCTGGAAGCTGCGATCTCTTGTTAAGTGTCTCCATTGATTGGGCTATTCGATTTGCTTGTGATTTGGTCAAACAATTGGTTTTGTAGGAACTCGGAATTTATAACATCATGGTATTGTATTATATTTAATATTATGTGATTGTAACTTTGAGTCATAGAAGTGTTTCGAAAATGTTATGAATAAATAACTAACCTTTTAACTCCAATTGCAATATTGCGAAAAAAATAATTGTGGAGAGATTTATCTTAGAGGTAGCGATTTTTAATCTTATAGACGAAAGACAATAATCAACAAAATAGTTTTTAACATTTTAAACAAAAATAACTAACCTAACATGTTAAAATTGGTGTAAGCACCTGACTCAGTAGTCTAGTGCCTACACCAACTTTAACTGTAACTTATTCTAAGAATCACAAGACATAACTGAAAAGCGCAAGACGAAACGCGCCAAAGAACTTTCACACCTTCAGAGGAAGCGCTAGCTTTTCATGCTTCAGTAGGTATAAAACACGCTCGTTAGCCTTTGAAGTTGAACAGGTACGTACGCTGTAGTTTAGGTATTCTGGGCACAAGAATGAACAAGAACAATGCATCCGACGGCTCCTTGATAGAATGTGTGGCGTGCGCCGGTAGGTACACTGCCGGGTAAATTGGAATTTTCACCAACAGCGTGTTCCCCATGTTTCCATCACGTAGCGGCTACTGGGTTGAAGAGAGGCCGGATAGTTTTCCGGCTTTTCATTGTACTTAAATCGAGTTGTATAATAAAAACCTTTAAATAAATATTGTTTCTAATAGAGATCACAGGTGATAGGATAGGCTTATAGTTTGGTCAACGAAGTAGCATCACCATTCGTGACATACCGCCAGTATTCCACGATGCCTTCTGGTGATGGATTAGAATTTTAAGAATTTTAAAAAGATACTTCAACACTTTCTGTACATACATTATTACGTCCCACTTCTAGGTTCGCCCCGCTCAACGTCTGAACACCTAGTTGATATCTGCTTAGTCAGTTAATGGCAACCACTGGAATAAATATGAAGGTAGGTACTTCAGGTATTCTTAGATCGACAAATAAAAAAATTATTGGAAAGTATAACAAGTAAAAATGGTATTTCATCTATAATATATTATGGAGATAATATTACTCACCCGGTCTTTAATTCGATAGTATCGCCGTCTATTCCGTTTTGAAGGATTCAGTGCTTCCCAACACTATACCCCGATTCAAACAACAACAAGATATGTTTGCTCCTCATGAACCTATGGATAAATCTCATTACATTCCGATCTTCGCTTCACATGGGATTCGCGCATACGGGCATACGTCAAGCGTCCGTCATACGGACAACGGTAGAACAAACAATCATAACAACTCGAATCCGTACTTTGGAACATGCCAGTGCGTATGGGCACTAGCGTGACTAATTAATATGCAAAAACACCCCTAATTACGTTCTCTCTGCTAGGAAGAGAGAACGTAAATAGGTAATAAATAAATGAATTAAAAAATAGGTGTAAATATTTGTTCCGAGTGACTGGGTGTTATCTTATGTATCATAAATTATATTATAATAAGTAAGTATATCAGAAATCAAGCACCCGTAACACAAGCTTAACACGGGGCTAGATGTTGTTGTGCGCATTGTCTAGATAGCCATATATTTGAATGTAATGTATGTATGTGTGCTTTAAAAACACGTGCTTTAACGGTGAAAACGTACATCGTGACGAAACCGGCATGTTCTGTGTCCCAGCTGTTCGAACGTAAATAGGGGTGCTGGTGATGACTACGAAGGAAAGAGACGGGGTAGTACTATTCTGAAGCCGTCACCATACGGCATGTGGCACCTATTAAAATTGAGACTTAACGCGACTCAAATTTTCCGATAAATATTTGTAGGACAACTATGTCATGGCGCTTTAAACCACTGCAGTGCTCTTCATTATTTAACATACTTCAGTCATATTCACTGTACTTGCCGCTAGCACATTAATATTCGGTGTAACACGCCCTTACATTTTAATGTGCCGACCGAAACGCATCTCTTGGGCTCTTGCTGTGGAGCGCCAGGGAGGGAGTGAGGTTGAGGCTTTGGTTATGTTAGAGGTGCTTCAAGGCTAAATGTATTTGAATATGCTTGAATCTTGTCAACTTTTTGACCTATTAATTTTAGAAATTTAAAAAATATTTCTTTGTTAGTTTGAATGCGCTAATCTCAAGAAAGGCTATTCTAATATCAAAAATATAATTCAGTTTTGGATAGTGCATTTATCGAGGAAGGATATACTATATGTAGGTACTATTTTGAGATAACGTAAAAAGAAGCAAGCGTAGCATGTCAGCAGGTCAGCTAATTTTATAATAAATCATATTTTCCACATTTATTTCTATATATTATTTTTATACGCAACTAGTTTTATAATAATATTTTATACATTAAATTCTACATTTATAATATGCCCCGTTAGCAGTTACCCCTTAGTCCGGCCCTGCCGCCGTGTGGGAACCCCCACGTGCCGTCTGAGCGAGGTAGCTGTGTTAGTTGGATATTGATGGGCGCTCTACATCTCTGATGCACTCGTCATTATGTTATTTAGCCTTTATCTGCCATGTACCAGGTGATTACGATTCTAGAGTATTAGGATAATGTGACCTCACTTAAATTTTGGAAGGGGATGTAGGTACGCAATATAAGTTTTTGGTTTACCAATAAAAAATAAAAATATAAATAATTGGAATACCAAGTGTTTTAAGGTGTTGCCATAGTACGTGATTGTTTTTGTTGTTGAGCTATAAGATACTAAGACAGAAAGTCTACCATAACATAAAAACTTTTTTGAAATCAGAATAGTAAACTGAAATATCATTTAATTTGTAAACTTGTTGTATACATGCAATACGCTCCACGTTGAGTTGTCAGTGCAGATTATGTTTCCAAACAGAATCCGAAGAGGTTCCAAAAATATAAAATTTATATAAAATTGTTTATAAAAGACCGTTTATATGATGATCCTGTCCTCTGCCTGACTGAACAGGCATTTTCTAGTTGGATAATTCACAATTTAGCTATTAAGATAACAGCTCGCAGCTTAGTCGGTGAATGGGTTCACTTTAAAACCATCCCCATGGCGGTAAACCGTTCCGATGGCGCGGACATCAATAAGTACCTAATTATCCTTACAAAATACGAGTTTCTTAATCACAGCAGAGCATAACGAACCTGCCATATACTTATTTGCTTAAGTATCCAGATATTTATAAATGTCCACGGTGCGGAACAAGTAGCTGGTTAATTGCGAAGGGTGCTTCGCTAATTATCGGTTATTTATCACCGAAGCAGAACTGTCATCGACGATGAAAGCTGCCGAGCTGTTTCTAATGGGCTGTGAATGACCTGATGATTGGCTACTTTGTAGGAAATAGTTCTTATTGTCTGTGGTCTGTCCGTGTACCTTGGTTGGGAGACTAGAAAATACACTTAGGCTAAGTGGACGCGCACTATCGACATTCATTCTGAAGGTCTTGGGAGCGACCCTGCCTCGCACCTCTAACACGGGGAAGAAAATTAAAACACGAGCAAAGCCGCGGATGAAAACTAGTCTTAACTAAATATTGCTGGATCCGTTTGTCCCTACATCAACAACAGGAAGATGGTATGTCAGCATGAATTTATCAGTATCCATAATGATTGCTTAACAGCACGTTTGAGCTAAGTGCTCGTCGGCCCAGGAATCGGGAGTTATGCGGCTGATAATGACTTACTTAGCTTAAACATGAGCACGGCATTGCGTTATAGCTGAATGGAGATAGCTGGGGCATAAAGCTAGTAATCTATATCGTTACTAATATTATAAACATCATCATCATGCATCAATAAATCAGCCGTCAGACATCCACTGCTGGACATAGTAGGCCTCCCTAAATGATTTCCAGGTATTGCGGTCAAAAGCGGCCTGCATCCACCGCGAGCCAACTGCTTTCACCAGAACATCTGTCCACCTTGTTGGTGGACGTTGTGTTGCTTGCCGATCCGTCGTCTCTACTCGAAAACTTTCCGGCCCCATCGGCCATCCGTTCTCCTCGCTATATGACATGCCCACAACTTCAAAGAGCTAATACGCATGGCTATGTCGGTGACCCGCGTTCTCTTACGTATCTCTTCATATCGGATTAGATCACGTAGAGAAACCCAGAGTCGTTAACAGCTGCTGGGACAGTCTATACGAGAGTGCTGTTGGATTATTTGTCGATTAAACTCTTCAAAGTTCTCATAACATGCCGGATTGCTAAATGCCTAAAGAATGTACCAACTCATTTTGTACAACGGGAATTACTCACGTATTTACATAGGAGTTAAACAACTCTATCGACGTTTTTATGTAAATACGTGAGTAATTCCCGTTGTAAAAAATGAATAGTACCTATAACTCACGAATTTTGAAAGTGAAATGTACCAACTGTCTCGATTTACCCGATCGAGCGTCAGAGAGCTAAACAGAAATTATAATATGACTAACGAACTAGGAGTTAGATAATGAAGCCATTACGGAATTTAACGTGTAGCATTACTACTATTATATACACTGCCGATGGGGCCGAAAAGTTCTCGAGTGGAAACCACGGATCGGCAAAAGGAGCGTTGGACGTCCACCAACAAGATGGACAGGTGATCATGTCAAAGTAGCCTGTTCACGGTGGTTGCAAGCTGCATCCGACCGTAATACCTGGAAATCATTAAATAACCTATGTCCAGCAGTGGACGTCCGATGGCTGAAATGATGATGATATATATCTACATATAACCAAACTGAATCGAACAAGGAGACGATTATGTAACCAAACAGTGCACTCTTGACACCTTCGAAAAAACCAGAATAAGTATTCTACGTGTGATTTCAAATCAAAATAAAATTCCTGTTACAAATATAAATGCGTTTTCTGTAAATGTAGCGAGCGGTACACACGAGAAATAATCAATTACTATCCAATCTTCTAATAGCTTATTTCATAACATCATAAAAACCGCTGGAATTTTCTGAATACACGGTTGTATATATCGCTGTTTATGTCGCCTAATCTTTGGGCAAACCAAGTTGGGAATCTAGTTAAAGTTAAAATGCAGGCAATTTTACAGAAGGTATGATGTATTCAATGTATTTACAATTATGATGGAAAAACACGTGCTATAACGGTAAAGGCAATAATCGTGAGGAAACCGGCATGTTCTGGAAATTATTCGAAGAGTTTGAAAGCTCTGTATCATACACCAACACACTTGCCCAGCGTGAAGTAGGTAAGACCTAATCTCTCTCGTCAAGAGAGAAGTCCCTGTGTTCCTGTGTGTATGTTATGTTGTGTAAGATATAGAATACTTCGTAAAAGTAAATTCAACGTGGCAGTTTTTACAGTTCGGTAATTAATTATTACTTAAGCTATGTTTTTTATTGTATTAACTTATACGCGGCGCCACAGAAATGCAGCACTGTAGTTGCTCTCGTAGCTTCTGCAGCAAATGCTGAGTTGTGTCCGATTTGTGTCTATAATTTTAGATTTTACTCATGGTACTTTTCTTTTTGTTTATTTCCCTTTATAAGATACAAATAAAAGGGTAGCCTCGAGCAGACCGGATGCGTATATGTACACGTAAGGGTAGACGTGCACGTACCACTGAGTTGTAATGTATGGGAATGTATGTGACAGGACACACCGCTTGCGTGACGTAGACGTGCGCATAGACGTCATGTGTAGCCCTACGCAATGCAGCTCCCATGACACAAACAGGCTGCGTGACTTACGCCATGCCTTACGCAGAACAGAGCGGCAACGTCGCATTGATGACGTTGTATTCAATGGCGCGCCATTATGGACGTCACACCGAACATATTTGAACACGCACGTACCTTTGCAGTGCGTGCGAAATTACTGTCAGTTGTATTTTATTACAAAATGAAGGCGTACGTATCTGTATCTATGGAAACGGGACGTGTTTGTTGACACCAAAAATGGCGGTTTGTTTATTATTTGTATTTTTACAGTCGGAATTTAACGAAATTCTCCATAATACGAATTTTCCGGATATATGTTGTCGACTCAGAATCAATATTTTTTTATGTTTCGTTTCCCTGCACGAAATTATTAATATAGAAAAAGTGATTTTTATTTTGTTTTGATTAGTAATTAATAGCGATAAAAAAGAAAAACTTATTGAAATTGTGCATAAATATGAATGTTTATACAGTCAAATCATTGTATATAGGTACATTCCGTTCATTTATATCATGGACCCATTTTTTTTGGACAAGCAGAAGTCATAATTTATTCGCGTTCCCACTGCTGGGACACAGGGACTTCTCTCTTAACGAGAGAGATTAGGCCTTAATTCACCACGCTGGCCAAGTGCGGGTTGGTGAATGACAAATGTCCTTCAAACTTTTCAAAGTTCTCAGAACATGCCGGTATCCTCACGATGTTTTGCGTTCACCGTTAGAGCACGTGTTTTTTACAGCACACATATTTTTCCAAGAAGAAAAATCAGTGGTGCGCGGCGGGGTTTGAACCCACAACCTTCGGAATGAAAGTCGAGTATGCTCCCACTTAGCCAACACGGCTGTAAAAGTGTGTCTGGCAAGCAGAAGTATTCTGGCACAATAGAAGTAATATAGCTTCTTCCTCGACAGATGAATTACTAGAACAGATGAACTCCATATACCCAATCTTCGTAACACATAGTGCACAACACCTTCAAAAACAGTAATATGGTTGCTGGAGCCGGGCACGAGGCATGCGTTGCGTTCACAGCTCTATTGCGTAAGCGTCAGGGTAGACGTATCCGTAGCTCGGTGTGACATTGGGTTACGTCGTAAGCGGGCGCGTGACAACGACGTGGTTACGTCGATGTCACGCATACGCATCCGGTCTGCTCCAGGCTAATGTTGCTGAGTGACCAGCAAAAGATTTATTTATTTATTCTAATTGATTGGGTAGGAATATTCCACCGTATCTTGGGTAGGAATTGTCCCGGGATTCGTTGATTTGCTTACCGATCGGCAGATGATTTAATCAACCAAATTACTAATCGAGATGATTAAATCGTTTACGTGTTTATTCACATACCCCTCAAGGGAAAGTTGTGTACAAATATCTGTTTAGCATTAACGCACTTATGCGTGTAATACGTAATGAGTGTAAAATTATTATTTAATTTTATGTATAAAAATGTTACACAATATTGGTAAATATATTTTTTTAAAAACGTCTCGTACGAAAAAAGACTAAATCGTTTAAAAGTGTGTAACTCTTTATCAAAAAACTGATTTTCATAAACCATTAAACGTTTTCATACAATTTTTTATTCAACCAATCCGCTCTATGTGTTGCGTAATAGTCAAGAATATTTTAAACCTAATTTAAAATATTCTAACTAGTCTGGTCTAATGTATGTCAATGGAGATAATTGTAGCCTCGCACTTTCGAATATCTTGCAATATAAAGAAAATAACTCTATCAAACTCTCGCCGAGAATTTCAGAGCGAATGTCGATAAAGCATTATTTTTGAGCTAGAACGAGCAAAGTTGTCTAGTTGGGAGCACATTCGACTTTCATTCCAAAGGTCTTGGGTTCAAACCCCGCCGATTACCTCAGGATTTGAAACACGTGCTCTGACGTGTTTCAAATCCAGAGTTTGTCCCAGCAGTTGGAATGAAATAATGGTGATGATGAAGAGCAAAGTTACGGTAAGTTACGGTGTAATGGGAACTCTTACGCTCTGACTCCATGAATTCTTGACGTGTAATGGCCTCTACACACCAAAGCCGGCGGCCCGCCGGCACAGCCCGCCGGCTTAATGCCGGCGGGTTAGCCCGCCGGCTTCAGAATGTCCAAGCCGCACGACTTTGCCGGCGGCAATGCCGGCGGCACGACAGCCCCGGCATGTGGTGTTCTAGTAATGAAGAATGTTACTAGGTATGCCAAATCGCTTGAAATGTTGTATCAGTAAAGCCTGTATGTATACAAATATACTAGTTTTTGTTTAGTTAAAAAGTACCTAGTAGTTTTGATTTTATAGGCATTCAACGTTTCGAAAAATATCGAGTCTCGCTAACAGTCACGTGAGCGCTTGTGACGTAATACCACAACTTCGCGCGGCCTACGGCCCGCTTAGTATCGCCAGCAGATTATAGTAGTAGTGCAACAGCTTGCGCAGTATTTTGATGTGTTTTCGTCCGCGTATTAAATTAATAGTTTAATACTAGTACTTAAATATTATTCGATTGATAAAATGGATGAAGATAACTCAAATAGTAGAAGTACCTACCATTAAACTTTGACGTTAAAGACATTAAATATGTATTAAAGTTTTGTTGCTATTGGTAGGTACGTAAGTATTTATTTATATATAGGTAGGTACCGCTCTTCTTAGTAAATTTAAATGAACAATACATTGATTTATTATAACATGCTACCCGCGAAACAAGCACAACAAAGACCATAATCGATCATGTTTGCACTAGTCTACGAGAAACAAATTTCCATATGGCCATAATTGAGAGTGCGTTGTCAGACCACAAACAGATTTATTTAGAAATTCATAGAAATATACCAGACAAACCCCAAAGAATACAATATGAAGCTATAAACTACAACAAACTACATAAATACATAAAAGATAGTACGATACCTGAACACGATTATAATGAACTGGAACAATTCTTACATAAAGCAGTTAAAGAAAATAAAATTACAAAGACAAAACAAATTAATACACCAACAACAGACTGGATAAATAGAAATATAATAAAATCAATAGATGAAAGAAACCTATTAAGTCACAGAGTTAAAAAAAACTCTGAAGATGAAGTTCTGCTACAAGAGTTTAATAAACACAGAAGTGCTACCCGAAAATGTATACAAAGTGCAAAATATATCTATTTTACTAACAAATTTCAGAGCTGCGTTAAGAATCCCTCTAAGATGTGGCAACTGATAAACAGTTTAGCTAATAATAAAGCTAGTATTAGTGATTTTCCTACTAAACTAAATACTCCTTTAGGCATTACAAAAGACAGTCGCAAAATCTGTGAACTTTTTAATACTTTCTTTTCAAATATTGGCTCCGATCTCGCAAACAGAATACCAAAACAAAGACATGCTCATCTACTAAATACATCTTCCGTTAATAATACAACTCAAATACCCTTAGACAAATTCAAACCTGCAACATGCGATGAAGTAAGTATGATTATAGCTAACCTTAAATCAAACACAAGTACTGGTTTAGATGGAGTCAGTGCCAAAGTAATTAAGTGTGTTAAAGATCTAATTGTGGTAAATCTAACGAAGTGTATCAATCACTGTCTAGCAAATGGTACATTCCCTCAATCTCTAAAAACGGCTAAAGTGAGTCCTATTTTTAAATCTGGTAGTAAATTAGAACCAGAAAACTATCGACCTATCTCAGTTCTTCCGATAATGTCCAAAATTTTCGAAAAAATCCTTTACAACAGACTCAGTGAATATTTACAGAACTGCAACTTCCTGTATAAAAAACAGTACGGATTTCGTCCAAAATCAAGCACGCTGACAGCATCTGTAGACTTGATAACAATGATAAGGAATAACATTGACCAAAAGAAAACTGTCCTAGGAATATTTGTTGACCTTAGAAAAGCCTTTGACACAGTCTGTCACAAGATTCTACTACAAAAGTTAAAGCAAATTGGCGTTCTAGGTATTGCGTACGATATGTTTGCATCTTATTTGACAGATAGACATCAAATTGTAAAAATAAATGAAAACCAGAGCACACCACAGAAAATTACTTTTGGCGTCCCACAAGGATCAATTTTAGGACCCTTGTTGTTCTTGGTGTATATAAACGACATACACCAAGTTGGTCTCATAGGTGACCTTACACTCTATGCTGACGATACCAGTCTTTTTTACTCTGGCCATTCTATGGACTCGATTACTAAACAGGCACAAAATGATCTTAATATACTAAATATCTGGCTGAATACTAACCTACTAACTATTAATACGAAAAAAACAAATTATATAATTTTCCATGCAAAAAATAAAATATTAGGTAATTACACCCCTCTTCAAATAAATGGCGAGATAATAAATAGAGTAACAGAAGAAAAATACTTAGGGCTGACACTTGATAGTCAACTAAATTGGAAACCACACATCAGTATAATACGTTCAAAACTAATATCACTTAGAGGCGCAATACGTGGGATTGTACAATACCTGCCAAGAAAAGTGAAATATACAATATACAACACACTAATCAAATCACATTTAGACTACCTCATTGAAGTCTGGGGCACAGCAGTGAAAAGTAACCTAAAGCCACTACAGATAACACAAAACAGACTAGTAAAAACACTTTTTCAACTTCCTTACTTAGAACCTACTACTGATGTCTATAAAAAAACTAAAATTCTTAATTTGGAACAAATATACAAGTACAACACAATTATTCACATTAGAAAAATATTAACAAAAAGCGTGCATTCTCAATTAACATTTACTAAAAAGATAAATATACACAACCGGCTCACAAGACAAGCTAATAATATTAATTTAAGAACTCCCAGAACAAATTACGGAAAAAAAAACATATTATATGAGGGAGCCCAACTTTATAATAAATTACCTAAACACATCAAAGACACTAAGTCTTTCTTAACTTTTAAAAAATTGGTCAAAACTTATATCACTGATGAATACTATTAACTATTAATATGTACTTACTATTACTAACACACAAGAAAAAAAAATATAATAAAAAACTTATTAAAATTTCACTACAATATTTTCTGTAAAAGGAATTAAAAATAAAACATAAAAAAAAAATATATAATAAAAAAGTAATAAATAAAGTCAAACTAAATACCAGTTAGTTCTAATTAATTAAATAAAGTTACAAAATAAAATGTTTTTTACTAACTATTAATAATTAATAAAATATTTATACAATACTACAAATTAAAGTTATAAAAGAAACAAATAAAATTTGAAAATAGCGGAAGAAACAAGTAATAAAAACCTACACTAAACTTATTAAAAACAACTATTTGGTTTTGTTGTCATACTGGATCACTATATACTATGTCGCAGTAAATCGTTTCACATCATACTGTTTCTCTCTCTACCCCCACAATTGCTTGACAATACTGTACGGCTTACGGCACTGTTTCTTTCTCTACCCTCCTGGACCCAAAAGAAAAGATAAAATGTCTTTGTTTTTGTATTTAGTTTTAGACTTTCTGTTACATGATATTTTGTTTTATTGACCTGTCATTAGTAATTAAATTTAGATCATCTTTATGCTAACCGTAACTTAAGTTAGATATATACTTTAGTTTTAAGTTTTCTCTGTAAGTGAATTTGTTAATTCGTAAGAGAAAATAAATATCTTTGAACCGAACCGATTTATGGCAAACTAGCTTCTTAGTAAATTTAAATGAACAATATATTGATTTATTGCAAACTAGCTTCCTCCAGTCTTCGGCCCCGTTTTCCTCAAGAACTGTACATTTTCATAGGATTAAAAGTAGCCTATGTGTTATCGTCGTCGTACGGTTACAACTTGTTTTACTTCTAAATCGGAAACTAATTGATGTATCGAAGTAATTCTTTCACGCGTATTTTTTATATTAGACATAGAATATGGAGTGCTAATAATCAAAATTAGGTAACATTCTTTATTGCCAAATACGTCACTACTCTATGAAAGCCGGCGGGCAACTGACTGAGTGAGTGGAGAGGGATGCCGGCGGCCTGACCCGCCGGCACAGCCCGGCGGCCCAACCCGCCGGCATGATTGTAAAAAATAAGGCCGGCGGGTTGGGCCGCCGGGCTGTGCCGGCGGGCGGTGTGTAGAGCGCTTAACATTGCAGCGTTTATCATCGACCCAATATTAAAAGCACACACAATATTTTTGAAGATTAATTAAACTGAAATAAAAAAAATCAATCCGCAAGCGAAAAAACATAAGTTATAAAAGATTAATCCACAATCCTTCCAATCTTTCACGAAGCAAATTAGCGTTTCCCAAAGATGTCGCCAGCCGCGCCAATCAGCTGAATACGATTCGTGTATTGTAATTAAAGGGGGAAGGAGAGGGGAGGGGGGAAGTGAAAGCAATAGTGCTAGTAGAGCCCCAGCGATTTATTGTTTTTAATAATAACGTGAACTCGCTACAAAGAGAATAAAAGTGCGAAGCGTAGCTTGTAGGAGCGATGTTTGAGGTTTGTATTTGGATGTGACACAGCTACGTGACAATATAGCGAGTAAACTGAAAATCATTAAGGGAAGTCCGGTGGCTGTAATGATGAATGATGATGACTAACACCTATACTGCGATCTATTGTTTTACCTATAAATGATTTAGTCTTAAGTTTGTATCCTATGTTTCTGTTTTTGTGGTGTGCAATAAAGTATATTCTATTCTATTATATTATCCATCCATGGGTGTTATTATATTATTATCTAAATATCCTATCCATGTATGTATTATTTTATAAAGTATATCTATTTATCACCCGTAACACAAGCTTCGAGCTTACCACGGGGCTAGATGTTGTTGTGTGAATTGTACAGCAATATTTATTTATTTTATTTTTATTGGGAAGATCAGTTTCAAGTAGTAGGACGTGGGTTGTTAGATGATGTTATCATTGGTAACATAAACATTGATTCAAGACAACTTTTCCATTATTAGAAAATGGTATAGGAAAAATAACAAGATCACAACGTAACATTAGCCCTCGAGTGGGAGTCGAACCCACGCTACCCAGTTCGACTCCCACTCGAGGATGAAATAAATATAACTTCTCTATTCTTTAATTGCCGCCTCTATAGTTTAGTAGTTCTGAGATCTCGCGGCCATTCACGGCGGCATTGGCTAGCAATAGCAATACGAACATTCGTTTGTTTCATCGTACCCCGCATTTTTTCCATTATTTCCCAACTTTCAAATGTTTTTTTATTATGGAGGTAAGAATAACTAAGCCGTATTGAGTATTGTATTTGTGTTTGGCCTTTGACCTCGTGTTATTGACGCCTATTAAAGCCCTACGTTGAAATATAAAGTTTTGGTATCGCTTTTATTTTTGGCTAATCAACTTAAAAATATGTAAAATAACAACATAAATCCATAAAGTTAATTTAATATTGGGGTATAATCACCCATATTTACGTACCCACTTCTCGGGCATAGGGACTGTCTTAACGAGATAAATCTCTCGTTAAAAGCCTTAAATCACCACACTGGCGAAGTGCGGGTTGGTGAATGTCACAAACATGTTTTTAAGACTTTCAAAGTTCTCAGAACATGCTTTACGATGTTGGCTTTACACAAACTTAATTAAGTTCTCTGAACATGTCCGAAGTACAATTTTTTAGTACCAATTCTGCTTAACAAAACACACATACTAAGTAGTACCCATATAGTTTCTGGAGATAATCCTGGAGATATTCCTAATACATTACTGCCACACCCAGCAGATATTTTAACGAAACAATTACATAAGCTCGTTAACGCATTTTCGTTACAATTTAACGAGAAAACAAATCACGGGAAAGCAGTTAACCCATTTAACAAATGAGCCGGCATCTGATTATCTTTCTCCTTATTTTCTTATTCTTTAACAATGTTGTCTGGCGATAAATTGTGCGGTGTGCATACTGTAATTAATTGCCTATTTTAACATCTATAAACAAGATTTCAGAAGCTACCATAATGACCTTATTATGCTAGCTTCTGAAATCTTATCTTAGGTGTACTATTTTTATACTAATACAAGCGGCGCCCGCGACTCCATCCGCGTTTGTATGGGGGCCACGTCTTATCATAACTATAGCATGAATTTAAATAGCCGTTTGGTTAAACCCCACAGAACACAAAAATAATTACATTCACCAACCCGCACTTTGCCAGCGTGGTGATTTAAGACCTGGTAAATTCTCTCGTCAAGAGAATATAAAATCATTTATTTGCATACAACATGAGTAGGAACCAAACATGGTTATATCAGATGTCTGAAAAATGTGTGTGTGTGAGAGAGAGAGAGGTCTTTTTCATTGTTACAATTAATACAATATTCAACTAAAACCAAAAGTATCTATGTCGATATAAATTTCAAGGTTATCGTTACATCAGTTAAAAGAGAAAAGTCACTGTGTCCCAGGATTATGACCTTACGGATGCCTTTGCTACATAGTCAGTTAGCATAGCCTAGCTCCTGTGGAAAAGCACCCTAATCCGGTGATTTGTAGCGTGCCTCCATCTAGTAATTGAATTATAACATCGATTTCCCATTAAAATGCTTTATGGATTGAAATGTTAAAACTCGGGAGTGCCGTTTCCTTCATAAAACGAACTCTCTATTTTTATTAGTCTCCAAGCAATAAGGTTATTGTCTTAGCTAACTAGATAATACCCTGACTAAGCCGTGTTGGCTAAGTGGTAGCACAAACGACTTTCATTCCGCAGGTCGTGGGATCAAACTTCACCTTGCACCTCCTGATTTTTCTTCTTGAAAAATGTTTGTGCGCTTTAAAAAAACTAGTGCTCTAACGGTAAAGGCAAACATGTTAGGAAAAGGAAAGCTTTGAAAGTTTGAAGGACATGTGTGTCATTCACCAACCCGCACTTGGCCTAATCTCTCTCGTCAAGAGAGAATTCCCTGTATCCCAGCAGTGGGAACGTAAACATTATGTGTATGTGTGATGATGATGATGATGAATTGGATAATACACATTGTTGCAGATGGTGCCCATTCAAAATGCGGGTATCGCATAGAAGAAAATACAATCAGGTCACTTTAGATGCTGTGTTGGGTTTGTCGATGTTTTTATGAGTGTTATCATCATCATTTTTTTATTTTTTTTTATTTATCACTCATTGTAAGACCTATAAAGGGTTATAATATGGGTATATTAAGTTCCACAACCCTTTATAGGTTTTGGTCTTGGGAAATGACGACGCTGCCCGCCTTGTGGTCAATTTGACGACACCCATTAAGAGATGGGTTCAATTATTTTCAATCTGCCTGGATCATTCCAGCTGGGCACATGGCTGGATCATTCACTAATTTAATTTAAAACAATTAAAAATTAATAAGTTACGCAAAACTTTACCTGGATTGAAAGTGAACAAAGAGAGAGCTAGAGAGCTGTAACTTTTTAAGCAATATTTAGTACAGCGACATCTATCCACCCGCCAAAGTTTAATCCGAACAGATGTTGCGTCATAGAAACGAAACTCACCCTCTAGCCTACCTCTATGATCATAAACATGCTAATTTAGCTATGACTTTTTTATAACACAATTAATAACGTGTGCGACCCACCGCGGGAATATTCTATAGAGCACCGAGGTGAATAAATAAATGATCTTATTAAAATATACTTGTATGAGAGTTAGTTTAATGTCACGATGCAAATGATACGAGTAGACTAACTTAAATTACAATATTTTACAGGTATTTTATGCATATTATGAAAAATGATTAAATGCTACGGAAAGATTTGTAGGTCAGCTGTTCCAATTTCCCAGAGCAGCTGAGTCAAACTAATTTTCTAGATTAACCGAACAGAAATTATTTTTATATTTGATTATTATTACTAAATTCTCGTATTAAATTTTCCAACTCTATACATACCAAATACAAACATAATATTCAATTAAATACACAAATAATATTACGTGTACTTTACGTCCCTTGTAAAACATATTATACTTTTGTGAAAAGTATGAGTACCTACTGGGAAATCACCGGCTATATCGGTTATACGCATTCGCAACCCTATCGGGGGCGCTGCGGAAGCTACCCTTCCCGAGATTATGATTTAGACCATTTTATGTGGTACAATTTAATTGAGTCCATTCGTCGCGTGCTACTTCGCAAGTGAGCTCTTTGTCGTCACATTTTATGCTAGAGTTGGGGTGGAATGCAAAATATTTATTTTCTATGAAGTTAAGGTTTTTTTTTGTGAAATATATAAGTTAAATGTATTTAACTGATACACGATCGTTTAAGTTTTTTTAGTATAATATTATAAGCATACATACAGTTTTAAATAAATAACAGTTTTGTATCAAAATTTATTTTCATAAAAGGTTAAGTATTTTTCGTGAAATAGATAAATAAAATTTATTAAACTGATACACGAGAGTTTTTTAAGTATAATATTAGAAGCATACATACAGTTTTCGATAAATAACAGTTGTGTAACAAGAGTTAAAAAAACCTTAACGAAATATTCAATTATTGCTTGGCATACATTTTACATAAGTGAATAAATTTGAATAGCTAATTGCCCTGAAAATTTTAAAATTAATAGTTTAGGTTTTGTGAGTGTAAGACTTTTTGTGTACTGTCTAGTAAGTTCTAATAGATAATCTAATTCTCGAAAAAGTTAAGTTGTGTTTAAACTTGAAATCATTAAAGCATTTTTAGTATTATGTTTAAGCAACTTAAGACAGTTAGACATAGCATAAATATTTCATTATATTGGTACCTACTCAGGTTCTACTCTATAGTAATTAGAAACTTTATGAGTGATGTAAAATAATGAAAAATACCATTAATTTTATGCGAGTTGTTTGATTTAGGGCCCACTACGTGTTGAGTGTCACATCTATGTGTTGTTACTACATTCATTGTAGTTTTTGTTTTCGTGTCAAAGATTAGATAACGGTTTATAGTTGACATGTGTGATATTAAAAACGTTATGACAGACAAACATTCTTACATTTAAAAGGTAAATAGAAAAAAAGTTTCGCCTTTCTAAATGATTTGTACAGTATCAACTATAGGCTCATGTTATTCGGGACATTGTATTGCCTGGGGAATTACTAGATGGAGCTATTACTTAGTATAGATAAATATTGCTAAACATTTCACAGAGTATATTCGTGAGTCAACATCCCGCCACGCATCTCTAGTGTTTTTAAATTGTAAAATGTATGTGCGTTTTTAACAAGTGGTTTAACGGTGAAGGTAATCCCGAAGAAGTGTGAGAAGAAACACCTTATTCACCATCTTTGTTTGCTGAACATGCCGGTTTCCTCACGATGATTGCCTTCACCATTTAATCACGCGTTGAAAGCGAGCAAACTTATTTCAAGAATAAAAATCCAGAATAACGCGGCAGTGTTTGAACCCACGACCTTCGGAATTAAAGTCGAGTGTGCTCTCACTTAGCCAAAACGGCTTACAAGTACCTACTATTAAGGTTTAATTAGTTCGAAATCTGCCAAAATACCACTATGGTGGTCTAACTTTACACTTTAAATTCGAGAAGTATTTAAACAGGAATGTATAAAAAAATAGTTCTATATACTTACACCATCCTTTGTACTAAGAACTGTAGAGTTATTTATTTACAAAGCGGCAAAATAATAAATAAATATAATAGTGCTGGAAAATTCAAACAGCAACATCTAGCGCCGTGGTAAGCTCAAAGCTTGTGTTACGGTTGCCAGATTCGTGATATTCTTAATATAATAGACATACAGAGATATATATTTTTACTATACATATAGAACACCCAGATACCCGAAACAAATATCTGCAGATCGTACAATTTTTAGTTCCGAGGCGGGAAACGAACCCGCAACCTCTTGCGTCGCAGGCATCATCGCCCGCTGCGCCACAGAGGTAGTCGAATTCATGGTACATAAATATGTTGTAGAATTTTGATAGTAATTTGTATCATCATCATCATTTCAGTCAATATTTTACAACAAAAGTACAGTCGGCCAAGAAAGTGGTCTAACAGTTTTGACAAAAGTTTCTGTGCGATGTAATGATCGATATGGTTGACTTTTCTAACATAATTTAACTGACGTACATACGAATCACAACCGTGGGGTGGTGGACCACAATTTTAGCTGACTGTACCATGAAACTCACAACCCTTAATTTAATCACGCCGGTTCTAAACAGCATTAACTCTATGCGTCCAAGCATTTGTTTACATGCTCTAGAGGCCCGTGTATTTATAATGCCCCTCTCTAAACGTGAACAACTGGTTTCTTGGAACGCCTTAATGTTGCCTTTCGATAAATAAGCATTGTCTGTTTGGTGCTGTACCTATCTCAGTTTTGTAGTTTTTCATTTCGTTAGAATTAGCCCGCCGGCTTTTGGGTGAACTTTCCCGTGAAAATATCATTAAAGAAAGTAAAAAATAAAAATAATTTATTTCAAACATTATAAAAATTTAACATAAAACAATTATGTTAAATCTATCAATATATCCATGTATGTATATTATATTAAGTAGGTACCTACCTATATCAGAAATCTAGCACCCGTAACACAAGCTTGAGCTTACCACGGGGCTAGATGTTGCTGTGTGAATTGTCCAGCAATATTTATTTAATTAAATTTAGGTCCATATCGGTTTATAAACCTACAAAAAAAATACAATACAATAACCGCTTTATTGTACCTACTTAGGTACACCAAAAAACAGAACACATGATTACAACACAAAAAGAGACACGTACAATGGGCGGCCTTATCGCTAAAAAGCGATCTTAGCGGGTTAGTTCTTTATGCGGTGATTGGATTTGAAGCTCCAGCTGTGGACGTCCGACGGCCGATGATGATGAATGCATCTTTTTATATATTTATCGGAGCACATTGTAGGTAACGGTGAAGGAATATCTTGTGCGGAAACCGGTTAATTGATTCCTGACGTATTGACTAAATGCGGGTTGGCTTAGTGGGAGCACACTTGCCATTCATTCTGAAGGTCATAAGGTGACGTTTGGCGCACCTTTGGATAAAAAAAAAAATTAGGTATTTTTTTTATTTTATTTTATATATTTTCTTACGGTTAAGTCAAACATCATAAGGAAACTCGTATACCTATTCTAAAACTTTGAAGAATTTGAAGGACATTGACCAACCCCCACTTGGCCAGCATGATGCATAAATTATCAAACTACATTGGCTTATTGTCTGCCTAACCTACCAAAAATCTATTTCTTCTATAATGCAAAAGATCGGCTGCATCGATTTAATGTATTATAGCGCGAGCGAAGCCGCGGGCGGAAAGCTAGTTGTTACTTCAGTAAACTGACATTTAGTAGGTTAACATAGGTTCAATCATGTGAACCCCCATCATAGTTGGTCTGGATGCCACAATAATAATTCCTAATTCCCATTATTCCCCTAAAGGGGATTTTTTCTGGGGGTACTTAGGGAATACACTTTTATGTATATTTTCAAATTTTTTTTAAAGCAAAGTACCTTATGCTAAAAGTATTAAAAAAAGACTCTTCAGATCTTTTAGCCCTCGCACAAAAATGCTACTAAAAGTTTTTCCTACAAAATACAAGATATAATGCATATAATGTACCTACATATCCTAATTAGGTAGGTAGGTACCTTACCTATACGTATTATAAATTAAAAAACTATGTCTAATATTATTTTTTTTATTCTACGAAACATACCTACCTATTTAATCACAAAACTGAATCGACAAATTATCCCTTCATAATTAAAATCCATAAAAAAATGATTAATCGTATTAACCCCAATATTATAATTTTCTCTTATTTCAATACCAATTCACAAAACCATAGGTATTGGAAAACCATAGACGTAAAATTAGGTAGGTAAGCTATTAATTAAGTTCCGCAAATAATTAAACATACGTAGGTAGGTAACCTAATATTTTTTAAGTAAAACTGTATTAAGTGCCTCCTTCATGCCTTATGATAAAAAAAAAACATAAGTAATCAGATTAATTATTTTTAATATCAAAGACGGGTCATGTTGTGTTTGTGTTATAGACGATAGCCCTTTGTTAAAGAAGTGGTAAAGAAGAGGACACAGCAGCGGCGGCGGCAGCGACGGCGATACAGCGGTCGACGGCGTGCGCTCGCGCCGCGGCCGGTGGCGGGGGCGGGGCTGGGCGGTTTGAGGGCGGGGCCGCGCGCCAGGCGCCGCCCCCCGCCGCGCGCCCCGCGCCCGCAGCCGCGCCGCGCCAGTGTCTCGCGAGCCCTCGTTGCCGACGCACGTGCCGCGCTCTTTCTTGCGATTCGCGCGTTACGTTTCAGATGCTCGCCGCACACTGAATCATGCCGGCCGAGGAGGAGCCCGCGGCTATGGACGGCCGGAACTCCGGCTCGCCCCAGCAGTACGTGCTGCGCTGGAACAACTACCAGAGCAACCTGACGAGCTGCTTCGACCAGCTGCTGCAGAGCCAGTCCTTCGTGGACGTGACCCTCGCCTGCGAGGGACAGAGCCTGAAGGCGCACAAGGTGGTGCTGAGCGCCTGCAGCCCCTACTTCCAGTCGCTCCTGATGGAGAACCCATGCCAGCACCCCATCATCATCATCCGAGACATCCGGTACAGCGACCTGAAGGCGGCTGTGGAGTTCATGTACCGCGGGGAGATCAACGTGGCGAAGCACCAGATCCCGGCGCTGCTGAAGGTGGCGGACACGCTGCGCATCCGCGGGCTGACGGACGTGGACGGCGAGCACGCGTCGCTGGCGGGGTACGACGCGGCGGCGGGGCCGTCCCCGCTGGCCGGCAACGGGCGCGCGCGCGGCGTGCGGCGCGCCGCCAGCCCGGGCGCCGGCGCCGCGGGCGAGCCGGCGCGCCGCCGCCGCGCCTCGGACGCCGACGACCGCTCCGGCCGCGGCTCGCACGCCAGCCCCGGCGAGTCGCCGCCGCAGGACCTGCCGCCGCCGGAGCCGCTGGCCACGCCGACGCCGGGCGCCGCGCCGCTGCACGACGACATCGACATCCGCCCCGGCATCGCCGAGATGATCCGCGAGGAGGAACGGGTGAGTCTCGTCCCGTCCCGTCTCGTCCCGGAGGCGGCTGTCTTCGGCCCGCGAAGGCCCGGTGCGCACAAAGTTTTCCCGCGCCGCCCCGCCGCGCTCTCCCCTCGACTAACTTTTCGTTCCGTATCGAATAACGCAATTCATTTTATTCTGACTCCCCATTTTGTTTAATGCTAATGCAAAAGTTTCGTTGTTTTTGAGTATTATTTATTCGCAATGCACCATTAAAGTTGGTGAAATTTTATACTTTTGGTGGTTACCTACGATGATGGTGGTGACCTACGATAAGTTAAAATTAGGTACCTAGGTATTTACTTACAGGCAATAAAAATAAAATTATAATTAGTATTGATGTTACATACATGTAGGTAAAACATAATTATTATACCTACCTACGCAAAATATCCGTTTTTTTTTAATTCACTAAGATACAAAATAAAACCTAAAAATGCTTGATAAACGCGATTTATCTTTTTTCACCTTTTCGTGTACCTATAATAAATAATAATTAGGGTGTAGGTACGAGAAGAAGATTTCGTAAGTTTAAAATAGTTTGTATATTCAATATTTATGGTAAAACGTTTTTAACAAACTGATCATAGTTGTATTCTTTATCCTTACAAACAATTTTGTACAATTCCCAAGTATAACCGTCAGACTTTTATTAATTATTATAGGGGCGACTAATTATGACGAAGCCATATCACCGTTCGGCTCTCACAGAGAATTACTACAAAGATAAAAAAAAACCATTACGTTAAACCCGCTAATTATCTTAGTAACTTAACTTTTCTAATATATGACTTTGAATTATAATTCACAATTCAATCCCTTCTTAATTTGTTCAACCAAAAAAATTTACGTAAAAGTTTACTCTTACATACGAAACTATAATTAACATTATATTTTAACATTGCAGAATATTAATGAAAAAAAAATAACATTAGGTTTTAAATAAAATCAGTTTAGTTAGGAAAAATTAATTAAATTATATAAAAAAACCAAATGTTTTCGATCAATATTAAGCAAAACGGTTCAATAAATTAAAAAATACAGTTTTTAAATTAGGCACATTTGTGTATATCTTTTCCCAAAAATAAGGGATAATGCATACACCCCGTTCAGTTACAAACGAGTTATGCAACACGGCAGAAGCATGCAAAAGTCTTGAGATCAAAATGATTTACTGATTATTTTTATCAAGATAATTAAGTTATTAGTGAAAATTGTATTTATATCCTGGCAAGTTCTAAAACGTGATAGTTCTATTTCCACATGTGAAATTATAACCTACAAAAGACTTAGGAATTGAATTATTGAAATTAAAAAGAATCCATTTTTTAGTTCAGGGCATTAATAGATGGATATCGAATTATCGATTACCCAAACCTGGTTCTCCAAATAACCACAGAAGATTATCCAGAAGAAAGAGAATAGTATACGTCTGGAGCTAAGTAGGTACCTAACCGCGTTTTCCTCACGATGTTTTCATTAACCATAGAATTAGGTGTTTACTCAAACCAACTCTATAATTAAATATTCTCATCACATTTTAGGAAAGCGTGACAAGTTAGTAATATGTTCTAGAATCTAGACGCAGTTTGCTACAATTTAAAGAAGCTAGCGTTTGCCTGGAGTTTACTCAAACTTTAACGACGGGAGTTGGTAGTTATGAACCACTTAGGGAGGCGCATTTTATATTAAACTTTCTAAAGTCATCATCATCATTCCATGAAGAAGTTAGATAGGATTTAGGAATTCATTAATAAAGCATATTAATTTAAAAATAATAGCGCATTTCCTGATTCGGTGTTCTTATTTCGATCCAATGATAATAGATACAAATATATTTATTATAACTACTTATAAACTTATACATTTAAACTTATAATCTAACATAATATGACAATATATAATTATAAGTAGCGAGCATTTTAACAACATACCAACCTAATTATATCCAATGTTTTTCGCACTAGGCTAAGCCTGTAAGCCTGTATTATATCGCGAAAACCAGAAAAACGATTAATAAAATGTATTGCCTCTTAATTAAAGAAACTATTCAATAAATACAACAAAATAATTATTAAAATTAAAAAAGTAAATGTAGACAACAGGAATTATCTTACACTTTCTAAATTTTTTTTAGTTTCTTCATAAGACCAACCACCAGTGTGTACCTAAGCAACTTTTTATTTTTGATTTAGCTTGATATAAAAGAATAGTACATTTATACAAGAATAAATATATGATATAAACAAAAATATGAAGATAAAGTAAAAAGACGCAACGAAGCTGTCGGCGGGTCGGCTAGTCATTTGTAGGTACATTATACAGATACATTATCTGTATAATGTACCTACACCCTTATTGTATGTCAGCGTAATTAGAATTTCACTATGCACACAGCTACTAATAGCAATCCTCAAAACCCCAGACAGACAGACTTCATTTAACGAATAAGGTTTCCTTGTATGACTAAAGAACCCTGAACACAGCAATTGTTAACGTTCTTAAAGACTACAGAGTTGCGCTCCATATTAGAATCGACATCAAATAATTCTAGCGTGTTGCAAAATATAATTACTTTGGTAATCAGGAAAAGTGAATTATGCAAAATTTTCTTTATGTAAGTATTTGAAAACAATGTTACCGATACATAATTATAACGGCCTATTGTTTCGTGCGTTGTATTATTTGGTGTTTTGCCTCAAAAAACTAGGTCTTGATACAAAAAGGAAATACAAGAAGGTTAAAGCGCTGCCATATAGGCATAAATAACTTTACCTAATTTTGTTTTCAAGCAATATTTCGTTTTATTGTTTGAAGTAATTTGGCTTTATTCGAAAAGTACCTACCATAATAAGCGGAAAAAATAATTGACCCTACTAACCACATTTAAGGTGGAAGTTTTATCAATTTACTTAACATTTCCATGAATAAATAATTCCTGAAACGTACTTAGTTATTTTGACCAAAAGTAAAATAAACGTAATTTCATACAATTTACATGCTTTAGATTGACGTAATTTAGTGAAACTAATATCATTTTTAGGGATTCGTACTCGTACATCAAAGGACGAACAAGGAGCTTTTATAGGATCACTTTACGTTCACATTAACTAAGTCTTTCATGTTTAAGTGTGCCTAATATTCTAATACTAGCTGCCCCCGCGAACTTGTCTTGCCATATACTTTAACAGATGTCCCCCCCCCCCCCCTTTAATTTCTAAAATAAGATGATGATAAGGCTAATAAAAATACATAATGTACATAAGCACAAAAACTACCAACGAAAATTGATTTGAACGAAATCTATCTAATAGTTTTTTTATAATACGTCATAAACTATTTCATATAAACAATTGCTGCGGAAGCCTACATGGGCGAGTCCGACTCGCACTTGGCCACTTTTTATTTACTATCATAAAAGTGAATCAAACTTAAACGATAGCCATATACTTTCGGTTAAAGACTTTATTTTAGTAGGTACTGACCGAACGGGCTGGTTTATTTCGGTACTTACATTTTTAAACTTTGATATCTTTCGAATGGAATGTCCGAATTGAATAATTTAAAAAGTTTTATAGAGATATTGAAATATTCGTAATTACAATGTAATTTATTTTGATAATGTTTTATTCGAAAATACAAATATAGAGCTTTTCCTAGCGGCGGCATATAAATTAATTATATTGAAAATTAAAATACTTATTGTGACATATCTATAATAGTTAGATATATGCTGTCGCGACATTTTTTGTAGGTATTAATGTGTTCTACAAAATTGTAGTAAATTGTATATTTCTAAAATGAATACTTTTCGCAGCGCATGCGATATAAGGATTTTTTTTTACATCTTGGGTTACATATTTGGGTTTTACGTACGGATCCCTACTTTTTTTGAAAATGTCATATAGCCTATAACCTTCCTCGATAAATGGACTATCTAACACTGAAAGAATTTTTTAAATCGGACCAGCGGTTCCTGAGATTAGCGCGTTCAAACAAACAAACAAACAAACAAACAATCAAACTCTTCCGCATTATAATATTATAAAGTATAGATGATAGATGATTTTATTTATTTATTTATAAGTATGTAAATTTTATTATAAACTTTTATAAAATGGTTTTAAACAATATTTAAAAACGACATGGGTAACATACAATGATTTTATTGAATTGAATGAATGTATAAATATCGAGAAACTCAAAAACATTAACAAAAAAATTAAATAATAAAAATTACCGGACAATTCACACAGCAAAATCTAGCCCCGCGGTTATCTCGAAGCTACTTTTATAAAGAGGAGGAATTTTCATTTTTGTGTGTATGTTTAGGTGTAATTAATAAAATCAAAAATTCTGTGCAGTTTTCAATTTTTTTTAAATTGGAACGCTTCGTGGTTATTAATCTGTGATTTACCCCAAATAATAGGCTAGAATATATTGCTAAAAAGTTTAGGCTACTTTAAAGGCGGGCGAAGAAATGAGCGTAAGCGTAAGCAAAAGCATTAGTAAGAAACTATAAAATTAAAACAAAAAGTGGTATTATAAATATACTCGTATGATATTTAGATTAAATCAGGTTAAACCCTGCAAGCGAATCTGTCGGCGGGTCCGCTATTTTTCAATATGCGCCATACATTCTCACCTCCTTTCGTTACCTACTCTAACAAATCGCTTTCGTGGCATTAGCTTATAAAAATTGCTTGTTGTTTCAAGCAGATTCAGGTATGTGCTATCGTACCTAATAAAGTAGGTACTTTGGCAAATACACATTAATTCAATATAAGTTTAAGACTCCGAACCGTATTCTTATCTCGTAATATTTAATGTGCTAATCAGCTACCTACTACTATTTTCATCATCATAACTTTATAACTTCGAACATAATTCAATTAACCTTTCTAATTAAAAATTCTAAGTACATATTGTACTTATGAATAAATATCCGCTTAATTCCAGTTGGGCGATAATGATTTATTGTAGACATTATATCTGTACATATTAGAAGCCTGACAAGTCTTAGTCAGAATTAAAGAACGTGGGTCACCGACATAGCCCAAAGGTAATTAGCTCTTTGAAGTGGCAATGGGCAGGCCATATAGCGAGGAGAACAGATGGCCGATGGCGCTGGAATGTTCTCGATTGGATGCCTTGGATCGGAAAACGCAGCGTCAGACGTCCACCAACAGGTGGACAGATGATCTGGTGAAAGCCAAAATTTCACCTCGTTGGTGTTGTTAAACCAACTAAGGGATTATAATGTACCAATAGTCGTTCTGTACGCTGTACCAACTTACTGCGGTCACCAACCGTGGTAATACCCAATCCCTCAAGACCTATAATTGGTTTTGGGGAGATCCGCGGCCAATAGGACGTTATATAGGTTGTTATAAAGTAGGCATACTTTTAACTTTACAACTTTAATCCAAACAGCTTCTTTGAACTACAATGAAGGGTCATTGTATCTTTATTTGCACCGCGGTTTAGGTCACCGTCCAAAATTCTCTGTTTATTCAACATTTAGCACCAAACTATAGAATAATCTCATTGTACGATTTACGCAATGACGTAATACTAATTAGTAAGTTACATGCGGAATATTTTAGTATAGTTTATGCTCGTAAAGATAAAGAAATTGGTTCAGGTTCGTGAATCAGTCCCTAAAGTCTAGATTTAGTACCGTGGCGTATGAGCTATGAGTGTGCCTTATCGGGACCTTTGTTGAGGAAAATTTGTGCGTGAGTCATCGGTAAGAAGCGTTTCTCTTATGGCCATAATGATGTAAAGAATAGACGGAGTCTTCCGAATGGAAGACGCAGATGGCATCGATGGTATACTTAATGGTATAAAAGGGATTATGGTTAGGGTTTAAGGGAAGTATTTGTGGGAAGCCTATAGTGGTTCACGACAATAATGAAAAAAAAACTAGAACATAGATCAGCGATGCGTACAAAAATCTGTGCCAGAATCTAGACAGCGGCCGGCAGCGGAATGTATGAGTTTAATTGTATTAATTATTTTATAAAGTTAATCATTTAAATTACTTAAATTTATATTTATTATTAATATTGCCGATAGTAAACATCACACCCGTATATTGTGCGTACTTGGTAGGTACTAACAAATATTTTATCGTTTGCCAATAAAAAAATATCTAATAACGCGCTAACGAGATTATTTTAATTAATAACGAAATACAATCAATTAATATTTTTTCATGCGTTAAATTAAAAGAAAACCGTAATATTAAAAATCACGGGCTGTTAATTTTCAATTTATATTTTAGCTGATATTATTTCAATAGATTTCAGATAACGTTGTTTTAACAAGGTGTTGTTTAAAAAAACAGTTAATTATCATAAAATATATAAGTACTGGGTGGTGGCCTAGGAATAGTATTACCCCATGTTTGCTCGGCGGATTATACAAGATCTTTCAAGACTTAAAATGGGTTCTATTTGAAAGACCCGTGTCTGGTGATATGACACTGCTCAGAAAATTATCCACAGTTCATCTTAATTGATATTATATTTTTCAGTCCGATATATAATACTAGCTGCCCCCGCGAACTTCGTCTCGCCATATACTTTTATTTGCACCTATCTCCATACTAAATTTCATCCAAATCGAATTTTCCCGCGTAAGCATATAGTTTCCGCGTAAGCATTTAATTTTCCGCCGTAAAAAGTCTCTCGCCATATACTTTTATTTGCAACTACCTCCATACTAAATTTCTCAAAATCGAATTTTCCCGCGGCGGCAGCATTTAATTTTCCGCGGTAAAAAGTCTCTCGTTATATACTTTTACTATCATAAAAGTGAATCAATCTTAAACGAACCTACTTTCGTTTAAAGACTTTATTTAAGTAGGTACTGACTGAGTGCCCGTACCAAAGCATGATGCCTTACCGAAAGGGCTGGTTTAATTTCGGTACTTACATTTTTAAACTCTGATATCTTTCGAATGGAATGTCCGAATTGAATAATTTAAAAAGTTTTATAGAGATATTGAAATATTCGTAATTAACATGTAATTTATTTTGATAATGTTTTATTTGAAAATACAAATATAGAGCTTTTCCTAGCGGCGGCATTAAAATTAATTATATTGAAAATTAAAACACTTATTGTGACATAACTATAATAGTTAGATATATGCTGTCGCGACATTTTTTGTAGATATTAATGTGTTCTACAAAATTGTAGTACATTGTAAATTTCTAAAATGAATACTTTTCGCAGCGCATGCGATATCAGGATTTTTTTTTACATCTTGGGTTACATATTTGGGTTTTCCGTACGGATCCCTAACTTTTTTTAAAATGTAATATAGCCTATAACCTTCCTCGATAAATGGACTATCCAACACTGAAAGAATTTTTTAAATCCGACCAGCGGTTCCTGAGATTAGCGCGTTCAAACAAACAAACAAACAAACAATCAAACTCTTCCGCTTTATAATATTAGTATAGATTAGTTTATGCTTCTTTAGTGCTGTTCCATTAAATTACCTATATCTACAGATATAATTATTATAAGGTCTTTGCTTGGGCCAAGCTCACCTATCTATCCTTATTAAATACTAGCCGACTGCCAACAGCTTCGCTTGCTTTTTTTTCATAAAATATAGCCTATAACCTTCCTAAATTATCGGACCTTAAATTCGGATTCTTAAATTGGACCAGCGGATCCTGAGATTAGCGCGTTCAAACAAACAAACAAACAATCAAACTCTTCAGCTTTATAATATTAAGTATAGATTCTGTGTCTGATGCGATATCTTTTTCTGGCCTACCTTGACGTGCCTTCGAGACTACATTCTGTTGACCGCCCGTGGTTTCGCCCGCTTTCTACAGTTTTTAAACCTTATCAACTAACAAGCAGCAATGGTTTTTATACCTATATAACAAACCAGAAGATTGGATTCTCTGAAAAATATTGTAGTATTAATCTTTATTAATTAATTGTCGAAATCATCAAATCTTTACCCAAAACAAGATCAGAATTCTTTTTTTGAATATAACTTAAATAAAGAACGAGAAGTGAATGAAGAACGGCATATACCGTTGTTGTAATTGTTTCAAGTTCAAATGAAGAACAAGCGTGCCTTTTGCGCAGAGATATCTAGTCTGTCGGGTCGTTGCGCCGAAGAAAATAATTTAAATGAATTCTGTTGCAATGATGCAGTTCATAAAGACGCAAGAACTAAAAACATTGAACCATGGCAATGATAATACATATTAGCGTATAGATGATCTAATCTTAAAATGAACTCCCCTCCACAAAACCGTGATAATTTCAACGTGTGAGAGGAAATACGTATTGCATCAGTATACTTGTGTGCGTGCTACAACTTTACTGTAAACATGGACTCATCCGCGCACTGCGTTGTCGATAAGTTGTGCGACCAATCCCGTGTAGGCATTTGTATGGCGGGGAGCGCGCTCTTTGTTTGAGTGACACGTCCGTTCAGTCGCGCGTTCGGCTCATTAATGCCGAAGTTGGCCGACAGATCCAGCCTTTCTCTCATAGTGACACCGTGAAGGCTAGACATTTGGCGTTCGTCGACATCGTTAGTAAAAAAGTACAAAATGTATGGATTTGACATAAACCTATTATCATTATGGTCTAAGCGATTGCCACATGTCTTTGGGGCCCGTTTGTTTATACGTCATTGAACATCCAATGACAAAGATCAATTTATGTGTGTTGTATCTATATACCTTTTTGCATGTACGTGTAACCGCGGTGGAGGGGCGTTCAGTTTTAAAATGGTTTTACTATATACGAGTATTAGTGTCGCCTAACGCATGAATGATTGAATGTTATCAACTGCTGTCAAATTTTAAATTTAGATTTTGCGACGCGACGTTACGTTGAACCTTATTATTTTATTTATTCATTGCAAACTGTAGTGTTTGAAATTATGTAGCGTATTTTTAAACTGTTGTTTCTGAATATTTCTAAATATTTTATTTAATAAATTCTCCCGACAAGCTCGACGCTTGTGTTACGGTTACAAGATTTCTGATATAATAATGTATATCTCTATATATTGTCATTTTATATAGATAACACTTATTATACGACCTACATCATCATCATCCCTATTTTCCCACTGCTGGGACACAGGGACTTTAGGGAGGATTCACCACGCTAGCCAAGTGCGGGTTGATAGAATACGACCTACCAGCGAACATTTCTCCGAGAACGGGAATCGAGCCCGCAACCTCCTGGGTCACAAGAGGGCCTTGATCCGCTGTGGCACAGAAGTCCTTATAAAAAATAGTACTTACTTTAATATGGTCTTTTAATTTTGATAAAGTTACTTAAATGACATTTGGTATGTATGCCAGTTTAAGGTCAAACATCTTTTCTTAATAAAAAAACGGCTTTAAAGTACATTATCAGAATTATGTTATTAAAATAATCGTAATGATTCTTGTAATCATTAAATTCATATCAAGCAAGTATTAAATATTTATTAAATTTACACGAACTGCAAAAAATAATTGCTACTTGTAAGCCTAGAGAAATGAAAGGAAGCGCATAAATTGTACGCCTTACAGTTTTTGCTAAACCTAGATAAAAGTTAAATATTATACATTGCAAGTGGAGCGTCACGCTTCAGCGCCCACGCGGTGGATCGAAAAAAAACCTTTTTTGTATAATCCAGTCAAAACAACATTTTCCGCTCAATTTTATATATTCCTTATCGATTTACACATTACTAAATGTCAACGGTAAATATATGCGACAAGCTTTTTTTGTTGAACTATAAAGCTTATAATTGAGATCAAAGCAAAAGCCCAAACAACGTGTAGATTACTTAATTGACATTTTATTTTTATAATTTAATAATGAGTGCTGTATGTAGTGTAGAGTATGAAAGTTGTCACAATATTAAAAGAATACTAGATAATATCATGCAGTAGGTACTGGATGATAAAATACATACTTATGATACGTTTCGACTATAGGTAGGTACACCAAGAGAAACCTTCATCTTTTTTAAATTAAAGGTTTTAAAATAGTTGTACTAGCCAAAGGAAGGTTTAAAAGGTGAGAAAATATGGGTGACCAAAGCGGGTGAAGCCAGCTAGAATTTACTATAAAATAATTTTACTATAGCTTATGTACCTACATCGGAAATCTAGCGTATGTAACACAAGTTTAAACTTACCATGGGGCTAGATGTTGCTGTGTGAGTTGTCCAGCAATATTTACATTAGAATAAAACACATACATACCTTAGTATAAAATTAGGCGCATATTACATCTAAATTTGGTTTCATAACCTAAAACTTTGGGTCATTACACAATGTAAATCGACTTATCTGTTATCTACACATTTGTCTAAGGTAAACGTCGGCTCTTGCAATTAAAAAATGTACACAAACCTATCCTTTTTTAATTTAAAACAACACGGGTTTTGTGTGTCAGTTCGTACGAATTAAAGGCGTTTGTTGACAAGCCGATTCTTGTGACTGCCCGTCTGTCAATAGCTTTAGTGTGTGGTATAACAATTCTTATGTAGGTACGGAGAAATTATAAAAAAGTAAACTTTTTCTGTTTATAAAACGGTTCGTTGGTAATTATTAAAATTTTTGTGAAACAATTCGTCGGGTCTTAAAATGAAATGTTTATTCTAGATTTACAGATTTGTGGAGATACTTTATTTAAAATAGGTACCTACTATAATTTTAGGTTTTAGTACAACCCGACAATTTATTGAAACCTATACGTGGGTTCAACCACTCAACCCCAAAACCCATCGTTTTAGTCCATACATTCCACTACTACCCCAAAATGATCAAAAGCATCCACATCATAGCAACGAACTATGGTACCTCAATTCCACTTGCACCCCAAACAATATTAGTAGGGTCTGCCGCATAATTGTATCTAAAATAAATAACACGCAAGAGAATGATCCATAATAGCATAATGTCTTAATATGTTATTATTAATTATGTTATTATATGATATTGTAAAAAGCTTAGGTATTCCAAATCGATACGATCTTTGATTAAAATATATATTTATGAAGTAGTTTTTATATAGTTATTAACTTATCATTCGTTTACACAAGTAATTATTTTTTATACATAAATAGTTTTGTGTTTATGATATAAATACATTACTGGTAACCAAATACATAGTTTTAATCTTGAAATTTTCGTAGCAGTCTTGGGAAGGTTTAAATTGTGAGAAAACTATAAAAAGCGGGCGAAGCCGAAGGCGGGTCAACTAGTGATACGTAAAAATAAAGCTCTAATAACCGAGGTGTTATCTCTTGAAAGACAATAAGTAAGTTTTAACACTAACGACACTGCACATATTCTGGTTTATAAAGGGGGGGGGGGGGATTGTAGGGTGGTACTACTAAGCATTGTCTAAGATCAGAAACAAAACAACGAACAGCAGTAGGTAAACTAGAAAACTCTAAATAAAACTAAATCAACAGATTGCAACAAAATACTGTTTTGTATATTCTGATAAGCCATGCTTATTCCTGTTATCAGTTCAAACTAAACCGTTTCTATAAGGACACAATTATTGCAAAAACATATAATAGAGACCGTATTACTTAAGCCACCATCAAATAGGTTGTATCTGTGTTTGAACAACTGATAACGGCTGTCTTACGTGTTAGCTGTTAATCTTATCATTGTTATATTTTTCCTCGGCAAGAACAAACGGTTTAGGTATAATTCGTTTTGTATTTTCCATAATTACGCATTTTTTATAAGATTGTGTGGGTACATTACAACTTTTTCTACGTCATCCTACTAATAATATGAATGGGAAAGATTGTATGAATGTATGGATGTTTGTTACTCTAAAAACTACTAATGAGATTTGATAAAACTCCACAAATATATGTATATCAAAATAACACGTGGAAAATTTTATTAAGTTCGGAAAGCTATTTAAAACACGGGAAAAGACGCAGGTGGAAATGATAGCTTATTTATCAGAATAGCACATAGGCTACTATTTATCGCGAACAAATCCACTAAATCCTAAAGTGGACCAGACTATAGAACATATTAATTACTACGTAACCTAGACAGATAATAGCAGATTATAAGGAATTCTGTATAGTATTATGTAAATTTATTTCATAATTTTCTATCTTTCTTAGAATCAGAGTGAAACATCTATGAAAAATAATACTCAATTATGATATTGTAGTACATATTGTTTGTAATATTTATATTAGAAGGCATATCTTCTATCTAATGTATAAAAAATTTGCAAAATGGCACTTATCGTTGTAATTTTATACCTCAAGCACAAAAAGGCCGGTTTTAGTGCTCTTGGTTTTAAAAGTCGTAGTAGCCCAGATAAGGTTTAAAGGTGAGAAAACATGGGAAAAGGTCATCTAGTTATTTTATAAATGCCATCTATGAAGATTTTAACTTTAACTCACCAAAACCAAAGTCAAGCTTAAAACTGCCCTAAATCTAGCATTCCATCCCTGTGACGTCACAGCATTGCCAATACGACGTAACATGCTCTATTATTAAACCGGCAAAAATGTCCCCGGGGTCAATGACCGCGTGACCTTTACCTTGCCCTATCACGGGCACAACTAGGGTCTTATATTCGCGCGCGCATTGTGCTGAACTATCGCTCAACGTGATCTGATTTGAATTGATGATCTTTGACGTCAATGGTTTAGTTAGTGAGCCTGCTGTCCTTTTTCTAAAAATAGATTGTTGTGTTTTGGCCTACTTCCTATTCGAGATGTCCATCGTATGACGCACATTGTAATTTTTTTACTTTGCCTGTACTTTCCCACCGTTGGGCAAAGGCCGCCCCTAACTCTGTCCCTCTGCAGCAGTCTCTGTGTAGAGTATTTAGTTTATAAGACTATTTAGTGTTTATTAAATTTAATTTCGTTATGATGTTTGCCTCTGAAAAAACACATAAAAAAGAGGAAACTGGCTCTAAGAACTTTGATTTCTCATCAAGAGAGAAGTCCCTGTGTCTCAGGACATGCCGGTTTCCGGATCGGCGGATTTGAACCCACGACCTTCAGAATGAAAGTCGAAAATGCTTCCACTAAGCCTACACGCCTCTTAATACCTCATCAGTCAACACTATAGCCATAATGAAATTACCCTGCTTGCATCACTAAATGCAAGGGGTAATCTAATTAATACTGTGATGTACGGGACATTAATTGATCTTGCATGTATTAGTTATTCAGTTATTATCACTGTCAGCACGTTCACTCATCATTATCATCACGTAGATGGCGAAGGTCCGCTTGCGATGCAAGAGGTTGCGCGTTTGATTTCTGGGTGCTCTGACAGTGCTGAGAAGACCGGCGTGTTCCAAGAATTTTGAAGAGTCTGAAAGATATGCAACATTCACCAACCCATGTCATGCCAACCGGTTTCCTCTACTTCACCCCTAAAGCACGTGTTTGACGGGCAAAGCCCTTTTCAAGTAAAAAATCCAAAGGTGCTCGTATAAAACGCAATCTCTTCAGTTTTCCAGACGTGATTAGAGTGGTTTGAACCCACAACCTTCAGAATTAAAGTCAAGTGTGCACCCACTGAGGCAATACAGTGTGCCAACCAAAACAAGAAAAGATTGATTGCAAAAAAAAAGATATTATAATTTGGTTGAAGTCCAAATTTACGCCTGAATCTGATGCCTCTAAGTAAACAGTGAAAATGTCTTGTCATAGTTCCCTTCCGTTCTGTGTGATGCCGGTTTAAGAATAGTTCCAACCACCCTAAGTCTAATCTACTTATTCTACTCTACAACTTACAATTCTATTGGCCCGTACCCAATTGCAGGACGTTATAATGATTTTTTATCATCATAATTTTCCCTTTCACAAAGATATCACAAAATATAGGCCAAAAAGGGAAACACTAAATACTTAAAAGGTCTAATTACCCTCAAAAATGATTTCCTCATTGACAAGTAGATATTGCACTATTAAATAAATATGAAAGCGTGCTTTTTGTTCTAGTATTACTGATAATTACAAAGCTAGGGTGAAAGTACGCTACACATCAATTAATGGTAACCCACTAATTATTGGCACTTACGCGCCTATGTGATGCCTTTGTCTGGATCCCGCCCAAAATGCAAGATTGCGGTCCAGTTTGGTTCATCATCATCATAATCACCCCTATTTACGTTCCCACTGCTGGGACACAGGCACCTCTCTCTGGACGAAAGAGATTAGGCCTTAATTCACCACGCTGATCAAGAGCGGGCTGGTGAATGTCACATGTCCTTTAATCTCTTCAAAGTTCTCAGGACATGTCGGTTTCCATACGATAATAGCACGTGTTGATTTATTTTTATTAAATTTAAAAATTATATGTAAATTTATTACTATAAGCTTTTTTTAATAAAATTGTTGGATTTTGCTGTAAAGTTAATTCACATATTTTTTAAGCTATTATGAGTCAAGACAAAAATCATAAATCAATAATATTAATTACAATCTATCAGGTCATTGATCGGTGCAGCTCTTATTGAGATACTTTAACTTTGAATTTATGAAATAGTAATACATTATAAGGATGATACTGATAGTAATCCAAAGTTAATTAGAAAAAATCATTCAGTGGTATCCTTTTACAAGTGAAGTCGCTAGTTTTCTGAATAATATTACAATTTAATATTAATTATTGACAAGATCCGAACATTACTGCATATCATATACATTTAAAATTCAAAAATACCCTTTCCAATACAACAATCTCCATTAAAATACTCAAGTGTTATTAAATTTTCATAATATATCGATATTTTTTAGCTAAATTGATTTTCCTGGGATATGATCAAAGGCATATGTAAATTTTAATCGCGAATGCTTTTTTAATCTCAATTTTCATACGTATAATTTTAATTAGATTCACTTGAAATATCGTACATTACATAGATTATCCAGATACTTGATAACATTCAGTCTTAATGCAATATATAGATAATATAATTTTATATCAAGCGCAAAAGTACATAGAAAAAGAGCCGTGTTGGCTAAGTGGAAGCACACTCGACTTTCATTCTAAATGTCGTTGGTTCGAACCCCACCTCTGGATGTTTCTTCTAGGTAAATGTCCGTTTTTCAGATCAGACACTCTAACGGTGAAGGAAACATCGTATAAATTATCATAAAGACCACCATATGCTCTCCAGCATATGCTGTAAAAAAATCGTTTTCTGACTGATTAAGAAACATCTAGATTGATATATTTCATCTAACACACAGTTTATGTCTTAAGAAATAAATATAATGACAGCAGCAGTAGTAAATAAATAAGTTTGCCATTAGATTTTTTAATGTTTATTTTTACATCGACAAGAATTTAAGTAAACTTTCCTAACAAAAGTGATTATCATACTGTAAAATCTGTAAATCATAGAAATAAAGATAAACTACAAAGTAGTAAAGTAAATAAGAACATAATTATTCGATAATGTAGGAAAAATTACAAGATCACAACGTTACCTTGGTCCTCGATTGAGAGTCGAACCCACGCCGCCCAGTTAAGCCCTGGTTGCGCTAACCACTACGCTATCGAGGAGTAACGTAAGAGCTCGTGAGAGTCAATCACTATAAAATAAATATAAGTACATAATGTAAAAGGGAGGGGAGCACGAGAGTATTTGGAACAACACCAAATGCCTCCACCGAAAAAAGGTATGCAAGGGCCAGATCTAGGACAGGGAGGGGGGTTTGGAAGAGCCCCAAGAGCCCCCCCCCTGTCCCCCCCCTGCCCCCCCAGCCCCCGCCCTGGATCAGCGACTGTGGAACCAGCTCAGACCCACTTGCCTCGTTATTGACATCAAACCCTTGCTTTTAATGCAAAATACACTCTTAAAAAACTTAAAATGTTTGCCAGTTCCAGCCGTAACGATAATAATATTCATAAGAGATATAATTATAATATTCATCTCTCCAACTTTGTAAGCGGCTTGAATAATTTTGAAATTATTTGATGGAAGAATATTATGTGAGGATGCTCCCGATGATAATTTAAAATATATTTTCTAGATGTGAATTTCTGGAACCGGCATTCTCGGACCTGATAATTATCTGTGGAATTCTTGATGAATTATAATTAATTTGATTTGAGATTTTCAAAAGTCGAAAGGTTTCGTTGTAAAGCGCAAAACGTTCCACAGTTTTCTGGAATAAATTTCATAAGTAGAAGCGTTTTAAATGTATTATTCAAATAAGAATTCATTCAAATCAATTGGATCAAGAATTGGGTCAAACAACGAATTTATTACTTTGGATTTTTTACATTGAATAATAGTCTGGAAATCGGCAGGCTTATTGGTTGATACATTATTTAGGATATCTTAAATTACTGAATTTCTTAATTAATTGGAATTTAAACTTTTCTTGTAAACGAAACGTATTAACGTAGAGTATTATTAACCTAACTAGCTTACCAGCTTTAGGTTCGTTATCATCCCTATTTAAGTTCCCACTGCTGGGACACAGGGACTTCTCTCTTGACGAGAGATATTAGGCCTTAATTTACCACGCTGGAGAAGTGCGAAAGTTTTCCAAGGTAACCTTACGATGTTTGCCGTCACAGTTAGAGCACGTGTTTTTAAAGCTCACATATTTTTTTTCAAGAAGATATACATGTATCAAGCGGTGCGGTGGGGTTTGAACCCACGACCTTATGAAAATCAAGCGTGCTACCACTTAGCCAACACGGCTCCAGCTTTTAAAATTAAAATGCACGATGCCTGTCACTGTAGCCGAAAACGGCGAGGTAACAAATACAATTTACCTACGCTTATAAAAACGATAATAAAATATAAGTAATAATATTTTATTACAGCTTTTATAGGCGTTTATAGATTCTGCGCAAACACCTTTTACTACAAACTAAATTTATAAGGATCATAATTTAATCCTTTAATAAGTTCAATGAGGTTTTAACTGGGTTTAATTAATACAGTCATAATGCGGGATCTACCAAAGTATTTTATCTCACACGGTGTGGTTTTATGACCGAGTGAGCAAGGCGGGTGAAGCTTGCGTTTCAGTATATCTACTCAAGAAAACTAATTCGATAATATCGAAAAACTGATGCGATTATACGTCAAAGACATAATCGTAGCGTAGCCTATTTAGGTTCTCACTTCAAGTACACAGATTTATCTCTTGATGAGAGAGTTTTGGCCATAATTCACGCTGGCCAAATGCTGGTTGAATAATGTCACATGTCCATCAAACTTTTTCAAAGTTCTTAGAACATGCCGGTTTCCTCACGATGTTTGCCTTTCTTAAGTACGTGTTTAAAGCTTTTGTATTTTTCAAGAAGTAATATCAAGAGGTGCAGCGGGGTTAAAGCCTCGAGCAGACCGGATGCGTATACGTACACGTAAGCGTAGACGTGCACGTACCACTGAGTTGTAATGTATGGGAATGTATGAGACAGGGAATGGGGACAGGGAATTGGGAATGCAAGTCGATTGTACTCCCACTTAGCCGACATTGCTCAGTCAAAAGATAAGGATTTTGTATAAACTATTGATTATTGATCAAAACTAGCTTGTCAGATTGAAAGCAGCTCATAAAATGAAGCTCTGTTAATAATTTATCATATTTTAAACATGAGACGCATAATTTAAACACATATCGACAATTATATTGTTATCATTTAATTATAAGTTATTTAACTCCGTGGTCAGGCGAGCTATTGTGCCAAATCCGAACAATGAGGGAGTATCCACTTGGTAAATTGTTAAAATTACTGGTAATTTAATGCACGTTATCAAGCTAACCCGCTCGAGGCCTCGCCCGCTTTATTCCTATGATTTCTCACCTAAAACCTTCCCTGGGCCACTACGACTAAATACAGGTTAAAAATATAGGTTCAAATAATAAAGACAATTATACATACAGGCTTACGTAATTACTCTTAATTATCGAATTCATTTCTAGAATAGATATCCTTATCTAGTTCAGTTTATCGTACTATGTCTTATAAATAAAGTAAATGTAAATTTATATCACTTTTGGTCATATTACAAGATCTTGTTTACTAAAGGTGTGTTAATATGTTTGCTCAACTTGTTTATAATAAGACTTAGTCTTTTAGCATATTTATTTAGGGTTGTTCTTATATGATCAGAAGTTCTCATCTGGCCATTGATCTGAAGGAAGAATTATATACCTAAGTCGTGTATTTATTTAATATAATACATATACAAATAAAAAAAATACATAGATTTCCCTTAACAACGATTTACAAGGACACGTTAAATGAACTTGTAAATAAATAAATAATAAATAATAATTATGTTCGATTGAGAATAAAGAAATACAAATAAAAAAATTACAATTGCTTAATGCTAAGGTGAAAATTATTATTGATAATTAATAATCAGACACAAATGGAACATGTGGGAATAACCCCATACTTATAGCGCGCTCTAACGGTGATTGCAAGGTACTGTGCAAGCTATCAACCTTATTTTAATTTAATACTAGTTACGCTCCGTGCATTTGCTTCTGAATAATCTATACTGAGATATAAATAAGAGCTTTCGACTCGAAGGTCGTGGTTTCAAACCCCGTCGAGCATCTCTGGATTTTACTTCCTAAATGTGCGTCCTTTTTACCGATAAAGGCATCTTGAAGAAAGCGGCATGTTCTGAGAAATTTAAGAAATTTGATATTCACCAACATGCACTTGGCCAACGTGGTGACAGAGACAGAGAGAGAACGAGAAAGACTTACCTACTTAAAATAAAGCCTTTCTCTTTATATTTTAGTCTCTGTCACCACGCTGGCCAAGTTTGTATTGTGTGTGTAACAGAGATTTGTTCTATTCTATTCTTCTCATAAAACTTATTCTTTCTCATGTCTCTGTCCCAGCAGTGGGAACGTAAATGTGGGATTCTTGTGCAATCACGCCTAATATCCCCCTGTTTACTACAAACGCTGCCTAGATTCAGTCTAAAACCTGCTAAACTTCTATGTAGAAATTCTTATGGTATAATTAAAGGCAGCAATGCAATTTGTATATTATTTATAATATTATCTGTAATTATATACGAGGTAATTATATGAAATGTATTCACAGTCGCGTCGGCGTCCGTGCTTAACTTATTTGCATATCTTGTCATCGCTTGCTCGATGTCCAAGATATCCAATACTGGCAAAGGTTCACATTTACACGCCAATAAAGGATTATTAATTTATGTTTATATATTTACTTTGTTGCTTAATCTAAAGTTGGAGGCCGTTCGTTTATTTCATATCGAGCAAGGACATTATAACAATAAGTTTTTCTACAAACACACGTACAAACTTTCAAATTATACCTAATTATATGAGCCAAACAGGTAGAGAGATAATTTGTATATTTGATAATTTAAATATTACCAAGGAAAGCAAAAATGCCTCTGACCTGTAGTGTGTCATATAAAATTACAAATCTCTACCATGTTTTCGTGTACAGTTAACTTTCACATTACTAAGATAGAGCTGATTTAATAACAAACGCCAACAAACAATAGATCGTGGAAAATATTTGTTGTTCGATGACGTGGTTGAGGTTGGCCGTACTGAGAGCGGTTTAGCGGGCAAGTTTAATCGCGGTTCTCGGTGGGATCTCAAGCGCTTAGTGTGGTTACATTGGTACAAATCTTCATTCGACTACACGAAAAATAAATAAGCGCAGTTGCAACATTTAAATACAAGTAATGTTTCTGAATAGAATAACAAAGACCCCTGCCTCATGCGCTGATTTAAAAGTAGAATTTGATTATCGATACAAATAATTGTCTATGACTCTCATAAATAAAACAATAAATGAATAAATGCGTAACAATACTGCGTTTCATATTAGCCAGTCCTTTCTTACAACACATTAGTTATTCTTAGTCATACATCTAATTAGTGATTGGTTGGAATTTGGCATATCTCACTGAATTTTCGTCTCTAGCATATCCATTATTAGAAAATCACGATTATTTTGAATAAAAAATAGGTTCATTCAGTGTGTCGAAGTGTGAACCAGAATAATGCTGATTTTGAAGAGGAATTGAGGGTAGTCGATACGGGGCAGAAACATCGCAATTTTTATCAGTTCTGCAGAGCGTTTGAAACAACGGAATGATAATTATAAACACGCGATATAGACCGTTTTAAATTTCTGAAGTAGGTTAATAAACTGCTTAACAAGTAATAGTATGTAAGAGGTTAAACCGCCTCAGCAAAGCCTGAACGTTCCCCGCCCGCACTCCGGCCACGCAGGAATATGATTCACGAGTGGAACCGGCGCGTACGCTCATAATGTGCGCTAATTTCATCTAAAAATAACACCCACTCTCTGTTTGCTAGATTTTTACGAAATCCGAGTTCGTTAGATATTAAATGTGTATCTACGTTTCTATTTTATGTTATTGTGTTAACTGGAATGCGTTATTTTTGTAACGTTTTATTGTTTGTGTATTAGTTTTATTTTCTTTGTGCGAAAATATTTGGGTTAATAAGACTGCGCTGTGTCTATGAGATAATAAATCTTATTTTCTTTGCTAAAAATAATTTGAGATAGAAACTGTTCGCTTGCTACCAATTTGACTTGGTCTTTATTACGTTGGTAGCTACAAAGGAACGTAAAGAATGCGCCACAAGCTGCAAATTAAATACCTATATAGAAGTTGTCCTGGGTTGTTATTTTTCGCTATTCCGTATCATATTAAATCTGTTATAAAGTCCCGGATGTTGTAGAGCTCATCACGGAAAATAATTAACGAGGACAATAATTTGGCGGCAAAATTTCGTTGTGCTAGTCTTTAGTGAAATAAGTCCTAAAAATAAAGCCGATCCCATATTTAATTAAATAAGCACAGAGATTATTAAGTTGCACCTGTATTTTAATTCAATTAATTAGTATTCACGATTAAATAAATACCTTAAAACACGAATGCAGAAAGAACCGCTTAATAAAAACACGTTACTAAATTAAACGCTCGATTCTTAAGATCCGACCGTCTCATAAATAAAACAGTACTATAAAGCTAGTAAAAATAAAGGTTTTCACACAAAAATCGTGTTTACAACTTAATGCTAAACTTTATGTTTTTGTTGCAGGTACGTACCGCTTTTATTATAAAACATAAATTATAACCCGGAAGTAGAGCGGTGGTAAGGTTTTAGAAACAGTGGCGGGGTACTGCCGAGCACAGAAGACAATGTAAGTAATATTTATAAGAATTTTAACCGTGCAACATTTAACTTATTGTTTTTGCTGCCTGTGTAGACGTGTCCGAGTTAATATTTGTGATTGTACAAACAATTTTGAATTAATAACTCAATCAAGTACAGCCTCAACTCAGCCAACCAAAAATTAATAAACTGAGCAGTCCTAAGGGTTTTGCGCTCGCCTGTACATATCATAATTTTATTCTATTATTCATCATAACAGAATATTTTAGTTTGTACAAAAAGCTAATTCTTATTTTATTATGCATTATAACGTGTAATGAAACTGTAGGTACATCAGCTGACTTGTAATTGCGTTTTTTATCTATCATTAGATCAAACTGTTATACAAAATGGTGCAGTACAAGTGAAATTTAGACAAGACTCTTTTAGGCTTAAATAATAGCTGCGTTTTAGTAAATATTTCTATCGTATATAAAGTTTATTTTCTTATTTTTCATATTAAGTTTTATCATTTTAAATACCTTAACAAAACATTAAATTTTTTCTAAATAAGGAACATAATCACAAAAAATACTAAATTAAATATTTTTATTAATTCTAGTACTGCAAACTATATCTAAAAAATGAATCATACTTACTACTTTTTTTCAATATTATTAAATGTTTTTAAATTGTCTGAAGTAATAAATCGATTTGATGCGTTAAGATTAGGATGTAGAGTTTTTTGATTGGCTTCCGCTGATTGGTCACCAATTGGCAAGGTATCAGGCAGAAACAATACCACCCAATGAGCGTCACTTCGAATAGCGATATATATTAGGACAGTATTATACGTTGGTACATTCGCTTTACATTCCATTACACGTTTTTACAGTGTGGCGAATTCATTTGAACGGCTGTTGTGGTTTTACATACTGCTTTAATAGTTAGATTTAGTTAAATTAAAAGTACTTACCTACTGTTCTTTGTGCTTTAATCACCAGCCGTCTAGTAGATCTTTTTTATCAGTTCGTTGTCAATAATAAAACTATCGGAAATTATTTATTTCATTAATTTCGTTTTAAAATGAGCAAATATCAAATCAAATTTACAATTTTAAATTAACTTGGGATATAAAAAAAGTTTCATAATGATGGTTAAAAAGTTAAAAGTAAGATAGCAAGTCTCAATAAACGACATGAATCTTAAATCTATATAACATTAAAATATCACTAATTACAGCATAAATAAATCGATCGAACCCTTTGAAACCGTTTTAAACACAACACACAACGTTAAACGGAACGTGAAACCCATAAAAACTTACTTCAGACTAGCACTAAAACGTTCCGTTACACTCTAATCCGTAAAAGTACGTCTTTGTATCCATAACACATTAATTCAGCAGCAATAAAACTTAACTTGCTGCATACATTTTAATACAATATGTATTATATTCATTTTGTTTATAGCCGAGCGGATTAATTACAACAATTAAATGAACGTCGGTACTAAAAATGTAGAACGCTCATTTTTATATTCATACCATTTTTATAGACGCTGTTACTCGCCAAATTACGAGGAGGGAACCACCCACAGGCCAGAGTGGTGTAAGTTTTGGTTCAAGACCAGTCATGTACTTCTACTTTATTGTTCACTAGCCGACCCGCCGATAGCTTCGCGTGTTTTTTTACGTTATCTACATTAATTATACTTTTTATAATATAGCCTATAGCCTCGATAAATGTACTATCCAACACAAAAATGATTTTCAAATCGGCCCCTGAGACAAAGCCCGTCCAAACAAACTCTTCAGTAGGTATATAGTAATTATGCATAGGTTGCATAAGGTTAAAATAAAAATAAAATAAAAACTTTTTATTTCAGATTGCAAATGATCCATATTGTGTTAAGCTTACCACAAATAACTTCGAGTCCGATTAAAAACGATTGACTAGACACATTTAACATAAATTAATCTATAAAGTAATCAAGTGTTTTTTAAAACAATCTGGGAGAAAGATATGACTTCGCCTTAAATTGTTATTTTGTGTTTTACTAGTAACCTTAGAAATTTATCAAAACTATTTTCAAAGTAAACATGGAAACCTAATCTTGTAATAACAAGTCTGAAGGTGTAATTCAAGCATAATGCACTTCGAACCTAGCTCAGTTCCCCGCATTCTAGGGCACTTGCCTATTGTGAGGTCTCAGGTTCCCCATAGAAAGGAGTCTATAGATTTGTTCCTGGGCGTCTTGACGCTAGGACCTGTCAATTTCCTCTACCTTTGTAACACAATACGCACATTGTATTAAAATACAGGTGAAAATGTCTTTAGGACCACACAGGGTGACAATGCGCCGAGTGTTCAGCTTGCTTCAGAATATGGTTTCGGTAAAATTTTGTGACTGTTGAGAATGTTGCAAGTAGATTTTAATTTTGAAACGGTTGAACCGTTCATACAATTTCCATATATCGTTTCATCTTCATCCCTATTTACGTTCCCACTGCTGGGACACTGCGATTTCTCTCTTAACGAGAGGGATAAAGCCTTTATTCACCACGCTGTCCAAGTGCGGGTTGGTATGACACATGTCCTTCAAACTTCTCAAAACATGCCGGTTACCTCACGACGTTTGCATTAAGCATTTTCAAAGCTCATATATGTTTTTGGAAGAAAAATCCAGTAGTGCGCAACGGGGTTTGAACCCACGACCTTCGAAATGAAAGTCGAGTGTGGGGTCCCACTTAGCCAAAACGGCAATATACGAGTATATGTAACGTTTACCCCTAAAACATTGGAAACTCTTCAAGTTTCAAGTACCGTCAAATACTCCATATCTTTATTTCATTTCTAAGTACCTCTTTTACTTGTTATGAACACACTGAAACTTTAATAATTAAATGAATTATTAATGCCCAAAACAGACTCTCAGTCAGTTCGCGTTCGCACTAAAGCTTTACGTGAATCAAAATATCGAAATATTGCAACGCCGGTTTTCAAACAGTAAAGCTAATAGCTGGGCTTGAGCTCAGCTCGAGCTGAACAAAGCTGAAGAGCTGCAGTAACAGCTTGCTTTCTCGGGGTAATCCCCAACAAACCTGCCGATTCTTAACGTCATGCTTGCTTGATCAAGCTTGGATGAACAATGTTCTATTTCCTATTGCATTACTGGACGATGTTACGTAAAACTAGATATCCTGCTAGAAGTTTTTTAAAGGCACGGTTAATAGCCGACAGGACCGTTAGTCTCGCTAAAATTCGAGAACGGTTGGGTCGATTTTGTTGGTTTTGAAATGTTCAACATCTTTTTTTGTACCACGGAAATAGGTAGGTATATATCATAAAGGTAATGCGGACGATGCCGCTAGTAGATAATATAAAAGTATAGCTATGTTAACCGGTGTGACTGCATCCAATTGCCTCGTAAGACGCTCGTGAAAACTAACTACGCGCTTCCTCTTTAGGTTATTTCGTTGTTTGCTCTCAATTATTGACTTTAATAAGACTTTGACAATTCACGGTAATACGTAATGATGGAGTCCACACCGCTTTCAAAGTTTGTTTGAATTTAGTTACGATTTGAGTTGGGTTAAGGCAGTAGGATTTTTTTATCAGATACATGGCTTTGCCCGTTGTTTAGAGATATTTATGCAAATATATTTAACCAATTTAATATATAATTTACCTTAAAATATTTAACAGTAGTACATATTTTGGATGCCTTTTGTAAAGATTATTCGGTCTAGCCAATGGAAATTCAGTTTCAAAGTAATCTAAAATTCAGAATAAAAGTTTCAAAAAAGAGTGTAACTGTCTTAAACTGTTGTATTCATTTTTGATAATCTGCATGATATTATGAATGACAACCGTCTACCACACTTCTACCTACTACTAGGTTAACCACTTCCGTCCCATAAAAGAGACGTTATCTCAAAGACATAGAGTTGATTCTCCCGCAACACCGTCGATCGTAAAACACGAACAATGGCGCTAAAAAACTATGAAAAGGAATTGTCCGATACAAAAAATATATAAGCAGATGCGTGGGGCAATTAAAAAGGTGTTTTGTAGTTTTACCCTTCTGTAAAGTGAAGAACAATTGGATTTGGCTACTGTTCGGTTGGAAATAATTAAAGTTGTGTTGGTAAGCTAGAGACATGAGGCCGAAATCGATGGCTTGTGACAGACCAACACACAGGTAGGTCATCATCATAATCATCATCATTTCGCTAGGACGACCATCTTCTTGGTAGACACTGACCGAAGCTGCGGTTTTACGATCCGTGGTCTCCATTCGATAACTTTTCGGCCCCATCGTTCTCATCTATCTGTTCCATCTGTTCTCTTTGCGCTGGACTGGTAGGTTTTTCATTAGAATTTGTGTTCTCAATTTGGTTAGGTCTTCTTGTATTATTTTATGAATATAATTATTGTATTCTAACAAAATTATAAAAACATGATACAAAAAGAAATATTTTAGATAAGATAAGATAAGATAAGATTTATTTGTGTACATAAAATTACAAATTGAGACTTAAAACTAGACACAACAGAATACACAAAAGGGTCGTCGGCTCAGCATTTTATTTCTTTCTTACTTGTATGTCTATTCAATGTAAGTCGCGAATGGCACGTGCTGCTTAACAATTATTGTTTTTATATAACCGTCTCACTACTTATTATGGAATCAATACTTATTCCATTATTTAATTGGCGTCTTCTTTTTCTCTGCGTATAATATACATATATGATGTTATTTTGGTATGACGTCACTAATTGGAAGAAACGAATACAACCGGCTCCACACAGGTATCTTCTTTGTTAAAATGTAACATATTTGGTAAAGTTACTCGGGAAAATCTTCAGTTAAATAAAAGTTCTCTGTCTTATAGAGCATACAGCATAGTCTGAGAATATTTGATCGGTAAAAATTGTATGCCAGCCAGATCATAAATTACTTAAAGCATACGATTTATTACATTGGAATATTATGTTATTGTTCGTATTTAAAAGCATTAGTCAGAAGTTGCTCGTTATAAATCAGGGGACATTGTTTTGGCAAGCTTCTGAGTGAAGACCTTGGTAGCGCATTAAATTCTCAAACAATTGTAAGAATTTAGAAAAAAAACTGAGATGAAACGAATTCTACATTTTATGTTTTATATTGATGTGACTGTTGTCGATCGAGATGTACGGAATTACTTTATAATCTTTTTTATTGTTTCTTTGTAAGTTTTAGAGGAAGATCGTGGCGCTTGCGTGTTGTTTGTTTTCCCGCTAGAGTAAATTATACTTTTGCATTAAAAACTGCTATTATTCCTCAGTTTCTATTAAAATAAAAAAGTTTCTGGAATACTGTTAAATATCGAGTATGAGTCACAAAAAAATTGAAATTAATGTTTGATAAAAATCTATTTCTAAACTAAAAATACCGTTAGTTCCCGAGACGCAAAGCACATTATTAGAGTCGGTATGGCGTCACTACAACCCGTTGGACTGCACCAACGAGCTCGGGCAGTGAATGGGTTAAAGTGAAAGATAAGACTGAGAACGGCAAAATGCTCTAATTTCCGTTTCTGTTGTTCCAAGTTTCAACACAAAATCCTTACAAATGGCAAACTGTTTTGCGAAATATTCTACATTTAAAATTGATTTTCGAATTTTACAAATAGAAAAAGAATCGCGAGTGAACAGAGCGATGGAAACAGTAAATTAGTGGAAATATCACTGACTAACCTGACGCGTTATCTAAAAGCGGTGTACCCCTCGGCAACCAAAAAGGTGGCGGTTGCCGATGAACCTCGGCAACCAAAAAGTCGGCAATTCTCTTTCCATTTGTTAATTTTTACTAATTTCAGACTCGTGCTTTAATTACACTATTCGTGGTATGAAGCAATATCTGAAGTCTTATGTACAGAAATATCGATTAGGGAAATTGATCTTTATGTTCGTTGCAATAAGACCGTGTTTTGAAATTGTTTAGGTAAAGTCTGTTGTACAGTATAAAACTAGTGCCCACTAGTGGGACTTTTTATATCTTATAATATCATAATATTGAAATTGATAATGAAATACTGTGAATAAAATTGGCATTTAAAAGACTATGGATTTGGCTAAGGCTTTTGACTCTTTATCAGTCAAAATTCTTATAAATAAGCTGCAGGGTATCGGCGTCAGAGCATGCCTTTGGATTGGTTTCGTAGTTATTTGTCAGAACGTAGACAAATTGGTAGTCTGTTATGATCAAGAAATACATTATGGAGTACCCCAGGGCTTTATCTTGGGGCCAACTCTCTTAAATGTGCACGAGCTCCCAAAATGCCAACATTGTCTGCTATGCCGACAACACGGCTGTACTGTTTAATGGACCAGATTGGCCCAGCGTTTTTTTTTCAAAACATTTAATTGTAATAAACATTTAACTAAATAAACTACCTAATAGATATGCGTAACAAAACACCCACACGAATAGTTAAAAACTACCAACAAACTGAACCAAAAGTTGAGCCTTTGACGTTATTTACACAGACAAACTTACAAACCTCCCTGTATTTAAATATATTTCCAAACAAAGGCCACTGTAAACTCCGCGTGAAAGGGCTGCCTTCTCCCCAGTATTGGGACTAATTGAAACTCTCGCGTCGGGATCGACATGACTTGATACTTGTAAGGTAAGAAACACTTTATATTACAAAAATAAATTATAACTAGTTGATTATAATACATAATGAACATAAAATCATTAAATTACAAATATTTACAGAAAAAAAAATACTTACAAAATTAAAAATCTGATAATTCTAATCCGTCATCAAAAGGCAAAGTGCCGGGAATGCTAATAGGTACAGAATATATATTTTATCTATATAAATAAAAAAAATAATTGCTGCTAGTAAGTTTCGCTAAAACTCGAGAAAAGCTGGGTAGATTTAGCTGATTTTGGTTTTGGATTATTCGTAGTAGGGTGGGTCAACTAGTTCTATATAATAACTATGTGTTGCTTAGAACATCATCATTGTTTTCATTTTCATTAAGTTCATGCGTATTAATTTTTCTGTCATTATGTCTACAGACAGACAAACTAATAGTTAATAACTTTTCGTTAAATATTATAATTTGAAAATAAAATTTAAGAAACCGTCCTTGGGCTATACCTAACCTACACTTGAAATCATTATCATTTTATATCTCTTCCAATTATTTTAATAAAGCCTCGAGCAGACCGGATGCGTATACGTACACGTAAGCGTAGACATGCACGTACCACTGAGGTTACGAGTTACTACTCGAGGCTTATAATACTCAACTAGGATTTTTTTTATTAAATCGGTTATAATAAAATTGATAATTTTATTATAAGCTAATACATACATACTTATTTTTAATAATAATATAACCTTCTCCTAATCTGTTAATTTTATCTAAAAGTATCAAAACCATTTGGTTCCAGCCCACCAGAACTTTAAGTTTACTTATAATATTAAGATAAATATTTCACATGGGTATGCGAGACTGCTTTATGGATTGAAAATATCACTTTGAATCATACAGTGTGGCTGCCCCTTTAGATAGGGCTGGTTGTCCGACTTTTTGTAGCTATCCGACTTTTCTGTAGACAACGATTCAATCAGAATGATAGATAATCAATATACGTTTTATACAAGGTAATCATATGGGAATGTAACAGAATGGGTCATAATGCCGCTGTTAGTGTGTAAGGTGTCTTGGACGAAAAGAATCTTTCAAAGTTTCTTCTAATATTAAGGTTTATAAGTACAATTGAAAAGTATCAGTTTGGGATATAAACGATATCATATGTTTGTGTAGTTATATTGAATTCTAACACATTAAGTAAATTTTTATATCCCTGCATATTATTTTCGTAGACTTGCAGAGGTTTATGACATGTATATCGACTATAGATAATGAACTGGAGGGGTTAACTTTATCTACTAGTACCGATCGCTGAGACAGCATTTGGATCAACGCAGGGTTCCGTAGTCAAGAACAGAATAATTTAGTTTGTAGAAAATAAACTTCAGTGTACACATCAAAAGCTGTTAGTTTAAAGGTGTTTAATATTCATATTACCTTAATTAGCTGTTATGAGATAAAATATTTTTTTTTATAATCTTAGATAATAAGGCACGTATATAACAATGGATGGATAAATGATTCTGAATATTCATTGAAAAGTCAAACAATAAATGATGAATGAATGACCTGACCTATGAATAATTAAATTGTTGTGACAATTTTATAATTACAGCTTGAAATGAAAAGCAAAAGTTCAAGAACGTTTATTTACTTGAAATATTAAAGAATACTTCATAATTGACCCCTTGATTAATCAAATTTGAATATTGGGTTAGTATTTAAATTTAAAATTTTAAATAATTATTGAAATTGTCATAAAGACAATGATAATACAATAGTAAAAAGAAAAATATGTAATTTTTAATCATTGCAAGTATCGTAAAATGAATAATTTCAAAGTCTACCTAAGGTAAAAAGGTTCATAAACTAATTAATACGACAAAAAGAGTTTCCATTTATGCAAAAATTAATTTTAATATTAATATAACAAAATCACCTTCATTTTAACACAGTGGGAATAATGGAAACCTACGTTTTTACTAACATCAAGAGAAGTATTCCTCCACAAGATGAGCCGAGCTCCGTCTTTTTGGATCTATAATTATAAAATGAAAGTTGTGTTGGTTACATTATTTATAATTCAAGAGCAGCTGAATCGATTTGGCTGAAAATTGGTGGAGAGATATCTTAGAAGCTAGAAAAAATAATAACGCGACTGAAGCCGCGGGGCGGAAAGCTAGTAATAGATAAATGAGTTTAAGTGACGATATATAATTTTAACAGTTAAAATCATCTTCTATAATACAAGTCTTAATAATCATCTTCTATAGTCAAGGAGAACCGTCCTTCTGGGACAAACAGGAGCAACTCTAGCCGAACCTGTGTTTTTATAACAATTAGATACGTTTTACCTTCTTTTATTGTTAGGTATGTTACGTCTGTTTGTTCTGCGTCAATAGCTGCCTCACATTGGTGCTCGCTTGTTAAAATTTAGACTACTATATTTTTGGGGGGCAAACATAGGTAAGTTCAGGAGCTAAAGAGTTGAGCCAACACAGTATGGTGGCCAGATTCCGGCCACACGTGGGGTTAATGTCAGTAATAGACGGAGATAATGTGATAGCACCTTTGTCGGCAGGGACCGGTTTTTATGTTTTTGACCTACGCGAAATGGATTTAAGGTATGTGTGGTCATTTTGATGCCAACCGTTTTGTGCAGGGCGTTATAATGTGATTTCTGTATCGATTTAGTTTTGTGTTTAATTTTAGTTAGATTTAGTTTTTTTTAAAACGTTTGTGTTTATTCATCATAATCACAAATTTACTTTATTACTGGAACATCCGTATTTCCAATAAAGTCGCAAGTTAAGAAACGAACTGTTAAATAATTTCAAACAAAAAGCTTCCGCAAAAGGAATAATCCGAAACATAACGTTTAAATTTCCACAGAACAGATTAAAAATGACTACGAAAAACTCAATAGGGCATAAAAGTTAAACAAAATAATACGCAACGTAAGCCTGAGCGCTACAATATAGTACCTACCTTCTAGAACTTTTCTCATTTTAATGTTGTTCAAGCAAAAGTTTAAATATAAAAATATAATGGTATCGTACGCATTAGTGAGTCATTGAGCGCGAGTGCGTGCCGGGCGACTTTCGCCCCTCATATCGCGAAAATAGAAGTTAAAACAAAATGGAAAGTAAACTTTTCAAATAAAATAAAAATAACCCTCTTGGCGGACGAGGGTGGAGGCCCTCTCTAATAAAAAATATAATAACTTTTCTTTTTATTCGACGTAATGGGAACGATTGTTCCTTTCTAATGTGTTGCTTTCTCTGTCGTACTTATTTTGTAATGGTTCGGGCCTCAGGGTGAGTGATATGGTCGATTGATGCCGCGACTTTTGATCGCCTGTTGTCGGTCGCGCGGCCGCGGTGGGGACGAACAGATGTTTTACAAGTCTCGTTTTTGTAATTTTGTGATTTGAGGCAAAGACGATGGATTACCGTCTTGTTCTGTTTTGATTTCGATACAAAATATTGACGTTCGGAACTATAATTAAGTATTTAAACGTTTCATAATCATATAAAGTAAATCCGTTTTTTGGCCGTAAGCTCGTGTATAAGAATACTGTTATAATATTTATAAGGGCTGTGGATTTTGTTAAATTAATAAATAAATAATCGTCCACCAATTACCTTATCAATTTTTATAAAAAAACAATGCCACTTTTCACTTATAATATTTATGTAGATAACGTAAAAAAACGTAAGCGACGCTGTCGGCGCGTCGACTTGTTCTAATATGATTTCTATTCCGTATATAAATAAAGTGTGGTAGGCACCTGTGTTGGTACCTTATTACCAAATACTTGTTGATCAACTTATAAATGGGTACAATAGTTTATTAATATTGAAAGTAAAACTATTCCTTGGTTCTTTTGTTCTCATAAATGCTGTTTAGAATTCCTCTAGCGTGAATAGTGGTGTTTTATTATAAACTAGCTTTCCGCTTGCTGCTTTGCCCGCGGTTAATAAACTTTCCCGCATTCTTCCCGCGGTCAAAACTAATATATTACTCGGTATAAATGTAGCTTTCCAATGGTGAAAGAGATTTTAAAGTCGGGACAGTAGTTTTCGAGTTTACTCATTAGACACATTCACACAAAAATACAAATCTTTCCTCATTATAATAGGAGTGTAGATGTGAAATATAATGAGTTCATAATGTTATGTCTATAATAATGTTTGGTCTTTAGAATTATGTTAAAAATGAACCAATTATATATTCCTTTTATATTCGCATATTATAACTTTTATATGTAAGCGACGGTTATTATGTTAAGAAGTTGACGTAATTTGCATCATAGTTTCTTGTAATACCAATGTCTAGCCTCTTTTCGATGTAATTTTATAACTCACAAACGGCTGAGCCGATTTAGTAGCCCAGGACAGGTTAATAAGTGAATAAAGCGGCCGAAGCTCATCCATATAATATAAATATGATATAAGACATGTTCGTGTCATTCACCAACCCGCACTTGGCCAGCGTGGTGAATTCAGGCCAAAGTCAAGAGTTCTCTGTCACTGTGTCTTAGTAGTTGGAACGTTAGTTAGTTATTTTATTATAATGGTCCCTTCCCTGCGCTAAATTAAGCACAATTTGCCAGTGTCAAGTGTTTTATTTTACAAAATTATAAATTTGTTACTTGTGTGATCGCCATTTTGGCAATCAGCAGTAGGAACGTAAATATGGGTAATAATGTCTTTGAGGCATCGGTGAACATAATTAAAAAAGTATCCGACGAATTGAAAACCTATTAAGAGTCTCTTAAAAATGGAATTCTGCGTTTGGATAAAACCTTTGTTTCAATTCCAATGTTCTCCAAATAAGCTAGCCTTACATCTGCCGTCTTGAGTTACAGGGTACGTATGCAGTACCAAATATAACATTTTAATATGGCTTATTGATTTAAACAGTCCAACAAGCTTGGCACATGATGTCACGGCACAATTGAATGGAATCAAATGATACACCAGTTATTGAAATTGGTTAACTGCGTTTGAAAGACGAGCGATCGAGTTACTAACTATATGTTATAAACCGCTTATTTTGCTACTCATCATTAGATAGATAGAACAACTTTACAACACTCTTAAATCTTAAACAATAGAAGATAAGAAGATCTAATACTATCAATTTCTTGTTTATTACTTTTTAACTCTCTTTTTCTCTCTTTCTATTACTAAGTGTAAATGTATTTTTTTTACTTAGCCCTTACTTTCCCACTGTTGGGAAAAGGCCTACCCTAACAATATCTAGCAGTCTCTGAGTAGTTTGTCACCAGAACTCGAGATCGTCTCAATGCATTAATACCAGTCTTCATTTCTTTAAATGAAAAAACTTTAAAAGACATGGAAACTTCTTAAAAACTTAGTTTACACAAACGGAGCACTCGAGGCACAATTTCTAATAAAATTCCAAATAAAAAAATCTCAACACAATAACAGAGTTTGTTTGAGCTGTCCGTTTGTTTAGTTGGCCGAAACTAAAATAAAGCGGCATAAGCCAAGTCGCACGCGCATGTAAAGGGTCCCGGACAATTTCGATTACAATCTTAAAGCCATAGTCATGGATATTTATTTCTTTAGTTTGTATCATACAAAGCTCAGGCATGTCTACATTTTATTTATTAAAATTTGATTACAAATAATTAAAATAAAATATGTTACACTATATTCAAAATAAAGAACTTTTGCGGATTCTAATGCTCATTTCTCAGACGTAAAAAAAGGAAAGAAAAATAAGCGCCATGAAGTGCATTTATAGAAACCCATACGTTACGCTTTCCAATGTTCCACGCGGAACCCTAAAAATACAACCGACGAATGTCTTCGTCTTTATTTACACTCACATATAATTTCCGACGTACCGTAACATATAAAAACGGTTGTTTTTACGTCTGTATAAACTGTACTGAATTATTTTCAAGCTAAAGAATTACGTCACTAAAATATCTTGTATTCGGTTACATTGTTTAGTTGCGAGTTGCGTTGTTCATCATCACCTATGATGACTTGTGTATGATAATCATTAATTCTCAATATCTAATAAAGGGTTAAATTAGGGAGAAGTGTGCCCAGTTGTGGGACGTTATATAGGTAACTTTTTATTTTTATTTCATTTATAAATAAATAAATATTTCTGGACAATTCACACAGCAAACTCTAGCCCCGTGGTAAGCTCGTAGCTTGTGTTATATAGTTTATAGGTTGTAAAGGTTGTTGTAATGTCGATAATGATGAATAGCTTGTCTTAGAAACGTCTTGTTTATACAAACCTCTTGACATTTATATATTTTTCTTTAAATATTTGCATAGCCGCCGACCGAAACACCATCCGTGAAAAATAATATTTAGAGAATTTTAATAACCGTCGCTTCAAATCCCTTTTTTGTTGGACTTCCTTTGTTTTCATAGGAAATGACAATTTTTCGGTGTTTTTTGCTTAGGGAATGATGTATTTTAGTGTAGGTATTGTAATGAATTGGTAACTAAATGGAATGGTTTGGACATAATTTAACGTTTAGAGTTTTGTAACGAATGGCAATAATTTCGAATTCTAAACTGGACTTCATCTGAAATATTTGTAGGTATACTTTGACATTATCATTTTAACTCGTATTAAATACCACAACTGGGCATCGGTCTCTCCAATAAAAGCCAAAGATCTTGGGGTGATTGGTATAGTTTCTACGATTACAAGGCACTTTGGTAATTGTATAAGTTGGCACAGAACAACCTGCCTGGCATCGGTATACCTACACCTAAGTCGTGTCGTAGACACCGATAGAGACAGGTGTAGCACTTTTATAGCCAGCACCTTACCACCGGCGGTTTATCATATCAGCCGTTGGACGCCCACTGCTGGACTAGCAGGCCACATGTAAGCCTGGGCCTCCCTTAATGATTTCCAGTTATTGCGATCAGACCACACGGTTATTCCTTGTCAAATTATTTGTATAAATACTTACCTACGTCATATTACAACAAAAAGGTCAAAAATCTCAGGACACCTTAACCTTTCTGTGTCACTGCTACTCTATGACACTAGTCAGAATCGGATTGTCTATGACCACATCTGTCCTCCTGCTTAATTGGCCGTATCCATCGCGCGTAAAAACGTCTGAATCATGGCAGTTACGATGATAGAGAGCAATTCTCGCCTCTAATGACACTAAATAAACCGTCACTTACGATATATTTGGTAACTGACGGTTTATTTGATAATTTAGGTTCCAAATAAGTAAACAAATAAACAAGTATTGCTGAACAATTTACGCAGCAACATCTAGCCCCGTGGTAAGCTCGAAGCTTGTTACGGGGATTATATTACCTGATACAATTGAATTTACTTATGATATGGCTGCTAGTATTTAATATTTGTTACCAATAAATTAGTCGTTGCTAGTTTACAATAATTCTAAACTGCCTGGTGCCAGTTAGCTAAGTATGTGGGGGTGCTAGCTGCTTGTAAATAGCAGTCTAGACGCGGGGATTTTAACCAAAACCTAGTTGTACTGGAATGACGGATGTAATGATGATGGAATTAGCTTATCTACAGAAGGAACGGGCATAACATTGCAAACTGTGGTAAAAACCCCATACAGACAAAAAGCCACCAACCTTCGTAAGTTTGTTGCTCGCTCAGGTAGCCATCTGGTCTTCCTTCTCCAATCACGAAACCAAATCGTTCACAGCACCCCTTCAGTTCAGGATATTTTTGGATAAAGGCACAACACATAACAACACGTTAATAATAGTCAAATTGTCTCAGTATCAGCGTGATACGAGGTAGCGGAGGAGTTCAATAAATTCGCGGCGAAAAATTTTCACTTGACCTTGCGATGACAAGCGTTAGCGGTGACTGACTGGCTATTGGTTGGTAGTCAAAAAACTGTCATCTTGAAAATGTCTCCACCAATCAGAGAGCTTTTGCACACTGCACTAAGGTATGGCTAGGCGAATTCTACCCATATAAGGTCATACAACAGAGAGCAATGTAAGCCTTTTAAATCTAAGGTAGATAAGCATCATCATTATTCAAATCATACCTACGATGAAGTATACGCGTAAACATGCACCCCGCCTTGAAAGATCGGGAGATTTTTCAACAAAGCAAGAGTGAAAGTATTCAAAGATAATTATAAAAATAGATATTAACAAATTGATTAATATGTTAGCGTTAACTGAATACTTTATGATTGATAAGAAAGAGAGTGCGAAATAATAAAATTAAATAATATTAACTTAAATTAAATTATGTAGTGAGATTGCATTAATCATAACTACTGCGTTGGAATAGGGTATAGTTTAGCAACCGCACGTTTAAAATACCCAGCCTTTGTCTTTACGGTAACAACGCGAGTGATACCGTCATCACCTTTATACGTCTCTGTGATAACTCCAAGTGGCCAGGCGAGAGGAGGGGAGTCATCCTGTCCCACGAGTACAACAGTACCAACTTCTACGACTTTCTCAGGATGAGTCCACTTCTGACGAGCTTGCAACGTATGCAAATACTCTATTCTCCATCTTTTCCAAAATGATTGGACCATACTATCGAGCAATTTCTTACGTTGTGAAAGACTAATGCGTTGGTCGGATATTTCCTCTGCGGGTAAATATTGTAATGGCGTAGACATAAGAAAATGTGCGGGTGTAATAACATCAGGGTGCGGATCAGCGGAAACTACGCTGAGAGGTCGCGAGTTCATAATGCACTCGATTTGAACCAAGACAGTATGTAGTTCTTCGTACGTCAATAGTTGATTTCCTACAACACGATAGAGATGCGTTTTTAAACTTTTAATGTTCGATTCCCATAAACCGCCGAAATGTGGGGCTCTTGGCGGAATCATCTTCCACTCAATGCGACGTGATAACAATTCATTAGCGACCCGAGAATTGAAGTCTTTGTCTGACATGAAATTATTAAGTTCGTCTAACTGAGCTTTAGCGCCAACGAAATTGGTACCATTATCGGAATAGATACAAGATACAGGACCACGGCGTGAGATGAAGCGTTTAAAAGCAGCGAGGAAGGAATCTGAGGTCAAGTCGGAGACAAGCTCAATATGTACAGCTTTAACTACCAAACACACAAAAAGACAAATATAGGCCTTTTGTGCATGCTGACCTCGACGTCGTGAGAGCGTGATGCGTATTGGACCAGCGTAATCCACGCCGGTGTGAGCAAAGGCCTTCGCCTCTGAAATACGAGACGTCGGAAGATCCGCCATCATCGGCGTAGGATGTTTAGGATTGAACCTAAAACAATCGTTACATTTACGTACGTTAAATCTTATGATGGTACGAGCGTCTAATATCCAATATCTCTGACGGATAATGGACATAAGCAGACCAGCGCCAGCGTGGCAATTTGCTACATGATAATGATTAATTATCAAGTTGACAATATGATTGCGTTTCGGAAGCAAAACCGGATGCTTAACTTCGAAAGGTAGGTCGGATTTAGTAAGCCGTCCTCCTATTCTTAAAATACCATATTCATCTAAGAATACGGCTAAGCGTAACAATTTTGCAGAAGGCGTTTTATTATTTTTGATGAGCTTTATGTCATCAGCAAAATTAGCTTTTTGAACGTCTCTGATCAGAGCATGTTCAGCTGAAATTAAACCTCTGACCGAGCGGGGATCAGAGTTATCTTTAATGCGTGCGAACTTCAGGACATACGAGATTGTCCGAAGCAATTTCTCCCAAGAAGAGAAGCGTTGAGATAGATCACAGAGCAAAGGTACTGTCAGACGTACAGTAGTCAAAATATTAGTCTTATGCTCTGGAAGTAAACTAAATTCAGCAGGAGAAAATGATTTTACAGGCCAATTGGCAGGATCGCTACGTAACCAGGATGGACCATTCCACCATAGATCATGGGACAATAGCTGAGATGGTAGCATACCTCTAGACAGACAGTCACTAGGATTCTCAACACCAGCAACGTGATAGAAATGCTGAGGACCTAGATGTTCTTGACACTGCGCTACGCGGTTGCCAACGAAAATTGACCAACGATGTGGAGAAGAGTGTATCCACGATAAAGCGATTGTAGAATCCGAAAAGGCGTATATATCTTCAATGTGAATGCGTGAAGAGTAGTTGTCGCGTACAACTTTAACCAATTTAGCCATAAGCACGGCGGCGCATAATTCAAGGCGAGCGAGAGTAGAAATCTTTGTCGGTGAGACCTTAGACTTCGCACAAAGTAAGCGAACCTGCACATCATTGGGATACGTGCAATGTATAAAAACCATACATCCATAAGCATGTATACTGGCATCACAGAAAGCGACAAGGCGAGTTACGCATTCCAAAGCGACACCGATGTGGCGTGGAACTTGTAAAGCATTTAGCAAGGAAAATTCCTGTGCTAAAGCAGCAAAGCGTGTCTTTACGTGTTGAGGTGCAGGATCATCCCAGCCAATTCGGGCTAGCCATAACTCTTTTATCAGAAGTTTGGCATATAGAATGACAGGAGCTACTAAACCGAGAACATCAAACAACCTGGCCACAATAGACAATATGTTCCTCTTCGTACACAAAGTATCAGTAATTTGGGTGGACGTGAAAAAGAAAAAATCTTTCGAAGGTTCCCACGAAAGGCCTAATACCTTCGAGGCGCTACTGATATCAAAGTCGAGAGGTTTGCGGTGAGAGTCAGGAAGACTTTCAAGAAGAGCGGTGGAGTTGCTACACCATTTTACTAAATCGAAATCACCTGCACGGAACATTTTGATCAAGTCTTGTGATAGACTCATGGCGGTCTTTTCATCACACGCGGAATAGACAAGATCGTCCATATAAAGGCTCGATTCAGCTATCTTGGCAGCTTCAGGATATAAGTTACTCATGTCATAAGCCAGCTGTCGCACTGTGCGCATAGCTATATAAGCGCTGGATTTAAGACCAAAAGGTACACATGAGAAAACAAAGGTGCGAATTTTCTCGTTCTCATTAAAACGATACAGAATGCGTAGGTATTTACGTTGGTCTTCAGGTACACCAATGCGTAAATACATTTGTTGTATATCAGCGTTCATAGCGACTGGAAATAAGCGGAATTGCAAAAGCAATAAAAATAAATCAGCCTGTAGATTGGGACCAATATGCAAAACATCATTAAGAGACAACCCTGTGTGTGTCTTGGCGCTAGCGTCAAGAACAATACGCGGTGCGGGCTTGTCTGCGCGCAAAATAGCGTGATGAGGTATGTGATAACCGGTAGCGTTCAAATCATGCGAATCTAGGACCTCATACAGGTATCCCTTGCCAATATACTCGCTAATGACTTCATTGTATTTTTCACGTAAGTCAGGAGCATGGCGAAATTTTCTTTCCAATGCTATAAGACGACGCTGAGCCATAGCGAATGAGTGACCGAGTTCTGATGGGTCTTTGCAAAAGGGTAAAGCTACCGTGTACCTACCAGACTCATCCCGAGAAACGGAGGAGACAAAAATATTCTCACACTCGGTGTCATCAGGAGATAGTAAGCGCATCGACGGTATCTCTTCGAGTTCCCAAAATTTTTGAATAATATCATTTAAAGCGAGAGCGGAAAAACTACAGGTTGATGTCGCAGTGACGTCATTACGCGGATAATCACCCATGAGGACGTAGCCGAAAGTGGTGTGAAGAGCGAGCGGGAGCCGTGATCCTAATTCAACCCTTTCCCCCAAATAAATGTACGGAAAAAGTTGAGCACCAAGAACCACGTCTATATTCCCTGGAATATTCCAGGATAAATCAGCGAGCGGCAAATTAATAAAATCGACATCATTATCACAATCGATAAAATGCGATGGTAACTGTTCAGTAATACACTCCACTACAAAAGCGTAAATTGTGTATTTCTGTTCAGGGTAAACGCGGGATTCAATATCCATATATACATAACCTATAATAGGATGCGAAGCGGAACCTACACCTTTGACAAAAGAATTACTCAAAGGAATAATAGGTAAATTAAGCGAGCGACAACATTCAGTTGTAATTAAATTATTCTGCGAGCCATTATCTATAAGGCAGCGTATGATAGACTTGTGACTTGCACAATCCTTAGCGCGCGCATACACTTGCGCAGTGGCCAACAACACGTTGCACTTAGGTACAGTCCCGGCCGAAAGCGTTACGGTCGAATTCTGTGGTTTCGCTAAACACGGCTCGACTGAGTGGCCAGAGCCGGCGACGGGCTTATTGACACTGTGGTGTAAAACTGTCTGCGGTGAAAAATTAACATTTTCTTCTATGTAGGTTTTAGCGTTGTGCGTGCGTGATAAACTTGAATTACTCTTATCAGTAAAATGCAGAAGAGTATGATGCCGTTTCTTACATAAATCACAAACAGACTTTGAATTGCAGTTATATAAATTATGTACTATGCTAAGGCAATTCACACAACCATGCTTGGATTTAATAAAATTAAATCGCTGTTTGGCATCATTTAAATTCTTAAATTGCGTACATTGATATAAATGTATGTGATTATTATCATTGCAAAAGACGCAGTGTTGTTGAGACTCAGCACGCTTGTACGCGTTATCGCTAGGCGATGACTCATTACCGGCCGACACGAAAGTATTAAAGGTACGAGAGCGCGTCTCGTGCGGCCTAGCGGTGGCAGGTTTCCTAAGCGACTGTCGCGGGTTCGACTCCGTCTGCGAACAAGATCGCTGTAAAATTTTAGCCTGGTCTTGAACAAAACTAATTACCTGCGTGGTATTAGGTATTTCGACATCACGCACTGAAAGTTCAAAACACTGCACTGTTTGTGTATCTAATTTAGTTAAAGCGAAATGCGTAAAAATAAAATCAGCAAGGTCGTCAATACCTAGCTGTTTAAGGGCGGCGATAGCGGCGTAATAAGTATCTATAAATTCCTCTAAGCTTGAAGCGGTATGACTACATTGTTTCAAATCAAATATTTTGTTAAGATAATAAGTACCTAATGAGCGTTTATCTTGATATTTCCTAACAAGCGAATTCCAAATGATCCTATAAGTTTCCCCGGTGGGGACTATCCCGGCGATCACCTTCAAAGCATTATGTGTAAGTTTGCCTATTAAATACTGCACGCGTTGCGAATCGGTCAGCTGTTCATTGTTATGTACATTCGATTTAAAAGATTCGAAAAACACGGGCCAATTTACAGTGTTCCCGTCAAAGCTGGGTATATTAATCGGCGGTAGGTTTATTTTGACACTATTGCTATCACAACTGCGTGTGTGAATAGGTGAAGAATGACTACCTATTTTATTTCGTACTCGTTTGACACGAATGTAAAGATCTTCAAACGACTCTAAACATCCATAGTCAAGTTGTGCATCAGGATTTAAACTTAATTGATATTCGTTTATTTGATCAACAATAGATCCGAATTTATCGTGGATATCATCAATCGTTTCTGACTCAGTCATAAAGTTTTCGTTTGACCTAGTCGCGGAATCAAATGATTGTATGCACTTCGATGCGTCATACAATTTATTAATGCGTTTATACAATAACTCTTTCTTATGTTGAAGAAGGGTTATTTTCATTTCTGTGGTAACTTTAGCCATGGTAAATGAGAATTTAAATTAAATGAAACGAGAGAATAATTACTTATGAACAAAATTAATGCGGGTAGGAAAAACGAACGTTCGACAAATTTGAGAACAAAGGAATATGATATTTAACTAGCGAAATATATGAAATGCGAATGAAAATATGTTGACTAAGTTTATATAAAGTAATATCTATGCCTAAACAATAGATAGGAATGTTGTTATGCGTGTTTAGCGTAAGTTAATATAAATTTTGAATAAAATGTTTAAGAAAGGTGCGGGTAGGCGTTACCGACCGGCGTGGTGGTAAATTGACCGAGAAATTACCAATATTACGTAATTCTACGGGATAAAAGGCGTTAATTATTAATTATTTCTACTGGATTTACTATCCGACTCGTTAAAGGACCATAATGTGGGGGTGCTAGCTGCTTGTAAATAGCAGTCTAGACGCGGGGATTTTAACCAAAACCTAGTTGTACTGGAATGACGGATGTAATGATGATGGAATTAGCTTATCTACAGAAGGAACGGGCATAACATTGCAAACTGTGGTAAAAACCCCATACAGACAAAAAGCCACCAACCTTCGTAAGTTTGTTGCTCGCTCAGGTAGCCATCTGGTCTTCCTTCTCCAATCACGAAACCAAATCGTTCACAGCACCCCTTCAGTTCAGGATATTTTTGGATAAAGGCACAACACATAACAACACGTTAATAATAGTCAAATTGTCTCAGTATCAGCGTGATACGAGGTAGCGGAGGAGTTCAATAAATTCGCGGCGAAAAATTTTCACTTGACCTTGCGATGACAAGCGTTAGCGGTGACTGACTGGCTATTGGTTGGTAGTCAAAAAACTGTCATCTTGAAAATGTCTCCACCAATCAGAGAGCTTTTGCACACTGCACTAAGGTATGGCTAGGCGAATTCTACCCATATAAGGTCATACAACAGAGAGCAATGTAAGCCTTTTAAATCTAAGGTAGATAAGCATCATCATTATTCAAATCATACCTACGATGAAGTATACGCGTAAACAGTATGCTTATCTGAGTTCCGTCTTAGTGGCAGACAAGTTTCAAACTAGTGAGTTAAGTTTTACTAACAAATGTCAACTTACTCGCTCAAAACTCGGCTAGGGTATTAAGACAGATACCAGTCACGTGATTAAGCGTTCAAGCCGTCAGTTTCGCGTTCTTTCTCCAATAAATTTAGTAGTCACCTACACTGTAGGACTACAGAATACAGTAGTCAAGTAGAACATCGGATTTCGTGAGAATTGCACGCTCGAATCCAGAACGCTTGACCCGTGACCGGTTACTGTCTGATAAGTAAGACCCTTAGACTCGTCGATCGTCGTTCCGGCGATTATGAAAATAGAACTACAGGCAGCCAGCGTCTAGATGATAAACAATGTAGCAAATTGCAAGATTGTCAAGATAATAGAATATAACTTTATAATTTAAACCAATTTGCATTTAGAATAACTGTTATTAACCTTCGCATGCTAGGAATGGTAATAAAATGTGGGACAAGTGGGTAATCCGGCTAAATATAGTAATACAAGACCTGATTCAGATGTTTCATATTAGATTCTTAGATCAACAACAATATACATTACGGACATCCACTATCACATTGACTAAAAGATCTCCAGTCCAGGAATCGTATACGAAAGTGGATATGAAATAGAATGAAATAGCCGGTTTCACTTAATCATCCGTTCATAGCATTAGTAGACTGTATCTTGGTGATTCGTGGATATCATTCGAATACTTCATAGCACTATATAGCCCATCCGTACGACCTTTATAACACCTGCCATCCGCTATTTTAACGATTTACGAATATATCAGTCACCCTCGTTCTTTTACGCATACATATTTGCCAGGTTCCTTATAGATGGGTCGCCAGGCACTCTAAAAATTGTACTGTAAATAGTCTACAATACAATACAAAATTCTTTATTGTTACACCACATTACAAAAAGATACACAAAAAAAACACGATAGTCTAGTTCTATTTTAAATGAGTTTTCTGGTTATAAGGTTTTTGTATCTAGCTAGCTAGACCTACAAGGCTGGATATTTTCTAGTCTCTAAAGCATTTTCAACTGATAAACCATGTTATTACTGACGATTCACGGAACTGGGATATTTTTAAGATGACGAAAGGGTAAATTTACTTAGGATAACAATTATTTAAAATAAATATTAATACTGTCATAATTTATTAAAAATTTAAAGCAAAAAAACATGATGGTGTCTTATCGAAAAAAAATCTTAAAATTATCACGAATATTTATAGTAGTCCAAGTATCTTACAATGATAGCGTGAACGTACTACACACGTGTCTTTGCAACAATACCTACTGTTAATTTATACATAGAAATAATCATAAAATATATCAACATATTTTATATTTATAATCTATAAATAATTATATATTGTTGAGCGCGGATAGCCGCGCGGCGCTCAGCCATGCCTATAATTGCATCACGATGTTTGTAAAAACCGATTCGACCGACAATAATATTATATTATAATAAGTCAGAATGACCTTAAATTATTGAGATATTATATATACGTATGCTATCATTTGGAACGTAATAATTGGTTGCGTATATTATAAGTAAAAATATATGTTTCGGCCGCTGACTGTGTCATTAGGGTTATAAAAGAATAATCTTGATTCCTTATGAAATATTTCTTAGAAGTTTAGGATTCAGTTTTACTTCTGGAATTTTAACAAATTATATATATTGTTGAGGCCTTAAGCGGCAAAGTATTGGGTGCGGAGACCTTTGGCGCCAAAAAATAAACGGCAATTTACTTGCTTAACGAATTAAATTTTGCCGACAGATAATATTTAAAGTTTATACAAATTAGAACATTAGATACTTGTAAAGCTAATCTGTATATTTATCTCTTTAAAACATTTAGGTTTTGGCAGGCGGAACAAATGTTTAAAAAAACTAAAATTAATGTTAAGCTGGAAAAAGGTTCGAATGGATTCGAACTAAATTTTAGTTTTATAGGAAATATTGATTTAATTCGAGCATTTGTTTTTATAATTTTTTTGGGTTGGTACCATTTACCCAAAAAAAAAATTAAATTAAGTATTAAACCCTGTATTCGTCAGTGAAATTAAAATTAAAATTGTATCCAAAGCAATTGACTGAACCCTATATAGACGTTGGACTGCCTAGCATATTATCGGATTAAATTGAATAGTCCAGTACCAAATCCATTCGCTCAGTTAATACAAATTGTTTCCAAGCACGACATATTTATACTAGAATGTCCTACAATTTGATCATTGTGTTTTTCTACCACGTATTTGGCTTATTATACTGTTTTTATGTTCTATGAATCAATTTACAAGTGGAGCTGCATATTTTTCAATTACGTCAATTTAAAATAATACTTAATTTGCTATTGTGAGTCATCAGATCATTGTGTCACTTCTCTGTAGTCTGAGAGTTGACTTATCGTAATATACTACATTCATTTCGACGCTTCTTTCATCTTGCGCAAGCGGTTACGTGAACGAGTCTTTAACACATTTATTGCCGATGATATTATTAAAATAATTAGCCAGGAGCCAAATTTTTACTGACGACTACAAAATGCATAGGCTCGCTTGGATCCGGATCCAAGTAGTGAGCACTCAATGTGTTAAAATTCCTGTATAATTAATTCCCAGCTGTATAATAAGTTATATAGTGTATAAGATATAACTGTGACATTTGATACCTAATGAGTTTAAACTACTTATCGCTCAAGTGCTGTTACTTATGCATATGTATTGAAGAACTTGTAACGTAGTTATCAAGACATGTTAAGGAATAAATAATTATGAGCATTCTAAATTCACCTATAAAATTAAAATATCATCTTAAAAATGTATATTACATCCGACTAATGGGTTCCCTTAAACCAATTATAGGTCAGGTGGTTTGGTGATCGAATCAAGTTGGTAGAGTACAGAAAATGACGCTGCTTCACATTTTCTGGAATATATATCTTAATTGGGTTGACAAAACCAAATAAAATATAAACCTAAGAGATCTTAATGTAACATCTAACATTTAAGCTGTCTGTAAAACTTTTCGACTTCCCTCAACCCTTCCGCTTGCGTCGATGCTGCACTGCATTCTTCTACAGCTTTGTCATCCGGCTTTGCCCAAGTGATCTCTCTCTTGCGAGCACTTTGGAGCTCGTTCCAGTCTATGGTATCTTCAATACGAGCTTCAAGATTCAGGTATCGCGCCGCAAGGATTTGTTAATTCTATTGAGCTGACTGTGTGATTTTACAGTCTCTCAAACTCCTCTTAGGTAACATCTCTGATTCTACAGGTCCATAGTATTTTCCATCAGTTGGACTTCAAGCTTGTCTGTCAACTTGGTTCAATGGAAAAAAATAGTGATCTTATAATAAATATATTACTGTCTCCCAGACTAGTTCGGTCGCGGGAGGCGGACTCAGACTGCCATTGTGGTATACGTCTGATTACAATAAATGGTAAGTCTTTGTGTTGTTGGCGTTGTTTGTATTGAACAACCAATAAAAATGCTGTATTAAATATTCTTACAAACGAAAACATACGGAAAGCACCACCTTTCAGATAAAGCAACATTCGTCTTTTACAGCAAAACGCATGACGATTTATTTTTAGAAATTTATCTTTTTTTTTCTTTATGGCGCGAGCGAAGCAGCGAGCAATAGCAATTATTTCAATAATAAGTTAATTAAATCACTTTTGAATCGTATTAAAGTTCAAGCAGTCCTTATAACACAGGGGATTTGATTATATGGCATTTTCGGTCATTTTCGTTTGTATGACGGTCGTCCACCAACAAGATGGATCTGTTGAATGCTGTTGGTTCACTATGGATGCAAGCTGTGTCTGACCGTAATAACTAATCCATCTACTGACGGCTGATATGATGATAGATACTAGGTATATCGTCTTAATGTACATACTATTACCAAGACTCAACCGGAATATTATATTATTATTATTATAGATAATTCTAACTAAAACACAGGAAATATTTATGTTAGTTTTGAAAAATATAAACGCAAGCAATTCCGCGTGCTAAGTAAATACTCACAGCTAGTAATAGACCAAGAGTGTGAATTAAAGGAAGGTCTGGCCAGACCGGGCTCTTAGTATAGACTAATAACCTGTGATGGCCAGACCTTCCTTTAATTCTGAAGCGTGAAAATTATTTTATGTGTATGTCTAACATAGGTAAGAATAACCCCCAAACATGAAACCTGGATCGTGGTTCCTTTGGGAGATAACAGGTAAAAGGTTGTTATCTCCCAAAGGAACCGCGATCCAGGTTTCATGTTTGGGGGTTATTCTTACCTATGTTAGACATACACATGAAATAATTTTCACGCTTGTGAATTAAAGGAAGGTCTGGCCATCACGGGCTCTTAGGTTATAAGTAGATGATATAAAATAATATCCTTACAATGTTGTAGTTGTTTTGCTCAATACATTTACCATTTAACTTTAATACACTATTTGTATTCAACGGTTGGTAGTCGCGTATTATATTGCTGGTTCTGACCGCAAGGTTTTTTTAATTTTTTCTTGGCTTTATTAGTCGCTGGAAATAATGTTTTATGTTTATAATATGACTAGTTCTTGCCGGTATATTTGCATGTCGTTTGACTAATTTACTTAGAATAATGGCTGGTGGTGAACAATCTATGGGAACGGGACACAAGTAATGAGGAATATAGTTATTTATGTATATTTTATTGTTTTATGATATTATATATACTTATATACAACCAGTTCAGTTGTTTTTTAATTTTACATTAAAGAGCAACTTACGCATGGCCTTTTAAGTTAATACCAATATAATAACCCGTTTCATATTATAAAAAGTCATGATCCTATCATCTCATAATATTAATGCAAATTTATAAATTATTCTTATTCCAGTAAATGTTTTGATATTAATATAAAATTAAATGTATCAAGTTTTTGATGGGTTGGGATTCCACATAAATATCTGAAATTTAATTTTAGTCTTCTGTCAATTTTAATCGGTTTTATTCTTTTCGAGGCAGAATTTAGATAAGTTGATTACCTGCGTATCATTGCGTAATGGATATTTTAGTACTTTGACTAGAACTGTTTAGGCAATTATTTGAATACTCATAACTTTACCTAATATTCCACCTCACTACTAGGCACGGGTCTACCCAGTAGAACCCATTACATTATGGTATCCCACTAGGTTTGTATAGAACCAAGAACTACGCTGTTGCCCGTCTTCAGCTATGTAAATCTTTTAATCGATCTAAATGTCACGGTACACTGCTGTAACTTTATAAAAAAAAAAGATCGTTGCAACGCTCACTCCTACCTAGGAATAAAGACTTCTCCTTACGTGGTCGAAACGTAGAAAGATTATTAATTTCACTAAGGATAATTCCTATTGTTATCAAATAAATATACATATCTCCCGAAATAAATTGAAACTGAGAAAAGTGGTAGGAAATTTTATAAAAAATTTACCCTGTTCTTCTAACAGCGCAACGTGTTGCACTGTACACTCACACAGGTTCACCACACACACACACACAGGGTCACCACTCACACACACGCAGCCATTTCGCTAAGAACGTTGCACTGCACTTATTAAAATATAAATATAAAATTGAGTTTGTTCACATCGAGTAATGAAATGACTCACGTATCGAATTAAGATCGTTGTACAAATGCTACAATTGTTGTTACTTGCACTGTACATTGATCCTTAGTATACGGGTGTACGGTTATAAATATTGCTGCACAAATATTGCTGGAAAATTTACACAATAATATCTAGCTCTTGGTAAGATCAAAGTATGTGTTACGGGTTAGTAAGAAGCCGATCGATAAATTTACTATCCAAAAAATAATTACCTATTCAAATCGGACCAGCGGTTCATGAGATTAGCGCATTTAAACAAACACACTCTTCTTAATAATATTAGTATAGATCATGTATCACTACTCCCACTTAGCCGCACGGCTTTTTGTTATAATGATGATGTGAAGCCGGGCTTAAACGTTGTACAGCTCATTAATATGGCAGCTTGTTGGAATTGAGTCAAGCATAATTTTATATATGCGGAATCTTACTAAAAATAGACTACCTAGGACTACATGGGACTAGACTATGTAGAATGGCAGCCTAAGTAATGAACTTATGAGACTTAAATAAACTAAAGACATTGTTTCTAATAATAGAAGTATCAATCGATCAAATAATTTATTCAGAAATCTAAATTATAATTAACCAAAACCTACCTTTACAGGCGTATGAATAGTACCTAGTTAACACATCTCTATACTATATAAAAACAGGATAGTCTTATATTGTAAATTATAGTGTCAACAATTTAATTATCTTCGAACATGCAAAATTGTTCACATGAATACATACATATATATATAAAACACATAATATATATATAAAATTCACCGTTAGGTTCCACGTGTTAGCACGTGTTTTCGAAGTGCACATAAATACATCGAGCGCGGTTATAACCCGCAACCTTCGGAATGAAAGTCGAGTGTGCTCTAACTTAGCTAACACAGCCAATTTATCAGTTTACGATCATGTATTAACCGTTAAACTAGGTTAATTCTAATATGTACAGTGTTCCCTCAATCATAAGAAATCATTACATTATTTATAAAACATTAATTATCAGTATAAATTTACAGATTATATAATTTAACACAACTTTGTATGTTTAATAAAACTTTACTCGCCTCTGATTACCCGTGACGAAAAACATTATTAATAATGATAATACATTTTTCTATAATAAATTGACCGTTACTTAACTTGTTAAGCTTTCGTGATCGAGTCTAGCTACTTCGCTTACATTGGAATGTATATAATATACATATAATACTCGATATAGCCTATTTATATATGATACTTTTATGAAAGATTTCCCGAGGAAATCTGATATATAAAATTTCCATGTCACAATGTTAGTTACCGTACTTCTCCGGTACGGCTTTAACGATTTTTACCAAATTTTATAAGTACATATGCGTTTTCAGTAAGAAGGTCTGAGAATCAGCGACTATCTATTTTTCATAGCCTAAAGTGATAAATTTATAAGGCAAAACAACGTTTGCTGGGTCAATATATTTTTCCCCAGGTAAAGAAATAGATGTGAGCCGATTCTCAGTCCTACTCAATAAGCACACAAAATTTCATTTTGGAGAAGTATGTTAACATTTGACAGTATAATTTTATATCTATACTAATATTATAAGGCTGAAGAGTTTGATTGATTGGTTGTTTGTTAAACGCTAATCTCAGGAACCTCTGGTCAGATTTAATTTTTTTTTCTGTGTTAGTTGGATACATTTATCATGGAAGGCTATATAAACCAGGTATGTGGCGATAACTTAACGAGACGAATGTGAACTATATGGTAAAAAGAGTAACAAGCAGAGAGCTGATCGACAAGTATAATTTATACATAACTCTATATAGGTACATACGTTCAGTCTTCACATTTTAAAATATAAAAACTTCTATAAAAATCATTGTCATGCAACAATGTATTCGTGTATATAATTGGCACAATCAACAAACTATAACAAATATATCTTGTACGAACGCTTCGTATTAATTAGATGTTTACATAAAAATGCGAACGTCCTTCCGTAGAATCTACATTATTAATTTATGCATAACTCAGCTCACAATATTTAATAATAATCACATAATTTTAATATGTAAATTTAAAATTATGTGTGTAATTATGTAAATAAACATTACTCTCGCATCGGGACCTGCAAAACAAATGTAACATTAATTAAAAATATAAATATTTTTGGACAATTTACACAGCAATATCTAGCCCCGTTAATTTAGTTAATACTATGGATTTCGATAATTTCCTAAATACTGTTTTTTCAGAAATATGCAATAACCATTTTAAACTGATCTTAGATCAAGTATCAAGTATTAAAATATTTACCTCTTGCGATGGTTCAATCAATTTTTTGTTAAGTAATAAGCGTCTACAGCAATTCGTCCGTAAACCTTCTCGGTAAAGTTGCAAATTATTTGCACTCATTTCCTCTATGACGATTGTGAATTGCGATCTAATGTAAATAGATGGTATATTAAATAGGAGCTGTTTGCATTATGTTTTATAAATCGATCTATGTATCAGCAAAGCGTGAAAATTAGAAATAATTTTTTTTCTAAAATATACGACGCCGCATTATATGGATCTTATGTGTTCCCTTAACACAATAGAACCCACGTGACGGAATGTATTCTTTATCATTTTAGAGTTCCGTAGGTGAATACATTGTTGCATTCAGTAGCTCTATTTAAAACGTGAAATGATAAAACTATATCAATTTCCAATATTTTATTCGTTTTTTGGCCGTAAGCTCTGATAAGAAAAATTTTATACATATATATAAAAGGGCTGTGGATTTTGTTAAATAAATTAATATGTTTGAAACTTGACTTGTTTATTGTTAAATTCGCATACTTAGAGGACAAGTATAATTATTATTATATTTTAAATATATTATATGTAACAAAGAAAAAACAACTGTATTCTTACATAAGTCTAAGTGACGATGATGATAATGATGAAAAATCAAAAACCTTTCTATTAACGTTACCACTGCTGAAACACTTGGACTTCTCTCTTGACGTGAGTTTAATTATAAAAGGAACACTGGACGCGTACTCACACTTGGCCGCGCGTAAATGCATGCGAACTGTAGCGTGCGCATTTTTTTAAATATAATTAATCTAACATCGTCTTATTATGCTAATAATTAAAAAACCAGGTAAATTATATTTCTTATAAATATGAATTTCCACCACATACTCTAAACTCATAACTATTAATTGGATAGATAATTATCCGTTTCAGGTACATACCTGAATATATAGATGCTATTATTTACATCCTATACCTACCTACTAGAAGGTACAGGGCGTAAATGCGAGTAGGTTATTATCGGAAATCAGACGGACGAAAAAATAAATACGGTTTGCCGTATTTATTTTTTAATAATAAATAATAATATCTATATCTAAATCTATATAAGACAGCAAATCTTTAGTTATACGGAACTCTTTAGTTGCAAAAAGTTATTTAACCCGTAACGTGCTATAAAAACATCCATAGAAAAATGGATTGTAGAAAACAGACTTAGAATTCATAATTGAATTTTATAGCTAAAATCTACAAATGGGTAAGCAACAATGTTGCGTGTATAAAAGTATTCACACGGCATTAAGTAAAAACAATCACGTTTTCTAAGAAGCTATCATAATACTTTTATAAGCCACGGAACTTGTAAATAAAGAATCAATAGGTAGTGGTATTTAAACAGGGTGCTCGATATATGGCAGAGAGAGCTTTACAAACAAACAATTTTAACAAATACAAAAATATACAATGAGTTTGACTGTTTTTTTGGGCATAAACCTTTTATCCTTACTATAAAATATAATTGATGAATGAATGATGAATGAATAAGATATATTTAATTGACATACCAATTTAAAGTAATTACTCGTATTAAGAATAGACGACTCCACTGACACAAGATGTGAGGTTAATGCCAGAAACAATCTAAAGATTTATGCCATTTATTTCCATAACTTGGACAATACTAGATTATTGTCAATATTATTACCAGTAGTATTACAAAACTAAAGATATTGTTTGTTTGTTTGTACACGCTTATCTTAGGTACCTACTGGTTCCAATTTTTTTATTTAAATTATAATACGCGATGATTTTTTTGCGAAAAGAAGTTATTTTGCAAATGGAATAATCTACGCGTTATCATGGCTTGTATGTTTTTTTTTCAACCTTTTAAAATGACACAGTTCTTATTATTAATGAATTATATAACATTGTATGAAAGGTTAGGTTATTTTACCGGAAAGTGTGTTGAAAAAGTAATTATTGGTCTTTCAATACAACACATCAAATTATGCAACAGAAGATTATAATCACTTCTGAATTAGTTACAATTGTGTTTAAGGTTTTTTCCAGAGTGTAATAAAATTATGCCAGTTTAATTTAAAAATATATTTTTTTATTCGTACAATATAAAGTAAATCCGTCTGTCAGTGTCGTGTTTGGCACATCGATTATGCAATAAAATAAGTCGGGACATTATGTCGGGAAGGTCGATTTCATTTGTGATCCCGGTGTTTGAATTGCCTAGATTAGTGTGCGCAGTAAGTGCTTAGGCAGTAGGTTAAATCTAGTATGTCGCAAAAAAATTCTACTTAGGGTATTGAAACGCATAGCTAGTCATCTACGTGTCTATACCCCCGCTATTGGCCCAAGAAAACATATTTTACGACGTTCAAAAGTAATTTATATTTTTCAGAAAAAAAATCTTTAAGAAATGAGCTAAAATTTTAAAACTAAACACAAACAAACACTTTAGCTTTATAATAATATTGGAAAAGTATCTATAGAGAGAATTCTTTGAATCATATTTTTTTGGAGATCAAAGTTGGGTTGCAAGTTACAGCTTGACAATTTAGCAACTTTGATTCCATTCAATCTATAAAAATCGAGTATAATCACTAAATGTTTATGGATGTTTTCTTAAAAAACAAGTTCTCATGAGCAGGTTAACGGTATTAATTACTTTATCATTATGTCATAGTTATTATATAGACAGTCAATCAAACCTTACTTTTAGAAAATATTTTTTCCCATAATTTTTGACCTGATACAAATATTAAAAAATTATTTTGAATTCTATTTAACAATCTCTTGTATAAATTACACAGTTAGAGATGACTCCTGTGAAACGAGTTTTCAGATTAACTAATTATTAATTTATCAAGTGAATTATTTTTATTTTAACAGAAAAGGAGATTGTAAAGTTGATGTACTTTGCTGGCGTCCTTGATTGACTACACTGTGGCCCAGATCATTAATGTGTGCGTGCCGCCTGTCCGTGTGTGGGTAAGACACACACACACACAAGAGTTCGTTGACTCATTCTTCATTGTAAATGAAAATTTATTTAAATGTTATGATTTGATAGATGGATGGCAAGATTTTGCATTATTTCATTGTGTGAATTCGACCGGGAAGATTTTTGTAGATATAGCGTATTGTTCCTTTTATATTGCATTTAGAGCTTTCGGAAAGTTTTGATGTAACAAACGTTTTGTGTTTAATTTCGAACAAAAACAAGTACCTAATGTAAATAAATAAACAAGAAATAAATATTGCTGGACAATTTCCACTGAAATATAAATTTATTATACAGCTCACCTTCTGTACCTTCATGTAACTTAGTTTGACAATTTTTAGTAATGTCTATAATTTATAATAAAAATAATAATATAAAAAAAATTGCCAAATCAAGGAATCATAAAAAATAAACAAACGCATTGTAATTTTTTTATTGTTATAGTTAAAGATGCAAATAGAAAAAGATAAACAACTACAATCTAGTCATATCAATCAGATTAATTATTTTATGTTTTTTATTTATAATAACAGAACCCTCCTACTCAACATAAGACTCGCACTTATCGGGTTACTGTTGTAGGTACGTGCGTATACGGTAAAGAAAGTAGCATTATTTATGCCTTTTTACAAGACAAAGATTCAATATTTCTCACATTATTATAACCATTGTCTTATGTGAAATAGTTCGTTATAATAATTATATTCTACGCAATTACAGCGTGAAACTAATTAGTTAATTTTTTGTATGAAATATTAAAGATACGTTAATTATTTATTATTCGATTATTCTGATTGTTCATAAAAATCTACATGTAAGTATAGTTATTTACATATACTGGATTGTATAAATCATATAATATATGCCTACCCGTTTCATGTTCAAATATGTTATGAGATGTCCTCCTAACACTTTTAGCGCCCATGATACGCTCATATCTACGATGTGGCGTCAGCGCAGCCGTCTGTGCTGCACCGTCGAGATGGGGCATTGAATGTGTTAAGGTTACTAACCTTCATACACTTAAGTTACGTAATGTCGTATTGTATCGTAATTGTATCAATGATTTTTAAATCGCAAGCTAACGATAGATTTCACATGCAACATGGAAATCCTATTTGCTCAAGTTATAGCAGATAAATATTAGGATAGCAGAACCAGGTTTTGACGTTAAGAAGTACTTGTGAGAGTTAAAATACCGCTATTGGCATAGTGGCGAAGCCTTGAAGCTGGCTGGTTTAGTTCCCTCATCACTTCCCGAGCACGAGTCTTGGGGTATTTTATTGAAAAGTAGCTTTCCGCCACTTGGATCTCCCGCGTTATAATATTTTCCTAAAAAGTAGCCTATGTTATTCTCCTGGTTTTAAACTATCTCTCCACTAATTTTCAGCCCAATTGATTCAGCTGTTCTTGAGTAAATACTTTCTTTTACATATATTTATATATTTTTAGATAGGTAAAATACACTAATTGTCATAGATGTAAATAGTAATTGTTGTATTAATAGTCTCTCCGCAAAACCGCATCTGTCTTATAATACACACATGGCAAAATTATAAGGATTCCTCTTTTTACAGCAAAGGTTACGTAATAAAAAATGTAAAAATAACGTCCGCATTTTCCACAATTAATAACATCATAACACCTGTACATAACTTCAATAAAATAATAAATTAACCATTCAATGTAATTAAAGACTTTATTGAGCAGCACACGCGATACAAAGGTAGAGCTAAAGTAAAATAGTAACAATAAGTGATGAGCGAAAAATATCGATTAATCTACACATGATTAATTATTTTCGTGGCCGTGAGAATGACCTAGTATTTATTAGGACCTTAGCAGACTTACCATAGCATAAGCACCACTATTAACGTTCCCACTGATGGGACACAGGGTCTTCTCTCTTGATGATAGAGATTAGTCCTTAATTCACCACGCTGGCCAACCAACCTTGACCCCACGACCTTCGGATTGAGTAGAGAGACCTTCGAGTGTGCTCCCACTTAGCCAACACGGCTCATAACAAACGGATAGGTATTGCCAGTGTTTAATACTTTTTTTTAATGATGATAGACCCATGCTTGACGTAGGTATATTGATATGCACAATTATCTTGGCTTAAGAGAGGAATATTATGAGTTAACGGCTAGTGGAGAGCCACTGTAGCTAGTAGAGATACCATAAGATGAACCAATCCAACGCTGCTTAGCAATATATTTTGCCAAGGTATCCAGTCCATCTCAACTACATGTTACTTCCTCCACCTATCTTCACTTGTCTTGTCAGATGTCCTGACCATTTGTGTTCCACAACTCGAGTGACGAGTGACCCACGTGACTTTCGCCCTTTGTCGTTTTGTCTAGTTTGATGTCTCGTAGAAGTGTTTCATGATGTCTTCAAAAAAGTGTTCAGACACATCTGGACAAGCCTTGGTCCATATGTATCTGAACACTTTTTTCATAATGACTTGAAACATTGGTACGGTTGTAGACGTAACAATGCCACTTTGAGCGACTTTCGGCGTGAAGTTTCAAATCGAGAATCGCGACTTACTCCGTTCGGATTCGGTTTGAAATTGCGAAGCGTTCAGCCGCTGTGTCAAGCGGCTTAGGCCCCTTTTTCGTTTTAAGTTTGCGGTGTGAAATGTTTGGTCGCTGATGTAAGCTTCTAACAAGAAATCGGTTCGAAAACGTATAAGGGCCGTCACGGTTAAAAGTCGTTGATGGTACCTAGTCTGCTAGCTCCTTTACCAGTACCATGCACCATTTGTGCCAATTGTATGGAAGAAATTACTAGAGGCATAGATGTTTTAGATACATAGTTATAGAAATGACACAGTAAACATTTTCATTTAGCTCAAATAAAGATTAATGCTCTTGTTTTGAAAGATCCTACTGATTATTATAAACGCGAAAGTTGTTGAGTTTGTATGGATGGATATTTGTTACGTAGGTACTCAATTCAATTCATCATCATCATCAATTCAATTCAATTGAATTTATTTATTCAAACTTTAGGAACACTAGGTACTCTTAGTTACGTCAAGTAGGTACTTAGAAATATAAAACATTTTTTATGTATTGTACCTAATAGAAATTGTATACATAGAGCAAATGATAATAATATAAAACAACATACTGTTGCTCTTTCGTGTTAAAACGAATGAATGGGTTTTGATGAATCTATACAGTTATGGGCCGTGTAGGCTAAGTGGGAGCACACTCTACTTTAACTCTGAAGGTCGTGGGTTCAACGCGCACCTCTAGATTTTTCATTTTTAATTGATTTATTCTAAAGCCAGCACCCCAAGTGAAGAAAGAGCCAGCAGCATGTTTACGTACATCAGTTGATATAATTTGGATGTAGTCGGCACGCTTGCGCGGAACATTCCCAACGCCAGTTTATGTGTTTATATTCTAATTTTATTGTTTACGTTATTTGCGTCCCACTTTTGTTCGGTTCGGGCATTGTTCGCCATCGTAAACGGCGATTTGCCTGGAAAATAAAATGTTGCATGGAATTTTTATTCGGTACGTAATATATTTTTGTCTTTATTATAATTTTATGTTATTAACTAGCCGACCCGCCGACAGCTTCGCTTGCGTTGTTTACGTTATCTACACATGCCTAGTGTAGGTATTTTTATAGCCTATGTTGCCCTTCTCAATGTCAAGGTACTCAACTATAGCATGGGTTTATTCAAAAAGGGTGTTCTGAAGCATTTAAAGGGTTCATCATCTCTGATGCTACAGGCGTCCATAGGCTGGGGTAACCGCTCTCCACCAAGTTGTATGCCAACTTGGTAGTATAAAAAAATGTACTATCCAATACTGAAATTCCTGTGTTTAGCGCATTCAAACAAACAGACACCCAATCAAACTCTTCAGCTTTATAATATTGGTATAGATGTAATGCGCAGTGTACCTACCACTACGTACGATGGATGTATGTGCAGTGTAATATGGAATAATCGTAATTGAGTCTGGGTACTGGTGAAGTGTGATGCAGGTTTAAGAATAGTACCAACCCTACTTTCGTTGTGAGTTTCGTCAAACCTTGTCGGTTTGGTATTCAAACACCAAACGATCTCGTACAAAAATATAACAAAAGCAGCAACGTCGCTAGTAAAAGCTTATACAACATCAGAAAATAAATATATTGGCTTTGGTACTCAAGTCTTGTCAGTTTGACAACAACAAAGAGATATCTAAGGCTAGCACCACACGGCCATAATATAAAGTATAACGGAGAAATTGTTACATGGTATAATATTATTTATAGCCAATTTAACACCGTGGAACATTAATACAAAATTAAAAGTACTACGAAATACATTTTAAAAAGCCTAATTAAGACGAACATTCCAAAAACGGAAACTCCAAATTAAGATATAATAATTGCATAAATTTGCCCACATTCTCCATTGACGGTTCTTAATTATTATTTTATACAAACATCATGCATTGTATAATAAAACAAAACATATGGGTGTTGAATTAAACGGGCATTCGCAATTAACGGTGGATAGATGTGAAAGTCGAACGCTCGCACCAGTTTACTTACTAAAGTATCTGTTTTAAGGTAATTTATGGTCAAATGGTTCTGGTCTAAGAGAAGTACCACCGCAGAAAATTTCTCGAGTGGAGACCACGGATCGGGTAACGCAGCGTCGTCGCGTCGGGCGTGATCAACCAGATGGACGGACGAAGTTAAGGCTGTTGGTTCATGTGTAATTCACCATCGTCTCTCGCTAGTCAATATCCCAACAGCCTTTCGTTCTTCTACGTATATCCTCTCTGTTGTGGTGTCTGAGTCTGACTGTTATAAGCGTTGCTAGTTTCTTATTTGTTCAGGATTGTAGAAAATATTTATTTATTTATAAGAACACCAACAGTTTATAAGTAAATATCGCATCTTACAGGGCTAGTTCTTACATATAGCAATAAGTGTACAATAATTAATACGAACTTTAAAAGCTTTGCACTTACAGCAATTGACGATAAAAACGTAGTTTCGCATCTACACACAAATCAGAGCAGAAACTTAGCGTTGCCAAACCAGTTTTTATAGCGTATTAATATTATAAATGAACACTCGGAACAGACAGACACAGTGTAGTTGTAATTACTGCGATTATAGCGGGATGGAGATTACTGAGCGGTAAGACCGCCTGAGGGAGAGATAACACAATCACAGCCATTTTTATGCCCCACTGCTGGGATAGGAACTAAGTTGACGAGAGATTAGGCTTAACTCACCTTGCTAGTGAATTACACGTGAACCAACAGCCTTCACAAGATCGTCCGTCCAACTTGTTGGTGGACGCCCGACGCGACGACGCTGCGTTTCCACTCGAAAAATTTTCGGCCCCATCGGTTATCTGCTCTTCGCTATATGGCCCACTTATACACTTAACCACTTCAACATCTTATCCGTTGGGCTATGTCGGGACCCGCGTTCTTCTACGTATCTCCTCATTTCTGATTCGATCCCGTAGAGTAACCCCGAGCATTAGCCCTTTCCATAGCTCTGACATAGACACGTAGATACTCTGACTCTGACGTTCGCTCGTATCTGAGCGTGTGTCATGGGCACAGATAGTGTTAACAACAATGTTTAAAGAACAATTAATAACAAAAGAAAACTACTAATAGCAATTTTATACAAAGTCAAATAAAAAAATATTGCATTCACGGTAGATATAAAGAATGCTAAAAGATAATGAGAATTCCTAAACGCGAGTGTTCTGCAAAACGAGCAACAATGTAACGAGCCCACTGTATTCAACTTTACCGGTTTCATAATTTGTTCCGATATAGTTTCAAACATTGTTCTCTCATTATTACGGAAATATAGATTGGAATATGTACATCTGGAGTATACATCTCTTATTATGTATTAATCAATTTAACTTTTAATATTTAAACATTATCATTATATCTTTACCTGTCACACAAGTATATCATCATCATTTCAGGCGTCAGCTGTCAGTCCACTTCAGGACGTAGGAATTAAAAATCCACTAATTATGGTCGGATGATCCAGCGTTCAAAGATCATCTGTCGATCATCAACGCTGCGTTTATCTATTCGAGAACTTTACGCCACATCGGTCATCTGTTCTTCGCGCTATCGCCTGCCCATTGCCACTTCAATGAGATAATCCGATTGGCTATGACGGTAACCCTCGTTCTTTTACGTCTCATTTCTGTTCACGAAAACCCCTGGTAAGGCTAGCGACTGTACCAAATCTCCCAACACTATAAACAGTGTTTTTTGGACTGGCGAAACGTGTGGCTGGACGTAAAACCTGAAATGACTCAAAATAAACGTTTTCTACTCCATTCTAAATGTGCGGTACGTTCCCACGACGTTCAGATTAAATTCGTGCATTCTATCCACTAAGCCAACAAGCTAAGTGGTTGTGAAGGCCCGAGCAGTACAGAGCTTTTCAGCCGTAACTTTTGCATTTGGCATCCGTTCAGTATATTTGTATTAAATATGATAAACTGTATGCGGTGGCACTGAAGAAATGGCACTCAGCAAGAATTTCAATTCAATTACTTTGTTGTTCTGTTTTGTGTAAAAGCACTTTGATATAAATAAAACCGGCGACCTCTGTGGCGCAGCGGGCGAAAGTCTGCCTGCGACGCAGGAGGTTGCGGGTTCCCGCCTCGGAACAAAAATTTATAATATAATAAAATAGTATAATAAAATATATATATGTATGTATGTATATATATATTTAAGTATATCAGATATTTAGCACCCGTAACACAAGCTTCGAGCTTTCCAAAGAGCTAGATGTTGATGTGTGAATTGTCCAGCAATATAAATATATTATATTAAAATATATTATAGTGATTTTAAAAGCCAACTGTTATTTGACACGCTTGAAGTTGCAACATTGTGTTGCAGGAACTGCGAGCGAAACACGAAGATTTGATAACATACTTATTTTAAATTCTGATTCATAAGCGATAAAACCAACTTTGTATTCAACGTTAAACTTTATAAAATTTCTTACCAGTTTTAATGTTTTTCGTAATAAAACGAACGATGGAATTTCAAATAGAATATAACAATATAATTAATTATTCGGTCGATCTTTGACAACTTAATAAAGACTGCAGCTTTTAATTACGGATAAAAATTTATATTTGCTTTTAACCCTTCAGAAATACAGTGCATTATAGTCCTGTCATTTGGGGATCATAAATGCGGGGTCAAATATGGAACACGCTAAATGAGCGACAAAAAGTCGCCCACGCCAAAACTGGCAAGCAACTACGCGACATGTAGCATAATTAACTACTCAATTAGAAAAAGTTGATTCTACTTTCCTTTGGGTATCTAGCTGGGGCTTTATATGGTTCAATTTAACATATCAGGTACATGCATGAAAGGACTTTATGCAGCTACGCTAGTTTACAGTGATTAGGGTTCCACGGGAGGTGAAATAACGCCATTAACAATATTATTATTAAAAAAAATGATTCAACTATTAATTACAATTATTATTACCAATTATACCACTCCATTTATTTCCGTGGGTAGTATAACAGTAGATACCAAATCTGCGAAGACCTAATATGGGTTGATATAGTAAAGATAAAGGCTCTATTTATCCCATCAGCTCAAAACTTTAATTTCGTGTTACAATCGTCCATACAATTTCACCAACATTTCCAAATTCACAAATAAGTAAAAATTTCATGCCCAACAAATATAGAGCACAGTTCCTCAAACAATTACATTATTATTTATTATGTTGAGTAACATTTAACGTTCTATTTTTGTAGAAATACGAGACGCGCATGGCCCACGATAAATTACTTGTCTTATAAAAATAAAAGTTTCTCTTTGTGCGGGACACAGTGCTCCTCGGTCAGTGGGTGAAGTTACGTTTCCGGAACAACCCGGTTTTTCGTCTTTGAGGGTTAACTATCACTTGCATGGTTAAACATCGTATCGAGACTGTATATGTATTTTAGTGTATACTTTTGTTGATTGTTGATGTTTTTCAAGATGGATTTAATTTTACATTGTAATTGGACTGTATTGGACACAAATACGGGCAAGATGTTGTGTAAATTCCCAGCAAATAATATTCAGAAACTTAATAAAATATTCAAAATAGAGCGTAGTAATAGACAGTTTTATACAGAGTTCAACATAAGCGATTTCCCACAAACCTTAAAAAGAAGAAACCAGGCACATGTTAAAATTAAAACAACGCAAGCGAAGCTACGGCGGTTTCATTAGTCATAATAAAGCTTAGCTCAAAACATCAAGCAAAACATGTTGTTAGAAAGCGCGCATGTCAGGTTATTTAAAAGAATCTAATATGAACGTTGCATCGTAAAAAAATCCTTCGAAATTCGAATATAACCGCCAGTACGTCCTATAAATAGCAATTAAAGCAAGTACTCATTCTCGTCTGTTTGCACTGTGAGAGGGGGACGGTCTCGCTTAACTTGCCCCCCCCCCCAACCCCTCCCCTTACCCCCGCGAAACATTATCATGATTCATATCGCTTATAATTTTATATTATGTTAAACGGCTCACCGTTATTAAAAACAAGTAGAGAGCGTCATGGCAACTGTATTTTGTTTGCTAACTATTGATCCGTGTTAGTAGGGTGGCTATGAGGAACTATGGAAATTAACTAAACTATGGGGCTCAATTTTGTAATTTCATACGACAAATAATTTATAAGTATCTTCATTATTATTTTATTATTTATCAAAGACTTTTTTTGTGAAACAATTGCTCTTTACCCTGTTGTCTGTTACATAATAGTAGATATAATTAATCATTATAAACCTAATCATAATAAATTTGGATATTTAACCCTTAGTCGGTTTGACAACACTCACGGGTGAGAGTGAGTGATATTCTTAGACGCATGGCAATATTACTCACAAAAATCTGTCAAATCTTGTTTATGAATTGTCGTGTGGTCACCCTGACCGGGTTTCCCAAATACGCGGGTGCATTGTGATCCTTTCACACTCCGCGAAAATATTTGCATTTATCGAACACTAACTAAATTATAGTATTTGTTAAGTGCACGTTATATCTGATAATGGCTTATATAGTTTTTTTACTAATCGTTTCTTGGTATATTTTTTTTTATTATGGTTCAAATATATTTTTAATATATTACTATATTGCGAGTAATTTGATCCGATGTCTGTAAATTAAAAACACGTCACAAATAAAACTTGATAATTTTTCTAATATTATAAAAATATATAATTTGTTTGTTTCAACTTATAATTTCAAACACTGTGGTACGCGTTGTAGAAGAAATTCTAGAAAAACTACTAGTTAGATAATGCCATAGAAAATAATAATGATTCTTTAACAAAATGCGGCCTTGACGCTTTGCGGTCTACTAGTCTATTAATATTATTAACGTCATATTTAGAATTATTTTGTTTTAACACAAAAACAACGGAATTGATATTGATGAAACTTATCAATAATACATATCAAAATGGCTACATTTTCTTATATCGCGAAAATGTATGTTAATGCGATACAGAGCATTAAATAAAAAAAAGTAAATGTAAGGTAAAGTAGGCGGAATACTAGTGTATGTACAGTTGGTACTATATATCTGAGGTACGGCAGTGGCCCGTCAAGTCGAACGAAAATGCGCACAGCCGTACTGTACTGTCTTTAACTCGAAGGAGTTTAGACCATTTTCCTCCCACCATAATAGGCCGGGATCCGTAGTACATGGAAATCAAGTGATTACTAACAAGCTAATTTTTGGTGAGTAGCTTCGTTTCGATGAGACGTCCAAAGATATCCTATACCCAACTCTCGATTGTGGTAGCTAACAGAGATATCAAGGATTAAAAAATTCAAGGATGTAAAACCGGGATAACGGACCACGAAATTTGTCGGACAATATGTCCGTTAGATTTTATAAATATTAATTAAGTATACAACAAAAAATCAGCTGGTTAGTAATCATAGTAATCATTTAAATTGACCTCGTTTTCGACACATTTTGGAAATGGCGGACTCTTTGATCAAACCATAGGTTTTGTAGGACAAACATGTTTTTATATAATTTAGATAATTATCTTGAGATATAACATATTGTCCTACAAATTTCGTGGTCCGTTATCCCGGTTTTACATCCTTGAATTTTTTAATCCTTGATATCTCTGTTAGCTACCACAATCGAGAGTTGGGTATAGGATATCTTTGGACGTCTCATCGAAACGAAGCTACTCACCAAAAATTAGCTTGTTAGTAATCACTTGATTTCCATGTACTACGGATCCCTGACTATAACTATACCTATAAATCGTGCATAAAACTATATCATGAATTTTCAGTAATAATGTTTACAGCTAACTTGAAAATATAGGGTAATCTGTAGCTTTGCTCATAGTACCCAATGTCACGTCACGCAGGCAGACTAAACAACCTGCCATTAAACGGTCCGCCGAACCGGCGATCCTGACAACCGTATATTTATATGCAATTTCATTATTAGATGCCTATTTGTGACTGGCTATTATCTATTGTCGCTTTTTTCTATTTTATTATCCTACAATGTGTGATTATAATGGCTAACAAACGAGGTGGTACTGTTGGATCATCTGTGTGTTCCACGCTGCTGGCTTGATCTTTGTATGTCATTATTCAGTTACCTGTAACTGTGTTGTACAAGTTTATCAGTTGTGCAACTATTAAATTAAATATTTTTTTTTAAACCAGCTTTAACAAGATAAATAAATAATAAATAATTTATATATAATAATTTATATTTTTCAAAATAATATTACTTCTATACAAATTACACTTTGGAATCAATATGTACGTCATTCAGCAAATAAATAAATAAAATAAAATACACTACACATCTAGCCGTCGTCGTGAACTTGGGTTACGGTATATGATAAATTTAATAAAATCAATACATATCAATATGTTTTTGAAGTAATTTAATAACATCCAAATGGTTGAAGCCCACAATCACTAGTCCCTCAGTTTACATCATTTGGATTGTTTTGAAACTATCATTATAAAAATTATTAACAATGCTTCCAAACACCAAATAAAAATAAGCGTACCTCCTAAAATACTCTTTCAAAAATACCTTACACTAATTAAAGTAACATAATCAGGCCTCTAAAAAACATTGTTGAAAAAAACTATAATATGATATCTGTTCTCATTATTATTTTATCACGGTATCATCTTGAATTAAGCACGTTGTAACTCTACTTAAGAGCCCTGTTAAGTTTTTGAAGTTTTGCGAAATTGGATATTTTATGCACCACGTGACCGGCGCGTCACGCGAATTCTATGAAAAATACTAAATGATCTTGATACTTCGTCGATCTAAAACATACAAATATACTAATAATTATTTTAGATCTGTAGAAAATGGCATCGAATAAATTCCATTTTATTGAGTGGATTTTTTTCAGTTTCATTCTGAAATAATTATTATATTAATGTTTTTATTTAATTGATAGGTGTTTAATATATTTTCCTAAATTCAAAATGGCGGATATTTTTATTTCAATATTTGAATCAATTATGTTTTATCTTAATAATATCAATATTTATTTTAAATCTGATTGATTATTTGAAATCAATTAAGTACATAATTTTAAATTAAAACATTCATGATTAATAATTATCTATATAAGAATAAAACTGAAAATAGTCTTATTGAAGTTAAATGTCCTCATTCATCTCATCTTATGGGCTCATTATTAAACCGATTCTTCTGAAATTTGGTGTGTAGGTTTGTAATTAAATGTTTTTTTTTGTCGAATGTTGGGACTTAATGTAAGTTCGAAAGTCTAAATTGAACGGACTAAATACAAATTCTAATTATAACAAAACAAATAAATTATATTACCTATATCTATATATTTAAGTTGCTTGTTTTGTTAGATGGTATATTTGTATACCATGTTATTATCATTATGTTTAGGTATTATTTTTGTAGTTTCGAACTTTATATTTATTTTTATTTTATTACGAACTTATTGAAAATATTTCATTTATATATTTAAAAAAAACCAACCCGCACTTGGCCAGCGTGGTGAATTAAGGCCTAATCTATCTCGTCAAGAGAGAAGTCCCTATCCCAGCAGTGGGAACGTGAATAGGGGTGTTATTTTATATACAGGGCGTCCCAAAATTATGGGCCATGAAGGGGAAGTACCATATATATCGTTGATAGTGAATTTTGCTCAAAGAAGACTTCATTTTATTTTAAAAAGTAAGTAATTTAATTAATTAATTTACAAAAAATAATGTTTCATGTTTTTTATTTGATTAAAATAATTAATTTCACGTTGTTCCTTTCTTTTAAAATACTATGTTACTTAAGCAGAGTTATTATTTTTTAGCTTTTCTTTCGATTGGTATCATAAAAATCGAGTATTTTTTTTCTACATGTAAGTCGGTTCGATTCCCAGACAAAGCAAGTAATTTTTAGAAAATCAATGAATGCAGAATTACTAACTTTTAAAAATAAAATGAAGTCTTGTTTGAGCAAAATTCACTATCTACGATATTTAAGGTACTTCCCCTCCATGGCCCATAACTTTGGGACGCCCTGTATTTATTAGAAAGGTACATATTTAATGTTTACAATAAATAATATATTTATTAGAAAGGTACATTATTTTTTGTTTACATATTGGATACTCGGTAAAAATAAGAACAAAAAATTACGGAATATTTTCTTTGTAATAAATATTATGGAAATCTATACTACAATTATCAAGCTGAGGAGATTGCTTGTTTATTTGTTTGAACGTGCTACTCAGGAACCGCGGGTCCGATTTAAAATATGATTTCAGTATTGGATAGTAAAATGATCGAAAAAGGCTATAAAACATAAACTAGTAAATAACGTAAAAACGCAAGCGCAGCTGTCGGCGGGTCGGCAAGTTAGTCATAATCTAAAAAAATCATAGGCATAATTACATTTAGTCGTTGTACGGTTTCACCAAAAAAAGTTGCCTTGTTGTTTTTTAATTAGGATAGATAACTTTAGATATGCAATCCACATCCTACAGCATAACCTCCAAATAAATAAGGTTAAACAAGATGACAATGATGTGGTACAATTCTTAGGCCAGCCACAAGTGGTACAATTCTTAGGCCAGCAACAACAATAATTGATCGTTATCAATAAAAATAACAATTGATCGTTATCAACGGATCAACTTATGTCGGTCGTAGTATCGCAATAACACAAAAACGCACACTAACAGCGTTTTTACAGCAATTGACAATCCCACACACTGACATTTTACGAAATATTTCTATATTTTATTCAAGAACAACCGACATAGGTCCGACCTCGACAAGCGCTCGCGCGGTACTAAATGGAAAAAGCCGGCGGAATGAAAAAACTACTAAATTATGGTAGTTTTATTTTATTCATAAAAAATTACCAAAACCGTTCTACAAATTAAAATTAATATCATAGTTTAAACAAATGTTGATAAATATTTTGATATAAATATGACGTCCCATTGATTTAGAACTTCGGAGTTATTGAGGTTTGTTTCGAAGCATTTTCGGTCGATATTAAATTCGGTATATCTTTAGAATAAAAGCATTTAACGAAAATGTACTCTACTCTAAATGAAGAATAGGATATACGTAACATAATAAAAATTAGTTTGATCGCCCATATTCATTAGAATCTACAAATTAGAGCTAAGAAAACAGGTCTTCGAGCGTTTTTTACGAAACATGTATCCGGAGAATGATTATTACTCAATATATAAACAAGTTATCTAAAATGTTTCTTACTACTTTTGTAGAGGAGAAAACGAACTATTATAAAGATGTAATTGTAATATCAAACAACTAACGTAAACCATAGAATTAGGACGAGAAAACCGAACAATTTCGCGATTTCCGGTAAAAGGCCTCTTAATAGTTGTATTCGTTTTTCTGCTACATGACTCCGAGAGGTATTGTTCAAAATATTATTATACCATGACGTCATTCCACTAAAAACTGTTGTATACCGCTGGTTGAGGTTTGTAAATAGTGAATTTAATAACTTTTTTTTAAGAATATGCGCGGTTTTTCCCTGTTTAAATTCTTATAGTGCTGACAGGAAAATAATCGTACGGCGTCCGGTAGCTCGATGGGCCTAAGGTCTAAATTGCAGGTGTCAATGGATACTGGATGGGATGATCAGAGGAAGACGTAATACTCACATAAAAACCCCTATTTACATTCCCACCTAGGACACAGGGACTTCTCTCTTGACGAGAGAGATTAGGCCTTAATTCACTACACTGGCTAAGTGCGGGTTGATGAATGACACTGTCCTTCAAACTCTTCAAAGTTCTCAGAACATGCCGGTTTCTTCACGATGTTTGTCTTCACCATTAGAGCACGTGTTTTCAAATAAAGTACTATCAACCTGGTAAATTGGTGAACACCAAATACTGATGATCAGTTTTGAATTAATTTACGTAAATAAACGCAAGCGAAGCTGTAGTGTCTTGTATAATAAACAAAATATATCTATCTATGTATGAATAATCAAATAATAAATATATATTATATTAAGTATATCATAAATCTAGCACCCGTAACACAAGCTTCGAGCTTACCACGGGGTTAGATGTTGCGGTGTGAATTGTCCAGCAATATTTATTTATTTAAATAGAAAAAATTACAGTGTATCCAATATTTTTTGTATTTAATTCTGCAACAGCCCAAAAGCACTTAAATCCCCGCTAACTAAACTCCATTCTGTTAGAAGGATGCGCTTAAAATACACCCGCATACTTTGAACAGCTATTGTTATAATAGAATAAAACTACCAAAGCTGTTGACATGTTAAAATATTACAAGCGAGATAATTGTACTCACTAGATAAATGATGGTGGATATAGTCCGAAAGCTGGCACCAATTTTTGGGAGACTAGCTGGAAATGTACCAAACCTCTCCATAACCTAACAAAAAACCGCAAAACTGGCTGCTGAATTTCGGGAAATTATTATTTTGGATCACCTGACAGAAAAACTGTATTTAAATATAGTGTTATTGTTTTTCATGCCAATACAAAAGTCAATCCCTATTTTTACTTATTAAAAATTAATAAATAAAATAAAATAATCTCATCAGTCTTTTTAGATTCGTATTGTTGTATTAGTGGAGAGCTTGCCTCAAATACTTACCTAAAATCGCTGCCAGCTCTCAGACTAAAACGATGTCCTCAGAATATTTAACGTATGGAGCTAACGATACGATATCTACGGGATATCGATATCGGAACGAGCTTTTGTTTCAATATTTTTATTTAATCAATTTTATGTTTATGTATCTTGTTTCCAATGTTTTTGACACATTTCGAGTGAAATAACATTCCATTATTTTGGTCGCTGTTGTTTCATTTTTAAATGTAACTTAAACAAAGAATACGAATTATTCTACTCACTGATCCGAACGAAGCTCGGTGAAATTGTACGTAACTAGCTTTTCGCCCGTGGTTTTACCCGCCTTATAATATTGAACCGCAGAATTACCATTTTCCCGTTTTTCCATCAGTCAGTCATTAATTCAGAATAAAGGTCAAATAAGTTGTTTAATAGGTAAAGATGGTGCAGATTTGTGGTTTTAATTGTGTTTGATATTTTTTTAAATTTGAATATTATTTTAACATAGGTAACATACTTTTAGGTAAGTATTAATATAATCAGCTTTTTCTTATTTAAAAACCTGAATATCGTATCGGCGTTGTCACGTCGTGTCGTATGAGTTAAAGAGGCCCCTGAGTTGGGATATGAGATAAAAAGGTGTTATTGAATGATTGATCTTTGTGCGGAACTAACTAACTCCGACAAACGAATTTAGATAAATCGAAATTGACTAATCAGAGTAAGAATAGCCCATGTACCAAACTCCCCAATGATCATAATTGGTTCTACTGGTGAGACTTGACTAAGCAATCGTATGATTACTTGGTCTAGCTAGATCACGACTTTTAATCTTGATACCGTGCTAAACAGTGTTGCCTAAGGGCCTACTGGGCTTAGTTTTTGGCATGCGACTTTCATTCCGAAAGTCGTGGGTTCAAACCCCAAAGCACACCTCTTGATTTTTCTTCTCGAAAAGTTTATGTGCGCTTTAAAAACACCTGCTCTAACAGTGAAGGCAAACATCGTGAGGAAACCGACATGTTCGACAAAATTTTAAAAGATTTAATTTTGTAAGAGATACAACAACCCGCACTTGGCCAGCTTGGTGAATTAAAGCCAAATCTCTCTCGTCAAGATAAAATTGCCTGTTTCCCAGCAATGGGAACGTAAATAGGGGTGAATATGATTATGATAATTTTGATACCAATTAGTAACTAACCGTCGTCATGCGACATCCATAACTTTATACAGACCATAAAAGGTACAAGTTTTTGCAGTTTTGAGTCTATAATGTACATGACCTTCAGCGAAAATGTATACAAAACGAAATAGTAGCCGACAAAAAGCCGCCTATAATCACTGTGGATTATTATATGTTCTTTATTACAGGAAATTACTGTCAGTTATTTTATTGTATGCAAATGTGTTGTAATCGAAAACGTATATTTTTGATATAAATTATCTTGATATATGTATACGGTATATAGGTATCATATCTTATTTGAATAGCTAATGTTGCATACAGTTAGGCCATACGCACATTTTCGCAATGCGTCTGTGATCTGACTTAGATTATTAAACCTATTAAAGAATAGAAGGCGCAGCATCGCCCGTTTTAATATTCGTATTTTTCAGCTTTTGAAACATTTCCTGAACTGCTTCAAATATTTATTGTCGAAAACATGTTTTAGCGAGTCTTAACGATTAGCAAATTTTTATTTATAAGATTAGAAATTTGTATGAAAATAACAAATATCTTTCCATAAATAATAAAGGAAAACATAAAAAAAAGCAGATTTAGAAAGCCTGTCTCACGCTAATATTAGATTGCAGTGAAACTAGCGACTTTTTTTCAAGTTCGCTTTATGCTTCCACTTTATAATACTGAATTTATTATAATTGATATCGAAAAAAGAGCATTGTCGTGTCTGGTTTTTAGTTGACACATTGTTGCATGGAATCGGGAGACAATTACCGCGTCCGATACGACATCTCAACGACTTTTTAAACGGTTACCGCAAGGGATCCATTAAAGTGACAACTAATTTCATCATAAAAAATTCGTTACTAAATTAAAGAAAATGAATTTATTATTAATTTTGTAAAATCTGATTAAATTATAAGATTATTCGGTGAACATTATATGCATCATCTAATATATAAAATTCTCGTGTCACAGTTTTCGTTGCCATACTCCTCCGAAACGGCTTGACCGATTTTGATGAAATTTTTTGTGCTTATCCGGTATCTATGAGAATCGGCCAACATCTATTTTTGATCCCCCTAAATGTTAGGGGTAGTCCCCACCCCTAAATTTTTTTTATTTATATGGCAAAACAAGGTTTGCCGGGTCAGCTAGTATATTTATATCACGCCACTGCTGGGACACAGCGACTTCACTATTGACGAGTTTAATTAATAACTAATAACTATTTTTTGTGTCATTTTTATACTGTTAGGTTAAAAGTTCATTCGCGACCTTTGGAAAAGCCGACATAAATACAGCTTTATAATCTCCAATACAAACACATCTTTTTCCATTAACGCAATCGTGAAATATAAAGCGGCTCCGAGTTCGCTGCCCTCCGAACGACGTCGGCGAAGCTAATTAAAGTATATTTTATTGTTCCCCAACTATTACTAGGTATCTGTATACTAACACGGCGCTTGCACGAATGCGGGCAAATAATTATAATTACGTTTTTTATTCTTGTTACATTTTATTAATAACCATTCTGTTACAATGTGTAGGGTGAGCTGTGTTGTCTCGCGACTCCGATTGTAATTTATTTTACTATGTTAACGTAAGTTTATAATCGACTGGGTTTAAATATACGTTGAATACCTTGGCTATAATTACAAGATACACAGAATCCATGCGGATAAAAATAGAGAATCAAAAAGTACCTATTATTTTCTGATACCAATACGAATCGACGTGAACTTGATGCCAAGCCAAAATTATGAGTATTATTATCAGGAATGACGAATTAGATTATTATCCGGTGAGATTCATGATAAATCATCATCATCATCCAATATTTGTCCACTGCTGGACATAGGCCTCCCCTAGTGCGCGCCAAAGTACCCTGTTTTCAATATGTTGATGATATGTATTCTTGTTTAATAAAAATGTTAATCAAGATACTAATTACTACCTGTGAACACAAAGTGCTTATATATTTGCTTATCTTATTTATTAAGCTCGGAATATATTAAATTGTTTGTAGAACAGCATATCAGGAAGTCTGACCCCTGACGCATGTAACTTATAGTTTGGGGTCAAAGCCACTCTGTTAGGTTATACCTAATTTTAGCTCAATTTTTTTCCTACATCCTAGTACCTACATAACATTAGAATCTTCACAGGAGCATAGTTGATTCCTAAGATTCAGTCAGTCAGTATTAATTCGATATACATGACATATACTATCTATAAAACTACATCCATTCTTTCAACCATTGTTCTTTGCCTGCTCTTTGTAACGGGTGCTTTTTAATTGAGCATCAGTTTCTATTAGCTGTTTCAATGTATTTTATTGCAGATGCGTTATTTTTTTATAGTTTCTTTTAATGTCATTGCGTCTAAATTGCATTCATGAATAATTAGAGTAATTTTTAATTGTAACCAAAAAAGGACTTCGTTACAATTACTTGAATAAATACCGTAAAAGAATATAAGAAAAATAACTTAACCTTAGTAAAGGAGATAAAAATATCACATATACAGATAACATGCTGATGGTAACAATTTATATTAGTCAATTTATATTTTGAAAAGTATTAAAAACATACGTTCAAATAAAAATTAGCTAACATAAAATTACCCCTTTTGTCCGTTAAATAAAATTTAAGGTTTAATAATATCATCAAAATTACTTCTTTTCCTGAGAGCTCAATAAGTCCGAACGAAAAGGATTTTAAACAAGCTTGTGACTTTTATACTGCGATATACCTATGAATAGTTCCTACCTAGAGGTAGTTTAGATCCAGGAAAAGGACATAAGATACTTTTTATAGGTACCGAGAAAATATTATAAAGGGCGAAGCCGCGGGGCGATAAGCAAGTCTTCAAATTCTTATCCGTATTATACCAACGATATATTTAACTTTCTTAAAAACGAAAAATTATCATTACCTTTTTTTAAAATGAAATTATTGATAACAGAAGCCAGAAAGCCTTCTTATTCCAACCTTAAAAAAACAATAAAAAAGTCATATTAAAGTAATCGCACCTGCGTCCATTTTACGTAATTTTATTTCTCAAGTGTTTCAAGTAATACAATTAGGTGCTTTACTCCATTGTTTCAATCTGCTATTGTTTCATTAGTACTTACAGCTGAAACTAGACACCCTTATCCCACGTATGTGAGAGGCCCAATAGTGGGATAGGATATGGGACTCGGTTGTAATGCCACGCTTTCCATTTGTAAATAGTCCATGGACTAATTATTTTTTTTAGAATTTACAAATGACGGGATAATACCGTAATTATCGTATTATGGGGTTAATCATTTCATTTAGATTTTGTATTAGGAGCGTAAATAGCTGCACAACCTATATTTCATGTTTTTTGTATAAGTATTTGTGTAAATAAAAGTGGCTGTGACATACGGACGGACATACAGACAGACATCACGAACCTATAGGGGTCCCGTTTTTTGCCATTTGGCTACGGAACTCTAATAAAAGCTTGCTTTACTTAACAAGTAGATATGTGCTATTGAAATAGCTATTGGCTGAAAATAATTATAAAAATACGTAAATAATTAATATAATAATAACATTGTTATTACTATAATTAGGAACCTAACAAAGTGACAAATTTCGTCCTAAACAATTTTAATACACAATTACAGACAAATATAATAATTCTCGTTCCATTTAATGACAGAATATAACAAATGTGTCGCTTGTTTCGTAACCTCGTAAATACAATACAACGTAATAACCAGAGACGTAACTAAAATAGCACATAATTATAGGTCAATAATTCATGAAAACTTTGTATTTATAAACACCTGCTGTTCAGCTATTTATTGTTAAATTATAACAATGGAATTTCCTTAACGACTACACAAATCATTGGTTATTTATTAGATAACATAAAAATATTGTTCTGACATTGTTCTAACGTAAATTGTGTTTATCTGTTTGATGGATGACATTATATGACATTTTAATTTTACATCGTCAGCTGAAAAAAGGACTCAACGTATCTGTTTTATTTTTTAGTATTATTGTAGGTTTGATATTTTTTTGTCTGCTTTCTCATAAGTATCCTCACGTTCCCACTGCTGGGACACAGATGTTACACGTTTTTGAAACTCTTCAACTCGGCAACTGGCATATATTGGGAATCATGCCGGTTGCCTCACGATGATTGCTATCACAAGCACGTATTAAAAGCACACAGTTTGTTAATGATGAAAAATCCAGACGTTAGCCCACAACCTTTGGAATGATAGTCGAGTATTTTTTCACTTGACCAACACTTCTCCTGATTTATTAAAATGTGTTTTCCCGAAGAAAGAGTTGTTTTACCTACAATAAGTAGCGAAGTTCTATTCCTAAATGAATAAAACATTGCATTAACACCATTAATACTTTAGCGCTTTTCAAACTTGCAACAATAGGTAACTAGACTAGGTGGTTCGTATTCCACCAACCAAATATATATATAGATTATATATAATACAGAATAAAGATTATATCAAATTACATAAATACTCTTATTTTTTTCTCTCAGCTAGGACACAGAGATTATCTATCATGACGAGAGAACCACGCTGACAAAGTGCGGGTTGGTGAACGTCACATGTACTTCATAATCTTTATAGTCCTCAGAACAGTCTTCACCGTTGTGTGGTGTACTTAAAGCGTAGATCAATTAAAAATCCATAGGTGGGATTTGAACCTCCGACCTTTGGAATTAAAGTCAGGTGTGCTCCCACTTAGGTCACACTACACAAAATGGACGAAACACGTTCTTTCCTATTTCACGTTCACGTTATTTTAATTTTATGTTACCTGCTTACAAATAAAATCTATTAACAAGTTACATTGAAGAGTTATTGATTATTTGCATATTAATTGTTGAATATTTTGAACCATGGCAGTTTAACATTAAAACTGCAATTGAATACAAAATGGAATATTCCTAGACCCTATTTCAACTAGATATGATACAATGTTGTTAAATGTCAACGCGTCTCGTATTAATTGCTGCTTCTTCATTTAATTCAACTATAAAAACACAATTATTATCACAAACAACTATAATTATTCTCCCCTTCCATGTGACTATTATAATTAACTATTTAATTTTATATAGGTGTGTGAAAGTAACTTTGCCTGATGGTCTGTTTACGCCAAAACTACTCAGTTACTAGTCGTCTAATCTTGTGTTTAGTCTTAGTATCATTGAAGATTGTAGGTAACAATTAGATCGCAGGAAAATATTGTTAATCGTGCTTACAGTGCAAAGGACGAATGTGGGCATCTGGAAAAACCTCATTAAGTTGTTAGGTGCACTAATTGTTACTGTATTAAAATTGAAATAAATTTGACATTCATTTTGATGTCAAAACAGTACCTAGCATTTAATTTGACAATGTCCTTTTACAGCAGCCTTAATTATATCATGACTTATTTATACTTATTAAGTAACAATTGACGTCATTATTTAAGAATCTTCAACTTGTCTGTTCATTTGTAGAATCCTTTGGGTTGTTTATAGGCTGAGTATTGTGAGAGAATTGTAGTAACTGTCATAAGTCACAGTTACGGTCTAAATTCAAGAATTTTTTGGCTTAACTGATCTGTTATAAGTGTTACGGAGCCAAAAAGTTCATCAATTTAAAATTTCAAAGTTGTCCCGAAAACGCAGCCCTTGCATGTTTTTGGTTTTAAGTTTTCCTATGCAAATAATTTACTTGTTTTTAATAAATTATTATCTATCTATCATACCAATAAACATAAATTTTCTCACGATCTAGTTTAAAATGTGACACTTGACACAAAGATTGATTCGCTCGATTAAGAGTAGTCGACACATGACCTGACACCTCTCTGTCAGCCGGCGTCTGATTATACAGCAGTTGTCTACGTGCGAAATAAGAGAGGTAATTAATTATACCATGTTTGTGCATATAAACGTAAAATATAAGATCGAAATGGATGCCAGGTTTAAGCCTGAAATGTATATATATAGTGTAACCTATATATACATTTCAGGCTATCAATAGGTTACACGAACGGCTGAATCGATTTGGCTGGAAGTTGGTTGAGAGATAGCTTTGTATCAGGAAAATGATACTTTTTACAGTGGGAAAATATTATGACGCGGGCGGAAAGCTAGTATTTTAAAGAATATGTTTTGAATCTGGCCTGATTTTAGGGTTCATTCGCGCGACGGTTAAAAAACCGATGCGTTAAAATCTATCGTGTGAGCATTTATGACTTTCATAATTTGATTATTCCATTCTTTTGGCAACGCCCAAAATTGAAAATGCATCACTACTCGATAAAAAACGCCGTGTTTTAAAAACGCTCCCCGTTTAAAAATATAGTTGGAATTTTTGGTGAATGCATTTAATGCAGTACAACATAGGTATAATACACATATTTTGTTTCATTTGAACGCTTTTTTAACGTCCGTTTAAAAACTTGTGTGAATGAGGCTTAAAGAGGCTTGACAAAATGCAGAAATATTAGGACATTATAAACGTTAAACATAGCATAACATAGAAATCATTTACAAACACACAATTCATAAACTTTAAGACCCCTCGCTAACTACAGACTTTCTATCGGCCGATATTTTGGTCGGGTTGGGCTGTTAGCGCGCACACTACGCCAACTAAACAGTTGGGTTGGTGGTGAGTGCGCAAACTAGGCAACAGTCGGCCGACGATATTCAGTTTTTAAGCTACCGTTGAAGAGAGCGGTCGCATAATGGAAGTTTCTCGTAGTAAAATATTGTCCAGAAATATTATAATTGCTCTCATACAACGGAGGAGAAAAATCAAGAAGAGAGTCCGAGAGTATTGTGTGCATCCCATCTACAGTAGGTACTAGATTATTAAATGGAAAATTTTACACGATGCATTCAAAATTACTAGATTACCCGAAAATTAAAATAAGATTACGTTTCTACAACGAGCGATTGAGTAGAATTGGGCATAATGAAAGAATGCACGACCTTCCGGCTCCAAAACTCGGAGCGAAGTGAACCATCGGCCGACTAAACAATCGGTCAGTGTGCGCGCTTGCAAGGAGCTCCATACTAATATAGCAGTCGGCCGATAGTTTGATCATCTTTCAGTTTGAACGCAGTTGAGAAGCCTATCAAACTTATTTATCGGCCGATACCAAATCGTTGTAGTATGCGGACTTGCATACATCTTCATACTGATTATAAGCCCGACCAAACTATCGGCCGATAGAAAGTCTGCAGTTTGCGAGGGGCCTAAAAGCTAAATGTAACGGTAGCACTTTAAATGGGTAGGTACTAGAAAAAGCAAAAAAAAAAACGTAAACAAAATTATAAACAATTTAAACAAAGTTCTCAGGACAGATATTGAAAAGGACATGAAAAAATGAATAATGGCGTATCCTATCACTATCGGGAGAAACTAAGCGGAGGAAGCGCGCGTTCGGTAATCGTATTTATTGTGAGGGGATAGAATTTATATTAGATTGTATTAAGGCGATACCGTATTAGACGCCGTCTCAAGATGAAACTTAGTTTCAGTGCTGAATTGCTTTATCTTGAACCTCCAGCATAAAATTCACTCAGTTTCATTGGAATAAAGCATGAAACTTATTCAGTTTCATTGCTACTGCTTTAACGTTCTACGAGATTTCTAAATGCACAAACTTGTTTCAACTTTTAAAACTATTTTAGTTCAAATAATACAATACTCATGAAACAATTAAGAACTTAGTTGTGACAAAATCTATAAGAACATACCTACTCGTATTACTAAGCCTTTAGCATGAGCTTTTAATTTATTAGATTTTTATAAACATATCAAGTTATATGCATATACGCAGTGCATTCAACCGACCAACAGTGCGGAAGCGGCGAGTCCTTGCAGTGTTTAGTTCTGAAGAAGTCCCACATTTTGGGACGAAACGGTTGACCAAAATTCAATTTAAGTTAGATTGGTGTATTGCCCGTTTATCTCAATATGAATTTATCAAACCACGACGGTTTTTATATGGTATAAACTGTTGCACATTGCATCCAGGATAAATGCCCCTTGACCTTTATGAAATCCTGGTAACAATTAGTTCCTTCGAAGTCCATAAACAATTTATTGTATAATTGTCGTAAGAAATTATTCCTTATAAAGTACCAGATGTGTCTTTATACAAAAGCCTTAATCGTCTTGTACTTTAAGGTATTTTTGCCGAACGGATGTTCTATGTCATTTCGTAGACATTTTGGGTTGTAATCGGTTAAGTAGAATTTGACTTCAAACTTGCTTGTTTTAGGGGTCGTGTTTTAACAAGTTGATATTATAAGTAAGACATGTCTAGAAAATAAGTGAGTGTAGATATGAGATCACACAAGTAACAACTTTATAATTTTGTAAATTTCTAAAACACTTAACACAATTTAGAGCAGGGTCCTTTATTCAAACTAGAACTAGAAGAATTTTGAAGTAAAAAGAAGGGTATTTAAATGTCCCGTTCTGTGTGCTGTACCACATGCCCGTTGGGACAGTTTATCTTGGGACAATCGTATCAAATTTGGGACACATTGTCACAAAATAAACTGTCTCAAATTTCGCTTTGCCAAATCCTCTCAAATATAATTCTTGAGTATTCTTTCATAAGGCCTTAAACTGCAACATATTAGTCTCAGCTTTTTAATTATTTTAATGACTGTGCCGTTTGTGCACGCCATTAACCGATGCAGGGCGGTATATTTTAATCAGTCACTTAAATACATTGTCTGTATTAATATTAACTTTCGGATTCTGTTAACACATTCACCGTCACACGGCGTGCTAGAAACAGAAATCTACATCTCAGAAATTGATGGTGTTGAAGAATGTAGTGGTCTAAGACGTTATAATGCTTAAACGAACTTAAACTCGTGCCAGATAGTGTCGGCCTGAGAATAGTACTACCCATACTACAACGCGCAGCAGCATCGTTCTGTGTACTGTACCAATCGATCTGTTTCTACGATCAACAACCCGCCCAGTAGGTAAGCGTAGTGATTATACCAAATCCCAAAGACCTAACATGGGTTGTAATGGTCTCTTCTCTAATCTTTATCCAAAATCATAAAACCTTTGATTTATACCATATCCATCCCGACTTTCTTAAATAAATCCAGCTATACTTTGTCCTGTTTAGTAGCCATTCGAGTACGAAGAAACATAATAGGTACCTATTAATTTTAATAGAATAATAAAAGCTAACATCCGGATTGTAGTTCCTTACAAAGTTTTGTATTAACGAAACGGGTCCAGTTAGCAGGCATGTATTATTTTACGGTACTGACGAGTAGAAAAGTGCTGCACTCGAACGGCGCCGCCCCTCAATCTCGAGAACGCTTCAAACTTCAAAGATGGCGCGAGAACGCCCTGAAATCCGACGTTTCACATCGTTAATTAAATAAAATGTAAGTTATTCATTAAGGGTTTTGTGCGCGGTAGTACTTTTACGACAGATTCGTTCAGCCGACGTCGGACAATTAATATTAATTAAGATTTAAATTGGTCTAATTGCATAGAGCTATGCCATCGACGGTTGCCTTTTGAGTCGGAGACGATGGATTCATTCAATTCACTATTTAAATATTATAATAATCTGGCTTCAGCCCGTGGCTTCGTTGCTGACTACCCCATTATAGAATATATTTAGCAACTTCACAACAAACTAGACGTTATTAAGAAATATCAATGAAGATTGTTGTAAGGTTGAAAGAAGGTACCTATTGTTCTCCACTGTCGGGAAGTAGCCAAATTAAAATGTTTGCAGTACCTACTTATTTTAATGTATTTGGATACCCCTTTTAAGCAAACATTTTGCTTGTGTTAGAATAAAAAATAAAAGGTGTTTTTTTTTTAAATTATATTGTTAATTTTAGATTTTTATTTATAATCTTTTTTTCTTTCAGGTAAGTTTCAAATATCCTGTCGAGTTGCGGTTTCGGTAAGCTTAAACATTACAATACAATACAATACAATACAATACAAAAACACTTTATTGTACACCAAATATACAAATAAAACATGAATAAAAAACACACAAAAAGACACGTACAATGGGCGGCCTTATCGCTAAAAAGCATTAACACTTTATGTTCTGAAACAAATCGCCTAATCAAGAAAATTAAGCAATCTAAATTATACCATTCCAATATTATTCCATCACCCAATACTAGATATTATTTATACAATCTCTGTATTGAAGCAACGAAAACAATAGACAACAATAAGTATTGGAAATATATACAAATAAATTATGATATCAATAATAATAAAGGTACATTATTCGTAAGGACAGAGGAATCTCCAGCCTTTGTGTCAATTGTGAAAAAATATAAATAAATAATAATATTGAATAACGCCGTGAGGTGTCGACCTAAGAATAGTACCATCCCACCGTTAAAACCTATCAAACTAGCTGACCCGCCGACAGCTTCGCTTGCGATTTTTTAGGTTACCTAGTTTATGTTATTACATTATAGTATCATCCCACCGTTACGTTGAGGTATTCCTCAACAAGTGTACTATCTTATAATTTTTCAAGTTGGACCAGCGGTTCCTAATATTTAGCGAATTCGAACTAACAAACAAACGACCAATCAAACAAACTCTTCAGCCTTGCAATATTTGGATGGTTATAATATAATTAGGGTAATGATAAACAAATTGTTACATTTCACATCAACGTTAATAAACGATACTTAATCAATTAGTCTGCACGTTACCATTATTTAAATAATATTATTAGCATTTGAACTCGTAAACACAGGGATATTGTTTCTGCTCCCATATGCAATGCCACGTTTGAATATAGTATGGAAACAAGGTTTCAAACCAAACTATCGTTTTCTTGGTATATTCTTTTATTAAAGACCTCTTCAATTTATTGACAAAGCAAAATTGGCCAATTTTCGAATGATATCTGTTTTTTTCAATATTGTAGGAACTATGAGCACTTTAATGGCAGATATAATGCACCATTATGCATTAGAAATTATGAGAAACGATTTCAAGGAATCAAAGTAATTTAATAAAAGGCAAATTTCTTTAATTATATCGATTTGATAAATGCAGCTTGATTTCTTTGCCATTTCTTAGACTGAGTTTTATAAATTATTCCGGACTGCTAGTTAATTTTACTTTCATTACCGTATCAATTTATTACTAAGCTTTAATTTTCAGTAATTTGCTGTCTATTTAAATTTAATAGTTCAAAATGATTATACCAAGTTGATTTCGATTTAAACTTTAAATAAAAAACAAGATCAACAAATCTTTCCCAAAACACAAGGGTTTTTTGAAAACTAATTAATTTATAAAAAAATGTTTCTTTTTTCAATATTTAATTGAGTTTCGACTCAAATTCAAGCTCATTAAAACTCATTAACACGCCATTTGACCTCTCTATCTCTCTCTTAGAAAACTCTTACAACTAAAGCCCCGTCTGTTTTTCCTAATATTAATATTATGTTTATTGTACAATTCTATATTTACATTTAACCTTTTATTCGTGTATTTATAAGGCATCAAACTGACGTCTGAAATGCTTACTGGGGAACTTATAAATGCAGTTTTGTAGTATGTTTCACGCTACGGCTCACTTAGACATCACAAAGCTTTGTCAAAGTGCTGTCTGCGGACATCCAAAAGGTGCGTTTAACTACGTTTCACTTGCCTTTGTACTGCGTGCTTAATATCCATTAATTATTGTGTTTTAGGCGCGAAATGACAACAACGGTGGTTGTTTTAGCTATCTGATGGGTGGTAGGTATGTTTATATGAGTTGAGGGAATATAATATTCCATACTTTTTACATATGCTATAAGAATTTGTAGTGAAACATTAAAAACTTAACTTACATGGTTTCGTCTTACTACATTATATTTTATTATTTAAGGATTTTTAATTTATTTTTGAACAACACCCTTGTTTGCGGATTTGTTTATTTAATTTTTTTTATATAACTTAATGGTGGCAAGTCATACAATTACAGTAGGTTTATAGCTAGGTAGGTAAACGAGTTTTTACATAATTTAAATATCACTTCTCGTGGGCGTTAATACTCGCGAGACCATTTTGTTAACTACTGCTCCGTGTTATTTTTTTTACTAGAGTATTAGTGACTAGACTTGTTTCTCATTTTTATTATTATTAATAATAACAATTGTTAATAATGTGAGTAAGTGGTGCAATTAAAATGTGCTTATATTGCTCAATTATTTTGGTCGATAATGTTGTCCCATCCTACAGCACAAACATTTTAAGAGCTCATGATAGTCCACCTCATTTTCGATTCAATAATAAACTACTATAAATACTTTATATTATTCATAAAGTAATCTAAAACAATATAAACTAAACAACTTCTAAAGTTCCACGTAACCTTAACTCAACAGATAAGTGAAATAAGTACTTACCTCAATTACCACGATTATTTCTATAACTGCATAAAGGGTTAAAAGTCGCCACGATTCAGCTCAACCTTTCCTGCAATATAAACTTTATGTCGCAGAATTAAAACAGCATTTGGGTGAATTCGCGTCACGCGTAACATTGAAGTTTAAACTATTTTTAACCCTGCGCTGATGGTGTTACGTCTGAAACTCGCCTGAGTAATACGCGAGTAAGAAACGCATTGAATGGGACCGCCAGTGTTGTGCTGTGTATAGTATAATGTGCTCTCATTAAATTAGTCCAGTGGATGGAGCGATATGGTGCCGCTTACGGCTTGATGGCTGCAAGTGTGAAACTCGCCCTCTCGGTATGAGTCGAAACACTGCCTGAATGCCTCCTCTAGAGGCAATAAACAAACTAAAGAATTTGTAAAGGTTAACCGTAAGTGGCTGTACTTGGGGCGACGCCTTTATTTTGCTACTTTTGCCTTTATTTTTGAAATTGTATGCCATTTTGGGTTGGTTTTCAACTTCCGCTCTTCGATTACCCATTGCTGAGGCCAATGTTTTTTAATAGAAATTTTTTGAACAGCTCTTTTAAAGTTTACCATTAGTGACTGTAATTTAAAAAGATTTAAAAAATAAGGTATTGCCACAAACCTCTTTTGATATTCGATTTATGACGCAATGTCTTAAATGTTTTGTAACATTGTGAAATAAATATTTTTTTATTATAATTATAATTTTTCAGTTGTTTGTTTTGTTAGCGGACTTCAAAATTATAAACGCCTTAAAGCAATATAATAAATAGATGACATTTCAAACGAACTAAGAATAAAATATACAGTAGAATAGACAATGTTCCATTAAACACAACCTACCATTCATGTGAACTGTAGGTAATAGACGTTAGAATATCACACCGTCGTATCTGTGTGTCGAAATAATGTTTATTCTATTTTATTCTATTTCTATTCGCCCTAGCATTTTCAATAATTATAAAGTTATCAATATGATTACTATCTATCATAAGTAATCGATGAATATCAAATTTCACTGCAAAATTTTTACTTTTATTACCAACTAAGTATAAACAGTAAAACTGCTGAATTCGATCTGTAGATAAAAGTTTAATAACTGAAAAAAATAATGTTTTTGTATTAGTAACCTTTATTATATCCAACCAATTATAAATAAACAGTTAGTATGTATAAAAGAACGAAGTTTCAATTAATAGTTTCTTGTAGGTCGATGTGAATCCAATTAATGTAATTACTTCTGAACCACTTATAATTACTTTGTACGATTACTTATTAAATAATAAATGATGAAACAATTAGTTTTATTTTTTTATTTAAAACATTGTTGCCAGCGAAGAAGGGAATTTATAAATAAACGTTTAGTTATAAAGTTGGGTAGATTTTTTGTCAAATTGTAGTGAAAGATGAATGCACGTTATAATGAAGTTAATTATCACGAATATAAACAATATTATTTCGATCGTCTGAAACGCAGTATCACAAATTATTATCTTATTACTGGTATTTAACTTACCATGTAATAAGTTAAATACCTACATACTTTATATTTTAGACAAAAGTAAAGTTTTGTGCAAATTTGGTCTATTGCTTTCTGTGTGTGCCGAGCGTATCAAGCCGGTGCGGCAACTACGAAAAGGCGCATAATATTTATTCACTATCAGAGTGCACATCTCTATTTTTGTCTATTTGGATATTTTAAAGTGCACATCCAGCATTTTCACTTGAAAAACAAACAGAAACCGACAAAATTCGTTTCCCATCGGCATTTCCTCAAAAAGACGCCTCAAACGACCTTAAAAATAAAACAGAACACACGTTCAAAAGTTAGAAGGATTGCATATGGCAACAGCTGTATCGAGCTTCGCTCCGACTTCCAAAAATGCTAACCACCCTCTCTGCTTAAACAAAGGTCGGGTAACGGTCTCGATATAATTGTAATGGGTGCGAACAATGTGGGGGCGCGGAAATATTGTAATATATTGTTGTGGGGTCGGCCATGTTGCGCGCGCGTCGCGAGCTCGTGCCGCGCTGCAGAACAGCTGAGAATCATCTTTAGGGTTAAGTACACATCGATTCATGCCTTTTATTATGCGGTCTCTCACAAAGGGTGCGTATTTAGGTCAATTGCTTTTTTATTTGTGATATTTTTTCCGACGCCTCGTGCAAGTGCATACAATACCTATTTGCATAATGAAAATATTCAAATTTCTCAATGCATAAACATGACTGCTTATATCGGTTATTATGAAATACCTATGGCACATTCTCGCTAAATAAAGCTAGAATGAGAAATTTCGGCCCCGTAAAGCTTTTAGGGAGTTGTAACAACGTATTCAATCAAATTATGGGAATAATTAATGTTAGATACAACATTGTTTCTATTCGTGGATAAAAGTACCATGTAATATTCAGGATGGTAGTTGTTTATTAGAAAATTGTTGTGCTTATGTAGGGCCGCCTTTTGAAAATAATGGTTTCTGTGTAGGGTTGTCTCTAGTTTCGGATATATCGTAAACATTATTTTAGAATTATTCTGGTTGTTGTGTTACAACACAAGTTACAACTTTGGAGGAAAGTGGAATATGATCTATGAAATCATGTCCAAAGAGAATATAATCACTACGTTATAGTCATGTCGTCTAAAAATAACTACTTCTAAATATTCTAAACTAATCCGTCAAAATGATTAAGTGATTCCGTCATCAATTGAAATTTTTCGTATATTATTACTTATTGATTATTAAGCCGAGTCGTTTGTCAACTAACACCAAGAAGCTTGTCTTCAATGGTGTGCCATATAAGTATAACATTCGATTTTTTTTATCAAACACAGTGTTAGTATTCTAGAAAATAATTCTAATGGAATAATTAAATTAGAGAATGAAATTCTTTAAAATATTAATAGTCTAAAGGAATTCCTGTGGGTGTCAGCCCTACAGTTTTCTTAATAGCAGGGTTCTTGGTCTAGTAAATAATTCATAAAGAATTGATTTATGATTGTAATTGTTTTGTTAACGTGCTTTTGTTAGGTTAGGAGGTAAGCTAGGGGATGGTATCTAAGTTATAACACTTTGGAATTACATCAAAATATTGGTAAATATTATTTAAGTTTATCGCGGCTATTTTTTAAAAAAAGCGCAAGCATAGCTGTCGGCGCGACTACTTTTTAACCTGATGAACTATCAATAAAAATAAACAATAAAATCGCGAAGGTCAGAAAACGTAATTTTTATATATATATATAGTTATCATCATCACCCAACTACACCAACCGATACAGCGTCCCTCGGCACAGGTCTCCCCAATATAATCCTCCCTGTACATTGGCAGTAGACACATTCGTCCACAAATGTTCGAAGGCTGGTATTTTCAACCTACTATAGGTCTCGTTTTCAGAAGGTAATTTTGTAGTATTGGTACAATACAGAGAACGACGGAATTACAATGTTTTGGCAATTAATAATTTAGTATCTTTGACGGCAACCGCGAGAAGAGATAGTTATTCTTAGGCCAGCACCTCACCCGACCAAGACCGCCATCCATACTCAACTTGTACTGGTATTCAAATCAGCATTATCGATAAAATATTAAATTTTATGTATCGAAATATATTTCCTTCCGTCCGGGCTTATCAATCAGAATTGCAAATCTGAAGACATTGGAGTCTTGTATTATTATAATTGACCTATTTAAATATGAATAATTTATTATTCATTGTGTTATCGAATATTCCGGTCAGGTTTCGTTGAAATTATGACGTGAATTATATATATTAAAAGCGAATTTCACAGCTAATTCGTGCACATGAATAGGTTTTGATAGCTCCTGACAGAATTTGAGAACACACCTATGTATAAAATATACACAATATTCCCTGCATCGTTTTCCTCAGAGTCAGAGCTGACCAATGTTTTGCGTTATCTTCTCACGCACGATATTCTTTCAGAATTTTCTGTCCTCGTCTATTAAGCACAGTAAACTAATATTATTTTGTGCTTAATGATACAGCCAACTCACACTGTTGATTTGACCGTTAGTTAAGAGTTAGTGTTGTGTACACTGCTGCAAGATCGCTTCGTGTTGTCTTAGTTTGTTGTTGGGGATCTTTTAGACATTGTTTATAATTATGATTTGAACAATTTCACAGAAATCCAGCTTGTTGGGACTTTATGTAACTTCACCCTCATTTTTTTGTATAAATTGACTGGACTATGATTGATTTTTTAAATAGGAAGAGTGACAGAGGATGGTGTATAAGTATAATAAGATAGCAGAACCGAAGTGAGGGCGGAATGCTAGTACAAAATATAACATTATTCTATTAACTTAACCGTTTTATATCCTTACCTCATCTCCTTAGCGTCAACTTGGAGAAAAATATTAAAAAAATATGGCAACGAAAAATATCTTAGTCCAAATAACCACACAAAGGAGTACACAGTAATTGAAAGAAGGAAACGTCAAAGATCTAGGCGCATCCTCTCGATTTACACTGGAAGCGACAGTATCGTCCTTGAATAGAAGCGGTGAATTGTGCTCTCGTTATAGACCAAGAGCCTGTGATGGCCAGACCTTCCTTTAATTCACAAGCGTGAAAATTCTTTCATGTGTATGTCTAACATAGGTAAGAATAACCCCCAAACATGAAACCTGGATCGTGGTTCCTTTGGGAGATAACAGGTAAAAGGTTGTTATCTCCCAAAGGAACCGCGATCCAGGTTTCATGTTTGGGGGTTATTCTTACCTATGTTAGACATACACATGAAAGAATTTTCACGCTTGTGAATTAAAGGAAGGTCTGGCCAGACCGGGCTCTTAGTATAGACTAATAACCTGTGATGGCCAGACCTTCCTTTAATTCTGAAGCGTGAAAATTATTTTATGTGTATGTCTAACATAGGTAAGAATAACCCCCAAACATGAAACCTGGATCGTGGTTCCTTTGGGAGATAACAGGTAAAAGGTTGTTATCTCCCAAAGGAACCGCGATCCAGGTTTCATGTTTGGGGGTTATTCTTACCTATGTTAGACATACACATGAAAGAATTTTCACGCTTGTGAATTAAAGGAAGGTCTGGCCAGACCGGGCTCTTAGTATAGACTAATAACCTGTGATGGCCAGACCTTCCTTTAATTCTGAAGCGTGAAAATTATTTTATGTGTATGTCTAACATAGGTAAGAATAACCCCCAAACATGAAACCTGGATCGTGGTTCCTTTGGGAGATAACAGGTAAAAGGTTGTTATCTCCCAAAGGAACCGCGATCCAGGTTTCATGTTTGGGGGTTATTCTTACCTATGTTAGACATACACATGAAAGAATTTTCACGCTTGTGAATTAAAGGAAGGTCTGGCCATCACGGGCTCTTAGGTTATTAGGTATGCGATGATTTAACGTATTGGTCTAGCCTTCCGTTCTTGTACTGTAGTTAAAGATTATTATTAAACATCTTATAGCTTTATTTCCACGTTTTCTCACCATTTAAACTACGACTACGACTGAATCGGCCCAGCCGTTCACGCGTGATGGCGTGACTAAAGGAAATATAGATTCATTTTTATATATATAGATCATCGATCTGTCTTGATAGAATGTGAGAATAGTAAAGAGCACATTAGATGTGCCTTAATAGGTAACTAACTTAATTAACTAAAAAACGATAATTACTTTTTATTCACTTATAATAATATGTTTATACCATAAGTTGTTATTCCTGCATAATAATGAAGATTGGCTTGATTGAACTTCTACGCTGACTTTATTCAAGTAGTTTGTTCATGATAATTATTTAAATGTAAAACTATTATCAGGGTATCTAAATTATCATAAAAAAAATATATTAGTCTCCAAAAACAGCTACGTAATACACAACATCACATTAATCTTGATAACCCCTGATAAATCCTAATCATTTAATCCTAATACTAAAATTTAAATATACTATACCAAAAACAGAATCACGAGAGCGATGATATAATTTTTACAATAGGAGTCTGCGTCAGGTGATGATGAACTATAATCTCTATGACACACATTTCACGAGTGAACCCCCTTCGCGGATACATACTAGTACATAACCTGTGTCAGTTTGTCGACGGGAACTAGCCGCGGATGTGTCCATTAGAGATATTTAACAGCACAACATAAAGATGAAGGAACCGGCCTACACTCGGGGCATTTACACGAATTCACGTCTTTTTGCGTGGCGCTTCCGCCCACTCTATATCCACGTAATATCTTAGCGATTATGCTACATTACTGACAATGGAACAATTTAATGGATTAATCATCCTGTTTCGTAGTCACGAACTGTCCTCGTTTGTTTCTGGATATTTTCGGGACTGGCGTAAAGAAAGACTAATTTCGAAATGCGTTAAAGCCGTGCAGCGGGATGTTTTTATGCGATTTAAAAAAAGATTCCCGTGTCCCACGTACGGGCCGGACAGTGCATTAGTCTTGCAAAAATACTGCGTTCCGGTGAGAGTGGCCAAGTCCGGTGCCTCCATTAGATGAGTAGAAGGCGGCTCTAGGGTTGCCAGTTATCGCCACCTTCATTGTTTTACAGATATGGCCACTGAACATAAGACTACATATTTAAATTTTCTATTTTTATTGAGATATTTTTTTGAAATCAAAAGTTGATTGTAGTCCTATTCAAATTTAATCTCTAACAGCAAAACATAACATATTTAAGCAGCCTGTAGTGCTCAGATCTTTGTCGTTCAATTTAATTCGCACACGGCACACAGCAGCGCCTAAGTCAGTACAGCTTAGAATATTTTTCACTTTCATACGTTTTTTACTTTTTCTTGAGGAATTTACAACCGGGTCGAGCGTTCGAGCTATTCCTCGTCCAAAAAGCTGCCACATGCGCGCAAATAAAACAAACGACGGGTGCCAGTATTGATTTAATACGCGGGACGCTTGCAGGCGGGGGAGAAACAAAAAATAAATTAAAAATATGCATAATAAAAATTTGGTCGATGCGAGGGGCTAATGCAGGGGCGCCTGTAAGCACTGCGCGTCCCCGCAACGCTAACGCCATGTACACTTTTCGCTGATAATATTTTGCTGATTATTATTTTAATAATAAAATAAAATAAGTTTTACCTGGACAGCAAATTTTCAAATTAGAGATAACGTTGGCTGGCGATGCTATAGAATGTTTAATAAACTCAAAAGCGATGTAACGAAAGTTAATCTAAAGAATCTGAATATGTATATTTTATCCCACTACTGGGCACAGCAGCTCTCTCCAATAGAATTCATTTTAGGTTATTAATTAACATTTATCATACCGAACTTGATACTGCGATGATGATGCGACCGAGCCTTATGTCCTGGGAGGTCCAACGGATCATTAGCTGCAAAGAATATTTTTTATTTTAATTTGCACGTAAGATCATATATGTTTTTGTATTTATCAATTCTTTTTATTTAATTGCATTACGAAATCATGAATAAATTTCGCTATTAAATATTACTTCTGGGACAAAAAAATAATTACAACGAATCACTAAAATATCCTTTTTTTGTTTAATAAATATGTACACTAGGTGTACATATTTATTACACAAAACATAGAGATAGAATTCCTCTCAAAGCTCAAAGGAAGAAAATTAATGGAAAAATGCAAAATAAACATGAATGTGAAACACGAGCCTAAAATAGAATCGACATGATTGGCTTTAGTTTTTAGTACTCTTTTTAGTATTTACATGTAGGGAGATTGTTATTTGCTTATATTATATTGCATTTTCTCGCAAAAAAAACTAAATAGTAACAGGTCGACTATAAATAAACTAAATTGAGTTTTACCTGAATTTATATATCTCTGATGTTTTCGGCTGAAGATTATCCAGTAATCTGGCGGCCCAGTGGCCTCGGCAAATCGAACAAAATCATATTTGTCTAAACCTTTAAAAAAAGAGTCGTCAATGCCCACTAGACTGTGTGGAAACGCAAACTAATCTAATGGCGTTTAACTTCACTACGCGAAGCTGCCGGCAATCCACTAACATGTAGGATAATCATGGTAATGGAACGTCCACTGTTTAACATAAGCTTCCCTTAATAATTTCTTCCTGATTCGGTCAGATATAGCATGCATCCTCTGTGAACCAGCCGCACTCACAAGATCATCCATCTTGTCGATGGACGTTTGTCGCTGCGTTTTCCGTTACGCGGCTTCAGAAATTGTTCTTATATTTCTGACGAAAAACCAGTATATGGCATGCATTTGTTTCACATTTACACGCACCATCACATTTGCTGTAGGATGACCACCACTAATAGATAATTACTTGCCATTATTTCTGTAAGATGCGTCAACCGTGAATAGGCACCACTTATCAAATAATTTGTGTGCAATGAAGTACATTGTATATAAAGTTATGATAAAAACTATTTTGAAAATGTCATTCTTCGCCAGAAAAAGTTGTGGTTTCATCGAGTTTATTTATAAATTCTCGTTAATTATATTGACTTTAATTGAGTACACTTAATTAAATAATCTTGAATCGACGACCCGTTATACCATCTTTAATAATTAATGAATAATTAATATGTGCAAAGAAAATACTCTACGTTTTATTGTCAGTAATAAATTTCACACTGCTACTTACACTGTTTTTGCGCGATGTAAATGCTCCGCAGATTACATGCGAATAGTATTTTTTGTGTGTGGTAATTGTAAGTAAATAATTATAAAGAAATCTATGAGAATTACTCGCCGGATTGGAAAACTAGTATGCCATTGGTTGAGAGGTTTCTCGTAAAGGAAACATTACTTCTACGGGATAATGAGGGACTATGTTTATTGCTGCGCTTACTGTAATGTTTTAATACATTACAGTATGCAATTTAAAAGGAGTAGGAGAAAATTTCGTGACATAAATTATGTAAAAATAATTCCTCAACGTCAAAATCTAGATTATATTAAAAATGATTGAATCACCAACAATGTCCAACAGAAAATGACGTATAAAAGCTTATTTTTTTAGCCACGTGTTTGTTCAAATTTCACGCCACAATCCGTGGAGTTTTGAGCCGCTGAATTATTGAATTTTTTATATAAATATTTTCGCTGTCGCACGGAGAAACTGGGGTATGTATGTGTTAACAAAATATTTTGTTTTTTTGGGAGCGTGTAATTTGTCACTGTTATTTCGTTACGTTATTATTTTTCGGCGCTAGTCGTTTTGGGGAGAACAGTTGCGTGTTTGGGTTATAGCTTATTGATTGATGCTGTGTTCATACGTTCCTACATCTGAGCGTTTGTTTGAGTGAGGTGCTAATCCTTCTGTTCGCATGGCATATAGGAAACGATTGGTCTAAGCTAACTGAATTCAAAATACGGGGTGCTTTTGAGTTTCTATTGAAAACCATCTGTTTTAATAATTAAACAATGTGCTGATCGTCACTATTGAGAGTCTACAGATTAAGAAACAGAGTGTCTGGGTGAAATACTGAATAGATAGATATAAAGATAGATATTATTTTTTTATTATACATAAATGGTATGATAGATCGATATTTTTTTATTATACTTATAATTCAGTATTTCACATATCTAGGACCCGTAACACAAGCTTCGAGCTTACCTCACGGCTAGATGTTGCTGTGTGAATTTTCCGCAACATTTATGTATTTATAACTCACAGTTAAATCGCGAGCAGCTGGCATACAATTATTTGTCAGCCACCAACTTTTTAATGATTTGACACTAGACTGGAATCATCGTCAACGATTAAATCGTTGACGATTTAATTGAATGCACAGTGACAGCTCCCGCGCAATGCAATGTCATATCACATGTCAATTTATAAGTCGTGACAGAGGATTGTTTTGTTTTTGCGATCAAGTCGACAAATCAATCTACTAGTTGGCCGATTCCGTTCAAGTTATTCTTAGTCGGAAACGATCGTTTGGTTTAGAAATACATTTGCATAACAGTAGAGCCCTGATATAGGCCGTCTGGTAAATTATTTTTGAATCAGATTATAATTATTTTAAGATACCTATACAAAGAGTGCCCGTAATTATACACTCGAGAGCAATGAATCCGGGTCACTCAAAGAATCCAAAAAATCTCGGAAAGTAAGAATGCTAGGTTAATGCAATAAATTGTATTTAATAGACAATTTAATACTCCTTAAATGAAAGTTAAAAAAATATGAGTCACCATACATTTTATTTACACAAAATTACATAAAGAAAAAAAACTGCTGATCTCTCCTTAAAACAAAAATAGGAAACATGAAATTTTTGAACTTTATGACGATTTTCTTGAATTTCAATACTTCGTATTACCTCCTCGTGCTTCCATTACTGCGTTTACGCGGTTTGGCATGCTGTACACCAAGTTCCTTATACGATTTTGGGGAATATTCTCCCATTCCTCTGTGAGAGCAATTTTGAGCTCAGGAAGCGTGATTGGGGGAGGGTTTCGTTGTTTTACGCATCTCCCTAGCTCGTCCCAAGCATGCTCGATCGGGTTGATATCCGGGCTGCGCGCTGGCCACTCCATACAAGTAATGTTCATCTCTTGAAGGTAGTCATTCACAATCCTACCTGTATGAGGTCGGGCATTGTCATGCATAAATATAGCATCCTCACCCAAATTGACCATAAATGGACCAACGTGTTCGTTGCTGAATCTAACTTAAAACCCCTTAGACCTGCAAACGGCCCTAAACTGGAGCGTGGCCATCGTATTTCAAGACTAAGATATGCCCAGAACCACGTAAATTGGAGTATTGAAGATTGGTCGAAAGTTATGTTCTCCGACGAATCAAAATTTATGCTCTACAAGCACGATGGAAGACACAGAGTGTATAGAAGACCAGGGGAAAGATTCAAGCAAGCATGCATCGAAGAAAAAGTAGCCTACGGTGGTGGGTCTGTACATGTGTGGGCCGGAATTTCCTCTGAAAGTCGCACAGAGCTGGTGATCATAGAAAACGGCTCTTTAACTAGCGTAAGATATGTGGAAGAAATCCTCAACGAACACGTTGGTCCATTTATGGTCAATTTGGGTGAGGATGCTATATTTATGCATGACAATGCCCGACCTCATACAGGTAGGATTGTGAATGACTACCTTCAAGAGATGAACATTACTTGTATGGAGTGGCCAGCGCGCAGCCCGGATATCAACCCGATCGAGCATGCTTGGGACGAGCTAGGGAGATGCGTAAAACAACGAAACCCTCCCCCAATCACGCTTCCTGAGCTCAAAATTGCTCTCACAGAGGAATGGGAGAATATTCCCCAAAATCGTATAAGGAACTTGGTGTACAGCATGCCAAACCGCGTAAACGCAGTAATGGAAGCACGAGGAGGTAATACGAAGTATTGAAATTCAAGAAAAACGTCATAAAGTTCAAAAATTTCATGTTTCCTATTTTTGTTTTAAGGAGAGATCAGCAGTTTTTTTTCTTTATGTAATTTTGTGTAAATAAAATGTATGGTGACTCATATTTTTTTAACTTTCATTTAAGGAGTATTAAATTGTCTATTAAATACAATTTATTGCATTAACCTAGCATTCTTACTTTCCGAGATTTTTTGGATTCTTTGAGTGACCCGGATTCATTGCTCTCGAGTGTAGTATGAATCGAATGGGGATGGGACGTAAATCATCCTGGCCTTCTGCAAGTATTTTTTTTATATTAAGCCTCTTATTAAAATATAATGTGATATTATTTAAAAGTTTACAAAATATTACATCAGGTATTAAGACGTAATACAAAACTACCGACTGAAAAAAAAAATATTAATCCCGATCATCTGCGCCACGCCTCTGGATTTTTCCTTGATTTGAAAAATAATGAATATATCAAGACCAAAATCAGCTAAATCGGTCCAGCCATCTTGGGTTTTAGCGAGGCTAAAGAACAACAATAGATTTTTACTTATAAGATTATTATAATTAATTATAAAACAATTTAATAACACGCAGGAAATACTCTTAAGGCAGACTAATTATCAACATGCAACACAAAATGTTTACTATTCTTATAAATTCTTATTATACATAACCAACCTATTATAACATCAACTGTCTTATATTATTTTGCCGAAGACACGCTTTTACTTCTTAGCAATTAACACTTCCAAGTAGTGTTTCCGGCATGTCTCGTGTTAAGTTTATATTAATGTATTAATATATTTGCCAAATAAAAGTTTATTTCCATTTATGTATCAAATGAAGCATCATCCTTACTAATATTATAAATGCGAAAGTAACTCTGTCTGTCTGTCTGTCTGTTACGCTTTCCTGCCTAAACCTCTCAACCGATTTTGATGAAATTTGGTACAGACAATCTTTAGACCCTGAGTCAGAACATAGGCTACTTTTTATTTCCACGCGGGCGAAGCCGCAGGCGGAAGCTAGTTTAATAATATAATGTTACTAGATCTTGGCCGTGTTGTACCGGCCTTATGAATGTGTTTTTTTTAGATTGGTAAATTTACTGACATGTTTCAAACAATATATTTTTTGAAGTAACAGACGGCTCTTGATAGATATACTGTTTCTAAGTCTAAGGGAATTGAGGATGGCCAGCAGAATTAAAACAAACCGGATGTGGATTGTTAATCTAATCAAAAATAAATTTCTATTCTCTTGTTCCCAGATTTACTTGAATATTATTATTTTATTATCTACCTTAACCATCCCACAGCTGGGAAATAAGCCTCACTCTTTCAAGACACATCGATCATGTGATTATGAGCCACCGTCATATTGGCCAATTGGGACTAGTAATCTTTGGAAAAACTAGAAAACTCTAATTAAATCGAAAATTCTTATTTCAAAATAATCGTGTACATTTTTGATCAGAGAAATAATTAGGTTTTTCTTTGAGGACTGCGGCTAAAAGAAAATTAAAAAAAAAGATTACACAGATTAATGGATTTACGTAATGAAATGAAATTCTATGTCCTAGGGTAGTTTCTGATTATCCGAGTACCAAAGGCTTTCATTTTGCATATCCTGGTAATTCTAGCCTCTAGGCTCTCAAAGGTGATGATTAGTAGGTACTCTCGTCCCTTTGAAGGTGTAGACCCTAGTACCTGCTGTAGTATATCCAAACTGGATGGCGTCGCATGGTATCGATTGAGCAGTGTTGGCTAAGTGTGAGAACACTTGACTTTCATTCCGAAGGCCGTGGACCTCAGATAAATCGCATTACCATTTCTAAATACAGTTCATCAAACAATATCTCTAGATAAACCTCACTGTACAAACTTCTACCTTGCATTGAATAAACTTGACACCAATTACTTAACGTAAGCTTTGAAATAGTTTTGATTACGGTTGCGCTGTAGACAATACAATTCAGGTTACATAGGCTGCATTTTGACCGCAAAACAGCAATCATCCAAAGAACTTTACTTAAGGGGTTTATCTTATGATGCAATTGAACGTATACTTCGGCTATTCACAGGGCACATTAAACCACACCTACACGTTCCTTGATGGACAAACTTTCGACTTTGACGGTAGTGTTCTTTGATCTGAGCCCGTGGAAAATACGGCGTGTATTTTCGTATATATACAAATAGTTATTTGTAAGATTTATCTACTACCAGTAAAGTACAAAGCTATAAAGATATAGGTACCTAAAAACGCCATTGGGGTTACTAAGTCGCAAACTATTATGCATACAAAAATCAACAGTTGTTTGCACATGCGATCGTGTTAACCGGTCGACATAATTCGGCTCAAATGTACGGGTGTAAAAAGCGTTTAATTGGCCCGCGTACGCGGATCATTCGCGATCACTACGTCGCTAGTGAGGGGCCCAGTCGATGCTAGGCTATCGATGTCAATTGTTTTTTTATTAAGTGAATTGTCCAGCAATATTTATTTATTTATTTTATTCATTCACATTTTATGCATTAGGGAGAGATTGCGAGACTGCGTGGAGTCTCTTATCGATGGTTTCAATAAGGTTTTTTTTATTTAAAACAAACAAACAAACAAATTATTTTATTTTTTCAACACAAAAAATTAAAAAATGATTAATAGATACCTATGTCATCATCATCCCTTTTTACGTTCCCATCTCTTGACGAGTATGATATGATGACATAATTCACCATGCTGGCTATGTGCGGGTTGGTGAATGACATGACCTTTAAGTTGTTCTGAATTCTCAGATCATGCCGATTTCCTTACGATGTTAGAGCACAAGTTTTTAAAGAGCACATACATTTTCAAGAAGAAAAAACTAGAGATGCGGTGCCCGGTTTGAACTCACGACCTTCGGAATGAAAGTTGAGTGTGCTCCCTGTTAGCCAACACGGCTCTCACGTATGTAACCTATGTAATTTTCTCCAATAATTCATTGAAAAATGAATTACTGGTACATGTTAGTAGACCTAATGTGAAGACAAATACCTACACAGATTAATAGGAGATGGAATATACCTACCTAATAAAAAAATAGTTTGATTTTTACATCTTATTGTTTCGTAATAAATCTGAAATCCTCAAAATCCTCACAGTGACGTATAAAATGTTTTGTAGCAACTTGTTTTTCATTTCTAGTTAAATTTGCGTGTTGTACTATATCGGAAACATCTAATTAATTCATATTTTCATAAAATAACAAAGAAATTATTTTAAGTCCAAGGTTTAACCTTAATTTGGTTTAAATCTAATTAAAGAATACCGACGCTGCAATATTAATTGTGAATTATTTGTATTAATTCCACCTCAGCATTATTCACCATTAGTAGTTGACCGCAACGGAGGCATCGCTAATTATTTAAATTATTTCTGCCCCAAAACCAAAAATCATTTCACCAATAGTTTCTCTATTAAATACACCACAATTTATCGAAGCAATTTCACCGATGTAGACTTGTGTAACCTGTAAATTTTCCATGTCTATTGAGTTTGGTAGTGCAGCTATTTTCTCTCTAGGAGACGCCTGTGATCCTTCTAAGAATTCTTGACAATAGTTTCTATAATGGTTTTCGTAAACATTCCACAGATCATTTTACCGTTTATTGATAACAGACTACTTCGTTTAATATTACTATTCTCTAAAACTCAGGCTTGCACAATGCCAATGTACAGAACACCAACGTATAACCTTTCAAAAAGTACCGCAAAAACAGCATCTAATCGCGTCAGCGTCAATCTTCTTGGACAGTATTTCTGGACAATTCACACAGCAACATCTAGCCCCGTGGTAAGTTCGAAGCTTGTGTTACGGGTGCTAGATTTGTGATATATTACTTAATATAATATACATACATAGATAGATGTTTTATATTTAACACTCAGACACCCGGAACAAATAAATTAATAATAAATAAATGTAAATAATTGCTGGACGATTCACACAGCGACATCTAGCCCCGTGATAAGCTCTAAGCTTGTGTTACGGATATGGAGATAGTACAAATTTTTGTTCCGAGGCGGAAATCGAACCCGCAACCCGCGTCGCAGGCAGACCTGCAATGTAATGAAAAGAGCATCGGACATCAAAATTTTTGTTAGATACACAACAACAGGTGTGTCATGTCACATCACTACGCACTACGTAAAAATAGTGTTAAATCTGGCAACCTGTTAGTTCGGATGACAAGGGCGGCCGTTGTGCAAACCGCAACTTTTGCGAAGTTCGACCCTCACTGCTGAATTGTTAAAACTAGCGGCGATTTTTGGTTCTGTTTAGCTATAGAGCACCCCTGTGGCTTTTAAATCATCCCGTGTCGATGGGATTGTTCACGGCTGTTTTGTGGAATTCGATGTTTATATTTCAATGAAAATTCTGAACATTTGTTCTAGGAAAGTTTTCCTCAAGTTATTTTTTACAATATTCAATGTAAGTGATGAAATTAGTTAGTTTGTAAGAATTATTCTTAATAGACCCCCGCGCGGCTTCGCCCGCTTTTCTGTAAAAGCGTTTTTCTCACCTTTTAAACCATCCCTGGACAACTACGAATATTTCAAGACCAAAACCAGCGAAATCAGCCAGAGCGGAAACCTGTCCGTTCCCGAGTTTTAGCGAGACTAACGAACAGCAATTGATTTTTACATATAAGATAAAAATTGTAAACAAAGTCGCTGTCGCTGTCTGTATGAACCTTTAAAACTACGCAACGGATTTGGATATTAATGATTTTTAAATATGTAGAGTGATTCAAGAGGAAGCTTTATTGGTATAATAAGGGGCGAAGCGATGGTGAGTCGCTAGTATAAAATAAACAAACAAGTTAGCAACATAATCACTTACTCTGAAAAATCTCTCCGTTTAATATAATTAGCGTTTACCGAGAATTCAGTAGCAAACCGCATAGTAAAGTAATTACAATTTGAAACGTAGCTAATGAAAATTATTGATGGGCGACTGATGATTTCGGCAAGCCCGTATTTGGCCGGCGAGGACGTCGGAGCCACGGCCGAATATTCGATTATACCGGTTAGCCATGTCAATGACTTGAATTTCAATTAGAACAAATTATCAAGGGAACTACTGCACCAAACTTGATTTGTTAGCCTGCACGTGCAGAGGAGGAATGGGAGGGCAGCCATTTCAGACCGTGTATTCCAATATTACCGAAAACACGATGCTGGTATTACATTTGCATATCTTTTGTTGCTTGTTATTCGATTAGATAGCGCGGCTAGGGAGTTTGGTTACTTAATGGAAACTTAGGATGCGTACAAATATTGGTAACGTAATAAAATAATAGTTAGGGCCGATTGCAGACAACAATTCGAGACGAATGTAGATTTTTTATGCGGGCTGATAATCACGGGACGAAAGTGGACGAAATCCATTTAAGGACGATGCTTGCGTAATATGTAGATCTAAAAATATACAACATAAATGTAATACAACTACATTTATACTGATAGAGATTAATAGATTTTTGTTATAAATTGAAAAGTCTTCAACTTTTAACTCCTAAGGTCCTATTTTATCAGTGTGCATGCGGTGCGAGTGAACTTTTCTCCAATCTTTACGAAAAACTGGGAGGATTAAACCTTTTTAAATTTTATTTTCTTACCACTAAGTCTAAATTGCGTTGTAAAAGTAGCCTCTTATAAATTGTCTCTTGAATATAATTATAAAGAACAATATATCGGTACAAATTAAAAAAAAATGTTATAGAATCTATATATTTAATCTTAAATCTTGCTTAAATAATTTTAAGAATACCTAAAATTCGCCGCTATTAAACTTTGTACTATGTTATTTATAACATGGCAGAACGTGATTCGTCCACTAGTCGTTTCCCAACCTAAACAGGCTCTTGCACACACCTCCCCGAGGGCCGACGCAGCGCGCCGCTGGGGCCGCCATGTCAATCGCACGATTACCATTCACAATGATTTACAGCCGACTTGGGGCTGGTTACGTTCTGCATAATGCTGAAACAATCGACGCAGCTGATTTCATTTTGTGCTTGGGAACGTGGCTTGTGTGTGGATTTCCGGAGATTTAGAGATCTAATTTTGTTTCCGTTGAACTTCGTGTTCTGAACTTTGAAAAGTTTAAAGATTTGTATTTATTTACTATTTATCTTTAAAAGTACGTACTCTTACAATTGCTTCTGCCTTACTGCAAAGCACTCATATAGATAATATCGATATGAGTGCTTTGCAGTTCGGTTATCTGCTTAAACTTAATCTATATAGGAAAAAGATAAAATACATTTATTTTGAAATCATTTACAATCGTTATTGCTGTTGATTGCCTAAACTATAAAAAAATATAGATAAATAAAGGTCACCTACAAAAAATTACAAAAACAGTAGGTAACTACTCCGCACAAATTTACGTTTTGCCTGTGCAATGCAATAATTGGTCAAAGTATTAATTGTTTGCATTTTTATTTAAGCTACAATAAATAGTTTTCTTTTCAAAAAGTTGAGGATCGACTTTGCTAGTTTGAGAATATAACTAAGTAATAAGTATAAATACGTTCAAAAAATATTAAGTAGGTACTATTTAATCAGTGCTACAACTACATATGTAGAGAGTAGAAAACTTTAACCGTTATCCATTTGCAAAGTAACATTGGCCTTGGTCTATTTAGCAATTATTTGTACATAGAATTTCCACCATTCAGATGTAAACAGCCAGAAGCGACTGACCTTGACCGAAAGCCTCCCTCCCCCCACCCCATCTTATCGCGAGGGGGGAGAAGAATCGGGTATCTCTGTTTGTTTTGGCTATTTCGTTTCTTACATCACTTTTGCCAGCGCTACATTTTGTTAGACTTTTACTTATAACTTTTACACTGCCGCATATTCTGTTAGTGTTCTTAATTTTTAGGCCTTCATCAAGACGACTTCTTTGGCGCGATGGGCATACGTTCGCCTGCGAACATGATGCGGGTTCGATTCACTACACTAGGTTAGTGATCACAGTATGTAGGTACAGTTAAACGACGCTGCCGATTAAAGGATTTAGGGACCAGAAGAATCCTTCTGGTAATTAAATTAATCACGCTAAATCGGTTTGTTAGTACTAATCGGGTGATACTATTCTTAGGTCAGTACCAGACGGCATTCAAATTATTTCCTCGTTAAAAAAATCATGAAATAGATAATATGGCCACAGAAACATGACATAACTGAGTGTGGGAAAAGCATTCCTTATCTGCGATGCATTTATTGCTGATTTCGAAAACAAGTATCCTACTTATATTATAAATGCGAATGTTTGTATGAATGTATGGATGTCAGTGTAGATGTATGGATGTAAATATATTTGGATGTATGTATGTTTGTTCCTCTTTCGCGCAATAACTACTGAATGGCTTTTGATAAACATAATCTACTAATAAAACATAAAACAGTTGTATTTATTTGTATTTGTATTGTAATATCGGAATTTAACAATCTCGTGAAGTATAAATGTTCTGTGACGTTTTCAAATACCCATTATACATAATTAATAAGCGGATTAGCTCTTTCAAGTCGCAATAGACAGACCATATTTAGTGCTAAGAACAGGATGACCGATGGGGCCGAAAAGTTCTCAAATGAAGACCACGGATCGGGAAGCGTAGTCGGACGTCCACCAACAAGATATACGGACAATCTACAAATTACAACACTAAAATTAATTATAAGAAAGAGCTAGATATCTCTAAAAAGTTTCATGATCAGCAAATCCGTCGCGCACCTCTGGATTTAGGTGAGCTTTGAAAACACGTGCTCTACGGTGAAGGAAAATCTCGTGAGGACACCGGCATGTTCCGAGAACCTTCTTGCGACGCAAGATGTTCCGGGTTCGATTCCCGCTTCGGAGCAAAATCGTACGATCTGCAGATATTTGTTCCGGGTGTCTGGGTGTTCTATATGTATTATAAAAAGCATGTATGTATCTATATTCTATTAAGTATATCAGAAAACTACCACCCGTAACACAAGCTTCAAGCTTACCACGGGGCTAGACGTTGCTGTGTGAATTGTCCAGCAATATTTAGGTATGAAGGACGTGTGTCATTCACCGACCATGACCAGCGTGGTGAGTTCAGGTTTTAACTCTCTCGTCAAGAAGTCCCTGTGTCCCAGCAGTGGGAACATAAATAGGGGTAATGATGATGATTATCAGCAAATAGACATTTCGATCGCTACAGTGTGTTGTTTCATCGCTAGACGCAAATCATAAGCAAACACGCCCTTGCTTGTTAACATTACACAATATTTCGATACAATCTGTAGATCTACACGGACGAGTTAATCGATCGATTTATTGAAATCGTAATTATACAAGATCAATAATGTCTTTGATATATCCCTTAGACATACTAAGGGATTAATATAAGTTTACTAGAAAACTGGTGGCAGCGTCGATGTAATTGATAATATAATAATTACAGATAATGCATAACTGAATTCGATGAGTCCATGTAATTGATATAATAATAATTGCGGATAACTGAGATGGTTTGTGGAAATTTTTCACGCCCGACTACGCCCAACTTGGTGGTGACAAGTGTCACATTAAAGACATTTTTTTCATAGTTACTACAATTTACATAGACACGTAAAAGCTTGCAACAAAATCTATTCATTTATAATAAAGCTGAAGAGATTTTTGATTGTTTGTTTGCGTTAAAAAACGCTAGTGAATCTGTCGGCGGGTCAGCTAGTATTCTATAATAATGTTTATGTAAACTACTTATTCAAACTAATAAAAAGTTCTTTTAAAATTGAACTTAAGTAACTGGTCCTACTTATTTGCAAAAATATTTAAGTGTTGGAAAGGACATTTATCGAGGAAGGCTATATAAAAAGCTATATTATAATATAATACGTAAATGATTACGTAAAAAAGGGGCGGGACATCAAGTTTGATAACCGTGACTATGATAATGAATTAACCTTTAACTAGATTTTCCATCGCTACGTTTCGACAGACGAGCAGGGGTGCAAACATTAAGACCAGCGTCCATTTTGCAATTCAGATAGGACAGTACGATGCGTTGTGTGTCTTGAATGTTTTGCATTCACGTGGTGAATTACTTTAGGCTGGCGTCATCAGGCCTATTTGATCTCGAACGATCGATCGCAGGACTTTGTCGTTGCATTATTTAGTATACGACTTGGCAGCTTTGTTTGGATAAGGTTAATGTTATATCTATAATATTTAAAAAGCTGTAGAGTTTATTTTTTTATTTATTTTTCGTTTAAACAAATAAGTTTGCTTTGAAAACAGATATAAGTACCTATAATTAACAAGTATACATAAAATAATGTAATTTAATTTAAGAAAATTTAATTACATTATTTTATTCTGTAATAATGTGTATTTTTTTTAATATTTATCAACAATGGCATAAGTCCATAACATATTATAATGCTTTAACTTATAATGCTTTCATTTCATCAATGAATGATCAAATAAATGGAGAGAAATTGAACAAGTTTCACTTTAGGGCGCTATTTTAAATACCGTGTAAGCCCATGTAATGTTATATAATTTTCAAACCTATTTCGATCTTGGCGTGTGTAACTAAATATTTTTTACCACCATGACTCTAAAAATATATAACAATAGAACGTCGCTCAGTAGGTACCTACTAGTTAGATACAACATAATAACACAAAACATCCTCGTTTATACACTACCGCGATTCGTTCGAAACTTTCCTTTAACTAAACCGGAATAGCAATTTCACTTTATTACTTATATCAATATTCAAATTGTTATCGGGTATCATCACGGAATAGCGAGTCACGCACGTTGCCTACCTAATTTAATATTCGTACAGTTTGGATTGACGGTAAACAAGTAAAATATGGGAAGCCTGTGTTTGCTGGTCCACGCTGGTTCTGTCCTAATCAGACAGGCGGTATACAATGCACTCGCTACGATTCAATACGAAAGATCGATTGCCGAAAGCAAACTTGAAACCGCGCTTAGCGATCTCGAATCAACGGGAGCTTGTTATCCTGTTTGTGAATGAGCATATTCCGGCAGTGTATTTTAGCTACAGCTAGGAATAATACTCCCTCTCCCGTATAAGATGTTTTTTTTATTGTAAAATTTATAATAAAATACCTCTTAACTTAAGATTGAAACATGACATTAAAGTTTTAAAAACTGTAAAAAACCATTTAATTATTAAAGGATATTAATTACGAGCTTAGTAATATCTCCGTGATTACGAGTATACAATTGACGGAGCTTTGGCGGATACATCATTGTTTCGTGAATAATATTAGTTTTATCGAGTACAGTATTTTTTTGTAAAAATTTGACGTATCCGAAAGTTTAATACAACTCTAAATCAAATATGGAATAATAGTTTAAACTGAATGTTAACTAATTTATGTATTAAGTCAGTCAGACGCTTTTCACAACATTGCAGGGTAAGATGTTGAAAAGAAATTTTAACTTTTAAACAGGTATTTTTAAAGTTTATAATCATTTATATATCTGCAGACATTGTGTATGACAGACAAAGGTACCTAGATAGATAGATGTGTGTGCTTTTACATCTAGATTAGATGTTCATATTAGACGCCAATAACAGTTATTGTAAATAAACAACATGTGTTTACCTATTCTCAGTATCTTTCAGTATTTGAATTCAACTCTAAATCAAATATGGAATAATAGTATAAACTGAATGTTAACTAATTTATGTATTAAGTCAGTCAGACGCTTTTCACAACTTTGCAAGGTAAGATGTTGAAAAGGAATTTTAACTTAGAGTTTTAAACAGGTATTTTTAAAGTTTATGATCATTTATATATCTGCAGACATTGTGTATGTCAGACAAAGGTATCTTGATTTGTGTGCGTTTACATCTAGATTAGATGTTCATATAAGACGCCAATAACAGTTATTGTAAATAAACAACATGTGTTTACCTATTCTCAGTATCTTTCAGTATTTGAATTTCGAATCGGCACGTTGAGTGTTATTAGATATCTGTGGAATATAGCAGACCTTATTCATCAATTTACTCAGTCTCAGGATTTTTATCTTTGGTAATCTGATTACTATTGCGTCATTGCGACGAGAGCCGATGAATTAAAATAGTTTACTCTAATCTTTTACTTCCTTAGATAATTATCGACGTTCTTAATAATTATTTATCTCGCCGAAAGCTTTTTTTACGTTATCTACATACCTATAGTTTATGTTTTACTTACAGTCTTTATAAATTTAGTATCTAACGCTGAAATAATATTTCAATCGGACCAGCTGTTCCTGAGATGAGAGCGTACAAACAATCAAACTCTTCAGCTTTATAATACAGTATAGATCATAACGATATAAGACGAACCTATACTGAAGCACAGGTCTTAAATTTAAATGTAAGACCTATTTTAATGGTATTTATAATTAGTAATTAACATAGACGACATATAAATGTTTTATTTAGTTATAAGTTTTTTCTGACGTGTCCATGTAAATTGTTGTTTCTATGGAAATAAGGTTCCTACTTTGATTATAATTTTAGTCTTAATGTGAATGATCTCAAAATTAGTACCTTTCACAAAATATTTCATACACAGCCTATCCAAACACACGTGTTTTATCTTACACTGTCTGAGTACTTCGCAACTTTCCGAAAGTAAGGGATTCCGAATCCGATTGTTCGTCGTTCCGTTCTACGGAACCGATATATCGGGTCTACTGACACTTGAAAGTTTAGAGTTGGCGATGTTATCATGACCATCGTCCTTCCGCGCCGTCAAAGACAATGGGACACTGGACATCAGTTGGAACTTCTCATTGACAAAGTTTGCGCGCGATAGTCCATTATTGTTCGGGACCTTTGAATGAATAGCTAATGTTTACGTCTAATCATTTAGTCCTTTACTACGTTCGAATGCTGTTTGTGAATTGTTTTGGTCGTGGTAATTATTTCTTTGTTATTCAATTCATGAATGGGAATGATCGTTGAGATAAAAGTAGCAGTCAATTGAACAATTAACTAAATTATTCTGTTGATATTGACTATTAAGTGTTACAAGATCTGTTACAAGATGTTGGCCGTTGACCGTGTTGGCTAAGTGGGAGCACACTCGACTTTCATTCTGAAGGTCGTGGGTCGAAGGGAAACCCCGGCGCGCATTTCTGATTTGATCTTCTTGAAAATTATGTGTGCTTTAAAAACACGTGCTCTAACGTTGAAGGCAAACATCGTGAGGAAACTTCAAATAGTTTAAAGGACCATGTGTCATTCTTAAACTCACACTTGGCCAGCATGTAGAACCAAGTCCAAGTATTTTTTGACAAGAGAGAAGTCCTAGTGTGCCAGCAGTGGGATCGTAAATAGGGGTGAATACCACCACACCGTGTCGTAGATACGAGCGTGTGTCATGGGCATCGATGGTGTTAACACATTCAATGCACTTACACCGCGTCGCGGCCAGTGACATCACGCCCGTTTGCATGGGCACTGATAGTGTTAACCCAGCACATTGTTGACTTAATTCAGATAAAAGTGTGTACTTTAACAAAACAAATAACAAGTTCCATGCAATGCCGTGTTTTTTTAAACAGAATATTTCACCACAATACACGATATTTTTCCACAGTTTTTTAATCAATTTAATAGTATTTGAATAAGCTGCACCTAAGTAAATAAATATTGAGGTTCTCATACATCAAACCGGACCCCACTCTTTGTGCTTAATTAACAGTAATATTGAAACTTAATACATTAACGGCAGCTCCAAGCATCGCATTTAATTTATTACTTTTTCTTGAAAGGCAATAAAAATTGATTCGTTTATTCATGAAAGTCTATGGAATTTCAGTCTTTGGTTGTTTTAATATGTTTTCGATATTTTTTGTGGAAAAATACTAGTAGGTTAAAATTATATTAATGGAGTTATGCGATAAAGTCAAGATAAATAAACAATATCTAAACAAGAAATTTTTCAAGATAAAAAAACCGGATAGGCGCGGCGGGGTTTGAACCCACGCCTTAATCCTGAACAGATTCAATGTTATGAAAGTCGAGTATGAGTCCCACGCCAACACGGCTTCAAAAAGTGATATTACACAAATATCAATCAATCAATCAAAAACACTTTATTGTTCACCACAAAGTAATATTAGTACAAGTATTAAACTAAAATAATATTACAGTAGGTACAATGGCTTTATTGCTCGTATATCGTTTCTGCCAAACTGTGACAGTGACAGAGCAGTAGTTAGTAAGGCTGTTCCACTCCATGATTCAATAGTTCCTATCCATCCAAAGGTTGCCTGGAAGAGATCGCTGTTAGCGATAAGGCCGCCAATTGTACTAATAGTTTCGTTTGTTTTCTTATATATAATATTGTTTTGTCTTTTTGAAGTGTGCAATAAAGTTATTATCTATCTATCTGTTCCACTCAGCTCTTAGTGGCTACACTCTTTGCAGAGCGGTCGTGGCCTTCATGCCAGGGGTAGTGGTGGTACGTTTCAGGATCAGAAGCCATTCTCGCACGGCTGCCTTTCTGGTACGTATAAGTATAACACGTTTAGCGTCCCTAAATCGAGAAATACTCCCCCAAACATTTCGTTAATTATTAATGAAAATTGCAATACATATAACATAGCACTTTAATATTAAAGCGTCGTAGTTTTCCTCTTTGGGCGCTCCGGGGTAATGGTGCTCTTGAATTATTTATAACAGTTTTATGTCCCGTCTTTGGACGGATTTGGAGCGGATACAGGCTTCAATAAAACAGGTTTTTACACGACCCGGTTTTTGTACATGACCAGCATTTCTACCATGTTAACAAATTAGAAAAAATTACATTTCACTTTAATATGAAATTTCCATAAAAAGTTAAATTTTTCAACTAGTGTCAATTGTTACTATTTGAAAACTTAAACTAGTGTCATTTAACCAAATAAATTAAATTATAGTTTCTTTTAGTACCTATAAGCTACAGTCTCTGATGATTCATATTCATTCTTTCTTTATTCCTTTTATTGATAAAGACGCCTGTTTAATATCTGTATCTTTATTGTCTTTTTCTTTTAGTATTGCAATAAATTATATTGTTTTTATTTTCTAGAACCGATATCTCTTTTCTACGGAACTAATATTTTTTCAGTTATACTCTTTGGTTCGTCGACTGCCAAAAAGTGCGTTACGAGATTTTTAAAATCCACCTGTTTTCGTCGTACTAGAGGTACTTTTACGCCCCCGGCAAATAATACTTTTCATCTCAGACGAACCTTGCGCCCTAAATTAAGTGTTATTCTACCATATTTAAAGTCTATTTTCGCTTGAACAGACCCAACGTTTGTTGCTAAATAAATTGTTAGATCTAGCTGAGAAAATGGTCTTTAGATAGGTAGCTTGTTTATTAATTGTTTAGTAGGTTAAAAGTTTAGTTCTATTCAACAATATAAAGGCATAGATGCAACCTCACAGCTATAACTAATATTAGTTTATAATAATATTTCATAATAAAATAATTAATTCAGTTATGGCACGCAAATATTAGATAATAAATGAATATGAAATAAAGCTGGCGAAGTTGCGGGCGGGTAGCGGGGAGTAGATTATAATTACAAAATAAATACAACCAATAAACACGCATAGTAATTAAAATGAATTTAAAAATCAAAACGAACTTATATGTATACCTATGTAAATATTATGATTTGTATTCAATACAGAATAGTTCTGTTTAAGTTACCAACTTTAGGTACTTATGTAATTAAATTATTACAATCATAAAATTACAAGTATTTACAAAAAGTATTATATTACGTTCTAATCCTATTAGCTATATTATCACAATAGGATACTACTAGTTTTGAAATAAAAGAAAATATTATAAGCATTATTTACATTCCCATTACTGGGACGCAAATACCCTTGAGGAGTGATTAAGCCTTAACCGCTGGCAGATTAGTCCCATCTCGCTGGCTAAGTGCGGGTTGGTAAATAACACACATGTCCTTCAAATCCTTAAAAGTTAAGACTTGCCGGTTTCATTAAAAAGTATGCGTTCAGCGGTAAAACACATATTTATGAATAAAAATCCAGAGGTTCTAATTTGAACCTTCCTTCGGAGTAAAAAAGTGTGCTCCCATTATAAAGTTACTATCTTCCCGCCCGCGTTATATTAGATTTCCCGCGGTAAAAAGTGTCCTATGTTATTTTACTAGTTCTAAACTCCACAACAATTTTCAGCCAAATCTGTTCAGCCGTTCTCGAGTTATAAGTAGTCTAACTAACACGACTTTCTTTTATACATAATAGATAAACGTGATTTATTATTAATTAATATTCGTGCCTACATATACCTAAGTGATAATAAATTGTGATAAAAATGTATCATCAGTTTCATCGAATATATGACAGACAATATCGGTAAAGTACCCGCACCGGAGAAATCCGAATTCACACAGATAATACATAAACCCTGTTAATTATCTGCATGCGCGGGTGGGGTGGGGGTTGGGGGGTGGTTTGTCGAACAAATGCACCTGATTAGGCTTGCTTTGTAGGGGCTTTCGGCCCCAAGCCTCGGAGATCGAGTCTACTGATTGATTAGATGACACTAATGGGTTACTTCACTTAGCTGTGTAGGCTAAGTGGGAGCACAGTCGACTTTCATTCCGAAGATCGTTGGTACCTTGGCGCACCTCTGGATTTTAGTTGTTCAAAAAATAATGTGCGCTTTAATAACACGTTTCTAACGGTGAAGGAAAACATTGTGAGGAAACCGGTATGTTCCGAGAACTATGATAGTTCTCAAAATATGCTGGTTTCGTTCGCCATGTTCTGTTTCCTCAGTTTTAAAGTGACTTTTTAAATGTGAAGAAAACTACATTCATTAACCCGCACTTCGCCAAACTAGTGAATTAAGGCCAAATCTCTCTCGTCAAGAGAGAAGTCCCTGTGTACTATTAAGATAGTGGGAACGTAAATAGGGGTAATTATGTAATTGACTACTTCAGTCTATAGACAGAAGATATTATAATTTATTTTTTAATGGGGTGTAGGGTTAATATTCTTGGTTCGATGTGGTTGAAACCGTTCTGTGCCTTTATTTTTATCGCAGTTTTCTTGTGGTTCCGTCTGAGTTTTGATTGAATGACTCCCTTGAGTTACAAATACAACAAATACGCAAATACGTCGTAAAAATATTTGGCCTGAGGGAATTAAATGCAAAATTACAAATACAAAAATTACACTTTAATTTACACATCAAACCAATACATTTCTTATCATTTAAAGATTGAATCAAATCCTTCAATAAATTCAGTCCTTCTGGTATAGAGGTAGTGTTTCTATCTTCTATCCTCCAGTTTGTATAGACCTAGTGTAATTATGTAGTCTATTATGTAGTAGGCAACTAGTATGCAGTATGTAGGCAACCTATACAGGTGAAGAAACTATACAGGTGTAGAACCTATACAGGTGCTCAGGTTCACTCCTAATTCAGTTTTAGCCGAGTTGGATCCTGCTCGGAACCCTAGTGAATCTAACATGGACAAAAGATGTTATGAAAGATATGTCTACATACTCTGTTTTAGTGCTTTATCGTGTTAGTGCTTAATAAAAATATACTATTTTGTGTACGAAACCCTTACAAAAAAATCTCAGATTATGCAATACAGCCTAACTTAAGCAAAAATTATTTTACAACTATGGTATTTTACCTAAAATAGTGTTTAAGTATACATTATTTTCTAGTATCTACTTAAACACTGAAAAAATCGATCAAGTAATATAAGCAGATCAACACAATGACATTCAAATATTCGTCGCAACCCAAAAATACGATACTCATGATTCGCGCATAAATTGCCTGCTGTATTATACAATGCCGGCTATGCGTCGCAGTCGAAGAATATTTCCCACTGCAGCTAAATTCGGCCTATAAATTGTATTGATAAACGACGGTATTAGGAGCAAACCTAAAATCGCCCATTACAGTCGGCTGGTTCACAGAGGCCGAATAAGATTTAATTTGCACACTGTCTGTACGTAACAAATGATTGTACATTTAGTAACTATACATTAATAAAGTAGGTGCTTACGAGGAAGCATGCTAGGTTGGCTGTGGTTGTACCGTGTTGACAAAGTGGCACACAGTGGTCGTGGGTTCAAAAACGCACAACCTCTTATTTTTATTCTATAAAAATTATTTGTGCTTTAAAACGGTGAAAGCAAAAGAAAGGTGAAACGTCGTGAGACTGGCTAGTTCTGAGAACTTTGAAAGTTTGAAGATTTTATCATTTACAACCCGCACTTGGCCAGCGTGCTGAATTAAGGCCTAATCTCTCTCGTCAAGACTGAAGTCCCTGTGTCCCACCCAGCAGGGGGAACATAAGTAGGTGTTATTATGAAGCATGCTAAGATTTTGTGATTGATGGAACGTCCCTCACATCTACATAATATGGATTATGTTAGATTTGGCATTTTTCACGTCGTTCGTTTCTCAATATTTTGTAATCAGAATGAAAAATCAGAATGTACACTTATAAAAATAAATAAAACCTCGAAAGATATTTGTCATAGAAACTCGTAAACAATCTTCTGTTTCAATTTTGGAAAGGCCACAATAAGTAAATGAATAATTCGCGTAGCAACATCAAGCCTTGTGGTAGCTTGTGTTACATTATGCGAATAGGTTTTTTAAAGCGAATTTCCTCTGCTTTACTAACAATGCTGTCATAGCATTATGCCTTAACTGATAGACTTCGACTTTTTTAGAGCATATTCAAACACCAACTCTTACCTTTAGGTTTTTTTAAGCTCTTTGTAGCTTGAAGCCTGTCCGTTCAGCTTGGCCCTTTATGAAACAAAATGGGGAACATTTCAGGAAAGTTTTCGTAAAAAGGGTACTAGAGATGTTCATCTGATTTTTAACAGTGACTGACACATTTGGCATGTTAGGTTTATCAGGTTTTTTGGGCCATATAGGCCGGGATCCGTAGTACATGGAAATCAAGTGATTACTAACAAGCTAATTTTTGGTGAGTAGCTTCGTTTCGATGAGACGACCAAAAATATCCTATACCCAAATCTCGATTGTGGTAGCTAACAGAGATATCAAGGATTAAAAAAATCAAGGATGTAAAACCGGGATAACGGACCACGAAATTTGTCGGACAATATGTCCGTTAGATTTTATATATATTAATTAAGTATACAACAAAAAATCAGCTGGTTAGTAATCATAGTAATCATTTAAATTGACCTCGTTTTCGATACATTTTCGAAATGGCGGACTCTTTGATCAAACCATAGGTTTTGTAGGACAAACATGTTTTTATATAATTTAGATAATTATCTTGAGATATAACATATTGTCCTACAAATTTCGTGGTCCGTTATCCCGGTTTTACATCCTTGATTTTTTTAATCCTTGATATCTCTGTTAGCTACCACAATCGAGAGTTGGGTATAGGATATCTTTGGACGTCTCATCGAAACGAAGCTACTCACCAAAAATTAGCTTGTTAGTAATCACTTGATTTCCATGTACTACGGATCCCTGACTAATACTTTTGAACTTTTTCAGTTTCTAAAAATCAATTTAGACACCTCTCCGCTCTCGAGATTTGTTCAATCGTCAAAGCATACACTTTTTTAATTCGACTTGTCTTAATTCGCTTTTTGGTTGTTAACTTTAACTCGTTGCTTTTATCAGTAAAATAGGAACACGGTTGTTTATGTAAAAACAGTTACTGATGTATCGAATGACATCAAAAATGTGTCTGTCCCATGATCGCAAACATCAGTGGCTGTTAACGAACAATTTCAATTTACTCTTCCAACAGTTTAGCAACAAGCTTTCCAGTTTCAACCATTTCATTTTTGTGGTGACCGTTATTGGAATAGTAATTTGATAGTTAAATACAGGCGGATACATTTCTGAAATTTTAGACGAGTGGGTATCGTGTAATTTCAATGCAAAATGCCTTATGCATTGTTTCGATGAAGACCAAAGAGAATCAAGAATTCCTTATGACCCGAGAACTGACATTCATTTTTGGGAGGGTATTTATTTAGTATTTGAGGCAAGCTATTGTATTTATGATCTGCAGATTTGGGTGCTGAATATTGGGACTTTTTTTGGATCATCTGGCAAACCAAATACTTTATTTGAGGTGAATTATTCATAAGATAGGATTCTATAATTTTTTGATCCCTATGTTGGTGAGAGGTTCCACCTGCCAGATGATCTTAAAAGTCATGTTCAGCTGTCGAATCAGCTTCATCATTATCATCCAGACCAGCAGAACTGTATTGGGATGTAGTATGATACACCTATTTTTTTTAGCGTATGGTGTCCCATTGTAAGGCAAAGGCATCCCCCATATCCTTCCATTTGTCCCGGACTCCGGTCATACGCCTAAGATATACTTACAAAAGTATAAAAACCAATTTTTAACATATTTCGCAGACAAAACAGTCAGACTGGAATAAATATCTGCAGACCTTCACCCACCGCCCCTCAGAGGTCGTCAACAAAAATAAACTTTGATACATTAAACTCATAAAGACCCAATACAGCTCCGTGGCATCGCTCTGACGTAAATATTTCAGACGTTAGTGCAGTTTAATAAATCCGAGGTATTGCCAGTCCAGTTCTCTCCACCGCTTTGTACGCATCTCTTACTAAAGCCCACCTTAACCCTCTTAGTACTGGTACCCATTGAAATGGATTTCGACAATTAATACAATTGCTTTGCCGTGGTACGGATATGTCCCAATTAGGGCGGGTGCAATCGATGTTCTGTACTGTTCCTTCATGTCATAGCTGTTTATTTATGAACAGTCACTATTAATAGAATTATGATTTATACAAAGTCTCTTTTCTCTCAAATTCAAAACATTTTTCTCATTCAAATAAAATAGAAATGAAAACTTTTTAATACTAAAACTACTCACAGCATAAGGCTCTGTAACCTCTAACATTTTTGTTTTATTGATTATTAGTAATTTTATAGATGTTATTTTAATTAAAACAAAATTAAATAGAACCTAATATTTAGAACCCTATCGGTTTTACCATGTCAGTATATTTGCGGTTATACAAACATGATGATGACGATGAATAACGTAGTTGTAATCTTGCATAGTTCAAATTAAATAGATATATCATATTTAATGATAAAAATTTATATATTTACCCAAAGAAACGCGACATTTGGAGAAAGATTTAAAAGATTTACAATGTGACATGTCAGACTAAAAAACCGTCACAGATACAATTACTTTCTGACTTCGTCAATCAATAAAAATGGCGTCAAACACAAAATTTGAGAGCTGCACAGAATTAGATTAATTTAACATGCTAATATCCTAAACGCCAGTAAATAACCCTTGTTTGGAGTTAAATGTTGGCGCATAATTCACATACCGTTCGTACATAGACATTAAGCATTTAATGGCCTAGAGATTTATTTAGAACCTAAAACGACCGACGCCTAATCATGCACGTGTTCATGAATTTAGATTCGCTTAGACTTAGGGTTGGTTTTGCACACTACTTCTGATTAACAAAATATGTATATTTACATTATAAGGTTTTATAACTGTCAATCGATGTTAACATTAAAAAAAAAACAAAAAAAAAAGTGGCCAAGTGCGAGTCGGACTCGCCCATGTAGGCTTCCGCAGCAATTGTTTATATGAAATAGTTTATGACGTATTATAAAAAAACTACTTGATAGATTTCGTTCAAACCAATTTTCGTTGTTAGTTTTTATGGTTATGTATAATATATATTTTTTCTAGATTTATCATCCTCTTAGTTTAGAAATTAGAGGGGGGGGGACACTCTGTTTTCCACTTTGGAAGAGTCTCACGTCCAAACTATTAAGTTTAGAATTAAATGGTTTTAGAAACATTGTTATGATTTTAGAAGACCTATTCATAGATACCCCACACGTATGGGTTGGATTAAAAAAAAGTTTTTAAATTTCAGTCCTATGTATGGGGACCCCCGAATTTTATGATTTTTTTTTCAATTATTTTCTGAAATCTTAGTGCGGTTAACAGAATACATCTACTCACCAAATTTCAACGTTATAGCTCTTATAGTTTCCGAGAAAAACGGCTGTGACATACGGACGGACAGACGGACGGACGGACGGACGGACGGACGGACGGACGGACGGACGGACGGACGGACATGACGAATCTATAAGGGTTCCGTTTTTGCCATTTGGCTACGGAACCCTAAAAAGGTATAAGCGAAGTGTGTTAATCCATGTTAACCAATGGGTGCCATGCTATACTATAATATCGGCAGCTGCGTCGTTCCTTGTAGGTACTGTACCAACCAGGGTAAGTGTGGTGATTACACCAAATCCCCAAGACCTATTATGGATTCTATTGGGGAGACAAGTGTCTAGTGAGACATTATGTATATTGTTATGATAATGCTGTAACTTAAAAAAAGCCGCGGGCGTTAATGTAGTTACTTAACCACACATATTTACGTTCCCTCTGCTGAGACACAGGGACATTATATCGTGACCAGAGAGAAAATGCCGTAATTCACTACGCTGGCAAAGAGAAGATTTCAGTATATGACGATTGCCGGTTTTCTCACGAAGTTTGCCTATATTGCACGTGTTTTTATAGAGTTTAAATAGCGCACGTAAATTTCAAAAAAAAATCTGATGTGTGCTGCGGGTTTTGAACAAAACCGTCAGAATGAAAGTCGAGTGTGCCCTCGCTTAGCCAACACCATTTAAGGTAGTATATTCGTTTATAATCCGCAATACAATTACTGGCGATGAATTCCGTCGAAATCAGACAACCCTGGGACATCTATTCGTAGTGCTTGTCCGTGACAAAATGGAAGAGCGGTAATAATTAATTCATAGGCTTTGTTTATTTTCTTGGTCCATTGTTTTGTGAATGAGATAATATTAAATAATTCAATTTTAGATAAGTTACTAATGTGGTAGTGCGCGTTTTAGTTAATCAGCTGATTTATAAAACATCAACAAGGTAATTTCTAATTTATTCTATAATATGCTATCGAGACATTTCGGGTTAATGTAGTGCCCATAATATTCATAGATAAATAAGTATTGATCAAAACCACGTTTTAGGATAACAAAATTGTTTATTTTATGAAGATCTTCATAATTATTTTTATTAATGCCATTAAAAACAACAAAACCAAAAAAATCAGACAATTTGTGTTAAGCTAATTAGTTAAACGTATTTACTAAGATGGAAAAAATACAATATCTATTCAATTTTTTTCAATTGTTGGATGTCCATTGTCAAATCTTTTTCCAGTTTCTCATTTCCAGTTCTTTCGGTCAAAATTAACAACTTGCATCCACCTTGAACCAACCAATCTAACTATTTTATTGCAAATAAAACACCCAGACCTTTTGGAACAAGCATCTACAGATGGTTCAAACGTTTGTGCCGAGACTGGAATAGAACCCGCAAATTGCTAGCCAACGTAACCCACCGGGCCACAGAGGTCGATAAAACTATTTTGACTATTACGTAGACTAATAAATTTAGGCGTGTCCCTAGGCTAAATAAACGTATTAGGCTAGCCATCCACGCCGGCCGTGCACCTACCAGGTCAAATTCAATTTCTGAAGGATGCAGTGGACCGTATGTGGTCACAGCCTTGCATCTATCACCGCAATTTGACTATCGGCCGATCAGTAGCGATCGAATTTTGGAAGGTAGATGAGAATAGCTATCACTGCATAAAAAGTTCTACTTGCGTTTAAGTTTGAATTATTAAGAAATGTAGGATCTTTGTGTTGGTAGGGATGGATGAAAGGCTGTATGCAGCTGAAATGCGAATGTTGAGATGGATCTGTGTAATGAGAATGGTTAAATTCGGATTGAGTTTATTAAAGGTGTGAAAGTTTCACAAGTGACGGATAAGGTAAGGAGCAAAACTTACGAAAGGGTCCTTCTTATTAAATAAATAAATTAATTAAGTAAATAAATTACTTAACTTCCGAGAAAAAAATCTCTAATCTATGATTTTTGTTTACATTTTATTTCTGAAAATAGTGTGATTTTCCAGAAAAACTCGTATTTAAAAGAAACTCCTTACACAATAGCTGTTTTACTAAACAAAGTACACACGAACAATGACAGTTTACATGCTAACACTACACTTTAAGCGTTAACATACACTTTGAAATTAACAAACAAATCGAAAACAATTACGCGAAACGAACAGTGAAATAGTTTTCTAAATAACTGAAGACAATGGAAGAATTTATTCTCGAGTAGTTTATGCATGCGTGTTGAATCTCGAGTTTGTTTATTTTTCGTGGGATTGCGATTTTGATAGCAAATATTGGCGATTACAAGAACATTTTACAGTAATACATATTCAAGCAATTAATACAATACCGCGCGAGTATTCTTTATTCAAATCTGGGTTGAATACACCGTTCGTCATCCCAGTAATGTCAGTGTCAATTGAACGACAAGGTTGAATCTTTGAATCTATAAAAAGAAGCTTATTCCTTTGTTTGATTATTGAAGAAGAAGAAGGATAAAAACGCCTGCTACTCGTATTAGAATTAATATTTAGCAAATTGCAGTTATCTTTAAACATGAGATTTATCTTAACAAACAGTAAATACTAAAATATACCACAGTTTTTAAAAATAAGTAATAATTTCCACTCATTATCCACAAGCACGGTGCCATGATACCCTCACACGAGCTCCAATGAATGATACATAGGAAATTAACATTTTCAGCGATCAAATGGAAAATATTAAATGAAATGAAAATAATATGAAATAAGTATAAAGTTTTTGCTAAGCGAACCATCGACTATGTAAAAAAAGTTTGCGAGGGAAATCGCGTTTCAGATAGGGCTGCCCCTAGAATAAATGTAAATATTTCTGGACAATTCACAAAGCAACAATTAGCCCCGTGGTAAGCACGAAACTTGTGTTACGGGTGCTAGACTCAGATAAACTTATTAGAATATACAAAGATAGATAAGTCATTTTAATAATTATAAATGAAACCCCAAAAACACCCAGCATAAATATTTGACAAATACAAATTTATTGTTCCAAAACTGGAATCGAATCCGTAACCTTTCGTCAGACTGGTTCCTTGTTTTTATTTAGGCACATCTCGATACGAAAATACCAATTTGAATCCTATTAAAAACATATTATCACGTATTACAACTTAACATTACTTTCATTAATTAAAATTCATTATTGTTTATGGATGATTAGCCGTTAAACCTAATTGCAATGTTATTAATTGGTGCACTTGGAAAGAGGGCCATTCCTTCTGTCCTTCAATATCTATCGTTTAACGACTTGTAAAGTTTATTTATCAGGTGGTTTCAACAAATTCTACTAAATTTATTGATCTAGTTATTGTTTTTAAGCCCTTTTTGTTAAGTTGCCACGTTCCTTTTTCCGCATTCTTACTTTCAGCCTTTGAAACATAATATTATATGACTCTTAAAATTTACTAAAGTTACTTATGCCTTTTTTAGCCATTTTGTTAAGTTATCTTCCCCTCTAGCTTGCCACGGTGCACTGTTTAACTTGCAATTTATATATTACCCTGATAAAATATATTGTGTTGCCCATTGGTAAAAATTTTCCAACAAATCAATTGCAAATGCACAATAAATATCGTAGCCGTTCCTGGGATTAGCACGTTCAAGCAAACAATTAAAACAAAAAGACTTCAGCTTAATAACAAACGATACGATTTTAAGCCATGCTGACATTAAGTTTGCACAGTATGGGGATGAAACAAATACTGTATGGAATACGCTAGATTTTCTCATAAAATATTGGCAATTGCTCTTTTTGTGTACATTCAAGAGGATTAGAAAAAAACAAAATACCAAGTCGTTAGTGGGGGAAGTGTGAATGCGCATTTAGAATTTCTGATCAATAGGCAAATCTTTACAGTGATTTGGACGGGTGGGGAATTGGTCAAGACTCGCAAGTGACCAAATAACGTAAGATTTTGAAAGCGAGTGTGCAACAGTAAGTAAATATTGTTTCAAATGAATATTGTTAAATAATTTTTTTATTAAATGATTTATATCTTGTTTAAAAAATCGGTTTACTAGTTGTATATATAGTGAACCAGCGTTCACTATAAACCTTCAGCTATAAGCTTTCTTTAAATCACCTGTCCTACTGTTGGTGGGCATCCGACGCTGCATGTGCTGATCCACGGCCTCTACTTAACTTTTCGGCCCCATCGACCATCTGTTCTACATGGACACGCTATATTGCCTGCCCATTGCTATTTCAACATGCATTCTCTTGGCTATGCCGGCGAGCCTTGTTCTCAGTATCTTTACTTTGCTGAATCAATCTCATAGTTAAATTTGAAGCATAGCTTTATTTTACCACAACTCTTTGAGCAACTCTCGAGTGCTAACGTTCCTCGTATGCCACAGTACCGCCGCTCACACCCTGCGCCTAATTTACAAGAGGGGTGGCGCGATCGAATTCACACCTATAGCACATTGATCGCGCCTCAATCGAATTCGGACCTACTTTGATCGAGTCCTTCATATATGATTTATTTTAGTTTTTATCGATTAAAACGATTAACGGGCGAAATTTTTAATCGCGTTAGTTGTTCCAGGACCAAAAAATGAGGTATTGGCTATCCGGAGACACCCAAACAGTGTTTGTTATATAGTTCCTAATCATTAATTAATTGTACCATATGCACTGTAAAAAATAGTTTTATATTTGGTAGAACATAAAATCTGAATAAAAATCACGTACCCATACGAGATTATGTGATACAATGAGCCATTTTAGGCTCTTACAATCCCAAATTTATACCCCAACCAAATATTAAGCAGCAGAAACCGCGCAGGGCCATTAGAAATTTAGGACTATTACAGGACGAGCATGCACAAATAACATTAATATAAAGTAGAATCGAACCAGCTATCGATTAGACGGCACCGTTCACAACAATTAATGACCTGTATGTCCCGACGAGGCTATGGCAAAACAAATACCGGCTGCACTACGGGGTGTGCCGGGATTTCCGACCCGATTCGCCCCCAAATGCAAACGATGTATTTTCGCCAATGCTTTGTAATCGATACTAAGTTATGCCTTACGCCTTATACGTCTACGATGGCACTACCACCAGCAACTTTTAACTTTGTCGACTTTTATGAAGCGAGCGAAAGTCTGCCTGCGACGCAAGAGATTGCGGATTCGGACCGCCTCGGAACAAAATTATGATCTGCAAATATTTATTTCGCCTGTTTTGGGTGTTTTATACGTATATTAAATATATATCTATGTATGATGTATATTCTATTAAGTAAAGAAATCTAGCACCCGTAACACAAGCTCTGAGCTTACCACGGGGATAAATGTTGCTTTGTGAACTGTCCAGCAATATTTTTTTTATTTAATCGTTATCTTGTTCTATAAACAATACTGTGACTGAAGCGTAAAATATCTATCAAATAGATAAAGGTTGCGAAATACCACATGTCCAGTCATGTAACTCTAACCTTTACAACATTCTATGAACGTAATTAGAATTCTTTAAAATAAATTATTTCTTCAATGTTAAAAGTATTCACCGACATAGTAGTGTAGAATAAGCACGTTGAAATGTTAAATGCGCGATATATACAAGGTTTTTATATTATTAAAAACTAATTTTACTGGGTTTTTAGATACGATCGTGAGCACTTATAATATGAATTTTGGGAATGCTAAACATACCTAAAAGAGACAGAATAGAAGCTAGTTTTATGAAAGCCGATATTAAAAATGCAACACTGCTATCGAAAATTTTTAACGTAAAACGTACAGCCACAAAACGAAAACACAAGAAAATCCGCCGCACCAATAAAGGCTGCACGATCAAAAGTGTATGCAAGTTTGATGGAATTAAAATGTAAAATAAAAGAAACAGGATGTATATGGAAGGGTGCAGTGGGGATGTGACTGAGTACCCGCATAACCCCCCGCGTAGGGGTGCTTAGCTTAGACAATTTTAGTATAACGTGTCGCGAAATAATGCATAGGAGTCATATCGTATGCATAGCCTGTCGCAGCATGGCTTGTTTATGTGCCCGGCCCTTCAGTCTTTTTGCAAGTGTCTTTTAAAATTCAGAAAGTCATTTTGTTTCGGACTCTATAAGTTCTACGCGGTTTCGTGGACTCTTTCAGGAATACTGAGATTTGGGTCATTTAACCCTTCGTTCAGTATCGCTTTTAAATAATTTCATTTCAAGTATATTTCAGCCCAGGGTCTTTCTTAATTTAAAATAGACTTGACTTAATTTTGTAAGTCACACATATTTTTATATATCATAATGTCTCATTTAATGCAACAACTTGTTTTCTTTCCGATAAAGTAAATGGTTATAAATCAAAATATGATAGAAATACACACGTGGTATTTGCAGCCAAATTAAAAAAAAAAAGATTTGTATGTGAACCGGTGTTCATCTATATATGTCACCTTTATAATGTTTTTTTTTTTAAGTTTGAAACCACAACATACTGGAATATAAATGTATAACTCTTTCGAAATAATATACGAAACTATTTTTAAATTCCATGGCGAATCAGCAAGCAACACAGAGTTTTAAACAATTGCAACTGATGAAATAAACAATACCCTTTTTATTTGTTCCATTTCTATCACTGTGGCTTGCAGACTACGTGCCCAGCACGTAAAATCTCTACAAAAACTCACATCCATACAAATATTTGCATTATGACAATAGTCCATCAGTGGACGAAGATATTTGAATATTGGTTCATTGACGTGTCCAGATATGGACTGGAATTGACAATTGCTGAAATTCGTGATGCATCCCAATCCCAGAATCTACTTATAACCGTCCTATATACGGAGCCCTGCCAGTTAAGGGTTATTGAACAAGTTTAGTTAATTTCTTATAAGAAATTTCTAGCATGCAATCGCAATACAATGATAAAAAACATAAGCATACCCACATGTTTTTTGTTTAAAAATTATTATTTTTCCGTTTGAACTTTAGCGTATTTAACCATTTAATAAAGTTTTGTAACAAGTTCGGTCGTTTAGTTAACCCTAACACAATAAGGGACTATTTCTTTACAACACGATCAATTATTTCCTCCGCGGCATTTATCGTCGTCGTATTTTTTTTATTTCCTTTCTTGGTGTTTCACCAATTACATAATAATTACTTACCTAAAGTAACTATGTACAAGTAATAAGGCTAAGTGTTTAGGCTTTGCGTTTCTTTTTTCTTCACGACTTAATTAGTATGGATAATCTTATCTATCGATCCATACACATGTGTATGGTATCATCATCACTAACTCGCCATTTTTGCGAATTGGCTGTGTCAAATAGTATAGAAGTAAGACATAAGCTAAGATATGTCCGTTTATGAAAAGAGACGATTGCTATTTGACTTCTCTTTCATTCCTTTCAGACCTGTCAAAGAGACAAGTCTAAATAATAGATATAGACAATAGCCTCTTATGTTGTGATGTGGCGCGGCGTCCGAGCGACCGGAAATAACGCACTGTCAATCCATGATGTGGAGAAAACGTCTAGCTTATACGTCACTTCCGGTTATCGCGGTTTGTACGATTGAGGTTGATGCAGATTGTGGAAAGCTACGTAGCTATTCAAATATCAATCGGCTTATCAAGTTTTTTTTATAATTTATGAAACGTAAAAAGAAATAGTTAGGTACTTCGTTTTCTAATTGTCAGATTACATGTCATGCAATAGTTATAAGGATAAAATATTTTTTTATATTCATTTTAAACTATCAAGACAATGAATAAGTATACAATTAGAATGCTTTATTATGACATATAATATCAATATAATAATGATGCAGATCATATTACAAATAATTAACTGCAATGATAATACCAGTTATTTAATTGATAAACGCAAATAATTGTTCACTACAATAATATATTATATATTTTATAGCCCTTTGTTTCTTGTACGTACGTCCTTAGTCCAATTTCCGTCAACATAAACCAGTTCTAAGCCTATTTCCATTGAACAAAGCTAAACGGCTTCCGAATATTAGCAGTCGATCGAAAACTAAACGAAACACGCGTCTCGATCGTCGGATGAAAATTATCCAGCAAGCATTCCATTCGAAACCGCCGAAATTTCGAGCTTCAAATTCTTAACTAGCCCAGAGGGACGTTCAAATCTCGAAAATCTCTCCGATATCGCACGCGTTTCAGAATGTATGGTATTCGGAACGGTCGGGCATTGGCAAAGAGTTTTTAGAGCACTGTAGTGGCCGGTACCAAGGTCGCGTTTGTGCTGTCTTGGTACAGGGGCATTGCGTTTGTGCAACCTTGAACGGGGTTAAGATTGAGTGAAAATTTTGCTCCATAGACCAATAATAAATTAGTCACTCTTGCTTCATCGGTAATTTGATGTTTAGGTCAAATGATCAGGAAATATTTACATGATTACATAAATTAACAAAAAACTCATAGTCATAAACATTTACTATAATGGTTTTTGAAAACCCAACCAGTTATTTTTTTTCATAATAAATCCTTTTTGTTTCAGGTAAGTAATTCAGTCTGTAATATGGAGAGCCAAGAAATCAAACAATGGGGCAGCCTTAGGTAAGTGGAAACGTAATACGAGTATTATCAATACACAGGTGGTTCCAGGAATCTTCCATGACTAGCTACGTGATCCGGCTTTTCTTAGGCACGACAAAAACATTTACAATCACTGAACGTATAAAATTTCTAAATATCGGCAATTATAATATTAATAATATCAGTAATACAATTATTCAGTTAGACATGTGATAATTAGTTTATCCGCCACGCAAATGTTATAAATAAATAAATATAAATAAATATTGCAACAACTCACACATCAACATCTAGCCTATTGGTAAGCTCGAAGCTTATGTTACGGGTGCTAGATTTTTGATATAATAATGTAAGTATTTATATAATATAATTTTTGAAAGCGCTTAGTACTATTACCCGTGGGAAAAGCGGGTATATGCAGTTAAAAGTATTTTACGTTATTTGGATGAAAATACTTAAGGTTTTAAAAAGTTTTAAAATCATTGGCTGACCAAAAATACAAACTTTTGCCTATAAACATTACAGATAAAATATTTTATAAAAATTTAGATAAATTATAATATTATAGAAAAAAGGGGGGTGATTGATAATGATGATGATAAATAAATAAATAAATGTCGAGTCTAAGGGTCTCAGCACGTGACGATCCCTTTCCGAGTTGATATGTGTGCTGAGACCCTAAGTTAATCTTTGTTATTTTACGAATAAAATTGATTCATATCAATCAAACAATAGGTACCTAGTATAAATGCGTTCATCGACTAGACATTTCACTGAAGGAAAAGCCTTGGAATTGATAAATAATAGGGCTGGTAATAAGTGCAATGTCAAATGTGTTGTGCCGCAAGTCCATGTGAACTAATGTTGTGACGTACAAATAAGCGGGCATTACGCGGTGGCTAATAAGGATAATTTGAAATAGTACCTTTTACGGTTCTGAAGGGTAAATATAAGAGTCAATTGTAATTAAATACCAAAGGAAATATAGAATATGGTATAAGTTTTCATTTTGCGTAGTAGGCAGCGTAGTAGGTAACACTTATGTAGAGCGTACCCAAGTAGTAATTATAGGTCGTAGCCATTTCTTTTCCTTAGCAAAAATTACTTTAGTATAAAATATCTAGAATGAAAGAACTTAAATCTACTAATGGCGGGCGATAATTAAGAACTCCTTTTAGCGCGCGAACAAAAAGAATACCTTTCAAATTCCAAATTAAGAACTCTCGCCGCCATTTTGATTTTCACCGTTTCCGTAGCACAAACGAACGCTTATACTTAAAAGCACAAAAGTGCGAGTACATACCTATTAACACGGTGATGACAAACAAGGAAAGCAAAACCGAGCATTTCCACAAAAAACTCAACTCTGATAGGTAACGTAAAGTTCGTCTCAAAAGTTTTCCAACCTTGTTGCCTGTTCCCGCCAAAAGCGAGCCATAAAACGAAATGTTTCATTATCATCATCTGACGAAATATTTAACTAACCTCTTTTAGATTTTATTTACACATCCTTTGAAATGGCAACATAGACATTAATGGACATTCGCAAAGCGTCTTGAGGGCGCTCGAGCCAGGAGTAGATAGAGCAGGTTCACCTTTGTCGCGCCTCTTGTCACACCAAACAAGTGTAGACGTGAAGGCAGACATTTTTATAACAACTTCATTTGCGAAATAACCCGATTTGGTATATCAATACCCCATAACTAGCAACTACTTTATAATTGCGCACAATGGAAATAGAATTGGTGCTCAAATTTTGGTGCTCTAAGAATTGGTGCGCAATTTGGGAATACTTCATTAAAACACAACTCCATCGCAACAATTATAAGCAGGTACACACACGATTAGTAGGATTACTAAAGCATATATCTTTACTAATCCTACAAATAATATAAACGTGAAAGTTGGACAGAATGTGTGGATTTTCATTGCTATTTCGCGGAAAACCTTCAAATAGATTTTGAAGGCACTGCACAAAAATATAGCTTACATATTTTTTATATTATTTTACTGTGTTTCTGTTTTTTGGGTCTCAATAAATAAACAAACAAATAGGCTATATTCAACCGTGGTTGGAAAGTTAATTAAAATAGAAAGGGATTGAAAATACAATTTTTCAGACAAAAGATTCGATTTTTTGATACTGTTATGATACGCACCTTTACCTAACTCTAATTTGTGCCGGGAAAGTTACAAATAATTGCTTAAGCATGTGATCTAAAAATCGTCAATATAGGTCTCAGTATCAGACATGTTTTCAGATATATTGTGTTTATATAGGCTCACAATAAATACAATATCTCTGAAAACAAACTATCTTAATCCAGGACCGACCCTTACAGATTATTTTTAGTAAAGATTATTACAAGCACCAACTTAGACGAGGCACTGGAATAATATTGTAGAAATCTTTCCTTGAGCTTTGCTGGAGTATCTATTTTAATTATCTTTAAAACGGTTCTTCTTTCTGCATCAACAAGAACTTAGTTATCTCTGTAATGTTTCGTATCTAAGTAGATAATGTATAATTGATTGCGGTATTCTTCTTTCAATTAATTATTTGTTATATCACTTGGATATGTAACATTATCTTAAGGGCGAAAGTCACTTGCGTATTCATATAAATTTATTCAAACACATTTGCAAAAAAAAAACGGTTGCTTACCAAGTAGGTATAGCTTACAAATATGAGCAAAAAGTAAAATTTCCCATACTTAGATATACTGCCCTTCTTACGATAAACAGCGTAGGTGATATTTTTTTGTGAAAATGAGTTATTAGCATACTTGTAACATATTTGTAGCTCGCTTAGCTGATTACCGCTGTTTATCGTAAGAACGGCAGCATAGTGTTACGATTACGATTTACTTCATATGAAGAAACGGAGAAAAGTATCGAAGTCCAACCAGTCAACATCCATGAACCTTCAACCGTACATAAGATTTTAAAACGGCAATGTGGTACTAGATGGACCTAGGCGTAGTCATGAACCCCAAAACACTTTGCCTAAAGCAAATGTTTAAATAAAAAAATTCAAGGAAACATTGAAGGCAAACTTTTGAGCACGCTATGAATAATTGTTTGCCAGCGACATTTCCGTTGATATAACCAGCGCTTTTGCGTTATACTCGTTTCCGAACGCAATTTGTATGTTATAAATAATAAATAATTTGATAAAATGGGGTGTTGGGCTAAAACAATGTATCGGAGTTGAGCTTGGTTTGCGAGGTTGGAGCGGGGGCGAACGCGCTCTTACACAAATTATAAATTATAGGTGAACGTTATTTTTTTTGAATACATATTTCATTTTATATTGTACGGGGGAACGGGTGGCGTGGGGAGGTTAAAATAAAGAGAAGCGCAATTGAATTTTTAATATTTCATGAAGAGGGACGCGCGAGGCCAAAGCAGTTTTAATGGGGTTACGCTGCGAACGCTGCCCTAAACTGTTACTACTTACTCAAATCGTTATTATAATATTCATTTTAATGTTTGTTTCAAGATAAACTGCGAGTTTGAGAAAAAAATACAACACACATTAAAAACTTAAAACGAACACATTTGGAGTAAGTACCTTGTCGCTGTGAGAAATTTCTCACACGATCACTACGTAACCTTAAATAATATTTATATTTCTTAATATTGAGAAAGTTTAATTGAGTAAATCACTGAAAATATTGAATTCTAAAAATAAAAGTTTTGTAAATAGTACAAAATAAACCAAGAAGTATAAATAAATGTTTAAAACTACGAAGCACCAAGCACCAACCCTTAATACCCTGATGATAATATTCACATTTGGTGACAATATTTAAAATGTCTCTATATTGTTTTTAGAGAAAAATAAAAAAAAAATACTTTTACATTCCGATATTTTGATATATACAATTCATATAACAAGAGTTGTAGAAATTCTTATTTCGCTTACAACCCTACGCTACATTTACAGCCACAGGCGACAAAGTATATCCATCCCTTCTCATTACCTCTTCGAAGTCTGATACTATCCTGCCTTAATTAAAAGTTCTTTTATTCAGTTCGAACTGTCTTTTGATTAGTGATTCCTCAACTATTAGTTAGTAAGTAATACATTTGTAAAATTATTGTCCTGGCTGATACACAAAGAAGAATCGATAATGAGTTTTCATGCAAAAGTAGCCATTATTTCGAACATTCGTTATATTTTTCGCATAAAAATATTCTGTGACGATATTATAACGTGATAATTACAACACGTTACACTATTCTTGGTAAAGTTCTTCAACATTAGGGGTTCATATATGAATCACAAAAACTCTAACCCTAATTTTTACGTCAAATCCTAAAGCTCTTAACTTAGTTGGTATTTTCTCATAATCTCCAAAGCAATAGTCAGCTATCAAGCCATCAACCATCAAGTGTTTTGAAGAGTTCAAGCAAATTTTGAGTGAGTCGGTTTTTTACAGTTCATTTGATACAGAAAATGATACAAAAATAGGATCAAAAATAGTTTTTAGTATGTTTATGGAAATCTTAAATCATTTTCTAGATCAAAACTAACATGGAACTCTTATATCACATCATATCTGACCTCTGGCCCTTCAGTGGTCTACTTATGGGCCTCAGAATAAATCGAATAATATATATCGATATATTAATCGATTTATTCTGAGGCGAACATGTCAATATATATCGATATATTGACATGTTCGAGACAACTCTAGCTCATAGCCAACACACACAAGTAGCACGCTTGATCGCTTATTCCTTGCTGGTAAATGAAGCAAGTCTTGAGCTACGTATAACCACACTTCACGTACCACAAGCTACCATATATCTGATCGATGTCCGGGAGACCGCAACAACGGCAAAGGGTAAACCAATATTCGAATAATCCTAGACGCAAAATGCATCGACATCATTTGCAGGTGAATCAGAATTTCACAAGCGTTAACTAATATAATATGGTTCAGTAAATCCATGATAGTTGAATGAGATCACGATACTGTAAACTAAACTTGTTTGAATACAGTAGATTGATAGATGGGTGAAATCGGGATGAGCATGCAAATGATTCTTAAAATTCAATAGTATAGAAAGTATTACATTTTATATATCTGAAATAAAATAGGAGTCAGCATTCCAAATATAATTTATTTTTTAATTTTATTAGTCAATAAAAATAAAACAAAAGTTTTCTCGCCGTATGTCTGCCCCTGTGTAGCTATTATTAAAACTACGCAACGGATGCGGTTATTTTAAAGTAGGGTGATTAAACAATTAGTTTTAATATAATTAAAACTTAAACGCTTATTTTTTAAACAGTGTCTTGGGAAGACCTTGATCATGATATGATATGGGAAGACCTTGATTATGATATAATATCGTCGATATATAAAATGAAGCGGGTAACATTCCATGATTTAACTGTTTTTGAGTCTCCGTCTCTCCGTGAAGATGGCGCTTGAAACAGTGCTGAAATATCGGGAAACTAAATAAACAGTTAAATCCTTGATTTACCCATTACATGTTCAAATATTGTAAAAAACCATAAAAGTTATATCCGATACCATTGGAATATATATATATGTATATTGGAAATACCAAAGGAAAAATTGTTATTATACCATCACTTCAGCTTTGACAAGTGTGTAAGTAATGAGTTAAGCTATCACAAAGAAGGGAAATCAAAAGAGTCTTAATTGGTGCCAGGATGAATTGCAATCAATAAGCGATCTTGTAGCCTATAGATATCAAGTTGCATAGAATTCCGTCTTTGATACCGGGTGATTAGCAATTCAAACGCGAGGCCCAAGTGCGTTCCTTAATTAGAAGATTCCGGTGGTTCGATGGACGAAAATATGATTTCAATACATTCTACCTCTATAGCCTGTCAAGTGGTGCTGGCCTACGAAAACCGCCTCACCAGTGCAGGTGTTGTCAAATCTGAGGCTGAATGACGACTCAGTAATTTATATGACAGATAAGATATATAAAGAATAATAAATATTGCTGGACAATTTACACAGCCCTGTGGTAATCCCGATGCTTGTTGTAGTTACTAGATAATCTGATACACTTGATAGAATATACATAGATGGATTTAACACCCAGACACCCGGAACAGAAGAAGTCGTTCCGAGGCGGTAATAGAACTGAATGGCAGCAGCGTCGTTCTGCGATCAAAAACCCGTCTTGTAAGTGTGGTGGTGACTTAGGGCCAGTTTCACCGGATCTGATTCATTTTATTTCTGATCCAGATAAAGCTTCAGTTAACCTGACAGATATTAGTACCAAAATATGTATGTAGTTTATCTGGCAGATAAGTTACGGATAGGCTTTGTCCGTAACCAACGAAACTGGCCCTAAATCTCTAAAGATGGACAGAGCTTTGTCCAGTAGTGGAACGAAATTTGATTTGGTAAATGAACAATTTGGATGTTTAAAATGTAACTATTCGTCTTAATGTCAAAGACTATAAAGAGCAAACGCAATTGCACATTTTCCCAAATGATTTTCCCAAATGCTGGCAGATCAAACGAGAGCGTATTGATGCAGATAGTACTAATCAAAAAGACGAAGACCGTCCGAAAAGGCCAGCAATCAACGGTGAAAATATATTTTGGACGCAGTGGCGCCCCCTAGCTCGTTACAATTCCTTCGTCCTTTTCTTTTTAATTCTGCGTATTTTTATTTGCTATGATAAATTGTTACTGCGGGGGGTGGGTTGGGGTGGCAACGCTTTTGTTTCGGTAATTTTTTATGTCTGGTGTTGGGTATAATTGCGCGCAGGGTAGCGTATTGTACTATGTGGGTCAGATGTTTGCACCAGACCTCATGACCTGTTTGGCATGCCACTTCATTATAGCTTTGGGTGCTTATTGATGTTAAATGTGAAATAAATAAACGAAATTGAGTCTTGGCCATTATGTCTTCTACGAGTTTTGATATGGTGGGTTCATAACACAGTTTGTGCGATGAGTTCACAAGACAACATCGACCTATAAATATACTCAAATATTTTTCACAGATACACGCTATAATGGACCAAGAGCCTGTGATGGCCAGACCTTCCTTTAATTCACAAGCGTGAAAATTCTTTCATGTGTATGTCTAACATAGGTAAGAATAACCCCCAAACATGAAACCTGGATCGCGGTTGCTTTGGGAGATAACAACCTTTTACCTGTTATCTCCCAAAGGAACCACGATCCAGGTTTCATGTTTGGGGGTTATTCTTACCTATGTTAGACATACACATGAAAGAATTTTCACGCTTGTGAATTAAAGGAAGGTCTGGCCAGACCGGGCTCTTAGTATAGACTAATAACCTGTGATGGCCAGACCTTCCTTTAATTCTGAAGCGTGAAAATTATTTTATGTGTATGTCTAACATAGGTAAGAATAACCCCCAAACATGAAACCTGGATCGTGGTTCCTTTGGGAGATAACAGGTAAAAGGTTGTTATCTCCCAAAGCAACCGCGATCCAGGTTTCATGTTTGGGGGTTATTCTTACCTATGTTAGACATACACATGAAAGAATTTTCACGCTTGTGAATTAAAGGAAGGTCTGGCCATCACGGGCTCTTAGGTTATAATGTTGACTTACTTATTTTTTATATTATTTAGTGTCAAATTTGAGATGGTTGCTTTATATTGTATTTTGCCAAAATTAAATGTACCTAATTAGTACTATCGTAAACTACCGCCAAGGTCTAGATAAAGATAAAGATGAAGAACCTTTGTCTGAAAACAACTCCCAATTCTAGCTATAAGTACCTACATTATTTTTTGTTGAAGCAGGTGCGGTGTTTTCATATTTTTAACAAACTTTCAGTATAATTTCAACCGGTGACTCACGCGGAAGTTTTAGCCGTAACTTTTAATAATGAAAAAAATTGTGGATGGATCCACGTCGGCCCTAATTTTATGTTGGAAGTAGTTTGAAAAGTCAATGCACTCTGTGAATGAAACTTAAGTTATACAAAATAATTCATAATAATAATTAGGTATCAATTAGTTACTAGTTTGTAAATATGTATTCGTATTCATGTGCTAATATGTTCATGTCGTTATAGCCCGAATATGTCATTCATAGCCTTCTGGATTATAATATTACCATTTTATACATATAATGCAAATATTTATTAAACAGTTAATGAAACTTTTTCTTGTAATTAAAAACTCAAATTTAGGTGCTTTTCTATTTTAAATAGTCGTAGTAGCCCATGGCAGGTTTAATAGGTAAGAAATATGGGAATAAAGCGGGCAAAGGACAAAGGTCAACTAGTACCTACTTTCATATATTTGACTTTTTTAAACAATAAGACAATACATTTTGTACAACGGGAATTACTCACGTATTTACATAGGAGTTTAAACAACTCTCGACGTTTCGACCACAACAAGAGCAGTCTTTATCAGGAGGAGTGAGCGAAAAAAAATTTTGAAAGTGAAATAATATGACAATAAACTACGACAATGGTGGATAAAAACGAAGTGCAAAGCACAAAGTCCCGCGAGTAGTGTCGTGCGAATACATTGAAATAATACAGAGTAAGTTCAAGTCCCGATGCAGAATCACAGACGCATCTGCATTATTCTATACATAATGGATGGTGCCTCAATGTTACTTTTTAATATTCAGATATCAAAGGATTGCGTAAAGTAGAAACATTAATGCATTATTCCAAGGCTGTTCCGCTGTTTTGAGATAATATTTGAATCATCACTTGGAAGGACATGATCAGGTCTTTGCCCAACAATGGGATACCACATGCCGATTAAAATAATGTGATCATATATTATAGGTATCACATTTTAAGAAACTATTATAATGTCTGATGTCGTTCATCCCTGTAAAATGTATCTATTCTTAGGCCAAAACTCACTACAATTGTAGTGGTTGGTATAATTGGAGGTTATGGTTTGTGGTTCAAAATAATAGCAGTAGAAATTAAGTACTCGCAATCATCACCACATTTTCATCCAAATATTTTTGATACGGGGATATTTAAAATAGCCTATTTATTTATTATAGAATCCAGAACATAATATTACAGTTTAACCAATATATTGAAATTATTAATGCATTATTCCTATAACATTCGACAATAATATGGCTTTAAATTTCCTAACTAGAGTAAATGATGACTACAATACCACACAATTTTACCAATCCCACTGTTGGGACACATATACTTCTCTTTCCACCGCGTTGTCCAAGTGCAGCTTGATGAATGTCACATGTTTAATAATCAAACTCTCCAAAGTTCTTTAAACATGACCGTTTCCTCACGACGTTTGCTTTCACCGAATTGAACACGAATTTAAACCGTACATACATTTTCCTGATCAAAAATCCAGAGTCGCGTGTCCAGGTTTGAACCCACGATCTTCGGAATGAGTGTCGAGTATGTCAACCTTGGTCAATAAGCCGTTAAAAAATACAAAAATGCCCATTATTTCTGGCAATTCACATAGTTGTCTTATAATACAGTTTCCAGTAAAAAGTAAACACAATTTAATACGAACCAGGATATTATGATCTGGTGTCAAAACTAGCGGAGCTGAATGGGCACGCCTAGGGTTGCCACAAACACGGATAATATCGTTTTTATCATTTTATCTTGCGTGGTCTCATTATAAATAGAACTGAATCTAAGTTTATATCTCAGATTTTAGAATTGGTCACATAAAGTACGTGTTTACGCAATTAACGTTAGCACTGACAAGGCAAAATTATTAATTTTATGATGATTACGTCTACTTTAATTTTTGAAAAAAATATAAAGTTAGATTACTTGATATTTGTAATGACGGATCATTAGATATAAAGAAGAACCGTGCTCAGTTGTGGGATACGACATGGGTTGTTATAATGATGATGATGAAATTATGAAAATAATGATTAATAATGCCTGAAATACATGATTTTATTATTATTATTATGTTGCTAAAGAACGGTTTTGTTTTGACAGCCCTATGTGCACCGGACACTTGATTCGCGGATATGAATGTAGATTTACACTATGTTACAACTACCTCAATGAAATCGGTTAGAAACAATAACATGTCGCTTGATAACTCGGTATCTGTTATATAAACTTTTTGAAGAAATGAAATAGGTAAATACGAGTTTACACTAACAATAATAAGAAGCAATTCGTGTTATTTGTATTTGACGTGTAAAAAGTTTACCAAATAAGTTGATTATTTCGATCATTATTCCGATTATTCCAATACATTTCATTCGACCTTACAATCTATACTAATATTATAAAGAGGAAAGATTTGTTTGTATGTTTGTTTGTAACGAATAGGCTCCGAAACCACTGGACCGATTTCAAAAATTCTTTCACCTTTGGAAAGCTACATTATCCCCGAGTAACATAGGCTATATTATATTTAAAAAAAAAATAGGGATCCTTACTAAAACTCCAATAATGTAACAACTAATATTATAAAGAGGAAAGATTTGTTTGTATGTTTGTTTGTAACGAATAGGCTCCGAAACCACTGGACCGATTTCAAAAATTCTTTCACCTTTGGAAAGCTACATTATCCCCGAGTAACATAGGCTATATTATATTAAAAAAAAAATAGGGATCCTTACTAAAACTCCAATAATGTAACATAAGGTGTAAAAAAAGACCTGAAAAATTCCTTACGTCGCGTGCGCTGCGAAAACTATTGATGATAGAACAAAATCATGTACTACGACTTTGCAGAACTCATCATTATCTACAAAAAATGTCGCGACAGCATATGTCTAAATATTATAGTTATGTCACAGTAAGCAGTTTTTTATTCTAAAATATTAATTTATATATGCCGCCTCTTGAAAGGGTCTTCATTTTTACCTTGGTATTAATCCTTATCAAAATAAATTACTTTATATTCAAGACGGCTTTAATACCTTTTTATAACTTTTTGAATTATTCAATTCGGACCTTTAATTCGGAAGATATCACGAGTTAAAAATGCAAGTATTAGAAAAAAGTCTAGAGGTTGTCGCTCACCGCGCTCAGCTAGTCAGCATGCGATGTAGACTCCATGTAAGCGTCACACGTACGGGGAGGGGGGGAGTCAATGTAATGTAATATATATGTAATAATCCTAATCCTAACATAGGCTACTTTTTACCGCGGAAAAATACATACTTCGGCTGAAAAATATATGCTTACGCATTCGATTTAGATAAAAATTAGTATGCAGAAGATAGTTGCAAATAAAAGTAATATGGCGAGAGACTTTTATATACTAGCAGCCCCCGCGAACTTCGTCTCGCCATATACTTTTATTTGCAACTATATCCATACTAAATTTCATCGAAATCGAATTTTCCCTCGTAAGCATTTATTTTCCCGTGGAAGCATTTAATTTTTACGCGGTAAAAAGTCTCTCGCCATATACTTTTATTTGCAACTATCTACATACCTACTAAATTTCATCGAAATCGAATCGAATTTTCCCACGTAATCATATATTTTCCCGTGGAAGCATGTATTTTCCTCGGTGAAAAGTCTCTCGCCATATACTCTTATTTGCAACTATCTTCTGCATACTAAATTTTATCTAAATCGATTTTTTCCGCGTAAGCATATATTTTTCCGCCGAAGTATGTATTTTTCCGCGGTAAAAAGTAGCCTATGTTAGGATTAGGATATTACATTACATTGACTCCCCCCCCGTTCCCGTACCCGTACCAGTGACGCTTACATGGAGTCTACATCGCATGCTGGCTAGCTGAGCGCGGTGAGCGACAACCTCTAGACTTTTTTCTAATACTTGCATTTTTAAACTCGTGATATCTTCCGAATGGAATGTCCGAATTGAATAATTCAAAAAGTTATAAAAAGGTATTAAAGCCGTCTTGAATATAAAGTAATTTATTTTGATAAGGATTAATACCAAGGTACAAATGAAGACCCTTTCAAGAGGCGGCATATATAAATTAATATTTTAGAATAAAAAACTGCTTACTGTGACATAACTATAATATTTAGACATATGCTGTCGCGACATTTTTTGTAGATAATGATGAGTTCTGCAAAGTCGTAGTACATGATTTTGTTCTATCATCAATAGTTTTCGCAGCGCACGCGACGTAAGGAATTTTTCAGGTCATTTTTTTACACCTTATGTTACATTATTGGAGTTTTAGTAAGGATCCCTAATTTTTTTTTAAATATAATATAGCCTATGTTACTCGGGGATAATGTAGCTTTCCAAAGGTGAAAGAATTTTTGAAATCGGTCCAGTAGTTTCGGAGCCTATTCGTTACAAACAAACAAACAAACAAACAAACAAATCTTTCCTCTTTATAATATTAGTATAGATTAAGGAGTCGAGATCGAAAAGATAAATATTTAAATTTATAAAATATCTTTTTTTTACTGTGTTCGCTTGTCCTCGTATACAGCCGAATACATCCTACAAATACTTAAAACAGCAGAGAATCTTTTATATTAAAAGATAAGAAAATACTAGGTACCTACAATGTAGATATTTGAGGCAAGTTGAAAACATGTGCCGTTTCCCCTCTGATACAGTAGTTCAACTGAGTAGTTCAACTAGTTGTACAAATAATACAACACTGTATTCGGTCTCCTATTATTACCTAAAAATTGTCTGATTACACAGTTGCCATGACCAAAATCGGTTAGGTTAGCATTACATTACATTGTTTTAACCTAAAAATTATGTCTCGGTATTAAGTAGACATGTCTGCAGTTTCGTGCTAGGATGGATATGTACCTAGGTATATATCCATCCTAGCTAAATATGTATACATATTTGGTTTTCCCTTTCTCTTTGTTCCCTTCCAGCTTGCCTCAAAAACTTTCCAATAATTGGTTCTCGTAATACTTTCCACAAGATAACTCTTTTTAACACCCAAATTATGACAGACACTAGTGAAAAATAAAACCCCAATACCATAACACCCCTATTCACGTTCCCACTGCTGGGACACAGGGCGACTCTCTTGGCGAGAGAGATTAGGCCTTAATTCACCACGCTGGCCAAGTGCGGGTTGGTGAATGACACATGTTCTTCAAACTTTGAAAAGTTCTCAGAACATGCCGGTTTCCTCACGATGGTTGCCTTCACCGTTAGAGCACGTGTTTTTAAAGCACACATAATTTTTCAAGAAGAAAAATCAGAGGTAAAAACCCCAATGACGACTCATAAAACAATAGATTCATAAGAATATTCTCATTCAATAAGTTTCATTTCAGTGTGAGTCTCAAAAGAAGCGCGATCCATTGTTCCAACCTTTCATCAAAATAAGTTTCCTCTTCCATAGTTTGAAAAAATGCTTTTTAAGACGTCTGAGTGAGTGTCACAGAACTACGCGGCTCGTTGAGCAAGCTTCTATTCATACATTTCAAGTGGAGAGGGGACTGTGGTAGTAATTCCCACTAAAGGCACAATGATCACAGAATATATAGGGATTCCTTGCTTTCTGCGTGGATTTTTGTATCATATAAATCGCTTGAAGTTGAGTAAGATCGATCGAGATTTTTTGAGATAACGATTGGTGCCCGCCGTGTCACATCTCATCTGTTACTGCAAGTATCATAAACATAAAAATATTAAGAACTAGCAGCCCCCGCGAACTTCGTCTCGCCATATAGGTACTTTTATTTGCAACTATCTAACTAAATTTCATCGAAATCGAATTTTCCCACGTAAGCATATATTTTCCCGTGGAAGCATGTATTTTCCGCGGTGAAAAGTCTCTCGCCATATACTTTTATTTGCAACTATCTTCTGCATACTAAATTTTATCTAAATCGATTTTTTCCGCGTAAGCATATATTTTTCCGCCGAAGTATGTATTTACCGCGGTAAAAAGTAGCCTATGTTAGGATTAGGATATTTTTTTTTTTTTTTTTTTTTTTTTTATCATATAAATCGCTTGCTTTTTTATCATATAAATCGCTTTCCTTTCTTTTAAAATACTATGTTACTTAAGCAAAGTTATTATTTTTTAGCTATTCTTTCGATTGGTATCATAAAAGTATAGTAATTTTTTTCCACATGTAAGTCGGTTCGATTCCCAGACAAAGCAAGTAATTTTTAGAAAATCTATGATTGCAGAATTACTTACTTTTAAAAATAAAATGAAGTCTTCTTTGAGCAAAATTCACTATCTACGATATTTAAGGTACTTCCCCTCCATGGCCCATAACTTTGGGACACCCTGTATACTTAGGACAGCAGTGACGTTTTGTGTACTGTGCCTTTCCTGCATATGATAATTTCAACAAAATCTATAATATTTTCTATTGAATACTTGACTAACTAATTCGTCTTCATTAATCAATATCAATTTACATATAATTATAAAAAACCTTTTAACTTGTGCAAAAGCGCAACAGCTGTTTTTTAAACATATGCTTATTATGTAAATAAATGATTACAAGAATACCATGTATATTTATAATTGATTATAATATGCATGAATAAAGTAATAGTTTTTGTTTGGTCATATATGGTATATTACTAAAGCTGTGCATACCACAAAATAGTGTTTATCACTCGCCATATAAAATGCCTTATTAATATGTAGGTATGTAATTAGTATTTTTCCGTTTGTTTCCGGTTAAAGATAATTGTTATTGTAATTATTATTTTGCCGTGGTATGAATAGAACTCATGTCTGCCCGCGAGTCTCATTAAATCGTCTTAGAGATTTAATATCAGAAGACACAGTTTACATCACGGCAAAATAATAATTACAATAACAATATAATACACTATTTTACTGTGATCAGTGATCACCAAACAGCCTGGTAAGCGTGGTGATTATACCAAATTCCCCAATACCTATCATGGGTTCCATTGGAGGAACCCCAGACTTGTAGCGGAATTAACAGAATAAAATTATGAGTAATTAGTATTGCAAAACCTATTAATACTAGTACAATACACAATACAATACATTACTCTTTATTGTACACAAAAACAAAAAAACACATAACAAAAAATAAAGGTACATAAAAAAGTGCAACAATGGGCGGCCTTATCACTTAGAGCGATCTCTTCCAGGCAACCTAGTACTACTAGTAACCTACTACTAGTACTACTAGTAGTAACCTAGTACTGCATACCACAATAGTTACCCTATTTTTAAATTATTGCACTTTAAAAAGGTAGTGCATAATTATTAAATGATCGTACCTGTATATTAACTGTTTTATTGATGTTTTTCGTCACCTACAAATGACGTGTAATTATGATATATTAACCGTGTGGTGTCAGTCTAAAAACAGAATTCCATCTCTTCCCTTCAGTCGTCAGATAATAATACCTATACCTAAGTGCCTTAATCAAAATAAATACTAGCGCTGCCCGGAATTTAAATAGACTACCCTGTGTCCCAGACCTGTAAATTTTTTCTACTAAGTTTCATCAAATTTGGATCATTGGATTAAAAGTTATGGCGGAACATACATAATGTACATATAGAAAAAAATCTAAAAATCGTCAAATTAGTTTCAGCATTGATCCTATAAACACAATATCACTGAAAACAAACTAACTGTCTCCATGACCGACCCTTACAGATTTATTATTAGTAAAGATAATTTGTATGTGGCATCGTAGCTACGACAATCACACACAAACAGGTCAAAATTCTCAAAAATCTAAAAGCAAATTAACATTAAAACGCATGGTAAAGTTTCACGGAACGCTGTGCTCTCGAAAGCTTTAACTTTGCACTCTTACCAAAGAACTCTATTGTTTTATGGACTGCATTTGTATCAATGTTTTTCCCTTTTTCTCGCGTTGTGAAGCTGTCGATCTCAAAGGTAGCTCTACTGTAGCGTGCTGCGTTCAAAAAGAAAGGACGCTTGCTAAGTAATGCGACGTAAAAACTACATGTAAACAGTATTGTAACAGTATTGTTATGCATATCATCAGCAGCATCAGCCCACGCCTATTTACCTTCTCACTGCTGGGACACTGGGACTTCTCTCTTATTCAGTTAGATGAAGCCTAAATTCACCACGCTGGCTAAGTCCGGGTTGGTGAATGACACAATGTCCTTCAAACTTTTCAAAGTTCTCAGATCATGCCGCTTTTCTCACGATGTTTGCTTTCTGCGTTAGAAAACATGTTTGTATAGGAGGACAACATTTAAAAAAAATATATGCTACCTACGTTTCCATATAGTATTGAAACATAGATAGTTCAGTTCTGTTTCTTGGTTATGTGGGGTTGTCACATTTCTGCCGGTGTCCATGTTAAGTGTAGACAAGAATTTTTATCTGTATTTTAATAGCGTCTGGCATTTAGTTGACACTAGACTTGTTGACACTGCATCGTTGAATAAAGACCTTTGCATCAGACAGTATAAGCAAAAATAATTGACCCAATAACAACTTGTTGTTATTGAATGAATGAATGTTTATTTATTCATAAAGCTTAATATAATTTAAAACCATATTGTACCATTAAACCCATAACAGGTTTGTATTGGTACTCACACTCGCTTAATTAACTAAAATACATCACTTTATAACTCATAATCACTATAAAATATAAGGTAGGTACTAATATACATACGAATTCTAAGCTCACTTGTAAGCTTAGATAGGTATAAATAATAATAGTAGTTAAATTTAGTTTCTCAAATTAAATTTTTAGAAAATTTAGGTAGGTATCTTTTCTTAACACTGCAAAATTCAGATGCAAACTTATTTACATCTGTTAAATTGTCTATCTCACTCCAATTTATTGAATTAGGCAGGCATTTCATCTTGACGTTATCGGTGCAATAGGTGCATTTTATATTATAAGGTAAATGTGTAGGTATAAACCCCATTATCGACAAGATAATCATGCGGTGACCGGCCAGTGCCGTGCCTACCGCTCCTGTGTAAACTTCTAGTAATAGTGATCGGATAAAAATGTGATTTATACAGCTACGTGTAATTTTATCATCTAGGCTTTGGACAATGTACTCGTGTAATAAGTAATGTTGTTTTAATTTTAAGTTGGTGATTATATCTCCTAGCAGAAAGGCTATTTGTGTATCTATGTGCGTTGTGAGAAGTGATTGTAGTTCGGTGATATATAAATCCCTATACAGTGCAAGAAGATAAGCCGTATAGTTTTGGTAGGTGGATTTTTCTACGATAAATTATTTTTGAAGTGCAATGTTTATTATTGTAATTGTATGGGTGTTTTTATAAACAAGCAATCCACCACCTTTCCTATTCTTGTGGAGATTTTGGTAAGTTGAATAACCGTTAATATGATACAAAGAAGCTACACATTGACAATATCTACTTTTGTTAGTATTAGTATGTCAATATTATATTTATGTTCTATGTATATTTGTATAAATACTATGATTATTTATCTATCTTGATGTAATGTTGGATAATTAACAGGTAAAATGTGGATTTCTAAAGAAAACTAAAATATACTGCAACATTTTGTTGTAAACTCAAGACTTCTCAAATAAAACAACAGACCTACATAATTAAAAGCATTCATTATAAAATAAAAAACTCCTTGATCAAACCTACAAGCAACCATTGTTCCACTCCGCCACATAGGCTGTCTGCAATATAACATACTCTTAAATCAAATAAAAACAAGGTTAAAAGTCTATTGACTCTTTATAAGCACCGTGTCGTGTCACTTTAAAACCATTTCGAAACCCACACGATTCCCACAAACAAAAATCCCAAAAAGCCGACAAACAACAAAAGCCTAGCAAAATGCAGTGCCAAAACAAAACCGCCGCGAAATATAGAAATAATTCTGCAGGCCAAAGCAGGGTACAAGGGTACAGACACAGCGCATTGTCACAAAAGTGGGGCGTTCTCGAAGGCACGAAAATCGAAAAGCATCTCCAAGCCACCTCATTAAACCTTGCGACAGACAGACACCTCTAAAGAATACGCTTTTAATAAGTCATCAGCTAAGTAGTCGGGGGGTGGCCCCCTTTGGGGGTCGGCGGCGTTCGCACAAAAATGACACAAAGTATAAAATCTGCATACTGTAATGAAAGTAGCCCTTGGAGTTGTAGTGTCGGATCAAAGGTGCGGGCGGCGCGTTCACTTACACTACAACACTATAACACAATAATACCGTTAATAGTGTTCGCACCTATTAACGTATTCTTCACTTCTTTATGTACCTATGTTGTATGATGTTCTTATACTATTTCTGCATTCACAATCACAATGAAGTTTCAAGTCAGTAAGTCTCAATAGAATGTCTAGAAATAGAATCACACCTTGTAGGTACACTATATTTAAACACGACTTTAACTAATAATATAATGTTTAAATAATAATAAAGATAATTATATATTCTTTATTTGAATCCATTTCTTTATAAATAAATATCGTAGAAAACGATGACTACATTAATTATAAATTAACAGTGTCGCAGATGTAGATAGCTAGATAAATGTATGTCTATATTTACCTATTCATTATGTGGGTCTACGTGCAGAAGGCTTGTAAGAAACCATTACCTCCAGCGGGTAATAATTTCTTAATTTTTTTAAATTTTAATTATTTTTTATAAATTTTTATTGAATATTATAGCAAAATAGATATTCCTTTGATATTGAATAAAAAATCCTTCGTTTGTTGTCATAGACAAATTTTAATGACAAGCCTTCGTCGAAATTTCGCAATCAATATATTTTTGTTTTATAGTTCAATTCCATCAACGCTAAATTAATATAGATGACACATCATATTTAATTACAATTAAATCTAGGTCCAGAAAAATAGCCACTCTGATAATGACAACCATACAACCTACGTATTAATGGGTTATTGTACAGATAACACAACGTTAATTCGTAACGAAAAAAAGTATGTGTTTTGCCACATAGATCTGCGTTTAAAAAATCAAGTCACTCTAAAATAAACAAAAGCGTTTAGATTTCATTAAATATGTACAAAAATATAAAATAGACGAATGAATTAAACAAAACAAAACATTAAAAACAAAGTTTCAAACAAACTTTATAAAGCTATTGCCGCGTCTAATTTAAAATTGTGGTAAATGCAAACACGACGAAAAACGAATAGTTTTGTAAAATATGAATATCACCATTCAGGGTTGTCGATTTCGTTATAAAAGCTGTCTGACAATCAAGACGGATTAAAAGGGACTATTGTTTATTCGTCACTTCCGGCCTCACGCAAACCCCTCACCCGCACTCCTTAAAACATTTGTACCTATATCTACCCACCTACCTTTTGTCTCTCAAGCCCTTAACCACCACAATGTAATTCACAATTAATGAAAAATAATTATGCCAATCATAAATTATTACTTTCTACGTATAAAACTTCACCCACATATGCCGTGACCGCAATCAAGTAGTTATTAAACTACTTATTTGTAATTTTCGTAATTTGTAATTATTATTAATGTTATCGATTCGGTTAATTAAAACTGTTATAAAAGAATTAATAGACGTGTTCTAGATTATAATTAGAATGGCTGTTCTCTTTCGCGATGCGTGACGGGTCGGCTGTCAGCGGATAAAACAAAAACTAACTTTAATTAACATCCTAAAAGTGAACAACAGTCGAATAGAACCATTAACCTTTTTAAAAGGCTGTAAGAAATATAAAAGCGTTGATGAATGCAACTAAGCGATTTTGTTTGTGTGTGTTTCTTAGTAAATTGCTAGCTTATTCGTGTAGATAACAGGGGGTATTTTCTTTGTGGTGTATTGTGATTGTGTTGTTTTGCGATTGCAGCGCTTATTGCCGTTGACAACCCTACAGCGGCTTAATTTGGTATTACGTAACACGCCACTTGAGAAATTGCACACGGATTTCTATTATTTAATCTCCATTTAAATTTAATCTTCGTATGTATGCGGGCTTATAATATTTGCATATTTTGCGCAGTGTGGTCTGAGTGGACAGTTATGAAGTTTAACTTTGAAATTACACCGTTAAGATGCATCTGTGTATCTTTTCGATAGCTTTAATAAGAAAATGTAGTAAAACAATTAGTGCTGGTTGTAATTACACCACTTTATTTTCATTTTTATAAATAAGCTATGAGCAATAACAATTATGAGCATTGAAGATGACTACAATTATAAAATACATCAATGATCAATTTTACCTAAAACTAAATTAATAATTATGTCCATGAACGAAAAAGCGTCAATTATATTACTAATAGTGGCTAGAAAATTATTATTCGGTGTCCAATAAAACTGCTTATTACATTGAATACAAAAGTATGTTAAAGTAATGAATTATTTATTTGATGTCTTTATACTGAAAAAAAAACGTTCTAATTTATAATATTAAGTATTCTAAATTATACTATTCTCGAAACCTTTATAGATTAAAGAGGCCTTGGTGCGTAGTGTTCCAGAATAGTACAACACCATAATATAGTAAGTGTAAGTACGCACACAGCACCTTTGTATATTGTACTACGTATAAAACGCAAGCAAAGCTGTTGGCCGGACGTCTAGTAGACATTTATTATATATTGGATTAAAATATAAAAAAAACTGTAGGCAAATAGGTACATAATACGAGCATTAACAGTGCAATTCCCATTGTCCTTTAATGCCTGGATCGCGTGAGAAATGAACTTCGTAACAACTCTGTTCTTCACCGTTTTAGGGATCCTTGGACACCGAACGATTCAGCCAAAAATCATTTTACTTCACTAAAAGATTATTTTCCACGTGTAGTTATTACTATGTATCTTACCAACGTACAGCGTCACCAATTACCCCAAGAATTTTATTGGACAAGAACTCAAGAGAGGGTTAAGATATGTAATAATAACCACACGATGCTTTTCTTTATATTATAAATAGTAGTAGTTTCATAATAACTTAATTGTAAAAAATATTTATATATTTTTACTATTAGAGAATAATAGTAATAATACCTACATAATGGCCCAAGGGCCAGATCCGGAAAGCTGTATTCCTGGACTCTGAAGACGTTGTCAGAAAGTTCCTCTATCTGTCCCACTAGTCACCGGCCGCTTGTTAGCTTTGGGGCCGGTGATTATCCGTTTTGATATATTTTTAATGTAGCCATTTTTGTATAATGTGTTTATGTATAAAAAGGAGAATAAAATTAAATATTGCTAGACAATTTTCACAGCAATATTTAGGTAATATGATGATCACGGATGAATAGTTGATTGATTGGCTTCTATTCTGGTCACCGAATTTCCATTTCCATTCCACGTCCCATTTCAACCAGCATTCTGACTTTACAATCTGATGACTGATTATATCGAGATTTACATATTTGTAAGCTGAATGTTAATTATTTGTTGATTAAATCCATTTAAATTATCATAAATGTTTAATTATTAACCGAACCTGGTAATTTGTTTCCATTACAGCCGACAACTTTTTGTATATAGAACGCCCTATAACTTTACAAGTGGTACTGAACCCTAGATTCATACGAAATAAGTTACTCAACGCTCCAAAGTTTTTAGAGCGTTATTTGATAACATTTATTGACATTTCGTATAGAACAACTAACTTACCGCTTTTAAAACAGCTGTTGAATGGTTCGTGTAAGCGTTACACGTTTGTTACGTCACAAGTTGTCACGCTCTGAGTTGTAACGTTAGCTAGTGATCAAACAATTTTGAGCTACATCTGTTACCGGAGAAATTGGCCCTTATTATTCTGTTTCTTTCTATTCTTTATTGGTTATTCTTTTAATACGGAAAAATATATTAACTCAATGCATTTGATTACAAAAGTTTACCATCAAGCCATAATAAATTATAGTTATAAATCAACATGTACAGAACATAACAAAACCGTGTACTATTATGAATAACTGTTACAAGTAGGGATATTATTATTTCCCATGAAAGAGCACGATAAGTATTCATAAATTTATCGAGAAAAAGTCATTGTGGTATGTCAATGGATCCGTGACATTTAAATACCTCCCACTAGCCAATAACCTCACAGTATTATTGGTACAGCATTTAAACATGTTAAGTTAAATAGCGATAGGTATTACATCTGTTGCGGAAAGTGATATGGCACTATTGGACAGTTCGGAGCTCAGCTGGGCGGGTCAATCGCTACTCCACCCAAACACATAACTCAACATTTGTACAAAAGTTAATTAGATCGAAATCTCATTAATTTACACTCTCCGATAACTCGCTGTAGAGATTTATTTTTGTGATTTGATTAAGTCGCTGAATAAGTGAATATGCTAAAACAATGCTTAATTAAAATCGCTCTTAAGTTTAATGATTTATAATGGCGTGAAGGTAGTGACGACACGCGCGGCAGTACTTAGCTCGTGTTCACACTATTCATTTTATTTCGTTTTATTGTTTTTCTGTTAACCGGGTACCTACAACGTATAAGTACTTGCCTCTTTGAGTTCTAAAAAATCTAAATCACATTTTATTTGGCTAGTCAATGTAAAACTTAACCTTAACCAAAAAATATCTACAAGATCGGAAGAGTTGGTTTAAGTATCTAACGATTTGACGACCACCTTATCGTTTAGTTAAACTAATTTTGATAAAATTTTAAAAGTTAAATTAAAACACCATATTTTTTTAATGAATGACACATTTTTTATTAGTTTAAGTATGTGCATTTATGTTCAATTTTACGATACTTTACATAAATCCAGTGCTTCAAGGTCCTGCTACGGTTACTGACAATGATGTATGGCATTCCTACCGTTAAGTACATCCGGTCGCCCGCGCCCGTCAGGTATTAAACAGTACCTCGCAGTTTATGACTCATTTAAATTGAAAATTTGAAGTATTATAGGTTACCGATTATTAAAAAGCCGATATTCGAGCTGTACGTTAATTTAATGACTCAATACGTTAATAGTCAATCATGAGAAAAAAATACATCCAAACAAATTGAATGGTAATGAAATCGGTCTAGAAATTACTATTCGATACATTTTTGTGGCAACCCCATTGTTCCCTGAATTTATGGGCTTAATAAAGTGATTAAATACGAAAGTTCATGGCGAAACGCCAGAGTGGGGTTAATTTCGAAAACTTGCAGTTGAGCGGTTTTCGCGGTTCGCTGAGGTCAATGACTCGTGCTACGGCGTAGGCCTAAAGCTGCGTAGCCGATCTAACACCTTCTACGACGTAGCCCCGTAGCCGCGTACCTGATTTTGACTCTGATTTTAGGATGCTGTGTAGCTAATCATACTACGTCAATGGATGATTTAATTTACAAATAATAATAATTGGTCTGTAAAACAATGTCAAACAATTAAGTATCATTTGGTTTACACGTATTCTGTAGGTATTATGTGAAACTAACACCGTATTTACTGTTTTACCAAAATAATAACCAAAGTTATTAATACTAGACTATTATTTATTTATTTATTTATTTTAGTGTATTTGGAGAACAGACAGTCCTTATAAACTATCAGTATTACAGAAAAAACTCTAGGGACCATTTATGTGTTCCCGCATATGTAAACTAAAAGCTTGCTTATGAAAATAATATTACAAAAACAAAAATCCTTACAAAAAAGTGAAAACTTAAAATCTAACTAAATATTGGTTGAAATTCAAGAACCACGACTGAACCAATCATTCGCCAGGCACTTTTTCACCGAATGGTGAGTGGTATTGAACAAATCTATATCAAATTTACTGTCTAGATTATTGAAACCGGATACTGCTCTACTGAAGAAAGAATTTTGTCTATAATTTGTCGAACTGAACGGAACTGCTAATAGGGTTTGGTGTCTTACTGGTTTGACTGGGACTTTCAATGACTATGCCAGTATTTTATGAAAATCCTATCATTTGAATAGGATTTTGTTGAAATCTCACTTTACTGAACGAAGTTCTTGGTGTAAACAACTACTTTATAACGCTCCGCAATATTAAAACAGAAATTGGTGAAAATAGTGCATTTCCTGACCTGTAACTGGGTTTGAAAACAAGCTGTATGAACCGGCATTCATGAGGAACACTTCACATCACAATTCACACGCACAGATTCGATAAATTGAAGCTGAAACTTTTGAAAATTTGTGCTCAGCTGTGACTCATCCACAGGATCCATTTCAGACACTATATTTCAGTGAGTACAAATTTTACTAATGCAAAGAGCAAACGAAGCACTCTAAAGACTAAATTACCATATCAGCTGATTGAGAAACATTGTGGTGACAGCAGTTGACATAACCTTGATCTGACATTCCTTCAACAGAAAAGGTTTTTTCGTTCAAAAGCACCTAGTGTTGCCAACGCTTGGTGAAATATCTACCAGACGACAGGATCGTCATCGTAAAAAATAAAAATAAAGAAACCTTTAACGGACTAATTAATTACCTACCTAAAATGAGTGTCCAGCGATCGCCAACGCAACGACAAGATACGCGTCATGATGACAATAATTCTACGATAGCAACTACAAGTGCCGCTGCTACCGGACTCACAGGGGGTTCACATCCCGATCTACGAAGCTTACAATTAATGGATACGGATGGAAAGGTAACTACAAGAAATAAAAGGAAAGCGCCTCATGACGACCTAACTGTGAGGTTTGATAACTTTGAAAAAAAAGTTATGTCGATGCTTACGTGCCTAGCTGAAACTCAAACGGAAAAACTTAATAGTATTTCCAAAGACGTCAGTCTTATTAAAGACCAAATCACACAAATTAAAACAACTACAGATCAGCTGGCAGTAGAACAACTCAAACTCAAACAAGATATATCAAACATCACAAATTTTAAAACAAACGCTGAACAAAAGTTTAAAGCTCTTGAAGTAGATATAGAGAAACTTAAGGCATCTGGTAATAGACCCAATGAAAACCAGGATTTAAATGAAGTGATCTCAGAAGTCACTGAGCGTGCACTTAGAGAGAGAAATGTAATTATTAATGGTATAAATGAGCTAAAATCTACAACTTCCGAGGAAAGGCGAGATCACGATACCAATGAAGTTAAAAAAATACTGCAGATAGTTTTCAAAGAATCTGTACAGCCCATAAAAGTCTACCGTTTAGGCAAGTACAATGAAGACAAACCACGTGCGATTAAAGCGTGCTTTGAACTCACCGAAACTGCAAAAACTATTCTTCGAAATAAAACTAAGATCTACAGCTTATTACCAACTGTTAAAATTTACTCAGATGAGACACCACACCAAAAGAAAGTAATTATACAATTGAGAGAAGAAATACAACGACGTATTGAGTCAGGCGAAAAAGAACTCATAATAAAATATGTAAAAGGGGTGCCCAAAATAATAAAAGGAACTCCAAAAAACTAAGAACAACTACAGAAGAACAAGAGATTCCTAAAAATATAACAGTTGTAAATGATGTTACCTACCAAATTGTTGAAAATCATTCAGACTTACACCAAAATCCTAGAGCCCTTAAATTTATCTATGCAAACATCCGTAGTGTCGTTAAACCTGGTAAGATCGATGAGCTGAAATGTATCATTGCATCAACACAATTTAAAATACATGTAATAATTCTTAGTGAGACATGGATCAAAACAGAAACAGAAGCAGAACAAATACAGTTACCTAATTATACCCATTATTATAACTTTCGAAGCACTAGTAGAGGAGGAGGAGTATCTATCTTTGTCCACAATGATCTTAAACACCACCTTATAGAATCACTCACGCAGAACGATAACCATTTCCTGTGGATACACTTAGACAAATTTTGCTTAGACATAGGCGCTATATATAAACCAGAGAGAACAAACCATCAAGAATTTTTGGAAACCTACTCGACGCAACTACTGAAACGAAAAAGGGTAATCACCTTTGGTGACCTGAACTACAACTTACTCAAGAGAAGTCAACCGACGAAAAATTACAAACGTATGCTGAAAGAAAATGGGTATTACACTTTGAATAACATTAAAATTGAATACTGTACCAGAGAAACCGACTCTACAAAAAGTATACTTGATCATGTATACACGAATATAAAAAACATTACTTTCCACCAAGCAATAGTTGAGTCTCTAATATCCGACCACAAGCATATATATCTAGAAATACAAAAATTTAAAACAGAAAAAAAGACAAGAGTGCAATACCAAGCTACTAACTACGAAGAACTATACAAAGAAATAAATAATGGAAATTTTGAACAAATAAGTACTGAATATGATAAAATAGAATCAATAATTAAAGAAGGCATATCAAAGAGTCAAATAACCAAAACCAAAATTCAGAATGCATTAAAAGATGACTGGATTAATAAGGATATACTACAAGCTATACACAATAGAAATAAAATTGGTTATAAAGTGATAAGAAGCTCTGTTAATAACACATCGACAAATGAAGAAGTAAAACAGGCCAGAAAAGATGTAAGGGAACTAATACAAAACACAAAGAGTAGATATTACCTAAAATTATTCAATAACTGCAAGCATAACCCTCTGAAAATGTGGACAGTGATTAACGACCTAAGTAGCAACAGGAAAAAATGTACTACTGTTCCATCGCGGCTCAATACAGATATAGGTCATACTACAAGTGCGCCGGAAATCTGTGAACAGTTTAACACATTTTTTTCAAGTATCGGAGAAAACTTGGCTAATGAGATAATTCTAAAATATCCCCAAAGGACATTTGGAACTTCAGCGCACTCACAGGTCTTAAATGATAGTAACACAGATAAACTGGAAGAGCTGATTCCAACTACAGCTGATGAAATTGACAAGATAATAAATAAATTAAACCAAAATACAAGCACTGGACTAGACGGCATAAGTTCAAAGCAAGTTAAGTGTGTAAAAGATCTTTTAATAACTCCAATAACGAATTGTTTCAATGCATGCATCAAAAGTGGTGAGTTTCCAGATCAATTGAAAATAGCTAAGGTCAGTCCTATATTCAAAAGTGGTAACAAAACAGATCCAAATAATTATCGTCCTATCTCCGTCCTTCCTGTTATGTCAAAAATCTTCGAAAAACTAATCCATAATCGACTAGAAAACTACTTAAAATCTAATAACATTATCTTTAACAAGCAATATGGGTTTCGTCCCTTATCAAACACTCTTTCAGCATGCATAGATCTTATTACTAATATTAAAAATAAAATAGACCAAAAACAAATAGCAGTAGGTATCTTTATTGATTTAAAAAAAGCTTTTGATACTATAAGTCACAAAATATTACTAGGCAAGATGTATTCCATTGGAGTTCAAGGTAACGCGCTAAAACTAATTGAATCTTACCTGCAAAATAGACATCAAGTGGTCAAAATTGGCAATTATGAGAGCAGTTCAAAAACAATAACTTATGGTGTACCACAGGGTTCAATTTTAGGACCCCTGCTCTTCCTGATATACATAAACAATATTTGCAAACTTGGACTTAAAGGAGAGATATCACTATATGCTGATGATACGTGTTTATTTTACTATGGAACTGAAATGAAATCAATTATAAGTGATGCTCAAGATGACCTTGACACTCTGAATTTATGGTTTCAAGATAATTTATTGACTATCAATGTAGCTAAAACTAATTATATGATATTTAGCGCTAAAAATAAAGTAATAACAGATCATCAATCACCTACTATTAATAACATACCGCTAAATAGAGTAAAGACAGAAAAATATTTGGGTTTAACACTTGACAGTCGCCTTACGTGGAAGCCTCATATAGATAAAATAACGTCTAAAATATCATCTCTTATGGGCGCACTGCGAGGCAATGTACGCAATTTTCCTAAATCAGTTCGGTACACAATATATAACTCCTTAGTCAAATCGCACTTAAACTATCTAATTGAAGTATGGGGTTGCGCCGCTAAAACTAATCTACAAATATTGCAAACTACGCAGAATAAATTGATCAAAATGCTATTTCACTATGACTATTTAACTTCAACTTCAAAAATATATAAAGAAACTAATATTATGACACTGTCTCAATTGTATAAATTCAACACATGTATTTTTATACGCAAAATAATGAACCATAAAGTTCATACACAGATAACATTTACAAAAAAATCACAACTAAGCAAACGTTCAGTAAGACGAGCAAATGATTTAGTATTACGCACACCACGAACAAATTATGGAAAGAAAAACATATTATACGAAGGGGCACAGATTTTTAACAAGCTACCAAGGGAAATTAAAGATACAAAATCATTTATTTCGTTCAAACATAAATTAAAATCACATTTTTCACAAGACTTATCTGAATTTAAAAAATAATTATATAGGTAATAAAAAAAAAGGTAGTTTTTACTGTAACTAGCTGGTATCACTGACGCAATAATCTTACAAAAAAAAAAACTCACCACTTCTGACGTTTGCATTGCACTTATTTACCATACCAAATTGTCACCAAGAAAAAGAAGAAGAAGAACTTTGTTTATCAGATTTATTATTGTTGTGCTATTTATATTTCTCTTATAAGTGAATTGTATTCTTTGAGAAATAAACTTCTAAAACCGTATCTCAAAAGAAGAATATAAAGCACGAGACTCTTCAAAACATCCGGCCGCATGCTACACCAAAAATGTGAAGGTAGCATTTTTGCATAACAACACAGATTTATAATATGGAGGCAAATGTAAGAATTCGCCGATACGACTACCAAAAGTCGCTATCGTGTAGATCTCCCCGAAACACACATATTAGCATGACAACATCGTCTGAATTCATACTAGCGAGTCATTTAAATCCAATAAAAAGCATTTTAAAATCGTTCTGGCGGTTGAGACTTTTGAAAAAAAAGTTCAGAAAAACTTCTAATTTATGTTCTAGAAAGAAAGTTCTAAATTTTATTTTGTACAAACTCTTAGTTACTTCCTAGATTTTTAGTCCATTATCCGAGTGTTTGTATACATTAATCGAAAATTCGTAACAAACTAAACTTCAAATATTCTTGAAATATTTAGCTTAAGGTCTGAATTATATCGTTATTATGATGATGATGATAGAACGTGGATCGGGGTATATAGTCGGGTGGCGCGCGGCGTAACCACGAGGAGGCCGGCGTCTGATGAGTCTGTCTTCGGCGCGATGTGATGGACAAGCGTCGTTTATTTGTCGCGGGCCGAGGTGAGGCCGCTGCAAACTGCGCCCTCCCTCCCGCCACTTTATATTTGCAGTCTTCCTTTTTTCTATATGAAGGTCCACTCACTTATTCATGCGAGCGGGAATGCATTTTTTTCTATTTTTCTGCATTCGCCCCTATATAGATATTTTGGCCACCTCCTATTTTTTCGTGACTATAAAACTCGGGTGGGTCGTGTGCTTTTTTCGCAGCGCGCCCGTCGGGGCTCGCAGTTTGAGAATTATTCATTGCCTACCGTCGAACCGACTTCCCGTTATTTTGTTTGTTATGAATTATGTCCGATGACTTTTCCCCGAGTTCCGTTTCTTTAGTTTCGCTAATTAGTTCGCGGCAGGGCCGAGGTCGGCACGCCTCGTGATAAAACATTGTTTTCCTGTACGAACTGACGTACTAAACGCTAACAAAAGATTCAAATTCACACTCTGCTGCCTACTAAAATATGTAGAAGAGCCCGCTCCCGGCGCGCTACAAATTTGAATTTCATATGTATGTTTCGCCTATTACGGATGCACTCATTAATATCTTAAGTGATGTGTGGAAGCGCCCTGCGGGGGAATGTGGACCGTGGGGCGCGGGCAGACGGGCGCGAGTCGCGTGGCCGCGGGCCGTCTCCGTTTATACAGAGCACGCGTTAAGATTATGTCGGATGAAAAATGCTGCAAATTGTATGACCCCATGAAAAAACATTATCATTAGGGAACATCGCCCGGGCGATCGTTTCCTATGCAAATACGAAGTGATCCGACTCGTCTTAAGTACAATTTGTTTATTGTTCGGCCCCCACCTGCGGCCGAGTGCGGGTTCAACAGCACACTGCATATGCGTAGCGTTTAATTCAACAACCCTCATCCTTGAATACATTGTCACGTCAATTACTTCGATGACATTATTAAACGGTCGTTTCTTACCGTTACTCTTATTTTGAATTCATGTAAGTTCTATTTTTTCCGTCGACATTCAAGGCGTACATAAAATATCACTTTGACTTTTGAAATATTTCTGACATCTAATGATAAGGCAAAGATAATTTGTATCCATTAATTTGTTTTATAATAATGTCCCTGGATTGTATCACTACAAATAAAAGCCGTAATTGCGTTGCTCTGAAAGGAGATACATTTTATTTATTAATAACAATCCTACTAACATTTACAATATTTCTATAAAACTATATATACCTGAAAGGAGAAACAACATTTAAAGCCTTTTCTCCAGGTTTAGCTTATTTTTATAGGCAATGTATTAATTATTTACTCCAATTATTTCACCCAGTTTGCACAACGTGTTTCGGTTACAATTTTCTCCCGTGGCCTTTTTCAAGATGTCACTGACATTTCGTTCTAACATTGACAGTGACATTTGAAGAAAAGCTAAGGTTTTCTTTACATCTCCCCCCCCGGGAAAATTACAATTGTATGAGACAGCGAACAGCTTAATACTACAATTGTTATTCTAAGTATCGACTAACACTGGAGATAATTTTGTAATATGGTACAGGTTTGATTCCGCTTTCTTGTGTCCAGTATCAACTTCATATATTGTATTTGAAATCTTCTTCAGGATTTTGTATGGGCCAATTCTTAAAACATCCATTTTTTTCCTGTTTAGTCGGTTACCATTCTCCACATAGACTTTGTCTCCCTCTTCAAAGTTATATTGTACTCTATGTTGGTCGAAGATTTTTTTATTATATTCATGAGATTTAATTGAATTTTCTAAGGCGAGTTTCCTATCTCTTGCCAGATCTTCTATTGTACACCTTGATTTAAATTCTCTTGGTAAAATGTTCACATTTTCACCTTCCAAAAGATATTTGGGAGCAAACTTTGTAACTGTGTGTTCTGTTTCATTATATTTTTGTACACATTTGTGTGCAATAGTTGTCCATGCTGTTTTCTGATCTGTTTCATTTATCTTACAACGTATCTTATTTGTTAGTGTTTGGTTTAATCGCTCATTAAGTCCATTTGAAAATGGTGCATCAACAGCAGTAAAAACCATTCTTATATTATTCTCTTTAAGAAATTCTTTGAATTCCTTTGAATTTATGCCTGGGTATTGGTCTGATAATACTATATCAATCTCATATTTTTCTGTAATATTTTTAAGAAGTTTAATGAAGTCTTTAGAGCCTTGAGTTTTTGAAGTGCATATATAAGCATATCGTGTAAAATGATCCACTAGAAGATGTAGGTACTTTTTTGTTGATCGTGATCCTCCAAAGCCTCCAATAGTGTCAATAGATACTATTTGAAATGGATGTGTTGCTGGCCCAAAATGTGACATAAGGCCATATCTTGATTTCTTCCTAGACTTGTTTTTTATACATGTTTCACACTCATCACAAATTTTATTAATATGTGTTATGATATTGTTTGCTGAATAGAATGGTGTTATTTTATTAGTCATCTGGGTTCTTCCAATGTGGCAATAGTTATCATGAACATTTTTTATTAGAGTTTTACAAAATTCTTCTGATAATATAATTTTATTCCTTCTTTTAGTTTTCTTATAGTAAACACTATTCTCCAATATGTGTTTATTTTTTTCTTTTTGCAGGTCTAGATTTGTATTTTGGTCATTCTTAATGTCCTGTAAGCTAATTAAATTAAGTACTTTTAAAAAATCGTCTGTATTCTCATGAGGTTCTAGAACTGGATTTCTGCTTAAACAGTCTGCTTCTTGATTTAATTTTCCAGGATTGTATATAATTTTAAAGTTATATTGGGACAAATAATATGTTAAATCCCCCAGTTCCTCATCCGTTCGAGCCTTAATGTTCATATTTTCTAATGGCTTATGGTCTGAGTAAACTGTGAATTCTTTTCCCATGAGCCAATGCTGCCAATATTTAACAGCTTCTTTTATAGCTAGACATTCTAAATATATTGCTTTTTTCTTTTTTTGAGCTTCTGTTAACTTCTTTGAGAAGTAAGCAACTGGTTTACTGTCACCGTTTTTATCAATTTGTTTCAATACTGCCCCAACTCCTTTTATACTAGCATCTGTGAAAATGTTTATTGGCAATTCTGGGTCAAATATTTTAAGTATTGGTTCTGAACATAGCAATGCCTTAATTCTATCGAATGATTCCTGACATTCTGCAGACCATACAAATTTTATATCCTTCCTTAATAAATTGTGTAACGGATCTAGGATAATGGCACTGTGAGGTAAAAATTTATGATGAAAATTTACTTTTCCCAAGAATTGACGTATGTTCTTTCTTGTTTCTGGAATTGGAAAATTGTTAACAGCAGTTAAATAATCTTTGAGTGGTTTAACGGAATTATTTTCTATAATGTGACCCAAATATTTAGCATAATGATTTGCAAAGGCACATTTTGAAAACTTTAATCTAAAGCCTTCATTTTGTATTGCTTCCAGCAACCTTGATATGTGTAGTATATGTTCATCAAAAGACTTAGAAAAAATTAGGATGTCATCTATAAAATTTACTGTGAATGTAGATAATTTGTATTTTCTTATAATATTGCTCAATATTCTTTGGAATATTGCTGGTGAGGTCTTTAATCCAAACGGGAGACAAGTCCACTGGAAATGGCCCTCTTGCGTCACAAATCCAGTTTTATATCTATCTTGGATTCTTAAAGGAATCGACCAAAATGCTGAATTTATATCAAATGTAGAAAAAAACTTACAGTTTACTGCTTTGATCATTAAATCCTCAATAAGTGGAAAAGGTTGTGATTGAGGAATAACAATTTTGTTTAACTCTCTGAAATCTATGCATAATCTCGTTTTCCTCCCTTCCTCTTTCTTATATGCCAAAGTAACTGGCGCAGCAAACGGGCTGTATGATTCTTCTATTAAATTATTCTTTAGTAGTTCTGATATTTGGTTTTCTATCTCTTTTCTATCTTCAGTTGTACATCTGTATGGACGTGTGTAGCAGTATTTATCAACCATCAGATCAATATGAGCTTCATAGTCTCTCACAATGCCGACATCATATTTGTCTTTAGTAAAAACAGATTTATATTTATTTATCAACTTGTCAATTTCAGATTGTTGATTTAAATTCAGATGGCTAACTGCCATTTGAAATTCATCGGCATTTACATGCTCATTGAAATTTATTTCATACTCTTGGGTACTGTCCTTTTTCAACACTTTAGTGCATAGATCAGGCTCCTCTTCATTTTTGTCTCCTAGTACATCAGGTAATTTGACATTTGTTGTATATTCTATTTCTCCCATATACTCTTCATTTGTGGTTGTTTTTTCCTGTTCAGACTTGTTATACTGTATGATATTAAGTTCATTATTTTGAATTAATTTAAATTCTTTTATACAATCCAAGCCAATTAGGAAATCATAGGTGAAATTTTCATTATCAACCACATAAATATCCATAACTCTTTCAATATTGAATATTTTTAACTTTATTGTTACCATTCCTTTGGTTTTTATATCACCATTAATAGTTTTTAAGTTTACCATTTGAATGTTATTTGTTTCTTTTAATTTAAATAATTTTGAATTAATTAATGACACATTAGAGCCTGTGTCATAAATTCCGGTAATTTTTAAAGTGTCATTTACTAGTAAACTTATTTTTATTAATGGTGACACATCTAGTTTTTTGGATTCTTCTCATTGAGTTGAATTTCTTTTTGTATATTTCTATTGAACCAACATTCATCTTCCGGGTGATACCTTTTCCCTTTTTTCATGTTAAAACATATTTTACAGGATTTCTTTTCAGTGTTTGTATAGTTCTTTTTGTCATACTTATTCTTCAACAGAATGTGTTCCAGTTTTCCTAATTCATTATAAAGGTCCTCAGTTTTCCTAAGAGATTCTCTGTCAATCTTATCGGACACATAATTAGGTAAGCCAAATGCAATGAGGTCTATTAATGTCCCAGTGTCAATTGATTTTCTCACTTCCAATAATAATTTTTCTTTTTTTAATGCATACTCAAGTAAGGGTCCGGCTTGATACTTGAAAGCAAGAGCATATCTAGTAGCGGACCATCCTTTATTTCCAAATGTCTCAGTAAACTTTGTTTCCCATTCATTCCATTTAGATTGAACAGTAAGCTTCATAAGTGTGCAGCTATACCAATCAACACTTGAGTTTTCTAAAAATAATTTTAACATTTCAATTTTATTTTTATCTTCTGCAATTTGAAAACGTTTACATTCCTTATTAAAGTCTGTGATCCACTGGAATGCATTTGAGTTACGACCATTGAATTTATCAATCATAAAATTCTGTGCAATTTTTCCTAAGTTCAGTGTTTCCGCTCTTTGCTGTTTTTCTTCAAGTAATTTCTCTAACAGCTGTTCTAATTTTTGGTTTGAACTACTAGGTGTAGGTTCAGGCATACTTGTTTGTTCTGAAATCTCTTCTAAATATAAGTCCTTGAAATGTAAATTTTCTTGTTCATCTAAATATGTTTGGGCAAGTTCTTTCGTTAGAGCTATCCAGATTCTTCTTGTCTGGTTCCTTTTTAACAAGCATTTTTTTACCTTGGCGTAGTATGGAGTATTTTGTACAACTTCATGTTGATTAGCTGGTTGATATTCAACCGGAATACCATAAATTTGTCCACTTTGTGTGGCGATTGAGGTTATACATATGACATTTGTCTTCCCATCGGTTGTTGGTTTCACGGTAAAATCAAACCTTAATCTTTCCATCTTCTTGTAATGTAAGCAATAATGTTGTTTTATAATAATGTCCCTGGATTGTATCACTACAAATAAAAGCCGTAATTGCGTTGCTCTGAAAGGAGATACATTTTATTTATTAATAACAATCCTACTAACATTTACAATATTTCTATAAAACTATATATACCTGAAAGGAGAAACAACATTTAAAGCCTTTTCTCCAGGTTTAGCTTATTTTTATAGGCAATGTATTAATTATTTACTCCAATTATTTCACCCAGTTTGCACAACGTGTTTCGGTTACAATTTTCTCCCGTGGCCTTTTTCAAGATGTCACTGACATTTCGTTCTAACATTGACAGTGACATTTGAAGAAAAGCTAAGGTTTTCTTTACATATAGTTCGTAATATCTCTTATTCATATACGGCCTAAACATCTACCTCATTTATGGGTTACTGGGTTTGCCAATCCGTAGTCAATTAGAAAACTAACCAATAATATCTCGAAAAGGCAACTTTTCGTGATTATTTTAAATTGTGTTTATATTATTTCATCGTCAATAACGCAACGTTTCAAAGCACTCTAGCGAAATGCCATCAATAGAAGTTCCTCCACTTTACAATTGCAATCACTTTTATCTTTTTCCATTCACTTAGGAAAGTTCACAGAGCAAACAGAAAATGCACATCTTTAAAGTCAATGTTCCAAAGAAGTTGTCACAAGGTGAAGATCTCTAAAAAAACAAGACCGTTCCATCACACATTTCATTCCCGTATTTCTAATGTACTATTTTCTGTATAGTATTTAGTTCTCGGTGTTTCAAAGACATGCTTTCATGAAAAAGGACCTTATGGCTTTACATTCATATGTAGCGGGGGTGTAGAAAAATCGCTGCTACTGCGATTTTATCTCAGAGACGAATTTCGGATGTTTTGTTAGCTTTCCGTTTTTTAGGATTTGGCTTTATGGCGTCAAGGGCTCACTGCGGATTGGATTAGAGCATTACGTCTAAAACGCTCCTATGTTTACAACAAACAGTGGGATAGTGCGTTGGCTGAGCATTCGGATGAAAAATATATGGAATTAATTTGTTAACCCCGATCCGTGTAGCTTACATTGTTTTTGGTAAATAAATAAATACCGATAAACGCTTATCGTTTTTTTACAGAATGAAGGAAGCTAAAAAATGTATGTGGCAAGTGTAATTTCCTGATTTAAAAACAAGAGTGGCGCAAGAATAGGCTAAAACGTTATCAAGGCAAACATTTATATTTTTAAACAAGACGCAAAAATTACGAGTGTTATAAGTTTGACATCTCTGGGGCGTATGGTGTCGTAGTGACTATTGAAATTGACTATCTTATGTTAATTTTACATGACATAAAAGGAAATAATCTCACTTTTGGTTCTACGTGCGTGACATTGTTCGACTTCGACATCTTTGTTTTGTCATTAGAGACTCTTTTTTATTACCATCTTTTACAATTTATACCAAACGTCGTTCAATTAAAACGCAAGAACAAAACTACATTTTTACTCTCTTTTATCGAAAACCGAAAGTGGGTCAAATTGAACTCGTGAAAGATTTATCTCGGAAAACCTAAAAATCGTAAAAATTAAACTAGTATAGCCAGTTTACTTTAAGGATATTACGTTAATTTGTAACGTCCTTAAGAAGGTATCAATTGTAAATGTAATGTTCTTAGAACATTTTAATTGAGTTTATGCAACAGATATATTTTTATATTTTTACTTCTATTTTACTTGTAATAATACATTGAATATCTGAGTTGTTTCGCATCATGGCGTTATAATGGGTTTTCCCGCAGAATCATAATCAATTAAATTTACCTTTCCGGCACCCGAATGTCCTTTCTGTGTAGGATTGAAATTTTAAGGCTACCAACCATATTAATACTTTAGTTAGTGTAATTAAAATGCTCGTCCCTGACTCCGACTCTGCACGTCTTAGGCCTCGCCTCACTAATAGAGGTATGGTGAAAACTCCTCTGATGTTCGCACAAAGCGTGACGAGCGACGACTATTTTTATTAAAACCTCCGACGTAGAACTCCTTCGTACACGGCATGCTATACATGCTAACTACAGAAAAATAAAAGAGACTTTTAGATGTTACACTCATTTTGTTATTTGAATTTGGAATCACGTCACATACGAGTTTAAATAATACAGGTGGATTATTTGAAATTATTTCGCATATTTAAATATTTGAATTTTATTGGCTCAAAAAGGAAGCTGTAGTGGAATTATTTCGATTACCCACTTAAAACAACCAGCTAATTATATTTTTTTGATATATTACTACCTCATCTATCCTTAATGGATGCATGAAGCATTCAAAACGCCGGAACCAATATGTACCTGTATTCCTAAAGAGGAAGTTTACGTACGGACCTGTCTAAATTTTACCATACTATTGTAAATTTAATCTACACAATACACAAGGCTCGAAAGTTTAAAAAACCGCGGTGTGGACAAAAGTGCACAGTATACGGGAGCGGCGCAACTTTCGCGATTACCGGCCGCCGTGTATCCAGCCCTATACTTTTTTTTAATAACTTATGTACGGAGCAGGTCGACTCATTTGAATCGCGGTGTGGTGGCGTTTTTTAGAGTGCCACCTTTTGTCTGAGCTTTGCCGCCTTCACGGAATTTACTATGAGTTTACGAAACTGAAAACGTTGTTTTGTTACAAAAATTTCGCGAACCGTCAATAATTGAAAGTTGAATCTGTTCGCATCTTGATCACCTAGTAATCTTGTTGTACCCAGTAAGCTTGTTTCAATTTTAATAGCATAATTGCCATCGTTGATATTGAAACCCAATCTTTTCCAATCCAGAAGTTTGAAGGCGTCTTCCAAAGAGGCAGTAAACAGTTTCGGAGTCAAAACGTCTCCCTGTCTTACGCCCTTTTTTAAAGGAATAACCTCAGAACAATGTCTGCAGACACATTTTATCTTAAAATAACTTAAAATAGAACATTAATGTCAAAAAGAAAGAAAATTTCAACTCTTCGAGTTTCATATATGAATATAATGACAATGTCGTTGATTTCAGCCCAATTTAAAACTTAATTTTTTATGGATTCTCGTAACATTTATTGGTTTTGCTATTCTAGTTCTAACATCGCCCTACATTTTCTCGTCATCTCAGTTTTACCGAATTTTATGAAACTCAAAAAGGAATCCTTTGCAATTTCATCACATGAAAATTCACGTAGCCTTTACTCAAATCAAATTCATCAAAACATTCAAATTCACACAGATTACAACATAAATTTTGCTCAATGAAAAAGTTTTATAGCAACTCGAAACATACGATACCAAATCGACTAACAAACCTGTGAACTCATAGTAGGAACTATTTTGTTTCATTGCTGGAAAGTGAAACTTCTCGCCCACACGTGGTTGTTCGCTAATTTGGACTTAAAAGCCTTATATTTAGACTAAGTACCAGGAGTTCAGGAGTTAATTAGAGCTTTGGTTACTGTATCTGACGCTCTAACGTTAGTTTACTTTTACGCTAAGCGTCAGTTTACTTCCTGTGTACTTAATCATTATGTTCTAGTGTAAATTGGCTAATCACCATTATTTCAGGCGTCGGATGTCCTTTACCAGCTTCCTAAAGGTAGTGACCGCGACCGCGACTAGACGAATTTCATTTAGGTATTTATATAACCCCTATTTATGTTCCCACTGCTGGGACAAAGGGACTTCTCTCTTGACGAGAGAGGTTAGGCCTTAATTCACCACGCTGGCCAACAGCGGGTTGTTGAATAACACAAGTACTTCAAACTTTTCAAAGTTCTCAGAAAAGGCCGGTTTCCTCACGATGTTTGCCTTCACCGTTAGATCACGTGTTTTTAAAACACACAATTTTTCAATAAGATAAATCGTATTTAAACAGACGACCTTCGGAATGAAAGTCGAGTGTGCTTAGCCAACACGGCTCAAAAACCTTAATATTCTGCGTTAGAAAAAATCCGTACCTCTCAAGGGATCACATGTCAACTGTACAGCTACATTATTGCTAAATAATCCCGATACTCGATATCCACTAAGCAATTCAGCTTCACAGCACAAACGGGAGCGTATGCATTTATAAGTTATGCTGCTACGGCTCGTGATAGATTACGAGGGTCGATCCGAATCTCACCATCAGACATACTGAATACTTAATGCAACAGCTTGACTCAAGATGACAAACTTAGAAGACTGTTCACTCTGCCTTTGATCTGTAAATAAACTGAATTGAATCGGAGGAATTGCAGTTTATCCTGTGTGATGCCTCCTGGTTATAATTGAAATTTGTTTGGGACGCTCAAAGCTAATCGCTATGCTCGGGGTTTCTATTCTGATATAAATCTAATATCAAGAAAAAATATTATGATTATATCTAAAGAATATATATATAAATATATAAACATAATATTTTTTTCTTTATCCATATAAAGCAAAGTTAATTTGCGATGAGTCTGCGGGTTCGATTCCCGCCTCGAAACAATAATTTGACGTTCTGCAGATATTTGGGTGTTCTATATATTCGAGATATCTCCTAGTGGGTTTATGAAGCCGATGCGTTCCTGTTTACCGCACCAATTATGGGACACCTTGTAATAAAAATGATCTATGTATGAATAAATATTCTATTAAGTTCTATCTATATATCTAGTAGTACCCGTAATGCAAGCTTAGAGCTTATCACGGGTTGTATTGCTGTGTAAATTGTCTATCCATATTTATTTAACTTATTCCAATAAACAATCAATAAGACAATCAGAGACATCACACCTCATCAGAGCTGTTTAGAAACCAAGTGCGTATAATTGTAATTACCCGTTCCGATAGCTTTACTTAGGATATTGGGAGGCATGGAGGCTGCGCTTAGCTAATATTCTAAGCCATTGAGCTGAACAAATCAACAATAGAACAGGGAGGTACTTATGTATCGCTGTAATATATATTTATAGATGACTGGTCGTCGTAGAGAACAAAGCGTTATTGTATATCTTTAAAAAATATGGTCATTTTTTAACAATATTAGAACACGAAACGGGTAACATGCCATGATCTGTTACAAGCGCAATCTTCACGGAGAGTCTCTCCTTGCCTTTGTGTTCTAATACAAAATTATAAAAATGAATCTCTAAAAGAACTTGAGCTAAAAATAATCACAATACATCACAGTCCTTTAAAAACGAGAACGTAAAATGGGAACGAAAAATCAGATCAAATCAGCACTCCAAACATAGGGAATCGGAATGGAATCGAACTAAAAAATCCTCGAATTCGCCCAAAGACCTGCTGAATTAAAGAGATCAAATATGAACGATCATGCATCATGCATGACCAATCGGGTCTTGCTAACGCTATCTCTCCAGAACTAAAACTTATACATTAATAATAGGTTTGCTTACAATGCGCTTTAAATGTAGATACTGAGCATGTCTCGATATAGTCGTCTCGCTCTGTCGTGAGGCTGGCTTCATGCAACATTTAGGAAGTGACTAACTAAACGTACTAGGGACTTCAGTTTGAGTGACGCTTGGCTACTTTCGGCAACTTCGCAGTCTATTATTTTTATTAACCTTAACAAAACCAACTAACTAATTTTAGGGCATTAGAAAAAAAATCACTTGAAAGATACAGTGACCGAGCTTTGCCCATGGCCCATAAGACTGTGCAGAGTTAGTAAAAAAACTGGTTCACGGAGGATGCAACTTGCATCTGACCGAAACAACTGAATATCTTCAAGAGAGGCCTTTGTCCAACAATGAACTTCCAACGGCTGATATAGTTACGATGATAATAATTATAGTTTGGCCTAGTAAGGAACAATGATCACCAATAGGCTTCTTCCCTTCTCTGGCCCACATTGTGCTGTGACTGACCCTTCGTCCATCGGCGCTCCAAGCACGTCCCTCCGCTATCAAATTGTCATGCCGTGATTCCGAGCTCGTGATCTGCCAATTTCAGTGGGCTCACTTCATTTACATATTACGATGGAATGGGCTATTATTTCCATTAGAAATTGAACTTTTCGTGAAACGGACGGACTAGATTTCGAACGGGCTTCCGCTGATAGTAATAGGTAACTATGCTAGGTTATGTTTGTTCTATGAGGCTTAAGGAACTTGGATACATTTTTCTGAAATGGATTTGTATATAATGTCGATACAAATATCTAAAGCAATTTCTGTTATATTAAATATTAAAATTGTGTGTCTTTAATATTGAATAAAAAAGAAATGGCTACAGCAGTGCTGGAGGACAAAAGCAAACTTTCAGGTAACGTTCTCAAAAGCGTATTTAAACGCTTGACTGAGTATTTAAACATGCTTTTTAATTCACATGTTAAACCAACAATAAAAGTTCAGAACAATACAAAACAAACTTACTTATTCATTTTTGGGACAGGCATTTTTAGGCGTACATAACTATGTTGTATGCATAATGTACAGTCAATACAACCTTCCTGGGACTTGGGAATTTGGTGCTGAATAAGTCATAGAGCACGCCGCGTTTGCGCTAAAATATGCAGTAGTTTGTGTTACTTGGGCGCCTTGGGGCGCTCTGCTAACTATCCACTGTAATAATATTTTATTTAATAAACTTACCCTCAACTAACACTGAAGTGTAAAGCAAAGACTGCGAAGGAATCAGTCTTGGAGGTGTATTCTTTATTTTTCGGTTTCAGATTTACTATGAAAAACTGGCTCTGATTTGTTCATGCTTGAACTAGCAATATAGAAAACTTGAGAGGCTCTAGAAAACAAGTATTGTGCTTTGAAGTTGCAATAATATTTTTCATAACTGTCTGGTTTCAATATTGATAAAACAAATCAAATTTCATGCGTACATGTAGAATGCTGAGATGCTGCTATGGATCCCTACTCAGTTTTAGTTTTTGAAACTTCTAGAGCAAAAGATGAACAATGAACCCGAGATGAAATTACGGACAGAAACAATTACAGATCACCTCGATTCAATTTCGGATGTTTGATCAAGTCAGAATCATGACGTAGGCTCTCCACGTCGCTCCGGCAACCAATCAAGTCTCAGAATCCGCTTTTCAAATTGAAATGATAGGTACACGGTAACAAGTTTCTCCAATCCGTATAAAACTGGTCGGTAACGAAGTTTGGCTTTTAATTCCGCGCTTGCTAGTTCACTGAAAGTTCTGTGATGTGACACTTGAGGTTTTCAGGCCTCCGCCTAGAGGTGGCAGCACTTGAGGTATCCAAGTATTTTTTCAGGTTTTTTAATTTATAAACCTCCATTTATAATTTATGCATTATTTCAGTTTAATTTATATGACCAAATGGTTATGGGTATCAATTAATTCATTCCTCTTAAATTTTTCTATATTTTTTTGTTATTTACCTTTTTGAAAGTATCCTATATCCTTCTCCTGGTTATAAACACCTCTCCATCTATTTACAGCCAAATCGAACGGCTGAATAGCCGTTTTTGGGTTAGTGTAACTAATACGATTTTCTTCTATACAATAAATAAAATAAACGTTAAATAATAAACGGTGTCACAGACAAAGATAGCTAGAGAAATGTCTGTCTATTTTTAATCTACGTGCAGAAGGCTTGTCATTTGTCTATGACAACAAACAAAGGAATTATTATTCAATATGAAATAAATGTCTGTTTGACTCGTAATCAATAATTAGGTAGAGATGAACCGTTTTTAAAATGAACGCCCCTCCACCGCGGTTACACGTACATGCAAAAAGGTGTATAGATACAACACACATAAATTGATCTTTGTCATTGGATGTTCATTAACGTATAAGCAAACAGTATCACTTTGTCAGACAGATGAGCCAATGTTACAGTAAAGTTGTAGCACGCACACAAGTATAGTGATGCAATAAGTATTTCCTCTCACACGTTGAAATTATCACGGTTTTGTGGAGGGGAGTTCATTTTTAGAATGGATTATCTCTACAGCACAATTGAAATAAAATTAATTTTAATTTATACGGACTATTAATATAACAAATAAATAAGAAATTTTCATCGCTTTCACTGGCTTATACTCAACATATAACAGGCTCTCATCCCGGCGTGCATTCGGATGAAAACCGAGTTATTTCCCGTTACTAGGTGTGTTCTCTGTTACGTAAGTTTAAGTGGACGTAATAAGTTGTGAATTTGCACCATAACTCGCGAACACAATTTTAATTGCTTGAAAGTTTTAATGCCGTGGAAAAAAGTTGCTGTTGCGGTTGTGTGACGTCTGAAACAGTTTTTGGCATATTTTAAAACTTACTATGCGTTTGCTTATTTAAAAGTTAAAGCTTAAGTACCCATAACTTTTATTTGTGATTTTTTTTATGTTAGCGTTATAATTCCACTAGCAAGATGGTATTGGTCATTTCATTACTCAGGTTACTGTAAATGCAAGCAATGCAGCTTTAAATTAAATTAGCGGTTAAATTCAGCGGTGGACGTCTTTAGGCTGAAATGATGATGATATTCTGTTATAAAAAGCCAAATTATAGACAAAGAACAATGAATCCTATTTGGTTGTACAAGTTGTACGAACGTAAGTGAACATGCCCACTTTACGTACATAATACGAAAGAAGTATGAATCTCATCCGTTAGGGCTGTCCGTTACAATCAAGTAAATAATAAATAACTGCCGTTCTGGCTAACTTACCAAACTGCTCAACACAGATTTGAAAAGGCTTTAATACTAATCAAAAGTTTTGCTGGGAAATTCACACAGAAACATCATGTCCCGTTGTAAGCTCGAAGTTGTGTTACGGGTGCTAGATTTCTGATATACTTAATATAATATACATATTTGGAGAATATTTTTTTATTTAACATAATATAATACTCAGACACTCGGAAGAAATATTTTGGAGATCTTAAAATTTTACGCGAGGCGGAAATCTAACCCTCTACTACAACCTCGCAACCTCTTGCGCCACAGAGGTCGTCCACTTTAATAACTTGAGAAAATTATTTAGTCTCCAAAACTTTTAGAATTTGGGTAACTGTCAACCCTACTGTGGACCCCATCAATCCCACACTACCGGACCTTAACTTCATTCTGACGGCACTTTTACTTCGGACATTTAGCACAAGGATCGAGAGCGAGACAGAGCGATAAATCACGTATGTTTTGTTCCTTTTTAACGGACTGATGATCGTTCGCATCTGAAATTGCCTACGATTCAGCTGAAAAGGCTCAATTCTGTGGATAATCGTTAGTATTGCAGCTAAGATTACTTTTACAGTGGTTTCTCTCACTCACTTTGAAACGTAACACGACTTTCGAGTTTATTTAGCTAGCTAGATGTTAGTGTGTGAATTGTCTAGCTTTCTTTATATATTAACATGAAAATCAATGCCACTTTTCGTTGTAATTTTATAATTCAAGAACGGCTGGTCTATTGTGATTTTGGTTTTTAAGAACCCCAGACATGGTTTAAAAAGTTAGGAAACATGGGAATACCGGGGATAATATGGCTTATGCCACTTAACCCCAAAACCTATCGTTTTAGCCCATACATTCATACCCTTACCTAAATGATTGGCTATATATTTTTGCCTTCTAGAATAGAAACTCTAGAAATCAATTAGTCATAAAAATACGATTTTGGATCTCTCTTGATCAAAAGGTCTAAGTAGCTTAATGTCCAAATCACAACAGCGCAAACTGTCTAATTAGTAGAAGTGAAAATGTAATTAACAGAAATGTAGCATATCCATTATTAAAATTCATCACAGCTTGTCTTAGTTGAAAGCAACTACAGCACCCCTTGCGCCCTAAGCCTTCAGATTTAACTACTGCATCTGTATTCACCTTTCTCTTTCAGATAAAACAACCTTCATCTAGAAGGCTTTAGAGTGCTTCGAGTATCGGATTTGCTTTGAAAACAAGCCACCATCCAGGTTGTAGTGCTGTTATCAATCAATATAATAAATAGTCTGCGTCCGTTGCTATCTTATTCAATCTATGGGTATTTTGATTGATACTGCAACTCGCTTAGTGAATATTTGGCGTTATGTTACGCAACCTGTAAAGATAAATGGAGGGTGGATATAACGTGGTGTCGGGCTAGGAATAGTACATTTTACCAGCGGGTGTCTTAAAACATTCATCACCTTTATTTACGTTACCACTGCTGGGACACAGGGACTCTTGACAAGAGAGATTAGGCCTTAATTTATCGCGCTGGCCAAGAGCTGGTTAGTTGAAATATTGGGCAAACAATCACTCATAATAAATATTATAGCTAAGAAATTGAAAAACATAATTTTTGTCAAACCTCATTAATAATAATTACAAAATAAATTATTAAAATCTACTCATTTCAGTATCTAAACCTACCAATCAATGACTACCAAGGCTTAACTTTATTCATTCGGTTAATAGCTTAACAGATATCCCATTTACAAAAGACGGTTATAGACTACTATTACGCCACTAAAAACTCGTAATCCTAACCCAACAAGCTAGTCTTTCATACACATAAAACAGAAAATTAAGCCAACTATTGGCAAGGCCTTGGGCTAAAAAGGATTGAACTTATCTATTTATGTGCACGCAGCAAACCCGAGTTATTGGATTTCAAATTCGTTTTGCAAGTGCTTTTACCCCTAGCCAGAGATTTCCTGGCTATTCTAGTCTAGTCTCCCTGGCTAGATACCCTGTCTAGATTTCCCCCAGCCAGATTCTGCCCCGTGGTGGACAATAGCAACTATATTGGAGTCCATGGATGGAGATCAGAGGAGGCAGTATATTGCGTTTGAAGTTGACATTCGTCATTGAGGCGTCCACAGTGTTTTATAGCTTTTGTAATAACCCTCCGCACACACAGATGAATACTTGCACACGTTATTGTTTGATGCATGTTATTTTTTCACTTCACGGCTCTTTACAGTGATATTTTCAAATTGTATTATTCAATAACTATAGGTACTAAATTTCCTATATCTTAAAATTTAAATCGAAAAATTTCTGTAGGTAATTGATAAATTCCATAACTTTCATTAATAAATATAAGTATACCTTATACAAGCTTTCGACACGCAGTTTTTCCCGCGTTTTATGTACTTATTTTGGAGCGTTAAAAAACTTATATACTATTCGGATAAACGGAGATTTATATTTTTTAAGTTTCATCAAAACCCATTCCGTTGTTACGTAAAGATCTGCAAACATACTTACAATCCTCACAAACTTCCCCGCTTATACTCGTAATACTTGACATGATTGATCTTTACTTACTTATCATTCCAATTCACGATACTGGATTTTTTTACATACAAAAATATAGCCTGAAGTAGCACACACGGTACCTATCGGCATTGAACATTCAACAAACATCCTTTGATCCACGGTGCAGCCGTGAGGTGCCTAGGTACCTGTCAAAGGCACATCTCACTAATTACTCATTCTAGTCGCCGCCGTCTGGAACTGGACAAAGCTTTGGTGTGGTGTTCGAATTCCAGCGGTTCACCACCTGAGCCACTCTTCAGCTAAAGGCGAAGGCCTTTGATGCGAGCCAATAATTACCTAAAATCCCATAAACGCTTTGTATTGGTGTTTACGTTTTGTTTGAGGCCTTGGATGAAATTTAAAACTGAAAGTCATACAAATTACTACTAATATTAGTAGACAATTCACACAGGAACATCTAGCCCCGTGGTAAGCTCGAAGTTTGTGATACGGGTACTAGATTTCAGATATATTTAAAAGAATATACATAGGTAGATATTTTATATATATATAACCCGAGGCGGGAATCACCTTTTGCGCCGCGCACTATTATGAATATAATTTAGAAAAAGTATAAAATAAAAGCTAACAAACGACACACAAGTCGGCTTTCAAATGGAAATTAACAAAGTTTTTAACTCATACTGATACGTTGCAATTGTTAAAATGTTTGATGCTGAACGCAAAATTCTGCACAAGCTTGAATATCGCTAGCTAAAAATTCTGACAAAAACAAAAGTTACAAAGTTGCCAATTAAAGGATCCATCTTTTTGAAAGTATTGCATTGAATTCCAACTCTTTTGAACTCGGTAGCGCAAGTTTCACAGACATTACTAATTAATTTACGTTTCCCGTATCACATCACACGAGAGTAGAAATTCTGAAATTCTTCATTACAGAAATGGTTTACAAACACAACTTTTAATGAAGTTCTACATAGATTCAATTTCAACGTCGTCGCATCGTGACTGAAAACTGAAACAAGACGGTTCCGCTTATTTTCATAGATCTTGACTGTATTGTTGATTAAATAATAACATACTTAAATATTATGAAGACAAATTAGCGTTTATCGTTTATTGTTTTTGCTGCTTCACACATAGATTATTACAAATACAACATATTTTATTTTCTAAAATTGTACAAACTACTTATTACTAATTTATAAGTAGGTTGTATTTTTAAAAAAAATCACAAAACACAAGCATAGTTCATTAGCATAGCATTAGTTCTAACCAATGCAAAAATTTTGAATAGTCAATCTTTTTGAACACATAAATATAAATGATTTATGATTGTATTTGTAATAATCTATGTGTGAAGCAGCAAAAACAATAAACGATAAACGCTAATTTGTCTTCATAACATTTATATTTTTTTTAATATTTTATGCAGTTCTAAACGAATTACACCTTTAAATAAGATTTGTTCACTGCACTGTTAATATTTAATACGGAATAAGGTAAATTGTATCCTTCAACATTCAGTGAACTCAATTCGATTGCCACGCCAAAGCCATGTCGATTGAACTCTGCGGTGATGACGGGTTAAGATTGAGATGTCATTTGCATGGATCAAATCTTGTGACATTCACTAAAGCCGAACGTTGTGCCGAATGCCGAACACTTCTGACGTTTTAGTAATGATTTTGGAATGTAATATCGTTTTACTATTGCATAAAACGCTAAAATTATACATAGAAATTTTAACTATTCCGTATATTTCATTTGTCAAGAATCGAGAGTGTCTTTCAATTATTGCTAATTAGATTTTTGTAAAAACTTTATAAATATACGATTATTACAAACTAAGATAAGCAAAGGTCTCTATCCCATTGCTCAATTTAGTTGCATTTAAATAAAGGAGAAAAACAAAGGAGCAGTGTATATAACAATTTAATATCATGTTAGTGATGGAAAGTTAAAAATAAAAGCGATAAACGAACACATTCCGAATATTAATTTGTTTATATGAAATTTTTTGCGTTTCAATTGGCTACGTTTCGGCGATCGCTCAAACTGCGCTCGAAAAATTCCGACAATATTGCCTCGGCGAGATGTGGGTTATCTTTAATTTGTAAACCAATAAATGTTAATACATCAACCGGGACAAGCCATCGCGACTGCCTGGGTTCAATTAAATTTTTTGACTCCGCCGTAGAAATTCGGCAATTACTGCAATACGCTTTCGGCTTAAATTCGGGTGCGCGGATTATTATTTTGTTGACGTAAATGTTTTTGGTGTGCGATTGTTACGTGTTGATCGGTGGTCAATATTTGATCTCGAACGCGGTTTGGCTTCCGTTATTTAAAGTTGATTTCATTGGTGTGTTTATCTGTGGTATATCGAAATGCGCAAAAGCTTTGTAAATGCATTTGTCTATTAATTTTTCTAAGGCTTATACGCCAAGCCCGCATCGCCTCGGGTTTTGCGGACAGAATCGGACTTTGACGACAGATCGGCATTTTCTATTGTAGGCTTGCAATGCAATGCTACCTTTGAACCTGACAACTCCCGATCGATTTATCAACGTGTTGGTAGATATTTGTCAAAAACCTTTGACATAATTAGCACTAGACACATCTAGTTTTGTCTCATAAAATGTGTTACCAGTTCAAACCAGTACACAGATGCTGTTGATGGCAACCATCATACACCGATCACCAACCTGCCTGTATGCGTAGTGATTTAACAAAGGCCTGTAAATTGTATACTCGTAGACGTAATAATGGTGATACATCGGTCATTTCAATCGTTTTTAGGCGACAAGCCTACAGTCTCTAAATGTTAACCGCACTAGGATCTAAGAACTAAACGCCTTATTAGAATCTAATAGTGGGGAGGAATGAAGTGCTTAACATAAATTTATTACTTTCTCTCGGCAGCTAGGGGTGTTGGTACTCCGAGCATATACCTTTCTTTTTACCATGAGTAAATAAACATTTCTGGTAAATGAAGGCCTAATCTCTCTCGTCAGAGAAGAGTCCTTGTGTCTTAGCAGTGGGAACGTAAACAGGGGTGCTTTGCTTATGCTTATTCTAAACAATTCATACAGCATATCTAGCCCCGTTGTAAGCTGAAAACTTGTGTTACGGGTCCTAGATATCTTAGTAATTATATTATTTATTATATAGATGTTACATACGCCTGTCGAGAATCGAATTCGCAATCTCCTTCGTCGCAAGCGGATTTTCGCCCGCTGCACCAAAGAGGTCGTATAGTCATTGTAGTTAATATATTGTTTTACCAGCATGGTCGCGTTAAACTGTACCAATGAGTTATTGCTGTAATCAACGAGATATGCACTTAACAGTTACAAAATACATAGATTTTCGATGAGTGCTTCGCGGTCGTTTTCATTATTATGCTTTATTTAAGTGGAGGAGAATTAATTATATTTTGGAGTTTTTGTGAGCGTTTTGAAAGAGCGAATCTTTTTATAGTTCCGAATATTAATTAGTACTTCATGTTTTTTGTAAAAATATACTGTAAGCATGTGTGTCTTTTGCAAATTTACTCTTAAAAAATCGCATTCAATATTTTTAAATTTACAAGAGAAAAAAAAAATATTGATAACAAAGAGCTTTTGTTATAAGTTACTGATGTTGTTATGCGATATTTGGTTCCTATTTGTTCCCGCTGTTTTTGTTTACGTCAAAATAAATGTTTCCAATATTGTAAAAATATTCAAAAGGTTTCGTTGATTGACAGTGTTTGATAGGTTCACAATTGGTAGCGCTATCGACACCAGCGTGCGAGTGTAATTGGAGTTCCGGGTTCGACTCTCGCTTGTGGTTTTAGCGGTAGACTGCCTTTAATAGGTTTTTCTACAGTTTTCAATGAACATTGACTGGAAAACTAAAAAACATATATGTATTATTATCTACAGGACTTTTAAAGAACATTATTATCTATAGGGTATGGATTTGGCGCTTACCACACTGCACACTTTTAACGCACGCGGTAAATGTTGCTTGCACGCGTTGGTTCCAATCTCCGTTTGTGTAGAAAACTCACAATCACTCTGATACGGCGGAGTGGTAGTGTAATAATCACCTTAGTCCTCAAAGATCCCAAACAATAACTTTGCTATAGAAAAAGCATTGTTTACAATGCAATAATAAACTATACCAAATACAATTGTGTTTTTTTCACTCAATTACTTAATAATAAATAAATAAATATTGCCGGAGAATTCACACAGCAACATCTAGCCCCGTGGTAAGCTCGAAGCTTGTGTCCTAATGAAAAATATTTATAATATCTAATAGTCACGTCATTAGTGATAAAACAAACACTTATATCTGATGCATGGAATAAAATAAATAAAAATGTAACTACGCGTTAAATTGGAGTGAAAATAATAAAACATCGGCATCCTGTTCCCAGCCAGTCCGTATTTATCGCGTATAAACAGTAGGTTAATGAATTAAGCCGAGCGCCTGAAAACAATTTTGTTCGTAGCATGACGATAATGATAATTTATTAATATCATTTATATGTCTGCACGTCAGGCGCTTGTGGAAGTTCCGAAATGGCGTGAACGAGTATTGCACTATATAGATGTATAGATTAATATTGCATAATTATAAATAAATAAATAATATTCCTGGACAATTCATATAGCAATATCTAGCCCAGTGGTAAGCTCGAAGCTAAGAAAATCTATTTTTTTTTAGTTTCAAAAAACCTAAGTTCTATTTTATTTATGACCTGCAAAAGTGACCTTATGAGGTCATTTTGAGATAAGACCTGAATTTTATAATATTCTGATTTAAATAAAATATATCTTTGTGTAAATGTGATATGGTGTCTTGTCCGAAAAAGATGAAGATTTAATAAAAAATATTTAATTGTTTATTTGAAATATCTTTACATACCTACTCGTAGTATTAAAAATGTCACTGACGCTGTCCGTATGCTTCAATCTTTAAAACTACAACGGATTTTAATACGGGCTTTTTAAATATGTAGAGTGATTCAAGAGGAAGGTTTATAAGTACCTATAACGTGCGCAATTAGAAATGAGTTCTGTAAATGGCGTCCGCTCGCATGCGTTCTCGCTCACTCTCTATCGCTGTCTATACTTTTATCCTTGTTTTGCCAATCGTACCATACCTACCCGCCGCCATTTACAGAATTCATTTTCAATTGCGCACGTTATATAATTAAGTATTCGAAGCAATACGATCGCGGGTTAGTTGTCGATTATTGTAGATATAAAATACCAGTCAAAATAAGAACTTCACAAATCTGGAACAAAACAAACCATCAAGGCTTTTAAAACCGCATATGACGCAAATGTCTGGCTCTGACGTCTGTGGCACCAATCAAACCAAATATATTTAAAAACTTTCAGCAAACGCGGATTGTGATTGTCATTGCGGTGACACCGATCGCGTAGAGTTAAACCATATTGCCACCGGGCACACGGTAATTGCCCGGACCAATTATCAAACTACTGCTGGTTCACAATAACCTGCGTTTTTTGCGCACGTCAAATATTTTCCGAGTTGTCCGACGTTGACAAGCAATTCAATTTTCATAGCCTCGGCACAGTATATATAATTACTACGCAACTCGGTATGGTAAAGGTGAGAAAACATGGAAATAAATCGGCGTAAACCAGGCGGGTCAGCTAGTACGATATAATTTAGTCAAATATTACGGAAATTTAATTAAATATTTTAAATATCAATTGGAAAATTCTTTATAGTAAAGTCATAGTAGTTATTTATAGTGAATTGTTTCGCGTTCTTCCTAATAAGGTTTTTTGCGTTTATCAGCTAATCGATGAGTTTCACAGTAAAAATAGTTTAGACGAAATTGTAGAAATTGTATTAGCTCTATGGGAATTATTGTAACATACAGGCTTATTTGACTAAACTACAAGAAAACCAAGTCACTATCAAATGAAGTTAGTGACGTGCGTTGTGTCGTTGAACCCATAAGTTTAGATTAGATGCAAAATCCTTTCAAGTTTTAATATAAACTTAGAAATTAAATGTAGAATGCATTCTTCCTGATGATTCCATATAAATGTAGATTAAGGGTTAACACTACTGAGACCATGACACACGTTCATATTTACCGCACGGTGTGGCGGTGCTAGCCCGACAGGCTGCAGCACTGAGCTTGGGCATTGAACGTGTTAAGATAATGGTATCTGTTGAAGACCGTATTGGCTTAGTGAGAACACACTCGACTTTCATTCCAAAATATTTTTTTAGAGATCAAATTGTATGAACTTTAAAAACACGATGAAGGAAAAAATCGTGTGGAAATCTGCATGTTCTGAGAACTTTTAAAAATTTGAAGGACATGTGCCATTCATCAACCCGCACTTGACCAGCGTAGTAAATCAAGACTTAGGTAATCTCTCTAGACAAAAGCGAAGTCCCTGTGACCCAGCAGTGGGAATTTAAACAAGGGCGATGATGATGATAATTATTTGAAGGACTTTTTTCTTAGCTTCACTACCGTAAGTTGAAAGTTGAATCTGTTTAAAACTTTGTTTTAAGCTTTAAGAGCTGTAGTGAAGTTTTTACCTTTACAAACTTTTGAAAATTTCATCTTGGCAAAACTAACAATGATGCTTAAGTGCAATTAGTGGCTAAAGCAAGGAAAAGTATCATCATCATTATCACGCCTTAGATCAGCAGATATTATTAGATCTTGATAAATCAAAAACACATATGGTATTTTTTGTGACTTATCAAAGGCGTTTGACAGTGTGAGTCATAAGATCATTTTGAGAAACTTACAGCATTATGGTGTCCGTGGTAGGGAATTGTCATTGTTGATTTACAGCTGCTAACGTATCTATGGGAGATCCACAAGGATCCATCTTAGGACCGCTTTTATTTATAACTTATGTTAACGATATTATTGTTTTTATGGAAGATAAAAATGGCATAGTCCTTTTTGCGGACGACACAACTGTTATTGTTAGTGATAAAAAAAAGAGACTACTTGTAGAAAATTAGATTCCGCCATTAGTAATACAAAAGGAATGGTTTCTTGCAAATAACCTCATTATGAATGTTGATAAAACTAATATTATGCATTTTTTTTGGGTAATAATCAATCAAATGACATTGTAAAATCTACTTTTGATAAACATTTTATAAAGAATTTAGATGACATACAATTTTTAGGATAAAACATTGACTCAAAATTTATTTGGACTAAGCACATTGACTAGTATGTCAATTGGTTATTGAATTGGTAAATTGGTACACTTAAATCAGCTGTATTTGCAATAATGACCATGTATTATACTATATATATAATAAAAAATATCGTATCTACGTAAAAACGAGCAGCTCTCATGAAGACCAAACTGTAAGACTGTCATTTTGACAATACCATCGGATTAGCTAGATGTTGCTGTGTGAATTGTCTAGTTATTTATTTATTTATAAATCAAGCGCACTCCGAGTCACAATATCTTTGCTCTAAGCGCAATACAGAATACAAACAAAAGTCTCCATCAGCTCAATCACAATAAATCAGTAATTATAACTGCGCAAACTGAAAGTAGCGGAGCAAGTTGTCTATTAATGTGACGATCGCCGGCGGTATCCAACCACAATAGTAATGTTGCAGCTTGGAATCGGGTTCGCAACAGGTGATTGTACAAAAAGCTGCATTTAAATCGCGTGGACAAATGCCAGCTTGTCGGCCGAGTAAGTTAGAAATAGTTAAAAAGGCGTTTACAGTGTCAACGCCAGTCAGACGTAAATGCTTTGTTGCAAGTTTAATAGTGCTGTTTGATATTCAATAACTTTACAGGATTTAAAATTAACACTGTTAACTTTGTAGATGTCATTAATAGGCACAACTACCTACTAAAACATTACTGGATTTTTGTTTGAAAAAAATTCTTTGCGTTTTAACAACACGTGCTTTAACGGTTAAGGCAAATACATCGTAAGGAAACCTTGTTTTGAGAACTTTGAAGAGTTTGAAGGCCATTCACCAACCCGAACTTCAGCAGTGGTCAATTAAGGCCTAATAAGGCAGTGAGAGCATAGATAGGGGTGCTTGTTCTATTATATACAGATCCTTTGTAACGTCTGTTATCAGAACTTCTATGATAAAGGAATAACATAATGTAAAAGTTAACATAAAACAATAACTTTATAAATAAAAAATAGTTCTGTCCTATACCATACTAAATAACCTATAATACTAAAGCCGTTTAAATCCTACAAAAATTAACATAAAAACTTCTACATAATTAGGACTCTTTCGTAAACTAAGTGACTAAGATATAAGTTTGTGTAAAAAATCATAATATAACTTTAAAGCCAGCAAAGGACATGAATGCACGAATTAGCCAACATGAAATCAAAAATGACCACAACGAGATTTCGTCCAAATAACCACCACTACTAAAATATTAATTCACAATCATGAAAATAACGTCTCATCACATTCCTTTCAATAAACATAATGCCTGGATTCAAATGTCGCCATTGTATTTTAATTAATTAATATTTCATGGATCCATTCTGTAGGAATTTAATATTGAAAAGGTAACACCGGCACCGGTGTGTACCCAAGGGAGATATGCTGAGCACAGGATTTTTCCTACACTTTCCATAGCATACTCGACACGTGAAGTTGTGATGTATGTTAGGGTTAAGTCTGCTGTCCGAAACGATAAAAAATACTAAAATAATTTATTCATAATTCTTAGTGCTATAGCTTATTGCAGTTGATATACATATCTAATAATTTAATTCTATAGTAATGCAAGTGCCTAAGCTAGGTTAAAACCTGTATTATAGGCTAAAGGTGCATACAAATTTATAATCATTTAAAAATACTTAGGTATAAATAGTGTAGAATTGCAAAATTTCAAATTATCTTACTTATCCACTAAGTACAATGATATGCAAGTATTACTAAACAAGTGGATTTTCCTGCGATAAAAAGTAGCATATAAATTATTTTAATATAAAAAGCTATTGCTTCCTTTTAATTCGTAGTTTTTACGTGAAATAGTTACAAACATCTATCCACCCATAATACCGCAGCACCACAGAGTTCGGCAATTTATAATTTGTGTCACATTTATTTCCATAAAATTCTGAAGATTAATTGGGCAAGAAATTATCCTTTGTAAAGTTGGATATAAATATTGAAGAATAAGGAGAAATAAAATACGGACGAAAACTTCGACAAAAACGCAATTATTTTTTAAATATACATTTGAAATAAGAAAGCCACCCTTATAATGGAAGCAAACGCATAGATAATAATATATCTACATAAAATATGCTATCGATGTAGGGCAAAACTGTATGAATAAGTTATTTTTAATAGAAGTAAGTGCAGGAAAATGCATATTCTTTATGTATCGATAACACGTTAAAATTGTACTATTCATGAGGCTCTCATTGTCAGGAAAATTTATGACGACTTATTGTTGAAGTGTATTATGAAATACTAATTTCCACCTACTATTAACTTTCCCGATGTTCCTGTGTGAATTGTCCAGATATATCGTTTAGAAACCGTAGTACACCCAGTAGTACACCAGTGGTACTACGGATACTTTTTTATTACCGTGGTACAAACAGTGGACTGGTTGTACTAAGGTTAAAACTGTGGTAGGTACTACTGACCACAGTCAATAGTACCACAGTTAGGATAAAATGACCGTGATGCCACTCATAACTATAGGAACAAGTTGTTATATTGACGAAAATTGTAATTGACAAAAAAATATAGGTTTTGTTTATAAATTTATTAATTTATATTGAATTTTTCCGCAGTTAAAAGTAGCCTGTGTGTTATTTTTATAATAAGCTACATCATTGGGAAGTTTTATCCTTATTATTACTTTATTTAACAGTTCATGGCCGATTTACATAACAAATAAGAACATACTAACCATAACACTATTCAAATATTCAAAGTATTTCTATACAAAAATAAAACAACCAGTTATAACTTATAAATAATTATAACCCTCATTTATACAGCTGTTTGCAACATTAAATAATAAATACAGCCGCCATAGTTATAAATTGCATAAAACAACTACGATTAAATTTAAATGGGCGACTAAGTTTCTAATTATGCCACAACAATGTAACGCGAGGATGTATTGTTTTCTAAAGAATAAACAGGTTTTTATAATGCCCGTTATAATTTATTTTGCAATGCGATGCAGAAAAACACTTTTCCTTCATTAAATTGCGTATGCCGTGAGCGAGCGACCGTCGAACGGAGCGTAGTGTGAAACACGACGTATCGTATCACTTTTTAACTAGTCGATATTCATTATTGTCGTTTTTTAGCACACGATTTGGCCTGTAAGGTCGAAGGGTCGAAGGGCGCTTGAACAATATGACGCAGTCTCAGACGCCAATGTACGAAAGATGATCGCAACGCGTCATTATTATTATACGAAAGTGGAAATCTTCAAGGGTCTTTGAGGATTTTATCATCATCATTTCGGATCCTTGACAAATTGTTTTTCGATTTTGCAGTACCTAATCCTTTATGGAATGCATAGTCCGCTTCGTAGCCGTTCCGCTCCAGCTACGAGGTAAGCTGAGCATGGCCGTGTGATAGCTCACCCCAGACGAAGAGGCTCGTCCTCCGCCAATTTGTGACGAGTCAGTGCCCAAACACGTAATCGAATCAATTAAGTCCGGTTAGAATTGCAACTGCTGGGTTCGGCTTTCCTTTCGGCTTTTTGAGGCGCTGTATTCGGCTTTAGTCATTTTCATGCAACCAATTATATTACAATGGACGTACACTACAGTGGATGTTGGGTACAGTTAAGAAAATGATGCTATAATTATTTTTTAAAAGATTTACGAAATATCGTATCTGGATCGTATGTGCCGAATAGGAACCAAACCGGTTATTATGTTTATACTGAAAGGCTAAATGGTCTGCAAAATTGTATAATAGTATTAAAAATCTGCAAGTTTTTATTCCTTAGATTTTTTCTGTAATAAATTAATAGTCTATAATAACAACTGTATCCAAAAACTTCAGAATATCAATATCATAATATCAATAAACAGTATAATTATAAAGAATTTTATAATGATGATAAGCATTTATCATAACCAATAATAATAATAATTTATCTGCAAGTTTTTATTCCTTAGATTTTTTCTGTAATAAATTAATAGTCTATAATAACAACTGTATCCAAAAACTTCAGAATATCAATATCATAATATCAATAAACAGTATAATTATAAAGAATTTTATAATGATGATAAGCATTTATCATAATTAGTCGTACTATAAGTGCTCAGCCACCTAACAATAAATATAATTTCTTAAGTATTTATAATTACTTTTTTTATTGATAAAATTCCTTATAAGTCTATTTATGCTGTAAAATGAGTCATCAGAAGTCGTCTTTAAAATTTTAAAGACTGCCATTTTATCTTTTTTTCGGCTTATTAACTAGTTATGGCCAACTCTAGTGAGAGAAGAAGCGGTGAGCTAGTTACTTACCACCTTGCTGTCTACGTTAAGTAGATATAGTATTATGTGTTTATGATTAAATTGTCTCCATTTTGAATACCGTATTAATATTACAATCCAACGACCTCGATGTCTGTCTTCTGTTATGACTATTGAACGGTGATTTACGGAAATATCTGGAAGTCTTTATTTAGGATTTATCCAGCAGTTGACGTCTATGGGAAGCAGAAATGATGATGGATAAGCTACCATCTCTAGTAGTAGGAAGGAGATGTCAGCTAATTCATTACCAACTTGCGGACTACTCATAAGTAGATTGTATTAATTATATGATTCATTGTCTTTATGGTAAACAGCTTGATCATAATCCAAGGACGTCGATATTATCATGATACATATTTATTATATACCAGTCGTACAAATCACTTCTACACGTATAATATAAATATTATTCATATTATTATTTTCTTTAAGCAAAATGCCTCGTAGCGTTTACTATCCCAGGTAAAGAATGGATGAAAAAGATTACTTTTGCTGTGTTTTAAGAATTTAATGAGGCCTCGGAAGAAAAAAATTAATTACGAAAAAAAACGGTCTGCTTCAAAAATCAAAATCAAAATCAAAATCTTTATTCATGAATTTCAGGTACATTCTAGGTCTTAATATCAAAAAGTATCTTAGTCCGAAATTTACCATAACAGGTGTATGAATACAATAAAATTATAAATTATGTTAAAATATAAATTAAATCATTATGGTATTGATTGTGTATTTCGTGTTAATAAAATTTAATGAATTTTTTGTCAATGATAATATTGGTCATAAAACATAATAGATAAAATAAGATAAAATAAAAATATGATTGTAATTATAATTTATAGTCAAAAAATTCATTTATACTATAGAAACATTTTTCAACAAGCCATTTATGTAAATTGGATTTAAACCTTGCTAATGTAGTTATTTCCTTAATGTCATTGGGTATTTTGTTATAAATTTTTATTGCCATTATAAAACTATTTTTAGAAGATAGAACCAATCTAGTAGTTGGACGAACTAATTTATTTTTATGTCGCGAGCTATATTTAGATATCGAACTTGCTTCTTGAAATTTGTCTTTATTATTAAATACGAATACACACATGTCAAGTATATAAATGCTAATTAGAGTCAATATTTTATATTTTCTAAAGTAAGGTCTACAAGAGTCAATTGTTTGAATGCCGAAAATAGCCCTTATACATCTTTTTTGAATTATAAACACTTTTTCAATATGAACGCTTCTACCCCAAATCAATATTTCGTAGCGTATTAATGAATTCACATAACCATAGTATGCCGTTATAGCAGTTTCTATGGACACTGTTTGAGCAATACGACGTAGTGGGTAGACAAACCTATTAAGTCTTGAGCTTAAATATTCCACCTGCTGTTTCCAGGAGCACAAATTATCAATCATAATTCCTAAGAATTTTATACATTGTATACTTTCAATTACATGTCCTTTATAAGCTATATTTAAATTTATTTGTTTACCTTGACTAGTACGAAATTGTATCAACTTTGTTTTGTCTAAATTAACTTTGAGATTGTTTTGGTCAAGCCATTTAATAGTAGATTGTAATGCTTCATTAATATTATGTTCAAAGGTTATAGTGTCAGATCCTTCTACTACAATTGTTGTGTCATCTGCAAACAAGATACAAGGATATTGGAGTGCCCTCGGCAGATCATTGATATACAATAGGAAAAGTAATGGGCCGAGAATACTGCCTTGAGGGACTCCGAACGAATTTTTTAAATAACCAGATTTATAAGATACAACTGTTTTAGTTATAAAGCTTGAAGTTGTTAAACGCATCGTTCCGCAAATATAAAGCAATATTAATGGTATTAAATTCAATAATAATTGTTTGAGTAGAAATGGGCAAGTCCTGATCATTTATGAAACTATTTTTTTTTCTAAATTCTTTCTACTAATGGAATAGTTTCTACATTTCCTTTAATTAAAACTTAAATTGTTTAACTAGAAATTCAATTGTTATTTTCTGTTCATTTGTTTAGCACTATTCTATTATTGTAACTTTTATGCTATAGTTGGGTAATTACTTTGACATTTTGGTCATTACTTCTAAATCTCAAGAACGCCAAATAGCAGATTGCGTCAAAGAAGGTTCTTGCATTAAACATAAACAAATAAACTGTTGAACTCAGTAAAATATGAATATAATTACTGCCAAAATTTATAATTAAATAAACATTAAAACTTACCAAACAGATAATAAACTGCACTATTATCTTTCATTGATATTAATCCCAATTCAAGCCAAAACTGACAATGACATAATCAATCAGCGATAATTGAATTCAAACATATCAAAGAGACCTTTTACTGTGAAAACTCTCATGGAGTCGTTCCACCTAAACCTACTCTATTAGAATAACCAGCATGACAGGCCACTACACAATTGCGTTCTATTTACACTTAATTTAGTATTGCCAGTTGAAGCGTGGCATAGTATCCATTATGTTTTCCACCGCTTGTCTGAGTGAAATGGGACTATGACGGTTGCATCAAGAAATTGATTGGTTTCATATATTGACAGACTCATTGAAACATGTAGAAAGTGAGATAGATACAGTCTTCAATTACTTTATAGTAAATCGCCAACTTAGGTGCAAGGTTTTGATCAAAATTTACTATAAGTATATAAATTACTTATAGGCATAAAACAAAAGCATACCTACCTATTACGTTCCTACTGCGTAGAATAACCCAGCTATTCCTAATTCCACAATGTCCAAGAGCAGTTTGATCAATGTGACAAAATATATTTTTCAAATTCTTCAAAGTTTCCAGAACAAGCCAGTTTCTTCACGATTTTTGCCTTCACCTTGACTTTTCAACTACACCGTTAAAGCACGTGTTTAAAGTTCACATCAATTTTTCAAGAAGAAAAAGCTAGAGACGCACTGAATAAAAAGATGCGCTTAGAAGGTAAATCTAGAATCTTGAGACGTTGGCTTAAAATTTATAGTATAACTCACAATAGCATATCATAAAATATGTTTAGAGCCACGGTAAATTTATATCTATATAAAAATTAGCTTGTTAGTAATCACTTGATTTCCATGTACTACGGATCCCTGACTACTATACATTTATATAAAAGAAGGTCGTGTTAGTTACACTATTTATAACTCAAGAAATGATTTGACTGAAAATAGGTGGAGAGATAGCTTAAAACCAGGAAAAGGCCATAGACTTTACAGCGGGAGATTATTATTACGCGGAAAGCTTATATAAAATAAGCTCGCAGTTTCAAACCAAGACATTTCCAGCCACAACTCAAGGCATTCCACGTTTTCCCTCATCCATCAACACTTATAATTGTTATTTTTATTGCTGCCACATAAATAACAATGTAGAGCTCACTGAAGCGGCCACTATTTATGAGTGTCTGCTCATGTTTAATATATTATTTAACGGTAGCTGTACACTACATGCTTCCAATTAATGCGATAAGGCTAGTTTCACGCGTTTCGTGTGATTTTGAATATTGCGGCTTGAGCTTTGATGTATTTTAGTGTTTTTTTTTCCTATGATAATGTAGGTTTTTATATGGCTGATTTGGGGCTCATTACGTTACACTCTTTTAGTAATGTCTTTGTCTTCGAGATAAGAAAACCCAAGGAAGTCGTAGAGTTCTTTTAGTTTTTGAAAATCTCAGTAAGACAATGTTGAAGTGTACCATCTTACTTGCAGAAGAACTTTTTGGGTTATAAAATTTAGTTTGAATGATAAATTAATGATATTTTTTTTCTTTTCAGGTAAGTGTTAAAAAACATCAAGGTCCAAATCTTCTTCAGCAACAACACGAGTCATCGGTAAGTTTTCTTAACAATTTCAAGACTCAACCAATATTTAAAATATTTCGGATTTCGTTAGATCTTGGCAAAGTTACACGAAATTTGGCAAATTATGCTATAAATGTGCTGACAATGTGCTAAAATAAGGCTGCGGTCAAAATGTAAAACAGGCAACGTGTGTAAAACTCACAATAAACAAATGAAAAATTAATAATAAATTATAATGTACACCAAAACAAAGAGCAGTTTGCGAAACCACGAAGTTTGCGAAATGTTAAAATGTGCCAATTCAATCACTTTTATTATAAACGTACAATGAGAGCCATTTAAATTGTTGTTGTCAGATTAAACTAAACGAAAACATTTACACCACGCTTCCAAGCTTTCCTAAGACAATCACAAACTTTAAAATAAAACAACCAACAACGCCTTTTAGATCAAACAGCCAAATGCACCAATTTAACCAAAAATTTAAGCTATTACAAAACGGGCCAAGCATCGACTATTCCAACTCTCAAATGACCGGCCGCCCGCAAAAATCTCACATGGCGTTGTTCTATTTGGCCACCGCGCCTCGCAGCATCCCCCAATTAGTTCCCTGCACCACGTGTGAAGTAAGAGCACGAATGCAGGACAGATAAAAACTCACTCCTTTACCGAAACGATCGATGAGGAACACAAAACGAATAGTTCGAAGAGCATTGCCTTTTTTAGAAGGGGAGCGGCGGGAGGCTCGGCCCCCTTGAGTGGCTAACGCGTCGCAAAGTGCTTTTGGTCGTGGCGCTGGTAGCTTCTGGAATTAGCTCTGAGACAGGCTTTGAGGATCCTAGACGACTTTCCCATTGTTTCACGCCTGTTGTGACTAGACGCCGCAAAAATGTTATTGGAAATATGAAAGCTGTTTGTCATATCAAATAGAGTATACAGTTAAATTCAAATAATTCTTTTAAATATTCGCATTTGTTGTTATTTATACTAGTAGGATAGGATGAAAGTGTGAAGCTGACAAAATCTCTGTTCTTGAAAATAGTTCATACGACGTCTTCGATAATGCGAACTTTCTTAAGTTTATATTGAATGTAAGCAGAACGGCTTGTGCTTAGCCTGGCTTGTGTTCCTTCAACTTAAAGCTCCATATATGTAAAACTTTGAAGTTTTAAGCTTTAAAAAGCTGTTGTGATGTTTCTGCCTTAACACCTACACAAACTTTTGAATATTTTAACAAGAAGTATTCTGTCATGCACTTAAACTCAAGAGAGGAAAACTATATAAACATTTTCGTCGACTATGGAAACAACTTGAACGAATTATTAAGGTGCTCCTATTTGTACTCGTTTCATTAATGACCATTAATTTAATTTATGACAACACTCATTCCAATGCAAAAATGGAAAATTTGATTCTAATATCGTATATGCAAGTCCTCCCTTAATTAGTTAAATTTGATATATTTTCGCCACTCGGCCTAATATGCCGGCGGTTTCTCGCCACCGGCGGGTTGTTTGAGTAATATGCAAATATTAGTTCCCACCCGTTGTCTGTGTTCACTGCGGTCTCTAATAACGCCGTAATTCATGTGAAATTCAAATTTTCTATCCGTTATTGTCTTTGTAGCTCCTCAATAGCAACGCGTGATCCGTTACTGCTGCACGCTGTACCGCGTTTGGGATGTGAGGTTAAATTCCAAAGTGGAAAACTTCCCCACGTCTCGTCTCAAGGTGAACGACCTCAGCTACTTGCCGCCCGCCCACGTGACCCGCCCAGCACTTGAGCTAGGTCAGGGTCGCGGCGACATCTCACCCAGAGCCGGCTGACCCTCCGCGTCACGGCGTCACGAACGGATCGCGGCTCTAGCTCGGCTGGCGATGCTCGTTACGACGTATCGCCTGATTTTTCCGTTCGAATAGTTTCCAATACCCAATGGGTCGGGCGATGACCTCTAGGTCAAGGATGTTACGTCTTGAGTTTGGGGTAAGATGAGTGCAACCAAAGTTAAGTTTACGAGACCGGTTTTTTCCTTATTGGAAAATTTGATTTCGTGTTTCCTTAAATTTGAATTTTTTATACTATGTTTGTCAGTTCATTCAAGTCCCATAAACGTTTGCTGATGATGTATTGTTCACAGACAATTTACTCCAATTTGTTGTATACAAAGGAGTGGGTCGGATTTACTTGTAAAAACACGTGTTTCCGAATCTATCCAGAGAAGGTTCGAAGAACTGATTTCTTAATATAAGGTTTCTTTAAATGTTGACAATTTACTTGTCAAGCTAGGTCTGTACAATCCATAAGAGCGGTTAAAGTCAAACTACAAGTGCTTTATAGTTAAAACCCTAATTTCTCACACACATGTCCGATTGAACACATAAGAATGCCGGATGCGAATATTATACACGACAGACAGAAAGGCACGCAGAACGAGATAGCACCACCGCAATCACCTCGTGAGATTGTTGAATAAATTTACATTCACTTGATTGAAATAATAATGAAATTGGCCTGGCACAGTCAGCACGAACTGTATAAATAAATTAATATTATAAAATGATATTCGCGCTAATAATAGATGTGTAAGGGATGTAGCTTAGCCTGTTATTTATTTATGATTTTACAGATGGATGCTTCGGGCGTGTTCTGAAGGCTTATGCTAATGTATTAATCATCATCATAATAGTCCTATCGTCTCCCAACTGAGTCTGAAACTTCCAGTAAACTACTGTTCTCAGTAGAGACATATCCGCTCCGAGTCTTCGCGCGCGTTATAATACATTTTCCCGCGGAAAGATAAATAGTAGCCTATTTCCTTCTACTGGTTCCAAGCTATCATTCCACTCATTTTAAGCCCAATCAGTTTAATCATTCTTGAGTTATAAATAGTGTTACTAACACAACTTTATTTTAAATATATCGATATAGATAATATACATTAGAAAGATGACACTTATTATACCTAATACCTAATCAATGTTAACAGAATCAATACACCTTAATAATAAATTACAGCAGTAAAACTAAACTATTTAACCTTAGACATTAACTTTAATGTTAACAATCACGACCAATTGACCTCGTCATATTTTTTAAACCGCAATTGTAGGCTTCACTGGGTAAATAATATAAATTGATATAATACATAGCAATTGTGCGTGCCTGTACCGCTCACAAGCCTATTTCTATTGTAATTAGGGGGAGGCAATATCTTTTGTTTGAATTATGCAAATATAATGCCGAGCCCGTATCACAAGCTACAGTATAGCTGCCTACTTATTCATTGCTCTTGCAAAAATAATGTGCTTTAATATTTTGTTTATTTTTAACAGACTTAAAAGGATCTCTGTTCTGTAATATGATGTTTAGGTTAGCTGTTATATCTGTGTTTCTGTTTTTAGATGAGAGGAATTTGTTTATTGAAAAAAGAAACTTATTTGTGTGTTATTGATTTTTTGTGTGTAGTAGATTTTGGGCCAACTTTTTCTAATTCATCAAGCCCAAGCTGACCCACCCCCGGATTCGCCCGGTTACTATATTTAGTTTTCTCACCTTTTAAACCTTCCCTGGACTAATACAAACATTCCAAGAACAAATTGGCTAAATTGGCCCGGGCCATCGAGTATTAGTTTCTAAAATCTCGAGTTCGTTTTTATTTCTATAGAAAGCTAATTCGTCTTCATTGTAATGATTTATCAGCTTTTGTATTTAAAATATGTCATAATTATAAGTTGTTAAAAAGGAATTATTATTCCTTCTAGCCGTATATCATAGTAGAGGAAAGTAACCATATATGGAATAGGATCCTAATTTGGAATACCGGCATTTCTCGAAAACAGATATTCCTAAACGCCAGGAGCTGCGATCATTTATCTCTTCCAATCACTACACGCGCGTGTAGCTTTCCACGTCCCACTCGGGCAAGTACTTTGTCCGTGCTAAGAGCGTTTTGTTTTGTCGCTGTGTGAAAACTTTCTAAGGTACGCAAATATTAAGAATTTTGCGTAAAAATATTGCAAATAGGATTGTGTTTATTGCTTCTTTGTACTGTATACATATTTGTTTCAAAGTTTTAAAGCAATTTTATAGGCTAAGTTTATTGAGTATAAATGTATGAATAGAAGTTTAAACTAATTAGAAAATCCAAATATGGAATAGGGGAAATCTGGAACAAATGTCTTATGTGCGGGCTCTGGGCACATAACGACTGATTGCGCTGGAGCAGAGTTCGACACCTGTATTTGTGATTTATGCAAATTATTGATGTTAGGTTTAATTTTACCAAAGTTCCTAAAATGTATGATACAATTTCAGGTTGATTTTTCATAGTTTTTACAGTGTTCCATATTTGGGGGCCTATTCCATAATTAGCTACCTTTTTGTTGATTTCTTTTTTTTTAAATTTCAGTACTTAAAATTAATAATATTAATACAAGACTGTTACCACATAATAACTAAATATATGGTTGTTTATAATTACCATTAAAAGTTTTTGATTTTTTATATTTGTTTAAGTTATGCCTAAAAAACAAAATGGTATTCCATATTTAGTTACTTTCCTCTACTAAATCCTCTAAATAACAAATGGTGCATTTGCAAATTACAATACATTCCATTTTAACGGCGTCAAACAAACAAACTACGGTTCATTAAATATAAATTGTTGAAATTCGCACAGCAAGTTTATTCGAGTGTTTGAGCAGAATTCTAATGTTGATTTGTATTATTCTAATGAATATAAGATTGGACTGTTATCATTATAACAAAACTATCCATATTAGGTACTCTCATATAGAAAGAAAAAGTAAGAAAATATAATTATAATAATAGTAAAAAATATATAATATCACTATTTGTTACGTCTCACAACGGAACACGGGTCAACATACATAGATAGGTATTTTTTATAATTCATTTTAAACACTCTGACTCTCCAAACAAATATTTGCAGAATGTACAAATTTTTGTTCCGAGCAGATATTTTTGGTTCACTTTAGGCGGAGGTATTTAAAATGTTGTTACATATTTAATGAAGCACAGGATAATATGAAACTTTGCTGTAAAATGTTGGCATTTTAAAAATTTAATCTGGTTACCAGCCTTGTGGTAGGCCTTAGAATGGTACCACCCCTTTTCTGCTCACAGGGCGTCTAATAGTGGGTACACACGTACGTACTTGCAAGTACACGTAAGAGATTGTACCTACCCGAGAAAACTGCAGCAGCGTCTTACTTTTGTACTGTACCTTACTGTGATCATCAACCCGCAATAATGGGCCCTATTCGAAAGAAAAATCATAAATTAAATGCATTGATTCAACTTTTTCCAGTCCAGTTTTTCCGGGGCCAGTTGACTAAAAAGCCAGCGAGCTAATAATGGTCGCAGTTAACCGTGATTATCCCTAAGACCTAATGGGCACTACTGGTTAGACCCTACTTCTGACACTTTAGCTTTTTTACCGTATCAGTCAGTACCTATCTACCGAGACATCAGTTTTCGGTTCTTTTAAACCACTGTTTTCCATACAAAATGTTCCTTAAAGTATCAACAAATTCTTTCAGTATCCCCTGTTCCGAAAGTACGTTGTTCATTCACAATTCAACGCCTTCATCCATTTCCATCGTTAATTATTCACTATTAATTCGCCCCCGGCTCCGACTATATAATATTATAAATAGTCTTTTAAAATCATCCTGTTTTATTAATGTGCTTCGTGAAATATGCTTTTGATTCGGAATTTTCACTTGCTCTGCAATATATTGGATGATGATATAATTACTAAGTGTCATTTTAATAAGAATTGATGCCAATTATGAAATATCAGAGATGAATCATGGAAATGGATCATGGTTTATAGGAGTACTAACCCTTGCCTCGCAAACTTGGCTTCTGTTATAGGGTTTTCTCGTTGCTTTAGAATCGAATTCTTAGAGTATTAAAAAATCCATAAACTTACTCGTACCAACATTGATTATTACATAACTGTAAAAGTTCAACATGCATTGATCAGCAGTCGATCGTCTACTGTAACTGCTATTTTTTTTAATTAATGTTTCCTTTATCAGCAAATAAACAACAATAAATCTGCTAGTCATAGGCATTCCAAAAAGATTTCCGGTTCGAACAGTAATATATCTAATGTTTAACTTTTTTGTGGCGCTTTTTCAGGCAAAATAGTCGTTACAAACCAGCGGTTAACGAATTCCCGACATCACTTCACTAACGCAAATAGACTACAAATACACTGGGCTCTAATAGTCCCAAAGGATAACCGCATTCAGACCAGGAAATAAGTATTTAACCCATACAAAACAGACTTCACGAAATTAGGACGACTCTGGGATGAACTAATCTAAGCACAATAGTTCTTAGCTATTGTCAAATTGCCAGTTGGTTCTATTGTCCGTCGCTGCATTGAATCATTGGGCCACTCTTTTGCGAAGCATCTAACCTACGTATGTCTGTATGTAAATACTATCTATTTTACAAGATAGTATATTATAGCCGGTACGGTGCGCAATCATATTTTAATCTTCTAGGCTGACTTACAAACTACATATTATTTATAACAACTTATCCTACTCTCAAAGCGCTGTCGTCGTGAAACGTAAGTGCATTTCGTCCGACGAAAATTTACCTTTTACCCACAAACACGACCAAAAAGACAGTTTGGAACATCGGAAATCAAATCGAGGTCCACTTTGGTGAAACCGCGTAGGAGCGATAAAAGCTGCATTTTAAGATTGTTTTTGTCTGAGCGCTCTGTTTGTCCGAATACTGCAATCGAATGCGATTTGGTATGGGATATTGAAAGCTGAGAGCGCGGCATGCGGGCAGAGTCATCCTCGCACGCACAGCCGGGGGCCACCCCACGCGCGCCGCCTTCCCTAAACCTCCACGCAAACACTACCTACAAGTTTGCTTGGCAACATTTCATACTTAGTGTATACAAATGATAAGCGGCGCCGCGGCCGCGTGCGCGACGCCCTCCCGGCCCCAATCATCCCGCCGATGATCTTTTACAACTGGCGATTTCCGCTACACGTTGTCGTCCTCGCATTAAAATGCATCATCGACCAACTACGCATACACGTGCACATCAAACACATCCTGGCGCAAAAATACATCACCTAAATTTAACCCTGTCGAATATTTAAACTCAAATGGGATTCTAATAAAAATCACTTTCAAAGCATTGATAACAGTGCGCTGTTAGCTTAGGAAATTCCTATGGGATGGGGGAAGTCCGTATTTTACGCATGCCTAGCCTCGGGCGGGTACTAGCTCTGCATAAATTAGGTAATTTAGATGGTAATGCCTCGGCCAGCTGTTTAGAAGTGTTACCATGCATATTCTAAAAGCGTAGACGCGTAGTTTTCAAGAGTTCTATTAAGCCTCTATAAGTGGTATGCAATAAATTTTGGTCAGGTATATCTGATTTTGACGGTTATCTAGATGCATGTGCTTATGGCTAAGGCGTATTTAGGTAAGTAAAGCAACGTGACTCTGCTTTGGTAACCGGCTAGAGGGGTGAGCATTGTGCTCGATATTGACGCACAATGGCCATTGGCACATCTTCTGTCCGCGCCGCGCGTTGTTGGTACTTTACGGAAATTATTCGGACTGGGACTCGGAATGAAAGAGCTATATGACAGTTGATTAGATTGTATTCTGCAAGTTCCACAACGGTAACTTCGTGCTGGGACTGACTGACATAAACGCCTATTGTTTGACAAAAGCCAACGCGCTATGGAACTTGCTGGAATAGGTCCACATCCACTTCTTTGTGCCTCGACGTGGCCGGAGATTGCGAGTTCAGCCACTTTTACAGATCCCTGAAAACACGCATTAATAGCTTGGTCTCTTCAAATAAAATACACGTTTGCTGAAAACTTGCTTTCTATTGACTTTGAAAAACGGTTCTTTCTGGAAAACCGTAGTTTCCTTTTCTATACTCAAATTGCGTAAACCGTTTTTTTACAGAGGATTACGTTATAAAACCTTTTTGAATTTAGGAATTATGGCTCCAGATAAAGTTCAATAGGTACAGGTGTGATTAAATCACTGCCGATCGCAATCAATCCGTAGCAGGCGTCCAAATGAGGCGCGCCCGAATCGGCCAGGCTTGACTGAGTGCCTTCGTTACAATAATTAATTTGGATTAGACGCTGCATACGTAACGGGCCACTACGATTACTACGAAACAAAGCAAAAGGCACAAACTGGAGTGACGTGGGTGCATAAACACAGCACTCCCCAGAGCACGACGAACACAAAATCCGTCTGATTCCAAATGCAAAACGCATGGGAAGCGCACCTATCTAATATTCCTCGATGTATTTTGAATAATTGCGGGGCAAAGCCCGTGCTGATTGCGCACACAGAGAGGCCAGAACCACGGAAAGTGTCTTCTTCGGATTTGGCGCGTCAAGCGTCGCTTTGTGGTGACGCCCGTCAGGGGCAAAACTGCAACTTGTTTCCCCAATTCAGGGACGGCCTGTGTTTGTACCTTTTGTCTGTGTTCTTGTGGGATTAGCACTCGCTGACACGTACGGCCGAAAGCTCTTTCACAGGCTTATTCTCAAGTATGTATGTACTGGCTTGCCGGAGCTTAGCAAACATTGCTCAAGCTACTTTTACAAAGTGAGAGGCATTTTGGAAGTTTCTTCTTCAGGATTAAATAAGTAGGTACATTATCGCTTTTGATGAGAAAATTCTCGGATATTTGTCGATAAAAATTAAATGAGCAATACAATACAAGAAGGGATGGATAGGAATAATCATAAATTATAAATTAAAAAATATATGTTTAACAGTTTTATTTTTGTTTATGTATACGCGCTTAAACTTTTTCAGTAATAAGGTATTAGCACGAAATCGAGCTCAAGGAAAAGCATTTTGTAAATGCGGTAAAATTATTTGCGAGAATTGTCTTTATCCCGCGCGAAATATTATATTGCGGGCGCAAAGTTACCCATTACACTTTACACTCATGATTGTGTTTGTATATCTTGAAAGTGTTGTGTTGTTCCGTTTGACAATTACACCTCTAAATTTTCTAATTATTCCTCTGTTATGTCGCAGGGTACTTAGTTATGTGTCTGGCGCCCTACGTGTTGCCGCTTCCTGTAATAGGTGATAATATATTGCGACCTAGTGTCCGTTTCTGGAATGTTCTACGTGTTGCTCAATGCTATTAATATTGTCATGATTGGCCGAGCATAATGTTCTAAGTTAAGACATAAATAAATACATAAATCACATGGAGAGTTTAATTTTTTTTGTATGCGAGATCAAAAATTCATTATCAATATTTCAACTTTAAAACCATTACAAACATAAAACTTTCCAGTTGTTTTGGTCGGATACAGCTTGCATCTACCGTGAACCAGCAGCATTCACCTGTTCATCTTGTTTAAAAATGTGTTTTATTTTCATTCCCTTAAACTCGTGAAGAAAGTAGAAAATATAAAATTTCCCCGTTATCGTTTAATAAATCAAAGTATAATAAGTGATCAATTTATGGTTCATGAGGCGAGAAGTCCCACGGTGATACATTATTCACGTGTTTTGATTGGTAGTCGACGTTGCAACATTTATTTTTATCAAATGCTTTGTAATTTAGGTATTTTCCTTCAGTTGTTTTAGTTCAGAAATTTATCGCGACGGAGTAATTTGACCCTGACAGTATTTATGTATTTTCCTGTGAGTGAAAGTTATTTGTCGCCTGTTACAATATTTTTCTTGTAATAACGGCAATTCCTGAAAATTTATAGTAATAATTATAGTAACGGCCAGCGGGAGGGTAGTGTTTTCTTGTCTATCCGTCATGACGAATATAAGTATAAAAGCAAATCAATATTGATCAAAAGTTATCGATTAAATCGTATCACTTACGGGTATGAATCATCACAAAACTATTCTCAAGTCACAATCCTATGACCAATGTCTAAACTGCCGCTGCGGCGTATTCGCCGGGTGTATGCCAAAATGCTTTATTTAATCAATTGTCATTTGAGCGATAAACGTCAAATCATGACTCGTACGAGGCACAGGGCTGCCACATGACATTTTAACCCATTCACAGCCCGATCGCCTGCCAGCACATCGAGCAATAGACCTAGTGTGAGTGGCATTGATGGTGTTAAGGTTTACAACTCCATTTCCAATTTGGGACGCCGTTCTCCGGATACGGGGAAATGATGTGTCAAATACTCACTGGAAAAATATTACTGTGTTGAATCTCTATACTTAGTTTATAACCCTAAATCAATGGCTGAACTTTATTATAGCACATAAGGGAGAACATTACCATTAGAATATTATGCATTTAACTTGAAGAAGAAAAGTTAACAAGGTTTTAAAGAAGATTTTATACTTTTATGGCAACACCAATTTCCTGCGTTATTTCACGGTAAACAAAATATTTTCCAGAGAGCCTGGGAATGGAATTAACTATAAACGTTAGTTTGTACCAGTTAATTGAGAATACAATAAATCGAAAAATATACACTAAAATAATATTGGAGTAACAAAAAAACAGTTCGTTCATTATATTTTCCTTATTTTACAAGGAAATACTTTATCAATTCCACAAGAAAAGTCTTCTTGTCGCGTACCTACCTACTTAAATATTTGAAATAATATATATCAGAATCTTTGCTAAAATTCTTGCCAATGTATAGTACTTTCTAAAGTTTTGGGACAACCCTGGGCCTAAAGGGGAGAGGGGGGCAGGCGGCCCCACGGGGTGACCACTGCCACTGTTAGATCGATTCCTAGCGTAGTTATTATTCTGTAGTAATTAGAATGCGCGCTTCTAGGTACCAGCTACCCTGCTAGACGGGAACACGAAATTTGATATGGAAATTTGGGGAAAGATATTCGGTTACGTTCATTGTAAGCGTTCAAATACAGGTGGAATTTTCTGGATCGTTATCCACTCTGTAGTTGAAGGAATGATTGAAGAAAATCTCCGGAAACGCCAATTTTTCTTATTAAAAATTTAATGAAGTTAAGGCTATCTTGCTTTACGAAATCATGTCATGTTTTTTGAAATTGTTCATATTTATTTATAAATATAATTCTAAGAAAATATTTTTAATTTATTGTTTCATAATTTACCCAACATTTACGCAATCCACAAAAACCGTACGTACCTACTTCAAATTATAAACGTAGGTACAAGTTATTCAAATTATTTTTACGAGCCTAACTAACTTTTTTTTGGTCTATTATTGTTGTATTTGTTGAGTTTAATTCACAATTTATAATGCATCTTTAGTATAGTGTTTTATTCGTGTGATCGCACCCTTACCGAGCTGCACGATGAGATATTTCCAATAGTTTAAGGTGTGTTGGTTATTGGACGGTAATTGCGTCGGGATTGCTCCTAAATTTTGCACACATATATCTTTGGCTATGTGTTCGGGCTGGTGTCAGAAACTAGCTTGTTGCCGATTTATACGTGATAATTTCGATTAGATAATTTTAGAAGGTTTTTTAGTTGTTTTTTTTAGCTTTCATGTTTGTGGCGATGATTAACAGAGCCACAAATACTACGAGTAGTTAAAGGTACTTACATTATAAGATTTTGCATTAGCCTTGTGAGTAAAAGGCTGAATGTGAGTAGAAAAAATAGTTAAACATAATTTACATACTACGACTATTTAAATACCCATATTAAATACCAAAGTACCACGTTTAGTTTAATTCTGCACTGGTTTTTTTTTTGTATCATACAACAATACTTATTTTATAGAATAATCTTTTTAATTCAATTTTTCTGTTGAATTTTGTGGACAATAAATGAAATGGATCTCATTGAACAACAAACACACTTGCGTCGGTGTTTCGGCAATGGCAACCATTCGGACCGGCTCTCCAAAAAGTCTCGCCGTTGCAATAAGAGCATTCGACTACCCGCTTACCCTTGCGTGACTTCACACGCCGGCTTTGTTCGAACTAACAGAAGATACGAGTTGAAAAGAAGAGTACTTGTATTGGGGAATAGTGACACAAAGTTCATTAAAGGCAGGCTGAGCGTGTTTGAGTGGTTGCCACCGAGCCTCCCTACCCCGGTCTACCCTCATCCCCGTCCTATATTTTATAAATGAATATTAACGCGTTTGGACTTGGTATGCGTATTGTCAAATTATGAGAATATCTCTGGGGAACGGTGGTACTGTTACGAGTTTCATTTATTGGCGAAAGATCATCATCATAACACATACGTCCCACTACTGAGTACAGATTCCCATGTTTTATCACCTTACCTGGGCTACTACAGTTATTTTCAAAAGAACCTTTATCCGTCCAGCCGTTCTTGAGTTATAAAATTACAACGAAAAGTGGCATTGAATTTTATACATAATTATAGAACTAATACACATGCAGTTGGAAAGATGAATTACTTGAATTAAAATGTTTCTAAAGCTCCAACAAACACATATGCAAAGTTCCCTTTAGTCCCTTTTAAAATGTTTTTTTTTCCAACACATCTCCGGACATTTTAAATTAGTTTTTATTAACCTCTCATTAGGAACGGCGCTCGGTCAATTTAGATTGTGATTAGTATAATTTGATAAATTGAATCGTCTAAATTTGGAACGTCTGCGGTCGTACTTTAAACATTTAAATATGCAAGTGTTTTTTTTCTTTCATTTTCATCTCCAACGTTACCCGCGCTACAGTGGTTTTTGTGGTGGGAAAGATATTCCAGGTCTTATCGTCTTACCTGGGCATGGTTCTCCGCAATTAACCCATTATATGAATTAGTTTTGAAGTTGGTACTCGCAGATCGACGCTTCTGCCCGTCTTCTGGTATATCAATAATTATTTAACTTTGTAATATATAATACTTTAATAACTTTAAGAGCCGTGTTGGCTAAGTGGGAGCACACTCGACTTTCATTCCGAAGGTCGTGGGTTCAAACCCCGCCGCTCACCTCTGATTTTTCTTCTTGGAAAATTATGTGTGCTTTAAAAACACGTGCTCTAACGGTGAAGGCAAACATCGTGAGGAAACCGGCATGTTCTGAGAACTTTGAAAAAGTTTGAAGGACATGTGTCATTCACCAACCCGCACTTGGCCAGCGTGGTGAACTAAGGCCTAATCTCTCTCGTCAAGAGAGAAGTCCCTGTGTCCCAGCAGTGGGAACGTGAATAGGGGTGTTATGTATGTATGTAATACTTTAATGGGTTTACGATTTTTCATGAAGACGTTTACAAACCACAAATCTTCCAGATTAAGTTCTAGCTAACTTATCATTCTTAACTATTCATATGAAATAAGAATGTTTGTTTCTAACTTGACAAAGACTTATGTAAAGTAAATCTTAATAATATTTTTCTATTATTAAAATAATTTAAAAACGCACCTACGCACCCTTTAAAAATTACTTTAGTAAAAGAAAGCTATTTACAACAGCAAAGATCTTGAATATTTTATAAATTCCATAGAAATATGCAAAATCGTTTACAACCGTTTTATTTGAAAAGTTTTTGCATGATATCAAAACAATCCTAGCCGGCGCTATCGATTCGGCAAGCAATTTAAAATCCACTTATAGGCTACCGCAGACTAATCGAAAACTTCGTTGAAACTTTGCAATCCTATGGGTACCTCTAATTGCCTATATTAAAATAACTGGCTTGTGTCAAACATATCTAGGGCGGGGCACAGGGACGAACTCAGGCTTGGTTAGGGGCTTCAAGGATGAAAGATCAAATACGTTTTCTATAATATCAGATCGTGTTTTAATGTTAAAATTGTATTATATGTTTGTTAGTCTTTTACATGCAAACTACATCATAATAATTTAGCTTCGTTTTACTTAGGCTTAGCTGTGGGCAGTATAATAGAAATATTCTGCCTATCTGCCAACTTAACAAAAAACTCGTCTTTATGAATAACTACTTTTTAATTGCTGATAGACCCTTGCTTGACCACAATCTCACCCGATGGAAAGTATCGATGTTGCCTAGGATAGTGTCTAGCTAGACCTCCCTCAATCTGGAACTCTTCAAGACAAGAGTTTACTCTTGTCTTGAAGAGTATGTTTCAGGAAAAACAAACTTTAGCACGAATAATGAAGGTGCCGTAGCATCTAAATTAATTTGACAACAATACAATACAACCTTAGACCTAACTAATTATAAAATAAACCTAATTTTGGCTAGACAGTTTGCACAAGTGTTGCCCCTTACCTTATCCTGAGTAGGGTCCTGATTACGGGCACCTCACAGACTGGCACGGCGCTTCACATGTTAATAATCATTATGATAGCATCTAGTGTGATAGCCGGGTCTTTCCTCGCCTTCCACCCCAGAACCAGCGTTGTAATGTTTTGTGCAGTTACTATTGAAATTACCAATTGTAGGGTTGCGTCGGCCTCAGGCATCTCACAATGGGTTCTTCCCCAAATCCATTTTGAGAGATATTTTGGAAATGGAACACAAGAAAGACAGTCGCAAAATGTTTTCTGAACTTCTTGTTGGACCAAATATGATAGAATTTAAATTAACAATTCATTGAAAAACAATATAGATATCGTTGATTAGAGCTTGAGTTATGTTTATATACCTATTCCTTCAAGTTATTATATTATTTGATTTTTTTTACTTTTCATTTAAAAATAGTACTGAAACTTTTCGTTATATACTAAGAGCCCGTGATGGCCAGACCTTCCTTTAATTCACAAGCGTGAAAATTCTTTCATGTGTATGTCTAACATAGGTAAGAATAACCCCCAAACATGAAACCTGGATCGCGGTTCCTTTGGGAGATAACAACCTTTTACCTGTTATCTCCCAAAGGAACCACGATCCAGGTTTCATGTTTGGGGGTTATTCTTACCTATGTTAGACATACACATGAAAGAATTTTCACGCTTGTGAATTAAAGGAAGGTCTGGCCATCACAGGCTCTTAGTCTATTAGACATGAGAGTTTTTAAGTGATGCAAGATGACACTGATAACAAAATATCTGAAAATTGTATTGTCATTTTTCTCGCATCGTTTCAAAATTTTTTCTATTTAAACGTTCCCTGAACTTTCACGATTATTCTCAAGTAATTAATAAAAAAATATGGGAATAATTAATGTAAATCAAAAATCTATAAGTTAGTTAATATGAAACACCTATTAGAATAAATCATAATATGAACCTGATAAACCAATGTTTTGAATATTTGAATACTAATTCGGTTATGTTCAGTTTTAGCAGTTATTATTTTAATTATCTATTACCCTTTATTAGCTCGATGTTTATGTTGTAAGTTTACCTTAACAGATTTTCGCAATTCATAATTTCGTTCGGTGAACAAAACCATTTCGACAGGCTTGAGATCGTGAGAAGTAAATGTTCTAAATATAATTTTAGATAAAAAAACATTTTTATTTTAGAACTTCATATAAAACAATTAGAGTGTTACAACCCTACAGCACGTCGTGGTAACCGGTTGAAACTATGCAGCAAATGTTGCATACATATTACACGAACTAATAACCCTTTGGACACTGATATTAATTCATATTAGAATGAACGGGAAATCCACAAACCTTTTTCATACGCTGGATAATGCCAAATGTTTTTTATCTCGGAACGTGAGCCGTAAAATTTATTCATCAAACCAATCGTTTTTACACTAACTGATATATTGATATAGTGAAATATTGAAAAGTTACATTATTTAGAACTAAATTTTTTGCCTCGCCTTTGCTTTGCCTATTATAATAGAATTTACGGTAAAACATAGTATAGGTACGTGTCATTTGTTCTGAACCTGTGAGATATATAGGTCTTGAAATTACCTAAATTTCGTACAGAGGCAAGCTTTGGTTACAGTTATCATATCACTTTTTTTACTCACCTAACAAATACTTAGCTAGTATCTCCTTGGAAAATCAAACTTTTTAAGCACACTATTTCAAAATTTCCGATTCCGATTTCCTCACGATGTTTGTCTTCACCGTTAAACCGCGTGTTTTTAAGCACATATACATTTTTAATTCAAGAAGAAAAATGTGCGCGGCTGGGTTTGAAACCACGACCTTAAGGAATTAAAGTCGAGTGTGCTTCCACTAAGCCAACACGGCTCTTATGACCTGACTAATCACTTTAGGGTACGGTATTTACAAATGATGTCTCATTTTGTAGTCCAGACATTACAGTCTCCATTACATAGCGGATGTGGGTAACTAATTAGGTGTTTATCAAGAAACTGGAATAATACGTTATGATAGCACTTTACGAGTTAGAATTTACATTAACGTGAAAGCATTGTGGAACTTAGGGTTTGTCGTTCTTTGAAACATTATGGGCTTTGTAAGTTAGCTTAGCGAGCGTACTAGTTATCAATTCATCTATGTTAAATCTATTAACCCAAATAAGAAAGTCGTGTGAGTTATACTATTTATAACTCAAGAATGGCTAAATCGATTGAGCTGAAAATTATTGGCGAAGTTACATAGAACCAGGAAATGGACATAGGCTGATTTGTACAGCGGGAAAAATATGATATTTCTGCGGGATAATCTATACTTCATATTAAAAAGCTGAAGAGCTTGTTTGATTGCTTTTTTTTGAACACCAAAGTCAAAAAACCCAAATCAAATACCGGGGTGGGAATCAAACCCGCATCCTCCTGTAGTCCTTCGCCCACTGCACCAAGGAGCTCAAGTAACCGGCCAATCAGAATAAAGTCTACCATTATTCCCATTTAACATTTAAATCCTCGTCGAAAGTCAGACATCAATTTCAATAAATTAAAAAGTAATTATAATGCATCGTGGAAGTTTGTATGGAGTTCCTGACACCTTTTAAACGGTGGCAAATGGAACAATTTCCGGGTTCTCTCGATACTCGTATCTCGATTATTTCCCGATTTTCCAATCGATTCCAACTGTTTTAACTCGATTCTACTGTATTTGCTCGGGAAAGATTTTAATCAAAATGGAATATGATGGATACTTTTAATACTTTAATAGTCATAAATATATTTGTTTGTCTATCTAAAGAAAGTCAACTTATATGTATAAGCGTTTTTGGTGCTATAGTGGGAAATATCGGTTTAATACGGATATAATTTATCTACATTAAAATAAAGACGCGTTAGTTACACTAATTTTATAACTCAGGACAGTTGAACTAATTAGGCTGAAAATAAGTGGTATGGTAGCTTAGATGGAGTAGGACATAGGGTATCTTAACAAAGGGATAATATTATAATGCGGGCGAAGCTGCGAGGCGGAAAGCAGTTGATAATATATAAATATCGCTTGCTCAGTCGAACTTGCTATATATTTTTATTGGAAATAGTTCTCTATGTTTTTTTCCTAGCGACTGAATTACCTACCCTGTACAAATATATAGGATGATATAGTTGTTTTTCTTAATTTGGTATATTTTTTGTTTGTACTTCTTGTTCGTTTGTACTGTTCTCATGATAATTGCTCATATTTATCGTCAGAGAGCCTATAGTTTAAAACATCGGAACAAATACCAGCAAGTCTATAAAAACCTATTGTAACTATATAAATAGCACGCCTATGTTAATTGGTGTAATGAAACGGTTAAATATATTATCTGAAATCTGACAAACACTACGGTTTTTCAGTCCCAGCAACACGTCCAAATGCAACTTTTAGCGCTAAGGCAGGATATTAATGAATTTCCTCAACGCACGGCGCGGCCGATTAGCCCGTTAATGCGATTAGGGGGAAGGGCCGCCCCGCGCAGGTGACCATTGTCCGCCCAGAACCGGCGGTAGGCCCGCGCCACCCCCGGGCCCCGCAATGTACCCGCATCTAGCGATTGTCACAGCAACAATACCACTAATTACTAGGCATACAGGCATTACACACTTTACAACATAAACTGAACGCTACCGCTGTCGATATAAAGCTGATATGGTACAGCGCGTAATTGCATTGTCTTTGTTGCAAGCCCTTGCACTCGTTAATTTAACATTAATAATCGTACAGTAAATGGCATACATAATCAGAGCGGGAATCTAGCGGATGTAAGTTTACTCTCAATGTTTAATCAATTAGTGCTGTTTTAGAAATCAGGTGACTCATTTATAATTATATTGAAGACACTACTACCACATTGTGAATGTCGGTAGAGATCTAGACCTGTGTAGCGTAGTGAACGAAGCTCTACTTATAACCCAGAAGGTTCTAGTAGGAGACGCAGTATGAGTTATTATGATTTTGACTGATAATGATATTCAAATGAATATAAACTAACCCGACCTGTGCCCATGGTAATGTTTAAAATGAGGTCAGTTAAATAAAAAAAAATTAGGTAGTTTAAAATTTAAAGCAAATAAAACGATGGTGAAAACTTATTTCTGGTCATAATTCGTAGACTTCTTAGTTTTGCTTTATAACCGAAGTGGTTCAACATTTGCAGGCGATCCCCGCAAACGGTCAGAATTAGGGCTCAGCCTGTGGGCTCAGCTCAGAGCACTAATTCCGTCGCGTTTATTGTTCATGGAGCTGTGGAGTGCTGCAGTCGAAGGCTCCTATAGCCCTCCTATGAAGCCAAGCGAACCGTAAAGATGTAAATCAACTTCATACAGTGATTTAGCAAGACTCGTTACTCTAACAATACCCCGTATTTACATATAAACATTATTTTCGAGACTTTATTTATCGTTTGTGGTAATCCAATATGTTTCCTTTCGTTCGGGCTAATACCTACTCCGGTTACTGGCTTTATTAATTTATAACGGCTTTTATTTTCTTATTGTTTTTACGTGTCGTTTTCTTATTGGCGTTTCCTGTGCTTAAAATATGCGTGTAGAAATGTGACGGTTGGATTTATAGTGGAAACTGTTTAGTTCAAACAAAAAGGAGAATAGTTTGACTAATATTCCTTATCAAGAATTAATTGGCTGTTTGTTATATATTTCACAATGCTTAGTGAAAAACCTAATGCTTAGCTATGTTGTTAATTTCCTAAGTAAATTTAACAATCAAGCTGAAATGCATCATTGGATGGCGTTAAAACGTGTCTTGAGATATTTAACAGGAACCCAAGACAATAAGTTGACTTATAAACAGTCTCTAGAGGAAAGAATAACAGATGGATATTGTGATGCTTGACAGAGAATTTCACCTTCAAACAAGAGTGCAAAATCAAATATTCTGAGAAGGTTTTATACGCTTGCTACATCCATGAAGTTAGGCAGCCAGTAAGGATGCGGGGAGCAATTGAACTGTCTTATATTCATTACATTATTCTCATAATTCAACGCAGCGGCATTGTAGACATCCAAATAGTTTGGAGCCGAAAAAAATGTAATAAGACTTGGAGAGCCAGTTGTTTGACTTTTGCGATACATTCGGTATCCAGCATCATGAGTTTCATGTGCTTTTATGATATAGAGTAGGTTGTAGTAGGTTCTTTGTAGAAAATCACAACAAGCAGCATAGAAGTACGCACTTTTGATTTGAGTTCGGCTCAGGATTTTTGGATTTTTGGTCTAGCTCTGTGGTCAGCAGCATCGATGACGTCTCTATGATATACTAAAAGTAATTCTAACCATTAATAGATACTATTTAACTTAGCTTCAACTTAACTAAATACGTAACTTGTCTAACAATTTTTACCTTTGTTTTTTTATTGTAGATTAAGCTCGTTGAAATGGGCAATATATAGGTTTTTATATTTAAATGTAAGTATTTATTTATTTATTAAAGTTTGACTTCCCTCATTTCATTGGCATATCTAATTGTACCATCCACTTGTAACTATTAATCAATCGTGTTTCTGAGTACTTGTCATATTTTTTACTTTAAATACATACACGCAGGTTATACTTAATTATCGAACTTCTAAAATATTCCATATTTTTCATAGTAATTAGTATAAGACACCTGTTATTCCGTCCACAATTATAAGCTACTTCGAATTTAGTAACAGTTTTAAAGTAATTGAGCTGTCCCGAAAGTTAATTGCTTTATTTCTTTTAATGATTGGTTAGAGTTCTATAAACGTGTTTTATTTTATGAAAAATTGACCAGGGTGTGAGTATTCATGTGTGCCATTGTTAATGGACGCGGTAAAAGACGACATCATTGAAGGTATGGAACCAATAAGTATTGCTTGACAATTCACACAGCAACATCTAGTACAATTGAGCCTGAAACACAAGCTGGCATCATTGGCAGAACTTGACCAAATTTAAATAGAACCACTGTACACAATATTATCCAAATCGGTTTACACCAATCGTATGATCTAAGTACCAAATATAGAAAAACAATTGACCTGAAAACTCCTAAATTTTGAATTTAAAAAGATACAAAATAGTGTTACAAAATAGTCTTGTGTCACAGGGACTTCTACCTTGACGAGAGATATTAGACCTTAATTTAATTTATCACGCTGGGAAAATGCGGGTTGGTGAATGACACATTCTTGTCTTCAAACTTTTCACTGTTCTTAAAACATGCCGGTTACCTCTCGAGTCTCGATGTTTGCCTTCACCGTTAGAGCACGTGTTTTTTCTAGAAGAAAAATCCAGAGGTACGGCTTTTGAACCCCCGACCTTCAGAATGAATGTCGAGTGTGTTACCACTTAGTCAATACCACATACATAATAATATACTAGTAGATATCAATACACAGTTTAAGCAAAATGAAGGCAAATATTTAAATAAATAACTCGCAGCCTACAATCAAACACAAAATGTGTGTGTGCGTGCGTAAGATACAAATGTGTTATACGTTACATTTCACAAGCAGGCGAAACAATACGTCTGCGGTGGGCTTGTGCACCAAGCGTTGCTATGCTACCGCTACGCTATAAAAACAAATATTAAACTTTTAACATTAGTCAATAATTCACTAACTTTTATTAGGCTTCTGTAAGATATCATCATCATCGTAACAACCTGTTGGAAGGGGACGGCTAAACACCCAGAACACCCGGTATAAATATTTGCAGACTATACAAATTATTGTCCCGAGGCGAGAATCGAACGGACAACCTCTTGCGTCGCAGGCGGATCTTCGTCCGCTGAAGTCGTATAAATGGTTCATTGAAAGGACCAAGTATATTAATCCCTTAGTGTGACGACACGCATAGTACCCTTATGATTCTATTCACATAAATGTCTTGGCGCTGCCAGGCTTTGACTTTGATGAAAATTCTCGTATTGAGAATATAGGCAATATTCTAGCGGAGTACGACCCATATTCAGATTGGTAGATAAATGGATTAAAGCACCGACTCAATGCGGTTGCAGCCTTCGACTGACTTCGGTATGGTATCTTTAAGTAAATTATAATTTCCTCCAATAGATGTTCGACCAACGGATTAGTTCTTTGTTAGAGTACAGAAGACCGATGCACCAGAAAAGTTCTTGATTGAAAAGTTCTTGAAGACCACAGATCAGCAAACGCAGCGTCGGACGTCCACCAACAAGATAGACAGATGATCTGATGCAAGCTGCCAGATCATAGAGGATACAAGCTGAATCTAACCGTAATACCTAGAAATAATTAAGACATAGGCAGTTGACGTCCGATTCGACACACTTCCGAATAAAATATCTTTACTTCTGTCTCATATAATCTCGTATAATAAATATATCAATCCGCGATATCGCGTAGTATCCAATGTGGTACAGAATTAAACATTAAATGCATGAAATATGCTCTGATTTGAAACAATGGCCAAATATACATATAATAACATCAATGAATAACAATGGAGTATAAATTATCATTTAAACTGTTGTATATTTTATAAAATATAGCCTTGAGGTTTGTATAATATGCAGAAACATACTTATAATTTGTTGGAAAGTATGTTAGTTTATTTTATGTTTCATTGTGACGCGAGGGAGGCAGGCTCGATCCCGTAACAAATATTATGAATGTTATTTGCCAAGTTTTGTTTCTGATATTAGTTCATATTTTTTTTTAATATACACGCGAGATTTCTCCTATTTTAGTCTTGAAATATTCGTATAAAGGGTGAGTTAAGAAAGCGGATGAAGCCGCGGACGGTTGGCTAGTGTTTATAAATATATCGCATTGAAATTGTTACCGTAATTTTATATTTTGTAAATAATCATAATCATTTCAGCTGTCGGACGTCAACGTCCTCCTTTAATGATTTCTAGGTGTTATGATGGCTTATGCCACTCAACCCCAATACTCTACTTTTTAATCCATATAATATCCATACATTCATTCCACCTACCACCCCAAGACAATGAAAGGTGTCATGATGATGCAGCTAGCTTCTACCGTGAACTAGCAGCTTTGACGGTGTAAATAAATATAAATAATAGTAAGAAATAAACTTTTCAGAGTAGGTACTTAATTACAATAAGATCAGTCAATTAATCAGTAAATGCAATTTATTTAACTATTTAAGGAAGACAACTTTTTGATTTCATACAACATTACGAAGCTTTTGAATCTGAAACTACTCAACCAAACATCAATAATAAAATTAAAATTCAATCCTTTAATAGTAAAATGGTACTGTTTTCGGGCGGTCGGAAACACACGACTTATGCGCGGGCGCACGACCACCGTGTAAGACGATTTTTTCGTGATCGTTCGTTCATTGTTCGGTAGCATTTATTCAATTGGATTAAGAATGTTTACAAGTGCGCTGTAGTTGGTTCACGTAGGACGGTAAGCTTTGGACACCGAATGCGTGGCTCGCCAGTCATGATGTTTGTCTAACGGTACGTTCTGTCGATTTGTTCTTTGTCTTAGTGCACTGACTTTGAATATTATTTCGTATATTCTACTTATATTTATTTTATAGTGATTGACTTCACTTTTGTATTCTGAATTATTAGAAAAGTTAGTTCTTTACATTATATTTTATAGTGATTGACTTCACTTAAGTTTTCTGAATTATTAAAAAAGTCAGTTCTTTACAAAACTGATAGATGGCGCAATCAGTGCTTAACTGAAGATCTTCTGTTATTTGATACGTTTAACAGCAAACATAAAACGATTGAGCAGGTTGAATTAAGAGGTAATAATGTACTAAAGGCATTGGAGGAGGCCTATACCCAAAATGGGGTTCTTACGAAAAATAATGATACCTAACACCTACTAACTAAATTAATAAAATAAATTAATTAACTAAACTTTACTAAACCATAACACTGTACCAAACTTGTAATTCGTAAGAAATAAAAGGCTTTTTTATTTTTATTTATTTTATTTTATTAATGTACATAAAGGTGTACCTCAAGGACGCATTTTAGGACCACTTTTATTCCTAATCTACGTAAATGATTTTCCCAGAGTAACCAAGCACCTACCTATGTGTAATTTTTGCAGAAGATGCTACTGTTTTCATTTCGCAAAATAACTACATAAAACATACAAAAATTTGGCAAGAGCTATCAATTTAAAAGTAAAGAGTAAGACAAAGTATATTCGTTTTAAAAACTACAAAACTCCACCGACAAATTTAGTAATTTGCAACAAAGGAAATATTGTAAATGAAGTTAACGAAACCAACTTTCTTAGAATTAACATCGATACATACTTAAACTGGAAATCAAATTTCAATAAAATTAATATTAAAATGTCTAAATATTGTTATTCTCTATCAAAACTTGGGATATTCATTGTGACTGGCAAAGACCGATTTTGCTTTCCTTTTTGTATTGAAAGGTATTTTCAATAAATAAATAAATAAAGATAAATCAATTACAGAGTTGTACCTCCATAGTTCGTAAGTACTTTAAACTCTCATAGCAGCTTACATCTACGTTAAAATTTACCTATAAAATGAAAGCAAAATAACAACCAATGCAATGTGAAAACGAAACTAAAGAATTCACATTCTAAGATCTCGAGTACCGATTGGCACCAAATAGTATAAAAATAGCTGGTTTTCTCGACAGGAAACGTTTATGCGATAGCGAACGACCTCTGGTTATGGCAAATAGCACACAATACAAACAATTTGCTATCGCTTTAACAATTCTAAGCATCTTCTGGTTGCTATTTTTTAACATCGACATCAACGACCCATGACGTTAGGAAATTGCTGTAAAACGAATGTTACGAAAGTTTCTGGAATGGAGACCGTGGTTGAACGTCCATCATAGTAGTGGGCGTTGAATCAACGAACCGTTTTTTTCAACTGCTTTTCTATATTTAACGAGTCAACCGTTTTCTTATTACGACAAAACAAGTTAAATCAACGAAGTTCGTTGATTTAACTTGTTGTTTACGCGTATACTTCATCGTAGGTATGATTTGAATAATGATGATGCTTATCTACCTTAGATTTAAAAGGCTTACATTGCTCTCTGTTGTATGACCTTATATGGGTAGAATTCGCCTAGCCATACCTTAGTGCAGTGTGCAAAAGCTCTCTGATTGGTGGAGACATTTTCAAGATGACAGTTTTTTGACTACCAACCAATAGCCAGTCAGTCACCGCTAACGCTTGTGATCGCAAGGTCAAGCGAAAATTTTTCGCCGCGAATTTATTGAACTCCTCCGCTACCTCGTATCACGCTGATACTGAGACAATTTGACTATTATTAACGTGTTGTTATGTGTTGTGCCTTTATCCAAAAATATCCTGAACTGAAGGGGTGCTGTGAACGATTTGGTTTCGTGATTGGAGAAGGAAGACCAGATGGCTACCTGAGCGAGCAACAAACTTACGAAGGTTGGTGGCTTTTTGTCTGTATGGGGTTTTTACCACAGTTTGCAATGTTATGCCCGTTCCTTCTGTAGATAAGCTAATTCCATCATCATTACATCCGTCATTCCAGTACAACTAGGTTTTGGTTAAAATCCCCGCGTCTAGACTGCTATTTACAAGCAGCTAGCACACACATATTATGGTCCTTTAACGAGTCGGATAGTAAATCCAGTAGAAATAATTAATAATTAACGCCTTTTATCCCGTAGAATTACGTAATATTGGTAATTTCTCGGTCAATTTACCACCACGCCGGTCGGTAACGCCTACCCGCACCTTTCTTAAACATTTTATTCAAAATTTATATTAACTTACGCTAAACACGCATAACAACATTCCTATCTATTGTTTAGGCATAGATATTACTTTATATAAACTTAGTCAACATAATTATTTTCATTCGCATTTCATATATTTCGCTAGTTAAATATCATATTCCTTTGTTCTCAAATTTGTCGAACGTTCGTTTTTCCTACCCGCATTAATTTTGTTCATAAGTAATTATTCTCTCGTTTCATTTAATTTAAATTCTCATTTACCATGGCTAAAGTTACCACAGAAATGAAAATAACCCTTCTTCAACATAAGAAAGAGTTATTGTATAAACGCATTAATAAATTGTATGACGCATCGAAGTGCATACAATCATTTGATTCCGCGACTAGGTCAAACGAAAACTTTATGACTGAGTCAGAAACGATTGATGATATCCACGATAAATTCGGATCTATTGTTGATCAAATAAACGAATATCAATTAAGTTTAAATCCTGATGCACAACTTGACTATGGATGTTTAGAGTCGTTTGAAGATCTTTACATTCGTGTCAAACGAGTACGAAATAAAATAGGTAGTCATTCTTCACCTATTCACACACGCAGTTGTGATAGCAATAGTGTCAAAATAAACCTACCGCCGATTAATATACCCAGCTTTGACGGGAACACTGTAAATTGGCCCGTGTTTTTCGAATCTTTTAAATCGAATGTACATAACAATGAACAGCTGACCGATTCGCAACGCGTGCAGTATTTAATAGGCAAACTTACACATAATGCTTTGAAGGTGATCGCCGGGATAGTCCCCACCGGGGAAACTTATAGGATCATTTGGAATTCGCTTGTTAGGAAATATCAAGATAAACGCTCATTAGGTACTTATTATCTTAACAAAATATTTGATTTGAAACAATGTAGTCATACCGCTTCAAGCTTAGAGGAATTTATAGATACTTATTACGCCGCTATCGCCGCCCTTAAACAGCTAGGTATTGACGACCTTGCTGATTTTATTTTTACGCATTTCGCTTTAACTAAATTAGATACACAAACAGTGCAGTGTTTTGAACTTTCAGTGCGTGATGTCGAAATACCTAATACCACGCAGGTAATTAGTTTTGTTCAAGACCAGGCTAAAATATTACAGCGAACTTGCTCGCAGACGGAGTCGAACCCGCGACAGTCGCTTAGGAAACCTGCCACCGCTAGGCCGCACGAGACGCTCTCGCGCACCTTCAATACTTTCTTATCGGCAGGTAATGAGTCATCGCCTAGCGATAACGCGTACAAGCGTGCTGAGTCTCAACAACACTGCGTCTTTTGTAATGATAATAATCACATACATTTATATCAATGTACGCAATTTAAGAATTTAAATGATGCCAAACAGCGATTTAATTTTATTAAATCCAAGCATGGTTGTGTGAATTGCCTTAGCATAGTACATAATTTATATAACTGCAATTCAAAGTCTGTTTGTGTTTTATGTAAGAAACGGCATCATACGCTTCTGCATTTTAATTATAAAAATAATTTAAGTTTATCACGCACGCACAACGCTAAAACATACATAGATGAAAATATTAATTTTTCACCGCAGACACATTTACACCATAGTGTCAATAAGCCCGTCGCCGGCTCTGGCCACCCAGTCGAGCCGTGTTTAGTAAACCCACAGAATTCGACCGTAACGCTTTCGGCCGGGACTGTACCTAAGTGCAACGTGTTGTTGGCCACTGCGCAAGTGTATGCGCGCGCTAAGGATTGTGCAAGTCACAAGTCTATCATACGCTGCCTTATAGATAATGGCTCGCAGAATAATTTAATTACAACTGAATGTTGTCGCTCGCTTAATTTACCTATTATTCCTTTGAGTAATTCTTTTGTCAAAGGTGTAGGTTCCGCTTCGCATCCTATTATAGGTTATGTATATATGGATATTGAATCCCGCGTTTACCCTGAACAGAAATACACAATTTACGCTTTTGTAGTGGAGTGTATTACTGAACAGTTACCATCGCATTTTATCGATTGTGATAATGATGTCGATTTTATTAATTTGCCGCTCGCTGATTTATCCTGGAATATTCCAGGGAATATAGACGTGGTTCTTGGTGCTCAACTTTTTCCGTACATTTATTTGGGGGAAAGGGTTGAATTAGGATCACGGCTCCCGCTCGCTCTTCACACCACTTTCGGCTACGTCCTCATGGGTGATTATCCGCGTAATGACGTCACTGCGACATCAACCTGTAGTTTTTCCGCTCCCGCTTTAAATGATATTATTCAAAAATTTTGGGAACTCGAAGAGATACCGTCGATGCGCTTACTATCTCCTGATGACACCGAGTGTGAGAATATTTTTGTCTCCTCCGTTTCTCGGGATGAGTCTGGTAGGTACACGGTAGCTTTACCCTTTTGCAAAGACCCATCAGAACTCGGTCACTCATTCGCTATGGCTCAGCGTCGTCTTATAGCATTGGAAAGAAAATTTCGCCATGCTCCTGACTTACGTGAAAAATACAATGAAGTCATTAGCGAGTATATTGGCAAGGGATACCTGTATGAGGTCCTAGATTCGCATGATTTGAACGCTACCGGTTATCACATACCTCATCACGCTATTTTGCGCGTAGACAAGCCCGCACCGCGTATTGTTCTTGACGCTAGCGCCAAGACACACACAGGGTTGTCTCTTAATGATGTTTTGCATATTGGTCCCAATCTACAGGCTGATTTATTTTTATTGCTTTTGCAATTCCGCTTATTTCCAGTCGCTATGAACGCTGATATACAACAAATGTATTTACGCATTGGTGTACCTGAAGACCAACGTAAATACCTACGCATTCTGTATCGTTTTAATGAGAACGAGAAAATTCGCACCTTTGTTTTCTCATGTGTACCTTTTGGTCTTAAATCCAGCGCTTATATAGCTATGCGCACAGTGCGACAGCTGGCTTATGACATGAGTAACTTATATCCTGAAGCTGCCAAGATAGCTGAATCGAGCCTTTATATGGACGATCTTGTCTATTCCGCGTGTGATGAAAAGACCGCCATGAGTCTATCACAAGACTTGATCAAAATGTTCCGTGCAGGTGATTTCGATTTAGTAAAATGGTGTAGCAACTCCACCGCTCTTCTTGAAAGTCTTCCTGACTCTCACCGCAAACCTCTCGACTTTGATATCAGTAGCGCCTCGAAGGTATTAGGCCTTTCGTGGGAACCTTCGAAAGATTTTTTCTTTTTCACGTCCACCCAAATTACTGATACTTTGTGTACGAAGAGGAACATATTGTCTATTGTGGCCAGGTTGTTTGATGTTCTCGGTTTAGTAGCTCCTGTCATTCTATATGCCAAACTTCTGATAAAAGAGTTATGGCTAGCCCGAATTGGCTGGGATGATCCTGCACCTCAACACGTAAAGACACGCTTTGCTGTTTTAGCACAGGAATTTTCCTTGCTAAATGCTTTACAAGTTCCACGCCACATCGGTGTCGCTTTGGAATGCGTAACTCGCCTTGTCGCTTTCTGTGATGCCAGTATACATGCTTATGGATGTATGGTTTTTATACATTGCACGTATCCCAATGATGTGCAGGTTCGCTTACTTTGTGCGAAGTCTAAGGTCTCACCGACAAAGATTTCTACTCTCGCTCGCCTTGAATTATGCGCCGCCGTGCTTATGGCTAAATTGGTTAAAGTTGTACGCGACAACTACTCTTCACGCATTCACATTGAAGATATATACGCCTTTTCGGATTCTACAATCGCTTTATCGTGGATACACTCTTCTCCACATCGTTGGTCAATTTTCGTTGGCAACCGCGTAGCGCAGTGTCAAGAACATCTAGGTCCTCAGCATTTCTATCACGTTGCTGGTGTTGAGAATCCTAGTGACTGTCTGTCTAGAGGTATGCTACCATCTCAGCTATTGTCCCATGATCTATGGTGGAATGGTCCATCCTGGTTACGTAGCGATCCTGCCAATTGGCCTGTAAAATCATTTTCTCCTGCTGAATTTAGTTTACTTCCAGAGCATAAGACTAATATTTTGACTACTGTACGTCTGACAGTACCTTTGCTCTGTGATCTATCTCAACGCTTCTCTTCTTGGGAGAAATTGCTTCGGACAATCTCGTATGTCCTGAAGTTCGCACGCATTAAAGATAACTCTGATCCCCGCTCGGTCAGAGGTTTAATTTCAGCTGAACATGCTCTGATCAGAGACGTTCAAAAAGCTAATTTTGCTGATGACATAAAGCTCATCAAAAATAATAAAACGCCTTCTGCAAAATTGTTACGCTTAGCCGTATTCTTAGATGAATATGGTATTTTAAGAATAGGAGGACGGCTTACTAAATCCGACCTACCTTTCGAAGTTAAGCATCCGGTTTTGCTTCCGAAACGCAATCATATTGTCAACTTGATAATTAATCATTATCATGTAGCAAATTGCCACGCTGGCGCTGGTCTGCTTATGTCCATTATCCGTCAGAGATATTGGATATTAGACGCTCGTACCATCATAAGATTTAACGTACGTAAATGTAACGATTGTTTTAGGTTCAATCCTAAACATCCTACGCCGATGATGGCGGATCTTCCGACGTCTCGTATTTCAGAGGCGAAGGCCTTTGCTCACACCGGCGTGGATTACGCTGGTCCAATACGCATCACGCTCTCACGACGTCGAGGTCAGCATGCACAAAAGGCCTATATTTGTCTTTTTGTGTGTTTGGTAGTTAAAGCTGTACATATTGAGCTTGTCTCCGACTTGACCTCAGATTCCTTCCTCGCTGCTTTTAAACGCTTCATCTCACGCCGTGGTCCTGTATCTTGTATCTATTCCGATAATGGTACCAATTTCGTTGGCGCTAAAGCTCAGTTAGACGAACTTAATAATTTCATGTCAGACAAAGACTTCAATTCTCGGGTCGCTAATGAATTGTTATCACGTCGCATTGAGTGGAAGATGATTCCGCCAAGAGCCCCACATTTCGGCGGTTTATGGGAATCGAACATTAAAAGTTTAAAAACGCATCTCTATCGTGTTGTAGGAAATCAACTATTGACGTACGAAGAACTACATACTGTCTTGGTTCAAATCGAGTGCATTATGAACTCGCGACCTCTCAGCGTAGTTTCCGCTGATCCGCACCCTGATGTTATTACACCCGCACATTTTCTTATGTCTACGCCATTACAATATTTACCCGCAGAGGAAATATCCGATCAACGCATTAGTCTTTCACAACGTAAGAAATTGCTCGATAGTATGGTCCAATCATTTTGGAAAAGATGGAGAATAGAGTATTTGCATACGTTGCAAGCTCGTCAGAAGTGGACTCATCCTGAGAAAGTCGTAGAAGTTGGTACTGTTGTACTCGTGGGACAGGATGACTCCCCTCCTCTCGCCTGGCCACTTGGAGTTATCACAGAGACGTATAAAGGTGATGACGGTATCACTCGCGTTGTTACCGTAAAGACAAAGGCTGGGTATTTTAAACGTGCGGTTGCTAAACTATACCCTATTCCAACGCAGTAGTTATGATTAATGCAATCTCACTACATAATTTAATTTAAGTTAATATTATTTAATTTTATTATTTCGCACTCTCTTTCTTATCAATCATAAAGTATTCAGTTAACGCTAACATATTAATCAATTTGTTAATATCTATTTTTATAATTATCTTTGAATACTTTCACTCTTGCTTTGTTGAAAAATCTCCCGATCTTTCAAGGCGGGGTGCATGTTTACGCGTATACTTCATCGTAGGTATGATTTGAATAATGATGATGCTTATCTACCTTAGATTTAAAAGGCTTACATTGCTCTCTGTTGTATGACCTTATATGGGTAGAATTCGCCTAGCCATACCTTAGTGCAGTGTGCAAAAGCTCTCTGATTGGTGGAGACATTTTCAAGATGACAGTTTTTTGACTACCAACCAATAGCCAGTCAGTCACCGCTAACGCTTGTGATCGCAAGGTCAAGCGAAAATTTTTCGCCGCGAATTTATTGAACTCCTCCGCTACCTCGTATCACGCTGATACTGAGACAATTTGACTATTATTAACGTGTTGTTATGTGTTGTGCCTTTATCCAAAAATATCCTGAACTGAAGGGGTGCTGTGAACGATTTGGTTTCGTGATTGGAGAAGGAAGACCAGATGGCTACCTGAGCGAGCAACAAACTTACGAAGGTTGGTGGCTTTTTGTCTGTATGGGGTTTTTACCACAGTTTGCAATGTTATGCCCGTTCCTTCTGTAGATAAGCTAATTCCATCATCATTACATCCGTCATTCCAGTACAACTAGGTTTTGGTTAAAATCCCCGCGTCTAGACTGCTATTTACAAGCAGCTAGCACACCCACTTGTTTTGTCCTTTTGCTTTTGACGTTCGTTGAACGAACGTCAAAAGGAGTTAAATCAACGAGCGTCGAACAAGTTAATTCATTCAACGTCAACGACATAGGTTTGCAAACGAAACACAAAGAAGTTGAATCACCGAACGTCGAAACGAAACACAAAGAATCAACATACACCGCAGATAACCCCCAAGTTGGACATCAAAAAAAGAATAAGTATGTCAATAATTAATTTCGATAATTCGTTTGTAAATTTCGAATTCAAATAGGATCATGTACTTATGTATTTATTTTTTAAATACACAAATCTGTAGAACTTAAAAATTAAATTTGTATTTATCACCATAATGCCCCCCGGTAATAATAATAATCATAATATTTATTTTATTTATTGATAAAAATATTATAGGTCAATTGGTTTTACATTTTAGATAAGCATGTCAAGTACCTACTTATTTAATCAAATGTTACATCTAAAAAGTCATTTATTAATAATAATAATAGAATCAATAAAATAATTTCAATTCTCAAACAAAGATGATTAAAAACGTGTCAGTTGGCGAGGTCGTTTTTCAATGTAATTACAAACTTAGTTTAACGCATAGTTCCTTCTACAACAGTTTACGAAAACCTGTCGACGTTCGTTCAACGACCAAACCAGTTAAACGTCAACCGTTTTTTCAACAGGTTGACCGATTATAGAAAACGGTTTCGTTTCGTTAACGTAAAAATTGTCAACGACCCACCACTAGTCCATCAACGAACATTACCCAAGTGTTATGAATCTTAGTGGTACACATAAATTCTGATGCTGATACTTAAGAGATGATATCAGAAGGGTGGTTGGTGAATGGTGAAAAAACCGCCACAAAATCCCAACGGATTTGGCTTATTTTTATAGCAACATAAAAATAAGCATACATACATAGCAAGCAGATATATGCCATGTGAAGATAACCTGTTTTTTTAGATCTTGTACCGATAATTTTAGTCACATTACAAAAGTGCTCTAAAAGACCTAGTATTTTTCTATTTTTAATTGCAAAAAATCATTAGGGAAAGCTATTTAGAGGGGTAGAAATTCATTTAATTATTTTAAATCCGTTCTACCTACATTCACAAAGGCTTAGGAAATGAGAGAGCCTATATTGTTAGGAAAGTCGGTTATAAAACTGGCACGCCAAAGAAAAAAGGCTTTGAAATGCTTTGAATACATACTCACGGTGTAAAATTGTGTTTTATGGCCTGTTGTGGGTCTAATTTAAGTCTTTTAATTATACAAGAAGGAACTTAATTTATTTTCAATAATAGGTATTCATGAAAAACAAGATAATTTCAGGTAACTCAAAATCAGGTGTTATTTCGACAAAAAAATCATGTGGAAATATATTTAAAAAAAAGAAGTTTTTACAAACAAAACCGACTTCGAACTGCCTCTATAAAAATTCTAAATCATTCTATATCTGCCAAATGAAATGCTCAATACAGAAAGGAAAAAGTGTTCACAGTATTCAAAAAAAGAATACAGAGAAGTATGTTTCAAAAATCCAGCCTACCAATAGGCAAATAGCAGGCAGACTAGGTTTCAAAGGAACGGTAGTCACTTTAACCTAGGCACGGCACTCGCGGCAGTCGTCAGAGGACACGATTAGAAAAAAAAAATACATAGACGATCGTGCCAAGGGTGAGTTCAACGTGGTTCTTCTATTAGCGAAAAGTTTAGCGTTGGAGCATTTTGTAAACCGTATTGACTAAGTAAGTGGCACATTCGTAGTTCAGTCCGTCGTGAACACACTTCTGCATGATTATAAAATTATAAATAGAAGTTTTTGCGTGAGAGTAACAAAAATCCATACATCCATACATTCCTACAAACATTATGCATTTAAATTATTAGAAATTGGTATGGGAAAAATTACAAGATCACAACGTAACGTTTTAGAAAAACTTAAGTGAGAGTCAATCACTATAAAATAACAAATAGTAATTATGCATTTATAATAGTAGTATAGAATATTAGGTTTTTGACGACCTCTGTGGCGCAGCGAGCGAAGGTCTGCTTGCGACGCACGATATTGCGGGTTCAGATGTATAATAAAAACATCTTTATATGTATGTATATTCTATTATAAGTACATCAGATTATCTAGCACCCGTAACACAAGCTTCGAGCTTACCACGTGGCATGATATTGATGTGAATTGTCCAGCAATATTTATTTATTTTATTTATTTATTACTACATACCTACGTTTGCCTGCTTAGCATATAACTAATTATCATCATCATCATCATCATCATCAGTGAGCCAGCGAGACGGATTCGCCTCCTTAACAAACATCATAGTGTGTATCGCAGGACGTTTCAACAATTCTCGAACGTTCACTCCGCAATGACACGGTCCGCCGAGCCCACTTATAGCCCACTGATGGGAAAATGAGTTCCTTGAGATTTCACTTGTATACCATTCATATTTTTGTAATAATAATCTATACTTATAATGTCTCTGCCTTGGGAAGACGCACAGCGCTAAGTTTAAGATAGAGTTCATTTTCTATGTTTTTTTTCAAGTCGTTATATTTCTTTAAATTATGGATAGTTTTGTATGTGAGTTCTGGATCAATGATTCATTAAAAATAATCACTTATTTAAAATATGACAATATGTCAATATGGCTATTTTTTACTTTTATTACTTGGAATCAATTAATTTATGTTTAAATCACGATCTAAATCTGTCTGCTAAAAATAAATATTGCTGCACCATTATACAGCAATATAGCACCGTAGTAAGCTCGAAGCTTGGGTTACGGGTTCTAGATTACTGATACTTTATATATTGTACGTAGATCGTAGTTTTTTTTATTATACAAATAACATCCAGACACAGAAATACGTATATGAGTCGGATTCTTAAATACAATGCTAGTTAATTAGCACAAGCGTGCAACAAACTGAGCGTCAAGTATCGGTAAGGTTTTAAGCCTGAAATCAATCAGCCTCTATAAGAACGTATTAATCTTAAACTTAATAAGGCAAAAAAGTTTTTGATTACGCTTGGCTAGCTCCGCGAAATCCCAACGACTTATTGTTCCTGGGATTATGCCATATTTATAACCTGATCCCCCCACCCCCTACCCGGTGCATAGGACCGGTTCAATGTACCCAACTAATTTTGTAATGCTGTATAAATCAGCGATCACTTTGAGTATTGGAGTTTTGGTTCTATATTTTGATTGTTGGTGAATAGTCAAATTCGCTTCGAGAAAAGATACGGCCTTGCGCTTTTTTGCTCAACGATCTTTTTTTTTTAATTTATTTCATTTATTTCCTAAATAAATCTCAATTTGGGCGGAGTTTGCCGTGCCTTAGATAATTTTTTTTTTCTATTCACTATGATTTTGGATCTTAGAGAGGCTAGATAAGACTCTATTACAGTTAAATTTACATTTATGCACTTCTCTTGGCGATAGATTAGACCTTAACTCACCACACTGTTCAGTGACCGAGTGCAAGTTGCTGAATGTCATATGTCCTTCAAACTCTTCAAAGTTTTCAAAACATGCCGGTTTCATCACGATGTTCGCCTTCAAAGTTTAAAAATTACTGTACTTGTTTTTATGAGACATCTCTTCGCCGAAGAAAATAATAGTCTGTGATCGTCACTGATACAATAATATAAGTTTTAGCCCAGAAATTCGTAAAACTGTTTTATATTAAGACATGGAGAAGTCCGCACCACACTGGCGCCTCTTTTCTTCCGACTTGTACGTTTGTTTACGTTATATCAATACTTTTGTATGATAAATGAACATCGTTTGATGATTTGATGAATGGGCGATGTGAGGCTTTTGGTCATTCTGGACTTTTAGATTGTGTATTTATAAACTAGAACATAAAACGAATTAAAAAATAAATAAAATAAAGCGTTTTTTATTGAGAAATGAGGATTTTGAAATTAGGTACTTTAGGTAAACTACTCGTAAAGTCGATCAAAATCACTTCTCATAATCTTCTTGCCTGAGTTTAGAACAATGCAACTTACGTTTTGTTTTTACTTTTCCTTGAATCAAAACAATTTTTCGAATGAATCGCGTAGTTTCCCTTTTTATGTGAGTAATGAGAAATTTCCTTCGAATAAAACATTCTAGTGTTGTCGGTCTCTTTGTTTCTTTTTTGCGTGATCCGATGAGATTATCTTCCTAAATCTACAGGTGTGCCGATTTCCTCTACAGACAAGCAATACGCAATTTTTTGTTTAATCCAACGAGTAACTGCAGATAAAACATTGCACACTCTAAAAACCTCGTCAACCCTAAAAAGGCGCCTCGCAGGCGACTGCTACAAACAATAAGCGGCTGTGATCAAAGCGAGATGCATCTGTTTACTCCTAACCCACCATCGACTAATCAACTGATTAATTTAATTAAACATTACGAGAAAGTTTTGTTTACTGTACGTTTCCTCGGCCTACAGCCGAGTTCAAAGGGAGACAGTGTAAACATTGCAGCGATACGTCGACATCGCGTCGCGTCGCATCGCCTAGACGCGTCACCATGCTTGTTGTCGTTCGCTTGTTCGTTGGATTGCCAATACACCTTTTCATCTCCTGAAACCATTATTAACGTAACATTAATTAAAAGTCTTAAATATAAGGCTAATCATCCGCTAATAACTGTTTTCGACCGACGACTGTGTTTTTTATGTTTGTCGCCTCAAAACTTACTATTTGGCGAAACGAAAATTGTGCCTACAAAACAAGGATCTTAAGACAAAACATTATAATTTAAATCTGTTTTGATTATATTTTTATTGTCACTAGGACTGTCGGGAGTTAGCTATTTAACAGCTATGAATCGATACTGCCCCCTCGTTGCCTCAATCAGCCGACCTTTATTCAGCTCAACTAAAACATGAAAATCAAATTTAATAATTGTTGATTTTACATAACTCGCACCAAAACAACAATTCCTCAAATTGAATGATAATAAATGCGTGATTTCTTGTTTATATTTAATTTACATGATGTAATGTTGTTTTCTCGCTCATGTTATTTCTTTGTATAATTTGTAATTTAGTCCGTTTTCTTAGATAATTTGTAATTTAGATGGTAGCGGAGATTGCGTTGTGATTTGAGCGTAATTGAGAAGTGCGTATCTACGTGTGCGCGTTATTATCATTCTCGGCGTGTTCGTGAAAATGTAAACGTTGAATTGCTGTATCATATTCCTAGGACCACAATATGAATATGGCAAACTATAGTCATAAATATAGCCATATTTGGAAAGGCATGTTTAGGTAGGCGACAAACATGTACATCGCATTCCCAAATCTGTTTCCTAACAGAATTCAAGGCCGTTTCAGAATTTTAGCAAATTTTGACTCTAACTAATGTTCACTCTAACTAATTGCTTCAAACCATGTCTTAACACCTGACTAGTAAGTAGTACGTGATTTATATTACTGATTATTACAATATAATCGTCTATATCTAACTTCTTACAAAAATTGAAAATTAAGTCCTGCTCTTAAAACGAATGACAAAATTTAAAACAATAAATTAAATCAAATATATGAGCCAAAGTAAGTATACTAATACTAACATATAGGGCTAGATGTCGCTGTGTAAAATTGTCCAGTAATATATATTTTTTTATATAATAGCGTATAATTTCGAACAATACTTTCGGTGCTTGAAACGGCGTTACAGTAACGATTAATAACATAACGATACCTAATCTTCTCTTGACGAGAGAGTTGAGGCCTCATTCACCACGCGGTGAAAGGTGGGGTGAAAGTGACAATGTCCTTCAATTTTTCAAAATTCTTCACGATGGTTGCCCCACGAAGAAAATCCCAGAGGTGCACGGTTTTGAACCTTCAAAATTAAAGTCAAGTGTGCTTCCATATGGCTTGGTCTAATAATCCCCTTAGAGTTCCCCCTTCGCAGGGGATTATTAGACTTAAAGTCTAGAAATCCCCTTAACTATGTAATTTATGTGAGTGGAAGGGGGTTATTTCCTTTTCACTTTTTTGCTTTGTTTCTTTTTCTTGTGGACTAAGAGCCCGTGATGGCCAGACCTTCCTTTAATTCACAAGCGTGAAAATTATGTCATGTGTATGTCTAACATAGGTAAGAATAACCCCCAAACATGAAACCTGGATCGCGGTTCCTTTGGGAGATAACCACCTTTTACCTGTTATCTCCCAAAGGAACCGCGATCCAGGTTTCATGTTTGGGGGTTATTCTTACCTATGTTAGACATACACATGACATAATTTTCACGCTTCAGAATTAAAAGAAGGTCTAGCCATCACAGGCTATTAGTCATTACTAAGAGCCCTGTCTGGCTAGACCTTCCTTTAATTCTGAAGCGTGAAAATTATTTCATGTGTATGTCTAACACAGGTAAGAATAACCCCCAAACATGAAACCTGGATCGTGGTTCCTTTGGGAGATAACCACCTTTTACCTGTTATCTCCCAAAGGAACCGCGATCCAGGTTTCATGTTTGGGGGTTACTCTTACCTATGTTAGACATACACATGACATAATTTTCACGCTTGTGAATTAAAGGAAGGTCTGGCCATCACGGGCTCTTAGGTTATTGGGACTTGATATGGGCTGTCATGATGATGACTTTTGTCTATTAAAGTAAATGTGACAGAAAAATAATACACCATAGCAGGTGGATGCGACGGGCGAAAGTTACATACAACGTTATGCTAAAATAATTTAGAATTCCAACATAATTGCTCCATATTATGCTATTATTTGAATAATTGTAGTGTTAAATTATGTTCCTGGTGGAAGGTTGGTAGATAAATAAGTAAAATAGACTACCTACTTAGTACATTCTCAAATTAATACCTACTTCGTTATTATAATATAATCATTATCATCATTTTAACCCATTACATTCACTGTTGGGTAAAGGCCTCCTCTTTATTTGTCATTTGCCAACTTGCTTTGTCCTGTATTTTTACATAAGTTATGAAAAAATCTGACAGGAACATCAAGTTTAATTGAAAATTAAAGCATAATATGCTAGAATCCTGATCATTTTGATATTACCTTGTAATGATAGTTCGGCGCTCGTCAGCGCAGCCGTTTCACAGGAACCAAAGCTTAGGTAATATCAAGAATTATAAAATATTGTCAATCAGATTTAATTTAATTGACAAGATTTTACAAACCTTAATTTTAAATAACTTAATTAATTGATTTAATATTACTTCTTAATTTAACTATGTCAATTGTGTATTATAACAATACAAAGACTGTACTCTACAGCGATATTGTGTGAATGACATAGTTCAGCTTCCCTTGAAGTGAATAATTTTCAACATCATCGGGCGTGTTGGGTAGGTCCTATTCTTAGGCTGGCACCACACGTAAAACCATGGTATCATTATAACGTTAATAGTAACATGAAATAACCCTCTTACAAAATAGCAATAAAACAGTGAAATCTATCATTATTTCCTACACAGTTAAAGTTCTGTGTTATTCATTAAAACTATTCTAATGTTCACAATGCACGAACCTTCCAAACCATTCCGAGAAATAACATACAAGTAATAAATTATTAATGTATACGAAAACCGGCGGCGTTACCCCCGGCTAGTGTTGTGGAGCAACATTGGCCGCGCGGCCGGACAATTCATGTTGTGTGAGACAACATCAATGTTACTTTATCGCGTGAAGATTCCAACAGCTACCGAACTAGAGCATTTTCGAATTTAGAATAGCTTGCATTCTAAAATGCCGGGATTGGTTGCGGGGTTTTCGAATGCCATAGACATTTAGAATCATTTGAAGCCCGATTTTAAAGTTTTGCAACATATTCCATTTTTTCATATGTTATGGCCTAACTAATTAATCATCCAAACTTTTTTACTTTTTTTAAATATGTACCTGCAGATTAATCTATGTGGGCCTATTTAATGTCCTGCTCTGACAATTGCATCAAACTAATGAAAAAATTGGAAACTACTACGTACCTAGGTACCTAAGTCTTAGTTTGCAGTCGGGTTTCATAAATGTGACATCTGTCTTACATTTAACTAAATGTCATATTAGCTATTTAAATCTAATCATAAAATTAAATATTGTTTATGAATGAATATAAATCGAATAACGTTAAAATAACACCGTCTAAAGACGGAAGTTATTTCGACAAAATTACCCCGCACTATCCCCAAAACCCTCAAGCTATGAATTAGTAATAGTATTCTTATAATATGCCATCGGTTAATATTTAATTTTCATCGTAGTTAGCGTGTTTTGTTTGTGAGTTACCGTAGCCAACTTACGGTTAGTAACACTTGAATTTTACAGTGCCCTAACTAAATAATATATTGACCGGGCACAACGAACGGAACACTGTTGAATAAGGTAAATGAATGTTTGTCAAGTGACAAGGTGATACGAGTTTTGCCCTTGAAATTAGAGCAATAATGTAACATCTTTAAATTGATAAGTGAATGCGATTGGCAATTTGTTGGTCTGTTATAAACAAATTCAATTGGTTAAACAAAGTAAACTCTCGACGTTTCGACTACATAATCAAGACAAAACCAGTGCCAGCAGTCGATGAACGACAAAAATATCAGCTAAAAATTGTAAACAGCTTCCATTTTGGCCTTTGCCTACAAAATCCTCCATTATTGGTTTTTAAAAATAGAATGAAAGCGAGAAAAGGCCCAATTGTTTTGGAAGTCAAACGCACACTCGCCACTGCAGGCACAACGAAACTCGCACACTTTTAAGACTTTTATTCGAGCGGGCACAAAGGAAAACGTCACTATACCAGCTAACGCAACGAACGGCTCAAATAATAATAATAATAATATTGCTGGACAATTTTACACAACGACATCTAGCCCCGTGGTAAGCTCAAAGCTTGTGTTACTGGTGCTAGATTTCTGATATACTTAATATAATATACATACATAGATAGATATTTTTTATTATACATACATAACACCCAGACACCCGAAACAAATATTTGCAGATCATACAAATAGTTGTTAAAACACTGATAAATAAAAAAACGAATTCCCGATGATGATGATTATCATTACATACCTTGTTCCTTTTTTATAAATCATAGACACGATTTCCTTTTTTTTTTAACTAAAAAAACATCAATTACGAAAAAAGATCTTGTGACGTCACAAGTTTTTTGTTAATAATAAGTATAGTACCTAGTCAATTCATTTTGTTGGACGCGGCTTGCATCTACCATTTGCATTTTAAAAACTTACTCATAAAGAATCAAAACCCCCAAAATAAAATACTTATTAAAATATAAACAAAACTATTATTAGAAAAAATATAAACAAATATCGGGATAAACCATATCACGAGCACGTTAACGTAACCGTTGATAACAATAAGACAAGCAGACAAACCTCCTTAGCCCTAATTAGCCGTACGAAAGTGAAAACGTGCGAAAATAGACGAGTTTTATAATTCGGGAGCCAGTTTCGTACGGATGCTCTTTCGTTTTGTTTTTTAATTAGTTGCCGCTTAAACTTTTGCGCTTAAACGTTGTTCAGTTTTTTAATTTTATAATGGTCTGTTTTTTTTAAATAGGCTCGGCTTTGCGGCAATTTTAATAAAATTTCGAAATGCGGCGAAAAAAAATTGCCAAAAATATTTATTGCTTTTCTGTGATTATTAATTCCTATGAAGTTTGTTATATAAAGCGGCGCTTCCATAACTGTATGTAACTCAGCGTTTGCGTCTTCAAAACATCATAACTTATTGAAACGAAAATTTATTTGAGTAACTTCACAAGTTAGGGTGATGAATTTTCATTACGATATTTAATTTAAATTTAAGATTGCGGTATTGCATACTACCTAAGGCTTGAAATACTTTTTAATTAGTTCCTAGTTCTAGGTATTTAATAAAAAGTCAATATTTATATTAAACTTATTCAACGTCATCATCATTTTAGCCTTTGGGCCGCTGGATATGGGATGCCCTTAATAAAAGTCAATATTTATACTTAATAATAATATAGCAATACTTCATTGACCAAATTAGACTTAATATTCCACAGTTCGGCAAAGGCTTCCCTTATCCGTTTCTCTACGTTACAAATTTTAAAATGTCCTAATCTCAAATATACTGGTAATTGAAACTTTGCAGGTAATATATTTTAAACCGTTGAAGCTCTTATTCAATTTATATTGACATTTGTAAATGTCAATCCCTGTCCTATATGAGAACCTTCACCCTTCATATTTCGAGCTAAAGAACGACCGGCCGGCGAGCGGCAATGGGTTTATTCTTTTGATAAAACACTTTAAAATTTCTTGATCCAAAAAAATAAGATAAAATAATAAGTATTGGTGAAGCAATAACTCGATATTGCTGTAATTTCCCCGTAGTAAGTTTGAAGCTTGTCAAACTTACTACGGGGAAATTACAACTTGTTCCCCGTAGTCAACCCCGTATTAGATTATTGTAACTTCTTGAAGTTACAATAATCTAATACGCTAAATAGAAGATAATCTGATATTCCTAATAGAATACGCAATACAGAGAACGTCAATATCTGCAAGATTTCCTTTCAAAACACACATGCCCTAATTTCGTCCATAATAAAGGGTTACTACGGACGCTTCCCCTTAAATATTTCTCACTTTGCCCCCACGTAGAGTAATTTGCAGGAGGAAGGGGTGCGGGGTGGCGGGGGGTGGAAATTAACATGTTTGTCTTGCTCATGTCGCAGCTAACACCGAAACTACGCGAAAGTCAAATAAATTCTGTCGTATTTTACATAAGTACCCGCTTACTGGTGTTTAACTTAAGGCGCTTGTTTTACTTGTTATATGTTAACTTTTAACTTCGTATTTGGTGGGTTGTTTTGAATAATTGTGCATTTCTAGTTCTATAGGATTCTGAGGCAATTAGAACAGCAGGAAAATAACATTATATTACTACAAAATTGAGTACAAAGACAGATTTGAACCCCGATAAGAAGAAGACTTTAAATTTGTACGATCTGCATATAGGTGTATTTGTACCGGGTGTCTGAGTGTTCTTTAGGTAAAATAAAAAATATCTATCTATGTATGTATATTATAATAATAAGTATATAAGAAATCTAGCACCCGTTACAATTCACACAGCAACATCTAGCCCCGTGTTTTCGAGCTTAACACGGGGCTAGATGTTGCTGTGTGAATTGTCTAGCAATATTTATTTATTTTAATATCAAGAGGCTGACTAGGCCTTAAGCCCGGGTGGTAATGTATAAGGCAAACAAGCCGGTCGCAGGCTTCGGTTCCGGTTATAAATGCTAAGAATTAAAACTTTTGTTTGAATGCCTACCGACTTTGTATTTTAACGAGACATTGCTTATGATGTCGTGTTAGTAAATTATTTGGTGTTAATTTGATTTGTTAATTTACAGTACTTAGGGCCTGTTTCACTGGGTACAGATAAAGTGCCAGATAGCCTGGTTATACAAATTTTGGTTACGATTTCTATTTGATAATTATCCGAATCCCAACTATCTGTAACCAGTGAAACAGGCCCTAAGTCAGACAGGCATCTACGAGTTCTAAAGCATCACATAAAACATGAAAATCTGTTAATGTTTTGCCAAATTAAAGCCATTTGTTTGTTTAAAGAATTTTAAATATATTTAGGTTCGTTAGTTTCATGACTGATAAATATGATATTCTAATTTAATCAATGGAATATTAAATTAATTTATCTAAAATATCATTAAGTATAAGTTGCGACTTAAATCAGAAAAGAGAAAAGTCGATGCTAAAAAGTATACTCCATTTTGCTTTTTATACAGTCCGCATTGTACTGTACAGGTACCACTTCCCCTCAATAGAACGCTCAAGTAACAATGTCCTTCAACAATAAGAGATTTCCACAATTACGATATTCTCTGACCACAATAGACTAACTACTACTGGATACCACATCGACGCTCGTTTAAACAATCAACTGGGAACAAAAAGCTTCTAATGTGGAAATAGAAAATGGATATGAAAGGGCGTGGTCGGACTGAGAACTGTTGTTTGTGTCTAGTTGTTCATCCTTTGTGATGTGATTGCTATATTGTGATAGGTTAGTTACAATAGGAACGGCGTCATTAGTCGACAGCTTAGTGGGAAAGCTCGCTTTTAATGAACTTACTTGTACGCATAACATTTACTTGTTAAATGTTGCGTAACGTTATTGAAATAAAACAACTGTTAACGGTTAACGTGCACTAACTATATTATTAGATTTTTACTACTCAATGTTCCTTTAAGAAACAGTAAACTTACATAACATAGTTATTCATTATTATATAAGTATATTTCAATATAAAAGTTTACCTATGTGAAATTATGTTAATATGTTTTTAGAAAATAAAAACCAGAAATTCCTCCAATAAAACTATAAAATATATTTTTTGTTTATCAGAAACAATTTTTTTTAGAAAAAGACAACTTATTCCATACCATATTTAATCTAAATGATTTAAACGGTGAATAAATCACAGTAAGAGAATCTCATTTTGTAAAAAGTATTGAATTGAATTGAACTCTTACCCGTCATTAACTATTATATATTCCGTAATCACAACACAAAACACTTAAATGTTGGTAGACTTGCCTCGTTTAACCCGCAACATATAAATAAAATAAATTAACATTAGTCGCTATTAGTCAGGCCAAACCCCATTCCCCATATAGAGCCTAGAGAATGTATGATTAGTTTCATCCTTCCCCACCCACGCTGCCATTCTTTGCAATTCTCTCGAATAAATGAACCGCGCCTCATATTTATTGCATCCATACCATCATCATCACTTTTATCACTACTTACTTTTCTTACGAAAAAGACAGGAAAAAGTTCAGACAGATAATAATATTACGCCAAATATTTAATATTCCATTGTCTGTAAGGGATTCTTTTACATACTAGTTTTCCGTCCCGCGGCTTCAAGTATCTCCACTTATAAAATCACGACAATTCGTCGCTCCGTTTTTCCTTGGAAGACGGACAAACAGATATTTTAGGAAGTTTAGAAAACGGGATCTAGCGTCGTTCTGTATACTCTAACAACATAGTAAACTGCCATTACCGTGATGATATTATAGAATCTCCCAATACCGATAAAGGGTTTATAATGAAAGAACCGTGCTCAATGATGATAATGATATCCACACAGCTTAATGTGAACTGAAATTCAATTAGAAGCTACACATAAGAGTTTGTACGAATCCTGGGTAATTGCTTATACGGAAGCTTATTACATGTGCAGTTTCTATTAAAGAAAACCACCGCCCCATTGCAAATAATGACTAAAGTAACGCTTAAAATTGCACCTATTTGTAAGGCATGCGGGGAATTCTAATAAAATAATGAGATAGACGCATTTGCAATGTAAAGTAGAAGATAATAATGTTACATCCAACAAAGATTCCGCTTGAATTGATGGGCCCTTAATCCTTACTAATATTATAAATGCGAAAGTAACTCTGTCTGTCTGTCTGTCTGTCTGTTACGCTTTCCCGCCTACCGATTTTGATGAAATTTGGTACAGACAATCTTTAGACCCTGAGAAAGAACATAGGCTACTTTTTATTTCCACGCGGGCGAAGCCGCTGGCGGAAGCTGGTTATATATAAGAATGCTGGCTTCTATTTTGGACAAGGAATTAATATTGCCATTCAACCAATTTTTTTTCACGTGAAATATACGTTAGTTATCAAATAAAGACATTTTTTTCCTAACTTTTGCTTTAAAGGATTCTACAAACAACCGGCATAGTAATATAATTCTGTACTGAATTTTTGAGTAGGATTAAACAAACGTAATAACATGAATGCGGTTGTGATAAATGGTGAAAATTGAAGTAAATTATCTGTTAGGTTATGGAGGGCAATAACGACCGAAGCATTATTCTATGCTAAGGGAATTATATGTATATAAATGGCACTGTTTAGTGTATAATAGTTGGCCTATTGAATAATATCTAGAGTATAATAGAGCTTTGTGGGCTAAGTGGGAGCACACTCTACTTTCATTCCGGTATGTATTTTGACAATTATTTCAGACATCAAAACCTACTCATTTCATAAACAATTAGAATTGATTCTCAATAATTAGGTTTCCCATTAATCTTGCCAAAGCTGAAGTTAGACAAACCAGTAGGAATCGATAGTGAAGCTAATGTTTACCTTTAAGAGTGGTTCGGAATCCTTGTTTGTAGTTATCTGCAAATGAAACAATAATAACTTTAATTATGACTGTTTGTAATTTAAATGATCACTTGTTCTAACGGTGAAGGCAAACATCGCGAGGAAACCGGCATGTTCTGATAAATTGGAAGTGTTTGAAGGACATGACATGTGTCATTCACCTATCCGCATTTGGCCATGCGTGGTGAAATAAGGCCTAATCTCTCTCCTCAATAGATAAGTCCCTGTGTCCCAGCAGTAGGAACATACATAGGGGTGGTTATGATTATGATGACTGTTTGAATGATAAATTTATCGACAACATAAAAATGTAGAAAAAATCTTTGATAAGCTGTTGATTTAGTGTTGATTTAGATACCATGCCACAATTCAATAGTAATTTGGTAATTTTTCTCTGCTTTGAAGTGTTTTCGGTGGACACGGAAGAAAACATTATTTTTATGACAGACAGTACACAATCCTTTTCACAAGTCAGATCACAAGCTTTTTCTGAAAAAAAAAATTAAAAGACACCATCACATAAAAACATTACACAAAAAATAAAAACACATTATTTTAATGTAGTACTAGGTTTGAAGGGAGTATGTATCATTTAAGTTGACATAGGGTGACCCGGGTGGGCTTGTGCAAACCACATAAAAAATTCATACATTCTAAATAACTGGACATGTTTGAGGTAATCAATATTTCAATGTCTGGCGTATTTTATTTAGGAAGTGACTATTTGTACGGGTACCGGATGAATAAATTATTATTTATTCGTACGGGTACTGGATGATTAGCATTTCTTTTAAGAACGTCACTATTTGCACGGATACTGTATGAATAAATTATTATTTATTCGTACATCAATTGGGATGATTCGCTTTTCTTTTAATAAGTTTCAATAACCTCCTTGTGCTCACCAATGTGAATACAAGGAGGTTATCATAATTTTGCTTATATTTCTAGTGATTATATTCTCTTTGATTTTCTGTCATTCTGTCACTAAGTATTTTTATAATAAAATAATTCAATTTGAATTTATTTAGCTTGTATAAAATATCTTACAAAATGGGTAAGTAATTATGAAATTAATAAAAATTATTTATTAACTAGCTTTATATTAGATTTCCCGCGGTAAAAAACTACCCCAAGGGCTCTATCAATTTATGCGTTTCGTATCGGACCGCTGCAGTGCCGAAGCGGTGCGTTTGTTGTACGGCGCACGGCCGGTCGCTTGTTTTCAAACAAAATGCACGGTGCGGCAACAGCGCGGCGTCCGTACCTGCTGTCGGGCGTTCGCGGTACGGACGCCGCACCGCTTCGGCACTGCAGCGGTCTGATACGAAACGCATAAATTGAAAGAGCCCTATGTCCTTCTCCCGGTTCTAAGCTACCTCCCTGTTAATTTTCAGCTAAATCGGTTCAGTCGTTATTGAGTTATAAGTGGAGTGATGGGTTGTTGATGATAAATTCCAATTGATATATTAGAAAAACAGATTTATTTATCTTCACATACATTCCATGCAAGAACACACTTGACACAATCAAACGACATCGGTGTTGCCACACCGTGTGGAATATTCTACTTAGTTTAATTTTGATACCATACCTAACATGGAGTAACTAACACGACTTTCTTTTATATATATATATATATAGATTTCTTAACATAGAATTGTTTTTTTAATTTTAATATTGATGATATATTCTTCAGATTCAGAAGAAGAATATGAAAACGAAGAGGGCAAAGAGGAAGACCAAAACAGAGAAGAGGAGAATGATAATTTATTGAAGGAAGGTGACAAATTTGATTCTTTTGAATTGTTAGAAAAGAAAGTTAAAGATGTGGAAGATAAAGAGTACGCATGTTTTTATCATCGAGATGCTATGACAATTGAACGATGTCGCACAAAAGGAATCAAGAGGCATGTTGAAGCGTCCCTGATATATTACAGCATCCGATACTATTGTATTCATGGAGAGAAAAATATTGCATCTACGTCGAAAGGAGCAAGAAAAGCATTCTCGTTTCAGAAAAATTATCCAACAACTTTCAGCGTCGGAGTGTATGATACTGGCCACTATCTTATCATCAAATCAATTAACATGAATCACAATCACGATGGAAGTGAAAATCTTTTTCAACACTATCCACGGAGCATATCCAGATATATCCAGATTAACTGAGGATCAAAAGGAAAAAATTGCGGAGTTATTAGATCTCGGAGCTAACCGAGTGAAGGTTAAAGATATGATGGAAAGTCAAACTGATAAAATAATATTGCTAAAAGACCTCGATAACTGCAAATTTAAAAAAATAAACAAAATTTGTTAATTCCAATTAATTAATTGTTTGTAAATAATTACCATTAAAAGATTTTGATTTTTTATATTTGTTTAAGTTATGCCTAAAAAACAAAATGGAATTCCATATTTAGTTACTTTCCTCTATGTTTTAGTATAATTTAATTAATTTTGATGTTATGAAAATGTAAGAACAATTAAAAGTTTTATAGAATTTAACTTGACTAAAAATAAGTAAATTAAATTTGTTCAATTAATTTAATCATTTTATTTCATCTTCTTCTTATTATTATTATATAAAAGAAAGTCGTGTTAGCTACTTCACTTATAACTCGAGAACGGCTGAATAGATTTGGCTGAAAATTGGTGGAGAGGCAGCTTAGGAGCCAGGAGAAGGACATAGGATACTTTTTACTGCTTTTTTTCAAATCTAATATAATGCGGGCGAAGCCGCGGGCGGAAAGCTAGTTTAATATAATCAAGAGCAATTACTATTGAATGAATGATCCGATTTCCACGCGGTTGGCAGCATTCGACGTAGTTTTTTTAACCTCATTAAAAATCTATAAGTTTAAAATGATCGATCGAGGAAATTCGTCCGACTTATGTACGAATAATAAGACATTGTTTGTCCAGTACCCGTATTAATAATTATAATTTTTTCATACAGTACCCGTACGAATAAAAAATAATTTATTCATACAGTACCCGTACGAATAAAAAATAATTTATTCGTACAGTACCCGTACGAATAAAAAATAATTTATTCGTACAGTACCCGTACGAATAAAAAATAATTTATTCGTACAGTACCCGTACGAATAGATTCAGTCTTTTATTTATACTTTATTTAGTTACGTGGTAAAAGAGCGTTTTTGGAGCTTTATAATATATACTTTCGATAAGTTGGCTACTGAAGATTGTTTAATTATTATACAATGTTATTGGAATTACTCCAGCAACGGTATTATCGATACAGTGCCTCCATAACCATTGGGTAAAGAAATTATATTATTACTAGCTCTCCGCCCCGCGGCTTTACCCGCGTTTTAATAAGCAGATATCTTTTATATTAAGTATGTTTGTGAAAATAAAGAATAAAGCAATCTTTGTCCATCACCTGGTTCACAGCGACCTCTCCACCAATTTTCAGCCAAATCGATGCAGTCGTTCACTTTATAAACAGTATACCGATGTACTATATAAATAATAGGTTTACAGAATTTCAATTTAAAAATTTAACTGATCAACGGAGCGAATCTTGTTTAAGTTCGTTTTAAAATGGGACCTTTGTAGTCGGTAACAGACTAGATTAACTTTACTATCCATATAAGATTACGCATTGAACAGGAAAATAAGAAAATGTAAAAATATCACCCCTATTTTTCCATATCACATAATAGATGTATTATTATTTCGCCGTGTAGGTAATTACATTATAATAATACGTTCTCATTCCGTTCGATAAAACTATTTGTTAAATTACAAATATTTTCTGCGAGATAAATTCTTGTGTGAATACAGATACAAACAATGACCGAATTTAAACATTTGTTCATGTTAACCTTTTAGAATTGTGATTAATGAGAAAATTAGGTACTTATGTATATTAGTCTATAAGTAATTTATCAATGCGTTACGTGTTGACGCATAATAGTCCGTGCAATAGTTTCTGATCTCTATATCTGCTCTGTGTTTCTGATCGATAGAGTAACAAACATTATATCACAAACTTTAACACTTATACTGTTAGTAGGGATTTTCGTAATTCTATTTTCAGCTTTGTGACTTTAGCATTTTCATAATACCGTTAGCTCTCCAATTAAATACAATAACAGCCTATAAAGTTAGGCACAGAATGTAATGTACTTGACCGCGCGAGTACCTAATAATATTATATAGAGGTGGCTCAAGAATTAGCCGGAGTTTTCCTTTACCTTCGATGTGACAGTGGCCATAAAAGACCGGAAATTAAAAAAATATATCCAATTGTACAAAATCTATGTTGTTAATATCCGACACAATGAACTTTAACTGTGTCCCTATATTTATTTAGAGCCACCTGTCTCAAACACCTGAATATATACCTTCCCCAACTATTTCCAACTCCTTGCCAATCGAGATCATGATAATGGAAGAAATCGCTCTTATCGATAAGGCCGCCCATAGTTTCACTGTATTGTTATGTGTATATTTTTGTAATGTATCAATAAAAAGTTTGGTATTTGTATAATTTCAATAATTAATTGAATACTCATTTCATGTCTAATAACAATGACACATAAAGCAAGTCACAGTTTGTAAATCCAGCACAAACCGGCTCTAAAATCGCGAACCACTTTCGTCCGGCCAAATTGACCCGCAGCTAAGAATAGGAAAGCGAAGGGTCCAATGCGCCCCTGCCAGCACGAACATAAATCTATTTTATCGTACTACAGCAATAAATTTTATTTCGGGATCTTTAATTCTTTGTTATTGAATTGGATTTTAGTGTTTTATTCGGGTAAACAAACAATACATCGGAACGTTTCTACCGGTACTTAGCGCACGTGCGTGATACTAATAGCAACACCCGACATCGCTTCGTTAAAACATTTTATGTATTTACTATGCCCTTTGGCGTTAATGCTTCTGTCTGCGTTCACAATTAAAACTGGGATAATGTTTTAGAACAAAGAAATGCCGCGGCTTGGATCGACGTAAATAAGCTCGCGCACGCGGCACAATGAAATACAGTAGCGATCGATAAAATGTGCAACCATAAACTTCCTGCTCGTGATGGGGAAATTGTAAATTAACCGAGGAATTGTTCTTTTTCATCTGACCGTTATTATTATTGGACGTCGATTATGGCTAATTTTAATGAAGCGCATCCTGACCTGCCGAGCCCGCCACTCATTACTGCGTGCGCGCATTGTTTGGCATTTCACTTCGCTTAATTGTATGTGGTTTTGAGTTTCCTTTACGAGGGGCTTAAAATACGAATGCCAATTTTAATATTTAATCGATAATGTCATTTTATTGATCGAGTCAGAGTTTTATAGGTCTCCGGCGTTGAGTTATAGATTATATCGATCGATCTATAAATGTAATATTTCTTCTCTTTGTTCTGCTCCTTCGATAGGGAACATTAGCTGTTAAGCACCGTGCCTTTTTGCCGCAAACTATTTAACTGGCCGACTGTAAAAAGCTATAAGTATAATATATTATAAGTTATAACATAAATAACTCCTATTAGTTCGTTGCACTCCATAAATTTTCGACTAAAAACCCAGAATAGCTCATTATTCATATTTAAACCTATTTGATTTCAAATTACAACGTGTAAGTGGTGTATATTTATTATTATGCATAGCATGCATTTTAAATAAATTATATTTATATATTTTCACCATTGTTTTATTTATTTTAAAAGCCTTTTGTAGGCAATGCCGAGTGCATTGGGTTTTGTGAAAACAATTATAAACATCTACAAAATTTTGCTGGAAAATTCACAAACAACATCTAGCCCAGTGGTGCTTGAAACTTGTGTTACAGATGCTAAGTTTCTGATATACTGAATATAATATACAGTCGCGGAATGAAAAGGTTCGTCACCTTAGAGGCGGTTATCGCTTGCACTAGTACGGCAAGAATCAAATATGCCAACATACGTCAGTGCAAGAAACAGTGCTGCTAAAATTAAAATAAATATGACGTTTGTTATCGAATAAGGTTTTGCTTGTTTTTTCTATACTTACCGTATATTCGTAAGAAATGGCAGGTTGCACCAACAAGAAGATTTTAGTTTATAAAACATACTAATCATCTTATTGACCAGTTAAATTGTCAAACAACTTTGATCTGAATAATTTTGAACTTTATTACCGAAATGTTAAACATTATTTTCTCTAACCTGAGTCTATTCTGTAACATAGTTTCAAAAGGTAATAAGGTACGAACCTTTTCATTCCGCGACTGTACATGCATTATAGACTATCATTTTTTAATTACATAATAACAATGTCTTTTGGTGATTATTTATATATTTATTGTTTGTTTCAGGCCCGTATGCTGGAGAACACCCAGGCCTGGATGGGAGCCGCCTCTACGTCCACTGCGCTAGCAGGTCAGTTGGGTTAGTTGATCACTTCTTTATCAACTTATATTTATTTATAGTGATTGACTCTTACTTAACTTTTCTAAATAAAAATGGTATAGGAAAAATTACAAGATCATTATTTACAAAACTAATAGATGGCCCAATCAGTGCTTAAATGAAGATATCACGTATGGGATAAATTCAAACTCTTACGTAATTCCTCGATAGCGTAGTGGTTAGCGCAACCAGGGCTGAACTGGGTGGCGTGGGTTCGTGTCCCACTCAAGGACCAAGATTAGGTACGTTGTGATCTTGAAATTTTTCCTTTTTATAATCAGTTCTTTTATTTATCGTCTATCAAAATTAATTTCAATTTCAAAAAACGAAATACATGATCTCTATATTTATTTTCTAATTCAACCTAGTCTGACAGTACCTTAAGAATATTTTTCTCGTTGTGAAGAAAATTCTATTAAGACTGTGTTCCTCTGGAAATATAAAACGTTTTCATTCAGAACATTTTCTTTCAAATTAATCAGACAAGATGCAATGACAACTTGTTAGAAAAGCAATAATGGTAAGATTTTAACTGGGAAAATATAACTATCGAATACTCGTATAATTTTCTTTGTTGTAATTGTTTTGAAATGTGATAGGATCATGAGCTATTATTTGACGTTCGTATAATTTTGAACAATAACTGTTGTCATATTGCTCTGTTTAGTCCTTGATGATCGCAGTAAGTTAGTAGGTACAGTACCTACACAGAACAACGCTTCTGCCGGTTTTGTGGATTAAAATGCCAGGGAAAGAGACGGAGTGGATCTATTCTTAGGCCCATACTACACGGCAAGTTGCTTGTTTAATATTTATTTTATAAGCCCTAGAACTATTTTGATTTGACTATGGAGCGCTATATCAATTCTAATATTATAGGCTGATATTCACGGAACGAATGTGAACTAAATCTATAAAGCTGAAGAGTTTGTTTGTTTAGTTTGTTTGGTGTCCAAACCGATGGTGGTCCGATTTGTAAAAAAAACTGTGTTGGATAGTACAATTTTTATCGAGGAAGGCTATATATAAACTCAATAATTAATATTACTTATATAAACTCCTACCTTGAAAACGTAAAACACGCAAGCGAAGCTGTCGGGGGAACGGTTTCGTGCATTTTCCTACAAATTTCGTGGTCCATTATCCCGGTTTTACATCCTTGAATTTTTTAATCCTTGATATCTCTGTTAGCTACCACAATCGAGAGTTGGGTATAGGATATCTTTGGACGTCTCATCGAAACGAAGCTACTCACCAAAAATTAGCTTGTTAGTAATCACTTGATTTCCATGTACTACGGATCCCTGACTATAATACCTCGGTGATTGCTTATTATACGTGAAATATAAAAAATAAATTAATCAATCTAAATGTAAATTATCTTATAACCTAGAATTACTTAGAAATATCTTCTTGTAATTATATTGTATTTACAATTAATTACGATTAAACGTTATTATTGCTAATCTACTATAAACTTAAGTCAATTATAATTGCTTACTTAGTTGCAGATTTATAGGAAATATTTTTATATAATTACTCCGGTTTCTAGACACAATAGTCTTAGTAAGTAGTACTTAACTGTTATTATTTTCACAAATTGTATTGTTATTATTTTATTCAATTTAATTATAAATAAATCGTATCTAATAGCGGTTGTGGAAGTTTGTACTTTATATTTCAATCTCGACGACTATCATGATCATCTTTTTAACTTCATTATAATCAAAAGTCAATTCAGCTCGACGGGGTTCAAACCAACGACCTTGGGAATAAAAGTCGAGTGTGCTCGAACATAATCAACGGGGTTATTATCTGTCGAATCGATACTAATATTATAAAGCTAAAGAGTTTGTTTGTTTGAACGTGCATAGGTATCACAGAACCCGCTGGTCCGATTTGAAAAATTATACTTATCAGTTTTGGAAGATTGATCGAACATAGCCTTCTTATCTATATTAATAATTTCGTCAAGGGGTACGGTAGACTCGATCGAAATCTTATATGAGTCAACAACATAATATGTGGATATATATGATAAGCAAAATTCGGATTATAGAGAATTTCGTCAAATTTCACTATTTTGTAGATAACGTATAAAACCGAAAGCGGAGCTGTCATCGGGTCGGCTAGTCTTCCAATTTTAAAAGCTGTAATACTAATCCTACACCCGTCTCTTTCCAGCAGAGACGTACCAATACCGGATGCTTCTAATATTCTAAAAGTTGTAATACTAATCCTATACCCGTCTCTTTCCAGCAGAGACGTACCAATACCGGATGCAGTCCCTCTGGCAGCAATGCTGGAGCACCAATCAGAACATGGTGCACAACCTGCGGCTCAGAGAGCGCGGCCCGCTGAAGTCGTGGAGGCCTGAAACTATGGCGGAGGCCATCTTCTCCGTCCTCAAGGAAGGCCTCTCCCTCTCTCAAGCCGCGAGGAAGTACGATATTCCGTATCCGACATTCGTGCTGTACGCCAACAGAGTCCACAATATGCTTGGACCCAGTGCCGACGGCGGGGCAGGTACGTGCATCACATGTAAGTGACATTTGAAAATATTTTCGAATGTCATTTGTATTGCCGATCTGACGGGCGAAACTCACTCTAAATTCACCTACGGCTCTCTGCTTTTCAACCGCTCGTATGACTGTTCTACTATGATTGATTTCATTAACTAATTTTATTATTTTGTCATACGAGTGATTAAAGACAGAATTTCTGTTCATTATTCGCAAGTTCTTTATAAAGTTACCTCAGATTAAAACTTTAAAGTTTAAATTACTTTAAGGTCAGCTGACGGTAAGTGGACGGTATAAGTTTTGTTTTGGTGCTAACAGTTTGGACAATTTCATCTTAAATTCAGTACATTCCTCCTTTATTTAGTGAAAGTTTTTAAAGTTTCAAGATTCAGAATTGTTAATTGGCAAATTAACAGTAAAAAAACATTTTGTTGTTCGAAACATTGTGTAACTTCGCCAATCCAATGAAAATAAATAAACGGCAGATAAGTCACAATAAAATTATTATTAACATTATTATCCAACTCCCTAATAGAACCCATTATAGGTGTTGGGGGATAATAACCTTATAATATAATACAAAAAAACAACTAGGTATTATGATATCATCAGGATAATTCTTATTAAGTAATTATAAATAATTAAAATGGAGTATGAGAATATTTATTTTCAAAGCCAATTAAGATATAACGTGACAAGTATCTATTAAGAGAACAATTATAATATTGTTATTATAAATAGCCCGCGGCTTTTCCCGCTTTATTACCATGTTTTCTCACCTTTTTAACCTTCCCTGGGCGACTATTAGGTAAAGTTCCTAACAAACCTAGCCCTTTATAATTATAACTCAAGAACGAGTTGGAAAATTACAACGAAGTGGCATAGATTTTTATATACCTACATATGATGAACTTGTATTCTGTAAGCGCTATTTTTATTTTATTTTATCGTGAGTCGTGAAGTAAGAGAGAGTTTTCAAAGATTTGTTAAGTTTTAATTATCTCGTATGTTTACCAATTGTAGAGATAATCCAATCAGGCAATCATTGAAATTATTTATATTTTTTATAATCCGTCAAATTGGAAATTGCTTGAGATCACAAGGACTTCTTATTATCTTCGTGAAAATGTATTGGTAAACTATGACTAATTATAACGAGATTTAATTGTAAATACTAACAAAATAATTATGAATACTTTTTCAGTCGTAAAGACCTTCTAAGTATTCTTAATGGCACTACTTAATGTGGACTAACCTTTGGACCGGCATATAGCTGACATTTTAAATGTTAATAATAAGTTAATAATTATTATTATCGTGTCGTAATTATATCGATAACACTTTCGTAATATTTAATATTTAAAATCTATTGCGAATTTTATATTTAAGCAATATTGCCGCAGAGCGATTTTCGCTGTTTATATTTGTATGTATTATTTATTTATTGGTAGTTTGCGTACATGTTTTATAGATGTATATTCTAATATTAGTTTGTTTTATGTTGATATTATCGGTGTTTAGAAGTATCAATCTAAAACTGCAACATCGCCGCTCTCTCAGAGATATTATTTCATGTATTACCTACGTATGTCACTAAATGGCATAACAAATTTTTATTTTAGTTATTATATTATTATGATGATAGCTAATTTGCAGCTGTCATTAATATTATTTATATCTCTGAGTAGACAGTTTCAGGGCACCGCAAATTTTAGACTTGCAAAGAGAGTTTTTTTATTTACACTCTTTGAATTTACGGCAGAGAAAATTTAAACTTTCTTGGATGCGTTTTTTCTTTTCAAAATTTGCGGTGTTTTCAGCTGTGTTGCTTTTTATTTACGCGCATGTTTGTATAAAAAATGTAGCTTTAGATGTTAGATTGGTTTGTGGCTAGTAAGACAAACACAAACCCTAACCGTGATAGCTTGTACAAACCGAGGGATTAACGCGCGTTTTGCAACGATATCCGACTGTAAATAAAGCAGAAAAATATGTAGAATTTATAATTTTGCACAAATTTACACAAATTGTTCGCGTGTTTAAAATAAATTATTTCTGCAAGTAATATTGCCGAAACGCTCGTTAAAAACACCCCCGTAGTACATACTTTCAGCCAGTGGTATCAAACCGGTGGGTCACGTTTTACTATTATGCGACATTGCAGATTTGAGACCGAAGGGACGCGGCCGTCCGCAGAGAATTCTGCTAGGAGTGTGGCCCGACGACCACATCCGCGGCGTCATCCGCGCCGTCGTGTTCCGCGAGACGCACGGCCCGCACACTGCGCACGCGCACCTGCGCGAGGAGATCCCCGCCTACCCCGCCCTCACGGTCAGTACCGCGCGCGCAACCCACGGAGACTCACTCATCACCTGGACACTGCAGAGAGAGACGGAGGAGCGTCCACGTTATCAGTGAACCTTCATTATGTAAGATTTGTAAGCTAAGCGAAATGCGTTTGCGATTTCAAAGCGCTGTCGAATCAAAACTTAGACATAATATAAGAGTCGAGTTAAGCGGACTCGTCATTGTAGGGTGATATCCATGTTTCAGGACGGTGTGGTCGGACCGAACCCGGTGCCTGTGGGGGGTAACGGGTGCGGCAACGGGCGCGAGGGCCGCGTGTCGCCGAACGCAGCCGCCGCCGCCGCCGTGGCCGCCGTCGCCCACGGCCTGCGCCGCCAGATGTGCAACATGGTGGTGGCGGCGCAGCGGCCCGGCGAGCACCCGCCGCACCTGGGCCTGCCGCCGCTGCCGCTGCACTCGCCGCGCCTGCCGTCGCCCATGACCGCTGGCCTAGAGTCACCGCTGTGCTCGCCGCCGCCGCCGGGGCACGCGCTAGAGCCGGCGCGACCCGCTGAGCCCTTCCGCCCCTTCGCCTCGCCGCGCCCCGACAGCCGCTACGGCGAGCGCGACTCTGCCGAGATGGGCCCGCCGAAGACGCCGGTGTCTCGCAACGGGCAGGGTGCGTCACCCGCCTCCTTGGACGCCGAGGGCCCGGTCACGGATGCACGCGGCGTGGACATATGAAGTGCGGCTGCGGGCGCGGGCCAGGCCGGCCCGCTGCCCGCGGCGCGCGCCTCTCCTCGCGCACGCCCCTCTCCCCCCCGCGCCCCGTACGCGCCCCTCCCCGCCCTCGGCCCGTCACTCGCCCGCCGCCGGCCCGCAGCCGCACAACATCTCTCCGGGGATCCTAGCGCAGGCGCGCACGTCTCCTAGCATGATGGCGGGCACCTCACCCAGCATGATGGCGGGCACCTCACCCAGCATGATGGCGCGCACTTCACCTAATATCATGGCGCGCACTTCTCCTAATATCATGGCGCGCACATCGCCTAACGTAATGACGCGCACATCGCCCAACATCATGATGCGCACATCGCCAAACAACATGGCGCGCACTTCGCCTAATATCATGATGCGCACATCGCCCAACATCATGACGCGCACGTCGCCCAACATCATGTCGCGCACGTCGCCCAGTATGCTGGCACATGCGTCCCCGGGTCTGCTGCAGCCTACGCTGTCCTTGCCCGGCATGTCTCCCGGCATGTCTTCTGGCATGTCCTCTGGCATGTCCCCCGGCATGTCCCCTGGCATGTCCCCGGCCATGTCGCCCGGCGTGCCTCCTACCATGTCCCCCGGCATGCCCACCATGCCGCCGGCCGTGCCGGGCATGCCGCCGCTGCCCGCTGCCTACTACTACCTTCAGAACCGCAACGGCCCCGTCAGCTACTACTAGTTCCTGTCCGATACACCACTATACGCAACGTACAACGTTCACACTTGAATTTAGCCTGAACCAATGCCATTTTTTAGTCCCTTCCCGTATACCATAAAACCACTTTTCAGATAGTTCTTGTATTACTTTATTTGACTCTTGCTTAAACATGAACTGATTCCTTGTTCTATTGGAAAGATTCCAGTTAAATCATGATTGTATAGTGGTGATTTAAATTGATGGGAATGGATTCTATGTTGTAATCAATTAAGAAGAATGTAAAAGCGCATATGTATACGACAGCCGATTTGGTAGCTATGATTACAACGTCCAACGTTCAACATATCCAACAATATTCAAGAGATGTTGAAAATCTCTTCAGCTAAACAAATTTACAAGGAGGCGTTGAAACTACAGCACGCCTCTGTGGCTACGGCATTAGAGTAATAAATATTTCTACGTAAAGATGAGGCTCGAGCATTCGTCCATGGGGGAGATAATTACCTACCGCGGAGCGCATTCACTGAGGCCGTCAGCGCAATTTATGCGTAGTTTCAGGCATGCAGCCCTCTAGGCAATCTCTCTGGGCGTTTGAACCGCTTGAACTATGCCTCAACTGTGTTATAATAAGTTATTACTCTGTGACTAGTTTTGTGTAAACTCATATGAATATTTTGGCAAATTTTGTTTGTACCGTAGTCTTTATGGTTTGGAGGAGTTTAGAAAGTGGTTACAAGCCGAGCCCGCTGGTACGCGGTTGCAATAACTGATAGAGGCTCCCGTTTGGCAACTATTGTAACTGCAAGACTATCATTATTTACGACTATTTAATTTTATAAATTGACTTTATTTTTTCATTATTTATAAATTATTGTGAATTTGCTGTGCAATACGATGCTTGTTATTTAGTTATGGATTATGATTTGTTACTTTGAAGTATTTGATATGGATGCTTGTGTTTCCGTGAAGTTTTTGTTGAGCGATATGTCCCGAGGAGGCCGGGCCGCTAGCCCTGCGCTCGCGGTCCGGCGCAACTCGATTCTTATCGACTATTATCTACTCGTAAGTGAATATCGATATTGTATGTGTACGCTTCTACATAACTTAGGTACATCTTAGACCCATCTGTGACTGTAGGGATGACAAAATTTAAAAAATATTTGGCCCGATTCAAAAGACTGTTCCGTATACCTTAATCATTGTAATTCAGAAAACATTCGTGTTTAAGAAATTAGCTTTAGATGTTACCTTGTGGATCACTTCTTTTATCAGATGGATGTCAGTTGTATTAGTGTGCTATGTTCTAGCGTCGCGATTCACGTACGTACACTTAGTGGTCGCCAAATGTATAGATGTATCATTAGCCTGTAGTGATTGTTCCAAATGTTAGGATAACTAGGTGTGAGCGGCGCCCGAGCCGTGCCTCTGCACGTTCCCGTCCCGTCCCCGTGGCGTCGGACGGCGACCTTCGCTTCTGGACTGTCTCGGTGTTGTGTTGCTGTAGCTCGCTGCGGGCGCCGCGTGTAGGGTACGTTTCGATATACTAGTAGTTGTACGCGTCACTTGTAGCCGCGTGTCGCAACCACCGCGGTGACGTCTGTACAAATTCGATTTCAATGACTTCCTCGAACCCATTATTTTTATTTGATAGTTTCGGTGAGAAATTTATAGTGCGTTCTTGCCGCAAGGGTATACCATTTGTAAATTGTTGGCGATTCGTTGGCGTCCTATTTCGGTATGTACGAGGAGGCGCGCTGCCCTCCACCGCATCGTTATGATAAGTCTCAAAGTGGCCTTGATACTTCAACTATTATTTGGTGTTTGGAATTATCAGATTCGGTTCAAGTTTCCAAATTTAGAATGTAAAATAAAAGACCAAATTATTAAATGAAAAATTAACTGCGATTCCTGAACTAGTGTTGACTATTTGGCTGTCCTTTTGGAAATAAAGTTTTAATCTAGGTGAAAATTAAAAATATATGGCCTATACGTTTCGGATGAATTGCGTAATTTTGGTAAATGTTACTACGCATATTTTCTATTGTGTAAGTTTAGGCTAATGTGTTCAAAAAGTAAATTAAAATTTAAAATTTTTGAAAAGTAGAAAGTGCCTTCCAAGTTTTTGACCACAGTAAGTGTTGGGATGGATGCGGCGATGAGAAGGAAGCACGGCGTGACGGCGCCGGTGCCGCTGCCGCCGCCGGCGCCGCCGCGCCGTACTGAACGTGCTTAACTATTTAAAGTTAGAATAAATAAAAATTCAAAATTATTATATAAATTTAAAATACATATGACTATTATATAGTAAAAATTATACTATATTATATATTCGGCCGATGTGGTATTACCCTGACAGCAAGCGTTAGGCGATTCGGCGTCAAAATTAATTCTTATTATTTTTGTTTGACCCTTTGTAAAACAATGCAATTATTGCAAAGTGCCATTACGTTCGAACTGACTAATTAGTTCAATATATTTTTTTTGTATCACAACGTGGATTTTGTAGTTGTAATTATACTAAACATTAATTTATTATTATTAAAAAAAATTAATTCGGTTTAATTATGTAAGTACCTATATTATTTTCGTGATAGATAATTAAATACCTACTGTAGTATTAATATCCATTTCAGAGGCGGTTTCGGTTCGTAAATTATATAATTAAAAGTTTAAGTAAACTTACAACATGCACGTTTACTTCATGACAAGTTACATATATTATGGTTTTCCCAAATATTTGTGATATAACTTTATATTTTAGTGATCAAAGTCTTACCTTGGTAGATTGTGTAAAGGATTGTGTTAACGCCTCTACTTCCGTTAGTTGGTACCCGCCAATTTGCTGCTATTTACTTTATCTACAAGATATCGTTATATATAATCGTTTAAAAAATTAGATATAAAATCAGTTTATACCAAACGAATTCATTTGGTAGGTATCTACTTTAAAGTATTATACAATATTTTGAAATATTATTATGTCAGCAAAAGCCAACCTAAAATTCATAATTAGTAATTAGGTATTCCGTTTATGTTATACATAATTATTCATATATATATTATTTAATTGGTGGGTATAAATCTGTGCAATAAAGCATTATTTATGTACCTTCCTAGTAGATTGTTGAGCTACCCTCAACTTTTGACTCTGTTTCTGTCACCCCTGTGACACATCTCGATATTAATATCAATATATATTATATAATGTCATAGTACCATTCCAGTCTCTAAGTGTTGTATGCCGCATGTTACTGTTAGGTTACAGAATAGGATAACTTTTATGTCGTAGGGATTCACACACTCATGATTTCTTAAAAGTTCAACACTATCCAGGCTTTTACGTCATTACATAATTCATTTGATTGTACCGAAGTTACACTGGATTTGAACTTGAAATGGTTAGTGTCTGCATTTAAGGCAAGAATACCTACTTTGTTGTCTATTTTTATGTGGTTGTGTGAAACCCTATAGAACCATGCTTGAGCATTGTTTCAATATTCAATACAGTTATAGTTAACAGTAAAATATTATAAACCTACTAAGTAGATTGGTGTCTAATTATATTCGTAAATCGCACATTTAGGATGTAACGAAAAATCCCTTCTTGCTATATAATATTGGAATCTGGATGTGCGAAGATCAAAATGCTATATTAATGTCAGCTTATATCGTCATTTTACTATATAGACATAACATAATTTTTAAAAGTGGAATATACGAAATAAATGTATACGAGCAAATGAAGATATTATCATCATAATTTTTATTACCTAACTACATTTTCTGTGAACTGTCTAGATAGTTTAATTATATGTATTATTTATTTTCTTAGATCATTTAAATTTATGACTTATGAGTGCATTTGAAAATGTAATTACCTATTTGTAGAATTCCAATATTATTGACACTTAATCTCTCGTTTTAATTATTTTATTTTACACTGTAACTCCGTAAGTAATAAGGTTCTGATTGTGTGTATGAATAATTTATTTATTAAGTAAAATAATAGTGTTACGTTGAAGAAAACTTTAAATTAATCAATATATTAAACTATCTACTTTATTCAAGCTCGTGTAGATGTAATGTAATGTTATAGGGGTCACAAAAACATACTGATATATAATTTCAAAGTGTAAGTAAAGATTATGTTACATAATTTTGTTTCTTTTATAATTTTGAGGTTTACTAAAAATATATTCTCTAATATCATGTCCAAATCAATTTAGTATTTGACAATGAAATTAGAATTTTAAATATATTTTTGTAAAGCTCCTTAGTATTGTTATTTATTATTCATTCTCAATTATGTTCCTAATATAACATTTTGTTCATTACTTTACCGCAGAATTGTTGAAATATGACTTGTTTCTCAGTTTCGTATATGGGTTGAACGTTTACTATCCAACTTAATGTTTCTGAATCAGAAAATGTTATTTTTTATGCAAAATAATTTGGTTCATTTTAACTTTTTAACACAGACAGACATAAATTATAAACTGTACTTATTAACACCCTATTAACACCAACTGGTTGAAACTTATTACTATCATTTCTAAACTCCGAAACTGTGCGTGGTATAAAAGCATCCTCGTTTAGTTTATAGTTCAGTCTTTAGGGCATAAAATCCCTCAAAGATTTTCTATTACTGTCTAGTCTGTCTACTGTGAACCAGCATCTCTAAACCATCTGTCCTTTCACGGACGACCGGTGCTGCGTAAAATCTATTCATTGTAAGTGATCCTGTAAATTCAGCATAAGTACCTACCTAGAGAACTTCAGATAGAACGATCACCATAGTTAAATAATGTTATATCAACATTAAAATGTACTGTTAAATTATTACTATTGAAAATCAGTAAACTTACAGTTCATTATGTTTTATATTTTGCTTGTTGTATGTTTTACTTTCAACTCGTGGACGAAACCCATTTTTATTCAAGTACAATTCTTAAAACAGTGTGTACTCAATAATCATTGTTGTAAATCGTTTAGAAACAGATCTGTCTAAATTATGAAAATCTGCATTATGTAGTAGGTATCTGTGTCTCAATTCATTAATTATATTAAGTTTGTTATAACCGTGACTATGTTGTCAATGAATATATGAAAATAGAGCATATTCTGGTTTTATTTATCTCCTTTTTTGTTTACCCTTCATCATTTACTTATGAATCGCGATGAGTACGATAAATATCTCTTTATAGGTAGGAGATTTAGCATTTAGGTAATTTCAAATAAGTACCTAAATAGTAAAGAATGCGTGCTTAGGTGACCATTGCAAGTAGGTACCTACTAGGTAACTGCAATTCATAGATAAATAGGTAGGTAGGTATTTATATTAAAAATTGAGAGGTTAAAAACTTTTTAGAGAAGTTATCTACATACTTATATTGAAAAACACCCGACAAGGATGGAATGCTTACAGAGACGCATTAGTCTAGACGGGAATCAAACTCAAATCTTTCGCCCACTGTCCTAAAATACAAAGTTCTAAAGTTTTATTCACATAAAACATTACAGATTTTTCAACCAATACAACAGGAAGATGGTCTAAATTAGTCTAAATTATTTGTACCTTAACCCGAAGTTGTTAATACTAGAGCCATCTGTACGAAGACGTTATAACTTCATAGTGTAACAACTCCAACGTAGCTAGCGCCATCTACGCGCATTTTTAATTAAAGGATCTAAACCCAGTTTGTCATGTGGTGCAAGAAAGATAAACTAGGTGGCGCTTATTTGTAATGTGGCAGTGACAATACAGAATAACAATGTCAATGCTGCGTGTGATGTTTACATTGACAGCACACAATAGCAACTATGTAGGTATTCCAAGAAGAAGTCATTGCCAAAATGGCGATCACACAAGTAACAACTTTATAATTTTGTAAATTTATAAAACACTTGACACTGGCAAATTGTGCTTAATTTAGCGCAGGGACCATTATTTAATAAACTAACTAACTAAGAAGAAGTCACCTTTTGATTTGAAGAAGGATGATAAATTAATTTTTACTGTAAAATTGTATACCTACATTGAGTTCGTATAAGGCAGGGGTGGCCAACTTGATAGGACCCAAGATCTATTGTTCACTTAAGAGACCCTGTGCGATCTACCAATTACATAGGTACTTCTAGAAATCGGAAAATATATATACCTATATACAGGACGTATATATATAAAATATATACCTTAAATATCGTAGATAGTGAATTTTGCTCAAAGAAGACTTTATGTTATTTTTAAAAGTAATTCTGCATTCATAGATTTTCTAAAATTTCTTGCTGTCTGGGAATCGAACCGACTCAAATGTGAAAAAAAATTTACCCTACTTTTATGATGCCAATCGAAAGAATAGCTAAAAAATAATAACTCTGCTTAAGTAACATAGTATTTAAAAAGAAAGGAACAACATAAAATGATTGAGTCAAAGTCATATGATCGATTTGAAAACAGAATTGTGCCATATCACATCGAGTGTTCACCATAAAATGATTAGAAAATCAACAGGCAGCGGGCTCATTAAAAGATTGGAGATTTGCGTAAGGCAAAAGGTATCCAAATTTTTTTTTCACATTTGAGTCGGTTCGATTTCCAGACAAAGCAATTTTTTTTAGAAAATCTATGAATGCAGAATTACTAACTTTTAAAAATAACATAAAGTCTTCTTTGAGCAAAATTCACTATCTACGATATTTAAGGTACTTCCCCTTCATGGCCCATAAGTTCGGGACGCCCTGTATAAAACAGCATAGTTCAGTTCGCTTCCAGCTTATTGGTCATCGCGCGCCGAAAACAAATACCGTGACGGAACAGCGATTGAAAAATTATACAAAATGATGTGTGTCCAGCAGTAGGTGATTACGTTGGGCAGTAGACTGCCCAATTATATTTATTTATTATATTTATAACTTATTTATTTTTGCCTTGCCACGATCGACTGGACTAACAGTCGCGATCGACCGGTCGATCGCGATCGACCGGTTGGCCACCCCTGGTATAAGGTATGAAGTAAATGTTTCAACAATTCTTATCCGGCTAAGCTTGCATATTTAAATAAAATTTATAATACCTAAAATTACAATAGCATTGAACTTAGACTTATTTCTAAGGCCTCTTGCTCGGCTTATTTTCAAAGAAACAATTTGGATTGTTTTCTAAAATGAACAGATAATTATATAAAATCAATGATTTTATATAGTAAATCATTGTATAAAATACATTAAATAAGTCACAATAATATTTAAAGAAGAAATCGCTCTAAGTGATAAGGCCGCCCATTGTTACACTTTTTTTATGTTCTCTATTTTTTTGTTATGTGTTTTTTTTGTTTCTGTGGTGTACAATAAAGAGTATTTGTATTGTATTGTATTGCAATATTTATTGACTTGGTTTCCTTCTTCTGAGACTGACGAAAATGTTTCTGTTCAGAATGTCACTGTCAGAAACTTGAAATGCCATGACAAACAAGCAAAAAGAAAAGATTGATTTACAAAAAACTATTGGCTGTGTTTGCGAGAAACTAGGTTAGTTTTATTATATTTTTCAACAAAATATATTTACCTTTATTCTAGTATTCTTACGACAGTAATTGTAAATAGTGTATTCCGAGCTCTGTATTTCTAATGTAGGTTTCACTGATTTCTAATGTAGGCTTAAAACTAAACATTTTTGTATTTTTCACCACCAATCGGAGTTATTCTGTGTCGTAACATCTTTCTACTGAAATGTATTTGTAATATTCAAGTGCTGTACTGAAAACGTAATGAATATGCTTACTTATAAGGTACCTTTTATAATCGAAGTCATTGTACTGGTTATGTAACATAAACATTGCTTCTCTTTCCATTTCTACTCTACAACAAAGTAAAAATAGATGACTGTCAGATGTTGCACTAATATGTTTATCACTGTGGATTAGGTTGTTGGTTTATATGGTATCACATTTATTGTAAGTAATTAATCCACAAATCAGAATGTACTTGAAGTAATCAATACATTATCTTTTTCTAGTTATATGGCGTTGGGACCGTTCCTACGCCGTAACCTGGTGAGCATCACATTCCCGACACTCGCTGCTTCTTGCATTTTCTTTGACTGGTACAACACTAAGAAGTGGAAAGAACAACAGAAGAAGTAATGGCAATCTTTGGAATTACTCCTCGCTTCCTATGGTTCGGTGTCCCAATGGTGGGGTTTTACATTGGGAAATTCCTCGATGACCAAGAAACTCTCAGGATGACAAGCTTCCGCGATAAGTCCTGCTTGTACGGAGGCCGGGTGAAGGAAGGCGAAGCACCATCTTGGCCTTGAGCCCTAACAATCATTGTAGTAATTATGTTTGTTTTAATAAATAGGTAATCATATTTATCAATTTTTATTTCATTTCTTTACATCCACAGTTAGTATTTTGTTATCTAATAAGCTTAGCTAAACTATTACCTAGATACTAGAGCTAAAACAAGGTAGGTTACACATGTAATATTTCCCAAGTAACCAATAAGAAACAGGGTTAATACTGATTGGTGTGAAAGCTTCACCTACATCCTTAAACTTGCTGAAAACTACCACAACGCAAGTCCAAGAGCTGCTGCCTTGAACTGAATTAGGTAGGGTATAATGCACAAATAGACACGGCTAATGTTTTTCTCACATAATCATATAGATCTGCTTCACAGCGAGGCATCGGTGTGCAGATAAACAATAAACAAAAAAGTAATTGTATTACTAATATTATAAAGCTGAAGAGTTTGTTTGTTTGAATGCTATAAATTCAGGAACCGTTGGTTCTATTTGAAAATTCTTTCAGTGTTGAATAGTTCATCTATCCTGTCCTGGTAGCTCCTCTATCATGTCTCATGTCCACTATCACAGAACACACATCACCTTTATGAAACACCTTTTTAACATCGGAGCAACGGACAGCCCACCCTGCAGAGGGTGTCTTAGCGATGAAGAATCAGCTGCCAACGTAGTCCTGGAATGTGAGGGAGTAACAGCGCAACTAATTCAAATTCTATTACTATTTATTTTATTTTAGTATGTAATCCTCGCTTAATACCACAGTATAGGACAGGTACCTATAACAAATGGATGTCCCAATAAAACCAAATATAGGTAGGTTCAATGTGTAGCTGTGATGATGACCTAATTATTATTTAACCTGCCAAAATCAGTGGCGTTCAATTTAGGCTGCGCCCAATATTTATATTCCATAGGTGCTTAAATTTTGATTTTAATCAATTAGGTACTTAATAATTACGAATAAAAATAAAAATATTTATAAAATACTAGCTGCGGCTTCGTTGATTATATGCCCAAGTTTTGTCACCTTTTAAACCTTCCCTGGGCTACTAAGACTATTTTAAAAAGTAAGCACATAAATGAAAAATTTTATTACTCAAGAATGGCTTGGACCAGCCGTTCTTGAGTAATAAAATTTTTCATCATGCATACTACCCCAGATAGAAGGAGACCGCAAAGGAACGGAAGGCTTTGAAGGAGATAGGTATGGGACACCACAAGCTGTTAAAAAAAAACAATTACAACCTAACCTTTTTTAGTAAGGTAGTTTTTATGTCAACAACCTTCAAAAACCATTATAAGCAAAAATAGGCTTACCTACGCATATAATACGTCAAAATGTTAAGAAAAATGTAAAAAATTACTAATATAAATTGAATTTATAATAATATATTATAAAAATTCGTAATAGAAAATCCATAGAAAACACAACACTTGATAGAGATTTTTTATTCATACCTTTAGTAAAAATGCCTGTGAAAATAATCAAGGAAAAATTATGTGAAAAATATGGTGATGTGTAAGTACAAGTACCTACCTACTTAGGTTTAATTTACATATTACAAAGTAGGTACATGGTAACTAAACAGGGTACCAATACATTTATCTAGACCTACTTAGTTAAATTTACAGGAAGGTATATTACCTACTACTATTTGCCTTACTAGTGAGTAAGGCGACCGCAAGTAGTAATATAGTAGTACTTAGTAATATTATAAGTAGGTCTAGATATATCTGATTGGTGGGCTTGTCTGTTGACCATCTCTTCCAGACCACCACCACGGGCCGGCTTCGACTCCCTGAGCATGTCGGCACCCCTGCTGGTGCAGATGAACCCCCAGGGCAAGTGGGAGAGCTGTCCCCCCGATACCCTGGACGAAGCGCGATTGCGTGAGGTGGTGGCGCATTTGATGCAGTCTCGCACGGTAGATGCTGCGCAGAGTTACTGCTGTCAGTGTGCTGCTGAAAGCTCTGTAAGCACTTTCTTGTGATACGGTTTTTCCCATTACGGGACCTTGCATCGTTTTCCTCAGTGCTGAGGGTCGTGAGTGTCCCATTACTAGGTATAGAATGTAAATCATAAATAAATATTGCTGGACAATTCACACAGCAACATCTAGCCCCGGTGGTAAGCTCGAAGCTTGTGTTACGGGTGCTAGATTTCTGATATACCTTTATAATATACATACCTACATAGATAGATTTTTATTATACATATATAACACCCAGACACTCATAACAAATATCTGCGGATCGTACAAATTTTTGTTCCGAGGCACGAATCGAACCCGCAACCTCCTGCTTCGCAGACCGACCTTCGCCCGCTGCGCCACAGATGTCGTCAGTATGTCCCGTGTTGGTGCTAATGAAGCCGGGGACAAGTAGGAGAGCTGTACCTTGGATACCTTGGATTTTCTTGTGATAGGATCATACAGCAGTACGGGGCGGGGCAAATATATCTCAGGGTGTCCCAAGGATATGCCTTGAAAGCAAAGCACCTTGATAACTCAGTTCAGAAAACGACCAACTTCTGATTTAGTTTTTTTGTTATCTAGAAAGACGGCGTCGCGAATACTAACACGAATTACGTGCCGATAATAATGATGCCTCTCTACCCCTCCGATGCCTGCCCCTTCGACATGGACGCCGAGCTTGAGAAAATGAAAAAAGGTGAAAGCAAACCGACGAAGAACGTTCAGAAAGCGGGCAAGAATGACGAGGACAAGGTGGTGGAAAAAAAGAAGAAGAAGCGAGGATTTGTTCTACAAAGGCTCACGGATTTTGATCTCCTGTCTCAGTGGTGATTGTTTAGTAAAGGTGTTGGTTCTTATGATAGCTTTTTATTTATTCGGTAGGAAAGTAGTGAACTTGGACATTGGCTAAATTATTTAAACCAAAAACAGCCATAGACTAAAAAGATAAGTATATGTAAAAAAAACTTCAGAGCATGGCGGTTTCTCCATTGTTTTCTTTTACCGTTTAAATCCGTCAAATGTACCTACCTAAGCTCGATTCAATGACTCAAATGGCTTAAATCTCGAGCCGAGCTTTCTATAAGGGTTATATAAGTTATGATAGTGGTTAATATTTAACTCTAGAACGGCTAGGCCGAATAGAATTAGGTGGTTTTGGTTTTAAAGTCGTAGTAGCCCAGGGAAGGTTAAAAGAAAATAAGAAAATAAAGCGGACGAAGCCGCGGGCAGTTAGGTAGTTATATATTTTTACAGAAAGTTGGTTTAGAAATGAACCTAACAAAGACCAAAATAATGACCAATACACATATAAGACCTATTAACATCAACGGTAACCCTTTAGAATATGTAGAAAACCATATATATCTCGGGAAAAGAATAAGTTTTGAGAAAAACAGCAATTTCATAGAAATAGAGAGAAGAGTCCAACAAACTTGGAATAAATATTGGAGCCTTATGCTTGGTTTACACGGGCTTCGTAGCTAAGCGCTTAGTACTTGTCACTAATACTAATTCCTCGTGTGTAAACATGCTGATTAGTGCTTAGTATTAGTGTTTGTGAATAGTGCAAGTGAATAGAAATCGATCCTATTTACTTGTCGTTAGTAAGCGACAAGTCGATACCCCCACCACGATTTACTAAGCACTTGTCGCTTGCTGACCGCATGTAAACAGCTCGACAAGTTAGTTAGTGACAAGACAAAACACACTGCGCAAAATCAGGCGGCGTCGTTCCATTTCGAATGTCTGGTCACTAATGACTTCTACTGGCTCCAACGTGTAAACGGTTACTTTTCACTGGTCATATTGAGGCTTAGTATAGTGACAAGTACTAAGCGCTTAGCTACGAAGCCCGTGTAAACCAAGCATTATGCTTGGTTTACACGGGCTTCGTAGCTAAGCGCTTAGTACTTGTCACTAATACTAATTCCTAGTGTGTAAACACGATGATTAGTGCTTAGTTTAGTATTAGTGTTTGTGAATAGTGCAAGTGAATAGAAATCGATCCTATTTACTTGTCGTTAGTAAGCAACAAGTCGATACCCCCACCACGATTTACTAAGCACTTGTCGCTTGCTGACCGCATGTAAACAGCTCGACAAGTTAGTTAGTGACAAGACAAAACACACTGCGCAAAATCAGGCGGCGTCGTCCCATTTCGAGTGTCTGGTCACTAATGACTTCTACTGGCTCCAACGTGTAAACGGTTACTTTTCACTTGTCATATTGAGGCTTAGTATAGTGACAAGTACTAAGAGCTTAGCTACGAAGCCCGTGTAAACCAAGCATAAAAGAGATATTCAAAAGTAACTTACCAATAACTCTCAAAACCAAAGTTATGAACACATGTCTATTACCAAGTTTAACTTATGGAAGCCAGACCTGGAAATTCTCATCACAAGCCATGAATAAGATCAATACATGTCAAAGAGGGTTAGAGCGAAGCATGTTAAATATAAAGAGAATAGACAAAATAAGACATACAAAAATAAGAGATATAACCAAAGCTACAAACGCTTTAACTTTTGCTCGAAAACTAAAATGGCATTGGGCTGGCCATGTAGCTAGAATGCCAGACAAAAGATGGACCACCCAAGTTACCCAGTGGAAAGGACCTCCAGGCAAAAGGGGAAAAGGAAGACCTTTATCCCGTTGGGAAGATGATTTGAAAAAATCTGCTGGTAAAGACTGGTGCTCCATCGCACAAGATAGAAAAATATGGGCATCTTTGGAGGAGGCCTTTACCCAAACCGGGGTTCCTGTTTAATTTATATTCAAATTAATTAAAAAATCATATTACTAACATAATTTAAAATCACCTACTAACACATAAATTAAGTTTAGTGTTAATAGTTATAAAAACATTGTAGAACAGGAAATAAAAAGGCTTATTATTATTTATTATTATTATTATATTTTTACAGGCTCTTATTAACCTTGCTTTATCTAGGGTGTGGTTACATACATCCTAGAATCTGCCACACCCTGCCCGACCTAGATAAAGTGCACCTGCGCAATACAGGGAGGAAGCCAATTAGCTCAGAATATGATAAAGGCCAAACCGCGCAAATCAATGATCTAGTCTAGAACCGAATCACAGCCTCAGAGCGCATGTGCAACGACGCAACGCATCCCAGCATCCGTATCTCGGCACTCCCCCGCGAAGCACCTACGACGTGCAATTACCAAATCTACCAATCTCTAAAAAACTACAAAATGATGTCTCCCTTCGAACCGCCAGTGTTCCACTTCCCCGTCAAAAATGGAAGCATCATCATCGCCGTCGACGCGCAGAAGTCTTGGGAGCCCGTCCACAACTACACCGAACGCATCGTCCATCTGCTCGCGATGCGGCGAATGACCGAGAGATACGACTCCACGTTCATGCTACGCGTGTTCCTCGGCGGGCTGCGTGAACCCATCCTGAACGATATCCTCGCTAACAAGATGCATGATATGAAGTTCCGCACTATCGTGGAGTATGCTAAGCTGCTGGAGGCGACTTCGGGCTACGGCGACATGACCGTCGCTCCTGTGGCTACGCCGTTCTCTGCTCAGAGGTCCGAGCCGCCGCGTCCGTTCGTGGAGCAAGATGGCCTGGTGATCTTCGGCATGCCCAATGAGAAGGTGGAGGTTCTCTACCAGCGCGGTCCCGTCAGGTCTGCTCTGAAGATCCTATACCGCCGCTAAATCGGCAATGGCGTCTGGTCGAGTTTTCACCTACAGCCGATTCTGCTGTTTTTATTATCGCGTTCCCTGTGAATTGTGCATGTAGGCGGCCCCTGAAACTCTGACTAGACTTTTCCTTTGTTGCAAATTTTCAATCCCGTTTCTGTTGAGCGTTAGCTTCTCTTTGTGCAGGGTTTCTTTGAGTACTTTTAATTAGGTACTTACCTACCTAATCACAGGTTTTTTTGAACTGGATTGAAGGTTACGGCGATTTGGAATTGCTTTTGTTAAAATAAGTCGGTTGACAAGGTATATTTTATTGTACTAAAGTATGGTTGTGTGGGAGTTTTGGCCATTTAAAGAAATTCTATAGTATTTGGTGATTTCGGCCTATTTTTGTATTGTGATATTTCCTTTGTTAAGAGTTAAAAAAATATTGTAGGAATTTAATACCTAGTCATCAGTACCTGCATTAAGATCAAAAATTTTGTTGCAATGGTTAGTCCTAAAATTATTATGGAATTGAATTCAGTTAAATTATGTTTATATCGCTTATTATGATGGGTCCTTCCATTTTAATCTTAGAATGTAAGTGATGTAGTTGTTTGAACCATGTAGAAAAATAACAGGTTCATCGTAGTTGACTCAGTATTAAATGGAAATTACCTAACTTTGGTCTGTTGGTAGAAAAAATCCGTTCTGTAGTGAATTAGAAGCAAGTTATTGCTCTGATTATATTACTCTTTGATCTTAAATCATTAAGTTAATAACTACCTATTTAAGATATAATTTACAACCTGTTTGTCTCGATATTTACCTTGACCAAATTTATTCAAAGTGACTGTCCAACTTGTATATTTTTTATAATTTTACCTTCTTGGTACTTGTGCATTTTGAAGTGTTAAATAAATTTTATTCAAAGTAATACATTACCTATTGTTTTATTCCGAATTTGATATTATACCTTGACTACCCTTATTTACTTTAGGTATAGGTTACCTACCTAATAAACTTAAGAGTTAAACGAAACAGAAACTTGACAGGTGTTTATTGATAAATAGGTGTACTTATCTTAGACATGAATAATTGGACTCAATGGTTAACAGATAAGAACTGCAAATATACGGTATTTAATAAACGTAGGTATTAGGAAAAATATCCCATTTAAAAGTGCCATTATGAAAAGGGCTTGAAAACGTATTAAATTAGTTCCATTTTACTGAAAGTGAAAGGTATTAGCATTAAATAGTACCTAGGCAAACAATTAGTAAATTTGTTAAATAATTAAAATTTAAGTAATAAATTCATGTTACACCTAGAAAATATAATATAGACTTAACTGAGAGATTTGAGATGAAGTCAAACCTCTCAGTTATCTACACATTACATTAGTTAAAGATTTTTTAGGCAAAACTTATATTCTAAGGCAGTCTCATATTGGTAATTTACCACTGTGAAAGCATGTCAAAGTCAGTGTGTCGACTCAGGAGCCAAGGTTTAGGTCTGTTCATGGGGCCACCACCAGGTTTAGGCCCTTTACCATCTGATTTATCACTTGACTTGGCTTCTTTGGTTTTGCAGGAATGCCAAATAAATCTGAAAATAAAAGTTCAAGCTTCAATTCCAAAAACGAAGTTATAAATACGTCATCTAACGCGGAACAGCTGTAGCAACTTTTAATTTTTCTACAACGCTATCTAGCGCGGAGCAGCAGAAGCAATTTTTTAAATTTAACTACAGTGCCATCTAGCACAGAGTAGCAATTTTAATTAACTACAGCGCCATCTAGCGCGGAGCAGCAGTAGCAACTTTAAACTTTTCCTACAGCGCCATCTATTACGACTTACACGAGCGTGTTCGCTTAGTTATATTAATTGCAAATAGATGGCGATAGTTAACTAATTTGAGCAACGGGGCTATAGAAAGCTTACCTAGGAGTTCTGACTGTCTGGTTGTGAACAGGGCACTTGAATTCCCAGTCCGGAAGCTGAAGAATATATATAATCTCCTCATCTTCCGCTTTCTCGATCTCTTTCCGCTTCTCAGCTTCAGATTTTGCGTAAGGCTGAAATAATGTGTAGGTATCTAGTTAAATGAGTATCTAAGTCAAAACGCAGTACAACAGTAACTAATGACTTTTTCTATCAAAGTAATATACTTGTAAAAACAAATGCCAATTGTCGTTTTTCGTAATAATTTTACTCAATAACTTTTTAAGATTTAGGTTTTTTTGGTGTTTAAAAAGTCGTAGTAGTAGCCCAGGGAAGGTTTAAGAGGTGTCCCGGAATCGAACCCCCTGCATCACAGGTGGGCCTTTCGCACACCACAAACATTATGAATTTAAAAATCATGAGAGAAGTCCCTGTGTCCCATTAATTTTATGTTCTGTGGTAAAACTTTGAATAAAGAATGTTCATTCGAAATGTAAAAGGAAGGTACGTACGAAGACGCTGGGAGCAGTAATGGCTTCACTTCCATCCAACTGCCCGTCCAGAATCATCTGGTTGATCTTCTGCTTTTTGGCCAGATTGAAGCAGTTGTTGTCTTGATTCAGAGGAAACGTGATCAGGGGCCGTCTGTAAAAACGACATTTTATGTACTTATGTAAATTGCAAAGGTTGCCTGGAAGAGATCGCTCTTTAGCGATTAGGCCGCCCAATTGTACTTGATTCTTTTGTTGTATTTGTTATTTTTGTTTGTTTGTTTTGGTGTTGGTACAATAAAGTGTTTTGTGTTGTATTGTATAGGTATAGAAATCTAGCACCCGTAACACAAGCTTACCACGAGGCTAAATATCGCTGTGTGAATTGTGTGAATTTATTTACTTATTTATAATTCACTTTATTTTAACGCATCGTAAAACAGAACTAATAATAATAATAATGTCCTTGAAACTTCTCAAAGTTCTCAACATGTCGGTTTCCTCACGATATTTACCTTCATATTGTCAGAAAAAAACGGAATAACACTAGAGTGTGATCATCAAGATAAACACATTCACTAAACATACTTAACTTATAACACGATAGAAACGTTTTCTCATTGAACAATCTTTCTATTGTTATAACGAGTTTATCGAGTAGGTACGTATTAAAATGAATTATTTGTGATAAATTATGACATTTCGAAGTACCATATTGTATAACGTGCGCAATTGAAAATGAATTCTGTAAATGGCGGCGGGTAGGTATGGTACGATTGGCAAAACAAGGATAAAAGTATAGACAGCGATAGAGAGTGAGCGAGAACGCATGCGAGCGGACGCCATTTACAGAACTCATTTCTAATTGCGCACGTTATATTATGTTGGACATTATTGTATTGATTCTACTATTATTATTAAATGACTTTATAAATGTAACATTAGATTAAATAAGTACTTACCTACTTGACATGCGTATCTAAAATGTAAAACCAATTGACCTTTATTATTTTTTAATGAAATTTATGAACTACTCGTATTAACCTCCAGAACTATTAGCATCCTATAAAGTATTAGCATCCGATCGAAACGACTGGAATTTATTAAGGGATGTCCAGCAGTGGACGTCCGACGGCTGATATGATGATAATGATGATCTTACCTCCAGGGGTCCAAATAAAGCGCTTGTGGCCCCAATTTGAAGTTCTTTTTGATGTAATCCTCGCTCAGCAGTGTGAAGTCACTGTGGCCTCGTGGGGGCGAAGGCCTGGGTGCTCCGCTGGCCTTCTGCGCGCCGCCCAGGGCCGCGGTGTCCCGGGGCACCAGGCATATCAGCGGCAAACCCCCTTCCGTGGCGCCGGGTTGAGGAGTACTGCATCTGCAACAACTGGAGAATACGTGTTTGAAGACGTTTAAAAAAATATATTGCTGGACAATTCACACAGAGACATCTAGCCCCGTGATAAGGCATGTGTTACAGGTGCTAGATTTCTGATATACTTAATATAATATACATACCTACATAGATAGATATTTTTTATTATACATATAACACCCAGACACCCGGAACAAATATTTGTAGATCATACATTGTTGTTCCGAGGCGGGAATCGAACCCGAGTTTATGCGAGGAAGTCGAGGAATGTTTGCAAAATCTGATAAGGTAGGGAACAGCGAAGGGAAAAGGTTGATAGATGATTTTGAATGGAAAAAAATATATTTTACGTCATGAAATAAAATTACTGACACAAATGGATCAAATATTGATGACGACAAAAAAAAGTCACAAGTCACAACTTGGTTTATTTCTACTGAAGAGTATTTAAATCTATGCTGAAGGGCATATACTAGTCTAGACCATATAGAACAGACAGACACCCAGAACAAATATCTGAAAATCGTTAAATAAAATTGTTCCGAGACCGGAATCGAACTCGCAACCTTCTTCGTCGAAGGCAAGACCTTCGCTCACTGCGCCTAATACATATAAATAAATAAATAAATATTTCTGGACAATTTTTACACAACGACATCTTGCCCCGTGGTAAGCTCAAAGCTTGTGTTACGGGTGCTAGATTTCTGATATACTTAATATAATATACGTACATAGATAGATATAAGACAAGGTTGTTAGCGAAAACGATAGAGGACTATTTAATTTGTATTTATATATATCAGCTTTTACTTACGCTGTGGCCATTTTGAGGTGTTGTGTAAAATAATGTTGCTGATTTATAAACGGAAGATTTTGATGAATCAATATTTATTGCATCTTTAAGGCTATTATTGTTTTTTACGGAAACTTCATGGCTGTTGCAGCATTATTTTTACTTTTTAGCCTATTTCTATTAAAATAAAGGTATCAAGAACACAAATTTGACTGATTTCATTATGTGACATAAACACAGCGGTTTATAGAACTTTCTATTGATTGTCTTTGAGATAAACAAGGAGGGTTTTATAAATATTTATTTTCGTTGTAATTTTATAACTCAAGAACGGCTCAAAGGTCTACCTGCCAGGAGTGCACCTGAGTTCGATTCCCGGACTGGTAAATTATTCTATTAGGTAATATAATTACAACCACCAGCAACAATCTTACAATGCATTTTCACTTAAGTGATCAATTTTGTCATAATTTTGCCGCAATTTCTAAGAGTCAAATAATACAATAGCATGTTGGCACACAATCGCTCAGTTATCGTTTTATTATCGCATCATTATCGTTATCGTATTGTTATCGCCACTCGAAAGTTGATCGCGATAAAGTATTTCCAATTGATTTTTCCGTCAAATGAGCTTATTTTTATTGTTAGTGTTTTATTTGACGCAGCTTTGTAGGCTTAGTAGTAGAAGGTTCGCTTTTGATTTTGAAGTTGTGGGTTCAAATAATTTTTTTCCTGGATGACCTGGGCTTACGGTTGCTAGCTTTCCCACAGCTGGGAAACAGGGTTACATCTCTTTTACTTCTTTGGCCTTAGTACGCTACACTGGGCAAGTGCGGGTTGGTAATTAACTTTCAATCTCTTCATAATTTTCAAAACTGCCGGTTTCCTTATTAGTTCGATCGGCAGATATTTGTTCCGAGTGTCTGGGTATTATGTATAATATAAAATATCTATCTATGTATGTACATTAGGTAAATTAGGTACATTAGGTTTATAAAATATCTATCTATGTATGTACATAGGTATTTTAGGTACCTATATTAGAAATCTAGCTTACACAAGCTTCGAGCTTACCACGGGGCTATATATGTTGTTGTGTGAATTGTCCAGCAATATTTATTTATTATTTACTAGCAGCCCCCGCGAACTTCGTCTCGCCATATTATAATTTTATTTGCAACTATCTCCATACTAAATTTCATCGAAATCGAAATTTCCCGCGTAAGCATATATTTTCCCGCGGAAGCATGTTTTTTCCGCGGTAAAAAGTCTCTTGCCATATACTTTTATTTGCAACTATCTTCTGCATACAAAATTTTATCTAAATCGAATTTTCCCGCCTAAGCTATATTTTCCCGCCGATGCATGTATTTTTCCGCGGTAAAAAGTAGCCTATGTTCTGTCTCAGGGTATAAAGATTTTATGTGCCAAATTTCATCAAAAACGGTTGAGAGGTTTAAGCGGGAAAGCGTAACAGACAGACAGAGAGACAGACAGACAGACAGAGTTACTTTCGCATTTATATATTAGTTTGGATTTGGATTAGTTTGGATTTGGATATATTAGTTTGGATTTATAATACTGAGCTCGTTTATCACGAAACACGGCCTGAGCTAGGTTTAAATCATCCGGGTAAACATAGCAGTCGGATATCCATTAATTTTGATCGCCGATCGATTTGTAGCGCCAATAGATATACGACGTTTCTATAGCTTTGTTGACATTCACATCACATAGTCAGCCCATTTACGTTCCCACTGCTGGGACAAAGGGACTTCTTTCTTGACGAGAGAAAGGCTCACCATGCTGGCCAAGTGCGGGTTGGTAAAGGACAAATGTCCTTGAATACTTTAATAATAGGTTTCCTCATGATGTTTGCCTTTACCGTTAGAGGACGTGTTTTAAAAGCGAACATAAATATTTCATGAAGAAATATTTAGATCCAGAGGTGGCCCGGTGGGGCTTGAACCCACGACCTTCGGAATGATAGTCGAGTGTGCTTCCACTTAGCCAACACGTCTCCTTGTACCAGTTTTATTCTAATCCCTTGTTATGATGACGATTCGTTACAATATAAAATAACTTTTATAGTTTCGGAGAAAAATTACTGTGACATACGGACGGACGGACGGACAGACATGACGAATCTATAAGGGTTCCGTTTTTGCCATTTGGTTACGGAACCCTAAAAATCAAGATTTCACCTCTCACAAAAACAGTAGGTACCATAAAAATAATTTAGCTTCCTTTCCTTCCGAAAAGGGAATACTTACAGTTTAAAAGTTTACAATCTCGTATAAATTGACTAGATCTTCGTGACAAGTGTTGTTTGATATTCCTGTTCTGTTCAACAGGTGGAATTCTAAATAAATACAGGAGATAACAGTTTGTATTTACGAGAAAATCGTTAAAGGTACACTTGAATGATTTTTGGTTGGATATTAGCATTCTTTTAAGGTTTTTTATGTCTTTTAGGCCTACTTATCTAATATTTGATAACCTATACGTGGTATGCGTGGGTTTCTTGTGACGCAGGAAGTTGCAGGTTCAATTCCCACCCTGGGACGAATGTTTGTATCATCATCATTATCATCGTTTTAGCCGACATCGTTCTGATGTCCACTGCTGGGCATACGGTTCTTGCGGTCGGACGCAGCTTGTATCCATCGCGGACCAACAGCCTTCACAAGATCGTTCGTCTATTTTGTTGGTGGACGTCCGACACTGCATTTCCCGATCCGTGGTCTCCAGAACTTTTCGACCCCATTGGCCATCTGTTCTCCGCGCTATTATCGCCTGCCCATTGCCACTTCAATGTTTTGAGTTCTTCTGTTCAAAAGCCATTATTGAAAGCGCCACTTTTTGGATCCATAAGTCATGACTGGCAACACACACTGGTTATAGACTTTCGTCCTAATGTTTGTATGTTCAGCAGATATTTGTTCCGGGTGTTCTGGTTGATAATACCTATCGATGTTGTGTTTGTATAAGGTTTATTAGATCTAGTACCCGTAACACAAGCTCGAGCTTACCACGGGGCTAGATGTTGCTGTGTGAATTATGCAGCAATATTTGTGTACTAATAAGTTGAGGAGTTTGTTTGTTTGAACGGGCTAACAGGAACTTTTAAAATTCGAAAATTCTATCAGTTCCTTGTGTTACACTGGGTTATTACATCAAATTACTTTGCGATATTTAAGATTTATTTTTGGGAAGTAGTATTAATCAGATGTGTGTTGGTCAAATAATAACTTATGAGTCAAGAGTTATACCTACATCTACTACGGTACCAGCCATGTAAGGTTACATACCGACACGCAGTGATGTTAATGCCTGAGCAACTAAGGGGAAAAGCTATACGCTTATGACCCAATCCACATACAGCGCACAACTTCTCCAGCTCAATCACTCAGTACTTCTTCGTTTTTCCTTCTTCTTAAGCACTCCAACGTCACGTTACTACGAGTAATACGAATTGTACGAATACGTGCTACTATGTAGAAAGGTTCATCAATAGCAAATTATGCACATGACATGTACTAGACTAAGAGCCTGTGATGGCCAGACCTTCCTTTAATTCTGAAGCGTGAAAATTCTTTCATGTGTATGTCTAACACAGGTAAGAATAACCCCCAAGATATACCTATAAGAGATAACAGGTAAAGAAGTTGTTATCTCCCAAAGGAACCGCGATCCAGGTTTCATGTTTGGGGGTTATTCTTACCTGTGTTAGACATACACATGAAAGAATTTTCACGCTTCAGAATTAAAGGAAGGTCTGGCCATCACGGGCTCTTAGTATATACTGATAGATGAGAAAGATAAGAAATCGCTATGACAGCTACTTCGCTATGGTGTACGATAACCTCGAATTTTTACTTAAGATGTTAAGGAAATTGTGTGAGAAAAAGTCAGTTCAGTTCACAGTAGTCTGGAAACAAAGATCAATGTAGTTTAGGAGTATAACTGAGAGGCAATATCAATCTTTAGTGCAGAGTGCGGGAGAAAGCAATAAGCCGTGCCCGCGGGCGAACTAATAAGAACTCCTACACCCCAGTTTGTAGGCGCGGGGCAAATCAACCGTCCTACGGCTAGGAGACGACGGTGGAAAGAATACGACATATTATTCTTACTAATATTAATAAATTTTATAGTTTTAATCCGGTTTTATCGTTTTTACTGAAGGACTTTAAGTTACAGGGGATAGACGACCTCTGTGGCGCAGCGGGCGAAGGTCCGCCTGCGACGCAAGAAGTTGCGGGTTCGATTCACGAACTAATACTGCTGATGGCTAATTAAAATTAATTATGTTTATATGTTATGCATTTAAAAAGTGTGGTGCTGACCTAAGAAGATCGAGTCTTACCTTAGCACCCCTAACGCTTAAGAGGCTAGCGACACGACGAATTGCCCATACAAACGAATACCAAAATTATTTAAACAACAAAACTATTTATAAATACTATTTAAATAATAATAATACAATTTTATCGTGGAAATATGCCCGAATTACAAATAATTTTGGTATTCGTTTGTATGGGCAATTCGTCGTGTCGCTAGCCTCTTATAACGTTGATAAGAAACATGACATGTCCTTCAAACTCTTCAAAGTTCTCAGAACTAAAGTTAAAGCAATTGTTTTTGAAGCCCACATAGGTACCTACATTTTTCATGAAGAAACATCAACAGGTGCGTGGGGTTTAAACTAGGACTTTCGGCATGAAAGTCTATATAAAAGTGTAAAAGTGTAAGGTAAACTAATAACATTGAATACTACTGTAACATAAGAATATCGTACAAAAAGCCACACCAGCTCCTGATCTATTAGCGAATTCGCCGATAGGCGCGTGGCGGCCACGCTCTCGGCACGAGGTACCGACAAATATTAAACGCCGGTATTTAAAACGACGCGCCCGCAGTGAGCAAGTGTGCTCGCACCTTTATTACGTTTGAACAAGGATTACGACGTGATATTGGCAATATTTTCTACTGTATACTCATTTTCCGAGTGAACGGAGCTGTACGTTTGAGTGTTAGGATTATTCTACGAGTATAATGTTTGTTTTGATTTCTTCTTCTTCGTCTATGTTTTGCATGAATGTAGAAATCAATTAGTTATTCATAATCATCCTTCCCTTCCCTCTTAACGAGTGAGATAAGGCCTTTATTCACTATTCTAGCCAAATGCGGATTGGTAAAATACACGTAATGTCCATCAAACTTTCAAAGTTCTCAAAACATACCGGATTCCTCACCTGTTGATGCTTGCCTTTTCCGTTAGAGCACTTCTTTTTAAAGCACACATATTTTTTCTAAAAGAAAATTCAGAGGTGCGCGTCCGGTTTTGAACCCACAACCTTTGGAAAGAAAGAGGTGGCCTTTGCCAGTATAGCTTAATATATTTTTTTAGAGATCACATCTCAATGGGTAGGTACCTAATATTGGTTGTGACTAGATTGAGATATAAGCTGCATCCGACAGTACATAGAAATCATAAAGGAAGGCCTATGTCCAGTAGTGGACGTTCAACGGTTGAAATAATAATAATGATTGTTAGATAAACGCTTATTGTAGTGTTGAAACATTTTGTGTAATAGACAAAATCCTGCAATATCCTCTCACAGAGCATCAGTTTGCAAACGGTTTGTTCAACGAGAATGCTTGTTAAACATTGAAGTCTCGACCCACTGCCCAATATTGTTTATTTTAACCCTTACTTTATTATTTCTATTGTATAATTTTATTTAATGTTAGATATCTATTCATATATTGTACTAATTGATTGTCCAAGTGATCTTTAGGATTTTATGGAAATAAATGACATCAATCTTTAAATCTGTATGAACATAAGATAAATAATTATTATTCTTATATAAAAGAGAAATTCATGTAAAGTTACATTATTTATAACTCAAGAAAGGGTGGATAGATTTGTTTGAAATTTGGTTTAGTAGAGGTAGCTTAGAACCAATTATGGTACTTTAGACAGTAAGAAAATATTAAAACGTGGCTGAAGCCGCGGGCGGAGAGCGTGTATATTATTATAGTTTTTCAGCTATTTTTTGTAACAAAATTGGTATTTAAAACTTTACATGGAAAATAGTTTCTGAAACAAAAATAACGAACGCTTTATTTCGAAAATATCATATAATAGATCGTTTACCGCAGTTGGCGTACACCTTAACGATCCCTCTGAGAATGTCCCCATTGGACAGCGTGCCCCAATATTTGCGGCAATATGTGGCGCGTCACATCTGACGTCAGAGGACAATGTTGCCCGGAATTTATGCGTCTAGGGGTGTCGCACGTGCGTTTTACTGGGACGTCCGTGCGTTGTGCAGTTGTGGGACTGCACCTTAACATTCAATTAATTATGGTTTTGGAGATTGATAGTATTTATTTTATTTACCGAATGTAAGTTTATTAAATGACAAAGCTTAACTAAAACTAAACAGGTGTTTTATTTTGCTATATTTATTAAAGTTTTTTGTGTTATTTTATTGTTGTTGTAAACGTATATTTGGTAACAAATACAGTATTCTAATAATATGTATATTTAAACGATGTAACTTTTCACAATGTTATAAATTACTTAGTACGTAGATAATTTCCAAGGGATAGTGATGAGTTTTGACCCTTCAGGAATGCTGATATACTTTTTTCGAACATTTAAATTCAGGACGATGAGACAAGAAATAATACGATAATGCATGGTGATGGTGATATTTTGTTTTGACACATAAAAATGGATGATATGATAAGAACTTATACTTCGGGCGATTTATTTTCAAGAAATATTGGTCACCCTACATCAACCTGTCGTCAAATTCCAATCCGCAGGGTTGCTGCCTGCTGCAACCACATTGTAAACCTAAACACTAGACTTGTGGCCACCAGTAGACCATGGAAGAATGGACAAGCTGCCCAGGCTTTGGCTAGTTCAGTAGATCCAACTATAGGTCTAGCTAGAGGTAAATAGTCTGTGGTTTTGTTTTCATAACTAAAATTTCATTTGGCGTTAAATATGACTTTTATACAGATTAAGGGAGGTTTTGGTAGATTGTCTTGTATGTTCTTGTTTTAATGAATAGATAAATAAATAAACATCGCTGGACAATTTACATAGAGACATCTAGCCCCGTGGTAAGCTCGAAACTTGTGTTACGGGTGCTAGATTTTAGATAGGTTCATCGCTAAGCGAAAATATCACCTTAACGGAAAAGATAATATATTCTTCTTTGGTATTAAAACACCTGCGTTACTACTAGGTCAATCGCCTGTCTCGTTGCAGTTGACAAACATTGTCACGCCAATCCAGTGCATCAACTATTGTGGATGTGATCAGTCAAGGAGGATAAGTCACGCGGGTAACAAGGCGTGACATTTAATGTTCGCTGTCACGCTTTGACATACGATTTGAGACGCGCAGGCGGACTGAAAGTACGAGTATTATGTGTTGTGACGTTCGTGAAATTTGCATGGAATTGGCTCATAGACTACGCGCCGCCACTCAAGTCCGTTAGACGTGGCGCTGCTTGCCTAGATATTTCGTTTCTAATACTGTAGTTGCAAGACTTCGCGCACTCTAGATTAGATTTTTGTAAGTTTCCACCAGTACCTTTTAAGTACCTTTTAAATCTTCCCTTTAGTAGAGTTAGAATTACAACGAAAAGTGGCTTTGATTTATATTTAACTTAAAAAGTGTGATAAAAATATGGTTTTTGGTCCACCCTATTTAATTTTAAACTTAAACTAAAAAAAAACTTAAAATTTAAAATTTAGTAACTCTCTACATTATAAAAGAATAAGCTAGCATAAATCATATCTAATGTTTACCTATATTAAATTTCCATGTCACAATGTTAGTTACCGTACTTCTCCGAAATGGCTTTACCGATTTTGACCAAATTTTATATGCGTATTCAGTAGGTCTGAGAATCGGCTACTATCAATTTAATTTATAAGGCAAACAACGTTCGCCGGGTCAGCTATTATAACATAATTTAAGTATAGTAAAACCATTCTAAAAATGAACTCCCCTCCACAAAACCGTGATGATTTCAACGTGTGAGAGGAAATACAGAAAAACAGAATACACAGAAAAAAAATACAGAATTCGGTGGAGGGGCGTTCATTTTAGAAATGGTTTTACTATACTAAAGTCATTTTTATTCTTTGCATACATGTTTGAAAATGTAAGTCTAAATAAATAAAAATGAAAATAAGAGTCCTAAAACTAAATATAACACTTTGAACGCTCATAAGTCGAGAGGAAGAGTTCTTACGACGAAGTATATTTTTTCTTGTTCCTTTGCGAAACGGTGTCGTATTTTATTTTTTAGACGAGAACAAAGTACCTAACCACATTAACGAGCGTCGTCTATTGGCTGATTTTTAATATTCTATTATATTCTATACAATGAAACCTAAAAAGACGTTAAATAAAATTAAATGTCCGATATAACATTATATTTATTTTTATTTGGTAGCCTTCCGATAAGCGGCTTCTCCCACGTTGCACATTTTCCCGTAAAATATTATTAATCTCTGCGGTAAAATATAAATTATAGCGCCTTAAAAAGTAAAGCATGTTGTTTTCCGGCATTCAAACTATTCCTATATCATCTTATTGAAATCGTTTAATTGGTTTTGGGGTGAACCCCGGACATCATACAGAGCTACATTTTACAAGTTTATTAAAACGCGGGCAAAGTCGAAAGGCGGAAAGCTAGCTTAAGATATAATCAGAAGTCACCAACTTTGTTTATCTTGTACAACGACCAAACAAATCACCACCTGACTAACAATTAATTACGCTTTTCGAAATTGAATTACGCGTATTATTACTCCTTACAATGGTATTGTTATGCACCCTTGCACCCTGCACCCTGCACCCTGCACCCTTGCATACCTCGGCACACGTGGCCCTTAGGGTTCTCCGCTGGCTTCGTTCAATGTGCTGATGTAATTGTAGGTTTGATTAATGGTCAAGTTACATTTTAAATGACTGTGGTGTTTTATTGGATGCTGATATGGGTGGTGGAGAATTGTTTAGTAGGTTTATTAATCTTTTTACTATCTTCTCGTCTACGGACGGAATAAAGTGTGTTTCGGTATTTTGTAGATTATTTTTGAACAATTATTTTATGTCTACCTAACCAAGTTTATTTCGGTGCTTTAATATTTATCATTAGACAACTAAGCGATAAAGTAAAACACAATTCTAATTGGGAGTCAAACCCACGCATTTTCTATGCCGGACGAGATCTTACCGCTACGGAGTCACTAACAAATTCTAAATTTAAATCGGCTCATAGACCGAAATCCAAATCAAATGACTCCAAATAAAAAAGCCTTAGAACAAAAATGTTCATAAATTCATAGTTCAAAAATCAAGTTAATTCCTAATAGCCTAAATACGAGTAAACTTGCTCGGTCAAATCTGTAACATTGTGAAAATAAATTCAAAGGAAGTATGAGAAACTTTGTGACATTCAGTTGTTTCAGTTATTTTTCAGTAAAGAATACCTCGGGCTGGGTCGGTTGTTCCGTGGTTCGGCCCGCTTCGGGAGCGTTCGGCTATGTTCGGCCAAGTTCGGCTAAGTTCAGCAGCGCTCGGCCGCGCTCGGAAGCGGGGATGGTAGTCCACAATTAAATTTTTCTGGCGTGATCTTACCCAATGTGTACGCGTAGATAGCCCGCGCTCCTTCATAGCGTTGACAGCGGCTCTCAAACTTTTAAGATAACGTTTTGTGTTGAAATCTTAAAAGATTTGGTGATAAATTATAAATAAATAAATATTGTTGGATTTATTATTACTTTTATTACTTAATTATTAGTTTTATTTATTTTTATTACTGATTGATACGTCTTCTTGATCGAACCAATTATAAACAATCATGTTCATAATACAAAAAATTGTTTAATCATGCATCGGCTCGGTCAAGCCAGAGCACTAAAAAATGCTTAATTCATTATTCAAGTTCTTCAATGGGATGAGTCTTATTTAAGCCAAGACTAACAATGCATTTTTGAAGCCACGTTAAATCACGTGTTTTCAAAGTGCAAAGTGAACAAACGTAAGGAAACCGGCATGTTCTGAGAACTTCGAAAAGTTTGTAGGACATATTGTGTCATTCACCAACCCGCACTTGACCAGTATAGTCAGTCTAGGCCTAATATCTCTCGTAAAGAGAAAAGTCCCTGTGTCCGAGCAGTAGGAACGTAAATGGGGGTGCATATGATTATGGTACATATTTTGTTTTATTAAATCTTCCTAAGTTTGAGAGCCGCTTGCGTCTAGTTTAATATCGCGGTGACGACACGGGCGTCATGTGCCGCTCACGCACACAAGCAAACAGACTGTGTATGAAATTGCTGATCACTTTGAAGACATTTTTAACAATTTATTAAACAAGCAATATGGAAGATAATTTTTTAAACCTTCGCTGTGCTACTATTTTAAAGCGCTTAAATAACCCAGCCGTTCTTGAGTTACAAAAGTTACAACGAAAAGTGGCATTGATATTTATTGAGAATGATGAAAGATGATTTATAAAGGTTGAGTTTAAATTGCCATTGGGATTTAATTGCCTTTATTATTCGTCGTTTGTTCGTTGTAAATCGTCGCTCCGTTTTGCCGTGATTGACAGACAAACAGGCACACAGACACAATTTCCCATTAATAATATTAGTATGGATTACACTAGACTTTATTGTATTTATTTAATATACCTCGCGCCCGTTAAGCAAACACTGATTCACAGTAAAATGTCAATAAAATAAAACCTTTTTGACATGGTATGGCCTTTATTACCACGAGCTTTTTCGCAATTCCAATTCAGAATTTTTGGAATGGAAAATCAACAAAATTTACCAATGATTGTAAAATGACGCCATGACACCTATTTATTTGCTTTACTGTGCAAATATTCTGTTTGGCAAAAAGCGAATAAATAATTTCGAACAAAAGAGTACGTTTCCACAGTTATTCAATAACTCAATCAATGTAATATTTTAAATTGCGCTCATTCCGAACATAAACAATGATGTTCATTAAATATAGTTTTAATTAAATGAGGATTTCTATTTATTTATTTATTTATTTCAGATACTTACATTATAATAAAATGTTCTTACCTCAATCCTAGTAAATAAAAGGCCGCATAAATCCTTTGAAGTGACAGTAGAATAAATGGCTGATGGGGCCTACAATATCTAGAACATAAATAAAGAAGAACACACAAAAATATTTATTTCACTAACAAATAAGACACGCAATTAATGCACTGGATACTGCAGTAGTAGCCATTGACTGTATCGCAAATGATGATGATATATTACTGATGACAGAAACACCATACTGTCTAATGTTCCGTAGTCTCTGCCCAGCAGGTGAAAGTCACGACCAGACCCGGATTATCCGCTAAATGTTTGCATACACACGTAGCAACCGGATAAATCCCCGAATTTAACCCTGCACTGTCATGAGGGTGCATGAGCCACCTGTTACTACTCGGTTAAGGGTTAAGTCTTCTTGGCTGGTTCATATCGTGTATAAATAATATATATTATGTGATGTCAGACACTATTGTAATTTGATAATTATGGCGCTGGCCTAAGAACAGTACCACCACATAGATATGCGACCGAACCTGGTTTAATAACCATAATTCGATTCTTCTATGTATAGTTATTAAACTAGATTCGGTATCGTGGGTTCTAATTAGGAGACCTGTGTGAAGTAGTGTGGGATGTTAGTAGTAATTGATGATGATGAAAAATAGGAATCCCTAGAATTTGAAATTTGTTCCAAAATAACCAAAGTGCGCAGTGCAACAAATATTTCCACCCCTAGGAAATCTCCCCTTTAATACTTATAGATTACGACTCAAATTGTCAATAACACATTTAGCTTGTAAATCCGATTAATGTGATTTTAACGGTTATTAGTCTTAACTAAAGGTAAGTAAATAAACTAATAAAAAGTTTGTTTACAGTGCACACTGCATAGTATAGGGTGCGTGAACATTATTTTTCAAACGATAGTTGTATGAACTTGAAATAAAATAATTATATTATTAATATATCTTGCCGAGCCGTGAAACACATCCTTACATAAATTAGGAAGTAGCCATTTAAAATAGCTAAAACTATCGAACGTCCACCAACAAGGTGGACAGATGATCTGGTGAAAGCGGTTGGCTTGCGGTGAATGCAGGTCGCGTCCGACCGTAATAACTAGAAATTATTAAGGTCTATGTCCAGCAGTGGGCGTCCAACGGCTGCTATGATGATGATGAATTTATTAAAGCCAGTTCTGACAATTGCAATAATGTGGAAACCATGAAAAATTGAAGTCGGTTAAAAAGGGTAAACATACAAGCTGACCATGTTTGCCCGATGACTCTTGAAGTCAGCAGGTCGTACACTTGTTATGGTCCATAGCCAGCTGGACAAAGCATGGACACAGCAGGCGACCTCTTTGGGCTAAAGCATAATTGTGCTTGAAGTATGCTGAGAAGTCAAGTCTTGACTGGACGAATGGCGTGTTGACGAATATGTGTCTAAGATCGTGTAATATATTTTGTTTCTTGTGATTTTATTTTTATTGACTACTATTATTGTAAGTAATTAACCCATGTAAAATTGATTAAGATATATCGTGAACTGTAAAATGATCATTACCAATAAAATGAGTATTTGAGTCTTTGTAGTATCAGTGATAAAATATGTTAGCATTAATGAAAAGTCAAGCATACAACATCACATCGTTGAAAATCATTCAAACATTGTACCTACTGCAATACTTTTTAATTTAACACATTCACTGCCCGGCCCCGGCGCATGCTATTGTAGGGCTGCGCTGCCACTGCCACCACAGAGCTCACTGTAGACAAATGTGTATAAAAATCAATGCCTGCTAGTTTTTGTTGTAATTAACACTAGGTTGATTTAGGTGCTTATGGTTATAAAAAAGTCGTAGTGACCCAGGGAAGGGTTAAAAGGTGAGAAAACATAGGAATAAAGCGTAATACTAGCTGACCGAGGATACAGGCGAGTGGGCCCATACAAAACTTGGACTGCGGTCCCAGACGCCTGAACACATTTTTGAATTGGTCGACTTGGACCATATACCCAATTTGCTTAAATGTACAGTTAACAGCAAAATCAAATCACATAACTCAGGATTCCCACATTCTGAATTATATATATTATAAAATAAGAAAGGAAAAATCAGTTCTAAAGCGGACAAAGACGCAGAGCGAAAAGCTAGTCAGAACTATTTATTTAAGCCAACTGCCCTTACTGGCCTGTATTCAGTCTACCCTACAGTCACCCCTCGCGCGACAAGTGTTGCCAACGTGACGTCACACAGCTATCAATTACCCTCAGTAATTACTGTCAGTTTGTCACCGACTGGACCAACCCCCGTGTGTAGAATGTTGATAATCGATTCAAACCACTGCAGCACTGCTTTAGACCAGGGTTTTTAATATTTTACAAGGAAAAAAATAGTAGTAGAATGAAACCCATTAGAAAAGGAGGGGAATATGATAAAAATGAAAGGAAAAATAAATTACGGTCGATCTGAGTTCGGGAAGTGGGAGGGGGTGGGCTTTTAAGGGGAGAAAATGGTTTATCTCGATTTGCGGTGAAACTACAAGTCCTATGAAAAAAAATTATATGGCAAAGTTGTAGGTAATAAAACGATCTACAACTTTTAATTCACAACTTTTTTACATAACGTCAAAATGTATGTGAAAAATTCAAATAACTAAGTTTTTGGTTTTTTATTTCTATCTTTTTCAAAAACATTTTATTTTCTACGAAATTTGGTGAAAACTTACCTATTTATGTTCTAAATCCACTATAATTTATTTGATTAAAAATATTAATTTTTACACCTTATTTTGACTTAATTACTAAAAAAATAGACCAATTTTCAATCGAAAATTCACGTGTCAAAATATTCGTTTTTTTATAAAAATCGGTGTTCTTTTTGTTCATTAAAATCTCTATTTTCTGATGGTTAAAAAAAATATATACATTACCATAGTAAATTTTCTCAGAAAATGCAAAACACCGAAACAAAATTTGTATCATTATGTACAATTGCATCATAAAAATGTGATTGTTGCAATGTTTATTTCATATAATTGCTTATAATCCGACTTATTGCACATTATACAAACAGATTATTATATAATAATTATTATTATATAGTCTGAAAAGACAAAATCATATTTTTATGATGCAATTGTACCTAATGATACAAATTTTTGTTTCGGTTTTGTGCATTTTCTGAGAATATTTACTATCGTAATGTATATATTTTTTTTAATTATCAGAAAATAGAAATTTCAATGAACATAAAGCATAACGATTTTTATAAAAAAGCTAATATTTTGACACGTGAATTTTCGATTGAAAATTAGTCTATATTTTAGAAAATTAAGTCAAAATAAGGTGAAAACAATAATATTTTCAATCAAATAAATCACAGTGTATTTGGGATATAAATAGGTAAGTTTTCACCAAATTTCGTAGAAAAATAACAATTTTTGAAAAAGATAAATAAAAAAAAACAAAAACTTGGTTATTTGAATTTTTCACATAAGTTTTGAGGTTATGTAAAAAACTTGTGAATTAAAAGTTGTAGATCTTTATATTACCTACAACTTTGCCATATAATTTTTTTTCATAGGACTTGTAGTTTCACCGCAAATCGAGATAAACCATTTTCTCCCCTTAAAAGCCCACCCCCTCCCACTTCCCGAACTCAGATCGACCGTAATTTATTTTTCCTTTCATTTTTATCATATTCCCCTCCTTTTCTAATGGGTTTCATTCTACTACTATTTTTTTCCTTATTTGACCATTTTTGAAGCTAACTGCACTGGTCTACTTGTACAGTTGTATAACTTAGACTTTCGTGCCGTGGGCTGCTGGTCTAGGAACATAATCTATATAATAATATGTACATATAATAATCCGTATGAGCCGTGTTGGCTAAATGGGACCACTCTCGATTTCCATACCGAAGGACGATAGCGCCAAATAACAAAAAAGTACCTATATAATTGTGCATATTGTAACATATAAAAAACAACAACTCATCATCAACTTCATTTCAGCCGCTGAACGAAGGAGCCTTGCATTCATTGTGAAACAGCAGAATTTACCAAAATATGAATACTTTGTCATATCTATTATGTTTCTAGATCATTCTAGACCTAGACCGTTACTACAACCCTGGGATATTATGTTTAATTTATTGTATAAGGGTGGCAATATTGAGCTTTAGTCTGCTCATAGTAGACCAGAGACAGCTTTATGGGAAACAGTAAAAAGTTAATATCTCTACAGCCAAAGTCCTCAGATCTAAAATAGGTAGGTACTATTCATTTTGTACAACGGGAATTACTCACGTATTTACATAGGAGTTAAACAACTCTCGACGTTTCGACCACAACAAGAGCAGTCTTTATCAGGAGGAGTGCCCCGTCTCCTCTCAGGTCGCGCGCGCGGCCTGAGAGGAGACGGGGCACGGCGGGACGCTCGAACGAAACGTCGAGAGTTGTTATATATACATGAATAAAAAATATATATCTATGTATGTATATTTTATAAGGTAGGTATATCAGAAATCTAGCACAAGCTTCGAGTTTACCACGGGGCTAGATACTGCTGTTTGAATTGTCCAACAATATTTTTTAGCAGTGGAAACGTAAATAGATTTACTTAGAACGAAGCTCTAGCTTCTAGCTCTAGCTCTAGGACCTACTAGATAGGCTTCAATATTATTTAACGTCTAGAAACTTCTCGAGACTCCCTCGCAAACATGTTCTAAGTTCAAATTCTGTAGGTACAGGCAGCGTCTTGAGCGATCTAACCTTAGAACCTCCTTGCGTAGAAACTGCGCTGTCACGTTCCGTTCCGCATACAACCTCTCTGTACTTCTCTCCAAATAGGTTCGTTATAAGTCCCCTTCAGAGTCGCGCTCGCGTTGCTAGGGAACCGAGGTGATCCGCCGAGGAGTCGCCGTATCAATATGAATGAGGCTAGGAAACCCGCGGTGCCTGACAAATATTAATTAATAAATTAGCTGTTAATTTTCAGTTAATCTGAAGTTTGTTTGTATGACTGTTTGTTTAAAATTTTACAAGTGTTATAATTATAATATTCAAGTATAAATTTGTTTTTTTTCCGAGTAGGTTAGTCCTTAATGTAATTTTTTTATGTGTAGCCAAGTAGTTGGAGGTTATCATTTGATTTACATAATCAATACTTGAAATTTTTGTAACAAACATTACTAAAAGAAGTTTAAAAAACAAAGATAAAAGATAAAAGAATTTATTTATCCAATGTAGGTATATAACAATCTGAGCCTTATTTCTACTTAGACTTAGGATAGATAAATACATATTAACATAAAACTAGAATCAATATAATAATACAAGTACTGGCTAGATTAGTTAATATTAATAAGGTTTTTATATGGCTTGTGGTGATGCTGTTCATACCTTCCGTTGTAGTGTAGCACTGTGTTACGGCAAGGTATTGCTTCATGCCTCTGTACTAGATTAACCTACTTACTAATATTTTTTTATAAACATGTGGGGTTTAGTCACGGTTTAGTAAATTTTCAGTAGGTAAGCCCCTATCTTTACCGCTACTTAATAATTCCCATTTATCAAATCCAATATTCCACCTTATGTTTTTGTTATATCATAATAGGTGTTCAGATAGTCAGAAAGATAGCCCAAAACTTAAAGATCATTATGTTAACCGCTTGCTTGCCCCGACAAAATCGTAAAGTTATTTAATTAAATTGATAATGTTTTGTATTTCATGGCCACACATCTTATATTACTCGTCGCCATTCGGCTTTCCTCAAAATAAACAGCGATACGTAATATTGCATTTTATACGTATCTGGAGTTGTACGGTAAAAAATACGGATTTTCATGCTTTAAATTTAAAGCGTTTGAAAGCTTTTGCGTCTAGAAGAAAAGTCTAGGGGTGCGTTGTAATGTCAATTTAGTCACATGCTAAATTAAATGCACATAAAAATGCTATTTCTATACTAATATTATAAAGAGGAAAGATTTGTTTGTTTGTTTGTAATGAATAGGCTCCGAAACTACTGGACCGATTTCAAAAATTCTTTCACCTTTGGAAAGCTACATTATCCCCGAGTAACATAGGCTATAATATAGCAAAGAAAATTGCGGGAAAGTGAAAAACGCGGGTGAAGCCGCAGGGCGGAAAGCTTGTAATCAATAAGTTTGATAGAGTCGCCGCCCATCAATACATCAAATATTCATCATCATCGCCAAGTAAATTACTGAATTAAAATTAATTGGTGATTATGTTGCGTTTTGTCGATCCACGATGTCCATTAGTCTCCACTTTTCGGACCCATCGGCCAACTGTATTAGAACGTATCTGGTCATTACTGATAAGACCCAGTAGAGAAACTGCTAACATATCCACACGTAGCTAAAAAAACTAAGTTGCTTAAGAAAGTATTTATAGAAATTTTTAATCCGGGCGGGGTTTGAACACGACCTTCGAATTAAAGGCGAGTGTGCTCCCACTTAGCCAACACGGCACAATCAAGAACCATAATATTCATAAACCAAGCTAATTCAACTGTATTATAAAATACGTAAAGTATATCGGTTGTGTTAAATCTGTTTCGTAACCAACGTCTATTTAATTTTAACAAGCACAAATGCAATTGTGTTAAGGTAAAATTGATTGGTCAAACGGTCGAATGCTATTGAACATTCCTGATTCAGAAGCTTTGCTGAACCCAATTGATTGATTTTAGCGGCAAATACCACATCAACCTAAATACCACGCTCAATATGAAATTCAATTCAATTTAAAATTTGACTCTCTATTATGAATTTCATGGAAATTCAACGTCATTTAAATAAACACGTCAAAAACTTAACAAATCTAGAGGTGACAGTTCTATAAGTTTATAAATTTCGAGGTCATATCATCAGCACTCCTATTTACGTTCCCACTGCTGGGACACAAGGACTTCTCTCTTGACGAAGGGGATTAGGTCTTAAATCATTACGATGGCCAAGAGTTAGGGTTAGTCAATGACACGTTTCCTTCGAAATTTAAAATATCTCAGAACATACCGGTTTCCTCAAGATTTTTCTCTTCACCTTTAAATCACATGTTTACAAAGCGCACATAAATGTTTCAAGAAGAAAAATCCATAAAGATGAAAGTAGAGAAAAATGTGCGTTTTAAAGGGGAAATGGGATTTGAGCCCACGACCTTCGGAATAAAAGTCGAGCGTGTTACCACTTAACCAACACGGCTCCAGGTCATATTGTTCGAGGTAAAATCACATTTCCACTTATGAAAATCAACTATACCGGAAATCAGAGTGGCATAATTTGTGTGCTGCTAAAATGATAGCAATGTGGCAGAGTATTCTAGTAGGGGTGTTCCAAAACATCTGGTAATGTATCAAATGTTAGCTATTTAGAATAGTGTTAGATTAGAGATGCATGAGTGAATGGCACCTTTCCATGTTCTAGAATATATAATAATAAATATATATAAGTATGTTTTAATCTATACTAATAATAGGTCTCTAAGTGTCGGTCATGGAGTAATTTAGTTTGTGTACATAGGTTCAATATACGATACTGACTAAATAAACAATAAACTAATTTGACGATTTTTAGATTTTTTTGCGTATGTAATGTTCGGCCATAACTCTTAGATTAGTTAGTTAGTTAGGATGGCTCAGTTTTCCGCATTTAGACTCAAAGGCGGTCCATTATGCGTGATGAGATTTGCTAGTATAACCAGCCTAACTCCGTCCAAAAGCCACAACTCTTAGCCATTCCATCATTTTTTTGGCAATCCTACTCTCGTTACTATTAACATTTCCACATAACTAGGTACCACTAGATTAAAAACTTAAATAGTTTGTTGTCAATTTAAACTTTGTTCAAAGTTTTCGTTCGTATTAAATCCACGGACCCCAAAAAGCTCAACTATTGAATTTCGCAATCCCTCCCTATCTTACACAAATACGAGATACGAGTATCTGAACAGTTATCGGTGTTTATCTACATACAAATAGCTGTCTGTCCGATTGTCATCCACGAGTGGGTAAAATTCACATGCAAAGTGTTTTGTTAGTTTTGCATCAGTGGATTAATTATTATTTTGATAATCTTAATAAACAAAAAAATATATATAGGTACCTATTAATAATACGGGACACCAATGGCTAATAAATTTCGTGAGTAATTGCCGTTTTTATAAAATGACTAAATGAAAACCCGGCTTCACTCTGGTGAAAATTGACGAAATTCTCCGTTATCCGAATTACCTATGGTATGGCTATGTTGTCGACTCAAAATAAATATTTTTTATGTTTTGTAATTCATATAAATTATAAGGTTTCGATCGAGTCTACCGTAGCCCTTGACGAAATTATTAACATAGAATAGGCTGTTAAAATGGGTTGTTCGTCATCTCACGGGAAAACAAAAGATGGATTCCCGCGAGTTGGCACATTGCAATTTTTCATAGTATTGTGTTCGTCATCTCGCGGGAATTGAAAAACAAATGAATTTATGTACAGGCAACTCAATAAAATTGTTGTAATAAAGGAAATGTATATATCTATCTATAAGTAGGTACTAACTCAAGCTATAAAACTGTGGAAACTTAATTGCTATAGATATATACGTAGTTTGCACAGTTGTGACAGGACGAAATTATTTAGCTAATGTTTATTAAATTATAATATATGTATGTTTTTATAATTTGATAAAAACATACTGATACATTTATTTTAATTTTTTATAATTTCAAGACGAAAGTCTGCAATCAGTGTGTTGCCAGTGATGACTTATGGATCCGAAACGTGGTGCTTCACTTTCGGCCTCATAAACAGGCTCAGAGTCGCTCAAAGAGCTAGGTCGTAGTAGTAGAGGTCTATCTATGCTCGGGGTTTCTCTACGGGATCGAATCAGAAATGAGGAGATACGTAGAAGAACACAGGTCACCGTGATAGCCCAGCGGATTAGCTCTTTGAAGTGGAAATGTGCAGGCCACTTCATAGCTAGTAGAACGGATGGCCGGGGGGGCCGAAAAGTTTTGGATCGCGGTGGATGCAGGCCGCGTCCGACCGCAATAACTGGAAATCATTAAGGGAGGCCTATGTCTAGCAGTGGACGTCTAACGGCTGACATAATGATGATGATAAAGTATGTTTTTTGTCCTTAAGTTAACTTATATAATTCAATGATTATCCTTGAAACAGTTTAACTTTTAAACTGATATAGGTGTTTAAATGACATTTGTCAAAATGACAGCTGTCAAGCTTTAAACTGCGTTAACTCCGAAACGTCTGGGCCTAGAGATGCCGTACATAGCTCAATCGACAGGTGTCAGAGAGAGCAACATTTTCGATGACAGCTGTCAAACTTTAAACTGCCACAACTCCGAAACGGCTTGGCCTAGAGATGCCGTACTAGGCGCAAATGATTGGCGATAGAGAGAGCAACATTTTCGATGACAGCTGTCAAACTTTAAACTGCCACAACTCCGAAACGGCTTGGCCTAGAGATGCCGTACTAGGCGCAAATGATTGGTCTTAGAGAGAGCAACATTTTCGATGACAGCTGTCAAACTTTAAATGGCCACAACTCTGAAACGGCTTGGCCTAGAGATGCCGTACTAGGTGCAAATGATTGGTGTTTGAGAGAGCAACATTTTCGATGACAGCTGTCAAACTTTAAACTGCCACAACTCTGAAACGGCTAGACCTAGAGATACCTATAGCCTAGAGCCCTATGCCCTATGCCCTAGAGATGATAATATTGGTTAAGTAAAGCAATTCATAAAAATTTATGATAAAATTGTATGTTTTTACAAATAGTGTAGCTGTACTGTACAATAATAAATATATTAATATTAAAAACACAGACAGCTGTCATCGAAAATGTTGCTCTCTTTAACACCTGTCAATTGAGCTTAGTACGGTATCTCTAGGCCAAGCCGTTTTAGGGTTGTGGCAGTTTAAAGTTTGACAGCTTTCATCGAAAATGTTGCTCTCTCAAACACCAATCATTTGCACCTAGTACGGCATCTCTAGGCCAAGCCGTTTCAGAGTTGTAGCCATTTAAAGTTTGACAGCTGTCATCGAAAATGTTGCTCTCTCTAAGACCAATCATTTGCACCTAGTACGGCATCTCTAGACCAAGCCGTTTCAGAGTTGTGGCAGTTTAAAGTTTGACAGCTGTCATCGAAAATGTTGTTCTCTCTAAGACCAATCATTTGCGCCTAGTACGGCATCTCTAGGCCAAGCCGTTTCGGAGTTGTGGCCATTTAAAGTTTGACAGCTGTCATCGAAAATGTTGCTCTCTCTATCGCCAATCATTTGCGCCTAGTGCGGCATCTCTAGGCCAAGCCGTTTCAGAGTTGTGGCCATTTAAAGTTTGACAGCTGTCATCGAAAATGTTGCTCTCTCTAAGACCAATCATTTGCGCCTAGTACGGCATCTCTAGGACAAGCCGTTTCGGAGTTGTGGCAATTTAAAGTTTGACAGCTGTCATTTTGACAAATGTCATCGAGACACCGATCGGTTTAATAGTTAAACTGTTTCAAGGATAATCATTGAATTCCTTATGTTGACTTGAGGACCCAAATATATACTTCATCATTATAATGTCAGATGTTGGACGTCCACTGCTGGACATAGGCCTCCCTTTATGACCTCCAGATATTACGGTCGGATGCAGCCTGCATCCACCGTGAACCAGCAGCCTTGAAAATATCATCTGTCCCCATTGTTGGTGGACGTCCGACGCTGCGCTTGCCGATCCGTTGTCTCCTCGAGAACTTTTTGGCCCCATTGGCCATTCGTTCTTCGAGCTATATTGCCTGCCCAATGCCACTTCAAAGAGCTAATCTGCTGGGCTATGTGACCTGCGTTTTACTACGTATCTCCTCATTTCTGATTCGATCCCGCAGAGAAACTCCTAGCGTAGACCTCTTCATAGCTCCTTGAGCGACTCAAATGAAAAATTAAGTAGGTATACTAATTCATATTGCGATAAACGGGCAATACACGAAATATCTCAATATGATTTATCAAACCACGATAGTTTTTATAAGTAGGTATTCTAATTTATCTAACTGTACTTTTCAATTCCCGCGAGATGACGAACACAATACTATGAAAAATTGCAATGTGCCAACTCGCGGGAATCCATCTTTTGTTTTCCCGCGAGATGACGAACAACCCGTTAAAATGTCAAATTGATAGCACAAAGTCTGACTAAAGCAGTTGATACGGGAGAGGCCTTGTGTTACCGTAAAAAAGTCTTTTGACTAGTACGGAGCCAATGGTTTTTAATTTATTTTGTGCAACTTATTATTAATTATTATAGACGAGCAGCTTAGATGCCGATGTGTCTATGTCACAGTGTTGGAAGGTTTATTTCTTGTCATCTGTAGTTAATTTGTGCGTAACAAGTGGTCGAGTCTGTTTTTAAAGCAGTTTGTAGAGCTATCTGTCACAACTTCTTTAGGTAGGTAGTCTGTTCCAATTCTGAACAACTCTGTTGGAAAGGAAATGAGGAACTTGTCTGGAATCAATAAAAATATTTGTATTTGTATTTAGTTCCTATGAAAAAAACAGAAAGTGATAGTAGATCTAATCTGACGGCACAAGTGGCAATATGATGGTATCGGCGTGGGGCGCGCCGTTCCCACGGCTGGCACGTGCTACCTGCTGGGTGGAAAGAGATAACGCTAGTGAGCTGGAAGATTTCCTTGTAAATAGCATTGTGAATACGAGTAGCGCTGATTTTTTGATGCGAATGTTCGTATGTATGCGAGTGAAGAGAGTGGTAGATTTTCTTGTAAATAGCAAACTGATGTTTTGATGCGAAGGTTATGGTGCTAAAGCTTTATCACTTAGATAGAAGTAGTGAACTGTAAGATTTAGATTTAGATGTCAGTATGCTTTAACATATTCAATGCCCACTCTCGGCGCTGCACCACATAGTTGCACCGTCACCCCTAAATGTACATACGATCGAGGGCCATGGGCACTGATAGTGTTAAATACGCTGATATTTTCATGCGAGAATTGATACTTTAGAAATATTACAGAGCTGGAAGACATTTTTGTAAATAACACTGAGTTTTGATGCGCAAGTGTAAGCTAGATAGAGCAAGAAAGATAGATATCGGTAGTAAGCCGATTTTCTATCTAATTATCTTTCTTTATGGTGTTAGTAAATTACTAGGCCGATCCTTCGCTGTTATAAATTTGACGGCGGTGAACGTGTTAATCGAGTTTCCAGTCCCACCAGTTTTCGCCAGAATTATTAACGACCTATTTTCAATTCCCACCAAAGCCCATTTAAAATCTATCATATGAATAAAGACGAGCTAATAAAACTAAGCCCGCTAACCATTACTGTAAGAACGACACACCGAGACGTCTGACTCGCTAATCCTTAGCCGGTGGCACGCGGCGCCGCGGGGCGCAGTGTGCACACGCCCTAATCCGGCGCGCGATCTAAACGTCAAAATTGACAACTCAACGCGGGAACTAACGCCGCCCTGTGAATGTTCATGTATGCATGGGCTTTGGATGTCAGTCTTTTGTTTTATAGTCTACTTTTTATAATAGACCAGCGGTGCCCGCGACTCCGTCCGCGTTTGTGTAGGGGCCACGTCTTATCATAACTGGAGCAAGAATTAAAGACCTTTAAATGTATACCGTAAAACACTCCAACATTGCCCACATTTTTCGAATAATTACAATTTTTGTTATTTTTTTGTGTGGGGACACAAGTATTTTCTATTCGCATCTGCAACTATAGGATATTTTGCATGTATTATTTTATTAGATTTTGTTATTCGTCAATATTAAATCAAGTATTTTATTATTTTTAAAGGCGGGCAATGTTATCTCGACTTATTGCCAACATTGCCCACGTTGATTTTTGACGCAAATATCTCCTCTCCGGCCTCTAATCAGCTGACAGCAAAACCTGTAGAAGAATTATGACCAAAACTGGCCATTACTTTAAAACTAAAGCGAATCCATGACAGTTTTCCTACCAAAATCCATGTTAGGCTAGTTGGGCAAAATTACCCTGACCTTGTTAGCATTTTCCATACAATTCGCTTTTCGCCTTTAGTAAAGTGATAGGGTTGGTACATCTCAGTAAACTGTTCTTGACTTTTTATTTCTTTTTATGTTAATAAAAAAACAAGATTATCTTCTATTGAATTATTTAAAAAACTTTCAAGTAACATGTTTGATTCAACAGATTCACATGCAAGTATTAACATTTATTCCGTGTTATTTTTAATACATTCTGGTTCCAATCTTTCGTCTTGACTTTCTTTGACGAATTCGAGATTTGTTCTTGCTTTTAAGAAATAATAAAAATAAATTATCTAAATAATCAAGATAATAATAATTAGCAAAAAAAAAAAAAAAACTCGGATGTGTCAACCCTAAGCTTATTTTGACTGCGGGCAATGTTGTCAATAGTAGATCGCAAAAATACTAGATAACTTTGCCCACCTTTATAACTTTAGTTATACAAGAGCTGCATCAGTGACAATAACGGTATAATAATACCTTAAGTTTTTTGTACAACATAATATAAATTAAACTCATCTGTGTTTTCTTCATCACGCACAATCCACTTTTGAATTTTCACCAAAATTTGCCCGCAAAAATACACTCTGTCTTTGACGAGTTCCAACAAGTTACTGAGTGACGTTAGCGTTACATCCAATAGACAGTGGTGCTAAACACAAAACCTATTTTCTACCAAAGTCAATAAATGTTACCATAGTGTTCAGATATTTTTGCTATTAAAAGTTTTGCTTAAAAATTGGTCTTCGGGCAAAATTACCCTCGGTGGCAATGTTGGAGTGTTTTACGGTATCCACCAAATTTCATCAAAATTAGATCATTGGTTTAAGATTTATGGCGTCAATGTACAAGACATGACAAAATAATTACTATCTGTAATATTTAAGTAGGTATACAATGCACATTATTTATCAACACAGGCCGTTTAAAAAGTACTACGCTTTTAATAGGTATTTACAGACAATGATTGATGAATGTATTTTGCTTTGCAGAGATAAACCATATTTCATTTTTGTATTAGTGCGAGAGTTGAATACTCAGATTATAAGATGTTTAAGATACTCGAGGGACACCAAAAAACGAGGCCTTTGCCCAGCAGTGGGATACACAATTAGCTCATAAAAAAGATGTTTAAGAACAAAATATTTATTTATTGGAAACAAAACACACCAGCAGCTTTTAAACTCCAAACTCCGAAAATCCAATAGCATTCGTTCCCAAGCCGACTCGGCAACATTTAAACCTCAATACCCCATGTTTACCCGCCGTTCATAAGTCCACCAGCACACGACGCTATTTGCCGAACCGTTCCTTGCCCATTGTACGCTGAATAAATAGCCTGCTCAATAAATAGCGTCAACTTGATCTATGGGAAAAACAATATTTTTCCGATTCACGAATTGATTCTGATTTCATTGTTTCACAAATATTATGGCAACGGTTATTGCGCGGAATGGAAATATTGGTTCCGATATGAGAATTGGAATTGCTTGAAGGGAGGTTTGATTGATATTGCGTGGTTTGATCTGTTAGTACTTACTGGAATTCTAGCTTGTATACCTACCTACCTATACTTTATACGAGATTAGCTTTTACACGGGGCTATTCTTAGTGATTCATGGAAATTATTCTAGCTGTTCTAGCGGACTACCTACCAAAACAACAAATAAAAAGTGATTTGTTTTATAGGTGATATCTTCGTTACATTTTAATTGGACAGAGAGTCTTCTTATTTAAAAATTAAGAAGGAAACTTAATTCCGTTAAATATTCTCATTTTTCATCTCGGAAACATTGTAGCCGAATTGGGGCCGAAAAGTTTTCGAGTGGAGACCACAGATCAGCAAACACAGCGTCGGACGTCCATCAACAAGATGGTCAGATGATCTTGTCAAAGCTGCAACTTCACGGTGAATGCAAGCATCCGACCGTTATACCAGGGAATCATTAATGGAGGTCTATGTTTAGCAGTGGACGTCCGAGCCGAGCGTTAAAATGATGATGATGAAACATTGTAGTGCTCTCATTATTTTATTCATTTAGCTTTTGTTGTATTTTATTGGAACCAAAATAAATAAATATCGAGTTATAAAATCTAGTTAATAACGAATAACGAACTTCGTGGTCCAAATTATGTGTCCGTGACATTATTATTATAAAATTGACTCTGAAAATATACCATACTAAATACTTTCCACCCAGTTGCGTCAAAACCGTATTGTTTGTATTATGTCTATACGCGGTATCAAACAAGTGCCTATCAGATAACAATTAACATTTTTATCAATATCATACACCTGTATAAACGCCACCAAAACTAGAAGGTTTTCAATACCCGATCTAAGTTTTTATCGTAATTCTCATTATTATTTGTGATTTACAAATATTTTTAATTTACTTGAATGTCATGCGGTTTTCAGGCTTCTATATAAATTACAACTCTTCCAAAATTGAGCGTTAACCGCAGGTAACTCCACAGGGAGCAAATACATAGTACCATAGACTAAATTGATTAATTTAGTCTATGATAGTAGGTACTTACTTACGTACAGCTACCAGCTTCCAACTATTTAAAACGTGACAAAAACGATAAATCAGAATTGTTCGCAAAGCGCCGGGGTGATTATATTAAAATGGACTTTTCTGTGAGGCCATCAGCTTTTAATGAAAGTACTTATTAGCATATTATTAACCCACGAGTCAATTATGCAACAACTAATTACGGATAGATCCGAAACTCTGCCTTCCTTACCCGCAAATAACACGCCCAATAACAATAAAGTGGAAAGAAAAAGAAAGAATTTATTAATAAGACATCTATTTTCAAAGCTAGATTAAGATTTTTCTATATTTTTATAGATAGTTCTATCATCATTCATTATTAAACAAAGAGCAGACAATTTGTTTGACTTTTTATCGCTTACTGAAAAACGCAGAAGCCTGATAGATGAAATTCGTAAATCTATTTAGAACGTTGATATATCGTTCGTTTATTATTTTACTTCCATTCCAGCCTCTTTTTCTAGATACGAGTTTCGTATCTATAAAAGTTTTCATAATTAATTTAAATGTATATAGGTACCTACACGTCGCTTGCGCTTACAACTTAATTTCAATTTTAAAAATCCATTTTGTAACGGTTATTAATTAAAGTGCAAAATTAAAATATAACTGTTAAAGTACCAGACAGAGAATTTCATTTCAAAGTGTTCTCAATAAAGTTCGATGTACATAATGAAAAAGTTATCAATATCTCGCTAAAATAGTTCTGCTAAAACGTTTCTATTCTTTTATTGTCACCGGCACATATTCGCAATATTACAAAAAGTTTTTTTAATAAAATAAAAGAGAAATTCTATACATTTTTCATTAAACGATGCAAAATGAATAGGTCAGTGTCGTTTTTTGAATTCCGTGGACCCGATCGCAAAACTAGTCGTGTTCATTATTCTTTGATGTTAGAAATTTTATTTTATGTAAGCATTTTTAAAATAGCCTTTATTAAATTATAAAATAGTTTTTGCTGAAAGATAAAAAGTCTTTACACTATTAAAATGTACTCGTACGTAATTTATTAATAAATAAAAATAAAAAGACTTTTATTTCACTTTAAAGTACTTGTACATAATTCCATATCTAGATACATATTTTGTTTCGATTAGGTTTCTATTATTTAGCAAATGGCATCGAAGCCCAGCTTTATCCTTAGCACTAGTTCTCTGGATTTAGTAGCGAGATGCCTACTATCGCACTTAGTTCATTTTTTAATTTTTACTTGCAATATGTAGCGCAAGGACAACATTCTGAAATTTCCATACAAGTGATCGCACTATGCCGAAAATTGCGTTTCGTCAAACATTATTCTAAATAGACCTTATGGTCGCATAATGCCTACTTTCATTTCTATCGGTATATTGTTTACTTGTGTTGCCTACTGAATGTACAATCAAACACAAAACTGTAATTGTACCGAAGGTATGTCGTTTTTATTTGAATTCTATCTAACAGAAACTGACTATGTCCGCCACGCCACAATGACCAAGAACCCTGTTACAAACATAATTATTAATACTGATTACATAAACATAAAAAGTCTTTATTAAGGAATATAATTGAGGCAAATAACGAAATAGGCAGTGATGCGACCTGCAGAAGTATAAAACTTGTCGCAGATCGCAACGCCCACCGATTAATATAAGAAAAATAACTAACTAGGTGTTTGGCTTATCTTAAATTTACACCAAGTACGAAAGCTGTACATATATTGTATGTACGTATTTACCTTAGTATTTTTAATTAGAACAACGTCACAGTTATGTATATAGATAGATAGATAATAACTTTATTGCACACTTTAAAACAATACATATGTAAGAACACAAACTAAACTAAATGTACAATAGGCGGCCTTATCGCTAACAGCGATCTCTTCCAGACAACCTTTGGATGGATAGGAACTATTGAATCATGGAGTGGCGGTGTACCTATATAGTTACTATCAAACATTTGATATTTGATACTGAATATATTTTATAAAATTATTATTCATTTTGTTCGTTCCATTTACTCGATCGCTGGAATTAAATGACATAATTCATAATATGACATGACGACATTATTATTTTATTTTAAATATTTTGTTTACCTCCTTACACTTACGAAATAGACTGTACAAAAATAGGCATCATGATATTTTCGAAACGATGAGAAAAAAATATGGCAAGCTGCTACTTTTCAGTAAAAAAATAAAAAAAGTAGGCGTGATGCGATTAGTTATACTGAGGTTTCATTAAGTTGTCGTTATGCAACCTATTGTGTGAAAATTTGTAAAAGTCGGCTAAGTGCGATAGTAGGCATCTCGCTACTAAATCGTTCTCTGTATACTCGTAGTAGAGCCTGTGTGGCTAGGTTACATCGCATTAGCGGCTTACATTAATTTTAATGTTACAGACAGAAGATAATTATACATACATAAATAATTTAAGTGAGTAGAAATTTATGAAATCAAGAGATACGTAGAAGAAGAGTCGCCTATTTTACCACGTATAGTAATATTATTATAAAGCAATGACGTCATATCTATGAAAATATGCAGCAAATTGTATCTCTTAGCGGTAATAAATCAAATATGTACTGGAATAGTTGACATAGGTGTACCTACCCCAAATGTTAATCTTGGGACCGGTGCTTTGTTCTAATATATGTCAATGATCTCGCAATAAGTTTGCCAGATTGGGCTTTCATAAATTTATTTGCAGACGATACACGGCCTAAAAAATGTATCGATCGATACAACATCTACAAGACAAAATTGATAACTCTTTCCAAACTTTAAAACCATGATTTGAAGCAAATGGTTTTATTTTAAATGGCACCAAACATTGTCCCGGAGTGGGAACCGAAGTCGCTACTTTCTGTGTCACAGGCGGACCTACGCCGCACAACCAGAGGCCGTTCATTTATTTATTTATTTATTTTACATTAATTAGTACGATTATCAAAACCAATTACACTAATTAATGAATGATATTTAAACATAAATTACAATTATACATTTGTATTAGAATATAATAATAATAAATATATTTTTAACTTATATGCATTTTTATTTATATATGGAACATATAAAGACCAACCGTCCCCTCTAGTTTTGAGTCTATAAGACAAGTTCGCTGCGGGGGTTATCTAATACTATACTATAAAATCCCCCGTCTGGCTGACTGTTTTAATATTTTCTTCGCAGGGATTACACAGCGGGATGATAGAGGATTTGAACAGTTCAAAGTCACCCCATGCTCTATCAAACAGTAAGATTAGTATTAAATTTTCAGTGCTACTGTGATATCGATGAAAGTGACAGAATGGAGACGTAGAATATTAAGTAATAATTATTAATCACAAAAGAAAATAATTAAGTATAGTAAAACCATTTCTAAAATGAACGCCCCTCCACAGAATTCTGTATTTTTTTTTTCTGTGTATTCTGTTTTTCTGTATTTCCTCTCACACGTTGAAATCATCACGGTTTTGTGGAGGGGAGTTCATTTTTAGAATGGTTTTACTATACCTACCCTTTGGTATTTCACAGAATTTTATTGTTGATTAAGAAGACCTAATGTTTTTATCTGTTTCGTAATATTTAAACAAAAATTATTTAATTCAAATTTCAAATAGAGAAAATATTAGAAAAAATTTTAGATGCTGAGTGAGAGTTTTCTCATTTGCTCAACATAAGCAAGAAAAAATCTGTCCTAAATACATAATAAGGACAATCTTAAAATTACCCACGCCAATCACTCTATTGCCGAATTCAGTAAAATCGCAACTTCAAAGCCGACAAAACAAGGGTGCGATCAAAAAACTGGCAACAATTAAACCGAAATAAGTGACATCAGTCGGAAACATTTAATCATCGTGTGATATCAGTTACATATGCCGCCTCCCGCCCTTGTGGGGTGCGGAGCGTGCCGGGGTCACAGCACACTGGACCGCTACGAACTTATTAACGAAAGTCGGGCATTTCAATATGTAGTAACATTTGAAAATTCATCTAAACTCAATAACGTTGAATAAAACTTAACTTTTTTCAATAATTTATAATGACTCTAATAAATTCAATTAATTTTAATAATGACCGATACGAGTATTTTTACGATATGCTTTCACTCATATACTAGAAAACATAATAAACATTGTTTTTTGATGTAATAATATCATTCCAACCTGCATATGCCTGTCTGCAAATCTGTGATTTTCTTTCACTATATTTACACTAGCTAAGCAAGAATAATAATTCAGTTAAATTTATTTGTCGTGAGCTCAGTATACATTGTTATCAATATTGTACGTTTCGGTTCAATGTGCAAAACCTTTACGCAGAGGGTAACAGAGACTCAGCGTGAAGCTCACAGATTACGCAGCAGTTACAAGGATTACACGGACCTCCGAGAGAACGATCAAGATTTTTAATTAAAATCACAGTTCTAGATTTACAACAGTTATGCTTTTTTTAAACCTAATTTAATTTTTTAACAAATATTCTTACTATTGAGTAAGTACTGATTGATTAGCGATAACATTCTCTTGTTAAATATCTTAGATTTTACAGCATAAAACTTTACGTACGTTAAGTACTTTCTTACGCACACAAATGAAACAGCTTTCAATCTAGAAAATATGAAATTTACTATGAAAGCAACGTGGGTATCAAGCGCTCACAAACCACTTCAATTGCAGAACTCAACCAAGCAAGCCTTTGTCTCGCCTCTTCACGAAGCATCATTTGAACCACAATGCTGAAAGGTAGCCATAGCCACACCACAGTCGTCATGTCAGACTTCACCGTGCTGTTTACTGGACGAAATCTGGATGCAAATGTTAAGTCACGCGATACACACGCAATTTGAGCTTGTATTCAGAATTAATGACGAATAACGTGTGCAAATCGCATGCGCTAATCACTTATCCATGAAATCGGGCGTGGTATGTTAGGTATTTGTTCCTTTGTTGGTAAATTATTCCGTTACTATTTAATTTGACTAACACACTATTCGACCTTCGGCTTTCAAAGGTCCTAACTGAACCTCAACTGATCGTGCGAGCACATAAAATAACCATAACCACTTTGATCGTACAATGAAAAACACATCGCACCATCGTACGATCGCTGCCAATTAAGACGACGCCTGGAGACTAGAAAGCAAACAAATTTCAAGCACTCCAAAAGAGTTGAAGGTGCAGTTATCATAGTGTGTACGAACAAAAAGCGACTTGCCATTTTGAACTCTTGCTGCAACATTCCAGAATAAATAACATGACACAGTTATTGACCATCGATTAACAACACAAAGCCAAATAAGATTTAAAATGAGAAAACTAATATTATTAAATAGTCATCATCAAGGTTATCGAAACAAAATCACCCATGACGTGAACAAGATTTACTTAGATAGATAAACCTGATCAAGATATATTTTCTGAACTTTGTCCTATATAGTACGCACGCACCAGCCCACAAAATAGCTCTAACAGACTTATCACAAAGTGACGTTATAAATTAGACCATTTACCAAATAACACCACCGCTCCAATAAATATTTCATAATAGAAATATAGAGTATCCGTTTAAGCCAGGCGCGTGGCGTCCGCGTGCGCGTCGCTCGCCGCATTCATACGGTATATGATATACGTTTGAGGATTATTTGACCATGAAACAGCGGTGGTAAACTTGCAAATCGAAGGGACATGTCCTAATGCTGATTCCATGTGAATATATTTCCGCTGTGAGAATATGATAGTTAACACATCTCGGATCCGAGTAGTAAGCATAGTGTAGTAGCGGTGCCGGATTCAAGCGAGCGGCATATGCATTTTTATACGCCTTTAAAAAAATTGGCACCTGGTTAATTAAGTATTTTAATAACATCATTTGCAGCGAATGTGTTAATGTAGTTCTGTGGAATCACACACAAGTGAGTGTGTGATCGCCATTTTGGCAATCTCTTCGCGAGTTGAGTCGAATCAAGATGAAGCAGACAATTGACAGCGACTTGTACTGTCATGACAAGAAAGTCTTATTATTTTTTTGTCAAAAAAAAAAACATTAGTTTCTCCAGTAGCAAGCGGCTACAAATCCATCGCTGCGCTTTAATTCAACCCTTCTCTTCACCTTCCAACAAGTGATTTGTTCTCCCGAACGACTCCCGAGGGACTATTTAGTTTCGCTCGCGCCCCTTCGATTACATCAGTAAGATCTACTGATATCTAATTTGCCTTTTTGTAGTTTTCAAAGTTGAGTGAATCCTGTTTGCACAAACAAGACAATTAGTTTGCCATGTAGTATTGTTTGTGTGAAATTAATTATGTGAATGCTTTGCAGTGTAGGCATAGGTAGATATAAATCATCGACTCTGGGTGTAAATGCGTGATAGTTTTAAGTTCTTTACTAAACATTTTTAGCAATCAAATTTTCCCCTATACTTAGTATTGAAAACCAATTGGATTTTCCTCTTACCTATACAATAAAACGGACATAATTTTTTATCTCAGTTTATAAGACATTCTTTTGCATCGTGTTGCCATTTATATAGATTTTATGATATTTTATCTTGTTTTTGTGAAGATTATATTTTGTTTTTAACTCCCATTATTTTTTATTTAAGCACCCACTGTTCAATTTTCTTTCAATAAGATTATTTTTTAACAGTTATTGTTTTAGCCGAGGATAAGGTAAGGATATTTTTACCGAGTTGTTCACTTTATCAATTTTCGAAATCTGTTTACTCTGTATAAGTTGTTCTCGACAATGCATTTAAAAACAAAAAGTTCATTTATTTATATTTTCCAGCATTGACGTCGACTTGAAACCTACTCTATTATTCTTCTATTTACTTAAAAAATGTTTGTGCCTTTTACTTTACTAGTGAAAAGCTTGTTGACGTGCCAGTCTCAAATAATTTGTCACTTTTCAAAGGAAAATGGCTATTGCTCACCCAGACTATTACTATTTAACAAGGTTGACGGTTAGCTTTGACTATAACCGTGACGAAAATAAAGCGAAAACTGGTTGCAAGCGTACGTTTTGCAGTAGAGTTTTAGTTTTTGTGTTTCTAACCTGTACACGATACACAGGAATCCTTTTGTCTAAAACGCATCAAAGCTAGCTTTTTCCGACGCGGAAGCTTTCTAGTGGAGCCACGGTTTTATTCCGACTTGGCCGTAATCGTTTTATTTTAGGTTTTGCTTATTTTGTGTTGGCTCTGCGCACCCCTTCGTGTTTGCGAAACTTGCAATTATGTATTTAGTATAACCGTATAGCAATATAGCTTTTTACGTGGGATTTCGACGTGGTTTTACTAACTCAGGGCCGTACCGGATAATAATTCTGATTCCACGTTTTAAAACCAAGATGAAAGCTTACAAAATATAGGTAATATTTAACTAAACAGTACAATATTATGCTTGGCATAGATACCAACCAAACAAACAAATTCGATTTTCGTGGAAAACATCAAGTTCCAGAGTCAAATCCACAGTAACACAGAGCAATTTTAATTTCGTCTTGACCTGTCTTGCCAAACAGTAAAATACACGTCCGTGTTTACGATGGGAGGGGAAATCGTCCCTCCTTGTATAAGATTCTCTCCTTCAATGGAAACTAAACCTTAAAACAAGGAGGTTGGGATTTTTCTCCCGTGGGGTTCGAAAATGTCTGGAATTTCCAGAATCGACGGCACATGTGGTGCACAGCCTTATTGGGGTTGATCTTACCCTCGGGGTTACCTCTCTAAATACTCCTCTTTATTGCTATGCAAAAACGGAATTTCAGCGGAGAAATGAAAGGGATAGTTGGACACCTTGCTTCAATTTTTAATTTAAAAGATTAATGAGAGGGTTCTTCTATTATCTATTCTTCTATTTATATTATTATCATTACATTATGCATATTTGATTCAAGAACAGTAATAAATTTAGTTATATAAAATACTTTTGTTTTCTTCTTATTGTATATTTTTATTGATAAAGTAGTTGAAACTCAAACCTTGCCTTAAAATCTCTTAGCCTGAAAACAGTTTCTTATTAATATTCTTAAGCTTTTTTAATACAATTTTACTTTTTGTAAATAGTTTCAATTTTCAGAATTTAAGAACTTATTTTATGAAGCCGATGCTAGTGAAAGCATTTAATTACATTCCTATTTCACACTCCAGTGAAACAGGAGAATGTTATATTTCATCTTAGTGATGTAAAATGGCGCGCTAAACGATAGCAGTTTCATAATTTTAGTTGAAGAAACTCGCAAGCTTATTCCATTAATTATTCTGTTTATCATTCTATCACAAATCATCATAAAATAAAGTTTAACCCATTATATCTGACGGGCACAGATCAACAGAACCCATTATAGGTTTTTGGGGGATTGGTATAATCACCACAACTACCTACTTGGCGGGTGGAAAACTCAGGTTATTGTTTCAGTACGGTATATTTTCAAAAGTCAAGGTCAAGATCTTAAATTCCATAGAAACAACGATTTACATAGACTCAATAACTTAAAATTCATAGGTAACTAAAAATACGTTGGTGAAATTTGCTTGCCGGTCTTCTTTTTATCAAAAAATTATGGCACATATCTGTGGGGCTCATTCAATGCTTTACTTACCACAAAACGTCGTTATGAGTGAAGAAATCCTATGAACCCAACATTTAAAAAAACTTACTATCCCGTGCAAGCACAACCCCACACCTCAAATCCCATAATTGTGCCATTCTTCGAAAGGATTCAACGTATTTCGTCTCTGAAGCATATTTCCTAGCGCTTTGTTCGTCCGCTGTCTGTCCACAGCAGCGTTCTATTTCAAGTGGCTACTACAATGGCATAAAACCCGTAAAAATGCATGCGGAGCTATTCATGCTTCCAGCAATGAAAACACAATAATCATTATTATTTTTTGAGGAACGATTTGGATGCGGCATTTTGGGAACGCAACTTCGTGGCAACTCCTGACGAAAATTGGGTGCTACAACCATAATTTTAGAGTTACTTAACTATACGACCAGCGGTCTAATGCTGTGTGTGTACCTACTGTATTTTATACATCAGGACGAAAAGATATAATAAAAATGTAAAGGTTTTTTTTTCAGAAAATCGTTTTTATGTTTAGTTACAGGTTTTCTCTTTGAAGATCGAGAAATATTAACTTCAATTTGTACTTGGTTAGTAAATTAAGGCCTAAACTCACTCGTCAAACAGGCCTCTGTAGACCCAGTGTTTACGTAAGTAGGGATGCTTGCATATTTTGCAAATAATGTTTCCCAACTCGACACTAGATGCCCTATTTTACTATAAAAACTGTCGGGGTTTGATAAATTTATATTGAGATGCACTGAGGACCGGCGAGCGGTCGTGATCGGTGTCCTTGCAGTGTTGGATCCTAAATAGGTCCCACGTTTTGGGACGAAATGGTTGATCAAAATTCAACGTAAAAAAGGTTCGTGTATTGCTCGTTTCATATTAATAGATGCACTATTTCGATCCCATAGGTATCTACAAATTGTAGTTAACTATCTCTCAAATATTACACTTGACACACTTAGAGCCAGCATGCCTACGCTCTACCTCAAAGATGCCACATCCAAAAGCTCAGTTCCATTTATAGCTCCGCGATGTTTACTCGACGGATGGACCAAGTACCGCTCGATGGGGCAATTGGCCCACTCGAATCACAATGGCGGGCCATGGTGCCTGTCAAGTCCCCGTCTCTAACCAATAACATGTTTTATGCTTTTTATAAGGGATCTTGCACAGCTTTGTATAGTGCGTAATAATAATTTTAAATGTTGGATGGTATGATATCTTAGAACATAATTATGTAATATTTTACTTCGTCCATAGCCGGACTTCACCCGCTACTGGATATAGGCCTCCCTTTGTTTATGTCATTATACAGTCTTATGCCAGCCGCATTTAATTACGCTTGCGACGTGTCTAATGTCGTTTTCCTTTAATTTTTAAACATCGATATTCCTTTAAATGTTTTGCAATATTTCAAGAATATTAATTTATAAAGTATCCTGAAAGTAGGTAAGTTAGTTAGTTTGAAGTTACCTAACTGTATCGGCAAAGGGTTATTATTCACTTCATCACTTTGATGCACCTCCATTTTATATTAAAGTGCCAAGTTTCCCTCTTTAACAGCTAAAGCTGATCAGCCACTGGAGTTCGGTGTGATATTACGAGATAATTAGAGATTTGTAATTTATATTGTTTAAAATCTTTATTAGTAACGAACTTTTCTCGCATTTACTGTAATATATATTTTATGTTACCTATGTTAATTGAAAACCTTTAACAAAACTAGCCACGTTATTAAAATTTGTATCTAATAAAAAAAATTTATACTAAGTATATCTATCTCAATATTCACAACTGTAAAAAATTCATGAATCAGGTATCTAATTTATAAATTGCACATACTTTTAATTTAATTGCTTTTTATAAAGTAAAAAAGGACAATAAATTATATTCGCAAATTGTTTAGGAATTTGGGGCTTGTGACGTCACGCACGAAGACAAAAGTTATGTACCTACAGATCGATACTGTGAGTTATGTTGTCTGATGAAAAGTTTTTCGTTAATTGATTTATTATTTTGGTCTGGACTTAAGTAGATGTAGGTAGGTACCTAAATACACGTTCTGGTGCAGTGTGCTATGACCTTTAAATAGGTAGATTATTGCGTTGCACGTTGGACCTAAGTGGCATTTGCTTCTCTTAAGTTACAAAGGGAATCTAGAACCTGGAGAATTTCATTATAATTCTAGGCATTGTGAAGGAATTAGAGATTATAATATCTAGCGCGTTCTCGCCTAGTTACCACTTTATGAATGACGAAAAGGTCAGCTTGTAGGTAGGTATACCTTCTTATATAAAATAGGCATGTGGCGCGTTTTTGTAAAAGCCATGGACGACATCGCGCGAAAAATGGCGGTGTCGATTGTACCATTGATAATAATGCAGATAATTGATTGATAATGCAGCGGTTTTCAGGTTAGACGTAACCTCAACGGGATGAAAATAAACTAATGATTTGACTGAAAAACCCGTTTTATAAAAAAAAACAAATTTAATTACCGACAACATTAAAAATAATAATAGGTACCTAGGTATTATACATATAGGTACAGGAAAGTATTTTTAAAATAACGGCATCACCTAAGAAGGTAGATATTAAGTACCTACCTACCTATATTTTTAATATGCACACATTTTAACGATGAATATTTCCTCACTTTTAGATTTCTGTTAAGTATTTATCAATTATTTTTCAGTTGTTTAACAAGTGGGCCAATGTCATTTTCTTATTATTTGCTTTCATAATCTGCTATTTTTTTTAAACTAAAAGAACATGAAAATGTTAGATATAATATTAAAAAAAAATGCCTTATTTAATGAGTTTGATCGCTCACACCGCACAGCCTGCCAGAATTTTTTACCAAACGAAAAAATACAATTTTACTGTTCCAGTCTCACGCCAAAATATTATAGCTTGTTCTGTATAATAGGTAGGTTGGGTCGAAAGCATAGAAGGCGGGACTTTCTCAAAATGGGCTGTTCCTATTGGCTGATTGGTAGAGCGGGACAGCGAAGCGTGGGGTGCTCCTCACGCGAGTCACTCGGCTACTCTGCCTCACTGTGATCTTGGCAGGCGCCTCGTGAGCTTGCCCGCGGCTTGTGAAAGTTGACATTGACATTTGATGAAAAAAATGTTAGAGTTCTATACGAATATGAACCCTGGATTGATGCAGGAGCCCATGCAGCCACCTATGAACTGCAATGGGAGAACAGGTTAGTGCTAAAAGTTTTGTTTCAAAAGTTTCATAAAGTGTTAGAGGTAGAGTTGTAGAGTGACACCAAATTCTTCGCGATGTTTTCAATTGTAGATGTTTGTGTTTTTTTTTAAAATGGAACACACATTCGGAGTGTGCTTACCTAGGTAGGTACCTGTTTGAAAATGAAACAATAATTAGTTGTTATTTTTCATTCAAAAGTCAATATTTGATCACTCTAGGCTCAAACCGTTTAAATTTAAATAGCGAATGCAATGACTATTCACTGACTGGACCTCACATTGGATTTCGTAAAGGAATTGTTTGTGTTATTATATTGTACCTACTTGTATATGTTGTAAAATTAACCTGAGATAAAATAAACGCATGAACTACCTACAACGTTAAAGAAGGTAGGTATCCTACCTATACAGGTTATTAAAATATATAGGTACCTACTTTATCTTAATTTACATAGGTAGGTACCTAATAAAGATTGTTATGCGGCATAATAAGCAGAATAATTTATTAATTCTGCTACACATTCTCTAATTTAAGTGTGATTTCAAAATTAAACAGCGATATATTTAACTTCATTGAAAGCAAATAAAAGTAATACTTTGTATTTTGTTTTATTAGGTACCTATATTCGTTTTCGTGCGGCTCAAGCGGCTTAAAATTGATTTTTCCCCACCTTTAGACGCTCTCTATTTCAACAAGACATATTTGTAGGTACGTAGCTACTAACACTTTAGATCCAAACACAAAAGTACCTTAAGACATAACTTATTTTAATTCTAAAACTCTTACATAAAAATAAAATTCCATCAATATAAAAAGGTTTTTCGAGTGTCTTTCCTGGATGGTTTTATCAGCATTGTGTCCAGTCGCTTATTGCAATGGAAGTCGAGCCACAGTAATAAAACTGAAGCCTGTAAATTGTTTTTAACCCTCGATTTACATCATCATCATCATCATCTCAGTCATTGGACGTCCACTGCTGGACATAGGCCTCCCTATATGACTTCCAGTCATTACGGTCGCTCGCGGCCTGCATCCACCGCGAGCCAACCGCCTTCACCAAATCATCTGTCCACCTTGTTGGTGGACGCCCAACGCTGCGTTTTTCGATTCCTGGTCTCCACTCGAGAACTTTTCGGCCCCATCGGCCATCTGTTCTCCTCGCTTTACATAGATAGTGAAAACTAAGCATAAAATTATATTAGATGATTTCACATCATCAATATTAAATTCATATCGGTACGCGATTATTTGGATAATTAAGATTCTAAAACCAGATCCATCCTCTTAGATAAATTTACCGTTCAGATAGAACTCTTAAAATTGTCTAGAGCCAGTTAGGTTTCTTTGTGATTTTTTTCTTCACATGTAAAGCCCTGATATTTTTTTAATTTAAATTCCAGACTTTAGACTAAAAGTCCCAACTTTAAACACGACTTCAGATTTTTCATTATACTTCATTGTTTAATTGTATATTTTAATTTCATTTAATTTTCATCTTGCCCCAAAGTAGATAGGTATTCGGACCTCGCGAGTCATCAGTTAGGAATTAGAAAATTATTTGAGGATCTCCGTCACTTCGCGGTAGGTACATAACGCTACATAACGCTACGCTACGCAACCTACGCTAGTAGCTATAGATATCTTCTATCTCTATTATTAATTTCGTCTAGGGGTAAGGTAGACTCAATCGTAAAACATAAAAAATATTGATTTTGAGTCGACAACATGCATCCGCAAAATTTCAAATCAAACTTCACCCGAGTGAAGCCGGGTTTTCATCTAGTAGGTATAGTAGGTACCGATCTCTTCACAATCTTCCCTAAAGTTTTAAACTTATTTTTTTAGATGATCTCTGTGGCGCAGCAGGCTTAGGTCTGCCTGCGACGCAGGAGGTTCCGTGTTCGACTCCCAAATATTTGTTCCGGGTGTTTTCTATGTAATAAATATCTATCTATGTTTGTATATATCTTACCTTGAGCTTACCAAGTAGGTATAATACGAAGGTACTTACCTCTCCGTTGGAGCTTACCACGTGCCAATGAAATATAATGTTACCTACTCTAGGTATTTATAATACTGTTTTTTTGTATTACGTTTTTATCTTCTAAATTCAAATTCAGCTTGTGTGCGGCTCTGTGAGTTTGGGGCAAAGTATGGAACAAAGGAATGGCGGCGATCGATATCAAAGGGCGTACTCTAATAACTTATCTATAGATATATATATAGGTATATAACCTTCCTCGCTTTTCATCTAATATATAAAACCTCATGTCACAGGTTCAGTGGTATTTCTCCTTGGCTTCACTAATGTTGATGTTTAATTTGTTTATTCAGTAGGACTTTAAATACCTAATAACTAATTTTTGAAACTTCTCAAATCTAATTTTATTAAATTTATTTTTAACAATTTTTTCTTTTAATATTCCGTCCTTAATTTTCAACGCTAAATTAGTATAATTGACAAATTTACTAGTGATTCAGCTATTTGCAATTTAATCAGCTGAACTTTAAATAACTTTTTGTTGGTTAACGATTTCTATGATACATATTTTTCTGAATTTACCATCAATAACTAACCTTGTTCCTATCGTATTTTAAAAATCATATTTTACAGTAGAAACATCTGAAATCTGTGTTATATTCCTGCTAAGTAGAAAGCTAGTTTACTAGTAGGTAGTCTAGACTGGACCCTTATTTACACTCGTATACATTCCACTATACCTACTGCATCCATGTTAGAAAGTTTAAATGTTAGGTTAATGTAGTATTTTACTTTAAATTTTTTGCGCAAACTGCGTTAATTCAGAAGGTAAATATGTTTGAGCTTTGTGTTTTTATAATCTTCCTCAATGTTTATTCGTGATCTAGATTCTAGACCATAGAAATTCCCTGGCTAGATAGCTGGTACCGCAGTATAGACTTGCTACAGAATTGAACACACACACTGATGATAAAGCTAAAAAATATATACTCGTAGATATAATGTACATTTTCATGCAAACTACCAACAAAAATTGGTTTGAAGCAATTAGCAAGTACCGTAAAACACTCCAACATTGCCCACATTTTTCGAATAATTACAATTTTTGTTATTTTTTTGTATGGGGACACAAGTATTTTCTATTAGCATCTGCAACTATAGGATATTTTGCATGTATTATTTTATAAGATTTTGTTATTCGGCAATATTAAATCAAGTATTTTATTATTTTTAAAGGCGGGCAATGTTATCTCGACTTATTGCCAACATTGCCCGCGTTGATTTTTGACGCAAATATCTCCTCTCCGGCCTCTAATCAGCTGACAGCAAAACCTGTACAAGAATTCTGACCAAAACTGGCCTTTACTTTAAAACTAAAGCGAATCCATGACAGGTTTCCTACCAAAATCCATGTTAGGCTAGTTGGGCAAAATTACCCTGACCTTGTTAGCATTTTCCATACAATTCGCTTTTCGCCTTTAGGAAAGTGATAGGGTTGGTACATCTCAGTAAACTGTTCTTGACTTTTTATTTCTTTTTATGTTCATAAAAAAACAAGATTATCTTCTATTGAATTATTTAAAAAACTTTTGAGTAACATGTTTGATTCAACAGATTCACATGCAAGTATTAACATTTATTCCGTGTTATTTTTAATACATTCTGGTTCCAATCTTTCGTCTGGACTTTCTTTGACGAATTCGAGATTTTGTTCTTGCTTTTAAGAAATAATAAAAATAAATTATCTAAATAATCAAGATAATAATAATTAGCAAAAAAAAAAACTCGGATGTGTCAACCCTAAGCTTATTTTGACTGCGGGCAATGTTGTCAATAGTAGATCGCAAAAATACCAGATAACTTTGCCCACCATTATAACTTTAGTTATACAAGAGCTGCATCAATGACAATAAAGTTATAATAATACCTTAAGTTTTTTGTACAACATAATATAAATTAAACTCATCTGTGTTTTCTCCATCACGCACAATCCACTTTTGAATTTTCACCAAAATTTGCCCGCAAAAATACACTCTGTCTTTGACGAGTTCCAACAAGTTACTGAGTGACTTTAGCGTTACATCCAATAGACAGTGGTGCTAAACACAAAACCTATTTTCTACCAAAGTCAATAAATGTCACCATAGTATTCAGATATTTTTGCTATTAAAAGTTTTGCTTAAAAATTGGTCTTCGGGCAAAATTACCCTCGGTGGCAATGTTGGAGTGTTTTACGGTAGTTTTTTTTATAATACGTCATAAAATATTTCTTAAAAATAACTGCTACGAAAGCCTTCAAGGGCGAATCCGACGCGCACTTCGCCGCTTTAAAATTTTTAATCATTGCTATGTCTAAGATTTGTACTAAACAAACTATGGAAATAAATATTTATGACTATTACGCGTATTTTAAAAACATTGAGTTAGGTACTCGTACGTTGTCAACCTATAATATTAATTAATAATATTTATATCATAATATTTTTTATTATTTAGATACCTACATCTTCAAATAACGGTAAAGGTATTTGTTTACGCATATATGTTGCCTAAATATGAATATTCATGGGCTAATTAAACAGCTGAAAATCATTGATACACTGAAGGTTATGTGCACAAGAGAACCACATGTGTTTGCTTGGGGTTATTAACTTGCGCTTAAGACTCAATTACCATGACTTATAAATATTATAAATATTTTCAACACAAATCGATCAGAGGGTTCCAATTTATAACTAAACTAAAAGACTGAAAAGTGCAAATGTACGGTCAATTGAAAAAACCTCATTGAGCACAATAATTAGTACATAGTTAGTTGTCCAAGTTTACATACGAAAATATTCCAGAAAACTAAATCGAAGAAATCCACGGGAAAAGCCACGCGCAACAGTAGTGACTGTTTTACGCATTTTCATACAATAAAAACCAATCATACAAAGGCACGTCAGTTTAACCAGCCAGTATATTCTCACCCGTTTACAATGAAATGCATTCGAAACAAAAATTGAATATGAAAAGTAATGGGAATGAGTAAAATAATAATATTTAACCAACTCAGTGGCTCTCAATCTTTTCGGCGATCCATTAACGATAGCAAGATATATCCTTTATAACACAGCATGTCATGCAGTTATTTTTTTTATTATGGATTTCTCCTTTATCTCTATATGAATTTATATATGAATTTATCAAACCACGACAGTTTTAAATCCTATAGATAAATATAAAAATACAGGTGTACATATACAATCCTTTTATGTTTAATATTTCTACAACATAGAACACTATACTCAAAATTTTAAGCTTTAGATAATAATAATATCTGAGATAATATTAATCTGCTATGGTCCAGTTTGACAATCGCTGGTTTACCTGTAACACCACACTGTAGTTATAATAATTAAAATAATAGCACACAAATCAATAAAATGGTAATAATTGGATATATGTGCGCTTTGTGAATTTGATATTTTAATAAATATAAGGTTGATTTTTTTAATTGTTGCTATTTACACTATATTCTACCGGATTGGCAAGCGCAGCGTCGGACGTCCATCAACAAGGCAGAATGATTCACGGCTGCTGATTCACTGGTTTTGCAATCTATTTCAGCCAACTTAACCGGTAATCTTTAGGGAGGCCTCTTTCCAGCAGTGGACGTCCGACGGCTGAAATGATGTTGATGAGAACTTATTTGGAACTCAATGTCGTTACTTGGGATTTTATTGGTAATAGCTGGTTAAAGTTAATTGTTTTGTATTGTGGAGAAATATCAATTATGTATGACTTTATGGACCAGAATATTATTGAAACACAAGTACTAGTAAATCTCTTTTAGTGAACTGCAGAGGCCTACTTTGACAGGCAATTTTGTAAATTTGTTAATAATCCATAATTCATTCTTAAACAAACACTATCACTTGTACAATATTATCAAAGTTGTTTGGCCGAATGCGGGTAATTATTGATTAAATGATTAGGCCATTTATTCATCACGCTTGCCAAGTGCGGGTTGGTGAATGTCACATTTCCTAACCATTTCAAAGTTCTCATAACATGTCAGTTTCCTCACGTTGTTTGCCTTCACAGTTAATTTAATTGCGGACCAATTAAATTTCCTAGGAAGAACTATCCAGAAGTGCTTGGCGGGGTTTTGAACCCACGACCGTTGGAACGAAAGTCAAGTGTGCTTCCACCTAGCCAACCGACTTTCTACCTATATTATCAACCTAGTAGTATTCTTTATTAAAATATCCATCACGTAGTTTTGAATTACTTCTAATTTATTGCATTAAAATACATCAAGACGAGATATTCAACGCTGAGAGTATTTTTCATTAGTTTGAAATGCGACTGGCAGCTATTGTGGTATGGAATGTCCGTCGCCTTTAAAAAGAATGAGGCGTTTCTTACATATTTATATTACCTAAACTCTATTACAAATCTAGAGCATGTAGGTAGGTATAATTTGCATGCTTATTATTTTATTTGTAATTTAGTAATGTTATGAGTTTGACAAAATTGTAACTATTTAAGTCTTAGACGGGAGAAGCCACTGGCTCCTGTAACACAGTGTATACTAGCTCAGGAGCCTATGGATCATATTATACTGTACACTACTTTTAGTCAAATAAACAACTTTTACTTACTTTACTTACTTACTTTTATAAGCATTTAAGCTCATTCAAACAAAACTGAACCCTACACATTGTTTCAGTATTTTCAGTTCTCGTTTTTTTGACATAATTGTGTAACTCTACGCGTGCTTTTTGCTTTTATTCAGAGGTATTTATTTGATCATGTTGCATACTTATCAATAAAAAATCGAAATATTCAATGAATAAATTCGCGTTGGCAAACTTACCTACTTCGAATTAGGGTGGATATGGAATGCTACTCTAGGATTCGATACGACGAAACGATAGTTCTGGTGTAACGATACGTTTTGTCTTTACAATAAAGTTCGTTTAGTGTTTGTTAAATCAAGTTATCGCATTGTTTTTGTTTATTTTGGTTTATAGCAAACTGAACTCAAAGAGAATATACCTAATCACTTCGTACAGAACTTATTGAATTGTCGTATCGTATCTGTCGTATTGGTCTTCTTCTTCTTCTTCTTCTTAGTTTATTGGTACCAAATACATTATGTCAAAATTATTGTCAATCGTCTACTTACTGTCAATTATGCCCTAAAACTTTTTCGTGGTCAAATGACAATTGTCTACGATATTACACAGAGTACCCATTTTCTATTAACGATGATCATCCACCCATCTCCTGTGCATTGTAAATATTATGGCAACCAAGCCAATCATTCATGTGCGCCCTGTGACGATAATAATTTTATAATATTATCGTCAAAAGTTTTATAACATACGACGAGTGTATTATCCGACGATGTTACCAGAGTAGTCTCCCGGGGTACCAAGCCCGCGCCTCCTATTGCAACATCCGAATTCCAAAAATAGTATTCGTAAAGCTTTGGTCCGAATAAAATAGAACGCCGTGTTAAACACTAAGCGCAGTGTATCGTATATCGAACCTCATTGTTCGTGTTGTGTCTATGGTAGTAATACCAACGCTGAAAAAAATAAATAAATAATTTGAATTTGTTCTATTGTTTTGTGGAAAAGTTAAAACCTTGTTACAGAAACACTGCATCTGCATATTTCCTATTTTCTTGTATAGGTATCGAATGGCTATCTCCACAATAATTATGAATAATTAGTAAAACGACAAATTACGTTTTTATATACCTATGAAAATAATTAGAGCAGATCTACGGTCGTTAATAAGAATGTATCAAATTGTATTTGTAAACAGTTTGTATGATCTGCAAATATTTGTTCCGGGTGTCTGGGTGTTATATATGTATAATAAAAAATATCTATCTATGTATGTATATTATATTAAGTATATCAGAAATCTAGCACCCGTAACACAAGCTTCGAGCTTACCACGGGGCTAGATGTCGCTGTGTAAATTGTCCAGCAATATTTATTTATTATTTATTTATTTAAATTTAATTATCACTTTGCATCCCAAAGCATTTTTTATTATCTCTGTGGTAAAAGGACAAATAAATAGGCATACACATCACTTGTTTATTGTCCGGAAAATTATGGTCCATGTTACTTCATAAAATACAAGTATTTTACATTAATTTATTAAAATCACATCACTTGTCCGGAAATCGAACGTTAATCTTACAAAAGCTTGTAAGTTTGGCGGTGCTAACAAAGTTTGAGAAGTAAATTTTTAAAGAGCAACCGTTTAAGTAAACCCGTATAGGATAGTAAGTGGAGGAATCGATTACTAGGGTCGTTTCTTGAAGCCCCTCCCTCGGGGCGTGTCTGACTGAACCCCAGGACGCGTTGAGACGAGAACCTTATATTTTCCTTAAGCCATTTCAATTATACCTATGGGGAGAGAGAATCAATAGTTTCGGGTGGCGGTGCAAAAAACTTGCATTCAAGATAATTTACAGTTTGTTTGTTTTTTATATATTAGCGTCTACAAATTAAATAATAATAAGTAACCAATTGGTTACAAAGCATAATTGCAATAATTAACTTAATTTCACTCAAGATAGGTACTCAAACACTATAAAAACAACTGCACCCTTTCTTAGTTCTATCACTAAAACGAATTCTTACAAAAACAATGCTTTTAAAATTAAGAATAAATGTTTTGAATTCGTATATTACTATAAGATCACCAGTCTAATAATATGCCTATAATGCATGTTCGTTCAGGAACAGTTCATATTTTCAACAACAGTTTTCAGCTAACATATTTATCTAACACTTGAGAAAAATTTTTAATGTTTCTATGCGCCAGAGAAACATTAAAATTTTTCGATATGCTTTGATACATTTTCGACAACAAGCTGCGCCCGCATAACTGGAGCAAGAATTTAAATAGTCTATTCTGTGTCCAGACGTCTTACCCAAATTTCATCAAATTCGGATATTTGGTTTAAGATTTATGGAGGAACAGATATACAGAAAAAAAATCGAAAAATTGCCAAATTAGTTTCAGTTTTATATATTGAGCCTATAAACCCAATATCTCTGAAAACAAACTAACTTACTCCATGACCGACCCTTACAGATTTATTATTAGTAGGTATAGATAATGTGCCCTGAGCGAATGTTTAAATTTTTCGGGTGATATTTTTGCATTAGGATTTCATTTCATTGGAAAACATAGTAGTAGTAGACTGTTTCAGCTTATATGGTACATAATATGTTTTTAATGTCTATCAAAGCATGGTAATATGTTTTTTAATGTCTATCAACCCTAAGGTTAATTAATCTAACATACATAACAGAGTTCAGATGTTCGCACGAGAGTTTGTTGTTTGATTAATTATCCGTTTGTATGCTACCAGCGATGAGGTTTTAAACCATCCAAACCATACCCATAATTAGCCTTGCGACTTCCAATTCTACTCTAGAGTTCATTCCACTCGCTGCTAACACCAGCTTCTGTCCAACAGAACTCAGCGCCAGCATCAAACGGGAGAAGATCGTGGAGATATGCGAGGGATGCGGTCAGAAGATTCAGGACCGCTACCTCATGAGGGTCGGGGAGCTGTCCTGGCACGAGCACTGCCTCAGCTGCTGCGTCTGCGGCTCGCCGCTCTCCCACACCTGCTTCACCAGGAACGCGAAGCTCTATTGCAAACCCGATTACGATAGGTAAACAGATTACGAGCCTTGCTCCATAAACATGATCACTTTCGAAGTTGGGCTTGGCAGGAAGGTAAATTCAAAGAGGGTAAACTAACAACTTCAAAAGCGGATATGTATCTCTTTAGGTTTAGGAATCCGCCAACATTGGAAGAATCTGAAGCACGTAGTTGATATTCGCAATACTGTTTTTCTCATTTGAATTTCTCGTGTTTTCTCGCTCGGATCCAGTTCAATGTGTCGGAATTCCGTATGCTTAAAGTTAGCGATTAGCGAACTTTACTCGGAATTTATTCAATTGCGAATTGCTCTGCGATTGTTCAGCTTATTTCATCAACAGTTCTAGAATAAACTCGTGATATTTTCATAACAGTTAATATGAGTTAAGAATTGTTGGTGAGACTAGCGAGTTTATAATGGAGTTCTTGTTCGCAGATTGTTCGGGGTGAAATGCACTCGCTGCGGCGACCGTCTCCTCCCGCAGGAGATGGTGATGCGAGCGCAGCAGTACGTGTTCCACATACAATGCTTCGTCTGCGTCATGTGCTGCCAGCCGCTGCAGAAAGGAGAGCAGTACGTCATGAGATCTGGACAGATTTTCTGCAGACAGGACTTCGAGAAAGAGATGTATCTCATGCAACACGCTGACGATGACATGATAATAGACGACTCGGAGCGGCCGCGCGATGGCAGACGAGGCCCAAAGCGGCCACGCACGATTCTCACATCAGCTCAGCGCAGGCAGTTCAAAGCTTCATTCGAAGTCAGTCCGAAACCCTGCCGCAAAGTGCGAGAAGCTCTTGCAAAAGACACTGGGTTGAGCGTTCGAGTTGTGCAAGTCTGGTTCCAGAATCAACGTGCTAAGATGAAGAAAATTCAGCGCAAGGCTAAGCAAGAAGGTGACAAGTCCTCGGAGAAGGATAAGGATAAGGACGAGAAGAGTATCAAACAAGAGTCCCCTTCCAGCGAGCATGGAAACTACCTGGGACTGGACGGGTCCTTCTCAGCTTCAAGTCAGCCGCTGAACCCGAACTTACCTTATTCTCCTGACGGTGAGATATTTATATTCTTAATTCGTTGAAGTCAAAAGTCGAAGAGTAAAAGAAAGTAACTCAAATCACAATAACCTATTTCAAGTCGAACAAAGACGCAAATATTTATTTATACATTCAGGGCATCCTACTTGAATCACAAAAAAGTGCATCTATTAGAGCGCTAACAGTAAATCGTGTAGACCTAGAATTCTGCTTTTTGCGTATCCATTTCAGTCTTGTAAAATGAGCGTTCTTATTTCAGATTACCCAGCACATTCTGGGGACAGCTTCTGCAGCTCGGATATCTCGTTGGACGGGAGTAACTTCGACCAGTTGGACGAAGGGGCGTCTGATACGATGAGTCTGCAGAACCTGGAGGTTCACCATCACCACGGGCACCAGACGCACGAGCCGCTGAACCTTGGCACCGGCGCAGTCGTCAACCCCATCGACAAGCTGTACCTCATGCAGAACTCCTACTTCAGTACTGATCACTGATTCACGGGTAGACGTGGTCGGAGGCACCGGCCCGCCACGTCTACCGTCACTTACAACCAGGCCTATACCGATAATACAAACGAGTTTTCGCTTAATAATTTTTTTGAGAATCATTATTAATTCTCGCTTTACTGTTTATAGAACAAGTTTGGATACGTGATTTTAATTACATTAGAAATTATACTAAAAAACTGGACGTCTACACGATATAATGGCAATGGAAACTATGTGAAATATCCGTAAATTAAATATTAATGCAAATTATATTCTAAAGTCTGGGCCACCCAAAAACCTATTTTAGTTAGTTCAATAGAGTCAGTCGAAGATTAGGTACATCTGAAATATAAATGGGTTAATGTAGCCGTACACAGAAGCACTAGGTACATTTTCCAATTTCAGATTGGTCTTTCAATTATTGTTTCGTTTGTACACTTCTGGTAGGTATGTCTTTGTTAGGTCATACAAAAGAACCTAAGGATTTTTCTCTTCTTCTGTAAGTACCTACAGACAACATTTCATCTTTTAGATGAGTTTTTCTCGCTTAAGTTAAATGCGGCGTTTTGACTTAAATTCAAGCTTCAAGCTATTTTTGATCCGTGGTCAATAATATAAAAAGATATTAAACTTCGGTAAACGTACCTATGTTGTAACCACGGAGGTTAACGTGGTTGTAACTATCAACTACAAGTATGGTGTACATAAATGTTAACTATAAATTATTTATAAGTTGTTGTAATTTTAAAATTTGTGAAAAATGTAAATATAATATTTATTCTAGAATATTAAGAAAACGTTGTATATTGTTCAGAAATCGTTAAAATGTATTCAACAGTTTTACTTGAGTGTAATAGATGAATTTTCATACTTAGATACGTATCATCAGCATTAGAGTATAGTTAATTACCTTATTTGCATTTAGCAGCCGGATTATAGGTATAACATATGTGTTTAAACTTGAAATATACTGCAGAAATCTATTAAGATTTTCTACATTACATAAATATTATTCTGTATCAATGTAGGTACCTATGTAATTTAGATTTTAACAAATTTTAAATATCGTTCTTTAAATGTGGTAGATTTGAATGTTTTTTGAATAATCACTAAATATTTACGTCCAGCTGACATTGATACCTTGGTAGATGCGCTTTTGTAATATATCCTTCAGTTAGAAAGATACTTTTAGTATTTATTACCAACTAGCTGACGCCCGCGGCTTCGCCCGCATTATTCCCATGTTTTCTCACTTCTTAACTTTCCCTGGGTTACCACAACTATTTTAAAACCAAAAGAACCTAAATCGGCCCAGCCGTTCACGCGTGGTGGCGTGACGTGACCAAGGGATATAGGGATTATTTTTTTATATACCTACTAGATAATCTGCACAATAATAACAGGTCACTACTTCAAAGATAAATGCATATGAGTAGTTTAACGTAGAATGTCTTAACTTTGCCATATTTTTTTTAATTCATCGGTATAAACAACATCTTTTACAATTGAGAGTAATTGTTGCCCACCCTGACTTAGCACAAACTTGGTTTTCTACGTTCGATATCAAACAATTCCAGGCGATTATAAAATACCTCAAGTATGTATACATCTTACTTAACCCCTCCTCATTATCAACAGTTGTATAGTAATTTTGTTATAGACGTATGTATAGATAAGCTAGAGTATTTATGTTGTGATTTACCGTTAAAACGTTTCTAGTCAATACTGTGAGAGTTTTGTTATATCTAAGAAATATAATTCGATGGTGGTTCGATCAGATGATCCAAGTAATATATTGTACCCATTCATTAATACATAATAATACGTTAAGCTCCAATAAATCGGATAATTAGATGTTGAATTTATGTTATGTGTTTTATGATTAGTACACAAATTAATGTAAAATAAAATTAAAATATAATATCATCACTATTTCTGTGTATTATTCCAATTCCAAATAAATATACACCTACACATAAGAAGCTCATATTTAGACTCAGACCAAAAAAATGGTTAAATTTAGTAAAACTGTATAAAACTTTAGATATGCGATAGGCTACGAAACTACGCTATAAAAGCGTAGCAAGGAGATGATTTCAACGCGTATGAAGTACCTACTATCCTACTACGAACTTGCTACGTTCCCGTAGACCCGTAGCATCACTTAGGTAGCATACCTACGAGTAGGTAAAGTAAAACCATTCTAAAAATGAACTCCCCACCACAAAACCATGTTGATTTCAACGTGTGAGAGGAAACACAGAAAAACAGAATACACAGAAAAAAAAAATACAGAATTCGGTGGAGGGCCGTTCATTTTAGAAATGGTTTTACTATACTTACTTATTTGTACAATGGAGAAACGCTAATTTGCGGAAAGTCAAAGTTAAATAAATCATGTATAAAATTATTATAAAAGGCATATTAACTTTACAAAGATGGGCTCTGATTATTGATAAAAACAAATAAATATTTCTGAAAAATTCACACAAAAATAATAATATTGAGTTGTGGTAAGTACGTATCGTCTAACTAAGATATAAACTATTCTCTTGGTATTGTTTAGTTAGCAGATATAATTATGTATTACGGTAAAATTACCTTATAAGCTAAATTTCCTTTCATCTTATGAAGGGCCTCATGAATTCAAAATATCTAGCGAGTCTAGATCTCCGGTAGAAGTATTGTGGTCTGTGGTCTAGACAGGGCGGATCTACTACTGAAGCATGTTTCTTATACTTTTATAGAGACGACACCCAGCACCATCTAGCGAAAGAATGTAATACTCCATTCTGTAGCAACATGGTCTAGTTTCTCACAGCTAAGAGTTCAAGTTGCCGTTGCCGTTCCTTGCTAGCGCCACCTACCGAGAATCTGTAAAACCATTTACGACATTTCCAAGCACGGTTAGGCTACTAGATAACAGATGGCGCTTTATTAAACAAGCCTTGCGACTCACCAATAGATGTCACTGCGTATAGAATTTGAATAAAAATAATATTTAGGTATTCATAAAATTACAAGGACATACTTATAAAAAGTATTAAAATGTCATATTATTTAAAACGTTAAAACCTACCATACTTATCACGTGTGGACTTGATTAGAGGCTAAGGAAGATCTTTATATTAATTATTTTATGGTTCTCCCCCTTTCACAGTGGAGTTTAAGGTTCTGCCCAATGAATACCATCACGGGACCCTGTGTTAGGTCAGAGTAGAATACACTCTTCTTGTATAGTTTATATACCTACCTACTTCCTTTGCTGAACTCTTAAGAGACCGGCGACAGACGAATTTCCCATACAAACGTAATACCAAAATTATTTGTAATTCAAGCATATTTACACGGAATTATCGTTTTATTATTTTCTAAATAGTATTTATCTAGGTTTCTATCGTGTTTTTTTTTACAAAATACTTACTAAAAAAAAATAATTTCATTTAAAATAAGTATTTTGTAAAAAAAACTCCATAGGAACCTAGATAAATACTATTTAAGTAATAATAATACAATAATATCGTGGAAATATGCTCAAATTACAAATCATTTTGGTATTCGTTTGTATGGAAAATTCGTCGTGTCGCCGGCCTCTTAATGAACTATGGAGTAGGTATAATAGACAATAAAAAAATATTTACCATCATGGTGCCGGGTCTACTGTCTATGTCAGTTGGTAGCAGTTGTCTTTTAGTTTACCGTTGGCGGTTGACGGCACTACTGCAAAAATCACATCGCCACAAACAAAAGAAGAAGAAGACTGACGTTTCGTCGTCATTGGCGCAATGTTTTTTATCTGTGCTATTCTTTAGGCTATCTACCGCTAGGGACGCTTTTGAAATCCGTCCACGGATACACAAACTAAACTTGTCTCATCTATATTTTCGTGGTATCGTCCATATGCGAACTTTTGTATAGTAAAACCATTTCTAAAATGAACGCCCCTCCACCGAATTCTGTATTTTTTTCGGTGTATTCTGTTTTTCTGTATTTCCTCTCACATGTTGAAATCATCACGGTTTTGTGGAGTAGAGTTCATTTTTAGAATGGTTTTACTATACCTCTGGTATGTCTAGTGTCAGTTATACAGACATGATAGCGAGAAAGTAATAGTCAATATCTTCTTTTTGGGAAATTGACAAACTTGATGTGTATCCTGATCTTTAGCCTGATTAAAGATTTGGGAAATTCTTTTCATGTATATCTTTATAATCTCCTAATATTTTGTAGACAAACTCAACTGAATTATATTTATTAAAATCATCATCAATAAATCATCAAAATTAAGTTGCCTACCTACCTTAAACAAAATTGTAATTCCTACATTTCAAATCCTACAATAAAAACACAACAAGGGAAAATAAAAGACTTTTAGAAGCATCAACTACTTTATTCATGAAACTACACATTGACATGTTGACAGGAGAGATATATTTTAGGTAGTAAAATAAGTAACACACGATCTAATCACATTAGTCGCTAAAAATAATTATTGAAATTTCAGTTTTTTTTTTGCAAGGTTAAGATTATGATTCCACAAAAGACAATTTTATCAGTCATACATAAGTTCGTGTGATTGTTCTAGTTTTTTTTTCAGAATTTATAACACTTAATTTAAATTATACAGACGTCAGAATCAGACTTGAATAGGTAAGTTACATAAAACAATAAAATTGTTTAAGCAAAAAATGTTAAAAAGCTTGTAAAGCAATAACAGTGAAGATAATAGTTTGTTACATTTCTATAAAAAACAGACATCATAATGAACTTACACAGCTAAATATTTAAAATTAAATAAAACATAGATTGATTGGAATGCTTAATTTAAGTATGATTAATATAAGTGTATTATTTAATTAAAGGTTTATTCTTCTAAACAGTTTTTACACTGATTATGTACAGACAACCATAAGTTGTCATTAAGATTTCTTTGTTATTTCGATCCTAAACCTTATAATATCTTAAGTTAACTAAACTTAAAATAAAGCACACACAAATACAAATAGTGACATAGATTTAATTATGACTAACATATTTTTATTTCATTTGACAAATCGTGAAAAAGTTTTCTGAATTTTTATATTTAAAAGTTTGCCCAAACAATTACAAAAAAATAGTCGTGATAATACGAGCAAAGGCGTTACAAGTAAAATAAATATAAATATTTAGAATATAAGTTACATTTAAAAGATAAATATTACTAGTTTAAATTACTAGATAAAAGGCTACATTGATAATTTTCAAAAGATGGTACACAGAATATTTGATTACATAACTATAGCAAGAGACCTCGCGTTGTGATCTATTTATTTATTTAGTGAATTAATTGAAAACATAGTTATGTTATAAAAAAGACATAAGTAGGTATGTACTATACCCATCGTCGAAGATATTTTTAGCTGAAGAAATCAATTGTTCCAAGTATGTTCAGATGACAAAAAGGTGGTCGTTTTGTCAAAAAGTAAGAAACCATGTATCGCAAGGTCTGCGATAGGTACCTATATCAATTTATTAACACTATCTCTGCCTATGACACACGCTCGTATCTAAGGCATGGTCTGGTGAGCTTAGTCATTTAATGTGCTGTGAGAAACGAGTGGGTACTTAGCAAGAAGTACTGTATAAACATTGTCGAGTTATTATATCAAAGAAAAGACAGCAAAAAAATATCAATGGATTTTTTTGAAGATCACATAAGTAGGTACTATATTAGGTAAATTCTTCAATTTGTTAGTCTAAGGCGGTCTATAAAGTGAAATTGTAAAAAAAAGTAGAAGATATTTAAAAGTCTAAAAGTTACCTATTAGTATAAATACTTATTAAAATGGACTGTTTTTAGTATAAGTTGATAAAAAGCTGATGTGCGTTAAGATGGCACATAAAAAAACAGTGTTTAAGTGAAGACTAAACAAATTAGTCAGCATGTCTAAAACCTTAGTTTAAATTTTCCAAAAATACCACCTTAGACATTGTACCCTGAAAGTTTAAAGATAGTGTAAAACTACTTTTTTATCTTATAGGATTATGCAGAACTAATTTTATAGGATAACATTGATATAACTACCTAAAATTCATAAAAAGGTGTATATGAGACAAAACCTTAAACTAAGTATCCATAAGGGATTTAACGATAGTACGAAAAGAGCTAAGATACTATCATAACTTATTTAAAAAGATATAAATTAGTTCTAATACCGTAATTACATCTAGACTCAGAAACCTTGAACACACTTAAATTATGTACTTACCTACTGATACACGCCTAAATTATGACATGTTCAAACTGCTTGCTTGAGAGTGCACTGTTCTTATTATACCATCTATATAGAGTTCGGCTAGATGAGAAAAAAAGCCGCTTAAATTTTTCTCCAAAAACAGTTTTGGGTGAGGAAAAAAAGTATCTTAATGCGTTGCAGAGGAAACAGTAGTTACAGAAAAGTTTAAGAGCCAACTATCCTGGGCTTTGCTTAAAGGAACATGAACTTAATGGCGCTTTGCCACCACAGCCAAGTGACGCTACTTTGCTGTGAATGCGGTCGATGTTCATCAATAACCGAATAGCTTCAGATCGTAATATATCAAATACCAAAGCTCTGGTGGCCTAGCGCCGCTAACAGTGATACAAAACATCGTTATTAATCCCGCGGCTAAATTGGCTCCAAATACATTTTAATAATCCCATTAATAAGTCATTAGGCAGACCTAAGTAATACATATATTTATAAAAATGAATGTTTTAGAATTTCCTGAGTTTAACGTCTAAAATTTTAAAAGCATTTAATTCTCCAAGTAAGTATTAATAATTAAAATCAAGGTTCCTGAGACCTAGCTTTAAGTCGGTAGCTTAAGAAGTAAACTAACTAATTATTGATTTATCATTTTGAGGGTAACACGTATTACTATAATTAATTAATACTAAGTTAATATTAAGGTGGTCGGAAAACGCAGCGTTGGACGTCCACCATCAAGGTGGACAGATGATTTGGTAAAGGCGGTTGATGCAGGCCGCGAGCGACCGTAAACCTATATGACTAAAGTCACATAGGGAGGCCTATGTCTAGCAGTGGACGTCCAATGGCTGAGATGGTGATGATGAATATTAAGGTCTAAGATAAGGAAATATATCATTATTAATTAATAATGAAAGTTATAAACGGCGATTGTCAATTTATAACTTTCATATTAATTATAACTTTAAAATTATTTTTGTGATATGAATACGAAAGAAAACTTTTATAAGATAGAGGACTACGGAGATTTAGTGGATATCATGCATTAGATCTGTCAAATACAAAAACCAGAAATGTAAGACTTTCTATGCAATCTCACTCCGATTTTAATACGAGTAGAATCGACGAGATAATAGAGTCCTTAAGGAGTATTTATTTGTATGTATAATTAAGCACAGTACCTATTATAGATAAATTTCCTTCATTAAGTAAAACTAGAATATTTATCTGAAAGTGTATTATTTACCTACGTTATTTCCTTGTTATCCTCACACACATCAAAATTATAAATTGAAAATATAGATAACTCTTACTAAAAACACATTCTAATAATTATTTGATCACTCAAACTGTTATAAGTTACATCTGTTATAAATAGAGTATAGGACTCATGAAAAAAAAAAACAATAACCCCGATTTACGTTCCTACTACACTTCTTCTTCTGGAGAGATTAGGCCCTAACTGACCACACTGGCCATGCGCGGGTTGGTGAATGTCATGTCCTTCAAACTTTTCAAAGCTCTTAGACATACCAGATTCCTCACGATGTTTGCCTTCACAGTTAAAGCGCGTGTTTTAACGCGCAACAACAACCTAACCCAACACTTCACTTCTCAACATCGAACCAATCTTTCACGAAACATATAAAGTCGCTTTTTTTCTCTTACCCACCAAAACCTATCAATCACCTCTCAAAAACGTTAATCAGATCTTTTCCCATTCGTATTGGAATAACTCGATATCTTTAATTGCCTACCAGAACGCGTTTCACGGGAATTTCAAACGCATGAGTTCAAAAAACCACCGCATTTCTAGACAATATAGGTTGATCCAGTAAGAGATATATGTTTTTGCATACAAACAACTATCCTAGGTGCATATCCAAACACTTTGATGGAATTTCAACCTTAGAAACTCGAAACTATCGCGTTTCTGGACTTCTGTTAAGAGCCACATTTGTTTGTACATACAAACAGATATCCTTGAAATTTACAACTTGGAAATCCAAAGGGAAAAAATGATTGTCATTGAGATGGTAAAACGGGTGCCGAGTACTTACATTGCAGCACTGTTGATTGACACCGTTGTTTATTGTAAAGGTTTTTTGATATTACTCATCCCAAAGTTTTCCTAAATATGAGTCCACGACCTTATATCTCTAATAATCTCCATGTCCTGGTGCTATGGTGTAATATTCAACACCACCAACCTCTAAATATCACAATAGCATGATAACTATGTAATCGTGCTATTGTGATATTTATAGGTCTTATTACAATAGTTGTATTGTTGTAAAAGCCATACTTTGTACAGAATTCTTGTGATGAGTAATATTTTACTATACTTTCTCCGTAGGTAGGAACATAAATATGATTGAAAAGTTAAGTCTAACTAATTCAATTTAGTAATTATTATCCTCAGAATTTAGACAAAAGACATCTTGCTAACCTCTCAAGGATCACAAATACTACCCTAAACTACGATATACGTCACAGTGCTTCGATAATAATTTGAATAAACACTAAACTCTACTTTATTACTTAGTATTAGGGACAGAAATCGTCTCATGCCTTACAATATACCTAGTTTTCCAGTCGTTTTCTTGGCCAGTTCAATACATTGCTTCTAGCAACATTCAAAGATTAAATACAATGCTAACTTAATTTGGATCTATAGGTGGTTAGGCACTCTAATAACCTAACTCCTAAATTACGAAGAAAACTTTCCGACAATTCCCTGAAACCAAACACTCCATAGGTACTCTTCCTCAACCTTTCATCGATATAAATTGTAAACATAATCATTACTATCCGTTCTTAAATAAAAAAATTACATACTATTTTACTTCTTTTGACAGCTAATCTGTACTAAAACTCCACAAATCCAACCCCACCTTCCAAACATTTACCAACATCAAACAGTAAAAAAAAAACACATCCTTTCTCCATCTATCTTCCCATCAACCCCTATTACTCTTCGAATCATTCAAACTGCTTGTCATAGCCACGCATAGTAAAGACTTCTTGGCCCTTTCGTTCTAAACAACCCTCCCACGCAAACAACACTTCCGAAAGTGGTTCTAAACACCAGAAAATCCTTTAGAAGTATTACCCACTTACACAAAAAACCATATAAATAAAACACACACTCAACTCCTCTCCGCGACCTTTGACCATCAGCAATAGTAAAAAAATCGTTTCTTTCCGTCCAACCACTTCACAAAACCAAACTCCCCAAGACAAAAAAAAAACCTTTTTACCCATAAAACATATGAAACATTATCCCTCACACACAAATACACACAAAATAAAAACCGATGAAAACCTTATTTTAAGACGTAGTTCTCTAATAAACAACTTAAATTATACAGGCTAAGGTTTTAAGCAGCGCTCCGCTTAGTTCTAAAATTAAATGAAATCATCCCCAAATAACAGGGATTCCACTAACTCAGTAGCCTCTGTGACTGTTGCGTAATTGCGGCGCCTTAAGAGTTTCGAGTTTTAGATCTATTCGATAATCGACTGATATCTTTTCATAACAGTAACAGTCGTGTCTCCCTCGATGTTAGAGCTAGACTGTGGACATAGACATAGACATATCTTATGGGTGACCCTTTTATGGAATAAGATGTTAATAGAGAAAGTTAATGTTAATAGTCAAAGGTCGCGGAGAGGAGTTGAGTGTGTGTTTTATTTATATGGTTTTTTGTGTAAGTGGGTAATACTTCTAAAGGATTTTCTGGTGTTTAGAACCACTTTCGGAAGTGTTGTTTGCGTGGGAGGGTTGTTTAGAACGAAAGGGCCAAGAAGTCTTTACTATGCGTGGCTATGACAAGCAGTTTGAATGATTCGAAGAGTAATAGGGGTTGATGGGAAGATAGATGGAGAAAGGATGTGTTTTTTTTTAACTTTATACCTATAAAGTTAAACCACCTTATAAAATTTTTAGATAATATTTCAGATGTTATGGAACATGTAGATAATGTAATTATAGCTGGTGACTTTAACTTGAGTTTTATAGAATGGTCTAGAACTAATAATAACTCCAACTGCTTGTCGCCCAGTAATTATAATTCTCAATCAGGTTATTCTCTTATAGATTTTATGTCTGTGAATTGTCTTGAACAATATAACCACTTAAAAAATTCTTTAGACAAGACTCTTGATCTTGTTATTTCTAATATCAATCTTGTAATCAGTGCAGCTCAACCACTGAGTAAATTTGACCCTTTACATCCCCCTTTTATCATAAATATCCCATTATTATTAAAACGAAACTTACAGCCAATTACAAAAGAGAACTATAACTATTTTAAAGCTAACTATGATGAAATAACTATTGAATTAAAATCAACTGACTGGAACAAATATCTATCTGATAACAACAGCTATAATGCTAATGGCATGGTCACTTCTTTTTACAAAATATTATTCAGTATTATAGATAAACACATCCCTAAACGCAAACGTACACACTCAAAATATCCTGTATGGTTCAATATTAAGCTTATAAAACTATATGCTGAAAAAAACAAGTTAAGAGCAAGATATAAGAAATATAAAAATCCTCGAGATAATATTGATTTTGAATTGCTTCGAAGCCGCTGTAAGTCTTATAATGACCAATGTTATAAAGACTTTTTATCCCATGCAGAAAAAAACATAGTTAAATATCCTAAATTTTTTTGGACATTTATTAAGTCTAAGCGTGACAGTAACATATCAATTCCTTCAGTTATGCACTCTTCATCCTCCAGCGCTTCTACTGGCACAGACATCGCAAATTTATTCGCTAAACATTTCTCTTCTACTTATACATCAGATAATAACCTTAGCAATACTTCAGTCCAGCCAAATACACTCACACATTTAACGTCATCTTTATCAACATCTATTAACTGTATTGGCAAATTAAGTTTCACTGAATCAGAAGTTCTTAAACAACTTAAATCACTAGACACCTCTAAAGGTGCTGGTCCAGACGGGATACCACCTCTCTTCATTAAACGTTGTGCCAAAGAACTTAGTTTACCATTATCTCTCATTATCAACCAATCACTAGCAGAAGCTACATTTCCTGACGAGTGGAAAAAAGCCAGGGTTGTACCAGTTTTTAAAAAAGGTGACCAAAACCAAGTGCAAAATTATAGACCGATATCCGTTCTATCTTGTTTTTCTAAAATATTTGAGTCACTTATCACACCAGTCATCACACGCCACACAAATTTTTCTATTTCCAGTTCACAGCATGGGTTTAGATTGGGCCGTTCCGTTGATACCAATCTAGTCACTTACATCTCTAATGTAACTCACAATCTGGACAAAGGTTATGAAACTGATGCAATTTATACTGATTTCAGCAGTGCATTTGATAAGGTCAATCACACTTTGCTATTACGAAAGCTTAATGAGCAGGGAATTCATGGATCATTCCTAGGTTGGTTCACAAGCTACTTAAAGAATAGACCCCAGATTGTATCGGTAAAAGGATATGAGTCTGAGGTTTATTATGCTAAATCAGGTGTACCTCAAGGTTCCCATCTAGGACCAATTCTTTTTACCATATTTATTAATGACATAACTTTCAAAATAAAACACTGTAGCTATTCCCTATTTGCTGACGACCTAAAAATTTATCACACCGTAAAGTCAATATCTGATATTAAACTAATCCAAGACGATATAGACTCCATCTCTTCATGGTGTAGAGATAACCTAATGGTACTTAATCCCGCCAAATGCTTTTTCATGAAATTTACAAGAAAAAAAAATTCCCTTAAATCAGACTATCACATAAATAATACACAAATTGTTCAAGTCAGTGAAATACGCGACCTTGGTGTAACGCTAGATAGTAAATTAAGTTTTACCACTCACTATGATAAAATTACTAAAAAAGCTGCTCAAATGCTTGGATTCCTAAAACGCAACACAAGAGACTTCAAAAAGATTACCACTAAAATTATTCTGTTCAATTCACTTGTAAGAAGCATTTTGGAATATACTTGTATAGTTTGGAACCCATTCTACGCAATTCATTCACAAAGATTGGAAAGCATTCAACGTTCCTTCACCCGTCATCTAGCTTACATATCTCCACAAATCTCACATAGATCTCCTTACTTACAACGACTTAATTATTTTAACATGCATTCGCTCTATAACCGACGGATCACACAACAGTTAAAATTTTTACATAAAGTAGTTAACAGAAAAACCGACTGTAGTGACATTCTTGATAACATTGGTTTATCTGTCCCCACTAGAATTCCTAGACAACCAATTAATAAGATATTTAACACACCATTCTGTAAAACTAACATTGGAATACGAGCCCCTATTATTCAACTTTGTAACCAATATAACTACATTATTAAACAGCTTCCTAATTTGGACATCTTCAGTGATAACATATTTGAATTCAAACAAACAGTGCTGAAACATTTTCAGCACACAACAAATCGTGACATTGATTAATTGTAAGACCTCCTTATATTTATGGACATTCTTTATCTTATTTAAAATTTTTAGTTATAATTTATTATTATTATTGTTTTTTCTTTCTCATTAATTTTTTCTTTCTCATTACTAATTAATTTTAATTTTATTTAATTTAATACTTAGTTTTATAGTTTTATATGTCAATGTTATTAATCATTGTTGTGCTGGCCTATTATAGGCACATGTTACAGTTAAAAGACTGAGTATAATACCGTTTACAAGTGATGTGTAATTGTGTGCTGTTGGCTGTGCCTAAATTAAATAAATAAATAAATAAATAGAGTCTGATAGTGTGGATGGTGTGGATACGCGATAATAAGCACTTTCCAGTTATCAATTTTGGCTATTAAATGAGGGAATCTATTCTCAAAAACCTTTAACAATCAAGAAAGACCAAGACTTTAAACCAACCATGCGTTGATCCATAAAGAGTACCTAACTTTGCCATATTTAATGAGTTCGAATATTTGCTGGGCAACATCGATTTCGGTTTTGTGGACAACATTCACATTGATTTTATCACTTTAATGCAGGTTTTGTAAAACACCTATAAGCTTTTGAAATAAAATAATGGGTTCACACACACTCATTCACTTGGCGATCAAACGTATTGGTGGTAAAAATAATTATTACATACTGTTAGACTAAAATTCAATTTGGTAATCATGCTCATTCTTTGGGGAGTAAAACAATCGAGACAGACATAAAGATTACGAAAAAGGTATATCATGTTAATATGCTTTATGATTATCTAATAGCAACCGCGAATTTATGCCTGTTAGGTTTTAGTGAATATATAGCAATGCACTTAGCCTACAAATAAAAGTATATTGTGTAAGGAAAGTATAGATATTAGGTCTTGGAGTGATATAATTTTGTAGGTTGGTTTTGTACTTTCACGCAAAAACTACTGTACCGACTTGGATGTAATGTGATATGGACATAATTTGTGTGCCGGGAAAGGACTTAGATAGATATAAAGTATTATTAATGATTCAATGTAATAGCGTGCACCGCCATAGTACCTCGATTGTGAAGAATAAGAACAACTAGAAATAGTGAAGAATTGAAAAAAAGAAGAAATTTAACAACTTTTTATACCTATTTTACTTATTGAACTATTTTAGCTAACCTTGTACTTAGAATCTAATTTTTTTTTGTTGCTTTTTATTTTGTTATTTTATTTTTTTGTTATTTATTATGGGTACTTAATAAGTAGAATATGTAGAAACAAGTTAAAAAGTTATAGAACTAAAATAAAATATGGCTGAGAATGCCTTAAAGTAATTATTTATTTAAAGGTTATTTTTTTTTATTAGTGTAGTAGTAGGTAATGTGCTGGTAATAATTTCGAAATGTAGACTGCTGTATTAAGTTATGGAATAATTTATAAAATGTAATATTATGCGGTAGTAATCAAACAGATGTGAATATGAAAAAGAAATATTTGTACTTTCTATTTTCGTATAAAAATATATTTCTTTCGGAGGTCATTCAACGGTCTCAATACTTAACCTAGGTATAAAAATATATCTCTGTTATATTATATTACTGTAAACAAAAATGTTGTATGGAACCCAAAATTTATCTTTAACGATATAAAAATATAGCTCTTGGTATAAAATATAGACTATATCCATTAACAAACATCGCCAGAATCAACGGTATTATAATTCAAATGAACACTAGCTATCAGTAAGGCAGATTGTGGATAACAAATTTTAAACTATTAGCGAAACATAACAAAGATTAGATTTCTTAACAGTCCGATACATTGAAGGCATTAGTGGAAACCAATTCTAAATAGAGTAATTTCTTACTATATTGTGATTAAAAAAAACCTTATATCTATATATTTTTTGTAGTTTTCTAATTTTTTATGATTTTTTTGTATTTTTTTTTGTTTTTTTATTAGTTGGTAACAATAACTAATTACTATATTAGCGAATTAATTAAGGTATAGTTACTCTAGGTACCTACTTATGATTATTGCGTAAATAGAAACGCATTAAATAATAGATTTAATAGATACCTTAACATCGTCAAAATGTTAAAATAAAACAAATTTCATAAGACCATATAGTAGCTTAAATAGAATATGAGGGTATTAAAAGATGGGCATCAGCATAGGAAATAAGATTGGAAGATAGTTATTTTTTGATTAAAATAAGACCTTATGGACAGACCAGTACAGCATTTATTGGGTAGGCTATTAGCACATTTCGACACAAGAGAAATATAGTTTGATATTGATATTAACATGCAGGCGAAATCTTCGCGGCTTTGTTTAAAGATATCTATTGATGTCAAAATTTACTAGGTACTTTAAAGGTCATTTTCACCATTTACAGATTAAGCTTCAGATAGGTCTGACAGATATTTGTACCAGAATCTGTAGTATCTAGCAGATAAGTTACAGATAATCTTTCACTGGATCTAAAAATCGAATAGATCAATCGAAATTATTATTGGATGATTGTGGTTTCGACTGCAATATGCCCAAGAAATAAAATAAAAATGAGATAGCTTAATGGAGGGAGACAAAATACCATAAAACCATAATTAATTTTAGGTAGAGAGATAAAAGGGACAATTTGAACATAATAGGTGAGATTTTTGATAGAAAACATGAACTATGCAGTTCTTTAAGTACCTATTGCAACTACTATTCATGTTAATTTCACACACCACGGCTCTTTAATTAGTTCCTAGCCTAAATGACTCCATAAGTTTTTAAATTTGGAGGAAAGTAATTAGTAAGTGATTATTTCAAAGATAGAAATGCATAGCCTTAGTAATTTTAGTAAAAAAACAAAATCTTTTTTTTAATTTTACAAAGCTTTTATTTTTGTTAGGCAGAAAACAAGGAGTAATCCCTTGATAGATGCTGTTATTTTTTGGGTGTACGTGAATAAATAAAATTATACTAAAAATATTATTAAATATTTAATTTACTATATAATTAATATTCCTATACCTATTTCTATTCCGATATTTAGTGGCAATCTTTATAAGAGCTCTAGCTACATACGAAGTAATAATCAATCATGAAGAGCAATATGAATGAATATAATTAAACTATGATTTTGGACAAGAAAAATACTGATAATGTGCTGACTAAATAAAATACTAAATTTTAACTTACGAAGTCATAATTATTCTAAAGTGTCAAACGATGTCTTGTATAAAATGAGGTAAGTACTTATACAAATTTTGCTATAACATACTAATTTATGCGTAAATTTGTACTTGCCTAGAATGAATTCACTGCACGTAATAAAAAATACTTGTCTAAGTAAGGATAAAAAAAACAAATTATAAACTTATAAATTTATTAGGAAGCAACTTAAAGAAAACTTAGCATTTGATCACCTGCAATTAACCTTACATAAATAAAATATATACCATTACAAAGCATTTTGTAAAACCAAAAATAATATAAACAAAAAAAGACCAGGTTTTATAGATAGTACCTATAATAATGAAAAATTAAAAAACAATATAAACCAAAAAATAAAAAAATCATGTTAGTACCTAGTAATGAAAAAAAAATGTGGTTATTTACAAATGGTTACAAATTTTTCTTTTATCGATTTACCTGCAGTGCAGCTGTGTCTGAAATTTTCTCTCAGTAAGGCATTCATTATTCTAAAACTTATAGAATTTTTTAAGAAGACATCCGTTTTTGTTGTTTACTTATTTTGATAATTCTAATGGATCTATTCAACAATACGATTACTTATTGCTTAATCAGGGCTCGTTTAGAAAGCTGGTTAATCTATGTTTTATAAACTACTTCCCTCAAAACATCTGTTTATGTGTAGGTGTTGTTAATTTAATGTGTTATTAAATGATGTGTTGGCTATGCGTCTGCGCAGATAAGACAATGGGAGCGAAGACCAATACCTTACGAAATGGATCCGCTTTACCGAAAATTTACAAAAAAACCCGAAACTGTTCATCAATACTATAAGAAGTATAGTAAGTTACAGGTTAGTCTTTGACTTTGATTGAAATTGGAATTTGTTAGTTTTCAATTATGAACTATGCGATAAATTATTAGTATTTGAGTATGTTTATTAGATAATATAGAGCTAATAAAATATATTTTAATTAAGAAGTAAAAGAGGTATGGTTTCGGCTCCTATTTCGTGTATTGTTCTTTATAATTTCTTGGGAACATGTCTATAAGAACCCTTACGTTTACTAAATTTACAGTAGCATTGGCGCTACGGGCAGTGGTGCACGTTAGTCGTCACAGAAATTATGGAATAATCCGATAACCTGCTGGCTACATGACGCACTTATAAATGTAGCAACAACAGAGACCATCCCTTGCCTCACGTTAGCTCCGAAAGCAACGGCTAGCAAAGGGACTACAGCATAACAGGAGAATGAGTACTATAGCGTGTTGAATACTAGGATTTCGTGTTTCGAATGATGATTGAATTTTGAAACAAGTTGGTGAACAAATAAGTTGTATATCAAAAGTAAGTACCTAAGTGTGATTATCGACTGAGTGCATTGCTATAACACTACGCCCTAACTGTTTAGTATCATAATTATCTATTTAAAGGGATTCATATTATAATATCCTACAATTTTAAATGAATAGATCTGGAAGCTAATGGATTTTATAATAATGATGAATAGTAATGGTTAAGATATTTAAATATTTTGTATACTTAAAATAATCTACGAAATCCAACCCAAACAAGCTTTTTTTGTGAAAATGTTCCGAAAGTTTAAAAAAAAAAACAAAATGTATGTAAAAATTCCCACTGCTGAGTGCTAACCGCCATCCCCACCATTACCCGTTTCCGTAAAAATCAAAATATGAAGTTAATGTAGATCCTATTGAAAAAGATCTAAATTTTTAAACACATAAATTATAAAAAGTGTGTGATAAGGCACACTTATTTAGATAGACGAATATATAAAAAACATATATTCCTGATTGTATTATTAAGGATATCTGATGATTAATACTATAGGATATAATTGAAATTGAGTTTTAATTGTAAAATTGTAGTTTTTAAGACCAATAAACGCCGTTTTGATATAATGATTATTTAGTAGTAAATATTTTAATACTAAATCGGGAAATATTACGAGCACATTGTATAAATTATTATTAGTCACGACATTCCAATAATTGAACACAAAATATTAAATACAAAGTTGTGAAAATGTATGTGAAAGTTTAAAGTGTGCATTGGTTTCATGGTTTTTTTTTATTAAGAAATGGAATTAAAGGAAACAGAAAAGTGAAAATATACATTCGAGTTAACAAAAAAAGGTTGCCACGTATCTTCTGTTTATGTTCATTGTGGTAACCTAACATACCTTTAAATATAAAAACACAACGTTTTTAAACTCAAAGGTATGTATTTAATCATCATAATCATTTCCCACTGCTGAGTATAGCCCTATCCGTCCCACCATTACCCAAATCCCAAAATATTTTTTCAATATCCGAATAAATAGATAATTCAAATCAAAGAATAATGCACAAAATTTGGGAAAATAACACGAAAACAAAAAGATACACAAACCTTTTAATAAGGTATGTGTTATGATCATCATAATCGGTTCCCACAGCTGGGTATAGAACCTCCATTCCCACCATTACCCATTTCCCGATATATATTTGTAAAAGAAAATAAAACGAGAAAATCCTTCGTTCTAAAAATTTTATGGATACTGTCGCGACTATGAAATCATATAAATAAAATGATTTTTATTTTTTTCATGTGCTGTATGGTGACAAAAATATTACTTTCGATTGCTTGATTGATGTAATTGATTTGTTTTATTTATTTTTTAAATATTGTTTCGCCTTTAATCCATGTAATGTCAAATTTCCATAATTTCACTTCTGATAAAATACTTATTACTGCTAGTCCTACATAGTTTTAAGATAATAATAATAGTATATAAGTACTAAATAATTTTAAAAGAGAAAAAACAAAGTTTTAAAATATTGTGTTATTATCCGAATAACAAGAATTTTAGCTATCTATTCAAATATAAGGCTATTACGTGACCGAAAAATACAACATTAACTATCTAATAATTAATTTAACTATATTTCCAAATAATATTATATTAATTTCACAAATCTGTTCAAAGGTAAATGGAATTTACTTTTATAATAAAAGGGGAGAACCTAATTAAAAGATGGGTATGATGCAAAATAATCACATTATTAGACGTAACAATATTTTGTTTACGTATGTATATTTCTTGCAATAAATGATGTATGATTTATGGTATGTTTGTTAATTGCATATGAGGGTAAAGTAATTATTTTTGACTATTTTCATTTTAATATAAAGTCTACAAGGCTATGATTCATTAATCATCCCCCATGACAGACACCCCTAACCGACTACGTCACAACATCAAATCTTAGATTATAAATATACTCGATATATGAGTTGAGTAATTAAGTATATTTAGTGAATATTTAATTAATGCTTAAGAAATATGCTGATTATTCATTATGTGAGTAAAATATTAAAGTAATTTGCATAATTGTCTCTTACGTTCAAGATTAATTATTACAAATAAAGTTTAGTATATTTCTATGTTATTATGTAGAAATACATACAAATATTATTCTTGAAAAAGGGTTGAATATTTAAGTATAATGGATAGTTATTTTTTAAGAATTAGAGTAGGCAAGTTATAAAATAATCGTAACTGATTATTATTATATTTATTGAATGAGTATATTATTTAAGCATATAAAGTATCCGACTTCAAGAATTTAAAAAGCATAGTAATTTACATAAGTAGAATATTATTATATTTGAAACACGAGGTATATTATACTTTTGACTATCAAGTATACAAAGGTTATTAAGTTTAGATAGATTGCATGTTGAAGTAAAATATTTAAGTGTATTGGATAATTATCTCTTACGAGAGATAATTATATGAAGTGATAGAATATTATAGATGATTATATTCAAACGACCAGAGATATTATTTCGTATAGATAGTATTCGGCTTGCAAACATTATAACATTTCGACGACTTTTATATAAGGTTGAATAATATTTACGTAATATATTCAAAGCTAATAAAAATGTTCAATGATATTTAAATAAGAGCTGTGAGAGTATTAAAAATCCTACAGTATAACAACAAAATATACCTTCAAAAACAACATTACTTTTTCCGACAGACGATATAGCCTATACATTAATAGAAGTTGAAATAATGAAAAATATATACTCCCAGGAATAAATCCGAAAATTTAAATTTTTTTAAAAAAAGGTTCGTGATTTCTCGTTTATTTCAATATGAATTTATGTAATTCAGTGACATTTTTAAATCAGCAATCGTTGTATAATTATTTGACATGTATAGATATATTACCAGGAAATTGATGATTGAATACTAGAACAAACATCGAAGTTAACAGGATTACAACATTTAGCTAAATATTTTAACGAACTGCCCTACACTACTGTGCGTAAATTACATAAACTAGTAAACGGTCTAACGTGCGAAATTTGAATCTTAAGAGACATCAATAATAAACATTAGAGCGAAAAATATTTCAACAGGTGCATTTGAATTCTAATGTACATACTTTCGAATTCAAATGAATCTGTTGGATTATTAACCAAAGAATATACCTGAGGCTGTACGCATGCCCCGCCAATATAGCTATCCGAACTGTTCAAAAACTTCCAAGTAGATTATCAATTTATTTTATAACAAAGAGAATTCACGTGATTAAGAAGTTCAATCACTCGACGTTTCGACTACGACAAGACAGTCATTTTTCGAAGTGAGTTCCCGTTGTTATAAAATAGTGTAACTCACGAAAATTTCCTAATGTACGCGGTAGTCAGAGTTTGCTAGAAGAATAACATATTGTCTAATTGTTAACACGAAGCACTCACTGGGACCGCGTGGTGAACAGTTCTGAACAGCCCAGCTGCTCGAGCAGCTATCAGGTGGGCACATCGTCATTGTTCTCAAACTCCAGCTTCACGTCGCCGCCGAGACCTTCCACGTCTACCTCGTTCTCAGTCGCGTTCAACATATTCAACGTTACCTGCGGATAGATACATATATGATACTGATACTTTGGTTGGATTGTTTAACAGTATAACCCGCGCAGATAGAAAATTGATTTGAAAATGGCGGCGGGTACGTATGGTACGATTGGCAAAACAAGGATAAAAGTATAGACCGCGATAGAGAGTGAGCGAGAACGCATGCGAGCGGACGCCATTTATAAATCAATTCTTTAAGTGCGCGGCTTATACGATTGAAAACTTCAAGTGTAGGACTGTGATATGGTGTACTCAATTAACCTGATCTGATCAGGCATCTTGTTGCTTATTGCTTACTATTTCTGATTAAATATTTACTTTATATTGGCATCGTCTAATTTATTCTCTGTTTGTTACAGTCAGCAAAAAAAAATGGTCTACCACCACGGTCTACGGTTGAGATTCGTTAAATTATGTTAGAAAAGTCAACCATATCGATCATCATATCGCACAGAAACTTTTATTTTTTATTATATTTCTGTTTAAATATTTACTTTATATCGACATCATCAAATTTATTCTCTGTTTGGTACCTATTATTGTTGTTTCGTGACTTTATCAATTGATTTAATTAATTAATCAAATAATGTAGCCAACATTTTTTTTTTATTTAAAGCATTTTTATTAAAAGCAAGAAATATAAAAAATATATGGGACACAAATAGAGATTCTTATGCAAAATGTCTACTACATTACGTATAAGCACCTATTAAGAGAAAATAAACTCAACAAATTATTCAAAATCTGCATATTCAAACAATTTGTTGAGTATCTAAGGAAGTAAAGCCGAGACAAAGTATTTAGCAATGATATTAAGGATGCTGCAAAAAGTATTGTGTGCACACTTTTGTAACACTGAAAGCGCGCTGAAATTTTGTATACCTAGTGTAATATAGTGTAATTTTGTATGGTGCGTGCATGTTAGGCGTTAAACGCGCGTTATCAAACAGCCCGATAAGCGCTTGTCATCTGAACGTAGCTTTGTTAGTAAAAAAATATATGGATTATGTTTTCTAAAATAAACGATTAATAATAATTATAAACCTTTTTTAAAAGAACGGATTAGTGCCCGATTATAAACAGTTATTTTTGATCGTTTTGTTAACCTTACCCAGTAACGATTATTCAGTAGTGACAATGCAAATGCAATGAGAAAAATTTATGCGTTTTTTGATATACTATTTTAATTATATAACGTATTTCAAACTTTTCCTAAATAAAAGAATATGGCTTGAAAGACTGGCCTGCGTCGGGCATGCGCAAAGCAAATTATTGATCATAGCATCCAATGTTGAAGAACATTGTACCATAGAAGACCTTTAGAGATAGGTGTGTGCTCAAAATATATCTATTTCGAATTAATAAGAGTGGGCGTTGGAGTTCAGTATTAATTACTAATGTTTACTTTCAAGTGTTCATTTATATTAGCCAGAAAAGTAAGTAGTGTTAAGGATTATGTGTGTGATTTTTTTTTTAAAGTGCCGCTTTCGTAGTTTTGAAATATCTATGTTTTTATTTTTAATTAATCATCAAGCAAACTAAGACTGATAAAAAATATATATAAAAAAAAATTGAAGCGCGAGTAAACTTAATCACATGCTCACGTGCAAAATCCATAACCATAACAATAGCATACCATGCATCGCGCTAAAACTAAAAAATTCAAACATCACTAATACGGCACAAAAATAAAAAAAATATCAAATCTAATAAATGTGCTACAAAGTGTAAAATAGTCAGTGAATGTTTGAACCTCCGCGTTCTTCCCTAACACGCTCCGGGGATTGACCACAGTCATGGGTGATACCTGTGCTGGCTGGTGGTTTAGCGCGTGAGGGGCGTTTACCAGCCGGACCGGAATACCTGCGTCTTCAAACGCCTTCTTCTTGAGCGTCGTGCAGATCTGCGACCTAAAACGTTTACCGCTGTCAGCACTTCTGTTCAAAGCTTCATTAAGATTCTGACTGGTGCTTCAGAACCACCGGTCTTTTACGTCGCAAAAAGGAGTGGGAAATGTTCATTAATTTAAATTAAAATTATCTTAAAACTCCTTCTTTAGTGCAATTAGATCGTAACGACTAACCCAATACAAATCTAATTGTAGCTTTTACTGCAGTGATGCTACAATTCCCTGCGAGATGCTGACGGCTAAATCAATAAATAAATGGTGACACTTACTGCAGTTACACTAAAGAGCGTCAGATTCAATAATTGGATTAACCCTCTATTGCATACAGAGCCATATTTGGCTTTTTAACTTTAGTAATTTTTTTCTACCCTAATTAAAAACAAAAATTTTCATCTTTTATTGTAATAATGTTAAGTACATCAAACTGAAACGGAAAGCAAATTTTATTGTCTATAACAAATGTAGCCTGTCAGTATACCTTCATTTTTCTCCGATGCGTACGCAAACTTGTGTCAAGTTAATTTTACTGCAGTTTTGTTGTTGAAATTAAAATAGAAATTGTTAGAAAATTGCTTTTAAAAAATATTAATAATGTTCCATAGAGCTTCTTCTATTATTCCCTGTTGAAGATTTTTTTAAATATATGTTTTTTGTTTATTATTTTCACCATTTTATATAGGAGCCATTTTTGGCTTCTTATGCATTTACGGTAAATACGCTTACGCCAAATATGGCTTAGTATGCATTTAGAGTTATTTTTTTCTATGTCTTCATAATGCTTTCTTTAGGCTTTTATGACACTGCTAAATGCACTAATTATTTTCCTGGCGTTAGATCCCTTAGTAACGATATTTCATTATCCGAATCCGATGAAGACGTTTTTGTGGCGACGTATACATGTCACTATTTGATTTCAAGCTTGTCATTACCAAACATTATTGCAAAGCTGGCAAGAGTCTTGGTACACATAGTGCCGAACATACCTCGTTAAGAGATGGTACACCTACCTCAAGATAAATTGGTACGCGTACGATCTCATACACGTCGGCAAGGGGCACATAAGATCACGATAAAAGCGCAACCTCTAAATTCAGTGCGGTCATGTATAATTGGCATCAGGCATAATTGAAATTTTTTTGGTAAATCGGTACCAAATAATCGTCAATTATGCCAAAATTACTGTTGTTTGTTCGTTTTCATATCAAATTTGAGGAATGTGACGTTTTTCTTTGCTTGAATGGGAAAAGAAACTGTTTTAGAGAATTTAACCTTGTATGAGTGTTGGTACTTTTTGTGCATAGGAAGCCAAATATGGCGTAAGCGTATTCACCGTAAATGCATAGGAAGCCAAAAATGGCTTTTGATTTTATTTTCTAAATAAGAAGATTATTTAATTATTTTATTTTATATTTTGTCTATTAAGCCCTAATAAAACACATTATATTCAACAAATATTTTTTTATCACATTTTTAATAATTCATGCAATAGAGGGAATAACGGTTAGAGGTTCCTGTAATGAGATAAGTTAGAAAAGGGAAGGTACTTACACTGTGCGGTTCTTGATATGCTGACTGAGTTTGTTGAGGTCGATCGCGAAACGGTGAACGCAGCCGCGAAGCATATCTATCTCCTCCTCGGTCCATTTTCCCCTGTAGACAAGACAAACTGATTTATAATACGCCACAACAACGTTGCCCATTTATATCAATATAATAATAAATTATAGTCTTCAAACTAAATTTTTTTTAATTGTCTAATAGTGAATATATATATTAAGTTATAGTATATTACAGACAGGGTCAATCAATCTAGGCTTATTATGATAAAAAATAAAACAGAATGCCCTGATGACTAAAAATCATGTTATATATTTTACTAAGACTTTTAATGTTCGAACTTTTAATAATATTTTTCATTAGGTGTTTATTAGGTCAAGAACTTCATTTGCTATTAAAGCAGCCACCTGGCTGTTCTAAAAAACTAAATCAGTACCTAATTAAAGACATTGATATCCGGATTGACATTTTCAATTAGTTAAATATGTCGACATTTACGATAGTCGATGTTCTCATTTATTTTTCTAAATGACTTTACGAAAACAATCTGGCTTAGAACAGAAAAGGTAGTCGCGAGTAATAAAATTAAGTTAGAGGTTTATTAATTGTTTATCCATTACATTGCTATTAGTGAGTTTAAGCGTGTTTATCTATGACGTGACAAAACTCATAATATTAAAAAAAAACCTTCATCCTGAAAATGTTTGTATGACGTAATCTCAGTTACCCATGTCAGCCTTATGTTTCAGGTTAACAAGATGGCGCCCGTTGCGCGCGCAGCAAATCTAACAGAAAGCAGCCTCCCGGCCCGGGCGAGAAATCAATACAACTTCACGTACGCATCACCAAATATAATTAACAGAATTATACTCAAATTGTTAATATTTATAATAACAAATTGGAGTAGAGAAATACCAATAACTGAAAAAACTTGAAATGTATGAGAAAATAAAGTCTGGAAATCGAAAGAGTTTAAAGTCAAGACAAAGGTTCTATCAGAGGCCAGTATTAATGTGTTTTTAAACAAAACCAACATGGATGAACTTCGGTATACAAAACTGTTTAATACATGGTTACATGTGTATAATGGCAAATGGATTTTATAAACAAGATGGCTAACAAAACAAACAACGCAACAGGCATGTGATAAGAAACACAAACAAGTCATTCCATTTATCAGAACCGAAGTAAAGACGGAAACAAAATCCAATTACAAATCATAACCCAATGAAATGACAAGCAATATACAATACATTTAGTGTTTCTATAGCGTACCTTAGATTAGCCGTTGAATCTAATCTAATTCCACAGATCCTTAACAAGTTCCGTCAAGGTAATGATTAAATTAGCAAAATATAGCATGATCTTGAAAAATATGAACACAGTAATGAAGTGGACGTGAACATGGAATCTTACAGAAGCGAGGATTATATGTATTATAAACCAGTAATTCTCTTTGTTTATTAAACACACAACACTAAACAACACTAGAAATATTGATTTAATCATGGTTACAAGAAATCCAAATTTTGAATTAGATTTAATAGTTTTCGACGGATCAGTTGGGACTGCCATTTCAGTTAGGACTGATATCACACTGCGAAGGCACCTAGGGCCCGATAGTGGGATAGATTGCGCAGGTGCGTACCGAGGCAGCCTAGAATCTAGCTCGACGAAGGTCAAACTAAACATGAGCAATAACTAGGGCAAACTAGATCATATGCTCGGAGATCCATATAATTTGTTAATGGCAGGTACAATACCATTACATTACATATATTATGCAGTAAAGAAAAACAAGCAAAACTGTGTGTGGGATCAGAGTTCTCATACGAACAAATAAAATAGACGGTCCCGTTGTGATATTTGAACGTTATGTAAAGAAAATAATGTAAAAACGAAGAAGAGTTGACTGTGAGAAGAAGAAGAAGAAAAGGCCTCCCTTGAAGAGTATTTTCTTATTGCAACTTAAGACATTATTATTCATACGTTGTTTAAATAACAACGTTTGTTTAAGATTTATCACGTCTCATTATCAAGACATACGCTTGTATTACATACTATTAATTACATTGAGAGAATTGAAACACAAGCAGCAATAATAATAGATATACATAAGATTATTATGTAAATATTTAGATTGCCGTCAGAAAACAAAATTCGTCAAGGGACGCCATCTTTGTCGAGATTGCGCAGAATCAATTTCATACCTCTCTTTAGAGCCTTTAAATAAATATGTAAAGTTACCAATACAGACAATAAATAAATAAAAATAATGTCGAGAAAGCAGAAATATGCAGTAAGGAGGAAAACTTTTAGCTCCTAGAAGAAAATATTGTCATTATAACTTTTGAATGCGACGCCATTTTTGGAGCCAGTGCGCAGACTCGAACTATGGTATAGGTATCGGAACGTCGTGTCAAATAGAACGGTTTCAATACCAATACGAAAAAGGAAGAAATTAAAAACCGTAAAAACTTATGTTATTAGAGGAATATTTGAAAAAGTTGATGATGACATCGACCATCAGTCGACTCATTTTATGCCAGCAACGCCATATTTTAGAGACTACACATGAGATGTACTTCCATCACTTTAAGATTCTACGAAAAATATAGGTCTGAGCCATGTGAGAGATAACATTTTACTGCATAAACTCATACGGATATGAATTACATTTAACGAAAGTAGCATACCTTTAGTTTCTAACATCTTTGAATAAGGCACAGAATCGGAGTTGAAATGTAAAATTAAAAAGGAGAAGTGACAAAGATCGAATCTAGAGTATGACTTGAAAAAGAAAAACGAAAACAGAAACATCCCTTCATGAGTTGTTCTCCGAAATAACAACAATTCCAGCGACACCATCTTTGATAGTACTACGCATGCTCAAACTTTTTATACGCAGCATCTAATGAACAAATTGCGCAGGGACGCCACGCCGCCGCCATTTGCCTGACATTGCGTAATACACAATGGCCTGTAATGCCTGTAAAAAATATGAATATGAAATAACCGAGACAAAAAAGAATACAACTAGCTTTCTCTCATGAATTGTTTTCCGAAAATACAACATTTCCAGCGACTCCATCTTTGACCAGTAGGTGCGCTGAAACTGTATTTCTGCGCAGCATCTAACAAACAGAACGCGCAGGGACGCCACGCGGCCGCCGCCATTTGCAAAACACGAATGAAACAAAATGTCTGACATTACAACGCCCTATAATGATGATAACAATATGAATATGAACAAACCTCGTCAAGGCGAAATTAAAATCCATAGCGCGCAACTAGAAAACTAGTAGTATGATGAATTGTTAAAAAATATTGATGTATTCGTTTTGCTGCAAACCATTCGTTTGTTATACGTAAAATAAAATTTCAAATACCTGGATAGTTTTTAAATGAGACTTGAGCTAACTTTAGTAAACGAAGATCACGACTAAGCGACGAAGAATAAAATCTGTAAAACGAAACAAAGAGATCCGTCTGCGTTACACCTTCTGCAAGAAACCTGAAAACAGAACGCTTACCTTTCTTCAATCGTGATCGTTGCACTGAGCGCCATGGCGACACCGCGCCCCAGCGACCAACACAATCACATAAAGTCACTGAAAATTAAACATGATGGAAGCAGCCGATCAGTTCGCGGGTCGCGCAAGCACTGAACCCCCTATCCAGACAGGGCGTTGCCTAGTGCAAGTACTAAAGGCTGCAAGTTCGCATGCGCTTATACCCGGTCGATGCGACCCCCCCGGGAGGAATAATTACAGGCTAGACAGCTAGCTAATCTATCAGAATTAATATTTTGTAACGTTTCCGTAACATCAAACGAAACGATTAGGACTGGACAGTTTATCAGAATTATATTTATAATGATTTGTAACTTCAAACGAAACGTTTAAAGATGAACAATCTCAAAAAATGTATATTTCAAAACGTTCAATCGAAAACGTTTAAGATAATTGACCTGTTTGTCTTTTATTTTGTTCTGGTTTATTTATCAAAGGAATTTGAAATATCTACATAAAATATGTAAAACTATTGTTATCATTACCATTTTAGCCGTCACTTTGGATGTCTACATCAAAATTACCTTAAAGACCTTGGTTGTATAGTATTATTTGAATACATCCATACTATACTAAAATTATATATGGGAAAGTATATGTGTGTCTGTTTATCCGTCTTTCACGACAAAACGGAAACGGGCTGACATGTCATGATTTTTTAGCTACGTTTTATTTTAAATATCGAAATCAAGAGCAGACCTTTGCCCAGCAGTGGGACAATGTATGTAAGGTACCCTCATACGCTGCTACGAAAGATGCCAGACAGTTAATATTGCTGGACAATACACCCAGTAACTAGCCCCGTGATAAGCTCGAAGCTTGTGTTACAGGTGCAATACTGATCACCAATATCTATTATTAGCATTGATGGTAAAAGCACTCTAAATTCGTATTTTAACTTTTAATTCTAATCGTAGTAGCAAAATACACTTAAACTTAAATCTTCGGTTTTGAGTCTTTTTCCCGCAGTCTCAAATATCCACCTATGAAACCTCAAGAAGACTTAAGGTAAATTTTGGAATTTAATTCAAGAATGTAAGTACAATCTAAGAGACGTTATGTAAATTATCGTCTCTACAAAGATAAGGCATCTTGTGAGCTAGTTGATAGTAACTATTGATAGGCATCATTCGTTATTTCCATACTTTGAAGGAGTACTTTGGAGAGAAAAAAAACACACCAATGAAGTGGTAACTACCAAGTTTTGTAAGCAGTAAGGATGAAAATTTTCAGATTGCATCTCAAGGAATTCAATAATTTATTCCCAGGAAACCCATAAAACGCGGGCAACGCCCTGTATTGAAATAAATTGAAACGAACGGGAAACGATGTACCTAGATATTAATAACCGTACTAACTATTGATAGGCTAGATACCGGTGGACATAGAGAGCATAGGGTGGACTGTTGTCAAAAATCAAAGGTACACGCACACATACATCAAAATCCAGACACAATTTAGGGAGATGGGTCTGAACGGGACCCGTATATAGGGTGATTCCTCTTGCACTATCGATCGTGTCTGGTCTGTCGAAATGTCCATATAAGGTAATGAATCAGGCTCCTAAGGGGAATTAGCGGGCTAGAGGGGGGCACCCTTCATCCCGCTAATATCTCCATAGATTCATTTTTATAGATACACTTATATTCCGCTATGGCGCCAGGGGTGGTTGGGTGGATTAATAATAGTTCCGATATTGATTTAGGGTGCGCTAAGACACAGTATTATCGTTACATGCAAATGAAGCTAGAGCAGGGATGCTATTGTTTACGCATTTTGTTTCCCAATGGCTACGAGTATTACAAGACTATTATTTTATTTACGAGAGATTTCATGGATTTTCCGAGTTTACACATGAATTTCAAGGGATTTCTTTTTTTTTGTTTATTAAAATTAAAACCTGTCAGAATATCAGAATGCGACAACATTTTCGCATACATAAATCAAATTACTAAATAAAGTTATCATAATATATAACTAAACAATATCTATTTAAAAAGGAATTTCAAGGGGTAAAAAGCAGTGTCTACTTATTCATCCTTGGCGAGAGCGATTTGGCCTTAACTCACCAACTCACGAAATGCAACCCGTACTTCGCCAACTTGGTGAGTTAAGGCCACAATGTCACAACACAATGTCTTGCAAATTTTTCAAATTTCTCAGAGCATGCCGGTTTCCTCACGATGTTTGCCTTCACCATTGGAGTGTTTTCATACATACTCATTTTCAAGAAGCAAAATCCAGAGGTGCGCGGCAAGTTTGAACCGTATTGATTTGATCGAAGTCGAGTTTCGAGACGGTTATATATTTGCACCTAATGATGAAAATGGAGGGTTCTTAAGGGTAAACGATCTACAACCCAACTCGTTTGTCATAAAGTCTAGAAACTCTCGAAACGTTCTCCCCAATGAACCCATACACCCACTAGGTCCAACAGGTACTTAGGGCATTTGTGTAATCATCATTACCATTGGTTTGGTGATCGCCGTTCCTAAGTAACCTGAACGACATAATCATATACCTAAACCATTAGTCGTTACCGGCAGCTAAACAAAATACTTTATAACACTGGCAAAAACGGGAAAGGGTTATTGATGTATAACATGTTGATTTGCACATTGAATTTGCAGTTGTATTAATATTTATTTATTTTTTTCAATTTTACTATACATTGCAATTCTGTAACAAACCGACTCAACAACTGCAAATTCAATGTGCAAATCGACATGTATAAAACCAAACACTTTTTGTTGTAATTTTATAACATAAGTGTGGATGCGTCGATTAAGGTGCTTTTGGTTATAATAGTCGTAGTAGCCCAGGTAAGGTTTATGAGAAACAAAGAAATAAAGCAGGTGAAGCCACGGGTGGATCAATTTTTATTTAATTAATTGATATACAGAACTCACCCCGGTTGTGCTTCGCCCATGGGATGCAGAAGTAATGTCATCTCGGAAAGCTTCTCAAATGCCTTCGCTGCTTCCCGGAATATCTCACCAACCTGCAACAGTATATATAACATTACGACTGATATAAACTGATAAAGATTCAGGGTCTGATTTATAGACAGTAGTATTGTAACCATTATTGAACAACTGTAACACAACATTATACTAATGGATTTATATACATTATTGTCTCTATGGTAAGGTGCTACAGGCTACCTTCGAACAGGAGGATGCACGCCTGGGTAGTATCCCATGGAGATCTCAGAGTGTTAAAAGTTTAGTCCACTAATAAGAGGATATTTATTGCTTCATATAAAAAAAAACAAATATTGCTGGGCAATTTTTACTTCATTCTTACTCTACCCCTGGTTAGTTTTTATAGAGTTATAGTTACCTAAAAAATTAAACAAAATATTTTAATTTTATTTCCTATTTATAACTGTTTTTTTTTGTTATGAAACGATAACGACACTGTGGTGGTCAAGGGTTAGAAACAATCACAAGCACTTACCTTTTGAGCGGGATTATTCATTTCAAGGGTTAGTTTTGTGAGACCTAATAAAAAATTACGCTTTACAGCGAACACTGACACATAGAACAGAATTTATGTTTCAATTTTTATTTATTTTTACGAGAAAAGGACAAATTTTACGAAACGGAAAAATAATACCCGACAGAAACCAATCAAACAAGCAAGCAAGCCCTTTGACAGACTTGACAGACTCAAGATGGAATCAAGCAAAGCAAAGCACATTGAAATGTTGAGTGAATGTTAAACATTGAATGAATGACTGATGCTAAACTAATGAAAAATAGAAATCATTTTTTGTTTTTCTTCGGTCTAATTCTCGTCTAATTATGATTTTGAAGAATTTGAAGATCTTTTTGTAACAGTTTAGTTATTTTCTTACAGGAATTTTGGGCATCGCCAGTACTTCGTCAGTACTTAAGACATTTATAATGTTAGACTGTACTATAAAAAATCATTGGTTATTAGTGAAAAATGAAACTGTCTATAAAAAGTACTTAAATCTGTAATTGGCCGTATGAAGACTGTATAAAATATTTAAGGGCTGTTGATTGTATATAAATAAATAAATACCTAATCTCGGTATGAACAACATGAAGAATACCTACAACATAATTTGATTTAATAAGATGTCGCTGTGTAAATTGTCCAGCAATATTTATTTATTTTATTTGTTTAAAAACAAAAATGTCCTTGACTTGAACTACAACATAATTGAATATATTTCCAAAAATATCCTAATTACCTACTTAATATTGCATTGTCTGCAATGATTTTGGTCATACGCATCATTTAACATAGTAAGTAAAGTACCGTAAGTACCTTCTTAAGTCTTCTAAGTAACAAATTTATTTACCCAATGGTATTACGGATTGATTTAATTAAGAGGTCATGTTTTAATTAAAAATACTGAGATACAGAAGAAGTAATATTTTATTAATATTAAAATCGATGAAAAGAACAACAATAGGCAGGTATGATGTTTTTACTTCCTATTAGGAAATACAATGTACAAAATATTATCTCGAGTTACAACCAAATGAGCAGGTAGGTAGGTACTGAAATTAGATCACATCATAATATAAAACTAGGATAATTAATAAAAATTATACAGAAACAAAATAGTATCATCCTAGCGCAGTACCTTCCGTAATTTTATATAATACTTTTAGTTTACAAATTCGTTTGATATTTTTATAAATTTAGTTAACCAATAGGTATAATACTCATAATAGGTATAATGACATTAAGATAATGTCTAGAAAATTATACATAGAAACAGTACGAGTATAGTGTTAGAAATAGGTAGATTTATAGTTAAAAGTAGATCCAAAACATTTGTGTTTCAAGAAAGTGTAGTTAGGTACACAGAGCTCGTTAGTGGACTACTCATCCTCATCATCCTCATCGTCAGTTTCATTGTCGTCATCGCTCTCGTAGTCCGTGTCGGCATCAGAGTCCCTGGCGAGTCCCACTGACACCACATTGTTGCCCACCAACAACAAATTGCCGGTAAAGTGCCGAGCCATTAACCCAGCATTCGGTTTTGTTTCGTCAATCTCGACAGCATGTGCCAAAATAATGTTGAAATGGGCATCGTATTTTACAACATTGCCGATCATTGTCTTCTTGTCTGTACAATAAACTTCAATGGTTACTTCTTTTTTGAATGCGAATTTTAATAATTTGTAGGCGAGTAGGCCTTTTGTGAGTTTAATTCCAGATTCGTCGAAAGGCATTTTGAAATGACTGCTGATTAAAGAACCCACAGAGAAAGACCCGAATCAAGGAACCCGGATATCGGATTGCAGAACCGCGCACTATTGCAATAATGATGCAAACAGTAATGGCATACAGGTTTTGACGAAACCCATTTATACCTTCACAGGTAATCTAGGGCGCATGTGCACAAATTTACCAAGGGGGTTAGTTTCCAATGGGGGGTGTTTTTCCTATGTGTGGGAGTAGGTACTATATCAAGCATCTACAAAATCTACATATTGTAATTTGAAGCAAAGACAGTTTCATGCGTAGGTTGGGTATGTACTTTTGACAGGGGTGATATGATAATATACCCGTTTTTCCCCCGAAGGGTTAAAAACGGTTATTTCGAGTCCAGCCTAGGCTAGACCCACTATGAGATTACGTTCTTTGTTTTCGGTGTAGGTTCGACGTATTTATAACAAACCTTCTCCTTTCCATCTAACCTCCTTGCTAATAGCGATGCCTCCTTGTCATCCTCGTCTGTCTGCTTGAGTGACGTGCTAGGATTTCTCTTCAGTACCTTGCGACGGCAAGGGTTAAAAACCCGTGGGTCTAGCCTAGGCTGGACTCGAAATAACCGTTTTTAACCCTTCGGGGGAAAAACGGGTATATTTAGAGGTCCGAGCCATCGGCTAGACCCACTATGAGACTTGTCTGTTATCTGCCGGCGCTCAAGAGAGAAAGAAAGGGAGCGTATTGTGACAATCAATAAAGTATAACATACTTTGGTAAAAACTTTGATAATATTGTTTAGCAACAAAAATACACTACGATACAACAAGCAAAAAGAAATTTAATTTTCTATCACTTAGACAGGTCTGAACTCTGAAGTAATTTGATAGACTGATTGTTATGTAGTGTACGACCGGAAAGGTGTACCTACTTATATCTTTGATATAATGCTTTAAAAAGGTCTGTTATTTATAATTTTTTTCAATTTCTCGTTTTTTATAAACTTCATCAATATCTAGTCTGCGGTGAGCGACTGCTGCAACTGCAACGGAATACTTCCAGAAGAAGCCCCAAGTTTAGCATTTTTAAATTATTGGGACAACCATCCATCACTTTTCGACTAGCTGCCTGAACTTGTGTTCAGGCAGGACGCGTTATAATGAACAAATTATTCAAATTATCTCTAGCCGATCTTCTTGACGCAAAAGTAGAAATCAAATACTTAACCCCAAACAAAATTAATTAAACTTCTTATCCTTATTTTACACATAAATAACCAACCAGATTGTTGATGTAAATTAGAATCACAAAGTATTTGGGCCATAGACTTGGGTCAAATACTGGTCAAAATGTAAAAGATAATTCCAAGCCTTCACATGAAATTCGCAATCATGTTAAAAAGTGCACTCGGCTTCCCGAATGAAAAAGAAATAATTTCCAAACCTCTACTGAATCTCTTTCTACTTTGAACTGAATTCTCAACTGAATAACTTTTAGGACATGTCTTACTAAAAAGCGTTGCTTGAAATAGATTCTGACCTATGGAGATTAGTAAAGTACATACCACAGATTTGTGGACCAAAAATTAAGGCTGGAGCTAATCACTCAGATTTATGTAAAAAACCCAGGTGTTCTGGACTAGGATGTAAAGATCTATGAGATTTGATGCAGTCCATTTCCACCTTATGCAGGGCTTATGATACGTCCTGAAAATATTGTCACGCCATGATGACTTCAAAAGATATGGGAAATCTAGAAGGCCATTCTGCTAGAAATTTTTAACCACCCCATATTATCCAAGATTCCTTTTATAAGGAAATAACTCAGGAGTAGGTTTTTTGGTCCTCTTTTCGATAAAGTTTTTCTAATATCATTAAAGGTGCCGCTGTTGCCCTCATTTTCAGATCGGACTACCAAACCACCTACTTCTACCGTCCAAATATGATCATGAAAGTCCCCGTGGTACGATACAGGTGGCTGAGAACTTGCGGCATCAGATATGGTGACAAGCTAGATCTCATGCCCATCTCCTGGTGCAAGCCTCTACGTAAGCACCTTCTGGTCTAAGGAAACTATACGGCTGACCTCTCAGAAGTAAATAGGTTGACTTGAGGAGTGCTCTACCTTTGAAATATCTAGAGAGCGATTTCATTTGCTAGCGTCCACTCTGGTTATGTCTCTATGTGTGAAAGATTGTCCGCAGTCAGTTACATGATACATCCATCCTGGAAAGTCTTTGGCGGAAAGATGGAGCCGAAGTCGATCGGCAGTTCTAATAATCTCTGTGACTAGATTTAGTAATATCATCGATTTTGTACCACATTATTTTGAATTTAGGCGACCACTGTCTTGTTCTCGGACTGAATAAGTCTGGACTGGATGCACTCCCTCGAGTTATACTGACAAAAATTTAACGCCTGAAGTAACCACCCACATCTTGTCTGCTGCAGTGTCAGTCTTCTTGCCGATGATTCCACACCCCTTGCCATTTAAACCACCACATGTCATTTAAAGATTTATGTCATTTATTTCCATAAAATCCTAAAGATCACTTGGACAAGTCACTGCACCCGATCCTAAAGCTGAGGCGTTGGTTTTAATAAAGATCACCGCTGCTTCGCGTTGTAACGGAGTTGAAATCTTGAGATAGACTAGCCACCAAAGGCATTCTCGAATCGTTTCCTGAAATTGGCAATTAAAAATCCCAAATTCAAAGTTTGGCAGGGCCATAGGCGCCGAAGTAAGACTAAAATGTAGACAGGTCATTTGATAAAACAGGTCTTGAAATCTTAGCATTTAAAATCTTCTGTGACTTCCGGCTATAGGGACATCATGATAAATTCTCTAAAGTCAAAATTTTTCTTCCCATCGGGTTTCACTTCGAATATAGGGAAACCCGTTGGCGTTGGCCGGTACCGAGGCCCATAGTGTTTGTAGCTCCAGAATTTCTGGTACCGGATAAACCAAGATTTATAAAAATAAATTCGGTGTTAATGTTGAGGGTGCCCCTAGGTTCTGCTAGACTTTGCTGGGCTAGCTGCTAGGCTTTCTGGTGTAACATACCGGCGTATAAATATATCAATATTTATTTTTGAAATTCCAATCGTAATACATACTTATTTTCATTTTTGCCACCCATCTTAGAGGGATTTTTTAGGGTTTCTTACACCATTATATAAACCACCATGGTTCTTGTAGACCTAAAACACTGAAACTGATGTGGAGGCGTTACCATTAACGCCTGCAAAAAGTTGTCTACCGCAGAAAAAGACAAAGTAAGTTGGTTTTCTGGCGGTCCAACACACATACCGTAGGAGTTGGTCTGATACCGAAAGAAACTTTAGATCAGGACCCAATAAAAGCTTTTCATGGCTTCTAATATGCTCTGAGCTGATGATCTCCCGTCTTCTCCAGTAGCCTCTAGGAAGGCCTCCCTCTGTATTAAAAGTCCATGAGTAAAAACTTCCAGGATATGGTCAAACTAAGTTATCATCATTACATCAGATAAAGGTGGATTTACTTTCGAAGCCACAAAAACTAGGGCAGTATGTAAAACTTTTTCTGCCTCCAGGCAGATGACTCAAATATCTCATTAGACACGTGGGTATTATCTACCAACTTAGTGACGGCCGCGTTCAAGGCACTGAATATTTCAGCTTCTTTGCCAAGGTCTGGGCCAAGATGCTTTCTTGTTTGCTTAGAGGTTAAGCTGGAGTAAAAAAATTTCATTAGAAACCCTTTCATTATCTATGGACTCGACCACATAAACTCTTATTCTCATAGACAACATAGGCGACGGCTACCGTTGTTATTGTCTTATATTTATAGCATTGACATTGCCCTGACGGAACAAAAGCTGAAGTTAAATTTTTCTACTACAAAGATAATAGTGCATTCTCCATAAGTATTCGCTGAGCCAATTTAACTGAAACGTATATCAGAGCCCGAGTAAACGTTCATGCCATAAGTTTTATCTTTAAGGTCTTGTATGACCCTTCCATGAGCTCCGAAAGGAGAAAAGCTTAAGCCAACTCTGAGGTAGGAACTGTAAAAAGAAGCTTGTTCATAAACTGTTGATCAGGTGGATCTCCAAATAGCTGTTCTTTAACATAAAACATAACTTCGAACTTTAGCCCACTCCTTAATTTATTCTAGAAAAGTAGGAGCAATTCGCGCAACAATCAATGCACATAAAAATTCTGCCTCTTCTGAAAAATCGAGAAGCTCTTAAGAACATTAAGCATAGGCATATTTAGAGAAAAGTATGCTCAAGCTGGCTAGGTGAACTGAAACATTTGTATTTGTTTTGTCAACGTTGCCAACGTCGGCTCATCGGCTGACTTGAACCGACGGCAGGTCGTTTGAAGCAACGACAGGCAAATTGCGCCGACGTCGCGGGACGACGGCTCAAACCGAGCCATCGAACATCTAACTACTCCATTTAATAATAAAATCCTATTAAATTTAAAGAAGCGTCGCGCCGGGGCATATGAACCGCCAACGATAGATACTCCATTCCTATTGAGAATAACCAATTTGCTAAAAGTGGAATGCACGCTTTAACGCGGTGATCTAGGCTATTTGAGCCAGAGACGTTTCAAAAAGAGCCGTCGTATCGGGGCATCTGAGCCGCCAACAATAGATACTTACACCATTCCTATTGGTTAGGAATAACCGATTTGCTAAAGGTGGAATGCACGCTTTAAAGTGGAGATCTAGGCTATTCGAGCCGGAGACGTTTCAAAAAGAGCCATCGTATGGGGGCATCCGAGCCGCCAACAACAGATACTTACACCATTCCTAATTGGTTAGGATTAACCGATTTGCTAAAGGTGGAATGCACGCTTTAAAGTGGCGATCTAGGCTAAACGAGCCGGTGACAGCTCAATACGAGTCGTCGCGTCAGGGCATCTAAGCCGCCAACAACAGATACACCATTCCTATTGGTTAGGAATAATCGATTTGCTAAAGGTGGAAAGCACGCTTTATGTGGTAATCTAGGCTACTCGAGCCGGCGACGGCTCAAAACGAGCCGCGGCGTCGGGGCATCTGAGCCGCCGACAACAGATACACCATTCATATAGATTATGAATAATCGATTTGCTAAAGGTGGAATGCACGCTTTAACGTGGTGATCTAGGAAACAGTCGGATGGAGCTGTTCCTCTAATAGTAACAAGTGTGGGAAAGCCACGACTTGATTAATCGTTTAATAAAAGTGTAAAATTACTTACCTAAAAAGCCCATACAAACCAGGCGGTCACCCATCCAAGTATTGACCGAGCCCAACGTTGCTTAACTTCGGTGATCGGACGAGAACCGGTGTTTCAACGTGGTATGGACGTTTGCCGTAGACTTGAATATCATCGTAAATTGTAAAAGCCACGTTCATAAAAAATGAAAACGTTAACAACGTTAGACTATGTGCTTTTATACGATAATAATTTAGCTTTATATAATAAAATACGTCTTCACTAGTGAAAAAACAAAGCGTACTGAAGAGAAATCCTAGCACGTCACTCAAGCAGACAGACGAGGATGACAAGGAGGCATCGCTATTAGCAAGGAGGTTAGATGGAAAGGAGAAGGTTTGTTATAAATACGTCGAACCTACACCGAAAACAAAGAACGTAATCTCATAGTGGGTCTAGCCGATGGCTCGGACCTCTAAATAATGGTTTTAAATTCGGTAAAGATTCAAACTGATGAGATTAGGTACCTATTTATTTATCCATTATAAATAAATAAATAAGATTAACTGTTCAAATCATATTTATTTATTTAGAATTAATAAATAAATACCTAAATACCTAATTTAATTCTTCGAATCATATCCGATTCCGACTGGCATAACACATTATCATTTGTATAGGTTATCTAACTATATCCTACTACAAAAGGCCTACACATTTATTTCCCTAGAACCAAATACAAACCTACATAGAACCTATGGTCAATGTTATTAATTTGCATTATTTTGAGGCAATGATGATGGTGTATGAAATATAAATACAAATAAATAAAATAAAATAAATATTGCTGGACAATTTTTACGCAACGACATCTAGCCCCGTGGTAAGCCCAAAGCTTGTGTTACGGGTGCTAGATTTCTGATATACTTATTATAATATACGTACATATATAGATATTTTTTTATTATACATATAATAACACCCAGACACCCGGAACAAATATTTGCAGATCATACAAATAGTTGATCCGAGGCGGGAATCGAACCCGCAACCTCTTGCGTCGCAGGCGGACCTTCGCCCGCTGCGCCACAGAGGTCGTCATATGATATTAAAATAGCTTTAGATACATACACGTTTAATCATCATCAACATTTAGGCCATCTGTCGGTCGTCCACTGCTTGACATAGGCATCCTTTAAAATATCTATTTATGTTATTTTTGTTGAATGCAACTTGCATCCACCGTGAACCAGCAGCTTCACACTTTCTGACTATTCATCAGATTTATCTGTCTATTTTTTGATGGACGTCCGACGCTGCGTTTACCGATCCGCGATCGCCATCGTCTGTCCGTCCGTACCTATCATCTAATCCGTTGGGCTTTGTCGGTGAGTCGGTGACCCTTGTCTGCGTAGCCAGTTATACTGGCGTGGGTTCGATTCCCACTCGACGACAAACGTTAGATACGATGTGATCATGTTATTGTTCTGTGACATTTTCTAATATTTGATTCAATCATAATTATTGAGTATCTACTTACTGATATAGTTAATTAATTTATTTAATTAGGCGTTTGAATTGAATGCTAGTGGATTTTTTATTAGGGAATCTGTGTCTGCCCTGTTGCCAAACTTTTCATTCATTCGTTCAAACTTTCATTCATGTCATGGCGATTGTGAAAGATTGTGAGTAAGCGGAGCGTGAATTTGTGCGTTCTTGATTATTTTTTATTCACAACAAAGAAGTTCTACTTAAGTCGCTAAAATTGATAAAATAATTGATCTTTGCAGTCTAAGAAACATAAATCCGAAATCCAAAGTTGCCTTGATGCGGTCCTTTGAATGCAGCCACACCTGATGTAACAAGATGTTTACTCAACATCAAAACTATTTAGTTTATTTGAAGAAATCGAAGAAAATAGAAACAAAATGAGCTAAATACACGATTGTGATCATAATTTTTAGTTTGTTTGTTTTCAACATGGAAATTATAATAATATTATCCATTATAACATGTGGACTGGCCTATGACAAAGGTATCAATTTTTATTATCCCTTTCCTAAAATATATTACTCCCATACATTTACAATAACAAGTGGTCCCTTGCAGTTAATCTCTTATTATTATTTGTATGCCATACAGTTTAGTTATTATCATGTTAGCTCTTGACTGCATCAATTCTATTTTTATTTATTTAACAAAATCCACAGCCCTTATAAATATATAACATTTTTCTTATACCTGAGCTTACGGCCAAAAAACGGATTTAAATAAATAATAATTTACTATTTTTATAATTTACTTTATATTAATACATAGTTCTATTTTCAGCTTCGTTTTATGGGGCTAGTTTTATTTCCTATCCGCTGCAGGAAGCCAAAGGAGCAACAGACATTAGTTTCCGGTTCAGGACTCACCTGTCAGATGCCTTATTGTTATTAGCTGCGGGAAAAACAGATTACTGCATGGTAAGCCCTAACACCCCTATTCATGTTCCCACTGCTGGGACACAGGGACTTCACTCTTGACGAGAGAGATAAGGCCTTGATTCACCACTGACAGTCATGTCCTTCAAACTTTTCAAAAAAGCCACAATTTGAACTTAATTATAATATTGTTAACATAGCAATATGTTATGTGGCTGATTTAGTTTTACTCAAGGCTACGTTAGTACATTATGCATGATGAATTGATGATTGTAAAACAAAAATGTATATAATAAACTTTTGTTGATATCTTAACATACAGTTCAATTTATCATTTATCCATAATTATATTGTGTTCCTATTCCTACATTAATGTACTCTTACATTCTCTTCGGTCAGTCATCATCTTTACCCTTTCTTCGTTCCTATATACCTATTTAATATTCCACACAATCTATAGACTGTTTTATTTCCAGATTCGCCTTGAGAAAGGTAAACTGAAGTTGAATATTAATTTGGGAGCTGGTGAAAGTGAATTGTTCTCACCGAAAGGAGCCCTGAATGATTCTCAATGGCACCATGTCAGTGTTATTCGCAGAGAAGCAAATCTTACCATGAAGGTATGATTACAATATGTTTACATTCTAGACATCAATAATGGGTGGTACCATAAAGCCCTGTTTCAAAATTATTTGTGTAAAAAATTGTACAATTTTTTTATGAATTTGCCACAAAGAACACATAAGTTACATACATCAGTGTTTTATAGTGGTAAAAGTGGGCAAAACCTAGCTGGTTCTTGTTTGATATCCACCTTTTAGAGCCATTTCATACAACTTGTGTCTTGGAGCTATTTCAGCATTTGTGTTTCCAAAATTACCATAACATTCAACCACAAAGTATATACATACTAAGATAGATTACCACACGGTAGAATCATAAGCTCAAATAAATGTTTATACAGATGTAAAATAAAGGTATTTTTCTACTCATATATAACATTTTTTTTTCAGGTGGATGACAGTGCGGTGAAGAAGCGCTTAGGTGGCCGTTTCTTTGAGCTGAATATCCATTTTGGAGTGTTTCTTGGAGGCCAAGGTCACTTCTCTGAATTGTTTCTTGGTCATATGGAGAATTTCCGTGGCTGCATGGAAGATGTAAGTATATTGAGCTTTTTACCCTTGACTTAACCTAATTATACCTAAAGATGTGTCCATTTCTCATCAACTATTTGTTATTTAAGCGTTATTTATTAGTTATTTAAGCGCGACGAGTTATGTGACAGACGGTTATTATGTTTCGCGGCTTAATTGTTAGGCGATTTTACCATTAACTTTATTTACTATAAATAGTAGGCGTAAATCGCATCGAATTAACCCACTCACTAACTACACTTACTTTGTTTGATTTCCAATTCCTTATGTTAACAAATCTCGAATGTTTAACAAGTATCGTCTAATCAGGATTTATCTTATTACAGGTGTATTACAACGGTGTGAAAGTGATAGAAAAAGCCCGAAGTCGGTCTGGCTCAGTGCGTGTAGAAGGGGTGACTTGGAACTGTGCTCCGGAGTTTGATGCTGATGTCAATGCTGATATCAGCTTTGTGGATGAAGGCGCTTACCTTATACTGCCGAGGATCAACTCTAGAGCAGGGGGAAGGTATGGTTCATTTGTTTACATGATATTCACTTGTGTCAAGGGAATCTGTCTTTGTTACAAAAAAAATTCCGAGGGTTTAGGGTTATAATTATAAGAGAGATTATTAAAATTCTATCTCTAACTTAAACTACTTAATATAAGAAACTATGTTTTCATAGATATTTAATCTAAATCTTAAAAAGATAACAAACTGTAGCTTTAAGCTTTAAGCTCTAAATAAATATTTTCTTTGTCTCATGTAAAATCTGACATATTATTATCACCTCCACAGATGGCAAATAGAGTTCAAAACCATCGCACAGAACGCCATAGTCCTGTACAACGCTGGCAACGGTCGTTCTGACTTCCTCGCAGTAGAGATTCTAGATGGTTCTGTGCGAGTGAAGATGGCCCGGGGACAGATAGTGCACTCCACTCGAGTCAGCGATGGCCAGTGGCACAAAATGCACTTGCTATTCAACCCTTCGCTTATTGAGGTAAGATATACACTTTTTGGATTTACTTTCATTTAGGAAGCCATGCCGAATTTTTAATGATAATTTTTAAATGTTTTCTATTACAATATTTAAGCAATTAGTGTTATGTTGCTTTGATAATATTATAAGTCAACCAGTTTTCTTTACTAATTACATTTCCATAGAGAAATGTCGCGTACTTGGTTTTCATTCTAAAAATAAAAAGTACAATGAACTTTATAGCAGTATTCCGCATAGCTTCCTAAATGAAATTGAATCCAAAGCCTGCGTTTATTTCTTAATCAATTAAATATTCAAATTATGTAAAGCAAATTCCCTAACATTAACGATTGTGGAAAATGCCGCATAGTGGAGGCTGCGACGACGTGCGACTTTATAACGCAATCACACTTATCAAGCCATGGCCTAACATAATTATTTAAGATACCCACTAACCTTTAATTAACTTTGTTATGGCGAATCCACATAGTACTTTTTTTTAGAAACTGCTGTTTAAAAGCACCAAACGCGAACATTGTAAGAAATAATTGCATTTATGTAATATCGGATCGGTAAACGCAGCGTTGGACGTCCACCAACAGGATGGACCTTGTCAAAGCTCCGAGTTCTCGGTGGATGCAAGCTGCATCCCACAGTGGTACCTGGAAATTATTAAGGGAAGCCTATGTCCAGCAGTGGACGTCCGGTGGCTGAAATGATGATGATGTAATACAGTAGTGCAATTCGCACAGAACCAGACAAATTGGCTAGACTCTAAATTTAACCCAGGAGTAGATATCAACAGACCGAGTTGATAATGATGATAAAATATACCAAATTTAATATCTATTTTCAAAAACTGTTGCTGTTAGTAAATCTCGCTAAAACTCGAGAACGGCTGGGCCGAATAGCAGATACAGGAAAAGGTTAAAAGGAAAAGCGAAAACGAGCGAAGCTGCCCGCAGAAAAGCTAGCTATGATTAAAAATAAGCACTTAACGCAATGCTAATGTCGAAGATATTTTATAGCGCACATAACTTGCCCTCGCTACATTAACTTATCTAGTAAACGTAGTGATTACATTAAATCATCATAGGTCATGTCCGAGACCTATAAAAGTGTTCTATTGTCAAGACCCATGGCCCATGCCCATGGATGTTGTTGGACGTAATCACCATCACCCCTTTACATACAGAGACTTATCTCTTGACAAGAGAGATTAGGCCTTTATTACTCCACGCTGGCCAAGTGAGGGTAGAAGACACATCTTGCAAACTTTTTTTGTTAGCTAGTTCTTAGAACATGCCGGTTTCCTCTCGATGTTTGCCTTCCTTTACCGTTAGAAAACTGAAAAATCCAGAGGTGCGCGGCGGGATTTGTACCCATGCCTTCTTAATGAAAGTCGAGTGTCCTACCATAAGCTAACACGGCTCGGATAGACGTTATATCGGTTGATATTATGATGATTACTCTTGTCTGAGGATTATCAGAAATACACCAATATAAATCAAAATGAATTGCTGTTTGTTAGTGTCGGTAAAACTCGAGAACTGCTGGAGCGATTTGGCTGATTTAGCTGAAATGTTTATGTAATCAAAAAACTAAAACTATAGAAATGGGCGACTTCAATTTCTGCAGCCATAGACAAAACATAAAGCTTAACAAGCGCAACAAAATAAGCTTGCGTTCTTAGAATCAATTCAACGCCGGAGCGCCATAGCCAACTGATCTATCATATCAAGCTACTGTGTCAATCGCATAATTGAAGCATTGCCATAATTTTCTTAGAGAAATACGATCCTCAATATCTGCGACTACTCGTTTGAACCGCGATCACGTAAAATGTTTTTGAGCTAAGTTATAATGCAAAATTAAACTTGCATAGATGACATGAACCTGCCCTGTCGAATTGTTGTTGAACTCAACTGTAAGATTCGCGAACTGATAAAATAGCTTTTCGCGTGTATGTCCATCTCCTGGTTCTAAGCGTCTATAACTATAATTTACTATTCACTCATAAACCATTTCATTCCTAAATACATAATTATTAAAAACAGTCGACAATATAAGCAAATTCGAGTCATCATAATTGGTTCTAAAGAGGTTCGAACCTTTTGTATGAAGCCAGGTAAAACTACTCCGCTTTAAAAAAAACATGTGCAAACAATATATCGTCAGAATACAACTAAAGTATTTTAGTAATCCCATCTCCTTAGTGATACGGTATACAGGGTGTCCCAAAGTTATGGGCCATGGAGGGGAAGTACCTTAAATATCGTAGATAGTGAATTTTGCTCAAAGAAGACTTCATTTTATTTTTAAAAGTAAGTAATTCTGCATTCATAGATTTTCTAAAAATTACTTGCTTTGTCTGGGAATCGAACCGACTTACATGTGGAAAAAAAAATTACTCTACTTTTATGATACCAATCGAAAGAATAGCTAAAAAATAATAACTTTGCTTAAGTAACATAGTATTTTAAAAGAAAGGAACAACGTGAAATAAATTATTTTAATCAAATAAAAAACGTGAAACATTTTTTTTTTGTAAATTTATTAATTAAATGCTCAAAATATGATCCCTCTTGTCTTAAGCATCTTCGCCAATCTTCTTGTGACCCGGCTGCCTGTTGATTTTCTAATCATTTTATGGTGAACACTCAATGTGATATGGCACAATTCTGTTTGCAACTCGATCATTTGACCTTGACTCAATTATTTTATGTTGTTCCTTTCTTTTAAAATACTATGTTACTTAAGCAAAGTTATTATTTTTTAGCTATTCTTTCGATTGGTATCATAAAAGTAGAGTAATTTTTATCCACATGTAAGTCGGTTCGATTCCCAGACAAAGCAAGTAATTTTTAGAAAATCTATGAATGCAGAATTACTTACTTTTAAAAATAAAATGAAGTCTTCTTTGAGCAAAATTCACTATCTACGATATTTAAGGTACTTCCCCTCCATGGCCCATAACTTTGGGACACCCTGTATAATGACAGTTGGGTGCTAAAAAATAAATAAATTGACTTACAGGGTTTTATAATACTCCGAACCATAAACTAGGACAATAAAATGTACGGCCTGGTTTCCAAACCTTTGGTTTATCCAACAACAATTTTGTAACACTTTGTAGCAGTTGTAAGTCTCAATTCCTGACATAACCATAATCTTTTCCAGCTGTCTGTAGACAACATTGCCATGAGCACTCGCATTGAGAGCGGTGGAACGAGATACCTAGATCTATCGGACTCTTTCTATCTCGGAGGGATTGAGAATGATAAACGGCAGAGGGCTTTTGCTAAAGGAATTAAAGCCGCTGATTCTAGTATCATGGTAAGAAACATTTGTTTGTTCTGCTCTTAAATATATTTTGTAACAGTTAGTTTGTTTAGTTTTTGTACTGATATGCAGTTGTAAAACCATTGATAGAACTGAATAGAATTGTATATAAGTAATGCAGAGAAAATTCTGTTTGTTATAAAAATTAAATACAGAATACAAAAATAATATGATTAATTTTTGTTATTTACAGTAGGTAATTATGTAGATTACCCTCTATCTCTATTAGTAAATTTTTTATAACATTTTGATTTCGAAATATTTCCAGCTGATTCTAATTTCATACATAAATGTTGCATTCCCAGACATTATCTGTATTGTTCCTCAATTGTAGGGTTGCATCAAGCCGATAGAAGTAGACGAGAAAGTCTACGGTTTACCCAACGCAGTGGTTACATACGGCGTCAGTCCGCGATGTGTCTGGTTCTACCCTTGCATGGGCAGTCCGAGCAACCCGCCGTGCGTTGAACACGCCATCTGCGACCAACATGGCGTCGACCATTTCACATGCAAGTGCGATCAGGATCTGTGCATTAATCCGGACTATGCTGAGAACTATAAGGTAATATTTATGTGCACCCTACGCTATACGTCCGTAAATTATTATTATTATTATTATTTTATTATAGACGAGCAGCTTAGATGCTGATGTGTCTATGTCACAGTGTTGGAAGGTACAGTCATTGTTTATTTCTTGTCATCTGTAGTTTATTTGTGCGTAACCAGTGAATTATCTATATAAATTAAGTTACAAATTAGCATAGATCAGTATCTCTACCATGAGTTCTAGCAATCTACACTCTCTAGCGACTGCAGTTAAAAATGTATGAAAACTTGAACAGCGCCTCTAGCGGATAGTTGGGTATCAAGTCAAGTCCGTAATACGTGGCGCTGCTTGCCTTGATATTATCGGTTCTAATACTGTAGTTCCCGCATTAACCGTAAGACTTGAAAGGTGGCGCGGGCTCTTAACCACTGTAGTAACATCAGGCGATTTAACTCAACTGGTAGAGATACAGGAGTCTCTAGTGACTTCACAGTCGGCCTTTCGTATACTTTATACTGTTACAGTATGCAATCCAAAAATTAGTATAAATATTTCTTCTAATACTTGCTTACTTTGCAGATCTACTCAAAATCTAGTGAACTGGAGCTAGTAGGTCTCTACCCTTTGACCGTGCAAGAAGGAGGTGTCGCCGTGATCACCACACAGAACATTGACGTGGTCCTAGACCATCACAAGTACGGCGTGCGACCGTCTGGAGTTGTCTTCTATGTCGCTCAAGTGGCGCAGCACGGGAGGATAGCTATTGACTTGTCGCTGAGAAGCTCACAGTTCGCGAATTATGTGGAGGAGGGGAAGAGTCGACAGTCTTTCACGCTTTTGGACTTGTCTAGGGATAAGGTGAGTTATATCAACGTTTTAGGTGTGGTCCTTGATTATCACAAATACGGCGTCCTCTCCTATTTTAGACATTATCTAAAATCAATCAATGCTTAAAAAGACCCCACGTAAATATTGAAAAACCCACAGTAAACTAGTCTCCCGCTGGACATATGGAGGCTTGAGGATTCCAAGTTATGACAAAAGTTTCTGTGCGATGTAATGATCGATATGGTTGACTTTTCTAACATAATTTAACTGACGTACATACGAATCTCAACCGTAGGGTGGTAGGCCACATTTTTGCTGACTGTACCTACTTTGTAAGCCGTTTCTGTCAATGTTTTTTTTAATTCCAGGTTCGTTACGTCCACGACGGATCAGAGAACCACCAAGATGCGATAGTCCTCGACATGGAGCTAATGCCAGAGGCCAAGTTCACCCTTCCCAGCTACCTGCAGGGCCGTAATACCTTTGTGCTCCACGTGAACGTCACGCCGGTCAATGACCCGCCCGTGCTCAATCTCATGCCGGGAAAGGTGCTTCGGCTTACTCAGGTATGAGAGATAGTTTGTGTTAATGTTAAACCCCCGCTTGCACGAGATGTTTTAAATATAATTTAGCGCTAACCAGATATAGGGGTGTAGTGCCGGACTATAAATAGCACCACGCCATCACCGTTATTTACAAAATGTAAATGTTATAACTAAAACGGAATCTAACTGATTCCTGTAAACCGTATTTCATTAAGCACAAAATTTTAACTGTCCCGTCATTGTATATTTATGAAACAGTACTATTTGTAAAAAACAATCCTAACTTATTTTTCCGACTCCCAGAAGATGATCGAAGTCGACGTGATCGATATAGAGTTCGTACAGTCAAGTGTAAAACTACTATGATGAGAAAAAGTATATTCTGCAATGCTCCTTTTGTTTACAATAAGTTACCACAAGATATAAGAGCTCTACCACTTTCTCATTTTAAGAAAAGGTTAAGAACACTATTAGCTGACAAATGTTATTACAATTTGAAGGATTATATGAATGACAAGAAGCTGTAAGTTTGATTATTTTAAGTACCTATTATCTAAGTTATTCAAGTTCAAATTGTTATTTATTTTTTTCAAAATTTTAAATTTATATATTATATTTTGTATTTTCTATTAAATTTATCTATTGTAATATGACATTGCACGCCATATATTGGCAAAATACATTGATACAAACATAGAATTAAGATCTACACTACATGTATTTAGCAATAAAGATACTTTTACTTTTACTTTAAAAATAATAAACGTTCGACTATGTGACCAAACAGTCTAGTTTAGTCTATTCTATAAAATCAAGTTGAATTGAGGTCCAAAAAGGGAGAGCCTTTTTGGAGTCGGTTGAAGAAGTGTAATAAAGGTTTTAAAATCCTTAAATAGTCGGTTACTTACTGTTTAAACGGGACTTAGACAATTTATAATTTAATATTACCTTTAGCGCCAAAGAATGATTTAAGTTTTCTCGTGCAATCGGTGAATTTATTTATCTTATTGTTTTTTTTTACTTTTTGCTTTTAGACAACCTGAATGTTTATTGTTATAATGAAAATATAAGAAATGTTATGTGTGTTGTTTCTTAAATTAATTTGCATACGTCATTTAAATAGTAAAACCAGATTTTGCCAAAAAATATAATTTATCTTATTTATGAGCATAATGTTTCAAGCAAAAATAGTTCTGAGCATATAAAAATAGTGAGTGACTCCCATCTGCCCCGGTGACCTGGCCCGGTACCGGGGCAGATGAGAAAAAAAAGTTGCATCGGGCCCGGTGATGTTATATTTTGCGCACCGAAATAATAAGCTAACTTTTAAAATCATAATTCTGTGCATATTACATTACGTATTACTTAGTACAAGAGTAGTTCTAGAATAACGATTTGAGCATGTTGCAATATCAAGTATGTACTTTATAATTTACATTTAGTTTTTATTTACAGAAAGCCGATTTTTATAATTTGCTTGTGTGTAGTTGCATGTACCTACCTAATGTCACCGACTACAGCCGTCTAACAAAGTTCTGAGTTCGTAAGTACTGGCTTTTATAACATTGTTTTTGTAGTTTAGTTTAAACTATTGATGTAAGTTAATTCCCTGAATTTATAGTTTTGCATGTTAAGATTAATTAGTGAAGCTAATAATTTTGCAATAATAAAACTATAGTAGTAATTCGGAGTCAGCTTTTTGCACCTATACTTATCTAAAACAATCTTAAACATATTCCAATATACGAATTTCAATAAAATCAATGTTTAAGTGAAAACCATTGAGATATAATTTAATAATTTAACTCAAAGGTGTGTGTTATGGCAATAGTCAAAAGTAAAAAGTAAGAATTTTCTATTCATTCATATTGTATACGGAAAAACAATATTTGGCTTCTGACGTAGTAATTTTGTCTCAATGGGAATTTCTTAGTTTCAATTCAATTTCAAACCGACTGAGAAGTTTTAATAAACTAAGAATTACCTTGTCAAATAAGTATGCTCAATAATAATTTTACAAAGCTATTGCCGCTTCTTCTACGAAATATATGTTACAGGGTACCCGAAAAGTGATTACAGCAGATATATTGAAGGCAGAGGATCCTGACACCGCTCCCGAAGATCTGCTGTACACCATTCTTCATGGAAAGAATGAAGCTAATAGGTTGGTTTCACAGTTTTGTACATGAATCACTAGTGTTATTTGTTGTTAAAGTTTAGATTCGTCATTCGCGCTAAAGCTCTATGCTTTGTTGTTCTGCTAAGAAATTACAGTTGTTCTGCTAAGTGACACACAACGCTGACACTGTAATTTCTTAGCAGAAATATGTTAGAAAGAAAGAAAAAAATCTATATTCATAGTTACGACAATATTCCTAATTCGCCACCAAACCGTACTTGGCCAGTGTGGTGAATTAGGCCAGTGTGGACCTAATCTCTCTAGTCAAGAGAGAAGTCCCTGTGTCCCAGCAGTGGAAACGTGAATAGTAGTGATGATGATGAAGCTAATTTGAAGAATACAGTAGCATCTGTCACACATAACTGTACCTTTACCACGAGTTGTCATAGTTGAATCGCCTGATGTTACTACAGCGGTTACGTAGAGCCCGCACCCCCTTTCATGTCTTACAGTTTTAATGCGGGAACTACAGTATTAGAACCGTTAATATCTAGGCAAGTAGCGCCACGTCAAACGGACTTGAGTGGCGGCGCGTAGTCTAAATACGCAGTCTGTACAATTAGCTTTTTGAATGAGCATTTTAGTACCCAACTATCCGCTAGAGGCGCTGTTCAAGTTTTCATACATTTCTTAACTGCAGTCGCTAGCGAGTGTAGATTGCTAGAACTCATGGTATAGATACTGATGTATTATTGAATTTGACAGCGGACACATAGAGATGTCAGGACAGCCGGTGGACTCGTTCACGCAGCACGACGTGGATTCCGGCGTCATCTCGTACGCGCACGGCTCGGCCGGAGATAAACAGCTGAATAAGACTTCACTGCGACTAACGCTACAGGTATACAATAAATACTTAAAAATAATACAAAATATTTAGTGTACCCGAAACCCAGCCTTTAAAAATTAAAAATTATATCCGGTGTCACAATAAGAACAGAAAAAACTACTTTAACTTGACTAAATTTACCTCATTACTTACTGATTTTGATGATGATTCTTTATTTAAAAGCCGGTGCTTCCAGTGTAGCCCCATTAATTTTGAAATTCAGTTCTGACAAAAGCATCACCGTGAAATCCATCCATTAAAAATTACTCAGAACTGTTAATTTCTCTCGTCTTTTTCCTATTCACGATTAGTAATGGCTTATAATATTTGACACAGGTATCAGACGGAATAGAAACTAGTGGGCCAGGTATCCTGCGAATATCAATAGTACCTCTTCAAGTTCGTCTGGTAAACAACACGGGTCTGCTACTGGTCCACAACTCGTACGCAATACTGACGGCGGATAACCTCACTTTCACTACCAACGCGGATGAAAGCAATGCGCAAGTCAAGTAAGTGGAAATAAGTCGTTTAAAATCATGGTTAACTGTCATAACTTCTTAAATCACCATTAAGTAGCTGATTGCCATTAATTTATGGATACAAGAATGGGAGCACACTCTATTTGAAACAGAAACTTGTAATATACCATGAGTCTCAGAAAGATTCAGAAAGAGGGTATATTGTTTAGTTTGTCAATAACGGTCTACCTACTCGCCTGTGTCATCAGTCTGTCCGTGAACATGGCGCTTGCCGAAATATCGGAAAACTCAAAAACATTTAAATCATGGTATGTTATCCGTTTCAGTTTCAAATAAAGTTAAAAACTATGATAGTTTAAAAAGTTATATTGAGAGCACACTCGACTTTAATTCCGTAATAGTGGTGATAATGAATAAATAACATGAATTTGATACTTATTATATCTATCTACAGGTATGATATAGTGAAACCGCCTCAGTTCGGGGTGGTAGAGCGGCTTCGAGTCCTGGACGGCACTTGGCAGACGGTGGATTCGTTCACCAGCGAGATGGTTAACTTCGGACGTGTTAGATACATGCATCTGCTGGGGAACCCAACTCACGATGAATTCAAGGTAATTGCAATATTTCATGCCAACATGCCGCTTAAGAATACTGAGCCTTGTCAGCTAAGAAGATACTATAAGTCATATATAACAATTCTAATTAATATTTCCTTTTTTCAGTTCAAAGCTTCTGTTGGAACGATACGAACGAATACCCTTTACGATTTCCGACTGAGCTTCATAAAACTCGAACTACACCAGTCGGTCAACAAAGAACTAATTCTGAACAACACTCGTGAAGCATTTATATCGCCGCTTCACCTCAAATACGAAACGAAACCATTAGGCCTACCTACCGACAACATTCTGTACACGATTGTACGTGCGCCGAAGTACGGAATACTTCATCTATCAACGGGAAAACATCACTTACAACTACATAGTACATTCACGCAGAAAAATGTAGACAACGATCAGCTCTGGTATCGACTACACCGACGCGCGTATTCTCACATTCAAGACGAGTTCTCTTTCGTTGTCGGCGCTACAGAATGCGACAATATAACAAGCACAATGACAATAAAACACACCCCAGGCGTATACCCCTCTGAGCATTCGACAAACCGCGTTCACACAACCCTAGAAAGACTACAAGTAATGGAAGGATCTAGAATGGTCATTCCCGCTACGCATTTAAACTTACGAACTGATGCGGTCACTAACCTAATCTTTAACATCACGCATCTACCGAAACATGGCAAGATCGAAGTCATGAATGAGAACCTCAAGATACTTCGCGATAATACTACTTACTTTACGCTGCAAGAGCTGAATTCCGATAGAGTTTACTACGCGCATGATGATTCTGAAAGCCGACACGATTCCTTCCACTTTATGGCACTGAGCCCAGAACCAGAGGATTTCCAGTACGTTGGAGTATTCCACATAGATATAATACTGAAGAATGATAATAGCCCTGTTCGAGCCAGTAATGATGTGTTCCACATTGTTCACGGTGGAGCAAGACTTATAACCGCCAGAGATCTGAGCTACACAGACGCAGACTTAGACACGAAACCTTCAGACATCATATACACAGTGCAACGGTTCACCAAAGATCCACCCAATGGTGGAATATTCAGATCTGATAATCCCTCGGAGCAAATAGCACAGTTTACACAAGAGGATATTAATAAGAATCTGGTCTTATTCAAGCATCAGGGTAAGGAATATGGGAAGATGGCGTTTTGGATTTCGGATGGATTGTTCGATGTGAACGGCAATTTGGAGATTCAAGCGTCACCGCCGTTTATTAGGATGTATCCGAGTAATGGATCTATCGTGGAGAATGGGAAGGCCGTTGTTATTACTGCGAGAGATTTGCAGGTATGTTGGGTTATAGATTATTCTATATTTTTTGGTAATACTTTCATGTCTATAATAACTGTGCGTTGTTATGTGTTTTGTGTGACGAATAAATAAAATAAATAAATAAATAAACTACAAATGATTTTGAGGAATGTAGTTTTTCTATAAAAAAAAATATGAATCTCATAATTTTTTCATTCAATAAAGATACTCTAGGTAATAAAGTAATTCCCCCAAAGTCTTCCAATATACAGGGCGTCCCACGGCCATGCCACATGGAGGGAAAGTACATTAAATATTGTGGTTAGAACATTTTACTGAAAGAAGACATTATTTGAATTTTAAAAACAAATAAAACTGCATTCATAGATATTTAAATAATTACATGGTTTCACCGGGAGTCGAACCCGTTACACGAGAAAAATAATTATCCTTTAGCTTTATCACACCGATTGAAAGGCTTCATCATAAGGATTATTATTTTCTAAATAACATTGTGTCAAAAATTAAAGGAGGACCATGAATTTTAACATTTAATGTGAAATTTAGTTCAGGAAAGCTGGCATTGCCGTAAAACAAACAACTGTTATTCACCACTTGAGAAGTACGCATCATTTCCCTATTATAATCTAAGTGCATGATAAAATGATAAAGAGATACGTAATTAGTATGTACCTGGTTGTAATGTAATTAGTATGCAACAAGTCGAGCCGTATCCTGACCCGAAAGACGCGTAAACTATTTTGTCCATGGCAATGCGGCTGGCTGATTCCTGAACTAAATTTCACATTAAATGTTAAAATTCATAGTCTTACTTTTATTTCTAACACTATGTTAGTTAGCAATAAAAAATCCTTATGATGAAGCCTTTCAATCAGTATTATAAAACTACAGGATAATTATTTTTCTGGTGTAACAGGTTCGACTCCCGGTTAAACCATGAAATTATTTAAAAATCTATGAATGTAGTTTAATTCGTTTTTAAAATTCAAATAATGTCTTCTTTCAGTAAAATGTTCTATCTACAATATTTAAGGTACTTTCCCTCCATGTGGCATGGCCGTGGGACGCCCTGTATATATACCCGTGCCCGTAATTGTATTGTATTCTTAATTTCAGGTTGACACAAACATGAACTGCCTTGAAGAAGACATCCGCTATGAAGTGACTTTGGAACCCAAACATGGGTCTATAGAGGTCGGTGAAGGACAAAGTGCTTTCACCTTCACGCAGCTAGATGTCGCCGCGGGCAGAGTGGCGTACAGGCATCGCGAGCCCAACACTCCCAGCGACCAATTCAGGTACAAATGGAAAAAAAACATTATTATTTATATTATTTATTTAGTACTGTGTCTACGTTTGCGCACTTTGACGAGACAAAAAGTCAAGGCCGAGAAGTTATCCAGTAAAATTTCAGAGAAGAGAGTGAAGTACCGCAGAACCCGTTTTGAAATGAAATGAAATGAAAATATTTATTTGCCACGACACATAATACATAATTAGATTTAAAAATAGTAAAGATACATTGAAAAATAGTAAAGATAGTAGAGTGGGTTTTATGCCAGGGCGCGGAACAACAAAACTTGCACATAGTGTTCGTTGACCTTGAAAAAAAAAACATTATTATTTATATTATTTATTTAGTACTGTGTCTACGTTTGCGCACTTTGACGAGACAAAAAGTCAAGGCCGAGAAGTTATCCAGTAAAATTTCAGAGAAGAGAGTGAAGTACCGCAGAACCCGTTTTGAAATGAAATGAAATGAAAATATTTATTTGCCACGACACATAATACATAATTAGATTTAAAAATAGTAAAGATACATAGAAAAATAGTAAAGATAGTAGAGTGGGTTTTATGCCAGGGCGCGGAACAACAAAACTTGCACATGGTGTTCGTAGACCTTGAAAAGGCATACGATAGGGTACCCCATGTGGTTCTGTGGTGGTCTATGAAAGAGAAAGGAATACCTGTGAAGTACCTGCAGCTTACTCGGGCCATGTACAGCCGAGCTAGAACGCGTGTTAGGTCCGAAGCTGGCGTCACCGATGAGTTCAATGTGGTAGGCTTGCACCAAGGTTCGGCTTTAAGCCCTTATATGTTCCTCCTGGTTATAGATGCGCTGACATCGAATATCCAGGAGGAGGCACCCTGGTGTATGCTGTAGGATCGTAAATATACTTATGATGATAATAGAAAATGGTTTAGGAATTTATTTCAACCGGTTCGGACGTCCACTGCTGGACAAACACCTCCCTTAAAGATCTATAGTTATTGATATCGCGGCTTTCATCAACCGTGAACGTGTCCATCTTGTTTTTGAACGCCTAATATTATTGCTGATTTCTGATAAATACATATTTTCTTTATCAGGTTCAAAGTGATGTGCCTAGACACTTGGGGCGAAGGCGTGTACTTGATCAAGATATTTCCCTCGAGCTACTGGGAGCCGTTGAAAGTGACCACGGCCCGTGCTCTAGTCGTCGAAGAGTCTACCAGCGTTAACATTACTAGGGAAATTCTAGAGGTAAAACTTACATATGTTTAATATTTGTCTGTTAATTTAGTTTAAAACTTTCTCCTCAAGATATTTTTTTCCGACAAAGTTAGGACAATTATTAGGTTAGGACTTCAATATATTATTTTGAGTTTGTGATTACAGTAAAAAAAATATCCGTACCTAGATCATTATCAATAAATTGTAGACCTATAGATAAATACATTGTATTCAGATAATCTCCATAGATCCATAAAACAAATGTTTACATATCGAACTTACTCTTTCACAGGTTATGCACCCACAAATCGAGCCATCAAACATCGTATACCGCATCACCGATGGCCCCTACCACGGTTGGCTCGAAGTCACCACAACCCCTAACACACTCGAACTCGAAAACTACAACGAAGAACCAGTACACATAAAAGTCTTCGACCAATCCATCATAAACGAGAATCGACTTGTCTACGTACAATCTGGAGTCAATCGTACGAGAGATAGAATAAGGATGGATGTTACTAATGGTATCGTTTGGCTAAGAGACGTTGAAGTCAATATTATAATAATACCTGAGCATTTTTATGTCTCCGCTGCGAATTTGACTGTTGTTGAGGGTGCTTCGGTTAGTCTGAAGCCGGAATCATTCAAAACTGAAACTGAGTATTATAGAGGAAAAGTGATCTCTTATAAGGTGGCTGAGAAACCAAAGTTCGGGAAGATTACGATGAGCGATCAAGAGTTAAATCTCTTGCCGGTTTTGAAGCTGAATTCTGGAAATATCCAGGTTGGTATTTTGTCAGTTTGTACAATATTGTAGTATTTGTAATATATAGTTTTAAATTGCTAAACGAATAAGAATCACAATAAATTGACCGTATCTATAAATAATAGTAACATTATTCAATTCATTTCTACACTTCTAGCTCGTCGCCCCATGGCTCGTTATAATATTTTACCGCTGTAAAAAGTAGCCTATATCTCCTTGTTAGCTATTCTCCAGCCCTTTGTATAGTCATGCGAAATAATGCCAATTTCCCTTAAATTTTGTTAAAAGCAAACAACAACAACAAATATTGAATCATTGACAGTCATATGGGGTAAGCTGAGAACTATATGAAACTTACCTTGTGTTTTTTTTTAAGTGCTAAAATTAAGTATATGTCGAAATACCTAATAGTTTATTCTATTCTATTCCAGTACATCCACGACGGCTCAGAAGAAACATCAGACATAATAAAGCTAGTAGCACTGACCGAGGGGAACAAACAAAGCGTTCCGTTCGACATGCGTATCTCAATAGTCCCTGTCAATGATGAGACGCCGATTGTGGCTGCGAACACGGGCCTTTGTGTGTGGGAGGGAGGCAGTTTTGCACTCACTAGGAATGAACTATGTAAGTATATTCTATAAAGTATATCAGAAATCAAGCACTCGTAACAAATTCATATTGAGATAAACGGGAAATATAGATAAAGATAAAAGGTCCTTGCAGTGTCCTTGATCCTGAAGTCCCATGTTTTGGGACGAAACGGTTGATCATAAGTCAACGTAAATAAGGTCAGTGTATTGCCCGTTTATCTCAATATGAACCCGTACCAAAGCTTCGAGCTTACAACGGGTCTAGTTGTTCCTGTTTGAATTATCCAGCAATAAATCATCAGAAAAAATCCAAACCGTGTGAAATTAAAATGTGAGGTTTTGTTTCAGATGTGAACGACATTGATACACCGCTCGAGAATGTTACGATTATTGTAGTAGATATCGTGTCCGGCTACATGGCCATGAAAGGGGCTTTGGAAACGGCTATACATCACTTCACACAAGCCGATATTGACCGCGGCGAAGTGATATTTGTACATACAAGTAAGTTATACATCCATTCTGAGCTGAACGAGCATTATTTGATACTAATTTTGGAAAAAAACCATTAATTTTGTATATTTTTATTTCTCAGATGGTACAAAAGGCAAAATGATATTCAACGTAACAGATGGCCTGCACGAACTATCCAAAATAACATTCCTGATATCAACGAAGTCAGTATCCCTAAAGGTCCTTCGGAAACAAAACCTACGAGTCTTCCCGCTTATGAGGGAACCGCTCACTAACTCCATTCTCATGTCGAAATGCTCAGACACCACCAGAAATATCATCTACAAAGTCGAACGAGCTCCTACTCTCGGCCGGCTTATTATGCTGAGCGGGGATAACCACCACAGATCTATCAACAAATTCTCCCAACAAGACGTCAATAATTCCATAGTATTTTACGAACATACACATCCCTTCTCCGACCTTCATACAAACGACTCTTTTATATTCACGGTCGAAGCTGCTTTAGCAAAACCTATCAACGATATTACCTTCAACATCGATATATCAGTTTCTTCCGGTGGTCTAGCAAAATATGTACACATACCAGAGATTAAAGTACAGGAGGGAGATAAAATTCCTATTGTAGTTAATGTAACGAATGTGATTAACTATTTAGAAGCTCAAGCGGGGGTTAGGGAACCGCAGTTAGAAGCTCAATGGTCAAAACCGACGCATGGAGAGCTCAAACCATTCATGTCTTCTTTGACGCGATCTCAACTCGAAGGGGGTGTTGTGAATTATGAGCATGATGACTCCGATACTATACAAGACAAGATTCTAATGGCTCTATTCCTACTACCCGACTATGTGCTACTATGCAATGTGACCATTCCTATTCAGATTATACCAGTAAACGATCAACCGTTTAGACTGCTAACAGATACACCGCAAATACAAGTCGTGCAAGGAGAGAATTACACTATAAGTAAAGGCGACTTGCTAACAGAAGACGCTGATACAGGCCCCGAAGGTATCCATTACGATATCATCAGCGGACCAACACAGGGTAGAATGGTAATGCTAGACAAAAACCAGAGCATAGACGAAGCTCAGTCCATAAATAAATTCACACAGGATGATATAAACAAAGGCAGAGTGATCTACGAACATTCAGGAGTCCTACAAACAGCTACGTTCTACTTCAGGGTATGGGATGGCCAGTTCAAACCTACCTACACTGTGTTTACCATTGATGTGGTTCCTGTAATACTAAACGTGACATCATCCCACCCTATATACCTACAACAAGGCTCCAATGTAGCCACTTTGAGTACGGACCAAATATACGTAGACACTAACGCGCAGAAGACTAAAGTTTGGTATAATATAACACGACAGCCGACGTATGGAATGATATACGTTGGTAGAAACCCTGTAACATATTTCTCGCATAAAGATTTGATGGAGAAAGTTGTCATTTATATGCAGAATGATATGACAACAGCGAACGATGGTTTTGATCTGATAGCTTATGTCCATCATAGCAATGGAACACACCCTTTCACAATAGAAGTGACAGTGCAACCTTTGATGACTTTAGGGGCCCTTAAAGTAGAGTCAGAAAAAACGAAGATAACGCTGAGTAATATGGACGCAAATGGCCTAGCGAAGCTTACAGCAAGTGATCCTATATACACACTGCTGAGGAAACCTAGATTCGGCATAATTAAGAAGATTATACGCAGTTCTGGTGAGAAAACCAGCGCTAGAGAGCGCGAAGTGGCTTATTTCACTCATGAAGACGTAAAAGCAGGTGTTATTTTCTACGTGACGCAGAAGAAAATAAGCGAATTGAACGGGTTAGAAGATAGTTTCAAGTTCCTATTGGCTGCTACTATTTTCCAGCCAGCGGCCGGTGATGTGAAGATACAGATTGGCAATCGCCAGAAGAAGAATTTGCCGGGACCCAATGATCCGGAGAGCCATGAGGGAGTACTGGTAAGTAACATCAAAACTACTTCTAGCTGTATATGTGTATTAAATCACAATTTTTAGTAAATTACATTTAAAGTAAATTACAACATGTGCTCTATCTGTCATACGTCTGAAATACAATAAAACTTTTTGCAACTGGCATTCTATAAAAAGAGGGTTCATTAACTTTCTATTGCAATATTATCAAGCTTATTGGGTCAAATAGTAAACTTTCATTCGTAGTTCATGTAGGTATAGTAAAACCATTTCTAAACTGAACGCCCCTCCACCGCGGTTACACGTACATGCAAAAAGGTGTATAGATACAACACACATAAATTGATCTTTGTCATTGGATGTTCATTAACGTATAAGCAAACGGTATCACTTTGACAGACAGATGAGCCAATGTTGTAGCACGCACACAAGTATATTGATGCAATAAGTATTTCCTCTCACACGTTGAAATTATCACGGTTTTGTGGAGGGGAGTTCATTTTTAAACTGGATCATCTATACTTACTCCATTCTTACAATTATTTAATTACAAAACTAGTCAGGAAAACTATTCTACTACTTTATTTAATCCAGAGCTAACTTGAATTCCACTGACTTTCAGGTGGCAAACGGCGAAGCATCATACTACATGACAATCCTAATGGCGCTATCCGGCGTCATAGTCGCCATAGTGTTCATACTCGGCGTGATAAAATGCCGTCGCTACCTCATGCGCGATCAGAACGCGCTCGTGAAGATTCACGGGCCGGCGCAGGGCGTCGCGCCGATCCCTCTGCCGCGGCCGCCCGACCACTTGATGCCGTCGCCTGCGCATCCCACGCCGACTATCAAGCGGTGAGTAGTCATGGAATCATAGTTTAGTGACGCCACTGCGCTGAATTAGTCTATGGCATGCATCTTCAACCTTTTTTTGTCCAAGGGCCAAAAATCCATTTTTCAACGCCCGAAGGGCCGCAACCTGCTGCAGTTTGCGGCTCTTCGGGCCGCAACCCCTAGGATAGGATAGGATGGTAAAATTAAATAGAGTACTCAAAGGACGCCGATTTCGATTAAACGTACCGACCGCAAATGGATAATACCGCTAATAGAGAAAACTCGAAAGAGGGAACTGTGAATAAAAATTTGTTACTGTAAATAAAATATTATAATTTGCTATGGCCTCCGAGGGCCGCAAGAAAATACGCGGCGGGCCGCGGGTTGAAGACATGTGGTCTATGGGATGAAAAGTTGTTGGGGATGGTGGTTTGGCTGGTATCACAGAATATCTGTCAACTGCCAATAATATTGATAGCTGGGTTAAAGCAAACATGATAAATCCATCCGAATCAAAAACAATCCGAATCCGCACAAAATCTATAAACATTATTTTACAAACTTACTTCAAGGGTGCAATGACCCGAAGTGTGTCGTTTCCTTCTTTAATAGAAATCTCCATTATAATCAAACCTTAAAGGATATTAGTTCCTCGCATTTCTTGTTCATACACAACGCTAGTCAGAAAAACCGCGTTCTGGAAGTCAGTGGCTATTGATTAGTAAAACATGCCGCTCGCTCACTACTCTATCCAAGATCGCAGCCTTAGCTAAAATCAGCTCAAACTGCTAATACTCTTTATCTTAATTGATTAAAACTGTTTCCAGCTACGTATCATCCGAGCAATCTGTTCATACCGGTGCTAGCACACCGCTGCCCTCTGGCGGCAGTATAGCGTGCAAGGTGACTCCGCTTGCGGACGCGCTGCCGGACTTGAACGCGCGCTATCCGTACGGCACTGAGGACCACACTGACGTGAGTATAGCACGCTACACTTAAAATGGGACTTGCATCGAGATGGAACCACATGACCACGAGGAATTTACCGATTAGGATCCTGATGTGAGTATAGCACGCTGCTGCCCTCTAGAAAGTATAGCAGTCTCCGGCGGCAGTGGAGAGTGCAATGACGCCAGCGCTATTGGACGCGATGCCGGACCTGAACGCGCGCTATCCGTACGGCACTGAGGACCACACTGACGTGAGTACAGCACACTACACTTACTAATGGGACTTGCACCGAGATGGAACCACATGACCACGAGGAATTTACCGATAAGGATCCTGATGTGAGTATAGCACGCTGCTGCCCTCTAGAAAGTATAGCAGTCTCCGGCGGCAGTGGAGAGTGCAATGACGCCAGCGCTATTGGACGCGATGCCGGACCTGAACGCGCGCTATCCGTACGGCACTGAGGACCACACTGACGTGAGTACAGCACGCTACACTTACAAATGGGACTTGCATCGAGATGGAACCACATGACCATGAGGAATTTATCGAGTACGATTCTGATGTGAGTATAGCACGCTGCTGCCCTCTAGAAAGTATAGCGGTGCTTGTTCTATAACATTGATACTTTATAAGGACACATGCACCTCTGCGAAGGGCGAAGGAAGAAGCCACGTGATCGGAAAGCAGTAGGCTCCTGAGACAGGTATGAAGATAAGGTAAACCTAATTGAGTTATAGCGTATTTTAATTTTTTTTAAGTATTCTTCCGTAATGCCAACAATAGTTCGGTCGGAAGATCAGCTTTGAGGTCAGCAACTAGTTTTTCCGGCATATCATATTTAAAAGGGTTTTTTTAATGTCTACAAGTCTCAAAAATATCGTATCTCTACAGTTTTCTCTTTATTATAGGGACTATAGGGTATCAACTTTGGAAGCTGCATTTATACATCCCAAAACTCAACCTGTATTTGTAATTCCAGGCCGAAGACTGGAGCAGCTACGAAGCGAGTGAGACTGCGTACCCGGTCCGGCAGCCGAGCGCCGCCAACCCGCAGCTGCGCCGCAACCAGTACTGGGTGTGACCCCAGCCTTGCACTCTGCCGAGGGTACAATTAGGTAACTTAACAGACACATTAAAGGAGATTGTTTATACATTCGACAGTTTTTTAGATGTCTATAGTGTTCGATTATACATTCGACAGTTTTTTAGATGTCTATAGTGTTCGATCGCGTACGGATCACGGAGCTGCGTTCTCTTACTGGCATTGCTGATGTTGGACTATCAACAGCCTATCCTCAAGTGGCGATAGGCTGGCCACGTACGTCGTACGCACACAGAAATGTGGGCATTTGCCACTACAGTCTAGAGCCCGATAGGAAGTCGAGGAAAGGTCGGCCACGAAAGCGCTGCCGGGACGACCTTCTTGACTTCTGGGAAGACTGGTGGCAAACTGCTCTGGACAGAGAGTGCTGGACAGAGTTATTGGAGGCCTTTGCCCAGCAGTGGGAAAATACAGGCTAGGTTTTAGAAACAACCGCCCTATTAGACTATTTTAGAAGAAAGTATATGCGATGGCAATAAGTTTTTCATTCTAATTCTTCTAAAATAATCGTCAATAAAGTTTAAGTATCATATATTGAGCCTATAAACACAATATCTCTGAAAACAAACTAACTTACTCCATGACCTATAGTCAGGGATCAATGGAAATCAAGTGATTACTAACAAGCTAATTTTTGGTGAGTAGCTTCGTTTCGATGAGACGTCCAAAGATATCCTATACCCAACTCTCGATTGTGGTAGCTAACAGAGATATCAAGGATTAAAAAAATCAAGGATGTAAAACTGGGATAACGGACCACGAAATTTGTAGGACATTATGTTATATCTCAAGATAATTATCTAAATTATATAAAAACATGTTTGTCCTACAAAACCTATGGTTTGATCAAAGAGTCCGCCATTTCGAAAATGTATCGAAAACGAGGTCAATTTAAATGATTACTATGATTACTAACCAGCTGATTTTTTGTTGTATACTTAATTAATATATATAAAATCTAACGGACATATTGTCCGACAAATTTCGTGGTCCGTTATCCCGGTTTTACATCCTTGATTTTTTTAATCCTTGATATCTCTGTTAGCTACCACAATCGAGATTTGGGTATTGAATATTTTTAGTCGTCTCATCGAAACGAAGCTACTCACCAAAAATTAGCTTGTTAGTAATCACTTGATTTCCATGTACTACGGATCCCGGCCTACTACCCGTACATATTTATTTTTAGTATAGATTATAAAATCATGTCACCTTTCCTCTTTTTCAGCTACCCTCGAGGCAGAAGCCACGCCCACAGCGTCACTGCGCAGGCGAAACCGCACTGCACTAGTTCCTACCCCCTTCCTCCTCAGCAACTACACAGCGAAACGTCAGTACGAAACCTGTGAGATTACTGTTTAAATCCTGAGGCTTACGAGGTAGAAACGTAAAATCTTCTAAAGGACACCACTATGCCTCAATTCCTATCCCACAGTTTAGCTGTGGTCTGTGTTTTGGTTGTCTTTTCTTCTTGAACAAACTCGGACCAGGAACCAATTACATTCTGTGATAGGAATAAAGGCATTTGACACAGTTTTCCCCTCTATAGTTTATTCACCCGTTTTCATATCGACTGATACAACCAGAAATAAAGAATAGGAATTAGAATCGTTCCCTGCCTTTGACTTTAGAACAAACTGAGCGAGAACAAGAGAATCCCAATCCCTACTTTAATTGCAGTTCTATCTCGTAAGCTTTTTGAACTAAAATACCTTCCTCTTGTTGATATTGCTAAGTAGCTATGTTATAAATTGTGTTCACATAGATCAGCAGTATAATAATAGTTTATGTATATAAAATTGTTACGATAGATGTTTGTGGTCGAATTGTAAATATGCAATCATCATGTTTTATACACAGTGTCAGCCAAGTAAATAGAAAAGGTAAGAATCCTTTTCTATATACTTAGCACCAGTGTAGGTACTGTAGAATAACTTGAGAGTGTATATAACTTCACATTGTTTCATTCGCGCCTCCGTAAAAGTACCCTTAAGCGGTATACTCACATAAAATTAATTAAGCAATGCGAGGTAGTATATACTCCTAAGCTAATATTTTGTAAACTAGTTTTCAATGCCTAAAAAAGAAGTATTTACCTCTAATTATTTCAAATGAACTATTTTCGTTCGAGAAAAAGTTATAAATTTGTGTGTGCAAGTCGACATACAAACATTTTATACAAAATATTAACAAAAAGGCATTACTATTATCGATATAAGCGGATTACTTATTCTTAATTCTGTTTCGTAGCAATAGACAAGAACTTAAGTTCTAATTTTATTTAATTAAATAATAGAAACTTCTAAAAAAGATCCAAATACGATATAAATAACCACGATCTTGTAGTTAATTAAATAAAAAATCCTTTCTTTTATCTTATACAGACTTATAGAGTGGGGAGGAAATATACCAAATATGTTGTAGAATTTGAATAAACATATTAATTTGATAATTTCATACATAAGTGACTTTTATTAATACATGAAAAATAAGCCAAAGTTGTGCCAAATAAATAATTTATTGGTTGTTGTGACGATGTTGACAGTGTAAAATATTGTATGTGTGACTTATAAAACAAATATAATTTAAAAGTGTCATTATTATATTGTTTTGGGGTTCATTGCAAGTCATTAAAATACCACCAAAGACAAACAAGTGTATTACAAATAAATTATTATTTTACTTTACTTTTACAATGTTTTTAATACTGAATAAGTCTAATGGTACTAATAGTTTTTAAGACAGATACCATACACTGAGGAAGTGGTGTCTTCCTGTCCAAAGGGAGTTTAAATCAACTATTTCTCAATCGCTTGATATTATTTTAATTATAAAACATATTGATGGGAGTAAATTGTCCTCCCATCAAACGATGGATCCGAAACGTGGTGCTTCACTATCGGCCTCATGAACAGGCTCAGAGTCGCTCAAAGAGCTATGGAGAGGGCTATGCTCGGGGTTTCTCTACGCGATCGAATCAGAAATGAGGAGATACGTAGAAGAACGCGGGTCACCGACATAGCCCAGCGGATTAGCTCTTTGAAGTGGCAATGGGCTGGCCATATAGCGAGAAGAACGGATGGCCGATGGGGCCGAAAAGTTCTCGAGTGGAGACCACGGATCGGAAAACGCAGCGTCGGACGTCCACCAACAAGATGGACAGATGATCTGATCAAAGCTGCCGGTTCACGGTGGATGCAGGCTGCATCCGACCGAAAAAACTGGAGATGTTTAAGGGAGGCCTATGTCCAGCAGTGGACGTCCGATGGCTGAAATGATGATGATGATGAAATTGAACTGTAACCGACTGGCAATCGAACTTACCACGGGGCTAGATGTTACTGTGTGAATTATTTATTATCATAACAATAAATATAATAATGTAAGACAGGCCTATTGTCAATTCTATAGATTTACCGATCGCGTTCGTAAGTGCGGACTGTTGTATACTCGTCTTAGCCCATCATATCTGTTCCTGATATAATAAATAATAATTTAATTTAAGTGTGTGTCGGTTCTTACTTAATCGTACCTATTATTGTTATACTTTCAAATAATTTAAACGATAAGACTAATCGGTTATAACTTAATTTTATAGACATTTAGCTGTACTGATATAATTGTTTAAAATAATAACCATTTATTTTATGAGTAAGACTTATTATATTAATGTTGCGATTTATATATAATTTCTAACGGATGTTATAAGGTAGTTATAATATGTCAATAATTTACTGTGACTACGAAGGTTTACAAGTTTGTGTCAAAACGGGTTAGAAGCTCAGAAGTTATAGGTACAAAGTGACCCATAATTTGCGTATGAAGTAGACACGGTGACTACGTTATGAGAAACTTTGTAGACTTTGTCTATTTTCGAAGACAAAGTCTAGATGAACGGCCTCTATTGCTTTATAAACAAATTTTTAAGAAGCAATATTCCCCAATATGTATTTTCATAAATATTATGTATAATTTTATAGTACCTACGGTCTCAACCTACATGTATTTCAACAATCAGTTGGGATGTGTCTTTCAAAAACACTGATTTTTAATAAATGTATAAATTATTATAAATTCTTTGTTGTGAAATAAAATTCTTACATCCTGTGAACGCTTCGCGTTATCTGTCAGTTTTATAAAAATAAGTACCACCTAAGTCACTCAAAAATTGTTGTTAATTATGTAACTCGTTTCATAGTTATTCAGTAAGCTCTGGATAATGTAGTACAGTTTGCGCAAGTCTGAATTTATTTTCATTGATAAAGTTTTAATATACATCAAATCATAACTTGCCCCTTATTGTAAAGAGTCGAATCAAAAATAGATTTCACATAAACTTCGTATAACATTTCACCATAAAATCATAGAATATCTGTGTATGATGTGAATGATCAATTATTTTTAAATTGAATTGTTTTCACGAAGCTTATGCCAAATTTAAATATAAATGTTAATATAGTGCAAAAATTGTAGTCAAGATAAATACTGATTTGACCAAAGCTTATAATCAGAAGGGTTATAAAATAGTTATTGAAATAGCCGAATTTTATTTACAATGTGCGCTTTACTATTTATACAGTACTAGTATAAAGATACAAATATCTTAGTGACATGTAACTCTGCTCAAAATAACATAAACGAATATGTAGGTAAAATGTTTCAGTAGAAAAATTAAATGTAATAATAACTAACTAACTATGAAAGCAAACTATGAATGAAAAAAAAGTGTAAGAATAACTATGAAAGCTCTGATTAATAACTGTAATAAAGGAAATGTTTGGGAATGACTGAAATTCTAATTCTTAATAATTATTCTCATATCTTCCTCACTTATTTTAAATATTGTAAACCATAGCAGTGTAATATTTTGATTGATTTGTCCCATGTTGTGGTAAAGTAGAGGAATACTGAGATTTTTTTAAATTTCAGTCATTGCAAGATGAATTTGTCAATATAAACCATATAACCTAAGAGCCCGTGATGGCCAGACCTTCCTTTAATTCACAAGCGTGAAAATTCTTTCATGTGTATGTCTAACATAGGTAAGAATAACCCCCAAACATGAAACCTGGATCGCGGTTCCTTTGGGAGATAACAACCTTTTACCTGTTATCTCCCAAAGGAACCACGATCCAGGTTTCATGTTTGAGGGTTATTCTAACCTATGTTAGACATACACATAAAATAATTTTCACGCTTCAGAATTAAAGGAAGGTCTGGCCATCACAGGTTATTAGTCTATACTAAGAGCCCGGTCTGGCCAGACCTTCCTTTAATTCACAAGCGTGAAAATTCTTTCATGTGTATGTCTAACATAGGTAAGAATAACCCCCAAACATGAAACCTGGATCGTGGTTCCTTTGGGAGATAACAGGTAAAAGGTTGTTATCTCCCAAAGGAACCGCGATCCAGGTTTCATGTTTGGGGGTTATTCTTACCTATGTTAGACATACACATGAAAGAATTTTCACGCTTGTGAATTAAAGGAAGGTCTGGCCATCACAGGCTCTTGGTCTAATATTGGTGCCAAGTTAAGATCGTTGTGCCATACTATTAAGTACGAAGTTGCATTTTGTACTTTGCTTAGTTTAGTTTAGGGTAGAAATTAATTTGTACTGTTTAGGTAGGTAATGGATTTTTAATAAACGATTTAATAAACTAGAACATTTTTTCTTTTCCACGAATTATTTTATCCATTAAAATCTTTATCCAGAATAGTGTCGCAACGCCATAACGCTACTATACTAATCAAGAAGGAGATATAGTGTGATGGACAGGGATTTTAGGAATGAAACCCAAATAAGTATAAAGAAGTTTTATTGACATTATTGTACCTAGTCTTACATTAAACTAAATCCTAAAATCAGTTCCATATTCTGTGCAGTGAACATTAGATACTTACCTACCTAACTAATTGTACAAGATGACGTATTAATTACGTTGCTTGCTTGATTAGAGAAGTTTAAAAACTAATCCGAATCTGAAGACAAGTAAAAATTATTAAATATAAAACTTTGTATCACAGAAATATTCTAGCCACTATAATATACATACATAATGTGCATTTATAGATAGTCAACGCTAAACCACACCTAAATAAACTTACATTAACATCCCAAATTTATCAGGTAAGATTTTCGGTAGGTCACTAGGTACATTAAATTAACCAACCGAAAACTAAAAATTGGAAAAATTATTCACTATCGTAAAAGTGCTATAACTTTCTTCTTGATAATCAAAAATAAACGTAATGAGAAAACCATTAGCGACGCCATTTTGTGACGTCACTGTAATGGCGAAATCTAACATAACCTATAAAGACATTACCCGAATTCTAAGTTCTAATCTAAGTAGGTATATACTCGTGTATTAGTTTAATCTACTTCTAGTTTCCTAAAGTTGCCAGTAAGGCCTCTCATAGCATCACCCACTGCGTCGGGTCCTGCGCAGCCGCCGGCCCGGAGCGCGGAGATGGCGCCCTCTCGCGCCGCTTCGCTGTACATCTCGAGACGCACCGCCATTTTGTCATTGAGAAGTAGCGTGTCGCGTTTGCTCGCCAGTTCTACTTTCCACAGATCTGGAAGAGGAAAATAAAATAAGGATTTGAGTTGACTAGGTACCTATCCATAAACGTAGGTTAAAACAATTACAATGTATCTATAAAAAAGCACTGCAATAAAATGTACCTGTTGTGACATCTATACTAATATTATAAAGCGGAAGAGTTTGATTGTTTGTTTGTTTGTTTGTTTGAACGCGCTAATCTCAGGAACCGCTGGTCCGATTTAAAAAATTCTTTCAGTGTTGGATAGTCCATTTATCGAGGAAGGTTATAGGCTATATTACATTTTCAAAAAATTAGGGATCCGTACGGAAAACCCAAATATGTAACCCAAGATGTAAAAAAAAATCCGTATATCGCATGCGCTGCGAAAAGTATTCATTTTAGAAATATACAATGTACTACAATTTTGTAGAAAACATTAATAACTACAAAAAATGTCGCGACAGCATATATCTAACTATTATAGTTATGTCACAATAAGTGTTTTAATTTTCAATATAATTAATTTAAATGCCGTCGCTAGGAAAAGCTCTATATTTGTATTTTCAAATAAAACATTATCAAAATAAATTACATTGTAATTACGAATATTTCAATATCTCTATAAAACTTTTTAAATGATTCAATTCGGACATTCCATTCGAAAGATATCAGAGTTTAAAAATGTAAGTACCGAAATAAACCAGCCCGTTCAGTAAGGTATCATGCTTTGTACGGGGACTCCGTCAGTACCGAAAGTAGGTATATGCAGCAATTATTTATATAAAATAGTTTATGACTTCGTTCAAACCGATTTTCGTTGGTAGTAATCTATACTAATAATATCTATAAAGCTGAAGAGTTTGATTGTTTGTTTGTTTGAACGCACTAATCTCAGGAACCGCTGGTCCGATTTAAAAAATTCTTTCAGTGTTGGATAGTCCATTTATCGAGGAAGGTTATAGGCTATTTTTTAAAACTATACGAGATAACTTAAAGAAACGCAAGCGAAGCTGTCGGCAGGTCAGCTAGTTTTCATATATGCAGCCTTGTACATTAAATCTATAGATGATTGCCTCTCGTAATGAACAACTACTATCTGACGTCCAGCGCGAACTTCTAACCAATCATCTTCTTCATCGGGACCACTAGTCACTCTACTTATAACCAATCATCTCTTACTCATAATTTACTAACCAATCATCTCTTTCATCGGCATAGTGCCTCCGTACTCCTTGGGCAGCAGACTCTTGTCGATCTCGACATCGTCCACCGCGCTGTACAGGCGCACGCGCTTACGGATCTTCTCAGAGATGAGGTTCATGCCGAAGTCCAACGCAAACTTCACTGTAGGGTGGACGTTGATGCCGTAAATCTCCTTGTGTCTCAGTGGTAGGGTTCTCTGTGGAAAGAATGTTGTGATCGAGGTTTTGTCATATGTTTTTTAGAGTAATTAGGAGTACCTACCAATTCTATAACATAGCTGCGAGTCAAGAACGCTTACGATCCAATTTTATTAGTAGGATCCTCATCAAGAACCCGGTACCTACCACCGGTAGGTACATTTTAGGTAACGACGTTTACGTACCTACGAAGTTCTTTGCCAAGATCATATGCGCAAGTGTCTCAATGAATATAACAGTTCAACCCGTAATATGACCCACTATACGGTCTTGGGGAATCCATACTACCCATTAATAGGTACGCTAACCAGGCGAGGTCAATATCGCTGTTCCTAAGTTGCTGCAGTGCACATAACGTCTTTGCTGCTTGTCTTCTGCTTCTTCTTAGTCGGTTTAACCACACACACGAAAAGAGTGGTAATAAACGGTTGCTACATAATAATTTTGACTCACCTCTCCGTTCTTCACAATCCTGACCGCCTCCTTTGGCGTGAACAGGGTCATATGAGGGAAGCTAACTCCTTGTCCATCAGCGAAATGAACAAGCCCTCTCACTTGAGTATCTTCGTCTTCCAACAGGGTTTCGTAGCAGATGCCCATAACTCGACACATGTCCTGGTTTGTGTATTTGTAAGGGTCGAACACTCCTGTACGGTTAAAACTATCATTACAATACATATTTATAATTATTTAATAGTGATTGACTATCTCTTAAGTTTACAAAAGTTTTAGAAAATGGTATAGGAAAAATTACAATATCACAACGTAAATAATAATTTAAACAATGCGAAAGCATGTAAAAGCATGAATTCTATGCTAATACTATAAAAGTACCTATATATATTTTAAATAGAATAAACAAATAGGTAACGTGTATGTGCAATTAGCTAAAATGCGATGCGTAACAAGCTATGAAATTGCGGACCGTACGTGTTTAACAAGCACAATAGTATAAGTAATTATACATAACACTAATTATATCGCATAATATAAATATAAATGTATACTACTTGATGACTGATGCAACTATATTGATGTTATATCTACCGGGGCGGTATATGACCACGCGACGGCCGTTGGCGTCTTTGAAGGGGCTCACAAAAATGTACCTGTAAAATAAACATTATAAATAAAAAATAACAAACATATAATTCCCTTCCATTACTACCAAAGTAATTTCCTTTATAAAAGCTGTGTTGCCTAAGTGGAGCACACTCGGCTTTAGTTCCGAAGGCCGTGAGTTTAAATCCGCCGCGCACCTCTGGATTTTTGTTCTTGAAAAACACTTGCTTTAACGTTGAAGGCAAATATTGTGAGGAAACCGGCAGGTTCTGGGAAATTTAAAGAGTTTGAGGGACATGTGCATTCACCAACCCGCACTTTGCCAGCGCGGTGAATTAAGGCCTATAATACTCTCGTCAAGAGAGAAGTAAATAATGAAAGGGAATGTAAATACTTAAGGGTGATTATGAAGTATTTCCCTTTATTAGAAGATAAAATTATAAGGTTTAATTCTATTAAAGGTACTATGAAATTCTTTTTTAAGCGTTTTATTTGCAAATTGTTAACGAATTAAATATTTATATTTATGTTTAAAGCTTTGTTTTAGGTATAAATGTACCTATAACATAGCTTTAAACAACATGAAATATGTGGCTTTATGTTAAAAAAATATCTTATCTAACCTAACGTTTCTCAGTACTACTGAGTGCTAGCGTTTGGTGCTATCAACCATAACTTCATACAGTTAGTGTTACGGGTCGACTACCTGTCTTTAACCTTAGTTTAACACAGATCCAAGATAAATGCAAGAGTTTTATTTTATGACTATAGAGGATAGAAATTTGCGTTAAAGTTTTGGAACTAGAATAAAAATTAACCAAACTTAAACAAACCAAAATATGAATCGAATCGAGATAGATAATCTGATTACATTTAATAGAATACACATGCATAGATTTTTTTTCCATACATTATAGAACCAGCCACCCGGACCAAATATCTGCAGATCGTAAGTTTATAAAAGAACTAGATGAAAACCCGGCTTCGTTCGGATGAAATTTGACGAAATTCTCCATAATCCGAATTTTGTGGATATATTTTGTCGACTCAAAATCATTTTTTTTAATGTTTTGTTACTCATATAAGGTTGCAATCGAGTCTACCGTACCTCTTGACGAAATTATTAATATAGACTAAAAGAAAACCCAGCTTCGCTCGGGTGAAATTTGACGAAATTCTCCAAAATCCGAATTTTGTGGATATATTTTGTCGACTCAAAATCATTTTTTTTTATGTATTGTTACTCATAATATAAGGTTGCAATCGAGTCTACCGTACCCCTTGACGAAATTATTATTATAGATAGAATCCATTTCTTAGAGCTAACGCAACATTTCACACATCTGTCAAGAGGCTTCACTCAATAACGTAAAGGTTCTAAGAAGACAGGGTGACCTTGTTGCTTCATAACCGCACCTCTGCCATCCATATACGAAACACTCACGTTTTTACGTTGCGTAAACTTTGCCCATAGCCTTGAAAAAGGGAAATGCTTTTGGGTCATATGCATTTTGTTCAATGTTTGTAGTTTACGATTATGATTCATCGATGTGAAATTATCTGTTGTAAAAGCTGACCTTGAAAGTTTGTCGAAGTTATACAATTTATATGGGAGTCTTTGGTAAAAGTGAATTTTTGCTCGAATACGACCTTCGGAGAGGTTTTACGCGTATACATAATTCATGTTCACTCGTAGCCATTTAATTCACTTAATTAGGTATCATATCATAAAAGTGTAATCAAATGGATAGGTTTCACAAGGTTCTTTAGAATACCGATGAAAAAAATGGTAATGGAATTTTTGAATGCCCTCGAAATTCAATATAGAAAATTCTATCACAAATAAAACTTCTTTACCAACGCGTAAAGAAATCTGCGCTGTTGAAAGCAAATAAAATATATCTACTAGTATTCGGTTAAAATAAATTAGGTGCTTGTTGGTGTTTTATTTTCTATTATGAAGCTAAAGAGTTAGAGTTGTTTGAACGCACTAATATCTATTAATTTTTTGATTTTGATATATTATTTATACTACCTATATGTAGATAACCTAAAAAACGCAAGCAAATCTGTCGGCCCCCATAATATAAAAGGTTGCCTGGAAGAGATCGCTCTTTAACCATAAGGCCGCCCATTGTACTTGTTTTTTTTACCTACTACCTACAACAAAGTGTTTTTGTATTGTATTGTAATATACATAAGGTATTAAAAAATGCTACGTATAATTTAGATGATAATGATTGATAATTATGATATGATAAGACGATCTATGATAGAACTTCACTTGGTAAGTTCGTTTAATCATCAATTATGTGTGCCTTACCCAAGATCGATAAGTTCCATCATAGTGGGCAGTTGATAGTCCAGCTGGTTGAAGGCGATCCCCCAGGACTGACGGAGAAGAATGTAGCGCTCGATAGCCTCCTGGGCCATAGGAACGCTAAACTTCTTTGCTCGAAGGAATCTTAGCAGGTAGCTTGAATCTGTAATAATTTTATTTATTTTATTTTTATTTTCACAATTTTAAGGAAACTTACAGCTAGACACAACAATAGTATGGTAATAATAGAATGACAAACATTGCCATTTATAGAAGGCCAATTATAAAGTTTCCATGTATGGACATAATCAAGCTTACAATCAATATACTTTGATCGGGTCAACTTAAACGGCTCTGCGATTATTCGGACAGTTTATTCGGCCAATTGTGACCTAATTGGCACTTTAAATATTTACAATTAGGAGGGTTTTAAAGGTTTTAGGAATATTGAAGAATTTATAATTAAAGAAGGTGTTTTGTACAGTCAGACTAAGAAAAGGTGTATTTAAACATATACAGCTTGAAAGTCCGCCCATCTATGCGTAGATATCTCTAGGAATGCGCTTGCGTTGCAATGTTGTTATCGATTTTTATGGTTGGTTATTAACCTGAAAATAAAACGCACTGATTTGTGTATGTGCATATTTTTACTACATTGTATTAGTACATTGTATTTACTCTTCGCTGATGATGATGATGATGATAAAAGCACGTCTTTGTTTCTGTGTGTTTTTATATGTCTCACGCTGCAATCTACTAATTGGATATTGGATAGATGAAAGCATGGATATCGTTTAGAAGAATAAAGTTAAGTACCTACTCGTACATACTTTGCTTTCAAAAACTGCTGACATGTCATAAAAACCCATCCTGGTACTGACCATCAACTAATAAATTAAACAGTTTATATGCTTATGTTTTATTTAATTTGCTTTTGCAAATCAGATGATCTGATTGTATCAAACACATACATTATGTATGAATTGATCAAGGCAACAACTAATGTTTTGTGTTGCATTAATTCAATAATTCAAAAATTAAGCATCTTTGCTAATATAACAAGGTTCTTTGAGGGTTAATGAAGGTAAAATGCCAAACTGTAGTCTGTCTAATGGGTATCTAGGAATACCTAATCTTTAAATACCTAATCTAGGTTATACACCAAATTTACTGTGTTTAATGATAATCTTAGGTATTATTACATTATACTTAGTTCATAAGTTAGAGGAGCCAATGGCTCCAGAAACAGACTTTACTAGTTTGGGAGTAGGTCCCAAATCCATAGATATTTACCGATATCAAACCTTACTCATACGTATCTATAATTACGAGTATAAATTCTCGTTTCAATCAAATTAATAAAACTTACCATGATTTGCAACAGTGTCGAAATATCGGAAAACTCAAAAACATTTAAATCATCATACCTTACATTATACGTACTATTACGTTTCATGTTCAAATATAGCTAACAACCATGATACTCGGTAGTTTAAAAAGTTAAAACTTGCCTACTTGTAAATTGTACTATGTCAAATAAAATATATTTACTTATTACTATCGGTTATCAAGTTCGTAATATCGAAACAGTTTTGGTAATCTCGATAGGTATGATGAATAGCTTACCCATCCGAACAGCCATAAACTTGGGATTCTGGTCTACCCAGCTCCTCAGGGCAGCCAAGGCCTGACTCCTGGAGTTCTCAGTCTCCCGTAGCTCATCCTCTGCGATCTTCTGCGTCTCTTCTGAGAGCGGGCACTTGTACTCCTCCGACATAGTCAGGTAACGCTTCTGAAGTTTCTGAGACATCTCTGGAAAGAAAACTTCATTGAAGAACTGAAGAAGATAATTTCCACTCCACTCCAGCATTTAATAGTTCCTATCCATCCAAAGGTTGCCTGGATCGCTTTTAGCGATTAGGCCGCCAATTATCCCATTACTATCTACTTATTGTATTTTCCACTTCTTGGTCTGCAATAAAGTTATTCAATCTATCTATAATTTCGATTGATGAAATTTTACCCTGAGTAAAAATGCTTTGAAGTAATTTCACCGTTGTGCTAGTCGCTCTGTACCTATTCGTGATCCGTGTTGAATAATATACCTACCTACTTTGCTTGTTTTCATTTTGTTTTCCGAAATCCTATCCACGATTGTACCAATTTCAAGTTTAAATTCGGTTACGGAATCTCAAAGTTTTCGCAATCTATGTACATATAAAATAAATATGATTTACAGAGGTACGCCAATTTTAATCAATATAGGCTCTACATGTACCATATATACGAATTCAATTCAGATTTAATGAAACTTTCAACATCATGTCTCAATGTACAATCAACAAAAGTGGATAAGTGTCTACCTTTCCCAACGCCGGCCGGCTTGCAAAATATTTGTGACTCGGTGGTGAAATGATAGATCTACGGTTTGTCTTCCAGAGACCTCTACATTGTTTAACATGTAAAGTAAAATTAGCGGAACCCTGGAAGAAAACAATACGTGCCCATTGGCGTCTATAGCGACCACCGTTTTCCATTACTAGGTCTGGGTAGATTATTACTAGGGCACACGCTTGTTTGACTTAATTTGACTTGATATAAAAAGGCTCCTTCATCAGTCTTTACACGGCAATTTCGTAAACAATAAATATCTATAATAATTATTACAAATGGTTTACAAAATAAAAATCTAGTAAATCATTATTTCCACAGCCAACACATTTCAAAAAGTTTTAGTTTTAAGTTTGTATTGTATGTTTCTGTTTTTGTGGTGTGCAATAAAGTATATTCTATTCTATTCCAAAGCATTAAATACCTACTTGTGTAAGTACTAAATATGTGGTTGCTCTTTGTACCTTTACAGGTTGCGGTTTTGTTGCTTTCAAAGACAATTTAATCAACTGTTAAATTAAACCAAGACTAACCTAGACTAAGACCAAGACAGTATACTGTCTTGGTAATATATTATGCCTGAACCTGTTGCAAACAGAATTATACAAAACTAGACTCATAACTGTTTGACGTAGGCACATCAGCCCATGGCTGCCTGTCAAATAATAGTTATTATTATTAATTCAGCCAGAGCAGAATAGATGAGGCTATAAATCATCTAATGCAGTATCAGGTACTTACTAGCAGCGATGATCCATTGCACCACACTACAGCCTACTAACACCGATATCCATTCAATATACTCCAATACCTATTCACAGATCTGCAACTATTTCATAACGAACATTCTAAACAAGTACCTACTCATATTCAAACAAGCTGAACGCCGCAGACTTAAAGTCGCTGTTGTTTGCTGTTTGTATAAGACTAGTCGACCCGCCGACAGCTTCACTTGCGTTTTTTTACTAGCTAGATAATTCGCTATACATAGTGTAACAAATAGCCTAAAGCCTTCCTCTATAAATAAACTATCCAACACTGCAAGAATTTTTCAAATCGTTCCTGAGGTAAGCTCGTTCAATCAAACAAACTCTTCAGATTTATAATATTAGTGCTTTCTCTGCACATGGTCACTAAAGTAAATGAAGAGGCATTTTGGTTTTGCTCTATTTTCTTAACGCTATTCTGAAAAAGAGTAGTTACGAGTGTACACTGAACATTCCGGACAGTTTTAAGAGCGTTTTTCTTTAGGATAAGTTTACTGGTTGGTTATATAGAGCACATCTTGGTAAGCGCCGTCATTATACTGAATTCCCCATGGCATATATCCACAACGGTTGCCTGGAAGAGATCGCTCTCAGCGATAAGGCCGCACCTTGATCGTTTAGCTTATAGATCACAACGGTTGCCTGGAAGAGATCGCTTTCATCGATAAGGCTGCACCATAAACTTTTAGCATATAGATAGAATTACATACGTTTGTAATTCTTTATTTTCTGTTATATAAGTACAACAAATACTTCATTCATTCGTTCATTCATATTCTATTATTAATTAATTATTAAACATTATTAATCATGAGGTCATGTCATGATGAATCAAGTTATGGGGTTCCCCAAAAATCTAAGACGCTTTAAATCTATAAATCAACGCAAGTCCATTACACCATTTACACGTGCAGTACAAGAAAACAGTTGTACTTGTTATCTGTGCCATCTTACATCATTACCAAATAATGACGCGATTACCACACCACCACGATGACTACAGATAATTGTAAAATGTTGCTTATTACTCTCGCACTACAGTCTACATTCTTACTCGACTTTCATTACGAAGGTCGCGAGTTCAATCACGCGTAAGTCATTTTTGTTGAACTTTTGATATTGCTATACTGGATGATATTTCGTCGGAGCTGCGTGGTGTCGACGTAAGAATAGAACCACACCATCTTTAAAACGACTAATGAATTTATTTACCAGAAGACGACGCGTTATTCTGTGTATACCAATTTTCTGCAATCACCAAACCGTCCGTTAATCGTGGTGATTATACCAAATTCCCCAACACCTGTAATCGGTTTGGTCGGTGTAAGCGGTGTCGTGGTTATTACACGAAATCCCTTTAGATCTATTAATGTCGTCCAGGATGACGGTTGCCCAGTAAATAAAATAAATATCTACGTTAATATTGCTGGACAATTTACACAGCAATATCTCTAGCCCCGTGGTTAGCTCAAAGTTTGTAGTTACGGGCACTAGATAATCTGATAAACTTAATATACATAATAAACAAATTAAAAATAATATAATAATATACATTATAGTGATGATGTGATAGAATGATAGAATATTATACATATAGAACACCCAGACGTCGGAACGAATATCTGCAGATCGTACAAATGTTTGTTCCGGGGCGGGAATAAAACCCGCAACCTCCTGGGTCGCAGGCAGACCTTTGCCCGCTGCGCTACAGAGGTGCTTCAGGCACAGTTTAGGGAACCGCTTTGGATTTCCTGACCTAATTATTATTAACTAGCTGACCCGCCCGTGGCTTCACCCGCTTTATTTCCATGATTTCTCACACCTATCCGTTACACATGCATAATCTAGTAGACTAAAATGTAATTTTCGTTGAAATATATAATTATGTGCATGTACTAATAAGTTGTATTGAATATTTTTTTTCTCAATTAAATGATTTTACTCGTAGTAACGGTAGACAGGTCAGCGATCTTCGAAGTAATTTAATAATTATTCGCACAGCATTTTTCAGCATGGTTTAAAATATAACACGTTTTGTTTTCAGTAAATTTATTTTGAATTACATATCCTCAAGAACCAAACATTATATTTATTTTTAATTTGTTTTTTCTGAAATCTATACTTATATCATAATTTTGTAATAGGTTCAAATAATATAAAAACATTCGCATTGCAACACAAAATATTAAAAACAAAACTAACGAAGATGAGAACTATAATCAGTCTATCAAGATCATAAAATAAGCACCTCTAGCAGGAATCGAACCTGCATTAAAATCAATTATCACCAATTCCTTCCTATTTGGTTCGTGGTGAACTTGATCACCACTTCCCAAGAAAATAAAAAATGTCAACTCACTTGTCTATGATTAAAATCCGAATTTGGAACACAACACTGACGGGCGCCGCGCTTGGACCGCAGAATAGGACTGCCGAAATAGGCGGAGTACAAAAGGTTTTGCTCTCGTGGGGCAGCTGATTGCACTAATTTCATCTACGGTTGGCGCATAATTTTTTATCCACAGTTTTTGATGATAGCAGAAGTGGCAAACAGTTTTGCCTAGGTTTATTTTCAACTGAAATACGCCGCGGATTCAGCGATCAAAAACTTTAATATTGTATAGTATTATTTTTATTTCTCAGCACGCGTTTCTCAGCAGTGTTTGATAGATATTTATGATTTTTAAAGCGTTGTATTTTAGACTTAAAAATGTTTACCCAACAACAAAATATTGCTGCTTTTATTTGTCTATTCAGTAGCTTTTCTCTTGGAAATACCATGTAAGAGACATTATTACATATGATGTTAGACCTATGTATTAAGTATATAATATCGTAGATAATAATTTCACTATTAATTTCTTTATCTAATCAGTAACTCAGAAGGATCACCAACTAATTTCACTTCACAGTAGTCCATAAAAATGTTTTTGACTACTGATTATGGTGGCCATACGTTACATAATCTCTAACAACAGAATGGTCCACGTAGTCTGTGACGATTAGGGTCAACATGAAAATGTTACGAATTTGCGGCAATAAAGACCAAAGTACAAACAGCTCTGAAATACAAGGAAGCTACGTGCAAGACAAAATTGCAAAACTAACCCTAAATTAGCTTATGCGCCCATGTTTTGATTGTTGCAAGTTGTTCGTGTTCGTGGATGGATAGAAAACCTAGTATTTTTGCTAGCTTTTTAACTACCTAACGATAATGTTCGTACTTGCTAAAAAAATACCTATAAAATATGCTAAGTAAGCTTCCATTCTGATAAATTTTTTTTCGAATAAATTTTATAAAACATTATTTTAAAATAAACTGTTTAATTATTTCAGGTCTCTTCATTTGTTATATGTGTCTGGCTTGCTTATCATACATAAGAAAAAAGACTTAAATGATAATTTAATTAATAAAGTGAAAGATAAGTGATAATTAACATATTTTTATTGCATGTATGCAAGTAATTGAATACATTTACTATGTAAATAATAATTTAGGAGTCTCATTCATCATGTCTTATTAAATTTAAGTATTAGCTATTAAGTACTATTTCATCCCCGATCCAGGTTCTATCGGGACGACATGTGCTTAGTAATAAATGGGTTTATATTGGAATGAATAGCTACATGTCAAGAATACGATTTTTAACTATTTATAATCAGATGTGTTATGGCAGTTGTGCGTATAAACTGTCACCGACGTCGCCGTCTTTTATATATTTCTTTGTATACACGCGACGCAGCAGCCGAGAGACATATAACTGATATTGCAAAAACAATAATGTAAAAAAACATCTCAGCATTTCTGCAGCTTTCCGAGTATGGACACTGATGGGAACCCCTTAATCTATGCCACTTATTTCGACACTTGACAGTTGTGTCTTTCCAAGAGGCTTCTGGCGAGGAGGAACCTGGCTCAGCATCATCAAGATCATCAATCATTTTGACAAGTTTTCTGATTTTTCTTTCAACAAACTTCTTAATCCCACAGCATTTTTTATCAATAAGCGACACTGTGTTACTAGAGGATGGAATGGAATCTTGTTCGTGTCCAGGAGGGAAATATGTATTGTCTTTGCATATAGTTGGATTATCAGGAGTATTATCGTAGTTTGGTTTATAATCGTAGTTTGGTTTATTATCGTAGTTTGGTTTATAATCGTAGTTTGGTTTATAATCGTAGTTTGGTTTATAATCGTAGTTTGGTTTACAATCGTAGTTTGGTTTATTATCGGTTGCCGTTACGTTGTTATTATCATCCTGAATAGTATCATCAGCAAACTTTGGGATTTCAGTGGCTGGAGGACATGCGCATGTGACAGAAGTTTTGATTGCATTTTTTGAACTATTCGCACTCTGAGGCTGTTGGCTATCTATTCCTCCATTTGGAATATTTTCATCAATATTCATAGTCTTATCCTCACAGCATTCGTCACAATCGGCTATTGTTGAGTTGCTATCACAATGTATACTAACTTTTGCGGTTTTACTATCAGGTAAAACGGTGTTATCTTGAGAATTACTTATTAGGATTTTCGTTTCAGCAGCACCATATTCCTTTTTATTCTTATTTTGCTTTTTGGAAACAGATTTTTTTAGAAAAGGCTGTGCATTTTGTAAACTACTGACAGGTGCGAGTACTGGTGTTTGTGGTTGACTTGGAACTGTAGAGGTAACATTCGGTCCGTTATCAATTATAGGTCCGATGACCTGTGATCTTACAATATGGATTTCAGGTGGTTCTTGTACTTTAGAATTATCGACTGATTTGCTTGCTATATTGTTCGATTTGACCTTGCTTAAGCGGACCACAATGGGATCATTTTTGTGGCCGTCGGGTAACATATTTTGAATGCTACCGCTAGCCATGATTTTATTTTCTACCATTACAATTTCCTTATAAAAATGTTAGCAAGTCACATAAGGCGACTCTACAAATCCTTTGACTTGAGCATTAGAGATCATTGTACTCATATTATGAACGAATTTTAAATAGGTATTCTGATTTCATTGCTAGAAGCAAATGGATAGTTGTAATTATCTGAAAAAAAAAATGTTTGCTGTTAATTACTACTCTAGTGTTCAAATGAAAATCAAAATTATTATTTAACCATTAAAATATGCTAGTTTTTTACTATACTGTAGTAATTGGTGAGTAAAAGAAACCTCGAAACTGGCATGTTTTGAGAACTATTTTTAACACCACCCTTGACTTTGCAGAATTGACAAATTGCTCAGATATTATAGCGAAAATGTGCTTCCGCTATACCTACCTTAATTTATTAACAATTCAATTTATATCATGTAAAAGAAAACATGGAATATTATCATACCATATGATTTCCAAAGAATGGCTCGTATTCATCTTTGTGTGCGTCGACAGTTAAATCGTAACATTATTATATGAAAAGCATTCTTAATTAGTATCAACATTAGCAATAGTAGTACTGCGAGAACAGCTGTTCTGATTATTAGCTCCAACTGCCTTGGTGTTATTTGTTTGAAATCTGTCAATCTGTCCCTTACTGGGTAAGGGTGGTCTCTTAATTTAAAATTCAGGTCTTTAAAATTTGGACCATTGGCATTGTCTACTTTCTCAGGGCAAGCATCAAAAATACGACCCAAGGGATAAGAATTCTTATCCATGCCGGGGTTAATATTTCCTACACCCCCTGCATTATTCGCAGGACTGCTAGTGGCGATACTATTTTCACAATTCCATAAGTTCTCTATATCACCAATGGCGCAACTCTTTGTCCCTGCTAGGCTATCACCGACGGCAAAGTCGTGGAAACCACATTCTTTGATAGCTTTTTGTATCGACTTTTCCAGTGCCTTAACTCTTGTGTTTGATAATATTTCAACGTTAACATCTCCGCACTTTGGCATTTTCACTGAAAAAAAGAAATGGTTTTAATTACAAACGAGTATGAAGTACAATATATTTATCAGTAAATCAGACAGGCGGGCGGTTGAAATGTTCGTGTTTATATTAGTTATCTTTCGTCGTATTACCAGGATATCAACGTCCCTTACTTACTGCTGCGTCGCAAAGACCTGAATTGGATTTTGGTATACACAATGGCAGGGGATCGAGAAGGTTGGCGGTTGGTGTTGAAGGTTAAGATCCACTTTCGTAAGCTTGTCCAGATTTTAAAACATCAATAAATAATAACCTAGCACAAAAAATTGTATTACCCGTAATCAAGTTCAAGTTAAAGCTCTAACTCAACAACAGCTTCTACCCCGACGCCTGGAATACTTCTGGTAAAGTTTCCCCGCGATGAAACACAGCAGGACTCCGCACACGAGGACTATCAGGAAACTCTTCACGTGCAGGATACATTCCGTGTCGGGGAGGTCGAGGCATACTTCGTGGACTGGGTTGCCCCTCGCTCTGGAGGCCCTCGACTTGACCTGCCCCAACTCAATGCTCGCCGCGCCGCAGACGATCGGTGAATCGTCCGCTCGAGCAGGATGTTTGCCTTTAAATTTAGATATATATTTAATTGTAATTTATTTAATACTAGCTTCCGCCCGCGGCTTCGCCCGTGTTGAAATAAAAAGTAGCCTATGTTCTGTCTCAGGGTCTAAAGATTGTCTGTACCAAATTTCATCAAAATCGGTTGAGAGGTTTAGGCGGGCGTAACAGACAGACAGACAGAAAGACATACTTTTTAGTAAGGATGTCGATACTCCCTACGTATATTCGTCTAACTGCCACATACACTTATACGTTTGATGCATTTTTGGCATCTACACATGCCAGCCATTATTACTTACACAAAAATGTTTACTCTCTAACTCTAAGTACGTTTACGTAGCCGTATAATTGACCAACTTCATAATGTTCCTAACATTTTCAAATCTTTAAAACGCTCTCCTGTCAAATTTGTGTTTTGCAGATACACAACTACTATACGTAGGGAGTATCGATATATGATAATATAGCTAGCTATTGTTTTATAATGAACGTTGACAACATAAAGTCCCTTCATTTGATACCTTAAATAGGTGGGTAGGTGTATAATATGCGGAAACATTAGGTTGTTCTTCCAAAATTTCAACTAGCGTAACTCCAAAACGATTAGACAGATTTCGTTTCATTTAAATTTATTGTACCGAAAAAATATTATCCATAATATTATAAATTTACCACATTTCATTGATTTTTTATACCACTTTTATGGAAGATCTAGATGTTTTAGAATTTTTAGACTAAAGATTCAAACACTACCCTTGTTTAGAGAGTTAGCACTCATTGCTGCGTCCGTAAAGCTTTTGTTCTTGAGAATACCAGTTTTACTGCTTCCTGCACTGCAGGAGTCAAAGCGAGGCCTGAAACACAAATTACATTCATCATCATCATACCAACCCCATAACGTCCCACAACTGGGAAAAGAGTCTCCACAAAAAAACCCTTTATGGGTCTTGAGGGATAATGTATACCTGAAAGATCACCACACCAGGCGGTTTGGTGGTCACAGTATACAGCACAGTGAGTAAGCTAATACAGTACACATAACGAAACACACTAAAAGACACCTACGGATGAAAAGGGATAGCCCTATTCTAAGCCCATATGTCACACAACGATACTCTATCAAACAACAACAATGCCAATTAGCACACATTGGCCAAGTGCTAACTAGTGTTTTTGCAGTCAGGTCCCAACGAGATGAAAGGATGATGTTGAGAAAGCAGCTGGCTGGTTCACCTTCAGAAAAGCCGAGTTGACTGAGTGCACATTCGCCTTTCATTCCGAAGGTCGTGGGATCTAACCCCGCCTCGAAACTCTGGATAATCTTTTCAAAAATTGTGTGAACTTAAAAATTCACGTTCTTTAAAACATACACGTTCGTTACGTAAATAAGGGTGTTCTGAAAACACATTTAATGTGACATTAAGCAACCTGCACTTGGCCAGCGCGAGCGTGGTGATTTTACTAATCCCTCTCGTCGAAAGTGAAGTCCCTGTGACCCAGCAGTGGGAACGTAAATAGGGGTGTTTATGCTGGTTCTAGAAATAATTAATGGCCCCTATGTCCAACAGTCGATTTCTAAAGTGATGTGTTTTATAGTATGACCATAGACGAAAGTATGACAGACAACAGGTAGAGTTACACGGTCTTGTAACGTGCATCTAAAGGCTTACTTTCACTGGCCTTCACAGTCCATCCACAGTATAAAGTTTTGTCAATGTTCAAAGTACTTAGTCGATGTAGGTAATTGATGACCTGATAAATGAATTAAGGGCTTATATAGTACCACCCCATCTCACTTACTAAACAATCTTTACTTTTATCTCTTCCCGTGAGTGTTATATGTAGTTGTTGTGTTGTTGTGTGTAGGTAACAATAAACAATAAATTGAACCTACGACCTTCGGAATGTAAGTCCCACTTAGTCAGCAACTATTTTTCCCCGTTTAGTTAGTCTTTTCGTAATTATTGCTTTACGATCCTAAGATCAGTTTATATAATATAAAATAAATAATTTGTAAAATAATTTGTTTATCAAGTTCAATGCAAATATTGTGAACTAGGCGAAAACTTATGTGGTACAGCAAGCGAAGATCGGCCTGCGACGCAGCCGGTTCGATTCCCGCCCGGGTCAAATATTTGTACGATCTAAATACATTAAGATCAACAAAATATTTGTTCCGGGTTTCTTAGTCATAGAGAGTACTATGTCCTAATTAAAAATAGTAAATAAGTATTAATTTGCATCGGATATCTAGTACCCGTAACACAAGCTTCGATCTTACCACGGAGCTAGATGTCACCAGTAACTAGAGTTTATAAAGAGACTAGATGTGAACCAGGCTTCGCTTGGGTGAAATTTGACGATTTGACGAAATTATTAATATAGGTAGATACATAAATCGGTACCTTGATCTACTTGGTGAAGTAATTTCGCCCACAGTCTTGGGCCAGCCGAATAATAATTTTCCACACAATATGTCAAAATGACCGACAGTCCGTCCGATTGGCTTCAGAGTTCTGGAAAATTATGTAAACACACTGAATAAACTAATATTCTAAATTTTGAATTTTATTATTAGGTCATATAACTGTCTTTAAGGGAGGAGGGAGGGATTAGTAAACGTCCGACGGCTGAAATGATGATGTGATGTTTCTTATTCTTTGCTAATAATAAGTAATCCCAGTTAATTGAGACCAATAATGAAACATCGTGAGGAAACTGGCATGTTCTGACAACTTTGAAGAGTTTTAACGTCATGTGATATTCACCAATCCGCTCTTAACCAGATAATTTCTCCTATAAAGAGAGAAGTCTCTGTTTCCCAGCAGTGGGAATGTAAATAGGTTGTTTATGCTCTATGTTTATTCTAGCTAGATACTCGCTGGTCAGTCTCCCGAATCTTCTTACGTAACGGCGCCCGCGCAGATATGATATCGGTTAGAAAAATCACCGTTGCGTTAGATGCAGTTGCCAAACGGCCGTTACTCAACGCCAAGTAATTGTTGTTACAGCACATTATAAGCCAAGCTTGAGCTGTTTACGGCTTACGATATTCTTATAATAACAAATAATTAAAAAGTTAATTTTGAACTAACTGACCCGCTCGCGGCTTTGCCCGCTCTTAATAGTTTTGTTACATTTTAAACCTATCCTGATATAAAACAAACATTTTATCAGTTGAACTACAACAAAATAAATATTAATAAATATAGCTATCATCAGAATAACACATTGTTACTTTTCAACCGCTGTTGTGTATGGCATTGTAGCCCCGAACGAATTAAGTTTTGATTTTTTGATTTGATTTTGATCGTAAAAGAAACGTTAAAGTGACCAAAATTGGTCAATATTGAAAATTGGTTATGAAGTGCGATAAATAAAAGGGTCATCATCAAATCATCACTTACACTATCACGATAATATTATAAAGGCGAATTTTTGTGAGTGTGTATGTATGTAACTGCTTCACGACTGGAGCGTTTTTATAAAAATTGGTATCGAGTTAGCTGACTCTCTGTCAGAGCTAGTTTAAATGTACATAGGTACACTACAAAACAGGAGTTACGCGAACGACACGATTTAGATTATCGTAAGGTGCTAAATGGCCCCTAAAGTAAGGGCAGTGCAGTGCGTTCGTGGCGCAAGATTAATTTGGCGGAATGAAAGTGCGTTCTGTGATACGCATTCGGAGTCTGGGGCAGAATTGTAGCACGAAAAATGACAAAATGTAAGTGAAATGCATAATTTTAAGGGGCTGTTAATTTTTTATGACAATTCATAAATTGATTAATACGCGTACAGAATGTTTAAGCTTCAGAAAATAAAAATAATTACATATTATGTTTAAGTGATTGTTTCCACGCTGCGTTTCAAATTAATTCGAAACGAAATTCTACGTAAAAAATTGTTAAATCTTGTATTCAGTTTCATAATTTTTTTTGAGTTCTAGCTTTGAGTATCTTTGCCCACGGCCAGCTCAAAGCTAATCTATCTGAAATATTAGAAAATGTATTACCCTGCATCCATATTAAGCACTGTTAATATTGCTGCCGAAGGTAGAGCAGATAACTCTTGTTCCGTGGGTGAGCAGAATCAGGGCAATGGTGAACGTCACACAAACGAACAGTATTTCAACCAAGTCGAAGCGAGCGCAAGCGGGATTCGGCCTAGAAACAAAAGAATTACCTCCAAATCCAATGATGAACAAGAAGCCTCAGATTATAGAACTAAATCAAAAGCAAGAACTCTATTGCCATTGAAACAACGATTTACATGGACATTACAGAAAAAACTTTTATACCTTGATCGCCGAGACTTTGCGTTCCTGACACATCGCGATTGAACTGATAACGTAACTTTGTAATGGCGTTGCGATAAAAATATTTTTACTGTTTGTTTACCGTTTTAACAATTGATGAGGATTAAATCTACATTATTATATCAATAATCAATGAATCTAATAATTTTGTGCCAAACTGAGTGTAAAATAACTCTGTAAACAATATTTTTCTAAATCTATATTGCGCTATTACAAGGTTATGTCAGTGCTTTATATTTGTAGGTAGTGCTGTGCTAAAAATAACATGCAGCAGCAGTATCGTTATCTGTTACAGTTATTTTTCAAAAATAATACGTTTAAGAATTTGAAAATAATGGACCATAAGATTTTATTAAATTTAAAAATAAAACTACGACCAAACCGAACACGCGAAAGAAAGAAACATTTTTATATTTAGGTTTAAAATAATAACCCCAAATGGGGTTATGGGCCGCCATTTTGTGACGCTAAAACAGTCGGTTTTCACATAAATTACTAAAATATAAATATTAAACGATTCCGCCAATTTAAAACGAAAATAATCTTAAAAATAACGCGGCGGTTCATTTTGGAAGAACGGTTACGAACTCATTATGTTGTGCCCATCACTAACGTGTCAAACTGACATGTGTCCTAAACGCATTGTTATCGCGATCATAGTATAACTAAACAAATATTTATAACTGTCAATAGTACGGGAGGCGACGATGCTAAATGGGGATTTACTCGAGCGTCAAAGAGACCTATTGGGTTGCATTTGGTAGATGATAAGAAGAAAAAAATTGTATGAGATCGATGTGTTTCATCAGTGGGGGAAGCGACCATAGATAATTAAAAACTTATTTAAAAAAATACTGTTGTATGGACGTACTTAAGGGCGTCAGTTAGTGATAGATTCTATAAATCAGATTCAATAAATTGAAAATCAGCTTAACATACTTACATACTTAAAAATAATTTAGGAAATATGATTGATAATATACGTTTGTAAATCTGATTGTTTACACGATTGGGGTGAGTGTACGTAAACGTTAAAAAAATAAAAATCGCGACTCATTTTTTTTGACTCATTTTCAAAAATATGAACAAAGAAATCGGCATTTCCAAAGGTGTTAGAGCGTCAGATTTAGATGTATATGGTTCATCTTTATGTTCTGATTCTACCATATCTTAATCTGACGATTATCTAAAGTGATTCGCCTAATCTGACAAAAGTAAATTTTGTTCCTTTATAATTCACGTTCGAACAAAGATAGATTTTTTATATTTGGTGGAGGTACTTGTCTGGGTACTAGCTATCTCCAGTATCTTAATCTGACGCGCTCGAGTAAATCCCGAAATCCCCTCTTCGGCTCCCCTACTACAATGCCATTAAAATAAGTACTATTACATTTACATGATGCGGAAATATTTTGCCTTGATTGAAAAAGCCAATGAGTACACAGAAATGTTACCGGTAAAATACTTGGTATTTCGAAGTATGAACTTGAAGTATTGTCGTATGAGGTTGTAACAAGAAAGATCTTGAATGATAAGCGAATTAAACGGCATACAGTGTACATAGGTGACACCACTACTTTATCAATTATGGTATTAACCTTACATTCCATTATACAAACGATTGCATCTCGTTAAAAACTCCATAATTTTCAATTTCATCCAGACGTCGGACTTCCAACACACGGACTTCGGACACATGAATAATTTAGTTGCGATTATACTTTCAACTTTATAAATATTTTATAAGATAATTTGTATAGGATCTATTGAGTTTTATTACTGATTAACTTGTGCCTAAGAATATTTATGAGGTACCTATCCTATCAATATAAATTAGCTGAATCGAGTATTAAATGATTTCTATCGCAATATATTTATGGGTATGTAGCAAGACAACAACACATTTTATGATCGTCCTTGTTGGTTTCCCCCCTTGATAGTCCAGCCGGTGGCTTTGCCCGCGATAAGTCCCTAATGTATTATACTGATGTAGCTTATTTATTAATTTTCATTATTGTCAATTAAATTTAAATATATTTTTCACGTTTAAATTTGAGTAGGACTCACATGATTTAATGGAAAATTCTTCGATTAAACTTGTACGTTAGAGCTTCAGGAGGCGGCTGAAAAAATAAGATTAAAACGATTTGATTCTAGGTTTAGGTAATTTTTTATACAGGCTGACTACGTGGATAATACGTACCACCAAGATTGTCTACTTGTAGTTCAATCATTTTGATACCCATTCATTTTAAACTATTGTAAAAGATTGTAGCCTGCAGGTTATTGTGGTTCTTTAATGGAAACTAGAATTTGGTTCTTACATGTTGTGAAATTTCCGTGAAAAATGTCACCTAGCCAAAGATTATAGAGCTCAGAAGAAAGAATACATACCTATATTATCTCTATGTTATAGAGTCGGAAATAAAATCTGGAAATAAAGAAGTTTATGATAGAGTCACAAAAGTGTTGAAGAGTCTTTATCTGTGGTACAATGTAGGTATATCCGCCGTCATTATATTCTTTCATAGAACAGAAAAGTTTTTTATTTTAGATCCTTTATGTTGAACTTTGTTGAAGTATAAGCATGGACTTATTAATGTAAATGCTTTGTATGTTTTACGTCCATGAGATACATATGTTAGATGGTTGTTTGGTACCAATTATCTCAAACTCAAAACATTTAATCACGAATCTGTATTATCTTCGAAAGTCAAATTATTTTCGCTTTGAAAACATTTTTTTTTTTTTTTTTTTTTTTTTTTTTATACTACCAAGTTGGCAGACAAGCATGCGGCCCACTTGGTGGAGAGCGGTTACCGCAGCCTATGGACGCCTGTAGCATCAGAGATGTTACCTGCGTGCTGCCGAACCCTTTAAATGCTTCAGAATACCCTTTTTGAATAAACCCATGCTATAGTCCTTTGGGAAAACCTTGGAAGGAAGATCATTCCACAACCTGAGTGTTCGCGGTAGGAAATTTCTTGAGAACCTGACAGTCCGCGAACTGAATGGCTCTAAAGTATGTGGATGAAATCCTTCCCGACGGCGAGTGGTGCGATGAAGAAATGTAGCCATTGGCACCAAGTCAAACAGTTCATCAGAACAGTGCCCGTTATACAGACGGTAGAACACACACAGAGAGGAAAAATCCCTTCTGAAACTCAGTGAATCTATACCGTTTGAGAGCAAAGTATCGTCGACAATTCTCACAGCGCGTCTTTGAATTACGTCGAGAGGCTCAAGTTGGTACGCTGGCGCTCCTGCCCAAAGATGACTGCAGTATTCCATGTGCGGCCTTACTTGTGACTTATAAAGTAACAGTCTATGGCCCGCACTGAAATACTTTTTGGATCTATTGAGCACACCAAGCTTCTTAGCAGCCAGCTTGGCCTTATCTTCTAAATGACTGCGAAATTGGACGTCACTAGAGATGTCAACTCCTAAGATTCCAATGCTCTTAGATAATGTTAGGGCTGTGTTTTGGAACTGTGGACTAATATTGAAAGGGTTCTTTTTAGCGGTAAATGCACATGCTTGTGTCTTGGTGGGATTAAATTTAACTAGGTTCAAATCACCCCAATTCGAAACTCTAGTTAGGACGTCCTCAACACAAGACACAAGTGCCACTCTTTGCTCCTCCACTAACGATTGAGGGATATTAGCTCGGCCTGTATAAGAGGTGTCGCCAGTACTATCATCCGCATAGCAATGAATATTGTCAATGGACAACATGTCATTGATATGCAGAAGAAACAGCGTTGGCGACAGTACAGAGCCTTGCGGTACGCCTGCGTTAATATCCATGCAATCAGAACAACTACCGTCAACAACAGCTTTTATGCTTCTGCCTGATAAAAAGCTGGCAAACCAGCCAACTAAACCTTCAGGCAATCCATAAGATGGCAACTTTGCTAATAGACCGCGGTGCCAGACCCGATCAAAGGCCTTGGCTATATCCAAGCTCACAGCCAAAGCCTCACCTTGACTCTCAATAGCCTGCGCCCATTTATGCGTTAGGTACACTAAAAGATCACCAGCTGAGCGTCCATGGCGGAAGCCGTATTGCCGGTCGCTAAGTAGATCGTGTTCTTCTAGGTACCTAAGTAGTTGAGCATTTATTACACGCTCCAGAACTTTGGAGAGAAGGGAGGTTATAGCAATTGGTCTGTAATTAGCTGGATCTGATCTATCGCCTTTTTTGGGCACCGGGTGAACTAAAGCTGTCTTCCAAGGTGTTGGGACTTGTCGAGTAGAGTATGAGAGCTTAAAGAGGCGTGTCAGAACGGAACACAACTCAGGAGCACATCGCTTTAAGACTATTGCCGGTATGCCATCGGGCCCACTCGATTTATGAACGTCTAGAGAGAGCAATTCACGCCGGACATCTCGTTGTGTGATACTGATTTCTGACATAGAGTTACCACACCTTGGGATAGAAGGCGGCTCAGCTCCTCCATCGTCCATCGTCGAATTCGATGCAAAGAGTTTTCCTAGGAGATCGGCTTTCTCTTTAGCGCAATGGGCTAGGTCTTTATTTGGTTTGCGAAGTGGAGGCAAAGACGACTCACAGAAATTACCCTCAGCAGCCTTGGCAAGTCCCCAGAAAGCTCGACTTCCAGAAGGGTATCTAGCCAGTTTCTCACCAAACCTTCTGACGAACTCATTTTTTGCATTAGCAGCAGCTTTTTTTGCTACCCTTGAGGCATGATTGAAGGTTCGTTTCACATTTGAAGCATTAGGATCTTTGTCTCGGTAGGCCGCGGTCCACACCTCAAAAGCAGATTGCTTTTTTGATTTAGCAATTCTGCAGGATTTATTAAACCACGGTCTCCTTTTCATTCCCCCTGCCACTAGGCGGTTAGGAATAAAACAATCCATACCAGCTAGGATGGTTTCGGTGACAGCTAAAGTGCAGGAATCTGGATCATCGGATTTGAAGCATAATTGACTCCATGGGTAAGAACCAAAAAACTCTCGTAACCCGTCCCAATCAGCCGATTTATAGTGCCACATCCTACGCCATTGCCTAGGCCGCGGAGGGTCAGAGCGTGGCTTGGACACTTCAGTCCGAACAAGACAGTGGTCGGAAGAGCCCAAAGGAGCATCCACTGAGATGGTGTACCCGTCCGGACGTGTAGTCAGCATGAGATCTAAAAGGGAACTTGCATGGCACTCTATATCTGGGATTCTGGTTGGGGACCTAACCAATTGTGAAAAGCCATAGGCCAAAGCAAATTCGTAAGCAGACCTTCCCGCAAAATCAGTGTGCCGTGACAGCAACCATTCTTCGTGATGAGCATTGAAGTCACCTAGAATTACTAACTCTGCAGAAGGGTTTTGCTCACTTAGCTTGTCAGTCGTCAATTGCAGGTGCTCAAATAGACGAGTTGATTCCAGGTTACCGCTATGGGATCTGTAAAGGCACGCATAGAATTGAGTGTGGCCGCCAAAATCCACACGTACCCACATCACGGACAGATCCCTGGTTTCAAGGTTCTGAAGACGGCGACAACAAACACCATCCCGAATGTACATACACACCCCAGCTCGAGGAATAAATTTCTGTTCAAGCTTATACCCAGGGTAATGAAGGTAGGATGTGTCTGCAGGGGCAGATATTTGAGTTTCCGTGAGAAAAAGAAGGGTTGGTTTTGAATTCTCTAGGTGGAGGTGGACAGAATTCAAGTTTGAATGCAGTCCTCTGATGTTACAGAAATCCACCTTAAGGGTGGAAGAAGAAGCCGCTATAAAACGTTTTACTTTTGATTTTCTTGTCATTATTAATTTGTAAGGGGATCTGAAGCTAAGAGATGATTACTGAGCCGAAGGTCAACGGACGAGGAGAGGATAACTCGTCAAATGAAAGAGCAGGTTGAGTGATGTGCTGGTACGGCGGGCGGAAGGGCCCCTGGTCCCCCCTTGTGCAAGAAGCTCGGGTCCACTCCGGTCTCCTTCTCCGGCACGTGAATCTCCACAAGGACTTTACACGGACTGGCAGTTCAGCCTCCCAGGGTGGAGATTAGTGTAGTCCCTGGGTTCGGGAACCCGTTCAGCCCGCGGGCGGCTAGCGGACAACCGTTTCACCAGGTCTCCCTGACCGCCGAGCCAACACATCACGCCTACTCTTGCCTAATGACGGGATTGTATCCTCGTTGGTCAACCAACCTTCAGCTCAGCAACCCTCCCGTTGAGCACTGGCAACCTTACTCACTGCAGGAACACAACGTGTTACATCGTAACACGTTATTTGGCTGCAGTATTCTGTAAGGCGGAGGTACTTCCCCAGACGGACTGCTCATTATGAGTGGGATAGTCTCCCACTATGTCCTACCTCCTTCAGATCGTCCACATCGTGAAGAAATAGCATGTTTTGAGAACAATGTAAATTTTAAATACTTGTGTCATTCAACAACCCTAACTTGGCCAGCGTGGTGAATTAAGGCCTAATCTCTCTCGACAAGAGAGAAGTCACTGTGTGTGATGAAGCAAGTGCCTACTTACGAAATTTTGAAAATCTTGAAGATAAAGCTGCAAAGATAAATCTTGTTTGACGTAAACTGCCACACTTAGCGACATCTATATTAAACATTGGTTATTACCTTATACGTCCGAGTACAATTGTTAGAACTTTCATTTTCTGGGTTCAAACCCGTTGACGATCGAAGAAACTACGAGTTTCATGCAACTGACAAAAGATGTCGTTATAAAATGTATGATTCACAGAATCGATGAGAGTAAAAAACATTGATTATTTGTATTATTATTATGTCAATTAAAATTTACAATACCATTCCAGGCGATTTTAAAGAATTGACATTATAAGTCCTTTAAATTCAATTTGACTAAAACATGGCATAAATAATTTAATTATTTTGATTGAATTTTTTTATTATAAATTGTGACATGTTTAAAAAGTAATGTATTATAATTTGATCAATATATATTTTGTAAATATATATTGAAAGTGTGAATTGTCCAGCAATATTTATTATTTATTTAAAAAATAATGCATGTTTATTATTATATATTCATACGCCTGTAAAGATAGTGAATAAGCGAATTAAACTTAGCTAAGTAACCTAAAAGCTTTTATATTTATGTACTTATCACCTGTTAATTATTTATTATCAATTACCTATAACCTTATTTTAAGTACAGGTTTAATGTCTTGAAAAAGATGGACAGATCTAGTAAAATCTGTTGGTTCATGTCATGATGGATGGACTAGGAATATTCATTTCAGTAGACATCCAAAGTTCATTTCAGTAGACATCCAACAGTGCATATCCGACTGGTGAAATGATGATCAAAGTCAGGAATACGATAAAATATATTATGAAATAGGTTTATTTATTTTTTATCGGCTTTATAAGTACCTATAAGAAATATCTTATCTTAAATGCCCTCTTGCAATACCGAGATAAAAGTGTTACATCTAAACATGAAGATGCGCTTATCGATTAGTATGTACCTAAATATAGGTCATTTTCGTTTTATACAAAATAATAGTTTTCATGTACCTTTATGGGTGCTTATTTGAAATATAATACCTACATAATCATCATCGATGCAGTCGCAATGCAGTAGGTAAGTAAAAAAGATATTAATAATGTTGATATAACCGGTGTTGTGACAGACAAACGTACAAACAGTGATCATTATTTTTCCTTTTGAGGTACGCAATCCTAAAAATACTATCCTAAACACAAGTTAACTTTTATAACTCAAAAATACAGAACATTCCGTTATGACTCTATACATGTATGTAAAAAATATACCTGTACCTAATACTACATAGATTTTACAATAACAATTGTAAACAAACACAACAAAGACTACTGCACGCTTGTGACTTTGCTCCATAACAGGCAGGTGGCCAGTTTCCCCCTAAGCGTCAACCGTGCCGGACGCACGTTCTACAAAATCGAGAAGCCGCGATTTTTAAAGATGCGTGTTTAAATTTGAAAAGAGAACCTGTAGGTGTTTGAAAAAAGAATGTTGGGTGTCGAGGAGATTGGACGGCCGTTGGAGGCGATCATGAAGTGTGAAGACTTCAAGAGCAATTTTGCGAGGAAATTGTCTCATCGTTACTCAACCAGGACGTCGGTTAAGGATTCGCCGTTGAAACTGTCTCATAGCTTCGAGTTTCCGACGAAAGTAAGTTTTTAGAATATTTTTTAATTTTTTAATAATATTGGTATGTATTGAAACATAACTTCTTTTGTAAACTGCCACCCCTTCCTAGCATAGAGTCAGACAGCTGCATCGACTTTGTTTTATATGTATTGATGGGCTCTTAGACTTTTGTTGTAAAGATAGAGTTTGAGTTTCGATAAAGCTTTAAAGTATTCGAAATAACTTTATTTTGAGTTTGTGTTATAGGTTCACGTAGTTTTTTATTCATGCAGATTTTATTTATTTCACTAATTTATATAAAAATATCTAAAATGTTTCAAACAAATGGGTCATATACGTCTAATTAATGAAAGCATAATTTTCCAGTACTTATAAGTTTTAAAGTTCAAACTTTTTGACGACCTCTATATTTTTTATACTAGCCGACCGCCAACAGCTTCGCTTGCTTTTTTTCCATAAAATATAGCCTATAGAATGTGTTGGCGTAACCTTCCTCGATAAATGGACTATCCAACACTGAAATAATTTTTTTAATCGGACCAGCGGTAGGTGAGATTAGCGCGTTCAAACAAACAAACAATCAAACTCTTCAGCTTTATAATATTATAGTATGGATAACTTTGTTATTGATGTTTACACATCGAGTGCGTTATCCACTTTGCCAAAAAAAGATGAGATCGTACTATTCTTTGGTCAGCACCATACGGCGTTTGAGTTAGTAAGATGGCGCCACAGAATACCAGTGCAGTGGCCTAATACGAGTAGTAAGGTACCTACTATTAGGCACCAACAGACCATTCATACTGAGTGATAACCATTTTGTGTTTAGTTTTTACGTATTTCATTCAATAATTATTTAAAACAATAAGTACTCACACCAACAAAAAAGCGAATCCACTGTAATCACGCCACACCGGCTCTACTTACAGAGACCTAGTGCAAGGGACAGAGCTCGGCTTCGATACCATCAATGATTTTATATAGTATAGATTTGTTACAAGCACGCGCATTGTAAAGACTCAAATAAAACCCAATTGTAACGTTTAGTTGTCAGTCTGCGTCGAGCGCAATCACGAGCTTGACATGCCGTAGGTTATTGTGTCCTTGCTAAAACAAATTAAAAATGCCATCGTGTGTGTTTCGGAAGTGTACCAATTACGATGCTAAAGTAAACAAAACACAAAGAATCTCGTATCACATGCGAGTATGCAAAGATACTTAGATTATTTATTTTTCCAAATAATTATAATAATTGAGGCGCTGACATAGATTAGTTAGTGTAGATGCGAATATTGATGCCGATGTAAATTCGATGTAAATGTAAATTCTGATCGAACATTCAACACATCAGGTACCTATTTTTAATCATCGCGTATATTTGATTAAAACCATAATTCATAAATACACAAATATTCGTCTCCATTCCGTACATAAAAATAACCCCGAATTAAAAAAAACTTTTAAAGAGACAGAAAAGAAATAAGTAAATTAAATCTTTTTGAAGGTATTTAGAAAGTGTATTTTACTAATTTATCATTAATTATTTCAATTTCAATAAATATGATTTACTTTTGTAAGGTGTTTTATTTCTTACCTATTACTGTACATTTCACTCAAGTGTCCACTCTACGAATATAAATGTTAATCTATGAACTAGTAAACATTTGACATCTTATGTCAGTTTTGGATTCGCGGAACAGATTTCAAACTGCAATTACATGAAGGTAACATATCTATACTATATAAAATCATTGGATACCATTTACTATAATACTCGTAAATAAAAATCTAAAAAATTAGATAATATCGAATGAATGTATAAGTATTTTAAGGTGTAAAACGGGTTCAGTCCCATACTCACCCGGTCCGTTCTCACCCGATTACAATTAAGTTTATATCAATATTTTTTCCGCTTTTGTGGCAAGTACCGGCGAAAACAAAAGTGCTACAGAATTGTGTTCTAATAAAAATTATTTGGTTATCACTTATGTTATGAAATTTGTCTTTTTATTATTTTATTATTTACCTATTTTCAATTTCCAAATAAAAGTAAAAATGTACAAACCCATTTAATTTAACGATTCTGCCTATTAGTAAGTCACCAGCAAGTTGTGAAACACAATTATTTATGCAGTGACATAACTGTTTTGGTTTTCTCGTCTGCCGACTGTATAATGATCATGGATTAGGTCAATGGAGTACCATTTTGTTTTATTTATAATGTGTTAGTATGCTGCGCGCGCAGGGCCCTTCCTCGTCGTGCCCACGACCCCAACGGCCGGCGGTTCCAAGAATACGTCATTTCCTAGAGGAAACATGAATAATTGAATACGTAATACAAACGACTCCCGAAGGCTTAGACTTCTCTATTTATTAGGTCGTCATTTACGCTTCCACTGGAAAAGTTTTTGTTCTTGACGAGAGAGATTAGGCCTTAATTCACCACGCTGGCCAAGTGCGGGTTGGTGAATGACACTTATCCATCCAACTTCAAAGTTCTTAGATTATGCCGGTTTCCTCACGATGTTTGTCTTCATCGTTAGAGTACGTTTTTTCAAAGCGCACATAGGTATATTTTTCAAGAAGAAAAATCCATAGTTGCTTCTAGGGATTTTTTAAAAGTAAATATTTTATATACTTACTCGTACATATACTACAGACATTTAATTGTACCCTGCTGAAAATAATTATTAAGTTATACAATTAAATTTAAATAAAGACACGTTAGACCAAAAATATGTATTAAATAGTACAAAAAAAAAACCTCGGCGGGGTTTGAACACACGACCTTCGGAATGAAAGCCGAGTGTGCTCCCACTTAGCGGCTATCACCATACACAATGATATAATTAAATTAATTCAGTAGTTAAGTATTTATCAGCTATGTTGTGATTATTATGTCATCGATACTTTCACTATAGATAAATTATATAAATAAAACATTTATTATCGGACTCAAACAGCGAAACGGAATCAATTTCGTGTTATTGAGAAAACTTGATTCATCCATCTTTTTATTTTGTTTTATCGAATAGCTTTTGATCGGCGTCACTTGTCCTAATGGTTAGTATTGTATTTTCACAGTATAATGTCTTACGGTATACTGCTGTGGGGATGTGCTGCTGACGCACTTATCAATAGTATATTTGTCTTGCAAAAAAGGGCTGTACGTGCTATGTATAATATGGGTCCAAGGGAATCTTTGCGAGAAAAATTTAAAGAAATAAATATAATGACAGTAGCTTCCCAGTACATTTTCGAATGCTTAGTTTACATTCACAAGAATTTAAGTAACTTTCCTAAGAAAAGTGATTATCACAATGTAAATACTAGAAATAAAGATAAACTTGCATTGCCCCGTATTCGACTACGTAAAGTTAAAGTTCCTTTTAAGGGATGTTGTGTTCGCTTTTATAATAAAGTGCCCAAAGAATTTCACCAACTGTCAATTAATAAATTCAAGAAAATTGTAAAGGGTAATCTTTGTAAGAAGGGTTATTATAGAATTTCAGATTATTTAAATGATAATAATGCATGGGAACTTTCATTATTAAATTCAGGGGAAGAAAAAAAAAAAAAAAAAAAAGGGGGGGGTGATTGATAGTGATGACATGTCCAAGTTAATCTTTGTGATTTTACGGACAAAATCTGAATCAATCTGAATCAATCAATCAATTGTGATTTCATTTATTTATCGTAGGTCGCGGGTTCGTTTTCCGTTTCGGGACAAAAAATGTACGGGATCGTAAAAGTTCATTAAAATCAACAAATATTTTGCAGATGCAATGACTATGCAATGACGATGTTTTACATTACTTTTGAATAACCAACGTATATTTTTTCCATTTTTTTGATTCCAACGTATAGTAAAATTATGAGTAATATTAATTTAATTATTATTCAATCAAGTATATCAGATATCTGAATTTGCTGAACACAAGCTTCGAGATTACCACGAGGCTATAATATAATTGTGATAATTGTCATTGTAATTATCCTGTGATAATTATCAAAAATAAAAATTATGTTGTATCGTATTAACCCGTGATGCAAACATAATATTCTTTGAGGAAGTAGATCCAATTGTGTAGAGTTCTCGCGATGTAAGTAGGGCTGATAACATCATTGTTCACACATCCATCTTTATGTATGGGAACGTTAGAGCTTTGTGGAGTATAGAAGTCTCAACTGATCTGCGATTGCACTAAAGCTTTTTACTGATGAAATAACGGTGTTCGTGAGAACTGCTAAGACTTGGAAATACTATCATTATAGCCTCAATAACTCTAGGTAACTTCGTTTTTTAACGACTTTGAAAATAATACAAATTAACCACTCCCATTATTTAATTACTTGTTGGGTTAGGGCTCGGGCATTCTATACTAATAATAAATCTGTAAGGGTCGGTCATGAAGTAAGTTTGTTTGTTTTAAGTGATATCGTATTTTTAGAATCAATGTAATAATAGCTGCTAACCAGCTGATTTTTTGTTGTATACTTTCATTCCCATTCCATAACATTTTCTCATTCCACCACATTAGTAGATATACCATCCACCCGTACGAAGCGATACTCCTCCACCTTCATTATTCGCACTGCTAAAGTTTGTATTTAATCTTTGATACTTATATCTGTTAGTTCCCACAATAGAGAGTTGGGTATTTGAACCAAATTTTGAATGGATTTGGGCGTCTCATCGAAACGAAGCTCTCACGAAAAATTAGCTTGATAGTAATCAAGTGCTTACCATGTTCCATGGATCCTGGACTATTAGGTACGATAGAGCGCAATGTAAATAGTTAATAATAATTAATAAATAAGTAATGCTGGGCAACTCACACAGCAACATCTAGCCCCGTGGTAAGCTCGAAGTTTGTGTTACGGGCGCCTGATTTCTAATATATGTACAGGGTGATTGGTAGGTGAGTGCAAAGCTGCTAGGGGATGGTAGTGTGGACTATTTGGAACCATTTAAGCCATAGTTGTCTTAACCGAAGTCGGACTATTTTTTTTTATGAATTTTTTACGGGATACAAGGAAAATACCCAAAATTTTACAGTTAGTTGCTAATAACTGCCAGTTTAAAAGGCCAGTTAATTATTTTTTGTTTAATTTAAGTTAAGCTATGTGTAAGCAATCTACCAAAACTTGTTCTCAGGTATCTGAGTCATTAGCCATTTTTTTACAGACATTTCAAACTTACGAAAATGTTCTGCGATTTACGAAAACCATTTTTGACGTTGTTTAAAAAAAAACTAATGGTGCTATTTTTGTTCAAACCTTTTTAAAAACATGTGTGGTTATTACTCTTTCTTTTGAGGTATCAATTAAGCGAATATCTCAAAAAATATTGAAATTATGATCCAAAAACCAAATTGAGCAAGGCAACTTTAATGAAAAAATAGGCAGATTATCGAATTGCTGAAAGTGACATACACCACGTGGAATCTGGAGTCAACCCAGGCAGACACAATCCTAACGTCAGTTGGTCAGTTTTAAATATTAGGACACCTCTACGAGCATTGGAAGATCGTTTTGAAGAAATCCCAAATAATTATTACCATTTAAGGTATCTGGTAAGAAGTGGGGCCCAATCAAAGTTCTGCCAATTACTCCAGCCCACACACTGACAGAGAATATCCTCTTACTGACACCTGCTTTTTCCAGTATGGATTTCTGCCCTTGTTGGCCTGTTGGTGAAGGTTGTAAAAGTTTGTTATGCCCTCTCTGGAAAATTTACTTTTATTTGTCCACAAGATTGATTTTAAGAATCACGCATTGATGATAAGAAGATGCGTTGATGTCTCTGTTGAGGAGAAAACGGCAGAATTGGATTATTTTCCCGGTATCTTGCTCTTCCAAACCTGGCAGACCCGGGCCATGGAATAAATACTTATCATTTTTGTGCATACTCCACATACACATCTTCTATTGTGAAATGTTAAGATTTTGAGCTACTACGCTAGTGATGGTAGTAGGATCCGCTTAGAATGCTGCCAAAATCTGTTCCTCGACCTTAGAATTGTGTCTGCTTATCTTATTATCTCTGAATCTGGAGTCATACACGCATAAACCACTTATTTATGCCACTTTCAGCAATTCGGTAATTTGCTTTTTTTCATTAAAGTTGGCTTAAATTTTCTCCCTCAATTTGGTTTTTGTATCATAATTTCAAAATTTTTTGAGATATCCTCTTAATTAATACCCCAAAAGAAAGAGTAATAACCACACATGTTTTTAAAAAGGTTTGAACAAAAATAGCACCATTAGTTTTTTTTTAAACAACGTCAAAAATGGTTTTCGTAAATCGCAGAACATTTTCGTAAGTTTGAAATGTCTGTAAAAAAATGGCTAATGACTCAGATACCTGAGAACAAGTTTTGGTAGATTGCTTACACATAGCTTAACTTAAATTAAACAAAAAATAATTAACTGGCCTTTTAAACTGGCAGTTATTAGCAAATAACTGTAAAATTTTGGGTATTTTCCTTGTATCCCGTAAAAAATTCATAAAAAAAAAATAGTCCGACTTCGGTTAAGACAACTATGGCTTAAATGGTTCCAAATAGTCCACACTACCATCCCCTAGAAGCTTTGCACCCATCTACCAATCATCATTAGTTATATTTACGTTTTATATCACTTATGTCTTGCTTTGGTTTCTACTTACTAACGTTCCATCTACGGCGATGACGGTCTTACCAAACGTGGCTCTCACTTTCGCTTTAACAGCGACTCTATTTATAGTACATTTTCATTTGGTTTAGATTCATTCAGATAGAATTCATCATTATAGAAATTTCAATGGCAATACCAAAACCAGCTGATTCGACCCAGCCGTTCTCGAGTTTTAGCAAGAACAACGATCATCAATATATTCTTATATACAGGTGCTTAGGTTATATAGCTTTAGATAAATATTTGTTATAATTATTTATCATTTATCAAATGTATGCTAATGACTTAAGGTTGCCCTATAATAAATAAATAATAATGCAAGTGAAACAAGGAATACGTAAAATAAATGTGTATTGGGACAAAACAAAGACAAATGCATACCCTAATACTATGCAGTGCACAAAGAACAGCACATAAGCCCTCTCACCAACTCAGACAATAATATGCACGGAGTCCAAACCGCCATCGCTAGGCAGAACATTATAATATTGGAGAAATTACGCCAAAATATTAAAAGGCTTAAGCACTGCGGGTAAAAATATGGGCAGACGTGGTACACCCAGAAACACGGCCTCCTCCTTAAGGTCAAGAGGAGTACATGCCTGCATCCGCTCAAAGCCGCATTGTTCCGTTTCTCTATGCGTAGCTTACGCGCTTTTGCCTCTCTTTCTTTCCTCAATCTTTCCCTATGAGTTCTGCCTTTGCTAGCGAATACATCATAGCATTTGCTGTCTTTGAAGGCATCTTGCATTATATTAAAGTTTTCCGAACCTGCCATGGCTTGCTGCATTTTATAAGAAAACATTTCAGAATGACTCCCGATGAAATTCGCAATTTGATCTTTTGTACCATGTCTGTCTCTTAACCTTTCTTTTAAGTATTTCGTTCCAGCTTTAGGATCAAAAATAAATTTAAATACTGCTTTCACTAAACATATAACAGCTCCTATCGTGACTTTCCAGATTTCTGTGAAAAACTCAATAATCAAATTTGCATCCCTTGCTTCTGTTTTACCTGTTTGTACTTTTAGTAGTTCTTTTATTTGTAATGCTCTTATCCTCTTATTTTTCTTAACATTTTTAGCATATTGTTTACGCTCTTTTCGTTGTAACTTTTTATTCTTTTTAGCTCGTTTTTTTTCAAGTTTAGCCATCATTTTCAATCTTTTCATACGTTGTTTCTTTTCCAATTGAACTTGCTTTCTGGTTTTAGGTCTACCTATATAAGTTTTTACAAGACCTTCGGCATCCTTCGCTTTCCTTTTAAGTTCACGTTTCTTCTTATCTAATTTAATATGTAAATTCTTAGCCCTAGCCTTCTTACCTTTTAATTTCTTTTTCTTGGGTTTTTTCTTGGATTTTTTCTTTTTAGGTTTACGTTTACGTTTGGATTTTTTTTTACGTTTACTTTCGATTAATTTACATTCACAGATGTGATCACACTTACAGATTCTGTCACCACATTGACAGTTTTTATTACGTGGTTTACCTTTACTCAATTTAGAGAGGCATTCTTTAAGTTTGAGTTCATCATAGGATAAGTCAGTTTCGCTTTCATCTTCTTGTTCTGATTGGTTGGAAACGTCACTGGATGAAGATGATCTATCGTCAGACGTTGAACTGCGTTTATTAATTGATTGTAATGTTTCAGATTTCTTTACGCTACTTTTGCTTTTAAAACTTCTTTTGATTTTCAACAAAGTTCTTTTAAAACAAGTTTTACCTTTCACAGGCGTTAAACAAGCATTAGAAATTGGAAAACTTCTATCATCTTTATTGCAGACTGATTCTTTATCACACAATTTAACTGCGAATTTTACAGGGCTTTGTTTATTCATAGCCTTAAGTCCTTTTTTTTTACGACACCATTTGGTTTCTGTCATATTATTGGATCCTCGTCTTCTTTTGCGAGATAGCAGAGATATAAAACTGTCTGATTTGATCATTATTTCGGATATAACGTTGCCAACAATTGGGATCGCACTTATACAATCAATTATGGGAGATTTACAAACTGGCATTTGGCAAGTAGTATCCGTACATACTTGGGGCTTTTTTACACAACTACATTTAAAATTTGGGTATTCTTTTTCATAAGCTTGTCTACATAGTGTTGAAGTCTTATTATCTTCTCTGCATACACCTTTTTTGAAAATACTATCTTCATATCTAAGGTGCTTTTTCCACTTAAACCTTCGAGAATATTTCCAACATAAGCACTTCAATCCTTTTTTCTTATTAGAACAATGATCAGGTTTAATATTTTTCCAAGATATTTTACATGTCGTTTCATCACATGTATTCGGTACTCTTCTTTTCAGACATTTGCAAACAAATTGGGTGTCCTTAAAATCAGAGGCACAAACACCTTCTTTACAGATGCGGTCATCTCTTTTGGCCTTTTTTGACATGCGTGCTTTGTTTGATATCTGTGTATCATCCTGATCTATATTATCGACTACCTCATTACCAAATGTATCATTTTTTCCATTATGATCTTTTATGGTATCAATTTTCCCAGTTTTATGTTTTATTTTACATATAGTGGGCCCCGTTTTTTTAGGCATACACGAGCAATTATCGTCATTCATGATTTGGGAGTCATTAGGGCTCATAGGATGTTTTAACTTTTTATGATCTTGATGCTTTTTAGATGAAAAGGGCGCAATATCTTTTTGATTTGGATTTGTAGCTTGAGAATATTTTTTTTTATTTATCCTCATATTGTCTTTTTTGGTATCAATTTCAAAACTTTTATATTTTTTTTTAGAGGTAGAGGGACTTTCACAAAAGCAATCATTTGTTTTCACTTGAAACTCATTAGAGTGTAAAGGCTGCTTTAACTTCGTATCTCCTCTGTCTTTATATTTTTGATCACCTTGAGTTTTATGCTTTTTTTTAGATGTAGAGGGACACATGCAATCTCCTTTGTTAACTTGAGATTCGTTAGAGCCTAAAGGCTTCTTTAACTTATCTCTGCGGTCGGTCTCGTTTTGACCACCTCGTGTATTATATTTTTTAGGTAAACAGGGACTTAAACACAAACAATCTCTTTTGTTCATTTGAGACTCATTAGAGCTGAAAGGTTGCTTTAAGTTCTTATCTTTTTTACACAAGCATGATTTGATGAAATGCTTAAGCGAAATATTTTTTGAATCATATGAATCAATGTTTTGATTTTGTTTAAATTTCGACAGTTTTATTCCATCTGTATCTGGTGAATTTTTCCTGAGTTTTTGAACTTGTTTTTTACATTTAACCTTCTTAACTTCACATGTACATGAACTTCCAGACTGTGTTTTATTCATATTAGGACTTTGTTTCTTTTGAATGGAATTTATTTCTTTTTTGCCGTGTCGTTTACCGTCACCGTGCATGTTGTCTTTTACTAATGTACCTGCGTCTTCAGTTTCGTACGGCGGAGGATTAATAGCAGCATTCTTCAAATTTTTAAGTTTTTTTGTAGCAGTCCCTGACTCTTTGAATATTATACAATCTGGATGGCATTCTCTTAATACTTTTTGAATGTTGTCCCCCTTACATTTCATCTTGCTTCCTCTGGTACAATAAAGACATCCGAAATGGTATTATGTCCTATCTAAAATTTTACACAAGAGCCCCTCGATGTTTCATGTCACCATTCAAATATTTTACGCTGATTCATTTCCCCAAGATACGATCACTAATATATTCAAAAACATTATAATTTTCCCTAAATAATTAGAGAAAAGTATACAGTTAATCTTGACCTAAATAAATAAATTCAAATAATTTGACATGTGATCCACAGACAGATATTTTAATATAGCCTTAAAATAAATTGATTTTTACTCTATTTACTATGATCAAATTACAAACCTACTGAAAATTGGGTAGACACAATTTTTTTCATGGAAGATGAAGAAAGATTTTGTAAGCCATTTGTAAGCCATAATTATTATCATGTTTGAAAATCTAAGGAATTTTCACAATGATCGTGTGATCGTTTGTATCAGATCTACAAGATAAATAACGATACATTATTATTATATGTTTCTCAAGTTCTTCTTTCGTACTTAAATCACAAGATTTAACTGTAAAGAATGAGTTATAAAACAAATAAGCAAACAAACAAACAAAGAGTGGTATTGATTTTTATGTATATATTATGTATAATTATTGATATTTATTAAATACTCATTCAATATTAATATGTAATATAATTTATTATATTCTGTAAAATTATCTTAGTTATTTTGGTTAGATATAAGCTTAAATTGTAGTGTCCCAGCAGGGTCATATTGTGACTCATAATATGTATAAGAAGTTAAGTACCAATATATGAAATGTGATAGGAAATACTAATATAATAATGAAAACAATATACATACAGGTACATGAAATAAAGAGCAATCATAATTTCCTTAGTATTAATATTAATTTATTTCGTTCGGTCACCATTAGTTACCATGACATAGATAAACTTAGGACGTAGAGTTTCATACTCCGAGCACTTTCGATGCGACACAAAAAATGAGGTCTCACAATTATTCGCTATTCTACTTTTTTTCACAAACGAAACCGAGTACGCTTTGGTATTTAGAATAGAAACGGTTTTAAAATAATGTATTTTTTATATATTATACCTATAAAGTATATAAATAATTACCTATTAAACCAGTGTAACAATTAAAAAGCCTTGCTGTAGTAACCGCTATTGGCAAGCACTTTTGACGACCTCTGTGGCGCAGCGGGTGAAGGTCCGCCTGCGACGCAAGAGGTTGCGGGTTCGATTCCCGCCTTGGAACAACAATTTGTATGATCTGCAAATTGTTCCAGGTGTCTGGGTGTTATATATGTATAATAAAAAATATCTATCTATTATATTAAGTATATCATAAATCTAGCACCCGTAACACAAGCTTCGAGCTTACCACGGGGCTAGATGTCGTTGTGTAAATTGTCCAGCAATATTTATTTTATTTATTTATTTATTTTAATGTAATTTTTTATATATTATACCTATAAAGTATATAAATAATTACCTATTAAACTAGTGTAACAATTAAAAAGCCTTGCTGTAGTAACCGCTATTGGCAAGCACTTCTGACTTTTGACGACCTCTGTGGCGCAGCGTCCGCCTGCGACGCAAGAGGTTGCGGGTTCGATTCCCGCCTTGAAACAACAATTTGTATGATCTGCAAATTGTTCCAGGTGTCTGGGTGTTATATATTTATAGTAAAAAATATCTATCTATGTATGTATATTATATTAAGTATATCAGAACTCTAGCTCCCGTAACACAAGCTTCGAGCTTACCACGGGGCTAGATGTCGCTGTGTAAATTGTCCAGCAATATTTATTTATTTTTATTTACTTCATAAAGTAGCGTCAATTTATCCCCGTCCTAATCACGAAATGGTAAATTATCTTCTAAGGAGCACAGAGTAATAACCAATTCTCTATCTGTGATTACAACCATCAGGCTTCTTTGAGTTTGAATATTATATTGCACCTCGTTGCAAATTAAAAAAACATTTGTCTACAATTCCTTTTTCCAACACCAAACACCATTTGGGCTTCCACCAAGAAGATCAAATAATCTCACAAAAGAAAAGATAGGTTACGATCGAAGAGCTTCTATGTTTTCTGCAGATCAAAATTCCACCAAAGAGTTCAAATAATCTCACGAAAGAAAGATAGGTTTCGATCAAAGAGGTTCTCTGTATTCTGCAGATCTTAATGACTTTTTATTCCTTTTTATCTTCGACTATATAAAATAAGTCGGGTATTCCTTCCTGATGCTATAACTCCAGAACGCACGAACCGATTTCCACGGTTTTGCATTCGTAGGAAAGGTCTCGGGCTCAGTGAGGTTTATAGCAAAAAATTTCGGTAGGAAAGTATAAAATGCGGGTGAAACCACAGAGCTAGTTTTGTATTTAATTAGTAAACACGTTAGACTTAACTACTAGACATAGAGCCGTGTTGGCTAAGTGGGAGCACACTCGACTTTCATTCCGAAGTTCGTGGGTTCAAAGCCCGCCGCGCACCTGATTTTTCTTCTTGTAAAATTATGTTTGCTTTAAAAAACACGTGCTCTAACGGTGAAGGCAAAACATCTTGAGGACATTGTGTCATTCACCAAACCGCATTGTGACCGCGTGGTGACTTAAGGCCTTATCTCTTTCGTCAAGAGAGAAGTCCCTGAGTCCCATCAGTGGGAACGTGAATAGGGGTGTTATGTTATGTATGTTAAATAAATAATAATCCATCCATCCAGAGTCCACAGAACTGGTTACAATGCATGTAGGTTCCATGTGGCTGATCACGACCGTGTACCGAGCGCCGCTCAAATTGAGCTGATCCGCACTGACTCAGGCACACCTGTCTTTGTGATTTCGTACAGTCAGCTTTAGATATTCACTAGTTTCCATCTGCGGCTTTGTCTGCGTTTTAATGAACTCACTCGTGTTATAGTAGTCATTTTATAACATAATGATGATGATGATAAGCGCGATTTACTGTCAACGACACTACCAGCTGCACTACCAGTAGTGTCATTGCCTAATTATAAACAACACTAATATCCTATTTGGATCAAATTGTACAGTTAACAACGTCATGTAGCAGTCGTGTCTTTCTATAGTTTTATTTTTTATTTTTTCATATTTGTACATAGGTTCTTAGGTACTATATACATATATATCATAATTTATAGCGCTGACTGTCCGCGGCGCATTGTGTAAGTAAGCGGCCGTCGAGCCGTGAAGCTCACGAAGGATGTAGACCCTAGTTTCTTTGTGGTATAACGCTGTGATGTCATACTCAAAACCAACCTGTTCCGTTACAAGATTATATGATAACCATTACAGGAAATTTAACTAAAGAATTAAAGTAATTACATACGAACGGAAACCAAGGAAACCATTGCAAAAAGAAAATATCAGAATAAACGGAAAATCCACGAAACTCAATCAATCAATCGTTTATTTAACCAAAGAAAGTATTACAAATAGGTATCTAATTAAACAGTTTTACAAACAATTTTTGATGTACCTAGTTAGTTTATGTATAATTTACTTAACTTATAATTTTTAAAATATATATCTATAAACTATTTTATACCTGAGATTTTGTGTTTCATCCTAATACATGGGAAATCTTCAAGACCACACTCCAAATACAAAGTATAAAAAGGTTCGTTCGTGGATTTTCCGAAAACAGGTTGTGTTTCTATGGAAATAAAGTTCTTGATATTGTCCCAGCAGTGGGAGGGCAAATACGGGTGCATATGCTACTATGAAGAATGGGATCAGATGGAACTATCCTCAGCCACGGAACAGTAAAATATAAATAATCTGAGGGCCAGTTTCACCAGAATATAAAGCTAGATAATAGATAAAGCTTCAGATTATCTGACAGATATTTGTAAATACCATAAATTGTAGTTTATCTGGCAGATAAGTTACGGATAGGCTTTATCATAAGCTTGGCCGAAAGACTTATACAATCATCCGTCGTTGGGTAGAAATTGCTACCTAAAGTCATAAGTTTTTGTTAAAGACTGTACCAACTTTAGGTATTTTTATAATCTGATATTGTACCTATTGAATTTTTACTGTAAATTGCCTTTAAATTAGTAGGTACCTATATATATTTGTAATATGGATCATGTATCTGCAAAAAAGATTTATTATTATTATTTATCTGTAACGGGTGAAACTGGCCCTAATTCTCGTACATTGTTATGTGTGAACGGGTACAGTAATGCAATTAGTGTAATGATGATGATGAATAGTGAAGTGCGTGACTCACGGTAGCGTTATCGACAGCGCCGTGTCTTGTCGCTGTTTCCTCTTTGTTACCGGATAACTGTTTAATTGGTAGCATTACTTTTAAACCCCTAATTCACAGCGATTTTTAACCGACTTAAAAAAGGACGAGGTTCTCAAGTTGACTCATTTTTTGTTTGTATTCCTTTGGATTGGGTAAACCGATTTGCGACCTAATGAAACACAACGCGTGTAAAGTCAATCAATTTGTATTGTTTTGTAGTATTTATTTATTTATCCTTTTATGTTTAATCGGGTATCTGTTCCATCATTATTTTCTAAAGCAAATATTTTACAGGCAAATATTTGTTTGTTTTTTGCTGTACATAATTTCTTTTTGCACATTCTCACTTACTTTCAGTATAGATGACAACGTTAATTGTAGTAGGAATATGTGCGTTTAATTGTTTGGTTGTACACGCTAATCCTAGGAAGTACCTACTACTTGAAATAAAAAGTTGTATCGGATATATGTATATTCTTGTTAAAATTTTCTTTTATTAATGAACGTTGGATTTTTTTTTGAGTGACTCCCATCTGCCCCGGTGACCTGGCCCGGTACCGGGGCAGATGAGAAAAAAAAGTTGCATCGGGCCCGGTGATGTGTTCACCGGGCCAGATGACACAAATTAAGTGCCATCGTCCCCGGTACGGTGCGCCTTGTAATTTTTTCTTTGCGAAGTATTCACGTAACATCCGTCGAACATAAGTAACCTATGAAAGCAAAATATAGTCCATGGGTAACATAGGGGTCGATAAGAAAATTGAAAAGAACAAGGTGTGACAACAAACATGAGAAAGAGGACATAATTATATATGTAGTAGGTATGCCAACTCAATCGAAATCATACCAAAGCTCAAGCATAGGAATGTAGCTACATGTAGCTCGCCAAATACCTTCACAGTTACATAATATTTAGAGACACCTAACAAATAACACAGCTATAAAAAAAACAATAAAACTACAATAAATTTAGAAAATAATAATTAAATTAAATCAAAGTAAAAAAATATTGATGGATAAAGCAACATCTAGCCCCGTGGTAAGCTCGAATCGAAGCTTATGTTACGGGCCTATACATCTATATATCCTATTTATTCTGATAAAAAAGTTTTATAATAGCTGAAACTAAATTAACTTGGTAAATATAAACAACTAGCTTTCCGCCCGCGGCTTCGCCCGCATTATGTTAGATTTTCCCGCGGTAAAAAGTACCCTATGTCCTTCTCCCGGTTCTAAGCTGCCTCCCCACCAAGTTTCAGCCAAATCGGTTGGCCGTTATCGAGTTATAAGTGAAGTAACTAACACGACTTTCTTTTATTTAAATAGGATGTCACTTCTTGCTGTATAGTAAATTAAAGTAAACTATCCGTGTAATTTACAAAGTATGGCTATGGTCACCAGTGTCTACACATTTCGTCAACAACTACAATTTTTTAGAACTACCTGAATATTTATTATGTTAAAATAGGTATCAGTAATTCATTATGTATGTTAACTTCTTAGATTACCTATCTATAGGCTATAAGTACCTACTGTGCGGAACGTCTGTATATCTTTATTTAACATTTATTATTAAGTTTTCTGTTGTAAGTTAAAGAAATCTTAAACCCGAATACTTGTTAGAAAGTATGAAATTGAAATAGACATCTCTCGATAATGCATACTATTGCTGTCACAAAATACCTATTTAAAGTAATTATACGATTATTTCCTGATGATCTTACTCACGCAACACAATTCCTATGCCATTATACAGATACAATACAATACAATACAAATACTCTTTATTGTACACCACAAAAACAAAAAAACACATAACAAAAAATAGAGAACATAAAAAAGTGTAACAATGGGCGGCCTTATCACTTAAAGCGATTTCTTCCAGGCAACCTTTGGATGGACACGAAACACAAGTAGGTACTAAAAGACGGATAGGGTGCATAAAATAATGATAAATTACATTAAGAATAAGATACATTCTTATTATACATAACATACATAATTATACAGGGCGTCCCAAAGTTAGATTAGATATTTTCAATTGACATTCGAATAATGTATCAATGCTGTCATTTTGCATGTTTGCTATATTGTTGGACAGCTTTAGATTTTATTTGTCCATAAATACTTTAGAATTAGATCGTCGGTTGATAAAATAGTGATCATAGTAAATTAAGGGACATTTATTAAAATAAATCATTATTGTGGACTCAATATGAGCAAATATTCTGAGATATATACTATATCAGAGGTTTCCATCCAATACGGCCCTTTAAAAATAACTAAAAGTTCTGACGTTATTGTTTATTAGTGTTTATTATTCCCATAGCATAGTTGGCGTGACATAAAAACGTGCCTCTTCAAGCAAGAACGCCGATCGCGTCCACAAAACTTCTTTCTACATAGCCTATAATTATTCCCATAACATTATATAAAAAGATACAAATACCGTGTCTGGTAAAAGGCAAAGTTCATGATCCAGTGACAAGTGAGGCAAGCATGAGGCGTCATGGTCCGCGGAGCGCGTTTCCGGGGGGACGCGGGGCGAGGGGTCTGTAGGGAGCACTTGTTACACTACCTCCTGCGTTGCTATGCTCACCTGGTACTTATGAATCAAGTTTGCGTAAAATGCACATATTATTTTACGAGTAATTTGTTTATTTGGCTCAGATTAATTTATCCATATACGAAGTACATATACATAATGTTTATCAAAATCAATGCCACTTTTCGTAACATTATAATTCTAGAACGGCTGGGCCGATTTAGATGCTTTCAGATTTAAAATAGTCTTATTTGTCTAAAAATATAATTGCGTAGATATTGTTGATTCACGAGTTGAAATATTAAGAAACGGAATGGAATATGAACATGATTTCAGGATTGAGTTGCCAAAAACTTACAGCCCCCCAAAGTTTATGTATTAAGTTTTCCTTCGATACTGCGTTAATTACCGCGTACATGCATGCGTGTTTCAAACAAAATAACGAACAAAATGTTTTAGCTTTTTATCTGTTTTTGCAAAGGAAGCCGTGTGAACAAAACTGATGTGAATTATTGTACTTGTATGTATATGAAACAATAAATTATATTATGAACGAACTAATAAAATTACATGGCAACACCCATTAATGAATTATTATATAAAGTACAAGCAAAAATAGATTCGATCTAAAAAATAATTCCTTTTATTGCGTTCAAACTTGTTAGTTTTACGCACCATGAAATAAATGCATTTCCGCCTTTAAAGATAACGCTTTTATGTTTTATGGTTTGGTTGGTAATTAAACTAAAAAAGTGGAACAAGTTGGGTGTTTCATAAATTAGGAAGTCCCAGTTAACTTTTACTAGTAATTACAATGATCTCGATTTCAGTTGATTCGATATAAGTTTATTTTTCAAGTTTGTTCGAAATATTGAGAATAACAACAAAATATCACTTAATATACAAAGTTTCGTTGTTTTTCATTTAAATTTATACTGTGTTATTTGAAATACACTGACAACGCGATTATAGCAAAATATTCATCATGTTTAACTCATGCGGTGTATATTTTACACCACCTTCCCAGTTTACTGAATTCTCGGAACTCAAAAACAATGAAATTATTATTTTAACCGACTTCAAAAAGGTGGAGTTTCTCAATTCGCCGGAAACTTTTTTGTTTGTATTGTTCACCGATACGATTGATTTACAAAATTCTTTTTTGTTTGGTATAGATATACATCCCAGGTGGTTCCATAACCATCGGATTGTCTTTACGTTTCTGAACACAGTGCTTATATTTTTTATCTAACTACTTATTATTTATGTTATTTTATTAATGAAAGAAAGAAATATTACTTTATTGTGTGTACAATAAAGTAATTCTTCATTCTTTTCTTATAAATCCGAAACGCTTTTCCAAGTGATATTGTAAAACATAACAAAACACCCCTATTCATGTTCCCACTGCTGGGACACAGGGACTTCTCTCTTGACGAGAGAGATAAGGCCTTGATTCACCACGCTGGCCAAGTGCGGGTTGGTGAATGACACATGTCCTTCAAACTTTTCAAAGTTCTCAGAACATGCCGGTTTCCTCAAGATAATTTGCCTTCACCGTTAGAGCACGTGTTTTTTTAAAGCACACATAATTTTCCAAGAAGATAAATCAGAGGTGCGCGGCGGGGATCGAACCCACGACCTTCGGAATGAAAGTCGAGTGTGCTCACTGTGTGAGTGTGTGTGTATTAGGTCAAATGTTTCGTCCCAAAACGTGAGACTTCAGGACGAAACTGTTGACCTAATCCAACGTTAAAAACGTAATTTCGGCCAAGAGACAGCTACTCTCTCGGTTCAGTATAATAATAAGGTAAATGCGTTAGTAAGTTGTAATTGAGAGTACCCCAGTGGCCTTGATCGCGGCGTTCCGAGCGAGTGCGGACACTGAGACGACGAAACCCGACCTGAGCACTCCGGAACACTAGAGGATTTCTTTTTAGGGTTCCGCAGCTGCATCTCGAAATTTTATCTTAAAATATCAGCTTACCAAAAAAATATTCTTTTTTCTTTCTTTCTTTCTACCAGCTATCCCGCTTGCGGCTTCACTCGCTTTATTCCCATGTTTACCTTTTAAAATGAGTGCGTTTTATTTTTGGAGTCCTTTTTGTATTTATTTATTGTTGTCGTTATAATTTTCTATAATTGTATTTATTAAATTACTATATCTAATTGTATAAAATTTTTGACGAGTCATAGGTACTTGTACATTCGAATAGTATTTAAGAATGTAGTACTTGTAAGTGTTTCTTGTTAATGACAATAAATGATCTATCTATATAATTTCTTATGATTTCGACGAAAATGTATGTTATATTACCCTGTATTTTATAATTGTACACTGTAACATTTTTAATTTTTTTTATTTAATTCTAATTTAAAAAGTAATGGGTAATTTTATCGATACTATCAATCCGACCGTTTAAAAAAGAACATTACGACAAAACATGACCCCGCCGTTCCCAGCGGCTTAATTTAGCACAAGCCAACAATGACCATTGTGAGTATGGTAATAGAATGCGTGAAACACTGTGCTACACGGCTGAAGGATTCAGACCCGGCAACTGGCTAAAATAAACAAAAACCTGAATTAAACATTTCCAAAGTATAATTATTGTTACAAATTGTTCAAATACGGGGTCAAGAGGCAGACTGTAGGTATGAAAACAGATATAGTAAAAAAACAATATTTTAAAGATATAACATTTTTTAAATCGTTTCACCTATATATTGAATTGTTAAATGACATACAAATACATTCAAAAGCGTTAAAACTGGAGATAAAATATAACGAACAATTTCAACACGCGTTATGTACAAATAATCTGATCAAAAGAACACTTAATTATAACGTTAAGTTGTTTGTAACAATTATAACGTTCAGTAGTCACTATTTATATAACAAACAAAAAGTAATGTTGTAATGTCCCGACCGGTCGCACCGTGTACACTTTCCGTCAGAAGCTGCGAATCTAACAGTAGATTTAGCAACAGCAGGAGTAGTTGTTTCATCACCGTTTAAAAGGCAGAGAGATTATCAGATAGCACCATTATAGCCCCGGTGGTTGAATAAGATTGTGTAGCAAATTTCAGGTCAGACTTATATGCTAACCTGTGCGTCCTATTTATGGACGAAATAACTACTGATATGAAAAATCTGATACCCCTGAAAATTAGTAAAACATTAATTTTAATGCCGCGTCTACTCGTAGTTTGTCTATATAGTCCATGTTGTAGGTATGTAACCCTAAGAATACGACTATGATAAATGTGTTATTCATCACTATAAAATATTTAACCTGCCATACATCTATCGAGTGGTGGTGTCTTTTGGATTAGAGATATATAGGAGACATAAATGTCTGTATGCATCATGCTTATTTGTATATCATGCTTATTGTGTATCCATAATCATACTTATCTTATCATATCATACACCCGTAACACAAGCTTAGAGCTTATCACCTAGATGTTGCTGTGTGAATTGTCCAGCAATATTTATATTTATTTATTTATATTCTCTGGGATGATGATGATACAGGCTCAATGATACAGTATCAATGAAACGTATGCAGTTTACAGTGCTATTGTTCAAATATGGGGTCAAGAGGCAGACTGTAGCAAAAGCGTGGGACGGAGCGATCAATGCACCCGTCTCTGCTAGCTTGCAGATCACAACGGACCGTTGGAATACATTGTCTCATAGTCATTAGTTCATTACGTGGGATTGGTGTCTTACTAATGGAGATATAGATGAAAGTCATTAACAACTCGTATGGCAAAAAATATTAAGGCCCCTGTTACCGGGCGATGTTTTGCTAAATTGGATATTTTATGCACCACGTGACCGGCGCGTCACGCGAATTCTATGAAAAATACTAAATGATCTTGATACTTCGTCGATCTAAAACATACAAATATACTAACTAATAATTATTTTAGATCTGTAGAAAATGGCATCGAATAAATTCCATTTTATTGAGTGGATTTTTTTCAGTTTCATTCTGAAATAATTATTATATTAATGTTTTTATTTAATTGATAGGTGTTTAATATATTTTCCTAAATTCAAAATGGCGGATATTTTTATTTCAATATTTGAATCAATTATGTTTTATCTTAATAATATCAATATTTATTTTAAATCTGATTGATTATTTGAAATCAATTAAGTACATAATTTTAAATTAAAACATTCATGATTAATAATTATCTATATAAGAATAAAACTGAAAATAGTCTTATTGAAGTTAAATGTTCACATTCATCTCATCTTATGGGCTCATTTTTAAACCGATTCTTCTGAAATTTGGTGCGTAGGTTTGTAATTAAATGTTTTTTTTTGTCGAATGTTGGGACTTTATGTAAGTTCGAAAGTCTAAATTGAACGGACTAAATACATATTCTAATTATAACAAAACAAATAAATTATATTACCTATATTTAAGTTGCTTGTTTTGTTAGATGGTATATTTGTGTTTGAATAAATAAAAGTTTCGTTAATGAAGGTTTTAATTATGTTTTGGTATTTTTTTTGTAGTTTCGAACTTTATATTTATTTTTATATTTATTGGTATCCATTTATCTACATAATGTCATAGACAGATGTAGAATATCCATTTATCTACATATGTCATCTTGAATAATTCCCATTATATTTTTATTTTGATAAACTATTTATTTTTATTTTATTACGAACTTATTGAAAATATTTCATTTATATATTTAAAAAAAAACCAACCCGCACTTGGCCAGCGTGGTGAATTAAGGCTTAATCTATCTCGTCAAGAGAGAAGTCCCTATCCCAGCAGTGGGAACGTGAATAGGGGTGTTATTTTATATACAGGGCGTCCCAAAATTACGGGCCATGAAGGGGAAGTACCATATATATCGTTGATAGTGAATTTTGCTCAAAGAAGACTTCATTTTATTTTAAAAAGTAAGTAATTTAATTAATTAATTTACAAAAAAAAATGTTTCATGTTTTTTATTTGATTAAAATAATTAATTTCACGTTGTTACTTTCTTTTAAAATACTATGTTACTTAAGCAGAGTTATTATTTTTTAGCTATTCTTTCGATTGGTATCATAAAAATCGAGTATTTTTTTTCTACATGTAAGTCGGTTCGATTCCCAGACAAAGCAAGTAATTTTTAGAAAATCAATGAATGCAGAATTACTAACTTAAAAATAAAATGAAGTCTTGTTTGAGCAAAATTCACTATCTACGATATTTAAGGTACTTCCCCTCCATGGCCCATAACTTTGGGACGCCCTGTATTTATTAGAAAGGTACATATTTAATGTTTACAATAAATAATATATTTATTAGAAAGGTACATTATTTTTTGTTTACATATTGGATACTCGGTAAAAATAAGAACAATAAATTACGGAATATTTTCTTTGTAATAAATATTATGGAAATCTATACTACAATTATCAAGCTGAGGAGATTGCTTGTTTATTTGTTTGAACGTGCTACTCAGGAACCGCGGGTCCGATTTAAAATATGATTTCAGTATTGGATAGTAAAATGATCGAAAAAGGCTATAAAACATAAACTAGTAAATAACGTAAAAACGCAAGCGCAGCTGTCGGCGGGTCGGCAAGTTAGTCATAATCTAAAAAAATCATAGGCATAATTACATTTAGTCGTTGGACGGTTTCACCAAAAAAAGTTGCCTAGTTGTTTTTTAATTAGGATAGATAACTTTAGATATGCAATCCACATCCTACAGCATAACCTCCAAATAAATAAGGTTAAACAAGATGACAATGATGTGGTACAATTCTTAGGCCAGCAACAAGTGGTACAATTCTTAGGCCAGCAACAACAACAATTGACCGTTATCAATAAAAATAACAATTGATCGTTATCAACGGATCAACTTATGTCGGTCGTAGTATCGCAATAACACATACACGCACACTAACAGCGTTTTTACAGCAATTGACAGTCCCACACACTGACATTTTACGAAATATTTCTATATTTTATTCAAGAACAACCGACATAGGTCCGACCTCGACAAGCGCTCGCGCGGTACTAAATGGAAAAAGCCGGCTGAATGAAAAAACTACTAAATTATGGTAGTTTTATTTTATTCATAAAAAATTACCAAAACCGTTCTACAAATTAAAATTAATATCATAGTTTAAGCAAATGTTGATAAATATTTTGATATAAATATGACGTCCCATTGATTTAGAACTTCGGAGTTATTGAGGTTTGTTTCGAAGCATTTTCGGTCGATATTAAATTCGGTATATCTTTAGAATAAAAGCATTTAACGAAAATGTACTCTACTCTAAATGAAGAATAGGATATACGTAACATAATAAAAAATAGTTTGATCGCCCATATTCATTAGAATCTACAAATTAGAGCTGAGAAAACAGGTCTTCGAGCGTTTTTTACGAAACTGTTTCTTGATACTTTTGTAGAGGCGAAAACGAACTATTATAAAGATGTAATTGTAATATCAAACAACTAACGCAAACCATAGAATTAGGACGAGAAAACCGAACAATTTCGCGATTTCACGTAATAGGCCTCTTAACTGTCGAGTATAGAGGGTGTTGAGCGGTGCTTCCGATTATAAATAAATAAATATAGCTCGATAATTTACTCAGCAATATCTAGCCCCGTGGTAAGCTCGAAGCTTGTTACGGGCACTATATAATCTGATATACTTAACTATATATAATAAACACATGTACATTATATATATTTACATATTATATAGAACACCCAAACGCCGGAACCAATAACTGCAGACGGTACAAATCTTTGTTCCAAGGTGGGAATCGAACCCGCAACCTCATCTGCGCCACAGAGGTCGTCCAATGAGGATTGTGCTGAGAGCAAGGATTTAGGCATTTTATATGGGTGTTTTCTTTACCAGTGTTAACTATATGCTAACTATACACAGTAGATTTACGTTTGACCTACGTCAACAGTTGTATGGTACATGGTAATGATTAGTGGAATAATCCTCTACTTAACAATATCTAGTGTTATAGGTATTACAGGTCCCAAAGGAATAACAGCAAATTACTTATTAATCATTAGTGATAGGTTTAGGTTAATACAAAACTATATAATATTATTTGGTATAACTTAAAAAAGTTTATTTCGCGTTATAAATATGTAAATAACAAACATAATCTTAGACTAAATTGATAATATTAAGTTATACGTCTGGCCACGTTATCTTACGAATAATATTATATTTTGTGACTCATAGTTCCCACTTACGAAAAGATTTAGGTCTTCGAAAGTAAAAAATACAGTCATAACAACCATCTAAAATATTTGTAAAGAGAGAACATACGAGGTGAGAAATAAGCGCATCTTGATTATTTCAGAACAAATGCATATAATTTAACAAAGAAAGCGGATCCCACGATCACTGACAAACTGGGGCTGGGTTAAATTATTTCTGTGCGTGTTTTGACTTCCGGTAGATCGTAATGACGAAACGACTTAGACTGTACCCACAGCTTGAGTTTGGGTTGTATTCTCAAAACACACAGAATTGTTTAAATGAAAGAGAACGCTTGTCTCACGATACACGGTGACTGTTCCCAAATAAATGTCGGTTATTGTTCTCAAATTATGTCAGGCTTTCCGACATATTGAAAATCATCTTTTTACATCATGGCATGTTATATAATTATGATGTTCCTCTAATGATCTGGTTTCCCCAATACTAATTATCGGTATTAAGCTATTTGGTTTAATCACCGCGATTAGCGCGTTTTGGAGATTGTAGGGTGTTTGTGTGTACAAAAGAAGACGCTGATAATATTTATAAATTCCTTATTAGTTGTAATGGCACTTATAATATAAGTGGTAGGATTCTATGGCTTGTTCCACACTGCCAATCTTTGTATATCTCGATATTAGTTATTAACCTATTATAATTATTTCCAGGTAGTAGAAAGAACGATTCAAATCCAACCCCCAAGAAACCCTCCGCTAAGCGAGCTGAAGACAGATAAAACAGCCAGCCTGAAGAACATTGAAGTAAACGCTTTGAACATGGAAGTCGAGACATTGAGATGGCAGCTGTCACAGGTACCAAAATAACCATAATTAGAATGATTTTTGAACGAAGCTTTGCCATTCCTGTATAGAATTTAAGCTTCTACATCTATATTTACTATTATAAATTTTGTCTGACAAATATCGGCCATGTAATAATACTTATAATATAGATTATGCGATCTGCGATTAGGGTGCTTTTCCTCCAGAGGTATCGTTTACTAAGTTTATGATTGATTTTAAGTTCTGCATTACTTTGGAAGAAAAGCACTCTAAAATAATATATCTTAATATTGACCCTACCTCTGGGTGGATGAGCGTCATCCACATTGTGAAACACTGGCGTAATGCATTGCGAAATGGTTACTTAAAGCGATTGTTATATTTTTGCAAAACATTATTTATAAACAATGATTGCGAATTTTAACTTAATACGACTAAGTTCCTAGTAATGTGTAAATGTCATCGAGCAGGTGTGGAGAGTAAATAAGGTTGATGGAATCAAAAGGTTCTGAATTGCAGAATGAGGGTTTAAAGGCGTTCAGTAGATAGATTATGTAGGGAGATATAAGATGGTATAAAACGGTAAACGCGACTTGGTAAAACGGCAAATAATATATAGAATTAGGCCGCATCTAGACAACAGGAATTTTTAAGGAAGGATGATGTTATTTTTTCTTTTATTTTCAGACAGAAGTTAACAGACAGATGCACATAGCGTTGCTAAAGCAGGTCGTCAGTTTCCTGAGCAGAGTGAAGGAGCATATAGAGTACCAGAAGCCGCAGCTGAGTCGAAATGAATCGTTGTCAAGGCTGCCTCAGTGCTTGGAACTGCCGCGCTCTAAATCCGTCCTCCATGTTAATAAGAACCGCGAATTTTCTGTCAGCGGTTCCAAAAAGATGACGGCTAAGAAGATAAGCAAGTCGATAAATAATGTCAGTGGATATAAGGAGACTGGCTGGTAAGATTTTATTTGATGTTTGGAATGTGGTTTTTTTTAGTTTAATATGATTATCAGTTAAATGTCTATCTTTCCAGGATTCCAACGAAGCTATTCTCAACCCCAGAAGAAGACTCATCCGTGAAAATTACCGAAGAAATGACCCGATTGATAAATCTTGCCAATTCAGTGCTCAGCACAAAACTGCCGGATCTTGCGAGCGCATGCAGCGAACCAGAATACGCCTCTATATGTGAAACACCATCCGATGACAAAAGTCATAATGACTCAGCTACACCGAATCTCAGTCACGAAGATATTACTAACACGTTTAATTTGAGTACAATATGTGACACAGATGATAAATATCAAGAAATAGTTGAGTTTGAAACTAAAAGTATCAACACAGACACACAATCGCTACCGATTGATGAAATAGAGAACGTGTACGCTGAAGTTAAACTTCCCGTTGACCCGGCATTAGCAGACTCATCCCCAAAGACACAGAGATTTTCTGGAAAAAGAAACGAATACACAAATTTTATTGAAGACGAAAGTGGGTTCTCGTCAATGAGCTCTTTTCAAGAAATCGGTATACCAATTATAAGTATCATACCACCGTCTCCATGCAAAGAAGCTTACGTGGACGACATCACAGATATTTTAGAAGAAACCAAATGGAAAAACACTCCTATTGAAATTGATAAACAGTCTGTTAAAGTATTTTGGGTTTGAAATACCTATTGATGTACAAAACACGCACTTTGAGTTTAAGCTTTGTGTCAATTCTAAGATAAGTTTACATAAGCTATTTACATAAGCTGTACGTACTTTGCTTTGTAGTTTTAATTTAAACTTTGGAATAATACAGTGTTGGCGAAGTACGGGAATTTTAATTAATTTATCAAATTAATTATTAAAGCTTTTTTAATGAAATGTTATTTCATTTAAACCAAGCGTTGAACGTTATGGCCAATAAGCTTCTTTGTGGTCGGTTGAGTGGTTTAGAAAGGGGAAGTGAGATGATGGTTAGTTGGAAAATACCGTGGTTAATAAACTAAGTACAGAATAAACGAATTAAAATTGTATTAGGCTTAATCCTCCGTGGGCTTAATGATCCGACCAAACCAAACCAACCGATGCTGGTGCTTAATGAATTAAAATAAATTTATTATTATTATTAGTTCCGTGACGATATCCGGAATCCATATTGAGTAGAGCGCCATCTTTTTCGTAACTCCAGCAAGTTAGTTCCTCCCTTCCGCCACCGGGCGCCACAGTCGACCTAGTTTTGGGTGCAACTTCTCGCCGGTGGAGGGGCGCGCTTGCCGCGCGATTCGTTTTAAACTTCATTATAGCGTCGATTTTCGTAGCGTTAACACGTCTCCAAAAATCGTGAATTATTTCAAGTTTAAGACCGTTTAAATTTAAATTTGAATATTTTATTCCTCCCTTCGTAATGGAGAACGATAAAAACGTGGAAGTGCAAAATAGTGATAGCGAGGACCACGTGTCGCGGAAAAGGAGCCGTTCTCCTAGTGCGAGTAGTGAATCATCGGATGAGGATTGCAGTGAAAGGATTTCGAAGAGAAATCGCGTGAGTGATCTGAAATATGAATTTCTGTCCCAACAAATGGCTTTTTTGACAAATTTAATTTCACAAAAATTTGAACCTACCCTACCTGCAAATGGTTCTCGAACTGCTGAGCCTATTGTAGAACCAACTCGATCCACTGACGATGGTCTAGGCTTGTGCCCACCGCCTACCGCAGGAGGGCTTGACAATCATCAGCTCAAATTGTCGGATGTATCAACGATTCTAAAGGATCCACCAGTTCCCAAGTCCAATGATAAGCATTTGGCTAAGATCACCGAATTGCAGCGTTTTAAATGCAATGATTGGTACGCAATTCGTTTTTCCGAAACACAAAAGAAATATGTATCTACCCCCGGGTTTACAGAACTTGCTGTTAATGATGAATTGCGTCGTTTTTATGCTAACAATAATGACGATCGTTTTTATTTGCTGGAGAGGACATATGCTGCTTTATCGAGTTCTATTCTTACACAAAAGGATGAATTACGTACCGCTTTGCAGAACATAGTAGATTGGTCAAGTGATAAGAATACTACCCTAACTTCAAAAACACTATTCGAAAAAATTGAAGAGACTTTTTCCAAGGATTCGAACTACTCCAAGGTTACTGATGATGTTTTGCAAATATCTTGTGGTAGGCGAGCTGATTGTATTAATTCGCGCAGAGAGGCCATACTTAAGAAAATTCCTGAAGATTTTCACTATGGTGCCCTCCAGAAAATTCCACCAAGTGCTGAACACTTGTTTGATAGTGACATGCTTGCCTCATATTTACAAAAAATTGGGGGGGCGGAAAAACTTGCTACTGGCTTTCAGGTTGCACACCATTCAGCAGCAGGCGCGTCCACTGGTCCCAGGCGCAACTACGATGCTAAACCCGGGCCGTCAACAAGTAAGGAAACAAACCATAATTTTCGAGGTAATTACGCCAGGGATAAGTCCAAGGGTGCTGCAAAGGGTTCAAATACCAACAACAAAAAACCTAACGACCGACAACATAAAGATGACAAGCAATATAAAGGTAAACGACAACAATACAATAACTCCAAGCGTAGAGGCAATCGATTATGACTCGAAACGTTTTCGAGGGGGCTGTCTACGTCAATACCTACGTGTTTGGGAAAATCTTGGAGCCCCGAGCTATATATGCAAACTTTTAAAAGGTATATGTATCCCATTTGTCATGAAGCCGCCTCTTATTTACCCAAATTTAAACCTGATGAAAAACTTTGCAACAAAGAAGACTCGACACATGACTCAACAGATCGAGCAGATGCTAGACACGCATGTACTAGAAAAAGCAGAGACCAGTCCCAGCTACCTGTCAACATTCTTTCTAGTACCGAAGAGCGATGGAACATTCCGACCCATCTTCAATTTAAAAAGGTTGAACAATTTCGTGAAGGTCAGACATTTTCAACTTTTCAGCCACTTTCGCATGCCAACTTTTCTTCAAGATCAAGACTGGTTGGTGAAAATGGACCTAAGCCAGGCTTACTTTCACCTGCCCATAGCCAAGAGACATCGGAGGTTCCTGCGGCTGAGTTACAATGGACAGCTCCTGCAAATGACCTGTCTCCCGTTCGGGTTGTCGTCAGCACCGGGCACGTTTACATCTGTGACGAACTGGATAGCAGAATACCTAAGAAAACGAAACATAAGGTGCGTGGTATACCTGGACGACTTCCTGTTAGCAAATCAATCCCGGCAGGTTCTATACGATCACATAACGTTCACGTTGAACGTGATGAATCAACTCGGCTGGATGGTGAATCTGGACAAATCGGTGCTGGTTCCGACACGACGCCTGGAATTTCTAGGTGTCACGTGGGACACACAACTCAACACGAAGTCCCTGTCGGAACCAAAGTGTCACACGCTACGCAGTGCACTCGCATCTCAGATGTCCAAAGGCTGTTGGTCCCTCAGACAGGCCCAGTCCCTTCTGGGGAGACTCAACTTTGCCTCGTTCGTGATACCCAGAGGAAGATTACACTGTCGCACTCTACAATACCACAGTCGTTTTCTACCCAAAGAACATCCGTATTTGAAAAAGAAACTCCCGGATCCGGTAACAAAGGAGATAAAGTGGTGGTTAAGAGCAGTCCAGGACTCACTACCTATACATACACGTCCGTGCTCGCACCTTCTAACCACGGACGCATCGGACTTCGGCTGGGGCGCGCAGCTGGCGGACACGAGCATGTCGGGGAGATGGACAGCACAGCAACAAACATGGCATGTAAATCTCAAAGAAATGTATGCAGTATACGCAGCGATTTTACAAGAGCACAGTCGCCTGCACAACGCGCACATCCTGTTGCAGACAGACAACCGCACCGTTGTAGCTTATATCAACAAAGAAGGTGGAACGAAGTCGAAGAAACTTCTAAACCTGACGCACAAACTGTTGGAAATTTTAGACAAAGTAAACATTCATTTGACAGCTCATTACTTCCCGGGTCGATTCAACTGCGAGGTGGACGCTCTGTCTCGAGGGAAGGAACGACCGGAATGGCATCTGACTCCTGCGGCGACGAGAACCATATTCTCCATGTGGGGGACTCCTCAGATCGACTTGTTCGCATCCAGAACAGCACATGTAGTAACGAACTATGTGGCACTGGACACACAGGACCAAGAGGCGTTGTCGTACAACGCGTTCCTTCACCAGTGGAATTACAAACTAGCGTGGTTGTTTCCGCCGCCGAACCTAGTCCCTCAGGTACTGACTCACATGAACACAGCAAAAGGAGAGTACATTCTGATAGCTCCAAAGTGGAACAAAGTATTCTGGAGAGCAGACCTCCGAGCACGATCTCTTCGAGAGCCATACCAGATTCGGAACCTTCCACAAGTTCTCATCGATACGAGAACCGGAACACACCCGCCGGAGATCCAAAACATATGTTTGGAGGCATGGCTGATTTCGGGTGGACAGACGTCATTAAGGACTGGTCTGTAGAAGAAAGAAAACTATTATGCTCTAGTTGGCGAAAATCCACTCTCAATACATACAGGCCAGCGTGGAATAAATGGAAGGCTTGGTGTGTAGCAACTAACATATCTCATAAGAATCCGCACCCCGAGCAAGTAGCACGTTATCTAGCTCACTTACACAACAACGAAGGCTTGGCTTTCAGAACTATTCTAGTTCATAAATCTGTAATTGCGACATTCACAAGTTTATCGGGTAACTCAGAATTGTCTTCTAACTTTTTTATCAAGCATATGATCAAAGCAATTTCTGCCTCTAAAGAAAAGCAAATCAAACCTCCAATTTGGAATGCAAAGGATGTGTTAAATTTTTTACAAAATAATACACCAGATATGAATAACTTGTTCCAAGTTTCTAGACGTTGTGCAATACTTTTGCTGCTGGCCTCTGGACGAAGAGTTCACGACCTCACCCTACTAAGGATTGATGCAGACAAATACATAGATGAGGGTGACGCAATTGTCCTCTGGCCTTGTTTCGGATCCAAGACTGATGATATGAACTACAGACAATCTGGTTGGCGAATTAAAGTACACCCAAATAAAAATCTAGATACTGTATATTGGATTCGACAAATGATCAAAACTTCACAGGACCGTCGCAAAGAAGGTACTCTGTTTGAACTATTTGTAACAGCCCGAGGAGAGCCCAAGCCAGCTTCCAGGACCGTGCTGGGAGGCTGGATCAAGTCTGCGCTGCAGGAGGCGGGCGTGCAGGCGCCGCCGGGCTCGGTGCGCTCCGCCGTGGCATCCCTCAATTGGCTAGAAAAATTTACAATTGACCAAATTCTTGAAACTGGCAATTGGAGGCAAGAACATACTTTTAAGAAATATTATCGAAGAGAAATTAATCAATCAAGTAATCACAATGTAAATGATTCAGTTTCATTATCTAATTATTTTAAATCAGTTCAGATGATTATATAAAACCAATATTTATTAATATATGTAATTGATTCATGATTCATATATTTTCTTTTACTTACCACATTATAGCGTTTCTAGGTCTATATCTAGGTCTCTACCTACATTTTGGCTACCAGGAGATAACAAACACATCACTCAATATGGATTCCGGATATCGTCACGGAACTAATAATAGAGAGTTTTAACTACCAATAAAACTTACCTATTATTATTCCAACGATATCCGGAATCCAGGTAATACCTACCTGGTACCTATTTCGTAAGTATAATGAAGTTTAAAACGAATCGCGCGGCAAGCGCGCCCCTCCACCGGCGAGAAGTTGCACCCAAAACTAGGTCGACTGTGGCGCCCGGTGGCGGAAGGGAGGAACTAACTTGCTGGAGTTACGAAAAAGATGGCGCTCTACTCAATATGGATTCCGGATATCGTTGGAATAATAATAGGTAAGTTTTATTGGTAGTTAAAACTCTCTATTATCTCATTATAGTCTGAAACACTATAAGATATATATTAATTAATTAATTACATAAAAGGGCTAGATGTCGCTGCGTAAAATTGTCCAGTAATATTTATTTATTTATTTATTATTTATTTATTTATTATAAGATTTGATTTTATGCCTATTTTAAGGGTTCCGTACGGTAGCCAAATGGCAAAAGAACGAAGATTCGTCATGTCTGTCCATCCGTCCGTCCGTCTGTCACAGCCACTTATCTCTCTTTTTCTCAAACGATTGTACTTTGGAAAGTACCTACTTTATTGCATATACCTACATCTTTTGTCCGTTCAATCCTCGAATATGCGTCTCAAATATGGAACCTTTGAATGATGTTTACATTACTCGGGTACATAAAAGGTTTTTAAAATTAATGTGGTTTAAAATTCAGAAAAATATGGGCTCCAGAAATTTCTTAGATATATTATAATCCACCCCGTCTTTTAGCTATTGTCAATACAAATTATCGTATGAAGTCATTTATAATCAGAGCTAGCAATTATTTTCAACATCAGCAAAGATTACGATACAATAGTTTTGCTTAGTTCGAGCTTGAGCTCGGTTTGTCGGTTGCAGAGCAGTAGGTTTTTTGATTATTCCTTGTAATAATAGATAAATCCTGGTAATAACATGTATTTTTTTTTATTTGATAATATTTTACATTTATTACATAAATTGCATGAGTGAGTCTTTAATCAAGTTAGATATTTACCTAGCTGTTTTTCATGAGATGATTTAGTTATTCACCTACTATGTTTTAACTTAATTAAACTATAGGTATTTCACATAATTGTAGGTACAAACAGAAGCATTTGGTATAGATCTCCCTCACAGAATATAAAATAGTGCCATACAGTAGCACGTGGGAAACCTACGGTTTAGTTGGTTGGTTGGTGCGTTATCGGTGTGTGAGCGTGGGATGCGATGTGGGAATTGAACCTGGCATCCAATCATGCCTGGTTCGATTCCCATCTTAGTGATGTGTGTATGTGAGATGTGTGTTGATCTAAATTACTTCATACTAAAATAACACATGAATCCTGTGGTTTTTGGATGATAAAAAAAAACTAACGCACTTAAGTGCATTTGGCCGATTTTTTCGTTAATGTTATTAGTTTCCTTCAACAATTTTATAATTAAAATGATTAAGTTTTAAGGTAACGTTAAGATCTAGTATTTTTTTCCGATACCATTTTCTAGTAATACCTATCTAGTTGGTTTACTACTGCATTAAAACTTTTCACATAAATTTAAAAACCAGCACTGTCAAAGTAGCATTGCAAAAAAATAAAACAAAATATGACATAACACGTACACACCTAGCATAAAAAAACAAACATTTTTAGAGATTTTTACAAAATTTTATGTGATTGAAAAATACTAACGTTAAACAAAACCTTTAGGCCTTTTAAAGCTTTCAGCGCAAAATTCTCCGTATAAAAGTATAACAGGTAACCATGGCTGAAGATGAGGCTGGGGATGCTCCTCTAGATGGAACTGGAGTAGGGAAGGAATCTCCTGAACCACTTCCAGAACCCGTGAAAATACCTGACGTGGAACTTGTAGTAGACGGCTTCGGTTTCATGCCGAAGCGAATGCAAGATGCAGCTGGTCGTAAGCAGGAGAACGAGTTTGAGAAGACGAGACAGACTTTGAAAGAGATGGCTGATCCAGAGGAGAGCAGAAGTCCTTGCGCTTCAAGCACCAACGTGGATATCGTGAGACGGTATACTTGGAAGACTAAGAACAGGATGACTGTTCAGGTGAGTTTACGCCTATCTGCTCTGAGCTCCTGGTCCTGTAAATAAATTTTCAATTATTTATTTAAATTTAAGTTTGACGAAAGTTTCACCAAGAAGAATTTTCATGTCATGTATTTCCATAAAATCATGAACATATTTCCATAAAGATCACTTATAATATAAATAAATCAGTACAATAATTTTGTTCTGTAATCCTGAATAACTGTGTTGTATACAAAGACAATTATTGTATACAAAAGAACGTGTAATTCTGGTCGATTACATCATAAATAAGTATGCAATCAAATCATCATTTTAAGAATCAGCGAAATCTCAGGTGGGCAGATTTCGCTGATTCTTATTGTCAAGTTATATACGATACTTTTCAACTATAATTTTTTTGTATTCACCATATTTGTTATTTTTTGTAATAAATCTTTGAATCTTTGAGTAAAAAATCACTCCCAAGTCGGTCATCGATGATACTGTCAAGTAAGGGATTGCTTCATTTCAGATAATAACCTATGGAGCCACAATTACCTCGATATCGGTGCCGGACAGAAAAGGAAATCCGGACGACGTTGTCGCAGGTTTCGACACTTTAGAAGGTACCTATCTATGTGCAAATACTCCTGTATAAAGAATAACTAAACAGTCTGTTTAGATAATTGCAAGTTGACTCATAATATGGATAAACAGCGGAAAGGTCCGGAATAGACATTTTATTTTACGACTTTCGTCTTTGAAAAATGGCCCTTGAAATTTAAAATTTCTTCTCATTTAAAATAAATAGAGATTTTTAGGTTCGATTAGTAATGCTGAGATAAGATTGTTGTAAAATAAGTACTAACTTCAGAAAATGGCAGCCGCAAAATTCGAGGCCTGGCTTATCGCTTCGCTCGTGCGCGACAGATTTCGACTAATTATTGAACTGTTCATCATAAATAATGTACCTATTTTTTTAATTTCAGAATACTTCCAGCCGAGAAACCCGTACTTCGGGTCGACTCTGGGCCGCTACGCGAACTACGTGAAGGACGGGACGGTGATGGTTCGACCTTCGGGCAGGCTGTTCATGCTGTCCACGAACAAAGGGCATCATCATTACAACGGTGGATATGTTGGGTTCGATAAGGTATATGATAACATTGAACCATTAACGTTAGGTTATATCAATTTTATATTGTGTACATAATGCTGCCCTTCTTACGATAAGCAGCGTTGGTGACATTTTTTATGAAAATAGAGTTATTAGCATATTTGTAATCAGTTAAGGGAGTTGATTACAAATATGTATGCTAATAACTAATTTTCACAAAAAATTCAACTACGCTGTTTATCGTAAGAAGGGCAGAATGTAGTCAATACTTAAACTCACATAACGTCCCGATAAACCATTAGTCATCAATTTATTTATCAGCGAGACAATCTAGGTATTCTATAATGGTCTAGATGTAAATTTTATCTTATAATAGTAAAAAAAATCTCTCCCAATCCAAAACCATGATTGAAGTCTCTCCGGTTTCTTGTGTTCCAGGTAAACTGGCGGTCCTACGTGGTCGGCAACAAGGTGATAATGAGCCACGTGTCGGATCGCTTCCACGAGGGCTATCCGGGCACTGTGCTGGCTCAGATCACCTTCGAGGTCACCTGCGACAACTCTCTCAAGATCGACATGCGCTGCTCCACCAGCGAGCCAACTGTCGTCAACCTCAGCAACGCGCCCTTCTTTAACCTGGCGGGACATGTGAGTCATCATCATTTACATTCATCCTCAAGCTGTCTGGAAGAAATTGCTTTAAGCAATAAGACCGCCCATTACGCATACCTTTTTGTAGTTTTTAAGTTCTTATGTAAATATTTATTATTGGTGTGTGTAATAAAGAATTATCTTATCTTATTTTGCATCATTAACCTGGCGTGAGTAATCATCATCTCTTTTTTATGAGCCTATGATGTCCCATTGTAGGAAAAAGGCCTCCCCATGTCCTTCCAACCGTCCCTATCCCCTGCGGCATTCCACCATCCCCGGTCATACGCATCGAGGTCGTCTCGCCAACGCTTTCGTGACCGACCTCGACGCCGTGTACCACAGTCTAGGTACCACAGCCAGACATAGGTCTACCTAAAAAAATTAGTTGTTTCGATCGGACGCAGCTTGTATCCAGCGTTAGACCAGCTTTAACAAGACATGTGAGTAATACATGAATGAGTCTGCAACTCATCGTGTGAGTTGTGTAGATGAATGATACAGAGTGTAGATTAAGCACCTAATCATCATCATCATTACAAACTTATAATCTATTACGTCCTACTGGACCCTCGACTTCTAAACATAACTCTTTATGGAGTGTTCACAGTTCATAATACTACGTTGATACAGCTGTCTTGTGGTGTATTTATAAGCCTCTAGTCGGTTTGACTACATTCCCGGAATTAAGAGCCTAAGAAAACGCATTTATATTACTTTATGCAACTTCTTCGTAAATCATGTAAATACAATTATCAAATTTCTTCTTCCAGCACTCGGGATGCGAACCTGTGTACGAGCACATAGTCACCATCAATGCTGACAAATACACAGTCGTTGGTGAAGATGGCATTGTCACAGGTAAATTGATATTGAAATCTCTAGTCTTGATATCAAATAGCAATTGTAAGCTCTTGCTATGCAGGATTTCTCAGGCGTTACTTATCATTACCTATGTTACATTCCATTGTGACAAGGGTCAACCCGTTACAACTATTGTTAAATCTTTAATCCTTATCTGTATTTTTTTTTCTGTATAGCATATATATTTACACTAGCTTTCCGCCCTGCGGCTGCCCGCGTTTTACACTTTCCCGCCGCAATTTTCTCTGCTATACACCTCACACAGCCCGAGACCTTTTCAACGAATGCAAAATTGTGGAAATCGGTTCGTGCGTTCTGGAGTTATAGCGTCAGGAAGGAAACCCCGACTTATTTTTATATAGTAGATATCAGAAATCTAGCACCACCATGCGATGTTTTCCAGGTGAGAAGAAGGTTGTCGGCGGCACTCCGTTCGACTTCCGAGTGCCGCGCGTGCTGCGCTCGATGCTGCCGAGGATACCTCAGGGGGGCTACGACCTCAACTACTGCGTCACCCAGGGGACGGAGCAGGACCTCACTTTTATGGCCAGGTGAGAGTCAGTCTAGGTAAGCGTAGTGTAGGACGCCCTCCGGCTAGATGGGATGACGACTTGCGCAAGACTGCTGGCAGATGTTGGATGCGTCAAACAGAAAACAGGGCGCATTGACGCTCACTAGGGGAGGCCTATGTCTAGCAGTGGACAAATATTGGCTGATGATGATGATGATGATGAGAGTCAGTCGCAAATCCTCAAAAAAAAATTCTGGACAATTCACACAGCAACATCTAGCCCCGTGATAAGCTCTAAGCTTGTGTTTCGCTTGCTAGATTAAGTTAAAATAATCAATTTTTTGTTAATTTTATAACAACGGGAATTACTCGCGTATTTACAAAAGAGTTAACACTTTCGACGTTTCGACCACAACAAGAGCAGTCTTTCTCAGGAGTGAGCGTCCCGCCGTGCTCCGTCTCCTCTCTGCTCGCGCACGCGGTTCCCACTGAAACGACGAGAGTGTTTTAACTCCTTTGTAAATACGTCAGTAATTCCCATTGTTATAAAATGAATAGTGTAACTCACGTAACATGGGATACTGAAGTTACGCCTGAGAAATCCTGCATAGCAAGCGCTTAGTATAATTATAATTGTTTCAGAGCATTACATCCGGGTTCTGGTAGAGTCCTGGAGGTGTACAGCAACCAGCCGGGCATGCAGTTCTACACGGGGAACCTTCTGCCAGACCCGGACAAAATTGTGGAGGTAATCCTTAAGATATTGTAGCTGAAAAAGGTAAAGGATTATTTCCCTATGCCTATCTAACGTTTAAATAAATTAGGTCAAATATTAAAAACTAATTTCCGCCACGCGGCTCCGCCCGCGTTCTAATATTTTCCCGCGGTAAAAATTATCCTATGTCCTTTTTTTGGTTCTCAAATACCTCTCCACCGATTTTCAGCCAAATCTGTTCAGCCGTTCTCGAGTTATAAGTGGTGTAACTAACACGACTTTCTTTTTACGTATGTTTTTATATTCTAACTAGCTTTCCGCCCGCGGCTTCGCCCGCATTATGTTGCGGTAAAAAGTACCCTATGTCCTTCTCCCGGTTCTAAACTACCTCTCCACCAAGTTTCAGCCAAATCGATTCGGCCGTTCTCGAGTATAAGTGAAGTAACTAACACGACTTTCTTTTATATAGAAAGATAGTATGCGACAAAAGTTTGAGTTTATTATAATTTAGTTTGATTGATATGCCAATTTTTTTGCGTAGCTATCGCAGCATGAAGAGGGAGAGAAGGATGAAGGTGATGGAGCGAGCGAGACGGAAAGCGAGGGTGAGCAAGAGGCAGAGGCAGAGGAGACGGGGAGCGAGGTGATTATGGACCCTTATGGTTACCTTTATCTTTAGAACTATAGAAACACTAGATGAAAACCCGGCTTGGCTCGGGTGAAATTTAACGAAATCCTCCATAATCCGAATTTTGCGGATATAATGGTTGTCGACTTAAAATTAGTATTTTATTGTTTTATTATTCATATAAGGTTTCGATTGAGTCTACCGTACCGTATATCCCTTGACGAAATTATTAATATAAGCTGTTCTGTCTGACGAGAGAGGCCAAGACGTAATTCAACACGCTGGCCAACTGCGGGTTGGAGAATAAATAAATATTTTTGGACAATTTACACAATAATATCTAGCGAATGTGAAATAAATAGATAAATAAATATTGCTGGACTATTCACACCGCAACATATAGCCCCGTGATAAGCTCTAAGCTAAATGAATCTATGTTAATGTCACATAAGTCACATTGTCTAAAACTCTTCAGCGGGCGAAGTCATTAAGCTGATAGCTAGTTTACCTTCCTTTACCTAGTTTACCGTTAAAGATGTTGCAAAGGCTTATGTGCAAATGTTTATTGTTGCAGGGCAAGAGGAGTTACGGCTACGTCCCACTGATGGGCAAGGCAGGCACGTACTACAAGAAGCACGGCTTGTTCTGCCTCATGCCGCAAAACTACCCTGACGCAGCCAATCATGTGAGTAGTCGAAACGTCGAGAGTTTATTAACTACGTTATAAGTGCGTGAGTACTTACCTCAATCCCGTTGTTATAAAATGAGTACCTAGTAATAACAATTGAGTTGAACTTTGCATTAAGTTTAGGTATACACAAAATGTTCAATGTAATCTCCATAGTTTAGAAATATGTTATGATACTATTTCGTTTTGTCGATTTTTCATCACCAGTTAAAAATGTTTTCTTTATTTCAGAAAAACTTCCCAAACTCAATTTTGAATCCTGGTGAAGAGTACTGCCACAGAATACAGTACAAGTTCGGTATATTGCTTGGAAAGTATGTTTAACAAAATTGTAAGTCATTGTGATGTCCATAATAAGTTAAACTGAAATGAAATAAACATGGGAATTTTGACAGAATTGTTTATTTTTCACTAGCATCAACTCTGCTTTTGTTGTTGCCAGCCTACCGTTGAAGATGTTATATTATGTGCCTAGCCTTATTTTTACCGACTGCGACAAATTAAATTAGATGTAATTTAAATTAATTGATGTTCAGACAAAACACACTTTAAGAGGACAGGACGAGCGCACAATGATTTTTGGTAAGAATATCTATACTAATATTATAAAGAGGAAAGATTTGTTTGTTTGTTTGTAATGAATAGGCTCCGAAACTACTGGACCGATTTCAAAAATTCTTTCACCTTTGGAAAGCTACATTATCCCCAAGTAACATAGGCTATAATATAGCGAAGAAAATTGCGGGAAAGTGTAAAACGCGGGCGAAGCCGCAGGGCGGAAAGCTAGTTAAATAATAAATAAATAAAAATAAAATAAAAACTTTTTATTTCTGATTACAATTGATCCATGTTGTTTACTAATGGAAATAAACAAAAAGTCCACTCAAAATTATCACATAAATCGTAAAAGTGACATCTATACCAAAATACTAGAACTCTTTTATGAACGAAGGGTTAAATGCCTGTCATTCATTCATTCATCTCAGAGCCTTCTGTCACGTTGTACATAAAAGTACATTTACGATCTTATAGATGTCGCTGTTTGAAATGTCCATAACAAATATGATACTGGTTAGCTTATTTTTATGGCACAAGCATACTTTAACCTATACTGAGTACATTATTGTAAAGCAATTAGTAACATGGACGTCTAGTATAGCGGTAAGTATTAGTTTAAGGTCTTTATTAACTTAATAGTTTATGATATATGCGCCTATCGCTGCCATCCTCACAGCTACACAATTTGTTAAAGAACTATGTAACAAACCTGGGCAAAGCCGTAACTATAGGCTAGGGCAACACTACCAACACTGATACCAACAAAAATGCTATAACCTAACAGCGTGCCTGAGACTATCCCATACTTTTGAAGACCTATGTCATCATCATCACCTCAATGTTCCCACTGCTGGGACAGGGACTTCTCTATTAGCGAGAGAGATTAGACCTTGACTCACTACGCTGGTCAAGTGCGGGTTGGTGGGTTGGTGAATGTTAAATTATGTCCTTCGAACTCTTCATAGTTATCAGAACATGCCGGTTTTCTCATGATGTTTGCCTTCGCCGTTAGAGCACGTGTTTTCAAACCGTGGGTAATATTTCATGTTTAGAAGAACAATTCGCGGCGGGGTTTGAACCCACGTCATTTGGAATGAAAGTCGAGGGTGCTCCCACTTAGACAACATGGTTCCGAGAAGTTACTTGTAATAATACCTTTATTTCAACGAGTTCGGTACCTCACAAACATCTAAATCTTAGTACAAAATATAATGAATACAGTAAATAAATTCAGTAGGTAATCATAATAATTTGTTACTTACGGCGATAAATATTGACATTTGACCGCGCGAATGATGTAAATATGGATCAAGAGTTATCGTGCCGCCGATTTTTATGAAATAATTGGCATATTTTTAGATAATTTTGATAGTATTTCAAGCTATTTACACAACATTTGTAAAATTCGCTGAAGATACGCGGTGCGAAGGGTGTTATTAGCTAGTCTAAGAAAAATGTATGTAGGTATATTTTCTAGAATCTATGTACCAATCCATTACTGAGAGTGAGAGGGGTGAAACTAAAGCATGAATGAATGACGTACCTACACTTCTGGACGATTCATTCCCTTTATGTCGATTCCTGTTATGTCGACATAGGTTAATGATTTCCAGGTATAACGGTCGGATGCAGCTTGCATCCACCGTGAACTGGCAGCTTTGACAAGATCATTTGTCCATCTTGTTGGTGGACGTCCGACGCTGCGTTTCCGATCCTTGGTCTCCACTCGAGAACTTTTTGGCCCTATCGGCCATCCGTAATCCTTGCTATATGGCCAGCTCATTGCCACTTTAAAGAGCCTTTTACAATTAATGTTATTTACGTAACAATAATATTTTATTTATAAATTATTATTATTAAACGGAAATCGCCATCTTATATAAAAATGAATCATCCAAATCATTTACCCGTTTGAATTCTGAAGTAACAAACAAAAACGCAGTCGACTTGAGATCATCCTGTTTTGAAGTCGGTTGAAAACAACATATTTTCATCTAACTACTACAACCCTTAGGGCCAATTATGGTACGGAGTAGGGAAAATCTTTGCCTCTGATCTGGCCATTGCTGGCTCGCATGGCCGCATACTCCGTCCTGGCTGATGCCTCGAACCAATCTAGCATGGCACTGACCGCGGAATCAGATCATGCTAAACCATTTAAACTACCGACGATTTCGGATTTGTATCTGACAGACGCCATGACGGTATATTCATACTTTTTTTTTTAGTTCTGAATAAAAATTATGTATATAAGAAAATCGTGATAGTACACTATTTATAGCTCGAGAATGGCTGAATCGAATTGGCTGGATTTTTTTACATTGGGAAAAATATATCTTTACGCGCGAAAAAGTATTATATCGCTTACTGCGGGTGGAAAGCTAGTATATAATCTATCTATACTAATAATAAATCTGTAAAGGTCGGTCATGGTGTAATTTAGTTTTTTATTGTGTTTATAGGCTTAATATATGATACTGAAACTATATTAAAGATATTAAGAATTTTTTTCTGTATGTAGGTATGTATGTACATACGACTCATACGAGTATTACATACATTTGTTCCGCCATAACTCTTAAACCAATGATCAGATTTCGATGAAATTTGGTAGATATAGATTTAGAAGTCTGGAACACAACATAGGCTATTTAAATTCTCACTCCAGTTATGATAAGACCTGGCCCCCATACAAACGCGGACGGAGTCGCCGGCACCGCTAGTTTTCACAAAATAAATATTTTAAATAAATATTCAGTGGAATAATACCTACTCGTCTCAGTCTATATCTTGTAAGTTTTATTTTAGAGTTCCAATTGCGTCTAGTGCTTGTATTTAAATTGACCGAAATGACGCATATTTGACGAGCAGCAACCAGAATTATTCATTGAGTAATGGAGTTATTGTACACACAAGTTAAATGGTACACTTGCTATAGTCTTGATGATATAAGATTTAGGTCAGCATATTTATCAGTCTTGTATTTTTAGTCTTGATAAGGATGTCACACTTTATTTACGATTAATCGGTAGCGGTCTTATTTGTTTGTTATGAACAAAATACAAGGAATATAAATAAAAGGAATATTGCTGGATAATTCACACAGCAACATTTAGGGCCTTGGTAAACTAGAAGCTTGCTGGGACACAGTGACTTCTCTCTTGACGAGAAAGATTAGGCCTTTCACCACGCTGGCCAAGTGCGGGTTGGTGAAGGACCATGTCCTTCAAAGTTCTCAGAACATGACGGTTTCCTCACGATGTTTGCCTATATAGTTGGAGCACTTGTTTTTGAAGCACATAATTTTTTAAGAAGAAAAAAGTGGCCAAGTGCGAGTCGGACTCGCCCATGTAGGCTTCCGCAGCAATTGTTTCTCGTAGTTTATGACGTATTATAAAAAAACTACCTGATAGATTTTGTTCAAACCAATTTTCGTTGGTAGTTTTTGTGCTAATGTACATTATATATTTTTTTAGCTTTATCATCCTCTTATTTTTAGAAGTTAGAGGGGGGGGGGGGGGACACTCATTTTTCCACTTTGGAAGAGTCTCTCGTCCAAACTATTTAGTTTAGAAATAAATGCTGTTAGAAACCTTAATATGATTTTTGAAGACCTATTCATAGATACCCCACATGTATGGGTTCGATGAAATTTTATTCTAAAGTTTCGGTTCTAAGTATGGGGACCCCCAAATGTAATTGATTTTTTTTCAATTTTTTTAAGAAATCTTAGTGCGTTTTACGGAATACATCTACTTATTAAATTTCAGCTTTATAGCTCTTATAGTTTTGGAGAAACACGGCTGTCACATACGGATGGACGGATGGACGGACATGACGAATCTATAAGGGTTCCGTTTTTGCCATTTGGCTACGGAACCCTAAAAATCAGATGTGGTTTGAATGGAATGAAAGTCGAGTGTAACTATATAAACTCATAATAATATTGGTTTTAATTATTATGGATCCGTGCATAGCTGATATATCAGACAAACAGACAGAACGTAGTCCTGTCTATCATCTGGTAAATTTATTTATCGGTTGACGATACCCACAGGAAGGTACGTAATAAGGCCGGCAGTATACGACAAAGAAAATGAGTAGGTAAAATCTTACATCATAGGTCTTTTACTTGCGTTGCATCTATAGTAACTAGACACGACAAAATCATGTCATGTGCCTGAACTGCAAACCAACAGATTTCCACCATGCAACCGCCTTTTAAGCAAATATCAATAGCTTTAATCACGGCAAAATTGCGTCTCTATCGCCAACACTGTAAGAACTATATTATGTTGGAAGGAAGCTCGCGTTATCATTCACGTCACTGATAAAGCAAGGATGGGGTCAGAGACCTCTGGTTTCGCTTGGTTTGATGAGAATTATGGATTTGGCTAACTTTGATTTGCAATTTTTTTGTATTTAGGTCCACCAGTGAGAGAGTGTGTGAGTTTGTGAAAATCCTTAGCATACCCCTCTTCATAGCTTTTTGATCGACTTTGAGCCTATTCATAAGGCTTTTATAGTAAAGCACGTTTCAGATTTATTTTTCGTTTCACGCTTTTTATAACAAATGTCTTCGGCGACTGTCGTCCGAAATGGGCAAATTTAAAATCAGCGCTGTTTGTTCCACAAGCAGCACAAGCTGAATTTGACCATTTGTCTTTATATTTCTTTCAAATTTGGAATAAGAAAATCTTTATCGAATAATCTTATTCGAATCCATATACCCTAGGTTCTTACTACTTCTTACTACTTGACTTTTTTCCTTTTTGACTTTTTTGATTTTTTCCATTGAAATTTTTTTTTTATTTTTTTTTATTTATTATTTTATTTTATTATTAACAGTACACATTTAGTTATTTAATATATAACTTTGTCCATGCTGGTTAAGTGCGAGTTGGTGAATATCACACATCATTCAATCTCCTCAAGGTTTTTAGATCATCCCGGTTTCCTCACGATGTTTGCCTTCACCTTCAGAGCACGTGTTTTTAAAGTGCAAGGCTTATTTTAGAGGAAATATTCTTAAGAGTTGCTCGAGAAATGCAAGTTAAGCATATTATAAGCTAAACTTTATTAGTGTCGGAGTAATTGTCACTTAAAATAAATGATTCGATCAAGTATAAAAATATGCACATTCACCGCCCGAGCTCGGCGGTGCAACCTGCAGGACTGCGTCGCTACACCACGCTTTGCGTCATGGGTGGTGATAGAGTTAATGAGTTTATGGGTGTTGCTGGTGACAGTCGCATAAAAAAAAAGAAAAAATTTTCAAAATCAATCAATATTTTTTTAACTTGCGGAAGGCTAAATAATATAATCGCCATAAAAACTTGATTGGTCTATGGGAGTCATCCGAGGGAGAGTTGATTAAGCAGCGTATTTTTATGTTTATTTGGGAAATCTGTACTAGTTTTCAATAAATAAATAATTAATAAATATTCTTCCTTAAAATTTTAGTTTTAATAAATCACCGGACACACCTAACTACAACATTTTAAAGCATCATGTATTTTGACAAAGTAAAAATTACTTATTCCAAAGAAAAAGTAGCAACTGCAAAAACTGCAAAATAGGAACATAAAGTTGAGTTACATAAGAAAACAACATACATATTTTCTTGTGGCCCAACTTCAAGTCATCCTAAAAGTTGCTAAAAATATTTAACTTGTGTTTTGTCGAAGATTTGCAAATCATTTTAATCTTCAAAAAAGTAACATAAAGTTTTCTTTTTATGAAGACTATGGTTTTACATTTTTAAGAACACACTCGACTTTTATTCCTAAAGTTGTGGGTTCAAACTCCGCCGCGCACCTCCGATTTTGCTTCTTGGTATGTGCTTTAAAAACACGTGCTCTAACGTTGAAGGCAAGCATCGTAAGGAAACCGGCATGCTGTGAGAACTTTGAAAAGATTGAAGGATATGTGTCATTAACCAAACCTGCACTTAGCCAGCGTGTTGAATGAACGCCTAATATCTACCACGGGGCTAGATGTTGCTGTGTGAATTGTCTGGTAATTTTTATTTATCTCTCTCGTCAAGAGTGAAGTCCCTGTGTCCCAGCAGTGGGAACGTAAAGTATCTCCCTCGTCAAGAGAGAAGTCCCTGTGTCCCAGCAGTGGGAACGTAAAGGGTATACGGTGGTTCAACATCGGATGGGAGCGTGCGTTTAAGAAAAAGCCCATAATCTGAATAAATAAAATAAATAAACAAATAAATATTTAAAATACTTTGAAAAGTTTGAAGGATTGTTTCATTAACCAATCCGCACTTGAATTAATGCCAAATCCCTACCTAATACCAATCTACGGGGCTAATTGTTGCTGTGTGAATTGTATGGTAATATTTATCTTTCTCGTCAAGAGTGAAGTCCCTTTGTCCCAGCAGTGGGAACGTAAAGGGGATACGGTGGTTCTACATCGTACGGGAGCGTGCGTGGGCAGCCAGGCTAGTTCCCCGCCGCGGCATCTCGGCTCATTCGCGGTCCGGCGACGGCGGTGAGCACACGCGCGCGTATGGTGCTACCCCGAAAACTTACAACGTAACATCTAACCGGACATCATGAACGGAGGGCCCATTTTCCTGGGCCTTCTGCTCATCATCACCCTCAACACCTGGGTAAGTAAAAACTCTTTACACCAACCTCTTTTAAAGTTTCAGATACCAACCTCTTTTTAAGTTTCGGATTTCGAATCTGCCGCGGCGTGCGGAGCCGGTTTTGGGTTATTTAACTTTATAATGATACTTCACGCAAAACTTCTGAAGTTTATACGTGCATGTTTTAATAATACCTTAAAACTATTGCGATATTTAAGTCAGCTGGAAAATAAAATATTAATTTCAGCAGCTTTTGCGATCAAATCAAACATTTTCTTCAAAAGTTTTTTCAGAATTGACAATATTTAATATTATTAGAAAAATAAGGTCACTGTTTAAGAATTATTTTTAACTGTACTTGTTTAAAAAGGTGAGACCTTTAGTTTTACGAATAGTGCGAATTTTTGTGTCCTTGAAGGTACACATTCCTTGAAATACGACCTGCCTGCTACGTTCATCAAATACTTATTATAATGTATGATGACAAATATGTGTTAGTTCCATTTAAGGTAATCGAAATTCATTGTTTAGTTGCAATTCTTTCGTTTAAGAGTGGACTTTCTGAAACATTTTGAATTTATTGTTTAATATCTATAATCGGCCTCGTTCATAGCATTCACATTTGACGATGAACTTTTATATTGTTTGCAAATGAGTACCTAATTAGCAATTCTTTTTCTGTTTCTCAAAAATATTAATAATAAACTTGGCCTCAAGAAATAGAAAATTAAATATATAGAGACCATTGAGAATTGAATTCACACACTCATTTCGTCATATTTTTTTAAAATAATTTAATCTGGGGTGTTCATTTGGAAACCCTCTGGTCTCATTGGCAATCCGTTCTTTGATTTAAAACTGCTGGTTAAAAAAGTAATTCCGCTTGGTTTTATCAATAGCTGTCGGCCTAGTACGGATATTCTTATTGCTGATTCGATCCCGTCAAAAAACCTAACGTAGAGGTCTTTTAGCTGCGGAGAGTAAACAATCTTTATCTAGTAGAACTTTTTGGTCTGGTCTAAGATTGTTACCACCCTATCTGTACGTTGAAGTACGACACCCAAATATAAAAAAAGTAATAATATTTTTATTTGATGCCATGACAACTATAAAAAAATAATAAGTAAAAATATTTTTATTTGACATAATAAGGTTTACAATCAAATGGCGGGCGGTGAATATAAGTATATACTAACATTTTAAATGCGAAAGTTTGTAAGAATGTATGGAAGTTTGTTATTTTTTCACGCAAGAACTACTTAATGGATTTTAAACACTACAATAATGTAGCATTCTATTTCAGAAAAACAAAATAAATAGTCAAAAAATTATAGCAACACCTTGCTGTGTGAATTGTCCAGTAATATACATTATATGTAGTACCTATATATTTATTAAATTCACTAAAAACTAGGAAAATTAATTGAAACGCGAGCTTAATCGCAGATGGAAAATACTGCTATATAATTTCGTAAAACGCTTATTCGGAAAGTGTCGGGCAAAACCAAGTAATGAAATGGAGTAAAGCAAGAAGACGCCTCGTCTTGTGCATAGAACACAAAGGCCTCTAACGGCTCGACTTGATGTTGGTCGAGCTTGAAATCAGAGAGGGGATTTTTAATCTTTCTTCCAAGAATTTACATTTACAATCCCTACACCGTAAATTATTTACATTAGTGTAAATGCAGAGACATCAGCAATTTGGTGCGCGCCTGAGAAATATACCACCCTATCTCTACCATCGTTGTTTATCATCTTAATTAAAATTGTTGTTGAACTAATTTGTCAGAATTACATTGTAATTTACACTTTAAACTAGCTGACCCACTCGCGGCTTCGCCCGCTTATTATCTCACCTTCTAAACCTTTCCTAGGCAGATCCAAATGCCCACGTTTCAAGTCCAAAATAAGCTAAATTGACTTGGCACTATTCTTAGGCCGATATTACAAGGCAAACGTTTAGGACTATTCTTTGTCCAGCACCACATGGAAAACAAACGAGAAAGCTGAGCTCCTGAATCTAGCAAATTTTCTCGATTTTATGTAACTACATCAAGTAACATAATGGAGTTTCAAGCAAAACAGGCGGGCAGGTTAAATAGGTTAGGATTTCTAATATTTTCTTATCATCATCATCACTGCTGGGACATAAGGAATTCTCTCTTCATTAGAAAGATTAGGCCTGAATTCACCCCGAAAAAAAATACACAATGGCATGTCTTTCAAACATTTCTAAGTTCTCGAAACAAGCCGGTGTCCTCACGGTGTTTGGATTTAACGTTAGAGCACGTGTTTTAAAAACCCAGAGGTGTTTGTCGGGATTTCAAACCACGACCGTAGGAATGAAAGACCACTTAGCCAACACGGCTCACTAGTTCGTATGAAAACTTTAATCCTATTTTCGTGCAAATCTGTTTTCAATGATACAAAACGCGCAAAACGCAAAAGTGTAAGTATGTATTTCGCATGGAAATAAAAGTAAAGCACACATTTTTCATACAATCTTAAGTTTTTTTTATAAAATTGCAAGTTGCGCTCTGATTTTGTAGGTTCCTGTAGTAACTCGATTTTCACCACCGACTCATCGATCAACTAAAAAGGCTAGTTGTTTTATAAAAGAAACCTGCTTTAGGAAATTCCCTATTTCAGCAGCCGTCGCGGTAAATAGTACACTGTTTTACAAAATTGCGTTTCAATATTATAATGTTGGTCTGCCACATAGATTTTAAAAAAAATCACTGACGGAAAATTGCTTTTTCTTTTGAAATGTATCTACTAGTTATTACGTTTACTTTATCGATGTATGCCATAAAAAGAACCGATGGATATGTTCTAATCATCGTGGTCTATAATTCTCTGAAGCCATGTTAAAAATAATAAAACTGGAAAATGCGTCTTGGTTCTTTAAGGTTTTTAATTAAGGATGACAAAATAAAAACAAATTTACTTCGACACTATAATTATCTTTACCTAACTAATTTAAAAGGTATATCACATAGTAGGCTTATTTAGCCTCCTCAATAATTCTCCAATTACTTGGTGTTTTATGTTTCAAAATGAGTATAAATAAATTAGTATAGTACAATGATGTAATAATAGAATTTTAAAAGCTATGTGAATTGCGCCGACTTTTATTGAATTAGAACTTCAGTGCAGTGCGTTATTAGCACCTTAAAGTACCTTTACTTAGTCATGTAACACTTTCGAATCATCAACATCAATCAACTTCTGGGTATGACTTCCCAATAAATTTCAATATCTATACATATATAGATATAAAAGGAAGTCGTGTTAGTTACACCACTTTTAACTCAAGAACGGCTGAAGATTGGTGGAGATATAATATAACCAGGAGATAACCATAATGATATTTTTTTATATTGGTAAAATATAAAGCAGACGAAGCCACGGGGCGGAAAGCTAGTCTAATATAAAACTTGGAGGATTGTGTGCGGTTATTAGGTAGGTTGGTAATCGCATTTGGCACTCAAAAAGGTGGGCTATACCTTTTTAAGTGTTCATCAAAAATAGTTCTGGTGGTTGAAAGACGATCCTACTGAATCAGATATTTGATAAACTCTTTAAATCAAATTATGCTGGTTTTCTTCGCCATTAAAGCACGTGTAGAAAGCGATTCATTTTTTCTTGAAGTAAAATGTGTGATCGCTTTCCTTCACCCTGACAATGGAGTGTGCCCACTTCTAGCCAACAAGGCTTCAGCCAACACGGCTTACGTGATACATTTTAGTATCGTGGATTTACCTTCAGGTCAGTGGTTGATAGACAAACAGCTTTTAGATTAGAACATGCATCACGTGTCAAAGAACATTGTATGTGAGGTTCGCAGAAATGTATGGGCGTGTTGGGCCGGTTAAGCTTTGGACGCATGTTTGCTTCGCCTTCGAGCTAACTTAATACCCTCTATGCAATTTACAGAGGTCTGCAACTGACAACAATCAATACTTAATTAAGACGCAAGAGGTTACGGGTTCGATTTCCGTTTCGGTACAAAAATTTGCACGATCGTGCAAATTTCTGAGAGCTGGGTGTTACCTATAAATAAAGGCAAAAACCACTTTATTGTACACCAAAAACAAAAAACATGAATAAAACACAAAAAGAGACACATGGGCGGCCTTATCGTTAAAGAGCGATCTCTTCCAAAAAAAATCTTTATATGTATGTATATTATAAAATAATGAATCTACCACCGTAACACATGCATCAAGCAATATTTATTTAAATATATAAACTTACAAGTTAAGACACTTGTGGCTTCTCATTCATTTAAGCTATTTTTAAAATGCACTCTAACCTTTAATAATTTCCCTGAATTAATTGTAATAACATAACAAAATAAAAAAAAAGATGAAGACTTAATCTTAGAACAGAATAAGTCCAGTTATTTGTGAAAGATAAAAAACAATCACAACTAGATTTTAACAATGTTCTAAAAATATATTTGATTAAATTTACAGGAAGATCTTTCGAAAGTGCACGTAGTTAATGATTTGTGAATCAAAGCAAATCGTACAATGAACCTTTAAGCTGACAGGCGGTGTGTATGCTATCTCTGTGTCATCGTAGATTAAGTAGGATATACCAGGATTTGAACAATGACGATAGACGACAAGAGACATCTTTACCAACCCATCACTACATTGTAGACAATGTATCTATTTATGTATATTCTAATAAGTATATCAGAAATCTAGAACCCAGCTTAGTAATAATATTTGCTTACGTTATTATAGATTTTCTCGCGATATAAAAAGCCCATATATTATTCTGATAAATTTTATAAATAAAATAATCGGGTCACAATTATAGTTGCCGAACATACTGCTCCGAAACTATATAGATAGATGAATTCAACATTTTGAACCTGAATGATAACTTTATTGTAGATACACTTAAACAAACAAAATAATTATATATCAGTCATTTTAAGTCTATATACTACGCCACTACTTTACTTCTCTTCTAATATTTGCTCCATTCCTCGTTTGTCTGGAAGAAAGCGCTCTTAGCGATAAGGCCGCCCATTATTTCACTGTATTGTTATGTGTATCTTATTGTAATGTGGTGTAACAATAAATAATTTTGTATTGCATTGTAGGTATCCTCAAAATCAACATATTAATTAACGCCTAGTGCCTCAATTTCTTAGACGTAGATACTTAAAAATATTCTTTATTTTCACAACTCATTATAAAAATATAGCACTAAATCTGAAGCATTCCCACATTAAGTATTGCTGTAGCAGCTTATAAATATCTAGACTAGAGCATATGTAAGGTCTTTGTTTTCTATTGCATCATCAAATAAATTGATAAAGTTCCGAGAAAGGCTCTTCCGAAAACACTTCAAGTTAAATTCTGCTTATTAAAGACCTACGCATAGGTTAATTAATGGTATAGGTATATTGGTAACAGATATGTATACCTATACAATACAGGAGTTTATAAATATACTTATATAGGTACCTGTAAAGATACAATGTGTAGTTGTGTACAGTCTGTAGGTAAGTATTTAGGTCTATTTTGTGATAGCTTGATTACTTTATACATGATGATTGGAAATACATCAACAACCAAGGGTTTTATGTAAATAGAATACGATAAAAATCGGATAGTAGTATAGGGCTCAGAATACGAATTTGTAACTGAAAATGTAGACACAGTTTGGCTACCAATACAAAATAAGACTACAGCATAAAAATAAGAATGCATTCATTAAATGATTTCTCAAGTATTCAACGAACAAACAAAAATTTGGGTCGCTTCCTCAAGTCAAGCGAATATCTGAGGTCAGAAATGCATAATTATATTTATCGCGCGTGACATAAAAAGTTGTTATTTATTTAAGTTATTGCGGCATGATTAAGGCAGAAGTAATAATGCCAGTTCGTATAAAGATCTTAGTTTCGAAGCGTAGGTAGGTACAGCCAGCAAATACCTATATTTAATAATTTTCATCAGTAAAATACGAGTATATCTAGATTCTGAGATAGTACCGTGTACCGTAAACTTAGTTGGTTCGCTTCAGTGATTTAAAGGTCGGCTCACATCTGACGAAAGATGCATCGAGCGTATCATCGGACGCGTCTATTCAGTCAAATAGGGTGTTTTTATATCTGATTTAAGAAGCGTCAGGCTTAATATACTGAGAGCCCGTGATGGCCAGACCTTCCTTTAATTCACAAGCGTGAAAATTCTTTCATGTGTATGTCTAACATAGGTAAGAATAACCCCCAAACATGAAACCTGGATCGTGGTTCCTTTGGGAGATAACAGGTAAAAGGTTGTTATCTCCCAAAGGAACCGCGATCCAGGTTTCATGTTTGGGGGTTATTCTTACCTATGTTAGACATACACATGAAAGAATTTTCACGCTTGTGAATTAAAGGAAGGTCTGGCCATCACAGGCTCTTAGTCTATAACATAACTTACCAAATTATTCGGCCTACAATGCTTAGACCGACAAACGGACAACATACAAACGCTGCTGCACGCTCAACGCATAGTTGTCTGTTCTGGCGTTACGCGATATACACCATTCCATCAGATATGAACTTACCCTAACTTTATTTTTAATTCCTTACTTTTTTTAATAACCTGTGTTATTTGTGTGTTATATTCATAATCAAAATAAATAAATTTATAAAAAGTAAATCCGTTTTTTGGCCGTAAGCTCAGTTATGAAACAATGTTATATATATTTTTAAGGGCTGTGGATTTTGATAAATAAATAAATTTTGCTGGACAATTTACACAGCGACATCTAGCCCCATGGTAAGCTCGAAGATATTGTGACGGGTGCTAGATTTCTGATATACTATAATATACATACATAGATAGATATTTTTTAATCAAAGGTTTGGTATAAGCCTCGAAACAGTGTATCTGTGTGATGCGCTAAAAGCTGCTCTACCGTCATAATAATGTCAATCAAGCCTAGTCAATTTCACGGACAAAGGGAAATATTGAGAGGACGGATTCGAAGCAGGTTCTGTGACACAAACTTGCATAATCCACTTTATACGTTTTCACACAAGGTTTATTCAATACTCGGCTCACGTTGATTTGGTTAATTCTTTAAGATTATTAGAGTTATTTATTATACATTCATTATAATACAGCATGGTAATCTTCTTCTCTTATATATAAAAGAAAGTCGTGTTAGTTACTTCACTTATAACTCGAGAACGGCTGAACCGATTTAGCTGAAATTTGGTGGGGAGGCAGCTTAGAACCGGGAGAAGGACATAGGATACTTTTTACCATATAATTATGCGGGCAAAGCCGCGGGCGGAAAGCTAGTAAGCAATAATAGTAAACAAGTATAGTAGCGTATAATTTATTTTTTTATTAAAATACAAGGTTACCGCAGTCTATGGAGCCAAACCGATTTTGCTGAAACTTTAAATTAATAATGTTCCACTTCCACACAAACATTCCTCACAAACATTCGCGTTAATAATAAACTTTATTAAGTAATTAAAATTGTAAAAAAATCTAGATCCCAGTAGTAACTTTTAGCTCTCGAGTGGGCAAAAGTTTCGTATAAGTTTCGCTGGAATCGGGGTTTTTATACAAGTAGGTACCAGTTTCTAACTTCAGACTATTTAATTGAGTGATTCATTTTTAAAATACCAAAGTTTTAGTAATTTAAAACTATAATAAGTAAGCGACTCTAAATACTGGTAGGAAGTGGTACATGAGAGGACCACTTGGAGGAACTTGGGGAAGGACTTTGCCCAGCAGTGGGACACTAATGGGTAATAAAAAATAATTCTGGTATCACCTTAAATAAATTATTTCGTTAATTGGCATTGGGTTTTGTTATATATAGGATCAAAATAATAGGAGAATGTTCCGTTTTAAAATGTACTTCATGGTACCTTCTAGTGACATGATTTATGACCTTATTTGATCGGCATAGCAATTTGCCTGCCTACCGAATTTCGGGCTTCATAACTAGTGTACTGAATTTGCTTTATTGAGATTTCCCTGATGTCATCAGCACAAAATATGTAACTGGAAATGCAATTTTCGTTGCATTTTCGTGTGAACTACACTCGAAATGAGCTGCTGACATTGTACGAAATGTGTCGTCACATTTTCTCTTAGGCCGACAACACAAAATCAAAGTTCAAATAAATAAATAATAAATATTCCTGTGGTAAGTGCGAAGCATGTGTTAAGAGTGCTAAAATACTTTTTAAATATATTTCTATATAGCTGACCCACCCGTGGTTTTGCCCACTTACGTTTTAAACCATTTCTGGACTACTACAAACATTTTAAAACCAAAACCAAAGTTTATATTTTAATTGTATTTTATTTGAATAAACCATGAGACGTGTTTTCGAGACAAGAAAAGCGCACAGACGAATTACTCTAAATGCCGATGAAAAGCACCTAAAATAGTCCCAAAAACTAAACTAATCTTGTAATATTTTTTTGCAAACGATTATTTAAAGTTCGAAGTTTTGTTATCTATGGTTAGTAGGTTCCAGCGGCAAATGGTTGCGGCCTCCTAAAGGTTATCTAAGTTATCGGCCGCTTTTATTCTCATCACCTATTTATATGGCGACAAGCTGCGATAAATCCACGAAATGTGTTAACATTTGATTTTTTAAACAGTGTTTATCATTCTAGTTTATCATCGGCTGACCCAAGAATGTCGCCTTGCACAATAGGTACTGTATGTTGATAACCAAATTGGCTTGGTTTGGTTAGACACCAAATTTATCCAGTTATTATTGGCAAAATGGACGATTTATATCTTTCGCTTTCTGCTAAACGGATTTTCTTGTTAAAATTACATTAGAAAATAAGTCGGTCCAATTAATCGATCTTGAAAAATATCCTGTATTGTCGATTTCCTGTCTCTTGCGAAACCGTTATAAAGTGTGTCCATATTTTTGGTTTTAAAATAGTAGTAGCCCAGGGAAGGTTCTAAAGTGATAGAACGAGGGAATAATGCGGGCCAAGCCGCGGGCGGGTCAGTTAGTCGTATATAATAAAGCAAGATATATGTAAAGCATTAGTAGGCACGATGGTAATTACTGTACACCCTGTATAAATCACCAGACGGGAGCCAAGGTGTGTCCTTATAAGTAACATAAACGCAAAAAACACTTTATCTTATCTAAACGTGCAAACAAGCACAGCAAATACTAAGATGCGTATTTTTGGAATTTCCGGTTACTTCACCAGACAGACTGGGCCTGCATTTAAGTTATCTATTCTGTTTGAAATTAGTTTCTTGCTTTAAAATAGATTTGGATGTTAGTGAGCGTGAAGTTAAAGTAATTACAAAGGCTCATAGACATTAAAATTCAATTTAATATACTTTTTGCATTGAATTTATAACTAAGGTACTATATTATTGACATTTCCAAGTGTACATAATGTATCTGTGTAATGTATAATGTATCTGTGTAAATAAATTACAATTACCTGATGCGTTTTCCAATCCTTGGTCTCCACTCGAGGACTTTTCGACCCCATCGGCCATCTGTTCTCCTCGCTATTTGGCCTGTCCATAGCCACATCAAAGACTTCCGTTGGGCTATGTTGGATGTCTCTGTCGAATTATGTTTAATACCAACCATGCATCGGCTTATTGTGAGTGTCACAATTCCCAGACTAATTTGCATTATATTAGTAAAATTTTACATAAAAGTATAGTGAATAATAATTTAATTAAAAGGTACCTATAATAATGTAATTAATGTGTTAATAGAGCATAAGAATGTACCTTTAATGACGTGTAATTTTCTTCACCAATAAAATCTTGTATCTTGTATCAGAAATGTGATGCAAATATCCATCAGGAACTCGACTTTTCTCAACACATTCAGCATCTCACGTTACCTTATTATCTCGTGATTTCAGAATGCAGAGTTTTACTTCGTGTTAGGCAACATTGAAAAGGGAATCTAGGTCGGCTCTTATCGCTGTTATCACAATTTCTCGCAAAGCATGCTTTTCCGTATTGCTTTCATAATAATGTCATAATAATTATGAGAATGTTATCAAGTTCGGTGATTTTTGGGATTCGCTGAATTAAATCTAAGCAAGCAAGCACTACTGTTACTTAAATTTAAGTTAGCTTAAAAGAAAGAAAAAGCTTTTAAAAGGAATTCTTTTTGAGAAAATAAATATAAGGTATATATTATATACCTACTTAAACTTAATAAGGTTACCTATAAAGATAAGTTTTGTCCAAGATAAACTAAGCTACATACATTCTGGTAAGAGTACCTAAATTGAAACATAACCGGATGGTTCAAATTAATTCTTTGAATTGTTGTCCATAGTTTTATTCAGAATTGTAGCTGAGAATACTCTAACATTGTCTGCAAAAACAAGCTGTTTCTAAAGTTTAGCGGTTGGAAAGTCTGGGGCTCAGTTCATAAATTGTTTGGTCGGATTTTGCTGGAACCTATCAGTAAAAATGCATTTTCATCGGAGAATTCGATGAAGGAAATCTGTTTTGATGAGGATGGAATATTAATCTAATACACTGAATACTTTGAAAAGTGTTGGCTAAGTAGCATGTAAGAAAAAACACTCGAATTTCATTGTAAAAGTCGTGGGTTAAATCCCCACGCGCACCTCTGGTTTTTACATTTTGAAGTGGCAGAGGGCATGCATAGCAAGTAAAACAAGTGGCCGATGGGGCCTAAATGTTCTCGAATAGAGACCGCGGATAGACATGCAGCGTTGGATGTCCAGTATCAAGATGTCGCTGATGGAGAGATGATATAGATCTGCTCGTACACGATGAATAAAAGCAGCTCTCGACCGAAATAACTGGAAACCGTTAAGGAAAGTCTTTGCAGCAATGGACGTCCAATAGCTGAATTAATGAAGAGCGATAGACTGGTATTGACTCAGACCGTTTTGTAGTCATAACATCTTAACCTCCTACGTTAATAGTTACTCAGAATTTCGTTAAACTATATTACACATGGGAGTACCTACTGTTTCTTTTTAAACATATTTTTATTCTAATATAAACATTTAAATAATAATAATCATATACAGTCAGTAAACTTTAGTTCCTATCATTAATCATCATCAATCAATATATAATATAAAATACAATGCCACTTTACATTGTAATTTTATAACTCAAGAACGACTGGGCCGGTTTATGTGCTTTAGGTTTTAAAATAATACTCCCACGGAAAGAGACGAAGTGGGACTATTCTTAGGCGATAATTAGTAATTTAAAGTAATTAGGCATATGTTATAATATTATAAAATAATAGAATTTTAATAATTTCACCTCTTACAACGGAATAATCCATCACAATACGTGTAAAACCAGGCGTAAATAAAAACGAGGTCACAGGCTGAAGTACCAGTGCCTTTCAATACATGGGACCAATTAGTACGGGGTCACGATGTTTTCCTTCACCGAATCACTTGTTTTAAGCTTACATAATCACGTGAAACATAATCCAACCGTGCGTGATAAAGAATATTTTTTCTGGGTTACCATAAGCACCCTTATTTACAATCCCACTGCTAGGACACAGGGACTTTCTGGAAGAAAGAGGTTAGGCCATAATTCTCCCCCTGGTCAAGTGCGGGTTGGTATTTTTTTAATACATTGATAATTCAGGTACCTACCATCATATTGTATTCTTGAATAATACATAACATAATATCGTTGTATAATGTAGAATATGCTAGAAAGTTTATTCTCCCCAAACCCACTTATAATCCATTTGATTATGAGTTATAATATTTTAACGAGAAAAAAACATTTTATGGGTAAAATTTGCGCAATTTATTGGACGCCCACCAGAGCGCAAAGCTTAGGTAATTTAAATACTAATTTTAAACAAATCCGTACACTTTAAAATTTAGGTTTACATTGGATTACATTGGATAGGATTGAATAATAAATCTAAATTAATATTATAAAGTGTAAACGTCATAAGCGTTTTGAATATCATCGATGCACCCCTATTTATGTTCCCACTGCTGGGCACAGTATTAGATAAATAGATAGTCGAAAGCGCTGGTAAGGCACATAGACTTACCAAAATTTAAACTATTGATTAAAACTATTCATAGATTTTAAAGCTTAACCAGTAGTTGGGTAATGTATGATAATAATTTTTTAAATGAAATTACAATATTTATTTTAATCCAAATAGTTTTAAGCATCTCTAATCCTTCATAGAACTCTGACGTAAACTAAGATAATTAATTCAGTTTTATACTTTTTTAATATCTCAGAAAATTACATAATGACAAAAATCATATACCTACCTACCTAAAATTTTTATGACAGTATAGTATTAGAGGCACATTGAAACCTTGAATGATCAGTTAGCGTGATGGCGCAATGATTTAAGTAAATATTACTTTTATAGGCTCAGTTTAGTCAGAATTTTATGTGTCAGTGACATCAGTCCTGAGATAACTTAGGTCGACAGAATGATATACTGTGATTGATGGAAGAAACATAACTTCATGTTATTTATTTTGATTTAAGAAAGGGGAGAGAGTTTTAAATTTTAACTATGCGCTTGGTACTTAAGTTATCAACTATAATGCAGAAGTAGTTAAGTACTTAAATGTATGTACTTGATGGGATGCCATCACTACATACATAGTATAAAACAAAGTCGGTCTCGCTGTCTGTATGTGTATCTTCAAAATTACACAACGGATTTTGTTGCGGTTTTTTAAGGAGATAGTGATTTTATAGGAAGGTTTCTACATAAGTATATTATGTATAATACGGCAATTGAGGCGAAGCGGGGGCGGACTGCTAGAAAGTGATAAAGGATTTTTTTGCGTTGATTTTCCTCCTATTTTAAGTAAGACACCTCATTTTAGACTTCCAAAGTATCCCGCCTACTAGAATATGAATAATAATGCATATTTTTTTAGAAATGACACGTCAGAAATGTTGTGTTACTACTTGTTTTGTTTGAAACGCAAAATATCTAAAGCTTTCTATAACAACAGAGTTGGTCAGTGATAGTTAGCTGACCCTAAGTATCCTAATCATTCAACAATAGGAGACCACACGAGTTCATAACAAAAGCGTAAATATTTTCTACGAACAGAATCAACATACACAGACGAATGTGTAGATATTAGGTACCTAAGGATTATTATATAATATCTAATGATTTCTGCAACTTCAGTACATTTGAATGATTTGGAAATAATCTCAGAAGACATAGTTAACACGTATTTGTAGTTAACTATTTCACGGTTAAAAATGATAGACACTTTTAAGATAGATATAGACTGTTTTAAGATACGCCAATTTATAGTTTCGTGGTTCAAAAAACGGAAGAATAACGGAAAAAGACCATTTCGTTGAATTGAATAAACTTCCTTTTGTTAAACCGCACGGGCCGATCCTCCGGCGAATGCAACAAGTACAAAACTGCGATATCCCTGTAAACCTGTTTTTGCGATGTCATCGATAGGAAGCAGCACACTGCTGGATCCAAACTTTACACTATCCCCGTCACGAACAGATTACCAGCAATGCACACTGAATTTACATGAAAATCATTATGCAAAATAGTGTTTTGGGAATTGTGCATGTTAAGACTGGAGGTTTATGATTCCATTATGTGATAAGCACCTTATCGTTTTATTCCGTTCCAACTTTTCAAATCCCGTTGAAATCTCAGGATTTTTTAATCCATGGGATGTTATTTTGATAAATATCAAAATTTCTAGCAAAATTTAGAAAGCTAATAAATAATGATAATGATGGGTTTGGTGTAGGTATAATATCAGGTTTTTAGTTATTTCCAGATGTTAAGTTATAATGCATACATTTACTTGCAAGTTACCAAAGTTATGTATCAAATAAAAGGGAATTATGATGTGTAGATTATCCTTTGATGCATTTCTTACATTCATAAGGTTATGCTTGTTACTCTCCCAGTATTCAAACAGCAGCGTCGTTCTGTGTACTGTTTTGTGCTAAATATATTATCAGTTCCCTAAGAATATTATTGGCCTTTATTGTGACTTTATGGGTTGATACGATAATGATGATTCAACTGACCCGAATGATGAACAAAAGCGCAAATTATGTAGAACAAGCCAACAGCTTCGCTTGCGTTTTTTACGTTATCTACATACCTAATTATATCTAGACTATATCATAAAACCCCTATTCCGTTCCCACTGCTGGGACACAGGGAGACTCTTGACGAGAGAGATTAGGCCTTAATTCACCACGCTGGCCAAGTGCGGGTTGGTGAAAATCTACCTATATAATATAATTAAATAAAATCTTCCATGATAAATGTGTCCAACACTTCAGGAATTATCAAATCGGAATAATGGTTTCTGTGATTAGCGCGTTCAAACAAACAAACAAACTCTTCAGCTTTATAACTTGAACATAGATTCTACTGTGCTCACTTTTTTGATATAATGGATACTCTAGTCTCGCTTCCATAAGCATTCTTAAATATTTGTTGTCTTGAAGTCGGTTTGACATAATCGCAGATGACATCATTTACCAACAGGCAATATTGTGTCAAAAGATCACTCCTTTGTTGTTGTATTGTATTTCATGCATTTAAATATTTCGACACTGAACCTATTTAATATCTCAAAATAACTGACATGCTAAATGTACCAATGTGTGATTTAATCAATTTGAATCTGTGCGTTAGCAATGATCTCAAAAACTACTGAACAGATTTTAGGCCATTTTCACTAAAGGTGAAAGTTTCATAAAAGAAAGGTTTAAGCGTGTCTTCGCCGATTTTAATAATTTAGCTAACAAATAATATTAGCTGTCGGATAAAAATATTCTGATTGTAAAAGTTGCGTCATCGTGGGTAACTCATGAAAAGGCAAGGTTTGCTAGACTTGTAGTTTCATTACAAGCAGTAAAAACTTAGGTCATCAATATATTTGAACACAACAACTCGTATAACTGACTCAAATTATGCTTAAATATTGTACATCATTTAAAGTGCGAGTCAAATGTCGTCTGGCAATTTGTAACCATTGAATACTCTGTAGAGCGATGTGATAAGTCACAATGCGATTTATTTTCAAAATACTTTTTTTAAAGCAATGGGACCTTTATTTGCTAAGCTACGGAGGCTATTTATATATAATATTTATATATATATATTTATAAAAGAAAGTCGTGTTACACTATTTATAACTCAAGAACGGCCGAATCGCTTTGGCTGAATCTTGGTGGGAAGCAGCTTAGGACTGGTAGGACATAGGATACTTAATTCTTAGAAATAATAAATAAACCTATGTAAAACTGGAATATAAGATTAAAATAAATAACAATCTTTTTACACTTCATGAAATCAACAAAATGCAAAATATGAAACATCGAAAATATTTCATTTGGAATAAATATCTTTTATACTTTCCAAAATCCGAACTGCATGAATATAGTTTTCAAAAACATTCCATCCCTGATCAAATACCTCATAAAAACGTTCACGTGAAATCGAACTACGGTCGTATTTAGTGTACCTACAATTTTTATAAACGTTTGTTTGATTTTTGATAACCATGAACATGGCTGACACCAAAATCCTCAATTAATATTTGCAATAAAAAAGTGGCCAAGTGCGAGTCGGACTCGCCCATGTAGGCTTCCGCAGCAATTGTTTATATGAAATAGTTTATGACGTATTATAAAAAAACTACTTGATAGATTTCGTTCAAACCAATTTTCGTTGTTAGTTTTTATGGTTATGTATAATATATATTTTTTCTAGATTTATCATCCTCTTAGTTTAGAAATTAGAGGGGGGGGGGACACTCTGTTTTCCACTTTGGAAGAGTCTCACGTCCAAACTATTAAGTTTAGAATTAAATGGTTTTAGAAACATTGTTATGATTTTAGAAGACCTATTCATAGATACCCCACACGTATGGGTTGGATTAAAAAAAAGTTTTTAAATTTCAGTCCTATGTATGGGGACCCCCGAATTTTATGATTTTTTTTTCAATTATTTTCTGAAATCTTAGTGCGGTTAACAGAATACATCTACTCACCAAATTTCAACGTTATAGCTCTTATAGTTTCCGAGAAAAACGGCTGTGACATACGGACGGACAGACGGACGGACGGACGGACGGACGGACGGACGGACGGACGGACGGACGGACGGACGGACATGACGAATCTATAAGGGTTCCGTTTTTGCCATTTGGCTACGGAACCCTAAAAAAGGGAATCCAGCTAAAATTAAAAAAAGGTTTTGTTCAAAGTTTATAAAACAAGAGGTAGGAGGTTTTGTTCGCAAAAAACCAAAACATTGTCTAGACTAGAGTCTAACTAAACTTAGCCATAATTCATAATTCATAATTCATAAATTTTATTCAATAACAATGTACATCGTATCTGAATATTATACATACACATCACACACAAAAGAAGTATAAATACAATGAAATAATTAGAATGATTATACAAAAATAATATTAAAAAAAATATATGTTTAATTAGTATTGAGATAATTAATGAGAACAATAATTCACAATGTCAAGAAGTTCACTTATTTCATTGAAATGTCATCACTAAGGAAGTCTTCAACTGAATAGTAGCACCCCTTCAACAGAATTTCTTTCAATTCATTTTTGAATAAGTTAAGGTTTTTAGTATTTTTCAATTCAGCGGGTAATGCATTGAACAATACTACAGCCTGGTACCTACAGGAATGTTTTGCAATGTTAAGTGTTGGTTGGTAGGGGAAGTGCAAATCTTTACGTCGAGTAGCAATACGTTGCTGTTTTTGTTCTACGGTCTCAAATCTGTGTGGGTGCTTCATCACATCTACTAATGTAATTAATATGTATAGACTAGGTACTGTCAAAATATTTAGAGACTTAAAGAAAGCTCTACAGGATTCCCACTGTGGAATTCTTACTATAGTACGTATTGCTCGCTTTTGAATACAAAACGCCCTGTTTATATTATATTTGTAACTACCACCCCAGAATTTTATACTGTATCTAAGCTTAGACTCTACCAATGCAAAATAAACCATTCTGATTTGATCAATAGTCAAAACGTCTCTAAGGCTTCTTATAGCGTAACAAGCTGAGCTAACGGAATTCGTTATGGACTCTAATTCATCCTTCCAATTAAGGAGTTCATCAATTTGTACCCCTAAAAATTTTACACACTTTGATAATTCCACTTTTTCCTCCTTGAATTGAATATCAAGTGTATCTGATTGACGTGAGGTGGTTTTGAAAAGTAAAGCATTCGTCTTACTAACGTTTACCTTAAGTTTGTTAGCTTGAAACCAGTCATTAAAAACAGCTATAGTCCTATTTACACTAGTGCTAAGGTCCTGCAAGTTGTCAGCTGGGATAATGGCATTAGAGTCATCAGCATATATAACTAGTCCAACATCAGGTATCATCTCGGTTAAGTAATTAGTTATGTCATTGAGAAAGATCACAAAGAATACAGGACCCAGAATCGAGCCCTGTGGTACACCTCGTCTAATGGTAACCGCTCTAGATTTAGTAACGATCTCTTTTTTGTTAATCACATTTCTAATCTCAACGATCTGTTTTCGATTTCTAAGGTACGATCTAATAAGGGATAAAGTGGCACCCCTAATACCATAGTGTTCCATCTTAATTAGAAGTAAGTCATGATCTATCATGTCAAAAGCAGACGATAGATCCAGGAACAATCCAGCAACCTTCCTCTTTCCATTAAGATTAACTATAGCATCGTTCAAAAGTGTCTCAATAGCATCAACAGTTCCAACGTTTACTTGATACCCAAACTGTCGACCACTGAGAATTCTATGTACGTTTAAGTGGCGTACTATCCTATCCCTGATCAATTTTTCAAAAATTTTTGATAAGGTAGGCAGAAGAGAGATTGGTCTATAATTCTTGGGATCAGTCTTTTTCCCCTTTTTATAGATAGGGATAATGCGAGCTATTTTCATTTGATCAGGAAAAAGGTTAAGAGCTAGGCAATTGTTAAAGAAAGTGGAAAGCGGTTCCGCAAGTAAGTCAATATTATTTTTAAATATGTTAATAGGGATTTCATCATGTCCAAAAGATTGCTTGTTCTTTATTTGTCTAACAATTATCTTCATTTCATTACTATTTGTCAAGTTAAATTCTATGTCATTACTTATCCTAGGTATACCTATAAAATATCATGGCAATGAAAATCACCTAGCTAATAAAGGTGCACTCAATTTGTTTTGCACTCGACTTCTGCCGCGCTCCAATGGACTCTTCATTAAATTGCCATAACAGTTGTTAATACACACCATTGGGCAAAACGTATTTATTCAAATGTCATACTCATCAATTTCAGTTGGCTAATTCTGTGTTCAGTTTTTGAGTGATTTCAATTGACGGTAATTGGCTCTGAACTTGATAGTAAGAATAATGTTAGTTTTACTCAAACGATACTATAGGAATCTCCCAATATAGTTCTAAAAATAAATCTTAAAATAGTTAGTTTTTTCGAATTCGATTATGAGAAACTTAAAATATGAATTATTTTGTTTAACTGTACTGTATGTTGATTCGAATTTCCTTTGTAAAAAAATACTACATAATAGGCTCTATAAAATTTTCGGTACTCGGAAGAGACCAATTACAGTGCTAAATTGCACTCGTGCAGGTATATGAGATTGTTAGCGAATCAATTGAATATGACACACCCGTGTCATATTTCTAAAGAGTCTGTGATTGCACATTTTCATTAAACGTAATAATACGTTTATTTCATTTGTCTACAATTAAGCGAGTAGTTTAATTGACGGTTCAGATTGAGATTAACTAATTTTTGTCTGTCTGGAATAATTGAAAGGAAAATGAGATGTGTTTACTTTTAAGTGATTCGTATATTGACTGTCTGTTGTTTTACATTTGCGTGACTTTCGCTATTCTAACTAGTTCTTATAAATAGAGCCTTCGAAGTTATAGAGGATTCGCTTTAGATTATCATAAGATAACTATTACAACAAATAAATAAATATATCTAACTATGTATCTAATTATACTTAGTAGGTATATCAGAAATCTAGCACCCGTTCTAGTACAAGCTTCGAGCTTACCACGGGGCTAGATGTCGCTTTGTGAATTGTCCAGCAAAATTTACTTATTTATTTTATTTAATAAAATTATATTACTAACTATAGGCTACGCGAAAAAATAAGATAATTAGGTTCCTTCCCGTTGTCCCCGGTGACTATATTAAACAAATTAAAATAGTTCCCGCTGTCCCCGGTCTCTGTCCCCGGTGTTTTAATGAAATAAATAGATAATATATTTTACTAGGTACTTCTAATATCCGTCCGTCTCCTGAAATAAAAACCCTACGTCAGTTTGACAGCTTTAGAAAGAGATGGATAGTAGTTCTAAGGCCACATGGCATTCCACTGAAAGCTTCAGTTCATCTTTACTGAAAGCGACTCGTAATTATGGAATGTCATGTACACCTCGATATCCACGGATATGTCGGATCCGTACATATTTCAATACGTGCGCGTTATACGAAACTAGGTGCATATTAGTAAGTCATATGACTAAGAGATGTCTGGGATTTTATTTCTTGGTACCTACATGAATACTGAGAATTCTCAGAGTCGCCCAAAGAGCTATGGAGAGGGTCATGGTCAGGGTTTCTCTACGGGATCGAATCAGAAATGAGGAGATTCGTAGAAGAACGCGGGTCCCCGACATAGCCCAGCGGATTAGCTCTTTGAAGTGGCAATAGGCAGGCCAAAAAAAGTCCATATTTTGTATCTAAACTAATTTTGCCATAACTTGAAAACACTTATAATAAATATAACATGCTATTTTAAGGTGTACGGTAAAAAATCTGCTAAGTGGCTTTAATAGGGGTCACACGTGTTCTACTACACAAAAACATTTGGCCATTGTTTACGCAATTATGGAAATCTATAAGAGGTATGCTAATTCTGATGTATTTTATTTGTTAGCGCTTTTTGGCAAGTCATTGATAAGAAAATTGTTTCAATTGACGACCTCTGTGGCGAACCAGGCGAAGGTCCGCCTGCGACTCAGTTTTGCGGGTTTGGTTCCCTCCTTGGGACAAAAATTTATACCATCTGCAAATATTTCTTCCGAGTTACATGGATATTTAATAGACGTCGTCAAGAGAACGTAAGGGTGCTTATATACGCTACCAGTCTAAACCAATTATTTAGATCGCCATGATCGCCCTCTTGCGAATTCAAGTTTATTTTTAAAACTATGCCCGTACAAGATATAGCATTATTTTTCATACAAGCTTAACGTTCCATCAAGCTACTGATTCTACGGCTATTTTGAAAGTTTGCATGGAATTTAAGCCATTTACACGGAAAATCCTATTATGGCAATATTCCTGAACTAGGTCAAAGCGGGATTCCCCTGATCGTGAAGCAATCCTTACGCGATTTAGACTAATAGTCGCATCTACAGCTGGTCTAGATAATTTGTATCTAGATTCTTAATGTATGTGGTATTCAAATAATTTGCATTTGAAGGAAAACATATAAAAACATGTTTATTAAATTATTTATTAAACGACATACTTCCAATTTTACTTGTCTACGATTTTTCTTATCATTGACAAAATACAACGTTCAAAGAAACTTGTTTATGTTATAACTTATAATCAAAGAGTACGTTCCGTCCGGCTATATAATATTATATTAATTAAATAATAATACTATTAGATATAAAACATAGGTAATGTAACATGGCACTATAGTTGCGTACCTAATCCATGGTGTGTATTGCATTAACGAAAGAAGCCACATCCCAGCATAAAAATCAGAAATTCACTAGCTCACAACTCAAACCAAAACTCTTTAGCAAACACCGTAGAAAAATCACCAATACCAAAAGTCGAACACGAAACTTTAAAAAATTATGTCAATTTCGTATGCGGGGTGTCGCAGCCGGGATAGGGGCTAATTGGGAAAGAACAGTCGGCAGTTGACTGCTTAGTATTCAGTACAGTCAGCGAGGCGATCATCAATCTCAATATGAGGCTCTGACGGAAAACCGCCGGCGGACAAGAAACGGCTCTTAGGCGGCGGGGGCAGTTTGTTAACATCCCGCGATGACCACGCCAGCGATCGATCAGCTCACTAGAGATATCAGCTTTTTGATATCATATAGAGATATTTCAAATTTCGAACGCTTCTTATAAGATAGTTTTGACAATTGATTCGCATTTCATATTGGCTGTATTGTGTAATCTAAGCCCCAGAGATATCAGCTTTTGGATTTCATAAAGACATTTCACATTTCGAACGCTTTCTTTTACATTGTTTTGACAATAATTGACTTGCATTTGTATTGGCTGTATTGTGTACTCTAAGGCCCAGAGATATCAGCTTCTAAAAACAAAGTTTAATCTATTCGAAAATGTATTCAACTTATAGAAATGATTTCCGACCTCGCTGGGGCGTGATGAATAACAATACTTGGGATCAGAACTATTACATCGTCCGGCCATTCTGTGTATGAATAAATGTATGACTCTATTAGAGGTATCTGTGACAATATTATTGTCTGCCATTTGGTCCGAGGATTTTGCCGCCAGCATTTTTATTGAGAACTAGCTTTACGATCTGCGGCTTCGCCTGCGTTGTCTTTCTCCTGGTTCTAAGCTACCTCTTAACTTATTTTCAGCCAAATCAGTTTAGCTTGAGATAAAAATAGTGAAACTAAGACGACTTTCTTTATATAAAGAGTTATCGTTACTGCAAGCCTATTTACACCATGGGCTTAGCTGTTTCACATTCGACAAGCTAATTTCAATTTATCTACATATAAATTGGAGTCCATAGGACTCAGAATAGAAGCCAACATTCCTATCATGGCTCATATTTCGGTCAACGGATTAGCATTGCCGTTCGACGTGGCAATCCCGTCAGCATTCTGCGTGCGGGTTCTGGTGATAGATTCGAATTTCAAGATTTCTTCTAATGTTGATGATACTTTCATTATTATTAAGTACAGATAAAAACAAAATCCATGTCTTTGATTTGACATGAACACTGCCACTTTATGTTATGAATTTAGTTTTCTAGACATAAATCTATATAAATCTATCTATATAAATATATAAATTAATAATATAAAGCTGATAATTTTTTTTTTTGTTTGAACGCGCTAATCTCAGTAACCGCTGCAGCCATGGAGTTTTTTCCTCCGTGGCTGCAGCGCTTTCTAAAATTAGTGTTGGATAGTACATTTAACAAGCAAGGCTATAAGCTATAATATTATACATATAAAATTATAATTATGTATGCACATTATGTTATAAAACGCAAGCGAAGCTGTCAGCGGGTCGGCTAGTAAAGAAATATTTCTGGACAATCCACACAGCAATTAAAAGCCACAGAGATTTTAAAAATCCCGTCCTAATTGTTGCTGAGGAAAAAACTGATTGGCAATGCAGTGACCTAAATACCCAACACAATAGCTCATCAATTTATAAATATTTGATATGTGGATAGAGTGGCATAGAGCTGCGTAATGAACATGTCTTGTCTCCGAGTTCGGAAGGATTTGGAACAACCATATTTCCATTTTCAGAATTGATTTCTGCTGCATTTTCTTTCATTTGGTTTTGGACAAACAGAATCTGTCGTTTGGTTAAGTGGTTTTTTTAATTAAATCACATGTAGTAATAAGTCAAATTTTGACTTATTACTACATGTGATTTAATTGTGTTAGGTACCTGATTTCGTTTGATTTATTAACTTTGATCTACCTATCTAATTCTATGTAGGTAATTTATTTGTCAAATCAAATATATAGTATCAAAAAAAACAAAAAGTAATTGTTCAACTGTAATAACGTACAGTCAAATAAAAAAATCAAATAATATCAGATCAACTGTGCAACGTACAGTCAAACCAAAAAATCATTCTCCGATCTCTATGTATAATCCTTAACGGGTACTTGGTCGTTTGCGACACTCAAAGGGATCTTGTCCTTAACAATGGCTGTGAATGCCTCTGGTACTCGCCTTTGGAGTTCTCCCTTACATACATTTCATGAGCTATTTAATCCGACCCCAGTTGTCATTTGGAAGGCACAGAGTTGTTACAACGTAGCTAGTAAAACTTTTTAAAACTATCATGGGTTTTAAATTATATTTGAACATGAAACATTGAAATTTCATGTTCAAATATAATTTAAAACCCAAGTTAAGTTAAGTTAACTTAAAAACACATGTACATGGCGCTTGCATTGTCGAAATATCGGAAAAATCAAAAATATTTTATATCATGGTATGTGAGGTTACCCGTTTCATGTTCAAATAACGTAGCTGGTGTTCGGAATTTTCAGGTGACTGATTTGTTGATAAATGAGGTTAATTAATATTTTTAATATATCATATATTTCTAGATCGCGGTATCTTCTTAGTAGACGAAAATGTTGTATCCCAGATAATTATCAAATCAGAGTCTGTAGCAATATCCATCGATTCCGCTTTAATAATGAATTACATCTTACGAAATATCTTAAATATAATTATGTTGTTTAAAATAATTATTCGCTTAAAATTTCAAAAATAAAAAGTTGTAAAAAATTTAATTGTCATACCTAAATACTGCACTGTCACTCCTAATTCAGCTCTAAAAGTTCCCGTCTACTTCAGTTTTGTAAGAACTGTATTTGTCTGAGTGCCCACTAAAATTAGTGAATCTTTGTGATGTTAAATGACGCTATGAAAAAAATGTTCTCTTATTTAGACTTTTTGTGAACTAGTGTTGCGAACTTTACAGTTGGCTCAATATTTTTCCTGCTTGTGTTTTGAATTTATAACATAAGCAAAAATACTGTTAGCAAAGAGGTTTTACAAACATAATCACCCATATAACGTCCCACTAAATTTTAGGAGTCTTCCCAGTGAAACCTTAGGAGAGAAGATCTTAGGTTATTGGGATTTGTGTTAGCGTATACCACGCTAACCACGCGGGTTCGTATCGCAGTAAGTTGGTATGACAGATACGTCGTTTTGTACACAGAACGACGTATCTGTACATTTTCTGGTATGATAAATCTAAATCTAATATGGTCTGCTAACAGTCGCAGACAGATATTATAAGGTTAGTATTTATAGGAACAAAAACTAACTGGATTCAGGCTCTTGTCCAGGTTAGTTTATGTTTTTTAAAATGTTACCGAAAAAGACTTTCCACGTACTGGGTTGGGGTTGAAATCTAAAATCAAATAAAAGGTTGTTGAGTCAAGTTTCATTTGTATATGTGCGGATTGGAAAATGTATTAGTTATAAAATGTACTAGTATTAGTTATCAAGATAAAATCAAGGAGCAAATATAGTGAGTGATGAATAATCACAATTAACATATAGGTTACCTTACCTACTACGATAATACTAAGCAATACTTCGTAATCTGGTTTATCAGATGTAATATGAGTAACCCATTTTATACCATATACAAAAACTGATTTTCTCAATCTAATCATTTTAAATACTTATTTATTCTATACAAACCTTCCAACCTCTTGAATTGGTCCGCGTTTTAACTCATCTAATACCAGCAAAGTTGCTATATTAGTAGGTAAATTGTATATAAATAAAACAAAATAAATAAACATACTGAACAATTCACAAAGTAACATTTATGTATGCAACACAGTATATAGAACAATATACACAACATTAGTTCCCAATAACAATCATCATTCTCAATAAGATATCGGCAAGGTCCGAACTTTGCCCCCTTAGATTTTCTTCCGGTTCCCCCCTCCCCTTCCCCTCAAAGTCTGTCGAGTGTCAAATACTCAGTGACGGATTGTGTGGTGACAGTACTCAGGCACGCATTAAGGATTCCAGGAGGATTTGTCGGTTCTCTTTGGTGTTTAATCGCTTAATAACTCCTGTGGCTGTATTTAGTCATGTGATATTTGGTTTTAATTGTTTTTCACTTTCAAAATTTTCGTGAGTTATACTATTCATTTTGTACAACGGGAATTACTCACGTATTTACATAGGAGTTAAACAACTCTCGACGTTTCGACTGCAACAAGACCTGAGAGGAGACGGGGCACGGCGGGACGCTCACTCCTCCTGATAAAGACTGCTCTTGTTGTAGTCGAAACGTCGAGAGTTGTTTAATTGTTTTGTTGTCGTGATAGTACTATGGACTTGCCTAGATCCGTGGTGGCGACTTTCGTTTCGAATTTCATAGGTCAAACCCAAATGCGAAAATCTGGACAAAACGTATGTGCGCTTTAGAACAAATGCACTGATGGCAAACATCGTGACATAATGTTCTGGGAACAGAGTTTTCTTTTTTTACACCTTAATTCACATGACATCCTCATGAAAGCCTTATGGACCATCGAGGAAAAGTTCTTGTTTCCAAGCAATGGGAACGTGCTTATGCTATAGAGATAACTATTATGCACGGCTATTGATTATTTATTTATCTATTTGAAAATGGTACTAAAATATATTTTGCTTTACTAATAAAATCAAATACTCTAACTACATTGATGATCACAGCAGATTCAATGTTATTAAATGTTTGTACCAGAATTGAACTTCATCAGCTATGTTATAGTTTAAGTCACGATCAACCCACATCTGAGTCATTTTGGTTAATAAAACACTCAACATTTAGTATTTGCACAGCTGATTAATGTAGTTTGTCTAGTCAGATAAACTTGCTAGCATCCGCCCGCTGCTTTTAACATGTTCTACCCATTTGCCGTTCGGTACTAAATGGCAAATGGACCAAATAATTGGTACTTAAATCAAAAACATCACAATGATTTTACCAACTTTTGGTCAAAATAGTTTTGTACAATTTACGTACATACAAATTTCTTGCCTATCCGTGAATAGAAATTCGATAGGATGTAAAATTGATGAGCGGATAAAACGTTCGATGTTTTGAAATAAATGTAGGTAGAATGCCTATGCTATTTACGTGCTTCTCTTCTACTACTTCTTATCTCTCATAATGGATCCTTAGAGGATTCAAAAACATGATTGAACAACTAGAATTGTTAAACTTCTAATAGGACATGATAATCATTAATAATGATTAACTAATTAACTATGTCATATTAATTACATTTTTTTATTTTTTCAGGTAAGTTTACCGGGGTGACACTTTAATTACAGTCTTCTAAAGGTAAGTATATTAGTCTAGTAAAAGGCCTAGTAAAATACAGGAAGTATTGTTAAAGCAGATGTAAAAGTTATTATAAAATAAATCTCAATATGGACTAAAAATAATTTCTACAAACTTGCGCGCTTATTATAGTAGGATAATTTTTCCTAAAAGTGCCGATCACAGGAAAGTATCAAATTCCAAGTAAAGAATCATAAATTATTATTGAGTAGATTCATTAATATCTCCGCCATTAGTGTTGCAACCCTTCACAAGTAACAATCTCACATTGTAGGAAAAAATTGTAACACTCTCCGGTTCGATTTGATTAATTTATTTCTCTCGTCTACGTATCTCTTCTGAACGGCACTATTATTTTGTATAGTTGTTTCTGTGCAAATAATAATTAACCTTTAGCTTTAATTTGAGAGGTAACTTTAGCTTCTAAGGTGGATTTAATTTGAGAGGGCCCCACCTCAGTAGTTAAGGGTTATTATTCCGATTATTCATTAAAATTTTCGAGCGACATATGTAAGATGGATGGTAATTTTACGACCTTACTGTGCCCCATAATCCATCAATAAATGATTCCGAAAACGTAAAATTAATTTTAATAATAATTAGAGCATGTTGATGTATTAATAAGAGGTAACACATTCAATGCCCAAGCATCGCTACACCGTAGATACGAAAGTGTGTCATGGGCCCATATAGTGGTAAACAATAATTCAGCATAGTGTCATGATAAACTCATATCGCGGCAACGGTTCTTTTACCGCAGGAAAATCTATTATACCGCAAGCGAATACTCAGGGCGGATAGCTATTGACGAATTATTAAACGATTATAATTACAAAAAATTAGTTTACCAAGGAGATATTACGTTTCACGCTAAGAATCCAGTATTAGTCGAGAACCCACACGATTTGCATTAAAACTGCAAAGTCATTACTTAGGTATAGCGCGCAGCCAGTCTTTAGAAGCAGACTAAAGGTGGGTTGACAAAGCACCCTCTTGCTGACGTCGCGATGCAACTCATTTTTATGTGGTTACTTGTGTTTCTCTAAAACGCCTATAAACAAGCACGGTTCCGGAAACATGGATTTTAAAGTGGTGCAAAACACATTTTTATGCAGCTTTTTTGTGTTATAGTAAACACTAAAACGTATTTTAAGTTTGTTTATTGTAATATTTACGCTTTTACAGCACAGGAATTAACATAACAAGCTTTTTCACAATAGTTGTGATACATGTATACATTATTATACTATATATTTTTTATATATCTATTACCTTTGGTCCCCACGACTTTGTCGGCATTATAATAGACTTTCTAAAGGAATTATAATATTTTCGTATATCAGAGAAACCTGACTATAAAACGCCTACCTCCGTGCTTTATTACACATTCGTGTTTGCTATTCGCCTCGACACTCTACGAACGTTTGACAAAACAATCGTCCAACACATTCGTTGAGTTTAAATCGATCGATTGGATCATTTAAACATTCGCATAAGAACACGGAATGGCTACGCGAATAAATAGCAGGCGCACTCTTTACATACGATTGTTTTGAATCCGCCTTTTACCGCGTTATTCGCACAAATGTGTAAATGTGGTATTATTTTTTAGGTATAGGTACCTAATTATTGCCCGTGAAATTATTGAGTATACCTAGTTATTGCGGTGCCCATTCAATTAATGCCGTGTTAGATAAGTGTGAGAACACTCGACTTTTATTCCGAAGGAGGGTTTTAGCCCCGCCAGACAACTCTGGACTTTCTACTTCAAAACAACGAGTCGTTCGTCAACTCGCTCCAAAAATTTTGTCCCAACTGGAGCGAGTTGACGAATCGTAAAAAAGCTATACTCGCCTACGTACAATCATTTAAATTTTTTTTAATGATTCCTTACGATAACAAAAATTTTAAGGAAACCGTCCGGTTCTGAGAACTTTTAACAGTTTGAAGGACATTTGGCATTATACACTGGCTAGCGTTATAAATGAAATCTTATCGCTCTCGTTAGGAGCGAAGTCCCTGTGTTCCAGCAATGGGAAAGTGTTAGTGTTATGCTTATACCTATTGATTTAACCCTGCTTAACCATTAACCCTTGTCGCATATCGATCTCTGTCCCCATTAGTGTCAAACTTATTTCGATGATTGCAACAGATAATCTCACTCTCATTATCAAAATCACTCACGTTATTGAGCTATGATAATGTTATTTACGATTAGATAGCGGGCAGTGTAGCATGAACGCTAAAAGAGGCGAAATACACTAGAGAAATAATGCCTGTTACCTGTGACATCTTTAGACTCACGTTGAATTTACTTTTGCAATTAAAAATTCAACTAATTAATTATTGAATCATCATCATCATCATCATCTATTAATTTGCAACTATGCCTGCGTTTTAATAAAATTTCCCGCTTTAAAATTACAAATAAAACAAAATCAAAATAGATGACGAAATAGATTTATAATACAAATTAAATGAAATAAAAATATAATAAAATTAATGAATGATGATCTTGATAATAATGATTCTTAATAGTACGGGAGGCGACGATGCTAAATGGGGATTTACTCGAGCGTCAAAGAGACCTATTGGGTTGAATTTGGTAGATGATATGAAGAAAAAAATTGTATGAGATCGATGTGTTTCATCAGTGGGGGAAGCGACCATAGATAATTAAAAACTTATTTAAAAAAATACTGTTGTATGGACGTACTTAAGCGCGTCAGTTAGTGATAGATTCTATAAATCAGATTCAATAAAATGAAAATCAGCTTAACATACTAACATACTTCAAAATAATTTAGGAAATATGATTGATAATATACGTTTGTAAATCTGATTGTTTACACGATTGGGGTGAGTGTACGTAAACGTTAAAAAAATAAAAATCGCGACTCATTTTTTTTGACTCATTTTCAAAAATATGAACAAAAAAATCGGCATTTCCAAAGGTGTTAGAGCGTCAGATTTAGATGTATATGGTTCATCTTTATGTTCTGATTCTACCATATCTTAATCTGACGATTACCTAAAGTGATACGCCTAATCTGACAAAAGTAAATTTTGTTCCTTTATAATTCACGTTCGAACATAGATAGATTTTTTATATTTGGTGGAGGTACTTGTCTGGGTACTAGCTATCTCCAGTATCTTAATCTGACGCGCTCGAGTAAATCCCGAAATCCCCTCTTCGGCTCCCCTACTATAAAGTAAGAAAATAACAAATTCGAATTGAAGCTCGAATCGAGATTAAAACCTAATCGCAGAATGACGCTAGAACATGACATTTTAGGACAAAACGCCCTTGAACCTATTTGGTCAGTAAACAGATTAGTTCGAAGACGTCCGGTGACGTAACGCGGCTATTTGTTTAAATTCTGCTAATTGTTATTATTTTTTCGATAGTTCCGTAAAATCATGTGGCGCAAATTTCCGCAGATCGTACAAAATTTTGTCCATATGCGGAAATCGAACCTGCAACATCTTGCGTCGCAGGAGACATGACGATAGAGATTAGGCCTTTATTCACCACGCTGCGCTGGCCAAGTGCGGGAGAAAGTCACATGATTTGCCACCACAGCCGGTTTCCTCACGAAGCTTTCATCGTTGAAGAACAAACTCAAAGAAAAATGCAATTTTTTTTAAAAAGACCAGAGATACGCTACGGGAATAAGACTCACGAATTTTGGAATAAAAGACCAGTGTGCTCCCACTTAGTCAATACGGCATTTTGTTTACAATAACTAACGTATAAATAACTTCGTGGAGGTGGTTTCTGTTGCGCCTAGTTCTTTAACTGGTTAACTTATTAACTCTGATCTAAATCCCGGTTGTTACCTCAAGTTAAATATACCTGTGTGGTCCAACTTGCGAGAAGTTTGCGTTCCATTTCTGTTGCGGAGAAATAACCTAATTCTCACTATACGATGAGGGTGAGGTGTTTTTAAATGCTTCAATGGTTTATATTTAACTTACTCGATGTAATTATATTGTTTATTTGTTTATTATTAGGGGCATCTTGGGTATTACAGTCACTTCTAAGTTAATACAGTAGAAAGTTAAGTTAATATTAAGTAAAGGTTAATACGAGTATCTTCAAATATATGAAATTCCCATGTGAGAATGTTAGTTACCGTACTCATCAGAAACGGTTTTACCGATTTTTACCAAATTTTATGCGTATTCAGTAGGTCTGAGATTCGGCTACTATCTATTTTTCATACCCCTAATTGATAAGGGTTATTGTACATTTGCCACAAAGTTAATTCTTCTTGAAAAAAAGGATGTGTAACTTTGTGGCAAATGTACAATAACCCAGTGATAAAGGTAGTAGAAAGCGTGCGAAGCCGCGGTCAGCTAGTATATAAATAATATAAAAGTAAAAAAATATTATATTCATAACATTAGTTCTATGTGTTGTGACTTACGGTTCCAAACTGAAATTCGAGTATGATAATAACTATTCTATTCTCTGGATAGGAAAGAGATTTCTTCATAAAAATCATTCAGTTCAGCCCTAATTCCACCCTAACACAGAATCTGAACACGACTCGAGAATTCCTAGGCATAAAAACAAGGTTGTTTGGGTCGATCCCTTAAGCCCCCGCCCTGTTCAGGGCAAGCCTGTTTTTAACTTACTAATTGTTAAGACAATTAGAGGCTTCGTTAATACAGCCGTATTAATGATGGAACCCGACTCGCTACCCCTTTCTATATTACGTATCAACTTCGAAGATTTTAAAATAAAAATTGTTTTAAAAACAATGATTACGTAATTTTAAGGATTTTCTTCGCTAATTTTTATTTTAGACTAGATAATACCGATTTCTCCTAAGTTTTGTTTTATTGGCGAGGGATACCCACGCACTAAGGGAATTAATAAAATACTTCTATCGAAGCCTTCGTCTCATTAAGTTATACAACAATTTTTATAACTTAATCTTTAGTAATTTAAATAAAATATCTTCTCGCTTTTACTAATTCAAAACTCTACAAGATATAAATACTAACTAAGGCTTATTATAAGCCTGATAAAAGCCGCTTTATTTTTGCTGCCTTAAAATAGCCTTATAAACCTTCCTTGTGCTACTACGACTATTTTAAAATTTAGAAACTTTCCTAGAAAACACATAGGATTACACATTACAACGAATATAAGTTACAACGAAAAGCATTGATTTTATAGAGATGTACTTAAAATATATTGCTTTCTACATCAGGTATTTATTCATTAACTGAACTATCCTATTGTATGATGCTCGCTCGCTCCATCGGTTTAATGAAACGTATTTGCAATTGTTCATTTGATTTGAAACAAAAAGAAAACGTTCAAACTAATTACCCCTGCATTTTCTCCAGTTGTTTGTGTTTGAAGCGGAAAATGTTTTTATAAGGATGTTAATCAGAGAATTATTTTCAACCCCCGATGCAAAAAATATTGTAAATGCAAAACACTACGAATGTACTTATGTTTGTAAGATACACTTTTACGCAAAAACTGCCAAATGGATTTTGATGAAACTACACATCAATGTGACGAATAAATAAAATAAAATAAAATGTAGCTGATAAATCAGAAAATTCACTGTAACACGGGAAAGTAAATTAAAATGCGGGCAAAGCAGCGGATAAAAACTAGCAGTAATACACAAATTATAGTGTTTACATATATGTGTGTGTTTCTGTTGAAGTAGACACTAGCTTGTTTGGTGATTATTTTTACCTTTTATTTTTATAGTGATTGAGTCACTTAAGCTTTCTAAGTAGGTATTAAGAGGAGTATGTATCAAATGAAAGTGATGTGTTTAATAATAAATAAATCGATCCAGCGGTTTGGCGGCTTGAGTGCGCAGCGAACAGTATACTGGAAGCCATGGGTTCGATTCCCTGTCGAGGACAAAGGTGACGTTGTGATCTTGTAATTTTTTTACACCTTTGTTTTATATGATTAACAATATCTTAAGGCAGAACTTTTATACTAGTCTAGAGATTGAATAGTTATGATGATGATGTTACTGTTTGAATATCTTCTGTCTGAAGGTTAAAAATAAAATGTTTTGTTTTATTATTTATACTCCATATCAACATCCAGCGGTTAGTTGGTCTGACGTGTTTCGACAAAATTCTGGCAAACCCATTGTTTATAATTACGTTTATAATAAACTATTACTTAGTAGGAAATCTGATTTTAAACTCTTCGGCCGTGGCATAGTTACTTTTAAATCTTTACCGTAACCATGATCGCTGTATTTTATGTGAATTTGCTTGGGCATGTGGTGTCCGTTTAAGAATAGTACCACCCTCTCTCCACCAGTTATGTCTAACCGATTAAGGGATTTATATATCAAAGGTTAGACAGCAGGGTTGTGTTATTATTATACCTAGTGTTCCTAAAGTTTGAAAAAATAAATTTGAATAAAATTTACTGCGATTATCAAACGTATAAAAGTCAAAAGTCTGAATATTTATGTCCTTAGAAACACAAAGATTTACATGGACACGTCAGAAAAAACTTGTACCTATCTAAAAAAATCGTTTAAATAACTCGTCTATGTAATACTACTTACAATTCATTTTTAATTCCATGAAATATTTTACATGGTAATAATTCAGTCTTGACAGTTAGCTTCACTGTTTTCCTGCTGATGTTCAGAAGCGATAAGAACAACATAGCTTTTATCTCTGTCTAAGTTTTACAGTGCTAAAAAGATAAATATTTCCTGCATAGCAACACCATATCCAGACTTGCCTTATTACACATTAATCTAGACTCTGCATATACAAATAGCGTGCCTGAAAACTTTTGTTTATCAAAAAATGAACATACATGTGTGTTAAAACATTTGTGCCTTTATGAGAAGTAAACAAGACTGTACTATGAAGTGCTAATAGATTTTAAGCATGTGCTGAGTTAAAAATAATTGAGTGTGATTCAAATTAGGTTAATAAGCCAAGATCAAAGCTGGGAAGATTACTTATAATTATAATCTTTTTATTTTTAAGAAAAAATACTTAAAACTGCGTCTAAATTCTGATCTGCAGATATTTTTTTATAACGGCGCTAGATGTTGGCTGTGTGAATTGTCCTGCAATATTTATTTGTTTGTTCCGAGTGTCTGTGTTTTTTGAAGGTTTAAAATATGAAGGATTATATAACATTCACCAACCCGCACATGGTCAGCGTGGTGAATCCAGACCTAATCTCTCTCGTCAAGAGGGAAGTTCTTGAATTGCAGCAGTGGGAACGTAAATAGGGTTGATATTTATAATATAATATAATGACCTTTTGAATTTCATAAAAGAAAACTTCAAACTCCATGATGATGACTATGAGAAAATAGTTTGTTTAAGTTCTATATTTTTATGGTCCATTCACAAAAAAATCGCAATCTATAAATCAACGAATCAACGCAACTCTCTATTTAGAAGCTTATTTTCGGCCGTGAATCACAGTTTGGGTAATTTGACATTTACGTGATTTTATTTACCAACAATCCCTGTTAAATCTATATTTAGGGAATTCTTTGGCAATAAGTGAAATAATTATCACTATTTGGAAGTTAACTTCAGTTGACGCTTTAGAAGTATGTTTAGCAACCTTCTGGCGGGTAACTGTACTAATTTTAAGTGATAACGATTAGTTTTATTGATATATCTTTTTTTTAGAAAAATGTTTATTGGGCATTCCATAACGTAAACCAATTGCAACTCAATATGTAAAACAAACTCTTGTCACGTCTATTTACATTATTAGGGTCAAAAAGTGTTGCTCAGAATATTTACTACCATATTTAGTGGAATTGTGTCAATTATGACTTAAGGAACGCTTTAATCGAGCATATAAAAGTCAACTAAAATGGGTCAGTCAGTAAATCATTCTGAACTTAAAAGTACTCAATACAAATAGATGCTTAAATGCGTTGCGTAAACGTTTTGATAGCCTTGTCTATTAAATATGACAATTTCTTGGGATTGGATTCAATGACCGAGCCAAGATTGTTTTTTCTTAATAATATAGTGTGTTTTCAACATGCGTGCTCTAACGGTGAAGTCTAACATAGTGAGTAAACTGGCATGTTCTAAGAACTTTGAAAAGTTTGAAGGATATGGTGTCTCATTCACCGAACCGCACTTGGCCAGCGTGGTGAATTTAGGCAGTGGGAACGTTAATAGGGTTATTTTGTAAGGTTTCCAATCGCGACTTTGACAGCGTTTTGGGTCAAAGAAGTGTTTGTGTTGTGGACCATAGAAGGTATATCGCATTCGATGGATAAGAAGAAACAATATTTTTAAGAAGGAAATGTTTTCCGATCAGTTTGCGCTAAGTGGACCACAGCCAAAAGCCTCTCCTACCTGTTGCTCTAAGTTTGACATTCTTGAAGTTACTAACTTTACTCATTCTATATTTTTCCAACTATCCATAGCTAATCTTATTATATCCGAGTTTGAATGTTTCAATTCAAAAAATCTTCAGTCTCACAAACATTTATCAATTTGAAATAATGCTATATATCTTTTGTCACTGAAATCGTTTTAAAGCTTACTAGTATTTTCCTTATTTAATTTGTTACGTATTTGGCTTGTTTTATTTGTAAAATAAATACTGATTTTAACCAATATTTATACTATCAAATTGGTCGCAAATTGAGAAATTCCTTTCATTTTAAACCGAATATCCATAATTCAGATTGCACAACCTATTATTATATGATTAACTATTATTATTCAGAATTTCTAGTACCCGTAACACAAGTTTCGACCTTACCACGGGGCTATTTATTGCTGAGTAGCCCACTTCTAGCCCAAAGCTTGTGTCACTGGTGCTAAGTATCTAATATAGGTACTTACTATTTTTTATTTGTTACAAGCTGTTCCGCTCTAATATTCGACCGCTTTATTTCCATGTTTTCCCAACTTTTAAACCTTCCCTGGGCTATTGTAACTATTTTAAAAAACAAACACCACATTTTATATTCATTTTAAATTTATATATTAAATAGATTAAACCAACAGTAAACAAATAAAAAATTAGTAATACTTACAAAATTCTAAGAATAATGATGTATTTAAAACGAAGCTTTTCACGCCTTGTAAGTTTCAGCTTGTTCGGGCAATAAATCTTTCTCATCTCAACGTTTAGCTAAGTGATCGCTCCGTGAAGGCTGCTTTTAGGTTCACTACATTACGTTAGTTTTGAAACCTATTTGACCTCATATTTATGAGATGTAAGAGCTTTCCTGCTGTCAACACCTTATCATCTGGGTGTTCTATATATATAATAAAATATCTAACTATGTATGTATATTATATTAAGCATATCGGATTATCTAGTGCAAATAAGGTAAGGTTGAAGCTTACCACGGGGCTAGATCAATATCTATCACAGCAATCTGTGTAAATTGTCCAGCAATATTTATTTATTTTTCATCTTTTCAGCAGACTGACGTCCACTGGGAGGGATAAGCTACTGTTATTTTGTTTATCTTTGTTTGTTAGACACAAAATGATTATCCAACTCCATGAACTACATTGAAATATAAATTTGGATTAAATATGTTATGATGTCAAACACAGTTTAGTTTAATAAAACATTTATTAAACATATTTACAGCTAAACTGAAGTTGTTTTGTCTTCTGTCTATTTTCTCGCTTTTTACCGATATTTTTCCTTTCATAGTTTTAATCGTTTTAATTAAGTAGTTATTATACAAATTAAATTATTTGTATAATATTAATTGTTTTTACTTAACCAGGAAAGTTAAATGCTTTGTGAAGGAGTTATAGAGCTTTCCATTCATCACATTTCAAACATCGTTGCGTTAACAGAATAAATTATAAACTGCATAAGTATTTTAATTCAATGCGTCAGAATTATTTTGCTGTTTTGCCCGTATAGGATTCTGAGCGTACGTTAAAATTATCCTATGATATCTGTAATATAAAAGAAAGAGTCTTGTCGAATAAAATTTTAATTCTAGCTATTATCGAAGCCACTAGAAAAATATTAATTGACAGATTGACATTTGAATTTTTCTGTCTTGAATTAGAAATAGGTGACGTGTTAGATATTGAGTTTTCCTCATCCAGTTTCATCCGGTAATGATTAAACAAAGAGTTTATAAAAATTTAAACTGGATGTGGAAAATGACGTCAAAAAAATCTAGAAATTATTTCCTTATAAATCAAATCGTTCATAAAAATGTGTTTTTTAAACGGATTTAAAACGTTCTAATAGAATCACTGTTCTTGTATAATTTTTCGGGTTTTTTTTCTTTTGCTGTAAGTTGGCGTTTTTTGTTGGGTTTCATGAGGTGCCTTTATTCTTTGGAGTCGTTATTCTTTTGAACGAAAAGTTTGAGACTCGCGGCTTTACAGGACACTCCAATGTGACTGTATGCTGAGACCGTCCACTCAGGGCCGGCCGCAGGGAATCAGAGGGGCAAAATGAAACAAACATCAATAAATAAAAAAAATAAATATAAATATTACTGGACAATTTTACACAGCGACATCTAGCCCCGTGGTAAGCTCGAAGCTTGTGTTACGGGTGCTAGATTTCTGATATACTTAATATAATATACATAAATAGATAGATATTTTTTTTATTATACATATTATAACACCCAGACACCCAAATTAATAAATAATAATTATTAACTTAATTTCAAACTTAACCATATAAAATATTAATTCAAACCCAAACTATTTTATTGATATTATTAAAAATAAAAATATATTGAGCTGTATTATGCATGGAAGAAGTATTGTCCACTCTTTTTTAATTCATGAGAATAACATCAGGCTTTTATAAAATACTTTTCAAGGCACGGACGACTAGTTGTAACAGTTACATTATGGTGTAACATCACTACGTAAAAAAATATTTAATAAACCGAGTTTGTTACAATTATCATAAGTGGCAATCCTGACTTGTGTTAAAACATTTGACTCCATTTATCGTCACTAAATTACAAACTATACAACTATTCGTATAGATTTCGAAGTGTAATCTTGCCCCCGGTCGTGCAAGCCTGAGTCCGTCCCCGCGTAGCCTCTGCCCCATTAGGTTGCACGTCTTGTCCCCCACACTCGTCTACGGATCATGTCGGACTAACTAAAATTGCAAAGAGATCCCTCCCGGCGCCCTCACCCTAATTGCGGCTTGGGCGCCGATTTATTTGTGAATCATGACCTTTGCGAGTTAATGACCGACACGGTCCGGTCTTAGCATTTTTGTCGGTTTGCTTTAATGACAATCGTTTTTCTGGTTATGATTTTTTAATTTATTACCGTGTGGATAAAACTTAACTGTGTTGTTTTTCTATTTGAAATAATAGTCTTGACTCTAGAGTCAAGACTATTCTTACGGACTTACGAAAGACTTACGGAGACTTACGGAGAGAGTTCAAGTGGCTAGCCACTTGAAATCTTTCCGTAAGTCTCGTAATTTTTTTTAAACTTATTTTTTATGTATTTTTTTTAGGGCTGGTCATCTTTAAGTGTAGATTAAACGAAATCCTCCAATATCAATAATTACCACGTAGATTTCAAATAATAGATGTTCTGACATACTTCATACATGGATAGGTATTTATCAATTTATGAACAAGAAAACACCCAGAAAGAGTTTTCTACGATTTACTACGTGTTTACGACGATTACCCGAAACATACGTTCCCAAATACTGAGACGTGAATCGAACCCGCAACCCGCGGGCATGGCAAACGCCTGTTGGGCCACAGTCAACATTAGTCCTCAATACAAGCATATCAGAAATCTAGTAACCCTAACAGAAGCTTCAAGTTTACCTGTGAAAATTCCACAAATATTTATGTATATTATTTCGTCAAGGGCTACGGTAAACTCGATCGAAACCTGAATAACAAAACATTACGCAATATTGATTTTGAGTCGACAACATAATTTCCGCAAAATTCGGATTATGGAGAATTTCGTCAAATTTCACCCGAGCGAAGCGGGGTTTTCATCTAGTTTGTTTATATTTCCTGTAATATAAGTTCTAGTTTATCTCAAAGCCGATGATACGAAAATACCTAATCTCATACCCGAAAGTTCGGTTCGGGTGTGAATGACGGCGCGTTAACGTCGCCGAATTCTTACTGGGCGGGGCATCCCTGTGTCGTAAGCCACTGGCCAATCACAATACACCTATTTACCTATTCCAACGTAATCCCAACCCCGAAACCTTTTAGTTACAAGTAAATAAGTAATTCTCCGTCACTTAGATGTTTTCTCAAGATTATTCGGATTGTTTCACGCCCAGTGAAGCGTCAATGCGCGGAAATTATAGCTTAACTGCTAATACCTAACTGCCTCTACTGAAGTTATTTGGTCGTGGATAGCGAAAGTTAGGTCGGTGGATATTATTTGGGTTGGTAGGGCACAGTTTAATAACGAAGTATTTATTAACTTTGCAGATAGATAAGGCCTGAATTCACTATCTAACTATAGTTAGATAAGGCCTGAATTCACCACACTGGGCATGTGCGGGTTTGAATACTATGGGAAAAAGCTTGCCAAGAGGCTAAATAAGGCTATGTAAATTATAAAGCTTTTTTTATTATTTATTTACGAGCTTAATGCAGTAACGATTTAAAGACAAATCTGCAGTTAATAAATACTTCGTTATTAAACAAGAGAAGTCCCTGTGTCCCAACTGTGGGAACGTAAATAGGGGGAGCTATGCTGTCTTATTTATATTTTCCCATAAGAATGTAACACCCTAGCTAGATTATGTCTGTAATGTAACACTGCGTGTGTAAATAAATAAATGATAGTAGGGCAAAGGCCTCAGTCATGTCATGTCCTTTATAACGTCCCGTTACGAACGAAATATTTAAATAATCCGATATTTATTTGTTTATTTATATTTTCCAGGTGATAGCATCAGCAGAAGATTTGTATTGGGAAGATGGAGATCAAGAAAGCGAGTTCTTAGAAGTGAAAGATGACTCGCATCTTGACAGATTTAAGCGCGCACTGGATTGGTTTAGTAAGTTTTCCTCTAATATTTTGCAAAAGTTACAGTCGAAAAATAGCAAAATAAGCAATTGATCGCTAAGTATCTTAATCATCATTACCATGATGGTAATGATGAAAATCAGCCGTAAGACGTCCACAGCTAGACATAGGCCTCCATTCCAGTCGTTTCGGTCGGATGCGACTTGCATCCACCGTGAACCAGCTAACTTCACCAACTCATCCGTCCACCTGGTAGGTGGGCGTCCGACGCTGCGTTTTCCGATCCGTGGTCTCCGAGCATAGCCCTCTCCATAGCTCTTTGAGCGACTCATGAGGCCGATAGTGAAGCACCACGTTTCGGATCCATATGTCATCACTGGCAACACACACTGGTTGAAGACTTTCGTCTTAAGGCACTGAGGTATTTTTGACGAAAAGACCAGTAGTATCTTAATTTAATTATATTCACTAACCCGCTCTTGGCCAGAATTAAGGCGAGGTGAATTAAGGCCTTATCTCTCTCGTCAAGAGGTAAGTCCCTATGGGTCATAGGGACCTCTTAGCAGTAGAAACATGAATAGGGGAGATTAGACGACCTCCTGAGGAACAGCGGGCGAAGGTCCACCATAAGCCCACCTGCAACGCAAGAGGTCCCATCGATTCCCGCTTCGGGACAAAATTTGTATGTTATGCAGGTATTTTGTTCCTAGTCTCTGGGTGTTATATATGTACCTATAATAAAAATATCTATCTACGTAACACAAGCTTCGAGCTTACACGGGGCTAGATGTTGCATTTATTTATATTTATTTATTGGAAATTGGCTACAAAAACCGTGTAACATCACACTACTATGAAACTTAGTAAAGCATAAACAAATATTTTCAGGTTTCGACCCATTCAATATCGCTGGTACGACTACGACGACTACACCAGCTCCGGAAAACTTCGAGGTTAACACCGAAGAAAGCCAAGAATTTTCGTAAGTATCATATTAACACATTCAATGCCCGGGAACCGCAACCACAGATCGGGTCGAAAACGCCCATGCGTCATCGACGCTGATAGTGTTAATTGTCCGCCGGTAACTAAATATTTAGCTTATGTCCGTCAAACAAATCTATCTTCTTATCTTCTTCTCTTATATATAAAAGAAAGTCGTGTTAGTTACTTCACTTATAACTCAAGAACCGCTGAACCGATTTGGCTGAAACTTGGCAAAGAGGTAGCTTAGAGCCGGGAAAAAGACATAGGGTACTTTTTTTTAATCTGACATAATGCGGGCGAAGCCGCGGGCGGAAAGGTAGTCTTATATATAAAAGAAAGTCGTGTTAGTTACTTCACTTATAACTCGAGAACGGCTGAACCGATTTAGCTGAAAAATGGCAGAGAGGTAGCTAAGAGCCAGGAGAAGGACATAGGATACTTTTTACTCTAATGTAATGCGGGCGAAGCCGCGGGCGGAAAGCTTGTCTTTAAATATAAAAGAAAGTCGTGTTAGTTACTCCACTTATAACTCGAGAACGGCTGAACGGATTTGCCTGAAAATTTATGGAGAGATAGCTTAGAACCGGGAGAAGGATATAGGGTACTTTTTACCGCGGAAAAATCTAACGTAATGCGGGCGAAGCCGCGGGCAGAAAGCTAGTATGTATATAAAAGAAAGTCGTGTTAGTTACTTCACTTATAACTCGAGAACGGCTGAACCGATTGGGTTAAAACTTGGCAGGGAGGTAGTTTAGAGCCGAGAGAAGGACATAGGGTACTTTTTACCGCGGGAAAATCCAACATAATGCGGGCGAAGCCGCGGGCGGAAAGCTAGTCTTATATATAATAGAAAGTTGTGTTAGTTACTTCACTTATAACTACCTATATAGATAGATCATGTAGAATTGTAGATCTTAGGTTTATAGGCTAGAAGTCGCGGTCGCTATGTAAATTGTCCAGCAATATTTATTTATTATTTATTTATCTAGGAGATAGATAAAGTTATTATTTTAACTTTTTCAGAGACAATGAAGAAGACGGTCATTCTGATGGGTCTGGCGCTGCTCCGGGTCCCAAGTTCGATCCCGATTCTGGAGAAAGTAAGTTCTATATTTTGGTCCATAGACAAACCACAGTACTCGTATAAAGAAGAAACATGGGTGTTAAACGGCAAAATGCCAATTTTTAGTACAATGCTAATAGTTAGACAGACCAATTTATGGGCCTGCTAGTTGACCTGCCAGCGGCTTCACCCGCATTTTATAGTTTCCTCATCATTAAAACCTTTCCTGGACTACTATGAATAATACTTAAAAAACAAAATAATTTTAATCGATAAAGCCGTTATCGAGTTTCAGCTATACTAACGCACAGAATTTCAAATTGAGTATACCTCATGGGGAATTTCTACATACATAAAAGCACAGAACTATAACGTATTTTCGATGTGCCAGCCTAAGAATAGTACCTGGTTTCATATACCAGAAGTTAGGCTCAGCCTCATTCTGTGTGTACCAATTGACTGTGATAAAATATAAATAAAAAAAATATCTATCTATGTATGTATGTATAATCTATTAAGTATATCAGATATCTACCACCCGTAACACAAGCTTAGAGCTTACCACGGGGCTAGATGTTGTGTGTGAATTGTCCAGCAATAATTATTATAAGATAAGATATTTTTTTGTATAAATACAAAACCGCATAGATCTGAATATTATAAACCTTAGTCTTTTTTATAATCTTTCTTGTCAAGGAAAAGACTCTGAGTGAGCAGTTGGAACGTAAATAATGCTTGGTTTACACGGGCTTCGTAGCTAAGCGCTTAGTACTTGTCACTATACTAAGCCTCAATATGACAAGTGAAAAGTAACCGTTTACACGTTGGAGCCAGTAGAAGTCATTAGTGACCAGACATTCGAAATGGAACGACGCCGCCTGATTTTGCGCAGTGTGTTTTGTCTTGTCACTAACTAACTTGTCGAGCTGTTTACATGCGGTCAGCAAGCGACAAGTGCTTAGTAAATCGTGGTGGGGGTATCGACTTGTCGCTTACTAACGACAAGTAAATAGAATCGATTTCTATTCACTTGTACTATTCACAAACACTAATACTAAGCACTAATCAGCATGTTTACACACGAGGAATTAGTATTAGTGACAAGTACTAAGCGCTTAGCTACGAAGCCCGTGTAAACCATGCATAGGGGTGATTAAGTATAACCATAGACTATTCAGGTTAGTTAGTCTATGGTATAACCAAAACACTGCATAAAATTGATGACCATCTGTAAATTTCAGAAACTCTTCGTGTGACCTTCGTGGTGATGGAGCCGTACCAGACTGACTACTCCAACCGAGACTCGAAGGTCTTCCAAACCTTCTCTCACAACCTGGCTGATGCCGTGAACAAGCTGTTTGAGGGTTTACAGGGCACGCAGAAGGCTAGCCTCATAAGAATTCAGTAAGTATACTAAATTATAGTACTAGATGAAAACCCGGCTTCGCTTGGGTGAAATTTGATTCATAAAAAAATATTTTTGCGAAACGTCAATGACTGACGGTGAAACGGAACGTGCTACACACCAAAGATGGCGACAGCCATTGTTTACATTATAAAACATTTAACACAATTTAACAAAATTCTCCGTAATCCGAATTTTTCTGATATAATGTTGTCGACTCAAAACCAAACCAAAAAATATTTTTTATGTTTTGTTATTCATATAAGGTTTCGATCGAGTCTACCGTACTCTCGGAATAAATTACGAATATAGATACTACTAGCTTCCGCCAGCGGCTTCGCCCGCGTAGAAATAAAAAGTAGCCTATGTTCTTTCTCAGGGTCTAAAGATTGTCTGTACCAAATTTCATCAAAATCGGTTCGGAGGTTTAGCCGTGAAAGCGTAACAGACAGACAGACAGAGTTACTTTCGCATTTATAATATTAGTAAGGATTACTACAGTATTTCGTATTGATATGAAAATCAACACATAGACAGGGCTAAAGCACCTTACGGATGCGGTTTTCCTGTCTACAGCCTCAGACATTTATTTATTTTATTCAACTTTAATAATAAAAAAATCTATATATATTTCGCATATTATTCACTGAATTTAATTAGCTATTTCAAATACAAATATGTATATTTCTCTCAATTACTTTCCAGGTCCCGTCCCGCAGACTCGTTCACGTGCAAGGTGACCCTGGACATAGTGACCACAGTCGACAACACGGACGAAATGACCCACAATCTCGACCGTCACATCAGAAACACGAGGAAATTGGGCAACTACACCATTCTCGATAAGGATTTCACCGCCAATGTTGTTATGCCAGGTAACAATAAGGTTTTTGTAAAACATGCGTATTTTGTATGTATTCGGTGTGTTGTAGTGTCGGTAGTCATGCTTCTTTGGTATAGGCTTCTGTATAGATGTGATATTTTAAGCTTTTTCTTTTGCACAGTCCGTGAATCTGTCCGTGAGCATATCAGTACTTTTATATAAGTATTTTAAAATCTGAGCGTACCGGGACTCGAGCATAGCCAACCCGCGGAACCAACCCGTGCCATTGATGGTACAAATGACACAATATTAGTGTCATTTGTATCATTGATGGTACAAATGAATGGTACAATTGACGCGTATCAATGATTTTCGGTAATTTTTTTATAAGCTAAATGCTAATTTATACTTTCGGAAATTTATATTTCGAAGGTTGGTAGAACAATCGTCTAAAATAACGTGGAGAAGTAAAATTTGATCTGAAGACTATTGAATATTGTTGTCTGATGACAAAATATTATGTAGTGAAGTGTCTATATGTGTGTTGTTTTGTATAGAGAAACCGTGATAACTTACCAGTAACTACCTGGTAGGTTGATAAGTTGAATAAGAAGAAATGATATTAGAACTATTAGCTTTGTATCTAGTAAAAGTACTTACAGGAGAAATTTTTAAGAATGTTATCTCTCGTACCTACATTAAAGTAAAAAAGTAGAAGTTTTAATGAAAATATCATACAAACAATTATAACGATGTAATTTCGTAGCGACAAAATCAATCACACAGTTAAATCAAATGAAACACATCTTTATTTATATGAATTTACCATATTGTTATACTTTTACTACAGTGCAATGGCGGTTATTGTTTACGTTCCTTAGTTTATTTTTATTTTTTATTTTTTTATTTTTGTTTATTTATCTAACTATACGGAACATGCTCTACCTTCGAGCAATGCAGAACTGGTGAACTTGAGTGCCATGACGGTCTTTCTTAGTTTTTATTTTTATTTTTTTATTTTTGTTTATTTATCTAAATGTACGGAACAGGCTCTACCTTCGAGCAATGCAGACCTGATGAACTCCAGTGCCATGACGGTCTATGCGTTTCTTACGACTCTCGCTGTAATGGCATCAATGAATGCTCCGGTGGGGAGGATGAAGAAGACTGCAATTTTGATGACGGTAGTTTTTTTTACCATTACGTTATTTTACATAACAGGCATGTCAAACCTTAGTTTAAACTCCGTGTGTCAAACACATCAATTATAATAGGTAGTTCTATATTAATAATAAAGCATTAGGTGCTATCAGACTATGAACTAGAAAATGAACAATGTATTCTTCTACACTATAAAATGAGTTGGATTGTAAAAAAAAAAAAAATCTTGTATTCTTCTGTCCGAACTTTTTCTTGTATACATACATTGCATGGAGACGGACATAATTATTTTCGTTTTTTTTATTTGAATAAATGGCCCAAAAGAGGCTTCCATTCTGGAAAAATAATTACCCGTTCTTAAAAAGAACCTGCTAGTGGTTCAGTATTTCTCAAATTTATTAATAATATAATAAACATAGTTGAAGAGTTTAATGAAACAGATAGTTCCTTGACTCTACGACTTATTGGACATAAATTAAAAAGTAAAAATTTAAAAAATCATTTATATGCAATCCACTTAATTACAATATTATTTACATTACATACAATAGTTACAAACAAGTTAGGTCACCAATCATTTTATTTCATTATCTCAAAATTATAACTTTTTGTCAGTTAATATTTATCGTGTTGGACAAAGGCTTTTCCAAAATCCTTCAACTACAATATGGAAACAAACAAAAGTCCCTCACAATATTCGAGTCTGCAGGTTAAGAATAATAGCCAAGAGTGGTATTGAGTCATTACATTTTTTTTTAAGACCAAAGCCAATCTCAAGTAGAAGAAAATGAACAGTCTTGCGAAAAGACGTTTAGATGTCCGGCTTCTGAAATCAGCCTGTGTCAAGTGGATTTATGCGATGGACTCCCTAATTGTCCGGGTGGCGAAGATGAAGCATCTAACTTGTGCGACAATGCAGGTAAAGAAATCTTTAAAGAAAGAAAGAAATTAAACCATTTCTTTGAGAGACATCTTAAAATATAAAACTATTTTAACTTTTTAACAAAGGAGTGTCCCAAAAAGGCCTACAACTCAGGATATGTTGTATTGCTAGTCAACAATGCAACGCTGATCTTTCGTCAATCTCTGAATCTCCAATCTGTTCAATCGCCAATGAATTATGACTATCCATAGCTTACCTCCATAAATATAATCAAAGTACCTACTTCAAATAACATCATAATATAAAATTATAATAATGAGGCAATTGGTTGTCTCATCCTCAAAAGCAAATATTCAGTTTATTTTAAAAATTAAGGTTCCTTCCTGTTGTTCCCGGTGACCAAGTCCCCAGTTACCGGGGACAATGGGAATTATGTAAAACAAATTGAAATAGTTCCCGTTGTCCCCGTATATTAAGTTTTGTTTTGTAATTTTGAGTTTAACTTTTTAGTTAATTATTTATATTTCTTTTTTTTGTTTTATTAATAGGTGGTAATGACTGATTGATTGATTGATTCAGATTTTGTCCGTAAAATCACAAAGATTAACTTGGACATGTCATCACTATCAATCACCCCCCCTTTTTTTTTTTTTTTTTTTCTTCCCCTGAATTTAATAATGAAAGTTCCCATGCATTATTATCATTTAAATAATCTGAAATTTTATAATAACCCTTCTTACAAAGATTACCCTTTACAATTTTCTTGAATTTATTCATTGACAGTTGGTGAAATTCTTTGGGCACTTTATTATAAAAGCGAACACAACATCCCTTAAAAGAAACTTTAACTTTACGTAGTCGAATACGGGGCAATGCAAGTTTATCTTTATTTCTAGTATTTACATTGTGATAATCACTTTTCTTAGGAAAGTTACTTAAATTCTTGTGAATGTAAACTAAGCATTCGAAAATGTACTGGGAAGCTACTGTCATTATATTTATTTCTTTAAATTTTTCTCGCAAAGATTCCCTTGGACCCATATTATACATAGCACGTACAGCCCTTTTTTGCAAGACAAATATACTATTGATAAGCGCGTCAGCAGCACATCCCCACAGCAGTATACCGTAAGACATTATACTGTGAAAATAGCTGAAATACACCAATCTAGATGTTTCGTGATTAGTCAAAAAACGAATTTTTTTGACAGCATATGCCGCAGAGCTTAGTCTTTTAGATAATGCGTCTATGTGTGGACCCCATTGAAGCTTGCTGTCTAAGGTTAGGCCCAAAAATACTGTACTTTCAATAGGCTTCAATGACTCTCCCTTGATATTAACATTTACTGGTACCCCGTTCTTTACATTAGGTAAGGTAAATCTAATGCATTTTGTTTTCTTTTCGTTCAGCAATAGGTTGTTTGCGCTGAACCAATCCACGACTTTATTTATAGCATTATTTACATTGTCAAAATCATTATTACGTCTATTTAACTTAAACACTAAAGAAGTATCGTCAGCAAATAATACTATGTCGTGATTTTTCTTAACCAGATGGGGCAAATCGTTAATGTAGATCAAGAATAGAAAAGGACCAAGTATGGATCCCTGCGGTACACCCATTGTTATCAAAGACCCCTGAGACCTTTTACCATTTACCTCAACTCTCTGAATTCTGTTACTTAAGTATGAGGTGATAAGGTCCAAAGATACACCTCTTATCCCATAATGACATAATTTGCTTACTAATGTTCCGTGATGTACGCAGTCAAATGCCTTGGACAAATCACAGAAAATTCCAAGAGCATCCTGCGAATCTTCCCATGCATCGTAAATATGCGTAAGTAATTCGATGCCAGCGTCGGTAGTAGATTTGCCTCTAGTGAAACCAAATTGTTTATCGTGTAAAAGCTTATTATTGTTGAAATGTTGCAGTAATTGAATTAAAATAAGCTTTTCATAAATTTTGCTGAAAGTAGGCAATATTGATATTGGTCTAAAGTTTGTCGGATCTAAAGTAGAACCAGTTTTGAATAATGGTATTACTTTACTATGCTTCATCAAATCTGGAAACATACCACAATCAATGCAGTTGTTAAAAATCAAAGCTAAATCTGATGCTAATGTATCTATAAGTGACTTGAGAATGTTTACTGATACACCCCATAAGTCCTTTGTTTTTTTTACATTAATTAATTTAAAAGCTTTTTTGATGTCTGAGGCATCTACATATCGAAATTTAAATTCTTTTTCACATATTGGTACGCATTCTTTAAGTAATGATTCGGCGTATAACTGGGACGAATTTAAAGCTTTTGTTGTAGTAGTTGGAATATCAGTAAAGAAGGCATTAAAAGCCTCCGCTACGTCAACATCTTCCTTTACTATATTATTATTTATATTTAATTTAAATGAACTACAATGATTATCTGTGGCTTTTCCCGTCTCGTTGTTGATTATTTTCCAGGTTGTTTTTATTTTATTCTCACTATTTATTATTTTATCACTAATATAATTTGATTTTGCAATACAACAAACTTTTCTGAACAGTTTAGAATAATTTTTCAATTTTTCTTTGAATATATCACTAAAATTGTACTGTTTTTCACTATATAACTCGTATAACTGTTGCCTACTTTTGTGTATACCAACTGTTGCCCAATCACTGAACGCACACTTGTTTGAGACCATCTTTGACTTCGTAGTAAATATTGAGTTAAACAAGTTATTAAAAGAATTAAAGAATTGGCAATATGAATCATTTGGGTTTACACATGAGAGTGAGTATGAAGAATCTGTTACCCAATTAAACTTAAATTTTTCTATTCTATTGATGGTTACAGGTACATAATTTATTTTTCTCATAACATTCAGCTTCTTTATTTCTATTTTTATATTAATTTGTTGACCCAGATGATCTGATGGTATATTACTAATAATACTTCTGTGTATAATCTGTATTTTAGGATCTATAAATATATTATCAAGACATGTTGAAGATGTTTCTGTTATTCTGGTAGGTTCATTAAACAATGGTTTCAAATTATATGAATTAAATAAGGTTAATAAACCTGTACTTCTTGAATTAACTTCTAATAAGTCTATATTAAAGTCACCACAGACAATGACTTTCTTTTTATTATTAATAGTTTTATTTAAAATTTGTTCTGCTACTTTTTCAAATATATCAAAAGATGCAGAAGGCGGACTGTAAATACAGATTAGAATACATTGCTCAACCTCAATACAAGCCAATTCAATATTACATTCAACAGACAAACTAGTGATGTCTTTACGTTCTTTGAACTTAAGATTATTTCTCATCAATATTAATGAACCACCTCGGATGGCCTTAGACCTGCAATAGGCACTACAAATCCGGTGGTTGCTGATATTTAACATGTTCAGTTCATGGGTTCTAAGCCAATGCTCTGTAAGGCAAAGAATGTCTATATTGAAAGAATCAATGAATAATTCAAGCTCTAATAATTTACTATTAATCCCTTGCATGTTTTGGTGAACTAACTTTATACATTTTGATTTATTCAAATGGGTGGGGGCTAACTGAATCATATCTAAAAAATTCTGGCTAGAGACTTCCTCTATTGTCTGCAAAGTCAGTTTAAATTATGATCTACTGACATTATTTTATCTACACCCTGATTAGCAGAATAACTAGCTAATTGTACAGGCTGGTCAGATGTCCTTGTTATATAATTTATAACAGAATCACAAATATTATATGCTAATAACTTAGCAAGAATCATTTTATTTCGTTTACTAAGATACAAAGTATCTCTTATCAAAATACTATTACTAATAAAAATATTAGTGTCTAAAAACAAAACGTCACTATGACGGCATGTCAAATTATATATAAGTAAATTTATGTTACTAATTCTTCTATTTTATGACGATTTTATCCCCGACTTATCTACAAAAAGTGAACGTGTAAATGATTATAGAACTACACCTCGTTATCATTCAGGTAAAGAACCAATGATATCTATAATATGAAGTACTTTAATATTTTTTACAATTACTTCAAATAACATTAAAATATACAAATTATAATAATGAGGCAATTCGTTGTCTTATTGCTAAAAGCGAATATTCAGTTTATTTAAAAAATAATATTAGGTTAGTTTTTTAATATTAAGTTTTATTTTATTATTTATATTTCTTTTTTTTGTTTTATTAATAGGTGGTTACGACGATTTTAACCCCGACTTAACTACAAAAAGTGAACGTGTAAATGACTATAGAACTACCACATCTCGCTATGATTCAGGTACGTAAAGAACCAATGATTGAAAATTAAATTAGTTTTTATTTTTATAAAATTACATTGTTGATCAAATAACACAGCAACACCTAGCACCGTGATAAGCTCAGGGCCTGTGGATTTTATGTCTAGCAATATTTAGTTTTTTTTTATATTATGCATTGTTTTTTTGTTTGTTTTTTTACTTATATTCATTTTTTTTATCAATAGATTATGATATTGAAAATGAAATAACTACGCCATGGAGCGAGTATCCTGTCGACGAACCTACTGAACCTTCAGGTAATTTAAACGATGATTTTGCCCATAACTACTTTATTATATGTTTTATTTTAGACTATTATATCACTAAATCGTAAGTTCTTGCATTAATCACGAATAACACAAATTTTATTTAATTAAACATGAAGCTGAGAGGATTGAACAATGTTATGTAGACTGTCAGTACCTACCACTCACGAAGTCCCGGGAAAAACCAAGAACTACTCTCTATATTAACAACGCTAATTTCTAGGAAAACAGCGCCGCGTCTGTCGGTCTTGACTGGTGGCGCAGAGTTTAACAATCCAATTGAGTAATTTAAAGTTATTGGGAATTTACAGGGAAAAGAAAAATCAAAATATATAAATAGATAATTCCGCATTTATGCTGATTAGCTGAGCGCAAATTCAAAAACTTAGCTACCTCTAAAAAGACATAGCAAAGAAAAATTTAGGGCGAGTTTCACAATACCCAAGGCAAGCATTTACTTTAATAAAAACTAATATTTCACTTCAGAAACAATTTCTACCTCTTTGTATGTAAAAAACTTTTAATGCACCTATTTTATATTGTTGTTATTAATCCGTCACAAAAGTTTGAAGTATTTGGATGTTGTGAAGCAAGTTCTCAAACATGTTTTGAACGACGATAAGGAAGAGGCCATGCTATAGAAAAGTGGTCTATAGAAAATTTCTAGTGCCAAGGAATTTTCTAAAGACGCTTGCACTGCCGGCGCCTGAAGGCTTATTATAGCAATTCTTAACAATTATTTTGAAGCGCTACTTACTACAGAAAAAAGGTGCGATAGTTTTTTTATTTGGTTTGTAATAAGTATTTCAAGTAGGTACATTGTGTTGATGGTGTTGTCTACGGTGCCTTGAAAACCTTGTGTAGGTTACACAAGGTTTTCAAGGCAAGATTCATACATCAAGTTGTGTCAAGTAATATCTGCTTTGTTTTTATTATGCTTTGCGAAAGTAGCCTAGCTGATAATTTTTATGTTTACCTTTATAATGATGAATATGAATATAAAGATAAAAAAATCTCAGAATATTGTAATAATCAGAGACAGCTTATGTATTTGACTTTAAAGATATTAACAAGACGATACGCCACTGTTTATTCGACCTATTTTTTCCATCAATACGGTTTTTTGGTCTGTAATGCAGACAGGTTACATTAGTGCAGCTAATAGCCTACCTAGATATAGTTATACATACATCTAAAGTTAAGGAAAGATTCCGTTCTTAGCAACCGCGACCGTGACTAGACGACTCGCGACCAGGCGACTGCTGATTAGAATACAAAAATTAACTAAGCAATAGATCGGTATTTCTTTAGTGCTCTATATAAATATAATGGAGAATGAAATTCCGCGACCGAATCGCGCGACTGGTGGCCGTGGTCAGAGAACCGCGAGTCACGACCATGGTCGCGATTTCGTCAGGTCGCGGTAAGAACGGAACCTTACCTAACCCCACCTAGTCTTACATCTAAAGGTGTACATCAACTCTAGCGTTGTCCACAGCTTGCCGCCCTGAAGAATTCCGCTGTGACGACACTCGCTGTATCCTGAAAACCCAGATTTGTGATTCTCAGATTGACTGCAGTGATGGCACCGACGAAAGCTACTGCCCACCAAGTAAGTGCAATAAACATTCTTTATCGTGATATCTTTTCTTTATAGAAATAGAAATATTAGTTTTTATGTATTTTTTATGTAAGTTTTTATGAATTTAGTTTTTTATAAAATTAGCCTATTGTCCACTTTACGTATTTTATCAAAGTTTAAACTTTCAGCACAAATATATTTTTTTGTATTTTCATTACCTTTAGAAATACCACGATGATAGTTAAAAACTCAAAGCCAAACACATAAATATATTATTTTATTTTGATATTTTATTAATTTCTTGGCCTTAGTAGGCTGAGTAAATAACATAATTATATAATAAGTTAAACTAAATACGATAGTAAAATTACCAATATCATCACATAATTAAATTGCGTCCAGCGGAAAACCGATCTTCAAAGGTAAGTTTCTAATATTATATTTTTACTCGATTCGAATTAATTAAAAAAAGACAGGATTTTTGATTTTAAAATAGTTTAAATCATCATATTTATATGTTTTTTCGCACAGCCAACTAACCAACTTATTCCGATTTTTATCCATTTTCGTTACTCGTGCACACATCTAAAAATTCGCATACAGTCTTTGTATATGGTAATAACATAAATTTCCCAAGACCTTAGAGATTCAAAAGGTTACAAAGAAAGGCACAGACAGGAAACCCTTGAACGGTTTTAAATAACTTTCCTTGGCCTAAACCAATTGCATCAAACCTACATACACATTTCTATCATGGTGACTTCCTTCGTAAAGCGATTTGCTACTTGCTAGGCACCGTGCAGCGGCTTATAACCGGAGATCACCAATCACGAGTCTACTTAAAGCTTTCTGAATTCAGTGCTTTAAGTTTAAATCGCTAGTTTCTCCCATCATCATCATTTTATTTTATATAGATATATTAATCATCATTCATCTTATTAGCAAAGCGTAACAGACTGTAGAAGAAAGATTTGTCAAAAACATTTTTTGCAAAATAACACACCAATAACTTATTACTCGTAATTATTCTAACAATTTAATAATGAGACGGAATGAAAAGTAATTTCTAATTGATTTTCACCCAATCTCAACAGAGAATACCTAATATTCTCAATTGGACTCTATTATTAATTTCACAGGAGTACTTGGAATAAATAGTTATAACAACAAGCCACGACAGTCTCGTCATCCGATTAATAATAACTAACCATGAATAAATAACTTTGAAGTCAGATACGAAAATAAGTCATTACACTAATGTATTAACTCGGCGTTTATCTCGGTAGCAGAGCTTGTAATGATGTAATCATGCACATTCGTACTCAAACGGGGGTGACCATAAATTGTGAACTAACTCGAAATAAATGCAAGTGGTGTTGCCGCTTGTTGTTTAGATTGTGACTACCTCTGTAGTAAATTAGAATACGACTACATATTTTCATGAAACTACTGAGAAGTATTGTATACAGGGTGTCCCAAAGTTATGGGCCATGGAGGGGAAGTACCTTAAATATCGTAGATAGTGAATTTTGCTCAAAGAAGACTTCATTTTATTTTTAAAAGTAAATAATTCTGCATTCATAGATTTTCTAAAAATTACTTGCTTTGTCTGGAAATCGAACCGACTTACATGTGGAAAAAAATTACTCTACTTTTATGATATCAATCGAAAGAATAGCTAAAAAATAATAACTTTGCTTAAGTAACATAGTATTTTAAAAGAAAGGAATAACATAAAATAATTGAGTCAAGGTCAAATGATCGAGTTGCAAACAGAATTGTGCCATATCACATTGAGTGTTCACCATAAAATGATTAGAAAATCAACAGGCAGTCGGGTCACAAGAAGATTGGCGAAGATGCTTAAGACAAGAGGGATCACATTTTGAGCATTTAATTAATTAATTTACAAAAAAAAAATATTTCATGTTTTTTATTTGATGAAAATAATTAATTTCACGTTGCTCCTTTCTTTTAAAATAATTTGTTACTTAAGCAGAGTTATTATTTTTTAGTTATTCTTTCGATTGGTATCATAAAAGTAGAGTAATTTTTTTTTCCACGTGTGAGTCGGTTCGATTCCCAGAAAAAGCAAGTAATTTTTAGAAAATCTATGAATGCAGAATTACTTACTTTTAAAAATAAAATGAAGTCTTCTTTGAGCAAAATTCACTATCTAAGATATTTAAGGTACTTCCCCTCCATGGCCCATAACTTTGGGACACCCTGTATAGTTGCAATCTTAGTTATTAACTCAATAGTTTGTACAAGGTTTTACTTAGGTATATATTTCATAAAACACTTAAAAAAAACTGATTTTTGTGAAACTTGTACAACAAACACAACATAAACAAATCTACAGACGTATTTAAATATCTGTATTTTAATTTTACGGCACAACGCGAGATTTGTAATGCCTAAAATCAAAATGACGGTGGCGGTCTCCTATCTTGGTCTTCTCTCTCTGTCTCTCGCGAAACAAACCCTCTTTGTGTGGTAGGTTTCAAAGACATTTCAGCGTAAGAGCGCCATCGTGTGGTCACCCTACGGTTATAGTGGGAATGTAGAGTGGACGTAGGCGTCTATCGATTCACAAGTGGTATAATAATTACACATCAATAAACATATTCTATCTGAACTTGTTCTTGTGTCAATAAACTCTGATTTACTCGCTTGACCTATGATGATACTGGTGGGAGAAAGTTTATTGGGACAATTTGTTTCAATATCGAGGGATCAAAATGTAGGTGAATTGATGTTGGGTTTGATTTATTTTTGGTGGTGAAATAAACTATATCTTCTTAACAAGAATACAGATATTCGTAGTAAATAACCGAAATTACTACTACATAAAAGCCAAACATTTCTAACAGGATATCAGGTACAGTAAACAGGGAGAGGTAATTTATAAAGAGTAGAAAATATATATAAAATTCACTGAATCACGTCGCCTTATTATTTTAAAGTCAAGAACGGCGGGAACGATAGGTTCTTTTAATTTTAAAAAGTCCTAGAAGCCCTGGAAATGTCTAAAAGGTATGAAATGTGGGAAAGAATCCAGGTGTAGCCACGAGTGGGTCAGCTAGTTTAATATATAGAAAAGGTTTTAGTTTAGTTGTACATAGAAAACAATAAAAATATTACAAATTAGAGCTTTCGGAAGAAATAAACATTCGTCTCACAGCAGAAATCGAACCATAACCCTTGCACTGCATGCAGCTCACAGCAATTTTAAAATAGCACATTTATTTAAACTTTTAATTATAATTAACAAGGTATTGTATCGCTTTATTAATTTGTTGACTATAACTACCAATATTAGAGCTAGATACCTCTATCGCATAATGACGCTCATCGGCCCGGCAAATTGATAAATCCGTCAACTCAGTAACTTGGTAACAAAGCTAAAGCTTATTATTATCTATTCTCGCTAACGAAGGCGCTCGGATTGCGAATATCATCATAATTAAAACATGACACGAACTATACATGTGATAAACAAATAAGTCGATGGATAGGTCAGGTCAACTACACACGCTTCTGTAAGATGCAACAAGTACTTTTTGAGATCCGAACTAAGATGGTTAAAGGAACGCTCAGAATTTGTAAAAATGAATTGGTTAAAGCTGGTATCTAATTTAATACCTTAACAAAATTATTAAGTTGATTTTTAGCCGAATGAGAATGAAATGATTTTTTTTTACTTTCTGACAGAGTTAAATTTAATACAAGAGAATGAGGCAATAATTAAATAAATAAATATTGCAGGATAATTTACACAACAACATCTAGTCTAGAGTCTGATAAGCACAAAGCTTGGTTTCGGCTGTGATATACAAGTACACTTTACAATAGGTACCTACATAATTTTAACTGAACTTTTTTCTCTTTTCTGGATTCGGCGTCACATATCATACATTATGACCAAAGAAGTGATGTCATTTTGAACCTAACCTCATAAATTATGTGATCAAAAACAAGCAGTTCCAATAAATTGACGAAAATAAATTGATTATACCAAGGTTAAATTTAAACAACGTTAAATTCTTGGCGTGATCTAATTGTTAACGCAGAGTACTTCAATCTACATGCCATCTTTTATTGTACTTAAGTGTGATATAATGACCACGCACCGTCATCGCATGACTAACCACTTTATATTGAATGATGTCTCAATCAAAACATTACGTTTAATAAAGAACTTAGGGTTGATTTTGAGCTTGCTAAGTTTAGTTATGTTAAGTTTAGTAACCTAGCCCTTTTCGACTACTGTGACTAGCGTATAAAATTACTATTATTTTATCTCAATTCAACATAAAACACTTACCTCAAGTATTGATCAAATCTTAAGCAAATATTCATAATACGGACTGACCCATTCAAATAGAATGGAATTCATGAACTATAAACATTCAATAAGCGCGACGAAGCTTTCTTGTTTAAATTATGTAGTCGTTTAGTCTTTGAATTGATCGAATTGATGTAGGTATAAGTATGTGTAAAACAAACTGTAATAATTGAAATAAGGAATATGTTCATTATTTATTTTTACAATTGTATTACGAGTATATTTTGTCGCCTTTGTAAAATAAAACAAAAAGTGTTAATATTAAATATGTTCTAGAGTAACTTAATGCTTGCCAGTTAATACTATTCATATTCTGGCATCTTCATCATATATCTGTCATATGTTTAGTGCCGGAATGGGTTATAAAAATATATCGTTATCACACATGCCATGTTGGCGTTGCATTTTACATTAAAACAAAAGCACATCAGTCAGATAGGAACAAGCTTATGTACTTTTTTTGCAATTTAATAATACTGACCCATTGTCTATATTCAATTTAAATCTTCCGAAAAAAAATATCCAGGGAATCTATACTAAGCTAAGGAAGCTATTCACCAAATATTAGCTTGTTAGTAATCACTTGATTTCCATGTACTACGGATCCCGGACTATACCTATAACATTATTTTAAATAATTAACTCGTGAAATCATCGCTCTTAATATGCTTGACACATGCACTATAGGATTTCCAATTAGCAAAAAGGCTATTGGAGCGACCTGAGTAATGATTCCGCCGCACCTAATGCTTAAACTTTTAATGCCAATGTACTGTACAATCTCTACTAGGCGATTACCTTTCATTCTGAAGGTCGTGGGCTAAACCCCGCCTCGCACCTCTGATTTTTCTGCTTAAAAATGTATGTGTGCTTTAAAACACAATGCTCTAACGGTGAAGGCAAACATTGTGAGGAAACCGGCATGATCTGAGAACTTTGAAAAGTTTGAAGGATAATATCATCAAATCACACTTGGCCAGCCTGGTGAATAAGGGCCTAATCTCTATCGTCAAGTCCCTGTGTCCCAGCAGCATTCTATGTATGCTGGATATGCTTAAGTTATTATTGGTAACAAGCCATAATCGTTATTATAACAGAGTGCCTTATCTACAATTCGTGTTAAAAGATAATTGATTTGAAGGTTTCAAGTTACTGCATAACTTAGTTTTGCAATCTAGCTATAAAACTAAACTTTTTGGCTTCAGCTTAGTCTAAGCTTTGAAAGCATAACTATAAAGTAATAGTTCGTTGAAGAACTTAGTACACGCTATCAGTACCTTTTCGCTAATCTTTCAAGGCTTTCGCTTTCGAAGTACGCAGTTGGTATCATAAAACGTTCAACATAATTTTCATAATAAGACTATTCGACCCCTGGGTGCATCGCTTAGCAAAAGTGTGTAGGGATGGGAAACGTCACGCTATATAGTCGATAGATTTTGATTGGTTCGATAGTTGTCAAAGATTAGACATACGTAAAATTTATCATTAATATTTCCCTGAACTATTTTGTACCTTAATGTTTGAATTACCTAATTGGAATTAAAGCTATAAAGAGCAAGAAACCGCTGTTTTCTCGTGGTCCCAGGATTTTGACCACGAGGGAGAACTGTTTCTCGTAGTCCCATTCCTATGCTCAGTAACGTATTTATCCTCCTGTATATAGGTATTCTTCTTGCATAGATAAACTTTTTGGAGTGTGTAGTGAAGTGTTAGATGATGAATAAATGTCACTTGACTGAACACTTGCCATCCGAAATCTTTATTAAGACTATTATTAAAGAAATCATTAAGGGAGGCCTATGTCCAACAGTGGACGTCTAACGGCTGACATAATAATGATGATAAAGTATGTATTTTGTCCTTAAGAAACAATGAGCTTCGATAATGAAATCTAATTATTTACAATACCATACAAAAACACTTCATTGTACACAAAAACAAATAAACAAACAAAAATAACAAATACAACAAAAGGAACAAGTAAAATGGGCGGCCTTATCGCTAAAGAGCGATCACTTCCAGACAACCTTTGGATTATTTTTTATTTATATAACTACCTCACCACCAATTTTTAGCCAAATCTGTTTAGCTGATCTTGAGTTATGGTTTAACTAACATTCTTCTATATTATATAGATCTAATTTATATGTATATCTAATTTAGATAGAGGTTTTTACTTAACCCAGTAATGCCTAGCGTGTCCATATGGACACAAAAATATGGGTCTGCTAAAATATTTTTTGTGGCAAACCATTATTTGTTTCGAAATATTTAACTGGCCATACTGTGCTATCAAATGTCAAAGTTTTTTTACATGTCATTGATATGTCATTTAAAAATATAAATTCGCTGGTACATTCATTCAATTTTCACTAAAGTCAAAAACGGCGAAAAAGATGGACACGAGGCGAAAGTAAGTAACATAATTTTTAAATTATTTTACTTATTTATGTTATTTTCATGAATTATTATTCTAAAATAATGTATTTATATGTTGAAATAGGTGAACAATAGTTTAGTTTTATTTTAGTAGTAAATTTATACGCCTAAAGTTGCTGTGTCCATATGGACACGCTAAGCACTTGGGATGTCATTATATAAAATTATTTTGTTTTTGTATTCATCTATTTTGACCAGTATTGGGGAACTTGGACCCTAAATGATCTCTTGGACATTTGATTTGAGGATGAGGAAGAAGCTGGAGACTTGCCGATACCTCAGACTCTCAATGAAATTTTCGTCGAATGACGAAGACAGTGGTGAAAGAATCGAAAATTTAAATGCTCGTCAGCTCAAGCTCAACGTTTAGCCAGTTATACCTAGCTACTAATAGCCGCCCCTAAGTAAAATCTCGCTTGACAATATTTGCGGTAAAAACCTAGGACATGGATTGATGGAGATTTAGAACCTTTCTTGGGGCCGTTTCCTAAGATTGCTTCTACTACTAATGGAAAATCTGCTGTTGATTTATTTGAGCTTTTTATCGGTGACAGTATTGTTGACATGTTTGCTCTACATTTAAATCGCTATGCTTTATGGAAAAGCTGTCTTGCCTGATCCTAAAATCACTGCTGCTGAAATAAAATGCCTTTTGCTATTCTTATTTTGAGCGAGTATTTGCCTAACGGAAACAGAAGTCTTTATTGGACCATGTTTCACTGACTATCATAAAAAAGAATAAATGATTTAGTTCGATAAATCGTGTTTTTTAACTAATAACTTATATAAGATAAATTATATCTTCCAACTTTTTAGCTTCTGTAAGCGCTTAGGGTGTCCATTTGGACACGTGGTTTTTTTATAACTTCCCATTTATTAAAAAAAAAATTACTTATATAATCATTAAGAACATTTAATTGAACAATATTCCGAGTCCAAACTAAAGAAAAACAAAAAAAAAATAATTCGGGCATTCCTGGGTTAATATATAAAAGCTATCGATACGACAGGACGACAAACACCAATCACTACGTAACCGCTCGCGTGCTTCCTCCAATCAATAGCAGGTATTCATTATAATTGCATGTTTTTACTGTGCTTAAAAATATTTCACTGTTTGACGTTATGGCCCGACTTATCCGAGGCAATCGTTACGGAGACATCGCGAATACTTTCTGTAACAGAATAAAGTTAGCTCCAAGTTTACTTAAATGGCTGCTTTTAAATCGCTGAGATTTATTTTGACTCGGCTAAGGATAATCTTTTAGACTAAGGATATCATTTTATGCTGTTCAAATTAAATGAATATTAGGGAGCACGGCAAAATCCCAATCGTTCTATTCTTTTATAGAATACGAGCTTTCTGCCCCGCGGATTCACCCGAGTTGTATCAAATTTTCCCGCAGTATAATGTATCCTATGTCCTTCTCCTGGTTCTAAGCTACCGCTTCACCAATTTACAGCCGTTCTTGAGTTATGAATAGTGTAACTAACATGACTTTCTTTTATATAATATCAAGTTTTTATAGATTATGCTTATGGTAAATTTATATAATTTCAATATACATTTTAAGGCCCTGGAATTAATGATATAAACGGATATGTATTGACAATTTGATACCTAGCTTACCTTCCCAGAACCAAATCTAAATATCTCAGCTTAGTCAGTCTGTGAATAATCATCACTGGATGCAAAACTAATTTACAAAGTTCCTTATGAAATTAAGTTCTCACAAAAATGCTACTTTTACCGCAAATCAAAATTGGAAAATTGTCTTCAGCCCCAATAACGTTTATGTTCATAGATTAGGGTGAGCACAGAATGACTGCTCTATTTATTTACTATGCCGTGTTCAGTAGATAAGTCCCATGTTTAAAATTATAATGCCTAAAACAGTCTGAAGCCCGACAGAAAGTTGAGGAAGAGGTCGGCCATGAAAGCGCTGGCGAGACCTATTCGACCTCGAGTACTATAGTAACAGTGTAAGCGTAACGGAGGGTACAGCGCAGGGTTCAGTGTTGGGACCATTACATTATTTAACTTATGTTAATGATCTTAACAACGTCATTAAGCGCTGTACGGTTTATCAATTTGCTGACGATACTTGCCTCATGGCCGCTAATACCGATCCTCGCATTGCCCAACAAATGATACAAGATGATTTTACAGCAATCTGCAAATGGTCTCATGATTCAGGTCTAGTCATTAATGGAGACAAAACTAAATTAATTCATGTCCATTCTAGCCATAACTACCACGTTAGCAGTGAAAACCTGAAAGTATTATCACATAGTCACGATTGCCTGCACTTATCTAATAAGTGTACTAAAGATTGCCATATAATTGAGAAACTGTCACATTACACTTATCTTGGATTAGTAATAGATAATAGATTTAACTGGGTAAAGCATATAGATAAAACTTGTAATAAATTAAGAGCCATTATGGCAAAATTTTATATCATAAAATGTAAACTACCATATCATATATTATTGACATTGTACAAAGCTCTAATAGAAAGTATATTGTCATACGGACTGAGTAGCTATGGCCGAACGTATAAAACCTATCTCGACCAAATTTATAAAATTCAATTAAGTATTTTAAAATTAATAGTACCCCCTAAAATTAAATCAAAATTTACATGTGATCCAGATGGACTATTTAAATATTGTGGAGTATTGCCAATACATAAAAAAGTAGAACTAAACCTCTTATTAGAACAATACTTTCGCGAAGAGATACAAATTCCTATAAATCATGCCAAGACTACCAGAAGCGTAACGCAAAATAAACTTAAAATTCCATTATTTAACAACTTATACGGTAAGCGAACCTCTCAATATTTAATACCAAAATTAATTAATAATTTGCCAATGGAACTTAAGAATAAAATAACTAAAAATAATATTAAATTCATTTTACATAAACACTATTTACATAATATCTAAAATCTTATTTATCTATTTTTTTACCTAAAATGTATGAACACTTATTTTACTTCAAAAAAGGAGCATCCTATAGCTGAACTCAGACGCAGCGTTATCAGTTATCACTCATTGGTCGCTTGACGGAGGCTCGTGATTGGCGGAGCGCGCCTGTCAATTGCAACTGCATACCGCGCGTTCCGTGTCACGTAACTTAGCGGTGCTGAATGATAACGCTGTGTCTAAGTACGTAATTGTTTGTAGCTTTAAAAAACGATTAGAATTTATGTATAAAGAGAACTCGTAGTGTCTAGAAAAACCTAACATAGGATTTAAGACGCTACTAACCATGTAATGTACCAAATTTTTTACCAATAAATGCTATCTATCTATCTATCTATCTATCTGGGAAGATTGGTGGCAAACTGCTCTAGACAGAGACTGCTGGGAGGCCTTTGCCAAAGAGTGGGAAATATACATTAATATAAATCATGTTTCTCACTTTTAATGGATTTTCCAGTGGTAAACAGAAGCATTAAACCATTTCCGATAATTGTCTATCCAAAACCGAACTTAATAATCGCGCTCAATGAAACAAAACAAATGAACTCTACAGGTATGGAGCATCAAAGTTTTGTCTGGAGATAAATATTCTTAGTATTGAAATTATAAGTTTCTAAGAATTATAAACTGTGTATTACCTACGTTTCTTATGACTAACTTTGTTTATGCTACCTATTGAGAATGATGGCAATTGAGAGAGTAATCTCTAAGAGAGAAATCTTTGTGATCATCAGTGACGTAAATAGAAGTGTTTATGCTGTTAAATTTGACAGTTTTTAAGCTCTACAAGTAATCTCTACTTTGTAAGTTTTAATATAAATTATTCTTATTCTACGAAAATAACGTTTGTTAGATGCTGAAGACCGCAATACCTTTCGTTTCTATCGTTTGTCCGTTCTGTGCGCTAGTCTACCCTGTCATAATGATCAATTTTTTGCTTTTCGTGAGCGTATACAGTATGCTTACATAAAAATAAGTTTTTCTATGAAATTGAATAGAGCTTGCGTGTCGTTCAGGGCCGTTGTCTCTACGATATTATAGGGATATATGGAATTGGTGCTGCTTTGGTTTTGTGGGTTAGCCTTTATGAGTAAAGTGGTCAAGGGGTGTATGCAGAAGGCATATATAAATAACTAGCTGAACCGCTCGCGGCATTGCCTATTTATTCCCGTGTTTTCACACCGTTTAAATATTTCACGAGAAATCTAACTCTCAGGAACTTTATTCCAAATAATTCAAATATAACTCGAAAAAAATTCCTATTTTACGTAGTTTATAAGATAAAAATCTATCAATCCTAAAATAATATAATGTAGTTCAAACGTAAGATTTATTTTCCAGGTATTTAATAGGTATTTTTAAGGCAAATCAACAATTAGTTATGAATAAAACAATAAGATTTGAGTTCTGTGAAGAAGCATCGATAAAGGGTTCAAGCGGTGTCAGATAACACGTACGAGGGCGCTTCGAACCGATACAATATAACCCTATATGAACGAGTAACACAACAAAAATAAAACAAGATGAATGAATAGAGTACCTTGTGCCCGTCCAAGAATAGTACCGCCCCATCTCATCCCGTGCATGTTGTCAAGTCGACGGAATTACGTACCAAAATACGGAAAGAAACACAAAAAAATATATTTCAGGCCCACAAGTAAAATAAATTTGTTATGTTATGATGTTATCGCGTCTATTATAAGGTATATGCTAATATGATATGTGACCTATAATACAGACTTACGAATCTCAATCAGGCACCAATCTCTAACAATGTAGGCCAATTAGCCTGTTCATTATCTTAATTAAGATAAGTCATATTAGATAAGCTATACATAGGAATCTGCATTGTTAGAGAAAATAAATAAAATTTCATTTCATATTATCCATATTAGCATATTATTATAACTTTTAGACGCACCTGGAGCGCATATAGACGTTGAGCGTCCATCACAAAGTCATGCGCATCTAATTAGAACTCATAGAGACCAGAAGACATCAATCTTTAAACTATTCAGCGTCGTCGTATAAATCAGCTGGGCTGTGATAGTGTCTTATGTCGCGGCGTCAGGCGACGTGCGACTTTATCGCACCGTGTATCGTAACCGGAAGTCGACGCGGTTATATTTTAAAATTCGTAATTTAAATCTAGGACTACAGCTCTGTATTGTTCTGCAATGTTTCATTTATGGAACCTAGGATTTAAACCTACGATACTCAAGAGTTGCGAGAATTGTTCCATATTAAGGTTAAAGGCTTAAGGTTTTAGGTACCTAAAGCATATTTACCTAAAACCTTTAATACAAAACAATTTTACCGAGCGCTTAAGCACACATCATCGAATATCACATCGAAAGATAAGTCTAGCTTAGTCGAATTCCTAAGAACTATGATGTCACCTAAACTGAGACTCCAGTCATAATTCTAATTATACCTTTGGTAAATAAACAATGCAACGTCTCATTGTTTATATTCTAGATAACTCAACAAAATAACAGTTTGCAGACAAAACATTAGGCCAAAGTCGTGCTTAATGGCACGAACTTATAGTTTGATTTGAATCAGATTCCAATGCCTCTGAGTTTGAATATTTCGTTTAAAAGGACCATAATATATTTACAATAACTAAGTAAAATAAGTTTGCTATTTGCAACTAATTTCTTGTATATTGGAATTAGGAATTATTGTTGGCGTTTTTAATTGGCAACAAGACGTTTGTCATTATAGCTACCCATATAACGTTATAATATTGGGCACTCGTATCCCCAATAGATTCAGTATAGGTAATCAAAACCACACATGATACCTTGTAAATATTTTTCTAATAATTAGTTTAAAACTCATGGGCTATAAATAATACATGTCTACATAATTTCGGCCTAAATATTAACTCGTCATCAACCTCAAAACTCCGCCTACGCATTGCGTAAAACCGTAACTAAATTGTTTATTGCACATGAAAATTTGAAAACAAATTGCAATGAACGAACAGGTCAAAGAGTTTAGCCTAAGTTTTATTGTATTTTAGCTGTACCGTCTTCATTTCATAGGCTTTCAGCCTGGGATTATACAACTAATGGAGCAAAAATGTACTAACACCCATATTCTTAGTCGTTTTCTCATAATATTCCTCCACTCAAAAATAAACAAGCGTTGATCGTCGTTGACTTGTAGGAGTTTCAAGGTTGGTTATGAGGTACCTTACGTTTGACAGTTCCCACCTTATCTCAAACTTGAGGTGAGCTGAAAAAATCTCAAGTGAAGGACGTTTTTGTCGTATTCTCAGATACGAATTTGCTCAAGTGAGGTTGAGTTGAGTGGAGAAAACGACTAAGAATATGGGTGTAAGACTGCAGAACATTTTGGTGTTTATTTGTGTTCACTTAATGTCGTATAGTGTCATAAACGTATGAATGTATGTTTCATTCATCACCTAAGTACATTCAACAGTAAGATATATGTGTATAAGTCACGAAACAGCTTAGTTTCATCTCCGTGGTATAAGTACTAAAATATTTTGACAGATATTTTGACATAAGGTCACATCCGTTTATGGGTGTAATATATGGGTATATAAAAATATTTATGTAATAATCTATAATCTATTAAGTATATCAAAAATCTAACACAAGCTTCGACCTTACCACAGGGCTAAATGTTGTATGAATTGTCCAGTAATATTTATTTCTACTATAAAACAGGCCGTCAAAGAATCGAAATTAAGTGTTTGTATCTGTGGTTCGTGTTTATCATCCCTAGGTTATCAGGCCTGTAGTCCAGTACCAAAACATCCCAAGTCACGGCCCGCCAAGAATTGCGTGCACTGCCCTCATTTACCATATTTTATGACATAGTTCCGACTTAGTATTTCACTTTTTGTTTAAAGTATGTCTTTAGTATGCGCCAGCAATCATGACACTAAACAGGCTGGATAACTTTGCTAATTAGACGTTGATCCTACAGATTATTATGAAATTATATATATTATTACTTGTTATGTCAATTTTAACTTTAAGACATATAAATATAGAAAATAAGGGGACTGGTGGGATGTAGACCTTTATTGGGTTATTGTCTTCTTTCTTCTATTATAAAAAAACTTAAATTATCGATTCTTAATTCAAAGAAATTCAAATTATGTTTTTATCATTAAATATTGTTTTTATTCGTTGAAACAAAAGTTTAGAACTAATAGTAAAATGAATCCTCACGTCGTTATATACATTGTTAATTTTACAATATTATTATTAATTACTTTTCTAGAGTAAACGCTACTACGTAAATTACTTTTCTAGTATCGCAAAATATGAAATATTTTAATCTGAATCGGAATTTGGAGGTTAGTTTGCTTAGTCTCGAAGCCCGGTACAGAATTGACGTCATCTGAACTCACTGATGAGTAACGCGTGACAACACTGCACGGGCACAAATAACCAGCCTACTTCATAGTGCAGGAGACAACGTGTCAAAATATATAATATATAATACAATTAAAATTCTATTTGTCATGCATATGTATTAAATATTCCTCTTGAATAACGCTACCTATTTAAAAACACTTTACGTGTTGGGGTTGAAAGAAAATTGCATATAAAATTGCTAGTAAAAATACATACTACGAGTATTAATATGGCATGATTATTATCGCTATTACTCTCAGGGTCAATATAAATAATGCTATCTATAAAATTATTGTTCTGGTTTTTAAAACAATATTTTTGACATTCATATTTTACATAAAGAAACATAAATAAAATCGTCTTCAATTCTTTAAAGATCAAACTCAAATTCGTTTGCTTACGTTACCAAAATCTCCTATACCTCTAAATGGGAGGTTTAATATTACCACTCCATATAGAAAAGCTTTGGCCATATTTATAAAGAGTACTTTCGCTACAAGTCTCGTTTTACGGTAGGGAATTAAGTTTGACAGCTTCAATATTTACATGGCAACATGTCTCTGATTCCTTGAATCGTTTGAGACAATTGGTACAACAACCTATGCTGTCATTTGCGCAATCAAATATAGGAATTGTCATCAATTGTACAATCTGTTTTGTTAATGTTGTTAAGATTAGTTTTGTCTGCAAAACGACCATTTATTATTGTTAAGTGTTTGTTAAGTATTTTATTGAGGTCGATTAAATTAATTGAACTATTTAAAGAAGTATAATAAAGTTAAAGTTAATACTGTAATTGAACGACGCGTTGTTCAACATTCAAATTAAAGTTCTATTATTAGGTATTTCATTAATTCAATTGCCTTATAATTAAATATAATTCAATGTATCATAATTTGAAATTTTAAATAGAAGAAAAAATCTTGTAAATCTGCATACGAAAATGTGTTTAATGGGTTTAATTCTGTAGACGGAATTCGTTTGAAATGTTATCCCCATTCGACTTGAACTACTACTAAGAACTTGAGCCTATTATGACGGGGCTAGATATTGTCTTTTTATATAGAAACTAGTTTGGAGTGAGTATTCGAGCTGCAAAAGTATGATATAGTAGATACCTTCCTACATAAAAAAACGTAGTTAATTTCTTTTCTTATTAAAAAAATCATATTACAAAATATCAGAGTATTTATAGAAGATAAAACTGCATGGGATGGAGTCCGCTGCAATATCTTAAAGAATGAAACAAACTAACAGATTATTGTACTCAATTCAGATATGAACTGGTTGTTCTTTATGCTTCTCAGTTCAGTGCTTAAAAAATGTAACATATTTTTATGTCAACCTTGTTTCCATTATAATTTTTTATTTAATTTAGGTACTTAATAAAGAATTATATTTATTGACTTGTCCAAGTGATCTTTAGGATTTTGAGGATGACATAAATATTTAAATCTTCCTTAAATATTACTCAATCGAAGCTCTAGACCACAGAACGTCTGCCTCAACATCTGCCATAACGTGGTCAACATCAGACGATCTCCTGACCTATAAAATTCAGTTTACAACTTCCAGTAAACAGCAACAAAGCTGGTGACCGGGATTCACGGGTTCTTCGCCTCGAATCCACTGATGTGAGGCAAAATCATTAATATTTTATGTCTAACAGTTGGGAAATTAGTGTAGCTACGTTTTAATGGGTTTTGCAAAGATCATTGTAGCCGTTACCTGTCGTTTTTAGTTCAGATTGTTTGAGAGTAACGATTTCATATAGATACTAGATGAAAACCCGGCTTCGCTCGGGCTCGGTGAAATTTGACGAAATTCTCCATATTCCGAAGTTGTCGACTCAAAATCAATACTTTTTTATGTTTTGTTATTCATATAAGGTTACGATCGAGTCTACCGTACCCCTTGACGAAATTATTAATTAATTAATAATAATATAGTTAGAAAGCTTTCATTCTTTCTTTTATTTATTGAAAAATAAATTTTAATTTAAATATTAAATCATTATAAGATTAATTTATGACAAATTTAACCTGTCAGCAAAAGTCTATTTTAGGATATCTCTATGAATTCAATCTTCAGGAAAATTAAAATAACTCCTTACTGGTATTGCAATCATCATCATCATCATATCAGCCGTCGGACGTCCACTGCTGGACATAGGCCTCCCTTAATGAATTCCAGTCGTTTCGGTCGGATGCGACTTGCATCCACCGTGAACCAGCTAACTTCACCAACTCATCCGTCCACCTGGTAGGTGGGCGTCGTGGTATTGCAATACTCTCACGTATTTAGCAAATAGAATACTGTTTGGCTACCGGAAACTGACACCTGTTAAGAATTAGGTTACAAGTAGTTTGGTAAACCGCAGCTCAATGGTCTATCTGATTAGCTCTTCTGGGAATGCTTGTTATGTATTATCTATGCACTTGTTGCCTATATCCTGTTGGACTGTAAGATTTTATGTGCATAAATGACATACAGGAGAGGAGAGGAGGCATTGCTTACTCAGTTTTATTCAGTGTTTCCAGCAATGGATATTCTCATATCACATTTCAAATTCACATTTATCGTTTTGCAACTAAATAATAATCAAATTTAAAAATTAAAAGTATATCTAAAATATTAAGAAATAAGGTTAAACGGTACGGTTTTTTTTATATTACAAATTTTATTTAGATGTTTTGTTCTGGTGTGTGTTTAATTTATGCTAGCTCAATTTAAACACAATGTAATAAAAATCTTGTTGTGGTCGAAAATCCACAACAAACGAACAAATGAGGTGATAATTAGTTTAAATACTTGCGCTATTTTTGTCTCATAATGATGATACAATGACAATCAAGTGGACATGATTACAGTAAATCCGATATTGTCCGGTAACTAAATCAAGTTATCAATATTCCTCCACAAATGTTTGATCACATCATTGTATTCGGAAATGCAGTTTTATTTGAGAACTATTCTGTCCCATTGTAAATATAGTTTTAAAACAACAAAAATACTTTAAGTTTTAAAAGCATTCTGTTATAAAACTTTCAAGCTAAGTAGCGAAACAAAGGATATTTTGAGAGGGAATCAAAATACTAATAATTTTGATTCTCTCGGAAAAATTAATTTCACAATTATACATTTTAATGAATTGATTTTTTTTGTAGAACTATATTTTAAAAATCTTGAGGAGGACATCAAACTTTTAACAAAACATTAATTAGGTATTTTGATTGTATTGGAAGAGGGTTATGTTTATTAATTATTTTTAGATTTGACATCGGCCTCTTATGCTCAGGCGTGGGCTGATCTGATACGAATGAAAGTAACAATGCTAAAATAAGTAAATATATAATTCCCATAGTTTTACCACAAAAAAAAAGAAACCAAAAAGTAAATAGATACCCAAATTAAAGTTTATTATATCTTCCTCATTCAACCAAGGAAATATTGTAAAGAGAACAAACTAAAGATTACAATTATCATTGAAGTTCCATGCATTTGATACAAAGATGCTGATGCTGATTTAGACTCCAAGTTCTGGTGTTGTCCTAAGTTAGATTAAATTGGTCAACAGTTACGCCATTTTAGAAGTGAAGAAAGGCTTAGAAAGCCCTATTAATGTTACTTACTCTACGATCCAGGGGCGCTTCAGATAAAGAACACACTTTGGTACTTAGATGCCTATACTTCAACTTAACTAGGATTAATTTTCGTTTTAAACAGTGGGTTGATCTCTGTTACTTTTTACTGGGGTCGTTTATATCTTACTAATTAGTCAGAGTGAAAAAAAATCTTGACTACTTTAGCATTTTCATCCCGCAACGAAAATTTTAGAATTAAATATAAAAAATTATAGTAGAAAAACGGTTTCATTTTTTTTATGAATTGAACCTATCAGATTATGTATATATAATTTTGGAAAAACTGAAAAAAATTGCGTTATAGGACACGGAGTTATTAATAGGCAGGCTAATTTCTACCAGTATGCAAATGAAGCTGCGAAAGGTCAACACTAACCAATTTAATTACATCTATGTAGATAGTATTAGATGTTTCTAGTACCTAGATAAAATTAAAGGATTCGCTTCAAAGATTAGTCTTATAATTAATCTTTGAAGCATAATTTGATTGATAGAAGGGATTTATAGCTCTTAAATCCCTTCTATCAAGTTTTAAAGTATTTCACCTACAAAAGAGTTTTCGAAACATTTTTGTAAGGATTCTTTGGATTCGAAGTGCAGGTGGAAAATGCTTTAAAATTCGCAGAATTTCCAAAATAGTTTCCTCTGATTCCAGTGGGTCCAGTATAACATGAGCCGCAGATTACGTAAAGATTTTCTTGTAGTTTTTTATGAATGTTGTGTATTATATTTTTCACTTTTCTTATTTATTTATTTTATGTTCACCAGGGTTTGACGGACGAAGGATTTAGTTTTTGCAGCCTAAATTAAGTCATTACAAAATAAATGGTCCACATTTAATAATAGCTTAATACAACTAAAACGCGTTCACAATGATTTTTTATGTCAACAAATAAGTATCCTACTAATATTATAAAAAGGAAAGTTTGTCTGTTTATATCCGTCTTTCGGAAAAACGGAGCGACGGAATGACGTGAGTGACATAGAGTGACATAGATGAAAAGCTAGTGTTAGAATAAAAATCAAATGCACCAGTATTTTCCAATATAAACCATAGGTATTGGAATACTGGATACCTTTGATGAAATAACAGAAATATCAGAAAAATATTGCGTGTTATCCGTTATTTTATTGGGTTGTGTTCGGCTCTGAACGGTTGCTCTTGAGTGGAGCCGAGGAGTCATGAGAGCTATGCACGTTTAACTATTTACTCGATGGTCTACACTCTACAGTAACTTTATGCATATCTCAAATTGACCCTTGAACTTTATTAACTTAACGTCTAACTTTATACGGAAAACTATTTCGAATTTTATTTAAGTAGAGTTTGCAGCGCGGTTTATTCCTAAAATATGACGATATTGTGGCAGAAAAAAAAATAATGATATGTATAATTACGTAGATATTAAATGAAGTTTATCAGATATCTAGAGTTGACGTTTATCAGGTATCTATTTTCACTACTAGCACCTACAAAATTTATAAAATACAATAGATAATAAGAAAAAATAATATCAAGGCATCATTATCATTTCGAACAGGGTTTTTAATCTATGTCTTTCAACTGACCCTCTAGCAATGTTTATTTTATAATAAATAACAAAATAATATATGTTTCAGTCACAAAAAAAGGTGGTAAGAATTACAAAACATAATTGTATTTATTAATTAGGTAATTTATGAAAAAAAATTTGGATAACTTAAACAATCACATTCTTCCCACGTGAAATCACATTAGTACAAACATTTTTCAACAGCGTCAAAGGAACGACACTTACAAAAATCTAAACAATACTTTAAGTGGTTGAAGTTATGTATGGAACTGATTAATAAGCGATGTTAGGCTAAAGAGTAAAGAGGCTGTATATGTAGTGGGTAAAGAGTGGGTGCCGTGCTGTGGGCTATATCGGACAAGAGGCTGTATTATGTAGTGGGTATAGAGTAGTGGGTGCTGTGGGCCATATCGGACACACACACAGCGTCGTGTGCCCGAGGCCCGAGTCGTTCGCTGCTTCAGTCCGTGGCCAACCGCGCGTTCCCTAGCACGCTCCTCCACGCGCGCCTACACCCGTAAGTTGCGTGTTCTACTCCACACTTTAAAAAACCGTGCAACTAAAGTTTCCAAATTTAAAATACCAACGCAACAGAACCATCCGAGAGTTTGAATTTCGAAAAGTTTTTCGGGAAGTTTTGAAGTATTTTGTAAGGATTTTATTTTTCATTAATTTAACATTCGTTCATAACGAATTCGGGATGTAACGTTAGCGACATGCCGCTAATCTTGGTACAGAATCTATTGTTATTGAAATTGACTAAAATACTCCATTTAAATATCCATTGTGATGTTGATGAAACTTGATTAGGGGCCGTCCATTAATCACGTGAGGTCGTTTTTCTCATTTTTTGACCCCCCCCTCCCCCATGGTGATATTTGGTGAGGTTTGGGACTAACCCCCCCTCCCCCCCCCTGGATCACGTGTATTTTTTGGGAGTCTATGTAAAGGCTATTTTATACTGGAAAAAAATATTTAAAAAAAGTGGCCAAGTGCTAGTGGGACTAGCCCATGTAGGCTTCCGCAGCAATTGTTTATATGAAATAGTTTATGACGTGTTATAAAAAAACTACTTGATAGATTTCGTTCAAACCAATTTTCGTTGTTAGTTTTTATGGTTATGTACAATATATATTTTTTCTAGATTTATCATCCTCTTATTTTAGAAATTAGAGGGGGGGGGGGGACACTCTGTTTTCCACTTTGGAAGAGTCTCACGTTCAAACTATTAAGTTTAGAAATAAATGATGTTAGAAACCTTTATATGATTTTAGAAGACCTATTCATAGATACCCCACACGTATGGGTTCAATGAAATTTTATTTTTAAATTTTCGGTTGTAAGTATGGGGACCCCCAAATTTAATTAAATTTTTTTATGAAATCTTAGTGCGGTTAACGGAATACATCTACCTACTAAATTCCAGCTTTATAGCTCTTAAAGTTTCGGAGAAAAACGGCTGTGACATACGGACGGACGGACGGACGGACATGACGAATCTTTAAGGGTTCAGTTTTTGCCATTTGGCTACGGAACCCTAAAATGGCGTTTTGATTCGAATACATTTTTATATTATGTATTTGCAATAAGTCTTGCCTAGCAACGGCGGGCGAGTCAATCGCGCCAATTTTCGCGCCGTTCAAAATTTCGATTCAGAAATAGCGCTTTTTGATAAAAAATTAATAAAATTAATACACGTGATGTCTAATGAGACCCCCCCTCCCCCCTCGTGATGTTTCGTGATGTTTTCCTTACCCCCTCCCCCCCCCTTTTGAGCCTCACGTGATTAATGGACGGCCCCTTATGTTAATTTGCTTAAAAATCCTATAAGTTATGCTGTCACATATTTCAACTAACATTTTGGAGTAAGTATTATCTATTTTACTTTTAGGTGCAATACCTCCTTTATATCATAGACATCTTTTGAGAAATAAAAAAACTTTTTATCTAATTATTTTTATATTGCATTATAAAATTATATTCATGAAACAGCTTTTAAAGCTAATGTTTCTCTAAAACCTACCTATTCATTATAGTATGAAAATTAAGAATATTAAGGTTGTACATACATAATAATATATTTTTTCAATTATATTACCATATTTTGCACCTAAATAATTAAGGGATCACTATACTGGTAATATCTACACATTTCTATCATAGATAAGATAAGATACGACATCTTACATGTATATTACCCGTAACGCGATGTCATAAAGATTTGCATACGTCGGTTTTTTACTTATTGTATTAAACTGCTACTGCGTTTTAATAAATCTTAAATACCAGTATAATTCACTATACATATAACGTCATTGACGACCTCGTTATGGCGCAGCTGGCGAAGGGCCGGCTGCGACGCTAGAGGTTGCGGGTTCGATTCCCGCCTCGGGAGCCGCCTAAATCGATGTACGATCTGCAAATGTTTGTTCCGATAGTGTCTGTTTGTTATATATGTATCTATAGTAAAATATTTATTGAATTAATTGTATATTATATTAAGTATAACAGAAATCTAGCACCCGTAACACAAGCTTCGAGCTTACCACAGGGATAGATTTTTTTTTACATACACTTAATAGTACCAAATAATTTGATTGGAACAAATTGCTTGTTTTGGGCATTCAGTCATTCAATTATTATACTAATGAGACTAACTGTTATTAACTAGGAACTACCGTTCAATTAAATCAAAATACTGTCATCATGCTTTTATTGATATGGTAATTTATTTTAAGCTCTGTTTATTTCATTTATCAAACAATATTATATTTTAATAGATATATCTATTCTCCAGCGAGTAGGTAAACACAATTTTAAATCAGAAAATAAGTTTTGAATACCCTGGTAATTTAATTTAATCAATGCCGCGTATCGAAAAGTTAGTGTTGTGGATAGTTTGAAATAAACTCCTTCGTTTATTTTTGCTCTGGTAAAAGATAAATGCGGTAGGATATGTGATCTAGCTCACAATAACGGTCCTAGGTTATCCACCTTACCTAGGTCCTAGGTGTACCGATCTCTTTGCATTAAACATTTCCTTAATCATCGTCATTTCATTGGCTTGGCCGTGCTATCTCTAGGAAATTGTGTATATTTCTGCGGTAAAAATAACAAATTTAATTTGTGTCAAATTATCTTCACAATAAGTTTAATTATAAATGTTTAAAAAAATCTTCTTGAAAAAATGTATGTGCGCTTTTCAACACGTGCTCTGACAGTGAAGAAAAACATCGTGATGATCGGTGATCGGCATTTTTTTATTTATATACAGTATATAACATGTTTTGAGAACTTTGAATATTTGAAGGACATGTCATTCACCAACTTCCAAAATAAGTTATGTCATCTATATGTGCAAATTTATACACAGTTAAAATAGTTAAATCTCGGTTTTAGCCTAAACTTACCTCAGTAAATAGATCTTTTAAATGACGGGAAAACACACCTACATTTACCGTACATACAATCTATCAATGCTTTTGTTCAAGTTCAGGAAAATATTAATTAAGCTCTGAGCTGTTGTTTTAACAACTGAAGTTTTAATAATAATGGTTCTAAACTTATAATAATCCTAAGCTTTAAATCTCTAAAGCATAATATTTATGTACAAAAGTAAAGTATGTAAACTTCATTACTGAGCTAAAAAGATCTTTGAATAATCTTAATGTTTATTTGTTGCATTTAATGCAATAAAACTAAGAAAAGCTTCGAGCTTACCTCGGGGCTATATGTCGCTGTGTGAATTGTCAACACCATCACCCCTATTTACGTTCCCACTGCTGGGACACTGGGACTTCTTGTCTTTGTCAAGTGCGGGTTGGTGAATGACACATGTCCTTTGAACTTCCGCAGAACATGCCTGTTTCCTTACGATGTTTGCCTTCACCGTTAAAACACGTGCTTACAAAGTGCATATATTTTTTTAAGTAGAAAATATCAGAGGTGCGCTTTGAGGTATAAACTCGCGACCTTCGGAATAAAAGTCGAGTGTGCTTCTTAGCGAACACGACTCTTGGTGAATAGTTCAGCCTTTATTTATTTAAGCAAACGAACGTGCCCTAATATTAACCTACCTCTAATAATAATATCTTAAATACTCGTAGTATAGAATTTTCCAGAAAAGACTAAGTATTAAACTTTACGAAGGTATCGCAAAGTAAGGTAGAAGTCATGATTATTTTCAACTAAATTACCAGTAGCAAGAATTTTAATTTTAAATGTAAAACGGTTTTGATTGGTGGTGAAAGATCTCGTTAATCAAATTGACAGCTGTTGACAGGTTAATTTCGGAGCAAATAGACATATCACTTAGGTACACATAAACTACAAAAACATATAATTTTTAAACTTTAGATACCTAATTGTATCCTACTTAATTGAAAGAACATTTACGAGACCCTAATAATATAAATATGTTAGCATTAGACGAAAATTAGCATTATTTTTTTAATATGTAATGTATTACTAACTTTCCGGTCTGCGGCTTCGCCCGCGTTATAGGTAATATTTTCCTGATGTAGGAAGTTTCCTTGTCTCATGATTAAAAACTATCTCTCCACCAATTTTCCGCCACATCGATTCTGCTTTTCTATCTATCTGACTATCTATAACTATCTGATTATATGACAGGGACATGGCGAAACTGTAAAAGTTCCTCGTTCGTTCGACTACGGAACCCTTATAAATGAGTATTTCTTACCCATTGCAGAATTACAATATGAATAATTGTACAATAGAATAGCGCGGAGGTAAATATTAAAAACAGTTCAGTACCTACCGTCTTGTTTTCAGAATTGTGAAAATGCGGTTGAAATGATTTATTTCCGCTGTTACTATAACACAAAACAAACTTTGCTAGTGGACTTGAAATAACATAAAGCTAGGAATTAATTTTATTCTCTTTGATCGATGGTAAGGAAAAGTAGAATAAACGCATTAGTATTTTTTTTGTACGAGACCCGAATAAAGAAATATCTTTTTCTTGTATTTTTTTGTTTATAAGATCATCTATTTTGTTTTAGGCCCCTTTAAGAAGTTCCACACTTATTGTGCAGCTAATATATTATAATAGAGACTTGCCTCATTTTCAGGCTTTAGTGTTTTTTACTTTCGCGATGATTGTCCAATATTTAGGTTAATTAATTTAAATTTTATAATACATATTTACGATATTTTACTCAAAATGCGTGACAATATACTTTTTTCGTACATAATACAAAGATCTGTAAATAGGTCAATATCAACAGGTTCTCCCACACGGGATCTTGAGCCACAGGATCCTTTTCTAAATTCAGTAGTAAATTGCGTTGAAATAAAACGCGCTGGTTCATTTTGTCTTCAAAGGCGTGGAATGTTAGTGTAACGCGTGAAGACCCCTGAAGTGGATGCCGTGTTGTTTGCAACAACAATTTAAATGAGCTTTGATGTGTGAATGAAGTGTTTGTGTTTAATAAGACCCATACATGAGAAGTGTTGCGTAACACTTTGACAAAGTCAGTGCGTTCAAAGATCATTTTTGATGATAGGAAAGCGACCCACGATTTGCCGCGCGAGTGGTTTTTAGGGGAAGAAAATTCCATTTAAATTAAACAGTCATGTTGTTTTATTTGAATGCAATTTTTTCCAATTCACCAATGACCCGCTTACACTTCATAAAAAGTCTTATGATAAAAAGTAAAAATCTATGTATATAAAAGTAAAAAGTAGTCGTGTTTGTTACACTATTTTCAATCAAGAACAGCTGAAACGATTGGGCTGAAAATTGGTGTGGAAATAGTTTAAGCCCAGGAGAAGAATATAGGATACTATTTACAGCGGGCGAAGCCGCGGGGCGGAAAGCTTGTTGTTTATAAAATTGAATTTTACTTTAACAGTTGCTATATAAATGCAGTTATACCAATTTGTTTATCCTAATAATACATTGACACACTTTGATATCAAACAAAGCCCGTATGGACTTCTTGATAGCCGTCGTGGGTCACGAATCACGTACTTAAATAGTTTCATACTTATCATTGACATAGTAAACTCTGGGTCTAGAATGCATCTAATTCAATTTCAAATTAATAATTTATTTGTATTTCTTACGAGGAGTTTAGATATTTACAGAATAATTATATTTAATCTATATTATTCTCCATAATTAAATTAAATGTATATTTGGTTAGTAGTTTTATTGTAATACGTTTCTTTTATTTCGATGTTTTAATTGATTTTTATATAAATTATGTTTTACGCGTGTTTTAATCGTTAGGGAATTTATTTGATTATTATAATTTAAAATTTATTGTTGTAACTATATAAAGCAAAAATTATATCTTCGACGGCTACACCACGCGGAAAGTAATAATAATTTGCGTGATATTTTTTTTTATGTAATAATGGGGTTTGAATTAAAGAGCTCAAAAACCGTTTTGTAACTGTTTATCATAGGGTTATCAACATAGTGCTGACTATAAATAACTAGATAAAGATGGCTTATTGTTGCATTGTCTTGTCTACGTACTAAAATAAAGGTACTGTTACATGTTCTTAGTATTCTCATAGCTGAATAGTGGTAATACAATCTTTGAGGCACATTGCTACCTTTGAGAAACGATTCAGTTTCAAGTGGCTTGAGCGTTCACCGCACCATATATTATTAGAATTGCGATTGTAAAACTGTTAAGTATTTGAAACTTAACATAATATATTATAGAATATTATAAATATTTATACTAATATTCTAGTTTTTTTTATACACGCTTATCTCAGGAACCACTGGTCTAATTTGAAAAATAATTTCGGTGCTGGATAGTGCATTTATCGAATAGTTATAATTATTGTTGTTACTATTGGCCGGTTTAAAAATTAAATACATTTCAGTTTAAGAGAGGAAATGCTTAAAAACAAGTTTATTGTATTTTTTTTATTAGCCATTAGTGTCCTGAGCTTTTAAATTATAGTATGGGAAATTTCCAAGCTGCTTAGGTTCTTATTTTCACCCAAAATGGTAGAATGTCTTGTTTAAGGTTAAAATAAAATTTGTAAAGTATACAGTGCAAGTTCATTGTACGTTAGTTTAGTTAACAAAATGGACAAAGTTAGAGCGCGTGTCGCGGTGGGGCATTTCAAACCCGCACTCATACATTGTTGACTTGAATTAGGGTTCTTTTAGCCACGGTCCTAACTATCATTTATTTTACATTATGAGATAACTTTTAATCTTTTACCATATACACCTATCTGAGGTTCTTTTTACAATGCTTTCAAATTTTATTAAATTGGAAAATTACATACGGAACGTATTTCAATTTATCACAAAGCTCCATCAATCAAATTATTAAAATAAAGCCATCTACTTGCTGAAAGATAAATAGTAGCTTATCTCTATAGTAAGTTCTAAGCTATCTCACCACCAATTTTCAGACGAATGCGTTCAGTCGTTCAGTCGAGTTATCAATAGTGTAACTAACACAACACGACTTTCTTTTATATAAACAATTGCAATTTCTGAAATAAATGCATAACATTGAACTTATTCGCTGACACACATTACTCTGGTGTATTTTGTACAACTTGTGAATCTCGACTTGTAAGTGTTTTGTGTCCCTTGACGTGTGACGAACGGATAACCACTAGAGCGAATTACAAACGATTTCAACGCCTGTGGGTGGCCATAAATAAAGCATAATTACTAACACATCTGACCGTGTGTAGGCTGCCCTAAATTTTTTTTCTTGTCATGTTTTTATTACTTGACAAGGTTTGACATGATTATGGATTGCCAAAATGGCGTCCACATAAGTATCATCTTTACAACTTTGTATTTTAAAAAACACTAGCTGACCCGCCTTCGATTTCGCCTTTTTTATTCCCATGTTTTTTCACCTTTGAACTTTCTCAGGGCTAATACGACTAGTTTAAAACCAAAAGCACAATAATCGGCCTAGCCGTTCTTGATTTAAACTACAACGATTAGCATTGATTTTTAGACTTGGCACTAGTATATTAATCTATTATAAAGTTTTCACGTTCTGTACATAGGAACTAATAAAACAATAAACATATTATATAACAGGCAAAATGAGGGTTCGGTTTTTGCCATTTGGCTACGGAACCCTAAAAACATCATTATAATTAAGACAATACAACCTAAAGATGGTAACTATGATGATGATGTGTAACGAAACTAATTTCCCGTCATGTTTCCGACAGGAACTGAAATACTTTAAGTTTCACACTTTATTAAGTTTACAGAGAATAATTCAAGCCTTCCCAACAATAGGGTAAGACTTCCTGAGAGGCCCAGAAAACTTGCGCGGTCTCTACAAATGAGTAAACAATAGGACTCAGAGACAGTAAGTTAGTAATGCAGCTTTTGCCTATCACGTTAGGTGGAATTGGATAGGAAATCGGCAGATCGGATACGAAAATACCACTTTATGTGCATATAAATTCTCGCCTTTATTTTAATTGCGAATGCTTTAGGATACTGAGCTATTGATTATTTGTTTCTTGGCTGCGAATAGAGGAAAAACTGGGCTGTTAAAGTAAAAAAGAAAGGGAAACATGTTAGGAAGGTAAACCTAGTCGCAGTCACAGTCTTTATTTCTGTTCATATATTAGTCTGGTTCAAATAAATAACATATTACAGCATAATTACGGCACTTATAAAATATTCTGCTTATTTTAATTTTATTATTTAAAAATAATAATAATAATGTTGTAATATACCATCGTCTCCCATTGTAGCTTGAAAGCAACCCATAGATCTTAAAATTTCATCGTATTTAGTTTTTTTTTTAATAAAACTTAATTTAACTGTAATTTAAAGGAGTGAAGTTTTCACAAAACTTTGTATAATAAATTATCAAATCGTAAAACTACATAAAATGATTAAAGATTCGGATTGTACAGTGAAATATTTTCCTTTATAAACAAGACAACGTAAAAGTTTAGTGGCAGTGTAGTGTCACACGCAACCAATTTAAGGCTTAAATTTTGCTAACCAAAAGAGAATACTTTGCAAAACTAGTAATCACAGAAACTAGAGCAAAGATTTGAAAATTGATGGTTTCATCGGAGACATTGCGTTTCAAAGACTCTCCCGCGATGTCGTGCCTTCCCACAGATTAGCATAAAGGCCGACTGGTTAAGTATTACCCTGTTCTACGACAAGCTACAAACTGCAGCGATTCTATATTATTTTCTGTTCTTATTTTGAATCTTCTATGCCGCGGTTGCTGGTTAGTTTCCGCCTCCGAATTAAGTATTTGTACAATCCACAAAATTAATTGTTGCGAGTGATTTGAGTGTTTCCTATTTAAATAGATCGCATTATTATTAGCCTGAATCATATTAGTGCTAGACTTAATCATTTTCCGACGTTTTCGAGGAACTTCCTTCTTTAGCCTCTTAATTTAACTTTTCTAAGGATGTCATACAATCAAATTTTATCAGCCTAGTCTCTAGAATCATCCAAACCTGAAGCTAAAAAATAGGATTTAATTGTTATTAATAAAATCTAACAATTCAATAATAAATTATAATTATTATTTAGGTATAAGTATTTTTTTTTTAATAACAGTGTAATTTAATTATAATTGATCATAGAACTTTAGTGTAAACCGTCACAAAATTAATAGTGGCGATACTTTATTATTATAATTAAAAAAAAAAAAAAAAAATTCAATAATAAATACAAAATGCCATAAAAGTAAAAACGGACAGCTGTTTGTATTTTTTTTGTAGTTTTTTTTTTGCTTTTGGTCTAGTCGTAAACTTTTCCGCCTATCGTAAGTCACAAATAATGATGCTATACACGGCCGCAGCTCTTAATTTGTGGCACAAGACGGCAGCGGGTAGCTATGGGCACGCGACGTACCGGGCCAAATTAATATCAGTTTCAAAATAAGTGTCCCACAACCTAAGTTTTTGTGGGGCGAACGGTATGCGGAACTACAGTGATTTAGCCTTAACTGTTTATTTTTGTCAACTTTCCGATTTCCCGTAATTTGCTTAAATCGGTTCCGTTGCCTGTATATTTTATTGCCGGGCTATTTTCACGTAAACAGATATTGACGGGAGACCGCTAGTTAGTACGTTCATTCCATTTCCCGCAATTTAAAAGTAAAAATGTGTTGAAATATTAAGGACGTTTTGGCGAATTGGGTACGAAGCCTATTAAAGTTTCTGGGCTATTTGGGAAAAATTCTATATAAGCTTTTAATTTCTTGACTATTATTTTTATTAACTTGCCAAATAATGACACCATAAATATATAAATAAAAATTAAAAATAAATTTATTACCTTACGCACTTAGGTAAACCATTAGGAAATCAATCAATTAAAAACAATTCACACAACTTTGAGCTTTACATATACATTTACTATTAAAAAAAATAGTACAAAAGGCGGCCTTATCGCTAAAGAGTAATCTTTTCCAACCACTGTTTGGATAGAAAAGAACAAAGAAAAAAATCGAGTTACCAAAAAAATGACAGACATTGTTTTGTCTTTTCATAAGTTCGTGTATACTTTTGATCGCTAATATTAAAACCTCGTAGTCTCACAGTTCACAGAACGTGAGCTGGTTGTAAGCCGACACGGGGGGCCACCGCAACTTAAACAAATAGTTGAAGGTAATTTGAGAGGCCTCGACGTACGGCGACTTACTGAGCCCTTTGGCTCTTCGGAGCCTTAAGATGTTCTGAGTTGGCCAAAATAACTTTCGTCTTAGATGTCTACTAAGTTCCAATCTTTGTTGACTGATTTTATAATTTCTTTTTTTATTATTTAATTCAATAGGATTAACCTACATTTTAATAGCTTAGCCAAAACGAGTCCAGAAAAACTTCAAGTTTTTAGTTCCCTTGAATGTATCCCTAACAAAAACTTCGAGCTTACCACATGACTAGTGTCTAGTAGCTGTGATTTAGATGTCGCTGTGTACATTGTCCAGCAATATTTATTTATTTATTTGACCAGCAATATCTATTTATTTATTTATAATATTTTTCTTTATCAAGAGTTCTTAATGTTTATTACATAATATTGTAAATATTGCAGTCTTATAATTGGGTATGATTAAATATCAGCTAGGTTTCGGTAGTTAATTATCGATCAAATACCTAAATTTTGCATCAAAGTGTACAATGCATCATAACTATCCAAATAAGTTTATCTATTTAATTGGTTGCACGTTGCACAAACAGTTCTGTGATTACAAAACTATTATGTCGAGTATTTCTACTTGACAAGCGGTTGTACGCGACTATCCTCGTTAAATTAGTTTTCTCAGGCATTTATATTCTGTATCTCTATTTGTCATTTTACGAGCTCTGTTGCGCAGCGGGCGAAGGTCCGCCTTCGACGTAAGAGGTTGCGAGTTCGATTCCAAAAGACAAAAATTTGTTCGATGAGCCAAAATTTGTTTCGTGTGTCTGTGTTTTACATTAAAAAAAAATCTATCCATGTATGTATATTGTGCAGTTACTTAGAACTACGCAACGGATTTTGATGCGGTTTTTAATATAGATAAGTGTTTCAAGTAGAAAGTTTATGTATAATTTAGAACCCTAAACGAAGCGGGTCGCTAGTTATAATTTATAACCAAAAACGTTAGAGTTGATTAAACGGGCAATGTAAACAGTGTATTGATTGCAATGACAAGTTATTTTTGACAACAATAGACCGTCGCATCTACGATTATAATCGATTGGCTTAACCAAAACCTGACCATTGAAAATACAAATAAGTTTTCAGGTTTTTTTTAACATAAGTAAAAAAGCGATTTGTGAACTACTTAATAAAAATCTAAAACTAACTTAATAACTAATTATTGTACTGTATTAGTAAAGGAAATTTATCTGAATAAAAGGCTATATATTATTATTATTATTCAAAATAATCAATGGAAAAATTTATTGATTTATTTTTATTAAATACTTTTCCATTTTATTTAAAACGGGACTAATTTACATGTAAAGTTTTCATTATTTTCTGAATGAAGTGGGTAGTAGTGGTATTTTTTGTGACATCATCATCATTACTAGACATATCAAGCTTTTGCATGAGTCTTCCAAGTTTAATCAAAATATGGTCTTAGGGCATAACTAAAGCCAAATATGGAAAACATGCTACACCACATAAGGCTGTGGTAAAAGGTTTAGTCGAGCTCTGACGCTTAAATCAATTTAGAACTTGTGGAACGTCCAGTTAGCACTTCGCTAAAGCTTTATAAATAGAGAGTTGAACAAAGAAGGTTATAAAAAGATCGATAAACTAATGGACACTAAATATGAAATAAAAATCTACGAAATTAAACTATAGCATGTTTGATTGTAAGAATTCGTCAAAATATTAGAAATACAGAGTGGAAAAAAATTATTTAATATTTTTTTAATATTGTAGGTATCATAGTCAAGAGTAACAAGAGTAAAGAAACGCAAAAAAAACGGTGCAGCAAAAAAGGTGGTAACAGTAAGCCTATTGGTGTTATTATTAAGAGCGGCAGCTTTAGGTCGTATATCGAGAGCCGATTGTGCGAGACCAATACGGCTTTATATAGGCAGGCCTTAACACATTTACTGCCGATGATATTATTAAAATAATTAGCCAGGATAAAGATAAGATAAAGATCGGAACAAAAAATTGTACGACCTGCATATATTTGTTCTTAGTGTCTGGGTGATATTATCTCGTATGTATAATTAAAATATCTATCTATGTATGTATATTATATAAAGTTTATCAGTAAGTAATCTAGCACCCGTAACACAAGCTTCGAGCTTACCACGGGGCTAGATATTAAAATTAAAATAATGATAAAGAATTATTGTTAAACTGTGTAAAAAATTGGTCTTAAATTTAGGTAGTATCCACTTGGAGCCAAATTTTTACTGTCGACTACAAAATGCATAGGCTGCCCGCTCGGATCCGAGTGGCCGGTACCGCTACTATCCCTCCCAACTCGGATCCGAGTAGTGAGCACTCAATGTGTTAAAAGGTGCATTTGCCCTGAAGCCCTGATTACGTCGCGGTGTCGTCGTATTCCTCTCAGCAGAATAGATGACACAGTTTCACAGCTGTACCCTAGGTAGGTGTTTCATTCAAAACCGCCCCGTAGGTAGGTAATATGAGCATTCGTGCCAGATGACGTAATTGCCGTTAATGCCAAACCGCGATTTGAATGGCTTTTAGTTCAAAGTATTCGCTATCTTTTGGTTTGCATCGTTGCGGCAGTATTAAGGTGTCTAAATAAAATAAAACGTATAATAGTACTAGCATAAGCACCCTATTTACCCTATCTCCCCGTTTTAGAACAGTAATGCACTTGAATAATTAATTAGTACTTTATTAATAGGTACTGATGGTCTAATAGACCACAACTGATTAAAAATAAATTATATTTCATGACAAAGTTTGCGGAGTCCACTATTTTATATATTTAAAAAAATAATTTAATATATCTCTGGTTATTTCTAATTAACTTAAGTTGTTATGCATACAATCTTCATTATTTAAACTTAATACATAATATAAAAATCTGAAATTGTGTTACGTTTTTTAAAAAGTAATAATAAAATCGCTGTTGACACAAAATTTCAACACTCGTGATATATAACGAAAGTGATTTCGATAATAATATTTGACATTACATATCATCAAAAATATCTCTGTAACGCATCGGCGGCGCCTAAGCAAACCATATTCAATCCTGTAAAAGCAATTCTTAAAAGTGATTAAAATAATGAATTACTAAGTCACAAAATCTGTGTCAATAAATTAAAGATAGGTAGATAGATGTGCCTAAAAAGTATAGCGGTGTCTTCTAGTAATTTTATGATTTTTAGGTTTAGTTACTTAAAGGGTCAGTTTTGGAGAGAGCTATGCTCGGGTTTTCTCTACGGGATCAATGTGAATGCAAGTCGCGTTAGTTCGATAATTGTATTTTTTTAAGGAAGCTTTTATGGGAATGGATTTAAAATGACGTTGATGGAGAAGAAATTACGAACCTTTGCGATTTAAAAAGTCTTTCTTTATAATATTTTAATGATACAATAAATGGCAACATTTACCCATTTGTTCTTATTGTTTCCCATGCATGGATGACGTCAAGGCATTTATTGCTAGTGTGAAAAACAGATGTGGCTCAAGGGCCTCGGATGTTATAAAAATAAGAATTTCGTAGGTTGGTACAGTTGTTGGGTTACATACACATGACATGTGTAGTTGACTGTCACTGTACATACATCTCTATAATAGTTTTGTTAACATTGCCGGCTAAGCCCTTCTATTTATAACGAGCTTTCCGCCCCGCGGCATCGTTCACGTAAAAATATGTACATTTACCCGCGGAAAGATATATACTAGTCTAGTCCTTCTCTTGGTTTTAATCTACCTCTCCACCAATTTTCAGCCCAATCAGTTCAGCCGTCTTTCTTTTATAATATAAAATAAAGATAGATAGAATATCCATATTAATTTCGTCAAGCGTCTACCGTACGTATACTCGATCGAAACTTTATATGAATAACAAAACATAAAAAAATATTGATTTTGAGACGACAACATAAATCCGAAAAATTCGGATTAAGAAGAATTTCGTCAAAATTCACCCAAGTGAAGCCGGGTTTTCGTCTAGTATAGATATAGATTGAAGAATCATATTTCGCGATAATACGCGCTTGCGCATAGAAACAATAACTTTGCTTGGACAATAGAGAGTTATCGTCTTCCACCGTTTTGTGTCTCGACATTTGTGAAACCTTCTCGTGTTACCATAAACATGACCAAAAAGTTTGCATGTTCAAACGCTATTCATACAATACCTTTTGTGATTTTATTTACAAAGGTATAAAAATAATCCACACAGATTTTATTTAAAAAAGGTATTAAAATAAAAAAATATAAGTATATACATAATACAAATAAATAGTAAACTATAACATAATATAAAATGAAATGGTTAAACATAAATAGACTACATGCTAATTTAAAAAGAAACTTAGAACCCTTTTCCAGGTGAAGGCTACATATAGGCCATAGTATTCGCCTATTCTACCCACTTTGCATATTACGTAAGTCGTAGTGGTACCTAGACAAAACCGGAGCGGTTTTTGCCTACCGTCATAATGTCCTATTCTTCATTTTGCATGAATAATATCTTAGGAAATGCAGAGTTTAGTTTTTTTTACACTTATTTAATGTTAGCGGCATTGTCTTGGTATTTTCTTGAATTATTTGCGAATAACTAGGTGGAAGTAGTTGTTTTTAATTCACACAAACAGATATAAATTCAATAATACGTCAATACACGTTACAAAACATCTTCTCATAAACCATCTAGAAGTAATCATTTTAGTAATATTTAGCTATTTTATGTAAAATAAAGTTATTTAAAATTAAAATCACTTGTATTAAAATGTATTTTACTTCAACATTAATTATTACTAACAGTTTTTTAACAGTACCTATCATTAATTTATGATAATTTGAAATTAGTTATCATTTACAAAGGTAAAGGATTACTTATTTCATTACATTAATTTTAAAATTTCGTTCATTTCGAAAGCTAAATTTATTAGAAATCACGGCACATAAGTAAATAAAAAACTAAGTATATAAAATAGCAATAAAATTGCTTCATTTTAAAATGACGGCGAATGCATTTAATTTTATGGTTTAATTAACAATTATTGATTATGCCTGTCACAGTTACTACAAATAATGCACTTTTCATGTTAAATTCTGTCATGGTATAAGTATTAACAAGAAGCGGGACTCATTCATTTTTCATAAACAAAGAAAAAAAGGAATCGGTATTCACTAAATTATGATGTTGCATTTAGATACAAAATTACTGTGACAAAGTTTAGTAGGTAATCTGTTATCTCATCACTGATAACAGAGCTCATTTTCAACCTTGACTCAAAATGACGACATAGTTCTGAGATCACAATGTACATACATGTAGGTACCTAATATGTTCCGGTTGATGTACCTACCACATAGATTAGAGAAAGTAGGTACTAGGGAAATAAAAGATTCGAAGGAAAAAATTACAGAACTATATAGTTTCACCTAAAAACTCAAAGTGTTTTTATACCAATATTGGGTTAAATAAATCAATAATAATTATTATTTATATGTATAATATGTCAGTTCGCATCGCTTGGAATAATCACAATACAAAGATTTGTTTAATAAACAAATACTACCATTTATTCTTAAAATTACAAATATTACCGAAATTATTTACATTTTATAATGATATATAGGGACTTATATCTTGACGAGAGAGATGCGGTCTTAATTGACCACGCTGGCCAAGTGCGGATAAATGACACCTGTTCTTCTAACGTTTCAAAGTTTTCAGAAAATGCCGGTTTCCATCCGATGTTTGCCTTCACCGTTAGAGCCCTTGTTTTATATAATTTATGCTGAGATAAATTAGCTGGATAATTCTATTTTAGTATCGAACATGTGGTGTAATTTTATTACGCGATTCGTAATGTGTTACTCGATCTTTGATTTTATCGCTTTCTAACCTTGGCCGTGGCGAGATTTAAACATTACTACGAAAATATCCAGTTACACAAAGCTGTGGCCCTGTCGACATAAAATCACGATTTATTTTATTACTAGAACCCAATATCAAAAGGCACTACATGTTCTTAAATATACGTATTAATAAAACCTACAAATTCAATAATAAAGATGTATCTATCAACTATATAACACAACATTTTTATGATATAAATAATTATTGTTGGACAATTTACACAGCAACAAATAGCCACGTAGTAAATATGCATTTAAAACAGCCATAATGAAACTCTTAGTGTCAACAGATACAGTAAGCTGTTTGTCTCGTGAAACTATGAGAAATTTTCAACTTTATCAATCCTCTGCCATCTTAGCTCTGGTAATTACATGAATAGCGTAAACACTCGACAGAAAGTTCTACATTTCGAAGTTCGTTGCAGAACTAATAAGTGGGTAAATATATTCTCAGTGGATAAGACTTGATGCAAATTGACAAAGCTCGAAACAGAACTCTTTGCTTATAATTTGACACAGCTTTGATGAAAAAAATTAAGATACAACAAATCTAACACAGATAGCTTGACATTATAAGAACTTAAAAAAAACGTTATAGCGCAATGAGTTACTTATAACAGTAAATAAAAAAACTTATCATATTTTTCGTGATGATAAAGTTAAAATCCTGTTAAACAAACTTAGTCAAAAATTAGTCTAATCATAAAATGTTTACATCAACAACCCATCGATACGCTGTGTCTTTTGCCTTGTCTTTCTTGTCTCATATAGCTCACATTGTTATTTTGGCAGGTCAGTTTTTAATACAAGCTAGAGCTGTTTCCGTTTTAATTAGAACAACGCCTATGCGTGTTACTAAAGCGTCGCTTCTATTGTCCTTACGGTCTGAACTCGTTCAATAGCCTGGCAGTGGTATAGACAGCTCTATTGAATGACGTTAGAGAATCTAAGCCTTTAGAAAGGCTCCAGATTTAGTGCTACATTGGAGGGATAGAGGCTGTATAAGACCATCAAAGCGTTTAATTATTGCTGCCAATCTGACGAAATTGTGATACGATAACATAAGAATAAGGATGACCTGTACATTAGATTTAGTATGCTTACGTGGTCGTCTTTATAATTTTATGCTCAACCTGTGGCGAAGCAACTAAAAGTATTTGAAATATCAAATTTCAAAGTATAACCTAACAAAATGCTTCAAACACATAACTCAATACCTAACCACAGCATATCTATGAAAACTCCAATTTCAAACGCAATGAAATATTTTCAAAAACAACAGCGTGACTGAAACGAAACTCTCGGATGTGCGTACGAAACAGAATGAAACCGTTTTACTTTTATATGAGCGAAAACTTTTCATGCGATCTGTTCCTAGCTCAGTGATCAGCAAAACATTGCTTTTAGGACGAGCGTCCAGTTAGTTGCAAACTAGCTTTGTTTAAACCTTCGATTTTTAAAAGTGTGGAGTGTAACGACTGTTATCGAGTATCGTATTGTAGTGACGACTCTGTGTAGTGGTGGAGCTGTCATCGCGGTATAAATGAGAGCGTAGCGGCTGTATCATGAAGTTTCTGAAAGGGGCGATCCTGCCTCTCCTTATAATATCCTGCTTCTTGGAAGTCCACACGCAGTACGTGAGACGTAAGTACTTATTTTTATTTAGTTATACAAGGTGTCTTCTGATTGGTGTATGAAGCCTGGTCGGAATATCAGGCATATTTTTTTTTGCCAAACATCTCTTTGATTTGGAGATTTAATATTTAGGCGAATTGAAATCATCTTTTTGGTTTAATTCATTAATACCTACAATTGAAATAAAATATATATTATGATCGGAAATTCAATCAACGACAGATTCGGTGCATAATGTTTATAATGAGTCCTGGAAAAATATGTCATCGAAAATTTATTTGATTCATGAATAAAAAAAGAGATGTATGTCAGATACATAACAACAGCATTAAGTCTAAGTAATACCAACAATATGTTATTATTTAGTCCTTAGGTTGCATTGAAGAAATCATAGAAATGTTAAGGGTGTTTAAGTGGTGTTTATGTTATTGCAATCCGTAGTTACTGTTAGCAAACTCCAGGTTACGCAAAGGACAGGTATATGGATTCCTCCCACATGTATAAATGTAATAGGTACAATATACACGTGGACCATGCCATTTAGTCAGATTAGAAAGATTCAAGGTATAATTATATCCATAAAATATTAAAAAGATTCCTCGGTTAAAAAAATTGGTTAGGTTAGAAAGATTTTGAATTATTTGCCGCTATTTTTCTTTTTTATTACTTGCAAAAAAATTAGGGCATGTAGTGTAGTGTTAACGGCCTTGTTCTATTAGTCAAAGTAAAGATTTGACACACCAGGTACATCTCAACAGCGCGTTCGTCATTCGATATAGGTCACAGTTAAAAACCAATAAAAATTTCGAAATTGCTTGCAGTATGGCGAGATTGATGTTTCAGCGTGGGATGGCCACCACTGTTTTAGTTTACTGAGCGTGCATAATTTTATTAATTAGCGTCATCGGCTTAACCTGAGAGCTGGTAGATAAAGCTAGACCTACTTTTCATATTTGTACTAATAATAAATCTGTAAGGGTCGGTTTCTGTATGCATGTATGTTTCGCCATAACTCTTAAACCAATGACCGAATTTGATGATATTTGGTAGTAAACATTTAGAGGTGTGGGACACATGATAGGCTATTTAAATTCTTCCTAAAGTAATGATAAGACGTGGCCCCTATTGCAGACATAATTTAACGCGGACGGAGCCGCGGGCGTATTTTCTATTATATGGACCAAGTGACCGGCAAGCTACGCGAGCGATATGTTATGGCATCTTAATGATCTAAGCAGCAGTAATCACAAAATAATCAATTTGTTGTTGTTAAACATTTACTGTTCGCGGAATTTGAACGCTCAAGTAATTCATGTTTATGCAATTATCTCGCGTTTTCATCTGTTTTCGCTATTTGTTTTTATAACGCGATCGTATTAATTGTTTTGCTGCGACAAGAGCCCGGGTCCTGCATTTAGCGTTTTGTGGGCGTGTTTAATCATATTTTAGTGCTTGACCCGCACGGATCGACGGTTTGCTGGAAGCGACTGATGCCATAATAAAGTTATTATAAAGTTACAGTCTTAATTTGCGAATCTATACTAATATTATAAAGTTGAAAGTTTATGATTGTTTGTTTGTTTGAACGCGCTAATCACAAGAACCGCTTGCTGGTCCGATTTGTAAAATTATTTCGGTGTTGGATACTACATTTATCGAGGAAGGCTACAGACTATATCAAATAAACTAAACGCAAGCGGAGCTGTCGGCGGGTCTGCTAGTATACTATAATGTCTAAAATATTAATTTGAAAAAAAAAATTCTTAGGATAAAATCTACTGGTCATCATTTTATTATTAGATTTTGTTTATACAATTAACATTATCATGATGAAAATAATTGTAATTGGAGAATTTACAATTTGTCGAATTTAATTCAATAAATAATTGTATACTTTGTCCCTTTTCGTTACTCAAACGGCTTTCATACGAATTTCCAACCTAATTATTTCACCCATACAACTGCAACAAATTACCAAAGTTACATATTTTCGACTTAATTATTTTAGTAAAATTATTAACTTTTAAACCTCTAACAGAAACGTCTCTTTATAAAATCACAGATAAATAACCGTTAAATAACCCTTACAATAGGCTAGGGCAGAGGGTTAGACTAGCTAGTTGCTGTGTACCTAAATTGTCTAGCATTATTTACTTTTTATAGACAATTGCCTCACTAAAGGATCGAAGTTCGCACATCGCTCATTCCTAAACTAAGCCATTGTCATATTTATTTCTGTAAACAATACGCTCGTCCTATTTAAACGAAATGTCGTGGTTTCGACATTGCGCTCGAAAGTTCGTAGAAACAGCTAGATCATCTGGCAAACTAGCTCAGCTACGCTCTATCGATCTAAAATTAACCCAACAACTTTATTGCACCGAAACTAATTCAAAACATACGTTGGATGTCATGGTTTGCAGACATATATGTCGCAATTACGTAGGTATTGAATGGGGATAATACACGGGTATCCTGATTCGTAGAATCCCGGAAATTTTGATCAAAAGCTTAAAGTAATGTTAACTGTATGTTTGCACTGACAAGCTTATTTTAATTTATCGAAATCAATTTCTGTCTGTGACATAAACACTTTAACGATATTATCGTATTCAATTTCCACAGTAGAAATCCAGATCCTATAAACACTGGTAATGGTCAAAAGTCATACTTCATTTCGTTAGGATTAGTAATTTTTATTGGAGTTGTCCCATGCCTGTTGTTAATAAATGAGTTTTATGAAGATAATTTTTTGTCATGCTTAATCAGATTGATTTGAAATTAAACTAGCATAATTATTCAGAGTTTTTGGCATTATGCAATCGACCGAATTATTTCTCTTTTCAATCGATTCCTGTAATTAATTTTATTTTATTTTATGTCTTAGTTACGTACTAAACTGCTGTTGTTTATGAAAATACAGTGCACAGAAGCACAAGCAGTTAATTATTTTCTTAGTTGCGTGAAACAAAGGGAACGTTAATTGATCAAACGAGCTTGTCTTTACTGGAACTTGATCTTGGTTATACCGACTACTGTCGATGAAAAAGCGTCAATCTAATTACTACTCGTTTGTTTTATATTAAGCATATTATTTTATTATTCTTCTTAAGAAATAAATACTAAGTGAACAAATTGATATATTGTAACACAAGTTTTAAAAAGAAGAAGAAGAAGAAGGAGAAGAAAGAAGAAGAAGAAATAGAAGATTATAATAATAATAATAGAAGCTACTCACCAAAAATTAGCTTGATAGTAATCACTTGATTTCCATGTTCTACGGATCCCGGACTATTTTGGGAAGCAGGTTCAAAAAATATATGGATGAGAATCAATAAAATAATTATAACAATTTAATAAGCAGCATCTAGCCATGTAGCACTTAATTTAATCTAGAGTATAGGTAGTAGATATATATACAAACGAAAGTCGTGTTAATTACACTATTTATAACTCTTGAATGATATAACTTTGAATAGATTCGGTTGAAAATTTATGGAGAGATAGCTTAAATCTGGATATGGATATAGGATAGTTTTTAGTATTTTTTACAGTGGAAAAATCTTTTTGATACGTGAGCGAAGCCGCTCGTATGTTAAATCACTACATAGAAATATATTTTTATTATATCTACATAGAAAGTCCCGACGTAGGCGAACCTGACTACTGAGCTTTTAGAGTAATCTAAATATGCTCACTGATTTAAGCAAAAAGTTTCTAAATATGCATTTGTATAAACCATGCCTCTTCCATTGAGCTTGTGTTTGGGAGTCTGTGTTGGGCGGGACACAATCACGCCGGTCCGCGCGTAGACAAAACATTATTGCTCCTTACTGCTGCGGGGACCGTCAATTTGTTTACATTTTTGACTTAACTTCAGATATCACTTGAGTAAATCTGTAGTAGAAAAATAAGGCATTTTATTGTTTGTTGTAACGTATATATAAGCTAACCCGCAAGTGGCTTTTCTCGCTTTGTTCCTATGTTTTCTCAACTTTTAAAGCTTTTCTGGGCTAATACGACTATTTGCAAAATATTCAAAAGCACGTAAATCGTCCCAAATGTTCTGGAGTTATAAAACTCAATTGATTATTAAATAATGTAGAACAGATGTACCATTGAATATTATTTTTGATTTTGATGGAGGATTTTAAAGGAAATCGGTGTTTTTGTTAAATTATTTATATAACTATGATCAAAGTAATATTGGTCTATTTACGGGTCCGACCGATTCCATTTAGAGAACTTGGATTTGATTTATTACAGATACCTATAAGTACCACAGATTAAATAATAATATGTTGTCTGAATCATATAAGATGTTAGAAAATTCTTCTATTATTTATGCACATGGCTGGTATGCGCAGGTAAAATAGAAGGTACTTTCAATAGCAATGTCCAATACTTATCGTCCCATAATTAATAATCGTCTGCAAAATATGAAACATGTGAACGGAACTGCATCTACAATTCTACATATCATTGTAACGATAGTCCATCTGTCGGACGTATCAACGACACAGGGAGTGTTGTGTAAGTGCACACATGCTCAATATTAATAAGCTGTTCAAAAGCACCGCGAAAGAGACGTACAGTCAGATGTGATCGTTTTTTATAATCGGCTCGATTTCTCGCTTAAACGGAAAAGAGAACTAACGGAGTGCTAAAATAAATAATAATAAATATTGTTGGACAATTTACACAGCAATATTAAGATAAACAGGAATTTCACGAACCTTTCTTACGTTGGATTTGGTCAACAGTTTGTTTGTTTGAAAGCGCCAATCCCGAAAAACATATTTATTGTTAATATCACTCCAAAAAACAAATAATTAATTTACTGCTGGTCAGGTTTGGAATAAAATATTTCAGCGTTGGATAGTAGTACCTACATTTAATTTTATTGAGGAAGGCTAAACTATATTATACTGTCGAGGAATCGGCTAGTAAAATATTAAATTAATTTAACACTAATAAAGACAGCTAACTTATCCTTGCCATTTGGCAAAAGCAAACGTGAAAAATTTTACATTACTTCTATAATACCACCATTACCTCTGCCTATAATTCTTTGCTGATTGTATAATTCCTTTGTACGTTTATAAGTGCCTATGAATATTGAAAAGTCTCGTTCGCCGCCACCCTTTGCCACTTATATGCACTTCATCCAAGCGTTTTAAATCTTGATAATCTGCCCTTTACGTTGACCTCATTAGTTGACATCCAAACCATAGGTTATAATTTGATGAAACAATATGTATATTATCATAATTATATATATGAACGGCGTAGGTACGTCTTTTTATGGAACTCGCTCTCTCTCTCTCTTGCATCTCTTGCACCAATAGATAGCGAGATCAATTATCACTACGGTCAGTCCTTAATGATCTGCAAGCACTTTTTCTGATCTGGGTATTTGTATTGACAATAAGAAATCTTTTTGTGTGAGTCATATTCAAAGGTACACTTTCTGCTCGGTTTGGGGTTATGTAATGTAATAATAATAGTCTAGAATGGAGAATCTCTATTTATTAATAATAAATAAATATCTGATATTGATTTGTTGATTTTAAATCGTATGCACCTAATTACTCTTGTCTTAGAGAAATATCTCTATCCCAGCAGTAGGATAGGGATACTTTTCATACATGTTCGTATGCACTTAATTATGGATATATCAGCAAATCTTGTCTACCTAGCTAGATACTAAAAACTAAGCGCTTATAGTATCCAAATTAAATTCGCAACTAAAACAGATTGCTCATAACTTAGACCGATTTAATACATTATGAATAGTCAAAGTTGGGATAACAACAACTCCAGAGGTCATATTTGTACATCGTTATCCATAACAATGGCGTATTGATGAAAAATGCAAACGCGCTCCCAAGATAATATAAGGGAGATTAAATATTATAATAAATTTATGAGATGAGCTTACTGTCTTTGTACCTCTAATTACTTATATGTAAGTTGACTTGGCATTATTTTATTTATAATGATAATTATAAAAATAGCCTGGCCAAGTGCGGGTTGGTGAATGTCACATTGTCCTTCAAACTTTTTTTTTAAAGTTCTCAGAACATGCCGGTTTCCTCACGATGTTTGCCTTCACCGTTAGAGCACGTGTTTTTAAAGCACACATAATTTTCCAAGAAGAAAAATCAGAGGTGCGCGGCGGGGTTTGAACCCACGACCTTCGGAATGAAAGTCGAGTGTGCTCCCACTTAGCCAACACGGCTCGGAACTTATTACTATATGATAAACCTTTCAAGGGTTAAAAGTTTTGACACCCGCTCTATGTAGGTATGGCTTTTATTATAAAGACGCGAGGGCTGAAACTGGTTCTTATAGTTTTATAATGTACATGTATGGTAAGCAGCTACATATACAAGCGTATCTACCATGAACTGGCAGCTATGACCTGATCATCTGTCCATCTTGTTGGTGGACGTCCCACGCTTCGTTTGCCCATACGTGGTCTCCATTCGAAATTTTTTTTGGTAAATAGTCGTAATTTCTTCTCATAACCAAGCATGTTCAAGATATCTTAGTAACTCGGTGCTCTCTGTAATGCAAATAAAAATATCAACTTGGCTGTGGTTAATCTTTCGGAACGTGGTTGGGTCGTTTAGTTAAAATTAAGATGGATAAAAATGCACTCTTATTACCATTAGAATACAGCATTAGCCGCGCTATACGTTATTATGTATTATAATACTTATAGCTGTGTCATCAACATCATAACAATTATACGTCGTCTATACTATATTATGTCACTAATGGGCACACAATCCTCAATAGAGTTGGTTTCATAGGTCTTGGGCTTTTGGTACCATTATAGCAGGCGGGTGGTGGAAAGTTTTTATAGATAAAAACAACATATAAATACAAGTATATCTACCTAACTATAGCAGGATCATCATAGAAGTTTTAAATAAAATGACATGAGTAGCACTTTTTAAAACATAAATTAAAATGCGGTATTTTACATTACCTACTTAATAATATGAATGCTAGGAGCACTTTTTAAAGCGCACCTTTTTAAGAAGTAGGTACTTAGGTACCTACCTTGCAGGTTTTTATTTTACCTAACATTTTTACTTATTATCATTTAGCTGAAGCCTACAATGCTAGCTTATATTACTATTGTTACGTGACCTCGGAATTTGAATTGGGTACCTATACTAAATATACCTTGATACCATGAAAAGTTACATGCACTATTGAGCTTTGTTAGGTATATTGGTGACACTAATGCTTAGAAGTTGTACAACTATGTTTTGCAGTAAGACAGTTCGGGTTCATTGATTGAAAGATGCAGATTTGACCGCAAAATTATTAACCACAGAGTCAATAGAGGAAAGTCAGACAAACATTCCCCTTTTCTTTGTGGTTAAAAACTAATAGATAACTGTTACTTTGAGACAGGGCCTTTGACTGCGCAATAGATCGTAAATCAACATGGATGACAAAATATCGCGTGGCATACAACTTACGCTGGTGGAATACGGAAGGGATGTAAAAACTATTGTCAAAACGTCCAGAATCTCGCAATAAATATCTCAAAACGGGCTTTGTATGATGAATGCCAATAAAATTGCTATCCTAATACTTTCATTGTGTTTATTATTTTAATGGTTAGATAATACAACCTCATTAATTATTTTAAAGATATTATTTCTTTAATTAATAAAATTACTGGGACAAGAAAACTTTTGTTAAATGTAATTAAAACTATTTACGTTCCCACTGCTAGGACACAAGGATTTCTCACTACGAGAGAGATTAGGCTTCACGGCTGGCCCAGTGCGGGTTGGTGAATGACACACATGTCCTTCAACCATTTCCAAGTGATCTTTAGGATGTTATGGAAATAAACATAATCATAAATCATAAAATGACATAAATCTTTAAATCTTTCAAAGTTTTAAGAACATGCCAGTTTTCCCACGATCTTTGCCTTCACAATTAGAGCACGTGTTTCTAAAGCTTTTTTCATCTTGGGTTTGAACCCAAGACCTTCAGAATGAAAGTCAAGTGTGCCCACTTAAGACTGCTCTTTGTGTGTGTCTTTTTGCAACGGGGAGATGTGTTGTACTATCTTTACGGCACCACAATGCATGCTTATAACGATATAATCTGGTTACAAAATACCTGTGCCCGTCTCGCCGAAGCATTTAGTCAAGGGCCGGTCGGTACCTGGTGCAAGAGCTTACTAACTTCTACTTTACATATTTTACCCGTTGAAATGGTCCTTTCTATTGTAATGTTGTATTTAATATTTATAAATTTGACCTATCTATTTCGATACAGTTTATTTTGTCAAAAGAGGATAATATTAAATGATTCCGCGGAATTATTGAAGTATTTATATAATCTTAAAAATTCCAATACGTCACTAGTTGAATGGCAATGCTAATTTTTTAGCCAAAATAGAAGTCAAGCATTCTTATAACTTGTGGACGACTAGCAACTTTGTTGTAGACTCTCAGCAATATCTGTATAAATTACGATGACCCAGGAATACTTCTTGTTTATCACAATTTAGAATTATAACTATAATTATTTCATGTCATACGCAAATCGGTCTCTAAGCGGAGATAATAGAGTCTATATAAAAGCTCGCCTCGGATTTTGCATCGAGCGTGTTAAAATTCAGAGGGGTTCCGTCGGCCTACAAAAAATACGTGATAAACTTACAGCAGTATACTAAATAGCTGTTATGGCTACGTTAAGAGTCGGCGCATACTGAGCAACCCACCTTAAATATAGCGACAACGTGTTGGTTTTAAAAAGTCACTTCGACTTTCCGGGACAAAGTTTTAGCAAAGGATTTTCTGCTACACAATATTGGTAGCGCAAGATGATATGGAGCTCTCGTAGATAATATCAGTTGACATGATTCTTCATTGCACGGCGGAATTACTCAATATTTGTAGTGGTGGATGAATTTCTACGTTTTTACTTTACAATTGACGTCTTTTTAAAACGAAGAAAGTGTATCTACCGAATTCCATCTCGTGCTACAGATTAGTAGTTATTCCTTAATCTTAGTTTTACATAAATCAAAGATATTAATGTCTATTATATGAAGTTTCGAATTCTTGATTAAACGTTTATAAATTCTCATCAAAACCCGAAATAAACTATTATTTAAATACATCGATTATTCAATTTACGTGAAGCCAAGTCAAAGAATGAAAAATGGCAGTGAATAAAATATGGCACAACAAGGAATAAACAAATCTGATTGCGTGCGCTCTGATTTCTTACTTTTCGTTATTGGTGTACCCACCAACCAACCTATAGGTAGGTGTCTTATTAGGTAGTTACCAAGTAAGACACTATATATAGGATAGATAGGGTAGTTCAAACAATCCCGTAACTATAGACCCAACAATGTAACAAGTTTAAGTCATAAAATGTTTTATATCCCTTCTGATAATGATTAGTTTAAAGTCTAAATAATAAATATCCACAATTTAGCTTAAACCTATCAGGCGTTTATTTGTATAATTATTATATTAATTACCTACTCTAAATGTCGACCTTTTATAGGCAAACACAACATGCAAGATAATATTATTAAACGGAATTATTTTATAAAAAGTAAATCCGTTTTTTTGGCCGTAAGTTCTGTTATATGAACCAATATTGTATATAATTTTAAGGGCTATGGATTTTGTTGAACAAATAAATAAATATTCGATCCGCCTAAGAACGCACGATACACGAACGATAACAAATATACCAAATAATGATTATGATGATTTTATTCGATAGTAAACTTATAACATAACTTATTATTCTAATAAAGCATGTAAGTGCCTATTGATTTTTATATAACATATTGATGATTGATGAGAACTGATCTTTATTAAACTTAAAGTATATTTTATAGAATTTGGGTTAAAGTATGCAAAGGCAATAATGATACAATCAATTTGCTGATATTGAAGCCAAGGGCGAAATAAATTATTATTATAAATGAATTTTGCTAGTCTATTCTGGTGACGCACAGGTCCAAACATTTAGGCCGCGCAACCATTAAGGTATGCATTTGAATGAGCCAAGAAATATTGGATTTGCGTTCGACAAACTATTTTCAAAGTTAATGTACTTCAAAGTTTTGCAGTTGCGTAAAACCTCTCTACTCTTGCATCCTTAACCAAAAATAAACTCGGTACCTAAACGCTTCAGTTACGATGAAGGTTATCGAAATAATATTGTATCATACATACAAAATAAAAGTAAATAAAATTGATAAGTACCTAATATTGAACCGTAAATGAGTATGGGACACCAACACCGCGATACAAATTGTAAATTTGATTTAAAAAATGTGTCTAAATACTACAGAAAACATCTCTTAACATTCCTGTTTCGCCACTAAGCAATCTTTGTTACGTCAAAAAGCTTTTAATAAAATATTGTTACCCGATAAGATGTGAGGTAAATCACATTATGGCCCACCATACAGTCTTTTAGTGATTGGTATACGTCCTGCGCCGTTCGATTCCCAATTTTAACGTTCTGCCTAAAATATTGTGTTTATGATGTACCGTAACCATAAATAACATAATCAGTCTTTTAAGTAAATATATATTTCAATAGACAATGATCTGAATTGACATAGAAAATAATCGAAAAGTATACTTTCTCAGAACAATTATGACATAATATACGATCGATCGATTTTTTTTATATCATTACTTTTAAATTCCATATTTACAAACAAACTTATAAAAATATGTTCTTCATTAAATGATAATTTGAAGATCATATATCCAAACACGTAAAGTTTGTTTGGATATGCTAGTTGAGTCTCACCAAAGTTATGAAACTTAAAGCCACACTTGAATCATTTCAAACTTTTGCTAACTACCTGTATTTGTTTTTCATGATTCGCTATAATGCAGCGCCATCTCGTTCGTTCGCCGCGCACTAGAATAAACTGTTTACCTCGTCTCTGCTGTTTACTGTGCAAATTTATGTGTGGTTGAAATTCTGTCAGTGTTCAGACTGGTATTTAGTTTACTGTTTTGCCGCTACGTGGCGTTTTGTATACCAAAATGACTGAAATTTTAGTTGGATGTTTTTCAACTTTTTAGACCTTATAAGAACTAAATGTAACCCAGTATCTAAGAATACATCATGAGATAAGGTAACAAAGATAACTTATTAAACAGGTTTTCGAAAATGGTTTAACAAAAAATAGGTAAATAATAATAAACTTTCAAAATATCCATTTTCTTTAAGTTTTATAAATAAAAACTTCTTTATTTTGGGTTTATCAGCACAAAACGCACTCTTGATATGAATAGTGTAACTCACAAAAAAAAAAAAAAAAACTTTATTTAGGTATTTTAACACTGTACAATTAAGGTTACTTGTGGTCCCCGCACTAGGAATAAACCCGTATCGTAAATTTTGAACGTATTGTATTTTAAATATTTCTGGAAAAGTTACATAGTATTTATTCCCGTTGGTTTGCAGGTTTCTTTCTTGGAGTTGGCCTAACAGTGCGATATTATACTTATGTGCTTTTCTTTTGTCCACAGAGCAATGCGGAAGAGACGATTTCCGCTGCAACGACAACCAATGTATTCCGATGGACCGGCGCTGTGATGACGTCTTCGACTGCCGTGGCCACGAAGATGAAATGGGTTGCGGTATGTACTAACTTATTGTCAAACTGTATAAGTGTATAAGGTGCAGGTTAAGATGCCTCTATACGACTAAAAGCATGATTCAATTAAACGAGTATGAGTGAATGATGTGCATGGCATAAAATGAAAACTGGCGACATAATCAAATTTCACTTGAATCTTTGAATCTGTTATAAAATGTACAAAAGTACAATAATATTTCATTTGCATTTTTATCTCGGACATAAAATGGATCACCAAACGTCATGTGCATGCATTTATTCAGATTGCTCTGATGATAAGTTCCGATGCCTCAGCGACGGTGCATGCATTGAGGGCAGGAAGAAATGCGATGGCATAAAGCACTGCAACGATGGATCCGACGAACAAAACTGTGGTGAGTTGATAATTCCCAAATTTTTATATCCACCAATATATCTATAACAGTTGTTGTTTCACCGAAAACCTTTGTTCATGCTTCGTTTTGGGATTGTGGTGGTAAGTCTCACGCAGAGTGGATTGGACCGGTAAATATATTTGCAAGGATTCTGGAAATTTTCGTTGCAAAGACGGTACTTGTATTTCGATTCTGCTGCGATGTGACGGATACAAGGACTGCCGTCATGATGGCAGCGACGAATTTGACTGTCGTAAGTATACCTAATGCATGATTAACAAGAATTCGACTTTCATACTGATTCTTTAAACACAAAATCTTCTAATATTTGGACATGGACTATAACAGATATTTAAATTTTATATGATTCAATTGAAAGCCGGATTCTGGGTAGCTGGAGTTTTATTATGGAAGCAATACTAACATTCATGAATTTAAAGCGTGCAAGACAAATGAGTGGCAGTGCGACAAAGGAAACTGCATTCCACGTAACTTGCGGTGCAATGGTCGCGTTGACTGTCCAACCGACAGATCTGATGAAAGATATTGCGTCAGTAAGTATACTACAAGGTCCATTCAAATAATCATAATACCGATGTTCCATTAAACTCTTACCTATTAGAACTTCATTGACGAGTTGCAATTATTTGCAGCGACTGGCTATTTCAAATGCCAAACGGGAAGGGTAATTCCCGATGCATTGAGATGCAACCACCGTTATGATTGTTCGCCAGGGGACTATTCCGACGAACAAAATTGTCGTAAGTTTCTCACCTCCATTCTCCAGGAACTATCAGTTTCTTATTCCTTCTTTTCAGTCATCAGTTTTGTTTTTATTTGAGATAGATACTTTCTTCTCACACCTTTGTGTTTCGTTTGCATTATCAGCTGGTGATTGGTCATCATGTTGACGAGCTTCCTTTTCTTTTGTTCTACGTTTCCATTTTCGATTCTTACTTTTCTGTAGTTTCTATGTTTCATCAATTTTGTCTATACTTTATCTTGGATTGCTGTATATTAATTTATGACAACTAATGACTGCATATTTTACTGGACAGCATGTGGCGACAACGACTTCAGATGTAAAAACGGACATTGCATACAGTCTTTCAAAAGATGTGATCGCACGCGTGATTGTCAAGATGGCTCTGATGAATTAGAATGCAAATATGGTTTGACCCTTTCTCATAATAATTCCAAAACATTTCATTATTCACTTAGAAGCCTCAGGCTGTGGTTCTGAAGTAAAATTTACCTGGTTATTAGCATGATTTTTATAATGCTTAATGTAAATGCACAATTGAAATAACACAGAATGTGCACATTTTATTTATTTAATTTATAGAATAACAATTAGCAAGAGCATTGAATTTACATTTTTTTCTCTTGCTGGTGTTATTTTTTGGTTATGGTGCATTATTATGACGGCAGGCACAGAATGCATGGCTTATGAATATAAGTGCTCGAGCGGGCAGTGCGTGAAGGCCGAGTCGCGCTGCAATGGCACAGTAGAGTGCGAAGACGGCTCGGACGAGACCCGGTGCCCCTGTAAGCGGGATCAGTTCCCGTGCAGGGACGGCTCCTGTATTAATATGTCTCTCAGATGCAACTCGCAAGTAGACTGTGAACAAGGAGAGGACGAACTCAACTGCGGTGTCGGTAAGCACTGGTTTAATTGGAAGCTTTGTGTAAATAACTCTTGGGGTTGAGCTTCTGATGTTGATAGTGTTTGTGTATGAATCGATTTTTAAATTACATAGTTAAGTTCTGGTATCTAATAGGTTGGAAAGATTTTTTGTTGCGGTTTATCTAAAAGGACTCTATCAAGTATTCAACATTATTTTGTTACTAGATGACCCGGCTTCGTTCGCGTGAAATTTGACGAAATGGTCCGTAATCTGAATTTTGCGGATATAATGTTGTCGACTTAAAATCAATACTTTTTAGTTTTGTTATTTATATAAGGTTTCAATCGAGTCTACTGTACCCCTTGAAGAAATCATTAATATAGATAATATCTTGAAAAATACCTTGCTCGTACCTAAACTCATATTAGTTATTATACTTATAAAGTGAAACAAATTCGTAAGAATTTTCTATAATTCGAGAAGTACACAGACATTAGTAAAAGGCCACATACCTCTGCAGAGTGAGTAAGTATACACTGTCGTAGTAATGATACTTTTGAACTATTTATCCATAATTGTACATGCATTTGCATAAAGCATGAATTCTATACACAATGCTCTTACTTTAGTAGTTAGTAAGATAACAAGCATGTTTGTCTAGTATCTCGTGCATTTGAATCTGTAAATATTTTACTCTATTTTCTCCATTCTAGTACATTAAAAATATTATAGATTAAGTGTTTACATAATCAATGGTAGATTTTAATTTTAGATAATTTTTATATTACGAAATAGTATTTTTTCGTTTTTACTAATTTTCCTGTGAACTAAGACTTGGTGCTCCATCAATTGCATACAATGCAACGGTATGAAATTGGGAAAATCAGTAGGTATCTTACTATTTCATCGGTTTGTTTATTAAGTTTGTTATTTATATTTCGCTCTATGTTCACCGATACCGATACCATATAAATAATAGCATTGAAAGAATGAATTTACTCCTTATTATACATAGGTACTGTGGTGTTATTAGGTTTTTATTTTAAGCTTCCATGTAGAAATCTAATAATTAGGTTTTTACGGTATATATCTTTACATTTACATTATAGTACCTATACTCTTTGTAATCAAGAATAAAAAATATACATACCAGATACAATCCTCTATTTGAAACTAATGAAATTGTAGCTTTGCTAGGTGCTATTTCGAACCTGAAATATTCTATTAACAACCTCGTGACAAAGCCTTTTAACGTGAATAGCGTGCGTCGTATCACGGGAGCTTCAAGTAAATCCAGTTCCATTTAATGCATTCCAATATTGACTGGGCATCGAGAAAATACAACCACACGTTTTCAAAATATTTATTATATTGAAATTTATTATTTATTATTGATGTTGAACACATTTTATAGTAATATCTGAGTTGGGCGCAACATATTTTTTTTTATGAATTTGCCTGTTATTTTATATCTGACGTATACCTTCTTTGTGTTGATCTGACGGCACAATTTAAACATCGTAAGGGTTTCCTCACGATGTTAACAATTACCGTTTTGCAAACCGTCATGTTTTGTGAACTTTTAAAAGCTTGAAGGGAAACATTCACCAACCTGCGTATGTAACGTGGTGAAATCTCTCACGTCAAGAGAGAAGCCCCTGTGTCCCAGCAGTGGGAACAAAAACAGGGGTGATTATGAAGTAAGAGTAGTAGTAGGAAGGAGTAGTATCTCTATGGGCGTAACAACCTTTTCGCTATTCATTTTGTAACAACGGGAATTACTCACGTATTTACACGTTCTTATCTGAGCGCGAGGAGACGTAGCACGGCGAGACGCTCTCCTCCTGAAATAGACTGCTCTTGTTGTGGTCGAAACGTAGAGAGTTGTTTAACTCCTGTGCAAATACGTAACTCCCGTTGTTATAAAATGAATAGTATAACTCACGAGAATTTTAAAAGGGAAATAACCTTTTTGCTTTTGGATTTGAGAAGTCACGAAGGTTATGGCGTTTATTTGAAATGTAAATCATTTTATAATATTTCAGAGACTTGCGATGGGAGGTTCAGGTGCCCCACTGGATCGAGTGTGAAGTGTGCTACTCAGTGTGACTCACTCCGAGAGTGCGATAATGGGGAGGACGAGGACAGCTGCAACGAAGACGGTAATTATCACAGTTTCACGGTAGCGCCAGTTACATTCCCGCTCTCGCGTTTTATTTTCACTATTTAATGTTTAGCAACAACTTTATTAGGTTTCTTCCCGTTGTTCCCGGTGACAATGGGCATTATATAAAACAAATAAAAATTAGTTAATAATAGGAATTAAACAAGTTAAAAAATTAAATATTCTGATTCATTTTACGGACATTTATATATATATACATAACGATCCTTCTGGGTCAAAATAATCTTAAAAACAAAAATAAGGTTGCAATTATGATGTAAACAGAACAATAGGCGCTGTAAACATTTGGAAAACAACGTTGGATACGGTTTAAACCGAAGGCCACAAATCTTTAAGTCAACACTCTTTCCTAACAAATCGTGGACATATTCTATGACACAAATATCACCATATGGGTTATCAACCTTTCGCATTTAAAAACCGAACTTTATGAATTTATTATTATTATTGCCAGTTATAAGTCATTGTTATTAACTTTATTTTATTTCAGTTATTGAAGAACTTATTTCATTAATACTTTCCAGGCATAGTGTAAAAGCGAGTGCGGGAATTGTAGTGGTTTAGTATATTCCTTTGTTTTGTAAATTCTAATTATTTATTTGGTATAAAGCTTGTAAAAGTAGAAAATAATATTTAAGCAGTAGACACTGATTTTAACTGTTCGATAATTTAAAATTAACAGATCCGTGGGACCAATTTTATTTATTTTACAAAATCCAACGCTCTTAGTGTATAGTAACAGGATTTACGATACCTAGATGATCTATATAAAAGAAAGTCGTGTTAGTTACACCATTTAGAACTCAAGAACGGTAAATCGATTTGGGTGAAAATTGGTAAAAAGATGGCTTGAACCAGGAGAAGAACATAGGTTAGTTTTTTCAGCGGAAAAATATTTAAACGCCATTCAACGAAGCCGCGGGGTTATCAATTAAAATCAATGCCACCTTTTGTTGTTATTTTATAACTCACGAACGGCTGGGCAGATTTATTTATTTATTTATTTTAATGATGTGTCAACTTATTATGCACTATGACAAGGATAAAATTACTTAAATGACTAAACTAAATACGAATGCTAATATAATTATAGACACATACAACATGCACTTATACGATAGACAACAAAGTTAAATAAAAAAAATTACATTTACAAATTACATAATAAAGAAAATAAGAATTAATAAAATACAAAATAAAATAAGTTAAAATAAGTTAATTAATCAGTCAGTCAAAATTGAAATAATATTAGATTTAAAATAAAACAAACTATTTGAGAATATGTCAATTACCTTGTGAATGTCAGAGTCTTGTTTTACATTTAATTTATTGGTGTTGTTGTTGTTTGGCACAGTAGCATTGTGTATTGAATTATAAAATTTAAATATCCTATTTAATGGAGTAAAATGTCCTATATTGGTGCGTGAAGTACATCTTGCAAAAGGTTTATATTTATTGTTTCTAGGCAAAGTCCTAGGAACCGTTATATTTGTTTTAGACAGAAGATAAGAAGACTCCATTAGGCCATTAATTAATTTGTAGAGAAACATGCTGTCCAGTAGTGTCCTGCGATTACAAATTAAGGATTACAAATTAGATTTAGGTGCTTTTGGTTTTAAAATAGTCGTAGTAGCCCAGGGTAGGTTCAAAAGGTGAAAAACAAGTCAGCTAGTAGTCTATAAAAATATACATAATTAGTAATTTAAAACATTTTAGTTTGTAGATTACTTTCTAAAATCTAAATTAACGTTGTAAAAAAACAAACAATAAGACAAATTAAGTGTTATTTTTCTTTTTTTGCCTATTTTCGTAACCAGCTGCATATTTCAGACGCCAAAAAGTCCCACGGATTTATGTATTCCCGCTACTAGAATTAGATATCATTAATAAATGTAAAGCGAATCTGTGAGCGTGCGTCTTGTTAAGCAAAGCGATTTAATCTATACTAGCAATTATACGCGGATTTGATCGAGTATGATAATTTACCTGAGGGTAATATTCTTTTTCCGCATTTTTTTCTTTGTTCGCTCTAAGTAGGTACCAAGATTGACAGTCTCTGGAATTAATTATACTATAGGATTGGGCTGTGCGTTATCTTCCCATCTGGTCATGGTGAAGACTTGTGTTAATATTATAATTAGTATAAATCTAACGGAGATAATTTTTCTGAGATTTTAGGTGACTGTACCTTCCAACACTGTGACATAGACACATCAGCATCTAAGCTGCTCGTCTATAATAATAAAATAATAATAATAATAGGTGACTCGGTGAAATACCATGAAATCCGTTTCGTGGTATAGATAATTTGTTAGAAATATTCACAGCAAAACAGCTCTTGTTTTCTGATCAAAACACTTGCGAGCTATACATTAACTTGATACATTTTTTTCTATTATAGTGGGAATTACTCACGCATTTACAAAGGAGTTAAACACTTCGACTGCAACGAGAGTGAATTCTCTCAGGGGTTTTAACTCCTTTGTAAGTGCGTGAGTAGTTTCCGTTGAGAATATAACTTTATAGGATATATTTGATGTAAATATTTGTGTAACGTCTAATTTGTGTTTGTCCAAAGAATGCGCCCATGCATGCGATGGCTTTTGCCTCGACGAAACCCAGATCTGTGACAACCATACCGACTGCAGCGACAGATCTGATGAGATTGACTGCGATAGTTGCGATGGCCCTGACGACTACAGGTAATTACAACGGTTCCTTCCCGTTGTCCCCGGCGACCACGTCCCCGGTCACCGGGGACAACGGGAATAATATTAAACAAATTCAAATAGTTCCCGCTGTCCCCGGTCTCTCTGTCCCCGGTGTTTTAATGAAATACAACTTGTGAGGTTATTTGACTTGAGTAATGCTGGCGTTCACGTGGAACTTTTGCGCTGGAATACACGATGACCTGAGAACCTCTGTGACATTATGTGTCTCTACAATCGCATTTACAAATGATTATGTCATTGTTGAGGGTCAGTTTCATTGTTTATCCTAGCTGGTATCATTTGGTTCAGGAATTTTAGTGTTATTTGCTTTTTGACTTGACCAATTTGTAGGTTTTAGGGCCAAGTTAAGAAGTGCTTGCTTTGCGCGTAATTATGTATTGCTTTTGCGATTTCAGTTTGTATGATTCCAAGCAAAATCTTTGCGAAATTAATTATTAATGTTTCATGGCTTTTATAAAATTAAAGCCGCTGAAATCAAAACTAAGTTTTCAAAGTCTAAGTTAGGTTTTATGATACAATACTGTGCTTAAGTTTACTTTACACTAACATGCTAGCGAGAATGTCGATACATAATCGACCACCAGAACCATTAAAGAGAAAAACAGTTCAACTATGTACATGTGTCTTAAAACACTGTGTACATTGTCTTAAAACATAGAGGCGTTCCTTTATTTGTTGAATACTTAATAATTTTATTTCAGACATGTTTGTTGCTCTTTGTCCGTAGATGCGACAATCTGCAATGCATCAAATCCGATCAGCGTTGCAACGGTGTGAGAGAATGCGACGATGAGAGCGATGAAGCACACTGCAATGACACCATTACCGCCACTCGCACAGGTACAGTGACCATCTCCCATCTCTCTCTAGCTCTCTATTTTTCAGCTATACGTCTCAAACGAGATCAGTTTTCTTAATTACTGTTTCCATCATGCTCTGTCTTTAAAAAGTTTTATTCTCTTAAGCCTACTACATACTACATCTCGCTTCGGTTTGGGTAGGCGCTGAGATCTTCCACCGGGAATAAAGTCATTGATATCTACTATATAAAAATAAGTCGGGCTTTCCTTCCTGACTCCAGAACGCAAACCAATTTCCACAATTTTGCATTCGTTAGAAAGGTCTCGGGCTGTGTGAGGCTTACAGCAAAGAAAATTGCGGCGGGTAAGTGTAAAACGCGGGCGAAGCCGCTGGGCGGAAAGCTAGTTTTATAAGCTAATTGTATAATTTTGAGAGAATAGAAGACTTGTGGGTAGACTAATACAATCAACAAAGTGTTACAGTAATTTAGCTAATTATATTTAACAATACCATCTGGTAACAAAGCACCCAGGATGTTTAGATTTGACTTTTAGGGCGAAACTGTTAAAGCTTGTTTCATACATTAGATAAATTTAGTCATATTAAAATAACCTCGATTTTCAGTTGAATGCCGTGATGGCGAATTCATTTGCGGCGACGGGGCCTGCTTGAATCCTTCGTTTGTATGCGACAACAACGAAGACTGCAATGACGGGTCCGATGAAGCTGATTGTAGTACGTATAACTATTTTCTGGCCTTTAGTCTAGTATTAGGTTGTCGGAAAATGCAGGACGCACCAACGATAAGAAACGGAAGTTCAGTGTTAGCAGATAAAGTGAAACATTCAAAAACTATGACAATAGTCTATTTATTATATCTAATTCTCTTTATCTCAAAAATAAATCTTGGTGCTCAATGAAAAGCTCATGTATTGTAACATTTCAATGAACTATTGTATAGCCACAGAACATATAATTACCAAATATAGGTGTATATGTTTTAATGAGTTGTCATGAAATACTGTCACAGTAATTGGCAACCACTATTACTTAGGCTAGAGTGAAGTTGGTTGGTTTTGTCACTATAATAATTGATATGAGAAGTTTATACTACCGATCAACATCGGACGCAGTTTGCTACTTTCTTAGATTGCTATAAATGATGAGAGGTAACGAAATATTGTAATTTTCAAATAACATCCATAAAACATAAATTCTTAGGCCTTCATAGATACATCACTGGTTCACACAAGATGATAGTTGACCTAAATAGTTGGCACAATTATTATACTTAGCTATTTTACACTTAGGCACTGAAGCTTAACATGCACAATCTATTTCAAGCACGTATTTATTTCACTGAAATATTGATGCACACGGAACACTTTTACATAACACTAATGTATATGTCTGTACTTTTGTGTATTCTTTCTTTGAAAGCTGTTTCTATTGGATTTTGTATTTATCATACAAGTTGCTACACGAAATTGCTTCAACTAGTAAGCAATAGGCATTAATAACGTGAAGTAACACTGAATAGAATTGGTGCGCAAATTTTGGTGCGCAAAATGGGAATATTCCACACTAATAGTCACAAAAATCAGTTTAATTCTAGTAATAGCTGGACGTTATGTATTTGTTTTAAATATTTTCGATAAGCTCTGAATGTGGGCTAGTGGGATTATGAACCGAGCTTCACAAACTGTTGAGAAGCTCGGTTAATAAGATATGTTAATGCAGCGACGGCGCGGTCCGCGCGGTCCCCCCCGCCCCCCTGCCTGGACAATGAGTTCACATGTTACAACAGCCGATGCATCCCGTTGGAACGGCGCTGTGACAACTTTTACGATTGCACAGATTTCTCTGACGAACAGAAGTGCCTCTTTGGTGATTGAATGCCCTGTAAACTCTCAATCCCTTTGTCTTGTAGAATTTGCCGTATGAGTATTTAATTGAGTTGGCTTTTCTGTGTTCCTGCCCCTTGATTTTAGATATTGTAGCATTTTACTATTTTTTTTGGTACTCGTATACTATATCCTGTATTAGAAACTGTACTAGCACTTGGCTTAGTCCTTTAATTACGTCTTAGTGTTTTTAATTTTATGTACTTATGTATACATACCTCTACAATTCAAGAACTTCTTTTATTGAATATTTTGGGCTAAAATATAATCTTGTCATTTTTATCCATTTGTTCTCATTTTTGTTAAACAGCAGTGACTTTTTTTTAGTATATTTCCTTTATATGTTGTATAAATAGCGACATTCCATGAGATGTTAACTACTCTTCAGTGCATGAAAAACAACCTCTGTGATTGCACCTCTCAATACTGATGTCGAAAACGACACTACGATTCGTTTAAGATTGGTTTTCAAATTTTGGAGCTTGTACCATCATTGCACGTTGAACAGCAGTAGGTAGCGGTAGTTTGGGTAGTTTTTTTTTTAGAATTTTTTAGTATTGTTATTTTTTTATTATACACCCGTAGTACGAGTTCCGCTTGGTTTGAGGAATTTAGTGCTTTGTAAAAATTCAAACATTGGTTTGTAATAAAATTTTTGCTTATACACTTTTTCTTTATAGGGCACAATAATGGCTACTATACTACACCTTCTGGCTTTACCACCACTAATAGAGGTAAGATATTATTTAGTAAGCTTTATTTTTTTAAATATTTTTTGCTAAAGCACTAAGCTTTTTTGGACACTGCTACTCAAACAGAAGTATCATCTTGTTTGCCTTTACGAAAAACTAAGAGTTTCAGAATCCCCAACGGCATAAACGAAACAGGGTGGGTGTGTTTTATTGCCAGTAACCGTTAAATAAGTAAAAACATTTTTTATGTATATGAATAAATAAAGTTATGTTAAGTATTTTCCATGTTATGGAAATGAATCATGAATTAATAACAAGTTTATACCTACACGCTGCATCAAACTATTATTTCAGGATACCATCCCTACCCATCTCGCCCTGAAAGACCCAGACCAGGTAAGCCAATTTATAGTTACTTAGCTATTCAAAGTAAGATATTTTTTCTTATTACTCGGTTATAAAAAAAATACTTTACATTTGTTATGAACAAATGAAAAGTAGTTTTAACAAGTTAATTTATATGATTAACATGCTTTTCGCCCCACGTTATAAAAGATTTTCTTGAGGAAAAATGTATTTTATCGTATTAAAAAATATGTACTGGCTGAATTAAGATTTAACCACATACAAAAGACTGACTTTGAGACTTATTGTGTAAAGAGTACCCAAAGAAAACTAAAAAGTATTGGCCGTTTTTTAGTCTAGGACTCAAAATCTGGGTAGGCCCGGCCCAATAAGCACAAACAATTTCATAAAATCGGCGACGCAAGAGGTTGCGGGTTCGATTCCCGCCTCGGAACAAAAATTTTTATGATCTGCAAATATTTGTTCCGGGTGTATGGGTTTTATAATTATATGCATAATAAAAATATCTATATATGTATATATATTCTATTATGTACATAATATATATGAAAAATCTAGCACCCGTAACACAAGCTTAGAGTTTATCACGGGGCTAGATGTTGCTGTGTGAATTGTTCAGCAATATTTATTTATTTATATAAGATTGACAGTGATATTGTTTTTTATTTCGTTCTAAAATAGACGACGTCGCAACAAATCCTCCCGGACCAGTGTCGACTAAATCTCCTTACGGTAAAGGACTTGCTTTCGTGTTGTCATCATCATTAACAACTGATGTTACTGATAGCTCTTCATAATTTATCTCTCTAAGGCTTGCATCGACATCACTATTTTTCTCATTGAACTCTTAAGCTCAGAGCTTATCTTGGGACTTTATATTGTTATGAATTGTCTTGCGACATTCATTAGATTATTTCAAAATATTTTGACAACGAATTTATCTTTTAACTACATATTTTATATATTTTAAAGGAATAAAAGAAATGTTTACGATACAGTTAAACGTATAAACAGCTTATTATCGTAATTTTAGTTTTTTTTACAACTATAGCAAATGAAATAACTTAATGTGCTTTTATATCATAACTATCTCATTTATTAAAGCTAAAATCTTCATGGTTTGTGAAAATTAAAACTCAAACCATATCATTGGTAGCATTGGTTATAGCTGTATTTGAAATATCATTCACATGGGTTTTAGTTTTAGATGTATGTTATAATTTTTATTTTACTTTTTGTTTTAATTTTAGATTATCCCTACAACCCAGAACCACAAACAGAGATTCCTTATGACCCCTATGCTTCAGGATCTGATAGTATGTATAATTAAATTAAAAATTATTTTTTATATTTACTTGTTTATTAATTTACAATAATGTTTTGTGCTGAATACGGATTTTTATAATTGTTTTATTTTTATCAAAATAATTACGTTTTCAAACACTCGATGAGTTCACTTATCATGCAGCCAGATTTTGTACTTTATTATTATCATTGTTTTTTTGTTTTCTCACATTTATTTTTTATTTAGATGAATCGACTGACCGTTATGATCCTTACAACGAAGGAGGCCAATCTGGTGAAATAGATGGTAGGTTTCATTATTAATTATCATTGTAAGCATTCATTTACATGAAATAAAATCATTAATTAAATTTTATATATTTAACCTAAATCTGACCATAGGCGTCAGCTTGATAATTTATCTTGGCGAGCTACTCAATGTTTATTATCTTCCATCTGATATCATTTATATATATTCTTACCTAGGTTATTCAACTAATAAGATCATTATTTTGTTATTATTGATTAAATTATTATTTTATTATATTCAGATCGTGATCGTTACGACCAAGGACGCCAGCCCGATAATCGTGGTGGTGGGTTTTTATGAGTTATTTTTATCATTTAATGTTGGGTTGAAAATGCTTTGTTTTTTTAACGTTTATTTTTTTATTTAGATCAATCGACTAACCGCTATCCATACAACCAAGGCGGTCAACCTGGTGATAGATATGGTAGGTCTCCTCATGTTTTACCTATTATTTGAACTCATTTTATTTTTGTTATTCATATTGAGATAAACTGGCAATACACGAACCTTATTTACGTAGACTATTGATCAACCGTTTCGTCCCAAAACGTGGGACTTCATCAGGATCAAGACACTGCAATAACACGGATCACGCCCGCTCGACGGTCCGCAGTGCACTGATTTTTGTTATTATTTGAAGAAAATAGATTTATTTATTTTATTATTCCCGTTATTTTTCCTTACTGAATTAGTGTACAATTTTCAATAGTTTTTGTCTCTTAATAGATCATTTATTTCCAATGTTTATGTCTCTTTAGTTATTAATCTGTTTTTATTTTTTTTTATTTATTTAGATCCATCGACAAACATCTATGATCCTTCCAACCAAGGAGGCCAATCTGGTGATAGAGATGGTAGGTTTCATATTTTTGCTATCTCAAACAAAGTCACGTATTATTTACAAAACCAAAGTTACATTTATTTTATTTTAACTTATGAATCTTATGCAATCAATTAATTTTTTATAATCATTGTTTTATTAGTTTTTGTTCATTTCATCATTATTTATATTTCTATTCAGATCGTGATCGTTACGACCCTAACCAAGGACGTCAGCCCGATAATCGTGGTGGTGGGTTCTCATCAGTTATTTTATTATTTTTATGCTGGGTTTAAAAAGCTTTGTTTTTTTAACGTTTATTTTTTTATTTAGATCAATCGACTCACCGCTATCCATACAACCAAGGCGGTCAATCTGGTGATAGATATGGTAGGTCTCCTCATGTTTTACTTATTTGGAACTTTGAATTCATTTTTTTTGTTCAAAATCCAGTATATATAAATAAAAGAAAATAGAAAGCCACGTTTTTGTTATTTTTTTAAAGAAAAAATATTTTTTTTTTACATTCAGTATGAGCCATTATTTTCCTGTTATGTTTTTCTTACTGAATTTGTTTACAATTTTCAATTGTTTTTGTCTCATAATACATCATTTATTTTCAATGTATCTCCTATGTTATGTCTCTTTAGTTATTAATATTATGTTTTAAAAGTTTATTTTTTATTTATTTAGATGAATCGACAAACCGCTATGATCCTTCCAACCAAGGAGGCCAATCTGGTGATAGAGATGGTAGGTTTCATATTTTTGCCATTCTAATGCTTTTGTTCAAACAAAATCACGTATTATTTACAAAACCAAGGTTATATATTTTTTTTTTACCTTTTGAATCTTTAACGATCATTTTATAAAACGGGAATTACTCACGTATTAACACAGGAGTTACAACTCTCGACGTTTCGACCACAACTTATACGAATAGTTCATTTTTCTTCTCTTTCGTTTTTAATCATTGTTTTATTAGTTTTTGTTCATTTCATCATTATTTATATTTCTATGCAGATCGTGATCGTTACGACCCTAACCAAGGACGTCAGCCCGATAATCGTGGTGGTGGGTTTTCATGAGTTATTTTATCATTTTTATGCTGGGTTAAAAATGATTTGTTTTTTAACGTTATTTTTTTATTTAGATCAATCGACTAACCGCTATCCATACAACCAAGGCGGTCAATCTGGTGATAGATATGGTAGGTCTCCTCATGTTTTAACCTTATTCTTAATTTAAATTACATATTTGTACTAACTTTTTTAGGTTTAAAGTACTATATTTAATAATAATTGTTAAATTATGTGGCCGACCCTATGATTACGACGATAAACAAAGTAATTTATATTATATACAAAATCAAAGTTATAATATTGTAGTAAACATAATTTTTTTTTTTAATTAAATCTTAATACAATTTTATCATTCTGATTGCTGCCGTAACAACCCTTCAGTAGTATCTTTTACCTTTACCATATACGTTATTCGTTAGATAAAATTGTGGTTGTTGTGGGTGACGTCTATTGATTTGCTTTGCTTTTTATAATTTTTATGTTAATTTTTTTTTAATTATTATTTTAATGTTTATTTTTTATTTAGATCAAACGACTTATCGCAATGGCTATCCATACAACCAAGGAGGTGAATCTGGTGAAAGAGATGGTAGGTCTCCTCATTTTATTCATAATCCTATTTGTTCCATTCAATATACAGATTATACAAAAAAAAATCCTAATTTTATTCTAGTTTAATACGTTTTTGTTTTTTTCTTTTATTCAGTTCAATCTGGCAATAATCCTTACGTTCCCGAAGAAAATCCAGAAGGTACGTTTTGTTAGTATGGAAATTAAAACTTAATCTTTAATCTAACAATCTTATTCAAGTGTGCTAGTTATTATAAAAAAAAAAAAATTATAATGGTAAAACACACTTATATCTATTTTTATAAACCAAAAAAATTTATCAAAAGTTATTTTTTAGTTTATAAATATTGTGAACATTATGAATTTATAAAGGAAAATATTATGTAAAAATATTTTTTTTGTTTTGTTTAGATAACGAAGTTAACGGATATACCACTCGTAGACCACCAACGATACCATCTAGATACCCTGGTTTGTTTTTATTTATTTTTTATAATTTATATTATGTTATTTTTTATTCATCAGCGATACCAAGCCTAAGAGAGAAATAAATATTGCCGGAAAATTCACACAACATCTAGTCCTGTGGTAAGCTCGAAGATTGTGTTACGGGTGCTAGATTTCTGATATACTTAATATAATACACATTTATTATAGATACACATACATATCTTATTATACATATTATATAACAACCGGAACAAATATCTGCACATTGTACAATTTTTTGTTTTGAGACGGGATTCGAACCTGCAACCTCCTGCGTCGCAAGAACACACGCGTTCAATATTTCTTCCTTTATTAATCCGAAGTCTTTTATAGTGTTTGTAAGGTTGAAGCGTCGATTAAGATACGTTTTTTTTTATAAAATATTTCAAAAATGGTTGCGTTAAAAATGTTTAACTGTCCGGATTTTAAGACACTGACGTCGTGTTGGTATATATATAGGTTCATCAGTTGCCTGCAAACTATATGAGTGGCGTTGTGAAAACGGACCATGCATAGACATTGGGAAGAGATGCAACGGCAAAATTGACTGTCCCTTAGACTTCAGTGATGAGTTCGATTGCCCCGCTGGCAGTAAGAATCACAGATTACCTATGTGTGTCGGCATTAACACGGGATGTTGGCTAAGTTTTTTAAATAAAGAATACAACAAAAACGTTTACGTTGTAAAAAATACAGTACCAGCGATCAAATCATGATTGTAACTGGCTGATTATAATAACTAAAATAAGCAACAGTCACAATTGTAAAGGCTTCAGTTAAATTTTTGATGTGAATAAATTATATCCGCCCAACGTAACTTAAAAAATAAAGTTGTCGCTGATTTATATTGTTTATACTTTTGCCATAATCTCAAAAAGTAACACCTAACATTGTATATTCCGAATATTAACAAAAAACTGACAATGTTAGCGTACACAAACTTTTATTTTACCTAACTTTATTAACTTTATACTTATTAATTAACGGCACGCTGAAAATAAGAATTCTTTTGTAAAAAATAAGACGACTTAAGTCCGTAACAAAAGTATAAAAATGTCTTGGTGCATGAGGTGACTAAAAAACTACTGAAACCGAAAATTGTGAAGCTATTCTAATCAAAGCTAAAAAAGTAACTATAAGAAATTCGTCTCATTCTACTTAATCATTATAAAACAATTATTTTCAGGCCCACCTTCTTTGGATCTTAGAACATATCCAGATAACCAGACAGTCAGATTTGGTAAGTTGTTATTATTTTTTACGAATATTTGAAAACACTAGTTTTTAACTCGAACAAGGGATTGACTAGGTACATGTATAAAATTATTCTTTATCAATCTTGATTTAAAGTGATAGTCGTCTCTGTTCTATTGTTTTTTTCTCCAAAAAATAATTTAAAAAAATATTTTTTTAATTTACCTTTTCAATTTAAAATTAATTTTTAATATTGAAAATATTCTAAAATATTTCTTTCTTCCATGGTGGTGGTACAGCTCCGTTTGGTGAGTCGGTTTTGCCTGAATACTTGTCTATGGGCAAAATAACGGGTGTCAAAATAATCATAACATTATGAATGATATAATTAATTTGGGTTAATATTATTAAACACAACATTACACATTTACACGTCGCGTTTTTTCACAATTACGCAGTTTTCATAATTATTAATCAACATAATTCTAAGTTTATCTTAAATATTTTTTTAAGTATAGATACGATTATATTGTATTTTTTTAATTTTATTAAACATATTTTACACAATAATCTGGATTACAATTGCATGTTTAAAGAATCCGTATTTGATTTGGTTTAATGATACTTATAAAATAACAGTTACTTACACTTCAAGAATATTAAAATATTGGATATTATTTTAAATAAATATATTTTATAATCACTCAGCACCTTCACACAAAATAAGAATACTCGTATTGTAATAGGTAACTTATGAATGTTAATGTCTTGTGCAGATATCGAAATCAGATTATATAAGTCATATGGTACATTTTGAGGCATGATTAGGACTACTTCGTAGCATGTTGGGTCTAAAGAAAACACAACGTTCATAAAGAAAATGAGTTTATCTTATACTTACTTAAAATAAAAGTATACAATGATTACATCATCATACATCTCATTACCAATTTTGTATGATAGAAGGTATAACTTCGTTCGCATAGAAGATCGCAATATCATTCAAATAACATCTCGATAGCATAATGCAAGATGTAGAGATAGCTTGAGATAAAAATATTAATTCGACACTCTAGAAAGACATTTAATCCATCCTGGATTTATTCTATTTTTTTAAAGCATCTTAGACACAGAATACTAGTATTTAAGTTTTAAATTTCCAGTAAAAGACATCGTCATTACTTGTTTGCATTTAAATTTGTTTGTAGAATAATTCAGTCTATTGCGGGTTTAGTTAGCTAGCTTGTTAGAGCTTGACTTTAGTAGCTAGAGGTAAACTCTACATCTCGCGATATGCTTGGTCATAGAAGCTGGATAAATCAGAGGGAATATGTGAATACCTTGTGCGCATGAGTTGGAGACGAATGTTGTAGGTGGTGATGTGGTGTTCATCTGCCGTGATGAGGGTCCCCTGCGGGCGCCGGTCCGCTGGATCAGGGAGAGGAACAGACCCTTGAAATCAGGCACCACCGACAGGAACGGGCGTCTGGAGATGTACAAAGTCACTGTAAGTATACTTCTACACTTGAAATTATATTATGTATCATACAAATCTATCTAGGTACGCAAGTAGGTATATTATATTAAATACCTTTATCAGAAATCTAGCACCAGAAACACAAGCTTCGAGCTCTCTATTTTTCAAATAATGGTGTTTTCTAAGTTTTTAAATAATCAAAACAACTCATCAGCTTTAAAATATTCATGATAATTTTATTATTGATATAACACGAGTAATTTATTGAAAAGCAGAATAATCACATGCATATTTTGACACAGATTAGTCAAATTAAAATAATGTACCCTTTTTAAATAGTTTGTTGGTTTTTCTGCAGACTGCTGATTCTGGCACTTACATCTGCCAAGCTCCAAGGTACTTAGGCAAATCCGGCTCCGAAGTACGTGTCGAACTCAATGTAGAAAACCAAAAACGTAAGTAATATATTTTGATTTCAGCTAAGAATAAGGATGTTATAGTAAAACCATTTCTAAAATGAACGCCCCTCCACCGCGGTTACACGTACATGCAAAAAGGTGTATAGATACAACACACATAAATTGATCTTTGTCATTAGATGTTCATTAACGTATAAGCAAACGGTATCACTTTGACAGACAGATGAGCCAATGTTACAGTAAAGTTGTAGCACGCACACAAGTATAGTGATGCAATAAGTATTTCCTCTCACACGTTGAAATCATCACGGTTTTGTGGAGGGGAGTTCATTTTTAGAATGGATCATCTAATCATCTATACTTATATTGATGTATTAAACCAATTTTTTATTCCGCATTAAACTCAAAGGTGGTTTATTAAAAAAAAGATTTAAAAAAGACCTTGTTTAATTGATACAATGGTAAAATCTGTATTTTTATATATCAAAGACTACGTACATCTATAGTTCTATTAAGTTAATTCGTTTTTTGGCATCGCTTAACATGAATACGATTGTTCCACAGCTGTTTTTTACGGGCCTACATTCGTGGCTTGCAAACCCCATGAAGCTACTTGTGGGAACGGGGAATGTGTTCCGAAATCTGCCGTTTGTGACGGGAAACCTGACTGCTCTGACAACACCGATGAGGATATGTGCAGTAAGTATTTAATTTATGTAATTATGCAATAATTTTCAGAAAAGTTACATACCATATTATTGTAAGGAACAGCAAGAGTTTATATATGTATACTCCAACCAAAATGTTATAAACCAAAATTGAAAGGATATAAACCCTATTGAGTCCAAAAGTTGTTCCATATTATGTTTTCTATATTTAAACTCAATTGGTAAAAACATTTTTTTTTTATAAGTTATTACACAATTAGAAATTAGTTTAACAGCAACCTTTTTTTTACACGACATCCAACTTGGAAGTTGCTTGGTCTTTAATGGTGTAAAACTGACGCTTCTTAAACCTCCAAAGACCAAGCCTAAGCCAAAATTGCATAAGCAAGATCTTTTGAGATCAGTTTTGGTGTGCAGATATTTCTATAACCATCTCTTTCAGACTACAACGGTCAATGCGAGCCCAACCAGTTCCAATGCGAGAACACCAAGTGCGTCCTCAAATCCTGGCTGTGTGATTCCGATGACGATTGCGGCGATGGCTCCGACGAAAGGGGATGCCGTGAATCCGAATCTAATTCCGTCTGTTTGTCCACTGAGTTTGCTTGTCACAACAACTCTCAGTGTATCCGTAAAAGTTTCCACTGCGATGGCCAAGCTAACGACTGTCTCGATGGTTCTGATGAAGTTGGATGCAGTAAGTTTATTTATTTATTATTATTGATATATCTTTTAAAATAAAATTATGTTTCCGTGGAAAAAAAATATGCTTTACCAAACAGTAAATGGAGTAAACTTTATTGTTTTGAATAAAAAAAAAAAAATTAAAAATTGTTTATTTTCTGTTAATTTTTTTTTTTTATTCAAAACAATAAAGTTTACTCCATTTACTGTTTATTAAATGAATACATTATTAAATGTTTATTTATTTAAAAGTTTTAATATTTTCCACAACAATATTTTATACTGTACAATTACCTCCGTGACAATTATGCTCACAATTAGGTTAATATACTAACACTATCTTAATTAACATTCACATGTACCTAAGCAATGTGAGTGAAACTATTGGAAATAACGGCCCGTATACATTTCTCGTGTCTAATTTAAAATTTTCTGTTTCTACAAACTTCTTTTCATTCAAATTTCATTCTCTTTATTTATCTAAACCGGTAAACTTCACAGGCAAAGTGTACATCACCAAACCGCCTAAGCCAACTAACGTGAAACTGAACGCTGGTGACACTTTGGTGCTGAGCTGTGAAGCTGTGGGTGTGCCAGTACCTATCATCTCGTGGCGTCTCAACTGGGGTCATGTCCCATCCAAGTGCTCTTCCACCAGCCACAATGGAGTTGGTCAACTTACTTGCCCCGATATGCAGGTAAGATCTGATAACATCATTATTTAATCCATCATTTCAGCCATCGAACGCCCACTGGACAAACGTGTCTCTTGGAGGAATATCTCTAGTATTTTTGTTAACCCATTTTACGTCCCACTATTGGGCAGTACACGGGTCTCCCCATCAGAACTCAATGTCTTGATGGATTTGTTATAATCACCACGCATACGAATGTAGAGGTGATTACAGTAAGTTACTAAAAACGGCGCTCCACCTCTGGATTTTACATTATAAAATATGTATGTGCTTTACTTTAAATAGGTGCTTTAACAGTGAAGGCAAAAATTGTCAGTAAACCATGAGGATTCATATTCTTAACTTTGAACTACATAGTTTAAACTCATGTGGTATTTAATAATCCGCAGTTAGCCTGCGTGATCAAGCCCAAGTCTCTCTCGTCAATGGATAAGTCCCAGTATCCCAGCAGTAGGAACGTCAATATTACTTATGTTGATGTTTTTATTATTAAGACTAAAGTATAATTTTTGTCTGGAGGAAGTTAGGGGAGGCCTACGCCGTTAAGGCGACTGTTGCAGAAACTAGTGATAGTGATTAATATAGTACCTAATAAGAAAAGTTAAGCTAAATGCTAAAATAATTACAAAATAACCATTGTAAACTGCATTAGAATAAAGGCTTTTTTATTTATTTATTTTATTTATAATTTCTCAACAGATTGAAGACAGCGGCGCGTATTCTTGCGAAGCGATCAACAATGTAGGAACTGGTTTCGCTACTCCTGACTCCATCGTGTATGTCGGCCAGAACAGCCCTTGTCCGAATGGCTTCTTCAACAGGTCAGTTTATAGACAATTGCTTAGTTATAATAGTCTATCATAGTGACATTGCGTGTAAAATAAATGCAACATAATATCTTTATGGTATCTTTATTGGACGACAATAATTATCCTAGCATAATTATGGAAATTGATTCATGATTAGATTTCAATCATAACAGGTCAAAACATTTTAGTATGGTCCTACTAAAATAAAGGTAAAATATTATGTATTTATAGTAGATACTCTGAGAAAGTTTTTTTTTATAATCACCACGCTTATCTAGACAATTAATTCTGAGTTCGGAACTACATGCAATACAATACAAAAGCACCAAAATCAAAACACATGAATATAACATAAAAAGAGACACGTACAATGGGCGGCCTTATCGCTAAAGAGCGATCTCATCCAACCTTTGGATGGAAAAAAGAGATGATATTTTAATAAGACAGGTATACACGGCACGTAACGCTAATAAAATTGTTATTTTTTCCAGCGAGGCTCAATACCCTCAAGACTGCATCCGTTGCTTCTGCTTCGGACGCGCCAGCCAATGCCGCAGCGCTGACCTCTTCACGTACAACATGCCGACGGCTCTGGGAGAAGGCGGCACTCGCTTGGTCGGTGTCTCTATCACTGGCGACGGCAAAGTTCGCACTGACCAGTCCATTATTAACCACTACTACTTCAAAGCTATGAGGAACGGCGCTACTGTAAGTTTTGTTAAATCCATTTATTGATACTCGGTTAAATAAGAACGTCATAGTCCAGCGGATTAGCTGGACCAAAATATTCTCGAATAGAGACACGGAAGATGGACGGACGGGTTTGAGTAGGCTGTTGCGTCTCAAAGCAATCAACGTTTACTGAGTAGGTTTTTTTTATATTTCCTCCCGACGTTTTGGTTCCTTTTACAAGGACCGTATTCTAAAATATAGGGGGAAAAATAAAGTATACATAAATTTTCAGTAAACTTTAACCGTCAAAGTAATTTTATTTAAATATGGAACCTTGGTTTATAATGAATAAACGCTCTCTCTCAATCGCCTTTAATTATAGTTTATTCCAATTTGGTAAAGTCAATTTAACTGTCTATCGCAGGTAACTAAACTGGAATCGCGCGATCCGAACTGGCTCGGAAACTACCACCCATACCTGACTTTGCCTGAGTCTTACAACGGAAATCAACTGACGTCATACGGCGGCCGTATTCAGTACACCGTGAGCGCACACACCTATGCTGTCAGAGACGATGTTCCTGCTATAATCGTCGAGGTAAGAAATTAATTTGGATAGAAACAAGGGCAAAATATTGTAATAGGATTAAAATTATAATATTGTAGTGATCAACGATAAATAGCAAGGGATGTTGGTTACGCTTTTTCTTTGCAAAGCCGAACATAATTTAACATTATCTAAAACGTATCTATGTATTTAAAATGATTTGAAAAGATTTTGGAGTACTGAGGACTTAATTCGAAGTAATAATAATATAAAGTCAGAATTACTATTTGAGTAATTATAAAATGATATTGAAATCATATAATAATTATTTAATTAATATGAATACTTTTCTTTTACTTGCCGCATGGATAGCAACAAGTATACGCTCAAAGCATGATATTAGAGAAAGATATCCCCGTAATGATCCTGAAGGTTTGTACTTTATACATAAAGACAATATAAAATGTACGAAAATGTATTTATTATTTTGTTCATAACCATTTTGTATTACGTTGTAGTTACAGAAATTTTACGCATTGCCAACTCCCTAATCTTATACTGGAAATGACGTTAAAGAAAATGTCGGTTCTCCACTACAGCAAACTTTAATTAAAATTGTAACTATGTATTTCGAAGTTTACTGAGCATTTTAGCGTCCATTCATTATAAATAATATACATCCATACATTTATTTTATAAATAATTAAGTACCTACCTATATTATTTTCCCATAAATAAATAAGTTTATCAAAAAAGAATACTGGTTCCTGTTAATTTATTTTTGAAAGTCAGGTCAACAGTAAACTTATACATAAAATACTGTCCAATTCTAACGTTCTTAATAACTCTAGGGTAAATACGCAACACTGTACCACGTGCCAGGAAATGAAGTGCTGGACGCGAATGCTCAGATCAGCGCTCGCTTTGTGCCAGATTACTGGCTGAAGGCAGACTCCAACGGTGGGCTCATTCCTGCGACCAGGGAGGACATTATGATGGCGTAAGTGAACTTGTAAAACGTTTTCTAATACGAGTAATTTAGAAGAACTAAGTATAAATTAGGTAGGTATACCTATTAGTATTTTTAGCTTAACCGTAAAACAAGCTTCGAGCTTACCACGGGGCTAAATGTTGCTAAGTGAATTGTCCGGCAATATTTATGTACCTTTTACTAGCCGACCTGCGCGCGGGTTTGCCCGCTTTTGATAGTTTCCCTTTTACCTTTTAAACCTTACCTGGACTAGGTACTACGAACATTTCAAGACCAAAACCAGTTATTATTATCAGCTAGGTATTCGACCCTGCCGGTTCCCGAGTTTTAGTGAGACTAACGAACAGATTGGTTTTTATTTTTAAGATTTTAGTTGTCTTTGATCACGCAAGACTTTGCAGAGTACGTTTCTTACTTCTATCTTCAAATGCAGATTGGACGACGTAACTATGATTCTTCTGCGCGCTGACAACAACAACGCTGGCGTGAACTTCACCAACTTCGTTATGGAGTCAGCACAATCCATCAACAGCGACCTCGGTGCTGCCAGCTTAGTGGAAGAGTGTACCTGTCCCGAAGGTTATGAAGGACTTTCCTGTCAGGTATGTTGATGAGCCGTGTTGGTTAAGTGGGTACACTTGACTATCATTCCAAAAGTCGTGGGTTCAAACCCCGCTTAGCATGAAGGAAATATTGAGTTAAACCGTGATGTTCTAAGAACTGTGAATTGTTTAAGAAATAATAGAATAACAAAATATAATTTTGTTTGTTATACAATTGCCTTTAAAGTACTTGGCTGTTGGGTACCTACTCAAGTGAACAGCACGGAACATGTTAAATATATACAAAGTTCTCTGTATTTAATAAAGATTAAATTAAACAGCACATAACTTTTAAGCCTCGAGCAGACCGGATGCGTATACGTACACTTATGCGTGCATGTGCACGTACCACTGAGTTGTAATGTATGGAAATGTATGAGACAGGACACACCGCTTGCGTGACGTAGACGTGCGAGTAGACGTAATGTGTAGCCCTACGGAATGCAGCTCCCATGACACAAACAGGCTGCGTGACTTACGCCATGCCTTACGCAGAACAGAGCGGCAACGTCGCATTGATGACGTTGTATTCAATGGCACGCCATTATGGACGTCAAACCGAACATATTTGAACACGCACGTACCTTTGCAGTGCGTGCGAAATTACTGTCAGTTGTATTTTATTACAAAATGAAGGCGTATCTATGGAAACGGAACGTGTTTGTTGACACCAAAAATGGCGTTTGTTTATTATTAGATTTTTTACAGTCGGAATTTCACGAAATTCTCCATAATACGAATTTTCCGGATATATGTTGTCGACTCAGAATCAATATTTTTTTAAGTTTCGTTATTTAAATAGGGTTTCGATCGGGTCTTCGATAAATATGAATGTTTATACAGTCAAATCATTGTATATAGGTACATTCCGTTCATTTACCTATATCATGGACCCATTTTTTTTGGACAAGCAGAAGTCATAATTTATTCGCGTTCCCACTGCTGGGACACAGGGACTTCTCTCTTAACGAGAGAGATTAGGCCTTAATTCACCACGCTGGCCAAGTGCGGGTTGGTGAATGACAAATGTCCTTCAAACTTTTCAAAGTTCTCAGAACATGCCGGTTTCCTCACGATGTTTTGCGTTCACCGTTAGAGCACGTGTTTTTTACAGCACACATATTTTTCCAAGAAGAAAATCAGTGGTGCGCGGCGGGGTTTGAACCCACAAACTTCGGAATGAAAGTCGAGTATGCTCCTACTTAGCCAACACGGCTGTAAAAGTGTGTCTGGCAAGCAGAAGTATTCTGGCACAATAGAAGTAATATAGCTTCTTCCTCGTCAGATGAATTACTAGAACAGATGAACTCCATATACCCAATCTTCGTAACACATAGTGCACAACACCTTCAAAAACAGTAATATGGTTGCTGGAGCCGGGCACGAGGCATGCGTTGCGTTCTCAGCTCTATGGCGTAAGCGTCAGGGTAGACGTATCCGTAGCTCGGTGTGACATTGGGTTACGCCGTAAGCAGGCGCGTGACAACGACGTGGTTACGTCGATGTCACGCATACGCATCCGGTCTGCTCCAGGCTTTAATCTTCATTCTATTATGTAGGTATTATTCTTTCATTATATTATGTTATATTTTGTCCAGACGTTCAGTCTTTTATATTTTTAGTTATAACAAGATATCTGTTCATTCATTCATTCATTCTGTTCCCCAGAAATGCAAGGCTGGCTATATCCGTGAGCTTAGCGGTCCATGGCTGGGCCAGTGTGTCCGCAAGGCCTGCCCGCCTGGTACCTACGGCGACCCATCTCGCGGTAACGCCTGCAAGCCGTGCCCCTGCCCGCTAACTAACAAGGAGAACCAATTCGCAACCACTTGCTCCCTCAGATCTGATGGCTCAGTCCGTTGTGATTGCTTCCCAGGGTATGATAATAATTATAGTTATAACAATGTTTCATTTTGAATTTTCAACCTATTATCAGATCTTTAAAGTTTTTTAAAATGTAATGTGAGGTATAGATATTGTCACAAACTTGTTTGCTGAGACTTTCCCTCGATCTAAAGTATTAAAAATCAAATCACTTTATTCTTATTTTTTACATTTAATTCATTTTTCTATTTCGTAAATTATCCTTTTTTAATTTGCTAAGACAATTTTGCTAACAAGACATTTTATCGAAACATGTTTGCTACAATATAATTTCTTTACGACACAGATTTACCTCTTAAATTTACACCTCGCATGTATAAAGCTCCTAAAACCTGTCTAACTCCACACCATTAGATATGAAGGCCTGAACTGTGAGAAATGCAGTCCCGGATTCGAAGGCAACCCTATGGTATACGGCAACACATGCCAGATCCGTCCCACACACAACTGCAACCAGCTGGGAACCCGCCATGAACAGCTGTTAGACGAATGTGTCTGCAAGGACAATGTGCACGGGCGCTACTGTGACGAGTGCAAGGATGGCTCCTTCTACCTTTCCAATGACTTTAGGTAATCATCATTCATTAATAATTAATGATTGAGCCGTGTTGGCTAAGTGGGAGCACACTCGACTTACATTCCGAAGGTCGTGGGTTCAAACCCCTCTGATTTTTCTTCTTGGAAAATTATCTGTGTTTTAAGAAACACGTGCTCTAACGGTGAAGGCAAAACATCGTGAGGAAACCGGCATATTCTGAGAACTTAGAAAAAGTTTGCAGGACATGTGTCATTCACCAACCCGCACTTGGCCAGCGTGGTGAATTAAGGCCTATCTCTCTCGTCATGAGAGAAGTCCCTGTGTCCCAGCAGTGGGAACGTGAATAGGGGTGCTATGAATCATCATTCATTTATTTCTGTGAGGTAATATAGACTCTGGATCAACAAATTCGTATCAAGACTAGTCAAGAAATAAAAATTCCTAGACATATTATACAGCAATTTCAAGCTCGTAGCTTGTGTTACTGATACTAGATAATCTGATTTACTTAATAGAATATACATACGTACGTAGATCTGTTTTATTCCTGATTCCGAGGTGGAAATCGAACTCGCATCCTCCTACGTCGCAGGCAAACCTATGCCCGCAGCGCCACAGAAGTGTCAACTACCCGCGAGAAAAGACAACTACAACAAGTTCATACTAACCTTCTACTTAAGCTTGCACCACCCAAGCCACTAGATTACCTGTCAATGTCACTAATCTCTTTTAATTTTAACAGACACGGATGCGCTCTTTGCTTCTGTTCCGGCGAATCACAAACCTGCATGAGCAGCAACCTTCGTCGTAAAACCACCTCAGTCAATTTCAACGTGCCGTCTATCGTGGATGATATCCGCGTATACAATACGCTGCCCCAAGGATACGGCAACTTCCGATACACTGCGCCTGTTGAGACGGAACTTAGACCGACCCTGACAAGAGGAGGTTTGGGCTTGTCTGGCATCGATCGGTCACGACCCACTGTCTATTACTGGAGTATGCCTAGCAGGTGAGATTATTTATTTATTTATTACGATGTGTCAATAGGTTATGCATTATGACATGAATAAAGTTTCTTAAAGACTAGGCTAAATATAAATGTTAACATAACTATAGACACATACAACATGCACTAAGACAAAACAAATAAATAGACAAATAGACATCGTTTTGTACAACGGGAATTACTCACGTATTTACATAGGAGTTAAACAACTCTCGACGTTTCGACCACAACAAGAGCAGTCTTTATCAGGAGGAGTGAGCGTCCGCGAATACGTAAGTAATTCCCGTTGTACAAAATGAATAGTATAACTCACGAAAATTTTGAAAGTGAAATAGACATCGTGTTAATCACTCTTTAATTAATTTTAAAAATATTATCAGTCAGAGCCGATCTACCAGCGGTTATTTCCATTAACTAATATCTACTAAAAGTTTCATTTATAACACACAAACTATTTTACCAACTTACTAGGTACAGCATACACAGACTTGCCCACATTATGTTATATCTAACTACTTAAAAATATTAATGTTCGTTAAAAATTATGATTTTACTTTCAATTGTATTTTTAATGGGAATACTCCTATCTATCACGCGCTGAGTTCTATTGTTTACAATCGTTTCCTCACTCACTCACTTCCATTCACTCGTAGTCACGTTACCGTATTCTCACATAGTTCCTACCTACAGTTTCGCAGGAGACAAGGTGACGGCGTATGGAGGCTACCTCCGTTACACGTTGGACAACGTTCCTAGCTACGTCGAATCTAGATTGAAGAACAAGGCGGCTGATATACAACTTATTAGTGTAAGTTTCTTGTACATTGAGGTTTTTTGTATGTAAAATATTTAAGCGAAATTTTTGTGTATAAATAATTTAATAATTTGGGAGTCTTATTAGCGTTAATAGGCTGTGGTAGCCACTTTTCATGACCTCGTGATGGTCCATATGCTTGTTTCAAACTAACAAACGTGTAACGCTTTAAAAAAATATTCATCATTTATAATTATGATATGACGAAATGTAATTTTAATTTACGAGTAGGTATATTTTAGAAAAAGTAACATTTACACAAGTCTCGTTGAACTTGTATGACATCACGCTGTTTAATAGTAAAATTTCATCATTTTATTTTCGTTTACAGGACAACCATCTGACCTTCCAATACTTCGGTGACTTCAAGCCATCGTACGAAGGCGTTCTGAACGTCAGCGTTCAACTCCTAGAAAAGGGCTGGCAGAGGTATGTCTTCTCCAATAACAGAAAACCCATGATAATAATCTCGTAACCACAGATAAAAATATTAAATTAATCACGCTGATCTGTAAATAATACTGAACAACGTTTTTGCATTTATTTCGATTTGTCAATAACTAAATCCCGTATAGGTTGTTGCTAGCCAGTGATGTTAAACCATGGTTATTATTAAACTATATCTATCTTTACGTTAACCATAGATAAATTATAACCATTTATTTCCCTACAGATCTGACGGCAAAGAAGTACCCCGAGAACACTTCCTCCTAGCTCTCGCAGACGTAAAGACGATCCTGATCAAGGCTACGTACTCCACGGACTCTATCGCTAAGCCACTCTACGCCAGTATTGAGACCGCGTCAGACGATGGCGATGGTCCCGCAGCCTTGCACGTAGAACAGTGCGTCTGTCCTCCGGGCTACGTCGGCACTTCTTGTGAAGATTGCGCGCCTGGTTTCACTAGGTAAGGACTATAGCATAGCTGAAATGTTTATACTTTTCCACTCTACATGACAGTACATCGACAATATCCCAATTCGCAAGACCAATTACCTATATATTATAGGATTTTTTATGATGGTGACTATATATTATTCGACTTAAATATTGACATAAATTGTAAATTTGCAGAGGCGCTGGCGGTTTGTACTTGGCTCACTGTGAAGAGTGCCAATGTAACGGTCACTCCAAGAACTGCCACCCTGAGAATGGAATTTGCTACGTAAGTTATCAATTAACTATCTATTAACTATCCTGCTTGAAAAGCTGGAGATATTTGTCATAATGAACCTTACACCATAGTACCTACTAAGGACACAACGTTCACAATTGTTTAATCCACAGAACTGCCAAGACAACACCGAAGGAGAACAATGTGAGCAGTGCAAGAGTGGCTACGAACGTGACGGTTACGATAACTGCATTCCCATCGAAAACATCGGAGAAACCACCTCATCTAGACCATGCCGGTAAGACTTTTCTCATATTTTATTATTATGGTTCAGGTACGCTACTAAACTTGCATTAGGTCGAGTTAGAACATAGAGAAATATGTAGGTAGAAAAGGCAAATAAAGTGTTACTTTCTATTGAACTATTGAATAAGAAACTTTTTTGCTTTTTAATAATGTTCTCTAATCAAGATTACTCGTATTGACAAACATTTTCAACCAATGTCACATCAAAACTACATATATTATCCATAGATGTAAATACTATATTATCCACGTTTCTAGCTGCGACTCACGTGGCGAGGAACGGCCTTGCGAAGATGGCCAGTGTACCTGCAAGAGGAACGTGGAAGGAGAAAACTGCGACCAATGCCGCGCGGGCACCTTCGGCCTGTCGTACGACAACCCTGAAGGCTGCACCGAATGCTACTGCTCCGGTGCTACCACGGAATGCCAAGAGGTACAATTTAACTGTTGAACCTTGGATTACACTGTCGTAACACAACACTGATGGCTTTATCGTTTGCTACTGCTCTGAACCCATTCTTTTAGGTTTTAGTGTTTGTGTGTAGTGGTAACCTCCACTGAATACCTAAAAGAATTATTGAACTGATCATGCTGACAAGCGATAATGTCATATTCTCTAAGAATAGCATCTCTTCTATTCCCTTCATACGGACTCAGGGATCTACTAAAGTACCAGAAGCGCAGAAGCGCCGTTCTGATTTCTTCGCCAACTTACTGCGATCTATCCATCTCTTTTCACAAGGTGGTTATACTCTTCTAAGTAGTAGTATGTTTCTATTCATCATCATCATCATGTCAGCCGTTGGACGCCCACTGCTGGACATAGGCCTCCCTTAATGATTTCCATTTAATGCGGCTGGACGCGACCTGCATCCATTGCGAGCTAACCGCTTTGACCAGGTCATCTGTCCACCTTGTTGGCGGACGTCCAACGCTGCGTTTGCCGATCCGTGGTCTCCACTTGAGAACCTTTCGGCCCCATCGGCCATCTGCTCTCCGTGCTATATGGCCTGCCCATTGCCACTTCAAAGAGCTTATCAGTTGGGCTAGGTCAGTGACCCGCGTTAAAAGTAAAAGTAAAGTAAAAGTAAAAATGGTGAAGCACCAGCACCACGTATCAGATCCATATGTCATCACTGGCAACACACACTGGTTGTGAACTTAATCTTAAGGCACTGAGGTATTTTGTATGTTTCTATTAGAGAGAGTCAATATTGATGATTATTTATCTACAAACTACCGTACCTAATATTCACATCACCTTTATCATGACCTATCCTTATAACTACAACTTTAACAGGCTAACCACTACTACCGAACCGCAATCCCTGCTCCGATATTGGGCGACAACTATGGAGGCTATACAATGGTGGATCTCCGGGATAATACGTTCATCAACGAACATTTAGTGCCTGTTCCACACAAGAGCGAGCTGATGTATGTTTTCCCGATCCCTGCGGCGACTGGCTTAGAATTGTACTGGTCTCTACCCTTCCAATCACGTAAGTTCTTCTGAATCAACCACTATAAATTAGAGGTATAAATTGATATAATATGAAAAAAAATAAAAATTGATCTATACATAAGAGGTTGGTTGATGTTGATGGTGGCTAATAAAACGTATGTATGCCATGTGTTGCTAGCTTAACTATTACAAGTACCTCATAATATCTTTCTGTGATCGTCAAACTGATTATGGGATTTATTTACCAGCAAACAGCGTCATTCTCTAAACTGTGTCGACTTGCATCAATCGCCAACCCGCCTGGTAGTGGTAGCGAAATTATCGAATCCCAAAAATTATAGAAAACATGGTTTCTATTGAGCGTGGGTCTCCCCCATTAATCATTGCTCAATAGTAAAACTTTTTATAGATTAATAGAATGCTAATGAGTTTTAATATAATTAATTGAGCTAACAATAATAACAGAGGACAAAATTGTCTATGAAACTTATAAATTATCGTCCTTATCAGGTAACCGTATCCTATCGTACGGTGGAAACCTATCTTTGCGTCAGGAGTTCCAGAGCAACGATGGCTACATTCAGACCTCGGAGTCTGGAGATGATGTGGTGTTGGCTTCAGACGATCTCTACCTCAGCTGGTATAATCCAGAGCCATTCAGATCGGGTGAATCTAAGGTTAGTGGAAGGCTATAAAAATATTCTTATATAATAAAAAGGTAGATAATACTCCATATTATTTTTCAGCTCAATCGGCCGAGTTTACGAGTATTAGCGAGACTAATGAACAGTATTAATCATTTTTTTATATAGATATAAATGTTGAAGAAAACTTTACCTATTCATTCACAGAGCTTCCAAGTGCCCCTGCAAGAGACAGGATGGACCGTAATGAACACCGGCCAGCCCGTAACCAGGGCAGAGTTTATGCGAGTGTTGAAGAACTTGGGACGTATTCTGGTGAAGGCAACTCTGGCACCTAACATCTTGTCGACTTCCATATCTGATGTCTCTATTGACATCGCTACTGAAGTCTACCAGCCGAACTTACAGATCGCTAAGAATATCGAGGTACGTGGAGATAGTTTTTTTTTTGTATTCATCAACATCACCTCGTTTTTTTACGTTTTCACTGCTATTATTAAACAGGGACTTCTTCCGTCGTGACGGAGATATCGACAAGGATCACGTGTGGTAATGGTACCACACCCAAGTGATAGTGGCACGCATTTGTTCCTTCTTAGAACCTTCTCAGGGATAATAGGTATCAGAAGACGGGCAAAAGCGTCATTCTACTTAATGTACCAATTTACTGCGATCAACTACCTGCCTGGTAGGCTTGGTGATAATACCAAATTCCCCAAGTTATCTTAATAGGGAGTCGCCTTATCCCTGTGGCGCGAAGTTGTTCTGATGATAATGTGTATTTTCTTCCTTCGTTCACTTAGCAGGTTCGGCTTATGCTGTGTTTTAAATCTATTTATAATCTACTAGATTTGCTCTTGCCCACCCGGACACCTCGGCACAAGCTGCGAGACCTGCGCTGCTGGCTATTACAAGAACCAAGAGTCCTGTGTTCAGTGCCCTTGCAACGGTCACGACTGCCAACTCGACACGTATGGACAAGTTGTCTGCAATTGCCGACCACCTTTTACTGGACGCGACTGCTCTGCTAAAGGTATTTACTGATGTTTGCGGTTTTTTTAACTATCCTTGCCACATAATTGAAAACCTTGTTAAATTTCATCGGAATATCTTTAACTTGATTTTGTTAGGTATCTACTTATTTTTCTAAAATATTGCCAATCCATCTAAATAAATGTATTAATTATTTCTTTCTAAATTATTGCCAATCATAAACACAAGGTAAAGTACCTCTGTCAACGCACAAGATGAATATTAAATATTTAAACGAATGGAGTTTTTGGTAGCCGTTATCAAAATTTTCTTGAAAATCTTATCTAATATTGTTATAATAATGACTTTTTCTTTCATTCTATTTCTTCGCTGTTATTTAACGAATAATCACCTTTGAATCAGCAAAGACGTACAAATACTTGATTACATTAGCCAAAGGGCACCTTAAAGTACCTAGGTACTCAAATGAACCTGCACAGAACAGGTAAAATAACTCACCTATTTACCAGGACTACTAATGGAATTGCACCCAACATTACATGAAGACTACGACTCTGACTACAGACAGATCAAGTTGGTTTGCAAGTACCGCGCGCCAGAACCTCTGTCCATCAAGTTTATCCTTAATGGCATACAGATTGGTTCCACGAAACCGTATAATGAATCCACGTTAACCAATGATGGGTGGCAAGGAGAGCACACAGTGGAAGTTCTATGGGATACAAGAGAAGATGGGAAGATTTATGAGTGTGATGCGGTTACTCAGCGTGGTTCTACTATTGGAGTCTTGTTCGCTGATATGCGACGGTCCGCACTGAAAGGTGCTCTTTGTGTCTGTAATGCCAGTGTTAGGGATGTTGTTACCAAATTTATAATTTATTTCGATTTGTAAATCATGAACCTTTTACTTCATCGAATTTATCAGAACTGATTCTTAAGCTTGTCTCTTTTTACTTCACTTAATCATTATTCCAATTTATTGTTATTTATTCGAATTACTTTAATATTTCGATGATTTCTCTATAATCTCTAGAATCTCGTATATTTCTATAAACATATTATTTTTTTCTGAAAACAAAACCTTTTTGTCTAGTTATTTCCTAACAATCTTTATTACAATTGAAATAAAATATAAATCGGTACGATTCAACTCCCTGTATAGTTCTGGCTGTAAATGTGGATATGTTTATAACCACCATACAACATCGTAACTTAGGTGATCGTCTTTTGTTGTATCGAATGTCCGCTCTGTAAATGATTGTTTGTACCGCTCTGCATCGTTTGTGAAATCATTTGACGCAACAGAACCATCGTTTAACCCATGTTCTAAATTCCATTATGTCTGAAAGAATCGTATACTTATATCATTGTCACTAGGTATATTGTATCGTTATATTGTATAAAAGGTTTCCAATTTTTTTAATAAGTGCAATATTTATTCAAATTAGTAGTATATTACTGAAACACCTGTGTTCGAATTCAATGTCACATAATTTAAAAACATAATTTCAACTGTCCGCTCTTAAATTATTATCTATACCTTATTGCAATATAGGAATAATGTTGAAACCTTTTTGAGAATACAACGATATTATTTTAAGAAAATCAAAGAGCAATCCTAACAAGTTGATCCTTGCAGGTGACTCCCAAGTTCAAGGGACAACCAACAGGCCGCCCCTAGGAGAGTCCACCATCACAGTGAAGATCACTAGCGACAAGATTGCCATTAGAGAGATCGGAAGCAGCGTCAACTTTACCTGCGAGGTAATCATCACATACTTTTGCTATCACTAATGTTTGGGCCAAATGTAAAATACTCACACAAGATTCAAACAACATTTCAATTTAGATGAAACTATCTTATTTGTTTTGACTAAGTACCTGTTACTGTATCTACTGCTACTGACTGAATTACCTAATAAATTTGTAAATCAGTAATCAGTAAAAATCTGTCCCAGCCGCGGCTTCATCCGCTTTATTTCCATCATTTCTCACCTTTTAAACCTTCCCTGGTCTACTACAACTATACTAAAACTAAAATAAATAAATAAATATAAATAAATAAATATTGCTGGACAATTCACGCAGCGACATCTAGCCCCGTGGTAAGCTCTAAGCTTGTGTTAATGAGTTTTAAAATGACCTTTGTGGTAAGGTCAACCAGTCTAAATGCGTCTATGGGGGAAAATGCGTCTTTTTGAATTTATTCAAGATGATAGTTCGCCACGCCATCCGCACGAACTACATGTTCAGTATTTAGTTCAAACAAATGTAACTAGATGACAGAAGTCAACGTATGTTGAACAGTTCTCGAATAAATTCAAAAAGACGCATTTTCCCCCATAGACGCATTTAGACTGATTGACCTTATTGATTTTTATAATTAACATACTTCTTTTTTATTTAGAAATTAGTATTCAACTCCTGGGACTTATATAAAATATTGTAACTCTTTAGTTTATTTTGTTAATGTTCAATAAATTAGTTGCTGTAGATAACGACGGATTGATTTAACCTTTCTGATACATACATAATTTGGACACAGGCCCGCAGCATCTACACTAACCGTCTGCGCAAGGATTGGTCCAAGGCCGACGGAGAATTACCTCAGGGCAGATTCTTCACCAACCCGAGGACTGGAGTGCTCACCATCACCAACCTTCAAATCACTGACAGTGGCGTTTATATCTGTCAATCTTCTGATGGAACATCCACTCAGCAGGAGTATGCTACGCTCAGAGTTCCAGGTAAACAAAACTTTTATCTGTTACATTAGATAATTTATTTTAATCGTGAGAACCTATTATTGGCTTTATGTTTTTTATTTTAGTTTATATCGTTGATGTTTTAGCCGTTGGTTTTCCAAATACTGTTAAATAAATAAATAAAAAATTAACCATCCTGTCCTTTTCCTATAGTATCTCTTCTATCGTTTTTATGACTCACCATCTTATGAATCACTCCTTCCTTAAACATGATATTCTTTATATGCTCCATTTAACCTTACCAAGGGACTTGATGTTGTGAATTGGCCATTGCAGCAATATTTACTATGTTTGAACCCTTGGCAACTTAGTTATCACTTGAAACAATTTACGTCACACGAGTTTCATTCCTTTCGTTCGATCATGGCAATACCGATGTTATACCATACTTTTAATAGACGATTTACATAATACCTCTTTTTTAATATACTATCCTCGTAACTTATTTATTTCCTTACCATCTTAACATTTGGAACTGCCTATATTTAATTCTGTTTGATGTTATTTACGCTACATGGAACAGTCGTGCCCCTAAACATACTCTACGCAAAAGGTAAGAACTGTGTAGTAGGTACCAAGCTAAATCAAAGTCAAAAAATGTCAAATTATTCGCATTTATAATCTTATCTCCAATTAATCTTTGTGTTTAATTTTTGTGATTTGTAGGTAATAAATCACTTCTACATTAAGACTTTTAAATCAGTCAACTGGCATATAATAAAATAAAACAACTACTTACAATGTCTGCTGAAATTAGAGATAAAATAATAATTGCAAATACTCGAACACCAAGCACATTAACAGAAATTTTAAGGATAATAATTATATACATGGGGTGGGTCATCGGCCTAATCGCTGAAAGCGATATACTTTTGTTTTAATTCAGATTTTACAACCTTTAAACAAAATTAGATACTTTAATGATCATATTCACCACAGCCAACGAGTTGATCGAGCCGACGGTGCAAATCCGACCGCAGCCAGTGAACGACTTTTTCGCGGGCGAGCGCATCGAACTCGAATGCATCACTACCGGCAGTCCTGTGCCCACTATCACCTGGAAACGCGGGGCTGGGCGCCCTCTACCTCTCAACAGACAGGTCAACGAGAACGTTCTCATCATCGACGGTGCGAGAGAGGAAGATGCCGGCGAATATATGTGAGTGAAAGGGATCGAGCACTTTATCAGGTTTAGTTACGCAAAGTTTTAGGCCTAGTCCCGTGCCGACTATCACCTGGCAACGCGGGGCTGGGCGCCCTCTACCTCTCAATGGACAGGTCAACGATAACGTTCTCATCATAGACGGTGCGAGAGAGGAAGATGCCGGCGAATATATGTGAGTGAAAGGGATCGAGCACTTTATCAGGTTTAGTTACGCAAAGTTTTAGGCCTAGTCCCGTGCCCACTATCACCTGGCAACGCGGGGCTGGGCGCCCTCTACCTCTCAATGGACAGGTCAACGATAACGTTCTCATCATCGACGGTGCGAGAGAGGAAGATGCCGGCGAATATATGTGAGTGAAAGGGATCGAGCACTTTATCAGGTTTAGTTACGCAAAGTTTTAGGCCTAGTCCCGTGCCCACTATCACCTGGCAACGCGGGGCTGGGCGCCCTCTACCTCTCAATGGACAGGTCAACGATAACGTTCTCATCATCGACGGTGCGAGAGAGGAAGATGCCGGCGAATATATGTGAGTGAAAGGGATCGAGCACTTTATCAGGTTTAGTTACGCAAAGTTTTAGGCTTATGCCACTCAACCCCAAAACCCTACTCATTAGTAACCAGCGGATTAGCTCTTTGAAGTGGTCATGTAGCTCGGAGAACGGATGGCCGATGGGGCCGCAAAGTTCTAGAGTGGAGACCACGGATCGGAAAACGCAGCGTCCGCACCTACCAGGTGGACGCATGTGTTGGTAAAATTAGTTAAGCAACTGGATATCATGAGGCCTATGACCACCAGTGGACGACTGACAGCTGAAATTATGATGAAATGACGTAAATCTATATTATGGATTGATATTAATTAATATATGTATATTGATTGATATTGATTGATTGGTATTGATTGATTGGTATTGATTGATTGGTATTGATTGATTGATGGGTATTGAATGATTGAAATTTATTGATTGATTGATTGATATTTTCTCCAGATGCATGGCCCGCAATACCCTGGGCGTGACCGACGCTACAGCTATCGTGAACATCCGCTCCAGGCCGTCTCGCCCAAAGGTCGACAACCTCATCGTCTCCCCCACCGCCCCCACCGTGAACGAGGGACAGACCATCACCGTCGTCTGCACTGGATCCACCAACGTTAGGGCTGGATCTCTCGACTGGATCAGGTTAGTAGATTATCTCTTTCCATCCAAATGTGGCCTGGAAGAGATCGCTCTTTAGCGATAAGGCCGCCAATTGTACTTGTTTATTTTGTTGTAATTGTAATTTTTGTTTATTTGTTTTGGTGTGCAATAAAGTGTTTTGTATTGTATTGTATTATAACATGTCCAAACGTAGCGTCATTCATTTCAATCTTTTAAACGAATGAAATATTTTGTTTGCAACGACTCAATTCACAAAGTAACAATTAGAGTTAATTAAAACTAGACACAGAAGAAAATAAGTATATAAATTTAGACACTATTTAGTCAGTTACTCACTCAGCTTTACAGCTTTAACACCCATCTATTATGACGTAAATTTTAGGTGTCTGTGCATTTGAACCAGATTTCTACGTTTGATATTCTAAAACTATACTCTAAAAACACAGCGCTGATAAGCGCTGTGTTTTTAGAGTATAGTTTATGTCACATATTTATGTCACAATGAGATAAATATAAAATAGCTCTGGTGAATTTTTTTTTTCACTGAACCATAATATTAGTAATTTGTCATACAGTTTTCCACACACATTTTGGTTTATAACAATATTAAAATTGTAAGAGAGCGTTCATGTCTTTTGTTAGTGAAATACGAGATCTAATCAACAAGTGGCTATAATCTTCAGTCTGCCTCGAAAATCATGAAAAGGCATATTTACGTTCTCACTGCTCTTGACGAGAGATATATGGCCTGAATTTAACACGCGTTGGCCAAGTGCGGGTTGGTGAATGACCCATTAAACTTTGAAAGATCTCAGAACATGCCGGTTTCTTCACGATGTTTACCTTAGCCGTTAGAGCACGTATTTTTAAATCACACATAATAATTCTAGGAGAAAAATAATAGGTACGCGGCGGCGTTTGAACCCGCGACCATCGTAATTAAAGTCGAATGTGCTCCCACTTAGCCAACACAGCTTCCAACGACGGCTGAAGTAAATATTAAGTTACAATAATCTACGTATCTACCCCAACAGACAAGATGGAGCACCTTTCGAAGAGAACGTACGGTCTGACAACGGCGTCCTATACATCGAAGACGCACGCCCAGAAAATGCAGGAGTCTACATCTGCCAAACCGACAGTACCGCTGTTTCACCACAACCCGTAGTGGTCACTGTCGTGTCAACTGGCACGCCCTCACCAGACCAGGCTCCAACTGTTACTGTTCCTATCAAGAGCCTAACACTTCCTAGTGGCGAGAGTAACACGGTAGATTGCATTCCTGGTGGACAACCGTTGCCGCTTATCAGGTGGTCTAAGGTATGTTGAATTGATTTTAAATTTCGAATTTGGTTGGTTGTAATTTGTTATAACGGGAAAAGTGGATGGAAAAAAGGGGGCTTTCGCCTAGCAGCGGCACATTACGGCTGATTAATTAAATTATAGATCGGTCCACTTTGGTCTGGAAAAAAAATGTGCTTATTTTGTGTCTGGAACATAAAATTGACATGCAAAAACTTTAAAAGTAATAGAAAATTATATGTCTTAACGATTGCTTAATCTGAATTATTCTGAAATGAGTTTTTATCGAATTTCATAATCATCGTTAGGGTTCCCTGTATATACAGGGTAATTAGAAGAATAATATTTAAGTTTTTCCTGTCTCCTTTTGACAATGTCATGCAGTCCACCAGAATCCCCTAGCCTGATACCCCAGGGGATTCTGATGAACTTCAAAGTTCATTAGAATCCCCTAATGTCAGATTCATATTTTAAGCCTCGTATACATTAAAGTAGTTATGAATTGTATTTTTAGAGACTCATCCCTTATTAATATAATTTACAAATGAAGATCATTTCTTTTCTTTTGTCGACAGTACCAAGGAGTTTTCAGTAGCGGAGTGAGCCAGCGAGATAATACCCTGATCATTAACGAAGCGCAGGACGGCGATAGCGGGTACTATATGTGTGAAGGAATGGACCCTACTGACGGAAAAGTGATTGGCTTTGTCTATCTATACGTGGAAATTGAAAGTAAGTAATATTTTGGACAAAAGACATGAAGGAATGGTATCCTATAAATGGTAAAAGACACAAAGAACGAAAAATAAAAAGATATGGAGATGATTAACGAAGATTACAACGATTTATAAAACCTGTTCGAGACGAGTGGAACAAATTAGGCCATTGTCGATGGGCAACCTGACCAACTCGTAGCTTAAAATAATAAAAAAAAACAACTAACTGTAACTGACTAGTAAATAATAATCTTGAGAGATGATTTTAATTTTTATTTAAGATTTTATTTTATTTTTATGGTAGATTTGTGTACAGTACTTTTTTAATATTGTATTATAGCCGTGGACGTCCGATAGACGTGATATTGTATATCCAATGAAAAAATATATAATTTAAACTGTTATCTACCAGGGCGCGAGAAACCAGCGGTAGAATTATTCCCCCAGGGTGAATCGCCAGTTGCCCTAGGAGACACAGTGTTCGAATTCCGCTGTGTAGTGAGCGGTATCCCCGTTCCTGAAGTGACGTGGAGTCGAGCGTTCGGCCGCGAGATGTCTTCTCACGTGCAGCTCATACCCAACAACATCCTCAGGTGATTTGGTTAACCATTATTAGAGATCCGTTGTTTATTGAGCAGCACACGTCAAGAGTGAATAGGTACCTTCTAGACCCTTGTGATCCATCTTCGGCCACATCGAAACTTTCCATCAGGTGAGATTGTGGTCAAGCAAGGGTTTATCATAAAAAAAGCACACAAGCAGGTAATCTATGACGTGACAATAATAACGAGTATAATAACCATCTCATGTTACACTGCAGGCCACATATTCATTTTAAAACAATAGGTACTCACGTATTTATAATAGAGTAAAATACCCCAACAACATCCTCAGGTGATTTGGTTAACCATTATTAGAGATCCGTTGTTTATTGAACAGCACACAAGCAGGTAATCTCTGACGTGACAATCATAACGAGTATAATAACCAACTCATGTTACACTGCAGGCCACATATTCATTTTAAAACAATAGGTACTCGCGTATTTATAAAGGAGTAAAATACCCCAACAACATCCTCAGGTAATTTGGCTAACCATTATTAAAGATCTGTTGTTTATAGAACAGCACACAAGCAGGTAATCTCAGACGTGACAATCATTACGAGTATAATAACCAACTCATATTACACTGCAGACCACATATTCATTTTATAACAATAGCTACCTATTCACTTAGTTATAAAGGAGTAAATTAATCTAGTAATACTCACGAAAATTTTAATTTGCTAATTTTATTTAATTATTCTGTATTTGAAAGGTTCGACAAGATTGAGGTGAATGACGAAGGCGAATACATCTGTACCGGAGACAACAGTGTTGGCAGTGCAAGCGCCAGCGCTGTATTGAAGGTAATCATCAACCAACATCATGCTAACGTAATAGTCAGAGAGCTATCCATCCAAAGGTTGCCTGGAAGAGATCGCTTTTAGCGTTAAGGCCGCCAATTGTCCCATTATTACTTTTTGTATTTTCCACTTTTTATGTTATCTTATTTATGGTGTACAAGAAAGTAATTTTATCTATCTATTCTAGGTCCATGAATTTTATATTGTAATACTTAAATATTATTTTCTATACCAAGGTCCGATCAGCCCCCGAGATCGTAATCACCCCCCAGAGAGAGCTGGATGTGGCCTATTCGGAGCCTATCACTGTGGACTGCCGCGCTGAAGGATACCCTGACCCATCAGTTTCTATTAAAGGTATAAAAAAATTGTCATCATCATCAATGTTTATTTTTTTTATATATGAAATGAAATACACAAGTAATACAATATTATTATACCCCATAAATATTTTTAAATTATAAGTGTTTGTAAAAAACGACGACATCGTATATTCTAACAAAAATATATACGACTTCAAGTGTTGTTATAAAATAACTATTTGATGGTTATCATAACACCCCTATTCACGTTCCCACTGCTGGGACACAGGGACTTCTCTCTTGACGAGAGAGTTGATTCACCACGCTGGCCAAGTGCGGGTGAATGACACAATGTCCATCTAACTTTTCAAAGTTCTCAGAACATGCCGGTTTCCTCACGAAGTTTTGCCTTCACCGTTAGAGCACGCGTTTTAAAGCACACATAATCTTACAAGAAGAAAAATCAGAGGTGCGTGGCGGTGTTTGAACCCACGACCTTCGGAATGAAAGTCGAGTGTGCTCACTTAGCCAACACGGCTCTGCTAATGCTTTGAGGGTTAAAAATGTTAAAACTCTGTTAACAGGACCCAACAACAACCTGCTAGCGTCTGGCGTCCGTATCGCCTCCCTCCGCATCCCATCAGCCAGCCCATCAGATACGGGAGAATACTCCTGCAGTGCTATAAACCCAGCCGGTAACAACGAAGATTACTTCTACATCCGAGTGGGTGAGCGAGGAGATGGCGCCGATTTTGGAGGTAAGTAGATTAAATTGGTTAGCGCAACCAGGGCTAAACTGGGTGACGTGGGTTCGACTCCCACTCGAGGACCAAGGTTACGTTGTAATCTCGTAAATTGTCTATAATATTTACTAATTATTTTAGTACAGTCTATTTTGGATTTATTTTATATTATTTATTTATTATCTCGAATTCCGAGATTCTTACCTATTTTGAGCTTAAATGACTGGACTTGTTAGAAAACGTCAATCACTATAAAATAAATATAAGTTGATAGAGAAAAATCGCACGGCAGATTCAACATAATACTGAAAAGTTACAAGTTCACAGGAATCTTGACTTGTTTCACAGGAAGTGGAGACGACAGAATCGACCCGAACGGTTCCGTCGACGAGAATGACCCTAATTTCTGGAATCCGGATCCGGATGACAGGCCTAACCCAAACCCGTCGAGACCCAACGATCCGACCACACCGCTGGATAAAATAGTCTTCGTCGGTACTGATTTGAAAATACAGTAAGTGTTATAATAAGAGTAGGCGAGTAGGAATTATTTATGGATAAAAAATGTAGTTGGCTGCACGAAAATATGGTTTTTATAATCGTTACATATTTAATATTTAATTTTATTATGTCTATAGATTTTATGATTTTCATGTACAGTCGGCCAAGAAAGTTATCTACCAGTTTTATATACAGGGCGTCCCACGGCCATGCCACATGGAGGGAAAGTACCTTAAATATTGTAGATAGAACATTTTACTGAAAGAAGACATTATTTTAATTTAAAAAACAAATTAAACTGCATTCATAGATATTTAAATAATTACATGGTTGAACCGGGAATCGAACCCGCTACACGCGAAAAAGAATTATCCTGAGAATTATATATTAAAATTAATGGTCTTCCTTTTATTTCTGACACTATGTTATTTAGCAATAAAAATCCTTATGATGAAGCCTTTCGATCGGTATGATAAAGCTACAGGATAATTCTTTTTCGCGTGTAGCGGGTTCGATTCCCGGTTCAACCATGTAATTATTTAAATATCTATGAATGCAGTTTAATTTGTTTTTTAAATTAAAATAATGTCTTCTTTCAGTAAAATGTTCTATCTACGATATTTAAGGTACTTTCCCTCCATGTGGCATGGCCGTGGGACGCCCTGTATAATGATTTATATGTAACTAGCTTTCCGCCCGCGGCTTCGCCCGCATTATATTAGAGTAAAAAGTATCCTATGTCCTTCTCCTGGCTCTAAACTACCCCCCTGCCAACTTTCAGGCAAATCCGTTCAGCCGTTCTCGAGTTATAAGTTCAGGCACTAACACGATTTTCTTTTATATATATAGATGATCAATATGGTTGACTTTTCTAATATTACGTACAAACTAATATCAACCGTAAGGTGGTAGACTACATTTTTTGCTGACTGCACATAATGATAAATTAAAATTACTATAAATTAAATTAATAACAATTTAATTTGAACAGCTGCTTTAGGAGTTCAATAATTCCAATCAATTTGATTTCATTTACTTATTATGTTCTTAAAAAATCATCAACAACCGGCAACATTCTGACTCTGTTTAACCATGTAATTTAATTCTATTTTTTCCTATAGTTGTTCTCCAAACCCCGGCTACACAGCTCAGTGGGATCGCGCAGACAACCAGCCCCTCCAAAGCAACGTCGAGCAAATTGATCAGCTTCTTTACTTCAGAAATGTGTGTACACTTTATAATTATTGTTAACATTTTCCCCCCTCCCCACCTCACTAGTTTAGTTGTCAGTATACTCCATAATAAACGAGAAATCCTCGAACCTTTTTTACGTTTGATTTCGTCAACAGTAAAACAAATTTGGGGATTTCCCGTTTATATATAAATATATATATATTACTGGACAATTTTACACAGCGACATCTAGCCCCTTTTTTTTTTTTTTTTTTTTTTTAACGTGGGGAAAATCCGGAACGGATACCACCCGCTGCGGGGGCAAACGGGTAGTTATGTCGGACTCCAACCGACTAAAAACCAGCCACGTGTGTTCCTTCTCATGCCTTTGTGTCGGGGCTACGGGTACGCGTAAGCACTCTTCCGCGGCCCCGACGACGTCGACCCACAATTCATTGCAGGCCCCTCCTCGGGTGCGATAGAGCTGGAGATCTCTATCGCACCTTCTCTGTTGCTCGAAGGAACACCACCTCGGGGCGTTCCGTTTTCGACGGCTAGAATCCCCCGATTTTAGCCGCCAACGCCCCTATTATGGGGGCATGAGGTGGGCGTTGAAGAGCCGCCTCCTTCGCCCGGTTCTTCGTCTGCGGATAGGGAGAGTTGTGACTATCTCCCTCTCCCGCTCCGCAGCTTCCTTCTGCAACATGACTCGTTCGCAGAAGGACGCCACCCCATCCCAAGACTCTTCGCTTTCCAGCATTGATTTAATCAATGCTGCAAGTGAAAGGTCAGCCCCCACTACTGCGACGAGAGCGCGGCGCTCCTCTGCCCATGCAGAGCAAACTTCGAGCGTATGCCGCGCTGTGTCCTCGTCACAGCCACAATGATGGCACTCGGTAGTCGGTTCCCTTCCAGCTATTTGGCAGAGGTACTTACCAAAGCATCCATGCCCAGTAAGCACCTGCACCAGCCGGAAGGAAAGCGACCCGTGTGCCCTGTCCAGCCAGTTCTCGAATACTGGCCGGACAGCTTCGATAGTCCAGCTGCCAGCCTTCGGATTGGCCAGCCGCTCCTCCCATTTTTCCCTAAGGATCCGTCCCATGCGAAGCTTCCACGCAGGCACTTCCCCCGGCGGAGGAGGATACTCACCTCTGTGGCGGAGCTCCATACGCCACTCATAGGTGGACGCATGGCAGTGCGCCTCCAAATCCCACGGCGGAGACCCCGCCAGCAGACACGCAGCCTCGTAGGAGACGGTGCGATACCCTCGGACAACCCCTACCGCCATCACTCTTTGAGCCCGACGAAGGAGAGCTACGGTCTTTTCCGTCAGGGTGTCGGCCCAGATGGGCGCACCGTAGAGTGCCATCGATCGCACCACCCCCATGTAGAGGCGGCGGCTCGACACTTTTGGTCCTCCGATATTCGGCAGAATTCGCTTTAAAGCTTGCGCCGCGCCGACCAGACGGGGGGACATGCGAGTGAAATGCTCACGAAAGTTCCATCTGCTATCGAGGTAGAGCCCCAGATATTTCATCTTGGAGTCGATCTCGATGTTGACCTGTCCGATAGAAATAGAGGAACCTCTTGGCGGCGCCCGCCGAGGACCGTGAAAACATACGGCCTCCGACTTATTGAGCGCCACCCGGAGTCCCAGTCTCTCTATCCTTCCAATGACAAGTGCCACCGATTCCGTAACAAGACCAACACCCTCCTCAAAAGTCGCACCACTGGCGGTGACGAGCGTGTCGTCCGCGTAGCAGATGATGCCAGCTCCCGGAGCGAGAGTCCCTCGGAGGACCCAGTCGTACCCGATATTCCACAACAGCGGCCCTAGAACCGAACCCTGCGGAACACCGCAAGACATAGCTCTCCTCAGCAGTGCGCCTCCCCGCCCAGGATATGAGATAAACCGGTCAGAGAGGTACGCCGCTACTATCCGGCTTAGATAGGGAGGCACTGCATGGTACTTCAGCGCTTCCCTAACGCAAGACCACGGCAGCGTGTTAAACGCGTTAGCGATATCAAGTGATACTGCCAACATAACGCCGCCGCTGGACACCACTTCCTCCGCGCGGGTCCTGACAAGACCAATCGCGTCAATCGTCGACCTACCCGCTCGGAATCCATACTGGTGCTCGGAAAGGTCTGGTCCTTCTCTTTTCAGATGCTGAATAAGACGAGAAGCCACTATACGTTCAAACAGCTTGTCAGCCTCATCCAGCATCACCAGGGGCCTATACGCGGATGGAGAGTCCGCAGGACGCCCACCTTTTTTGAGTAGTACTAGTCTGCCCGTCTTCCATAGCGTCGGGAACCGACCCGTCTCCAGACAGGCGTCGAGTAACCGTCGAAATCGGTCCCCGAGTTCACGAAGTGCGTGCACCCACACTCGGCCATGAATTCCGTCAGGCCCAGGGGCCTTGTTCTTGGCCCGAAGTTTAATGACGGCCTGCCGCAGCTCTACAGCGTGTATCGGAGGAACCTCGTCACCATCTCTTTCAACTCCCTCATCGTGGACCATCTCAGGAGGATGATGCTCGTCCCCTTCTGGAAAAAGGGCGGAAACAACAGCCTCAACTAGCTGAGGTTCGAGAGTCTCAGTCAGTGGAGGAGCCCATGGTCGAATTTTTCCCCGTACCATCTTATAGGGGCGTCCCCACGGATCGTGACTGAGAGTCTCAAGAAGCTCCGCCCGTGACGTTTCTTTGGCGGAGCAGATAGACATCTGTAGAGCCCTCACACAGGACCTGTACTCCTGATACAGCTGTTCCTCCATCTCAGAATTTCTACGTCGGAGTCGCCTGTGGCGTGTGTAGTGGCGCCTGGTCTCTACACACCGAACTCGGAGATCGGCTATTTCTTCGGACCACCAGTACACACTTCGTCGAGGAAGAGGCGTTTTCGCCCGAGTCATGCACGAGTCGCTGATTTGCGACATGGCACTCCGGAACCATTCCGCCTCCTCCTCAACCGCCACCGGCCCCTCCGGTAGGGTCTGCCAAGCCTGTACTATGGCAGCCTCTTTCAGCGCCTCTGCGTCCATGGTCCTCAGAGCCCATCTTGGTGTCATTGAGGTCTGACCCCTCGGGTGGCGTGAGTTGTTGGAGTTGCCTAGGGAATAGGAGACGCTGAACCGTATGTAAAGATGATCCGATAGCGTCTCCACATCCTCCAGCACCCGCCAATCTCTTATTTGGCGCGCGACTCCAGGTGAAGCAAAGGTGATATCTACAATGGAACCACCATTATGCCGCACACAGGTGTTGACCGACCCCCTATTAAGGATGCAGAGGCCGGCCATCGTCACCCATTCCTCTAGAGCCTCACCGCGAACGTCTGTCCTGGGGGAACCCCAAGCTGTTGACTTGGCATTGAGATCCCCCGCGACGAGCACTGGGATGGGCAGGGTCTGCCCTATAAGGGTCCCTAATCCTCCCAGGAAGGCTTCAAACTCGGCAAGGCTTCTATTCGGAGAGAAGTAGACCCCGATGATCACCTTTCCATTCCACCTGGCCGCGACATAACCACGGCCTTTTGCAACTAAAGTAAGGGGCAAGCCTGCAGCACTTGATGTGATAATGGTCACCGAGCCGTCGATGTCTCCTACCCAATTACTGTTATCAGGCGGGACAAAGTACGGCTCAGTAACCACCGCTATATGTATCAACCACTCGGCCATGGACTGCAGGAGCAAGTCCTGAGCATTGGCCGAGTGGTTGATGTTCGCTTGTAGGAGGCGATGATCCATAATTAACTAATAATCATCGCCTCCTCCTCAGCTGGTTTCTCAGCTGAGGAACTTGTTTTAACGGCCATTTTCTTTTTGTTGTTGTGACCGGCGGGAACTCCTTTTATAGCTCTTTTTTGAGACCAACATCTCTGGGCTCCTGATTTATGGTCCGCAGGCTTTCCTGCTGCTGCACAGACGGAACATTTTGGCGCAGAAGCCGAGCAGCTCACCGATTTATGTCCAGGTTGGCCACAGCGGTAGCATTCATCGCTGCGGTCGACCTCAGAAGTGCATTGCGCTCGCACATGACCAACTTCTAAACATTTAAAGCAGCGCATTGGTCTTGGCTCTAAAAGTTTGACTGATGCTGCAACCCAGCCGACCAAAAGTCGGCCGCGGGACAACAGCTTTTTTGCAGCCGTCACTGGACATTTCACCCAGGTAGAGCCACTACCCCGTTTATCAGCTTTTATAGCTCCAACCTTGATACTATCCCGCGGACAGTCACCATCTCGAGCAACCGCGTCAGCGACTTCTTCTTGGGTGACCGAGTCGTCTAAGCCCATAACACGCAACTCCGAACACATCGTTGGTCTCGACACCCGTACATCGTCTCCTAGAGACTCTCTTAGCTTTTGTGCCAGAACATCTGCTTTTTCCGCGTTTGTTACTCCCGGCACTTCAAGGATACGAGCGCCAGTAACAGTTTTGCGGCATCGAATACCTACAATGCCACAATCCGCCAGACTAATGCTTTGGCGCGCTTCAGAGAGGACTTTGGCATATGTTACACCCTTTTCCTCAGCCCCCGGCTGAAGGGTGATAACAACTGCTGAGGAGCGAGCTGGACGCAGTTTTGCCTTTGGTCCCTTGGGTTGTTTAGGCGTTGCAGCTATAGCCTTGGTAACCGGTTCACCACTTGGTTTCTTTTTAACCCCCTTTTTTCCTCCTTTTTTCTTGGCAACTGTTACCCAGCCTTCCTCTGTAGATGTCTGAGCAGGTGGTCGAGACGCCACTTCTTTCTGCTGCTCAGATCCTTGATGACCAGTCTTAGTTACCAAGGACTGGGCCTTAGAGCCCTGTACTGTAGGAGCTCTCTTTAGGTCAGCCGCTAACTTAGGACGAAGACGCTTCTCCGGAAGGAGTCTGTCTTCAAATGCCTCTAATCGTGCGTTCAGCATACCTCCCACTTGCAGCATGATGGACCTAGTCATCTCCTGCACCAGTTCCTCGCTAGAGTGAGCGAGAGCTTTATTCTGCCCAGAAACTTCCATTCGCTCCGATTCCGCCTTTCTAGCGGGTTTGGGTTTGGCAAAGGAAGGTTGGACTTGGACTACTTCCTGTGTACGTGCTGTAATCAGGTTTTTAAGCTCCACCATCTCTTTGCGAAGCTCTACCACCTCGGCTCGAAGGCGTGCGTTGTCCTCCTGCAGTCTGATAGTCTCTTCAGTAGAGGTTCTACCCTGGAGAACCTCTACTGCCTTCTTAATGGAGTGAGCAGAATCCTTAAGGGCCTTGACAAAAGTTCCTTTAAGGTGGCCAGATTTAGTTGCCACGCTCGTTATGATAGCAATATCATCTAAAATGCGCTCATTTATAGCAACGGCGGTGCACGTATTATTGCCGCTCTGAGCATCTAAGCCCAACGACACCCTGTCTGTGTTGGCTTTCAAGAACTGCTTTTCGATGCTCAGTTCCACCTCTGCTTGGCTTTTGAGCTTTGTGGCTAATTGCTCCTGCTTCTTTTTGAAGAAAGCGGCGTTCTGTTCAGACGAAGCCAAACGTCCTTTGCCTCTACCTTTGCTGGTTTTTGTCGCCTTTGCGATGACAGTTCCGTTTACTTCTGAGTCAGACTCATGTAAACGCGACGGCCCCGGGCGCTTCAGCCAAAAGCGGCGTACTCCTTCGTCTAGTGACTCAGAGGACTCCAAACTTGCGTCGTTTTCGGACTCTGACATGCGACTAGTAACAGCGCGCGCCGGCTTTGAACCACTCGCATTTCCAGCGTCGGTCTCACCCTCTTTTTCCCTCTCGGATTGGTCTTGAGAAAGACCGTTTGGGTCGCCTTGAGAAAGGCGGTTTACGTGGCCTTGAGAAAGGCCGTTAAGATTTAAAATGTCTTCCATGATAAATCCCACGAGTACCGGGGAAAGGAGTTCATCCCGAACAGTGCCCACGTGTATCCGGGATGGGCTAGGTGAACCTAGCCAAGGCGCTCCGCCTAGACGTGCAGTAGCGACTGGCTTTTCCGGCCAGCCATCCTCCATGTACACCTTCGTGTACACGAAGAAAGGATTTTGTGCTGCCATCACCACTTATCCTTCGGGATTATTATAGAGGTTGTCTCCTCGTGGCCCGGGCGTTTAAGCCAAAGCCTCCGCTCCCTATCCATTACGAGACATGTCCGCAACGGAATAGGGGCTACGGTTTTCGGACGCTGGCAAGAAGAATTCATCTTCCAGCCTGCCCAGTGGCGGTTAAGCACACGCTGGGCACGCCCCAAGGTCCATCCACTGTGTGCTCTGCTAATCAGAGCACACGCAGAGGAGTCCTCCTCGGATCCCACGGATCCACAAAAACTAACCTAAACCTAAACCAACCTACCCACGTCTGTGGCCCCCCGGACCACGACGCCGCCTGATGATTTTTGTTACGTATATTTCTTGAAAAACGAATTATACCTATAACAGGGAGCACCGCGGGAAGGATAAGTCATCAGACTTGCCTTGGGGATCTACACGACTGTTGCGCTCTCCCCCAAGGCCGTGTGACCTTTCCCATTCCCCTCGAGGAATGAGATAGATCACGCCCCCCAGACATCTAGCCCCGTGGTAAGCTCGAAGCTTGTGTTACGGGTGCTAGATTTCTGATATACTTAATATAATATACATACATAGATAGATATTTTTTTATTATACATATATAACACCCAGACACCCGGAACAAATATTTGCAGATCATACAAATTGTTGTTCCGTTGTTTGTTGTTGTTATCTCAGTAGTCTGTTTTGTATTTTTCTTGTATCATGTTTTAACATTTCCAAACCATTGCCGACCTGTGTGGCGCAGCGGGCGAAGGTCTGCCTGCGACGCAGGAGGTTGTGGGTTCAATTCCCGCATCGGAACAAAATTTTTACCTTCAGATATTTGTTCTGGGTGTTTGGTTATGTATAATAAAAAATATCTATCTATGTATGTAGGTACCTATATTATATTAAGTATATCAGAAATCTAGCACCCATATCACAAGCTTCAAGCTTACCACAGGGCTAGATGTTGCTGTATGAATTCTCCGGCAATATTTATTTATTGTTTTATAGGTAACTAAAGAAAACGCCGGCGTGTACATATGTACCGCATACAACTACGTTACCCGCGACGCGCAACAAGCCCTGCATACTAAGATCATGGTGGTGTTCCCTCCGACCATCACGCTCAGGCCTCAGACACAGCTCGTCAGGCCCGGCAGCTCTCCAGTCGTGGAGTGCGTTGTTCGCGGCGACGACATCATCAAGGTCGAATGGAGGCCCATTGGAAAACCCTTCTCGAAGTAAGTTATATCTCGTTCAAAACAAATTTTCGTTTTGTTGGTAGTTTGCATTATATATTTTAGCTTTATCATTCTCTTATTTTAAAAGTTCGAGGGGAGAACATTCATTTTAATGACGAATCCATAAAGGTTTTGCCATTTGGTCGTCAAGGTCGTAAAATTTAGCTACAGAACCTTAAAATAATTCGACAAATTGAGAAACCTCTTCCTTTTTTTGAGAAAGGGTTACTGTAACTTAATATTTTTCCCTAAGTCGACAAAGCACAATACTGTAGAGAGGTGTTTGATGCTCTAGACTTTTCTCCTGGAGTTGTCTTAAGTCAGCAATGGCCTCAACAGTATGTACTCCTGCTTGGACGAAAACCAAACTGACTGAAGATGTAAACTCATTCTCGAAATTAATGGCAAGGGTCGCCGATATCGAAAACGATTAGGACTATAATGTACCTAATTTAATTGTGTTATCTATAGCCTAATTTTTTGTTCACAGCCGTGTCATACTCCGCAACGAAACACTGATATTCCAACAGATTGAGACTGAAGATGCTGGTACATACGAGTGTATTGCTATCAGCAGACACGCAACCTCAAACGCAACTGCCGAGGTTCTCGTAGTAGGTACGTACAATGAACAATTAACTAGTATGGAATAACTGGAGCGTAATTTTTGATAATGCAATTTAGGAACGGGAGATGCAACATAATTATGTACATTTTTAACTTGGACCTGGTAAATTAGGCCCAGGAACACAATTGTCGCATTCAAACAGGCGCTTGCACTAGACGTCACGTGAAATTGACAATAGCATTAAACCTTGGTTGTGTGAGTGTTTCTACATGTAGTTATTTCTGGTTTTATTATAATCACGCGACGCTTGAGTGTGTGGCATCTCCCGTTTTTAATTACGTCAATGATGATAGCAGGTTCTTACTGTACATATTATCGATATTTGGTATTGATTGTTGAGCGGAAAATTACGGGATATTCCATTCCAAAGATATATCTTCTCATTCATCAAGTGGTTTTTGGTACTTCAGTGTATTAAGGTGAGGGGTTAAGTTATTCTCATGACACATGTCTGATTGCACGAGGAATACCTACTCATTCATGTTATTAAAATATCCATAAAAATATCCAAGACTATTGTATATTGAAATGATGAATGCAACTTGAAATTATAAACAGATACAGTGTCTCCTGTTAAAGTCTAAACTACATTTTTGCAAGTTATTTTAAATAAAATAATTTGCAAAGTCGAATACTAGTATGATGGTATAATTATTAATAACGTTTAGCATGATTTTAAACAGAATGATTTTAATTAAAACATTTTAACAATTTTAATCCATAAACTCAAATCACTAACTGAAGATTTTGCAAAAGATTCTTCGTTATGTATCGTGTTTAAGCTGAAATTATAATCACAAATAGACCATAATTACGCCACAAAGAAACCAATGCTTGTGGCTTTCTGTCTTAAAAGTAGAAATATCGTACTATTTGATTGTTATAAATAGTCGTTTGATATTGAGAAAGCACTCTGTCAACACACAATATAAGCACCTATTTTATTTGCAGTTTAATCGCCACTTCACTGACTATGCTTTAACCATTTTGTTTTAAGCCCGCTTGGGTGCATGAGGGGGTTTTCCTTACATTATGTACAGTAAAGATGATGTATACAAAAATCGGTCATAGTCTTGTTTAAAATGTAAAAAAAAATTTAAGACTGTACGACTGATTTGAAACTAAAACTTAACTACGTTACTTCTTAAAATATTGACTATACTTAGCTAGCTACCTACCTTAAGAAGTGTTAATTCATTTATTCTTTATTGATGGATGTGAACTCAAAAATAGCACAGGATATTAAGCAGTAGCTAATCATTGAACGACATAATGCAAGGAGTACCCCTAACAATGTAACCGTTCATAGAAGAGAGCGATGAGATCCGCGAATCGCACGAGCACGACCAGTGGGTGGGAGCTGGCTCCGGCGTGGTGTTGAGTTGCAACGTCAGCGCGCCAGGGGTCAACGTACGCTGGGTCAAAGATGGCCGCCGGCCCCCGTCCTCCGTCAGAGTCAAACCAGACGGATCTCTCTACATCAAAGTCGTGCATCCCTCCCATTCTGGACAGTACATCTGCTATATCAGTGATTCCTTCGGCAGGCAAACCAGCAATTACATCAACCTCCACATTGAGGGTCAGTTATTTCGGTAGCGGGTAGCGTGCTTCGTCTTTAACCCAGGCATGCTTAGGCGGTAGCGTTTCCTTATTAACATTGATGTAGACGGTCCTGTCGATTTTGAAAGTGCTTGGTACCATACTGTAATTGTTTTGAATTTTATTACTCGATGTACCTATCTAATTTCATGTGATTTGGTAGTCGATATCATGTATAAGGTATAATGGGATAAATAACTAAAACTTGATGTTGCTTTAAAACTGTTGCTTGTTCACTCAGTCTCGGATATAAAATATTATTATTAAGTCATTAGCTTAGAGCTTATTACGAGGCTAGATGTTGCTAAGAGGTAAGGTTCATTCCAAGGCTGACTGAATCATATACGACTAAAACCAAACACCAGGTTTATCTTAGTAAAGTAAAAATTGTTCGCTGGTTAGGTGTTGATTGCCTGGACATACAATTCCGTTGTGCGGACGGCAGTTGCATCGATAATGAACTCGTTTGCGATGGACTCGAGGATTGCTTCGATGGAACCGACGAAGGAAACTGTCTATTGAGAGACAAAAGATATTCAAACCTGCACGGTAAATTGGTGGGGGTTGTGTGATAGAACTTTTGGATGTGGCGTCGCAACGAGTTTCCAGCGTGTGGGATTTTTATATTTGTTTCTTGCAGTAGTTTTAGTTGAAAATTTCAGATGCTTAGTAGGGGAGGGTTTACGTTCTGATTTGAATATATTCTTGTGTTTCTGTTTTTGTTTTGTAATTAACAATTATTGGCTTGCTATTTGACCTTCTATCTAGTTAGTTTTGTTTAGTTCAGCTATGTGTAGTGCATGTTACTTTATACTTACAATTTCTTCTGTATTTTGTTGTTTTGTGGTAACTGTTTCTAGGTGCAATGAGGGATAATGTGCTGCATTGGAAACTAAATAAGGGTTATTTATGTACGTTTTTTGACTTGTTTTGTAACTTTTAGGGGAACCTCCAAGGCCTTTGGTGACTATCGAACAGCCTCGTCGTGTGTATCGTTCCGGGGAGAACGTAAATGTGCTTTGCAGAAGCATTGCTGATGACGTCACTGCCGAATGGATTAAGAAGGACGAAAATGGAAACCTGCAATTTGTGGAATACTCCGTGAGTATTATTTATCAAAACGAATGAATTTCAACCATGATACCATTTCGATAAACATCTAGAATAAGTTAGTTGTTGTTGATGCAGAGGATAATGACAATAGTTGAACTTAAAACCATTTTGATTTCTTCTTTCACGTGCAACTATGCCCTGTTCTTGTGGCTATATGGCTAACTATGGCTTTCATATTGTATTCATAATGAGGAATGTATTGTTATCAGACTTACGGCGGTGGCTCTGTGCTGAAGATCAACAGCGTCAGTGAGAACGATGCTGGAGTATACCAGTGCACTGGCAGGACCCGTCGTGGACAGACCTACTCTGACACCTTGAATTTGGAAATCGAACCTGGTATGACATAACTTAACCTATTATTTTAAGTGATCGACACAATTAAGCTTCTAAGTATTCGATATTTTCTTAAAAAACAATATAAGATCACAACTTAACCTTGGTCCTCGATTGGGGTCAAATCCACGCTATCCTAATTAGCACTGGCTGCGTTAACTACGCTATCGAGGATTGCGCCTATCATGCTCTCGCTTCGCTAATTAATAATAATAACTTTAGTGTAAATTATTTCACAATCAAAATTTTCGTGACTTACAATACTCATTTTAATACAACGGTAATACCTTAGTTAATACGTGAGTAATTCTCGTTGTTATAAAATGATTACTGTAAATTGTCCAGGAATATCTATTACTAGCCGACCGCCAACAGCTTCGCTTGCTTTTTTTTCATAAAATATAGCCTAAAACCTTCGTCGATAAACGGGCTATCCAACACTGAAATAATTTTTTAAATCGGACCAGCGGTTCCTGGGATTAGCGCGTTCAAACAAACAAACAATCAAACTCTTCAGCTTTATAATATTAGTTTAGATTTTAATTTATTAGATATGGCTTTTAAGCAAAGTCTGGTTTTCCAGGCACTGCTGTATCAGATCCTCGCGACCAATACTACCCAGTTCAAGAATACTCCGCCCAACTCCGCTCCACTATAGACATGCCTTGCACACACGACATGGATGGCGATGTCACAATTCACTGGAAGCGAGAATACACCCCTCTGGATTCCGAGGTTACCACCAACCAGGTAAGTAATCCCATTATAAAATATTGTGGACGTGCATTCCGTTCCGTGGGTTTTGGAAAACATCTCTGGTTGTTCGTTAAAATCGTATTCAAAATTAATTCATTCAAAGAGTATTATTTTATAGATTTTATTGTCGATTACGTAGCAACTTGTATTGTATATATAGAACTCGGAGCCCTGGATCAGTTGAATGTTTAATATCAAATCCTGAGATTATATCCAAAATTAACGGTTCTTTTCAATCCCTCTCTAGATTTGATGTAGGTCAAAATTTAATAGAACCATAAACCCCCCTTACTAGCAGATATAAATATGGGTTATTGCTTAAATGTTTACCTCTCTTTGTTATTTATATAGTATTTAAAATATACCAAATCTCGTAAACTCGTTACCTTAGTTGAAGACTGAAGTTTATTTGCTTCATTAAAGATCCGTACTTTTACCTTTCAATGCCCGAGATGCACGGGCGAGTCCCCGGTGTGGCTTCAGCTCTTGGAGCAAATCAATTGATAAATTAGTTAAGGTAGCATTCCGATCTTAGCGACCGCGACCATATACTGCTTAGTATCAATTTATATGGAGCACTAAACGAATGACGCGACCGCGTCGCGCGACTAGTGGGCGTGGCCAGAGAATCGCGTGTCTTGGTAATGGGCGCGTGATCTGACCGCGGTCGGACGTCGCGGTTGCTAAGAATGCAATGATACCTTTAGGCAAAGAACTAACTTCTTATAGGTATTCGCTTACTTAATTAATGCCTCGATGTCGCAAACCAAATTAGTGAACCCTATTAGGTAGGTTTGTAGGTGTAGCTTACCTAGAATAGTTTCAACTTGACTACCTGAAGTTATTTTCCGTGGAAGTAACGTTACAGGGAGAAAACTTTAAGCTGTCAGGATCAAACTTATGAGGAGTAAAATTACAAAATTGTGCACGCCGTTCACATTAAGGACACTTGTACATCACCTGTAAATACTTAGCACAAGTAAAGCACCAGAACACACCTAGTTTGTTCGTATTGGTCCTTTAGTTTTGACTAATAGAGTTAACAACACAGATGTAGACTGGATTAAGACTCGCAAAAACACATTTTATTTATAGCCAAAATCTTCTCATTACGCAACCTCGAAATAAAGTGTTTATTGTACAACTGTTGAAACAAGAGTTCTGTTGAGAGGGATTGAAGCAAATTTTACTTAATTTACGTTTGATATTGATTAAAATTGATTTATTTATTGACCTTAGAGAAAACGAATGTGGATAATCTTGCGAAAAAGATTAACTGCTAGACAAATACATTCGGTAACTAACAATGATATTTCACATATTAATTATATGTTGTGATTCTTACAAGCTTAGCCCATTCACACAGATCTTTGTTTTGGTTGCGACCACATTTTACTTAGATTTATTTATTATCTTTAAAAGTTTGACGTAATCTTATTTGGCAACCAAAACTCGGGCATGCATGTGATGGACTAACCTTTTTGTTTGCTCGATGTGCCCCTTCTCTACCCTCTCTACTCATTTCATTAATCTGAAAACTAAATATTGTTTTGTTTAATGTTTAATGAAAAAAAAATTGTTTTTATTACTGCTTTTCTTTTAAAAATAGATATAAATATGAAATAATGAATGACGTTTAAATTGCTAGATAACTGTGCTGCATGTTCTAAAGTTGACTGATAGTAGGTACTTACGGGTTTCGCGGAATTTTGAAATTTATTTTCTATGCATGGTTTTCATACTTTTCATATCGACACCTTCCTTCCTTGAATGACTCGGCGGTTCTTTATTGGCAGTCTACTCGATGAATGTTGGCAGTTCTAAAGCTTATTAATATTAGGATTAATGGTAGGGTAGTTAACTGAAAAATATTTTTCGTAACCCGTTAATTTTATTTGAGTCAAGGGATTTGTAAAGTAATAATTATTTCATTTAATCTTGTGAAGTGAATCGCAAGAAGTCAACTGCCCTATGTTGTAGAAAATTATAACCAGGTCGGACATACAAATTAATGTACCTTGCTACTTATATTCTGATAATTTCATTAAATTATGTGTAGTTTTTTTATTAGTTGTCTATGTCATTTTTATGTAATAACTAACATAAATATTGTTTTTTCTCCCACCAATTGAACACTTTATTTATTGTATGTCAGCCCTCATCTAACTACTTTACCGCCCCTACCTGATGATCACGGTTTACGTATATATTACAGAGTGTATAAAGTTGCTAATGTTAACCTTTAATGGTAAAGCTTTTATTTTTGTAGCTGTGTTAAAACAGGGTTATTCTACCTCGAAAGCTTGAAATGTTAACCTTGGTCACAGTCTGGGCAACAATGCTGACCAAACTCTATAACTGTGTTATACCTTCACAGCCGGTACTGCGTATCGCTAGCGTATCAGAAGAGGACGCGGGTACTTACGTGTGCCAAGTGTCCAACGGTCGCCACGCTGTGACAACCAAGGCTATATTGCATGTAACTGGAATTGTGCCCAAGTTCGAAGGAGACGGTTATATTGCCATGCCTACGTTGAGAGACGCGTATAGGAAGTTCGATGTCGAGGTCTCTTTCAAACCGAATGGTAAGCGACAGTTTATACGTTACATAAAAATGGACGGGTAAGTAGTTAGAAACGAGTAGAATATAAATTGTTCGAAATTTATTCGCGAGTTGACGAACACAAAACTATGAAAAATTGCAATGTGCCAACTCGCGTGAATCTACCTTTTGTTTTCACGCGAGATGACGAATAACCCCGTTTAATTATTTTTTTATTGTTCTGCTGACTTCTAATTTAGTCAACAGAATAGCAATTTCCATTCAACATGGCAATGACACCTGCTTTATAGGCCTTCTGCCTTCTAGTGACGGATTAATATATATTATAATATTTAGGTGTTTTTGGTTTTAATATTCGTATTAGCCCAAGAAAGGTTTAAAAGGGAATAATTCCGGCCTGGAAATCATATAATATTTTTATTAATATAAATAGACAATTTTACACAGCGACTAATTAATAATATGGTTAATATGAATATGAAATATGTATCAAATATCTAAACAAAAACTTAATTTTAGATCCCTCCGGCCTGATCCTCTACAACAGTCAAGATTATGACGGTTCGACTGACTTCATCGCTCTGCTCATCGACGATGGATATCCTGAATTCCTTCTCAACCACGGCAGCGGCCCCATCTCCGTGAAATGCAACAGACCTCTGACCCTGGACGAATGGCACACCATTCGGATAAGCAAACTTGGATCTAAAAGTAAGAGTCTTGGTACACATTGACTGATCAGATACTTCAAATACAGAATTAATACTTATTAACATAATTTACCTTTCAATCAGCTGTAATGTCATCTGTGGCGCAGCGGGCGAAGGTCCGCCTGCGACGCAGGGGTTGCGGGTTCGATTACCGCCTCGCAATAACTATTTGTATGACCTGCAAATATTTATTCCGGGTGTCTGGGTGTTTTATAGATATTTTTTTTATTCATACAACACCAGGAAAAAATATTTTTAGATCTTACAAATTTTTATCCCGAGGCAGGAATCGAACCCGCAAAAAAAGTAGATAAAAAATGGTGTACAATAAATTGTCACTTGTTCTACAGTAACTATGGATGTGGACAACGACGGCCCAATTGTTCAGGACATAGAGTCTGAGAACTTGTTAGAACTGCGCAACCCGCTATACGTCGGTGGTGTACCCGATTTCAGTCTACTGCCAGTCGACATTTCCTTTACTAAAGGGTAAGTAAAGACTTATCTATATTAATAATTTCGTCAAGGGGTACGGTAGACTCGATCGAAACCTTATATGAATAACAAAACATAAAAAAAATATTGATTTTGAGTCGACAAGATATATCCGCAAAATTCGGAATTTCGGATTATGGAGAATTTCGTCAAATTTCATCTAGTTAACTTTATAAACTATCATGGTTGTTAAACATATTATGATTTGTCACGAGATATTTACCCCTAGTTGTTCGATTTAGAGTTTTTTAATCGGAGTAAATAACCCGTGATAAACTTGACGTGTAATGATACCAATAATTTGACTATTCTGATTATTATTCTAAATAACAAAGTCGATATTTTTAATGGGAAATTTGGTTATAATCATTTGAAGGTACGATACTAATTGCTTTATTGGTAGGTTCAACGGATGCGTAAGCATGCTGATCCCAGGACGTGAAGAGCAGAACCTCATTACAGAACAACTCGACTCCAGGAATGTGAAGAATTGTAACACTTGCGAGAGGAACCGTTGCCAGAACCAAGGCATCTGTCAGGTATGGAAACGACTACCAATCTAGACGATCAAATAAAATAAACTAATTTGCTTATTCGTTGAATAGTATGCTTATCAAAAAGAAAATAGAGAATTCTCATTTTATTATATTTTATAGGTCTGTCCAAATAAAATATTGTTGACCTGTCAATTTCACGCATCATAACAAATAAATAGAATTCATTTGATGCGATACGCCCAGATACGCCCGATGCTTACGGTACCGACCTGTAGATGCTTACATCCACAGACATGATATTTTGTTCATATCATTTATCACTGTAGTCAATATTGATGTTGTGATTATTAATTAGCCGTACTGTCCCACTGCTGGGCAAAGGCCTCCCTTTTTTCCATAGTAGGCGTCCATCTCGTCCCTCCTTCATGGCCTTCCACGTCGCCTCGCCGCGTTGGGTAGGCTTTCTGTGGTGGTCTTAGCCCACAGGTTATATTGATGTACCGTGTGAAAATTCATAGGAATCAAGTGCAGAGCAAGGCTTCATCTGCATCTGCCCCACTGATTTCACGGGGCTCTACTGTGAGCGCCGCGGCGAGGGCTGCCGACCAGGAATCTGCGGACCGGGCCGCTGCTCCAACACCCCCACCGGATACAAATGCGCTTGTCCCATCACACACACCGGGCCCAAGTGAGTTCAATCTAGAGCCATTTGAATAAATACCTAAGAAATAATGACATAATATATCTAATTTACCTATAGGTTTTTACCTTCCGAATCGTTAGCTCTGTTTTGATATCAAACTAATTAACAATTACACGAAAAATTTGTAAAAAATCAAAACGAAGGATGGTATTAAGTGACCAATACCATCCTTCGTTTCGACTATCCTTCAGTCAGACGATAACGGGGTGATTAAATTCTCCAATTTGGTATTAAATGAAAGTTGTTATTTAATTTTGTAATTTTGATGTTTTAAAGCTACTAACTTACAATACTTTTGACTTACCACATTAGGGATCATGTAATCAGAAATAAAAAGTTTTTAATTTAATTTAATTTATAATCGAGTGCTTTGAAACAAACAAGAATTGTTTTCACTAAACTGTATTTCAAGTTCGAACTTCGAATTGACCTGCCAAATCTTTCACTTGCACGCTTTAACGCAATTTTCACTAAGTACCGAGATAAATAAACTATTCTTTCACAGCTGCGATCAACGTCAACAAATTGAGTACCCAGCGTTCTCCGGCAGTGCCTACGTGGCCTTGAAAGCACCTAATACAGCGCGCATCCTCAAGATGTCCATGAAGATAAAGGCAACGGAACCAGTCACTGATGGAATCATCATGTACTGTGCGGAGTCTTCGCGCGGTTTTGGAGGGTTCACGTCACTCGCTGTGAAGAACCAGCGGCTTGCATTCCAATACGACCAGGGAGATGGTATGTAACAGATATGCCTTCACTTAATGAAGATAGAGATTTATTTATTTAACAAAATCCACACATACTAACATTTACTTTACTAATATAACATGAAATGCAAATAGTGATGCTTTTGCAGATCGAAATGAAGAGTTTATGAACACTGTTTGACTAATTCCTGTTCCATTGAAATGAAATGCATTATATGAGATTTTCCCGCGGTAAAAATCCGTATCCTATGTCCTTTTCCTGGTTATAAGCTATCTCTCCACCAATTTTCAGCTAAATCGGTTCAGTTGAGTTACAAGTATTGTAACTAACACTACTTTCTTTTATAAATTTACATATAGATATACATTTTTATTCCGCAAAAACACTGCATCGTATTAACGCAGTGCGTTGCAGAACCAACAGCATCCTGCAGGTACAAGGATAGCGTACAAGTATGACTCTCCAGTCATACGCTCCTTAATTTTTACTTCAATATGTATTAAACTTGTATGTCATGTAATGTGGATCTAAGTTGTCTGAATAAAAATCATTTTATTTATATATTTATTTATTTATTCGCAGGTAACGCCGTGGTCCTAGTCAGCAACACCACCCTGCCGGCGGACGAATGGACTGATGTCCAAGTGACCCGTTCAGGACCCACCGTCTCTCTCGTCGTCAATCTCGTGCACAACTACGAACAACGACTCGTTTCTTCAAAGGTTAGACGAGTTAACGATGTAGAACCAAGATTCGAAACGTGGTGATTCACTTTTGGCCTCATAGAAGGCGAGGTTATTATGGAGAGGTTTTTCTCGTGGTTTCTCTATGCCTAAGTGAATTAGCTCTTCAAAGTGGCAATTGGCAGGCCATATAGCGCAAAAGATAAATAGCCGGTTCATAAATACCTTAAAAATAATATGTTATTGGGCGTAGATTAAAATAATTTTTAATCAACAGGAATTGAAGCTGGAAACACCAATGTTCGTGGGAGGAGTGGATGATTCCATCGTTATCAACAGCAACGTTGGCATCACCAGCGGTTTTATGGGCTGCATCAAGGACGTGAGTATTATACTATTCGCCCCGAAGCTTCGCCAGCGTTATAATATTTCTCGCTGTTAAAAATATGTCCTTTTCCTGGATTTAGTTTAAATATCTAAGACCTAATTTCACCACTCTCTGTTTGTTAGTTTAACATCCCGTTATGTTGTAGTCAGCCAGCAATCGATCACAACTGACGCAGTTGCTAGCGAGGGTTAAATGCTGTGTACGAGTGTGGGTTTTTATACAATAATCAACATTCGTCCGAGTACTTACTGACAGACAGTTTACTTATATAATGATGAACTGTTAATTACTTATTGAGATGTCAATAAAAAATAAAACAGAGAGTGGTGAAACTAGGGTCCAGGCCACGTGGTTCGACTACAAGGTTCGATCAATCTGACTACGTGAACTTTTTTTTTCCAGTTGTTTTAAACGCTTATAATTTTAAATAGGATATATATTAGCAAAACCTATTTGAAAGTTTTAATTTGATACAGCTGAAAACTCACGGCGGTTCAGTAGACATCGTGAACGACCCCGTGGTGTCTGTGAACCTGCAGGAGTGCAGCCGACCAAGAGGCGACATCCAAGAGGTAAGAATCTAAAATAATAAATATTGGTAAAACAGAAACAAATATACCAACAAAGATTACAAAAATACCAACAAGTTTATAAAAATACTAAATGAAAACTCGGCTTCGCTCGGGTGAAATTTGACGAATTCTCTATAATCCGAATTTTGCGGATAGATGTTGTCGACTCAAAATCATTTTTTATATGTCTTGTTTTTCATATTATAAGGTTTCGATCGAGTCTACCGTACCTACCCCTTGACGAAATTATTAATCTTAATATATAAAATTCTCGTGTCACAGTTTTCGTTTCCATACTCCTCCGAAACGGCTTGACCGATTTTGATGAATTTTTTTGTTCTTATCCGGTATCTATGAGAATCGGCCAACATCTATTTTTCATCCCCCTAAATGTTAGGGGTAGTCCACCCCTAATTTTTTTTTATTTATATGGCAAAACAACGTTTGCCGGGTCAGCTAGTTATAATATAGATTTTTTCAAATTCATACTGTTTTAACCTTTGAAATGCTGAGCGCATTTATAGAAACCGCATATTATTAATCCTTTAGCTCCGGCTGTCAGTGCCTGAGGTCAAACCTCATTATATACGGATCGCCAATACAACGCAGTTTACAAGCTGGAATACTATTTTAATATAACATCGGAATGGCGGTCCATTAATATTAACCGCAAGCTGATAGTGTATTTGTATTGTAATCATTATTGGAATAAGATTTTGTTACAATTTCAAAAACTAATAAAAAATATTTATCAAATCATAATAAAGCTTTTTAAATAGGATGCTACTATACTGATAATTGTTAACTTAATTAATATAGCATCAATTTAAAAGCATCTCTTCTCGGCTTGAGCCTTACTTTTGAAAACCACCCAGCCGTTAGCCGAGACAAACGAACAGCAATTGATTTATATATTTATAGAGATTAGCTTTAGTCGGTTTGCATTTTTTATCAATTTCCCAAATAACAAAATATTTCTCCACCAACGTAACGTGCACCAAAAAAGCAGATCAGCTGGTGAACGATGCTAGTTCACGGTTGGTGCAACCTACATCCGACCGAAATTATCGTAAATATGTAAGGGAGGTTTCTGTCATAGTCCAATGGTTGAAATAACAGAAGCTCAGGCGTTTTTAATTTACGTTCCTACAGGTATCTCTTGAAGAGAGAGGTTTGGTTTTAATTCTGGGCAGCCGAGTTTGGTGAAGGTCACAATGTCATATCTTTCTTATAATTTGATGATGATGGTGGAAACTTCCGTTCCTCAGGCGGACTACAATCCTTGCAACTGCCGCAACGGAGGATCTTGCGCTGCAGACGGCTCTTGCGCTTGCCCAGCTGGCTACACCGGGTACCACTGTGAAACTCGCAGGGCGTCTTCCCTGCGTCACCCTACTCGCGCCCCTGCCAACCCCTGTGCTGGCAAACCCTGCCTCAATGCTGGCATCTGCAAAACTGACTACTCAACGAACAGCCTGCTGAACTACACTTGCGACTGCCCACTCGGATACTCGGGAGCTAGCTGCCAAATACGTAAGTGTTAGTCTGTACCTCATCGACCCGTTTTATACCTCTGCGCTGGCATAATCCTGCAGCAAGGGCTATATACTAACCTAACTATTCCATAAATTGAATACTCTGCTAATTTGCGAACCCTGATAATTTGGGCGCTAGCGCTGCCTAAGTCTAAATTTTTCAATAAAGAAAGTAACTTTAGGTATTATTATCTTAGTTTCACTATAGTCTAGTTTGCAAGTAATTCATAATTAACTCCATCCAAAATCCTGTCATTAACATCAAAGAATAATCAGAAAAGAGGCAGGTACAAGTGAATAATGAGATTTACATAATCTCATTATTCAACATACGAGTATACTTAGTCTTCTGAATAACACAACCAGTCACAGATAATGGGTAATTTCATCAATTAGTATGAAAATACCAGCAGACACATGGCCAACACACGCGTGTCATTGCTTACTAAGGAAATCCATAGCTTCCTGTCGGATCTACTTAACATAATCTGTTTTACTCGCGATTCGATAGGATACGGACTGAAATTTTGTCGATACGGTACAGTAAATGAAATCAGGAACATTAACTTACTAGCAGAGCTGATACATGAGGAAACTGAGAAAAAAAAATGACGTGTGTTAAAAGTCAGTACGAAATGTTCAGAATACTTTTAGATATTTTTCTTATATAGTAGGCAAACAGACAGTCTTTTTCAGTCTTAAATTTGTATAATAGCGTAAATAGAAAATAATATCCTATGCTGACAGTTCATTTCTGATATTGAAAGGATTTTTAAAGCACATTTTTAAGTTGCATAGAATTTTCCGGAACTAAACGACAGTTACAAACATCATTTTCAGCGTAGTTTATAAATATAGAAATAGTAGGCCGGGATCCGTAGTACATGAAAATCAAGTGATTACTAACAAGCTAATTTTTGGTGAGTAGCTTCGTTTCGATGAGACGATTAAAAATATCCTATACCCAAATCTCGATTGTGGTAGCTAACAGAGATATCAAGGATTAAAAAAATCAAGGATGTAAAACCGGGATAACGGACCACGAAATTTGTCGGACAATATGTCCGTTAGATTTTATATATATTAATTAAGTATACAACAAAAAATCAGCTGGTTAGTAATCATAGTGATCATTTAAATTGACCTCGTTTTCGATACATTTTCGAAATGGCGGACTCTTTGATCAAACCATAGGTTTTGTAGGACAAACATGTTTTTATATAATTTAGATGATTATCTTGAGATATAACATATTGTCCTACAAATTTCGTGGTCCGTTATCCCAGTTTTACATCCTTGATTTTTTTAATCCTTGATATCTCTGTTAGCTACCACAATCGAGAGTTGGGTATAGGATATCTTTGGACGTCTCATCGAAACGAAGCTACTCACCAAAAATTAGCTTGTTAGTAATCACTTGATTTTCATGTACTACGGATCCCTGACTATCATTTTCACCGTAGTTTATAAATATAGAAATAGAGTACGAAGACATTCAACTGCAGCATCTCTTGTAAAGGAAGTTCAACCACATGTCGATATATATTAGAGTTCAATATTCTAGAGCATAATTGAGCCGTGCTGCCAATGAGAGAGTCTTTGAATCGAACACTTACCTACCTAAGAAATGCAGCCATTTAAAACCATGTCAAGGTAAAATATGGTGGCTATTGAAAATCATGAAACTAATGAGAGGTTTGAAATTTTTAATTAACAGTTAGATGACTTCTAGACTGGTAGTGTGGAAACGTGTTTGTTTATATGTTTTATACATGTAGGGTTGTAGGGACAAAGTTGAGTAAGGCGCATAGTACATAGAAAAGGCTGAAATACGGCGCCAGTCTTCTTTCGTTTCAATACAAAATGTTAGTAGATAACATTACTTCCTACTTGTGATGTCACTAAAGTAAAGTAAAGTTACATTATTGTATAACTAAAGTACATATTTATACATCAGATGTCGGGAACGTGGTATGTACTATAGGAAGTAACTTACTTTATGTCTATTATGGATTCAATTAGTGAAACCGAAGTTCCGAAATACGACTATATTATTAATATTGATGGTAATAATGATTATGAATCGTGCATGAATGAATTTTCGCAATTAGGGCATAACTTAGCAAAGCCGCTTACAACTGTGTATGCAAATAGGTATTTCATTCACGAAGAGGCCTATATAACTACTATCTATATAACTCGTATTTCAATCTCGCATTACCTATTTAATATTGCAAACTGAAACCTGCACATTCGCAACGCTTAAAAATATCAACAAAGGAACGTTCTAAAACGAAACGTGACAAACTTACCTTTGAGTTCAATACGATCTTTGAACATGACTCGGGAAACATGACATGTACCTATTGTGTTGTAGAGCTATAGAGGTCCTATGTGTGAAACGTGTAGTTATTGAGATCATCTGTGTAAAATCCTTGAAAAGCGGACCTGTATACGATTATCACATACATACTCGTAAAATGCTTTGAGACGATTTTCTCGACGCTCGTTGCAAATAGGTATGTATAGTAAAACCATTTCTAAAATGAACGCCCCTCCACCGAATTCTGTATTTTTTTTCTGTGTATTCTGTTTTTCTGTATTTCCTCTCACACGTTGAAATCATCACGGTTTTGTGGAGGGAAGTTCATTTTTAGAATGGTTTTACTATACCTTGTTATAGTAAAACCATTTTTAAACTGAACGCCCCTCCACCGCGGTTACACGTACATGCAAAAAGGTGTATAGATACAACACACATAAATTGATCTTTGTCATTGGATGTTCATTAACGTATAAGCAAACGGTATCACTTTGACAGACAGATGAGCCAATGTTACAGTAAAGTTGTAGCACGCACACAAATATATAGATGCAATACGTATTTCCTCTCACACGTTGAAATTATCACGGTTTTGTGGAGGGGAGTTCATTTTAAGTCTGGATCATCTATACCCCTCTGATATTTCTAGTTAAATAAATTATGTAGTTAAATAAATAATAGTAGCTAGTTTGTTTGCTCGCTCTATATATAATTTATTAATTCGCATTTACTTGAGTTAAACTGTAAAAAAATTATAAAAGCAATCGGAATCTTTACCATTTCAATAAACTTACGTAAGCACGAAATATTTAACCAAAACCCGTCAATAATAAAAACATTTTCAAAATAAACGTATTATTTTTCTAACGTTATATTCGTTAGGAAGGTAACTTTTGTCAAGGTTGTGCTTAAAATAGGACAATGCAAGGAAATTTCCATGTCGTCTTTATATGGCCAGTGTATTCAGAACATTCAGTCTATTTTCATACGGAATACAATTGTACAAAAGAATGTCGTAGGATCCTAACAACTTGGTCTTTTTGAAGAATATTTTTCCATTTATAAGTATTTATTTTTAAGGGTTCGCGCTTGTTAACGAGATTATGACATCAGATTAAAAGACATAAAATATTTATATCAGGCAGTGTAGCAGAAATAACGTAGCAAAGTTTTACAACCATTTATGAAAATAAGCGCTGACAGGTTGGCACTTAAATACCATATTTCCACCCTATCCGTAAAAATATACAACGAACATTTAACGCTGAACGACTTATTATATTATGTTTAATTATATGTATTATCTCGTAGGTGACAATTGTGTCTTTGATGATAATGAAATTCTTTAAACCTTTGACGAAATTATTAATACAGATTGTTCTTAACCCTTCAACAGCTCTGCAGCTGGTATATAGCGTGGGCCTCAATGGCAACGGCTACGTGGAACTGCCTGCGAACCTGGTTCGATATGAGGACCCTGAACGGGAGCCAGCCGTCATCATGCTGAGGACAGTCACCCAGAAGGACGGGATCCTCGTCTTCCAGAACGAAGTCAGGGCTCGTCAGGATGAAGGCGATTTCATTATGATCAGAAGTAAGTGAACTCCATTATTTATCATCATCATTTTAGCTATCGGACGTCCACAACTGGACATAAGGCTCCCTCAATATCCCCAGGTATTACGGTCGGTCTAATATAAAGCGTGAAAACTCACAAAGATACGTCAATTTTATAATATTCCTTCGCTTTTGCGTCGTGTGTGGAAAAGTTACACTGTTTTAGTGACGATGCCAAATCAGCCAACTTATTTTGTTTCTCCATAATAACAAAATACAATGAATATGTACATGTTATTTAGTTATTATTAGGTTCACATCCGCACTGAAAGAAATATCAGATTTAAGCTTATTTCGTTTTAACGAAAAAATACGCTTGTTAAACACCTAATGCGGATGTTGTAGGTGCTTGTTTCTTATTAACTAGACTTTTGCAGAAAGTAAAATAATAGTTTTATTCTAGATAAATATCGAAGAAAGATGGATAATGCCTTGGCTATTTATTATCGTTACGATCTTTTGTACAGTAATTATTGTATTACTTTTGTGAAATATGTGACGTTTTTTTAATAAATAACAATACTGTTTGCTTTCATTAATTAAATCGTGATTGGCGTTATTAATTGTTATATAAAGAAAATGTTTGTTTGGATTGCTAGCTGTACTAATACATTTCTGATTCTGATTTTGAATAAATAAAAATAATAATATTCCTTCAATTTGATCTATATTAAATAAATTACAATTAAATACAGTTAACAATTACAAATAAATATCTTTTAAAATTATATCTACTTAATTTTAATAAAAATAAATCTTAGGAATCTAAATCCATCCAGCGTTTACACGTGTTTTTATTTATAAAGATTACATTGAACTAAATAATAATAACTATTATTTCCACAGTTGAGAAGGGGTATGTTGTGCTAGAGTGGAACCTTGGCTCCGGCCCTACCTCCATCAAAGTGGAAGGCAGTAATGGCGAAGGCTTTGTTGGCGATGGATACAGGCACACCGTGAGTATAGCATAAAGTTTGATAACCCCTGTGGTGTAGTGGTTGAAGGTCTGCCTGCGACGCAGGAGGTTTCGGGTTCCCGCATTCGGAACATATTGTATGATCTGCTGATATTTGTGTCTGATATTATGTATTAGTGGTGCCCGCAACTCCGTCCGCGTTAAATATTTGTATAGGGGCAACGTCTTATCATAACTTTAGGAAGAATTTAAATAGCCTATCCTGTCTCCCATACCTCTAAATGTTTAACTGCCAAATTTCATAAAATTCGGATTATTGGTTTAAGAGTTATGGCGGTACATACATGCTTGATTCGAAATGAGACTTCATTGCGTGCATACTTCACGAATTCAAACAATATTTTTGATTTCGTCATACTCTGAATGGCTTTAGTGTAATTAATTGTTATACATACATACAGAAACCGACCCTTACAGATTTATTATTAGTATAGATAATAAAAATATCTATGTATGTTTATTATATAAATATATTTATCAATGTGTATTATAGGAAACAGGGATGTTCTCTGAACATCCCTGTTTCCTCACGATGTGTGCTTGTCCTTTCCTTAATAAAATATTTTTGTTTGTTTAGATCGTGGTTCGCGCTCTCCCAGACGCCCGTATGGAACTGACAGTCGATGGCCACACTGAGACCGGTTTCTCCAACGGCTTCTCTAGCCGCCTCGGAGTCGACTCCAATATCTATATCGGTAACGAACTCTAATTCTATGGAACATAGATCTACACAGATAAGTCTGTGTGGAGCGTATTGTCGGTAACGGACAAATACCTTTTTAAATGAAGTTTGAAAGTAGTCGTAAATCATATTCTCTTTAAATTTAAAAGAAAACATAATATATTTTTATTTTATTTAAAAAGTACGTTTAAGTTACCTACAGTTTCTGAGTAGGTTGTAATGGGGCGTCTAAAAGGGCTATATTTTACGACAATTTGTTAAAGGCTACAATTATTGGCAAACATTGCCCAGCCATCAAATAAACTTTTTAGTGCAATTGCAGGCAATATGTTGTAGGCCGGGATCCGTAGTACATGGAAATCAAGTGATTACTAACAAGCTAATTTTTTGTGAGTAGCTTCGTTTCGATGAGACGACTAAAAATATCCTATACCCAAATCTCGATTGTGGTAGCTAACAGAGATATCAAGGATTAAAAAAATCAAGGATGTAAAACCGGGATAACGGACCACGAAATTTGTCGGACAATATGTCCGTTAGATTTTATATATATTAATTAAGTATACAACAAAAAATCAGCTGGTTAGTAATCATAGTAATCATTTAAATTGACCTCGTTTTCGATACATTTTCGAAATGGCGGACTCTTTGATCAAACCATAGGTTTTGTAGGACAAACATGTTTTTATATAATTTAGATAATTATCTTGAGATATAACATATTGTCCTACAAATTTCGTGGTCCGTTATCCCAGTTTTACATCTTTGATTTTTTTAATCCTTGATATCTCTGTTAGCTACCACAATCGAGAGTTGGGTATAGGATATCTTTGGACGTCTCATCAAAACGAAGCTACTCACCAAAAATTAGCTTGTTAGTAATCACTTGATTTCCATGTACTACGGATCCCTGACTATTGCAATATGTGAGGCGATCGTTCGGTCACATGCCGGCTACACATAAAAACCTTTTGACATACCAAAAAATGTGGCTATAATGCCGGGCCATCCTTAAAATACTGCATAGTGTGGCTGGTATTGCTAGCAATGTTGACGGCCACAATATTGCAGCCACAAATATAGCCCGTTGAGACACCCCATAAGAAAAGTAAAAAACAGTGCTTAATAAGATATTTGTCTTTCAGGTGGTGTTCCAGACCGTCTGAATCCATACGGATACCCAGGCTTGACCGGATGCATCGACCAGGTGGAGTTTATGGACACGGGCCGCGGAGTCAATCTCGGTCTGATGGCCGTCGCCGGTCGCAACACGCAGCCTTGCAAGTATGTCCATCCACTTTAGATACAATCAATCAATCAATCAATCATTCAATCAATCATTTATTAACATACATTAGGTACCTACATAATTATACAAATACAAATACAAAAACACTTTATTGTACACCAAAAACAAAACACATGAATATAACACAAAAAGAGCGTACAATGGGCGGCCTTATCGCTAAAGAGCGATCTCTTCCAGGCAACCTTTGGATGGAAAAGAGAGATGATATTTAAGACAGGGGTGTACTAATACTTATATTCATACAAGAAAATACCTACTACTAATAAAATAATGTTTATAATACTTATATAATAATATATATAAACTTATAAATATATATATAATATTCATAAATGTATATAATTAAATAGATAATAATACTATTTACCTGCCTGTTTAAAACCCTGCCCAATTTAGATACCTTCTAATCATAATATCACTGTATTTATTTCATTCTAAATTATGTATATATGTACTTACAGTTACTTAAAAATTAAACCTACTATTTGGATTATCTATACCTTCATACTCAATATAATTTTTGCCTGGCCATTCGTCACCTAGGTCACCTCGTCTCAATATGATATCATACAAAATTTATTGGTAATCTAATTTACATTTTTTACTTGACTAATCCATTAACATTACAATTAAATTATTTTAACACCACCATTCAAAGGCTTATCTAATATACTAAAATTACTAACAATAAAATACCTTTTCCACGCTGCTTGGATGTTACAAAGGAACATGTTCCTCGAACTATATCCCTACCTTGATGATGTTGATGCTTTCGAGTCCCCACCTCCCGGTTTCCTCAATGACCAGCTCTGCACATCTCCTAATACCCTGGACTTATATCTGGCTCTGATCCCCATCTCTTTGTACCTCTTCCAAACCTACTCCAGCTACTAAACCACGGAATCACGATATTTAACCCATGGATCACGATTCTGGTAAGTAAGGGTGTACTAACTCGGTTTTTAATTAAACATGCTTGCAAATTGCATGTTGCTTTCAAATCAATTATTTAGTAAGATATAGGGTATATTAATTTAATTCTCATGGTTACTACATGTGGGTTAACCAATATTTTCGCACTTATCGAAACGCCACAGCGGTGCTGCAGACTACGCGAGTAGGCAGGCTGTTCAAACATTTTCCTAACATAAAATAAAATCGGAATGACAAAATACCCTCGATATACTAATACCTCCAGTGGCCGAAGGGGCAGAAAATTTCTCTAGTAGAGACCACGCATCGGCAAACGCAGCGACGAACGTCCACCAAAAAGATGGACAGATGATCTTGTCAAAACCAGTTCACGGTGATGCAAGCTGCATCCAACTGTTATACCTGGAAATCATTAACGGAGGCCTATATCCAGCAGTGGACGTCCGATGGCTGAAATGATGATTGATCCTCATCATTAATACCTCGCTGAATATCCATTACATCTAATATCCGGCAACCAGCTCCGTTCCCCTCTAGCGCAGTGAGAGTTGTTATTCGTCGCAGTGGTTCAAAGTTTAATTCCATAATCAGTTAAGTATGGAGGAGCACTTTTGTGTTTATCTTCAAGACTTTCTGATAGAAAAATAGTTGAACGCAAATAGTTTGCAAACCGAACTTCGTGAGTAAAGTCAAATTGAATAATTCAAAGATAGGAATATCCTTATTCAATTATGGCTGGCATTGCTTGATTGGGTCTGAATGGTCGCAGACGCTCATTCATCTTTATTACTAAAGGTGAATTAGAACTAAAGAACTAAATTAATACTGATCTGCAGCTAAAACAAAAGTATGCGCTTTTAATCTTATATAAAATAATAGAGTTTCAGGATTTGTTTCAAATCAATATGTCAATATCAATAAACTACAGCATCTCTTATCTTTAGATTTAAAAGTACTCTAATTTAATTATTTCTAATATTTATTTTTTTGTTTTCAGATAATTTCTACAGTAATTAACGAGAAAAATTCAAAAAGTTGAATTCCAATGTAGTTATTTGATGTAAAAAAAAATTTCGACAATACTGTTAGGTAGTGTATTAATTCATTTTATTCGAATATTTTATGTATCTTAAATGTGCCATAATTTTATTGTAGATAGGTTAGATATCTGATTGTTTTCGCTTGTTTGCTTAGTTTTTTTCTGGATTGTTACCGCCCTACCTGATGCCCCGGCATTTTGTGCCAAATCATTAAACACGGCCTCAATAAGTTACATTATTATTAATATTTTATTTTCGCTCATATAATCTAAATCAATTATTTCTTATTATTTGTTTATATTTTCCTAGAACGAAGGCATTTACTTTGATATATTTTTATTTGTCGCATTATAATATATGCATTGTAATAGTTGGTTGCATTAAAAATGTGTTGTTAGCTAAGCTAAGGAAATTTTGTGACTATTATATTTATAAATATAATTACATAATGTGTATACATGTAACGAACTGAAAGTAGTTAAAATTGTTGTAATCTTAATTATATAAATCTATATCTATTATCTATGTAGTTAATATGAAATATCAATAATTATAAAGGAAAATACTTCTTAACTTACTTAGATTTAAGTTGTGGTATGTATTTGACACACCTACATCGAAGTGTGCATGCAATCTCGTATGCAGTGTTTAATTGTAAAAGCAATTTTAAATAAAGGAACAAAATAAAATAATTGTTTTATTTGATTATCATAATTTATAATAATCATAATAATTATTATTATGATATAACCTAATTATTTACTTACAATAAAATCGAGTAGGTTCATAACTAAATAATTTTATAATCAGATAAAGTATTCGTTATTAAAAACAAATAATTACATCGGTAAATTACCTACAATGTTTTTAAAGAACCTTAATAACTTAATTCATTATATTATTAAGATCTTTGCATAGATTATTAACAAAAATTCACTGTCCGAATAAAGTTTCTTAGATTTGTAACTTTGGTGATTAGGTTAATAAAATCATTCACGATCGGATTAGGTACAATAATTTACCGAGAAATAGGTAGTTTAAACAAAATACGAGTACATTAGGTATATATTTGCGCGATTTAATCAAAGTAAAACTAATAAAATATTGAAAATTTATAGGTATTTGATTATGTACCTATTCATAGTTTAGTAGGTAGTAATAGATACGTAGGTATAGTAAAACCATTCTAAAAATGAACTCCCCTCCACAAAACCGTGATGATTTCAACGTGTGAGAGGAAATACAGAAAAACAGAATACACAGAAAAAAAATACAGAATTCGGTGGAGAGGCGTTCATTTTAGAAATGGTTTTACTAACTATGTTTAACATAGCGTAAAACATTATGAAGTAAGCAATCACACTAATTAGGCTATTTCTTTTATTCTGATAGAAGTAAATAAGTTCTTTTGAGTTATAAATAATTTGAAACTTAATTAACAAGAACTCTTACTCCACATGTTTAGTGGTATTCCTTACCTCTAGCCGTAGACAATTTTGTTTTTGCTCATGTTCTCATTACTAATTTAGCGCAGTCTATGTCCCAATTAGCACACTTGAAAGCTTGCCGTTCCAGTAAAAGTTCTTCAGTGGTTTGAGAAGAAAGTTCCTTCGTTTTGTTCAATATTCTTATAAAACTTATGATGAGAAATCTTGTAAAGGTATTAAGGAATTAAAACTATTTACTGCTGCAGCTCACAGGCCAAAGTGATGGCATTGTAAACTTCATGTGCTTTGAAAGTGTTAGAAGATGCCTTTAAAAAACTTTACCTAAGTTTGTGTGTAACGCGTATATTTACGGAGCCGTAAACGCATCGTCGGACGTTTATAACAGGATTGGAGTGAAAACTGCTCACAGTGGATGCATCTAGGTAACTGGAAATCTGTCAATTAAACCTATGTCTAATAATATACGTGCAATGGTTGCTGAAATAATAAATATTGCTAGACAATTTACACAAGCGTTAAGCTTTTTAAGCTTATGTTACGGATGCTAGATTTCTGATATACTTAGAACACTTGGAACAAATATTTGCAGATCGTACAATTTTTTCTGCCAAGGCTAGAATCAAACCCGCAACCTGTTGATTCGCACGCAGAATTTCGCCTGCTGCGCCACAAAACGCTACGTCTAATAATGATGATACTAAAAAGGTTTTGTGTCCAAGTCAAGTGTTTTTTACGTTCTCGATTTTCAGAATGTTAACGTCTATTCGTTTGGTATCCGAACAAGGAAAAATGTGGTAAAAATTTATGTAATTTCATCACGATCGTTCGGAAAAAATGTGACACTGGATGTCTGACTTTATTAAGTGAGGATTCACAGACCAACCAAAATCTGGCCACTTGTAAAGTAAAAGCATAACAAAGGGTCACCTCACCCCCCAATACTCCCAAAGTCTCCCACCCCTCCTCAGAAGTAGCCTTGTTACAGTTTCACAAGTATTCGTTCCGGTAAACACAACACAATCTATCTACTTGTTTTACCGGACTTTTCCTATCTAGCCTATTTCAGTATATCAAATAGATTACAGCAAATTACTTATTTCGTATGGTGTACATAATTTTCGATTGGCGCGGTATCGATGAGGGTGGTAGGTATACCACCCCAACGATAATACTATTGAAAATTGACTTCTGAATGCAATCAAATCATTTAATTTAGTAAAGTTGGGTTCGGTCCGAAATCTCTTTGAGAGTATCTATAGGTATATTAAACTCATTTTTTTAGATACTCTATTCTTTTACCCATCAATTATTTTACTACTCCCACAGTTTTAGTCCAAAGTAGGTAAATCTTTGATTGGTGCAGTTAATGGAGGAACCTAGAAATGTGTTAAATCAGGCTCCATATTATTACTAGTGCTGTAAGTGGTTGTTTCGTATGACTTTAAATGCCGTGGTTGCCTTGATAAGTATTATTATTTGAAGTGGCTGATCACTTAATTAATCACTATCGGAATGCTTAGGTAAAAAGGTATTATTTCAATGTTAGTTAGTTAGTTTAGTTAGTTAGGGTGATAAAATTTATCAAAAAAAAAATTATTTATTTTTGTCAATGTATTTTAATTATTACCCCTTTCTTTATACGTTGATGAGAGAGAAGTAATTTAATTCCAAATAATCTTTAAGATTACTTAGACATAAAAATGCCACTTACTACCAAAAATGAAAACACAACACTAATTAATTATTTTATACCAGAAAATTAAAGATTTTTACAATCAATCGTGTGTGTTTGTTAAAGTATGTCATTAATAAATGTGAGTTATATTACGTTTATTTACATTTACGGATTTAAGTTTAGACCTAATTTCACCACTCTCTGTTCATCAATCCATTCAGTTACGTCCATCAATATACATAAACTGTCATTCAGCATAACGGGATGTTAAGCTAACAAACACAGAGTGGTGAAATAAGGTCTTAGTGTATCAATATGGACACTATTTCCTATATTAAGGTGGATGCAATCTTGAACCGAACAGCAGGCGTTGCCGCATCCCCCGCAAACTGCAGTCATCGAGCCAATTCACACACTTCTTTTCAACGTTGTAGTAAATAGCGTTTGGTATCACAGTAACAAATGGATCCAAAGGTCCATTCTTAAAAACGAGGAAATCATTCTTCCCAACGTGTTCAACGTATGGCTTGTCTAAAAGCGCTGAATGATCATGAGCTACGTTTGAGAGTTCTTTCTCTATCAACACAGCCTGCTTGTTACTAACTTCAGAGTGACCCGCCGCGGGCGAACCCCCACCTCGCAACATTTGCTTGCTCAACCACTTCTTAATCTGTACCTTGGACATATCTTTCGTCATGGTATCGAAGATTTCTTTTGCGTTATTAATTGATTTTGAATTTAATCTTCGTCCACTTACATTTCCCGTAAGATTTGTCATCAGCCTTCGTAACAATAAATCTGATTCTTGAGGTTCGTATAGAAGTTTTAATGACTGGACAAAAGATAAGATGCAAAATATCACCAAGCCGTAAGTCTGTAAAATTATTAAGGTTCTCATTATAAGGGGTTTCAGAGAATTCGGAATAGTAGAAATTGCAAATGTTACGTCAGACAACGTTATTAATTTTAATTGTAACGTATTCCTATTTTGGTTGCCGGTATATGCAAGCCGCTGCTGACTAATGCCAAATATAAACTATTTATTTAGGTATTTAATAATTAGAAAGTTACATTAAAGTTAAATTACACACATTATTCTAATTACTTAAAATACAAACGAATTAATCAATGGAAATGTTTTTGGATAGTTACTAATTAATAGAGATTCTCCATTATTTTCAGGAATAGTACTAGTACTAAATGATGTTCAGCTACAGGTGAAGTCAAATTCAATTAGGAATCTAGGATAGAACTTAGTTCTCTTATTTAAGTTAACAAAGCGTTACTTACTAAAACCATTTCTGTATAAAAGGCCCGAACATCCGAACAAAGTATTATTTAAATTAAAAACACGATGGTTTCAAAACGAATGCGTATGATTGTAATAAAGTAGGAACCCACCTATTTGTAAAGTCAATCAATCGTGAAATCACGAACTGTTGTTACGATATTTATTCAATCATATTTACTAATAATTGCTTTTGGTGGATTACTAAGTGAGCATGGTATACGGAACTAGTAAAATCTGTAAAGAGAAAATATGGGAAGTACACACTTCAAAAGGTTTAAACCGTGTTGGCTAATTAAGGAGCAGAATACACTTTCATTCCGAAGGCCATCGGTTTAATAATTCCCGCTCGCACCTCTGGATTTATCTATACTAATACTATAAAGCTGAAGAGTTTCTTTGTTTGTTTGAACGATTTAAAAAATTCTTTCAGTGTTGGATAGTCCATTTAATTTTATCGAGGAAGGTATATATAGGCTTTATTTTATGAAGAAAAAGCAAGCGAAGCTGTTGGCGGTCGGCTAGTCTTCTATAAAAATGTTTGTTCGCTTTGAAAACACGTTCTCTAACAGTGAAAACAAACATCGTGAGGAAACCGGTATGTTCAGAGAACTTAAAGGGCATGTGACATTCACTAAACCGCAATTGGCAAGCGTGGTGGTTAAGGCCCAATCTCTCAAGTTTGAAGTCCTTGTGTCCCAGCAGTGGGAACGTAAATAGGGGTGATTATGATTTAATGGTTTGGATTATGTAATTCAATATTTATAAGCCCATGGTTGACTTTTGATAGCGTCCGGTGAGCCTTATCATTACAAAGTGTAAGGTTTTTCCATTCCATTTTCTAATATAACTGTAACTCAATCCCCGCTTCCATTACCACCTGCAGTTGTATATGGCACGTGTGTCATGGCTATGCAACGTGAAAGATTGTAATCTAAACCGACAGCTATGAGGTTAATTATATACGAGCTCTCCGCTCCGTGGCGTCGCCCGTATTATAATGTTTTTCTCGCTGTAAAAATCCCTACGTCCTTTTCTTGGTTCTAAGCTACCTCACATATACATATTTGTAGCCCAATCGATTCGTGAATACATATACTCGTAATATTAATAAGCAAACTATTAATGTTTTTTTAAAGATTAATGTAATTTATTTCCATAAAATCCTTATAAAGGAAAATAATGAATCAAATGAATAATAATATCTTTTAAAATAATAGTATATGGGTTCTTGAGGCAGACAGCCCTTGCTTTTGGTTTTGGTGGTTAAAATGATCAGCACTTATGGAAAAATACAATTGAATTTCATCATTACCACCAACCCATTACAAGTCTTTGGTATCAACTTCCAATGTTCTAACTTATACCAAATCCTCCCATAAATAATGACCCACCTAGAACTGCCATATGGGTTGTTTAATTTATGATGATATCCCGTCTACATCACCAAATATTCTAAAGCTAATCTCTAAAACACCAAAAATATGTAGGGCTATTGGGTTATTCCCATCATATTTTAGCTGAGGTTCTATGTCTTTTAAATAAATAACGAGTCTCGCAAACAATCGCGCTTAAATAGAATTTAAACTTAATAAGATTAGACTTAAAATGCAGCGAACAGTCGTCGCCATCCGTCCGCTCCGATGTGACAAATCTCTTCGACATACGTAAATTATGATTTTAGCTAAGTTAATTATCGATCTTGCTGCTTACCTTCCAATATTTGGTAGAGCGACACTTCATAGTTTACTGAACTGAGAGAGCGGTTTACCACCGTTTATCGCTCGGGCGATTCATGAGAATAGAACTACTAGCCAGGGCTGAATTAGGGGAATAATTATATTAAACTCCACGCTGAGATGTCAGTTCAGTCAGATCGCATTTCCAGCCAGATTAATAATTAGATTGTACTATTTTACCCGCCGGATGCAATGCAGTCACGCCGGGAAACATTCTTATTCTGCTTGGACATTAATAATCTCAGTAACTTTTAGGCAAACATTTATTCTTGAGCTTTCTATACACTTACTACTTATATTCATACCAGAAATAAAACGCTTTGTTTCGTTACATAATTCGATACACAGTTGGAGCGGCTGTTATAATTATTTATCTTTAAATGATTACATTATTAATTTAGAATTGGCATTGCCATTCAACGTAGCAATACTGTCACTTCAGTAACAGGTACTGTCAAAGTTTTCTTATCACAAGCTTTGTGACCTCACAGAAAGGTCTTCTGAGTTTGTGACGGATAAAATGAGACTATCGATAAGTCAAAATAAATGAATACTGCCAGCCTTATAATCATTTACTTAACAAAATCCTAATAAAAGCATTGTTCCGTTCGCTTTTGAATAGAGTTTACTCTGAATTAGTGAACTAAAATTCAATCAATTTCTCCTAATTATTTTAGTTATACAATCCAACGTCTGACTATGCTAATAACAGTCAGATGTTGCTTGGGATTGTATAACTAAAATAATTAGAACCTACTTCAGTTTTAGGTTTGTACTTGTGCTCTTTTGTATTTTACACGAAATACAAGAATTTGAATTGTAGTATTAAGGTGTAATTATTTATTATGTATATTTTAGTATTTACATATTCCTCGAGGGGCCGGCCTAAGAATAGTACCTATATTATGATAAGATAATTCTTTATTACACGCACCATTATTGAACAATTTACGAAAAAACTTAAAACTACAAAAACGTATGCTTAATGGGCAGTCTTATTGCTTCATTCCTAAATATCATATATTTTCAGATTCAAATTCAGCTGAAACTGAGTTTTACCATACTCATAAAGGATTACATGAAAAGAAAAATCCATGTTATACCCATAAAGGATTACATAAAAAGAAAAATGCTTATTGAACTCTCTACAACGGATCTTGAAATTAACCTACTTGAAGCATACAAAGCATTTTGTATGAAAAGGACGGTTATCAAAGAGCAAAGACCATCCGTTCGAGCTCATCTTATAGACGAAGACTCAGTAATGCTCCAAATACAATATTATCCTGGAGCCTTATTCCTATGCAAAGCGACAATCTAGGGCTCAAACGTCTTTTGAAAGTTTATGTAAGTTTTAAACGAGTAGTTTGTGATTCTTTTAAAAGTAAGAGCGTATCTGTAGAGTATTTTGGTCATAAGTTATTAATTTAATTATTTTTGATTCTTTAGACATTTATTCGTTTGATTAAACGGAACAAACTGCAGTCTCAATTAACAAATAAAATTTTGAGTTTATTCGCTATTAGTTGATAAATCTGGTCGAAAATATACCTACTAATTAATTCATTAGATAAGAAGAATTGGCTTATACTTATCATACACCATTTTGAAAATAGCGTAGGTAGGTACTATCGAAAATAGGAAATAAACAGTTTTTTAGATTTAAGGTAAATATATCTAGAAAACTTAGAGATTAGATAACTGAACAATTTACGTTTGTAATATGCCAGGCTCCATACAATACTTATCTGATCCCTACAATGTTAATTTTTGTCGGAGGAAAATTTATTATTAAAAAAAATCTAGAAAACACGCGAAAACCCGCGTAGTTAATTACAAAAGTTGTTTCTTGCAGCGACCTAACTACGAGGCCATTCGATTATTTAGTTATGCACATTATCAAACTACAATCCTTGAACCTTAGTTCAATTTACATTCTGATAAGTCGAGTTTTACGCGATTCCTAAAAACCGCGTCTGAAGTTGTCTTCCAAAAAGTTTTGCACACCTTCGAAAATGGAATAGATCCGTTCAAATAGGAAGTTGTGCAATTTCACCCCACTCTGAAGTTTGGCTCGCGCAGGTCCTTTCGGCTTGGGGTAGGCCCAGTCTATTTCAGGACCGTCACTCGTCTCAGTGCCGTGATCCAGAGCAGACGTCCTGTCCGCTCCAGAGATCGCCGGTCGCTCGCGAGCTTAACTTCATTGAACATTTTGAATTTTTGTGTTAACGTTTATGAACTGACTTCGTAAGAACTGAAGTGCTGTTTACTCTTTTTTTCGCTGAGGCGTTTGCTGGTTCCTGTTTAAAGTAAGTATTTGATTTTTTGTTGTGTATGCTTATAAATATTTTTCGTTGTATAAAATTATTTTTTGTTGCATTATATTTTTGATGATTTTCAAATTTGGCCATTATTGTAATGGTTAATATTTTTTTATTTGAGTTTTATATTTATTATATTATTTTTTGATGATATATAATTTGGACATAATTGTTATGATTAAATTTTATGTTGAGTTTTTTATTGTTTTTATTTGTACTGAGGACTGCGACAAATGGAAAAACATGGAAGAGGCATTTGCCCAACATAAGCAGATAAAAAAACACCAAAATGATTAACTTAAGTTTTAACTAAACGGAGTTAAATGCGGGTTTCAACAATATTTTTTATTTTCTCAAACTCACTCAAATAAAATCAGAAAGTTTTTAAGCACCATTGCACAATGGTTAATACAATTTTAAATCTATTTGGTTTGATATTATGTACAGATTTAAATAAAGGAATAAGAAAGTTGAATATAACTTAAAAAAATAATTAATAACCTTAAATTAAATCAAAATTTGATTGGATTATTTCACACGCCTTAGAAATTACGGCACACTTGATACGGATAGTCTCGTTAAACCGCGATCGTGGCGCGGAGGGACGCGTAGGCTGCGCTTTCACAACGCGCAAGCCAACATCGTACCGCGGAAAGACGCGTAGGCCGCACTTTCACCACGCGCAAGCCAACATCGCGGAGGGACGCGTAGGCCGCACTTTCACAACGCGCAAGCTAACATCGTACCGCGGAAGGACGCGTAGGCCGCACTTTCACCACGCGCAAGCCAACATCGCGGAGGGACGCGTAGGCCGCACTTTCACCACGCGCAAACCAACATTGTAACGCGGAGGGACGCGTAGGCCGCACTTTCACCACGCGCAAGCCAAGATCATATCGCGGAGGGACGCGTAGGCCGCACTTTCACCACGCGCAAGCGAATATCACTGGAATATAACTGGAAGTCATATAGGGAGGCCTATGTCCAGCAGTGGACGTCCAATGGCTGAGATGATGATGATGATGATGAAGCGAATATCGTAGCGCGGAGAGACGCGTAGGCCGCACTTTTACCACGCGCAAGCCAACATCGTAGCTCGGAGGGATGCGCTGTGGTACGTGTGTCGACGTGGTAAGCAGCCACTTCCAGACTTTCAGCAGCAGACTTTCTCGTCTTCTTCTTATGAATTTGTTGAAAAAGTTTCGCCATCTTGTATACTACCTACTTGTTAAGCCAAAGTATTTAAAGATTTAATTTGTACCCGATTTTTGCAACAAAAGCGAAACAGCCTATATGTATATACCGATTCTCAATTAATTCCTTATATCAAAATAGCGACAGGACCAGACTGTCCGAAAGCGTTGGAAATAAGGTTAGAGCGTCCAGTTTGCTAAAAAAAAAGGTTAGTTCTGCAATTTAGCACCACACCATTGGTTATCCGAAGGATTTTACGGAGGTTTCGTAAAATCACAAAGGAAATTTGCCTTCGGGAAAACGATGAATTATGGAATGTTACTTATTAAACTTGACTTATTAGTACACTCATTCTGAAAATCGTGGATTCGAACCCGGCCGCACTCCTCTGGATTTTTGACACTGAAATTATACGTGCTCTAACGGTGAACGCAAACATCATGACGAAAACGGCATGTTATGAGTATTATAAAAAGTTTGAATTCACCAACCAGCACTTGGCTAGCGTGGTGAATTAAGGCTTAATCCCTCTTCATAAAGAGATAAGTTCCTGTGTCCCAGCAGTGGAAACTTAAATCTAAGACTTGTTAAAATGGCCTAACAATATAATTATATTTAAAATAGGTGAGGTTTGGTAAAAAATTCTAGCTTGTTCTAAATATATTCAGTTCAGTCAGTGCATATTAGACCAGGGTTTTTAATTTTTTACAAGGAATAAAATAGTAGTAGAATGAAACCCATTAGAAAAGGAGGGGAATATGATAAAAATGAAAGGAAAAATAAATTACGGTCGATCTGAGTTCGGGAAGTGGGAGGGGGTGGGCTTTTAAGGGGAGAAAATGGTTTATCTCGATTTGCGGTGAAACTACAAGTCCTATGAAAAAAAGTTATATCGCAAAGTTGTAGGTAATAAAAAGATCTACAACTTTTAATTCACAAATTTTTTACATAACGTCAAAATGTATGTGAAAAATTCAAATAACTAAGTTTTTGGTTTTTTATTTCTATCTTTTTCAAAAACATTTTATTTTCTACGAAATTTGGTGAAAACTTACCTTTTTATGCCCCAAACACACTATAATTTATTTGATTAAAAATATTAATTTTTTCACCTTATTTTGACTTAATTACTAAAAAAATAGACTAATTTTCAATCGAAAATTCACGTGTCAAAATATTAGCTTTTTTATAAAAATCGGTGTGCCTTTTGTTCATTGAAATCTTTATTTTCTGATGGTTAAGAAAAATATATACATTACCATAGTAAATTTTCTCAGAAAATTCAAAACACCGAAACAAAATTTGTATCATTATGTACAATTGCATCATAAAAATGTGATTTTTGCAATTTTTATTTCATATAATTGCTTATAATCCGACTTATTGCACATTATACAAACAGATTATTATATTATTATTATTATTATATAGTCTGAAAAGACAAAATCACATTTTTAGATGCAGTTGTACCTAATGATACAAATTTTTGTTTCGGTTTTGTGCATTTTCTGAGAATATTTACTATTGTAATGTATATATTTTTTTAAACTATCAGAAAATAGAGATTTTGACGAACAAAAAGCACACCGACTTTTGTAAAAAAGCTAATATTTTGACACGTGAATTTTCGATTGAAAAATAGTCTATTTTTTATTAAATTAAGTCAAAATAAGGTGAAAACAATAATATTTTCAATCAAGTAAATCACAGTGTATTAAGGACATAAATAGGCAAGTTTTCACCAAATTTCGTAGAAAAATAATTATTTTTGAAGAAGACGAAAAACTTGGTTATTTGAATTTTTCACATAAGTTTTGAGGTTATGTAAAAAACTTGTGAATTAAAAGTTGTAGATCGTTTTATTACCTACAACTTTGCCATATAACTTTTTTTCATAAGAGTTGTAGTTTCACCGCAAATCGAGATAAACCATTTTCTCCCCTTAAAAGCCCACCCCCTCCCACTTCCCGAACTCAGATCAACCGTAATTTATTTTTCCTTTCATTTTTATCATATTCCCCTCCTTTTCTAATGGGTTTCATTCTACTACTATTTTATTCCTTTTTGGACCATTTTTGAAGCTAACTGCACTGGTCTATAATGCATTATGACACTATGTACTGACTGATAATAATGCCTCACCTATTGTCACTATATACAACGGTTACCCATTAATAAACACATAAACAGCTCATTATTCCCACAGGGAGAGTTCAGCATAACGCAAATATGCTCGCACTTAAACAGGATACTCTCAACTTTGATCGGAACATTCCAGCAAATATTGACTTTATCTTGTTTAATAGTTGCTCGTCCGTAGTAGGGTGCTCGCGGTCTGGTTTAGACGTGGTCAGTTATTACAATGACCTAATAATAGACCGAATTAGGTTTTATATATCAGCGGTGTGTTGTGTGTGTGTTGTGTAGTCCAGTGATGACTTACGGATCCGAAACGTGGTGCTTCACTATCGGCCTCATAGGCTCAGAGTCGCTCAAAAGGGACCAATCAGATATGTGTATTTATTTATTTATTTAAAAGTAGGTAGATTTCTTAAAAAAAATCTGCCAAACTGCACAGCAGTTTGTCGCCAGCCGTATTATGCACCTTAATCTATCTTAAATATACTTATACTTATCTATCTAGGTACTTATAATATCTTAGTCTATTTTAATAACTAACTGGCGCAGCAGGCGAAGAACCGCCTGCTGCGCTATGATATAAGTTCATACGTAGAAGAACGCGGGTCATTGACATAGCATAGTGGATTAGTTCTTTGAAATGGCAGTGGGCTGGTCATATAGAGAAGAGAACGGATGGCCGATGACGCCGAAAAGTCTCAACGGTTCGGCAAACGCAGCGTAACAAGATGACTAAGACTTTTATGATAACAGTCGGCTCATCATCATCATTTCAGCCATCGGATATCCACTGCTGGACATAGGCCTCCCCAATATGACTTCCAGTTATTACGGTCGGATGCAACTTGCATCCACCGTGAACCGGCAGCTTTTACAAGATCATCTGTCCATCTTGTTGGTGGACGTCCGACTCAAGAACTTTTCGGCCCCATCGGCCATCCGTTCTCCTCGCTTTATGGCTAACCCATTCCACTTCAAAGAGCTTATCCGATGCATAGCCCATCGGTCATCAACAGTCGGCTAATTAACAAGTATTTTCATTTTGAAGCACAGAAACTGTGCTTAGTATTGTTAGTTTAGGATTATCGCATTCGTTATCCACATCTCACGAAAATCGCAGAGTATTGCGGAAAACCACATTTCAAAGATTATTTTGTTAAAAAATCTGACATATCTGCACTGGAACGTTTCAGATACCTACAATTTCACATGCCGATGCTCGTGTCAAATCTATATATCGCACTCCTAGATCTAAACAGGTTCAACTCAAAAAACAAATTTTTCACTAGAGGCGAAAAACTGATTACGTACCATATTATATTTATGCACTGGAGGAGTTTTAGGTATTTATTTATGATACACTGGTTGCAACTGGCAATATCGTTTTTATGGGGAGGAGCGGAGACAGCTCGTTCATCAATACTGGTTTCTGGGGGCATTTAGCGCCGAGTAGTGGAATATTTTTAAATCTTTTTGATGGTTGGTGAGCATAACTAAAATAACTAGATTTTTAAGTTAGATCTGGGAGCGCGATATATAAATGTTGTAACTGGATAAGTACCTACTGTCTGTCATTTCCATAGAGGCTTCATACCTCAGGCAGTTACTGTTGATGCTTGCAGCACTCCTAACAACTCAAAATTGTAATGAAGTCTAAGTCAACGTCAAAAACATTATTTCCATATAAACACAAAGATTTACATGGACACGTCAGAAAAAACTTATAACTAAATAAATCACGTCTATGTAAATAACTACTTTTAAATAATATTTTAAGCTATTATTATAATTTAAGAATTTTATAGTTAATTATTATTATAGTTATTATTTGACTCAAAACGTGGTAAAAGGAGACACCGTTTTCACTTGGATATTTGGTGCAACCATTATTGTATTCGAACAGATTTCAGTTGGGAAATCCTGTATATTGAATCATATCGGAGTTTGAATTGCAGCGTTCCTCTTGACAATTGCTGGCAGCGTTCGACCAAGTCTTCTATTTTGTAACGTGGAGTCCTCTATTTCGTATCAAAATGATCAACGTTCCCTGAAAACTTAAACTTGTGTCATTTGTGTTGAAAGAGCTACGGATGAAAGTGGAGTTGTTTTTGAAAACCCACGTTGAAAAACTATTGCTATTAAAGTACTCTTTAAAACTAGGAACTTTCCCAAAATAGGAGGCGTGATATCCAATTGAAAAATATGAAACAAAAATAGTCCAGATAAACAATTAACAACACTTTCTTACAGTTTTTAGTGAGAAAAATGCATTACGTATCGACGTAAAAGATTGTAGCGGTTGCTACAGAATATAAAAATGTTGGTCAATCCGTGTAAAACTTCGTAATTATGGTATCTTTTGAATGTTTGAGCAGCATTTTTTAATCCAATTTGTTTGTTGTTGCATTCGTACAAGCCAAAAGGGGTCGTTCAAAGTCAATTATCTTGCATTGTCTTGAGCCAAGACAATATAAGTTACGGAGTACTATTATGTGTAGTGCTAATATTCAAAACAAAAGTTATCGGTAACCAATAAAAAAAACAAATCCACGGCTCCATACAAGCTTAACAAATGCGATTCGAATAGTATACTTAGTTAGTGAAATGTAAATTAATTGTTACTACAGTAGGTAATATCGTTATAATTAACATGAGTTATTTCCGATTGTTCATTAATGAATTATCTATACAGACTAGGCAACGTAAAGTTTGAAAAACCCTCTCACTGCAATAAAACGACAACTCGTTCGATCCTTCGTTGAATGCATTAGGCTGTTACACGGATCGTAGCTGGAATACTGATATGGGCTTTAGCGCGATATGGGCATAGCCAATGTAACTAAAGCTGTATGGAAATCCGTGTGAAATTTTATCCGAAAACACACACACATTAACAGTTGATCGATGAAATTGGATTCTAATTACAGCCCTGACTTAACGTTACAATTAAGAAAAAAATTATTTAAACGCTAGATTTACCTTACACTTGAAGTACAGTAGTTGATTGGTAGTTAACCACGACAAAACAATTACTAATTATTATTACTAATTATTACTAATTACACTTATACCTGCGCACAAAAAAATAATTAAAACTATAACAAAGCAATATAAAAGAAAAAATATTATTCTTTGACAAAAATAAAGCTACCTGTCTTTCCTGTTTATACCAAATATTATACTACATTGTAATCAAAGTAAAAAAAAAATATTGCTGGGAAATTTACACAGCGACATCTAGCCCCGTGGTAAGCTCGAATCTATTTACTCAGCTAGCAAAGATCTTTGTCAAGGGTGATTTTTTTTTCGTCTAGTATGTTTTTAACAGTCAGTTTCATAGGTCAGGTTAAATTTTTACCCATTTTTCAAAAACATGGCACAAAGTGCTTTTTCATCTAAAAGGCAAATTTTGTCGATAGCTGCTTCGTTTCTACGGGAGATTGGTAAAACTAGTTAACTAGTAGAGTAGGTTTGCTATCAAAAAATTGTGGAGAGATTATAAGAAGTAGATTATTTATTTAACTGAACCTAAAAACCATTTAAAACTTTGGTATGGTTTTGTTATAAAGGAATCTTAGAGTTCTCACCAACAGCGCCGCATTTATCAGACTTCAGTGGAGCAGTGAATTCTAAACTGCAAATTAAATTCTAAATAAATCTAAAAAAAGCTATTTCAAGATTGAAAAACTATGAAGTAAAAATGATTTACACAAAGTAGAAACTTATTTCGAAATAGGAAGTTCGAAGTTTCAAAGTTGCGAACGGTAATAACGGTAATGACTTACGTAACGTACGTTACCATAATTTCCTTAATAAATAGTTTTAATCCTTAGATATTAGAAATTATTCTTAGAAAAACTGTAAGCTCACAATAACTAAGCTAACAATATTGTTGCCTACTGCCGGGAAATCATGTGGTGTGGGAATTATTCGCGGGGGTATTGAGACTGATCGGATATGTCAAAGTTCCTTGAAATTCCTAGTTCTATCTTATCTAGTTATCACGTAAGATGCGCTATTCGATAGAAAAATCGAGAAACTCGTGGGCTGTGAAGAATAAAACTTTAATGATCTCATATTTCAAGAAAAATGAATGTTACATGTTTCTTCGACAATATTGGGTCAGTTCACATGGTTACTTACACAATAATAATTGCTCTCCTTTATGCGTTCAGTTCTAAGCAAGGTATTAGTAGGTACCTGCTTTGGCAGGAAAGCTCTTAAGGTTTTACATTTATTTAAAGTATTTAAACGAATACGCTCGATAGAGTGGTAGTGGTTAAGGCGATTGGAACATGGAAAGCTCTTTACCTTGTTTAGATAAAGATAAAGAAAATTTTACTGTAAAATTGTGTACATTGAGTTGTTAAAAAGTAATAGTTTCAACAATTCTTATCCGGTTATGGACAAACAATAACTTATTTGCTTATTCGGAACAAGTCACCTCTCATGACCGAAACTATAGACAATCTTTCAAGATTATTTTAGGGAATGGATTATTAAAGGACACAAACACCATCATCATCATTTGAACGGTTAAACGTCCACTGCTTATAACGACCTAATCTCATCAACCTTCGATTTAATTACTTCTTTAATATAAATACACATAGAATACACACAAAATAGGAACTAATTGCTAAAATAAAATACTAATATGATTTTTTACTTGTTCATAATCAAACTAGCTAAACACTTTAGGTACATAATGTGTCAGAGGTAACGTGGGAAGTTTAAAAGACCAATTTTATTATATTGTACATTGTGATACAAAATATACACTTGTTCACTGGTTTTGTACTGAGACCTACTTTAATATGCACGGTAAAAGTACATATTAATATGCATTTAATAACTCAACTAGCTAACAATTTTTATTGTTATTTTCGCTGTTTTCTCGTGGTCCCAGGATTTTGTCCCATTAATGGGACCACGAGGGAGAACTGTTTCTCGTAGTCCCATTGTTGTGTAATTACATCCTGTATATAAAAGTTTGTGGTTACCAAAAGAAACATTGATAATAAATGTAGCAATTTTTTTATAGTTATTGACTAACTTTCTGAATAATACTCGTAGAGCGCAGCTAGGGCTGGAAGGTGTGGGTTCGACTCCCACTCGAGGAACAAGCTTACTTTGTGATCTTATAATTTTCCCAATACAATTTTCTAATAGATTATCTATTAGAAAGTAACAACTTTAGGTACATAATTAGGTCAAATGTAATGTAGGTAATTTGTAAGCGCATTCACAGTGAATTCTATTTTTGGTTGGCTTGGCGACAATTGGGACAGTTTATTTAGCCAAATTGTGACCCAATTTTACACGAATTCACTGGTTCACTGGTTTTTATACAGAGACTGTTGTAATGTAAAATCACGGTGAACGCAAATGTTCGAAAACTAATATTTTCCTTTTAAAGAGCTTTAGACGCTTTAATTTTGTTCCGGTGCTTTGCTACTAAACTAAATCCTGTAAGCAGTTCCGAAGTGTTATTGCTTTTAAACATTCGTAGATGTTTGAGAAAATTTTCTTCAGGAAATGGATTTATTTTTGTTTTTTAAAATATTGATCTACATCATCATCATGCAATTCATTTTTGAAAAAACTAGATGGCGACTTTTCTCAATCCAATTTTATAAATAATGGAGGAGATCTGTTTATTCCCTCGAGAAAAGAAACTTAATACTTAAGTATGTCATTTTACGAAACCATGGGCAAGTTTCAGTCAATTCGGTTCGGCTCAAATCATCGTTTACAAACGTGCTCTATTATTCGTTGTAATTTTACTCAATAACGGCTGTGCCAATTTAGTTGCTATTGTTTTAAATAGTCATCAAGGGGAGAAAGCATGGGAATAAAGCGGGCGAAGCTGTGGGCGAGTCAGCCAACCATCAGTAATATAAACATATAATTTTTTTTTTTTAATATTTTAATATAAAATAAACCATCCAAAACTGAAATTGTTAAATTTACTTCATTACGAAAACAGGCCTAACAACCTTCGCGCTGGCGAGTAAGACAGTGCACGTGACCATTGTATTGCTAAATTGAATTTGCCCAAACCTGTGAAGCAACAGGCAACCCGATAACGATAACCAAGGACTGTAGTCACGAACAGCTGCCACGTGGCGATGGAGAAAAATGCCTTGATTGTGTTGCTTGTAAGGGCACTGATTGAAATATTAATTCATAAAAATTAAGGAACTCTACAAGGAGGAGTGCCCAGAATTCGGGATTGCCATGTTTAATTGTATTACTTTGCTGATTAAAATAGAAACCAGTATTCTTATCACCACAATTTTCGACATTGATAAATTTACTTTCCAAAACTGCAATATTTTTCTTTTGTGGATTTTTACAAATAAAGATATTTTCAAGAACCAAAATTAAGTCAAATGCTTTTTATTCTATTATAATGGAAAAGGAGTTAAAAGCTCTTGACGTTTCGACCACAACAGGAGCAGTTTTTCTCGGGCGGAGTGAGCGTTCCCCCGTGCTCCGTTGCATGAGAACCGCAAATATTTAAAGTGAAATATGACATAGGCTACTGACTGACATTTAGACGCAGGCACAGCCGTAACCGCTTACGGTAGAAACTGGAAATTTGGACCGTGTCTTTATTTTTTGTGACGTATAGGTTCACTAAGAAGCGATTTTGAGAAATCCACCCCCTAAAGGGAGAAAAAAGGGGTTGCAAGTTTGTATGTAAAAATCTTTAAATTAGCAACGATTTTGATAAAACTCGAGCTTAAACCGAGGCGATGGGAGGGCAGGTCGCTAGTGTAAAATAACTAGACATCAAATGTTATTCACTATCGTGTCGTTGCGAACTCAAATGTCAGAAACCCCTTTGTAGTTTGTAAATTGAATATTTGGCAACGTTAACGTTCTCTGAAATACACCGACCGCATGTGCATTTGATTCTTGAAACAGTTTGTGGGTTGGGTGCTTTGGTGAGCTTTGAGTATTTGGAACATGAAATCACTTTACTGGCGTTGACAGCACCTGTTTTATTCGGCCGAGTTGTAATTGTAACCTAATTGTCACTTTAAATTTTTATCTTTTAATTTTGTTACGTCAATTCGCCGATAATAATGATCGCTGTTATGTACAGTCAGCGATCAAACTTAATATCGCCAAGACGAATCCAATGTTACCTATACTCGTGTGTTACTAGGAGTACGGCTCAAAAAAAATTTGCTGAATAATACACACAGAAACAAAAATTTGGTAAGCTCGCAGCTTGCCTTAGCTGTCTACACGATAACAGCACCTGTCTAGTACTAGTTAGGGCCCCATAGCCAAATAAAAAATACAATAAAAAAAATGGCTAAAAACGGAACTTATAGATTTGAGATGTGAGTCGGTCTGTCCGTATATTACAGCCACTTTTCTACGTACGAGTACATTCCGAATAAACCTTAACAATGAAAAGGTCGTTGAAAAAAGTTAGTCGTTAAACAAATAATTCTATTTTTGTGTGCTGGCTGGGACATAACAAAATGAAAAAAATTGTTGTTTAGAATGTTAGTTACAAACCTCAAAGTTTTTGATCGGTGTGAAATTGGAAAGCGGTACGCTACGCCATTAATTGACTGTTCTCATTTTAACCTAAGAGCCCGTGATGGCCAGACCTTCCTTTAATTCACAAGCGTGAAAATTCTTTCATGTGTATGTCTAACATAGGTAAGAATAACCCCCAAACATGAAACCTGGATCGCGGTTCCTTTGGGAGATAACAACCTTTTACCTGTTATCTCCCAAAGGAACCGCGATCCAGGTTTCATGTTTGGGGGTTATTCTTACCTATGTTAGACATACACATGAAAGAATTTTCATGCTTGTGAATTAAAGGAAGGTCTAGCCAGACAGGGCTCTTAGTATAGACTAATAGCCTGTGATGGCCAGACCTTCCTTTAATTCTGAAGCGTGAAAATTCTTTCATGTGAATGTCTAACATAGGTAAGAATAACCCCCAAACATGAAACCTGGATCGTGGTTCCTTTGGGAGATAACAGGTAAAAGGTTGTTATCTCCCAAAGGAACCGCGATCCAGGTTTCATGTTTGGGGGTTATTCTTACCTATGTTAGACATACACATGAAAGAATTTTCACGCTTGTGAATTAAAGGAAGGTCTGGCCATCACAGGCTCTTGGTCCATTTTGTTGGTTGTTCCAGATATAACTGTTGAATTAAAAATTTAAAATCTGTTAAAGTATTTGTTTACTTCTTGCATTTAATTTTGTTTATTAACTTTACGATACACAAATTGTTTTTTTGTAGAAATGTGTTTTTAATAAATGTTTATTATAATTAAACAAGCTTTTTCTTTTTCTTTAGATTTTCCAGCAAAAACATGTACTTTTCCGCGGTAAAATTCATTCAAAGCTGTTTTGAAGGAGTATTTTAACTAATTTGAATACAAGAACAATAAATAAAGGCTCCTTTTTACCACCGATGAAATTATCCGTGGGAAATTCCATCAAAACGCAGGCAAAGTCTCAGGTGGAAAGCTAGTATAGTATATGATAAAGCCGTGCACAACATAAAGTAATGTAGGTACATAAAGTAATGTAAGTACCTACACCCGTTAATCCAGGATAGATAATCTCTCCCGTGACCTAAGATTTTATAACTGAAAAACGTCCCGGACGAATGTGGACTAAATCCTGAGAACGAATCGATTACTCTTGGTTAACACATATTTGGAGGCACAAAGGCTCTTTGTAAACCTGTTTGAAATCCGTTTCGCTGCATCTGGTGTAAAAGCTTTCAGATACCGAATACCGTGTAGCTAAACTGACATGCCTACTTGTGACTCACACCGTTGTTTCTATTCATTACTCTCTTTTGTTATCATAGCATTAGCACTCTTATTTCCGTTTCCACTGCTAGGGAAGATAGGACTGAAGATAGGGACTTATCTCTTGAAGAGATTGAGAAGAGGATAAATCTCCCAGGTTAATTTTTCACGCTGGCCAAATCCTTGTGAATGTCACATGTCCTTCAAACTCTTCACCGTATGTGCCAAGTGGTAGCATACTTTAAATTATAAATAATAACATACTAAACTTTAATTCCGAAGGTCGGGGTTTCGTACCCTTCCAAGTACCTCTGGATTTTCTAGATCTTCTTAAAAAATGTATGGACGCCTAAACACGTGCTTTAACGGTGAAGGCGTAATCTTGAACTGGCATGTTCTGTGAAACATTTACCAACTCGAAATTGGTCAGCGTGAAATGAATTGTGTTTCTATTGTGTTTATTTTGTCTATGGGAGTTTTAAGTCCAAGGTGCAGGTTTTAATCAATAACAAATAAATGACGGCACTTAGACGGCACACGCCTTGATGTACGATAAAATATTAACTCTTAACAATGTACGATAAAAATATATTAAATCTGGAGAGGCAATAAGCTGTAAACTAAGTTAAGAAAACATTGAGTGGGCCTTGTACATTATTTAATAATTAGACATAAACTATTCTCAATAAAATTCAAGATTTAAGTATATTCTGTTCACTTTGATATTTAGAAGGCTGATTTTGAAGTTAATATTTAAATGTAATTCAATTTTAATTAAAAAAAGCCTTTATTCCTCCCCTAGTTTTTTCCACGTGTCTCTGTCTCCGTTAATTAAATGTAATTCAAAAATTACAAATACGAAAAACCCCAAGACAATGGGTTCAATTGGAGCAACTGTGCCCATGATGAGTAATATAGTTGTGACTCATGAAGTTTATTCGTGACGTGTTACTACTACAAGAGTTCAAGATCTAATCTGGAATCATCTTTCGTCTGTGATCGTAAATCATTCTTGCTATTTAGAGTTTTATTTTAGATTACCTGCTATTTGCTGTCTAAATATAGTTTATATTGTACGAGTGAAATGTTCTTATTTACCGACTAAACTGAATTGTGGTCTTAGGGGATACTTATATTTAATTATAATCAATCTGTAAGGGTCGATCATGGAGTAAGTTAGTTTTTTTTTTCAAAGATATTGTGTTAATAGGCTTTTTAAATGATAGTGCTTGGTATAAAACAAAACAAACACACATATATCATGGTTAGTATATTAAAACATGAGAAACCCCTCTGGATGTGGTCGAATATATTCCTTGAAAGATCTTATGCATCTATAGATGTTTGATCGTCTCGAATGGCATGGGACTTCAGTGGCTCAAGTGGTTTATAATTATCTTATATAGATAGGTAGATTGCCTTGTTGTATTGAAATTGCCATAGAAGAAAATACACCCATTCATGTATTTTTATTTTATCGGTTTTGTCAATGTTCTCTACAGCTTAATTTGTTTAAATAAAACACTTAAGTAATTATTATTTCATTGGCGAACCCAATGCTTTTAAAGCTTTTTACATAATGGGCCTTGCAGCTTTACGCCGCATCCGATGTTAAATTTACTGATATTATTTACGATTAATTAATAAATTGTTATTCATATGAACAATTTTATTATTATTCGTCTTTATTCATCAACCAAACCAATTTCCTCTGATTCACTCCAGGCTTGGGTACAATGTACTTACAATAATCTCCAAACAATTCAGATAAGTATTGTAAAACATAAATTCTCGTTTTATGAGATCTTCAGCTTACACAAACAGCAAACGTTTGAAATAAAACCGAAATTCCAAACAGAATTTTATAAGCCAGCGAGGCCACAGAAGTCAGCGAAAATAGCTCGGTATAACGACTGTAGTCAGTTCTGCCCGTTTCATCAGTTTGGTAATGAATCAGCTATCTCCATTACAATCTCCTATTTCTCGCTCTTAAGGTAGCATTCTGTTCTCAGAGACTGAAACGCACGACCACCACCAGACAACCAGGCGACATTTGAATTTGTATGGATAACCAAACAAATGTCGCAACCACTTCGCTCCTTTGTTTCGTCAACATAGTCGCGTTCGTCGCTAGTCGGTTGGTTGTCTGGACGCAATCGCGCGTCTTGGTCGCTAAAACGAAATGCTTATTTTATGCAACTTAGAAATAAATATATTTATTCGTTCTCTATCTATTCAATACACCTGCTCTAGCGGTAAAGGCAACATCGTGAGGAAATGTGCTGAGAACTTAAGAAACTTTTTAGAAGTTTGAAGGATATTTTGTATCCTACCAACCTACACTTGGTCAGTGTGAATTAACCTAATCTCTCTCGGCAAGAGAAGTCCCTGTGTCCCAGCAGTGGAAACGTAAATAGGGGTGATGATGAAGTAAGCTTGCCAGGCGAGTTGATCTCTAGTTTATATACTCCTGTTCTTATTGTGGTATTTTTTTACCTTTTCTAAACAGTGATTATTGTCGACAGGCTCAGGCTGTTGCCGATTTTTCCGAAGATGTCAACATATTAAGGACGCAACATGCAGGCCTGTCTAGAAAAACACAAGGATCACCTTTACGTGCCCGGTAAGTAACGTAACTTTTATTTATTTTTATCAGCATCATTTCAGCAATAGACGTCCACTGTTCAAAATAGGCATCCTTTAATGATCTCCGTATTCCGTTTCGTGTATCTCAGTAATTTATTTGAGTATTTTTTAACGGTTTCGGTTTCATAGAGAAAGCTACAAGTACGGGTCTAGAAATATGTTCAGCCAAAAATAGGCGTAATATATCCTTTGCTGAGACTCGAGGCCACGCCATCCTTATATGATATTGATACTTTTTTGTCCTAATATTTTGTCTGCATACTTAAATACGGAAATTTAAAATATTACTGGAACATGATAAGTTAATCTAGTATTGGAAGGAGACCTAGGTCACCTAGTTTCTTCAATGTTATCTATTTCTAAAGAATAGAACGTTTAATTAAAAAAATATCTTCTCTCAACCCCGTACATTTCTAAAGACTAATTTAACTGTACAGTGAAGCTCCACAAGATTTTTATCCTGACTGAGATTGGTACCGAGGCAAAGTTTATACCGTGAGGTCAACCTTAGAATAAATAAGTATTGCTGGACTATTTACACAGCAACATCTAGCCCCCTGGTTAGCTCGAAGTTTGTGTTACGGGTGCTGGATTTCTGATATACCTACTTAATAATAATAATACATACATAGATATTTTTTTGCAAAATTTTTTGCAGATCATACTTATTTTCCGGTATCGAAAAATAATCGAACCCGCAACCTCGCGACGTAGGCGGACCATTAGATGGGCCATATGAGAAGACTCTCACCGGCTTTTTTACTAGTAATAGCAGACGCTATTACTAGTAAAAAAGCCGGTTAACACTATCAGCGCCCAAGAGGCACGGGTCGTGTACTCGCCCCAGTGAGGTACATCGCGGTGTACGGGCATTGAATGTGTTAAAGACATAAGAGATGATGTGTTACTATTCTAAAGCCGTCACCACACGATATCACCGAGTTATGATGGCCGAAAATGTAGTAAAGTACCCTCAGGCTCAAGGTGCGGGCGCTCAGTCAGCATCCTTAAAGTGTATCTTATGATCAAGGTTGCGGCTAAATATACCGGAACCTTTTTAATGCACTAAAGGTTACAATATTTCATTTTAAGATTAATAGATAAATATATATTATACTCGTATATATTGGTGGAAACATGGTACATTACATTACATTACATGATTAGTAGTGTCTTGAATTCTATGTTAGGTTTATCTAGACTAGGAAAATCCATAGGTTCACTGCGGAGTTTGTACAGATGACCTTCGGAATGAAAGTCGAGTCCACTCCCACTTAGCTAACACGGCCTCTTAGTTAACACTGCAATTAAATTGTTTAAAAAATATATTTTAAAATGACGTTTTATGGAGCACGAAAAACAAATGAATGCCACGAACGCGATGCCCGATTTTACCACAAAGTTAATTCGTCACATTTTTGAAACTCCATGCATTGAAAGTAAATTCGTCATAGGTAGGTAAAGTACATCATAAAGTAGGGTTCGCAAGTAAGAAGGTCAATGAACCTAACCGAATTAATATACATAGAGTTTCCTTTACTGATCTGTAAACCTTCACGATGCACCTCTAACATCTTATCAGTGGAATGGATCAAATGGTCAAATGGATCCTAATCAAACGGGCACAAGCTCGGAAGGACATGGTGTATTTGACATTTTATGTCAAATACCCTTAGGTTTTAAAAAAATAAGAAAATTTAATTTTAAACCAACGCAATGTAGCTCAATAGAGCTTTAATCCGTAGGTCCTGAGATCGATCTTCAGCTGTGGGCTAGAATTGCGTTGATTCCGTGGCATTTATTATTTATTATTACTATTCTACTGATTATATGATTTTCTGCTGTCTCTACGGAAAGCTATATGTGTCGAATTTACACATACTTTTTTTAGTGACGAATTAACTTTGTGGCAAATGTACCCCACGATAGGTGATGCAAAATGGTCTACTCGTAGTCGCCGGTAATAATAATGGAATGCTACCTTACCGCGGTAAAATACAGCCCATTGCGTTTTAGACCAAGAGCCTGTGATGGCCAGACCTTCCTTTAATTCACAAGCGTGAAAATTCTTTCATGTGTATGTCAACATAGGTAAGAATAACCCCCAAACATGAAACCTGGATCGCGGTTCCTTTGGGAGATAACAACCTTTTACCTGTTATCTCCCAAAGGAACCACGATCCAGGTTTCATGTTTGGGGGTTATTCTTACCTATGTTAGACATACACATGAAATAATTTTCACGCTTGTGAATTAAAGGAAGGTCTGGCCATCACGGGCTCTTAGGTTATGAGTGAAACAGTTGAATAATGCTCACGTGTATTGGTAGGTACAAGTTGGCACCGCATAGCCTATCCGATTTCAGTTGTCTTCGTGTGGTTGCCATGGTGATGAAATCAGGTCACAAGACAATCCTTGCCAGTCCTACAATAAGTTCTGTACCTGGATCTGAGAAGGTATGTCGGAATTTGATACTTTCTTACTTTTATTGGATTTGAAGCACTTATTTTTCTATATGTATTAACTTATAAAAGAATCCACCTTTAGGCACATCTATTCATTTAATTGTTATAACGATTTACAAGACACCAATTATTAGAATTCAATTAACTGGCATTCTCATACAATTTTTATGTATGATTTTATAATTATTTATTATCAATTTAATTTTTATATTTGACCCCCTAAAGAAAATTTAATGTTAATAATGTTTTTCTTTATTTATTTTACATTTATTAGCACAAAATAAATATTATCACCACCCTAATTGATTGAAATAAATAAGACATCATTGTCAGATATGAAAATATTTCCTTCCAAACTTTAGGCAAATTTGAAATCACGTATTTAACCGTATATTTTTATCAGTCGTAAAGTGATGTCGTCGATAGTTGAGGAAGAAGAAGCGAGATCCCTGGACTGTCAATTTCAGTTCTATGCGCGTCTGTTCGCCAAAGACCGGACACGGGATACCATAACCCTCACCTCCAGTGACTATTGGATGCGGCACGCAAGGGTCATCGATGACAGGAAACTCACCATGACTGATACAGGAGTGCACTTCTATAAATTCGAGTAAGAATACTCACCATCTTCCTGTCCTTTTCCCACTTGTGGGGTCGGCACAATATGTCCTTTCTTTCCACTTTCCTCTGTCAGCCGTCATACACCCACTCCTTTCTTACATATCTTTCACACGTCCATCCATCTTTTCTTTGGCCTACCTCTCCTGACATACCCATCAATTCTCATACTTAACGCCCTTCTCGTCACGAGTAAAAATACTATCTCATTTTAAATATTTTCGTGATTTTCATAATTACTAACGTATAAATACTATTGATTGAATGCGTGTTGGCTAAGAGGGAGCACACTCTACTTTAAACTAAGGTCGTGGATACAAACCCCACCACGCACAACAGCTTTGAAAAACGAGAATAATAGAGAGAATAAGAATTTGAAAAAAGAGATAATCGACGAAGTTATCCGCAAACAAACATAAAACATAAAAAAAGCATACAAACGGTAGAATTGTGAAACCTCCTCCGTTTTTTACAGGACTTGGTTATCAATTCAAACAAGACAAAATTCATCCAATTCTGTCCAACCGTTTGGGAGTTCAATGTAGGTGCATACACAATAATTATATAAATAAAGACACCATTATTTTATTGAAATATATTTTCTATAATAATAACAACAAAGGAAATACCCGTGACACCCACTGCTGGGTAAAAGTGTTCTCATTAGTACGCTTATTTGTACCTACACTTGCTTCATAAGCTTGCGATCGTCTGCCCACCTGACAGATTGTCTGCCTCGTGGGCTCTTTTTATTTTATTTATTTATTTATTGAACAAAATCAACAACAAAAATATTTTAAAGAATCCACAAGTCTGCCTTGTGGATTCTTTAAAATATTTTTGTAAGCGAACTACTTTTCAAGTTTGTGAAACTGATTATTAGTCTGGAGGCAAATAGCCGTAGGTTTCCTCACGAAGTTTTCCTTAGGAGAGTCTACAGTGCCCTTTCATTTTTCGAGAATCCATAGGTGCTTGGCGTTGTTCAAACCCACGACCTTCGGAAGTAAAGTCACTTACCTTAGCCAACACGGTTATTGAATTGAGTAGTTTATTATTGTTTTAGAAAGAGCGAGCTAACCTGGGATGAATGGTTGGAATTCCTATCGGATCTGTGCAATGAGAAAGATCTTGATGAAGAATATATTAAAGATGCCTTAACTAACTGTGAAATACCTGTTAATGATGGTCACAACGCTCCTGCTTATAAGGATTTCTTTACCACTTTTATTCCGAAGCAGAAAGGTTGTCGATGAATTAAATCTTGTTATATGTCTATTTGATTTTTTCTTTATTCTAGACCTGTATATTACGTATTCATTTTGCATATTACGTCCCGCGTTTACTGCACAATACAACCCAATACAAGCTTAACACGGTTGATGATCGCAGTAAGTTTACAATACACAAAACGAGTGATTCTCGTAGATACATTTTGCATGGTTAATGGGTACTCGCAAACTTAAGAATAGGGTAAAGTTTGAAAGAAATACTTTTACAAGGAAAAAAAAAATATTGCTGGACGATACAGCAACATCTAGCCTCGTGGTAAGCTCTAAATATTATCTAGATATACTTAATAGAACAAACATAGTTGATAGATATTTTGATTTTAGGTAAGCTCTAAATATCTCTAGATATACTTATTAGAATAAACATATTTGATAGATATTTTTATTTTAGGTAAGCTCTAAATATCTCTAGATATACTTATTAGAATAAACATATTTGATAGATATTTTTATTTTACATATAAAACACTAGGAAAAAATATTTGCAGATACATTTTAAAATCTCGATCAACTAGCTTCAAAATATTAACACTTTTTATAACGAGCTTCCGCTTTTTAATGACAAACCGTATACGCTATAAACTCACTCTATAATATGGAGAGTATAGAGCAACTCTGCTGTCCAAAACGTTCCTCAATTATCTACAGCAGCGGCCGCCAACTTTTGGCCCACAAAAGTATTTAAACAAACAGAATACCCTAACCGCAGAACATAAATAAATTACCCATAACCATGTCTTGTCATGGTTGTGTTTATTTTTGTTTAAAATAAACCACATGCACTAAACTAAAGGGAATAAATCTGAGTTTGTGAATACATTTTATGGCACTCAAATTGCAATTAATTTTATCTTAACTAGATTTACATAATAAAGAAAAGCTACTCAAAGATATAATGCCAAAAAAATTACAAATTATTTTTGTTTAAATTATAATTTTTATTAGTACCATCTCAACTTGCAGCTGTAAATGACATCCATGGCAGCAATTGTTGGTCCGAGCGACATCTACTATCACAATAAATTATAGAGTAAACGACAACTTTATTATTATGATGCGGCCCATGTCTGCCTAAGGTTGCTGACCCTTGCAATAGTTTAATTGAATTTGAAAGTACTCCCGGATAGGTGAACGTGACAACCCGTGCTGTGGTTAGATGTGACATTATAATAATGAACTGATAGTTTTATAATTTTCAGCTTTAACAAAATGTATGGTTAAAGTATTAGTAGGACTTGGACTTTCAAAAAATATACATTTTCAGTACAAAAAATTAAATGTCATTTGTCTGGAATAGTGACTCCTAACCAGCTTAAAAAAAATTATGGTTTATTAATTATGGACTTTGAAAAAATGACTATACATAGTGAGTACAAAAAAATGAATGTCAGTTTTAAAAATCGAACATTCACAATATTGGTCGTATTACCCAGTTAGTAAAATCTGAAACACAATAAACATTTAACATCGGCGAGAACCACTAGTCTTTAAAACTAACATTTTGTGAAATTCTTGGTGATTCAAATTAAATTCATTTATTCAAAAACAATTCACAATCGTATTTGAATATCTTAAAATAACTTAACTAACACAATATACATTAATCTAATGAATACAATGTCATGCAATAAAAATAATAATAATAACAGTATTCGTAATATATAAAGGTTGGTTTTCATCATAATAGTCATCAACAGAGTAGAAACACCCATTCAACAGGAGCTTTTTTGATTTTTTTTTTTAATTCGTGGTGATGTAATTATATTGTTTTTGTTACAGGAATCAACTATTGTAACGCTACCTATGATGGCTTCCTCTGCTGGCCGCCCACCCCTGCAGGCCACACAACCACCCAGAGTTGCCCCCCTGCCCGTCTCAGCGATACTACCCGTGAGTACCTAACACCTTCTAAATATTCATTTTATACAACGGGAATTACTCACGTATTTACACAGGCGTTGAGTGAGAACCGCGCGCGCGACCTGAGAGGAGACTGGGCACGGCCGGACGCTCACTCCTCCTGAAAAAGACTGCTCTTGTTGTGGTCGAAACGTTGAGAGTTGTTTAACTCCTTTGTAAATACGTGAGTAATTCCCGTTGTATAAAATGAATAGTATAACTCACGAAAATTTTGAAAGTGAAATACCTTCTAAATACTTAACATGTTCCCTGCAGGGTTATTCCCATCTGATCATATGATCAGATTTTAGTTACATCTGATCACACAAAAAGTTCCCAACTGATAACGGATCCGTTAAAACCTCTTTATTGAATTAAATTTTCTGCGAACGGATCACTGCAGGCATGACCCATCGATGGGGCATTAAGAAGTTCTGGTCGTACGTGCATGGCCACAAGGGTTATTTAAGCCCTAATATAATATACAAAAAAAGCTTTTGTACGTTGGGAGTCGAGTCCATAATTTTGACTGCACAGGGAACGTGCTATAACCCTATACAAGGTGTCCAATAATGGGTATATGAAACCGAGGCTTTCGTATTGGCCGGAGGGAATAGAGAGCAATGCAGAAGATTTTTTTTCAAAAAACGCTTTTTTAGATTTTCATAAAAATATCTTCGGTAGTTTTACTAACCGTTTACAACTCTAGATAAACGGGGCTGTGTATGAATGAGATAGTGATTAGCACCAATTACCGATTATCACTCACGCGTAACAAATACAGTGATTAGCACCAATTACCTACGTCTCACTCACGCGTAACAAATACATACGCTAAGATATTGTCAACTATTAATGATACAATAAATCTATTGTATACGCACCTGGCAGGTTGTTTTAACCTAATCCGTCCCCCGGATCCTTACAGAATATACATACATATAACGTGCGCAATTAGAAATGAGTTCTGTAAATGGCGTCCGCTCGCATGCGTTCTCGCTCACTCTCTATCGCTGTCTATAATTTTATCCTTGTTTTGCCAATCGTACCATACCTACCCGCCGCCATTTACAGAATTCATTTTCAATTGCGCACGTTATACTGACAAACCCAACTCGACTAGCAGGGCCGTTATATTGACACAAAAGTATTTGTAAAATGTCACAGAGCTTTCATTATTCTTTAAAATTTCAATATATCCAATATTCTAAGGAAGTTCAACAAATTCTTTAGATTAGTCGGATTACGAACCCAGACAAGTTCGACGTCTTGTCTGGGCAATGAAAGGCCGTTTCTTTTGATAATGTTCCTACCTTAAATTTTCTAGATTTTTGGAAAACTTACTCGTTTTACGAAAATTCAACAAACAATAATTTATGAAACTACATTAGAAATCAAATCGAACTAATCGATCGAAATAGCTCGGTTTAAATTTATTGAAAATATTTTACAAAGCATAGCCACGGTTAATTAATCACTGAATACAATTATATAAAATTGATTGATGCAGAAATTTTAATGAAAGCTCCGTAACCTCATGGTACTCGTGTTGCGGGTATTATAACCTGTCAAATACACATAGTGCTAAATTTAATACATGGAGAGGCCATAGGTATACCTAGTGAAATAATTTAAAGTATTTTGGTTTATAGCTTGCGTTGGCTCACAGAATAATTTGTTTTACTATCAGTTGGTAACAAATACCAACCAATACCAACGTATTTGATCATCATAAAATACCAAACCTCCAAAAAATACATAAAGTAATATGTAAATTAAAGAAATAATATAAAACGACAAAATAATCTATACTTAATATTATAAAGCTGAAGAGTTTGATTGTTTGTTTGTTTGTTTGAACGCGCTAATCTCAGGAACCACTGGTTCGATTTAAAAAATTCTTTCAGTGTTGGATAGTCCATTTCTTGAGGAAGGTTATAGGCTATATTTTATGAAAAAAAGCAAGCGAAGCTGTTGGCGGTCGGCTAGTATCCATATAAAACGTAACATACCTACAAACAGGTTTTCATGTTTTGAAGCAAATAGAAAAAATGTTATTTATATTTAAATTATGTTTAAATATTTCATTAATTAATATTGTAAGGTACTTTTATATGTATATATTTGCTAACTATTACTTAAATTGTATGAACGGGATCACGGGATGAATGGACTAAGACCCCTCGCAAACTGCAGACTTTCTATCGGCCGATAGTTTGGTCGGGCTTATAATCAGTATGAAGATGTATGCAAGTCCGCATACTACAACGATTTGGTATCGGCCGATAAATAAGTTTGATAGGCTTCTCAACTGCTTTCAAACTGAAAGGTGATCAAACTATCGGCCGACTGCTATATTAGTATGGAGCTCCTTGCAAGCGCGCACACTGACCGATTGTTTAGTCGGCCGATGGTTCACTTCGCTCCGAGTTTTGGAGCCGGAAGGTCGTGCATTCATTCATTTTGTCCAATTCTACTCAATCGCTGGTTGTAGAAACGTAATCTAATTTTAATTTTCCATTTAATAATCTAGTACTGTAGATGGGATGCACCCAATACTCTCGGACTCTCTTCTTGATTTTTCTCCTCCGTTGTATGAGAGCAATTATAATATTTCTGGACAATATTTTACTACGAGAAACTTCCATTATGCGACAGCTCTCTTCAACGGTAGCTTAAAAACTGAATATCGTCGGCCGACTGTTGCCTAGTTTGCGCACTCACCACCAACCCAACTGTTAAGTTGGCGTAGTGTGCGCGCTAACAGCCCAACCCGATCAAAATATCGGCCGATAGAAAGTCTGTAGTTAGCGAGGGGTCTAAATCGTATTAAGTGACATTATTGTGAATTATTCGGGGCTAGATGTCGCTGTGTGAATTGTCCGGCAATATTTATTTATTTATTTGTTTATTTAAACGGCTTAGGGCAAGCAGTCCGTCGTTGCAGTGGTAAAGGTTTTTGGCTTGGAAGACGGCTCCATGAACCAGAAGTAGCAGGGTGGACTAACTACACCCCCTGTTTCCCAACCGAAGTCCAAAAACTTCTTTTTCAAGTGAGCACTGATGAGAATACTCAGGTAATGTATAATTTATTTACTAAAAGGTTTTTCCATTCATAGCGTCCATAAAGTAATCATTGCTTCACGCTTTTGATTGAGAGTTGATTGCGTTTTGAAGGTATTTCGGTAACAAATCTCGTTGGCATATTCACATGTCAGCTTCATAATTACGTGTGCTATTTTTATATAAATGTACCAATTTAAAACTGAAGTCTTTGACCCAGAAATTTTGTGACAAAGTAATAAAATCCTATGAACCTATAAAATCCTATGAACATAATTCAGCTAGAACATGTGCGTCTACCGCTAAGTATTGAGGCTTAGCCTTCAACACGCTTTAAACTTGCTTACTATTTATTTATTTATTGTACATAACACATTACTACCACAATGAAATATGCTTTTTCAAGTTAGTGTTAGATATAAACTTGATTGCAACGTAAATACATGATATATAATGATACTATGCTACGTTACGTCACACTAACTCACTTGTTTTATTGCTACGCTTTTTTCATACACAGTATCGAATTTAATTAGCATTATTTAATGTTTATATGCATTTGATATCTTACCTTAGCTAGATTTTTTACGATATTGAATTTAAATTCGTTGGATAAGGTGGTTATATTAAAATAATAATATTTGTACCTGTAGTCGCTTGGTTTGCTACACAATAAATTGTATTGAAATTAATTATCTTTGGTCAAAATATATCTCTCGTGATTTGGCTCCAACAGAGTACTATACCTTGTAATGATAAACAAGTACTATAATATTGCTATTCGAATCAGATCAAACGCGAGAAATTAAGATACGATATGCCTGAATACTTAATGCAACACAACCTTAAGTGTGTGGATTACCGGCAATCACTTGGAAAATCGAATATGTTATCATTGACCAATATCATTGTAATATAAACGAGTCTAGGTTTGAATTTAAAAATAAATATGAATTTCCTCTTTGCGATCATTATTCACACGGACAATTTTAGGCTTATTTAATATTATATATTTTATGGTTTGAACGTTTGTTAGTTTTTATCTAACTTTGACGAGTGTGGTCAATATTTTTTGTTTGCACACTTTCAAAGGGCTGGGCTGTTTGTTGGTTGTTTGCAAATAGTCCAGAATGGATTGATTGTAAATATTCGATTGATTAATATAACGAAGTATCAAATCGTTTTAAAATTGATACTAGATATATTTTAATAAAAAACAAATTATGTACCTGCTAAAACTCATAGTGCTCTATTAACTCGGAAAAGGATCGTCATCGTATCAAGATATTCAGTATTATTTGTATCAAACTACCTTTACAATAAAGGTGGCAGGTGCGACGTGAGATCGGATAAGATATGGACTCTATTAGCAGAGAAACTCCATTTCTAAAAAGCCCACTTCGTTTCAATTCCTATTATACTATGACCGCGATAACAATGCGTTTAGGACACATGTCAGTTTGACACGTTAGTGATGGGCACAACATAATGAGTTCGTAACCGTTCTTCCAAAATGAACCGCCGCGTTATTTTTAGATTATTTTCGTTTTAAATTGGCGGAATCATTTAATATTTATATTTTAGTAATTTAAGTGAAAACCGACTGTTTTAGCGTCACAAAATGGCGGCCCATAACACCATTTGGGGTTATTATTTTAAACCTAAATATAAAAATGCTTCTTTCTTTCGCGCGTTCGGTTTGGTCGTAGTTTTATTAGTCCATTATTTTCAAATTCTTAAACGTATTATTTTTTAAAAATAACTGTAACAGATAACGATACTGCTGCTGCATGTTATTTTTAGCACAGCACTACCTACAAATATAAAGCACTGACATAACCTTGTAATAGCGCAATATAGATTTAGAAAAATATTGTTTACAGAGTTATTTTACACTCAGTTTGGCACAAAATTATTAGATTCATTGATTATTGATATAATAATGTAGATTTAATCCTCATCAATTGTTAAAACGGTAAACAAACAGTAAAAATATTTTTATCGTAACTGCAACGCCATTACAAAGTTACGTTATCAGTTCAATCGCGATGTGTCAGGAACGCAAAGTCTCGGCGATCAAGGTATAGACAGTAATTATTATTGCCCTAAAATGGCGATCACACTTGTTACAATTTTATAATTTTGTTTTATAAAAAACTGGCTAATTGCGCTCGATTTAGCGCAGGATCCATTATAAATACGTCCATTATTATTAATTATAATGAATTATTATTACGAGTAGAACTAGATGTCATAAACTAACAATTTTCAAAAGTTTAATTCCTTTGCAAGCTTTATCAGTGCTTTTAGACTACATGGATGTGCATACTCCGTCGTTTCTACGTGATCACTCATTGTCGCATTGTTTTGTGTCTGAAAGCTGAATGTAACGTGCTACCTAATCTCAGAATTATATTTAGTATGACTAACAGCCGCTCTCTATGTACTTACCTACCTCTAGAAATATACAGTTTTTGATCTACAAAAATTATCTACTAAATAAAGAAACTAAAAAAAGATAATATTTGAAGCGCTTCGTCGATGTTAGTTCAAAAATGATATCGAGTATATAATTGCGAGTCACCAATTAATTCTACATAGTGCTACGGAACTGGAAATGATCTTACTCTAGTATATGTATACCTACCTACTGAAAGAGTAAATAATTGAGCAACCAGAACGTTGCGTTTGTAGAATTGTTTTCTCTAAGTTGTCATGGATCCTATTTTCTGAAATTAAATATACTATTTTATTTCAGGAGAAACTTGATATTGCTCAGCGTACGCGCTATATGGAAATCGTGGGATTTAGCGCTTCATTGCTGGCCCTAATAATATCACTGTTTATATTCAAACGTTTTGAGTAAGTTATCTTGTCCAAGTTATCTTTATAAATGATTCAAATCTTTTAATAATTACACCTAATTAAAAATATAAAAACAATGGCGTATTACCTACCTAAACATGAAACTTAAAGTACGAGATTTTAGTTTCATTACTGTTTAATATTTTTTGTCAAATACAAATAATAAAGCAAATAAAAGTAAATTGTACAAGTTATATACAAATTTAATTTGTAAAAGTAACCATATTTTCGGCAGGTCACTTAGAAACACCAGGACCAATATCCATTGTAACCTGTTCTTTGCGATGACCATTCAAGTGGTGATTCGTTTAATAGTGTATATAGATCAAGCTGTTATCAGGGACCAACCAGAGTACGAGGTTAGCGGTCTGGATGGAATGGTAAGACTTTTTAGTATTCTTTTTAGTATTTAGTTTGTACTTTTATGTATTTTGTGTTGGAAAACAAATGTTTATTTGTTTATTCAGTATTTATTTCTAGCGGACATAAAAAATAACATTTATCAAACGTAAACAATATTCACCTTTTCAAATCACGTGCTATAACGGTGAAGGCAAACATCGTGAGGAAACCGGCATGATCTAAGAACTTTCAATAGTTAGAAGGACATGTGTCATTCATGTACATGTCCAGCGTGGTGAATTAAAGCCTAATCTCTCTCGTCAAGTAAATTTCCTTTGTCCCAGCAGTAGGAACATAAATAGGGGTGGTGATTAATATACGAGTATAATTATTAAAATCTATTATTCAACAACTTCAATAACACATACCAATAAACACCCACATAGTTAAATATCAACGCTTCAGCGATGAGATCGATAGTCAATTTGCTTCCGGATGTTCGATGGTTCTCCCTGGTCACTTAACTGTGTGTGTGTCCAATAGCGGCTACTAAACCACAAACCTATCCAACCTTTAATTAATAACAAAACATATAGCTTTATTTTTCTCACACAACTTCAGTAGGCTTTACCTATAGGTATTTCCAAAAAACCGTAAAAACTTCCTCCATTTTCTTCCAAGTCGAGTCAACATTTACATAAAAGAATTTGAAATTACATAAATCGGTTGCTATTCAGCTGATTAAATAAAATTTTCAGTGCTATTTATTACACAATAAATTATAGGTACAAGAACCAATTCTTCTAAATATAAGAAAATGGTATTGGAAAAATTAAAAGATAACAAAATAATCTTAGTGCTCGAGTGGGAGTCAATTATTTTATACATAAAAAGCTTAATTGAGTTAATCCTTATCAAAATAGAAAATAATCACCCGTTTCTTATTCTTCTTCACTTTAAAATTTATAATTTAATATTTTAATATTCAATAACTTAGACGCTATGAAAAACAGATTTCGTTTTGTTAGATGAAGCTATTAATTTTATAAATAGGTACTTAATACCTATAGGTTTTACTTTTTATTCGGATTCTAGAAACCTTAGTACGGATTGGCAGAACAAAGTGCCCTTGCAACTTATTCAATAATGCGAAAGGCTCAAGTTACATTTCAGTCTAGTTGTTTTGCTAAGTTTTTCTGAGTATACTGGGGTTTCTCGCGAAACTAGAATTCTAGTTTCTAGAACAGATGGTAAAAAATAAAAATATCCAATGGGACACAGGAGGCTGATAGAAAAGAACTAATAATTAGGCCGGTTTTACATGGCTAAGGTAGTAAGTAGTACGAGTTACTATATTAGTGGTCTATGAATCATTAAAGTTTAATACATAGTTCAGTTAGACCAAATTATACTACAACTCGTGTTAGCCGTGTTAGCTAAGTGGTAGCACACTCGACTTTCATTCAGAAGGTCGTGGGTTCGCACCTCTGATTTTTTCCTGATGGAGGATTTTTGAGGATTTTTCCGAAATGATGTGTGCTTTAAAAAAACGTGCTCTAAGGGTGAAGGCAAACAACATGAGAAAACTGGCCCATGCCTTTAGACCATTCTAAGAACTTTGAAACGTTTGAAGGACATGTGTCATTCACCAACCTGCACTTGACCAGCGTGGTGAATTAAGGCCTAATCTCTTTCATCAAGAGAGTAATCCCTGTGTCCCAGCAGTGGGAACATAAATAAGGGTGATATGAGATGACAAGCACAATACATCCATAAAACATGTATACGAGATTTCGTGTTTCCTCTTACACCAGTTTTATTGGGTTTCTTTGTGGAAGCTCTTTGCCGCGTTCCACGGTGTGAGCGCTCAAATAACAGAGTATAAAATTACGCACCTCTTTGATTTTGCACCTCTTTGATAGATTCAAAGATGCAAGACGTAGTGATTATATTCTCTTTGGATGCAAGACTTTTATTTTGATAAAATCTTAATACAATCGCATTATTATGAATCTAGTTTTTTCTTTTCTCAGTACAGTAATGGTATAACGTAGGCTACTTTTAAAATCGAAACTTCGGCAAAATATATTTCTAAACTCTCCACGGGTTATGTTACGTAAATAATACAAGATTTGTAACTAACTATAATTGTTTCAGCCATACATATGTGAAGTGTGCTATATCCTCCTCGAGTACGCAATATCGGCTATGTTCATGTGGATGTTCATAGAGGGGTTGTTCCTTCACAAAGTGGCGACGGGTAACGTCATGCGTCAGACCAGATATACCGGAGTGTACCTCGTGGTTGGATGGGGCCTGCCAGTGTTGCTAACTTCAGTGTGGGCGGTTGTCACTGCTTTGTATTACGACAATGATGATGTTCAGAGGTAAGTGCAATTCTTCTTCTTCCTCGGTCCCTCACTGCTGAGGATCGCGACCACGTACAATCAGCCCCCACTGTGTACAGTCATATGCAGAGTGTAGAGCACGGTGCAAGCTGCCTTCACCGGCCTGTTTGATGTCGGACCATAAATAAGTACAATAGGCAGTCCATTAAGCAAGTAAATGGGTGATGGTGGATCCGGTGGTGCTAAGTTCTACGATAATGGCCTCTACAGAGTCTTAGTAAATATTTTTTTTCAGATGCTGGTACGGTTACAATTTCCTACCACAATACTGGCTTGTACAAGCTCCCCGGCTTGCTGTCATCCTGGTAAGTTAATGCGAAGATTAAAATCTTATCATAAAGAATATATCAAAAATAGTTTTGAATTTTATCACAACGGAAATTAAAAGTAAAATAATGCTTACATTGTTAACATAATTGTTACGTTCATTCAATTAATTAATAATATTGAATGTTTATTAAATTAATTATTATTTTAATTATTCAAAGTAATACATAATAATTTTGTTATCCAATTAAATAAAGTTTGTATAAATTTCAAGACACCAAGCTCCCGTGATGAAGAGATGTAATCGTTTTTTTTTTCATTTCAGATTAACCTCGGCTTCCTCTTAAATATTATGCGCGTCTTGATAACAAAACTGAATGCCACGGAGAACAATGAGATGACAAAAATCCAGTGAGTAATTTAATTGAATGATATTAAAACTAATTCCTAAGTGTGACGGACTCTCTGTAGTATTTCTCTAATTTATTCTACAACAGTGTCTTGTTAACTTGTCTAGTTGTCTTTTTAACAGCTGTATTGGCAAAGTGGGAGCGCACCCTCGAATTTTATTCCGAAGGTCGTGGGATCAAATCCCGCCGCGCGCCTCTGCTTTTTCTTCTTGAAATATTATGTGTGCTTTAAAAACACGTGCCCTTACTGTGAAGGCAAACATCGTGAGAAAACCGGCATGTTCTGAGAACTTTGAAAAGTTTGAAGGACATGTGTCTTTCACCAACCCGCACTTGGCCAGCGTGGTGAATTAAGGCTTGATCTCTCTCGTCAAGAGAGAAGAAGTTCCTGTGTCCCATCAGTGGGAACATAAATAGGGGTGAATATGATGAAGTGTGTTGTTAAACAGATTTTTTTCAGGAAAGCGGTGAAAGCAGCCCTAGTTCTGCTTCCACTCCTCGGCATCACTAACGTGTTGAACATGATCGAACCAGTTTCTGGATCAGTCTGGAAGTTTGCTCTATGGTGTTACGTCACTCACTTCCTCCGCTCTTTCCAAGGATTCTTCATCGCGCTGTTATACTGCTTCTTAAATGGGGAGGTAAGAACATTACAGATTTGTTAAAAGCTGAAGAGGCAGCGTGACAAAATCATATCAAATATTGCTGGACAATTCATACAGCAACCTCTAGCGCCTGGTAAGCTCGAAAATTGTGTTACGGGTGCTAGATTTCTGATAGACTTTATAATTATATACATACATAGATATCTATACATAGGTATATATTCTTTATATACATATTATATAACACCCAGAGACCCGGAACAAATATTTGCAGATCGTACCAATTTTTGTTCCGAAGCGGGAATCGGAAAGCTCACAAAAAGCTTATCCAAGAAGTACTACAAATACACTGTTGTATTTGAGTAGGTTTTTAAATATATGTAGCTCGAATAAAAAGATATAAAAATAGTTTATTATGCCCACGTTAATTAAAATAAATTGCATTTATAAATAAAACACAAAGTGAGTTTCTGACAAAGCGCTGGTTTACCGATTTACCATTGTTGCAAGAAGCGGCTGCCCGCAAAAAACATATCACGACTTTTTGTTTGCATATGAATAGTGTCGGACAAATTTGATAATGCCCAGCTGTGCCTTCTCGTAAAAAGTTTTATTTAATATTTTTTCCTTCCATTTTAAATTGCAGGTCGAGAGGTTTTTTTAATAAACAATAATCCGATATTAACTGACTTCTAAAATCTAGTGCCTAGTTAGTGTACCCGATGGTTTATCGATCAACATTATCTAAAAGTCCTGAAAGTTTAAAGCAGTTTCGATTTTATTAGGTTTTCAGTTATATATTTTATCTCATCATAATATTTAAGGGTACATGTCTTGAATTGGTACCTCCATAACGTGACTAAAGAAACCTATAAATACATCACTTTTCCCGACACGCGCTCTCCCAGTAGATGATTTTCCTATATTAATTCGGAAGTAGAGTAGAGTTTTAAGAGAGAACTTATACCTGACTAGGTACCTATAAGTTCAAAAAACTCTAGACAAAAGTGACATTTTAATGTAACGACATAATGTATGAAAATGTAGAAAATGTGATAAAAGAATTTAATATAATAAACATTTTTGCCCCGTGGAGTACTACCTAAAATGCAATTTTGCACCTTAACAATAACGGGCTAATTTTACTTAATAAAGCGCAAATTCCTTCTTAGTCTGGGAGAGGATTCAGGCAAGTGGTCCCACGACAAAGCTGGGACTGCAGTCCCAGTCGCCTGATTAGTTTTTTCTTGTTTATTTCTTTGGGCGAGTGGGACTACTCGTAATTTTAACCTCAAATCTATTGTTTAAAGTACAGTTGGCATCATGTCTTATTGTCCTATTGCAAAAAATAAAATACCAACATAATAATAGGAATTTAAAAATCAGTCTTCGCATCGATAAAATACATAGATCAAAATATTCACAAAATTGATATCAAACAGTTTAACTTATAAACTGATAGGTGTCTAGATGACATTTGTCAAAATGACAGCTATCAAACTTTAAACTGCCACAACTCTGAAACGGCTTGGCCTAGAGATGCCGGACTTGCTAAATAGATTGCAAAATGGCGATCACACAAGTAACTACTTTATAATTTTGTAAATTTATAAAACACTTGACACTGGCAAATTGTGCTTAATTTAGCGCAGGGACCATTATAATAAACTAACTAACTAGAGATGCCGTACTATTTCAACATTTACGATGACAGCTATCAAACTTTAAACTGCCATAACTCTGAAACGGCTTGGCCTAGAGATACCCTACTAAGCTCAATCGACAGGTGTTAGAGAGAGCAACATTTTCGATGACAGCTGTCAAACTTTAAACTGCCATTATTCTGAAACGGCTTGGCCTAGAGATGCCATACAAAGCTCAATCGACAGGTGTTAGAGAGAGCAACGATTTCAATGACAGCTGTCAAACTTTAAACTGCCATAACTCTGAAACGGCTGGACCTAGAGATGCCCTACTAAGCTCAATCGACAGGTGTTAGAGAGGGCAACATTTTTGATGACAGCTGTCAAACTTTAAACTGCCATAACTCTGAAACGGCTTGGCCTAGAGATACCCTACTAAGCTCAATCGACAGGTGTTAGAGAGAGCAACATTTTCGATGACAGCTGTCAAACTTTAAACTGCCATTATTCTGAAACGGCTTGGCCTAGAGATGCCATACAAAGCTCAATCGACAGGTGTTAGAGAGAGCAACGATTTCAATGACAGCTGTCAAACTTTAAACTGCCATAACTCTGAAACGGCTGGACCTAGAGATGCCCTACTAAGCTCAATCGACAGGTGTTAGAGAGGGCAACATTTTTGATGACAGCTGTCAAACTTTAAACTGCCATAACTCTGAAACGGCTTGGCCTAGAGATACCCTACTAAGCTCAATCGACAGGTGTTAGAGAGAGCAACATTTTCGATGACAGCTGTCAAACTTTAAACTGCCATAAATCTGAAACGGCTTGGCCTAGAGATGCCGTATAAAGCTCAATCGACAGGTGTTAGAGAGAGCAATATCATAATTAAAATACATTTCTTCAGTTCAATTCCATATGTTGACTTATGTTTACATAAACATAGCTTAATTATTTTGTCCTTGGAGAAGTCCCTGTGTCCCAGCTGTGGAAACGTAATAGTACCAGCTTGAGTTATTACCTACTAATTAGCGGCTCATCCACTAACGTTCATTCATGTGTATTATGAGTCAAATTTCACCGAAGCGAAGCCGGGTTTTCATCTAAGAAATTTTACTAGATGAAAACCCGGCTTCGCTTCGGTGAAATTTGACTCATAATACACATCTAGGTGCAAAATGTAGATTAGTATTAAGGTAATTAGGTATACTAGTATACTTTATTTTTCGAGGTTGATTTGAAAGAAATTTGAAGGTCTGAGCAGTCCTAGTATTCCGCTTTTCTGTACAGTTTGCACGACGGGGTAAGTCGGAAGGAATGAACGTTAGCGGATGAGCCGCTAATTAGTAGGTAATAACTCAAGCTGGTACTATTACGTTTCCACAGCTGGGACACAGGGACTTCTCCAATGACAAAATAATTAAGCTATGTTTATGTTAACATAAGTCAACATATGGAATTGAACTGAAGAAATGTGTTTCAATTATGATGTTGCTCTCTCTAACACCTGTCGATTGAGCTTTGTACGGCATCTCTAGGCCAAGCCATTTCAGAGTTATGGCAGTTTATAGTTTGACAGCTGTCATCGAAAATGTTGCTCTCTCTAACACCTGTCGATTGAGCTTAGTAGGGTATCTCTAGGCCAAGCCGTTTCAGAGTAATGGCAGTTTAAAGTTTGACAGCTGTCATCGTAAATGTTGAAATAGTACGGCATCTCTAGGCCAAGCCGTTTCAGAGTTGTGGCAGTTTAAAGTTTGACAGCTGTCATTTTGACAAATGTTATCTAGACACCTATCAGTTTATAAGTTAAACTGTTTCAAGGATAATCATCTTAATACCTTAGGACAAAATACATACTTCGTCATCATCATGTCAGCCGTTGGACGTCCACTGATGGACATAGGCCCCCCTTAACGACCTCCAGGTATTACGGTCGGATGCAGCCTGCATCCACCGTGAACCAGCAGCCTTAACAATATCATCGAGCCATAAATAGGAAACTAATATTATTTTTCTGTGGTTGAATCGGCCAATATCAGACGTTTCGTTTTACATATTCTAAGTTCTTTGTGATTGATTCTTATGGGGCGACGAACGTAATGTGTCAATTGGCGAGGCGTATCTAAGAAACGGAACGTGCTTGGCGACAGCGATTTGTCGGAATTTAACGAAATTCTCCATAATACGAATTTTCCGGACATATGTTGTCGACTCATGAATCAATATTTTTTTATGTTTCGTTAATTAAATAAGGTTTCGATCGAGTCTACCGTACCCCTGCACGAAATTATTAATATAGATATTATAGCCCTCAGGTGTTAAGAGTAGAATACCTGTTTTGAAACAAAAGGGCAGTCCTTTATGGATATCCTTGTTTTTAGGAATCATTCGCATAATTATAGTTCTTATGACATTCTTACTAAAAAAATACAATAAAATAAATCCTGAGTTATGTGATTTGATTTTGCTGTTAACTGTACATTAAAGCAAATTGGGTATATGGTCCAAGTCGACCAATTCAAAAATGTGTTCAGGCGTCTGGGACCGCAGTCCAAGTTTTGTATGGGACCACTCGCCTGTATCCTCGTCTGGGAATTTAGACTGTCCTGTGTTATTTATCTAATAATATTTTCTGTTGCTGTGATAAAAATAATACCTAATTTAGCATAAAGTGAAGCTTCAGAAGAATCTCGATGATAATTTAAGACTATTATATGGGCAACGTAATTTTATTATGACCTTATTTTAAATTGCGTATCGCAATTTTATAAACTTAGATGGTATACCTATACGAGCTAAGTTTACAAGAGGTTAAATTGAATAGGGATTAACGAGCAGTCTAGATCTATTTTGATATTATAATAATATGATATTGATTAGGTATTTATTAGTATTTCTAAATTTATAGATATACTAAGGTGACTTAGGTGACATGTGCATAGGGTAAACTTTTTGTGGGTTGTAACCAATGATTTTATATAGTATAGATTTGTTACAAGCACGCGCATTGGAAAGACTCAAATAAAACCCAATTGTAACTTTTAGTTGTCAGTCTGCGTCGAGCGCAATCACGAGCTTGATATGCCGTAGGTTATTGTGTCCTTGCTAAAACAAATTAAAAATGCCATCGTGTGTGTTTCGGAAGTGTACCAATTACGATGCTAAAGTAAACAAAACACAAGGAATCTCGTATCACATGCGAGTATACAAAGATACTTAGATTATTTATTTTTCCAAATAATTATAATAATTGAGGCGCGGACATAGATTAGTTAGTGTAGATGCGAATATTGATGGAGATGTAAATTCGATGTAAATGTAAATTCTGATCGAACATTCAACACATCAGGTAGGTATTTTTAATCATCACGTATATTTGATTAAAACCATAATTCATAAATACACAAATATTCGTCTCCATTCCGCACATAAAAATAACCCCGAATTAAAAAACTTTTAAAGAGACAGAAAAGAAATAAATTAAATCTTTTTGAAGGTATTTAGAAAGTGTATTTTACTAATTTATCATTAATTATTTCAATTTCAATAAATATGATTTACTTTTGTAAGGTGTTTTATTTCTTACCTATTACAATACATTTCACTCAAGTGTCCACTCTACGAATATAAATGTTACTCTATGAACTAGTAAACATTTGACATCTTATGTCAGTTTTGGATTCGCGGAACAGATTTCAAACTGCAATTACATGAAGGTAACATATCTATACTATATAAAATCATTGGTTGTAACGATGAAATGATGTTGACTTATAATATGGACATCGAGTAAATATATTAGCTATCAAGGTACCGGATATTTGCGTCGAAAATTCACCTGTCAGATCTTGGACTGTTTACATTTTACATTGCACAACACGAACCGCCGCAAGCCACTCATTTGGCTTAGAATAATTTGGGAACGTTCATTTAAACAAGCAATAAGTTTCTTTATTTATTAGTTATGAGTCATGGTTGGGTTGAAATGTATCCGTGTTCTTATTGTAACTGCCCAGCTGTTTTACAAAACTAACTGGAGTCTGTTTGTGTATCGCGAGTACACTCAGTGCTGATTCCAAACTTGCACATGTATGTTCCGCTATAACTCTTAAACCAAAGATCCGAATTTGATGAAATTTGGCAGATAAACTAATAGAGGTATGGGACACAGGATATGCTATTTACATTCTTCCTAAAGTTGGTGAAGTTTATGCTGTTGAGACACAGGGACTTCTTTCTTGACGAGAGAGTTTTAGCTTTAATTCACCACGCTGGCCAAGTGCGCAAATGTAATGTGATTCATCATTCATCAACCTCACTGTGCTTCAAACTTTTCAAAGTTCTCAGAATATGTCGGTTTTCTCACGATGTCTGCTTTCACCATTAGAGGTCAGTGTGGTGAATAAAGGCCTAATCTCTCGTCAAGAGAGAAGCCTCTGTGTCTCAGCAGTGGGAACGTACGGGAAATTAGTGTAATTATTTTACATACCTACTTAATGTTGTTTGTTTGTTTGTTCGTCACAGTATTAAAGAAGACGAACATTATTTATGTGCAAATTGGTAAAATCAAGCGTCTAGCTATGAACTTTTGATTCAGGACTTAGAACTTTTAGGAATTTTAATATATAATGCTAAGAGTAATAAATTTATTTTTCAGGTTAATGATGTGATCGCCAAGACGTACAGGGACCGGATTGAGGAGCGCCGCGTTGCCGAACGCTCCGACAGGAATGAGACCGACCGCCAGCAAAACAAGTAATAATCCTTAATCCGCACACTTAGCAGATCTACCTATTATCAGGTTTTCTTATGATGTTTATATTCACTTTAAACTTGTGATGTGACACAAGGATTTTGGACTATGACCCACCACGATGACACGCTGTTCCAATGCGTGTTGGCGGGTTTACCATTGCTTTTTCTGTGGGTCACCATGGTGCTCTGACCGACACAACCGACGCAGAAATAGAATTATAATATTTGCAGAAATGCGCGAAAAGTAACCAAGCGTGATTTGGACATTCGAGTTGACACACCATAGTTCCGTCCGTTCCGTCCGGTGTCGACCCAAAAATAAAAATGATTATTCTTTCCGCGTATGTCGAATAAACTTACAATAAGACAGCAGCACTTTATGCGATCACCAAACTGTCTTGTAAGCGTGATACTACCTCATCTTGAAGACCAAGAAGTGGAGACTTATCATCATCATCATAAAATCCCATATTAAGTCAAAAATTTATAAATTATAAAATTTACCAAAGGGACTTAAAGATTTTCTGAAGATAATGGTTTAATATTTTATTTTTGTGAGCCCTGTTGACTAAGTGGTCTAAACTTTCTTTCCGAAGTCGCGGGTTCATTCATACCCCGCCGCGCACCTCTGCATATTACGAAGTATTCATTTTACAAAACGGGAATTACTCACGTACGCAGTACGGTTTACGAAGTATTCCCATTTTCTTCTTAAAATGTTTGTGGGCTTTGTAAACGTGCTCTAACTGTAAAGGCAAACATCGTGAGGAAACCGCCATGTTCTGAGAACTTTGAAAGTTCAAGGACATTTCTCTCACCAACCAGCACTTGACCAGCGTGGTTAAGGCCTCTCTCTCGTCAAGAGTGAAGTCAGCTGTGGGAACGTGATTAAGGATGATGATGGTGATGATATATTTTTTTTAATTATTCCAGTTGGTGCGCTGCATGCCTAAGATTCTGTTGCATACGTCCAGTTCTAAGCCTATATGCTTGGCTGGACAAAAAGTTTCCACCTCCAGATGTCTTGAACGAGGATGTTGGTCTACAAGTCGCCATACAAGCTAGCACTGCGAAGTACGTTATATGCCTAGTTGCCTATGTATATGTAAATTACTGTGAAGTCCGTGTAATTGTAGCGTTGTGGGAATTGAGAGATTGCTTAAAAGGCTTTCAGTAAACTCAGTAAATGTGTTTATTGCAGCAGTTACAAAATAACATTTGCATGTCTGCTAGGTTGTATGATACTAAATCGAAACATTATATTATTTTTATATTTATAGTAATTATGATTCTTTAATTGAAATTAAATTTTATGTGATTATTTTGGAATAAAACAATGCAATAGAAACTTTACAGGTACACTCACAATAGTCATAAATGCTATAAAATTGATTACAATCTTTTAATATAGTATTGTTTTTTGAAATTGTGGGAATGATTATTCCAAATAAATAAGAGTGTAGCGGTAAATCAAAATCTATCGGCCACGACTCTACAATTAGTATAGTTATAGGTCTATAGCAAAAGCCCTGCAGATGCAAATTGCGGAAATTGGTATATAATTAATTATGTGTAAAGTGCGCAGCTCGCTTTAGACCTACGAACACTCAAGTTTTAAGCCTCTACAATCTATTGTTTTAGTTAAAGTAATGTTTATTTACAGCGCCCGTCGTCGACGCTACACAGACCCGGAGGATTTGTCAGACATGGATGTTATTCGCCCGGAGGATACAGCCACGTAAGTAGCATTCTTACTCCAGCAGTGGAAGGATGTTGATTCGATAGTTATCAACGTTTTATTCCCGAAGTACTCCAAATTTTAAATTCAAGCACCACCATGAAACATTATTCATCTAATAATCTACGAATTTTGATAAAGCAGTATATATGTGGGCAGTATATAATGTGTGTGGTGCCGGCTTAGAAAAGACTTAGGTACAATCGTATTTAAATAATAATCATCATCATAACAACCAGTAAGTACCTATGTCGTCAAACGTTACGTCTTATTATGGACGTGGTATCCTCTCTTAAATATAGCTAGTTATAGGGGATTAGCTCTTTAAAGTGGCAATGGGTTTGCCATAATAGTAAGAAAGACAGATAGCCGATGGGGCCGAAAAGTTCTCGTGTGAAGACCACGAATCGACAAACGCAGCGTCGGACATTCATTAATAAGATGGACAGATGATTCGGTCAAAGCTTCACGGTGGATGCTGCATCCGAACGTAATACCTAAAAATATCTCAGAAACCGTCGCCATTTTATTAATATTGTTGTTAATATTAAATGTTTACATATATTTCTTTGTTTACAGTGAAAGTGTCTGACAAACCGAAAACGCACAGGCAAGTGTGCTGGCGGTTCGGCCATTAAGCCACGAGATCATCTTGAACATCGTCAACGAAACTCACAACCAGCACAGACCTATTCGCCCTGTAGCGGAAACCGTAAATATACCTAAGCCCCAAGAAGCTTTAACTAGCTTAACCGTCAACATGCAGAACAATTATGATGCAATTACACACTTGACTGTCAATATACCCGAGAAAAACGACGAAATTAATAGCACAATTAAAAACATAATCGAAAAGCAAGATGCATTCAGGAGCTTGGCAGTGGATCTACCCGAATCTCCACCATTAGTAGGAAGCATGAACAATCTGTTAAGACCCGAACTTCAAGAACCAAGTACTAGCAGAATGATATTTTTACGCGAGCCTGCACAACCGAGTACTAGCTACAACGAACAGGGAACTTCAGAAGTGAAAGAACATAAAGTAAACATAACAGAAACCATCGTACCGAAAAGCACAGTAAATCCACAAGAGCCTAAAACAGTTGTATACAAGGAACACAAAATCCAAATCGAAGAACCTATAGATCAAATTATAGTCATTGACAATGGAGAAGTTAATCCAGCCCGTGAAAGACGAAAGACTCCTGGCAAATCTTTTAATGGAAGCACGCTAAGATCACAGTATTTCTCAGATATTATAGTAGCAACATACTTATCGCATATTATGGAGAAAAAATTAAGGAACCCTAATATGCCAGTTGCACTAGACAGTAGTGGACATCCTGTCATTGATTTAGAGACCGTTAATAAAACGTTAATTAGCATTAATGAATTCTTTGAGCAAGGCGTCTTCGAGGAAGAGGTCACTGCCCCAAAACGCGAAGAAAATGCCGCACCTCAAGGATCAGGAGCACCGCCCGTTTCTTTACACTATACAACATCAATTCAATTACATCAATACTACCAAAACTTATCTGATGTCGAGGGAAGCCCTCCTGCCACGAGAAGTGTGCTTCAAAACACATATTGGGAGGACTTTGAGCAGAACGTGGTGCTACACCGATCAGCTGAAGAATAACAGGTAACAAAAATTAGGTCTCTTTTGCGCGATTTTATTTTGTTTTTGATTTTATTCTATTCTATAAATATAGGTTTACATGTACTTGTTGTCTAGCTCTGTGGTGGTAAGTTAATATAATGCTATGCTTAAAAAAATGTTTAGTTTAATCGGTAGTTTATTTGGGACGTTTCAATAACTATCCAATAACGATTTTTGCATTATCATGATCGAACAAGAGATTAAGTAATGTTTTATCATGGTATGGGCCTGTTTCACGAAACCACGTAATGTTTAGGTAACCTTAAAAGATTTTTTGGTGGTAGACAATCTTATCTGTAGCACTTTAATTACCAGTTCATCTGGATTAAAAATTATAGAATTATAAAAGGCTAAAACTGAAGTTTCAGTAAGATCATCCAGGACCTACGCTAAGTAATGTTAAGCAGGCCCTCGTAGATAAAGAAGCTAATAAAGTTTAAAGCACATTGCGAGCAAAGGCGAAGATTGTGTGTGCTTATAAGCCAAGCGGATTTTAGATGATTTGTGAAAGGTTCACATGGATGCAAGCGGCTTTCGGGGATGTCCAGCTGTGGGCATAGTTTATAAAGTATGGGCCTGCTCCGAAATATGTTTGCTCCAAGTGTCGGTTAAATAGATTCTTGTTGATTGCGAACGTCGATGACTTTACCCGTCGCCTAAGATATATAAGCTATAGTACTACCTATTAAACAGTAGATAAACACAGGTATCTTAAAGTATTTTTCGCGTTTAAAAGTACTAACCTTAGTGAGGCTGCATTTTGTAGGTGGATGTTGTGTCAATTATTCGCGTTGATGTTAGTATTAAAACGCTTCACTTTTGTATTGACAAGGAAAAAATCTAGTCATGTGGTTATTTGTCGTACCAATGTATAGGTTATATAAATTCAGCAGGATCTCAATAAACTATTTGACATGTTTATTTATTATTTGTTTAGTATTTGAGGCTTAGTTGTAGCCACAATACTGGCAACATTTTATGAATCTTTTGAATCTTATATGCTTAGGTTAGCTTAGTACGTAGGTAGTATATTTTCGGGCTATTAACTGTGCTTTATTGGTACCTAAATAAGATTTAATTTAAAATAGTCTATAGAATCTTTTAAATCGTAAACAGTTAGGTAAGTAGGTAGTATATTTTCGGGCTATTAACTGTGCTTTGTTAATAGATAGGATTGCAGTTTGCAAATATTAGACCATTTAGTATAAAACTAGCTTCCTTCTAAATATTCAAACAACCCAACGTATTTTTATTTTTAGTAACCTGATAATCTGTAAATTAAATCATTCTTAATTTGAATTGGTCGGCAGGCAAGGCGGACATTATTTCTTTATATATCTACTAGTAGGTACCCTCGTACCTATATTTTTTAAATCTCCTGTCATACTCAACATTTCCAGAGCTTACCCTGTTATGACTTATTGTATACAATTATCTACCTACTAAATGTTAGAATAGAGTCCGAATTTATAATATGACCATTTTATTCTTTATAAGGAATATGTACATCCTAGGTACCTACTTAAATGTAAGCTTTAGAGCTACGACGACCAGAGTTGGTGTTATACTGGTCACAGTCTTTTTCACACAACTTTTTTCCGTTCCCATAAGACCCAGGGTCATCTATTTTGAGATATTAGGCGTTAATTCAGCACGCTGGCGAAGTGGGGTTGGTGAATATCACTCAAACTCTTCAAAGTTTGCAGAAAGCCGATTTCCTCACGATATTTGTTTTCATAGTTAAACATACCTACTTACTTACATACTTCACGAAGAAAAATCCTGCGAGCATTTCTTGGATTTTGTTGTTTTATGCTTAACTTTTCGATAATAATGATTATCTTTATTATAATTGTAGCGCAAATATTTAAAATTTAGTGTTTTCCAGAGATCTAGTTTTATAATCATCACTATATCAGCTGGGCCTATGCCCAGCTGATATATGTTTTCTAGGCCTATGCCTAGAAAACATAATGGTTACGTTAATGTCAATAACACCAACTTTAATCTCGTCATCAGCTCTTCGGCATCTTATTTTCTAAAGTATTTACAATTATTGGGTTTTCCCCTTTATCTCCTTTATAATAGTCATATTTTAATATAATCTATTGTATGTTTAAAAATATTCTATAGATAGTAAGTCAATGTTTTCAACGTTATTAGAATAACATTTAGAATTAGTTTAAGATCCATTAGGGAAAATATAATATGTGTCATTTTGCGGGTATAGGGTAGAAGTTGATATTTGTTTAAAGTTTAAAGGATAATGACTTAAAATCTAGCGTCAATTAAAACTAAAGTACCTAGGTACCTACTATTTAACAGATTACAATAGAAAACAACTTCAACTTTCTTGGTGACAAACCAACATCTCTAGATCACTCAGCCACGTCTTGTACCTACAATAATTGGCCTTACCTTAATTGGCGCTAGATTTTTATTATTAGTCATTCTCCTTTATTATGTATCTATATCTAATTTTCTTATGTTAAGATACAAAACATAAGGGTAATTGAAGTACTGATCTTAAAGAATAAAAAAAAAACAGTTAGACTAATTAGTTAGGATTACCTTGGTAGATACTGTAAACAGTACATATCAGTAAAACATACCAAGGAATCTTGCCAAAAATTAAAAATATATTAATAGTCCAGGTAAATTGAGTAGTCGGTACATTGCACAAATATAATTGTAAATGAAATCAATGGTAATTTAACAACTTCTAGACCACATAAGCTCAAAGCTTTCACTAATTAAATTCTGCTATTGCTTTTTTATGAAATCTTAGAGAGTACTGGGATTGAGAACCTCCTAAATTATGAGATCGGAAACAGCCACATTGTTGGCGATAACTTATAGGTAGGTAATCGTTTCTATCGCAGTTTGTCGTTTACAGGACAAATTGACGATGACTACCGACCGATTCGAGTAGAATCTGGTAGCAAGGATGTATTGGTAGGTAAGCTCATAAAGGAAGTTCTGATAAACATACATAGGTATGCGCGAAAAATTATAGGGATGACGTTCGGAAATTGTGAGACTGAGATAGGTTGCTAAAACCGGTGTGATATTGTAGGGTTTTGAACAATGTAAGATTGAGAATTTGATTGATAGAAGGATAAGCAGTCGAACTTTTTTCTTTGAACTGAACTTTGATCTTTGATGCGAAAAAAGTTGGTAATTATACGTTTTTAGCGCCCAAAGATTGTTAAATTATTCGAATGTCCTGGACTAATAAATTTTGGTATAAATTACACTTAAATAAAACTGTTTTTTTTTTATAATAACGCTTTCACTGCCTGAGCTCATCGGCAAAGGAGCGTAATAAGTCAAAGAACTGTCCACGTTACGTTTCCTGCATGATGAGCACAACAAAGCTCTGTCTGATACTCAAAACTGCCCAAATGATAAATAGGTACACACCTACCAATGATTATTATGTGTAATAATTAAGTAGTTATGTTCTCTGTAATTTGTCTCTATATAATATGTAAGTCGTTGTAACACTGCCTCGTATGTAAAATGTAGGGTTTATTTTTTAGTTTTTAAGTTACGATTTTAGAGGGATCAGACAGAGAGCGGTCAAGAGTTCTGCGTTCACGTTCTTCGTTCGAGCGTGCAATTACAATTGTCACGAACCTTGTTATTCTACATGACCGCCGCAGAAGAATACCTCGGGGACTAGTAATCTAATAAACGTAGAATAGGTACAAATAACGCTCTATGTCTGATTATACCCTAAGTCGTCATGTATATGCTGGCCCACCCCACCTTGCATAGTTATAGATAAAATTACGGTTACTGCCTGTATACCTTTATTGTAGGTTGGTACCTAAGTTTATTGTCTGCAACTATTATTAAATAAATAATTGGTGTAACTTGTTGTTTCATTTCTAAATTTAAGATCTAATATTTTCCTCTCTATCACCTGATAGACGTATCAGGTAGGCACATACTAGCTTGGACACCAAGGAACTTGAATGTATGGCTTTCAAATATGCTGTAAAGGGCCTACTTGTGAAAAAGTCCTATTATTCTTTATCCGAAGCTATGGAGGTTAGTGAACTCTAAGAAATTTTAATTGTTGATGTTTTGTGCTGTCTTAAATTTTAATATTATTATCATATGACATTATATTACATTATTATTAGGTAATATCTTATAGGACATTCATTATTATTATTATTTCTTTTCTCATTTGACATTATATTACATACAATGTAGTATGTAAATCTTCTGACATCAAATTATATTGCATTGCCTCTTTACAGCAGCAACTATAATAATTAATTTTAACATTTACATTTTAGGTAGGTAATTGAACTGAATCTGACATACCAAAATATTTCTCAATTATTTAATTAAACTTCTTAAACAAATTAGTAGGGATTACATAACTATAATTTGAACATTGTCCCTATGGTGTTTCAATTACCACTAGGTTAGGCTCATAAGGCTGAATTTTCTTTTATTTTATTTAATATGTAAGCATGACAATTTATATTTTATTTAGTATGTAAGCATAACATTTTATATTTTTTATTTGACTTGTCTAAGATTTGTGTAATACAAACAATGGAAATAAATGAATATGACTATGACTATGACTATGACTTGGTAGGTACTAACAATATCAATACAGAAAATTCTGTCTGTGGTCAGACAAATAAATGAATAACTGATAACAACAAAATATACCTAACGGACACAGAAAACCAGATCAGGGTTAAGCTAAATATACCTACAGGACACAGAAGACCAGATCAGGGTTGAGCTAGCAGAACACTGATTTCCTCAGCAGGAATCGAACCCACTAGGTAACGCTACCTCCAGAGCCTTTCGACTACAAGTACTTAGGTGAAGGCGAAAGGCACATACCTTTTGACTCTGAAGACTGCTGGTCTTCAGGACTGGTCGGTTCGTTCCAGTTTCGCCTATCATTCACAGGTCGCTGGTCCTAGAAGCATGGGACTCCAGGGTTCTCGCGTATTACCAACGAATTATGACTACCAACAAGAGTTTTCGAAGGACTGTGCCTTAAGCCTAGTTCGCACTAGTCGAGTATTTTAGTCGAGTAGCGACAAAATAGTATTTTAGTTGAGTAGCGAGTAATTGGACATAAATAACACCAAGTCGTATTAATTATATTGCGTAGTAATTGTATTCTGTGCATGGGCACAGATATCGTTAGTTTAGTTTTAATTGACATTCAGATTATTCATAAATTATATTTCTCACACGAACTCCCCTAAAACTTGAGAAGTGCAGAAAATGAGGACTAAAAGTACCAAGTTTCTTAAAATGTAAATTGTGTCATACTTAGAGTGTACCAACGTTTCGTTCACCAGATTTGTTATTAGGTGACAGAAGAACAGACTAGGAATGCACACCATGTAAGGAAAAATACATAGATTGGAAAAGGTAAACGCAAATACACCTGTTAAACAAATGCTTAATCAATTTATTGGTAAAATATTACAAGTCAAAAAATTTTAAAATAAATGTCAGAGGCTGCACAAACGCGATAATGTCAATAAATTAAAAATGTCAATTAAATACGAGTCTATGGATTACAAAATCTCAATGAATTAGAAATGTCACATACAAATTGTATTGTTACATCATCATTATCATCATTTCAGCCATCGGACGTCCACTGCTGGACATAGGCCTCCCTTAATGACCTCCAAGTATTACGGTCGGATGCAGTCTGCATCCACCGTGAACCATCAGCCTTGTTACATATTGTAAAATAATTAATTAAATTAATTATTTTTTTTTTGACCGATGATTTGGTGAAGGCGGTTGGCTCGCGGTGGAAATCATATAGGGAGGCCTATGTCCAGCAGTGGACGTCCAATGGCTGAGATGATGATGATGAAATAGTTTATTTAAGGAAAAGGAAAATACTTACGCTAAAACTTGAACTCAAAATAAAAGAAAGTATTAAATATGTACTTTATAATGCGATTGTATAAACTCATTTTGATATATCTCAAGTAATAGTACACTCAAAGTACAATCAAGGTATATAAATATTAATTCATTAAGAAAAACTTAAATTAAATTCAAAATATACATTTTGTAAAAAAATATTATGTGTATTGGCGACTTCTCCTTAGTCTTTGGACGTTCATTGCGTTGGTAGTACAGCTATATCAACTAAAATCTTATATTTTATTTTGTCTTTAAATGCTCTTTTAAGTTAGGTTTGTCTTATTTACTTGATTAATTTCTCGGTGGATTTTTTCGGAGGCTGACTTTTGCTTTTATTGTAGAAGATGTCCAGGAAAAGACCTGTAAAGGATACAAATATTAGAGCACAGATGAAGAAATACCTACTCAAATGAATGCTACTAAATCAAAACAAAGACATTTATTTCCATAAAACACAACAAATAAAAACGTATTATAACTCGTCTATGGAAATGATAAACTAAATTGACAATAATTTAATTCGTTCTTAAATTTAAGCATGAGAATAATTGTCAAATACACTGTCAAGAGTGGTTTATACAAGCGTGTAAGAGTTTTTTTTTTAATTTTATAGTTGTATTAACTTATCTAACAGTCTTAAATACCCCCCTTAGTCAGAATGCCTCATGTGTATTGTTATTTACTTTCAAATTAGGAATTAAAATTACCACTTGAACGCTAGACCGTTCTCTGTTAATTTTAACAAATTTTATATGGTTTTTTTTGTTTACTATTTGTAACCACTAAAATTTATTTAGAACTAGCGGCGCCCGCGACTCTGTCCGCGTTAAATTATGTTCGTGTGGGGGCCACGTCTTATCATAACCGGAGCAAGAATTTAATAGCCTATCCTGTGACCCGGACGTAAAATTTCGAATTTCTATTTTCGAATTTTTATTTATAATTCAATAAGCCATAAATAAATGTTTACTTTTTTACTATGATTTGATAAATAAATACTCTTAGAGTATGCCTTCATTTGCGGCGTTATGTGCTTTTGTGAACATAATGTTTTAAAAACCATGTGTGCTTTTGTGCACATAATGTTTTATAAACGCTGTTGTATATACATATATTTGGGAATGTATACATTGTATTTGGACGCTTTTTAACGTCACTTAGCTTGGACAAAGATAATGAGTGTGTAGTGCACTTACCAGAGAAGACTAGGATGGCACCTAGCCACTGCCTGCTGGCCAATACGTTCCCGAATATGACGACAGACGCCAAAACCGTAAAGAACTTTCTAGTCGTCGTGACCACTGAGCAAGGGAGAGGGCCGAACTCAGCAACCTGGAATATATACAAAATTATTAATGAAAAATTTGCAAATAGGTAGTATAAATTCTTCCTTTCATATAAAAGGACAAGCAAGTTTGTATGGAAATATCTTTAATTTAGCAAGGATTTTGATAAAACTAGTAGTAGTAGGACTAGCTAGTAAAATGAATAATCGAAAAGTTGCCTGGAAGAGATCGCTCTTTAGCGATAAGGCCGCCCATTGTACGTGTCTCTTTTTGTGTTTGTAATATTCATGTGTTTTGTGTACAATAGAGTGTTTTTGTGTTGTATTGTAAAATGTAAACATAAAATAATTACCATGAAGAAGATGAACAATTGTCCTAGAGCGCCGCATAGGGCCAGAGCACCAATGTACAGCAACACCTCCGGGTAGACAGACACGAACTTGGCAAACGTAAACAGTTCTCCGCTCAGCACCACGCCAATTGTTACGATTATTGATGACCTGTGGACAAATATACACATAGGTATAAACAAGCACCTCTATTTTCACTGCAGCATTAAATAAATATTACTAGACAATTCACACAGCAATCCAGCCCCGTGGTAAGCTCGAAGCTTGTGATACGGATGCTAGATTTCTGATATACTTTAAAGAATGTACATATATATATATATTATTATACGTAATATAACACCAAGACACCCATTGCACACACAATCAGCATTGCAGTCCGAGTGCGGGAATCGAACCCGCAACCACCTACGTCTCCAGGTCTTCGCCCACTGCACCACAGTTGTCGATGATGACGTTGATGCTGATTGTTCTCGTAAGCATGGAGATTGGGAAATAAAGAAAATTAATCAGTTATCTGCAGTATTAATCGGAAGCCTAACGATTATGACAAGTGTATGATAAGATTAGAGAATAATATTTTTGGTAATTACCACATAGTCATAAAGGCCACGTTAGTATTTGCATATTATTATCTACAAAGATTTGTCGTAAATTGGATTTCCATAAAAATCATCTATAAAAGTAGGCTAAGTGTTACTTTGGTGTATTTTTCATAAAATTGAAAAGTTTAATTCAAATATTTTAAATAAGTAGTTCAAGGGTAACAAACCTACACCAAACCGATACATACTGGTGCAAACAAAATATCCATTTATACAAAATTCAAGATTGTGATATTTTTGACAAATTGCTATATTATTTATACTATGATTATACTTAGTCAAATATGCTATGAATTTTAGCCACAAAATTGTAAGATTAATCAGACAGATATCAAATAACAATAGACCTATTTGTTTTTAACTTGTTTGATTGAGCTAATAAAAATAAATAATAATACACTGTCACACTAATATAAAATACACTATACATACCACCAATTAGTGTTCATCATCATGGAATAAGCTGTTGGAGAGTGCTCAGTCTTAATTCGCTCCTGAAATGGAAACAGGATATTAAGTGTATAACTCAATAATCTATCTATACTAATAAAAATATTTATGTAATTTATTTCCATATAATCCTAAAGATCACTTGCACAAGTCTTAATTATAAACATTATAGCTAACACTAGCTTCTATAATTGGTTGTTTGTTTGAATGTGCTAATCCCAGTAGCCGCTTGCTTGGTTTTATTTCAAAATTCAAAAATATTTATAGGGAACATACAATGGTTAGAGTACATAATTTTGTGAGATGACTCCGCAAAAGTTTAAAAAAACTACCTACATTAATTAGTATTTACAAACACTTTGAATGATAAGCTACTAAAGCTATGTTTACCTGTACAGCCCCAGTAAGACCATCCATTGTCAGTGAGAGAATAAGTAGTAGTTCTCCGATACCGAAACCGGCTGAATCACCCGTTGATTTTGCTTGGTCTTTGTACATGAATAGCACTACACCCATCACAATTAGCAGAACGCAGAAGTACTTCTTCAATGTATATGATTTACGGCCGAGCAGAACACCAAGGATCATTACTGGAATAGGCTTTGCGGCTTTCCCAACCACCTGAAATGTTAAAGTGTTGATTATTTTTATTTTATTTATAAAAGTATATTGTATTTTATAGTGATTGACTCAGTTATGCTTTCTAAATACTAGAAAACCGTATAGATCACATACAAGATTAGTGCTTATCTGATAATCAAAATACAAAATTCGAGCTCTTAACCTAATCCTCGATTGAATAAGGAATAAAATATTTTTATTTGTATCTTAATTAATGTACAAACATTGAGCTTAAAGCATATATAGATAGCTTAAAGATAGCACAGCTGCACCACCAGCCAGGGCTAAATAGGAAGGTCATTCAACTCTTACAACTAAATGTCGTACAACTTGTTGTGCTCTTGTATTTTTTCTATACCGTTTTCTAGTATTTTATCAAAATGTTTTATTTAATTGCTTTTAGTATGTGACATTGAAATATACATCACCCTACCCTAAACTACATCCATTTCGAGATATTCAATTTTTAATTTTTTTATTGAAAATTGCCAATTTTAGGCTATTAAATTTAATTTTGTTTATGTTATGTATCTTATTATTATTGCATTTTTAAATGTGTAATAAGATGTTTTAGGACGTCAATCATTAGGAAAGTGTATAGGTTAAATGAATAGACCGTAGTAGACAAGTGAAAGTTAAGATATAATATAATATTAGAAAGTGTATTTTTCTCATCTATAAAACTTATTATGGCAGTTGTTCGGCAGATGTGTTTTAAAATATCTGCGTTTCATCAGCTTAAAAAAGGGTTTGTATTACATTTTGTGAAAAAAAGTACTTGGGACGCTCACTTATATAGTACGGATACTGCAATTGTGTGTCTGCGTAAGCTTGCCACAAATTCATAACTCACAACAAATACATAACTCGCTACATAACTCGCTTCTCATGGGGCCTAAGGGAGCGTTCAAGTATTACGTAACGCCATTTTTGAAGATTTTTGACCCCCCCTCCCCCTACTGTAACGCTCCGTAACGTTTTTCTGTACCCCTCCCCCCCCCCCTCTCTAAACGTTACGTAACACTCAAGTGATAATTTTTACCCTGGTCGCAAAAAGTTATGTTGGTTATAGTTTTTATTCTTGGTATAGTTTTAATTGCCTTATAATAAAACAATAGATTTTTAATTCGCAACACCTGCGTTTTTTTTTTGTTTATTTATTTATAAATTTATAAATAAATTTTAAATTTTTTATTTACGTAAACGAAATAGGTTGCCAATTTGAGAGTTTTAATTCCCTAATTTTTATATAAAAAATTAATAATGTTACGTAACGTGTTGTAAGAAAGACCCCCTCCCGCCCCTGTAACGCATCGTAACGTTTTACGAGACCCCCCTGCCCCCCCAAATTGCGTTACGTAATACTTGAACGCTCCCTAATATGGGTTGTTATAATGATGATTTAACATACCTGTGTTGGATAATTTATCCACTGCAGAGCCATATTTGAGCTCACCATGCCAAGGAGGTACGTCATGGCCGAAGAAAAGTAATACACTTTACGAGTTGTGTCCACTTCGTGTTTCCATGATAACTGTAAAATCAATCAAGTTTCATTAGCACAGTTCTATTTCATACATTGGAATCAAACGATTAGTAGTATAAGTGCCTGACGATATTTGATGACCTCTGTGATATTTGGACACTATTAATGCCAAAGGTGGCCAGTTCGATTGAGGAATTTTCTTTTAATGTGGGAAGCATATTATATTGTACAACGAACTATATACCAACAATATTTATTTATAAAATATGTGTGAATGTCATCTCCATTATAAAAGTATGTCATAAATCAAATTTATTTTTATCATCAGCTTCGGCCATCGGATGTCCACAACTGTACATAGGCCTTCCTAATTATTTTGTTCGGATGCACCTTGCATCCACCAAATTATTTTATTTATTGTACCCAATTTTTATTTTATATTACTATTATTTAGTTGATGGTCTTAGCTGGTGATGAGTCTAAATGAAACTGAGGTAGGATCACATAGTTCTTTAACTAACTTTAGTTTAGGCATGGATTACGTGATCAAATTGCTGTCAAGTCGCTGTAATCAGTACACCAAAGTCAGTGCTTAGCTAACTTTGTACAGTAGGAAATGGAAATATAACGGTTTGGTTTACTTACCATTAGTATCTGGGCGAAAGTATAATTCAAAACACATTGCACTAACACCAGAGAAAGAATGCAAGTAAATTTATCATTGGTTCCATACTTTCCTCTGGTTATTTTCTCTTGTAACATAGCAAATACAAAGTAACAGACAAATATAGCACCTGCGAAGAAAATAAACCGAAGTTCACTTTTATTTTTTGTTGAAGTCATGACTGAAATCTGTTTTATTTTGATCTAAGATAAAGTAGAATACTGCTTTGAAGAGTATGACACTCTACACTAAAATATCAGAGGTCCCAATGAAAGGAGACACGTATTTTGCACGTTGTAAACGATAAACTCTCCAAAACAAACTAGCAAATGCTTGAACAACACGTACTTCAAAACATGTCAAATGGTTTTTTTTTTTAGTTCGACAACATGGCGTCTTCTTGCGACATTGAACCTCTATGTGTACAAAATGGATTCATTCCTGGATATTCATAAAAATAAAGAAAATCTTTTTGGTTACTTATCTACTAATTTATTTATAAGTAACGGTATGTTCCCTCAGAACAAGGAATCAAAACTGTTACGCATCCGGTGTGCTGGAGGCAATGATTTTATATAGTACTAGCAGCCCCCGCGAACTTCGTCTCGCCATATACTTTTATTTGCAACTATCTACATACTAAATTTCATCGAAATCGAATTTTCCCACGTAAGCATATATTTTCCCGTGGAAGCATGTATTTTCCGCGGTGAAAAGTCTCTCGCTATATACTTATCTTCTGCATACTAAATTTTATCTAAATCGATTTTTTCCGCGTAAGCATATATTTTTCCGCCGAAGTATGTATTTTTCCGCGGTAAAAAGTAGCCTATGTTAGGATTAGGATATTAAATATTATATTACATTACATTGACTCCCCCCCCCCACCCCAGTGACGCTTACATGGAGTCTACATCGCATGCTGGCTAGCTGAGCGCGGTGAGCGACAACCTCTAGACTTTTTTCTAATACTTGCATTTTTAAACTCGTGATATCTTCCGAATGAAATGTCCGAATTGAATAATTCAAAAAGTTATAAAAAGGTATTAAAGCCGTCTTGAATATAAAGTAATTTATTTTGATAAGGATTAATACCAAGGTACAAATGAAGACCCTTTCAAGAGGCGGCATATATAAATTAATATTTTAGAATAAAAAACTGCTTACTGTGACATAACTATAATATTTAGACATATGCTGTCGCGCCATTTTTTGTAGATAATGATGAGTTCTGCAAAGTCGTAGTACATGATTTTGTTCTATCATCAATAGTTTTCGCAGCGCACGCGACGTAAGGAATTTTTCAGGTCATTTTTTTACACCTTATGTTACATTATTGGAGTTTTAGTAAGGATCCCTAATTTTTTTTAATATATAATATAGCCTATGTTACTCGGGGATAATGTAGCTTTCCAAAGGTTAAAGAATTTTTGAAATCGGTCCAGTAGTTTCGGAGCCTACTCGTTACAAACAAACAAACAAACATACAAACAAATCTTTCCTCTTTATAATATTAGTATAGATAGATTTGTTACAAGCACGCGCATTGTAAAGACTCAAATAAAACCCAATTGTAACGTTTAGTTGTCAGTCTGCGTCGAGCGCAATCACGAGCTTGACATGCCGTAGGTTATTGTGTCCTTGCTAAAACAAATTAAAAATGCCATCGTGTGTGTTTCGGAAGTGTACCAATTACGATGCTAAAGTAAACAAAACACAAAGAATCTCGTATCACATGCGAGTATGCAAAGATACTTAGATTATTTATTTTTCCAAATAATTATAATAATTGAGGCGCGGACATAGATTAGTTAGTGTAGATGCGAATATTGATGGCGATGTAAATTCGATGTAAATGTAAATTCTGATCGAACATTCAACACATCAGGTAGGTACCTATTTTTAATCATCGCGTATATTTGATTAAAACCATAATTCATAAATACACAAATATTCGTCTCCATTCCGCACATAAAAATAACCCCGAATTAAAAAAACTTTTAAAGAGACAGAAAAGAAATAAATTAAATCTTTTTGAAGGTATTTAGAAAGTGTATTTTACTAATTTATCATTAATTATTTCAATTTCAATAAATAGGGGAGAGTGGGGTAAACGCGAACGCGGGGTAAACCCGAACACAACGGTTCTGATATGTTAGAAAGAGATATACATATTTCACTTGTCGCTATTTCAAAGATCACGCCACCACTAGTGCCAGTCAACGACACGAGCAATGCGGACGCACGTACTTTTTAAGGTATGCAATTTTTTATGTTTTGCAAGATTTTGATGTAATTTTTTCGTAAATGCAACTTGATATTACTTGATTTTTATTAACAATATGTATTTAACTTTTACTTACAGGAATTCTTACATAATAAGGCTTATAAATAACATTGACGTAATCGGCAAAAGTAATACAACCTAAAATATTTAACTCAATAATTTTTTTTCGATTTGGCGGGGTAATGGCGAACTAACATTTCGGATAATCTTGAATGTTCGTCATTACCCCATCATTTTGTTGATTCCCAGTTAATCTAATTTGTATTATTGTTCCAGATGCCTCTTAATTACAAACTAAAAAACAGTGACGAAATACAGTCGGTAAGATCTCAAAAAGGCTATAAATGATGTTCAAACCAAATATCGTAATTACCCCACTTGGTGTTCGTATTTACCCGACAATGTCGGGGAAAGCCGAATACATAAGAGTTTTGTTTTTTGTTCATATGTTCATACTTTATTAAAAAAATATAAATGTTGTATAGTTAATTCATTGCATAGATAAGTAAACTTTATAATAAAACAATTAAAGATGCTTTGAGATCAAATTCCACTGTTTCATTTGAGTTTTCCCTTAGGTGTTCGTATTTCCCCCACTTTCCCCTATGATTTACTTTTGTAAGGTGTTTTATTTCTTACCTATTACTATACATTTCACTCAAGTGTCCACTCTACGAATATAAATGTTACTCTATGAACTAGTAAACATTTGACATCTTATGTCAGTTTTGGATTCGCGGAACAGATTTCAAACTGCAATTACATGAAGGTAACATATCTATACTATATAAAATCATTGGCTGGAGGCTTATTCTTCTGAGGTCGCTAGTTAACACATCGATTGACAGTTGACACGAAGAAGAAGAAGACACCAGAGGTCGTTGTAGAGTGCGCGCTGCGCTCCACCACTCAATTCCGTTACACGTGGCGCTGCTTGTCTAGATTTAACGTTTGTAATACTGTAGTTCCCACAATTATCGTAAGACTTCAGTGGTGGCGCGCACTCAAGTAAACAACGAAGTAGAATTCGACTCCATACTCAAATTGTTACAATCCAGCACCAGATGTCGCTTTAGTACATGACAAATTACATTCCATGGAATTTTCATGAAAATCGGATGCAGGTTTATCAAAAGTGCTTCTTATCACTAGATGTCGTGTACTTATGCGGTAATTAACAACTAAATATTACTGACCTATTGAGTGATTTGAACTTAGTGAAGAAACTATAATTTTTTTGGTAGGTACCTAATTTTAATTTTTACGACACTTACATAATTCTAATTAGCGTAGGTAGGTACATACATAGGTAGGTACCTTATAGGAATTCAATTAGGTAATACCATAATACATAACCATACTTAACTAACAGTGAACTTTTTGAAAGTAGGTATTTTGGGGTTATTATCTTTGACGTACCTACCTAACTATTATTGTTATAGTCCGGGATCCATGGTCCATTTTAGCACTTGATTAGGTACTATCAAGCTAATTTTCCGTAAGAAGCTGAGTAAGTACTAGTAAATAATATATTTCCTCGGGAAAGTGTAGAACGCGGGTGAAGCCGCAGGGCAGACAGCAAAATACATTAACAACACTATATAAGTACCTACGGATGTCCTAGTTGGATTAGGTACGGAACGAGACTTACGTCCCGAATTCAACGTCAGCTCTGATAGTACATAATTAGATTTCGACGCGTCTGTCCACTACTTCATACGAGACCGCTGTCGAGTCTAATATACACTGGAGGTTTTTTTATATACATACAACCAGACACTCAGCCGCAGCGGGCGGTCCGCCTGCGACGTATGAATGAGGGTTTGATTCCCGCCTCGAGACAAAAATTGGTAAGATCTATAAACATTTTGTTTTGAATGTATACTTAGGTGTTATTATTTATTGTATGAAATAAAATTTTCAATGCATGTAGATGGGTAGTTCTACCTATGTAAATTCTATTAGGTATGTTTATCAGAAATCAAGCAACACACGTGACACAAAAGCTTCGGAGCTTACAACGGGGCTAAATGCTACCGTATGAATTGTCCACCAATATTTATTTTACCTAGGTAGGTACTTATTATCTTAAGTTGAAGGTTTTGGTTCAAAAACTTTGTAAGGATTCTATTCTTCCTTTTGAGAGTTTTACGCCATAATACAGTAAATATTCAAATAGCAATATCTCCAGAACCACTAGGTCTGTCTGTAGTGTAGAGATTCAATTGAAACTCGAAAACGTAAGCTCCGTAGGTACATAGGTAAAATGTTTCACAGACTATTACTGTAATGAGAGGACGAATTTTTACAGATAGTATAAAGCTGAAGAGTTTATTTGATTGATTTATTGTTTATTTGTTAGCGCTTATCTAAAAAACTAGTACTTACTTATTTGCTGCCCAGAAAATCTCGCTGAACAAAGGCGAGGTTTGTCTCAAAAAGGGTTCAATAAAGTGTCAACGTTGCGCACCCTTTTAACTTGATAAGTGCATTATGCATGCATGTAAAATAAACGAACAGCTACGGACTGTTTTTAAAAATAACTGTTTATATAAGGGAGAAATGGGGGATGAATGGTTCGTTCAACCTTGCATAAGAACTTCTAAATGGGTTTCAGTTGAAAGTTGGTTAGGATAATGAATCCAACATGGACTGGATTTGATTATTCCGATTTATAACAATTTATGAAGACTGCATCCGACTATACCTGGAAATTATTGAAGCAGGGAGAGCTATAGCACGCAGTGGACATCCAACAGCTGAAATGATGATGACGATCAATTGATGAAAGTCGATAGTTTAATATCATGCGAATTATGGATTAATCTTTAAAATAATATTGAAAGTTATGGAATAAGAAAATGTTAAATCAGGAATGAAAGAGTAAATTTGTGTTGTGTGTGAAGGCCAAACATCGTGAGTAACCGTTTCCGCATGTTCTCAGATGTTTAAAAAGTTTGAGGGTCATTCAGGCGTCATTTCTATCGTCAAGAGAGAAGTCCCTGTGTCCCAGCAGTGAGAACATAAAAATAGGGGCGATAATGTAAAATTGTTGTGTAAAATTGTCCAGCAATATTTATTTATTATTATTTATGATTTATTTAATGACCTGTAATTGAAAGAGCACAGTCATATTTTTAATACCGACAAATGACTTTAGTTTATGTCAATTTAAGGTGTAACCTTTATAATTGGTGTAACCTAATTCCTACTAACGCATGAACTGAGCGCCTTATGTTAAAATCCGGCAAGCTTTTGCAGTTGTGAGTTTTGCTGCATGGGCTAGAATTGCCTTGTGAAGATATCGAAAAAAATCCCAGATTTTAATAAGGGTACAAACAACTTCTTTGAATTTTTACTAAAATCTTACCTTTCGTACTCCTTTCTAAGATTATATAAATAAACTGAAAATAGTTGTAGGTAGATACCTAAGTATTTTATTAATATAAGTTTCTAGAAAGAACACTTTCATAATAACTTGACCTTCATTTTGAAACATTAATGAAAACGAAAATTCTCAGACTGAGATCTGAAGACATTTTTGCTTCCTATTGAACATTTAAAACATATTTTTTTGAACATAATGATAACTTTACTTCCAACTCGTGGAGCTGTGCATAACGGAACGTAAGACTTGTTGAGATAAACAATGCACGGCCACTGAATAATTTACTCTCAGGCGCAAGAAATAGGTTTGACATTTCCTTACAAGATTATGGCCTTGTAAGTTCTATAAAGTATGTTAGAGTTGAGGCAGATATGGACGCATTAGGTTATTTTACATTGTTATTCTATGTTTTTATAAGTTTAAGACGTTTATTTAATAGTTTATAATCATAGTTTTATATCTCTTCGGTTTCGCGAGTGTCAAAACTGAATCGTTAATAAAAAATAATTGCAGTGATTAAATCCGCATAGGTATGCCTGAAATTGCTTAACATTAACATTAGAGAAAACTCTTTATTTGAATTTAATAGTGTTCTGTGTTAGTTCTAGTCTAGTGACGTCTCATAATTTTTTAACGAAAAATAATTCCTAATATGGTGCTTTGGTGACAAGTTAAAAGGCGGCAAAATTTGATCGTAAGTTTTGTGAGTTATTTATTCCTATGACTCATTTTGTACAATGGGCACGGTTGTTGCAGTTTGTCGAGTAATTAAGTAAATGAGACTTAGACGAGGTCATACCACTTGTGAATTGTCTCGTGCTTAAGTTATACAACTTATATCCTATTTACTCTGTCACACTGATATAAATAATAACACTGCAAAGCCGTCATGAACTTATTTTTTTTCTAATTGAATATAAGTATCATAATTAAACTAAATACCTAGATACAATTATAAATTACTCCCAGATGCTCAGTATAGGTAATAGTAAATAGATAATTCTACAAATCGTTTCCCAAGAGGTAGGTGCATAACTAACTAGGCACACTATTCAGCGTGCATATAATTGCATAGACATAGAGGAAAAATCAACTCGGGCTATAATAGTTTAAGTAGGTTAACATGTACCTACGTGAGTTTGAGTGTATAAGTATTCTCTATTATTTCATACGTACTAAAATAAACTTGAAAAGGCACTAGTAGGTAATTGGTAGACCAAGAGCGGGAGATTTCCGGCTCTACGAAGAGATGAATACAGAACATTATACACAAAGTCTGCGGTCAAGTAACCTTGACGGAGATTTTAATTCGATACTGTCGTAGGCGATATTTTTTATCGCCTTATTATTATGCTCATGATGTAGTGGACACTTGGACTAAAGGAAAAATGACATAATTTGTAGTAGGTATATACTTACGTAATATTATTCTGTTATGTGTATTATGTTATCTGGTACATACCTAAAAATATTTCATAAGCAGTATTCCCCATACACATACCCTTATTTATATTTACGTTCCCTCTGCTGTGACACAGGGACAAGAAATATTCGACCTTAATTCACCACGCTGGCTAAGTGCGGGTTGGTAAAATAGACCTGATTTACCTACACTACACGAAAGAAGTAAGAAGTCGTAAGCCTAATCGTAAGAAGATATACCTAATAGAAAAATAAATGGTTGAACTCTGAAGTTTGCACTATTTCGTATGCTCTTAGAATCAACAGATTACCTGGTTCGTTAACCGGAATCTATGCCGTGGCACAGATAAATAATACCTTCTATATAAGTCGGGGTGATTCGTTCATACGGCCTTCGGCAGAGTTGCATCACTAAGCACACAAGCGCGTATCTTACCAAGCAACAAGGCTTGTACCTAGGTAGCTGTGTCCAAATTACTACTGGAATTTAACTTACTGTCATCTACTTCGCATGTTATATTTTCCTATCAAGTATATAATTGTTTGTCATAAATGGATAAAAATTGTTGATTCATATAACATTCGCCATTACCACCTGTAGGTAACACAATTTTACAAATACGTTTTCTGTATCTTTATCTTCTTTTAAGTTTTAATAGCTTAGTCGAGTAAGAAAGTATGAGTATAGTAAAGATTTGCAACCAATTGAAACTTGATTTGAACTTGTGATCAAGATTCCTACTTTGGGCAAAGCTGACGAATTAGTATTGAGTAACTTGATACTATATCATATAGAGACAATTTGCTGATACAGTATAAAAGTAACTACTTTTGTCTTACGACTTGAATCGATATTTAACACTTAACCACCTTGCCCCGCGTCTTCACTTGTATAAACTTTCCTCATATAAAAATCAATGGCATTTTTCGTAATCATTATATATCTCAAGGTCAATTTAGGTGGTTTTTGTTTTAAAATAGCCGTAGTAGCGCAGAAAAGGTTAAAAAGAGAGGGCTGTTAAAAAATTAATCAACTACTCGTATGTTGCAAAATTCAAGGAGTTTATAATATTTATTACTTTAATGTAAGACTTAAATATGGTTTCCACATTGATGACCACACCAGCACCTAGCAAATAAAAAAGAGTCATCCGAATCGTTTCACTCCATCGTAAGTTCTGAGTTAACAAAAAAATATTCCGTCGAATTGAGAACCACCTTCTTTTTTTGAAATCGTTAGATACATTATAATAACTAAGCATAAAGATCGTTCATAGTCGAATGATAAGATTACTGACAGGAAGGGGCGCCCGTATCTTTGCATGTTATGGTATCTTCATAGAACATAATGATATCTAATCTGGGGTCCGAATTAACCAGTCCCATATTTCGGCCAGCTTTATTATTAACGGCGAAAATTATAGAAGGTTTTATTTAAGTTAAAAGCCTTCAAAGTCGAGTGATTTGGTATAATCACGTTTCCAGGTATATTGCTGATTGATATAGTTCTGAAAACGATACTACTACTCATCTTCATGTATGTAAATCCCTTAGTTAGATTGACGACTACCAAGATGAAGTGGTACTCTTAGGCCAGCACCACCCGACTTAAATATCTACTTGTATCTTGAAAAAAAAAAATACCGTGAACATTTTATATTCTATCGTGATTTTTCTTCGGTGCAGTGCAGTAAGCTGCTGCCTGAAATGGAAAAATATTTAAGCCAGGGATTGAAACTTTATTAAGTTTGCCTCCTAGAAAAGGTTTCCATGGAAATGGTCTGTCTGATGTAAAATTATTATTTTTAATTTTCTCATTAAGATTCATAATGTTGAACATGATAACTTTCACGCCATAATTATATACTACTTCTTCTAGCTTCCGCCCGCGGCTTCGCCCGCGTGGAATTAAAAAGTAGCCTATGTTCTTTCGTGAGAAAGAAGACCCTGAGGTCTAAAGAGTATAATGTGCCAAATTTCATCAAAATAGGTTGAGAGGTTTAGGCGGGAAAGCGTAACAGACAGACAGACAGACAGACAGACAGAGTTACTTTCGCATTTATAATATTATATAGTAAGGATGAAAAATTGCAATGTGCCAACTCGCGTGAATCTATCTTTTGTTTTCACGCGAGATGACGAATAACACGAGCTGACGAATAACCCATACAAAAACAGTGGTTTACTACTATAAATATTTTTAGCAATTTCTGTATTATCTTTAGGACTTCCATTGGCAGATCTGATGAAATTTGTAACAAACTAATTTTACCAGTCGAAAAATATAATATGTCTTTTCGCGGAAAACTTTTATAAACGCAGTTAAAGCCACAGGGTACAACTATTTATAGTAAATTCCATATAGTTTTTTTATGCACTCGAATTAACGTGATCTTCACGATAATATTTTATGTTCTATATATATCAACAGCAGCAAACGTAGGTACTCATTTACAACCACATTCATAATGCCACTAATAAGTCTATCTAATACTGTTAATTATCGTAACATCTACAGTGTAAGGTTACTCTATACTCACACAGACACACATGTGTTGACCGCGTTCTCTTTTTTTCAGGTACAAGATGGCTGAAAACAACAAAAAGCGAAGCGGAAGCTTCAGGAAATTCTTCCCGTATTTATTCAAGCAAAAGAGCAAAAATAAAGAAACAAAATTAAAATTAGTAAACAATGAAACACAAAGCAATCACTATCTCGATCCTCGGTCAATGATAAGATCAGATAAAAATGAAGCGTATGATACTGAAAGAATATATGAAAACCTGACAGTTCCCCACAATGATAATAAAAATCAGCGAGTTGATATTTCAAGCACCCATTCGTCAAGCAGCACTTTGGTTTCAGATAGTGTAAGAAACAGATCTTTGAATAGTGATGTAATTAGTGAAAATTGCGACATCTACACAGCAAGACCACAGGTGCCACGAAAACCACTTCCGATTGCAAGCGGAACTATGAACTCTCACACACGAACCGCACCACGTGTAGATAATACTCAATACCCCGATGTTTATTATCATTCGTTGGAGAAACTGGCCGAGAAAATAACTCCGTTAGAAGAATATGAAATTTATAAGGCATCCCAAGTGCAGAAAAACCCAACGTCTGTAGGCGCTGAAATAAAAAAAGTAAGCACAAAGTTTCTTATATCACCAAAAAAAGAAGCAGAAGTTCGAACCATACAACCAACGAGAGCAAGGAGTTTGTCGTTTGACCACGACAAGAATCGAGCAAAACCGCCAATCGATAAAGACAGCCTAAGCAGAACACATTCTGTTAAAAAGTCTTACAATTATTCTGCACCAACTACACCTATTCCGACTCACCATAAAATTCCACATATGCCCAAAACTGTATCTCCATACGAACTTGTACGAAAAAATATTATCGAATCTGAAGAGAAAAAAAATTCTCTCAAGAATATTCGTACCTCAGGAACAAATAATGACTCTAGTTTACGTGCAATCACCTCATCTTTGGATAAAGAAAAGACTAGACAGAAAGTAGAAGCATTTTACTGGCAAAAGCTGAAAGAAATGAAGGATAAAGAAGATGAATATTATTTAAGACAGTCCTTGACTTCATCTAATAAGACACCAGAGCCACAATACGCTTACCATTCAAAGTGTAGCACACCGATTCATATGGCGATTGAACAGCGTTCTTCTAGTTTGCCTAGAGGCGGAGATTTGCAGAGTTTGATGAATCAACAAATGTATGCTGCCCCATTTAAGCGAGGCGCGCCGGAGAGGCGGACCGACACCTACTTAAAAAGTCGAACGCAGTTTACCGATCCAGAAATAATTTATAGGCGCCCGGAAAAATTGAATTTGAGTATGGCTCGGCCGTCGCAGGTTACAACACCTATATTTCAACGCGGATCATTGACAGAAAACATTGTAAGCCCTGTAAAAAGAGTGAGTTTTGAAGAACATACAAACGCTGTATGCTGCGGTATTAATAGAACTGATGTAATAAAGGGAATTTATAGTCCAATTAATAGGAGCAACGAGTCTCCGGCGGTTGCCAATGTTAGTCAACAGTTTCGGAACCCGCCTAGGCCACCTGTGCGAACGACTAGTGTTGGAAACAAAAGTTACAAACATACAAACAGTGGATTTAGTGGAAGATATAGCCATTTAGTGGGCATCGGTCCTTCAGAGTCGGAGAGCGGTTCTGAAGCAGGGGAAATCCAGAGGATACTACAAAATCGTAAGTAGTTTTTATTATTTTTCCTTTCATAAACTTAAAAAGAAACAAAATATATTTTTGAAATAAATTCAATTTAAAAAGCCTCCAGCACACCGGATGCGTATACGTACACGTAAGCGTAGACGTGCACGTGCCACTGAGTTGTAATCTATGGGAATGTATGTGACAGGACACACTGCACGCGCACGTCACGTTACGCAAGCGGTGTGTCCTGTCTAATACATTCCCATACATTACAACTCAGTGGTACGTGCACGTCTACGCTTACGTGTACGTATACGCATCCGGTGTGCTGGAGGCTTGATAGACATTCATTTAAGAAACGACAAACAAGCACTATTTTTTCAGTTTAATGCATTTGTTTTACATGTTGACCTATATTTACAAAAACAATTAGTAGTTTCTATAGGTACCTTTATCAGAATACAATAAAAAAATTCGAAAAATAAGAATTCACAAAACAATTGTGTGTAGATGAATTTTCTTATTATTTTCTGGAAAAAATCCGTTTATTAAACGTGACCCGATTTAAATAATCTCATTATAAGTAATCAAGACATTCTTTCAATACTATTTCACAAAGTTTTTCTCTTTAAAACTACGAGTACAACTCTTAGAATGGAATCAGGTCAAAGTTTCGTGTATTTGCTCCCAGCGCTGTAAAACACGCCAGAACACTAACAGCCGCGCTCGCGCCTAAATTAACAGGCCAACACAATTCTGAGTTTAGGTTTGTACTTCAAACTGTTGATCTAAACTAATATTTTATGGAGGTAGAGTTTGGTTGTTTGAATGCAGGCCTTGAAATTAATGAACCGATTAGAACATTTCTTACGTTCTTTTTTATCATACGAATTAGCATTGCATGCAATTCAACGTGGCAATGCCGCCAGCATTCTGGGCACTTTACCATCTGACAGATTCGATTTTTAAGATTTTTATAAATGTCATAATCTTTATAAAAATACTTGTAATTTTTTAATTTAATATCCAATTTGTAAAATAATTGATGAACACGTATTACTCGTATAATATATGTTTGGCAATGTCAAATCAATTATCTCTCAATATAATTATAAGGTTCTCTTAACGTTAAATGGGCACCAACATTTTATTTAATAGAGACAATTCAGTTGAACCAGGTTAAACAATAAAACTAATCAATTTGAAATTTAATTATAAAACAACGCAATCGAAGTCGTGGTGAGTCTACTAGACGTTTAAATATACAACACATGAATTACGTAATTTCGTTTACCAAAATAGATGAACTGCATAATCGATTAATGATTGAATCCTATTATTATGCAAGTACGCGTGATCCCTAGACAATCCCTAGACAATATGATCAATAGTTTAGTGGTAATCAATGCACGTTTGTCCTTAATTCATAATCACCTCTATTTACGCTACTAATCCCACTGCTGGGACACGGGGACTTCTCTCTTGACGAGAGAGATTATTACTTAATCACCACGCTGGCCAGGTGCAGAATTATGAATATCACAAGTCCTAAAACGTTTCAAAGTTCTAAAAACATGCCAGTTGGCTCACGATGTTTGCCTTCACCATTAAGGTGTTACACCCTGCGCCTAAGTTCAAACCCCACTTTTGAACTCAGGACCTTTGAATCTTACATTTGGTGAATTTTTGTAACACAAGCTCCGAGCTCCGGGCTAGATGTTGCTGTGTGAATTGTCCAGCAATATTTATTTATTTATAATTATTATATAAGTACTTTCATCTATAAATAGCAACTTTGAATTGATTTCCCGCGTGTAACCGCGACCTTACCGACTCAGTCGTCCGTATGTGGGCTTGTGGTCGGCCCCAACGACCCTCTAGTTCTATATAATATATAAAATATATATTTTTGAATTTCTATTATATCTATAGCCATTATATCTATATTATATCTATAAGTACAAGTGGTATGTGGTTCCAGCATAAAAATAGTATTTCTTCCCGTGTTCAAAACTAACAAAGGGAATAGGTATATTTATTTGCTGCAAAGCACAAAATAAAAATACAGGTGGCATTAACTTTGATCCGTTTACGATTTTATTTACGGATTAACGTTGAAATGGCAGTGGGCAGACCATTACACCAGAACAAATGGCCATTAGGATCAAAAAGTTATATACCGCGGAGCAACAAACCCGTAGAATTGTACGGATAATTGGTAGAGAAGATGTTGATTTTCATTGGACGCAAGTCGTTTCAAAGCGGTGTAACTGGAAATGGAGCTTATGTCTAGCAGTGGACGTCTTACGGCTTCAAAAGTCTTCACAGTGTAATCCGCTTAAGTTTAAAAGTTTCTTTGCAAGCTGGTATTGAAAGTAGCTAGCAATGGGAACTTTAACTGCAACATTTCAGTATAACACTAATATAATATTTTTTAGATTCTAAGCTTTTGACTGGTCAATTTTTATTCCGAAGGTCGTGGTTTCAAACCTCGCCGCGCACCTTTGGATATTTCTTTATATAAAAAAAAGGTTAGGCAAACATCGTAAGGAAACAAAAAAGTATAGTAGTGGGACCCTAATTAGGGTTGATGAACTAGGCTTTTTCTTCTTCAGTTTATTTCATAGGGCATTAAAATGCGCTTTTGAATCTTTTCAATGTGTTTTTTTTCGTTTCGTTTCATATAATTTTAAAGGGTGTGATTGGTATTTTAATGAAGGTTTGCGCTACCTGCATTTCTCATGAATTCAGCAGCCAATTAGTGTAACGAAGCGTTAGGTAACAAATTTCAATTCAATATTATATTAAATGAACATTAATTTCAATGATTGATATAAAAGCCAGAAAGTAGTATTTCTTACGTTATATACATATACCGTAGAGAAACGATGCACTTTTATTACCTTCATCATCTTCATAATTTCAGCCGGACGACAACTGCTGGCTATAGGCCAATGGCTGAAATGATGATGATGATGAATGAACAGTTTTCAAACCAATGCATTACACGGTACTAACTCCAAGCATCCAAGGACGTAATGTGTACACGTGAACTGCGTAGCATTTCCATTAATGGAAGTGTAAAGTTTGTTTGAATGAAAGCTTTCTGTTACTACATACATACAGGCGTGGGGCGCTACTACAAGACTTCAGTAACAAATAATAGTGAGCGATGTTACTACGGGAACTCTATTCACGTTTCCACTGCTGAGACACAGGGAGTTCTCTTGACGAGAGAGATTACGCTTTAATTCAGCACGCTGACCAAGTGTTGGTTGCAGAATGTCTCTATTTCTGCAAACTTTATAGACTTTTCAAAGAAAATAAGTGCGTGGCAGGATTTGAACTTATTATCTTTGCAATGAAAATCGAATGCGCTCGGCCAAAAAATAATCTAATTTTCATTATGTCAAGAAGACTTTGTAAGCAACAAAATCTTAAATACACCGAGTATAAATTTATTCTGTGCCTCATCATCGTCATTCATCAATTCAGCCATGGGACATCCATTGATACATAGACATAGACCACTCTTCACTCCTAATGATTTCCTAGTACCACGGTCGGATGCAGCTTGCACAAAATCATTTGTCCATCTTGTTGTTGGACGTCCGACGCTGCGTTTGCCGATCCGTGGTCTACAATCGAAAAAATCGGCCTCATCGGCCATCTACTCTCCTCGCTATATGGACAGCCCACTGACACACCAAAAAGCTAATCCTCTACTAATACTGTGCCTGAATTTAGTACAACAATCTACCGTCTAGCTTCGGCAAATCTAGAGGTACCTACCTCTTCGTCCGGATATGTAGTTGCTGTGTATTAAGCCCAATTAAAAGTTTCGACGACTAACTAAATTAAACTTTGCGTAAACTGAACTTTGCGTGGACTAAACAATGCAATTTAAGTCGTATGAGGAGGATCGTGTTAGGTGCATTTCATAATAAGACAAACTATACAAGCAAATTTTGTGTATCACGCAGCGTATTTGCTTTGTAGTCTTATTTTGGACTAGCAGCCCCCGCGAACTTTGTCTCGCCATATACTTTTATTTGCAACTATCTACATACAAAATTTCATCGAAATCGAATTTTCCCACGTAAGCATATATTTTTCCGCGGTAAAAAGTAGCTTATGTTAGGATTAGGATATTACACTACATTGACTCCACCCCGTCCCCCGTCCCCCGTACCCCAGTGACGCTTACATGGAGTCTACATCGCATGCTGGCTAGCTGAGCGCGGTGAGCGACAACCTCTAGACTTTTTTCTAATACTTGCATTTTTAAACTCGTGATATCTTCCGAATGAAATGTCCGAATTGAATAATTCAAAAAGTTATAAAAAGGTATTAAAGCCGTCTTGAATATAAAGTAATTTATTTGGATAAGGATTAATACCAAGGTACAAATGAAGACCCTTTCAAGACGCGGCATATATAAATTAATATTTTAGAATAAAAAACTGCTTACTGTGACATAACTATAATATTTAGACATATGCTGTCGCGACATTTTTTGTAGATAATGATGAGTTCTGCAAAGTCGTAGTACATGATTTTGTTCTATCATCAATAGTTTTCGCAGCGCACGCGTCGTAAGGAATTTTTCAGGTCATTTTTTTACATTATTGGAGTTTTAGTAAGGATCCTTAATTTTTTTTAAAATATAATATAGCCTATGTTACTCGGGGATAATGTAGCTTTCCAAAGGTGAAAGAATTTTTGAAATCGGTCCAGTAGTTTCGGAGCCTATTCGTTACAAACAAACATACAAACAAATCTTTCCTCTTTATAATATTAGTATAGATAAATTATGATAATTTATGTTTATGCTCGTTACCTTATGGCGATCAATATTTCAGATCTTATTGTTATTGATGGGTATGCAAAGTAAAGTATCGTCTTATACTTTGCTTTGCGATCTGCAATTACTTGTTCAGGGTTTTACGTATTGTGTGTAAATAACAGTTTCAAATTTATTAATTCTCATAAAAAATACATGTATTAACTTACATGAGAACCATGTTATAAGTATATACATATACAGTTCCAGTACTTACACTAAGTTAACTAAAAAACCATAAAGTATAATCAGAAATCAAGCAACACAAATGTCGAGCTTACCACAGGGCTAGAGATGTTGCTGTGTGAAATTTCCAATATTTATCTTATCTCAATGCTGTGAAAAAACTAAATCATGATATTACGAGTAATTAACGAATTCGTATCCAGTGAATGAGAACTTGTAGTACTTGTGTGAAAGCTGTGATATTGACTGATTCTGGCTAGGAGTGTCGGCCGAATGGGTGCATTTACTTAATGGAGTTCGCCAAAGCAATTGCAAGGTTACTCGTATTTGTGACCTAGAGTAACTATCGGGATTATAGTATTCCGTTCATAGTATACATTGCGTAGGTCCTGCATTCATTGATACCAGGTTGTGGGCGTGACTTATGTTGCTCTGTCAGTTAGTATGTTTTTAGGGTTTCCTAGCCAAATGGCATAAACGGTACCCTTATAGATTCGTCATGTCTGTCCGTCCGTCAGTATATTACAGCCACTTTTGTCCGAAACTATAAGAGGTATACTGCTGAAACTTGGTAAGTAGATGCCTTCATGGGTGTGTCCGACTCGCACTTGGCCGGTAATATAGAGTCCTGATCATACATATTTGAAGTAGAAGCCCCATTAGGTACTCATAACATATCTTAGGGCTTTGACGTTCACTTTTTCACTAGGTATGGATTTTCTGAAACCTAATAGGTAGGTACCTACTTAACACACGGATATAAGAAAAAAAACTGGACAATTCACACAGCAACATCTTCCCGTGGTAAGCTAGAAGCTTATGTTATGGGTGCTAAATTTCTGATATACTTAAAATAATATACATAGATACCTATATTATTTAACTATACTGAAATAACACCCAGTATTTGCAGATAATACAAATTGTCGTTCCGAGGCGGGAATCAACCTCCTGAGGTCAATTTTATATTAAGACACACGACTTGACATAGGTCACCCACAAATAAATACTTTTCTAAATACTTAGCTACTAAATACTATAAACGTTCGCTGCAACTAGAACAAGCAGGATTAGTTTCTAACAGTATCTAGGTGATACCGTCAAGAAAGGAAATAACCTTCAACTAGCTTCCGTCTCGCGACATTGCCCGCGTTGAAATAATTTCAAGCTGAAGAGGTGTTTTCCTGCTGAGGAAATTTATTTTAACGCTAGTCCTATGTGTCGTGTGATATGTTTAGTTTTTTTTGTATTATCCCAAGCCATTATATTCTTAACATTAATCGTTTATTTATAGCAACTATTTTATTTATTTATTTATTCAATTGTTGTCTCAGAACAATTCCAATTGAACTATGCTGTGCGGAATCTTTAATGTACCTTAAGATAAATAATTATTTATTACCTATAGGTACAAAGTAGGTCTTAAAATTAGGAGTAGTATCAACAACCTTGGAGCGTACAAGAATGTTTTGGAATTTTATCCAAATATTTTTGTACAAAAAACTGAGCTATCTTCATCATCATCATCATCATCTCAGCCATTTGACGTCCACTGCTGGACATAGGCCTCCCTATATGACTGGAGTCATTACGGTCGCTCGCAGCCTGCATCCACCGCGATCCGACCGCCTTCACCAAATCATCAGTCCACCTTGTTGGTGGACGCCCAACGCTATCTTATTTATTAAAAATAGACTATAGCTGTGACCCTATTTAAAATTCCACGTACTAAATAAAGCTGCAAACGAAGGCGTTAGCGAGACTCCATTAATAATTCAAGCTGATAAAAGCACGGCCTGCTAGAAACTCTTACCAAGTACCAAGTTCGGGTGATGTCTCGTCCTCGCATTATTACTATGCTAACTGACCCGTGAAACTTGCGCCTTATTGTATGCAAATTGTTTCGTTTCTTTTATCATGATAATCTCATCTCTTGAATCTTTTTAACTACACATATCACATGATAAAGTGACGCCTAAAGGCGAGAAAATATACAAGCACACTTCACTTTCATTCTTGAAAAAAAATGTGCATGTTTTAACGGTCGAAGCAACACACATACTATCGACTATAAATAATTTCAGCTATGGAAAACTTACTTTTAACTTTTAATTATCGCTCATCCTTATAAACGAGAAGAAAAAACGTTATTCAATTGGAAACCGGAAAAGTCCTTCAACGAGGCTTCAGACTCGTCGCATACGGTGAAGTATCGTTTCCACGTGCACGTCTGTCAGAACTGTCTCTTCCAGATATCATTGGAGCATTGAATTGATAGAAATCGAAATTTACAACTTACCTACCTTGTATTATAATCATTTATTTCATATTGTTTATTTTGTATCTACCTACTAATTATATTATTTTATTAATGGTGTACAATAAAGTTATTCTGTCTTTTCTTTATTTTTTTCATTTCTCAGTTTTCAGAGTCCAATTTCTAAATTTTTCGTGCTGCTTATTATTCCATATTTAAGATTCCGTGTTTTCAAATTTTCCACTATCTACTATTTTTCGTAACATGTTTTAGTATTTTCGTAAGAGGGGTAAAATTAAACAAATGAACTCTCTATACTACGTACTTACAAGTAACATAAATTAAAAAAATAATAACTTAATATTATATATAATAATATAAAATTATGCTGTGCGAACCATCAAAAAAGTATTTATGTTGTTGTATCAACTAATCCTTATAAACGTGTTCAACGTTTTAAAATATTATTTTTTCTAGTTATCATAAAATAAAACCAAAGAGAAATCACGTTTATGAAATCGTACAACTAAATTTCAGTGATTTGCGCTGTTGTTTTTGGATCGTCCTTAATGATCTGGGCGAATCGGTTCCGAATTTTAAGCATTCCAATCTGGTTGATCCACCGGATTCTGTGGTTACATCGATCCATTGCCTCAAAGGCAGCCAGCACTCAACTATGTAGTGCATTGAGGGAATCTAAGGTAATTGGCCTGTAAGACGCCACTTTTGGTTGAAGAATTCCTTTGCGTTGATGCTTTAGGACTTTAGGGTGTAGGTGTCAAAGGATAAAATAAAATACACATTTATTTCACAAAGTAACAAAACATAAACTTTACCTTAGGGTGACACTTGTGTGTGCACTTGTACTTATTGACATTTCAACTTCATTCAATTTTTTTAATAAGCTAGACTAGTTATGGTTTTTTTTATTAGTATGGTTTCGTAGGAGTAATTGAATCGACTAGTAGTTTGTTCATACCAAAAGCAGCAGCGTCCATCTGTACTGTGCTTACTTACTGTGGTCGCCAATTGGCCTAGGCAGCGGTTGATATAATCACCTACATAAAGACCTATTATAACGGTTTCTATTGGGGAGACCAGTGCCCAGAAGCGAGACGTAATAATAAGGTTTGATAAGGCTGTATTTTCTCCATAGGCCCGGTTTCAGATGCTTTGGCTACGCGACGTAAATAAGTCAGTCATTAGCCATGTTCTTAAATAAATTAGAGTCTATCCAGCGGGTTAACCCACTTAAAAGGAAAACGTATTCTCGGACAGTTAATTGTCAGTTATTAAGCGATGTATATCCCAATTTATTGTTCCAATTCCGATGAGCTGTTTCAGCGTGAAGGAGTTTTTAATACCTACAGAACACCTATTTAAATACTTAATAAACATTCAAATGCATACAGAAACACAGTGCAACAAACTTTTCCATTACTCATCTTATTGTTTATTTCATTAATTTTTTTGAAGATGATATATAAAAATTAAGTAACTTACCATTAGAATATACATTATTGCCCATTACGCATATAGATATTATTATTATTATTAATAAAGAATTATCTTATCTTATTGGTGTCGTAGGCACGCCATTTCCCGTGGTAAATGGTATTTGCTCTCTAAAATCTATTTTAACGCGAGCCATGGGTGGTAAGTTGCGATTCTATAAAAGACGAATCGGTAAGGTTGAATTGGGGGATGAAACCATAGCAAACAACGTATACGTAGAGGACAATTCCATCGATTGAGAATCCAACGGTTTATGCAAATAGAGAATAACCGGAATGGTGCTCAAGAGATGTTCAATTTGAACCCGGGTGCCAAACGTGATTTCTGTACACACCACGCACGGCTGACGCTACTCACGATGTTAGGGAAAATGATTTTCCAAGTGATAAAAACGAAAACTGAACTATCAAGAGCGCGCGTTGAACAGATGTACTCTATGGAAAGACAGGGATTAGTGTCAGGGACACAGTTTCCAGCTGCTATTTCTCGTAGCTTAGGTTTGCTGTTGTAACTGTTCACTCTACGGTACAAATGTGCTACGACGTAGCCTTGATCATAAAATTTAGGTTGATAACTATCTAGATATTCAGTACACCTACATATTAACAACACGTGTGGTATTGTAACACACTTTTTTATTCATTTAAGCCCGATTAGAGGTATCAGCTATGACAATGCCTTTAATCCCCGCGGTCTCAATCATATCACGGTTAGTAATGTGTACAAACTATAAACGTAGCGATCAGTTCACAATTATACGTGCAATAATCAACCAGACAATGATTATTCAGGCAACGCATCGATGTGGATAATTCTCTGCAATTTTGTATTAATAAGATTGCGAGCTTAATTGCCACCTCGGACGTAGCTAGATCGCGGTTTGATATAATTTGGATGGATGAAGTTGAGTTGCGGAATTGGTGTTGGAAATAAAAACCCACGTTTCGTCTACATTTTATTGTGCTTCATCTAAATGCTTTTAACAACATAATAAACAAGCGTTAAATAAAATTTGTGCAATAATTGTTGTGACTTCCAATTAGTGATTCCGGATCTGTAAAAAAAGAAAATGATTTTGACTATAAAATCTGTAAAGAACAATGACAAGTTTTATGTTTTATTAATTTCCATTCGTTGAACCCATAGGGTTTTTTGGAATTATAAAAATATTGTTAACCAACAAGGTGTACCGGATACCAGTTATTGCCTTACGACAGAATATCGAATTAAATTATTTTGTTTTATTTTGAGAAGAAGACCAACAATTTTGTAAACATACTAAATAACTAGCGCAAAACAGGTAGGTAACTTAAAAGTCAATGATAGGTCCTCACGGATCAACAACAAATTATTTTAAAGAAAACGCTAAGCCAGTCGAAACTGCACACACGGTGAGAAAAACACAGAGAAAAGAGTTATGCGAAATTTTTTGTGCATCTATAAAACACTACAAGTCACTCTTGAAATTTTAAATCAAGTTGACTCTAAGACCATCAATTTTAAAATACTGCATACCGGTTTGGGGTAGAAAAACCAAATTATTATTTTTATTATTGAAAAAACATTTCACACACAATCAATTTTTTTATTAAGAATTTAAATTCATGGTATTAAATTATACATTGACTTTAGGTGAGTTAGATGAATCACCGAAGAGCTAGTCGAATACTGGATATCCGGTATCCGGCAACACAGATATCCGTTCAATTTCATATCTAGTGGAAAAAGATACCTCGATTTTTTTACAATCTTTGCGTAGTCTTATAAAATCTTTATAATGTTTGTATGTAATTTTTTAAATGTTGCTCGAGATAAGCTGGCAACTTATTAGGGCGACTTTAGGATATTTATCTTTTAATTATCACTTATTTATATGGTATTATTTATATTATATTATATTATTATCCTTTTTATTGTGAGGCAACATTATATTAATATTTTAATTACTTAACAGTGAAAAAAAATATTAGTTCGCCACTAGACGCCTAGATTTGAATACAGATAGATCTCCACTTTGTTTAGTGTCAAAGTCTATTTCTGTGTTTCCTAGAATCATCCTTAAGTTGGGTATTTTTTGGAGGCCAGGAACAAGTGGTATGCCAAACAGGCGAGCGCAAGGTCGACGGCCGATCGATCCGTCCTGGCTGGTTGTGCGCCTGTGCCGCCGCATAGCCTCACACCCGGCTCCATGACTCCATCTAATACCTCATGCTAAATAAAATGTCCGCCAGTCACTTGCAAAGAGCTCCCTCGGCCGAAGGCGTACAAGAAATCCGCCGGCACTTTGCGAAACGCGCGCGATTCTAACCACGACACCTAGTTTAACATGTGATATAGTCATCTTGTTTTATGCTTTTATGGGTACACTAGAATTATTCTTACAACTTTTTAGAACTTTTCTAAACTTTTCGGATTATCAAAACTTTTTTTACCCGGGGTGTGGTGTCCTGCGATGTTCTTGACGACATAGGTAGTCCTTAGAAACAGTTCCCTCGCTGCAAGTTCTTGATGTAACCCAGGTTTGAGTAAGGAGCTCATCTGTAAACATAAATAAGGTACTATGTACATGAGCTATGTAGTATTTATTTACAACCGGCGCGTGCTGCGCAACGCGAACTCGGCTCTACCAAATCGGAAACAAGGTCGCTTTTACGAGTACTACTATTATTAGATGCATTTTATTTTGATTGATTACACGTGTTGCATTTTGTAATTACTTAATGTATCTTGCGTATCAAAGTACAAAAAGCTAAAAATTTTGGTTAGAATTTTAATGCTGTTTGCCAGAGAGATTAGGCATCAATGAAGCCAACCAAATAGGGCGTGTTCCGTCTTACTGTTTACATTGCTAAGATATTTTGCGCGTTTTAGATGTTTTGCAACTTATAGATCTTTACGTAAATAAACATACTATTGCCACATACATTATCTTACGAGTCTAGTTTTAAATATGGGAAACGTGACATAAGGGAATAATACCTAATCCTGTTTTAGTAAGTTTATCGATCCAAGAGCTTTGAATGTAAGAAAATGATGCTTTTGGGTACCTTGAAGTCGATAGAGCCCCAACGGCGTAGTTCAATGGATTCCATGGAGGTTTCACCAGCAGGTGCTATTCCTTCCATATCTATTAGTATCTTAAACTAGCCAGAATCCGACCCTGAAAAAAAAGAAAAACTTATATGAGTAATAGGTAAATCATCACCTTATCCATTGAAGAACACATAGTTTTTTGGGGAAATGTAAAGTCAGAAACCTTAATAGATTAGTGACCACGCTGGAACAAAAAATAATGCTGCTACCCGTCTTCCGGTATGTATGAGAAAACATGGCTGTATATTTTAGCATCATCATCTTAAGCATATATTTTGTACCATTACTGGACACGGGTCTCTCCGATTGAATCAATAAATAAATAAAACATTTATTTCAGGCAACATAAGATGAAAATAGGTCTTGGGAGAGAAGGTATCAAACTACGCTTACCAGGCGGCTTGATAATAATAATATTGCTAATAGAGTTAATAGACAATTTTCACACAGCAACATTTAGCCCCGAGTAGCTTGAGATAGCACGGTACTATTCTTAGTCCAGTACGGTAAGGCACATCGTTAAATGTTCCTAAGATCGATGCTATACGGTTATAAGATTTTTTAATGTGTCCATTTATACTCCAAGATTTTATATTTATCATTTTTATGTAACCATTCTTATATTTCATTAAAGCAGTCTCCATTCTCTCGAGCTAAGCGGATGCCTAATTTCATTATAAAACCCGGCATCAAACACGTTACCCAATGGATGAAGCGTTGCGAGTTGATCCTTATTATAAGGTTAGTTTATCGCTATAAAGCATACTCATTATAGAGGCACTAATTTTATTAAGATGAAGAATTCGTTTGAACGCGCTCAGAAACTACAGGTTAGATTTTTAACATTATTTGAAAATGAACTGCTTGAAAATAATCATTAACATCATCATCATTAGGCATTATTTGTCAACTGCTGGACATAACGTTTTTTTAAAGCACCTGTTTTTCCGTTCAGGGAAAATAATGCTCGTCAACTAAGGCGGGCAAGGCCGCGTCTTGGTCTAGTTATTTGATAAATAAATTTTGAATATTTCTATATACACACACCGGCAAATTTAGCGGAAAAGAAAAAAAAGCCCAGAATTAAAAAAATATGGTTTTCATTTGAAATCTTCTTACTACACTTCTTTTGTTATTTTAAGTTTCGTTTGTTTTAATTAAATGAGATCACATTTAGAACAGATTTTGCGAGTAAAGGCTATTTGAGAAAAATAGTTCATTTTGACCATCATTCTCAGTATGCCTAGACGAGTAGAAACTTTAATAAGAGCACGTGGAGGAAATACGCAATATCATTCATCATTTATCTAATTTAATTAATTATTATTTAAATCTTAATTTTCACTTTTCCCGGTTACATGAAAAGTTCCAAAATGTTCCATTTTTCACATTTAGCCTTTACTGGCAAATCTGTTCTTAATCTGATCTCATTTTAATTAAAACAAATGAAACTTTAAATAACCAAAGAAGTGTATTAATATATACGGGAGAGGCCTTTGGTTTCCGTAAAACAGTCTTTTGACTAGTACAGTAGTGAGCCAATGGTTTTTAATTTTATTTTGTGAAACTTTTCTGGAATCAATAAAAATATTTGTATTTGTATTTTGTATTTTTTTTATTAAGTATATTTTAAATTAAAACCATATGTTTTTAACTATTGACTTTTTAAGTGTTCCGCTAAATTTGCCGGTGTGTATATTAGTTATTTTATCAGTCGAACTTTTTTGATAATTTTAGCTGTAGGTACGGTAAAGAAGACTTTTCTTAATGTGTAGTCGATCAGTGTCAATCCCGTTGTGGTAAAACTTACTAAAATGTTAATCACATATTTCATACAAATTTAATATTGCTGGACAATTTACACAACGACATCTAGCCCCGTGGTAAGCTCGAAGCTTGTGTTACGGGTGCTAGATTTCTGATATACTTAATATAATATACATAAAAGTTATATTTGTATTGAAAGCGAATTTTCATTTTATTTTGTGATCTTTTGCGATAGTCAACGTTTTGTTTATAAATGGATAGGATTCAATAAAAAAATTGCAAGTATACTTGTATACAGGGCGTCCCAAAGTTATGGGCCATGAAGGGGAAGTACCTACCTTAAATATCGTAGATAGTGAATTTTGCTCAAAGAAGACTTCATTTTATTTTTAAAAGTAAGTACTTCTGCATTCATAGATTTTCTAAAAATTACTTGCTTTGTCTGGGAATCGAACCGATTTACATGTGGAAAAAAAAATTACTCTACTTTTATGATACCAATCGAAAGAATAGCTAAAAAATAATAACTCTGCTTAAGTAACATAGTATTTTAAAAGAAAGGAACAACATAAAATAATTGAGTCAAGGTCAAATGATTGAGTTGCAAACAGAATTGTGCCATATCACACTCTCTGTTTGTTAGTTTAACAGAGAGAGTGGTGAAATTAGGTCTAAGTAATGATATACTCGTATAAACAAGACGTTATTATCTCTTCTTCTCTCAAAGACTCAACCGACGAGAAACATCTATATCACAAGTCATATTTCTATTCTTTCTCACAGATCATTGAACTTATGAGAACAAAACAAACTTTCATACTCCTGAAAGATGTTTCTGTTTCAGAAATAGCCAATAAACCTACTCTATCGGATAGTTCCTATTGTTAGAACCAGGGTTAGGTCATTCAACTTAACTAAAGCCTTTCAAACGATGCAAGCTGGGGTTCAATGACTGATAGTGTCACTATTTGACAAAGGATTAACATAATGGGGGAATAACTTTGAATAGGGATTAACTAACTTCGCTAGATACATTTAGATGAGCCCAAGCTGTTTCAAATATAATTATAATATCTCAGCAGGTGAATGACACATATCCTTAAAACTTTACAAAGGCAAGAATATGCTGGTTTTCTCTCGATTACCTTCACCGTTCGAGTATTTGTTATCAAAGCGCACTTTCTAAGAAGAAAAATACAAAGTGCGCGGCGAGATTTGAACCCACGAAATTCGGAATGAAAGTCAACTGTGCTCCCATTTAGCCCACACGGCTCTAATAGTTATATGTGGAAATAACATAATGCTAAGTATTACTTTTCTCAGACATCAGTTTATTACTCCAAGATAATCTATGTTTTACTATCATAATTTGAAGCAAGTACAGAAAAATATAATTATTAAAAAAGTTAATAAGAATTGCCATTGGATTAAATCAATAAAACAATACCAGCTGCTCCAAACAAAAAGATATCATAATAATAGCAATTTCCAACGCAAATGAAATTTACTTTATAGAACAATAAGGGGAAATATAAGTTAAGGGAAATGAATGGGTGAGTGTTGTGAGCGTCCGTCGAGCTTAATTCAGTTCAATCCTATACAGAAAGTTTATATTGTTGCAGGTAACTTTTATTACAAAACGGATTTCCTACCACGATAACATCAGGAACCGAATGGTTTTATTATTTTCTCATATTGAAAACTGTTGTTTCCACTATTTCCTTTCATTGGAAATATTCTTTATGGAAAATATTTTCAGAAAATATATTTTTGACAATTCTACCTAAAAATAACAAAAAGCTTTTAAAAAGAACTTTAAACGTTTGTCTGTAAAACATTATAGCTGGGCTAAATTTTTATTATTACATTTAGGCGCAAAATAACCAGAATTTGACTTTTTATAATAATAGGTATACCAATAATAATAATATACTCGTTTTGCCTCGGTTACCTTATTTTACTTTTATAAACATTTCTCTTGAATCACTCCAACTTTTTGTATAAAAAACCGCATCAAAATCCGTTGCGAATTTTTAAAGATCATAATTATACCTACTTGTATAATAGAGACAGCACAGCGACTTTGTTTTATAGGTACTACATAATGTAGTGAGGTGTATTAATTAGAAATCTCCTTAAGAAAGCATTAAGGCCGCCATCAAATTCATAAACTCCTTCGAGAGGCTCCTTTGAGGTGCGACGAAACATTTGTAAATTATTAAAAAAAAAATATGTCGGAAAAACTGTGGCGTTGAATTTGTTAAACTACTTTAAGTTTCCAACTAGATTTTTTTAGACAGTATTTTTTGGAACATAGTGTATTAAAACACTTATCTTAGAATGAATAATTAAAACATAAAGTAATTCCTAGAATAATATTTGATACGACAAACCACAGAAAGGTTTTTTTATCTGTGCTGGAGTGCTCGTGATCGAGATCTCAATAAAAAAATTAATAGTATTCATTAAAATAAAATCGTGAATGCAAGAGAACCGTGCATTGTGACGCATCAGACGCGATGAAGCGAGTTAACCCAACATCCGCAACCTTACAAATTTTATTTTCTGGCAACGTGCCAAGAATTTACAGCCAACCACATTAATGTTGTACGATAATGATGCTGAAAGAGGGTCAGCGTGGCTGTAACAGGCAACAAAGGATATAGGTATCAAGATAAAATAGCTATACAATACCTACTCGAAGAAAATTACGTCCCATTTTATATATTTCGCGATTTCGGGGAAGTAGGTAAACATCTTGTGATTAACGGCTTTAATAAGACGATTAAACATTTCCCACGATAATTTTTGCAAACTTAATTAATCTACAAATCCTAAATAGATTTTTTAATTACTTAATTATTTGATAAACAACATTGGTTTACTGTTGTCTTTTAGATACCTACATAATAAAAAAAATCGCGTGTGTCTATTATAAATTGATAATTCTAACTTTGTGTGAAGCTGAATGTTGATTATGCTAATATCGGGTGTACCAGAAAGGCAGCCGTGTGAAAGGACTGGCGCCGGATCGTGAAGCGTGTCACCACTACCCCTGATGTGACGTCCACGACCGCTCTGCCAAGAGTGTACCGACTAAGGCTACGTTCAGATGACAAGCGATCAACGCGCGTTTTGATAACGCACGTTTACAACTTGATACATGCTAAAGCGCGTTTTAAAGCGCTCGTTGAACGCTGCGCCATCAAATGACAGTTGTCGGCGTGCGTCAACCCCGCGTTTTCTCCGCGAGATCATTGGTTTTCTATGTTATATTTAGTTAGGCGCGAGCTTTCATGCTTTAAATTCATTAAAACTCAAACTTAAACAGGGTGGCTGTGACAACGTACGCTTAACGCCTGACTAGGGCGAACCATGTGAAAACTTCTGAAAGCGCGCGTGGAGCGCTTGTCATCTGAACGTAGCCTAAGAGTAATGTTGATAAAGCTTCCTTTAGTCTTATGACTATTTGTCCATATTGATTAATATATAAAACCAGAAATTTATTAAATCATAGGGTATACCTATACATTTGAGAACTCAAAATGATTAATATACTTTTCACGCTATTGAGACACTATTAATTATCGATATTATTACTATAGACCAGGGTTTTTAATTTTTTACAAGGAAAAAAATAGTAGTAGAATGAAACCCATTAGAAAAGGAGGGGAATATGATAAAAATGAAAGGAAAAATAAATTACGGTCGATCTGAGTTCGGGAAGTGGGAGGGGGTGGGCTTTTAAGGGGAGAAAATGGTTTATCTCGATTTGCGGTGAAACTACTAGTCCTATGAAAAAAAGTTATATGGCAAAGTTGTAGGTAATAAAACGATCTACAACTTTTAATTCACAAGTTTTTTACATAACGTCAAAATGTATGTGAAAAATTCAAATAACTAAGTTTTTGGTTTTTTATTTCTATCTTTTTCAAAAACATTTTATTTTCTACGAAATTTGGTGAAAACTTGCCTATTTATGTCCTTAATACACTGTGATTTACTTGATTGAAAATATTATTGTTTTCACCTTATTTTGACTTAATTTAATAAAAAATAGACTATTTTTCAATCGAAAATTCACGTGTCAAAATATTAGCTTTTTTATAAAAATTGGTGTGCCTTTTGTTCATTGAAATCTTTATTTTCTGATGGTTAAGAAAAATATATACATTACTATAGTAAATTTTCTCAGAAAATGCAAAACACCGAAACAAAATTTGTATCATTATGTACAATTGCATCATAAAAATGTGATTTTTGCAATTTTTATTTCATATAATTGCTTATAATCCGACTTATTGCACATTATACAAACAGATTATTATATTATTATTATTATAATATAGTCTGAAAAGACAAAATCATATTTTTATGATGCAATTGTACCTAATGATACAAATTTTTGTTTCGGTTTTGTGCATTTTCTGAGAATATTTACTATCGTAATGTATATATTTTTTTTAACTATCAGAAAATAGAGATTTCAATGAACATAAAACACACCGATTTTTATAAAAAAGCTAATATTTTGACACGTGAATTTTCGATTGAAAATTAGTCTTTATTTTTGAAAATTAAGTCAAAATAAGGTGAAAACAATAACATTTTCAATCAAATAAATCACAGTGTATTTGGGACATAAATAGGTAAGTTTTCACCAAATTTCATAGAAAAATAATTATTTTTGAAAAAATTAAATAAAAAAAACGAAAAACTTGGTTATTTGAATTTTTCACATACGTTTTGAGGTTATGTAAAAAACTTGTGAATTAAAAGTTGTAGATCGTTTTATTACCTACAACTTTGCCATATAACTTTTTTTCATAGGTCTAGTAGTTTCACCGCAAATCGAGATAAACCATTTTATCCTCTTAAAAGCCCACCCCCTCCCACTTCCCGAACTCAGATCGACCGTAATTTATTTTTCCTTTCATTTTTATCATATTCCCCTCCTTTTCTAATGGGTTTCATTCTACTACTATTTTTTTCCTTTTTTGACCATTTTTGAAGCTAACTGCACTGGTCTACTAGGACGTTTCTACCGCGAGAAATTTGGTCGCGTTATTACTCAAGTGGAATTCAGCACTTACCTAATTACAAAACCCGTTAATAAGTAAATACATTTTCACCACATTTAATTTTAACTTGGTTGAGTTACTATAAAATATCTAACAACAAACTCTTTCTCTTGCTTTCTAAAATATATTGTTTCAGAGTTCCATGGTAACACAAGGAACTATTCTCAATATAGTCTCGCCAAGCTTGAGGAACCTTAAAAGTAATGAATGAAACTAAATCACGGTTAGACAGGTAAAAAAGCAATATAGGAAACAACAGGGATTTTATTAGCGGTGCTCGTTTAAAATTTAATAACTTTTAAATACCTATTATGGGGTGTGTTATAAGAGTGAGTGGTTATAGTTTTCAAAATTTCATTTCAAATGTACGTATGTGTGTTCTAGTTAGTTAGTTTTTTTTATAATGAACCCTGCGCTAAATTAAGCTTAATTTGCCAGTATCGAGTGTTTTATAAAACTAATAAAGTTGTTACTTGTGTGATCGCCATTTTAGCAATCTCATGTATGTGTGTTTATTACTTAACACTGACAGACACAGATCAAAATCATAGACAAATTAACATTTTTTATTTTAAACTTTGTCTACTCCTCGGGCGAAAACAGAAGAATTGTACACGTTGAAGGAATATAGGTGAACGAACCCTTTCAACAACAATACCTACTTAGCGGGGTCAGACAGGACCCTTCGATCTTTCGTGAACGCACATCAAAGAACGGGTCAAGTTAATTTTTGATTTGTTTTACTCAAAGACTCAGAGTCAGGCCATAGCCCTCCTACACAATCACTTTCACTCGAGGTAGCTCTAATGAAATAATTTGCAGTAGCCATATCCACTCCTGTTTCAATTTCAATAGCAAGCGTTTGTTCAAAATGATTTTTTAAATATTTTTTATATTACTTATCGGGTTATTATACAAATACATTGACCAGCTTTCGTATTTGTCCAGTACATTGAGAAGACCAACCTAAAAATGTATCTGTTTTATATGAGACCGGTTTTGATAATTTATAATTTTCTAACTATTGAAATGGTGAATAATGAACTCACATACCTGTGGATATTTCGCATATAAAATATAATCGTACGTTATGACAAGTTAAGTATCTAGGTACCTACTATAATATTATAAAGTTGAATAGTTTATTTGATCGATTTTGTTTGTTTCTTTGAACCTGCTAATATCAGGAACCGCTGCTGATCTGGTTTAAAAATTATTTCAATTTTGGATTGTACATTTATCGAGGAATGCTATATTAAAGGCTATATTATAAAAACTTTAGGTATGTAGATAATAGACTAAGAGCCCGTGATGGCCAGACCTTCCATTAATTCACAAGCTTGAAAATTCTTTCATGTGTATAATTTTCACGCTTGTGAATTAAAGGAAGGTCTGGCCATCACGGGCTCTTAGTATATAAAGTAAACGAAGTTGTCAGCGAACACTTGTCTAATATAAAGTAAATACAGGTGTACTGATCCGGTAAAACAGTTTTAAGATTAAATACAAACAAGCGAAACCAATTTAAAGTCGACCATTAAAATCTTCAATCCCATTAAGAGTGGGTTTGTCGTCGAGCGCGCTGGGAGCAACCTTTGTTTCCAGCATCTTGTAAATAAAGGCTATTTTCCTCTGCCTACTTCAAGTTTAACAAGAAAAATCGCTTAGTTTGCAACCACTTCAGTTATTATCTCAGATTTCTTACCAAATTAATTAAAGTTCATAGAAGACACCTTTTGTAACAGGCTGAAGACTTTTCTGTTTCACGGAGACGCTTTTCAGCACGTCCTGGAAAAGTTTAAGAGTCAATTAATTACTTTATTCTTTGAAAACTATTTCCAATGAAAATTGTTGGAAACTATTAAGAACTGGCCGACTCGCCGACAGCTTCGCTTGTGTTTTCTTACATTATCTACTTACCTATAATTTATTACAATAATATGATAATAAACTATAGGTAAAACTATATTATAGTTTAAAGCTTTCCTCGATAAATAAACACTGAAACAATTATTGTGATCGAACTAGAGCGGTTTCTAAAATTAATGCGTTTTAACAAACAAACAAACTCTTCGGCTTTATAATATAACTAAAGATGAAATAACTAATCAAGTCTAGTGTTTAATAAAATTAAAAAGTTATGGAAATATGAAGAGTTTGAAGGACAATCCGCACTATAGAATCAATGCCTTATCTCTCTCGTCAAGAGAGAAGTCCCTGTGTCCCAGCAGTGGGAACGTAAAGTGAAGTGCTTTTGGAAACAATAGTTCAGCTCTTCACAGCTAAAAGAGCTTTTAAAATCTAAATTGTAAATAAATTCTTAGACATTCTTATACAGTCCGTGCAAAAATTCAGGATAAGGGATCACTAGATCACTTATACCTACTAATAATTATATCGATACACTTTTAGTAATCAGATTCAGGAAACGCGAATTTCAATTTCTGTACTATTTACAAGATACTAGTGCATAATAGGATTTGAGATCGGTCCTTCGTTAATTACGTAGGACGTTTAAATTGGATGTCGTTGGAATGAACGCCATCCACGTGTGAAATCGATTCATGGAATGGAAATGATAATCTGGTCATGCTACTGGCAACTCTGATTGGCTTAGAGATTGCATTCATTGATTGGTTTTAAATGCGATTCGATAGACATAACACCTTTTTCTTATTGAAAAATGTATGTGCATCGTATAAACAATTGCTCTATCGGCGAAGGCAAACATCGTAAGGAAAATAAGCATGTTTTGGCAAATTTGAAAATTGTAAAGAACTTGTGACATTCTCCAACCCGCTCTTGGCCAGCGTGGTGAATTTAAGCCTAATCTCTCTTCTAGGAATAACTTACCTTTTAAACCGATCCTAGGTAGGCGTGTAGGTATTGGTATGGTTCTGAAAATAATAAAAAACGTACGTTTTAATATTTATAAAAATATGAATTTTGTATTGTAAAAGCCTTGGGTCTCCCCAATATAATAACGAGGTCTTTGGTTATGGATATTTGATACAATCACCAAGCTTACAACCTTGTTTCCATTGTATATTTTTATTTAATGTATTTATTGACTTGTCCAAGTGATCATTGAGAATTTATGGAAATAAACGACATAAATCTTAAATTATATAAAATTTGAGTCAAGTCACATTAAGTGCATATGACAAAAAGAATTCCTGGAGTGTATATTCCAGAACTATTTTCAGTTCCATACTTCATATTTCTTGGCCCAGTTTGTGATAACGGGTGAAAGCATTGTATTAAAACTTCCGCATTTCAGGAACAGAAGTTTGGGGCCGCAAAATAATTAACAATGGAGCATTTCTACCTACAGCTTTTATTCTGTAACTAGCAGTAAACACGGTGCACCGGTTAAATCTCTTGGCAGTCTGCCTAATTGTGAACTTTTTGCAGTGAAAACCTTCTTATAGAATTCAAAGTAATTGGATATCAACTGACAATTAGAAACAGAATTTAAACAAAAAGCTACCGTAATTTAAAATAACTTGTTTAAAATTGAACGTTTGTATAAGAAACTCGCCATCAAAAGTTACGTAGGTATACAAACTTGACTACTCTCAGATAAAGCACCTTGTTGGAAATATAATCTTAAATCAGGGGCTATCAAATTATACTTTTTTAAGAATTTAATAAAGACTGAATCTATTCGTACGGGTACTGTACGAATAAATTTTTTTTTATTCGTACGGGTACTGTACGAGTAATTTTTTTTTTATTCGTACGGGTACTGTATGAATAAATTATTTTTTATTCGTACGGGTACTCTATGGTATGGTATGGGTATACGGGTACTGGACAAACAATTTCTTATTGTTCGTACATAAGTCGGACGAATTTCCTCGATCGATCATTTTAAACTTATAGATTTTTAATGAGGTTAAAAAAACTACGTCGAATGCTGCCAACCGCGTGGAAATCGGTTCATTCATTCAATAGTTATTGCTCTTGATTATATTAAACTAGCTTTTTGCCCACGGCTTTGCCCGCGTTTTATTAGATTTTCCCGCGGTTTTCCCTTCTCCGGTTCTAAGCTGGCTCCCCACCAATTTTCAGCCAAATCTATTCAGCCGTTCTCGAGTTATAAGTGAAGTAGCTAACACGACTTTCTTTTATAATAATAAGAAGAAGAAGAAGAAGATGAAATAAAATGATTAAATTAATTGAACAAATTTAATTTACTTATTTTTAGTCAAGTTAAATTCTATAAAACTTTTAATTTTCTTACATTTTCATAACATCAAAATTAATTAAATTATACTAAAACATAGAGGAAAGTAACTAAATATGGAATACCATTTTGTTTTTTAGGCATAACTTAAACAAATATAAAAAATCAAAAACTTTTAATGGTGTAACTTAAAAAGCTCCGTGGATAGTGTTGAAAAAGATTTTCACTTCTATCGTGATTGTGATTCATGTTAATTGATTTGATGATAATATAGTGGCCAGTATCATCCACTCCGACGCTGAAAGTTGCTGGACAATTTTTCTGAAACGAGAATGCTTTTCTTGCTCCTTTCGACGTAGATGCAAAATTTTTCCCTCCATGAATACAATAGTATCGGATGCTGTAATATATCAGGGACGCTTCAACATGCCTCTTGATTCCTTTTGTGCGACATCGTTCGATTGTCATAGCATCTCGATGATAAAAAAATGCGTACTCTTTATCTTCCACATCTTTAACTTTCTTTTCTAACGATTCAAAAGAATCAAATTTGTCACCTTCCTTCAATAAATTATCATTCTCCTCTTCTCTGTTTTGGTCTTCCTCTTTGCCCTCTTCGTTTTCATATTATTCTTCTGAATCTGAAGAATATATCATCAATATTAAAATAAAAAAAACAATTCTATGTTAAGAAATCTATATATACTTATATAAAAGAAAGTCATGTTAGTTACTCCATGTTAGATATGGTATCAAAATTAAACTAAGTAGAATATTCCACACGGTGTGGCAACACCGATGTCGTTTGATTGTGTCAAGTGTGTTCTTGCATGGAATGTATGTGAAGATAAATAAATCTGTTTTTCTAATATATCAATTCGAATTTATCATCAACAACCCATCACTCCACTTATAACTCAAGAACGGCTGAACCAATTTAGCTGAAAATTAGTAGGGAGGTAGCTTAGAACCGGGAGAAGGACATAGGGCTCTTTCAATTTATGCGTTTCGTATCGGACCGCTGCAGTGCCGCAGCGGTGCGGCGTCCGTTCCGCGAACGCCCGACAGCAGGTACGGACGCCGCGCTGTTGCCGCACCGTGCATTTTGTATGAAAACAAACGACCGGCCGTGCGCCGTACAACAAACGCACCGCTTCGGCACTGCAGCGGTCCGATACGAAACGCATAAATTGATAGAGCCCTTAGGGTAGTTTTTTACCGCGGGAAATCTAGTATAAAGCTAGTTAATATATATTTTTTATTAATTTAATAATTACTTACCCATTTTGTAAGATATTTTAAACAAGCTAAATAAATTCAAATTGAATTATTTTATTATAAAAATACTTAGTGACAGAATGACAGAAAATCAAAGAGAATATAATCACTAGAAATATAAGCAAAATTATTATAACCTCCTTGTGTTCACATTGGTGAACACAAGGAGGTTATCGAAACTTATTAAAAGAAAAGCTAATCATCCCCATTGATGTACGAATAAATAATAATTTATTCATACAGTATCCGTGCAAATAGTGACGTTCTTAAAAGAAAAGCTAATCATCCAGTACCCGTACGAATAAATAAAAAATTATTCACCCGGTACCCGTACAAATAGTCACTTCCTTTAATAAAACATAATAATCTTTATAATACTCCTTATAAAATAATGATTAAGTTAGGAGTAATATTGTAAGTTTTAAGCATGTAAAACAAACAGTAAATGTAACTTTCCACATACTTTATCACTTTAGGTACCTTCTACGAGTGTGTAATAACATGTAGGTATCTATGTTTTGATATTTTGTTATTAGAATCTAAACTTAGTTTCAACAATATTCGAACCGGATAATACGTGCCAAATATACAATAATATACTCGTAAGAAAAAACAAGCCGTAGCTACTTTTGTTTATAATGTTACAAGGTAATCCGAGTAATCGCTCAATGCACACGAAGTTGTGTGGTGCCCGCCTATGATAAGTACTAACCATAACCCACTACAGGAAACGGATATCGTTTTGTCCTCAGTTTAAAAGAAACTGCGAGCATGTCAGCTTTATAATAAACGTAGTATTTATTTAATAAAAAAAACTCATTTATTATTCCGTACCAAAATCTTGCAGCCAAATATAAATCCAGAGAGCTGAAACTAGGGAGATAGCCTCCTTTCAAAGCAAAACCGACTAAGAAGGGATTATATGGAATTCATCTTTTATACTCAAAATGCTTGCAAACTCAATGAAGCTTTGTCTTTGTCACATGATTAGTACCTATATTACGAACCAATATCATATGGATGTTAGTGTCCTCAATAGAACCCATTATTAGGTTATGTTGTATTTGATAATCACAGCGCTTACAGGGCAGGTTGGTTAATAAGATACATAAATAAATAAATATATCATATTAGATAAATATGACATTATAAGGTTGTTAACTATTCTAAGGTCGACACCATAGGTTATTCGTCATCTCGCGTGAAAACAAACGAAAGATAGATTCACGCAAGTATATGACATGGCAGAGAGTAGGTAACTACGTCAAAGGTGATTATGTTATATATGTTTGCAGATTACCAACAGTCTTTTGAAATATTTTTCACATACAGGCTCGTTTTCTCATTTACACGCAGAGTAATTAAAAATCTTTCATCAAGAAAATGCAGGGTTGTAAGTACTTGTATGTTAAACGTTTTCTTTGAGTTTACCAATTTTAATTATGTAATAGTACCAATTTTAATAAACTACAGTTATTTTTATGATCGTATTTTAGTTACCTATTCGAACTCTGGTAAATCTAGAACTCCACTAATTCTGTTAAACCGATACAGAAAAAAATATAAAAACCGCTTCATAATTTTAGATATCGGATATTTCACCTCTAATATTTAATGATCTGAAAGCGATATTAAAAGCCACGAGGCTAATATGGTCGACGGAATCGATATTAAATCGGGGACGGTTATTAAAAATGAATGTGAAGTTACGATGGCAGCAACGGAAATATCTGAGTCTGATATAGCTGACACCATTTAGTTTAAAATTGCCAATACTTAATTTTTTCATTATTTTCACTCAATCTTTTCATCATTTTCACTTAATCTTTTCATCAGTTTCATCAGCACGATATTAAAAATGATAGTATCTTGTCTACTGCAAATTTACTATCAGGTAACTCTATTGTAATTAAAAGAAAAATAGGTAATTAAGATACGTATCTAATTAATTAATATAGACAGACATACTATTTTGGACTATGATGTTAAGTATAGCACACTTGGCACGAGTCTACCCAATAGAACCCATGTACCTTTTCTTAAGTTCTTAAAAATATGGCTAATTCTACATCACTGAAACATATTTTGTATTTTTTTATTCATTCAATTTTAAAACTTATAAAATATCAATCATGAATTAAAACCAAGGAAGTGATTACGTCATTAACGTAGTTTCCTAAAACAGAAACAATAAACAATCTCTGAACATTACATTAGAAACGATACATGTTCAATTGTTCATATCTAGCTTCCTAGCTAGATACAACATGTTCAATTGTTCATGATCCTTCATGAACAATTGAACATGGATATGTAACAAAGCTCTGTCTGTCTGTATGCATTGTCTAACATCTAATAAAGCCCGTTATTGTATTTGCACGGCACTACAAACCACTCTCTGGTTCTCATCTCGAACAAATATCTATGCAGTGTCTCTGAGGCTACGTATTCAATGGATAGACTATAGACCTCCTATGTAGCGTATTATATTGGTTCAAGCAAAGATTTAGGATCCGGCTTTTACATTCTTTATTTTATTCTTGTATTTGTTTGGAAAACCATCTACTTAAATAACACAGATAATCAATATCACAACTTAGTATATAACAAAGTCTCTGTCGCTGTCTGTATGTCCCTACCCTATGTACCTATGCTTTAATATTGAAAACTACGCAACGGATTTTGTTGCGGTCATTTTAAATAGATAAATTGGTTCGTGAGGAAGGTTTATGGGTATAATTAGTTACCCAAGGCGAAGCGAGAGCGGGTCGCTAGTACCATATAAATGTAATATATATCTCAAAAAGCGTTGATAATAAATCAACTAGGTATGTACATATTTTTACGTTTTCGTGATCATTAACAATGACTGTAAATAATAAAAAAAAACTAGCTGACCTGTTCGCGGCTTTTCCCTCTTAATCCCATATTTTTACCTTTTAAACCATCCCTGGGCTACTACGACTATTTTGAATCTCAAAATCTAAATCTAAAAACCTCAAAACTGATGTTGCATTCAATTTCCCAAATTATTTCATTCGAGTTACAAATAACAACGAAAAGTGGCATTGATTTTTTATATTAAGGATTTTTTATATAAGGATACTCTCTACGAACGGGTAATGAATGATACTTTTTAATTAATGATTCGTTAACAGTGTCGAAACACGTAAAATAAACCTTTTAAACTACATTCGACCCAATTCATTCGAAATGACAAAATTGCATTTGCAAGTTTATTTTCAACTCAAACGCATTTTCAACTCAAACGCCTGTTGATGTTTCATTCAAGCGCCGCTTATTAAATTTAGACTTTGTTATTTGATTCTAGAATAATTTAAAGCTTTTACAGTTATCGAATTTTTTTTACAAATCTCGAGTCCGACATTTTAATTTCCGGCTCGGGATTGGTTTTCTCGGCGAGTGGAAATGAAATAGTTTTGGCTATAATTTAGGTACTTACCCTATTTTTAACTGTTTATATTCCGTTTCCTTTCATAATCTACCCTTTGATATAAAATTTGCTTGTAGCGTTTTTTATATTAAGTATGTACTTAAATTTTATATGTATGTATATAGTTATATTAAGACACAGATCTTATTCCCAAGACGAATTGTGACCTTTAGTTGCGAAACTGCTGAGTGACATTTAACTGATTAATTTCTGGCTTACCAATCTTGTCTCTTCCTTCTGATTATTATATTATTTAAAATGAATCTCGTTTTGTTGGTCTATATTTTACTTTTTGTACGCTAAGATTGATGGCACACGAAGTAAATTTCAAAATATTTAACAAATTAACTGAGTGTCAGAGACATTAGTTATTAATTAACCTACTCGTATTTTTGAATTATTTAAAAAATGAACATGGTTCGCCCTCTCATAAAAAATAAGTGGGCAGATTATGTCTAGCATAATTAGTCAAAAATGTTTGCAATCATGACATGCTCTTGCACTACCGCGTTTTAAATAAAACTATCATATATACCTACAACTTTAAGATACCTACTAACTTTTAAAACTTGAATTTTTTTGCAATCTATAGGCGTGTAAGCCTGCCATCTAGCGAGCGCAGTAAGCTACGTCACTTCCTGCTTTACATGCAGCAACCTAGAACCGGAAGTTTACCACAGGTCTAGCTCAAAGCTTTGCGAGAACCCTATTTTGTCACTGACTGAAGTAGAGCGCCACCTAGTGCATTCGACGCACATTAAAATAAACTCTACTTTGAACCGTGGTTCTAGTCTAGTTTCCTCGACTGCAACAGCAGCGCCGAAGGCAGGATGCGTCGAAAATGTGCAACTTTGCATATGATGAAGTGTTTTCGAAAATGACCACTAGATGCAGTTCTGACGGCTTTAAGCTATTAAGTCCTTACCTAGATACCTAACTTCAAATGTCTGGATCCAACATGAATTCTGGTATGACTAAAACCGATTAGATTTATTTGCCAAAATGGCGATCACACAAGTAACAACTTTATAATTTTGTAAATAAAACAAAAGACACTGGCAAATTGCGCTTAGTTTATCGCAGGGTCCATTCTTAATACTAGAACTAAAACCGATGACTTAATGCGAGTGCATTATAAATAATTGAATAGAAAATTTGAAAAAGATCTGAAGTAACAATCACGATTTGTTTTTATATCATTTGTGAACGATTTCTAGTGTTCACGATTCATGATTTTAAATGTGATTAAAATCATTATTTTATTTATTATCTACTTCACTACAAATCGAAGGCCAATGAAGGTTAAATAGGCATTTGACTTTTATCTACACAACTATTGTACTATTCTGATAAATTTGTTTATTACATTGTTGGTTATATTGTTGTAGTTTCCGCCCTGTGGCTTAATAATTATTTTCTCGTGTAGGTACATTTACCGTAATTATGGTTCAGGTAACAATGAGCTTTGCGCTTAATAAGCGCAATTTGCGAGTATCAAGTGTTTATGATATTGCAACGTTTCACTCGTGTTTTTAGCTATAATTAAAAACCAAAGTTTGTACACCCTGCCGCTGACCAACGTATTTAAATTAATATTGTTTAGACAAGATAGATATTCTTATTACAATGAGAACAATAACGTAAATTGTTGGCTAAATGACAACAACACTTGACACTTATTCCGAAGGTTGTGGGTTTAAACATCGCCGCAACAAACAAAACAAACAGAAAAATCCAGAGGCGCGGATTTTTCTTCTTGAAAAAACTATGTGCGCTTTGAAAACGCGTGCTCTAACGGTGAAGCACAACATCGTGAGGATGTTCTGAGTGCTTGAAAATATCGATGTGTGTCAATCACCAACTCGGACTGGGCCTAATCTCTCTTGTTAAGAGAGAAGTCCCTTTGTCCCAGCAGTGGAAATGTAAATAGGAGTGATGATGATTATGAAAAAAATGCATCTGTATAATACTATATAGGTTTGTGGCTTTAGCTGGTGATTCGATCTGAAGCCTTCTCCGTTCAATTGTAGATAAAATAATGTATTTTTTTTTGTTTAATTTGTTCTAGCTTTTTGGATGGTCTATACTATACATTTAAAATATTGATCTATGTTTGTATATTCTTTTAAGCTTCAAGCTTACTACGGGGCTAAATATGGGTTCGTTGCATTTCGTGCTTCGTCAGTTGTTTGTAAGTTGCTGTGTGAATTGTCCAAGATTATTTATTTATTTTGGTGAACCCTTTGTTCCAATTTCTTATCAATAAACCATGATGTTTGACAACCTGTATGATATACCAATACCAGGCAATTTACTGAAAACTATTAAAAATGCATTTAAAATTAATATTGTTATATTCATTGTTATGTGGGGCTTTTAATGTTAAGAATGCCACAACTCTCAGTATAGATAAGCAAATACTGCAAAAATATTATATACAATTAAAACCTACTTGCAATACTATGAAACATTGTTGCAATAACATCCTCTAAACTTGATTTGCATTTGGTAGATAAACTTCATAAGATATGGTCAATAGTTCCAAGACATAAGAATACCTATCTTGCAAACACGATAAATAGATAATTTCACAACGTTTTACTAGACTATTCACACAGATCTTGGCGAGTTAAACAAAAAGAAACTAGGACTCCTAGATATAATAAAGATACTTTTACTTTTACTTTTATATTGCACAAAAACTGTCCCCAATCCATAGTTCACAAATCAAATTAACACTTAGTGATGATTGTCACAGCTTTGGTGTTTTATTTTGTCTTGATGATTTGGTCTTTTATGTTTAAGTATATAAAAATACTTAATTTATTTTGACTTGAATATTAAAGAATTATAAATGAAAATTAAAGAACAGATAAATCCGAGAAATGCGTATACTTTGTAGTACGCATATTTACGATGCTTGGGAAGATTCGCAGGATGCTCTTGGAATTTTCTGTGATTTGTCTAAGGTATTTGACTGCCTACATCACGGAACATTAGTAAGCAAATTATGTCATTATGGGATAAGAGGACTTTGCCTTATCACCTCATACTTAAGTAACAGAATTCAGAGAGTTGAGGTAAATGGTAAAATGTCTCAGGGGTCTTTGATAACAATGGGTGTACCGCAGGGATCCATACTTGGTCCTTTTCTATTCTTGATCTACATTAACGATTTGCCCCATCTGGTTAAGAAAAATCACGACATAGTATTATTTGCTGACGATACTTCTTTAGTGTTTAAGTTAAATAGACGTAATAATGATTTTGACAATGTAAATAATGCTATAAATAAAGTCGTGGATTGGTTCAGCGCAAACAACCTTTTGCTGAACGAAAAGAAAACAAAATGCATTAGATTTACCTTACCTAATGTAAAACACGGGGTACCAGTAAATGTTAATATCAAGGAAGAGTCATTGAAGCCTATTGAAAGTACAGTATTTTTGGGCCTAACCTTGGACAGCAAGCTTCAATGGGGTCCACACATAGACGCATTATCTCTGCAGCATAATAATATGCTGTCAAAAAAATTAGTTTTTTGACTAATCACGAAACATCTAGATTGGTGTATTTCAGCTATTTCCACAGTATAATGTCTTACGGTATACTGCTGTGGGGATGTGCTGCTGACGCACTTATCAATAGTATATTTGTCTTGCAAAAAAGGGCTGTACGTGCTATGTATAATATGGGTCCAAGGGAATCTTTGCGAGAAAAATTTAAAGAAATAAATATAATGACAGTAGCTTCCCAGACATTTTCGAATGCTTAGTTTACATTCACAAGAATTTAAGTAACTTTCCTAAGAAAAGTGATTATCACAATGTAAATACTAGAAATAAAGATAAACTTGCATTGCCCCGTATTCGACTACGTAAGGTTAAAGTTTCATTTAAGGGATGTTGTGTTCGTTTTTATAATAAAGTGCCCAAAGAATTTCACCAACTGTCAATTAATAAATTCAAGAAAATTGTAAAGGGTTATCTTTGTAAGAAGGATTATTATAAAATTTCAGATTATTTAAATGATAATAATGCATGGGAACTTTCATTATTAGATTCAGGGGAAGAGAAAAAAAAATGGTCTTTTGAAAAACGTAATCTTTGTAATAGACAATTTTATCGATAACTTTAATCTAATCAGAAAAAAGCTTTTAAAATCAACACGATCACTGTGAAAATCCGCTGTACAAATGTTTTTCCTAGGTTCTTCTAACTATCTCATTGTAAAGGCGGCTCATATAAAACAAAATAAAAAGCTCCACTCCATAAAATATTGGCTGTATACAAGCTAGTTTAGATACACGCTAGTTTAGATTGATAGAAACCGTAAATAAACAAAATCAATCAAAGTTAAATAATTAAATATAACATTATCAAATTACAATCAAAAAGTTCTAATCCGTCAAGGTATATTTTATTTATTAAAATCTGAATCATAAATAGTTATTTGTAGTTATATTACGATTCTTGCTGATGTATTAGTCTGATATAAAAGCGTTTTTTTACTCGGGAAAGTCTTTTACAACGCGGAAAAGTTTTCTAAAACAAAGGAAAAGTGTGAAAACGAGCTTACAAATCAGAATAACACACAACGTACTATTTACCTTAGGAAAATCCACTATAACGCAAGAAAATTCACTATAACGCGGATGTAATACCTTAAGTCTGAGTGTTTATCAACTGTAGTTCCTATCACTAAACTTTTTACTATTTCATGAAGAAGAAACAATCAACTTAACGTACAATACAAGGTAGATTTTAGATAGTTAAGTTTATTCCTAAGAATTTTCCTAAATTAATGCAAGTTGACACATTAACAGGTCTTGTTCAGTTAACTTTTATACGTTTCTCAAATAACACACGAGCAAAATATATAAAAGTAATTACTGTGACAAAACTCGAAAAGTAATTTAATGTTCTTTAATTGACACCATAACCTAAAATGGAAACTAGAACGTTCACCGATTAAAACAAATAACTCACCTGACTGATCCCGGAGTTAATTTGTCCGTTTCACACAAAAAATATTCAAACACCAAAATCAATACATAATTTAAAATAAACAAAATGTCAAAGAACTTTTTTAAATGTAATAGCCTCTTCTAATTCTGTTCTCCGTGTGGCGAAGATGCCTGTTTACCTTCGTGCATGAGTAGAAAATACACAAACACAGCCAGATCCAGGAATATACAAGTACGTAGTCTTTGATGTACTGCCAAATCATATCCGGACCGAATGCAACACGTGCTTTATGTAACTCGGACACCGCGAGAATCATTCTGTCAGGCGCAATGAGTCCTCCCAGCCAACTCAACTAAACCATGTCTGCATGAAGAAAATGCAACCTGAACTTCCTGCCACTAGATTTGCCAAACACTTCGAAATAAATTATAACTTAATTTAGGATACAAACAAGGTCACTGTTTTGATCTAATACACTATTATAAGACACTAATCCGCCACAGATTCACATTCGTTTTTAGTTAATTCATTCAAATACAGTCATTTATGTAAACTAACTATAACTAACCTATCTTACCTACTAACAAAACTATTCAAAACCTTTTTATGTCACACTATGTAATGGCATATTGATCTTAATTCAGCGCAGGGTATTATAAATACTAGAAACATTATTTCACGAAATTGGCGGTTCACGTTAATCACAATCTAAAAGAAGAAAAAGATTTTATATTACATTATTACACCTTGGGTTACACTGAATATCTCAGTTTTCTTAAAGATGCTTACTTCCGTTAAAATAGTCTATCTATAGCCTATGCTCATTAACGCTGATGTTTAAATATTATTCCACTCAGGGTTTAGAGTTTAGTCAGAGATTATTCGTTGAAAGCAAAGAATTAAATATAATCTCATTATAATATTATTATTATAATTAATCAATATTAGTTTACTAAATTACTAGCTGACCCATCGCGGGTTAGCCCCCTTTAACTATGACCATGTTTTTTTCAATAATTCTTGAAGACTTGAAGACAGAACTCAGTTGAGCCGTAGGAAATTAGAGAGATTAACTAACAGTAATGCATTTTTGTTAAATACATTATTTTCTATGAAATTAATTGTCAGGTGAATGTTTAAACACGTGCCCGTTAAAGCAAGGCAAACATTGTTATTACCTACTACTTAATAAAAAATTTCATTATTATCTATTCATTTATTTACTTGTAATAGGGATTAAAAAGCAAACACATATTTAATGTCGTAATATAATAGTTTCCGTAAATGATTGTCCTTTTAAGATCTTTTTATTTATCTTTCTTAAAATAAAATAAAGTTGTGTTAGTTACACTTTTTATAACATAAGAACTTAAACCTGGTATGTAGATAAATTATTCTTCATTGAAATAAAATAAAATAAATAAAATAATAAGTTTCCATACGTTTTACCTCATTTCTATTTTCCGGAAATGCGTGCTGCACATGCGCGAGTGGGAGGGAGGAGGGAGCGAGATGGGTATAGAGTATAGATAGATGTTTCATCAATTCGGCTGCCAATACGAGTATACATTGAAATTTACTTAATGATATGATGATAGTTAGAATGATAAGATTTTAAAAAATAGCTAACTTTTTAATGAGACAGCAATGATTTCGGATGAAAGCATAAGACTATTCTTTTAGGTAGATGTCCTATATGGAATATATAATAGGTGTCCCATTTACTTAATGATATGATGATAGTTATCTACCTATCATTTCAATCTAATCAAACTTGTATAGTTTTAAAAAATTAAATAACTTTTTAATGAGACAGCAATAATTTCGGATGAAAGCCTAAAACTGTATTATTTTACGTTGAGGATGTCCTATTGAATAGGTGTCCATCATTGATTCGAAATTGAAAGTCCTTTCCGGTGTACGTTTCCGGATGCAGACCATATCCGGTTTATTAAATCTTCAGAGCTTCAGAGTTTTATTTAATATTACCGAGTTATCTGCTGTATCGTAACAAAAAATTGTTTTAGTTAGATTTTGGGGATTCGAATAATAAAATGCACCTTTTTATATAGGTATACATAATCACAATTAGATAGAGATTTTGGTCATAAGAAATCTGTATAATTATTTTTTCATAATCTTTTTCATTAATAATATAAGCCGATTTCGTATTTTCGTTATTTCATTTAAGTGTATGGTGCCTTTACTTTTATTCATTAAATATTTTCTAGCTAGTCCTAAATTCGACAGAAAAAAATATGGTTTAAGAAATTTTAATAAGATTTCTTTGTAATGATTTTAGAATTGATCTCTAATTGATTTTCTTATATATCTTTATATAAGATATTAAAGAACGAACGCTCCAAGTGGGCAGGCTGTTGATACTACCTACCTAAATTTAGGACCTACATATTTTGTACCTACACAGTTTTACAATAAATAATCTTTATTTTTATCTTTGATGTTCTAATGAGTGTTTAAATAATATAATGTATTCTTATCTCAAAGTGAAAAACGTTATAGTGTAAATAAGTGTGAAGTGAATTCAAATGTGTGGGTATAAGTGATTTCGTGAAAATGTTGAGCCGTTGGAAAAGTAAGGACAAATCGGAAAAATCTACCAAATCTAGCGGGAAGAAAAAACGAAAGGGGCGAGACAGTGGTAAGTGATGGTATTACTTTTACGTAAAATTTTAAATAATTTTTTATTAATTATTTGCGTGATATTTTCAGAAATTACTGGTTTGATTTTCAAATTATATTTCTCGTCAGATAGACTTTTTAGGGGTCCGTATTCAAATGGAGGTAACCAAAAACGGAATCCTTATAGATTCGTGATGTCTGTTTGCCTGTCTGTCCGTCCGTATGACACAGTAATTTTTTATAAGAGCTATACAAGTGAAACTTGTAAGGAGATGTATTTTGTAATCTGCTTTATGATTTTCATATAAAAATAAACAATAAATTTGGACGGTCCCACACATAACTTAATACTCAAAATTTATTGTTCCTCAAACCCATTGTTGTTATGTAGTAATTTATGGATAGGTCTTAAATGGTTTTTAAAAATAATAATATGGTTTTTAAAAACATTTTTTTATAAACTGAATTTAAATTCTAAACTTTGCTTTTAATTCTAAAATAAGAAAATTAAAAAATTTATTCATAAAATATTTGTAAAATTATTCAGTAGGTAGAACGTTTACGGTGCCCAGCTTATGATTTATCTTATATTTGAAGCAACCAAGTTTTTAAAATGTACGAACAAAGGGAATAAAATATAGAATAAATAAGGTTAAGTCTACTGGCTAACTACATAGGTGAGGATTTACAAGCGAAGATTTTGTAAATCTGTACACAAACTGTTTATAAAATGTTACAAACATAGACCAAAGAGTGAAAAAGAGAGCCCATGTTTAAAATATATTTTAAAACTTAAATAACGTACCTATAAACCACTATTTATAATTTAGAGTGCAGTGGGAACAGCTGTTAATTGCCTGTAATAACCAGAAATAATGGAACCCATTAGTACATGGACCACAATCGTGAATAAATAATTTAGTATGTACTTGTAGGCTTTGAAGATTCTTGTATGAAGTCTGGTTTACCTACCTCTTTTTTTAAGTTGGTAGGTAATCAAAAATCTTCAAACCCCTTTAAAGGAACATTCTGGCTACTTAGTCATTGACCAGAGAAATAAAATATACCTACGATTATTTAAAATGAATTAACAGCTAAAATTTAACATTTCGTGCTGTATGTTTACAGTTTAAATCCAGTCATCTCATATTTATTTCCATACTAGCTGCCCCCGCGAACTTCGCCTCGCCATATAATTTTATTTGCAACCATCTCCATACTAAATTTTATCCAAATCGAATTTTCCCGCGTAAGTTTATATTTTCCCGCGGAAGCATTTAATTTTCCGCGGTAAAAAGTCTGTCGCCATATACTTTTATTTGCAACTATCTTCTCCATACTAAATTTTATCCAAATCTAATATTCCCGCGTAAGCATATATTTTTCCGCGGAAGCATGTATTTTTCCGCGGTAAAAAGTATCCTATGTTCTGTCTCAGGGCTTAAAGATTGTATGTGCCAAATTTCATCAAAATCGGTTGAGAGGTTTAGGCGGGAAAGCGTAACAGACAGACAGACAGAGTTACTTTCGCATTTATAATATTAGTTAGGATTAGGATTTTGCATTTTATCTTGAGAATATTTTCCAGTAAATATATTTCTTTGACAAGCTTTAGTTACCATACAAACGTATTCTTAGATAAACATTTATTCCATGAACTCTACAGAATAAGGGTTAAGCTGTCTATCTTGTAGATACAAATCTTTTATATGTATAGTAAAACCATTCTAAAAATGAACCCCCCTCCACAAAACCGTGATGATTTCAACGTGTGAGAGGAAATACAGAAAAACAGAATACACAGAAAAAAAAAATTCAGAATTCGGTGGAGGGGCGTTCATTTTAGAAATGGTTTTACTATACAATATTTTAATTTAAAACCTTTCATGGTTTAATGCCTAAATTTTTATACATTGGAGAACGTTGGTTGAATGAAGTACGACCGCTGGCCGCTGTGCGCTACCTGAAGATTTCCATAGTACTGGGAAGAAACAGTTTATCAAATAAAACTTATAAAAAAGATTCGTGGATTTCTCGTTTGTTCTAATAAGCAAAAAGGTCTTTATAAACATGTCAAGTAGTATAATATTAAGTACCTAGTATGAAAAATGTTGTGGTTTGATAAATTCATATTGGGATATACAGGAAATCCACGGACCTTTTTACGTTGAGTTTGGTTAACAGTTATTATTTATTTTTTTATTTTAAAAATATATAAGTTTACAGTTTACAGATACTTAATCTGAATCAAATTACGCCAATAGTAACCTTTGTATATACATAATAATGTATAAGGTCATAAACTTTTCTATATAGTATTCCGGCCTGTCTTGTTCTTCAATATTATTTTGATATGTATAAACATGGTTCCTTTGTTTCAGAAGAAGACTGGCACGGAGACAACAGAATAGATGGTGAGTCACTTTATCATATTAGTAAAAGTCCAGCCAATTGTCAATTTATGTTGGCTTCTAATATAGAAAACATTATGCCCAAGATAAAATTAAAAATTGAAATTTGGAAATTTTAAACACAAGGTTACTTATAACAAACATTACGATTATTATTCGCATTTAGTTGGTAAACTGTGTCGCGTAAAATAACAGTTCGTCTGTAGCTAATTTTATACAGGAAGGGCTTTTTGCGCTTGTATCTGTATATTGGAGGCATCTATTGGTACCTACTTGCGTGAAATTGATTCAACCTAAGAAAACAACACTACAAAAGATTTTTCGTGAAAGTGTTTTGGCAATTTTTATAAAATTGTATTATTGTTTCGGAGAATTGGTATTATCACCACGGTTACGTATTGTAAGCGTCTTGCTTGACGATCGTATTCAATAAAAAAACTCTGATGCTGGTTTTCTGGTATAAATCAACACATTTTCAAAATACCCACATATGTAAGCCACACGGCCCAATCGACTAATGTAAAGAAAAATACATATTGACTTTGGAAATCACATTGGTGGTCCTATACGCCAAAGCTTTTTTGTCGGTTTGCATGAAATTGAAACGAAAACAATCCGTATTCCATCAAATCAGTACGTTTTTCAATATTGGAAGAATTCATAACCGCCGAAATTTATGTTGTGTATATTTTAGTGGTATGCAAATAATTAATTTTCATCTGAATTATTTAATAAATGAAAAATATTTCACTGTGAATATTTCAAATTTTGGGTTTTTACTAACAGATGCGTGTATGTATATTTTGCAATACAAAAAGTTATTGTTTGAGCGGAATATGTTTTCGAATAATTTTTGTTGCAATAAGGCTGAAGTTTCTATAATTTCAGGTTAATTAGTTGTTTAGTCAGTTTAGGCTGCCGCTTGACGGAAGACAAGCCGTCTTGCCGACGCTAGAGGTTGCGGGATCGATTCCCGCCTCGGGGCAAAAATTGAACGAACTGCATACCTATATTTGTTCCGGGTGTTCTAGGTGTTTTCTTTTAAATATATCAGAAATCAATCACTTGTAACACAAGCTTCGAAATTACCACGGCGCTAGATATCGCTGTAAATTGTCCAGCAATTATTTATGTTCTTGGAGCTTTTCTATAGAGGGTTTCAATAATTATATCAATCAATCAATCAAATTCATTTATTCAGACTAATAAACAACGTCTAGTATTTTATCCTTGCAACTCTTCAACAAAATATTATTAGGATAGTCTGCTTTTGGAATGGAATTGGAGAACATGAGGAAATCAATACCTATAGAATACCCGAAGTACCAAATATAGGGTTTCCTTGAACTAACTCCTAGTTTCAGCTTTAACTGGAACCAACATAACTGAATTCAGATGTCAGAAGCGCTGTGCTTCAAATACACAGGCTTGATCAAAAAGGAGTAATCATCCTATTTTTATGATAACCGTAAGCTCAGGTAAGTATATGAAACTATGTTATATAAATTTTTAAGGGCCTTGGATTTTATTATACATTATATAATTCCCAGACACCCGGAACAAATATTTCATAAAGTGTTATATATAAATAAGCATTAATTATAACATAATTAAGAAGCTTTTACTGTTTTTTCTACGTAGTAAAATGTGATTTAGATGTCCAACAAAGAATGATGTTTAATATTTTAGAACAAAGATAGTCCTATAATACAGAAGACAGAATCTGACGATGGTAACCTAACCCAAAAAAAACTGCAGTAACATTTAAAAATTTAGGAGGCAACTCATGCGTTTGAATTTTTTTCATTATGTATTTTCAAATTCTATTCATTTTTACCTAATTTTGGAATCAATGAGCCAGTCAAAAGACTTCTCAATGATTTACAATTTAGTTGATTGATTAGAAACTCTTTACATAAATATTTTCAATTGTTTTAATTTAATGTACTCGTAAGGCTTTAAGTTTCACTCTTTCATTTCCGGTTTTATTTTATTAAATCTTTGCGTTAGCCTTAGTACACATATCCAACGTATATCAAGCATTATTTTATTCTATGAAACAAAACTGAGATAACTTTTCAATAAAACTTTTTACATCCGGGCATCAACCAGCTGCAGATTTAAAAAAATATATACAATCGAAATTTGATTCCATAATTGAAATTAATATATTGATTAGAAAAATAGTTATTCATCAACTATTGCTGGAAATATGCCTCCGTTCAATATTTGCGGGAGTAAATACCGGAAACGGTTTACGTCTACCGTAAACTCGTAGTTTTTTCACGAATGATGATTTTCATCATCATCACCCCTATTTATATTCCCAGTGTAGGGATTTCTGGACGAGAGTAATCTCACTCAATTCTCAATTTAATCTCTCTCATGCGCGGATTAATGAATGACACTCATGTCCATCAAGCTTTTTGAAAGTTAACAAAATATGCCGTTTACCTCACGATGTTTGCATTCACGATTAGAGCAAGTATTTTCAAAGCATACATAATATTTTTCAAGATGAAAAAGGTTTGAACCCATTACCTTCAGAATGAAAGTCGAGTGTGCTCCCATTTAGCCAATACGGCGCATTACGAACAACTAAATAAAAATCGTTCATTTATTTATTGGACGTTCGCTGTGCTTAGTGTTTTTTAATTTTTACTCTAGAACGGTTTGTCCTGCAGCTGTTGTGGGGATTTTAAAACCCGTCCACTTTAAATAGATACTTACCTACTCAAGGGCATTTTATAAAAACGGGAATTACTCACGTATTAACGTTTTTATAAAATGAATAGTGTAACTCACGAAAATTTTGAAAGTGAAATACTCAAGGGCATTTAAACAATTTTATTATGCAGCATCTAAAATATGCTATAATTAAATTAATACAACTTTAATAGATGATTGTTAATGACATACTTTTGTCTTTAAAATACAAGTATAAAATATATGACACGGTACAGGTAAATAAAATAGTAAGAAAAACAAGTGAACCTTCTGTGGTTGAAAGTTAGCAACAGTATCAAATTGATGTAAACTACGCATCGATCATCGATCGAGAACCGTGTTGGCAAAGTGGGAGCATACTCGACTCTCTCATTCAGGTCGTGGGTTCAACCGCTGTCGGTCACCTCTATCTTTTCCTTTAAATATGTGTGTACTTTAAAAGCGCATGCTAAAACGCGGGAAAAAAAAATAACGGTGACGACAAACATTGTGAGGAATACGGCATATTCTGAGAACTTTAAACATTTTGAATTTTGATGGACACGTGACATTCACCAACCCGCACTTGTCCAGCGTGGTGAATGCATAATTTATCTCGTCTAGAGAAGCCTGTGTCCCAGCAGTGGGAACGTAAGTGGGAGTGCTTAGGTTACGCATCGATTGAACTCTCACATTTAAAAAAAAACTAGCAAATGTCCATAGTTCCCAGGCTGGATATCGCGCAGGCGCGAGTCTATGAAGCCTTGACCTTGATAGAGATGGAGAGGGTTACAACTCGCAGGATAAATAAAAAAAATTTTAGACAAAATATTAAAATTATCGAGTTAAGTATTAAAAGTACATACTTCTCGTTCTGTTTACACAACTGTTTCCTCCTTTTCACACAAAAGTTCGGACTAAGGGTGGACGCATACCAAGCTACTTTTTATGTAAAAAAATATTTCGTCAAATAAATAAAATAAATATTGCTGGACAATTTACACAACAATATCTAATAAATATATCAAATACTATTATAACATTATGCCTAGATACTTACACATCTTTGTTAAAATTTTGTCCAAAAATGGTAAACATAACAAAAAAAAGTTATTTAGTGCATACAAACAAAATATAAATATTTTTTCAGTCATGTCTTGGTCAAACACAATAATCACAACAACAAATCTGTTTTATTTATTAATTTTATTGAATGAATGAATGAATAAATGAACACTTTATTGTACTTATAAAATAAAAAACATAGTAACAAAACTTAATACTATCTTAAAGTAAAAAGTACAAAGGGCGGCCTTATCGCTGAAAGCGATCTCTTCCAGGCAACCGTAGTGGAGATAATTTATTAAAAATAGCATTATAATATTTAAAGGTAGTAGTTTACATAAATTACATAAACAATTTTAATTAAGTACATAAAATATATAACAACAAACTAATACAAAACGAATAGCACAATAATGAAATCACACATACATACATTTAAGGAAAAACTTAAAAAAAAAAAACAAAAAAAAAGCACTACAGGCCCATTGTGTCACTGTTATGTATCTGTTTCTCTTATGTATTGTCCTGTATATTGTTGGTGTTACAATAAAGTTATTTGTATTGTATTGTATTGTACAGGCCCATTACAGGCTATTCATAACTAAATAATAGATTAATATTTAAAAACAAAGAAGATATGTGCCAACCGTTGAAAATCATTTTATAAATAAATAAGCTACGATAAAATAAGCTGGATATTATTATTCTTATTGAATTATTATTAATCTTTAAACTAAGAAATTGCATGAGTTTTTCTTGTCTCTCGTTTTTTATTAAAGAAGTTTCAGTTTCAATTTATTTATTAGTCCAATCAAATACAATTTGGTACATTTTGATAGGTCATATTTTTACAGTACAATTTTCTTGTTTTACATACAAAATTCATCAGCTAAAGCCTCGTCAATATTGTAAAAAAAGTTTTAAACATTAAATATTTTTTTATAGTAAAACTAAATTCCCTAATGGTAAGGTTTCTTATTGTTAGTGGTAATTTGTTGTAAAATTTTGAAAACCCAAATATTTTTTACACGTTTTTATAAGAACTTTAATTTTTTATGAGCATAAAATAAATTAAATTTCAACAACCTTCTTATAAAAACATTATAATTATATTATTTAGGGATATAGAAAGATCACAAAAGGAGTGAAAAAGGATTGAAAAGTATGAATGAAACTTTTTAATGCGTGATTTGATTTGATTTTTTTTTTAAAGAAATCATTGGATTTAAATAAAAATATCACCAGAAAAAAATAAAAAAAACGTTATGACGGTACGCACACTAGGATTTGACTTAGACCCTACTCTTTCGTGGAGAAACCACACAGAATTAAAGAAAATAATATCTACTGCAATATATGCCTTAAAACTATTTATTGGTCCTCTAATATTAATAGATTCCCTAAGAAGTGTTATATTACTCATTATGTAAACTCAAAAACTCTCCTATACCTAGGATGAGCAGGCATTTTAATAATCATTGTTCTCAGATTGATATTTTCACTACGAACCTACCAAGGTTCCGCAAATTCTTATTTCAAAATTTGATAGACAGTTAAAAATAATAAGTAATCCATTAAAATTAAATTAATCTTAAAGTATCATTATAACTTAATTTATATTAAATAATCATATTAACTTCAAACTTTTATAATGTACTCGTAAGTCAACGCTGTACACAGTTAAAGATCACTTGAATAAGACTCTAAATAAACATAGTAACTACTTTACTTAATTGATTAAATTTTAATAAGGTACCTAAACAAACAATATAAAATAGAATTAATATTCACTCAAATTATATAATGTTTATACAACAAGCTAATTATTAAGTGTTATATTGTTGCTTGTTATAATAGTACATGTTGTGGCTATTTATAAGTGTAGGTGCACTTGTCACAAAAATATTGTATAATAGTTTTAAGAAATGTATTAGTGTAATCTATGTAAGTAGCCCTCAATAAATAAATAAAAAAAAATAAAATAAAATAAATGTACATTCAGAAATGTCATATGGCATAATCCTATGGGGATGTTTATCGGATAAGGAGAGAATATTAAAACTTCAAAAATGTGCTACAGACTTACAGAGTATTAGTAAGGCCAAAATTTAGAGAGTCTTGCCCTAGCCATTTCAAAAAACTGCGTATTCTTACATTAGTTTCTGTGTATAATTTGGAAATACTTAAATATGTTAAATTAAATTGGGGTAAATATACAGTACGATCGACCTTCAGCAAAAGAACGATAAGAAGCAACATAACTCCAAGCTTCTTCCAGGTCGATTAAATTTGTCTAATAAGCTCCCTCTACAAATGGGTCGGACATTATTTAACAAACTACCGTTAACAATAGAAGATCAAATAAAGTTCATCAAAGAAATAAAAATACTTCTGCTTCGCAAGACTATTATACAGCATAAAAGAGTTTCTAGAGGAATTACAAAATTTTAATTGACAAAAAACTGATAATGAAAACTCAATGTGTTATACCTAATTAATTGTTTTATTTTTTAATATTTTAAAACCACAGTACAAACAATGCCTCTTTACAGCCGCAACAATATTTTGAATTCTAATTCAATGATTTTTTTTTTGTTTAATATAAATAATCTACGTAGCTTATTGACGAAACTTAAAAAAAAACATCGAACCCATTCGTGTCGGGTATCTATGAATAGGTCTTCAAAATCATCTTAAGGTTTCTAACATCATTTGTTTCTAAACTAAATAGTTTGCACGAGAGACTCTTCCAAAGTGGAAAGATTCTATTCATAACTTTGTTACATGTCATTTTAGTATATTACATAATTTCTTAATAGATAAATAAATTGAATTTTCAATAGAATTATTTAACGAGATCTAGCAAGTAGTTTTTTTATAATACGTCATAAACTATTTCATATAAATTAATGCTGTGGATGCCACATATACATGGGCGAGTCCGACTTGACGTTGGTCACTTTTTTTTAAATAAATTTAGGGTATAAAGATACTTAATTTATTTTAATGAACTGTATGTGTCACCGGCTTTCTTTTATTAACTTTTACGTCATAACTACATTTCTTAGCAGTTAGACATCGCCCAGCTTACACTGATCGATTTAAAGCTTGGATAATGGAAATAAAACAAAATTCGGTTATAAAATGTATAAAAAAATATTTAAAAAAAATTAATCATCAAAACTGGTGTACATTCGTTTGTTTATCTAATATTTCTCAAAAGATGAAGAATGATATGATAAATTATTAGTATCGAGTAATCCCGCTTATTTTTTTGTAATCGATTTTCTGCAGGCATAGCATCAAGGATGACGTTCGTGTGCAGCCCTAGCTTACATTTCTGGTCTGCACGGGAGCACGTTAATCACTACAGGCGCGCGGACAAGAGCACACATCTTAGTGCTGGTCGGGACTTTACATGCTATTGAATAAATCGTAAATAAAATATCTCAGGAATTACTTAAAAATAATACGGTAAAATAAAATTATATAAAAAACGTGATTTTAGTGATTTTTCAAGTGAGTATAAAATAGTTTTTTGAATTGTTTTACAATAAAATTCCCTTCTAAATTTTACTTTTACTTAAAAAAGGACAATTTTATTCAATTTAAGTCAATTTAATAAATATGGGTCAGTTAAACATTAACACAGTCCGTAACCTTGAATAAGGGGTCTCTGGTAGGGGTAACCTTGAACTAATGGAATGGGAAATGGATGGAGTGGGAACACTTTCGATGCAGTTCGCAAGTTAATATATTAAATTAGGTTTAAATGTATTAATCTAATTTATCAAGCAGTGAGATCCAGGGTTATAATAAATACATTATTTTATTCCTAGGTAAAAAGTAACAAAATTTTAATAAAATAAAATTACCTCATAAAATTGCTATAATTAATACATTTTTTTCTTTTAATTTGACTCTAATATTTGTTATGCAGTTAATTAAAAGGCATTAAAATGGCTTGTATTATGCCTTGGTTGAGGGGGCTCTGCAATACTTGCCGATCTCTGTTCTGCGTAAGTATGCTGTAGTAACGTAGTTTTTTTTCCTTTATTATTATTTATGCTTATTAATTTTATTACTTTGGGCTATAGGAATTTTGATGGCGTATCACCGAAATGGTTAATGCACAAAATATAATATTATGTAGTTGTATTTTTTTGCGTAGGTAATTCGTTTCATTAAAAGACATTTTTGCCGAATATTCGTTATGTTGCTTGAAAAACTTTATTAATAGTAATTCTAACGAAATCAACGAGATTTTTTCTTAATTTTGGGTGGGGAAATGGAACTTTATTTGAACAGATCCTTTTTTCTTATTGTGATGGTTTTAAGGTTAAGTCAAAGTGACCTATATTTTTCATTGTTTGTTGTTTACATAATTATTTCCTATTCCTGTTGCTGACTCAGACACTTCCTAAAGCTACAAGTGATTTATGACGTGCGTGTCAAATTGTTAGTAAAGGTTTATTGATACTGTCGCGTGCGGCTTTGCCCGCGTTAATCAAATTGAGCACATTCCTTTTCATATAAACTTACAGTGAAACAAAAACAGTGTATTATATTCACATACCTAGGCTTTACTGTGACAAAGTCATAATCAATTTTGGTACCTAGTAGTCCATTCCAATCAAATACACACACTTAAATATTACACTTTATAAATACCAAATAGATTTTTTTAAATAAATCTAAATCTATCTTATCTATCTGTTGTTGTCGTGGCAAATAACTCAAAAAAAGCTAAACCGATTTGGCTGTAAATTGGTGGAGAGATAGCTTAGAACCACGAAAAGGACTAAAGGGAACTTTTTCTTAAATTACTTCAGGGTATTTTTTTTTAATTACTCTGGTTCAGTACAAAGTCTGTCTACCACTCAGCCTTACCATCTCAATACTCAAAATTTTATCAAATGAAATCAATTATTTAGATGAACCTATTTTTCAGTGCTATTATTTCCAACGCACTTTAGTGCCAGCATACTTCTGTATGCAATTGTTCAGAATGTATGCCAGCAGCAGTGTGGAAATGGACGACTTCGAAAGGAGTCCCGATCCTATTGAGGATGAGGAAGAAACCTGCTTGGATGGTATTCATTATAAGGCTCTTCATGAGGAGTTCCAAGAAGACGATGGATTCGAACACGAACGCCTCGAAGGTGGCCTGCAAGAAGGCCATCTGGAACGTTCTTTTTACAACATCGTTTAGGTAAATAAATAAAAATAATTAAATAAATATTGCTGGACAATTCACACAGAAATAACTAGCCCCGTGGTAGGTTACGGGTGCTGGATTTCTGATTTAATTAACTTATACATACATAGATATATATGTAGGTATAACATCCAGACACTCGCAACAAAGGTAAATAATAAAAGTGGCCAAGTGCGAGTCGGACTAGACCATGTAGGCTTCCGCAGCAATTGTTTTTATGAAATAGTTTATGACGTATTATAAAAAAACTACTTGATAGATTTCGTTCAAACCAATTTTCGTTGGTAGTTTTTGAGCTAATGTACATTATGTTTTTTTTTTGCCTTAACATCCTCTTATTTTAGAATTTAGAGGGGGCGGGACACTCATTTTTCCACTTTGGAAGAGTCTTTCGTCCAAACTATTTAGTTTAGAAATACATGCTGTTATAAACCTTAATATGATTATTGAAGACCTATTCATAGATACACATGTATGGGTTCGATGAAATTTTATTTTTAAAGTTTCGGTTCTAAGTAAGTTCTAAGTATCTACCCTGAAATGTAATTGGTTTTTATTTTTTATGAAATATTAGTGCGGTTTACGGAATACATCTACTTACCTACCAAATTTCAGCTTTATAGCTCTTATAGTTTCGGAGAAAAATGGCTGTAACATACGGACGGACAGACATGACGAATCTTCGTTCTTGCCATTTGGCTACGGAACCCTAAAAAGGTCATCAAATTTAATAGACGAAATAAAATCTGGCAATTTTCGTTTTTATTACTCAATTTTGTGAGTAATTTTTTTTACAAAAATTAAAAAAATAAAATATAAAAAAATAAAATATATTAAAATTAGACAAGTGTTTATATACAACTTTTGTTTTGACACAAAAGAGAATCTTGAAATTAATAAGTGAGCGTAGAACCTTTCAATGAGACCTTTGTATGGGGCCAGGGAACCTGTTAATAAATGTTTTAACTCTTTGTTAAATGGCGATACCAAAATGAAATACAATGTTACAAAACGGTTTAATTTTCAATATTGTTTCAACTATGATGGTTTATTAGAAAATTTTATAGAAAATCCTCGAGTGGGATAGCCAGGGCTAAACTAGGCGTGGGTTCGACTCCCACTCAAGGACCAAGATTACGTTGTGATCTTGTAATTTTTTCTTTAACATTTTCCTATATTTAGAAAGCTTAAGTGAGTGAATCACTATAAAAATGTAATTATGATGGAAATAGGTTTGACGTGAATTGTTATTTAATTTCAGGTTACAAAATAACTTTATCTATTTGCGACACTTAATGTTGAATCTGTAGTGACTGCTACGGAATATAAAATAGAATTTTAGCTTATCATTAATCACTTTTCAAAGAACTCGTGATAAACATCATGCACAGGTACCGAGTCGATACAGCAATAACCAAGCTCGGTTATCTGAGCCGTATTTCCGGTATGATGCGAAATCAGCAAATTATTTCATACAATGTTGATGCCTATTCATTTGGATTTAAACTTTAATGTTACTTTGTATAAGAATGAATTTTAGTTTAAAATTGTGTGGCGCTCGCGTAACTTAGAAAAAAAAAATATAAAAATAATAATTAACAGACACAAATCGGTTGCCAGCTCAGCATCAAAGCTGTGGCAATAATTTGTATTTAAATAAAGTTAATGAAAATAATAAAATGAATAGAATAGAATATACTTTATGGCACACCACAAAAACAGAAATATACTCGTACAATACAAACTAAAGACTAAAACAACAAAGATTAACAACAAAGATTACACTGTACAAAGATTTAAAGATTTATGTCATTTATTTCCAAAAAATCCTAAAGATCACTTGGACAAGTCAATAAATAAATACAATGAGCGGCCTTATCGCTGTGAGCGATTTCTTTCAGGCAACCTATGTATGGACTGGACAGTTATAAATATACAGACAGTGGTATTAAATAATGGATTACATAGAAAAATATATTATTATTATTATTTTATTATAGACAAGCAGCTTAGATGCTGATGTGTCTATGTCACAGTGTTAGAAGGTACAGTCATTAAATAAATAATAAATAAATAAATATAACTGGACAATTTACACAGCGACATCTAGCCCCGTGGTAAGCTAGAAGCTTGTGTTACGGGTGCTAGATTTCTGATATACTTACATTGTTTATTTCTTGTCATCTGTAGTTTATTTGTGCGTAACCAGCGGTCGAGTCTGTTTTTAAAGCAGTTTGTAGAGCTAGCTGTCACAACTTCTTATAGTCTGTTCCAATTCTGAACAACTCTGTTGGAAAGGAAATGATGTGCAGAGAGTGTTCGTATTCGCCCGATAAAAAAATATATATATGAAAAAAAAATTTTTTTTTGAAGATGTATCAGGAATGAATGAATTGACACTTTATTGAACTTAATTAAATAAAAACAGAGTTATAGAAAAACTTAATACTAACTTGAACTTAAAAGTCCAAAGGGCGGCCTTATCGCTGGAAGCGATCTCTTCCAGGCAAACGAAGTGGAGATAATTAATACAAATATAGCACAAAGTATTTAAAAGGTAGTGTACATAAATTATATAAACAATTTCATGTAATGTCTGTCCTCAGGGGGTCTGTCGGACGGTGAAGCGAGCCGCGCGCCGTCCCGCAGCCGCTCGTCCCGCCGCGACGACCCGCGCCGCCACACGCTGGCCGGCAACAACCATCTGTACATGCACCCACCGCATCACCACTCGCAACATAATACACATGATCTAGAGGTAAGTTAACATTTTAAAGCCATTATATAGCTTCTATCGCGGGCCTTGATCGTGGAGAACGAACCCAGAAATTCCGAAACTAAAATTTATTTCACACACACAAACTTATTCTTGAGCGTGGTGACAGAATCCAGAAATTCCGTAACTAAAATTTATTTGTTTATTTCACGCACAAACTTATCTATTGTCGTGATCCGTGTGTTGGTTCTGAAGAAGTCCCACGTTTTGGGATGAAACTGTTGACCAAATTCAACGTAAAAAGGTTCATGGATTTCCCGTTTATCCCAATAGGAATTTATCAAAATTAATAATAACCCCTGTTTTATGATATTAGGTACCGTAAAACACTCCAACATTGCCACCGAGGGTAATTTTGCCCGAAGACCAATTTTTAAGCAAAACTTTTAAAAGCAAAAATATCTGAATACTATGGTAACATTTATTGACTTTGGTAGAAAATAGGTTTTGTGTTTAGCACCACTGTCTATTGGATGTAACGCTAACGTCACTCAGTAACTTGTTGGAACTCGTCAAAGACAGAGTGTATTTTTGCGGGCAAATTTTGGTGAAAATTCAAAAGTGGATTGTGCGTGATGAAGAAAACACAGATGAGTTTAATTTATATTATGTTGTACAAAAAACTTAAGGTATTATTATACCGTTATTGTCACTGATGCAGCTCTTGTATAACTAAAGTTATAGAGGTGGGCAAAGTTATCTAGTATTTTTGCGATCTACTATTGACAACATTGCCCGCAGTCAAAATAAGCTTAGGGTTGACACATCCGAGTTTTTTTTTTTTTTTTGCTAATTATTATTATCTTGATTATTTAGATAATTTATTTTTATTATTTCTTAAAAGCAAGAACAAATCTCGAATTCGTCAAAGAAAGTCAAGACGAAAGATTGGAACCAGAATGTATTAAAAATAACACGGAATAAATGTTAATACTTGAATGTGAATCTGTTGAATCAAACATGTTACTTGAAAGTTTTTTAAATAATTCAATAGAAGATAATCTTGTTTTTTTATTAACATAAAAAGAAATAAAAAGTCAAGAACAGTTTACTGAGATGTACCAACCCTATCACTTTACTAAAGGCGAAAAGCGAATTGTATGGAAAATGCTAACAAGGTCAGGGTAATTTTGCCCAACTAGCCTAACATGGATTTTGGTAGGAAACCTGTCATGGATTCGCTTTAGTTTTAAAGTAATGGCCAGATTTGGTCATAATTCTTCTACAGGTTTTGCTGTCAGCTGATTAGAGGCCGGAGAGGAGATATTTGCGTCAAAAATCAACGTGGGCAATGTTGGCAATAAGTCGAGATAACATTGCCCGCCTTTAAAAATAATAAAATACTTGATTTAATATTGACGAATAACAAAATCTAATAAAATAATACATGCAAAATATCCTATAGTTGCAGATGCGAATAGAAAATACTTGTGTCCCCATACAAAAAAATAACAAAAATTGTAATTATTCGAAAAATGTGGGCAATGTTGGAGTGTTTTACGGTAACTTTGTTTATATGTTCAAAGAAAAAACATATTTGTATATTTGTTATTCTACTTTTCTTCTTTCGATATAAATATATTAAGTTTTTATTCCATAAAATTATTTTTCATCAGATAAAAAATATGAATGTGCCGTTATACGCGCCTGTGCCTAGAAATACAGGCATATTGAGGCCCCAGGGAATCCCATTAGATCCTCGTCTGAAAAAGGTACCCTAGTATTTGGTAAAACCTAAGACTAATTACTAACAAAATTAAATAAAACTAACACTAAATAACTTAATGATTATAAAGGATCTCTCAAAAGGACCCAATTATAGTATTGAGGGAATTCTTATAATCAACACAGTTAGCATGGTAATGTGATGGTATAATAGTAATATTACTAATATTCAAAAACAGTATTTAGTCACAAATTTAATGATCGCAATTTTATTATGTAATAGAATGATGGAACTAGAATGAAGCTTTTTGGCAAAATTAATAACATCCGATCTGCAAACTAATGACCAAGTATTAACATTACATGATTGAAATAAATGAGTACCAAATAATTAATCGCCTTTGAAACTGGCTTTCATCATAATTTAATAGGAAATCATTACCAGTCAAGCAGCTTATAATATATATGTATTATAATGTGAAGGTATTATTAGTTTGGGAAAATGTTACACGACACAAAAACGCAGTTTTAAACAGTACTTGTATTACAAAAATTTACCTTTGTCTGCTGCTAACAGAAGCCACATTATAGCTATCTATTTCAAAGAAAACCATCCGGGTATATTTATATTTTTTATTTTAGAAAAACATTCCTCCTTTAAAAACTTTTACAATATTCATCAAAGTTTACAGAATAAAATACTATCGAAAACTTTTACTAACTATTTAATTAGATCGACACACATAAAAGTTCTATCAAATTATATGTTAGTTTTGGATATTATAATGTTACAATATTATTTTATAAAGCACATTTTGTTTGATAAAAAAAGACATGAAAAATAATAACTCGTCTATTTAAATTACTACTTATTCTAAACTACTTAATTTGAAAGATCCCGTCACACGGGGCGAATTTAAAAGCACACTAACACTATCAGCCCACTATGGGCGCATAGTGAGCTGATAGTTAGGTTAGTGTGCTTTTAAATTCGAGCATGGAAAAATGCTTGCTTTGACAGTTCTCTTGAGTGTTTTCGTGTATCCTGATGTTTATGTTTGTTGGTTGTTCTTTATGTTTCTCAATTCAGTGCTTAAAAAAAATTAAACATATTTTTATGTCAACATCGTTTCCATTATGTATAATTTTTTTAATGTTACTTAATAACGTATTGTACTCATTGACTTGTCCAAGATCACTTTTACACCCATATTCTTAGTCGTTTCCTCATAATATTCCTCCACTCAAAAATAAACAAGCGTTGATCGTCTTGATGAGTGATCTTGAGGGATTTTCAATGTTGGTTATGAGGTACCTTACGTTTGACAGTTCCCACCTTGCCTCGAACTTGAGGTGAGCCGAAAAAATCAAGTGGAGGACGATTTTGTGAACTGAGAGTATGAAGTGAGGTTGAGTCGAGTCTGGAGGAAATGACTAACAATAGTGATCTTTAGGATTTTAGGGAAATAAATGACATAAATCTTTAAACCCTGATTGTTCCACAGCTCAATGCGTTCCCTCGAGGATATCCGCAGAACAACAACTTCCTTTACGATGACGACCCCGGCATCATGTCGGAGGTGGAGACTGCGTCCACTGGCTTCCGAAGAGGAGGGAAGCAGCGCTCCTCTCTCCCCGTCGTCCGGACGCCGAGCAAGACTCTGGAGAGGCCTCTTGGTAAGTTTATTTATTTTTATTGACTTATTTTAGTATTTGTTCCGGGTTCCTGGGTGTTATATATGTATAATAAAAAAATCTATCTATGTAGTAGGTATATTCTAGAAATCTAGCACCTGTAACAAAAGCTAGAGCTTATCACGGGGCTAGATGTTGCTGTGTGAATTGTCCAGCGATATTTATATTGACGACCTCTGTGACGCAGCGGGCGAAGGTCTGCCTGAGACGCAAGAGGTTTCGGATTCGATATTTTTTCCGGGTCTGGGTGTTTTATAGTAAAAATATCTTTCTATGTATATTCTATTCAGTGTATCAGATTATCTAGTACCCGTAACACAAGCTTCGAGCCTACCATGGGGCTAAATGTTGCTGTGTGAATTGTCCAGCAATATTTATTTAATTGGAAAGCCAACAGCGTAGGTTAGGTAACCTATACATAAATATTATCTTAAATGGTAAGTTAAAGTTAAGTTTAACAATTTTAAACTTATGTTTTGACGTTTTACAGGAAGGTTTTTAGGAGGGAATTAAAAAGGATTATTTTGAAACTAACGGAACAAATAATACGTCGAATATAATAACACGAGTTGAGTTGGAGTTAAAGTATTTCTGAAATACTGATAAATAGCTGGACGATATTTTTAAACCATCAGAGAAAAAATCATATTTAAAAATTTATTATTTCTAGATTCAATAACGATTAAATAGTTTTAGGTGGATTCTCATTTAATTCCCTAATAGCCCACGCTATCTAGTTACTTCATATTTCCTAATTTTGGGATAATTAAGTCGAACAGCGGTGATACAATGTCACAATTATAAAATAACGATCATGGCCTCGCGGCTTCATGTAAATCTGTAGTTGAACTTTGAACTTTCACTAGTCTGAACATACGTGTTTCACAAATAAATTTTAATTGACTCTCACTTTGGTATGGGTACAGCTACAAGATCACAACGTAACCTTGGTCTTCAAGTGGGAGTCGAACCCACGACACCCAGTTTAGCCCTGGTTGCGCTAACGTTATCCATTTTGGTTTTAGCAAATTCATCACAGCACTCAATTTTAAAACCCCTTTCCAATTTTTATTTTTTATATAGTAATAGATTAAAATGAAATTTAAAAATATTTTTAATACCTACCAAAACCTGACAGTTTCAAGTATAACCATCGCATCAGTAGTCCACCAATAAACCCTTTGGCGAGAAAAAAGCTACAGAAATTTATACGTAGCGCATGTAAATTTTGAGTGTTAGGATGTATCCTAACACGCAATTACACACACTGTAGTATGTAATTAAATATTAAATAAATTAATATAAATATTACTGGACAAGTCACACAGCAACATCTAGCCCCGCGGTTAAGTACAAGCTCATATGTACCTACATACATAGATATATTTTTTATTGTACATAATAATATGTGTGGTACAAATTTTTGTCTCGTGGCGGGAATTTGATGTTATAAAATGATAAATTTATAAAAGCTAATTATGGTTTAGATAAAGATTGAATAGGTTTTTAATTTTGTCACGGTATACGTAGGTACGTCATCGTAACAAATACGCAAACAAATATTGGGTACCTCAGAAAATGTAGTTTTTTAGAAATAACAAGGGAATTTCTATTTATTCCTTTACAAGGCGGCTGAGTGCTCAGTTTGCTGGCGGCGTTTTCACGTTGAGTGGTTCTTCCGAGAAGAAAAAAAATAAAAAAGATTTATACCTCACAAAGGAGGTCTTTGTGCTAGAAATAGAATTTAAATGAAAACTTTTCCATCTAAGTATTTAAGTAAATAAAAACAAAAAAAAAATTAAAAGAATGGTACTTTTACTCGTATTCTAAAGTAAGGTAAAATATGGATCAAGGATATGAAAGTTTATCTTAAACTTTAATTTATGATTTTAACATCTCGTTCAGTAACTTAGTTTGTACTTGTATTTAGAATCGTGGGTTGCAATCTCTGTATTCCTTTATTGCAGTTATATGCATTTACAGCGCATATAACTCTATCTAGAATATAGTAAAACCTATAATACTAACCCGAATTAAAAATTAATTATGTTATCTGTAACAATAATAAACCCCTAAGTTTATGTTTTTAAATTAAGCAAGTGCTATTGGTATTCAGGTCGCGTATAGTGAGAAACTTACAGATATGTTGAGATTTGTTTTATAATTTTATCGTATAGAATAGATAGATATTCATACTGCATAATACGTCTCACTTCTAGGCACATGTCTTGTACCTATATTCAAAAGAACCCATTAACAAGGCTTCTGGTTATCTCATTAGTCTTAGGGTGTTACTAATCTTAGACCAGTACTAATATTATTCTATTACCTCAAACACACAAGTTTAAACACAGTAATTTGTTTTCCCAACCGCCACCACTAATAACTTCTTGGATTGCCACTCTCTGTATTGACCGCAACCAATGATTTTATATAGTATAGATATGTTACCTTCATGTACCTAATTGCAGTTTGAAATCTGTTCCGCGAATCCAAAACTGACATAAGATGTCAAATGTTTACTAGTTCATAGAGTAACATTTATATTCGTAGAGTGGACACTTGAGTGAAATGTATAGTAATAGGTAAGAAATAAAACACCTTACAAAAGTAAATCATATTTATTGAAATTGAAATAATTAATGATAAATTAGTAAAATACACTTTCTAAATACCTTCAAAAAGATTTAATTTATTTCTTTTCTGTCTCTTTAAAAGTTTTTTTAATTCGGGGTTATTTTTATGTGCGGAATGGAGACGAATATTTGTGTATTTATGAATTATGGTTTTAATCAAATATACGCGATGATTAAAAATAGGTACCTGATGTGTTGAATGTTCGATCAGAATTTACATTTACATCGAATTTACATCGCCATCAATATTCGCATCTACACTAACTAATCAATGTCCGCGCCTCAATTATTATAATTATTTGGAAAAATAAATAATCTAAGTATCTTTGCATACTCGCATGTGATACGAGATTCCTTGTGTTTTGTTTACTTTAGCATCGTAATTGGTACACTTCCGAAACACACACGATGGCATTTTTAATTTGTTTTAGCAAGGACACAATAACCTGCGGCATGTCAAGCTCGTGATTGCGCTCGACGCAGACTGACAACTAAACGTTACAATTGGGTTTTATTTGAGTCTTTACAATGCGCGTGCTTGTAACAAATCTATACTATATAAAATCATTGACCGCAACCATCTATCAACATAACTACATACATGACGTTTACGTGTCATGTTTAAATTCAGAGGTAGGCTTCACATAGACATAGAGTAGTGTCACTCGTCATTGATTCTACTTAAAATAGTGATGTCAATACTGTGAAGTCAATCATCGTAAGGAAACTGGCATGTTTGTTTGTAAAAATTGAAAAACTTGAAGGATGTGTGACATTTTTTGTGAAACTAATAATATTTACCTTATAAAATCGGACACTTAGTCAAAATTCGTTGCGATTCCTATATTATCTAAGGATGTTTATAGGCTAAAACCGCGTAAAAAGTTTTCTCACAAAAATGCGTGGCGGTTTAAGGTTTCCTACGGAAGATCAGCGTTGTTTTGCTTAATGCAAGGCACCACATGCTGAGTAGGGAACCTTTTTGAGATACAATACAATTACTAGTGATTTTTATTTTTATTATTTTGTATGTTTTATTTTATTTTGTTTTGTATCCCAAATGAAAAAATATTTTCTTTCTTTCTTTCTAACATTTAATATAAGATGAAATTCAATTGATCATCATTATTATTTGTATTCATTTATTTTCATCGGTACACTTTGTTACACTTGGTTATGTCAATTACCTTATTGAATGTCGTTTGTCACCAGGTCTTGTATTCCTGCAATACAGGAATGAGACCAAGAGAGCTCTCCTCCCAAATGAAATAACTTCCATCGACACAGTGAAAGCCCTCTTCGTCAGAAGCTTCCCCAAACAGCTGACGATGCAGTACATGGACAGTCTTCATGTGAAGATCTACATCCACGATTCCTCAAAGGACATGTTCTACGAGCTTGAAGATGATAGGTGAGTCTTAGCGTAATACTTCCATATTTACAGGTCCGGTTCCTCAATAAAATTACGGTAATGGAATTATACCCAAAAATATTTATCCAAATATACATTAAGTACTGGCTGTGCCCGCGACTCCGTCCGCGTTAAATTATGTTTGAAATAGTTTGAATGGAGACGTCTGATCATAAATGGAGTAAGAATTTAAATACAGGATATTTAAATTTTGCTTCAGTTATGATCCCAGACGTCTAAATGATTATCTACCAAATTTCATTAAATTTTTAGATATTTTTTTAATAATATGTATTGAGCCTATAAAACTAACAAACAACCCTTTTCAGTATTAGGTAAATTTCGATTCAAATAATAATAGTTCCATCTCTGTAAAGTACGATTATCAATAATCACTACATGCGAAATGAAAAATCATTTAACGTTATGCCAATATTCGGCGTATGATAGACGTATGATGGCCCTAAAAATCCGAGTGAGCTTTTAATTAAAACGTACGAGGATTTTTCAAGCATTGGGCTTCCATTGACAAGTTGGACCGGAATTGCCCTTGATAGTGCTTAACCTGAATCTATACAAGGTGTACCAAAATGGATATATGAAGCCGAGGCGTGCGTGTTGACCACAGAGAACAGAATACAACCCCGAAGAAAGTATTAAAAAAAACGCATTTTCTGATTTTCATAGAAAAAATATCTCCGGTGGTTTTTCTAATATTTGACAACTCTACACCGTACATAAATACTCTACAACCGTGGCTATATTTTGTGACGTTTAAGTCCACTAAGAAGGGGTTTTGCGAAATTCACTACCTGAGAGAAGAAATTGGGCTTGCAAGTTTGTATGGAAAAATCTTTAAATTAGCAATGATTTTGATAAAACTTGAGCTTTAGCCGAGGCGAAGCGAAGGTGGGTCGCTAGTTTTAGAGAACTATGAGGATTATTATGTCAAACTCGACATGTATGTAACTAATAATGAAGTTGAAATGTCAATCTGAGTTCTTAAAGGTGTATGGGGACCACATAAGGCGTAGAACTGCTCTTTCTTTGCTGGTTTCCCCGTTACATAAATTCTACCTATAAATGACATTCGCTCTTGGTTGAGCGACTTGTTATTTATATATAATAAAAAAATAAAAACAACCTACCGTGTAATACATTACGTTGAACGCTAGGTAACAAATCAATTTGTAAGCCTATTCGAAGATCGCGGCTCTGTTCGCAAACCGCTAATGTAAGAACGAACTATTTCACTTTGACCTATAAAATAATATTATTGGAGTCGTTTGTAGCATAAACAATTTGATAGGTGAAATGACTTTAAAACTTAAATAGCTGCGCAACTGAGTATTAGGCTGTCAGTGTCACTATTCAGAGTCTGCGCTTTGGAGATTGTCACATTATCCGAGCGCTATTAAATATTCTTATCCCACTATACCTGTGACATTTAAATTTTATTTAACTATTAGATTACGTTTTTGCAGCCTCGACCTTGTTTTCGTTGACAGATAGTTTCAGCTACGAAGACTTGGAAAAGTATTTGCGCTCGCTATTGTTTTTCAATAATATTAAATTAATTAAAAATCTTCAACAAGATTTATCGGACTATTATATTATTATACAAGTCTGACATAGATGGAATTAGACTCACTGGATCATTTCTTAGAAAGCTGAGAGAACAATAGCGACTCAAGTTGATTTATATCAAAAGATAAATAAAATAAATATAATGAACTGATGGCTGTTTGAAATGATAACGAAATGAGATTGCTTATACAAAAATTTTCCTCTCTCTTTCTATCCCTGAGTCAATAAATACGAAAATGACTGACTCACTCAAGTACACTACTAAAAAACTTCGTGTAACTGGTACACAAAAAATATAGACTTATCTATGCAATGATTTCTAGACGGTCCTCCATTGAAGCAATATCATATTTGCGGGATAAGGGACTAATAATAAGAGTCGAATCTTAACTATAACAAAATCATAGATTCAGGTTATGTTCTCAGATATTCACAGGTTAAGATATTATATACACATAATTTCGTACTATCTTTTTTACTAATTAATTGCCTGCGTTGCGAAAAACCAATAAGCGACAAAATAAAAACGCGAAATTAAAAATAAACTATTAATACGCCTAAGCTCTGTTTAGATATTTCAAGAGTTTCAACTTTAAACAAATTAGAGTTAGCACAAGCTTGCAGCCTCATGCATTCTAATTTACTGCCCTATTTAACATTTTTATTGACTCTTGTAAGCTAGCGCTATTTCTACACGCGAAATTACTTTAGAAGTGGTTTCTTGGCGAAATACCATGTACCTTGTTAAGTAATATTAACTTTAACTTTGCCGAAGTCTTTTCCCCATGAATATTTATTATTCTTTATAACGTGGCCGGATTTCCAAAGTTAAACTACATGATTTGGTAAATAAGTTTGATGCAACTTTCCGATAAATCATGATACTAAATAAATACTCCTAAATATGTAATTCATAGCAACACCTAGCCCCGTGGTAAGCTCGAAGCTTGTGTTACGGGTGCTAGATTTCTGATATACTTAATATAATTATATTAAACAAGAAAATCACAGACTTTCTGAAAAAATATTTACAGATCGTACAAAATTTTGTCCCAAGGAGGGAATCGAACCCGCAACATCTTGTATCGCAAGCGGACATTGGCCCGCTGCGCCACAGAGTTCGTCGAAATGATAATAATCAATAGCCAGCGTTTACATAATATTGAACTAAGTTTATTCGTTTGCCTCACGTATAACTATCGGTACCTAGAAAACAGATTTTCTGATAGAAAGGTGTGGTTCTCAGAAAAATCTCCATACCATCGGTTGCAAGCGCCTTGAGTGTGCTTTTCTGCCAGTTATTCTATGCCGCTAACCTACCAACCCCGGCATATTGTAATCAGTGAGTGCTTTGTAATCTATTTCGCCAACAATGAGTTACAAACGAAACCATTAAATCAATTAATTATTAATAAGTAAACTGCAGAGCAACAGCAACTTTGGCAGAGAAGCACTCTAAAGATATATAAGTATCCGTAAGTCTTACTAACACCTGTGTCAGCTTAACCGCCATATTGTGACCTATTTCAAAGTCACACACTTGTGGTTGCAAAGTTGCATAGTTCGTATTTCAAAATCATGGCGTCGTTGAAATTCGAACTACGACTTACCTAACGATAACGTACATACCTAAGGTGTTCAAGTTAGATTATTGATTGAACCTTTTTCTCAGATCTCCTTGGTCACATTGCGATGGTTTTCCGGCCAATGTTTACAGTGCGTCTTGTGTTACGGGTGCTAGATTTCTGATATACTTAATATAATTATATTAAACAAGAAAATCACAGACTTTCTGAAAAAATATTTACAGATCGTACAAAATTTTGTCCCAAGGAGGGAATCGAACCCGCAACATCTTGTATCGCAAGCGGACATTGGCCCGCTGCGCCACAGAGTTCGTCGAAATGATAATAATCAATAGCCAGCGTTTACATAATATTGAACTAAGTTTATTCGTTTGCCTCACGTATAACTATCGGTACCTAGAAAACAGATTTTCTGATAGAAAGGTGTGGTTCTCAGAAAAATCTCCATACCATCGGTTGCAAGCGCCTTGAGTGTGCTTTTCTGCCAGTTATTCTATGCCGCTAACCTACCAACCCCGGCATATTGTAATCAGTGAGTGCTTTGTAATCTATTTCGCCAACAATGAGTTACAAACGAAACCATTAAATCAATTAATTATTAATAAGTAAACTGCAGAGCAACAGCAACTTTGGCAGAGAAGCACTCTAAAGATATATAAGTATCCGTAAGTCTTACTAACACCTGTGTCAGCTTAACCGCCATATTGTGACCTATTTCAAAGTCACACACTTGTGGTTGCAAAGTTGCATAGTTCGTATTTCAAAATCATGGCGTCGTTGAAATTCGAACTACGACTTACCTAACGATAACGTACATACCTAAGGTGTTCAAGTTAGATTATTGATTGAACCTTTTTCTCAGATCTCCTTGGTCACATTGCGATGGTTTTCCGGCCAATGTTTACAGTGAACCTTTGTCCTCAGATCTCACTTGAGGGAAATCCGCGATAGATCAGTGCTGCGTTTGTTTGAAGCGACTGATATTGGCGGAGGGGCTTTCCCTGAGATAGTTGGCGTGGGTTCCGTGTCTATACCTGTGCTGCCGGCGGGAGGCAAGTCTTCGGGACCCTCCAGCTGGGACCAAGACCAGTCCTACTTCAGCGAGCCGGAGATCGACGCTGACTATCACCAACACAACGTACACAAATCAAAGGTCAGTTGTAGTTAGATACATTTATGTTAAAGTGTGAAGTTGATCTTGCTATACTTACATTACAAAAGTTGGCAAACTACGAATTGCCGACATTCGTAGTCGGCGCCTAATCAAAAATTGGTGCGCAAAATGGAATACTCTTTTTTCTTAGAAGGTCCCTTACTCTTTCTGACTTACATAAACGATTTGCCGAAAGCAACCATACAGCAAACACAGGTTAAACAATAATAACTTAAAAATTAACATTAATAAAACCAAAATAATACATTTTAGACAACGCGATAATGCTGCATTTTCAAATCTTGACATACATTACAATAATACTATGATTGAGGAAGTTATGACAACAAAGTTCTTAGGAATACACATAGATGGACAACTAAATTGGAAACCTCAAGTAGAAAAAGTTTGTAAAAAAATAAATAGCCTAGTCTATGTACTACACAAGCTATCTCCAATAGTTAATGAGGAAACGCTCTTAACTGCGTATCACGGACTAATTGCCTCAAACATAAGGTATGGTTTATTGTTTTGGGGAAACTCTACCGGCATAGACAAGGTATTCAAGTCTCAGAAAAGATGTATTAGAGCTATGTTTCGTATTAAAGTAACAGATTCTTGTGTACCCTATTTTAAAAGGTATAATATTCTTACTCTTCCATCGCTGTATATATTGGAAACGGCTATGTTTGTCAGAAACAATCCAAATCTATTTTGTCGACAATCTGACGCAGTACAACGAAATAGACGAGATCAGCTTAAAATATGCAAACTTGACTGCAATAGCTGTTCTGCGGAAAAGTTTTTTTGCTATGGCACCATGCCTTTATAATAAAATTCCGTTACCTATAAGAGAACTGCCTACCAGGATGTTTCAGAAAGAGCTAAAAACTCAGAACTAAAAACTCAGAACTGAGGACTTCATTAATGACAAAAAATTTTTGACTGATAACTTCTAAACTTTTATTGACCAACCTTACCTGTTTTTCTTTAACTTGACAATATAAACTTCCTACTTATTATTTACACTGACGATGATCTTATTTTTATTTTACAAATTTATATAAATTATGTTTGACTTAAAATATGAATTTAAATTATATTAATCAAATAGTATGCATGTATGTAATAGACCTAGCATTGCACGCCCTTATAGGGCAAATTACATTGTTACACCACAATCTTTTACACCCATTTTACATGTAATTTGCCAATAAATATTTCATTTCATTTCATTTCATAGACTGAAGCTTAGGATTGATGAAGCTAATTTACGACTTTAACTGATGGTTGCAAAGACGAGATGGGTTAGTTTCGTTCTCACGCAGTTTCGTATATATCAATATTTTTTCCGCTTTTGTGGCAAGTACCGGCAAAAACAAAAGTGCTTCAGAATTGTGTTCTAATAAAAATACAGGGAGACCTGTATGTGAAGTCTTAAGATAATATAAGGTAATTTCTCATTTGCCTTGAAAGGTTAAAAATAGACTTAAAAATGTCGGAAATACTGTCCAATCTTCAAAATACTAGGCCATGGCCATGGGAGTTCACACAGGTGCGAAACAGTCCGTAGTCCGAATGAACACGGAGCATTAGATATAGCATAAAGTTATAGGTTCTAAATTGAAAAACGAGCTTCAGGAGAGAATGCTGCAGCAACCAGGTAAGTTTGTTTTTTATATTTTGTAGGTGCTCTTTGTAATAGCTCCAGGACGACAAATGAAACCGTACAAAATTTCAATTACGTTTTCTAAACATCTTTATTATATCAAAGAAAGTTGTGTTAGTTCAACCATTTATAACTCAAGAACGGCTGATTCGTATGGCTGAAAATTGGTGGAGAGGTAGTTTAGAACCAGGAAAAGGACATAGGATACTTTTTACCGCGGGCAAATGGAATATAATGCTGGCGAAGCTGCGGGCGGAAAGCTGGTTTAGTATATTAATATCAATGTACATTAATCATTTCCACGAACGATGAAACAGAAATAGGTACCTCTTCGGAAAATCACCAATAAAAGTCAGACATAAATTAAAACGAATTAGATAAAATTTATTTATAACAACATTAGATATAGCACATGTACAATCGTTATCAAATAAACTTATCGTCAAACTCTTACAAATAACTTACTCTACAAACATAAATAAATAGCGCCGGTCGAATTTGGCTTAATAATTTAACAATGTTCGTGGGTTTACAAGCTTTTGACTAAATTTCGTAGGGAATTTCGTATTTTGTACGTATAGTAATGTTAGAATGCTCGGCATAAGGGCAGGCCCTTGTAGTAATGGGCGCCGCTGTATAGTTTCTTGGGGGTATTTCTCCAGGAGATAACTAGGGCTCGTTTGAAGGGCTCGGCGGCACAGCCGCTGCAGACCTTCATCACAGCCATCACCTCCGCTTCAGCAGGCTCGCGTTCATCCGCCTGAAAAAAAACATACGATAATAAATAAAATAAATAAATAAATATAAATAAATATTGCTGGACAATTCACACAGCGACATCTAGCCCCGTTTAACGATAAAACTAGATTTGCCTTCATAATAAATATTGCTGGACAATTTACTTAGCAAAATCTATCCCCTTATCTAATAGGAATTCAACATTCTGGGATTCAATTAACTGAGAATTCAACATTAAGGGAATTCAACATTTTGTAAATTCAACCTAATGGTCCGAAAGGGATAGCTTGTAGTTCGTTTACTTGACACCTATATATTATCCTACTATTTTAAGGGACATGTCATTCACCAACCCACACTTGACCAGCTTGGTGAATTAAGGCCTCATCTCTCTCGTCAAGAGAGAAGTCCCTGTGTTTTAGCAATGGGAACGTTTTGTGATTATGTATGTATATACTTACGGTTTCCTTCTGAACGTTCTGCACGGGCAAGTTACCCACTACGCCGGCGAGTCCGTTCAACAGAGACTCTTGGAAGATGGCGTCGTCGTCGTCCTCCTTGGCTAGGTCTGGGCTCAGGAGCGCTTCGTCCACGATCGAACCGTCCGAAAGAGCTACTAGGCCTCTCTTTTCTTTTTTACCTGGAATATTAGTTTATTCATATTGTCATTTATTGCACAAAAATTTATCCAAAAATCTCGATCTGTGCTCATTTATTTCTTTACTATTTTTTAACAATAAGGCTAATTTTATTGTGCTTTTTTGTATTGATATTTGATCAAGATTTTTGGTATCCATACAGTATCGGTGTCGTTAAATGTTTCTTTTCATAAATTTATAAATAAACATATCACATAATTATAGTAAACGATTTAAGCAACGTATTATTGACTATTAAAATAATGTTAAGAGTCACGGATGGTACATGAGTCTGATTACTTCTCAATTTTAAATAAAACATTTTTTCTAACTTGTTAGGCCTCAGTAGCCTTAGTAGTATAGGTACCTAATCGATAATTAATTAATTTGAAGGTTTTTCCATCATCTTTCTTTATAAAGAATTTCTGAGTATACTCGTACAATTCCAACATCCATGACATCCAATTAGATGAAAATAAGATCCAATAAATCGTTCAAAAGGTCTAGATTGAATCTATTCAATCTAGACTAAATTATCATAGGTTGAAACCTATAAAGATAATTTAGATAATTTGACCTACAATCTGAATAATAAATTACCTGATGTATGGTGTTCGTTAAGCTCTTTCTCAGGGTTATCACGTTTATCTCTTTTAGTATTCCTCTTATATATTTTATGATCTTCTACGTATTGAACATTAGCGGGGTTGAATAGAGACCCTGATAAATGAACAGTGGTAGTTTTCGATGGGCCAATAGGTCTTGGGAATGCCGGTCTAGCGGATGAGATTTGTTGTACTGTTGCAGTGCCGTAGTAATCAGGCTGCACGCTATTCAATAGCTGTTCCGATATGATTCTGTTTCCTAGCTGTCCGTTGACATACTCCTGTTGGAGCTGTAGACCGTTTGGCAGCTGTACTGGAATCATTTGCTGTGGTCTGTTTATGACGTTGAGGCTGGCTGGTCTTTGTAGTTGTCCGCCGACTAGGAAGTTCCCGTTTCCTAGGGGCGTGGCTTGTGGCGGCGGGGGCTCCGTTGCGGGTTCGGTCGACACCTCTATGGGACTGCCGTCGTGCTTGAAGTGATGGACGTGGTGATGTTTGTGGTCCTTATGAGCTTTACCCGCTGTGAGGGCTACGTGGTACAGCTGGGCCATAGTTACTTCTCCTAATAATCCCGGAGAACCTGTATAATAATTCTAATTAACGGGTATCGGTTTCGCACGTAAAAATAAAATAAATATATAAACGTTTTTTGACATCACACGTTTCAAATATTTTTCGAATCGTTTTTATATGAGTTGTAGTTTTTTTATACAGTAATAGTGGAGAAAAGAAGAAATCTTAGTTTATTAAAAAAAAATAAGATCTGCATTTTTCATTTAAAAAAAAATAGCATTTTCAAGTTTTCTTCAGGTTGTGGCGCACGATGTTAAAACTCTGCAGAATACATTTTAATTAACTACAACTTATAATGATATTCTTAAAAATAGATTCAAAATATATATTTCAATGCAATTGTGAATACCTATGTCTGAATCTTGAAAATAGAATTTGAATTTTTGAAAATAGGAACTAAAGTTGTAAGAGTTAGAATGAATTGAAATACCTAGTTAATTTATTTGATACTTACGTTTGAGAGGTTGTGTGTTAGCATCTTTATTGAATAGGACAGATTGCTCCTGGCCAGTAATGGCCACACCGCCGCCTTTGACCACGTGACCGACCAACTGGAACAGAGATAAATATATATACAGAGTTGTAATAGTGCACTGCGGACCGGCGAGCGGTCGTGATCCGTGTCCTTGCAGTGTTTAATCCTGAAGAAGTCCCACGATTTGGGACGAAACGATTGATTAAAATTCAACGCAAAAAAGGTTCGTGTATTGCCCGTTTATCTCGATATTAATGGAACAGAGTTATCTTTTAAAACTTGAATGCCACTAGCTATAACTCGGAATGGACGGTATAATACAAATTTCAAGTTTAAATTTCCTCCAAAAAAAACTGCAGTTTTTATTTTATTTCTAGTTTTATTGGAAAGGTTTAAGACGAAGCGAGATTAAGTAGGGCCTAATCTCTCTCGTCAAGAGAGAAGTCCCTGTGTCCCAGCCCTGGGAACATAAATAAGGGTGGTTTTGATGAGCTAACTAAATGATAATTTATTAAGCAGTAGTACCTCTGAAAAGCGCGTTTATCAAAACAAACAAAATCTACAGTTTTTTAAATAAAAATGATAATAAAATCACGATATTCCGAAACAGAATACTGAGCATTTCGTGTGACAGCCGCCATTCCGCAAAACTGACAGTGCCTGAAAGCGATATTCAATATCGATATCGATATTTACAAAAAGTTTGAAATGGGGATAGAATTAATATTTTAGTAGTCTATATTTAAATTAATTTAGTTTCATATTGTTTTTCTAAGCCTGAAATAATACCGAAGAATATAAGTTATACTATAGTAGTTTAGTAACAATAGTTATAGTAGTCGAATATAATTTATACTACTAGTCTAATATATAAAAAAATCAATACCACTTTTCTTTGTAATTAAGTCATAAGGATTTAGGATTTTGGTTTTAAAATAGTCGTTATAACCCAGGAAATATTTAAGGGTGAGAAAACATGAATAATGCGGGCAAAACCGCGTGCGTGTCAGGTAGTTGAACTACACATAACCATTGTAAAAATATAATTTTAAACCTTAAATATTACTGATAAATATAAGTTAGAAGAAAAATAAAAAAGGCTTCAGTACCCGCATTTAACATAGACTCTACTTGTATGCTCTAAAGATGCTGATAATATTATTTCTTTAACCTATACACACACGCGCGTGCAATATTTATTGACGGACAAACTTACCCTGTTGTGAAATCCACGACCAACTCGCTCAGCGTTTACCCAAACTTGCCATTCGCCCGTTTTCCCATTCCACGATTGACATGAATGATACCACCTAAAAATAAAATTATCTCTTAGATATTAAAACTTTGTGTTATTAAACATTAAGTAATTGTATTATTTATTACGTGCGTAAAAAAATAAAATTTGTGGGAAAAAACAATCCAATTCTCAAACTTTCCGTAATTGTGTAAGGTCGGTACATAAACAACTAAATAATTAAGGAGCACGGAAGTTAAATTGAAAAAAACTGACAGATTATAATTATTAATATAATATAATATAATAATATAATCGCTGTGTAAAATTGTCCAGTAATATTTATTTATTTATTTAAAGTAATACTTAAACATGGGCTAAAAATATTGGACAATTCACACAGCAACACCTAGCCCCGTGGTAACAAGTTGTTGTGTTGGTGCTAGATTTCTGATATACTTATATAATATACATACATAGATAGATATTTTTTAAATCACATAAATATTATGTTAAAAACTTCATGCTAGATAAAATGACATAATTTAAATACACGACTTTGGTGGACTTATCGACGATTTGTTTACAAGTTTATCATATAGCATGTTTGTTTAAAAACTATTCCAGAATTCATGTTAGCCAGTAACAATACCTACATCCAATAAGGTTGTGTTACGTTTCACAAAGGCTCTCAGATTTCGTTCCCTTTGTAGGGATTTTCTTGCTTATTTTCTTGCTTATAGATACTCACGTCTTGCAAATTTCTCTGGAAGTTTGCGCTTCCTATAACTAACTTGGATATCAAACAAGAGCAGTGCAGTAATGTTTGTCTTCATGGATGTTCCAGTGTTTAGATTAGTAATCTAGCTTAATACTGTGCTGTAATTGGTAGTTCAACGGAAGTTCTCAAGTTTTGATCGCTGTGTACCCACGAATTATAGATTTGACTGAATATTCAAACATTTATGTATTCTGTGAAATAACCTTAAGCCTCAACAAACTTTTCAACCTTATTTCTTAACCTATAAAAAACAAATGTTTGTAAAGCTGAATATGTAATAAGATATTAGTTTTTCTCTCACGGGAAATATTCTGAATCGTATTCTAATTAACCCATACCTACTATAAAAATATAAGGCGGAAAGCTGTCTATAAATTTTAGTAAATTAGATTATGTTTGTTTTCTGTAAATTCTCTTTTAGAATCGATTGTACCAATATTAATATAATAATTAAATTTTAGCGTCATGTTTCCAATAGGCAATACATTGTTAAGAAATTAATGGTTTAATTATAGCTGGTATTATATTTATGTTTTCTTTTTTGGTTTAACTATGCCTTATTTTATGCTTTAACTATACATGCTATATAATAATTTTATTATTAGCACTTATCCAGTGTTCCAGTTAGTTCCGAACAGTTAAACATTTGACACAAAATATCTTATTATATGTACTTTTGATCGTACGAGTATTTTAATAGATACAGACTGTAGGAGACTCTTTCAAGTAAAATTGGTAAAATATTTCGTTATTTCAATTCCATTTCCTTTGTGTCGATGAAAACACAAAAGGTAAAAACCATGTAAACAAATCGAAAAAAAACTCATAGGGACTAAAAAACTGAGAATAAATCCTTTTCACTGCCAGAGCCAAGTAAGCCAACAAACAACAAACGCGTTTAGGTACGTTGAAACCTATACTACCTATCACCTAATATACATATAGCGGACTTTGATCTATAATATTGGTATCGATGTAGATGTATTCAGAGCACGACGGTACATCGGTTGCATACAAACGTCAACCTAAATGTTAATGTCTGGAAACGAAGGATTTTGAACGGTAACTACATAGTATTGCGTACCTCAGTTATTTATATATTTATACAAAAATATGTTGTAGAGAATGTACGGATGTTCTAAATTCTATTTTATTCGGGGTAGCGTAATTCGTTCGTTAATTAGGGGTAGCGTAAAATTGAGTGATAACTTTGCAATTTTTTTATTATCTATATTTAACGGTCTCGTGTTTTCGACACACTGGCGGCCAAATGCACCTTACCTTACTATATATTTACATATAAGAATATTTACAGTACTGTAATAGGTTCCGCGACACAAGCTGTGGTAAGCTGGGGGATGTATTTCGATATGTGAATTTCAGCAATATTTATTTAACCATGCAAAAGCATGGTATATGAATAAAGATCACTCGAGCGAGTTCACTAGCTTTACTTAGTTAATGTCTCACGTCACGACAAGCTATTGAAGAGCATAATTTATAAACTAGTTGTACTTGTTATGTTTATGGATTGGGCGAGGCGACAGACGGTACACATATATAAAATGAACTGGTTAGTTAGGTTGTTTCCAATTATTTTATGTAACTTTCGATAGCACAGAGAGTGCTCCAATCAATGTGAGTCTACTAGCTCGCTGGCTTTACCATAATATAAATAAATATTGCTGGACAATTCACACAGCAACATTTAGCCCCGTGGTAAGCTCGAAGCTTGTGATACGGGTGCTAGATTATAATAGTATGTTGGCAAATATATTCTAACTAGGTGAGTACTCGAGAAGTACATACCTAAGCATTTCAAGAGCATCTGTAGCGCTGTAGGCAATTAAGCAAAGGCAGATCGGAGAATCAGCGCCAATCCTCTCTAAACAATCTATCAACTGCAGTTTTGTATTAGTGTCTCAAATTATTTACATTAATAACTATGTTACGTCTTAAGACACATCTTACACATCTATTATAAGATTATTTTTGTATCTTTGTCAAAAACTTTTGTTGAATTTATTATCCAACTAACTACGACGTGCAAAGTACCTATTTTCAATTTAGTGAAGAAAAATTCAGATGCGCCTGGCGGGGTTTAAACCTAGTCTTCAATCTATACATCATTTATTTAATATCAGAAACAGGATAATCATGATATACGAGACGTATAGAGAAAGATTGCTTAGAACCAAACCAGTGAATGTCGTACACTTATTTATAATATAAAAGATAGACTTGTCCGCGACAGGTTCAAATCTTAAGCTATTCTACGGATTTCCGTAACGTTATATAAAACCAAGGAACATTCTGTGACTGACACTTTTATAATAAAAAAAAACTGAACGGACAGGAAAACCCATGCAAACCTTTCCGATTATTAAAGTAAATTATCGCGCCCCAATTCTGTTAAATCGTCGCAAATAGTCGCAATTCACAAGAGATTACCATCTGGACCATTTTAAGAACAATTACCAAAGAATTACCTGCAACTCGCACCTCCGGCGTTTGTTCTTTGTCCATTAGAAAAGATCTAGACTGCAACATTTCTAAATATCTTGAGACGCGACAGCAAACTGAACTTTAGTGCTAAGAAATATGGCATTTAATGGAAAGCATTGTTTCGACAACTCAGATATAGATCGACAATGGTTAATAGTTTGTACAAAATTATTATCTATCACTATCTTATCTTACCGAATCTTAACGAAAGGTAAAGATTTTACACCTGGGTAATTCAGTGGTTTTTTTATATATACTCTTAATTATGCATTCCGCATTAATTAACCTTCGAATAAGTTAATACCAAAAGTTACTTAAAGTTGTTTGGTAATATAAAAAATACGATTTTTTATCGTATTTTGAGGAGCGTAGGGTGTCTAACAAAGTAAATACATTTTCTAAAAAATCAATGACTTGAAATTTTTTACAAGCTTACTAGACATCCAAATCAATGTGGTTCATACCGGCTTCGGCCGTCAATACCTCAAACATAAATCTTCTGTTGTACTCACGTATTTAGTTTCAAGGGGTAATTCAGCCGAAAGAATGTCTGGCCGTGGACGGCCATGCTGAAATAGCTGGCCTCTTCTGTGTTGGAAATCCAAGCTGATATTTCTTTTGGGCTGTCAGGCACTGCAATGAATGCATAATTAGTAGGCAATAAAAGTTGATTTAAATTATACCGAACATCACGGGACGAAAGACGAATAAATCTTTTCTACACCGGTTTCGCTTTCGTGATTGTTTGACAAAGGACTCGTTAGAACCAGAAACAACTGCATTTGCGTATACTTTGGTTTTCATAATTAAATACAGCTACGGATTGATTTTGATTTACAAAACTATAGACCAGTGCAGTTAGCTTCAAAAATGGTCAAATAAGGAAAAAAATAGTAGTAGAATGAAACCCATTAGAAAAGGAGGGGAATATGATAAAAATGAAAGGAAAAATAAATTACGGTCGATCTGAGTTCGGGAAGTGGGAGGGAGTGGGCTTTTAAGGGGAGAAAATGGTTTATCTCGATTTGCGGTGAAACTACTAGTCCTATGAAAAAAAGTTATATGGCAAAGTTGTAGGTAATCAAACGATCTACAACTTTTAATTCACAACTTTTATACATAGCCTCAAAACTTATGTGAAAAATTCAAATAACCAAGTTTTTTGTTTTTTTTATTTATCTTTTTCAAAAATTGTTATTTTTCTACGAAATTTGGTGAAAACCTACCTATTTATGTCCCAAATACACTGTGATTTATTTAATTGAAAATATTATTGTTTTCACCTTATTTTGACTTAATTTTCAAAAATATAGACCAATTTTCAATCGAAAATTCACGTGTCAAACTATTAGCTTTTTTATAAAAATCTGTATGCTGTTTGTTTATTAAAATCTCTATTTTCTGATGGTTAAGAAAAATATATACATTACCATAGTAAATATTCTCAGAAAATGCACAAAACCGAAACAAAAATTTGTATCATTAGGTACAATTGCATCATAAAAATGTGATTTTGTCTTTTGAGACTCTATAATAATAATAATAATATAATAATCTGTTTGTATAATGTGCAATAAGTCGGATTATAAGCAATTATATGAAATAAAAATTGCAAAAATCACATTTTTATGATGCAATTGTACGTAATGATCCAAATTTTGTTTCGGTGTTTTGCATTTTCTGAGATAATTTACTATGATAATGTGTATATTTTTCTTAACCATCAGAAAATAGAGATTTCAATGAACAAACAGCATACCGATTTTTATAAAAAAGCTAATATTTTGACACGTGAATTTTCGATTGAAAATTGGTCTATTTTTTTAGTAATTAAGTCAAAATAAGGTGAAAAAATTAATATTTTTAATCAAATAAATTATAGTGTATTTGGGACATAAATAGGTAAGTTTTCACCAAATTTCGTAGAAAATAAAATGTTTTTGAAAAAGATAGAAATAAAAAACCAAAAACTTAGTTATTTGAATTTTTCACATACATTTTGACGTTATGTAAAAAAGTTGTGAATTAAAAGTTGTAGATCGTTTTATTACCTACAACTTTGCCATATAACTTGTTTTCATAGGGCTTGTAGTTTCACCGCAAATCGAGATAAACCATTTTCTCCCCTTAAAAGCCCACCCCCTCCCACTTCCCGAACTCAGATCGACCGTAATTTATTTTTCCTTTCATTTTTATCATATTCCCCTCCTTTTCTAATGGGTTTCATTCTACTACTATTTTTTTCCTTGTAAAATATTAAAAACCCTGGTCTACTACGAGTAAATTTAAATTATAATAAAGGCTGTTTAGTGTGACATCTAAAGCTCTTGTAAGAGCTTATTAAAATAAGAAACAAAACTTATCGATGTTTCTCTAAAAATGGATAGGTACTTACCTAATTATTTATTTGGAATTTTATTTTTTTGAGCAACTGAGTCAAAGACAACTGGATCTTACTGTCTGAAAATGTCGTCAAAGCCATCTCCATAAACTCTTATAAAACAAGCTCGACAACTGATTACTGGACAAGAAACGATAGCAAAAAACTAATAAAAGTCACACAAAATAGACTCTCGTAACTGTTTGACGTACTCTTGACTGCTTGTCTATAAACAAATAATTATAAATTAATCATTTTATTTTACTGTCGTCCAAGTTATTTCTCGTAGTTAGTTTTTAATCTGAAATCCAACTTTATCATATATCTTTACAAACCTACAGGAAGTGCAGTGGTTATAGGACGCAATCCGTTGGTTATATTTGACAATCTCACACTCTTCGATAAACAAAGCGAGAGTTAACTACAGATCTTCAGATTGACCCAACATTGTGACAGGCCCTGTCTCTACGGCTCTATTCACTGTCCACCCACCTCGTCAATAATAATAATAGGAAGCTTGGTCTCATTGAAATCTATATATACACAACTGTTTTCAATTACTGAGATGACAACATGTCTCGCTTGTTAGAGGCCACAAAGGTAGGATGGCATAAAGAAAATCAATCTCCGTGTATAGCTAGCTTTAATTAAGCTGCTTTAGTAATACACCATGCATACATTAGCAAATCAATACAGTGGCCTACAATCTGGATTGAACTGGCTAACCCACGCGAATGCGACAGATCAAAGCTTCTATGAAATGACCATTACACTAATTGGGCATTGACAAACCTAAGCTTGTAGCTAACATAGAGAAAAAAGTATCATTTTTCTCTTTCTTTCGTTATTATGTTTGAGTTTGTTATTCTACTTTGTGGTGGTATTGTGTATTTTGTTTTCTAAATTGGGTGAAATACTAAGTCGATTTTTCAATTCGAAATGAGTCGTTTGAAATCTTAAAGTTATTAATCTAGACTGTGCACATCATATTTGCATTTTTTTTCAAAAATTGACCATGTCGCGATGCTTCAACTCCTAATCTTTACAGATAAACCGTGATGGGATGACGATTTACGAAAAAAATCTGGTAAATTCTGGATAAAAATAATACGCAATGATGATTAATATTTCAAGGCAATATATACTTATACATAGACTAAGCCTTCAATATTTGGCCTGTTGGCTGTGCCTTAATAAATAAATAATTCTTACCAGCATAAGAGAATAGTGGATGGTCATCAGAATGATTATGGAACTTCGTCCACATGCACAAGGTGAACTCTTTCAAGTCGGGAACATCATTCTGGTACTCCAGGTACTGGTAGAACACCTCCTGATTCATGGACACCTTGTACACGCTGCACGAGTCGCCCTGTTGCGCACTGTACTGAGGTTTCCGATTCACGATTTTTAATTGCCCACTGCAATCAAAATTGGGGTATTATGTTTGAAAACGGCATTATGAAAATTGGGAATTGGGAAATATGAGGCTTGATAATAAGAGACTGCATTAATTAAACGTAGCATTTAAAATAATAATGCGCTTATTACTCAAACAAATATAGAGAGAGAAAATCTGGTCCGTCGCTCTGACACCTGAATAAAAACATAATATTATATCTAATTAATCTGAATGAGAAATAATATTGTTTTATTCAAGACGTTTAACTGTTACATTTATGTGTGGTCAATAATAGGTTACGTCAAAAAATTTTACGATGCAGATTTTGTTTGTCTGGATGTTATTATAATGTATAATGCAAAAAACTATCAATGTAAGTAAATTCTACATATAAGTATGTCAGAAATCTAGCACCCGTATCACAAGCTTCGAGCTTACCACGGGGCTGGATGTTGCTGTGTGAATTGTCCAGCAATATTTTATTAAATTGTCTCTGATCTCACCTGGGCGCGAGCGATCGCTGGGAGGACTTGTAGCTGGCGTAGGAGATGGCCTCTGGCACTATGGGCTGCCACTCGCCCTCCGCCAGGGTCGCTCCCAGCACGGAGAGAAGCACCAGGACTCGCATTGTCTGAATTCAGAAAAATAAATTATAATCTTTATTAATAATTTCGTCAAGGGGTACGGTAGACTCGATCGTGACTATACATGAATAACAAAACATAAAAAAATATTGTTTTTGAGTCGACAACATAATGTATCCGCAAAATTCGGATTATGGAGAATTTCGTCAAATTTCACCCGAACGAAGCTGGGTTTTCATGTAGTTAATATATATTAACTACATATTATATATGTATATTTCTGGACCCGGGTAAGCTGGAAGCTTAAATCTATATAAAGAAATTAATTTTACTTCATCATAATCACACAAAGAAATCTGTCTCATCAAAAAGTAGTCTCAGAAATGGGAACGTATTTAATGAGTAATAGGGGTGAATTTTTTCTAGAAGAAAATTCCATAGGCGCGCTGCGTTGTTTGTTCTTGAATTGTATTCCTACGTCTCTTCAAAGTAACCGTAGTAGGTACATAGCTGGGCTTATTGGCTTTTGGTGAATATCAGCAACTAATCCGTCATGTGACTAGCTATGTAACAATCGCGTGACCATCTGGATATCTTCATGCTTTCTAAACGCTAAAAACTTCAATCAAAATTGTTAGTGTTTCAGACTACCTATTTAATATAATTGATCGATGCGTATCTTGGGTACGAGTTTCGGTTTGTGGAAGAAATCTCTGTTATTTTCTTTTTTATTGTTAGTTTGTACCCGTCGCATTAATAAGAATATACCTATGTCATATTACGCAAAAGGGAAAAAAAATTATACACTTTTCTTGTATTTAGTTATAGGTACTACATATATTATACCTATGTACTCGTACTTAATCATATTTAAATTTCATCATCCCTACCTTTTTTTTCTTTAATGCTATTTTGCTGTAAGTATTCATTATCTATGTATACTGGAAGAGATCGCTCTCAGCGATAAGGTCGCCCCTTGTACTTTTACCTTAAGTTTTTTTCTGTTATAAGTACAATTAAGAATTCATTAGATTTTTTTCTTGATTTATCAGGCAATTAGGTCCCGTACATTATGGGTTTCTCGCCGACAATATTATATTGTATGAATCGTTGATAAGGCCTCACTTTCTAATTAACGCTTTGCATCACAGCACCAAGTGGTCCACTACCTCATCCAGATTCAATCAGTGAGTTATGAAATAAAATTATTACAATCTCCTTACCATTACACAACAAATGCATGTGGAGAGTAGGTTACTTTAGCGTAAGTCTTCCGGAACTAGGTGACTCAATTTGATGCAACCGGTCTAATACACCTTCTATGTACACGTACGAATTGTAGTTTGAAGGAATTTGCTAAGTGGCAATCTTGCGTGACCGTTGTAATAATTAGATAAATACTTGTGTATTCCGATTTACAGTCGAAACATAAAATAAAGTTTCTTCACTGTAGTATTGTTATCATGTTTATTTATTTATTTATAAAAAAAAAATATGTGTTGATTGTTCAACGATCTCTCTTTATATTAAAAGCATTCAGTCCCGCGTTATAAAATATTTCCCGCTGTAAATATTCTCATGTCCTTCCCCTGATTCTAGATGGGTCACGACTCGTGAAATTAGTAAATTCCCACTAATTTGACCAGTGGGTCAAATTAGTGGGAATTTGATCCACTGGTGGGACAGTGTGTCGATTTAAATAACCTCGTCGCAAATTTGGATGCAAGCCACGTCCGGCCGCAATAACTGGAAATCATTAAGGGAGGCCTATGTCCAGCAGTGGGCGTCCAACGGCTGACATGATGATAATTATGATGATGATTCATTATCTCTTTGCTGATGATAGAAGTAAATTTAGAGGCAGAAAATAATAAATTAAATATAACTTTATGTTTTATTAGATACTATCTTTACAATGTAATCTTTTGAAGCAATTTAGACTTTCTCAAATGGATATATCAAGATATGGAATTTTCATAAACACTCTCTGATCGAAACTTTCTGTACAGCTTTTATAATTTAAACGACTATAAATTATTGAGAGTTTCTATTTTTGTGTAAATATATTATGTTTTCATTCAGTAACTGATATTGAATAATTGATCGGTGATCCGCTGTCACTGGTACGGAAATAAATTTTTTTATATACGAGTAGTATTAGATATTATACGTTAGTATAAAGTAGTTTTATAGCGCCTGGCTAGTCAACCACCGAACATTACCTAACACACCATATCATTTCAGCTTGATGGACCATATAGGTATAATACTCATATTTATGGTTTGATGTCAATTTCCTTTGATTCGTCATCTGTAGGACCAATTACGAGTATCTTCTTTTGTCTATAATTAAAGAAGATAACTCGAAAACTTTTGTAAGATCAGTAGCTTGTTCTAAACAGGAAATAACAGCAGATTTTTTTTATCAGAAAAAGTTAAATATTTTCGAAATGTCTAACACAAAACATTATTATTAGTTTTATTGTTCTTCAGTTATTTGGCCAACATTGTAATCAAATCCGGCAGTTATAACCATCCATGACGACCATCTACGACTATTTTAAAACCAAAAACAGCGAAATCCCCCTAACCGTTCTTGAGTTAATTAACGTAAAGTGGCATTGTTTATTATATATTAGTTAAATTTTCAATGAAAACCTGATTGTTGAAACGAATATGCTAACTATATTATGTCTATCAAGTTCGAAAACCGATTTCATATTCAAATTGTTCGAGCCTGCAGAATTTCGAATACAATTTCCTTGTCTATCCGAATGTCTGTCAATCCTGCATAGCAATGCAGAGGTTTGTTAGCCTAAAATTGATTTAGAATACCTATATGGGACCGAGCGCTTAATTATGTTATTCTATACTAAGATTATTATTTTATTAATATCACATACTTTCTAGATACCTACGTATCTACGTACTATATAATATAATTAGATTTTATTGTATATTCAGCTTTCAGAGGATAATTAAAAAAGCAATTCATATAAATAATCAACTAACTTTCCACCCCTGTCTTCGCACGTGTTCTATGTATAAACAAGAGAGTCAGTGCATAAAATAGTTTATGAAAACAATAGGTTAATTTAATAAAATAGTCCAATTTCTATAGAAATGTTGTCATAACTTAAATGAATATTATAATACTTTTAAGTTTTTTATTGTAAACATTGTAGCAACAAATGTGTCTTTGTTCCGGGCCATCATGTAGTGATAACTAATGTAGTTTTTACTTTGTACCTATTCTAAATTCTCCTCATTTACAACTTTAAAACGTGGGTATAAATAACAATTTTGCTAGCATGGCCCTTCCGTTTATTTCACATAGAGTGGCCATGTTTAGTTTTGAAATGTCTCGGTGCATTCGAAATTTAAACTCAAATACAATTTTCAGGGACCGACTGGATATCCTGACTTCCTTCTTGATTCAACAGTTTGTTCTCTTTATCATATTGTGTATGTGTAAGAAAGTGTGTCTGTTTATGTGTGATATCGAATGTTAGGCTGATAAAGTTAGCACTTGTTTACTGGATTTCATATCAGCAATCGACATAATGTTTGATATTACCGTTTAAATGTAATGCCTTAATCGTAATGAATCAACAATAACTGTTATAGCCTTGCGGGTTACGCCTCGACTTTCATTTAGATTACCTTCATCAACCGTTAAACGCACATAAATGGGCGAAATATTATAATTGTTCGTTCGGGTAATTAAATGAAAATTTGCAACAAAATGAATCCCTGCGCCATTTTGAATTCGTAATGTTTTTTTTATATTTTAAATTTTATTTATTTTTTTATTTTAATGGTGGAAAACAGGTGGTCAATATTTTTTCTTCAGCCAAAAAAGTGTGCATTGTACATTGGGCTGTCGTTTACCTCCCACTAACAAATTAGCCGGGAAGCTTTCATCCATAAATTGATTAGGTATTCCATTACGCGAGCGTAAATATGGCATTCGGTCTATCTGCTTATTTATTTTATGTATTTATTAAACTTCATTTGAAAAACCAACGAGTAAAATATCACATACAACATAAAATATATTAACTTGATTAAAAAATATAATAATACATAGATAAAAGTTATATAACAAAACTCGATCTTTGACAAATTTTAAATACTTCTGTGTTCAGTCAGTGATCATAAAAGCATTATCAATATCAACCCACCCAAAATAATACTGTAGAACCTTTTTGATAGCTAAACATAGATCCAATAATTCACACGCAACATTACAGATTTAAGCAAATCAAACTCTACCTACATCAACCATTATCAACCTACAAGTTACAATAATATAATATCCTTTTTTTCGCCCATCGCACACCCACCTACATATTCACGGACTATATGGGTGATATACCACATAGGTTACATACTTTACTTAAATGATAATCGCGAAAAAATGCAGCTAATTTGGGGGCATAATGAACTCTCGATTTTTATAGAAGGTCATGTCATGTGACTTTTTCGAAAGTGTTAAGTGTTTAAGTGCAAAACAGTTGCATTTAAACTCGATCCTTATATCATGGTCAGAATGGCTTTTGGATCGCAATTGCAACTGCGCAAATTATGAAGGTACCTAGTTATCTCATAACCGTGATCGAAGCTTTCGTGCGTAAGTGCTCGTTTACGCTCGGCCTAATGCGGTTGACCTAACATCATGCATTCTGCTTCTGAGATACGCTAATTTGACAGCTCTGAATATATTATACTAGGTTAAATTATATACTTAGTGTAATATATTGAGAGCTGAAAATTAATAAATGTAAATTATAAATGATAAATTATAAGAGTATATCAAACCATAGAATTTGATTTTTTTTTTGCTTTTCAACATTTATATTATGAGATTAAATTAATTGAGATGATTTTTTTTAGCAAAAAAACGGCTTGAAGTGATGTAAAATGTGCTCAGTAGATAGTGAAGACTAGACTTACCTATATATATAATTTTTTCAAACTTTATACATCAGTCTCTGTATGAGGTACTTTAACTAATTTGGATATCTACCGTATAATTATATATAGTAACCGTTATGTAACTTGAACCAAAAAACTTTTCTAGCGTCACATTTATAGTAAGGTATGTATTATAAAGTATATCAAGTATAATAAGTAATATTTATATAAATTAACATATCCTATTTATTAAGTTTCGTGCTCACAGCATTGATAACTTAGTACACTATACAAGAATAATAGTTATATAATTACATCTTAATGCTAATTTTATTATAATAATAAAAATATGTAATATAGAGCCTTTAGCAAAGTGGAAGTGATATTTTGTCTTATTTATAAAATACCACCAATGGATCATAAATGGTAATTAAACCATAGTACCATATAAAATCAAAGTAAAATCAAAATTACAAATTAAATTATTCAAAATTAAATTGTTATCAACACAGGTGATATATGAAAACAAAAAACCTGACAATGACAATACACACATAAATCTTCATCAAAAAACTCTCCGAACAATCCTTTAAGAGCGAGTATGCAGTGAAAATCGCGGCAGAAACGACTACGAGAGTTGACAACAGCGACCGCGTGCCCCGCGTGGCGCTGGCATATCGAAAATATTACGCGCAGCGCTAACCAGAATTAGTTGTGTAGCCTACAATCATAGATAAACCCCACTAGATACCGCATGACTAGCGACGACCGCGCGCCAAACATATGGTTAAATCAACCATTATGAAAAGCCCCGCCTCGAAACACGGCTTTAGTTGCGACCAAGTGACAGACCCGTGAACTTCATATACGTTTCTATAGTCTAACGCAAGTGAAGAGGTCAGCTTATAATGGCTACTCGTACGAAGGACGTTCACTTGTCTCTTTTCCTCATTGCGCTTATTGCACTCGTTGTCTTCTCGGCGAAAGCACGTGTAACGTTAATGATGAATATTCTAATCGATATCGTTAAAAATGATAGACGACGTATATAAGCGGGTCTCTCGGTATTATTGTATGTAAAAATAAATAAGTTATCCATAAACCGTTTAAATATGTTTATTACTTACTCACTCAGTCAAATGAATTATTTGTGATAAATTTTTCTAATATTATTTTTAAATTTTTAAGTTCTACAGGTTTTGTGTATACCAAAAATAAATACATATCTACCTACCTACATGATGCTATTTGCTACAACGCCTTTGTTCCAGTCCCTGCAACCCGCATCTTCCTCCAATTTAGGTGCGTTTGAATCGGAACAAAAGTATTCTAATGCGGTAATCTAGTTTCGGTGATCTGTGATACAATAGACACTATTATTGTTATCTGAAGCAATGCGTCAAATTTTTACACGTCAAATAATATATACAAAATTGAAATGCGAAAGTAACTCTGTCTGTCTGTCTGTTACGCTTTCCCGCACCTCTCAACCGATTTTGATGAAATTTGGCACATACAATCTTTAGAGATCTTTCTCAGGGGAGAAAGAACAGACTTTTTACCGCGGAAAAATACATGTTTCCGCGGGAAAATTTGATTTAGATGAAATTTAGTATGGAGATAGTTGCAAATAAAAGTATATGGCGAGAGACTATTTACCGCGGATAAATACATGCTTCCGCGGGAAAATATATGCTTACGCGGGAAAATTCGATTTAGATGAAATTTAGTATTGAGAACATAGTTGCAAATAAAAGTATACGGCGAGCAGAAGTCGCGCGGGGGCAGCTAGTTATAAATGACAAACTACTTATAAAATTGGTTCCGGCACAGAATATTATTAGTTAGTACGGCGCACGGAGAAAATTGTCATAGGTCCGTCCAGCACAACGTCTCGCCCCGCACTGAATTGAAGGGCCCGCGAAGGGGAAGATCGCGCATTGCGTGTGTCGTTTTACGTAAAAAATTCGTTAAAAATCGCTGGGATTTTTTTTCGAAAAAGTAAGCTCAGGAGATGATTGGTATTCTTTTATTCTATATGGTGATGAAAATTAAAAAATCTTATGATTAATAGATTAGGATTTAAACGGTTCTTGCTGAAAAAGTAGACGGTATTTTACACTATTATTTCAGGTACTTAAAATAAAAGAAATAAAATTTCGGCCTCAAGAGATGATGCCTTATATGGCATAGATTATTGTGTAATTTTTTCAAAGCAATTCCGTTAAAGAACAAGGAAATAAATGGTTTCTGCTGAACCCAAATTTACCAAATTCACGCATATCTACGCCTTACCTGACAATTAAATTAATTATGTACACACAAAAATTGTCTTCATCAAAAAACTCTCCGAACAATCCTACAGACAAAAAACCTGACAATTAAATTATATACACACAAAATTGTCTTCAATACATCAAAAAGACTCCGAACAATCCTATAGATGAAGATAAAATAACTCGCAAAAAATCGCAACGCATAATATTTATCGGCACGCGATAAAGCACTTACGGTTTCGTCGGCGCGTCGCAAGCGCTGCATGAAGCGGCAAGACAAGTATTCTCGAGATCTGCGCGCGCGCAGGAGTTCACACATACACTGGGCCACGCGCGCGCTTCTCTCGCCTAGCACACCCCACCCTCAAAATTATATACTAAGTAGTGCGTCGCAAGTGAAACAGTTATGTCACAATACCGTGACATGCATTTGGTAATTACGTCGTGTCTTTCAAACTCTCAAATGACTGCCGGATGTTAATTTCTTATGATTCGATTTCCTATTGTTGATGGATAAAAAAGGCTTCTCAATGCGGTGATGTTGTATAGCCATAATGGGTACGAAATTTATAAGATTGTGTTTGCAGACATATTAGAATTAAAAAGTTTAGGTTTACTCGAAAAAGATATCGGGGTTATTAATTTCAGAATTGTAATCTCGCTGGTTTTTAACCATTATCATCATCATCACCCCTATTTACGTTCCCACTGATGGAACACAGGGACTTCTCTCTTGACGTGAGAGATTAGGCCTTAACTTTCCACGCTGGCCAAGTGCGAGTTGGTGAATGACACAATGTTCTTCAATAGTCACTAGCCCAAACTTTTCGAAGTTATCAAAACATCCCGCTTTCCTCACGGTGTTTGCCTTTACGTGTTTTCAAAGCGCCCATAAAACTTTCAAGAAGAAAAATCTTGAGGTTCGCGGTGTTTGAATCCACGACCTTCGAATTGAAAGTCGAGTGTGCTCCCACTTAGCCACGGCTCTTACCTATGGCATTGACCCTGTATAATCAGACGGCGGTAGACATTCTTACTTCTCATGATTCGTGAGATAATCGTAGGCGGAGATCCGTGAATTACTAAAAGTTGAATTAATACGTCACTACTAGCATAGACGAATTAAACCTGAAGGTTCAGGTTTAATTCGTCTATGCTACGAGGTACGTTTGAGAGATTATGGATATCCACGATTAGCTGAAGGTCGCGGACTAGACACCGCATCTAGATACAAAAGTATTTAAAATAGATTGATGCATCATTATCATTTACCTCTGAAAAACAGCAAATTCTATTATTTAATTTAGTGAGAAGAAGAGTAACGAAAAAATTGTTAGCATAGGGGCTTAGGTTTTAAGTTCTAGATCAATCAATCAATCTTTTATAATTATGAATTTTCTAGCCTAGCTCGTAGCTAATGCATCACAATTTTAGTTTGTTATTGAATACTAAAGTATTTTGCATAAATAAGTACTAAGTACCTCCTAAATCAAGTGCTAGGAAACAGAATTTGTACCTAGAATTGGAAATACCTAAATTTAAGTTTATAATAAATAAAAAATAATATACCTAAGTCTTTAGAACCGTAAATTATCTTCATTCATAGTGTTGATCTAGCTAGGTAAGTAGGTACATCTATTAACAACACCGGAAGCTTTCCTGTTTAAGACGTAATATATTATTTTATACATAACGTAGGAAGCTTATGATATGTTTAAGTACTTCTGGATCATTTATATTCATAATATTTAACGACCTCTGTGGCGTAGCGGTCGAAGGTCCGCCTGCGACGCAAGAGGTTGCTGTTTTGATTCCCGCCTCGGGATAAAAATTACTTCGATCTTTTTTAAGGTTAATTTAATTAAGATTAAATCATCGCATATTCTTATATATCATCCCTTATATGTTGAATTTAGAGGAATATAGCCGTGTTATGTTTGGCTCTTACTTACTATAACGATAAAACTCTCAGCCATATCATTAAACTCATTCGCATTCCGGTGCAAAAAAAAACAATTTGAAAAAGGAATGCAGAGAAACAAAATTACGTAGGTCGAAATAACCTAGTTGCATTTTTATAAACGTTGCGTAATATTCTTATACCTAATATGAGCAAAATAAGACCATGAGTTTGTAGTTCTAAGTTGGAGTGCAAATTGTGTTCTCAATTACTTTTTCGTTTTTTTTTGTTTTGTAACTATCGTGGTTCTTAACAATTATAAATAACAAGCTGCCTCCCGCGGCTTCGCTCGCTTTATTCCAATGTTGTTTCACCTTTTCCCCTGGGCCAGAACGACTATTTTAAAAATAAAAGCACCAACCATTCTTAAGTTATAAAATTACAACGAAAAGTAGCATAGATTTTTATATATTACATGATTAATTAAATTAAACAGGAAATTTAAAGATATTTATTTTATATTATTGTACAGATATCACTAAAAAATGCTCTCCCTTCTTAACCTTTTTTTTTTATAGAAAAGGACTTTGTTTTGTTCAGTAAATACCTACTAACGAATTTGATATCGATATTTATCAATTCATAAGAAATATACTTTTACTGAAGAAGGACGTTAAATTAATATTCCTGTACCATCATATTTCTTAATACCTACCTATTATATTTTTTAAGGAAAGGCTAATTCTGTAGTAATCTTTTATTCAAGCGTACTAATATTTAGGTTAAACTGATTCATTTTATAAAAGGATTACAAAAATCACAAAAGCCTGTTCCCAATAATCTAATTTACGAAAGTGCAACCCCAATGGAAGCTTTTGTTATTTTGAGTATAATCCGATTTAAAAAACACGAGTGCAGTTTTATATTGTTTATCGTTGTTTTTAATATAAATATATTAAAAACAAATGCATCATAGAAAATATGGTGCATTTGTAATGTTTTTTTATAAATAATGTATTAAATGCACATAAAATTTAGTAACATTTATACAGCATAAGGTACCTAGAATGAATAATTCACCCCTATGTACGTACAATAGGGTCCAATTAATATTATCAGGAAACAAACGAATAAATTATTTGATTCAGTAAAGTATTAGAAATAATAAATAAATTTTGAAACCTTCGTCTCCGAACTAGGCATATGTATTACGGAAAGTTTGTCAACTTCAGTAAATTGGTAGGTATCAAATATCAAAACCTGTAGATTGCCATTTAAGCCTCTAGCCTAGCCTTTGTTAAGTGCTATGAAGCCGAAATATGTTTTCAGTATGTTTTCACTTGAGCGAAAATACAGTTTCATTTTCGGCGAGCGGCTATGGTTGGGACACAACTCAATTCCCGTAAAATCGGATCAGTTAGTTTGAAAGCTTTGTAACCAATCTTTTTATTTTTAAAAGGATATTGATATCACAGTACAGAGGTATCATCCTCTCATCATCATTTCAGCCATCCGACGTCCACTGCTGGATATAGGTCTCTCTTAATGATTTCAAGGTATTACGGTCGGATGCAGCTTGCACCCACCGTGAACTAAGAGCTTTGCCAAGATCATGTGTCCACCCTGTTGGTGGACGTCCGACGCTGCGTAAGCCGGTCCGTGGTCTCCAACAAGAACTTTTCGCCATCCGTTCCTCTCGCTATATGGCCAGCCAATTACCACTGAAATAAGTTATTCTCAAAATTCCCGCTGAGATTTTTTTCTTCCTAAAATTAATTGACTTTGGACATAAAATGTTATTATGATGAGCGAAGTGTAGGTTTACTTCTAAATAGCAGTAGGATTAATTATGATTTAACAAAATAGAAATTATTTAAAATTAATAATGTTCATATTAGTTCTTAGAATTCTTGTTTTATTATTCGCGCAAAGTCCGCGCTAGTAGAACAATATCGAAATATGTTTCATGATTCCACGTAGAACAACGGGATATTAGGTTGAATACACGCTATAACAGAAAATTTGTTTACAAGGAATGTGTTCAGCTTTGATCGGATGAGTGGGTCGAGTTGACAATGGACAGGCTGTTTGACAGGCATTCCTGTTGAAGCTGGTTGAAGCTCTGGAATTGAGACCGCGGACCGGTGAATGCATTGTCTATCAACACAGGGAAATATATTCGATTCACACAATTCCACACAATTCCACAAAAGGCGTCAATGACTGAAATGGAGAAATATAATGACGATATGCCTATTATTTTGATGACGATAAATTCTTCATTATTTAAATTTATTTGTCTCGGTAACTATGAGTTTTTAAAGTAGGCATTCAGCCAATAATTACAACTAACGTAAGTAATATAATTACTTACAAACATGATAATTGTTTAGGTAAGGATCTTATGAAATACAATGTGTTCCATAACAGTTGTTGGTAATACATTTTATTGGAAAATTGAAAATAAAATTAATATGAAATCGATAAAAATCTTGTTAGCGTTTAGAAATTGTACAGGCGACTTTGCTACAATGTGACAGCGAAGTAATATTTTCTAAGCAACATTTTCTTGAAAAAGAATTATTTTTAATATCACGCAGTTAATATGATGAAATGAAACCTTAGAACAAGTCTATCAAATTGAGGTAGATAGTTCTATCTACAAAGCTTAAAGCATTTTAAAGAAACTTGCATTGAGGTTAGAAGGATTTATTTTTATATCTTTATAAATGTATTATGTCATCACTGGCAACACGTACTATTATTCACGTACTTTCGTCTTGAGGCATCGAGAATATAGTAATTAAAATATCTATCTGTGTATATTCTTATATCAGATTATCTAGTACCCGTAACACAAGCTTCGAGCTTACCACAGGAGATATTGCTGTATAAATTGTCCAGCAATATTTATTTATCTGCAACTCAATGCGTAGTCTTTCATATTAATTCTTGTGATATCTATAATACTCGCCTCCAGCAATGGTTTCTCGGATGAGCTTTTAAATACTGCATATAATTTTATATATTTAAATGTTGCTTTATCTTCCGTACCTCCGTTGCAGATAACGTAAATGTAATTAACAAGTCACGTGCAGTTCTCAACCTTTTAATCGGATTTCTTTGATACGAGCTGAAACGTCCAACACAAGTTAATTACAAATAAGTTTTACATGAAATGTAGGTTTACTGAGATGCAGTGCCTGCTGCGAACACAAGATCAAAGTGCCGAGTTTAATTACAATCATACCGAGTTCTAACTCGAACACCTTTTACCTGAGACTAGTAACTTTACTAGCCCTTGCTTTTACATATAACCTCTCAAGCGTTGGTCCACAGATACGGACAATTCGTCATTTAGATGCCTCACGGCTGAGAGGTTAGGGGTACATGTTAGATAAGTTATAGCTATATAGAGGACTTATCCTTACCTAAACATAAAAATCAATGCCACTTTTCGATGTAGGTACTTTTTAACTCACTATTTAGTTGCTTTTGGTTTTAAAATAGTCATTGTAGTCTAGAAAACTTGGGAATAAAGCCACGGGCAGGTCAGCTAGTTACTTACATATAGAATTCATTTGTGAATAAACAAAACTTTTATATTTTGAATGATGGCAACTTCTTCAGACCTCGAACAAGATCCATCAGATTGAACAGCAATGAAGTTGAACATTACCGAGGTATTTCTTTCAGGAGCTTGAAGTCAAATCCTATAAATTAAATTTCCAGTTGAATAAATAAAATAAATTTGTGGGGAGGCTTTTATTATGAAAACAAACACCACAGTAAACCAATATCCACATTGGGTAATATTATAAGACGGAAATATTAATGAGAAAATTCGCTAAAAATGTTATAAAGAAGTTATAATTATTAACTTTATTAAAATTCCATGATTCTCCAGGGTAGAGCTTGAATATTATGTGATAACGACTTGCAAGGTAAACGACATGCAACAAGTAAGTGATATTGCATTTTTCTAAAGTAGGTTCCCACTATAATAGTCCGGGATCCGTAGTACATGGAAATCAAGTGATTACTAACAAGCTAATTTTTGGTGAGTAGCTTCGTTTCGATGAGACGTCCAAAGATATCCTATAACCAACTCTCGATTGTGGTAGCTAACAGAGATATCAAGGATTAAAAAAATCAAGGATGTAAAACTGGGATAACGGACCACGAAATTTGTAGGACAATATGTTATATCTCAAGATAATTATCTAAATTATATAAAAACATGTTTGTCCTACAAAACCTATGGTTTGATCAAAGAGTCCGCCATATCGAAAACGAGGTCAATTTAAATGATTACTATGATTACTAACCAGCTGATTTTTTGTTGTATACTTAATTAATATATATAAAATCTAACGGACATATTGTCCGACAAATTTCGTGGTCCGTTATCCCGGTTTACATCCTTGATTTTTTTAATCCTTGATATCTCTGTTAGCTACCACAATCGAGATTTGGGTATAGGATATTTTTAGTCGTCTCATCGAAACGAAGCTACTCACCAAAAATTAGCTTGTTAGTAATCACTTGATTTCCATGTACTACGGATCCCGGCCTATAACACTTTAAGAGACTTTATTAGAATTTTTAAGGTGTTGGAAAAAATATCTTATGTAAATGACGGAGTTGTTCTCTGTTCTAACAATTTAAGTTATTATAAATATACGAAGATATTGTCCCGGATAATAATATTTTACGTATTGTTGTTAAGATGATATTATGATAAAATCAAAGAACTTTAATTGATTTATCAAATCCAATTTATAATGATTTATCTACTGGTCACAAATTTTATTACATACGCTTAGGATTATTCTTGAAAATCATTCAATTGTATAACATTATAATTATTATAAGCAAATGTAAATGTCTGTAGTGTCTTAACTTATTAATAAATTTAACTGTAAATTTAAGAGTACAGAATAACTGTATACTTATCTAAGTTTTATCAAATCAATATTTTTTTCAGAATATTACGTAAGACTTATAAATGTATAAATTATAAAATTTAATGACTTGTTTTGGTCTAGTTATCTAAGTACGTACTCGATCCATGTAGTAACGTTACGGTCTGACAAAGGCTAAGCTGTCGATTGTGAAACATTGCTCTTTCGCTGACAACCAAGTGAACCAGTTTCGTCATCACGGGGTGATATGGCCACAGTTAATGACAGTCCTTTAATGCCGAGAAGGCTTCTATCTTAACTTATATTTTGAGTTCCTTTCGCATTACTAAAACGCAAACTATTGATCAGCATCATTGAACTGATGAGACTTTACGGACTACTGATACTAGCCGAACTAGATATGTGCTACACTACAAAAATACTTTTGGACATTTGCCTCCGAACAAATAATCTATTTAAAAAATATGTCTATCATTTTATACCTGTATTACTCATCGCTTTTCCACATTTCAAATAGAGAAAGTATCCCAAAAATTATTTAATCTAAGTCCAAAGTTTTAAATTACAACCAAAAAAATACTAGACGAATTGAGAACCTCCTTCTTTTTTTAAGTCGATTAAAAACAACGCAAAACTTCATGGTGTAAGGCGCAGTTTTCCTCATGATAATTTTTCATAACAAACATATGTAGAAAACATATGTACATAAGTACTGAGAGAATCCTAAAATCAAGGATTACATTGATGTTGACTCAAACACCAAATACCACGTATTTGGTTGCACATTTCCTAGGTTAAATAGCAGGATTTTCAGGTAATTTCCATGAAACACTAGCATCGGAATAAGCGATGCAAACTATTCCTAGAAATGGAATATCGAGTTGACAGTACTCGAATAATTCGAGAAATTAAATTATCAGTTAGCTAGATCCGAGATATTCCAACTGAAAATGCGCTTCATTGAATAGCTTGCAAAGGTCAATCATTTTACTAACAGTGACGACGAATGAGGAATATTGTCAACATGAAATATTACGTATGATTTATAATATCCTAATTCCCTACCGACATAGCTCAGAAAAAAACACTAAACGCGACGATATTTTGCAATTTATAATATAAACGATACCTACCAAAGTATAACTAAGAACAGGCATTTTAGTTAGGCTTTGCTGTGTTTTATATTATCGCATAGTGCAGATCGGCACACTAGTTGTCACTAATCGTTTAATTACACTTTATCTGGTTCCATTAAAAAAAAGTATAGAAAAACTGCAACTACATTAGGACTCCATAGTATACCTAACACGTATTTTGAATATATTTTGGGCGCTATTTTAATTGTAATAAAATCAAACAATATTAAAATGTACGAAGGCGAAACAATTTAATTGGTAATCATTATAATCACTTTTTTGCATTTAAAAAAAGCCACACAGATCAGTCGTGGTCCTAGGATACGCACCACCAAACAGGCGAACGGGGGTGTTACTCCAATCTATTAGAAGCATTGAGTTCTTTTCTATTATCGATTCGGATAGTGAACATTTTTTATAATTTTGCATTATGAAATCTATAGCCCAGTTTTTCTTTCTAATGGGTGATAATATGTGTGTCATATCAATGCTTTCATCACTTTGTATATAAAGAAAGCGGTCATAGAGCTCCACGTTCATACAAACCCTTTGACCCGGCAAAGGTCTTACTCGATTGTCCTCATCCAGCTTGTTTATATCCGGGATATTCGCAATACCTCCAACAAAACTATTTTTAGTATGATTGACGTCGCCACGTAATATGTGTTTTTCGTTTAATGCGTTACCGATTTTTACATGCCTGTCAAAGTTGTTTAGCGCTAAAACTTTATGTGGTTTTTCAGTAACTGATCTGATGTTCTTTATATCGTGAGATGGTAAATATCCGTGATTGTATTTCAATAAGTATGCTGAGTTTATTTGATCTGGCGCTGGGTGTTGATTTTCAGTAACCAATATCCTGCCTTTTATTATATGGGGATTATCATCTTCTACCACAATATTTTGATCGTGTTTATATTTTAAACGTATCGGGGGATACATTTTTGTATCTTCAATGTCCTCTAAACTTACAGGAATGCGTCGCGGTGTAAAGTCGTTGCTATAAGATTTAACATTATGCCATTTATTAGCGTTTAATGTTTTAGTATACATATCATTGTTTGTACTAGCATCATCAGTGTCTACTGCTTCTGTAGTCTCTTTATTATTTTCTAATGATTTAATAAACGGAAGTACAGATACATGTTTCTGACCGGATGTTGTTATTTTGTCAAGTGACCAAGGGTTCATGTTTTTTTCGTTGGGCAGTGTTGAGGTTTCATGTTTATCAATGCCCTGCAAACGTTTTGCACCTTCTTCTGCTTCATAATTAACACTTCTGTAAAATCTATGCTCTGGATATCCTTTGGATTCGCCTCTGTTTGTAATTTCTACGAGCTTTGGGCGCGTTTGTGCAAGCGTTCTTATTACGGCGCTTCTGAAGTCGTCCTCAAGAATTTTAACGTTTATTTGCGGGATCCTTTTATGAATGTCATGCCTTTCAACAAGATTTCTTCTGCTGAATTGTGCAGGTGGTCGAAGTCTTTGACTTTTAAAATCAGAAGCGTATGGGTGTGAATCTGAGAATTTAGTCAGCGGTAATGTTTTAGGAACCCTTTTCATTTTAGATTCCGTCTTTTGAAAATTTATACTTTTTAGATATTTTAATACAGAACCAGCATAATTGGATCCGGTCCATTGACCGTATACTTTGTTGTCTGATTTAGTAGGTAGTCCGATATCAAATTCTGGAGTTTCTGTGGTTACCGGTGACGTCATAATGTGTTGATGTTCTTCTTTATTTGTTAATAGATTTTTTTCAAAAAAATCTGTAGATTTTGGTGACGGTGGTGTCTCAAATTCAGCTAACGCTGACAAGTTCAAATCATTGTTTTCATGATTAGGAGATTTAGTTTTATCGATTTCTGTTGAATCATGGTAATTCTGATGTATAGGTTGTAACGTAATTTGGGGTTGTTCAAATTTCGGTGGCACTGAGCTGACGCCAACGCTGTGATCTATATAACTAAATGGTGTACGTTGCTTTATAAAACTTTTTTCCGTTGTAATCGTAGCCTTTTCGAACGTGTTGTGTATTTCTTCGGGTTGCAGATCACTGAATACAACGTATTTCATTTTATTGTCATCCACTACTTTTACAGTATTCTTTTTGAATGATTTTTGTTCAAATAATTTATCTTGCCGAAAAGTAACATTTCTCTCTATTGTTGAAATTAGAATCATATTAACTCCAAATATTTCGCCTTCAAATCCATTGGATACTCCTGAAAAAAAATATAAATAAGCTCGAAATAAATTAGATAATAATACGTTTTATTCAATTATTGATTTTTAAAGTAGTTACCGCTATCTGCAGCTCCGTAACCAATGATGAAGCTACCTCCTTTTGGTAACACGTAGCCATAAAGCTGTAACAAAGATAAAATATTTGACTTGTCGAATAACGACTTTCATTATTTTGGCTCATTTTGCAATATGTAAGGATATAGAAACGAGCTACGTTACTCAATTATGTCCAAGGTACAGATTTGCCTTAGGGGTTCTTGATCCAAGGGAACTGTCGCTTTGTCGGATGGCATTCAGCCTTGTACGTATTATTTATCTATTTGTAATCGCAGTTGACTATATTAATTAGTAAAATTATGTTGTTGCATAGACTTTATCTATGATTATTTAATAACTATACAATTTCGTGCAAACTTGCTATTACTTATCTCAAAACTCTGGGTGATTATAGGTAATAAGGATTTGTAAATAATTGGTCATTGCTTACACTTTGTGCGGCCTCGCAATGAGCTAGTCTGGAGTCGATATACAGAGCCCACGCTCCGTAATCTGACTGGTAAGAGAGGCACAAGTGTCGCCAAACATCTTTGACGAGTTTCACGGGTACGCTGGTCGGTATTTTTCCTTTTATAGAAACTTTTATATTTGTCCCACCGCTATCTAACCACAACCGAAGGGCGCGGTTATTGCCTTTAGCTGAAAATACAAATAGATTAACGGTTTAAGTCAAATAGGTAGTTTCATCATTAGCTTTTTAACATCATGTTAAAATGTAATTATTATCTATGTTATTTATTTGTTAATTTTAAGCCTTCGTTTCACACCTTTTGATGAGTCTATTCATGGGTCGCGATGGTTGAGTGGTTTGTCGCCCTACTTTGTTTAATGTACTGTACTCTGACCCACGCTTGTGCGTTTTAGATTTTCCAACGTCAGTATTTTCTCAACTGTTTACAGAAACAGTTTACAGTGAATCAGTGAACAACAGTATAAAATATGTATAAACTTATATATAAGTGACAGGCTAGGCAGACACGCCTGTCGCTTCATGAATTACAAGGCGAAACAATGTCAATAATATTAACATTCTCTCGGTATTAAGCACATTTTTTGGATTTCGAGTGACGAAAGTCATACCAAAAATTACGCAACCAACTCGAATTGCGATCAAGGAGTAAGTAGAGCAAATTGTATGATAATGCAATAGCTTTTGCACAATATTGTGGTTTTAATATGTTGTGCGGAAAGGAACCTTTGTAAAATTGTATAGCCTGCATTAATTGCGTACTTTTACCGGAATGTAGGTCTTATGAAGAGTATAATTACAGTAATTAGGTGGGTATGCCAGGAGAGGTAGGCTAAAGAAAATATGGATGGACTGTGTGAAAGATGATATGTGTAAGAAAGCAGTGAGTGGGACATGTTGAGCCGACCCACATAATGTGGGAGAAGGATAGGAAGTTTAAATAATAAAATTAATAAATATACATAATACTTATAATAAATATTCACACAGCTACATCAAGCCCATGGTAAGCTCGAAGCTTGTGTTACGGGTGCTAGATTTCTGATATACTTAGTAGAATATACATACAGATGGATATTTTTTTATTACACATTATATAACACCCAGACCATAAAAATTGTTTTTATTGAATCGAAACCACAGAGGTCATCGATGATGATGATGAATTACAGTAACTATTTATGGTTGAGTGAAGTTCAACTTACTGACATAGGTGAGAATCCTCTGGTCTCCAACAAGCTCGTACACTCGGATCCAAGCGCAGATCGTGAACTCTCTCAGGGGAGGCGTGTCAACGTCGTACTCGATGAACTAAACACAGATTTAAACAAGTGAGTTTTGTAATACGTGACTAAGTGGCGTAGTGGTCCACTACCATTGCAAGGGTATTAGTTCAATTCCAAGGGTCTGGTTGGAACTTGTCTGTGAGTCTTGGTTTTAGGCGCTGCTTTAAGGTTTTCGGTACGATGACAACATCAATGTTACGTCATTATAGCGCAACTAAATAGTCTTGATATTTTGGGGACAAAAACGAATAGAAGCTAACTGTACTAGTAAAAATTTAACAAATTCTGTTTATCTCTTAGGTGGCGACAAAATCATCATCAACATAAAATACCTATACCATATAAAATACCCACTTAGATACGACAACAAATAACCCATTATAAGTCTTGGGTATCACACTTACTTAATCTAGACCAATAAAGTAAATAGAATACAAAATCATACCTGAGCGTATCCTTTCTGTGTGAGATTGATTTTATAAACGGGTCGGTTAATCGCATTTACCACAAAGAACGAAACAGCAAGAAATATGTACCAGTCCATAGTCATACATTCATAGCACAAGGACTTATTATAGACACTATTTAATGTATGGCTTTATACAATGAATATGGACTTAAGAGACAACTAAACCGCTTTTGTAAACTAAAAGGTAAATACGAATTACGTCATTGCTATTTTATTCTTAGAAATAAAACTGGGATATAATTTGTGTCTTGACTCCGTGGATCCAAAGTGTTTACTGATGGGCGATAAGCAAAACAATCTTATTTGTAAATAATGTTTACAAACCGCTAGAAATACATTGTTAGCTGTGATTGTACCGCAAATAATATTTTCTCTTATTTACTGATATTAGGCTGAGGAGTTTGTTGGTCTGAACGCGATCATTACATGAACTCTTTGGTTTTCAAAATTATTTTGAGATGGGTGGGCAATTTGTAAAAATATTTTATTGTCCTACAAATTTCGTGGTCCGTTATCCCGGTTTTACATCCTTGATTTTTTTAATCCTTGATATCTCTGTTAGCTACCACAATCGAGAGTTGAGTATAGGATATCTTTGGACGTCTCATCGAAACGAAGCTACTCACCAAAAATTAGCTTGTTAGTAATCACTTGATTTCCATGTACTACGGATCCCGGACTATAAATTTTTACCGACGACTACAAAATGCATAGGCTGCCCGCTCGGATCCGAGTGGCCGGCACCGCTACTATCCCTCCCAACTCGGATCCGAGTAGTGAGCACTCAACGTGTTAAATAAAGCTAATAATTGCTTATCTTGTAAATTGTATTTATTGACTTGTCCAAGTGATCTTTAGGATTTTATGGAAATAAATGACATAAATCTTTAAATCTTCTTCCAGCAGGTGAAGGCTCCAGCGTATTACATCGGGAACCAGGCGCCCAGCACGCTGCCCCGCGGCGGCTCACTTCTGCACGCCTTCTCACCAGCCGCGCCGCCCGTTCCAGCCGACAGGGTCAAGGCCCTTCCACCAGGTAAGCACAGGGTCAAGGCGCTTTCACCAGGTAAGCACAGGGTCAAGGCCCTTCCACCAGGTAAGCACAGGGTCAAGGCGCTTTCACCAGGTAAGCACAGGGTCAAGGCCCTTCCACCAGGTAAGCACAGGGTCAAGGCGCTTTCACCAGGTAAGCACATGGTCAAGGCCCTTCCACCAGGTAAGCACAGGGTCAAGGCGCTTTCACCAGGTAAGCACAGGGTCAAGGCCCTTCCACCAGGTAAGCACAGGGTCAAGGCGCTTCCACTAGGTAAGCACAGGGTCAAGGCGCTTCCACCAGGTAAGCACAGGGTCAAGGCGCTTCCACCAGGTAAGCACAGGGTCAAGGTGCTTTCACCAGGTAAGGATCCCTTCAACATAGCCTAGATAAACTTTTAGCCGCCTGCGACGAAAGAGGTTGCGGGTTCGATTCCCGCCTCGATAACTATTTGTATGACCTGCAAATATTGTGTCCGGGTGTTATATATGTATAATAAAAAAAATATCTATCTATGTAGGTATGTGTATTCTTTTAAGTATATCAGAAATCTAGCACCCGTAACACAAGCTTCGAGCTTACCACGGGGCTTGATGTTGCTGTGTGAATTGTCCAGCAATATTTATAATATAGCCAACGTCAATTGTTATGGCTTGGAAAGAGGGCTTAAATGGTAACTGAGTTTAATCATCAATCTCATTATAATAACAGTTGGATGACGAACGTCCGCGAAGAATTCCTTAAGATTTCCAGTTTGATTTACGTTCCCACACCTGGGACACAGGGTCTTCTCTCTTAGAAGTGGGTTGTATCCACCGTTTATCAGCTGTTTTAACCATTATCATACTGTTGAGTTGAAAACGCGCGGATTTAATTCTATGACATTTTGGTCCTTTAGCTTTCTGTTCTATCTTTGACCTCATGATCTTATATATTCCACAGAAACCTCGGTTCTATCTTTAAAACAATTATGCAACTGCGTAAGCATATTACACACTCGTGATAGTTTCAGTGCCTGCGAACCATCTGTTAACTTCGTAACTGTCGGGCATTCAGTTATAGTTTGCAAGCATTAAACCATACCAGCTTGTGCGCTAGTTCTGTAATTGGGTCCGGATAAATGTCACAAGTTCATAATATAATATTGCAACTGCTGAGCCTTTAAAAACGAGTAGATAGACGTTGCGGGTCTGCCACTAATCTGATTAAATTAGCCAGTTCTGGTTACCTAATGATGCTCTGAGTCTGAGTTAAAAGAATTCTATGAAACATTGAAAAGATATCATGTTTCAATGATTATATTAGTATTTACACTATGTATTTAAACATATTTAGGCATAAATTGGTAGGTAATACTTGTGTGCTGCACAAGTTTAATATTTGTGCAAACAGATTGCACATTTCAAAATGTAAGCTATAGTCATAAACCTCTGAGAATTTACGAAATTGGTTATTGCCAATTGTAAAATGTTGGCACCTAACCACGGACGAAATTCATGCTGGCAAATTTTAAGGTTTTTTTATTACCTTTTGATTACTGACGCATGAAATTTTATTATAGAGGTCGTACTAGCATATTCAGTAGATATTCATCAGAAATATAATTAATATGCCATACAAAAGAAAAAAGTTCATCTTAAATAAATTCAATCGCTCTAACACATCGCTTACTGATCTTCGTGTAATGTGTGTAATGGGTCATACTTCTGTTTATTAATTTTATTTTAATTATTTCAAAAATCAACGGTTTAAGTATACATAAATAGAATTTTAAATAGTTACATGGAGATAATGGGAGGTTCTCACGAGAAGAAAATTTATCGAGTTTGTACTTAGTAATATTGTACTGTTTGTTAAATATATTTAATCACAAGCAATATAACAGTTATGTTTTAATGAACTTTGAGGACTTATAAAAATATACTGCTTAACATATTGATCAACTTAATTTTTTCAAGTTATTGATAATTGCAGTGAGTATTTACAATATATTTATAAAATCTTAAATTTCTAATTCTATAATATACATAAAACACAGCTTTTTATATAAGCCTACATTCATTTTCTTTTTGTATGACTTAAAAAAACAATCTAGATGTCGGCTCTATATTTCTACTTTTAGCAACAGGAAATCATAATGCAGAGCCTCATATCATAATACATACCTAATGTCCGTCACGTAACGGAAGTTTTGTTTTGTTTGTCGTTATATCAATATAGTTCTGTTTGTCGACGCATTGTAAACTGAGTTGACCGGTTGAATTAATGTCGCTACATGACGACTTAGTTTAAAATTGTAGCTCTGGTAGAGCTAGCACCTGATATATGCTAATCTACTTTAACAGATTTTTTAACCTACACAGGTCCCAATCCCAACAATGCAACTCGTACGAGTACATATCATGTTCCACTGGGGGCGAACAATACAATATTATATTCGTAATATAACATATATTACGAATATAATTAACACATTATATCGTTCAAATATGTTATTAACATATTCGTCCTTATGTTTTATGTGAAAATATAAGAATAAAATAATAAAAAATAATACAAATTGCTTTATTGTAACACCAACAATATACAGGACAATACACAATACTAACTCTATACCAACCCTGGTACATTTTACACCTAACACCAGTTTTTGCACTAACGCCTAACAGAGACCGGTTTTTAAGCAACGGTTACGTATATAATGAATTACAAGGTCACGAAATTTCAAGGCGAAAGTACTATCGTAAGTTTCGGCTTTGTTAAATAAAAAGTTGTTTTAAGCTTCATAAATTATAAATTACATGAAGAATTACAAATAAAATCATAAAATAGGTAACTGGTCTAATGCTAATTCGCCGCGTAACCAAGTGATTTGATGTCTCTTATACTCATCTTCAAATATTTTAAGGTTTAAAAACCACAATTGAAGGCTTTCAAAATGTACCCAAAAATAATGTTTAGTTTCTTTTTACATCGCATGCTTACCGCATACACAACAAAACTTTCGCTTTCCAAATTATATTCATTGTTTTTTCCTTTTAATTTTTCGTTCATATTTCATATCGTGTAGTAATTGTTGCTATTGTCTCTGTCCAGCTTCGCTAATTGTATCTGCATATTGCGATCACGTATTGCAGTTCAATCGACTTTTTAGCAACATTGTTTAATCAACGTGCTTTATTCTTTTACTCATTTTTTTGCCAAGCATATTTGAACCCTCTGTCAATGTCTGTATAATTTACTTGCTTTTTAAATAAGCTTCACATGCAACTGAGATATACTCGTATTTTATTTCGACTTGAATTAGTTACATAAGTATACTACTTCTACTCAAATAACAATACACTATCGACTCTGTAGTCGATGTTATTAATAGTATGTTAGGATTATCCAGATAATACTCTACGCTTTGCTATTTTTAATATTTTTTGTGCTTAATAAATGATCATATTGCCTCGGAATAACTATTTGTATGACCTGCAAATATAATGTTCCGGGTGTCTGGGTGTTATATTATGTATAATAATAAAAAATCTATCTATGTACATATGTATACCTATTCTATTAAGTATTTCAGAAATCTAGCACCTACGGGTGCTACAAGCAAATAATTAGAGTCTACACGGGACTAGATGTTTCTGTGTGAATTTTCCAGCAATATTTATTTATTTATATTAAAGACAAGGTTCATTGCAGGTCACGATGGATACATGTCATCTCCGGAGCGCACGGCTGCTCGGGCGCCCTATGAGGACCCTTACTACACGCAGTTCCTAGGCCCCGCGGGCGCTCGCCAGGCCATCACTCCCGTCATCGACGAGGAAAATGGGTAAACATCATATTATATAAGACATAATCATGATTAAGAAATATATTGAGACATGCATCGAATACCTTGACAATTGGAAACCATTATGTTGTCTTAGAAACAAATTTCGAAGACAGCATAGTGATTTTCATAAAATTCAAAGGTACACTCGTCTTCAGAGTCTTACGCGCCATGCTTTTTACAGCGACACGGTTATAATCGACGATAACTACCAAATGTACGGAACCATGGTTGGCCCGCGTCCCGTGCCGCGAGCTCCGTTCGACTCTAGGTGAGTGCTATTAGGATTAACCATTATGAAACGCTTACATAACGCAAGTCGTAATTACATAACGCATGGTGCAACCGTTTTGCCATGGCAATGTGAATTATGCGAAGGGCTTAGTTGAATGGAAGCAAATTTGCAGAGTGACACCACAAATGGACGAAATGCAACGTATAAGAGTAGAAAAGATGGAGAGGCAGTTGGCTAATCTGACGGGGTTGGTGCAGAAGGCTCTGCAAGCGCCCCCCGGCAGCGGCACTCCACCGGCCGCCGCGCCGCGCGACCTTCCCTACCAGCGCACCGGCCCAGGTAAACGATTAACCTAATTGATGTTGCGTGACCAACAACACTGTGTCTAACAATTCAAACAACCCAATTGACTATAATGAAATGAAATCGCGTCGAGGTGTGGCACTTAATGACCCGTCCTGCGTTTCCTGCACTCAGATGCGGCTCGGTACGCGACGACTGAGAGGCCTCCTAAGTTAGGGAGGGATAAATTTCGTAAGTCGCGATCAAATTCTTAACTGATGCATTACTAATGTCTGCTTGTAGGTACGCGGGTAATCGGAGGGCGCTTGGTTGTTTTCGTTTCGAGTAGATTATGACGAGCCTGTAGTCATTAGCCTGGGCGGTAAATAAAACCACAAATCAAAAGTTCTACCACATTCCATTCGCAAACTAGAAAACGCAAAGCCTAAGCTGCTTCCGCACATTTGACTTGAACAGAGAAAGTCGCTTTCACTCTTTAACTAATAAAGTGTACAGACAGTCAAACAATAACAACGCGCTTTGATGTCCTATTGACCAAGTTCTCGATGGTGACATTAGTAATGTATCGAGTATTGTGACCGTCCAGATGAGACCCTATGCGCGCAGTTGCTTGCTTGCCAACTCGATGCGTGTTATTGTATCCTTGTTTCCGGCTTTCATCAGACTGATTGTATTAGGAGGTTGTTGTGCCGAATTTGTGATTTCGTGTACGTTGAAGTTCTATGTGGCCTTGACTGCCATCTCGAGGGGCGACATTGAACTTCACCTGATACAATCGTCGATTTTGAAACTCATCTCAAATCATGAAATTTGATTCATCAATATTGAATGTTCTCGTGTGATTTCTAATATTTTTGATTGATTTGTATTGTATCATGTAAGTTGAGCGAAGCGCTTTTTGGTAGAGTAGCGCCGTGTACCGACATTATGCGATCATTTGTATCTAGTTTTCATCGACAGCTAACTGTAGAATAGAACCGTCGAAGTGATTGTGATGTGATCCTCATCGTGGTGTTTATGAATCAGTTTCTCATGTAAATATAGCATCGGTTAAAACTTCTTTAAATTCATTGTACAAGTACACAAGCCCTGCCCTGATAACTCATTTTCGATTTGGACCACCGACATTCCATCACACAGAAATGCACTTAATTTTACACACGATTTCGCCTCTTCTATTCTAACCACACACGGCAAATGATACAAAGTATGTGAATGAAATCGTCTCCTTGTAGGCACATACTTAGATTACCAAAATAGTTAGCTGCATTTAAAGTTTGCATTTTACTTGACCGGATATCATTTGTCTTTCAGAGAAATCAGTCTCGTTTGAGAAATCAGTATCATTTAGCGATGACCCTCCAGATATGAATTCACCCAAACAGCACTCACCTCAACATTCAGGTATGCATACATCATTTAACTAAGAGGTTCTCGTTGGTACCGTGGTGGTGGGAGCATTGAGGATAACTGTGTCTCTAAAAATCGGCAAGGTGTCAACATTACATTAGGTCTTAAATATAAACTAGAGTAATAGCGTGTTGGACCTGTTCTTATATTTTATGGTTATTTTTTTATTTTACAGTAAGAAACAGAAATAAGAAATATCAAATTAAATACACTAATTAAGTATCGGAATTTTACAACCAAACGTGTTCTACATAAATGTATAACACGTCACATTTCATGTTATTAGTATTAATATTTATGTCTATAAATTTTTTCAAACTGACATTAATTTGTTCCACATTTAAATCTATTTAACTGCGAGTGAAATCTTATTCCGATCATAAATTTATATATTTCTAATGTTTCGTTGACACTTCGCTTATTCTAACGGTAGTTAGTATTCCCACTGTGGTGTATAAGTTGACTGTCCTTTAATGAGGTAATTTAATAACAATTACATATATAACTGACTTTTTATACCCCATTTTATTGAATGTTATATAAACCTGAATGCAGTCTGAAAGATGTATTTACAAATATTGTTTCGAATGCTTTTAAATACGTTTGTACTATATGCCCTATTGTATACAATCTGTATGTAATGTTGTCTGTCTCGTCTAGTATCATGCAACATGAAATGTAAAAATTTACAATCATCCTCGTATATTCGTCCACAAAGTCCTTTTATATAAACTGATTGTAACTAAATAAGGCATTCATTGTTCCAATTCTATGTAATGGGTTGTCCTTTGTTATAGTAACTGGATATATCGGTGACATAATCATTTACTGTCTTAGCCCTTCGGAAGGCGGAATATTATGGAAATATAATGCCTTCGCTTCAAGCTAATCCCCTGCTCGTACGAACTGTCTATCATTCTTGTAGTTATTGTCATAACCATGTTCATAATTCTTGAATTTCTTTCCGCTTACTTCTTTGCAATAGCTGATACGAAACCGACAAAACCTGCAATAAAGTCTTCAACACTGCCGCGGACATCGTCGCAAGGTAACCCAGCGGCCATCACTAGTTTACTTTCAAAAACTATAACAGCATCTGCACATTGAACCATCTCAACTTTTAACCCTCGAATGCTGATATAGTTTCCTAAAGTAAACTCTTGGTAGTCACAATGAACTCATACACTTTGATCTCGCAATTGTTGTACGTCTTGCAACCGTGGCTTGTACTAACTGTAGATTCATTGTTAGTCTGTGTCTAGCGAACCGTGGGTTAAGGTCAAAGAAGTTTTACAACTTACAACTTTATAACTGCCTGTTATAACTGTCTGAATGGCTGCGTTTATGTTTCGAACTCATTGACTCGTAACTTTTATGCAATATGTGCCAGATGAAATGTATTTTCTAGAACATATCATTATAAATAACAAGGGTATCTTCCCATTGCTATTTCTGAATTAAATTAACAAGATACAAGTTTATTTCTGTTTTAGCAATAGGTAATAAGGACAAAACTAGTGAGTACTTTCATACTGGTTTAATAAAAAAGTAGGTTAAATATTGAGAATAATCATGAATAGCTAGTTAATAAAATAAAGTAATCACGTTGTACGTATTATAACAGTCAGTTATTGAGATTTTTTTTGTTTCCATAACATAAATTGGGGAGAAGGTAATGAAGCATGCTTGCTCCACGCCCAATCGCGCGTAAAAATGACAAAACAAAAATAGCGTTGGTGAGCATGACCCTAATTACTTTGTTTTGGCTCCGAATTCCATAATAAAAGATAATGACTGCTTTTTGTTTATTGTTTCTAACGAGATTCCTTCATAACATAGTTTAATATAAACAGTCCTAAGGCCTATTCCGTTTGGATTGTAAATTCGTGATTAAACTTTTGGCACTGGTAATTTGTAATAAAAATCTTGTATTCAGTAAAAGTATTCTAATTATTATTCAGAACTAAAACCTTTTCTGTGAGTAAAATTCTCTTACAGAAATATTTTTAGTTCTGAATAATAATTAGTACCTACATTATTATATGTGAATCCTTGATCAAAGTTTATATTTATTTCTAACGTCTGCGACGAAACAGCTGAAAAAATCCAACGTAAAAAATGTTCCTGGTTTTCCCGTTTATCCATTTTAATGTTTTACAAATTATAATTTTAATCTTTAATCTAATTTTATATAAATATCGTTCCATTATCAACATACCAGAAGGCAAATTAACTAATCTATGAATTTACTGCCAAATTGAATTGGAGACTCTTTAGTATTTACGGTGAATCTAAGTGAGCGTATTTTCAGTCGAACGTTTCATAAGTCTGTAGAGACATTATTTTACTCGTCGCAACGTAGAGAAAAACGCTCCTTTGGATAACCAAATAAATAAACAACTAAAATAAACACCTAATTAATCACGTTCTCTGGAAAATCGAAAGTAGCACTGCCCTTTATGATAAACAGCGTAGGTAAGTGCATCGCGGCATATTTCAAGGAAATGAATTTATCCAGATAGATCTCGCTTAGCATATTTGTAAAGCGAGATTTATCTGGATAAATTAATTTCCTTTTAGCTTAGCTAATTACAAATATGCTAATAACTCATTTTCACAAAAAATGTCACCTATGCTGTTTAGGTGAGTACGGCAGAGCAGTGAGCTTGGCTTTTTCTTTGCGAGATGTTTGGATGGTGAGTGAGGGTGTGGTGCGTTTCAGAGCGCGACCGCTTGAAGCCGGCGCCGCCGCCCAAGCCGGCCGGGCTGTCGGGACAACAGCTCACCATGGTTCCCCAGAGGATGATCGGCATCAACGTATCATCAGACTTCTTCCATCAGCTGCGGCTGCTGCAGAAACAGAGCAGGGATCTCAGGATTGAGGTGGGTCTGTGGTCTTTGCAAGATGCAAGAAGATTACGTTTCGTAATGGAAGAAATTGTTTCACATTTGTGTCTGATAGGACTCTTCAGCTTCTGACGAGGACTATCTTCTGCCGGAGTAAGAATATAATTTTGTGTAATTAGTAATTTTTTTTATCATATTTTAAAATACTGTACGATGATTTTTGTCCATTTCAAAATGATTGAAGAAAATGAAGTTCTTCGTAATGCTAGATACCTTTTTGCAGATATATGTAATGTACCTTCAAATTCTCTGAAACTTATTTTAAGATAATTTATATTTTAGAGTAATTTCCACTAGTACTTTGATCGCGTCTTCGAATAACTAAGATATTCGAGCAAATTTACGAAGTGGGTATTAGTTGCTTAGGAACCGCGGCGCAGTTACGTGCCCGTTTAATGTTCAGAGAGCTTACGACATTATAAACTGTAAATAAATATCGTTTGATATTCTGCGGCTCATTTTACATACAAATTCAACAAAAATGTTTACTGTTATTATTATGGGCTCGATTTATGTTTATTTCCTTTTGCCTTTGTGCAAATAAAACATTCCGTTGTTGCTTGTTGATCATTTGTTATTTATTATGATATAACACGAAATTGATAACATGACATGACAAAGTAATCATTTTTGGATTTATAAAAATATTTGAATAGTGAATGTATTATGTATTTATGCTATTATGTATGTTTAGGTACTAAATAACCAAGCTTAGCTTGTATTTTGGTTAGCAAAACATCAAAATTTTCGAAAATTTTTGGAGTAACGAGTTCTGGTTTTAAGCCAGCGATATATTATGTAGATAGATTACCCGCTAATATTATGATATAATATATAATATCTGTTGGTAGACTCGCAACCTGCGGCGCTCGACTCTGGGGCACGCGATGCAAATGCGCCAGATGATGGGCGAGACCATCGTGCAGATCGGGACCTTGGCCGAAGCCTTCGCAGAGTCGGATCCGGACACGGTAATACATTTACTTATGATTCATTATTTGATTATTTATTGTCTATAAGGCCGTGTCAATCAGACACGCGGAGTTTTATACTTATTGGGCCGAATACGGATATAAAAAGTGAAACGAAAGCGGATTTTTAAAATAAAATATTATTTAGGGCCGAATACGGACATCAATTCAGGACGAATGCGGATTTTTTTAATGCGGGCCGGTTATCACGGGACGAATACGGACTAAATCCTTTTATTTTATACTAATCTGTATTGGGAGAGGGAGTCGTGGAGGGATCTGGAGGAGGCCTTTGCCCAGCAGTGGGACACTACAGGCTAATCGTAATCGTAATTTATACTAATCACTACTATCAACATCATCATCTTCCTGCCCTTTTCCCACATTATGTGGAATCGGCACAACATGTTTGTCCTTTCTTTCCATTTTCCTCTGTCAGCCATCATATCTACACCCACTCCTTTCTTACATATCATCTTTCACACAGTCCATCCATCTAGTTACTCGGTACAGTCGGCCAAGAAAGTGGTCTACCAGTTTTGCCAAACATTTGTTTTTTGTTTCTGTGCGATGTAATGATCGATTTGGTTGATTTTTCTAACATAATTTAACAGACGTACAAACGTCAACCGTATGATGCTAGACCACACTTTTTGCTGACTGTAAATACTATATACTAAAGAACTGTCCTAACTTTAAGTTTGGATTCGTTATTTTGCTCACGTACTCTCTCTCGCCTATAGTCAGTTCTGAATGTTTTATAAGAAAGGGCATGTTTTCCAGCAAATCAGTCGCGAAGAGGAGATCTACCGCCAGGACATGCTGCTACTGGAGAACGACCTTTACGAGCTGGAGGCCACCGTGGAGCGGCTGCGCGGCCAAGCTGCCAACAGATACAAGTATTTGATAAGCCTTACTTGTTTTATAACAACGGGAATTACTGTCGTATCGATCAGCGCGAGCGGCAAGGAGATGGAGCACCACTGAGCGCTCAGTCCTCCAGATAAAAGAAAGAAAGAATGAAAAACATTTAAGCCTCGAGCAGACCGGATGCGTATACGTACACGTAAGCGTAGACGTGCACGTACGCACGTCACGTTACGCAAGCAGTGTGTCCTGTCTCTTACATTTCCATACATTACAACTCAGAGGTACGTGCACGTCTACGCTTACGTGTAGGTACGTATACGCAACCGGTCTGCTCGAGGCTTTATTTGAGATACATACAAACAAGAAATATAGAAAAGATAAACAAAAAACTAATAATAATAACTTGTATCTCAAGAAGGTAAAGGTACCTAGGTAAGGTCAAGATGAAGACATCTCTTGATTATGGAGTCGAAACGTCGAGAGTTCCAACTCCGGTATAATTACGTGAGTAATTCCCGTTGTTATAAAATTAATACTAGTGTGTAACTCGCGAAAAAAATTGATACGGAATGTAACATGGGTACTCAGTCTATTAAACAATCTTATTCTATAACAATATTTACTTGCATATTGTATTTGAAATGGCGGGTACAAATTTTCAGACTATTAAAGTTTTAAAGAATGAATTTATCGTTTCGAGAAAATGTGCTTTATGAATCGTACGTGACATAGAGACATAGAGTTATTGAAGTTGGCGCCGGAGGAGTAGGTAGGTCATGTCTATGGAGCCACTACGTGATTGGATTTCAATCGGATTTCGATATAGAGTCTAAGAAACAGCGCGCAAGGCGATTATTAACTTTCTACAGGAAAATACCTTATTCCTGCGAGAATTCCATCACGTTCTCGAAATGTATTATTGAGCGAGACTCTATCCTGTCAGTTCATATGTTGTTCCCGAGTAGGTTATATGAAAACTTGATAATTATAATGTAGAGGTCATTTTAAAATCTATATTTGATCATCCACGATTTGTATTTGATTAATCGATTGGCAGTCTTCAACATTAGCAGATGTAGTCGCATTTTATTGAATTAGATAATGAATGTTAATCGGATTAACTCGGAATCGTTGATCGGATCGCATCTTTTACGAGTGAATTACGAAATAAATTATAGAACCTTAAAAAAACAAACTTAAAATGTCTCAGAACTTTCACTTTCTACAGGATTGTAACACTAAAATCATTAACACAATCTCACATTTACGACCATCGGTAATTGGGCATGTTGTTTTACGCGAATCTGTGCTCTATTTGTAGAGAGACACGGGTGAATATGGCGGACATTGAGCGCATCGCGATGGTGCTGTCTAAGAGCAGCAAGACGGTGGCTGATTGGAAGGTGAAGTTCCCGGTTCTGCAAGAAACTATGAAGGCGAAACTATCTGCTGAGATGGACAAGGCAAGTCGCTTAATTATTGTATTATCCCTCTGATAGTATTGTATTGGCGAATTGGACAAGGAGCGTTGATTGTTACGGTCATCAAGATGCCTGTTAAGCTTGGTGGTTAGATCGATTTCCCATAGATCTAATCAGGTTCTGATGGACGTTAATGGTTTCATTTGAAATAAACAAAAATTCAAAATAAATAAATAATGTATTCATATTTTCCGTTGTACCTGTAACAGCTTGATAAATACAGAATCTTTTTGCATACTGTTCTTTACAAGGTATTATTATTATATAGAAAAAAGTTCGACCACTCTATTTCCATTATTTTTCTATTTCAAACCCTGTATTTTAGCTCTCTGTTCGTACTCTGAGTTATCTCCATAACTTGTTGAGCTTCTCGGGTTAGCTCATAATTTAACAAGCTACTCACATAAGCCCTGGTTCATGTATCACTTTGCCGACTGCCTGAAACATCTGACTTGAGCAAGCACTAAGCGGTTTGTTTCATCATGCTGAGCTCTGCTTACTAAGCACAAGCTGGGTTTGGTTTGAGATTAATATTCTATGTTACATAAGTAGACCTCTCTATTAGGAGGAAGTGTTTTGTTCATAAATGCTAAACTAAGCTTAGAAAAATTCTCTATTTAAAAAATGAATTATATGTCAGCGAAATGTTGATTTTAAAATAATACTTTACACCCAGTCTAAATTGTCTTAATTACTCCTTGCCTAAAAATCTTACAGTTTCTAAATGTGACAATAAAATGAAAAATAAAACAATATCTATTACTGCGTCAATAGAGAACGGACTCGGAAATAATAAATAAGAGTAGTAAAACAAAAAAAAGTGGAACTGACTCGTGAAAGCCGTCAAAATACCTTTCAGATGTCAGTGGGAGGATATAGATAGGTATCATCATTATCATGATTAACGTAATTAAACGGTAGCTCAGCCACTTATAGCATTGATGTTGTCACTACATCAATAAATCACGATTGGCTGTCACTGTCATTATTACTATAACTATGTTTTTTGTATATTTGTCTGTAGGTGGTCCGCAAAGAGAAGATGCTGGAAGAAGAACCAGAGCGGCTGGAACTAGCTCTGAGACGCTGCAAGAAGCTCACCGGAACGCTGGTCACACTTAAAAGGTCCGTTTATTTCTACATTTATTGTTATGACTGATTGATATTTTATTCTCGTTTCAGCTGAATGATCATTAGTCATACATTTTAGTTTACCCATGTCATTGGTTATAAAGCACATTAAGAAGGCTTTTTTATATAAACTAAGTATTATGTATTTATTTATACAGTTATATTAATTACTATGGTGTGTAAAAAACGCAAGCGAAGCTGTCGGCGGGTCGACTAGTAGTCTAAATAAAATAAGCAAATGTTTCAACAACTCATAATCATAAAATAGTTTGCTCTGTTTCACGGCACCACAGAAAATCAGCACTGTAGTTGCTTATAGCTTCTGCAGCATATGCTGAGTGGTGACCGATTTGTGTCATTTTGTGTAATGCTTTTAGTTTTTAAGCTCAATGTAACATGAATTTAGATACAAATAAAATTATTTTATTGTTATTCTTAAAATATTCCAGACTGGCGTGCGTGCAAGAACAACGGCTGCCGATAAGCGACGGTCGGCTGTCCCCGGGCTCCTCGCAGGGCTCCACGTCGTGTCTGGCGCCCGAGGAGTACTCCGACCCTGCGCCACAGACCCCCAACAAGGTACCTACCCACACCACTACACATTACACACAGTTGGGAAGAACAATGCTACTGGAAATTATACTTAAACAAAATTCAGGTTAAAATAAATAAAAATTGAAACTGATAAGTTTATTTACCTACTTATGTTTAAAGCTCAGTACTCACATACGGTATTACTCGGTAGTTGTACTCGAAGTCGAGTAAAAATCAAAGTGTGGACCGCAAAACTCACAGAGTTGAGAGTGTGAGAACGTTGATTATAACTCGACTTCAAGTAAAACTATCGAGTAATACCGTATGTGAGTACCTACCTACTGAGCTTTAATGTGTTGTAATCATTATTTATGCTAAATTAAACATAAAAATCTAATATATACTACGTTCTCTATTCACACTGATTTAATTGTTTATGTCCTTCGATCAATAAACCAATATAATACCTACCATTAAATTTATTAAGGAAACAGGAAGTTTTCAGTTTTCTGAATTGAATTGTTTTCTTATAAGTATTTTTTTCAGTAACAATTTTCTTCCTAACACGTCTAACATTACCTACTAACATTACTACTATTAATATATCTATTAATGATACTTAAATTGCAGAATAAACCAGATGACTAGGATTATTTGATTTATTCATATTACCTACGCTTAACAATTGCAGGTTTGCCAAAAGTTATAAAATTTGCATTTTTTTCCAAGAATCTGTAGTTCAATTCTTATTTGCTCCCTTCACCAAACCTTTAGCTTTTATATTAGGTTCATATAAGTCAGGATGTTTCTCGCTGAATACACCGCTTTCTCTCTGAGCATGCTCCATTTCTTACCACCAACCTCTGCAGGCATGACTTTACTGAATTCTCTAGTGTTCCCATCATACCTCGTCCTCGAAAATCGCTTTGTTACATTGTTTGACCTATCAGTAGTTTTGTGCCTTATGAACCAACAACCCCTTGTATTCTGTGTTTACAAATTGGCTATAAATTCCTTCACCTATAGCAAAATTTGAAGTGCGTTGGCTCCCGGATTATTCAAAATTTCATCATACTCTGTCACAGGATAATATTAGGATAATACGTGGAAATGTACCTACGTGTGCAAAATAATTGCTCGGAAAAGTGCACGAAATTAGGAGTGAGCCAAATATCGACAGAGTGTGATGGTCCAACATCAGAATACAATTTCAGATTGTCTTGCACTCTACCCTGCAAAGCACCACCCCTGCTTCAGGAAAACAATGCCAATTTTACTCACACATGAAATTGTCATGATGACTAACAAATAGGCTAGAGTACCCGTCCCAATGGTTTAGAACTCTGCTAGGATCCATGTCTAGCGACTATTGTCGATCCATCGTGTGTACGCCTCTTAAATTGTATTTGAATGTAATATTTCAGTAATTAATTGATGCATTTCGTTTTCTGTCAGTTCGCGTGGAGAGAGCATAACCTGTTTCGAGAAGCAATTATTATAAACGAGTAATTCTTCGTCATCATTATACGTTTTAATTTTTATTTCTTTGATATTTTGATTAAACACGTCAGTATGTTTTTACCTTGGACTACTAATAAGTATACCTTTATATATCTTATTATTTGGATTTGTATCCTCAAGTTTTGCTGTAAGTAGGCATGTGGCACTGTGTACTAACGATGCTTACGTTTCGAATTTCGTTAGGACTGAAGTAGTTGGTTGATTTTTGTGGGAATTCAAATTATTTTTTGCCTTTTTCAGTTCTATCGTCACCACCGGTACCTATGCATGCATTCTCTACTAAATATGTACATACATTCTATGTTATTTGTTTAATGTTTCAATAAGAGGTATGTTTCTGTTTCTCTTGCAACAGAAATAATATCTTTTGTTGTTACATACATGCATGGCGATTATTTTTCTAAATTCCACACCGAACCACAAAACTAAAGAATATTATAATATCATCAGATACCTAAAGATATCATATAAGATTTAATTAAATTACGATAAAATATAAGTTCAAAATGACATGATTTAATTATATAATCTTGCTAAACAAATGTTATATCTTGCTCTCTTCATAGTTTATATAAATACAGTTAAAGTCAACCTCTATTACCAAAATTGAAATATTTTTCATGAAATTATTAGGTGCAGTAAGTACCTACCTAGTAACAGTTATGCAGCGTTATCTCAGAAGGAAAAATACTGTTGGTAATAAGATAATAAAACTAATTTAAATCTTATGTACAGCTAAATTTACAACAAAAAGTTTATTGGATGACACTAAGGCCTACTTGATTATAAATCAATTTCGTCCCGAATATTTTTGTCATTTTAAATAATAATTATGTTAATTAAGCGATACCATTTAACGCAAAGTTGATTTTAGGACACCCATTACACATACGAACTTTTGATTTCAGAACATGATTAAATTGTTAACATTCTAGAGTTGTTATTAAAAGATGTTTATCTAATTATTATGCGGGTATAATTTCATGCAACAAGTAAGTGCTACCTGGCATAATATTTATATAAGTAGGTAGCTGCTTAAGTGAAAAATTTTATGAATATTTTATGAAATTACTGATGACACGTAAAAAATACGTACCAAATTAATAGCTTCGTATAAATAACAAAAAAATAAGTATTTCCGCCTATAGTACTTCCGGTAACACAACCGTGACACGGCACATATATACATACTTTGCATGGTTTTATGTTTATCACTTTGCTAAAAGCGGGGTTTGCCATTATTAAGGATATTTAATATTAATATTACGATATATTACTCATGAAAAATGTGCAAAATAATTTATTGAAGTTATACTTGATTATTTTAATTTGTAGTATCTAGGTAATTTAGACTTTGATTATGGTTTTGAAGTGTCAAACCCTACTTTGTAGATATAAGGTTAATGGCCTTTTTTTTGTACTTCAAATTTATAATATTCACAATAATAATTATGCATGCAGCAGTATTTTTATAGGTACCTATATACTTACTTAACAGGGCAGTAGGTCAACATTATGGCCAAATTCTATATTTGGGGTGCAAAAACATAGTCAACCAGTATCTCTTTTCAGAACCGTATTGAAGTCGAAGTGTAAGGTACGATAGTGTGATTGAAAGTTTAATTTTTTTTGGGTAGACGCTTCCAAAAAGTGCGTTTCTGTAGATATAAATGGCGTAGGTACTTAATTACCTAAAAAACAAACTAAAACCTAAAAACAGATTAGGTAACTTTTTTAAATACTTTGTGCCCGAAAATAGTCTTTAAAACAGAAGAAATTTATGCAAAAAATACTGCCCTAATTATATCAATAGGACCTTGTATATAAAACGGATGAAAAACTCCTTTTTTTTTCAAATAATTATTACTTAATTAATATTAAAATACTTCACGATTAGTTCTTGTAACATTGTACAATGCACCTACTAAATAAATCTTGGTATTTGATCACATTTTTCATTGTAAATTTTAGAATTATCTCGGTAAAACGAATCATAAATTAATAATTATTCTGTGTTATAATTTTATGAGATAATTGAAGTTAAAACCTCTTACTAAATAAATGTGCAAACAGATACCAATTTAGTGTATGAAGCCTGTTTTACACTGTTGGTTCTATGTGCTTGATCATGATTAAACAACACAGATTTTAGAGATTAATCGTCGAAGTTATGTACGTGAAATTATGCTATGGCTGACATAGTAGAATGGGCTTTAATAGCATGTTATTGTTCACAGTGGCTTATTAAAATAGTTTGTGCATCTGGCTGTTTTCTGTTCTGTTGCAGCACATTCTCAGGAGCAGCTCACAGCCCAGTACCTTCGGAAACCAATGAAATGCCTAGAACCTAAATCCTAACCTTAATTTACCCCGTTTCCCAATTGTTCATGTTGTACGGCGCGAGAAATCCACCGTCCTTCTAGTTGACTATGAAAGATATAACGCACCCATGTGCCTCTGTCCCACAATTGGCCTTAGTAATTAGAACTAACCCACACGACCGGATCACAGGTAATTTTATTCCAAATTTATTGCAAATGCTTTCACTCGTATGTGCAAGTCGGATCAAAAGTTTGTTCTCACTTCAACTGTATAATTAGATAGTTAGCATTCACTTTGGCTTTTAGAAATAGTTTTGGGTTTAAGGTTGCTAAAAGACCGAGTAGTTTGTTTTTCCAAATTTGGTAAATTTTTTTGGCACTTGTTGATATTTTTGACTAATGGCAAAATCATCACAATTGTTAAGAGTGAAATTAATATTCTTGGACAAATTTTCATGCATTTTATGGACACGATATTTGTTGTTTGATATCTTTCATAATCACAACTAAAACGTATTTAATTACATACTATATTTTATGATTTTTATCGTTTATATTCACCGGTATGATTTGTTCTATATCGAACACCGTTTTAGTTTGTTCTCCTCGATAGGCTGCTGAAATATTCATGTTGTCTTTGAATAAAGTGTTTGGTAGTCTATCTAGTTCAAATTCAATCGAAGTAAAGCACATGTACACAATTTCTTATTTCAGCCGAAAAAGTCGTGTGAAGTAGAAGCACTTATCGTTTTTAATTCTTTATTCGAAGACAACGACGACACAGGCATTCGCCTTTTATTCTATTTTAAATTGTGTATGAGTGTCTCTTTTATTTTATGTGAAATCTAAATGTTAAATCTATCGAATGAGTGTTTAATGTTGAATGTAATGTCGTGAACCTATGTTATAAAAGCGCAATTGCAGAACGAGATCATCAAAATTATCCCCCCGACATCAACCACACATTTCAAAATATAATATGACAATATTTACTACCCAAATTACACATAAATCCCCGATTTTATAGATAAAATTGGTTTTAGTTTATTGATTGGCTTAATTGTACAGTCTTTTGCAATCGCGCTTTTACTGCACTAGGCGATGTTTGGAGAGAGCTAGAGTTGGTGGCGTGCGCAGGGCGGGGGCGGGCGACCGCTGCGAGGAGACGTGCGACCCGAGAACGCACTTGATGCGCTACTAGACGAGCTGCAGACGTTCGCGAAGCCGAGCGGGGCGGGGGGTGCGGGGGGCGGCGGGGCGCGGGGGGAGCCGCCGCTGCGCCGCCTCGCCTCCTACCCCTCCGGCAGCGACACGGACGCGTCGCCGCCGGTGCGCGCGCGCGGCCTCCACCCGCCCAAGCCGCCCGTGCCGGAGCGCCATCCCGAGCTGGCGGCGCTGGCCGGGCGCCGCGCGCCGCCGCCGCCGCCGCCGCGCACCACGTCCCGCTCGCCGCTGGCGTCCCCGCCGGCCGCCGACTCGCCCGAGGAGGCGCCGGCGCGCCAGGCACTACTGGAGCACCGCCACCAGGAGCTGCTGAAGAAGCAGCGCGCGCTGCAGGAGCAGTACGCGCGCCTGCAGATGATCCAGCGCGGCGCCGCGCAGCCCGCGCCGCCGCCCGACCTCAAGAAGACCGGCAGCGAGTCCAACCTGCTGTCCAAGATGAGCCTGAACCTGGCGCTGACGGGCAGCATGACGCACATCAGCGCGGCCGCGGCCGACGCGCCCTCCGCCGACCGGCCCCTCAACGATACCGAGGTCTCCATCAACAAAGTGTACGAGACGGACATACTATGACAATGCTGTGAAAGTGACGGTCGCCGACAAACACTCGTCAGTGACAAAGTGCGTTAGTTTAATTGAGTTGGTGATGGTGCAGGTCTCGGTATCAGACGGCCGGAATTAATAAGTCAAAGCATTTATTTTCTTCGTATCGTCGTTTCGTTTCTTAATATCAGATCGATGTGGTTCTTTGTAGTTTTCGCGTTACCAATTATGTACTTATTATGTAAACATAGTTTGTGCCAATTTATGATGTAACTTGCAGTCTACTCTTACTTTAGTGTAGCTATTACTATTAGACGACTATTTTCTTTCAGTGTTTCCAGGTTTCGTAGCTAAATCAAGAAAAAACAATAGTCAATGTCAAAATTCCAATAAAAAACAAAAGATTATTTGTTTAAAAATTTACAACGAGATTTTAGTAAATCGATTTTAGATATCTACGCCTATAAGGCAGTTTAGGTTAATTTAGTTAGATTTTTAATTCAGAAAACCTTTAATTCAAGGTTATAGTTCTTTAAAACATTCCATTTACAAGTAGGGAGCAGTATTAACAGATCTTTGTATTCTTATGAAAGAGTAGGACGGTACCTACCAACGTAACACCAAGTTTGCTCGATGCGAGGCTGTAAGAAGAGTGTATGTTTATCCAATAATAGCTGCCGTTATATTACCACCTCGGAAACACTGATTTTAACAACGACTTATTATCTAGATAGTTAATCTCGTGCTTACCATTATCCCCTAAAGTAAAAGATATTCGATGTGACTAGATCCTACCGCAGTATTGTCTACAGTTATTAAATGTACCTACCTAGCTATTCCAAGCAACTTATTGTTTGTTAAGTTTAATGATAGTTTTACGTGCTTTTGTGTGCTTTTCAATTTAAAATGAGTTTAGGTGCTTCAATATAGGTAACCTTAAAAGGAAAGTTTAGTATCTACATTAGCTATTTGTTTAAAATAAGTATTATTATAGTTATTATTATACCAATATTGTTTTGCGTATAGAGGTATTAAAAATAATTTGGTAACTTTTTGTGCTTGCACCGATGACATATACCTACTCCTTAGAATAATATTTAACATCTGTATGTACGTGAAATGTAGGTTGTAGTAAATGAAATTAGCACATATTTGGCACCTGTTTTAAGCTCTTACGCTTTATAATACCTATCCACAAAATCTAAGGACTAAATTTCATTTTGTTAAATCTCCACAGATTTTAGTTAATCTTACAATTTGTGTTATCCATTTTTGAATTGTTAGTATTTAGCGTCTGTGAGTTATTGAGCCATGTGCGCATAGGAGCATTTTGAAGGATATTGACTAGCCGTTTTGAATAATCTCGATGTAATCCCTAGCTATGTATCCCGTTACTCTCCAAGTCACGTATTCGCAATAGATGTCTCTCTGCTGAATTGTATTGTTCCTGAAAACAGAATATAGAGAAGTATCTATAGTTTTATTCAATGTTAATAAGTGTTTGTCTAACCTATTAGATAAATATACCTACTAAACAGATTAGAATAATTTCTCTTTCCGTAATTGTAGATTAAAGTAGATGTAAAATTGTATTTATGAAATGCTATCTATACATTGCAAATTAAATAAAAATACCTATATCGTGAACAAAATGTTGTTTTTTTTTAACTTGCCATCCTTGGACCATAGTCTAGAATGTCTTAAGGTAACAAAAGGCAAACCAATTATTATCTATCGTAATATTAGTTGCAATGAGAATAATCTACATATTAGTTGTTTAACTTCAAGCACTTAGGAATTTTGGAAAAAAAGATCCTTCCTAAAGATAGAGCTACCTCTATTTGAATGACAACCGATGAAGGTAAGTATACATACGCGACAACTACTTTATGTGGCGAGTTCTTAACACAGTTCTTAACAACGGAGGTAGGCGGCGCTACATTAATTATTCATGTTCCCTTTTGGGGCAGCTCGTTGAGACTTCGGGAGACTTCTATAGGTATTCAGGAGGTCTATAATAAAGTATGATATAACTTTTATGACTCGTTTCATAATTATTTGATTAATGATAATTACTTTTCAAACACTAAATATCAGTTGGAAATAGGATCATCAATGAAACAAAATATTTTGTCACAAGTTATGTATTGAATCGGATACTCAAACCCGGTACTTTATACAGGATAGATTAGTACAGTGGCAGATTACAATCAGCTTTCAATACAAAGTACCTTACACTTTATTACACCTAACACCGATAAAACAGCGTCAAATAATTATAAAATAACTGATATAATGAAAATAAAGAACATTTTAAAATCTCAGCAATTTGTGCATAACGCAGATTCTATTCGCAATTAATACTTAAGATTATTATAAATACATACTGTCAGTTATGATAATATGAACAATAAAAACGATAAAACAGAGTCTAACAATAATAAAATAAGTGATGTGATATGAAAAATAGATACCTAAAATAAAATCTAATCAATTTGTGCACAAGGCGGATTCATTTTGCAATAAATCATTAAAATTGTAAATGGTGTGATGTGTATATATAATTTTATTATTTAAAAATGTATAACACTTGTAATGAGTACCTAAAATTATTATTAATACATACTGCCAGTTTGATTCCGGGGAGCAATATCGTCAAAAAAGCACATAATTTCAAATAATACTACACATTCTCAAGATGACCTGCCCGTGAAACTCACTAAAGAATAACTAATATACTTAATTTAATTAAAATAGCGATGATAACTTACAATACAAGATTACAATTTTGCTTTTGGTCATAAATCAGGACAAGTTACATGCTAAACTTATAACTATAATATACAAGTGTTTATAACAAATACATACAAATTAGGAATAAGCATGAAATTTTTATTACAGTTAAAATCACAGTCCATACTCTAAGAACGACCACTCTAGGAATAATTAAATAAAGTGTGTTTATGACAAGCTTGCCGTTTAATACTCATGGGTCCTACGCATGGCTTTCACGTGATGCTTGTAAGGAAAGTGAAGGATTAACCGAATCCCAGAAACGACATAAACTTGCAAATGAAATTCAATGAGCCATACGTTACACTTTCACAATAAGGTATTTTCATATTCCCTCTCACACATCGCTTACAAGGTGGGTATATTGACTATAGAGCAAATATTTAACGAGTCACAATCCTACATTTACTTTGCAAGGAAATGTACACACCGTTAGATCTATGTATTTGATGCCTTTCTTACACAACATCATGTCCATTGGAAACAAGAGTTCAGTAACACTTTGTTCTTATAATCACAAATAGGTATCTAGCTTGAGTTTGACACAACTCACAACTAGACGTTAAAGTCTTTGCGCATAAACGCTATATCTAAAATTGTGATGACGTGATGATCGGGCAAATTTGGTAAGTTTCTCTCAGAATAAGTTAATCGTAAGCGGTGACATAATGATGCTGGGAAGTATTGCCTTTTTAAGCTGCATTTAAGAGCCTTACCATTATTTTATGTTCATAGCGCCACCACAATGTCAGTTGGTATTGGTAGGAGTAGTAAGTGCATAGTGGAGGCCTAGGGCTCCGCTGGCGACCGCAGCGAGTTGAGGACGTGGGCGTGTCCCGCCGGCCTACGCCGCTCCAAGAACGTCTTGAGTTGCGCGCACGACAGCTGACTAGTGGGGGCCTGGGGACAACATACGGTCTTATGATAATATAATATCGACACTTCTTACGTATAATTGTGTATCTGCAAAACACCAATTTAACAGGAGAGCGTTTTAAATATTATACGACCAGAAAAAACGAACTTAGAGTAGACTTTTTTTTGTAAGTTATAATGATAGACTGGCATGTGTAGATGCCAAAAATGCATCAAACGTATAAGTGTGTATCTGGCAGTTACACGAATATACGTAGGGAGTATCGATATGACAACTAGTTTTTGAAAATTCGTAAATAATGTAACAAAATAAGACAAATGAGTACGGTAGGGGTCACGTCGCCACGTGATCTCATTTAATAATAAAGGATGAAATTTTCGACAAGGCAAGCAATTTGTTTTTTGACTTTTCCAGTCATCAATCTAGCTTATTCCAAACCTTTCCTGTTAATAAACAGGATCAGCAACGATCAAATTGTAAATTAGTAATCTCAGAAAGAAGATAGATATGAATAAATCCTTAGTTTACTTTGAGCAGATTTAACAGTAAAGGTATTGATAAACTGGCTGGTTTTACTAAGTAAGTTATCAGGTTTGGGTTTTGCAGGCTCGGTATTTAAATGGATAGAATCTTATCTCTGAGAAAGACAGTTTTACGTAGTATTAAGTGGTTTAGCTTCAAAACCATACATGATAAAGTCGGGTGTCCCGCAAGGCTCCCTCCTTGGCCCAACTCTATTTAACATTTTTGTTAATGACATTACTAATCGTTTCACAAACTCAATTCCACACATGTATGCAGATGATCTTAAATTTGCTAGGGTCATTGATTCTGAATCAGATGTTAAGCTTCTCCAGGAAATGGTGCAATAATAACGGGATGTTACTAAACAGTTTATTAATGAAGCAGAAGTCGAATTTGATGATGTTTACTGTCGTCTCCTCGATGGACTCGTCTAGAATGTCGGTGGTGGTTACCTCTTGGAACCAGGGGTCGTCGAGCGCGGGGCGCGGCGCGAGGCGGTGCGCCGGCGCGGGCTCCAGCAGGCCGCGGATGAGCGCCTGCGCCCGCGCGTCCACGCCGCCCCAGTGCTCCGCCGGGAAGCAGTAGTCGCATTTGATGATGTTCGCTGTCGTCTCCTCGATGGACTCGTCTAGGAATGGTGATAACTGGAATACAAATTAATAAATAATCAAATATTGCCGGACAATCCACAAAGCAACATCTAGCACCGTGGTAGCTCGAAGCTTGTGTTACGGGTGCTAGATTTCTGATGTACTTAATAGAATACATACAAAGATATCTATGTATGTAAAAATATCTATATAGATATTATGTATAGTAAATAATATCTATATAGATATTTTTTACTATACATATAAACTAAACCCAGAATACCCGGAACAAATAACTGCAGAACGTACAAATGTTTACTTAATAATCGTTGAGGACGTGTCGTCGTATCGTATATTAAAGTATAGACCAAAAAGCAAAGGCGCGAGTGGTTGTGTTGTGTGGTCTTACCCCTGTGAGGAACACGTAGAGGAAGACGCCGGCGGCCCAGGCATCCCAGGCGGGCGCGGGCGGGCGGCCCAGCACGCACTCCGGCGGCGCGAACTCGAGCTGCGCCGGCGCAGGTGGTAGCACCTGACACGAATCAATCAATGAATGAACTCTTTATTGTACTTATAAATAGCATTGAATAAAAAGATCGCTCTGAGCGACAAGGCCACCCGTTGTTTCTCTGTATTGTTATGTGTATTTATTTGTGTATCTTTTAGTAATGTGGTGTAGCAATAAAGAATTTTGTATTGTCTTGTACTATTTAAAAATTAAAAGTACAAGGGGCGGCCTTATCGCTGAGAGCGGGATCTTCCAGGCAACCGTAATGAATACGGCAAAATAGCAAAAAGACACGATAGCGACTAAAATATTATTTCCCTTTCTGTGATTCTTTACAGAATTGAGAATAAAAACTTAATTAAACTTATCGGAAAACGATAGGTTCTGACAAACACGCCACAAAAAATCATAACCTTTCCTTCGAAGCACTACGAGTATGAGTAAGTACTAAGTAACACTTGACGTAATTAAGTAACATATCTTTAAATGAGGATGGAGGTCATTGAGGGTCGTAGTCATCTATGTATGTATAGCAGTTTTCTACGAATAATGTTACGCCAAGTGATCCTATCCGTAGCTGTATGTAGAAAATCGTTTCAGTGGTGTCTTTTAACGTAATGTAGTTACCTCTCTTGCGGCAGCACTAGCGGCCTCACCCAGCTCCACTCCCGAGCCGAGGTCGATCAGTTTCAGCTGCGGACTCGCGCCGCCCAGCTCAACGAGAATGTTTTCCGGCTGCGAACGATACACAAACCATTCATATATAAACATTGCTGGATAAATCACACAGCATTAGGTACCGGGACAAGACTCTAACCTTATTATATTAGTTTGTGTTCGCCTGATATTAGGATATATCGACACTCCCTACATATAGTTGTGTATCTGCAAAACACAAATTTGACAGGAGAGCGTTTTAAAGATTTGAAAATGTTAGGAACATTATGAACTCGGATCGGACAATTATACGACAAAGAAAAACGTACTAAGAGTAGACTTTTTTTTGTAAGTTATAATGATAGACTGGCATGTGTAGTTGCCAAAAATGCATCAAACGTATAAGTGTGTATCTGGCAGTTACACGAAGATACGTAGGGAGTATCGATATATAAACATTGCTGGAAAACTCACACAGCAACATTACCCGGGGCAAAAATCGCCTACCTTGCATATATTCTTGTTACTTGTTCCGATTGAATGCCTCTTGAATAATGATGGACGCGCGAAACTTCTTTTAATAAGTAACACAAAGAGGAAAACCAAACTAAACCAAACATACTTGTTACTTGTTAACGTAAGTCGTAGCAGAGCATGAAGCCAATTAAATATTGTCTGTCGGCAATGTTGGCAAAGTTGTTACAAGTCAAAAGTGTTGCAAATGTCGGCAACAGGTTTTATCCATTTTACTGCCTGGCAGAGATATCAATATTGAATCTTTAAAAAGCAGCTTGTTAAGAGTCGGGTTTGCATTCATAAAATTTATTATTGGAACAGGTTATACATATAACCTGTTAGGGTAGCCTCTATATAGGGGTAAGGGTGCAACCCTAAATTTAAATTTCAATGCCTCATCAAAAGCAAGGTCAGCATCTCGAAATAAGGTCAAATATGTTAAATAAGAGTCTCTGTCTATAAGGTTTTATAGGGTACGTATTCAACACAATGTGCTTGAAAAAACTGCTGTGAAAAAACTGTTACTTATAACAGTTTTAACGGTTTGCAAATAAATGCTAATCATTATAGTTACACCTAAGAAGACGGCCACTGTCGCACATCAAAAAGAACTGATGTCGAACTGTTTCAAAAAGCCATTAAAGAGCAATCAACTTGTCTCTACCTTCCAAATACGCGATAGTCTTTTGATGAAGATGGTCCAGTGTACAAGTAGTCTAGACTTGAAGATATGACTCACACTTACCTGGAGATACCTCCAGAATCTCCAGATACTACATGGCGTCCATCCTACTTGATATTGTTGTGGCTTACTTCGTTGACCCATAGTTTTGATCTAAGACTTGCTGATAAGGCTATATAAGTGATTGAAGTGGAGACAGAATTCTACTCACCCTGACATCCAAATGCGCGATGTTATTCTGGTGGAGATGGTCGAGCGCGGATAGCAGCTGCGCCGTGTGGTTGGCGACGGCGCGCTGCGTGTATGCGGCTGGCGTGGCGGCACAGTATTCCAGCAGCGGGCCGCCGGCTACTAACTCCAGTACCAGGGTATGAGCGCCGGCGCGCGGCACGTCCGTGAACAGCGCTAGTGCACGCGCCACGCCGCCGTGCGCGCTGCCGGAGAGGATGCGGTACTCGCGGAGAGCGTCCGCGCCGCGACCCACGCACACCTGACACAACACACCGCGTCATACCCTCTCTAATCTCTCTGTGCACGTGAACAACTCATCAAACAAGTTCAATCATGTCTTAGGATTGATGGAGCTTTCTCTAAACTACAAGGTTTTAAGGTATAATAACTATATTTAATATACCGTAATGTAATTACCTAAGTTGCATTAGATTTCGTATTCGGTTGCAATAAATTAAGTCCTTTAAAATATCTATGAGGGATACAACCAATAAGAATGAGATAGATTTGCTCTTACACTATCTACAACCTGTTGGATTCATAATGTATTCATATAAACCTGTTGAGCTATCAGGGTATCAGTTAAACTTTATATATTAGACAGAATCAATGACAAAAACAGGGAAACTAGAAAACTAGAGTGTTAAATAAAGTGATGAAGTACCTGTTTTAAGGCGACGCGTTGTCCGGTGCCGGTGTCGCGCGCGGCGAACACTCGCGCCGTGCGGCCGCGGCCCAGCTCCTCTTCGGCGGCGTAGCGGCGCGCCAGCTGATCGCGCTGCCAGGCGCCGCCGCCGCACGCCGCGGCCGGCGACACCGCGCCCGCCGCGCCGCTGGCCGCGCACACCAGCCGGAAGCAGTACTGTCCCGCCGGCAGCTCCTCCAGCGCCAGCGTGGCCGCGGCGGCCGGCACGCCGTCCGCGCGCCGCCACTCGCCGTCCGCGTCGTCGACGCGCCGGTACTCCAGATGCGCCGCCGCCGGCTCGTCCCACTGCACCACGAGGCCGCCGGCGGGGTGTGCGCGCACGCTCGGCGCGCCACCCGCCACCGTCAGCCGCGCCGAGGACTGCACGCCGCCCAGCTCGTTGGACACGAGGCAGCAGTAGACGCCGGCGTCGGAGGCGCGCACGGCGTGGATGGTGAGGTCGGCGCGGCCGTCGGGCGCCAGCGACAGGGCGTAGCGGCCGCCGTGTCGCAGCGCGCGCGTCTCGGGCGCCGTCTTGCGCCAGGAGGCGGCGGCGCGCGGCGCGAGCGCGCGGCACGAGAGCGTGGCGGAGGCGCCGAGCGGCACGCACACGTCGGCGGCGGGCGAGGCGAGCTCGGGCGCGCGCAGCTCGGCCGGCTCGCCCGCGGGGGCGCCGCGCCGCAGCTTCAGGCCCCACGGACGCTTCGCCTGCCCCTGGAGGCCGCACCACACTCACTTAGCACCACCGCGCCGATCAAGCGATGCATGCAAGCTCACCCCCACACTCTTACGTATAATTTACAAGACAGTACGAAAGTTATTAGATAAGTAAATAAATAAGTATATGTACAGTCGAACTTATTTGCGAATCAGTGAGAAGATACACGAAACACGTCTTTTTACGTGAGAGTTAGTCTTTGACAGTTTATTTTACATGCAGTTAGGGGTACCCACGGTAGCCCATTAGGGAACCTACAACAAAAGAAAAGGTGCCAAACAGTAAAATAGAAATAAATGTAATAGACGCAAAACAAACGAAGAAAAACGAATACTCATAAATGAAATAGATATTAAGCGCAATCAGAAAACAGAATGTTACAAAGCAACATGTATAATACATGTGGTATTGTCTGAACCGAATCGAAATCATAAATGCGTGATTGACAACTAAATTTAAGCGCAACATAAATAAAATGGATATCCCCGCCCTAAGCACAATTTCAAACATAATTGTAAATTAAGATAGATTGATACTGCAATTGTTATATTTTGGCACAATCCGTATCACGTCTGTTGTATTCCTTCCGCAAACGATAAGTGAGCAATGGCTGATATAATCAATATGCATTTCACACTTTGTGATTACTGACGGCTGACCTCCCGCTCGCGCTTGCAGACGGCGAATGCAGCGCCGAGCGCCGCGGAGGCCACGCCCACACTACCAACATTGGAAAGTGTTACCATTTTATGGACAGCTTTACACCGAAAGCTGATATACATATTTATATTTCCATATCTCATTATCGACCCCTTCATAACCTAACGACCAGATTAATACCTATCAATGTTTCCACATGAAAATATTTCCCCAACTATGGTAGATTTTAGATTATGTTCCTACTACCATTTTTTTATGATTCCATGTGTTGTTCAATCATTCATTTTCAATCCAGATAGGTTAGTTTGTTACTGGCATGATCCTGTCTAGCTCAAAATGATTTAGCTTTCTCTTTGTTAGGACGTTATACTTGCTCTAGTTACTGGTTAGTTGCCATTACTCAGCTTTCAGACACGACTAAAAGTCGCCATTTACAAATTCTCACTAGTGATTTGTGAAGTTGTGTCTGAGAACTTTACCACCACGAGAACGACTTTTAGTGATAATTATCATAGTGAGATGTTTACTCATAAAAGGTTGTCTACATAATTCCTAAAAGTCATTCTATACTTACGATGGTTCAGATTAGCTACAATGGCTGTCACTTTAGTGATTGAAAGCATCGTCAATTCTAAAGGCTATATTACACCGGGGCAACACTTAGCGGCATTGCAGCATGCCACAAGGCCATGATACAAAGTAAAAAATGTCGCACGTTGTGGCAACACCGCATATACCGCAAATGATTTCTATTTCTAGCATGCTACAAGTATGTGACACTATCGCACGTAGTTGCCCCGGTGTAATTAACCCTTAGTAACTTACGTTTGCGTGTGGGGGCGAAGTGGGGCTGACGGCCGCACTGCCTGCCCCCGCGCGCTCCTCTAGCCGGTAGCTGGGCGGCAGGTTGATGGTGTTGGACTTGGCGTGCGGGCGCTGCGGCCGCGCGCGCAGCTCGGTCGCGCTGGGCGGCGACGTGTTACGCTGCCTTGGAGGGGGGATAGGGTTAAACAAAATAAATATAACAAAAAGGGGCGAAACTGTAGTAGCGACAGAATTACGCGCGACCAACGAATATTTAACATTTGTGTGGAAGTGTCTAAGATTTTATAGATAAATGACAATTTTTTTATTTTGGATTTTATAGCTCAAACAAACACTGAGTTTAATTTGAGCTTAACAAGTAATGAAAGTTAATATTGTTTATTCCTTCCTTTTTTTAAGTGTGGGATTTATTAATTTACTTGTTTATTCAATAGATGGACTTTACCAATAGCATTAGAATAATAAATGAAACTATGTATTGTGTTTTTTATTTAGTTTCAACACATTTTAACAATTCTTAAGCGTTATTAACGTTATTTGTTTTTTTCAAAATCATTGTTTAATTTAATTCTTAGAGTTGCACAGAATTTTTCGGCGTCGATCAGCCTGTTTTCATAACAAACTTGGCCCCGCAATTCTATCGCTGTATCCCTTTTCAAAATCCTAGCTATGTAGCTAATGATGCTGTTAGTAACATCTAAATGCGATGTCGTTGAAATACACTGAGTAATAACTACTTACCGATAAACCTATTTGAATTTTGCTATATTATTATTTATCTACTAAAAAGAAAAACTAAACCTTGATCGTACTTTGCATTAGTTTGACAGGTAAATATTATATTTACAGACAACCCTAAGTAGAGGGAAATAAAACAATTGAACCATTTTTATTTTGTAAAGCATCACTCAGTGTAATTCAACCGTTGAGCTAAGCTGGGCCCTGAACGATAAAAACCAAAATAATAATTAAAACAAACGTTAAAAAGCATGCGGGACTAGAAGCACAAAACCACAAGCATTTTATTATACCTTTATTACTTAAAATTATTAAGATATGTACATAAATTAATTCAAATTAATTTTGCTGTCAAATATATACATACGAAGGATACAAAACTATTGACAGCTTTTGTCTTTAATTTTGGTCGAAATGGAAGTTAAGAAGTTAAATACAGTGAAGAGATACATTGTGTCTAGGCATGATGAAGACAGCCAACTCGGGAGCAGGATAGCGAAGAAACGTCGCCAGAACCCCTTTTACATAAAATATAGTTTATAGTCTGGTGAAGGCCGAAATAATAACTTAGGGAAAGATACAACTCATCATGTAAATGATACAAGACTTAATTTCATAATATCTATTACAATAACGATGAATATTATGAATTACGATTACTATTATGAATCTCGGTTACAGTTTTGACCTATGTCAAAATAGCTATGAGAGGACATTCTCTATATAAGATAATAAATGACATTAATACCGGATTAAGTGTATTTATCTGTAGTGTGAATAATCGAGTATTACCAATATGTACTTAGATATTTCTTAAAACACTAAACACCGAAAGCAGATTTATTTTATTATGCTTGAATACTGACTAATTCTAAACGCTACCCATAGTCACAATATTGAGTAAAACTCAGTAAAATAACTGATTGATCTATAAAATTGTAAAATTAATCGTTGTATGGAATTAAATATAAACATGATTTGCTCTAAATAAAAATAACATATTATAAAATGATTAAAACATCAAAGTTAAAAATTACTATTTGAGATAAGGTGAATAATAAGTGTTAATTATTAAAATGCTTACGAGTACTACCGGGTACTATATCTTGTGATTAAACATACGTATCCTAGCTTGCCTTCCTATCGTTTCGATATCCTCTTCCATTCCAGTGTTGCCAGTCTTCATATCCAACTTATTCTAAGAAGTGAATTATTCCTACCATCAATGAGCCTCACAAAATAACAATTATGATAATGACGTGAATCTAGCAGCGTGTTACAAACTCCAGGATTGACACAGATTCTGGTGTTATTATATTAATTACCTTCTACAAAATTGAGAATATTTTAAACAAAACAACACAAGATCATCGTAATTACTACTAAAATAATTTGTAAAATTCAGAGGGTGTGTAAAATCCTAATACATATTTACTAACTTGGAATATAATAATATAATCGATACAAATATAATATAACAGTATCGATTAAGTGTGTTATTACGAATACAAATTAACAAGTCCGATATATTTGACTAGAACAAGACATTTCTACTTTTCGTTTAGCAGTAGTTAATGATTTCTTTGCATAGAATAAAGTTTTTATTTAAACGTCTGTTTCGAGAAGTAAGTCGAATCTAAATGCGACTTCTAGTTGATAGGTTTCGGGGCTACAATATTGTTTTTCCATATCGCTAACCATGAGGGGATACAGAACCTTGGGACTGTACACCCGCTCATAGTACACGTCAAGTGGCGGTATCAGACTCGCTTCGATCTCAATGAATTTCAACTCGTCTATAATATCATGTTCTATTGCAGTCATTTTAAGAATTCTGAAAAGGACAAAACTAAGAAAGAAGGGAAATCTCAGGCTGTGGCACAGGCATCAGTGCCGCGAGCCCGCGATTGCACGAACAGTAGCTAACCGAACAAGGTCTTATGCAGACTGCTTTCTGCGTCGGTTTTTTTTCGCTTGAACGCGGGATTTGGGCAGTTCGGTTAACAACTGCGAAAGGGACACAAACAATACATTTCTTTGGTCTGTCTAACAGCGAGCTTCGTGAAGCCACTGCGGCATTAACTACTAAACACCGATTAACCCTAATAAATTTCAAAATATTAAAATTAAACATGTATACCTAAATTATCAATTCCCATTTCAAGATAACCTAGACTGGACCATATCAACTAATCAACACTACCTACTGTCGAACGAATTTACTACATTACAGGTAGCATTATTCATCTCAAACGCAATAAAAAATTATAATAATTAAATAAACACGTGTCACATTTAGATGGCAGTAATTTTTTTTTATAATACTAAATAGGGAGTCGATCGTTTAAACAACAGCCCGTCAAAAACACTATCAAAACGCTCGAACGGAATCGTTACAGTTTAAATTGTCTTGCGAATATACTATGCAACTATCAAAGTAAATTATTACCTAGTACCTAACAATCACATAATAAAAAAAGCTTCTATAAAAATATAGGTAAATCAGCATGCTAACCCCAAGTTTGCGTGTTAGTAGCGTTGAGGTGTTTGGTTAGTATAGTAGCGTTACATGGGTTATTGTTAGTGGAGCGCGGGCGCGTCGCCTCGGCAGTGCTGAACGCGCGAGGACGTCCGACGTCCGACGTCCGTCCCCTGCTCTCGGAGGGGTGAGGTTCGGCGACACGCGCTCCCCCTCCCGGCATGAACCAACAACTTACATAACATTATTTAAGGAATTCATACTGTATTGCCACAATCACGTAATACTAAAATTATGACATTAAAATAATAAGAGTAGGTAAGTATTCCTTCAATACGTATAGTAAACATTTGGAATATGTGTAATTTATTATTGCATCCTTTTACATTTTGCAGGTATCATTACATATTATACTTCGTGAAAGATCGTGTGCAATTAGAAATGTTGGTTACAATTACAATAAAGGCAATAAACACTTATTATACGAAATTGAATACAATTTGCAAGTAGATATTAAATATAGATTTACTTTAGACAGACAAGTTTTTACAAATAATTGAGAGTTGTCAGGTTCACGCTAGGAGGTTTGTTAAAGCTAACATAAGCTAAAGAAGCCTCGGGTCCACACAATGACCGGACATTTCAAACGATTTGTGCGTATCGTTTATTAATAATCTCACTACTGTTGTTTTTTATTTAAACCCCATTTTGTAAGCAGGAAAGTATTACGACCCAGACCTTTACATATAAGTTAGTTACAAGGATGCATTACCGTTGCTTGATAGGCCCGTTTCACCGTTTATAGCTAAGAACATAAATACTAGAGGAATTTATCCGCAATTGCGTTTTGGATAGCAAGTTTTAGTAACGCGGACTCAAGCTTAACTTTAAATAAAATTATATAAACAAATAAATTACAGCCTTACTAGTGAAATACGTTACTCAAAATAGCATAAAAATATTGTATAATATATTTGTTATAGCAACAATGTCTGTCCGTGAACATGGCGCTTGAAACAGTGTCGAAATATCGGAAAACTCAAAAACATTTAAATCCTGGTATGTTACCTGTTTCAAATATTGTTATAGCATCATTTGTACAAACAATGTACTTATTGACTTGTCCAAGTGATCTTTAGTATTTTATGGAAATAAATGCCATAAATCTTTAAATTAAGTAAAATAACAAATTTCTTAACATTGAATTCCAGTCAAAATTAATTTTTATAAGAAAACAGAATCAAGATTACCTATAAACATTCCCAAAGTGAACTATAAGCGTTGAAACGGGCCCGAATCAGTGTCGAACTCTACCTAATCCCTAGTGGAGTATAAGTGTCACAGTGAGCTGTCGTGGCGGCTGGGTCGCACCGTCCGTATACTTACAAGGGGTCGCGCAGTTCGCGCAGATAAGCTCCCGGGTTCTCGAGAGCGACGCCGAAGTTGAGCTGGCTCTCGACGATGTTGCGCAGCGCGTCCACCCACTCCTGGTGGTGGTTCTGCGAGCGGCACGCGAACTGCCGCGGCTTGTTCGCGTCCAGGGAGTAGATCACGAACGCGTCACCTCTGTTCTCGCCCAGTTTCATTTTGTTCATCTGCGTAATACAACAAAACAGTTGAAAGAAAAAATAAAGTAAATTCGATTATTCAAGAATGTTTGGCTTACATAATTATACCTACAAAAAAAATTATATAAAATTAAATAACACAATCAGTACTTGTAAACCGAACACCATGAAATAGTCACTGACTCAGCATTTTGTTGGTTACCAGTTACCTAGCAACCAACGCTGATCTTCCGTCAGTACCTATTTCTCTTGAATATCAATCAAATTCAATTGAATATCATTGTTCGAGCCACTTTAATACTAAGATTCTAATTCAACATGAACCTGCACATTCACTGTCAGACAGACAGGTGTCATCTATCTGTCACTATGTGACAGACATTAGTACACGTGAACTTTTTGATATGTGCGCGTTGTGTCTTTTACCGACTGCAAACATATAATGTGACCAGCATCCACCATGACCCTGTTTAAAATAATCATCAGTCCTTATCACCGCTGGACAACGTTATATACACGCTTGTCAGTTGGTTGTGTCTGTTTAAAGTCATTTTATATTATATTATTTGATTTGTCCTTTGCCTCCTCGATTACCGAAGCTAGGTCTGCTATAGCCTGTGTTAATGACACTTGTTCCTAAATGAAGCTTCTTGTTGCGACAGCTTTCCGTAGCGAACGATCAAGATCCAAGTATTTGCTCTAAACTCTCGTCCAAAGTTCCTTTGTGCTTAGTAAAAACACATTGGGTAAAAATTTACTCACCAAAATATGCGCCCTGTAGTTGTAAGTCGGACTAACGAATTGCGAACGCCTGCCCACGGGATCACTAAAGATCACACACTGCTCAAAGAGGAAAACGTGCGTCTCTTTCTCGCGGCCTCTATCGTTGGCGTTGTTGGATACATCCGTCACGTACAGGGTCTCCTGACGCAGAAGCTTGCCCTGAGCTTGAATGTTCCCCTAGAATAGACGAGAGAGATCGTAAGTGGAGAATATTAAGAAACAATTGAATTAGAATAGTAAGAATGAACATACAAACAGATACACGCATAATTTCTTTAGATATGGACACTTGTTTTGCTGAACCTGAGGTATTTACTTCATGATTCTAAGAATTAATATTTTGAACAGCACAGCTAGACCGGATCATGTTGTGCCCATATGCCAGTTACCTGCTCTATTCAAACCAATTCACAGTTGAAGTACAGGCGAACTAACACGGCTGATGTGAATCTATCAGTTTCGCGCGGCGGCGTCAATATATGCGGTATACTCGCTTTAGTTAGCATATTCGGCGGGAATCGTTTTCGTTCTGCGTTCTTTATTTACGTTAAATAAAGAGCTAGGCGGCGCAAACATTTTAAAATCGCATGGGCTAGCTTAGTATGAAATAAATCGTGCAAAACTTGACAAACATCTGTTACCATGTTTTCGTCAAACAAACAGCCTGTAGTTCAAGTTTTGCACACATTTTCTGATTGTTTTCTTACCGTGAAGCCCTGAAGACGGCCGACGTCCATCATGTTGTTGGCATTCTTGGGGATGATGGCTGAGCATTTCATAGCGTCGTTGAGGGACGCAATCACGTGGGCAGCGCAATTCGCATTTTCGGTGTACGACAGGATTTTTTTCATCAGAAGATGATACTTCTGTATGCGTTGTATGGGCTTTATGAGTAAATCCGCGAGCTGAAATGTAAATTAATGTTATAGAATTTGAAAGTGAAGCGCCGATGAAGACGAGAGCTACGTACGCTCCAGTGATCGTCGGCATCTCGCGCCATGCATACGTATACAAGCGGACAACATCCATGTGAATGTGATGTGTGATGGAGATGATATGACACATAAAAACCCCCAAACAGAAAAAAAACAAGAGTTTTGTGAGTGGATGTGAAAGCTGTGGCATGCGCGCGGATATTGGCTCTAACTAGGTACTAATATCCTGACGAAAGTCAAGGATCACTTTTGACTTTTTTATTACACCAAGTGTTCACATCGTGAACAGCGCTCTGCTGCTAAAACTGTTTCTTTTTATTTAAAAATGTCAGTCCGAATTAGTACAACCAGCGTTGTGTCTGGTCAACAACGGATTAACAAGGACTGTACCTGCTCTAAAGTAGAACGTCCTCCGCGCAATAAGGCGCGTCTTAAGAGGTGGTTCTAAAAACACGTAACAATGTTACACAGAATTGCAACAAAACTACTTATCTAAAGCTATCATTGATTTGAAGCTGAACGTGCTGTTAGCATCGATCGTGATACTCGCTCCAACTAACAGCTTATGGCCAGAAGATCTGATGCTGAGACTGATGTGACTATGAGTGACAGGAGTGATATTATGCTGCTGTTAGTAATTAACTACATGAACAAACACTTCACACGTACAGTTCGATGTTAATGTTTAGCGTGGTTTGAGACTGCACCAAATTTTTTTATCATGAAACTAGTTTCGGGTCACTATCATTGCTTCAGTATTATGAAAACGAATAGAGCTGGGGTATTAGATAAATTGACCCTTTTTGATAATTTAAAAATCTTTCAGTACAGTTTTAATCTTATTATTTGACATGAAGTACCTAATAGTGATACAAAAAGTTATAGAAAAATCCCGCTTATTTTAATATTTTCAAGCAAATTGACGCTATTAAATTTGACCCGTCATTACTAGAGTTTATTACGCAAATTTTAATGTTTATTTACGGCAGTCTAAAACCACGCTGCAAACATAACCTCCACCGCATTCAACTAACCTGCAGCTTTTGTCCGAGTTTATTGCGCAGTTCCTGGAAGTACATATCGTGCTCGGAGACGATGTACTCCGAGACGGGTTTGTTGCGGCAGTAGTGTTCGTACATGAACATGCGCTTCTCCAAGAACCTCCGGAAGAGAGGACCGAGCAGCTCGGGCCGGTCCACGCACTTGCGTAGGTCCTCCAGGAACTTACTGCACATACCACGCGCGTCAATATCACCGCCATGTTTTAATACACGTATAATTTGCTCATGCATCGCTTAGGATCGATTGCGCGAGAATCCCTTATAGCAAATTTAACGCTAATAGAAAATGGATAATCTATATTAATAATTTCGTCAAGGGGTACGGTAGACTCGATCGAAACCTTATATGAATAAAAAAACATAAATAAATATTGATTTTGAGTCGACAACATAATATCCGCAAAATTCGGATTATGGAGAATTTCGTCAAATTTCACCCGAGCGAAGACGGGTTTTCATCTAGTTTTAATTATTTCACTTTAAAAATTTTCGTGAGTTACACTATTCACGGGACGCTCACTCCTCCTGAAAAAGACTGTTCTTGTTGTGGTCGAAAACTCGAGAGTGTTTAACTCCTTTGTAAATACGTGAGTAATTCCCGTTGTTATAAAACGAACTTTAATTAATGTTCAACGCTAAGTTTGATTAAAGGTTTCTCGCGCAAGCCTGGGTAAGGAAAGACAAAAAAATATAAGTAGCTAAAAAATAAAACAGATCACACAGCTAGTGTAGAACAGTCAGCAATGTCCTCTGATTTAAGAAGATGACACTGTCTACAAAAACCTATTACCTTTAAAATAATACCTTTTGAAACTTCCATCCTACTAAGATATGGCACGAATATCATAAAATAGAATATAGCACAAATTTAAGGACAAATCTTAAGTTTTACAGGCGTGTCCTCAATGACCATTACATACAAATTACATTCGCCTTTATAATATTATGCCACCACCTTAAAATAAAGACTCATGTTAAATTTGATAATTCAAATGTATTTTCGTATCTACTTCCAATTTTGTCCATCCATTAGGTTGTAACTCGCGTGAAAGTTAACATGAGTCTTAGAAAATAGCCAGCCCCTATCTTGGTATCCAGTTTATTCCACGTGAGCATTAAAACAAAAGCTACCCCTAGGCAAGCGCGCTCTACAAATTGACGTAAAGTAGAAGTTAGAATGACAATAGCTTTTAGTGTTTGCTCGGTTTATGTGACAAACATGTTGATGTTGACTCCATACGTAATTTGCTTTGTGAAATAATTAAAAACAAGGTTCACAATTCATTTACTACTGTTTTTTACTCAATGTTGGTGAACTCTACCAACATTCTGCCACCGCGGTAATTATCTTTGCTGGACTGTCGTTGGCACACTAACGAGCTAGATGTTGATGAACACAGGACTAAATAATAAACAGTTAAATATAAAATAAACAGCGCACAGCTACGAAAAACAGGAAAACAGAAGATAATTTAAAATGTTTATGAAACAGTGAGGCAACGCCACTCGGTGACGTATCGAGCCCGTTTAACTGTCCAAAATAGAGAAATAAAAACAATCAAGCAAATAAAAATAAAGAATATTTAAATGGTACGCGCAAATTTTACTTACTCTCTATGCCACTCGAAAATGACCTCGATGTTGCCAAATATCATGCGGCTTCGGCGCTGGTCACGCAGGCTGTCGGGCAGCGGCGGCTCATTGGGGTGGTCCTACAGAACACATACAACGACCATTTAAAAACTACCATATTTTATAGTTATAGAAGAGCTGAAAGTAAGGAACGATTCATGTACGGCGTTGGTGTTGGTACGATGGAATCTGAATCACGCTGGGTTTTCCTTTTTGACTGTGGGCTGAAATTCCCGTGTAAATTTTATATTTAGATGCTGACTCATAATCACGGCTGATTATCTGATTAAATTACACAACCGATTAATTATCCTATTTATTATGTATTAATGTTAGCTCTTTTGAATAAGAAGGTAATACGAGTAGATAACTTTTTGCCCTGAGTACATATTTTTGTCGGTAGAGAAACCGTATACGTAACGCGTACTTATATAAAATCTATGAAAACGCAATGTACAATTTTAGATCGATGATAGTGTAAAAGGTCCCATTATATCGCTATTCATTTATTTTACCAAACAAACACCGATCACGACGTAAATATAATCAAACATGGGACAGGTGTACAGTTACAAGTATGCATAATCCTTCCTAAAATCAAATAACATCAAACATTACTTTGTACGATAATAGTCCCCACTGTATTGTCATTAATAAGAACCGAGTGTATCCAGCAAACAACGTAATAGTGTTCCGATTAGCTCTAGTCGTGAAGCCTTCGTAATTGGCATCGTGTTGCTTGCATGACAACATGTAGCTTGTGAAAGAGTTAGCTTACGTTGCAAGTTGGGATAACCGAGGATTAGCCCGTCTATCAAATTAATGAAGCTTACACAGTTATCGTCGAGTTACCTAAGGAACACTGTTTCTACCATTTGATAGTTCTGTTCTGTCGTTGTACCTGTGGACGTACTAAGCTACACTAGAGTACAATAAAATAAGTGATTGTAAATTTTTACTTGCAAGTTTTGCGACAGTTATGTTTTATGATTTTGTTTTATAACTCTGTAATTGGTCTCACACTGCATCTTAGAAAAATGGTGCGAAATTTTGCTAAACGCACGTCTTTGTCGTGGAGTGATTCAGTAAACATGCCTGGGAATGTATTTTCCGGCATAATTAAAGGTGTCACACAGTGTAGAGTATGTACCTAATATAAAAGATTGTCCAACTACAGGTTACTTTGAAGCCACCTAGATAAAAATATACCGCGTAGATTATCGCTTGCACTGGTGTTTAAAGTTAATGATTTGGTGGACGCCGCAGAATCTTCAGACAACTCGCTTCAGACTGAGGCACCCCGTGATCTAAAAGCCACATGGCTGTTTTGTAGATAAGTAGGATGGTTTACTTTTTCATAATTTGGTGGAGGCCGCAGAATCTTCAGACAACTCGCTTCAGACTGAGGCACCCCGTGATCTACAAGACTGGCTGATATCTAGATAAGGAGGATGGTATACTCACTCTGATGTGCGTCATGTATCCCTCGACCACGAGGCGGAGGTCGGCCACGTAGATCTCCTCTGTCTCGACCAGCTCGCGGAGCACGTACTCGCGCTTCCTCAGGATGGCTTCGTTGGGCTCCTCGGACTCGGAGACAGTGGCCGCCTCGCCCTCCTCCTCCCCCTTCGACGACGGAGCCGCTCCATGCTGCTCCTGTGTTAACTTACTTTATTACACATCTCAAACTTAAAAGAGACTTAGCTCTGGCGACGCCATGGCGACGTAGCCGGCTACTCCAAGCAGTTGATATTGAATTTGGAAACTTGGCGACGTTGCCACACAGTCGCGAAGTGAGTTAGATAACATACATTTCAATATCAACTGCTTGGAGACGTAGCCGGGCTACGTCGTCCTAGTGAGGCAGAGCTCTTAGGTTCGATCTTGCACTCTGTGGGGATTAGTATGGCCAGATCTTGTTTAATGCGCTTCTAAGTTTTAACTACCAATGTGCGACGGCATAAAGTATTAGCTTCTACATCAGTAGCAATAATTCGGAACTTTACATCACAAATTGACGAAGATTCTAATAATCTTATTGTGCTTAAGCAGCAATAGCATGGCTAATTTGAATACCAAACGGTAAACAATCGATTATTTACTAGGTAAATAATGTTGCTGTACAATTCACACAGCAATATCAAAGGATAAAGGCCCCGTGGTAAGCTCGAAGCTTGTGTTACGGGTACTAGATAATCTGATAGACTTAATAGAATATACGTAAATATATTTTTTTAAATAGATTATTTGTTATCTGTTGCGATGTCTCGGATTCCTCTTCGTCAAGCAGAATAAACATTATTATTTTGAAAGATTTTTCAATAAACTGATATTTTAGACCGAATAGGTAGTTACTAAATCCTATTGCTTGACGAATATGCTATCCATTGTGCGGAACAAACCTGCGGCAATCTACGAAAACACCATGCTGACAGCACAAAAAATTTACGAATTAAAAACAAAGCATTTCCACAACCAAACAATTGAAGCAAACCAAAACAGGGATATCGGGGTTCTAAAAGACAAACATCTGATCCGTTGTGTAATTTAATGAGTGATAGAAATTGTTTCTCACTTTGTCTGAGAAATAGAGGACAACGGTGATTACTCTATACTTTTGTTGTACAATACCGATGATCATCATGGGTACATATAGTAGCAAGTGTCGTAGAATAAAAGCTGCACACAATTGTCAACTAAAACAAAATAAAGACAGGACCAAAACTGAACTGAGTGTAAAAATTAAGCATCTCTTCCTCTCCAAACACTGGGAACTCACCTCGCAACACTTGTAGTCATAACCAACTGCTAAAAAATACAATATCTTGATACTACCAATTGGTATAAAAGCAAAGCTTTGAATTTAACCCTTTAAAATTCAAGTTACAATAACTTGGGCCGGATTCGAAATTTCAATTGAAAAATTCACGTATAAGTTATAATTTTCGTGATTCATTATTTTATGTCTCTATTTTAATGTGTGTTTCAAAACGACAATACGGTTCGAAAACAAAAGACGCGGGCTATTAATCGGACTACAGAAATTATTTAATACCGTTATTGTTTGATTTCATTCGAAATCAATTATCTAAAGCATGTGTATTTATAAATTTCTGAATATGCTCTAAAATGTGGGGTAAAATTTAAAAACAGTGTTTAGAGAGATGGTAGCACACCATGCACACAACATGCTTAATTACTGAGTACGAACAATGCTAGTCTTCACGATTTGTTCCAAATCAGCAATATCTGCCGATGCACCGTTCGCTTCCATATCCATTTGGAGAGCCTGAAAATATCACCTCATTTTAATCGACAAAACTCAAGATGTAACTTTAAGCACAAGCTTGAAATTTTAATTGATGTTACTTGTTTGTTGGCCCGTTGTTCGGTGAATAATTGATTGATGGGTTCAATCAATGAATACTAAAGTTTTGTCGATATCCAGGTCGTTATCCGCGTGTTAGTGGTAATAGTTAATGTGTGGGGTCACGGCGGTTAACTGGCGAGTGTGTGGTGTAGGTGTTGACTTACGCGTTCAGCGGGTGGGGCCTGTGTGCACGGCGCAGGGTCTTGTAGCACGCTCTGAGGGTCCTTTGGAACAATTGTATACTTTATTCAATCTTAATCATATAACAACAAAATGAAAGAATAACATATGAAAAGACAGCTGGGAGAAACATGAGGTGTAGTTAAATTCGAAGTAAAAAACTCTAAAAGAGCCGGGTGTAATGTTTAATTGATCATGAGTGTTACATAAGTCGTCTTATGATATTGTTTGTTTATTTAAGCAATGATAAAGTTCAATAGAGGTAGGCTCTACCGATTTTTTATGCCTAACAAAGCAATAAATAACTAAGGTATAAAGTCCTTAGTTAAAATTTTATTAAGTAATAATGGCATACAAACTTTTTTATGTCAATTGTGGTTTCATTTTCTTTTACTTAACAAGACGTTATGTCATTCCGGACGTTCTAATGGTAAGATTTTTTAAATCATAGACGTTTTACTAGTGGGAAATTTTTATTTATGTCGTTCTTCCTATGAAAGCGTTATTATATTGTCTATTTGATACGGGCAGTAATAATTATAGTAGGAATATACGTAATTTTGTTCTTTGTAAAAAATTTAAATAATTTTACAAATACAGACCAATAGATGAATTAATAATTTACTAAACAAATAAAAAAATGCCACTTTTCGTTATAATTTTAAAACTCCAAGTACGGCTGGGCTGGCTTGGTGCTTTTGGTTCTATAATAGTCGTAATAGCCCAGGGAAGGTTTAAAAGGTAAGTAATCATCGGAATAAAGCCGGCAAAGCCGCGGACAACTTATTATACATAAATTGTTTTTTTAATAATAAATAAACACAGCATTTTTTTAAATTGAATCCTTATTATGCATGTGTCTTAGTAGAGAGGCTCGCTGTGATCCCAGTGGAGAGGCTCGCGCCAGCACCCGCTCTAAGAGCCAAGGTTAGGCAAACTCAATTACATCAACTACACGAAATACAGACAGACACTAATTCCGGTAACACTCTAATTTATCTCGTCCGAGCTGCATTTACGAATTACGAATTATGTAACTGAATGCTGAAATATCTAAAAAATCATTAAAATAATCAGCGTAAATCTATATTATAAATACTCATACTCAATATAATTTATAAAGTTTAAAATACAGCTAACAAGGTGTACTTTATGAATAAGACAAGAGTGTTTCATATTAGGGACACCATGTGCACAAGAACAACTATTATCCTCAACATCTGGGATGAATTAGTTGGGACCATCCTTTATGCGGATCGTAACTATAATACATTTAGGTACATAGTTTTTAATGATAATCATAATCATTGCAATCAATTTAATTAAAAACTTGGTACAAAATAATTTCAACAACAATTTAGGTGTTTAAAACAACATGTTAATTATACAGCTGATCAATGCATTAATTCGTTGTTTATATTTATTTGTTAAATAAATATAATTCTTATTTTTTACTATCGACCCGCCCGCGGCTTCGCCTAAATTATTCCCATGTTTTTTAACCTTTTAAACTTTACCTGAGCTACGACTATTTTAAAAACCAAAAGCACCTTAATCTGCCCAGCCCTTCAAAATTAATTACAACGAAAATTGGCATTGATTTTTAAATATATCGATAACAGGTACCTAAAACCTTTAGTATTAACTAAATGTCGAGAAAGGAATTCAAGAAAATACGTAAAGCCATCTTGTATTCATTCACCTTACGTTTCATATTTCGTAACGTGTTTTAAAATGCTTCTCGTAGTCTAAACTCGGAACACTTACCAAAACAAAATAAGAGGCACGGTTTAGCGATAAAATTTAAGCCTTACTTCCGAGTGAGAAACTGTGAATTTACAGTGAACAGTCTGGCAAGTGGAGGCACGTACTACTTGACATGATTCCCGTGAAATGGCAGTTGTAAAACAATTTCAACTCAAGCCTAAGCCCAGTGAGGCAGTGAGGATGAGCTTTAGAGAGATGCCGACATAATGTTGGCGGAACAATATGGAACTTGTGAAATACGAGTACTACGGCACACATTATTCTGAGATTTTTTTTTTGAGACTGTGGTCGTATATTTTCACGTGTATGCAACCAGATATTAACAGTCTTTCAAGTCAAACTACGGGGTATACAGTAATCTTTTGTCGATTTGAGCTTGGTATTCTGTGGTACCTGCTTGACAAATTTTATCAAAATTGTAATGAAATTTATAAATACATCAATTCATAGAACAATACCGTAGTTATTTTTAACGGTTTTCTGACGTCTAGCCGATGTAGGCCATAGAGTGAATCACAAGTATCGAAAGCGTCCGATCCACGCCTATTCCTGTCTTCTTATACAATCCCTCTTTCTGATACTTCTATAAATAAAACGTTTGTTATCTGCAGGACCCTTATTCGACTAAGCCTCTATATTGGGCATCTATCTGTAGCTAATAGTATTAATGAGATAGTTATACAGTATTTTTTAACTGAGCTATCTATCAGTCAAATAGAAATACCAATTATTTCACTTTAGAAGATATTAGGAACCCTTTACTTTTTAGCAGTATAAAAAATAACTAAACAAACAGGTATTTCGTGTCTTGGACTTCGTCAAGGACTCAAACAACTTTAAAGCTAGCTAGTCGCGCAAACAATGAACCATTTGTTTTTTTGTACGGTTTTCTGATGAGTCTTTATTTATAAACGGTGTTCCGCTTATGCTATTGATGCCAAGACCATTGAATTTTATAAATAACAAAAGTCTAATTTAAGTACCACTCATTACCTAGCAAAGAGTTATTTAAAAAAAAATGTATTTCAATAAGTTCTAATTGGCAAATCCTGCTACTGTTTTTAACTAGTACGAATGTTACTTGCAAGTATGGATGTAATTTTGTTAGGCGTAAGCACGCAAAAATATACTGAATGGTTTGGGATCAATTTTACAATACATAACTCACGACTATTTTTGTGGCAGGAGTGTCTTGGAACGCTTGCAAGCGTTTGAATAGACTCTCAGGGGGAGTATATTTGTTTAGTAAAATAAAGAAATAGTTAATAGTTTCAAAGGCTTCAAAGATGCAAATTTGTAATATATTTATGTACATTCGCGACATAATATCTCATTTTATTCATTCCATATCCTTCCCCACCATAAATTCCCACGATCGCAATTTTCTTCCTGTCGACACAGAATGAAGCCTGTGCAACAAAGTTCGCTCATACATGCACAATTTGAACTAAACCTAAGCAAATAATAGTTGCGGTTTCAATGGAATTGTCGTAACTTCCTCTGAAGTACCCATTAGAGGCTTTATTATTATACGATTTAATTGGGTTTGAATGTAACTCTCATCACATATTGAATGTGTTTGGATTGTAGTATGAACAGAAATGTTAAATCCTTTATAGGATAGGATTTACGATAAGTTTAATGATTATTAACAGTCGGAATGGGTCCACTGATTGAAATTGCCCGATGATGACATTCAATAGATAATCGAAACCCGTTTATAATACTAAATTAAGTTATTAACCGGCAGAAATGTTTACTCCTAATTTAGTACAGAATTTACAAAACATTTAGCCTCAAAAAATGCTTAGTTCTTAAAATATACCAGCACTTTATACTTTTATAACATTCGTAAACATCTCACTTGCCAGATTGTAGCTTACGGGGCATATTGAAAAATGGATAAAAATACTGAAGTTTATATTCTTTAATAAAATCTAAGTGCCTGTTTTACAATATTCAAGTAAAGTCCTAGCCTTAAGCCATTGCCGCAAAGTGATTGCAAATTAAGTGACGGATTAACTTATAGCGTTTCACAATCTTCAATTATGCTGTTTTGATAGAGAAAAAAAACGATATAAAAAGTATTGCTGGGCAGTTCAACTAAGCTGTTACCTATTTTGAACTTGCTTCTAAACATATCGTCTGTTCATCTTGTTGATAGGAATTCGGCGTTGGTAATATTTTATGGACGACTTTGCAATTTAGCACCGAGACTTTCCAGTGAAAGTTTTCCGCCCCCTCGTGTGCTCTTTGGTGGATATTTTAAATCTGACTATATTTTTCATCATCTTTTAAGTCTTTCTCATCAAGTTCTCAACATCATCATCAGCTGCTTTCGCCAGATCATCTGTCCACCTTGTTGGTGGCCGATGCTACGCTTGCCGATCCGTGGTCTCGTGAACTTTTCGGTCCCATCGACCAGAGATGACTCGAGATGGAGAATGCAAAATTCTAATGAGCTGTGTGAGCCGTGTTGGCTAAGTGGGAGCACACTCGACTTTCATTCCGAAGGTCGTCAAACCCCGCCGCACACCCCTTATTTTTCTTCTTGGAAAATTATGTGTATTTATACGTGTGTGTATGTGAAGGCAAAACATCGTGAGGAAACCGGCATGTTCTGAGAACTTTGAAAAGTTCGAAGGACATGTGTCATTCACCAACCCGCACTTGGCCAGCGTGGTGAATTAAGGCCTAATCTCTCTCGTCATGAGAGAAGTCCCTGTGTCCCAGCAGTGGGAACGTGAATAGGGGTGTTATAAATGAGCTGTAAAACGTGACGGCTGTGATTGTGACTGACCTGTATGGGCTTCATCGGCGGCGGCAGCTCCAGCTCGGCCTCGTCGGCTTCGATCTCGTCGCCGGCGTTGTGCGCGCCCTCGCCATTGCTCTCCGCCGCGGCGTACGGCAGCTGCGGAGTTATCTTTTATCACTCAATTATAAATAAACTAGATGAATACCCGATTTATATATATTTTATGTTTTGCTATTCATATACGGTTTCGATCGAGTCTACCGTACCCCTTGACAAAATTATTAATATCTATATTAATAATTTAACAGTACGTTCCTACCTTAGCAGTACTATCCTACCATCGCTACGGTTAGAAAAAACTATTTATCTTTAAACCTAATTAAACTTATATTCCTTTTACTACTTGTTTAAAAACTTAATACACTTTAGCCCTTTAAACGTGGACCTCAAAGAGTTGTAATTTATTTTACGTCAGCCACACTCGCCAGGAGATAGTTTGAAACGTGATTACAAAGTTAGTGACTCGAAGCTGTTTATATCTTACATCTTTAAACATACTTTCAAAGTAAGAATCTAACGCGGGTTTGGACATTTTACTTCGAGTTAGTATATGGTATTTCTAAAGCCATTGAACCCGTATTGTGTATCATGTTGGATAATCAATGTTGGAGCCAGTTCCAATTAATTTGAGATTGATTGGTCGAGTATGTGACTTTTGATCAATGGTGGGGATGTGGCGTGTTGCAATAAAAAGCGACGTTAGCGCGGAGCTAAGCAATCTATCAGCATAATAGAGAAAAAGAGAACCGGGAAAAGTCTGGCGACAGTGATAATGGATCACGCGTATCTACATAGTCCCGCCTGTTTGCTCATTATACAAATTAATAATACCCACAGTTGTTATTATGTTTAATTATTATATAGGTAGTCCTCTGGACGTATGCCTCTCTCGGTGGTTACCTGTTTTTCGGTCCGAAGCGACATTCACCGAGAATCTGTGCAATGTTCGTATTTTGTTTAGAAACTCACTGCGCTAGTCCATCCTCGATTTTTGTTGAGGAACTTGTCAGTCCCAACTTTTAATAATTAACCCTGCCATTTCAAAGAACTAAAACTATGCTTGACTTTTGTCAGTTAAATGAACGCCTTTAAAATATTTAGGTATTTTATAGTTTTACACGTCAGTAGCTGTCAGGCCTGTGTTATCATAATAACCATTTATGCTATTATTAGGTACTTTTAGCTGCTATATTTAAAGGCTTTCGTTTAACTGACATACAAGTGTGTGGTGTTATTTGTAATTATGCGGATGACGGGCGTCGGGTAGCGAGATGGATCGACGACATCTGACGCGCCGCAGAGCTTCAATGGATGCAATTACACTCATCATCATCTCAGCCATTGGACGTCCACTGCTGGACATAGGCCTCCCTATATGACTTCCAGTCATTACGGTCGTTCGCGTCCTGCATCCACCGCGAGTCAACCGCCCTCACCAAATCATCTGTCCACCTGTGCACGTCCAACGCTGCGTTTCCGCTACGTTAACTTAATTCACCTGACCTCATTCACCTAGGTGAATTAAATACACTTTTAGTAAACTTAAAACACCTGTACCGCTGTTCATAAAACAAAAGACATATATTTAAAAACAAAAGTAAACTTTATTCACCTGGGGTAAATAAAGAAAAAAATAAAATAAAAATGGTTCTAACGGAACATTTCTAGAAAATAGCCTACAGTAATATGTCCATCTAACATGCTCAACTGGGCCTCACATATGAATTTATCATTTATTTTAACGCTAGATCTGCGTTGTTTTGGTCTACGCTTGGAGTCTGCATCTTTTTTAAATTCCGCGATCAGATCAAGTAGGCTTCTATTAAACTTTTTAATTCGTTTGCTCAGAGTGGTATGGAAACTTTCCACGTAATTATTGGTTCGGTGTCTTTCTCCAAAAACTGACCATAGTTTGATGTTTTCAGGGCTTAGTCAGATTTTTTTTTAAATATTGGAGAAAGGGTTGTAGATGCAAGTGCTTATCAAACTGTTGCTCAATAATTCACTGATAAAAAAGTAAATTTAATGCACCCAGGTGAATAAGGTGAATAAAGTTTTTTAAAAGTAATGTTAATGCACCCAGGTGCTTTAAGTTTACTAAAAGTGTATTTAATTCACCTAGGTGAATTAGGTCAGGTGAATTAAGTTTACGAAGCGTGCGTTTCCGATCCGTGGTCTCCACTCCAGAACTTTTTATTATACTAAGCAAGTTAGATTGAGCTGTAAATAACAAAGGCATTGATCACCTTAGGTGTTAGGAAAAGCATACCTTAAGCTTCCTTTCCGAGGGTGCCTTCTTGAATGGCGCCGGTTTTTCGGCATTGGCCGGTGATTGTGAGCCGCTGGAGGTCTTGTCGCTTTTGGTCTGGTTCGGCTTTCCGCGCAGCCCGAGCCAACGGCTGCTTGTACAGACACAAAACACATGATTTTACTACATACATATTTGCAATAGACATTAATTTAACGACAAAACAGGAAATAACGATTCCCCGCAAAATACAGCATCTAGCTAGATCTGTATCGAGTACCTGTACCGATTATTTAAATTAAAAAAAAACGTGCGAATTTGCTGTTGCGGTTTGAAACAAGAATCAGCATTTTCTCTATCTATCAAAACACCATATCTATAATGTTAATATTGCTTGCAATATGCTCTATGTTTATCTGTTAAGGGAAACCCAGTATTTACATAACGCCACCGTCAGATAAGAAATACCTACGAGGTTACAAGAGGCAACGTATTTAGTTAAATACACATACGCGTATTTAATTTGTAGTCGTTACAAAGTTTGCAGAACGTCTTTGTTAGCATGTAAATTTTGACTGGCATATTAATGCAATTAATCATAATCGTGGTGGACACAAGGTTGGGGGGTCTAGGAGTGCATCGTTTTGAGGACTTATTTTGTTTACAATAAAGTGTTTATCGGCTTTTAGCGCGATTCCGATTATTGTTCTGTAAAGACGGTTCTATATTAATGATCTATAAAGTAGGCCGAGGGTGGTTGATAGAACCTCTCAGAACAAGAATGTATTTGATGACTAAATGATCGTATTAATTAGTTATTATAAATACATATAATCAATAATGTTTACTTCAAAACGATACACAAATTATTATCAACACTAAGAATATTTTAGATAATTATTATTATAACGTCTAGTGCTGTCATTGTAACGAGATAGGTTGACCACAAAACTTGTATTGATGTCATTCGTCACTAGCGTATATTAATTACATATATGTAAATGATAAATAATTATTGAATAACTATAACTATTCTTACTTATGAATTTATTTTCGCGATATAATTTCAATATTCGTCAAAAATAATAATAAGTCAGTCATTTTGATTTGAAAATTCTAAAGAATTAAAATCAAGCTTATAACATGACCTAACTAGATCTAATTTAAATTATACTTTAAACATTATTTAAACACACTCAACCAAATTTTATCTAACAGCTACGAGTAAACTAAGAACACAATCAGTCAAGGACTCGATACCGCAATGCGGCCGGAGCGACGACGGCGGAAAAACGGACATTTTACACCGAATCATCCAGCACTCACTTGAACAAAACTACTTGGCTCCACATAATGACGGCACATCACCGCCTCACATTTCCGCAAGAACTGGCCTTGCCATGCAAATGGCCACACAACAATGTTATCTCGCAGTAGAAGGAGGTGATATCTGATCGAGGAGTGGTATCAATAGATTAACCGATACTATCGATTAGCGAGTAGATCCACGGGCGTGTGGCGAGCGCCGACCCCGCGGTTTTGCGGCCGCGACGGCAAACCTATATCCAGTACCGGGCGTTCGACCCAACGGCTCATCCAACTCTGATCACGTTAATATAGGACTTTGAGGATAAATTTCAGAGTGGCAAGACAAATCCTCAAATTATCAAGCATGCTACAATCTCAAGGCGGATTTAATGTAGTAACTGCCTGGGTGTAACTATTCCACAGCTAAGCGTCGGCCGTTTTCACACAGCTAATTGCATATTTGCATATTCCGTTCGGAGGTTGCTTGGAGAGATCATAAGTTTTGCGAAAGCTGGTAAAGTAAACGTTGATCTTCGACGTGTGTAACTGGAGTTTAAATATTAGATAACAAAAGGAAACCAGTGTTCCAGAATATTCTAGAGCGAATTGCTATCACACAAGTGCATCCATCTTGAGTGAGTCGTGACAACGCTTTTACTTGCAAAATAACAAAACACTTCAGAACTAATTGTATATTCTATTAAGGTGAGTATAGACTACAACACTTACTTGTAACAGAACAACGAGCCGCTCTGTGATAGGTTCTAGTGTATCGTCCTTTTACGAGAGATGATAAGTTTTGAGAATGTGGTATAGTAAACGTTGATCTTCCACGTGTGTAACTGGAGTTACAATATTAGATAACAACAGGAAACCAGTGTTCCGGAATATTCCGGAGCGAATTGCTATCACAGGGGAGTAGTAGTAATAATAACCGATAAGTGCTTCCATCTTGAGTGAATCGTGACAAAGCTTTATACTTGCAAAATAAACAAAACACTTCAGAAACTAATTGTAGAGTCTATTAAGGTGTGTATAGAGTATAGACTACGACATTTTCTCGAGCATTTCTGTATAATGTAATGTTCTTACGAATGGTACACTACAGGCAAACGCTCAGTTTCCAAAGCATTTCCATGTAATGTAACGTTCCTGCGAATGCTCGGCGTTTTTATGTTACGGGTAAATGCTCACAGCGCGTTTGCATTTACCTACATTTAATTTTACCTTGCTTTCATTCTTCTTTGAAATTCTTCGTTAGTACAATAGGGTGTAACAAAGAGGCGAGCGTGCTCGACGTTTTGTTCATAAAAGGATGATACACTAGACACACCTATAGCAGAGCTGCTCGTTGTTCTGTTACAAGTAAATGTTGTAGTCTATACTCACCTTTAGACACTCTGCACGCGCTAATTAAAAATTTCACATGTCATTGCATTTACAAAGCGACTAGAAAATTCCATTCCGTGGATGTTATGTCAAACTATTGTTAGCAGTTCGTAAACCGGACACTGATGCCGCAGCGGCAAATAACAGCATGTATCCACAAATAACACAACTGACATATCTTTTGAAAGTCCAGTATGAATACCGACGTAAATGTGTTTTCCGCACACTCATGTTCGCACTATTGTTATGACGAAACCGCCAACATTTGTGGAATGGGGATTAAAATATACTATGGAAATAACCTTAGAGCGCAACAGCAGCAGTAGTCGTACACCCTCCGCGATAAATCGGAGTCTTGTGTCATGTTGACTACGTCCTGAGACGAAAACGCGCTACGACTGAGCAACTACAGCGAAGGACTAAGATAAAGACCAATAAAGATAAAGACGAATGACTAATGAAAACGTTGACGATTGCTTGATATTTACAGCAACAGATAACGCGCCTAGCAAAGGAAATCCTCATCAGCGATATTGTTTTGACTGCACCTGTTATCGCAGTCACGTGACTAGTTTACATCACACGACATTTGGATAAAAAGGCGTCACCAGTGGGTTTTCTTCTTTTCAGGACGCCGATTCAAACACAAAAACCATGTAAATCCCTACAACCATTGTCTGTCTGTCTGAGGTCGCGAAACTTATCTCGAATTTTCAGAGAATGTATGTGTAGCGTCTATAGCGAACAAATAATAAAATATTTAGTACCTACAGAATTTTTCGTGTGTGAATTCAACACTCGCACTTGGATATCGCATATAAACTATTTTCTATTTGTTTTATACCCCTTACTACCTTACCGGCTCGCAGAATTAATATTCCTATCCACCCCCAATCGTTCCTATGAAATTCAAGCCTGAGTTCAGCTTGCACGCCTGATTAGGTGGCCAATGTAACAGATGTCGCATCACGACGTTATTCTAACAGCACTGGGAGCATGCTGAATAGAACTAGTTTCTTCGTTCACGGATAGACAGAGTTTATGCACCAATCAGCATTAGCTAACTTAGCTCAGTTCGCTCGACGTAGCACACTAAGGGTTAATTAACATCTAATGCATTCACTGTTTGGTTAAGCTCGTACAGGTCATAGTTTATGTTATTAAGACCGGACAAATAATGTTCGAGTTGTCAATTACAAGATCGTTCAATACAGAAAATATAGATCTGGATTAAGCTGGACTGGTTTAACAATTTATTGAATCAATTGTCTTGTAGTCGGCACTAGAATGAACAGTCGCAGATGACATCACTCACCCGCTGAAGCCTCTGCGCTTGCCGGGGCTGGCCACGCTCACGACGCCGCTGCCGCCGCCAGGGTCCGAGTTTGACGCTTCTGCAACAAACATATCATTTAAAGGACACTCATACAAAGATCTACCAAGATTGATAACAATATAGGGTGGATATTGTAACAACTTATTTCAAAACAGAATAATAATCTTCATCATCATCATCATATCAGCCGTCGGACGTCCACTGCTGGACATAGGCCTCCCTTAATGAATTCCAGTCGTTTCGGTCGGATGCAACTTGCATCCACCGTGAACCAGCTAACTTCACCAACTCATCCGTCCATCTGGTAGGTGGGCGTCCGACGCTGCGTTTTCCGATCCGTGGTCTCTACTCGAGTACTTTTCGGCCCCATCGGCCATCCGTTATCCGAGCTATATGGCCTGCCCATAGCCACTTCAAAGAGCTAATCCGCTGGGCTATGAATATAAGAATCTTAAACTTATAAAACTACTAATAAAATTGACACAACACTGCATTCATCATCTGCATTATTTGCAGCACTCGGCTATAAACTTCGCTCGTGTCAAATGCACGGGATCTAGTTTATGATCAGAAAAACCAAGACGGAGAAAATATTATAATAAATAAATGATACCTTACGCCAAGGCAAGCACTTAGAGATACATTCTGCATAAGACTTTCAAGAGCCGTGATACCTGTAGCGCAGTAGATTGAGCGAGAACTGTGCTCATGAAAACTGAATGTAATTTATATAAGACAAAATTAATTTCTGTTTAAGCTTCATGAATGAAGAGATTACACTATATCGGTGGAACGCATGGCATGGCACTTCGATCTAAACACACTGCATGGCATGGCACTTCGATCTAAGTTTTCATTAAAATGGAGATGGGGAGACAATAGACAAACGCGAGCGGTTCAAATGATTTTTTCCTAACAGATTGTCATGCATGTTTCCTAGAGAATAAATTGAAATTAAACCAGCTGGCAATAAATTGCTTTACCGCTTCAAAACGTATTTGAGATATTGGACGAAGGACAGATTGAGTTTTGTAGAAAATGTTTTTGCAAGTGGTACTAAATAGTGAAACATATTTTAATCGTTCACATAAATATTTCTTCCCAATTTGATTTTCAATGAAAAAATTAAAATTATAATGTTTATTACGTCATCTATATATCAACACATAGAAATTAGATGCTACAGTGAAATAATAGATCAACTATAATTTTGTGTAAGCTTGGTTCGCTTTGTTTAACAATATTGAGATCAAAACATGGAACATACAGTTTCATAACAAAAGTCACAGACGAACTCTCAAATTAAACAACTCTACTATGAAATGCAAACATGCATTCATAATTAAAGGTTTGACAGCAAAATACTGAATCGACGGTTTTTACAGCAAATGGACAATTGCGGTTGTGTATCACAATGCCGCAGGTGGTTTTAATAATAGGTATTACACATTTAAAATTGCATTTCGAATAAAACTCTTCTTAATTTAAATTAATTTAATTTTGAATCCAAAATGGGCGCCCTAATCAATGATCTCCCGCCTTAACTAGGTACGCATCGAGACTTGCCTTGAACTGCACAGCAACACAAACGAAGAAATTTAAGCAGCATCAATATAGACGGTGTTAATATGATGAAATCCAGATTCGTCCTTGGTTTTAAGTGCAATTCAATAGAAAATATCTGTTTACTATTAAAGCGTTAAATTTATATTTAAAAAAGAGCTGATCATGAGGTTCTTCATAAAGAAATATCTAGTTATTCTTTTTTTTTTTTAAATATAATTAATAAAACCAAATTTCAGTCAAAAGGAAGGCCATTCAAAATTTGTTTCAGTAATTTAATGAGGAAATAACTAATTTGTTGGAACGCGAAACAACAAGTTGTATAAAATTATAATTCGTACAATAAAAAAACAGCACTTATATGGAAGCTAGCTGGATGCGTAGGCAAACGTGAAATCTGAGATCATGATACTTGTGGACTAGTCGCGTTGTTGTGGCAAATCAAGGTTACGGATGGCAATCAAATAAAAATGAGGGTAGGGTATCGACATCCAAAATACGTAGCCAAACCCACTGATTTGAAATAATCACACGCACACTGTAGATGGAATACTAAACAGGAACCTACCTGCCAAAAACTTCCAAGTTTTATAACAGCAAGAGCAGAGAAACATGTGGGCAACCCGCGCGCTCGGATACTCCGCGAATGATGAATACCTGCGAACGCGGGCGCCGGCTCGCCTCGCCGGACTAGTGATGCTCTACCGTGTTTACACACGCGAACATTCAGCTTACACCAGACACGTTAAGAACACCGTGTCTGCACTAATTAACTAAACCTTACTATTCAATTTACAACAATGAAATCCAAGTAGAAACCTATTAGACTCGTGCACAACTAACGAATTACATGCACGCAGCTGTCAAATTTTGAGATCTAAATTAAACTCGCTAATAGATGCAGCTACAGGGAATCGATTATGCTATTAATATTTTGAGATTAATTTAGTTAGCCCGTATAAATAAAAGATAAACGCGGGTTCGGCGTGCCGAAGCGAGGCGGGCCTATCTCGCGGCTGCTTGGGTATATCCAAAACCAGTCTTCCGAATGATCGAGCCTGAGTTTATGTATCGATTCTCCCGACCCCAAGATTGTATACATCCTCTAGATGAGATGCAAGCAAAACGATGACAGTAGTTTGTTCAGTAATAGCTTTGCGAACTTCTTTCCTAGTTTAGCGTTATAGAGCGTTAGTGTTGCGGAGACACGGGTGGTTTTCAAACTTCTTTAATTTAGATCTAGATTTAGATAAGATTTCTCTAGCGATTGAGCGGATTAACATATAATACTAATACTAATAATACTAATATTATACAAAAATAATCGTTAAGAATTGTATTAATTTAATTACATTCAATAAAAATGTGAAATTACTAATCCTTCACACATATGAAAAACTTTTACATGTAGATTTAAATAATTTAAGCGTATTACGGAACTGCTCGTGGGAGGTACTCTGGACCGTTTTTCGTTTCCAAACTAACAAATCTTTTGATGGTATTTAAAAATGCTTTCACTCAAATCAGCATGCAGGCACGTCGCGGGTCGCGAGTGCCGGGATCAGCGGTAAAAGCGTTCAAATTGGGAATAGTGTCATCTATTTGCAGGTGCTAGAGTGAAATCGTTGGACACTTGCTTGAATAATTTAACAGAGATAATGGATTTTTAAAGGTTCGAATATATTACAAAGTTGATTTGATGGTGACGTGACAAACACACTGACAACTTTTTTTTTGTTTTTGTGATTTTCTAGCAGGAATCAGTACTACAGAAACTTTATTGTTGAACAGTTGTAATAAGTGATTACTCCATCAAAACATAAACACGAAGCCAAGATACATAAGATCTTCAGGCGGATTAACCTACTGAAAAGCCAATGAGCTATAATGTTGTCTCTTTGATGAAATTAAATGTACAGTTATTTATTTGACTCAATATGCAAATTACAATGGCGCCAGATGTAATTGCAAGGAATGAGATAAAGACCCTTGGGTAAGTTGTCCGAGGTAACGATTTCCAAATAAACAGAAATAATTTAAACAATATTTGTCTTGCAATCATCCTTTATACGGGCGGGTAACCCAGTAACCGACTGAGAGAGTCGGTACGCTCGTTTAAGTGAACTCTAACAGCCGAAGAATACGGCCTATATTGTTACAACCGCACCAAGATACTAAGTAAACAGATGCGAAGTTATATTTAAATCATGGCGCTCATCGGCAATGTTAAGGTTGAATTCCGGAACGTTTGCGTCACACCGGCATGGGATGGACGTTTAGGGGATTCTACTAATGGTCTACTATCGTAATGTAAGCCTAATGCGTAATCGTAAATTTCCGCAGTCAAACTGAACGAATTTACTAGTAACATTTAATTTATCTGATAATAGTAGTTTTGGCAGGAAGGTTTTGATATTGGACCGTCTTACCCTCTATTATACTCCTCCTACGATCCTCTATTATACCTGAGAAACTGAGTTTGGTAATGTCCATATTAAAATCTGGATTGATATAATTGAATAAGATGATAATGATCGGAATTAGATTAGCTATTAGAACTAAAATGCATGATTGCAAAGTTAAATAAGAGAAAATATTAAATTGTCTTCGAAAAAACTTCTAATTGGAGATGTGATTCGATAGCGGTCCAGAAAGGAAACAATGCAAAGAGAAAAAAAACGATAATATAATTTGTGTTGCGGAAGTCCAAAGCGTGATCCGCATTCTTGCGAGCGGAGAGCTGACCGAGTACCGTTGTACGAAAACATTAATGCAAGTCGAGTCGGGGCCTCAACTAACGCACTATAACGTCCTGATAAGCAATATTTTTAATTTAACAAAAGTAGGTAAGCGGTGAATATTTTCCTGGGCGGTTGAATGGACTGCGATGATATAGTGGAATGTTGGCTCGCGTAACCGCATTTTATTTTCATAGTTCACAGCGCCCTCCATACTAATATTCAACTCGCCCGACCGACAACGCAGGCATTTTGCAATACAAACAACAGACAGCGTCAATATTATTGTAAAAGCAATACCTGTAATACGCCAGATCAAACATCTTTCATATAAATTATGCGTGGATTATGCGTAGATTGTTACAACTAATGGATTATTTCACAATCGAAGCTGGAAACGCATTATAAAAATAGAAACGTGTGTTATACAAAATATGACACACTTCGGTGTGGATTAAAATAATATAAAAGCTAAAATAGTTGTCGGTGGCACTGGGACAGTCGGCACAACGCGCTCGCGATGTAAATAAATAAAAACTAACCTTGCGCTTACAGTAATTCATGAATTAAGTAGGCTGACATTGGTGCTAGCAGTTTTATTTATTAGATGTGTTTGACGCGACACGGCGGCGTCGCGCGCCAGCGGCGGGGCACTACGAGCGGACTCTGCTGCTGCCAATTAGGACGCGAGAACGGGACGCCTCGGCGGTAATGACCACGTGCATTGTTCATTAGAATTGAGCGAAGCGATGGGAGCGAACGAATTACTGCAACACCTACATGTCTACGTTAACTAAATTCGACGTTCGATGAAAACTTGCCCTAAACAAGATAGCCGATAATATGATGTTTGTTACATTAAGACCAAAGGAATTTATATTAAAGGCCTTTCAGTCTCTGTTTATTTGCATGAAAGGTCCTACTCGCATAGCGTTCAAAACAGATGCACTCAGTTTGTTAAATTGCATCATCCATGCTTACCCTGAGTATTTCAATTGTAATTATGAAAAAAAAGCAAAGTAAACTCTACATAATGTACTTGTAACGTGAACGTGGTGTATCATATTGTTACAAAATGTGTGTTAGTTACATTAATTTAGGCTTATTTATAATAATACCTCCCGATTGCCAAATTATACATAATGTATATTTGAAATAGCATTTTATTGGAAATGTTAGTAAGTAATTTGCATAGTTAATATTGTTCATATGCGAAACAATCCGTTAAAAATTATTGAAATATTGTGCTCTGAGTAAATAATAACCTACGTTACGTGAACTGTGCAGTCTGTAAACTCGCCACGGGCTTAATTGAAGGGTTATTCGAACAAATAAATTAATATGTTGATAATATTAATGGTTCAATAATGCTACGGTATGTGCAGGAAAGAAAATTGGGTCAAAGATTACTTAAGTAGTTGAAAATATGAGGATATGGAGATATAAATAGAGATGCTTTCTTTTAGCAGCGTCACTGGTAAAGTATTTTTTAGTTTTCCTTAAAAATACACATCCTGTATACCCGTGGTAAAATACTAAATGAGTACTAAGATACTCATTGAGCAATACCACGTGAATACTCGTAATAAGCGACTCGTCACAGTGTGGGCTGGTTTGATACAACAACACACATCCTCTTCCAAACACCCCGATTATGATCTCATTAAACACCGCATGTTTATTTATTCATAAGAACGAACTGTAATCTTTTACAGGATGTAATTCACCAATTTCACAGATGTGAACAAAGTATTTTACAACGGGGGATTTCATTTCAATAGACAATGCCTAGTCTTAATTTATTTATCTCTATTCTCGAAGTATTTGCAATAACATACTTGGTATTGCGTTTATAGCATTGAGGTGAAATACCTGCTGGTCTGGAACGCAGGTCAACAAATATAATTCAAACAGCGATCGATAGACGCATACCAGTACAGAAATTAGGTAAAAGCATAATTAATTTTAACTGTCAATATTACTTGAGTCTATTTGTCATCGTAGCCGTAGGTCATAACAAAAATTAATAAGTATTCCATCAGTATTGATTAATAAAGGATTATTGTGGTGTTTTAATGTTCACGTTATCTCGTAAAGGGTGTAGTAAAGAGTAACCTAAGGGTATCAAACAAAGTGCCCCTTCACACGATACTCGAGAAAATTTACCCGGACTTAGGTTCTGATTTAAAGGTGAAACATATTATTTGTGATATTTTTAATGAAATAATATGTAAATATGTATTAAATACTTCCGTGTGTATTAGACTCACGGTTGATGGCAAAAAATACGAGGTACTAGGTACCATGTTTATGCAGTTTTTACCTAAACATTTCAAAATAAAGATTATCAAACATTTTAATTGATATTTGTAACTTTAGTTTTTAAATCTTTTAAGTCATTGTAAATAAGAAATGTAATTTCTCACCACGCGCTATATCCATATCCTCAAAGCAAAGAAACATTAGAAGAATGCATGTATGAGGTTGGCACAGACACTCTTCGACGCGGGCGCCGCTCCACTAGCGCTCATTACCGTGCAGCTCTACGCACCTCCATTCAATTTCAAATAAGGAATGAGGCGCGCGCGCACGTCCCACCCGACCGATACAGCTTACTAAACGATCACAAATTCGAATTGTAAATAAATCAACCGATCAATAGCAAGTGGAATGCCTAATTGAAGGTCGGGTGTATAAATAAGGCTGCGATAATTCGATTTCAGAGATAACTGTAATCTTTTAATCATCTAAACTTTTGGTGGATAGTGTATTACGAGGACATGCCCTTGTTATATTCACTAACTGAGTGTGGTCAAAACTTATCAAAGGTTTTGTTAAGCCAACAAGTATTTGTATGTGTGTGCGCATTATATAAATATATATTATAACACGGGCGAAGTCGCTGAACAGAAAGCTAGTCCTACTTAAAGACAATTGGTCCCTTTTAAAATTAGTCAAGTTGTCCACCTAAGTAACTAAGGAATAATGGGACTTGTAACATTGCGCGTACCTACTCTAACCAGGTAGGTGCAATAAATACTCATATACTATTCTGCAGAGAGATTACTAGCTTTGAGCTTACCACGGAGCTAGATGTTGCAATATTTATTTGTCCCTTTTAAAATTAGTCAAGTTGTCCACCTAAGTAACTAAGGAACAAGGGGACTTGTAACATTGCGCGTACCTACTCTAACCAGGTAGGTGCAATAAATACTCATATACTATTCTGCAGAGAGATTACTAGCTTTGAGCTAACCACGGAGCTAGATGTTGCAATATTTATTATTTAACCCTAAGGCGTCTTAGAACGTCACAGAACTCATTGCACAAGGTTTTATTTTTCCAGGAAGATATAATTGACCTAAAAGGCTCTTGACTCGACTCGGTCCAATAGAAAAACTTTAAAAAACAAGCAACAGGAAAAGCTTACCATAAAGATGTAAAAATAATCTAGAAAGCTGTTCTAAGACGACAGACTCAGAGAAGAAAAAAACCGGAACACCGCCATTAGCAAAATAAAATGCCAATTTAACGAAAAGTAGACGGATGACGGGCGGAGAACTGAAAAAGCAAATCAATTTACGCAGCAGGCTACCCCGCGATTCTATACAACAGATAATAAAATTAACAGCGGCATCAGTTTCGTTGGGCAGATATTTTACGTTTACTCTTATGTGTTCCCCACTGTTGATGTGTCTGAGAGCTTGGCTGCTGCCTACGGCCTGGTAAACAAATAATAGTGGAAATTTTCCCCGCAAAATTGTTATGATGCAATGATAGTGAATAATTCTAATTCTAATAAGCTAGCACCCGTAACACAAGCTCTAAGCTTGTGTTACGGGAAAATTCACACAGAAACATCTAGCCCCGTGATAAGTCACGGGGCTAGATGTTTCTGTGTGAATTTTCCAGCAATATTTATTATTATTATATGTCCAGCAATTCATTGTTTTAATATATGTATTTTTTAAGATTGTTGTGACATACAAAACCACTATAACAGGCGTCGGTAGCGCAGTGCCTAAATTTTAACTAGCAGTTGTATTCATGAAAAACGTCCTGGTCGAATGTGGACTAAATCGTATTTTTCTAGTTGTATCTATTACTGTGGGACGTGATTGAGTGACTGAGTAGATAGAAAATATTATATCAATAATTAAAATAATAATGTACTAAAGTTATACTTAACTAACTATGGTAACTATGGAGTTATTAATAAATCTGCATTATGAATTCTGTGACTCGTGGTGTTTGTTCGGTATCGGTACCTACCAGGAATGGGGTTCAATTTATAAACCATATTTACGGAATGCATGTTTTTAATACCTTGTTCAATGGCCACTCAAATGCGGTAACGGGCGTTACATGCGGATTGTCCTAATTGCATTTATTTAACATTTTTATGCTTTTGTTGGTTGAAAAACGATTACAAATATAAAAGATTTGTAAATTTCATACGTTAAAGGTTGAATTAATTGTTTTTTTTAATCGACAAGCATAATGATAGAAAATATGATTACTATCTTGTTTTCGCGTATTGAATGCACTCGGATATATCTGAGCTCGCGCGTCATGAATGGCGCTCCTCCACAACTCGCCGGTCGCTGAATGATCGGCCGAGCCGTCGCGAGACTTCCTGTCTTATGTCTGAGACGTAGAGTCGAGAACAGAAATCGCGCCGCAATAAGTGCTCGAGAGAAGCGCGCTTAGGTGGAGATTTACAACAATTAGCAACAGGTCTGGCGCTGAATTATCGTACACAAGTGAACCGACACTATTACGGTTTTCAAATCTTACATGTTGTCATGATAGTGTTTTAAATTCCGCGGAGCGAAGTTTGTGTATTTCTTTATATAATAGGCACTATTTTTTAAATTATGATATTTTGAACTTTAAATTACACACGGAACCTTTGAACGGATCTATTTCTATGATATCCTAATTTTTCTAACTCACCGTGATCTTCGCTCCCGTTTGACGACGACAGCATCTTCGACATTGCATGGTAAGCGCGCCTAAAAGATAAGGCGCGACGCTGGGGAGTATTTGCTCCGTTAACTTTGTGATCACATCCATTTTCGAGATCAAAGCCATCGGTGCCTTGGTCCGACATGGTGGACGCGGGTCCCGGGAACGTCTAACCAGACCGGAAGTCGAGGAAGTTATGAGTGCATCCGTGGAGAGGAGGCGTGTCGCGCTGCAGCGGCGGCGGGTCGCGGGCGGGCGCGCGCGCGGAGCTGCCCGCCCGACTGGCCAGCACGCCCTCGCGCGCGCCGGCACGCGGCACGCGGCACGCGGGAGCAAACGGAACGGCAACAGCTCTGTCGTCGGCGACGTCGACGCCGCCGCCATGCCTTCAACCCTGTGCGCTGCGCTATAGGCACGCGCATCAACCACCGCTTACTGTTACCGATAACCCTTTCTTTATTAGAAAGAGATGCATTGCATTACATTTACCACGCCTACCCGTGAGACCAAAATGTTAGGAAGAAAGAAGCCTATGAAACGAACTATAGATTTATCATAATCTGTTATGCAAAAGTTTTAATATTTTATTTTTAATACGAAGCAATGTATGCAAGTGGTTGATTAACAAAGAAAACCAATGTGCCTCGAAAAAATATAATAGAACATTGCAGTTAATTCAGTTTATATCGAAAATTAATATCTGCGTTCTAAATCAAAATTGAAAAAATCATAAATTATCTACAGTCGGCTGTCGGAAATAACTTAATAAACCAAGAAAAGTAGGTTCTATAAATATATATATTTTAGATAAAGAAATCATTTAATAAAACTAGTAAACAAAGCAAGTAAAACTTTTTTAATTTGAAAGTTTTCCCGCAGTTGAACGTTTTCTTGAAAACACCGCTGTATTAGCGGGTAGAGTAGCGCAACTTGAGACACCTTCTCACAATATTTAGAGTGCTTAAGGGATAAAATGCTTAAGATTTCACAAACAGTGACGCGGTGAAGATTCCATGAAACCTGCCCGGCCTGTCGGCTCCGCGCGACGCCTACGGCCGTTTCAACTTACGTTAGGGTAGGTTCGGGTTCATATTTTCAGTTCGCTCGTAGTAAGGGTGAATGGAAGCTTGTTCTCAATAGTACAACTTTTATTATAGTTCTGAGGTGCAACGTTTTTTAAGAGTACTGGGTTTCAGATTGTTTGTAAGGCGAGACGGAGCTTCGTTTGTAAGTCGTTAGTTTTCCAGAAGTGCAGTTTTGTGAGTATGCTAAAGTTCTTAATACGGCATTGAATAAATACTTTAAAGTTTCTATCCGAGTAACATATTAAACTAACAATAATTCAAACCTACATCTTAAACCTGCATTTTTTATGAGCCAATTGTGCCCACTGCTGGGCAAAGATCTCCCCTGAATTATACAATATGTATATGTGGTTAAACTTTTCAGACCAAACTACTACATTATAATTAAATGTTTTAATTTTATATTTCACATACAAAAACAGCAGCGTCAGCAATAAAACTTTTTAAGGTTCGTAGAAGATAAATTCTAAGAAATATGTATGTAAATATTGAGTGAAGTTCTTCGATGTCTAGCGAAATAGGTCAGCGTTTGTTTAGTTAGAATATAGAGGTCCGATGCAGCCCTAGTTGGAATTACCATGTCTCAGGCATGCAAATATGTTTACGGAAGTGTTAACATGTATGAAACCCAATATTATTTAAAAAATCTAAAATAAGTGTAAAGGCGTATGTCGCTGAAATTGCTCATCATCAGCATACTTCAAATATTACGATTAGATACGCATATATTACACAAACGCTTCTGAAAATCAACTGCACTCAAATGTTCTATCAAAATGTTTTTCTACGCTTTTACATAACAGCTAACTGAAATGAGTATACCCGCTTATGTATCTAAGTCAATAAAAATCTATATTTTAGTTAAAATACCTACATAACATAAGCGATCGTTCCCGAATAAACAAATTGTTAGGAGCGACAATAATATACCTAAGCTAAAAGTAATTTATATTGCATTTCGAAACATTCGAATTACTATGTCACAAACTAACAAAGTTTTTAATTCACAGTTCACAGCGAAAACAAAAGTTCGTCTGTGTAACGTATTTGGCAAACGTTTAGAGCATTTATTGTTTTAACAGTTGCTAATTTTTTAACATTGGAAAAAACCATGTGTAAAGTGAAATATAGAAAATATAATAATAGGCACTTATGAGCGTTAAAATGTATGAGCGTTAAAATGACTAGCAAACCCGCCCGCGGCTTCGCCTGCTTTATTCCCATGATTTCTCACCTTTTAAACCTTCCCTGGGCTACTACGTTTATTTTAAAACGTAAATCGGCAAAAGCGTTCTTAAGATAAAATAATAATGAAAAAAACACTATATTTTGCTTTTTTTTGCTACTAGGTGTACAGAACATTGCGAGCCAAGGCAGTCGTACGCAAGTGTATGAGACACAAATAAATAAAGGTGAGACAAATCCACACCAACTAATATGAAACATAACTCAGATGCTTCCGTAGGGGAGCCGTGTGATTGCTCCAATTGTAGTTAGAAACGAGGTTGTAACGGCAGGAGTGCTGGTTACAGGCTTGCGGGCATTGTGGCATTGCGGTTGGGCAAGGGGCAAGCTAGGGCCGAATCAATCACACGGCCGTGGATAGGCGATTGGCCCAACACCTACGAGTGTGATTGCGGTTTTGGCATAACCTTCATACTAATATAATATTTCCATCCAAACATTGTTGCAAAAGTGAATGTTGATAAAATTAAGTCGACAAAATCAGCATAAAATTACGGGAGAATTCTGTTACCACGAAATTTTAATTACGTTTACATCTCGTGCACTTGATCCATCTCGGAAACGAGATTCGTTACACGAGTTGATTACTTCCCACCCAACATAAAACATGCTTTTCGTCAAAGATTGTAGAAGTAGTGTAGATGATTTAGTACAGCAAAAATGAAATCGTTTATAAATTAAAGTGATTTTAGAGCAATATAAAAATCTATTACAAGTATATTTTATATTGGAGAAAACCTTTCTTGTATTGTAATAAATTATACATAAATATTATTGATCTTCTTTAATCACTTTATCATTAAAATCCATAATTTGAACATATATAGATACAGCTGGACAGCGAGAACGACTCGTTTAATACAATGTATTGATTGTAGAGTCGCGTTCCGGGTAAAAGGTGCTTCTAGGCTTTAAAACATTATTCGGTTACTTGAAGCAAAGATCACAACTAACAAGTTTCTTCTGAGATTCTATCCTTGGCCCTTCGGTGCGTTTTGGTCAACCATGTTAAATCTTGGATGGTTTTCCAAATATCCGTAGATAAATTTTTCAGTTGTGCGAATTAATAAATTTGCCGTGTCTTAATACACCAGACTAAACTTTGTTCAAACGATTCATGAGACGCGAAAATCAGCGAGCTTCGGCCTACCACAATCGTAGTTAACATATAGGTCAAATTGAATATGCATTAGTTGTGTGTAGATTCGTATGCAAATTGAATAAAGCCGTTCCAATCAGTGTTCCTATTAGCAAGTTTAACGCCTCGTTGACCAGCCATGCAATAAGCTATGCTACGATTTTGCTTTTATATATAGCATACTCGGACATTCGAATAGAGGCCCTATTCGATTCGAATTAAGGCATTCAAGGCAATAAATAAATATTGCTGGACAATTCACACAGCAACATCTAACCCAAATATGTTCAAATTATGGGTTTTGATGATAAAGCGATTACAAGAGGGGACTACATTATACTGTCACAGTCCATTAGCAACATTTCCAAACAACAATATAGAACAAAACAAAAAAAGGCAACAGCGAACAAAGTGCACAACAAACATTTTAACAGTTACAAAATTAGTTTGTTGTCGACTCTCGGAATAACTCCTAAAACTGCAACAGAGATATTTAATCAGAACTTTTGAACCCCTCTAAGCGGGACAGACAAATATTCGTTTTTTTTTCTAGAGTTTGATTGGAAATATTGGTGAAAATTCAGTTCGTTTTCGACAGGAGTTTGTTTTACGATGTGAAATTTATACCAGCCTAAAGCCTGAAGCGCACGAACTTTCAAAAATAAGTTAGTATAAGATTAAATAGTTATTTTATATTATTTGCTGTGGAGCAATGATAAAAATAAATAATAAGAAAACATTCGTCAAAACAACAATGTTCATAAACTTAACTAAACCAACATAACCCCAAGTCCAGCGTGCCCCGCCATCACCATTTTATGCCACAGCAAACATACCTATGTTTGCCTTTAATCATTTAAGGGACGTCCAATTTTCAATATTAGGTACTGACCGATTCCGAAACGCATACTTATATAACATGTCATGTTGTTGTATCAAAAACTTATCCCATTCACGTAGTCGCAAAGCCTATTTGCAACGAAAACTTCAAAACAATTGCATTCTTATTACAAAGTTGCATTTGTATAAGTTGACTGCACGTAAGTCCATGAGAGGAACTTTATACCTGTTTAATTTTACGTGAAGGTAGTAAAAACATACATTCATGAATTAGTTATGTAGATACGTCTACCGGTAGTATACAATTTATTAAAAATATTGTATTTGAAGTATAACTGAGGCACAGAACAACTGAGGTTCAGGTCGAAATCCAAATGGAATGGTATGTATTGTCGTTCTTTCGCGACGAACTTTGTGGAGCAGCGGGCGAAGGTCCGCCTGCGACGCATGGGTTTGCGTGTTCGAATTCTGACTCTGGTCTCGGTCTCTATCAGATGTTATCTCTATCAGATATCTTGCACTCGTAACACAAGCTTCGAGCTTACCACGGGGCTAGATGTTACCGTGTGAATTGTCCAGCAATATTTATCTGTAATAGTTGTAGTTTCTAGCACTTACCTATCGTCTCTTCGCAGGGCTGGCTGAGGGGCCTTCTCGATGGCGAAGTCTTTGGCTGATGTGAGGGTTGTGGTTTCAGTATGTGCGCGGGCACTGCACCCTCCTGCGGCGGGTCGCCCGGCACGCGCACCACCCACCAGTCGCTGCGACCCTGGCAGGCTTCCACCACTTCAACTTGCTGGCCTTTCGTCACGGAGAGCTCGCCCGTGCCGGCGGCCATGTGCTCTCCGACCACCCACGTCTCTGGCCCAGCCTGTGGACAAATTACCTTTATGACTTCTGAAGCTAAACGTTTGGGTTACCTTTAGCAATGATACGAGCAATAAATGTTCTCATACTCGTAATCATGACGTACGTTTAAAAATATGAAGCAGGAATAATTTTCCTTGAAATGACAAATATACTGGTAATGACAACAATTCAAAATCATGGCGTAGGTACCTAATATAAAATGTAGTAACAATATTATTCGTTGAAATTAAAATAGAGGCAATGACAATTTTGGGAAGGGTAAAATATTTAAGGTACTCGGTAGCGAACATAATACTCGTAGCACAACCTGTACCAACGATACCATCGATTGGGAGATGTGCGAACACAAGATAAGAGGCTCGAACAATACTGATAAAGAACACAAATACAGATAGTGTCTCTAGTGGTTTTCGACAACTGTCAGATAACTGCGAATACACTCCGCCGGGGCCTAGCAAAACGACTCTAAATATATTCAAACTAGCCTGTGCCTGCTTCCTCCGTCAATAAGAAGAAATAATACCTATATCAATACAAAAAAGCATTTTAAGGCATTAACCGAGACTTTATCACTAAGTAGATGACTTAGTGATAAAGTCTCGGTTAATGTGTGCATAGAAAAGAAGTCCATTAAAGGTAACAACAATGCCCCGTACCTAGTCTAGTACTCATCTAATAAATAATATATGACAGGAGTATTGCGTGCGTGCCGTTTTGTTCGGGGCTCAGATCGATACTTTCAAGAAAGCTACGCGAGAATGTGAGCCGGCCACCTTACGGGTAATATTGTCCTGACAGTATTAAACTGCTGGTCGCGGGTCAGCACCCCCTTGATATGAAACTTAATGGTATAAACTCGTCGTTTGTTGTAAGTATTGTGTGGTTTGTATTATATCTACAATCTACCAAGGGCAAAGAATACCATTAGTAAATTGTATGAATATATAGTCAAAACCGACCCAAGTTATCTGATAAACTACTTTTTAATATCGCTGTCGCAGCAAAAATAGTTATTGCATTATTTAACGAGATTAATACACTCGAGAGCAATGAATCCGGGTCACTCAAAGAATCCAAAAAATCTCGGAAAGTAAGAATGCTAGGTTAATGCAATAAATTGTATTTAATAGACAATTTAATACTCCTTAAGAGCCCTGTTAAATTTTTGAAGTTTTGCGAAATTGGATATTTTATGCACCACGTGACCGGCGCGTCACGCGAATTCTATGAAAAATACTAAATGATCTTGATACTTCGTCGATCTAAAACATACAAATATACTAACTAATAACTAATTATTTTAGATCTGTAGAAAATGGCATCGAATAAATTCCATTTTATTGAGTGGATTTTTTTCAGTTTCATTCTGAAATAATTATTATATTAATGTTTTTATTTAATTGATAGGTGTTTAATATATTTTCCTAAATTCAAAATGGCGGATATTTTTATTTCAATATTTGAATCAATTATGTTTTATCTTAATAATATCAATATTTATTTTAAATCTGATTGATTATTTGAAATCAATTAAGTACATAATTTTAAATTAAAACATTCATGATTAATAATTATCTATATAAGAATAAAACTGAAAATAGTCTTATTGAAGTTAAATGTCCTCATTCATCTCATCTTATGGGCTCATTATTAAACCGATTCTTCTGAAATTTGGTGTGTAGGTTTGTAATTAAATGTTTTTTTTTGTCGAATGTTGGGACTTTATGTAAGTTCGAAAGTCTAAATTGAACGGACTAAATACAAATTCTAATTATAACAAAACAAATAAATTATATTACCTATATATATTTAAGTTGCTTGTTTTGTTAGATGGTATATTTGTGTTTGAATAAATAAAAGTTTCGTTAACGAAACTTTTATTTATTCAAACACAAATATACCATGTTATTATCATTATGTTTAGGTATTATCTTTGTAGTTTCGAACTTTATATTTATTTTTATTTTATTACGAACTTATTGAAAATATTTCATTTATATATTAAAAAAAACCAACCCGCACTTGGCCAGCGTGGTGAATTAAGGCCTAATCTATCTCGTCAAGAGAGAAGTCCCTATCCCAGCAGTGGGAACGTGAATAGGGGTGTTATTTTATATACAGGGCGTCCCAAAATTATGGGCCATGAAGGGGAAGTACCATATATATCGTTGATAGTGAATTTTGCTCAAAGAAGACTTCATTTTATTTTAAAAAGTAAGTAATTTAATTAATTAATTTACAAAAAATAATGTTTCATGTTTTTTATTTGATTAAAATAATTAATTTCACGTTGTTCCTTTCTTTTAAAATACTATGTTACTTAAGCAGAGTTATTATTTTTTAGCTTTTCTTTCGATTGGTATCATAAAAATCGAGTATTTTTTTTCTACATGTAAGTCGGTTCGATTCCCAGACAAAGCAAGTAATTTTTAGAAAATCAATGAATGCAGAATTACTAACTTTTAAAAATAAAATGAAGTCTTGTTTGAGCAAAATTCACTATCTACGATATTTAAGGTACTTCCCCTCCATGGCCCATAACTTTGGGACGCCCTGTATTTATTAGAAAGGTACATATACTACTCAAAACAAAATAAGGGCCACGCGCGTATTTTTGTTTGGAGACAATTTTTTGCTGACTTTCGATGGGAGAATATTTTTTTGTGAATGCCATTATGTTCTCAAGTGTCTAATTAACGATTACAATGAAGCACTAGGGATATTAGTGTTGACGGTATGGTAAAAAATGTTGATGTCTTAAATATCGTGAATTGGGTAGAGTTTTCTTTCTTTTATGATTTGATTTCAGATTAGTTTAACACAAGTCTACTGACAACTACGGTTGTTTTTGGGAGTATGACGTGTAATTTCATCATTTGACCGTACAATGCCAAGAATTTGATGCCATTTGGACAAAGTTACTGCTACCAGAGCCGTAACGATGAATGAGGCTGGTTGGTCACAACGTTCTGTGGCTTTACAGCTGGGATGTTCGAGAAGGGCTATCCAAAACCTTTGGAACCGGTATCAGGAGACCGGGAGCGTATCCCGGCGTCGTGGTTCTGGAAGATTTCGTGCTACCACTGCCCAGGAAGACCGGTACGTGCGAGTTACTGCGCGATGTGATCGTAATGTGACAGCGCGCGCATTACAAAACCGATTACGCCGGACTACTGCTACACTTGTCAGCGACCAGACGAATAGGAATCGTTTGCACAAAGACCAGCAACGCTAACGAAGGCCTGTAAACCACACTAAACTGACCGGGACTCATGGTGCAGAGCGATTCAGGTTTGCACGTCAACATCTTGAATGGGGCACAAAGGAATGGCGTAAGGTGCTTTTTACGGATGAGTGTAAGGTGAAGTTTTCAATTGACGATCAACGTATGCGAGTGTGGAGAAGACGCGGAGAAATATTTTCTGATCCTTTCATTCACGACAGGGCAGGTATGGTGGTCCCAATGTCATGGTCTGGGGCGGGATCAGTTTACAAGGTAAAACTGACCCTGTTTTTCTGAATGAGGGCACTGTGACATCTTAAAGTTACATCGAATGGGTTGTCAGGCCATATGTCATCCCATTTTCACAACGAGTGGTGGACGGTTTCAACCTGAAGCAGGATAATGCACGAACTCACACAGCTCGGGCAACCAGCTCTATTTTGGAGGAAGCCAATATTCAGGTTATGGCATGGCCTGCGAATAATCTTAACCTGAATCCAATTAAACACCTTTGGGACCAATTAAAACGCAGAGTCCAGGCAGCTGAAGAGGATGTGCACAACCAGCAACAGTTGATTGAATTGCTGAAAAGGTGCTGGGAGGATATCCCAGAGTTAAACATCCGCCATCTCCATTAGAGCATGCCAACGAGGCTTCAAGAATGTGTTTTGGAAAGGGGAGGATATACCCCATAATAAAAAATTCAAAAGCGAACAACTAAGCTCTGGGTTTAGTCTACAATCTTATGCTATTGTTAAGTGTAAACAGCCATAAAACGTCTTAAATCTCAAAAACATCCTAAGATTAAGTATTTTATGTCGAATTGCATTAAAGTTCATGAAATTTAATTAAAAAAAACATTGTTTTGTTAAATTTAAAACAAAAGGAGCAAAAAAACCCAAAGAAAAAAAAAAAATCGGAAAATTAGTGGTGGCCCTTATTTGTTTTGAGTAGTATATTTAATGTTTACAATAAATAATATATTTATTAGAAAGGTACATTATTTTTTGTTTACATATTGGATACTCGGTAAAAATAAGAACAAAAAATTACGGAATATTTTCTTTGTAATAAATATTATGGAAATCTATACTACAATTATCAAGCTGAGGAGATTGCTTGTTTATTTGTTTGAACGTGCTACTCAGGAACCGCGGGTCCGATTTAAAATATGATTTCAGTATTGGATAGTAAAATGATCGAAAAAGGCTATAAAACATAAACTAGTAAATAACGTAAAAACGCAAGCGCAGCTGTCGGCGGGTCGGCAAGTTAGTCATAATCTAAAAAAATCATAGGCATAATTACATTTAGTCGTTGTACGGTTTCACCAAAAAAAGTTGCCTTGTTGTTTTTTAATTAGGATAGATAACTTTAGATATGCAATCCACATCCTACAGCATAACCTCCAAATAAATAAGGTTAAACAAGATGACAATGATGTGGTACAATTCTTAGGCCAGCAACAAGTGGTACAATTCTTAGGCCAGCAACAACAATAATTGATCGTTATCAATAAAAATAACAATTGATCGTTATCAACGGATCAACTTATGTCGGTCGTAGTATCGCAATAACACATACACGCACACTAACAGCGTTTTTACAGCAATTGACAGTCCCACACACTGACATTTTACGAAATATTTCTATATTTTATTCAAGAACAACCGACATAGGTCCGACCTCGACAAGCGCTCGCGCGGTACTAAATGGAAAAAGCCGGCGGAATGAAAAAACTACTAAATTATGGTAGTTTTATTTTATTCATAAAAAATTACCAAAACCGTTCTACAAATTAAAATTAATATCATAGTTTAAGCAAATGTTGATAAATATTTTGATATAAATATGACGTCCCATTGATTTAGAACTTCGGAGTTATTGAGGTTTGTTTCGAAGCATTTTCGGTCGATATTAAATTCGGTATATCTTTAGAATAAAAGCATTTAACGAAAATGTACTCTACTCTAAATGAAGAATAGGATATACGTAACATAATAAAAATTAGTTTGATCGCCCATATTCATTAGAATCTACAAATTAGAGCTAAGAAAACAGGTCTTCGAGCGTTTTTTACGAAACATGTATCCGGAGAATGATTATTACTCAATATATAAACAAGTTATCTAAAATGTTTCTTACTACTTTTGTAGAGGAGAAAACGAACTATTATAAAAATGTAATTGTAATATCAAACAACTAACGTAAACCATAGAATTAGGACGAGAAAACCGAACAATTTCGCGATTTCCGGTAAAAGGCCTCTTAAATGAAAGTTAAAAAAATATGAGTCACCATACATTTTATTTACACAAAATTACATAAAGAAAAAAAACTGCTGATCTCTCCTTAAAACAAAAATAGGAAACATGAAATTTTTGAACTTTATGACGATTTTCTTGAATTTCAATACTTCGTATTACCTCCTCGTGCTTCCATTACTGCGTTTACGCGGTTTGGCATGCTGTACACCAAGTTCCTTATACGATTTTGGGGAATATTCTCCCATTCCTCTGTGAGAGCAATTTTGAGCTCAGGAAGCGTGATTGGGGGAGGGTTTCGTTGTTTTACGCATCTCCCTAGCTCGCCAGACCAGGAACTAGGTGTACCACAGCACGAGAAGACCGATACTTGGTGAACACCATGCTTCGAAATCGCTTTCTCACAGGAACTGAACTCACAAATCAGTTTCGACGCCTCGGAGGAAGTAACCCAAGTGCATGGACAGTAAGACGTCGGCTTGCTGAATCTAACTTAAAACCCCTTAGACCTGCAAACGGCCCTAAACTGGAGCGTGGCCATCGTATTTCAAGACTAAGATATGCCCAGAACCACGTAAATTGGAGTATTGAAGATTGGTCGAAAGTTATGTTCTCCGACGAATCAAAATTTATGCTCTACAAGCACGATGGAAGACACAGAGTGTATAGAAGACCAGGGGAAAGATTCAAGCAAGCATGCATCGAAGAAAAAGTAGCCTACGGTGGTGGGTCTGTACTTGTGTGGGCCGGAATTTCCTCTGAAAGTTGCACAGAGCTGGTGATCATAGAAAACGGCTCTTTAACTAGCGTAAGATATGTGGAAGAAATCCTCAACGAACACGTTGGTCCATTTATGGTCAATTTGGGTGAGGATGCTATATTTATGCATGACAATGCCCGACCTCATACAGGTAGGATTGTGAATGACTACCTTCAAGAGATGAACATTACTTGTATGGAGTGGCCAGCGCGCAGCCCGGATATCAACCCGATCGAGCATGCTTGGGACGAGCTAGGGAGATGCGTAAAACAACGAAACCCTCCCCCAATCACGCTTCCTGAGCTCAAAATTGCTCTCACAGAGGAATGGGAGAATATTCCCCAAAATCGTATAAGGAACTTGGTGTACAGCATGCCAAACCGCGTAAACGCAGTAATGGAAGCACGAGGAGGTAATACGAAGTATTGAAATTCAAGAAAATCGTCATAAAGTTCAAAAATTTCATGTTTCCTATTTTTGTTTTAAGGAGAGATCAGCAGTTTTTTTTCTTTATGTAATTTTGTGTAAATAAAATGTATGGTGACTCATATTTTTTTAACTTTCATTTAAGGAGTATTAAATTGTCTATTAAATACAATTTATTGCATTAACCTAGCATTCTTACTTTCCGAGATTTTTTGGATTCTTTGAGTGACCCGGATTCATTGCTCTCGAGTGTATATAAATTTATTTCACATTTAAAGACGAATCAAAGCACCTACCTATCTTTAACTCGCTTATGGAATAAACTACTTTATTTTTATGTAACAATTGTTTTATTAACTACGGGTCAGCAAATAAGAGTCTATATGAACTCCAAAGCAATAACCAATATTTACACTGACCGTTGAATAATTAGTTAATTCTAAGGCGCACAATAAAATATCCAGTGTAAATGTTTTTACAGCGCCAAACATAATACAAAATTAGGTAGAGAGGCTTGAATTCGGGGCGAGTTCGTTCCCTCCTCATTTCAATAAATTTTGATCGATTGCCCAAAGCGCGCCTCATCTGCAATCTACCTATTCTACCACGCCTTATGCGGTCTACACACCAAAGCCGGCGGCCCGCCGGCACAGCCCGGCGGCCCAACCCGCCGGCCTTATTTTGTACCATGATTGTACCATGATTGTACAAAATAAGGCCGGCGGGTTGGGCCGCCGGGCTGTGCCGGCGGGCCGCCGGCTTTGGTGTGTAGAGCGCTTTATATTACCGGCGGTGATTTGATTACATTGTGTTACAGATTCTAAAACGATAAAAGTGAGTCGTCATGCGCCTTTATAGATAAAGCCTAATACGTATTTATTTAAAATGCAGTCGACTTGAGAACCTCATCCTATTTTGAAGTAATGAATAAGAAAATATTATATTCAAAGGTTAAAAAATAGGACAAAATTTAAAAAATACTGTATTAGAATTATTTAAAATTTTATTTTACTCTTACTCGTGGTTTAGGACTTGCCATCATGGCCTTCCTTAAAAAATTACCCAGTATAATTACCCAGTCCTGGGAAAATTTGTATTCACTTCGCAGTTAGGTTGACACAGTGAACTAAAGAACGCCGATGATCGTTTTCGGGTATATAAATCCTTCATTTGCCTACACGACACTCACGGTAAAACAGTGAAACCTTTCTAAGGCCGGAACCCCACAGCCATACCTTTTACATTGAATCAATCAGATCTAACGCAGTGATACAAGGTAATAACAATGCCCCGCAGGACTAATATTGTGTTGAACATGTTGTCGAACAATAGGTAATAGGTCCAATAAAAGTTTTATGGGAACGTTAACGGTAGCTCGTTTCAGTCTCGGTAAGTTCGATGGTCAGTGCTCAGAACATTTCTCTAACAAGCATTTTTTGTTGTATCGACATCGTATATCATCATATGTCACAGTTTAGATAAAGTGTTGTTATATTATACTTGGATAAAGTGGGAGTAGTAAATATATAATCACTTTTTACTTAGTGCATAAGACTCTATTTGCTTATCTCGTTCTTTATTTATGTCTTTTTGATATTATTATATCGTCTTGCTAATCTAGTAGTTCTTAAATTAATTACGGGAAAATTGATCTCTTTAGTGTATTCGTTGGCGTTCGACACGTGTACTGTGTTCCAGCAGTGGGACACATGATGATACGATACGAAATTTATCATGTTCGCACATGACAATAATATTTTCAGTTTTGTTAATTTATTTATAAAATAACATTACAATGTTTGGCTTTCCACAATTTCAAAAGATTATAAAGAAGAAGGAAAAAAACCTTATTTAATCGTTGTGGTAAAAAAATAAAGCTGATTTACTTTAATCTTAATTTGACCTAATTTAAGGACCACTTAAAACTTGGAGAATTCCAATTAAGCTTTGTGTAAATCTCGTTAAAACTGTCTTTAAATTTTGTAGATAGAGCACGGCGAATTCATTAATTCAACACCAAAATTTTTTTATGGAATAGAGTCTATTTCGATTGATATACATTATAATAAAACTCAAACGGCACCAAAACTAAATTGTGATAGGAATACAGACGCAGTAGGTCACTCTGACGAACAAATTCCGATTTATCTTGATCGTAATCTTTATACAAAGTCAGTCACAATAATACACGATTCCTTTTACGATATTATCAAATTAGTTTTCTAAACTATTTATTTATTTGATAGAAACCATTGGAAATTCTTTAAGAAGGCCTTTGTTAAAGCAAACTCTACAAAGAGGATACTAACCGATTGTAGTTATAGCTTTAAAATCCTTTCAGTTACCTAAACACACTCCTCCAAAATAACCCGGAATCAATCAACGGCGTAGATTTCTGCAAATAAATAAAATAGAGAAACTGACTGCCATATTGACTGTGAAACACAGCATGAAACGCTAGTCTTTTATGAAAAGCTTGTTAGTCTAACGCTAATTCACTTGACACCATTCCTCCATAGCGCTTGTTATTCACCCTTGTGATTCCGACGGAATAATAATCAGATGTTTGTTAACATGCTCAGAAAACAAATGTTGATTCGTGATAGACGCTTGTACAAGTAAGCTGTTTGAGTCGAGTGGAGCATAACGTTCACTAACGCCTCAGGATTCAGTTGAATGTGGACTAATTATTGCTGTTCCATTAACATAAATATATAATAATAACATAATATTATCCATTAATATAATATGTCGAACTCGTGTGCCAAAACGCATGCGACAATGCAAGTAAAGGTTTCTATGGTTATCTTAAATTTCTTTTTATCAAGTGGCAATAAGAAAGTCTGCTTAATACTATTATTTCTAAAAACTTACACAATAAATCGTTTTGATGTAAACAAATACTCAACTTGCAAAGGTGAAGTAATAGTGAAAAGTTAACAGGGAAATATAGAGTTACTTTCACCGTTAAATAAAGCGGACTCTTATATCTTTTCATGCAACGTGAGAAAGAAACTTATGGAAAATGAAGTTCACATCGCTTACCGCTCTGCACTTTAGTCTTTCAGTGATTTCGAATAGACTTGAGGAAAGCTAGATGGTTAGACTATGTGTAACTTTGACTTTTGCTTGTGAAGGAAGTCTGTTCGTTACGTAGATGGTAATTAGCTTGATAATTAATACCAAACTTTTAACCTGCGCACGAAGGAGTTTTAAAAGAGTTCAGCTTTGCCCCCAGTATGTCTTAGCTCAGCATATTCAACTATCTATAACTAAACAAAAGCTTTTACACCAAATCTCTGCTGTTTCGGTAAGTTTGATATCCGCGGAATGATGTTATTTTTTACAGTACAAGAGTCATGCGCGAATCGGTCATAGGTATATGAGCATTAAAGCAACATATTATAGCTCTAGTGAAAAACAACAAGAATTTGTCGGTAAAGATAGGCCTTTACCGACAAATTCTTTATATAAGACTCGGTTAATTAAGCGATCAATCGACTGACGAAGTGAGTTAAGATTCTCGATTACAACCAATTTTACCTTACAGCAGCGGTTCAGAGAAGCGCTTAAAAGTTTAAGATTTATAGTTGGATCAGCTCAAGACAACTTGTAAATACGATGCTCGAGTTTATCACTAAAGTGTCAAACCTTTAACTTGGGTGAACAAACTTATATTTATTTGTTATATTCCTTGTTAACTGTACAACAGGTGGGCTTAATAGCTACGCATTTTCAACTGTTAACCTTTTTCAATAAATATTTATTATAAGTTCATATATCTCGTATATCTGCATTAAACTTTTATTATATGATATTTAAGTTTACTTAATCTTTAAAATATCAAGATGCTTAGATCAAGTCGGAAAATGGTGATTGTACTCATTGCGCATTGCGCACGCAATACCCGATTTAATTCAGCCGGGATCACCTCGGTTACGTCTCTAGATTGGTAGATATTATTTTAGTTCCTCAATTCTTTTTGCGTGGGAGAGCAACAGGGCAAAAGCCACAAAATAAATTCAGCTCATTTTCCATTAGCGCCAACAATGTGCGCTGTGGTTGGACGTGGTAAGGGTTGTTTATGGTATTTTTAAAAATAGCGTCCGTTTTAATGTAATCGTATAGTTCATAGTTACAACCTTGAGCCTTTTCTATAAGGTTAAATATTATAGTTTATTGTGGTAATGCAACGGTTAGAAGGTAAACCTTGTTGATGCTACTGGTAACTAACTTGTCAATAATACATTTATAATACTTCATTTCTAGAAAAATAAACCTAGTTCAAGACTCCTAGAGCACCCGATTTAAAGAATTTTTTTATGTACTAGAATAGTCTTGTCGTAACTCGTTAGCTAGTCCTCTCCAACAACCGAACTTTTCTCAATGTTACAGCATTTTTTGTATACATCCGTCGGGCAGTGAGGAATGTTTGTTTTACATTGCTGTCAGACCGTAACACTGTGTTTGTTCCCACAAAAATACGACTAGTGTGAAAGCAACGAATCATTGGTAGGTATATATGTGCCGCTTGAAATAAATTCATTCTTTCGCAATTGTTTGAGATCAATGTCTCTATTTCATTATTACTTGTTTGTTTGAAGATATATCGTTAGTGGCTGGTTATTTGATTCGTAGGAATAAGTCTTGCACTTTGTTAGATTAATAATTTACCATACAGTTAGACACATAGTTCCCGCTGTACACATGATGACCATTACAGCAATGACGGAATGGATGTTATTAAATTTGATAATTTTTTTTGGGTATCGTTGTACTGAAGTTATTTGATTTTCAGCATGCAGATGACCAGGATGAAAACAAAATACGAATAATTGTGCCAATTAACACAAAATAAGAATTAATTTGGAATAAATTCAGTTTCCGAGGCGATTTACAAAGACACAATTTTTCGTAGTGGCATTAACATTTATTTACTTGACATACAACAACAGTTTTACGAAACATTCAACAAAAGCAAAAGTATCGAACACAACGACCGTTGACCTTTACATCGCTCCAGGGTGAAGTGCAAATGAAGTCCGTTATGAAGTGATGGAAGCGGTGTCAATGTCGCGGGTGGTGCGGGGGGCGCGAGGGGCGCGAGGGGCGCGCGGGTGCATGTGCAAGCGCGGGAGTGGGTGAGGGCTGGCTGGCTGGCTGGCTGCAGGCGATGCGCGCGCGTGCATCACCTGTCGCTGGCGCTCGCGGCCGCGCAGCAGGCGCGCGTGGAACGAGCCCGGCGTGTCGATGGTGTGCTGGCGCGTCAGGGCGGCGTGGCCCGAGCTCACGGACGTCTGTCGGAACCATGGCAGGGAGATTTTCCGGCGGCTTTTGTTCTGTTTGGGCGTCGGTGAGTCCATCTCAAGTGAGTGTGCGGCGGGCCGGGCCGCGGCGACAGGTCGCGCCGTCCGTCGCGGCGCGCGGCGCTGGGGCCACTGGCGCCCCGCGCCGCCCGCTGCCGATGCCGGCGCCCGAATCGCGCACTACGCAGCCTCCGCGCCAAGTATCGTATCGAGCTTCGCTTCCGAAATTCTTCCCTAAGGATACCTGCTTAGGATTGCGAACTGCGACGAGAGTTGCGACGACCACATTCGGTTCGAACACGTTCAAGGACGATCCAATAGATCCGCTTTCATTCATTTTCTGCCGCTTTAGGTTCACATTCCTATGATCTTTTTTTATAAAATAATAAGTTTATGAATGAATCGAAGAGTTTGGATATAAAAATGTATCGTTTAATGTGGTTTAGATAAATATAAATTCCGCTAAACATACAAGCTAATACTATAAAACAATTAAGGTGGATTTACACATATATGGCCAATATCTTTTGGTGTACGGTTTTATAGTGGTGTGCGCTCAAATTAAATATAATTATGAATGCACTTACAGTCATTAGCTATAGGGATAGGTCTGTTTATTCAGGGGGACATAAAGCTCTTAATTTTTTATTTATATCACATACCTAAACAAAGTTTTCTTAAACGAAATTGTGAGCGAAATTCTCTAAACTAATCACGCTACAATTTGAAAACACGCGACTGAATTGATTATTTGCTTCTCTTATTGTATTTAATAGTAGCACATAAAGGTTATGGAATCAAAGGTAAATATATGATCTTGATATTGTGTTACAGTCGACTGGGAATAAGAAAACCATATTGGTTTCAAGGAACACGTAGTTTAGGAATCAGCGACGTTATTAATTGAGTTCGTATGAGAAACGCTTCCGTGGTTTCACTAAATTAGTAGAGTGTTTCAGAGGTAATCGGTTTAAAACTCCTAACACTAATGGCCTTTCTAAATTAAAATGTGGTAAGCGCTAAATTGAAAAACGTTGGCAAACCCAACAGTAATAATAAAAATTACAAAATCCGCTTAACGTTTTAGAAAAAATTGCAAGCAATCTTCTTTAAATATTATAATAACTTAACGTTGTGCCATTTTTAGTTAAAATGTATTTCTTTACTGATTATTGGAACCTTTGTAAGAACCACTGAACTGTGTGGCCAGCAACATTTTGCATTATGCTGAGTCTGTTCCTAGCTTGAAGCCACAATTACACTGTATACATTATTATTAGTCTAGTACACAAGAAGGTCTGATTGTCCGTGTACGATTATGAGTAATATTAAACTTATTGAAATGATACTGGACAGAGTAGTAATTATAAATATTATTTAAATAAAGCTAATGTTTATTCAGTCCCGTTGTTTTGTCTGTTATTCACAGATAATCAAATGAACTTGGGATTATCAGTATGTAGAGTGTATGTATGTGTCAGTCACTGCAACTGCACATTCTTAGAAGTAACATTTACTTTCTGATAAAAATGTTACTGGTTAAGAACTTACTAATCCTAAAATATGTTACCAACGCATGAGACGTGTAACAGAAATAATCGTGCATCTATTTTTAATTACCATTTAACGATTTTCTTATCTAAGGTACAAAGAGATAACAAAACAATAGCAAGCTTGAGTACAGCATGAGGCGTTTTGGTAGTTACGGTACGTTCACACGGAGACAAGATTTCCCGAATCTTATTTTCATCGGATCGGGAAAAAACCTAATGTTGTTCTCATGTGCGGTACGTTCACACGGAGACACGATTTTCTCTACCGAATCGGTTTTTTGCAGGATTCGGTTTAGTGGCCTATGTATTTCAATGAAGGAGTTCACACGAGCATTCGGTTTCAAGATACGACAAAAAACCGAATCCTGCTGAAGTTGACATCCGATTGTGCGACTACAAACCGATCCGGTTTTCAATTCTTTTTCCACCTTTTTCAAAAGATTATCAAATGTAGGTATAGGAATTAAAAGTATTAAATTATCATTCAAGGAAGTAGTTAAAAAAAATTTGTGTATCATTCCTTAACTGCTGCATTAGAGTTGTAAAGGCACCAACTGTTGATCTTCTTTGTACTATTGGGTTTAACCACAATCTTTTTCTACGACGCTGACGGCGATAATACCAGTATAGTATAGCAACACTGTTCACGTCCATCGCTTCCAAATCAACGTGTGCGCTCTTGCGAATACAACATTCGGTTTTTTCCAGATCCGATGAAAATAAGATTCGGGAAATCGTGTCTCCGTGTGAACGTACCGTTCGGTTTCAAGATCCGACAAAAAACCGAATCTTCCCTTCCCATCTGCATCGGATCTGGATTTTGCAGTATCAGTATATACAAACCGGATCGGTTTGTAGTCGCACAATCGGATGTCAACTTCAGCAGGATTCGGTTTTTTGTCGTATCTTGAAACCGAATGCTCGTGTGAACTCCTTCATTGAAATACATAGGCCACTAAACCGAATCCTGCAAAAAACCGATTCGGTAGAGAAAATCGTGTCTCCGTGTGAACGTACCGTTAGATAGATAATAAAGTGCATCGTGACATTTCTTATGAACAGTGGATACGTTTGTAGAAGAACAAAATGTTAACCAACGCAGAACAGTTAAGTTGCACTAATTGTGATGATTAAATTGCGTTGTTTTTCATACTTGTAAGCAAAAGTTTGTCATGTAACATACTCGTAAACAGAGACATAATATCTTGTAGCCCTGAGACAGCTTTGTGGTCGACCACAGCCATAATGAGATACTAACATAATTATCAACATTTATATATTAACGCCAAACTGAGTTAACATAATAATTATTATGTTGTCTATACATAGAATAGCGAAAAGCACATTAGGTACCTACAATTGAGTAATTTCAAGATTCCTTCAATATTTGGTCCTTGATTCTGAATAGGATGCGGGCGCTTTCAATTCGTATTAACACACGGCATCGAAACTTAATGTTATCGCAATTATTATTAAAGATTTAAACATTTCAAATATGGAACATATATTAACAATTCTTATCTATTATGTATAAAATACTTGTTATTCATTTTCATGGAAACTGTTGACCATCCGATTTCCGCTATTAAATTTTAATGAGCCGCTAGCCATAAGAAATAATTTTAATTGCGTTTAGCATTCAGTATGTGCAAGTTATACTCGTAAACTCACTGCAAGTATGAATTTCAGAGAGTAACTAAAATAATTACTTCGCCTTATTTTAATGAGAATTTGAGAACACGTTGCTTATTTTCATCCGGTATCTTAGTTCCGCCTCTTTTGTATGTAGATGATTACTATTTATGTAAAAGTCATTTTCTGAGGGCGTCTATTTTGAGGGGTTCAAGTCTATGTTTGCGAATATCTATTTTTGTGTAAGTCAACTTATATTTATAAAATATAGAGGCATGACCTTTTCCTATAAAGATTTAAAGTATATGTCATTCCCATAAAATCGTTGGACAAGTCTATAAATAGAATATATTCCGAACACTGATATTTACCTTTCCTTTTAGCCAATAGCCTATATTTAAAATCTTAAAGCTTAAAATTGAATGTTGGTCAGTTACCAAAAATGAAGATTTAAATATTTAGTATGAAAACACACATCCGCTGGCACTATTGCCCTAATGAATGCCGTCAGTCCATGAGATATGAGTCGACAGAAACGCCGGCCCCACCTCGGCTGAATGTCATGTGACAATTCAATTAAATAAACCTAATTAAAATATGAAAATTGAACTCTAATAGAACACACCGGAACTGTCCATGATTTGGACTTATTCTGTTATGCGATTACCTATTAATTTATTTAATTCTTATGTAAAATCTGCGAAAAGAAGGTGCCAGATTCGTCTTATAGAGTTACCCCTTACGTTAGCGTCTTAAAGAAGAATTCATAAGACAACTGTAAGTACTTGAGGAAAATAAATAATAAGATTATGTTTCCTATGAAATATTGTAAATGTATAAAATATTTAGACACTAACCTTGTCGGAATCTGTTGTGTTGCCGCTGCCGAAGGAAGCCAGCGAGTTTTTGTCAAATTGTTCTGTGGTCTCATCCAGGAGTGTGGTGTCATCCAGGTCACTGTGGGAAAACACTCTCATAAACACAAACACTCACAAAATTAAATAAGACAAGGGCTCCTATGGGCTTGTGATCCAGGTGTAGAGCTGCATTATTTCGCCTAGATTAGACGTGAGAACCGTGCGCGCGACCTGAGAGGAGACGGAGCACGGCGGGACGCTCACTCCTCCTGTTGAAGACTACTCTTGATGTGGTCGAAACGTCGAGAGTTGTTTAACTCCTATGTAAATACGTGAGTAATTCCCGTTGTACAAAATGAATAGACGTGATAGGTTGAGAAACAAATACTTTCCGGCCTTTTCTCACCCTCATGCTGTGAACAATCGTCAAATAAATCCCCATTGGGAAACTATCTGGGCATGTCACTCCACACAATGATACAAAGATTTATTAAAGTCAAACATCAATAAATATAACCTAAGAGCCCGTGATGGCCAGACCTTCCTTTAATTCACAAGCGTGAAAATTATGTCATGTGTATGTCTAACATAGGTAAGAATAACCCCCAAACATGAAACCTGGATCGCGGTTCCTTTGGGAGATAACAGGTAAAAGGTGGTTATCTCCCAAAGGAACCGCGATCCAGGTTTCATGTTTGGGGGTTATTCTTACCTATGTTAGACATACACATGACATAATTTTCACGCTTGTGAATTAAAGGAAGGTCTGGCCATCACGGGCTCTTGGTCCAATACCCATGAAATAGTTACTAAATCGCAAATCACAAACAAGAATATAATATTGGATCTGGAGACAGATGACAAAACTTTTATAATTTTGCCGCTTCTGTACACTCGTCCTATTTAATCGTATATACGAATATCTCATTTCTACGACTGGGCAGACTGGGCTCTAATAGAAAGTTTGTAACAAACGAAGTTGGCTGTTTGTTTAATCCCATTGAGGTCGAGAGGTTAATGCCGCATTAAATATTCGTTTGAAACTATCAAACCACGCATTACTTCAAAACCAACAAATTACTTCCTAAAAGCTAGAGGAGCAGACCATGCCAAATCGAGAGGCGGTTTAAAGCAATTATATGAGCGTCCGTTTTTGAATGTCTTATTGAGTTTTTCGTACAAAGCTTTTGAATCAAATATACTCATATCGATAAAGGTGGATATTCCGTTTTCCATTTGTTCAAGTGTTTCAGAAATAACCTATGACACATAAAATGACTATGAAATACACAACGATTCATCATATCAACCTATTTTACGTTATAAAGTCTTGCGGAAATTGATATAATCACGTTTACAAAACGACTTGGTGATTGGAGTTGATTTCAGAACGACGCTGCTGTCCGCCGTCTGTTATATAAATCCCTTAGCCACTTTGACGACATCCACGAAAAAAGATGAATGGTACTATTGTCAGGTGCACCTCTCGGTCAAAAAAAAACATTAATAAAATATTAGTACAAACAAACTGCTGAGGACGGTTAAGCCCACGGGAATAAACTATTCAAAATTAATTTCTTAGTGGCTTGGGCTGTGCGTTGTCTATCCATTAGGACGAAGATTTTCACATAAGTAATGAATGATAGGTAAATATTCCACAAGTTCATGAGTGAACATGAAAGCTTTCCGACCGAGTAATCCCAGACCATGCGGTGACAACTATGAGAACAAACATTGCGTCCGTCTGAGGGAAGGCTGGGGCTAAATATTACACGTAGATGCTTTTACAATTTCACGACATATTGCATTTAAATTCATGTTACATTGGGCTGCATAGGGGTTTAAAATATGATAAGAAGCCCAGCGCTTGATTGAACATCGAGAACAACCAAACACAAACATGTATCTATTGTAGAGCGTGAAGATGTTTAAGAATGGGTCAATGAAAGTGAATGAATGAATGAATGGCAGTGGATGATGTTATTGGAAACTTACCGGCTGGATCGTTGTGAAGTGGTGGGCCGTGCTCTGACGGGGCTGTGCGGGGGCAACACTCCTCTGAAGTAGGTTTCCTGCAGAAGAACAATAACATTTAGATTATTTATATAGATATTTGTTACATTTATTTTATAGTTATTGACGCTCACTTAAGTTTTCTAATATTAGAAAATGGTATGGGAAAAATTACAAGATCACCACGTAACCTTGGTCTCACTCGAGGTCCCACTCCAGGGCCAAAGTTAGGTGATCTTGTAATTTTTTCCATACCGTTATCTAATAATATTTATGTTGATATGAAAACCGATCCTTGCTCGAACCTCAGTATAGAGCAATAAGAGCATCGATAATATTCGATAAGTCTAAGCAAACAGAAATTAAAGACCACGATTTAGTAGCGAGATGCCTACTATCGCACTTAGCCGACTTTTACAAATTTTCACACAATAGGTTGCATAACGACAACTTAATGAAACCTCAGTATCAGTAATCGCACCACGCCTACTCTTTTTATTTTTTTACTGAAAAATAGCAGCTTGCCATATTTTTCTCTCATCGTTTCGAAAATATCATGATGCCTATTTTTGTACAGTCTATTTCTTAAGTGCAAGGAGATAAACAAAATATTTAAAATAAAATAATAATGTCATCATGTCATGTCATATTATGACTTATGTCATTTAATTCCAGCGTTCGAGTAAATGGAACAAAATGAATAATAATTTTATAAAATATATTCAAAACTGTGACGTTGTTCTAATTAAAAATACGTACATACAAAATATGTATAGCTTTCGTACTTGGTGTAAATTTAAGATAAGCCACACACCTAGTTAGTTATTTTTCTTATATTAATCGGTGGGCGTTGCGATCTGCGACAAGTTTTATACTTCTGCAGGTCGCATCACTGCCTATTTTGTTATTTGCCTCAATTATATTCTTTAATAAAGACTTTTTATGTTTATGTAATCAGTATTAATAATTATGTTTGTAACAGGGTTCTTGGTCATTGTGGCGTGGCGGAAATATTAAAAAAAATAATAATAATACATTAAACGACATACCTTCGGTACAATTACAGTTTTGTGTTTAATTGTACATTCAGTAGGCAACACAAGTAAACAATATACCGATAGAAATGAAAGTAGGCATTATGCGACCATATGGTCTATTTAGAATAATGTTTGACGAAACGCAATTTTCGGCATAGTGCGATCACTTGTATGGAAATTTCAGAATGTTGTCCTTGCGCTACATACTGCAAGTAAAAATAAAAAAAATGAACTAAGTGCGATAGTAGGCATCTCGCTACTAAATCATACAGATCATAGCACTAGCCTACACCCACTCGTGCTAATGAATGACGCAGAACGAATCTATCCTAGCCGATGTTTCGGACCAATTTGCAGGCATTAAAACTGGTACACCGCGCAAGGACACAGGCTGAGGTCACCAAAGACTTGGCGTTCAGGGTCGCTGCGATCTTTAACACATTTTTTCACTGGACGACTTTTTTCCACATCATCTGACCCATTCACATAAAACATAGCACATTTTTTTTTGTAAAAGTAATGGCAATGTAGACAAAATAATGTTCGTAGCATTTTAAATTGTTTAGCTTTTCAGAATGGTGGACATAGCTGTGGCGTGTAAATTAAAAGTAAAAATAATTACCAATTTAATTATCACACACGTTGACTATTATATTTATGTACTATTATTTTATTTCAAAAAAATAAATGCATTAATCAAACATAGACAAAGATCTTAACAGTCGAGTATGGAACAGTTCTGAAGTACCTACTTGCGACAAAACTACCAGTGATTCAAAATGACGTCATTTACGATTTTTCAATCTGTAACATGCTTAAAATGGAATAAATGATTTCATATCACGCATCCTGTAGGTTTGTTTGTATAAATATACACTTACACAGTGGCCAAGAATACGTTAATATTGAAATCGACCCACCACGTATACGTAAAGTATACGTGGTGGGTTATAATCCTATTCCGTATTTAATACGATTTGACTTAACGCATCGTTCTAATGGTCCTGAAGAAGTTCGTAGAGAAAGGACCGTCCAAAGCCATCCGGCGGCAAAAGAAAACAACTAATGACATAACTTTATTTACTGTACAAAAAAAAGTATTATTGTAAGATATTTTCAAATGTTAACTCATTCTTGGTCCACCCTGTACTGTACATACTTACTTTATCCTATCATGACTCTTGTTCGTAGTTTGTTGATCAGGGGATTTTCTGATATCAAATGAATAACAACATCCTTCGGGAAATACTCGTCATTCGCTTATAGATTATTTATGCTTTACAATTTTTTTTATCTTGACGAAAAGTAAGTTCCGATTGTTTAGATTGTTTTATGACTAGGTTTCCACCCTCTAGCTTTTTTCTTTCTACCGCGCTTGGAACGAAGTAGTCATAATGGCAAATTTATAATTTGGAAAACATCCCTTCTTTCACGTGAATTTCCAGTAAATCTAACACGGTTTCTTTATCTTTTTATGGTATGTTATAAAACATAATAACACCCTCGATATGTGACGAGTATTACACTGCTAGAGACTGTGATAATCTGATGCAGAAAGTACATTGTAAAGTTTAATGAAAATAGATTCATTGGTTTTTGAGTAGGAGTAACAAATCTATCACATCCTTAAAAAACTTTCGCTTTTATAATATGAGCAAGGATTGGTTCGTTTCATAAGGTCATCTAAGGTTAAATGCCAATAATCAACTATTATTTTGATACACATTATCACGACATTGCATTGACTTAAGCAGCTCGTTTTGGCTGTTGGAGGCAAGTTGCAGAGTTTGCGTAATGTCGGGGCAACCGATATTCATAAATGTAGAGACGAAGCGGATATCCGGTATCTGAAGTTATATTGCCTTCCGGCTAATACCGGGTTGTTGATCTATCAGTCTATATTAGATAGTCTTAGATAGTGACTAAGTGTTCTTTGTGATCCAAAAGTTTGAATAAATAAATTGAATTGAATTACATTGTTTCTGTAGAAATTTAAACTCACGCAAATCATAAAATTCTGTTTTAGTTCAGCTACACTTACAATTTTCAGAAAAAAAACATCAGAACAAACAGAACAGGCTGTGGAGTCATTCATCAAAGTTTTAATAATCTAAAAGTATTTTCAAATTTACATTTTACTTCTACAAAAGAAGATAAGCACCACTTGTAAGAAATTGGGGGGAGCCTTTGCTCAGGAATGGAACACCAATGATTAACAAAATGTTAGAACCAAAAAAAGTTTTCATTTAACCTTTTTTTGGTTTTAAAATTGAAAGGAGTGTTTGAACATACCTGTATGACTTCCCTCAGGCGCCGCACCCAGGTCTGCTTGACTTCCAGTGAAGGCGCCTTCAGCACGATGCGGCAGTCGCTGGCCATCGGCGCGCGGCCCGTCCACACAGAGAACTTGCACTCGTCGCCCTCGATGTGCTCCGTCACACCAAGCTCTGACGTCTGTTTAGATAATAGGCACATGTAGTAAAAGATTGTATTGTATATATACCAAAAAGTTACCAAACCCTATAATAATACAAAACAATACAAAATACAAAAAGTTTATTTCTTTAACGGAATTTTTACACGTATCTTCAGTGGCCGAAATTAAAAGGTAGTTAAATTTCTTCCTTTTAAGTTAGATAAGTAATTTGTAAAACCTTTTTTTTTAAACATTTGTATTTTTATTATTGCACAGCCGCGGAAAAGGCAATAAAGAAGTCAAGGCCAAGAATAGAATTGGTGCCCAAATTTTGGTGCTCTTAAAATTAGTGCGCAAATGGGAATACTTCAAAACACCATTTTGATGCGGTTGGCCAGTCCACACAAACATGCTGATCTGAATAGAAAACCCAAATACCTACTTCATAAGTTATGGAGTACGAATTTGGGTTTTCTGTATGTTATGGACAATCACAACGTTTGTGCCTAATTAGAAGGATATGCACAATACGCTCCACAATAGGATGGTCAGTGTAGATCACGGTTCCCCCACTTTTAATAAGAATTAAATTACATGGAACAATAACAAAAGCTTTAAGTTTAGAGAAACGCCCCAATGGAACCAAAATTCGGATTACACCAAGGCAATGCGTGATGTCACTTCTGACTCGGTTGAATAACTTCTGATCGCCAAAGAATAGTAACAGCGCGGTAGAAATCAGTCTCTTGTTCTTAAGTATGTAAACAAGAAGCTCTATTCAAATTCGGTCAGCTATTTCCAATTACAATTGGTCATGTTCGCTGTCCTTGGAGGCATTGGCGCCTACAAACAATGTTTACATTTTAAATATTTCTTTAATCTTAATTTGCATTGCATAACCAAATTTTAAAAAATGTACTGACAAGACTATGTTTACAATTTCAAACATTACCTACCATATTTTAACACGCATTAATGCACACACAAACTCAATAGTAAGATTTTATTTACACAATATTATGTGTTGTCCTACAAACGTTCGTCCAACATGAATAATGAAGTGAACTAAATTTAAAATTACATCGACATTCAATTTATTAATATCACATTTCCAGATAGGAAGCGACTGTGATAGTAATATTGTAATTACTCAAACTAATAAAACGATAAGTTTTGGATATAAATAGGGGTAATTTTTAGGGTTGCCGTTTTGTATCTTTTACCATTTATCACCGACATTAAATAATCCTTTTAATATACTTGGCAATGAATGGAATACCAGATAAGTATTTTTTTTTTCTCTAGGTTGCACATTATCTCATGCTTACGTATCACAATAATCAGGATTTACATTAAAAAAAATTAGAAATTTTATAAAACAATAAGAAGTATAAAGAAGTTCATAAACTTCAAGGCAGTGATTTGAAGTCGAATTTATATTCGAAGTTATATTATAATTTGTTACCTACAATTTTAATATCGATAATAGATTTATTTTTAAAATATTCAACTCGATAAATCCCGAACCATATTTGTAAACATTTTGTTATTTGACATGACAAGTTAAATGAGAGAAACTATTTTTAAAAAGGAAAAGATAACATTACGATCTTATCACAGTCAAACATTTCCAAGTTAAGTTTGAATGTATGGGCCGTTTAAAGTCCAAAGGAATAAGAAAGTGGAAACGATTATTCCTAACAAGTCTAAACGTCTAATTTAGTAACGACTACAATATCAATTGTATCATTTGTATAATGAGTCGATTTAGCATAATTTTATATCTTTCTCATTTAGTTTATAGACCTACTAGTTAAAAATAGTCTATATTTATATTATTTCACTTGTGGAGGACTTTGGGTAAATTTTGGCTTCTTTACTACGGTCGATTATGAAGAAATATTTAGTGTTAAGGTTGAGCAGAAAGACCGACTCTATGTACAGTGAACCAAGAAAGTGGTCTACCAGTTTTGAAAGTTTCTGTGAGATGTAATGACTGCTAAGGTTGACTTTTCTAACATAATTTAACTAACGTGCAAACGAATTACAACCGTAGGGTGGTAGACCACATTTTTGGCTGACTGTACCAGAACTTACCATAAACTTGGTCTTGTAGATGTACTTCGCCTTCCCGTGCGAGTCTTTGACCTCTTTGGCGAGCAGCAGATGTAGGTCGAAGAGGAACACGCGTCGTTCGCGTCCCTTCTTGATGATCTGCCGCAGGTCCCACACGTGGAACGAGTCCTGAAGCACCACCTCCCCGAGGCTGTCTGTCGGCACGTCGCACCCTTCCAGCAGAGACAGGTGCATAGCGTCGTTGGCCTTCTTTGGCACTGACAGCATAACTTCCAAGCCGTCCTGTTTGAAAGGAAATATGTAATTACTAAGTGAAACATCATAAGTGACAAAGTTTTTATTGTTACTAGATGAAAACCCGGCTTCGCTCGGGTGAAATGTGACGAAATTCTCCATAATCCGAATTTTGCGGATAATACATATATGTACGTTGTCGACTCAAAATCAATATTTTTTTTATGTTTTGTTATTAATATAAGGTTTCAATCGAGTCTACCGTACCCCTTGACGAAATTATTTATATACATAGATAGAAAATAGGGTTACTATAGGTTTACTTCGTGGAAACCAAATAGATAATAACATACATTTATCATTTTCTTTGTTTCCGTATTGCCAAGGGTGCATTAGATAGGCTATTCAGTACAGCCTTAAAATTATTCTAGGCCCTATAATAATGTCACGGGTATAATTTTAAGGCATGAACAAAGGAATCAGGGATTCCCTGCAGACTGATTGTTATAATGAATCATTAATGATTATCAAACAGTATAGGCGCTGACTTGCAATGCTCATAGCAGCCGATTCAACCATGGGATATAGAACATGTGTTGGGTGTGTACTTTATTGCAGACTAACTGACCCGTCCACGGTTTCGCCCGCTTTTCCCTGGAACTACGACTACTTTATAACCAAAATTAGCTAAATCCGCAATGTCGTTCTTTGAAAAAATAATATGGATATATCACAGCAGCTAAACACTCCTAACAAAAAACAAGTTTTCCTTTTTGTTAAAAATACTAGTAGCTCTACATAGCGATTTCTATATTTTCTCACCTTTTGAACCTTTCTTGGACTACTACAAATATATCAAGACAAAAATTAGCTAAATCGAGCTTGTCACGTATGAATAATAATTGATTGCTGGTGAAATGGGCATGAATCATGCGGGCTGCTGGAAAGTTTTATATATTGGGTATGTTCAGTACAAACGATGTACATTATTAAATATAGCAAATTGTAAAAGGTTTACATTACTGTAAACAAAATAAAGGATAAATTACAAAGCAAACTAGGGAAAATATCTAATCGATGTCACAATAGTACTTGATTTTTTTAGTAGTAGGATAGTAGTTTTGTCAGTATGTACGTAACGATGTGTAATATAAATATTGCTAAAATTTACCGTATTCGTCAAATCAATCCTATCTATACTAATATTATGGAGCTGAAGAGTTTGTTTGATTGTTTGAACGTGCTAATCTCAGGAATCGCTGCTGGTCCGATTTGAAAAATTATTACAGTGTTAGATACAGAGACATATCGAGGAAGACTATAGGCTTATAATATACATATAAACAAAGTGTAAGATGTAAAAAACCCCAAGCGATGCTGTCGGCGGTCGGCTAGTATTCAATACTCTTTTAAGTAGGTATAATAATAATTTAAGTCTAAGGTTAAGCGATCCCATTTACCGTTTTAAAATTATTTATACCTCTTTATAATGTCTGATATAGGTAAGATAACCGAATTATAATGTTTTTAATCGAACAGTCTAATAAAGTAGAGTTGGAGGCAGGTTTGCATGGCTCATCGATCAAAGCGTACGGGATTATTTGTAGCGACACTTTTTTACTCTGTCCATGGCGTTCATATAATAAATCAATGCGCTTGCAATAAACAATTTTATAAAACTAAATTAAACGAAATTCACAACGGCCATTTCTTTATTGATATAGCCCAATCTTTTCCAGTTACATTACATTAAATAAGTAAGGTCTTGTTATTAGGTGTTATTAGGTCTTGTTATTGTTATTAGGTGATAACCAAAACCATCTTCGTTTTGGTTATCACCTAATAACAAGACTCAGAAAAAATCGATTTGTTATTATTATTGTTACAAATCTAACGAAATACATGAAATATATAATTTTACTAGCGAAATAAATTACCCTACCGATCATAGTATGTCGAGGCACTGAGAAAATAATCAAGAGTATGCTGCGGATATAATTAACAGTTTAGGATAAATTCTCTTAACATTTTGTTAAAAACAGCAATTCTTAAAAATTTGAAAGTAATGATAATAATATGAAAACTCTATAACTCAATCAATTGCTGTTCGGTAGCCTCCCTTATATAAGAAGCAGTGTTTTTAGTTTCCAAAATTCTGATGAATGGGCAGGAAGATTAGCTTATTATACAAAGCAATGCTTAAAATTCAAAAGTAGTATTTGTAATTTAATTGTACAGCGATAAGATAAACATAGTACCTATTGTTTGATTATATTTTTTTATCTCTCAGCTGTTTGATCGGCACAGCGTCCATGACAGATAAAAAGTAAGTGTCAGGTTCGAAAATAATTATACATAATCTAAAATATTTAATTTTAATATATCTGACCGATTTCATTGATATTTGTAACAAAAATCCTCGTAAACAGCTATTGTCTGGGAAAGTAGATTTTGTCTGGGTAAGTAGATTATTTGTGTATATTTGGTGGGTCTGAGAAGCCTGTTAAATATTTCCATATTATTAAGACAACAATAATGGGAATCTGGTAGAGTTTGGGTCGTTTTCTTTATGAAAAAAATAAATTTTCGTGTAGTGTATGTAGGTAATCTGGTGGATTTCATATAGAAAATGTAAAATTACCCTGTGTAAATATTAGGAAGTATTTAGTATCCGTAACACTACAAGACGTTGCTGTGTGATTTGACCAGAAAATTGTATTTGTTCATGAGTTCCGTTTCATCAACGTAAGGAAATACATTAAAATAACAACGGGGTAAGTTTTTCTACGAAATTTACCTTCCTCTTAATGAGGAATTCTGACATTATATAGTTAAAATTACCCGCTTGATATTTAACTATTTCCATTTTACAGTTTTACATATTTCAAAATACCTCAATTTAAGCTATAACATGCAAAGATGAAATCATGTAAGTATCATAAACGCATCATATACGGGCAAAGGCGGGGCAAATATCTGGTCAGATAAAATAATATGGACATATTTACAATCAAGTACACTTTTACGTACTTACTTCATTCTGCAAGGAAATTGGTCCGATCCGATTTTTCCCTCTTAGTATGTTTCTTATCATAGTTGTAAGCACTTCAATATTGCACGGTATCATAACTCTAAAAACTCATAATTATTTAAATAAAACAGCGGTTTTGTAGTTCGCGTCGCGGTGCTGGCTACGACTGGCCCGCCGGTCGCCTCGACTGACTCACCAGGAAAACATTGCACTAAATCCTCAGCTAATTACACACACTAAACTGTATGATTGTAACTCACTATTAACTTTAAAGTCATACACAAGGTAATTCGTCTGCTGGGGCCGTGCCACTAACGTGTTGATAAAAAGTGCCGTTTCGACAAAACATCCAAACAATTCTAGTGATTGTGTTTTACCACAAACAATACTAGGTCATTTACTCCGCCAGACATGGAGTTCGTTCTTGATTTACCAACTTGTTGACTATCGTTTTCATTTTTAGAAGCAGCTGATAAAATAATTTTGTTATTATATCTATCAACGGTGGATTCGAATTATCAGACAGCTCAACTTACTTTAGATACGTCTCTACATTAAAAAAAAACTTAATTTGCACAGGTGTTTAAAATAAATTGTAACTTAAATTGATAGTGCACTGTATAATTAAGAGCAAATACATAATTATATTCATTAAATCATGACATCATTAGGGAATGATCAAAGCACCCCAGCTGGTTTGTGGTTTAAAATTTTGTCCGTGCGAGGGGAAAGTCGAATGAACTTGTAAACAGAGCGGTGGCACGCCACGGGGAGAGAGCCCCGTGACCTTGAGCAGTGACAACAACGAGCCACCATTATGCTAATCTTGTTTACGCCTCCTTATTTTATACAAACGCTTCTCTCGCGAACAACACTACCATAACTATCTATAGATATATTTCGATATAATAAGGGGACACCGGTTGCTAGGCTGGACATTTTTTCTCTCGTATAATACTGATTTGCCAAAGCGATATTAGATTGCAAACGTGACTGGTTGAATGTCGTGACCACTGATCATACAATACAGATTTGTGATAACTTAATAATGTTTTTGTGAAACTAGTTCGACATGATATAGTGGTTTTCAGATAACGTACATTCTTAATTGAATGAAAACTTAGCCTAGTCATTTATATATTATTCATAATAAGATCAAGGACAATGCATGCACGTAAGTAATTAAATTAAAATGTACCATTCTAACAACTAAGGTACATCATATTCATGAGTAACAGCTAAGTAACGAGAAATCGATATAACACGAAGGGACGCAAATTACCAGGAAGACAATCAAATTTAAAGACCTCTTCTAACTTGGCATACAGCTCTTAAAATGCAATGAAAAAATAATAATAATATAAGGAGTTGTTAAAGGTATTTATTGCGTATTTAATAATTTATTAAGCACTAGCTTTCCGCCCTGCGGCTTCGCCCGCGTTTTACACTTTCCCGTAATTTTCTTTGCTATACTTTAGCCTATGTTACTCGGGGATAACGTAGCTTTCCAAAGGTGAAAGAATTTTTGAACTCGGTCCAGTAGTTTCGGAGCCTATTCATTACAAACAAACAAACAAATATTTCCTCTTTATAATATTAGTATAGAATAGACTACAAAATAATAAAGTCTAACCTTAAGCTTAGGCATGAAGTAGTCCTACACAACAAGGAATATTACTACAAACATGTATCGTTGATTACTGATTGTGTAACATTGTAAATCACATTTCCCGATAAAAGAAAATGGCTATGCATGCATACTATTTCGCACGCACCTTACTTGAACCTGAGATACAATAGTCATCATTTACTCACTTGTCTTGTTTGATCAGAAGTCAAATCAAATTCAGGTAATATACAACTTTTAAACAATATCGCACACGTTAAAAATGAACTCTTACACAGTAAAAAAACACTTGTGTCAACGAAGTTTGTGTCACGGCACTGGCTGAGTTGAATACTGAGTGTCTTTATCTTATCAGTCATAATCTCAAGCGTTAGTTCTATTCTTGATAGCATTACGTGTATTAAGTGTTGCACAGTCAACACGTAAATCCTTAATAAAATTCTTAGCTATGATTGACAAACTCAAAATAAATGTAATCATCTAATTAAAAACCTTAACGATTCAATTGACCAATAAAACAATGAATCTAAAAATGTACCAGATTTTAGACATATTTGGTTAAAAAAGATCATTAACATGTTCAAAGAATTGAATCTAGGCTTCGTGCGTAATTATAATTACAACAGAAATAGTTTCCTTGTGGTCAATTTGCTAACTTGTTTAAATGGCAGGTTTAAATGTATAAGATACAAGTAGGTATTTTCATCCAATTAATCTACAATATAATGAGTAAGTCAACAATAATAAACAGGAAAAATATTCTGTTGTGTGAGATCTATATATATTTGTAGTAATTATATATATAAATGTGTAGTGATAATTTACACACATATTCCAATCACGTTGTTTCTACTAGGATAAATCAGGAATTACGTGTTTGTTTATTTATTTATATCATTCTACGTATTTTATTACCTACCTTACATATTTTAAATTGGATTGAACTTTTATTTTAACAGAAGATGATCTAAGATAATATGAATACTCTATAATAATGTTTGCATAATTCCTTGCATGATCTGGGAACTTTAATAAGTTTGACGGACATGGGTTATTCACTAATCCGCACTTGGCCAGCGTGGTGATTTACGGCCTAATCTCTCTTGTCAATAGAGAAGTCCCTGTGTCCCAGCAGTGGGAACATAAATAGGGGTGATGATGATGAGCCTAGGTCTTGCCTTGTGCGCGAGAGCACGCTTGTGGCTCTGAGTAGGAGCTGGTACTAAGTGATATTTTTGGTAGTTTAATTTTAGTCCTTTAATTGGAAGTGGCAATAACATAGTGTTTCGAAGTCTTACCTTGATTTCTCCTTGCCCTTCCGCACAGCAAGCTTGCAGATCTTTGAGCAGAAGCTGGTACTTAGTGATCCTCTGGACCGGCTTGATGAGGTAAGCAGCGAGAGGATGTTCCAGTTTCTTTTTCCTTTGCACTCTGTTGGCAAATATTTTATATTAAATTTTTTTCTAGTAAAATCCTAAAAAATAAATATGAACCCTCTATACAGATCTGTATCTCTACCATGAGTTCTAGAAATCTACACTCGCTATTGCCTGCAGTTATAAAAATGTATCAAAACTTGAACAGCGCCTCTAGCGGATAGTTGGGTACTAAAATACTCATTCAAAAAGCTAATTGTACAGACTGCGTATTTAGACTACGCGCCGCCACTCAAGTCCGTTAGACGTGGCGCTGATTGCCTAGATATTAACGGTTCTAATACTGTAATTCCCCCATTAACTGTAAGAACTCGAAAGGTGGCGCGGGCTTTACGTAACCGCTGTAGTAACGTCAGGCGATTTAACTATGACAACTCATGGTAAAGGTACTGAAAACAAACTAACATACTGCACGACCGACCCTTACAGATTAGTATAGATATGTCTATGGATAGTTAGCTACCTCTCGAAGTAATCCCCGGCGTGCTGCACGACGGCCGCGTTGCTGTCCGGCTTGTTGCGGCAGTACGCGACGTACATGTCGAACTCGCGCGCCCACGTCACGAAGCAGTGGCCGACGTCCTCGGGCATCGTCTCGTACTTGTCCAGCTCGCGCAGGAACACGCGCTCGTGGAAGCGGTGGATCTCCTCGATGTTGCCGAATATTATGTCCTCCTATAACAACAGAGTTTCGTTTAGGATCTAGATTGCATCCCAATATATCTACAAAACTAGTTATGTATGTTATTAATTTTAGTTGACAGCTGTATTTGCCAGGAATTAAAAGTTTACAATAATAATAATATTAATCGTTTATTTATTTTCTGTCACAATAGGTTCACAATAGTTTGTCACTTAATTAAGTATACATAATATTACAGAGTTCAAGCAATCGTTAACCTGCTTTGTGAGAGACTGGTGCCTGGAAAAGGTTTGAAAACCTGTGTTACAGGTCACCAGTGGGTGACAATAAGTGGGTACTATTATCCACTTCTCTCCTACAAAATAAGCTATCCTTACTATGATTGATTATTCTTATATTAATTTCTTATAAGCATTAGTACACCCCTGTCTTGATAAAATATCATCTCTCTTTTCCATCCAAAGGTTGCCTGGAAGAAATCGCTCTTTAGCGATAAGGCCGCCTATTGTACGTGTCATAAAGTGTTTTTGTATTGTATTGTTGTGTATATTGAGTACATACTTTGCCCTGCAGCGCGGCGGGCACGGCGGTGGGGTCGGTGCGCATTTCCCGCAGGTAGCACGTGATGCACGTCTCCAGATCTTTGACGTACGCGCGCTCTGTTTGCAGCAGCTCCGCCATTATGAACCTTGGGGAAGAGATTAGGACGATTAGTGGTCCTGTTTAAACAAACTTTACAAAATAGCTTAAAATTAGTCCCTTAAAGTTGGTCCCGCACCACTCTCGACTATACATCGTACACAGCGCCCTCTATGACACCGGGTACAGAAAAAGTGAAATGGAAGCAGATTATGCTGGTTAAAGTCTCAAAAATGGTTACGGTCCTCAGCATCGAGGAATACGAGGCAACAGACGGCACTCTCTGGGTTGAACGTGGTATACTCCGGCTCGCTCTCCCCTTGCACGAACGTTCTGAGTCGTGCGTTGCCCTGTAAGTACTGTTTTTGTGAGTTTAAATAAATAAACCACGACCACGACTGTATATAGTGGAGACCACGGATCGGAAAACTCAGCGTATACGTCCACCAGCTAGGTGGACAAATAATTTGGTGAAGGCGGTTGGCTAGCGGTGGATGCAGGCCACGAGCGACCGTAATGACTGGAAGTCATATAGGGAGGCCTACGTCCAGCAGTGGACGTCTAATGGCTGAGATGATGATACTTACTCCTTCCTCCTGGCAGAGCGTCGCTTGTCGTCGCCGACGGCGGGCGGCGGCGGCTCGGAGCGGTCCGTGTCGGCCTGCGAGGACGCCAGCGAGGGCGCGACCCCCGAGTCACTCTCCGGCTCGCTCTCGCCGCCTTCCATTGACCCGCTGAATTCCGCATATCTGGATGGAATGCCATTGAATTAGAAAGGAGTATGACGTATGAGTTACCAGTTTCAGTCACGCAGCGCTACACCGCTGTAGTGTTTGACTCTCTAAGTGGAAGTAGGCATCTCAAGACGAGTTTAGGTCAAAGCATGTTGAGGAAGGTTTCGAAACAAAGTAACAGTCTGATAAATTGAGTATATACTGAATACTGTGATATTGTTTGGAACCAAAAAAAAAAGCATAAAAAACTAGTTGCAAAAAATATTAGAAAATTGTATTTTAGTTTACTAATGCGACAAGTCAACACTCACAACCTTTTACATAACAAGATAACTTATTACTGCAAGACCTTGATGAGATCTATGTTTAAGGACTTTTATAGCATGGACAGGGACAACAATTCAGGGTCGATTGCCATTAAACATAGACAAGATAAACGTTGTCACATGAGTTAGCTTTGTGTCATAGCCGTAATTATATAGAATTCACATAACACAATGAAGCCTGACCGAGTATCATACATCAGCAAGTGGCTATTACGGCTGAAAGTGTTATTATGGTGAAGTTGTGATCACGCCTCCTAGCCAGCAGGCGCACTCGGTCGCGGCTCACCCGGGCCACGCCTCCTAGCCAGTAGAGTCTCACCTAGCGTCCACGGCGGCCACCCACTCCTTGATCTGCACGGCGTGCGGGTGTCCCTTCTCTACCAGTCCGTCTGCGAACTGTGCCAACAAGCGCACTCGCACGCGGCTCTACTAGGCCACGCCTCCTAGCCAGCAGTGAGCCAGCAGTCTCACCTAGCGTCCACGGCGGCCACCCACTCCTTTATATCACTCCCCAACGGACTCGTCGAAAAGGGATACCCCCCTTCTTGACGAGTCCGTCGGCAAGCTGTCCCAGGAAACGCACACGCTCGCGGCTCTACTAGGCCACGCCCACGGAGCAAATACAAATGTTGTTTCCTAAAGAAATCTGATTACAACATCTCCTCTCTATATCTGATCTGTGGCCACGCCTCCTAGCCAGTAGTCTCACCTAGCGTCCACGGCGGCCACCCACTCCTTGATCTGCACGGCGTGCGGGTGTCCCTTCTCTACGAGTCCGTCGGCGAGCTGTGCCAACAACCGCACTCGCTCGCGGCTCTCCCGCGCCACGCCGGCCGCCGCCGCCGCCGCCGCCGCGCCGCAGCGCTCCTGCGTCTCGCGGATCCACTCCACGGCGGCGCGCGCGGACCGCTCGAACAGCGCGAACTGCTGGCATTGCTCTAGTCTCTTCTTGCGCACCGTCCAGTGCTCCAGAACCTGCAACACATCAATACGTCAAATACTCAAAGATTGAAACACACATGCATGCGTGTCTTGAACATTATTTCAGTTTGCAAATCCTCCAAATAGATTAACTCGTTTGTAAATACGCGAGTAATACGTGTTTTTATAAAATGTCTAGAACATTTTTGGACTTTTTGTACTATAGCGTATTTAAAACCATTATGAAAACAATCGTTAATAAAAACCGGCTGCTAGCGATAATTTCGTTTCTCAAAATAGAATGCATTTCTATGAAAGAATGCAAATAAAAATAATACTAAAAGCAATACCGACAAAATTCACGCATGGATACGTTTGCGTTGACTAGGTATAATTGAATGTACCAGCTGCACTAAAGACAAGAGGCCCTTTAGCATGGTTTCACAGAGCTCGAACAGCCAGTAGGCCCTTGCTAGCGTCATGACGAAGTACCACCATCACAAGGCTAACCCTGCTAACATTGTGGCACCGACGCCATTGACATTGCACACGACCGTTCGCGACTACCCAACGAGAACCACTAAAGCAGCACATAGTGATTTTTAGATAGCATCTACCTGATATTTATTGTTGTACGCTAAAATAACGACAATTAAATCCGATACCATCTGAATTTTCAATACATCCTGTCAAAACAATTGTTTGATTGTTTTGTGACGGTGCTAATTTTAGCACAATTCGTTTTATAGTAGAGTGTAATGTGATTGACCTTGATATTGAAGCGTTAGGGCATATTTTTACATTAATTTGTTTATATTTATGGCATTTTCACAGTTTTCAAAACCGTAAAAGACAGTCTTTTATGTTTTGTAGTATAAAAGTGAATTTTAAAATAATGATATGAAACTCAGCGAAGCGTAAAATCCAACAATTAGTACAATATACAGTTAGATTATGTGGGGCAGTTTTGTTGGGTAACTTTTCATCGAGTAGAAAGTTAGTAGACAGAGGACCTGTGTGACAGTTTTGTCGGGTAACTTTTCATCGAGTAGAAAGTTAGTAGACAGAGGACCTGTGGGGCAGTTTTGTTGGGTAACTTTCATCGAGTAGAAAACTAGTAGACAGAGGAGCTGTGGGCCAGTTTTGTCGGGTAACTTTTCATAGAGTAGAAAGTTAGTAGACAGAGGACCTGTGGGGCAGTTTTGTTGGGTAACTTTCATCGAGTAGAAAGTTAGTAGACAGAGGACCTGTGGGGCAGTTTTGTTGGGTAACTTTTCATCGAGTAGAAAGTTAGTAGACAGAGGACCTATGGGGCAGTTTTTTGTGGTAACTTTTCATAGAGTAGAAAGTTAGTAGACAGAGGACCCGTGGGGCAGTTTTGTTGGATAACTTTTCATCGAGTAGAAAGTTAGTAGACAGAGGACCTGTGGGTAACTTTTCATCGAGTAGACAGAGGACCTGTGGGGCAGTTTTGTTGGGTAACTTTTCATCGAGTAGACAGAGGATCTGTGTGACAGTTTTGTTGGGTAACTTTTCATCGAGTAGAAAGTTAGTAGACAGAGGACCTGTGGGGCAGTTTTGTTGGGTAACTTTTCATCGAGTAGAAAGTTAGTAGACAGAGGACCTGTGGGGCAGTTTTGTTGGGTAACTTCTCATCGAGTAGACAGAGGACCTGTGGGGCAGTTTTGCTGGGTAACTTTTCATCGAGTAGACAGAGGAGCTGTGGGGCAGTTTTGTTGGGTAACATTTCATCGAGTAGAGTCAGTCAGACCTTGTTCTCCTGCGCGAGCAGCGTGTCCAGTATGGCGCGCGTCTGCTCGTGGTGCGCCTTGCTGGCGGCGGCGGTCTGCCCGTGCACCTGCGCGGACCGCGCCGCGTACTTCAGGAACGTCTCGGCGGTGCGCCGCGCCAGCGTGCACGCCTTCAGGAACGCCTCCTTCTGCTCGCCGTGCTTCACTATCAGTGCTGCCACCTGGAGGGGAAGACATCGTATTAGATTCGGGGTGTGGTATCTAATGGCAGTATACAACCTTAGATCTATTCATTTTATAACAACGGGAATTACTCACGTATTTACACAGGAGTTAAACAACTCTCGACGTTTCGACCACAACAAGAGCAGTCTTTATCAGGAGGAATGAGCCTTAAAAAAACCTTAGATCTCTCCAACCCCAAGTGTAAGATTATTTCATTACGGTTCCACAAACAATAGATCCAAGGCACCAGCCCTCGACGCGGCGTTACTCGCATTCCTGAGACAGCTCTGTGCTTGTAGAAGGAAACTTGCCTGTGCTGCCTTGTCGATGACGCTGAGCTGCGCCAGCTCGTCGCCCGGCGCCAAGGCCGAGCCGCACCAGTCCTCGTCGCGGCGGTACTCGCGCTCCAGAGAGTCCAGAACCGAGCACACTTGCTCCGCCGTCTTGTAGAAGTTGAGGGAGGCGGTCACGAGCTTATGACGCTCTTCCGCGCAGGTGACCAGACGTTGCCAGCGCTCTGTTACTTCTTCGGATATCTCTCTGTGGAAGGATTTCATGTTTTAGATCAATCATCGTTTTGACGGATAGCTGATGTTCCAAAGTGACTAGTGATAATATAAAAAAAATGGGATTTTAGGTCTTAATACAAAAGTTGGGATCAAACGGTTGGGTCATAATAATCAATGAAATATGGATCATTTAAACTTTAAGGCATCTACAGATGGCAGTGGGCGAATAAAACCACTGAATGGAGTCTCAACAGAGTAAGGCGTCGCGGTAGACTAAGGAAGCGATGGCGCGACGAACTGGATGCATTTGAGAAGACGTGGGTCCAACCGGCACAGGAGAGGGAGTCGTGGAGGGATCTGGGGGAGGCCTTTGCCCAGCAGTGGGACACTACAGGCTAATCGTAATCGTAAACTTTAAACAAAATGAGGGCGTATTTTACCAGGAAACGATCAACTGTAGGAAAACTTTTACGTGAGGCGAATATAAGCAGTGTCAGATAACTAAAAGAATGTGCCAACCTGATAGTATGCGGGTCGTAGTGGTTGGCGGCCCGCAGCGCGTCGGCGCGGTACTTGACCTGTACGGCGCTGGCGTGCGTCTTCTCCACGGCCACTTGGAACTGGTCGTGCTCTCTCTTCAGCTGCTCCGCCTCGCTGAGCGTGCCCGGTATGGAGAACGAGGCCGCCAGCATCGCTTCGCCGTTGCGGATCCAACTGACCACTTGGGCGGCGTCTTTTTGGAATTGACCTGGAATATTATCACGTGTTTTAAATTAAAGCTTTTACGTCATTGACAGTGACAAAGGTCAAGCTGGCGGTCGTGCAGGAACTCCAGCAGCAGTTGGACACGCCCTTGCGCGTCGAGGGGCGTGGCCTCCGACTCCGAGCCGCTGGAGGCCATCACATCCGACGTATAGAGACAGGTCCACATACCTAATTGGACGCACTGTTCGAAGCGCGCGCGTCGCTCCTCTGCTAGCTCCTCGAGGTCGAGCTGGCGGTCGTGCAGGAACTCCAGCAGCAGTTGGACACGCCCTTGCGCGTCGAGGGGCGTGGCCTCCGACTCCGAGCCGCTGGAGGCCATCACGTCCGACGCTTCTGCGATAGCCGCCGCCAGCTCTTGCCCTTGTTGCACCACCTGCCCGTTACGTTTATGTTAGTTATGTTTAGGTGCCCAGTGATGCTAGCCTGAGAACAATACCACCCTATTTTTTTTATTTTTTTTGGCGTTCAGCTCGGGATCTTTTTTGTTTATTACCACCTGAATTCTATTGTTTTTTTTACTTGGCTGTAGTAAGTGTGATAACTATAATAAGTCCACCATTATTGGGTTACTTAAGGAAATCCGTGGAGAGAGTTGTTATTGTTATGTAATGTAATTCTAAATCTAGCATTCTAGTCATCTAGCAATAACAGAATAATTAAGTATAATACAATCTAATCAAAATAATCTTTAATAACTTCATATCATGCGCTTATTTTGATTCTGTAGAATTATAATGGTTGTTATTAAGGCCCGCAAGATAATAAAGTTAGTGTTAACTCGTATAGGCAGGAAGTTAATAATAGATCTTTTTAAAACATTAACCTAACATAAAAACATGCGAATAGTTTCCCATGGTCGTTATTAAATCTTATCGCAGTCGATTGATTACCGTGCATTGTACTTAAAATGGATTTTAAATAACTTTTCCAAACCATCAATTCCACTGCCTTGGGTTCGAACCAAGCGTATAAGCACTCATCTGGACTTTTCTTCTCCAAAAAATGTTAATGTAAATTAAGTACGCGAAATTAAACTTGTGATCTAAAACGTAGCAAAACCAGTGTCTTTTAGTTCTTAGTGATTCATCATCATCATCATCATTCAAGGGATTGCTGTCTTGGGCAGTCTTTATCTATCTTTTGACCACGGGTACTTATCATTCAAAATTGCATTGGCCTTGCATCTCATCTTATAAACCTCTGTGGTTTCCTTTGTGTTATTGTTATTTTTTTTTGTAATAATGTTTTATTTTATGAAATAAATAAATAAATAATAAAATATCTACAGAAGGAGCATACAAAGTCTCTCCAGCGACTCTACCTAGTGTACTAGTGTACCCTGTAAGCGCGAGCCTGTGCGGTAGGTTTGTTCAGGTGTTACCTGGTAGGTGGCATGTTGCATGCGGGCGACGCTCTCGGTGTGCGCCGCGAGCGCTTGTTCCGCTTGCTGCGGGTCCCGCGGCGGCTCCGTGCGCTGCAGCTCGTCGCCCCACAGCTCCAGCCGCGACGACACCTACACACAAATTTTACTATAAAAACTGTCGTGGTTTGATAAATTCATATTGAGATAAACGGGCCTATGTATCACGATCTTGTGCTATTGTGGACCGACCTTCCATAAAGGAATAAAGGTCATTTCGCCACCAAGTCCTAGGTCTGCCGCGGCGCCGTCTAACTCCGCTGTGGGCCCAAATAAATACAATACAATATACTTTATTGCACACTAGAAAACAAACATTACAAAAAACATAGGTTCGTCAGCCAAAAATGTGATCAACCACCCTATGGTTGTGATTCGTATGTTCGTCAGTTAAATTATGTTAGAAAAGTCAACCATATCGATCATTACATCTCACAGAAACACTTTCGTGTTTTTTGGGTTTATTTTACATTTTTATTTTATATTTATTACTTTGACGTACCATTGATACTTATATGAACCACAGTTCCGTTTGGTGTTTGCGTGCACCCAGACTCTAATTATGTAAAGTACAGAGTAAGTACAAACTAGTATTTCCCAGTTTTTTATAATACAAAATGATAATGTTATGGATTAAAACATTGTTGCCGCGTCGCCGGCAGATTTCCGGTCGCCGGACAAATAGGACCAATATTAAAATCAGGCGGGCGATTGTACGGTGCCCTTTGGAGCGTGATGTGCAATGAATCGAGGTAGTAGGTACTTCAGTTGGATTGTTGCCAGCGAAAGCACCGTGCACATCAACGATACTCATGTTACAAATGGACATATTCGTTTACAGATCTTGAAAGAGTGCGTGCTTGTTCATTTGTTGCGACAAAATCGGAACGTTTCTATGCAATGCGCATTACAGTGCATTAAGCAAACGTTTCAAGGTGTTTGATAAGTCGCGCGTGTTCAAATACTCTAAAATGTGAGGGAGGATATCTTTGGGAGCGAAACTCTTAATCAGATGAACCGATTCTAAAGCTGTTTTTATGATGTAATAGATTCCTCGTTACTGACAACATGGCAACGCTTAAAGTTAAATCCATAATCACAAGGTTGTAAGTTGTGGTCAGCGGGCGAATGTTGCCAAATATCCTTACCCCAGTACATTAACAAAATAGGTGATCTCCTAATAAATAAATATTGCTGGACATTTTTTACACAACGACATCTAGCCCCGTGGTAAGCTCGAAGCTTGTGTTACGGGTGCTAGATTTCTGATATACTTAATATAATATACATACATAGATAGATATTTTTTATTATACATATATATAACACCCACCCTAATGCTAACCTATCATTACTAGAACGTAATAATAAACCATAAAAAGGGTTAAAGAGATAAACAGGTAATCAGATAAGACTCACTTCAAGCGCGTCCCTCTCAAAGTGTCTTAGCTGTAGAGTGAGCTCGAGCCTCCGCTCGCGGTCGGACCAGAGCTCCTCTAGGGCCCCGCGCGTGCCTCGCAGTCTCTCCAGCGTCGTTTCCACCGCCGCTGTGCTGGCTGCGTCGGAGTCGCCTGACGATCTGGAACACGTACACATTTTATCAATAATAAATAAATAAAATAAAATTATTTTGATTCAGACAACTTAGATCCACCTTACATGACATACAAATTTAGACATTAATACATATTTATAAGTACAAATTAAGGAGCGTATGACTGGAGAGTCATACTAGTCCGCTATGACCTGCAGGATGCTGTTGGTGCTGTAACGCACTCTGCGAAATAGTGCAATTACAGTTGACATCGCAGTTCCCATTATATGTTCATAGATGCCGTTAGTGTCGTTTTACGATTAAATAATCGCGTTACAGAAACACAAAACTTGAAATAGGTTGGGCTGGTTATTTATATTTTCTTTATAAAACCTATACTTTACAGATTTTTAAATATTATCGAGGTAGTTTTAAAGAATAACTACTAAAAGGTAACAGACAAACAAGCTAATCGTTTATCAATACGTTAAGTATCATGAAATATTTAATAAGTTATAATGTTTAGTACTTTTAGAAAATTCGCTAGAGATAACATATGCTAATGTGTATTTGCGTTGTCGTTTTCAAGGACTAGAATGAAAAAGTTTAACTCTAGCATGACTCGAAACATCTTAAACAGTGAATGTCTTTTACATAATTTGCTAGCATAGTAACAATACCTTCTAGAACAAAATAGCTTGTAATTTTTGCTATAGTTGTCTTTTACGTTACGACAAGAGTCACAGAAAATAGGTATTGTTTTGCAACCATTACGTACTTTAGAAACCAGGAATGGTTTAACAAAAATACGTATTGTACATGAAATTAACAATAGATTTTTTATGGAATATCATTATTGTGTTTAAGGTCAGGTGCCATATTCATAACTACATTAACTAGAGGAAAAGCCAACAATCACAAACCATTCAGACGTTTTAAATAAAAGGTTAAAATAATAACGAATTACATAAATAATTTAAAATCTTAAAAATCTAGGGCTTGTTATAAATTAAGAGTATAACAACTACGCTACGTTGCTATGTTTAGATGTAGGGATGTATTTGATCAAATGAATCGTAGCATAGCTGTTTTGTGGAAAAACGACTATCTACGTTCATATGAAACGTAGCAACATAGCATAGTTCTAATAGAAAAATACCCTCTAAGAGGCAAAACACACAGAAAAGTCGAGATTTAAGACAGGTCGTCTACGTACTTACATTTTGTAATAAAACCACTATTGCAGGAAAATGTTCAAGGCAAGCCGCAGTAGAATGAGGCTATCTTCGTCTTTTCTGTGTAACCTGGCTAATATTTACACAGGTATCAAAGCAGCAGAAATATCATGATGCATATACTAAAAACAAGAGGTCCATTCAAATACAGGCAGAGCTACAATAATTTAACATACAAACCTCCATCGTAGGCACTGCACCGGTGATTTATGCCTGTGCGAACGTCGATGATATTTGAGCATTTTTCCGCAAAATGCTCATTTCATCGTCGAATTCGAAATCGGATGAGTCCACTATGGAAACTTAGTTCACTAAAATAGTCAGTCGCGTAATCACTACCAATGCAGCAATGCTTCGATTCAAATCACAGAGAATACTAATCATAATTCATCCGTATATGGACGACCACGTAACAAGGTTAGGGAATTATTTAATGATCGTAATAAAGAATACGGTAGTTTTAATGTGCCATAATTCGTTTTGTGAACACAGAGCGTAAGACAATGGTAGAGTAATTTACTAATGATATTCATGGTAACTTGATTAACAGGTAGATAATACATCGGGTTCAGTCACTACAATATATGATTTTTGTTCATGAATTTGCCTGGGAAGTTTTTGTCTTAAACGATTAATCAACAGGTCGCTTATTAAGTGATTATTAATTCAATCAATAACAGTTTTATTTTATACTACGTAGCATTTTGTTATTATTAGCTAATATACTATATATATATTTTAATAAAACCTCACGGAATATCATTCATTTTTGAATTAGATTCAATTTACATTCAATTTTTTTTAAACATTCTAAAATGCTGTTACTTATCAAAAAAATTTATAAATGTTAGAGCATCGGACCTAACTATTGAATTGTATAAAACACTGGCCACAGGATGGTATTTAAAGTTGGTAAACAATTTGTTATTGTCGGCACCTTTCGCAAGCCGCGGCGGAACCGGCATCCCGTGTTTGTCGCCAAGCACTGCCCTCTTTTGTAGGTTGCATGCAAGCAATTAATTACCAATTGGCATTTGTACAAGGCTGCGTGACACTTGTAGCAATCAGCCACTTTACAAATAACTTTTGCCCTGTCGTACCTACAACACTTGTTTATAAAATGTATTGATTCAGTATGATAAATAGAATTTAGTCAAATCGCTAAATAAATATGTACCCGGTAAAAGTAAGTAAGGGTTAGCGAGTTGCTAACCCTTACTTACTTTTACCGGGTTTATTTTTACTTTATGTAGGTACTACAGTACTCCGTATAACATTATTATTATAAATGTGTCCATCAGCAAGGTAAGTTCTTTAGTTAAACATTATCAAAATCAAGGTAGTTCATAATTTTTATGAGTGACGAAGTACGTCAGCAGGTTCTAGGTGTTTTAATTGTGTATTGTTGTTCATCGTGCGGTCATGGACCTCACATTACAATGGCAAGTTTTTCGCAAATTCACAACATAAGGTGGCGAATATTATGTCTTTAAAAGTATAAACAAGATACCTTTAATAGGCATCCAACTGGTGCTACAACACATTTGTTAGTTTTCAACGAATTACCAACTTAAGATTTGTTGAAATTGACTCTCTTATCTTTCTTCAGATCTAATATGATATTTTACGATTTATCAAAGTGCGATAGCAGGTATGCTATTAAATAGTTCTAAACACTATAAGTAGGAATCTAAGGAGACTCGAAGTTTTCTATGCACAAAACGTTTTGTACGATCACTCGTGGCGATAGCGCTATGCCGCCGCCGCTTAGACGCGACTTGCGTGCCTAATTCGAAGAAAGTCCCACTAACTCCTATATTTTGCTCAGAAATTACAAGAGCCAAGTAATATCTCGTATTCAAGATCATGACTAACTGGTTTGAAACATAGAGACGTGTCCATTATCCTCGCATTCACAGTTTGTTCACTCGGATGTCACTTTGTATTGCAGGATGAAAGCGAGCAGAACTAAAGTGAGAATTGATTTCCTGACACGCAACAAGTGCTGAAGGAGGAACTTTGAATTGCGCATGCAACGACACCTAGTTTCCAATTGTTACGGTATTCATAAGCTGTTTCGTTGCATCAGAGCGTTCGGGAAGGATGTTTACGATTGTACTACCGCGCCTGGGGGGACTAGAAAACAGGCTAATTTATGGAGCGATTGATGTAGCTGGAGATGCGAGCATTCCATCGCCGAGACCGCTGCCGTGTCGCCGAAGCGGCGCATTCCTCACGCGTCGGCAACCAATCGGAACCGAGAGATATCCTCAAGATATGCAATATTCATAAGCTGCAAACGAACGATCATTTACTGAGTGCTTCCGATATTTAAAATACTGCAATATAATGACGGTTATAGATTACGTTTTTGGAATCGATTGTACTCTTAGGGCGGCACCACAGCTTAGCCAATTTAATAGCAAAATAGCTGCCTGATGAAAGTTTAAGAACCACAGATATTATAATTGGATTTAGCTATGAAGCAGATGATACGTTTTACAGAGGAAATATACGAGCTATAAACTAGTAGAACAGACTTTCCGATTTGAATATTAATTCCAGAGGTAACTATCGACTTCCGCGTTACAATTATTCTACGTCCTAATGCAATCCCCTGTAAAGGCAGCGCCAAACAATATTAATGGATCCGGATAGTGATATTTTTTAGTAATGAACGATAACTACATAGATGTAACGGGTGACCAATTGTGGATTATTTTACGAGCAATCGTAAAAAATAAGCTTATGTCGTCGGGTTCAGAAACCTCGTGCTGTGCATGGTAGGACAACTAGCCCTCAGTGCTGGTTTATGGGTAGTCAACGGGTCATCCATTGGCGCCTATTTAATGCCCAGTTTATTGATGGTGGAGCGAACTTATAAACTAGCTGCCTGGCAGACATTCATCAAGGCGCAGCCTGTTATAACGGCAAATGCTGTCGAATTTCACAAGATATAACTAATTATTAGAGATTTACTTAGCATGCGATAAAGACGATTGACTGAAATCCGATCGGCGAACAGTTTTTCTTGTAGGTGTTAGGAGTTGCACTCCATAATTATTTTAAATGTTACGTGTGTGTAAGGCAGTACGTTGCAACTGTTGTTACAAATTAATGTTTTTAAAACACATATCGTTATGGAGCGTCGACGAGAGCCATTGTCTTGGCGACGACATTCCACGATGCATTCTCGCATTTGTTTTGCGTCAGCAAGGCAATCAATTATGGATGTACGAAAACGGAGCCTGAATCATAGACATCCAACGCCAATTTTTAAGTTCTATTGTTCATTATCGATCAGGCATCATTATCGATTATAATAGAAATCTATGTCCAAGTTTAAAATAGTTTTTGAATCAAACGTTTATGGGTTTTGTTTTCGACCTGAGTGCATTTACGATATATCGAGTCGAGAAATCGATGTTGACATGTTATAAGATTGAACCTTGAAAGGCCCCTCATGGATAAGCTCGATATTAAACACGCCTGTCAAGACTGCATGTAATGGGCTATAAATCTCGCAAATGAGCATAGACCATAATAAAATCATTAAGAAGGGGTCCGATAGTTCTTAGGAAAGTTAACCATCCAAGAAAAGTAGAACCAGAAAGAAATTAGAAAAATGTTATACAAGATAATTAATGGATATATTTACATTATAACTTGAGTAAAAAATTGACATTTATTATTTTCTTCCATACTTAACTTAATATGACGGTAAATAAAATCATTTCTCATTATTTAATTATTTATATATGCCTAAGTTAAACCTTAGTTGGTTAACAGTGAAACCGCGGAGTCATATAAAATCATAACGATTTGATCTTTACCATTAAGGTGAAGCAAGCTATTTACCAGACATTCATCGCACATTTATCAAAGTGCTAAAGCATAATAAAGGAAATATGAGAGACATTAGGGACAAGTCGTGACGCCACGAGGTTTTATTTGCAGTACCATAGATGCACGTCTGCTTTCTACGTGCGGTAGAGGTTGCGTGACTGGCGCAGGCGCCGACCGCTAGTCAGGCCTGCCTGCGCAGAATACACAGATGTGTACTATTGCAAGCCATGCGTGGCGGTGGCACTCATAAAAACACCAATAAGTCAATACCAAACGGGATTTAGCACTGTTTACACAAAATTAATCATTTAAATCGATTATAATAAATATTTAAATTATTTATTAATTTTTTATATTTATTTATTCGGGTTCGATTCCCGCCTCAAATCAAAAATTTGTACGATCTGCAGATATTTGTTCCGAGTGTCTGGGTGTTATATGTATCCTCCTGAGACCCAGACTATCAAATTTTGTCCGATTGATTTGATTTTTTGTACAGACTCATAAAATAATATAATAATACCAAAATTATCTGAAAAAAAATTCCTAGCCCCCCTGGAAGCCTAAAATGGGAGGTATCACCTGTGATACCTTGGGTCTGAATCGAACAAAATGTTGCAATTTTTTACGTTATTTTCATTGATAAGGAAATTGTGAAATTAGTATTTTTTATAAATGTTAAGGTATAAAATCTATTACAGAATGAATATATTCGATTCCTACTGACATTTGCTTGCTTTACTTGCATTTACATTTAGTATCTGGAAGATTTATTTTATAGTTGTTGGTGAAAATTGACAGCTTGTTGGTTTTTATAATTGCGAGGAACTGCATTCACAAGTCTTTGCTTCATCAATGTTAAAATATTTCTAGCAAGACGTCGTCTGTTTTTTGGAATTAATAGCGTGGTGATGAATGTTGCGATTTTTGGAAGGACTGGAACTTGTCAGGACAGCTGGCAATTTTGGGCCAAAATTTAAATGTTTAGCCAAACCATTGTAAATTTAAGTGATTGCATTATTTTTTTTCTTGGCAGCTTACATCTTACAGTATCCTACTGATATTCTATCCAGGTGACAGCTGCACCAGCATAGAAGCAGAGACAAATGGGTCTTACTGCACCCTTGCCTGTTCTTCCGCGCGTTGGTCACTTTGTTAGTTATTGATCATCTATGGATCAATTTCACCCATTATATTATTATATTTTACAGTATCTGGCTACGGAATTTCAAGGTCTATGGTAGACCACCTTCAGCAGGCCAAGGTCAAACAGCATTCTTAGTTGAAGACGTTGGAAAAATGACTTTGATTACTATCGAACCACTTCATTAGTGCAAGTTTCTTATTCTGTTGCTCATCGCAAACCTTGCTTATCTTGGCTATTTTTACCCTTTAAGATATTCCAGGCTACTGTAGTTGATTGTGTAGTATCTTTATACTTGAAATATGTATGAAATATTAATACAAACAGAAATTATTGCATGAAAACTGAGTTCAATGTATTTCCAAAAACTTTGGAGCTTCCATTGCATGAAGCTTCTCTCCTGGAAAGCCTGGAGAGGGTATTTTTATAACTCAGTATCATTTAAAACATTCAAATAATATGATCATGTTAAGGGGCAAATTTTGGATCACTGAAAGTAAGATTGAAAAATGGCTGCAGGAGGCTCATCATCAGAGGAATCCATTTGAATTTTCATGGTTCCAGTTCCTCTAAGACCGTCATTTTCCACCTAAAGGTTTTCAAAGGTTTACTAAGCAACTTCCTCATAATTTAATACGTCTTAATTAACGCGAAACTTATATTGCATGATCCCGTAAATCTGTAAAAGTGCGTCATTTTTATGTCTTGGGTGCCCAAGGTATCACCTGTGATACCGCAATAAAAAACGCGAAAATAACTAATTTTTTTTGCAAATTACTGTCGAATTTTAACTAAAATGTATTAATGATTATATTTATTCTTAAATTAAAACAAAAAAATACGGACTATTCAATAAAAAATTTGAATAACCTGTCCTTGAAAATGCCATGTCAAAGGTCACAAAAAACCGAAATTTTAAATGACAATAAACAATGCATTTTCTAATTTGTTCGGCAATAAAGTGCTATATTACGATTAACACATTCAATAGGTTTAAGAAAAGCCCAAAATTTTTTAAAAAAACGCGCTAGATTTCAGAAAAAAAAAAATTTTTGTAAAGGTATCACCTGTGATACCGTGGGTCTCAGGAGGGTATAGTAAAAATATCGATCTATGTATAATGTATATTATATTAAGTATATCAGAAATCTAGCACCCGTAACACAAGCTTAGAGCTTACCACGGGGCTAGATGTCGATGTGTGAATTGTCCAGCAATATTTATTTATTTACAATATGATGTAGGTACCTCGTGTTAACGTAAGGATAACATCTTACAAAAACCAAGTAGGATTACTAGAATTCTTCCGCAGCATCTATTACAACTTTCTAGAGATCTCGGTGTAACGGATGCAATTTACTATCTATCAACAAGAAAACATGAGAATTATCTTTTTCCGCAACAAGTTTCAATTCACATATGTTCCTTACAATTGTAATAAGCTTTCACTGCATAAAGAACTTGTGAAAATGATAATTACAACATCATAATTTTAACAATTGGCTCGATAGGGTAGAGCGGGGCTAGTTGAGCATAGGGGCAAGTTGGGCAATCGCAATATCTCGAAAACTATTCACCGCACGCGTGGGCATCCTATGGCGGAAAGAAGGGGTCGTGGGAGGGGTATTCATTGCGCAACCACTGGTGGTGACTCGACGAGCGAGTGAAGCGTACGCGCACATTGTTTATTTTGATACCAAAAAGTAAAAAATTCGTTCACCGCAAGTTTTCGTCTGTATTAGTCAAATGATATCCGTTTTCAACCGGATAAGTGTTAATCTTTTATAAATTTACTGTACTTTTGATATACATAAGGTTTCTGTGTACAATTCTTACCGTTTTTTCAGAATCTCGCTTTTGATGTGAAATTTAGGGGTAGGGGTTAGTTGAGCTATGTTGCTCAACTGCTGTAAAGGCACATACAAAATGTATGCCAGGTGCTCGACTTACTTTCTTTTGTATGAATTTCAACAGTGATAACGATGATTAATAAGTGATAAGTTCTAGATTTAGTAAGATCTTATAATTATAACAGAAAAACTGAATCTAATCCTAAAATTAATTTTAAGATACGTTGATGTTATGTTAATTCTATTTCCAGTTGATTATTCAAAGAAAATTAGCTTAAGTTTTGTCGCTAAAAGACTTTTAGTAAAGGGTTTATTGTTAAACCGAAGTTGTATTTCATTTCTATTTAACAGTTAATCCATGGTTTGGCTAGACTTTCTAACTGCTCAACTTACCCCATACCCTTGCTCAACTTACCCCACCTATGGGGTAAGTTGAGCATGCATGACATTTTGCATTTAAACCGCTATAGCTCTTAAATCCTACTTATATAAAGTAAATTACTATGACACTTTTGCAAAAGGATATATTACTTATCCATTAGGATGCGTAAGTACACATTGAGACTTATAGTTGAAGAGTTATATCGTCTCAAGTGCAAAATTGCTCAACTAGCCCCGCCCTACCCTACCCTTACTGGATGTACTCTTATTCATACTTTAGAAAAACTCTGACATTTTAGCTAGACTAAAATTCCGAGCATAACTGAAAGACGAGTCATTGCGCAATTAAATACGAGTACGTTAAAAATATCAAATCCATTACTACCATCTCGGTAGAGCTGAACCATTCATGTTGTTGAGACATCAATGTTTTCACAGACAAAGAACCACAGTAAAAGATCGACGAATGCTTTCGATGCATCAATAAAAAATGACATAAATATACTTGTAGATAAGATGTCATGCACCCGATCGTATGTAGGCAGTTGCTAGCATATGATATACAATCCGTTTATATTAAATTATGGCGTTATTAGAACTGTAAGACAAATCCACATAGGTGCATTACAAAGCCAGTATTGACTATCAAGCAGGGCTGCATAAACCGGCAATAATTAACATGTCATAAAGATGTGACAGTGAATATAATTGTCTTATAAGAAAACATTGGTGAACAATCAACGCACATATCTATTAAACCACAATTGGAAAGATGTCATTTCACTTTAAACTTTCGTTCCTTGGTTTATATAGATGAAATCTAACTCTACGTGTATCAGTAGATGCTACTAGCTAAGTGACTGGGTAGCGAAGCAATCGTGGTTTCCGGAGGTATAAGTGGGTACGCTTGTGTATCATGATCCGGGGGCGTGGTGAGGTCACGGCGTCCCCCTGTCTCCCGGGATCCTTACACGGTCCGCCGGAAGAGACTATTGCGAGACAATTTCAATCACTGAGAATCAAGCATGCTTCCCGACAATTTAGATTATAAATGCTATTTTTGGAAATTGACCTACAAAAATCCCACACCGATTCTTATCTTTATCCTCGTAGGTTGGATACTAGATAATGCTAATGCTTTGAATAGGGTATTTACTAGTATTATCTTCCCGCATAATTTCTAGTTCGGCACGGGTCTCGCAAATAGAGCATATAAAAATACATAAAAGGTCTTGTGGGATTTACCACCACGCTTACCAGGCGGGTTGTTACAGTAAACCACTGCTTGTAAGTTGACACACGCCAGAAGATAAGGGGAGGTAGGTACTATTCTTTGGCTGGAACGGCACGGCATTGCATAGAAACGTAGAGTTTTTATTTGTAATAATCTACAGACGACAGACGATCGATAACACTGGAACGGAGAGGTCGCCTGCGAATGATCGAATATAATCATGTATCCGAGCGATCAAACAATGAACGGCGGAGATATTGCAGAGCTCTGAGCGTCTTTTTATTTTTACAAAGGGAGTTAGCATGCTGCTGCGCTAATATTGACGCAGACCGACCAGGAGGACGTAATAAAAGGGGGTACGGTTACGAGGGCTTTTGTTGAATCACTTGCAAATATCCAAGAGAAAAGTTGAAGACCACTAGATGTGTATAACTTTCGAGCAGCACTACTACCTTTCGATGTAAATGAAATTAGTATTAAGTTTTGAGTCACATATTTGGGAACACTACCGTAACTACCGTACTAGTAATGAAATTGTCTGCAGATTATTTGTCGCGGGTGTTTGGAGTTTTTATGTAATAATATATTTTTTATAATTTGTTAAGCTTTGAGTTTACCAACGTAGCGTATGTGGAAAAATACGTTTTCCCAGTAGTATTTATACGGATCCCGAACTACTTTATTTTACTGATTGTTCTATTAAATTCGGACATTAAACAAACAATCATTATCATTCGTTTAAAATACTGTAACGTTAGGTAATACTCAAATCACTCATATAAATTTAACTTTTTTATCCATCTGAATCTACACTTCTTAGCTTCTAGCAAGATACTTCCATTTAAAAAAGGAATCTAAATATTCTCGAGATTCAAGCTAACGCGGTAATGGAAGTAATATCTCGCCTCGGGTAATGGAAATATAATAAATTTTATCCTGATCCTGACACTACTTAGCTCATGATAATTGAGCGAGTTGAGCATTGAGGTTACAGGTTCAGCGAAAATGCTTTATCGCTTTTTTTAAAGAGACCAACTATTCAACGATTCGGCACACGCGTAATATTTATTTACATGATGTTATTGGTTTTCAAAACTGCAGAGAAAATCATATTTGCCTCAACTACAATTATATCCTTCTACGCCATCTTTCGAATATTTTGTTCTACAGGTGCATACCAATGATATCAAGACATATAATATCAGTTTTAGATCTCAAATTTCTTGTGAGCATACATAGCCGAGCCAGACTGCTACTTATGAAACAAAGGCGTTCCGTTGCTACATACCGTAAAAGCATTCATATAAACCATAAACAGTTACCTACTATGTTATATTCAATTAAAACTCCCCTCGACGAGAATGGATACAATAGTTGTTGTTTTGGAAATAAAATGTAATATTCGTGAATCTATGGCGAACTCTGTTCGAGGGCTTGCTAATTGGACAGATGGGTAAGTAAAACAATGCTATTGATTAATGCTAAATAATGACTAGGAGATCGACTACGTTTCGACTATTTTCCGATCGTAATAGTCGTGTGAAACGGACTGGAGTAAATAGGGGATTATATTATAAACATTAGTTAAAAGATTATCTTGTCGGAGATAAAACTTAACTATCATCATAAAAATATGCCTCCATGTTGATTACGTTCAAAGACCTGAGGGGTAGTAAATTACCAACTTTCTACCCATTTAACGCAAGTAAAACCACGGGCCTTATGTTTTAAGATTGGGTACCTACACAAGAATTGAAGTAACAAATTATAGTAGCGTCGTTTTAAAAGACTGCGCCAACTATACCGAATGCAGACCTCTAAGCGTACAGTATGGATAGATGAGGAATTGTGATTCGCTCCCCTGACGAGGGGGAGATCAAAATAACGGACAGTTGGTTTAATAAAGCAAATACGTACTCTTATGTAGGTAGAGGCTTCATACAGACCACCCTAGCTTAAATACACATTCACCTTTTGAACCAGATGAATTACTTGTAATATTAGGGTACGAAGTAATAATTGTAAAAGGATTTTGAGTTTAAATAAGTTAAGTTTTATAAGTTTAAAGTATACCGCAAGTAACCTAAGAGCCCGTGATGGCCAGACCTTCCTTTAATTCACAAGCGTGAAAATTCTTTCATGTGTATGTCTAACATAGGTAAGAATAACCCCCAAACATGAAACCTGGATCGCGGTTCCTTTGGGAGATAACAACCTTTTACCTGTTATCTCCCAAAGGAACCACGATCCAGGTTTCATGTTTGGGGGTTATTCTTACCTATGTTAGACATACACATAAAATAATTTTCACGCTTCAGAATTAAAGGAAGGTCTGGCCATCACAGGTTATTAGTCTATACTAAGAGCCCGGTCTGGCCAGACCTTCCTTTTATTCACAAGCGTGAAAATTCTTTCATGTGTATGTCTAACATAGGTAAGAATAACCCCCAAACAGGGAGATAACAGGTAAAAGGTTGTTATCTCCCAAAGGAACCGCGATCCAGGTTTCATGTTTGGGGGTTATTCTTACCTATGTTAGACATACACATGAAAGAATTTTCACGCTTGTGAATTAAAGGAAGGTCTGGCCATCACAGGCTCTTGGTCTAAAGGTAGATATAGTGTAGTTTTGTTAAATAACAATAATAGTTTTTTCTTAAAAACTGTACCAACGAGTGTTACGAACAAGATAAAATAAATTTACGTTTGTTTGTATATAAAGACAATTTTAGAGTAGGTACTAAAGTTCGATTTAAAATTACAGCTATGTTTACGTTTTAAATCAAAACAATTGTGAAAATATTAAAGATTTTGTGATCAATTATTATACTTTTAATGAATTCCATTACTCTACTCCTATTTTAACCAATTCAAGTCGAGACAGTTGGCTAACTTTTTTTTGTGGTCAAACTATAATTGGCATACAGTTCATAAGTGTAGGTAAACCGCGAAATACTTTTTGTTTGTTTTGTGTCGCATCTAGCACATGGATCATCTATTTAAACTGTCATCAACTGATGATACAGAGTAATTGGAATTTAAAACTGCATAAATACAAATATGTATAAACAAAAACGTGTTTTATAATCAACCTATGAGTAATAAAAACAGCACCGTTTAAATTAACTAAGTAGTTCAGAACTAACATAATATAGAATTGGGGTCAATTAAACGAGCATTACCTGTAGTAAAAAGAATACTCCGTTTTGTACATTTATTGAGCAATCGTATCTTAATTTATATTACTGTTTGTGTGCATGAATTGGTTCTTTTATCTAATAACTACAAACAATACAGAAACAGAAAAACAAATGATTTAGCTAACCCCATCCATTAGGTTTTTGGTCAGTGGACCGTACAGCGGATTACGAAAATTAATTTATCTAATCAAATAGGGTTGTAAGCTCTGCACTAACGCTGAACGCGCACATCAAAACTACCAATAGCAAGTATAAAATCGTGCAGTAACTACAAAATAAAACTAAATATTTAACGTAAATAATCATTATCTAAACAATTTTCTACGACCTTTATTATCCGAACCTTGTTACTATTTTGCGGGATAATCTGTTGATTATTAATACACAACACAAGCACGTGAAAGTTATCCACTGTCTCACATAGAGATTAGACAAATGTTTTCATTCGTTCGGAAGTGGCAGCGCGCGTTGGCGACAGTGCCGAGAGCACGTCAGGCCGCGGTCTGTTCCCTGTGACTACTGAGTACTTGAGACCACGACTTGTCGCGAGAGGCATGGACCGAGCCACTGCCCATCAATCACAGAAGAAAACTGCGAGAAAACTTTAGCACTGCATCGTACCTAGTACCTAGATGATGCCTTTCACGGTTTAGATATTTAGTTACTGATTGTGATCAATCATCGCGTGCATTATTTGCACGCATTCGCTCGTACGAATATAAGTCCCTTTGCGCCATACCAGAGACCAACTTAAATTACATCCAAAATAGAAAATACTGAATTAAGGAAAATTGTTCATTACACAGGCAAAACTGGGAAGTGGAAAGCAACTATACCGTAAAGAAACAAACAAATAAATGGACCCGTTATTGTATATAACCATATAACAAAGTAGGATTTAAAATACAACATTTAGGTTCGCTTCTTTATATTTTTATCTATCTAGTCAAACGGTAGATTAGTAGATTGAAACTCGAAATACTCGGTTTGGAAGTAATAATTCTAGCAAGGACACTAACGTTTTCCACCCAAGGTAAACTACTTTTCGATTAAGTAACCACTTTTCATTCCGTTCGAGACTAATGTTAATGCAACAAACACATGGTGAACCAAAATTAAAAAAAAAACAGAATGGTATCTTAACGAAATCTTAGTTTCGGAAAATATATAAATGCCAAAATATTTCTGTTTCAAAATATTCTAAGTTTCTGAGTTTTCTTATCTAATTAAGGTTTATTAACGCATAACTAAATTGAATTGTCTGAAACCTAAACATTAGTTAAAATAATAGAGAACCGAGTAGAGCAAAGCAAATATACTATTTCAAATGAAGTTTGGGTGAGCACCGTACGCAATAATGCATATTAAAATAATATTAGCACATGCAATCCCATTTACAAAGGTACTTAAGAGCTTGGAATTGTTTAGCGCACCACTTAGTACCCGACCGGTTGGGGCAAAGGGCTCTTCTGTCTGATTCAACCCCTAAGTTCGAAGATATACTGCAAAATGAAGTACACATACTTGTACCGAGTGAAGTCCCTACATAGTTTTACTTTGGTAAATGAAGGAGGCTTAAGTAGCAGACAGGATTATATTTACAGTCCTCTGAGTACTCTTTGGCGCATAGTTAGCGTGGTTTTAAGAACATAATATTATGTAGGAGTAATAATGAACGTCCTTATAAAGAGAAAGGTTTAGTTTTGTCAATGGAATAATGTTACAATAAAAAATATAGCTAACCCGCCAGCTGCTTCACCCGCTTTATTCCCATATTTTCTCACCTTTTAAACATTCCCGGGGCTACTACTACTACGGCTATTAAAGTCAAAAGCATCTAAATCGGCCCAGCGGTTCTTGAATTAAAATTAAAACGAAAAGTGGCATTGACTTTTATATTTTAAAATAAAGCTTAATTTTTAAATGACGTATACATAATAATAATATGTTTAAAATTATAACATTATCAATATTTAATAATTGTTTTCCTAAAGAAATTCTGTCTAACTTTCTTCTGTTATTGGATAAAGCGCGCCGTTTTTTTGTGGCATTCCTTCGATCGATGAGACAGGATTGCATTACCTTTTCCTGCTACACCTTTACATGGGCAAGACAAGGATGAATCACTTAATACCAAGAAACTATCCTTCGCAATGGAAAAACTTATCTTCATCGTGCCTAAGCTTGGGACTAGGATAATTATCACCCAACATAATAGTTTTATGAGGGTTTTAAACTAAGGGTTTAAGTCAGTCAGTGCTTGTCATCTGTCCCCCTTGGGGGGGCGCAGGGTGAGGCCTCGAAAGTTCTTTCTCTGCCTCGGCTTCAGCTCCGGGGGCTACAACCCCCGGGTCTCTTGATGGTGCGGGCGTTGCCGCAGGTTTAGTTGTTTTAGTGAGTTAGGGTTTAAGTGTACTATGATAGGACTTCTGAAGATTTATACTGATTTTGATAATATTATCAAAGTACTTTTATGTCAGTGAACAACAATTTTAGGAAACGTCACAAAGGTCGAATGGTGTTGTTATTATTTTAATAACTTAAATTCGCAATGATACTAGAAGTTTTCCAAATACCAGAATTAAATTAAAATAAAAATCTGTTGTAGTTAGCGAGTGAAACGGAGAAGAATGAGAAAGAATACTTAAAGCAGTATGGTTGCAGGTTTGATATAAACGACACATGGATCGATTTTAATATTTGTAAAGCAAATTCGCATCGAATTTAAACAAAAACGGATACGCTACGAGTCTCTCTGTTGTTTTGTCGGCATATTTTTTTAGGGATATTTTGGAATCCAAGTATTATTTGCACAACAAAAGATAACAGTATTCAATATGGTATGATTTAGTCATACAATGCAAATTAAGTAACAATAGTGGATCCAATGGTGAACATTTAGTTCTCGTAACAACAAATTATGCAAGTTTCGGCAGGCAATAAATTGCCAATACCATTCCGAATGCTTCTTCTAATGAAGCATTAAAAACAGTTGTATTGCGTCAACATCTCACGTCAATATTCAAGAGACAACCATGGGAGTCTGCAATTTCGTTTTGCAAACTGGCTTTAACCATTGAAATGGCAAGTTTTTCACGCGTTGGGTAAGAGGCAGTGCGCGACGGAAACTCGCTGAGTTCTGTGACCTTTTACGGGATATCGCGGTATTTATAGAGCCTGTGGGATGCCATATACGCGTTTTTAATGAAATAGAAATGAAACGTTTGGTAAGTATGATTCTACGTATCTCTAATATACACTGAGCGTATCTTTTACAGCGTAAGTAGAAGCCTGTTCTACTTGATAACAATGTATAATTATTTTAGTAGGTAGGTGTAACCTTGCATTAGGACTAATTCAGTTATTTTTCCTTAAATATTGATGAAAACAAGTACGGTCTGTTCACAGAAAGTTGTGCAAACCACTACAATTCACGATTATTAGATCAAGTGAACCGCAATTTTCTGAGATTTTTTGAGGAATAACACTACTCTCACATCTAACGGGATTTAACTGGAATAATTACAGTCCCCAGTATTTTACCTACAGTTCATTCTTTATGGTCAATAAAATGTCTAGTAGAGCTAAATAATAGAAACAATTTTATGCACTTTCTTGTTTACTTTCATTATAACTTTCAAATATTTCACTTAGAATTACAACATCGTAACTTTTAACTATAAGTCATACATTATATAAATTTAAGGAAAAGTAACACGGGGCACAGCTGGTGAGTTTATGAAGTATGAACCTGGATCTCAAAGGAAGGAAAAGGATTGTTAAGGAAAAAAATAGAGTAAACACTTTCTACATCGACTATATTGTATAATTGAATTAATTGAGTGAGCATTCGCTATGCGGCATCAAATAGTCCATAATTATACGCGTATTTACCGTAATTTAGTCGGTCATTATAAGGCAGGCAAATTACACCTTAGCGAAATTTTCTGTCTTAATTTATTGTAGCCATTCTGTGCTTTAGTTATAAAGGTCTTATAATCAACGGTGTGGTTAGTTGTCTATAGACACTTTACATGATTTGATAAACAGTGAAATAATTAATCATGGAATATCTTATTTTAATGGGATCCAATCTCAATACGAAAAATATAAATAACCGAGCCGTTTTCTGCTACAGTGACTGGCTTAATGCTTTTAAAATTGACTTTGACTATAGAGCTTTGTTAGGGCACGCTGTAAACATACAGTGGGGGTACCTTTGACAATGTGATCAGGAATAATATAGGATTATATTATTCCTGATTATATTATCCATGATTAAATTGGTGAAATCAAAAGTCAAATTAACGTAAGATAAAACGCTTTGCAAAGAGCATTTCTAAAATTAAATTTGATGGTAATATTGTTTATACAAAGTTGACAGACAAGCATGAGGCCCACCTGATGTAAACCTGGCTGTTATCGCAGCCTATTGACGTCTGTAGCATCATAGATGTTACCTGCGCGGTGCCGACTAGAATCAACCTATATGCTATAGGTGTGGAAGGCCTAGGATACGATGGAGGGACGAAATTGACGCATATCTAACATCCTGGTTGGAGGGCGCTCTTGAACGGGAAGAGTGGAATAAAAAAGGCTTTTATCCAGCAGTGGACAGCACGGCTAATTAATAATAATATAGTACTTGGGTAAAACTTCGGCAGATCATTCCACAGTGTTCGTGGTAAGAACTTTTTTGTGAACCTAACGGACCGCGAACTAAATTAACTATTAATAGGTATTTTCATAATAAACACTGAAAAACAAGTAGTATTATACAGATACGGTAACTGTGAGTAATAACTAGTGTATTTAGCATTATGCATATGATATAACTTGGCAGGTCATACTTTCACCGTCATGCGTTTAGGTTATTTATCTGTTGGCATCGCTTGCCAGCTGCAAACTAGAATTCTAACTTGTTTTATCGCGTGCTGATAGTAATAAATTTCAATAACATCTAACTGCCTACTTGCTAAATCCATTGAATCTTCAGTATAATTATGAAATCTACATAATGATTTATCTTCCTTAAACGTATACTTATGATTATGAGTTTTGAATTCCATAAACTCTAGTCAAAGTCTCTAGTAAAATTCTAGTCGCAGTTATTTGGATAAATTCTCGACGTGTTTATCCTGTCATTTAAATTGTTTTTTATAAGTAGGGGTGATACAGAAAGCTACAGTGATGTAAGAATTGGGTCGCATCGCAGTTGTGAAACCTCGCACAAAAAAGCGGGCTATTGTTGCAAGAATTTCAATGTTCGAATCCAGGTCCACGGATACTTCACTTTTCAAACCAGGACAACGCATTTGTTTTCTTTCTTTTTAAACTCTATTTTAATGAAATTTTCCGAATGCTTATTGGTAAACTTTGGAGTAGGTATTATATTTATTGTACTCAGATTACAAATTTTAAAATATATTTGTGGAATCAATGAGAAGTGAAAGGGCAACGGATTATATGACCTATCAAATTCTAAAGGCTCAACGGTTTTATAAACGACAACAGTATACTCGTAGAGTCTAGTTGTAAAATAACATGTTATTCCAATGAATAAAATAAAAAAATATTATATCTTCTAAGATGAAATGTAAGCAGTTTCTAGTAAATAGCATTATACGTAGCGTACTTAGTCGTAGTACGTAGAGAACTTGGTCCGAACCATCAGTGTAGTCTTTTTTCCTTTGTATTCAAGGCATTTGGACTTGGGCTAAGTGAGGTCCACTTGTAAGTTGGCGTGTACGTATAAGGAAAGCTACCAAGTCGAGCCTAGATTAAGGACTGTTCTGGGAAAGGTTATTTTTAAACTAGTCTTGTTTTTTGATCAATCATCAAAGAACCAAGCTTGATTTGCCCATAGACTATGAACATAATCGACGCGAGTTTATACACGTAGTTTATAAACCACTAAATTATAACTGCCCCTGTTTTGCAAGCTTTTATGTTCGAGCATAATTGACGGCATAATTGGGCATTTATGTTTTGCAAAGGGTTTTAAAATAAACAGGATTGGCACAACAAAACATGGTATTTTCTAATAATAAATGAAATGATTTTATTTAAATAAATTTAAAATAAGCCGTAATAGTGGCTCATAGTGAAAAATATATGCTTTTTTTGTTTACTGGCTGGAAAAACTGAAACGAAGTATTTAAATTGAAAAATAAAAGTTTACGCATAGGTACTGGTAGCTACAATCTTGAAAGAATTACTTCTTTTATTACACATAATCTCAACTCATAATTTCAGGGTTCATTAAACAATTTTATAAGCTTTAACATGTGTCTTTCAACAAGGACCAGGCAACAATTGTGTCTATTAATTTGAAATTCTAATAAATTTTATAAATTATTTAAAGTGTTTTCCCGCGAGAACAAGGTAGTTCATGGCGGTAAAAGAAGCATTACTCGAGATAACAGTACTAGTACAGATGCCAAAAGACTTAATTATCTTAAATGAGTCATATTACAAAGATGCCATGCAACAAACGCACAATAGCTCCGATGTCGGTGACGATAATGCGTCTCGTTAATAACTCAGCCAATTATAAATTCCTAGCATCTTCAATCACACCTTTCTGTCGCTTTCATTTATACTGAGGTCCTAAGTTTAACAGCTGAATGGTAACCCAACAGCACGTGACAATTTTCACAGAGAACTTTAAGTTATGAAAGTTTCGAGACACTGAGAAATGCAGCTCGTCCCGGGGACACGTTCCAACGAATCTCTTTTCATGCAATTTGTGCATCTTCAGAGGACTTGAATAAGTTAATCGTTTCATGTAAAAGTTGGAGAAACTATACTTAAAACTTCGGTTTCGTTAATGGTGGAGGGTATAAGGTAGATGTAGGTTTTAATTGCTATGGTAGATAAATTACTACCATTTATTTACTGATTCGTTATTTATATAATTATTATTTACTAATATGAAATGTCTTGAACCCACGACCTTCGGAATGAAAGTCGAGTGTGTTCCCGCTAAGCCAACAGGTCTATTAATCTATTATGTGATAAAGAAAATTGATAAACAGCTAACTTATTAAATTTGTGCTTATAAAATAAGTAAATGCATGTTTTCAACAGAATTTGAAATGTTAGCACCCGAATGAGCAGCTTGTTAGGTCTATAGTCCAGTCAATTTAGACATTCAAAGTTACATAAAGTCCCAACAGGCTGAATTTCTGTGAAATTGTTCAAAACAAAATCATAAACAAAGTCTAGAAATTCCCCATCATTCCCCACTAAGGAAAACATTTTATTCAAGGTCAAAGGTAAAAAAAATGAGTTTTTCGCGATTTTCAGCAAAACGGTAAGTTTTATCATAAAAGTACCTCAGAACAAATTGTAGATCATAAAATTATCTATAAAAATGTTTCAAAACTTTTTTTTTACGAGCCACCGTTTCTGAGATATAACTCAACTAACTCATTTTTTTACCTTTGACCTTGAATATTTTTTTTTTCCTTAGTGGGGAATGATGGGGAATTTCTAGAAATTGTTTATAATTATATTTTGAACAATTTCACTGAAATTCAGCTTGTTGGGACTTTATGTAACTTCACTCTCATTTTTTTGTCTAAATTGACCGGGCTACTAGTTTTGTGACATTAAAGCCAAATTATCTTTGAATATGCTCACCACTCTCTGTGTACAGGCTTTGAAATCTTTCGGGACATTAGGATATGATATGGCAAAATTGTAAAATTATTTTCGTTTGAAAAGCTGTTTGCTCGCTGCAAACTCTAACAAAATACTCTTAATGAAAGCATATTGTATTACTCGTGAACTAGGTCGCTTGGGAATTTCTGGATTTTTTAAATTCGTTTAAAATAGCGCTTATTAAAAAATCAAGCAAAATCAATCTCGACGTCAGAACAAATGTTAATTACTTTTTTTTTCAATTTACACTCAGTCAGGCTTTCAAAGCTTATCGTAAAACGATATTAAATCAGTATTTTGTAGGTATTTGATTAATTGTCTAATAACTGTTTCGACACAGTTATTATTATACTTGTAAACACCTAACAAACGATGATTTTAATAATATAATTTTAATAATATAATAATCCAGAGAAGTTTAACAAAATTATCCGTCGCGTCTAATAAATAATCCGGTTCGAAGGACCATGAAAAGGGGTTATGTTTAGGGGTATAGTCAGGGGTATTGGTTGTGGTAAATGTTTTAGTAGATACCTAACTGCCCTTTGAGATTGGTATTTGGTTGTTGGTTAAGGAAAAAGTCACTGTATGGTATGGACTATATTATCAAAACACACAATCAACATAAACTATTGCCGTCAACTTATGGTTAATGGTATGGTATTGAACCCGCGACAACGACGAATGATCGCGAACTGAAGCAGTTTGGGTAAATCGCGAGCGAAAACGCATTTAACTGCAAGCGCAGCTAAATGCATATTTGCTGCGTGTTTCTGTTTACCCGAACAGTGCTCATTATCGCGTATTGGAAGGATTGATGGTGATGTGGTGTCTAAGACTTGGAACTATCCCTCTTTTTTATTTCTTTTACAAGTAAGAACGGACCTAAGGTGCATTAATGAACTTCCCCAGCAAGATAGTGGCAAAGAGAGAACGAAGAGCATAGGTAGTTTATTAGTGCTGTATTGACTTACCTGAGGTTCTGTATGAGCGAAGTGGGATGCGGTGGCTGCGCAGGCCTCGACTCACGCCCATCGACGTTTCATGCGCACTTACCTTTCTACGCTAAAGTAGTAATAGAAAATACCTCTCTTTTTACCTTTTTTTAAATTCATACTTCTTCAGGTCCTGTTGTTAATGCCTCTCCATGAGAAGCTATATGGCTCTCGTTACCAATTTGTGAACCTAATATATCGTTTTGTAAATAGTCCAGGCATGTTGCTATGTGACTGACCTGAGGTCCTGCATGAGCCCCTCGCCGTGCGCGATGGTGGCCGCGCAGGCGTCGAGGCTGGCGGCGCGGTGCTGCGCGCACTGCTCCAGCGCGCGGCGCGCCGCCTCGGGCGTGTCGTCGGCCGCGCACACGCCGCCGCCGCTGCGCAGCGTCTCCAGCCATTGGAGCAGCTGACGATACAGGTTACCATTCAAAACATTATAGTTAACTTAATTATGTGTAACTAACATTTTGGGGTTATTAAATCGACACTCCCTACGTATAGTTGTGTATCTGCAAAACACAAATTTGACAGGAGACCCCCTTTTACAGATTTGAAAATGTTAGGAACATTATGAAGTTGGACAGCTATACGACCAAGAAAAATGTACTTATAGTAGACTTTTTTAAAGTTAATGATAGACTGGCATGTGTAGATGTGAAAAATGCATCAAACGTATTAGTGTATCTGGCAGTTACACGAAGATACATATGTGTATTGAAATAAGTTTCGGTCATGTACGTTGTGCATTTACAGTGCACGGACGTCACACTGACCTCCTTCTCGTGCGTGTAGAGCAGCACGGCCTGGTCGAGGCGGCGGCGGCGGCGGTCGACGCGCGCCGCGAACGCCGCCACGTGCGCCTCCAGCTCGCGCGCCACGCCCACCACCTCCTCGGGGTCACATTCACCCGAACGCGCCAGCTCCTCCGCCGCGCCGAGCAGCTTCTCCGCGTTTGTGTACGTGTTCTGTTGTACAATACAAAAGATTAAAGTGATACAATGAGTGCTGTCTGTTAGTCTACAATATTTCGAGAAGAATTGAAATTTACAAGCTGGAATTTTTAGTTTGTTTTATTAATAATAAATTAATTTGAACTTACAACAAAATTATTTTTTTATTTCTCAATTGTATACATTTTTATGATGATGGGATAATTCTGTTGATGGCATAGATAACTTAAATAAATTTATAAAGTAATGTAAATTTGCTTACTTGTGCAACATTTTCAAAATGTTCATGAGATTTCTGATAAACCCTAGCTTTATGGAGATTCCTTCCTATTCCAGTATTCTTTTGCAGGAACACTTCACCGTGATTCGCGAGCCAGTCCAAAACCTACAATAAAACGAGATGGTTAAGATTGGCTGCGGGGTACATATTTGCTGAGTGTATGTGGACTTATTATAATGACGGTGGTGCCCGAGGATCTGGTGGATCACTGCGAGCACGTGGTTCGCGCTCGAGCTGTAGTTGACACAGACCTGCCTGCAGTCCTCCTTGTACAAGAGCAGCGCCAGCCGCTGGTGCAGCTTGAGCCGCGCCTGGTGGTAGCGCGCCTCCAGCGCGCGGTGGTGCCCGAGGATCTGGTGGATCACTGCGAGCACGTGGTTCGCGCCCGAGCTGTAGTTGACACAGACCTGCCTGCAGTCCTCCTTGTACAAGAGCAGCGCCAGCCGCTGGTGCAGCTTGAGCCGCGCCTGGTGGTAGCGCGCCTCCAGCGCGCGGTGGTGCCCGAGGATCTGGTGGATCACTGCGAGCACGTGGTTCGCGCCCGAGCTGTAGTTGACACAGACCTGCCTGCAGTCCTCCTTGTACAAGAGCAGCGCCAGCCGCTGGTGCAGCTTGAGCCGCGCCTGGTGGTAGCGCGCCTCCAGCGCGCGGTGGTGCCCGAGGATCTGGTGGATCACTGCGAGCACGTGGTTCGCGCCCGAGCTGTAGTTGACACAGACCTGCCTGCAGTCCTCCTTGTACAAGAGCAGCGCCAGCCGCTGGTGCAGCTTGAGCCGCGCCTGGTGGTAGCGCGCCTCCAGCGCGCGGTGGTGCCCGAGGATCTGGTGGATCACTGCGAGCACGTGGTTCGCGCCCGAGCTGTAGTTGACACAGACCTGCCTGCAGTCCTCCTTGTACAAGAGCAGCGCCAGCCGCTGGTGCAGCTTGAGCCGCGCCTGGTGGTAGCGCGCCTCCAGCGCGCGGTGGTGCCCGAGGATCTGGTGGATCACTGCGAGCACGTGGTTCGCGCCCGAGCTGTAGTTGACACAGACCTGCCTGCAGTCCTCCTTGTACAAGAGCAGCGCCAGCCGCTGGTGCAGCTTGAGCCGCGCCTGGTGGTAGCGCGCCTCCAGCGCGCGGTGGTGCCCGAGGATCTGGTGGATCACTGCGAGCACGTGGTTCGCGCCCGAGCTGTAGTTGACACAGACCTGCCTGCAGTCCTCCTTGTACAAGAGCAGCGCCAGCCGCTGGTGCAGCTTGAGCCGCGCCTGGTGGTAGCGCGCCTCCAGCGCGCGGTGGTGCCCGAGGATCTGGTGGATCACTGCGAGCACGTGGTTCGCGCCCGAGCTGTAGTCCGCGGCCGGGTCGCCGCCGCTGCTGCCCGCCGTGCTGACGGTGCCGTCGTTCTGTAAATCAACATATTCATATTCATTTCTTACAACCACATGTCTTTTTTTGAAACACATACAATTAGTCACGTCACATTAAAATATAAAACAATGTATTTTATATAAAATAGGGTATAATATAAATAAATCATAAATTAACTTTAATTTTTTACTATTTCCATTGTATTATAGACCTCCGTCTTGTCCGTTGTTTATAAATATTGTACGGTCAGCCAAAAGTGTGGTGTTTAATTTGATGATCAGACTCTAGAGACTTTTAAGTATCAGTATTCCATTGATACTCATCATCGGACTACTGATACTAAAAATTCTCTAGAGTCCGATCATCGGACTCAACACCACACTCAGTCCAATGATTCTGATCATCGGACTACTGACCCTTGGTTCCTAACTTCATTACTTCAGTTTATTTTTTCCAACATGCTAAATACAAAGTTACTTTATACAAAAAAAATCTATTTAATATATGATTAAAAATAGAAACATTTCTTTTCTTTTTGGGAAAGTCGAATTTTTTTATCATCGGTCATGGGACTATGGGACTGATACTAGCCCAAATTTTCAAGATACAATTTGGTATTCTTACAATAGGATTTTATAATGAATAAATTGTAATTACCATGTCAGCTGGATCCGTTTGATGGCACACTTGAACTAAATGGTCTAGTTGATACAGCAGCTTTTTGCTCGTGGAATGGACCTGTGGAGAAAAAAAGTCATAGTAAACATTATGTCATTAAATTTATATTTTAGTTTTTATTAATCTCAAAATAATAACAAGAGTTTGGATATATTAAAAGGCACTTCTTAGCGAAGAAGAATCAACTGCCTATGTAGTCCTGGAATGTGAGGGAGTAACTAACAGTACAACGACTAAAAATCCTCCAACTACCGAGGTCACTCCGTTTAGCCTGCGATCAAGGTAGTACCAGTAGTGACTAGGTAGTACCAGTAGTGACTAGGTAGTACCAGTAGTGACAAGTTAGTACCAGGTAGTGACTAGGTAGTACCAGGTAGTGACTAGGTAGTACCAGTAGTGACTAAGTAGTACCAGTAGTGACTAGGTAGTACCGGAAGTGACTAGGTAGTACCAGTAGTGACACGGTAGTTCGAGTAGTGACACGGTAGTACCAGTAGAGTAGTGACTAGGTAGTACCTCTGTGTACGCCTAGCATATGTGCTCGTACAGCTGGCGGTGCCTCTGCGCGTGTTGCTCCGCCCGCCGACGGCCGACGCGTACGCCTCCGCCTTGTGGTGGAACTAACTACATGTATAGTAGTGACTAGTACCTCTGTGTACGCCTGGCACATGTGCTCGTACAGCTGGCGGTGCCTCTGCGCGTGTTGCTCCAGGGCGCGCGGCTCGCTGCAGGGCGCGCCGCCGCCGCCGCCGCCCTGCCCGGTCGCCAGCTGCAGCGCGACGGCGCACTGAGCGCCCCACCCGCCGACCGCCGACGCGTACGCCTCCGCCTTGTGGTGGAACACTACGGACAGGGAGAGCACGGCGGAGCGCTCTTCTAGACCTGGAAACAAAACAAATAAATATAATTGACTATGACATGTATAGTCAGTTTAGCTAAATTGCGCTTATAACTGATAGATGGCGCAATCAGTGCTTAACTGAAGATATAAGGTATGGGATAACCAGGCTCTTACGTAACTCTTCGATAGCTTAATGCAGTGGTTCTCAAACTTTTTTAATGACGGAACCCTTTGGGGAAGCAAAATACTTGATGGAACCCTACAACAAAACAATTGTTTTTGTAACAATAAAAAGTGGCCAAGTGCGAGTCGGACTCGCCCATGTAGGCTTCCGCAGCAATTGTTTATATGAAATAGTTTATGACGTATTATAAAAAAACTACTTGATAGATTTCGTTCAAACCAGTTCGTTGGTAGTTTTTGTGCTTATGTACATTATATATTTTTTCTAGATTTATCATTCTCTTATTTTAGAAGTTAGAGGGGGGGGGGGCACACTCTGTTTTCCACTTTTTGAGAGTCTCTCGTGCAAACTATTTAGTTTAGAAATAAATGATGTTAGAAACCTATATATGATTTTAGAAGACCTATTAATAGATACCCCACATGTATGGGTTCAATGAAATTATATTTTTAAATTTTCAGTTCTAAGTATGGGGACCCCCAAATTTAATTAACTTTTTCAATTTTTTTTTATGAAATCTAAGTGCGGTTAACGGAATACATCTACTAACCAAATTTCAGCTTTATAGCTCTTATAGTTTCGGAGAAAAACGGCTGTGACATACGGACGGACGGACGGACGGACATGATGAATCTATAAGGGTTCCGTTTTTGCCATTTGGCATTGGCATTTGTTGTCTCGTGGGGGAGAGGTTACGCGCATTCCACAGACCGGCAAACTTAGAGCGAACGGGTTGTACAAGTATAAAATTGTTGATACCAATCTTATTAGATATTGTACCAGCTATTGTAACACATGTTACAAATACAAATAAACAAATAACGTTCATAGCGTTTTGTCTCGGAGCGACCAGAGAGAGGTGTTTTGATTTTTTTTCTAAAATCTTGCGGAACCCCTACAGAGGTATCACGGAACCCTAGGGTTCCGCGGAACACACTTTGAGTATAGCTGGCTTAATGGTTAGTGCAACCAGGGCTAAACCGGGTGGCGTGGGTTCGACTCCCACTTTTACCTTGTAATGTGGTGTAATAATAAAGAATTTTGTATATTATTGTATGCATTGTTGCGAGGTTTATCGACTACAATGTGTTAGGTTGTGTGCCAATCGACTTTCCTACGAGACAGTACACTGAGTGAGGTAAGAGCACTGACCGGCCGCTAGCTGCTTGTATGCTCGCTCCAGCCGCATCGCCAGCGACGTGATCTGCGCCTCGGCGTAGTGCCGCTTGTCCGACAGCCGGCGCGCCGCCGTCGTCACGCGCGCCACGCTCGGCCGACCGCCGCCCGTACAAGCCGCCGCAAACCTAGAAAGTTTAAATAAATTTTAGACATTGATCACAGTTATTTATGCAGGTGTCATAATATATTTAAGAAATAATATAAAATAATAAGAAATAATCCTGGAATGCGAGGGCGTATCAGTGCAACGACGTCTTTTGGTCTGTGTTAGGCTGATTTTACTTGCAACACTCATCACTCATAATGGACCACCTATGAGTCTAAATGCAAAATAGAGCCCAATTCACGTAAAGAGATAAACTTGGACACGTCATCACTGTTAACGACCCCTCCCCCCTCCCCCTTTTTATTGAACCCGCAACTTTCTGCGTCGCACAGACCTTCGCCCGCCGCGCCTGTCGTAATTACCTAGCATGTTCTTCCTGCAACCGTTTCGCTGCGGAACAGGAGCGTCCAATTTCCACATACGTCGCGAGGAACGCCGTGCGGTGGTTTACAATCCACTCCAACATCTGAAATAACACCACTTTGTTATTGTATGAAAGTGAAACACGGCCGGTCTAGACATGAGAACGTGTAAACATAGAATATAGAATTCCACTAATTAAGACAATGTTTACACGTGCCTTCATATTTAGACTAATAAAGATTGACATTTAGGACATACTAACGGGCTTGACTCTACATAGGTCTTGTGGGTTTTCGTATAATCACCACGCTTACCAGCCGTGTCTGTTATAGCAGTAAGAAGACGAACAGCAGCGTTATTGCATTGCAATACAGTACTGCAAATGACACTGTTGTTCGTCTTCTGTGTATCAAGTGACTGTTTTTTACGAACTCTTAATAGTGATAAACTCCCACGGTCGAGATCGTAAGAAATCTTGTCTCATTTTACACATTATTTATTTATCTACTAACCTAGGGGTTGCGGCCCGAAGAGCCTGAACCTGCAGCAGGTTGCGGCCCTTCGGGCGATGAAAAATGGATTATTGGCCCTTGCACAAAAAAAGGTTGAAGATGCATGCCGTAGAACGTACCTTTTCACAATCCTGCTCAAACAGCCTCAGTTGGAAGCACTGATCCAGCTGCATCTTCTTGTGCTGCCACAGCTTGTGCGCGTGCGCGTGTGCGGAGCGCACGGCGGACAGCTGGCCGCGCACGGCGCCCGGCGAGCCGCAGTGGAACGCGGCCGAGTCCGCGCCGCCGCTCGCCTCCGAACAAGCCGCCTCCGCCGCCTCCAACCGTTGCAAAACTCGCTCGCCTGGGTTAACATTTATTTGTATAACAGCTGATTGGACTAAATCGGTTTTCATTATTATACGGTTTATTTTTAGGTTTAGTTAGATTTCGTTTAGTTGGGTTTTGTACGGTTCTTTTTTTGGTATATGTATTCACACTTTTATGTATGTATTTAGATTATTTCTAATCGTGAGAACCTATTATTGGCTTTATGTTTTTTTATTTTAGTTAATATCATTCATGTTTTAGCCGTTGGTTTTCCAAATATTGTTAAATAAATAAATATCGATGTAGAGTGCGCGCCGCAACTCAAGTCCGTTAGACGTGGCGCTGCTTGCCTAGATATTAACGTACGACGAGTCTTCTTTCAGGCCCCTTGCGAGGGCACCGAGAGAGGCTTCGAGGCTAGGCCTCTTTACCTCGGCTTCAACTCTAGGGGTAACGACCCCTAGGTCACGTGGATAAGCCCATTTTGATGGGCAGGCTTCAGACGCTATGTTGTTCTGTTCCCGGAGCGAGGGCTATCAGGTCCCGCGGCAGGGGCCTCAGCGGGCCGGCGTGGTCGGGGGGGCGCGCGTGCAACGGCGCGAGGCCGTTCAGGTGGGCGTGGCGGCTGTTGTCGGCGCAGGCGAACATTCGGCGCGCCGTCAGCGCCACGTGCTCCTCGATGGACGGCATCCGCAGGTCGCGGGCGATCACGTCGTTCCTCACGTAGAAGCCCGCTCCCGTACAGAGCCGTAACGCCGTGTTCTGCAGCGTCTGCAGGCGGTTTTGGTTGGTGGTGGACGCCAGCGCGTACCAGGCCGGCGCGGCGTAGGTGAGCCGATATTAACGTTTCTAATAGGTATTGTATTTCCTGCATTAACCGTAAGGTGGCGCGCACTCTACGAATCATGGACCATGAAACCTTTAGGAATAGGAATATTTTTGCACACCATTATGATAGTAGAATATTTATTTTATTATAACACCTAACAAATAAATGATTTTGATTTTAGTTTAGTGGTGTTACGTAATGTAGGTAACAATTTATTTTGTAAGTTTGATAAGTGCACGATAACCTTTAATCCGATTGTGTTGTTTAGGATTTTTTATGGAAGAAATTGAAACAAATTAATAATCTCTCGAACTTGATTTTCATATTTTGTAAGTAGTAGCTTCTAGTATAAAAAGATAAAATAATGTAAGTATTCAATAAAAAAAAAATTAAGCTTAAAGACAAAATGATGATTTGTTTCCTAGTATGTTTGGTAATTTGTAATTTAATGTAATAAAACATTGCTCTATCGCATAATGAAGAACCACACAAGTCAAGTTCATATGACTCTGCGACGAAAGCCGTGAATTTCAAATTAGCACTATTAGTGTGCATGCATCATGATTAGAGGTCGTACCAATTGGTCAAGATAGATGAAAATGATGAATGTTGTATTGTGTTGTTGCAATTCATAATTCAATAGTCTGATTTAATATCAGACTATTAAATTGACATTTAATAACAGACGTCATACAGAGGCTTACCCTTGTGATAGCTAAGTAAAATATTGTTGTCTCTTTCTAACCCAACACAATGTCAATGTAAAAGACTGCATGTAAACTAATTTCAAATAGGATTGATTAAAAGCAAAACGCCTAATTCAATTCTTGGGTCATAAAATTGCAACGAAAAGTGGCATTAATTTATAAACATGTTTATATGTTGTGACGTAGGAAATAGGAACTAATATACAGTATTTTAAAAAGTGAAATCTATAATTAGAACCCTACGTGCTCCAACAAAATATGTTAACGACGGAAGGCACGCACTTTCATGCTTACGGAACTTAATCAATTTAGATGCGAAAAATTGTCCGTACCAGTTCCTTCGGAATTCCAAAGGCAATCAAAACACATAATGGCATGTAATTGTGGTATTATTCAACTGTGCATTTTGTAAGACTAGCGTGTGTTAGCCGACAAGCACACTAAGACTGGTTCATTGGTGTGGTTCAATCGCTTGAGCTGGATGCACTGATTGCCGCAGCCGCGTCGCTACCGACCGCCACTCAACCGTGGCTGGCTGTATCCGTAAACTTTTTAGCCACACTGAACGATCTTAATCCGGTCATTATCGTTTTCTACACAATTTAAAACCAATTAAGCATATTGGTAAAAGTTTACACAATCGTTGTGGATCACACTGAAACACTAACTGGCTAAGTATTTGTAATAAAATAACTTCTATTGATGACGATTGTTACTATTGTCACCTAGGTCAACATCGTGGGTGGCAATAATTGTGTTAAGACATAATGAAATACATAATCAATATTCGAAATAAATAACAGAAATGGAATGGAAGAATAAACAAGTGTCCCTAAGAATAAAAAGTCGTTGACGGCAACTGCAACAAGCATCTTTTTGACAAAGTGCTACTAAATTGTGTGATAAGAGCCTCCAAACAAGACTCTCTTTCAGAGTATAGTATTATAAATACGTATCAGCGGACATTGTGACATATGGAGCAATCAGAAGTATAATTGCCGTTAACAATTGCCGCATTTTATTCAAATTGCAGCATAGAGCCCCACTAATTACTTTAGATCTATCTATTCGTGTTGCTGAACAATTATTTCTCCCGTATCTATAAGCGTACCTTAAGAATGATTATGACAATATCGTTACTTTCTTTAGTCAAACGATACTATAGTTTCCTTGAAACTAGGAAATTATTAAAAAAATGAAAATAGGAAATTATTTACAAATACATATTTCTTAACCCTAGAATACTAATCATCGCCTGAGCGGCCGCGCGTGGTCAGTTTTTTTTCGATATTTCAAATACGCGCCCGGGCTTTAAGTTGTGCTTTCACGCCAATTCAGCATTCCCCGCGCCGCAGAGGTGTGCAAACGCGGGCCTGGCTTGGACTCTCCATTTTCAAGATATAAGCTAGTGGATCGCCTGGGAGGCGATCATTAGTATTAACGGTAAGTTTATTTTTCGTTACTTGTTTTGTTTTTTTGCTTTTTTTCAGCATTTGGACATGATTTAACTTAACAAATGTTTATTTTCTTTTTAGGTGAATCTCAACAAAGAACAAATTACCGATTTTTTAGTAAATGAGAACTCTTATAGCGAAATTGAGGACAATCTGGAAGTCGACCCTTATGATTATGACTCTCACGACAGCTCAGCAGATCCTTGTTTTGTACCGTTTCGATTGAAAGAAGACCTTCATAATATTGTAATAGATGACTCTGAGCCCCCCCAAACATTTCAGTATCACCTCAAGCTACAAGAAAACTATTGGTTAGAAAATCGATCCCCTAACTGTAGTTCCTGTGACAAAAAATAATAGGGTGATTTAAAAGTAGTCTGTAGACAAGAATGTGATGTTAACATAAGTTTAATTTAGTGTTTTATAAAGTTTATATATTGGATAATAATATTGATGCCTAAAAAGTATGGATATAGTAGGTATTTTTATTTTACTAAACTGATATAAGACTGTTATGTTGTGAGAAAAAATGTTCGCTGTTGTAAGATTTAAGCCATATTTTAAGAGAAATGTGGATTTTAAATATCATTTCAAGTTTAATTTTAGAATAGGTAGAGGTTTGCCAAGTAATTTATGTTATCTTTATAACAAAAGAATAAATAACTAATAAACAAAATTGGTTTTATTTTAAAAGTAGCCTCCCAGGCGATCATTAGTATTAAACTGTGGTAAATTTATATTAGTACTCTAGGGTTAAAGAAAAAAGATATGTAACGGCAATAATAACTAGTTGACAAAAAGCAAATGTGAACTAACAAATAATTACAAGGAACATAATTATGAACCACTCGTTCTTCGCGCATTCAAGGGAAGCATAGTAAATCGTATATCGTTCAATAGTTGTCTATGCATGTATAATATGTATATATCGACAGTACGCCATAGGAGTAATGTACTGTGACACCAAATAGGCCGATACATATAAGGTACAATGGTTTGTTTGCAAAAGGAACATAGCTATGTACACGTTTTAAATACATGTAATATATGCTTATCTATAAGTAAACATTGGAAATATGGACGAATAGTGTTAGGTTGAATACGAACGACTTAAAACAATATTCCTTAATTCTTGCATCTCTAGATGAAAAATCAAGCGGAAAAAGATTTTTTCTCATTTTCCTTTAAAAAATAAAATTTATTCGCGCATACGATACTTCCAGATATAGTGATTTATTACCCGTCTTAGAACAAAATCTTAAATTGATCAATTATGTTATTGTACCTATTTTACAATGGTCTATCAGATTAACAAAAGGTACCGGAAATCGTTACTGAGTACATCTTCCAAGAAATTAAACATACTTAAAATGTTTATATTTAGCTCTAGTGTCGGTATACTCGATAATAGATGCCATATCGGTAACAAATAGGTTCGTAACATGCACTCATCGGCCGACAACAATATCGACACTCTTTAGTGTAATTTCTAAGAAAGTATTGTAGTCTACCGGAGTGTCATAACAAGAGCACTATGTTTTAATAACAAAGGTTGGTAAGTGTTTTGAAATCGGAAAAGAATATCAATATCTGTAATAAACCAACTTACACTAACGTTACTAAATTAAAGTTTTTCTTGTTCTTTTTGATATACGGAACCACAAATTCTACCTACAATAATTGGTACTTAAACTGTGATTTGATAATCACAATGACCCCAATATTACATAACACTATCCTACTTAAAAACAAATAAATTAGCAAGCTTGTGACCGTTTAACATATGCAAACAATAATTCTCTCGTTCATATTCAAATGAATTGGAACTATTTAGAGATTATTATTTCTCTTAATGCAGACATATAAAACCACTTCCGAATGGAACTGGGTCGCACGTCTGCCGTAGGTCACCTGACTGTGGCGATCAGAATGCATTAGTAGTCAGAATATCGGAGCATACTAAAATAATCAAGTTTAAATTACATTCGGTCAGTGCCATTTGGTCCGGAGCTAATTGACTGTATCAGACATACGAGCGCTACTGTCAAGGAATTTTATTAAATATTTATTATAAAGTACACTAAAATAACTAGGACAAAGTTAGATTTAAGCTGCTTAATAATGATAAGATTTTGTCTGACGTATTTTGAATAATTATATTTACCGATTTCTCTCACTGTTTTCTTATTATACAAAACTATTTTAACGGAAAATTTCAGAAAGATGAGCAATTCATTTAAAGTTTCATCTCTTAGTCATCTCTTAGTAATAATATTGAATGTTTATCGTTCCTGTAAACGTTTTATAGTTGAGTTCCGGTGGCTAACCATCAGGCTATCCTGAGAAGTTCCGCTTCACCAAATAAAACAAACTGCTGAATGCTTCATTGGATATTAGAAACGAAAGTTTCCTTTGAAAAGATTTTCTTATGTTTTCGCACATTTATCGTTGAAGCTTCAGAAAATATATCGTTACATATCATCTAAATGGCGGTTGACTCGCGGTGGAAGCAGGCGGCGAGCGAACGTAATAAATGGAAATCATTTAGGGAGGCCTATGTCCAGCAGTAGATGTGCAATGGCTGAAATCATAATCACCCCTATTTACGTTCCCACTGCTGGGACACATGGACTTCTTTCTTGAAGAGAGAGGACTTAATTCACCACAGAGGTCATATACGGGTTGGTGAATGACACATTTCCTTCAAACTTTTTAAAGTTTCAGAACATGCCGGTTTTCCCGACTATTTTGCCGTGAAACAGGCGGGGGAAGGCAGCTTGCACCGTGCTCTACACTGAAGAAGAGATAATGATGATGAATGTGAAAGAGTCTTCGCACTGACCTTGTGCCTCCAGCTCATCCACGGGCACTTTAGCGAGCCTCTTGCTGATGTCGGCGTGCGCGTCGATGGCCCGTCGCGCGCCCGTGACGTCATCGGCGAAGTCGGCGCGCGCCACGTCCTCCTGCAGGTCGTCCAGCCGGTCTAGGAGCTCGCCGGCTTGCCACATCAGATCTTCTAGTGCCTGTTGAGGGAACATACAGCATAAATTTCACATTTCAAACTGCCTCCTAGTGTATATAGAGCATAAACAAATCATTAAAAAGAACGATTTTAAACTGCCTCTGAGGGTACATAGAGCATTAACAAATCTCCTTAAAAAACGATTTCAAACTGCCTCTAAGGGTACATAGAGCATAAGCAAATCATCAAAAAAAAAACGATTTCAAACTGCCTCTATAAAGTTTTAAGAATACAACAAATTTTTCAAGGATACCATCATAAAATCATGACCTGATTTAAACTAGTATACGTATACTCTATCAAACAAAAAATAATTTACTAAAACGAACGGTGAACATACATAACAAAAAAAATCCGGTAAGTTGAGAACCTCCTCCTTTTTAGAAGTCGGTTAAAAATCCCTTTTTATTAATTGACATTAATCTGTATATTATCAAAGAACAAAATACTTACCAGTCTCAGATCTATCCACTGTGCATGATCATAAGGCAATGTGCCATCCAAATCCTGCGTTAGTTGACTGCTATCTATTACTTTGGGTAACGCTTCTAAGCTTATCATAGTTGTCTGAAAAGATAATCATAGATTAAATAACTCATCTTCTCTTCTAAACATATATTCATTTAAAAAATCTAAGGTAGTACTTAAGTTTCCAATCCAAAATTTTAACATAGTCATAAGTATGATAGTTAATAACAATGGCTTTTTTCTGTTTTCATTATTATGTTTTTGTATAAGACTATTGCGTCACCGTATTAAAATCTATCGATATAACCAAACACGAAATAATTTTCGGTCTAGTTTAATTCTTAGACGAAAGCGGTGTTGATGTAATGGTAATTTCCACAGTAAATAGTTCAGTAGGCATCGATTCTTAGAATATCGGCACATGAAAAACATCGCGAAGTTTTCCATGGTATGCGTAAGCGCATACGTTTACATTTTACACACCTAAGAATTTACTCGATCATGAAATAGTTACTCAATTTGTTCAATTGTACTAGTATATTATGTTTCCTATTTTTGACACTAGTGGCGCTGTTTCGATCCCATGCTAATTTTAGTTAGCTTTTTCACGATCGAGTAAATAAAAAACCTGAGACTAGACACACTGATTGTTAGAAAGAATGAAATAAACCGTTCGTACTTAGTATCATATAATTATCTATAACTCACCTCAAACTTATACTTATGTGATCCTATAGTAGTGCGTTGCTTCTGCCAGAAGTTGTCAGGTTTTACAACCAGAGCCTGGTGGACGGAAGACGGAAAATGCTCCTGAAGAACTTTCAGAATCGGCTTGATAGCGGCCCAGGCAGACCCCCGCATATCAATAAGAATTGTAAAGCCATGAGATCGCACTGATTCGCTGTAACAAACAAGTTCGTTTACCCCAAAAAGTTGGTACTGCAAAAAATGTGGTTGAGATTCCTTTGTACGTCAGTTAAATTATGTTAGAAAAGTCAACCATATCGATCATTATTGTACAGAAACTTTTGTCAAAACTGGTAGAACACTTTCTTGGCCGACTGTACATAATACGAGGTGTAATGTAATATTAATGTAGCCATTACGACGTGTTGTGGGGAAACCAGCATGTAAAGAGCCACTGGATGCTCTATGAATGGTACCAACACTCATCTGCCCGTGGGTTTCAAGCACCAGGAGGTCAGCAGCTTCATTCTATATTCTCCACCAACGATCTACCACTCGCCTGGTAGGTAAGCGTGGTGTTATACCAAATCCCACCATTAATGGGTTCTATTGGGGACCGTGTCCAAGAGTGGGACGTAATTTGGGTTATCAGCGAGTCAACTAGTACTTATCATTTTTCGTCAAAATACATTAGTCTCGATTGAATGGGCTCTAGACAACGACTCTAGATCGAGACGAGTTGTTTATTCATGTAAAATGATCGAAGTGTAATAATATATTCATTTATGTATGAATATATTAACTTCGATAATTTTACATGAAGAACAAACAACATGCAAATCTTGTGTACACTAATGTTTCGAATTATTCAATCAGCTATGATTGAAAGTGAATCAGATTGAATGCACCACCAATCATTCAATTCGGAAATACGTACTTCTAACAGAAGAAGATAACAATGGTCCAACAGAACGCAGCATATTTAAATAGTATAAATAAGAATATGGAGACATTTAGACATTAAATTCTACATCGCTTATTGTCAAATTATATTTGTATTGTAAATTTGTAACCAATACTGTCTTCATTCAGGATTCTTGGGCTACTAAATTCTATTGTCCTGTCCACCTCATACTACAACCTGACACTAGCTTAATCCATTAGGTAAACAAAAGCCCATAATGTATAACTGACAAATATCAGTATCAATAGAGAGAAGGTAACAAAGAGTTGTTTGTACGTCTATCCATACAAACCCCACACTCGAGATTTATTAAAATAAGCCATATATTTTTCTATAAAAGACTCAGAAAATTATTTATGTTAGCTATATGTATAATTATTACTTCTTACTATAATATCGCTAAATTAAAATAGTGTTACTGGCTGGGATAGAATAAATCTGTCTAGCTCAAATTGATTTCAAAATACCAACACTTATGAAAATAATTAATTATCTTTTTAAGTTAAAAAAATACTAGCTTCAACTAGCGTCTAAAATGAAATATATATTTATTGATGAAATATATATTTAAGTAAATTAGTTGGAAAACCTAGGTACCTAACTCTTCTAAACATTGAATTGTCGTAAGATCATTTGCATCGATTTTATCCTTCAATAAAACAATCGTACCTATCCGGCCCAGATTACGTACCTCCGTCGTTACCTTACAAAGGAACCTGAGACGACACTTATACAATGTGGTTGCGTGAAATACGTCAAACATTGCATCTGTTAGTCGACGAGACATGAATACGGTACCCTATCAGGATATGTATAAATATAAATAAAACATGAGTGGTTAGATCGTCTTATTTGTTTGTCATTTTCGAAATATCGGATAGTATTATTTAATAATTGCACATGCTGGGGAAAATAACAGCGTGCCGTTACATTCTAATTAAGTACTTTCCAAACGAATATTATAAATGGGGAAGTGTGTCTGTTTGTCGGTCTTTCACGGCAAAACGGCGAAATGACGTAATTTTTAAGTGGAGTTAGTATGAAGGGATGGAGAGTGACATGGGCTACTTTTTACCGCGGGAAAAAATCCGCGGGAAAGTGTAGAACGCGGGCAAGGCCGCGGCGTGGAAAACTAGTAAAGTCGATTTTTTAAAATCAGATGTATTGCGATTAACACTGGGTTTTGCGACCATAAATATTATTGATAGATATAGGCTGTATGTTACACAGATATAACAATAAAATTAACTGATAAGTATTTGTAGATATATCTGCATTCTTTGTTTACTGAGTAGATTAGTAGAGAATTTCATAAGGAAAACTAAATAAATACCGTGAAAATTAGGCACAAAAAATTTTCTATTGACTGACAAATGTGAGGGCTTTAGATTTATTATTATTAAAAATAGTAAACATTGCTACACAATGCTTCATACAAAATATTCTGGTAGCATTATAAAAATTAACAGTTTCTGTATTTATAAAATGTGTCTGAGCAATATATAATGTATGACAGAATGAATGGTAAAGTGTTCCTATAACAAACGATAGAGGCACTTTAGAATTCCAATAGAACATGACCATGATAAACATCTGTAGGTTATATAAATGTATAATTGGGAATCATTTTGTACGTCAGAATAAAGGGCTCTGGTTTTGTTATTGGTGACTGTTATGTTTGTTTGTTTCGGTACACAAATTTAATTTTTCGCTTCAGTACAAAAATTTGTATGATCTGCTGGTGTTCGTTCCGGGTGTCTGGGTGCTCTATATGTACATATAATAAAAAATATCTATCTACATATGTATATTATATTAAGTATATCAGATATCAGCTTACCACGGGGCTAGATATTGCTGTGTGAAATGTCCAGCAATATTTATACTTATTTATTTGTATGTAGAGTTTAGTTTATTAACCATATCATCATCTCTATATATACATATATAAAAGAAAGTCGTGTTAGTTACATCACTTATAACTCAAGAACGGCTGAATCGATTTAGCTCAAAATTGGTGGAGAGATAGCAAAGAGTGAGGGTAGAACCGGGAGAAGAACATAGGCTACTTTTTACAGCGGGTAAATATTATAAGGAGGGCATAGCGGGACACATTAATAATGTATTGTATTTATTGACTTGTCCAAGTGATCTTTAGGATTTAATGGAAATAAATGACATAAATCTTTAAGTCTTTATAGTCGGACGTCCACCAACAAGGTGGACAGATGATCTTATAAAGGCTGCCGGTTCACGGTGGATGCAAATTGCATCCGACCGGAATAACTGGAAGTCATATAGGGAGGCCTATGTCCAGCACTGGATGTACAATGGCTGAAATGATGATGATGAAGTCTTTATATTAAAGCTGTTAACAAATAAAATGTTACTCACGTAGGTATACTAATGAGATAATGCAGCAAGCGCCTGTAGTCGTCAGGTGCGATGCGGTCGCGGCGAGGGTTGGCGGGGAACCAGACAAGCGGCCCCCCGCGGCGGTCGCGGCCGCCCGTCAGCGCCGCCACGCGCTCCTGCAGCAGAGGCAGCACGTCCAGGGCGCGCGTGCTCGCCTCCATGGTGCACCCTCACCCGCAACCTACAACAATACTTCACATATAAAACCTCCATGGTACACCCTCATCCACAACCTACAACAATACTTTACATATAAAACCTCCTTGGTAAACCCTCACCCGCAACCTACACATATAAAACCTCCATGGTAAACCCTCACCCGCAACCTACAACAATACTTTACATATAAAACCTCCTTGGTAAACCCTCACCCACAACCTACAACAATACTCTACATATAAAACCTCCATGGTAAACCCTCACCCACAACCTACAACAATACTCTACATATAAAACCTCCATGGTAAACCCTCACCCACAACCTACAACAATACTTTACATATAAAACCTCCTTGGTAAACCCTCACCCACAACCTACAACAATACTTTACATATAAAACCTCCTTGGTAAACCCTCACCCACAACCTACAACAATACTCTACATATAAAACCTCCATGGTAAACCCTCACCCACAACCTACAACAATACTCTACATATAAAACCTCCATGGTAAACCCTCACCCGCAACCTAGACATATAAAACCTCCATGGTAAACCCTCATCCACAACCTACAACAATACTTTACATATAAAACCTCCTTGGTAAACCCTCATCCACAACCTACAACAATACTTTACATATAAAACCTCCTTGGTAAACCCTCACCCACAACCTACAACAATACCTTACATTACATCATCATAATCATCAAATTGTATACACATCTACTCTATCGACCCACCCTCGCTTAGCCTCGGTTGAAGCTCGAGATTTATCAAAATTGTTGCTAATTTAAAAGAAAATCCCTAACAGGGTCCATGTTGATCTCACCTAGTTTCAAGACCTTTATGTAAACATGTGAACAATATAGTGATTTGATTTGATTCCATTTTTCCAAACAATAGGTTTTTAATATTTAATTGTTTAATGTATACTAGATTAATATAACTTCTCTAGTCCCTTAATAGTTTTCAACATACTCCTTTGTAATTGTTTGTTATAGAAGAGTAAGGGAACGAGTGAAAAGTTTTGAAAGTGAAAGAGTAAGGGACTCTCTAACACAAGTTTTTAATTCAAGGGAGGGAAAAATAATGTTTATTATTCGTTTGTAACACAAGCTTCGAGCTTACCATGGGGCTAGATGTTGCTGTGTGCATTTTCCAGCAATATTTATATTTTTATTTATTATTCTTTTTATTGTTATATTGGTACAATGAAACCAGTTTGGTGATGCTTAATTTGTAAGTTGACCCAACAGAATTATTTTGTTAGTGGGAGAGCATGTTTTCAGTGATTAGGTAGGATGAGTCATATTTTTGACTGGCAATTGCAGTTCATTTGAATAGTGCCTTGTTCTACATTTGAATTGAAATTAAAGCCACATAACAAATGTAAAGAAATCATGTATTTGTGGAAACAAGTCTATGTCTGTAGAATTCATGTTATGAATGGTGTTCATAACATGACTCTACAAAGGGCATCTATTTGAATAATGGTATATTAAATACACTTGTTAACTATTTGATAGACATAATTGTACTTTTTGGATAAAATCTTATCTAAAGACGTATTCACATAATTCAAAACACTCCCTATGTTACACACGGAATTTCTTTGTGGAGGCTAAAGACCAACGCCAAGGATGGTAGAGCAATTGTTTTTTAATGAGAAACTGACATTCATAACAAAACAAAACAAGTTTACCGCTCCATGGTTAATTAAATTTTAACATTAAATATATAAAGGATCAGAAACCTATCTGAGAACTTCGGTAGAGCAAATTCAAACCTTTTATGTCACAACAAATAACCTTAGCCACCACTTCTTTTACTAACCCTGTTGTTAATCCAGGTAAAACAGTCAGTCCGGTTTATAAGATTCGGCACGCATTATTGTCACTGTTAATAATTTCACTGTAATAAAAACTAAAGAATTTCATTCTTCTCTATAACTCGTAGCAAACACAAAAACTGATATTGTAAAACTGACAAACTGCGAAACCAACCACCACAATGGCGCGGCAGCCACAGATTACCTAGCAGTCACGGTTGCCAGCTACGATTTTATTAAGTACCCCAGTCTTGATATTTATTGGTGTGGGTACTAGAATTTACTGATTTTAATAATTCGGCTTCACTCAATGAGAACAAGATGCTTAGATAAATAAGTTAATTTATATTTTAAAAATGCTGTACATGCCCTGAGATTGGTGAACATATTAATTTTATTTAAACTTAGGTATGTATACATTTCTTATGTAAAAATTCATCTAACTTCATGTTTAAATACAATAACATAAATACTTAAATAACCTAACCTATGTATTAGAAATTCATAAGGGATACAATTAACTTGAATTTTGTAACATTACTCATAACTGGTTACCAGTTACTGTATTGTTTTTTTAAACTATGATCTGGTCATTAAAAATTAACTTCCCAAAACCTTCCAAATCGAAATATGTATTACGTTGAGTACAAATGTATAGTAAAACCATTCTAAAAATGAACTCCCCTCCACAAAACCGTGATGATTTCAACGTGTGAGAGGAATAACAGAAAAACAGAATACACAGAAAAAAAAATACAGAATTCGGTGGAGGGGCGTTCATTTTAGAAATGGTTTTACTATACCTACCTATTTTAATAATTTGCGGCACTTTTCTCTTAGATTGGCCTGAGCTAGGGTTGTCACGTGTTCTTCTTACCCAACTGCAAAATAGAGTTTTTTTGCCAAGTGCGTGTCGGACTCGCCCATGTAGCCTTCCGCAGCAATTTATAAAAAAACTACTTGATAATTTCGTTCAAACCAATTTTCGTTGGTAGTTTTTATGGTAATGTATAATATATATATTTTTTAGATTTATCGTCTTCTTATTTTAGAAGTTAGAGGGGGGGGGGGAACTCTCTGTTTTTCACTTTGGAAGAGTCTCTCGTGCAAACTATTTAGTTTAGAAATAAATTATGTTAAAAACCTTTAGATGATTTTTGAAGACCTATTCATAAATACCCCACACGTATAGGTTCAATTAAAAAAAAGTTTTTAAGTTTCAGTCCTAAGTATGGGGACCCCCAAATTTTATTATTTATTTTTAATTTTTTTACTAAAATCTAAGTGCGGTTCACAGACTACATCTTCTTACCAAATTTCAACGTTGTAGCTATTATAGTTTCGGAGAAATACGGCTGTGACATACGGACGGACGGACATGACGAATCTATAAGGGTTCCCTTTTTGCCATTTGACTACGGAACCCTAAAAATGAAGTAATTTTGATGCAATATGGTTCTTGGCTTATTATTAAGATTGCTGTAGGTAGTGGATCATTTTAATTATAAATTTTGTGGTTTTTTTACATAGTATCTCCTTTATCATAAGTAAAATAGATTCGATCTGGCAAATCAAAAACCGTTTGTGTTGCCATCTTTTTGAAAAAAGTCTGAATGAAAAAAAAACATATAGATTTCAAAAAAAATACCTCTAACAGTTTCTATAATTGAGAACTAATGCTAGCTTAATTAACAAGGTACCCTTAGGTTCGCATGCAATTTTTTATATTGTCCTATATTGTGGTCTAATTACTAAACAATACCAATAAACCTAAAACAGTTTCTCTAATTAGTGAGAACTAAAGCTAGGTAAATTAACTAGGTACCCTTAGGTTCAAATGCATTTTTTTATATTGTCCTATATAGTGGTGTAGTTTCCAGGTCAGAAGGTATCTAATAGCATCCTATAGATAAAATAAAATTATAGACATAATATTGAATAAAGTCTATATCTTATATAAATTTTATATTCGCGGGGGCGCAGCTTGTTTTATATTATAAAACAAGCATAAAATACATAGATATAAACTGAAAAACATTCTGAAAAAAAGAATTTTTTTCAGTATCATATAACTATGTATTGACCCTATAAACATATTATTATCTCATATAACAATATACTAAGTAACTTAGTACTCCATTACCGTACCGACCCGATACGAAGGATCACAGTCATTTTTTTGCTAAATTTTTATTATAACGCCATCTAGTTCCAATTGAGGTGTATCATGATGTGGTGAAGACAGAAATTCGATAGAAAGGTCACTGTCCACACAAAACGATAGAAAAAAAAACCCCGTTTTTTAAATAAAAGATCATACTATTTAAAATCATTGCTTAGATTATAATATTTTTCTCTTGTAGGTGTAACATCATTTATTAAATTCATCAATAAACAATTTGGCTCCCTCAGAAATTCCCCGACCTCTCTAATATAAATCTTTCCTTCCTTTAGTTAGTATTTTCATCTTTTATATCTAAACTTTGTAAATTTATATCTGTTATTAATATTGTTGTAAAACATCTATGTTGTAAATACGTTCCCTAGACTTAAATGAAAATTGTGTTATATTTTTATTGTTTGTTAAACTCTGTCTAACAAAAGATGGCCCTGATAAACCCCGGCAAATTCAAAAAAATTTAGTATGGCAATACATTAAATAATGTGATAACTTGGAATAACATAATTTGATACTTTTCTATTATTCTAAATAAATATCCTTACATATTTTTTTTACTCCGATATAAACAAGTAATATTCTTCAGATTACCTACACGCCTAGGGTGCATCTTAGAAATATCTTAGTGTAAGTAATAAATAAAAGTCTCAATTATTTAAGTTTTTTTTTATTCATCGTAATCAAAATCAGAATTTTGAATCATAATTCATAAATTTACTTCAATAAAATGTTTCTTTTTCCAAATATGTAGTAATGCTATTTAGCTATCATAAAAGAAGGCAACAGTATTATAAAAAGAAAATAAAAGTCGAGAACCACAAAAATGGGATCAAAGTATCAAAATGTTTGTGCACTACAAACTTAGGAAATCAACCACATTATGTAAACAATCCTGTTTCTGCAGAAATTCAGCTTCTTTTTCCTGCTGCTTCTCCTGATACTTAGATATCATACAGAATAACAGCCTTCGCTCGCTACCATTGATTGTTTGAGGCATTTTAACACGCAAAATTCTCAAAATGTATTTTTAATATCCACCAAAACATCAAGGAATAGTATTGCCACACACCGAGACCAATTTTCCCTAATCTTTTAAAGTCTAATTTTTATGGATGTACCACACGTAATTGTATATTTATCCGATTTATGATTTATAAAAAATTAAAGAATTACTTCTTGTGTTCATTAAAGTGAACTATAATTCGTTAGCAAGTATTATTATTTTTTATCACCCTGACTTTACCCCGTTATAGAGCATAATGTCCGTAGGTGGAAACACATGATGTATTGCCATGTGAAAAGTTTCGCAAAAATGCCCAGTGCCAGCTTTCGTTAGACAGACTCTATGCATAATTATTTCATTTTAGTTAGCTTAGTTAGTCTTATAATAATACAAGTTAGGCATATACATTATTTCTTGCTCCGAATACAACATTACATAATTTTAATGATAAATTATTTAAAAAAAAGGCCATAGTCACATGATTAGGATTCCTATTAAAGTTTTCTAATTTTACAAAATTAAAAGGTAATGAATGTATCACAATGTATAAGAACACAAGTAAGTACCTATTATTGTTTAGCTTAGCGTACTAGTAAATAAACATGTAACAGTTAAAATTGAAAAAAATTAACTGCCTAAAATGGATCATTTCCACTGTCGTCACTTGATCTTTCACTCATTCTTCCCACATATTGCTGTTTTTTTGCTATGAAAAAACTTCAGAAAATACATCCACCATCTTCAATCAAAGAAAGCCCGCTAAAATGAAGCAAAAGTTTGACATGACAGAATGAAAAACGTCAAAAAACGATCCTAATCCAATGATTTTATATAATAAATAAAATACTATAAAAAATCATTGTCCTAATCCCAATGGATTATTGATTTGAATATGATCAAATTGAGATCGACCATTGTCAGATTATAAAAGAAGAAGACGTAATTATGACATTGGCGGTTGACTGCAAAATTCGTATATAATATCACGTTCGCCACAACATAAAAGAAGAAGTAATTATATTCAAAGCTTCTTCTAACATCATCATTTTTTTGCCATCGGCCTAAAGATGTTCTGAGGCCATCGGACGTCCACCGCTGGACATAGGCCTCCTTTCATTATTCTTAATTCAATTGAATTGGAATGCATTGTTAGTACTGGTTTAAAAAAAAATAGCAACCTTATATTATATACATCATAATAATTTATTTTATCCCTATTATATACATTAACCCTAGAAATAAATGATGAAACTCATAAATTATTAACTTATTCTTCTTCTTCTTCTTTTATTTGTGGCGAAAGTGACTGGCTATTGGAGTTTTGCCGTCAATGTCAAATAAATTCTAAACCTGTAGCTATTTTAGTTGCCGCGTCAGTCAAGTCAGTCATTTTCTAAAGTGGAAAGGAAATAGTTTTTCACCACTGGTCACACCAAAATGAATTTTGTATCGATTTTCAAATGACTACCAAATTTGCGGAAAATTCGTTCGGGTTCGCGATTTTCTTACCAAAACACTTGAAGTGCTTGAGTTAAGTGAAGTGAATATTAAGAAATGCATTACTTGCTGTAACAGGTAATTAAATAATTATAAATAGATAATTAGGAGCGCATATTTCATAATTATTGCTAAACTTTTAGTCGTTTCGTGTCTCTTATTACCATGTAGTTATTCATTGCGAACTATAATTATAGTATAGGTATATACATAGGTATTATGATAAATAAATTGTAGGTGATAAGTATTAAAACTGTTGAAAGTAATTTGCTCTTTACGAAAGGTGTAATAACCGGTGCCTTAAAATAATTAAAAGTAAAGTCCATTCTCTTTATTTGCAGTAGGTATTGATTTTATCCCAACTGCAACATGGCAGTTCTTCTAAAAATGGTCATTGCACTAGTAGGAGCCTTATTGAACATATTTATTAAATTCTTTATTACACGAAAACTAAATTGTTATCTATAGTTTTTAATTTTTGAAGGGATGAAGATTGACATAGGCTAAATCGAAGCCTATGTCACTCTCGGCGGGAAAAAATATATTTCCGCGGGAAGGTGTAGAACGTAGGCGAAGCCGCGGAGCGGAAATCTAGTAATAATGAAGATTTAAAGATTTATGTCATTTATTTCCATAAAATCCTAAAGATCACTTGGACAAGTCAATAAATACATACAATACAGTAAATAAAATAAACAATGGAAACAAGGTTGACTTAAAAATATGTTTCTAATGTTTTTAATAATTCTAATGTTTTTAATATAAAAATAATACTTATTACTCCTGAAAAACAAATATCTAATATTTTACACTTGGGTTTGCTATTTTAGTTATTGTAGAATCATAAATATGTATAGATTTTAAAGACTTAGTACCTGCTTGGTCAAGTCAAGTCAAAGTAAATACAATATATTATTAACATTAAATTAGATGTCGCTGTGTGAATTGTCCAGCAATATTTATTTATTTATTAATTATAAATTAAAATATATAATGGAAGTAGGAAAGGAAATGGAAGTAACATTTTCCCAATTAGTGTCTATCTACACCTCAGAAATTAAAATGGCTGAGCGCATATACACTTAAGTCCACCAAGCTTTAATTTGTGTTCTAAAGTATAACTGTTAGATCATAGCCAGGACTGCCTGCAGTTTTATGAAATAAATCAAAAATATTTTTTTCATTTTCATTTTTTTCATTTTTATTATACCTAAAGAACACCCAGACACCCTGATCAAATAATTGCAGGTCATAAAAAATACCCAAGGTAGGAATTGAACCCCTGCATTGTAGGCAAACCTCTGCACCAAAGAGGTTGTTAATATTATTAAGTAAACAGACAAACCTCTATACAATGCTAGCTAGGCGAAAATTGTTCATATTTACTATAATCTCGACTTTCATTTGTGCCATATCTAGTATAATAGTGACTGATGAATTAATAAAAAAAAATACTATTTTGAAATTTTTGACTTTACCATGCAGTATTATCAAACTAATCTGCTCTAACAGCCCAGGTCGGTCGATTTAACCACTTTGCCAACCACGTTGCCGATCAAGTAACATTAATCTCCAGTTTTCCTTCTTAGCTTTAATGAAAGAAAATGAAATTAAATACACCTCTCATTGTAATCTGATAAATAAGCCTGAGACCTTTGGCATCCTCTCTATTATCTACGTCACTTAGCATGGGTTTCATACTTGGGAAGCATATTTAACGTGACTACACACACCAATCTCATTGAGGTAGTTTTAAAAGCCAGCTCATTTAATTTTCAACATTGCTTTCTCATTTGAACCACTTTGGAATTGAATTCCAAAAATATCTGTGCGGTTTAGGCTGTGCGTTATCAATCACTTTCGGGAAACTCGAGGAGAATTTAGTTGTTAACTTAAAAAATCAACACATCAGGTACAGAACTTAAACTTTCATAGGTATAGGTATAGGTAGAACTCAGCTGCTAGCCAAGCAAGCACTGCAAATTCTTTCTTGCTGGTGGCGAATACTTTAAAGGCGCATAAACTCATAACCTAATGAAATTCAAATATTATTTATATGACTGCGAAAAATTTATATAAAATTTTATTTATCCTTTAGCATGCGATTATTGATACATTGATGACTATTGCTTAAAATGTGACCTTAATACCTACTTAATTACATTTTAACTTAGTTACTTAAATTACGTAAAAAAGATAAATAATAAATAAATATTGTTGGACAATTCACACAGCAACTAGATGTTAAGGGCTAAACTGAAAGGTGTGGGTTCGACTCCCACTCAAGGACCAAGGTTACGTTGTGATCTTGTAATTTCTAATAAAGGTAAAAAAAAATCATAAAAAATCGACCAAATTTTAATGATACTTTTTTTTTATTCTATCTTTTTTTCCTGATACATTTTGTGATAAAAAATTTGGTGATGAATGTTATACATTCATCAAAACAACTAACAACCCTATTGAAAACAGAAGTAAAATTCACCCTTTTCAAATTTTAAGTTTTCCACATTATATAAAAAATACATTTTTGTTTAATGTGGTGAACATTATATAAAAATGTATTTTTTGGAATAAAAAAAAGTTTGTCATTGCAGATAAAAAGATAAAAGCTAAAGGAAGATGGCTTCAAAGATGCAAGTCCCAGAGGTGTTCTGCATGGACCCGGAAAACTACAGAAAGAACTTCCGGGCCCTTTGTTGGAGCGGCACAAGGTAAGAACTTCTCAATATACATGAAAATACAACATGTTTCACTTATCGACGTTTCGACCACAACAAGAGCAGTCTTTATCAGGAGGAGTGAGCGTCCCGCCGTGCCCCGTCTCCTCTCAGGTCGCGCGCGCGGTTCTCAATGCGGGCGAGGTACCGCGGGACGCTCACTCCTCCTCATAAAGACTGCTCTTATTGTGGTCGAAACGTCGAGAGTTGTTTAACTCCTGTGTAAATACGTGAGTAATTCCCGTTGTATAAAATGAATAATAACTCACGAACATTTTGAAAAATTTTGAAAGTGAAATGTTTCACTTAATCTGGGATCATGAAATAACCTGTCAAATAGGAACCAAAGATCATAGTGGATTTGGTATAATCAACAGTTGAACATGCTTCCAGAGCGATGGTGATCGCAGTGAGTTGATACTGTATACAGAACTATGCTACTGTTTGTGTTCTGGTAAATTAATACCCATGTTGTATTGACTTCAAATAGGGTGGTACTATTCTTAGGCTGCTGGAACTTTATAACTTTCTACTTCTTTTAACTAAAATGAAATATTTATACATATCAAACAACTGTCAACTGTTGTAAATCGTTGTGTCTATGGAAATAAAGTTTTGACTTTGACATAATAAAATAAAGTAGATAGGTATTTACATAAGAATAAGAATGCTATATCAACATCTTAGAATATTAACTAAATCTTAGAATTTGATAGCTGCGTTGAACTATCACAAAGCTTATTAGACCAGACTGGGCGTTCGGGCAAAATAACACTGTCTATTGAAATTCCAATATTTGCTATTAATTAGCCTGTCTGGCGTTCAGTCTGCGGTTTGAGGGATGAGTCCCAGACGCAGACGACCGGACCGTTAAACTAAGCGACAATGAAATTAAGATTCATTGTTAGCAGAGATCGAGTAAACTGAAATGAGGATTCATTGTTAGCACAGACCGAGTAAACTCAAAATACAGATTTTCGTACTACACATAAAATATTTTTTTAATAAAATGGTATTGAGTTTTCACGCTCTAGTAAATATAAAATTTAATTTTAATCAATTACAATAAATATAAAAATATATTAATATTATGTCATATTGAAATTACTAAATGTGATACAAATTTTGCTCCACTTTTACAGTCTTAGTAGTAGTACTTGCGAAAATATTTTATATAGACTGTGCATTGCCACCAGCAGACTTTTATAAATAAACCGTTATTGAAAATAATCTTATAATAATTAAATCGTATTCTTCGTACATAGCGATCTTGTAACTAGCTTTTTGTCAATGATGATTGGTTTGCAGAAAAGTGGAAAAGCCATACAAACGACGGCAGGTGAAAGATAGGCGGCGACGCGCTAAGACCCAGAATGCTGCTGCAGTGTGCTACGCCCCGGCTTTGCTCGGCAACCCATCGCAGTTCGCGGTGTACGCGACTGTGCGCAGATCCATCCTGGCCAGGTGGAAAAACCTTCAAGGAGCGGCCACCGACTCAGAGGATACTGATGACGAACCGACTCCCATAGTTCCAACTAAAATACCGAAAGTAAGTTATATACAAAAAATAATGACATTCATCATCATCATCATTTCAGCCATTGGACGCCCACTGCTCGGCATAGGCCTCCCTATATGACTTCCAGTTATTACGGTCGGATGCAACTTGCATCCACCGTGAACCGGCAGCTTTTATAAGATCATCTGTCTACCAACAAGGTGGATAATGACATTATGTGTAATGAATGCTTCGTCTACGTTTCAGCAAAAGACTTGCACTGTTATTTTCAGATTACCGGCGTAGGACTACGGACAGTTTTCACTCTGGTTTCCCAGTCCCGCGGTTCAGACCCCAAGTTCTGTGAGATGGCTCTCCAGGCCCTTCTGGACGTACTGCAAGGCCATGCGCCTGAGGAGCTGGCGCATGAGCCTTCTGAGGTATTTTTGTGACAGGCGCGTCTCTTTCCATTCAATTATGCACGTCTGTGACTGTCGAGCGGGAAACATATTGGCGTATCACACACAAACGAAGACGTGGTAAGAAAGACACCGAACGGACTGTATAATTGAATTTACATTGTGATGTGCCCAGTGTTATTCATCATAAAACTACCCTTGCGTGTTAGGTTAGAATGTGATCCTTATAAAAGTTGTTATGGGATTGCTAGAACATTATTTCAAATGGAAAAATTTCTTTGAGTGCTGAAATGTAATTACAGTTTGGCTTGTCTTTCTACCTGCATAAAATGATTGATTAGCAATTAATATGATTGAGAAGTCCTGTCCTTTGAGTTATTGCTCATGAATGAAATGAATGGTGTTATTAATAAGCAATCATGACCTGTTTTTTATTGATGTGTTTAATTCCAGCATGTCCACATGACACGCTAATATGTTTCTTAGCTTTGTCCTCCTGATGCCTTTCCCTGGATGTTGGGGTTGGGAGTCGCCGGTAAGCGGCACATTGGACACTGATCGGGCAAAATTGGCATGTTGATGTCCCCTACCTTGCGCACATCGTATATCCCATTATTAGATGTCATAACATCGTCTGGTAATGCCTGTGTTAAAGTTGTCGATCCTTGCAGATAGTTTCCCACATGCACAGCATGTTGGTAGAGGTGGCCGCGGGGACAACGCCTCTGGAGACACTAGAGATGCCGACCAATCTGACATCTTTAGGCACCTCTTGTCTGATATCCCTCGTCGTCGCTCGAGGCGAAGCTGAGCTTATTCTGAATGCGGTTGCCTCGCTCATTATGTCGCCACAACCTCTTGCGGAACAGTACATCCAGGTAACTCAAGAGCCTTAAGACAGGATCGTGCATGAAATAACATCGTGTTTGATTCCATCAAAAATAACTTTTGTATTTCTAGGTACCAGTAAATTTAACAACTCTACAACGAAGTGTACAGTCAGTGATTCTCGGCACGCCTGCTCGGAACATGTGGCTGAACTATGGTGTGCCTCAGCAGTCGCTTACAACGAGCTTCCCCGTGGAGTTACCTCAGGCACTGACAGTTGGTCCCACTGAGTTGGTGGTTCGCGCACTGGTGTCCGACGGATGCTATCTATACGTGTTTACTTCCCGCGGCCTCCTGAAGATCGGCTCAGGATACGGAAGCTCCATAAAACAACATGTCTATTTGTACAAACCGGATTTCTTTCCGAGCGATCGCCATGGTTGGTTAGGTTTTTGTAAGGTCAGTAAATATCATCTATTTTAAAATCAGCATAACATAAAATATTTTTTTTATTTTTAGCGAACGAAAATGTGATTTTTGTTTCAGAACAAATTGTACGTCAGGATCGGTCGCAAGAAGACAGACATCTACGAAGTAGATAAAAATACACTTGAAGTGAAATATTTAGTAAAGCTTGAATCTTCAATCAATCCACTTGAACCTAAAACAGCTGTTTTCACGGACGGTCATCAGTTGGGAATTATTATGTTAACAGGCAACAGTGTAAGTGTTTGTTACATTAACAAACTCATATCCTAGCTACTAGCTTTCCGCCCGTGGCATCGCCCGCGTTTTTAATATTTTTCCGCTGTAAAAAGTCCTTTTCAGCCAAATCGATGGAGCCGTTCTTGAGCTATAAACAGTGTCACTAACACAACTTTCTAAATCTGTATTCTCTTGTATATTTTTATAACTCGTAATGTAATCACTATCGCTAACTCATTTTTATAGTTTTTTTTATTTTCTTATTGTATCTTAATTTGTAGGAGTTCCTAACAATCCGTTACTACGACACGGACAAAGCGCCCGAACCGGACGGAGAATGCATAAGTCTGAAGCATCGCAAAGAAATTAACGTGCCTTTACTTCGGAAGAAGACACTGGCTCTTGGCAGGGCTAGTTACGAAGACATGCCGGTTAGGAGGGACAAAGACAAGGACGTCGAGGGGGCTACGGCCATGCAGTTCGATGATAATGAGGATGATCCTCTTGTTGCAATCACAGGGGGCGCGGAGTTCGGATTACTGACCACTTCTTCGGGAAAGGTACGAGTAGATTCTAATACGTTGTTGTATCATTTTTATAGTGTTACGTTTGTTAGAGACTAAAAATGCGCCCCAACTAGTTGATGCATACCCAGAGTCTTTTAATAAAATCTGTTTGTAGGTTTACTACACCGGCAAAGGCGCAAGTCTTGGTTATAAGGCGGCTCCGCAAAGTGGACGGTGGACATTGATGAAAGAAACCATATTCAACAAGAATGACGTGCCTAACCTGAGGAGGTACAGAGCGGCTCAGGTTATTCAGGTATATACTTACCTACATCGAAACACGTTTGGCTTAAACGTATTTTGCTTCTTCTTCCTCGGTCCCTCACTGCTGAGGATCGCGACCACGTACAATCAGCCCCCACTGTGTACGGTCATATGCAGAGTGTAGAGCGCGGTGCAAGCTGCCTTCACCGGCCTGTTTGATGGTGTCGGACCATCTCGTAGGAGCCCTGCCCTGTGCACGTTTTCCTTCCATCGTATTTTGCTTAAATCCTGTGTAATTCCATCAGGTTGCTGTGGGCCATGAAGGCGTCCATGCCATTCTGGTTCTGGATAACGGATCTGTTTTGTTCACTGGCATAGCTCGTCGCGGCGAGGACGGCGACACCAGCAAACACAGGCGGACGCCGAAACCGACGCGCCCGAGGAAAATATGTAAGGTAAGACCATTTTATGAGAATCTATTATCTTTAATCACTAATCTCTTTGAAAATCCCCTAACAATAAAAATTTAGACAAAAATAAATTACAACCCAATAAAAAATCACGGGTATATGGAAAAATCATAAAACTCTGTCTATTTTCTATATTTTAGTACTAGGCTAATCACTTACTCGTACTCTTTAATATTTTTCATTGACATGATATTGATTTTTTATGATCCTTTTGCTGGATCCCGAATAGTTCTCCGCCCTTCATCAGTCCTTGGCTATATGTTGCATACCAACATTTTCTATCATAATGATCTGCAGCAAATAATTTCGTACTTGACGTAAAACATGTCCCATTTAATTTGCAGCTTTTCTCTGCATTATGTTTCTAGGTTAGGCCCAATATGCGACGATACGTACGACCTCAACTCGAACGCGTCCACTTATTTTCTTTTTTTCAATTGTTCATGGCTCGCAACCGTACAGAAAAGTTGGTAGAAAAGTCGGAACAAGCAACATAATATTGATCCTTGATGATGCTGGCACGTATTTCGGTGTCGCATTCTGTCCCGAGTTGGTTGCCTTGTATTTTATTAATTGCCTTGTATTTTCAAAAGGATCTCCTGAAAAAGAAGAAACATTACATCAGGTTTATTAATGTGAACCTGGGTGTAAAGTCACGTTTCTTGCATCATAAGTCTCTACTTAATATGTAAGACTCGTATTCTACAGCTCCTAGGCAACCGCATGATTGGTTAAAATTAACATTCATAACTCTTGATGATGTATTGAAGTATGAAAAGATTGAATAGAGCAACTATATGGTCTAATTCAATAAACTTCCTCTACATTAACATTCCCTTGGATTTAGTTGCTTAGATTTGCGTTGAGCGAACATCACTTCTATTTAAAATCCCGGTCCATTTTCGTCTTTAAAAGGAACAAAAATGGGAACCTTTAGAAACCACTTTGTTGTACAATTTTATGCAATCACTCTACTACTAGAATAATCTTAGCTGAATACCGTTCATCTAATAACGTTGGCTACCAGGCTTCCGTCTCTAAGGAATCTTATTAACTGCACTGATGAAAAATGTTCAATAAAAATATTGAAAGAAAATTCAATTGCCGTTTTCAATTTTCTTTCCAATATTTTCTTAGGTCTTCGTCGAAGTCGGTAGAGTTATTAAATTTCCAGTCGTAGATCAGTTTGTAGTTTTCACCGCTTGGCAAATTACAATTACCACGGGGCTAGATGTTGCTGTGTGAATTGTCCAGCAATATTTATTTATTTATTTATTGTATATCCTAGGCGGAGGCCCACTACGTGGTGTATGCGGCTTGCAGCTACGGTACCACGGCGCTAGTTACGCGTTCAGGCGAACTGCTCATGTTCGGAAAGGACGCTCAGCACGCGGATAGCTCGGGGCTCGTGGTCAGTCTGCGGCAAGAGAAGGTTACACAGGTAAACTATTTTAAAGACTCTTCGATTTCTAATATAATACAAAATGGTTTATTTTTTACCAGCGTTTCTCATAATGATAACATTTGAAACCTCCTTTTAAGTGTTATACTTGTGTTAGGAGGAATCGCTCTTCCGAAGTACAGAAGCTGTTATTCAACATTATAAGAATACGTTAAGGGTTCGACTCCCGCCTAAGTACCAATCTGTGACAAAAATTTTCTACAAAACACTAATCAAAAAACAATGACAATTATAAATTAATTAATTAAACCAAATACTGAGAAATATCAATTTCTGTGTAAATTGTCCACCTATATTTATTTATTACATATTTAAATACGAGTATTATTAATGCTGTATCAGTTACACATTCACGTTGAAAAAAAGAAAAAAAGCCTTATTTAATATGAGTCAAAGTGCTTAAAATCCTAAGTTCCTTCATATTGAGATAAACGGGCAATAAACGAACGTTATTTACTCAGTTCCTAAGTTCCTCATTGAATTTAATTACTTGCAAGAACTCGAAGATGTATCCTATTACACAAGCAGACAACATTTATCAGTGTTCGTTATCGAGCTTCTTTGAATCTTAACGTTTCTTTACTTTAGATATTTTATAGTGCTTTAATCCTTAGCTTGTCTGGACTATTAATGAAATTTTATGTTCCTTCCTTCCCCGCTAATTAAATTCAATTAAAAAGCAGAGCAAATTCGTTTGCCGGTTATTAATAGATAAGCCTCACCTTTTCGTATTACTATTTTGTAACGCGTACAAAACCCGCTAGCTACAGGTAGTCCTTATTATAGGTAAAAAACTTTAAAAATTGGAAATTGATATCTCTATATTCTGCACAAGTGCGGATTCCGTAAATCGGAGACTTAGCCGAGATTTCTTTGTTAGTTGTTGTCTAAATTTCTTAAATATTTTTGTGACACAGCATGTACAAATATTAGAAGCAACAATATAACACTAATTAGGATTATGATGGAAAATCCGAGTGAGTTTATTATAGAAGTATATTTTAAATTATTATTAATTCATTATTATTTATTAAATAATATAATAATGAGAGAGAAGTGTTGAGATGATTGATCATGCTCATTGATTAAGATCAAAAGGTTGCATTAGGTAACTAGTTGCTTCAATGCAACAATTGCTCCACACTTCACTCGGGGGGAGGCTGGTGCAGCGCGCATGTTCCAACTGACGATCGATGCACTAAGTAGTCGCCTGTAAGCCCAGGAATACTTCCGCTAGGTCTCATAGCTCACCGTCATTCGCGCTTCACACCTGCATTGGCAATGTCGCTCTTCGAGTTGTCCTTTCTTGCAAAAGTTCAAGTGTGAAATATCTTAGGAATTATTTCTCTCAATAAGCTAACTATTAAAATTATTTCTCTCAATAAAATAAATAACATTGTGTTGTGTAACCTGGCGTACCTTTGAAAGATTATCGTTAAAAGTAGGTCAATTTAAAAATGCATTATCCTGAATTAGTGATGTTGTATATCAGATATGATATTTTCATAAATAACTATAACATTTGATTAGGCACCGGCGTGATTAGGCACCGGCGAATTCCGGTGAGTTTTGCTAGTTTTGGACAGTTTAGTGAATTACGTAACGGTTACAGGTCGCGCTCGGTAAAGCTCATGCTGTGGTGCTGACGAGCCGCGGCCAAGTCTACACCTTCGGCATAAACAACAAGGGGCAATGCGGCCGGGAATTCGGATACACAAGGGAAAGTAAGTAACTATTATAATTTAGTATAACATTTTACATTACTTTATAGATGGAGTTTTGGATGTGTCTGTACGGGCAAGTAATGATATAAACATGAACCGTTGAAGATACATAACAATCAATCAATCAAAAGCACTTTATTGTACACCACAAAGTAATATTAGTACAATGGGCGGCCTTATCGCTGAAGAGCGATCTCTTCCAGGCAACCTTTGGATGCATAGAGAAGATATGTATTAAAATTGAGGCAAGGGTTAGGTTAGGCAAGGGGATATTGTTAAAAATAAAATAAAAATAAACTAAAATAAAGCGAACTCCTAAAATACAGAAAAAATAACTTAATAAATATTATAACAATTAATCTTAAAAAACTCCAGCCTGCTATTGGATTTAAAGATTTAAAGAGATTTTAAAGATTTGTGTCATTTATTTCCATAAAATCCTAAAGATCACTTGGACAAGTCAATAAATACAATACATTAATAAATAAAAATAAACAATGAAAACAAGGTTGACATAAAAATATGTTTCGTTTTTTAAGCACTGAGTTGAGAAACATAAAGAACAATCAGCTCATATTTGAATTAAGTACAATTATTTGTTAATTTGTTCTTTTCTTTAAGATATTGGAGCGGATTCCATCCCATGCAGTTTTATCTTCTGAATAGATATTTTATAATATTACACAGCAATATCTAGCTCCGTGGTAAACTCGAAGCTTGTGTTGCGGGTACTAGATATCTGAGATACCTAATGAAATATACATACATAGAAATATATTTTTATTATACATAGAATACACAAAAACACCCAGAACAAGTAGTGACTTTGAAACTAAAATCCTGAAAAATCACAGATTTCTATAAAAACCAACAGCTGTTAAGATAGGTATACTAATATCAGAATTTGTTTGTGTGTACATTCTTGACTCATCTACGAAAGTCAGCTGCGCGCGTCTAAATACGCACTTGTCTGGTATTTTCTTAAATAAGTTGATTATTTCCTAAGACCACTTTTATGTAACGTCAATGGTTGAGGTACTAGTACCAACTGCCTCGTTGAATGAATCCACCAATGTAGGACATTTTCCATTAAATATGTACATGTTTCTACTCATAACTAATTCAGATATTGGTACGTAAATAGGTAGAGTGCAGTCCATTTAAAAGTCAACATTGAGTGGTGTTATTTGCCGCTCAGAAATGACCTATCGAATATCAAACGTCACTGCACAAAGCGATCACATTTCTTATTCATACTGTAATTCGTATTTGTTTATAGAACATTAGAACCTAATCGAAAAAAAACGCTGAATGTTTCATAAACTATTTAAATAAATATTTTGCAACTGTAAATAAATATGAAACCGTGGTTATAGTCAGGCATATGAATATCAACACTATCTGTGTCTGAATCAACTTACGAGAGAAATAAATCTTCCTAAAATATTTTTTTTCTTATGATTTGAACAGGTTTTGGTACACGCAAACATTCATAGTACTTTGGTTATCAGATGAAAAGTTTCCATATATTTATTAGCTAAAAGTTGGTACGGTCATCCAAGAAAGTGGTCTACCAGTTTTGACAAAAGTTTCTGCGGGATGTACCTAATGGTAAAAGGTTGACTTTTCTTATTTCAAATTGGCCGAATCTCAACCTCGTGGTTTCATGACGTACAGTGGGCCAAGAAAGTGGTCTACCATTTTGACAAAAGTTTCTGTGCGATGTAATGATCGATATGCTTGACTTTTCTAACATACTCGTAATTTAACTGACGTACAAACGAATATCAACCGTAGGGTGGTAGACCACATTTTTGGCTGACTGTACATAGGAAATTATTGTAAAGCGCCTTCATGCGGCTAAGTTCTGCCGTCCTGTGCAGAACCGCCCGCGCCGCCGCCGGACGAGCACGCTACTCCAGCCCAGAAGCCGCCATTGCCCCGCGACGTATGCCGCGGAGGCCACAAATGGTACACGGACTACTGCCGCGTCTGCGTGCAATGCCGCTACTGCACCGGCTTCGCGGGCGGCTGCAATATGGCGTTTCTCCCCACCAGGATGCCTGGAGAGTAAGTACCTATCTCATTTCGTCTCCCCACGTGTCGCTTAAGGAATTTTGCCGCGTATGCTTGCAGTAGGTGCTAAAAAAGGTATACCTTCTTAATTTGACCTCGCAAAGCAAGTGTGGAGAGGATATGAAATTACACTACAACTACTTTATATGCAACTAACACAGCAATAACCACTTTATACGCAAATAAAGTGGGTTTTGCTGTGTTCATGTACCTTTTGCTTACTTTGTCAAATTGTGACTCACATTCATGGTTACCGATGTTTACCGTTCGCAATATATTTTTTCCTTCATAATCGTTTCCTTCTGCGTTAATCAGGCGGTGCGGCTGCGGCCAAGGCGACAGCGGCTGCCGGGACTGCGGGATCTGCAGGATCTGCGCGGAGATGCTCGTGATGACGTCACGGCCGGAGGCGGGCGAGGCGACGCTCTACGACGGCAGGGTCATGTTCGGCAGAGTGGAGGTTCCGGAGCCGGCTGAGGATGCCAGCGGTAAGTGTTGACCGCGTGAGGTTACTTCTTGCAATGAATGATGTCACCTTAACACCGTGACTTGGAAATAGAGTCGGAATTGGGTGGGGCTGACTGGGGGCGAGGGACAAGAGCAGCAGGTTTCACTGTCAAACACGTTAGACCTCCTTGAGTCATCCTATGAACTCCGGTAGGACCTAGCGCTAAGGGAGAACAAAAGCGATACGTTTAAGTTTTATTTATTCTGAAGAGCGTCCATTTTGGGCGGTGTGTTCGGAATATTGAACTTTTATTTGAAAAAAACTAAAATCATTCTAGTTCTCGCTTTACACAAAAACATGGATGATACATAGATAGATAAGCCTTGGTTGAACTTAAAAATTCTTATTTTGGTGGTACGTTTTTTAGAAACTAGTCGGCGGAAAACTTTACTGGCATCGATAATTAACTCAAACATGATTGATTCTTATAGAAAAGGAGTCAAAATTGGAACAGGCGTCGGGTTCTGACGTGGAGCGCGAGGCTGCGTTGAAGCTAACCTGCCTGCCGCCGGGCCGCGTGGCCATCCCGGGCGGACACAAGGTCACCTCCGTGGCCTGCGGTCTGCATCACACGCTGCTGCTAACGGATCGTGGTGGGTATACAAGCCGCCATCTTGATGACGTCACAAAGTCCTCCACTCCAGCATTTAATATTTCATATCCATCCAAAAGTTGCCTGGAAGAGATCGCTTTAAGCGATTAGGCCGCCAATTTTTTTTTTTAATTATTATTTTTTTTTATTTTTCTTCACAAAGGTTCTCTTAGAGTAAATACAAGAATAGATTAGCCTATTAGATTTGAACCTATATTGTTAAGACTCGTACCTGATTGTCTTGACTATAGGTAAACTGAAGCATAATTTGTGAAAGGTTACATCATCATCACTATTTAAGCCATCGGAGGTCTACTGCTGGACATAGGTCTGTCTTTTAGATATTAAGGTCGGATGCAGCTTGCATCCACCGTCATCTGTCCATTGTTTGTTGGGCGTCCCACGCTACGTTTGTCGATCCCTGGTCTGCGAGAGTTCAATTCGGCCCCATTGGCCATCTGTTCTTCCCGTTATATGGTCATATACAGCTCATTACACCAAATGTTTCTAATTCACCTTGCAGGCGAAGTGCTAGCATTCGGCTCGAACCAGTTCGGTCAGCTCGGCGCCGGGGACATCGCGCCGCACCACAAGCTGGTCAAGGTGAAGGTGCCCAAGGCCGCCTCCATCGCGGCCGGCAGCAACCACTCCGCCGTCATGACTAGAGATGGCGAGATCTTCACATTCGGGAACTATCAGGTAACTTCTATACGGTTTTAGGTGAACGTATCCAGGATTTGAAGACCCTAACACCCATATTCTTAGTCGTTTCCTCCAGACTCGACTCAACCTCACTTGAACAAATTCGTAACATCCCGCGTCACAGGTGGGTCGCTCCCTGCCTCAGAGGCCTTCATAATCCCGATTTAGATATAAGACCTACCTTGTTTCTGAACTAAGTTAAGATACTGAATTGATGACAAATCCCTTGTACGGTCAGCCAAGAAAGTGGTCTACCAGTTTTGACAAAAGTTTCTGCGAGATGTAATAATACTAAGGTTGATAAGAAGCATATATACAATACCCACTGACATAATCTTATTGCGAGGGAAACTCGACCTTGTGGTTTCACGACAAATGAATCACAACCGTAGGGTGGTAGACATTTTTGGTTGACCGTACGTTCGCCTACCTCTTCTTAAGTAAACTGAATTGATGACAAACCCTTGTACGTTCGAAGTCGATTGAACCGTTCGTTGTTGCGTGCAGAAGGGCGCTCTGGGCCGCATGTGTGACGGTTCGCCGGACAGAGGGCGCTACCTGTGGTACGCGGTGGCGGCGCCCGTTCCCCGCATCGGGCCCAAGCACGCCTGCCGCGCCGCCTGGCTCAGCGCCTCCGGGGACCAGACCTTCATACAAGTAAGGGAACTTCATTATTTAACTCCTTGTCACTGAGCCAAGGTCAATGACCTTGTCTGTCGTGGTATAAGGGCTCAATGACTACGCATTTTTTGTCTGTCAACCTTTGCCGGAAGACTGATGGGAAACTGCTTTTGAAAGAGATTATGTCCCAAAAATTACGTTTTAATTATAGTTTTTGTGCTAGTTTATTTTGTTCAGGAGTTAAGTTAGTTTTTAGTTTTAAGTTCAGACAATCTTTTTCAAAACGTTAGTTTCGCTCTCACTTTACTGGTCTGTAATTTATGTTATTATCGTATTTTCTGTTTTACAAACTTCGTATTTTACATTATGGTTTTTGATGTTTTAAGGTGTCCCAAACCGTCGTGAAAACAGATACTCTGTTTAGTTCCACCATCATCGCCAACAGCACCACCATAAGTAAGTATTTCTCTTTAAAATATAGCTTAGGTTATAGATGTTCGTGTTCTGTAATTATTATTTTTATAAATATCAGCCCAGCTCTACAGTAAAGTATATTTTCCAGTAATGCTGCCGAATCAACCTGAACACACATTCAAGTGCGTGACGATAAACAAGAACGACGCATTCTGCAACGCCTGGTCCGGCGCAGAGCAAGTCGACTTCGTGAACACTCTGGCGTGTCTCGACCCGCTCTATGACGTCATATGGTGCTACCAACCGCAGATGAGAGTCATGAAGTGCTACAACATACTAGCGTTCGACTCTCATAAGCTCCAACGCTGCTGCAACCCAGATCTCGACCAATCAGAGAACATGGATATCTGCTACCCCAGCATCGGCGCAATGCGAAGGCTAGAAGACTTCAAAAACCTGGAGAATTTCGACCTGGCCTGTAATAATGATCGCCTGACGGATAGTATAGCGTTGTCGGACACGTCTATACTGAATCAGGAGTTGGCGATTCCGACCGTGCACGGCGCTTGGGTCACCAGAATGCATCTGGCTTTGCATTTGCTGGGTTGTTTGGATTCCCTTATCTACGTGCATGATCAAAAGTATGTCTTACTACCTGATTTTTTAAGTCTATATACAGCAATTACTTCAACATGTTTACTTACTTTACTTTTTCGCAGGCTCCATATAATAGAATGTAAGCGGGAGGCAATCACTTCGCCAATAGCACCCCTGAAAGCTGATTGGCTGACGGTGACGAGGTTTGAAAACCATGGCGGCGGTTGGGGCTATTCAGGACATTCCATTGAGGCTATCCGATTCATGTGCGATACTGATATACTACTGGGTAAGTACTATTTAAATATTGTAATGTTGCGGATTATTTTCAATTTTGTCGATATAAACAAAATATTACATTGGTGACATGTTTATCAACAGGTGGTTACGGCTTATTTGGCGGCCGCGGCGACTATACGGCCAAGATAAAGTTATTCGACATCGGCCATGACGGCGGCGACCAAGAAGGCGACGGGGAGCTGATAGCAGAGAGCGAGGAGGTGGTCTTCGAATGCGCGCCGCGGGATCGCTTCCCAGTCATGTTTGACGCGCCCTTGCCCATTATTGTAAGCAACTTATGTTATATAGCCTTCTAACCAATAGCTTTATTTAGTCATGTGTCTAAGTGGTAAACGTTTTTCAGGCGTGCCGCTGGTACGTAGCGTGGGCGTGCATCAACGGCCCTTCCTCAGACTGCGGCTCCGCAGGTCAACCCGTAATCATAATGGATGACGTCAGCTTTCACTTCAAGACATCCAAAAAGTCAAACAATGGAACTGACATTAACGCCGGACAAATACCCAGCTTACTCTACAACTTAGCCTGCTCGGATCATACCGTACCACCCAAAATAATAGACATGGGAGAGCCTATTATAACACTCACCAAAAACCTATCCCGCAAAGTGACCGTTCCATGCTTCAAGTCGCTTATAGTTCTACTCACGTGGAGCTGGGACTCCTTCAAGGACATATTACTTGAAACGAATGGCACAGTCCCGATCAACTACCAGAAGCTTACCGTGATGAAACACCAGAAGCGGCTCGTATACGTCATCAGAGCTTGCTTACGGCTCATCAAATCTTACGTCATCGAGATATTCCCTACGAATTTCCGCAAGCGTTTGACACATGAATACATGTCTTATCTGGAGTCGATCGGAGAAGCTAGGATGCTCATACAGTCTATAGTGGCGGAGGCGACGCCTACCTGTGCCATGCTACCTCGCCGCAACACTAAGAACAAGAACCGATCTTGCTACGTGCAGTTCGCGTTGGAGCTCACCACGGCTATATTGAAGGAGGCTCATGAGACCACCGTGGCTTGCTTCCATGCGTTCTTCCCAACATCGACTCTAAAGTGGGGGCATTTATGTGCTATTCTGTGCCATGTCAAGGTTTGTATTCACACCTTTTTCTTTTAATTAATTTCCGATTGGCATACAGGTAATTTTACCTCATGTATTTTTTTCAGAATGGAAAAGTTCCAATGAAACAGATACGGGAGCTGACGTCGACATGTGCCGCACTGTGCTCCTCGCGGTGCCTTCAAGATGTGCTGCACTATGTTGTGCCTATTACACAAAGCTTCCTCGTTAGCGAGGAGAAAAAACGACCCGATAGTAAAGTTCGTATTAATATTAACTGTTTATTTCTCTTGTTTGCTAATGTGTGCTCTTGTAAATTTTTGTTTGATTTGGACGGATGATATCCTGATGGTAAGATTATTTTCTTACATATACCTATGTGTTTGTAGTATTTCTATAACCATACTGTTTGTAGGTGCTAGTGAATACAGTGCCTCTGCACAAGTCACCGTTGAAATCTGCCACGGTCCCTCGCTCGGCCCATTCGCAGCAAAAGCCTCCGCCTATTCCACCTAGGTCCAACCAGAAGGAACCCAAGGTAAGCTGAAAATAATTCTGTTACATAGAAATTGACAGCAGCGTAACAAAACTTAATACTTTCAATATTTAAAGTCTATATAAAGCTTGGTAAAAATGTATATCAAAATAAACATTTCCAGGCATCAACATCAACCGACAGCAAGCCACACTTGGACCAAAACGATTGGAACATTCTGGACGTCATCCCAAAATTCCTGGACATCGTGATGAACCCTATCAAGCAGCAAATGATGACGCGACAATGCGGTCAGCCGCACGACCACGGGGAGATTAAACAGAACGAGGCGTTGGCTGATTACTGCAGCAAACTGGTCGTCAGGATCGTAGCGGAACTGTCTCACAGCGCCAGCAATGTGAAGGTGATACAGAACATACATTACACTTACATAGATGCATACAGGGGGGATTAAACAGAACAAGGCAAATTACAGCAGCAAACTGTTGGTTAGACTCGTAGCATAACTGTCATATAGTGCCAACAATGTAATTGTATTGTATTTAATTTTCGCCGTAGGTACACTTTGATACAGTTGGTCATATCAAAAAATTCTTATACTCAATCCTATAATGATTCTAAGTTTTCAAAACAGACAGACAATGATGGAATGGTTTAGTTTTTTTGGGAATCAAGGAGATATTAGGATGGGGAAACAAGAAGAAAAATAAAACATATACATTTCACAGGACATGGAATCCGCCACAATGAAGGAAATGCTGACGCCGTCTCGCTTCATGCGCGTCAACACCTCGCACTCTTGGAACTCGGGCCACGGCAACCCGGACGCCATTTGCTTTACGGTGGACCGCGCCGGCGTGGTGCTTGTTGGCGTCGGCGTCTACAGCGGCGCCGGCACTAATGCGTATTCGCTAGAGCTGTTGCATGATGTCAGAGTGGTAAGCGGAACAAATATCAAAACAGACCTTGTTAAATTCATTGTTAAATTCAGGGGAAGAGAAAAAAAGGGGGGGTGATTGATAGTGATGACATGTCCAAGTTAATCTTTGTGATTTTACGGACAAAATCTAAATCAATCAATCAAAAGACAGGGGTGTAATTTACAGCTGGCTTATGAAACGAATATTCTCGCTTTTAAAACTTAAATATACATTGGGAAATTTTAAAATAGCTTATTTTTTTTTCTCATTTAAAGCATTTAAAGTCGTGTTAACCCTGGATCGTAGGTTTCTGTTAACTCATCTGTCATCAACTAAATAGATGAGCGTTACAGATATTAAAAACTATTTTTGTTTGTCAAATAAAATGATCTTTTATTTACTTAATTACTTAAGTTAAACAATTTCCTGGTGTGAAAATCTTTTCTTTAAATAATACCTAGTTATTAGTAAATTACAATTTGATTATAATAAAAACACGAGCTTCAATTCCAGCAATCGGGACTGAACTGCGAGTCTGACGATCCAATCACCTCCAACTACTGGATCAGCATTGAAATCCTTCAGGGAACATTCGACTCCTCCGAGTGCCAAAATGACATGGCCCTTATCAAGTTTGAGAAACAGATACATCTCAAGGTAAGTTCCTTGCAGCAGGGTTGATTCAACTAGCCACAGCAGTGACAATTACAGTAATCATGGGTCCTGTAATAGGTCACTCTTATCACTGGTATCATCATATTCTTGAACGAAACTGATTTCAAGTGAATGGTTAATCCCTATCTTAGTTCAGTATCTCTACCATCTACACTCGCTAGCGACTGCAGTTAAAGAAATGTATGAAAACTTGAACAGCGCCTCTAGCGGATAGTTACTAAAATGCTCATTCAAAAAGCTAATTGTACAGTCTGCGTATTGGACGTAACCGCTGTCGTAACGTCAGGCGATTCAACTATGACGACTCATGGTAAAGGTACATGTTGTACACTAACTTCGAATTACACACACAGATAAAAAATATGAATGTACTAACAGGCCTCAGAATTACACACACAGATAAAAAATATGAATGAACTAACATGCGTTCTATTTTTGAATAGGAGGACGTGCGATACGCACTGAGGTTCTCCAACCACGGCGGGCGCACTTCCTACGGCGACTGCGGACTGCCCTCAGTGAAGGGACCTGATGGAACCACCTTCAAGTTCGCGTCCTGTTCCCTCAGCTACAACGGGACCACGCTCGCGAGGGGACAGATACCGTGTCTTATCTACTGCGGGTGAGTGAGCGTACTATTGTTGAACAGGAGGACGTGCGATACGCACTGAGGTTCTCCAACCACGGCGGGCGCACTTCCTACGGCGACTGCGGACTGCCCTCAGTGAAGGGACCTGATGGAACCACCTTCAAGTTCGCGTCCTGTTCCCTCAGCTACAACGGGACCACGCTCGCGAGGGGACAGATACCGTGTCTTATCTACTGCGGGTGAGTGAGCGTACTATTGTTGAACAGGAGGACGTGCGATACGCACTGAGGTTCTCCAACCACGGCGGGCGCACTTCCTACGGCGACTGCGGACTGCCCTCTGTGAAGGGACCTGATGGAACCACCTTCAAGTTCGCGTCTTGTTCCCTCAGCTACAACGGGACCACGCTCGCGAGGGGGCAGATACCGTGTCTTATCTACTGCGGGTGAGTGAGCGTACTATTGTTGAACAGGAGGACGTGCGATACGCACTGAGGTTCTCCAACCACGGCGGGCGCACTTCCTACGGCGACTGCGGACTGCCCTCTGTGAAGGGACCTGATGGAACCACCTTCAAGTTCGCGTCTTGTTCCCTCAGCTACAACGGGACCACGCTCGCGAGGGGGCAGATACCGTGTCTTATCTACTGCGGGTGAGTGAGCGTACTATTGTTGAACAGGAGGACGTGCGATACGCACTGAGGTTCTCCAACCACGGCGGGCGCACTTCCTACGGCGACTGCGGACTGCCCTCTGTGAAGGGACCTGATGGAACCACCTTCAAGTTCGCGTCTTGTTCCCTCAGCTACAACGGGACCACGCTCGCGAGGGGGCAGATACCGTGTCTTATCTACTGCGGGTGAGTGAGCGTACTATTGTTGAACAGGAGGACGTGCGATACGCACTGAGGTTCTCCAACCACGGCGGGCGCACTTCCTACGGCGACTGCGGACTGCCCTCTGTGAAGGGACCTGATGGAACCACCTTCAAGTTCGCGTCTTGTTCCCTCAGCTACAACGGGACCACGCTCGCGAGGGGGCAGATACCGTGTCTTATCTACTGCGGGTGAGTGCCAATAGCCGTGTTGGATAAGATCACACTCGACTTCCTTTCCGAATGTTGTGAGTTCGAAACCTGTCACGAAAAACACGTGCTTTAACAGGGAAAACAAACACTGTGAGAAAACCAGCATGTTCGAGTTTGAAGGTTTTTTTTACACTTAAACTAACTTACCTATCGCTATTATTATGCGATAACATGCGAGTTTGAAGGTTATGTGACATTTGCCAACACGCACTTGGCCAGTGAGGTGAATTAAGGCCTTATCTCTCTCGTCACAATTCAAGTCCCTGTGTCCCAGCAGTGAGAACTTAAATAGAGGTGCTTATGATCAAGTACCAATAGATCCGGGAACCAAGGGCGGGAGTTCAAGTCCAGCGACATCACTGTCTGTTATCTGCTTTGTTTTTACGAAAAAAAGTTACGATAACGTTTGGCGGTTAAGGGTTAAAGGGGTCAATATAGTTCGACTAGAGATTTTTTCATCATCATCTTCATAACAACCGATATTACGTCACAGTGGTACGGTTCTTGCCAATAGATCCCTCATAAGTTTTGGAAATTTTGGTATAATCACCACGAATACCAGGCGTGTTGGATCACAGTATGCTGGTATAGTACAGTAGTGGTAGGCTACTACGTCTATTTTAAAACCAAAAGCACCTAAATCGGCATTGATTTTCATATATTTATAAATATGTATGTATGTATTAAGAAGAAGCACAGGAGTAGAACATAGCTAACTGTCCCTGTAACATAACTTGACAGCAAACCATAACATTTTGGCACATGCACACAAAAGTGCAAACAATAAGAAAAATTAATAAAAAAAGACTGTTGACTGTGTTATTTTATTAGGTAAGATGAAAATAGAAGAGAGGATAGAGATTTCTTTTTGTACTTTGTTTTTATTAACTTTTTTTTTGTAATCTATCGTTATAAGATGATTTCAAAATAAACGTTTTTTTTTAATATAATATATATTTTTTATGTTCTCGAACAGGCAAGCCGCAAGAAGCATAGACTACTCCGTGAACACAACGGACGCCCTCCAAGCCGCTCTGCGCACCATAACCCTCCGCGTCTCCCAGCAAGTTCTAGAACGTTCTGTGGAACTGTTCCGGACTCTTCGCACCGAACTCACGGCTGAGGACCTGAGAAGGAACGCCTCAGTACTGCAACAGTCTCCAGCTGTCAACATCTTGATACCATACGTGCTTGCTAATTTAGAAGGCATTGATGATTCTAAGGTACGTTCAGGATATTATAGTTTCACGGGTCACCTTTTAAGAGGCCTATTACGTGAAATCGCGAAATTGTTCGGTTTTCTCGTCCTAATTCTATGGTTTGCGTTAGTTGTTTGATATTACAATTACATCTTTATAATAGTTCGTTTTCTCCTCTACAAAAGTAGTAAGAAACATTTTAGATAACTTGTTTATATATTGAGTAATAATCATTCTCCGGATACATGTTTCGTAAAAAACGATCGAAGACCTGTTTTCTCAGCTCTAATTTGTAGATTCTAATGAATATGGGCGATAAAACTATTTTTTATTATGTTACGTATATCCTATTCTTCATTTAGAGTAGAGTACATTTTCGTTAAATGCTTTTATTCTAAAGATATACCGAATTTAATATCGACCGAAAATGCTTCGAAACAAACCTCAATAACTCCGAAGTTCTAAATCAATGAGACGTCATATTTATATCAAAATATTTATCAACATTTGCTTAAACTATGATATTAATTTTAATTTGTAGAACGGTTTTGGTAATTTTTTATGAATAAAATAAAACTACCATAATTTAGTAGTTTTTTCATTCAGCCGGCTTTTTCCATTTAGTACCGCGCGAGCGCTAGTCGAGGTCGGACCTATGTCGGTTGTTCTTGAATAAAATATAGAAATATTTCGTAAAATGTCAGTGTGTGGGACTGTCAATTGCTGTAAAAACGCTGTTAGTGTGCGTGTATGTGTTATTGCGATACTACGACCGACATAAGTTGATCCGTTGATAACGATCAATTGTTATTTTTATTGATAACGGTCAATTATTGTTGTTGCTGGCCTAAGAATTGTACCAAATGTTGCTGGCCTAAGAATTGTACCACATCATTGTCATCTTGTTTTACCTTATTTATTTGGAGGTTATGCTGTAGGATGTGGATTGCATATCTAAAGTTATCTATCCTAATTAAAAAACAACAAGGCAACTTTTTTTGGTGAAACCGTCCAACGACTAAATGTAATTATGCCTATGATTTTTTTAGATTATGACTAACTTGCCGACCCGCCGACAGCTGCGCTTGCGTTTTTACGTTATTTACTAGTTTATGTTTTATAGCCTTTTTCGATCATTTTACTATCCAATACTGAAATCATATTTTAAATCGGACCCGCGGTTCCTGAGTAGCACGTTCAAACAAATAAACAAGCAATCTCCTCAGCTTGATAATTGTAGTATAGATTTCCATAATATTTATTACAAAGAAAATATTCCGTAATTTTTTGTTCTTATTTTTACCGAGTATCCAATATGTAAACAATAAATAATGTACCTTTCTAATAAATATATTATTTATTGTAAACATTAAATAATTGTACCTTTCTAATAAATACAGGGCGTCCCAAAGTTATGGGCCATGGAGGGGAAGTACCTTAAATATCGTAGATAGTGAATTTTGCTCAAAGAAGACTTCATTTTATTTTTAAAAGTTAGTAATTCTGGATTCATAGATTTTCTAAAAATTACTTGCTTTGTCTGGGAATCGAACCGACTTACATGTAGAAAAAAAAACTCTATTTTTATGATACCAATCGAAAGAATAGCTAAAAAATAATAACTCTGCTTAAGTAACATAGTATTTTAAAAGAAAGGAACAACGTGAAATTAATTATTTTAATCAAATAAAAAACATGAAACATTTTTTTTGTAAATTAATTAATTAAATTACTTACTTTTTAAAATAAAATGAAGTCTTCTTTGAGCAAAATTCACTATCAACGATATATATGGTACTTCCCCTTCATGGCCCATAATTTTGGAACGCCCTGTATATAAAATAACACCCCTATTCACGTTCGCACTGCTGGGATAGGGACTTCTCTCTTGACGAGATAGATTAGGCCTTAATTCACCACGCTGGCCAAGTGTGGGTTGGTTTTTTTTAATATAAAAATTAAATATTTTAAATAAGTTCGTAATAAAATAAAAATAAATAGTTTATCAAAATAAAAATATAATGGGAATTATTCAAGATGACATATGTAGATAAATGGATATTCTACATCTGTGTATGACATATGTAGATAAATGGATATTCTACATCTGTGTATGACATATGTAGATAAATGGATACCAATAAATATAAAAATAAATATAAAGTTCGAAACTACAAAAATAATACCTAAACATAATTAAAACCTTCATTAACGAAACTTTTATTTATTCAAACACAAATATACCATCTAACAAAACAAGCAACTTAAATATAGGTAATATAATTTATTTGTTTTGTTATAATTAGAATTTGTATTTAGTACGTTCAATTTAGACTTTCGAACTTACATAAAGTCCCAACATTCGACAAAAAAAAAACATTTAATTACAAACCTACACACCAAATTTCAGAAGAATCGGTTTAAAAATGAGCCCATAAGATGAGATGAATGAGGACATTTAACTTCAATAAGACTATTTTCAGTTTTATTCTTATATATATAATTATTAATCATGAATGTTTTAATTTAAAATTATGTACCTACTTAATTGATTTCAAATAATCAATCAGATTTAAAATAAATATTGATATTATTAAGATAAAACATAATTGATTCAAATATTGAAATAAAAATATCCACCATTTTGAATTTAGGAAAATATATTAAACACCTATCAATTAAATAAAAACATTAATATAATAATTATTTCGGAATGAAACTGAAAAAAAATCCACTCAATAAAATGGAATTTATTCGATGCCATTTTCTACAGATCTAAAATAATTATTAGTATATTTGTATGTTTTAGATCGACGAAGTATCAAGATCATTTAGTATTTTTCATAGAATTCGCGTGACGCGCCGGTCACGTGGTGCATAAAATATCCAATTTCGCAAAACTTCGTAAAGTCACAAGGCTCTTAATAATAATGTTTAAAAATTCAAAACCAAACAAACAAATCTTTTATTTTCTAAAAGATACATAAAATTACAAAAAAAAATACACTATAGGGATAAGACATAATCAAAGAAGTCTTTCACCATTGCACTCAATGCTCCAGTTAATTAAATGTTCTGTCTTTCAATTAAGTTCACCTTATACTTTTTTAGAGGGATGACTATAATACTATAATAAGTAACGACTAATACCTTGAATTCACCTTACCTCCTCGAAGGTTTATTAAAATGTCCCTTCTCTTGTTTATTCTCTACAAACCCAAACTCATCAGCTCAGTATTTTTTGCAGAACATAATAAAACTGTTGGAGCTGATCCACCAACTATTGCCGCATGTGACGGCTGTGAACTTGCTCGTTCCGAACGTGGAAGAGTTCACAACAACAACCACTAACTATTACACGTGGATCGAGAGCGAACATCCTTACCGCCCTTCCACTATCACCAACCAACGGTAACTTTAAACAATTGATTAATTAATAATTTACTAATAATACTTACGTAAAATAAAGGGTAATTATATCTGATCAAGATGACGAATTGGCAGTGGAAGCCTTCAGCCTGACTCTGTGGTCTCTAGAATTATTCGGGCAAACTATTTGTTTAATAATACTGTCTATTAAAATCTACTCTGTAAGAAAATGGTTTAGGAAAAATTACTAGACCACAACGTAACCTTGGTCCTTGAGCGGGAGTCGAACCCATGCCACCCAGTTTAGCCCTGGTTGCGTTAACCACTACGCTATCGAAGACCAAGGTTACGTTGTGATCTTGTAATTTTTCCTATACCATTTTCTATTATAGTGAGTAGATTTTAATAGACGATATTTTCAAACAAATATGATTCTAGAGACCACAGAATCTAATTTTTCGTATACCATTTTCCAATAATTTAGAAAAACTTAATTGAGAGTCAATCACTATAAAAATAAATATAAGTACTCTTTTATAACGCTGGAGAAGCCACTGCCTCCTGAAATACAGTTTATACTAGCTCAGGAGCCTATCACTATATTTTTCTGTATATTAGATACTTTTATGTCCAATAAATAAATTTTTACTTTTTACTCCAATACTCTGTTTCTTCTTTTGTGCGATAAGGTCGCTAATTGTCCCATTATCATTTGTAGTATCTACCTACTTTTTATGTTATTATATTAATGGTGTACAATCAAGTAATTCTTTCTTTCTCTGTCGTATCAAAATTGACTTGTAAACTTTTCGGTGACTGTCACACAGGGTTCTGTTCCCACCGAACGTATCATGGATCGTCCTTGAGATGGACTCTCGCAGCATCACCGCTCAACCCGAAGACACACTCACCATATACGCGGTGGCGGGCGCGCCTCGGCAGCGCTGCCACTGCCAGTCGGACATACGGCTCGCCGACCCGCCGTTCCGTAAGGTATACAAGGTAGATCTCACGCGACACTATCACTTCACTTCACTCGCTTCTCATGACATCATTAAAAAAAAAACTAAATAACATAAATATTTCCGGATTTACACAGCGCCATCTAGCTATGTAAGCTCGAAGCTTGTGTTACGGGAGATATATATCTTATATACTTCATCATCTTCTTATCAGCCGTCGGACGTCCACTGCTGGACATAGGCCTCCCTTAATGAATCCCAATCGTTTCGGTCGAATGCGACTTGCATCCACCGTGAACCAGCTAACTTTACCAACTCATCCGTCCACCTGGTAGGTGGGCGTCCGACGCTGCGTTTTCCGATCCGTGGTCTATACTCGAGAATTTTTCGGCCCCATCGGCCATCCGTTCTCCGAGCTATATGACCTGCTCATTGCCACTTCAAAGAGCTAATCCGCTGGGCTATGTCGGTGAACCGCGTTCCTCTACGTATCTCCTCATTTCTGATTCGATCCCGCAGAGAAACCCCGTTATATACTTTATATGCAAGAGGTTGCGGGTTCGATTCCCGCCTCGGAACAACTGTTTGTATGATCTGCAAATATTTGTTCCGGGTGTCTGGGTGTTATAATATGTATAATAAAAAATATCTATCTATGTATGTATATTATATTAAGTATATCAGAATTCTAGCACCCGTAACACAAGCTTCGAGCTTACCACAGGGCTAGATGTCGTTGTGTAAATTGTCCAGTAATATTTATTTATTATTTATTTATATACCTATTATTATGTAATATCCATACATAATATGCTTCGGGACAAAAAATTTTACGATCTGCAAATATTTTTTCCGAGTGTCTGGTTGTTATACATATATTTATTATTATTATTTATTATTTAGCCGTACTGTCCCACTGCTGGGCAAAGGCCTCCCTTTTTTCCTTCCACTCTTCCCGTTCTAGCGCTCCCTCAGACCATATATATATATATATATTTTTATTATACATATATGTATAATAAAAACATATATCTATGTTTGTATATTATATTAAGTATATCAGATATCTAGCATCCGTAACACAAGGTTCCAGCTTACCACAGGGCTAGATGTTGCTGTGTGAATTGTCCGGCAATATTTATTTATTTATCACACATCACACACACACTTACACGCACACTATGATTCTGATGTTAAGCATCATGCTACTCGTAGTATTGCTATATCCTTATACTGCCCTAACGATAAACAGCGAAGGTGTCATTTTTACAAAAATTGTCACCTACGCTGTTTATCGTGAGAACGGCGGTTTATTATAGTGTCATTCCGTCCGTGGCCTTTTGTCTAAATAGCGTTTATTAAATTGTATGGTCTTAAAGGCTAATATATATTTTGATTGTATAGTGGTGATGTAATCTAAAATTACCTGTTTCACCAATGAAATAAATTCCCAGTCTTGAGCCTGGGAACATTACCGTAAAAAGGTTTACCATATTGCATAAAAAAATCCGAGATAGCTTTGTCAATATTAACACATTGAAAAAAAATGTTTGAGTGAAGAGGAGATCGCGTTACACTGTACAATTGCGAAGTTCATCAATTGCTCGGACTTTGGTGTTGTACATTGCAAAAGTAATGGTAGTATAATATGTGTATCATTCCTTTACGCAGAAGGTAGTCCAGTTGTCTTCTGATGGAGAATTCGAAGAATTAGAGGAAGATGGGGAGATTGAAAATGCTTGTATGCATTTCAATTGTACCTACGTCAGTGTGACCCCGAAATTGTCAAACTTGTAAGTATTAATTATTAATTTGACTTCAGTTACCCTGTTAATTTGTTATATTCTGTTAATTGTAAATTAATGTATGTATGTTTTGCAGGGCGAGCGAGTGGCCACAAAGAGCGTTGTTAGTACCTGGAAATGAAGTGATATTTGCGCTGGAAACCGCTTCAGATTACCTCTCTGAATACAATAGATCACAGAGGTAAGTGTCTTGTCTTTTATGAACTTCGCTCTACTAATATAAATATTAACTTTGTCTCTCCAACTTACCACGGGGCTAGAGGTTTAGTTGTCCAGGAATAGTATTGTAACCTATACCAATTCGTTGTCTTCCTACTTACACTTGTTTTTATCGTGGAACTAAGCCAATTTTCCTTTGTCATAGTGATGAATTGCTGTATGGTTTCCGCTGCCTTTGCGTGGGCTACGAAGACACGCCTCTGACGTCACAGCGGCAAGGCCTGGTGGCGTTGGAAATGGAGCTGGTCTACTCGGGGGCTAACTGCGCGTCGAAGCTACTCGCGCCAGACCTGGATGTGCCTCCAATGGTTTTCTGTAAGTCTTATATAGATCTTAGTATTACTATCTACCCCGCGCAAAGGACCAACTTTGAGTCTAAAAAGGAGTCCCCAAACTAAATTAAGTATTTCTAGACTGTGACAGCAGTGTGTGTAGCGTCGGACGCCCACCACCGACCAGGTGGATGGATGAGTTGGTAAAGTTAGCTGGTTCACGGTGGATGCAAGTCGCATCCGACCGAAACGACTTCATTAAGGGAGGCCTATGTCCAGCAGTGGACTTCCGACGGCTGATATGATGATGATGATGAGACTGCGACAATTGTTTTCGATTTCGGGATACGATGAAAATACGAGCGGGATGAACCATTCTGGAGAGAACTGCTCGTCGAAGCAACTTTAATATATCTCCAGTGGTACTGTAAGTGTATTACCGTGCATCTATCTCTAGAACGGAGTAGACGGTCAAGAAACCAGGTGATTTATGCCGTGTTGACCTCTGAAGACTCCTCGGACATTATAGCGGCAAGTACTGTTTGCGTTAGAAATGAAACTGGTCTACTTCGTGTTGCACGTCAAAACATTTTGCACCGAATCTAAAAGGTGACCCGATGGACTTTGGTAGGTATGTGTACATTTATTTATATGCCAACTAGACCATGAAATTTCTTTTATCCTGTGAGGAAGGAGTTGTTTCATGCTGCCATTTTGCCAAGTACATACTACGTAATAGGATATTTAATAAGGTCACTTGTGGCCCGGATAAGGTAAGGTTGCGAGAAATACTTTAATAAGGTCACTTGTGGCCCGGATAAGGTAAGGTTGCGAGAAATACTTTAATCTGGCCAAAAATCACCATCCGCCTACGTGATAGTATTTTTAACAAAGATTCTTTATTTAGCTATTTTACAGAAAATCCTGTTAGTTACTAGAAATTTGTGGAGAGATTTGTTACTACCAGAAAAAAGACATCGGATCACGGGAAATGTAATGTCACGCGAGCGAAGCCGCAGGGCGGAGAGCTTGTATTTTATGAATAAATATATCACAAAATTATATCTGATGAATTGTAGAAGTTTCGCATTAGTATGTCGAAGCAGTTCTAGCCTTAATGCACTTGCAGGTGTGCCCAACCATTGTTTATCTAAATGCGAGTGGTCGTGTCGAATACAAATTAAATTCAGCCTTTTTTATTGCCGAGATATCGTTCATTCTTTGCCAAGTTTTACTATCTTACCCTGCCGTCTAGTGTTACATGGTCTAGATTATATAAATGCCAATAACTCTAGTCTTTCTCTAAAATATTAGATTTCAAAGCGTGGAATTTATTAATAAGAATTCCACGCTTACAATCATATATTTTTTACTATTATAGGACTACAAACTTTTGTTTCTGAGAGGTATTGTTTACCATTTAAATAGGGATGTTTTTACCCAGTTAAACTACTAATCTGAAAAATAAAACCGTAAGTAACATTAAAATTTCGTGTGTATCGATGGCATTGAATCACTAAATTTGGGCATTGGATGACTATTTAAACAAATTTAGCCAAAATCTTCTAATGTCGTTTTGACAATGTGATTTGTTATATGGAACAAGTTATCCATTGTTAACATCTGGCCTGATTCTGACGGATAACTTGCTCAGGCAAATGGATGGTATGTTACCGATTTAGTAAGATCACAGTAGGTTACGTCATTCCTCCACATTGTGGACTTGCCATAACATATGCAGGACATCGGCAGTATTGTATTGAAAGAGATATAACAAATTATAGATGTTAAAAAACAATGCGATCTGATATTTTTTGACACTTTGCATTACGGTTAGCCATTATTTTTTGGTTTCATAATCTAATAGTCTTACCTAGATAGTTAAGACCTAGAATAATTAAGAAGAAAAAGTGCTAGTTGCCTAGGCTAATCTAGACATAGATTTCGAATAGTCTTCGATCGCGGCACAACGAAGGCACTAATAATTAATTAGCACTTAGCGTTTTAGCCTGCTCTCATCTCCATCAATATGCAGATCATCACTGAGGTTCTATCCCCATAATCTATAACAGTACGCGTAAAATGGCACAGTACGCAGAACGCTGCTTCCCATTATCTGGTATTAAATCTCTGTGTCGGTGTCTACCGAAAGCGGCCAATCGGCTAAAAGATTTAGTAACATTAATATTAGACGACCTCTGTGGCGCAGCGGGCGAAGGTCCGCCTGCGACGCAAGAGATTGCGGGTTCGATTCCTGCCTCGGAATAACTATTTGTATTAACTGTAAATATTTGTTCCGGTTGTTATATATGTACGTATAGTAATAAAAAAAACTATGTATGTATATTCTATCAAGTATATCAGAAATCTAGCACCCGTAACACAAGTTTAGAGCTTATCACGGGGCCTAGATTTATTTATTTATTTAGATGTTGTTGTGTGAATTGTCCAGCAATATTTACCGAAAGCGGCCAATCGGCTCCACTCGAAAGATTTAGTTACATTAACATTTGGGCACCCTGAAATGCAGTTTACTCCGAATCAGCACTAAAGACGCGGTATTCCACAGCCACGCTGGTGGACGTCCAGCTCCATCCAATCAGCGAGTCGGAAGACGCGCAGGCAGACACCAGCGAAGCCCTACTCCTCTCGCGCGGGCTCGAGCTCTCCTCTCCGCTCTCGGTGCATCAAGTGCTCGACGGTCAGAGCTTACTCCGGTGAGTGTCTCATTACCTATCGATGTTTTATATGTTTTTTTGTGCATTCTTCAGGATTTTGAGGTCAATGGTGATGGCCAAGAACGAGACGAAGTTGAGAAATGCCGTTTAGCCAAATTAAATTGACACTGATTGATAAGACAATACAATATTTACAAAATTCTTTATTGTTACACCACATTACAAAGAGATACACAAAAAATACACATAACAATATAGTGAAACAATGGGCGGCCTTATCGCTAAGAGCGATTTCTAGGTAACTGTGGGATGGAACAAATATTATAAGAGAAGTAGGTAAAACAGTGGCATAGTTTACATATAACTATATTCAGGTTTTGGATAAATATCAACACCCTTTATTTATATTTCAAAATAGTAGAGCTCAGAAACTCTTTTATTCACTATAAAACAGAATATATAATTTAAAATTTAAGTCAAGGTTAAAATTTACTGCAGAAACATAGAGCCAAAACGTATTTTTCCTCATTCTTAAATATAAAAGGATAATACGTGACCTTTTACACCATATTATGTTCCACTACTGGGCACAAGTTTTCCAAAAATACCTATTATAGGGCTACTATAATTTTGATGCTTTGTGAGGGATTCATTGGAGGTTTTAAATATTTTAATCCTTTAGGCACGACCGAAAGTAGCACAGATATGATCGATTTTAACTTTAGATTGTCATTGAAACAGCACCATTTCAGTCGCAGTCGCTTAATTTCTACCTGTCACCTAGATTGGCAGCTAGAAAAGTGTTAAAAAGTTACATATTCCGTTCTATATTGGAAACGTCAAATTCAATTACCAACCAGTTTTGGGACTTAGTTGGCTTTTGGTGAGATTTAAAATTAGCATTGACATTTGAATATGATATATATTTCACTGTAGAATAGATAATTGTATGTATAAGTAACGCCCAAATAACATTAGGATTTTTGAGCGGCTGCTCTAGAGTTGAGTCTACTAATTCGAATTAGTAGGTACTAACTAACTCGAGTTAGTTGCCCTCCACAAATACATGTGGGGTTGTCCAAGTATTTCCGTTTACCCTGTATATTATTTTATCTCATAACAATGTGAAATAATTTAGCATTTTACTTACATTTTAAAGTACACTTAAACATATTTATTTATTACATAAAGCCACCAGCGACAAAAAACAATGACTTAAAATTGTCAATACAGTTTTTTCAACCCTCGTTTTGGCATCACCACTTTCCTCAGACTCATCCTGTACATGTATGGGAAAGCGGCAGACCTGCTATTAACGCTACGGTTATTAAGTTATTATTTCACAGCCCTTACGACTTCACACTATGAATTTTTAATTCGTTTCAAACTTTCAACTGTGTAGCCATGAGCAATTTTCTCACATAATTCAGTCTGTATAATTAATGAACCTGGCAGGATGCTCAGATTCAGTAAACTTATTAGTATAACAGTAATGCTACAATTCATCTAGCAGTACATGTTAGTTGGACGTTGCCGTCTCGACTGTCATAAACTTATTGTCCACAATTTTAGTCCCTCGGTTCAAAAATTAGTTAAATTTCATGAATAGGAACCCTATCAATATTACTTTGCACTTGCTAAGAAAAAAAAGGCACATCAGTAGCTACGGTCAAGCTAAGAAAATAGTAACGTATAACGTAATAGAGCATATGAATCAAAAACATTACATACTAATATTTTATTCCTTCCAAAAACCATGTCATTGTGACGAATTGTTGGTCTTACCACCTTATTCTAATAACATTATAGTGTAAAGTCGATAATGATGTCAGCAAATTGCATCTGCGGGTCTGCGCTTTTTTCTGAAGTCTTCGATGTTTGCAAATTTTTCAGGAACTTATAACAAGCTTATAAATATTTATAGTGCAGATTAGCGCAGTGACCCGGTCGCTCAATACCGAACCATCCAATTATTTTCTATCGCTTCGTGTTCTATTTATAACTTAATCTTTGATTCTTATCGCTCCGTTGTCGGTCTTAAGAAAACATTCAATTAAGCAAAAAATGACGTAAAAAACGCAGTAAATTTCTTAATAACTATGTTACTTTTACTCGTAAATAGCTCCTTTAAACATTTGCAAACATAATATAATTTATATGTTGTAGGTATGTTTTCTGTTTAGTCTGTTGTTTGTCACACATAAAATCGCCTGTTTCCTGCTACAAGCACATAGTGGAACGCAGTTATATCACAATATCAAGATATCACAGTAACAAGTATTGGCACTACGACCTCAAATCAAGCTATAGTTTATAACTGCAGATAGGAACTACAGATACACACCACGCGATCTCGCTGGGTCTTATCTCTCTTTATGCAAATTACTCTTATAGTCATGCCATCTTTATAGAGAAAATTTTACGTCTGTCAGTTCATAAGATCAGATTTTCCATTATGTTTAGAACGGTTTATTAGTAAAATTACTCATATCGGTCATTTTTACAATAAACATGTGGCGTAATTAAAAAAAATTAAATTTAGTTCAACGTTGTTGAATTTTGATCTGTTATGAAAATGTACCTACTAATTCCCATTTCTTTATTCAAACCTTCGTTATAAAACGAAATGAAGAATAACCTAACAAAACTATGAAACTTAACTCAAATGTGTCACTTATTCCATGCAATTATTGTTTTATTCTTCTTGATAAACAGGTAAAAAGCAAATTTGATGGAATGAAAGCAATAACCCAATAAAACCTAATTATACAAAACATATCATTGATTCACAAAGGGTTCCTAATGAAGTCTAGACTATGTGTTATTTTAATTGAATAGTAACGAATACTTCAGAAAAGCTCTTCGTAACTTTATTTGGAGTTCATTAGTAAACTTGGTTATGTACAAATTCATTACACAGAGACTTATGGAATTATGTGTTTAAATTACTTGGTAGTCTATGACTGAGGTAGAAATTTAATAAATATACATATAATAATGTATTTTCATAAATTCCCATCATTTTAAATCGAATCTAATATTGTTTGGTAATTATTATTAAATCATATTTAAATTAATTACCTTTCAACCCAACACCGCCGGTTTGGTTTCGTACATTATTTATATAGGTCAAAATTATTATGTAAATATACTGTAATAATATTGGTCGTTTATGAATCCTTTGTAGTACAATAAAGTGTTAATCTATCTATCTATCTATCTACAGTAAAATAAAAATAATAGTTAATTCGCGAGTTTAAAACGAAAATTTTGAATGCAATGGGAATTCCTGTAAATCTGTAATAAGATGATGTTTGGCAATTTTAACTGTCAGGCGTAAACTAGAGCAGAATCTGATGAATAACATAGTTTTTGTAAACACTGAGTATTTATTTAATCTCATCCATTAAAACAATATGTTCCGATTCTGATTTATTCTAACAGGTCATTCTCACAAGCCACTCCAAAACAATTATAAATTCAAAGTGGCCTAGTTCGCCTCTTCACTTCTAAGTTAAAGCTTAAAGTCTGGCCGGTGGGTCCAAGTTGCACCGTCTTGTATGCTCGTACTTTGGTCTCTCTCTCTATTGCTCATACACAGACTACAAAATTAGGTAATGCTGAAACGTGTCCTAAAGTTTGCCGGCTTATTAGTTTGCTTTGTACGGTGACTTACGAAAGACTAACGGTACGTTCACACGGAGACACGATTTTCTCTACCGAATCGGTTTTTTGCAGGATTCGGTTTAGTGGCCTATGTATTTCAATGAAGGAGTTCACACATGCATTCGGTTTCAAGACACGACAAAAAACCGAATCTTGCTGAAGTTGACATCCGATTTTGCGACTACAAACCGATCCGGCAATACTGCAAAATCCAGATCCGATGCATTGGTATAGGGCATTCAATACATGCGTTCATACGATACACGCAGGGGTAGATTCGGTTTTTTGTCGGATCTTGAAACCGAATGCGTCGCACAAGCTGGGAACTGGAAGGAACTGTGCGCGCTCTTGCTAATAAGCCGGATGGTGAGTTCACACGAGATCCCGATACGAGGCCGTCGGATACGGCCAAGCAAGATGTGCTGTGTGAATACAACATTCGGTTTTTCCAGATCCGATGAAAATAAGATTCGGGAAATCGTGTCTCCGTGTGAAAATACCGTTAGTACTAAATTTTTCCAGTCGATTCCTCTAAATTTACAATTTTATGTATTCTACATTTTAGGCTGTATTCTGTTCATCCATCGATCTGCGTGAAAGAGTAACAATTTTTTTAAATACAAATTAAATTGTTCCGTGTGTGACAAAAATAGAGGTTGAAACATACAATTTTTTTTTATATTGAAATAGATTTAAAATAAAGTGTTAAAAATGTGCTTGTAGCTAACTGCGGGCGGTTTTATGTATCAATCATAACAAATATTCATAGCAAATAAATAAGTAGATGAGAATCTTTGTTAGCCATTGTATACTTCTACACTTTTACAATTGATCAAGTAAATTATTAAAACAAGCAGACGGGCGCATGCCTACGCAATTCCCCAAGAAAGGTTAAATTATGCTTTTTATTTTTCTGTAATATGGTGAAACTAAACGTTGAAAGTCAGATCAGCACAATTATAGTTGCAAGATTAATCCTAGACGAACACGCAAAGAAAATAAACATTGATAAGACCAACAATCTCAGAAACAAACTGACTAATAGAATATACTGTCAATGCATATTCATTTTTAATATCATAGTCTCGGTCACAATATCAAGTATGGACTTAATTGCCTTATTAAGGATACCCTACGATTCCCTTTGATAAATTATTTGCTAACATACGACTTTCAACGTTCTGTAGAAATCATAAATTTTAATGTCACTTGTTGAAACAATAAATGGCAGATACTCGAAAGAAATATTAATAATTGCATATAATTTTATAATAAGAGCCGTGTTGCCTATGTGGGGGAACACTTGACTTTCATTTCGAAGATAGTGGGTTTGAACCCTTGCGCATTTTTTTCTATAATAATAAAGAACTTAATTTTGATTAAAGAATAACTTTATCAGTGATGAAACAATAAGTTTTGCAAAAAATTTCTAACACTTGCGGAAGCCTTCGTTTTGAACAGTTTGGATTAAAAAAAAATCATTAAATTTTAGAGCATCCTTATACCAACGCCACATCCCAACTGTTTAAAACTATCTGTACCCATGACACACACTCGTATCTACGATACGGTCAGCTTGGGCATTGAATAAGCTATAGCCAGTTAAGATTTTGATTATAACTTTATATATTATATTGTTTTGTTCATCCGCTAGGACTAACATGTAATTTAAAGGTTCTTAAAAAAATCAGTAAGTATAATAAAATGGATAAATGGATTTCGCAAAGGCTTGTGCAATGTCATAAAAGATTCTCATCTACAATAGCTAGGCCGGTAGGTTAACAGGATCAAGGAGCGCCCGAGCACGCTGGCAAGGTACGTGAGCATGTTTTATTTACATCTGATCTGATCTTTAGGTTTATCTTAATATATTTCAGGCACTAAATCATTTGCGTCTTTAGATTTTTTAGATTTATATAATCGTTATGTACATTAAGGGTTAAGTAATTGCTGACATTACTGTCCTATTATTAATGCGAATTAAATGCTAACGCAAGTGGTAGAGTTCACTGGATATTATTAATTTTATAGTATTAACACATTTTTGACAAGCTATAATAGTCTCTTAAGATCGGATTGGATGATTTATTATTATTTGATTGTAGAATTATTTCCATTGAAAAGTTTGTATACAAGTTTTCTGATAATAAAACACAAATTGAAATGAAGAGGGATTCCTTAGTTCCTCAAAGCTATCGGACTTCAAATACCTCGGTAATAATTAATGGACAATTTCACGTTGTTCGTTATTGCAAATGAATGCAATACTTTGTTCGCGATATCTATTCAACCATTTGAGTACAACGCTCGTTTATGTTTCTATTATTCTCTATCCTTAATGAATGATCGATTTATGATTCCCAACTAATATAACGTGGTTGCGACCGGCGGTGTGTCCGTCGCTCGTAACCCTTATTCAAAGTTCACAGCGCGTTTCACCTGGACAACATTATTTATTTGTTTTTGGAAAACCAACAACTTACATACTTTGATACAAAAAACATTTGTTATTATTGTTATTTAATCGAAGTGTTAATAATATATTATGAAATTAATATTTAATAGAGACTTTGTTTAAGCATTTAAATATTGTAATTATTAAGATTATTGTCATTTATACGGCAGATTTTCCAAAGCAAAACAAAAAAATGTGTTATACTCCGTATAACGCATTTATGTATAATATTAAACGAATAAAACATAAGTTTATTTCAAAGCAATACTGTAATTATTGGAATTAACTCAATTAATTAATTAGATAAATAAGGTATTATGTCGCTAAGCAATATACATTTTAACACATTCGCTAGGATTATAGTGCTTCGTATAACTAAGTAGGTACTAGGTAAGAAATAACTATTTAATTTTTTACGTCCTATCTGTTGCATAAGCTTAAAAAATTAACAATAAGACAAGATAATATTTTAATGTTTTATTAAAACGTTTGTTATACATAAAATAATTTACAGAGGATGTAACTACCGCATCGCATAATACTGATCCATAGAAATCTATACTTGGCACGGTTTTACTGACGTAACAATGAGGTAGGCAACTAAACATTATGAAAACACTTGAAACACATCACGGCCGGAATGCTCGAATGAAATGTTCTTGTAACAGAAACGTTCTTATTCCTACAAGTAGGTAACAGAGATCAACAACAACACGTCACTAAATAGGTACACAAATAATCGTCTTAGTTCACAGGTCAGTGGTCAAGAGTTCCGCTCTCTCGACAACTATATGAAACTCTGTCTCTCTATAAGTCTTTCCGTCTGGCAAAACTATTTGCACCTTTTTTTTCCTTTCATTTTCACGGCGCACTACGAAGAATATCACAATGGACACTATAACGAGCACTATTAGTACGCCGATCAAGATGAATATCCAAAAGTTTTGTTTGAAAGCGCCGCAACGGCTGTCGATGTAGGTTGGCATGGAAACGTAGTGGCCCTCGAGGTCGTACCAGCAGGACAGGGTCCCTCCCTGCTCCTTCATGAAGTCCCGCCAGGCCTCGGCGAGCTCGCAGCTGCAACTCTGGTTCACGTTCAGCCCATCCACTCGCAGGCCGAGTCGCGTGCGGTTATACATTAGAGATGACGGAGCCAGGTGCGTCACCGTGTTGTTATCTATCACTAATTCTTGCGCTCCCATTGCCAAAGCCACTTCTAGATCAACAGTAAAACCGAAAAAGGCACCCTTTTTCATTTCTACCACTGTGTTGTTTCGAAAATTAATCGGCCCTCGTGTTGTCATATGGAAGCCGTCGCCCTCTAGTATCTCAATTGTGTTACTTTCTATAATTACTCTCTTTGGTGCACTGACGAGAAATGTTAAACTATACATATAATTGACGGTAACTCCTTCCATCCGAAATAGATTTGTCACCTCCACGTCTGATAGAAACCTGCTTGGCAGTGTTTTAACTTTCCCTCCTTTCATCAAAAAATTTGCTGTAGTAAATTTTTTAAAAGATTGTATTTCGATGTTATCATAAACATTGTTTATCAGTTCTATACTGTTTAATCCTGTAAGACTAGAGAATGCGAATGGCTTCACGTTGACCAGTCTGGTATCACTGATGACTATGTCATTGATGCGGCCTTGCACTGCGTAGGATGAGAGCTCGTCAACGGTACAGTTGTCTATGACAATTCGAAGTCCGGGATTCATTTCGCTCTGGCTTGAAAACGGCGACCAGGCGAGAGCTCGGTCATTAATTATCACGTGTTCCACATTTTTCAACACCACGTTACGAAGCTGAATAAGATTTCGGATCGTGTAGGGAAGGAAAGTGACTCGTGAGCATCCATCGATTATGATTCCGGTTGTAGTCGTTGGAACACTGTATGCTCCATCTGGCCTTAGAGTTAATTCCTGAAAAAGAAAGAATCATAGTATGAATACAAATTAATCACATAAAAATCTTGTAAAAATCATATACTAACTGTGAAATCTCGAGTGCAGTTGCAAATAAGCCTGGTAAAGGAATCGCAGCGGCAGGCCTCCTCTTCGCAGACGGTGGGGGAGCCCTGCGCCAGTGCTTGTGCAAGCACCAGGAGCATGATGTGCCACCACGTTGGCGAATGCATGCTAGTCGCATCACGTCACCATCTCACGCCCTTAAACACTATCGCGATCACCTGAAAACGAAACACAAAAACTATCGAAATATTCAATGAAATATATTTCGAAATCCGAGTTCGAGAGCTAATGAAGTCAGTCTGAGTCAACTAGGTATCGGCTGTTATCGGGCGGGGCCGCGTTATCAGATACGCAGGCCGATATAGGTGTAGTGGTTACGGCCGATATACAATGAGGGCGAAACTAGTTCGTGTTTGCAAAACATCATAACATTGTAATATTATTCCTGCCTGTTATTGCGGGTTCGATTCCCGCCTCGGGACAAACATTTGTACGATCTGCAAATATTTTTGAGTGTTTAAAAAAAAATACGAAACATAAGCTTCAAGCTTACCACGGAGCTAGATGTTGCTGCCAAAATCTTACAGTTAAATAAATTCTAAGCTCAAGTTGCAATCATCATCCACCTTTGCGGTTCTCAAACTACTCGTACTACAATTGAATTATTTCACGGAAATGAGACCGTTCGTCCGCACGTTGGGTTCAAGTGTGTCATCCGAATCTGAGCCACTGGCTACCTACGTACCTACTCCATATTAACTACTTTGGATATCTTAGTTGAATGTTCATAACATCCCATATTATGTCCACTGGGCACGGGTCTCCTCAATAGGACCAAATAAGATCGTGGCTAATTATTATAACTTATTATCCGCCGGTTTCCGGCGCCCGTAGAGTGCTCGAGTCTGGCGTACACCCTTGGGTGAACCAAAACTCCATTTTCAAAAATAATATTTATATTAATTTTAATCCATCGAGCTGAACGCCTCATGGCCACTTCAGTCGATGACTCGATTTATTTGTTTGATTACAACAGCAGTGCGATGTGAAGTACTGGCACTAGTTTGTACTTAAAGTATGAATAACGCACAAGAACTCACTAAATTTCCGTTTGGATTATTTATTGTGCGTCATTATTTAGTCATAATGAAGCAAAAGTTTGTAAATGATAGTTTAAAACCAGCAAAAGTTTGTAAATGAAAGCTGGTCCTTATCAGACGTAAGGACCATAGGGTGTAGTTTTTCCATTATCCGAGTATTTTCAATACCATATAGATATTACTGTTTATCGCTATTGACTTTAATCTAATCATAGAAACAATGGGTAAAAAACTTAATATATTATTTCATATTTTAGCCCTAGAAAGGTAGATAGATAGGTTGTTATAAAATAAAAGTGACCAAGTGCGAGTCGGACTCGCCCATGTAGGCTTCTGCAGCAATTATTTATATGAAATAGTTTATGACGTATTAAAAAAAAACTACTGGCTAATTTTGGTAGTCTACATTATATATTTTTTTCAGCTTTATCATCCTCTTATTTTAGAAGTTAGAGGGGGGGGGGGGGACACTCATTTTTCCGCTTTGGAAGAGTCTATTTAGTTTAGAAATAAATAATGGTAGAAACCTCAATATGATTTGTAAAGACCTATTCATAGATACCCCATACGTATGGGTCCCCCAAATTTTAGAGATTTTTTTTAATTTTTTTTCGAAATCTTTGTTCGGTTCACAGCATACATCTACCTACCAAATTACAATTTTATAGCTCTTATGGTTTCGGAGAAAAACGGCTGTGACATACGGACGGACGGACGGACGGACAGACAGACATGACGAATCTATAAGGGTTCCGTTTTTGCCATTTGGCTATGGAACCCTAAAAAGATCTTGAAAGGATCATAGAAAAGTGAATTAATCAAGAACCTATGCCGTCACAAAGAAATTACACAAGATCTAATGTAATTCTAGGTATATATATATGTACATACACAGCTCGCGTTATTGTGGAATGCATACGTTGCACTTATAACCGTGTGCTCATATTTCTTGTTATTGAATTCTTCAAGTTTCTATGATTGCTCTTTGTTTCTACCCATGGGTATACAGTACATACATTGTTTGCAACGAGTAAACGTTATTTTATTGTTCCTAATGTATTGAAAATTAATAACATATCTGAATGTTTTTACTCAAACAATTTTTTTATTATGAACGTTATGTTTTTTTTAATTTTGACGTGTATCTATTAATTATTATACTGCTCGTAACTTTGGCTTTATGAAATAACTAGTTAAACTAGTGTGGTTCCAATATAAATATAAATTAATTAAAATTAAATAATTAAACCTTAATTTAGTACTAATGCCGCAATTTATATTGTTTAGAATTAATTTATGCGAAGTAATCTGCCTAAATTTATTCATAAGTAATGCATATTTTTACTTATTAATTTTCCTGGTTATTATCAAAGTTAGATAATATAAAAAATATAAAAATATGAATAGAGCTTTAATTTCTCATTCCTACTTAGCGCTCTTCGGCTGGTATCAAACGTTGCGTATTGGATGGTTTATACACTCCAATGTTTCATTACACTCATTTTAACAAATATTATTTCTCGTTAGATTTTTTTTATCATTTTATCGTCATTTAGATTTATTCTCTATCGTTGTTTATAATAAATCGTGATCTTTTTGTATTCACTCAAGGTAACAAAAAAAATATAAGGATTTTATTGGTCTACAAAAATTGTCTTCAAATTGTTATCGATGATATCATAACGTGTTTGACAAAGTTGTTTTGGGTGTCCTCAACTGACTAAAATGTCAATTTACATATTCTATCGTAACGATAACATATATTTGTGATATTATTGTTATACTTTTCCCTTATGCAAACTAGAAATTATCAACTGAAAATATCCATGACATTGACAAGAAAGTTGGCTTTGGTGGATCTAAGTGTTAAATTCATGTATCACTTGGTCCCCCTAAACCACTTAGTTGTCTCTGTTAATGTTCTCTAAACCCCTACTAAATATAGACAAGAAAGCGGATTTTGGGGGGCGAAAGTGTTAAAAACTTCATTACTTGGTCCCCCGAAAACCGCGTCGTTGTCTATATGAATTTATTCATCGATGTTCAACATTCAACGATAGAACCCAATGCCACATGCCGAAATCATCGATGAAAAGAGTGGTTTTTGGCGACCAAGTGTTTATCACCACTTGGTCCCATCAACCAACTCTATTTATTGGTGTTTCTAAATCAAAGATCAAGATCCTTGGATGTAACATTGATGGAAAGGCTGGTAATTGGCGATCAAGTGTGCTCACCACGTGGTCCCCTCTAACCAGCTTATTTATCTCTGTTCTTACAACTAACAAGAATTTCGAAGATCTACATTCTCAATGAAGATAGTTGTATACTACTTTACCATGTTAAAGGGTGTTTTAGGTCGATCCATTAAAGTATTTCTTCTTCTTTAAGCAATTCTAATCATTACTGAAATTCCTCCGAGTGGTTCAGTACGATTCTTTCTTTGGAATATACCTAAAACAGTCTTATGACTCCTCTGTTGTTGGATGCAGCCCCTAGCTTCGGAAACGTGTAACATATCATCAATGTTGCCTTACATTTATCGGTGACTTGATTTGTGAAGAATATGTTTACATTTGCATGAAACTGGGGGCCCTTACTTTTGTAATAGAAGATGCAGGAATGCTCTATTTGTTGGGATATTAGTTTTCGTTCGCTTTCGTCGTATTTATTTCCTCGTGGCTGTTTGTTGTATATGCGTTTTGTACCTGTTTGATTTACATTAACCTTAATTCTTCAACGACTGAAAAGTAGTATGTGTCCTGGTAGTGAGTATTCATTATTGACTGTCTTCTGTCCAACCCCATTATCCTTCCTTATCCGAAGTATTCATGAGCATGGTTATTATAGCGTTATATTTATTTGCTGCTTTGGTGTATTTTTTTTGATACGCAATCACTTCTTTAGACGCTATTTTTGTTTAATCGGCTTAATATTTGACGATCACTTTAAATAAATAATAACCTGATTAATGAATAATTATCTACAATTATGATATCTTCTGGTATGGTGTGCAGTTTTATTTATTTTCGTAAATATCAGACACTGGGAAGAACTACAATTGCTTGCTAAACTAATATAGACGAGATGCTCATCAACGATTTATTCAATTATTCCAGTACATGTCAGTGATCTAATTATTTTTACGTGGCAGGCCTTTGTGACCTCGAGACCTCCAGATCAACTCGGAAAGCCAATATGATTTAATTACTCTAATTGGATCTATCAGTCATCCTTTATTGAAGGTGTTAGTAATTAGTATTAGGCGTTAGTTTTTGGAGATATAAGAAATTTGCATCCTGATATGATCTGGTGTTTTACTACGAATTGGTCTTGCAGCCTCGTAAGCAAAGCCCTGAATTAAATTTTATTGAATTAGCCCTAACTAGTTGCTTCCTTATTTAAGCTGTAACTGGTCCGCCAGTTGGAAATTTAAATAAAAAGTCGCGCTTAATATTTACTTAGGACTATCTTCAGAATCAATGGTAACATTGGTTAGCGGAATATCCGTTAACAAATTTAAACCACACATAAAGTCCTTGAGAATCTATTGAGTAAAACATTTCGGCGTTTCTACATATCTGTAAGTGTGTGCTTGACTAGTCGTTCCACGTTTGTTTACCTAAAGCACATAAAGCCATGGTCGCATTTTGCCTTAAAACTTCATACTCACATTTGCTTTGAAATATTAGATAATAAACACAGCAGAGAAAAATAAAACAGAACTTATGAGTACTTATGCTTATACTAATGCTAGATGATAACTTTTTTTTAAACTAACATGTTGATACTTAGAAATACACCCAGACCAGGTATCAGTAAAATTAATATCGCCGGGTAAATCACGGTTCACAAAGCTTGTGTGCTTGCAGATCATACAGACACATATTCCTTGGCAGGAAGCGAACCTACCCTTTCCGCCACGAGTAAATTTCGCATCTTGACAAAAAAATATGGACGATTAACATTGTGTTCAGAAATAATTCGTCCATGATTTTAAATTTGTTTCAAATTATGACGGCATGTAGAGCTGCTGATGTAAATTACGACCTATGTAGGTAAACAACACAAATAGAAGTCGTAAAACGTAATGAAACGTTTTGCAAATCGAAGACTGGATATTCACAGATAAGATCTTTGGATTCGAGGACAAATTAATTCCAGTTCTCGACTCGAAAAAAAATCTAAACCTACTTCAACACAACCTTGAGTTATTATCAAGAAATTACGTGTAACATATTTTCGTAACATTAAGATAATATTGTTGACACTTACCTCATTCACGCGAATTAGGTACGTTAGACAAAATGGTATCCTATCACTATTTCAAGGTTGCTCAAAATCTCTCACGGGGTATGAAGAGCATGTCAATGTTGCATAGAGACTTGGATGTTACAATTATCGTGGCCTAGGTGTTGTGATGGTAGAATGTGGCTCTATGTGCGTAGCGTGCGAGTGCCCGCGCGCGCGCGACTGACGAAGCGAAGAGCGCGCGCGCCGCGGGCAGCTAAGGTACGCCTGCACGACCTTCAAACTCACGTTAAATGTTCTTTGCTTGATTTTACTTTGCGGCATCTATGTGTTTATCCTAGCATTTCCAATAATACCATTCTTACATCTTCTAAATATCATCACGATTGTGATTTTTTGTAAATAATTATGTGTGTTTTACTGTTATTTAATGTTATAATACTAATGATACTATGAAATAATATAAGAATAATTTTATTTCACCTTCTTAAATAACGAATTGAATATGAAACGAATGATACAATCTGTAAGTATACGAGTATTTTAACTTTGCATACCTACAGTGTTTTGCGTTATCAATATTTAAAAATAGCCAATCGATATATTTTGATAATTCAATCGTTGTTATATTTTTTTCATAAAAGGTTTAGAAATTAAAATGTTTCAATATGTGCGGTCTAAAAATTAAATGTCGATTTTAAAACATCAATGTAAATTTTGTCTATAAGTATGACCATTTGTATTAATAATTAATTTTCAAGGCTATTTGTATAATTAAGTAAAGCGTCCACTTGGTAGCAGCTGATGAAATATGCTAATATTAGGAAACAATGATAACCTAAAACGTGATAAAAATATTCTCCTTATATTATTTTAATAAACTCTAATTTTGTGCTTAACTATTTTCTAAGTAACTCTATACCAACCGACATGTTGGCATTGTAATATTTATGTATTATTAAAAAGCAAAGGAATGGTTGCTTTGCATATCGAGTTCCAAAATAATACCATACAGTATAATAAAAAAAAACAATAACCAGGAAAATTTAAAACTACGGAATTACCATAGATCTATGAGAATTACCTATTGAGTCTTTCATCTTTGTTAAAACCCATTTTGAAAATATTAATAGGTAAGTACTACCATCTACCGTAAGACAGTAACTGATAGATCTATTTTTTTCGAGACATTATTATCATTTTAATATTTTGAGTTCCAAAATATAGGTACCTATTGCAATATTTAACCGTATTTTATAAACTTAAAATAACCAAATAGACATAATTCCCGAAGTTTAGTGTAGATCTGTTCCTTGAGATATTATCATTTTAATATCATTAGTTTCAGAATAACACACTTTCTTTATTTTCTTTCCGTACAATATTAAACTGAAATAATACCCAGAAAAAATAAAACTACGAAACTCCCTACAAAGTCATTCTTCTTTGACAAACCTTTTTTGAAAATAATAATACCACCTTGATAGATTTATTTCTCTAGACGATGTTTAAATATATTATACAGTTTGTCCGGATTATTTTCCTCTATTTAATATAATTGAACCATAGACAATGCGGGGCTCCAATGCCTATGTGTCGTAAGTCCTTAAGTTATTTAATTAACTGGACAACATTTGCTATGATGTAAATCGGCCCTAAGCGAGCTGTCCTAAAGCCGTACATTTCAAATACAGATGCTCCTATCTATAAAATAGTTGCGAACTTTATTACTGATATTGCGCTGTTCTATTGTATATTGTTTTCTATTGTATATTGTTTTCACTTTATTCATTATAACGAGTATTTGTTTATGTCATACTCGCATTTGATGTTGTTGATTATTGGTTCAATATATATTTTAATTAATAACGCGTGATGCGGCCGACGTAGATAGCAAACTCCATTATCAAACTTTGAATTAAACTCTGAAACGATTAAGTTGCTAAGGTTACGTTAGTATAGAACTATTTTTTGTAAATTATGACATTACGACCACTCTAAAGTTCGTACTCTGTTATAAATTCCGGCCAAGTGCATGTCTTCATTCTCTTGTTTGGTTGGTTTTATATAAATTAATGGCTTTAACGGTGCATTGCCTGTTAAAAATATTGTAGAGTGTAATCCTTTCTCTTGTTTATTGGCGTATCAAAATTTACAAATGGACGGACGGCACGAAAATCACTTTCAAAAACAGGTTTCTTGCATTTAGGCACTATACGTGTGCCTATGCGGACTCCTGACATCGCAGGCTTTTGCGGTGTCATTTTAACGTCCATAGTAAAACTTCACAAGGTCATAAGAACACACACACTACACACACACATATATACTCTTTTATTATAAGAGTGTCATCGTATATTCTCCAAAGACCGCTATTAGGTTGTTTAACTTACCTCAAATCAATACTTCAATTTTATCTATGCACTGTTACTACTGTATGTACAGGCTTTTAAAAGTTCATGTTAACGATAATCTACCTATAGTTGATTAACGTCGGGGTCGATCATCTAGAAGCATGAGATTGCTTTGGCGGTTAGCATAAAATGCGTACAAACCACAACACGCCTGTCATTTTCAGTCTATTAAATTTACTTCTCATTTTCTTGTTGAGTGGAAAATTTTCTAGCTTTCAGAAATTATTTAACGTGGAAAATTAAGTGGGATGTTAGTAGTTTTCCAGTCTTCAAACAACAACAACTTTGTTTACAGGAGGGTTGATGAACCATCTTGTTGACTTGTGTTCTTGTATGTTTGTTGGTATTTTCCTTCAATTAAAAGGTTTATTTTCACTACAATAAGAACAGATCATAGTTGTCTTAATAGGTAGATTAATCTATAGATATTACCTATATGATATAAACGCTCATTTAAATTAAAAGTAATTTATAAAATGGAATTTATATAAATCTTAGTGGAAAGGAACTCTTTCCACTTAATTTATCTCACATGTATTCGACGTCTGGCCGAACCTCTGCTGGATACTATTATTGTAAACTCTTAACTCAATAAACACAGGCGCGCGGTGTTCTGAATTCAATCAATCGTCCGACTATTTTACCAAACTCAAACAACTCTAAAACAATTACCTACCTAGGTGCGGTACCTACGCCTCTGCCAACACGATTTCAGCCGTCTTCTTCAATTCTGAAAGTTCCTAGTGCTTTAATTTCTATTAGATTCTATGGAAGGTACGGATTCCCAGATTAATAATGAATTTGTTTTCAGATTCTTTGAATGGTTTATGTTTTGTAACGTGTAATACCCACTTAACGTGAATAATAGGGCGACGATTAATGTTATTTACATTTCCATATCTCTCACAAAACCAAGTAATGATCATCATAACACCCCTATTCACGTTCCCACTGCTGGGACACAGGGACTTCTCTCTTGACGAGAGAGATTAGGCCTTAATTCACCACGCTGGCCAAGTGCGGGTTGGTGAATGACACATGTCCTTTAAACTTTTTTCAAAGTTCTCAGAACATGCCGGTTTCCTCACGATGTTTGCCTTCACCGTTAGAGCACGTGTTTATGAAGCACACATAATTTTCCAAGAAGAAAAATTAGAGGTGTGTGGCGGGGTTTGAACCCACGACCTTCGGAATGAAAGTCGAGTGTGCTCCCACTTAGCCAACACGGCTCTTTAAAAGTAATAATAATATTGACCGTTTTTACTTTCTTTCTTGCAACTGGATTAAAATAGTAGAGTTCAGATGACGAAATATCAAGTAGGAGACATAAGCGTTAGGCTTCTTGGAAGCTTATAGTCTGGATAAAGTAACGTTCTGAGAAACTCATCCATACATTTGATCTGCTTGCATAAAAAGAATAACATCCGCCGACAAATTCAACTACATTATATGTGTGTTATATGATTTATACAGGTTTACCGTATGACTGACGCATTCCTCGCCGTATGGCATACACTGTAACATAATACATATTGTTATCACTATCCAACCACGCAGATTTGCTGATTTGTAAAGCTTGAATGACGTCTGACTACATGAATGGCAGTTGTTTTTGAAACAACTTTTATTTTGTTATCGGTATTTATCTATTGTGCGTGATTTTGGAAACTTATTATGTTTGTTTGAGTATGTGAATAACCCTCAATGGGGCTATTCCTATCATAGTTTCGCTTTGGTTGAGAAGAGCGATTGACTTTTCTATACAAATTCGGACCATATCTTAGACGAATCCAAAGCTAAACTGATACAAAAAAGAGATCCATCTATAATTCGTGAAAATAGAAGTACTCTATACACTAGAATACACATTTTGTAATCACTACATTTATAAAACAAAATAATCTTTAAAACTTCACAACGGATTTTGATGGGGTTTTTTTAAAGTAAAATTAGGTAGGTACTCGAAGCGAGGGTGAGTTGATTGTTATTAAGAATCAAACAGGTTCTTTCTAATGTTTCATCGGTAAATTAATATTATCAGCAATGTTTTTCAGTTAGGTAAACCAAATAGTCAGGGATCCGTAGTACATGGAAATCAAGTGATTACTAACAAGCTAATTTTTGGTGAGTAGCTTCGTTTCGATGAGACGTCCAAAGATATCCTATACCCAACTCTTGATTGTGGTAGCTAACAGAGATATCAAGGATTAAAAAAATCAAGGATGTAAAACCGGGATAACGGACCACGAAATTTGTAGGACAATATGTTATATCTCAAGATCATTATCTAAATTATGTAAAAACATGTTTGTCCTACAAAACCTATGGTTTGATCAAAGAGTCCGCCATTTCGAAAATGTATCGAAAACGAGGTCAATTTAAATGATTACTATGATTACTAACCAGCTGATTTTTTGTTGTATACTTAATTAATATATATATAAAATCTAACGGACATATTGTCCGACAAATTTCGTGGTCCGTTATCCCGGTTTTACATCCTTGATTTTTTTAATCCTTGATATCTCTGTTAGCTACCACAATCGAAAGTTGGGTATAGGATATCTTTATACGTCTCATCGAAACGAAGCTACTCACCAAAAATTAGCTTGTTAGTAATCACTTGATTTTCATGTACTACGGATCCCGGCCTAAAATATCATATAATCAAAAAAATATCTACCTAAACTATCAACCGTGCCAAGGAAACTTACAATTAAACCTATTTTCTGAATCATTAATGAAATGAACTTCTATTCTGCTCTTCTATACTACGAGTATCAATAGACTGTATGACGTTCGCAAATATGTAACTTGTTGCACTAGCCGCGACATATGAACTGAATGTCAACATTGACAAGAACTACCATTGTTAAATGAGCTAACTTGGAATAGGAGAATAGGGATGTCAATAGTGAGAATAGAGCAATTGGCTCAATGGTTAAGACTTAGCCCTCGGTTGGTGGTGATTGTCTGTGGCTTGAATTAAGGACATATAACCCCTAGGCTTTCTAGCGCCCATATGGCGGGCTTTCTATTGAACAGTCGTCGGGCAGCTGTTATTCTAGGATAAAATGCGTCAATGGACGTGTGGAGTTTCTGATTGTCAATCAATTACTCCATTTAGTAAAGTACTTTAAGTTTAATTTGTGATATATTGATGCCTTTTGTTGTTCATAAAAACGAAAAAATATATTTGTCTTTTAATAATTAGAAACTGTATCTAGTTTATTTATGTATCCTGATAAAATCATAAAGAGTTCATTGTTATATACCGATTGTTTCAGCTAAAATTAAATTACTTTTAGGTGTATTTTCTCAACAAGTTTTACCAAGTAGTACCTAATTTACATAGACGAGGTATAAATATTTTATGTAGTTATAAGTTTTTATCTGTCGTCAAGTGAATTATTGTTTCTATGGAAATAAAGTTATTGACTTTTAAATATCTAAAAAATGTACTTAATAAATATCTAATATTATACTTAGTGTATAAAATTATATTAGACAATTGACTGATGGATAGGTACATATTTTGAAATGACAAAATTATGTTGTATGTGGAAAATAGCCTATGTAGTATTTTCTCTAGCAATTAGCAGACTAGCTAATTAAACATACTGTAACAATAATTGTTTATGACATTCTTGAAACATGCTGTTGAAGATGTGGTTTATCTAAACGTAAGCTATTTTATCATTATTTGTGTTTATGTGATATCAGCGATGTGAGAAAATCAGTGATGCCTTAACTCAGTGAATATTTTGTCAGTGAAAGCCTATTTGTAATAACCTAAGAGCCCGTGATGGCCAGACCTTCCTTTAATTCACAAGCGTGAAAATTCTTTCATGTGTATGTCTAACATAGGTAAGAATAACCCCCAAACATGAAACCTGGATCGCGGTTCCTTTGGGAGATAACAACCTTTTACCTGTTATCTCCCAAAGGAACCACGATCCAGGTTTCATGTTTGGGGGTTATTCTTACCTATGTTAGACATACACATAAAATAATTTTCACGCTTCAGAATTAAAGGAAGGTCTGGCCATCACAGGTTATTAGTCTATACTAAGAGCCCGGTCTGGCCAGACCTTCCTTTAATTCTGAAGCGTGAAAATTATTTTATGTGTATGTCTAACATAGGTAAGAATAACCCCCAAACATGAAACCTGGATCGTGGTTCCTTAGGGAGATAACAGGTAAAAGGTTGTTATCTCCCAAAGGAACCGCGATCCAGGTTTCATGTTTGGGGGTTATTCTTACCTATGTTAGACATACACATGAAAGAATTTTCACGCTTGTGAATTAAAGGAAGGTCTGGCCATCACAGGCTCTTGGTCTATAAGCTTAATCACTGAGAACGTATCTGTTTATTAAATCTTTAAGCTTTCTGGACTTGATAGTTAATTATTATGTTCAAGAGTACAACCGTACAACCACGATTCCTTGTATTGTATATTAAGTAAAGAATAGCAATTACGATCCTGTGCGTAAAACATGAACAAAAGCGAAAATGTTTTAACAAAGCTGAGATTATATAAAATTCAAATTTTGAAAATTAGAATTTGTTTTCTGACGGACGAAGGTCCGTTTTGACGAAAGGATGCGGGTTCGATTCCCGCCTCGGGATAATTATTTGTATGACCTGCATATCAAATATCGTTTGTCACTTAATATTTAAATTATACATGATGACATAAACTATTATATTGTAAGCTTCCAAAAAAATCCCTATTTTGAAACATATCGTAGGTATGTTTCCTTCTGTAATCAGTAATGTCTGCCTAATTTAATGTACTCGTATTGTGATGTAAACTAGTAAATAGGACCAATTAATGTTATGTAATGTACCTATAGTTAATGTTTAGTTTAGTAAATTACTTTTTGTACAAACTGTATTTAAAGTTTTTTTTTTGGTTGAATTCAACATGTGGTTTATACAAAACAGTTCATTTATTAAAGTTTATATTGTGCAACATCCAGTCTCTTTATTGAATATATCTGCATGATAAATTATTTAATAGGCATAAAAAATAGAGTAAATATGTTACTTACGCTCCTGAGACAACTTCCTCAACTCGTGTAAATTTTTTTATGAAAAAAAATTGTCAAGTGCTAGGATGACGTGAAGATTTTTCAGTTCATGTCATGTTTTGAGGTGACTTGCTTAACCAGTGTTCGAAAGTTTAACTAACCGGTCTTGTATTAAAAGGAAATTAGGTTCATTGAAATAATATTTATAGACTGACTAGCTTCCGCCCGCGGCTTCGCCCGCGTGGAAATAAATAGTAGCCTATGTTTTGTCTCAGGGTCTAAAGATTGTCTGTACCAAATTTCATCAAAATCGGTTGAGAGGTTTAGGCGGGAAAGCGTAACAGACAGACAGAGTTACTTTCGCATTTATAATATAAGTAAGGATTGAACGATATAGGGACACACGATACGATAATATTCCTAAAAAAATCATTTGACTGATAGAGTCAGTCCACATAAAAATCTCCAGATGTGCTATGTGCTATTTTACGTAGGTAAATAGCACATAGATCTTGTAGCTTAATTTGAATGTAAGTTTTCCTAGGTAAATGAAAAAAAATGTTAGTACGTAGGAACTTGTTACCCGTATCTACAATTTTTTTCATTTTAGTTAATCTGGGGTATTTAGAAGCAAAAATAAAATACACGAAGCACTTTCAACATTTATTTTGAAATAACATCACTACATAAATGGAATATAATAATTTATCTAACATCCATCAATGTCTAGCCGGTACGTATATTCAGAAAATGACTACTAATATATAACAACAATATGGCAAACCTGTCTGGGTAGACTAAGTTGATTACTTTAAATTTTCTACCTACTATTATGGAACAAATCGTACCTACATAGAGTAATAATATTAAATATAATTAATACTTGTACCTACACAAAATGACTTGCAATCAATCAAATGATTGAAAGGTAGTATTATCTAAGTTTTAATGAACCTTAATATTGAGACTAAATCCTCAGATATTCGCTACACAAAATACAGTATCCATGGTAAGAGTGTAATCGAAGGAACATATGTATGTTTATTAGATTAACTTGCGTGGCTTTGGCCCGCGTTTTAAGTACAGGTTAGACTTGTCGAATTAGACTTCACTGACTACATTATAAAGTAAACAAGATACTCAAATAGTTTCGTCATTTCTGTCTGTTTGCGGTTTTGCAAAGAGACTAAAAGTTGTAAGGTACCTTAAACGTTTCATGGTTACAAACACGCCGAGATAGCATTAGAATAAATTTTTGAATTTTTTTGTTATATAGATTGTCCAAGGGGTGGATTTTTTTGAATTTTAAATTTAACCGGATAACAGAATTGATAAGGCCTAATAAAAGCTGTATGCTAATAAATTTAGGCCCGCAATTTAAGCTTAACATCGAACGTCCACCGATAAAGTGGACAGATGCAGGCTGTTTTAACAGAAATAACCTGGATTCCTAAGGGAAGTTAATGTCCAGCGGTGGACGTATTACGGAATGTGTAATCACAGGATAATGACTCCATAAGTAGACTATTTGCAATCTAAGCTAAATATTCTTGATTAGATGGATAGATAATGAATATTCCTGATGGGTTTTGGGTCGTCATATAGAATAGACTGTCAATCCTGAATACAGAATCTTTTTCTAGGATTTTCACGGTTAATGGTTTAACAGTAAAGATTTAAAAGGTGCAAGATGCCAAATTGTCAGAATACTCTTTCGACAGAATACTATTTTTATCGGTCACACTCTTGCCAAACGTATACTGTAAATAACACATCTAACAAACTTCGGATTTGACGTTAAAACTGAAGGCGCAACACGCAGCCTGCCTAATGAATGTACCTATCCTTAATGCACTACCGTTTAACATTATTATATTATTAAGTCTCATGGACCAGTAAATAGCTAGAGAATAGAATTACGTAGTAATTTAGTTACTTTTTACATAAAGTTATATAGTAAAATATTTTATCACATCGAAAAGATTTCTACCGAGTACATTTCTACGGACATTTATTAAATTTAACATTTACGAAATAGATTACCTTGTTTATTAATTAAAGTGTTATTAAAGTCTGTGTCGCAGCAAAGTGGTATATATAAATACATATGTGGCAGTTTAATCTCTATTACAATAGTCTCGTAACTAAATATATCAACCGACAGTTTTTCATGAAAAACTTACAATAACATCACTAGTACACATAATAACTACCTTGAATAATGGCATATATTTTGCTGATTAACAAAATAGTTATAGTTTTAATATAGTCTAGTGCAGTAAATAATGGTCACAACAAATAGAATTTATTAATATAAGCTTTTTGGCTACAGTTTGCACAACAATAAAGTTTTAAAATTAGTTTTTATTTTACGACATTTAAAGCTTAAAATAAAACAATATTTACATACATAAAAGCTTCAATCACGCATTGAGCCTACTCTCAACACGTAAAAAACAATCAAATAATAAAATATAAGAAGATATATCACAGTCGACCAGCATTCATATTCATAAGCATAGTCTCGATTGGGCGGAGGGCGTTGAGGCCTGCGCCTGCGTCGCAGAGCTCCTTGCTCCGATGTCGGCTGATCGCGGCGGCCGCGGCGGCGCCGCACCCCTCTCTGCCCCTCGGGGGAGGACGTCGAAGACGACCTCCCATACAGTAATTCTCATACATGCCTAAAAGACGATCCTTCACCATTATCAACGCGCGGGGCCTCTGGCAGCGGTCTATTTATCATGTTACTTGGGGTACTGGCACTGGCAGTGTTCGAGTCCGTCGGAGAAGTCGGTAGAGCTGGTTTGTTATGAACGTTAATCGGTACGACGTTGTTGTGTAAAACGGCACGCAAGTACGGGCCGCGTGGCGCAGCTTGTTCCGCCACCACATCTGGGATGGATCCCAAAAGCATCCTCTTCTCTCTGTCACTATTCGCAATCTCAGCATAAAGGTGGACTGCCAAATCCTGCGGTTCAAAATATTCGTGAGCTAAAGCAGTCTCTCTGTAGTAAGGGGAGAGAGGCAGGAGCTGCATAATAGACGGAGTATCGGTTCCAACGCTTCTCATTGTCTTGTTGTTACGTCCAATGTGTGATGAGGGGCCCAGATATGGTAGTTCGTAGATGTTTTCTATTTCCTCTGGAGCTGCAGATCCTCCTATACGTGGTGAAGGCTCGTTAATCTTGCTTAGCTCATACAAATGCTCAATTGCTTCACGTGCTTCTACGTAGTTCTCTGGATTTTCAAGTTTTACTTTTAAATTTTCTAATAACTCTTTGGTAAGTTCCTCTGGTAGTGTTTGTGTAAATTGATCTGTAGTGGGCACTGCATCTTCATTTGTTGGAACTTGAAAACTAGACTCGTGCATTATGTCTTGAGCTCTGGACTCGTTGAGTCTATGTCTTTCAGAGTATTCATTGACTGACATCTGTGAAATAGATCTAGCGTTATCAAGACCCATGTTAGCCCCGCATGTACAAAATGGGCAGCACATAGTTCCAGATGAATTTGATGATATCAGAAAGTTCTTAATTGTAAGGCAATAACCGCGACGTCTCATCCAACGTATCAAACTGATCAACAGTGCAATCAAAATGCAAACGAGTATTGTTACTATTACAATGCCAATCACCTTTTTGTTTCGTTCTGAAATAATATTCTCTTCAATAGTTTTGTGTGGAAATCTCGGGTTTTTAATTTCAACCTTTCCAGTTTCAGATATAACTTTAAATTTTTCGCATTTTATTTCCGGGCTCTCTGAACAAACTTCGTCAATAAACTTTTTGAATAACATGTTCTGTTCTGGCACGTTGAAACATCTAGCAAAAAATTCATCGACGGTACAATAGCTTTCTGCTTCATATGATTCTCCAGATTCTTCTCCCAATACTTTGGCTAACCATTGACTGACATTACAATAACAGGGTTGTCCGTAATAGTTATTTGAATATTGTATATTTCGGGTGGCCGCAGCTTTTCCAATAAACGCTAGGCTTTCGGGATACATAGTTTCTATTTCGTTGTCGTTAAAAACTAGCTCGTGAATAGATGCTCCAGGTGCAGCAATAGCGTTTGCGGGTAGTTCATCAAAAGAATTTCTCTCCATTTGCAATTTGTTCCAGGACGATAATTCAAAACCTTTTTCCATGAATTTATGGAAAGTGCTATCTAATATAATAACTGAAGCTACTGTAGTGTTGATTGCTCCGCTTTGGATGTTATCAAATCTGAAATCACGAAATATAGTGAATAAGTTACATTTATTAAAAATAAAAATTACTACTGATATTGTGCATCAAATTACCTAGTCCGAGTAATGTTGATACTAGCTATAGCAGATCGTAATGCTCTCGAATCAATTTGATTGATGGTGCAATCTTCAAAGTTCAAGTAATTAATCAAGGAGTTTTGCGAAAAGGCTTCTTCTTCTATTAGATGTATAGAGCAATTTATCGCCATAACAACATTGTATGTATTGGCAGAGAATGCTCCCGTTCGAATGGCGTGAACATCGACTCCCACCATGAGCAATTTCGCAAGTGACGAGCCGAACGTAGATCTCGCAAACTCTGGGACTGTTGTGTTCTTCAGTTCAACCTGGAATCAAACGATATAATTAATGCATCGGTCTGATCACAAATCCATGTCCAACAATAATGTAAGGATTAAAACATTTGCTGCCGCGGCATTTATTTCGCTGTGCTCTATTTTAAGTAATAGTTTTACCAACCGACATTCCGGGTCCGTGTTCACCGACGTTCGCGGCGGTCGGCTCGAGGGTGAACGCGCCCGTGCCCAAAGTCAGCTGTTTCACGTCGGCCACGTCCAGTTTCAGTATCCAAGAGAAGGAGCGACCTTCCACAGTTACCGTATCGCATCTATGTATTGTGACGGATAGAGGCCCTGAAACAAACAGAATTACGTGTTTAAAATAAAACTTAACCATAGTAAATAGACATATCAATGAAAAACGGAAAAGTGAAAGTGAGAGAGAACGTAATAAAACTATTTTTTTAAATATAGTGTTAAAAGATTTTCTTGCTAAGGTTCGACGCTCTTTACGAGGATCATAAATTAAAATATTCTATAGTTTAGTCGCGTTAGTCATTATTCAGTGAACCTTTGCCACCAAGTTGAATGGCATATTTATAGACGCAAAATCTGAGCACTATTAACATGTTGCTCACATTTCAATAAAGCTATTAACATAATCGTTAGTGTCTTAAACGTGAGCAGTAAAGATAATACAAAAATATGATAAATATAAATACTCTTGCAGTTATGGCGATTAAGTTCATAATGATTCAGGTTCTTTTAACTGTACCTTGATTATTGTACCTACCTACTAAGAATAAGTCGTATCATATTCCTACTTCAACGTAAGGAACAAAGTATCAATACAAATGTGCATTTTATATTTCTCATTAAAAACAAGATAACCCTACTGACCATGACAAAACTGGTTTCATTTACTAGTAAGTGTGGTTACCTACGTGGTTTCTCATCTTGCTAAATATGCTGATTGAGGATTTCTGAATGCAGTATAAATTAAAGTAGTCGGCTTCTACCCAAGCTCGAAACAATGTAAGGAATATCAGGAATCTTGTTCCCGCTGAAACTTACAAAATTATATTTAATATCTAGATGGTATTTTGTAACTGTTATGGAATATCGAATTGAGCTGATTCTGAAATTTTGGAAAACATTAATACCGTGAAACACGTTTTATTTTGTCATTTACTTCTTAAATAAAGAAAAGTGAATTAAATGCTTCAGAACGTAATGTATGCATCACATTCACCTTCGCATACCTTTTGTTTCGCTACCGTTGTTCAGTAGTCGGTATACACAGTAGCCGGTCATGCTTATAACGTAATTGCAGACAGACCGCGCCGCACTATGGCCATTAGCTCAGCACGCACACCAACAAAAGCGTCGTACCAACCTAAATAATGTCTGCACTAATGCGGGGACACAGAAATAGTTTAGAATTAGTCATCAGAGCTTCGAGAATACGTTCGTAATGCCGCGATGCTGACTCGACTTGCGAAACTCTACATTGATACTGGCAGAGCTCTTAGAACACGACGTGCTTCATCCTGTTGCGAATTAATTTTTATATTGCCATTTACGTCGGATTTGTATATATTTTCCATAACTTACTTCCGTGTTATCTCATTGGACTTTAACAAATATAACTACGATTATTAGGAAAAACGGCTTATCGATTAATAATAATTTGTTATTAATGCAACACATAAAGAGTGACACTAAGTTTAAAGCATAAAAGTCATAGGAGCGACCCCTTGTATCGCCATGAACTTCAATGAACTTAAGTTTCCGAGCCAGTTTCGTTAAACACAAGTTTGTTGCATAGTTCGCAACATCTGTATGATTTTAAAGATGACTGAATTTAATCACTGTTCCCATTAAATAATTTTACAGTTTTTTTAGCTAGCAGCTAGCAGCTATTTAACATCTCTAAAATTACAAATCAACAAAACTGAAAGTAAGTTCTTTATCATTGTTGTAACTTCAAGTGTGGGTTTGTGATACGAAATAAAAGTGTTTTTAGTGCGCGATACGTGTACGAGTCGAGGATGCGTCATCCGAGCCGTCAATGCTCAGCTTCTGTGCACATGTTGAGAGTCAGTCATGTTGACATCACCCCTACGCATACGTTTATTTTACGTACTGGATTATTTAAAAGATCGTGCAAGTTTACCCTAGCGAAATGTATAATTATTTTACCACTTAATGAAAATACCTATCACAATACAGTTGTTTTGAAAGGAATCAAATTGACAGTTGTTTAAAATAAAAAATATGGTATATTTTTTCGTCAGGAGACAGACAAATAGACAATCCTGTTTAATATTTAATTCGCCATTTAATCTAACAATAATGACGTAAAAAAGTTGAGTCCTAAAAGAAAACGCAAAGCCCAAATTCTTTGAAAATTAATTTGACTTCGAATACATTTCAGAAATGCGGTAAAATGCCATATTCCGAAGGTTCAATCGTCTAATCCACGTAGGTTAAGCATTAAGTTAGAATATATAATATAGATAAGTAAGTATAGTTAAGGTTAAGTGGAGCACAATAGCTACTTCTAATAGATATAGAGGTGTTTGTCCTGTCGCGTAGATAACGCACAGCCTAAATACATACATAAGAATAACTCGTTCAATCATAGGTATACGATTAAATAATTGATTTACTGACCTATGGACCAACGCACAGCTACTGCTAGTACAGCTAAGATTTGGCATTGATTAGAAAATTGGGTTACCTCTGTAAGGTAAAAAGGAGGATTTGTTCACAATCACAACACATTTGAGTGTTTACTCACATATCTGTCAGAATTTTTCAAAATAACCCTTTACTTCGTATTATTTAACAGGTAAATTTATAAATTTTAGAACTATTCAAAATAATTCGCATACGTCATGATTTACCTAAGTAGGCTTACTTACGCGCTACTTGAATGAGGATAGTTCATATTTTAACAATAAAATATAACACAGTTGTGACAATTCCGCGGGTGTGTAATGTAAAAAAATATTTAAATTTTCATTTTCGAGTACCTACAAAACATAACAAAAGCGATACCGAGAACCACAGTCGCACATAAACATTTTCGAGAATATGAAATACGTATTCTATATGTATATCGTTTCACTTAATAAAGCGGTGTCAATTTACTGATAGAGCTTACCAGTATGCGGGTCGCTCTATACTCTAGCTAGGTAATTTAACTATGGTTTGTCGGCATTTCGAGAGTATAAGAGACGGCATGGAAGGTATGCCTCTTCCCAAATACTTAACATCTATAGTTCAATCTAGCGTAGGCTTTAATAGACTAAACTTTTTCATTAAACCGAATATGTACATGTATCGGATGACCAGAAATATACATTCTGATTTCTGAGTACTGGACAAAATGAGCTTTTATTTAACTTCACGTTATTTATTGTAGGCGTATACAAAGACAAAAAGCAATAAAGGCTGACCTTGAACCTTTAAAATATTGGAAACAGATATCAAATTGTTGCATCGTTTAATTAACATGTTTTATTCGACTGTGAATCATAAACACTTTCTCAATTAATTTTTTTTGTTAAAACAATGCGTTGTTTATAGATTACGTATATGTATATAATTTGACGTAACTAATGTCATTAGGAGTCTGTATTTATCTTTCTTTTAACATGACATTAGTATGACATTTTTTATAAATTAATTTTTAGTCATTGATATGACTTAGATATGTATTATGCAAACTATGGAAATAAATATTTGTGACTATGATGGTGGCGCGTGTCTCCAATCGAATGAAGTAAAAGGGAATTCGTATAATCACCACGCTTGATGCTAGGCGACTTGGTGATCGTATCAAGTTGGTACAGTTCACCTAGTAAAACTTATTACGGCACTTCAATACAAATTTATCTATTTTGAATTAGGTTGGAGTAAAATACGCTAGCGAATTTGTGGCGAGTCAGCTTGTATTAAATTCGTCCTAAAAATTTCATACAAATGGTTGACCTTTGACTCGTGATGATACACAATTGTTTTCACAGTGAACGTCAAATAAAGTATTCAATAAAGGTATCTATAAAGCCGACTTAAAATAAATAAAATGTATAGTGATGTTCCACTACAAAGGCATAAACGAATTTGTAGTGATACTGTTACAAAAGCGACATTTTTGTTCAGGGATGGCACTGCGTATTTCAAAGGCCATTGATGGAAAACTTGCTTAAGTGCAGTTCACCCGAGCTCTTTCCTCTTAAACTCGCTTTGTTACTATATTCTCTAATAATAGAATTTTATTCACTAAGGCTAAGCATGTCCTGTCATGATACACCTTCTAGTCTGACTATCTAAACAAAGGCTCCAGGTATCATGTTGTAAGTAAAAATACACTGACTTCCTTTTAAGCTAAATCAAAATATGAAGATAAGTTAATAGTTTTAAGTTAATTGAATCACAATACAATTTTAAAATATAAAACATTTTTTGTCAATTTAGTTTCGATTTAATATTTTATAGTTCTTAGAGTTAATTAGAGATTAGAGTTCTTAGAGTTATTGTATGTAGTAATGTTGTCTGAAATAAAATAAATTGAATTGAATTAACTATTTTAATTGTACTTTTTAATTCTTCTCGTTAAAAACAATGATTTATAATATAAAGTAGAGAATAAGATTTACTGCTGGTAAGATTTCATCCATCATTTCATTTGTTTGTCTAACACAAACAAAAACTGGAAGTTTTTCCTAAAATGTTTAAAATAAATAAATAAATAAAATGTAGTTTTTTGTGCCGTAGAAAGTTTAGTAAAATGATGTTGGTCTCCTGAGTTCGGACAGATGGCTCTAGATAGCCGATAATGCGACTCATCCGGAGATCCGAGACGATTGCCAAGCAACGAACCGGTTACTTTCATCTGAGCTAAACTAACGCAACGTACTGTTACAAACACATTACTCAATTTAACGCCAGAGATGATTCAATGACCTAACAGTGTCAGCATTGTGTTGTGTTATAGTTATCAAATCTAATGCGGTGTTGTACAAATACACAATGAATTAGGTCGATTAAATCTAGGAGTTTATCCGTAGCGTTTAAGTAAATCAACGCGAATTTAATAAATACTGACAGAAATATTATCTAGACTAGACTTTAGTTTTTTTTTCATCTTTGATTGTGGTCCACACTTTCGCTTTAGATATGGTTAGGTATTAGTTATAGCTGTGCCGCATAGAAAATTTCTTCTAGGAAACTTTATCGAATCGCTTTAGCGAACGCGAGTATTTCAAAGAGCTCACTTACCCTTTAAGTTTATAAAGGCGCTTTTCTCGAAACGGACGGTGTTTGAGTCTTCGATGTCCAAGTAAAGATTAAGGAGATTCAGGTTGACGGCGGCGGATTGCCGAAACAGAATAAGCTTGGCATCCTTGATGGATATTCCTCGCATGTCTTCGACGCCGTTGAAGGCGCCCGGGCTGAACATTATGCTGTCGGATCCCTTCACTAGAAGTTCGCTGGTCGACCCTGGCAGGTCCCCACTAGAGATGTCCAAAATCTGCAAAACGTGACAATAACATTAAGTAATTTTACAATTAGTCAAATGACTCATGTTTATGGTTAAATGAATCAAAACATAAGTATTTAAATTTAGAATCAAAAGTAATAAACGAATTAATCATCTTCATTTTCCAAGAATTGCCATAATATGGATCAGCTTTATTGTGAACGGAGTGGTGAGTGAGAAATGTCTTAAGTAGGTACTAAAAAGTAGATAACATCTTATAAAACTAGCAAATATTTATGTTCGTTAGGTTAGGTTATTACAAGTCCGAACTGGCACCACTTTTGGGTATTTGAGGCAAGCTGTAAACTTGCCGCACACCTCTCCTATTATACCCCAACTCGAAACTGATGACCTGGCTGATGAGAGCATGATTTTTAAGATGCTGTTTATCCTTGATTTAGTAAAAATTGTATTTAGTAGTTTTTGACTCATATCATACATTTTTTGAAGCCATATGCTGATTTGATCTCGATTACGTTTGTCTCAGTGCTGTCTACTGCAGCAATGCGTCCCTAATCATTTGTAATTGTAACCTTTCGAAGAACGACGATGCCGGTGGGCCAAAACGGAGGGTTTGAACAAGCAGATACGGGCTGCTGATTAAATTACGCTCAAACGCAAACGTATAAAACGACCCACCTTAGCTGTTTAGAAGCCATTACATTTCTTAGCTACTATTTTTATCTGTCCATCCTTGTAAAGTCTTATTAAGGTACAAAATGTATTGTTATCTTAACATTTGTTAAGATTAAGTAAGTAATTGTTGTTTCATGTGCATTGTTATTTGTTTTGTGTGGCTAAGAAAAAAGGGATTTTATAAAGTTAACGCGTTTCCAAATTTAAATTGTTACAATTAAATTGGCGACCGGTTGTATTTGCCTCACCAATGTCTCAAAATATTTTGTTATCAGCCGGCCGACCGCGGTCTCTTGGCATTAGTAGTTATTGTTATCGAAGTACTCACATTCAGGACAAAGATAATGAATGACTGACTCACAATATAGACCGACTCAGACATAACAATACCCTAAAATAAAAATATCTATTCTTTTCATGCCAAAATAAAAGTTAGGCTAATTTGTTTTACGTAGGACAAGTTCCATTACACCATAAAATTGTGCTTGAGTTATTCAAATAATACATATAATATAATGAGATTTATGCTCGATGTAATGTTTTATCTTTTAGTATATTTAACTATCGTTAAATCTGCAGTTTCGTTATTTATTATCTTAAAGATAAACAATATTAAAGAAATCTCTGTTCTACAGTAAACAAAATATAATATCCATATGATACATGTTTCTAAAAGACAATGACAAAGAGAGTCAAGTCATGATAATTAGAATTAGACCCAAATAACTATTCTTAGGTACCCGGGGCGATTTTATTCCCGTCTACAATTTAAATGTTAATTGTTTTTAGTCAGTACTCTACTTACGAGTACATAGGGTAAGGAGAGTATAACGTGCGCAATTGAAAATGAATTCTGTAAATGGCGGCGGGTAGGTATGGTACGATTGGCAAAACAAGGATAAAAGTATAGACAGCGATAGAGAGTGAGCGAGAACGCATGCGAGCGGACGCCATTTACAGAACTCATTTCTAATTGCGCACGTTATACCTACTGTAAATATACATAGATGTAAGTTTCGTTATTTATTTTTTACTGATATTATTAAAAACGTAGTTTTATTTGCAGTTTATAGTTAACTGTGCAATGTTTACTTCGTATATTGTATTACACAATAAACTGTTTTGTTACTAATTTTTTATTATTTATATAGAGCCATTTGCTTTCCATAGTTCTGATATAAATTATAAAAACATTATGCCATAAGTTATTTGGTGTTCTTAAAGTGAAAAAGTAAACATACAAGTAGGCCTATGCCTACTATAAAGATTGTATGTATACCTGCTAAAGTATTTAACAACAATAAGCCAGTGACGGAATCGCTCACTACTTGGACTTATTTAGAGCTCCATTGGCCTGGCTGGAATCTACCCGCGTCCGAAAACACTCGTTTATAAATGTTTGAACTACAAAAGAAACTCGAAGAAATGACACGTCCGCTTGAACGTACGCGACGCACCAAAATAACTTGCCAGATCGACGTCTTTCTATTATTATTGGGTCATTCTAATAAGAATTTAGTTTAATACTAGATTTCCACCCGCGCTATGACCGAGATTTAATTCATTTTCACGCGCTATAATGGAGATGGAGTTTGAAGTAGTTTTTGCGTGAAAGAGTAACAACATCATTCTTACAAACTTTCGCATTTATAATATTGGTAGGATATTTCGTGTTTGTATTAATCGACTGGTTTGTATAACGCAATGGCTGCTTTGTTGTGAATGTTGTGTGTGTTCTCAGTTTTGAAGTTCATACACATGCCCTTGTATGGGAGACCGTGTTTCTGAGTCAGTCATTATAGCGAGTTTCGTAATTTCTTCTCAGCAATTTTATGGCACAGTGGGTTTTGTGAAACAACAGTCAAAATATTAATATTAAACTTAAAAAAATGTGGCTACATGTTTCTTAGATGCTACTCTTTTATCTGAAGAAGAATCAAATAACAATCTCATAATAATGGACACCATTGTTCTATACGTCATTGATCTCTTTTTTGCCATATTGTTTTCTGCCATCCCGGCTCTTGAATAGATGCTAGTAGATAACAGATAAGAGCTCTTTTGTACCGCTCTAACATCAGAACCATTAAATGCTTACCATTATAAATCTGCTACAACAAGTTAGTAGGATTTGTTCTATAGGTAATTTAGTTTAGTGACTTATTATTGAAAGAACTGCGAATAATTCGACTTTGATAAAATATTGTTTGTTATTTTTAAAATATATTGAAGGAAAGACAGCCCTGTGGCTTTGCTCCAAATAAGTGATTTTGCGCGGTAAAAGATAGGTTCTGTATTAGTCATTAATAATGAATTGTATTTTAAAACTGTAAATATGGTCGCAAGCTATTATAAAGTCGGCGCGAAACCAGTTTTAGCGAGAGTACCTTATTTGCATTGGGGTACAACTTGCTACGCAATATATGGGTCGCCTGAGCAGCTGGCTGCATCGACGAATCAGCCAACACAAGGAGACAAACATATTTTCATTTTGACATTTATGACACTTGACTTTCAGGTCAAGAAATATTTATCTTATAGCTACATCATATAATATACTAAGTATAATATACAGTACCTATCTTCAGTTGTGATTATGGTTAGCAGAAATGCTTATGTTTAACGCAATTCTATTGAACTAGCAGACCCGCCTGCGGCTTTGCCCTATCTATTCCCATGTTTTCCCACCTATTAAACCTTCCCTGGGCTACTACGACTATTTTAAAACCAAAAGCACCTAATTATTCTTAGTTCTTGAGTTTAAGATTACATACGAATAGTGGCATTGATTTTTTTATATAGAGAATTACGCACGGATGTTAAAACAATGTACGTCTCCCTTGAATTTCATGGGACATTATTACTGAACAATAGTAGGTGTGATCTCTGTTCCGAATGTTAGGCATAAAACCGTTCAACCATTTACCAACTGAATCAAATATATTGATTTGAATTTAGTAAGTTTTGCTGAAATGAATTAACTGTGTTAGGTATATATTTGATGGCCGTGTTGGCTAAGTGGGAGCACATCCGCTCTATGTGCACATAGATAAACACGTGAACCTAACGTAACGGTGAAGGGAAACATCGTAAGGAAACTGGCATGTTCTAAAGTTCAAACTTTAGAACATGCCGGTTTCCTTACGATGTTTCCCTGTGACGTGTTATTCACCAACCCGCACTTGGCCAGCGTGTTGAATTAAGGCCTAATCTTTCTCGTCAAAAAAAGTTCCTGTGTCCCAGAAGTAGGAACGTAAATAAGGTTGATGATGATATATTTTATGATATATTTATAAATGTATTTGTGGGGCCGTTTACTTGAACCAAGCACGAACAGTCTGTCAAATTTGATAATGAGGAAGCACGGTGCCTCTTTCAAGGACATATAAATCTACCAAACAGTTATTATGTCTAACAAAAGTTCATTACATTTCTTCCAAAAATTGTGATGAATTAACCCCTTTTCCGGTGTATGTACTTAGTTTAAGAACGTTTAAGTAAACTCCTGACCTCTGGCTATTCACCTCCTTCATTGAGCTTCAATTAGCCAGATTTGAGCTCCAAGGAGTTCAATTCGCTAGCTCTAAATTTTACCTTACTCAGAGGATTTAAAGTCTTTATTTGTATAACAACATTGCATTATGATACAGTGAGCCAGAGTTCAAAGGTTCATAACTATGACAGCGAACAAAGACGACTTTATGACTTGCGATGTTCGCAATATTCTTTGTTACCATATTTTTTAAACTTTCTTAGCGTAATACATTTGTACTTAGGAATATCGATGTTTAATTTAACGATGCTTCGTTAAAATAAATGCTTTTAAACCAATTATATGGTACTTTATTGACAACTTTCCTTTAGTTTTTATAAACCTGAAAGGATCCTTTACGCAACAATAAATGAATATTGCTGGACAATTCATACAGCAACATCTAGCCCCTTGGTAAGCTAACAATAACCAAAGCTTGATAAGTTATGTATACATACATACGTGTAGTATAGTGAAAACAAAATACGAAAAATTATATCATGACTTTTCTGTCTAAATAGGTTATGAATATAATTTTATCTACTGTGTAATTAATTAGTATGCTTTTGTCGACATTAAAATGTAGTCAGACACACACGTTAATTGTTATGAAATATGAAATCATACCTAATTAATCTATATTATAGAACTATCTTTGACAATGTAAACATTTTATTTATTTATTTATTATGATGTGTCAACAGGTTATGCATTATGACATGTATAAAATTTCTTAAAAACTAGACTAAATATAAATGCTAACATAATTATAGACACATACAACATGCACACTTTTACAAAGCAAAGCAACTATGTGGGAGCATTTACTTTAGCATGTATTCTTTTATTGGTTCAATTAAATTTTATCATAATAATGTATATGTTATGATGATAAATTCTTCAAATACAATTATATGCGAATTTTTTTATTAAAATATATTCCTACTCACCAAGAATTTTTAGTTAATTTATATCATGACGACGGTTTTCTACCACAAAATAAATTGTCATAATGAAGGTTTTTAAAATTCCAATTTGTATTATCTAATATATAAAATTCTCGTGTCACAGTTTTCGTTGCCATACTCCTCCGAAACGGCTTGACCGATTTTGATGAAATTGTTTGTGCTTATCCGGTATCTATGAGAATCGGCCAACATATATTTTTCATCCCCCAAAATGTTAGGGGTAGTCCACCCCTAATTTTTTTTTTATAAATTATTTATATGGCAAAACAACGTTTGCCGGGTCAGCTAGTATATTTATATAATTCATGGTGAGTAGGAATATCTTTTATTATAAAAATTCGCATAAGTATGTTTTAAAAATATTTTTTAATGTGATGGAAGTAAGTTTTTTAAACTTTACACTAACCTCAATTGCCGAATCACTTTGAGTTCACCACCGCCATCATAATGATCTACTTCTACATGGAAAATACCGCAAAACCTTTTACGCATAATAACTAACATTATACACCGCTTACAACGGCTAATTATTCTGTTAATAGCATTTTATCTCCAGGTGATGTTTTCATTAAATATTATAAATTTTACCACAATGTATTTTCATTTAAAACTATCTGACGTAAATTATTTGAAACTAGCGATCTGACCCATCCACTTTAATGACTCTACCTATTAAAAAAAACGAATCAAGATCCGTTGCTTAGTTTTAAATATTGAAGCAAAATTTTTAAAAAGACTTTATTTTGTTTACTATTTAGTGGTATGCAAAGTAAAAATGGGTTATTAGTCTATCCTAAACATAAAGATCCTCAAAACAAATGGGTGTAAAGTTTCAGTTACATTAAATACCTAATTTTCAAGTCACGAAAGTAGGTCAAGTTATATACCGAAGGGCGTGAAGGAAGCGAAGTAGGCATTTGGGCGTAACGCGCCCTTGAGACCCGAATTTATTCGGCTACCCTTAAATAAGGGCGGGTACTGTTCGTAAACCACTCCCCTACGTTTCTGTAATATTACACGGGTATCCTGTAAGTGTATTTATTTCCATCTAAAGAAAACGTTTATATGTATTGCGAATACAAGATAAAAGAGGCCTAAGCCATGAAGAGGAATATTGACGGTGCATTAACTACAAGTTATAAGTTAATATAAAATTCAGGTCCCTGCTGTACAGGAGCGGTATTCATATTTCCGCGTTCCCTAAGTACAGAGCACAAAATGTTCGCTATATTCGTCTCTAGTTACTGTTTGTTTATGAAGGCACAGTGAAACAGGCAGGGACTAAAGTTATAACGGCATTCCTTTGACGTCATATGGCCCGTACGTATGCGAGCCCACGACATAGGCAGCAGGATAAACATCAGCTGTAAAAGTGCTAGTAAAAGTTACCTCGGAAGAAATTTTAACCAAGTACTGTATTTCGTGCTAGTGTAGTACTTTTTATACAATTTACTTTATATTTATAAAGTTAGTAAATAGTATGAAAAACAAAGGTTTAGATTTGCGCTTTTATACCACTCTTCTATTAAGTACTATTTTCAAGCCGAAAATACGGCGTACTTATGTAAATTAAGTGTGTTCTACCCATCTAGCCTACTAAACTATACGTACTAGTTCTCTATGAGGGCTGGGTTCTGAGCTGTCGACCTCGCGAGGACCAACATCATCAAAAAAGTAATAGACAAATTCAACGATAGAATTAATTCCACGAAATCTACTTAACTATCGCCCACTGGAGATCAAACCCACCCTGAGTTCAATCCTCCGGATTAACGCTCTATTGTGCAGCATTGCGTTGGTTTAGTGGATTTTTTCAATGTTATTTTCTGAAGTTTGTAATCTGATAAGCTTAGGTACTACAAAAATCATAAAAAATTAAAACCTTTAATATCAAATATTTTTATTAGTACCTAGGCAAAGATATTTTTTTGGAATGGAAACGGAAAAATGGTTTTCGTATAACCAAATTGTTGATATTGTTCTGTAAATTCTACACTAATTACAAACCCACATCGGTTAAAAGGCTCATTTCTCCTCTCCAAAAGAGATTTATTTTAAAGATTTATAGATTTTATTTCCACAAAATCCTAAGGATCACTTGGAGAACAATCATACATACGAAATCTTTTTCTTCGAAGCTAAAACAAAGACGCTTCGCTCGCTCATTCGAAAATATAAAATAAATACTTAACTCCCTACTAGCATTGTTATTCCATTTTAAGAAAAATATGTGTAATGCTATTTTACCAATGCATATTAATTCGATTATTCCAAATCCGATTATATTGTAATTGGCTAACTCATTAAGATTAACCTGAATTAATTAATGTTTTGTTTTACCACAAACTTTGATACATTTTACAGCCGAATAGTATATTTTGAAACCCGGTTTCGTTATTCTCAACTTACTTGTGGTTTGTTCAAGGTTTGTAATCTAAGTTAGTCCTTTTCATGTAAGATACAGTCAACGGTTTTACCTAGACGAGAACATGATGACGACTAATTATTATGCTTATGGGATTAGAGCTTGGCCCGTTAATGCGCGGCGAATGCGTATGGTGAAGTGAGCTCCGGTCGCAGGAAACGATCTCTCATTACGTTTTTTTATGGCTTGTCCGTTGCTCCCGCCGACTTTGCCCGATGCATTCTCAATGCTTGTTGGAAACCGGCTTAATATAGTGTCACGATTATCTTATCCTACCGAAATTGGAGATTTAATAACAATAAAACATTAACCGACATTTACCAATCGTATCTTTAATGTATTAGAACTGTGTTTTAAAGGGCTTTAAGAAGTTTTTTCAAAGCTGCGCGAAAAGAGGTTTTCAGGTTGTAGCTCCATTACAACTTTGCTTCTACTTTGCTTTGAGAATTTCGCAGAGAAATTACCATTCATGAGCTTTTACTTAACGTTTCCTTGTAAACTAGGAACGCTCTGAAAACAAACGTGCCTAATGATAAAATAAATATTTTGTTTTATAAAATTAACATCAAAATAGCATTTGCTAAAATGTGTTGGAATCGTATCCATTTTGAGCTTGTTAATTCATATAATGTAGAGCCACGTAAGCGTGTAAGCATTGCACTGCATGCAGATGCTACAGAGACATGTGAATGAGATGCATAGACAATAGACGAGGGATATGGTGCTACATGTAATTAACTTCCTGTTTTACGCATCGGTTCGGACTATTCGTGTTTGCTTTGTTGTCTATCCGTCCACCGCTGACTTCAAATATTTGTTCCAATCATTTATACGTACGCACGTATTGTTACAATCATTTATAAGTATACTTTAATTCTCGTTATTTTAATTAAACGTTACAATTTTATCGGTAAGCATTTAATATTTAGTTAAATTCATACCTAATTATAAATTGGAAATCCACCGAAGCGCAGGCCGTAATCTTGTTATCCAATTTAGTTTTGAATCATCGTTCTGTTTGAATTCGAACAAAACATGGACACATTCGTAGGCTTTTGCGGTTTGGGTGTAAATTTGCTTTAACGCAGAGCCTATTACGTGTTACTTTAATTACGGATTTCATAATTACATAGCGATCAATTGTGAAATGTCAAATCAATGAAAGTTAATATGTTTTCAGTTTATCCATTGCAAATAATGACCACAGACCACATCATTTACAAGTTATAATTATTTCCATCTGACGCGAAACAGTGAACGACTAGATGTTTTATATGTATATTTTTGGAGTTATGACTTCGTCTAATTGCTTATTTTAAATTATTAAATAAATTAAAAACTATTGCTGGAAAACTCACACAGCATCATTGTATTTAAATATAAACCGTAGTGGTTTGAACAACATGTTTTTAAGCTTATAACTAAATATAATTTATCATGATAAACCCGCGTTTATAACGCACCGAAAGCTGCGTCCACCTCATTGAGTTGACACACTCATTGATTTCCTGCACCCGACTGCTAACGCTTATCTGACATGTGTATAGTGGCCTTAATATCGACAATGATGAAAATATTACCATGTTATAAGAATATCGATCTATCCGTAAATAATACTGCAATCAAATACATTTTTCAGTGTTATTGATGTTGTCGTTTACTTAGTGATTACAAAACGTCTTATCAAGAAGCTAGCATTTTGTCGATGAATTATTGCAAAATACAGGTCATAGATACCTATGCCACGCCAATCAGAACATTATATAACCTCTCGACAAATAAATAACCATCCCAATGATCGGTGAGTAAATTTTTTATGATAAACTCATTATATGTAAGATTTTTTTATTAAAATTTATTTATTTAAAATTTTTTCAATATTTTTGTCTTTAACCCGAAAAATAATAATAAATTACCACATGCATAGCCTTTGTTGATGTGTCATGAAATGAAAATGACACGATTTTACCGTTTTTCTTTATAATATGGATTCCTTCATGCGCAATTTCAACTTAAACTTGACAGGTTCTTGATATACAATTAGACATTCATAACCACCCCTATTTACGTTCCCACTGCTGGGACACAGAAACTTCTCTCTTGACTAGAGAGGTAAATTGTGCAAATCCCGAAAAAAAACATTTTAATTTCACCGCTACATTTATTGTAACGAAACCACGCCTGAGCCTAGCCTGTATGAAACTAAATGAAGTTAAAGGTCATCTAGTTATCTTAAAATAAAATTCCACAAACGTGTAGGAAGCTTAGTTCAAAAATAATTGACCTAGCTAAAAGTAAACCGAAACCTGTTGGATTTCAAATGATAATATTGTTACCGATAATATCATATCGTATTTTGTACGTGAATAATGCACCTATTTTACCGCGGTAAAAGTCTCTTATTATAATTTTTTGTCCGGAGGCGGGAATCGAACCCGCGACCTCAAGCTTCGAAGGCGGACTTCCCCCGCTGCGTCACGGTCGTCAAACTATAAACGCCGGGAATACATAATGATTACTATATACACCATTAGTGATCAAGAAAACGGTATGATATTAAACATTTTCTCTAGCCTAGTTTTTTAATAAGATCAACGAAATGCCATCAAGTAAACAGATTCAAATAGCTCATACAGGTTTGAGTACTAAAATAATAATCTGTAGCTTTATTTTGTTAGTTAAAATATATTAAGTTTGTATCGCCTTAAACATTTCGGTCCCACGAATAAAATGCCCTTTTGTGTCATAGCAGGTAGTTTCCCCTAACCGTCTACCAACATAAGATTAACTGCAATTCTACTATTTAGCTTTAAATTTACACATTATGGTAGGTAGCTAACCTACTGTTTTATTGTAAAAGCGTTCTTATTTTGATTATTACGTTAATTATTTTGATTATTCTAATCACTTTATTTTTAACAAAGTGAAAGGATTGTCAACTTCTTTCATAGTTACAGAAATGTACCTTGTGATATCGTAAGTACATAGAGAAAAATAACGGTAAAGAACTAAATCTCGTATGCAACATACTTTTAAATAGCTCTTACATGAATGAAAGATCGAGAGTTATTTTAAAATTGATACATAGCGGTGTTCTCTTGTTTTAGTTATTTATTGAACTTTCATCATAAAAGAGGCATGGCGGTGTATCACGTCGACGTGTTTTGAATTAAAATAAACAGCCCTTCCGTATGCAAGTTTACCTACCACGGCCATCCTGTGTTATTTTAAAGAACTACAAGAGCTAAACGCAGTTATATTTTTTCGTTTTATCGAAAACAGTGATTATGTTAACACAATTGTTCGTATGACAAAGGAAGTGAGTTAAAAGTTAGCACTTACCTTGTCCTTTGGAACATTGCAGTTGACTTTCGTGTAAGCGGGATGTATGTCTTGCGTGCAGTTGCAGTAGTCCAACAAACACAGGCCTTTATTCACTTTATCGGCTCGAGATGCAGAAAGGAACGCAACAAGTACGATGAACGCGGTGAGACGCGACATTTTGCCGCGCTCGCGCTCGCGGGCGTTGTGTGCGGGGATCATGCACCGACTGACGGTGACGGCGCGGCGCGGCGGCGGCGGCGGACGGGGCGAGGTGCACAACGCGCTGCCGAGAACCCGGACCGCCAACTAGTGCTGGGACGCGTCCAATTATACGCGTCGATGATGACTCCTCATCTCAATAATTAACACTCTACTAATTACAAATTTGCACAATTTGTCTATGAAATTATTAAAATTCTATCAAATTTGACTAATTAAGTGTACGCGACGCAGTAATTGAACTCTAAGATATTACATACGTTTTTCATTAATATGGAATTAGAACACCTGGTAGCGTTCTACAGTGCCACCTAATCGATGAATTATAACAACAGTTGTTGACTACATTATAAATGAATGAGATAGTCGACAAGTTGGAATATTGCTCAGACGGAATATTAGCAGGCTACATTCGCTGTAAATAGCTTATAACAAATAAAATGTTATTTCATTAATTAATTAATACAACGCCATTAAAACGAAGCGAGAGGGAATTTTCTTATACCATAACACCCCTATTCACGTTCCCACTGCTGGGACACAGGGACTTCTCTCTTGACGAGAGAGATTAGGCCTTAATTCACCACGCTGGCCAAGTGCGGGTTGGTGAATGACACATGTCCTTCAAACTTTTTCCAAAGTTCTCAGAACATGCCGGTTTCCTCACGATGTTTGCCTTCACCGTTAGAGCACGTGTTTATAAAGCACACATAATTTTCCAAGAAGAAAAATCAGAGGTGCGCGGCGGGGTTTGAACCCACGACCTTCGGAATGAAAGTCGAGTGTGCTCCCACTTAGCCAACACGGCTCTTTTTTTATAATTTCCTGAAATTCAAAAAAATAATTTTAAAATCAGCAACCCATGTCATAACATTTGCTCGCTGCTTTGCTACGTGTAATGGTGATTGTTTTTAATTTGGATAATTTATTTTTATGAGCGCACAAAGCCGACTGCAATAAATATCGTGTCTGAATTCAAGTGAGCAATAAATTACAGATTAATTGTCGATATTACGTGATGGACAACACTAGATGCGTCAGGTTCAGTGAATGTCAGCCGGTGTTCGTAGCAGGGTGCACAAGGAAGTCTTGTCTGCGCAACACTATAGCCACTTACCATTTTATTCCCCAAATAATTTGACAATTTTGTAACAATCTGCATGTTTTTTTACTGAGTATGAATGGTTTACTGGATGACTGTATATTTTAAGGATTTAAGTATAGTTGTCTTTATGTTTTTGCTGAGATTATTGCATAAAGTAATTACAAGTATCTACGTAAAGTATAATATAATATTAAAAAATATTGTTTATTTTATTAAAAACTATTCTCCTCTCAAATTTTCACAGGATTTTAAAACCACAATTTGTACGTAATTATTTAGTATAAGTTATTTCATTGTGTCTTGCTCATTAATTAAATAAATAATTATGATAATAATAACTGAATATAATAAAATGTTAAATGATGGTTAATTAGTTAAGTAGCGTGTAAGATCATTATATTTTAGTAGACAATTCACCATCATTACTGTTTTAGGTTAAGTAATTGAAGCAACTCTATCATCTATCTATACTGTTACCGACATAATAAAGATCTTTTTTTACACCTTCTTGTTCTTGTAAAGTCTACTCTCTTAATATTTTGTGTCGAACCGAAAAAAAACTATTTCATCCATCCATACGTCCTTTTATAAATGTTTTTTTTTTGTGTTTAAATATTTTATTGTATGTTGTATGTTGAACCGAATATTATTAATCACTAGTACCTAATTAATAAACATTCTCGTAAGCTTGCACCTTTGGTCCCTCAGAACAGGATCTGCTGACTATCTACTTATTTATTTTTATAAGCGACACAAAACACATCACAACGTATATAAAATAAAAAGTAAAATATAACAGTTTTAACTGCTGATACATAAATATCTTCATTTTTTAATACATGCCTGCTGCGAAACAACAAATAATGTTTTCCTTATTTATTTCCATACGTTCGATGCCAGTGCGAACACAACGAGATAAACTGCACTTAATCTTTTAAAGTCCTACTTCAAGCCTCTTATATTGTATCAGATAATTGTATTGACACAGCGACGGACAGGCTCTATTAGACTATTGAAGAAACTGCTCTAAGATACTCTACATCTTGCATGAACTGTATATTGTAAACGTTAATTTGTATCTGTGTGGATTTATCCTTACGAAGCTTATTTTATTCATTATTACACACAATATTCTGAGATTTAAGTAAATAAAATCAATTTTATTTATTTATATATCCACAGCCCCTGAAATTTTTTTACCTTGCATGATTTGATTCTTTGCGGATATATCGTGGAGACTCTTGTTTATTATATTGGTAATTACATATGTGTTATTTTTGTTTGTTTCATATTAATTTACAGCATTCTCCTTTTAAGGCTGTCTAAAAACCCTTATGTTAAAATTTAATATCGCATCTCGCTACTTGCCAACTCCAACAGGTGACAACTTTAAATCAGTGTTTGATTTCTGAGCAAACGGCAATGCTGAGTTGTTGCTGTTATAGTAACTGCAACACAAAAACCCTATCTTTTCTAACATATTTTTAAGATAATGTATTGTATGTATGTGATTGAAGTTTCAAATAAACTAGAACAAGTTTAAATTAATAATAGAAATAATTATTATGAATTTAAAAATATTCTCCTCTTTATTTCACACAAACATCTGACATGTGAAAATCGGACATAAGATATGCATGTACTGTGCGAATGTATTTGATTAAGCTTATAAACGCACTACTTTCATATTGAGATAAACGGGCAATACTCGTGTATCATACTCGAGCGAGCGGTCGTGATCCGTGTCCTTGCAGTGTTTGATCCTGAAGAAGTCCCACGTTTTGGGACGATTCGGTTGATCTAAATTCAACGTTAAAAAGGTTCGTGTATTGCCCGTTTATCTCAATATAAAACGAGAACAAGTTTTAATTTATAATAAAACTAACTATTATGAATTTATACTTGTTCTCCTCTTCATTGCACACAAAGCTCTGTCATGTGAAAATCGGACCTAAAATACCTTGCATGTACATTCAGCCAAAAATGTGGTTACCCTACGGTTGTGGTTCGTTTGTACGTCAGTTAAATTATGTTCGAAAAGTCAACCTTAGCGATCATTACATCTCACAGAAATTTTTGTGAAAACTGGTAGACCACTTTCTTGGCTGACTGTACAGTGCGAATGTATTTGATCAAGCTTATAGACTAAGAGCCTGTGATGGCCAGACCTTCCTTTAATTCACAAGCGTGAAAATTCTTTCATGTGTATGTCTAACATAGGTAAGAATAACCCCCAAACATGAAACCTGGATCGCGGTTCCTTTGGGAGATAACAACCTTTTACCTGTTATCTCCCAAAGGAACCACGATCCAGGTTTCATGTTTGGGGGTTATTCTTACCTGTGTTAGACATACACATGAAATAATTTTCACGCTTCAGAATTAAAGGAAGGTCTGGCCATCACGGGCTCTTAGTATATTATCCTCTACGTTAGGATAAAGTGGTCAAATAATGTGTGTATCCATTGTCAACAGGTGTGTGTCCACGGAAAGGCAGTTCCTGATGGACCTGATAGGGGGGGACGAGAGCACGGCGGGGGGGCGGCTGGCGCGCTGGCTGGCGCCCACGCCCCGCGTTGAACCCTCCAACTGCGAGATCAAGGGCCCCGCGGCGCCGGCACACCCCTCACAGAGGGTCATCCTTCCCATTCTCATACGGGACCAGTATGGAGAAGTGGTGGCTTCCCCCTCGCTCCTGGTTAAGGTGAGTTTTGGACTTCATTCACTTTTCTTTTCAGGTTATTCAGGTCTTTGTTCTATAGAGCGTGGAGCTATCTGAAATCCTAAGACAATTAGCGGACAAACAAACAAATATTTATTTTCCAACTTAAAAAATAGGTACAAAAAAACAAATACAAATATAAAGACACATTTGTCGGAAAAACTAACTCTATCTCAGCATAATCTTGGACGACTAGCATGCTAGTGTCCAACGCTGATAGCAGCAGCTACTAGCTTCAATTGTGTATTCCTTAAAACAATCTAGGAATAAAAAATCATAATTAATATTAATTTGAACCGTCTATTCATTTAGATGTCTTAAAAATTTCCAAGAGAATATAAGTACAACTTTTCTTCCATCATAAAGGCTATGAGAATTTTAATGAGATGCTAAAGTGTATGTGTTTACGTAACAGTTCTAGGAAACCTATCTGTTAAGGTTGTTACATCTATAGCACAGATAGCAGAATGCTTGGAGTCATGGTCTTCCATAGTACCTACAGTTCAACACAAGTAAGTTCTGTGCTGACCTCGAGAATTGTGTTATGGTCAGCGAATCCTAGAGTTTTATCACATCTGTTTTACTAATAGGAGTAAATTAAAAGCTGTGTTCTGAATATTTAAGCATGTAACGTGTTGATTTTGAAATTTAATCCTGTTTTCTTCCTTGAGAACTTCAAATCAAGTTGAATTTTGCTGGAAAATAAATTCAAAAACAATTCAAGTTTAAAATATAAAAAACGTTAAATTGAATACTACGTTAACGGTTTAACGTTTTCTAAGTTACGTGTGCAAGTAGGTATTGGTTCTACTGTTCTTGATTAAAACGACTTCGTGTATGAATTAGAAATGTTATCGATTTTGTGAGTCGACATTTGATAGTCGTTATAGCATTTCTAAGGGGTAATAATTCAAAAATGTCAAAGTTTTACATTTTTACTGTAGTTTTTATTTTATCTTCCATTTTTTTATAACGAGTTAGTTAAATTAACAAGACAATCCATATTTTCCAAAACTACACAGCCAATTGAAATACAATTTAAAAGATACGTATATATAATGATTAGTAACTTTCCACCCTGCGGCTTCGCCCGCGTTTTACACTTTCCCGCAATTTTCTTTGCTATAAACCTCACGGAGCCCGGGACCTTTTCAACGAATGCAAAACCGTGGAAATCGGTTAGTGCGTTCTGGAGTTATAGCGTCAGGAAGGAAAACCCGACTTATTTTTATATAATGTATAATAATCAGTACGTAATTTACTTGTTAAGTTCAATAAGACAAAAATTTGGCTGGGGCAAAAAAGAAGTTGTAACAAATGATCAAACGAACCCTAAGACCGATCCTAAAATTTAATTAGTGTGCATGCTCTATTGACTAGACTCTAATAATGCGTAATTTAATAGAGAAGGAATGATAATTCCTCAAATTCTATATCACGTTACACCCTTGAAAAAATTATGAGTTCTACTTATGAGTCTGCTAACATTCATAGTTTCTGAAATTAATTGATCACGAATCACGCCTTAGTAAATACATACTTACAATGCGAGAAATTGTTGTTTTAAAGCAGTACTAGCTCTAAGATTGGCTCAATTAAATTTAGGAAAAACCTTTCATTTTGATATAAAAATTATAATTTGAACATAGTATAGATACGAAAGCGGAAAACCCATCAGAATTATCAAATGATAGAGTTAAAATAGGCTCATTAATGTCTCATTTCCGTATTAGTCTTAGTTTGAAGTATCTATTCATGAAATGGAGCCTTTGAAATTGTGCTCAATGCAACTAGTTTAATTCTAGAACTTACGATTACATGCAGGAATTCTATTCACTGTTCTGTGAGTTGAGCTTGTGTTAATTGATTGCGAGAGGGGTTGCGATGAATCCGCACTCCATTCGGCTAATGCCATCAGGTGTCCTTTGAGAGTACAGACGACCACCTCAGACTAAACTTTAGAGGTGTAACTTTTACAGTACTTTTTTAATGCACAAAGTTCTGTCTGCATTAAAACTTCTGATTTCTATAAATCATTCATATGGGTCGGTCTTGTTGAGATTATCTACGACGCGACGTCTGTTTTAGATGGAGTTTCCGATACTGCAAAACTATTCTGTTACCGTATTTTTCTGAATAAAATTGTAAATTGTTACATATGAACACAACACAATCCGTGGCACTGGTCTCCCAAATGTAACTCCTTCTAAAGATATGCCTCAACATTAGCATGAAAACACTGAATCGAACTGTAATGGCAATTTTTTTTATGAATTTACAATAAAATTATATATATAAGTAGTAATTTACATAGACGACTCATAAAATATTAATTAAGTAATTAGTTTTTTCTGCCGTGTAAATCCATGTTTATCTTTGTGTTTCTATGTAAATAAATTTCTTGACTTTTACATTATGTCTGTGGTCCCTGAAGAAATTCTCTGCAGTTTTGTAAATCTCTAAAACGTTCGACGCTAGTTTCAATATTGACTAAAACAAAACTGTGCAAACACCATAACGAAGTTACAGGCTGGACGAGCCTCGCGGCAAATGGCAACCTTCTATCATGTTACATTTAGAAACTGTCGGTTGCCTGCAACTATGTATGTCTGGACTTTCTGAATAAATACGTAGTTTTCATGAGCCTAAACTAAATATGAGTTGAATTTAAGGTCCCAAATGTCCAAAAAACTTGCCTTTTGAACATAATTAGGGGATTAGATTAGGAGCAAAATCTGTATAAAATGTGTGTAAAATTAAAAGCATGAGTTCGAAGTTTAAAATGCTTCTTGTTATAATACTATTTTTCTTACGTAATTTATGCTGAAGTATTTTTTGAAATGCAAAGGGCAGGTAATTATTAAAGCGTCGAGATCAGCTTTACTTAATTATATTAGACATGATGTAAAAAAGTTTCACTTTTAATATTTCTTCTGAGAGCTTTTATCGATCTTGTCTATTCTATTTCTGCCTGCGAAGGTCCGCCTACGGATTAAAGGGTTGCACACATTCTGTAAATTATTAAAAACTAGTTGTCCACGCTCGGCTTCGCCCGTTTTTTTTTGTTTTTTTTTTCACCTTTTAAACCTTCCCTGGACTACTACGAACATTTCAAGACCAAAACCACTCAATCCGCCCAGCCGTTCTGGAGTTTTAGCCATACTAACGAACGGCGATTCATTTTTATTTATATAATAATATAGATAGATAGATGATTAAGTATATTCTTTGGTCACGTGCCACTCTATACCGTAATTATCGTACAAATCGCAATCATTCTGGAGGTAGATTGAACCTAAGCATGACTGAAAGGATTAATTACCGCGGTCCCTATGCTTCTATTCATTGAATATGCATTTCATACATTTGTGCACGCAATTCGCTTACGTATTCTGTTAGATCCATTCAAAATTTCCGTTTTATCTCGTAAACTAAAGAATATATTAAACAAACGTACAAAACGTAGGCGTGGGATCCGGGGTGAAATCTGTCTTTATTACAAACTTAGTAAGTGGGCTTACTAAAACAACACATTCATCATCACTAACAACATCAGAATCTTCTCATGATGATGTTACAGATTTTGATTTGGCCATTTACTTAGACTCGTAAGTAAGAATAAGTTTACCTCGATTACTCGCTCTACCGAATTATTAATTTACACACTACCTCTACATCCCACCAGTTAAATCCAGCTGCGATGGCCTGTTTTAGTTCGTGCCGTCCACTACGGTCCTGTGTCCGTTTAAATTATATTGCTTTTACAAATAATTATTTAACATATAAAAACTGTCGTGGTTTGATAAATTCATATTGAGATAGACGGGCAATACACGAAGTCCTATGTTTTGGGACGAAACGGTTGATCAAAATTCAACGTAAAAAAAGTTCGTGTATTGCCCGTTTATCTCAATATGAAATTATAAAACATTGTATAAATATGAGTTGTTTTCTATGTTAGGTGGTGATTCAGAAGCATGAGGAGTCGAGTGCCCGCCAGAGCCGCATCAACTGCGACTACCGCGTCAACGTCCCCGACCAACCCTACCAGCCGCTCATCAAGGACAACAACTTCTATCACGCTATTACCATGATGAGGGTAAGTCGATATAAACATTGCATTTAAGATCTAGCCTCTTTGTTGTGACTGATTTAGATGGGAGTCAACGTCTTCACCTGTTGTAAACCTATCAACTTTTTTATTTTTCAGTCAAATAAAATGTCAGTTACGTTGTTCGTTTAGTAAAAATTGTAAAATATTGAGACGTATTATTGTACAAAATTAATTTAAATATTTTAGTTTGACATCAATAATGTTTCCGTAGTGATACGAACATCTACTACCTACATTGTAAATTTTAGTTAAATGTAACACAAGCTTCGAGCTTACCACGGTTATATATTGCTGTGTGAATGGTCACCGCGATAATAACCGCGGTAGAGAATCATGTAATAAGCTCATAATCAAAATATTGCAAGTGCAAAATCAAAACATATTGGCAAATGGCGTAGGTACAAACAATGAAGCGTAAACGCGCGGCATTGGCTCATCACAAATACAAATATCTCCACTCGTATCCCCAGAAATTAATTTTATAATTTGATTGTCTGTCACGCTTGGTATTCGTTCAAACTCAGAGCAAACCACAGCCAGCTACCGAGCTCGAACGCCGCGCCATGCTCGGTGCAAACAGACAGACGGATGGCGGGTGGACATTGATTTCTATTAATTAAACGTACAAAGCTATATATACGACGAACGAACAACACTTGTAGCCCGTAACTCGAGATCTGCAAGGCATATCTACAGTAGTGTAGTTCCCAATTATATTGTTTGGCTATTCATTTGCTCTAGGGGCAACTCACTTAGCCAATGAATTGCATGGAAGTAATGCTAATATTCAAGAAAGCTTCATTTCATTCGGTTAAATAATAAAAATGTAAATATTCAGACTAAGTCGGGGTTTTGGGTCTTTTTCGTAATCTTGTAACCCTTCTAACTTTGTATGATATTTGCGATCTGTTCCGGATTATTCCCAAAATTGCTAGTTGCACTATCTCAAACTCGTTATTGATTAACCTTGAACAGGTAAGGCTAGCGGCTAGAGATGGTATCTCTAGCCGATATAATGGATTACTGGATCTCTTCTCAAAGTGCTCTTTAGAAATTTGAGTGATGTTTGTTTTCAATCTACGGCTAGGCTTTCAGTTAACTTACAGGGACTAGGTTTAGTGCAATAATATGCATGGGCCCTGTATATTTATCATTGTTAGCATTGTCCTGCTACATAATATTCTAGATTTATCAAAAATGGGATCTCTATTAGTCATCGAAATATCATGTTCATCTCGTTTCATTATATGATCAATTTATATTTCATTACAAAAAATCTTCAAAATTAAATGTACTTAGCCAACTTATGTAGTTATTTAGATGTGAAGACATGCATAGTAAACCAGCGCATGTTCTGAAAACATTGAAGAGTTTGAAGGACATGTGACATTCACCAATACGCACTTGACCAGCCAGCGTGGTGTATTATGGCCCTATCTCTCTATCGTCAAGGCAGAAGTCCCAGTGTCCCATCAGTGGGAACATACTAAGGAGTACATGCGCAAATAAGTTTTTATTCTAACAGAGATTCGCTATAAAAAAAATCAGCAACTTTTGCCTTCGTTTTATCAACGTCAACACGATAGTATTTCTACTACATAGCTTTTTCACTTTGAACTTTCGACGTCACTAAAAGCCTGCATTCAATATATTGAAGGTTATTTTGCTCCGGATATAAGACATTCCTGCAGCCTTGTATTTGAAGAGCGAAGGCTTTCGTTTGATGTTGAAAGCTATGTATGGCTTTCCGATTGTCTTTATACGATTAGGGATAAAGACGTGGACTTTAAATGAGACTTTATATTGGTAAAAGTTACAAGAACCGTATAAATTATACTATTCCCCATAATCTTACTACAGCTTTGTTACAAAACGAATTTTTAAAAATTATATATACTCGTACATATTAAAATTCCACTCTCCCTTATCATTTTATCACTCTAGAAATTAAAATTTAGGTGCTTTTAAATAGTCTTGTAGCCCAAGGAAGGAGTTTAAAAAGTGAGAAAACATTAAATAAATATTACTGTACAAATCACACATCATCTCGTGGTAATCTCAAGTTAGAATACACCCAGAACACCCGGAAAATTAAAAAAAAAAAGTAAAAGCCGCGGGTGGAAACTAGTTTACAATAAATGTAGATTGACTTTGTTCTCTTCGCAACTATAAATAATTATATTTATATTAAAGGCAATGTTTGTTATTTCATAATGGAGTTTATAGTGCTACACGGCCTTACTCGGGAAATACTTGATCTCCAGAACAAAGCGTCTTGTGGACAAAGATACTTGAATCCTGTTTGAATAAATACTTTTTAGTTTGAAAATTTTTCTTTGAGGTATATAATACGCTTATGCTTGAGTTTTCAGCGCTCACGTTGGATTAACTCAAAGAAAAGAAGTCTTTTGTACCTTGTGATCTTTATTCAATTTAAAACCTTTATATAGAGACATTTTAATCTAAACACTAAAGATAACAGAAATAACAAGCAAATAAAATGGTTGGTTTGAATCAAAAGAAAACTTAACTTGTACCTAACTTAAAACTTAGTTACTTTTCTTATGATTTTTTTCGACCTCTGCGCTGCTGGTTGCCGGTTTGACTCCCGCCTAAAGACAATATTTGTCAGTAATTTGTTCCTCCGGGTGTTTTCTATGTACAATAATATGTATCTTCAATATTACCACCCGCGGCTTGCTCGAGTTTTTATTGGATATCCCCGCATTATAGTGGATTTTCCCGCGGAAAAGTAGCCTTTGTGTTATTCTATGTAAGCCATATTGATGTGAAGTTCCATAAAAAATCGTTCAGTAGATTTTACGTAAAGAAGTAACTAACAAACATCCACTCATAAACTTTCGCATTTAAAATAATATTATTGTGAAATATTCAGATTACATCCTACTAATATTTTACAGAAAGTTATGAACATTATTAAAAGTTGAGTTAAACAAAATAGCTTTATATAACTGAAACGAAACACCAATAATTTAAATAATTACTGTATGTATATAGGTCAAAGTTAAATTGTACGTTTCTGTTTAACTAAATTTATTAATATTGTTTTGATGCCAATATTCTGCCTTTATCATATTCTATTTTTTTTATAAATACATATATATCTATATTTATTTCGATATTATAGATATACATATATATCTATATTTATTTAATCGACGAAACTACTCCTAAACCTGCGTATTTAGTCATAATAATAAAGTATTCTCCCGCGGTAAAAAATAGCCTACTTTACCTGATGATATTCAAACTTTGCTTTTAGTGAAAGAAGCTTAAACATGATTACAGTTGTTTCAAAGATTGCCTGATTTACCTGACTTAACAGAGGGTTACAAAACGCCTACAAAATACAAAAATAGTCATAACAACTAGGTACTTAATTAGTCATCTATGTTATAAATATTCTAAATAAGATGAGATGAACATGCTGTCTGTTTAATTCTCAGTATTACATTTATAGGTTCTCGTCATTGCAGAAATTATTGAACGTGCTATTTCATTTTAACTATCTCCAAAAACAGATGACGTATTATTTATAACTCTTTATCATTACACAAATATTATTTACATTGATAAGTTATCTTAATGTTCATGTTAAAACAATTCAGATATTAATTAAATAATATTCTCGAAACATCACCTAGCAACATCAGATTGGTCGTGGTATCGCCACAATGCTACCTAATTGTCACGTAGACTAGTAATAATTAAAGGCATAATTGAGAACTCTATGTTTAACTGTAACACTAAACAAGAGCTTGCGGTGATCGAACTGCTGATTCTGATTTGTAATTATTCGTAGTCATAGTCATAATTATTTATTTGGATAGTTTGCATAATAAAAATGTTAGACATGTCAATGATAACAAGTTAATACATAACACCCCTATTCACGTTCCCACTGCTGGGACACAGGGACTTCTCTCTTGACGAGAGAGATTAGGCCTTAATTCACCACGCTGGCCAAGTGCGGATTGGTGAATGACACATGTCCTTCAAGCTTTTCAAAGTTCTCAGAACATGCCGGTTTCCTCACGATGTTTGCCTTCACCGTTAGAGCACGTGTTTTTAAAGCACACATAATTTTCCAAGAAGAAAAATCAGAGGTGCGCGGCGGGGTTTGAACCCACGACCTTCGGAATGAAAGTCGAGTGTGCTCCCACTTAGCCAACACGGCTCAACTAAATAAATAAAAAATATTATACTGACATGCTAAAAAAAGAAAAATTCAGACTTTAATGTCCTAAATATACCTAACACCATAAGGGACAAAGTTAAAAAAAAAATTAAGGCACTCTAAAATATGAGATCCGACCGGGTTTGATTTGACTTAACATGAAAAAGAGAGTCGTTATTAATAATATTATCTACTAACAGGTAACTAAATTGTACATTGAAATCAAATACAAATAAACGGTCTGACGTTTTGTAAATATACAAAATATACAACCATATTTTGGAAACATCAAAAGGATTAAAAACTTTGTTGCTTTTTCAATATTTAAACAAATGCTATTTTTATATTGGAGCTAGCAAAAAGGGCAAACACAATTTTGAAATGGATAACATATTTTTGCATTGTGTATTCAAGAGTTCAGTAACCTATGCCTGTTATGGACTAATCGTAACTGAAAGTTCAATAAATTCAAGTTTAGTCTATTAATACCGATACAGGAACGGGCTTTCAAACTATGTAATAAAATTTGGCCTACATAAAGTTTTTTTTATCATTTCCGACAATATTTCAGCTCCTAGCGACATACGAACAGAAATACCGATAACTCAGCGATGCATTCACGGTCACGTCTACGTGATGGAAATTGAATTTCACAGCGAGCTTCCAAGTTCACAAATATCGGATGAACGATGTCCGTGATATTCAATCTTCATTAGCATTTGGATTTTCGTTTGTAAATAGTTTTTAACTATGGACGAATTCTGGAAATGTATTGGTATTAGAGAATTAAAGATTATTTAATGATTAAAGTTATATATTCTTTTAAAAGATACTTTTTTATACATAAAGCACACCACGCACTGGATAAAAATTAAAGGCATTTTAAAAACACATGCATTTAACAGGTAACCAGCCTCGGGAAACCAGCATGTTCTGTTATTTTTCAACAAGACTTTTTTGTGCTTAACGGCTTAAAAGAAGAGTGTGCACCGACCTAGCCAACATGGCCTCTTATATCTAATGGACTTGATGTTAACGCAAATTATTATTAATTAATTCAATAATCCCAGGTAACTCTTTACATTTACTTTGTTACTTTTGTGGTAAATAAAGTTACAACGGCAATTGGGAAATGTTTAAATTAAATACCTCTTTTATTCAATTCAACTTAAAAAGTTATAGTTGCTTAGTTAGTTGAGGATTTGTTTCTATACGTTTGCACTGACTGTTTCGTCAATACTTGCTAATGGAGCAAGGCCAATCACTGAAGAGTATTAGTACTAATTAGTTACGAAGTTCGTTTGACTTTGCGTCCCTACAATTTAAGACGATTCTAAAAGACACAGTAAGGAAATAAATAAGAAAAACTTAAATAAAATAAAAAACTGCTGGACAATTCATACAGTAACATTTAGCTCCGCTTACCTCGAAGCTTAATTATATACAATACACTAAATATAACTCGTAGTAAATAAAATAAATATTCTTCAGTACACAGAACGACGCTTGTGTCCGTCTTTTGTTATATAAATGCCTTAATTGGTTTGATGACACCCGTGGGAGGTCCTATTTTATGCGGGCACTACAAGGCATTGACTCATGATTTACTATTCCGCCGACGATGTAATCCTTTGCCGAGCTACGGCAGTGAATGTATCCGTCTTCAGTTATATAAATGCCTTTGTTGGTTTGATGACACCCGTGGGAGGTACTATTTTATGCGGGCACTACAAGGCATTGACTCATGATTTACTATTCCGCCGTCGACGATGTAATCCTTCGCCGAGCTACGGCAGTGAACGTGTTATACTATCACTTAGTTCCAATAAGTTCAGTTTAGTTTAATGATACTAAGTTTTAAGTGAAACGTGCTCATTCTAAATGAGTTCAAAAATGAATATTTATTGAAAGAAAGAAGAAAGAAAGATACATTTTATTCGTGTACAAATAACATTTTATAACACTAGGCGTTAAACATAAGGGACACAAATGGGTTGCCAGCTCAGCTTCAGAGATTTTATTGCAGAGATTTTCAAACTAAAGCTTAGAAGAGTACGTTTTAGGCGAAAAGCGCTTATTCTAAATGAGTTTTAAAACCGAACATTTGTTGCAGAGATTTTCAAACTATAGCTTCGAAGAGCTCCGCCTAGCTAGTGGTATCTGGGGCGATGCAGCCACGGTGATAAAGGAGCGCGTGCCCGCGGAACGTCTGCTGGTGAAGCCCTTCCCGGACGGGTCGTACAACGTGCACTGGGTGCCAAAGATGCCGGGCTTGTACAAGTTCAGATGCACTTTGGACAACATGCCGATTGCGCAGGTTTGTGGGAAAGAAACTACAGGAAGACTTCATTAATTGCTGGTTTATTTATTCCGAAAAATAGGATTAAATATAAGAATCAATTGACTGGATTAAGAGTAGAACGAAATAGTTAAATAAATATATTTCTGAATCTGAAATCTGGAATCCCATACATAGATAAAGAGTACTCTAGTTTGCAGTTTGCGTCTCGCCCTCTGTTGATGAATTTCAAAATTAAACTTTTCACGTAGCACACAATCAGATATGAAACTCTGCAACCCCCATTCATTACCTAAACCTTTCATTCATTGATTTCAATAAATTAAACCAATACAGTTTTTTACAGTAAAATAATAATTTCAACCGAGCTCATTGGTTGTTTGTGCTAAATGTCCGTGTTACCTATTTTAGCCCCACGTTACCCCTATAGAAATCTCGAATAAATATATATCAATACAAATAAAATACAAGAACACTTATTGTAAACCAAAAACAAAACACACGATTATAACACAAAAAGAGACACGTACAATGGTAAATATATCTTTATTGTTTCTATAGGAGTTATCAGTGGATGTAACCGAGAGTCCATCAGAGCAGGCCGTAGAGCGCGGCATTCTGAACCTGCAGCCGTCGCTGCCGCCGGCCAAGATCGGCCGCTTCAGCATACCTTTCAGCGCCGGTCTGAGAGTTCGTGCATCGCCCTCGCTGCAAGCTGAGGAGCTGGGCCGAGTCGCTAATGGGGAGAGCGTGGCTTTTGTCGAAGAGGTATGATAATGTCCTCAGATGGAAGATAGAGGCTCACTCGCTATTGGGGACAGCGTGGCCTTTGTCGAAGAGGTATGGTTCATAATGTTAGATGGGATCAGGGCCGGATTTGGGGGAGGGCAAACGGGGCGAAAGCCCTGGGCCTAACGGTGGACCCCACAATAATGACTTCGAACTTTTTTTCTGATATTTCATGTTTGTGATATCTGATATCTCACGATACTATGTATTTATATGTGTTTGTTGAATACTAAGATAATCTACTTGGATTCAAATAAATGATGAAAAATTCGACAGAAAATATATTCATTTCATTTAGACAATAATTTGAGGCAAGGGGGCCTACGCTCCTTCGTTGCCCCGAGGCCTCCAGACCTCTAAATCCGGGCCTGGTTGGGATACAGCAGCCCTCGCTGCAGGCCGAGTCGCTATTGGGGACAGCGTGGCCCTTGTCGAGGTTTTGTTTGTTTTAAGAGAACCGTGGACAGATACAAACCTAAGTAAATACGGAATAAGGAAGAAATAAAAAGTTAACTGTGTACAGAATATTTGACTAGCTTATACATTCTAATTTTGTGGCTCAATGTCTACCTAGTTATTTAGCACAAGTATTCCATTCATTTTATAAAAACGGGAATTACGTATTAACTAAGAAGTGTAAACACTCTCTACGTTTCGATAATTCTCGTTTTTATAAAATGAATAGTGTAACTCACGAAAATTTTGAAAGTGAAACTAGTAGTCGTGTTTGGTAATAGGTTAGCAACAAGGACGGTACATGGGTGCGTCTGACCGCGGAGTCGATGGGCGCGTACACGGACGGCTCCGCGAACGTGGCGTGGTGTCTCAAACACCACCGCCACCTCGACAAGACGCTGCTAGTGCTGCTGCTACCCAGCGCGCCAGAGGCCGACGTGCAAGCTGTGAGTGCTCTGAGATACACCTTCAGCCCCCTATAACCAGGGTAGAGTTTATAATACCCACTTATAACCTCATCAACTTATAACTTCATTTTTGGTGCGCAAAATGTGAATACTCCGATGGGTAGAGGTTATAAGTGGGTATTATAACCTCTACCCATCGGAGTATTCACATTTTGCGCACCAAAAATGAAGTAGTTGCTAGTGATGGGGTATTGATATACATACATCGACTCTTTGTGTATAATTTTGTTAATGTCGATAATAATAACATAGATAATTCATAAAAAGTGAAATGTGGAGTAGCTACTTAGGAAAATAATAAAATATAATACATTATATATAACATACATTATATTTTATATAAGTATTGGCCTTTAGTATTTATTCAGTATATTATTTATTTGTTTGTGTTAGCTGTAAGTTTTTCCTAAAATGTTTAAAATAAAATAAAATGGATGTTATGGATAAGTTATTTTGGATCCGGATATTGGTATCCATATAATATCGGGTTCGGTTACGGTTATGGATATTAAATTATTTCGGATTATCAGGTTGTGCCAGCAGAGGGCGAGCAGTGGCAGCCGCCGTCGCCCGCGCAAGAACCAGAGCCAGGGCCCAGCCATGGTACTAATTCTACACCTTATTTTATAACACTGCATGAAACAAAGATCTCTCTCCCTCTCACATTTTCAACACAAACAGACATCTCTCTCACTCATTTGCACGAAATAAATAATCTCTATATTTATAAAACATTTCATACACATCCCGCTTTTTACGTTCCCACTGCTGGGACACAGGGGGAGTCTCGTTACGAGATATATTTGTATATAAGCATTAGATAACGGTTATCTAATGCTCAAACCAACAAATAGCCCCGTGATAATCTTAAGGCTACTCTTCCTTTTTTTATTATGCTATTACCAAATTTCAGTACCTGCTTACCTAGGTACTTAAGGTCAACGTTAAGATTTTTTATGTATATTTTTTGTGCTAGATCCGATGGTGGTTGACGAGACATGTTCGCTAACGTCCGGAGACCAAGACACAGATGAGGTAGGTTACTTAACAATAGCATTTAAGATCATCATCATCTCAGCCATTGGACGTCCACTGCTGGACATAGGCCTCCCTATATGACTACCAGTCATTACGGATATTTTCCACAATGTTTATGAGGTTTTGCTAATCTTATCAAACTAATACAATAAAGCGAAGCCCTTTAAATTATACAGAAACATCTTCTATATTTTACCGTTCAAATAAAAAATAAAATTCATTTACCTCAGCCAATAGAAGTGACCCGTATTATTACTTTTAAACGAGAAATGTTTAATAATATATTAACATAGGTAATATCAAAAACCAAAACATTATTATGTTTCTACAATACATTACGCGTAAGATACGAGTATTTCATAATATTATGCTTTCCTGTGCGTAAACTTGTCTTCAAATATTAAGGTTAATTGCAAACTATTTATATCACCGGCATCTTCCCGTTTACCTCTAACGGCATAATTTAAATCGCGTAGAGGTATATTGAAACTGTAATTATGTAAAACTATTAGAAAACGGTATAGAAAAAATTACCAGATCACAACGTAACCTAGGTCCTCGAGTGGTCTTACCCAAGACCTTCCATTCAAGCCATTATGTAAAACTAATCTATTTGAACGACGTAATGTTTAATTGAACGGAATTGTTTCGGGAAACAGATGGCCGATGTGGCCGAAAAGGTCTCGAGTGCAGGCTACGGATAGGCAAACGCAGCTACGGACGTCCACCAACAAGATGGACAGATGATCTTTTCGATGCTGGTTCACGGTAGATGCAAGCGCATCCGACCGTATAACTGGAAGTCATATAGGGAGGCCTATGTCCAGCAGTGGACGTCGGATGGCTGAAATGATGATGATGAATGCTTAATTTTTACGGTATAAATGGATGTTAAATTAGTGTAAGGAAATCGTATTTTATAGGGGTCCTGGTTTTTTTTCCACCTTGTAAGCCTACCTTAGGCGTCGTCCTAATTGGCAGCGATGGTACGATGGTGCGATGCGATCTCGTCGTGCGACGAGTTCAAACATACAGATTTCATCAGAGTGTCCTAATTGAACCTCGCAAGTAATCGTACGAGCACAGAAAATAACCATAACCAATTTGATCGTACGATGAAAAACGCATCGCACCATCGTACGATCGCTGCCAATTAGGACAACCCCTTATGGCATCGTGACCGTCGGCTGAGACCACTAAGAGCTAACTTAACTATCGCTATTATTATGCGCTATTATTATAGAGGTCCTGGTTTCAGGATTCGAACGAGGCGGGTCCATACTCGTTTGCGGCTGAGCCGAGCAAGCGAGACAGACTGATGAGGAACGAAGCAGCTGCCTCGCCTTTGCCCACGTAAATATAACTGCAACAACTTAAATGTAACTGTGTGATTTTTTTTGTTTAGGTATTTTTAGATAATGAAAATCTTATATAAAATCACCTATACCCGAGTTACGTTCTCACTGCTGGGACACAGGTACTTTTCTCTTGACGAGAGAGTCTTATACTTTAACATTAACAGTGCTCATGACCCAAATCCTAATCTACCGGTCGTAAACTTTGCCGGCATGTTCTGAGAACTTTAAAAGTTTGCAGGACATGCGTCATTCACCAACCCGAACTTGGCCATCGTGGTGAATTAAGGCCTAATCTCTCTCGTCAAGAGAGAAGTCCCTGTGTCCCAGCTCTGGGAAATAGGGGTGATGATGATGACGATGATTGTTTTTAGGAGACGCAATAACGGCAACGAGTGGTGGGCGCCGCTCCGACACCGGCCCGACAACGGGGGCGAGGCCGTGCCGATAGCTGAGGTACGGCTTTAATAATTACTAAATGAAAACTCGGCTTCGCTCGGGCTCGGGTGAGGTTTTACGAAGTTCTCCATAATCCGCGGATATATTTTGTCGACTCAAAATCAATATTTTTCATGTTTTTTTATTTATATAAGGTTTCGATCGAGTCTACCGTACCCCTGGACGAAATTATTAATATAGATTGATGTACAAATCATTCTGAGAATTCCTTACCCTAAAAGTCAAAACTTTATTTACTTAGAAACTACGATTTCCATGGACACGTCAGAAAAAACTTATAATTAAAGAAATAATTAATAACTCGTCTTTGTAAATAACTTCTTAGCATATCTCCTTTTGTCTGTTTATTCCAAAGCAAATACTTACGTTTTACGTAGGTATACGGATTCAGTAATTCACAATTTCTAGAGCAAATCTTTTACCGAACTATCGTTTACTAAAATTGTGTCTCAAAGCTGTTTTTCACAATATCATAATATTGCAAGTAAAAATTTTCATTTTTGTAATATTAAAACAAAATTAAGTTTAAACTCAAACTATGCACGCTCTTCCATCATACAATTTTTAATAAAGAATTTCCGGAGTGCTAACATTATTCGAGACGAAATATGTTCATGATACAGTTCGCGGAAATAGCATTATGATAGACTAACATACTCGCAGTATGCAATTACTGTGCTAAAAATGATACCGCATTGTTATTTAGATAATGCATTTGTTTTAAAAACTGTAATGTTTTTAAAGAATAAATAACGAACTAAGAACCTGTTAATGTTCAAAAATGTATGTTTACCCCCGAGAATTATAATGTGTTCTATAGGGGAGCCCATAAGATGATATAATGAGTTCTTTTTTGACTATATATAATATGAATAAGGCTTCGAATAGATGAAAACAAGTTTTACAAAAAAATCATTACAGTAAGCGAAAACGTCCGAAAATAACCAGTTTTTTGACGACGTTTCTAATAATCTTGGTGGTCGAGTATTGAAATTCCATCCCTTAACTCTTTCATTGATATTTAACCCTGTCACGGACGTGTAGAAGATAATGTTACCACCGCTAAAAAAATCATTTTCACTAAGGAGACACGATTTGTACTTTTTACCGTAGGAAATTCCATTAGAAAAACCAACGCAGGTATAGCCGCGGGTGAAAGAGTAGTATTTAAACACGTGTAATCACCCCGGTATGGTATGGCTCTATCTCTGGGAGCTGAACCGCCATTTTACCAGCCATTTTTTTTAGCAGGCGTAGACATAAAGACCTAATTTCACCACTCTCTGTTAGTTTAACATCCCATTATATATTTTAACAGTCCATATACATAAACAGCCCGTCATTAAACATAACGGGATGATAAACTAACAAACAGAGAATGGTGAAATTAGGTCTAAGCCTAATGTGCCAGTAACAGTGTCGATTAACAGGCGGACATGGAGGCGGAATCCGACTTAGACTCCGAGCCGGAGCAGATGCACGACTTGAAGCTGTACAGGGCGCTGCGCACATCGCCCACGCCTGAGGACAAGCGGCGCGTGCGGCGCTCCGTCGCCAACCTCGCGCCGCCGCGACCGCTGCGCCGACCGCAGCGCGCGCCGACCGGTGACTACCAGGGGAAGTTCTACGTACAACCGGTAAGGGAGTGGTCACCCTTGGACTGATCCACAGTGAATTATCTACTATATAAAAATAAGTCGGGTTTTCCTTTCTGACGCTATAACTCCAGAACGCACGAACCGATTTCCACAATTTTGCATTCGTTATAAAGGTCTCGGGCTGCGTGAGGTTTATAGCAACGAAACTTGCGGGAAAGTGTAAAACGCGGGCGAAGCCGCAGGGCGGAAAACTAGTATATCATATAATAATAATAAAATACTTAATAACAATCTATTTCTGAGATTAATAACAGTACCTTTACCATGAGTTGTCATAGTTACTTAGCCTGAAGTTACTACAGCGGTTACGTAGAGCCCGCGCCACCTTTCAAGTCTTACGGTTAATGCGGGAACTACAGTATTATTTACCACTCAAGCAGCTCCACGTTTAACGGACTTGAGTGGTGGCGCGTAGTCTAAATACGCAGTCTGTACAATTAGCTTTTTGAATGAGCATTTTAGTACCCAACTATCCGCTAGAGGCGCTGTACAAGTTATCATACATTTTTTTAACTACAGTGTAGATTGCTAGAATTCATGGTAGTCATACAGATTCAAGATTTGACTACGATGATGAATGTGTATACGCAGACTTGGGAGCAGATCACGATGCTGCGCCGCATGAGCCAAATGGCACGGGGGGCGGGGCCAGAGGGGGCCTCGGCGCCGCCGCTGCCGGGGGGGCCCTCGGCGCCGTCCGCGGGCCCGGCGCCGCCGCTGCCGGCTCGCAGCGCCCTGCCGCCGCCGCCCCGCAAGCACGCGCTGAGCCCCGCGCAGGCAGAGTGTCTGCGCGCCATATTCGCGGCGCTGCTGTGGCATGAAGGTCGGTCAACCTCATAAATAGACTTGATTCGTTCTTATTTCAATCAACAGTATAATTTAGGCTTCGATTTAGTATGGGTAGTACGTTACATTACAGGCTGCGAAATTAAGAGCCCTGTTAATTTTTTGAAGTTTTGCGAAATTGGATATTTTATGCACCACGTGACCGGCGCGTCACGCGAATTCTATGAAAAATACTAAATGATCTTGATACTTCGTCGATCTAAAACATACAAATATACTAATAATTATTTTAGATCTGTAGAAAATGGCATCGAATAAATTCCATTTTATTGAGTGGATTTTTTTCAGTTTCATTCTGAAATAATTATTATATTAATGTTTTTATTTAATTGATAGGTGTTTAATATATTTTCCTAAATTCAAAATGGCGGATATTTTTATTTCAATATTTGAATCAATTATGTTTTATCTTAATAATATCAATATTCATTTTAAATCTGATTGATTATTTGAAATCAATTAAGTACATAATTTTAAATTAAAACATTCATGATTAATAATTATCTATATAAGAATAAAACTGAAAATAGTCTTATTGAAGTTAAATGTCCTCATTCATCTCATCTTATGGGCTCATTATTAAACCGATTCTTCTGAAATTTGATGTGTAGGTTTGTAATTAAATGTTTTTTTTTGTCGAATGTTGGGACTTTATGTAAGTTCGAAAGTCTAAATTGAACGGACTAAATACAAATTCTAATTATAACAAAACAAATAAATTATATTACCTATATATATTTAAGTTGCTTGTTTTGTTAGATGGTATATTTGTGTTTGAATAAATAAAAGTTTCGTTAACGAAACTTTTATTTATTCAAACACAAATATACCATGTTATTATCATTATGTTTAGGTATTATCTTTGTAGTTTCGAACTTTATATTTATTTTTATTTTATTACGAACTTATTGAAAATATTTCATTTATATATTAAAAAAAGTGGCCAAGTGCGAGTCGGACTCGCCCATGTAGGCTTCCGCAGCAATTGTTTATATGAAATAGTTTATGACGTATTATAAAAAAACTACTTGATAGATTTCGTTCAAACCAATTTTCGTTGTTAGTTTTTATGGTTATGTACAATATATATTTTTTCTAGATTTATCATCCTCTTAGTTTAGAAATTAGAGGGGGGGGACACTCTGTTTTCCACTTTGGAAGAGTCTCACGTCCAAACTATTAAGTTTAGAATTAAATGGTTTTAGAAACATTGTTATGATTTTAGAAGACCTATTCATAGATACCCCATACGTATGGGTTGGATTAAAAAAAAGTTTTTAAATTTCAGTCCTATGTATGGGGACCCCCAAATTTTATGATTTTTTTTTCAATTATTTTCTGAAATCTTAGTGCGGTTAACACGGACAGACGGACGGACGGACGGACGGACGGACGGACATGACGAATCTATAAGGGTTCCGTTTTTGCCATTTGGCTACGGAACCCTAAAAAACCAACCCGCACTTGGCCAGCGTGGTGAATTAAGGCCTAATCTATCTCGTCAAGAGAGAAGTCCCTATCCCAGCAGTGGGAACGTGAATAGGGGTGTTATTTTATTTACAGGGCGTCCCAAAATTATGGGCCATGAAGGGGAAGTACCATATATATCGTTGATAGTGAATTTTGCTCATAGAAGACTTCATTTTATTTTAAAAAGTAAGTAATTTAATTAATTAATTTACAAAAAAAAATGTTTCATGTTTTTTATTTGATTAAAATAATTAATTTCACGTTGTTCCTTTCTTTTAAAATACTATGTTACTTAAGCAGAGTTATTATTTTTTAGCTTTTCTTTCGATTGGTATCATAAAAATCGAATATTTTTTTTCTACATGTAAGTCGGTTCGATTCCCAGACAAAGCAAGTAATTTTTAGAAAATCAATGAATGCAGAATTACTAACTTTTAAAAATAAAATGAAGTCTTGTTTGAGCAAAATTCACTATCTACGATATTTAAGGTACTTCCCCTCCATGGCCCATAACTTTGGGACGCCCTGTATTTATTAGAAAGGTACATATTTAATGTTTACAATAAATAATATATTTATTAGAAAGGTACATTATTTTTTGTTTACATATTGGATACTCGGTAAAAATAAGAACAAAAAATTACGGAATATTTTCTTTGTAATAAATATTATGGAAATCTATACTACAATTATCAAGCTGAGGAGATTGCTTGTTTATTTGTTTGAACGTGCTACTCAGGAACCGCGGGTCCGATTTAAAATATGATTTCAGTATTGGATAGTAAAATGATCGAAAAAGGCTATAAAACATAAACTAGTAAATAACGTAAAAACGCAAGCGCAGCTGTCGGCGGGTCGGCAAGTTAGTCATAATCTAAAAAAATCATAGGCATAATTACATTTAGTCGTTGTACGGTTTCACCAAAAAAAGTTGCCTTGTTGTTTTTTAATTAGGATAGATAACTTTAGATATGCAATCCACATCCTACAGCATAACCTCCAAATAAATAAGGTTAAACAAGATGACAATGATGTGGTACAATTCTTAGGCCAGCAACAAGTGGTACAATTCTTAGGCCAGCAACAACAATAATTGATCGTTATCAATAAAAATAACAATTGATCGTTATCAACGGATCAACTTATGTCGGTCGTAGTATCGCAATAACACATACACGCACACTAACAGCGTTTTTACAGCAATTGACAGTCCCACACACTGACATTTTACGAAATATTTCTATATTTTATTCAAGAACAACCGACATAGGTCCGACCTCGACAAGCGCTCGCGCGGTACTAAATGGAAAAAGCCGGCGGAATGAAAAAACTACTAAATTATGGTAGTTTTATTTTATTCATAAAAAATTACCAAAACCGTTCTACAAATTAAAATTAATATCATAGTTTAAGCAAATGTTGATAAATATTTTGATATAAATATGACGTCCCATTGATTTAGAACTTCGGAGTTATTGAGGTTTGTTTCGAAGCATTTTCGGTCGATATTAAATTCGGTATATCTTTAGAATAAAAGCATTTAACGAAAATGTACTCTACTCTAAATGAAGAATAGGATATACGTAACATAATAAAAATTAGTTTGATCGCCCATATTCGTTAGAATCTACAAATTAGAGCTAAGAAAACAGGTCTTCGAGCGTTTTTTACGAAACATGTATCCGGAGAATGATTATTACTCAATATATAAACAAGTTATCTAAAATGTTTCTTACTACTTTTGTAGAGGAGAAAACGAACTATTATAAAGATGTAATTGTAATATCAAACAACTAACGTAAACCATAGAATTAGGACGAGAAAACCGAACAATTTCGCGATTTCCGGTAAAAGGCCTCTTAAATCATATTGGTGGGTGCACTAATGTTCGATGCTTCTTAACACGTTCCCTGTGCATGACCCATCGGTGGGGCATTTAAAAGTTCTAGTCGTACGTCCTCATGGACGTACGACCAGAACTTTGAAATGCCCCACTGACACATATGGATCATTTTTACCCTAATATAATATCCAAAAAAAGCATTTGCACGTATGGGGTCGACTCCATAATTTTGGCTGCACAGTGAACGTGTTAAATCATAAAATCAGACGTTGTATATCTTGAAATCCGTGATGTAAATGTATTGTACTGTTTAGGCATAGTCCACGACGCTATAGCGTGCGCCGCCTTCTTGAAGTTCCACCCGCAGCTGCCGAAGCAAGGCGCGCAGGTGGTGACGCGACCGACGCAGGATGCGTCCGCGCCGCGCCCCCAAAGGCATTCCGTCGAAGTGGCCAATACAGGTGACTATACCAATCTCACAGTCTACCAGGTGTCCTCACCCTCAGAATCTTCGTCCAATCACTAGATAGATCTTTACCCTCTCATCATCATCATCATTTCAGCCATTGGACGTCCACTGCTGGACATAGGCCTCCCTAATGACTTCCAGTTATTAAAGTCGCATGCAACTTGCATCCACCGTGAACCGACAGCTTTTATAAGATCATCTGTCCACCTTGTTGGTGGGCCGACGCTGCGTTTGCCGATCCGTGGTGTCCACTCGATAACTTTTCAACTCCATCGGCCATCCGTTCCCCTCGCTATATGGCCAGCTCTTCAAAGAGCTAATCTGCTGGGCTAACCCTTTAACTTTCCAAAAAAACATTAGGTAATCCATGGTCTCCCACGCTAATGTTCTTATGTTTCATGTTACTAGGAAACTACTTGCGCATCCAACCGTCTACGTTGGTGACTCTGACGCGGTCGGGGTTGGAGGCGAGCACTAGTCGCGCGCGCCGCTCAGAGATCGGACACCCCATCAAAGAAGAAGATGGCTCCAACGCGCCTGGTAATGAACATAATATCTACGTGTCTACTCCACACCGGCGACATTGGACAGCATAATATGATTCAATAATATTTATTTTCTCAAAAGAAAATGCATTTCAATTATCTGAGAAACATCTTCAACTTAAATCAATCAAACTTCGATTAACCTATTTGAACAATAAAATTCTTGTTGATGTTATTAGCTCGTATGCGTCCGATGAACTTTCATGATATCACACAGCAACATCTAGCCCCCGTGGTTAGGTCGAAGCTTGTGTTAGGGTTGCTAGATTTCTGATATATTTAATATAATATACAAACATAGATAGATATTTTTTAATTAGAACAACCAGACACCGGAAACAAATATCTGCAGATCGTGCAAATTTTGTTCCTAGGAAACGAACCCGCAACCTCCTGAGTCGCAGGCAGACCTTCGTCCGCTGCGCCACAGAGGTCGTCGAATTATAATTATTATTATGTTGTCTAGGTCCTTCGTCCACGCCAGGTGTTGTGAACGTGTTACCGCCAGCTATGAGAGCGCTAGTTGCTCTTTGGGACGCGCTTTATGAATCGGACCAGTTGTCACCTGCTACTGATAAGTGAGTACATAATCTTTATTCTTATCGTACGACATAATAAACTGACACTTAAAAAATACAGTTAAAAAACCCATGCAACAACATGGGTCAAAAGCAACTGAATTTAATAAATTATTGAACGGCATGCAGTAATTTTTTATGGTTCACCCATAAAAAATTAACAAAATTAGATCTTGATGTCAATTCTGGATGAACTCTATTCAAACTATTTTTAATCAAATAACCATCGATATTCGTGGAAAAGGTCACATTTCCAAGACTCCCAGCAAACACATTTTGTTCTAAGACTCATTTTTTGAGGCTATAATTTCAACCTTCATTTTGAAGAAAATTCTAAATCAAAAAGTTGCTGTACAAAACATTCGGTAGGTACATTTTATCACTCCGTCCGACCCCGTTATATATCCCTTAGCTGACTCGCTCGCAGCTTCACCCGCTTTATACCCATGTTTTCTCACCTATTATACCAAAAGCACGATATTATTGTTTTTTTCCTTTATTTTATCGTGTAAGTAATTATAATTTGTGATAGGTACAAAAAGCCTAGGGACGAGGCGTTGCCGCTGCCGCCGCGCGTGATGGAACAGGGCTGTCTCCCCTCGCGCGATGGGCCTCGCGCCGACTTGAAGACTATCATTGAGAACCCACCCTATACGGGATCAAGTACGTCACACTTCTTATGAAAAACAGAAAAAGCTTAAAACATGAGTAGGTATACATAGGTCAAACAAGTTTAAAGTCAAGAACTTTATTAAAATATAAATACCAAATCCATAAAAAAAAAAAATATTTTACTCGTCTATTTTAATTACCTACTATATCAAACTAATTTGACAGTTCTATAAAAAAGAGTCCTTACATTGAAGTAATACAAAATCTGTAACAAGTTGACAAAATGTGACTATGTTGTACTGTCCTTCTTACGATATTTTTATAAGATCACACATAGTTTTATGTTTCAATGTAGTTCATATTGTTAGTTGTAAATTTTTGTTTTATGTGCATTGATATGTGTTTTGTGTGACGAATAATACAATAAACGCTGTTTATCGAAAAAAGGACAGTGTAAATACCCTTGTTGAAATTAAATTATACACTTTTCTATGAGATAGGCTTGACCCTCATCAAGTTAATGAACATGTATCCATGCAGTTCGGTGCGAGCTGTGCGGCGGCGCGCGCGTGGCGCCCCCTCTGTCGGCGCATATGCGACACGCGCACCCCGGCTGCCGCGCGCCGTGCATGCGCGGCTACGACCGCATCGGCCACTACCGCCGCACGGCGCCCGCGCCCGACCCCGCCCCCACCAACCTACCCCCCTCCAACTGCGGACAGCTCATACAGGACAGCACAGGTATGTTGACATCTCATACTCTCTTTACTCACTTAAGCTCAGTACTGACATACGGTATTACTCGATAGTTTTACTCGAAGTCAAGTAAAAATCAACGTGTGGACCGCAAAAATCACAGAGTTGACAGTGAGTTTTGCGGTCCGAGCGTTGATTATTACTCGACTTCGAGTAATATGTGAGTACTGAGTGTTAACTCACTCACACTTTCTTACTCGTTATCCTACTGGCCGTTTCCCACTTTACGTAGGTTCGGCACAACATATAACCTTCCACTTTCCTAGTTTAAATGTTACATGAGCTTTGCATTTTTTGGACGCAATTTTATTTTGGGACATGGAGGGGGGGTGATCATTAGAAGCTTAACCTGACGTGTGTGGGGTCAACACCCTTGTCCCCCGGCCGCCATCATGAAAAAAGGGGTGACAACACTATTTTTGCGATATCTCTGAAAGTATACGTCTATTTATGTCTATTTTACATAAGTAATATTATGATTACAGAAATATCAGCATCATACCAGCTGTGGTACATTTTCTGCGAGCGCTGCCGCGAACGTGGCATCAAGGCGTCGGCCAAACACAGCAAGACGAAGTCATCGCTCAACTCCAACGTGGATGTGGACGTGTCTTCCACCGTCGACCACCACGTCATGAAGGAGAACGCGATATTCCTACTGGACCTTGCGCCGTTGAAGAATGCAGGTTAGGAAACTAATAAGTTGATATTGCTGGACAATTTACATAGCTACCAGCCCCTGCGCTAAGCTGGAAGGTTATGTTACGGTTAGATATCTGATATACTTTAGTATCATATACATGCATCATCATGTCAGCCGTTGGACGCCCACTGCTGGACATACTCCCTTAATGATTTCTAGTTTTTACGGTCGGATGCGGCCAGCATCCACCGCGAGCCAACCGCTTTCACCAGATCATCTGTCCACATTGTTGGTGGACGTCCGACGCTGCGCTTGCCAATCCGTGGTCTCCACTCGAACTTTGAATATAAATGCATAGATAGAGACTTTTTATTATACATCAAAAATACAGAACCCCGATAAAAAATATCTGCTATCGTAGCAATTGTAGTTCTGATTTTAGAGGGAGATTTCCATGGATTAACCTTTGAGATGTCATAAAGTCATAACCTTAAATGTTACTATCGGGTCTTGTCACTCCGATGTAGAAAATCTACTGGAATTCCTATAAACCTAGCTCTTTACAAGGCAGATGTTATAAATAGATAAATATAGTTTGAAATAAGACTGTAGGTACTTACTGACACTTAGCTACATAATCAGTTTTGTACACATTGCCCCTATATTAACACGAATATAATATATTCGCATAATTGTGCTTTGTTCGCGACCGGGTTTGAACCCTGATCATTCGATATAAAATTACTTACTATGCCAACGCCAAATAGCAGACGCTGACGAATGCACGTAACTATTATTAGTTAAACCTTAACACTTACTCATCATTGTTAGTCATTGTGGAGTTATTAGTTTTTTAAACAATGATTCATTGCCATTTAAATATACTGTTTCAACTGCTTAAAATAGAGCAAACATGGTGTCGCATTTACATAGCTTTTAATATTAACTTAAGTATTTTATTTGTTGAAACTTTTTCTTGTTGGAGAAATCTGATATTTACAAATCTGTATTGTCAAATATCATAGGCATCTGCCAAAATCGTTAAACATCAATATTTCTGAAACGCAATTCCATAACTAACAAACGCTAACTGTTACCATTAAGCTCAAATTACGTATATAAGGTGAGACAAGACCTTTCATGGACGTTTGTCTTCCGCTCCCTTAACACTATGAGCGCCCATGACTGACGCTTGTATCTACAGCACGATTTGGCGAGCTAAGCGCTCTGCCTCGTTAGGACGCCATGGCGATGTAGCCGGCTACGTCGGTGTGGCAACGTCGCCAATTGGGAAGCGTAGCCGCAAGCGACAGCTACCTACGTGGCTACTGGCTACTTTGGAGACTGGCGGCTGTACACCGCCGTGTGTGTAAATTTCACCCCCCTCACTCAGTTGCCATTTTGGACGCTCGCTCAAATTTTTATTTGTATTTTATGCGAATAAAATTATTGTCGAGATGCCATGGCCACTCGACATGGCGACCTTCGGTTGTCAGAAGTAGCCAGACTTGCGACGCTGGCTACGGCATTGAATGTGCTATAGAAATAGTGGCGACGGACTTTGGTACTAAATTCTGAGTTGTTATTTGCAGAGTCGGTGTCGACATCGGCGTGGCGCGAGTGCTCGGCGCGCAGTCCGCCGACGCCGCCGGCCAGCGTGTGGCAGCCGGCGCCGCCGTTCCAGTGCCTGGCCGCGCTGGGCGCCGCGCCGCGCGCCGCCGCGCCGGACGCCGCGCGATACCACTCGCTGGGACGACCGCCGCCGCCCTCCGCTACTGTTCATGTATGTCTCATTTTGTTTCTCCAATAACTAGTCTGCTGTGTAATGTCATTACCAACAAGAATGTGGTAATTCTAGCTCACAAACTGGGAAAGTCAAATAGATCTGTGTTTATTATGGGTCCATCTGTATACAATGTGCAGCTGAAACATATAAAAAATCCACAGCACTATTTAAATCCAAACTAAAAACATGGCTGGTAAACATGGTTTTCTATAGCGCAGCAGACTTCCTAGAATTATCAGAAAGTGACTAATAAAATTAATAGCCCAGTCAATTTAGACAGAAAAATGAGGGTGAAGTTACAGAAAGTCCCAACAAGCTGAATTTCTGTGAAATTGTTCAAAACATAATTATAAGCAATGTCTAGAAGTTCCCCATTATTCCCCATTAAGGAAAAAAAGTTATTCAAGGTCAAAGGTAAAAAAAATAAGATTTTGGCGATTTTCAGCAAAACGGTAAGTTTTATCATAAAAGTACCTGAGAACTAATTGTAGATCATAAAATTATCTATAAAAATGTATCAATACTTTTTTCTTACAAGCCACCGTTTCTGAGATATAACGATTCAAAAAGTTATAAAAGTTGGCATGCACAAATTGTCAAGGCCGGTCGTGCTCTAATATTGAATCACAAACAATGGAGGATTCGTTTCGTTCCGACAAAGTATCATGCGATACATCGCTATTGACGCAATTTAATAACTTTTCGAACATTTCATTTCATTTTGAAAACAATTTCTATAACTTTTTGAACCGTTATATCTCAGAAACGGTGGCTTGTAAGAAAAAAGTATTGATACATTTTTAAAGATAATTTTATGATCTACAATTAGTTCTCAGGTACTTCTATGATAAAACTTACCGTTTTGCTGAAAATCGCGAAAATCTTATTTTTTTTACCTTTGACCTTGAATAACTTTTTTTCCTTAATGGGGAATGATGGGGAACTGCTAGACATTGTTTATAATTATGTTTTGAACAATTTCACAGAAATTCAGCTTGTTGGGACTTTCTGTAACTTAGAATGTCTAAATTGACTGGACTTCGGTTTTGCACAGTCGTCGAGCGGTGTGGAGGGCGTGAACACGGCGCCGCGCGTGCACCGCTCCGTGTCGATGGGGCAGGCGGGCGAGCGCGACCTGGCGCACGCGAGTCTGCAGCTGGACGCGCGCGGCCCGCAGGAGGCGGAACAAGAGGCGCTCTCAGGTGACTTACCTGGCATGTCCATCCGTCCGTCCGTATCTATGAATAGGTCTTCAAAAATCATATTAAGGTTTCCAACATCATTTCTTTCTAAACTAAATAGTTTGCACGAGAGACTCCTCCAAAGTGGAAAAATAAGTGTCTACCCCCCCCCCCCCCTCTAATTTCTAAAATAAGAGGATGATAAAGCTAAAAAAAAATACAAACTAAAACGTAAACTATTTCATATAAACAATTGCTGCGAAAGCCTACACTCGCACTTGGCCATTTTTTTGTAAAATAATACTAAGCGTTTGTTCACCACCTAAATACTCAAGAACTTATTGCTTTTGATCATGTCATATTTAACATATTTTACATTATATAAACATTCGGTAGGTGGCGCTTCGTCCCTGCTAGCGCAGCCGTCAGCTGAACTGCAGCGGCTGGTGGGCTGCGGCGAGGCGGGCAGCAGCGCCGTGTCCGCCTTCGAAGCGCCGCACGTGGAGACGGACGCGCTGATGCGCAGCGCCGTGCTCTCGTTCGTGCTATCAGAGCGAGATCTACCTACCTACCGACAGAAGCTTGACGCAGCTGTTAGGATCAGCACCGTCCGACAGTATGCGTTCGAGGTCAGTCTATCCCCACTACTCTACGCACTACTAGGTCAGCGTTAAGCCGCGTTTATATTTATCTGACGTGTCGTGTTGTGACGGCATCGGTTTCATACATTTCTTACATACGTCAAATGCCGTCACAACACACCACGCTGAATAAATATGAACTCTACCATAATATAACATGTATGAAACCGATACCGTTCTGATGCATCATAACACGACACGTCAGATAAAAAAATATATATATACAGGGTGTCCCAAAGTTATGGGCCATGGAGGGGAAGTACCTTAAATATCGTAGATAGTGAATTTTGCTCAAAGAAGACTTCATTTTATTTTTAAAAGTAAGTAATTCTGCATTCATAGATTTTCTAAAAATTACTTGCTTTGTCTGGGAATCGAACCGACTTACATGTGGAAAAAAAAATACTCTACTTTTATGATACCAATCGAAAGAATAGCTAAATAATAATAACTCTGCTTAAGTAACATAGTATTTTAAAAGAAAGGAACAACGTGAAATTAATTATTTTAATCAAATAAAAAACATGAAACATTTTTTTTTGTAAATTAGTTAATTAAATGCTCAAAATGTGATCCCTCTTGTCTTAAGCATCTTCGCCAATCTTCTTGAGACCCGGCTGCCTGTTGATTTTTCAATCATTTTATGGTGAACACTCGATGTGATATGGCACAATTCTGTTCGCAACTCGATCATTTGACCTTGACTCAATTATTTTATGTTGTTCCTTTCTTTTAAAATACTATGTTACTTAAGCAAAGTTATTATTTTTTAGCTATTCTTTCGATTGGTATCATAAAAGTAGAGTAATTTTTTTTTCCACATGTAAGTCGGTTCGATTCCCAGACAAAGCAAGTAATTTTTAGAAAATCTATGAATGCAGAATTACTTACTTTTAAAAATAAAATGAAGTCTTCTTTGAGCAAAATTCACTATCTACGATATTTAAGGTACTTCCCCTCCATGGCCCATAACTTTGGGACACCCTGTATAAATATAAACGTGGCTTTTGTCTACAAACCTAAGGCAAAGTCAATAATGTCATTATTGACGTGTCAAACTTTCCCGGGACTATCTGATTTCGATATCTAAGGAGCAAAATAATATAAACACACTTATAATTTTTTTATTGCTGAGTTGCCATGGCGTTGTGAGATCTAATTGCCGGACGATTCAGCATAAAATGAGTAAAAAAATGAGATTGGCACTACAAAACTGGTGAGCAGGCCAATGAGCACACTGGTAATAATAATTAATGTTGTGATTTGTTCTATTTTATGTTTTAGTTTCGCATTAATTAGTGTGAATAATTATGTATATATGTCGTGCTAATTAATTAAATAAATAAATACATTTACCAGGCGATGAACTGGCTGATGCGTTCGACGACGCAGCCGACGTGCGTGCACGACGTGATGTGGTGGTTCTGCGCCGCGCTCGACAAGTACGCGCGTCTGGTGCCGCCGCCCCATGATGACGTGAGTTTATACCAAGTTTATTTACCCCCCTCCCCCCCCCCCCCTCATGTTACTCTAAAAACTTTCGTGGTTTGATAAATTCATATTGAGATAAAGGGGCACTCCAAGAACCTTATTTACGTACACTTTTGATCAATCGTTTCGTCCAAACATGGGACTTCTTCAGGATCAAACAGTGCAAGGACATGGATCACGACCGCTAGCCGGTCCGCAGTGCACTGTGTAAATAAGATTCGTGTATTCCCCGTTTATCTCAATATGAATTCATACTGTGTTGGCTCAGTGAAAGCCTAATTGGCTACTAACCTCTCATTTTTCTTATTATTCTGAAATAAATGTTTGTTATGTCAGGGCGTAGACGCGAACGCAGCAGCGCGCGCGTTACCGACGGCCGCATCAACGTCCGCGATCTGCCCGGGCGGTCGATCTGCTCGCGGAGCCCGGGCCGCGTTGCACGCCTTCCTCGGCTCCGTGAGCGCGCTGGCGCCCTCGCTGCCGCCCGCCAGCGCCGCCGCGCTGCAGGCCGTGCGCTGCTGGGCGCTGCATTACTCCAGGCACGATCGGAACTTCTTGCACAGGTCAGTGAACTCTCCCTTTATAACGATGTCAAAGTCAATGTCAATGTCAAAAACTTTATTTCCATAGAAACACAGGGATTTACATGGACACGTTAGAAAAAAACTTATAACTTTTTTCTTATACTACCAAGTTGGCAGACAAGCATGCGGCCCACTTGGTGGAGAGCGGTTACCGCAGCCTATGGACGCCTGTAGCATCAGAAATATTACCTGCGTGCTGCCAAATCCTTTTAATGCTTCAGAATAAACCCATGCCATAGTCATTTATAACTTATTATAATGATAGATAGATAGAGACTTGTCCAAGTGATCTTTAGGATTTTGTTGAAGTATAAAAAAAAGATATCAGAAATCTAGCACCCGTAACACGAGCTTAGAGCTTATCACGGGGCTAGCAATATTTGTTTGTAAATTGTCCAGTAATATTTGTTTTATTTTTTTAGATGCGATTGTTCCGAAATTATAAGTTTATCGGACGCTATTAATCTTTCACCTTACTCCCAATGCTGCTCGGAATACATCAGATCACAAGTGTTCAATGTGATCAGTAAGATATTGTCACATTCAGAGGATGGGATATACGACGATGCGTATATGGGGGCTTTTTGCGAGAGCTACCATAGCTTCGCCCACAAGGTAACTAACTTCTTCCGGTATCGGTTTTAGTATTACTTGCTCTTCTCAATTTTAAGCCCATTTTACTAGGTGTACTGAGATATATTTGGATTTGGGATTCTCACGTGTAGATATTATACATTTAAAAACAAAATTAAAGTGTGAACACACAAACCAATTTTTTTGTCGAAAACGAATAAGCTGAGGCCAAACCTGCGCGTCAGTAAAGCGAAACTAACGTGCATACCTGCGCGACTGCGGCGCGAATCGCCAACTTCATTAATTGATGAACAATCACTGAAGACGCGCAATTGTTGTGGTGATGACATCCTGGTACTTAACATCAGAGTCTGACTCTGATGAGGAATCAAATCCCATATTTTATCTGTTTTTCGTAAATTCTTATAGTGTAGATTTTTCAAATCATATAAAATAGGATATTCTCTTACTTTTTCTATAAACAACTCTGTAGTATCTCCTGTTGTAGTCATTGTGGAATTAAATAACAAACAAACTCGCTCACAACACACGTCTGACCACTGGACGCGTGCGTCCCGCTCTGCCGACGCGGCCGTCCCGCGATGCGGTCGCGTAGGTGTGCAAAGCGCCATAGATGTATATGGGTAGCGTTCGTCGCGCGGTAGACGCTCCCGCTTCGCAGTCGCTTTGGTCGCGCAGGTTTGGCCTCAGCTTAAAACTTATAAGTACTGTAATGTTGAAACGACATACAAACCAAATAAATTGTTGTCTAATCCTACTGAAAACGAATATTAAAACTTATACTGTAGTGTTGAAACGCTATAGGAAAGCTACTATTAACTTATATTGTAATGTTGAAACGTTACAGGAAAGCTACCTCTGGGCATGTTCCGACATGACCGCCTGGTGCGACATAACCGTGTCCTCTCGCCAAGGGATGACCGGCTGCCTCATAGATGGCAGCACCGAGACCTTCTGGGAGTCGGGGGACGAGGACCGGAACAAAGCCAAGTGGATACAGATCACCTTCCCCGGCGGCACGCAAACTGAAAACCCCCATATTATCTGCGTGCATATTGATAATACTAGGGACACTGCGGTATGTGTTTCCTAATACAAATATGTTTATTTCTCTCAATAACTTAATCTAAACGAACTCTGGCGCAGCGGGCGAAGGTCTGCCTGCGACGCAGAAGGTTGCGGGTTCGATTCCCGCCTCGGAACAAAAATGTGTACGATCTGCACATATTTGTTCCGGGTGTCTGGGTGCTCTATATGTATTAAATAAGTATCTATCTATGTATGAATATTATATCAAGTATAACAGAAATCTAACACCCGTAACACAAGCTTCGACCTTACCACGGGGCTAGACGTTGCTGTGTGAATTGTCCAGCAGTATTTATTTATTTAAACAATTAGCGGGTGTGAGACTCTCTTTAAGTATATAATACCTGTGCTAGAGAGTCCCGCTCTACTTCGCAACACATTAGATAATTAAGTTAGGTAACTAAGATTTTACAAATAATAGTTCTTAAATAATATAATTTCCTGGTATTCTAATTCTAATTTGTTGTGGGGAAACTAGGATCTGACACTGACGTCACGCTGTGGAGCGTATTGTGCTTCCCCTTGCCTAACTCGACCCTAACCAGCCTCCTTGATGTAGCGGAGTAGTAGTTGATTGTAATGCCCTGTATTGTTTTCAGCACAAAATTCTCCTGATGTCGTTCCTGTACAGCGGCGGCACGGGAGAGGTGTACCACATGCAAGACGTCGAGCTTGATCCGAAGGCTGCTACGTGGGTCTGCTACACTCTGCCTAGTAAGAATTGTCTATTGTTGCTTCCAGCATTTTAATAGCATCCTTAGAAAATAACATATACCTTAGAGTGATGAAATGAAATTTGTAACTATTTTTCGTTGTAAGGTATGCATTAGAACGGTGCTTGTCGTAAGCTTAGATAATAAAACTTTTCACGTAGCATTGTAACATTTGTTATAAGAAGAGCGAGACTTTTTCTTAACACGTTCCAAGTGCAAATGCTTTTTTGGATGGCTTTGTTTGGTCCATGCCCCATATGTGTGTCATGCACGTACGATCAGAACTTCGAATTGCCCCACCGATGGGGACATTAGTGAACGTGTTAAGTAATAAGTAAAACGTTTTTAAAAATAAAAGAATTTTGTATGTGTATGTGTATGTTTCACAGCGTGCTTCCCCGGCGCGACGTCGTCCAACCTGCGCGTGCGCTGCGAGCTGCGCGGGCCCGAGCCGGCGGTGCGCGTGCGCGGCGTGCGCCTGCTGTCGGCGCCCGCGCGCGTCGCGCCGCCGCCGCACGCCACGGACACGCCGGCGCGCGTCCTGCACGCGCTCTCGGAGACGGACACGCTGCGGGTGTTCCGGCTGTTGACGTCACAGGTATACTCGTATATTGGACTTGTCGCACCGTCATTTCGCCGCTAGTGTATTTACTGTTTAGGGTTCCGTAGCGAAATGGCAAAAACGGAACCCTTGTAGATTTGTAATGTCTGTCCGTATGTCACAGAAATTTTTCTCCGAAACTATAAAGAGCTAAACTGTTGAAATTTGGTAAGTAGATGTTATCTGTAAACCGCAATTTAGATTTAATAAAAAATTGAAATAAAACAATAAAATTTCCATCAAACCCATACGTGTATCTATAAATAGTTCTTCAAAAATCATATTAGGGTTTCTAACAACATATACACTGGTGGTCATATAATAAAGAACGCTAATATTTAGGGAAGATTTTCTCAAACTAAGACGAAAAACTTTTTGCATATAATTTATTTTATTTATCTCAGTATTGTAAAACGTTTCTATAATATCACCGTGCTTATTGGTATACAATGATTAGCTAAAAATAAATTGTAATTTTTTTTATACTACTTCAAAACATAGTATTCCTATTTACTGGTTGGTCATATAATTAAGAACGCTTAATCGTTAATTCCTTTTTTTATAATTTAAACAGAAAACACGGTTGAAATTTTAACTGTTTGTATAATATTGGCAATATTTAGTGCTGTAGAAGATAAAAAGGCATTGCTTAGTTAAAAAAAATAAAGCTTTTGATCTATCAACACAGGGTAGAACACCGGCACAAAAGTAAAACTTCGCTTGAAGAATTGGTATTATAAAAAGATAGACAACCATCTGTAATGTTTAAAAACGATGGTTTTCGACGCTTTTGAGCATTTTACTTTGTATCACATACTTCTACGGAGTGTTCCACATGTACCTAAACAGAGAAAAACAACTCCTCGAGATGACCAAAACATCATTCGTATGGGCTACAAAACTCTTTAATGGGTCCAATGTGCTGAGACAAGAATATTTTGGTGAAAACTAACCTTCAGCTATCTCAGCACGCACTGTTTGAAGACGTATGGTAAAAGAAAAATCGCACGGAAGGATATTAAGGAAGGTACCCATGTTGAAACTTGCTATAGTCAAAATCAGCTTGCACTTGAGAGAAAGTATGAAAACTGGACTTTGCGACAGTGAAAAAAAATCTTTTTTTCTAACGAAACGAAAATAACTAGGGTGTGTTCTGATGGAAAACGATATGTTCTACGTCTTCCGAATATAGCATTCAACCCTAAGTACTCGAAAGTTACATTAAAGCATGGTGGTGGAAATGCGAAAATTTTCGGTGTGCTTACGTGGTTTCTATCTTAGACTGACAAGCTCACAAACTAAATCTAGAGCCAATAGAGAATCTGTAATTTAAAATAAAGAAAAAGTATTCAAATACAGAGTGTGTGAACACAGGAGAGCTGTACGACGCTTTTTTAAAAGAATGGAACTGAATTAATCTTGCGAAATATCAAAAATCAATAGGTAATGCCTCGCAGGTGTAAAGCAGTGTTTAAAGGCCGTGGATTTGTTGTAAACCCTTAATTTAGTTTAAAATGTATTCAATTACTTTCAAAATTTTCTGCACTGCATATTATTGTGATTTAGATTTAATGTAAGTGCCATATAAAACAATTTCCCAGCAGTTAAATAAATCGTTTTTAATTATATGTCCAGCTTCATTACTATGAGAGAGTGTCTCATTTCGGTAAAATAAAAATTTGAGAAATATAGTAATCGATTTTATTGTTTACTCTATAAGACACTCTGCTCCATTAGTATGGCTATTTTTTAACATAATAAGTTGTTTCTCAGAAGGTTACACATCTCGGTGTATGAGAAGATTAAAATAAAAATATTCTATAAATTGAAATCGTTCTTAATTGTATGACCACAAGTGTAGTTCAAAACTAAATAGTTTGCACGAGAGACTCTTCCAAATTGGGAAAATGAGTGCCCCTCTTACTCCCACATAGCCACTTTATTAATTTTGTATGCAGGTGTTCGGCAAGCTGCTAGAGTGGGAGTACGCGGACGAGTCGGTGTTGCCGCGCGACGCCGGCCCGCACGAGGACAGCGACCTTCGCGAACACGTCGTCGGCATCTTATTCGCCGGCACGCAGCTCACGTCGCTGCAGAAGCAGGTCAGGCTCTCTCCTCTCATTAGATAAATAAATAAATATAAATATTGCCGGAAACGCAGCGTTGGGCGTCCACCAACAAGGTGGACAGATGATTTGGTGAAGGCGGTTGGCTCGCGGTGGATGCTGGCCGCGAGCGACCGTAATGACTGGAAGTCTTATAGGGAGGCCAATGTCCAGCAGTGGACGTACAATGGCTGAGATGATGATGATGAAATATTGCCGGACAATTCACACAGCAACATCTAGCCCCGTGGTAAGCACGAAGCTTGTATTACGGGTGCTAGATTTCTCCTGTTCGCCGGCACGCAGCTCACGTCGCTGCAGAAGCAGATCAGGCTGTCTCCTCTACTTAGATGTGTTACGTCTGTACGCAGGTGTTGGCAGGCTCCTAGACTAGGCTCCTAGAGTAGGGAGTACGAAGACCGTCGTTTTATATCCCAAAAATGTTGCTCTACCAAGTATGAAGCCGCAGTTACTTTTATCTGATGTGTTGTGTTTTGATGCTCTCTGTCGTGATGACAACTATTTACATTGATATGACGTGTTATGACGCATAATGACAATTTTTTGTAAAGTTTCGTCTTGACTCCCAGAGAGTTCAAACATTCGCAATGTTTTTTCAAGAATCATCCGATTCAGATTCAGATTTTGAAGAAGAGTTGCAATTATTAGCGTAACATCAAAACATTGGCTCGTGCACACTTGTCTGAATTGACGTCTCGCGGCACCGCCCCCCGCATCTCATCCGTTCTGACGCGAAGCTTGTGACACGACTCATCAGAAGCCGTCACAACATACCGCACTGAATAAATGTGAAAGCTACCATGTAAAAAAAATTAAAAAACCGATATCGTTCGGATACGTCACACACAGTTAGGCTGGTTGTACTAGCAAATCTCATCACGCATAATGGACCGCCTTTGAGTCTAAATGCGGAAAACTGAGCCATTCTAACTAAACGTCACAACACGACAGATAAACGCAACTGCAGCTTAAGTTCCAATGTGGTCCCGCAGGTGATGAGCCATATAGTGTCGGCCATCGGCGGAGAGGCGGCGCGCGTTCGCGACGACTGGGAGACGGCGTTCCTGTGCTCGGACCCGGCCGCAAGAGAGAGCGAGACGCCGCTACGCCCCGCGGTGCACACGCAGGACAACTACTGCTTCGAGATGCTGTCTCTGGTATTACTGCTGTTCTTTATTTTTTACAAATGTATATTTTTTTATGAAAGCATACTGATTTCTATGTCTGCGAGATTATCAATATAAAATACTGTAAACCAATTATCTGATTTCTTTAAAAATTTGATTAAAAGAAAGAATATGTTTTTTCTTCATTTACGGTAGAAGATTCAAACTTTTAAAAACTTTTTATTGCCAATCGATTCAGTTTCTTAAAAGATCAAACGCCTCTACTGGGTCAACTAATGTTTGATTAAAATAAAATTCAGATATTTCAAAAGTTAAGACACAAAAACTTCTCAGGAAGTGTTTTTTGCCTTCGTTGAAGATTACATTATATTTTGTCAACAGTTGCTGGCTCTGAGCGGCAGTCAGGTTGGACGAGCGCATTTGTCGCAGCAAACAGAGTTGCTGTCAGATCTCCTCGCCTTGCTCCATACGGCCAGCGACCGAGTGCAAAGACAGGTAAAGATATAACATGTTTTAGTAACAACCTGTTTCTTAAATTCACGAATGTTGTCAATTTTTACAATTTTGACTCTACGAATTATTTTTCTATTGAATTTCTAAAGGTTTTGTATTCTTTAACCTAGATTTTTTTACATGAAATTGTAAATTCTGAATCAAACTTTCATATTTAAAACTTTTTTCTGAAATATCCAACTGACTTCACTTCTAATGATTCTGTTTTAATCAGAAGATCATAATTTTGTAATTTCTGTTATTTCTGCATCACATTGTATTGACAAATCAATATAGAAGATATTTAATCTCTATTTCAGGTTATATTCTTACTACGACGCATGATGATGGGTATTCCACCTCAGAAGATGCAGCCTACAACCCAAGAAGAAAGGTATTCTTAAAAAAAATCTATCCGTTGTATCGTTTAAAAAATAAACCTAAAAGAGTGGGCCAAAAGTTGATCCTAATTTGAAATTGAAGGTGACTGGTTTCATAATGATTGGTCATAGTTATAAATGATAGCACAACTTGCATTGTAAAATTGTCAAACATGTCGAACGGCAGTGCATTCCGTTCTTAGCAACCGCGACGCGCGTCAATGGGACATATTATTAATTTATATAAATCACTAACTAAATACATAAACGACACGTCCTGTCACCAGTGGGCGTGGCCAGAGAGCCGCGCGTCAAGAACTGCTTGGAACGGAATGCTAATAAACGAAGATTAAAAATTTGATAATGGAATGTTATGTCACAGCTACACCCTCATCGACTACCTGCTCTGCTACCTGGGCAAAGCTCTCAACATCCAAGTGAAGGTGAAAGGCGCCGCCGGCCCCGCGCCCGGATCCGTGATGATGGGCTCGTGCGTCGCGGGCGCGGACACCGCCTGGTTCATGCGCGGCGTCACCACCAAGAAGCACGCGCAACTTGTCGCCAAACTGGTGGCCGATATGGCGGGGGTATGTACTAACCACCCGCATAAACACCGAATCGAATTCTACCTTACACTTTAGTTAGTTTGGGGATTCCTTATTCCGCAATTAGACTCAAATTTGGCCCTTTGTGCGTGGTGCCTTAGACTTACACCCATATTCTCAGTCATTTCCTCATAATATTCCTCCACTCAAAAAAAAAAAACAAGCGTTGCCGTCTTGAGTGGTCTTGAGGGAGTTTCAAGGTTGGTTATGAGGTACTTTACGTTTGACAGTTCCCACCTTGCCTCGAACTTGAGGTGACCCAAAAAAAATCAAGTAGAGGACGTTTTTGTCAACTGAGAATACGAATTTGCTCAAGTGAGGTTGAGTCGAGTCTGGAGGAAACGACTAAGAATATGGGTGTTAGTGTACAGTGCACAAGGACTCGCCCCTAACCAGCTCAACTTCTTGATGTAACGGAGCAAAACTATCAGTGTTTAACAGACTGGTTTCAGCATAATCTGTAAGTGAATACGGAACTGCCGCACTAACCCTTTTCTCATATCAAGACTCTAGCTAAGTTTTACCCACTTTGATGAGTCTCTAGTAATTCTTACCTCTAAATATGACCTTTAAATGATACGATATGAATGGTATGTAATATCATCATCATCATCTCAGCCATTGTACGTCCACTGCTGGACATAGGCCTCCCTATAATACTTCCAGTCATTACGGTCGCTCGCGGCCTGCATCCACCGCAAGCCAACCGTCTTCACCAAATCATCTGTCCACCTTGTTGGTGGACGTCCAACGCTGCGTTTTTCGATCCGTGGTCTGCACTCGAGAACCTTTCGTAATATGCAAGCCGCCTATTCTGCCGATCCCGGATCGGTGTTTCACTTACCATAAAAATACTTATTAACAGATTCCCTGTCCCCATACAAAGGTCTAATTTTATGGTCCCACGCTCACTTATTAATTTAAAGATTCTCTGTAGTGTCAAAACAAAAGTTGTATATAAACACTTGTCTATGAAGATTATAGTAAAAAAATATTTAAAAAAAATGACTCACAAAATTGACAATATGTATTGACAAAAAAAAATTGCCAGATTTTATTTCGTCTATTTAATGTTGATGACCCTTTTTGACCCTTTCATATATGATTCATTGGACAGGGAACCTGTTAAGACGTTCCTTAAGGTTATATGTCTGTGCAGGATAAAGTATCAAGCGCATGGGGCGTGGAGACCCGGACGGCGTTGGCGCAGCACGCGGCGCACATCTCGCAGGTGTGCGAGGCGGACCGGAACCCGTCGCGCTGCATCTCGCTGCCCGCCATGTGGCTGGCGCTGGCGGCGCTCTGCGTCTGCGAGCAGGAGCATCTTGAGCTGTGAGTATCCTCCGCGACACACGAAAGGACCCCCTCCCCCCACTCATCATCATCATTTCAGCCATCGGACGTCCTCTGCTGGACATAGGCCTCCCTTAATGACCTCCAAGTATTACGGTCGGATGCAGCCTGCATCCACCGTGAACCAGTGGTGGACGTCCGACGCTGCGTTTTCCGGTCCGTGGTCTCCACTCGAGAACTTTTCGGCCCCATCGGCCATCCGTTCTCCTGGCTATTTGGCCTGCTCATTGCCATTTCAAAGAGCTAATCCGCTGGGCTGGGTTTTTCTACGTATCTCCTCATTTCTGTTTCGATTACGTAGAGAAACTCCGAGCATAGCCCTCTCCATTTGAGGGACTCTGAGCCTGTTCATGAGGCCGATAGTGAAGCACCAAGTTTCGGATCCGTAAGTCATCACTGGCAACACCCACTGATTGTAGACTTTCGTCTTGAGACACTGAGTACTGAGTATTTTTGACAAAAAGACGTTGCGTAACTTCCCGAACGTTGCCCATCAGAGTTATCCGATAACGGAACTGTTATTTCAGATTCAACAAGTCTGAGTCGCAAGAGGCGGAGTCCCGCGAGCGCGAGGAGCCGCGGCGGTACTGCGCGAACCACGACGACGGCATCACGGCCGCCGTCATCGAGTGCCGCACTTGTGGCGCCCTCTGCACCGAGTGCGACCGCTTCCTGCACCTCAATCGAGCGGCGCGATCGCACGCTAGACAAGTATGTAAATATTTATACATTTAATAAAGTTAAAAATTTAATTATTTTTCTAAATTTAGTTATCATCCGTAACGCCTGCGCAATAGTCCTGTCGGAAGATCAGCGTTGGACACTAGACTAGTGTCCAACACATGCTGAGACAGTGCTAATTTTTCCAACATGTCCCTTACGTCTATTGTGTATTTTGTCTTGTAATAATATGTATTTGTTGGAAAAATAAATAATTTGTTTGTTTGTTTAAAGTCCCTAGATTTGTGCATAATGTAAACTACTACTTTTCCTATTTTTGGACCCAAATTTCACAGAAACCGCTGCCATTGGCTTAAAAAAATATCATGTATGTTACTTAAGTAAAAAAAACACTAAAAGATTAAATTACTGAATTGCAATTGACCTCTAATAAATCATTACGTGAACAGATTTGCAAAGAAGAAGAGGGCGCAGTCCGGATAGACATCCACGAGGGTTGCGGTCGAGCGAAGCTGTTCTGGCTGCTCCTATTGGTGGACCGTCGGACGCTGAAGGGGCGCGCGGAGTTCCGCGGCGTGGACACGGCGGCCAGCGCGGCCGGGCTCGCCGGCGTCTGTCGCTTCTGCGGCGCGCGCGGCAGCTCGGGCTTGCTGGCCATCGGCAACGTGTGCGCTGACCACCAGTGCCAGGTACTAACTTAGAAGAAGAGGGCGCAGTCCGGATAGACATCCACGAGGGCTGCGGTCGAGCGAAGTTGTTCTGGTTGTTGCTGCTGGTGGACCGTCGGACGCTGAAGGGGCGCGCGGAGTTCCGCGGCGTGGACACGGCGGCCAGCGCGGCCGGGCTCGCCGGCGTCTGTCGCTTCTGCGGCGCGCGCGGCAGCTCGGGCTTGCTGGCCATCGGCAACGTGTGCGCTGACCACCAGTGCCAGGTACTAACTTAGAAGAAGAGGGCGCAGTCCGGATAGACATCCACGAGGGCTGCGGTCGAGCGAAGTTGTTCTGGTTGTTGCTGCTGGTGGACCGTCGGACGCTGAAGGGGCGCGCGGAGTTCCGCGGCGTGGACACGGCGGCCAGCGCGGCCGGGCTCGCCGGCGTCTGTCGCTTCTGCGGCGCGCGCGGCAGCTCGGGCTTGCTGGCCATCGGCAACGTGTGCGCTGACCACCAGTGCCAGGTACTAACTTAGAAGAAGAGGGCGCAGTCCGGATAGACATCCACGAGGGCTGCGGTCGAGCGAAGTTGTTCTGGTTGTTGCTGCTGGTGGACCGTCGGACGCTGAAGGGGCGCGCGGAGTTCCGCGGCGTGGACACGGCGGCCAGCGCGGCCGGGCTCGCCGGCGTCTGTCGCTTCTGCGGCGCGCGCGGCAGCTCGGGCTTGCTGGCCATCGGCAACGTGTGCGCTGACCACCAGTGCCAGGTACTAACTTAGAAGAAGAGGGCGCAGTCCGGATAGACATCCACGAGGGCTGCGGTCGAGCGAAGCTGTTCTGGCTGCTGCTATTGGTGGACCGTCGGACGCTGAAGGGGCGCGCGGAGTTCCGCGGCGTGGACACGGCGGCCAGCGCGGCCGGGCTCGCCGGCGTCTGTCGCTTCTGCGGCGCGCGCGGCAGCTCGGGCTTGCTGGCCATCGGCAACGTGTGCGCTGACCACCAGTGCCAGGTACTAACTTGGACGTACACAATACAATACCACACAAAAAAGTCACGTACAATGGGCGGCCTTATCGCTAATGAGCATTCTCTTTCAGGCAACCATGGAAAAGAGAGGATATTATTTAAATAACCTGTCTTATTTAAATATCATCTCTCTTTTCCAATCAAAAGGTTGCCTGAAAGAGAACGCTCTTTAGCGATAAGGCCGCCGATTGTACGTGTCTCTTTTTGTAGGTGTACTAATACTTATACAACTTCAAGAAAATACTAATATAAGAATATAATACATATTATATATTACTTCAATATCAGTCCTTTAGTGTTACTATAGATTAGATGAATAATACGTATCCCATTACAAATGTATTAGTCCAAGAGGGACGGTAGTATGGGACATGTTTTCAGCTTGCCTTATACTTGGTGCCAGCTCTCGGATTATAAATGCCAGACGTCACCGTCCACTTTGTGTTTGTCCGTTAGATTGATGTATTAAACTTTGTTTAACAACCAATATGGTGTTGGTACAGGAGTACGGCGGCACGGCGTGCAACAGAATGCTGCCGTGCGGGCACGTGTGCGGCGGCGTGCGCGGCGAGCGGACGTGCCTGCCGTGCCTGGGCGGGTGCGCGCGTGACGTCACTCTGCGACAGGACGGCGACGACATGTGCATGATCTGCTTCACGGACCCGCTGCAGGCCGCGCCCGCCATACAGGTACACATACCACACCCATACAGGATTGTGCATGATGAAAATTTCAGATTATTTAAATGATAATAATGTATGAGAAGTTTCATTGTTTAATTATTCAAATCAGGGGAAGAGAAAAAGAAGGGGGGGGGGGGGGTGATTGATAGTGACATGTCCAAGTTAATCTTTGTAATTTTACTTACAAAATCTGAATCAATCAATCGATCTTGGTTCTGCGTGACGTGACATAGCCTCTTTGTTATTGCTTAATGGTGAGGCTGGCATTATTGATTGATTGATTGATTCAGATTTTGTCAAAATCACTTAGATTAAGTTGGACATGTCATCACTATCAATCACCCCCCCCCCCCCCTTTTTTTTTTCTCTTCCCCCGAATTTAACAATGAAAGTTCCCAGCGACGCAGCAACACAGCCTCTTTGTCATATTTAATGGTGAGATCGAGGCTGGCTTTAGACCTAGATGTTAAGTAACAATTGTTAAATAAAGTGACTAAAAAATAATTGTAATTCTAGCTCGGATGCGGCCACGTATTCCACCTGCACTGTTGCAAGAAGGTGATCGCCAGCCGGTGGATCGGGCCCAGAATCACCTTCTCCTTCTCACAGTGCCCCATTTGCAAGGTAAGCCTTCTGCTTGAACTGTGTCCTATTACCTCAATGTTTACCCTAACAGCCAATACATTTTCTCTTGTACAACATCTGTCTGCTAAGTATTGTCTATTGGGTATGTCGGGAGAGGTAGGCCAAAGAAAATATGGATGGACTGTGTGAAAGATGATATGTGTAAGAAAGGAGTGGGTGTAGATATGACGGCTGACAGAGGAAAGTGGAAAGAAAGGACATGTTGTGCCGACCCCACATAATGTGGGAAAAGGGCAGGAAGATGATGAACATCTGTCTGCTCTGCTAGCTGGCTAATCTCCGTATTACAGGAGGACATGAAGCACTGGACGCTGGAGGAGTTGCTCGCGCCGATCCACCGACTGCGGGAGGAGGTCCAACGCAAGGCGCTGATGCGGCTGCAGTACGAGGGGCTGGCCGCGCCCCCGCCCCCCGCGCCGCCGCCGCCGCATCCCGCACTACTCGCCATGGACCGCTACGCCTACTACGTGTGCCACAAGTGCGAGAAGGTAACCACATAACCACATGGCGCTAGCTCTGTACCTTTACCATGAGTTGTCATAGTTAAAATCGCCTGCCTTTACTACAGCGGTTACGTAGAGCCCGCGCCACCTTTCAAGTATTACGGTTAATGCGGGAACTACGGTATTAGGAACTTTAATATCTAGGCAAGCAGCGCCACGTCTAACGGACTTGAGTGGCAGCGTGTAGTCTAAATACACAGACTGTACAATTAGCTTTTTCTTTCAGGCCCCTTGCGGGGGCACCGAGAGAGGCTTCGAGGCTAGGCCTCTTTACCTCGGCTTCAACTCTAGGGGTAACGACCTCTAGGTCACGTGGATAAGCCCATTTTGATGGGCAGGCTTCAGACGCTATGTTGTTCTGTTCCCGGAGCGAGGGCTATCAGGTCCCGCGGCAGGGGCCTCAGCGGGCCGGTGTGGTCGGGGGGGCGCGCGTGCAACGGCGCGAGGCCGTTCAGGTGGGCGTGGCGGCTGTTGTCGGCGCAGTCGAACATTCGGCGCGCCGTCAGCGCCACGTGCTCCTCGATGGACGGCATCCGCAGGTCGCGGGCGATCACGTCGTTCCTCACGTAGAAGCCCGCTCCCGTACAGAGCCGTAACGCCTTGTTCTGCAGCGTCTGCAGGCGGTTCTGGTTGGTGGTGGACGCCAGCGCGTACCAGGCCGGCGCGGCGTAGGTGAGCCGAGACCTCACGTAGGTGGTGTAGACTCGCAGCTTGGTCCTCAGCGGCAGTCGAGAGTCCAGGACGGGTCGGAGGAGCGCCTGGGCGGCGCGCGCTTGCTGGAGCGCGCGGTCTACCTGGGGCTGCATCCTCAACGACCTGTCGATCTCGATGCCGAGGTACCGCGCCTGCGAGCTCCATGCCACGTTCTGGCCCCGGAGTTTCAGTTGCGGCGGTTGGAGGCGGCGTCGGGACACACACAGCGCGGCCGTTTTGCCCACGTTGACAATTAGCTTTTTGAATGAGCATTTTAGTACCCAACTATCCGCTAGAGGCGCTGTTCAAGTTTTCATACATTTTTTTAACAGCAGTCGCTAGCGACTGCAGCTTGCTAGAACTCATGGCAGAGATACAGACCGTCTATTTTCTTCTATGACAGACAATATGTGGTAAATTGAGCTAAAGACATTTGCACCTGTAAAAAAGATGACTTAGCGCCTATTGTCTACCAGCCTTAAGAATTGTTACGAACAATGGTTCTATATAGGCATATTTCGGTGGGTTGGCGCGCTGTGAGGCGGAGTCTAACGGCGCGTGGGAGCCGTCGGAGCTGGTCTGCGGCGCCTGCAGCGACGTCGCCGGCGCCAAGACCTGCCCCAAGCACGGCGCTGACTTCCTCGAGTATAAGTGCCGATATTGCTGTTCGGTGAGTCTTCACACACCAATCATTTGTTAGGTTAGGTTAGTAATGTAAAGGTCTTCTATAGAACTAGGTCTTCTATATTTTTTTGAAAATGATATGTGAGAAATCTAAACTATGCTTATACACCCCCTAAAATGTCGTGCCGTGACCATGGCCCGGACGGGGCACGGATTGGAAACGTTACATACCTTTTATATGAACCAGTTTATATTACACCGTGTATGATCCGTGTCCCTTCCGGGCCGGTGTAATAGAAACTGGCCACGGACACGGCACGCCCCGGACACGGCCCGGTCTAATATAATTCATCCCTAAAACTTATGCTACTTTCTACACGATTTTCACAGTATCCAACACCTTCTCAATATTACATAGCAATTACATTTCGTTGCTATAACGTATATGACTTACTTCAGCGGTGTAATGCCTTATAAATCGGGATATTAGCCAACATAGGCGAATGTACTACACGCTGTTAAATAGAACATCAAATATATAAAATTAAATATTAATATTATTAATAGTGAGCAGCTTCTTTCAGGAAATTTAGTCATTTACAAGCTACTAGTTTTCTATAACCTACAATAACTTTTATGTTATTACAACAAAGTGTTTTTATTGATTGATTGATTGATTTTCAGGTCGCAGTATTCTTCTGTTTCGGCACATCGCACTTCTGTAACGCGTGTCACGATGATTTTCAGCGCGTGACGAACATCCCTCACCATCTGTTACCGCAGTGTCCTGCTGGTTAGTATTTTGTACTTATTATTATCCCTACTGAAGTGGGAGCACCCTCGACTTTCATTACGAAGGTCGTGGGTTCAAACCCCACCGCACACCTCTGGATTTTTATCCTAAATTTAATTTAAGAAAAAATATGTGAGCTTTAAAAACACGGGCTTTAACGGTGAATGCAAACGTGAGGAAACCGGCATGTTCCGAAAACAATTTAAATGTTAAACAGAAAATTGTTTTTTTTTTAGTTTACGTACTGTTTTTGATGTACGTACATAGCTGAAAATTATGCTTAACAGCCGCACAAACAGCATGGCCATAAAAGTACATGACGGTTCTATAGAATGAACATAACAATGTAAAACAAATAAAGTAAAAGTTTTATTATGTATGTATATTATATTAAGTATATCAGAAATCTAGCACCCGTAACACAAGCTTCGAGCTTACCACGGGGCTAGATGTCGCTGTGTAAATTTTTTGAACAGTTTGAAAGAAGATGATGATTTAATTAAAGATAATGAATTTATTAATCCAATAAATACAGATAATAGATTATTTAACACAAGCTTCGAGCTTACCACGGGGCTAGATGTCGCTGTGTGAATTGTCCAGCAATATAAGTAATGTTATAAGTTTGACAAAATTGTAACAATTTAAGTCTTACACTGGAGAAGCCACTGGCTCCTGTAACACAGTGTATACTAGCTCAGGAGCCTATGGATCATATTATACTGTACACTACTTTTTAGTCAAATAAATAACTTTTTACTTTTTTACTTACTTTTATATTTATTTATTGATTTTGTATGGTAGGTCCAAAATGCACGCAGCTGCCTGGCTCAGCGGAGGAGTGTCCGTTGCACGTGGCGCATCCGCCCACGGGCGAGGAGTTCGCGCTCGGCTGCGGCGTCTGCAGGCACGCCTCCGTCTTCTAACCTGCGCCATCGTCCTAACCTAGAGGTGATAACCTCTTTACTAACTCGGACCTAAACTTACCGACACACGCGCATTTATCAACACTATATATATAATACATATAGATACTCCCTACGTATCTTCGTGTAACTGCCAGATACACACTTATACGTTTGACGCATTTTTGGCAACGCTCTCCTGTCAAACTTGTGTTTTGCAGATACACAACTATACTTAGGGAGTGTCGATATAATATATATAGAATAGTCATTCGTTTTGTTCCTATTATGTACAGATTGGTACAGATTTTTTTGTGATTTTTGTTTATAAGACTTTTTTTTATGATCTTTTAAGATTGATGTGATTATGTTGTGATTTTAGAATTATTTTGTTCTAATCGTTTAATTTGTTATTATTTACATTATTTCTTTTAGGTAATATAAATACTTAAGTTGCTATTACTACTCAATTGATTGAAGTTTATGAGCGTAACTTCAAAATCCTCAGAATACTTTAAGTAAATGAAGACTGACTATTGACCTTCATCTAAAGGTAATTCATAACACAGTGACTCAGATCGGACTCGAAGTTGTGATGCTTATTCTGCACATTTTGGACACTTGTTAACCATCTCACTGCCTGTGCTTATTAGCCTGCCATTTAAATAATGTAGATACATTAGAACTTAATTTAAAAACATTCTAATGTTACCAGCAGCATTACGGCAGGATTTGTAAATAAGTAAAGTAATTTGGAATATACTACTACTGTGAACACTCTTATTTATACGATATCGAAACTGAAAAAGCAATTTGATGTAAGAGTTGTGAATGTTCTAGAGCACGTCAGATTAAATAAGATGAGCTTATTCCAGTTGATTCAAGACTAACTTTGTCTAATACAAAGTCTTGAATCTCGCATCCACGGATTCAATAGAAACTGATTGTATAGAATTTGACGCGTTTTTCATAATAGTAAATTACAATATTATTATACTTTGTTGATTAATAATATTTAAATTTGTATTTAAGATTTCATTTATCTGGCTAATTAGAAACTTTAACGAAATATACCACTCGTCTGTCTCTCAATTCATTTCTGACGAGCTCTAGTATCAAGTATTTTGACTGATGTTTTACACATAAAATACACCAAAAAACATAATAATATCGATTCGACTGAGACGGAAGTTTTTATAAACAGGGTATGTAAAAACACCACTATAATGTATCTAGTCCGTGGAATATACATACAGAAATAATTGATAAACTGTATACTTACTGGAAATGGCAAATATGGACCATTGGTCGTTATTGTACTCGTTTGTTTGTCAAGTTTAAGTTTGTTTTATTTCCCACCATAATTATAATGTAAACTTTTTACTATCACGTTTTACAGAGCCACGATAAAAAACGTGCTAATTGATGTAAATATATTTTCTAAAGACATCAACGTCATGAAATGTCTTATTATGTGATGTTTATTTGTTCAATCACGATAGATATGTTTTATGTAACATGAGTAATAGTAGGGGAGCCGAAGAGGGGATTTCGGGATTTACTCGAGCGCGTCAGATTAAGATACTGGAGATAGCTAGTACCCAGATAAGTACCTCCACCAAATATAAAAAATCTATCTATGTTCGAACGTGAATTATAAGGGAACAAAATTTACTTTTGTCATATTAGGCGCATCACTTTAGATAATTGTCAGATTAAGATATGGTAGAATCAGAACATAGAGATGAACCATATACATCTAAATCTGACGCTCTAACACCTTTAGAAATGCCAGTTTTTTTGTTCTTTTTTTTGATAAAAAATGAGTCGCGATTTTTATTTTTTTTAACTTTTACGTACTTCCACCCCAATCGTGTAAACAATCAGATTTACAAACGTATATTATCAATCATATTTCCTAAATTATTTTTAAGTATGTAAGTATGTTAAGCTGATTTTCAATTTATTGACTCTGATTCATAGAATCTATCACTAACTGACGCGCTTAAGTACGTCCATACAACAGTATTTTTTAAAATAAGTTTTTATTTATCTATGGTCGCTTCCTCCACTGATGAAACACATCGGTCTCATACAATTTTTTTCTTCTTATCATCTACCAAATGCAACCCAATAGGTCTCTTTGACGCTCGAGTAAATCCCCATTTAGCATCGTCGCCTCCCGTACTATAAGGACGCGATTCTTAAGGCTATATTACACCATGTAACATATTATTCTAAGTAAGAATACTAATGATCAAAATAATAAACATCGAAGATTTCAAGTAACGATTGTAAAACGTATTTGTATGGTTGAAACAGCACACACAATGTTTTTTTATATTAGTCATAAAGGGTCTATATATCTCTGATTTTATATGGACTTTTGAATCAGTGTGTTTGTATGACTAATGAAACTAACTTGTAAGAAAAACAAGAACTAACTTTATAGTAGCATTGTAAACAAGCTTGTTTTAATAGACCCCAGTAAGTAAATCAGTGTCAATTTATATAGTAGATTTAACTCGTCTTAATGTGGTAATGCACAATTCAGTAAATATTCCGAATACCACTCTTTTAATTAAGATGTTACCAACTCTAAGATCTGATACTTCAAGAGCTCATTCTCATAAAGCGGTGGCGTCACTCTCGACGATCATTCATTGAATTATTTCACCTACATGTTTATGCATATGTTATTTCTCGAAAATTGATTCTTGAGTCATAATCGACAAATCTTCTCCTTTTAAGGAGCTGGTTTAAGATCGGTCCTACCCCATCGAGCTTGTATGAATCTTACATCTACACCTAGTATTTTCTTTGATAACTATTTTTGTATAAGATGTTGCTCCGATCCATGTGAATAGCTAAAATTAGAGTTAAACCGCCAGTTACCCCTTAGGTTGCTATAAATTAGTCACTTATTACAAATTAGTTATCTTATTGTGAAATTCTCATTAGTCGTAAGATAAGTTGCACTTTTTATGTTATCCTTAATATTAGATAAGACATAATAACTTATATGTGAATCACTCAAAATGATACTAATAAGTAATAATAGTTAGACACAATTTCCCGATATAGTAGTTTAAGTAATCTAGGACTGAGATGCGTTTGTAATATTATTACTCCTTAAACAATTTGCATCACCCTGATATTAAATGTTAATTGTTTAATATAAATATAGTGTTGGTGTCGACTTATTTATTAGCCACATGTTTGAAGGACGCTACTACACCGTATAATTTGCTCTGTAAAACATCAGTTTTGACACAAACTGCAGTGGTTCCCGTGTCGACGACATAATTAAATACTCTGACAGTTGTATGTTATCTTAAGTATTTAATTAGTTATGTATGTATTATAAATATTCATTAATTATTAAATAATTGATGTCCTAAAAATTTGGCTTTTTTCTTGAATCCTTCCTTCTGTTATGGACCAAGAGCCTGTGATGGCCAGACCTTCCTTTAATTCACAAGCGTGAAAATTATTTCATGTGTATGTCTAACATAGGTAAGAATAACCCCCAAACATGAAACCTGGATCGCGGTTCCTTTGGGAGATAACAGGTAAAAGGTTGGTATCTCCCAAAGGAACCGCGATCCAGGTTTCATGTTTGGGGGTTATTCTTACCTATGTTAGATATACACATGAAAGAATTTTCACGCTTGTGAATTAAAGGAAGGTCTGGCCATCACGGGCTCTTAGGTTATTAGTTTGACATAAAGGCAAAGTCAATAAAAAAACAATTATATCGATTTTTAGAATGTTGCAAACATTTTAGATTTGTTACAAACATGCTTTATTTTAATATAGAAATCATTACAACTTTCTCAATTTCTTAAACATTTCTGAGTTGATGATGATGATTCTCATTCACAGTTTGAAATAAGATTTAAAAAATCTTAATCTATTTCTGTTTATTCCTAGTCTAGGAATATCTTTCACAATACCGATAAAGTTTAGTAGTTTAACTGATAACGCCAGCCATTTGTGGGACACTGATAGGAACTATATTATCTATGTTTTATCTCGGTTGATTGAACGTTGCAAAATTTCACATCAGTGCAATCTTAGGCCAGCATCCGTCGTCTTTCGATCTTGAAAGGACGTTGATGTTCCGACAGTTTTAAGTTTTTGATATGCATTATAATAAAATAAAGGTGATTCTTACAATATGCTTACTAGTGTTTAGCCTCAGGTTCGCTCACGTAATGTTTTCACAATTTCGTTCCTTAGTTTTTGTTTTGAAAGAAAATAACAACGTGAAGTTAAAACTAAATGTGTTGGTAATTAAAACCTAATTCAAATTATCATTTGTTATGTAATTAAATTTTAAATAAAACTCATTTAAATTATAACGATGCTTACTACTTTGCAAAAGCAAAATTTTTATAAAAGTACCTACTTAATAGGTACCTGCCTTTTGCCTTAGGTCAAGTGAGCGTAATGCACTCGTATCTCACTTTATGTGCACGAAACTGTTCTTGATTCAATGTGTTTGTAGGATTTAGTAAAGTCTCCTTCGTTCCGCGGGCACCTTTGCACTTTGGCCTTGACCGTGGGGTTCAATGGAACGTGGCGGGTGCCTCGCGAGGCCTTCGGGCGCGGCGGTCTGGCCTTCGGGCTGCTGCTGTCTGGCGCGCTGGTGGGCGTGGCTCTGCCACTGACGCTGCTGCATCTAGCTCTGGGACAGCTGAGCCAAGAAGACGCCGTCGGCATTTGGAGGGCTGTTCCTTTCTTCAAAGGTGAGTAGTTGTGTATCAATAACAATTTAGTTGGAGCCGTGTTGACTAAGTGAGTGTGCTCCCACACTCGTTTCATTTCGAAGGGCTGTAGGTACACTATTGTTATATTTAAATAAATAAAAATAAATAAATAAATATTACTGGACAATTCACACAGCAATATCTAGCCCCGTGATAAGCTTGGCACGCAACTCTGGATTTTCTTCTTGAAAATGTATGTGCGCTTTGTAAACACGTGCTCTAACGGTGAAGGCAAACATAGTGAGGAACTAGAACTTTGAAAAGTATGACGGACATGATTGTGTCATTCACCAACCAGCGTATCTCTCTCGTCAAGAAAGAAGTCCCTCTGTCACAACAGTGAGAACGTAAATAGGGGTGATTATGATTGGGTCAAGATGACGCTGTGCTAATAGTAGAGGAAAGTAACCATATATGGAATAGGATCCTAATTTGGAATACCGGCATTTCTCGAAAACAGATATTCCTAAACGCCAGGAATTGCGATCATTTATCTCTTCCAATCTCTACACGCGCGTGTAGCTTTCGACGTGTCACTCGGGCGAGTACCTACTTTGTCCGTGGTAAGAGCGTTTTGTTTTGTCGCTGTGTGAAAACTTTCTATGGTACGCAAATATTAAGAATTTTTCGTAAAAATATTGCAAATAGGATAGTGTTTATTGCTTCTTTGTACTGTATACATGTTTGTTTCAAAGTTTTAAAGCAATTTTATACGCTAAGTTTATTGAATATAAATGTATGAATAGAAGTTTAAGCTAGCTAGAAATTCCAAATATGGAATAGGGGAAATCTGGAACAAATGTCTCATGTGCGGGCTCTGGGCACATACCTATTGATTGCGCTGGCATTATCGACACCTGTATTTGTGTTTTATGCAAATGATTGATGTTAGGTTTAATTTTACCAAAATTCCTAAAATTTATGATACAATTTCAGGTTGATTTTTCATAGTTTTTACAGTGTTCCATATTTGGGGGCCTATTCCATAATTAGCTGCCTTTTTGTTGATTTTGTTTCTGAGTAATTTCAGTACTTAAAATTAATAATATTAATACAAGACTGTTGCCAAACAATAACTAAATATATGATTGTTTATAATTATCATTAAACATTTTTGATTTTTTATATTTGTTTAAGTTATGCCTAAAAAACAAAATGGTATTCCATATTTAGTTACTTTCCTCTACCTATACCATTTATTTATTAGGTATTCCTGCTCATTCATATTAGTCTATAATTTATTTACGTGTTTTTTTAAGAATAAGACAATGCCATTTATAAAAATGGGGAGTAAGGGGCGCCACATAACTTCTTACGGCGCCCAAGCCAACCTCACCTGCCCGCGGTGCTCCCTGCCGAACAACGAACGAGGAAATGGCGACCCGCCAACACGCACTGGACCAGCGTGGCGGGTTACGGTCCAAAACCCCTAATGATGAATACACCGCAAATCTGTCCCCAAGTGCCCGGCGACACTGGGGGTGAGGCTGATGATAGTAGGCCAAGACCCCCCAGGGTCAGGGGCGATAATCTCCGGGCGAGGGTCTACCACTATCAAACGACCAACGCACGCAAAACGGTACCCGGAAGATTGCCTCGACGAAAACATCTGGCCCTGGCAACGCACAACATTCGCACTTTGAGGACTGACGAGAAGATTGTTGAGCTGGAAGAAGAACTGAGCAGGTTACGGTGGGATATTTTGGGGTTATCAGAAGTCCGTAGAGAGGGAGAGGATACGATAACCCTGAAGTCGGGTAACCTGCTCTTCTACCGGGAGGGCGACCAACAGTCCCAGGGAGGTGTCGGGTTTCTCGTCCACAAGTCCCTTGTTAACAACATTATAACCATCGAAAGTGTGTCGAGCAGGGTGGCATACCTAACACTCAGAGTATCTGAAAGATACTCGCTTAAGGTCGTTCAGGTATATGCACCGACCTCATCACACCCAGATGAGGAAGTTGAGTGTATGTATGAGGACATTAGTAGAGCCATACATACCAATAAAACTCACTTCAATGTTGTTATGGGGGACTTCAATGCGAAGCTAGGCAAGAAAAGCGATGATGAGTTGAAAGTGGGGAATTTCGGTTATGGGCAACGGAACCCCAGGGGCCAGAGGCTGGCCGATTTCCTGGAGAAAGAGGGACTCTTTATGATGAACTCTTTCTTCCAGAAGCCGCCTCACAGGAAGTGGACCTGGATGAGCCCCGATGGTTCCACGAGAAACGAGATCGACTTCATCCTGACCGACAAGAAACGGATATTTAATGATGTCTCTGTGATCCATAGGGTGAAAACCGGGAGTGATCACCTTATTGTAAGAGGCACATTGAATATGAACGTTAAACTTGAACGGTCCCGTTTGATGAAGTCCACGCTCCGACCAACTCGTGCTCAGATCGAAGACCCCGAGAGCTTTCAACTCGAGCTCTCAAATCGCTTTGACTGTCTAGCTCTCGAAGATCACGCATCAGTGGACGAGATCAACAACAGGTTCGTAGAGACTGTCTATACGGTGGGGTCTAAGTTCTTTAAGACCCGCCGTACTAGTAGAACTCAGAGACTCTCTGAAGACACCCTCGACCTTATGGCTGAACGACGCTCGCTAAGACTGCAGTCTCCCGATGACGCTGAGTCCCACAGGCAGCTCAATAGACGTATTTATAAATCCTTGCGACGCGATATCCGTGTCTTTAATACTTCTCGTATTAAAGACACGATAGAGCGGAATAAAGGCTCCAAGGTGTTCGCAAGAGATCTGTCTATTGGGCAAAGCCAGATGACGAAGCTGAAGAGGGATGATGGCAGTGTAGCGTCGACGAAAGCGGAAGTGTTGAGGGAAGTCGAAAAGTTCTACGGACAGCTCTACGATTCGGTCACTCAACCTGTTACCAGTGCGGCTACTGACCCAAGAGCCAAACTGACCCGGCACTACACCGAAGATATCCCGGACATCAGCCTGTACGAGATTAGGATGGCCCTGAAGCAGCTTAAGAACAACAAGGCGCCAGGTGAGGATGGAATTACGTCAGAGCTTCTGAAAGCGGGTGGATCACCGGTACTTAAAGTCCTTCAGAAGCTCTTCAATTCCACCTTGCTTGGAGGCACCACGCCTGAAGCATGGAACAAAAGCGTGGTGGTCTTGTTCTTCAAGAAAGGTGATAAAGCCTTATTGAAGAACTACAGACCCATCTCGCTTTTGAGCCATGTTTATAAGCTGTTTTCTCGGGTCATTTCTAACCGACTCGAACGCAGGTTTGATGACTTCCAACCTCCCGAACAAGCCGGGTTCCGAAAAGGCTATAGTACCGTAGACCACATACATACGCTGCGGCAGGTTATACAGAAGACCGAAGAGTATAACTTGCCGCTCTGTTTAGCATTTGTGGACTACGAGAAAGCCTTCGATTCGGTCGAAACATGGGCTGTGCTTGAGTCACTCCAGCGGGGCCGTATTGACTACCGATATATCGAAGTGTTGAAGTGTTTGTATAGAAACGCCACCATGTCCGTCCGAGTACAAGAACAGAATTCGGAGGCTATTCCTTTAAAAAGGGGCGTAAGACAGGGAGACGTTTTGTCTCCGAAACTGTTTACTGCCTCTTTGGAAGACGCCTTCAAACTTCTGGATTGGAAAGGATTGGGCATCAATATCAACGGCGAATACATCACCCACCTTCGATTCGCTGACGATATCGTAGTCATGGCAAACTCGATGGATGAACTCGGCACAATGCTCGAAGGCCTCAATCGAGTCTCCCAACGGGTTGGTCTCAAAATGAACATGGATAAGACGAAAGTCATGTCCAATGTTCATGTAGAGCCTTCCCCTGTTATGGTTGAGAACTCGGCTCTTGAAGTTGTTGACGCGTATGTGTACCTAGGACAGACAGTCCAATTAGGTAGGTCCAACTTTGAGAAGGAGGTCACTCGCCGAATCCAACTCGGATGGGCAGCGTTCGGGAAGTTACGCAACGTCTTTTCGTCCAAAATACCTCAGTGCCTTAAGACGAAAGTCTTCAACCAGTGTGTGTTGCCAGTGATGACCTATGGATCCGAAACGTGGTGCTTCACCATCGGCCTCATGAACAGGCTCAAAGTCGCTCAAAGAGCTATGGAGAGGGCTATGCTCGGGGTTTCTCTACGGGATCGAATCAGAAATGAGGAGATACGTAGAAGAACAAGGGTCACCGACATAGCCCAGCGGATTAGCTCTTTGAAGTGGCAATGGGCGGGCCATATAGCACGTAGAACAGATGGCCGATGGGGCCGAAAGGTTCTTGAGTGGAGACCACGGATCGGCAAGCGCAGCGTCGGACGTCCACCAACAAGATGGACAGATGATCTGGTGAAAGCGGTTGGCTCGCGGTGGATGCAGGCCGCGTCCGACCGCAATAAATGGAAGTCATTAAGGGAGGCCTATGTCCAGCAGTGGGCGTCCAACGGCTGACATGATGATTTATAAAATACCTGAATTTAAGAAGACTGATTCATATTTTGTTCGTAAAAGCAGAAGATTATGTACCTATTACTTAGATATACCTACGTCATTACAATATGAATCATTCATTACTCCTAATCGTTTTAACGAGCTCTATTACGTTACGTCTTGGGCATTTTTTTATAACTTGGAATTTATATGAATGAGATTTACATTATATAATATAATGACTTTGGAATATGTTTATAATTTCAGGTATCGGATACATAAGGCTCCTGATAGCGTTTCTGAGTTCAGCGTTAACCGTCGTATATTTATCATTATCTATTGTATACTTTTTATACTCTGCAAGTAATTCGATCCCATTTCCTGCTTGCGTAGACTCGATCTCCGTTGAGGTAAGTACCTACCTAGGTTTTATAATGGGGGGCTGAATAGATGATTGGTTTTACTCGAGCGCGACCGTACGCCAAGGTGACTTATAATATTTTTTAGTATTCTTTAACATTTTCTTAAAATTGAAACACTTTGAAAGATTACTAAGAACTAGAACTCTACAACCAAATTTTCAATAGTATATGAGCATTATATTACGCATTCTCTGGCATTCGGCTTTTCCAACATTTGCCGGTTTTCAAATTTGATAGGCTTTGCTTGGTTCCATAAATGTCGAATCATCAACCAACTAAATCTATACTAATATTATACAACTGAAGACTTTGTTATATTAATTATTTGTTTGTTTATTTAATCGTGCTAATCTCAAAAATCACAGTTTTTTAGTAAACATTTGCAAAATCATTTTTTTTTTCAGAATGTCATTGGTGATCCGATTGGTTTAGAAATTCCCAAAAATGCATCTGAATGTTTAAGGTATGTTATTTAAATATTTTTGTAAACTACAATTGCTACATACTTAATTTATTTGAGTAGTTATTAACCCTATTTCTTTTTTTAACAGCGTTACGTTTTTATCACCAATTAATGAGAACCCTGAATATTATTTGGCGATGACATTTGTTATAGTGGTTCTATGGATATGCACTCCATTTATGTAAGTAATTTTTGTATTAATTTAAAAAATAAATATATATTTTAATGATCGTCAATCAGGGTTATACTTATTTTAAGGTCATCATTACGGGTTAGATAAAATTGATCATAAATTTGCTGAGTTCATAATGCTGATGTTGTAGAGTTTGAAGCGATAAGAACTGTTTATTTATTTATTTAATAACTGCCTTGATGATTATGACTTGTTGTTCTGAGCTAGAAGCTTTTATCTCTGTGTAAGTTTTAAACACACGCATGACCTATAACAAAAAAAAATATTTTCAGATTTTACAGTCCAGTAAAATGGATGAAACGAATATTCTATCTGCTGGGCCCGACAATTCCTATCTTGGCGATTGTTGTGGTATCAGCAATCGGAAACGTTGATAATTTATCTACATTAGTGTCCAAATCTGATTGGAGCGAGCTGTCGGAGCCGAGGATATGGCAAGCTGCTGTGGTACAAGCGCTGTGGTCTTGTCAGATTGCCGGCGGGTTTATGGTGTCTGCGGGTGATGGTATCTACTCTAATATGAATGTTCAATGGTAAGAATTTATTATTTTTAACCGTCGCGTCATTTGTTTGCTAGCATGATTTTCTAACTATCTGTTGGGTATTTAATTTTAAGCTCAGTACTTACATACGGTATTACTCGATAGTTTAACTCGAAGTCGAGTAAAAATCAACGTGTCGACCGCAAAAGTCACTCTCAGATCTGTGAGTTTTGCGGTCCACATGTTGATTTTTCTCGACTTCGAGTAAAACTATCGAGTAATACCGTATGTGAGTACTGAGCTTTCAAGAGGTTTTTTATCTAAGGTAGTAAAAATATGTTTTACATAAGTTAAAGTTTGTGTCCGATGCCTCCCCTTCTCATTGAAAAACTGATAATCATAATCATCGACTTTTTGCATCAGTTTCCTGAATGTGCAGCCCAACGACCGTTCTTAATCTTAACCCTGTTCTCGAAATGTCGCTTTAGAAAAAGTTAATATAACTACTTCATTAAAATTTTCTAACTCACAGTTTCTTATAACTCCCGTCATTCTCGATTTCTATTGCAATACTAGATAAAAGACTTTGTAAACTATCATGGTTTTGAACAATATTAGAAAACGAAACGGGTAACATTAAAACGGTATGTTACCCGTTTCGTGTTCGAATCGATATTCGACAATCGATAATCATGATTCGGTTCTATGTTTTTCTATATACATTTAGAGGAATTTCAGGACATCTCTGGCAATTGTGGGTGCAAACATAGTATCGAGTTGGTTCTGGCTGGTGTTCTGGTACGCTATTGGAGGCACCAACGACAAGGACAGCAGTATCTTCGCCGCTCTTCTGCAGACATACACTGTGGCGTTGGAAGACCAGCTACCCTTAACCTGGCCACTAATTGTGTATGCGCTGTTGATTGTGTCTGGAGCAATCGGATTGGTAAGGTACTCTAGTATTGCTACTAAAGAATTTACGTACTTGTTAGATGCAAAACAACAAATATTGTTTCTATAAAAGACAATTGCGTAAATGTAGCTTATTTATCTCTTTTTTTCAAAAATAAATATTATACTCGAAAGTTCACTCAGCAAAATTTATAAAACTAGCTAACATATTTAGCAATCATATTTTGAATGATTGATGGTCTTTTCCCATAGATCGAATACCTAGTTCAGATGGCGAAAGCCAATCAAGTCAACTTGTTGATTGGCCTTCGCCATCCGAACTAAATAGGACTCCTCACGAAAAAGACTGCTCTTGTTGTGATCGTAACGTCGAGAGTGTTTAATTCATATATAAATACGTGAGTAATTCCCGTTATAAAATGAATAGTACAACTTAATAATTTTGAAAATGAAATAATCTAAATGTCTATTTCAGATCACAATCCTCTACCCCATGTACGATTTCTGTCGTCGTATCGGAGGGGTAAGATGGCGGTTAGTAAGTTTCGTGAGTTCTCTGTTCGGAGCGATGGTCTCGTTGTCGCTGCTGGCCGGTCGGGCGTCAGCACTGCGTCTGCAGGACGAGACCGCAGTGTCTACGCTGGTCTGCGCCGCTGCTGTCCTCGAAATACTTGCATTGGGCTTTATTTATGGTAATTTATCTATCTACTATATAAAAAAAGTCGGGTTTTCCTTCCTGACGCTATAACTCCAGAAGGCACGAACTGATTACCACGGTTTTGCATTCGTTGGAAAGGTCTCGGGCTGTGTGAGGTTTATAGCAAAGAAAATTGCGGGAAAGTGTAAAACGCGGGCGAAGCCGCAGGGCGGAAAGCTAGATATTCTCGTATATAAAAGGACAAGTTCTCACTGACTGACTGACATAAAACGCACGCACAGCCGTAACCGCTAACAGTGAAATTTTGACCGTGGCTTTCTTTTGTGACGTATAGGTCCACTAAGAAGGGGTTTTGCGAAATTCACCCCCTAAAGGGGAGAAATAGGGGTTGCAAGTTTGCATGGAAAAATCTTTAAATTAGCAACGATTTTGATAAAACTCGAGCTTCAACCGAAGTAAAGCGAGGGCGGGTCGCTAGTTTAATTATAAATTAACCTACTAATTATAAATGAAATCAATATGTATTCGATATATTAATTGATAAATGTGGTTTAGAAATTAGTCACCATCAGTTCATTGGCTCTTGTTACGAATATTTACAATCTATTGTGACTCTTATCGTGTAATCATATCGAAGAGCTTCAGTTGTAAACTTGAATACAATGTATTTATTTCACGGTGTGCTATCCATGGATAGCGCGTAACATTTAAACAATACCTATAGGTATTATAAGTCCGGAAAAATAAAAATAATCCTTTGTCTTTTAGGTTGGAACAGGCTAATCGAAGACGTGCAATTCCTGACTGACAGCGAATCGCTATCGAAATACTGGGTATGGGGCTGGTGGCTTTCTCCTGGTGTGATATCGGTGTTTTTCGCGTGGTGGATGGTGGATATCCTCGTGAAGGACTCTGATTGGTCGGCGCCGGGCGGGGAGGCGATCGCCGCGGTCGCCGCTGCGGGCCTGCTGTTTGTGGTGTTGGCGACCTGTGCCTCCGTCGCAGTCCTCCGACAAGTCCAGTATGACTATCTATCGGTGAGTTCAATGTATTTGTTACATTACTGTTTGTTTATATCCTTATACTTATAGGATTAATCCTATAAAATTAACTCTTAAGAGTTAATTTTTCTTGTAGCATTATGTTCTCAATGTCGTCTGAAGAATAAAAAAAATGCCTACTTATAATAATAAATATGACTAAGACACACTTCCTTCCGGATCAAATCTGCTCATAAATAGCGGTGATTTAACCTCCATATACCTACTAATGCTACAAGTAAATTTTCTCCTTTTCCCTAACCGTTTTCCGCACATCCTCTGAGGACAAAACCTTGGCATTCGGATACAAATGAGACACGTTTAAGTTTTAACCTTGTTAATTTGACAGAAGCTCATATCATCGTTTGAACCATCGAGGCATTGGGGTCCCCGCGACCCTATCACTCACTACTACTGGCTGTCGGCACGCGAAGGTTTCCCACTCGAGCAGCTGCCACGGAGCCGCTACGCGAGGCACCGGCTTGGACAGTTCTCGGCCAGACCTAGCTTCTTAACCATCTCCGAAACAGTCCAAACAAAAGAACCCATTTCCCCAGACAAGAAGAGATCCAATTCTGATGATTGGGTGTACACTTCAGGCAGGAAGGAGGTCCTGGAACAGATGTTTTCGTACGCTGCAGACGAAAAGAAAAGATCGAAGAGCCTTGATTAGGACATGATGACATGACATCGTTAATATGAAAAGTTCGGGCATTAGCGGGCTTTGTTAAGATAAGTTGATTTTTTCAAGATAGCTTAACATATTGTAAAGCAAAACGACATAATAAATAAATTAAAAACTTATAGTTTTTACTAGTAGAACACACCTTACATTTGGCCTTTACTTTAGGTTTGTTTTAAGTTTTAGGGTAATTGATGTGATCAACATTTTTAGATCCAAGCCCCGATGTATAGTATTTATTGTTTTAGTGCATTTCCAATTTCAACAATTAGGTAAATTACTTTTAATTACAGTTATTCTATCTAAGATTATTCCATTACAGAATGTGTGTAGATTAGACTTACAATATAAAATCACAGCCCATTTCCGTCATTACTATGAAACTTCGTGAATACATTAGGCCAACTGCACCATACATTATTCTTACTTTACTTGATACACTTTGTTATATAGGATAAGCTACAATGCCCATAATCCCCGCAGAAGCGCCTACGTGACTGTTTCATGTGTAATTGACCTTCCGAAGGAAGATGGCTCGACGAAACAGGTTGTACCTACCTTTGTTAGGCAGCGGCGTCATTCCGGACACACGGCCTGGGGAAGAGCAGGTATTCTGAACCCGCCATTTTGCTAAATCATTACAAAAATCCTTCCATTGCGATGCTTCAATATATTTTTAACTTCATATTGAGATAAACGGGCAACACCAACACATGAACCTTATTTTCGTTGACTTTTGATCAACCGTTTCGTCCCAAGTTATTTTTAACTGATGAAATATCCTCGTGTAGGTACACATTCAACATTTTGAGATAAATTAGAAGAAAGTAGAGATATCGAAACATTCTACATCTGTAAATGCTCCACGGCTATTGGTAGGTACTACTTTTAATACCATTTAAGTAGAGTACATAATTATGATCAGCTCCATGAGACATGATTTTTTTGTGGTTTGAGTTTACTAATATTACAATAACAACAGATAATAATTTCAATCAATTTCATCCGTATGGCGTTTAATGGCGTTTTTATTTTATTTATTTTTACGATAAATTTACTATATTATTATAGGAATAATGTTTTAATCGGACTAGCGATTCCTTAGATTAGCGCGTTCAAACAATCAAACAAACTATTCTGCTTCAAAATATAAGTATTATTATAACACTTTTATTATCGTGCCACTTTCATCTGCTATTAATTCATTTATTTAATAATAAACTTACCTACCTATTTATTTATTATTAACTTCTAATTCGCGCAGGCCCAAATTGATGCTTTGTACTGAAAATATGGTCGTTTCTGGGTTATTGATAAGGTTAGCTAATCAATAATTAATCTGTGACAAACATTCCACACCCCCTCTTATCCGTGGCCTGCAAAGGATTGACGTCACGAAACTGATTTAAAAGACGATTTGAAAGTATGGCACGTAATTTAGCGGCATGTATAAGAGATCCATGTATTATTTATGGGGATATATATCATTGTGATGTGGACAAAACAATGAGCACCAAGATACAGGTTGGTTAATCGTGTCTTCATTTTGAAAATGAGAAAAAGGTAGAGTCTATGCGCAAAATAAGTTAAAGTTAACTAATATCTTTACACTGCATGACGAGGGAAATTAAGGTAAATTATTTTTGACTTATGAAAACTACATAGATTGTAGGTACGTAGTATGCTAAACATTCTAATTAAAGTATTTATTTATTTTTATTTACATGTGGAAATTGTGGATATTAAACTAACATGTACATGGCAAATAGTTTTTACGACGATTTAGATGTTTCGACACCATATTTCTGAAACACATTTTCTCTTGTTTTACGAAATGTTTCAGCTTGAACGAACCAGCGGGAAAAAGTAGTGCTCTTACAACTTTTTCAGGTGTGTGGGTAGGTAGGTAGGTACCTACTTGGTAGGTAGTAGAGGTAAAACATAAAAAAACAAGGCAGGTTATTCACCTCATGCATTCTAATTCGTATTTTAAACATCTCAATAATGTGGGAAAAAAATATTGTCTCTCAATCAATACGATGATACTAATGGGAAATTAATTGCCATTTGATTATCAGGAAACTTCTGCTCGTTTAAAATACGAACCTCTGATATGTATATAAATGTATGTGTTGTATTATTAGCGTTAATAGGTTAGGCGTTAATTAAATCTCTCTATATCACCCTGGCTTCAAGGAGTAGGTACGTACATATGTTATAAAATATTTTTTTTTGCAAGTTGATATTAGGTAGGTAACCTTGCTGTAGTTCGCTGGAAAAATTGAGTTTGATAGTTTTAATTTTCCAAACTTTGTATTAAAATACGTGTCGTGAAATGTATAATACAAAAAATACCTTTGTAGGTTCTAATCTTTTATAACGTACACCATCGGAAGTTCGCCTTAAGTTCCCGTTTCAATAGATATTTCAATTTCAACCCTTACCAAATAGAGCCTTACACTGTCTGCCACAGCATACGTGCGAGTTACTAGAGCGCGGCATTTGGCGCGCGCGCAGGCTGTAGCTCATTCGTGTCTCAGACTGCGTGCGAAGCGGATCGCTCAGCGGTAACGGTCGCGCGGCGAGTCTCGTACAATCGTACATCAATTAGGCAGATTCCACGAGTTGTGAGCTGGTGCAGTGATGTCCAGAGAGCGGCCGCGACTCAGCCGGCTCGGAGTGCTGGCCCCAGCGGCGCTGTCCGTGTGTATGGACGCGTCCGTGCTGGCGGTCCCGGCAGCGGGGGCCATCGTCTCCACGGTCCTCAAAGAGCTTAGTAAAGCTTTTATGCTTAAAAAGTAAGTGTTTTCAAGCACTATTTGTAAAATTTTGATAGGTGCGGTTAAGGATATGTTTAAGGTTTTGCATAGCGAATTATTTACGTTTTACCTAATTGCCGGTTCCGTTTGTAAGTAATTAATAGTTAAGTTAATTTGTAAGAATGATGACTCAATCAAAATATAATATCAGATGATTGTTTGGATAATCAGTCCTCGTGCACTAAACATGTTGTGTGTTTTCTTTATTGGAGAATTAGTTTATTAATTTGAGAACTGTTTGGTCTACCTGACTTTTTTGTCTAAGTCTTTAAGCTTAGGGCTACAACTTTATAACTTCTAGACTCTAGAAGTTGTAGAGAATGCGCTTGATCCGGTTCTAGCCCTTATTAACTCACTCGCATCCGCTCATGTCGTCTATTTGTCCGATGTCGCCAACCTGCGAACATAACAAGTAACAGGACAGGACTTACGAGCACAATATAATAGAATATAACGCCGTTATACTGTTCAAACCAATTAACTCGAAATTTTGTCCAAATTGAACTAAAAATGCCAAAGTACTTAAAATTTTGTGATCTTTCGTCTGGTAAAACCCATTAACTGCTTTGTCTTCTAGTTTTGATTCTATAGAATGTGATAATCAAGTAAATCAAGCAAATTATGATTTGTGTACAACTACAAAACATTAGGCCGATTTAACTTGACTGTCACCACAATTGTCTCCAACGAATGTCAGTTAAATTGATTAAATTTATTTTACCCCCAAGATACCTCTTTAAATACTTTATTTTTTTCCTCAGGGATAACCATTTATTTCGTTTTACTCAAGGTATTTCATACGATTCAACACAAATATCGTCTAAGAAAAAAGGCTATATCCAGATAATTGGTTTTACCTGTCGAATTTCATACGTCTTAATACAAGTTATCATCTAGCAAAAATGCTATATCCAGATAATTCTGCTCTGGGCTGTACAAAAAATAGAAAATTTACAGTTAGTTGAACAAAAATTCCTTGAAAGTGGACATTCACACATGGATTTGTTTTGATTAATTTAAACCCCCCACTAAAAATAGGTTTGTTTGTTTATCGGCTTGATTTTGATGATTTTTAAGCTGATTTGTGATGGTTCTAAACTTTATAACAGTTTTATCCTACTTAAAATATTTGTTAAGAAGGATATTAGGCTGTAATAACCTGATGTTATCATCATCATCATCATATCAGCCATTGGACGTCCACGGCTGTGCATAGGCCTCCCTATATGACTTCCAGTCGTTACGGTCGTTCGCAGCCTGCATCCATCATCAGTCTACCTTGTTGGTGGACGCCCAACGCTGCGTTTCCGTTTTGTTTCCGTGGTTTCCACTCGAGGACTTTACGGCCCCATCGGCCATCTGTTCTCCTCGCTATATAGCCTGCCCATTACCACTTCAAAGAGCTAATCCGTTGTGCTATGTCGGTGACCCGCGTTCTCCTACGCATCTCTTCATTTCTGATTCGATCCCGTAGGGAAACTCCGAGCATAACCCTCTATATAGCCCTTTGAGCGACTCTGAGACTGTTGATGAGGCCGATAGTGAAGCACCACGTTTGGGATCCGTATGTCATCACTGGCAACACACACTGATTGAAGACTTTTGTCTTAAGGCACTGAGGTATTTTTTAACGAAAAGACTCTGTGAAGTTTTCCGAACGCTGCCCGTCCGAGCTGGATTCGACGAATGACCTCCTTCTCAAAGTTGGACCTACCTAATTGGACTGTCTGTCCTAGGTATACATACGCGTCATCAACTTCAAGAGCCGAGTTCTCAACCATAACAGGGGAAGGCTCTACATTAACATTGGAAATGACTCTCTTCTTATCCATGTTCATTTTGAGACCAACCCGTTAGGAGACTCGATTGAGGCCTTCGAGCATTGTGCCGAGTTCTTCCATCGAGTTTGCCATGACAACGATATCATCTGCGAATCGAAGGTGAGTGCTGTATTCGCCGTTGATATTGATGCCCAATCCTTTCCAATCCAAAAGTTTGAAGGCGTCTTTCAAAGAGGCAGTAAACAGTTTCGGAGACAGAACGTCTCCCTGTCTTACGGCCCTTTTCAAAGGAATAGCCTCCGAACTCTGTTCTTGTACTCGGACGGTCTCGGACGGACATGGTAACGTTTCTCTACAAACACTAACATTTTTCCTTACTTTTTTACTCTAATATTATTAGGGTGAAAGCTTGTGACTTTGTTCCTTCTTCACGCTCAAATGGTTAGACCAATTTTGTTGAAATTTGGTGAGGACATCGCCGACATCTTGTATTAACACATAGGTTCCTTTTCATCATGACCATCATCATCAGCGAGCAAATCCGTGGGAAGGAGCAAGTAAGATAATAATTACATTTAGTGGCTACCTGAAGTGGCCAGCTTCGTATAGGTATTTAAATTTTCAGGGAATTTTCTATACAGTATGATCAAAGGTACATCTAGGCATAATTTAGAACATCAAGCAAGCTTCACTCTTGATTATTTTGACTTTAATTTGAATTATTTGAATTTCAGTCATTCATAAAGTATTTGTCCAAGTTTCTCCATTTACTAATTGGAATTGGTTGGCACTGATTAATGACTATTGAAGTTTGATATTATTAATATTCAAATAACCAAGGCACTATGTGTTTGTATAGTTTTATGACATTAAAATTACAATTACAACTGAAAGACCTGAAACCACAAAAATTTGTATGCAGAAATCATTAGTTCTTAAAATTTTCTACAGGGAAAACCAATTATCTTGACGCCTTTTATCTTGTAACTTAACGAGTGACAGCTATATAGGTGTTTTTAAATCATGGGTAGCTTTTATTATACAAATGTAAAAACTAATTTCTCGCGTTTCGCTATATTCCTACTAATTTAGAAAATAAAGAGATTTGACATTTGACAGGGAAAACCAATTAAATAGGAGACCTAGTGACAGTTACCTCCAAATTTTGATAAAAGCATTTAGCTTTTTATATATCTGAGGTTACATACTAATAGAACATGAACAAATGTACTTTTTTTAATATATAAATAATAACAATAGAGATTAGAAACTATAATTTCAACACCTCAAACTTTAAAAACGCGATATCTCATTTTGAACTTTTGGGCATTTAATTGGTTTGAACAGTATAACGGCGATAATATAATAGAATATGATACAATGTATAAAGTGAGCCAATGTTAAGGCACTGGCTAAGCTAAGTTATAGCTGTTATATACGATCAGAGGTGCGGAGTTTATCAATAGGTTAATTAATTCATACCTTTAACTTACTTTTAGTTTATCGGATTTAAATGTTAATTTAAATTTAAATGTTCCGCTCGCTGTTTCGCCTGCTTTCTATACTTTTTCACCTTTAAATATGTTTAGTAGTCAATGGAACCTTCCATTGAATACTAAACATATTTCAAGACAAAAACCAGCTAAACCGGCCCAGTCTTTCTCGAGTTTAAGCGAGACTAACAAAATCAATTATTTTTTATCTATAGATTGCATTCATATTTAAAACAATCAAAAATGTTATGACACTCTAGTCCTTATTTAGCCAAGAGGAAGCGAAATGATTAGCGAGTTCTTCATTATATAGGCCTAGGTACTTCCGATTGCGAAAACGTACATCTTTTCGCTGCGTAAAACCATTAAAACGGGCAAAGTCGCGTGCCGGAAGTAATAACTGCCGGAAAGACAGTAAATAACATTAGTACTATCTTTCCGACATGTATTTTATTATACGCAGAATGTACTATATACATAGCATGGATAAGTATATAGTATGAATAAGATATGTTGGTGATAATACCTCTACGTATCATCGTTAATATCCAAGGGCCACGCAATGAATTTAGATAAAACTTCGAGAAGGTGAACCAGATTTCACGGTGGATGCAAGCGATTTCCAACCGAAATATCCTGAAATAAAGGCCAATGTCCAGCTATGGATTACCGCTACCTTAGATGATGATGATAATTAACTTTGTTTCTTGTATCATATATCACTATCAACTATTTTATTGTTGGTGCGCAAAATGGGAATAGAATTGGTGCTCAAATTTTGGTGCTCTTAAAATTGGTGCGCAATATGGGAAACTTCTCTTGTTACTAGCGCTCTTAAAGAAAGTAATGTAGGTACCTATATAACATTATATAGGTAACCTACAATATTTTGCCTGACGGAATCTATTCCGTCTATGTATGTCTACATAATGATGCTAACACGTGCTTAACAAGGAACTTTGAGACTGTCTCAACAAACAAAGCTCATATTCATTACTTCCGAATCGGTGTCCGTGGGCAGTGACCGATGACGGGGCAGGCAGTGGCCGCCAACGGCGCCAACCCGCGGCCCGCTCAGCCCGAACCTCAACCGAGGTCGCGTCATGCTTCTAGGGCTGCGACACAAAAACTCACGGTCACAGTATTTTTTGGAGAATCTAATATGATCGATTTCCAGATTTTATTTATTATTAGAGTTTTTTAATAAACTAGCTTACACGCCCACGGCTTCGCTCCCGTTATTCGCATATTTTCTCACCTTTAAACCTTTAAAATCAAATGAACCCAAATCGGCCCTGCCGTTCTTGAGATATAATAATACAACGAAAAGTTGTATTGACTTTTATCTATATTGATGATTTTTATATATATTTTTTTATTATTTTTATTTCGAACATTTTGTCATTGCTTAGACATAGCTATTTATTAAGAAATAGTTGAGTTCACAGTTAAACTGTTCAGTATCCTCTGATCTACGATAACCGTTTGATTTTGTAGAGTAGAATTAATTATTGTAACCATCAAGTAGGCATATAAATAATTAAGTAATATGTCTCTAGCTGAAGGAAAACTGAGCTCATATCCAAGTACCTACTAAAACGTCTAAATTGTGTACTTATACAAATGGAGGTCGTCGTTAGTGCGACAATTACATTAGTGACTTCCTTGTAGTTTGGTTGGAACGACATTTTTACGATCTTTAGTTATCAGTTTTCCTGATCTAAGTCTTGCCTAGGAGGAACCAGTGCCGATCGCTAACTTTATGTAATAAAACACATCTCCGTGGCAAACGAACATACTGAGTAAACAACTTAGTACAAACGTAAACTATTTGAGTAATAGCCAATTTTCTAGTCATCTTGTTTAATAATGATTATACCTAATGGGTATGTTCCATAAATTGGTGAGCAATGTTTGGTTTATCCAAGGGAAATGGCTTGAAACAAGATGATTATGTAAAGGGTACCTTAATAATCATGTCATGCATGATATTTTATTTATTTATTATAGAGCAACCAATAGAAGAAACACCTCAACTTAAGTATTTAGCATACACATTTGTTATTAACAAGTATTACAGGTGACTAAATAACGATATTATATTATATCTATGACACTGGGAGGCTTTAAAAGAAGAATACTGGGCTAAATTCGATCTGAAACGAAGATGCTAGATTTGTCCAGGTCATACATAGTTTATATTTATAAAGCTGAAGTGTTTGAACTCGCTAATACCTATCAGGCTTCCGATTTGAAAAATTATTTCAGTGTTCAATTACTAGCGGTGCCCGCGACTCCGTCCGCGTTTGTATGTCTATCCTGTGTCTCAGACCTCTAAATGTATATCTACAAAATTACATCAAAATTGGGTTATTAGTTTAAGAGTTATGGCCGAACATATTATACATACATATACATACTTAAAAACCATACTTTAAAACAAACTAACCTACTCCATGACTGACCCTTACAGATTTATTATTAGTATATAGATAGATATGTAGATGCAAGCGAAGCTGTTGGGTCGGCTAGTATCTACGCACTATGCGCCGTGACTTAGTGCTCACAAGGACATCTGTATGTCCTTATTAGCTCAGTATTTCGTGTTTGTACATTCAATTTTGGCAGTTTAGGATTCTGTGGTTTCTTCCGTAAGGTTAGTCACCACGATGGATGAGGTTCCGTCGGAGCGTGGGAGTGAATAAGTCATACTATATTTGCCTACTTGTACTTGATCTGCTGTTCATTTGTGTTTTAAATAGTTGTGCCCGCGACTCCATCCGCGTTTAATTATCTATAATCTTCTATTAATAATTTCGTCAAGGGGTACGGAAGACTCGAACTAAACCTTATATGAATAACAAAACATAAAAAAATGTTGATTTTGAGTCGACAACATATTCGGGAAATTCGGAGTATGGAGAATTTCGTCAAATTTCACCCGAGCGAGGCCGGGTTTTCATCTAGTGTTTGTATGAAAGATAAAGATATTTATTTCCAAAAACAATAGTTAAAAAAATAACGAATAGAATTCAGTGTAGTTGTAAACAATTAAAATGAAACATGTAGAGCCCCCGCTAACTACAGACTTTCTATCGGCCGATAGTTTGGTCGGGCTTATAATCAGTATGAAGATGTATGCAAGTCCGCATACTACAACGATTTGGTATCGGCCGATAAATAAGTTTGATAGGCTACTCAACTGCGTTCAAACTGAAAGATGATCAAACTACCGGAAGGTCGTGCATTCTTTCATTATGTCCAATTCTACTCAATCGCTCGTTGTAGAAACGTAATCTAATTTTAATTTTCGGGTAATCTAGTAATTTTGAATGCATCGTGTAAAATTTTCCATTTAATAATCTAGTACTGTAGATGGGATGCACACAATACTCTCAGACTCTCTTCTTGATTTTTCTCCTCCGTTGTATGAGAGCAATTATAATATATTTCTGGACAATATTTTACTACGAGAAACTTCCATTATGAGACAGCTCTCTTCAACAGGTAGCTTAAAAACTGAATATTGTCGGCCGACTGTAACCTAGTTTGCGCACTCACCACCAACCCAACTGTTTAGTTGGCGTAGTGTGCGCGCTAACAGCCCAACCCGACCAAAATATCGGCCGATAGAAAGTCTGTAGTTAGCGGGGGTTCGTACAGTGAGACACAAACTAAGCAACTAAGTTTGCTTGTGTCTTGGGGTTCAAGTGCGGGTAACAAACATTGTTAAAAAAATCCGTAAGAGGCGTATAAGCTTACAAAATAATAATATTTATCCTATATTAGTATGAATCATAACTGGAGCAAGAATTTAAATAGCCTATCCTGTGTACATGTTCTAGATAAATATAAAGGCAAAGGTCTGGATAAGGGAGGAGATTTTTATACAGCTAAACAATAAAATTGTTTTATGTACGTGACAATATCGATGACAGCACATTACGAGTGTCAATTGTATGAAACAATTAGGTATTACCAATTACAGCACATTACGAGTATTATTATGCGACACTGGCGAAATTGTTTACATACAAAACAGCAAGTCATTAACAAAGAAGATGCGGACAATATTAATCGGTACCTTTTTAAAAATTAATAATAATAAATAATAATAAATATTAGTGGACAATTTTTTACACAGCGACATCTAGCCCCGTGGTAAGCTAAGAAAATTAATAAAAATAAATAATTAATAAAATAATTCTAAATTGAAAGATATATGTCATTTATATCCATAAAATCCTAAAGATCACTTGAACAAGTAGAAAAATACAATATTATCTAACCTTAATTACCTATAGGTACTTATATTAAATGTTACAATTAAGACTTTCAACTCAAATAAGATATTGATGAACGCATATTGACAGTCGGAATTTACGCCATTTCAATGAAACTTACGTATCTCGATGTCATTCAATAATCATGAATCACAAAACAATAGATTCAGCGTTAAACCTATTCAACTTAAATACGATAAATTAATCATCATTATTTTTAATACGACCTCTGTGTCGCTTCGAGCGAAGGTCTGCCTGCGACGCAGGGGGTTGCGAATTCGATTCCCATCTCGGAACAAAAATTATGTTTTTGCAGTTTTTTTAGATAATTAACAGTATAATTATGTAACACTGGCACCAGTCTCTCACAAACAGGTTCTAAATTATTTCTAAGTTTTAGCATATCTACCTAATTAATGTAATTAATTTTGTCTAGCTAGTTGTTTCAGCCTGAATTTACATGTATATTTATTTCTTAATAAAAACTGACATAACTTGAAAAAAAAATAGCGTGAATTGTGTACTTTATAAATTAGGTATGAGTATGACTACAAGGAGTATTGTTCCCTCAGATGGTTTCACGGAGTAATGTCGTCGAAGGAAGCCGAGAACCTAATAATGGAGAAGGGCAAGAACGGGTCGTTCCTGGTGCGTGAGTCGGCGGCGCACCCGGGCGAGCTGGTGCTGTCGGTGCGCGCGCGCGGACGGGTCTCGCACGTTATGATCCGGCGACAGGTACATACATCATTATAATAAATATAAATAAATAATAATATATAAATATTGCTGGACAATTCACACAGCAATAGCCCCGTGATAAGCTCTAAGCTTGTTACGGGTAGGTACTAGATTCAGAGTAACAGTCTCAATTAAGAAGTTAAGAAGTCCTACGAAGTATAATACGTCTCTCTTGACCAGAGAGAAGTCCCTTTATGACGCTCTGAGCTAATACCTCCGTGCTCCGAGCAAGTATGGTTTTGTGAATGACACTTCAATCTTTTCAAAGTTCTCGGATCATACCAGTTTCCTCACCATGTTTGCCTTCACTGCCAGAGCACGTGTTTGTAGAGCGCATATATTACGGAATTAAAGTCGATTTCGTCCTACTTAGCCAACACGGCTCTTAAATAACATTATTTGACCATAACTTTTGTAGAAGAACATAAAGGGGAATTTTTCAAGGGGGATTTGGGAATAACCCATTGCGGTCCACCTAATGGATAGATTAGAACCTATCGAAGCTCTTGGACAAGCGTCTAGGAAATGACACTGTAATTTCCGGTTGCGTGCACGATGCTATAGAAACCCCCTTTGTAACTCCCAGTCTTTAGGCTTAACCTCGGTAGGGATATCATTAATTAACATGATATTCTCAGCATGATTCAATAACTTAACAAGGCTTGAAAATAATCTTCCGGTCACGGGCTTTGTCTTCAGATGCAGAATTTAAAAAATTGTATACGAGTAGGTATTTGTGTTACTAAGGCTTTTTTTACTTTTTCATTTTTGTTTACATTTTAACCTTATCGATATAAGGTTGGGAATTTCCATTTTTGACTCTGTAGGTAACTGATGTAGGTAATTTGTTTTTATGAAGGCAAATTTTAATTGTAGCACCTTATTCAAATGAAGTAAATTTCCATCCACGCATATTAAGTATCTACCTATCTGGGCATCTCAGTTGCAAGTCGTATAATAAAAAGTTATTTTATGTATGTTTGTTTATTTGTGCCAACAAATTATTATTGCTGTGGAAATTGTCCAGCAGTATTTATTTATTATTAACAAGTCGTTCGTTGAACCTGATTAAGCGAATTAGGAAATCACGATGTTTGCTTCATATATCCAAATGTGCTAAATCGGTCCAGTGGAGTTCGACCTTGCGACGCGACGACCGGTCCGCCTAAACGTAAGCGTGTCAACAAGGTTTTTGTGAGACCCTCCCACTACGTGCGTGCTCTACAATTAACTAACAGAATGTTGACCTGGAAATTAGCAAAAAACATAAATCATCTGATGTACTTATGTGCGCGAGTGTATCTCAAGTTTAAGTTTTAAGTCTGATCGATTTTAAATCGAACATAATCGAACAGTTTCTTTATTCTATTAATAAATAAGTCGTCACATGTCACATATTCAATTATTAAATATAATTCATATAAAATAAATCAAACTGAATAACATCTCATTTGCATTCTATCAGTTTATAAAATTGTAGTTAGTTACCAAACCATATTTTTTATTAAGATTATTATTTATTAATTAACATTAACATAATAAACTTCTTAAGATTATTAGAGTAGGTATAGGTACGTTTAAAGAACAATCAGAATAATTCGTGGTTTGCTTGGTTAATCCAAGCAACTATGTAGGCCCACGCATATAGTGCCGGCTCTACCATCAAAGTGTCTACTTCACACAATGTTAGGGTTGATTACCTTTAAGTAGGGTAGCTATATAAACGATTGTACACATACACACGGATGCATTGACACCGCATGCGCGAGGTTTCGCCTGCATTTGGATCAATAGCAAAGAAATTAGTGGGGCTCTACCAGAACTTCAGAAATTGTTAGGAAGTTTGCCGAGCATGCGTAGAAAGTTAGATGCACATTGATGTAAAAATAGGTACGCTTGTGTTTGTTAGTGCATGTTTTAGTTTATACTCGTACCAGGAGTACGATGAAATAATAGTTTTGAAAGTTTTCGCAACGTGTCGACCGCTTTACGTTACAAGTGAAATCCAAAGTGTTCTTTGTTTCCTAAATGGTTGAGCCGGCGTTCTAAAAGGTAAATAAACATTAACCGGCGTCTGCCCTCAGCTTTTAAAGCTGTTTTTATTTACGCTGTTAGCTTATTTTGTTTACATTGTTTAATATGGAGACAGTTAATTGGTTGTTGACTTAATAAGGACCGCATAGCACTCTGTCCTTGAAATTATTCATCTTGTTTTACATTTTTCGGCAAAAACCAGACTTAATGGATTTCAATGAATTTATGTCGCTCGCGTGACATTTAATACTATTTTTGTGTTTAGGTAGGTACCTGCGTGTTAGAAACTTGTTTTCTATATTAAAACTTACATGTTTATTAGCTAATTAACTAAATTCTTGTTAACCGAATCTTAATTCAAATATTATTGTACAGATAAACCCAGATGAAATATATATTTTTTTAATTTATGTTGCGATACAACACTCTGAAAATGTATCTATGTATTATCGTAGAATTTATTTTAATTACCTTTTATATAGTAAAATTTCCAAATAAATGTTTTTATTTATTTATAAACTGATATCAGTATCCTGAGGGGATAACCTGTCTAGGGCGAGGGTTTCCTGAAGATGAATTCCTTCGCCATTTTTCGCGAACAAACCACGATCTTCGTCATTATCGTCATTGCACTGTGATCATGATCTAAATCGCAATAAATTCGTGTAAATACTATTGAAAGCGACAATTAGGTCACAATTTGGCCAAATAAACTGTCCTTATTATTTGTTATTTAATAGTGATTGACTCTCAGTTAAGTTTTCTAATTTATTAGAAAATGGTATGGGAAAAATTACGAGATCACAACGTAACCTGGTTTAGTGCAACCAGGGCTAAACTGGGTGGCGTGGGTTCGACTCCCACTCGAGGACCAACCAAGGTTACGTTGTGATCTTGTAATTTTTCCCATACCATTTTCTGATAACTGTCCTTATTTTATTATGTGTGTTATTTTCTGATGAATTGTCGCCGAGCCATAAAATCGTAGAGATGAACCATTTTTAAAATGAACGCCCCTCCACCGCGGTTACACGTACATGCAAAAAGGTGTATAGATACAACACACATAAATTGATCTTTGTCATTGGATGTTCATTAACGTATAAGCAAACGGTATCACTTTGACAGACAGATGAGCCAATGTTACAGTAAAGTTGTAGCACGCACACAAGTATAGTGATGCAATAAGTATTTCCTCTGTCACGTTGAAATTATCACGGTTTTGTGGAGGGTAGTTCATTTTTAGAATGGTTTATCTCTACATACATATGTCTTGTGCAGGATAATAAATACGAGGTGGGCAGCGGCGAGTTGTTCGACGATCTGGTCGGTCTCATCGAGCACTTCCGGTCTTACCCCATGGTGGAGACTTCCGGCGACGTGCTGCGGCTGCTGCAACCGGTCAGCGGCGGCCGGGTGCGCTCGCACGCCAAGCAGCGCCCCAAAGACACCCGGGTCAAAGACACCCGGATCAACGACACCCGGATCAAAGACGCGCGACTTAATGACATTCAGGTAAGTTCCTACTTCCTAGGCTGGTCAAGTGCAGGTTGGTAAATCACACACGTCCTTCAAACTTTTTAGAGTTCTCAGATCATGCCGGTTTCTTTACGATATTTGCCTTTACCGATAGAGCAGCTGTTTCAAAGAGTACATAATTTTTTAAAGAAAGATTCAGAGGCAGGGTTTGAACCCACGACCTTCGGAATGAAAGTCGAGTAGCACACTCGTTTTCACTTAGGCTGTTCTGTTCTTTTGTCTCGTAATAAACTTGATGGACAAATACTGTTGTAATACACATCTGCTCTATCCACCTAAAGGTTGCCTGGAAGAGATCGTTCTTCAGTGATATAGTGTCTTTCTGATACGGACCGGTTCTAAAACTTATTAATACTCGTATGAATAACAGGTAAAACTGAAAACAAAAAGTCTGGAAAACCCATAATTAATAGAAATATATTTTTATATTATTTAAATACCGTAATTAAGTACCTATTCTTCACGGTACTTACAGATGTGGAAAATCTATAAAATCATGAAAAGAAGTTCCTCATAATTACTCCACACTTAATTACTCGAAGGGGCAATGTGTTTCCCCATACCCCGTCGACAAGACCATAGTATTGAATCCAAAATCGTAATTGTTATTGATCATTTCCCACGCTCCGCAACCGTAATTATGTCGCAAAGCGTTAATTGAAGTTATTACAATGTGCATACATAAATATATGTGCAAATCATCTGTTTACTCGACAAAGAACAAAGTGTATGCTATGTAAAATAATTCAATAAAACATATCAAGATGAAATGTTTTACCGTCACAGTCACGTGGCTGACCATGTTTCGCTTTATATTATTTTAACTACAGCAGAAAATGTAAATAAATAATAGTAAATAATAGTTTTTATAGGACTCAGTTGCCTTTGTTGGAAACCCATTTATAGTTTATTTAAAGCCTATTTATATTTTGTTTTATTGCGTTCTTAAGTAAGTAATAATTAATGCTTTAATAGTTTTAAATTTTACGAACTCATTAAAAATATGGTAGAGAGGAGGTGATTTAGTTAAATATGAATTACTATCAACGTTTACAGTCCATTTATTAAACATTAAATTTAAATAGCCTATCCTGTGTCCAAGAAGTCTAAATGTTTATCTACCAAATTTCATCAAATTCGGATAATTGGTTTAAGAGGAACATACATACATACATAATCTCTTACAGATTTATTATCAATATAGAAACGTTTATTAGTTAGAATATTATAGAAAAAGTATGTACTACTGTTTACTGTTTTGTGGGAAAAATAAATAAATATTTTATTTTAGTGGTATCTTCAGATATCTTGAAGTTCTCTTGACTTGCAGGTGCCGGTGTGTCCTGCGAGCGACCCACATAACACCTACGATTGCGAGTTCCAATCCCTGAAGATGTTAGAAGACCGCCAAACCTTCACCACCTGCGAAGGACTGAAACTGGAAAACTCCTTGAAAAACAGATATCGCAACATTTTACCTTGTAAGTACCAACCGAAATTCAACTTCCGAGGTTTTACCTAAAATTTAATATCGCGGTTTTCGACTGCGGTGGAACTTAATTGCTACAGGAAATGAATCGTATTGATGAAAATGTCTTCCTTAATCAATAATTATAGTATCTTGAGGGTTATAATATATTTTCAAGAAACAAATTAAATATATTCATGCTTACATAATTGTAGGCAATTAGAAACAATTGTAAATGTTGTGATGTAACAATTGTAACTGAGTTCATAACAGTAGATTTTCAAATCGACAGTACGAGTATATTTTTAATTTGTATTGCGTGTGAACCAATTGAAGACCTTCTGCGACATAATTGGTTGTAGGTTCCATTCCCGCCTTAGGACAAAAATTTATACGATCTGCAAATATTTGTTCAGAGTGTCTGGGAGTTGCATATGTTTTATATTATAAATAAATGTCTATCGTGCCCATAACACACGCTCGTATCTACGGCATGGTGTGGCGTTGCTGCAGCCTGTTGGGCTGGAGCACCGAGCTTGAGCATTGAATGTGTTAAGTATATCACGAATCTTGCACACGTAACACAAAATGGCACAAAAATACCTTACATTGTGAGACTGCTCTTTACCTTGTCCCCAATAAATCAAAATGACCAGTTGTTTCAATTACCAATAATGTATATTCGTTATGTAAAGTAAGTTATTGCTTGCTAGTTGTTTACGAAGTGTTTGCTGACAGATGACCAGACGCGCGTGGTCCTGCGTAGTGCTGGAGACGACAGCGGGTACATCAACGCCAACTACGTACGCCCCTCGCGTCTCTGGGACTCAGACAGCTCCACTCAGTCCTCCAACGAGAGCTTGGACAGCGTCAAATGTAAGTGTTTTACCCAGGGCCGGATTAAGAGGTCTGTAGGCCTCGGGACAACAAAGGAGGCCCCTTTGCCTCAATTATTGTGTTTATTAGTTGGAATTTGGTGAAAAAAGTTCGAAGTTATTGTGGGGGCCCCCAGTTTGTGAAGGCCCCGGGCTTTTGCCCCGTTTGCCCTCCTCCAAATCCGGCCCTTACCACTCTAATAACACATAAGATACAAACTTTTTAATATCTCGAGCGCATAGATTGTGAACCCAGCTCTACCTCTAGGTACCGTATTGTTTTCTTTTCAAGAACAGGTCTTCTATTAAGGAACATGTCTTAGTAGATTTGACTTCAATTTCCTCTAAAACTTTGATTATACTAACTTACCTTATAATTCTTAACAAGTCCCACATTACATTGCTTTAGCCTTGACAAGGTTTATTTTAATAACCCGCATCGTATGCCTACTTTGACAGTAAGGTTGTTAGCTATCGCAAAGTTCCTTATTTTTTTTAAACAGTTTATTTCTGTATGTATGTAAGTGTATATAATATTATCACATAAATACATTTTTGTACGCAAATTGCAATAAAATTGCCTTGCCCTTATGTTCCCAGCCACGATTTTCACGACAAACGTTAATGCCTTATAACCTGCTTATAGTTATAAAATAAATAATAAATAAATAAATATAGTTGGACAATTCACACAGCAACATCTAGGTTTAGTATAAGGCAGTTTTGTTCTCATACCTACCAAAACACAAACAAACATGGCTCTAATAGTGAACCCTTTGTTTCTGCCATAAGTCGGCTCATTAGCAATTGACCTCGATTATTACGAATTCGAATGACCGCTGTACTAAGCAGACCGTTTATATTCGAGACACGGGCGAAGTGGCGGCATGCGCACGTAGGCACATCTGTGGGTAGCCAAGGGACCTGTTAAATATTAGAATGCGAAACTCACACGCGGATATCCTCTCACTAAGATGAGGACTAGAGCTGAGTCTTACGATATCAGTGAGTGACATCCCTAGTTATTATTTTTCTTGGTTAAAGGCTTTGAGCTTGTTTGATACAATTGAGATTGATACAACCTGCCAATTGTAATGCAAAGACTCTACGACATTACACTCTAGACATTTATTTTTTGGGTAATAAATACAACTACTCGTACAATGTCAGCATTAGTTGATAAAATATCCCGTGGAGAAGCCATTATCATGCAAAACGAATGGCCATTAAAGATTCACTAGATGATCAAGTATTGGCAAACGGTTTGCGTACTGCTGCTTCAGGTTGCATACAAGCTTGCCTCTAAAGAAACAATCAATAAATCTTTATCTTCTAGTATTATAAAGCTGAAGAGTTTGTTTGTTTGAACGCGCTAATCTCAGTAGGTAACCGCTGCTGGTCCAATTTGAAAAATGTACAGTGTTGGATAGTACATTTATCGAGGAAGGCTATATATTATGGGCCTATATAAAGTATAATGTAGATACCTAACAGAAAAAAAACAAGCGAAACTGCTGGCGGTTCACCTAGTCGACTATAAATATTGCAGAGAATCACAACATGATGTAACGTTGTTTATTACATAGGCCCTTTGTGGAAATTACATAATTTGTTTTCGAGGCAAATAAATGCCCTTCACAATACATTTTGCGCGGTTATCCGCGATCTCTAGTTTTTCATTGTCAAGGTTTTCCGTACACATTGCGCAGATAATTTTACCAAATCGGTTCGGAACCCGGAAGATGAGAAAAACGTTGCTTGTTATGAAGAAACATTACCCACATGAAATACAAGCTTTATGTTCAAGTAGGTGAATTATTGTTTTGTTTTGGTATCATGAGGAAAATTACTTTAAATGTGTCATAGTTTGCCACTTGTCTTGCCTGCCCTGACATACAAATGAGATACACAGGTGTTCTCTGAATTAAAAGACCTACGTGCCTGTTTAAATGTATTTACCATTTTAGGACATAGCTCATCATTCATCGATCGTCTTGTTTTTATTACGTCAACCGAAACGTTATCAAGGTGTTGTATAACCGTATAGATGATCTAATCTTAAAATGAACTCCCCTCCACAAAACCGTGATAATTTCAACGTGTGAGAGGAAATACGTATTGCATCAGTATACTTGTGTGTGTGCTACAACTTTACTGTAAACATGGACTCATCCGCGCACTGCGTTGTCAATAAGTTGTGCGACCAATCCCGTGTAGGCATTTGTATGGCGGGGAGCGCGCTCTTTGTTTGAGTGACACGTCCGTTCAGTCGCGCGTTCGGCTCATTAATGCCGAAGTTGGCCGACAGATCCAGCCTTTCTCTCATAGTGACACCGTGAAGGCTAGACATTTGGCGTTCGTCGACATCGTTAGTAAAAAAGTACAAAATGTATGGATTTGACATAAACCTATTATCATTATGGTCTAAGCGATTGCCACATGTCTATGGGGCCCGTTTGTTTATACGTCATTGAACATCCAATGACAAAGATCAATTTATGTGTGTTGTATCTATACACCTTTTTGCATGTACGTGTAACCGCGGTGGAGGGGCGTTCAGTTTAAAAATGGTTTTACTATACCAGTTTATATTTATTTCGAAAATTCGGAATTTACATTGTACTTGTACCTTCAGTTGTCATTCTTAAAATATCACATGTCAAATGGCTTTTTTTTTAGATTATTTATTTTTTTAGATGATTAGGCCACAGCCAACAGCACATAATGACTTTAACCTAATCTATAGGGGAGGTTAAGCTTTTAATAGAGTAGGACATTGTGTACTTATATCAACATATTTTATTTATTATATATTAATTTAGATATTAATTTTAATTAAAGTTAGGTACAATATAATACATTTTTATGAGTTAAAATGAGTAAGGTACACATAGGTCATGTAAACGACGTACAATCTGTTAAAAGATGACTCTTAAATTATAATCTACTTGTTGTTATTCATAATGAAAATTGCAAATACGTAGGTACCTAATTACCTACATTATATTATGATGTATATTATGACTTGCATCTTTAAAATAATAATAATGTAACTTTCCACTTATCCTATTAGAATGTAACGAAATTATCTCGGCATTTGCTTCAGATCAGATCATTACCAAGGTCTTAAATGTATTCTTCGTAATTCTGAGGGCTCCGAGCTTTGTTTTATTTGTTAGATACGTAGGTATATGAATTATGCTTGATAAATTATATCCACTCAATAGGTAACTCAAGTTCCAGTGAAACAAACATGTTAAATCAGTTTCTTTTACCTAAAACAATATAAAATTATTTTTTGAATAAAGTGCGTTTGAGTTTTACTTTCTAAATTTTCATGAGTTACACTATTAATTTTTTAACAACGGGAATTACTCACGTATTTACAAAGGGGTTAAAAGACTCTCAACGTTTCAAACCGCGTTTCACATTAGAGAGGAGACGGAGCACGGCGAGACGCTCACTCCTGAGAATGACTGCTCTTGTTGTGGTCGAAACATCGAGAGTGTTTTAACTCCTTTGTAAATACGTGAGTAATTCTCGTTGTTTTAATATGCGTAAATCCTTTGAAACCTATAATAAATAAATATTGCCGGACAATTCACACAGCAACATCTAGCCCCGTAAGCTCGTAGCTTGTGTTACGGTTTTATAGGGGAGGCCTGTGCCCATAAGTGGGAATATTGGCTGTTATGATTCTCATATTTATATTGTGTGTTACAGCGTTGTTCATGAACAGCGAGAGGAAAGAGCCGCTGATCCGAGTTAGCCAGTCGTTGTCGGACGAAGCCCTGAGCGAGCTCAATGTGTGGATCCGGCAGGAACGCGGCAGCGGCAACATCCTAGGATACGATACTGGTACGTGACACTTATATAGGAGGAAGACGAAGAAAACAAGAATCTTACTTGATATAATAGCCATGTCGAAACCACTACTAATATAGGGTGATTCATTGAGAGGTACTTTTTTTAAATGAATCATTTTTGAAATAAATACAAATTTATCGGGTAATTTTTATTATTATATGAAATAATTATTCTTAACATTTATATTTTAAAGATTATTTGATTCCATTCTACCGTTCCAATTTTGATTACGCGTCTGAGCATTTCGATTGGCATTTGGTAACTACATAACGCAAGTAATGTTGGCTTCCAGGAGCTCCATTTGAAAATACTTTTTAAAATTTTACAAAAGCAATACATAAATCCTTGTTCCAGTACAAGACAAGTCATACATAGCGGCGCAAGGCTGCCTCCCGAACACCATAAAGGATTTCTGGCGCATGATCTGGCAGGAAGACGTCAGAGTTATCGTCATGATCACCAATGAAGTCGAGAAAGGAAAGGTAGATATAAATATATCAGCATTTTCATATGCTTGAAAATACTTTATCTAAATTCTGCTAAAGAGTGAACATTTCTCGTGCAGCATTCACGAGAAATTTCGTGGTCCGTTATCCCGGTCCTACATTCTTGATGTATTTAATCCTTGATATCTCTGTTAGCTACCACAATCGAGTGTTGGGTATAGGATATGTTTGGGCGTCTCATCGAAACGAAGCTACTCACGATATATTAGCTTGATAGTAATCAAGTGCTAACCATGTTCCATTGATCCTGGCCTATAATGTTCCTAACATTTTCAAATCCTTAAAACGCTCTCCTGTCAAATTTGTGTTTTGCAGATACACAACTACGTAGGGAGTCTAGATATATAGTAGATAAGGTAAAAAATTTCAACCGTAGCTGTCGGAGTGTCCGCTAGTATCTCATATAGATATTCGTTTCAGGGTAAATGCGTGCGCTACTGGCCGAATGTGGGTCACGAGGAGCAGCAGGGAGAGTTGCTGGTGCGCGCGCGTGCGGAGACGCGCCACGACGACTACGTGCTGCGTGAGGTGCAGCTTAGCGACGAGCCGGGGCCGGCGCGCACCGTCTACCACTTCCAGTATACGGTACTACTCTAACCACCACTATTATAAACACGACCAGCTAGAACACAATGAACCACACGAGAACTACGTGCTGCGCGAGCTATATGAATAACAAAATATAAAAAAATATTGAATTTTGAGTCGACAACATAGGTAAGGTACTCGTATATCCGCAAAATTCGGATTATGAAGAATTTCGTCAAATTTCACCCGAGCGAAGCCGGGTTTTCATCTAGTATATAGATAAAAGCGAATAAACACTGCTTGGTATTGATTGATTTAGATTATGTTCGAATCACAAGAAACTATTGAACCAAATGTGTTTATGTTTCAGGCGTGGCCCGACCACGACGCGCCCGAGGACCCGGACGGAGTCCTCAGTTTCCTCACAGAAGTCAACGACAAGATGAGGAAAGCGGTGCTGTCGTTGACCCAGCCAAGACAGGTAACAATCATCATCTACCAATTGAAGTACCATTCCATTACAAGATTTACAAGTGCTTATGCAACTCCCAATCACTTTTCACCACAGCCGTTCATATAATTGATAAACGGTCTATAAACGCGTTTTGCATTTTGGAAAGCTGATAGAGTCCCTTTAATTTACTTTAAGGGTTCATACCAGTGCGGTACCTGTTTCTTATGGATGAGATGTCTGCTGATGAGGATCTTCGCGTCTCAACAGATAACAACCACGCCACGCCATAAATGATAAGAATTTTGAGATATGAAAACTCCTTGCTGTCTTTTTGTAAGTAATCCTTCTGTTTCAGAACATGCTGTGCGTGCACTGTTCTGCCGGGGTGGGCCGCACCGGGACCTTCATAGCGCTGGACATGCTCATCGACAACCTCAAATACGGAGGTGAGATATACCTGCCAGCTGATAGAGATAGATATATATAGATAGAGAAGGAACCAGCTCTGTATAGAGAAGGAACCAGCTCTGTCTATCTAAACAATGCTGTGTGTGTGTGTAATTCTTGATGTCTCTACCTCTAGGATAGAGCAGAATAAAGCACTTTACTCTAGTCGAGTTCTTTATCTAATTAGACTTTACAGCTGTTTCGTTTAATATGTTGATTTTAGGAAGGCAATAACTAAGAAAGTAACTCTATTGGTATGTACCTACTTTCTCCGACAGAAAGCTGGTTAAAATTTAACATTAATAAGTAAAATAAAACTTTAACATCTTCTTCTTATATATAAAAAAGTCGTGTTAGTCACTTCACTTATAACTCGAGAACGGCTGAATAGATTTGGCTGAAAATTGGTGGAGAGGTAGCTTAGAGCCAGGAGAAGGACATAGGATACTTTTTACTCTAATATAATGCGGGCGAAGCCGCGGGCGGAAAGCTAGTTCTTCATAATTTTAAAGCACTGAGCGAGTATTTTTTATAGCGTAGCTAAATAAGTTAATATTACGGCCTTGCGACTATTATTTGACATCATTTACCTGCGAATGGAGTAATGATTATACTTCTGATATAGTAACATGATACATAGATAAATAACTTTATTAACCTATACGTTGAGTTTTTATAATCATCATAATGTGCGCGTGAAATATCCTTATGAAGTAAAGTCTGTGTTTCTTTCTTGATATTTGCAGCCATGTTTAATATATCACAATGCCTTAAACCTGTAGGTACCCTTGTACTCACCATTGTTGCCCTAGCAATATTTTCAAGTTACGTTTAACATGTATCCTTGATCCATTCTGTGTCTGTGTATATCACAGTGACCCCCTGTGGCTTAGCGATGTTTTATCTATCAGCAGCATTAGAATCCTAGCTATAACAATAAGGTGATAGCGAGTGGTGTTGCATAGTGAGTGGTGTTGCAAAGTGAGTGGTGTTGCAGGCCGCTCGCGTTCTTCCGACGTGTTCCGCATAGTGCAACATGTTCGCTCGCAACGCGCCGGCATGGTGCAGAGCAAGGCGCAGTACCGCTTCATACACCGCGCACTCCGCCGCTACGCGCAACAGAACACCAGGCATAGAAAGGTAATAATTACACTTGAAACTACGTCATTGCTCCAAGCTGTCGCCACCCAGGTGACCCATAAGTAGCAACAAGCGCGCTCGCAACGAGGCAGCATGGAGTAGAGCACGGCACTAGCAGCTAGCACCACATCCTTGTATAATACAAGTCTCGGTTTGGTGTCGCCGCTCTGATGGTTAATGAGACACCAGGTTTAGGAATCGATCGGTATGTTTTACCCGACTTCGAGACGCAAAGTAGTGGTTATGTACTTATTAGTAACATATTGGACCCGAAAACATTTTGTGGATCCTATTTATAAAAAAATACTAACGTTCAGCGTTTGTATTGTAACCACGAAATAATTGCTATGGTAGATACTTACAATTATTAACGCGTTAAAATATTATATCTTTTATAATCTAAGGTCGTATTAAAGAGATATTTTCTCTAGAACTGACAAAAGTAAGGTGAACTCATTCTGAATTAGCCTCTTTTAAAAAGATTGAGAAGGCACTGCGCACGCGTCTCTTTAGGTATATATCTTCAACCAAGAGTCGCTATTGTATTTATTAATAAGTGTGTATAATGTATTTAAAAAATTACAGAAGCAATGTTTATTTAATTTGTCTTTTCAGATATACACGTTGGACGCGTGATTGCTGTAAAACCAAAGCACTTGAAAGACCTCTTGACCACAAGATGTCATTAATTCTTCAAAGTCAGTCATGATGATTCTAGTAATTTTAATTTAATACTACTCTAAGTTAATTGTTTTTGAGTCTTAAATACTTACCTATTCTATTTTTTAAGTTATTTGATGTAATTTGTAGTACCTCAGTCAATAGTTTATTTTATTGTTGTCGTGAACCTATTTAAAATGTCCATTAATGTTGTTGTTAACTAAAAAATTCAGCCAAAAATATTACACCTAGAGATTCATGTTTCAGAAGAGAGCACATTGGTAGCTATTAATTTGGAGTCTGTTTTTTACTCAGGTGGGTATTATTAAGTAACTAAAATACTGTATTTATGTACTCCTAATATTTATAATTTTTAATAAAGAGTTTTTAAAATTAAACTTTGTAATGATTATGAATCCACAAAGAGGGTGATGCTGGCCTATGTGCAAAAAGAAAGAAAGAAGGAATTATTTATTTGTGACATATTAAAAACTTAGTTTAGGGATTACTTTTTCCGCAATTAGACTCAAAGTTGGTGCTTTGTGCGTGGAATGAAAAACTTAAAATGCAGCCTTAAAATAATCTTCATATGAGAACGGTTGGAAGAGTAGCTCAAACGGTGAACATGTTACTATGGGATGAAAAAACTACCGACACTTCCTGAATATGTGATATTCTGTTGAGCTAAATATGGGCTTAGAAAACAAAAAAAATAGTGAATACGTGATGGTGATCCCAACGAACAATTTGACAAGATGGCTCCTTGTATTATTTAAATCCAAAAGAAAATTACAATTTAATAATTTATTCAGATATTAACATAAGTACACACAAATATGATTTATGTCAGCAAAAAAACTAATCAAACTTAGATTTAAATATAGTCTAATATAACTTAAAATATTCAACACATTTCGATTTTATAAAATTATTAAGTAGCGCAGGCATGTAGTTGTAGTAGGGTTATAATATATAAGGTGCTATTTTAACACATTCAATGCCTAAACACACCGTGTCATAGATACGAGCGTGTGTGTGTATAGGTTAATTGAACAATATGCGTCAGATCGCTTCGCAATCGCGTTTTCGTTGAGACACGTAAAACACGTCGTAAGTATCATTATTTAACAATTTGATCGATAGGTACTACTTTAAAATATAGAATCGTTTTTGTAACTACCTGGATACATAGATTTTATTAACTTTATAATATAAATAAAAACTTAAATTTTACATATATAACAAGTAGGTAACAAACTTTAAAAATGATTATAAATTTAAATTAAAATATGATACACTTGTTAGGCATCTACTAACTAGTGAGGTACTAGTGAAGATATTTCTAATAAATGCTGCGCCAAAATTTTAAATTCGTCATTTAAATGTTGTTGTTTATAACTAAATCTAACTTATCACAAGTTCTTATATGGAAAACATAATGAATTGTGATGTTTATTTCAATTGTTCGATTTCCAATAATTAATGTTTGGTTCGTAAAACAAAAAAACAAATAAAAAGATTCATTAATACTTATTATAAGTAGGAAGTAAAATCTGTTAACGAACTACCGTCACAGGTATTACAGAAAATAATCAAATACGTAGTAAAGACAATAATTCTGTCTCTAATGACAGGCTCTCAAATCTTTATAACAAGCGCCTTATAAATAACATATTAATAAGATCCAACTATTATTGGGTTTTTATATTGATTTTATTTGTTATTATTTATGTTTTGTAATTTAAATATCCATTGAATTGAATAAATATATTCTGGTCGAATGACCAGAATAAATCAAATCGGTCAACAGTCAAATAAAGTATTTCATTTGATCGAGTTTTAACTGATCTTGATATAATCGACGTCTGGCCATTCCATAATATATGCATGCAAATCCCCCCGACCGACTTTATGGTCGCATTTCAATCAATCAATCATTTATCAAAACCAAAGAAATTACAATCTACAACTAGGTACTTTAATTATGTAATACTTTGTTTAAAATAAATGATTGATTAATTAAAATGTGACCAAAATTCGCTCGGTGAGTGCGGAAGTAAATCACGAATGTATACCTACTATATCATAACATAAAATTTGCGAGCCTGTCAGAAGCGCGGACCAAAACCTGCCATGTTGTTTGAGGGTTGAAGGTGCGTTCAGAAACTCATACCGCTCTGCACCTTGTGCATGAGGCCGGCGGAGTTCTGCAGCTTGTCCAGCTCTTCCTTGTTTAGCGGCTGCCGGATGATGTCTGTGATGCCGTTGCGGCCGATCACGCACGGCAGAGAGAGGAACACATCGTGTGTGATGCCGTGCTCGCCCTGAAAAAACGTGCACCGATATTAATTATTTATGAACATTATACAAAGTACCAGTTAATCCAGTTCAGATAATAAGTTTTATGCCACATATCAATTATTTGTAACTAAGGCAAAAAAAATGGCATGCTCTTAGAATTCTTCTTATTATCCATTCTGAAATTTGACATTATGAAAGAATTACCTAAAAAAGTAAATAATAATTATTATCTTGCCGGTAATTTTGCGCGAGAAAATAAATAATAACATAAGTTAAAATTACAAAGTACCTATTGCAACCGATTCCGACAAAGCAACTTTGACACTACCACACAGTTTGTAAAGCTTCGGCCGTGTCATAATTTCTAAAGGTTCAAAACAAACGCACAACATCCGAGGCTGGAGCCTGGAAGGTTCTTATGAAGCTCTAGATCTCGGCCAGTGTTTCATCGTCATAGATCCGGCTCACTTAACTGTCTGTATATCCAGCTGTATGCTTGAAAGTTGTGATACATACCTTAACAGAAGTAGTGACAGACTGGATGCTGTTAGCGTTGAGTAGGATGGACTGGCAGATCTCGGCGATGGATAGTCCGATAGCCCAGGAGGTGTAGCCCTTAGCCCGGATGACGTTGTAGGCGCTCTCCACCACCTGCCGGTGGATGTCCTTGAAGTCCTCGGGATCCTTCTCGGAGCCGATCTGCGGGTTGATCTCAGCGAGCCGCACGCCCGCTATGTGTACCCCTGACCAGACGGGAACTGGGAGAGAAACGACTCATTAGTGACTGCTTTTTTAATAGAGATTTCGTGTTTTTTTTATACTACCAATTTGGCGGACAAGCATGCGGCCCACTTGGTGGAAAGCGGTTACCGCAGCCTATGGACGCCTGTAGCATCAGAGATGTTACTGCTGCCGAACCCTTTAAATGCCTATATAATAATAAAACACTTTTTGAATAAACCCATGCTATAGTCCTTTGGGAAAACCTTGAAAGGAAGATCATTCCACAACCTGAGTGTTCGTGGTAGGAAATTTTAGGTAGGTGCGATGTGTACCCCTGACCAAACTGGTACTGGAAGACTTATTGGTGTCTGCTTTTAATAGAGACTTCGTGGTTTTGGTTTCGATCGGACGCAAGCACGGAATTAATGTTGCCTATGCCATGGGTGTGGCATAAATTTGTTTGACGTTTTGAAAACTGAACGCTAGTGCGTTCAGTTCAAGATAGTTCTTGACATAATTAATCTAAGGTCGTATCTAGTACTGTATTATACCAGCTGAAACGTGTAAGCATTTAATGTGGATTTTATAACCTTCAGAAAAATAGTGTTTATGTACGACACGAAACAGCTGAGCAACCCCACTGAGCCACCCCGCTGATAAATGGCTGAAGCCACTTAGGCAGAATTGTGTTTTTTTATTGCCTTACCGCTGCTGTCTCCATGCTCCCCAATGATGTATCCGTGCACGGAGGTAGGCGCGACTCCCAATTTCTCCGCCAGGAGGTAGCGGAAGCGAGCCGTGTCCAGGTTACAGCCGGAGCCGACGACGCGGCTCTTCGGCAGCCCGCTGATCTTCCACGCCGCGTACGTGCAGATGTCCACAGGGTTCGTGGCCAGCACCAGGATGCAGTCGGGGCTGTATTTCACCAGCTGGTAACAATACGCTCTTTTAGGACTCAATCATACAATACACTTTTTTGCACATCAGAAAAACAAATGTACATTAAAAACATGAAAATCTATTTCTTCAACTTCTTCAAGGTAACCCTTGAATGGACACGGAACACAAATAGGTACTAAAAGACAGTTGTCAATCAAATAATGGTTCAACGCTTTTATAAAATAAATAATAAATAAATAAGCATGGCGGTAATGGAACCTGCGTCGCAGGCAGACATTCTCCCCCTGCGCCAGTAGATAAAATACGTTGCTCCTTCTATGTGTCAATGATGAAGGAGTGATAAAGTGAGTGTACAATATTTAAGGGACCAAATTGTGCTTTGTACGCGTGGGTTCAACTTATCCTCGTCACCACTGTACAATATGGGTTAAACGACCGCTGGTTAGTTCAACACAGGTTTATTCTAATGACGAATGGGAGGAGGTTGCAGCACGCACACAGGCGTATTTACACAACAGTGAGCAATAAGGTGGTAAGTGGTATACCTACCTGCGGGATGATGACCTTGAAGACGTCGCAGTTCCTCTGCGCGAGCTCGAGCCGCGTCTCGCTCTGCTTCTGGCGCACGCCGGCGGTCACCACGCAGATCACTGAGCCGGCCGTCACGCTGTAGTCTAACAAACAGTTTATTATCATTATTATGAAACAAACTTATAACTGCCTCATAGAGCCGTGTTGGCTAAGTTGGAGCATACTCGACTTTCATTCCGAAGGTCAAATAATCAAATAAATTCCAGAAGTCCCTGTGTCCTAGCCTAGCAGTGGGAACGTAAGGCGTGATGATTTTGACGAACATAATTTCTGAAAACTTCACGTACTTACCTAATAATGAGTTTATGATCCATGTAAGGACAGGTTAATTATAATATGCTCTAGTCTAGAGACAAAATAACTACTATCTGTCTACTAACCAAATAATAAGGTATAGATATGAATAGTTCAGTTCTATAGCTATAGACTGCTTCTGTTGAATGAATCAACAGACAGCAGATAGCAGTCTACAACTCTTCAGGTCTTCTCTCCCTCTCCCTCCATCTCTATCTCTCTCTCTCACCTGTGCCGGCGGTGACGTTCGCGTACTTGAGGAAGGAGGCGCCGTGAAGCAGGTCCATCTGCTCTCCTTTCACCTTCTCAGCATCCATGTCCACGAGACAAATGTTGTTTGAGATATTCTAAAACAATAGAAGATAGATTTTTATTAAAAAAAAGTTAAAATGCTCTATGGTATATGTTTATTGAAATCTTTGCTTTCCATTAGTATCTAAGTTCGTATCAATCTCCGCTAGATCAATTGCAAATTGAGATCGAAATCTGTATTTAATATCAAGATCCTTGACCAATGAAGTTTATTCCACGTAAGTTTATTCAATTATTATTATTATTATTTACTTGGATAGAATACCCAAATTATCACAAAACGATTTTGAATTTATAGTCAAAATTTAAAAACGACTTATAAGCCATCTTTTGCAAACTAACATAATTATAACTATAAAACTTTATAAAATAAACCTAATTATAATTTAGGTACATAGTGTAAAGACTGCATTGCGCGGTTAAAGCCTCCTCCAAGTTCTTTCTTACTTCCTTTTATTGCGTTCAGAAGGGGTTTCTTTATATTTTCTAGCTTTCATTGCATTAAAGAGAATCTATGGTCCATCCATACGCTCATTTATTTTTGGATTTATTCAAGTTTGATAATTAAAAAATTGTTTGAAGGACACATCGCTTTCTAAACCTGAAAGCCATGAAATTAAGGAAGCGATTAGAGCGTTGTTCTTCATGAAGTGATCCATGAAATTGTTTAAAAAATCCAACTCCAAAGTACAAAAAGTAATTACCTTATTTATTGATCTTTTATAAGTTTCTTATCAGTTTCTAAATCCGATAAATGGTATTGAACTGAGGATATTCTACGTTCACGTTTTTGGTGCATGGGTCCAAACAATTTCAGTAGGTAGGTAAGTAAGTATGTAATCTTAATGCGCTCATACCTACTCATAACAAATAATTTGGCTGTTATCAGGTAGCGCAGTGTCAGGTTAAACCAGATATTTGCAGTTTTTTATAAGTTATAATTATAACGCGGCTTGGCTCAAGAAGGAAATTTTCTGGTAAATGTACAAAACTACATCTATTCATCGATATTAAATTTTCGAGCATGGTATCATCTGAAAATGATTTTCAACCTTCGGATGTCTTCGACTGGAAGAGTTTATTAATTTTATTCATCAAATAAATTAATTAGTACCTACTAATTTTCGATTGCGTTTTTTAATATTACAACAATTACAAAGGATAAAATAATATTGCCTACATATAGCCTTCCTTGATATATATCAAGAAAAAATATTTCAAAGTTTGATAGTATATTTATACTATCCAACTGAAATATTTTTTCAAATCGGACCAGCAGCGGTTCCTGAGATTAACTTTATTATTTTATGCATAATATATGATACAAAAGTGAGTGTATGTCTAGCTCGCCTTTGTTTCGCTAGTACTCTATACTGAACATAGGAACGTTAACAATCAAAGACTATTAGAAATTTTTATTGAATAACTCTGTGGGAACTAGCCAATGACTTGTGAAGGCAGAACTCCGTGTTACTAAAATGTTACTTGGAACTAGATTTTAATTATCAAAACGCAAAAAATATATAATTAGGTAGGTAGGGGGAGGGGGGGCACATTGATTCACGGGGCACATTGGTACAGTTTCTATATCGCAAAACCTATAAACTCTACAGAGTCCGGCACATCACTAGAATGCTCAATGACATTCACAAGAAATACAGTTGTGACACCACTCGCCGCCAGTTTGCCGTTTGGCTTCAACGGTCACTAATGTGTTAAAAGTGGTGTGCGCCGCTGCCTACAAAAAATATACGTGAAATGTAATTGTGTCTCAGGAGGATACTCTTTGTTGTTTTTGTTATTATTTGTTACTATAGTTAAGGAAATATAGTTATTATTGTATTTTAAAATGTTTTAGAGTGCAAGATTATTATTATATTTGATAAAATTAATTGTTTCTGGAAAAAGTCCTTTGGGGCACATTGATACGGTAATGTGCGGGGTACATTGATACGTATAATAGGAGAGATAATATAATAGGAAGTACCAATATTATATTTTTATTGACAATATTCAATGAATTGTGTCTGATTACTTAGTAAGTATATAACTAATTATATAATTAAGAAAATAACAGAGAATTAGTCTTGTTCTATGATGATAATATTGTTTTTTGTGATTATATTCCTTAAGTAAGTTAAGAGATTGATTATGGCTAATATGCACTCTTGATCAAAAGTTTTTTGCGAACTCAATCAATAAAATTGTTTTGTTTCTTAATTTTAAGTAATAATTATAGTTTATATTGGGTTTTTAGTCACTTTAAATTTGCATTTCATATAGATTTAAAATACGTATCAAACTGCCCCACCCCATGTATCAAAGTGCCCCACTGGTGGGGCAGAATGATACAAAAATGATTTTTTATAAAAATCAGTTTAGCTCTATACGTCGCCAGTTTTTGAGGTTTTTGCGTAGCCAAAGTATAAGCTAAAATATCAGCTAATGCACACATCAAAAAAAATATTCAAATTTAATGCTTTATGGTCCTCAGAAAAGAGATTGAATTTTTGTGTATCAATGTGCCCCCCCTCCCCCTACTTACATGACAAAATAACATTATCATTACATCATTTTCTGTTATTCAGCTAATGAAAGAGCTTCTGCCAATATAAAGGTTATATATAACTTTTTATAGGTAATGGTCATTACAAAAACGTGATAGTTTTGACATCAAGAATTGAAGAAATATTTATGAAAAATTAATTAAATAATACTTTAGATACACACACCTTTGCCACAAATAATTGCAAATTTTGACTGAAAATCAGATCTTAATTGAACCGAAACACGTAAAACTTAAATTGCCGTGCTGGCTAAGTGGGAGCACTTTCGGCTTTTATTGCAAACGTCGTTGGTTCAAACCCCACCACGCACCTCTGGATTTTTCTTCTTGAAAATTTATGTGCGCTTTGTAATCACGTGCTTAGCGGTGAAGGCATACATCGTGAGGAAACCAGCATGGGCTGAGAAATTTGAAAAGTTTGAAGAACATGGTGTCATTCACCAACCCGCAATTGGCCAGCATGCTGCATGCATGGGTGTTGTAATAAAAATATTATATTGTGTTATGGGAGCTAGATTTACAAATCTACATGATATGTATTATATTCTCTTAAGTATATCAGAAATCTAGCACCCGTAACACAAGCTTCGAGCTTACCACGGGGCTAGATTTCTGTGTGAATTATCCAGCAATATTTATTCTACAAGTTACCTGAGTAAGCAGAGAGAAGACAGCAGCCATGCCCACTTGTCCGGTGCCGACTACCGTCACCTTGTTCATGGTGTCTTTCTGCTTGTCGGAGACCACGTGGAACAGCTTCGCCATGGTCTGCATCCTGTCTGGAAGTTGAGAGACGATCAGCCGTGACCGACAAACTAGAGGCCCCGATTGCCGAACAGTCGCCGCTAAGCGATTCATATTGGGTTTGGGTTTGGTTATGGGTTTGGGTTTGGGTTTGGGTTTGGTTTTGGGTTGGGTTATGGGTTTGAAGGTTTACATCACGGATTTTTGTACATTTTTAAATTTTTATATCTAGATTTTCACGAGAATTTGATATTCATGGTTGTATAATGGGCAGTGAAATGAATTTCTAGATGTCAAAAGATGACACCATTAAAACGTAGTGATTATATTCTCTTTGGACACCATAACGTAAACGTAACGAATATAACGTAGTGTTTATATTCTCTTTGGACACCATTTTCGACAAGATGGCAAAATAATTATGGTAACAAACTGTCAATATATTTTTTTACATTTCATAATCACATCCATAAATGATCCACCGATAAACCATAAATGTTTTACTATCTATAATTATTTATAACCATCGGGAGTCCCTTATTCGTAGAAAAATGCAAAGGGAATATAATCACTACGTTATAGAAAAATGTTTATTTATGTCCAAGTTACTTCACTTTCATGTGTTTTACAAATAAACTATATCGTTTGATTTCTAACTACTTGGCTATCTTGATTTACGATTAAATCAATTTTTATGTTGATTTTCAATCAAGATAAAAATTATAATTTAATATGGTATGAACGGAACCGCTATATTTTGTAAGAATTTTAAATTTTATAATAATAATATGTAGTTAAAAAATATATTAATATAAAACTTTTTGGAGACAGCGTGCTTTATACGTTTTAAAAATGATCTAACTGCTTGATGACCTCTGTGGCGCAGCGGGTGAAGGTTTATTTGGATTGCGAGTTCTATTCCCTACTCAGTACAAATACAGATATTGGTTTGGGCCACAGAGGTTTGGGCATTCTTGGTTCTATGCATATTAAAAACATCTAAATATTCTTGTATACCTACTCTATCTATTAAGTACATAATATCAGATATCCCGTAACATAACGTAATAGCCAATACCAAATCGTTGTATTCATTTTTCTATTACACTGTATAACAAATAATAAAACATGCAAAACGATTTTATTTTTAGGTAGTTTGTTTTTGCAATAACCATTCCTTTATTTAAATTTTATTTAATAATTTAACTGAATATAAATTCAATCGCAAAGCATAAAATAAGCATAACCATAAAACGTTATAATAAAAATATGTGGTGCTTAGGTCGATATCCTAATAAATTATTATGTCACAGTTTTGCTGAAGTATGAAATAACCTTTGCAAATGCCCGTTTAAAATTAGAGGTAGAGACTCGGTTTTGATAAAACTGATGTGTTAACTTAAAGTTAAAAGCGCCAACTTACTCGATCCTCCGTTTTGATCGATGCCGGAGCCATTGAAATCTTGTTCAAGGAATTGTCTGTATGCATCGCCTTCTGAGTGGCCGTTGGAGTGCCCATTGGAGTGGCCATTGGAGTGGCCATTGGAGTGGCCATTGGAGTGGCCATTGAGATGGCCATTAGTCTGACCATTGAGATGGCCATTAGTCTGACCATTAACATGGCCATTGGTCTGGCCATGGGAGCCATTCACCTGACCATTGCAAGTGCCATTGGAATACCCGTTACCGTTAACGTGGCCGTTCTGATTAAGGGTTCTCTCCATTTTATCACAATTATTTAAGTTTAAAATTACTATTCACTGTTCCGTTGTTACGTGACAACTGAGAGACAAACTCAAGTTCCCGATTTATAAGAAGCGCGGACACGGTCCAATAGGATCCGATTCTGATAGTGTATGTCGAATGGTGGCGGGCGGTTCGATATAAGTCGAAGGCGACGTTCCGAGCGGCACGCAGCCAACGCCGGGTGGGGATGTCGGCTGACTCAATGCAGCCAGCCCACGCATGATGAAATACTCGGAAACTAGCGAGGAAATTAATTCGTTTGATGCAACCTGTAGGTAATCAGAGTTTCACAATACCTACAACATCTGGGAATTCGTCCTGATTGACATAACTTGACTTAAAGGAACTCGCTCTTTACTCATTCATGAAAAATATTATTATATGTAAGATACAATAAAATATTCGTTCAGGATATGAATAAGTAGGTAAGTACTGAATATTTAACCAAGATTTTTCTCGTTTTAGGGTTCCGTACCCCAAGGGTGAAAATGGAGCCCTATAGCCTATTTTATTAAGTACCTAAGTTATAGCGTTTTATTCCCTCTGGCCACGTGGTCCTGCTGCCTTTGTCCTACCGATCGGACCACATGAACTTTTTTTTCCGGTCGGTTCTATTAATCGGATTACAAGGATTTGTAATTCCACTTCATCCTACCGATCGGACTACATGAACTTTTTTTTCCTAATAATTCGATTAATCGGCTTACAAGGAATTGTAATTCCGCTTCGTCCTACCGATCGGACCACATGAACTCATTTTTAATGGTGTTCACCAATTTCTCACCTCTCAAAAGTTATTAGTTTTCTACCCTTCGGCCGTTTTATTTACACTTATAACAAGGTTTATTTTTCAATATTTTCACTGACGTTACTTACATTGACGTTATATTCTCAGTCGTTTCCTCATTATATTCCTAAATAGACACAATACAATAAAATAAAAATAAAAAAAAATAAACAGTAAGTAATTTTTGGCCAAAAATTACTTACGTATATAGTAATAGACCCTCGACATTTTTCAGCTTTTTTTTTTGCTGCACACCCAAAGAATAGATCCGCTGCTGTACGTCTTGTTGCGGTAAAATTGTTATCCGTTGTAGAGCAATACCAAACCACCTTTGCGTTTTAAGTATAATAATTTCAACATTCATGCTTTGTCCGACCAAACAATTTAGGCCGGGATCCGTAGTACATGGAAATCAAGTGATTACTAACAAGCTAATTTTTGGTGAGTAGCTTCGTTTCGATGAGACGTCCAAAGATATCCTATACCCAACTCTCGATTGTGGTAGCTAACAGAGATATCAAGGATTAAAAAATTCAAGGATGTAAAACCGGGATAACGGACCTCGAAATTTGTCGGACAATATGTCCGTTAGATTTTATAAATATTAATTAAGTATACAACAAAAAATCAGCTGGTTAGTAATCATAGTTATCATTTAAATTGACCTCGTTATCGACACATTTTGGAAATGGCGGACTCTTTGATCAAACCATAGGTTTTGTAGGACAAACATGTTTTTATATAATTTAGATAATTATCTTGAGATATAACATATTGTCCTACAAATTTCGTGGTCCGTTATCCCGGTTTTACATCCTTGAATTTTTTAATCCTTGATATCTCTGTTAGCTACCACAATCGAGAGTTGGGTATAGGATATCTTTGGACGTCTCATCGAAACGAAGCTACTCACCAAAAATTAGCTTGTTAGTAATCACTTGATTTCCATGTACTACGGATCCCTGACTAATTGATAAATTGCAATATTGATAAATAAATCTTTCAATCTCTCGCCTCGCGAGAAAAGCAGGAATAATGTCCGTGACAGAAATCTATTGACGTTAACATTTGAAATTGTCTATATTATTTACTAATAGTATAAGATCCCGCTATACAACGACCTTCACCGAGATGCTTATTTAATGAGACGTATTTTTTATGTTATTAAATATGCCAATAAATATATCCTATATGGGTTGCCTAACAAATTTCAGTCCAGAGTATTTTTAATTAATAATTAAAAAAAATTTTTTTATTTGTCATTGCACCGGTGTGATTATTAAATAAATTTGATACCAATCGAAAGTTTGAAGCCCATAGAATATGCAAACGTTAGGTTGCCTATTATCACGTTAAACGCTTTAAGAAAAATCAAGTACCTATTTCCATTCAGGCCACAAGGCTCATCGGTGAGCCTTATTATACCGGACCATTCGAGCCATGGGGGTCACCCTTGATCCGCGTGACAGGTCCAACGTAAACGCTTCCCACAAGCCACAGACTGCAGCTATTTTTTAATTATTAATTAAAAATACTCTGGACTAAAATTTGTTAGGCAACCCATATAGGATATATTTATTGGCATATTTAATAACATAAAAATACGTCTCATTATATAAGCATCTCGGTGAAGGTCGTTGTATAGCGAGATCCTATACTATAAGAAATAACCTAATACGCGGTATGCAGGTCGCATTAGTCGCTTTACTCATGTCTTGTCAATGCGTGGTCCGATTAGCGGTACTACGTGGTCTAAGATAACGTCAGTTTCTATAGTCCGATCAGTTAATCGGACCAGCAGGAAATCATAAGTTTTCGTAATCCGATTAGTGGGACTACGTGGTCCAAGGAAACGTAAGTTTCTATAGTCCGATTAGTTAATCGAACCGGAAAAAAAAGTTTATGTAGTCCGATCGGTAGGACAAAGGCAGCAGGACCACGTGGCCAGAGCGATTTTATTTGTATAGTAAATCCATTTTTTATTTGCCATAAGCTCAGGTATAAATTTTATATATTTATAAGGGCTGTTGGCTTTTGTTAAATAAATATATAAATAAAACTTTTATACTTACATAATATTATGAGTTATGCATAATATTGACTGCAATAAAATTTTGTGATAATGACAAAAGTACCTCTTAGGTAATTTATACACGTGACTTATAATAAGGATTACATTTAAGCTCACGTGGCTGATTTAAAAAGTTCCTGACCTGTAATGTTATCGATACTGCAATGACTTTAATTTGTATTAAAACACGTGTATTTTTTTGTTTATAAATACTCTACGACTGGTTCATATCAGCCGCAATGGGTAGAGATAGTGAGACCGTATCAACGAGTTGGCGATTCTGTCCGCTGTGAACTTAACGCGTGAATCTTTGACCATAGTGTGTTTTTACATCTATGAGTGTGTTGACATTTTAAAACTTCTCAACATCACCAGGAAAACAGTGAAGCGAACTGTCAAGACAATGTTATTTCCATGTAAAATATTTAACCCTTTTTAAATAAATTATTTATATATAGTAGTCATTTAAAAAAGCGAGATATAAATGATTTATTTAGTTATAAGATTTTCTGACGTGTCCATGTAAACATTTGTGTGTTCTATGGAAATAAAGTTTTTTTACTTTTGACTTTTTGACTTAGTCGGTTTTTGTGATAATGTTTTTTTTTAATCTTTTTTACAATTAAACATTACAGACTTAATCTAAAGAATTATTTATGTTAATATAAACATTGTTCTTTGTAAAACAATGGTTTACGAAACAACTGTTTTATATTATTCAATTTATAATAAAAATATAAATATATCTCGGTATTTATATCGTAATTCAATTTAAAATTTCTTTATATAGTACTTGGTAAAAGAATTTACATACAATGCAACATCATTATTGATATCAAGGCTACAATTCTAAGCATTCTTTATTCTTAGTCGACGAATAGAGTGTCATTGCGTGATTTTAAATATTTGCGATATCATTGGTTTAACGGGATATCGACATTATTGATGATAAATGGCCAAGAGTAGCAATTATATTTTCTGCGTTCTTCAAAAAAATTACTCTCTGTTACCATGGTAGAACATTTTCAATTTACTGTGCATTGTATAACTTTATTGTGATTTTTATTTTTGGTCAATACTTTGTCAATTTGTATTAGATACTTACTCATTTCCTAAGTTTTCCTCCTAAAATACCCTTATATATTAGAAATAAGCATAAGTAACATCTTAGATTAAGTAAGTATGTAATGTTACATTGTGTGTGCATAAATATAAGTATCGTTCGAACTGTAAAAGACAAGAAATAACGGTTCGCGATAACCGGCCGCGACCATCCGGCGGCTTTTGCTATTTGTTTACATGACGCTAGTGTTGATATAACTCAAACAAGCTTCCTAAAACTTTTAGTTACTTTCACAACAGACTGAGGCCACAAAGGATTTAAACAATATTGCTGTAATTCCATGTAGAGTCTATCATTTTAATCTTTATAAACTAAAAATTTCCCAACAATTGGTATTGCTGTAACTCTGATTCCATGTCGTAAAACGAATTCCCTTTTGTTTTATAAATGTCACTATGTTTACGTTCAACTATAATACGCATGTAGAGGCATTTTAGAAGCAACAAAAAATGTTTACGTCAAGCCGTTTCCCATACAAAAAATGTTACTCACATTTGTTAGGTGGTCGTGTCGTGAATCACGTAGGTCGCAGGTTGTCGCGGCCCGGCGCACGTATAGCAACTGGCGAGCGACCGGCCGCGTCGCGCGGCGTCCTCGACGGATGCCCCTCAAGGTGACCTTGAGCCGTTTTGGGATACGCAAGTCCCACCCCACAAAAACGAACCGTAAACGCACCCGCACTGAGCTCATAATACAATATCAACTCCAGACTCATATATAGGACTTCAACCCATCGTGAACTCTAGGTATAAAAGTAATTGAGACGATGGAAATGAACTTGCATTGGGATAGGGTTCAAGGACCTTGTATTATATGAACGACCTTGGCTAGCTGCGAAATCTGTAATTTACAGAAAGCTGAAAGCTGAAACTTTGGCGTGAATTTAAGGGACGATGCTTAAATTGTTGATAAAATGGTTCTTGATTAAGACTTAATACTACTTAAATAACGCAAAGATGCTCTATGTATAATGTTGAATGATCTTGTCAAAGCTATAATAATGGTAGGTCTTAGCAATGCTAGAGTTGTCAATAAAAGATAATAACGGGTATTAAATCATATATTCTAAACAAAACACTAATTAAATAAAAAATACTTCTTATGGCGATTGATATATTTTAGATGTCGATGAGTATGTTTTAAAATTGTCAATCCCCTGGACATATAAGATATTTTCTAATTTTGACAATTAAAAAAATGACTCTTTATAACATGGACCTTTAATAACATTTGATTAAAATATAACCTTCATTGATAGAGTCATCATTTGCTAGCGCACTTGGTACATATTATATTTAAGACAAAAAATACTTATATAAAAGCACAACGTACGGAAAATTCATTGAACAGGGTTTTCCTTAATATTCTAATTACGATTCCACCTAAATGTAATAGCCTATACGTGATACATAATCAAGCTTATTTCATTATCGACAATTGATTGTATTACGCCATAAATAGTGGAAATCTCTTTAGGGATTAGCAACATGTTTCCTTATTGTGCGGACATTGTGCAACGGTGAGTGTACCAAGGCGTAGCAAGGACAAGGAAAGTCAAAGAGTTCAGTATTTCAGACTTCTTACTGAATGATTCATTATTTATTTTTACAATTTTACAAAAATCTGCAAGAAATTAATGCTTCCTATATTTTTGTAGCCGCAGCGGCCGAAGTCTGCCTGAGACGCAGGAGGTTGCGGATTCGATTCCCGCCTCGGAAAAAAATTGTATACGATCTGCATATTTTTTCCGAGTGTTACTAATACTAATTAAGACTATCTGATTTTCTAGTACCCGTGTAAATTGTTCAGTAATATTTATATATATTTATTAATTAGGCCCTTTGCCCAGCTGTGGGAAAATACAGGCTAAGCAAAAAAATAATTAAATATTTTACAAAAATTGGGAGCCTAACATTCCTTAACCAAAAACTACCTACTATGTAAGTATGTAATAACAATAATATACCGCTCACCATTATTTATCTATTTAGACATAATCCGCAAATGCACTCAGATACCAAACTCATATTTATATTTAGATAAGATACGATCGTATCTCTTCCTAATGATCAACAAAATATTGCTGTGTTAAAAATGTAGCATTGATAAAAAGATATATGATGCATTACCTATAATTTGTAATAGTCACATAATATATTTGACGTCACACGATCTTTAGACTCAATGAACTCCATTGAGCTATTTTTGTCCATTCTACAAAGTTAAAATAGGTGATCAGTGGATGTTTGATCTACTTGATACTTCTATAGACTATTTAGAATCAAACAAAGCTTGGCGAGTTATCGTTACTTTATATGACTATTATTACATTTGGAGCCACACTTACAATAGTTCATGAGAATTTAACTTTTGTTAATTTTAATACCTACCACGAAACTAAAGAATTTTAAAATAACTGCATGAGCACATACGTCCCAATTCTCGTAAACCATGGTACTCATCGGAATCGTAGGTAAGTAAGTTTAAACTTGAAATCCGCGGTGAACCTCCCGATAACCCGAGTAATTGGCGAAAAACGATAATTGGATTGGTACTGTATAGGCCGTCGCTATATGTATGGCCAATGAGAGACAATAGCCTTACCGCCTAAGCTAACTGGTAATGGGTATAGGTTTTATTTAGACATTTGAAGCCTAGCCTGGACTTCGACAGTCATTTTAGTATCGTATTTGACAGCTGTCATACATCATAAATACACATAAATCTCACTGGACTTGGATTTAATGTTAGTCGATGATGCCTTTTTAATTATATGGATGGCACGTCGTAAAATAGCGCAATGTTCAGTGTTGGTGTTAAGAAAGTCGCGATTTTGGTAGCTCATTGTTTGAATGCACAGACGTTCATTAATTAATGGCGAGGGGTTAGGATTCTTCACGTTTTGATCGTAATTAATGAAGATTCCCAATTTAATATTTCCAATTCTATTTTTTCCTATTTCGGGAATTTACTGAGTATTTATTTATTTATTTATTTAATTTAGGCACAGCCAACAGCACACAATTACACATCACTTGTAAACGGTATTATACTCAGTCTTTTAACTGTAACATGTGCCTATAATAGGCCAGCACAACAATGATTAATAACATTGACATATAAAACTATAAAACTAAGTATTAAATTAAATAAAATTAAAATTAATTAGTAATGAGAAAGAAAAAATTAATGAGAAAGAAAAAACAATAATAATAATAAATTATAACTAAAAATTTTAAATAAGATAAAGAATGTCCATAAATATAAGGAGGTCTTACAATTAATCAATGTCACGATTTGTTGTGTGCTGAAAATGTTTCATCACTGTTTGTTTGAATTCAAATATGTTATCACTGAAGATGTCCAAATTAGGAAGCTGTTTAATAATGTAGTTATATTGCTTACAAAGTTGAATAATAGGGGCTCGTATTCCAATGTTAGTTTTACAGAATGGTGTGTTAAATATCTTATTAATTGGTTGTCTAGGAATTCTAGTGGGGACAGATAAACCAATGTTATCAAGAATGTCACTACAGTCGGTTTTTCTGTTAACTACTTTATGTAAAAATGTTAACTGTTGTGTGATCCGTCGGTTATAGAGCGAATGCATGTTAAAATAATTAAGTCGTTGTAAGTAAGGAGATCTATGTGAGATTTGTGGAGATATGTAAGCCAGATGACGGGTGAAGGAACGTTGAATGCTTTCCAATCTTTGTGAATGAATTGCGTAGAATGGGTTCCAAACTATACAAGTATATTCCAAAATGCTTCTTACAAGTGAATTGAACAGAATAATTTTAGTGGTAATCTTTTTGAAGTCTCTTGTGTTGCGTTTAAGGAATCCAAGCATTTGAGCAGCTTTTTTAGTAATTTTATCATAGTGAGTGGTAAAACTTAATTTACTATCTAGCGTTACACCAAGGTCGCGTATTTCACTGACTTGAACAATTTGTGTATTATTTATGTGATAGTCTGATTTAAGGGATTTTTTTTTTCTTGTAAATTTCATGAAAAAGCATTTGGCGGGATTAAGTACCATTAGGTTATCTCTACACCATGAAGAGATGGAGTCTATATCGTCTTGGATTAGTTTAATATCAGATATTGACTTTACGGTGTGATAAATTTTTAGGTCGTCAGCAAATAGGGAATAGCTACAGTGTTTTATTTTGAAAGTTATGTCATTAATAAATATGGTAAAAAGAATTGGTCCTAGATGGGAACCTTGAGGTACACCTGATTTAGCATAATAAACCTCAGACTCATATCCTTTTACCGATACAATCTGGGGTCTATTTTTTAAGTAGCTTGTGAACCAACCTAGGAATGATCCATGAATTCCCTGCTCATTAAGCTTTCGTAATAGCAAAGTGTGATTGACCTTATCAAATGCACTGCTGAAATCAGTATAAATTGCATCAGTTTCATAACCTTTGTCCAGATTGTGAGTTACATTAGAGATGTAAGTGACTAGATTGGTATCAACGGAACGGCCCAATCTAAACCCATGCTGTGAACTGGAAATAGAAAAATTTGTGTGGCGTGTGATGACTGGTGTGATAAGTGACTCAAATATTTTAGAAAAACAAGATAGAACGGATATCGGTCTATAATTTTGCACTTGGTTTTGGTCACCTTTTTTAAAAACTGGTACAACCCTGGCTTTTTTCCACTCGTCAGGAAATGTAGCTTCTGCTAGTGATTGGTTGATAATGAGAGATAATGGTAAACTAAGTTCTTTGGCACAACGTTTAATGAAGAGAGGTGGTATCCCGTCTGGACCAGCACCTTTAGAGGTGTCTAGTGATTTAAGTTGTTTAAGAACTTCTGATTCAGTGAAACTTAATTTGCCAATACAGTTAATAGATGTTGATAAAGATGACGTTAAATGTGTGAGTGTATTTGGCTGGACTGAAGTATTGCTAAGGTTATTATCTGATGTATAAGTAGAAGAGAAATGTTTAGCGAATAAATTTGAGATGTCTGTGCCAGTAGAAGCGCTGGAGGATGAAGAGTGCATAACTGAAGGAATTGATATGTTACTGTCACGCTTAGACTTAATAAATGTCCAAAAAAATTTAGGATATTTAACTATGTTTTTTTCTGCATGGGATAAAAAGTCTTTATAACATTGGTCATTATAAGACTTACAGCGGCTTCGAAGCAATTCAAAATCAATATTATCTCGAGGATTTTTATATTTCTTATATCTTGCTCTTAACTTGTTTTTTTCAGCATATAGTTTTATAAGCTTAATATTGAACCATACAGGATATTTTGAGTGTGTACGTTTGCGTTTAGGGATGTGTTTATCTATAATACTGAATAATATTTTGTAAAAAGAAGTGACCATGCCATTAGCATTATAGCTGTTGTTATCAGATAGATATTTGTTCCAGTCAGTTGATTTTAATTCAATAGTTATTTCATCATAGTTAGCTTTAAAATAGTTATAGTTCTCTTTTGTAATTGGCTGTAAGTTTCGTTTTAATAATAATGGGATATTTATGATAAAAGGGGGATGTAAAGGGTCAAATTTACTCAGTGGTTGAGCTGCACTGATTACAAGATTGATATTAGAAATAACAAGATCAAGAGTCTTGTCTAAAGAATTTTTTAAGTGGTTATATTGTTCAAGACAATTCACAGACATAAAATCTATAAGAGAATAACCTGATTGAGAATTATAATTACTGGGCGACAAGCAGTTGGAGTTATTATTAGTTCTAGACCATTCAATAAAACTCAAGTTAAAGTCACCAGCTATAATTACATTATCTACATGTTCCATAACATCTGAAATATTATCTAAAAATTTTATAAGGTGGTTTAACTTTATAGGTGGTGGTAGGTACACAGAACATAATGCTAATTTCCTTGTTAGGTTATTTTTTGTAAATTCTAAGGAAATCCATATATCTTCAAGGTCAGTTTCCCAACTGAGAACCCTACAAGATTGGATTTTATTGGAAACAGCAACTAATAGACCACCACCATCTTTTTTGGACCCTGCACCGGTTAATCTGTCTTTCCTGTACACAGTATATCGAGAGTCAAATAACTCAGTTGTGAGTATATTGGAGTTGAGCCATGTTTCAGTGATGACAATAATATCATAATTATTATTAATAACATTAGATAGGAATGAATTAGTTTTAGTTCTTAGACCTCGAACATTTTGGTAAAATATATCTATACTATCCATTATAAAATAGTAGAATATGAGAAAACATTATTGTTAACATAAATCTTAAACTAAAAATATAATAAATGTATTTATTTTAATAGGTTCAGACTTTCATGAGTCCGTATTAGTATGGCCTGACTAGTCTCGTCTTTTCTCATGTGGATTTTGCCATTGCGAACCCAAACAAATTTGTACCCTATTTCCTTTGCCTTCATACGGGCCGCTGCATGGATAGATTTGTTGTAGGGTGTCAGGTGTTCAGCAATATAGATTGGTGATTTTGGACCACTTAGACCAGCATGCTCAGTACTTAATTTCGCTTTAGAGTTATTCTTGTTAAATTTAGAAACTGATGCAAGGAGTGTGTCCTTTATTCTTGGGCTTCTCAATTTAACTATGACTGACCTGGGGGTTTTGCTATCCTTGTTCATTTTTGATACTCTTGTTACGTGAAGAATATCATCATCCTTAATATTGCATTTAATAGTACTTGCTATTTTAAGCACAGTTTTACTGAGGTTTTCAGATTTGTGTTCAGGCAAACCATTCATTTCAACATTACTTTCCCTCATGTGCTGTTCAACCAAAGTTAGTCTATTTGATAAGTCATGAACTGTTGTTTCAAGCGCAGCATTCTTCTTTTCCAGAGTAGTAATGATATGATTTTTACAAACGTCCGAATAGATTTTAGAAATAGCGAAAACTGCAGTAGCGTAATTTGAAACACATTCCAAAAGCAGTGAAGTGCAGCGACATAAAACCATCATGGGTCGGCGGCCGCATCGCCCTTTCACAACAATTCATCATCATCATAACGCATACCTACTTCGTCCTGCTTTGAGCATAGACACAGACAGAACATAATGATTAAAATATAAGTCGCATATGGTATACTCAAATAAAAAAATTACTTACCTAGATTTCGCAAGAAAAATCAAACAATTATAAATTGAAATAAACTGTATTCTTCAAATCACAAAACAAAATGTACAACAACAAAAATAAACGTACAAAAAATATATATTTTAAATAGTACAAGATTTTAAAACAATAACAAAGAAACGGTACAACAACAAAGTCTATAGAAAAATAATCGAGTTGGCCAAGGAAGACCGGAAATCTAGTTGGCCAAGCAAGACCGAAAATCTAGTTGGCCAAGCAAGACCGAAAATCTAGATGGCCAAGCAAGACCGGACTCTGTGCTTATAATTTAATACTCTCCTGCACCTTGTGCATGAGCCTGGCTGAGTTCTGCAGCTGACGAATCTCTTCGGGCATCAGGTTCAGCTTGATGATGTCGATGATGCCGTCGCGGCCGATCACCGCCGGCAGAGAGATGTACACGTCGTCAGTGATACCATACATTCCCTTAAACAAAATAATAACACTATCAATCCACAAGTCCTGGCTAAGGTTCTTCTAAAATCTCATAGGTAGAAGATAAGCTTACCCGTTGTACAGGATTTTTATTTTGTGCAATAGACAAAAAGGCATACTTACCTATTAAATCGTAAGTCTAAGAAAGTGTGTCGGTGATATTTGAAAGCCGTGTTGGCTAAGTGGGAGCACACTCGACTTTCGAAGGTCGTGGGTTCAAACGCCGACGTGCACCTCTGGATATTTCTTCTTAAAAAAATGTGGTGCGCTTTGTAAACACGTGCTCTAACGGTGAAACCAAACATCATGAGAAAACCGGCTTGTACTGAGACACATGTCCTTTAAACACAATTTTAAAGGACATGTCACTTACCAACCCGCACTTGGCCAGCGTGGTGAATGCCTACCTCATCAAGAGAGAAGTCCCTGTGTCACTTACCGTAATGTAGGTGCTGACCGGATAGATCTTCTTGGAGTTGAAGAGTATAGCGTCACAGATCTCCGATATGGATAGCGCCACGGCCCAGGAGGTGTAGCCCTTGTACTTGCGCACCAGCGGCCCTCCGCGCACCACGTCGTCGCGCAGCGTGTACCAGCGCTCCGGGTCTGAGTCGGAGCCTAGCTTCGGGTTCAGGTCCATCAGACGCACCCCGCCCACGCTCAATGCGGACCACACAGGCACTGAAATCAAATAAATAAATATTGCTGGACAATTCACACAGCAACATCTAGCCCCGTGTTAAGCTCGAAGCTTGTGTTACAGGTGCTAGATTTCTGGTATACTTAATATAAAATACATACATAGATAGGTGTTTTTTTTATTAAACATGTATAACACCCAGACACTAATATTTATTGTTGACTGTTATTAATTGTGATTTCATAAATTTATATTATTTTATTTGATTAATTTAATGATTTAATTTAATTTAATGCTTACATTAATTTTGCAGAAAAATTTTTGCTAAAGCATAATGTCGAATTTATTTAATTTTCTAATTGCTATGTATTGTTGTGTTACCCTACTCTACTTCTTCTTCTTTTTTCCCTTCTTGCAATAAAATTTAGGTGTTCTTTATTCATTTTATGTACCTTTAGTTTATGTATTGTATTGTATTGTATAAGATAATATAGAATAAAATGTTGTCGCAAATATAGCGACAGTTGATTTAGTCTTAGTAGTCATAGCCGACGGTCACTATGTGTTATTGAACACCCAGACACTCAAATATCAGCAGATCATACCAATTTTGCTCCGAGGCGGGAATCGAACCCGCAACCTCCTGTGTCGCGAGCAGACCTTCGCCTGCTGCGCAACAAAGCTCGTCAAAGGATATCAGGAGTGTGTTGCAGGTAGAGATAGATTAGACGCACTCCGCCCACGCTCAACGCTGACCATACTGAGTTATATATTATATAAAATAAAATATTGACCAAATAGAGTGACGATACATGCAATCTACAAAGGATAACAGGAGTGTAATGCAGGTAGAGATAGATTAGACGCACGCCGCCCGTCCACGCTCAATTCAGACCTCATAGGCACTAATGTAAAATAAAATATTGACCAAATAGAGTGAGGCTACATGAAATCTACAAATAATATCAGGAGTGTGATGCAGGTAGAGATAGAATAGAAGCACTCCGCCCACGCTCAACGCTGACCATACACGCACTGATATAAAATAAAATATTGACCAAATAGAGTGACGATACATGAAATCTACAAATAATATCAGGAGTGTGATGCAGGTAGAGATAGAATAGACGCACTCCGCCCACGCTCAATGGAGACCACGCATGAACTGATATAAAATAAAATATTGACCAAATAGAGTGACGATACATGCAATCTACAAAGGATATCAGAAGTGTGATGCAAGTAGAGATAGATTAGACGCACTCCGCCCACGCTCATTGCGGACCACACAGACACTAATGTAAAATAAAATATTGACCAAATAGAGTGAGGCTACATGAAATCTACAAAGGATATCAGGAGTGTGATTCTCGTAGATATAGTAGAGAAATATTGAACGCACTCTTCCCGTCCACGCTCAATGCAAACCACATAGGCTCTGTTATAAAATTGACCAAATAGAGTGACGATACATGAAATCTACCAGGATATCAGGAGTGTGATAGATGTTTACCGCAACTCTCCCCATGCTCGCCAATCACCATCGCACGTATAGATCTCGGCGCCACTCCGATCTTCTGCGAGATGTAGTAGCGGAACCGCGAGGAGTCCAGCAATGTGCCGGAGCCGATGACGCGATGTTTCGGCAGCTTGCTGATCTTCCACGTCATGTAAGACAGGATGTCGCACGGGTTCGTCGCGATTATGAATATGCATTTGGGACTGTATTTTAACACCTGAAAAGTTACCCATCTTAAGTATTAGTACACCCCTGTCTTATTTAAATATCATCTCTCTTTTCCATCCTGCCTGTTGCCTGAAGAGATCGCTCTTTAGCGATAAGGCCGCCCATTGTACGTGTCTCTTTTTGTTTTTGTAATATTCATGTGTTTTGTGTACAATAAAGTGTTTTTGTATTGTATTGTATTGTATCTTATGACAAGTTTATTTCATACAAATACGTAGAACCGTTTCGTTGGAGTACCTACCTTTTTTACATGTTTTCTACTATTATTTGGTTCGTACGTAGTTTTTTCTAAGTTCTATATATATTTAGTTATCATAATGGATACCTAAATATTCTTATGTAGATAAATAATGAGCCGTGTTCGATAAGCGGTGAGGTGAAATAAGGTCATACATAATCCTAATTTTTATTTCTGCAAAATGTATGTAATGCTCTTTAAAAACACGTGCTCTAACGGTGATAGCAAACATCGTGGAAGCATCAAAAAGTTCTCAGAGAACTTTGAAAAGTATGAAGGACATGTGACATTTATCAACCCGCTCTTGGCCATCTTGGTAAATTCGTCAAGAGAGAGAAGTCCCTGTGTCTGTGTCAGCAGTGGGAAAGTAAATAGGTATAATTATGAAGATATTATATTAAAATGTATTAATTAGTCCACAGTACCTACCTTGGGTATGATTGCCTTAAGCACTCTTACATTATCTTGTACGATATCAATGCGAGTTTGTTTGCCTTTGGGCCTTATTCCAGCCGCCACCACGCATATCACCGAATCAGCGGTAATTCTGTAATCTGCAAATTATCAAACCATTACAAGAGGTAAGGTACCCATTCAGTACCCAAGGCTTTGTTACGCACATGAGTTTCTAGGGCTCGTGTGTCATCGGCACAGCTCTACTGGCAACGCTGAGATCGGGCAGTTAAAAACCTGAAAGAACCGGGTACCCGTTTTAGAAATCGATCTGGAACCGAAAGAACCGGTTCACAAAATATGGCCCGATTTTCGATGCCCTAGAAACTAGAAAGATTCCCTTTTCCAGTATTCTATCTGCATTCAATCTAATGGATCATATTATGTTACTTTCTACTGCAGGAAAATAAGTTACTACCTAATTTCGTAGGAAGATCTATTTTAACGCGGGCAAAGCCCTAAGTCGAATGCTAGGCATTTTATAAAAGTTTATTTTTTTGTTTCTCGATAAGCGCTTGTAGATAAAGCACGTGACGTGTTCCGTAAAAATGTAAAAAATAAGCAAGATTATTTTCACGTGTTGTGAGTAGGTACCTACGTATTCTGTAGGTATATATACTCGTACGTATTAAGTATTTCTGTATATATGTATGTATGTTCCGCCATAACTCTTAAACCAATGCTCCGATTTTGATGAAATTTGGTAGATATACATTTAGAGGTCAGAGACACAGGATAAGCTATTTAAATTCTTGCTCCAGTTATGATAAGACGTGGCCCCCATACCAACGCGGACGGAGTCGCGGGCACCGCTAGTAAAATAATAAAACATCTACCTGTACTGGCACGAAGTATGGGGTCGTTTAGGAACACGGAACCATGCAGGATATCCAATTCCTCCCCACGTAACTTTTCTTTGTCGGTGTCTACAATTGCGATGTTGCCGCTGACTCTCTGAGAATATAAGATATCTAAGAACAGCAGTCTGTGGAGTTGTTATAACACTAACAACCAGTGATATTCGTATTCTTTATTTTTGTCATTGATGGGCTTCACGCGCTACATGGTACAAAAACCCATCAGTCAGCCGTTTTTATAACGATAAGACTAAGAAATGCGTCCTCAACTGTATAGTATATTAGTTCTTATGATGTATTGTAAAAAAAATAATAAACTGAGAACTTCCAACGCATGCTGCAATGTCATGGTCAAACATGACATTGCAGCAATCAAACATGTCATGGTCAGTATGCTATCGCGATACTGTATTTTACAACTGTACGGAACCTATTCATAACGCGATCGGATTTACTTCAAGTTGAATAGTGCTTACTTTAGCTAGCAATGAAGCCACGACCGCCATGCCAACCTGCCCGGCGCCGACCACCGTCACCTTCATGCTGCGGTCTATGGTCTTCTGCGACAGCGAAATGAACATCTGGTCTGCCATCTTCCCATTCTCAGTGGAATCTGTCACAATTTCAAAATCAACATATTTCAATATTAGAACACGAAGTTTCCCGTGAAGATGACGCCTGTAACAGTACCGAAATATAGGGAAACTCAAAGACATTTGAGTCATGTTACCCGTTTCGTGTTCTAATATTCTACATTAATAATTTCGTCACGGGGTACGGTAGACTCGATCGAAACCTTAATAAATGAATAACCAACCATAAAAAAAATGATTTTGAGTCGACAACATTATATCCGCAAAATTCGGATTATGGAGAATTTGGAAAATTATTAAAAACCGTGATAGTTTAAATTTTTTTTCATCAAAATTAACATCCAGTCACATTAAACCTTACGTCACTCCTGGATAAACGCATTGTACTGTTTATGATGATCGAATTGTAATACAACAATTCATTTGTAGTAAGAGTATTATGATCAAAAAACTAAATAGTTATTATTAATATACCTTAGGTTATTTTATTATGACCATCACTCGTACAATTGCGAATGATCGGTCGTCTGCAAACATCTATAATTAACTTATGCTCGCAAACGTTACACGCAGACCAATAGCATCTCATTTTATCCTTGCGTGTCATTGCAATAACATCGGCCTATATTTAGCGTTTCACTGAATTTAACCTAAATTATTAATCCAAACAGTTATTCCGGGTTTTATGCGTCGTAACCTGGAACTGTAATTAACTGCGTTATTCATATATTATTTTTTTATACCAACTTATGACACCTAATCTCTGAGAGGGGTTGACATTATAATTATAATTTACTATTGTTTAAATCGTATATTTTCATCGGTTTTCCGCCATACAGATTTATTCCTAGTGCGGGGACCACAAGTAACCCTAAATTTTACACAGTATTAAAGTAAATAAAGTTATTTTGTATTCGTATTTTTTATATTTAATGGCATCGTAAGTATTTCACAAAAGAAAATTAGTTACAAGTAGCTCAATAGATATAAGATGGTGTAGTATTAATGTGGTTGTCTATGGGCTGTTGTCTATGGTACGTCGTGTTCAGGCCTGCATGATGCCCAGATGAGCCTGGCTCTCGGCCACCTTGCGAGCGTCCCGTCGCAGCAGGAAGGACTCCTTGGCCGTCAGAGGGTGCTTCACAATACTCACTACTCCACCGGCACCGAGAATGCATGGGAGGGATAGGAACACATCCTCCACTATATTGTGTCTTCCCTGAAAATTCAAATTTAAACTATAGTAATGACTTTAGTTAGCGCATACAGTTAGCAAATTTTATCATGTTCCTACTGACTGACTGACATATAGACGCATAGACGCACGCACAGTCGTAACTGCTAACGGTAGAAACGTGAAATTTGGACCGTGGCTTTCTTTTGGGGCGTATTAGTACCACTAAGAAGGGGTTTTACGAAATTCGGAGAAAAAGGGGTTGCATGTTGACAAAAACTTTAAATTGGCAACGATTCTGATAAAACTCGAGCTTCAACCGAGGCGAAGCGAGGGCGAGTCGCTAGTATTCTTATAATTTTATCTTTCCTATAGTATACCTACATCCGTAGCGTCCTTACCAATGCGTAAGTAGAGACGGGGCGGATACTCTGAGAGTTGGTCAGAATGGCCTGGCATATATCCACGATAGACATCGCGCTGGCCCAGTAGTACCCCCCCTTCAGCCGTCGCACAAACTGCTCGTCCTGTATCATCGCCTCGTAGTGATCCTGCCATTTCTCCGGGTCACTCTCGCTCCCAATCTCCGCGTTCAGTTCCGAGAGACGGATCCCTTTTACCATAGCCGCGGACCATATTGGCACTACACAGGCACAAAAAAATTATTTATGTATCTGGCTGTATATTATATAGCTATTTATTTATTTATAAAAATAAGAATATATCGTCGTGTTAATGGAAAAAGCGAGTAAATGCAAAGTTGACAAAATGACAGTTGTTTTTCCTATTAACACGACGATATACGGCAAGGTTCAGGAATTAGGGCCATAATTTCACAATCCATATTTTATACTGGTTGGAAATTTTTATTTTGTTACGTAATACCGATCACAACGGTAATAATAGATTTGAAGGAGACAATAATTTCTCAATTTAATTAATTATTTTATACTTTTCCGAATAAATTATGGATTGGAAAGATTGGCTGATACAAATTTGCATAAAATTATGGAAAATGAAATTATGGCTGGTACTTACTTTATTTGGAATATTTAAAGTACCCTTACAGTTCACTTATAACACTAAAATCTGAAAGGTTTATTTATTTATTAATTTTCCTATGTTTAGGTAATACAAATTTTAAATAAAAATTGCATTTAAATAATTTTTACAGTAATTATTTGCAATCTTTTTTGGTTTTATTACTTTCGCTTTTATAAATTCGAAGGATATTTTTAGTCTACGTTACGCTTGACAGGTTTAGAAGTTAAAAAAATTTATGTAAGAAAATTGTTGTCTTAGTCGTGCAGAGATCTTATTTTAACCTTTAATTAACAAAAATACATTACATGTTCGCTTGGCACAATTTAGATTAGTTTGGGTTAGTGTTGCTGTATTAAAATATACGTAAGTCTTAACGTTAAAAACGTATGGTAGAGTTGTAAGGCCGTCAGAAACAGAGTCAACTTACCTCCCCCAGAGCCAGGTGGGTTTCCACACGGGTTGTTCTGTCCCACGACCATGCCGTGGCACGTGGAGGTGTGCACGCCCATGCGGCTGGCCATCAGCGAGCGCAGCATGGCCGAGTGCAGGTTGGTGCCGGTGCCCAGCACGCGGCTCTGGTGCATGCCGCCCGCCAGCCACGCCTCGCGCGTCAGCACGTCCACAGGGTCTCCGGCCATCAGGTATACCGCATCTGGGCTGTATTTCATCAGCTACCAGCAGAAAGATACATATGTAGATATATCTATTTATGTATCTATGTAAAGATACATAGGTGAGTGAGAATCGCGCGCGCGACCTGAGAGGAGACGAGGCACGGCGGGACGCTTACTCCTCCTGATAAAGACTGCTCTTGTTGTGGTCGAAACGTCGAGAGTTGTTTAACTCCTGTGTAAATACGTAAGTAATTCCCGTTTTATAAAATGAATAAAAAGATGCATAACAGAATAATCCTTTAGTAATCCAAGTAACAACAGTTTATCACCAGCATTGCATGAAAGAACGATTTCCAAAATAGAGCTTCTTCATCCACCTACAAAGCGCCAGCAGCGCTTCGGTTGTTTAGTGAACAATGAGTGTGTTGAAGAGTGAAGATATTTTAGGCGCTTCGGGAGCTACTGCCGCGGAATATTCTCTACGCTCGCCGTGTACGTGCTTTTGCACTATACTAACTTGAACTTTTTACGTAATCAGGTCTTGAAGGACTTATCGGGTCGCTAACATTGCTAATTCAGCGAGAACATTTTCACAAAACCACATCGAATCTAAACCTGAATATGTAATTCGGAGACTAGGGGATAAGTTTAACCCGAAGAAAGTAACATTGTAACATGCCTCCGGCACAACTGCCCGTACAACGCCGGTGTTGCGCGCCGTGAACTCGTAATTGTCTTCGTTGCGACCTTGCTCGGTTCCCGTGGTTATCACACATATCTCAGAGTTTCTGGAATCAGCATGATCTGAAAGTGAAAAAATATATCTATGGAAATCAAGATGTAGTAAAGAAGCTTACCGCACCTACCTACCAACTTGTTATCTACGTTTGTTTAAAGATATCATAATGCTTTGATCGTAAATCCCTCCTTTTCTTCCCCAAGTCAAAGAATAAAAATCACAATAGAAATTGTCTACGCCTTGAGACTTTTGACTTTTAGCTGGACAACAAAGATTTGTAAACATCGAACAACATAGGTATTATTAGAGCCTAGTGTGTAATATTTTACTCATTTTCTTTAACTGCATAAAAAAACACCTATAGTACATTATATTATATACTCGCCATTTGTCGCGACAATTCTTGGGTCCTTCAAAAACACAGAAGCCTGTGCTATGTCCAATTGCTCGCCTTTCAACGATTTGCTTTTATCATACCCTAACATGCAGACATCTTTAGTGGTACCCTGGAAAATTATTTCAAAGTAACATAATAAAAAATATCCAACATTCCAATGTAGGTAGATTTCGCGCCAAAACCAATGATCCGATTTTGATGAAATTTGGTAAATATACATCCAAATGTCTGGGACATAGGATAGGCTATTTTAATTCTTGCTCCAGTTATGAGAAGACATGGCCCCTATAAAAACGCGGACGGAGTCACGGGCACAGCTAGTATAATAAATAATTTCAAACTGAAACTGAATACCGTTGAAAGCAACGCAAACGCCAATGTAACCGCCACTTCGCCGCTACCAACGACTGTGACTTTTTTGACACTGACATTCTTGCTCTCTTTATAAGTAGCTTTCAGCTTTTCCGCGGTTGTTTTGTCTATGGTATCAGCTGACGAAGATTCTAGCCGGGCAAAGACACGCGGATTAGCAGTCAGCGATGGATTCAGTACGGGTGCACGATCTACTTTATTTTTGCATTTAAATTTAGAAGGCGCGTGTGCATCTGCAACAAAATAATTTTCCATGTTATGGAAAGTTCCTTGACTATATCGCACGTTCGGAACCAAAGGGTCACTTTTGCAACATTTTACGAAAACGACTTAAATATGCAGAAATAACCGCCATATTCGACTCTATATACTCAGCAATAACGGTGACAATCGCATGAATAACATCGTTTTGAGGGCGGATGAGACGTTATGTTATTTTGCGTAATCGGCCCGTTTGCTTGAAACGAAACGTGTCTTCTGGTCAGTAGAGTTTTAACAGCCGTAGGATGACCCTGTGCGTTGGCGACGGATGGGCACTAAGTTAAGTAATGACATATTTGCTTACATACTTTTTGCTATTATAATGTTACTTCTAAATAAAAATGACGTTTTGACATCAAATTTTGGCATTTGTCTGCTGTAAGCATAACGTCACTTCTCGTTATAACTGACATTATGGCACAAGACTTCTCTTTTTATTGGATTCAAAGCGTCACTTCTGTGTACAAGTGCCATTATTTTTGTTATAATCAGCATTTTAAGAGTATTATTTTTGACAAGAAGTGTCAAATATTCCTCTTTGTTTTGATGATAATTTTCTACTTACTAGATTTTTATTTACATTATTATTTAGATCGCCGATTGAGTGGAAACTAATCTATTGAGTAATTGTTTTGTTTTGATTCCAGATTTATGATTATTATGCATGTATTATTATGCACAGTAAATAAATTTGATCAAACATAAATTTGGCTGATAACGCCCATACATTAACACGAAGCACAAGAGTCAAACAACCTCACGAAGTAACATTATAGCAGGCTTATGAGAGTAAAATTCCCTTAGTTGCACGAAAGAAGGCAGATATTCAAAAAATATATAGGTTGATTGATACCAACATCATTCCGAAAGTGAAACTGTTTACAACACAATATTCTTATTAAGTTTCTTTAGTATCTAGTAAAGATTAGATAGATTATTAAATTGAAATGCATTTCAGGCCTATATTGTTTAGATTTGCATGTTACGCCCCTTAGACACATCTTTTGTTCTGATCTTCTATTAAATATTAAGTACAACTTTAACTTTTATAAAGACTGCAGATCTCAGCACTAAACAGCGTCTCAGCACTGTTATTATAACTACCTATTTAGTTTATACTAAGGTTGTATAACTCGTAATCGCCATTTTTTGTAATTTATTTCGTAATGTTACTATCTTTGCCTCATTTATGTGCCATTTGTTTCAATTTCAAATAAAAAACTCGATAATATTACCTTCTTTATTTAATAATCCTCCATTAAAACGTTAAATTTAGCGATTATTCTCCTTCTGGGTCTCGTTTCAGTTTATATTGATTTCTAATAATATACAGCTTTACTACAAATAAACTTAAGCCATCCTAAAACATGTTTTATAAGTAATTTCATGATTTAATTCGTTTATTAAAAGGTCGTTTTTGCAATACTACAGTTAACGATTTGTAACAAAAAGACACTTTTGGTACCCTTCCCTCAGTTTATGGCTTGTTTCTCAGAAACGTCTACTTGTATTTTTTTATAATTTGTGACGATTATCCATGAAAAACTAATCAATCCAGAACTATAAGAAACTCCGCAATACTCTAAAACGGCACAGAGTTATTAAAAAAATACGTCAAAAAAAACTTTAAAATGCTTCTCCTGTAAAATTGGAAAACATGCAGAAGTGACCCTCTGGTTCCGAACGTGCGATATATTTATGGAGTCTGTGGTATACATTAAACAAAAACATCAAGTTAGTTTCCCTAAGAAGTTTAGTTTAACATAGGAGTTAAACAACTCTCGACGTTTCGACCACATCAAGTTCCCGTTCCCCGTTGTACAAAATGAATAGTATAACTCACGAAAATTTTGAAAGTGAAAAAGTTTAGTTTAGTTCTTAGGAAAACTAAACGTTTTCCTAAGAACAGTAAAAGATATAATTTTAATTGCCCGTGCTGACAAATTTTTAACACAAGAAATCTATTATGTATAAATGATACAGAAATACAGAAAGCCGCGAGCGAAAATATGGTAGGTAAATAAATAAACTAAGGAATAATATTAAAATTGTACCTACATACCTACCACCAGAATTTTTGGTAGGTACCTTGGTATTTGTAAGAGTAGAAGCAACTGGTACATGAATCCGAAGTCCGAAGAGTGTGACGTAGAAGGCCTGGAGATATTCTGGTACACGGCATTCTGTTAAATGTAGTTTTAATGTAGGAAAAACTTATAAAACACGCAAAATTTATTTAGATAAGAAAACGGTATTTATGAATGAAGAAGTCTGTCAAGAACTGACGGAAATAACTTTATAAATGGTACGGGTGTCTTGACAAGCTAAAAGAAGAGTTTTTAAGTATATCTGTAACTTAGAAAAAAAATTAACTAGTAGTACGAGATTCGGATGCAGGATCAGTGCACTCATCTGTTTCTTGCAAAATTAAAGATACCTAAAGATAAAGAATTATTTATTGTATTATTATTAAGGCAACTGTGTTTCCAGTTATGCTAAAAATAATAAATAAAATAAATACTTAATGTAATAAGTTATCTCTGTAAGTGAATGAATGTTATTCTTTTTGAGATAAATACAATTTCTTAAACCATAAATAGGTAATTTTGTCTATTACTTTTTGATGATGTTAGTCCTCGCGAGGTCTACCAACTCACAGAGCCACTAGTTTGTACATTGTTTGTACATATAAACAGGCTATGTAGGTATAAGCCGCGCACTTAAGTAAAAACCATCCAACAAACTCCATTCTCATAACCTCCTTGTACTTTCGGGTAAGAACCTTCTTTCTTGATGGCAGGTAAAATTTGATTGCGTTTATGTTTACGTACGGCAACATTGTTCGTTGCCAGATTGTAACTCAGAACTATAACGTAGTGATTATATTCTCTTTGCTCAGAACAAGACATCAATTAAAATATAATTACTTAATATATTTTAATTCCATTCTCTGAGGATTGTATAACGTAGTGATTATATTCTCTTTGGATTGGAACCAATCTTTCTGATGTTGACGTCTGTTGTTATCAACCAAAGAGAATATTATCACTACTTGTTATAGTTATCAACTAAAACTGAACAGAATTTGAAAATTTGTAACAACTATAATCTCAGCAGAAGTAAAGCATTAGAAATTTACTAAGTACTAATAGCATTATGAGCACTTGGCGTATGGCTGGACTAAAGTGAGTGTACAACCTTTAGGTATTTAAAATTACTGGTACTAAGTGTGGTAAATATACCAAATGCTCAAGACCGATAATGGGCTCTGTGACGGTCGGGTCTGGTTGATTTCGGTCCCAACTGCCATCTAGTCTTCTCCCTATAAGGCCTTTTATAATAACTGAACCACTGTGTCGGTGATCCGCGTTCTTTTACGTAGGTAGGTACATACCTATATCCTAATTTCTGATCCGAGATAATTTTTAGTTGATGTCGGGATGTCGCTGTGTTCATGAGGTCTTTAATGAGACTATAGATCCTATATATTTTATTATATACATAGATAATTATATTAATATTATTTAAAAAAAAGATCCACACTATCTATTATTTATTTCAGTTACATTCAGTACTCGAACATAGCCGCCAGGGTGTTACGTAACTCCCTGAAGTCGGATATCAGAGCAGATGCGATGAAGCGAGAAGAATCCGTAGCCAAAGTCGCATTTTGGGTCAATGGTCAACAGCTGCGTAAGTTTATTTTATTATTTCACTTTATTTATTTGGAAAACCAACGGCTTAAATATACATAAAGTAGAATCTTAAATAACTACCCAATTCACTGGATGCAAGTATCTCAGATTACCCCTAATTAATAAGGGTAGGTAATTATTACTTGCATAAAGCACAGAATTCAGAATACAAAAAGATAACTAGCTAGATATCTTCAATTAGAATTTAATAACAAATTTAAATTACCTAACTATGAACTTTGTTGATGTGTTTGATAAGAGCCGTGTTGGCTAAGTGGGAGCTCACTCGACTTTCATTCCGAAAGTCTTGGGTTCAAACCCGACGCGCACCTCTAGATTTTTCTACTTTATTCTTGCTCCAATTATGATAAGACAAGTCCTGGGAATAAGTAGTATGGGTATGATGCCGTAAACAGTTTAGGGATTTCTCTTAGTTTGTTAGATTTTGCGAATATAACTTAAATTATTATTATTTCAGCTGATGGAGAAAAGCCGAGTAAGCAGGGCACTGATAAAACTTAATAAAAACGGCAATACGTAATTGGTGCCTATTATATACTATTATCCGTTATATTAAATTAAAAACACAATTTAATAAAATAAAACTGTATTTCAATTATCCACATAGCTACTGAATATAAAGTACTTATTTATAACATTAAAATTTTCATTTCTTCAAATTCAGTCAAATACATGTATTAAGTAATTTTAACAAGTGACATTTATTAGAATATGTGTGTATATTATTAACACGTATTTTTTTCCAATAACCCAATATTATTTATAAGCTTACTTTAGATCTTGAGTCCGCCTACAAATATTATAACATTTTTAGAAAACTCATTACCACATAAAATGATCTGCTTTTTTAAACCCTGATTTTTCGTGTCGATTTTCATTGTAAAAATTATACACCATTTCATTATTAATTATATACATCATTAAATACTCATTATTAGAAAATGGTTTAGTAAAAAAAATACAAGATCACAACGTAACCTTGGTCCTCGAGTGGGAGTCGAACTCACGCCTTCTAGTTTAGCTCTGGCTGCGCCATACCACTACGCTATCGAGGTTTACGTTATGAGCTCTAATTAACCTTGGTATAAAATGTTATCTTAATCTATTTATAAAATTTGGTTCAAATTAGTTTCTATCTAATTAACAAAGGTCAAAAGGATAACGAGTAAATATCTATCACATTTCGCGAGCACGTGAACGATTATTGGTAAATACTGTCTAGTCATTTATGTATATTATATTAAGTATATCAGAAATCTAGCACCCGTAACACAAGCTTCGAGCTTACCACGGGGCTAGATGTCGCTGTGTAAAATTGTCCAGTAATATTTATTTATTTATTTACTGGAATATTACACAACACTCATTTTACAGCGGCAAGAAGTTAGTTGTAAAAAAAAGGAAGTCCGAACAGAAAGTGCTGTATATAGATTCTGTATTCTATACATAGTCAAGGATGAGGCGAGCGAAAATTCTTTATAATTATTTGATTCTTAATACTGAGTGTGTCCAAAGCCAGTGTTATAGATTAAACAAGTTTTGAGTAAGTGCTCTAGAACGAAATTTGAAGGACCTTTGGTAGAAATAGACTTGAGCAAAATGTTGTCGAAATTCTAGCTTAACTGAGCAAATCAATAAAACGGCTGTTTATAAAACATTGTCCACTTAACTAATCGCCTGCAGTATACAATAAAGGCAAAGGAAGAACAAATGATGGCAAGGCAAGACGCCTTGCCTTCTTTACAATACAAAATACAGATAGACATTAAACTGCATGCCTTTTCTGTATAATCAAAGCACATCACATCCCACTAAATTACATTATAGAAAATGCATATAACATGATTTATATTTTGATTAGTATACTTAATTCTATTATTAGTACCTTTAAAATTATGTATATAAAAATATTAAAATCAAATTAAATAGCATTACCTGCATTACAATACATAAAATCAACGTTTCGACGTCGGTTAGAGGGGTGGTACTATTCTAGGCCTGAACAGAGTTTTTGTGTACTTTGATCGAAAGTTAGCTGTTATAACAATTTAAGACATTTACAGCGTCAGTAATGAGACTTAGGTCTAAGGCTACTTATGAGTCAGCCTAGGTAAACAATGTTAGTAATTAAGTGGATTACATATACATGATTTTTACTTTATCTTACTAAACTAAGACCAGGTAAAGTACAGCCAAGTAATTTATGTACAAACAAACACAGCTATTTTTCATGCTTCATTTGCATGAGATAGTAGGTTAGATAGTTGTTGTCTGTCAAAGAGGGACAAGAAAAAAGATATTGATCCAAAATATTGAAAAATTTAGGTTAGGGAGACCAAACTTTCGTCTAAATTTTAGATTTAATACTGTTCTGTTGATAATTTTATGGTAAATAAGGTATCAACGATTTTAATTACTAAACTCTTAAAGAAATGAACGTGAACAGATCCAAAGGAAAGATACAAGAAAGAGAACCATATGTTCATGAAATCCACGGCTAGTATCTGGCTGCACAAAACCCGGCCCCACAAAGTTGTCCAATCCGCGTTAGCAAACCAAAAGTTTAATTATGACGTCAGAGCTACATCATTGGTCTTCAGGTAATTAGTAAATGAATCAAGGTTGTTCGGCGATGTCATTATCTTCGTTGATGGGGGTCTCGTCACTCTCGATGGGGGGCGGCGTGCGAGCGAGACGGCTGTATAGGCCGAGCCCGTTATACTCGCACATGCCGTAGATCAGAACTCCGAAGCCGATGAGCTGTGGCCAGTGGAACGCTTGCCAACGCAGGCTGAGCGAGACCATCCAGATAACAAACGTTCTGTAATGGGAAAAATAAAGATTTATTGTACACTCTTAAATCATATATTTATCTATAAATGACTATTGACTTGACCGGTGAAGGGAAACATCGTGAGGAATATTCTAAGAACTTTGAAACCTTTGAAGCACATGTGTCATTCACCAAACCGCACTTTTTGACCTGTAAATTGGTCAGCAATTTCTGTTTTCAACATCACCACCTAGCTAGTGACCAGATTACGATATAGTTTATTAGATTATAAAAACGCCCAGAATACCCGGAACAACTATTTGCAGATCATATTTTTTTACACCGAGGCTGGAACTAAACCCGCACTATCTAATGTGTACAAAGGTCGTCACATTCTTGAATTGAACTTTACTTATAGTCAAAGACACTTACCTGACAGAATCTAACACCATACGAGTGGTCGCCGACATCTCCTTTGTAACGCTGATACCCGCAAAGTTGAAGAAAGCAATCGACACGATCGTCCCGAGGATAGACACCAGGATAAGTGAATTGTTCCCTATAACGAGAAAGTAATGTCAACTGATGGATGAACTGGCTTTACTTTATGCTGTTAGTTATAGCGTAAGAATCAGATTAGTTTTTTGTCATTACTTGTTCAAACAAGTTCAACAATGCTGCTTGATTTGTTACATCATTCTTATATATTGTTTTGTCTTCCTCTAAATATATTATTAAATAATGTTTTTTCAACTTAACGACCACATATTCATCCAGACGACTTAACGTTACTCAGCGGTTACGTAGAGCCCGCGCCACCTTTCAAGTCTTACGGTTCATGCGAGAACTACAGTATTAGAACCGTTAATATCTAGGCATGCCGCGCCACGTCTAACGGACTTAGTACGGCGTAGTCTAAATACGCAGACTGTACAATTAGCTTTTTGAATGAGCATTTTAGTACCCAACTATCCGCTAGAGGCGCTGTTCAAGTTTTCATATTTTTATTACTAGCGAGTGTAGATTGCTAGAACTCATGGTAGAGATACAGGTTGCTTACCAATCTGCACAAGTCCGTCAATAACGTCTTCCATGGTTCCTCTCGCGTTGTTGCCGAAGTGTGGCGGCGCTGGCACCCAGTAGAACACCACCAGAAGTACCGATACCGCTGAGAATCCGAACACGCCTTCCCAGCCTATCGCCTGCATCGGGGGGATGTTCAACGCTGAAACGGAGACAATCTTAATCAGATATACAAATATACAAATATTTTTATTGATTCCAGACAAGTTTCAGAAAAAAAAATTAAAAACCATTGGCTCCGTACCAGTCAAAAGACTGTTTTACGGAAACCAAAGATAGACTGTTAGAAAGTAACGCGACGACAGCGTTAAGTCAGATGGATTGTGTTAGAAAGAGACGCGATGACAGCGTTTAGTAATATATAATGTTTTAGAAAGAGACGCGACGACAGCGTATGAGTGAGCAAGCGATTAATACTCATCAAATAATTATTGATTCCATAAATATTTAGAATATAATAGCCACATGTTTCATAGAATAAGCCCTCAATGTAATAACCTTTTGCGATGTTGGCTGTGCCTTAATAAATAAATAAATATAATGGATTTTCGCAAATGAAAACAAATTCGCTGAAGCTGTCTATCCGTCGCTATGTATGCTTCAATCTTTAAAACAACGAAACGTATTTTCATGCGGTTTTCGATTCAAGAGGAAGGTCGCTAGTATTCAATAAAAAGTAGTTACCGTTAACGAATTTTTCTTCATACACCATTTGGCTGGCGGTGATGATTTGCGCGAGAACTATCAGCAAGTCTCCGGTGATGAGACTGTTGGTACCCTTCGAGTCGTCTCCTTGGAAGATGGCGTCTGCGAGCCCCACTACCGCGAGGCCGATGATTATAGCCACTGGAAACAAAACACAAATAAATAATAATTCATAATAGGTTTTCTTATATTTATTACTATTAAAGCTAGTACAACTAATGTTAAACCTGTATGATGACTAATGTAACCTGCGAGAGACTGGAGATTGCTTTGGGTTTAAAAAAAACTGTAAATGCAAGTCTCCAGAGTTCCACTCCACATAAATAAAAAATAAATATATATGTTTGGACCATTTACACAGCAACACAGCCCCGTGCGTGGTAAGACCGAAGCCTGTATTAAGGATGCTGGATTTTTTATTACATAGATATAGTTTTTTATTATGAAGATGTATTTGCAGATCGTACAAATGTTTGTCCCAAGGCGGGAATCGAACCCCTTGCTTAGCTCGAACCTCTTGCGTTCTTCTTCAATCTTCGCACGCTGCGCCACAGAGGTCGTCCAATTACGTACCAGGCGACCAATTTAAGATTTTAAGATTTATGTCATTTATTTCCATAAAATCCTAAAGATCACATGAACAAGTCAATAAGTACATTAGTGCAAAATATACAATGGAAACAATGTTGACATAAAAATATGTTTCATTTTTTTTTTGCACTGAATTGAGAAACATAAAGAACAACCAGCTCATATCAGAATTTGAAATGAAAATACAAGAATTTAATACAATAATCTGTTAGTTTGTTTTATTTTTTAAGATATTGGACCGAATTCTTCTTTATAATATGATTAATGTAAATTGGTAAAGACTCGAGCACTGATTAACGATGAACTAACCCAACCGCCCTTGTCTTAACCCTAACCCTACAACCCTCTGACAAGGGAGGTATGCGTCACGGGTATGAGTCCGTACATTCCACTGCCACCCCAAAATGATAAAGGTGACAAAATTATTTCAACATATAAACTAAAAAAGATAAACATAGACAATCAAACATATCAAAGTTTTGCTCTAAAGTAAGTGTTATAATTAAAATCTTTTGGCATATAATATAATAAAGTATTATTAAATAAATACTAAAGAGATCGCTGTTTAGCGATAAGGCCGCCCATTGTACTTGTTTGTTTTGATGTATTTTGTATTTTTCTGTTTGTTTAGTGTAAAGTGTTTTTGTATTGTATTAGTAAGGATAAGTATATGGTGGGGCTTTGTGATTCTTAAAGTCGTTACTGATTATATCTCGCTCGTCTCTATAAGAAACTGACGCACTCCTTTCATAGACAAAGGTACCTTAGATTACTTTACGCTTAGTTATAAATTGAAACAAAGATCACAAGCAAGAATGTGCGACGCGTTATTGATTAAACACATTACATTGTTATGAAAATATTTATCATTGCAAAATAAAATATTATTGTAAGAGACACGATCGGTGGTAATTTTTTGATAAGAGACTATGTAATAAAAACTGATTAATAGTTTACATATGGTTTCAAAACAATTTTTTTAGTAATTATTTGTAATAATTAAATAAAAGTTTTTTTCCTACAAAACGTTTCTTAGCTAAACCAGTGGTTAAACTTAATATTTTTAACCTTTTATATAAAATAATACTTATATCCATTGAGTAACCCAAACCTAATGAGGGTTCGGCAAACTAAAAAAAAAGAATAATTATTTATTAACAAGATTTTAATACTTTTTTTACAAAATCATCGTCTAGAAACGCTTACTAACACGCGCTGTGAAGAGTAGAACATACAATGCGGGCCGATTATCACGGGACGAATACGGACTAAATCCATACAAAACAAAGAAATAATGTATGCGCAGACATTTTTACTAGTTATTCAACCACAATAACAAAGGTATTAAAAAAATTAAGATATTATTATATTATAGACTCACCGTCCTTCCATTGCGGCTGTTACGAACGATCTAAGCGAGGGTTCGAGCAGACAGACCCCCTCTGAGTCAGCAATGTACAGGCAAGTTTCCAGACAGAGGGTTCGCTTTAATAATAGCCTGACCCCTTATAACCTTCACATTCGACTGACGCTCTACAACTATCCATTAACGATCGAATTCCAGTCGTAACAGGATGTACTTAAGAGTTGGTTTTGCGCGATATCACTAGTTACAATGTACCCCAAGAAGCATATTTATAGAAATAAAGTAATATCTATAGAGCTTGACTGATTGGGAAAATTCACAGAGCAACATCTAGCCCTGTAATAACCTCTAAGCTTATTTACGGGTGCTAGATTTCTGATATACTTAATACAATATACATACATAGATAAATCTATTTTTTATTATACATATACACACCCAGACAACAAATAATTACAGATCATTCCCCATTTGTTTGTTGTCCCGAGGCGGGAATCGAACCCGCAACCTCTTGCGTCGCAGGCGGACTTTCGCCTTCGTATGCAAGCTACAACAACTACCGCAACAAAAACAACATTAGGAAGGCTTATGTGTAATGTGAAATGATAATGATAGATATCTTTCAAAGGCGACTTTCGACTCACAGCGTGCAAGTACCAACCCCCCGGAAGTATAAAATTATAAATCGCCCGCAGACTTTTTCATGTCAAAACGACGGTTCAATGTACCCACATAATATTTGTTAAAACAGCTGGCATATTGCTACAACAGCGATATGACCATTGTGAACTGATGAATCATGTGAAATGTACCTAGCATATCAAATGTATTGGTTAGTAACTCAATTAGGTAGAACATTACTCAGAGTATCATAGATCAATATGTATTTACAGAGTACTAATATATTTAACGCAGCAATAGCTATGTAGATGACCTACTTTAAATAAGATTTTGCTTGTGCTTTCAAATATATTTTGCATATTGAAAATATTTACTTGTTTATCTGGTTAACTTTATTTATTTATCTTTAACTAAGAGTTATCTTAGTTAAAGATAAATAAATAAACAGCTATATAGCACATAATAAGTATAATGTATGTAGTGTTATCACATCTATATTTACCATCATAATATATGTAAGTATATATAAATTATGACTGTTTTGATAATAGTGTGTCCCGTTGTTTGCTTATTATCATGTATAACAGACTTTGGTAATTGGTACACTTTATAGTTTTAATGATGTATCTGAATAGATGCCAAATTTATATAAGTACTCTGTATGAAGCTAAGTAGTATAAAGCATATTTATTTAAATAGAGTTATTACTTAGATAAGCTGAAAAATTAATTTTCATTCCTTTATTTATAAACAATCCAATTATATTATAAAGCCGTACGGCGTAAAATAGATACAATACAATACTTTTTATTCAACACCAACCTTATAACAATAATTTAAGGTAAACTGTATTATATAACATTAGGTCAATGAGCGGGTTTATCGCTGACAGCAATCTGCTATGATAATGTTAACTTGTCCAAGTGATCTTAAGGATTTGTGGAAATAAATGACATTCAAATCTTTAAAACTCTGATGAGACAAATAAAAAAGTAAGGATCAATGACTTACATATGCCAATCCACTCCTTGGCCAAAACCGTTCTCCTAAGGAATATGACGGAGAGCACTGCTACAAACACAATCACAGAGCCTCTGAACATCTGGAAACTGCTCACATGTGTCAGCGTCAGTCCGATGTACATGATGGAGGTGCCAATCTATTAAGGAGAAATTAAGGTATGTTTTAGTTTAAGATGATTAATCATCTCCCCTTTTATGTTTCCATAGATTAGTCCTCAGACTGTTTGTGAAAAGACTCACCAAATCAAACATTGCAGCTGGCATAAGAATAAATGGGTTGAAATTGGGATTTCCTCTTGTTAAGGTGTTCTCTTGAGGATTTTGTGCAAACCTTTGTATAGCCTTGAATGTAAGTAGGCATAGCATTTCACCAAAGAACATTGCAGCCGTCTGAAAAAGTAAGAGTACTTTAATTTAAAGCTTACAATGAGCCAAAAATTTTGAGTGAATTGTACAACAATGTTTAATGTTATGTTTAAAGAATGCACACAGTGGTGGGAATAAGTGAATTTATACACATTATTATATTCATAATGAAAGCTACACTGTAGACACTATTCAAAATCAAACAACAAATTTTCTTAGAATTCAATCATCAACAAATTTATTTTAACCTAACCTGCAGAAAAGGGTGCTCAAAGTTCCGAACTTGTCCATCAGAACCTTCTGATTTGATTGTGTCAGCCCATTTTGTACTGAGTGAGTTAATAGAGCCTGTGATAACCATCACCACAGCCAACATTTTTTGATAAGGAGTCCACGCCATTCTAAAATTAAGATTAGTTTTGTCACAATTTAAGTCTGCCCCATTGTCCTCAAGTGAAACAAAAGTTTCTGAAATAATTAAACATTATTCTTTTCACTGCCTACATACTTCTGTAAACATGAAATTTAAGAAGAGATTACATATATTATGAGATAGACTATAAAATTAAACAATAATTTAGGTACTTTGTATTACTTATTTATAGTTGGACAACATGATAGACATATTTTGTGAAAACAGCTAGTTCATGGGTGGATATAAGTTGCATTCAACTGTGTACTTGCTGACAAAATGTTTACTTGCAGATTAACATAGAAATTGGTAGATAAGTAGGTCAACTTACTTGCAATTTTCAGTCACGGCTGCTATACTAAGTTTCTTTGTTATTAAGGTTTATTTTTTGGCTCTGGGTTATCGACCAGACCGGTAAAAAATAATTTGTGTTCACTATTATAGATAGAGGCCAATGCGTAGTATTTTGTATCTTGATTAAACAATTTAGCAACAAAGTAATCGAAAGCGTATACTTAGTCACTAAATAATTAGAATTACGTATGTAAGATACACACAACAACATCAATCAAATAGTAATCTGTAAATTATGTACATTTGTACTTTTTTTTTTGGCGTTCAGCACAGGGCATTTGCCATTTTCTATTTGTACTTATAAATACATATTTCAACTTCAAATAACATCATTCATTACTTAGATAATAGAATACCAATAGATATGTTACTAAATTGTCTATGGAATTAGTTTATAAGATGACTAAAATAAAAATGATGACATCTCTGTCTTATGTATGGAATTAAAAGGAGCCTAACTATATACTCAACAGTTGCGCTTGGTTGCCAATATTTATGGCACGTGCCTTTCTTCAGCTTCCTTCGATATCATTTACTGTCACTTTGGATAGTTTGGATATCATTTACTGTCACTTTTTGGTTTTGTTTACATCGATAGTGGTGTTCTTGTATATTGCACGAGTTATCGATATTTTGATTTTAGACTTAGGTAAAAAATTATAGACCATGTTAATTTGAATAAATGTTGATAATATATTGTGTTTTTGCAGAATAGCATGAATCGTAGAATGAAATGACGGATTAGATTTCAGGTTTTTTATACAATATTATATTATTTTGAAATATAAATTATTTTGATATATAATAATATACTAAATATAAGTAGGTATATTGTATTAAGTATATTGTGTTTTATAATTATCTAAAACATTTGGCTTATTCAGGTCTTTCATTCGTTTAGTTATATTCTGTGGGTATATTAATTTAGTTAAAATGAACTTTAAACATTAAGTAGAACTCAAACTAGTTAAAATAAGGTTAAAAGTTCATTTTCACTAAATTAATATGCCCACAGAATATAACTAAACGAATGTTTGAATTTGAGTTCTACTTAAGTACCTATTTTTTTTTGTTCTAGTTAAAATGTTTTTTGTTTTGCTTGGTATTATAACTGTATTAATTCTATAATTCTATAATTTAATATTTACGTACTTCAATTTACAATAAATACATTATCATAAAAAAAGTTCAGTTGAAAACAAACTCTATCGATAAATTATTATAATATACCTACCTCGTACAACACTAATTTATGTTAGCGTAGGTATACACGATGTATTCGTGGTTAGGGCCATTCCATTAAATTCGTTCTTCTGAGATTCATTACCTCGTTTTTTTTCTTGTTTCGCCCTTTGGGTTGACATTAAAGTCATAACAATTTGGTTCCTGTTAACTGTTAAGTTATGTCTTATGTAAATAAATAAATAAATAATAATCAAATATGAGCTGATTTTCTAAGATCTAAACACATTAATATGATAAAACACACAATGTTCTTATTTTCCCTTTGGGCAGTTTCCTTTTAATTCCGTGCATGCTAGATATCCCATAATTGAAAAATACAAACGTCAAAACCTACCTAGTTTTATACATGTCTAATGTATCTGTTGTTTTTTTGTTGGGTATTCATTCAATTAATAAATAATAATTCATAAATGTGTTATAATTTGCCTCAGTTCGCCTTCAACCAAATAAAGAAGAAGCATTGGCTTGTGACAAACCGTAAACGTCAACGTCAACCATCGTGTGACGTGATAAAGTCAGTCACGTTCGCCACAATATAAAAGAAGAAGAAAAAATCACATTCAGGAATGAAGACATTTTTTGTAAACAAATAAATGTCATGAGATGTCACTGTCATAATGACAAGTCAGGGGTGGACACCACCTTTTTTCCATGGATCATTATAGGTAGTAAGCGCGGTTTTGCTTGTGCGTTCGATACTTAGGTTACCTAAATATTTCCGAACAAACTTACTACTTACTGCAGAACAGTGGAAAATAGGTTCATTCTAAGATGATTTAGCTATGAGATATAAGATCTACCGTGGATGTGGCATCGTCGGGACCTTGTTTCCCTGTTTCCATAAGGAAAACAACGTACAATTGCATGAGTAGCGAAAAAGTAACACATTTGACTTCGACTTATGAGAGATAAATGAAAAACACGAAATAAAATAGCGTAATGTTCAAATGTATAAACTGTTTCCATCTCCTGTGATTTATGGCAATTCTACTACGATGATACCAGTGTCGTAAAATATTTTCTGCTACTATTTCTTCACCAATTTATAACTTTGTTCACAAAATTAAATTAAATATTATAAATAGTGCAAAACCATATCAATTTTCTATTCTATGGATATTGATTAGAAAATAAACCCTACCATAAGTATTTATAGATATGATGTAACCTTTTATAAACTTACATTTCGAAACTATTTTTTTGATATGGTAACACCTTTGTTTACAAAATTTCTCCTCAATTCTAATTTCGAAATTAAGCGTTTTGGAATAAAAAATCCTTATAATATCGTATTAGTTATTACAAATGTGTCTACATTGAAGGGCTACAGTTGCAAAAAGCGTTTATAAAATGAAGATGCCACAAATGGTAAGATCCTTGGGTTGATAACGCTTAGCACCGGCCTCCAAAAACTGTATTATTTCTATTATGAGCTATCTCTACCTATAAGGAGGTTTAAGAAGGACAGAGATACATAGGTTCTTTAAAGGTTTTTTTTAATCCACAGTTAGATTTTAACACCTGAAAGCTTAACAAAGAGAATGATAAACTATTAAAGTTATAGTTTAGGCCACATCATCATAATCAGCCCATATTACGTCTCAATACTAATATACATCTCATAATAGGACATTAGTAATAAAAGTCTTGAACTTTCGTTAAAATTACCACTCTTACCATGCAGGTTATGGTTGCAGGAAGTTGTTGTAGTCTACAATATAATGCTGCAATATTAAGCCACTTAACAATTCATAATACTGAGATTCTGTTTAATATATATTCTAAATTACTATTGTGTTAGTGATTAACGTTTTTATATTCTAGGATCTCAAAAGTTTTGGAGAAAGTGATTTTGAACCTAAAAAGTGGATAAACCAAGCCTGGAGTTCTAGTGGTAATCAAGAAAAAGAGGTTTGTATTTGAAAAACATCAGAAACATTATTAGCAATGTAGAATAGCTCAGATGATAAACTGATACATTGCTCCATGAGCATCTTACTCGCAAGCAAACCAATTGGGTCTCTGAACTTTACAATGCACCTCACATACTTCATATTTATATTAAATCAAATACAGGTGGTATAAAATACTTCTAACATACATAGTGCTGTATAATCTGGTTCCATTTTATTCAAACACTTTTCCAGGTGTTTGTCGCCAATGCTGTCGGTCGGCTGCAACTCTACATGAAACAATTGACTAATTCGCTTGATGAAACTACAACACAAGTAAGTGAAGCTATTATTAAATAAATAAATATTACTCCATCACTTGGAGTAATTAATAGATTTAGATTTATGTCATTTATTTCCATAAAATCCTAAAGATCACTTGGACAAGTCAATAAATACAACACATTATTAAATAAAATAAACAATGGAAACAAGGTTGACATAAAAATATGTTTCGTTTTTTTAAGCACTGAATTGAGAAACATAAAGAACAATCAGCTCATATCTGAATTTAGTACAATTATTTGTTAGTTTGTTCTTTTCTTTAAGATATTGGAGCGGATTCCATCCCATGCAGTTTTATCTTCTAAATACTCTGATATTTTATAATATGATTTTGAAATAAGATGTTTTTTTACCAAGTTTTTAAATTTAGTGATAGATAATTCTTGCAATTCTTTGGGAATCTTGTTATAGAAGCGTATACATTGCCCCTTAAAAGATATATTAACTTTATGTAGCCTAGTAATATGTAAAGCTAGTTTTTCCTTATTTCTAGTATTAAAATTATGTCTATTACTTTTCTTAGGAAAACTATTGATGTTTTTGTGGGTATACATTAAGACTGTATAAATATATTGACAGGGAATTGTCAATATATTTATGTCCTTGAATGTTTCACGCAAGGATTCTCTTGGGCTCATTTTATAGATAGATCGAACAGCTCTTTTCTGAAGCACAAATATATTATTCAGTCGTACATCTCCAGCACTCCCCCAGAGTAATATGCCATACGACATAACACTGTGAAAATAACTGAAGTAGACCAGTCTAGATGTAGTTACATTAGTTAAATAACGGATTTTTTTAACAGCAAAAGCCGCAGAACTGAGCTTTTTCGATAACTTATCTATGTGAGCGTCCCATTGAAGCTTACTATCTAGTGTTATGCCTAAAAATACAGTACTTTTTACTAACTCTAAGTTTTTATCCTTTATTTTAATATCTGCCTTAACTTGTTTTACATTTGGTAATGTAAATCTTATACATTTGGTTTTATTTTCATTAAGTAACAAGTTATTAGAGTTAAACCAATGAACTACTTTCGAAATAGCGTTATTCACCTTGTCATAGTTATTGGTACGTCGATTCATTTTAAACAAAAGAGAGGTGTCATTAGCAAATAACACTATTTCGTGATCATTCTTTACAAGATGGGGTAAATCATTTATGTATATTAAAAAGAGATACGGACCCAAAATTGATCCCTGCGGTACACCCATTGAAACCAAAGACCCTGGGGACCGCTTACCATTAACATCAACTCTTTGAATCCTTTCACTTAGGTAAGAAGCAAAAAGATCCAAAGAGCTGTCTCTAATTCCATAATGATGTAATTTTCTGATTAATGTTTCATGGTCTACACAATCGAATGCCTTCGATAAATCACAAAAAATTCCTAAAGCATCTTGCGACTTTTCCCACGCATCATAGATATGCGTTAGCAACTCTGCGCCAGCATCAGTAGTGGACCTGCATTTGGTGAAGCCATATTGCCTATTGTGTAATAAATTATTATTATCAAAATGCTGTGAGATTTGTAATAAAATAAGTTTCTCAAATATTTTACTAAACGTAGGCAGTACCGATATTGGCCTAAAGTTAGTCGGATCCGTCGTAGTACCAGATTTGAAGAGAGGTACAATTTTGCTGTGTTTCATTAAATCAGGAAATACACCACAGTCAACGCATTTATTAAAAATGTAAGCTAATTCAGATGCAAATGTATGTATAAGTGATTTAAGTATTTGTACCGAGATACCCCAGAGATCTTTGGTTTTCTTTACATTTATAGTTTTGAAAGCTTTTAAAATGTCTTCTGTGTTTACATATTTAAAGTGAAAGTCTACTTTACAAATGGGTACATTTTCTTTTAACAATGACTCTGCAATGCTATATGATGAGTTTAATGTTCTAGTAGTAGACACAGGGATGTCAGTAAAAAAGCCTTCAAACGCTTTTGCTACATCAAGATCATTTTGAATAACAATATCATTTATTTTAAGTTTAAATTCTGTATTAGAGTTTAGAGTTCTACCGGTTTCATCATTAATTATTTTCCAGGTAGTTTTGACAATGTTACTACTATTTTTAATTTTTGAACTAATATAATTTGATTTAGCTATTTGACAAACAGTTTTGAAAATTTTAGAATATGACTTGACTTTATCTCTGAACTCTTTACAGAAGTTAAACTGTTTTTCATTATACAATTCATATAATTTTTGACGACTTTTATGTATACCCACAGTTGCCCATTCGCTAAAGCCAGGCTTGTCGGACACTACCATTGACTTGGTGGTGAATATTGAACTAAAAATATTATTGAAATTATTAAAAAATGTACTGTAGAGTTGACTGGGATTACTGTTACTGTAATCAAAAGGAAGCTTTAAATCCCAGGTTGATTTAAACCTCTCAAATCGGTTGGTAGTGACCGGTACATAATTTATTACCTTTTTGACATATTTTGGTCTATCTTTTATTTCAAATTTTACAAATTGCCCTAGGTGGTCTGATTTTAAGTTACTGATTATTTTTTTCTCAATTATATTTTCATTTGGGCCGGTGAATATATTGTCTATACATTTTGCTGATGTTTCAGTTATTCTTGTTGGTTGGGAAAACAATGGAAACAAGTTGTAAGAGCTGAATAAACTACATAACCTAGTACTTAATGCATTTACTTCTAATAGGTTAATGTTGAAATCACCGCATATAGTAATACTTTTACTTGTATTGCATATCTTCAGTAAAATGTGGTCCATGACCTTCTCAAATATCTCATATGAGGCCGAAGGGGGTGTATATACGCTTACTATAAGACTCCGCTCCAACTCTACACATGCTACCTCAATTTGGCTTTCAACTGACAAGGATGTAATATCTTGTCTATTTTTAAATTTTAATGTCTTATTGACTAATATCAAAGAGCCTCCTCGGATAACATGTGTATATATTAAGCTAAGCACACATACAAACCAAATCATCTTAATATTCTAATTCTAATTTGTATTTAGTAATATTTAAATGTATTGTATTTGTATATTGTATGTTCTAAATGGATAAAGATTGTTGATTCATAAAACATTTACCATAACCTTGAACATTACATTGAATGTAACACAATTTTACAATAAAGTTTTCCATATCTTTAACATTAAGTACCTATTATAAAAAGGTTATTAATATTTCCAGGTTGTTACTTCTCTCCCGAGAGTGATTCAAGAAGCCACAGCATTGCAAGAAGATGGGTCATTGTTGCAACAGCAATTGGTTGGGTTACAGCAGAAAGTTCAGAATGTAGAAGCACAGACGGGCAGCTCGATACAAAGTTTGCAAAGGATAGACAAGTTGAAAAGCCTGCTTGAGGTAAGATTACCAAACAATTTGTACCATCTTTTGACTAGAAGACTTCTATACTTATGTGAAATTACCATTTGGACAAATCCTACCTTGTTTATTCTCTCCTGTCTTCATCATTCCTTGAAGTCCTCTCAATAGAACATAAATAGGGGTGATGATGACACATTATTAATAGGTCAAACTAATCTATACTATTATTATGAAACTGAAAAGTGTGTTTGATTAACGCTAATCTCAAGAACCGCTGGTTTGAAAATTCCTTTCGAATTCCGTTTTGGATAGTACATTTATTGAGGAAGGATAGGTATATATTTAAGTTACCTATTAATTTATGAACTAATTTAATTATAGAATGCAGCATCGACACTCCAAGAGGCGGATAAATGGGCGGCGCTGACCGCGGCACTAGAGGAGCTTTTGGAGACCGCTGTGCCGACGCAGGGCGAGCCGCTCAAGGAACTAGCTATCCAGATCGCCTCCATGACGCAAAGTCTTGAGGTAACTATCTTACTGCTAACTTAATATTTTTTTTAAAGAGATTTTAAGATGATAAAAATTATTACACTCTAGGATTAAATAGGGATCATGAGGTCAAGTTTTACACCCACATTTTTAGTCGTTTTCTCACTCAACTGAACCTCACTTGGGCAAATTCGTATCTGAGAATACGACATAAACGTCCTCCACTTAAGATTTTTATTCAGCTCACCTTAAAAACTGGCTTATCGAGAGAGCGTTTTATAAGGTGGAGGAGTTTATAGACAATAATTGATAAAATAATATTTTTTATGACATTTGTAATTCATTGACATTTTTCTTTATTCCCTGACATTTTTTGTATTTTATTGACATTTGTAATTTCTATAATTTTGTAATTGATTTTTGACATTTCTGATTCAGTAACTAGTAGTAGTATTATTTGACGTGTAAATATATTTTTTTACTGGGTTTATTAATATGGGTGTAAGACTACTGATTTAGATATTTGTTTCAGGCCCTTAGTGATGCCCCGGACTATGACCGCAAACGGATTCAACTTGAGACCCTGTATAACAGGCTAGAGGCCGCCTTAAGCCCACCGCTGATTGACTCTCTGACTGTATTGGATTCTGGTAAGTCTGTTATACTATACTTTTTTTATATACATTTATGTGAGTAAACAGAGAATTTTACAAATTTCATGAAATCTGCTCCAATGGGAACTGAGGCTTACACGCCAAAATCACTCAACCCATCTACCAATAGTCTCAACGACTGATCGCTAGGTACGAACACAAATAAAAGTATTATATTAAAATTTTCAGATCGCACGATGTCCTACGTGGCGGTGTTCCTCGGCATGGGGCGCGCGATGTCCGTGTGCCGCTGCTGGCGCCGCGTGGCCGCCGCGCGCCTCTCCGCCGCGTGGCAGCGCCTCGACGCGCACTCCGTCCCGGCGCTCAGTCGCCTGCTCGCCTCCGAGGCCACCAAGCAGGTATCTACATGGTGTTCCTCGGCATGGGGCGCGCGATGTCCGTGTGCCGCTGCTGGCGCCGCGTGGCCGCCGCGCGCCTCTCCGCCGCGTGGCAGCGCCTCGACGCGCACTCCGTCCCGGCGCTCAGTCGCCTGCTCGCCTCCGAGGCCACCAAGCAGGTATCTACATGGTGTTCCTCGGCATGGGGCGCGCGATGTCCGTGTGCCGCTGCTGGCGCCGCGTGGCCGCCGCGCGCCTCTCCGCCGCGTGGCAGCGCCTCGACGCGCACTCCGTCCCGGCGCTCAGTCGCCTGCTCGCCTCCGAGGCCACCAAGCAGGTATCTACATGGTGTTCCTCGGCATGGGGCGCGCGATGTCCGTGTGCCGCTGCTGGCGCCGCGTGGCCGCCGCGCGCCTCTCCGCCGCGTGGCAGCGCCTCGACGCGCACTCCGTCCCGGCGCTCAGTCGCCTGCTCGCCTCCGAGGCCACCAAGCAGGTATCTACATGGTGTTCCTCGGCATGGGGCGCGCGATGTCCGTGTGCCGCTGCTGGCGCCGCGTGGCCGCCGCGCGCCTCTCCGCCGCGTGGCAGCGCCTCGACGCGCACTCCGTCCCGGCGCTCAGTCGCCTGCTCGCCTCCGAGGCCACCAAGCAGGTATCTACATGGTGTTCCTCGGCATGGGGCGCGCGATGTCCGTGTGCCGCTGCTGGCGCCGCGTGGCCGCCGCGCGCCTCTCCGCCGCGTGGCAGCGCCTCGACGCGCACTCCGTCCCGGCGCTCAGTCGCCTGCTCGCCTCCGAGGCCACCAAGCAGGTATCTACATGGTGTTCCTCGGCATGGGGCGCGCGATGTCCGTGTGCCGCTGCTGGCGCCGCGTGGCCGCCGCGCGCCTCTCCGCCGCGTGGCAGCGCCTCGACGCGCACTCCGTCCCGGCGCTCAGTCGCCTGCTCGCCTCCGAGGCCACCAAGCAGGTATCTACATGGTGTTCCTCGGCATGGGGCGCGCGATGTCCGTGTGCCGCTGCTGGCGCCGCGTGGCCGCCGCGCGCCTCTCCGCCGCGTGGCAGCGCCTCGACGCGCACTCCGTCCCGGCGCTCAGTCGCCTGCTCGCCTCCGAGGCCACCAAGCAGGTATCTACATGGTGTTCCTCGGCATGGGGCGCGCGATGTCCGTGTGCCGCTGCTGGCGCCGCGTGGCCGCCGCGCGCCTCTCCGCCGCGTGGCAGCGCCTCGACGCGCACTCCGTCCCGGCGCTCAGTCGCCTGCTCGCCTCCGAGGCCACCAAGCAGGTATCTACATGGTGTTCCTCGGCATGGGGCGCGCGATGTCCGTGTGCCGCTGCTGGCGCCGCGTGGCCGCCGCGCGCCTCTCCGCCGCGTGGCAGCGCCTCGACGCGCACTCCGTCCCGGCGCTCAGTCGCCTGCTCGCCTCCGAGGCCACCAAGCAGGTATCTACATGGTGTTCCTCGGCATGGGGCGCGCGATGTCCGTGTGCCGCTGCTGGCGCCGCGTGGCCGCCGCGCGCCTCTCCGCCGCGTGGCAGCGCCTCGACGCGCACTCCGTCCCGGCGCTCAGTCGCCTGCTCGCCTCCGAGGCCACCAAGCAGGTATCTACATGGTGTTCCTCGGCATGGGGCGCGCGATGTCCGTGTGCCGCTGCTGGCGCCGCGTGGCCGCCGCGCGCCTCTCCGCCGCGTGGCAGCGCCTCGACGCGCACTCCGTCCCGGCGCTCAGTCGCCTGCTCGCCTCCGAGGCCACCAAGCAGGTATCTACATGGTGTTCCTCGGCATGGGGCGCGCGATGTCCGTGTGCCGCTGCTGGCGCCGCGTGGCCGCCGCGCGCCTCTCCGCCGCGTGGCAGCGCCTCGACGCGCACTCCGTCCCGGCGCTCAGTCGCCTGCTCGCCTCCGAGGCCACCAAGCAGGTATCTACATGGTGTTCCTCGGCATGGGGCGCGCGATGTCCGTGTGCCGCTGCTGGCGCCGCGTGGCCGCCGCGCGCCTCTCCGCCGCGTGGCAGCGCCTCGACGCGCACTCCGTCCCGGCGCTCAGTCGCCTGCTCGCCTCCGAGGCCACCAAGCAGGTATCTACATGGTGTTCCTCGGCATGGGGCGCGCGATGTCCGTGTGCCGCTGCTGGCGCCGCGTGGCCGCCGCGCGCCTCTCCGCCGCGTGGCAGCGCCTCGACGCGCACTCCGTCCCGGCGCTCAGTCGCCTGCTCGCCTCCGAGGCCACCAAGCAGGTATCTACATGGTGTTCCTCGGCATGGGGCGCGCGATGTCCGTGTGCCGCTGCTGGCGCCGCGTGGCCGCCGCGCGCCTCTCCGCCGCGTGGCAGCGCCTCGACGCGCACTCCGTCCCGGCGCTCAGTCGCCTGCTCGCCTCCAAGGCCACCAAGCAGGTATCTACATGGTGTTCCTCGGCATGGGGCGCGCGATGTCCGTGTGCCGCTGCTGGCGCCGCGTGGCCGCCGCGCGCCTCTCCGCCGCGTGGCAGCGCCTCGACGCGCACTCCGTCCCGGCGCTCAGTCGCCTGCTCGCCTCCGAGGCCACCAAGCAGGTATCTACATGGTGTTCCTCGGCATGGGGCGCGCGATGTCCGTGTGCCGCTGCTGGCGCCGCGTGGCCGCCGCGCGCCTCTCCGCCGCGTGGCAGCGCCTCGACGCGCACTCCGTCCCGGCGCTCAGTCGCCTGCTCGCCTCCGAGGCCACCAAGCAGGTATCTACATGGTGTTCCTCGGCATGGGGCGCGCGATGTCCGTGTGCCGCTGCTGGCGCCGCGTGGCCGCCGCGCGCCTCTCCGCCGCGTGGCAGCGCCTCGACGCGCACTCCGTCCCGGCGCTCAGTCGCCTGCTCGCCTCCGAGGCCACCAAGCAGGTATCTACATGGTGTTCCTCGGCATGGGGCGCGCGATGTCCGTGTGCCGCTGCTGGCGCCGCGTGGCCGCCGCGCGCCTCTCCGCCGCGTGGCAGCGCCTCGACGCGCACTCCGTCCCGGCGCTCAGTCGCCTGCTCGCCTCCGAGGCCACCAAGCAGGTATCAACATGACCCCTATTATGTCCCCACTGCTGGGACACAGGGGCTCCTCACTACACCACAGAGATTAGGCCTTAGACCTTGTCCAGAAAGGGCGAATTCGCCGCGAAATACGAGCGTAAATCGCGTGCATTTTGCCAGACTCTCGACTCGCGCTTGATTCGCGCGTATTGCGCGCGTGTCGAGATACTAGGGACGCCTTGTTGTGTCCAGTTAACGCTCAACGGTCGCGCGTAATACGCGCGAATCAAGCGCGAGTCGAGAGTCTGGCGTCACACAATGAAGCGTGAATGAATTGTGAAGCGCAGATACATTTTTCATGCAGAAATTCATGAGTTTGATCTCACCAAGCATAATCAAGGGATGGAAATGTCATGAATTAAAAATGTCAATGAATTACAAATGTCATCTAAAAATTCCTCCTGCTTAAACTTGTAGAACGCTTTCTCGATACGCCAGGTTTTTAATTGACGCTTCAAACAGGTCGACTCGTACCGTTATAATGGCTGGGCGAGCGAGAGACAATGCACAGACATCCAAAATGGCGCGATCCGGCCTGGCCTGTTATTACACGGGACTAGGGAACCCACTTTATTTTTTTTAAGTGTATCCAAATGTAGCGCTGCAACAGTGAGCGGCTCACAGGGCGGGATTTCTGTATTTTATTTATCAAGTCGAAGTTTTTTCTAATAACAAACTAAATGTTTAAGTTTTTGTATAATTTGCTTCCAGGTGGACTGGTTGTCTAATGTACTGAAATCAGAGCGACCTCTAGCGGAATTGGTGAGGCTTTACACGGACCTCCTGCTCTCGATAGAACCTTCCACAACAAAGGTATGATAATATTACAGTTATAGATACAATTATTGGCATGTTACGGGGCTTTGTTTATTTAAACTCAAAATAGTTATTTTTTGTCTTTGCCCAGAATAGGTCTCACAGTCTCTTTAAATACAAGTACCATAATCATTTTCTAAACAATATAAAAACATGAATGACATTAACAATCTATGAACATGATTTACTACTGATTCTGTCCGTAAAATCACAACGATGAACTTTGACTCACCTCTTTTTTTTATTTCCCTGTATTTAACAAATAAAGTTCCCATGCGTTACATAATCACCCTATTAACGTTCCCACTGCTGGGATACGAGGACTTCTCTCTTGACCTTTATGCACTTTATTCACCCCGCTGGCCAAGTATGAGCTGGTGACTAACACAAAGTCCTTCATAATTTTTAAAGTTATCAGAACATACCGTTTTCTTCACGATGTTTGCCTTCACCATTAGCACGTATGTTGGTTCTGAACCCACAATGCATTATTATCATTTATATTTTATTGGTGAAGATGGTTGATGTTCTAATAGAATAATTTTGCTTACTCATCAAGTTGCAACCACCTAAAGATTGTCTCGCTTTCAATATCCTAATCCTAATAATCAGGTGAAGGTTTCACAACTTTTACTAATGTATTCTTTGATGTCTTTCAGATAACTATAGCAGTATTGAAGCTAGTGTCTACACCCGAGCAGGGGTTGAATGTCTTGGCCGATTTGAGGCGCGATACTGATGAATTCGTAGCAAGCATAAAAATGATTATCGATACACCACGACAGAATAAAGGTATGTACAAGTGTCGTATCTTAATAATTATTATTATTATCGTATTCTTATGAATGTGATAATTCAGTTTTTATACGTGAATATTAATTACTACCTTTGACAACATTGGCATAACAAGATATTCATGTATTACTTTCTCAGCACAATATTCTCTTCAGACTGTTCTTAAATCGTAGGAATTATAGAACTTTTAGGTCTATTAGATTCTACTTGAACTAGTGCCCTCAGTAGTTGTATTTACAGTCTAGTATTTCACTTTTCTTAGGAATTCTTGTGAATGTAAACTAAGCATTCATAAATGGACTGGCAAGCTATTGAGACCCACTGTTGGGTAAAGGCCTCCCTTTTATCACTCCAGGTTTTCCCGTTTAGAATATTTTCAAGTTCAGATTGTGAGCAAATGAGACAATATAACAAAACCTTCCTATTTTGTTAAACAGAGACGTTGTATCCGGGCACAGTGCGTGACTTCGGGCGCGCTGCGTACACGCCCCTTCGCGATCTACTCCACAAATACACGGAGTTCCAAACACAAATGTTATTGCAACATCTCAACGATCCTCTGCTGAAACAGGTGACCTGTATCTCTACCATGAGTTCTAGCAATCTACTAGCGACTGCAGTTAAAAAATGTATGAAATCTTGAACAGCGCCTCTAGCGGATAGTTGGGTACTAGAATGCTCATTCAAAAAGCTTATTGTACAGTCTGCGTATTTAGACGCGCCGCCACTCAAGTCCGTTAGACGTGGCGCTGCTTGCCTAGATATTAGCGTTTCTAATACTGTAGTTCCCGCATTAACCGTAAGACTTGAAAGGTGGCGCTGGTGGGCTAGATGTTGCTGTATTAACTTTTCAGACGTATTTATTTCTTCTTTCAGTGTTGTAGTTCTTAGGCCAGGACCATTGGTTTATTAGTTTATTTTTAATTTATTTATCAGGAAGATATCTTGGAGCATTCACGGGGCGTGCTATCATTGGCGGAGCGGTGCGAGGGGTGGCTCGCCAGCGCTTACGGGAAAGGCAGGAAGATTGCGGGCGTGTCTGTGTACATCTATCATTCTCCAGCTGTTGAGGTTAGTATATATAAATGGCTTTAAACGACGTTCAAAGCCATTTATTAAATATATTTTTAATACCGCGCGAAAACACTGTCATGGCGTCGGGTGTGACGACACGCTAAGGTAAACAACGTAAGAATCACTATAAAAAAAGTGAAGTTTATTTCCTTAACGTGACGTCATGCGCTCATGTCATGTCATGGTGTTTCCGATTGCAGTATTTTTATAATTTCAGCATCACCCCTATTTACGTTCCCACTGCAGGGGGAAAGAGACTTCTCTCTTGACGAGAAAGAAGGCCATAATTCACCACGCTGGCCAAGTGCGGGTTGCTGAATGAGACATGTCCTTCTTACTTTGCCAAGTTCTCAGAACATGCCAGTTTCCTTAACAGTGCAGCGTAACGTACAATTCATCAAATCATGAATAATGTTCTGTCACGCAGCTACCATTTATGTTTTATTTAGGTCACGTTTTTATCTTGTACATGGTAGGCGCTTCTTATCATTATCATCAATTTTGGTTTACCATAAACCTTAATGATATCAATCAATATTATCTATCATTTACCAAAGGTGTCCCCAACCCTTTTTTTGGTCCTTCGAGCCGGATATTTGCCTTCATTGTTACAGCACGTGTATTCAAACTTCTCTCTACACCTTGATACTGTCGTCTCACGTATTGTTATTATTCAAATTACAGAGTTTCATAAAAGCCTTCACAACTCACATATCAGCGCACAGTCGGCGCGTCGAGAGCGCGTTCCTCACCTCCGTGTCGATGGGTCGCGCGGCGGGCGTGCTGTCGGACACGTTCCCCGCCGCGCTGGCGCTGCAGGCCGCCGCCGCCGCGCTGCTGGACGCGCTCGCCGCCAGGCACGCCGCCGAGGCAGAGGAGGACGGTAACGACTAGTGACGCGGTCCTCACCTCCGTGTCGATGGGTCGCGCGGCGGGCGTGCTGTCGGACACGTTCCCCGCCGCGCTGGCGCTGCAGGCCGCCGCCGCCGCGCTGCTGGACGCGCTCGCCGCCAGGCACGCCGCCGAGGCAGAGGAGGACGGTAACGACTAGTGACGCGGTCCTCACCTCCGTGTCGATGGGTCGCGCGGCGGGCGTGCTGTCGGACACGTTCCCCGCCGCGCTGGCGCTGCAGGCCGCCGCCGCCGCGCTGCTGGACGCGCTCGCCGCCAGGCACGCCGCCGAGGCAGAGGAGGACGGTAACGACTAGTGACGCGGTCCTCACCTCCGTGTCGATGGGTCGCGCGGCGGGCGTGCTGTCGGACACGTTCCCCGCCGCGCTGGCGCTGCAGGCCGCCGCCGCCGCGCTGCTGGACGCGCTCGCCGCCAGGCACGCCGCCGAGGCAGAGGAGGACGGTAACGACTAGTGACGCGGTCCTCACCTCCGTGTCGATGGGTCGCGCGGCGGGCGTGCTGTCGGACACGTTCCCCGCCGCGCTGGCGCTGCAGGCCGCCGCCGCCGCGCTGCTGGACGCGCTCGCCGCCAGGCACGCCGCCGAGGCAGAGGAGGACGGTAACGACTAGTGACGCGGTCCTCACCTCCGTGTCGATGGGTCGCGCGGCGGGCGTGCTGTCGGACACGTTCCCCGCCGCGCTGGCGCTGCAGGCCGCCGCCGCCGCGCTGCTGGACGCGCTCGCCGCCAGGCACGCCGCCGAGGCAGAGGAGGACGGTAACGACTAGTGACGCGGTCCTCACCTCCGTGTCGATGGGTCGCGCGGCGGGCGTGCTGTCGGACACGTTCCCCGCCGCGCTGGCGCTGCAGGCCGCCGCCGCCGCGCTGCTGGACGCGCTCGCCGCCAGGCACGCCGCCGAGGCAGAGGAGGACGGTAACGACTAGTGACGCGGTCCTCACCTCCGTGTCGATGGGTCGCGCGGCGGGCGTGCTGTCGGACACGTTCCCCGCCGCGCTGGCGCTGCAGGCCGCCGCCGCCGCGCTGCTGGACGCGCTCGCCGCCAGGCACGCCGCCGAGGCAGAGGAGGACGGTAACGACTAGTGACGCGGTCCTCACCTCCGTGTCGATGGGTCGCGCGGCGGGCGTGCTGTCGGACACGTTCCCCGCCGCGCTGGCGCTGCAGGCCGCCGCCGCCGCGCTGCTGGACGCGCTCGCCGCCAGGCACGCCGCCGAGGCAGAGGAGGACGGTAACGACTAGTGACGCGGTCCTCACCTCCGTGTCGATGGGTCGCGCGGCGGGCGTGCTGTCGGACACGTTCCCCGCCGCGCTGGCGCTGCAGGCCGCCGCCGCCGCGCTGCTGGACGCGCTCGCCGCCAGGCACGCCGCCGAGGCAGAGGAGGACGGTAACGACTAGTGACGCCCTCCTCCCCCGCCGATAGCACATCGGTCACTCATGTTTTTCTTCCTCTGCATACAAGCTGTATCAGGGCTCTAATTGTGTTAATTTCCATGACTTTCAACTCCAACTTTGGGTTAAATTTGGGTCGGAACACCCAAACTAAAACCAAAGTTGAATTTGATATTACAATCGTCATCCAATAATCAATGTCCAAGTCAGAGTAATCTTTGTGATTTGACGGACAAAATCTGAATCAATCAATATATAATTTCCAGTGCCCGCGCCCAAAACCCTCCCGCCTCTAGAAGACATTCCGCTGATGCTGCTGGAGCCTGAAGCGAGACAGAAGCTGTCAGCAGCTCGGTCCGAGCCGCCGCCGTCCATCGCCGGCCTGAAGCGCACCAAGGAGCAACTGCAGGCGCTCGCCAAGTCCATCCTGCGCCAGCCGGTCGACTCGCAACTTGGTACGTCATCCACAAACAGAACAACTGCAGGCGCTCGCCAAGTCCATCCTGCGCCAGCCGGTCGACTCGCAACTTGGTACGTCATCCACAAACAGAACAACTGCAGGCGCTCGCCAAGTCCATCCTGCGCCAGCCGGTCGACTCGCAACTTGGTACGTCATCCACAAACAGAACAACTGCAGGCGCTCGCCAAGTCCATCCTGCGCCAGCCGGTCGACTCGCAACTTGGTACGTCATCCACAAACAGAACAACTGCAGGCGCTCGCCAAGTCCATCCTGCACCAGCCGGTCGACTCGCAACTTGGTACGTCATCCACAAACAGAACAACTGCAGGCGCTCGCCAAGTCCATCCTGCACCAGCCGGTCGACTCGCAACTTGGTACGTCATCCACAAACAGAACAAATCACAGTTTTATAAATATACTAGCTTACCGCCCGTGGCTTCACCCGCATTATATTACATTTTATTATTGTCTAATAGTCTAATATAATTAAAAGTAAAATTAATATATTGCTGTGTAAATTGTCCAGCTATGTATATAGATTTATTTATTTTATCTGTATAATAGTAACGTGTAATTTTAAGTATAAATGTTTATGGTAGTTTATTATTTCAGAGAAAATAGCTCAACTGCCAGCTTGGAACAACAACGACGCGCTAACAACCGATCTCCCCGACTTTGCTCTCTCGCCACAGGAGTACATCACTGAAGTGAGTATAAATTACTTCTAGATGACTGCTTCGCTTGCGTTTTGTTTATATAATATATAGCCTTTGGTCTTCCTCAATAAATGTGCTATTTAACACTGAAAGAATTTTTCAAATCAGACCAGCAGTTCTTGAGATTAACGCGTTCAAACAAATAAAACAAATAATAACTCTCATATTAAGTATGTTTATGTACCTTAAAAAACGTAAGCGAAGCTGTCGGCGGGACAGCTAGTTAATAATAAAATCTTGTTTCAGATCGGCCAATATTTGATGACTTTGCCACAACATCTAGAAATGCATCTATCTGAAAAACAGGCACCTTGGCAATTTCTAACAGATGTGAGTAAATTGTAATATGCAATCTTTAACATAGAAAACAAATCAATACCCACTAAATTAATTACTTACAATAATATATTTTTGGGGACTTTCAGGTGTGCGTACACACTTGCAATGTTTTCGCTGAAAAGATCCTGAGTATCAAAAATGTGGACGAATTGGGAACAAAGCGCTGTCTGAACGATATTGGTAAGTTCCGAAACCACTAGACATAGACTAGATATTTCCTAAATCATATTGGTATCGCATAAGTGACAATTCCAAAATATTAATCTTTATCTAAACACCGTTACAGGCACTCACGAACGTATTTCGATTTTAGACAATAATATACCTAAATTAACTTTACTATTAATTAGTCGATATCACTACTTTCGTATTTAAATCGCCTGTAAGCGATAAGATTCAAATTTCACCATTGAACTAGAATTACGAGAAATCAACCAATCATAGCCCACATTATATTCGAATTAGGCACAAGTGATATCTGAGAGCCGGTTCCGGTGCACGTTCATAGATGGCGCCACTATAAATGAACGAGCCCTAAATCGCGCTATCGACCTGTGGAACTTATGAATGGTTCTCAATCCTCAAATAACCAATCTCCTTGATTAACAAATAACGACTGAATCGAATTGGCTAAGATAGGTTAGAACCAGGAGGACATAGGATACTTCTCACAGCGGGGAAAAAAACATTACTACGCGGGGCGGAAAGCTAGTAAATAATAAAGTTTTCTAGTTCGACCAGAAGACTAAAAGTATAAATTAAAGAAAAAACGAACCAAAGAGCTCACCCTAGACGGATTTCGTTCCTTATGTGGTTTGCTTTCACCGCACGTCTGTTTTTTGGAGAGACACTGCATTTTTTATCCATTTTCGAACCCAATTATATTCATAGATAATTGTTGTGATAAAATAATGTTATATCCGTATTATTCGCAGCTTACCTGGCCAGTGTAGTGGAGGACTTGGGCTCCAGCATCACGCCTTCCCTGAAGACTTTGGAGACTTCGCTTCGAGCCGCAACAACTGCACATGTTGAGCCTCAAGGAAATTGACCTAACTTTGTAGCTATAGTCGACGCATAAACATATATACATAAAAAACGAGTCGGTCGTTTCGTAAATACATTTATTGCCGCCCAGAACGACTTCGGCCAGGATCCGTGGAACATGGTTGGCACTTGATTACTATCAAGCTAATTCTTCGTGAGTAGCTTCGTTTCGATGAGACGCCTAAAATATCCTATACCCAACTCTCGATTGTGGGAGCTTAAACAGAGATTATGTACAATACCATTTTATAATTACATAAAAAAATTAAAAATTATGTCTCGTGGAGCCCGGGTCACATTAATTACAAAATTAATGTTTCTAACACATTACCCTTATACATGCTATTATATCTATTTAATTATTTATTTTAAAAGGTCGTTTATCTATGATTATGGCAGAATATATTAACCAATCGTTATTTTAAAATAATTATATAATCACCTCAATCATTTATTACAATGTATATTTGTTAGGCGCCGGGAACTTATTGCAATCCGTCATAGTAACAATACTGTGGTTAGTCTTAGTAGACTATAATATTTTATTCATATTTTATACGAAATGTAGGATTATTATATTATTATGTTGAGTCGGTTTTAGTTATTGTCAATTTATAAAATGTAATGTAAAAAAGTAAATAATATACCTTAAATTGGCTTAAATGAATGTTAATACTTCGATGCTATACTGGTTATGCATATTTAATAATTTTTAATATTAAAAAATATATTAGTAGGTAAATCATTAATCATAAATTCAATATCAAGAAAAACGATGTAATATAATTCATATTTTAAAAAATAAAATTTATAAAAATAAATATTGTCTTGTTGTTTTATTCTATTCATGATATTATTTATTACATCTTTACAAAAACAATTTTGAAATTATCTAAACTTCTGTAGGTTTATGTTTAGGTAATCAAAATGTGTACAATGATAAATATTAATTAAAAATGAGTAAAAATGGCCGATTGACGGATTAAATATAAAAAAATATAGTTTCGTTTGCTGTTGCCTGCGAAATAACAATAACCAGTCATGTTCGGCAAATCGGCACCACAACATACAAATAGTAAACAAACCGAATGTAGTTTTGAGACGTAGTGATATTATTCTCTTTGGTTGTATGTAGAAAGTTTGGTTGAAAGTTTTTACACCGGCCTACCATCTAGTTACATTAGGTATTTTTTAATTAAGTTCACATCAAGCACTACGTGGCTCACTTTGCCTTCGGAGATTGGAGCCTGAGGATATTACGATTGATTTTTTTCTTCAAGTCCATTCCCTTTAAAATTCAAGTTTAATTCATTTACCATGTTAATCGTCGGACTAACTGGAGGAATCGCTACAGGGAAAAGTACAGTTCTTCAAATCTTCAGAGAGCATGGTATCCCCGCAATTGATGCAGACGACATTGCCAGAAAAGGTATACTTAAGTTTTATTTTATTTATGTTATAAATAAATAAAACTGTGTTAGTTTCTAGTATTTTGTGCTTGTATGAGTTTCTCAATCTTAAAAAACCAAGGTGCCTTGAACATGTTTTTCAATATGCCATTCTGCCTCCATTGGATTATTTTAACATTAGTCTTGCAAGTGGATGTGCTTAGCTGTACATCTTTGGTTCAGATGAGGTTATTTAGCACCTTGTGTACTAGATCTCTATTGTCCAAGCTCAAAACTGAGTACATAGAATAAATAACAAACTCTTATTGAACCATATTAATTTTAAAAAATACACTTTCCATTCAAACTATAAGTAGACAACTTTAAACATGTTATTTCTGAGACACCTAATAATGCTGTCCAATTGACACAACACAGTCTCAGAGTAATCTTTGGACTATTGAAAACTAATCTGAAGCACATTATTTTATACATATACCTTCATAAAATAAAGTGTTTGTTCACATGAGAATTAGAGATAAAGAATGTATTTATCTATAATATTATAAAGCAGAAGAGTTTGTTTGTTTCAATGCTTGTGCGTTCTGATCAGATATTAAAATTATATTTGTATTGGACAGTACATTTATTAGGGATGGGTTATATTTTATATACTCTACCTTTGTGTAGATAACGTAAAAAACCCAAGCCAAAGCAGTTGGCGGGTCAGCTAATTGAATATTAAATATTGCTGGACAATTCACACAGAAACATCTAGCCCCGTGATAAGCTTTAATGTTGTGTTATGGGTAAATAAAACAAAGAAATAAAATTTTACAGCATGGGACAAAATACAATTTTAAAATAAAATTTCAGAAAGGATGATTTCAAACACAAAACTACATTAATTAATTTACTCTCAACTACCTATATTTCTAATAATTTATGTTCTTTTTCAGTCTTGGAGCCTGGAACTACTGCATGGAAAGAGGTCAAAGAATATTTTGGTACTATGGTGATGCATGCAAATGGACAGATAAACCGAACCTTCCTTGGATGTATGGTCTTCGAAGACCCAGATTCGAAAATGAAACTAAATGAAATAACCCATCCAAAAATCCAGAGGATGATGATCAAAATGGCCATCAAGTACTTCTTAACTGGTCATGCTATAATTGTGATGGAAGTGCCATTGTTGTTTGAAACAGGGAAAACGTCATATATGCATAAGATTATTACAGTTTCTTGGTAAGTTACATACACAATAATAACTACAAAAAATGCAGAATAAATCGTAAATTGGCATTGCTTTATGGGACAATTATATTAATAGTTATGTCATCATAGCAATGCATGTTTTGTCCCATTTCTGGCCACATGTACCTATAGATGACACAGATAATGGGTCTTGATAGATTTGATATATATCACCACATTTAACAGGTGGGTTGATGATTGCACTAAGTTGTTACAGTACACAACCTGCGGTATATAAATCCCATTGTGGGGTTGATAGATGACAAACCTACAGGACGAGATTGGATGATTCTATATTTAAGCCAGCAGTACATGTTATATTATATCACTTGCTCTTACAAAAAATATAATAGAAATACAGTTGTAGTTATTATAAACAATAATCAAAATTTAATGACATTGAGTATTATAGATAAGGATTAAATATTTCATCATAACAACCTATATCCTTATTAGAACCTATAATTCTTATTATCCTTTATCTTTTTCAGTAATGAACAGAAGCAACTAGAGAGATTGATGAAGAGAAACGATATGCCCATAAATGTTGCCATGAATCGAATTAATAATCAATTGGCACTTGAGTATAAGATCTCCAGATCCCACTTTGTAATAGATAACTCGGGGGACCCAGTTAATCTCAGGACACAGACAGAAAGCATAATTAGGGACCTCAAAAGATCTAATCAGGCATGGTACGAAATTTGTTCTCATATTTAAAAAAAAATTTACTCACTATCTTTATATAGATGTTTTTACTATAATGTTAATTTACGTCAGTTTTGTATGAGATATAATAAGCATAAATATATTTAGCAAATGTTATGCAATAGGTAGGTACTTGTAGTACCTAGTTTGTTCACAGTTTTTATTTTCTATTTTGTCATCTGTAAAAATATTTGATAAGCTTCATGATATTGTAGACTATTGTAATCCTGTTTTGATATTTTTTTGGGTTTTATATAAATAAATAAAAATCAAACAGTGAAAGAAAAATAAAATATCGTTGTACATTGTTTCAGGTACTTGCGCGGTCTCCTTATATTGTTGTTCCTGTGCATTATATTCGGCGCAACGTTTTTTTTCAAAGAAATACTGGAACGGTTCGTGAATATTAAATAATTGTTCAATTGATCAAGAATTGGGTTTTTTTCTCTATTTTTAAGAGACCTTGAATTGACATCTCATGTCAGTCCCATATGGATATCTCATACTATTTATATACTATTATCTTTACCTTTAATTCGTTCAAACATTTTGAATGTAGGATAATTATGGGTGTCTCATATAATCTCTTCTACATATATCAGGCCTATGGCAATTGATAGGTATAGTTACGTAGTAATTATATGTTCTGTGGTATAGGTAACCATGGTGGTTAATCGACGCTTATCAGGCGATTTGCTGGTTCACAGATCGTCTCCGCTACTCGTGTTCTGGATCCTATGGGTACAAATGTATGTGGGTACATACATAAAAATCCATAAGAGTGAGAATTTTCTCCATCATTTTGTTTTACCTATGTACCTATCTCGACCTCTGTGGCGCAGCGGGCAAGAGGCAACCTCTTGCGTCGCAGGAGAGTTCGATTCTTGCCTCGGGACAAAAAAAAATCGATCGGCAAATATTTGTTCCGAGTGTGGGTGTTATAATTTTATGTAGGTATATGTAATCATTAATGTATAGGTTTGAGCAATCGATTCTGCTTTAAATACATATACAATATACTTTACGATAAAAGATAGTCAAATGTTCATTCCAGGTCACCCAATCCAGCGCCATTGGAATAGTGTAGCTAGAAGATAAAACTACAAGATGGGATCCGATTCAATATCTCAAACTAACGCAACTATTGTAGGTACTCGTTGACATAATTCTCACAAAAAGTAAAAGATCTGTTTTAACTTTAATATATTTTTATTTTAATCAGTCTTCATTTATTTTTATTTGTTGCTGAGCACCAAGTATATTCTAGTGACTAAATTAGCTTAAATCAACTATACAGTAGAGAGCGACGTTTCCACACAATGTAATACCAACATTACTTAGGATTACAATATGGTATCTAATCATATTTATTATCAAACTTTAGTACCTTAAAAACAATAAGTTAGCCAGTATTTACAATATTATTAAGAAATAAAGATTTATGTTGCTATACAGCGTTTTTTTATAATATTTCAAACTTTGGATAAAAAAAAGACAAGTACCTATTTTAAATATTAAGAAAATGATGGAATTCTATATTTTGGTAACTAACATAGCTTAAATCAACTAGGTATACAGTATTATGAGGGCGACTTTTCCACACAATGTAATACCAACATTACTTAGGATTCCAATATATCTAATCATATTTATTATCAAACTTTAGTACCTTAAAAACAATAAGTTAGCCAGTTAGAATATTATTAAGAAATAAAGATTTATGTTGCTATAGGTACAGCGTTTTTTTTAAATATTTCAAACATTGGATTAAAAAAAAGACAAGTATTTTAAATATTAAGAAAATAGATGGAATTCTATATTTTGGTATTACTGGTGGTATGTAAGCCTTACACGGAGTTGAAATATTGCTATAGGTACTTTTCTAAAGCTGTTATTTTATACAACTCAAAAAGTGAATCTGCTATAAACATAAAACTAATAAACAAATATTTATGAAAATAATGAATAAGTAACTAATGTAAACAAAAACGTTCATTGAAAGTTCAGTTGTTTTGTGGGATTTTGTCCCACAGCCCATTGTATGCTTATTCCCAGAAGTGGGACATGGGGTATTAGTACCTACAATATAAACTTTATGTTTCAGCATGTTATTGTTAAATTTTTGTTTATATAGTTTTACAAAGTAGTATACAATTTAGGTATTTCTTCATACCTTGATGATACATAATCAAGGTATGAAGAAATACCTTAATTCTGCCCATAGTTAAACACACAATGTTTGAATAGTTGAACAAACAATGTATATAAAACATATTCATTCATTATTTTACTTATTTTCTAAAAAAATCACAAAAGGTATCTCAAAATTTGTACATCCAGCCAGATTTAACGTGGCTCATTATAGGATAGGTCGGTCGCCATTACATTCATTTTCATTCTCAATTTGCCTCATTAACTCTTGTAGTGTGTTGTGGCCATCTTGTATTTCAATAGATGTATCTACTTTCTGGAATATAACAATAAAATTGTTGTTTTAATATATAATAGTTTAATAATAAGGATAGTGGTTTTACAGGTTGTATACCAATCATTTCTGATTCCATCCTTGGGACAAAAAATGTAAGTAATATAATTTAAATTTTTACAACACGCAGACACTCGAAACAAATATCTGCAGATTGTATAAGTTCTTGTTCCGAGGCGGGAATCGAAAAATACAAGTAATGAAAAATTTTAATACATTTTAACAAACCTTCAAATTTTCAAGTAGTCTCATTCCACATCCTAACGCTTTTACAAAATCCTCAGGAGCAATAACTTTCTTCGACATATCTGCAATTAAAACAAATTTAAATTTGTCTAAGTAAACAATGCTTACTGTGGCCTTATACCGAGGAGAACAGATAGCCGATGGGGCCGAAAAGTTCTCGTGTGGAGACGGATCGGCAAACGCAGCGTCGGACGTCAACCGACAAGATGGACTTATAGTTCTTGTCAAAGCTTCACGGTGGATACGAGCTTCAATTATACAAACGTGGTAACTGGAAATCGCTAAGGGAGGCCTATGTCCAGCAGTGGACGTCCGACGGCTGAAATGTATCATGTAATCTTACATCTTATGTAACTTATCTAAATAGATGTATAAACCCATACTTACTTGCTTGATGCAGGCCCAAGTTGATGATATATTTATTGATTTCTTTATTTTCTTTAAATAGATTTATATTTTCAAAACAATTGACTGCCTCGCAGAGACTATACGGCGAAGCCAGCTTCAGAGCAGTCCTAGGCTGTTTCTGTAACATTAATCAAAACCTTAATCATTTACGTTCCCACTGCTGGGACTGTCACATGTCCTTCAAACTTTTTAAACTTATCACTGAATGCCGGTTTCCTTACGATGTTTGTCTTCACCGTTAGATAGAGCACAGTTCGTTTTTAATAAAAAATAAAAATATTTTTTAATAATTTCCAAGAAAAGAGCATAAACGAAAACTAGGACATGAAGTAGTACTAGGTTTTTGAATTTGGTTCTTGAATAACTAGCTGCAAATATTATAGTAAGACTTATAAACCGTGTTTGTGTCACAGTTTTTCGAAATTTTATACTCTATTTTTAATTTATCTCACCTGTAATACATTTGACAGTGCCTCTTCTAAAATCTGCATATACATGCATCTCCATTCATCCATTCGGTTTCTCAGGTTATTCTCTTAAATCGATTGAGTTTTCGTTAGCTGCAGCTGTTTGGTTTCTTATAAAAGTTTCTTTTTCTTTATTATTTTCCTGTTTTTCCTTGCAGTCAAATTTTGCTTCATTTTTCGGTAATATTTTGTGTAGAGGCCTTTGAGTTGGTTCATTTTCGACTGACATTATTTCGTCATTTGGCTTTTTCGATTCTTTATCGTCTAGATCAATGGCCCTAGCTACCTTTATAGCGGATCGACTAGTTATAACTAAAAATAAAATGAAACAATTGAATTGAAACAAACAAGACTGGAAAAAATTCTAACTAAATAATTAAAAACCGTTAATATGAAGAATGAAGATAATGTTAAATTATACATAATAAACAAAACTAGAAAACTTAAATGTGGCGGAGTAATATAACGCAGTTTCAAGAGCCTTCAATATATCTTTATCAGTATCTGACACGCTCAAGTATTTACATATCTAGCATTCCGGGCTCCCCTACTATAAGAGAGAGGTTACACTGGCTGGACCCCTTACATAATGTATTAGGAGTTTTTAGTACGTACACAAACAATCACACCTCATAAAGGTAACTATTGTGTACATGACTGTGTTCAATCAAAATCAGTATTTTATATTCGAGTATACGAATAACATTAATTTCCATTAATTCCCATTAACATTAATCACTAAAAATCAGTTACACACGCCGACATTAATTCCCATTAACATTAATCACTAAAAATCAGTTACACACGCCGACATTAATTCCCATTAACATTAATCACTAACAATCAGTTACACACGCCGACATTAATTCCCATTAACATTAATCACTAACAATCAGTTACACACGCCGACATTAATTCCCATTAACATTAATCACTAACAATCAGTTACACACGCTGACATTAAAAAAAAGAGCTGACTAAAATGGTTGATTTGTGTGCACAAGCCATAACATTTTAAAATCAGTTGAGATCTTTCTAGAACATACTCTTAGTACGTACACAAACAATCACACCTCATAAAGGTAACTGTTGTGTTCATGACTGTGTTCAATCAAAATTAGTATTTTATATTCGAGTATACGAATAACATTAATTTCCATTAATTCCCATTAACATTAATCACTAAAAATCAGTTACACACGCCGACATTAATTCCCATTAACATTAATCACTAACAATCAGTTACACACGCCGACATTAATTCCCATTAACATTAATCACTAACAATCAGTTACACACGCCGACATTAATTCCCATTAACATTAATCACTAACAATCAGTTACACACGCCGACATTAATTCCCATTAACATTAATCACTAACAATCAGTTACACACGCCGACATTAATTCCCATTAACATTAATCACTAACAATCAGTTACACATGCCGACATCTAAAAAAAGAGCTGACTAAAATGGTTGATTTGTGTGCACAAGCCATAACATTTTAAAATCAGTTGAGATCTTTCTAGAACATACTCTTAGTACGTACGTATACAAACAATCACACCTCATAAAGGTAACTGTTGTGTTCATGACTGTGTTCAATCAAAATCAGTATTTTATATTCGAGTATACGAATAACATTAATTTCCATTAACGAATCACTAAAAAACTGTTACACACGCCGACATTAAAAAAAAGAGCTGACAAAAATGGTGATTTGTGTGCACAAGCCATAATATCTTAAAATCAGTTGAGATCTTTCTAGAACATACTCTGCTTCTAAATGACATGAAGCAAATGAACATCAATTCTAAACATTAAAAGTATTACAGGTTAATTAGATGAATGTTCAACATTCCACGAAGGTTACAATGTATGTATAGTTAATCCCAGGTAGCGACTATACTGCAGTTTATGCGCCCGCGGCGTCGGCCACTCTCTGGAGGCCGCGAGAGCAGGGAGAAGTCGCGTCGTCGTCCGTTGTTGTGTTGACGCTGGTGCGGAACGGCGCGCCCAGCCCGTACAAGTGCCCGCTGGTGCTCTCGATGCTGCCGTCGAAGAATAGCTGGAAATATTTTCTTTATAAAATCTAAATATATCGAGGAAAGATACGAAGAGCTTTAATATAATTTACATATATCAAACAAAGTCATACATTTAAATACAATAGATTCTAGATCCTCTCGAACTGGTAAGCCACCTCCTGTAAATTCTTGCACAGCTTAAAAATATACAGCAGCACTATACATGATGTCAAAGCTAGAGTGATCCGTACCTCTTTGATCTTGAAGAAGGCCATGCCGGTGAGCAAGGAGTCGGAGCCGGCCTGGTGCTGCTGGCCCACGCGCCGCAGGTTCAGCTGGTCGGCCACCTCCTGCAGCCCGCCCTTTAGGTTCTTGCACAGCTTCAGCAAATACTAGAACAATAATCAACAAATTTAAGCGTTACTTTGCGGAAATCCTTTCTAAACATTTAGAAATAGCCCGCACCTCCAATCAAGATCAGGTCAGCTATAGTATGTTCTAATATAGAATTGCTGACCAATTCTTGGAGCATAATAAAATAACATTAAGTACATAAATACCTTGACATCATAAACAGTAGGGAAGTAAAGGCGAAGATTTTCAAAGAAATCATTCTCTTCCATAGGCAGGTTCTTATCAGTCAGTAGCTTCAGCATATAACCAAAATCATAGCACGAGTGGAAGCTGAGCCAGTTTATATTATCCATCAAGACTATTCCTGCACATAGAATAGAAAATGTGTGAATTCTATAACTAAACTCTAAAGAGATACACAATAATGCCTTAACTTAAAAAATAACAACAACCACAAAGAACACAAATGCAATAAGAATTAAGAAAAAAATAACAAAAATCAAAAAGCTACATTTTTATGTTCCTATGCTGTAAAGTACCTGATGACATTAGAAGTTCCGCAAACTCCAAGGGCTCAATCCCATTATCCTCATGCTCTCTGAACTGTATGCCAGAGTTCTGAAGTAAGTCAATGGAGTCCTGGGCATACATGTCTTCTCTGAAACAAATATAATACATTTCAGTTAAAATGTTATTTATGTCCCTCATCATCTGTACCTACTGTATATAAAAATGAATTCACAACTTAGATATTTCTTTATACTAAGATGATTTGATTGAACATGAAACGGGTAACATACCATTATTTAAATGTTTTTGAGTTTTCCGATATTTCGACACTGTTGCAAGCGCCATGTTCGCGGACAAACTCCGAGTTACCCGTTTCATGTTCAAATATAGTTAAAAACCATGATTGTTTAAAAAGATAAGATGATTTACTTGTTAAGCCTACATAAAAAATCATGTTTTAAAAATTTTAATTTCTCAAACTTACTGTAAATTAAATTTAAAATTGAATTGCCAGGTTGTGCAACCAGATGGTGTTTTTCCATTTTCATCCATGAAAGTTAGACCCAGTTGTATTATACGCAGCAAATCCACATTGCATCTAAAATTTTCAATAGGTAGTATTGTTTAATATAGGGACTCACTTTTTCTGCAATTGGACTGAAAGTTTGTGTTGTGGGCCACATAAGTATAGTAAAACCATTCTAAAAATGAACTACCCTCCACAAAACCGTGATGATTTCAACGTGTGAGAGGAAATACAGAAAAACAGAATACACAGAAAAAAAAATACAGAATTCGGTGGAGGGGCGTTCATTTTCGAAATGGTTTTACTATACAATTATATTGTGTATTTCACAACCATTGTAGAAACAATTGGGAAGATCCATGCCCAGAAGTGGTATATATCGGGTTATTGTGATAAGATGTGAATCAGAAATTACTTATAATCTTAAACTAACATTTAATTGTGTTCTGCAATTGTTTATTTTATTTAGTATAACAATTAATAAAAAACTTACTTCAGTAGTTGATATTGGTATTCAGACGAGGTTCGAAACTCTCCAAAGGGTCTTACTACCACTCCTGGAAACTCAGTGTCCATTGCCACCCAGTGGAATTCCTTAACGATCTGGAATAAAACAGTAATATAATCATAATGAATATTTTTATTTAATAAAAGTGGTTTACAAAGTAGTTGGTACACAATTATTTAACAATAAGGTACTGCCATCTAGCAACCCGATTTAAACCTAAACATTCAGAAATAATATACAAAACTTGCTTATAAACATGAGTGCTCATGCTTCTGCTTATTTACATTTGTTACAGTTAAATAAATAGGTACTAGTACCGTAAAACACTCCAACATTGCCCACATTTTTCGAATAATTACAATTTTTGTTATTTTTTTGTATGGGGACACAAGTATTTTCTATTAGCATCTGCAACTATAGGATATTTTGCATGTATTATTTTATAAGATTTTGTTATTCGTCAATATTAAATCAAGTATTTTATTATTTTTAAAGGCGGGCAATGTTATCTCGACTTATTGCCAACATTGCCCGCGTTGATTTTTGACGCAAATATCTCCTCTCCGGCCTCTAATCAGCTGACAGCAAAACCTGTACAAGAATTCTGACCAAAACTGGCCTTTACTTTAAAACTAAAGCGAATCCATGACTGGTTTCCTACCAAAATCCATGTTAGGCTAGTTGGGCAAAATTACCCTGACCTTGTTAGCATTTTCCATACAATTCGCTTTTCGCCTTTAGTAAAGTGATAGGGTTGGTACATCTCAGTAAACTGTTCTTGACTTTTTATTTCTTTTTATGTTAATAAAAAAACAAGATTATCTTCTATTGAATTATTTAAAAAACTTTTGAGTAACATGTTTCATTCAACAGATTCACATGCAAGTATTAACATTTATTCCGTGTTATTTTTAATACATTCTGGTTCCAATCTTTCGTCTGGACTTTCTTTGACGAATTCGAGATTTTGTTCTTGCTTTTAAGAAATAATAAAAATAAATTATCTAAATAATCAAGATAATAATAATTAGCAAAAAAAAAAAAAACTCGGATGTGTCAACCCTAAGCTTATTTTGACTGCGGGCAATGTTGTCAATAGTAGATCGCAAAAATACCAGATAACTTTGCCCACCATTATAACTTTAGTTATACAAGAGCTGCATCAATGACAATAAAGTTATAATAATACCTTAAGTTTTTTGTACAACATAATATAAATTAAACTCATCTGTGTTTTCTCCATCACGCACAATCCACTTTTGAATTTTCACCAAAATTTGCCCGCAAAAATACACTCTGTCTTTGACGAGTTCCAACAAGTTACTGAGTGACTTTAGCGTTACATCCAATAGACAGTGGTGCTAAACACAAAACCTATTTTCTACCAAAGTCAATAAATGTCACCATAGTATTCAGATATTTTTGCTATTAAAAGTTTTGCTTAAAAATTGGTCTTCGGGCAAAATTACCCTCGGTGGCAATGTTGGAGTGTTTTACGGTACCTCTAAAGTTGCTTGTGCAATTGTATGGGTGGATTAGTTGTAATTACAGATTTGTCATTTATTTCCATACAATCTTAACAATTACTTGGAAGTAAACAGAGACCTGTAGTTATTAAATACAAAAATATTATGTACTGAATCAATGTCTGAAACAAAGAGAAGATTACCTCTCTAATGACACGAAACTCTTCATACAGATTGTGATTCCATACATTTTTTATTGAACACTCATCTTTTGCAACTAATGCACTAAAATTTGCAGCAGGCATCTGAAATTAATCTTTATAATTTATCTTGCTGTAGTGTAAGAAAACACATAAACCAAAAATTCTTATTTTATCACCTTATTTAGCTTTACTTTTCACATTTATTTAGTACAAAATTGTGCAGCAGTTTCAAGTGATTCTGTACTGATGATAGATTATCTAACTATAGGTAGAAATTTAAGGTTAATTTAAAATTTTCAAGCTATTGTGAACTAGATCTAAAACATTACTACCTGGTTTTTGGCAATGATTTTTTATAAAATCATTGTACCTAGGTATTCAGTATACTATAAATTGTACTTGCCTTAAATTTTTCAGTTTCTCGTTGCAAAGGACTTGGTTTTAACTTTTTGTGTCTAGGATTTTAAATATACATACTACTCTATTTGTTTTGTAATGCAAAACGGATTATTAGTGTTCTGTGTGCAAAACTTTACCCGCGCAATTAAAAATGTTATTTGAAAATGGCGGCAGTGTTGCCAACAGTAAAACCCGCTCTCCACTAGATTCAACCTGAAAACCACTAACGAAAAACGGCCCTACTGTAAAATCGCTAAAATTTCCACTAAACAAAATTTAACACAATGTATTTTACTAAATAGTCTTATTAAAATATAAAGAATTGGTAAATCAACATGAACATTCTTCAAATATAAAAAAAATACTTGGTTCATCTTCAGATGTAGGATCTGAAGAAGATGAAATAATCTACTACCATCATCCTCAGTTTCAGCTTTGTATGATTCCTTGGTACCTACCGATTTTATTCGTATGTATAGTATAACATCGGTTTTTAGGGTTCCGTAGCCAAATGACAAAAATGGAACCCTAATAGATTCGTCATGTCCGTCCGTCCGTATGTCACAGCCGTTTTTCTCCGAAACCATAAGAGCTATAAAGCTGAAATTTGGTAGGTAGATGTATTCCGTAAACCGCACTAAAAAAATAATTATATACAAATCTTGGACACTTTATATAGGTACACAAAATACTGCAATATTATAGGCACACTACTATTTAATTTACTTATTTTCATCCTAGCATGAAATATATGCAAACTGCGCATGTATCATGCTAAGATGATTAATGTACTCACTGTCCACTCTATTTGAATATGCGTTCAGTATGTTGTTGTACTAAGATTTCATAAAAAAAATTAAAAATATCAATTAAATTTGGGGGGTGTGGGGAATAGGTCTTCAAAAAGCACATAAATGTTTCTAACATCATTTAATTCTTAACTAAATAGTTTGCACGAGAGACTTCAGAGTGTGTCCCCCCCCCCCCTCTAACTTCTAAAATAAGAGAATGATAAATGCTAATGAAAAAATATATAATGTACATTAGCACAAAAGCTACCAACGAAAATTGGTTTGAGCGAAATCTATCAAGAAGTTTTTTTATAATACCTACGTCATAAACTGTTTCATGTAAACAATTGCTAACGAAGCCTACATGGGCGAGTCCGACTCGCACTTGGCCACTTTTTACTATTTTCTGCGTTCTACAAAGAGGTGTATGTATATCAACGACCGTGGCGCGGCACGGAGTCATACTACCTGCTTGCAGATGGCGGAGGGTTAGGGACCAAAGTACCATAAAATGGCATTGTTGCCGAACTTATTTATAGGCTAAATTTTCCCCAGCCCTCGGGCCGGACAAAAGACCGGACAAGAGAAGAGAGAAAAAACAAAAACAAAGATGGCATTAAAACACCTTTTTAGCGATAAGTACCCCAATCTTGGCAACCACTAACTTCAATCAAGTTCTAGACTTTGGTTGCTTAGAGCGAAATTGCTTTCACACTGAACCCAGTGCTCCGATTGATCCCAGCACCCGAAGTATTGTGGTTTGAGGTACAGGAGCTTGATATCTTCAGCTCGTCCTAGGCCAGGAACAGGAGTTGGACGACTCTGGTCTTCTTCTTCGCGATTAGAACCCAAGAACGAATGTTTGTCACTCCAAACGAAGTGTTGCGGTTTCCACTAAAATATTATTATTATAAGTCAGGTAGATAGGTTCCTACGATATGTAGAAATATTTCTATAAGTATTACGTAGGTACATACCTACCTACCTTTAATAAAATGTGTTTTGAAATGGTCCAATTAAATAAATTAAAAATAAGTAGGTTATGTTAATTTCAGACTGTAAAATAATATAAACCTACCTACATACATTTGTTTTAAAAAATGTGGTAAAGTAATGTGGGAGTTTAACGTGTTAGGTACCTACACAAATTTGTTAACAATTAATTAATTAGTTAACAATACGAATCCTGCAAATTGCAAAGCACTGAAGGGTAAATAAATGAAATACATATTATAGACCAGAATCTCATTGTAAGGTCATGTAATGACATTTTATACTGTACTGTAAGAAAACAAATTTAATTTTAATTTTATTGTACTTACTTATATAGGTATGTTCCTAGCTAGAAGAAATTTTATATATAGTAAAGATTATTTATTTATAAAACTAGTTATTGTTATATTTTAATTGAAAATTTGACGTAGCAACCGGGGAGTGAGCCAATAAGTAAACTGAGAGAAGAAAAATTAGACTTAACGAACTTTGAGTAGGTATAAATAGAGGGAACAAGCACATAGGTAGGTAGGTTTTTAAGAAATACCTTATGATGAACGATATTCCAATCGAGGCTGTTAACGTTTTTATTAATATCCTTATTTAGTTGCGTTGTAGGTTCTTTGTTTTGTAGTTCTAACACTTGCTTACACCAAATCGTCCATATAGCCTGAAAAAAAAATTGGATAATTGATATGTCAGAGTCGCTCAAAGAGCTATGGGAGGGCTATGATGCTCGGGGTTACTCTACGTGATCGAATCAGAAATGTAGAGATAGGTACGTAGTAGATTAGCTCTTTGAAGTGGCAATGGGTTGACAGGTTGGGTAGCGAATAGAAGGATGGCCGATGGGGTCAAAAAGTTCTCGAGTGGAAACCACGGATCGGCCAACGCAGCGTTGGACGTCCACCAACAAGATGTTCTTGTCAAAGTTGCCAGTTCACGGTGGATGCAAGCTGCATCTGACCGTGAGTAGGTAGGTAATACTTGGAAATCATTAAGGGAGGCCTATGTCCAGAAGTGGACGTCATGACAGAATCACAGGCAGGACGCAACAATCGGTAACGCACGGCAACGTTGAAAAATGTAGCGTTTTTTAGACGAGTGACCGGGATGCGAGCGTCGTGACTCCGCACACTAAAAATGTTGACAGATTCGAAACAACGTTGGTTGGTACGAGGGGAGGTCCAAAAGTCCGCGGAATGGAGGGGTTGCAATAAAATTAAAACAACGAAACTATTTTTCCTTTCTAATATAATTACCTTTGAGCTTAATACATTTTTCAGATCTAGAAATTAGCTTATGTATACCATCAAAAAAATTTTTTTTCTCTTTGCCCTTAAAATGAGCCAAAATCGCTGCCTTAATTTCTTTATCGTCTTGAAACTTTTTTCCCCTTAGATCTTTTTCAAATTTGGAAATAAATAATAATTGCTGGGGGCCAGGACCGGGCTGTAAGGTGGGTGGACGAGTGATTCAAAGCCGCACCGGTCTAGAGCAGCCATCGCAACTTTGCTCTTGTGAACTGGTGCGTTGTCTTGCAAAAGCAACACACCGCTTGACAGTTTTCCCCGCCTTTTGTTTTTGATGGCTTCCTTTAATTGCTCTAGTATTTTTGCGTTATATTCTCCGGTAATATTAACACCCTTTCCTTTGTAGTCGATCTACAGGATTCCTTCACAATCCCAAAAAATCGTAGCCATAATCTTTCCGGCCGACTCTGACACCTTAAACTTCTTAGGGGGTGGTGTGCCCTTTTTATGCCACTACATCGACTTCTATTTGGACTCAGGTTCAAAGTGATAAACCCAAGTTTCATCCCCGGTAACAATCCGCTCCAAAATAGGGGTAAATTTTTCGCTACACAGCTCCAAAAAGTGCTTTGACGCTTCGATTCTTTGTTGCTCGTGCAGCGGCGTGAGCATTCTTGGCACCCATCTTGCACTGACTTTTGACATGCCAAGATGATCGTGTAGGATCCTCAAGATGGTCGTGTCTGATACTCCTACTATTGTAGAAAGCTGTTTCTTCTTCAGACGAGCATCTTCCAATATTAATTTTTCAACTTTTATATGATATCCGGTGTGATGACCTCAGCCGGCCGTCCTGGGCGGGAGTCGTCTTCAATCGACTCTCTGCCTTGTTTGAAAAGACCATGCCACTTATAAATCATGGTTTTACCAGGGCACTGATTTCCATAAACGGCTGACATCTGATTCATTTTGGTAAACGGAGGTTTTCCTTGCTTGGTAAGGAACTTTATAACGGCTCGAAACTCAATTTGCTCCATTGTCGTAGTTTTTTCCGGATTGACTTGTTTGCAGGGCGATATCTCGTAAACGATTGATGTCAAAGGGCTAAAAATTTACATGTACACCCTTAATGAGTATCCAATTAGCGACATACCAAAAAAAGGTAGGTACCTGCGTCCCTTCCTCCCCGTTCCGCGGACTTTTGGACCTCCCCTAGTACCTAACCTACCTAAGCCATAATCGTAAATTTTATACCTTCGCGTCGCATCACATTGTCACGTCATATTTGTTGCACACAGGCCAATGCCTGTCTTATATTTTGTAGGTACTTAACCCTTCAGTAGAAGTCTGCTACGCCTCAACCCAAATTTTATATTATTTCCATAATAATTGATCTCATTATTCACCTTTTTACTTGAAGTTTTTTCCAACTCAAAGTATCTATTGGTGCCATTTTCGAATGCTATTTTCAACGTCTGTCTCTTACTTTTCTTGAAAACTTTCAGTTTCAAAGAATCGATGTCATAAACTTTAGGAACTTTGGGCTTTCCACTTTTATTATCCTGATAGTATGATGCTTCATTTATCAGCATTACGTGAGGAGTCAACACTAAAAAATGAAAACAATAATTATTGCTAGACTCGTACAGATTCTAAGCAGTGGGATATATGTACCTATAATTACCCACCAACCTGGAAAGATTGTATATGATAGCATAGAAATATCTGAAAGTATATTTTTGTGGCAAACAATCTGTGCAACAGATTATTGTGGAATATAAGAATATCACTTATGAGATTAAATTAACAGATTATAGATATCTTTCGTCCGTTTTAGTGTGAAGATCGCCACATTATGAGCCGGCAGCAGAGCGTATTAGGTACACATGTACCAACTTCATGCCAACCTAGGTATGTAAAACCATTCTAAAAATGAACTCCCCTCCACAAAACCGTGATGATTTCAACGTGTGAGAGGAAATACAGGAAAACAGAATAGGTACACAGAAAAAAACAAAACAGAATTCGGTAGAGGGGCGTTCATTTTAGAAATGGTTTTACTATACTTCTTAGTATGCCGATCAGCACTCTACAACCTCTGGGGCAGAAGCTTACCTAGAATTACGAACCCCTTATGATTTCCATTTCTTGTAGTTTCTCTAAATGTACTTTGTATAGTTGATTCCAATAACAAGCTTATGGAGCCAGTGTTCCACCGCTTCATTTTTCAGTATTAAAATTTTGATCAAAGTGTAGTTTTTGTTCGTAAATTATTTGACACGTTATTTTACTGCATTTCAATAGTGCAATTTAATAGTGTCTAAAAATACTAAGTTTATAGATCATGCATAGGCAAGTAAAAAATACAGTTATATAAAAATAAATTGATAAAAAATTAGGTGATTGTAAATTAAAATCAAAACAAATAACAATAAATTTATGACACATGATAAACAGTTGCAAAAATGTTTAAATTCCGTCTATGATTTCCCTATTGTTTTTCGTAAGTATATGTTTTTCGCAGATGATAAATTTTCTCTATCTTCTCACTGGAATCGTAACTTAACCCAGCCTTGCACTTTGATTTAAAAACACTCTACAAGAAATAAAGCTTATTATAAGATCTAGGCTATTTGTTACTCGTAGAGTTCAGTCAGAGAAAAGACATCAACGCGCTACAAACTATAAATAGCATAGAAGTTCAGTGCTAACGCTGCTACGTAGTGCTATTTGACATTGAAAAGACTTTATCGCGCTACATACCGCGTAAAACTTAAATTGTATGTGAATAGGAACTCACAACAAACGGTTGGAAAAACAAAAAAATGTTGGTTTTTTTATAATTTTAATTGAACTATTTCAATCCGTGATACCTACCTACTGGTGATTATAATGCTGTATAATAATAAATTTTAGTTTCGCAGTATTGAATATTATGGTAATAATGGGGTATAGATAATCCATTTTAAAAATGAACAAAAATAAAAAATAAAAAATAAAATATCTCCACAAAACCGTGATAATTTCAACGTGTGAGAGGAAATACTTATTGCATCACTATACTTGTGTGCGTGCTACAACTTTACTGTAACATTGGCTCATCTGTCTGTCAAAGTGATACCGTTTGCTTATACGTTAATGAACATCCAATGACAAAGATCAATTTATGTGTGTTGTATCTATACACCTTTTTGCATGTACGTGTAACCACGGTGGAGGGGCGTTCATTTTAGAAATGGTTCATCTCTACTATAATATTCAATACTGCGAAACTACAATTTATGTATGACACAGCGTGTAAAAGTACCTACAGCAGTAGTGATCTGTCTCAGTGGAGAATTATCTCAGTTATATATCTGTTTTTTGTTTATAAGACTGGACACCTAAAATGAGAAGGCATTAGGTACCTACTATAAAAAAACAAATTCTGAATATTTAAATATATGACTATGGATGGCGTTCATTAGGTTATTAAAGCTACATTGCCATGATATCAGAGTTAGGACGGACGCCACTAAATAGCAATAAGTAATATAGGGGCGCTTTCTGTCTATGGCCGCAAGCAGACCCCACTCAAATTAAAAAATAGTAGATAAGATATATTATTATTTATTTATTTATCATACAATACAAATTAAAATTACGAATAGTCATTACTTCTTATTATTCTTAATCTTAGATTAGATATATTATTATTTATTTATATAACATACAATACAATAAAAATTATAACAGTCAATACTTCATATTATTCTTAATCTTAGATGGAGATATTATTATTTATTTACTAGTTGACCCCGCTCGGCTTCGCCCGTTTTTTTTTCACCTTTTAAACCTTCCCTGGACTACTGGGAACATTTCAAGACCAAAACCAGCTCAATCGGCCCAGCCGTTCTCGAGTTTTAGCCAGACTAACGAACGGCGATTCATTTTTATTTATAAACAAAATTTAACATAAATAAATAAATAAATATTCTATTCTTTATTTCTATATACGTGCTCTAACGGTGAAGGCAAACATCGTGAGGAAACCGGCATGTTCTGAGAACTTTGAAAAGTTTGAAGGACATGTGTCATTCACCAACCCGCACTTGGCCAGCGTGGTGAATTAAGGCCTAATCTCTCTCGCCAAGAGAGAAGTCCCTGTGTCCCAGCAGTGGGAACGTGAATAGGGGTGTTATGGTAAATAAATAAATATTACTGGACAAAATACACTACAAAATACATACACTAAAATACATACACTATAAAAGAAAATATAAAAGAAGGCCTTGGAAGTGAAAAGAGATGAGAGTGTGGGAAAAGTTGGAAGAGGCCTTTGCCGACTGGCAAACAGATCTAAGAAGCATATTAGAAGTATAATAAAAGAATCTAAACATATCTAAGAAACATTAATATAAACATAGTTAAGTATAAGCGTCAGGTATTAGTTTTAAGCTAAAGTTTTGTAAAACATCTGAATAAAAGGCTATTATGGTCTGATCGCCGAGACTTTGCGTTCCTGACACATCGCGATTGAACTGATAACGTAACTTTGTAATGGCGTTGCAGTTACGATAAAAACATTTTTACTGTTTGTTTACCGTTTTAACAATTGATGAGGATTAAATCTACATTATTATATCAATAATCAATGAATCTAATAATTTTGTGCCAAACTAAGTGTAAAATAACTTGGTAAACAATATTTTTCTAAATCTGCGTAATAATATTGCGATAATATTGCGCTATTACAAGGTTATGTCAGTGCTTTATATTTGTAGGTAGTGCTGTGCTAAAAATAACAGGCAACAACAGTATCGTTATCTGTTACAGTTATATTTAAAAAATAATACGTTTAAGAATGTGAAAATAATGGACTATAAGATTTTATTAAATATAAGAATAAAACTACGACCAAACCGAACGCGCGAAAGAAAGTGGCATTTTTATATTTATGTTTAAAATAATAACCCCAAATGGCGTTATGGGCCGCCATTTTGTGACGCTAAAACAGTCGGTTTCCACTTAAATTACTAAAATATAAATATTAAATGATTCCGCCAATTTAAAACGAAAATAATCTTAAAAATAACGCGGCGGTTCATTTTGGAGGAACGGTTACGAACTCATTATGTTGTGCCCATCACTAACGTGTCAAACTGACATGTGTCCTAAACGTATTCTTATCGTGGCCAAACTATATGTAAAAGAAAGTCGTGTTAGTTTACTCCACTTATAACTCAAGAACGGCTGAACCTATTTAGCTGAAAATAGGTGGAGTGGTAGCTTAGAACCAGGAAAAGAACATAGGATACTTTTTACTGCGGGAAAATCAAATATAATGCGGGCGAAGCCGCGGGCGGAAAGCTAGTTATTATTATTTACAATTAAAATTATTAATAGTCAATACTTCAAAATTAAAATCAGTCTTTTGAGTACACAAGCGCTTGTCTGCCGGGTAACTGGTGAGATTCTTGACAGTTGGGTCCTGAGGTCACTTGGGTCTTGTGGTATTTTTATAAGAATTCATTAACCTAGGTGATAAAGCTGCAATGGGTGAGATCAATTGTGAATACTTGATGGGCGTTTTCAATCTACTTAATTTCTGTCCTTGTACCTGAAAAAAAACAATCAGATAAGTGTTTGCCCCATTCACACTGCATGGTGGGGCTTGAACCCACGACTATCTAAGAATATTACTGCATTATCTGCTAATTTAATTTAATTAATCAGTGGAGAATATGTCGTCAAACGGCACTAAATCACATGTCTTCAACCCGCGGCCCGCGTCTTTTCATGCGGCCCTCGGAGGCCATAGCAAATTATAACAATTTTATTTACAGTAACAAATTTTTATTCACAGTTCCCTCTTTCGCGTTTTCTCTATTAGCGGTATTATCTATTCGCGGACCCAGTCGGTACGTTTAATCTAAATCGGCGTCCTTTGAGTACTCTATTTAATTTTACCATCTACCCTAGGGGTTGCGGCCCGAAGAGCCTCAACCTGCAGCAAGTTGCGGCCCTTCGGGCGATGAAAAATGGATTTTTGGCCCTTGGACAAAAAAAGGTTGAAGATGCATGGACTAAAAGATCATAATACCAGAATGTACCAACTCAAAAAAAAAAAATATCAATGCATTTGGCCACAGCCTGTTCAATAGTTATTGACTCTTAGGCCTCGGTCTCGAAACCAGCGGGCAGCGGGGCGGCGGCGGCGGCGGCGCGGGAGCGGCAGGATCTTATGCGTATTGTCAAATGGACCGGGTCTCGAAAACAGCGGCGCGGGAGCGGAGCGGGGGCGGGCTACGAGCGGTGCACTCCAGTCGAGCGGTGACCGTACCGCGTTGCGCGTCTGCATTGTAGTATAGTGTTGTACTTAATTTTAAATAAATGACAAACTGTTATGTTACTTATTTCATACGAAACGTTTTTATATTATATTTTTCGTCAAAGATAAATAATTAAGGCTGATTAGTGTGTAGTAGGTATTTAATTAAAATTATTGTATCTGGGAACTTAATACCGATGCCAAACTATTTACTAAATTAGTAGGTACAACACTTCCTTTTTGAAACTATCAATAAATACAATTACAATTTTTGGATTAATTCCAGACTCTAAATCACTCTTGATAGTTTCTAGAATATAGTCAAAAGTTTCTACACTCATTCTGGTGTAGTCGTAGAATTTATCGGGATTTTGTCTCTGTTCTTCATAATTTCGATAAAACTCGCCATTTAGTTTCCTTGCCGTATAGTAGGGGTCCACTTCTTCTTTTCCCCACAATAAATCGAGCGTTAGGAATACATTTGAATTAAAAAGATGTTGTCGCCGATTTTCAGACATTTCGTTTGCGAATGTCGACAACACAACCACGAACACAACACTACGCCGCTACAGCGCCGCGCGATCTGCCCGCTGGTTTCGAGAACAGGTATGCGTTGCCCGCTCCTCGCCCGCGCCGCCGCCGCCGCCGCCCCGCTGCCCGCTGGTTTCGAGACCGAGGCCTTACAGCTTTCGCGTCACACGCGCTCGCATCCGGTTCAAACTTTTATATTTGAAAAAGCTTTACATATTTGAACGAATTATAAACACATTTCAAATGTGTTAGTTGGTAATTAATTTTAAGGTTATTGTTGATTATAGTTTTTAGTTATTCGTTTTGACACGTTCCCCTTTTGGATAAAAGCCTCCTCCATTATCATGAAATGAAGGCGGTTTTACTACAGCTTAACTTAACACTACGTCAAAGTGAATCATGCAGCAATATTTATTCAAGATGATGATGATTTATTTATAAGGCTTAGTACTCACTCTTGCTAAGGTAGGATTCATAAATTTCATTGGTGTTTTTTTAACTTTTGCAAGATCCTTTTTCACCGTAGGTTTTACCAACCTAGGTATACATGAATACCCTTGCTGTACTCGTTTTCGTTGGTATTCTCGTAAAGTTAAAGGGCGTGGAGTTGGTAGTTTAGGTGGAGACTGAGTTCCAGAGGGGCCGGGAAGTCCCTCGCTTATTTCAGATACAGTATTGACTTGGGTTGAATTTTTGCTGTAACATAAAATATTATTCAAAAATTACTTTTTTTATATAAATAGACAAGGGGGAAGGAAGCTAAGAGAATGGTCGGGCTGAGTGGCTGACCATCTGCCTTGTCACTTGACACATTTATCACCAAGCAGACTCTATCCAGTTATACGTCCACCGTCGTCTCTAATAACGGGGTACTCTTTGCAAGGGTCTCTTTGCAAACGGACAACTCGGAACACTAATAGCCCTGACCCGGAAATGTGTGGATAGCAAGGGGCTGGCACCATTGAAGCTCCACAACCATTCCTACATCTGCCATTTTCACAACTGCCGACATGGTTATAGAACAGTTCTAAGGACCTACATAATAAACGCTGGCAATGCCTAAATGAATGCCGACGACTAACCAGACGTCTACATAACCTAAACAGAGCGTACTACGTACGTAGCCACTAGCACGGTTATTATTCACTTATTCACCATCGGAGCAACGGACAGCCCACTCTGTGAGTAACAGCTGCCCACGTGGTACCTACTGGAATGCGAGGGAGTAACAGCGCAACGAATTCAAACGCAATTCCTCGCAACTGCCGAGGTACCTAACTCCGTGAAGCCGGCGATGACCCCAGGACGTTTCTGAGCTTTTGGTCGGAGTTAGGCTGGTTAGACTAGCGGACCGACCACACACAAAGGACCAACTTTGAGTCTGATTTCGGAAAAAGTTCCAAAACTTAAATAAACTATAAATAAATAAATATGAATGTAAATTCAATATATTTCAAAACATACCTTGCAAACAGTGTAGTATTCTTCGGCATACCCAACATAAACTCAACATAATTTCTCATAGATATTTTTTCATAAGCAAACAACACATCGTCAACATCACTGTTAGCTTCCGCCATCATTAGAGTTTATAAATAAGTAGAAATTGATAACACAATGATTACAATTTACAAGATTTCAGACGTTTTTGACAAAGAGAATATAATCACTACGTTATATGGTTTTTGAATCATTAAACAAGTAGACATGTGGGTACTTCCCTCAGAACAACGAGTCAACTGTCAACGAATGAAATTTGAAATCTTTACCTCCAGGGTAGTTCCGGACCGGATCCAGTGTTACCAAATCTCAAAAATATTTTCCTAAAGTTTGTGCCAAAAACCCTAAAAGTCGCCTATCAATGAGTTGTCCCCATAAAAAATATTAAAGTAGACGCTATGTTTTTTAAGGGTAGCGTACCTACCTTTAAAAAATTGGCCAAGTGCGGGTCAGACTCGCCCTTACAATGGGCGCTTCTAATTAAAAAAAAAACTACTTGATAGATTTCGTTCAAACCAATTTTCGTTACAATGTTCGTAGATAAACACGTACCTACCTATGGGTTCGATGAAATTTTATATTTAAAGTTTCGGTCTAAGTATGGGGACCCATGTAGGTAATTGATTTTTTTCAATTTAATTATAAAATCTTAGTGCGGTTCACGGAATACATCTACTTACCAAATATCAGCTTTCTACTCTAATAGTTTCGGAGAAAACGGCTCTGACATACGGACGAACGGACGGACATGGCGAATCTATAAGGGTTCCGTTTTTGCCATTGGCTACGGAACCCTAAAAACGGACATTCAGAGGCGTGAGTAAGCGAATTGTAGCCAATAGCCAGTTAGAGTGGGAACTAATGGAGGCATGAATTAGCCCGGTCAATTTAGACAAAAAATGAGAATGAAGTTACATCAAGTCCCAGCAGGCTGAATTTCAGTGAAATTCTTCAAAATATAAACAATGTCTAGAAATTCCCCAAATCTAAATATTAAATAATATATTTTTGATATTCTTTATATACCTAAACTAAATATTTTATTCTTTAAATAGCAGAGGTTGAATAATACTAAAAATTTGTTCTATAAGCTGCGCTAACAGATAGTAGGTTAACGTGATTACTAAGTTACTTGCTGACTGGAGTTATTATTTAAATAATAATACAATTAAAATTAAATATCTTTATTCAATCTATGTAAGTACTTATAAAAAAGAAAGTCGTGGTAGTTACACTATTTATAACTCAAGAACGGTGAAACCGATTTGGCTGAAAATTGGTGGAGAGGTATCTGAGAACCAGTATCTCCTGGTTTTATCTTATAATAAACTAGCCGACGGACCGCCGACACCTTCTCTTGCCTTTCTCGAGTACCTAATGTACTTGGAGAGTACCTACACTGAAATAATTCAAATCGGACCAGAGCGGTTTCTGATATTAGCGCGTTCCAACAAACAATCAAACTTACATCTTTTACATCTATAATTACAGGTAAAAACCTAATTCAATAGAGAAGTTACACAATACAATAAAATTAAAATTAAATCACATGAATAATTAAACAAACAAACTCTTCGCCTTTATAATATTATTATAGTATAGATAGATAAGGTATGTCTTCTATCCTTCAGAAAATAGGATTCTGTTCTGATTTACTTGCAGCATGAAAAATATAAAACTCCCCAGCGTTTTATATTTTTCATGCTGCAAATAGTAGGTAAGTACCAAATACAAAATCTTTGCTAATATCTACACTATTATGCTTACATCATATAATTATTCATATTAACTTATTATGTGCCGAAAATATGCTAGGAACTTTAATACAACGTTGTAAAATAAGTTCTGGATGTTCCGACACATAAAAAAAGTGGGTTATTACTGCCGCGGGATGAATTATATTAGACCGGGCCGGGACCGGGGCGTGGCGTGACCGTGGCCCGACCGGGGCCCGGACGCGGCACTTTACATACATTTTATATGAAGCAGTTTATATTACACCGTGTATGATCCGTGTCCCGTCCGGGCCGGTGTATAGAATCTGGCCACGGTCACGGCCCGGCCCGGCCCCGCCCCGGTCTAATATAATTCATCCCTAAAGGTATTGCATTACGGATTCTGGATTGGGTCAAGGCAAGGCCCACGGGCTATGCAATAGCTTAAAAAGTGTGATTATGTATTATTTACAAAATATATTAACTTAGTTACGTATAGGTAAGTAGACTTTGAATGGAGTGTTGTGCTGATTAGATCACGATGCATTCGTATGGGAAGGTCATTCCGCGCATCGGAATAGTGGGGCAAGCTGGAACAAGAAACGGTTGTTGTAAATCTATAATTCATCATGTCAGCCGTTGGACGCCCACTGCTGGACATAGGCTTCCCTTAATGACTACCATTTATTGCGGTCGGACGCAGCTTGCATCCACCGCGAGCCAACCGCCTTCACCAGATCATCTGTCCATCTTGTTGGTGGACGTCCGACGCTGCGCTTGCCGATCCGTGGTCTCCACTCGAGAACCTTTCGGCCCCATCGGCCATCTGTTCTCCGTGCTATATGGCCCGCCCATTGCCACTTCAAAGAGCTATTCCGCTGGGCTATGTCGGTGACCCGTAATCTATAATTACTAATAATAAATCTGTAAAGGTCGGTCATAGAATAATTTAGTTTGTTTTCAGAGATATTGTGTTTATAGGCTAAATATTATGATACCTACTGAAACTAATTTCACATCAACATTTAATTTACCTCCGTCACTCCGTGGTAAGCTCGAAGCTTGTGTTACGGGTCCTAGATTACTGATATACTTCATAGAATATACATACCAACAAAGAGACATATTTTTTAGTATACCTACATAGAAAACACCCAGTACCCCAGTAGTATTATTTGAAGATTGTACAATTTTTTGTCCAAAGGCGGAAATCGAACCAGTAACTTCTAGCGTCGCAGGCGGACCTTCGTCCGCTGCGCCACTCGTTAATATACCTAATAGGTATTAGTTGTTAGATTGATATAGCCAATAGGTACCTTTAAGATAAGATAATTCTTTATTACACACACCAATAATAAACATTTACATAAGAACTTAAAAACTACAAAAACGTATGCGTAATGGGCGGTCTTATTGCTTTAAGCAATTTCTTCCAGAAAACCTGAAGGTGGAAAGACAAACTGCAGAATGTAACTGGACGGTGGTGTTAAATGATAGGCTTTAATGGGTTTTCTTCGGCTCTCTCACACCCTGTAGTGATAAGTGTAACTCTTACCTCTCTCGCACCGTTGTCCATAGAATCCCGTGCCCGTACACTTGCAGGTGAACCCCTTGTCGTCCGTAGTTTGGATACAGATGCCTCTGACGCAGGGCGCGTGTGAGCAGGAGTTCGGGCTGGTCCCCCGGGGGGTCGGCTGAGGCGTCGATATAACCGGGGGCGTGGGCGTACTCAGCTTTAGGCCTACGGGTATATATATCTTTATAAGTAATCCGAATTTTGTGGATATAAGTTGTCGACACAAAATCAATATTTTTTTATGTTTTGTTATTCATATAGGGTTTGGATTACTTTCGATCGAGCCTACCGTACCCCTTGACGAAATTATTAATATAGATAAACTGATGGTGTTCCTATAAATAAATAGGTACCTGAATAAATAAATATGGACAGATTGTAGGGTCATCCGCAATGATTATTGTCACCCTGTTCTTTAGAGTGTTCTTTAGTGAAACCTGTTTTTGCAGGAGTGTATAATGGCTAGAACATCTTTTTATAATCGTCCGCTTTGGCACAGCTCATATAAATACTGCTTTGGACATATAAATGCCTGCGACGCAGTAGGTTGCGGGTTCGATTCTCGCCTCGGTACAAAAATGTGTACAATCGGCAGACATTTGTTTCGGGTGATAAATATCTATAAAAAACATCTATCTATGTATATATTATATTAAGTTAATCAGAAATCTAGCACCCGTATCACAAGCATCGAGCTTACCACGGGGCTAGATGTTGCTGTGTGAATTGTCCAGCAATATTTATTTATATTTATGGTGTATGTACCTACCTCTTAGAGCGTCATAGCACCTACGCCTAGTCGTGTAGATATATTCATTCCTACAGCCGTAACCGCATATGCAGGTTCTTCCAGTCAGCTTGCATCCATTTTGTAGTTGATCCGGGGGGCATGCCCATGTTGTTACTGCAAATACGTTTTATACATTTAACAAGGTGGTTCAAAACACACTCGTATCTGGAATCGCAAATGACAAACAAAAATGAGATGAATCGAAAATTCCGTTTTGAAATGTTTTTAAGTGTACCTACGTCGCCGGTAAGATACCTAGGTAAGATATATCTTGTGTAATTAGTGTTGGAATAGAACCCAGCCTAGGTTTGCCAGCGAGAGAATCCCAGTCATACCTTACACACCCAGGTATATTTTATATATGTGGCTACTGCTGAATACATAGAACCGAAGTTAAAAAGAAGGAACTGGTCCTATAACGTCATAACCGTATTCCCATATAACCGTCTAAAAACCTCCCATATCTTAGTCGATTTAAAAAAAAAACGTTCTATATTCGCGACGAAAGCGGGCGTTATATAAGACTCGTAGCAAATTAAATCGAATAATATTATGTACATAGAACCTGCTGGTTAAGAAAAAGCCGGCGACTTTATTATTGACTAGCCGACCGCCAACAGCTTCGCTTGCTTTTTTTTCATAAAATATAGCCTATAACCTTCCTCGATAAATGGACTATCCAACACTGAAAGAATTTTTTAAATCGGACCAGCGGTTCCTGAGATTAGCGCGTTCAAACAAACAAACAAATAATCAAACTCTTCAGCTTTATAATATTATTACTAGCGGTTCCTGAGATTAGCGCGTTCAAACAAACAAACAAACAAACAATCAAACTCTTCCGCTTTATAATAGATAAGTATAGATAAATAAATAGATAACAGACCAAAAACATAAAATATTTATACATTCAATTTGTATAAACCTTTATAATGAACGCTTTTTACACTTTGTACTTTGTACCTACGTTGTAGGTAGGTATAGGTATGTATACTAAAACCATTTCTAAAATGAACGCCCCTCTACCAAATTGTGAATTTTTTTTTTCTGTGTATTCTGTTTTTTTGTATTTCCTCTCACACGTTGAAATCATCACGGTTTTGTGGAGGGAAGTTCATTTTTAGAATGGTTTTACTATACTTAGGTATTATGGCCAGTTTACATTATTCCAGTCCATCAGCGATCCAGTCCGAATAATGTAATCTGGCCATTACTTCAATGCACAAATCTTTGAAATCTTCAAGCGGCAAAGACAAGTTATTTCATCTGTACCTACTTAAAGAATCTTACGAAAAAATGTTTTTATCAAATTCTTTCATTATTTTATTCTATGGTTAAAAAAAAATAGTTTATTATGATTACCAAAATAAGAGCTTACAGCTTATTTTCATAAAAAAATATGAAAATCAATTTAAAACGATAATTTTGAAGTTCTTATCTACATTTTGGATCCTATATTCTGGTCACGATGGATGATGAAGAAGCGACTCTTGATGGCCAGTTCTTTGAATTCGCTAAGTTATTTGATCCGAAGCATCGAGATGGTACTACGTTGACGCTGTATAGGAATGATTACTGGTTCCGACAAGCCAAGGTGCTCGACGACAGAGCCTTGACCATGACTGACACGGGCATACTCTGGTTCAGGCTAAAGTGAGTTCACCTATTATAATCTTTTTGCTACAAAACATTGTAGGACTAATGTAGGTAAACATTAACCCCCCATAGACTAACGTTCATTCCTTCCGGCTTATCCCGTGTACAGATAAGCGACGGGATGAAATAAAACACGACTTGAAGGGTCGCGGTGTTATAATACCGTCATTCTTTCCGCTATTGCTCATACACTGGCGTTCATTCAGTAAGGATTGTACATTCCGGCAGGAATGAACGTTAGTCTATGGGTAGCTATTATTCATTGCCAAGACTCTTCCGCCAGTACAATACTCTTTCAAAATGTGAAGACCTCGATATTTCTGATCAGTTGCCTAAATTCAAAAGATCTTTATACCAAATATTACTACCAAGATCTAACCAATTACCCCAAGCCTGAATAACCTTTTTATTTAATTTTTTTTTATATATGATTAAAGTTTCTAGTTGTTGCCACAAATTCTTAAGAACTTGTAGGTTTACTCTTTCATGAATCTTGATTACTTATATAAAATAATTATTTTCATTTTATTTTTATATTTTGTTATTTTTAAGTTTTTATCTAGTTAGTTTTTTTTTTCAACCATAAGTTTAGTTATAAGTCTCAGCCATAAAATTGTCTTACAATAATGTGCACGCTGTGGCCCCCTGTAATTAAAAGAACATAAGTTTCGAAGACCTTGTGAATAATGTTTAGAATATAAATCAATGTATCTTTTGTTGGGAGTCCTTAAAATAAATAAATAAATTTACTGAATTCCACTTAGATAATCATCATCATAATTTCGGCGTCAGACGTCCACTACGGCATAAGATATCGGACGCGGCCAGCATCAATCCACAATTGCTTTCACCAGATCATCTGTCCACCTTGACGTCCGACGCTGTGCTTGTCGATACGTGGTCTCCACTCGAGAACTTTCCGACCCCATCGGCCATCTGTTCTCCGCGCTATATGGCATGCCCATTGCCACTTGAAAGAACTAATTTGCTGGGCTATGTCGGTGACCCGCGTTTTTTACGTATCTCCTCATTTCTCATTCGATCCCGTAGAGAAACTCCGAGCATACCTATATAGCTCTTAGAGCGACTCTGAGCCTGTCATGCTAATGAAGCACCACGTTTCATATCCATATGCCATCACTGGGATCACACTGGTTATAGATAAGTATAAGTCATGACTTAGATACGAGTACCAGACAGGGTGTTGTAATTGTAATTTATTTATTCCATAAAGATACAATATGTACACTTGGAAACTCTTGTTCTGTATAATATTAATATCTAGTATCCGTAACACAAGCATCGAACTTACTACGGGGCTAGAGATATTGCTGTGTAAATTGTCCAGCAATAGGTAATTATTATTTACTATAACTTAAATTAATTAAATTACTGACTAATTAATTATCAACAAATCATGAAATAATTAGTCAATTATGATAATTTCAGCAAAACAGAATTAGATTGGGATGAATGGTACACATTTCTAACTGACTTGTGCACTTTGAAGCAATTCAATCAAGAGGAAATAGAAATGCTTTTGACCAACTGCGGAATACCCGGTACAATAACCGTTGTTGTCCCACAATACCGCGAGTTCTTTGCAACTTATAAACCGAAGGAGAAGGGAATGATTTGAAATTTTTATTTGAAATGAAATGATTTTTTTGGTTACATATTATAATAACTAAACTTATTATAACTATTTTTGAAATAACTACAGCCAAAAGACCTACTGTTTAAATAACCTACAGGTCGTTTCACATAATTCCGTTATAACTAATGAACGATATCCCTAATGGAGAATTCACCTATGGTTTATTCACCTATGGTTTATTCACCTACGGTTTGAACAACTACAATTAAGTAACCTAATGTTGATTGAAATAATGGACGACTCACCTACTGGATCTGCTACTGGGGTGTGCAATATGAGCCGTACAATAGCAACTGATAATGCAGGCCCGATATTGTACACCCCGATAATTGGAACCCTTTATGACAAGGATTATCAAGGACGTGCGTTATAGTGACTTAAAATGGGAGTTAAGAAAACACAATCAAAATCGTTTAATCATAGTTTAATGTCCGTAAATATATTACTTATGAGGTTTGCAGTGCATTTTTGCATTTCCAATAATTCTTTTTTTTCCTGGTCTATTTTTAACGTAGGTGAACCCATTTCGAAACACTTTCACTGCTCCTCTTTGCGTCGTCAATAATTTTACTACGTTTTCAGCCATAATTGAGAAATTATGAGAATTTGTTTATGACACCATATATCAGTTAGATTAGACAGCACTTCTAATCAAAAAAGAAATCCAACACGGCACGCAGTTTCGATAAACCGTAGGCGAGTCGTCCATTAGGTATTTCAAACATAGTGCAAACATCCAATATCTTAAAAAAACATTAGATTAATCGTTCGTTAGTGCGATTAACTTTAGTTTAATTAAAATTATGTATGTTAAACAGTACTTGAATCGGCCATTATGCGTTATGAACATATGTGAATCGACCGTAGTTATTTCGAAAGTAGTTATAATAAGTTTAGTTATTATAATATGTAACCGATTTTTTTATTTGAAATGAAATTTTTTTTATTTATTTTCTCTCACAATGCAGATTCTTATGTGTAGCTTATCTAAAAGCACAGATATCTGTGTCTAAAAGTAAGTACTTTTTTCAGTGATAGTGTTTTTATAGGCTCAATATAATGATAATGAAACTATGTAGTTTGACGATTTTTTGATTTTTTCTGTTGTATGTTCCTCCATAACTCCTAAACCAATGATCCGAATTCATTGCAATTTGGTAGATACGGATTAAAATTATTGAAGGAATTATATTAGTTATTAGATAGTTCTACGCTTTGTACAACTTGTACCTACGTTGTAGGTATAGTAAAACCATTCTAAAAATGAACTCCCCTCCACAAAACCGTGATGATTTCAACGTGTGAGAGGAAATACAGAAAAACAGAATACACAGAAAAAAAAATACAGAATTCGGTGGAGTGGCGTTCATTTTAGAAATGGTTTTACTATACCTACTTATTACTTCCATACATAAATCTTTGACATTAAGACAGATTTTATTAGAGATTTTATTAAGATTATTATCATTTATTTAGATTTATTTGGAGACACAAGATCTATATTTTATGAAAAATATACATATTTCTGTAAATGTAGATAAATAATAAATACATATTTCCTTCCACAGCTTTGCCGCGTTATAATGGATTTTCCCGAGGTGAAAAACTTATTTTTTAAAGCGTAACAAGCATCTATCTTTCGCCATTAATCTATCTGTTGTATAAAAATCAATGCCACTGTTCGTTGTAGTTTTATAACTCAAGAACGGCTGGGCCAATTGAAGTGCTTTTTTTTTAAATAGTCGTAGCAACTCAGGGAAGGTTTTAATATAGTTATAATATGTTATACCTATGTATTTATATTGAGTTATACCTAATTATTCCTTATCGTTAGACCCATCGCTTATCATTTAACTCATACCCTTTGCGATACGAGTATAGACTATTTCTTGTTTACGAATTAGGTTATTAGGTTACATAATTACTAAGTAAAATCTATGTACTTCTAGTATTATTTTAGTTTATACAACCAAATAAGGTTAATAAGCGGACGTTCGAGTTACATTCCGAAGGTTGTGGGTTCACATCACGCGCACCGGATTTTTTTATAAAATAAAACATGTAATAAAAAAATAATATTGCGTCCCGCGTCAAAAGTACCCGATGAGTTATTTCAAATAATATCATCCCGATTTGTTCCGAAAATAAAACAAGAATTTCTATAAGTGTGAAAAAAACTCCTAAAAGCGTATTTATAGAATCAATAGATATAATTAGTTAACAACAACAATTTTATTATAACATCATTTAACAATTCGCAATTGCATACCTACTTAATAATAGTAATTGGTTTTATTACTTCGGTACTTATATCTTAGTATTAAAATTTGAACAAAATAGCTTTAGGTCAATCAGTTGTAAACGCAAATATTATGCATATTAGCAGGTTAGGATTAGTTTATTTTATTTCTCACAAACATGTGTGTCTTATAAGTTAAAATAGATTAAATAAAACGTGAATGCTAACGGTATTTTATTATGCTTAAGAGGGTTGATTACATTATAGTAATCACAGAAAGTTCAATAACCTTTTCTACAGTTTAATAAAATGGTTTATCAAAATCGTAATGAAAAGTTTGGTTGTGGGGTCAACACACTTTTCATACAATTATGAATCTAGTTTTTATTTATTTATGAACGTATAAGACGGTAAATAAATTAAAACTAAGTAAGAGATAGACCCCGTGATTCTTAATTATACTTTCAAATTAAATATGCCGTAGATATTGAACACAAAACTTTGATTGAACGCTGATTTAATACATGGAAGTTATACGGTCAAATCCATAATAAAAAATATCAAATTTAATGATCGTAAAATCAAAAGATGTAGGTAAGTATTCAAAACTTTTTAGTTTTGAATACCTACCTACATCTTATGATTTGGTATTCAAAACTTTTTAGTTTTGACTACCTACATCTTTGACCATGATGTTTAAAAAACATCATGATTTTTAACAATATTAGAACCCGAAACTGGTAACATACCATGATTAAAAATATATGGGAACTCAAAAAAAATTAAATCGTGGTATGTTACCCGTTTCGTGTTACGTAGGTATACTTACCCTCTCAAAAAACATGGAATAACTTTCTAATCTACTCTGTATCGGATCGTAACGCACTTACATTATTTTTCTTATATCGTAATACTTACTAATAAGTGTAGCGGTCAGTAGCAGGATAGTACAGTGTGCCATGGTGGAAACGAGCGTCCGCGGAGTAGCACCCGACAGGACTGATATAAACTTCCTCCGGCGAAGTGAACGCCCGCCGTTATCTATGCTGATACTGTGCCATGCCATGTGTATGTATCTAGCATTCAATAGAATTATCTTTTACCCGTTGGCTTGGGCGCAGCGGGGGAAGGTCCGCCTGCGACGCAAGAGGTTGAGGGTACGATTCCGAACAAGAATTTGTACGATCTGCAAATACATTGTTAATAAATTTTGTATTTGTTCCGAGTGTCTGAGTGTTATATATGTAGATATAATAAAACATATCTATCTAATATGTATTATCAGAAATCTAGCATCCCTAATACCTACAAGCTTCGAGCTTACCGCGGGGTTAGATGTTGCTGTGTGATTTGTCCAGCAATGTTTGTTTATTTATTATTTCCTGGTCCAGTCATTAAGTTTTCGTTGTTAATCGAAATGCCGCTGTTATAGGCCGGGATCCGTAGTACATGGAAATCAAGTGATTACTAACAAGCTAATTTTTGGTGAGTATCTTCGTTTCGATGAGACGTCCAAAGATATCCTATACCCAACTCTCGATTGTGGTAGCTAACAGAGATATCAAGGATTAAAAAATTCAAGGATGTAAAACCGGGATAACGGACCACAAAATTTGTCGGACAATATGTCCGTTAGATTTTATAAATATTAATTAAGTATACAACAAAAAATCAGCTGGTTAGTAATCATAGTAATCATTTAAATTGACCTCGTTTTCGACACATTTTGGAAATGGCGGACTCTTTGATCAAACCATAGGTTTTGTAGGACAAACATGTTTTTATATAATTTAGATAATTATCTTGAGATATAACATATTGTCCTACAAATTTCGTGGTCCGTTATTCCGTTTTTACATCCTTGAATTTTTTAATCCTTGATATCTCTGTTAGCTACCACAATCGAGAGTTGGGTATAGGATATCTTTGGACGTCTCATCGAAACGAAGATACTCACCAAAAATTAGCTTGTTAGTAATCACTTGATTTCCATGTACTACGGATCCCTGACTATTACCATTCCCCTTGTATATAATCCTTCAATCGGTTTGACAACACGGGAAGGAGGGGATTGTACTGTTCTTGGGTCAGCACCACATAGTTTTCAGCGCGATGAAAATAGGGAAATAACTTTACAACATAACCTCACCATTGTTTATATCATATATCTCGTGTTTTAGCTTACCTATCACCATTGAGTAGCCGTCTTGTTTTAAAAGTTATCAGGATATTCATTTATCTTTCAAAAAGTCTGACAAGTTGATCGAGTTCATCCAACTCTGTAAGTTTTATTTTTAATTCATCTATCTCGCGCTCTTATCAATGGTATTCGTTTCCTAACCGGGAGTTTTGTTTGTTATATAAAACCGCTAAGTGCGCATTTGGCATTACTCAATCTACATAGTTCTATAGATAGGTATATACACGGTATATATCATACTTAGCAAAGGAACATTTTGTGTGTTATGTAGGTAAATAAAAGGCAGATTAGTAAGTTGTGTTATTGTGTTATTCAAATTTGTCAGTTCTTCTAATCATCCTCTCAAATCACTACAACCTATAACGTCGCACTAATAGGCACGAGTACCTATCCCCAATAGAATGAGGCTTCCACGCACAAAGGACCAAATTTGAGTCCAATTGCGGAAAAAGGAGTCCCCAAACTAAACTAAACTAAACTAGAATGAGGCTTTTATTATTTATTTACTAGCGGTGCCCGCGACTCCTTTACGCGAAAATTATTTTTATATGGGGGCCATGTCTTATCATGAACATAGGTAATTCAAAGAATGGAGTTGTGGGCATAGTTACCAATAAATTACTATCTCGGGACAACTATTTATATGATCTGCAAATATTTGTTCCGGGTGTCTGGTTGTTATTATATGTATAATAAAACATATTTATCTAATATTTATGTATGTTTATTATATTAAGTAAGTATATCAGAAATCTACCACCCGTTAAACAAGCTACGAGCTTACCACGGGGCTAGATGTTGCTGTGTGAATTGTCCGACAATATTTATTTATCTCGAGAACTCGAGGGAACTGACTTGTATCCACAAATTCCACAATGAACTAATAACCTAAGAGCCCGTGATGGCCAGACCTTCCTTTAATTCACAAGCGTGAAAATTCTTTCATGTGTATGTCTAACATAGGTAAGAATAACCCCCAAACATGAAACCTGGATCGTGGTTCCTTTGGGAGATAACAGGTAAAAGGTTGTTATCTCCCAAAGCAACCGCGATCCAGGTTTCATGTTTGGGGGTTATTCTTACCTATGTTAGACATACACATGAAATAATTTTCACGCTTGTGAATTAAAGGAAGGTCTGGCCATCACAGGCTCTTGGTCCATAACGGCTTTCACTAAATCAACTGACATTTCCAGTTTTTCTATACCTACGCCTACCAATTGAATGAAAGGACTAAGGTTGTTCAATTATAAAATGAAAAGACAGATTTTTATATTAACTTTAATAAAAATATCACATGCATACAACTAACACAATATACCTATAATCAATTATATATTAATAACGTGCGCGATCAATTTGATGTATTTTAATAATGTATTATACATTTTTGATGTAGGTACTTTGTATAACTAAATAATAAAATAATCCAAAAGTTTTTCAAAATAACATGCAGTAAAATATCTTTAAAATACATAATAAGGAATTCGTTGGTCTAGCCAGCAATCAATCCTATGACTTTTAAAATACAGATAGTTAGAATATAGAAATCGTTATTGAAATATCTTTCAACTATCGAAATTATTTAATAAATTGCAAATAATCCTTATCAAATTTAGGTTAAAATTTAAGCGAATTTTGAAATGTTGATTCCTACGCTGGCTTTGAGACGAATTCTCCGATGCCTTGCTACCGAAGTCTTTTCTACTCATCGCGTGCGAATTGTACAACATAAAAAAATCGATAATATAATTAGGACAAACCGCTGTACATTGTTTTGAATTATTTTGAATTCTTTGAATTCTTTGCATTTTTTTTGTTTTTTTTTGGTTTTTTTACACGGGTTGTATATATGTTCTCGAAGGGCGCAATTTCACTAGGCTGTAACCAGTTGTCGGGAGAGTAAGTGTTGTCCTCCATTTCGACCACGTGGAAGGTGTACGCCGGCCGCCCCCTGGTGGATAGGTTGGCCATGCTCTTATGCACCACATGACCATGGATGATGACTAAGCTCCCTGAAAATACATAGAGATATTGGTTTTTGTTCATGGCTTGAGTTCAAACCTACCATGCTACATAATTATGTAGCATACTATGTGTACTATGCTACTACTACCTGTGTGACGCAGCGGGCGAAGGTTCGCAAGCGATACAAGAGGTTGCGGGTTCGATTCCCGCCTTAAATATTTATTCTCAGCGTCTATTATAAAAATATTATAATTTAATATTATATTAAGTAGGTATATCAGAAATCTAGCACCCGTAACACAAGCTTCGAGCTGACTACGTGCTAGATATTGCCTGTGTGAATTGTCTAGCAATACTTATTTATTTATTTATTTATAATATTTGGGTACTTAAAAAAAAAGCAACTCATTTTATTTTTCTTACGCTTGCAGGACTTTGTATTTCACGCTCTAAGAATGGCTCAGTTTATGATTAACCATAGAATCGCAAGGTGACAGAAAATCTATAGATACATAATCTATACCTTTGTTGAGTGGAACGGGTTGGAAGCTGTCCTCTGCGTAGGTCGGGGGAGGTTGGTCGTAGATCAGAAGATCTTCTGAGTTTGGATCAGGGTTGCGAATCATTTTGCAATGTACGCCGGATCTAGAAAAAAAAACGTTTATTTTATTTAACTTATACAATACATAGAGCTTTATAATTATTGTAACACCAACAATATACAGGACAATACATAAGAGAAACAGATACATAACAGTGACACAATGGGCGGCCTTATCACTAACAGCAATCTCTTCCAGGCAACCTTGGGATGGAAAGAGAATATTGCACAAGTAAGAGCATTGGCGTTGTCCAACATTAGAAGTAAACAAATTTGTATATTCAATGTGATTAGTACATATTAATTAATGAAAAAAATTATAAGAAAAAAACGATACAATAATAATATACTTAGCTGATAAAGAAAAACTAAAAACACAATTTATTTTGAGATGAAAAAAGTGTTTATGGACCAGATTTTTGAAGCGCCGTGGTCTGATAGTGTTAAAAAATGTATTACCTATGCGAACCGCGAGCCATCCAAAGGCATCCATTGCTTGTATTAGAGTTACCAAGAGAAAGCCAGAAGCCCGCTACAGGAGTGGGTTCTGAGTAGAGGAACGTCGAGTCTTGGTGAGGCATTACTGAAAATTTTAAAATGTCATTTATTATTTCGTATTCGGGCAAAGCCTTGAGAGAAAGGGTAGACTAAGAGCCTGTGATGGCCAGACCTTCCTTTAATTCGCAAGCGTGAAAATTCTTTCATGTGTATGTCTAACACAGGTAAGAATAACCCCCAAACATGAAACCTGGATCGCGGTTCCTTTGGGAGATAACAACCTTTTACCTGTTATCTCCCAAAGGAACCACGATCCAGGTTTCATGTTTGGGGGTTATTCTTACCTGTGTTAGACATACACATGAAAGAATTTTCACGCTTGCGAATTAAAGGAAGGTCTGGCCATCACGGGCTGTTAGGTTAGGGCCAAAGTGCCTAAATTTCAGGAATCCAAAGTTTTTTTTTGTTAGGAAAATTGAAAATATCAAAACCTGTCTTTAGTATTATCAAAGAATATAAAAAAAACTTGTAGGTTCACACCTATTTAATTAATATCCTTATGTGCCCAGTGGACGCCAGCGCTTACAGGGGCGCACTCTACATTTGAAATAAAAGTTATAAATAGGTGAAAAAAAATGGGGGCGTTAAAAAATATATTTTCAAATTGGGCAGTAGACAAAAAAAGTTCGGTACCTAACACCCCTGTTTATATAGATCCTGTGTAAAGCTCAGTACTGACATACGGTATTACTCGATAGTTTTACTCGAAGTCGAGTAAAAATCAACGTGTGGACCGCAAAACTCACAGAGTTGACAGTGAGTGAGCGGTCCGCGCGTTGATTATTATACAGGGTGTCCCAAAGTTATGGGCCATGGAGGGGAAGTACCTTAAATATCGTAGATAGTGAATTTTGCTCAAAGAAGACTTCATTTTATTTTTAAAAGTAAGTAATTCTGCATTCATAGATTTTCTAAAAATTACTTGCTTTGTCTGGGAATCGAACCGACTCACATGTGGAAAAAAAAATACTCTACTTTTATGATACCAATCGAAAGAATAACTAAAAAATAATAACTCTGCTTAAGTAACATAGTATTTTAAAAGAAAGGAACAACGTAAATATCGTAGATAGTGAATTTTGCTCAAAGAAGACTTCATTTTATTTTTAAAAGTAAGTAATTCTGCATTCATAGATTTTCTAAAAATTACTTGCTTTGTCTGGGAATCGAACCTACTCACATGTGGAAAAAAAAAATACTCTACTTTTATGATACCAATCGAAAGAATAACTAAAAAATAATAACTCTGCTTAAGTAACATAGTATTTTAAAAGAAAGGAACAACGTGAAATAAATTATTTTAATCAAATAAAAAACATGAAATATATTTTTTTTGTAAATTAATTAATTAAATGCTCAAAATTTGATCCCTCTTGTCTTAAGCATCTTCGCCAATCTTCTTGTGACCCGGCTGCCTGTTGATTTTCTAATCATTTTATGGTGAACACTCAATGTGATATGGCACAATTCTGTTTGCAACTCGATCATTTGACCTTGACTCAATTATTTTATGTTGTTCCTTTTTTTAAAATACTATGTTACTTAAGCAAAGTTATTATTTTTTAGCGATTCTTTCGATTGGTATCATAAAAGTAGAGTAATTTTTTTCCACATGTAAGTCGGTTCGATTCCCAGACAAAGCAAGTAATTTTTAGAAAATCTATGAATGCAGAATTACTTACTTTTAAAAATAAAATGAAGTCTTCTTTGAGCAAAATTCATTATCTACGATATTTAAGGTACTTCCCCTCCATGGCCCATAACTTTGGGACACCCTGTATATTATAGACTTCGAGTAAAACTATCGAGTAATACCGTATGTCAGTACTGAGCTTAAGAGAAATGCAATACCTGCACTACCGACGTGAGCATTCTTATAGATAAACATGCTTTGGACCACAGCAGGCGCCTTGAAACCTAGGTACTTGCACACTTCCTGCATCCGTTGGCAAAAAGTGTAGCATCTAAAAATTGGGTGATGTACGTGAAGCGCGTGGCCAACCTAAAACAAAGTCGCTTGGATGAGTCAAAATTAACATTAATATTCAAGTGTAATAGTATTTGCAAGTTACTTTGTAAATAAGTAGGTACGTACCTAATGATATCATATAAATAAATAAATAAATATTGCTGGACAATTTAATATAATATGTCCTGCCGACCCAGCGACCAAAAAAATCAATCGAAGTTCGCTTGCATTTTTGAATTAATAACAATAATAATATAGTACCTATATGGATACTATCATCATCATCATCATCATGTCAGCCGTTGGACGCCCACTGCTGGACATAGGCCTCCCTTAATGACTTCCATTTATTGCGGTCGGACGCGGCCTGCATCCACCGCGAGCCAACCGCTTTCACCAGATCATCTGTCCATCTTGTTGGTGGACGTCCGACGCTGCGCTTGCCGATCCGTGGTCTCCACTCAAGAACCTTTCGGCCCCATCGGCCATCTGTTGTGTTATGGATACTATGGATTTATAGTATAGGTAGATGTATATGCCAATGGTTTTTTAGTTAGTTTCAGCTTAATAATGCATAATAATGTAATAATGTATGCATATAAATGAATAAGTAAAAAATACTGTATTAGAAGTAAAAATCTTTAGTTTATAATGTATGTGTTGGTTTTACTGTAAAATTGTTGACTGTTAATAACAATTTTATTTTACTTCAACGAGACTGAATCATTTTTTTGCTTTTGCAAGTGCGCTTTCACAGACGGAGAAAATATTAATTATAATTTACACAAAATATAAAAACATTTATTAAACGTTTACCTTATTAAGGGCATGGCTTTCATGAATTGTAAGGTTTCCGTCTTCATCCAAAGCATTTGGTTCGAAAAACGGTCTCATTTTATCGCTGCTTTCCAAAAAATATTTGTCCTTTAAATGCTGAAAATACAAACAGTTTTTATTTAAAAAGGTTTTTAAAATTTTAATACTAATAACTTTGCTATAATGCATTATTTTTATAATTTATTGTTATTAAATTCCAAATAAACTTTTAACCTTGAAGCTTTAGGGATGAATTATATTAGACCGGGCCGGGGCCGGGCCGGGCCGTGTCCGTGGCTGTTTCTATCACACCGGCCCGGACGGGACACGGATCATACACAGTGTAATATAAACTGGTTCATATAAAATGTATGTAACGTTTCCAATCCGTGCCCCGTCCGGGCCACGGTCTGGAAACGGCCCGGTCTAATATAATTCATCCCTTAAGCTTCTTCTGGTTTAGTGTACACAATTGGTTTACCCTTATAGGCATTATGATAGATATTATTATTTATAATTAGAATAACATATCTTTAAATCTCAATAGTGAATGTTTACATGACATGTGTCCATGTTGATTCTGTTGATGTTACTAAATAAATAAATAATACCAAAAAAAATGTCAGTAAAATGTACATACTTGAATAACTATAGTTCTTAAGGATGATTATTGTAGAATACATCATGACTATGTACTATGGGAATAAACTGTATAACCCCCGCAATTGAAAATGAATTCTGTAAATGGCGGCGGTATGTATGGGTACGATTGGCAAAACAAGGATAAAAGTATAGACAGCGATAGAGAGTGAGCGAGAACGCATGCGAGCGGACGCCATTTACAGAACTCATTTCTAATTGCGCACGTAATATATTTATTGTTTACCTTCGACGAAGAAAAAACGTGTTTATTTTCCATCTCTTCCAACCCTTCGGTGAAACCGAGCCCGGCTTCGACCAGCTCGTCACACTCTTCGTGACTCAGGAACTTAGAAATAACCGAGTATCCATCAACATCATACTGAAACAAGGATAATTATTAACTATTATTTACCTTTACATTCGTCTTTCATTTCGATGGTGCGGTTAACCCCACGGTGAAGGCAAATATCGTGAGGCACTTTGATAATATTTGAAGGACATGTATTGTGTCATTCACCCACCCGAGCATGGCCTTATGATGCACAGGGACCTGTGTCCCAGCATTGGGAATGAAAAAAGTGTAAAATGTATAATCAGATGATTATTGGTATCTTCTACTTTCATTTGTGTTTTTTTTTGTGTTCGTAGTTTAGGTTAAAATTGTTAGTTATTACACATTTATGAAATAAAACTGTGTGTAAATGGTCATTGTCAATCTTAACCTAAATAATAAATGAAAATAAATTAAAAAAAGTTCAAATATCATTTATACCTACAAATGTCGTTAGTAAAATTATTATAATGTATATTTTAATTGCTGTATAAGCGCGAAGCTACGTTACGTTAAGTTATGGGTGTGATATACCTTACCTACCTATCAGTAATATACATACCTATATCATATCAAACCTAGACAGAATAATAATTTCAGATCCTACAAACGTTTGTCCCGAGGCATCAATCGAACCCGACACCTCTTGCGTTGCAGGCAGACTTTCGCCCGCTGCGTCACAGTCACAGAGGTCGTTATGTGGATGAGTTGTAAATATATTTCCATAGTATGACCATCACAGATCGGGAGATGTGTAACAACACACAGAACACGTTGTCGCAAAGCTAATTCAAACATGCAGTCTATTTTTATATTAGAAAGAAAGAAAAGAAAGAAAGAAAAATTTTATTTGTGTACAAATTACAATTTTTATAACACTAGGCGTTAAACATAGGGGTCACAAAACGGCTGGCAATATGGTAAATACGGAAATCGCATAGCTAATAAATAAGTTACTGAGCTTTATCTTATTGGCTATTGTATTTTTATAAAAGAGCTATTATGGAGTAATTTGTTTTATTTGTTAGAGATACAACACTTTCTACCTACTGGAATAATCACTAATAATTATGGATAAAAGGAAAGGTTAGAAAGATATTATAATATCATCGGGGCAATACACATCATACATACCTAATATACATTCCCTCGATACGCACACACAAACACAACACACACAAACTTACCTACCTTCCATCTAAGTTAATGAAACAGTAATTTACGCAACTAAATGTAAGGATTTCTCCCTTATTTATTTAGTTCGTTTTGAAGGTCACAAAGACATTAGACACGTGGCTATATGTTATTCACACTAATTTTGTGTAAGTTTATTGAGTATGTGTTTGGTTATGTTTATTATTTTTATACACATTAATTTCTTAATCTACCTAACATTTAAAAATAATGCCACTAATCGTGTAATATTTTGTAACTCAAGAACGGCTGAGCCGATTTAGATGCTTTTGGTCAAAAATGTGTTGTTGTGTTAATGTAAAAACACCAGTTATAATGTAAGTACCTACAGTAGATAAAATTGTTTCTAAACTATACCTACCAACAATATGACCCATAATTAAGTATATCATTATTGGCTCTGACTTGTTATCGGGAATGATAACATTGTACAGTAACATTAAGTTATCTTCATATGTTAGAGTCAAGAAGCAAGTTCTATCAATTTTGTCTGCTGCGCAAATATTTTTAAACTACCCGAGGTAAGCTCGAAGTGGTCATCGTATTAAAAATTTTTAATGTTAACGTTAAAAAAATGTGCATGGACATGTGATATATTAAGTTTGTATTAATATTGTTTTCATTTAAACTTAATAAAAAGGAACTAACACGTAAAACATAAAAATTAACGAAACTTAAAAGACACTTGTGGGTAGTTTCAACTCCATTGTTCTAGAACCATTTCGAATTGTTCTATGCCTTCTTACTGTTATCAGTTTAATTATTCACTTAATATTAGGAACACTCGTATAAAAGTAAAAATAAAGGAATTCAAACAGCAACAGCTATTTTGTTCAATCCTTAAAGCATCGAAACAATCTTCGAATTACCTATTTATTTTAGAAACTTAAACATTTAAAACGGTAGCAAATCTACAAAAAAACATTATTAAACTAACATATTAATAAACAATCCATATAATTCGATGTTTTTTGTGTGGATATCGTGTGTTATAAATATTATAAACTAGTTAAATAAAAAAATCGTAAAAAAATGATCATGTGCATGGTGCTAATTTGTACTCAATTTATAGACATTGCTATTTTTAATAAATTAATTCATTATAAATACCTTATTCTTAATGGATTTTTTAATCGCCATCATTCTGAGATAATCAAAATCAAGGTAGTAAGGCATCACTGTAGTAAGGCTGGTAAGGCTGCACTGAGATCAAACACACGACTGAGACTGAGACTCACTCGAACCACAAGCCGTTGGCCGCCATTATTTCTTGGCCAACAAACAGTCGCGAAGCGATGACGTCGCATAATTTGGTACGAATACATTGGTTGCTGAATATTTCAAAGATGATTAATGCTATGCTTTTGGTTAGCGATGATAAGAAAGTGACGAATATGTATAACAAAGTCATGAATTTACTATTTATTTTATTTCTATTTTACATACAGTACTTATTTTGAACTAGCTGACCCGCTGACAACTTCGCTTGAGTTTCATAAAGTTATTTACATAAAAGTAGGTTGTTTTTATAAAAATATAGAATAATAAACCATCGTTTCCTGAGACTAGCGCTTTCAAAACAAACTCTTCAGCTTTATAATATTAGTATCTAGTATAAGTGTGTTAGGTGCATGAACGATAAACATAATAATTATGTTCGTGCTTTTCTAGATTATTACGTTTACGTATTCTTGGCTGACCGTACATTACCTACACTAGAAATAGTACATTGTCATTTCTTATTTATTATGAAAAATCTTTGAAATTAGTGTGATGTGCTTTTTCAACTCAACTTTTATTTATCTTATTTTTGAAGTAAGAGCGGGGGACATTGTACCTGTACCTACCACCTACACGACAAACATTGTACCTACCACTTTGGAAGTTTCTCGTGCAGATTATTCAGTTTAGAAATAAGTGATGTGATGAGAATCCATAATATGATTTTTAAAGACCTTCCGTAGATAAGATGATTTTTTTTAGAGTTTTTTTTTAAGTATGGGGAAAACCCACAAATGTTATTGTTTTTATTAAATACATATTAAAAACAATAACATTTATGTAGTTTATGACGTATTATCCCTCTATTTACGTTCTCAATGCTGGGACACAGGGACTTTTGACGGGAGAGATTAGATTCATAACGCTGTGGCCACTGTCACTGTAACTGTCAATTGTCAAAGTTGTCAGAACATGCCAGTTTCCTTGTGATGTTTGCTTTCACCGTTTAACCACTGTATTTAAAGCGCACATAATTTTTATGATTAGAAATATCCAGAGGTGTGCTGTTGGGTGAACCCACGACCTTCAGAATGGATGGCGAGTGTGCTACCACCTAGCCAACACGGATTATTATCGTTACCCCTACCAATATTATATACCTATTCATTGCTTAACATAAAGCACTATCTACTATACCAAAATTCCTCTTCACATTATTATTTTTTTGTAACTACCCTAATATTTTTTCTTCAAGAAGTCTCTACTTTGACTAGCAAAGAATTTAATAACTACCCTCAGGAATAATTATTTTGTATATCTAAGTCTTTTTTATTTATTTTATGAATATATAGTATGTAGTTTATGTTTAAGATTAAGTTATGTCAAATGGAAGAGCGAAATCTTATAACACAAGTAATTTCGGCCACGTAAAAATTTCCGTTACGTACTGAAATAAACTTTTTGTATTTGTATTGTATTGTATACTATGTGACTTCCCAGAATGTCGACATAATAGAATGGACCTTGACAAACTGGAACATAATCCCATATTTGAAATGGGATGTTCGTGTCTAAATTAGTATCCGACGTAATTAGCGTCGACTGCAACGCGAGAGTAGCTGCTAATTAATCTAGACATTAGTTGTATAAAATACGCAGATATCTTTATAAAGACCTGAGTGGCACTGCGGGCTAAAGTCCGCCTGCGACGCATGAGGTTTCTGGTTCGATTTTGCATCGGGATTAAATTTATGTGACGTCCTGCGGCTTCGCCCGGGGTATTTATCTCGAGGTAAAAACTAGCCTACCTCTCTCGTTTTAGTCACTATCAGTCCCTTCAAATTCTATTTAAAAAATCACGTCCATTCGTAGTGGCATTTTACCAAAAGACGGACAAAGCCATACGCATGCCACACACATATAATCATAATAATTAATTTATTTAACAAAAACAAGACCTCTGTGACGCAGCGGGCGTAGGTCCGCATGCGACGCAAGAGGTTGCGGGTTCGATTCCCGCCTCGAGACAACAATTTGTATGATCTGGAAATATTTGTTCCGGGTATCTAGGTGTTTTATATGCATAATAAAAAATATCTATCCATGTAAGTAATAAAAAAATAAAATATCTAGTATGTATATTCTATTAAGTATATCAGAAATATTGCACCTGTAACACGAGCTTAGAGCTTATCACGCACGGGGCTAGATGTTGCTGTGTGAATTGTCTAGCAATATTTATTATTTATTTATAATAAAGTAAATAAGTAATGCTGAGAAGTAGCATAACTATAAGTTTTAAGTTTCTCATAATATAACCAGAGAAATCGCGTAATATTTTACGAACCAAAATCCGAGCAGGGCTAAGTAAGCAAAACTAAGCTTGGAAAACAACTTGACACACGAATTGCGTTTCCCTCTACCAAATTTACCTTTTAAATTAAAATGTAATGAATAGTACAACATGACGCAGTTATAACAAAGGCTTCCGTGCGGGGAAGGTGAGGGCGGGCGGAGAAGGGAGGGGGGGATCTGTCCGGGGCCGCCCGCCCTTCGCCATTCCGCACGTAGCCCTGGCCGAGGAAGGTCGCAGCCACAGCTAGCGCCCCAGCGCCAACGCGTCGCGTCACGAAACTTAACACATCTTATTCGAATTCAAAAATGGAAAATCTTTTCATTTTACCGCGTGGTTAAATTCGGGATAGTACCGACGCTTCGTTTTTGCCGAGTGATTTTATTTATTGCCAAAATGTCTCTCTCAGTTCATATTAAACGTTTTAAAACGATAAAGATGAAACATCCTAAATATGTTCGAGTGGAATTTCGAAGTAAGAATCTAAATTATTCATACCTGTCTGTTGTAGATTTTCTTTTTATTCCCTTTTTGTTATATTTGCAAATTTTTTACTTTGGCTCCTGAAGATGTGTGTTTACCTTGAGTTCTGCGATGTAAACTGCCTGAATATCCTTCATTTTAATGTCTTCTATTTAGCAATGTAATAATAACTCTAAATTTTATTATAAATACCATTATAAGAAATATAATTAAAGCTTTTTAGATAAATACAGTTCGCGCAACAGTTTGCTAGAGATAGAGAACCTAAACACATGAAAATTTATAGATAGAGCTTTTTTGTATATGACGAGGAAATTAGATTTAGATGGGTTATTATGCTTGATTATCATCAACTAAGTAAAAATAAAATGTATAAAGATACTAGGCTCTATCAAAACAACATTTTAAAACTAAGTTTTCTATGAGTTCTAAAATTTAGGTCATTTTAAACGATTTCTCTGCAGCAGCAGTTATGAATAGAAGCCTTATCTTTCAAGGAAATAAATTCGAAACAAATGTAGTTAGTTTGTAAGTACACATAGGTTCTACTTCTATGGAACCATTGAGATTCTTAAAAGTTATTTAACTGGTATGGGTTTATACGCGGCATAGGTTATGAAATTATACGAGTAGAGCTTCTTTAGCGTGACCTGGCGTGACCAACAAACAGATTTTACATAATGTTCTGTATGTGAGCATATCAGCAGTCAACTAATTAGCACGTAATTTCCATGGAAATTAATACAAGTATTCAAAAAAATTATGCCATAGCCTTCGAGTTTTCATCGCCGGGCCTTCCGCTTACTAGAGAGGGTTTTATGAATGTTTTATAATGATGGATGAGACGGAACATGAAATATTCTTGTCTTGTACATTCATAACTCACTTTCTTGAGTTTTTATCGTTATGGACCATGAACGAGTTTAAATATTAATGTTTGTTTTGTTAATAAGCTGGAGATTATTAGTAAATGATAGGCCGGAGAACACTTGATTTATTATCATTGTTTAAGTTTGTCACTGACTGTTGGGCGGCAAGTTTTGCATTACCAATTGCTTTCTGCAAAAAATAAAATTGATTTAATTTAGAACATAAATTATTTAACCTAAATACAATAAATCACAAATCTGATTTATATAGGTAACGCGGTGCCGCCAGGATGGTTTCAGGTTTTATATTTGTTTCATATTAAAATCACGTAGTTTACCTACTTCTCAGCGGAAAACGCGTTACATTTTGTACTATCAGGAGTAGGGCCACTACTACTGGGAATATTCATAGGTAGCCATTGAAACCTTTTGTCTATTTGGTTTTAGTTACAGTTTAGTACCTAGTAAGAGCTGTGTTGGCTAAGTGGTAGCGTAGCACACTCAATTTTTATTCTGAAGGTCGTGGGTTCAAACTTCACACCCAGCCGCGCACCTCAAGATTTTTCTTCTTGAAAAATAGTTTGCGCTTTAATAAAACCTGCTCTAAAGGAAAATATCGCGAGGAAACTCATGCTCTGAGAACTATGTGATAAGTTTAATTTAATATTAACATATATTATTAGAAGTGTGGCGTCAAGAGATAAGTCCCTGTGTCCCAGCAGTGGGAACTTATACAAGACCTTATTTAGCGTAAATGAATGCATAAAGCAGGTTTCCTCACGATGTTTTTATTCACTGTATAAAGCTGTATGAATAAAAAGTCAATCAAATTAGTTAAAAAATAAATAAAAAGAAAACGGAAAAACTTCTGACCTGATGAAAGTAGATATCTTGTTAAACATTAAACTATTCTTTTTACACTTACTTTTTCACGAAATGCTTTTTTACGATCGCCTTCTCGTTTTGAGCTCTTCATGTTTTAGTTAGTTAAATTAGTTGTACCTATTATATGATAGTCTGGTAAGCTTGGTGATTATACAGATTCCCTCAAAACCTTTCTCAAAAGTTTTATTGAGGAGACTTGTGCGTAATGATTTGTTTAGAGATCATCTATAAAGTCTTGTTTCTATCTTCCAGATGTGGCCAAATACTCGCCAAATTGTTCGCAGAGTGACGAGTACTTGGAAATCGACAGGGTAAGTACAATAATCATATTACATGATATAAATTATGATACTTCATAATTGTCCAAGTGATCTTTAAGGAAATAAAGGACATAAATCTTTAAATCTAAAATCTTTAAATCTTATGGCACGCCTCATCTTCTACTTAAGTATAAAAATAAGTCGGGTTTTCCTGACGCTATAAATCCAGAACGCACGAACCGATTTCCACAATTTTGCATTCGTTGAAAAGGTCATAATAATAATAATAGTCATAATAGTATTTATTGGTAATAATCAGTACTTACACATGTCAAACATTTTTAAATATATCTCGGGCTGCGTGAGGTTTATAGCAAAGAAAATTAAATTTCGGGAAAATGTAAAACGCGGGCGAAGCCACAGGGCGAAAAGTTAGTTCTTTATAATTTCATCGAATACGGAAACTCTTGACATCTAGAGACGATTACTTTGCAGATTTTTTTTTATGAATACTCTTATATCCTGTCCCCCATGCGACTTCGCCCGTTAAAATAGATTTTTCCCACAGTAAAATGTAGCCGTGTCAGCAACCATACCAAATTTTATTAAATTCGCAAAATTATTGTAGGTAAATAATTTACAAATTTTTTGAGTGACTATTATTAAATATAATTAAATAAAATAAAAAGTGGCCAAGGGCGTGTCGGACTCGCCCATGTAGGCTTCCGCAGCAATTATTTATATGAAATAGTTTATGACGTATTATAAAAAAACTACTTGATAGATTTCATTCAAAACAAATTTCGTTGGTAGTTTTTATCGTAATGTAAGTACAATATATATATTTTTTAGATTTATCATCTTCTTATTTTAGAAGTTAGAGAGGGGGGGGGGCACTCTTTTTTCCACTTTGGAAGAGTCTCTCGTGCAAACTATTTAGTTTAGAAATAAATGATGTAAGAAACTTTCAAATGGTTTTTGAAGACCTATTCATAAATACCCCACACGTATGGGTTAAAAAAAAGTTTTTAAGTTTCAGTCCTAAGTATGGGAACCCCCAAATTTTATTAATTTGTTTTCAATTTCTTTCTGCAATCTTAAGTGCGGTTCACAGAATACATCTACTTACCAAATTTCAGCTTTGTAGCTCCTATAGTTTCGGAGAAAAACGGCTGTGACATACGGACGGACGGACGGACGGACGGACATGACGAATCTATAAGGGTTCCGTTTTTGCCATTTGGCTACGGAACCCTAAAAAGTTGTGTAATATTGTATACACTGGAGTGATTTTAATAATTACCTATCTTATTAACCTACAAACATCGGAATAAAGTAGGTATAGTGTGTACCTCCGTAGCCATCTCGATTTGCTGAACCTACCTATGTAATATGAAAGGGAACCGAGTGTGTGTGTTCTAACAAGCAGATCCTATTCTTGCGAGGAGCTAATAAAAATAAATTGGATAGCATTTTGATACGGATTCTTTAAATATTTTGTACATTGTATTTGTAATTTTGTACGAAATAAAAATAGGTTAAAGGAATAGTTGTTCGCTGCTCCATCATAAATTAAACATTAAATGCATATTGTATTGGAAAATGGGGTAAATAAACAAGATTAAATCTGAGAAAGAAAGAAAGATGTATTTATTTGTCACAAAAGAAAATCTACAAATAAAGACCAAAAATCATCTTAAAATGATGGTGTGACAAAAATGTACTCTTCGTATACCCTATGTGCCACAAAATTATGGAATAGTCTCCCATTAGACATCATAAAAGCAAAATCTCTTCCGATATTTAATAAACTTGTTTTTAACCATTTCCTCTCATAAACTGTTATGTATTTATTTTATTCCTTTAATATATTTATGTATTATATGTATGATATATGTGTATTTATTTTATTATCGAGTATTTATTATATAATTATGTACTCGTACTAATGTTACGTATAATAAGAATGTATCTTATTTTTAATGTAATTTATCATTATTTTATGCACCCTCCGTCTTTTAGTACTTATGCTTTCGTGTCCATCCAAAGGTTGCCTGGAAGAAATCGCTTTAAGTGATAAGGCCGCCCATTGTTACACTTTTTTATGTTCTCTATTTTTTTGTTATGTGTTTTTTTTGTTTTTGTGGTGTACAATAAAGAGTATTTGTATTGTATTGTATTGTACCCATTCCAAGTAGTGCTGTGATAGAGGGTATCATAACACATGGCTGATCTTCCAAGGAAACCTTTTTTAAAGGTCTTAAAAATTTTTTAACCAAAATACTCATGGTAAAGAATCAAGCCATAGATAATTATTGTATAGAACCAATGATTTTTTATATAGAACACAACATAATTTGTTCTAACGTTCGTTCATAGATGTCGCGACTAAAAATGGACGAGCTCTAGAACGCGCTATCAAGGCGTTGAACAAATTTTGTGGGTTCAATTCAAACTTGAGATATCGCAAGGATTGAAACGCGATGTTAAATGTTATTTTCTTAAATTATGTATATGTATAGTATACTTAATACTAATACAATACATTAATTCAATCAAGTAAACTATGATATATCTTGAGGTGTTTCCTGGTTAGGGTACACCTCGGATCAAAATTAATATGTATGTATCTAAAACACTATCTGTGATCTAAAGGAATTATGTGTTTCAGTAACACCATTTATAGCTCTAGAACGGCTGAATCGATTTCGCTCAAAGATACGATGTAGTAGCGTTGAAGGACATAGGAAACTTTTTACCGCGGGAAAATCTAATAAAATGTGGCGGAAAGCTAGTTTTATAAATCATTAAATTAAATTATTTTATTATCATATTATTTTTGCTGTTGTATGTTCCGCCGTAACTTCAAATTTGATAATAGAAAAACATTGAGAGGTCTGAGACACAGGATTGGCTATTTGTTAATTTTGTCTTTAAGTTGTTATGTCACGCAAATAATAAAATATAAACTTTTAATTTGACGTCTTCCCGTGGGAAGTAGTAGTTTGGTGTGGTGCTTTTCGTAAGCCGGCACCTCACAGACACCCTCACAAATTACGACTGCTAGTGTATTTTCGTTTGGTAAAAACTATAATTTAATTCTTAATATTTTATACTTACCCACGGTTTATACCTCCCCATTGGGTAACAATAAAAAAAAATTATATATCTATTTTCTAAACATGAATTTTCCATCCTTTTATTACAACTTGTTTACAATTTGTTACAACAGACTAAGAAGCAATTAAGAAGTATTAAGTCCTTTTTATAGATTGATTTTGTATTGATAAATTGTAGACGGTTGTGTAGGTAGAAAATCCTTTTTAAGTAGGTAGCTTATTTTATAAATTTATGTTTTATATTTATTATGGTAATGTTTATTGTATTTTTTAAGTCCTATCAAGAAAACTAAATAATTAATAAGAAATACATTATTTTATAACATCAGTTGAAATAACTAAACGAGATAGATTTTGATGATGCATCTTTGTTACCTACTCTTTCACAGAAAAAATAATTGTTTTTTGACATCATACAAAAGAATGATCACATTCTTTAAGTGGAGTAACTAACACGACTTTCTTTTATATATATAGATATACAGTATCTAGGTAGGGGAGACCGGGGCAAGGCCGTATGGCTAAGGATTTAGGATAAAGATAAAGAAAACTTTATTGTCAAATTGTGTACAAGGACCGTAGCACGTTCATTTTTAAACACACATATACCTATGAAATCAACATTTTTAATAAGAATTTAATAAGAATATCTATCTAGGTTTACGTTTACACAATTACGTACACATATTACTCATTAGACATTAAAAAAATAACAGAAAAACAACAAACTTCTACTATTTACGGTTCTGTTTAAACAAAAAATTTGTTGCAGCGGTTCGATTTCGAGCTGGGTGACACAGCTCTGGACCCTGGAGAGACCCTGGTGGTGCACCTGGTGCAGACGATGCGCTGGAACGCGGAGAAGATCCTGGGGGTATACCGCCTCGGGCTGCAGGTCCTCGCCACCGACCGCTCCCTAGAGGTCATTGACGCGCTTGCGAGCGACGACAACAATCAGTCTACTCTGGTAAGCATAGATTCTATTCTGCCTACCTTAAGCTATATTTGACGACCTCTGTGGCGCAGCGGGCGAAGGTCCGCCTGCGATGCAAGAGGCTCGGAATAGAGTGCTTACCCGTTCGACCCGAGATTTTTCTACCCAATAAGTATTTTGCTCCGTTCATCCCAACACATTAGATTTAAGTTACCCGTTCTATCCACACCTACTTAATAACTATTTGTATGACCTGCAAATATTTGTTCCAGGTGTCTGGGTGTTATATATGTATGATAAATAAATATCTTTTATGTATGTATATTCTATTTGGTATATCAGAAATCTAGCACCCGTAACACAAGCTTAGCGCTTATCACGGAGCTTTATGTTGCTGGGTGAATTGTCCAGCAATATTTATATTTATTTATATAACGTCGTTATCTACCATAACCTCATTTCGAGATATTCGCAAAATAAGCATTGCAGACTGATTGATAGATTGTAGTTTTTTCGTTGACACCACTGTCTATATCTTTATAAATGTCCAGTCCATACATAGGTTGCCTCTTTGTTTGGTTGTTGTTTGTTCTATAATTTTCCTGAAAGTTCATCATCATCATCACCTATAATTAATTACGTAGTCACCGCTGGGACACACCAACATGTCTCTGAACGAGATATTAGACCCGCTGGCCAACTGCGGGTTGGTGACTGACGCATATCCATCAAACTTCTAAAATCTACGTATAACATATATCAGATTGTCTTAAACAAGCTAGTTCTAGCTTATCGCGGGTCATATTGCTGTGTAAATTGTCCAGCAATATTTATGTATCATTTGATTTATTTGTCTACGGAGAAGGAGTGGTCACTGGTACTATTCTTAGACTATACCTCACTTCCAAATGAAATAAACAATCACAAAAATTTAAAAATGTAGGTATGTCTTGTACCTACCATAAATATTATGGATCGCTCGGACATGAGTTTTAACTTATCTGTACTCCGAAACAAAATGAGGAACTACCATGTAAGTCCAACCTTGTAACGGGAATGTTCTATCGATGTGATTTCTATGAAAAATGCTACAGTGGCACGCTAAAATATTTTCCAGTTGAACAATGATATAACATTGCATGCAAGAATTGCGTGGGGTCACACCAAGCTGTTATGTAGCTGAGTACCTATACGTTTTTCCCTACCCTTTCCGTATTACCATAGACGAATGGTATTACCTACATAGAGAAATACAAGTATTTTCATGTACTCACCTCACTTCAAATCTTTGCGTGTTGTTCGTTATTCAAAGGAAATGAAATGTAAGCAGGACACTGTTGGCACTGTTGGCAACATCGAATTCACATTTCCTTTGATCTCCGATGTGTTCGTCGTAAAAATGTTCCTCTTATATTCTTGTATCAAACATAGGTATTTACTAGATTTTACTGAACATCGTTTTAAGTTACAGAACTAGTCTAGTTTTAGAACATAGTGTTTAGATTTTTAAATATATATATAACATATGAATACTGGCTTCTATTTTGGCCAACGAATTAAACATCGCCAGCATTCTGGTCGCCACCATCTGGTGACGGAATAGAATTTTAGGATTTTTATCAACGTAAGAATTTTATAGAATATTATATCTATAAAATAAAATCTTGTTAGTTACACTATTTATAATTTAACATCGCTGAATCGATTAGGCTGAAAATTGTTAGAGAGGTAGCTTAGAACTAGGACCAGGACATAGGATGGTATAGGTACCGAAGGTTGAAAGCCTGAGATATCACAATTGCTTAGGACAATCTACTCAGCTTCGAGAATAAAAAATTGTTAAACTTCGGTAATTTTTTTTTAACATGGTTATGGAGTTATGTAGGTTTTAAAGGGCTTTGCAGTTCTTTGTTTTCATGAAAGAACTCATGTTTTAACGAACTGCATAGTTTTATCAAGAGAACTTCTAGATTCGCATGGACTAGAGACAACTATGGGCCAACTGCGTAGTTAAAGTTGTAAGACGGGAGATGTGTTGATGAATTAAACTCACGGATGCTGATTATACACTGTCCATTGTTCGTTTAATACTAAAAGAAAGAAAAGCCTTATATACCTAATACTAATTATAACTACTACATGTGTGAGGTATGGGTTGTTTATAAACATAGTACCGTTATAGGCTCGTGTTACCATACCATTCCATAAATGGAATCGTCTCCTATTACAAATACTAATAATAAGGAATTATTTCAAGGTTTAATTTAGTTAACTACACCCACTACAAAAGTATCAATGGTATAACAAATGGTTGCTAAAAGGTTATCAATTCTTATTACAGAGATAAGAGCGAATAAATAAAGCTAAAGTCCAACTGCATGTACCGCGCTAAAATAAATTACGAGTTTCACTGACGAACCGAGTTCATTATAGCCAAAGGAAAACAAACATAACAAATAATTGCATAAACAGGTTTTCAATTACAGTTTCATTAACCGAAGTTAGATTGTATAAATGATGCTCGTCATATTTTGCGGTATAAAAATAACCAAAGACCGCAGATTGGATTGCTAAAAACAAAAACTTTCCTTTTACGCGGACGAATCACAAACAAAGGTAATTTGCATTCGGCATCAGCTGTTTTAATCAAGAACATGTGATTGGTTTGTTTTCTACAGAAAGAAGGAAATAGGTAGTTACACATTCTATTTATTCCATTTTGTAGCGGAAATCTCCTACGCAAAGTTAACATGCATGCAGCTGACGTGACATGCCTACCGATCAGAAACGTGAGTTGAGAAATAATAATCTTATTATGGTTGAATTATTTTTCTGTAATCAATTGATAAATTGTTTTGGATAGGATTTAAAACTTTGGTAGATTACCAACCTCTCCATCCGTGATTGCTCGTTTAAATGGTCCTCGATGAATTTACCAATAAATAAATAAATATTGCTGTACGATTCACACACGTTGGTGTGAATCGTTAGCTATATTATTGGTTAGCTCGAAGCTTACCTTATCAATCAAAGCCAAAAACTTTATTTCCATATAAACACAGGGTTTTACATGGACATTGGACACGTCAGAAAAAAACTTACTAAATAAATCATTTATAACTCGTCTATGTATGTAAAATCTATTAGTGACATTGGTCTAGTTTCATTATCAAATTAAATTCTAAAAACTTTTTTTGTCTACCTATATATTTTTATTTTAAACCTGATTACTTTTACTATTACTAGGTACGTTATAATTTTAAATATTTCTGTTTTAAATACAATTTTCTATTTAAATGTTTTTTTTTTATAATTCTAAAAGCACAGTACCGTATAGTGAATATTTTTTTTTACTTATTTCTTATTAGGGTCTTAGGGTCATCAACAGACCAACACAACAAATTTGAGTTAAAATGGGGACCCCAGGATACCTTTAGCGTGTGACCTTGTCTTTATTGACTGAAATTGAGACGGCCACTTTCAGGGGAATTACGAAGTCATTCTAATTGGAAGGGCAAATTGTTCTGTATAATGTCGGTACTAAGGTAATTTTAGGTATCAATTGAGCATATCATTTTACATCAATGATGGCCTTCACGCTGCTAATCAATAACTCAAACTCACTGATACATTAACTATGAGCATTGATATTATTTCAATGGGTCGGCAAAGCGACTACTTTTCATAGAATGTAATACTGAAACGATTTAGAATTCAAGCGTATTTCCTGCATATTTGAATAGTAATAGTGTTCCTGTCCGAATATTTCATTGAAATATTATTTCGTGTATAGCAATCATGAATTAAATTTCATTGACACAGAAGATATCGACTATTTTGTCATAGAGAAATATTTATTAAACCTGAAGTAATGTGTACTAAAGCTGCGTACAGATAGCGCGTTCCTGAGTTCCGGGTTATTTGGAAACAGTGGTTACGTTTACAGTTTGGTCTTGACGTAGCATGACGTTACGCGTACGTACGCGCTATACGTAGTACCTATACGTACCAACTTTTTATTTTGGACCCCTGATGATGTTCCACGATGAAACTGTTGGCCTTATTCAACTTGTATCGGTTCGTGGAGCCATTTTGTCTGAAATGAATTCGTTACACTGTTTACAGTAAGAAAAACCAATCGTGAAGACCATTACTTATTTATCTATACTACCTAAAATTAATTAAACTGAGATAGTACCCAGAACCCACTTCTTAAATTATGAGATTTGAATTGAGCTTACCCATGCTCAACATTATGGGTAAAGTTGTATGTGAGGAGAGGTAGGCTAAGAAAATATAGATGGGCTGTGTGTAGGATGTAATGTGTAAGAATGGAGTGATTGTAGATATAACGGCTGACAGAGGAAAATTGAAGGAAATGACCTGTTGTGCCGATCCCACAATGTGGAAAAATGTGGGAAAAGGTCAGGAAGATGATTATGATACAAGTGTAACAGGTATATGCAATATAGGGTCAATGTACGATTTTCTATCGGAGGGGATTTCACTTTCAAATAACTTACCTACGACAATGGCCTTAAAAACTCGGGCTGACTTACAGATTGGCGCTCAGCCAAGTTGTTGCTTATGCGCAACAAGTAGAGAAGGACTGATAATTCTATTAGCTTTGTGACTGCTCTGTTTGATCCTATCATTTCATGTTATTTTCGTGAATAGGATTTATTCAGAGATGTGTAGCAACCCGTCTTCAGGTGAATAATTTCTCTATTTTATTTATATTTTTATATATTCATACTGCGATAGCGAAGCCGTCACGGATGGTACAGGGAATTCTCTCTTGACGCGAGATTTGGCCTTAATTCACCACGCTGGCCAAGTGCGGGTTGGTGAAGGTCACATGTCCTTCAAACTTTTTAAAGTTCTCAGACATGCCGGTTTCCTCACAATGTTTGCCTTCACCGTAAGAGCACGTGTTTACAAAGCGCACAATAATTTTTCAAGAAGAAAAATCCAGAGGTGAGTGATAGAGTGCTCCCATTTAGCCAACACAGATTGGCAAAGGATAAAAACTTAGATAATTTTGAGATTTTTGGTTGATAATTTATGATTGTAGGTACTTAGAACTTAATTTAATTTAGAGCTTAGAACTCTAAATAATCTGTATCAACCTTAAATAAACATATTTAGAAGCTCGAACGCTAAATAGTCTGTTTGATTTAATACAAACTCAGTGTTTACTGGACGATATTCATTCCGTTCTGACTGCACAAATAGTAAAACGCTTGATGAAAGCTCAAAGCTTTTGATACAAGGCCAAAACTTTCCAATCGAGCCTAGCTTATAAAACACACATTTACATGGTTATTGGATATTGGTTGCCTATATTTGATTAGAAAACAACGAAACATTTTACTGCACGAAAATGAAATATGTATGAAATATGTACAAAACAAAGGCAATAATTGGTTTGTCCATGTTTAGATTTCTAAATATTTATCAAAATTTTAAAGAACGTGCTAATACAGTCAACTGTATAAAGATTTTACGAACAAACCGCCTCTAACTAAAACTGTCACATAATGTTGTTCTCGCTTTTTGCTTTTAGTTTTAGGATACATCTCTCTTGACGAGAGATTAAACTTAACTATTAGTTACTTATACATATTTCACGATAAATTTACTAGTTGTTACTCTTATTGTAAGAAAGGTTTAAAAATAACTAAATAGTTAAACTCTATATAACGGGCATGCGGACACTTAGCAGGTAGAGTCGCGGGATGTTCAGCTAGTGGTGAAATAAGCACGTGATTAAATAACATTACAAGCACCTTATAAAGTATTTCTTTATAACTAAATAACATACAATAATAAATTAAATAACTATTTTAATTCAATAAAATATTCTATTCTATTCTATAAAATTCTTGATGGCGGTTGGCCTTTATTCAAACCATTCAAGCGACAATAACTTTTTGTATATCAAAAGGCCTTTTAAAAGAAACTCGAAACAAAATCCCCCCTTTACCTTGAAAACCTTTACTAATATTATAAACATGAAAGCTTGTGAGTATGTGGACGTATGGATGTTTGTGACTACCTTTGCAAATTTATAAGACTGAAATACTTATGTCATCATCATAATCACCCCTATTTACGTTCCCACTCAGTTTTCAAAGATCTTTATTCATATAACTAACTGACATAAGGGACACAAATCGGTTGCCAGCTCAGCTTCAAAGCTGTGGCAATATTATATTGTCACAGCGCTGGTTTGAAAGGTATAACCTATAACTTATGAATGTAACTTTCATGTAACTGCTTTTCATTAATAAAAATATCCTCGGCGAAGAGAACTTAATTTGAAAGTTCTATCATAAACAAAGATAAAATTGCACTCAAGAAGCGCTCGCGTTATATGAAAACAAGTGAGAAAGTAATTGCAGAGAAAATTCCGGTTGCAAGTTGGAACTGCGCTCTTGAAAACTTGTCAAGCCTTGAAAACATTTCTACGCATTCTTTGCAGAGTTTTAATGAATTCATTTTTATGACATCTATAATTTTATATCTTCACTTCATAGTATAAAAGAGTTTTAATAAATTCATTTGTATGACATCTTTATTTTATATCTTCACTTCATAGTATAAAACAAAGTCGCTTTCTGTGTCCCTATATCACTATATGTATGCCTCAATATTTAAAACCACGCAACGGATTTTGATGCGGTTTTTATAATAGGTAGAGTGATTCAATAGGCCGCCCATTGTACTCCAAATGTTTTAGTCTTAAGTTTGTATTGTATGTTTCTGTTTTTGTGGTGTGCAATAAAGTATACTCTATTCTATTCTAGCAGCCCTTTTGTATCAAATAGAAAAAGGTTAGGTAATCATACTTAGTACGTTTGTTTATCTCATCATTATCTATTCTTACAAAGGTCTAAGCTACGAGCCCGCGAAGGGGCCTACAGTTGCGCTGTTATTTATGCCACCGGCACCGCCGCCGCCGCCGACTGGAGTTTTAAATTATTCACAGACCACAACCAACTTTAATTTATTTATATGGTATGAAGAGATTTGTTTATTAGAACGGGCCTTATTTTTTTCCTGATATGTTTTATATGGTAAACAGTTTTGAAAATACGCTTACTAAAATAACGTTAATGTGGCTATTAACGATAGCCTAAATTTTAATAAAGCTAGATGAAAATCCGACTTCGCTCGGGTGAAATTTGACGAAATTCTCTATAACCTGATTTTGCGGATATGTTTTGTTATTCATATAAGATTTCGATCGAGTCTACCGTACCCCTTGACGAAATTATTAATATAGATAGCAGATAATATAGCTAATTACTCATATTACCTACTTGTATGATTATTATTTCATTATCTATTATTGTTTATCTACTGAACTAAAAAAAAACTATATCAAAAAACTAAACAGAATAAATTGTTCCAGGTGTTCGTTGAAATGAAAGTTTTCTACGATCCTCCCGGAACGGAGCTCATGCCAGCGGAGCACTCATCATCGGCAAGTGTACCGCTAGATCATCATCTAAAGTCTTTAACTAAATACAAGATAGTTTCAGTCGATGGAAAACAGTCGTTTGCATCACAAGATGAGCTTAATCAAGACGTAAATTTGCGCTTAGCACGAAGGCGTTTCTTGGCACGTCAAGCTTATACCTCACAAAGGTCTTATACGGCGCCACAGCCTTCTCAGCAAGCCTTGCATTCACAACCGTCAACAATCGCCCGACAGGATGCACCATCACGTTTAGCAGCAACTCCATCAGCATCACGTAGAGATGCTTCATCCTTTCCACTTACGCATACACCGCCTAAATCTCCACAGAGCTTAGCTTCGTCAACTTCACGGCAAGGACTAGCTTCGCCTCAGCCGATGCACGCAAATATAAAGTCCCCGACTTTGAAACAAGAAGTGACGACGCCAGAGGCCACGATGCGCACTTCACCCAAATCGCGCCCATCGGTGTCCTCGCCACCACTTCAAGTCTCGTTTTCACAAAAGTATTATGAACATGAATCACAATCTCGACAGGGTTTAAAAACGCCACAATCGCGAAAAACCTCTACAGAGATACTTCCATCAACGCATAGATCGCCTTCTCCAAAACCAGTCACTGTACCATCGCCGACGGCGCGACCGGATGCATCGCTTAGATCCCGTAAAGGTTCTACGTCACCCCAAGAATACAAGCAGGTATCATCGCTACCTTCTGCTTTTCACCAGGCGTTAATGACGAGATATTCTACTACGAAGGACAAAGAGCTGCCTTCGGTTCACAAGCCGTCAAGCACGCAGAGCTCGCCGCAGGGCTCTCGCCAATCTTCTCCTCGCGACTCGCAGAGTTCCGTCGTGCAGTCGGACGGCGACGAGACCGATCCGCTGATACATGTCGAACGAAATATTGCAACTCTCGAGAGATCCCTGAAGATCAAAGAAAAAGATAAGAATATGATCGAAATGGATTCAGGAGACGTAGATGTTATTACGAGCAGCCGTCGCTCTAAGCTGAAGCAAGTTGGGAAACGTTTCTTCAGGTAGGTACTTTTATAGGCATCCATGAATATTTGCTTTTTGAATAATATTAATTTATAACTTATCTAGAAAAATTACACAACATTTTTTCCACAGGCGCAACTGGTCTTTCGGTGATAGTTCATCTGTTGAACGAGGTTCCTACAAATTTGAATCAGAGAGAGAAATTGAGCCGAAACATAAATCTGGAAAAAGGACATCGACATTCCGCTCTGTGAAGAACCTGATGCGCCTCGGAAAGTCCAGAACTCGGGAAAGTAGCGGAGACGAAGAGTTGGCTCTGCTGGATGCGGCTGGTGGTTCAAACGCAGAAGTGGGGACCAGTCAGGGATCCATATCATCAGAAGACGGCATGCTGGTGAATTTGCGCTCCCCACCTGAAACTCCAAAGATGGCTAAGAAAACGTAAGGTGTCTTTTCACTTCTTAATCTAAATTGGTATTGCAATTTGTTAATTGTTTCTTAGTTTGGAACTCTCTCTAATAATTGTATAAGTTAGGTTCTGAATTTCACCTAAGCCGCTGATTGTCCTTACATCGTTCATCAAAAGTTTAATAACTACAAACCCTATTGTGTTGTATTTTTGTTGGAACAGGCGTAGCGTCGTGGATACGGGACCTGTAGCACTCAAAGCCGCAGACTTCCAAGTGTGCGTGACCATCATTGAAGCGCGCCAGCTCGCCGGACTGAACATGGACCCCATAGTGGCTGTGCAAGTCGGCGACTGCAAGAAGTACACCAGCGTCAAGGAGAGTACCAACTGCCCGTATTACAATGAGGTAAGGTTCATCAAGGATTCCTCATTTTACATTTACGTTACGTTTTACATTTCAATTTCTTCAGTCTCTTAAAGGAACTTTATATGTATGGGTTCATCATAATAGGTACCGCTTTTCTTGTCTTTAGGTTTGGGTATAGAAGTCTAGGAAATAATAGTCAAATATCTGGCAGTATGATAACGACCTTATGATATGCGTTTGCCGATCCGTGGTCTCCACTCAAGAACTTTTGATAGTGATGACATGTCCAAGTTAATCTTTGTGATTTTACGGACAAAATCTGAATCAATCAATATATTGACACGTAATTTGTTACCTGGTTGTTACTTGTTATCATGATGATGAAGACCTTATTTAAGCATTAATATAATATTTTCCCTGCCTCAGTGAGATTTGCAGACGAGCGGATGTTACAGTACATACTCGTAGCGGGATTAAGTTTAGTCCGATCCTCTTTACAGTATGTTGTTGGTATTAGATGTTATTTAAAATGGAGTTTAAATGTGCTCAACTTTTATGATACCAAAGGGCTCTTGTATGTTGGAATATTCTTTTATGGAATACTCGACAAGTTAGTGCACAAGAACGACATTGCTGCGAGTCTTCTGGTGATATTCGCAGGCCGGCACCATACAGCAAAACCGATATACTTACTATAATCCATTTTCTATTATCATGAACCACCATTGTTAAAATGATCATTGTGCAGTTTCATTGTTAAGTTGAATGCGAACATACCGGGGCTTCCAGGTACATACAAAGGTACGTTTATGGTGCGTTTACACTGAAGTGAAACTGGATAGAGTGGAGTCTAAAAATTGGGAATTTCAGTGCCGAAAGTACAAATGTCATTCCGTTCCGCTGGAAATAAAGGACTGAGAGCTCCACTCTTTGGCACTTCTGTACCGAGAGCGGAATGAAACATCGACTGACAAGTCAGTGTTTCATTAATAATAATATAATAATATGTAATATCTAGATCCGTGGTAAGCTCGAAGCTTGTGTTACGGGTGTTACGATAATCTGATTCACTAGAATATACAAATATAGATAAAAAAAAATTATACATATATAGAACACCCGGAACAAATATCTGCAGATCGTTACCGACGTTGCAAGTACGCCGATAAATAAAGGCGGGCAAAGTTACGTGTCGAACTAGACTAAGCAATATCATCTTCTTACGTATTGTATCGTGCAAGCAGAGAGATAATATTTCAAAAGCACATTTTGTTCTAATAAATATTCAGAAGAAATATAACATAACTTTGATGGATTATTGGAATTGAAAGAGATGGCCGAGCCGTCTTTATTTATGGATCGTTTCTAGGTCGTATAATAATTCTAGGACTTGAAATTATTGATCTTAATTAATTGTAGACTTGTAAACTCGATAATAGCTTCGATTCTCAGACGATAATGAACACAAAGTTTTGCAAAATCGGTCAAGCCGTTTAAGATTTTTTCATTCACTTCGATAGCCAAAAGTTTGGAGATTTATCTTAATAAAAAAATCCAAGTGTAATTCTTTTTTGTTTATTTTTTATAGATTCCAGAACATAACATTACAGTAATTGTATTGTGATTCAATTCCAAAAATATTGATATAATCTCGGCCTCTATGTACCTAACCTACCCATGTATTTTTCTTAAAAATGTCGTATTTTTGTTTCCTGGCCTCTGTGGGGTATCTCCGCTCCATCTCAAGCACCAGCGGTACCAGCCTTGTTCGTTATTTATTGTTCTTATTTTATCATAAGAAGATTTTAAAGATTTCTTTAAAATTGTATCAAAAGCAATGCTACTTTTTGTTAAAAGATTATAATTAAAGAACGGCTGGGCCGATATAGGTAATTTTGGATTAAAAAAAAGTTGTAGTAGCCCTGGGACGGCTAATACGACTTCACGGCGAATAAATAAGAGGAGGGAAAGCTGAAAATTGTACCTAACTTTTACAACGCATTTTTTTATATGAAATCAACTATTTTAAATTTTCACAGACAAATCTTAGTAGATGCATAACTTTTGGAAGAAACTTCATCCTGATGGAATTCCAACACACACGTGCCTCACTTTGGTCGTATTGACTGAAAACTTTCAAGAGTTTACAACTTTCTACTTGCAGGTCTAGTTGAAAGTAGGTTAAGGAAGGAATTTTGCAAATTCGGTCTTCAAGAGGATTAAAGGGTTCAAACTTTAAAAGTTTAGTGCATAAAACTTTAGTCAGTTATGCAAAAAACTTTAGTACGGTAATACCTTGGGCAAAAGAATGGTCGGAAGCCATTCTTTTGCCCAAAGTATTAACGTGTATCAAGTGTCAGATTATTTCTTGCTCGATCGTGAAATAGTTAACTGTTTGTACCTACTGCCGAATTGTGTATCCAATTTTGGACACTGGAGTAGAGCTGTTTTTTTAACGTACAAATTGTAGTAAACTATTTAACCACCGGGTTAGTAACTTTGATGCTAGTCGCACTGACCTATTTGGTGAAGGCGGCTAGCGGTGGATGCAGGCCGCGAGCGACCGTAATGACTGGATATGTATAGGGAGGCCTATGTCCAGCAGTGGACCTCCAACGGCTAAGGTGATGATGATGATGCATTGACCAGTTTGGGGTATAACACGAGCACTTAACCGAGCATCGGGCTCTTTGCTGGCTGGTTTTTCCGTGACACTGCGTATCCACTTACATGGAGGCTTCACGGATAATATAATTATAAGCAACGTCAGTCAGTGCCCAGATTGAATTTTGCCTAGGCTCTCAAAAATATGTCATCGACGTGAACAAAGCCTGCTTCCGGAGTCCGCTGAACCTAGCTTTAGCCTCATCCGGTCTACTCCGACCCAGCGCTGCCTCATAAATGTTGCCGTAGCTCACTTCCTGTGTTGGGTCCAGTCTCAAGCCAATTAACCCGCCCTCTGATGACAAATTGAAAACGGTTTTATTGATAGAAAATATTTACTCTTCATACATTTTAACTAATTTACATTCTAATGTTGCTTGTTTATTGGACCCTCTCCTGTGAATCGGAATCACAACTGGCAATAATTTTCTAGTGAATTATTGTTTTTGGATTACGATCCTTGCATTATTAAATTATTTTTTTGAATTAAACATAACTGGCTGATTAAATTAGTAACATTCCTTAAAGGGAATTAATGATAATGTTTGAAGGATCGTAATGAAAGTTCATCGCACATTTCAGTATTCAACACGTATTTCGTATTTCGAAATGGCCCTTAAACAAAAGATAGTGCTGAAGTTTGTACATATATTTAGAACATTTTAGATTGTGTTGAGACTTAGATTGTATGAGTCTAAATCTAAATGTGTTTTGGGGTTTTAAACAACATGATTAAAATGTAGTATTAAAGTTAATATCGTTATTATAGCTAGTTTATGATTGAGCATAATACCAAATTTAAACTCTATATGTACATTACATTTATTTTAAAACTCTACATTTTACGACGCAAACGTATAGTTAATATATAACATACCATAAACTTTCTTTGCGCATTGAGAGCTTAGGCATTGAATGTGCTTTAGTAACACTTTATGTGCCCATGACACACGCTCGTATCTCGGCACGATGTGACGGTGCAGCATGTGAAGGAGCTTGGGGCATTAAATGTGTTAATCGGTTGGACGACAGAAAACTGCGAGTGTGTTACTATTTTAAAGACGACATGTCACTCAGTGATATAAAAAGAAAACTAAATATCTTTTTTGTCCACAGTACTTCGTGTTCGACTTTCACATGCCCCCTGTCATGCTGTTGGATAAAATTATCACACTATCGGTAAGTTTAACTGATAACATAGATTACTCTACCTAAATCATTAAACTAGTCTCAAAATTATTCATTTTATAAAACGGGAATTACTCACGTATTTACACAGACTACTCTTGATGTGGTCGAAACGTCGAGAGTTGTTTAACTCCTGTGTAAATACGTGAGTAATTCCCGTTTTATAAAATGAATAGTATAACTCACGAAAAGTGAGTTTGAAAGTGAAATAGTCTCAAAATAGTTTTGAAAAAGAAAATTAGTTTAATTTTAATTTTATCGGCATTAGAACCTTCATGTTGTGTTTTGTTTTCTGAGTTCTAATTTTGACGGTTACGAACTTTATAACTTTTTTATGTGACAAAGACGTTCTCGTATTATGAATCCCACAAGGTAACTCGAATCGTGGATCAGCTGAATCGCAAGTAAAAATAATATAAATAAATATATTTCTGGACAATTCACACCTCAACATGGCAGAAGGCATTCTTAGGGTTATTAGGTAACGTTGCCAGCAAAGATATACGAGGTAGCTGAGCGAAGCGAGGTACGTAATTTACTAGACATTTGCCAGCGAGCAAAGCGAAACCTATAGTATGTATATGACGGCCTAGTAGGCCCTTATAAGGGCCTCTTATCATCTAGGCACAAGTGGACACATACTCTTAGTAATAAGTGAAACATATTAATATTAAAAATGCGAAAGTTTGTTAGAATGTATGTATGTTTGTTACTCTTTCGCGCATAAATTACTGAATAGATTTTGATGAAACTTCACAATAACAATAGCTTAGGTATACATCATAATAATACATAGGCTACTTTTACTTTTACCGCGGGAAAATCCATAAAATACGTGGTAAAGTTAATTAAAAGATGTTATGTATTAAGCCTCGAGCAGACCGGATGCGTATACGTACACGTAAGCGTAGACGTGCACGTACCACTGAGTTGTAATGTATGGGAATGTATTAGACAGGACACACCGCTTGCGTAACGTGACGTGCGCGTGCAGTGTGTCCTCTCACATACATTCCCATACATTACAACTCAGTGGTACGTGCACGTCTACGCTTACGTGTACGTATACGCATCCGGTCTGCTCGAGGCTTTAATCATACCAAATTCAAATTTCACATTGACTTCACTAGAATTCACTAGGAATGTGGACTGTAATTATAAAAAAAACCTAGGTACTTAGAACTTGTGGGTTATAAACTAGTGAATAAATGTCGTATTTGAAATATGTTTCCTTTTCGCGTCAGTACATTAACAATAAGAACTTATCTGCTCAAGCTCGTTCCAAGAAAATATTTTTGCGAAAATTAAATATCTCGGTGCAAAATGCACATCTTTTTTCTTTGTCCATTACAAGTCGCTCATCAGATAAGCTATCTCTAGCATGCGCTTTCCGAAGCAGAAAGCGAATATTTCAGTCCTTTTATTTATTCTGGACTATTCATACAATATTATTCATACATAACCACTTCTTAGCATTATGTTGATGCCAGGTAGCTGAAATACTCATAGTTATAATTATATGTTTAAATCAACTTTATTATTTAGGACTTCAATATTAAAATTATCGACTAAATTATACATAATTATAATACAATTTAATAAATTCATATAAATTAAGCATAGCGTAACAAAAACACATAAAGGAATAAGTGTTTGCAGAACTAAATATACCGGTCCCTCAGCGCGAATCGAACACTCAACTCTTGCTTGGCTAGATGGCTTTTTTCCGCTGCGCCACAGAGGGAGTCAAAATATCTTGACACTGCACTGTTAGCTGATAGTTTAAAAAATAAAAATATTGCTGGACAATTCAGCAGGATTTAATCCAGTGGTAAGCTCGTGTTACGGGTGCTAGATTTCTGATGTATGTATAATAAGATACACATGTACGTAGTTATTTTTATTATAGGTATACATATCAACATAACACCACGTTTGTGGTAGACTTATACCATAAATGTGCAAGGAAGCAAGACGGCGAGAAAACGTCTGCCCTGTTGGTAGAATCTTGCGAGCTCGTATGGATAAGAGAGCTTTAAGGTCGACTCACGCTACACCGTGTCGGGTCCGAGCCGAGTGTCGGCCGTAGCACGGTCAACTAATATTTCATACATTTTGTATGAACCCACTCACGCTATACCGAGCGGCAACCGAGTGACGCCCGAGCAACGGACATCGCTCGGAAACAACTCGGTCCCGCTTCGGCTTGGCCACGGCCCGTTGCATGAATACAGCGCCGCCGAGCTGCGCCCGAGCAGTCGGTAGTGATGCTATACAGTGCTCATGCAGTTTAGACACGGAACCGGCTCGGTGACCGTGCTACGACCGACACTCGGCTCGGACCCGACTCGTCGCGGGCCGTCTTTGTAATTTTAGACACGAAACCGGCTCGGTGACCGTGCTACGGCCGACACTCGGCTCGGACCCGACACGGTGTAGCGTGAGTCGACCTTAATGCTGCTATTATTCGCTCGGTTTGATTCAGCACAATACATTCACAATACATCTTCGCACATCCTTCACTATTATTACCGCAATACCGCCATTGCTGAGCTGTCTCCACTAGATAAGCGCTTTGTGGATCAAATACTCGTAACCCCGTCTGTTAGCAATGATTGAATTTTATTCATCGTCGTAAAAGTTTATACTGGATAAACAATTTTTTCCACCACGTAACAATAGGTAAAATGTTTAAAATTACAGCAATTTTCAATTATTTGCAGGATATTTTGGGGGACCGAAATGACAGGAAAAAATGGGGTCCTATGTCAAAGAAAAGTTTTGTGATAATATTTACCCTAATGATTTTATCAATTTATAAATTATTGTGTTAAAAAACAAACACAAACGTGCTCATTTAGGTATAATATAACAAAGATAAGTCTTATAGGTATGCCACGCGAACGAAATTACAATAAAATGTGCTTGCGTGACTTACAAACTTAATAATTCATATACCTAGCCTATTTCAGTCAACAAACTTAATTTGAAAATCAAAAGTACACTCATTTGCATACCTTCAGGGTATCCTATTGTTTCAAAGTAGATCTTTTCTCGGAAAGGCGAATTGCCAGAATAACAATCTAATATTTACCGTGAATTTATTACTTTTGTAAAGGATCTTTTCGATAAACAACGGACGGCTTCTGTATTTCCGTAGATGGTAGCGGGTGAACTTGTGCCGAAACCCAAACATAGAGCCCCGAGCAACCCAGTAACCCTGTATTTGTCAAGTTAATAAATCGTTTGCAAACTTTGCCATTCATTAAATACAAAGGAACATATTTTATGAACGTGAGTTATATGAAAAATGCTTACTGGGATTAACAGCAATTAATTTACGTTTTGATGTTTCCATTTTTTCGCTGATAAATTAAATCTCTTCAACAAGTAAGTTCATAATCAGCCATTTACGTGAGGGACTAAGGGACTCTCTAGACATGAGGGATCAACAAGTACGTAACATCAATGAAACAAGCGTGATTTAGTAGTACTTACTGATGCTGTGCTGAGCGAGGGTTAACATTATCGTATCGAGCGAATGGTATTACGTACGGTCACTATTTTGTAAACTATTCCAATAGCGAGAGTGCGTCTTGTTTCAAATTAGATGAACCATTGCGACGAATATAAGGCGCGATCTCGACAACACTGCAGACGTCTAGATTTGACGTACGTAATATATAAATATATAGTAGGTACCTTTCTCTATAAAGCTATTAGGCTACTTCATCTAGCATCATCGTATATATAAATATTATAATAAATTCAGTATTCAAAATTTATAAATTGGTCTCCAGCATTACACTTGAAAGCTTTGTGCACGTAATTTTTCCTCAAGGAAAGTTTGACTCGATACATAAACCGGAAGAACTTTCTAAATTCGTTTCAGATTGTTTAATTGAACGTTTTTAAAACTCCCTGAAAGTTACAAATCTTTATGGAATCTTTAATGGGCTGTATATCTGTAAGGATATTTATAATTTTATGAAGTTATCAAATTTCTTAAGGTGAATTGGTAAACTCTAAAAATGTGCTGCATGCACGCTATACAGCCAGTGCAAGTATTAGAAAACATTAAGAAAAATATTATTTTGAAAGGTTTTTGTTAGTAAGTATAGCTCTAAAAACAAGCTACAAAAACGTAAAAACCAAATTGTCTATTTGTTTATAATGGTGACAATTTGAGCAAATTCTCAAAAAAAATACCAAAATTTACCATGCCAGAGTTAAGCCCTTTGACCACGAATTCTAATATAAATTCAAACTTTGTGCCAAATTAACTGTTTTCCGTGTCGTCGAGTAATTTCGATGAAGGAGTTAATTATTTAATGTGTTTTGCTTAATTACTTTCTCGTTGCTTATTATTTTCGGGCACTGCGAAGGTTTTTTAAATAATAGCTTTGTTTATTACACTGCGTGTATAGTGGGACGAATATACCTATGTTTTATTTTGTGATACGTCCGAATCAAACGTTGGTTTATTTTAATGGTTAATAAGATTGTGTTATGGTAATACGAGAATCTTAAATCTATACTAATATTATAAAGCTGAAGAGTTTGTTTGATTGTTTCTTTTAACGCGATAATCTCAGGAACTAGTTATAGTGGCTGGTCAGTTGGAAAAAATATTTCAGTGTTGGATAGAATATTTATCGAGGAAGGCAACGAGAAATAGAGAAATAGATAACGATAAAAAGACAAGCGAAGCTGTCAGCTAGTTTTTGATATACTTAATATGGGTGACCGTGTTGGCAAAGTCAGATTTCAATTTCTAAATGTAACTACGGGGTCAGGTAGATCCACACAGATTTACAAACTTTCTACGATTTTTCTATTATATAATTTTTTTGATTACATTGATTTAACCTTTTCCCGTCGTTTCCAGACATTACACATTGTTGATACGAAATCCAAACTCGGTTCCGTGGAATGGAAATTATTCCGAGGCGCGTTTCACTCTCTTTTTTATGACGGAATGAGATTTTACTTCATATTTCGGGCACGTATTATGGATTTATTTATAAATTATCTTTATCCATGTATGTACGTTTAGCCAGGATTCATTTATGGTGAAACCTTTAGTAAGCACCTTTTAAAAAGCATTTTATGTTAATAAAAAAGTATTATTTTATTTTTATTTATTTATATAATAAATCATTGTAAGTAATTCAGCGTCAGCCGCACCTTAACACCAGAAATTTTTCTAAAGTTAAGCAGTTATAATTATTATTTAGTGGAATTATTGTCATAGTAGATGTATTGTCGTAGCTACACGAGTAAGACACCGTGAAATCTGACAAATCTCTTGCTCAATTCAATAACTGCTGGATTTTTCTACAAACATACAATCTGGGTCTCTTCAAGACTTAGAGTGAATAGGAACCTTCTAGACTCTACACTACACCCTTGCGATCCATCCTCGACCACATCAACACTTTCCATCAGGTGAGATTGTGGTCAAGCAAGGGTCTATATAACTATAAAAAATCTCCGTAGAAAGTAATTAGCTTTGTTTTGTCATCAGGTGCAACAATCCCGTCATATGTTCCGCTCCAACAAGTTGCTCGGCAGTTTCAAGCTGGACGTGGCCACCGTTTGGAATCAACCTGGTATGTACCTTCTACTCACGTTGACCTATATTGGCTTCTTGTTATCCGATGCTCGCATTGATCTGGAATAATAATCGTCACGTCTGTCTGAGTTAGGCAAGGGGACAAAGCACAATACGCTCGAGCGAAACGTCAGTGCAGATCCTAGTTCACCCACAACAAATTAGAATTGATCTGGAAATTCTGGAATATTCCGTTCTGTTACAGTTAATATACGTAGCTACAGTTAAATTACACTGTCTTCAATGTTTACTAATGCGTAAGTTTGTCACGGTGTGTTTGTGTAAATGTTTTATGCTGAAGCTGTAACAGTTTAACGAATAATGCTGAAAATTTAACACTCAGAACGAAAAACTCAGGGCGCGGGAAAATCAAATATTACGCGGGCAAAGCCGCGGTCTTGATGCGTTTTGCGTTAAATTCTCAGTACATTCCAATACCTAATTTTGAAAGATTTGTCACATAAATTTCGAGACTGACACGTCAAAATATCCAAAGGGAATAGCAAGCTTTGATTTCCCTATGTGTGAACAAGTTTCGACGTGAACCGTATTGTAAAAGATTTATGAGAAGCTCACCCCTTGCGCGCCTCGGGGTGAGATTGAGGCTATTTCACACACATGAAAAAATACTTTATCAAACAGCATTTTACACTACAAAAACCTACTTATTGGGTCTTATTATGTTGCAGTTCACTCATAAAAATACTGAAATACTTACTTATGTTATTAAATTCAGAGTTTCGATTCCAAAGTAAAACGAATTATTTTAATTGCTTTCGTCCTTTCAAATCAATTAACTTGATTGAACGAGTTTGTTATTCATTGTTAGGAACCTATTCAAAAATATTGGTCTCTCGCCAAACGGTTAGTCGGTGTGGTTCTAATTTTCTTCAATTTATGAACTTCGGCCGCTATTTCACAAACAATGCACAAACAATTTCAAGAGATGACTTTGAGTCGGAGATTACTGAGGAAATTGCAGCGTTTGATACCGCAGACAGGCACTTTGATGACTAAACAGAGAGAACGTTCAGATTAATTGATGTTCATCAGTATTATAATGGTACTCTAAATTATAGTGAACGGAATAATACAAAAAACAATGTACTTATATAAAAATAAGTGTTAAAAGTTCTCTTTTACGTTTTGTAATTCACACGATTTCAGATTTTGGCGAGGCTGGAGAGCAAGTTAAATTATAAATATAGGTGAACTGTTTGTTGCATTTTAATTTAGATAATTTAGATATAGGTAGAGTAGCTTGTGTGTTGTGTGAGTTACAGTGTTGTAGTACTTGACCACTGGTCTATAGTGTTGTGCTTAAGAAGTGTTCATTATAAATTTGTTTCCGGGTTTTTTGACTGTCTCTGTCTGTATGAACCTCACAAAAATATATTTCCTAAAAACCCGTAGGAAACTCAACCTGGTCCTATAAACGAACCGGAAAAAAATACCAAGTCAACAGCGAGTTCAATAAAAGGTCTGGAGTTAGGGGGCAAATGCTTGCATAATTGAATACCTAGACAGTTGTTTGATCCATGTCTACAATGAAAAATAGAATAACAGCCCTATCTTCGCAGTCAGCCTCAAAAAGTATAGGTATAGGAATCGCGTACAAAATGCCATAACAAGATAAAAGTAGGTAGTCTTCAGTATGCTCTAAGTGTAACCTCGTAGGTACTTCGTTTTAGAGTTTGAATGTATCATCAGAATGGTATTTTCTGTTTTTACCACCTTTTGGATAACAAACTATAGAAATTATTCAAAAATTAAATGAAAGTACATTAATACGAAAATTGCGTTTAGTCCGTTTTCGCAATTGTAGTTGCTTGATAGGTTTAGAACCAGCAGAGAGACATACTATTATTTAACGCGGGATAAAGCATTTCCGCGGGAAATCTAATGCAAGCGAGCGAAGCCACGGGGCGGAAAGGTACTTATTTAGAATTATCAATTTTGATAATATCTTTGTATAATATTTATAATGGCAATATTTTTCACTAATAAACTTGATATAAGAAATTGTTAAATTATTTAATGGTATGCTTGAATAGACAGACGTTTAAAAGAAAACATGGTCTGCATACTAAACAACTTGACATAAATGTTACGTTTTGAAGAAGCCCCAATTTACGGAAAGAACTGAGCTCCATTTTCTCTGTTGAAATAGAACGAGCTAAAGTCGCTCTAAACTCTGTTTAGTCGTGATCTAAGTTTACAAAAATGTTTCAGTTATTGTATATTACTTAAATGTTCTTGTTTCGTCGTACGTCGTACAGATTTATTTATTTTTTTATTCGCCACACCAAAATAAGTTATTATGTGGTATAAAGAAGTAATTTTTATTTCATGTGTTATTAATAATAACACATGAAATAAAATTTACTAACACTATGAACTACATGATACATGGACTGGAAAAGTTAATTCAGCGTCCAAAATAGAATAGAAAGTAGAAGAAGTTGAAATAAGGGGAATAGAATTCCTTCGCCTTGACAATAAATCGGACAGCAAATGTAGACAATTCATATTTCTTTTTTAATGACAACCAACACCTTTAATTGAAAATTCTTTTTAGAGGCAATAAAACACTTATTCTCTAAAATTTTAGCTCTCTTTCGGTACATGAGAGCTTTCTGACAGACGGACAGGCAGCAAAGACTTAGTAGCACTTAGTGGTTACAATTCCCCCTCGAGTACAGAACGAATGAAAATGCCATTTCTCTATTTTTTTATGAAAACCCCATAAATATGAATAAATCCACCCACATAGTTGTAAATAACGACGCAAGATGTTGAGGATTCAATTCCCGCCTCGGGACAAAAAATTTACGATCTGTAAATTTGTGTTTCGAGTGTCTGGGTGTCATATATGTATAATAATAAATATATATGTATATATATATATATATATATTTATTTAGCCCCGTGGACAATCTACATCTAGAATCTAGATATAGATTGTCTAGATTCTAGATGTTGCTGTGTGAATTGTCCAGCAATATTTATTTATTTATAAAATACAGTTTGTTTAGCATTACTATAGGCTAAGTGGGAACACACTCGACTTTCATGCCGAAGGTCGTGGGTTCAAATCCCGCCGCGCACCTCTGATTTTTCTTCTTGGAAAATTATGTGTGCTTTATAAACACGTGCTCTAACGGTGAAGGCAAACATCGTGAGGAAACCGGCATGTTCTGAGAACTTTGGAAAAAGTTTGAAGGGTCATTCGGGTCATTCACCAACCCGCACTTGGCCAGCGTGGTGAATTAAGGTCTCATCTCTCTCGTAAAGAGAGAATTCCCTGTGTCCCAGCAGTGGGAACGTGAATAGGGGTGTTATGTACTATAACCATACAGCTAAGCGATCTAGCGATGAGTTTATAAACTTTGGAAGTACTGCGACAAAATAGACAAGTGTTTTAGGATTTTTATACAACCCTTATAAAGGGATAACAAGGAATTACAAACTTTGTATGAAACTTTTAAACGGGTTTTCTGTTTGAAACTTAATTTGGGTACTATGAATGCAAAATGAGTAGTTTTACTTCTATCATTGTGCTTACTTTATTTTAAAAATCCTACCAACAACGTTTTTACGTAAAAAACGAGACAATATTATTCGCACTGTGAAAACTCCGCCGAAAATGTCATCAATTCTCATTCATTCATCAGTTTGAAGGATGTAGAATATACACGCGTGATGTCAAAACCAAGTTAAATAGGGATAATTTTTTTATAAACCTATATAGATAGATTTTCTGACAGAATATTGTTTTTGTAAAAAAACAAAACCCATTTTTGTAAGATCTTCTACTTAGCAAACAATGCTACTTTGCAATTAAAGCGTCCTTCAATATTATATAATATATGTTATATAAATCAAATTAATTTGGGTAACTTTGGCATTGATGGCAACTAGGCGGGTTTCATTTTATATTATGTATATTTTACATAAGGGTAAGGTCAACCCCACACATTCATACCAACAATGATACGGTTAACTTGGGAAATTTATTGGGTAACACAATGTCTTCAAGGTGCCTTTGAGATGTACCTAGCTTTTAATTAAGTGGGTGTGTAAGTACTAGATAATCGTATGAAAAGTTACAAGAGTAACTATTAATTAAAAGCTAATTAAAAGATCACATCGCAACCTTGGTCGTCGAGTGGAAGTCGAGCCCACGATCTTCCAGTTTAGCCCTGGCTGCATTAACTACAATGCTATTAAGGATTACATTATGAACTCGAATATATTCCGTACTGCAATGATGATTAACACTAGAAGATCGGTAACGATAACGTAAGGTAACGATGTTGTGATCTTGTAATTTTATACTTTACCATTTTCTAGTATTTAGTAAGCTTAACTGTGTCTATCACTTTAAAATGATACATAGGTGTGTAATTTATCATATACTAGCTTTCCGCCCTGCGGCTTCGCCCGCGTTTTACACTTTCCCGCAATTTTCTTTGCTATATTATAGCCTATGTTACTCGGGGATAATGTAGCTTTCCAAAAGTGAAAGAATTTTTGAAATCGGTCCAGTAGTTTCGGAGCCTATTCATTACAAACAAACAAATCTTACCTCTTTATAATATTTGTATAACGTGCGCAATTAGAAATGAGTTCTGTAAATGGCGTCCGCTCGCATGCGTTCTCGCTCACTCTCTATCGCTGTCTATACTTTTATCCTTGTTTTGCCAATCGTACCATACCTACCCGCCGCCATTTACAGAATTCATTTTCAATTGCGCACGTTATATAGATATAGATTGAGATAAACGGGCAATACACGTACACGAACCTTATTTACCTTGGTGATCCGTGTCCTTGAAGTGTCCTTGATCCTGAAGAAGTCCCACGTTCTGGGACGAAACAGTTGATCAAAAGTCTCAACGTAAATAAGTTTATATTGCCCGTTTATCTCAATATGAATTTATCAAACCACGACAGTTTTTATTGTAAAATGCAGAAAATATCGTCGCATCAACCAATATTTTAAAGCTGCAGATTTTCTATGATTGATTTACGTCGCCGGGAGTGAGAGTTTACCGGTTGTGATTGGCACATGATTGAGGAAAATGGAAGAAACTGATACCTAAATAATATAAAAATAAAGTTAAAATTTATCCTAATAGGCTACTATCCTTAACACTACGCTGGTTCCCATTTATGCGTTCTAAGTTTTGCATTGCAAATTCTCATAATTGTATAATAGACTAGAAGCTATCATCATCATCATCATTCGCCGGAATTCAATTCAAATCACTTTATTAAACATATCGTAACATTACAGAGGTAATCTAATTCGCTACGTGGTTTTACAATAAAACTTTAATCATTGCTCACAATAAGTAAATAAGTAGGTATCTAAATAAAGATTTGTTAAGCTCAGTTTGATTAATCGTTCGTTTTGTATCTCAGTTTCGAGTTTCTGAATAGGTACCAAGTAATTAAAAGTCTTTGGACCGCGGTAATATTTATTTTGACCATTGTTTATTTTGAAACAAGAAATGGAAATATTTTTTTATATTATTTTCGTAATACTTAAAAATTATCGTACCTACCTACATAGCCGGGCTACTGCTATCTGTTCGCCTTATATTTTAAGCCACTCATTGAATAAAAAAAAGCAAAATTACCTCTTGACACTGATACGCGAGTGTCGAGAGATCAATTATCTAAAACAAGCTTTCCGCCACGCGGCTTCGCCCAAATTAAATTAGATTTTCCCGCGGCAAAAAGTATCCTATGTCCATCTCCTGGTTCTTAGCAACATCTCCACCAACTTCAGCTAAATCAGTTCAGCCGTTCTTGAGTCATAATTCATAAGTGCTGTAACTAACACAACTTTCTTTTATATAATAAGATATTCAGTTTACATACTTTACATATGCCATGATTTGCAAATTCACGGCCTTAGGTATTTTATTAATATTATAAGGCAATCTCCTAGGTGATCAAGTTTAACGACGCGCCCCATAACCCAAACCCGTCGATTTAAGGGCTGACTTTATGTTTTATTCAGCAAACGCAGCGGCGGCTATAAGCAAAATTAACTACCTATGTAATTATAATGAATAATGTTAAACTTATTTAAACAGTTATGTAATAGAACTACGTTGACCAATTCAAACGACACTGATTATTAGTTGTAAGTACTTAGTTAGTACACTATTTATTTCGATTTAGCTGATAATGGTGGAGAGATAGTTTAGAACTAGAGAAGGACATAGGCTATTTTTATACAAACGACTTTGAATTTCGAATTAATAGTTATAGCGTTACCCATAGTGCGAGTTTCTCAACTCCCACTTGTCTACTTCGAACTTGATCCTAAAAAGACCGTCTGACAGCTGATATGATAATGACGATACATAATTTAGTAAATGCGTTTGTAAAAAACTATGGAACGGTTTTTAATATAAACCCTACAGTAATAGTAACACGTTTATAAATTATTTATGACTTTGTAACTATTAGGAAAGCTTGTATTTAATATTCATTCGAACAAAGCAAATAAATTAAGAATCTACTTAATTATTTGTATAACGTGAACTTTGATGATGAGTTCCGATATGTAGTTCAAAAGTTCAGAAGTCATATCAGATTATAATAACATAATAGTTTATTTACAACCAAGTCGTGTTGTGCTATTTCTTCAACACCCGGATCTTTTTATTGACGTAATCGACAGTAAAACGAAAAGATCCTTTATAAATCGATTACATACTTTCTTTTGAGGGATAAAACATTACGTATTTTTATGAGATTTTTCATACCAATAAATGTTCGGCTTTCATCAAACCACTTTCCTTATAAGATGCAATAATCTAAGATTTTCTAGTAAAGGGGATAAGCTATTTAATATTCATAGCCATGGCATAATGGAGTTGTTTTTCGGATTTCCAGTCCAAAAGGTTACATAAAAATATGTTTGCGGATTACGTATGATAATAATAAATAACTAGGTAGGTAACTAATATGAAAGGTTAAGGTATATGTTCTGTTTCTTTATACGAAGATTTTCTACGTAAATTGTAGGTAATAGTTAGCTAGTGACTATGTTAAGTCAGATTCTTAATTTATTTGCTTTGTTCGAATGAATATTAAATACAAGCTTTCCTAATAGTTACAAAGTCATAAATAATTTATAAACGTGTTACTATTACTGTAGGGTTTATATTAAAAACCGTTCCATAGTTTTTTACAAACGCATTTATTAAATTATGTATCGTCATCATCATATCAGCTGTCAGACTGTCTTTTTAGGATCAAGTTTTTTATCAGGTATAAATTAACTGAGACATATTTTTCCAGAAACCTACTTTTTAGTCTCAAGTCTCCGGAAAAAAATAGTTAGCTAACACAGTGATGCTTATTTAAAGCTTGTTTTTTAAGATCAATGTAGAATGGAAGCAGCATGTGGAAAGGTCAAAGGATTACAAAGCGCTTTACAAGGGAATAAATTATCCTTTACCGCCCGTTCACATTTCATTAAAAATTGCATCTCAGACATAATCGAACAGAATAAATTGGAATCTAAAAAATGTATACATATCTATTTTTGTGTTAGTTGTTGGTTTTCCTCTCAAAATTAAATAAATAAATATAGTTTTGAACATAGGTAACATACATATGTAAGTTCCCGATTACGCTTGTACGAAAACACTTCTTTAATTCAAGTACCTCTCATACAAGTAAGAGGTGATTTTCCAAAGGTAAGTTTGTGATTAAATGCACAAGTAAATAAATAATACAGAAAGGTATAAAGTTTGCAAGGTATGCTAATACATTGGTAGATATGTCCCGAATCAACTACCTAAGCTTTGCGATAAGATCAATCAGGTAGGTACTAAATTGTTCTAATTGAGAACTGAGTATTGACGATACTCGTATTGTTCATTACAAGAGCTGTAAATCCGGATTGTATGCCTTGTCTAGGTAGAAAGTAGACGCGTCTTGTTGAAATGGTATCCAGAGAGTGTGCTAGATGCATGTGTTACATTGTGACAAACAGTCAACGTGTCAACTGTGAGCTTGTTGACAGATCGTCAGTTCTACCACAAGTGGGCGCTATTGACGGACCCGGACGACATCGCTGCGGGCCCCAAAGGGTTCTTGAAGTGCGACATCAGCGTTATCGGCAAAGGAGACCAGATCAAGGTCCCTCCCAAAAGCGAAAAGGACGAAGATGATATTGAAGCGTGAGTTTCTTACAATACTTTTCTTTTTTTTCTTATTGATTATCACAGGTATTGTTTAAGTAATTTAATAGATTAATATATGTATATGTAGGTAGGTACATTTTATGTAACTACATAATGTAGGTGCACCGCCACTCCAGCATTTAATAGTTCCTATCACAGATATAATAACCCCCTTTCAAACATGGCATGGGTTAAAAAACACTAGCAGGAAAAAAAAAATTGGTTTTCTATAAAAATAATTTATCATGTTTTATACCTACAACATAAGTAGGTACTTATTTCTTAACTATCTGAATGCTCTCCCGTACCTACACATAACACAAAATAACAAATACAAAAAAAAAACCTTTTCTTTGAATATAGTTTAAAATACCTCGTACCTAGGATAGGTATCGAACTCCTTGTGACAGGGGAGTTCGGTGAAAATGTCGTGTTCTGAAACACAGGTTCACATTTCTCAGGGGAGAGAACCACTATTATTGCCCTTACATTGCGTTTTGTATTATTCAATAAGCTCAACTCACGCCTATTCTAGTGCCTACTTATGATTATAGAGCCTGGGTCAAGTTCGTCGCTCATCTAATACACATAACGTTGCTATGACACTAAAAGCAACTCTGAAGATGAGTTGGAGACTGCTTATTGCGAATAAAAGAAAACTTTACTGGTAAAATATTGCCTACTTTTATTTCATTTTGTTATTGATGTGTAAACCGAAGGTTTAGGCCATCGGTCGCCGTGTGATGTCATGTATGTGTGTGCCCAGTTAGTAATCATATTACTGGGATCTGCTATTGCACAATTTAGTGCCTCCATTTTCTCACCATATGAGAATAAAAATAAGGACAGCCTGATGATTTACGGGAGCCCTAGAACGGGAGAGTGGAAGGGTAAAAGAGAGGCCTTCGCTCGACAGTGGGACAGTACGGCTTATAAATAAAATAATAAATGGTTTGTAGAAATCTTTTCTCGAAGCCTTTCTAACATCCTGGTCTGCGGGAGCCCTAGAACGGGAGAGTGGACGGGAAAAAGAGGCCTTCTCGACAGTGACTTATGAATAATAATAAATGGTTTGTAGGAATCTTCTCTCGACGCCTTTCTACTATCCTGGTGAGCCCTAAAACTGGAGAGTGGATGGAAAAAGGGAGGCCTTCTTGACAGTGACTTATGAATAATGGTTTATAGGAACCTTCTCCTGCCGGATGGTGTCCCCGTGGAGAGACAGCGCGCGCGTTACATCGTGCGCATCCACAAGGCGGATGGTCTGCCGATGATGAACTACTCGCTCATGGCCAACGTGAAGAAGGCGTTCACGGGAGAAAGCCAGGACCTCGTTGATCCGTACGTGGAAGTCAGCTTTGCGGGCATGACGGTATGTACTAGCAATTTTATCTTCACAATGATGTCTACTCTAGAGAACTAATCGGAATATATATTTAGACATCTGGGATACAGGATATAATTATTTAAATCCTATTTAAAAACTTGTCTTATTGTACATGATTTGTAATAATTATTATCTTGCTTAAGGTTTAACTTAGAGCTTATTTATTTTTAATAATATTTAGGTTCGATATTTATACCTATGATTTTCTTTTGATAACAGATAGATGAAGTGTAAAGATTGTTGACCCTAATAGACCAGTGCAGATAGCTTCAAAAATGGTCAAAAAAGGAAAAAAATAGTAGTAGAATGAAACCCATTAGAAAAGGAGGGGAATATGACAAATATTAAAGGAAAAATAAATTACGGTCGATCGGAGTTCGGGAAGTGGGAGGGGGTGGGCTTTTAAGGGGAGAAAATGGTTTATCTCGATTTGCGGTGAAACTACTAGTCCTATGAAAAAAAGTTTTATGGCAAATTTGTAGGTAATAAAACGATCTACAGCTTTTAATTCACAACTTTTTTACATAACGTGAAAATGTATGTGAAAAATTCAAATAACCAAGTTTTTTGTTTTTTTTATTTATCTTTTTCAAAAATTGTTATTTTTCTACGAAATTTGGTGAAAACTTACCTATTTATGTCCTAAATACACTGTAATTTTTTTGATTGAAAATATTATTGTTTTCACCTTATTTTGACTTAATTTTCAAAAATATAGACTAATTTTCAATCGAAAATTCACGTGTCAAAATATTAGCTTTTTTATAAAAGTCGTTGTGCTTTATGTCCATTGAAATCTCTATTTTCTGATAGTTAAAAAAAATGTATACATTACTATAGTAAATTTTCTCAGAAAATGCAAAACACCGAAACAAAATTTGTATCATTATGTACAAATGCATCATAAAAATGTGATTTTTGCAATTTTTATTTCATATAATTGCTTATAATCCGACTTATTGCACATTATACAAACAGATTATTATATTATTTTTATTATTATATAGTCTGAAAAGACAAAATCACATTTTTGTGATGCAATTGTACCTAATGATACAAATTTTTGTTTCGGTTTTGTGCATTTTCTGAGAATATTTACTATCGTAATGTATATATTTATTTTAACTATCAGAAAATAGAGATTTCAATGGACATAAAGCACACCGACTTTTATAAAAAAGCTAATATTTTGACACGTGAATTTTCGATTGAAAATTAGTCTATATTTTTGAAAATTAAGTCAAAATAAGGTGAAAACAATAATATTTTCAATCAAATAAATCACAGTGTATTTGGGACATAAATAGGTAAGTTTTCACCAAATTTCGTAGAAAAATAACAATTTTTGAAAAAGATAAATAAAAAAAACAAAAAACTTGGTTATTTGAATTTTTCACATAAGTTTTGAGGTTATGTATAAAAGTTGTGAATTAAAAGTTGTAGATCGTTTTATTTCCTACAACTTTGCCATATAACTTTTTTTCATAGGACTAGTAGTTTCACCGCAAATCGAGATAAACCATTTTCTCCCCTTAAAAGCCCACCCCCTCCCACTTCCCGAACTCCGATCGACCGTAATTTATTTTTCCTTTCATTTTTATCATATTCCCCTCCTTTTCTAATGGGTTTCATTCTACTACTATTTTTTTCCTTGTAAAAAATTAAAAACCCTGGTCTATAATACTGTTAAGTACGTTTATATTACGTTTTTTTTCTTGTCACCTAAATCCGTCCCTGTCTCTCATATTCCAATTAATCGCGTCAACTGGAGCAAAGACTATCTTCAGCCTTGGCCAGCGTCTTGTAATTGCATGTTTTATAAATACATTATTATAATCATTATATAGTAGGTGTTTCATTGTTTATGATAGAGATATAAGGGTTGTGTTTGTGTGACCATTTAGATGAATCGAAATACCTGCTGATAAAAAACAAAGGTACTGATAAGATATTATGCAGAGAATAACCCTTTTTTGGCTCACATCAGGGGGCCAACCACCATCTTTTAAAAACTATCATGTTTCCGAACATTCTTAGAGTAAGCCTACAATAATATTACTTTATATGGTTTATAAGAGGTTATGGTACGAAATCACAAAATAAGATTAGAATAATACTGCTCTAAGAGATCATGGTAGGCCCCCAGCACAGAGTAATATACCTTCTTTTTTGTTCATAATTTTCTTCTACTTTCATTTGTTTGTTTTGTTTTTTTACTACAAAGACAAAAAGTTCGTAGTTATGTTTGAGTCTGTTAATCTGTGTATTTATGTGGGTGCAAAATAAATGTATTTTCTTTGTTTATTTTCTTTCTAATATAGAATATAGTGAATATAGGAAGTGCATTCCAAACATACAAGTTTAATCTTGCTATAAAGGATCATTTATCTTGGTCTGATCAGTCTGTTTGCACACACTGCTGAGTATTTACCTTCACTTCAATTCAATATCCTCCATATTTCTTCAATTACATTTCTCCATTCCATTTGAGTCGGTATTACCTACTGGAAACAACTTGACCCCGCTTTAGCAATTGAAATGCTTTACTCTATTCCTTTGGTATTTAGTGCTGAGCTCAAGTCAAACACTGGACAGTAAAAGATTAGAAGAGGGCTGAAATAAGTGGGTTTATAGATTAGATAGATAGTTCTAACTTTATAATTATCTGTATTTATGTAATATTAGGATAATTCATAACAATGTCTGAATTTATCTAGCGGCGGCATTCGGTTCTAAAATAGCTAAAGTTGTGAGTTAAGTATTCCTGTTTCAACAGACATTATTCAATTCAGGTAGCTAGGTACTGAAAGTATTGGGATTCACCAGTTTAATCGTATTTGGCCAGTTAACTTCGCGAATTGTCACTACTTTCTGGCCATATTTAATACAGGCATCTAAAATGACCTTGGTTGAGGTAAAACTGCCTCTGAACACCCAGACACCGTTGTCTTACAAAATCCACTTCATCTAAAGGAACATTAAACAGATTTTCAAATTAAAGTTAGCAAACCCAAGAAGGCTATGCCACATATTTTGCTCCGAAGAATTTCAATTACTACGATACGATGTCTCTGGTGAAATAAGCCGCTGAAGCTTTACAACTGAACTGTTGACATCGGCCAGTAAGACACCTGACCAGTAAGACCCTTCGGCTTATAGCTATTAAAAATCATTTGAGCCACTGTTTAATAATACACATAAACTGTGGAGGTACAGGTAGTAAGATTTACTGGTTATGATGAGATCGATACTATAATTATTATTTTTCTCGTCTAAGCCTGTTGTAACTGAGCGTAGACATTGCTTCGATATATTCCAGTTGCTCTATTTCTATCTTCGTTGCTCTAGTTGCAACTCGGTAGCGTCTAAGTTTCGATCGAGAATTGACATTTCCTTACAGACTTGCTTAAAACTTGCTTAAACTCTACGAAATACTTGTCGGTTTACAACCAATTTGGTTACGATTTAAGTGAGAAAGTGGTACAAAAATTTTAGTTTTTTCAGAATAAAAGCAGCAACTTAATTCGATATTTTCATCACATCGTACCTAATAAAATTGTATCTAAGCCTAGGGGTAATCTGATAAATTTTTGCAGATTGCTCTTTCGAAGTTGATCGGATTATCTATTGTTGAAAGCCTGGGAATGTATGCCATGTCATGCCCATTGATAGCACTTACGCTAAGCTTTCAATGTTCAAAGTGCCACGGCAAACGTTATAGTTGGGGAACAAAAGTTACTCCCATGTTTTAATCGTGTTTGATTATGGAATAGTCTTATCTAATTTAACAGGTTTATTTATCCTACTATAATTTTTATTCACTTTTTAACATTTTCAAAGGCTTTTTTAGTTTTGTTTTATTTACATTTGGACGGAACATTTTAGAAGAAAGACCTTTTTTAAAGAAAGAAAACTCATCTATCCACACGCATTCCACACGTACATACTTTCGAGTTTATAACAAGCCCCGAGAACACCGATTTTACCACAGTATCTTAAAAAAATAAATATCGCCTAAAGTAAACTAACCATGATGGATAGTCTCTGTTGTATGCAGAATAAATTATTTAATGGTGACGCTCTCTGAAACATTAATAATGTATGTTAGAGAACAGCTTAGCTTTATTTAGATTAATCATCATCATAATTTTAACAGTCGGACGCCTAAGGCTAAAAATAAAAACAAAAACTATGGCCTACCTCAAAAATGCTCAGTTCTTTATTTAGATTCAGTCGTTTTTTCAATTACAGTAAAATTCTAACAATTAGCATTAGTTTTATACTGTCTGTATCGATCCTAAGCATAATGCTGAACCAATCTATGTATGTAGGTATATTATATTAAGTATATCAGAAATCTAGCACCCGTAACACAAGCTTCGAGCTTACCACGGGGCTAGATGTCGTTGTGTAAAATTGTCCAGTAATATTTATTTATTTATTTAATATAGGTAATTGGCGGTCTACTGTATTCATTTCTATATGAAACCTGACCAAATAATTAACTAATTTCAGTAAAACATGTACCTAAATCTCATCAACGGAAAATCATAAAATTGTTATTGTCGTAACAGTTCGATTCATCGCGCTGATGATGAGAGGTCTTAAAACAACATAGTTTTTTAATGTTTTTTTTTAACCATTTTTAACGTCTCATTTTTATTGTATTTATTGATTATGATGCGTCAACAGGTTACTGGTGGGTCAAATTAGTGGGACCACGAGTCACGACCCAGGTTATGCACTATTACATGAATAAAATTTCTTAAAGACTAGACAAAATATAAATGCTAACATCATTATAGACACATTTTATTTAACGGGTACATTTTATTTTTATTTATTTGGAAAACCAACTATAATAAATAGAATCTTAACTAGTTATAACTATTTGTATGACGTGCAAATATTTGTTCCGCGTGTCTGGGTGTTATATATGTATAATAAAAAATATCTATCTATGTATGTATATTCTATTAAGTATATCAGAAATCTAGAACCCGTAACACAAGCTTAGAGCTTATCACGGGGATAGATGTTTCTGTGTGAATTGTCCAGCAATATTTATTTATTTACATAGAGCCAATAGGTTGTTTTAGTAAACAAAGGCATGTAACAGATGTTATGTTGTAGGGTCAAACATCAGTCCGCAAGAACACCTACTCGCCGGTGTGGAACGAGCAGATCACGTTCACTGAGATGTTCCCGCCGCTGTGTCAGCGCATCAAGATGCAGCTGAAGGACCGCGACGCGCTCAATCACCAGAACTCTAATGTCATCGGCACGCATTACATGGATCTCAGCAAGATATCCAACGATGGGGAGAAGGGTAAGTGATAGCACGCCATAGCAAGATAATCAGTAAAAGAATTGTACCTACGTATTATTATTTGCACTAACTGTACTAAAATGCATTTAACTACATATATAAAAAATTTGGGCCGAATGCGGAGATAAAAAGTGGGACGGAAGCGGATTTTTTAATATAAATAATAGTTAGGGCCGATTTTCGTATGCGGGCCGAAACTACGGGACGAATGTGGACTAAATCAATTTAACAATGGGGAGTACTGGGCGAAAAGCTTATGTAAGTATAATCAGTAACAAAATCGATTCCAGCCCGTTTCTACCGACCTTCTTCGCAAATAACTACAAAATCTTCCGCTAACCATACATTTCACCTGGTTATAATGTAGACTCACACGCGTTTGTTAATAATTCAACTCATCAATAGCAAACCTATTAGCAGTTTCGGAGTTGAGATAGGGGTAGGGTAAGGTAAGCCCAAAAGCGCCGGAATTATAACGCCTATTCATCATAAGACAATACGCGTCAATTTACAAGAACAAGGCTAATCTAATTATATTTTTGATAAATGAAGGATATAATCTAACTGAGAGAAAAATAGGATAATTACCGCATACGTTTATTTATTAGAGGTACTTTGGAGGAACAGTGACGGATTGGTACGTTTAGGTTATCGTCGTCTAACAAATACGTCATGTGAGGAGGAATAAAAGTCATATGAAGAGAAAAGTGGTTAAGTGAGATAGTGTAAATGAAAAGATGTTGTACAATTCAAGCAGAATAGGTACCTAAGCCTCATTGTTTTTTTATATACACACAGCAACATACCCCGTGGAAAGTTCGTTGTGTTACGCCTTTCCACGGGCGGGTTACGGGTGCTAGATATCTAATATACTTAAAAGAATGTACATACTACATAGATAGATATTTTATATAACATAGAAAACACCCAGCACACCCGGAACAAATATTTGCAGATCGTTCTAATTTTTATTCCGAGGCGGGAATCCAAACCGCAACATCTTACGTCGCTGGAGGACCTTCGCCCGCTGCGTCACAGAATAATGTTTCAATGTAGCTTTGTTATTACCCAACTTGGTGTCTTTGATAGAGAACATAATATATCTTCGTACTTAATCTGGCTACTCTATTTGGTTAGATTCTTTAAGACTATCTCCAACACCAAATTATTACTGTTAGGTATATTGACGTTGTTGCTTGAGTGAATGTGCTGAGTTAATTCAATTTAAACACACTGTGTGCCTGTTTCACCGGTTACAGACATAATCTTCAGATAGTTATCTGATAGATATCGCAACCAAAAGTGTAGTTTATCTGGCAGATAAGTTACGGTTATAGGCTATCTTATAAGTTAGACTTCTATAAGTTGTATTTTATGGGAAATTATTGTATATTACATTAGCCCTTTTGCCTGTTTATAGTATTTTTTTAGTATTAACCTTCAATTTTCGCATTTATTACGTAATTAGGTAGTTGAAAGCTTTGTTTGCCTACTCTACCAAAGGTCACTGCGTTTGCTCTACTGGTAGTAATTATTCAATTTCTAACTAATTTGGACTGGGGCTGCAGAGAGTAATTGACACTGACACTGTCCAGAATGTAATTTCATTTAGAATCTACTCCTATCTCAGTATTCAGTATGTGTACCTATTTCAACCTGATACCAAATATGGATTAGTTTTGTGTTGACGTAATTTGAATAGTAATTTCATTATCCTTGTTTATCTCATATCAACTATTTAATGACGTTCGCCTGCGGCGCAAGAGATTGCGGATTCGATTCCCGCCTCGGGACAAAATTTTGTATGATTTGATACTATATTTTACGGGTGTTTTGGTTGATATCTTTAATGTAATATAAAATAAATGTATGGTATTAAGTAGGTATGTCAGAAATTTAGCACCCGTAACACAAGTTTTGAGCTTACCACGGGGCTTGATGTTGCTGTGTGATTTTTTTATCTGCTTAATCATCAGATTATTATGCACCGTTGGTATCATCAAATGTTTTTGATGTCAATTAATGATCACTTATTTTTGCGAGGCTGTTCATAGTCATTCATATATTTATGCGGTTGACTGTAAATAGAACGACGCTGCTACCGTCTTCTACTACATAAATCCCTTAGTTTGACGTCAACCGCGAACCGCAACATCTCTACTGATGCGGTGGTTATACTAAGGCTGCTGTCCTCCGTACATGTTGGTTATTTAAAAATTATTTTAAAATTTGGATTTTGTTAAATAAATAAATTTACTTACTTAAATTTTGTTTGTCCATTATCAGGTTTTCTTCCAAACTTCGGTCCAGCGTATGTGCACCTTTACGGTTCAACTCGCGACTATTCGCTGATCGACCAACATTCCAACCTCAACGACGGTATGGGGGAAGGCGTTGCTTACCGCGGAAGGTGAGAGTAATTTATCATACAATTTTGTATAACTGAAATGAAATGAATTAAATTTCAGCCTTCCACTTATTTCGCTACAAACTTACAAGAGTGCCATGGTTATGCTTATGTCACGGTGTTGAGCACAATATCGTGGGCTCGAATCCCAGTTTTTTTGTTTTAGTCCTGTAAGAAATAATAGGTACATTAATAATTAATCTTATCTTATTAAGAAACTTCTGAAGGCACACCCTACTTGCAGGATATTGATCTCAGTCCGCACTGAAATCATGGACATACTGGAATGTCCTCAGTCCACTGAAGTGGAGGTGGAGAGTCTACCGCCCGTCACTGACTCGGTTCTGGGAAAGAACGAGGACTATTTCCTATTCTGCAGCGTTTTCGAAGCCACTATGATCGACAAAAGACTGTCTGATAAGAACTTGAGCTTCGAATTGAGTATTGGGAATACTGGGAACTCTATTGACGGGAGTGTGGACGCCATGAAGAAACCGAAGGATTATTTTGTGGATGATATTGGTAAGCCATAATTATTTATGATTACTACTACTATAATTAGGTAATTTATCTAACAAAGTGATGTGTATAAAGTTAGGGACGCATCACAATTTTATTTTGCCACAAGATATACCTCCACCTATAGAAAAACTTGTAGAAGCTATCTCGCAATGTATCTGGCACGATATATCTAATTCTAGATCTAAAAGATCTCATGAATGGGTTCTATTGGAGAGACGAGTGCCCAGTAATGGGAGTTAATATGGCTTTTATGAGGGTACCTATAATTAAAAATGTATTATCACTTTCTCTCACAGACGATCTAAAAGTAGATACGGGATTCTGGGCCAGCAGCACCCCACCCGTGAAGGCATCCTCAACAGACAAAGTGTACTACTATCTGCCCGTGTGGGACCACAAGCAATGCATGCAGGTGCGCTCCGTGTGGCCCGACCACCGCCGGCGCATGTACAACTCCAACCTCATCGCTAATATCATCGAAGTTTTTGTAAGTTGCTTTGTGATTCCTTAGTATTATTGTCATATGTTTTTGATTAAGGTGTTTGGCGTAGGTACATTAATTGGTAGGTAGAAGTTAGCTCTATCCAATTTCACGTGATAAGAAATAGGATAAATGGATATTAAAGAAAACTCTACATTGTTTAAAGTGGGAGAAAGATGTCTATAAAATTTAAGGTGTCACTTTATTTTTGACAGGCCAATTTTTAAATCATCATAATTATATGGTTGAGCGTAATTATATGTTCTGTGGTTGAGCTGATATTACTAAAGGTGCACTCAACTTTCTTTTAAAATAGAACTATTCCGTAAGCGGCAAGGCTACATCAATTAAAAACTTTAATGTTTATCTCTTTAGGAGGAAGGGCTGGCGGACGCAGAAGTATCACTAAACCACGAGAGGCACGACGCCTGCCTTCTCATCCTGAAGTCCACGTTAGAAGCCGCCAGCAACTCGTGCGCTTCGTACGTGCGCCACATGACCAACGCACCGCCCCTCGGCAGCACGCGCCTCGACCGCGAGCGGCTCAAACTGTGTCTGCACGAGCTCGTACGTATCACTGTACAACTCCTGCGCTTCGTACGTGCGCCACATGACCAACGCACCGCCCCTCGGCAGCACGCGCCTCGACCGCGAGCGGCTCAAACTGTGTCTGCACGAGCTCGTACGTATCAGAGGGAAAGCGAAAGTCCATTATACCCAGAGGAGTTGAGTGTCTGCACGAACTCGTACGTATCACAGAGGGAAAGCTAAAGTCCATTATAGCCAGAGGAGTTGAGCCACTAGCATAGTATGGAGGTGGTCCACGTACCTGATGGTCATTCAAGAGTCAGTATCGCCTTGAACTCCAATAGACGATAAGACTATGTTATGTCCATAATCATGTATTCATATGATAATATTACAACACAGCACATCCTGACTTCGCGAGTTTTATTTGTGGCATATATCTATAGGCTGTAATGAACAAAAATACTAATAGACCAAGAGCCTGTGATGGCCAGACCTTCCTTTAATTCACAAGCGTGAAAATTCTTTCATGTGTATGTCTAACATAGGTAAGAATAACCCCCAAACATGAAACCTGGATCGTGGTTCCTTTGGGAGATAACAGGTAAAAGGTTGTTATCTCCCAAAGGAACCGCGATCCAGGTTTCATGTTTGGGGGTTATTCTTACCTATGTTAGACATACACATGAAAGAATTTTCACGCTTGTGAATTAAAGGAAGGTCTGGCCATCACGGGCTCTTAGGTTATAAGTAACTCATGCACAGACGGGTGTACAGATGACAGATTTAATAAATCCAACTTTTATTATAGTTTTTGTATCGTTTGCGCAATCCAATTATAGAATTTGTCAGAATTCAAGCAGGTTACTTATATCTTATGCCCTAATAAAAAATTCTTGACTGTATGTATTTGAAATAATCGTAGTGATTGTCAAACGTAGCAACAATGTATAGTACCGGTGGAGAGGCACCCTTAGCATCGTTAGCCCTTCAATTATCGTGTTGTGTTAGCCAAAGGTGTTTATCGTAATGGCGGAAACGGTTCACGTCCTGAGGCACTACGGTTCAATGCTTATTCGTTTAGAGTACCTACAGAATCGAAATATAATATATATTCAGTAGCGCATTTTCTTCAGAGATCTGGGTGTCAAGTACCTACCTATAAGTCTTTTTCGAACTCGAAGAAAAAGTAATCGTCAATCTGTATACATAGTATCAACACAGTGCCTGGGAACATCCAGTATACAGAGGTTTTTCTCATGACGAGAGAGATTTAGGCTAGTGAACAAGTCGTCCCTTAAACTTTTTAAATTTCTCAGATAATGGTTTCCTCGATGTTTGACTTCACCATTAAAGCATGTGTTTCTGAAGCGCTTAATACATTTTGCACAAAAAAGGCAGTTCAACAACTACAGGTCAATTTTTTCAGAAAATACAGAGCTCAACTCTAGATTTTTAATTTTGGCGGGGTTTCATAGTATTACCTTCAGAATTAAAGTGAAGTGTGTCCCCACTTGTTATTTTATACAAAATAATGATAGTACTTATGTTTGTCTGAAGGGTCAACTGACGGTGCAGCTGAAGAACCTAAAAGTGCTGGTCACAAAGCATTCACTGAAGGACCGCCTACGCACGGCTCACTCACATCTCAACAAGCTCAGGCACCTCTGTGAAGATGTAAGTCCTAGAACATCACTAATAGTATTGTATAGAAATCTATAAAGAAAAGAAAGTCGTGTTAGTTACACTATTTATAACTTAAGCACGGCGGAATGGATTTGTCTCAAAATTGATGTAGAGGTAGAGGAGCTTAGAACCAGGAAAAGGACATAGGGTACTTTTTACCGCGGGAAATCTGATGTAACGCGGAAAGTTAGTAACGAATGAAATAAAAAATCTTTAATAATAACAAGACGTTTTTCTGTAAGCGTACTTTGCTTGTAGGAAACACATTATTTCCACGGATGGATTAATGTTTCAACTCTACATTATCCAATGCGAAATAAGCAGGCGCAGTTATCAACGGGACTCTGTTAGTACCTTATAAACTACATCAACCAGATGATGTTTTAATTCATTCACTAATAGAGAGATCTAACACATTAGCTCTATCTTGCATCAGGACATTATCGTATTCTCGGGGGAAATCCTTGGAAGCAAGCCAGCAACGAAAAACAATAGTTTTTTGGTTTATGTTCGTTCAGTCTTTCTTATCATATCACGGTTTACTTTTGAATGAGTTTGTCATGTCAATAACACAAGCTTCGAGCTTACCACGGGGCTAGATGTCGCTGTGTAAAAATTGTCCAGTAATATTTATTTATTTATTTACTTAATACAAATAACAATCTAAAAATTGATGGGAATAGAGGTTTCGGAGAAGAATAAAAAAGTTTATATTATCAACAATAAAATTTTGACAGTATTTTCACTTAGATGGTTAATGGCCTCATATTAGAGTGGGCTTGATAAGCAAAAGACGCGGGTTCGAGTCCTGCCAGAGACGAAATTATGGTTTGAAATTTTTTAAATGTTCAACAGTGAAAATGTTATTTATTTTAGCCCCAGCACTCTATGCCAGATGTTTTCATCTGGCTAATAGGCAACGGCAAGCGGTTGGCTTACCACCGTGTCCCAGCGAGGGAAATAATTTACTCCGATGTACCGGACGAGACAGGCAAACATTGCGCCAAAATGCAAACACTCTTCCTGAAGGTAACAATGCAATTACAACTCAAACAACACATTAATAGAGCCCTGAGTATCCTCTTCTATCTATCTACATTTAAAGTAAACTTTAGTAGTAGTGGTGATTATACCAAATCCCCAAGATTTAAAATGGGTTATACTGTATACTGTCGAATCCGATATTTTGCTGCTTGCTTCGACTTTTTAATTGCTGTCCGATTTAAACTAAATTGGAATGGAAACTTAGTTCACTTGTTTTTTTTAGGTTTTAATTAATAGTATGAATTAAATATTGAATATAGCAATCAATTAGTTACAGATTTTAATTTTAATGTAATACACTGATCTTGAGAAATAGTTGTTTGTTATTAATGCCCTTCGTAGTTAAAGTTTCAGGCGTAGGGCTGAGAACATATCTGAAAGGTCGTCCTTAGGGAGATAAACACAAATTGTTTATGCGAGGAAACCTTGATAACGAATAAAGCTATTCGAAATAGTTACCTACCTACTGTTTCAGTTTATCTTACAATTTTAGAGAAAATACGAACATACCTACATTTTTATTTTAAATTGCTCGGATCTTACTCGAATTTGCGACTGCACAGTATCATTATTACAACGAACCACGTAGGTATAATTTCTGCTCTCATTGCTACAATATAAGTCTAAATAGAGCATAAACTAAATTATCTCCTTTGTGGCGCAGCGAAGGTTTGCCTGTGACAGAAGCAGGTTATATTCCCAAGGCAAGGGAATCAAACACGCAACATTTGTCGTAGGAAAACATTCGCCTGTGCCACAGGGCACAGACTACAGACGTTATGTTCTAGTCAAAATACATCGCCAAATTCTAATCTCTTTTCTATACATCCAATGTTTGCCTGGAAGAGATTGCTTTTAGCGATAAGGCCGCCAATTGTCCCATTATTACTTATTGTGTTTCCCACTTTTTATGTTATGTTATTAATGATGTACAATAAAGTAATTCTATCTAACAAAATGGGTCTTGAAAAGTACTTTGCCGTATCACTGTTACACTGTTACAACTGGTTACAACTGGTTACAACACAAACGAGCGCGGGAAGTACGTCTCAAACCCCATAGTGTACCTACTCTTAAATTTTAATATAGATATAATATCTCAATTAATATAAGTACCTAGTTCTAAGCACTGTGGATTTTTTGTGTATGTTTTTTGGATAAATAAATTATTCTTATTCTTATTATCTTTTCAATAAAATCCTATAAATCTCCAGTGGCCTGGTAAAAAGGCGTCGATGCCGAGTGGCTGGGCGATCCCCGCTAAGATCTGTGCTTACCTGTGGCTGGGTGCGGCGCGCGACAAGGGACACTACCCTGACGGACTCCCGCCCGGCTACGAGCTCGCCAATGAGATACGGAACGCACCTCTCAGGCACTCCATCGCTCCGCAGACCATATTCTACGCAGAACGACACGTATGTATAACACTATCTAATATTGACGAGACAAGGGACACTGCCTTGCTAAACCATTTTATAATTTCTTTTTTTATTCAAGTGATGACAGTTTATGATAGGTTTACACAGGTCATTGTAACATTTAATCGCATGGACTCTATTGTGTTGTGTGTCTTATTTTAATAGAGAGTATACCTATATAAAATGTTCATATCTTCATCACTTTATCAACATGTTTAGACTTTATAAGCATATTGATTTTCAGAAATTCCAAATGCGAGCCTACATTTACCAAGCTCGCTCACTGATCGGGTCCGACGCCTCAGGCCTCTCCGACCCCTTCGCCCGCATCATAATTGGAGACCAATGCCAGACTACTCAAGTCATCGACCAAACCCTCAGCCCTACTTGGGACGAAACTCTCGTCTTCGAAAACATCACACTCTACAGCTCCATAGAGAACATAAAGGCTGACCCGCCTACAATCGTTATAGAGATTTTTGACCAAGATAGTGTTGGCAAGTCAGAGTTCATTGGACGTACGGTAGTAAAGCCATTCATTAAATCTCTCGAAGATATCCGCGATCGACCCCCTTGTCTACCAGCTTTAGAATGGCATGATATTCGCCGCGGTGATGATAATGCTGGCGAGCTTTTGGCTACGTTTGAGCTTATGGAGATTTTAAACACAGATGACGATAAAGACAATACTAAAGAACTGCCAGAGCTGCCAAGTCCACGGGCGCCCACGGGTAAGACGCCCTTAGATCTGGAAAATAAGGGACCTATTCTACCGGTCCCACGAGGCATCCGCCCAACGCTATCCAAATATCGTATAGAAGTTTTATTTTGGGGCTTGCGAGATGTCAAACGCGTTCATTTCATGACTGTAGACAAACCAAGAGTCGATATAGAATGCTCGGGGCATACTCTGACCTCGACTGTGATTCAGAATGCAAAACGTAACCCTAACTTCAACAACCCAACCAAGTTCATAGAGCTCGAGCTACCCGACCAGGACGTCTACCAACCACCACTGACTATCCGCGTCGTCGACTGCCGCAGCTTCGGCAGGAACGTCCTCGTCGGAACACACACTATCAACTCTATACAGAAGTACATCTTCACACCGATGAGCAAGCGTGAACGCGAGATCGAGGAAAGAAAGAAGTCCTTAATACAACTTCAGAACGTGGATTTACGAGCCAACTGCATCATCCAAGATGACGTATTTACAATTTCGCATGAGAGAGAGAACATGCCGCTCTTACCGCGTGGTGGTAACATAACGTACGGGTCCAAAAGCGATAGACCGCTGCGGAAATCTCGCAGCTTGGATCGTGGTTTGCGACGAAACTCGCGGAAAAGGAAAGTTAGCGCTGATTCGGTGCTCGCGGAAGATGAGGGAGCGAGCAAGGATTGGTGGACTAAGTATTTCGCGTCGTATGACGTTATGATTGAGGAGATGAAGGAGAAGAATTCGAAGGGGCAGGGAGGGTTGCAGGCCCCGGGGTCGAGCGGTGGGCTGTCTCCAAGGCCGCGGGAGGAGGTGGCCTCGCCGGGACGCGGCGCAAGACGTAAAGTGCCGGCGTCACCGGGAAGGGCTGTGCGAGTTGACACGTCTGCTCCCAAGATCACGGGGCCCATGAAGAAGAATCAGATACCTCTGTCTTCTCTTACAAAGGTTAGTTATTTAATGATTGGTTAATCTTAAAAATAAATCTAATTTAAGGAAAAATACTACTTAGCGTAAAAATACTACTTAGTGTGGAGAGCAGAGATCTTGTCAATACGTCAGGAGACTCGGTTATCATCTTCTATCTGCGGTGTCCGGCACGGTCAGGCCTTAGGAATTACGTATAATCACCACGCATAAAGAGTGTGTTGGTTATTGCATAAATATTATAGATACAACGAAGCCGTTGCACGCCTTCTGAATACACATTAACGACTCCCACGGGAAAACGAATAGACGGGGTGGTATATAATGGTGATTAATATAATTGTTAGGTTGGCACCACACAGCCGGTTGTTAAACATTGTTTGTGTCCGTTGCAGGTGTACCCACACGAGCTGGAAGCGGTACCGGAGTATGAGGAGTTCAAGGAATGGCTGCACACATTCGATTTATACCGCGGGAAGAAGACAGGCGACGACTCTGATGACGAGAGTAGGGTCGTCGGCTCCTTCAAGGTACATTGGAATTGATTTTTTACAGTTTTACACAATTTTTATATTTTATAACAGCAAAAACTATGCATCGGGTCAAGCTGACGTGCTCTGAATAATAATCAGATTAATCGAGTTACGAGTATATCCTAGTTTGTCCCGTTTGATTGCAAAAATTCTGTAATCAAAAATGCAGAAATTCTGCAATCAAACGTATACAATAAAAACAAATTAATAGGCATTGCTGGACAATTCACAAATCAATATTTGACACCGTGGTAAGCTCGAAGCATGTGCTACGGGTACTAGATATCTAATATAGGTACTTATTAAATATCTCATAGAATAATTTGGAACATGGTGATTACCATGCTTTCTAGTTTGGTTGCTGATCGCAGCAAGTTGGTATTATGATAAAGGTTACCAATGAAGGTTTAATATCGAGCAATTAACACTTGCACAAACCAATCGGTGTAGGTACTTATCTCAACTCCAACCGTAAAAAAAGATTTAAAATTGTTTCTAGGGCGCAATAAAAGTATACAAATGGCCCCTGCCAAAGACCATCGACGATTCCACGATCATGGGCCACGACCCCAACTACGGTTTCTTCCAAGGCGTCCCAAACAACGAGCCCATCCACGTGCTAGTTCGTGTCTACGTAGTCAAGGCCACAGACCTCCACCCAATGGATCTAAATGGGAAAGCCGACCCGTACGTAGTCCTAACTCTGGGGACAAAGAAGATCACAGACAAGGAGCATTATGTGTCTAAGCAACTGAACCCAGTGTTCGGAAAATGCTATGAGATTGAAGCGACTTTCCCTCAGGACTCGATTCTGACGATCGCGGTGGTTGATTGGGATCTCGTCGGCTCGGATGAACCGATTGGGGAGACTAAGATTGATTTGGAGAACCGGTTTTATAGTCGACATCGCGCTACTTGCGGACTACCGCAGAAGTATGAAGAGTGAGTATTAAAATTAAATTAGACTAGTCAAAATGTATTTTATTGTAAATATATACAAGCCAATCAAGCTTCCGCGGTTATAGATGTTACTACTAACCTGGTCTAACTTAATTTAAATTTAGTTTAATTTTCCTATTAACCACTAACCTACTAACCCAGAACCGGCTACAACCGTTGGCGAGACTCGCTAAAACCGACGCAAATCCTCGCCAAACTCTGCAAAGACGGAAAACTGGAACCGCCAGTGTATGAGCCTAGCCGAGTGCGTGTCGGCCGCACAATCTTCAACATGCCGCAAGACGAGGAGCTGTTCTCCAACCCGGACTACTTGGAGGAACAGATGGCGCTGGTGGTCCTGCGCCGATGGCACGAGGTCCCGCGTGTCGGGTGCCATCTGCTCACGGAGCATGTTGAGACTCGCTCGCTGTACAACACCAGCAAACCTGGTATGATCACACACGACAATATATCATCATCACAACAAACCATATTACATGCGACTACAAGGCACAGGTCCCCAATAGAACCCGACATTGGTGAGGGATTTGGTATTATCTCCAAGTTTACCATGGGTAGGTGATTGCCATATGATAAGTTAGTATAGTACCTACACACAAGGCGCTGCTATAGTCGTCTTCTAGATTTCTGGATTGTAAGGAAAACCGAAGTGATTTTTTTAGGCATACCTAGTCCAGAAGATTGGGTGATTTGATGATACCAGCGGAAGGAAATAGGTAGGTTCTATTCAATATACTATTTATTTATTTGTTGAATGACATGCAGATTGATCCCAAAGCGTCAAACACTATGTATATACTAATTGTACATACATAGTGTAACTAAAACACTATGTAGCTCGATCGAGTAATACCGTATGTCAGTACTGAGCTTTATTTTTGTTTAGTCTGTGGTCGAATGATTAACAGAGAGAACGGTTTGCTTATCTGTGCTTTGCGAACTCCGTAAACGTCAGTGTCAAAGTCATCAAGCAAGACAGAATGGCCAGTCACGTTCGCCAAAAATAAAAGAAGAAGTTGTTTGTTTTGGTCTCAGAAGATTTTGGTGAAGTGCGGATGTTGCAAAAAATAAAAATAAAAGCAATTTGAGGGTTCTCAGATAATATGCTGTAAACTCGACGTCTATTGGCTGTCCTGTGTCTTCGGAGACAACCAAAATGTGATGGTAGACCGTTGAAAATAGTTATGCTGATGTGAACTATTCTTTTTCTGCGAAATACGTGCCGCGCAAGAACCGGTAAATGAATGCAAAGTATTTACATACCAGGAGCCTAAGGGTCTACGCAGGAACATTTAAGTCCGTAGAATCAGGAGTAACACTACTATTTTATTTATAACTTGAGGACTGCTTGCTACACGTCTGTATTGTTTGCCGACCGGAAGTCGAAAAAAACTAATAAAACTACCACCGGTATTATCATCAGTGTTATTAATTCAAAGGTTTTGTTACATCAGGCATAGAGCAAGGTCGTCTGGAGATGTGGGTGGACATGTTCCCGATGGACATGCCGCCGCCCGGGCCGCCTCTGGACATCTCTCCGCGTCGCCCGCGCGCCTTCGAGCTACGCGTCGTGGTCTGGAACACCGACGACGTGGTCTTGGAAGATGACGCCTTCTTTACTGGCGAGAAGATGTCTGATATCTACGTCAAGGGGTAAGTCGCACAAGAAATAAGTTGCCGGCGTCCGCGCGACGTGGTCTTGGAAGATGACGCCTTCTTTACTGGCGAGAAGATGTCTGATATCTACGTCAAGGGGTAAGTCGCACAAGAAATAAGTTGCCGGCGTCCGCGCGACGTGGTCTTGGAAGATGACGCCCTCTTTACGGGCGAGAAGATGTCTGATATCTACGTCAAGGGGTAAGTCGCACAAGAAATAAGCTGCCGGCGTCCTAGCGCCTTCAAGCTGCTCGTCTTGGTCTAGAAAACCGACGAGACGTGTGACGTGATATAAAAGACGACCCCTTTTTATCGACGATCTCTTTATACTAAAATCTATGATCAGTGTAGGAAAGTGGTGGAATGATTTATCAATAATATACTTATTGTCCCCAGCTGGGTGAAGGGCCCTGACGACTGCCAAAGCACCGACATCCACTACCGCTCGCTGACCGGAGAGGGCAACTTCAACTGGCGCTTTGTGTACCCATTCGAGTATCTAGAGGTAATGATGATGAGTTACTGATCTTGACTTTTGGCCCTAAAGATTCGGAATCAAAATGTTGGCTCCTAAAAAAATACTCAAGTCATAATCTTGCGTTTTATTATATTACTAATTGAACCAGCGGATCGTTTATTCCTTATTGATTTATTATCGGTAATTTTTCTTTCTTCATTTTCTAAGTAAAATATTTACAATCAGGAAAGTCCTTGATTCTTCATCAAAGGTTTAATTAATGTTCAAGGTTGAAAGTGCCACTTTCTGCATGCATAGTACCTAATGTAATCTCGTGTTGATCCTCAGGCGGAAGAGCGTATAGTGACGTCACGCAAGGAGTCTGTGTTCTCGTGGGACGAGACCGAGTGCAAGATCCCGGCGCGGCTTGAGCTGCAGGTCTGGGACGCGGACCACTTCTCCGCGGATGACTTTTTAGGTAACTTTAGCGACCTCTATCGCCACTATTAGAGAAAGCTTTTTAAATCTATATACATGGGTATATAAAAGAAAGTCGTGTTGGTTACACCATTTATAACTCAAGAACGGTTGAATCCATTGGGCTGAAACTTGGTGGGGAGCTTAGAACCAGGAAAAGGACATAGAATACATTTGACAGCCGTTAAATATTATAAGGAGGGCGAAGCCGCGCGGCGGAAAGCTAGTAATTTATAGATTGCAGAAAGTCAACCGCGTTCACTAAAATACACCACACTAAATCGCGTAAGCGTAATTTGCACGCAACTTATCCCATAGGTATAAGTTCTCAACAATGGTCGACAGGTTGGTACAACTTGATATGTTTAAAAAATTATGAGACTTTTTGCAGGCGCTTTGACACTGGATTTGAACCGGTTCCCGCGCGGTGCCAAGACTGCCAAGCAATGCACGCTGGACATGATGGGCACTGATGGAGAGGTGCCTCTTGTCAACATCTTCAAACAGGTATATCTATAACTATAAATCCACCTAGTGTAGAGTACTTCGAGGCAGAGGAGACGGTAGAACATGTACTACTACATTGCACAGCCACTGAAGAGGCTAGAAAAGAGACAGGGCTAAGGCACCTTATTGATGCGGTAGCGCGGTCGTCATCCTCAGATATGCTGAAACATATTTGTAAGAAACCAAAGGTCTTACTCCGCTACATCAAGGAGTTAGGCTGGTTAGGACCGACTTAGGCAAGGGGACAATGTACAATATGCTCCATAGCGAGACGTCAGTGCAGATCCTAGTTCCCCCACAACAAATTGAAATTAGTGTAGAGTAACACACTGCACCCATGGCCATGAAAGGTTTTGCTTCCAATCCAAAATAAAATGATAAGTTATTTTGTACTCATAATACTACATAATAACTTTTTTGCGTAAACTAACAAAAACACTTGACCATAGAAACGCGTCCGCGGCTGGTGGCCGTTCTACATCAAACGCGACACTGAGGAGATGGAGCTGACTGGTAAAGTGGAGGCTGAGATCCACCTTCTGACGCGCGAAGAGGCCGACAAGATGCCGGCCGGGCTGGGCCGCTCCGAACCCGACCCGCTGGAGAAACCCAAGTCAGTATACACAACAACTAACCCCTTAGTTCGAAATCTATATCAAACAGGACACTAACACCCATATTCTTAGTCGTTTCCTCATAATATTCCTCCACTCAAAAATAAACAAGCGTTGATCGTCGTGGTCTTGTAGGAGTTTCAAGGTTGGTTATGGTTATATTATATATATAAGGTACCTTACGTTTGACAGTTCCCACCTTATCTCGAACTTGAGGTGAGCTGAAAAAAAATCTTAAGTGGAGGACGTTTTTGTCAGGTAGCTCAGATACGAATTTGCTCAAGTGAGGTTGAGTTGAGTGGAGTAAACGACTAAGAATATGGGTGTAAGAGCTCTGCCTCACTGGGACGCCATGGCGACGTAGCCGGCTACGTTACCAAGCAGTTAATATGGAAATGTATGTTACCTAAGTTACTTAACTCACTTGGAGACGGTGTGGCAACGTCGCCAATTTGGAAGCGTAGCAACAAGCGACATCTCCCTATGAGATGCCATGGCCACTCGACATGGCGACCTTCGGTTGCCAGAAGTAGCCTTGCGACGCCGGCGACGTCGCCATGGTTTCCTAGTGAGGCAGAGCTCTAAGAGATAGAGCTGACTTGGAAAGTGGAGGCCGAGATCCAACTTCTAGCGAAAATTCCGACAAGATACGATTCGAAAATGGAAATATTATCAAGATATGTTGGCCGCTATTAGCTCACACAACCCAAAACAAAAGTCTGTTTATTTTACGTATATTGTCTCTATTCCTAAATTACTCTTTCTGTACTTGAAAGTTACTGATAAAGGTTCTTTGTTGCAGCCGGCCCGACTCATCCTTCATGTGGTTCCTCAATCCCCTGAAATCGATGCGGTACATCCTCTGGCACAACCACAAGTGGGGCATCCTGAAGTGGGGCTTCATTGTGGCCGTGTTCGTGGCGGGCGCTCTTCTCATATACGCCTTCCCGGGGTACATCGTCAAGAAACTGCTTGGGGCTTAGGTACCTAAAGATTGGATATGATTACCAACTATTACTACTATGAGGTCGTCACTAGCAGGAAGGTCACTAGAGTCATATTGTAAGTTACTAATCTTAACTTAAAGGGATCTAACTTTAACCCTATAGAATAGAACATATCGTTTTATCGGTTGATTAGGTATGCGAACGAAAGGGTACTTAAATGGAGGGCACAAAATACTAGTCAACTTTGAAAGTTTAAAATTTAAAACGCCCAATATTATATTGATTAAATGATTACATTACATAATATATATTGCTGGACAATTCACACAGCAACATCTAGCCCCGTGGGAAGTTCGAAGCCTGTAAATGGGTGCTAGGTTTCTGATATAATTCATAAAATTAACATACATTTGTCCCGAAGAATTGAACCAGCAACTATTTGCGTCGCAGTAGACCTTAGCCCGCTGCGCCAAAGAGGTCGTCAGAGGAGGATTATTGTTCTTAGCTTTGATAATTTTAAATTATAGTTAACTTTACACTGTTTGAATCTTACTTTGGTTCTTTCGACGTTAAAATTATGATTGTAGTCTGTTGCTAATTTGCGCGACCTATTTATCAAATCTAACTATACTTGCTCAAGCTGTGTTGTGTTGTTTAAAGATCTATTTTGAATTGGAATTTGTCTACACGTCTAGTGTAAGGTGCATGTAGAGCTAAAAGTCCAAAGGGCGTTACAAAATTTAAAACCAAACATATCATGTTTAGGAAAAGCCTTTTCATTACAGGACTTGAGAGGAACCTTTGCAATTATAAATCTATTTGGCAAGTCTCGAAGCTGTGAATATTTAAGGAGGTATATTAAGATCTATGAGATGAAAGTGATGGTCTGATAAGCTGATTTCGCTTGTAATTTATAATTGCGCCTTTGTGTAAGTACTAGGTAACACCTGGTAGATTAGTGCAGACGGCAATCGAGGGTTAGAGATGGCTCCTGCTGTCATAAAATCTTTATGATTATGACAATGTATTTAAAGTGTAGGAAAAAATTATTGGGCTCAACAAATCTTTCGCTTGTGACCAAAAAGTTAGATATTTTTGCCCACCATGTATTGTTGATGGGTATTAGTAAAATATTGTATCGAACATGGAATTATACATATGGATTAAATGTTAGTAAAATAAATGTCATACTTCTTTTCGAGAATCTAGTTAGTTACTACCTATCAGCTGTAGTCTTAAATCAGTTAATATAATCAAGTTGGTTGAAATCTCTTTTTTCAAATATTTATTTATTGATTTTGTTTATTATATACCTATAAATGTAGGTATTCGTATTCTATTGGTATAAAATTTATGTTTAGAGTAAGATTTTCGTTTAGATATTTTATTTACAAATTCAAAATTTAAATTTCTCATTTAATTACAAATATAACCTATTCAGACATTTTAGTACTTTTTATTTAGCAAAACCATCAACTGAATGTCACTTTTGTATAAGCTTAGTTTTCCTTATGGATAAAGAAAATAAAATGTTTCTTTTCACTGTTTCCATACTGAAAGCTGAAAATACTTACCATCATTATATTACCTAATATTGGCCTAAAATAATTCTTTAAAAAATGTTCTGTACCCATGTCTTAGTAAGTGTTTTAACTTGAATATTATTTTCATATAATAATATAGATATAAGAAATTAACTGTTTAGACATATAACAAATAGATACGCCATTATTAACGCAATTGTAATAATATAAAAGTGTAACAATTTATTGTGGACCGCGGCATAATAGTCTTTCTTATTCCAATACCCCGGCCACTTTTGGAAGCTATATAATATTTTTTATTTGATATATAGTTTATGTTCTAAATTTCCTTATTGGTATGATGCTTCTTATTCAACAGAAACATAATCTCATCAGTGCTCGTATCAAACATCAAATCTAAAAAAAATACGCACTAAGTTAAAAAATTCCGCTCAATTTTATCTTATCTTTTATAATCTACATTCTGATAAAAGTATATGTGCTTCTTGTAATACATGTTGGTATCAATATGGCTAAGTTAATGTATCCTTTATGTGTACCCATAGAATCTAGACACTAGTGTCATTTAAGTTAAGTAGTACTCTACTATAATATACTATATTGATCATACTTATCACAGTAGGAATATTACATGTCTTATCTTATAATCACTATTAACCACTTTAATATTATTAAAGTTAACAGTTACTGTTAATCATGTACCCGTTAAAAATCGAATTACTTTGGTTTTAGTAAAAACGCCGCCTATTTTGATCTAGTCAAGTTTTCGAAGTAATTATTACAAATACTTATACAAATATTTCCTTATTTGATCTATGGTTTTATGATAATATGCAGACAACGGGTAACTTTAATATTTTAGAGGAATTTCTACTTGATGTACCTAACCATGGTCGTTATTAAGTTATTGTGGCATAAAAATTGTAAACGATATTATTTTGTGAAGAAATCTTAATAAAGTTGCTTCTCCCAAATGCGTTTTTATTTACCTCAAGATCTGCCACCTAGTTTGAACCTGTAGGCATATAATTATCTAAACCTAGGTATAAAATCGCCGCGCCGTCGAGATTTGAAGTTTTATTTTTAACTGTATTTTATCGAACAAGGAATAAGTAAAATGGTTGAGGTAGGTAGGGTAGGTACTATACCTAGGTTCTACATTTAAAAATAAATAATATTTTGATATTTATATAATTTAAAGAAAATAAATTACAAAACATGTAGGTAGGTTGGTTATGTTGTAGTAATTACCTAAATGAGAGTAAATTATTGGCATATTGTTTGGTTTAAACTCACATTTTTACACCATAAGTGGGTATAACAAATCTCTACCAACTAAAGTCTATTAGGTATGTATATTCGATGGCGACAGCCGCAGTACCGACACTGGTGGCAGCGTGTCTGCCTCGGTGTTGGCCACTTGAGCTGTAGTAGTCAGCTACGACACCGGCGGCATCTGCCGCGTGGCTGCCGGCGCCGCCGCAGCCGCGAGCCACGCCGCGCGCTCGACATCGTCCCTAACGACGCGCGAGCCATCCAACTAGAACTCTGCGATCCCTTACGCTCCAGAAAACCCAAAGCAGTCCCGTTCTCCAATATACAATCCATCACCCACTCCATGTCATCTCCATCATGCTTCATGCTCATACGTAGATGCTTCAGGATCTCACTGGCAGTGGCACCACTTTTTTTCTTTTTTAAAAATGTCATAATAAGTTTGCCTGCAGGCTTTGTAGCGTCTTTTAATTTTAATTCGGTATCGGTTGGTGAGTCCATTGTTTGGATGGATTTTCAGGGTAATTCTGTGGGTTTGGCTACACATTAAAATTTTCACATTTATTTACATCTATGATTAGCAATAGGTTTTGAATCCGTTACCAAAGAGCAAAGAGAATATAATCACTACGTTTTGTAACTGTAACTAAGAAGGTAGGTAAGTACTTAAATTTTTTTTGAATTAATGACATTTATTTTACATTTGTGCTAAATTAATCTAGGTACCTCAATGATTTTTTATAGTACATACTATAAAAAATAATTGAGGTACATACCTAGTTGAACGCAAAATCTTCGGGTCATACCAATGATTTTATATAGTACTTATAAAAAATCATTGACTTACCCTATCTACCTACTATCTCAAATTCAAATTCAAATTCAAATAACTTTATTGTTCACATGTTACATATAAAGGTCTTAATACTAGGTGAGATCAACATGGACCCTGTTAGGGCACTACAATATTATTATATTAATATAAAAAATCTTAATCTAAGGTAACATTGTTATAATATATAATGTTTATTTATTTTATACTCCTACTATAATAGAACCATCATCAAAAAATTCTTGGAGGGAATAGAAACAATTAAGAAGAAGATATTCTTTAAGAGATTTTTTAAATATATGAATATTGTCTTGTTCTTTAATATGTTTGGGAATATTATTGTATATTTTTACACACATTGCATGGGGGCCGGAATGAAACATAGTTAATTTGGAAAAAGGAATGGTTAATCTATTATTTTGTCGTAGGTTCTGTGGTCTATGGTATGTAATAAATAGTTGATGATTCTTTTTAACAAATATACATATTTCTAATATATATATACATATAAAATTTAAAATCTTTCCCTTTATAAAATATTCTTTGCAACTTACACTATTATTAATATTAAAAATTATTCTAATACATCTCTTCTGCAATACAAACAGTTTATGTGAGTCTGTGCTATTACCCCAAAGAACAACACCGTACTGTATCTCATACATACTCTAATAATTTATTATATCGAGAGTCATAGGTAACAATAAGGTTGGTGTGTATGTTTTGTAACAATTAGATATAGGTATAGTAAAACCATTCTAAAAATGAACTCCCCTCCACAAAACCGTGATGATTTCAACGTGTGAGAGGAAATACAGAAAAACAGAATACCTACACAGAAAAAAAATACAGAATTCGGTGGAGGGGCGTTCATTTTAGAAATGGTTTTACTATACCTACCTACTTACTTATTTTTTGTCGGGTGTCCTTATTAAATAAAATTTAAAATACCTACATAAAGTTTGTTATTATTAAAGATTAATTAAAATATAAAACTTCTAAACTAATTTATTAATACATAGTCTGTATGGTCAAGAAATTGCGTGCCCAATAAGTAAAACAAAAAAAATGTTTTTCTTCTTCTTCTATATTGTGGCGAACGTATTATCGTTACAATGGCATGCAACTGTGCTTATAAAGGTGTTTTCTGATACTGTCATGTCACAGAGGCAAGTCAATTCAATGAGCCATTAATCAAGAAGAAGATCACAATTTTGTTTGTTGTGAAATGTGAATCGGGTAGATTCGTCGGTGCTTCCTAAATCTTATTAGTTTCCTCGAAATCGTGCTCTTTATCAAATAATAATTAAAATTGCATCACTTTGGGGTAAGTTTTTAAAGCCTTTACATGAAAGCCATCACATATTCCTATGAAAAGCATCAAGTGAATACAAGCGCCAAAAAGCAATAATTCGTATCAGATATTTACCGAACGAATACCTACCTACATTTTGGTATAGTTTGTTTCTTGTGTTCGTATTTCTGATGTGTATGGAACAAATAATTAGTATTTATTATCACTTGTGAGATCTTCTCATATAATTTTCTAATCGGAAGCTTTGTTTAATTACCTATCAAGGATTCGAGGGTATTTGGCACACTTATTTTTCATAAAGAACATTGTATTGTAAAATTATGTAGGTACATTGAGTTTTTCGATGGTTATAAAGTAAAAGTTTCTACAATTCTTCTTTTTCTTATCAAAATACTCTATAAACGTAAAATATGCCATTAACTTGGTAGCCTCGTGGTCTCCTCCCATCCACTGTACTCCAGAATTGGTCCAATGACTGGAACTTGTCGAAACAAAACAAAAAAATAGGTAAATTTTTATGAGTTACAACCAAACATAGTACCATACTCATGCTTTTATAAAAATCACAAAGCCACCAACAACCTTCAACTTCTACTATATATCATGCCTTCGGTAGAACAAGGGCCAATAAATAAAAGCACATTAGCATACCCAAGTCATTGTTCGAAAATTTGGTAGATCGGGCCTTGTTCTACCAAGGGTGATGTTGTATCAAACTTGGCTACCACACTTTTGCAAGCTGGATTATTTTTTTGCAAAATTAGAATCAGGGACCATTCAATGTGTAAGTGTGTTCAGAAGAAGGTTCAGTTCACAAAGTCTTTAATTGCCCCAGAAATACTTGTTCAATATGACATGGTATCACTTTTGGTTTAAATTAAAACATTTATTCTCGTAAAGAAATTTACATTTCACTCTATACCCTACATCCATTAAATATCTCCTCTATCTAGTATATATCTCTTATGTATAGAAGATTGATATTGAATAATTAATATTTCTTACATAATGCTTAGTTTTAAAAGTGTTTTTTGTACCATATAGGTATTTATGTTTAATGATTATAGAAATTAATTATATCAGATCATGAAACTATGGAATAATAAATATTTTGTGTTGTTCCAAATATTACTCACCTTTTATGGATATTCAAAGACATAAAATAGAATTTAACTTAAATATGTAATATAATTTTGTTTTTCCACATACATTATACTTTATGTATTTCATAGGAAATGTTACAATTTTTGTTTCTTGGTTTTCTAAAAACTTATAAAATAAAAGAATTAAATGTAAACTTACAGGTAACGCAGCTTTGCTACGGGAGAATAATCGAAACCTGACAACCATTCACTCTTCATCCAATACTTTGAAATAGTAGTAGTTGTATGCAATAGCCATGGCAGAAAAGTGTTACAGACTTTATAGAAAAGGTAAATATATCTCTTTTCTACCTACTATCTAAATAAGTAAAGTTTTCACCAACCTGCACTGGGCCAGCGTGGTAAATTAAGGCCCTGTCTCTCTCCTCAAGAGAGAAGTCCCTGTGTCATAGCTGTAAAACGTAAATAGGGTGCTTATGCTTAATGTCTAAGTAAATTTTGTTTTATTGCAGTAAACGGTCAAACACAACTCAATAACACAAAAAATCAACCTGTTCAGCAACACAGTTCATCATTTGATCCGGGATTCATCAACTATGATAAACCACTTATGACTTGTATAGAAACATTACAACATAACAAACATCATCAGTTTAAAAGACCGGCTGGCAGATTAAACTCAATAGCAGTTCCACTAATGACATACTCAAGCAGTTTAGAGGAGGGCACCATATTTGCGGCAGATGAACCAAAAAATATTGATTTTTCAAAACTACCAAAGTTAAATTGTCAATATGTAGACAACCCAAAACCTGCCAAAATGAAGTACTTGAGGCCAGTAAACTTGAATGAAAAACAGAAAACTATGAAAGATAAAACCATTGATTCCGGTGAAATTGCTCCTTTAGTACCTAAAAAAACTTCAAAACCTGAGAACCAACAGTTGCCAAATACCATTCGTTATAAGAATACAGTTTCACTTAATATGATAATTACTACAAAGAAGCGTAAAATAGATACGCCAATATTGAATAGAGAAGCTATAATCCATGAGTATAAAGCAAAAAGTTTCAAGACAGTTATCAGTGATGGAAAACCGATTGACCCAAGCCCAGAACCTAATGAACCAGAAAAAGGTACTGAAGAAGAGTCAAATGATGAATTCAATTTCGTTGAGAGACCTGCTTATATAGATTATTCGACGTATCCGCCCGACCTTGTTAAACAGGAGGATGCACACACAGGAGGAGACATCCAAGACTCTAGCATACCTCTCATGAATGATGTTGCTAAAATATTCGACGAAAACAGCCCTTTAAGCTACGAACCATCTAATTATGCTTTTATTGATGTGCCTCTACTTACATGTATGGAAATTTTGGAGGATTCTGATCCAACTCAGTGGTAACCTGCATATTTTAAAAGGACAAATTTAAATTTATGGAGGATGTGCGCATTATGCTATGAATCTCTTTCTATGTAAAAAAAAAAAACCACTAATCAGTTTAAGGTTTATCTTAAATTCAATCTACACCGATATAAAGATCAATCGAAGATGTACATGATTATTACCATTGTGTATATCTTCAGCATTCATATCGGGAAAATGAAACTTGCATCCTTATATGGTTTCATAAAACCAGGTTTAACATGCAAGACAGTTGTAAAGGTACACTATTATCTTCAAACGAACTGAATATCTCTAGTCATGCCAGATTAAGTTAAGTTAAAGTATTATTCTTATAGCAACTACTGCAGCCTCATTGCACGGACTATTTCACCCCCTTAAGAGGTGAATTTTCTAAAATATCTCCAAATCTTAAAGTGTCCACTATATTTTAAATTTTACTTCTATGCAAAATTTTAAGGATCTAACTATTATGGTTTAGGCCCTCATTTGAAATGTGAGGACTTGATATGGTTAAGTTCCATTGTTTATTGCTGGACAATATTATGTATGTTATAGATACATTTCTTTAGGTGTCAAATTATAATATCGCACCTTCAGTAGAACAAGGACCGAACTCTTCGAAAAATGACATAGGTATGCCAAAGTGCATTTAAAATACAATCACTTTGGCACACTTGAGTAACATTTTATTTTATTATTTCATTTGGTAATTCGGCCCTTGTTCTACCGAAGGTACGATAATGTATTTCTAAAGTGTTATAAATAAGGTTGATTTCTCAAAGGGTTCAAGTTTTACAGTTCAAGATTATAAATATTTAAAAAGATATTTATTATCATGGAAGTTTTACCTTCCTATATATCAATTACTTTCCTACCTTTATTTTTTTAGGTTGAGTAAAGACTTTAACTACCCTTGTGTTTCTAAAGTCTTTATAAATAAGGTACACATACCCCTTGAGAAATCAACCAACCTTGTACTGTAGTACAAGATTATATATAATATTAAAAAATATATTTTTATCATGGAAGTATTTACTTATTTAATTTATTTTATATATTTGAACATGAAACGGGTAACATACCATCATTTAAATGTTTTTGAGTTTTCCGATATTTCGACACTGTTGCAAGCGCCATGTTCACATGTTCAAATATAGTATTTACCTACTTATATATCAATTATTTACTTACCTTTACTTTTTTTAGATTAAGTTAAAACACTTATTTTTGTATTTTTGTGTTTAAAGTGTCATAATATTGTAGAGATAAACCATTTTTAAAATGAACGCCCCTCCACCGCGGTTACACGTACATGCAAAAAGGTGTATAGATACAACACAAATAAATTGATCTTTGTCATTGGATGTTCATTAACGTATAAGCATACGGTATCACTTTGACAGACAGATGAGCCAATGTGTTCAGTAAAGTTGTAGCACGCACACAAGTATAGTGATGCAATAAGTATTTCCTCTCACACTTTGAAATTATCACGGTTTGTGGAGGGGAGTTCATTTTAATAATGGTTTATCTCTACCAACTAGTTCTTGCTCCAAATTCAAAGTGTAGTTAGGATATTTTGTTTTTAAGAAGTCGTATAGAGGGGAACTGATAATGCTATGATTGGGCATATTGTTTAAAATTATGATAGAAAATATTTTTATCTACCGTGATTTGTCAAAATTTTGATTTAAAATTTTTGTTAGCTTAATTTTTTCTATCATGTTTTTTGTTACGCAACCGCATTGTGCGTCACATCTGATTGAAATCATTCATTAAAACAAGTTAGTTTAATAGGGTACCAAATACCTATCATGATGTAACCTACGAGTAGTTCCACAAATCTTCAGCTCCTCTACTAATGGCAGTGATCTCAAAATTATAAGACTTGTTAGTTTAATTATTTTAAATTATTACCCTAACTATTAAGTTGCGAAATTATAAATTACCTACTCACTAAATTATCTTAGAATATAGAATAACCTAAGCTGGAGTCTTCTAAATTATCTACTATTGAGTGTTGCTGTAAACAAGGGATTTAATTATTAAAATAGATTTTATACTTATTTCATATTGTATGTTGATGTATCTTGCATCGATACAGAAGATAACGAGAGTGTGTACCATCTTCAATAATTATGTTCATCATCTTTAAATAAGCGGAGCAGTTTAGGTTTATATATCAATTATTTTCAAAAAGACACTGTGTCACTTGCATCAGAACTATGTTAGCTTAGGAAAATTTTACAGCAATTATTAGAATAGACAAGAAGAAATCTGTTTCAACTTGAGATATTCACAATGTTAGCCTTGTCCCTTGTGTCTACCCCCAGTGTACCCTACTTACCCTACCTTTAATAAGGTAAGACAGTTATAAACTATTTTGTGTGTGTAGAATTGTAGATCATGTATAAAGGATGGTAGGTAACTAGGCATAATAAATAAAACTTTTAAGATTGTCTGATGTTTTTTTAATGCAATTACCTTAGATTAATTATATGTCTAGATAGAGTAGAGTAAAAAAAAAATATAATAACATAAACTTCAATCATAACTTCTATCATAACTATTTTTAACTAAACCTTCTTTATGCAAACATAAACAATTATGAGTGTATTTGCTATGACAGCTCTCATCTTTACTGAAAAATATTTCGTAGGTAGGTTAGGTAGGTAAACCTATTATTTGAGAATTGTGCAAAATTGTTCAAAAGTGTTTCAGAAGCTGAATAGTTTATAAAGTCCAAATGAAAAGTAATAGATCTAGTAAAAAATACAAAATGGAAGAGGATGAACCACCTTCTCCGTCACAGGATGAACTTGGAAATAAAAACGAGGAGATCACGAGATCTACCTCCAGTGGGATTCAAGTCTCTTTGAGCCGCTCCTCGTGTAGTCAAATCGAGAATACTTGGAGACTTGTCATGTCAGTATTCCAGAAAGTAGCTCACCCATTGAACGGCGCCACTGTCGATGACGTCACGCAGTACCTTCAGCACAAATACGGGGATCTGTGGCAAGTTAATACTCTTACAGAAAAGGTACCGATATTTTCTGTGGGTCATATCATATAGGCACAAGTAGAAACATGATCAGACTATCAACTCAGTAAACTTGATTATGATAAATATGATAATGCAGAGTAGATATCTAATTTTATTATTTTTGATATTTTCTTAGTGTTTTGTTTGGACTAGTTTTAAGATATAATATAGGTATGTCACATCTATTATTAATTTTAAATATGAATAAGTAAGATATAACATTTGTGTCATGGAAAATAAAAAAAATGGAATGTAAGTCGACTGTGTACCTATTTAGCCAACACGGCTCCTACTGGCTACCGGCTTAGGTACCTTCTTATTCTATCTGCCTGTTCTGGTTACATATAATGGTATATAATATAAAATTCTCGTGTCACAGTTTTTGATTTAATGTTTCGGCAGGCGGTAGATGTTCTGCAGCGCAGCGTAGCTCTCGGCCTCTTGGAGAAGCGCGGTGATGGCTACATGTACAATTTGATGCGAAAGAGCCGTCACGTGAGGAGCCGCTATCCGCTGAAGAAGCGCAGACGCAGCCCCCTCCACACCCTGCGGCAGTCTGCCCTGCGGCGCGGCCCGCGGCGTCGAGCGCGACGCAGCGTGCGACGCAGCAGGCGCGCCCCCTACCGACGCCGCCGTTTACAATGCTTCTGCTCATCTTTTTCCTGATTTTGTCTAAACATCATACATTCATTTTATTGAAGTTTAGAGATGTACCTTGTATTTCAGTAATAAAGCATATGCATTATTTTTTTAACTTGAGTTTTTTTTTAAGCAGCATACCTAACCTTCTATTATAATTATAATTTAAGACCGTCGTAACATTCTCAAGTCCATAAAACCATTTATTAAATAAATAGTAATATTTTTATTCGCAAAAGGTGGTTTACAAAGAACTTAACTACTACAGTTAAGCTCAGTACTCACATACGGTATTACTCGATAGTTTTATTCGAAGTCCAGTAAAAAATGTGAGTACTGAGCTTTATTTATCTTCTTTTATTTTGGAGAACGTGACTGGCCATTGGGGTTTTGCCGTCAACCGCCATCCATGCAAACAAATACCCTACCTACACGTATGGGTTTGATGAGAAATAATCGAGTTTCAGTTCAAAGTATAGTTGCCCACTATTTTTTATACTATTTTATTTTTGTGTGAAAATCAAAAATCCTTACTCAGTTTCACCTGTAGTACCTATAGCTCATATAGCTTTGGATAAAGGTGGCTCTGACGAAGGACGGGTTCGGTATTTTGCCATTTAGCTACGAAACTTCGTGGAAACCTCGTGCAAGCAGATCTTATTAGGCGCCTTTAAAATAAAGGTAGGGAGGGACTTAAAAATAATAAAATCATTATATAATTAAATCATTTATATTCACAAATTATTAATATTCTTTTTATTGATAGATCCTGAATTAAATACGAACTTTCAGGACATTTCACATATTTACTTATTGATCAAACCATTCTGTAGGCCCTAAAGGCTCTTACAACCTAATCAACATTATGGCTACAAGCTTCATTTCGTAGATGGTCAGTAAGAAACATTTTACAAATATTAAATAATAAAATACGCATGAATAGCCTTAAATAGTATGAGTAGGGAGAAACCGTCTTTGAAAAGAAAAACAAACAACATAGAAACATATAAACAGTGATACAACAATAGGTTAACAACGAGATTTCATGGTAGCCAAATGTTCAAGAAACTGTTTACTTTTTCTTGTGGCATTGCAAAATTATACCTTACCATGACTTCTTAGACTAAATCTTACATAGATTGTATTAATTGACCACTGACTGGACTAATTGTATTTCGGCAAATATAATTGTTAGCTAGTGATATTTATTAGTAAGTAACTTAGTAGACTTAATAAATAGTTATTAACAAAAAGACCATCTACTACAATAAAGGACAATAGGTAGGTAAATACAGCTATGTAGGTTGTAATATCTTAAAGATGTAAATGTACAAAATGTCTCAATACCATCCTAAAACTTGAATTTAATTCATATAATACAAGAACTTTTCTTGTTTAACAATTTTTAAATCTTACTTTTAAATTAAATTAACAGTTTATTGCAATTAACAATAAACTGTTCAATATAATATTAATCATTTCATACATTTTTAAGCTGGCATTGATTACGATTCTAAAACAAATCATTATCATTATAAATTATCTTCAACTTCAACAATAATGGTAAGACATTTGGTCGAACACATTTTATATTTAATACTACATTTATATTTAAATATACTTACTTATCCACAGAAAGCGAACCACCCAGCAAATCACAAGTTTTAATTGTTTCCAAATGTTTATGGACAACATTGTATAAGTGCCATCAATGCATTTTTTACAAAACATTTACATACTAGAATACAATTATTTATTTATTTATTATTATTATTATTTACAAGGTGTTATGAGGCCAACTGGATTATTGATGACATTTAGATATAGAATATAGAATAATTATAGGTACAATGTGTATAAAACTTAAGTATATATTAAACATTTAAGAACACAGACATTTATTGCAACAACATCTTAATAAACAACTAGAAAAGCTTGGATATATTGAAAAAATATGGATGTATTGTGTCAATGTTTTTACTTTTCATTCTTAGTAAAAGTAAATCATCGCAGATAAAGTATCAGTGATTATTACAACTATCGAAGTCTGTATAGAGCTAAATTATTGAACTACATATTTAACAAAACAATAAAATGCAAAGTTCTTAGATCGTTTAACAATTTGAGGACCAGAGTACCTACTATATTTAAAATTTACATTGGAATTAATTACAATATACAAAGATCGTAGATCGCTTAGCAATTTGAGGATCCAGAGTACCCTACTATACCATAAAAATTATTTGAACTCATTACAATTGAAGTTGAATAAAAAATTAAATAATATTAATAAAAAATGAAAAAAATAGAAATAGAGTAGTGCATTAAAATAAAGAAACAGTATAAGTCAAGTGAGACAGATCACTAGTCAAAGTAAGTCGAAAATGTCATAGGGTACTTACTACTTTATCAGGTATAAAACTAATAACTAAACTATAGATATTGCATGTTCCCATGTAACTAACTGCGAGAGCATAATCAAATAAAAAAAAGCAAAATCAAACCACAGTTGTTAAGTCTTGTCTGTGTAACATTTTAAACTATGTTCACGTTAGTCACGAGTTTAGATTGATGACACTTCACAACTTGGCATTATCGTTTGTTTGGTCAGCGGTCGGCGCGGCGGCGGCGGCGGCGGGGCGCGCGGCGGCGGCGGCCCGGGCGCGCGATCAGACCCTATCAATGTCCCCGATGTTGATGCGGTCCTCGGATGCAGTCACCGAGAATCCGAGGATGCGAGCATCCACCTTCAGCATTTTGTTCTTTTTGGTTTTCTTGTTGGCCTGTAAACAGAAATGATCATTGAATAAAAATGAATTCAATAGTTACAGCAGTTAGGCTGGTTACACTCGCTCTGCAGCAGAAGGACAGATACGCAAAATCCCGGAATAGCTATATTATAATGGCTATATTTCTGATATAAGTACCTACTTAATATAATATGCATAGATAGATTTTTTTAATGTAGCTTTGAGTCTAATTGCGGAAAAAGTGAAAAAGGAGTCCCCAAACTAACCTAATAAATTCAATATACTAGAACTCTTGAGTAGACAGATGACTCGGGAGTTCTAGAGTGGCTAGGAGCTCGATATTATTCTATAACTGATAAAATACCTTGGACTTGACCTCAGTGTTATCGGAACCGGAGTTGGTGCGCGGCGTGAGGGCGGCAGCGGGCGAGCACAGGTCGTCCGACGGCGTCACCATGCCAACACGTAACAAGCGAGATCTACAGAAACAGAAAATCACATTTAGCATAAACAGTAAGCACCCATATATACGTTCCCTCACCTCAGTTTGATGAGAGATTAGACTTTAATTCACCACACTTGCCAAGTGAGGGTTGTCTGTATGTCTCTAATGCTTATATCAAAAATAACATTAAAAAATCGCATCAAAATCTGATGAGATTTTTTATGTAGTAATTATGTATTCGAGATTAAATAACGGCTTTAATGGAGTACCGGGGTAACATACCGTCGTTCAAGGAATTGACGTGCGAAATCATTGGCCTCTTTGGTATCGCCGAGGTAGCACTTCACGTAGTCCTTCACCTCGTACGGCGACTCGATATCGCGCAGGAAAGCAACGAATGTCGGAACTGTAATAACGAACTGGATTAGGAACTCCTATAAAGATATTATGTTCAATAATTATACTTTTTACAAAAGGACTACTGAAACTACACTTAATCACTGCGAAACTCATGCGTTATGCTACATTTATCGGCACTCCCTACGTATAATTGTGTATCTGCAAAACACAAATTTGACAGGACAACGTTTTAAAGATTTGAAAATGTTACGAACTTTATGAAGTTGGACAGTTATACGACCAAGAAAACGTACTTAGAGTAGACTTTTTTTTGGTAAGTTTTAATGATAGACTGGCATGTGTAGATGCCAAAAATGCATCAAACGTATGTGAATCTGGCAGTTACACGAAAATACCTAGGGAGTATCTCAATATCGCAGTGTGTTACGGGAAGGATGTTGTGGTACAGTTAAAGTGATGCTTACTATCAATGTTAGCAGCATCCTTCCAGTTGGAGAGCACGGAGCTGCACCAGGTGTTGAAGTCGGTTGATGGCGAGATTTCCTTCTTGGGCGGCGCGACGACGGTCACCTTCTTCTTGGGTTTGGGCTCGGCGGGCTTTGGCGTGGCGACGGGCGCGGGGGGTTCGCCAGGGGACGGTGTGTCCCAGAAACCTCCTTAGGTAAAAAAAGGTTGTTGGTTATCTATGTGTATGTAACTGTTAAATCTTGAACCAAGTTAAATTTCAGATTTACCAACAGTTTTGATTAAGTTATTAATTTTAATTGACTTGTTTGAATTAACGTACATGCAATAAAATTATTAATTATAAATATTTTAGATTTAATTTAAATTAATGAATTCGGCATTTTCATCCGACATGTCATTATATTCACAACACTGTATAATAATTGGACGTTTAATATTTTTTATCAATAAATTAGCTATTATTATTTTGTTCAGAAACGAGCCACTGACGGCTAAAGTGGTTTACCTCCATTAGTAGCACCCCAAGATACGATGTTGACGGGCGGAGGCGTGACCGCGACCTCAACGCGCGCGGCGGCCGCGGCGACGGCCATCGCGGCAGCTTGCTTACGCGCTTCCGCCTGAAAAAAAAATACAACTTCACTCATTTATAATTTTCTTGATATGTCTTGACAGAACAGAAATAGGGCGGAAGCTTAATAAATATTATAATCAGCGTTCAATTTGATGGAAGTCTGACAACCGATTTGCAGTAATTCTTCGGAGCGATAAGCCTATAAACCATAAAATACATAAGATACATAAAATACATATGTGAGTACATAAATGATTTTCATCATGAATTGTTATGAAAAGCCAAGTTTATAAGATCATCACTCCGCATCTTTACTCCAAGGCCTTTAGAGGCAAGTGTTATTGAGTACCTGAATTTCAGCCATAGATTGTCCAGGAGGAGAGTTATTAGGTTGCTTCTTCTTCGCCCAGCCTACTTGCCCTGACTGCATTTCCTGCTGTAATGTTCATCAAAATATACTCGTGATCCCATACATTGGGATATCGATACTCCCTAAGTATCTTCGTGTAACTGCCAGATACACACTTATACGTTTGATGATTTTTTGGCATCTACACACATGCCAGTCTATCATTAAAACTTACCAAAAAAAAGTCTACTCTAAGTACGTTTTCTTGGTCATATAACTGTCCAACTTCATAAAGTTCCTAACATTTTCAAATCTTTAAAACGTTGTCCTGTCAAATTTGTGTGTTCGCAGATACACTATACGTAGGGAGTGTCTATATGTACTATTGTATATGTTACTTATTGTTCTAATCCTATGATGATAGCCGTTACCTGTTCCTTCTGTGCGTTGGCAGCTTGTTGCTGCAGCGCGATGGTCTGCATCATCTGCTGCTGTTCCTTCATCTGTTCCAGTTTCTTTTCTCGCTCGAGGCGCTGAATGTCGGCGAGCGCGAGGCCCTCGCGGCTGGACTGCGCGGACCACGGAGCCTTCTTAGGCACCTGCTCTGCCGGCTGCGCCTGACGTGACTGACCTTGCACCTGTGACGTAACGTGTGTTAGCGCGGATTCACAACACACATTTTAAAAAGCCCCACTTGTTGACTGTGGAAATGTTGGATAAGTGATTTTGCTTTTTATTTACATTAACACATAGATGTAAATAAATAGATAGGCCCTTTCCATAGTGAGTCCGCGCCCGTTTTGTTGCCAAGTTAAGGTGAGCTAGTTAGCGCAGTTGGAATCAAACGAAAATATAGATAGTAGTATTTGCAAATATCGTGGGAGAAAAAAAGATGACACTATTTTCACAGTACGCTTGGTTGTGTATGTTATGTCAAAGACAAAATTTTGGTGTAGGGGCGAATCTATTTTGCATCTATGCATTAACATACAATAAGAAAGATACGTATCCAATATTTACAGTACAAGACACACATAAACAAAAATTATGAATTAGTCTATCTCTATAATATGGGTTAATATTTTAGTCTATTTTTATTATATAATATATATAGTAAAACAATCTAAATAAATAAATGTTACTGGACAATTTACACAGTAACAATAGCCCCGTAGTAAGCTCGAAGCTTGTGTATATAATCATAAAAATAATATCTTACAGAATTTCATAACAGCATGACGAAATCTCGTTCTATCTTTGGCACTAACAAGGCAACAGATTGGGATAGAATTAGCGAAGACATTTATATAAAAGCTGCACAAAGAACAAGATATGATGTAATTCTTTTAATACCTGCACTGTGTGACATAGAAAATGCGGATTGGAAAATTGCGACAACACCCATGCAACAAAATTGTAAAGATTTATTGTTACACACCAACGTATACTTGCACACGGAGCGCTTGAAAGCAAAATTCATAAATATTAATCAATATTCGTTAAGTATTTTCTTGATGTTTACTCCAGAAAACGTTCAAATCTTTTAGAAGCAATATCAGTGCATTACATTGTTTATGTACGCGACCAACGTGATAAAATTACTAACAAATAAAAATATTTACATATTATTTATTTCAGGTAAAAAAGTATAGCATAGAGTTTACAATGTACATTGTGTTAAATATACAGGCGTATGGTTCAACCAATTATTCAAATAAATAGATGAATTACATAATACCAATTATTATAACTATCGGTATGTAAAAACTGAAGTTTAAGTTAAACTTCTTTCCATTTTAAGAGAAAAAAGGGTTTCAGATTATTAATCTCAAATATTATTATTTATTTAAAAAAGCTATGATCGCGTCTGTATTACCCTGTATGTACATACGTTTGCCGAAATCTGTAAAAGCATTACGTAGCCCTGTGTATGTGTAGCGCTCTTGTGATATTACTTCTAACAAACAACCTTACCAGTTGTTGCCTTCTGGTAACTGGTTCCGGAGTGCGGTTCATCTCAGCTTCCAATGCTCGTTTCTCTTCTTCCTTTCTACAAATAAAATATTGCAGTCAAAAAATGGCGGTTAAAAAGTTCCGTTATATTACTACAAGGCAGTACCGTGATTGGGTATTAAAGGGGCGCCACTTTTCGGTGTCCAAGCCGAACTCACCTGCCAGAAGTAGAGGTCCAATGGCTGAAATGATAATGATGAAGAATTCTGATTGAAGGGATGTATCTATTACCTCTTTTTTTCAGCTTCCTCCACTGCGCGCGCTTCTTCCTTCTCTTTCTTTTTACTATCTTTCTTTTCCGCTCCTTTTACGATAGTAAAGCCATCTTTAAGCCATTCCTGTGAGTAAATATATAGTATAAGACACACCACAAAACTTTCTACTAAGCCTTCTACAACTACAATACATTGTAAATATAATTTTAATTTACTTACCTTCTTTTCCTTTTCCAACTCTTTTTTGCTAGCTTTGTCTTGCTTGCTCTTAGGCGGCGAGGGCTCATCCGATCGCTTCTGCAAAGTTCTTTTTTCTATTATCCTCTTAAAAATAGACACAGGCGGCGACCAACCGCGCGGCAAGTTTGTAAATATTTTGGTGTAGTTCGACTGGTGAACATTTTGAAATAAAACAGGTTGATAAACTCTTTCATTGCTAACTATTTACTGACTGCCCCACTACTATTTTCTATTAATCATCTAATTACCGTCCACCCAAATGTTGGACAGATGATCTGTGAAAGTGGTTGGCTCGCGGTGGATGGAGGCCCCGTTCGACCGTAATAACTGGAAATAATATAGGGACGCCTATGTCTAGAAGTGGACGTACAACTAAATGGCTCAATTGATGGTGAAAACTGCTCGTACTTTAACTATTTAATTTAAATACTCATTCTAACTACTAAAATAATATACATGAAATCAAAATGGTCTGAAACAATTATTAAACTACTAACTATTTCATGGTGTATTGAACTATAACTAGTTCAAATTTACCACCTGATTCATTATCATTCTTCCGTAACAAGGCACATCTTCATTTCGCCTCTGTAATCTCTTGATGATGTTATTGTGGAACCATAAAACTGGCTGTGATTTATCGACAAACTAAGGAAGAAAAATGTATTGAGAATTGAACTTAACTGGTATCTATCTACTCTTCTAATTTGGCGGAAATTACAAATCGTATCTTTATATATGTTAAGATTCTGTATAATAAATCCTTTTATAGAATTTATCGATCCAGAGAGTTCACTTTTAAAGAATAATTGATTGATGCTACATCGCTTGAGAAGTATAAATTGGAAATACATATACAAAGTAATACAAGAGAGTCAAATTTAAGGAGGGTATAGAACGCTTAGTAATTGACGATCATTTACCTCAGTAATTTTCTTTTCGTCTTTCTTAATCTCAGGAGAATCTTCTTTTTTCTCTTCCTTGGACTTTTTAGTTTTACTTTTTGGCGTCTCTTTGATTTTAGATTTGTCATCCGATTTGGGTTGCTTTGACGTTTTAACTTCAGCTACTTTTGCAGCGAATTGTTGTTTCACATTAGCATCAGAAACAGGGTCAGCTTTTGATGTTTTTTCACAGGGCTGGTGAACGAAACAATTATTGCTTCTAGTAAATAAAAAAAATTGCTGGATAGTTCACACAGCAACATATAGTAGCTTGAAGCATGAAATACTTAGATTTGAAAGGATTAATGTAAGGTATGCAGTTTTTCAGTACTAAGCGGAATACTAGCTGAAGCAGGTTTTCTAGCATGCATTATACCTTGTCAGTTACAATAGGCCGCGGGCTGATTGGTCCGGCCGACGCGTTGGCTGCCGCGAGTTTGACGGGTGCGGTGGACTCTGGCACCGGTGCCGAACCAACACGAATATCATTGCCTATCAACTTCTGCAGTTCCTCAAGATTAGGAGCGATATTGGTGCCGGCTGTAAAAGCTTCTTCAGGACTAACCGCGTCCGGCATGAACGTCAAGTTTTGCGCAACTGCTTCGCTTTGGTCCGCTCTGATCTGGGCTAAGATTTCGTCCTCGGTCTTCATTTCTTTGGGCAGGCCCTCAGGCATCAACGAACCCGCCATTCCAGATGGCTAACAAAATAAAATACGAATTTAGAAAAACATAATACGTCGAAAATACAAAATTGTAAATTGAATTTAATGCATTTTCGTAGTCGTATTCACATTCGGAGCTCGGCGCATTGCGCGCGAGCTGACGGCGGAAAGCGGAGGGGGGGTGGTGGGGCGCCGATGCGTCCGCGTCGTTGGGTATTGTGTTGCAATAAACATACCGAGCCCATGCTATATAAGACTCCGTGTGTTCGAAGACTTAACGTTTAATTGATTCAGATTTTGTCCATAAAATCACACGGTTAACTTGGACATGTTATCACTATCCATCACCCAACCCTTTTATTATCTTCCAATGAATTTAACAATGAGAGTTCCCATGCATTATTATCATTTAAATAATCTGAAATTTTATAATAACCCTTCTTACAGGGATTAAATCCTCGGATAAAGATCGTGTGGTGGCCAAACATTAATAGACACAGGGATAGGAATTTACCATCGGCCTGAAAACCGATAAAGGCGTAGATCCTATGATAATATTATATGAGCTCGCGTAGAAATGCAACACAGAGCTACCCAACGTGGCAGACGCAGTGCGCTGCGGAACTGAAAGCGGTCGTGATCCATGCCCTTATAATGTCCTCCACGTAATGGGATGAAACTTTTGACAGATCTAGCAGATGAAAGTTTGTGGATGTCCATATACGAATTGTATTCGTTACAAGCGTTATTCAAGCCAATGTGAATCTTGAAGATATAATACAAATGCCGAAAATGAAAATAACTTAAGGTGAATTTGAGATTATGCTATATCATACTCTTATGCTACACTATATAGAACGGTGTTCACATCACGAGATAATAAAGCATGTATACAAGTATGGTTATACTGCAATCTCTGTTGACCGCGATCTTTTAACAGCGGATGTTACATATAGAACAGCATTAACATTAACAACAGCATATGCACCAATTTATAGCGTATTAAATACTTATATAGAAAGCCGATAATAGATATATGTATAGTGAAGCACAGTGCGAAATCTCGCACCATAGACTGTCCATAACAATCTATGGTGCGCGGTTGTGCTATATTACAGCGTAATCTAAAGCCAATATCAGGAATGGGTGAATATTAGGTAAGAGAGACAAGTGTTTGATCTAGTCAGTGATAAGAGATAGCCGATGAAGATGATGAGTCTATTCAACTTAAAGATTCATAATGTTGATCGTCAATAAAATCAGTTAATTTTCAACCTAACAAGAGTTCTCAAATGTTGTCCTCTGGCTCTACGATAATAACCGATGGCCTATGCTGTGGCCATTAAACAATAAAAAACTATGTACTGGTTGACTGTCTATGTAATTTTATAAGTTTCATTAAAGCAATTATTTAGATCTAACAATATGCTGAACTGAGAACTAGTGGTCGTGATTTGCACTGTGAAATCTGTTCATTTCAATACAAGTCTTTAGACTTAAGTCTAAAGACGCATATTACATGCGTTCTAGTGATCCCCTTTAAGCTGGATATGAACTAGCGACCTATGGAATATACAAATTGTCTGATTAGATCTAAAATGTTATCCCTATTCAACATTTTACAAAGACTGAAGAATGTTTATCAACGATCGCAACGTAAATTGTTGTACTGTACCAGCATGCTGCTAAATTGTTGTAGGGGTTTAACGTAATATGCAAGTCACCATTGAAAGTTTTCCAAGCCTTTACTAATCACAATCCTTTTATAATGTTTAAATCTCATTCTGTAATCATCACAAATTTCCCTAGTTATCCAAGGTAAGTATGTGTTGGTTATAATAAATGTGTTATTCTTAAAACTTTATTGATGTTTCTCAATTATTATCTAATTATGGGGAATGCAAATCTAAAACCAAAGCTATATAATCAACTTTATTAAAGAACAACATAATTATACTTTAAGTGTTATTTAACATTTACTATATCTAAAAACAATCTTTAATTTTACTTTTCTACAACTGTCTATAAGAAAAATATATTAATTTTGTTATTTAAATGGTTAACTCCAAAAATTTTAACCCCTGTATCTTAGAGACAGCTTTACACAGCGCGGTACCTTGTACCTATTTAACTGATTAAATAATGGCACACACATGTAGACAACTTGCTTTAATAATAATAATTTTAGTAGCTATTCAAAGACTGGCATTGAATAGCGCTTATTATTAATTTTTAGTTGGGTCTATTAGGAATTTGATTTGGAAAATTTAATACGCCACACCGATTTAAGTTATTATTTTTGTATAATTCTAAATTATCTTAATTGGCCGAAATTTCGCATAGAATAATGTAAATTTTTGTTTACTTTTGCATTAAACAATTAAAACAAATCACTTGTGATGCCTTTTAATGTGTTTGCTGATGTAAATCACTGTTCTAATGGTAAATATCCCCTGTTTATAATCAGATCAGTTTTTTTGCCCAGTATCTACTAATATCACGTATTGAAACACAGTATTGGTACTGGTTTCTTTCCCATCCTGGGAGTAATATAATTTTCTTATAAGTATGTCAAAAAAAATACTAAATGATATAAAAACTTAGAAAACAAAACCAATTTTAAAGTCACACAAAATCAATCACAATACCAAAACCAGCCGCCACGTATTATAACAATGAACGGGGTTTGGGGTTTAACTTAATGCTATAAGATAATGAAGAAAAAAATGTGCATTAAACACTAAATTATGATTTCCAACGTATGATCGAGTTTATAAGGGGTGGCATTAATAGTGGCGGTCAATAATTACCTTTAAACTTACACTACTACTGAGATACTTTAAACTTTAAAACAATGATGTAATGGGATCTCTGTATTTCTGAGAATCCGTTGGTATGTGAAAAACAGTGGTTAGGTGCTTTCCCATAAATTTAAAACCAATCTTAAATGATATGGATGTACGAGATCATCTAGTTGATATTTATGAAAATACTTTTGAAGCAAACATTTAACCCGCGTTTTCAATAGAATCTAAATATTTGTATAAATTTAAAAAAAATTGCTGGACAAATTACACAGCAATACAAATGGAGATAAAGTTATTCCAAATAAGTGTTGACAAAAAGTAGTATTTTATTGGAAGGTTATTTAAAATTTATGAAATTTGTGCTCATCATTTTTTTGTCACTATTGTAAACTATTTCCCTTTTACACGTTTTTCATTTGCCAACTCATTGTACCACTTACCACTCAAGATGTAGTGTCTCTAAAAATTAGATAATGTAGTTACAATGTTATCTTTAGTTTGAGTAAGTCTTTTGTTAATGACCTTATACATAAATTGAATAATTATCATGCCTATGGAAATCATAAGAGTATTTACCTTGCCGACAGATTCCACTGTTACTTTATAAACTGTCAGCGGAATCTGATAGTGAGATATTTTAAGATGGCATTTCACTTTTAAAAGTCCTTTTACTTAGTCTTAAATTAATCGTATAAACATGATGTTATAGCCTCACAACATTACCTTAATACTAGTCAAGAAGACATTCATTTTATAATCAGATATAAAACAAAATGTAAGGTAATACTAAGGTGTTTAACCCTTTAGATACCAATAATGGTTTTTTGTTTATTTTAACATAAACATTTTTGAAAGCCCAGTCAAGAAGACATTCATTTTATAATCAGACTATAACAAAAAGTAAGGAAATACTAAGGTGTTTAACCCTTTAGATACCAATAAAGGTTTTTGTTTATTTTAACATAATTTGAAAGCCCACCACCAACTACGAGTCCACCATAAACAATTTTCTTGTGTTTAAATATTAAAGTAGCCGCACTTCTTTCAAATCAAATTGTAATAGGTTTTTTGAATTAGTTTAATTATAAAGCCAATCTTAACAAAAAAAAAACTGTAAAGTTGTAGTTCCAGTATTATTATTTAGTATTTTAGCTAATTCGAGTTCAAATTTCGAAAAAAACTAAAAATGATATATATTTTATGTACAAGCTACACTTCTGCAAACAAAAATCGAGTCATCTGACGTCATCAGTTAAAGTTTACAGTTAAAGTGCATAATTAAGAATAACCAAGAGGTATCCGTTGTTACCTAAATGGTAACTTGATAATTGTATTAAAATTGGCCCGATTTATCAAACAAGAAAATTGTTTAAGGCAGACTCACCGAAGAAACTATTACATTTTTGTATAGATGTCCTTATTCTCATAAATCTTTTTCTACTCGAAGAATGACTTAAATACCTGAAAATTAAAATGGATGTTGGCAACTATAACGCTTATTATCATGACTGTCGTGTAGAATATACTTAAATATATTTAAATATATATACAGATCATAATATATTATATAAGAATAGCGCGAAATACTATGCAATTCCATATTATAACAAAACTATTACCGTCCCCTGTCTATTCAACATTTAGAGCACTGTAACCAAAATGGAAAAATAAATAAGATATTCAAAACTACACTGGCGAGCAAAACTTACGGGTTACCAGCATCCACTACAAATCTTGAAAAATAAAAGCCAGAAAACCGAAATAAATTGAATCTTATAGATAGACAGTCAAATGTATGAAAAATAAAATGCATTACATTTATAACTGATTATATAATTATTTTACTTTGTTTAAAATGGAAAAGAATTCAATTTGCTTGTAAACCATTTAACTTTTTATACTAAACAGTATCTTTGAAAATCGGTTAAAAGAGTTCAAAAATGTTTCAATGTATGCCAGCCTAGAGAGTTATCCAATGAAAGATATAGATTACAAAAACTCTAAATTAAATTAGCCAAACTGATTTTGATCAATGGAAATTGAAAGTTGAGTAGATCATTCGAATGTTCCCAAATTGAAGGTAGGTTATTTTTTATTTTCAAACTTGTATTAGATGTATCCTTATTGCCATCGAAATTTTGCAAGAAAATGCGTAAATTTGCAAAACGTTATGTTGATAGATTGGGCGCAACTTAGTTACATAATATATTATTTAAGATAACATCTTGTCACACGGAAAAGTAGGTTTTCATACTTCAAAGTCACATTATATTCTAACTCTTTAGTCCGCAACCATAGGATTAGAAGAACTTACTTTTAATGTTACCGGAAATTGTTTATTAGCCCGGTCAATTTAGACAAAAAAATGAGAGTGAAGTTACATAAAGTCCCAACAAGCTGAATTTCAGTGAAATTGTTCAAAATAGAATTATAAACAATGTCTAGAAATTCCCCATCATTCCCCACTAAGGAAAATAAATTATTCAAGGTCAAAGGTAAAAAAAAATGAGTTTTTCGCGATTTTCAGCAAAACGGTAAGTTTTATCATAAAAATACCTGAGAACAAATTGTAGATCATAAAATTATCTAGAAAAATGTATCAATACTTTTTTTCTTACGATCCACGTTTCTGAGATATAACGATTCAAAAAGTTATAAAAGTTGTCTTCAAAATGAAATGAAACGTTCAAAAAGTTATTAAATTGCGTCAATAGCGATGTATCGCATGATACTTTGACGGAATCAAACGAATCCTCCATTGTTTGTGATTCAATGTTAGAGCACGACCGGCCTTGACAATTTGTGCATGCCATGGTGGATCGTAAGCAAAAAGTATTGTTACATTTTTATAGATAATTTTATGATCTACAATTTGTTTTAAGGTACTTTTATAATAAAACTTACCGTTTTGCTGAAAATCGCGAAAAACTCTTTTTTTTACCTTTTACCTTGAATAATTTTTTTTCCTTACGGGGGATTGATGGGGAACTTCTAGACATTGTTTATAATTATATTTTGAACCATTTCACTGAAATTCAGCTTGTTGGGACTTTATATAACTTCACTCTCATTTTTTGGTCTAAATTGACCGGACTATTATATCTCAGAAACGGTGGCTCGTAAGAAAAAAAGTTTCGATATATTTTTATAGATAATTTTATGATCTACAATTTGTTCGAAGGTACTTTTATGATAAAACTTACCGTTTTGCTGAAAATCGCGAAAAACACATTTTTTTCATTTTTTTTCCTTAGTGGGGAATGATGGGGAATTTCTAGACATTGTTTATAATTATGTTTTGAACAATTCACAGAAACTTCGAATGTCTAAATTGACTGGACTATATCTATACAATTCTATACAAATCCTAGTAATACAGAATAACTAAAAACGGTGCAGCATAAGCCTAATCTGCCATAGACAAAAAACTATAAAAAAGTAATTCCACGTTTTCCTAAGAAGCCAATGTGTCTCAGATCTGGGAACATACATAGGGGGGTTATTTACGTTCCCACGTCTGGAACAGATTGGCTTTTTAGGAAAACACGGACGTTGGGAACGTAAATAAACCCCCTATTTACATTCCCACATATTCTGTGACACATGGGCTTTTACTTTTATTTAGTCTATTGTTTTTAAACAAGGACTACTAATAGCGAAGTCTGTGTAAAAATAACTATAACGGCTAGTTTTTTTTTCATTTTCACTTTTTATGAACTAAGTACTGAATTAGACGACGTTTTTTTTTAAGTTTTTTTTCTTGCAATATAAAGAAAAGGCACTTAAAAAAACGAGTATCTCTTAATCTTAAAATTTTCTTCTAGTTCTTATTCATGGCTTATTCCGAACTTGCAACGCTTCAGGCCAGTTTACCAAGTCTTCAGCAAGCAGTTCGTGGAAATGGTTTAGTTCAATTCAGCCGAAAATTCTGCGGCGAGCTGCAGAGCTTTTTCTTCGGTTATTAAAGACTTTCTGAGTAATTCAAGGTGGTGATGCGTTTACTACCAGTTTTGACTCTACACCCCTGCTTATGTAGAATCTGTATCTGCTCACGTTGTTCATTTGAAAGTTTTAAGGGTGCTCAATACTTTTGGCCAAGGCTCAATCTCTAGAAGAAATTGTTATACATAACCATGAATCCCTATTTTCTTTGGTCACGCCATCACGAGTGAACGGCTGGGCTGATTTAGGTGCTATTGGTTTTTAAATAGCCCTAGTAGCCAGGGAAGGTTAGAAAACATGGGAATAAAGTGGGCGAAGCCGCGAGCGGGTCAGCTACTGCTTGATATGTTATGTACTACTAAAGTTTCTATAGATTTTGCAGTCAAATTCCAATGACAGATGCCAAAAAGATGCCGTATTAATAAAATAATTAAAAAACTTACAATTTGTTTATTATTTAAGCTATCGATTTTGATGCATGGTTTATACACAACGGACTCCTTAAAACAGCCCATTTGAACAAAATATTCCGAATGACCCCTTCGTTTTGGACTTGTAGGTAGTTGGGAAAAAATATTGACATGCGTTTCATTACTGGCCGCCAAATTTTTTTTTATTAGGAAAAAGAATTTGTGATTTGGAAGAAATCTGTGTACAATACATAAAATGATAAACACTTATCAGTTATAAAATGATGAACTGTATACATGTATTTCCAGTAAAACCGCACGTTTACGTACGAGTTTACGAAAATAAAATAAATCGAGCAATGCTCAACCCAAGCACTTTTTATTAAGTCTAGAAATTTGACCCTGCTTAAATTGAAGAAACCTACACATTTGTATTTTAACGAATGTGCCTAAATATTGTAATAACTGAAATAACATAAGTAAACATCAATTTCAGAATACGTAATATCTATACTAATACTATGCATTATATCATTTAAAGGAGTGTTTTAGTTCTCATTCATTTAAATACTGACAGTAATGGTGATCAGATCTAAGATATTAATATCATTTATTTTTTGAATTATATAAAAGATTATATGAAAAAGCAAAGAAATAAAGGGATAAGAAAGATTATCGGGACCAATAGGAGAGAGGGAGATGGCGGGATACGATTTTTTAAACCACGCCCCGAACGCCGCAACTTTAGTGTTCGCTTCGCGTACAATACTCTTGAAAATTGCGGCGCACCATTCGATAGATTATGTCTAAAAGTGAATTATAAATGTGGGGGTGCTGCATTAGGTACAATACAATATTAAAACAGACACGTACAATGGGCAGCCTTATCGCTGAAAAGCGATCTCTATCAGGCAACTTTTGGATAGGTACATATATAAGTTATTTTTAAATAGGTTTATGAATAATGTCATTTCATATTAGTGCAATTTAGATACATTTAAATGGACATAGCATTTTGCGCTACTATTTGTTAGTTTTTGGGGTTAATAGTGCAATTATAGGATTGGAATAAAAATAATAAGTACATAAATAATAATAAAATATATAAAACAAATCTTTAACCTTTCATTGATTATCAAAACAATGATGATAATTTATGTGTCGAAATATTTAAAAGAGTATCACGTAACATATTACTTTGAGGTACATTTTAAACGCTAAAAAAGTTATTAGAAAATATACGTCCATATATTTTAATCTTTATATAAATAGAATTCATGTTTCTGAATATTTTTGTAAAATATGATTTTTGGTTATTATTATATAATATGTATATATTAAAATATTTTACAAAAATACTTCCCTAAACATATTTCTGTGTATTGTCCAGCAATATTTATTTATTATTATTTCTTTGTACCTTCCTTGTAGCAGCGCCTATTACATGATACTCTTTAGCCAAATAAGAAGCCACCCTGGATCTTCCAAAAACGCTCTCATTTTCTTAATTATCCTCGGTTATAGTGTTATAATGCCAGTTCTGTCTTCAAAACCCTACTACTGGTTATGGGTTTATTCAATAAAACACAAAGATCTTGGTTGAACTGGTTTATGGCCCCCATTCATACATATAATATACCCTTTTTTATAGAGCATTAGTTTATTTGTAAGAGCATGGGTGTTTCTTATTCGTTGCGTACCAAGTCCTTATAAAGATATTATGTTTTGTAGTGAGGAAAAATAAAAAATTATAAACAAATATAAGAAAACCAATAAGCCTTTTCGGTAAAGAATATCCATTTTCGTTAAGCACTTTTTTAAAAGCAAATAAGCGGTGTCAAGTAATATTAACTTTTTTGTTAGGTCACGTTTGTGTCAAATATATATATATATTACATATAATATAAGGAGGGTGATTTCTTGAGAGGCGATGATAAGCTCCTAGCTGATAAATTTAAATAAACCAAAATAATGTTAATGATAAATAAAAGCAACACATTGTCATATAGATATCATTGACCTTACGTTTTTGTTTATATAGCGTATTTGCTGCTGGTAAACATATCTTAATAAATAAATACTGGCCGGCCACGCAGTAAGCAGTACGAACGATTACGTTATTATAACTTTAAATTGTCATGTACAAAATTATAATGTCCGTTATTGCCTATATTGAAAGAGGTGTTATTTATGGAACATTTTAGGGGTTTTGTCTTGAAGATGTTGTTTTTATTTTTTTATAATAATAATTTAGAGTATGGGATGGAATTGTAATAATTTTAAATTGGTCTGGTAAAGAATTAGTACGCAACCAAGTGTTGTATTAATGTTAAAAGTTGAGTTGTGTTATAGTCCGGTCAATTTAAACATTCGGTGTTACATAAAGTCCCAACAAGCTGAATTTCTGTGAAATTGTTCAAAACATAATTATAATCAATGTCTAGAAGTTCCCAATCATTCCCCATTAAGGAAAAAAAGTTATTCAAGGTCAAAGGTAAAAAAAATGAGATTTTCGCGATTTTCAGCAAAACGGTAAGTTTTATCATAAAAGTACCTGAGAACAAATTGTAGATCATAAAATTATTTATAAAAATGTATCAATACTTTTTTCTTACAAGCCACCGTTTCTGAGATATAACGATTCAAAAAGTTACTAAAGTTGTTTTCAAAATGAAATATTTCAATCGTTATATCTCAGAAACGGTGGCTTGTAAGAAAAAAGTATTGATACATTTTTATAGATAATTTTATGATCTACAATTTGTTCTCAGGTACTTTTATGATAAAACTTACTGTTTTGCTGAAAATCGCGAAAATCTCATTTTTTTTACCTTTGACCTTGAATAACTATTTTTCCTTAATGGGGAATGATTGGGAACTTCTAGACATTGATTATAATTATGTTTTGAACAATTTCACAGAAATTCAGCTTGTTGGGACTTTATGTAACTTCACCCTCATTTTTATGTCTAAATTGACTGGGCTATTAAGAATGTCAACCACATACCTTGTCCCAGTAGTAGTTCGATATATTTCTCGCCTTAGTCTCGGTATCGTCAGAACTCGCCATTTGCTGATCAAGCCAATCCAGATCATTGTCCGTTGGCTGGTGCCACAGGGCTTCCAACTAAAACAATGACAAAATGTAAAATTAAAATTTTACATTATAATTATATGACGAGAAGAACGTTGAAGAACGCGGGCCACCGACATAGCTCTTCGAAGTGGCAATGGGCAGCCTAAATAGCGCGGAGAACAGATGGCCGATGGAGCCGAAAAGTTTCCGAGTGAAGACCACGGATAGGCAAGCGCAGCGTCGGACGTCCACCAACAAGGTGGACAGATGATCTGGTGAAAGTGGTTGGCTCGCGGTGGATGCAGGCCGCGTCCGACCGTAATAACTGGAAATCATTAAGGGAGGCCTATGTCCAGCAGTTTTCCTTCCACCTTTCCCATGATGATCTGCTTCTCCAGACAATGCCTAGATGACCGCATAATGTGTCCGAAGAAGCTAAGAGCTCTTTGTCGGCATGTTGTAGAGAGCCGTGTGCTGATTTTGAGCTCTTCTAGGATCGAATCATTGGTTCTCATGGCAGTCCATGGTATTCGCAACAGTTTACGCCAGCACCACCATCATGGGAAAGGTGGAAGGAAAACGTGCACAGGGCAGGGCTCCTACGAGATGGTTCGACACCATCAAACAGGCCGGTAAGGGCAGCTTGCACCGCGCTCTACACTCTGCATACGACCGTACACAGTGGGGGCTGATTGTACGTGGTCGCGATCCTCAGCAGTGAGGGACCGAGGAAGAAGAAGAAGATGTCCAGCAGTGGGCGTCCAACGGCTGACATGATGATGATGAACATAAACTAAATTGATTATTAAAAAATGATGCACATTGTATATTGTCTCATGGGCTTTTAGCACCATCTGCGTATGAAATGTTCATAATAAATATTAGTGAACTGAACTGGTTTATAATAATAATTGTGCCGGAATGATGAAGAGAAATCAAACTGTACTTACTTCTGGTCTCAGCCCATGAGGGTTCATGCCATGATATCCATGTAATGGATGCAACTCGTACCCGCCAGGCATGTATTGATGTGGAGGTAGCATATCCTTTAAAAAGTAGGAAATGTAAATGAACTGAATCTAATATTAATTCACATACAGCTAAGGGAACCAAGAGGCTATTTTTTAAATTTAACTATTTAAAAATTGTTCCTAATGTATAGCTTTAAAAACAAAATAATAGTATTATATGTTTATTATAAGTATTAATAATACGTAACTACTTACAACTGGGCCAAAGGGCAGCATACCATAACTGGACAACGGTCTTAGCACAGATTCGCAGGCTCTGCGGACCATCAGACTAGGAGTAAAGAATCCTGCCCGGTACCAACTAAACATCTCTTGAGAGGAGAATGGTCCTTGTATTATTTTCTGTAAATAAAACAGCAGGGTTATAAGGTTGTTTGTGTATCAGAATTTAGAAAATAGACCGACAGTGATAAGATATATACAAGGTCAACAATATTTTGATTATCTATAAAATGCGAATTAATACAGAAATGATAGAATGCAAATCAAATTACCTCAGGGTCTTCATAGTACCACTGCTGGTTCAATGGCACACTGGCCAAAGGCACCGGCGGTGGATGCATCATATTGGCGTAAATTGATGCCGCATCGAAACTACTTTGAGAAGAAGATTGTTGCAAGCCATGATCGTGGAGCTGATACATATTCTGCTGACCATGGTTCATGTCCCCAGCACTCTGCATCTGCAAGGTTAATATATGTATCAAAATCTTTCAGAGATAAAAACCGGATGTTTTAGTATTGTGGTAGGTACTTACGGTATTCGGTGGGTTTCGCATAAAGAGTGAATTATTCCCAATTTGATAAGCAGGCACTCCAGGTGTAGAATGCATGTTGTTGTTGTTCATGGCACTTGCTTGCATCATTCCCTGCATATTGGCAGGCATACCAGTTTGGAAACTGTTTGCAGGCATGTTAGAGACCTGCTGCATTCCACTCTGTAAAGGCATTGATTGCATATTGGGGTTCATGGCACTTGTTTGCATGTTTGTCTGCATACTAACAGGCATTCTACTCTGTAATCCTCCTAATTGCATTTGACCAGACTGCGCTCGACGATCCATGTCAGCTTTTAGCATCATTCTAGGATTCAGAGGCCTAGACGTAGTCGGCATTGGCATGTTCATATCACCTATTGGAAGCCCAAGTGAAGCATTCAATGTTGAATTGGTTATCCCAATAGGTTGTGACATGTTAGTATCAGCGGCATTCAGAATAGTCGGGCCTGGTTGGTTTATACCAATTCCTGGTTTCATCATGGGGTTGTTCATTCCCATTTTCATCCCCGGGTTTGGTATCTGACTAATGGAATTCACATCTGGTATGCCATCTGTTTGAGTTGTAGAGTTTAACAATTGAGCTTGTATCTCTTCACTTAGATGCATATCTAGCATATCTTCCACAAGTTTTGTTTCTTGTTGTTTGTCCTGTTTTTGTTTCTCACTGTAGGATGTAACAAACATTTTAGTATTGAAGGTGGTAAAGTTTGGGAAATATAGTCATCCCCATTTAAAATCCCAACTAATATTCCTAACTATATAAGAAAATGTAGCTGAATTTCTACGCGCTTTAACGCTTTTAAATGAAATTTTAATAAAATTGGTATACCAGCTTTATCTCGGAAAATTTATTATAGTGCAGACAATGTTGCATGACTGAAGGCTAGTTGAAACAAATACATAACATGTTGATTATAACCATATATAAAAGTTAAATTAATTCTGATTAATAATTAATTGTGATACTGAGGACTACTGGTTATTGATACGGTCGGGTCAGCTAGTTCAAGTGAATTAGTAAAGGGTGAATTGGGAGATCACTTAGTGTAATAATTCCAGAATCAATTGAAGTAAGATAGCAAGAAAGCAAAGCGATTAAATAAACAAGATAATATGGCATATAATTACATTTCTTCATTATGATTTTTCAGCAACATTCCCATCAGATTCGAAGTATTACTACGAGATGTTCCTGTCTTTTGATGCTGATGCCTGAGATAGTCATTGTATCGGGACATCACGACAGTCTTGAACTTGTCACCAGCAGCGTCTTCTTCTTCTTTCCTGTTAAGCATTTCCATTCTTTGCTGAGGTGGATTGCCATTAATGTTGGTATGTGAGTTCACGTTACTTTTGTCGTCGCTACGCGATACCGCATTCGCGGCAGCCTTCTCCTGCTCATCAGGGCTCTCTTTGCGTGGTTCAATCTGTTGTTGTGGTTCCTCTGCTGTAGCCAGTTTGCTTCTATTTGCAACTAACTCTGACACTTTTCCCCTGCTCACAAATGATGCTACATATGCGGCAGACATCGGATTTGCAGTTTTTTCACTTGCTTTATCCACAGGCTGCAATTAAATATTTAACTTAAATAATTTTTTATATTTTACTTAAATAATTTTTTATATTTTACTTAAATAAAGTTTTATGACTAATTAACTACACTTCAACGATGAACTATAATGAAGACTATAATACAGCCTGATATTACATTCTTTACCTTTTTGAACTTTACTTCAGTGGCGTCAAATCGTCGCTTGGCAAATCGCTTGAACTCTTGAGATAAGCTACCTTGCGTATGTGACCGTGCAATAGCTAAAAATAAAACATGTCAATTTAAGTATATCAGAAATCTAGCACCCGTAACACAAGCTTCCGAGCTTACCACGGGGCTAGATGTCGCTGTGTAAATTGTCCAGTTTTTTTTTTACAACATAAAACTATTTTGAAATGTTTTCTGCAAAAATATTAAAACTTACGATAAGCAGAATCTTGTGCTTTTGGGATATTGCTGTCATCATTACTGTAACCATGGAAAGCTCCACTAGAATCAAAAGTACCTCCACAAGCTTCCGAGTTTTCCACGGCCCTGCAAAAATGAATCTTGTCATTTCTACAAAAAATAATGTGTATTTTAATCATATTGTAGTATGTGTCTAATATTATAAAGGTATATAGTTTGTTTGTTTGAACGCGCCAATCTCAGGAACGGCTGGTCGGACTTGAGAAAATATCTCAATGTTGGATAGTACATTTATTGAAGAAGGCTACATTAGGTATAACTGTATGTATGTAGATAACGTAAAATAACGCAAGAGAAGCTGTCGGCGGGTCACTTAGTAAAAATAAACGTACCATTCTGGTAAAGTGTCGTCACTGGTATCAGCGTTCCACTGCCGACGATTTGTCCATCCTTTCTCTTGAGGCGTACGTTCGGGCCATTCACGTTCTAGAACATAAGATACAAGGGTATGTTAACTCATATAGCCCGGTCAATTTAAACATTTGGTGTTACATAAAGTCCCAACAAGCTGAATTTCTGTGAAATTGTTCAAAACATAATAATAAACAATGCATGGAAGTTCCCCATCATTCCCCACTAAGGAAAAAAAGTTATTCAAGGTCAAAGGTAAAAAATATGAGATTTTCGCGATTTTCAGCAAAACGGTAAGTTTTATCATAAAAGTACCTGAGAACAAATTGTAGATCATAAAATTATCTATAAAAATGTATCAATACTTTTTTCTTACAAGCCACCGTTTCTGAGATATAACGATTCAAAAAGTTACTAAAGTTGTTTTCAAAATGAAATGAAATGTTCAAAAAGTTATTAAATTGCGTCAATAGCGATGTATTGCATGATACTTTGTCGGAACGAAACGAATCCTCCATTGTTTGCGATTCAATATTAGAGCACGACCGGCCTTGACAATTTGTGCATGCCAACTTTTATAACTTTTTGAATCGTTATATCTCAGAAACGGTGGCTTGTAAGAAAAAAGTATTGATACATTTTTATAGATAATTTTATGATCTACAATTTGTTCTCAGGTACTTTTATGATAAAACTTACCGTTTTGCTGAAAATCGCGAAAATCTCATATTTTTTACCTTTGACCTTGAATAACTTTTTTTCCTTAGTGGGGAATGATGGGGAACTTCCATGCATTGTTTATAATTATGTTTTGAACAATTTCACAGAAATTCAGCTTGTTGGGACTTTATGTAACTTCACACTCATTTTTGTGTTTAAATTGACTGGCCTAATAATACGGAATACATTTTAATTGACATATAGATAGGTGTCTTTTTTTTTTTTAATCAGATTTAAATAGGTGTCTTTGTGACCTTGAGTTATTCCATGTACTTTTTATTGTGACTAAGATATAATAGCAGCCATTTCTTTTGACTTCATATCAACATTATTTAAGAAAGTAATATATTATGGATAATTCCTAAATATTAAAAATTTACACTATTCATTTTATAATAACGGGAATTACACACGTTTTCACTATGGAGTGTAAACACTCTCAACATATCGACCACGACAAGAGCAGTCTTTTTCACGAGGAGTGAGTGTCCCGCCGTACTCCGTCTCCTGAAGTTCAGTGAGAATAGAGCGCGGGAGAGGAGGCGGAGAGACACTCCTTAGTTAATACGTAGTAATTCCCGTTGTTATAAAATGAATTCCTAAATTATTTTTTTAACTTACCCCATTTTTCCGGAACGTTATGCCCGCCGCGTCTGTTAGTGTCGTATGAGCGCCATTCTTCACTATCCTCTCTGTTCTGTTGTTGTCGCCAGTTGGTGTTACTTTGTTGGCGGGGTCTGGAAGCGTTACTTTATTATAAAATGTAGAATGATTTTTTTCTTATCAAAAAAATTAACAGCAACAGTCAGATCATAAAGCTAAATTGTTTAACACCAGAACACATAATTAAATGGTTTTAAATAACTGAATTACATTTAAGAAGACAATATGGCTACTTGAATAACAATTCATCATCATCATCAAAAAAATCAAAGGTTAGTTTATGATCTGACTGTAATTTCAGTAGAATATCCTTACTTTCTATAAGCCAGGTCCACGTTAGGTCTGATTCCCGGCGTAGTGACATTAGTCCCGTTGTTCCAAAGCCCGCGTGTTGGATTTGGATAGTCATCTGGAGTTCCAAGATAAGACAAGCTTCTCTGCCATTCAGGTAACCTATAAGTATCGCTACAAGTAATACAAATCAGAATTAATAAAAGGAAAAAATAAAGAGAAACAAAAAAATTAAATAAAAAAAGATGAAAGTGAAATGTTAAGTATCGCTACAAGTAATCCAAAATTTCAAATCAGAATTAATAAAAGGAAAAAATAATGAATTAAATAATAAAAGATGAATGTGAAATGTTATTCAGAATAAAGGCATAAACAAAACACAATTAAGTTATTTATAACGTTTGGTAAACCTACAGTGACGTATAAAAACATAAAAAAAGAAAATGAGGGTAGTACATACCTAGGTCCTCCGGTGTTTTGGCGCATATATGAGAGACGGGACCTGCCTCGTCCCTCCACGGGCGCCACGCGCGGAGCGGGCCCGCCGGCTCCGCGCCCGCGCCCCTGCCCGTAGCGTTCCGGCGCGTTTACAACGCTCACCGTTGGATGGTTCCGCAAATTACTGTCTCTCTGCCGAAAACAACATTTGATTATGCAAAAAGTTTATTATTTGTTTACTATTTGTTTAATTATAAATTTGTTTGTAGAAATTATGCATGTTTTTAGTTCTTTGTATATCACTAAATATTTAGTAACTTAACTTTAAGCTCATCAATTACTAACCCCACTATAACTACCAAAATATGCCTGTGTTTACCAACTTATTATTTATATTGTGCTAAGAGGCAGGTGTTGAGGTCACTCCACAGTTTACAACTTTTGTGACCTCATTGTTAATTTGTACCTTGTAATATAAGTACCTTATTTTATTTGAAAATATTAATATTTATTTGTAATTGTTACTAAAAACTTTCCGCCTACTATGAGATTCGACTGTGCTCTGTGTTTCACTACTTGCATAACATTATTATTATTGAGTTACATCAAACATGACAACCAAGTTTATCGAAAATTTTAGATAAATAAGGGAATAACTTACATTATCCTCTTCAAAATTAATGTTGAGTGCATAAGGAGGCTTTCCTCTGGTGTGGAATAGAAGTTCAATTGATTGTAACTCATGAGGGGCTTCCGCAGTATGTTGATCATATAATGCAAGCATTTCTTCTCTGCCATACCTATTAAATGAAAAATACTTATTTAATCTGAATCCAAGACATGGTCAAACAGTATTTATAAAAAAAAATATGTGCGTCAAACTAAGTAAAGGATCTACCTACATACCAAAACATGGGTAGAAACATATTTCTGTGCAATATGCCAACTTACTACAATCACCAAACCCACCTGGTAAGTATGGTGACTTCACCAAATCCTCCAAGACTGTTTTATTGGGTAGACTCATGCACAAAAGCCGCATGTCATATGGTTGTATGAAGTAAACTCACCGAAGCTTGGCAAGGAGTACTTTTGAAACATTGGGAGCTGCTGATGTGGTAGGGGCGGGCGCAGCTGATGTGACTGGTCTATGAGGCTGCGAGGTCGGCAAGCCACTGGCTGATGAATTGCCATGACCAGTGCGTTCCCCTGATAGATTATTCCTCAGCCACTCTGGCCCAAAATTCATGGGGTTTGAACGATCACCCATTGTGTACTGTACAATTGCCAAGAAGTGTTGAACCAACACAAGATGCACCTGAAATGAAAATAATATAAATCATAAGCAGGATATTTTATTACCAGTAATGGATTTTTTTACAGAAATAATAAACATGTGTTATGCTGAAATTTCAAGATTTAAAGTATAATATAACATTCAGCAGTTTTCGCATGAAAGAGTAACCCACATCGAACTTTCCTACAAACATTCGCTTTAATATTATTAGTAGGATAATTTCAATTTAAATAAATTTATCCTAACCTAACAAGGTCTAACTTCACATAGCACATGATTATGATTTTAAATCAAATTATTAGTGAACAAACATTATAATTAGGATTAAGTATACAACGATTTTATGTTTACATATAAAATCAATGCCACTTTTGAATGTAATTTTCTCAAGAATGGCTGGGCAGATTGAGGTGCTTTTGGTTTTAAAATAGTTCTAGTAGCACAAGGAAGATTTAAGGTGAGAAAAGAAAACATGGGATAAAAGCGGGTAAAGTCGCGGACGGGTCAGCTAGTAACATTATTAATATAACTTTATATTAAACTTCATTATCCAGAAGGTCACATATCAGAAAAAGTCAGTTATCTTTATACATAATATTACTTTGTTGTTCTCTTTTACATGTCCTAGAAAATAAATCATTTGTGCTTGCTTATCAGCTGACATGTTAGTAAAAGTTATTTATCAGTAACTTGTGCATGTTCATAACATGAAGCTAGAAGGAAAGTTAACAAATGTCAGTCAGTACTTGTTAAACAAAAACAAAGTAAGAATATTATGTTGATACATTACCATTACAGGAATGTATCAACCTATTTATTATTCTTGCTTACAATACGAATTAGTGTTTTGTACATTATTAGCTATAACATACTTAGGGGAAAGTTATATTATGTATCAATATATCCAGACAATTTAAAGAAAAAGTTAAGACTAATTGGACATTCTGATGCGCTGCTGTTTCAGCAGTTTGAGTGTGGCGCTCCCTAGCACTACACATTTTTACCAAAATAATGTGTTTAGTTGAACATAAGAAGTTTGTTACTATGGTTTAATCATTTAGGTATAGAAAAAGTTGTTACACTAAATGTATATAATTCGCTTTCATCAACATTACAGCCATCAAAAATTCGCTTTGTTTTATCAAAATCAGGTTTGATTAATAAAAATCTTAAATTATCTTAGATGTAATGCAATTCTTCTTCACAACTAAATTAGCCTGGCTAATTTTTGTTTCTTTATCTACCTTCAATGAGTAAAATAATAAATAACTTTATCTTAATTTATTTATTTGTCACATGATAAGATCAACAGGTAGCAATTTTTGTTCATTTCTACAAATCAAAGAAATGAACAAAAATTGCTACCTGTTGATCTTATCATGTGAGAAATAAATAAATTAAGATAAAGATATTTTTTATTTTACACACTGAAGGTAGATAAAGAATAAAACCTGGTAAAAGTTTCTAAAGTCTAAATATGTTATTATTTTAAAATATAATATGAGATAATACTATGTACGTAGGTTTTCCACTACTAACCTACTTTATCAGTCTACTTAATGACTACTAATTGTTACTACTTGATGTTACTTTGTAAATGTTGTATGACATGTTTATCTGAAATGTTTAAAATTCAATATTCTGTAGAACCAATTGACATATAAGATTTTTAACCAATAAATGACTTAGCTATACCTACCTTATTCACCACAGAAGCCAAAAAACCAGTTTATCACTCAAGAAAGAGTTTTAGTTGAGTACCCACAATTACTTTTCTACATTATTTGTTATTTTTCATATGTAACTAAGTATTTTTTAGCTATAATGTAAGTGAATTTATTTAATTCTTAATGAGAATCACGAAATTATTTAGACTGTAAGCCATACATTTCCTACCTACTTTTGTTGGAGTAACAATAATAATGTTAAATGTTACCTATTTATAAAGAGGTCTTGGGTAATTTGATTTCAAAAACAAAGGGATGGAGTTCATTAAAATACACAACTTGTTATGATTATGTACTTACTGGTTATTAAAAGTTTTTCATGTAAAATTTCCGCTCTAAAATAACATGCTTTGTACGAACAAGTACCCACAAATGTTATTAATGCAAATTGTTACACATTTCACGCCAACGAAACTTCTAACCATACACACAACTTCGCAAATATATAATCTCGACCCCTATCGTAGGAAGATTTCAATTATGTCTAACCATTGTGCATTACTAGAAACAGAACCAAACAGAGATCATGAAAGGTGGCAAGTTATACCAACTTGTACTCATTATAAATAAAGCTAGACACGTATTTTTATCACAATTGGGTCAAAACATTATGTAAGTTATTATCTTTGATATATTTGTTAAAATAAAACATAATTACCTAGGAGCTTGTTCGTTTCAATTAGAGAGATGAGAGCACGCACGGCGAAAAGACAATATGGCCGACAAAAGTAGAAGTTTGGATATTTTTTGCTTTGCTTTTGAAATAATAGACAACGCAGCAAATCTTGATTTCATAGACTATAAAATGGAGTTGCCATAACTAAAATATAGTATCGATAGTTCATAGCATTGCCTATAGATGGCGTTGTTCTAAGAATAAGACTAGGAATACTTTATTGTTTATGATATTGAATCTTTGAAATCTAGAAAAAAGTGGCCAAATGCTTGTCTCTGTGAACTCGCCCATGTAGGCTTCCGCAGCAAATATTTATATGAAATAGTTTATGACGTATTATAAAAAAACTACTTGATAGATTTCGTTCAAACCAATTTTCGTTGGTAGTTTTTATGGTTATGTACAATATCTATGTATTTTTTTTAGATTTATCATCTTCTTATTTTAGAAGTTAGAGGGGGGGGGGGACTCTCTGTTTTCCACTTTGGAAGAGTCTCTCGTGCAAACTATTTAGTTTAGAAATAAATGTTGTTAGAAACCTTTAGATGATTTTTGAAGACCTATTCATAAATACCCCACACGTATGGGTTCGGTTAAAAAAAAGTTTTTAAGTTTCAGTCGTATGGGGACCCCCAAAATTTTATTATTTGTTTTTCAAAAAAAATCTGAAATCTTAGTGCGGTTCACAGAATACATCTACCTAGGTACGTACCAAATTTCAACGTTATAGATCTTATAGTTTCGGAGAAAAACGGCTGTGACATACGGACGGACGGACGGACGGACGGACATGACGAATCTATAAGGGTTCCGTTTTTGCCATTTGGCTACCAAACCCTAAAAATAGATATCAGCATGTGAAAAAAGTGTATGTTCAAATGCAGTAATTTTTTGATGGAATTAAGTTTGTTTGGTTTCAGTTAAAATAATGTGCGTTTGAGAAATAAACATAATAAGTATCATCGGCTCCCTTACTAACATAATTTATTTATACTTACGCTTTGAAGAAATAAACCCAGAGCATAGACCTTTCCATAGCTCATCAGTTCGATGGTGAAGCACCACGGACGGAGCCGCAGAATGGATACTGTTATTCAATTTATTTCATTTTATTTATTACTAGGTATATAACTGATCATCCCCGCGGCGTCGCCCGCTTTCTTTCTTATAAACCTTCCCTGGACTAGGTTACCTACCTACAAATATTTCAAAATCAAATTCAGCTAAACCGGCCCAGCCCAGCAGTTCTAACTAAGGAAATATTCAGTAAAAACAAAATATTAAAATCTTAGCTATCACTCGTTTTACATAAATACAAATTTTTAGTCATGCGATTAAATGAATAATCATGAATATAGGTAATAACAGTTTTTAAAAATATTTGAAAAAAATTGTAGGTAGGGTAAAATAAAATATGTTCTATTTTAATCCCTTACTTTATTTAATACTGTAACTAAACAACCACTAGTAAACACCTACTTTAAACAATGCATGCCTACTGCTAGGCAATCTAAGGAATGCCCATAATAATTTGGAACTACAAAAATGGGGTTATAAAATACAAATTGACATAAAATGAATTTTCAAAATAGTTTTCCTTACTAAGTGGATTGTTTGTTGTAAAACTAGGTAGGTACAATATTTTTTAGTTCATTACAGAACAAAGATCACTAATATATACCCGAACAAGCAGGGCAGCTAACCTACGTGTAATATGATAATTTTACTTGCCAGTCACGCACCCAACAAGCTACGTCTAATAAAGCCTACAGTTTGCCAAACCATAACTAATTTTAGGCATTTTGCAAATACATTTTTTATAAACATTTTACCTACAGTAATACAAAACGCGAAATAGATGTTGGTGTTTCCCTTTTATCAGTATTATTTGGTAATTCTTGTTCACAGCAACACTTTTAAAAGCAATCTAAATTATTTCAACGCAGGTAGTTGTCGATTAGCTTTTGTCTAATATTGGCATGGTGTTAGGCTTGACATTAGACATATTATTTCATCAGCGTTTCACTGTGGAGTATGGACTGTGCATGATATACCAACACTACTTAATATGAACAATTAGACCTTATCTTCGACGTATTCTCACTTTAATCATGAAACCTAGTCAATATTTTCTGCCGCAGTGAAACATTGACATATACCTACTTAATCTCATTGTATTGTAATATCCTATATACCTACTACACATTATATAATGTCCACCGGTAAACTCTGAATGAAAGAACCGGGGAAAATGTGGAATTATTGAATTAGTAGTAGGTATCACAATTATATGAACTGGTAGTAGGGACCTACAATAAATTATCTACTTTGTAACAATACAAAAAGGAACTTGTAGGCTTGCACTCAATAGCAAGTTATCATTCTTAAAATTAGTAAAAATATAACAATCGTGGAATCAAACTATCAAAAAAATATTTCGATAAGTTTTGATCAAAGACCAATACAACACTTTACGAAAATATACAGTCTTTGCACGATAATTGGGCATTATTATAGACATACGTAAACGTTAACTTAGGACAAACCAATTTGATTCGTTTCTGTCTTCAACAGTCTATGAATCTTAATATGTTTATACAGATATCTAAATTTTAAATGCTTCGTTTACAGTATAATAAAAGCTCGTTATATCTTGTTATGAACGTATAGGTACTACTCAAGCATGTATTTATTGCATTGGGTAATCGTACTCAATGGAATCCCCATAATATTTTCGTCAATAATGATGCAGATCTTAGACCAGAAATTTTGAAATGTAATGGCGTAATTTTTCCATTAATTATTCAATGCTTACTATTAATAAACCTAAAAGGTATCACATTTCAATAATGCACTAGAAAATTCTCTAATCTACAACAATGTTACTTAAAACCTACGTTTAGTGTTTTGGGTTAAACACAACCAGCATTAAATAATAAGAATTGCGACGTTAAAATTAATTTAAATACATATACGATATAAAATAAAAAAGTTTCGAGAGCTTCAATAGAAAGAAACAATATTTTACTTTTGAAATCAGTAGTATAAAAATCATAAAACAAAATATTTATTATCTAGTTTATCCTACATTACAAGAGTCGTATGTCTATAAGCCGGGGAGATGTGTCGTGACGTTGGCCAGGCTAATAGCGTCCTGTTCCGGCGCCTCGCCTTTAATGATGTCGAGAATACTGACGTAGGAGCCGGTCAAGAAGCCGAGAATCCCGAAACTTATCAGGAAGCAGTTCTTCCAGAGGATCCAGTTGCAGCGACCGAGGCCGTTAGGCTTGTTCCAGAACGTTACTGTCTCAATAACTGACGGGAAAATTAAACCCAAGAATGACAGACAGACGGCGCCGACCAGAGAGATGAAAGGGCCCAGGTTGGGAATTGCTATCGCGATACACAGAGTCAGGATGACCAGTAGGATCCTCACGCAGTACTCGGCGATATTCTTCTTGGACCCAAACCTGTGGCGCACGTTGTTCCAAATTATCTCCATAGGAACGTAGAACTGGAGACTGTACGTGAAAAATATCGCAACGGCTATCATAAGCTTCACACTTTGTCCCAAACTGTAAAGAAGAAAAACAATATTAAAGAGTGTTATAAATAACCAATGGATTAAGCGTATAAGGCGTGTCTAACATCATTGAATTGTTTAAAAGGAAAGGTTTATATTTTATCATAAATGTTTATCTAAACAAGGATTAGAAAAAATATTCAGTAAAAACAAAATGTAGAGGCAAAAATACACCATCCGTAGTAATTAATCTTTAATTTCTTAATAATAATATAAATGCGAAACTAACTCTGTCTAATTTAATTCATATTTGGTACTGACATAGTTTAAATGACTTTTTACTGGTATAAAATAAATCGTTTCTAGGGAACATCTAAGTAATATAACGTGATCAAATCTGAGGAGCGGAAAACAAGTAATTAATAATAACGAGTGGCTTTAAAATAAATACTCACGTTTCATTTTCGGGTAAGTTCAATGTGATACTGTCCTTCGTAGTATCTCCATATTGAAGAAATCCGAAGAATCCAGTGAACGCGTAAAGGGACACGACGAAGAACATGCCAAAGTTCAGGACGCCGGGGCAGCCAATAAAGTGAGTGGGAGTCTTCATGTTGTTCTCTAGAGGCATCACCACGCCAACACCCTCAAGAGCAAAGATCGCAGTTCCAAAGAATGTCGGCAGCCTCTCAAATCCACCGAAGGAAACCCTGGTGCTGACACTCGGGAGGTCTTGGAACAAGTAGTAGTAGGTAATTCCCATGCCCACTCCGACCAGAATGTTGGCGATCATGGAGAACGGGGCGAGGTACTTGAGGTTCCTGATCAGGTTCATAGCAATTAGTAGGGGCAGAAGCAGAGCCATGTAAATCTTGTCGTCAATTCCGTGCCAAGTGGTCCCCATCGCATAGAAGTCCACTACTTGCTTCACATTCTTCGAGATGAACAGGATGTACACGCAGCAGCAGCCGAGCAGATCGATTACCAGGAACCAGTTGACCATAGCCCTGAAAAAGACGGTTACAAGGTTACCCACCAGAAATGTTTCGCAGTTTTGGCTCGTTGCTTCCATAATCAATGCCAATTTAATTGTATAGGAAACGTAACTCATTAAAAATAAACCGTTTCACGAGTACCTGCATATCTGCTTAATAATTTTAGAAATTTAAAATAGGTTGGAATTTTAATATAATCATCATTAGTAAATTTAATAAATAAATATAAAATTAGTCTAACCTTTTCGGCGAATGTTAACTAACATTGTGAAACATGATGACTATTTTTTATAAGAAGATGATGAACTTCAATCTTAAAATTAAAGCAACTAAATAATTAGGTAATTGTCTGATTGGTAAACATTAAAAAAGTAGATGAGTCGGCAATTTACTCACTTAGCGAGCCGTGAAAACTTTTGCGCGGCGGGTGGTCCAGCCAAGAAAGCCGCTTCAGCAGTCTCCGCGAACCCCAGCGAAGGTTTTTGTATCCGCCTGCATAGCTCGTGAGCCGTCTTCACCAGGATGTGGACACAGTAGGTGCAGATGCCACCGATTGCGAATGTGGCGAAGAGGCCAAAGAATAGACCCGCGTTTTTGAAGGCCATCGGCATAGCTAATATGCCGCTGCCTAGTGAACCTTTCAGCAAGTGAATGAAGGTATCCAAATCCCTGTAAATAAAATTATTTTATGAATGTATCTATGATATGCGACACATACCTAGTAATTGATTTCTTAGCAGTGCATTGTGTTTGTTCTACACTACCATCTAAGAATCCTAATATTCTCTAATATTATAAACGCGAAAATTTATGCATGGATGTTTGTTACTCTTTCACGTTAAAACTACTGAATGATATCAGAATAATAGATAAGTTACTTTTATCGCGGGAAAATTCATTACTGTCCGGGAAAGTCCATTAAAACACGGGCATAACCGCGGGTAGAAAGTTAGTACAAAGTATTATTCGTGGCTGATGCTAGGATGGTATACTAGAACAGGAGTAAGTATAACGATTATTTATAATACTATGTATATTGCACAAACAAACAGTTAACATTTATAGTATTTCCCTGAATCCAGTATCATTTTGATTACAGCTTCCTAAAACATACAGTCTCGTTTACAGACTGACTTTACAAAACATAGGTATTTTCTTGAACTTGCTTCGAAAAACTCCAGTAAAGTATGTCGACAACTACAGATATTATGTGAGAGCATTTAATTGGTTAGTAGTTTTTTAACAAGAAGTAAAATAACTTACGAAGTAGGATGCGCAAGTTTCCTGTGTTCGAAGGGGTTATAATCCTCATCGGCCTCAATATCCCGTCCAGGGATTTCCATAAGAGGCAGAGTGGACCCGGCCTGTTGTTCCACCGGGATCTCATTTGGGTCAACTTTGTACCTGCAAAGCGTTCCCCAAACACTGTTATAGACATTGTCAATCCAGATTTGGCTAAAACTAGTTATACAGTAAAGTAGTTGTTAGAAGTGAGTGGAATTAAAAGTGTAGTAAAAATCACAATACAAATAGCACAAAATGTTGAAAAAATGAGAGCGGAAAAATTCGAAACAAGCGCCACATTTTCAAGCTTAAAATGTGATCGAATGACGTGAAATGTGTCGCGGCATGATGCTAGGTACCCTTGTTCTGTGGCTTCTGGTATTAATCGCGGATTGTAAGTTACTTTACTTTTAGCTGAATTACTTTGTGTTTGTGTAGTTGTGTAGAGTGTGATACATTCATTATGGTCTCCAAAAACATTAATACTAATATATTTTATCGTGCGTGGCACTCTGTTGAGACTCGGCATTTACAAAGGGTTGGCTCACACGCTAAATTCAATACAGCTTTACGTAGTTATGATGAACGGACTACTCTATCTTTTGTGAAGACGATTATTATTCACATAATTTCTGTTAAATATTGATAGTGTAGAATAGGTTTTAGTTTTGGGCTCCAATGTGTAGAAAGATGGCATAAAGCTAGATTAAATTTGTACAAATGTAGCGTGTCAAGAGCCAATCCCGAGCCTGAACAGAGGGGCGCGGGCGCGGAGGGAGCCCCGGGCCGAGCCCTGCCGCGGAGCTCTCCCCATGCACTCTTGTACCATTACCAAACAATACAAATGATATACAAAATAGAAACCATAAAATTGGAATGATGTACCGGTGTATGAGTCCATTGCTAGATGATCATCGTACGACTTAAACCACGTGGAAGCTGCACAGCTCTTCCCAGATCGTCTCCGTCGCGGGGCGAGCTTAGAGCTCGGATTAAGGAGCGAATACTTAACAGTCAACATACAATATAAAAATACCACGTTAACATTAATTTCAATTATATTTGATGAGCGGCACAGGGCACGAGGCCCGAGCCTAGAGCGCTTTAGCGCCTTATCAATTTGATAACATTAAAGTTGGTAAAATATTTTTTACATCTTTTCGTTTCAATTTCCTGTTGAACAAAAATGTCAAAATTATATTAGTTCACGACAATTCTGTGTAGTCATATAAGATAAATCGCTGAAGACAAGGAATGACGAAGCTGTGAAACATGCTTTAAATGTTTTGATTCTTCTGATTTACTAAAGCAAACACTCTAATACTGATCTGAATGACACCCATTATTAATTTAATGTTGTGTATTAATCAACAACGTAATGGACAGTTAAAGCTGGATTGTCATATACTGCTCACATTAGGCAGAAACTTTTTTACTTACTTGTACATAATGTTTGTTAAATCATTTTTGACTCCTTTTTTCTTGGGGTCATATTCGGCTATCATAGGCCGCATTTGTGGTTTCTGAAACAAACAATAAATAAATAATTAAACAATGATTTTTAAATAATAAATAAACAGCGTAGTTTGGGTTTTTCATATGTATTGAAGAGCCCACGCACTGGTCGGCCTAAATAAGTGACGTCAACATCTGGCAACTCTGACAGGGGCTCGGTGGCTTGCCACGTGAAAACTATTTTGGGAAATTATAAATATCCAGAAGCTCGTTTGTCTTCTACTCACAGTTTACGTACTGTGTTTTCACCCGTAAGACGTTTACCCGTAAAACTGATTATGGTAAATGCAACCACAGATAAGAAAATATTACTCTGTAAATCAAACCCTTGTTATAAAATGGAACAATCGAAACAATCATATAAACTGGTGTTTGTGTTGTAACGGCTTATGCCACTCAACTCCAAAACCCACCGTTTTTAACCAAACTCAGCTTTGATCACATTCTGGCTGAGAATTGAAACACATATAATGATCTCATAATAAGAGTTATTTTTACAGAAAAAAAGCAGGAAAAGATCAGTTTCAGGAGTGAATATTTATGGAGGTTTTATGTTAACTTTACTTTAGATTGTACATTCGCGTTTTTCATATCATAAAATCTAGGTAGGTATCTAGGTAGGGGTGATACAAGTTGACGTACAAGTACAACCCCATTTTAATAAAATGATTCATGAATTGTTATGGGCATGCAACACACAGTTGGTCCCCCTATAATAGTTACTTTATGAAATCACAACAAATCGCAAGTCTTAGGCGCAGGCAAATATAATCTCTATGCAAACGCAGGAACAGTCAATACCAATTCAAAGAACCCATTGTTCAGAACTGGTTAAAACTGGTTTTCAATAATAAATTTAACAGAGCACTGTTCAGGCCTTTTACAAAAAAGCTCAAAGACTTTGCGCCATCCAGTCGTTTGGTTGAATACGTTCAGTTAGCATAGTTATGTAAGTAATTTATTTTTAAACTCTGATAGAGTGTGAGAAGGGATCTAATTTTTGACTCTTAACCATACAATAAAGTCCATGGTTTGGTCTTAAATTTTGTACTTATAGCGTGAGCTAAAAGTGGGGTTTTTACTTAGTAACAAAATATAGTAAGTTATATATATGTGAAGTCGTTTAGTCATTAAATTGGTAGGATCTAGGTATAAACAACTTCGATGACAACGTTACACTGCGTAGATGCTTCATGACGAGGTATTTTGCAATCAGCAATAAGGCTTTCACGAGTATAAGGTAATTCGTTTTGTAAATATGTATTATTATGTTAAATATTGTGGGTCGTATTATGAAAATAAATTGACATAAGCGGACGACAGACACAGCTGTTGGGGTAACCAAGACGCGGCAACAGTGCTGGATTTTCCCGCAGTCAATAAAAGGTGTTTGAACATAAGGTGTCAACTAACTCCATACCAAATTATATTAAAATCGATAGTTTAAAACAATTCTGATATGGGCTGTGCAAGGATCCACGGCTCGACAAGTTTAATGTAAATTATGTAAACAAAGATGGAACAGAATTCTTTGAAGACTGTTCACCAACAGCCGTTCATCCGTGTCTCTGAATACAATATTTGTAAAAACCATACATGTAATTATAATAGGGCTCAAAGCCCCAGAACTCTCAAACATGATGATATAACGTTTAGTATTTAAGAACTCCTAATTAAATTAAAATTTAGTAATCATATGCATTGTTAAAAGTGAGAGTTAATTCTTCACTTTTTACCAGGCATACTCGTATAATGTGAAACCGTTGTTAGAAATCACGCGGGACGAAACGTGTGCTCATATTTGCGACGAATATAGTCAACATCAACAATGGGAGCACGATTTCGAAATGCGAATCGTCACAATTATTGTCACTTAGTCACGACTCGTAGGCTTATGATTATGATAGACATTGACCGCATGTGACTACTAACTTATTAGTTTACATGACGTACAATAATGAAGTATCGTTCGTTTTATGCCTTTTTATACATATAATTACTACCACTATATATACATTATGTTACATTCCCATTTGGTCCCTTTCAAAGTCGAGTCAGCCAATGCCTTGTTTTATGCAATTACATAAATACAATTAATTAATTAATTAAAGAAATCGTTTTACATTCTTAAATGGGATACTTTTAGCTTTACAACAACACCAAAATTAATAAAAACGGTCAATGCATACTCTTTTGATCGCATTTTTAAAAACGTACCAACAGATGGCTCACTCTTTATATTGTTATATTGCTGGACAATTCACACGGCAATTAATTATTACTTGTTTTATTAAATGAAAATAATTGTGTAAATATAATCTATTTTATAATAAATACATCCCATAATTCATGATAAGTCAATTCATTACATAACAGTAAATAATTTATCACTTGTTTGTGGTTTAGTCATTTTTAATATTCATGTTTAAATTTATAATATAATAGCTTCCGCCCGCGGCTTCGCCCGCGTGGAAATAAAAAGTAGCCTATGTTCTGTCTCAGGATCTAAAAATTGTCTGTACCAAATTTCATCAAAATCGGTTGAGAGGTTTAGGCGGGAAAGCGTAACAGACAGACAGACAGAGTTACTTTCGCATTTATAATATTAGTATAAGGATAAATTACGTACGTGTATAAACGTAATGTATATTAAAAATTAACCCCTCGCCGTAATCAGTCCCTTATCATACTACATACATATTATGCTATTCAGTTCATTTTAAATAAGTCAAGTCATTCCCTATCGGGATCTCTAACTATAGTTCAATAACTGCATCCACCTCTGTCACCTACCCCTCAAAACTCAAATTTCATGTTGAAAGTGTGCTCGTATGTAGCTCTCTATCATTGCCTAGCCAAATTATATGCACTAGACGGAGCAAGAATGACCTTTCGTTACTCTCCCGATATCGTAATTGGTGGTATGGGGAAACATCCCACACTACCTGCATGTGGATACATTATCACTTTGCAGCACACATCCTTGCGATATCCATGTGTTCACTTTTGATCTCTTCATCACTCATGGCAACCTGGTAGATCAAACGAATGTTTTTCGAAAAGCTTATTAAAATATGTTAATGATATGGATTTTTGTTTAATTTTGAGTTATTTTGATTTTATGATCATATATTATTTCAAAAACTACTACCTACTTTATTAGTCAAGCGGTAAGAAAAAAATATTTTCCTATTTTTTAGTTGTACTTCACATTAAATCTTTTTACCACAGAATACAATAGTACCGCCTACATTTCGTAGCAACCTCTTTATTGTTATGCCACCCTGGTATGAATCACTAAAATTCATAAAAAAAGAGCCTTTCTAGTTTGGGGGAACTATTTTGGACAAATAAAAATAGTTTTTAAGAGAAACTTACTTTGGTTAAAAATTCTCTTTGTATCTTTCGTAATCTCTAGTAGCTCGTAAGCATGTGAAAATGCTAAGTTTTAGTTATTAGCAAACTACTTTTTGTTTACCTATACTAGTTAATACTGAAATATGTCTTCTCCATTTCTTGAACTACCAGGCTCTCATAGCATAACAGGAGCTTGTAAATTTACTGCTGCACAATATACACACCAACATTTTATGATTTTATGATCTATATACTATACTATCCACCCCACACTACACTATGAAACAAGAAATACATAATATACTCGCACATCAATCTGGCCAATCAGTCAAGAAAATCACGCAAATACACCAACAACGTTATTAAAATACCTGCCCAAAAGTGTTATTATTGATACTATGCTTTACTTTCAAAAGGAGTAAGTTATTTAAATGAATTTATTTAGTATTTATAGAAAACTTGCTGACCCGCTCACGGCTTCGCCCGCTTTATTCCTATGTTTTTTCACCTTTCCTTACGACTGTTTTGAAACCAAGAGCGCCTAAATCGGCCCAGCCTTTCTTGAGTTATGACATTACAACGAACAGTGGCATTGATTTTTTTTATAAATAAAATGACATTGTTATATTCTACCTAGTACATGAATAAGATATTTAAAACGCTGATACAAAATTCGCACGATTCTTCCCGTGTCTTCCCAGCTCAATTGAATTGAAGGGCAAACATTTTAAACAGCCCGGATCAAGACAATTTATCACTTTAAAATCAAACTGACATCTATGTGGGGTGATATTTACCTACTAAACTATATAATTCTAGAGCAATCAAAGTATCTACGGTTCACGGTCGTCACTACCGGTATCGTCGTCCGAAGAGGCTGATGTCTGTAAATAGTCCCGCTATGAAGATAGTCGTAAGTGTTTAGACCCGTATAGAAGCCTTTATTTTGTAATGGAAATAACTATGTTTTGATCAGGGGTTAGAAAAAACCACTGTATATTGATAATCTACTTTTCTAAAAAGTTCATAATGTTAACAGAACTTGCACAGATCAAATTAAGCCAATCATAAACCCCAAATAGGACTAGATTTATGTATACTGAAATTATAACGCTGAAGAGATTGTTTGTTTGTTTTTTTGAAGGCGCTGATAGTCTTGGGGTTTAACTGAAAACAAAATATTATATCTTAAATTTGATTTTCAAAAACGTTTTGGGGTTGAAGTGGAAGCTTTTTTGGGGTTAAGTGGAATAAGCCCTCAGAAACCGCTAGTCCGATTTGAAAACTTATTACAGTGTCAACGCAAGTGTAGATGTCAGCGGGTAGGCTATTACCATAATAAATAATAATAGCCTTAAATCTTTTGTATCTAAAACTTTAAATAATCGCAAAATTAATGTTAAAATTAAAGACGTCTCACAAAACGTCTCACTTCCACTCTATTTTTATCAACACTTGCTGTATAATTCCTTAAGTACGGGAAGTAACTCATACGATATTGTGCGGTTAGTTATGTTGACCTCATATCCACCTACATAAGGATAAAATAAGCATAGCAATACCTTATTATGAACAGACTACAGTATGTACTGCAGCACAGGTAGAGTTCAGCAAGTAGAGTAGAGTATACTGGACCATTATATACTAGTCCGACTACTGAATGGTATATGACTTGGTAGAGTAACTACACAGAACGGCGCCGCGCTGCTGTCTGTATGTAATCTGTTGTTACCCCTTAGTCACCCTGGCTTATTTAGTCGATTTGACGTAATAGGTATTCTTAAGTCGGCACCACACGGAAAAATAATATTTAATTACTTTATATTTAATTTTCATAATTTTATGGAAACTTACAGCAAGACACAACAATAGTATAGTATTAATAGTATGACAAACATTGCCATTTATGGAAGGCCAATTATAAAGTTTCCATGTATGGAAATTCAGTAATTTGTTCAGCAATGGTATTAAACTTTGAATGCAGCTGAACAGTTGAGTGAACAAGGACAATGCTAGGCGGCGCGTGATGCCTTGGTTTTGCGGAAACTAAATACCTAATCTATTATGAACAGTTTTTCTAATAACGTTAGAGAACTGTCGTTCTGTCAAGTTGTTTTTTTCGTAACTATCTTTTAACAAAACTACCCAAGCGGATACATTAACTTCTGACTTTTAAATAGTGTCTGAGCACAATTATGATGTGAAAATTACTTAATAATCTTAGGTTATTTTGCAAGTATTTCATTAACTAACAATTTTTTTGATAAAATAAATAAAATAAAACAAACAGTAGTTACGGCCCGAAGCGTTTTTTCGCATTCAAACGTTATCTATCTACATACCTATAGTTTATTTTATATAGCATAATATCCAAGTTCGTTGCATTTCGTTCCTCGATCAATTTACTATCCAACACTTATAGAATTATTCAAATCGGCCCTGCGGTTCCTGAGATTAACGCGTCGAAACAAACAAACTGTTCAGCTCATAATGAGTATAGATTGTATGTTACTATCCCAGCAAGAGTTAATGAAATTGTCAAGCCATGATGGATCTCAAAACGAAAAATGATGATAAGATTGAATATGCAAAGCCGGATGAACCAACATCCCTATTCATCAAAATTATCTGTTTATTCAGGCGCACGCATTATGAAACTAAAAAATCTTGATATACAAATTCCTCGTTTAGTTTAGCTTTATTTTATCATGATGATTTATTTAAAATTAGCTTTTTGCCCTGCTGCATCGCCTGCGTTATAATATTTAATAATTACCTATATGTAGAAAACTTAAAGAATCGCAAGCGAAGCGGTCAGCTAGTGCTACTATAAGAAGATTGAGCTGTAAAGAGGGTAATTAAATATAACCGGCTTTCGTAGTAATGTCACGAAGGCATTAAAAATTTGTTACGGTACAGATAATAAAATAATAGATGGATACTTATTATTTTCTAGCGTGAAAATTATTATGGAACGCCTAATTATGTCCAGCAGTGATCGTCAGATGGTTGGTTGATGTACTCTAATTTTGGTTATAAAATGTAAAAAAAATACAGTAAACATACCTACAACTTATCAAAAATGATGATAAGGAACCGTACATTTTATAGTACGTTTTAATAAAATTTTTGAATATAGAACTCTAACAATAACGATTTGAAATTTGTGAAACTATTTGCAAAACTAACCTTTTTAAACTATCATGGTTTTTAACTATATTTGAACATGAAACGGGTAACATACCTTAAAGCCAAAAACATTTAAATCATGGTATGTTACCTGTTTCATGTTCAAATAAAACTAACCTTATGTTAAAATGTTGACTTAAACTTTTCGTCCGTCATATTGCTCCAATAACAACTGAATGACTGAAACTAGATCGAAGCACTAATCTTAACTATCTGAACATACTTCAAAGAACCTACTTTATGTTAATATGACAATAGGTAGTAACTAATATTTGTGATAGTAATGGCTAGTTGTATTTGCTTAAAGTTGACATATGTCAACATGAAATATTATGATGCAACATTTGTCACGTCAAGTCCACATTCGTTTGTTTTATTATTTGCATACAATGTAGGTAATCGTGATAATTAATGGAATTGTTTTCCCCAAGTATGTTCCTAAGCTCAAAACTGCTCGGTATTTCCCAGAAATACATATAGTCAGGGATCCGTAGTACATGGAAATCAAGTGATTACTAACAAGCTAATTTTTGGTGAGTAGCATCGTTTCGATGAGACGTCCAAAGATATCCTATACCCAACTCTCGATTGTGGTAGCTAACAGAGATATCAAGGATTAAAAAAATCAAGGATGTAAAACTGGGATAACGGACCACGAAATTTGTAGGAAAATATGTTATATCTCAAGATAATCATCTAAATTATATAAAAACATGTTTGTCCTACAAAACCTATGGTTTGATCAAAGAGTCCGCCATTTCGAAAATGTATCGAAAACGAGGTCAATTTAAATGATTACTATGATTACTAACCAGCTGATTTTTTGTTGTATACTTAATTAATATATATAAAATCTAACGGACATATTGTCCGACAAATTTCGTGGTCCGTTATCCCGGTTTTACATCCTTGATTTTTTAAATCCTTGATATCTCTGTTAGCTACCACAATCGAGATTTGGGTATAGGATATTTTTAGTCGTCTCATCGAAACGAAGCTACTCACCAAAAATTAGCTTGTTAGTAATCACTTGATTTCCATGTACTACGGATCCCGGCCTAATAATTATGTTTGATTTTACGCAGACCAAAAGAGCCGTCGCATCGACTAGTTTGTCATTAACCCATGACTTTGCTTCCTGAAGTTGTTTCAAGGTTGGACCAATCATGGCGTGATAACTGCCATGACACAACTCTATCTTGACAGGTTGTATCCATTCAGGCAGATATATTAGTAATTTTTGGTGAGTAGCTTCGTTTCGATGAGACGACTAAAAATATCCTATACCCAAATCTCGATTGTGGTAGCTAACAGAGATATCAAGGATTTAAAAAATCAAGGATGTAAAACCGGGATAACGGACCACGAAATTTGTCGGACAATATGTCCGTTAGATTTTATATATATTAATTAAGTATACAACAAAAAATCAGCTGGTTAGTAATCATAGTAATCATTTATTGTTATATACTTTATGTAATTAAAATTGTTTATATAATTTATGTACCTACACTACCTTTTTAAATATTTTGTACTATTTTTTTATTCATTATCTCCACTATGGTTGCCTGGAAGAGATCGCTCTCAGCGATAAGGCCGCCCCTTGTACGTTTAATTTAGTAATAAGTTTTCTTGAAACTCTGTTTTTATTTTAATTAAGAAGGTACAATAAAGTGTTAATCTATCTATCTATCTATCTATTAGGTACATGGTTGTTAATATATGTATGTATGAATCTAGCTTTCTGCCTAGGGTCCGAGTTATAGAAAAAATAGTATATATACTGTTTTAATTGTTTTATTGTGTTATTGTTTAGACTTATATAAATGTAAGCTAGTATAACACAAAAATGCAACTTATTAAAAGTATCACTTTATTGGGCCTAGGACTCTAACACAATGAAAATATTCAAGCGAAACCGACGCATAGAGTACTTCAAAAACAATTTGTAAGAATTGAATCATCAAATCACTCATAGAAAATCAATAAGGCACACGGTTACAAATTTGTTTGCGTAGTTATTAGAACAGATCGCATGTTTACCAGCGACTGCTAAAAAGCTCGGGCCTTTGTGACGTTTCGTCTGGACGATTCTACCATGGCGCCATGCGACCGGCGTTCCCACCCCACATTATCCTTGAATTATGTTCTGAAAACACGAAACTAGGGTGTTGTACAACTGCCACTCAATGACAGGGCATTAGGCATTCGCTCCTTACTGATGTGTCTTTCCAGTACTTGTGGTTTTGTTATGAACACCGAGATTGGCACAGATCACTCATTCTTATCGTTTGCCGTTCTGAATGTTTACTAGTGCACCATTTAGGAACAAAACCTTTCCATCATCATCATTATAACCTTTTTTCGTATCACTTCTGGGAACGGATACATACCAATATTTAGGTTTTGGGGATTTGGAATATCACCAGGTCTAGGCAAAAATAGATGTAACATTAGTTTTTTCGCATTGTGTTTCCTGAAGCCGTTCGTTCAGATATTAACCAAGGGCGGGTCTCGAACCCGCAACTTCCTAGCAATCATCCGCATGTCGCATTCGTAGTGGTCGTCTTAGAAAGAAGTTGATAGCAGCTTCTTACTTGATTATTGTTGTGACTAAGTCATAAGTAAGAGTAGTTCACAGACAAAATCTAGAGTTTCACAAAGACATCAAACTGCCATAAGTACTTGTATAATCCTAAAAATATGACTTAAATAATATTACGATTCATTAATTGACCAAGAGGTATTTAACAAATACTCTTAAACGCAGTTTAGTACCTTTAGTAGTTAGCAATAGCTTAGCTTAGAGTATATATAATGGAGTCTTAATCACGGAAATGTCTGTTTCCTGATGCGTACTTGGAGAATAATTGGAATTGTTGACAGTATTGATTTGGGTAGATCATGTATAAAGTAAACTGAATGATTCGTTTTGGTACGTTGCCTAAAGTCGTCTAAAATAATGTATTAATGCAGAATACAATGTTAATGTTAATGAGTATGTTTACAATTTTCAATATTGTTTAATTGTGTTGTACTATTTCAGTATAGTACATAACGAGATTCGTTAAGTAACTAGGTTCATAATCTATACGGAATTAGACAAATTATGAAAATATAAAACAGAAAACTAAGCAAAAACATGACGTCACTACTGGCACTTAATTCGTTTAGAATCTGTAGCGATTATGTATAGGGAGCAAAAAAAACTGGACACTTAAATGATACCGCTGCGATGCCAGACCTACATAGTTGATTTATTAGTTCATTGCCAATCACCTCAACAATTGAAGCAGTTTTTGTATAAGTAACTATTTTTATTGATAGTGATTAGAACCAGTAAAAACTCACGAGGCCGGCCGTCCTGAAAGTTGTTGTTCACTAGGTAATTGAAGTAAGAATTATGTTCACACAACTTGATTCTTCTAGAACCAAACCTAGGTTCGTCCTAAACAACAGCAAATCCAACAGCAAAAAAGGCTACTTGGAAGTGAGTTCTGCTGAAAATTGTCTGCTTCATTTAATTATTCTTTACTATAGTATTTTTATAAATGATAATTTTTGTGTTATTTGGTCGGTTCAAATCGATCATGTAGTGTAGACCAATCTAATCGGCTCGTTAATTTCATCAGTATTTTTAGCTTCACTGTGGTGATTTACGCCCGGCCCGCAAATGTTTAGCGCCTCTGACCCGAGCGACCGACGTATTCTTGAACATTCCCGTAGGTACATAGGTAATTATACGTAAGACTTGCGTGGCATAAAATCAGTCATGCTAACTTGTGAAGTCAGAAACCAGGGTCAAAAAACCCAAATGCATTTAGAAATTGCCATATACCAACTAATTACTCAATTGTTTAACCCGTTTACAAACACACTTACCACAGCATAACGTCACACGAAATATGAAAAATATCATATATTTTATTGCTACAGATAAAATATTAATGCACATGCCTCTTAATCAATATCGCTCAGCGAAATGATGATTAGAATTATGACATACTAGCTGTCCCCGCAAAACCGTCCGCGTTAAATGTTTATGTAATTTAACGTAATTTAAATGGCCCAATTCTGTGTTTATCTTTAACATTTTATCAAATTCGGATTATTGTTTTAAGAGTTATGGAGGAATATACATAGATAATTAAAAAATCGTTAAATCAGTTCAGTATACATTTATTGAGCTTATAGCCCAATATGTATATCTGAAAACAAACGAAATTACTCCTTGACCGACTCTTACAGATTTATTATTGGTACATAGGTATAGATTATAGTCATAATTTTATTTATTTATGAATTGTGTGATTGGCCCAGTACTATCAACATGTAAACACAACGTGTACAAAGTACTGGTTCAGCCACTTTTTACATAATATAAAAATTCGCAATAGCATTCGCTTGAGCTACAATTATTAAAATCGCAACACGCAAAATAGATGATGAATGATTAAGATTGACTGACAAGGTTGCCTTGCCTAATGAGAGAGCCTCACGAAACTAGACTAGCTTGAAATAAACCACATACCCACCACACGCTAAAGTTTTTACTGATTGGTTAACTAAGGTCCTTTTGCATGAGTAATAAATATTGCTGGACAAGCGTGATGCTATTTTTACTGCTATTTATCTGGATGATTAAATCATAGAGCGCCATTACTCTACATAATTATTATATGTTTAATAAAATAACATATATTTTTACGCTAAATTACGTTAGATTCCTCGTACAAGCCGGACTAAGTGTGCTTGAAGTTGGTTGCTGAGGATTTAACTTTTTTTCCATGTTCACTGATTACTCAAAGACTCCTGGACCGATTAGCATAGAGTATATTATGAATATGTGATAATGCGATGATGGTATCCTTGAGAAATTGGTGAAAAAAATTATAGACGTAGGTTTAAATCGTTTTTTTAAATGATTAATTATGTCTAGTGTACGTAGTTGAGGATAACTCTGGGTTATAAAATCTATTGTATTCGTAAAGTTTCAAGACTTACTTTATTCTACGCTAATAATACAGCATTATTTTCCTTGACTATGAAATCATACGTGTGAATTGAATCTAGATTGTCAGTTAAAGGTGTAAGCTTGATGGAATACGGAAAACCAGTTGGTTATTTATATATTAGTTCCGGCGAGAAACACGCGTCTATCACGTGGGCAATAGGCACGTCACAACTCAGTACTGGGCCATACAATACGACTAAGATATGGACACGGGAAGTGTATGTCGTGAACATTATATGATATACGAGCATGGGTTGGTTCATGGTTCCACTATCAAAAGAAAAGAAAATGTTTGAACGCGCTATTCTCAGGAACCGCTGGTCCGATTTGAATATTTATTTCAGTGTTGGATAGTTCATTTATCGAGGAAGGCTATAATATACTTCAAGTAGATATCCTTAAAAAATATGCAACCTGTCTGATCAAAGTTATGCCCTCAAACTTAAATTAACTTGACTTCGATGTATGTTAAGTATTTTAAAGTCTCTGTAACTGTAATAATTAATCTGCTGCTTAATTATTTTAATTTTTAATTATAATTATTCACAAACAGCTGTAAGGAAAGGAAGAATTAACTATGATACATCCCTGAAAAATTGCGAACAAATATTTATAAGTACAAGGGCTAGTTGTAATACCGTAAACGGTCGCGCTGTAACAAGATTACATGATACAAACGGGTCTGAACCGGCGAGAACCGGTTCCACACCGTATCAACACGGCCGATCCTCAGCTTATAAATACCACTGTTCCGGATCCTATGGCATGTTAATGTTTGTAAATAGGTCCCATCAATCATTGAGCATTGTAAAGAATACAATGAGTCGTAGCTTTACTGAAAATTACAAAATAACTATAAATTCTGTGGAATTTAAACCTGCACGGTTGGATTATTCTTGGGTGGAATTTGATATGCTGTGTATCGGCTGCCATAGAGCCAACAGAATGCTCGAGGTAGGTTCTTAGGTAGACGCCACGCTTAATTCGACATTAACAATCAAATTGTTATTTTTGAGCTTCTTCCGTTGTACAGCTACGTAGGTACTTGTAGCCTACTTAAGAACTTTAGATTGCTGATAAATTCAACCCAAACAGTGTAATCTGTGATATCACCGATTTCCGCGGTATAGATAAGTATAAGTTATCAGGATGATTGGTGTGAAATAGACAAGTACCTGCACTTTGAGTGGTGCTTCGATGATTCGATAAGGATTGATAGAAATCTGCCGTCAAAAGTAATTTCTCAAAAAACCCAAATTTCACAATTATATTTAGTTTCAGTACTGAGTTGCAAAATGTGGTGAAAATGTCTCCTTAGATAGGATTAGTAGATAAGGAAGTTTTCTTTTATCTGTATTTTTCCATTGAGCTATAATACCTAATTTGATTATTATTACCTACCTCTGCAATTAACGAGTAGAACGTTCCATTGATAAATAGTTGGTTACTTTAATATTATTGAAGAGGAAGAAAAGCTGAGTAACACTGGTAGGACTGTCGCATTCAACTGTGTGCAAACTCACCCTTTGATAATATGCGTGTGTGTTAATTCGTGCATCGAATGCTGATTGGTCAGACTAAAGGAAGGTTGGGTGAAAATTTATTTCAGCAAGTCTAGATAACAGCCATCCCACTCAAATTGACTATAGGCCAATTGGGTGTGAGCGAGAGCACATGAAGGTAGCATGAGCCAGTCTGACGTCGGTGAAAAGCTTCATCTCCTGATATCTTCTGCGGGCCTGGTATTTAAGATTTGAAGTATCTTACAGTACGTACCTTAGGAATCTCATTTATACATTTATTTAATTTCTTAATGAGATTGTGATTTATCACGGGCATTGGCTGGTTGACAAATGTTTTATTTATAATTAATATTACTTTAATTGTGATTGGCATCCGCACTATAGTTACGGATAAATACATTTCAAATTAGCATAAAATTAATCAGTGTATTTAGATACCTTATTTACAGCATTAATTAATTTTATTTGAAGACTTATAGGTATAAGTTTTTTGTTTTATGAGTCTGTGTTTTTATCTCTCAAAATTATTGCATAATATATTTATATACTTATTTTAAATTACATTAGCTGATTTTACAGGAAATAAAACCATTACCAGGTATTCGTATTAAAAAAATCTTCCGGGAAAGGGCAAATCAAAGTAGCCCGGATTCGCTCGTTATAAAATAAAGCAAAGGCAATTCAAGGACGCTTTATCTTATCAGTACGCTGTGCAATCGATTGTTGAGCTAGCCATGAACACTTGAAGCGATTTTATGGTGTTGCTGTAAATTCCCATCGCAAACTTTAGCCGATTATAACATCAAAATTTAAATCCTACTTTACTTTCGGTCCACAGCATTTTAAGATCGGAATACAAAGGCAAAACAAAGCCTTTGTATAAAGTTATAAAATATGTTTTGATATTATGTAATCTATATTATTGTAAAGTTTCATTTTCTTACAAAATGAGCTCCCTACCTAACGAAGCTCATCGCACTAAAATACACTTGACTTAGACCCGTGTGCATTTAGTTTTAAACTGCCTTTCATAAAAAGGACGAGCAGATCAAATCTGATAACAATAAATAATAATAATCAGGTAAGGCCGCGAGTGCACTGTTCACCTTTCTGTGTTCTGCAGGAACTGTACGGGCACCTAACCTAACAGAATCATGATAATAATGATTTATTAATAAGTACATAATATTAATCATTGTAGATAAATCACGTGAGTGTTCAAAACGTGACATTCATGCCATGTGTCCCAAAAGAGGTCGCGAACTAGATTTGGAGTTTGGCCAGTGTTTTTCAAGGTAACATTTTTATCTTATTTATAGACTTATGCATAGCCGCCATAGCTTTACTCACTTTGTTTTTCATATCAATCACTTATATGTATATAGTATTTTTTTTAATTATATTCTCTAGTTAATAACTTATTTACGAGTTTATGCTATCCATCTCAAAAAAATATAGTAATATCGCATATTAATGTTAGTGTGTATCGCCTACTTGAGGTAGGTTTACTTTAGTGAGGTTGGTAGGTAAATAAATAGTGTTCGTTAGCAAAACTCTTGAAATTAGAAATATACGCAAAATAAACCAAATTTTAAACTTAATTTAAGTTTGATGTACATTTATGTACGATAAGTTATATTTTAGGAGTTGTGCAAAAGTATTTATCGATAACTTGGAAAAATTGAATAGTATAAGTTGGATATGATTGTGTAACCTTATAATTTAGCACTTACGTACTAAGACACTTTTAGCTCATACACAAACCTTAGTGGTTTTCTTTGTGCTATTCTTAAACCCTAATCTTTTTTAAATGTTATTTAAGTACGATAAATACATAAAATAATAATAATAATAATTTAAAATCCATCTTAAACAAGTTGGCTTTGAACTCAGGTACTAAATTAAGCTAGGCATTTGGACTTTTTGCCTCAATCTCGTGTGATTTTGCGTCGCTAATAGCAGCGAAAGTAGTTCTGCTGTCTACCTTTCTTTATATGAAGTTGTGCATTGCGATAGTATGAGTAGGCATTGTCAGACAAGACCACTAGAATATTATTAGTTCTTAACTTTCATGATATTTCACTATCACGAAAGTTAAGAACTTATTCATCAGAATAACACATAGGTATAAATGAGGCTATCGGATTTTACCATAGGATTTTAATTATTACTATTATTAAGAGGTATTTATTAGTATTTCATTAGAATGATAGCGAATACAAATAAGACCACCAAATAAAAAGTTGCAAGAAAAAAAAAATTGCCATACAAAAAATCTTTATGGAATTTAAAATTATTTAAAAGTAGTAATTTACATAGACGAGTTATGATTTATTTAGTTATAAGTTTTTTCTGACGTGTCCATGTAATTTGTGTTTCTATGGAAAAAAAGTTTTTGACTTAGTCTTTATTCTGGAGCTTAAACAGTAGACTGTGGATCTAAAGCCGTGGTGGGTGTTCCGATCAATGACTACTTTCTCGCACCTATTGTTTCCACTCTCTCGAAATACTAATGAGCCCAGTTCTTCGTACGGACGAACATAAACCCAAGACAACAAGACGCCATTTTCCGATTATAACCAGCCTATGTTTTTATGTTTTAAAACCAACAGGATATAGGTAATTTGATAGAAATTAATATATAGATATAAGTTGATATACAATTTAATAGAATACCTATACTATTCGTGTAATACACTTTTGAGTTTTTTTTGCGCTACTCATAAAATATTGATATTCAGCTCTGCGGCTTCACTTGCGTTTTATTTATTATTGCGGAATCAAATTAATATTAAAATAGTAGACTATATCCTTTCTCCGTATTCAAACGATTTCTTTACTTAATTTCTATACAATATTTACAAGTATAATGTTTAGTTGGCAGTTGTCTAATAATTTTTCATAAATTTTTATTTCATTTAATACCTATGTGTATTATAGGAGTTATGTATTTAGACAAAGTCAGTCACAACAACGAGAAGTGAAAATGATATAAAGTTAATCATGTGTACCTACGTAAAGTATTTAAACATATTTTTTTATATCTTTCTTTAGTTTTGAATTGGATAACCATCTTATTATATGATTGTACAAAATCCCTCGCCAGATTGATATATGGGATACCTATACCCAGAAATGGAACTTAGTAAGTAATGGGCTAGTATAATGATAAGAATAAGAAGTACTTGAACAGATCTCTATAAATAACTTAAAGTTTGGTACCAATTCTACGAGTATTAAGTATTGAATTAAACTAACAAATACAAAAACCAGACATGCGTGTCGGTGTTTGAACCCACGACCTTGGGAATTTTAAATTAAGACTTCGTTTTGTAGTTCGAGACAAAATTATTATTAACCAATTATAGAAACGTACATAAGTTTAGTTAGTTAGCATTGTTCTATCGCGAAAAGAATAAGTCCAAAGCTAAAGGGCGCTAAATTTGTAAAACGGTTAACATAACCCAGAGATTTAACTAGATAACGTTAACCTCACGCAGCGATAATATTCAATCCTCGAAATACATCTGTAGGACATGTTACAAACCTGTACTGAAGGATTGTGCATTGAGAATTAAGCTCTATAATGTTTGGGCGAGAGCTTAGATTCGATCGGCATAGAGAAAGACGCATATAGTTCCTCACCTAATCTGCCTTCACGGTTCCAGACTTGGCCGCGATAGACGGAAATACCAGAACTGAGACCTGCTAAACATCTACTTAACTAAACTACTCAGATTTGCGGAGTGTGTTTGGTGTTTGGGAGCAAAACAAATTATATTATATGCAATTTAGTAATTGCATTAAATTAAATTATGTCAGAATGCACAATTCGTTTTTGTCATATTAGGTACTTACATTAAATTTGTCTATTTACTTTCAATTTAAATGTCACGGTTTACATGAAGATCAGAACGAAACATAAACTTCGAGCGATAAATGAATCGGATTCTTCGATAAGCACTGCGTCAAAAGTGGTAAAACACAAGCGCGTTGAAATCTTTTCTTTGGGCATTTCTCCCGTAACAGTAGGGCCGCAAAAAATATTCTCGACCCTTCTGATTCAATAAGTTGTTACTGAGAAAACGCAGCGCCAGGTAACATTGAATACAATGGACTGGGATCAATGATAATAAATTAGATAAAAATCACATTTGCGAATATGAACTTAGAAGGCCACTTTAGTAGACACCTAAAAGTGAATTCTAAGGCCGTTCCATAAATAAATAAGTACTTATACTTATAAACCACAAGTCATTGAACTAGTTTTCCACTAATCAGTAAACATAAAATTTCCGCAGATGTTAAAAATTCAAAAGAACTTAAAAAAAAACAAGTTTCTGGTCATAAAGCAGGAGCATATTGTAAAGAACTATAGAACCCTTTATTTAAGGATTATAATGAGGGGAGCGAGTATTCATGAGTGTAGACGTGTAGCGGGGCGCGGGCGGGGGGGAGGGCGGCGGCGGCACTAAAACCGCGATGGAAATTTCCATTGCCCAAGCGGCGAGGCACGTCGCGCGCAAGCGGCAAGTCGCGGCGGCGCACCAATCATACGCCAGCGCGCCGCGGTGAATTCACGTTATTCGATATTTGAAATTCATCACCAAGTTCGATTACCGACTGTGGTAATGCGTAACGCGCGAGATTGCTTGCTGAAGTGCTTTTCAGATTCTAATAACATTCTATAAAGAGCAACTTCATGTTAGCATCAAGATTTTTTATTGAATAATTTAATTAAGTATTTGAGGTCGCCGTTTTGTAAAATTAATTATTTAAATACAAATTAAATCAATATACTCATATAAGTATATACAGTACGCCATAAACGTTAGCTAAGTTATAAACTTAAAATTTAATTTAATAAACGTATCTACTAATTATGTACTAAAATAGTTCCATAAAAATTAGTTTTAAAAACCTATATAAATTTATTTTTATGATTCATTTTAAGTATTAAACTTAAGTAAAGCAAGTGTGTACAATTCCACGCGCTCTGTTTTTACTCAGACCGCTGTGTGTATTGTAGTCAGCCACTAAAGTTTCATAATAAGTATCCGTTCTTATGCAACACTCGGCTCTGCTTGCAGGATATTCTTACAGAAGCGACTATCGTTCAAACATTCTTTCAATTAAAGTTTTATAGGTAAAATAAAACCTTATATACCATAAATAAACAATTATACATACTCTATTATAAATAGAACTCCGGAATAAAAAACTGTTGCGATTGAAATGTGTCAACAATTTAATTTACCTATTTGTCGATAACTCTATTGGCAAGCCACTTCCTTAACATTTATTTTATGTATCAATGTTTGATATAATCTGTTTTTGAACGTAAAAAACAAATGAAGATCTGCCATTGTTAGTTATTGCCAATGCTTCAGACACGAGTGTGTGTCTCGACCGTCGTTTAGAGGTCACTCGCGAGCAACTTTCGGTGCACGCTTCAGTAAGATGGGGCCGAATTTGAACTTCAATTCGCGAAATCGAATCCGTCGTGAGGCTAAAAATAGAAAGGCACTCTGTTTTGGTCAGCGATGGGATTCGTCATTGGCTAGTACCAGACATATCAATGTGAATTGGAGTTAACTAATCTAAAATAGCGGAGGACTTCGGAATGAACCTTGATTGTCACGATTGAATTGTATTGTGGGGATCACCATCGTTATATTGATCATAAGTTATTTATATTATGATAAGTTTTTTTTATTAAGACTGCCCACTGTTAATGTTATTGTTTTCTCTTGTACTATTAGTGTTGCAATAAATGCAGTTTAATGTATTGTATTTCATTGACTGTACCTAGATAACTATTACCTAGTTCGTTTTCAAAAAAGTACAGTACTTTACACAACAACATCTAGACCCGTGTTAAGCTCGAAGCTTATTATATGCTGTTATAAGTTGTAAAGCTTTCTAGAGTAAGGCTCCATGTAGTTCCATATTTGAAATTTTATCGAAGTAAATGCTATAATTTTGTGATATGACGTTGTAAGCGCCGTGGACTGTTGTAGTAGCAGAACATTTAAAACGAATAGAACAAAAAACAAACCGCTTCTACTGATCTATTGCCCATGTGTTATGTTTGATGATACTATTCATTATCACCTTAGACTAAACGTCTGCACCTGCACCCAGTACTCCGTGTAATGGACGACTCCAGAAATATTCTGGATCTGCCAACTGAATATTTTCCAAATGACGCCATGATGGCTTCGTAAACGTTCGGAATCGAAAGATTGCTGACAATTTTCCGAACCAAACGTTCACGAAGCATGTGGTCAGCCACATGCTTAATTATTAAAACCTTGATATCCATTCTTATCATAACGCTCTCAGATTGAAGTGACGAGATGGATACAACTGAAATCCCTTTAAAGTTTATTTCTTTGAATCAAAAAATAGTAATATTACATTTTCAATATTTTATTTCGAAAACTTGTGCCGCATTTTATGAAATTATCCTTAATTTGTTGAATCTGTACTGTTTGCTATCTTTGATCGATTAACGTTTGGAGGGTTGCTAGGTACCATCGGCCTTAGAACATTAAGCGGTAATATAATTTTCCCCGACTTCTCATATAAAACTGTTTCAGTTTCAGTCAGTTTTTGCGGTCGGTTGAGGTGTAACTTGACCGCTTGTTGCAATATGCAGGAAAGTATAGTGCTCCCCCTCGCACTCGTGGCATTTCTTATTAGAGAAACAAGTCTTTGATGCAATTAAATTAAAAATTCCACGCGCTTTAGTCGAGTTACAAACTGCGTATTAAGGTTTAATGATTTTTAATGAACGGTTTGAGTAATAAAAGATGTGCGCCCGACGGTCACGCGACACAGCCAAAATGCTCAATTTCATAATGTCCATTATACGAACCGTACGCTATTACTACTGCTAAACTATACTCGGAAGCGTTAAAGAGGGATTCAGGTTTCAGTGTCACAAATAATAATGGTAAGATTAAGATACGATGGTTGTTTGTGTACCTACTCTTTGAATGAATGAACAGTTTAACTATAAACATTATTATGGATACCAAACAGGGACATCTGAGCCATATCCATCTTCTTTTATATAAATGAAAGTCGTGTTATTTACACTTTTTATAACACAAGAACGGCTGAACTGTTTTGGCTATAAATAGGTCGAGATGTTGCTTAGAACCAAACGAAGAACATACCTATGACTTTTACCTCGGGATAAAACCGATTCCTCGGTAAACCTAATATAACGTGGGCGAAGACGCGGGGCAAAAAACTAGTATCTAAAGTATAAAGAAACCAAGGAAAAAAATACGACTTTATTGTGGGCATATGATCTATATGTAGAAATCAAGTTGTTATTTTTATTTGCACTGTAACTGAAAAGGTTACGACAGCGAGAGTTTTCGAAACCGCGCAATTTGTGTAAGATTACTTTCTGCAGCGCTGCGAATGATATTTTTGTTTTAACAGATATGTTTGAAATAGGTACATTAATTTCGCTGTTCTTAAAATTACTACTAATATGTTGATTTTAACTCCTATGTTGATTTTCGTAGTAACAAAAATTTTAACAAAAAGTATCATGTTATGTTAAAAAAATCACTCTATGTTCCGATAGAGATATAACGTTTACATTCGAGAAAGATTTTGGCAATCAATCATGTAGGTAGAGACACAAATAGAATTTTGTTTTTCCAAGAGTACATGAACTCTTTGAAACAGTGTTTTTATTATGAAGGAAAGAAAGGCTATTTTGCTATAACATTACACGACGTGCCCTTGTATTTTGTATCTCATAGAGATGTGAGTAGGTCTTGTTGATGACCACTTTTTAAATGGCAGCGTTATAAATATCTTAGTTCTCCGTTGTGTGGAATGTTTTATGTATTTTGTCACTTTAATTAATGGCTTGGCTCACGGCTGATTAGCCGATGTACTGATGATAAGAAGAAATCCAGGCCTCTCTTCAATGAAAAACAAAGACGTTACTTGTTACTTGACTATTCCTGTCATATAGTGCTTAAAAAAATGAAACATAATTTTATGTCAACCATGTTTCCATTGTTTATTTTAATATGTATTGTATTTATTGAGTTGTCCAAGTAATCTTTAGGATTTTATGGAAATAAATGACATAAACCTTTAAATCTAAATCTTCATAGATTGATTTTGCTATAACAAGATCAATCTTAAGCTACATTTCGCTCAACTAAATCTAAACGAAACTTAGTCGAAACCAGAACTAATCTGCGATAGGAATATAATATAATGGGCTCTGGTGTATATACAAAATTAACTTAAGATACATTTCAAATCCATTGCAAATTTTAAGTTTATTCAAAAACAAATCTTATTCTGCTATTTTCTGTTGAAAATATTTTAAAGTTTGCGTTGATAATTATGACTTCATTAAATTTGAGTTTTATAACTGAAAAGATTACAAAAAACAAAAAAGTTTGTAACAAGTGCAAAGAAGGTTTGAGTCGATTACAAAACTAATTATAACATTAATAGAAAAGTCTACATTTACGTTGTACTGCCGATAAGGAACCCGTGAAGAAGCACGTAGGAGGCGTTCCTTCACTCTTGCCTCGGAAGGTGCATGGCGACGCAACAAACATTATTATAATCATTTATTGGTAATTTACGATTCTTTGATAAGATTGCGAGAATTATTTTTATTTAGTCGCTTTTTAGTAAAATATAATTGATAACTTCAACGAGATATTGGACAAAGGTCCATTGGTCCATTGTGAAAAGCCTCGTTTTATTCACAAAACGTAACATAGTGGTACTTTTTTACATCATTATCAGTGTCTTGAATTCGGGAATATAGCAGTGAATGTGTAGACCACGGTTGTAGACTAACATTTATGTGAGAATGTATGGTTTACTAATCTATGGATTTGTCCGCGTTAAAAGCTTTTCTCGCGAATAAACATTTATTATAAACTGTAACATAATTTTCCGGCTCTTAAACTATCCTCATACTTTTCTTCTAAGTCAGAATCAAGTATTTACCTACACGTTTAATGTTATTAGGAGTTAATAAAAATTAAATTGGAGTATAATCTCAAGAAAACAGATATCGGCATACATTATACAATAGTTAGGTAGGTACCTATAAAATATAATACCATTGACAGAGCTTTTAAGTATATCTTAAATCTGAGTAAAATTGTTTACATCTGCAATAAGACTAAGATGTTTTATCGGAGTAGGTAGTCCATGTAGAAGCGTAGAGAAAGTACTAAAATACGGCATGACCTTGCAATGGCGTCGTTAGATTCTTGCCAAAACTTCTTCCTTGTTATTAACTTGACCTCATTGACTTTCTATATTATTTCGGTTAGTCTTTCAAGGTAAAGAAGAAAAAGATAAATAATAAAAATAGTGAAGGTTAACAAGGATATACTACTATTTATTGAAATGTGATGCTTCACAATATGCCTAATGAACAGGTTCAGAGTCTATGGAAAGGGCTCGGTGTTTCTCTATGGGATCGAATTAGAAATGAGGAGATACGTAGAAATACGCGGTTCACCGATATAGCCTTGTGGATGTGGCAAGGGGCAGGCCGTAAAGCTCGGATAACAGATGGCCGATGGGGCCGAAAAGTTCTAGAGTGGAGCTCACGAATCGGCAAACCCAGCGTCGGACATCTGATCAATTCAAGGCAATTTATATATATTTAAGATACAGGTAAAATAAATATAGGAATAAGACGGATAAACTTTTACTACATCTATCGTTTATTGATACGAGTAGTACGAGTAGCTTTTGGCCCCGTGGCTTCGCCGGCGTTCTTCCCGATATCTTCCCGCAGTAAAATTTATCCTATGTCCTACTCCGAAAATGAAAATTATAAGGGAGTTAACTTAGAACTAGTTTAAGTTATCTACCTTATAATTTTCAGCCTAATCGATTCAGTTTTAAAAGTTATACAGAGAATATCACAATTCACAACATTCTAGTAGTAGGCTTCGCCGGCAATCCGCACGGATTTGTATCACCACTGCCGATTATGTGCAATACGGAGGAAGCCTTCAAAGTCTCGCGTCGACACGAACCTAGCTAATCTACTGCGTTTCATTCATAACAAGCTTCCGCCAGCTCAGCTTGCATTATCATTGATTTTCCGCGATAATATAACGTATAAAATATATACTATTCGTGACAGAGACAAATACGTAAGATGTAAAAACCATTAAAATTTTAATCGGTCCACCTGTTTTCGAGATTTAAGTACGAATAAACGCGTACAGAAAATATATAAATGTAAATTTCAGTTGGAATACATACCTAAATTAATACAAGTTAGTTTAGCCAACGTAGATACAGATTGTTTCATTGTAAAGGTCACATTAACTGAATTTGCATAAAAAAAGAAGTACGGCATTGAAAAGGCACATGTAGATTTGGGCAACGAAATTTAACCAATGATTGTCGCTATTGAATTAATGCCTATTATAAGTAGGATCACATTTTTTAAACGGAACCGAAAGAGATCAATTTTGTCTACAACAGGTGCTTAAAAAAAACAGGACAGAAAAAATCTTTGGCTATTAAGTTTTACGAGGCGGAATAATGGACGAGCAGGAGTGATTCAGAGAAACCTTCAATAGGCTAAAGTAAAGTGCGATAAATTTAACGCATTCCTTTGCATAGGTTTGGTTTCTAATAGAACGTTCACATTGAAAATATCAGACGCAAAGCAAAACGAAATTCATCAACAGTAAATCGATAAAACGCATTAATAATGCAGAAAATATAATTAAAAACCTAACATGAGTAAATACAGTGCGGATTTTTGAACACTAACCACACAGTCTGCGCCTTTCTTGGCTCATAACGGATTCTAGTATAATAAATGCCATTAGACTTTCACGTCACCACAAAGCTGTAATTTTACAGGAACCTACTCAAGTTCCATAACTGTAAACAGTTACGTAATTCTTCGCTTTCTTTATCTGCTGAAAAAAATATTCGCAAATAGGTACATTTAAATTAAATATTAAATAGAAAACTCACCTTAAACACCGCCGGAGCTAACGGTATCGCAGCTTGGTTGTGGAGGTGTTTTTTCGACATTTTCGCCTGCAGTTGTTCACGTTGACAATGAAACACACAAAATTAGTTTTCAGAAGTTTCGTAATGCAGCGCGGAGTATTAAGGGAAAAATTCGATTGATTGTATGACCGTCCGCCGTCGCGCGTTTCACTTCGTAAAGTTTGTGAAGTTTAAGGACGTTTGTCGACGCACGTCGGTTCACGAATGCGGTGTAGTTGGCAATGGACGAATCGGACGAGCGGTGGGTTGGCGCGCCGGCCGCGGCGGGGAGCGGGGCAGCCTGAAGTCTACGTCACCGCTCCGCTACGCCATAGCTTCTGAAAACTCCGATCAACCCGATGAATACGCCGCGCGCCATCAACCATGCTTCCGGATCCATCGCCTATTATCTGCATACGATTGTTTAGTATTATGCAACTGCACACACCTCAGCTCTACAATTACAAGATAGTACATAAAGACTAGTATAAAATCCAAATGGATAATATACAATACAATACAAAATTCTTTAATGTTACACCACATTACAAAAAGTGACACATATCGATACAGTGAAACAATGGGCGGCCTTATCGCTAAGATCGATTTCTTCCAGGCAACCGTGGGATGGAAAAATGATTGTCAAAGTATGAGAATATATCTCGTGTCTATAATATTATTAAACGTGTTCCGCAATGAAATGAATTATATATTATTTAGAAAGTCAACTATGAGACTTTTTTTACTGAACAATGTTTTTTAATAAAATTAACAATGTTTATGTTTGCAAAGCCAACCCGTACTTGACCAGCGTTGTGAAGGCCTAATCACTATTGGAAAATAAATAACATTTAAATGCATAATACTATGAAACTTGATAAAAACCGTAGTTCGTCTACCCAAGAGCGCTGGTGTGAATTAGCTCCAACCGAGCCAACAAGAACTCTACCCAATTTGTCAGAACTTCTTACGCAAAAATCAGGCAATGGATATGAACAATCTTTAATGTAAGAATACTATGAAACTAATACGAGTATAACAATTGAATAAATATCAAATAACTTCTCAATTGATTTTTTGATTGAGTAAGGATACTATGAATGCGAAATAAATTAACACGTGTTAAAACTCGACTCAAATTTTATTGTTTTTCTTCACAAAGTCTAAGGTGCAAATTGTATAGGTATGAACATGACCCAGGTTTGGACACTTTAATGTTTATGGCAATATAATCTTCTTATATATAAAAAAATCTCGTTTCACAATGTTAGTTATATCCTCCTCAGAAACGGCTTCACCGAAATTTTGTATGCATATCGGGTAGATCTGAGAATTGGTCTACACCTATTTTACAATACAACCCATAAAACGTTCTAAATGGGCATGGGTCCACCGTTGAACCTATTGTAAGTGTTACGAGAGTTTTTTGTCGGGAATTTTTGGCATAATCACCACGCCTATCAAGCGAGTAGGTAATAAAAATCCTTTAATTGGTTTGCCTTCAACCGCGGATGGAGATAGTGTGGTACTATTCTTAGGCAGGCACCATTAGGCAGACGACCTAATTAGCGCCTAAGAGCGAAAAACAATACATATACAACTATAACTATAAATGGAACGATTTTATATATTTCAAGATTACTGAAAATAACTAATATTGGAAGCCATTTTAATGTATTTATAAATTAAAATCAAACAAGCTGCTAGTCCCGCTTGGTAGAACGCGATAAATTTAGAACTCGGACGATTACTAATATGTTTACATTCGTTTTCCTTCCTGAACGTCTCTTGTAAGTGTTATTGTTATTTATAACAGTAATATATAATAATATGAATAATGTTTTATATAATTATATTGCTCCTAGTTGATCATAGTCCATTTTAGGCACGTGCATACAAGCGTATCGGGACAAAAGCAGAACTATATTCAGTACTAGCGGTGCCCGCGACTTAGTCCGCGTTAAATGCTCCATGCTGAAAAACAAACATGAAATATTATGCACCTAAACCTTGTCTAACGACAAAGCCAAAGTGGCTGCCTATCAAGATAATTAGCATGTAGCACTTAGTTTTCGCAATCAATCAAAACATAAACATAAAATTTAAAGGAAAATAACCACTAGATGGATAACAATAGCGTGTATAACCGCCTCTAACAGCTCCACAGTTCCTTATAACCAAGTAACGGTCAGCATAATAAATGTGCCATATCGAGTATACGATCTCTATAAAATATTTTAGAGCTGCGCTCACTTGAATCTGAATAGCTTGAGCGAAAATAGACGAGCTAACAAGTATATAACACGAATATACATGAATAATATTAAAAAAAATTGAAGTAAATTTTAATAAACACCTGTATTTTTTTAAAACCCTGTAATATTTAAATCTTTACTATAATTAAATCATATTTTTTTTCAGATTTATTTTGCATGTAAAGTAAAATATTAGCGGCCACATTTTGATACGCAACCTAGTAGATACATATTCACCTAATTATAAATTAACATAGAAAAGTTTTAAGCAAAATACAGATGACTGCACTGTATATAAACATCCATTCATAATTACACAAACTTTCGCGTTTTTAATATTATATAGGTCCTATACGTTTAGAATTTAACAAAGGAAATTTATGTTCTAAAAATCTAATGCGTCATTGTGATCCAAACATTATTAAATTATAAATCCAAATGTTTCCCTTATGTCTATAGTATCCTTAATGGAAATTTCCATGCGACCACCATCCACCATGCCATAAAATGATTACGAATATGGAACATAGGTACCTGATTTATTGCTGAATGTTATTGTTTTACTAACAATAACAACCTAAAGTAATATTTAAGACAATAACTTGAGTTTTCATATGATACATATGTATTTTAAATTCAGATGAAATTCGAAACACACTTGGAATTATGTGTTCAGATAGTACCAAGCAAAGGTATGGTACAGCCAAACATAGAACCTTCACGTATTTTGTTGTATTTTGTACGCTTAAATTATTATTCAGATATGCACAGGATTCGCGAATGAGCATATTTTACTTATTCCCATAGCAAGCAGCTCAACTATGACAAAATAGACGAATTCAAAGTGATCGAACTCTAGGTAAACGTTTAAGGAATTAAATACGTTACGTAGATGTTAGATGCGATGGATATACGTACATAGAAGGTGTGGGCCGGTAGCGTGACAGAACAATAGTTCCTTATGACAATACGTTTGATCTTGTTATTAGCGGTTCGCTAAACAGAGGCACATAAAGCTTCAAGACTGTTTTGCACGTTCAGTGTGTGTCGTTTCAATTGGAATATACATAGATGCTGCAGATCACCGCAGGTAGGTACTTAAATAACCAGTGTAACGGGGCTTTCGCATGATTTGACCGTTTTTTACTTACCTCTAATATATACTGCTTGGCTAGCTTCTCTGAGAAAATTAAAGTTTAATACCAAGTTTTTATTTTCGTCCAATTACCAAACATTTTTCCATTTAAATTTGTAAATAACTTTAAAACCACAAATGATATTTGGTATGTAGGGTTATAACAATAATCGATATTTCGATAAATTATGCTTTATGAGTTGAAAGTCGGCGTCGATAAGTCCATGTACTATTTTAAATTGGAGCTGACTGCGTGTTTGCTTCCGTGGTCAAAGTGCTATTACGATAAACAGTTTCTATTACGATAAACAGCCGCTACGTTATTATTCTACGCATCTTCAGGAAGGCATATTCGCAATTGATTGCATAGGTCGCTCAGAGGACATCAACTTGAAACATGAAAATACGGTGTATATTTCAGTGGTCGGTGACGCAAAGCGCTACGTAATTTGACCACATCATGTATTCTTCAAAACATGCCACAGACTATGAAATTGCAAAGTAAAGAAAACAACATTCTTTACTTTGCAATTTTAGCACACCTACTCTTATTATGGCTACGCTACAGAATATTGTGAGACTATTATGTTATCACGGTATTTTTGTTATTATAAACAAAAATGGGATTTTATTATTTACCTTTTTATTTTACTTTTCTTTTTAATTACTTTTATTTATTAATTATGCAAAATTATTTAGCATTATTATGATACATGCGCAGTTTGCATATGTATCATGCTAAGATGAAAATAAGTAAATTAAATATATGTAGTGTGTTTAGGTTATTGCATTATTTGTATTTATATATTTGTAAGTGTCCAATATGGATTTGTGTAAAGTCTGAAATAAATGATTTTTATTTTTTTATTAATATGACCACCAATCAATCCTAGGTATGTATGTGCACTGCCTGCATCGGCATGTGTGTCTTACTAAGGCCAAAACGCTGATGATAAATCAATTCCAAGGATTAAATTACGCTATTCTTAAAGTACTTGTATTATACTACACATACATAAATTATACTTAGTTCTGCGGTTTTGGATGATTTAAACAACAAAGCTTCATAATTCTTGTGACGGTGTCAAGGTTATGAGTCTTGTGTGAATGAGAGTGGAAATATAGTTTTATGTTTACAAACAGCTTTCAATTTTATGTTTGAACCACCTACAGATGAACTACAGTATTGGAGGACAATCAATTATACGAATTATTCTAGAGATACTATTACAGCATAGAATGAATTCATAATTCGGAATCCTACCTGATTACGAATCATGAATTCATGAATCAAACTATCGACTAAGCAATATGAAAAACAATGAATTACAATAGTAATTGATGACTCATATACACTAACGCAATTGCTGAAGACGAGATTCAATTAGAAATTAGAAGTGTAAGTGGGTAATGGAAAATCCAAGCACCTTGGGTATAGATAAGAAAAATGTAGGATTTATAACGTTATCTATTTTGATTTATTTATTTATGATACTAAGTTATAGGATTGTGGTCGAAGCGACCGGGTGATAATTTTACTCTACTTTTTAGTAAAAAGTAAAAAGTTTTTACGAGTGCCATATCATCGTCATGTTTTTTGGGCTCTACTTCAATAAAGAAACTTTAAAATTTAATACTGATTTGGTCCTTGCTTTTGATGTTTGACTCTTGGCTTAAACAAGAAAAATCAAAGATTTTCGTTCGTGGATTTTTCCAGATTTCTGTTAATCCCGTACTATTTGGAGAAGATGGACGAGGGTTTCGGAACAAAATAGCATTTGGCGGAAGACGATTATGGAAAAGAACGGAATTTTTTTAGATACTAGGCGCAATCGATGTGTCTCACGTGCAGTAGGTACTCGTACTTATAACAACATAGCTCAGAGCTTCCGGTTATTCCACGCCTATAAATAGAGCATATTGCTTTACCTGGGCTTATCATCGTTATCTAAAAGCAAAGATTTGCGTCACCTCTCGAGATGTTTTACCATTAGTCAGCGATAACTCGATGATGATGACTGTTCATTCAATTATTTTAAGAAAAGTCCTTGCAGTAATAAATTTGTGACAGGGACGAATTGAAACAAGTATCACAAAATATAAACCGAAGTAAGTATTATAATGTTTATAGTAGTGAACACTCTCCCGTATGATTACTAACCATACTTAGTTAATAGTGTAGGTACTTATATCTAATTAAAGTTAGTTCTAGTACCTATTTATAATGGACCCTGCGCAATTTGCCAGCGTCAAGTGTTTTATAAATTTACAGAATATTAAAGTTGTTACTTGTGTGATCACCATTTTGGCAATCGCTAACTAAAGTTATAACTGCTCGTTCACTGTCAATAACATGATGAGAGCGTGTGCTATTATTCTTTTTTAACCACATTATCAATAATCAGTTTAATGTGTGTAATTTTAAGTTCTATCAAGTCATTAAATGAGTCAAACTGAGGAGTCTTCACGGAATTTTTTTCTTATACTTTTTTGTATGAGTAGGTTATAGATAGATCATTAAATCCACCTGCACCTGAAGGTGAGATATTGAAGCTACGGTTTACGAGTTATGGCGGAACATACATACATATAAGTAGGTAGCACAAAAAAATCTAAAAGTCGTCAATATAGTTTCAGTATCATATATTGAGCCTATAAACACAATATCTCTGAAAACAAACTAACTTACTCCATGACCGTCCCTTAAAGATTTATTATTGGTATAAATTACTAGTAAAATTTTCGTTTAAGACTTCAGGGCGAATTTATAGGACCTCATATTAACATAAACCACTCCTGGGTTTCATATGTACAAGAAAAAGTAGAAGTAATCTTGGAGAGTATTATATCACAACCCCTTAGATCTTAGAGCACATCTAGGGCGAACATGAGCATCGATCGTAGTGATGACGTCACAGCCCCGTGTAGGTACTTTCGCCCGTGACGTCAGTCGGTGGCAGACATGGCGGCGCCCGCGCCATCGATCCTCCATTCAGAGAAACTGACCTTTGTGAGTAGGTAGTAGGTGGGGGCTTCAACCTTGTCATAATTGCTGGGAGTCTCTGGAAAATCTCTGAATTTTCAAATGGACCCGTTCGTTTTATGTTTAACGTTTAATGTGTATTGTTTCCTTATATTATTTTTGGTTGGTGGTATCTTTTGACCTTTAAATCTTTTGTGAAGACATTATTTTTAACCCCTGAAGAACAGCAATGTTACAAGCTAGTAGGTATTATTAGTAGTTGAAATAACTTATTAGAATACTAGTACATTGTCTTCAAAATTTAAATACACAAATTGGCCTTAGTTTGTGCCATCCATATTACTTTATTTACGGGATAACTGACTAAACGTTAATTTTTTACATATCTACTGTAAGCAAGAATTGCATACGATGCCATTTTTAGGTAAATAATAAAACGATATCATTAAAATAAATATTTATCAAAACAATACATTTGAGTCAATTACAAGAACAATAGGATTGCTAACACGGACATACGAATCTCTTGCTGAGGTAAGCTCGTCACCAGATTAGCCTTTGTACATTATCGTCACCTAAAACAACAACACATCATTAGATACCTATTAGAACTGAACAAATCGATTCGTGTCCAGTTTCAATCCGTTTTAAGATAGTGCCTAGTGCCAGTGTTGTGTATCTGTCTGAACGAAGACTTATATAGGCACATGCTAGGTAAACATGTTAGTTTTTATTTTGCCTGCTTGATGTCCGTATTGCCAACATCGCAGGTTTTTGGCAAACATAACAAAACAGCGCTGAACGGCCACCTTACGGCGCTTAGCACATGCAGAGTCAACGCCTTATTCGACGCAGAGACATGTGGACATTTGATTTAGACCACATTGGTCCCGTAATTATCAGCCTGCAAAAAAAATCTACATTGCGCCCAAAATATTATTTACATATATTAAAAAATCTGCTTCCATCCCACTTTATCTGCTCTGCATTATTATTATATACGTAAATTCAATGCATTTTAGTAGATGCAGTTAGCGCGAAATTACCTTAGGTATGTCTTATTGTAACAAGTCATAAGTAAATACAAAATTTATTTTGTTTGTTTGTTTGTCTAAATTTAATGTGATGTATGTGCAATGTGCTCCATAATAGAGCTGCTGCGTGTGGTAACCTCGGCAATTCAGGACTTTTCTATTGTTACTTTCTAGTACTTACATCTACTTTGGCTTTCTTGGCCAGCGCCATAATCTCGGCGAGCGACACCACCAGCTTGGCCGCTTCCTCCAAGTCATCTTTCGGTATCAGCTGGAGACCAGATTCCGCAATTATTTTGCGGGCCTCTTCCACTTTTGTTCCCTAAAACCAAGATTTTTTTTTTACCTCATTATAAAGGGCAATTTTGCAATTTTGCAATCTATACATAACTGAAAGAGAAAAGGATATTCCTATCTTAAAATTATTAATTATCAAATACAATTTTTCCTAAAGATTGGAGACAGGAACTTATACGGGACACCAAAACATTAACTTCTTGTCAATCAGTATATAGCTCTGATAAATAATCACTTATTCCTTGGCCAATTGACAGCAATTGACTCTAACAAGCTTGTTATGCCTACCACTGATTCTTGTGAAATGCAAACCATTTCTAGAGAAAATTTGGTCAAAAGTTTCAGCTGTTATTGAGTAGAACTTTCGTCGACAAGTGAAATGGAAACATACAATTTTAAAACGAACGACACCAAATTAATATGTATCGGAATAGTTTGTTGCAGTTATTGTTAGTTTTAACTCGCTTATCTCAGGAACCGCTGGTCCAATTTGAAACAAACAAACAAACAAACTCTTCAGCTTTATTATATTAGTATAGATTTGTAACTGAAAAGGATTTTCATGGTTATACCGAACCGTTGCAATAGAACGCAATACTTACTTGAAGTCTTACGACCACTGGTATTTTTATGGCAAGTTCCTTTGCCGCCTGCACCATGCCCTCGGCGATGATGTCACAACGCATAATGCCTCCGAAGATATTCACCATGATCGCCATCACTTTTGGGTCCGATAGAATGATTGTGAACGCTTTCTGAAACAAATATATTTCACTTTTAAAGTTTTCGTGAGTTATACTATCCATTTTATAACAACGGGAATTACTTCCGTATTTACACAGGAGTTAAACAACTCTCGACGTTTCGACCACAACAAGAGCAGTCTTTTTCAGGAGGAGTGAGCATCCCGCCGTGCGCGTCGAAACTTGTAATTTTTACCATACCATTTTCTAATAATTTAGTAAACTTAAGTGAGAGAGAATCACTATAAAATGAATATAAATTTTAATATAGGTTAAATTTAAAATATTACCGAGACAGCCTTAGCAGTGGCGCCTCCGCCGACGTCGAGGAAGTTGGCAGGCTCGCTGCCGAACAGCTTGATGATGTCCATCGTCGCCATCGCCAGCCCGGCGCCGTTCACCATGCATCCGATGATTCCTGGACCATAAATCCATAAATGTTAATAGACAAGGCAATAGCCGCGTAAGCGTAACCTACCACACAGGCTTGCGCGGCAGCCTCGCAAGCCAAATGCCTCGGTCGGTGTGGACGTGCCTCGGGCTGCCTCGGGCACGCGTTTGTAAAGCTCAGTACTCACATACGGTATTACTCGATAGTTTTACTCGAAGTCGAGTAATAATCAACTCCCTGTCAACTCTGTGAGGATTGCGGTCCACAGGTTGATTTTTACTCGACTTCGAGTAAAACTATCGTAATACCGTATGTGAGTACTGAGCTTTAGACTGACACGGCTCGGCCCGAGCCATCAGTTGTGGCTCAACCTGCCTAGCGAGGCGGCCTCGCTAGGTGGATACGCGGCAATTGACATGTCAACCTTAGAGTCTAGTCAACGGACTAAATATTACCGCGGACTGTACAAAACAGCGATCATTGTTGTTGGCCCAATTGTCGCAAACAAATTAATAAAAATGTAAAGTAAATAAATAAATAAATATTACTGGACAATTTTACACAGCGACATCTAGCCCCGTGGTAAGCTCGAAGCTTGTGTTACGGGTGCTAGATTTCTGATATACTTAATATAATATACATACATAGATAGATATATTTTTTTTATACATACATATATAACACCAAGACACCCGGAACAAATATTTGTAGATCATACAAACAGTTGTTCCGAGGCGGGAATCGAACCCGCAACCTCTTGCGTCGCAGGCGGACCTTCGCCCGCTGCGCCACAGAGGTCGTCCACAAGTGATAAGTAGGCCACAACTTAGTAGAATAACCTGTCCGAATTATCTGCGAGCTACTAGATGTATCAACTATAGCGGTGCCCGCGACTCCGTCCGCGTTTGTATAGGGGCCAAGTCTTATCATAACTGGAGCAAGAATTTAAATACCCTATCCTTTGTCCCAGACCTCTAAATGTTAATGCACAAGTCTATCAACCAAATTTCATTAAAATCGGATCATTGGTTTATGGCGTAGGTAACTTACGTATATACAATACATACATACAGAAGATTATAAACTGAATGCAATTTGTAAATAAATAAAGTTTTTTTTTGTTTATAATCTTAAAACTTAAAACTACAGTACCTATCTAATGCCTTACACGTCGGGAGAATCGGAGATTTTATACATAAGTAAGTACCATCAAGTGCGATGTAATTCAACTCATATTCCGCAGCGGCAATTTCTTTTGGATCCTCTTGGCTCTTGTCACGGTAAGCGAAAAGCTTTTTCTGTCTGAATTCCGCATTATCATCAAATCTGAATTTAGCATCCAGGCAAAAGACTGAAATAATAAAATTATAACGTGCGCAATTGAAAATGAATTCTGTAAATGGCGGCGGGTAGGTATGGTACGATTGGCAAAACAAGGATAAAAGTATAGACAGCGATAGAGAGTGAGCGAGAACGCATGCGAGCGGACGCCATTTACAGAACTCATTTCTAATTGCGCACGTTATACTTAATATAATAAAATGAGTGCCGTGATGGCACACACGTTTAATTCCGACGGTCATGGGTTCAACCCCGTCGCACTCGCACACCATTGAATTTTACTTCTTGAAAATTATGTGCGCTTTAAAAACACGTACTCTATCTAACGGTTAAGGCAAACATCGTGAGGAAACCGGTATTCGTAAGGAAATGTCGCATATCCTTAAAAAGGTTGAAGGGTATGCGACATTCACCAACCCACAATTATTAATAACTAGCCGACCGCCAACAGCTTCGCTTGCTTTTTTTTCATAAAATATTAGCTATAACCTTCCTCAATAAATGGACTATCCAACACTGAAAGAATTTTTTAAATCGGACCAGCGGTTCCTGATATTAGCGCGTTCAAACAAACAAACAAACTCTTCAGCTTTATAATATTAGTATAGATTATGTAAGTCCTAAACTCTCTCGTCAAGAGAAAAGTCCCGGTGTCCCAGCAGTAGAAAAGGCAATAGGGGTGATAATGATGATGATAAATTGTTGCAAACCATTTTAGTAACCCTGGTAGGAAAAAAGGGTGTGTGATGTGTGTAATAAGGTTAATTAATAAAGGTGTGTAGCCAATCATGAAATGCTTAGCCATATCGTCAAGTGATCACTTAAAAGATCTGGTCATACATACTCGTATATATATAAATTTTCACGCCATTTGTGTGTCTGTCTGATCTGTCGAGTGGCTAATTGGATCGTGGTTTAACATTTTATAAGCCTAATGAAACACAATATATCTGAAAACAAACTAACTTACTCCATAACCCACCTTCACAGATTTATTATTAGAAGATATTGGACTTACACTCGCCAGATATAGCATCCTCTGCCAACGGGTTTACTTCAATCAAAAGTGCGTCTTTCGTCAGGAACAATTTATACATTTTCTTGATCATGTCTAAAATAACATCTGACTTTTCAGTTAAACCCATCTAAAAAAATAATGCCTTACCATAAAACGTAATCTTAGCCCATCATTATTTATCATTACACTAGCCGAGCGCCAACAGCTTCGCTTGCTTTTTTTCATTAAATATAGCCTATAATCTTCCTCGATAAACGGACTATCTAACACTGAAAGAAATTTTGTAAATCGGACCAGCGGTCCCTGAAGTTAGCGCGTTCAAACAAACAAACAATCAAACTCTTCAGCTTTATAATATTAATATAGATAACAAAAATGATAAATTAATAAATAAATAATAAGTGAATAAATAAATATTACCTTTCCGATTACTCTGGCAACTTGATCATCTACCAAACCCTGCATAATATCAATAGGCTCGTAAATAATCGCCTCTGGGGATTCAGCTGCGACGTCTTCGATGCTGACACCACCTTGAGACGAGGCAATGATAACAGGACCCTGGAGTTCAAAATAAGCCTAAGCACCACCAATTATGTTCCCACTGCTGGGACACATGGACTTCTTTCTTGACAAGAGACATTAACCAACAAACACCTGGGTGTTTGTAGGTGAATGTCACATGTCCTTCAAACGGTTTAAAGTAGGTTCTCTGAACATGCCAGTTTCCTCACGATATTTGCCGTCACCGTCACAAGTTGAGAATTATGATGATTGAATAATGACGAATCGAGATATCGTCACAATTGAGCTCGCTAACCGCACGCCGCAAGTGAACCTACGCATAATGCGCTATTCAGGCAGTAAAAACAATTAGTGAGTTAGTCGTTATTGACAATTAAGACCTCGCTTTAGATAAATAATTAGGAAAAATTATAAGATCACAACGTAACCTTGGTCTTTGAGTGGGTAATCTTTAGAAAAACTTAAATGAGAGTCAATCACTATGAAATAAATATAAGTCACTTTAGATACTTTAAAAATAACGTTTACTATCTACAAATAAAGATGACACTGTTCTAAGGATTAGATATTTAAAAAGTTACATTTTTTGAAGTAGTTAAATTACCCATGAGATTACTAATGGTTCATTGATATTTCACTGGCTTTTTCTAGTCCGATATGTATCTTATATCCTTTAGCTTACTTACGTTGATTTCATAATCACTACACGATTGCACGAGAAAGGCTATCAGAGAGGAGTGGCGGCGTGTTGTGAAGCTTGCCACCAAAAAACCACGACCACTCTGCCAAGAGTGACCTAAGAAGAAGACCTTACGTTAAAGCTACGTTCCATCATGATGGCCACATAGCACTCTCACTCTGTTGCAGATGCGGCCCGCGGCGCCCGTCTGCTTGGTTACCAGCAGGGACTTGAGCATCTTGAGTGTGATAACTACTAAGAAGAGCTTACGTTAAAGCTACGTTCCATCATGATGGCCACATAGCACTCTCGGCGCGGGAACTTGCGCTCCGTCACCATCACCATGTTGCAGATGCGGCCCGCGGCGCCCGTCTGCTTGGTTACCAGCAGGGACTTGAGCATCTTGCTCGCTAGCTCACTGGCTTGCTCTGGCCTGGATGTGGAAATACGTATAATGATAGCTGTATGTACGGTCAGCCAAAAATGTGCTCTACCACCCTACGATTGTGATTCGTTTGTATGTACGTCATGAAACGACAAGGTTGATTTTCCCTCGCAATAAGATTATTTCAGTGAGTATTGCTTTTTATCAACCTTAGCGATCATTACATCTCGCAGAAACTATTGTCAGAACTGGTGATCACTTTCTTGGCTGACCGTACACATAGAATTCAGAGAATTAGCCCTGCTAGATGGCAAAATATTGTCGATTTTTCATTCTCACATCAACTGCCTACAACTGAAGTGTTTCTCGGTAATTTCCGGAAGCTCTAACTTACGTCTCCACCATTCTGACACCTCCTTTGAGTCCAGATTTAAAGGTGCCTCTTCCTCTTCCACCGGCTAACACCTGTTACATTCAAAACAGTTGTTGGAGCATTAATTAGTTCGGACAACATTGGTACGTAACTGAGCAATAGTTTATCGTTTTACTATACAATTTACAAAATCATGCCAAAAAATTTGGTAATGGGAGCCAAGTTCAATACTTTCATTATAGCATTAAACAAAAAGACTTGGATCTAAACATGGATGCCAAATACTTTAGAATTATATTATTGGATCAAAAGGAAATCAAGTTTTGACTAAAGAAAACGAGATAAATATATTTTTATTTATTATTGACGTACGTAACTTAGTGCATACGAGAAAAAAAATGATAAAAATATCGTGTCTCGTGACACTACGTCTTGTCATAACTGTAGCAAAATTTTAAATAGCATATCCTGTGTACCAGACATCTCAATGTTTATCTACCAAATTTTATCAAATTAGGTTCATTGGTTTAGGAGTTATAAAGCAAACATACAGTAAAAAAATCTAAAAATCGTCAAATTAGTTACAATTTCTTATAGCCTCCATGACCGACCCTCACAGATTAGTATAGATTAATTCATGCAACAGTGACCATCAGGAAAATACAACTGGATACAACATAATGCCGGTAGAGTATTAGTAAAGTACCTGTGCTTTTAGTACGATATTCTTTGATTTGAGTTCCTCCGCAAACTTGAGGACCTCATCCGAAGTCTTGGCAACATTGAAGTTCGGTACTGGTATGCCAGCCTCCTTCAGCAGTGTGTAGCTGACATACTCGTGCACGTTCAGATGCCGCACTTGCTGCTTGCTGACATTGTGCTTGACTCTCGGCAAGACGGTCAACTGAACATAAAGGACACACCAACTCTATATATCAGAAATCTAGCACCCGTATCACAAGCTTCGAGCTTACCACTGGGCTAGATGTTGCTGAGTCAATTGTCCAACAATATTTATTTATTTATTTAACTCTTCAGACCACCTAACTCTTAGCATAGTTTTATTAGCAACGGCTGATAGAGATGGAATAATTACCCTACCTTTAAATGACAACTGCCAGCTACTTTCTCAGCAAAATGATAAATATGAGCTAATAAAGTCGTCATTTTTCAGCCATTTTCATTGAAGATAAAAGAAATTTGATAAATAAATTCAATTTTCTTAACTTTGTCGTAAACTGACAAATACTTACAACTGCTTACAACAATACTATTGTCATAAATAATAATCTCTATGAAATATTGACAAGAATGAAGAGGACGGAATTTGGTGAAAAGTTAGTATGAAACTTTTTAATGCGTTGTGTGATTTATTGAGGCAGACAGCGGGAACTTTCAGCCTTAAAATAATTTTTACTAAATGAAAGAGTAGTTATATGGTCATTTTATACGGTAATACGGACCTACAGTGATGCCTATACAAGCATAAAAGGTTAATTCAAAAAACAGATTAGGTATTAAGCAGCACAAGAGTAAAATAACCACGATAAAATTTATAGTGGTTATTTTGATTATTTAATAATCCAATAATTTTTTTAATCCTGCAAGATCCATTGGCTTAAAGAAAATATTCTAACTTAAACTAACATGGTTTATAGGGTTCTGTAGCCAAATGGCAAAAACGGAACCCTTTCTTTCTTCTTCTTTCTAGATTCTTCATGTCTGTCCGTCCGTCCGTAATTCCGTATGTCACAGACATTTTATTTCCGAAACTAACATAGCTAATGTCTAAAGGTAAGTAGATTCTGTGAACCGCACAAAGATTTCAAAAAGAATTTAAAAAAATGTGGTTAGAAGGGGGGGGACACTCTGTTTTCCACTTTGGAAGAGTCTCTCGTGCAAACTATTTAGTTTAGAAATAAATGATGTTTGAAACCTTTGTATGATTTTAGAAGACCTATTCATAGATACCCCACACGTATGGGTTCGATGAAATTTAATTTTTAAAGTTTCGGTTCTAAGTATGGGGATCCCCAAATTAAATTGATTTTGTTTCAATTTTTTTATGAAATCTTAGTGCGGTTCACAGGATACATCTCCTTACCAAATTTCAACGATAAAGTTCTTATAGTTTCGGAGAAAAACGGCTGTGACATACGGACGGACGGACATGACGAATCTATAAGGGTTCCGTTTTTGCCATTTGGCTACGGAACCCTAAAAAAAACAATAAAATTTGGGGCTTCACATAATTTTTATGATATGACGAATCTCTAAGGGTTTCGTTTTTGCCATTTAGCTACGGAACCCCAAAAATACATCATAGTATCGTCCTAAATTGCGTATTACAAGTAATGGTATTTTTACGATGTGTTCATAGAAATCTATGGATGTGTTTATATTATGTTACGTGAATTTAGAAGTTCAGCGCCATCTAGTTTCTTACTTTAGAACTGCTTGTAGTATGTCACAGATGAAATATTTTATAATGGCAATTATTTACTTTTGTCTATGGTTCAACTGCAATTCGCATTTCGAACTTTTTATAGTTCACAGATAACTAATACACTCGTCAAAGATATAGTCTGTTCCCAGAAAGAAAGCTGTTGCACCACAGGCTATAAATTTGGAATAAAATGTTTGTTTGGTTGGTGTTTGTATTCTATCTGTGAAAATTCAACATGGCCATTATTGCTTTTGGTTGAATATAGCCAAATGGCAGCCGAATCGTAAATTCCGTGATTTAGTTGATACAATACTGACAAATAACGCTATCCACTCCTGTAGATTTTTCATATAGCCTTGTTTTCCTTTTTATTAGTTTTTGTGCGGGTTAGTTAACTATTGATTTCCATCTTCATTTTTCGTTTAGAACTGGCCGCAGGTGAGGTGTAAAAATGCTAAATAAAATATGAATGTATGAATTAAAAAGCCGGCGTTTCGCTATTCCTCACAATGAGTGGAAATTTCTATGTTTTGGTAATTATTATGGAAGATAAACTTGCATCAATATAAAACCAGTGTCCAAGCATTTTTCTCATAATTCCATTATAAGATTGTATTTTGCTATTTGTAATGCAAAATATCGTTAGAATTCTTAATGATAATTATTATACTCTCGGTGGCAGTAATTTATAGAACTACTACAAATATTATCTAAATTGTCTGATCTAATGAGCTTTACAAACAGCATTGTACCTTTTCATGCATTTTGAAACCAGTATTATTATTTGTTATTACTTACTCATACAGTACATACTCTGAATTCTAGACACACATATCTCATTTCATTCCATTCATTGTGTCAGTAGCTACCGCAGGCATTAATCATTCATAAATAGATTTTATAGTTTGAATTTAGAATTATTAATGTGCTTTGCATTCCAGCCATTGAAGTTATAATGAGGATATCATCATGAAGGAGATGGTAGGTGGCTGCTGTGTCTGCTCAGACGAGCGGGGCTGGCCCGACAACCCCCTAGTCTACTGCGACGGCAATGGTTGCACTGTCGCTGTGCACCAAGGTAAATAAACTATTTTTATCTTATTTAAACTATTTTTACCATATTCTTATTGCTATTGCCAGAAGACAGAAATGTTTTATATACTGTTCTATACTCACAAACCTGTCTTGAAAGTGTGGTGATTATACCATATCCAAGATCTAAAATGGGTTTGTTGGGGAGACCTGTACCCAGTAGTAGAATGGAATTAGAGCTCCAATTACCAACAAAACATAACCCTAGCTTCAGGTCCCCATGTAATTAATCTTCTAACATATGTTAAGAAAATTTGTGGTTTTGCTATTCTAAGATTTAAGATGGTTATGTCTAACCTGACCTTTTTAATGTTACAGCCTGCTATGGTATAGTAACTGTCCCTACCGGGCCATGGTTCTGTAGGAAGTGTGAGAACCCTGATACTGGAAAAGGAAAAGTGGTGAGTTAATATTCATCCTCTTATTTTTCTCTCTATGCATGCCTTTGACTTCATAAAAGAATAACAGAAAAATAATACTCCATGCAAATATTATTTAACTATTCAAGTACTGAACATCAAGTGACTAAAATGATGAATTCTTGTGTACTGGGTAAAACCCCCACATTTGTAAGTCAACTAAGATAGTATTCTTATGCCTAAACAGGATAAGTGATAATGTATACCAGAACCCAGCTGCGATATTCTATGTTCCATACCAACTCACAATAACCACCAACCCACCTCGTTAGTGTGGTGATTATACCAAATACCCAATAGCAATAACTAGTATTGGGGAAACCCATAGCCAAAAGACAGGCCACATAATTCTCAATATATTCCATAATCAAATGTTTAAATCTCAGTATTTCCTTTCCAGCGATGTGAGCTGTGCCCATCTCGTTCAGGCGCCTTGAAGAGGACCGACACGGGTGGTTGGGCGCACGTGGTCTGTGCACTCTACATCCCAGAAGTTCGATTTGGAAATGTCACGTCTATGGAACCTATTGTGCTGGGATTGATACCACCTGAGCGCTTTACTCGGGTAAGGTTTTATACATAATATAAGTTAAGTATTTAGTTTCTGGTTATATAACCGCATTTGTACAAAAAAGCCACATTATTAGCAATGTGGCTTAGGAATAAAGAAATCAGTAACTATATTTCGCTTTATTTTTTAACAAAGTCATACTTAGAAAATAGTCTATATCACAATAATATGCAGCTCCATATAATGTTTTAAGTAATTTCATACATTTCAACTGCATTAATAGTTTAATAATAAATATATACAGGCTAAGGAAAAAAATTTATAGCTTACCCACTTATAAAAACTGGTCACCGGTGAGGCAAAGACTATAATTTTTTTATGTTTCGCAAAGAAACATTAATTATTTAAATAAAACGTATAGCTCTCCTGAATTCCCACACTGTATCTAATTCTAATCTGTTGTGGGGGAACCACAGTGTGATGTCAGATCTAGGATCTGCACTTATGTCTCGCTGTGGAGCTGTGTGTATTGTGCATTGTCCCCTGTATATTTGAATATGTATATTATTCCTATGTATATTATCCCACACTGTATATTTGAATACTTTTTAATTCACATACTATTTCATTTTCCAGACTTGCTACATATGCACGGAAAACGGCAAAGCCCATCGGGCCGGTCAGGGTGCTTGTATGGCTTGTAATAAAACAGGTTAGTATTTCAATAGTTTCATCTACGTTATTTAATATCTATTTTATTTTTACAGTATTTGGGAAACTTACAGCTAGTAAAAAATAATTAAATCCAAAATTATTAATAGCATGCAGTTAAAACTACATAAGAGAGCCATTTAAAAGCTTCCATGTATAGCATATTAGTGGTACCAATGGACAGAGTTATTGACTCATTTAGAGCTAAGGTAGCTGAACGCACCTTGTAACACCAGAAGGAGTTTAGACTTAATTTAGCTGTGCTGATAGATAAGTCGTCATCATCATTTCTCGTAATAGACCTAGGCCTCTTTGAACTGTTGTTCAAACCTCTTTTTAATGTTGAACACCAAATGGTCTTTGACCTCTTTGCAATGTCATCCAAGACCTGATGCATGTGATCTGCTACTAAGAGAAAGATTACGAAAGTTATTCTAGTTTTGATATTCTATAGGTGTGTTTTATTATAAATGTTGGTTTTTCAAGACAATTAGGAAAAAATATGAAAGTTAAAGATCAGATGATGCTGTGTGTTTATAAAGTGGATAGTATAAGAATCAATATATTTTTGACTAGCTTCCGCCCGCAGCTTCGCCCGCGTGGAATTAAAAAGTAGCGTATGTTCTGCCTCAGGGTCTGAAGATTGTCTGTACCAAATTTCATCAAAATCGGTTCAGAGGTTTAGGTTGGAAGCGTAACAGACAGACAGACAGACAGAGTTACTTTCGCATTTATAATATAAGTAAGGATTACCTGTTTTCCGCCTCGCTGCCATCGCACTGCCTCGCCATTTTTTTATATAGCTGTGTATGCCCGCGCTACTGTTTTTTTCTGGGGAAGTAAAAAGTGTCCCAGGTCCAAAACAATCAGTTCGCTTTTTTCGCCATTAATGTCCCACTTCTGGGCAAAAAGCCTTTGGGCTTATATCATTTAAAATTATTCAGCTGATATAGACCTTGGTCTATATATATATATATATATATTTTTTTTATTTATTTCACAAAATAAAAACATTATTACAAAAGAAAAATAACTATAACACAAGAAAACCACAGAGGTTTATAAGTTAGTGTTATTATGAGTCACTTATAACGAGATGGTTGAAATTTTAAAATTAAAGGTTAGTACTTAATATTATACAAATAAGAGAAAAACAAACTATTTTAACCTAAGTTCACCTTGAAACAAACATCTAAAATTGTTAAATAAAATAAAAATAGTAATTTTATTGCGGTTTTAATTTTTTTTCTGCCCGCAATATATAAATCTATAGAAATAAAGATACAATATTTAAGAGTAAGACTAAAGTTTTTTTAAAGCGTTTCTGTGCGATTTTACATCCACACAAAATCGAATATCTTTGAAACCGAAAAATTTTCATCATTAACAATATATATAGTTACCTATATCTTAAGCTATGCTATTTCGAAAATACACTACTATAAAGTCATCTTGGAATCCGCGGTTGAGTTAAAAATGTCGACTGCCAAAGAATGCAATATATGAAATGTTGCATTCACTAGTTTTGGAGAAGACTTTTTATAATTTGTAATCTTCATCACTTAATCACTCTTCAGATGATCATTTTGCAATGTCGAGTTTTATCTGACAGCAAATATTCCACCAAAAAACTTGTTAAACTTACTCTTTTTGCTGTTTAACTGCTAAAAGTTTGCGAGGGAAGTAAAAAATACAAAGCGATTTTATAATTTCTAACTAACTAGCGAACTAACTAACATAAAAGTCCTAACACATTAATCCCATGCTAGCTAAGTACCACCTGACCCAACCGAAATAATTTACAAATACAAATACAAAAACACTTTATTGTATACCAAAGTCAAAACACGTGATTAAAACACAAAAAGAGACACGTAAAATGGGCCTAATCGCTAAAGCAACCTTTGGATGGAAAAGAGAGATGATATTTAAATAAGATTAGCTTTACGCCCTGCGACTTCGCCCGCGTTTTACACTTTCCCTCAATTTTTTTTTTGCTATAAACCTCACACAGCCCGAGACCTTTCCAACGAATACTAAACCTTGGAAATTGGTTCGTCCGTTCTGGAGTTATAGCGTCAGGAAGGAAAACCCGACTTATTTTATATAGTAGATTGGGATTTACCAATTTTTGTTCCAGATGACTTTTATCATTGGAATCTATAATTTGTCATTACACTGCGCCACAGTTGTTCCAATGTTTGAGTTTGCAGGGTGCAAGCAGCAGTTCCACGTGACCTGCGCGCAGAGCCTCGGCCTACTGTGCGAGGAGGCCGGCAACTATCTCGACAACGTCAAGTACTGCGGCTACTGCCAACATCACTACTCCAAGCTGGTGAGAGAACTAACTGAGGTCGCTACTAAAATTACCCATTAAAATGTCCCAGGTGTTTCAGATTGTACGGCCTATATGCATTGTCTCGGGCACTGTAGCTCTATTCTTATCAGATACGTAAAGCCTAGTTCGCATCAGTCGAGTATTTTAGTCGGGTAGCGAGTACCTAATTAAACTAACTAAGGTCGCTACTAAAATTACCCATTAAAAATGTCCACGGTGGTGCAGATTGTACGGCGTATATGCATTTTCTCGGGCACTGTAGCTCTATTCTTATCAGATACGTAAAGCCTAGATCGTATTGGTCGAGTAGCGAGTTACTCGACTAAATTATTGGTGTTGAACTACTAAATTACTCGGTACTCGACTAAAATACTTGACCAGTGCGAACTAGGCATGCCAGTTTAGTCTAAGCTTCGTTCTAGAGAAATGAAATTTCGAGACAAATGACTAAAGCTCAGTACTCACATACGGTACTACTCGATAGTTTAACTCGAAGTCGAGTAAAAATCAACGTGTGAACCGCAAAAGTCACTCTCAACTCTTTTGTGAGTTTTGCGGTCCGCAAGTTGATTTTTACTCGACTTCGAGTAAAACTATCGAGTAATATCGTATGTGAGTACTGATCTTAACAGTTTGATTCGTCATTTGATAGTTGACCGCCGAACGCCGCTTTTTCGATCATCATCAACAGTTGATATTAAAGTTAAAACATAAAAGTTTTTCGCTTCACTGGGTACACAGTTAATTTATTCACTCATTGATTTTCTACTCGGATAGATCTGCATATAATTATGAAAATACTTTCACGTGGCTAATGTTAATATAAATAGTAGCATTTATTAACAGATGCCTTTCACACTTTCCAGCTACGACCTAGCAATCTATGCAGATTTGTTAATTAAAATAATTTCACAATATTGGTAGTGATATGAAATTATTAATTTTATAATAGCTATCTTTATATAATCAACCTACCCTATTCGTCAAATGGTATTTACAGTAGGTCTATGCTCAGTATAATTCTATCTCAGTATCGTCAAAGCGACAATTGGCCTCATAGGAACTCTGATAGGAATAGAGCTATACGTAGTATGTGACATGTTTCATGTTTCTAGAATTTGATAATTAATTATCAAAATAACTTCAAAAACATTACATTATATCATCTTAATAAAAAATTCAGGCATTCAATATTGAAATCGGCTGTTGTTAACTTTTGCAACGGTATACGTACAATGTATCTGAATACTTTATTATTGAATCAGCATTTTAACCTTGTATATGAATGAGAATGCAATCATAATAAGGCTTGTTATGTAATAATGTTATGTTGCTGCTGAAGGTAACGTAACTCGGATTTGTCGCATTTTAAAACACTTACTCATCGGCGTTGAAACAGATTTATACGTAAGATTATGATGACGATTATTTATTTTTATTATGTAGACAGTTTCATCTTCAGTATAAAATAATAATAATTTTATGATAGGAAATTATCTTGTTTGTTTACAATTATGTCCCTGAATAAAACTGGGAGCTTATTGTCATATTGAATCTGTCCCTAAATTCAGCATATAAACTGTTCTTGAAATGCACTTGTAGTTCTTTTGCCTTTAAACAAATACTTAAGTCTCTGCTTTCATCCCTAGCTAATTAGGTGTTTGGTATCCTTGATCACTATTATATCGCCTTGATTTTAATATACAAATATAATTTTTCTGAATTGTTTTGTTAGGGCTCGCACACATTCATGGTAGTTGCGTAGTATGTATGATATTTCATTGCTTCTGTTCTTATAATATGACTTACCCAGCTTAAGAATCCTGTCCTTGTGTCCGAGCCCTTGCACTTGACTATTTTCATTTATATTGTTATTATTTTGCATGGCACTAACCTCTCAATATCATCCTCCATTTTTCTTTTTTTTAGTTTACCAATCACGAAGTCACCGTCGTCGCAAAGGTACTTTCATCATTTCATTATACATATCGAACAGGAAGTTTACCAAAAGCATTATCGAGCCGCTTGCATATCAATTCTGGTTAAATATTTCATTATAGTTGGTTTAGTGACTATCGAAAATGTGTCGTATTTGTTGCGCAGAAAAAGGGCGGTAATGTAAAGACTATTCCGCCGTACAAGCCGGTAGCCCACGACAGCCAGTCCAGCGGTTCTAGCAGTGAGAAGGAAGAGGGCGCCTCTCCCATGGCCAGCGGCGGCGGAACACCCACTGCGCAGACCGCCAAGGCCTCCAAGGGGGTACGTATCGATTGCTTATCACCACCGTTCTCTCCCCGCCTCTTATCCACATAGCTCCGCACTCCGCACATTCTTTTTGCTTCTGCCAACTTATCTCAACAGTCCTCTCTTCTTCTTTGCTCATTCATATTTAGTTTCTATCATATCTATAAACATGAATATCGACATTTTTGTCAGTTTATCGTATCTTTTAACATTTATTGTTTGTTAACCTTTATTTATATTCTTATTCCACAAAACATTTAGAATATTTTAGTTAATCATAATTTATCGTTCGTTAAATCTGTTTTAAGATTATTATTTATTGTAACTTGAAAGTTACGATTTAGGATCAACCCGTAAGATAGTAGATAAACACTTCGTATGTAGGTAAATTGAGGATGCCACAGTTCATAATAATGAACATATGACACCATAATCACACAACAAATGAAGCAATTTAGTACACGGAACATACATTACACGGTGTAAGTAGATATTCTCCACATCTCCATAAAATAGGTTTATAGTTTTCATATTACTCCGTAGACCTAAATTGCCTTCGGGGTAGCTTTTTAACGATTCGGCATCTCAAACCAGTTCTCTTTTTTTGTATAAACATGTATAATTATTATAATATTTGCACACTTATAATATTTTGCAAATAAATAAGTGAATTATGATAATATTCTTGGTGTGAGTTGACGGACGACTCGGTGTAAGTAAAGTGTTGGTTTTGAACTGATACCTATTCTTTATGTAAAATACATTAAACATGAATGACTTATTACAGCCGTGTATACTCAGAAAGGGCAACAAATTTTACGTAAAATGTGTTACACTATCGTTTCAAATTGAAAATTCTATATAAAATGTAGCAACTCGCCTTATCAGGAAAAACTGGGTATAATACTCGCAATAAAGTGTTTTAACGTAATTACTCATAAGAGTGACTCGTCTTACACCGCTTAAGCTCAAATAACGATCAATGTTGTTTGAGCTTGATAATAACAGAGCGTATATACGTTTCTTAATAATTATGTTTTTGTTGTTACAGCCTGGACGTAAATCATCTCAGAACAGGGACTCCAAGAGCTCTCACTCGTCGAAAGCATCACCCGCCACCACTACCCAGTCTGTGGGTAAGTACATATCAATTTTACTTTATCATTAGGTATGTGTAATGCAGTCAGTCATAAATATCGTCTATGCAAATCTTAATTTTACCTATTACGTATACCTATACTTATTGAATACATCGGTTAGGTATGTTCCATTTAAAACAAAAACGTGATTACTACTAGACTATTTCCTAACTTACTAAATGAAAGAAAACAGATTTTAGTAGTCATTATTAACTATATATTTGTTGGTACTTGGTATGGAGCAGATTCTAACGAGGAGACAGCTGAGGCAGCACAACAAGGAACCGGTAACCGACGGCAAAAGTCGTCTGACAAAAGTGTGTTTCTAACCTGCTAAGCATGCCCATTCAAATATCTTTACAATGCATGTGTTTAAAACGAAATTCCAATAATCAAAATGATGTAGAGTAACTTTTGAGCACGAGTAATTATTTTGTTTGTTGTTTGTTTATAATTCACTACTATTTTCCGTAATAAAAAGATACAGATCAATTGTGTGTTCACATATAATTATTATCTGTGTACACAGTAAATTTATATCTTACTTAAACTTATCATAAATATAATTTCGTAAGGACTTATTAGACCAGTGCAGTTAGCTTCAAAAATGGTCAAATAAGGAAAAAAATAGTAGTAGAATGAAACCCATTAGAAAAGGAGGGGAATATGATAAAAATGAAAGGAAAAATAAATTACGGTCGATCTGAGTTCGGGAAGTGGGAGGGGGTGGGCTTTTAAGGGGAGAAAATGGTTTATCTCGATTTGCGGTGAAACTACAAGTCCTATGAAAAAAAGTTATATGACAAAGTTGTAGGTAATAAAAAGATCTACAACTTTTAATTCACAAGTTTTTTACATAACGTCAAAATGTATGTGAAAAATTCAAATAACTAAGTTTTTGGTTTTTTATTTCTATCTTTTTCAAAAATAATTATTTTTCTACGAAATTTGGTGAAAACTTGCCTATTTATGTCCTTAATACACTGTGATTTACTTGATTGAAAATATTATTGTTTTCACTTTATTTTGACTTAATTTAATAAAAAATAGACTATTTTTCAATCGAAAATTCACGTGTCAAAATATTAGCTTTTTTATAAAAGTCGGTGTGCTTTTTGTTCGTCGAAATCTCTATTTTCTGATAGTTCAAAAAAATATATACATTACGATAGTAAATATTCTCAGAAAATGCACAAAACCGAAACAAAAATTTGTATCATTAGGTATCATAAAAACTGCATCATAAAAATGTGATTTTGTCTTTTCAGACTATATAATAATAATAATAATATAATAATCTGTTTGTATAATGTGCAATAAGTCGGATTATAAGCAATTATATGAAATAAAAGTTGCAAAAATCACATTTTTATGATGCAATTGTACATAATGATACAAATTTAGTTTCGGTGTTTTGCATTTTCTGAGAAAATTTACTATGGTAATGTATATATTTTTCTTAACCATCAAAAAATAAAGATTTCAATGAACAAAAGGCACACCGATTTTTATAAAAAAGCTTATATTTTGACACGTGAATTTTCGATTGAAAATTGGTCTATTTTTTTAGTAATTAAGTCAAAATAAGGTGAAAAAATTAATATTTTTAATCAAATAAATTATAGTGTGTTTGGGGCATAAAAAGGTAAGTTTTCACCAAATTTCGTAGAAAATAAAATGTTTTTGAAAAAGATGGAAATACAAAACCAAAAACTTAGTTATTTGAATTTTTCACATACATTTTGACGTTATGTAAAAAAGTTGTGAATTAAAAGTTGTACATCGTTTTATTACCTACAACTTTGCTATATTACTTTTTTTCATAGGACTTGTAGTCAGGGATCCGTAGTACATGGAAATCAAGTGATTACTAACAAGCTAATTTTTGGTGAGTAGCTTCGTTTCGATGAGACGTCCAAAGATATCCTATACCCAACTCTCGATTGTGGTAGCTAACAGAGATATCAAGGATTAAAAAATTCAAGGATGTAAAACCGGGATAACGGACCACGAAATTTGTAGGACAATATGTTATATCTCAAGATAATTATCTAAATTATATAAAAACATGTTTGTCCTACAAAACCTATGGTTTGATCAAAGAGTCCGCCATTTCCAAAATGTGTCGAAAACGAGGTCAATTTAAATGATTACTATGATTACTAACTAGCTGATTTTTTGTTGTATACTTAATTCATATTTATAAAATCTAACGGACATATTGTCCGACAAATTTCGTGGTCCGTTATCCCGGTTTTACATCCTTGAATTTTTTAATCCTTGATATCTCTGTTAGCTACCACAATCGAGAGTTGGGTATAGGATATCTTTGGACGTCTCATCAAAACGAAGCTACTCACCAAAAATTAGCTTGTTAGTAATCACTTGATTTTCATGTACTACGGATCCCGGCCTATTGTAGTTTCACCGCAAATCGAGATAAACCATTTTCTCCCCTTAAAAGCCCACCCCCTCCCACTTCCCGAACTCAGATCGACCGTAATTTATTTTTCCTTTCATTTTTATCATATCCCCCTCCTTTTCTAATGGGTTTCATTCTACTACTATTTTTTTCCTTGTAAAAAATTAAAAACCCTGGTCTATTATACTAGCTAATGTTAAATAAAATAAATTGAACTTGAAAAGAGTTTTTGCATGATTGATTTTGATTTTGTTTCCGGGAAATTTGGAAATTGTGGAAGGTATGTGAGAATTGGAATTAAATGTGTGTGTGTGTATAAATGTTATTAACGTGTGATATCGAGTTGGAATTGATTGAGCAATGAGCATGGCTTTAGACGAGGTCTGTTGGCTACGATGCACACGACATTTTTACCAATGGCCTTGTTAGTTTATTTTCTATGGATGGCATGTACATGCGTCGTATTGAATGTAGACGGACCACTTTTTGTGAATTAGTAAAATAATAGAATACCTATTGGATACTTTTGCGTTACAATATTCCTCCCGGATCTGACCAAAAAAGTAATGTTTTAAAGATAATTGTACGGCCTTATCGCTAAAGAGCGATCTCTTCCAACCTTTGGATGGAAAAGAAAGATGGTATTTAAGTAAGACAGGGGTGTACTAATACTTACAATAATATACTAATATATATTTAAATCGAAGTATAGGAATAATTTAGAGTACTAGATCACCCGCCCGCTGCAAGCGCAACGCCATTAATCAAGAAGAAGAATACAGCTAAGTATACTATGTGTTTAGATAAGAAGAAGTCTCCATCGCGCCGCCAGTCGTCGACGGGTGACACCGCCGGCTCTAGCAAGAGCAGCACGCCTGCGCCCTCTCCCTCGCACGCGCACGCTGACTCGGCTCATTCTTCTAAAGGTAACTTACCAGGCCACTCAGAAAGTATTACGAAAAAAGTTTTTATGTGTACGATACTGGCCACGTGTAATTATTTGAATCGATTATTTAAAAGTAAAAATACTACAGTTCGATTTTCAAATTACCCTCCACAACTTTTTGAGATCCATTTCAAATTTTCTTGGTTATAAATTGGATTTGGGTCGAAAACATTTTCGTGCATTGATTTTCTGAAATTTTGGTGCTTTGAAGTTTTGAAAGAGGACAGAGGTGACTGGATAAAATGTTTTGAAAATTAGTTTAGACTCATGAAACTTTGTATAGAGGGTGGTCGAGATTTCAGTAAAAAGATTTGGTAAAAGTATTAATTTTTATAAATTAGTTTTTTAGTATCTCAAAACTTTCTGAGTGTTCTCACATACAATTCCAATTGAACAAAGACAAGCACTAGATTTTCATAACGGTCACCCAGGTTAGATCTGACAATACATTATTTCGTGACAACTAGAGTCTGCAAAGCGCTTCAAAGTTGTGGATACTGAATGATATGCGTTTAAGAGACACTATGACTTGTTTTTGTTGTGTTTCAGGTTCTGGTGGCGGGTCAGAGCGCGGGCGCGAGAGCTCCGCGTCGCGCTCCACGCCGCCGGCCGCGTCGCCCGGCGCCGGCAAGTCGCCGCAGACCGGCGTCATCAGCTCCGTCGCAGCCGCCGCCGGCGCTACGCCGACCACGTGAGTCTTATCACTCGGCTAGGTTTACTAACACCTGCCTATAAGACACTAGCCGACCGCCAACAGCTTCGCTTGCTTTTTTTTTCATAAAGCCTATAACCTTCCTCGATAAACGGGCTATCTAACACTGAAAGAATTTTGTAAATCGGACCAGCGGTTCCTGAGATTAGCGCGTTCAAACAAACAATCAAACTCTTCAGCTTTATAATATTAGTATAGATTACTACAACTTCATCATAACACCCCTATTCACGTTAATTCACTACGCTGGCCAAGTGCGGCTTGGCGAATGACACATATCCTTCAAACTTTTCAAAGTTCTCAGAACATGCCGGTTTCCTCACGATGTTTTGCCTTCACCGTTAGAGCACGTGTTTTTTACGGCACACATAATTTTCCAAGATGAAAAATCAGAGATGCTCGGCGGGGTTTGAACCCACGACCTTCGGAATGAAAGTCGAGTGTCCCACTTAGCCAACACGGCTCTAACTTAACAACAATTAAATAAATAAATAAATGAATTTGTATAAGCTTTATGCTATGTTAAAATAGGAAGAGCGAAAGCACCTAAAACAAGTATTTCACTATTACTTAAAAGGTGCTTTCAACATTGTGCACAAATTGTAAAGCTTATAATGAATAAAAAATAACTGTCGGGTATGTGGACCTGAAGAGTAGGTCCGATGAGGAGAGATCTTTCAGCTTTTGGGGGCATCTCAACTTACCCATAATAACCCATAGAACTGCTTCCGTCACTATCCGTCCCATTCATAGCACATTACTGGTCTATCAGTATTTTAGTATAATCAATGTTCAGCGACACTATTTGAGTAAAAAACGTTGACTAAAACCTAATTTCACCACTCTCTGTTAGTTTAACATCTCATTAAGCATAATTACAGTCCGTCAATATACATAAACTGTCCGTCATTAAACATAACGGGATTTTAAACTAACAAATGGAGAGTGGTGAAATTAGGCCTAAAGCTCGTTAAGTCTAAAAATATTAATACATCATCGAATGTTAATTTCAGATCCAGCGCGTCGACGACATCAGCGTCCTCTACAAAACCGACAGTGGCGTTCCAAGAGTCTGTAATCACCAATACCGAGGCGGTTGAGACTAAGCACACCAAGAAACGCAAGGCAGCCGCCGCCGCCGCCACCGCCGCCGCCGCCGAGCAAGCCGCGCAAGCCACCGCTAATGTAAGTACTACCAATCACACACGAATAATAACATTTAAGGGTCGGTTCTCATCCGACGGAAGGTGCGTTGCTTAACGCCAGAGCCCATGGCTCAGTGGGAGCACACTCGACCTTCATTCCGAAGGTCCCTGCCGCGCACCTCTGTATTTTTCTTCATGAAAAATGTATCTGCGCTTTGTAAACACGTGCTCTAACGGTGAAGGCAAACATGGTGAAAAAACCAGTATGTTTTGAGAACTTTGTGTAATTCACCGACCCTCACGTGGTGAATTAAGGCCTAATATCTCTCCTCAAGAGAGGTCTCTGTGTGCCAGCAATGGAAGGTGATGATGATATGATGTTACGCCTGAACAGACGAAACATTCAACCTTTCACGTCGGTTTCGTTTCCGTCAACGCATTGACAGACAATAGCGGCCCATAGACTAACGTTCATTCCTTCCGGCTTATCCCGTGTACAGATCAGCGACGGGATAAAATAAAACACGACGTGAAGGGTCGCGGTGTTATAATACCGTCATTCTTTCTCGCTATGCAAATACACTGGCGTGCATTCCGTAAGGATTGTACATTCGGGCAGGAATGAACGTTAGTGTATGGGTAGCTAATGTCTAGATGCTGGATGCGGAAACGGAATAAACGCGTGATATGGCAAAACGAAACTACATCCTGTAAACGTACAGATATCAACACTATTTGTATGAAAATAGATACAGGAATCTTAAATATTGCAACTGTTTTAATACAAATATAACAATTGTTAAAAAAATAGAAATGAGGGAGGGATTGTATAGATTTCAAAATCTGTCATTTATTTCCATTAAATCACTTGGACAGATAGAGATTATTATGTCACAGGAATTACACAGTTCAAAGTAATTTACAAAAAAAAAATACAAAAAAAAAATATTCTTATATTGTTTCACATTAAATAAATAAATCCTAACTTATTTCCGTCGGGTTCGATTCCCTTCCGAGAGGTTATTGTTTATTTTCTAATATTTACTTATTATTTTATAGACATCCAGACCGAGATATGTAAAATGCTAACTCTAACATGGGCTCATACAGTCATCAATGTTAATTTATATAAAAAACTACTAATGGGAATTTCGAATAATTAAATATATTTGCGAAGAGAGAGTACGTATGTCTTGTATGTATTTATGCATGCCCTACGGCTCACTATGCGGTTTCCACGAACTAAATCCATTTAAAAGAATACGAGCAAAATTTCGAAAACAAAATTTAAAATGTTGTTCTAATCTACTGCGTTTTTTTTTATTTAATTTTTTATTACGTTATTAATACGCGTGTTGGTTTGCTTCAATAAGTCGGCGATATCGGAAAACATACAAATCTATTGTTTTCATTAAAATAACTAGTGAAAACAATAGTAATTTGTGGTGAGTAATGTTAGGCACAACCAACTCAAAACGAACAACAATTAAACAGGTAATGGATTTGCTGAAAACCTCAAACAAACTAATAAAACGCGTTCCTACTAACCAGCATTTAAAGAAATGGTTTACGGTGAAATTTTCTTTAAGGGAAACTCTACGCATGATAAAATATACAACCGGAAACTATCTTTTCGAATGCCTTGACTAACATTACGCGTTTTTCCGCATCTGAGACCTCACCAGCTTGAAATGTCTGAAGCACGAACCTTTTAAATATATAAAACTACCCTGATATGCGTCTAAATGGCGTGTTTCCATAGTAAGTACGTATTTCAGGAGTCCCCGGCTCGCCAGTCGAATGATGATTCGAAACATAATAAGAAGCGTAGGGCCACGGCGGCCAGCAGCGCGGCCGCGACTCCAGCGCCACCTGTAGACGATGATAAGGCAACTACTGCGCCCAGTGTGAGTTACATGCTTTTCATAATAGTTATAGTGACAAAGACCCTTCTTAATGTTAATCTTAGTCCATTCCGTAACATAATATGCTTTGCCAAAAGCGCTATGGTAATACCATCAGTAGTCAGAGTGTTTTTTTTTTAATGTTGTTATCATATTTTTGCTAGATAAACTTATTTGTGGTATTATACCCCGTGGTAAACTCGAAGTTTTGTTATCAATTGATATTATGACAAAACATGCCCTATCTTTTAAAAACCGCTCAAACAAAACACGGTTACAATTAACAACGAACACATAAATTAATGATCGTGTAGTGATATCCATAAGAAATTCCTAGGAATCGCCGCGTCGCCAGTCCGTTTCGAGTGTGGAATCGGACTCCAAGTATAACAAGAAGCGGCAGGCCTCGGCGGCCGCATCCGCCGCCGCCGCCGCCGCCGCCGCCGCCGCCGCAGCCGCCGCCGATGCTGAAAAAGAAGCCGTCTCCAATGTAAGTACACAATATAAAAAAGGATTTTATACTTTTTTATATGTAAGTACACAATATAAAAAAGGAATTCAAATTGAAGACAGTAATATCTTGAAAAACCTTAATACTCAAAAACTCATTATGTAACTAATACTTTTAATGCATTAATATCATTATCTGTGAACTCTACCTGCCATAGAACACTGAAATCCACAAGCTCTGGACAAAGTAACTGATTTATGAAGTTCCGTAGCTGCTATATGTTACATTTTAATTCCTATTGAAGACATTAATATCTTGAAAAACCTTAATACTCAAAAACTCATTATGTAACTAATACTTTCTAATAATACCTACTTTTAATGCATTAATATCATTATCTGTGAACTCTACCTGCCATAGAATATTATCACTGAAATCCACAAGCTCTGGACAAAAACTGATTTATAAAGTTCCGTAGCTGCTATGTTACATCCACCATAGTTTGAATACACAATATTAACTGTAACATTCATTCATTTAATTCACTTATGTATTCTCGTATAAAGTTCAGTTAAATGTTATGTTATGTGTTGTTGTTTTAATGTTGTATTGTTGGTATTAGTTTACACACCTCCGTCACGCCGCGCTATCCTTTAGTCAGACAGCCATTTTGCAGCGGATCCAGATTGTGTGCTATAAAATCCTGTAAAAATTACACGAGATCAACCAAACTCAATTACCGTTCCTATTTATTGTTATTAATTTCCTCAATAGCGAAATTTAATCATATACCAACAAACAAATGCTTTATTTATATTTTTCAAAATCAGGCAAATAGCCTATTGTTGAGTAATATTGTTTTTCGCGTCCTATTCGTTTCCCGCGTTCCATCACAGCGACTTTTCAGGAATCTCCGAACCGCTCTACAAGCGCGTCGGAGGATTCGCGTTCGAGCAGAAAGCGCAAGGGTGGCTCTAGCGCCCCCGCCGCGCCCGCTACAGAACCAACCGACGCACCAACCGTCGCTGTAAGTCCACCACTTACAAAAACCAACTTATTCATTTAAAAGCACAAACTCATTTGAGTTTTCACTCTCAGGTATCGCCTAAGCCACCAACGCCCGCCCAATCACCAAGTCAGCACGCGAAATTGCCAATTGAGGCACCAGAAGAAACCACTAAGATTACCACTAAGAAGCGCAAAGCTGCTTCAGCGGCCGCAGCCGTCATTGTAGAGAAAGACGCTCCCTCTGTCGTCACTGAGGGGAAACAGGTCTCGTAGAAACTGTTTGATTCGTTGGTTAAATATCGTGTCGTGTGCTTGATATTCTGCTTTGTTTTTCTTTGTTCGACGAAACTCATCTTTGGGACATTTTTTTATAAATTTTTGTATATGATTTCTCTTTGCATGTTCATATTTTGATTGTTATAGGACTTTCTTTTTAGTTTTTTTAATAGGTTTAACTATGCATGCTTTATTGATAGATGTACTGTTCCTAAACAGTTCCTACTCATATGTGAACATGCAATTAAGACTTTTCCAAATAACATATTTTACCGTTACTAATTACGTGCTATATTTTTATCGTTCCCAAAATGTGTATTCGTCAGTAAAGAATATCTTGATGCGACTCGGTTTTTAAAAACAACGTGTCCACGATCTCAACAGGAGTCCAGTTTGACGGCGGCTGTAGAAGTACCAGAAAAAGTCGAAGAGTCTAAGTACAAGAAACGCAAGGCCCCAGTCTCCACTGAAAAGGAAGCAACTCATGCTGAAGGAAAGTCGCATAAGGTCAATAAATGCATGTTATACTCTGCCTACTGAGTTTATCAATCAACATCTTGGGAATGTGAATCAAAACAAGGAAAAGGCTGGAACCTCAACCCTGAAATCTTAAACTGTGCAATGATGTTGTTATATCTTTCTTCCTTCATAATCTTATTATTTTCCGGTAACAGTGCTTGGCCAATCTAATACAAAAATACTTAATAAATTAATTTTATACTGACTATATAGTGTTTCCGAAATGCTGTCGTATTTCGGTAAACGCTTACATGTTGATGAGTTGAAACATTTCTGTCGAGACGTTACAGGAAGGTACATCGCACTCTAGCCGGTCGCGATCGTCCGGTCAAACTTTAAAATCGCCGAAACCCGTTGACCCACAAGAGGAGAAACTGCCAAAGAAACGAAAAGCGGCGGCGGTCGCGACTGCAACTTTAGAAAAAGATACAACGCACGACACAAAAACTTCCGAGAAGGTTCTATCTTACTAATACTTCCAGTAATTTAATGCATGTAATTTTCCTTGTAACGAGACTAATCTTGCATGTGTGATATGATCTCGATGTGTGTGTTTGTGCGAGGATAGTTGGTATCGTGTGGTCGACAGGAGGCGGGCGGTGCGGGTTCGGAGCCGGACACGCGCTACAGCAAGAAGCGTAAGGCCGCCACCGCCGCCGCCGCCGCCTGGGCCGCCGCGCAAGCCCGCGAGGAGGCAGACCTCATCCTCGCCAGCGTAAGTCTACGCAACTCTACACGTACAATATACCGTATATTTAGCTAATGGAAATAAATGAATTTATTTGATGGTTGTTTTTTATTAGTTTTGTGTTCATTATTTTATTTTTGTTTATTGGCGCATGAATATCTTTTACAGGCCTTAAATCGCATGCGTAATTACAGTGATGTAGTAGACGCGTTGTGATTTATATCTGGTGAAGCGATTGAGGAAAAACAACGGATGGGTATGGGTATTAGCTTCCCGTTTCTGTTGTCAAGAGATTGTGTTGTTGGAGCCCCGCTGTATACATTTTGTGATTCAATTGTACCTTACATTACATTGAACCTTTGACGGGTATAACCTAAGTATCCAAAAAATTATACATTGTTTCGAGAATAAATGGGATAATTTTTATCAACAAAATTATGATTAACTAACGCATGGTATTACGGAGGTGTAATTATAGTTTCTAGTTAAGTAATTAGTAGTATTCATAGAATCATAATTCATACAAGTTTATTTTCGTTCTATGGGAATGGATGTGTATGGTTAATAGTTATTAGTTGCAGTTCTTTGTAGAATTGCAATACCTGTAGAATGTAGATGAGTAGCATATTGCAAGTTATTAAAGTTGTTGTAACATGTGTTTTTGTTTAGATAAGTGAACCCCCGATTGGGGTACCTTCCGGCCAATGGGACTCGCACCCGTCTAGAGATGCACCTGCGGCAATGGATACCACTGAAAAAGTAGTAAAGAAGGTAATGAAAGCCAGAATTCTTGTTTTGTTGTCGTGACTACCACCGATTGAGCGACGGACATTGCGCGCCTGTTTAGCTCCGCTTACCGCTCATTGAGAACCACCGATTTCTAGTCACCTCCCACAGCTTTGGTTTGCGTTTGTTTCGTTAGCTAATTTACAATCATATGTTTTACTCATACGTCAAAATTCAATATAATATAAAATTACCGACAGCCTTTCTGTTGAAAGAAAAGAAAGAAAGAAAAGGAAGAAAAAATCTTTATTTATAGTTAAGACAAACAACTTAATACAATTTATATTTTATTACTTAGTATACATAATCTTATAACTATAACTATGAATTGGCGTCCAATTCAGCTTAATAGTAATTTTGACATGACGTTATATTGTATTTTAACCTTTCTCTATTTCCAACTTGAGATTTTCTTAAGAATTAAAGAGAAATGAACTCCTTAGAACTGTCATTAGCGCAGTCTTCATTTCACTTCTTATAAAACAAATAATAATAAATAAATATTGCTGGACAATACACACAGCAACATCTAGCCCCGTGGTAAGCTCGAAGCTTGGTATTCTATAGTATTGAAATATTCTACAGATGCCTTTGTCTATCAGAGATAACAATGAATTCTATTGGTTTGATGATTTTTCCAATCATTCATTACTATGAAGCCTATTACCATACTAACAAACAAGCAATCAATCCCTCCTTCTTTATGATTTCTCTGTCCTCTTTATGATTTATCTGCTCTCTTTATGAGTTATCTGCCCTCTTTATGATTTATCTGCCCTCTTTATGATTTATCTGCCCTCTTTATGATTTATCTGTCCGCTTTATATTTTTATTTTATAACATGCTTATGCTTCTATCCTTTTCTATCATTCAGAGAACTCGTCTACTAGAGCCTGAAGAAGAGCTTGAGTGGAAACCGATCAAGGTGACGAGGCGCGCTCGCATGCCAATCAAAGCAAGGAAAAATGTACTATTTTATGATTGTATACAATATTTTTTTACGTGTCTCCCTATGAGGAGATTGTAAATGTAATTGTTGTTTATTTCAGGCGAAAACGGACTCGAGCACGCCGCCTCCCGCGCATTACCTCAGTCAACCCACGTCGCCGCCTCCGCAGCCCATACCAAGTCCTAGGTAAAACAGATAATTTCAACTTTTGAAACATTCGTACTTGTTAACAATGTTATGATTAAACATGTGTAGGTAGTGGTGCTCGTATAATAAGTAGTCCAGTCATTTTAGTAAGTTCACCTCGGAATTCGAGTTTCCCAGCTGTACCTCGAATTCCGAGATTCTTACCTAATTTAATTTTATGACTGGACTAAAGACCGAGAAAGATTGTAAACCGCGCTGTTGTCAGGCAAATGGCTGTCATCCATCTTGCAACTTCACTTCAAAAACTAACAAATCGTGTTTATTATCCCGTGTTAAATTATATAGCAGTTTATTTTAATCTTATAGTTACCCCACTCTGTATAATCGCGGGTAGAGACGGGGTGGCGACGCTGTGAGTAATATTATTACCTTATAGGGGGATAATTTGTTTTGTTTTATAGTTATGATTGTTGAACATGATGAATATGTTCTGAGAACTTTTAAAAGTTTGAAGGACATGTGTCATCCACCAAAGTGGCATATGTGGTAAATTAAGGCTTAATCTCTCTCGTCAAGAGAGAAGTCCCTGTGTCCCAGCAGTGTGAAAGTAAATGGTGGTGATGACACTGTTTATTGTCCTCAGGAACATGGCAAGTCCTATGCCTGGGCCGAGCAGTATGAACCCGCCTGCGCCTATGAATCCGCCAGCGCCTATGAACCCGCCGTCGACATTCCGCCCGTTATCGCAGCACCAGGTAAGTCTTACTACTCTATCTACTGATGGAACTACAGCTCTACTAATCTACACTCATTCTGAAATAAGGATGTCGTTATGCTTAGCTTTGCCTAGTTCAACTTAGAAAGCCCTTAGGGATAGATTTGGACTAACGAAATATAATTTTATGCTACATATCTGTATGTAATTAAACATAACTTTCAGCCAGAGAATCTACCGCATGTTCAAATGACCCAAATTTAAAGTAACTGATCATGTGCTTTTGAATCTTGGAATTAGTCAATAATTTTCCTATATATTTTTTAATTCGTTTGTTATATTTAAATCATGTTTAGGTCATTCATCCCGACTACAAGATTAAATGTTGTATACAAAGTAATACAACATCATTATTGCCGCTTTCACCAACAGCTTCGCATCGAGTGTCGAGTTATTATCATGCTGTTAACGCTTTGTCATAACATAATAATGCTTTACGACGAACAGATCAAAGAATTCACATTCTATAATTTAAAATGCACTGATGAGTGTTTAATTTCCTTAAAAGCATTCAGAAACTCAAATATGTATTGTTTAAAAGACTTGTCCTTGCCAGTGCTATAAAGTACTATTTGTAAGTCATTTCAATAAACTAGATTACTAGATGATTAGTAAATATTATAATTACCCAAAATAAGTCGTAGCATGTAACAATGTGTATAATGAGACACCTTCTGTTTCTTCATAGAACTGTCGATGAACGACACGACATTGTGACTTATTGTTTTATCGTTACATACGCCATCCAACTAATTAGTTTACCTAGATCTGAGACAGGAATCAGCAGTTAAGATGTCTTAATTTTCTATCATCAAAACATCAATTCATTAAATAACATCAAAAACAACATTCAATTTGTTTCATGAAATTATTAATCATATAGGTATGCTAAGTATATTATTCTAATGTAGCGTAAATGTATAAAAAATGTACTATTACAAAGTTTGATAGCAGTTCCTTCCTAATGCAACGAAGTATACTTCCAAAACACCTTACAACTGCCTATATTCATATTGTATCGTTACCAACATACCATTACCCACCCATTTCTATCATTTTTTGTGGGCAACGTCAATATTTCATAATCATAATAAAACTATAACAAAATATGCAAGATAGTATATTTTTTTGATAGATAAATAATTAATCAAACTCAGTATTTGCCAACACATAACTCCGTTTATAATGTGAACAATCAGCAAATAGACTAGTTAGTTACAAACAAGACTGCAAGGGGATGTAAGAAAACCGCTCTATCACGAGTACGCAAAGATTGAATCAAAATTCAAATTCAAATCATTTATTTAACTTTTGGTACTTATAGTCAGTCACGTCAAATATCGCAATTGTTAAATAACAAATTAAACAATTCAAAGACTTAAATAAGTATAAAATAATAACTATTTAAAATAAAATAAACATACTGTAGCTGCAATAGCATTATTAGATAGATGTTCTAAGAGATAAATATAAAAATAATAATATAAATAATGTTCTCGAAAATTTTGTGCTAGCCTATAATAGGCACATGTTTCCTATAATAAGCCCCCTCAATATAATAACTTTTATAATATTTTTTAATATATGCTGTTGGCTGTGCCTTAATAAATAAATAAAGAGATCGGGTTGCCCCTGCTGATTCCTCTCGCCGGTCGCCAAAGCCCGCATGCCGGCTGACTAATGCGTGCATTGTAGGGCACGCGGACGATGCGCGGGCCGGCTTCGCTGCTCGTGTCCGTGCCTCTGCTGCGGGCCCGCGCTTGGCGGCACTTCGTCACGCATCAGGTTTATAGCAAACATTGCCTGTCACAAGCCTTGGGGAATAACATAACACGATCACTCACCTCACTGTTTCTATCATTTCCATACTAATCAAACTAAATAATCATCTGATTGGCAAAAACTAACAGCTTGAGAGTGCGCATCACTAATTCTTGATCTGATAATGGTATAGAGTAAGAATTTGATTGAAGCTGTTGTTGATTAAATTTTATAAATGACGACGGCTTTTCCTATTCCATTACAGGTTATGTAGTTCTTTATCAGAAATTGTGGTTTTATATTGATTTCCAGGCTACGTCTTTATAACTATCAATTCCTCACTATTGTTGAATTTTTTTAAAGTTTTCCAGGACAAAAAAATCTAGTTCATACTGTTGGTTAAATAGAATAGCGTACTTAAAAAACTGCCAACCTTGCTGTTTTTTGTAAAGCTTTCTTATTTCAACTGTACATATCGGTGATGACTTTTAAATATTTTGAAAATTAAGTAACAAAACGATGTTGAACTGTTTTGATTATATTTTCAATAAAGCTATTGCAAAGCGCTCTGAGATGTAAAGTAACAGTTTCATAAGCATTTTGTACGGAATTTTCGCAATATAATTTTAAGATTACGTTGTTAGTTAAAATAAATATAGATAAAACGGAAATAGCAGTTTATTTCACAGGACTTGTGACTCCAGTGGGGAATATGGACTGTGAACTCACAACTGTTAATCATTTACATGCATTATCCTTTTACTTTGTCTTTAAATTTTTTCATAGCTACAATTATTAAAATAGTCTGCATGAACTATTTAACATTCGGGTTACTCAGCTAGTTGCACTGAATACAATGAATGTGGATATACGCTTTGGTGTCACACTCGCACACTTTTTGATTTCACGAACATGGCTTTCGTTTATTACACGTTACCCTTATTACATTCTCTGGTTAAGGGTAAATTATAAAAACTATAACGCATAGATTTATAACAAAATTTATAGTATTGGTCTACCTTCCACAGAGAAAATTATCTAAATATTATAAGTAATTAAACTCGATTATACCAAATATGACAGTATTAAAATATCCATTCTTTTAGTGTGAAATTTATACTCGCGAAAACTACATCTGCCTATTAAAATTAGTATGACCGTAATGTTTTAGACTCTGTCTCATTTCCAATTTTTTTCAGCCTGCTAAATTTACAACGTCACCATCGTCATCAATCATGATTTTTTAGACTTGGAATCAAATTATGGCTATTAGGTGTACCTACACATAAGTTGTGCCTTTTATTAAGTAAAATGTAGTCACATAAACATATTATTATGGTTTATCAGAATATCATAATATCTATTTAAATGTATATTTTATTAATATTAATAATTAAATAAAAATATTTATTCACTAAATAGTGGTTTACAAAGGACAGGCAATTTTAAGTAGCTTCACAATTATTAATTATTATGCAATTACTAGGGGGAGCTATTTACTTGAGTTAAACCTTAACTTACAAAATGGCTCCTCGCTCGAGGACTCATGCTTCTGCTATTTACAGTAACTTGTTTGTGTGCCTTTGTTATTGTAAATAGCATAAGATGGTTTTGCAATTTACAACTGTACATGAGATACCAAAAAAACCACACTAATACTAACAATTATAGTTACACTAACAATATGTACTTATTTAATTAATTAAGCCCAAAACGAAATAACTTATCGTTCGTAGTCGATACCTTGTAAGTAACTTGTAATAGCTGTTTTTGATTCTATATAAGATTTTTTGTACAGACAATTAAGTAGGTATATCAGAAATCCAACACCCGTAACACAAGTTTCGAGCTTACCACGGGGCTAGATGTTGCTGAGTGAATTGTCCAGCAATATATCTATTATTCTCTTTATTCAAATATAAACATATTAAAAATATATTTTTCACAATAGATAAAAAACTACCTTCTGTAAAAAATATATCAAAACGGATAATCACCGGCCACAAAGCTTAGCTCAAGAGGCCGGGGACTAGAAGTGCAGAGAGAGGAACTTTCAGACAATGCGTGCATTATTATTATTATCTATATTTATTATTTTTAAATGCTAAGGGCCAGTTTCACCTGATTCAGATAAAACTTCAGATAAGTTACGGATAGGATATATCTGTAACCGGTGAAACCCTTAGTATGTAAATAATTCCATCTTATAAATATAAATCATTCCATAGAAATCTTCTTTAGTTACACCATTTCACCTCTCAGAACACTGGTTCTTTTGGTCGTAATTTTTTCCTATTTGTATTCTTAAACGAATACAAATAGGTTCATGATCTTTTTAACCCTCAATAAAAAAAAAACTCTCAATATCGGTTGGGCTCCATCGAAACCAGCTTTCAAATAACGTTAACCTGAAGCTTAATCCAATAAATTTCCACTTGATTTAATTAGACACTTGTAAGGTAGACGGACAAAGTAAATACCCGGGAACATAACTTAATAATATCTCGGGAATGGTCAGTTGGTAGATCTGTAACTATTCAATGTATAGATCTGCCATAGTAAATTGTATAACCTATTCACTACCCGAAATCGGCGATAACATAATAGTTTATTACTACTACATCAGCGATAACGTAATCGGATATTATCGGTTATTTCGAATAAACACAAAGAGTTCCACGAAAACATGTTTCCATAGGTGCATTTAAAATAAACAAACTAAATTTTTAAGATAGATTTCTTAAATCTATACCAATTTACTAACTGCACTCAAAACAGAAATAAATACTCCACATTTCTGTGGAAGGGTAAAACTAAAATACTATCGTATGTCACGTGCGCTACGAGAAAGGCATACTGCATGTTATTTTTAATATTTTAAAATAATTACATCAAAATTCTGGTATTATTTTAGAAGTACTAAACTAGGAATACTAATATTAAACTATGAAAACTGTCGTGGTTTGATAAATTAATATCTAGATAAACGGAAAATCCACGAACCTTTCTTGCGTGGAATTTGGTCAACAGTTTCGTCCCAAAACGTGGGACTTCTTCAGGACCAAAAACAGCAAATTCAACGTAAGAAAGGATTTCCCGTTTATCTCAATATGAATAATATTAAACAGCAATGACGACAGTTGTGTGTTCACATGTTTTATGCCTGATTTATTAACCCTGTTTGATTCGACTAACATGCCTGTAAATACGACAATACGTATGAGATGCCAGAATGTGAGATAAGCTAGCTTCGCGATAAATATCACAAGAAGCAGTTATTTAGCAATAAGTGATAAGTCATATTATACCTACTCTGTAGGTATTAAAAGTCATACCATTTAATGGTTTTTATCTATAAATAAAAATATATCGTAACAAGTAATTCCTATTATATTTTGCTTTTTATAAAACTAATATGATGGTAGAGTTTATTTATTTATTTATTTATTACACAAAATCCACAGCCCTTACAAGATTTACAATATAGTTACTTATAACAGAACTTACGGATGTTAAATTAATGTATTAACTACTTTAAGTATCTTTTAGTGCAATTCACGACAAAACTAGTCTATAGTCTTTCAATCTGAAGTATACAGTTTCGAAATTAGATTAAATCGAACAAGAGTTCCATACTTATAGATGTAAAGACTAGATACTTAATTTAATATAAAATTCACAAACGGTGTCGATAGGTACGCAAACTCGGGTTGCGAACCGACTTTAATCTGCTCAGTGTGGGACAAACTTCGTCTCGATCTCACCGTTTATCAAACTTCGCGAATCTCGGAGGCTCTCTTTGCAGTAACTAAGCTTGAAATTCAAGAAATGTCGATATTAGCATCAAAAGTTGCGCTCTACAAAAAGTTTTTCGCGCAGCGTAATCGTTACAGAGACAAATTGCATAGAAAAATCAAAATCTCAAAACAGGTTTCTTATTCTCTCATACGTATTATAGTGAAAAGTATAACTTGTGTTTATCATAAAATATCTCTGTATTTCTTGGTCAAAGTACTTTCGAAATTTGTGCAGTAGAAGCAATAGGCTGGTATTGAGGAACCACCCTGACTCGTATTATTAAAGTGTTCACTATATCTAATTTTCGTAGGCCTCCACGGAAATGCCCGCACCGCAGACGCCGCACGTTTTTCACCAGCCTCAGAAACCGGTAAGTGCTTTTCCAAAACACAGACTTTTTATTCATATCCTGGACCTTCTTCTCTATGGTTTACTTTGGTCCTTTATATTATAACTCAATTAACGTCAGATGTTAGTTTAAGATTTCAGATTCTGTAATCTTTAATTTGATTAATCTAATATAAACTAGTATGATCAAAAACACTTATTTATATATGTACCTAAAGTCCGAAGTATTAATGACATAGTAGGTATATAAAACTTGACATTAAAATATTTTAATGACATTATAATTAAATGATATGCTTGACGTTGTAATTAATAATATTTCTCAGAACATGTCCGTTTCCGTTATTATTGAAAACAACTGAATTGAATTTTGGAATGTTTTTACTTTCGTGGTTTATGCGGAAGGAATGTGAGAACGATGTTTAAAGATTTTAAACAACATTGTAAAAAAAAAGTTTATTTTGTGTCATAAAATAAGGAATTAACAAACATACTGTAAGCTGTAAAGTGTAAGGCATAACATCCGCTACAGTAGTGCCGGTCTTCCGAAGCGCCCGATAAAAAAAAAGTATTTATAAAATTTCCTAGTAATATAAACCCTATAAGTCTTTGTGAAATGTAAACCTCTAATTTGTACATAACCAAGTTTCCTATGAAATCCAAATCAAGTTACAAGCTTTGAAGTATTCGTTACTGTTCTATTAAAATAACACATAGTCTATACTTCATTAGGAACCCATTGTGAATCAATGATATGTTTTGTATCATTAGGTTTTATTGGGTTATTTGCTTTATACCTGTTTATCAAGAAGAATAAATCAATAATTTTATGGAATATAGTAAAAGTAAAGTAAAAAGCGAAAATTCGTTTATTTGACATAAAATAAATATTTAGAAATATATAGTGATCCATAGGCTCCTGGGCTAGTATAAACTGTGTTTCAGGAGCCAGTGGCTTCTCCTGGTCAGATTTGAGTTAGTTTGACTATGAACATAAGTTTCTCAATCGAATAGGAAATTCGAATTCTTTGAATTAAACAGCAGCTGACAGGGCTGAGCTGAAACTTTTCAATGGCGTTATAAGCCTCAACTGTACCACTGGCATACTAAGCTTTAAATTCCACGGATTTACACGTCTTAACTTTTCAACGTAGTAATTCGCTTCAACATTTCACAAGTGTGTACTCGTTTGAAGTTCAACTTCACACCGGTGTATTCTCTTTAACTTATAACGTTGTACGAGTAGGTACTAGTTTCAACTTCTCAACTGCATGTGTGCCTTAACTTTTCAGGGGTGATCTTTGACAAAGGCCCTTATATCGTTTTTAGAGGAAGATTAACTGACCACAAGGTGGCGACATCTCATTAACGTACGTACATAAAGATGCAAGTTACAGGATAAAATCTCATCAATCGAAATATTTATTTAGGGATATACATTTTATACTAAGTTTTAACTAACTAATAAGGTTTTGGATTTATGTGCCAATAGCATAAAAGCGGAGCGTAGTTGAAGAAGACTTTTTGAAATGTTTTGTCCAACACATGTTTATCAAATAATTACATTACAAATTGAGACGTCAACGTGTGTGATGAATAACAAGCGCAGCTCTACGCATATTAAGAGATACCAGATAATAATAAAAAAAACTATCTTAAATTATTAAATCGGTACTAAGGCGATTCATAAACTGGCATTCGGAATTCCTTATCGTTTCATTCATGTATATAATCTTTAGGATAAAATACTTGCAAATACAATAAAATCTCAGTTGTACTGATATGTTAATTTTACAGGCGATTTTCGATAGTTTGCCAGCTCAATATAAATTGTCCTTTTCTATGTTCTTATTTGAGTAACTTGAGTAATAATGCGCCACATTACGCTAACAGTCCATGCTAGTATATGCAATATACCCCGAGTTTATTTTACGATGGGAAATCAGAAACACGTCAATATTTAAATTTAAGTAGGTACCTAACAATATATAATAAAATAAAATAAAATATTTATTTATTTTCTCTCACAAATTCAGTACACTTTTAACTTAATGCTTAAAGGTTGACCCAGAAATCGTAGTAAATAGTAACCCCTCGACCTTCAAAATATTAGATACTCGTCTCTTAAAACCTTAGGGTACGATGAATACAAATAGCACCATAATTAACAATACTTGATTTAACAATTGTAATTCTATACGTATAAATAGATAAGCCGAAACCGAAATATCCAATTATCATAACTATTGTCTAGCCTACGGTAGGTAGGTACCTACGTAATAAGACAGACTAGTAAACTCAATATTCACATCATCTTGTTCACTTTGCTGAAAAGTTTTATCAATAAATACATAGTATAAAAGAAAGATCCCGCTTTCTGTCCCTTGTACGGTTACACGGGTTGTACGGTTTTGATTCGGGTTTTTTATTTGGTAGAGTAGATCAAAATGAAGGTTTATATTTAAACTAGCTGACCGCCCGGCTTCGCCCGCTTTTACGACTATTTTAAAATCAAAAGCACCGAAATCAGCCTAGCGGTTCTTTATTTATAAAATTACAACGAAAAGTAGCAAAGTCGCGGGCGCATCAGCTAGTTAAATATGAATAAACATTGTAAAATAAGACTCGTACTAAAACTTTTTTAAGTTTTAATTTACCTTCCGCTTGAAGCTGAGACTGGTCACTAGCTTTAACAATATTATTTATCTATAGGGCATAGAGTTTAACTTTTATACCTACAACAGAACTATTTATGTAAATTCCTAAAAATAATCTAAAGGGATTAAAATGAAAGAGTTCTTTATCTTTAACGTCTCAAACTTACTAGAGTCATAACAAATTGAAACAATAAAGCCCATCTTCTGCGAATACACCTTTCGATATAATAGCCTGATAATATTGTAGCTAAACATTGCGATTTTGTACCTGCACCCGATCCTTACTACCTGCGAGCTCAATATGACAGCGCGGTCGAGACTACGACACACAGTACGACGGGAACATGTGCCCGCCAGTCGCTACTCCGCGGCGAGTTCGTCAACATCTGCCGACAATCCAACTAACTTGTGTTTAACATGTGCTAAAACTAAAAAATAACATCACACTCAGTGCCACCACCGCAGGTTACTCGTTGCGCTGTTAGTCTCCTTAGCGCTATGGTAAGTTCTTTCTAAACGCACCATACTCTTCAATATCATGATCTGTAAACAATATTGTCGTTGCACGTGTTGTTTTGATTGTTTTCTTGACTCGCGCAGTGTTTATTTTATCCAAATTGTGTTAATTTCTAAATGTTTGCATTAATTCGTATGTGCTAAAACGGTGCGGCACTAATTTTAGAGTTGGGTTGCGGCTAATGAATCGATTTCTGACAAAATTTATGAGATATACCTACAGTCAGCTTGCCAAATCGTGAATGTCGAATGTATTTAATGGTCGTAGCCTAAAAAAACATTTGTTCATTTAAATCTCATTAAATCACTGATATATGGACATACTCGTATACTACACAATATACATACATGTAGAGTTCGAATAAAATAGTGATGTTGTAATTCGGTCACAGATTCGGATGCGACCTACTTTGTTACAGACGAGAAAAATATAATAATGATTAGAGCGGGATACCAAGCGGCAAGGACAAACATTATGTGTAAAGAAAACAAAGGAAATTTGACTAAAACTAAAGAAACTTAGTAAATAAAATAAAGTGAAAAGTATAATATAAGCAACGCAACAATTGTAATTGTATTACTTCAGTAAAAATGTACTATTTAAAGGATAGTTTATTCAAATATCCAGCAAACTGCTTAACCTGTATGTTTTAAACATGATAATGGACAAACGGTGATTAAGACAGTTCAGTATGAAATCGGCTCTTTGATGCCGAGTCATCTTATTAACCTTATGACTTCCTTAATTCATGCCCAAGTAATTTTGATTGCGAAGACAAATCAAGATAGGGACAAGTTTCATATATTCTCGTATTTCAGTGACAAACATTTGCGCCTTCTTTATGATTGTCCAGTTTATAACCATTTTAGGATTAAATTCTAGCTGGACCGCCCGCGGCTTTGCCCGCTTTATTTTCATATTTTTTTTCATGATCTTGTAAAAAGGGATAATCTCCACCATACACAATAAATATTTTCTTTTTTTTTATCCAATATCACATAAACTCTAGATAATCTAGATACAACTATCAGCTTTGAGTTAATAAGGGACATTTTATTGAGAAATATATTGGTAAAGCGAACTTACCCACGTAATGGTTATGGGTAAGAAAAATCTGGAAGATTCGTGCCACAAAGGGGTCTATAGAAAAAGATAAGATCCACCAATACATTTCTCTATCAGTATTAATAGTTTCGTTGTCTAAGATTTTTTAAAATAGAACAGTGTAGAGTATTGAGGAACACGTTGACTCCTATAACTTTTTTTTGTCTTTCCGTGAACATGGCGTTTGAAACAGTGTCAAAAACATTTAAGAGGCCTTTTACCGGAAATCGCGAAATTGTTCGGTTTTCTCGTCCTAATTCTATGGTTTACGTTAGTTGTTTGATATTACAATTACATCTATATAATAGTTCGTTTTCTCCTCTACAAAAGTAGTAAGAAACATTTTAGATAACTTGTTTATATATTGAGTAATAATCATTCTCCGGATACATGTTTCGTAAAAAACGCTCGAAGACCTGTTTTCTTAGCTCTAATTTGTAGATTCTAACGAATATGGGCGATCAAACTAATTTTTATTATGTTACGTATATCCTATTCTTCATTTAGAGTAGAGTACATTTTCGTTAAATGCTTTTATTCTAAAGATATACCGAATTTAATATCGACCGAAAATGCTTCGAAACAAACCTCAATAACTCCGAAGTTCTAAATCAATGGGACGTCATATTTATATCAAAATATTTATCAACATTTGCTTAAACTATGATATTAATTTTAATTTGTAGAACGGTTTTGGTAATTTTTTATGAATAAAATAAAACTACCATAATTTAGTAGTTTTTTCATTCCGCCGGCTTTTTCCATTTAGTACCGCGCGAGCGCTTGTCGAGGTCGGACCTATGTCGGTTGTTCTTGAATAAAATATAGAAATATTTCGTAAAATGTCAGTGTGTGGGACTTTCAATTGCTGTAAAAACGCTGTTAGTGTGCGTGTATGTGTTATTGCGATACTACGACCGACATAAGTTGATCCGTTGATAACGATCAATTGTTATTTTTATTGATAACGATCAATTATTGTTGTTGCTGGCCTAAGAATTGTACCACTTGTTGCTGGCCTAAGAATTGTACCACATCATTGTCATCTTGTTTAACCTTATTTATTTGGAGGTTATGCTGTAGGATGTGGATTGCATATCTAAAGTTATCTATCCTAATTAAAAAACAACAAGGCAACTTTTTTTGGTGAAACCGTACAACGACTAAATGTAATTATGCCTATGATTTTTTTAGATTATGACTAACTTGCCGACCCGCCGACAGCTGCGCTTGCGTTTTTACGTTATTTACTAGTTTATGTTTTATAGCCTTTTTCGATCATTTTACTATCCAATACTGAAATCACATTTTAAATCGGACCCGCGGTTCCTGAGTAGCACGTTCAAACAAATAAACAAGCAATCTCCTCAGCTTGATAATTGTAGTATAGATTTCCATAATATTTATTACAAAGAAAATATTCCGTAATTTTTTGTTCTTATTTTTACCGAGTATCCAATATGTAAACAAAAAATAATGTACCTTTCTAATAAATATATTATTTATTGTAAACATTAAATAATTGTACCTTTCTAATAAATACAGGGCGTCCCAAAGTTATGGGCCATGGAGGGGAAGTACCTTAAATATCGTAGATAGTGAATTTTGCTCAAACAAGACTTCATTTTATTTTTAAAAGTTAGTAATTCTGCATTCATTGATTTTCTAAAAATTACTTGCTTTGTCTGGGAATCGAACCGACTTACATGTAGAAAAAAAATACTCGATTTTTATGATACCAATCGAAATAAAAGCTAAAAAATAAAAACTCTGCTTAAGTAACATAGTATTTTAAATGAAAGGAACAACGTGAAATTAATTATTTTAATCAACCAATATAATTCATTTTAGACAACGCGATAATGCAGCCACTAACAAAATTGACATTCAATATAATAATAATATAATTCAACATGTTGACGTTACAAAATTTTTAGGTATAAATATAGATAAAAAACTTAATTGGAAATCGCATTTAGAATATTTGGGCAAAAAAATAAATAGTTTAACTTATGTACTCTACAAACTCTCCTCCCGAGTTAACATAACAGCGCTACTAAGTGCATATCACGGCCTTATTTCGTCTAATTTAAGATATGGAATAATCTTCTGGGGCAACTCTACAGAAACTGGTTCCATCTTAAAATACCAGAAACGATCAATACGAGCAATGTTCAGCCTGAAAGTAACTGATTCCTGTAAACCGTATTTCATTAAGCACAAAATTTTAACTGTCCCGTCATTGTATATTTATGAAACAGTACTATTTGTAAAAAACAATCCTAACTTATTTTTCCGACTCCCAGAGGATGATCGAAGTCGACGTGATCGATATAGAGTTCGTACAGTCAAGTGTAAAACTACTATGATGAGAAAAAGTATATTCTGCAATGCTCCTTTTGTTTACAATAAGTTACCACAAGATATAAGAGCTCTACCACTTTCTCATTTTAAAAAAAGGTTAAGAACGCTATTAGCTGACAAATGTTATTACAATTTGAAGGATTATATGAATGACAAGAAGCTGTAAGTTTGATTATTTTAAGTACCTATTATCTAAGTTATTCAAGTTCAAATTGTTATTTATATTTTTTTTTTTAATTTTAAATTTATATATTATATTTTGTATTTTCTATTAAATTTATCTATTGTAATATGACATTGCACGCCATATATTGGCAAAATACATTGATACAAACATAGAATTAAGATCTACACTACATGTATTTAGCAATAAAGATACTTTTACTTTACTTTTTACTTTACAAATAAAAAACATGAAACATTTTTTTTGTAAATTAATTAATTAAATTACTTACTTTTTAAAATAAAATGAAGTCTTCTTTGAGCAAAATTCACTATCAACGATATATATGGTACTTCCCCTTCATGGCCCATAATTTTGGGACGCCCTGTATATAAAATAACACCCCTATTCACGTTCCCACTGCTGGGATAGGGACTTCTCTCTTGACGAGATAGATTAGGCCTTAATTCACCACGCTGGCCAAGTGCGGGTTGGTTTTTTAGGGTTCCGTAGCCAAATGGCAAAAACGGAACCCTTATAGATTCGTCATGTCCGTCCGTCCGTCCGTCCGTCCGTCCGTCCGTCCGTCTGTCCGTCCGTATGTCACAGCCGTTTTTCTCGGAAACTATAAGAGCTATAACGTTGAAATTTGGTGAGTAGATGTATTCTGTTAACCGCACTAAGATTTCAGAAAATAATTGAAAAAAAAATCATAAAATTTGGGGGTCCCCATACATAGGACTGAAATTTAAAAACTTTTTTTTAATCCAACCCATACGTGTGGGGTATCTATGAATAGGTCTTCTAAAATCATAACAATGTTTCTAAAACCATTTAATTCTAAACTTAATAGTTTGGACGTGAGACTCTTCCAAAGTGGAAAACAGAGTGTCCCCCCCCCTCTAATTTCTAAACTAAGAGGATGATAAATCTAGAAAAAATATATATTATACATAACCATAAAAACTAACAACGAAAATTGGTTTGAACGAAATCTATCAAGTAGTTTTTTTATAATACGTCATAAACTATTTCATATAAACAATTGCTGCGGAAGCCTACATGGGCGAGTCCGACTCGCACTTGGCCACTTTTTTTAATATATAAATGAAATATTTTCAATAAGTTCGTAATAAAATAAAAATAAATATAAAGTTCGAAACTACAAAGATAATACCTAAACATAATGATAATAACATGGTATATTTGTGTTTGAATAAATAAAAGTTTCGTTAACGAAACTTTTATTTATTCAAACACAAATATACCATCTAACAAAACAAGCAACTTAAATATATATATAGGTAATATAATTTATTTGTTTTGTTATAATTAGAATTTGTATTTAGTCCGTTCAATTTAGACTTTCGAACTTACATAAAGTCCCAACATTCGACAAAAAAAAACATTTAATTACAAACCTACACATCAAATTTCAGAAGAATCGGTTTAATAATGAGCCCATAGGATGAGATGAATGAGGACATTTAACTTCAATAAGACTATTTTCAGTTTTATTCTTATATAGATAATTATTAATCATGAATGTTTTAATTTAAAATTATGTACTTAATTGATTTCAAATAATCAATCAGATTTAAAATGAATATTGATATTATTAAGATAAAACATAATTGATTCAAATATTGAAATAAAAATATCCGCCATTTTGAATTTAGGAAAATATATTAAACACCTATCAATTGAATAAAAACATTAATATAATAATTATTTCAGAATGAAACTGAAAAAAATCCACTCAATAAAATGGAATTTATTCGATGCCATTTTCTACAGATCTAAAATAATTATTAGTATATTTGTATGTTTTAGATCGACGAAGTATCAAGATCATTTAGTATTTTTCATAGAATTCGCGTGACGCGCCGGTCACGTGGTGCATAAAATATCCAATTTCGCAAAACTTCAAAAATTTAACAGGGCTCTTAAATCATGGTATGTTACCCGTTTCTTGTTCAAACGTTGACTCCTTAATGCGGGTTTCCAAATGTCTGCAACGTCCATTGTTTGTTTCTCCATCAAAAGTAAGTTTTTTCAAAGATAAAATCCCCGATTCATTTGAAAATTTTAAATTAGTTTTTCATTAGTACTTATACTTTTTAATTTCCGTCCTCATTCAGAATGAGTTCAGCGAGCCACTATTGTGACTGAGAACGCTGCGGGCTCCCGATATTGAATTCAATTAATGCTCATGCTCGAAGCTACGAATCTGGAAAAACCATTATGGTTGAATAATCCTGTCCGAGTGCATTTGAAGTGGGTCAAACTTAAATGGATTTTCATTTGGTATACTTGTTAGTCGGTTTCACAATGCACAAACCGTCCTGAACAGCGTATTTACACAATTACTGAATAACAAACGGGAAAGTTTGAAAGAGGACATTATTGGGCTTATTGAATATGTTTTAACTCAACAAATGTGCTACGATTTGACGAGATTTTTTGGCTTTGTTCATATTTTTGCTAACTGAAACAACTATAGTTAGTGCTTGGTACCAGTTTAGGCGTTAATAGCCATAATTGTAATTTATTATTAATAAAATATTTCACCTCAAGCATATAGAGAAAATATGGCATTTAATAGCGCCCACACGAGTAACTAACAACTAACATTAGCGAATTGTACTATGTTTATTAAGCGCAGAAATTAAGCAACCGTATCATAAACTTCAATCAGGGCTAGATGTTGCTATGTGATTTGTCATCATATATTTATTTTGGTCAACGTTACGTTACTGAGGGTGAGGAGGAGTTATCTGATTACAAAATGCCGTAATACCAGTTAAATTCATAAACAAGCAATTAGTACCTAATTACCTTAAGCTATCCTGAACGAGTACATGTCAATATTCATATATTTTTTCCTGTTAGATTTTAAAAGCCAACGATGTTCCTTATTTGTTAAAAATACCTCGAGCTTAACAACCGTCCGGGCTCTATTTAAACAATTAATTATGACTGCAGAAATAAGTATGACAGCCATTAAAAAATTGTTATGATTAAGATCAACGTGACAAAACAAACAATACATAGCTTTTTGTTTAAAAAAAAATGTTCTAATAATATTTTGTGCATTTTATCATTGATTTATTATTTCAGGCTACTATTGAGTCGGGAATGCCTTCGCATTCTCCACATGGACACTCTCAACGGGCCAACTGGGGAGGTCTCAATACATCCTACGATATAACGCAAGATCCCAACAAACCCGGGTATGATACTGTCAATTATTTCCATAAAATCCTACAGATTGCTCGGATAAAAGCAAATGTACCCTCAATGGTACTTAAATATTTCTAAAAGGTTTTCCATAGCTTCGCTTGTGATTCAGTAAATCTAGATAAACAATCTGAACCGAGAATTTTTCCCTCTCTAAATTCGATTTACTAGGTTTGCGATAAAAAGGATCTGACGCTTTTAGTCGGAGTTTGTACGAGTACGAATTATTTAAATATTTATTTACATTGAAGTTCTCCTTTGACAGGATTAAGGATACCCCTTTGCATTAGCCACGTCTATCGCGGAACATATAAATCCTGCCTTCCATCTGTCTAGACAACCATTTAAGTACCAGCGACACTTTAGGTCGTGTCACTCATAAAACTTTATAAAAATAGCTTTTGTCTAACCTAACAGCTCAAGATAACCAGTATTTAAAAGTTGTTGACTTCGAATGCCTGATAAATCTAAATCTATAAAGTTTAACTTGATTGATTGACCGTTAATTTCCTAGTGACAACTTTTATTTTAGAGATTCAAAATGGGATCCACGTTGTTTAAACTATGAAAAGTTTTGTTTATAATTCAAGTTATATTACGCCTGTGTTAAATTAGGCTGTAGTGTTAATAACTCCTCAAAGGAATAATAAATAGCTCGAGCAATAAAGTGGACAGCTTAGCATCTTTTTACGTAAAATAATATTTTATCTTTATAATATTTTTTCCTTAAACTTTTACCCATACTGAAGTATTTTTGTGTTGTTTTAATACCGTTGAGAAGTTAGCTAGGGTAAAGTAATTAAATAAAGATTTATGACGTCAATAGAGAGATTACTAGTCACAAAAAACCTTCCTCTTACGTCATGAATGGCCTATTTTATAGTCATGGATACATATTTTATCCTGTAGAATACATAACTAGATCGTTCACTATAACAAAACAAGGTTGCATTAGAAGTTAATGTCGATATTATTCAGGGTGAAATCTACCGCCTCGAAGTACCTACCATCATGTTGTTTCGAAGAACACAATCATAATGTACATAAATATCGCAAGCGCATCATTCTGGACTTAATGTATGTGCATTTTAAAAGCTAAGCGGATGATATTTCATGAAACAAGAGCCGATATTCACTCGTAGGTACTCACGTCCAGACTATTGCGTCGCGTTAAACACAAATATTATTCCTCATTCGCCCCTCGGGTATACTTTTATTGATCCCAAACATAAATTTATAGGTTTTTTACTGAAACGAACTGAACGTTTTGTTTTATAAGTTCTGACATGCATTCTTATAAAGTTGTACTTAATAAATCAAATTTTAAATGTAGCTTAAAATATTTTATCATCATAAACTAATTAATTTTGTTTTTAAAGAATTCAAAATCTGGATCATTATAATTATAATACATATTTATTTACTTAACTTTATTATAAAAAAACCGTACAGATCCCAACTCTACCTTACCAAGTCTTACCTAAAATAAACCGTACACATCCGTACAAAAACACTTTATTGCACACCAAAAACAAACCACAAGATTAAAACACAAAAAGAGACACGAACCCTACAATGGGCGGCCTTATCGCTAAAGAGCGAAAAGCGATGTTTAAATAAGACAGGGGTGCACTAATGTTTTTTGGTGTTTTTTAAATTCAAATAATGTCTTCTTTCAGTAAAATGTTCAATCTACAATATTTAAGGTACTTTCCCTCTATGTGGCATGGCCGTGGGACGCCCTGTATAATGTCCATATATGCATAAAATGCATAAATGTACGTAATTAAATAATAATACTATCATAATTTAAAAAATACCTATCATTAAAATAAAATAAATACTTAAATAAATATTGCTGGACAATTTACACAACGACATCTAGCCCCGTGGTAAGCTCGAAGCTTGTGTTACGGGTGCTAGATTTCTGATATACTTAATATAATATACATACATAGATAGATATTTTACAGATTATCATTACAGAAAACTTACTTATTCATTAGAAGATTATGCGAAACTTAGGTAATAATAAATATTTGTGTGTTTTGTTAGTGTGAGCGGAGTGGCGGGGTCGAGTAAGGAGCACGGCGGGATCCCGATGCCGCCGCTGCCGATGCCGATGACGCCGGCGATGCGGAACAAGAAGCGCGCCGCGCTCGCCGCCGCCAACAGCGCGCCGCTGCCGCCGCCGCCCTCCACCATCCGTAAGCATCTCATAACACCCCTATTCACGTTCCCACTGCTGGGACACAGGGACTTCTCTCTTGACGAGAGAGATTACGCCTTAATTCACCACGCTGGCCAAGTGTGGGTTGGTGAATGACACATGTCCGTCAAACTTTTTCAAAGTTCTCAGCACATGCCGGTTTCCTCACGATGTTTTACCTTCACCGTTAGAGCACGTGTTTTTAAAGCACACATAATTTTCCAAGATGAAAAATCAGAGGTGCGCGGCGGGGTTTGAACCCACGACCTTCGGAATGAAAGTAGAATGTGCTCCCACTTAGCCAACACGGCACCATCCGTAAGCATATAACGTGCGCAATTGAAAATGAATTCTGTAAATGGCGGCGGGTAGGTATGGTACGATTGGCAAAACAAGGATAAAAGTATAGACAGCGATAGAGAGTGAGCGAGAACGCATGCGAGCGGACGCCATTTACAGAACTCATTTCCAATCGCGCACGTTATACCAACGCATATTAATACGCCTATTTACGTCATTTAAGACCAAAGTCTACAACCAGTGTGTGTTGCCAGTGATGACATATGGATCCGAAACTCAAAGGCTATGGAGAGGGCTATGCTCGGAGTTTCTCTACGGGATCGAATCAGAAATGAGGAGATACGTAGAAGAACGCGGGTCACCGACATGGCCCAGCGGATTAGCTCTTGGAATTCATAACCTTCCCTGAGTCTATTACGTCTATTTAAAAACCAAAAGCACCTAAATCGTTCTAGCCGTTCTTGGATTATTAAATTACAACTAAAAGTGTCATTGATTTATATATATTTGATTGATTATTTGAACATTTTTTTTGTTTTTAACAGAAATGGCTTCAACATCTTCCCAGAGCTTAGCTAGCGTGCGTCGACATCAACAAATGCCCGCGCCACCTCAAACGTACGCCGAAACTGTGCAAGACTCGCCTCCCATATCACCAAGTGAGTAACATATGTATATCTATATCTATACTAATATTATAAAGAGGAATGATTTGTTTGTTTGTTTGTAATGAATAGGCTCCGAAACTACTGGACTGATTTCAAAAATTCTTTCACCTTTGGAAAGCTTCATTATCCCCGAGTAACATAGGCTATAATATAGCAAACAAAATTGCGGGAAAGTGTAAATCGCGGGCGAAGACGCAGGGCGGAAAGCTAGTAACATATATAATGATATAACATATATGATATAACAAATACGGTATATGTAAGTACATATACTGTCACCTATTTATGTTCTCACTACTAGGACACATAGGGCCTCTTGACGAAAGATATTAGAGAAATAAATGGCAGTAATAACTTAGACATATGAGACTAGCTAGATATGATAACGGCCTCAATTAATAGCTATATTAAACAATTGATACTAACATTTTTGTTACAGACACAGAAAGGCAGCTTAAAGCAAAAGTGGATCAGCAGTAAGTATATACCGTAATCATTTTCTTAAGAAAATTTAGTAAATTTAGTAAATTTAATCTGTTGACATACGAATTCAACTAATTATATTTAAAACTAAAAAAAATATTGTATGTAGTGAATATTTATATTATATCTACACTGAATTTATAATTACAGGCGCTTTTATAACTGGACATGAAGCAGACTGCTATTGTACATAAAAAGGCTACATACTGTAGGCAACTTGAAAGCTTCAAAACCGATCAAAGTGTCAAATCAAGTCAAAAAGATCAAAAATCAAGTTTTATGATATTTGGCTGCATTGTACTGAATATTCCTATTGGTTTATTTTCACTTTTATTTAAATTATATATTGTTATTATCATTATTCTTAAGTAAACATCAACATCATTGAATCGTTATAATAATAATATATTTAATATAATATCCATAATCATTATTATTATAGGTACTCATCATAATTTATTTATATATGGCATATCGTCGCCAAAGGTGCTTGATAAACATAAGTCAAAAATCATATTTTTATTCCGCGTCAGAATTAATTTTGCGGCTTATTTCTTACTAATATTATAAAGGCTAATGATTACAAATATTATGGATGAAAGTTCGTCACTTGTTCACGCATCACGCATAACACTACCCAATTAATTTTAATAAAACCACAAAATTATATCTCATTAATCAGATAACTACATTTGCTATTTCATACCATGGGAACTCACAGCAGAAAGTCATTATCATATATTTTTAAATAGCAATAAATACTAACCGACTTGCCGCACCACTGCTCGCATAAGCTGAATTAGGTATTTCAGCAGGATGATATCCACGGCACCGCACATGCTCGGCAACGAGCTGAACCCCGACAGTGGCGCCGCCGCGCGGCTGCAGGAGCAACTGACGGCGGAGCTGGCGGCGCACGCGGTCGGCGGCGCCGGCCCCGACCCCATCGTGCCGCCGCCGCTCATCAACAAGGCAGCTCCGGTAACAACCCCACTGCATACACTACACAATAGTAGAGCTGAACCCCGACAGTGGCGCCGCCGCGCGGCTGCAGGAGCAACTGACGGCGGAGCTGGCGGCGCACGCGGTCGGCGGCGCCGGCCCCGACCCCATCGTGCCGCCGCCGCTCATCAACAAGGCAGCTCCGGTAACAAACAACCCCACTGCATACACTACACAATAGTAGAGCTGAACCCCGACAGTGGCGCCGCCGCGCGGCTGCAGGAGCAACTGACGGCGGAGCTGGCGGCGCACGCGGTCGGCGGCGCCGGCCCCGACCCCATCGTGCCGCCGCCGCTCATCAACAAGGCAGCTCCGGTAACAACCCCACTGCATACACTACACAATAGTAGAGCTGAACCCCGACAGTGGCGCCGCCGCGCGGCTGCAGGAGCAACTGACGGCGGAGCTGGCGGCGCACGCGGTCGGCGGCGCCGGCCCCGACCCCATCGTGCCGCCGCCGCTCATCAACAAGGCAGCTCCGGTAACAACCCCACTGCATACACTACACAATAGTAGAGCTGAACCCCGACAGTGGCGCCGCCGCGCGGCTGCAGGAGCAACTGACGGCGGAGCTGGCGGCGCACGCGGTCGGCGGCGCCGGCCCCGACCCCATCGTGCCGCCGCCGCTCATCAACAAGGCAGCTCCGGTAACAACCCCACTGCATACACTACACAATAGTAGAGCTGAACCCCGACAGTGGCGCCGCCGCGCGGCTGCAGGAGCAACTGACGGCGGAGCTGGCGGCGCACGCGGTCGGCGGCGCCGGCCCCGACCCCATCGTGCCGCCGCCGCTCATCAACAAGGCAGCTCCGGTAACAACCCCACTGCATACACTACACAATAGTAGAGCTGAACCCCGACAGTGGCGCCGCCGCGCGGCTGCAGGAGCAACTGACGGCGGAGCTGGCGGCGCACGCGGTCGGCGGCGCCGGCCCCGACCCCATCGTGCCGCCGCCGCTCATCAACAAGGCAGCTCCGGTAACAAACAACCCCACTGCATACACATAATGGCGTCTAATGGCGCGATGCGTTTTTGGTCACACGACCAAAGTGGTCGTGCGATGACCTAACAGGTGTCCTAATAGGTCGCGCGATGCCCATCGTGCGATCGTCCCGCGCCCCTTGCACGTCAACGCATCGCGTAGATAACTAATTAGGACACTGAAAAGAGATCTGTTACTTTGATTACAATTGACATGGTCGTACGATCAAAGGCATCGTACGATCGTTTTTAAGCATTTTATGTGGTCGCACGATCACTTGCGAGGTTCAATTAGGACACTCTGATGAAATCTGTATGTTTGAACTCGTCGCACGACGAGAACACATCGCGCCATCGTACGACCGCTTGCCAATTAGGACGACCCCTTAGACTTCTGAGACACAGGATAGGCTATTTAAATTCTTGCTCCAATTATGATAAGACGTGACCTCCATACAAACATAACTAAAGGTAAATTCATATTGCGTTAAACGGGCAATACACGAACCTTATTTACGTTGACTTTTGATCAACCGTTTCGTCCCAGAACGTGTGACTTTTTCAGGACCGGCGAGCGGTCGTGATCCGTGTCCTTGCAGTGTCCTTGATCCTGAAAAAGTCACACGTTCTGTGACGAAACGCTTGATCAAAAGTCAACTTAAATAAGGTTCGTGTATTGCCCGTTTATCTCAATATTAATTTATCAATCCACGACAGTTTAAGCCTCGAGCAGACCGGATGCATATACGTACACGTAAGCGTAGACGTGGACGTACCAAAGCCAAATCCCATACATTACAACTCAGTGGTACGTGCACGTCTACGCTTACGTGTACGTATACGCATCCGGTCTGCTCGAGGCTTTATCGTAAAATAACTAAAGGTAGTTAAAATTGTTTTTATCATTGTAATTTCCTTGCAGGGTACCTCGAGCGGGCGCAGTTCAAGCGCGCAGAGCCTAGACCAGCTGCTGGAGCGGCAATGGGAACAAGGCTCGCAGTTCCTCATGGAACAGGCGCAGCATTTCGACAGTTAGTATCTGCAACTCAACTCCAATTCACTTATAATCTGGGTCTCTTCAAGACAAGAGAGAATAGGTACCTTCTAGACCCTTGCGATCCATCTTCGGCCACATCGACACTTACCATAATAAGGTTACCAATGAAAAAAACATAATACAAAACATCAAATAAATAATAATAATCAAATATTCAATTTATTGGTAAAAAAAATATTTTCACGTCAAATAGTATAATAATCATGTCAAATTACTGAATCAGAAATGTTAAAAATCAATTACAAAATTTTAGAAATTACAAATGTCAATAAAAATCCAAAATATGCAAAAAGCAATTAATACAATAAAATTTATCTACCAGGTATATAATATGATCTTAAATAGAAGAAAGGGACACTGCTAAAACTGTCATCGTCATCTATATTAGCATAACTTGATGACCAGTATAATAAAAAAAATATTTTAGTGAATTTACTAAATTCTTCGTAAGTAGTAGTATGAGTTCGTTAAATCATCTGAAAAGAAAATTAATAGCAAATGAGTATGATATTATCAGTCAGTTTAACTTCGTGCCAACCTTAATTAATTATAATTCATACATTCATAATACATGGCATTGTTAATCACACGTCCGAAACACAACGGAATAAACTGTGATCCCTGTTGAATTTAGAAAGAAAAAGACAGAAAGAAAATTAGTTAAATCAAAATGTTTGGCTTACAGATATACATACAAATTCAATTAAATAAAATAACACAATCAGAGCTTGTCAACCAAACATCATGAAAAGGACACTGACTCAGCATTGAGTTAGTTACCAGTAATCTAGCAACCAACGCTGATCTTCCTCCAGTACCAATTTCAATTTAGAAATCTGGAAATTAAAACATCGCTCAACTATAAACATTGCAATGAGATGGCTAGCACACACAAAGCTAGTTCCTCTTTTGACGTTCGTGTTTTTACAGTAGCGTCTTTACTTTCCTGCCTGCATCAACTGCGGACAGAGAATGTCCGGTTGGAGGAAAACGTGACGAATCTCCTGCAGAGGCGGGACCATCTGTTGGCGGTCAACGCCAGGCTGGCTATACCCCTCAACTCAGGTAAATACCTATAGACAAATTACACTAACACTTAATAAACTGTATCTCTACCATGAGTTCTAGAAATGTACACTCGCTAGCGACTGCAGTTCAAAACATGTATGAAAACTTGAACAGCGCCTCTAGCGGATAGTTGGGTACTAAAATGTTCATTCAAAAAGCCAATTGTACAGAATCCGCTAGAGGCGCTCTTCAAGATTTCATACATTTTTTTAACTGCCGTCGCTAGTGAGTATAGATTGCTCAAACTCATGGTATATACATACTGTACGCAATAAACAATAGACCCTACTAAATGTTTATTAAGCATCCAATACTTTGTAAATTCACGTGTTATTCAATAATTATATTGTGGCCTTGATAGCGCTCATCTGTTAATTGACTTTCCAAGATAACGTTTATTTTATTAATGTCATTATCAAGGTGCTGACTGCTGATCCTTACCGGTACAGAATATAAAAGAGCTGGTATAATCCTGCGTTATTCAATAACAAGCATTGACGTCGAATCTAAATCCTCATATCTAAATTAGTAAAAATATAATTATTATTCATACATGTTATCCATGTTTTTGCAGGGTAATTTGCCTAACGTTTATCTTCCACATTGCCGATATAATTAATCCTTTTATCATACAGGTGGGGTCGCAGATTCGTCCTACCAAATGGCTTTCCCAGGTACGTTTTTTGTTTCTATTTTAAAGTTGCAACGTTTTACTTAGTACATACTAAATCTCAGTATGTCTTTGTTTCAAGGTGGACTGATGATTTGATGAAAGATGCTATTTCACGGATGTCAACGGCCTTCGACTGGAATAACTGGAACGCTCTTATTTCTTCCCACTTCAACGGGTCTACCCAGTAGATCCCATAGGTCTTCGATTTAGTATAATTACCACACTTTCATAAAGGTTTGGCGATCGCAGTAAGTTAGCACAATACACAGAACAAACCCGTCTTCTGATAGGTATATCAATCTATGAGTCAATTTGACGACAACCGTTTGTAGGTTTAATTTAGGGATTCCCTTGACTTGAAGCGGCGGATTTGACTGGAACGTAATGAAAGTTTTTGGGAACAATTTGACTGATTAAACATTGTTTTTCCTATTACCTATATTTAAAATTATTGTATCGTTGTAGGTACAGGGCCACCGGCGGAATCGGGGCGGTGTTCGCGTGACGGTGGGGCGCCGCGCGCGCCGCCGCCCACGCGCGCCGAAGCCGAGCGCGAGCGCCACGAGCGGGCACAGGTGGCGCAGCAAGTCTCACACCAGGTGAACAAACACACTCACTAAAAAGGATTCAATTCTGACAGTAACTGTTCTGGTAAAACGAACCACGCAGCAAATATGCAGCTGCGCTTGCAGTTAAATGCGTATTCGCCCGCGATTTACCTAAACAGCTTCAGTTCACGATTAATCGCCGTCGTCGCGGGTTCATAAGTTTATGGCAGTAGTTTAAGTAACGTGTGATTTATTATTTATTTATTCAACAAAATCCACTGTCCTTAAAATATATACAACATTGTTTCATATAACAGAACATATCATGTAACAGTGCTTTTGAGAATACAATCCAAATATACCGGTGACTTTCCTTAACCACCAACCAACCCCTACATACCCTCACCATAAACCCTTTTCATGGTCCATCCGGCTCGAAGGACCATGAAACTTTTGCAATTCCTGACATTTCCAGGACTGTACCTAAATCGTTCCTATTGATCAAGATACAAGATCTTTTATCTCGTTGGAGCTTACTTATTGACTCAATTTACTCTGCATATTAGGTAGAAGCAACAGTCTGAAAGGGTACAAGTCGCTCAACAAGTATATAAGGTCAAATCAAGGTTACTGAATGTACAGGTCGAGTTTATGACTGAAAGCTCCAAGCTAAGCATACACCTTGTAGGTAAGATGTCGGGCAATTGTTATATATAATCAGGAGTACGTACAACTATTATAAATGGAACAGGGTCTTAAAATTATCGCGGTATGAATAGTACATGTATATCTAGTCAAGTCTCAAAACTCGTCCAAATATTATCAAATTATAATAACGACGAGCGGTGCTGCAACAGCAGCATGCATTCCTCTGTTATCTCTTATCTGCAATATCTTAAATGTAACCTTGAGCATTTTACCTTTTTATCGTACGTTAAATATTAAACGATATCGATTCAAATCATTTCAAAATAAATTACATAATGTACTTTGTTTAGTTATACCTCGGATTAGTATTAAGCCTGACTTTCGCTTTTAACACCTCGATCAATCTTAATGATACGATAACGTAATCTTGTTGATAAAAATTTAGAACGTACGTTAAATTTTAGAAATGGGTTGTCTGTTCACGACAACAAATGATCGGATTTAAAATATATTCCAAGGTTTTCAAAGAACTGACTTTGGGCAATCTAAATGAACTCGCCCTTACAAAATTATTCATAGCTCATCACTATTACTTTCTTTTATATTTTTTTGTAAGTACTATTACTATTGACATTCCTCGGAAGAAGCCATATATTTGGCATTTATTTCAGCTACAAGACGGATGGCCTTGTATTTTCACGTAATACGTTTTTATTATAGAAACAATACAATGAAAGATAAAGTCCCAAGATGTAATAAAAACAATCATCTACATCGTTAATTGTAATGCTGAAATCCACTTAGACTTCGATTCGACCATTATTTGGCTAAACTAGATGATGTTAATATTAGCGTCATTTTAGTTTTATATATTGATGACATGATATCTTATGTATATCGATAGTTATTCCCGATGACTCTCATAATACATTTTCCTACGTATATATAAAATGCTAAACACATTTTGCAGATCGTACAATAACAACACATAACAATAATTAAAGCAAGCTTTATCATTCCAAATGGATACACGGCATGGTAACAACGGAATTTGCGATAGCTTATTAATCCTAATTAAGATTATAAGATAGCACACTTAGGAAAATGTATTATGATATAAGAGAGTCATTGGGAATAACTATTGATATATATATGTAAATGTATATAGTCAATATAATTATCAATAATCTCTGTAATACAAGCTTCGAGCTTACCACGGGGATTTTGCTGTTTAAATTATCCAATAATATTATTTTTTTATTATCACTAGTGCCCATTCCTTATATATTCGGCATGGGCCATATAAATACGTAAAATTACAAGATCACACACAACGTAACTATTTCTAATTATTTAGTAAACTTAAGTGAGATTCGATCACTATGAAATAAATATAAAGTCACAATAAAATATATAATCTAGACCGCGGTGTGTCCGACGTAAGCAAGCATTGTAGTACCGTATGTCCTTAAATTAATTTGAGACCCAAAATTGTATCCTGCTTTTTTTTTGTGTTTTCTGTGTGTTGAAATAAATGTTTATTCTAAATAATAATAAATATTACTGGACAATTTACACAGCGACATCTAGCCCCGTGGTAAGCTCGAAGCTTGTGTTACGGGTGCTAGATTTCTGATATACTTAATATAATATACATACATAGATAGATATTTTTATTATACATATATAACACCCATATTAGTATTATATACTAATGTAGTATCTGTGCACAGATGCTGATGCGAGAAGTGCAGCAGAAGCCCAGCTGAAAGGAAGCCGAGGGCGACGTGGGTGCGGCGGCCCACCACTCCGTCCATACGGTCATCACCCTGCGGCAGCCTTCACCCCCCGCACCGCCCGCGCGCCCCGCCACCCGCCCCCGCGCTGACTTCTCCATCGACTCGCTACTCAAGTACAACTAGACGTGACGCGTATGTATACGTGACTGACTGAACGCAACAACACCATGTAGCTACCTACTTGAACCTTCTTGTACCCTCTTTGTACAGACAGCCAAAAATGTGGTCTGTGCTCTACCACCCTACGGTTGAGATTCCTTTGTACGGCAGTTAAATTATGTTTGAATAGTCAACCATATCGATCATTACATCGCGCAGAAACTTTTTTCAAAACTGGTAGACCCTTGTTTGGACGACTGTACAGAAGCGAGACACCTTCATTACAAAGGTGCCTTTACGTGTCAAATAATACATTGATACTTTCAATTAACGCTTTGACGGTAGTTGATTTGGTTTTGGCCAAAAGGGCGTCCTTGATTGCCAAAATGGCGATCACATAAGTAACTTTTGAGTTTTGTAAATTTATAAAACACTTGACACTGGCAAATTGCGCTTAATTTAGCGCAGGGTCCATTTAAAACAAACTACTAAATACCACTTTGTGAACAGTGTAGGTTCAAGCAATTCAACATCTCGTCCTAGGTTCAGTATAGCAAGCAGCCCTTGATATACTACTGATGAGATATTATGATATTACGTTTTAATTCAAAGCTAACAATTTTTTTGTATAATTTGAGATATGTATAATCTATGGCCTTTTACGGTCTCGTAGATTTCTTTTTCAAACCATCAAAATATATTTTACATATTAATATTGTTAGTGTAACATTTGATGACATTGCATTACAATTTATACTTTGTTTTTCATGTGACTCAATTAGATAATATAAAGGTACAAGAAGGTTCAAGTTGTTTTGACAATTCATTTAGTTTTTTTACTGTAATTGAAACCAAAATTTAAAGGATTTCGGCAGTATTTGCGTCGTTATCTCACTACTATTAGTTGATTCTAGTAATAATTGTCAAAGTTTTTGAATGTAGAGAGAAGTGTGCTTTCAGTCACGTAAGAATGCGGTAGTCGCGTCTCGTCTGTGCGTATTCGCGCATAGACGTTTTGGGTATTTGACACATTAGTGCTAGTTTAATGTGATTCACGAAATAGTGGTACCAGAAATGAACAGATAACTAATGGCTGAGGCTTCACTTCCGGAGTGTAGAGACAATGTGACGGAATATACACGCATAATATTAGTTGTGTAATTTATGTCGCATCATCTGTAACACACTGTTTTATTAAATTCAATGTTCAATGTTGTAAAAGAATTAAAGTTGGGAACGAATTGAAGAACTTCTTAGTGTATTTATTTAATTTTGTCATCAATATCTAACCTCATAATTTACACTATTTCGTTCCCGACTTTAGCCAGTTAAGAAGTAGAAAATAAGACTTACATTTCATTCAAAATTTATCAGCTTAATTATGTGCATTATGGATGTTGATCACTTGAAATAGCTACGAAAAAAAAACCAAAAATACAAAAAAATATATAAAATAAGTCAAATACCCGTATGGATCACTTGATGTTTAGTTATAGGTAGGGTGTGAGGGCTCCAGAAACAACGAAGTGATGAATCGTATGGCTTTAAGAGCAAACGAGGAAAGTCGCATGATGGCGCAGGAGAGGATATTGTGTTTTAATGTATAATATATCTCTTTTCTACGCACTCAAACTGTAAATAAACCCCATTTATAACACTGCATATTTGTAAATAATCTGGGATTAAGATTACTTTTTGTAGTTATGTTAACCGTTGTATCGGGAACTAGTTATAAGATTAATTATAATTCTACTATTAGTATAGTTGTTGCATTTTAATATTGAATGCACAACATGAATGTCGACACTCCCTACATAATTATGTTCGTGTAACTGCTAGATACACACTTGTACGTTTGATGCATTTTTGGCATCTACACATGCTATCATTATAACTTACAAAGAAAGTCTACTCTAAGTACGTTTTTCTTGGTCGTATTCCAACTTCATAATGAACCTAACATTTTTCAAATCTTTAAAACGCTCTACTGTCAAATTTGTGTTTTGCACATACACAACTATATGTAGGGAGTGTCGATGTGTCGAATGAACAAGGCAGGCAGAAAATTAGTCGGATACGAAGAGGTCTTATGCGATTTAGCTCATGGTGGTTCCGCCTACCGATAATGCTGTGAGCAAACATTGATCAACAACATAACCGGTACACCGTTATTACGAACAAAATTATAGATAATGTACGATGCGAGTAAACAACTGTAAAACAAGGATAAAGACTGAATGATTGTTTCGAAAGCGTCACCTTGTGAGGGTTTGTAGCGATTTATTGGAGATGTAAGAGGTAGGCTATTCTGGTAATGTTACCAACGAACTGATATAGTGTACCACCTGGATTAGCTTGAATAATGTTAAAGTGACGACCACAATGTACGCAATTGCATTGTCGCCTTAGCAGTTTTCATATAATGTTGTGCCAATGCACATTTTGTCATTAGTTTTTCTACTAATCTTTCAACTATACCTAAGTTATTGGAAACTTCTTAAATGTCCTGGAACTTCGCTAAACAGTTACATTTGACTTATAAATCATCTTTTAAAAGTACAAAACCTTCAAGGCGAAGTTAAGTACTGACACTGTGTTTATACAATAACTAGCTGACCCGCCCGCGGCTTCGTCCGCTTTGGTCCCATGTTTTAAACCTTCCCGGTTTGTTAAGTTTGTATTATGTTATATTTGTTTTGCTGCATATATTGAAATTCGTTTAAAGCTACACAATAAAAGCAGTGCCACTTTTCGTTATAATTTAAACTCATGCTTTTTGTTTTAAAATAGTCGTAGTAGCCCAGGGAAGGTTTAAAGGTGCGTAAACATGGATATAAAGTGGGCAAAGATAATTACCATTTTATAGCATCAAACTATTAAAGACATCATCATCTTAATCTGCTACCCAATATTTAGGCTAATTTATTTTCTTCTCACTTAGAAACTCGTTACCCACTCACAAGTAGCAAGTATACTCAACACATTGTATTAGACTATTGGTATAAAAAATGTATTGGAATTTTCACATGGTTTTTAAAATCTAACTAGTACTGGCAACTTATTTCTTAAACGTTTTCTAATAGATGGGATTGTCAATCACAGTACATAACAGTAGGTATGATCATTATCGCTGAAAACCAACAGCTTATTCGGTCAGAAGCTAAGCTTTATCAGTTAAGTAGATAATATTATCGGTTATTACTGATTACTTGTTTTATAATTCAATAATATGGGCTACAATTACCTGTGAACGAATTATTCATAAAATTAGAAGTTTATCAATGAACGTTTATTAATTTTTATGTGATGTTTGTGGTCTTCTATCCAAAAATTTATGTTTAAAAACAATCCGACTCCTTTTATTGTAAGGATAAAAATGGTTATACAAGTAATATGTTTAACCTGTAACGAAGTTGATCTCAGTCTAACTTACAAATTTGGACTTTCACTGTTTTATTTTTTTTATTGACTAGTTTCGATTTAATCACGGGAACTTAAATTCTTATCAGACATGTTTAAATATTTATGTACCATCAATTAATTCTAAAACTGACATTTATGTACCATTAATTAATTCTAAAACTGACAAAATGTCAAAACCCGACATCATAGTTATTTTTTATAGTTGACTTAAGAAGTGACTGATTGTTTAATTTTAAGTGATTTTCATTGTTTGTTGGGATATTAGCTCTTCCTAAATTGCATTTATCATTCTGTCTATTACCAAATTAGATACTACACCTATCTTAATAAAAATTCTGAAAAATTAATTGATGTTTCTATTTAATCACCTCAAAATTGACGATTAAAGTACCTATAGGTTGGGATCTGCTCAATAGTGTAAACATAGGTATAATAGTTGTATAGAGTAAAATCATTCTAATGGTTTGTGTAAGCAGTTTAATAATAGGTGTCAAGTCTTAAAATTCCTAAAGGAAAGAGCAAAAGGTAATTAAAATTTGATATCAGTCAACCACTCATATTATGTGGCAACAAGCTCAAAGCGTTTAGATAAGGGACGGTTGTAGTGGGTTCAACGGCAGTGGAATAGTACCTAGGTATTTGTTTATTATAAATTGGAAAGTTTGTAAGAATGTATTGATGTTTGTTACTCTCACGCAAAAACTACTGAATGGATTATGGACGAAACTACATTATTGGAGCATAAATATTAAAATAAGATATAGGGTCCTTATTAACGCGGGGAAATCCATTATAACTCGGGACAGTTGATAAAAATACGGGGAAAACATCGGGTGGAAAACTATAGCTTATATATCTGAATTACACAGGCTACTATTAACCACTAAACGCGGCAAAATCCACTTTAACATGGGAAAGTTAATTAAAATGCGGGCAAAGCCGCGGGTGAAAATTAAGTAGGTAATTATCTAGTTAACTTTTTTTAATGAATTCCTAGTAATCATTTTAATAAATAACCTATATTATTACTGTGGACTGCAGTCTCACTCAACTGTAAAGTGTATGCGTCTAGTTAATTAGTGTTATCTATTACCACGTTAACAACGGGTTAGTGATCGCGTTAATAACTAAGTAGGTACCTATTAAATGTTTTTAAGTACATGAAATAAATATTCTTATGCATAACTTACACATTTGAAAATATATGAGTTGAGACATCTGGGCCGGCACCACTTTATTTAATACTAGCGGTGCCCGCGACTCCGTCCGCGTTTGTATGGGGGTCACGTCTTATCATAACTGGAGCAAGAATTTAAATAGCCTATCCTGTGTCCCAGACCTCTTAATGTATATCTACTAAAATTAACAATTTCGGATCATTGGTTTAAGAGTTATTGTTTATTATTATATAGTTATGGCGGAACATATATACGTAGGTAGGTATAGTAAAACCATTTCTAAAATGAACGCCCCTCCACCGAATTCTGTATTTTTTTTTCTGTGTATTCTGTTTTTCTGTATTTCCTCTCACACGTTGAAATCATCACGGTTTTGTGGAGGGGAGTTCATTTTTAGAATGGTTTTACTATACATTCATTCTGAATATAGTTTCAGTATCATTATTGAGCCTATAAACACAAAATCTCTGAAAACAAACTTACTCCATGACCGACCCTTGCAGATATATTATTAGTAGATTTTATAAATCTTTCATAACTTTATCCTCGGTAAATGCAATAGTCTTACGATCATAATTATCATTTTGTCTTTTTGTGTCAATAGAACACTTTATCGTAAGATTTGACTTAGGTCAAATCAAAATATGGCTACTTGCGGTTTATAGTGCGCTAGCCGCGAGATGCGTGTGCATTTGAGAGCACACTGGTTTATTTTCTACTTTATATTTTTTTATTAAGCATATAAATAAATACAAATATTTTGCTTAACAATTCACACAGCAACATCTAGAGCCCCGTGGTAAGCTCGAAGTTTGTGTTCGGGTGCTAGATTTCAGATATACTTTATAATATACATAGATAGATATTTTTTACTCTATGTACATATGACGCTTTGAACAAATATTTGCAGATCGTTCAAATTTTTGTGCCGAGGCGGGGATCGAACCCGCAACCTCTTGCGTCCCAGGCAGACCTTCGCTTCACAGAGGTCGTCAAATTTCAAATCATATGGAGCCCTCCTAGTACGATACGAAGGTGGTAGAAAGTTCATTGTCACTTTGTTTCATTTCACTTGACCCTCAGTGACACACAGCGCGTCATCACTAGCGGCTACCATGCTACTTGGCGATTTACTTGGTACGGCACACAGGACGACGCTGCTGCTCTATAATACTAGAATTTCCTACCTAGATAGGTATCTGGGTACCTATTTTACCGATTCATGACATTAGGAACAAAAGACATTATATAAATCCCTTTGGTCCATTTTCATAACTGTCCAACCAACCTAAAATTGGGGCAACCAACATAAAATGACATACGGACGGACAGACATGACGAATCTATAAGGGTTCCGTTTTTGCCATTTGGCTACGGAACTCTAAAAAGCGTAAGACTAAAATTGGATGATTTTTTCAGCGCTGGCCAAGCCAGACTACAATTTTGTTGTGTTTTAATTAACAATTCATGGAAAAGGTTTATTTATTGTCGAGTCCTTATATTCTACTATTCGATTTAGTGTGTTTTCGCAATAAGTATTTCAAAGCTAATGCAACACCAAATAAACAAACAAGATAACTGGATGACCTTACGACCATTAATCTAGTAAATATTAATTACAACACTATCTATAATCTATCAATACCTTATCTGGCAAACATAATGTAGGTATGTCCCTAGGACTTAAGAATTTTACCCGAATATAATCGTAATCACCAACCGCTGGCGATTACTCGTAAACAAATTAATCGAAAATAAATTATTTTAGTAAATATGTGCAATTTAAAATGCAGCATAGCTACTGTGATAGTAGGGGTCATTTTAGTTATAGGCAGTTGTGTGATTGCGTTTGTGGTAGTGCCCATTCTGATTGATAGTATTATAGTTCGAGTAAGTATGACATAATGTATGGATTTGCGAATGTCATTGACCTACCGTGCCGATGCAGATATTGTTTTCAATTTTGAAATTGACCCTTTCCTTACCCCTTGACTTCATTTATACCTTTTTGTTAAACTTATTACTAGATAAACTGTAACTGTATGTTATCAATAAAACTGATATGCGAAAGTATATTTGCATTATTTTTTGTTACTGAGCTATGATAGTCAGGGATCCGTAGTACATGGAAATCAAGTGATTACTAACAAGCTAATTTTTGGTGAGTAGCTTCGTTTCGATGAGACGTCCAAAGATATCCTATACCCAACTCTCGATTGTGGTAGCTAACAGAGATATCAAGGATTAAAAAATTCAAGGATGTAAAACCGGGATAACGGACCACAAAATTTGTAGGACAATATGTTATATCTCAAGATAATTATCTAAATTATATAAAAACATGTTTGTCCTACAAAACCTATGGTTTGATCAAAGAGTCCGCCATTTCGAAAATGTATCGAAAACGAGGTCAATTTAAATGATTACTATGATTACTAACTAGCTGATTTTTTGTTGTATACTTAATTCATATTTATAAAATCTAACGGACATATTGTCCGACAAATTTCGTGGTCCGTTATCCCGGTTTTACATCCTTGAATTTTTTAATCCTTGATATCTCTGTTAGCTACCACAATCGAGAGTTGGGTATAGGATATCTTTGGACGTCTCATCAAAACGAAGCTACTCACCAAAAATTAGCTTGTTAGTAATCACTTGATTTCCATGTAGGTACTACGGATCCCGGCCTATGATTTATAGTGTAAAATTAAATAAGCTTAATCTCACGAAACCTTAATATTATGCATAAATTATATGTTAAAGCTTACTGATGTTTATATAATATTGTATAATAAAAATAAACTCCAAATTAAGGTTTAATTTGTAGTTTGACTACCTCTGTGGCGCTATAGCTTTTGTTGTCAATAGAACAAAGGTTCGCATTGAACGACAATGTGAACCTTTGTTAGGATAATCCCAAAAAACATTCCAACCTCTCGTTGTTTGTGGATGTTCGTAACTTTCCGAATTTTGCCCATCCGGCTTTAGTAGTTTCGGCTGGGTTTTGGTGAAAGTTTGTGAGCTAATTAGTTAAGTTAAGCTCGTGTATTCATATTTTTTGTTTATATTTACCAATGGTTAGTATTTTATTGTGTGAATAGTAAGTTATTTAGTGAATCCACTAAGAAGTGTCATCTTCTCTTGTAATGAAATAGTACATTATTGCAAAGGCAGCGAAATAGGTAATTGCAGGTCGAGTATGAGTTTCAATGATACAAGACAAGGCAATTGCCATTTCGGCCGAGGCATATATAGTGCTTGTCTTAAAAAATTGCAAGGAAATAAAAAGGGCCTTTTACATAATAAATTTAATTAATATTCTTTTGATTTTGCTGGAAGCAGGTTTTCCATCGCTAATTTATCTTTCGATCTTAAATCTGGCGGAGTGCAGTCAACGTTCATTTCATTTTCACTTTCAGAATCATCGGAACTCATTTTAATTATTTTATTAACAAAATAACAACTCCGCTTTACCGCCATTTTTTTTTTTTACAATTTGTACCGAATGGTAAACGCATCTGTGGCTATACTGCCACGAGAACGCAATGTGTAGGTACGATATATGAAAGAGTTCTAAATTCAAACAGCGCGCCGTTTCATACAACATTGCCGGAGCGCGGAAGTGATTTTGGGTTTTCAGTCTACGTAAATATGATACCTACTTCGCGTGTTCTCTATTCAAAAGTAATGACACTATTTCCGAGCATGTTGAGAAAAAACTAACTTCGCTCGTTTCGATAAACATACAACCTCCTTTTTTTGACCTCTTTTGTTTTGATTTGTACCTCTTTTGTTTTGATTGTTCAAATTTTTGGAATAAAATGTGCTAGTGACAGCTCTGAAATTTGGCAGTTGTCACCTATGATTTTTGAAATAATTATTTTAGAAATATGTACATGTGATAAAAGTTAATATTTTTCATTGTGTTGTTTTTTCATAACCTTTATAATAGTCTGTAATATGTGCTGTTGTTGGCTGTGAAACATAAAAAAGTATTCTGTTCTGTATTCCCAATCCCATCCGATTATTACAAGTGGACCGCTGTGTCGAAAATGTAACGCTTTATAAATGTGAAAACTCATTACAAAATGGGGGAGATTTTGACTTAAAATACATTTAATTTGTTTTTAGGAAACTGTTCTCCTCGACGACTCTATACAACTCGATAGATTCGAGACGGTGCCTTTTCCGTTTCATTTCAAAATAACTATTTGGACCATAAGCAACCCTCAGCAAGTTTTAAATGGAGGAGCCCCTTCCATGGTCGAAAAAGGACCATACATTTATAAGTACGTTAAGTTTTGTATCATTAAAAAAAATAGGTAAATTAAAGGTAAATTGAACCCTTCGTCTAATGTGACCTTATTTTATGTGCAACTGATCCAAAATTAAGGCTTTTTAAATTTTCTAAAATATTTTTCAGTTTTCTGTAATTTTTATAAAGAAATATTTATTATTTATTTTCACTATTATGTAGGTAATTGATTTATAATATATAGCACCTAGAAACAAAATCCAATACCTTTTTAGGGATCTAGACATTTTATCTATTTAAATGTACGATTTATATATTTTAGAATGTACGCTAGAAGGAACATAACAAGGCTGACGAGAGACTTGGTGACGTACAGACGTGTGGAGCACTTCGAATTTGATGCAGACGCCTCCTTTCCCCACACCGAGGACGATATGGTGACCATTGTGAACGTACCTTATCATGTAAGTTTTTATTTTTATATTGGTAATACTATCTTTCTGCCCTCGGTATTCTCAGCGTAAGAATAGATTATTGTACAGTATGGCATTTTATTTCACTATGCAATGTTGTATTATCAGTTTCTAATTACATACTGTGATATGATACCATAATAAGAACGGACGGCAAATAATTTATAATAATAGTTTCTCATGTAAGTGACAATTATGTTTTTAATGAGAAGTAAAGATTCTTTGAACTGTACAGTTTCATTAACCTAGGTAACTAACGAACATACATCCATCCATACTCACAAATTTTGAGTTTCTAATTAAGTAAGGATTATCACTATCAGTACCGGGACACATTGTGCTTTTAGAGCTTGGTGTGCCTTCCCTAAGCTGTGGCGATAAGCTTCGGGAATTAAATGTGCCATTTAAACTGCAAAATTAGATATGAAAGCTTAGAGAAGGATGGCGGGCTATGGAGCTCTGATAAGTAATATTGAAGGATGTTCTAAAACGGCGACTGTATGTTCTCTCATAAAAAAGGGTGTATCGCTTAAGTTATTTGGAAGTCCTTTTCGTCTAATGGCGTGGTATTGAACCTTGGTTCTCTTTCAGTGATATTGATCTAAATCTTCAATGACTATAGCACAAATTCGTCTTAATTTGGCCTGATATGTTAGCCTGGCACCAAACAATTGTATATAAAAGCCAAGCGGGTCCTAATTGCCAATTCAGACCTGCTCTCGAGAGATAACCTTATTTATCCACAGATCGTTCTTGTTCTAAATAACACGGTGCTATATTACTGTGTGATACGATATTCTGGAATCTGTATTTGTATTTACGTACATATATATTTAATATTATTATATTAAATGCAATAGTTATATATGAAGTTTTTTAAGAGTAATAAGGGTCGAATGCTGTATTCGGCGTAGGTACGTCGTTGTCCAGTAATATTTATATTTATATTTATCTTTGTTGTTTTTTGTCGTTAGTAAAACAAAAAGTACCTACATTTTGCACTGTCACTCAATCCAATTTTCATAAGTACTATCTCGCAAATGCAAGCCGGGCTTGCCTGTGGCATGGTTTCATCGTGGGTATCTTTCTTGCTAACGTATCATGTTTCTTAAATACTCCGTACTTATACAGGGTGATTGGTAGGTGAGTGCAAAGCTGCTAGGGGACGGTAGTGTGGACTATTTGGAACCATTTAAGCCACAGTTGTCTTAACCGAAGTCGGACTATTTTTTTTTTATGAATTTTTTACGGGATACAAGGAAAATACCCAAAATTTTACAGTTAGTTGCTAATAACTGCCAGTTTAAAAGGCCAGTTAATTATTTTTTGTTTAATTTAAGTTAAGCTATGTGTAAGCAATCTACCAAAACTTGTTTTTAGGTATCTGAGTCATTAGCCATTTTTTTACAGACATTTCAAACTTACGAAAATGTTCTGCGATTTACGAAAACCAATTTTGACGTTGTTTAAAAAAAAAACTAATATTGCTATTTTTGTTCAAACCTTTTTAAAAACATGTGTGGTTATTACTCTTTCTTTTGAGGTATCAATTAAGCGAATATCTCAAAAAATATTGAAATTATGATCCAAAGACCAAATTGAGGGAGAAAATTCAAGGCAACTTTAATGAAAAAATAGGCAGATTATCGAATTGCTGAAAGTGACATACACCACTTGGAATCTGGAGTCAACCCAGGCAGACACAGTCCTAACGTCAGTTGGTCAGTTTTAAATATTAGGACACCTCTACGAGCATTGGAAGATCGTTTTGAAGAAATCCCAAATAATTATTACCATTTAAGGTATCTGGTAAGAAGTGGGGCCAAATCAAAGTTCTGCCAATTACTCCAGCCCACACACTGACAGAGAATTTCCTCTGTACTGACACCTGCTTTTTCCAGTATGGATTTCTGCCCTTGTTGGCCTGTTGGTGAAGGTTGTAAAAGTTTGTTATGCCCTCTCTGGAAAATTTACTTTTATTTGTACACAAGATTGATTTTAAGAATCACGCATTGAAGATGCGTTGATGTCTCTGTTGAGGAGAAAACGGCAGAATTGGATTATTTTCCCGGTATCTTGCTCTTCCAAACCTGGCAGACCCGGGCCATGGAATAAATACTTATCATTTTTGTGCATACTCCTCATACACATCTTCTATTGTGAAATGTTAAGATTTTGAGCTACTACGCTAGTGATGGTAGTAGGATCCGCTTAGAATGCTGCCAAAATCTATTCCTCGACCTTAGAATTGTGTCTGCTTATCTTATTATCTCTGAATCTGGAGTCATACTTGCATAAACCACTTATTTATGCCACTTTCAGCAATTCGGTAATTTTCTCCCTCAATATGGTTTTTGTATCATAATTTCAAAGTTTTTTGAGATACCCTCTTAATTAATACCCCAAAAAAAAGAGTAATAACCACACATGTTTTTAAAAAGGTTTGAACAAAAATAGCACCATTCGTTTTTTTTTTAAACAACGTCGAAAATGGTTTTCGTAAATCGCAGAACATTTTCGTAAGTTTGAAATGTCTGTAAAAAAATGGCTATTGACTCAGATACCTAAAAACAAGTTTTGGTAGATAGCTTACACATAGCTTAACTTAAATTAAACAAAAAATAATTAACTGGCCTTTTAAACTGGCAGTTATTAGCAACTAACTGTAAAATTTTGGGTATTTTCCTTGTATCCCGTAAAAAATTCATAAAAAAAAAATAGTCCGACTTCGGTTAAGACAACTATGGCTTAAATGGTTCCAAATAGTCCACACTACCATCCCCTAGAAGCTTTGCACCCATCTACCAATCACCCTGTATATTGTCATGTTCAATGTCTTACTTATAAATTTGAATGAACCCTCCAGGACCGCAAGGTTGAATTCCTAAAATGTTGAATTTGCGATATGTTGATTCCAAAAATGTTGAGTTCTTTTTATGTCTAATTAGCCACAAAGTTGAATTTGCAGCTTGTTGAATCCTAAAATGTTGAATTTGCATAAAATTAATTTGCAGTACTTACCAATTGTAATGTATTTTTTCATTTAAATTATATGGGTTGGGATTATAACAACTACATTGTCAAAACAACCAATTCATCGTAAGGTCCAGATGTCCCATCTCTTTAGAAAACCCATATCTCCGAATGACTAGGTAGCAAAACGACTAATTCATAGCAGGCTCAATCTATTTGCACATGGTGACAATCTCCTGGGCTAAGTCATGGTATTTATAAAACCTTGTCTTTTTCAGCCTTCACGAGATTGACATCATGTGGGATTGTGATATCAATGAGTATCGCTTTCCGTTTTACCCGATCTATCAGTACAATATCAGGTTTATTCGCGAGAATAGTCCTGTCAGTAATGATAGATCGGTCCCAATAGAGCGTTGCATGGTCATTTTCGAGAAATGGCGGTAGTGTGTATTTATAATATGGAACTTCAGGTCCAGTAAGGCTGTATTGAAGAGCTAGTTGTTGATGGATAATCTTGGCTACTTGGTTATGTCTGTGCAAGTATTCTGTATTGGCAAGATGCGAACAACCCGTAAGTACATGACGAAGGGATTCCCCTGGTATGGATGGCACGCTCGACATATGTCAATTGTGCCATTTTTAATTATTATTACTATTATTATAACTCCTATCATACATACATATCTTGCTCACTTCTTTTAACCTAGTTTCAATTTAATAAAAAATATTTTTCTAAGGAAATTTATAGGTGAAACTACTTTTTTCTAGCTTTTTCAATAAATGTAAATATTTTTAATCAACCTTTTTGATAAAAAATATTTACATTTCTCTTATACGCCTGTTTTTTTTAAGGCGTAAACAACATTATATCGTTCGATTTTCCTGTCGTAATGTTGCATTTCTTTTATAAGTGTGTTGAACACCAAGTACCAGTTTGGATTTAGAGGTAATCTTAATTAATTCGACTGTGGTATGGTAACCCTCACAATTGTTTGTTGTGCGATAAATGTCTCCTGCACCACTTATCAAACTGTGGTTGCTGTTATACCATGTATCCTTATAGTATTTAAAAAATAACTTCATTTTCGTTGTATTCCCTCTGGCCACGTGGTCCTGCTTCCTTTGTCCTACCGATCGGACCACATGAACTTTTTTCCGGTCGGTTCGATTAATCGGATTACAAGGATTTGTAATTCCGCTTCATCCTACCGATCGGACTACATGAACTTTTTTTTCCTATTAATTCGATTAATCGGCTTACAAGGAATTGTAATTCCGCTTCGTCCTACCGATCGGACCACATGAACTCATTTTTAATGGTGCTCACCAATTTTTCACCTCTCAAAAGTTATTAATTTTCTACCCTTCGGCCGTTTTATTTACACTTATAACAAGGTTTTTTTTCCATATTTTCACTGACGTTATTTAGTGACTTGCATGTCAGCCAACGATATCTGTTGTATAATTTATTATGTATAACCCGCGCAGATAGAAAATTGATTTGAAAATGGCGGCGGGTACGTATGGTACGATTGGAAAAACAAGGATAAAAGTATAGACAGCGATAGAGAGTGAGCGAGAACGTATGCGAGCGGACGCCATTTATAAATCAATTCTTTAAGTGCGCGGCTTATAGTAATATTTTTGACTTTGAAGCTGTGATTGCACAAATTTAAAGTAAAGTATCATTAGGTATTAACAATATTATTTTTATTTAACGGAATCCCATTTATCAACCTTTGAACCTAAGTACCTCCTTTGTAAGTTTGATACATTACATAAGACGATATAATCAGGTAAAATATTTATTGGGATTTAATTAAAAAAAAAACCACAACTCCACAAAATACAATTCAAACTCAAATTAAAAATAATAACATTGTAATTAGGTAGATACTAGAGATGTGTGCTTCAACGTTACATTTTAAAAAGCGAGCCTTTCCACGCTAATCTTTCCAAAAAGAACCCGACTTCCATATCAAAATCAATGAGCATAGTGTTAGTATTTGAGATAAATTTATCATGTCGTATCACTTCTTTTCGTCGCATTTCGAGGAGGCCTCCTTTCATTTTGATCAGTTGATGAATGCGTGATCGGATTTACGGTACTACGTGGTCTAAGATAACGTCAGTTTCTATAGTCCGATCAGTTAATCGAACCGACCGAAAAAAGTTCATGTGGTCCGATCGGTAGTACAAAGGCAGCAGGACCACGTGGCCAGAGGGATGGCATTTATTTACTTTGTCTTTTTCTGTGGAAATTTATAGGTGAATCTGCTTTTTTTCCAGCTTTTTCAATAAATGTAAATATTTTTTATCAACCTTTTTGATAAAAAATATTTACATATCTCTTATACGCCTGTTTTTTGTAAGGCATAAACAACATATATCGTTCGATTTTCCTGTCGTAATGTTGCATTTATTTTATAAGTGTGTTGAACACCAAGTACCAGTTTGGATTTAGAGGTAATCTTGAATTAATTCGACTGTGGTATGGTAACCCTCACAACTGTTTGTTGTGCGATAAATGTCTCCTGCACCACTTATCAAACTGTGGTAGCTGTTATACCGTGTATCCTTAATAACTTCATTTTCGTTGTATTCGATGCTACATTTGAATGGCAATCCATGCTTGTCACAGAGAAGTGGGTGGAAGTAAAACAAAATTTGAGCAAATTCTTACAATATTTCTTGCTCTCCTGTCATCACTAGTAGGTTTTCGGATCTTTGCTATTTTAATTATTTTTTTTTGCCTTTCACCAGATGGCTTTGTTGAAGTGTTGATAACAGCCAGTCAATTTAACATATAGAAAAATCGACTTTACGGCATTGATCGGGGCAATTTCGAAATTACACTTATAGTATTTTATGACGACAGGCAGATTTTCTTTAATCAAGTTAAATAATCTCATATACACTTGTGGTCATACAATTAAGAACGATTTGAATTTACTGAACATTTTTATTTTAATCTTCTCATACACCGAGATGTGTACCTTCTGAGAAACTACTTATTATGCTAAAAAATAGCCATACTAATGGAGCAGAGTGTCTTATAGAGAAAACACTAAAATCATTTACTATATTTCTCAAATTTTTATTTTACCGAAATGAGACACTCGCTAATAGTAATGAAGCTGGACATATAATTAAGAACGATTTATTTAACTGCTGGGAAATTGTTTTATATGGCACTTACATTAAATTTAAATCACATTAGTATGCAGTGCAGAAAATTTTAAAAGTAATTTAATACATTTTAAACTAAATTAAGAGTTTACATCATATCCACGGCCTTTAAACACTGATGTGTAACCTGCGAGGTATAACCTATTAATTTTTGATATTTCGCAAGATAAATTCAGTTCCATTCTTTTAAAAAAGCGTCGTACAGCTCTCCTGTGTTCCCACATTGTATTTGAATACCTTTTCTTTATTTTAAATTACAGATTCTCTATTGGCTCTAGATTTAGATTGTTAGCTTGTCAGTCTAAGATAGAAAACTACCAAAACACACCCAAATTTTCGCATTTCCACCACCATGGTTTAATGTAACTTTCGAGTACTTAGGGTTGAATGCTATATTCGGAAGACGTAGAAAATATCGTTTTCCATCAGAACACACCCTAGTTATTTTCGTTTCGTTAGAAAAAAAGTAAATTTTTTCACTGTCGCAAAGTCCAGTTTTCATAATTTCTCTCAAGTGCAAGCTGATTTTGACTATAGCAAAGTTTCAACATGAGTACCTTCCTTGATATCCTTCCGTGCGATTTTTCTTTTACCATACGTCTTCAAACAGTGCGTGCTGAGATAGCTGAAGGCTAGTTTTCACCAAAATATTATTGTCTCAGCACATTGGACCCATTAAAGAGTTTTGTAGCCCATACGAATGAGTTTTGGTCATCTCGAGAAGTTGTTTTTCTCTGTTTAGGTACACGTAGAACACTCCGTAGAAGTATATGATACGAAGTAAAATGCTCAAAAGCGTCGAAAACCATCGTTTTTTAACATTTTATAATACCAATTCTTCAGGCGAAGTTTTACTTTTGTGCCGGTGTTCTACCCTGTGTTGATAGCTTTATTTTTTTTAACTAAGTAATGCCTTTTTATCTTTTACAGCACTAAATATTGCCAATATTATACAAACAGTTAAAATTCAAACCGTGTTTTCTGTTTAAATTATAAAAAAAGGAATTAACGATTAAGCGTTCTTAATTATATGACCAACCAGTAAATAAGAATAGGTATGTTTTGAAGTAGTGTATAAAAATTTACAATTTATTTTTAGCTAATCATTGTATACCAATAAGCACGGTGATATTATAGAAACGTTTTACAATACTGAGATAAATAAAATAAATTATATGCAAATAGTTTTGCGTCTTAGTTTGAGAAAATCTTCCCTAAATATTAGCGTTCTTAATTATATGACCACCAGTGTATGTTTCTTGTGTTTTATTAGGAAGAAATGTGTATATAACCGGGAATACATTAACCGTTCTTTGGTCTGAATATAATGTGAATATAATGTATAACTGAATAATATGTATAAAGCTGATCAAAAGGACGGGAGCTGTTTTGAATGTACCATCACCAAACTACAACATTTTGATGATTTTATTGCCGATATTGCCGTTTCAGAGCAAAGGATAATATTTTTTTCTTGATCTCCATCTTCAATAACCTTAAAATGTTTAGGTATTTCCTTTGGAATTTTGACGTCTTCTATTTTCTTGTAAACAAGCGAACTACTCTAAAGACTTACTTTACGTCCTGTAAAGAGTACTTTTGATCGAGGCAAATGATGGAATTTCGGTCACAGGAAAAAAACATTACTTTCGACAAACTTTTGCACCATTTCTTCATATATTTGCTCTATTGGGTGTAGATAGAAACATACTTCCCGCTTCATATTATTTATTAGCTCTGTAATTTTATACAGGTAGGTGGACATAACTCATAAATAAGAAAATAAAGTATATAAATAACAAATAAAACAGCAACAAAATCATACTCAGCCAGAATACAGTAAATAAAAGTACCTAAACAAATTACTTTACAATCTATAAATATTTTTATTTACTCGTAGATCAAAATGGCGTTTACAATTAATTTAAATTGCAATACTTAGACACACTAAAAACGTTTTTAACATATAGAAAGTAGAACTTTCTTAATGTATATATAGATACCTGGGTTAAACTCAGATATAACTCATGGTTCAGGTATCGTCTTGTATTAAAGAATAAAGTTGATTACCTAGCTCAGCTTATAGCTAGCTACTAACCTTATTGTTACATACATACCTAAGAGTGTTCTACGTAATCAACAATGTTGGACCGTGTCATGTTCATAAGTGTTGTTTTCTTCTGTTCAAGCAGATTAAATGATATAATACAAGTCTTACTTCCTGTGTCAATCTACATCGTTAGTATTAATTATTTTTTCGACCTGCAGAATTTTACGGTTCAGAATTCTTCACACCCGCTTCATAATAATTGTGAGCGGATGTGCTAAGAAAAATAATGAGATAATTCTCATTTCTTAGGAAGTTCGCCGAGTTGCGTTGTCTCGCAGTTCCTGTTTGCGATAATTGTTATTGTATATTTAATTATAATAATCACCGATAACTGAAACTATTAAAACGAGATAATTATTTTATGAACCTTCGGAATGAAAGTCGAGTATGCTCCCACTTAGCCAACACGGCTTTTCTTATTTATATACACGGAAATTATAATATCTAATGTGTAATGTTATGCACTGGTTTTTATCACCAGAAGAATGATTGTTTTATTAATTTTAATTATTATTATCTTATATTAATTCCATATTCAACCCCCACTTGGGTAGCCAGTTAGATGAATAAGTGTATTCTAATTCATCAGTAATGAAAATTACCTCATAAAATTAATTGATGGAATAGCCCTCGAGTGATTTAACAAAAGATTCCAACTTAATTGAAATATTTTGCGAGTGCAACGCTTCGCCAAACAATGTTTCAGTTTTAATACACAAAGCTTCTTACAGCTCGCTTTTCTGCAACATCATACAGTTGGAGTCATTTGTATGAGCACAAATGTATTATTTATTTATTTAGGAACATCAACAGAATAATCATGGACACAATGTAAACATTCACTATTTAAGAGTTCTATAAATTCATGTTATTCTAATTAGGTATACATGAACACAGCATGCTTAAAATTTAAGGCAAATTTGACATTTTATAAATCTGCGTTAATACGTATTGCAATTATGATAAATGCTGATCCCCCGTACATACTCGTACTTAAACGGCGTGCGATAAAAACTGATTTATTTTACATTCGTCCCGTGATATTCGGTATGTATAAAAAAATCTTCCACATTTGTATGATACCTTTCCCTAGACTTTTTATTAACATTTTTTTGTACACATTTGAAGAGTTTGAAAATTTATATACAACTCGTCGTACCATACTATGGACACAAATACTTAAAATGAGGAATGACCTAGGAATATGGGCTCTCGAGGTTATTTTTTACCTTATTCCCCCGGAAAAAATACACACATCAACAAAGTACAAAGCCCTGAAAATATAATAACAAGGCTCTTGCAGTAGCACTATAAAAATCGTTTTGTAAAAAAGCGATTTTGATAATTTTTTTATGGTTTTCAAAAAAATAATAACATTTTGTTCACATCATAGAGACTCGCACTGTACGGCATTCAAATTAACCAACAATTTATTGAAATGAGAGGTTTACAATACAAAGTACGATAGTAGGTAAATTCAATACGAGCACTCAATGCTTCCATTTCATATTGTGTTGTGGAAATCTGATTCGTCTGGGTTTAAATATACTTTCGCAATAATAATGAAGAGCAAGACTCTCTAACACAAGTTTAAATCTTAAATGAGGGTCTCAACAACTAAATTACTTTATTGTAAATTTGTTGCAGAAATAAATATACTAATACTGGTGCCCTATGCCAACCAAAATTATTCCATAAAACCTTGTAAAACTCTACAAAAGAAAATACTTTGAATTGAAGAATTGAATTCGAATTTCACATTGTTCCAGAATATAATACGAGTATATCTATCTATCCGATATATCTTAATTAATCCCACCCATTGTTCCCTAAAATATAAAAAAAAGATTTTCATGCGAATCAGAAAGGCGCATTGTTCCCTCAAAAACTGAAATTTTCATACGACTTATATTATTTCAACAATATAATTAATCCCCGGGTCGCGGAACACGCTTTGTGCAACCGAATGCCCAGAACAAATTTATTTATTTATTTTATGTACAAAACACATGACAACAACCACAATGAAATATGCTTTATAGTTTATGAATTGCTGTCTCTGTCATCATTATACCTGTTTCAGTCAGTATCGTTTGTATGTGTGCGCTGTAAGGTGAGATCGGAATGAGGGAGATTGGGTGGACGTTAATTAGTGGAGCTCAATCAGTGTTTGCAGCGTTAATGATAAACTTCGCACAAGCTTTGTTTTGTATAGGGTTAGATGATGATAGATTTATTCAGATTTTGTCCGTAAAATCACAAAAAATCAATCACCCCCCATTTTTTTTGTCTTCCCCTGAATTTAACAATGAAAGTTCCCATGCATTATTATCATTTAAATTACCTATCTGAAGTTTTATAATAACCCTTCTTACAAAAAATGGACGTGGAATCAATCCAATTATGTTTTATTTCAGTTTGGAGTTACACTATTCATTTTATAACAACGGGAATTACTCAAAACAAAGAGTGTTTTAACTCATTTACAAATGAGCTAAAACACTCTCGACGTTTCGACCACAACAATAGCAGTCTTTTTCACTATTTCTTTTGTCTTATTTTCGAAAAAGACTGCTCTTGTTGTGGTCGAAACGTCAAGAGATTTTTAACTCCTTTGTAACTACGTAATAATAATACGTGAGTAGAGTAATTCCCGTTGTTATAAAATTAACATTAATGAACATTAATGAACATTAATGAAGTGAGCTGCTAGCGTCCGAAGTGAGCAGACGTACACAAAGTTACTAAAATCATACTCCGTAAACTAGTAGAATACTGCATACGTAAATTATACTCTGAGTTACGCGTAACAAGTGTCAAAATACAATACCAAATAAGACTACTGCGATTATTCCGGTTTAGGTGTGTCGTGACTAATATAGATCAGGAGACAGCAATTTTTTGCATACATCATAATGAGTACACAACGGACCCCACCATCAACTCTGGGAGCCCTAAGTGCAGGAGCAGGCGCTAGTGAAGGTGAATCCACGTCAAATCTATCCAACTATGAGGAGGAACGCCAGACACTAAGACAACAACGTAAAAGAAAAGACCGAGGTACGGAATACGATTTTAAAAAAGATTTATCTGATCTTCGCTTATACATGGCTGATCTAATTAAAGAGACTTTTCAAGCTCAAAATGCTAATATTACAGCTATACATAATGATATTCAGGAAATCAAGGATGAAATCAAGACGATAAAGTCTACCACAGAAACCTTGACGGCCGAATATAAAAAGTTAAACGGCGCCGTGGAAAACATTACAGTAGAGCATAACTCAGCGCTTGTTAAAATTGCAGCTATTGAAAAAGACTTGACCTCACTTAAGTCTAACCAGATAGGTCAAGGATCAATGTCACATGTACCGGAAGACATTATCAATGAACTGCAAGACAGATTGTATAGAGAAAAAAACATTGTCGTTGTAGGGCTTAAAGAAAGTGGCCATGGAGATGTTTCTAAACAAAATCAAGAGGATTCTGAAAATCTTATGAATATCCTTCATGGTATCTATGAATGCTGCCCCAAACCCTTGAAAACTATACGATTGGGTAAGTATAGCGAAGAAAAACCTAGACCGATTAAAGTCTTCTTTGAATCGTCTGACACAGCAAAGTTCTTACTAAAGAACAAACACAAGCTACCCACAAATCACAGAATATTTTCAGACAAAACACCAAAACAACAAAGTTACTTGAAAGATCTCGCCGCTGATCTTAAGCGCCGACAAGATGCTGGAGAGACTGACCTTATCATCAAATATATAAAAGGAGTCCCAACAATCACTAAGAAGACAGCAAAAAACTGATAAAATCTAAACCAAACACAGTAGAACACTATTTAGCAAACCGATATCAAGACCTGTTTACAGATAAATCAACCTTAAAACTATTTTATACAAATGCAAGAAGTATTAGAAAACAAGGAAAATTAGAAGAAATAAAATGTATATTACAAGGGATAAAATTAATTGTGCACATTATTATAATAACAAAAACCTGGTTAACCTCTGAACAGGATGCAAATCTACACAATCTTACAAACTATCAACACGTATATAACTACAGGAATGATAAAAAAGGTGGAGGTGTATCTATATATATACATAACAGTGTAAAGTTTGAAACAACTGAAAATACATACAAAGATAATAACCACTACTTATGGGTATACTTACCAAAATATGCAATCCATTTTTTACTTATTGTAACATAGTTTACAATAAGTAAAAACATTAAATTGTATAAATTATGAATATATATCTAGTATAAATATATTTACTTATAAAAATCACCAAATAACGCGGAATAAATATATTAACTTATAAATATCACCAAATAACGCGGAATAATATATATTTTTTAAATATTATACATCTTATTCATTCTTATTAAAGGACCTTATTTATTTACATATGATATAATATATTACACTATAAGCTCCTGGTCTATCTAACGCACACTTAGTTACCCAAAACTCGGCACGTATCACACTACTAAATAGAAGACAAAGCGCAGTGCACGCACATGCACAAAAGATCAGGTGATCCTTTGCGCGTGTGCGTAAACTGCGTAAACTGCACGTGTAACAATTGTGTCAAGAATAGTCAGCCGAGATAGGATGGTCACTCACACATATTTAATTGTTATAACCACAGGCAATTTTTTATTTAATGTATTATTACTATAGTTTATCAAATATTGTAAAACTTTGAATTACGTATGTATGTATATTTATATTATTAGTAGACTTTGTAAGCAATATCTTACTACACTTACACTTAGAACTAGCACTAAGTTAACTTTAAGATAAACATTGTATCTCATTATAAGTGAACTGTATTGTTCTTATGAGAATAAACTCTTTAAACCTAATGTTTTAGTTATAAGAAGAAACTTGTGTAACAGTTACATTATGGATAATATAAACAATGACGCTTATTTGAAAGTCTTTAAGGTCCTACTTCCCCCCATCTGTTCTCAGTCTGTCACTCGGGGTGTCTCGCACACATGAGGACCCCCCCCGTTTCCCCCTCCCAGAGTCATCCTTGTGCGTTGCTATGCAACAGTCTTCTCGCTAACCACCCCCTCCCATATCAGATGTGTGGATGTAAGTCGAGCAAAAGTTCATCTGCGACTAAGTAGAGATGGGATTACTTTGCTTTGATATTATTTATGTTGATAGTTGCGAATTAATGTACAATGTAACAAAAAATTGTTGATTTGTTGTAAATGTTTATGATTGATAAGTTTTGTAAAAAAAAAAACAAAAAAATTTGATTGATAATTTTGGTGAAAAATAAATTCACAAAATTCATTAATCATGGAGAGTAATTTTAATGAATTATATGTACGGTACGGAGAACGGCTGGGTCGATTTGGATTTGGTAGTAATTATAGATAAAGATAAAGAAAACTTTATTGTAAAATTGTGTTACATTCAGGTGGTAGTGGTAATGGAGAAGAGACGCTATTCTTAGAACGAGTAAAGTATCAACTTAATAAAATTGTTGCCTTGTTGAACTAAATGGACTTATCAAGTTGTTAATTCATTGGATTTTGTTCTCCCGTATAAGGTTTCCTTTGTTGATGTAAACTAAAGCAGCGTTTGTAATTTTATATAAGCTTCCGGAATGTTTTATCAATAACATCACTTTGAACGACTTTGAATAGGTTAGATGAACTTTCCTTGTGTAAACTAAGACTTTTAGTTATGAAACGGCTGGTTCTCTTCTCGTCTATTAAATGAAAAATACTTCTGTTAGGTTCTACATATAGAAAAAAAAAAGCTTGATAGAACATTTTCATTTATTAGGGCTCTGATGCTAAAGTTTAGGATATTGTTTATTAAACGTAGGTATACTGCTTATAACTGCGGGAAAATCCATTACAACGCGGTCAAACCCACATACGTGCAAATCTAGTAGCCACTAACTATTACCTACTAACGCCTTTCAGTTCTTGCTCTAATTGAATTACTGACTATTCGCAATCTTCTGCCATTTAAAAAACAACACATCAAAATTCTACAACATAAACAATTTTCATTGTTAAATTCACGGGAAGAGAAAAAAAAAGGGGGGGGGGGGGGGGTGATTGATAGTGATGACATGTCCAGGTTAATAGCGGCCCATCCACTAACGCTCATTCCTGCCGGAATCTACAATCCTTACGGAATGAACGCCAGTGGATTTGCAAGAGCAAGAAAGAATGACGGTACCGACCCCTCCCGTCGTGAAGGACGCGACGCGCTCTGATCAAGTTAGTGCCTGTTCATTTGTCCGGCGTGATTGAGCGCGCGTTTGTAATCATTTTGAAGCTAAATTTAAGACACTCATAACTTCTACCCGTAGCTAAAAACCGCAATGTTACTGCAAGGCACTCCTCAGCTGTTATGCAATTTCTCATTCTGGTGTTTTGTTTCTGCAAATACGGTGTTACCATCTTGAGCAGTTCGTTAAAAGTCGAGACATCCATTTTTAAATGGTTCCTAAAATCATCAGGTTCATCGCATGCCAGATCTTTTAAAAGTCTTATATTACTATATTTCTCCTTTTCTAATAACCACTTTTTTACTTACATTCTGTCTTCTTTTAGGTTTAAATAGATATTCACTCGCAATAAAACTCAAAGCAATAGCAATATATTGCTTACGGGTACACATGTTGTTGCAAAATGATTAAATCCATAAAGATAATTCAAAATGACGCGCATTCCTTTTAAATGACAACAATCTTCATAAAATGTTAGGATTATATCCATCCACAGACACACAATCCCTCGATATGACTGACAAGATGCAAACTGACAGGAATGTACTTAAACGTGTGTATGGTGATAAAGTCAGGGGAAAGACCGTAGGATTGAGGTTAATTAGTGGCTTCAACGGTTATTTTATCCCGTCGCTTTTCTGTACAGTTTGCACGACGGGATAAGTCGGAAGAAATGAACGTTAGTGGATGGGCCGCTAATCTTTGTGATTTTACGGACAAAATCTGAATCAATCAATTACATTACTTTTTTACATAATTATTATTATATTTTTAATATTTAATTTTTTTCTGATTATGTACTTAGTATTCAAAGAGTATTTATTATTTATAATGGCCAGTGTTAAAGGTCAGGTAACATAGTTGTAATAACGGATAGTTGCCATATCGCTATGAAAGTGCAAAATTATTCACGGAACTTGGGCGTGAGTCACCCGGTGTGGTGAAGGGACGTGTTTAGGGCAGTAGGGCGAATATCGACCGCGCAACCCGGGACGCTGACGAATGCGCCCTTCTGTGACAGAACTTTTATGCCCTAGTTTACAGCATATAAGTCACAACATGCAAGTTGTTGAAGGCATTCCCATAAGATGAGCTGACGGCACACGAAACACGATGTGTGTTTTGATTGGAATTTAGGAATTGTGTAGGTGGATACTATTTTTCTCATTCTTAACCCATATTTTGAAGTATCGCTGAATAACCCCATATTTGCAATATATTGTTTGGAAGGAAGAAATGCCCTGACGTGAAACCCACCTTTTGTACAATATTTAAATGTTCTGTTTTCTGTCTAGCCTTATGTGCTTAAGTCATTGCTACGATTGTGATGCGAAGGTTGTGATGCGAAGGTTCAATGTTCATTAGTTAGGGTGCCCTAGGCGAAGCGTGGGCGGGTCGCTAGATTGTAATTAATCGAATACTAAGTAAAAGGATCTAAAAATAATAGTATTTTGTTTGTTTGTTTTATTTGTCTATAGAGACTCTAGATAAAATGAAGAAACAAGATAAAACGGGTAACATACCATGATTTAATTGTTTTTGAGTTTTCCGATATTTCGACACTGTTGCAAGCGCCATGTTCACGGACAAACTGATGACACCGGCGGGGCGGCGGGTAGGCAGACCGTTATTGACAAACGAAACGATCTACCCTCTTCCTGAGTCTTTTATTGCGAGTTTGATTGTCACTGTCACTACCACCTGTTTCATTCACGAATGCAAGTCGATCGCGACATACTACACTCACCGTGTCTGGCCGGGCGGCCGGCAATACACTTTTATGATTTTTGCATAACTCCACCACAGGATTCCACGTTCCAGACAACTGGAAGCCATCTTCTCGATTAAAATTTCTGTGTTTGGTAATCTCAATGGCCTCCTGAACCAATCTTGGTATATAGAATCTCTCCGTTGAGATTACTTGGGGGTTATGCAATTCGATCCAGTATAGTTAAAAACCATGATAGTTTAAAAAGTTATATAACAAGATAAAAGTTTGAAAAAAGATATCCATTTAAAATGGCATTTTCCCCGTTGCTTTTTTTTTCTTACTGTACCAACGTGGCTTTGTTAAAGAAATCCTTGCGACTATTGTTGATAAAGTATATAATAAATTGTGTGCAATTTTTCAATGAAAACCGCTCACAAAGAATCTAAGCTTTCAGATATTGTTTACATTTGGCTTTGTTGTGATCATTGTAGATGCTATGTTTACGTTGGTTTAGTCTTAGGGATTAGTTGTGTGGTATAGAGAGTAGGGATAGTGTTTCACCATACATTAGAATAAAATTCTGATTCTGGGTTGAGTGCGAAGTATTGTTATAGTTTGTATTTACTTATTATGTTATCTTACGTTAAGTAATTGATGGTATATAATAAATATATTCTATCTGTCTATTATTGAGTCGAGAATGTGATTAAAAGTCTGGTATTGGTAGGTACCGACCAAGACCAAGGACGAAAAATTTATTTCCTTTGCCGCAGCACGCTCATTTCGCCTTGTAGATCGCCTCGCGCAATTTATTTCATATACATACAAACATAACCTAACCTACATTTTTCGATATTTTGAACTATTATTATTTCTTGATGCTCTTTTACACACAGCGTAGTGCTTACTGCCTTATGCAAACGAAGCATGAATAACAGCTGTGCTTGTTTGTCTATTGATATTGCATTGCAACAATAGGCAACATCGACTTATCAGAGAGCAGTGTGCTATAACTTATATCTTGCAATTTTTTCTTTACCATTTCTAATATTCAGTGTGCTATTTTCCGTGTTTTAAAAAATCGTAACATAAAGCTCTTTTGAGAGTGGTCGAACCGTTAAAAATTTATCATTTCCATTACTTTAAAAGTATACCACTAGTCGTCGCAAATTGATAATTTTCCGAAAATGTGAACGAAAAACAATACAATTTATGTCTCGTTTTATGAAAGTGTAACTCCTGTGAACTCCCTAAGAAGTTCTTAAAAAGTCAAAACCGGTATTTGTAAATATACAAGTCTTTTTATTGTGTAGTATTGATTTATTTTATTTACAGGCCATCCTTCAAATCGCCGAGGCAGAATACAGTTACTTGTTGCCAATTCTCAACAGCTCGTTGTCGAGTGTGTTTGGAAATATCAACTCGCCGATTATGACAATTCGCGCGCGGGACCTCTTCTTCGACGGTATCACCATCTGCCAAAACCCAGGCGTGATCGGCAACGTTGTGTGTAGTATAATTCGGTATGTCTTGTATCACTTATTGGCCTTACTTATATTAGATTTTTTAAAAGAACCTTGACGGATAAGATTTAATTCTACGGAGTTTACTGGAATTCAAAGAGTTGGTCAATAAACCCAAATCTTAACAAGAAGTTTTTTATATTTCGAATAAGAAAAACATGTATTGAAAGAAGATCTTTATATAGAGATGCTCGACTACCGAAATGATGCATAAGAACCCCAATTTATGTTCTTACTTCTGGGACACAGGGATTTCTCTTGAAGAGAGAAATCACCATTTAATTCACCACGCTGCCGAAGTGCAGGTTGCTGAATGTCGCATGTCCTTCAAAGTTTTTAAAGTTGATTATGCCGGTTGCCTTACGATGTTTGCCTTTACCGTTAAAGCGTACATAATTTTTTCAAAGACATAAATCCCGAGACGTTGTTTGAACCCACGACCTCCGGAAGGAAAATCGCATGTGCTCTGCCACTAAGCCAACACTTATATTTTACTAATATACATATTTTTAAGATTTCACCCAAAACCAACGAAATAATTATATCATTATATGCCTTTAAATTTCCTTATGAATACTAGCAAGCTATGAATTTAAATGGTTTAATTTTTTTCGAAGATCCATTGGTGTGAGAGCAAAGAACTTGATGGAACAGGCAGACGGCTCAATGGTGTTTTCCCTTCTCTCGTATGTGAGTAAATGCATTTGTTAAATCGATACTCCTTACGTATCTTGTGTAACAGCCAGATACACGCTTATGCGTTTGATGCATTATTTTGTGTTTTGCATAAACACATCTATACGTAGGTAGGGAGTGTCGAAATATCCAGATCAGTCATCGTCAGCTTTGCTAAATTTGAAGATCTAATTTCCATGTTATCACTTTAATCATTCTAAAACCGACAGTGAAACCCTATAATATGACCTCATTACAAATAATCATAATATCTAAGATATTACCAATAATATAAAACCGACTTAAAAAAGGGGAGGTTCCCAAGACGACTGCTTTTATGTTTGTCAGCTCATAACTTGGATTCGTTGGGCTTATTTGGATAGTTATTTTTTATTTGAAAGTTGTTGTTTCCAGTGTGATTCCATTTTATTTGATCCAGTTCACTGTGAAACCGTAGTAGTCTAAAATATAATAGGCAATTTGATGCAGATTTATTTTTGTATATATGATTGTAGTAAAACTTTTCATGAAAGAGAATGTCCGTTTATAGTAAGTACGCACAAACTTTTTCATTCAGAAAAATCCGTTCATGGCTCGTTTATTTATTACCTTTCTGAAATTTATATTAACTTATATTTACGAAATTTTCGTTCTCCCAGAGAGACGATAGTTTATTTCCTGTAATACTCCTCGCAATTATTATAAGCTTGTGTTCAAAGGATCTATACCTGGAATCGTAACGTAAAGAAAAATTAATTTTCTGGTGAAATAATAAATTTTCTCCTGAGAAAATTGTACCATTACTAAGAAGAAAAAAGAAGAGCTTAACCTGATTTTTCTGTTATAATTAACTATACCGCTACCTAAACTAATTTTTTTTGCCTAATAAAATATAAGTATTACAAAGCAAATGTTTCGATATTGCCGTACATTCTGGATCCTTAGAATCCTTAAAATAAATTATGTTATATGAGTTTATTTCGTTCTTGGGCGCAAACTCAAATTATTCAACGAAATTCGAATCTATCTATCTCATGAGCCTCTTACACTACTTGAGTATAGGGCTCTCTCTTGAGTATAGGGATCTTACAAAATTGCTCCTGCCTTTTTACAAAAAAACTTAAATTTAAAAGTTGTGAAGTTTGTCGGTTTATTTCTGTCTTGGCTTTTACGCGTGTTTACATTTCTTTTATAATAAGAATGCCTGAGATTAACATTTCTGATAAATATACATTTCGCCTTACATAACTGTTAAAAATATGAAAGTAAATTGTTTTTAGAAACTCGACCCCAGCGAGGAGTTTGAAGTGTACAGAGGAATGGACGATCCGTCTCAACTGGGACACATCAGGCATTTCGACGGATTGACTCACTTCACTTTCTGGGATGATGGGAAAAGGGACAGCATTTGCAACATGGTAAATGGCACTGATTCTGGAATCTACGCACCATTTATTGATAGAGAGCAATCGATGTATGCTATAAACATGGATATTTGCAGGTAAGAATTAAATCGCGGCTACCCGTCTTTATTCCTATCACCTTGCTTGTAATTTTGGCTTGGCGTCAATTCGGACAGTTTATTTGGCCAAGTTATGACCTAATTGTCACTTTCAATTTTTATTAATTAATAACCCTGATTGATCGAGATCTATGTTTATTTTCTGTGCAATGCCCAATAGTGATTTGGCCGCTGAGTACTTGATTTATTGCATGGTCAATTTTTTCTTTCTCTCGATAGTTTCAGGCAACCTCTTTAAAATTGTCAGACTGGTTGGATTTTTTAACAGAGAAGAGACGAATTTAATATCTTTACCTTAGCTTACTAAGAGTATTGAGCAATATTTGGTATATTTTTATATGCCCGTTCCAAGTTTCCACGTCATTAGTAGTTTTATGCATTTGTTGAAATGTACACCAAGTGTTAGCGAGTGGTGAATTCTCTTCCAGCCAAGTTTTGACGAAGTAGTCATTGAATTGCATTCTTGTTATCGGTAGCTTCTTCCATGACATAGAGCCATCCTTCATCAATAAATTCCGATGGAAGGTGAGATACGTCCCGGACGAATGTGGACTAAATCGAGACAAGGCCGCACAAAGTTTTACGTGGACTTTGCCTAACTGTGTTTTGCATACCTAGCGCCTTAGCTTTACTTTTTTTTCATCTTGCCCGTTATAGATATCAGTATAATTTATGTTTTAATAGCGATCTAGAAGTTATTTTCTTTGACACTTTAATGTCGAAACACTTCGTCGTCGTACAAATCATAAAACGTATCAATGGGATGAGTTGCCTGATTATTATATTGAGGGCTTATTCTTTAAAACATATGCCTATTATAGGCTAGCACAACATTTTTGAGGACATTTTTACTATGAGATCTTTAGTAAATTTATATTGAGATAAACTGGAAATCCAACGTAAAAAAAGTTTCGTGGATTTCCCGTTTATCTCAATGTATTGTGTTAATTTTTGAAATTCAAATGTTTATATGAATTGGCCGGCAACTAAATTATAATACTAAACATTTCAGACAATTTGAATTACTTGCAAAAACATCCGAGTTTAATGGCGGAAACAACATTGAAAACGCGCCTCCCTATGTAGGCTACACTCTCACACTCCCAGCGCCATTCACTCTGAGCCCCGCGTTCTGTTTCGCTAACCCATCAGATAGCGTGCTTGCTAGAGAGAGATAGAGCTGCTATGCCTGGGCAAGTAGCCTGGGTGGATGTTTGAAGGGGCTCGCCCCCGCCACCCACAAGCCACCACGTCGATAAAGCTCTGCCCGGGCCCAGGATATGCCGCCATTGATTTGCTTCTGCTTATATTAATAGAACGTGATGGAAACTTGATTTTGTACGTGTCAAAATTACAATGGAGTAGATTTAATAGCAATTTGTGCCTGTAATGTGGTTTTGGGTCACCTACCGCATCATGCACATGAAAATCAATTTTACCTTGCGCTCGCTGTGTTGAAAATATAATCATCATCATCAATTTCAAGTCCAGAAGGAAAATAAATTGAAAAGATACGTGTGTTAGTAAAAAAACTCGTATCTTTTCTATTTTAATGTGTCAGTTGAAATCTCTCTCTACGCTGAGTTTTTTCTTTTGTTGTTATTCATTTGCTCAGCCCATCTATATTCTTTAGAGAATTATCGACTATAATTATTATTAAGATTGTATTAAAAAAGTTCTCGAATGTCGACTGTAGATTGACGCATGTAGATTGAATGGTGTAGTGAAAGCTGTTAGTTCGCGGTTAATGCAAGCCGTGATCGAACTGATATAACTTGATTTTTAAGTGTCTTTGTGGTGTTTCTTTGACGACAAACGCTTTAAATTATGATGATAATGATGGTTCTAAAGTACAAACTTTTTGCCAAAGGTTTATTTGCTTCAGGCAAGTTCATGTGTTGTAAGCAGATCAAAATATGTAGTTTCAGTCAACATACGTACCTTATCTAAGTTTCTTATATAAGTTATATAAGCAGCTTATATAAGTTTGCGTTAGAGCAACTCTTTGAAGTTTCTTTTGTAAACTTGTAAGATTTTCCCTGAACGACATCAACAGGTGTTGGCTCTCGCCACAACACACCAACTTTCTCTTTGTGCCTGTTCATCGCGGCACCTGCGCGTATATTCTTCTTTGTATTTCTAAGTCGAGCGATTGTTGTGATGTCGCTATATTTATCGTTATATATCATGTTATTCCAACGTTAGGGCGCGTTCACATAATAATGTACGTTTTACTGGTCCGTTTAAACGTATGTGTTATTAGCGTATGTAGTTGTATGAGACAGTTCACACCATACAGTATTCCGGATCCAGTTAACTGACCGAAACCACGCAAGGCTCGGAAAAGGATTCTGTAAATGCTGCTGAGCACCATTTCCAGAGAGTCGGAACCGTTAATAAGGAACCTGTAAAAACGGACGTTATATGTGAACGCGCCCTTAGTTAAAATACAATTGAGCTATGTTAGATACCTCAATTATATTTTTTGATATTTTCCCTTTTCGTTTAAAATATATTTATTCAAGAACTTTTCATAAGGTTATTGTTATTCAGTTACAGTGGATCAACTGATTATTTTCCTTAAGGTTGGTTTGGTCAGAATGTCAAAATGTACTAATCCATATAAAGTACTTATTTCATCTTTTTGAAATAAGTATTTTATATGGATTAGTACATTTTGACATTCTGACCAAACCAACCTTAAGGAAAATAATCAGTTGATCCACTGTCCCGAAATGACTGATTTTCTATAGGTCTTCATTGTTTAATGTCGGAAATGAAACTGTCAAATATATGTACAGTCATGCTCTTTTGATTTAGTCCGTATTCTACACACTCGAAATTCAGCCTAATTCTCCGAAAGGACTACCGACAATAATCTAAGGATGTGTGTGGGTTAAAAAAAATCAATGACATTTTTTCAATACAGTATAATATATGACTTAAAATTAAAAATTAAGTTATTTCTCTTATTTGAAAATAGAATAAATTAAAAATAATTAGTTTACTATAACAAAGGATAACATTAAAAATTAACAATTTCTTTTATCTGTAAATAAGAACAAAATATTCGTATTGTTTTTAATTTTAAAAATTCAGGAAAGAAAATATATATAAATAATAAATAACTTATATGACGAATACGGACTAAATAGCTCTTTTTAATATATTTCTAAAACATTAAAATAAAAAAATAAAAAAACACTTATCCTATAAACACGCTATTTTAGTCTAAACGCCTTTTTAAAGTAGCAATATTTTTTTAAAATTGAAATTCAGTTATAAAACCGGATCGTAGCTCATTTAATTGTTTTTGATAATTCTTATTAAATGAAATATCACGACGTCGTCTGGCTGCACCACTAAACAACGAATTTTTTATTCTCGTGTCTTGATACAACGCCTCTTTTCTTAATTAATATAAAAATCTAATCAGGGTGGGTTTGTGCGGCGTACGTGTGTTTAATCTTCTATGCCAGCCCTCGACAGCATTATTGGTACGATGCTTATCGCATCCCAGATAAGACGCACACAAACTCATCCACTGTTTCGCAAAGTACTTTTTCATCGCCATACTTCATTTTATTATTATTGTCATTGTTGAGTAATATTCTGGCTTCATGAGTAGAAAAACCAGGATCTTCTCTTCCATACCATCATCAATGACAAGGAAATTGTTAGATATCAGTTCAGGAATTTTTACATCGGCCAACCGACTGAATTCTGTAATATATTGATTTAATATACTGTATCGTTTTCTATAGTATAGAGGGAACTTTTTTTTTCCTCAAACGATGGCATTATAGATTGTGCTGAACCTTGAAAGTCAGAAAGATGTTTTTCATAAACCTTTTTTATTGGTTTCATATTTGAAGATATCGCCTTTTTACAGGTATCAACAAATATATCCACTTGATTTTGATTAAAGTGCGACCGACACGCGTGTTCACTTTTTCTTATTATATCAGTTTTTTCATTGTTCAGTGTAACCGATGCCGAGCACTCACTTCGATTGATGCACCTCCACACGCTAGTCCCAGATTTATTCTTGTTTGAAAAGTTGTACCTATGTCCATCGTGCACCAAAGAAGGTTTCCCTTTTTGATTGTCTATAAATTTTAATGTATTTTTATCCATTTTAACGCACAACAGAATTAGAATTTGTTGGTATTACTCAGTCCGTAAACACAATGTATCTATTGTTTTTCAAATGTCATTACAAATTCCTAAGTGGCCAGTAAAACCCAGAAGGTTCACATTGCACTCTAAGGAGTACCTATGTAATGTATGCGGATTTTGTACCACCTTTACGGATGTTCCACACTTAAAGATAATGTAGCTGAATGTACCTTTTATGTCAGGCTTTACGAATTTCCGACATTAAACAATGAGGACCTATAGAAAATCAGTCATTTCGGGAAAAGTTCTTTTTGAAATAGGTACTTTATGTAGATTAGTACATTTTGAAATTCTGACCAAACCAACCGTAAGGATTATTTTGACTTAAACTTTACTTTTTGTAAAAGAGTAGGTATTACCCAGTTAAAACTGTCAAAACCGGGTGACCTTATTGCAAACAACAGCTCACTTATTTACAACTGTTCGTCCTTTTTGCCACAGAATATTGTAAATGTCTCTGGAACGCAATCCCCAAACCGCCGTCGTGTGCGTTAGTACCTACCTTCTACGCGATTTGGCAAAACGTCTCCCACAACGTTACCAAAAATAACGTAAATTTAAGGGAACATGCCATATATAGTGCCGACTTTATATAGTAATGATATTCCATATAATAATGTTTAGACATAACGATTTGGTCCTACTGTAATGTTATGTTTAATGTAAAATAAATTCCTGTTTTTTATTAATTAAAATAGCGTTTAATATGCTCTTTTAAACAAAGTGATGAAAATATGTAATGAAACGAAAAATTTATACTTATTCAACATAGTTTCCGTGCAGTCGGTTAAAGATATGGTAACTTAATAAAAATGTAATGATTTTTCATTATTTAAATAATGCATATTGATTGTGAAGTGGAACATCTTATCTTTTATAGTGGACGTACAATATTCAACTTAAAAACAAGGTAACATATTGGCTACAATATTCATTTTTTTTCAGTTAAAAAAGTTTGTCTTCATACATTAACTTGAGGGCAGTAACTTGATGGGAGTGCTAAGAAATAAATATAATTAACATTCACTTATACGGTGTTGCGTTCGTGGATATATTCCTTTATCATGATAAGATATAGTAGATATATAGCCATCAAGATATAGTATTCCTGAGTTACTATTAAAGACAGGTAGCCAATTCAAAATAAAAAAAGGATACCATACCTATATAGGAACTTTTTAAAGAACTTTTTTTTAATAATATATGAATTAGCGTTTTATGTAAATCCTGCTGTTAATTATATAACTTCAGATACAGCATAAACACCCTATTAACGTTCCGACTGTTAAGTCACAGGGACTTCTCTCTTCAACGTGATTAGTTTTTAAAACACCACGCGCTGGCTAAGTGCGTGGTTGTGAATGTTACATGTCCTTCAAACTCTTCAAATTCCCACACGGCTTTTGAATACATAAGGATAAGTAAATATTTAAAACCATGTATAATGAAGGCGTATAAACCGGTTATATTTTGTTCCGTAGATCTGTAGAGCTCCGACACCAGTACGACACTGAAATCGACGGTATTCCCGTCGCCCACTTCACCTCGAACGAATGGTTTCTGGCTAACAAAGAGGAATGCTTCTGCCTCAATGAGACGCGGGGCATCAACCGAGAGAATGGCTGCTTGCTGGAAGGTGCCATGGAAATGTTCTCGTGTGTCGGTGAGAAACAACATTTTATATTTAGGTACAAATAGCAAATTAAATAGTGGAGCGCCTTTAAAAGGGGCGCAACTACCACTAAAATCTCACGGTTTGATTGTCCAAAAAAAGTAGGACATCTTCCTACTTTTTCTGGACAATCAAACCGTTTTATGAAATTCCAACAGAGATTTTTGAACGTTTAGCGGGAGTTGCGCTTACTATGTAGATTGCAATCAATACGCTCTATTTCTCCACTATTTAAATCGGGTCGCCGATTCTGGAATGTCTGCGGGTAAACTTACAGTTCATTAACCTAGCGCGATCGTCTTTTGTCAATCAAGGGTGATGCTCTGTAATGTAATTTTGAATCTATCGTTGTAGAAAGGCCGTGGTAGGCATAGGCATATAGGCCTAGGACGTAGTGATTCTGTCCCGAAGATATTTTATAAGATCTGCTCGTACGTTCGGACTTACCTTTCTATTTTTTAAGTTATCTAATCTTTCTTAATCTAAACATACAAAATAATCACAGTATAATCATCACAATTAGGTGAAAATGTAAAACAAATATATGTAGCTTTATAGCAAGTAAATAATTCTTATAAATTAATAGTGGGTACATACGTACGTACTTGCTCGATAAACTTGCTCGATCTCGAGCAAGTACGAACGTGTGTACCATGCAAGTCTCAAGACAAATGCTCGAAGTCAACCAAAATGCATGGTACAGTCAAGTGCATTAATATGTATCTAAACTATCGTTTCAAAAGTATGTATCATTGAATGTTTATTATTGTAGCATCCAATCTAACTGATATAAATATGTCTGCGGAAACTGATCAATAATATGTATACTATAAAGGACAATTTGTTTTATAATGAGCAAAGAAATCATTATAAAGGTATTATTGACGATTTCCATTAATATATTTACTATAAAATGTTAACTAATATAGATACATGAAATGTATTTTAATTATGTATTGCAAAAAGGGTTAAAAATATAAAGACAAGAATTGTTTCTAAAAAAAAGGTATTAATGTTAGACAGCCAAAAGTTTATAAGTACCTAACCATGTAGGAGTGATGTAGATCTTAGAACTACTTCTTTTGGCCCAGAAAATGGGAACGGGAATTCACATTCAAGGGAACATTTTCAGTTAAAATGGTTAATTACCTCAAGTTCCGCTCCTGGAGATATCATGTAAAAATTTTGTTTTCTTAACAGAAATCAAAGGTGTACGCTCAATTTTTTTTACCCCAGAAGCGGAACTTGAATTTATCTTTATTCAACTCTGTATGGACGTACCTTCCAACCCTCTTCGAGGCTAGCATGAGAAAATGGGCCCCCGAAATCTGTCATGAGCTGACGGTCTATTACTAAAAATGCTTCTTTTGATGTAAAAAGAAAAAGACAAATAACAGTGAAATACTCTTTTATTGCCAAATAAATAATTACACAGCTTTTAAGTAAGAATAACAAAACAAAATGCCTCATTTCTGAGTAAAAATAAAAAAGGTTCACTTATCAGTAGCGTGTGTAACCTCCCTCATTATCAATCACCGATTGCAAACGTTCTCTCATAGATCTTACCATGTTGAAACAAACATCTCTGCCTATAAAACTATTCCATATGAAATTAACATGGTCTTTTAAGCTGTCAACACTTCTTACAGCTGTTGGATCCCATGCCTGCACCATTAAATCCCATAGATTCTCTATAGGGTTTAGGTCAGGACTTTTCGGCGGTAACTTTATTAAGTGCAAGCCTTCTTGTTCCTCTATCCATAATTGTACGACATGCGAGTTGTGGACAGAGCTATTATCTTGCATTAGGAATATTGGCTCATTACCGAAAGCAGCTGTAGCCGTCGGAACTAAAACGTCCTCAAGGATCTCTTTATAATTCCTGGCATTCATTCGACCACTTATTTCTACCAATTCGCCAGGGCCACTAGCCGACATCCAGCCCCAGTACCCGAATGATATTCGCCCACTTCTGCGATTAGGGATGACGTTTCTCTCATCATAGCGAGTATTATTTAATCGCCACAAATATAATCGACCATCACTTGCTGTTGTAAATACTTTTTCATCGACAAAACATACATTATCAAAATTAAAATTGAAATACCTTCGTGCAAAATTCAATCGTAATCTTTTGTGCCTATCTGTAAGTTTCGGTTTTTTAGCTGGTATGCGACAATGAATGCCAGCAGTATGCAATCGACGGCGTATAGTGTGTATTGATACACCACGATCAATGGCATATGTTGAAGTAGTCACAAAACGGCGATATTGAACATCTTCTATCAAAAGACGATCCTGTTCAGTAGAAGTCTTTCTTGGTCTTCCATTGGACACATGAGTATTTAACCTTCCTTCTTCTTCCCAACGTCGTATCCATAATTTTACTGTTTTTCGAGTTACACCCAATTCATCAGATATGTCTTGTATTGAAGCACCCTCCTCTTTTAACGCGACTATACGATGTTTAGTATGCTCATCGATGCGATACATGTTATAAATTATTTATTTATACTACACTTGAGATAGTAATATGAATTGCACTTAAAATATAATTATTATTCAGAATGAAATCTTATCAGTATGAAGAACTTTTGAAGTATTCACATGAAGTTCACTTTGTTTCAACAAATAATTGACGACGTTCCATAGAAAAGAAAATCAAAATTTAAATGATTGTCAATGGTGTCAAAAAAAGCAAAGAAATATTAAGGTTTCTTTTTAATTGCCATATTATCTAACAATACAAACCTTTTTAGGGACATATTATTGCTCACTAAGTTATTAAGATATTTTTTCAACAAAAACGAAGGCATAATAACGATGAGAAAAGTGGCACATATTTCGTGAACCTTTACATAAATATATGTTATTGTAATGGTTTTCAAGAAACATATTTATGCACTCGACGTTAGATTATATTATTGCTCACTAAGTTATTAAGATATTTTTGCAACAAAAACGAAGGCATAATAACGATGAGAAAAGTGGCACATATTTCGTGAACCTTTACATAAATATATGTTATTGTAATGGTTTTTAAGAAACATATTAATGCACTTGACTGTACACACGTTCGTACTTGCTTGAGATCGAGCAAGTTTATAGAGCAAGTACGTACGTGTGTACCCACTATAACGTTATTGATTTCCTATATCGTAGTATCAACCTAGGTTACATGTATATTTTGTATAATTAAATGATAATCACTAATTAATTCTTACAGTTGATAGGCGTTTAAGACAAATCATTAAATAAATTTTGTTAGTTGTAAAATCTAACTATTTTATTTATACGTGTATCAATAGCCAAGTATTTTTTTTCTTGGGTTCTGATTGTCTTCGTTATAGACATTTACCTGCTCTATCTTAAACCTATGTAGCTTCATTAGCCTCATCTCTAAGTTTGATAATGGGAGTATATAGCGGAGGTCTTTTACTAAGCTTTTTATTTAGCCTGTTATGCCATATCTACTGGGTTTGTGGTCCTGTGGCGGTCATTGGAACAACAAAACAAATCAATATTTTTGTTAATCCACTGCGATGTTACGTATTCATTAAATTATTTGACTTAATTGCCTTCAGGTGCACTTTATAATAATAACACCCATACTACTGGGATTACATTTTTGGGAAGATGTGCTGTGGCTGCACACTTGGTAATATATTTTTTTCCAACACATAACAGGGAACATTTACTATTGCGGTCTATTTCCTTTTTCCACAATGCCTTATCGAAGTGGAAAAAACATCCGCTTATATCAACTAATGGGAAAACTTCTTTAATAGCGTTTATTGCTGCAATCTCAATCGATTTTAATTTTTTTTGCGTTTGAATTCTGGAATATTTGAAATTTGCAATTTGTAATTTTGTTATGGCTTATGTAATTGGCTTATGACTTACATATTATTTTAGGTACACCGACAACGCGTCTTAATATAGCTGTACTTAATTTATGTAAAATGATGCGTCATTGTACAAAAATTGATTCTAAATTATGCGCATGTATATATTTCATTGACACAGGTGGAAGAACCATTTTTGTACGGAACCCTAAAAAAAGATTATCGCAACCTCTCCAACGTTAATTCTCCATTGATAAATTGAAGGATAATCTTCATTATGTGATCATCATTGTCAATCGCAAGTTTAGTCCGCTTTGACCCTTTCTTTGTTTGTTGTCTTTTTAACATTTTCGTTTTTTGGAACTCCGTCAGGAGTTTTAACAATCGTGGTCATTCGTGGTAATGTAATTGAACCCTTCATCACCATTTTAATAATTTTAGAGTGCCAACCTTCTAAAACGTTATTGGTTCTATGACGAAAACCATAAACAACCAACATTTTTTGAAAAAAAAGTTTAAGCCTGAACTTTTTTACGTAATTTATGATTTTCTGCATGCCCAAATCTAAAATTTCCTCTTTTCAATATTCCCAACCCTGCAATATGTCTTCATTCGGCAACAATGGTAGAACTGCTGTTAGATCAATTATACGTTTTAAGGTTGCAGTTATGATAAAAATATAATTGCCCTTATAGATGGCCCACTAGCACGCTCACTCCGTTTGTTCTTACCAGTTCGATTGATTAGTTCGATCGATGAACTTATGAGATTTTTTACAAACAACCCACTCGTGCGACGGGAAATAATATTTCCCGTAAAACTACTGGCTACAGTGTAGTGTCACTGGAAATGAACTTTTACCCGTAGCACTATCAGTAGTGTGGCTTGGTCTAAAAGTTTAGAAATGTGGGTGGAAGGGGGTTATAAGACAAAAATAAATAAATACTCTGAAGCATTTATTTTATTAAATGAAATAAAGTTAATTCGTATAGGCCGGCCGGTTATGCCTGAAACAACAAAACGATCACGATTATATTAGTAAGAAAAGCTAAGCTAGCTTTTATTGGGTTAGGTTAGAAACCCAGCTAGAGTGTACATACACAATTTTAATAACATTTAAAAACCGTCAATTTTAAACAAATGCGTTAGGGCACGGGTTTCAGGAATCTTTACAGGTTTCTAAAAGCTTCATGTGATAGAAAAACTGGTTTTTGTAAATTACTTACTTTTCTTTCTTTGTGTACACTCCCACAAAACGGATCCATTTTTGGTTTTTTGTTTTGGCATAATATTGATATCCGCCGTGCAAGATTATTGTTGATTTATTTTTAAATAAGTACTCAAATTCTGCACTACTTGTTCTACCGGCCATGTTTTAGATATATCATAAACATACTTTGCCTTTTACTGGTGAACATGTTACAAATTGAAGTATAATTACTCAAAAATTAAGATAACACTCATAAGATCGACTGTGCAGAACTACTTAATAAAATTAATTTAAATGTGCCCCGGAATTTTTTAAGAATGAATCTATGAAAATAAAAATCTGCCCTTAATAAAACACAACAACAACATAAATGGAATAAAACAAGTACGAAAAAATTAAAACCGAGCAAGGCCAGCACATCTCGCTACATGCCTTCTTTTGACCCTTGTTTTAATCTTCAAGACCTTTGCTTTTTTAAATAAACATCTATTGAGGTGATAATAACATCCTTTGATTTCAATTGCAGGAAAGACAGCTCGAATTGCTTTCATTGGTGCTAAATCGAAGTTGACGGTAATTTTTTCTGGTTGCCAGTTTCTGAATTGCGATTGTATTATTCTAAATACTATTTTGTACGTTTTACGATTAAATCTAAGACAGAGGGGGCATGGTCAAACATAACTAGGTACGCATGAACAAAATAAACTACCGCCTTGTAATTCTTTACTTCATTTCGATTTCTTATGTCGAAACCATTATCGGTTAAGGAAAAACACCTATTGCCTAGTAACTGGTATCGTAAAAAGAAGATTTTTTCTTCTACCGCAACTGGTTACGAGACTCCGGTTTCGTACGCGGCCGAAGCGATCTGTTCAATATTATTTAGTAAAAATCTTGATTCTCTGTGATATTTTGATTAAGGCGGGGTTATTTACGTGAAATTGGTGAATTTGGGTTCAACAGGAACCGTTCATCTCCTCGTTCTATAACGTGCCATACAAGGCATCATCTCTTTAGGCCGACTTTGTGATTATTTAATTTGTTGTTTTTATTTGATTGGTAGGACTCATAGCTGGTTTAGGTGTTTCTTACCGTCCAGGCCCGGTCAGACCTTGGATAGGTGACTGTGGGTGGACATTTCACAAGATGAAATGATGAGATGGTGGGTCGGATGTCACGTTAAATAAATGGTAAGCTATGTATAGCTAATTCACCCGGTCTGTACGAATTAGTTTTATTTCATTTAATACAATAAATGCTTCAGAGTATTTATTTATTCTTGTCTAATAACCCCCTTGTACCCACAAAAAATTATGGTTAAGGGGATTTCTAGACTTTTAGTCTAAAAATCCACTGCCTCAGCTAAATCCGATTGTAAGGGGATTTGTAGACAAAAAGTCTAATTATCCCCTGTGAAGGAGAATCTCTAAGGGGATTATTAGACCAAGCCATTGTAGTTGGGGAGCCAAAGAGGGGATTTCGGGATTTACTCGAGCGCGTCAGATTAAGATACTAACTTGTACCCAGACAAGTACCTCTACCAAATATAAAAAATATATCTATGTTCGAACGTGAATTATAAGGGAACAAAATTTATTTTTGTCAGATTAGGCGAATCACTTTAGAATAGATAATCGTCAGATTAAGATATGGTAGAATTTGAACATAAAAATGAACCATATACATGTAAATCTGACGTTCTAACACCTTTAGAAATGCCGATTTTTTTGTTCTTTTTTTTGATAAAAATAATTTAAAATTTAAATTTTAAACTTTTTCGTACATCCACCCCAATCGTGTAAACAATCAGATTTACATACGATGATATTTCCTTAATTATCTTTTACTAGCTTCCGCCCGCGGCTTCGTCCGCGTGAAATTAGTATTGTAAAAAATATTGTAATGAATTAAAATATATTTATGTTATATATATTTTTATTTATAATGTTGATTCAAAATGCATTTACACTATGCAATTCCGTCTTATATTATAATGTTGATTCAAAATACATTTACACTATACAATTCCGTCTTATATAATAAGAGTTTAAAAGTAACTAAATAAATATTCTAGTTTTACCAAATCAATATGTTTTTGTTTCTATAAAGTACCTCAATCATTATTTTGGTACTTTCTTATTTTGTTAAAAAATCGCCGAGATTCATTGCTGTCATATGTATAGAAGTCCTTACTTCTTTGGATTTGAGTGGCTCCTCGGGGTTACCAATCGTTGGTACTGATACTTTGCCTCCAGAACAGCACATACCTGGGGTCTCTTCCTTCCACTTGAGTGCCTCACATTGTCTGCATTTATTGGACTACTCGATGATTAAAGTAATCAATTAACGGATCATAATCAAAAGCAGCATCGGCAAATGCCTCCCACGTATTGTGGGTCTGTTGTGATATCTCAGCAGCTTTTTAAGCCCCGTGACGCTCAGCATCAATGACTTGGCGAGCTTGGGTCTGTTGTAATGTTTCAGCAGCTCTTTGAGCCTCGTGACTCTCAGCATCAATTACTTGGCGAGCTTGGGTCTGTTGTGATGTCTCAGCAGCTCTTTAATAATGTAAGTATGTTAAGCTGATTTTCAATTTATTGAATTTGATTCATTGATTCTATCACTAACTGACGCGCTTAAGGACGTCCATGCAACAGTATTTTTTTTAAATAAGTTTTTAATTATCTATGGTCGCTTCCCCCACCGATGAAACACATCGGTCTCATACAATTTTTTTCTTCTTATCATCTACCAAATGCAACCAAATAGGTCTCTTTGACGCTCGAGTAAATCCCCATTTAGCATCGTCGCCTCCCCTACTATTGAGACACCATTCAATATTTGATTTCATGTACTTAGACAAACTTGTCAAAGACATTTCAAGAACAATTTACGGATTACTTCAAGCCATTGTTCATTAGTTTCTTTTAGTTTTTTTCAAAAAATAGTATTGATATTTTCGGGCTATAAAGACAAAATACTATGTTGTGACAATTTTGATTTAAGGCGGAAACACATTATTAAAACGTGACGCGACGCAACGTTGCACGGTGCTTATCGAGTGTCGACTCGATAAGCACCGTGCAAAAAAAAAAAATTACCAACACGCGACGCCACGACTTAAGCAGGAAACACATTATTAACACCCGACGCGGTGCGACGTGTCGACACCCGACGTGCACCGTGCATATTACCAACACGCGACGCCACGACATACTAGCATTTCATCATCATTTCGCTAAATAAATGCAAAAATTTAATATGAAATTGGCATAAAGTGACAGTTCTCCAACGAGGCGTGTGAGAATGACGCGTGGCGTCGAGTGTTGTCTAGAAACATACTGCGCGCCCGCGTTGGATGGCGTGTTTACCCCCACCATGGGCGACACGCAGATCTGGCACGTCTGGATCAGGTGGCGTGTGCGCGCGTGGCGTCGGGTCGCGTGTTCAAAAGTGTTTCTGGTCTATAGAAAACCATACATTTGATTCGACTCAACACGCATCGCGTTTCATCGGGTGGCGTCGGGTGTTAATAATGTGTTTCTGCCTTTATTCTGAATACAGTTAGCTAACAGCAGTGGAAGAGTATAGTTGTGTACTATGGATTTAATAAATAACGAGTCAGGCGATTTTTTTCAATATTCAATATTATATTCAATTTCTTTCCATGCATTATTTCTCACAGTATGATCCCTGTATATAGCTAAATTCATGTCATATAGAACAGGATATCATTTTACCAACTCAATTAATTGTTCGTTGGTCATTTCGCAAAATAAATTCAAAAATTTAATATGAAATTGGCATAAAGTGACAGTTCTCGAACGAATGACGCGTGGCGTCGAGTGTTGTCTAGAAACATACTGCGCGCGCCCCGTCGGATGGCGTGTTTACCCCCACCATGAGCGACACACAGATCTGGCACGTCTGGATCAGGTGGCGTGTGCGCGGATTGCGTCGCGTCGCGTGTTCAAAGTGTGATCCTGGTCTATAGAAAACCATACATTTGATTCGACTCAACACGCGTTGCGTTTTATCGGGTCGCGTTGCGTTTTAATAATGTGTTTCCGCCTTTACTCGTGAAAGATAGTTTATATAAAAAAGATCGAGTTTCTCTTTGGAAAACCGGCCAGTGTGCTCTGCAATGAGTCGACAAGTAAATAGTTTTGTTTAAAAACATTTCTACGCTAATTTCTCCTATAGTTAACTGTAGCTGGTTTTCTAATATGTACCTGTCCCTGTTAATGTTTTTTTTTCGCGTTTAGTTAACGATTTAGATTTATTTAACACCTGAATTTTATTAAAAATTGCATCCTCAGCCATTTTGTCAAAAATATTATAAACGATGCTGGAGTTCTGTTAAAATGGCCCACAAAATTGTGATGCCTGATCTCCACACTGTTAGTGGTCCTACGTTTTATTACAAAACATCACTAAGACTCGCGGAAATCATTTTTCAACCGGAACGATTACATGTATTTTACAAATTTTAGTAAGTTATCGTTTGAAATAGAAGCCACTTTCGCTTTTAACTCTAAAACATAATTATAAACGTAATTATATAATATTTATTTTTGTTAAAAATAATTACTTAAAACAAAAGTCATCTCTTAGAACTAACACATGTTAAAACATTAACAATCAAATTACTTAGTTTGATTAACATGTTTTAATATGTTTGAACAGGTGGTAGAACCATTTGGGTACGGAACCCTAAAAAAATTATCGCAACTTCTCCAAGGCATAACCAACCGTTATTTCTCCATTGATAAATTGAAAGACAATCTTCATTATGTGATCATCATTGTCAATCGCAAGCATAGTCCGCTTTGACCCTTTGTCTATTTGTTGTCTTTTTAACATTTTTATGGAACTCCGTCAGGAGTTTTAACAATCGTGGTAATGTAATTGAACCCTTCGATACCGTTTTATTAATTTTAGAGTGCCAAAACGTTATTGGTTCTATGACGAAAACCATAAACACGCAACATTTTTTGAAAAAAAAAAATTAAGCCAGAACTTTTCTACGTAACTCATGATTTTCTGCATGCCCATATCTAAAATTTCCTCTTTTACATATTCCTAACCCTGCAATATGTCTTCATTCGGCAACAATGGTAGGACTGCTGTTAGATCAATTATACGTTTTAAGGTGGCAGTTATAATAAAAATATACCTAATTGCCCTCATAGATGGCCCACTGATAACATTATTCCACTAGATCGTTCCTCGTCCCCATAGGTCGGTAACCCGTCAAGTACATACTTAATCCTTATACAATAAGTATATAACTTATACATACATACATACTTGTATAATAAAGTCAATTAGACGCCATTACTCGAGTTGATACAAATTCAAAGATGTTTATTCCATATACTTCTTTCTGCCTCTGATAGTTTGACCTCGTTACCTCTTGTCGATCCAAATCCAATATTGCGGGATTTTTCTTGTTCATTTTCTAATTAATTTATTCAAATTGAGTTTACCGACTGGAGGAGTCGCTTCAGTCGGTAAATTCAATTTACTATGGAGAGTCCGCGTAATTTGATCACTGTTGAATGTTCGAACAAGTGCTTTCGAGATTATTACCTTCATCATTGACCGGTGTAGTTCCTGACTATATAATTAAATATAACTCCAGTTTCTTAAATTTTTACATTGATTCAAAATTTGTTGATTCCGTTTTTATATTAGTCGACATTATTGCTATTATATTGTCCAACTTTGAATTTGATTGATTATGAGTATGATTCGTTGATTCCTTAAGTTTCTTTTATTTACAGTCAGTCGCATTTATACTTCATCATTTTTTGGCCTTAACTATCTTCAATACTTGTTTTACGTGATGAAAATCATGATTATCTGACATGGATCATGAAAATCATGATTATATAAAAAGGAAATAAAATTATATTATTTTATCGTTGTAATCATTTGGAAATGCATAAACCTTTGTTAAAAACAGGACAATCAAATGAGCTTGCCACATAGCTTAAAGCATTTTAAATTAAATAATGATTATTACCTTAAAATCACAATGTAGAGTATGGGGCTTAGGCAGAAAGGGATAAAGTGTGCTTTCGATAGTGATCCTGTACGTGCTAAAACTCACGTTAATGCGCTCTGCGTTAAAGTGATTTGTAGCACGAACTGTTCTATAATCACTGACCTTTACCTACTCCATCACATCGCTATCTCTTTGGCGGTATATGGGTTTGTAGATCGTTAAAATACCTATACTTATTGGAAGGTTACAATATTCCACTGCTAATAAATAACAAGGTCGTTGTGGTCATTTCCAACTAAATTCTAAATTTGACCGCAAATATCAAATATACTGGAAGCTCAAACAATTTTGGTGATTAAATTGTTCTCTTCCTGGTATAGCATGTGAGTTGTCAGAAGAATATAATATATTTTTTCCTTAGCTTGTATTTTCCACTGCTGGGCAAAGGCTTCCCCTAACTCCTATCTTCTCATTCTATTCTAGAGCACCCTGTTTATGGTGCCCTGACGCGTAATACGCCAAAATATATAATTTTAATTATTTTTCCATAATGACTCATAACTACTTATAAATAAGACAGTACCATTAGGTCACTTGGCTTCTCTAATCAATAATCAAAAAGCACAAACCGGTTGAAAATAAATATATTAAAATTAATAATCGCATATATAATAAGTCTCGCAGATGTGTGATAGGTATCTATCTAATAATAAATGTTTGATTGACACACGATTAACGTATGTTTAACATATACCGTAAAGTTTAAGCTTGGATTAGGCAAGAGGCCAGCTCACCTCTTGACCCGGTGCGGAAATGCGAAGTGTTTACATATAGTCAGACGTGGTCAACCATTGGATCAATAATTCATTTATGTACACAGGACATTTGATATTTTACTATTCACACTTAACCAGGTATCACAGTAATTTAAACAGCTTACTGTTAGTGATCATGACATAATACTAGACTAGCCGTCCCGCCCACATCTTAGCTTGCGGTTTTTAACGTTTTCTACATAACTAAACATTATAAAGCTGAAGAGTTTGTTTGTTTGTATGAACCTGCTATTCTCAGGAACCGCTACCGAAACAATTTTTCTAATCGGACCTGCGTTCCTTAGATAAGCGCGTTCAAACAATCAAACAATCTCTTCAGCTTTATAATATTTAGTTATGTAAAAAACTTAAAAACCGCAAGCTAAGGTGTGTGCGGGTCGGCTAGGCTAGTATTATGTGACGATCACCAACAGTAAGCTGTTTAGATTAATGTTATACATAGTTTTGTGTGAATAGTACAATATTAAATGTCCCCATGGAATACGGATTTTGTTTTGTGTATGTTTATTCTACAAGTACCTTTATTTTATTAATATTATTTAATTCAATATCTATTTTAAATTAATAAAATAATAATGAAATTAATAAAAAAAAAGTTTACCTAATTTAAAATAAGTTCAGATCCAAGATTACTATGAAGCTTTACAAAGTCAGTGTAGGTATACAGCTGCTGTCAAATATAATATAAATCCTTTCCAAGTGAAGATTAAAAGTGTTATTATTATTGAATTAAATGTATTGATTTATAAATGTTATGTATCCATGTGATGATGTGATCACTACTCACTACTCAGTCAAGGCAACGGTCACTAGTCTCACCGACATTGACCGATCCTACTAGTAGAGCGCTTATTCTTAATTCCCTAAAGAACCCTTGTCCATATCTCTTAATAGCCCCGTGGTAAGATCGAAGTTAGTTTAACGAGTCCTATTGATAGACTTAATGAAATAAATACATAGATCTATATTTTTCATCATACATATAAAACATGTCGTTCCGTGCGTCGCAGGAAGACCTTCGCCCGCTGCGCCACATTAACTTATTTCAATGATAGTAAAATAAGTTGAAATGCGTGATACAGATAGCAAGCCCGCTGTACGCAGCGTTCATGCATAAAAAGGCAGCGCAGACGCCGACCCTGCCAATCGTTGTCAGTAATGATAGCCGTCGTGTGGGTCGCGTGCTTGGCGTTCGTCGGCGCAGCGCGCGCGCGCATCTACGAGAGATGCGAGCTTGCGCACGAGCTGGTGGCGCTCGGCGTGCAGCACGACCGCCTCGCCACGTGGCTGTGCATCGCCTGGCACGAGTCGCGCTACGACACCGCCGCGCGCAACCCCGCCAGCGGTGATCACGGCATCTTTCAGATCAGTGAACTTTACTGGTGCGGCCCGGGCAAGGCGTGCGGTCTCTCCTGCGATGCCCTCGAAGACAACGACATCTCAAACGATCTGGAATGTGCACTGCAAATCCACGAAGAACACACGCGCCTTCAAGGCAACGGATTTCTAGCCTGGGTCGTTTACCCTCAACACTGCATGAAGGACACCAAAAAGTACCTAGCTGGATGTGACATCCCGAACGTACCGGCATTTATTTCCAGAAATCGCTTTTTGTCCAGGACCTCAGGTAGAACTCGTCAAATTACCGAGAATATTGATAAGCTGCTTTTAGTTAACACCTCAGATTCACCTAACCCCGAGATACATTTGAAAATGGTTGACGATAACAAAATTGATTAAAACATAATTGTGTTGATAGGTACTAATTAACCAGCCTACAGCTTTGCATGGAGCATTAACCAAATAAAAAAGTATGATTCTTAATGGTTTTTACTGGTTTTTAATTCAAGATATTATACAGAGAATTCTCATGCCATACCTTCTATTAGATAAAGTCATAATTGTTATAAAATTATTACTATGTATTACTTTATATAATATACAAAACATTATGTACGCTTCCTCTTCCTTTCTTTGTATATATTTACTGAAATATTTTTGTTGTTAGTTAGTTTTAAGGGTTCAGTAGTCAAACGAACAAGGAACCCTTAGTTACAAGCCTACAAGCCTGAAGAAGCTGAAAATTTGTTTGATTATAAATACGAATACGAAATGTGAGGTTATGAAGTAAATAATTTGATTAATTGTTTAGTAAAAAAAATGTAACTATAACACTTTTAAAGGTTTTAAACGTTTTTCAACGATGAGCTTGAACAATCAAATAATACACAAAATAAAAGTAAACCATTAAATTAAAACTATGCTTTAGTATATTTGTGTAAAAATATTATAAATTTAAGTTGCAAATTATGCCGGAATAGTTAATTAGGTTTTGCAATATGTATCTTATGGTATTAACTAAGTACAAATTTCTAAATGCAAGTAAACGATATAAGTAATAATTTTACCATTTCAGTTTTTATTTGTAACTATCTGTTGTAATATTTATTACACATGAGACACTTCCCACTGCTGGGACCCAGGGAATGTCGGTAGCGGCTTGCATCCACTGTAAATGAACTTTTATCATATTCTCCCATCTCGTTCTGTCGTTTATATGACACCTATCTTCTCATTTCACATTTTACAATTTGCATGTCCTAACAAAATCGAATTCAACATTTCACACGCGTAATTTGTCTAAGATTCTTCGTTAGCGGACCATTTGGGTTAAATTATTTTTTCATTGAATATCGAGGAAAACATGAAAGTTTTCCGTCTAGTATTTTATTTATTGTAGTTTCAGAGTCATGGTCTCTCCGTACACCTATTAAGTCCTGGCGGTACCTCGACACGAATGAATTTCGGAAAAAAGCAACATTACCTACAACATATGAGAAACAAACCACATTAAAGGATGACACCATTGCGGAAAAATATACAAAACCAGTTTTCTTCGGAACGTCGCGAGACAAGTTGTTAACCTTAGAAAAGTACACATTCAACTACAGTCCGTCCGAAACGGAACCAACACCTCAGAAATTGCTGCCTACAGAGCCCCAAGAAATCACGGAGCTACAGAGCAACGTCACTTCTTACAGTACTACAGAACTAAGTACAACTACATCAGCAACTGAAATACCGACATCAACCCCATTAGATGGAAGAACCACCTCCAACTCTACGCGATCTGTATCTAGTCGTTTAGAGACTCGTAATTGGTGGTTGAACGTGCCAACAACTACTTTGAAAACTCCTAACAGTCGTTTGATATCGTCCGTCCAAGCAGAGCCCACAGATGATATGAGAAACATATTGTCCTTCGTACAATCGTTAGCCAAATATTCCGTTACAACTCAGAAATCTGAAACATGGACAGAAAGCAAAACTAGTGTGAAGCCAACACTGTTAGTCGCTGAAACGGTTAATAACACATTTTTACCCAAGAATTCCTTATCCATAATAAACCCATGGCGTCATCACACTGACACTTATGATAACACTGTGCAGCCTTCAATAGCAAAACTATCTCCAGAACACAAACCCATCACCCCTTCATCTACACAAAAACCTGCGTATAAACACATGCAGAAAATCACACAGTCAATATGGGATCTTTACTTAAATCCAACTAAGCCACCCAAATATATTCCTTTAAATCTTTCAAGTGGGCAGAGCAAGTACAAGCTCAGCATATTTTCAAATGGCACGACGACAGCATCTCCAATAATAAATTACAGCTATTTAAAAACTCCGTGAAGGTTCTAGAGGAGAGAATAAATATCAATTAGGTTTCACGCTATCGATCTGTGACCTGCATGTAAATCTAGGTCATGTCAGAAGTAGTCCGTTTTAATTTTATCAGTTTTGTACTGTGAGTCGCAGCTTGCGTTGTTACAGCTATCTTAAAAGTATTCTATAAATTAATAATTACATTTGCAAATCACACATGATTAGCATTTTGCAAGGAAGTTATAAACATCCAAGGCCAGTGGGTTTACAGATGTTTATGCGACAGTCTTCTTTCAGCTTAGTAAATGTTTTTCTACTTACCTATTACCATACAAGTTTGTAGAAAATATATATTTTTTATGAAACCCTATATTGTCATGCTGCTGGGCAAAGGTCTTCCCTTGATTTCGCCATTTTGCGATATGAGTTTTTATGATCTCCGTATTATTATACAAGTACATTATTTTCATTCTCTGAGTATACAAGCCATTTTCGAGTTGGAACATAATTTATTAATAACATAATTTTACGAGTTTTGATAATTTATTGGAGATTATTGCATCGATAACGATGTGAAGGACGGTCAATAACAACTCATAAGTTAAAATAATAAGATTAGGTTAATTGCTTTTTGTCATATCTTAGCAATACTGCATGTTAAGATATTTTCCTATCAATTTTGAAATGCTGACAAAACTGTAGCTTATCCTTTTTATTTGTTTATTATTTTTAGGTTTGTTTTAATAAGCTTACGTGATTTTGTCCAAACCGGATTTCAATTATTACGATCACCTGGCAGAAGGAAAAGTCAATATTCAAGATTAAGAGGCCGGCGACACGACTAATTTCCCATACAAACGAATACCAAAATGATTTGTAATTTGAGCATATTTCCACGATATTATTGTATTATTATTATTTAAATAGTATTTATCTAGGTTTCTATCGTGTTTTTTTTACAAAATACTTATTTTAAATCAAATTTTTTTTTTTAAGTAAGTATTTTGTAAAAAAAAACACGATAGAAACCTAGATAAATACTATTTAGAAAATAATAATACGATAATACCGTGGAAATATGCTTGAATTACAAATAATTTTGGTATTACGTTTGTATGGGAAATTCGTCTGTCGCAGGCCTCTTAAGATGAGTTATTTAAAGATTCTTATGTTAGGTATAAATAATACTGTTATTTTTTATTTAAAAACAGTTTTTGATGTACGGGCGATCCAAATATTATGTCCCGGTATTCGTTACGGGGCAGTGGTCCAACTGCTCTGTCCAATTAGTTGGACTACGGGCCTTTATTACACCGTAATTTTTCTAAAGCATGGCCTATAGTTATTTCACCTGTGATAATTTGAAGTTGTATTTCTCTTATAAAGTCATCGTTCTCAATTTGAATCTTACGTCTATTACGTCTTATCTGGTCACATATGGATAATGTTGAGAACTTCTCTAAAACATTTTAAAGTCGTTATTTTTATTTCTCGTTGGTTTTATTTCTCGCATTTATGCATCTACTTAAGTTTTGCATGCGAACCTTCTAAAACGTTATTTGTTCGATGTTTCTTATTTTATGTAAAATTACTTGAAATTGTTTTAGTTGGACCTGGGAACTCTACTATGGTGCCGTGGTCCAACTGCAAAGATAGTTGGACCACGACCCCTAGTAAAGGCCCGTAGTCCAACTAACTGGACAGAGCAGTTAGACCACTGCCCCGTAACGCCGGTATTCAACAGCCAGGTCTTAGGGACAGATAAAAAATCCCAAAAACAGCCCGTCCCGAAAATTGGTCCCAGCTTTTGGATAATAAGCCTTTTGACTACAATCTTTTAACTACTACCTGCCTTTTGTGTCCTCATTTACTTCGTAACTAGCTGTTGTATGTTTTTGTAAGCATTATATATTATGTAAGAACTTTTGGATTGTTATTTTGTATATTTTATATTAAACTGAAAAGACTGAGCGTAATTATTTTGTAAACTAATACAATACATTGACTACACGTTTCTAACTGTGGTAATGATTTATAGAATAGAAATCCCAAGATACATACCTACCTCTACATACATATAAATTGATTCTATGAACTATTGTATTTGTCTCCTGATCTGCTTCACTTAGGTAACACATCGTTATTTCGCTTGATCAAGCGTAGGTATTACATTACCTAGTAATTGCTCAAAGTTCAATTATTACACCGTTTGCGTTTCTAGTAGCTAACTCAGGACGCGCTTGTCTTTGAGAAAATCAACTGAAACTACAATAATAGCTTTGCACCAATCGATAATTTGAACCGGTTGGATATCACATCACCGCTTGTGGTTCCGACTTAAGAATAGTGATAGATAGATAGCCACTCGCATCTCTTCCCGCAGTAGCAGTAAACCGGCTGAGAAATAATATACCAGAAGACGGTAAGCACCCAATATTATTTGTACCTATGGACTGACGTGCCTATTGATAGTGATCACTACATTACGAAGAATGTGGTAATCACCATCATAACCCCCAAATGCCATGTTTTATACTAATGCCCACAAATTCTTAATAATTGTAGATATTATTTCCTGGGCATAGACAATTTATTATACGTCCTTACAGTCCCAGCTATGTTCACTGACACGAATTCCCTATGTATACATCCAAACCACAATTCAGTTCCCTTTGTCTCTCAAATATCTATTTCATCGGAAAGTGACATAACAATTGTGTATTACAAATGTTCGAAAACATAAATTGAACGTAACGGTAAGTATCTTTATACTTACACAAAATTATTTTGGTAAACCATTAAGGCACTTTGTTAATAAATTCAAAGCATTTTAGTTTATTTATTTTATTCTAAGAAGACTTACAGCTATCCTTTTAAAAAATAAGACTAAGACGTAAATTTTGTGACCATAAACTCAATATTTCAAACCTGTTGTTCAGGTGTAGGCAGCGGTACAAAAATAAAACACTTGTCGTTTTCAACTGGCTAATCTTGTCTTGTTGCGCATCTTCTAAATTCTTTTAATGATATACATAATTAAAGTCGACATTTTTTTTTAATTTAGGTGGGTATACAATACATATACAGAGTGATGTCATTGGACATGAAGGTCTAAAATGAAAAGGGTGGTTAGGAAGTTCTTACGATTGTTTGATTGTTTTGAATCCTAGTAGCATTACGGCTTCGTAGGGGAAAATTCGATCATGTTGGTAGCGCCATGACATTATTTAAAGCAGAATTTCGGTTTTGAATATAAAATTGTCCCGCGGTGTCCCCCGTGGCCCTGCAATTATAATAATAAAATGGCTAATTAGGTATAATTTATTTATTTAGATAAGACATAACTTAACAGTTAACAAGAACCAAATTGTTATGACTTTACAATATTTACTTTATAATAATATGAATGAACGGCCATGCCATAAGTTTCATCTTTAAGGTTGTACGACCTTTCCGAGAGCTCTGAAAGGTGAAAAGCTCGAGCCACCTCTGAAGTAGGAACTGCAACACGAAGCTTGTTCATAATTTTTTGATCAGCTGGATCTCCGAATAACTGTTCTGAAGTAAAACTTTTAGCTCTTCGAATTTCTAGAAAATATGTTAAATTAGTCAAACAAAATAAAATAATCTAAAAATTTAATTTAAAATTCGTATAAAATGTCGTTTTTGCTCATTACATGGAGCGCAAGCGCCATATACTCGGGCAATCAATGTTGCCCGTCATCAAAGCAAAAATTTACCGGCGCTACAACGGTGCGGCTCTTTTCCTTAGAATGGCTTGGAATCCCGTCTATAAGAAACACTTGAATATTATCGTAAATTGTAAAAACCACGTTCATAAAAATGAAAACGTTGTAGTAAGCTCGAGCATCAAAGAGACCTATTAGGTCGCAAAGCTTAGATGATAAGAAGAAAAAAATGTTGCATGATGCGGGTGGTAGTACTTAAGGGTTAAAAATGAAAAAAAAAATCGTGTGCGTCAGTTTTCTTAAGTTAAGTTATATTCGTTAAATGTTTTTATATTGGCTCCTTTTGGACTGCGGCAAATAATATATAGCCAACCATCTCATTTTGAGGCAAATGCAGAGCATCGTCTTATGAGTTTTTTTACGAGTTTCGTTTCGTTAATTTTAAGTTCTTTAACTTTCCGGCAAAAACACCTCGTAAAATGAAAGTAGCATTCAATTACAGGAACTCCCTGAAACACAATGTTTATGGCCACACCAGATGGAACAAGATTCTTGGTGTGAGTTGACGACGAACGACTCAAAAAAAAAATTTCATTCAATAATTTGACGATTTCAATCATCATTATGTTCTAGTGCTGTCTCATAATCTGACGATTATCTAAAGGGTTTCGCCTTGCTAACAATACATTTTTAAAAATTATTCAAATCTTTGAATTTATTAATTCAGAAGCTCAGGAAATAGCATGAATGTTTTTTAAATAGAATACTTGTATTTACAAGAAAATAATAATAAAAAAGCAAACAATATTTTGGAAGTTTGTTAACAATTTTCTTACTGTTCCATAAGCTCTTCACTGCCAAACCTAGGGTAATTTGCTGTGAAATTTTAATTTTGTGACCGAAAGCTTTTTATTTTTTCTATTTTCACGTGCTTTCTGGTATAGTTGAGTTTCCCTAACACAAGCAAATGTTTGCTTAAAAGGGGAACTCCGGGAAAAGTACTAAAATAAACTTTTTTTTTATCCTTTACGGGGGAGGGGGGGCTTACATTTTGGTCGTTGCTTATTAAAATGTAGCAATAGCCTTTGCCTGACATGACGTGATTGAATGCGTAAAAGCCACACATTTTCAAGTATGCCATAATCAGGTATATCGTGTAACTCAATAGAAAGTATAGAAATGTATAGGAAAACCTATACGCATCTATTGAGTATAGGCCATCACGGAGATGCTCGCTGCAATAACTTCGCGCCAGTTTCAATTGATATGTACCTAAGGCTAGAATAATTATTTGCTTTTCAGTCATTCATGGGAAGTTTTCTATTTTATTAGCTTCGGGATATGTATAAAAACATTAAACATTGTATCTGTCTTAACATTTTTCTCAAGTAGGTACTTAAAAGCTTCATACTCCAAATGGATAGCAGTAACAACTAAGCTCTCATAACAAATGTTGTTCCAAATGAAAAGACCTATAGCATGTTGCTATTAGAGAGTGGTCTCAATATGCCCATTGTCCTTTATCATTGGATCACATTGATAGTATCTTCAGAGCTACCGAGATCCGCATGAATGGTGTAAACCTCTGTGAAAAATGTGTACTGGGCAAATTTTGAAAGAGCCGTCTGAAAAGATGATTTTCTTTTCGCGTAAAGAGCTCTTGCTTCTTTACTGCAAAAAATCAAAATACGGACGCCCTCGAACTCGTCATTATCTGCCAACATGAATTTTGAAAGCGGTGCAGGTATTCCTACTGCATTGTTTATTTATTTATTTAATTCAGGCACAGCCAACAGCACATAATTACATAGTATTTGTAAATGGTATTTTAATTCAGTCTTTTTTCTAGGCTAGCACAACATTTATTATTACTAGTGGCTCTGTGAGCTGTAGACCTCGCGAGGACTAACATCATCATATTATAACATTGACATATAAATCTATAAAACTAAGTATTAAATTAAATAAAATTAAAATTAATTAGTAATGAGAAAGAAAAAAGTAATGAGAAAGAAAAAAAACAATTTATACTTAATTAAAAATTTTAAATAAGATAAAGAATTACTTAACTATAAGGAGGTCTTAGAATTAATCAATGTCATGATTTGTTGTGTGCCGAAAATGTTTCAGCACTGTTTGTTTAAATTCATATAGGTTATCACTGAAGATGTCCAAATTAGGGAGCTGTTTACTAATGTAGTTCAATATCAGTATATTTTTCGGAACTATTCTTAATTGGTATTATTTTTTTCTCAGTACAACCTTCCGGGCATTTCCATACATTCTTTCCTTGCATTTCCATGTTATAAAATCGCGCGATGGAGATGTTCGCGCATTGAAGATCATAAGTGCAATGGCATAAGTAGCACTTGATGAGTTCTTTAGTTTTTATACATTTGTTGCACTTTCTGCAGATATCAGGAGTCGGGGACATATTTAAGCCGCTTGCACACTAACTTGTGTGATGTTGTTATTTATCGAGTTATATTGAATTTTGAAGATTATTTACACAGCACAATAATAGAGTTTGATAATGCACAGAACATTGTCATACAGTCTCATTCAGGTAACTCATTTACTTAACTTTATTTAATTTATTTCTCCTCTTGTGAATCGACGACTTAATTTGATTGAAGCTAGGTAATTCTTTAATGAGATCTATACTCGTGTCTTTTAAAGCAGTCACTGTTTTCTTATACACAGAAACACAAACAAGTGAGAATTGTATTCCCATTTGTTTTGTGGACAGAACTAATGAGAAAAAAAAATCCCAGTAGTTCTGTCAACAGAACTACTCAACAGAACAGGTGGGAGTAAACGTTTTATTTGGGGCTCGTCATATGGCGTAACAAGTTCGTTAAGCTTTGGTAATGTAAAGTTCTGAAATCTGGTTTTGACTCAAAAGTCGATAGAATAAAACACTGATTCAACAGTACTGACAGGGTTGGTCACCCAACCCCAGGCTCCGGTCTATCTGGTTCACCCGTCAAATTACTCCGTACCTTCCAATTGGAAGGCCCTTTGTAGCTTGACTAGAAAACTGTTAAATATTCAGATGTCGCACGTCCATGATTGTACCTATTCGAATTTCCACATGGATATTCAAACTTTAAAAATACCTAGCAGCTTTCATTCACAGTGAACCAGTAGATATATAATAGATCATTTGATAATATCTTTGGTGGCGCCTTTTTCTCGTAATATTTTTCTTGCTAAATTGTGTAACAAAGAGTAGTTTGCTACTTTTTTGTGTTATAGTATCAACAAATCGAAATATTATGATATTATTAACAAACTCTTATTTAAATTTGCAATAATAATGGTGACCTGCTATAAGGTCGTTCCGATCAAATCGATTTAATTCGCTAAGTAGGTATTGGAATAGAACAAAAAGGCATACCAATAAAATAGGTAAATTCAATCTTTCGACTGTATAAATAATTGATCGAAATATTATGTTCAATAGGAAACTCATTTTAAATTTGGAATAATAATGGTGACCTGCTAATCATATTAAATGACAGATCACGGTCCCAGAGCTAACTAGTTATAGTACGGGAGGCGACGATGCTAAATCGGGATCTCCTCGAGCGTCAAAGAGACCTATATGGTTGCAAAGCTTAGATGATAAGAAGAAAAAAATTGTATGAGACCGATGTGTTTCATCGGTGGGGGGAGCGGCTACAGAGGTTTGAATATGTAAAAAAAAACTGTCGCATGGGCATACTCGAGCGCGTCAGATTTTGATAGCATCAATGACCTACATATTTTTAATAATGTACGTATCTTAATCTGTCAATTTGCATTATGGGGGTGGTTGTACGTAAGGGTTAAAAATGGAAAAAAAAATTTTTTTACCGAGCGCGTCTGGTTTTCTTAGGGGGTGTTAAGTGCACCAAAAAAAAGCTCTCATTCAATAATCTGACAATTTCGATGAGAAGCAAACTCACGGGCATTATTGTAAAGTGCAAAAAAAAATCGCCATTTTGAAATACTCGAGCGCGTCAGATTAAGATATATGTTGTTCATCTGTATGTTCTAGACGTGCTGTCTCATAATCTGACAATTATCTAGAGGGATTCGCTTAATCTGACAAAAAATCTGTCCAGTGAATCATATATGATTCATTGGTACCCGGTCTGTTACGCTCATGAATCATATATGCACAATTTTTGATGCGTGTTCCTTATATTTTTTTGTATCAGAACGTGGCGGGTTAATTTCGTCTTGTATGGGACGTGACAGGACACATAAAAATTAAATATACGAAATAAAATCTGGCTATTTTTGTTTTTATTAATGCATGGTGGTCAATTTTGTAATTGTGTGATTGTGTGTCATTATTTTATATATTTTTTTTACAAAAATCCTTATATACTAACTTCTAAAATCGTTTATATACTAATTTTTGTTTTGACACAAAATATAATCTTGAAATGTGCGCATAGAACGTGAGCATAGAACCTTTTAATGAGACCTTTGTACCTTTGGGGACAGAGAACCTGTTATTGTAATTAATTGAGAAGCTCAGGAAATAAATAAGCGAACGTTCTTTATAATATACTTGTTATATTTATAAGAAAATAGTAAAAAAAAAACAATTTTATTTTATTATAATTAACTAAATGAAAACCCTGATGAAAACTTTGCTCGGGAGAAATTTGACGAAATTCTCCATAATCCGAATTTTGTATGCTGTCGACTCAAAATATTTTTTTTTTAATGTTTTGTTATCAATATAAGGTTGCTATCATCGTCAAAACAGGAATTTCGATTGCGGGGTCGTATAGAGGGTTTCTTATAGACTTGAAGAAAAAATTCGTCTCCCTTTATTCCCCGATTTTACCCCCCCCTTTTGGTATCTCGCAAACGGTATGACTTGGAGGAAAAAAAATTCACAGTCCTGTAGAGCAAAATATATTATTTTGAATGGCAAAAAGGTTTGAACCCCCTTCCCCCCTAGACCCCTAGACCCTCAACCCAGCTGCGCGCATGAATCTTTATCGACGATTTTTACTACTTCGGCTTGCGGAAATCGTCAGATTATATATTTTTCGTTATCCTTGAATTATTTCCTTCAAAATAAAAAAAAAATTGGCTACGCTCGAGAATGTCGAGATGACGTTTTTTTTTTTACAACTTTGCTGCCCTCCCCTTTCTTTGCGTCACTCTCAAATTGTCAGATTAGTGGAATATACACTTTTGAGCATGTAATTAACTCACCCTACCTTAATCTGACGCGCTCGAGAATGTCCAATTAGCAATTTTTTTTTACTAATCTGATCCTTTATCCTTCACGTTCGGCTTTATATACGTGGCTCATATTTGGTGGAGGTACTTGTCTGGGTACAGGTTATCCCCTGTATCTTAATCTGACGCGCTCGTGCATGTCACGAGATCCCCTCTTCGGCTCCCCTACTATTAACTATAACTCATATTACAATACCACTATTGGACATGTCTCTCCCTTATAAAACCCATTTTAGTCCGAGAGCTAGCACCGATATTGGGCAGTTGTTTGAGGCAAGCTGAAAACTTTTCTGCCTCAGCTGATAAGCCATGAGCTGTTGAGTAACAGGGCGTAATGAGATGTTCCGATACAATTATGCTCCGGTATTTAGCAGACAGGTCTTTAGTTTCGTGTTGGGAAATAATATTTATTTATTTAATATGTTACACCAACAGAGTTAACATTATTACATCCAAATTTTGAAATTATTTATAGGTACACACAAGTTGAATGTTACTCCAATTATAGGTATAAACTAATAAATAAATATTACTGGACAATTTTTACACAGCGACTAAAAATAATAAAATAATAAACTGCATGCGAAAAGTAGGTATTTAAAAAATCCAAATGTAATAGGAAAGCTTTGGTTCGAATTATAACAGGTTAGTCTTCGGTGAAACGATTTAATTACCTACTACCAGTGGGGGAAGGTGAATTATAAAATTCTTTAATTTGCTACGACACCCGATGAAGTATGAAGGTTTATTCTAAGGCCACTACATGAAAATAAATAAATTTAAATTCCCCTTTATTCGCAAACAGGGGGGTGATTGATAGACATGTCCAAGTAAATCATTGTGATTTTATGAATCAATCAATCAATGAAATGTGGATCTGACCACCAAACCTGTGTGACAGGTGTCAAAAATATCCGTAAATTTCAGTCAGTTTGTCAGCAGAACTACGCATCTTCCTATCTAGGTCAATAAACTATAATTGAAGCCGGTGCTCAGTTCATTTACCCTGTATTGATTTATGTTACAGGTGCTTCGTTGGTGCTGACGTACCCGCACTTCTTGTACGCAGACTCGCGGTACAGGAACGCAATTATCGGCATGAATCCTGTCGTGGATGAACATAGAATCTTCATCAGTGTTGAGCCAGTGAGGATATGTTTAATTATCTTTGCCTATTTCTTCTTTGTTTACAATATAGGAAAATGCAAATGCATATTTTCAGTGAATACAACCAAGAAGTTTATATGACGACCTCTGTGGCGCAGGCAAATTTCTGCCTCCATCTAGGTTGCTGGTTCGATTCCCGCTTTGCAGCATAAAGAAACCTAGAATGTTATGTAACCAAAATACAAAACATTGTTGTGAAAAACGTTACAAAACTAGGATTAGTAATAAGTATCTACTTAAAATTCACTACCACATTATTTACCAATAAGATTCACTACTACATTATTTACCAAGATTTTTTTTATTTTATTTAGAACACCGGAACCCCAATAGCCGGCGCCAAGAGAGGCCAGTTCAACGTTTTTCAAAGGCCCATTCCGAATGTTGGAGCCACGCAGAGTCTTCGGGACGCCCTCGTTCCGTTTGTTTGGTTTGAAGAGGTGAGTGTAGCTTAGTCATCCAATAATTAATATGGTAACGCAGTTATCACGAATTATGTATGTCAACATTTCGTTGATACTGTAAAATTTGAAGTGGCCAGCCAGTGTAACAAAGGAGTATTAATGTCAAGTAGTACTTAAAACCTCATATGTGTAATATATTATTTCAGCCCCATACTAAGTTCTTATCGGAAAAGAGCTCATACATTAGGTATGTTGATACCTGTACTTCATAACCGTGTCAATTTTACATTTTGGACGTTTTACTAGTAACTCATTTTGCCGCTCAAGACATTTCCACTTAAAGACGTTTTAATATGCCGACGTTCTGAAAACTAAGTCATATTCTTTGAAAAGAGCTAATACAATTATGTTGATACCTGTTCTTCATAACCGTGTCAATTTTACATGTTTGACGTATTACTAGTAGGTAAGTCGTTTTGCCGCTCAAGACATTGCCACCATATAGTGACGACCTCTGTGGTGCAGCGGGCGAAGGTCCGCCTGCGACGCAAGAGGTTGCGGGTTCTATTCCCGCCTCGGGACAACTATATTTGTATGATCTGCAAATATATGTCCGGTGTCTGGGTGTTATATTATGTACCTATAATAAAAAAATATCTATCTATGTATGGATATAATATAAAGTATATCAGAAATCCAGCACCCGAAACACAAGCTTCGAGCCTACCACGGGGCTAGATGTCGCTGTGTGAATTGACCAGCAATATCTATTTTTTTGATAGATCTTCTGATACGGAGTGTGTTTGTTTCCAGGGTGTGGAAATCCCGGATGATTTGAAGGAGGAGCTTCGCAGCCGTCTGCTGGCCCGTCTGGATCTGCTGGACGTGCTGCTGCCGGTGGCCATCGCGCTGTGCGCCGCAGTGCTGGCCGCGGGGCTGCTCTGCACCGTGCGCGCCAAGAGACGCCCCACCACGACAACGCAAAGAATAGACGATAATAAAACATAACCTCACATAATTCGATTGTTCCGAAGTACACTATCGAATCTGAACTACCACTTTACCATTGAAAACATTTATTCTTTCTGGAAAGTGGTGTACAGAGGATCTTAAATATGCTTATGTTCTACACAATCTACTCTTTCAAGCGAACAAAGATTATCTTATAGGTAGGTACTTGAATTTAATATTACATCATTTCATTATAGGACGGCCGCATTATGAAGGGCCAGTTCAACAACTATTTATAAATAATTGTTATATATTTTTTCTTCGGATCTTATTATACACATAAAAATAAGACTTCATTTTCGATAGTGTACGTAGGGACGATACATTTGTTTCATTTGAACATACCATGAACGAACCTATCGTGTCATATTGCACCGAGTCGCCACACAGCGGTGTAGATAGGTACGTGCGTCATGGGCGATGATAGGTTTGGTTAGGTTAGGTGATTAAATATAGGATGGTTAGGTCTGAATTAGGAAATGTACTGAGCTACATAAACGTACATACTTCAAGAAGAACCTTAGGTACCCAAAATTATTGATATTCTAGATCATTCATTATGTACAACGGGAATTACTCACGTATTTACATAGGAGTTAAACAACTATTAAAATAAACTCCTGATAAAGACTACTCTTGATGTGGTCGAAACGTCGAGAGTTGTTTAACTCCTATGTAAATACGTGAGTAATTCCCGTTGTACATAATGAATAGTATAACTCACGAAAATTTTGAAAGTGTTCTAGATCATTATTAAATGTCGTAACTGAAACTGTTAAATATATGTACAGTCACACTTGTTATCTTTATAAAAGAATGTCGAGTTAGTTACACTTTTTATAACTCAAGAACCGATAAACTGATTTGTCTGGAAATTGGTGAAGAGATGGCTAAGAACTAGGAAAAGGACATAGGATACACTTAACACGGGCGAAGCCGCGGGCGGAAAGCTAGTATTTACATGAAATCACATTCTGACACATATTAAAAGATGAGGAAACATGGAAATAAACCGGGCAAAGCTACGGGCAGGTCAGCTAGATCCTATAGGTACGCCTAGTACCTACCTATATATTCAAACACTACAACGCCCTTCACACAGCAGGGGCAGAAAATCGTGCGGGAGAAGAAAAAAGGGTCAGGCCTAAGAATAGTAGATATAGAATAGCCCCAGATCTTCTCGTGGACGTTATCGAACCGATTTAAGAATGTAGCTACTAGAAAACAGGGCAAAACCATCTTTTTGTGTACCTACTTAACTAAAGGCTACTTTTATATCTACCTAGTATTGAGTACCTACCTACTTGAGACAGTTTTCCTGAGTTTTTTTTATTGTTTTTGTCTACCATGAGTTTTAGCAAACTACACTCGCTAGCGACTGCAGTTAATAAAATGTATGAAAACTTAAACAGCGCCTCTAGCGCATAGTTGGGTACTAAAATGCTAATTCTAATTCAAAAGCTAATTGTACAGACTGCATATTTAGACTACGCGCCGCCACTCAAGTTCGTTAGACGTGGCGCTGCTTGCCTAGATATGAACCGTTCTAATACTGTAGTTCCCGTACTAACTGTAAGACTTGAAAGGTGGCGAGGGCTCTTCTTCTTTTATTTTTTAACGTAACCGCTGTAGTCACGTCAGGCGATTTAACTATGACAACTCATGGTAAAGGTACTGTACTAATTTACCAATGGCCAGACACGTTCGCCAAAACTAAAAGAAGAAGATGTACTAATTTACGTAACCGCTGCAGTAACGTCAGGCGATTTAACAAATGACAACTCATGGTACATTAGTCAGAAACCGACATGTCCTGAGAACTTTGAATACTTTGCAGACATGTGACATTCAACAACCCGCATTTGGCCAGTGTGTTGGATTAAGGCCTAATCTCTCTCCTCGAGAGAGCTGAAACCCTTGAGTCCCAGCAGCGGGAACGAAAATAGGGGTGATTATGTTAAGTTCATAGATTCCTAGGAAGGCTATTCGTAAAACTAGTGTTTAAATAGGTTTAAGGCTTCTCTCTGCTTTGTACGCCGCCGCCGCCCGAAGAAAAACACGCAGAATCCCAGGCAGTGTCCAGACGTTGAGTGATTCAAGAGGAAAGTTTTATACCTTGACTTAGCAGTTAAATGACGAACCTACGAGGGTTGGGTTTCAATTACTATAAAAAAAAATGCATATTTATTTAACATTGATTTTTATTCGTCATTATACCATATATATTGAAATACAATGATTATGATTATTAATATCTTAAACGATTTTACACTGATAATAAGCTAAATAGATAATGTTTGGAGCTGATAATCGGCTAAGTCTTACGATGGACTAGATTTTATTAAATTAACTAACTCAAGAAGAGATTTTCAGTGTTGTTTAATTTCACTATATTCAATTAAATAATATAGGTACATAAAAAACAATATAAAGATATATTTACTTTAAATTTTAAACGTATTCTAGTCATGGCGTCATTTATCAGCCCCTGTTAATATTATTTAACATTTATGTAGTGTTCTAACATTATAATTTAAAAAACAATTAAAATTTTGGGACACAGGGGCATTTTTGGTAATTAAAATTATTACATACTTTCTACAATTATTTTAAATTATGTATGATCATACTATTGTTTAACATTAAAGACATCAATAAGACTTTAAAGATAAAAGCTGGATTCGCGGGAATGGGTTTTATATGCGCGCACAGAGACATGAAACGGTTTATATCCTAATAAGGTATGGTTATTATGCTCCTAACAGAACGACTCAAATATTATTATTCAATACAATACAACATCTCGTTTTACTAAATAATATGATTAATTATTCTAACCATTAAAATTAGAAAATATGCTACAAATTAAAATGCCCCGTACTATTAAAATCCGAAAATATCTGTTTACAACACAATTTCAAATAAAATCTTCGAGGACTGTTAGTACTTTACTCTATAATGTTTTGCTCAATAAAAACACTTAATTTACATTTAAACAAATCAGTCCTCATATAATAAAAAATATGAAATCATACAAAAAATCAATCATTTACAATATTTACAGATTCAAAATTAACGTATCTCGTCTCGGCGTTAAAATTATGTTACCTTAAAAATGTAAAACTATAATAATGGTCACATGCCCTATTAGCCAATTTACAACATACAATAAAACCTAATATTTACAGAGATTAATATAATCTGTTGTTTACCTTTTCAGCAGTGCCTCGAAAATACACCTTCTTATTCGTCGTTGTCATCGTCGTCGTCACTTCCGTCGTCGTCTTTGTCGTCGTCTTTGTCGTCGTCGTCATCCTCTCGCTCGGGTTCGTCGTCTTCGTCAGAATTGTGTCCACCATCACCTTCCGTTTCGCCATCGATGTCTTGATCACTTGTAGCGTTTTCGTCGTCATTGTCATCATCATTATCATCATCGGTGTCCTGTACCGTATCGCTCTGCCGTCTTCGTCCCGATCGTATGCGCCTTGTCGCTTGGCCGGCTTCGGCCTCCGGCTGGGCTTCTGCTTCGGACTGGGCTTCTGCTTCGGACTGGGCCCCTGCTTCCGACTGTTCCTCAGCTTCGGCTCCCGGCACTACCTCGCCCTCGGGCTGATTTTCGGCTTCTGGATGTACCTTGCTGATGGCGAGCATGCTTACTAATTTCTTGTGGCTTGGTCCAACGACCCAGCCGTGAGTTTCATCGGCATAGCGATTAGCTTCGCCCTCGCAGGCGACTCGCGTTTCGCTGGTGGAGGAGGCACGCGCCCGGACTTTAGGTACAACTACGGTACGGGAGTTCTCTGATTCCTCGTCATCACTCTTTCTACCGCGGGAACGTCTGGTAACAGTAGAACAGTCTTTTTTGCCACGAATAGTTTTTTTTACAGCGGCGGCTTTCTTGCCCTTGATTCGGCTCGGACCGGTCTCGGGTTCGGATTCCGAAGAGCTCCAATGCTCTGCTAGAACATTCTGTTTACCTACGGTGCACTTCCTTCGCGCCCTCCCTTCGGCGACGCCTTTCAAAACACGCTCTTGAGGGGGATCAGAGGCGTCGGCACTGTTGTCGTGACTAGTGCTGATTCCCTCGTCAGACTGTCTGGACGTTGATGGCTGTGGACTTGTTTGTTCCTGTCGAGAATTTGAATCCGTGTCAGTTATTTTCTTTTGATCAATTTTGCTAGAAGTTGAAGAAGTGCTCTTACTATTACTCGTTTTATCTTTTTCTTCATCGCCGGATGTTTTGTTATGTTTGTGATGAGACTTGTGTTTTTTATCGTCTTTACGGCTCTTTTTGGATGTCTTTGTAGTTTTCGACTTAGTATCGTCTTTGGAAGATTTGCCACCATCAGACTTTTTAATGGGAACTTTCGTTTGGGTTCCTCGAGATTTTTCTGACGTATTTTTCCTTTTAAGAACTACATAATCTCTGGACTCAAGCTCGCCATCGTCTGCTGCATCTTCGGTCTCAGTTGTTGTTGGTTGCTCAGAGTCTCCTGTTTGAATGTGTTTTTCCGAAAGCATAACATAGCCTCCATTATCTGCAGTATCGTCTGCATTTTCACTAAAGTTATAAATGTTAGAAGAGTCGTCACCTTTTGACATATTAGCATCAAATAGTGGAGTAGATGAGACTCCATAATTTTTCATGGAAGTATTAGGGCTACTGAAACCATCATCTGCATTAGAATGTTCATGCAGAGATTTGTTAGTGGTAAAATAAATGTTTGTAGACGAAGGACCGGCAATAGGAACCATTGAGCTCGTGGACGCAGCGTCATTAGTAGGTTCTAACAAACTGTCAAAAAGACGATCTAAATCAGGTTTTGGTTTAGGAGATACCGCGGGTGATTCCTTAGTCTTTTCACATCGTACGGCATTATTCTTGAAGATTTTACCCATAACAGCATTTTTTGCTGCGTTAAGATGGCTGTATCGACAGGAGCTATGTGCACAGCCCCTTTCAGTTTCGCTATCATCGGAGTCAATTTCACTGAGGCACGTGCATGCGTATGGTCCTTTGAGGACAGATGACAACGGGGGAGAGGAGGAGTCACTTTCGTAAGAACTTTCATCATTTCTGTCCGGAACAAACCCGGACGGACCCGGTAAGCTGGCCAATTCTATGTCACTGTCGTAGAAGTTTTCATCAGGTGTATTATTAGGGAATATATTATCCTTGGCAGTAGTGGGTTCATTATCGTCTACTGATTCTTCAACTGGTCCTGTAAACTTATTCTTGTCTGTTTCGACGCTTGGCTTGTCTTTGCGATTTCTTTTGGCCTCACGAGGGGTTTCATCATCAAAACGGTTATCCTTGCGTGACTTTTTACCTTTTCCTTTACCTTTCCCTTTATTTTTTCTTTCTTTTGCTTTACTACTTTTTCTGGAATTAGTTTTTTCGTAGGAAGAAGTGAATTTTATCATCTGTGTTTTAATTTTTGCATCATCATCATCAACTTCACTACTTGAACTTCTGCTTTTATCTCCAACTCTATTCATGGGTCTAGGTACTCTGTATCCTTTGGGATCAGGCCTATCCTCGTCTTGAAACTCGTAGACATCACCAGGTGTCACCATCGCAGCTGAAGTAGAACCACCATCGCTTCTATTGCTGGAGTTTGAATAAGTTCTGCCTTTTTTTGATTCGAGCTGCTCAGTTTTGTTTACATTTTTGAATGGTGGAGAAACTAGTGGAGGCATTTTGAGATCTTCCGTAGGAATCGAAATTTTAATCCCATCAAAACCTTTAAGAGCACCTTTTGTGAGCACCTGGGAGACTTGGGGTGCGGGCTTCTTGGAGTTCCTTTTATTTTTTTTGTCCGGCTTCTTCTTCTTTATAGTGATGAGGCTGTAACAATTGCTAAAGTTAGTATGCATTTTTGCAATAAATCCAGAATTCAATTTCAATTATATAACAACATATTCTTTTTAGTTTTCTTTGCCTTATAAATGCAATAAATAGATAGTTTAAATTTTAAAAGAAGCTATATTTATGGTTTAAATAAAAAACGGTTTTTCAAATTTAAGTCTTAAATGGTTTTCACACCGATGCCAATGTCAGAATCGGAACAATTCATAAAACTTTTAAAAATAAAGAAACATCCAATTCCGTTTAGCCCAAAATTTACGAGGTTAGGTTAGCCTTGAAAAAACAAACGGAATATCTCGTAAACGTAACAAGTGGACAAATCTCCATATGTCTCATTTGATATTACTAATATCTATTTATACTTTTTCTCTTATTTTATATATGTTACGCTCTAAATTTTACCACCACTTATCTGACTATTGGTGCAGATTAGCTAAGTGAAACTGAATTTTTGAGTATAATAATATAAATTAAATGCAAACAATAAAAACGACATACCTTTTCTTAGATTTATCCAGTTCCAAAAGTTGTTTTGCTTTAGCACTAGCTTCGCGACGCCTTTTGATGATGTCGTACTTGTCTTCATAAATATTTACTTCCTCTTCCGGATACATCAAAGGCTTGTCAATTAAAATACCTTCTGGGCTTTCCGGCATTTCAGGACTTGGTGGTTCAGGAATTTCTGGTATATTGAGACTCAGTTCATCTTGAGTATTTTCAGAAATTATAGTTTGTTGTTCGGTATTTTCAGTATTATCAAGAATAGAATTAGTGCCATTGGGACCATCGATATTGTCGTCAATGCTTTCAACCTGTGTTTCTTCAGCACGTAAGTAATTAAATCCTGATGTTTTACCCGCATTCGCCTCTGCAGCTTCTTTAAATCCAAAGTATAAGTCCTCTTCTAGTTTACGAATCTCCTCACTTTCAAGCATCATTTTTGCTGTGATCAAATCAATTTCGCCATCATTTTCGCCAGTGATAGGTTCATCAGTAATTTTGTTATCAGACGTGTCCAGAGAAGTTGACAGGACTGTGGGAACCGTTCCTTCAGCGGTGTCTGCATCTGCAAAGTGGACATTTATATACTATACACAATACTGGAATAAAGCACAAATTTACTATAGTCAATATTTTGTCTTACCTGGGGTCGATTTTGATGAATGACTACTAGAAACAGCGGCTTTTTTGTTTTCACTATGAGAGGATTTTCTTTGTCTTTCTCTCGGTTGGTAGTACGCTTCTTCGTTTTCAATCATATTATAGGTCTCTGTAATTTTTTTGGTGGCTAGCAGATTAGATTTTCTGGGTTTTCTAGTATTATAAAAACCGAAATGTTTCATACATATTTCTGAATTGAGCTGTTCTTCATTATCATGTGTGGTTACCGGCTCGTTTTTATTAGCGGACTGGGATCGACGAGATTTTCTGTGCTTACTCACTTTTTCAACAGATTCAGGGTCACCATCATGGTTATTTGAAATTTTCTGTTGATCTGATATTAAATCTTTAATATCTTTGATAATGCAATTAGCATCGTTAATCTGTGCTTCATTATTTTCTTCTGTACGGTCATTTGAATTTGAAACCGCATTTATACCATTTTGAATGTCCAAATCATTTTCCAGAACGGGTACTTCGTCGATATTATGAAGTTTGTATGTGTCGTCGTTGTTATTAGTAGCTTTTAGCGGGAAGGTTTCATTAACATCTTTAAAAATAGAAGCTTCCGTATTCTTTGAATCTAGGTGAATTGAAGATTTTGCCTTCAGCTTTTCTTTTTCATCGACATACTTTTGCAACGGTGTATCGCTTACCGAAGAATCTGAGTCAGTTGGATGGTTTAGCGAATGTGGAGTAATATTCTGAGATTCTGGCTCATAATGTACGTTTTCTAGAGCAGGTACATTTTTCTTGGATTTTATATGATTGCTACTCGATAATGTTCGGTTGCCCTTTCGTTTAACTACGGAGCGTGTTGTTTCTACTATGTCAATATCCAAATCGATGTCGTATGGATCGTAGTTTTCTGATTTTTTGGCATGTGAAGCTATATTTGCCAATTTATTGGGCATAGGTCTATTGTAGCAAGCTGTGCGTGTTTCCACGCTAGTATGGGCTTTTTCAGGTTGCTTTTGAAATTCTTTTGAAATGTCTATCATAGAATCAGAATTCTCAATATCAATAGTGATCTGATCTTTGATTTTACTTAAGTCGTGTAATGTTGACTCCTGCTGTAGAACGGAATTATCGTCGTGGTTTTCATTTTCAAATTTAGATCTTTTTTGTTTTGAAATGTCTTCTTGCTCATCTGAGACGTAAGAAAAGCTTTTCCGCTTAACTGGTGATATTCTGATTTTGTGGACGTTGTCTGATTGATATTTATCATTATTTTCAATTCCAATTCTATCAACATTTTGGCATTTGTTATTAATTGGAATTGACATTTCATGTGTAATTTCAATATCATTTTCGCTAATTATGTTATCCAAACAAGAGTTTTCATTATTTTGTCTTACATGACAGGATTTCCTTTTCTTATTTTTTGATTTTCTGGAACTTTTCTTGCGTTTATTGCGCAATTTCTTTTGAGACCCAAACGCAAAGTCAACGTCGTTATCATCGTCAGTAGTAGTAGGAACAATGTTATTCAAAGCCTCTTCCTTGTTTACGTTGTGAAACGTTTTTGACGGGACATCATCAGTGATTTCATTTTGTGGAACAGTTAAGTTAATTTCATTAATAGTTATATCTTGTTCCGCATTTTCGGATAGAATAGGCTTTCTACGCTTGCTTCGACGTACGTCTTCTTTGTTAAATATTTGAATTTCAACTGGGATTTCTACATCAATAGCTGAAATACTGGACATCGTTGTTGACTCATCGTTAACTACAAGAGTACTGTCTGTAACAGTTGTTTTGTCTGGCGGTGGTTGAACATCAAGTGTAGTATTTTTCACAAATGCTGTTGAAGCAATCGCAGCGTCTGTGAAACTTAATTCTTCAGTCAGTTTATCATCGTCAACATAAACATCTTTAGCGTTGGTTATTTCATCTGTAAATGCACTTTCCTTAACCTCAAGATTCACCACAGGAGTCGTATAAATTTCGTATATTTCATTTTTTTTCGAAGATTTTTTATCTTCAATGATGTTTTCCTTTTTCATTTTGCACTTGTTATTTTTAACCGACCTGATATTTTCAGTATTATTTTTAGGCTCTATGTCTTGAGTTACTTCTGTTGATTCAATATTTTCAGCTGAGGTAGTAGAAACAAGTAAAGATTTTAATTCAACTGATGCGGTGGGTTTGGCACGTTTTCGAGAATGTTGTTTATATTTTTTGGGTTTCGTTTGCTTGTCTTTCTTTTTATTTATCACAATATCTGGAGTAGCTGCACGTACTTCTTCAACTTTCTTTTGCTTAACCATAACTGCTAAACAAATGTCATCATCAGAATCCTCTTCCTCGTTTTCATTAGTTTTTATAGGAATACTATAAATATTATCTTTAGGGCAAGGTAAAATCGGCACTTCAGGATTATCGGTTATTTTGAATGTTACTTCTTGTTGGTCGGAAGGGTGCATTTTTACACTTTCATTTAAATTATCTGATAAAAGTCCATTACTTATCGGTTCTTGACTTATTTGTAACGAATCAGACGAAGCGTTTTTAATTTTGTCCACATTATCTAGAAGATTTGTAACAATTTTTATTTTTCCGTCGTGGAAGTTTGGTACTTTATCTACAGAACGGATATCTACTTTCAATTGTTTATTTTTTTTATGAGTCGTAGTTACATAATCATCACAAATTTTTGCACTAGTTTCAATAACAATTTTGTGCGAGTTTAGCTTGATTTCTTCGACCGATTGTAAGGAGGTATAAGTATCTTTTGGGTCTTCATTTATGCCTATTACTTTATTATCCAAGGACTCTCTTGGATTTATTTCAGGTGAAACAAAATTGTTAGTATTAATGTGTTTCAAAATGGAGTCATAATTATTGGATATAATCTCAGAAGAGTTATTAGGTGTGGTTTTAACGTTGATATCTTTTTTATTTATATTAATTATCGTTGATAGATTGTAAGTTTCTTTTCTAACTGATAATTGACTGTCATCAGATAATGATTTTCTTGCTGCTGGAAAAGTTTTAATGCGAACTGCTCTTAAACTGGCAGTTTGTTCGTTATAGTGTCTTGTTTGGTTCTGTGTCTTTAAATTAACGTTTGTTTCCATTGATTCAATTTTCTTATCAATGTTTGTCGCATTTTTGTGGACATTATCCTCAGTTAAATCAATAACATTTTTGTCAATAGTTGAATCCTTAGAAGGGCAAGTAATTTCTGTAAATTTAGAAGCTTTGTCTTCGTTTGTACCATTATTGAAGTCTTTTTTATAATTATTTGCAGATAAAGGTGCAGATGTTTCGTATGATAATAAGGTCTTTTGCGTATCATGAGGACTAACTCGAACAGACGGTGAGTGTCGTTTTTTCGGCAAAATACTACTTATTGGCAAAGCAGTATTAACCGTTAGATTAGTATCGTAATTTTGTACCACTGATTTTTCATTTCGCTCATTTGTGGTATTATTATGAATCAGAATTTGAGGCGGCTTTGTTTTTCTAACATCAGGAATCATTTGATATATTAGATTTATAAAACGACTATGATATTCTTGTGGTACTGTAATCAGCAGGTTCACCAATTCGTGTGGGAAAATCGCTAGTTTTTCCGAAGATTCGGCATCAAGAGATGCAATAATAGCTTCTATTATTTTTTTCTGTTCCCTTGGACTAACATTTTCTAATGCGTTAGGAACGGCAGATACAGAAAGGCAATTTTTTAAAATTGCTTCAAGCTGCAAAAGTACATTTTCGTTTAATAAGCTGAGATCAAAAATCTCTTTACCATCGTGGTATAAAGGTAGTTTAAATTTTATCCTGAATTGATCAAAAGTTAATTTAGCATTTTCTAATTCCTTTATCTTTTTGCGAGCTAAGTCTATTTGCTTATCCAACATTTCTAGTGACGCTTGGGACAAATCAATCTTTTTATCGTTTCTCTTTTCATAACCAGTTTCATGAGCTTCGGTCACTTTAAATGTTTCTATTTCTGTAACAGAAACTATCGCGCAAGTAGCTTCGTCGGATGCACAAGTGGCTTTGTCAGCAACGCAAGCAGCTCCCTCAGAAACTGTAGTAGCTTTATCAGAAAAACAAGTTGCTCCATCGGACACGCTTATAGCCCCATTCGAAACACATGTGGCGCCTTCAGAAACACAAATAGTCCCATCAGAAATACAAGTACCTCTATCAGATACGCTCGCAGCTCCTTCTGATACACTAGTAGCTCCTTCGGCAACTCGAGTATCCGTCTTTGAAACACAAAGAGATTCATCAGGGCTAAAACCAACTTTATCAGAGTGAGCAACTACTTCGTGACGGTTAAAGTGTATTTGTTTATCACGCAAATTTGATTCTAATGAGATATTTTGCATAGTTTTATCATTTTCATGGTAAGTTATTTTGATAGACGCCGAACCAGATTTTTGTTTCATCTTCAGTGGTTCCGTTCGAATATCTTCAGTAGTAGTATTTTTTATAGACAAATCCGTTGGCAGATCTTCATATGAAAGACAGTCTATAAAATCATTAGAACGATCGAAATCGCTTAGTTTTGAACCGTTAGTAATACCAGATTTACCCGATAAATCTAATGGTTGTTCATTTGCACATGGATCCGATTCATTTTGCAAAGCATCTGATACATTTCGAATATCTAAATAAGAAGTTCGTTTTTCACGGTCCAATCCTGTACAGGTTTTTATTTGACAACTGTTAGGCAATTTATCGTCACTATTTTGGACATTTGTGTATATGTCACGAGAATTAAGAATTAAAGGTTCTTTAGGCAAATGTGTAACTTTTGCAGTTTGTGCCTCGGTGGGCACGGAGGGAGATAGATGCGGATGGTCTGCTAAATAACGCTCATGGTATATTTTTTTGTTAGTACTATCTGAGTACAAGCTCCTCGGTACTAATTCCTTAAAAACCTCAAGGTCCCCTTTATTACTCGACATAGATTCGTGGTGACGCTCCAAAGGCGATCTTGGAATAAGTTTTCCACCGTCTTTAGAGGTATTATGTTTAGTCCGGTACATATCTATTTCTGGCGGTATTGGCTCTGTAACAGCATTTATGTGTTGTATCTTACTTCTGTAATTGTCTGTACAATAATTATTATCGGACTCCTGATTGTATACAGCCTCGTTTTGACTTCTTGTGCGTTTTGCATGGTACAGAGGAGATGTATCTCTCTTTGTTTGAGGCTTCGGTGGAGCCAAGGCATTTACAAATGTTTCAGAAGATTTTCTTGCGTCCATATACTCGCCTGTTTCCGATGATTCTGACAATCTTTTTGGTGTAACTCTTTGATTTGCTGGTATCATAACATCATTAGAACCAATCGGTGGTAATAAACTTGATAATGCAGATTCATTATTAATGTGTTGGACATTTTCTCTGGGCCAAGATTGCGGTGAAATAGGCGGTATGGCGGGATATACTCCAGAGTCGATATGTGGAAAAGCATTATCTCTTCTACTATCATAACGAAAATCACTCGTATATGGTAAGGGCATCGGAAACCCTATACTATTGTATGGTATAGGATAGCCATTTTTGATAGCTTCATTAGTATGAAGTTGCAGAATCAGTTCTTCAGAAAAAGGCCTTTGATGCATCAATTGTGGTGCAATGAACGGTGGTTGTATCAGAGGAGGCTGCAGCTTAGAGTAGGGATCTAAATGCATAGCATTCCACTGAGGCTGTTGCAACATGTGGCTTAGATGTAATGGATTCGCTTGATCGTAATCATTACTTGATGGAGACACTCGTAGTGCGGGCGGTTTTCGTCTATGGCCTCCATCTGTTTTGGAAGATGCAAATTCAAAATCTGGATTGATTTTTGGGTAAAATGGCTCAGCCATTACATTTAACATGGTTTCCTTGGCCAATCGTTGATTAATCAAGCCCACACGATATCTATCGCTGACGGTATGATAATCGTTATCAGGGATAACATTTTTAGCTGCACCAGACTCATCGCGACTTGAACTAATAACAGCTGGGTGAGGATCTAATAAAGACAAATTTGGTGGCTCATTAATCATTCTGTCACTACTAATCAATACTGATCGATCATACATCGTTTCTCCTTTTTGTTGATTTTTTATTTTTTCAATACAATTTAATAAGCTTAAGCGCTTTTTTGCTGAAGTTTTCTTAACGTTCGTTTGTAAAGGTGGTTTGTCTGGAATAGAAGACACGACTTCGTTCTCTAAAAAACTATTTTGGACACTGGTCTCTGTACTAGAATGTTCGGGTACTTTCGGGGAGCCCAGTTCTTTATTTGAAGCTGACGCTGTTAGTTTAGTGATGGAATGATTCAACACGGTATGATTCGGAGCTGATCCAGTGTCGTTGTCCTTATCGCGATTATCACGAGGCGGCTTGTCGCGTTCGTCACCGTCGTTATTCTTTTCTGTATTCCCACTATCAGTATCGCTTTTGTCGCTACCTCGTGGATTTATATTAAGTCTTTGTAAAGTACTTTCGCGAGAAAACTGATTTGTGGAGAGTTCAGATATAATAGAAGCATCTTGCTGCTTCTCACCTAAACTCGAGTTTTCTTTAGTAGCTGAGATTTCTTTTTTATTTTTTGAAGCTAAAACACGCGTGGAAAATCGTTTTTTAGCCGGCACTGTATTTTCTTGCACAATTTTAGTTTTTGGCTTTAATGGCTGATCGTCTTCGTCGATTACTAATGAATCGCTGTCTATTTTAGAAAGTATTTTTTTGATAGGCCTTTCTAAGGATGTAAGTCTTTTAATTTTTATCTTGCTTCTTTGTTTATCAAGCTTTATTCTAGGACGTAGACTTTTTTGGTTCAAGTTTATTTCACTAGTGGATGAACGATGTCGTTTTGCTGGTAAATCGGCGATCATCTTCCTGATGGTTTCGGCTGAAAAAAAAAATTACATGTGAGATTTATACAACTTTTAAGATTTGATGACTCGCGATGCTATAAATATGCAGAAAAACAGGTTTAGTCAACTTAGATATTAACTTTTATATATTTACTTTATAAATTTTATAATTTTTGTAGTCTTAACTCTCATCCCTCGATCTCACTATATTCTAGTAGAGATAAACCATTCTTAAAATGAACTACCCTCCACAAACCATGATAAATTCAACGTGTGAGAGGAAATACTTATTGCATCACTATACTTGTGTGCGTGCTACAACTTTACTGAAAACATGGACTAAGAAAGATTATAAGATTGAAAAGATTTTTAATAATTTGTAAAATAAAGTAAAAAGCAGCTGTTGATTGTCCATAAATCAAATTATTGAGTATATCAGACACTCCATGATATAATAATGTTATTTTAACCTTTCGTTTCGACAATAGTGTTAACAAATCTATGCAAACTAAGGGTAACACCCCCTAAGGATCTACCTAGGTTGACTCAACTCATAATTCTGCATAAGTTTTAAGTATAACTAATTAAAAAAATTACGTTGTAAAATGCCCATTTTATTTTGGATCTTTCACTTAACCAGAACAATTTATTTCTTTCAAACTGGCTGTCCTAATTATAGCTACAAGAAAGCTATTATGCTTGGGCATGTATTTTATCCCTACAATACCGTAATATTATGAATAATAGTTTATATCAAATATAATCTATGTAGTGTATTATCTACTAGTAAACACAAGTAGCGTGCTGGTCGTGGGGATCTAGATTTCGCTGTGTGATTAGTCCAGCAATATTTTGTTCTAATAAAATACTGTAATACTTTTCGAAATCAGTGCCTTCTAAAATTATTTATTAAAACACATCCTAATTTTACAACCACAATCTTTAACTGTTATTTTGATCAAAATCAGCAGTTAATAAAGTACGTGCCCTAACAACCTCATTAAAAATGGTAAAACCAGAAAGATTTCACATACTCCCCTAGTCCGTCACATTGAATCTAGAAATACAATATTTGTCGTAGATCTTTCAATATGATTACTACTAGAGCGCTTTCTTTGCTGACCAAGCAAGCACAAATTTATTTGAAAAACCATATGTTAAGAGCAAAATAACATACATGATTTATTCTTATGTGCACTGGGCGAAACGGTATTTAAAAGTGGTAAATGAACAAGAATAATATCGAATTAATTCAATGAATATTAACGAAACTTAGACCTATATCCTAATATTTTGTGCAACAAACATCCAAACTGTCACTTTAATATCCTTAAAAGATTTGTCTGGAATTTGAGTAATTTTAGTTCCGGAATAGAACATGTAAAGGCTCCTTTTTGCTAGAGAAAATATACCTTAAAATAAAAGTATTATATCGCGGACCAAACCACGGGTGGATTGCTAGTATAAAAACATAAATGATTGTTTATGAACAAGCACTTTGGTAAATTTTGTGAAAAACTAAGTGTGTGGTTATTCATTACTTGAGTATTTTCGTATCTGTTTGAGAAATTATACTATTTAAAAATATACCTTTATGAAATAATGTTATGTTATTTGTGTAGTGTTCAGATCAAAATAAAAAATAGAGGCACACAAAATGGGTCACAAAAAAGGTATAAAGCGTCAAACTTAAGGAAAATGAAGACAATGACTTACCATCCCCAACTTCCGTTCTGATTCTAGGTCTAGATCTCAAGAGCTTTTTCTGATTACGACGAGTTCTGATATCTTTTCTTAATTTCTTCCTTGTGGTAGTACTATCTGGGACACGCGGCCGCCGCCTGCGCACTCCAAAGAGACGTGAGCGGCATTTTCTGCGCACGGTCGGCGTGTCTCCAGCACAGTCCAGCATGTGCTGGTGTAAATCTTCCATAGTTACAGATTTTGTGCATTTCGTGCAATCCCTAAACCCCCTCAGCGGACGCGTCCTGTTCGACATTTGACTGGGTGGAACGTATAAGTGCTTCAGAATATCTGCATTGAGAAGAGATTCGCCGACAATCTCGTAGTGTTGCACGTGAGCATTAGGATGGTGCGTGGTCATGTGTACTGAGAGCGCTCGCGCCTCGCGCGTTTGCTGTCCGCAAGCGCAGCAGACGTAGCAGCGCGGCCGCACCCACTCGCCACTGAGCACGGCTGGCTCCCCGCACGCTACTTCTGATCTGCCACTGCCTCGCGCAGTTAGACCCAAGAAATTCGGAAATTCCATCGAGTCCTTCTTTGAAATCAAGGTATTTGGCTTATCAATTAAATTGTCCAATGCTTGCGATGAACTTGGAATTTCTCTACTTTCAAGGATCTCTTTTAATTGCAAACCAATTATATTTTGCTTTTCAAATTTTTCCGTGAAAGTTTTGCAGAAAATGTCTTCAAATTTGTTTCTCATTCTTAATTGCGTCCAGATGTCTAGGCTAGAGACTAATGTGATTATACAATTATCTACATGAGTATCTCTTTTTATGGCGTGGGCATCATAAATAATCGTTTTATCATTTTCTGCGCTTCCCCATTTCCACTTATGTTTGGGAGCTATGGCCCTTGGCATGTATCCATCAAATCTGTTTCGAGAATACTGCTCCTGAGGTAAAAGAATAGGAAATCCTTCAACGGTGTTAATATTTGCACTACTTTTAGACTTTCTGGTCTTTATGACTTTATCAGGATCAGGACTAAAATTAAAGGACCCGTCCAAGAATCGAGCTAAATTTTCATGAACATTACTAGCAACCCTCGAGTAGAAATTTGTATCAAAACATTTTTCGAATTTCTGGCTTGTGTCATCTATAATCTTTAACCAATCTTTACGGGTAGTTTCACCGACCCGCGGCGAACGATGCACTACACCTAGTCTCGAGAGTATTTGATCAGCATCCGCATTTCGAAAAGAAAAATTTGGAGGCATTCGCTTGTTCCATTGTACATCGTCTAATATTATGACTGCATTTTTTTCCATACCAGGATTATTAATATTTGACGGCAAAATTAGATTAGTGGTTATTTTATCTTCTATATCAACCGTATCATGAACCAGCGATGGTTTCAGCTCACATGCTATAACTACACCATTAAACTCTGATTCTATCAACGGTTCTTTATTTGCTTCGGAAGAATTGTCATCAGCGTTCATTGTTATCTTTTTTTGTTCTTTCTTGGATACAGCAGAATTCTTTTGACGTAGCTTACTACGATATGTTTGTTTTTGTTTTTCACAAATATTAAGTTTATGGTCCGCAAGTTCATGAGTAGAAAAGAATCTGGTATTGCAGTCGAGACACGCAAAGTACTGGTTGGGATGCCTGTCCACCATGTGACTGATGATTTCGGAAGAGGAAGCGCAGGAGTAGTTGCAGTAAAGACAGTCAACAATTTTGTCTTGCTTGGAAGCTGACAGATGTATACGACGGGCATGATTTGTCGCAGAAAGTTTGGTGGTAAAAGTTTTGTCACAGAAAGGACAAAGAAATTGAGCGATGAATGAAGAATCAGCCTTAGCAGTGAGATCATCTTGTTTATTTGGCGAAGCTTTGGACGGGGTACTATTTTTCGTAATCTTGTCCTGAGCTAATTTATTTTCTGGTTTAGAGGAAGATTTGCTGCAGGGGGTAGGGATATTGGCAGTTGACTTTCGAGGTCTCAGTCTTCCATTTACAGACGACTCATCTTCTCCCGAAATCATGGTGTTAAACTCTTCAGTTCTAAAAGGAAGAAATTAAATCACACTGAAAAACAAATAATAAAGCATAGCAAGGTAGGTTTCTAAGACATCAAGATAATCAGACAAATTCTCAAAATAATAAATATCAATTGTAACATGAGAACAGGCAAACAATATAAAAAAATATTGGTGAGGATAGAAATCAGAAATAATGGTAACTTTTAAGGCCATGATTGTCTATTATTGGGTGGTATAATTTACTATAAATTCATAATTAACTAATCAGATTTTTTATTTTTACATTATAGGCAGCCATCATAACATTTTTTTTCATGAATGATAGATATATTATAATTTATAACTTTTGTAGCGCAATCATTAGTAATTATTCTCTCACAACTTTTATTCATATTATGGTGTCTGCCACAAATGTCTCAACCCAAAAATCTACGTAGAAAACCAGTACAGTAGAGCACAAAACGAAGTTTTTACTTTGTTGGATTTCTACTGCTATTTAACTTCATAAATAGCTTTTTATTATTTGTTTTGATTCAATTAATTTAAGTTAGTTATCATTTGTTTAAACACTATACTCACTTGGTTAGAGAAAAATCATGGTAATCGATTTCTAGGCTTAGAAGATAAGATTTGAAATCAACATGATGAATGCTTCGTCCCGATGTCAATAAACCATCAGGAGGATATCTAAAGAGAATAATATTTAATTAAAAATTGCACTAAGAATTACTTATTATATTGACAAATTGTACTCAATCAGTTGGTTGGCATTGGCGCTGCAAGAATATCTTTACTATAACACGAAAATTATGTTAGCACATGAAAATAAATTATTTATTAGTAGGTTTATAAAAAAAATTAACACCTATAACCGCTTAAGAAATTAACACCTATTGATAATCAAGTCAACACTCTAAAAATGACAGGAACTATTGTTTTTTTAATCTAGTAGCCCCGGGAAGGTTTAAAAGTGAGAAAATATGACAAAAAGCTGTCGAAACCACGGGCGGATCAGCTGGTTAAATATAAATTATAAATATCCGATATTTTCTATTTACACAGGCGTTATCCATGTAAACTAATTTTAATATTTTGAAATAATTCGTTGGTTGGGTTTTAGAAGCATTTCTTTAAGAAGTTCAGCATTTTTATGTAATGTAGGCTTGGAAACGTATTGTACCTATATATTAGGGTTATTTGTTATTTAAATTATTAATTAAGAAACCAATAACCCTAAGTGTGTCAAATATTAAATTTAAGTAGGTACCAAATAACCCTAATCTAGCGGTGGACGTTTATTTATTAGGAAGAAAGAAAATAATAATTCATAGTTGAGACAAACAACTTAATACAATTTCGTATACATAATCTTATAACTATATCTATGAATTGGCGTCCAACTCAGCTTTATTTTTTAATAGCTGTATGATATTTAATAACTACGGCACGGAAAGTTTGACAAACACTGCGTTGTAACCTAAGAAAAACCATCGAAAGAAATTCCTCACCCCGTTCGAAACTTGAAAGGATGTTTTTAATTTACGTAGATTGTCCGAAAACGTCTCTAATTTGTAGATCGATAAAAATATGTATCTGAGCTTCTGGTCAACTACAAAGAGATAGCATAGTTCCATCATTCGGTCGACAAAACCCACCCCACCCATACCAGCCATCCGCCCACCGCGGGTGAGGGAGATAGCCCCCACCCTCCTCGGATCGGCGGCCATTTTGAATTTGGGTTGAGCTACAGCTACACTCTTCTACAGGTGTACCTGCGAGAATGTAGTTGTAGCTCAACCCAAATTCAAAATGGCCGCTGTACAAAAATCTATTTTGTACTGCCAGATGTGCCTATGCGCATCGTTTTACTAAATATAACATTTAATAAAATTAGTAACTACCGCAAAAAAAATGTGTAATCACATATAATCGGTAAAACTGGGTTTAATAACTAGGTAATTGTCATAAATTAACTTTTCACAAACGTATATGTCCCTAATTTGACTGATTTTAAGGAATTAAGTTGCGTTACAAGATTCGTGGAAGCCCGCCTGTGAGAGAACCGGCGCGGCGTCTAGTCCAAATCTTGGCCCACAGCCAAGACACTTACTTCTCTTTATCCTACTCAATAGATAGGCTCTACTCGTGTAATCTACATGCATAATATAGCTAATACACAATAGGTATTGGTGATAACTACAAAACAACTGACACTTGACATACATACTAAACGGAACAACCGATAGTATCAGTAGTACGATGATCGGACTGATAATGTTCCTTTATTTATAATATTAATGATTAGGGACCTTATTCCAGTAATAAAGTTCTCCAGTAATATTATAATTTGAATTTTGTATTATTACCCTTAGGTAATAATACAAAATTTGACATCCTAATAATTTAATGCCCTAAGTGAAACTTAGGACACCATAAATGGTGTTTCACTTAGGACATTATGAGTCTGAAATTTTTTTTTATGAGCATTTAAGTATGACATTTTTTTATTTATTAATTTGTAATCATTGTCTAAGATTTGTATTATGCAAAATATGGAAATAAATATTTATGACTATGACTATGATGAGACTTTTTTGTCTCGTCAGTTCGATGATGCTGATCAATACAAATCATAGGACTTCTGAGTCTGATATTTACACATCTCGACTGTCCTATAAAAATAAATACATTAATTTTCAGTTTATTTTTTCGAACTTGCTTCATAAAAAGCTATTATTTACAAAAAAAATGGCTGTTCCTAGTTTATTTTTCCACAAGTCATGACATACCTACTTGTGTATAATAACTTTATCGGATAACTTTTTAAAGATTCCCTTTAGACACTCGAGATTTCCAACTGTATTGCTCTCAAGTCAATTTAGTCCACATTCTTCCCGTGGATTCGGGCCGGTAAAAAACATCCACATTCGACCCTAATTGTAGTTTGCATTCGACTATTATTTATATTAAAAAATCCGCTTCCTGCAATTGGCCCAATTTTTTTATATACGTAACGACGTAAAATTTTATGCATTTTAGTACAGTTAGCGAAAGTAGTAGTAGTACAGTTAAGAAAATCTTCAACACAGAGAAGAGAGTCGAACGGCTCGAAGCCGGCTTAAAGTGTTACAATTTTATCAGTATAGCCTTACTGTTCGTAAAAATTTTAGCCCGTTATTTTACGCCGAATTTTTTTTTCATGAATATTGTGTCTTGGCCTATGTTAGGATTTAGGATTGAATCTCAAAGATTATTGTTTCTTCGAATGAATCAAATACAGCTCAGAGCTGACAATTATAACAATTTAATGGATAGCCTGTACAATAACGTTGGTAAAATGATAATATTGCCATCAACTTATGTGGGAAGTCCTCGGCACAGGATTTGACAGGATGCAAAATTATCAGGATTCCATGGCCATTGTATGCAAGTAGAGGAAAGTAACCATCTATGGAATAGTATCCTAATTTGGAATACCGGCATTTCTCGAAAACAAATATTCCTAAACGCCAGGAGATGCGATCATCTATCTCTTCTAATCACTACACGCGCGTGTAGCTTTCGACGTGTCACTCGGGCGAGTCCTCTGTCCGTGGTAAAAGCGTTTTGTTTTGTCGCTGTGTGAAAACTTTCTCAGGTACGTAAATATGATTTAGGGACTGGGCAGTCAACATGATAAATTGTTCATAGGCTAGAATGTGCAAGGGTCAAAATGTACATAAAGACCGCCAGTCTGTTTGACAAAAAGTATGAACGTCAAAATGTACATGGTTTAAATCTCAGAAGAAGTAATACAGGGTGTTTGGTAGGGAGCTGTACATACGCCAAGGGTAGAAACTAGGGATGGTCTGCTACCTACCCCTGCCCATTATATTGACCTTGGCCTCAAGGTCTTTTTTTTAATTATTTTTATTTTTCATTTGACTTTTTTGTGAATTTTTGACTAAAACTACCTGTAGCTCAAAATCTATCCATAGGACAGGTCTGCTAATGGTCTTGTTTTAATCGTTAGAGTCTTAGGGTCCTGGAAAAAAACATTTAACACCAGAAAATTGTGGAAAAGAATAGTTATGGGGCCTGAAGTACCGTGGTAAGGTAAAGAAATAATTTTAAGGGCAACTTTCTATGGGGTTTAAAAAAAACTAACAAGTTTGGAGTTCTTCTGATTTTTTTAAAACATCCTCAATTCATGCCCTTTCTAACGATATGCTAAAAGTGTTATTATCACTTTTAGTTCCAAAGTTATTAATTAATTTCCGCAACCAGGGCACTTTAAGCAAAAATTTCAACTAATGAAAATTAAATGTGTTCATGGCTGGGATGTCTCTTCACTCTCGGGTTTCGATCTCTGGGTGCCCAGTAATGGAGATTGTACCACAATCTCCATTACTGGGCACCCTGGTTGCGGAAATTAATTAATAACTTTGGAACTAAAAGTGATAATAACACTTTTAGCATATCGTTAGAAAGAACATGAACTGAGGATGTTTTGAAAAAATCAGAAGAACTCCAAACCTGTTAGTTTTTTTTTAAACCCCATTGAAAGTTGCCCTTAAATTATTTCTTTACATTACCACGGTACTTCAGGCCCCATAACTATTCTTCTACACAATTTTCTGGTGTAAAGTAATTTTTTGCAGGACCCTAAGACTCTAACGATTAAACAAGACCACTAGCAGACCTGTCCTATGGATAGATTTTGAGCTACAGGTAGTTTTAGTCAAAAATTCACAAAAAAGTCAAATGAAAAATAAAAATTAATTTAAAAAAAACCTTGAGGCCAAGGTCAATATAATGGGCGGGGGTAGGTAGCAGACCATCCCTAGTTTCTACCCTAGGCGTATGTACAGCTCCCTACCAAACACCCTGTATAATAATCTAAGGTTTAAATGGACAGATGCTGAAATGTCTTCTTCTTCTTCTTTTATTTGTGGCGAGCGTGACTAGCATTGTGGTTATGCCGTCAAGTTATTGTTCAAAAGAACACGTGACAAATAGTACAGATGCCAACGCCAACGTGCACAGGGCGGCGTTTAAGTGTATCAACGTAACAACGTACATACATACGTTTTTGACTATGATTTTATATGAATAACTAGCTGACCCGCCCGAGGCTTTGCACGTTTTCTACTACCCTTATCACTTAGGGGTATGAAAAATAGATAGTAGCCGATTCTCAGACCTACTGAATACACATGTAAAATTTTGTTTAAAATCAGTAAAGTCATTTTGTACAACGGAAATTACTCACGTATTTACATAGGAGTTAAACAACTCTCGACGTTTCGACCACAACAAGAGCAGTCTTTATCAGGAGGAGTGAGCAATTCCCGTTGTACAAAATGAATAGTATAACTCACGAAATTTTTGAGAGTGAATCAGTAAAGTCGTTTCGGAGGAATACGCGATAACTAACATGGAAATTAGATAATTTATTATTAGGAACTGTGCAAGACAGGTCAGCGTTAAAATAGTGCATTGTTATTAATTGATACTTAGCGTCTACAGATATAATTTGAGCGTAAATAATACACGTGGGTCCACTCTATGGAGATGCATAAAAGTCGATTTATATCTACAGACACTGAGTGTGGCACGCGCGTGCCGTGACAGACGCCCCGGATACTGACAGACAACGTCATCGGCGTAATAAAAAAGAAAGCACATGTACGCAGTTCCGATACTCTAGAGTCTGGCCAACGAAAGCTGTCCACGGATTATTTTCAGAAGTTTTGATATGGCAATAATTTAAGATTGTCAAAATTGACACTTTGACTTTTCGTACTTGAGTCATCTTCTGTTTACGTTGGTTTATGTGCATCATATTTTCATTGATTTTGTTTAAAATAATGCCGAGAACAATTAAAAGTTCGACAAGGAAGCTTCTATTTACTATGATTGACAAATATAGAGACATAAAAAGTGATTTAAATCAGAAATCTGCAGAGAAAATACTACGACTGGATTCAATCCTTTCACTTTCAGGTTAGTTTATTGAATTTCTAATGAAACATTTTGATACTTTTAAGACTATTTAAGACAAATAGCAATATTTTTCATGGTGTATCTACTTTTCGGGAAGTATTAACAACGAGGAGACGAAACTTAAAATTGTGGAAGCAGTAAAGAAACAAAAATCTCGAAAAAAATGAAATGGCGACTTCTGAAACACATTATTTAGAAAATATATCTTCAATGGCAGGTATTACTTTAGAAATTATAGATTTTAACAGTTACTTCGAAGAGTCATATAAATTTATGACAATGTGTGGATGGCTAAATTAAATAATATAATATTATGATTTGTAAAAATGTCTTTGTATATTATAATGGTTTTTGACTATAATGACTGATAATTAATAATATACTGTAACATACATAATTTATTGTATTTGTTATCTTCAGATGTCAGTGTGAAGACTCTAAGAAGAATTATAATTGCGGTTAGTTCCATTATGCTCGATTCCCATTATGCACTGATCTTAAAATACCTAACAAAAAGTGGCCAAGTGCGAGTCGGACTCGCCCATGTAGGCTTCCGCAGCAATTGCTTATATGAAATAGTTTATGACGTATTATAAAAAAACTACTTGAGAAATTTCGTTCAAAACAATTTTCGTTGTTAGTTTTTATGGTTATGTACAATATATATTTTTTCTAGATTTATCATCCTCTTAGTTTAGAAATTAGAGGGGGGGGGACACTCTGTTTTCCACTTTGGAAGAGTCTCACGTCCAAACTATTAAGTTTAGAATTAAATGGTGTTAGAAACATTGTTATGATTTTGGAAGACCTATTCATAGATACCCCACACGTATGGGTTCGATTAAAAAAAAGTTTTTACGTTTCAGTCCTATGTATGGGGGCCCCCAAATTTAATTTATTTTTTCTCAATTTTTTTATGAAATCTTTGTGCGGTTAACAGAATACATCTACTCACCAAATTTCAACGTTAAAGCTCTTATAGTTTCCGAGAAAAACGGCTGTCACATACGGACGGACAGACGGACGGACGGACGGACGGACGGACGGACGGACGGACGGACATGACGAATCTATAAGGGTTCCGTTTTTGCCATTTGGCTACGGAACCCTAAAAAGTGCCACTATGCTACGAATTTCTCAGAGCTACCCTAAACAATGGAAGGTACTGCTCGATAGACAAGTGTTTCAAAAGTATTATACTTAAAGCTAGCCCGGGCCTACATAATTTTAAGGAAAAAAGTTGTGTTAAATAAAAATCTAATTTCAATTCAAGAATTGCGTGTACTTGGATTAAAAATGTAAAAACGATATATGAAACATAAATCAACCCAAAACAATGAGATAAAAACTAGACAAGAAAATATTTTTTTAACTATGGGATCAAATGACAACATTCAAAATAAAATTTACATGTAACAGTTTTTAACATTACAATCACTTATATTATCGCTCATAAAATAAAACATACAAATAATCAACAATGCCAATATTAATACAAATAAAATAGAATAAAAATTATAAATCAACAAAAAATATTTTTATCAACCATTAAACAAAAATTTTGTTTAATGGTTGATAAAAATAAGAGACACACCAAAATAAGAGACATTTTATAATATAGTGAAGTTATTAATTAAGTAGTGAAAAAAACTTTTGTAATATTTTGGAATAAAGGCTTTATTATTATTATTAAACAAAAATTATGATTAAAATAATACACAAGAGAATAATTATTATTATTTATTTACACATCGCCAGACAACAGTTTTTTTGTTTTGTCTTAAAAAATGGTATTTGTGTCCGGTATATAACAAAGTTTTTCCACCACGTTTAATATCAATTATTATGTAATTTTTAGCCGGACCACGGGAAGAACTTGCTTCCGACATGATTGCAGACGGACTAACGAACTAAGCTAATTATGCTTATCAGTAAAATCAATATGCACCAAAACTGCAACCCTACTGTCTCTTTCTATTTAAGGACAGGAGTTAATACTCAGGTATAAATTCCCGGAAGAGTTAACCCAAAAACCTGGTTCTTTTGGTGTTGACGGTATAGGCTGTGTGTTGATTAAAACTAATACTGTTTATCAGTTTAATTAGGGAAACTAGTAAGAGATTATTTATTTAAATTATTATTATGGAATTCATCAAGAAGCAGCAACACAATGTGTATATTCAATTTTGAATGTGATATTTTAACATAAGCATTTTCCTTTCGACAGTCCAAGAATCTGATTCCGAGCAAAGTGGCACTTTTTGTTAGGTATTTTAAAATCAGTGCATAATGGGAATCGAGCATAATGGAACTAACCGTATAATTGAAGGGTCTAAAAATCAAGGACAGTGGAATATTCCGGGGAAAAATCGTCCACATTCAGCAACAGTTTTCAATTTGGATAATTTTGATATTTCAGCAGAAACAAAATAAACGAATTTTATGGAGTTAGAAAACAAGTTCCAACACTGAGAAGCCTGCACAATGATATTTTTAAAATTATAGAATTAAAAGTAATCTTTTATTTGATATTGTTCATAATACATTCGAAAATTTACAAAACAAAATTTTTACAACTCGAAAAAAATGTACTTGCTGAAAAATAAATAGTATCAACTCCGTTTATGCAGTGTATAGCCAGGGTTAACAGCTCTTGATTTTTTAAAATTCCCGCCTTTTTTCTTGGACAGCTTTCGTTGGCCAGACTCTATTCACACTGCCCGGCAAGGAGCCACAGACACGTACTGACATGAACCGCGCAGACAAAATATTCTTTCCGAGAATACTGGCCGGGCACGACACGTTTCTGCAAGCGTATGTATGTACGGCCGTGTTACGATAGATATAAATACGTTTATGGTTACTATATGGAAGAATATCATTTTGACAGCCACGGCACGCTTCTGCCACACTCAATGTCTGTAGATATAAAAGGCCTGGAGCAGACCGGATGCGTATGCGTGACATCGACGTAACCACGTCGTTGTCACGCGCCCGCTTACGACGTAACCCAATGTCACACCGAGCTACGGATACGTCTACCCTGACGCTTACGCAATAGAGCTGTGAACGCAACGCATGCCTCGTGCCCGGCTCCAGCAACCATATTACTGTTTTTGAAGGTGTTGTGCACTATGTGTTACGAAGATTGGGTATATGGAGTTCATCTGTTCTAGTAATTCATCTGTCGAGGAAGAAGCTATATTACTTCTATTGTGCCAGAATACTTCTGCTTGCCAGACACACTTTTACAGCCGTGTTGGCTAAGTGGGAGCATACTCGACTTTCATTCCGAAGGTTGTGGGTTCAAACCCCGCCGCGCACCACTGATTTTTCTTCTTGGAAAAATATGTGTGCTGTAAAAAACACGTGCTCTAACGGTGAACGCAAAACATCGTGAGGATACCGGCATGTTCTGAGAACTTTGAAAAGTTTGAAGGACATTTGTCATTCACCAACCCGCACTTGGCCAGCGTGGTGAATTAAGGCCTAATCTCTCTCGTTAAGAGAGAAGTCCCTGTGTCCCAGCAGTGGGAACGCGAATAAATTATGACTTCTGCTTGTCCAAAAAAAATGGGTCCATGATATAAATGAACGGAATGTACCTATATACAATGATTTGACTGTATAAACATTCATATTTATGCACAATTTCAATAAGTTTTTCTTTTTTATCGCTATTAATTACTAATCAAAACAAAATAAAAATCACTTTTTCTATATTAATAATTTCGTGCAGGGAAACGAAACATAAAAAAATATTGATTCTGAGTCGACAACATATATCCGGAAAATTCGTATTATGGAGAATTTCGTTAAATTCCGACTGTAAAAATACAAATAATAAACAAACCGCCATTTTTGGTGTCAACAAACACGTCCCGTTTCCATAGATACAGATACGTACGCCTTCATTTTGTAATAAAATACAACTGACAGTAATTTCGCACGCACTGCAAAGGTACGTGCGTGTTCAAATATGTTCGGTGTGACGTCCATAATGGCGCGCCATTGAATACAACGTCATCAATGCGACGTTGCCGCTCTGTTCTGCGTAAGGCATGGCGTAAGTCACGCAGCCTGTTTGTGTCATGGGAGCTGCATTGCGTAGGGCTACACATGACGTCTATGCGCACGTCTACGTCACGCAAGCGGTGTGTCCTGTCACATACATTCCCATACATTACAACTCAGTGGTACGTGCACGTCTACCCTTACGTGTACATATACGCATCCGGTCTGCTCGAGGCTTAAAACCGTTCGTAGTGTGGTTCTTCTGTCACCGTAGATTCCAGTCGAACAAAAATTTTACGAAAGTGTTCATACATGCGAACCATCTACATCAAAAAATAAAAATCACCAAGAATGCAAAAAGAAGGTCTGCGAAAGTTATGAATCGGTACAACAAATTTTTGAAGATGTTTTTAGTCAAGATATAGATATAGCTGAAGACTCAGATGATTGTACGAGATGCCATCATTTGAAAATAAAAAAAAGGCCATTATATAGAACACGAAAACAGTTCTTGGAGGTAAAATCGACTTCTTTTAAAACACTACAAGACGTCGAGATACCAAAAATTTTGACACAACAATTTTTAAATATAACGTAAATTAGCGGAATCGGCGTCATATTTGCCGTTATTACCAGCAAATCGCATATTACGAGGATGGACTGAAATTATGTCTAGTGTGCCTAGACATGATTGCAGTCCAATAACACTCACCGCAATAAATAAATTTGAAGAGTATTTTAATAAACAATGGATATCTAATTCATTTCTGGGCGAAATCGGGCCAATCAGAGACATCGCACTAATAATGCGTTAGAAGGGTGGCATTCCCGGCTAAATAAGAGGAGGGCCAAGCCAAATTTATTTCAATTTATTTATTTACTGAGAAAAGAAGCAAATTACCAGGAATCAAAAGCAAAGGATTTGCTCTTCCAAAGCATAAAAAGAAGGAAATGTGACAAAGTATAAAGAAATGTTAATACAACTAGAGAATGAAGAAATAAATAATATACATTTCTTGAAGTGTATTTATTATAAAGTTGAAGCGAAGATTCAATAATTATAATAATTAGATGTTCTTCACATTTCTGAACTATATGTATGGATACTGTATACTTAGACCAGTGCAGTTAGCTTCAAAAATGGTCAAATAAGGAAAAAAATAGTAGTAGAATGAAACCCATTAGAAAAGGAGGGGAATATGATAAAAATGAAAGGAAAAATAAATTACGGTCGATCTGAGTTCGGGAAGTGGGAGGGGGTGGGCTTTTAAGGGGAGAAAATGGTTTATCTCGATTTGCGGTGAAACTACAAGTCCTATGAAAAAAAGTTATATGGCAAAGTTGTAGGTAATATAAAGATCTACAACTTTTAATTCATAAGTTTTTTACATAACCTCAAAACTTATGTGAAAAATTCAAATAACCAAGTTTTTGGTTTTTTTATTTATCTTTTTCAAAAATTGTTATTTTTCTACGAAATTTGGTGAAAACTTACCTATTTATGTCCCAAATACACTGTGATTTATTTGATTGAAAATATTATTGTTTTCACCTTATTTTGACTTAATTTTCAAAAATATAGACTCATTTTCAATCGAAAATTCACGTGTCAAAATATTAGCTTTTTTATAAAAATCGTTATGCTTTATGTTCATTGAAATCTTTATTTTCTGATAATTAAAAAAAATATATACATTACGATAGTAAATATTCTCAGAAAATGCACAAAACCGAAACAAAAATTTGTATCATTAGGTACAATTGCATCATAAAAATATGATTTTGTCTTTTCAGACTATATAATAATAATTATTATATAATAATCTGTTTGTATAATGTGCAATAAGTCGGATTATAAGCAATTATATGAAATAAAAATTGCAAAAATCACATTTTTATGATACAATTGTACATAATGATACAAATTTTGTTTCGGTGTTTTGCATTTTCTGAGATAATTTACTATAGTAATGTATATATTTTTCTTAACCATCAGAAAATAGAGATTTTAATGAACAAACAGCATACCAATTTTTATAAAAAAGCTAATATTTTGACACGTGAATTTTCGATTGAAAATTGGTCTTTTTTTTTAGTAATTAAGTCAAAATAAGGTGTAAAAATTAATATTTTTAATCAAATAAATTATAGTGGATTTAGAACATAAATAGGTAAGTTTTCACCAAATTTCGTAGAAAATAAAATGTTTTTGAAAAAGATAGAAATAAAAAACCAAAAACTTAGTTATTTGAATTTTTCACATACATTTTGACGTTATGTAAAAAAGTTGTGAATTAAAAGTTGTAGATCGTTTTATTACCTACAACTTTGCCATATAACTTTTTTTCATAGGACTTGTAGTTTCACCGCAAATCGAGATAAACCATTTTCTCCCCTTAAAAGCCCACCCCCTCCCACTTCCCGAACTCAGATCGACCGTAATTTATTTTTCCTTTAATTTTTATCATATTCCCCTCCTTTTCTAATGGGTTTCATTCTACTACTATTTTTTTCCTTGTAAAATATTAAAAACCCTGGTCTAACTGGCCTGTATGAATAAACATATTGAATGACATTTAAAAGTCATTTGTCCTATTAATCAAATCTTTACTTGCAATCAACAACTTATCTACCTAGTAAACATGCAGTCCAGTGAAATAAAACAAATGGAATTTATTCCGACAAAGCGTGGAGGCATTAAACTGCTCTGTGAAGGACGACAATTCCACCGGAGAAAAGTATACACTGATGGAAACACATTTTTCCAGTGCTATAGCTTTAAGGGATGTGCAGGCAATATTATACTTACCAGAGAAAACATCGTTATAAAAGAAAAACCATATAACTCTCTCTGAATGTCGACCAGAGACGGCAAAAATTGAAATTTTGAAGAAAGTTCATGATTTAAAAACAAAAATTTGCTCAAATACCGAACCTATACAAAAATAATTTGAAAATATGCTTTGCCAGCTTCAAGACGATGGCGTTTATTTAGTTGCTGATTTGCCAAAATTCAATAATATGAAAAGTGGTTCGTACAAGACAAGAAACAAGAACTTGGGTGTGTCAAAATTACATTTTCAGTTGCCTTCAGAAGTAACAGTGCCAAAAAAGTTTGAATCTTTACTATTTATGACACGACGAGGATTTTAGTATTTTGCTGTGCTGATCTAAATAATATCTTACAACGATTCGAACACTTTTTTTAGATAGTACCTTTAAGTCATGCCCGCCACCATTCTCCCAAGTATATTCCATCCATGGTTACAGTACAACTTTAAACAAAGTCGTTCCTCTATTTTATGCCTTTATGCACAGTAAAAATGTGAAGACATACGAAATATTACTAAAATTAATTAAAAGTCGGTTGCCTGCATGGTACCCCAAAAAAGTCACGATTGATTATGAAAAGTCTGCAATAAGGGCGATTTAAAATGTGTTTCCTAAAACTATTATAAAAGGATGTTTTTTTTCCATTTTAGTAATAGCCTGTTTAAGAAAGCCCGGGCATTGGGAATAAAGTCCAGAGTCCAAAGACGACATGTAGCTAGATGTGCTGGCTTGGTTCGTTTGCCTTTAAAATATATAATGTCAGGCTACCAATATATAATGAAAAAAAAAACACCCAAGTCCGAAAATGTACAAAAGTTTAACTCCTACCATCAATCAGAATTGGTTAAGCGACATAGTATTTATAAAAAAAATGGTGTTGTTATCAAGAGGAAATAAGAACAACAAATGATGTTAAATAAATACGTGGGGCGTAAAAATCCATCTCTGGCACAAGTTTTGGAAATATTAGTAAAAGAAACGAAGATCCGTATGTGTAGCAAGAGTATTAAATCCAAAAATTACGAAGAAATTGACATCGAAATTAATTCTGCCATCGAGGAATTGGAAACAAATATTATAACTGTTGGGCATTGCCTGGAACTTATTGCCCCTTAAGGGGGTGATAGACACGCGAGTAAGTTCGCGTACTTTTGGCTCGACGACCTTTTTCGCTCGTGTGTCACCGTAAGTACGCGTACTTTAAAACCGCCGAGTAAGTTCGTCGGCGATCCGTCCGGTTTGAAATCTTGCTCGTAGCTCGTCTTGGCTCGTACGTGTGGCAACACTGCGAGCCGCGAGCCGCCATTTTGTTTCGCCAGTCTATGAACGCGCGCGCTTATTTAAATTGCAATTTTTGTTAATTTTGATTCAGAAATTTCTCAAAATGTGTGATTTTCGAACTTATTCTTATGAACTGCTAACCGAATTTATAGAAGCTTTCCAAAATAACCCTTGTCTTTGGAAAATTAGAAGCAACGATTACAAAGACAAAAATTTTAAGCTTCATACAATAATTTATTAGAAATTATACGGAAGGTAGAAAGAAATGCTACGATTGAGAACGTCAAGAAAAAAATTAATTCAATAAGGGTTCCGAAAAGAACATAAAAAAGTGCAAGATAGCAAGAGGACAGGTTCAGGAACTGACCAATATGTAATACCAAAATTATGGTATTACAGTCAGCTTGATTTTCTCAAAGATCAAGGCCAAGGTAAGTTTAATTATTTATTAAAGAATTTCTCTACCTATACACTATTATATTATACGTGCGTCAAATAGAGTACCTACATATTATAGCACTTTGTTTCATTACGATAATGACATTGTGATATTGAACATTAAAACCAAAAGTAAATTTAGAGGGTTTTTATTTAATTACAGGTGAACAATCAACTGACAATATAGACAGCAGCGAACAGGAGACAACTAATGATAATGAAAATACATTTGATGCTGAACACAGTGAAAATGATACCCAAGTAAAAATACTATTATTATATCATTCTTTGTTGCCATGACACTGCACCACTAGTACTAAAGTAGGTTAGGTAAGTAGGTTAGTAGGGTAGGTTTCATACTTTTCGCTGATAATTTTTGCATTTTGAGTGGGGTTACGACTATGTGTTTGTTGTAGTGACTGTAATTCTCCATTTTGTGGACTCAGCCCCAATTTAATAGTTCCATTTTCGTGATTTTCACTATCAAAGTGCTGATGTGGACTGTAAGTTTGTCTTACTTTTTTCCTTAAAAAATTGTGCAATACACAACATGCCAAACCTATTTTGTTAATTGTTGTTATTAGTTACAAATATTGTGCACACTGGTAAGTTTCACGTGTGTCACTAACGTCGAGCCGAGTAAGTTGGCGATCTTAAAATCCGCGTACTTCAAGTTCGTACGTCTATCACCCACTTTATAAGTTTTAGTTTAAAGTACCTATACATTCAATTTTGTTTATTTACAATGAGTTTAATTCTGTTAATAATAATTTCGTTAATGAAAAGTGTGTTTTCTCCTCTATATTTTACTAACTGGTTACGAAAGACAGCTATGAAAGTGGACAAAATTTTCTTAATTAATAATCAGGTTTGAAAATGGAAAAAAAGTCTCCTTTCGTAGCTGGTTATGAAACTTGGTTATGAAAAGGACAATGTTATTTCTGTTTTCGAAGCTGGTTATGAAAAAAAGAAAAAAATCCGTGTTCATAGCAGGTTATGAAAGATCAGTTACAAAAGTGGACCAAACCGCACGCCTTTGAACAATTTGTCATGTTGACTGCCCAGTCCCTAAATCGTAAATATTAAGTATTTTTCGAAAAAATATAGCAAATCGGATTGTGTTTATTGCTTCTTTGTATTGTTTACATCTTTAATCTCATCTCATCTTTGTTTTAAAGTTTTAAAGCAATTTTATAGGCTATGTTACTGTTTGGCGGATACCAATTCTACAGATATGGTATTTATAAAGACCAGTTGTTGGCGATCCAAAAAATATAATAATGAAAATCTTAAATACAACGGATATGTGCCCTTAACAGAAAATCAGAAGTATGTAGAGTAATGTTATATGTATATTATGAGACACTGACGAAACGTTCATGAACTATGTCCTACATATTTTAGATTGAAGACCAAACTAAAAAAGTTAGCGGTAAGCACACCTGCAAACTGGATAAAATTCGGGTTCCTTCCCGTTGTCCCTGGTGACCACGTCCCCGGTCACCGGGGACAACGGGAATTATATTAAACAAATTAAAATAGTTCCCGCTGTCCCCGGTGTTCTTATTAAATAAAATCATTTAAAATATTTCCCGATGTCACCGTTATTATTATAAATAAAACAGTTTCAAAGGTCTAAAGACAACATTACTTTATTTGTAGTGCTTTTGCTATGTGTTTATCTTATATTCAAAAACTGATAAAGATGCGCTTGCGACGCGATACAGTACAATGGCACGGACTTGCAGTAAGAAACAAAAGCACTGATAACATTGTTTTGTTTGCGAAGCTGTTATTGGCTATTCCAAACCCCACTCCAGAATACCAATTTGAAAAAAAGGGCTAGTTACTGGAGCTACCTGGCATTCATTAAGTGAAATATAGTTGTTAAATGGAGATAAAAAATTTGAATTAGAAATAAAAAGTTTAGTTCAAAATAGTGTTAGTTGTGCATAACAAAATAATCTTATTTGAACTCTATTGCGTATTTATTATGATTGCTGTACCAGTAATTATTATATACTTTTTTTTTTCCTACATCGGGATGCCAACTCTTACAGTACTAAAGCAACCCAATTGCCAACACAACGTAAGCAGTATTCCATTGACAAAGATAAATTTATTATGGATTGCCAAAAGAAACTGATAAATGGTGAAATAACTGTAGGTCATTTCCTTGAGATAATGCGCTAAAATGATTTTTTAATGATATTTCTATCATTTTTAATTTAAATTATAATCGATATTTAAATCCGATATAATGGAAAATAATACTCCTATATTTTAAGTTTGATTCTGTGATAACAATCGTGATATTTTTTACATTATAATAGATATTTTTTAATAGTATTTAAATTCGGTTTAAGGTATAATACTCTAATAATAAGATTGATTCTGTGATAATAGTTGTAATATTTTTGTTAACTTAAACTGGTTGGTAGTTAAAGAAATCTTTTTTGACATTTATTTAAAATAATGCTGATCCTGTGATATTTGAAGGAGGTAATAGTAATGCTGAAAAATTCTAATTTTGTGATGTTTGTGTAACGTTTATAATGCATACTCGTTCTTTTTTTGTGTACCTACTCTCATTTTGTGTAATTTATTTATTGTTTATTAAAATTTATGAATGTTTATGTTTAAGTTGATTCTGTGATATTAATTAATGAATACTTACCGGACACCGCAAACTGATACTTTATGTTGATTTATTTATAATATTATAATTTAAATGATTTTTAAATAATGATGGTTTTATTTTCTTTCCAAACGTCAATTAATTCCAATTCCAGCTTCACCGGAGACAACGGGAATGAATATTTTTTGCGTGCCGTTGTCCCCGGCCCGGGGATACGGTCACCGGGGACAACGGGAAGGAACCAAAATTCGGAATGAAATTGACATATTTCTTGACAAATATGTCGAGCAGGCTGCCCGAGGAACGGAAGCTGCTCCGAGTGTCTATATAATTTAGATTAAGATTAGCTATTGCAGAATCAGGGTTATACTTAGCATCATCAACCTGACAATGACAACCTGTCCCTACTTTCGATCAGAAAAAAAGAGATATATATCGAAAAATAAGATCGACGGTAAGTCAAAACGATACGTTATGACGTTGAGGTACTCTCACAATTTAAACATTTTTTATTGGCAGATTACTACGATGACACAATAAAATTTTTAGTATTTTGTAGTCAATATGCACAATCACAAATGAAATCTATAAAACGCTTTTATATGGATGGTACCTGCAAAGCATCTCCTGTACCAATTCCACAGCTATACAGCATACACGGAGACTTGGCAGTGGCAAAAAAGTACTAATGTAGTTTCCTAGACATATAATAATAATAATGTTTATGTCACACAAAAATGTTAAGGAATAAACTTTAGGATTTCAATCAATAAAAACACAGCTTCCCGAGTGGGAACCAAATGATATTCATGTTGACTATGAGATTTCTGCCATAAAAGCGTTATTGAAAATATTTAAATATGTGAATTTAAATGTTTGTTACTATCATTTTTCGCTTTCGTCCGCCATGGTTATCGAGGTTTGGTAATCAGTTACCTATGAAGAAATTTTGCTCTTTCCTGGTAATCCAGTTACAAACGAAGATTTTAACATAATGAAACTTGTTCTTTTTTGAAGTGGTATCTAGCAAAATCAGTCAAAAGTTTGAAGCTAAGCACTGAGAATGAAATAATAAAAGAAACGGTACATCATAATTGCTGCTGCGAAGACGTGGGTGAAAATATTTTTCGGGAAAGATTAAATAAACTGAAACAAAAAACGTGTTGCAACTTTGAACCCATTAAAAAATTATACAACAGAATGGTTTGTGATATGAAAGATGAAGGGGTCGCCTTACTACTCAAAATACCAAGCTTTAAAAACATAAAAACCGGTCTGTACAATGAACGCAATAAGGTTATTGGTGCTCCTAAATTGCGCTATCATCCCTGTGGTGTGAATGCTGTGAAGTGGTTGTACCAAAAAAATTCGTTAATTTTCTCCTCGCGGATTACCAGGAGGATTGGTTACGAAAAAATTACGAAAGTAGAAAGAAAAATCTTTGTTTGTAACTGGATTACCAGGAAAGAGCAAAATTCCATGGCGGACGAAAGGCATTTTTCGTAATGCTTTGGACAGAAAAGCAAAGTCAATTGCCTTGAAATCGAGGAATTACAGGCGTATCGTTAGTTTGTGTTCTGTTTTGCCATTTCTGCCAATACACGAAATAAAGAGCATACAGGCGACTGACATAACTAGGACCGCGGTCCCAGTTACCTGATCACATTTTTGAATCAGTCGACTGGGACCATAAACCTAATTTGCTTTAATGTACAGTTAACAGAAAAATCAAGTTACCATAACTCAGGATTTATTTTATATTAATTTTATTTAGTAGGAAGTAATGAACATTTTGTAAATATTGTTCGCTTTTACCTGACAAGAAGATGTCTACATATGAAGATCTTTTTGTAATGATAAAAAGCCAATTACCTGAATGGGACCCCACTATAGTCACCATGGATTTTGAAATGCCAGCAATGACAGCGCTACGAAATGTTTTTGGTCCAGGCCACGTGGTTCGACTGCTTGGTTCGATCAATCGGACCACATAAACTTTTTTTTCCAGTTGGTTCGACTTTAGAGTATTACTAGTCGAACTACTAAACGCCAGGACCACGTGGTTCGACTCCATAGTCGAACCACGAGGACCAGTTCACCTGGTTCGATTTATTGAAATATTATGGAATCGCAAGTTTTCATAGTCCGACTACCGACCTCTGTTCAATAATATCTCCTTAGAAAGTAACAATTCAATGTCAATGATAATGTCTACCTAATTGATCAGATATTTTCCTTGGGCATTGATTCAATCTGTATTGAATATAATTAGGTCTCAAGACGAATTATTTTTTTATTGGTGATAGACCCTTGCTTGACCACAATCTCACCTGATGGAAAGTGTCGATGTGGCCGAAGATGGATCGCAAGGGTCTAGAAGGTACCTATTCACTCTTGTCTTGAAGAGACCCAGATTGTAAGTTTCAGGAAAAACAGCAGCAAACAATCTTTTTTCTGACTATTAGTATAACTTCGTGCGATGTTATTTATGCCCATTTTTCTTTAACAGGATTCTCTGATTACTAATACAAACGTACATTCCTGTGTGCCTGATTTCAATAAAAATGACATCGACAAACAGCTGTATTTCATGAAAAAGACTGCATCAGAGAGCTTATCATTAATTAAAAGTATTAACAACGATCGCGTAATACCTCTAAAGGACTCTGGCATAGATTTAATATCTGCAATACCTACTTATACTACTGTAAAAAGTAGTCTTTTTAATAACCGAAAAAATGGACACAATGTACAGAAGTTAATTTTTGAAGACTCTACAAACGTAGAGGTTCCGCCGGAATTTGAAGAGTTTGTGTTGGGGGACTACTGCCACGATGAAACGCGCATCATTGCATTTTGTTCCGAAGAAGCGTGAACGAAGATACCCACTATTAAAGTTTTTTTCGGAGACGGAACATTTCACAGCTGCCCGCCGCCGCATGGTGATGTGGGTTCTTCCCTGAATAGCATAAACGTAGTCCCATTGATTTACGTACTGATGTCTAACCGAAAAACTGAAAGCTATATAGCATTGCTAGAGATGATTTTATCACAGTTACCTGGATTCAATCCTATACGATTTATGACCGACTACGAGGCTGCAACAATGAAGGCTATAGAAACAGTTTTGCCACACACTGTAGTCAAAGGCTGCTTCTATCATTATGCGAAAGCTCTGTGGAGATATGCGCATAAGTGTAAAATCACGAAGGCTCAAAGCCAGAAGAGAATTGTAGCTGTGTCCACAATGTTAGCATTAATCTCAAGAATACGTGATTCGATTAATCGAGAAATCGGATCGAACTATCAGGAATCTCAAGAAGACGTGGTTCGATTAATCGAACTAACTGGAAAAAAAAGTTCACGTGGTCCGATTGATCGAACCATGCAGTCGAACCACGTGGCCTGGACCATGTTTTTCCACGTGTGAAAATAGTGGGTTGTGGTTTTCATTTTAAACGAAGCTTGTATAGGAAAGCGAAAAAATAGGTGTCCTAAACTGATAACTATGTTGTTTTGTGTTTTTATATTTGTTGATTTTTAATTGTTTAAATAATAGTGTTTCTTGTTTAAAGCTAAGAACACTTAGGCTTATTATATTACTGTGATTGTTTAATGATTTTTATTTGTTTATAGTGATGGTACTTTAGTTATAGAGTATATTTGTATTTGTAACGTAGTAATATAAGAGATACCTAAATCGATGCGAAGACAGATTTTTAAATTCCTATTATTAGGTTGTGTTAGAACTCAATGTTATTTATTATATTTTTGCACAATAAGACATAATGCCAACTGTACTTTAAACAATAGATTTGTGGTTAAAATTACGAGTGGTCACACTCGCCCAACGAAATAAACAAGAAAAATCTAATCAGGTAACTGGGACCGCGGTCTCAGTTTTGTAGTGGGCCCAGTCGCCTGTATCTTTGAAATAAACAATGATTGGCAATATATTATGTCAAACGAAATGCTTTCTCATGATGATAAAATTACAAAATTTAAAACTTATTTCCAAAAACAAATGGATGATGGCTAATTTTATCGAGAAACGGTGCGTAATTTTTTACTAACATCATCGAACAAAAAATGTGGTCGAAGCGTGGAATTTTACGGTCCTAATAATTAATAAAAATCCAAGTATGTTGCAAATATTAAAAGCCGAACAGCTGAAAAGATTTGGAAAATCCATTTCTGGAAGAAGTAAAGGAAACATAGAAAAAGATAAGTTAATTAAAGAAACGAATACCTATGTATTTTTGAGTTCTTACCCAGAGTCCACCTCCCTGAACCGTAAATTTAATGCATACGTAAATTTAATGCATTTTAGTATAGTTAGCGTGAAAATACTTAATGTTTTATTGTAACAAGGCTTAAGTTAATCCAGTTCAAACACAAATAATTATACGTAGGTACTTACAATTATTTTACTGATACTATGCCATACCGCTACACAAATGTGAGTATTAGTGTTAGGTATTTCCATGTTTCTTTTTCAAGTGCGACCACTTGTTTTATGGCACGGACATAGATGCACAAGCATCCGGAGCTTTAAGATATTCGTGAAAGTTGTGAATTTTTGTGAAGTTACTTGCAAATCAAAAATTATCCGAGACCACAAGGTGAGTTGCATTTATGTTTCATATATTTGACAAATTTTAACGAAAAATATATATAAAGTGAAAAACACTAACAAACCTGTTCAAAAATGTTGGAAACTGATGGCAATTTCAATCTATTCTATTTAATGATCAATAATAATATTTTGGTGATGCCACTTTCGACTGTAACTGTTGTCCAAACCCTTACTTACCCTTGTTATCAATTGCTTATAGTACACGGTGAGACAGGTGATATTACACAAACAGCAAAGGTTCCTTCACGAGTGACTCGTGGTCCCCCCAAGATCTTCCCCTGGGGGGACGACAAGGAATTTGCCGTTTACTCGTTGTCCCCCCAACTCCACCCACCACCAGAAATGAAGCAATGAGATATGTAATTAGCTCAATAGATACTCGTAGTTATCGGCTTAGATACTTATTACGGCCTCCTAGTTACTGGTCATCTGGAACGATTTCTGTCAATTATGTTTTATTAAATTTATTTGCATAGAGAGATTGAAGGATACAAACATTAATTTGGATAAGCTCTAAATATGGACGAAAAAGTCACAATCCTACAGCGAAAAAATGGTATGGTTTTATTATTTCATGGACATCAATATTACCGGCATAAAGTCTACAAAAATAAAATGGTCAATTGGACATGTTGCAACAAGACTGCGAAATAATGTTCGGGATTTTTACAAATAATAGTTAGACTATACGTATCTGAACTACTTATACGTATTGTTACATTTATGGAGAATTGCAAATAGTATCGCCTTTAAAAAAACATATTGGCAGTTTCGATGTGGAATGTTAGTATGCCTTAGTTATACAATATTACGCTATTAGAAATTGTGCGTATCGTCGAACACAAAACACCACCTGAATTTAACTGCAATTCAGATGATGCAAAAAATTAACTTGCAATTAATATAAATCATATGAAAAATGAGGCATCGACTTCATTTGAACCCATGCCTAAAATATATGACAAACATATTAACTCCATTGAAAAAGAAAGAACTTAAAACAAGGATACCCGAATTTCAAAGTGTTGTGTTGTCTGTACCAATGTAGAAAAAATGCAATGGACGTTACCAAAACTGTTTTTAAATGTTTATGCGAAGTGGAAGTACCACTGCAATTTCGGACAATGCTTGTTGCTGACTACATTAATGAAGAAACCAGGATCTTAATGTTTTGCAATGAAGAACCACTGTGTTTACTACCGAATATAAAGGAATATTTTGTAGACTCAACTTTTAAAAGTACTCCACGTCCATTTAATCAACTACTATCCATTTACGGAGATATTGGAAGCACATCCAAGACGAGACGTGTCATGTCGTTCCAATATTTTACGCTTTAATGAGCGACAAAAGAAAGCTCCTACCATGCAATATTCGATATATTAAATACAAATTATTATTTATAGAATTTTGCCTTTTATTTTTTGATGTAAATGTACAATAACCACTCCCCTACATACTTATTCTTTGATTTTTTCATTCATCGGTAGTTCCGCAACGTGTAACAGAAATAAGTAACCGTACCATGTACATACATACCACATTGCCTCATTCCTTAATTTATGGTCAAGTGTGAGTCGGGGGGACAACGAGTTAACGCAAATTCCTCGTCATCGTCCCAACATCGGAACTTCTTGGGGGGACCACGAGTCTCGAGAAATAAACATTACGAGCATAACAGTATTTGTACTATTTCATTCATCTCATTGTCTGTTACTTACCGGTCTGTTTGTATGTATTAAAACATTCTGACCTCGTTGGTCGGCTCTATAATGAAACTAAAATATTGAGAAAAGTTCACATAGTCCGATTGATCGAACTATCAGGAATCTCAAGAAGACGTAGTTCGATTAATCGAATCAACTGGAAAAAAAATTCACGTAGTCCGTTTGATCGAACCATGCGGTCGAACCACGTGGCCTGGACCAAAATTAAGAGAAATTTTGTGCGTTTTCGGTGAACGTCACAAGACAAGATTCAAATTTGAAATGAAGGTAAATACTTCTTTATTGAGACTTATTGAAACTATAAATGTACATTGAAAATGACGAAGATATAATATACTATCAACAACAACTTCTAAAATACGAAATAACGGTTGGCTACCACTTTAGAAAATTTGCGTAAAACAAGTTTTTTTATCCAAATTTATGGTACTTTTTTTGAGATTGAAATGCTTAAATATCGGACTAAAAGCTCAGAAGTCTGATGATCTGTATTGATGAGCATCATCGGACTGATGAGACTTTTGAGTCTCATCAGTCCGATCATCGGCCTAAATCATCGGACTTCTGATACTAGACCGATAAATGAGGTAACGATGCAAAAAAAAAATCAAATGGGTTCGGTGTGTAAGTGTATGTGTGTGTTTGGTGAAGATTGATGTAAAAATTATGATTATTCATAAAAATATTGAACGAAGAATTTCCATATCTCTTTATAACCAATCCAATCGACCGACACGCTGACAGGGCTTATGTGATAAGTAATATTAGTTATTTGACCCGATGAGATGGTGATATATCTGAGGATCAGTTGCCGTACCGTTCTTTTCATCATACGAATTACAAACGTAATTCGTAAAGAAACCGTAATAAATGTTTGTGTAAAATACGATATATTGTCTAAGTACATTAAACTAGTTAAAGGATTCCACATTATGTACACAGTACAGATACAGAAATACAGTTAAGCACATCAAAATGTTCAACTAACAGACACGACATCAAAAGCTACAAGTACACGAAGCATAAAGAAAAAAAATATGGGGAGTTAAAGTTTACCTAAATTATTGTAAGAATTATTTCTAGATCTCGTATAACCTTTGAAATGCCTAAAATGTTATAATATTTAATTATATTTTTTTTTTCTAATCTTAACTATTATAAGTTTTCGTTACCATAAATCCACCTTGCCTTCAATCATAATACTGGAAGTGGTAAAGAATGTCCAAAGAAATGTGTTGTTCCCAAAATCTGGATGAGTAAAGACGAGTGGAGATAAAAAGCTATGCACCTTGCCTTCAATCATAATACTGGAAGTGGTAAAGAATGTCCAAAGAAATGTGTTGTTCCCAAAATCTGGATGAGTATAAGACGAGTGGAGATAAACAAAGACACGCACCTTGCCTTCAATCATAATACTGGAAGTGGTAATGAATGTCCAAAGGAATGGGTTGTTCCCAAAATCTGGATGAGTTTAAGACGAGTGGAGATAACCAAAGCTAGAATACACGCGGTATGAGCTCCGCGTGTGTTCTAGCTGTCTGCGGTTGTGCAGAGGCTCGCCAAGTCGGAGAGCCTTTCGGACGCAGGGCCGGATTTGGGGGAGGGCAAACGGCGCGAAAGCCCCGGGCCTCCACAAACGGGTGGCCCCCACAATAATGACATCAAACTTTCCCCCCCCAAAGTCTTTAAAAAATATCTAAAATTTAATTTCTGGTATTTCTTGTTTACGATAATATTTATATGTGTTTGTTGTATATACTAAGACAATCTACTTGGATTCACAATAAATGATTGATTGAAAAACTCGACATAAAAAAATTATTCATATCATTTACCTTGCCTTCTATCGTAATACTGGAAGTGGTAAAGAATGTCGAAATAAATGGGTTATTCCCAAAATCTGGATGAGTTTAAGACGAGTGGAGATAACCAAAGCTATGCACCTTCCCTTCAATCATAATACTGGAAGTGGTAAAGAATGTCCAAAGAAATGTGTTGTTCCCAAAATCTGGATGAGTTTAAGACGAGTGGAGATAAACAAAGATGCACCTTGCCTTCAATCATAATACTGGAAGTGGTAAAGAATGTCCAAAGGAATGGGTTGTTCCCAAAATCTGGATGAGTTTAAGACGAGTGGAGATAACCAAAGCTAGAATACACGCGGTGTGAGCTCCGCGTGTGTTCTAGCTGTCTGCGGTTGTGCAGAGGCTCGCCAAGTCGGAGATCCTTTCGGACGCAGGGCCGGATTTGGGGGAGGGCAAACGGCGCGAAAGCCCCGGGCCTCCACAAACGGGTGGCCCCCACAATAATGACATCAAACTTTTTCCCCCCAAAGTCTTTAATAAATATCTAAAATTTAATTTCTGGTATTTCTTGTTTACGATAATATTTATATGTGTTTGTTGAATACTAAGCCAATCTACTTGGATTCACAATAAATGATTTATTGAAAAACCCGACATAAAAAAAAATATTCATTTCATTTAGGAAATAATTTGAGGAATAGCTGCTTTGTTGCCCCGAGGCTCCAGACCTCTAAATCCGGCCCTGTCCGGTCGTGTTGGGCCTCGCGCTCTACAACAATCTACCTGAGACAGGCTCAGTCAGTGTCAGTGGCGCCATAGTGTAGTCTATTATGAAAGTACTAATTTAATTTTTAGATCATTTGCAGAAAAAAAGTTTTTTAATCAAGTATGTCCGTGTTCCACAAGCGCGGGCACAGCTAGTACGCTATTATACTGTCAACTAATATCTAATGATAAAACTAACTGTAATTTATAAAATGGATTTTGATAACTTGACAATATCATCATAGCGAATTTATTTGTTACGCGTTTGTGAGACGGAGCTAATCGGTGCTAATCACTGTCTCACTCGCACGTACTCGCGTCTCATTCTAAGATTGTCAACGGTTAGTAAAACTACCGAAGACATTTTTTCCTATGAAAATCTGAAAATGCATATTCGTGAAAACTTTCTAAGGCGTTGTATTCTGTTCGCTGTGGCCAACACTCACGCCTCGGCTTTCATAAACTTATTATTGGGCATCCTCGGAGCTGGATGTTGCTATGTGAATTATCCAGCAATATTTATTTTATACTAGCCGCCCCGCCGGCCTGCCCACCTGCAGTTACGCCCTCTTTATTTCCATGTTTTCTCAACTTTTAAACCTTTCCTGGGCTACTACAACTACTTAACACCGAAAGCACCCAAATCGGCCCAGCTGTTCTTTAGTTATAAAATTACAAGAACAGTGGCATTGATTAAAAAAAATAGATTTATTTATCAGTAAAATTTTAAACAATTTTTTTTTCAGGTAACCGTTAGTGTAACCAGACTTAGGAACGTATAATTTTGGTTTTTAGATTAAATTTTATTTATACTTTCGTAAGAATTTTTTCGTAAAAGACGTATCGTAGGAAAGTGTTTTTTACTTCCCACGATTGGACAAAGGCCAGAAAAAAAAATAAGTAAGTTAAAAATATACAATATCATTTAAACATGAAATGTAAATTTTAATAAACCTATCAATATTACGTTCGTATAAACGCTCACCAACAAACATGTAAAGACAATTCTAATAATATACGTAAATGTAATAATGCATCGTGCATACATTTCTACGTATTTTGCAATCTAAAGCGGTCTACACACCAAAGCCGGCGGCCCGGCGGCACAGCCCGGGGTTGCGGGCCCAACCCGCCGGCCTTATTTTGTACAATCATGGTACAAAATAAGGCCGCCGGGCTGTGCCGCCGGGCCGCCGGCTTTGGTGTGTAGACCGCTTTAGAGCCCAACCTTCGCTTACAAGACAATTGAACCTACCGTATAATTTTCCTAATAAAAACAATTGACGGAAATCTGAGATCTTACATGCAAGTGATTTGCAAACCTTCTCCAATTTACATGACTTCGATCTTACGATATGTCGATAAATATGAAATAATATAAAGTAGAAACAAACCAAAACAAAAAGGAATGCACATAATAACATTTCCAAAGCAGACTACGCAAGCACTAAATATAAGAAAATATTTAAGAGCCCGGCGTCAGAAGAATTGCCCATACAAACGTAATTCCAAAATTATTTGTAATTCGACCATATTTCCACGATATTATTGTATTAATTATTTAAATAGTATTTATCTAGGTACCTATATAGTTTTTTTTTTACAAAATATTTTAAAAATAAATTCGTTTTAAATTAGTATTCAGTAAAAAAAACTATATAGGTACCTATATAGGACAATAATATCGTGGAAATATGCTCGAATTACAAATAATTTTGGTATTAAGTTTGTATGGGCAATTTGTCTGACGCCGGCCTCTTAAGAAAAGTTTCCAGATGTCAGCGTAACTTAAAGCCCTTGAGTGGGATTCGAACCCACGCTTCCCATGTTAGGCAATAATTCACTTGCAATAATAAGTTGCACTTAAATCCGTCCTTTTTCCTAAACTATTTTCTAATATTTATAAATCTAAGAGATAGATTCACTTTAAGATTCGCAAGAACTGTCCCTTTAGTTTACAACGCAACAAAAACCGATTTATTAGAATGAAATGAACAAAGGAAGTTCACTGTCGATTGGTAACTAACCGTTTTCTGATTTCTCATGCGCTAAGCAGATGGAATCGCAAATATTATAGAACTGTAATAGAGGCAACAAACTTATCTTAATAAAATTCGCATAAACATAAACATAAATTAAAAAGGTTGACATTTATAAGCCTAATTCTACTACAGAAGAAATTTCACTCGGAGAAGTGTGTAAATAATACTAAGAAAATATAATTAACTAACCTGATATGATTGAAGAACTTGTGGCCACAAATTTCTAGGTACACCATTTTGATGAAAAGTCTTTATAATTTACACTTTAAGTAAATTTGTCCTTACAATGCACATAGTCCTTACTTTTCACTTCAAATGTTTAAAACATGGGAGTATTTTTCCACAATTCCCAGCAAAAAACATCCGTACTAACGGAATAGTCCATTAAATATAAAATATAACACCAATGTCAAAGCCATAAATGGAAGGAAATATTCACTTAAGAAAAAATAAATCACTAAACACGAAAAAATAAACATGATTACTGAACTGAATGCACAGAGTACGAGCAATGCTATTCCGAGAGACTAACGGCGCACGGTCGCTCGGCAGGCGCAGCAACTCGCATCTGATAAGCACGTAGGCTGCACTATCCAGGTAATGTAATGGCTGAATCTAGACTTCCCCCTCTACAGATTTCAGTGGGATGGGGTATAATACAGTGTAGAATTCAGCTCTCGACGCACACATGCATAAATGCAACTGTCCGCGTGGTCATGCGCGCAGCTATCCTACTTCTTTGAGCTCGTTTCATGACGTTTTGAGCCGGTAGCTATTCGGGTTGTTCAGGGCTTGCTAAGTCTCTTTTTTAGAAGATAATGAGAAGCCCTTTGTATGATATTAAGTAAAATTATGTATTCCAAACGCTTATAAGCACAATTAAAAACAAATAGCAGTTACCGATTGGCAACAGGTTTCCCCTGCTGAAAAAAATAATCATGAAACACACAATGTATATTATACGGAGGAGCCAACCTTATCTGATTGAGTACAATTCGTCAATGGATTTAAATATGTAGCTTTTGCATAATAATTACGTGACGTGATAAGTGTATTTAGCGAGCCTTTGTCACGCATATTATTATGCACAAGTCCATATGGTTTTGAGCAGTGGTTAGTTCGGCACTTACTTTTGCAAGCATGGGGCGGCGCTAGGCGCCAGCCCCGAGACGTACGCAGGGACACACGTGGCGCCTTCCGCCCTGGGGTACCGATGCCTGAAGAAACACCGCCTGCTTTATTACAGCGGGCAGCAGCCACCTTCGGGCAAGCTCGGGACCAAGCCATACAGAGGCACCTTTAACAAAGGACATTCATTTTATAACAACGGGAATTACTGACGCATTTACATAGGAGTTTAACTCTCGACTTTTCGACCGCAACAAGAGCATTTATCAGGAGTGAGCGTCCCGCCGTGCTCCGTCTCCTCTCAGCTCGCGCGCGCGTTTCCTTTGTTATAAAATAAATAGTATAACTCACGAAAATTTTGAAAGTGAAAAAGGAACTCATGTTAAACATGGTAATAAAGCGGACAAAGACGCGTGCGAGTCAGCTAGTTATTTTTATTAATTAAATCATCGAGACTCCACTACACGTTTGGGTAATGGCTACCAAGTATAGGGCAATTACAAACGTTCATTATAAGTAAAATTTACCAGTTCTATTGCAGCTTCCTAAGTTCCAGTAACACGATAACGGCACATCTGATGAAATGTTTCAAATCCTGCATCCTAGCGACATCTCCCATGGAGATTCAATAACATTCAGGGCTCTGAGCAAGGCACTCAACGCTATAAAAGTTGCGGAAAAGCTCCGCTAGGATACGGAATATATAAAGCGTAATAGGGGATGGTTCCGTAGACTTCTATGAGTTACCAAAATTCTCCGCTAGGTGTGACACCCGGTAGTTGAGTTCATACTGAAAGGGTAGCACAATAGATGGCGCTGAAGTGACGTTGTGTTTTCTCATTATAACCCAAGAGTTCGGTGTAGAAATCAAAATAAATATTTTATTATATATATGTATATGTATGAGTCAAGTCACTCGCAGAATATTATATTTTTTTTTAATAATAAATATTGCCGGACAATTCACACAGCAACATCTAGCCCCGTATAGTTTGTAGTAGTATAGACTTTTTAGTGAAAACCACTTCTTCAATATTTGTTTAAGGGTTGCGTGAATTAAGACTCAACAATACACATGACTACATGACTTGTAACTAGCGTTATTAATAAATTATTTGTATTTGTAACAAACCGTACCTATAACATGCAACAATTTCGACGTCATCGTAAGTCACCTAGGTAGAGCTTTTAGTCGATGAGCATGCCTTGTATGGTACTTGTGCTTATCCCATTTATGTGCTTGTACATAAACAGCAGACTGGAATATAAGAAGGGCGGGTAAAGTCAAGATCCCTGAGGACTCAAAATATAGCCGATTCTTCTTGGGGAATTTGTAATATCGCTCTTATGGCCTTTTCAGGAGTCTGAAAACACGTTCATATTCGGCTGCACGTCCCCAAAACTCCACCCCGTACTGAAGAACAGAGTGAACGATCGCATAATAAATACTCCTGACTATATTAGTATCCACTATCCAGGGTTGCACGCCACAAAGCAAAGCGGAATAGACCGACCTTAGAGCACACTCCATCGATGTGAGCTTCCAACGTCAAGCTACGGTCTAGACAAAACCAGTATTCCAAAACCGTGTATCCCAGCTCACATCCGAGAGCGTATCCTGGTGTCTTATAAGTTTAAACAATATGAAGTTAGTTTTTGTAACGTTGAGAATGAGACCATTTTGGCCGAACAACTTTTGCAAATCACGGGCCACGCAGTTAAGCCTAATTTGCAAAACAGATAGGTCCGAGCTTCCACGACCGCTCCCACATCATCCGCGTACATTAGTATACGTGAATTGTTTATGCAGTCGGGTAAGCCGTTCATAAGATGAGTGAAAAGTATATTCGAAACCGATGATTCTTGTGCTACGCAAATCGTGGTTGACAGTTGACATACTACTTCCTATGCAGCATCCGTCGTCGACTTTCCTGTCCAATAGGCACAGATCAGACATAAAACCCGTACTTGATAGATGCGTTATAAGACGTGTACTCGGTTCCCTTTCGAAGACCTAAGCAATGGCTGGTATGATGTACACAGGTCTTATTAATAATCTACTATGTAAAAATAAGTCGGGTTTTCCTTCCCGAAGCTGTAACTCCAGAACGCACGAACCGATTTTCATAATTTTGCATTCGTTGGAAAGGTCTCGGGCTGTGTGAGGTTTATAGCAAACAAAATTGTGATCGGGAATCGGGAAAGTGTAAAACGCGGGCGAAGCCGCAGGGTGGAAAGCTAGTATGGCATATAATCTGTGTATCTGTATTTCTGTATTTTATGTTTTGTTGTAATTATTTGTATGCTGGAAGAAATAAATATTTTCTTTGTAGGTTTTGTTTGTTTGCTTCAGGTTCGGTGGATATTTACCATATAGCAAACATCGGTACAGGATCGAGACTATATGAGACATCGGTCGACACACTCTCAAATGAAAGTGTGTCTGATTGTCAGTCTTTCACGGCAAAACGGAGCGAGGAATTGGTGGAGATAGTTTAAGGGATGGGGAGTGACATATGCTGTTTTTACCGCGGGAAAGTGTAGAACGCGGGCGAAGCAGAGGGGAAGCTAGTAAACATAAAATATTGGACAACATCGGGTAGGAGTCAAATCAGTGTGCCGATAAAGTTAGCAGCATATAAAGGATGAATTATATTAGACCGGGCCATGTCCGGGGCGTGCCGTGTCCGTGGCCCGGATGGGGCACGGATTTGAAACGTTTAAACATTTTATATGAACCAGTTTATATTACACAGTGCATGATCCGTGTCCCGTCCGGGCCGGTCTAATATAATTCAGCCACGGACACGGCACGCCCCGGACACGTTCCGGTCTAATATAATTCATCCCTAAAGGGTCACTAAATGGGATAACCCTGAGAACGGAAGTGGCAGTGTCAATGCTCGCTTAAGGAACAAAAAGTATACATTAGTACTCATGAATAATTTCATTTGCAAGACATCGTAACAAATAGAACATAAGCTCAGATTCAGATTCTTTGTAAATAACTGTCACTCTTTTAGATCATTTTACATAGAATATTGTGTTATGCTTAAGAGCTTTGTTTTGTTACTTATTTGAAGTTTTGCTAAATTGGATATTTTATGCACCACGTGACCGGCGCGTCACGCGAATACTATGAAAAATACTAAATGATCTTGATACTTCGTCGATCTAAAACATACAAATATACTAACTAATAATTATTTCAAATAATCGAACTAAATTTTAGATCTGTAGAAAATGGCATCGAATAAATTCCATTTTATTGAGTGGATTTTTTTCAGTTTCATTCTGAAATAATTATTATATTAATGTTTTTATTTAATTGATAGGTGTTTAATATATTTTCCTAAATTCAAAATGGCGGATATTTTTATTTCAATATTTGATTCAATTATGTTTATCTTAATAATATCAATATTTATTTTAAATCTGATTGATTATTTGAAATCAATTAAGTACATAATTTTAAATTAAAACATTCATGATTAATAATTATCTATATAAGAATAAAACTGAAAAAAGTCTTATTGAAGTTAAATGTCCTCATTCATCTCATCTCATGGGCTCATATTAAACCGATTCTTCTGAAATTTGGTGTGTAGGTTTGTAATTAAATGTTTTTTTTGTCGAATGTTGGGACTTTATGTAAGTTCGAAAGTCTAAATTGAACGGACTAAATACAAATTCTAATTATAACAAAACAAATAAATTATATTATATATAGTACGGGAGGCGACGATGCTAAATGGGGATTTACTCGAGCGTCAAAGAGACCTATTGGGTTGCATTTGGTAGGGTAGATGATAAGAAGAAAAAAATTGTATGAGACCGATGTGTTTCATCAGTGGGGGAAGCGACCACAGATAAATAAAAACTTATTTAAAAAAATACTGATGTATGGACGTACTTAAGCGCGTCAGTTAGTGATAGATTCTATGAATCAGATTCAATAAATTGAAAATCAGCTTAACATACTTATATACTTAAAAATAACTTAGGAAATATGATTGATAATATACGTTTGTAAATCTGATTGTTTACACGATTGGGGTGGAAGTACGTAAAAGTTAAAAAAATAAAAATCGCGACTCATTTTTTATCAAAAAAAAGAACAAAAAAACTGGCATTTCTAAAGGTGTTAGAGCGTCAGATTTAGATGTATATGGTTCATCTCTATGTTCTGATTCCACCATATCTTAATCTGACAATTATCTAAAGTGATGCGCCTAATATGACAAAAGTAAATTTTGTTCCCTTATTATTCACGTTCGAACATAGATAGATTTTTTATATTTGGTGGAGGTACTTATCTGGGTACTAGCTATCTCCAGTATCTTAATCTGACGCGCTCGAGTAAATCCCGAAATCCCCTCTTCGGCTCCCCTACTAATATAAGTTGCTTGTTTTGTTTGATGGTATATTTGTGTTTGAATAAATAAAAGTTTCGTTAATGAAGGTTTTAATTATGTTTAGGTATTATTTTTGTAGTTAGCTTACTTAGGTTTCGAACTTTATATTTATTTTTATATTTATTGGTATCCATTTATCTACATATGTCATAGACATTATGTAGAATATCCATTTATCTGCATATATGTCATAGACATATGTAGATAAATGGATATTCTACATATGTCTATATTCTATATTTAAAAGTAAGTAATTTAATTAATTAATTTACAAAAAAAAATGTTTCATGTTTTTTATTTGATGAATAAAAAACATGAAACATTCAATGATGAAACATACATGAAATGATAATTCAATTTAATTATTTTAATAATTCAATTATTTATTTTACATATTATTATATTAAGAAATTATGTAATATAATTACCAATAAGACATGTAACAAAGGTTACGAATAAAGAATCTGAATCTGAATCTGAAAATAATTAATTTCACGTTGTTCCTTTCTTTTAAAATACTATGTTACTTAAGCAGAGTTATTATTTTTTAGCTATTCTTTCGATTGGTATCATAAAAGTAGAGTAAAAAAGTTACTAAAGTTGTTTTCAAAATGAAATGAAATGTTCAAAAAGTTATTAAATTGCGTCAATAGCGATGTATTGCATGATACTTTGTCGGAACGAAACGAATCCTCCATTGTTTGCGATCAATGATTTTATATAGTATAGATATGTTACCTTCATGTAATTGCAGTTTGAAATCTGTTCCGCGAATCCAAAACTGACATAAGATGTCAAATGTTTACTAGTTCATAGAGTAACATTTATATTCGTAGAGTGGACACTTGAGTAAAATGTATAGTAATAGGTAAGAAATTAAACACCTTACAAAAGTAAATCATATTTATTGAAATTGAAATAATTAATGATAAATTAGTAAAATACACTTTCTAAATACCTTCAAAAAGATTTTATTTATTTATTTTCTGTCTCTTTAAAAGCTTTTTTAATTCGGGGTTATTTTTATGTGCGGAATGGAGACGAATATTTGTGTATTTATGAATTATGGTTTTAATCAAATATACGCGATGATTAAAAATAGGTACCTGATGTTTTGAATGTTCGATCAGAATTTACATTTACATCGAATTTACATCGCCATCAATATTCGCATCTACACTAACTAATCTATGTCCGCGCCTCAATTATTATAATTATTTGGAAAAATAAATAATCTAAGTATCTTTGCATACTCGCATGTGATACGAGATTCCTTGTGTTTTGTTTACTTTAGCATCGTAATTGGTACACTTCCGAAACACACACGATGGCATTTTTAATTTGTTTTAGCAAGGACACAATAACCTACGGCATGTCAAGCTCGTGATTGCGCTCGACACAGACTGACAACTAAAAGTTACAATTGGGTTTTATTTGAGTCTTTACAATGCGCGTGCTTGTAACAAATCTATACTATATAAAATCATTGTTTGCGATTCAATATTAGAGCACGACCGGCCTTGAAAATTTGTGCATGCCAACTTTTATAACTTTTTGAATCGTTATATCTCAGAAACGGTGGCTTGTAAGAAAAAAGTATTGATACATTTTTATAGATAATTTTATGATCTACAATTTGTTCTCAGGTACTTTTATGATAAAACTTACCGTTTTGCTGAAAATCGCAAAAATCTCATATTTTTTACCTTTGACCTTGAATAACTTTTTTTCCTTAGTGGGGAATGATGGGGAACTTCCATGCATTGTTTATAATTATGTTTTGAACAATTTCACAGAAATTCAGCTTGTTGGGACTTTATGTAACTTCACCCTCATTTTTGTGTTTAAATTGACTGGGCTAGTAATTGTAATATCAAACAACTAACGCAAACCATAGAATTAGGACGAGGAAACCGAGCAATTTCGCGATTTCCGGTAACAGGCCTCTTAAGACACCACTCATCTTAAGGATATATATAGTATTATGAAACAGAAAAATTAGATTTAAGCTAATATGTAAATAATATTTAAAAATTTAATGACATGAAATTAATATAATAGAATAAATGTAATTAATTTCTATTTAATAATTTACTTAGTGTTTCTTGAAATGTCGTTTGTATCTATAATTAAGGTGACATTTGTAATTTAGAAAATCATTTGTACAATTCCCATAATGTTAAGCTGATGTTTACTTTGTTGATACAACCCAAATAAATAAATAAATAAATGACTTACTCAATTAAATTTAATTAATTATTTAGTTCAAAATAATTTTTCGTCGACTGTATCTACAAATGACTAATTTTGACGAACTCGGCTTAATTGAAAATCGGGTGTCTCCACCACGGGGACACCAGACATGTTGGCCTAAGCCACGAACCCAAACAGAGCGTATTTCATGTAAATGGTACTTAATTAAAGTATTGTTAATAACCGGAGGAACGTTTAAAGATTTAGATTTCGAATTCTCAAGATATGAGATATCTAAATTATCATAATAAGAAGTGTACCATGGCCGGAACCTTTCGTGTACGAGCTTTTTTATTCTTATTTTAGACTATTTAAATCGATATGGTACCGCACCGACTATACAACCAAACTTTATGATATATCATTGACATGAGTTCGTTGCAATTATTGTTCTAAATGAGCCGTGTTGGCTAAGTGGGAGCACACCCGACTTTCATTCCGAAGGTCGTGGGTTCAAACCCCGCCGCGCACCTCTGATTTTTCTTCTTGGAAAATTATATGTGCTTCAAAACACGTGCCCTAACGGTGAAGGCAAACATCGTGAGGAAACCGGCATGTTCTGAGAACTTTTCAAAGTTTGAAGAACATGTGTCATTCACCAACCCGCACTTGGCCAGCGTGGTGAATTAAGGCCTAATCTCTCTCGCCAAGAGAGAAGTCCCTGTGTCCCAGCAGTGGGAACGTGAATAGGGGTGTTATGGTATGGTATTGTTCTAAATACATAATATAAACTAGCTGACCAGCCCGCGTCTTCGCCCGCTTTATTACCATGTTTTCTCACCTTTTAAACGACCACCATTTTAAAAGCAATAGCAGCTAAATCGGCCCAACCGTTATAAAATCGGCAACGAAAAGTGGCATTGATTAGTATATTAACTAGATATACGTCCTCATAAATGTACTATTCAGCTCGCGCAATAATCAAATAATCATTCAGTTTGCTTTTGTGTAATAATACGAGTAAACTAAAGTGTCACTTACATCGACCAAACACAGCATTACATAGTCGTCAGCTGAATTCGAGATTGGTATAATAAGGTTTGATATCGTCAACACAAGCTTATAGACCAAGAGCCTGTGATGGCCAGACCTTCCTTTAATTCACAAGCGTGAAAATTCTTTCATGTGTATGTCTAACATAGGTAAGAATAACCCCCAAACATGAAACCTGGATCGCGGTTCCTTTGGGAGATAACAACCTTTTACCTGTTATCTCCCAAAGGAACCGCGATCCAGGTTTCATGTTTGGGGGTTATTCTTACCTATGTTAGACATACACATGAAAGAATTTTCACGCTTGTGAATTAAAGGAAGGTCTGGCCATCACGGGCTCTTAGGTTATTATATACTCACACCAATCTATTCCATTTTAATTCCTGCGCGTCAGAAACTGTTGTCCATGCCTTATGGAACACGTGTTTTAGATGCGCATAAATTTGACAGACGTCCATATTGCGTCTATATTGCGCCGATCTTAGGGTTCAACAAACGCTAAATTTTCGGACATAACCAAAAGAAAACAAGGATCAAGATTTTTTTCTGATCAAATTATTATGTAGTAAAACGTCAATCAACCATCAGTAGGTAGGTTCTAAGAGACAGTTACTCCAAAGCATACAAGAAACTTTTGTAATAAACAAACACGTAATCAACCATTAGTTCTTCGTCTATACTTATGTTCATCAATCTAAACTAATATTATAAGGCTGAAGAGTTTATTCGGTGGTTTTTTGTTTGAACGCGCTAATCTCAGGAACCTCCTAGATTGTCCAATTTGAAATATTATTTCAGAGTTGGATAGTGCATTTATTAGAAGGCTGTAGGTTATATTATTATATTATAGTCAATACCACTTCGTTGTAATATACTAACTCAGGAACGGCTGGGCTGATTTAGGAGCTTTTGGTTTAAAATAGTCGTAGTAGCCCTAGAAAACATGGGAATAAAGTGGGCAAAGCCGCGGGCTGGTCAGCTAGTACTATACAAAGGAGAAAAATATGGAATTTTCTATAAAAATTATCTCATTGGTTTAAGATAAGTGAACAAAGAAAGTAACACATTATCGAAATTCTAATTACATTTTACAAATTTTAAATATACACACATATTAATTATCATTTGTATACACATAGGTACACACTTTTTTTAATCAATCCAGTAATTTCCTAATTATTCGCTGACGACAAACAAACTGTCGAATATTTCCACTTTGTTTTAGCTTAGTAATGAAATAGTTGGATATGTCAACCAATCCATATTACTAATGAAAAAATAAATAAAAGATTCATTTATTTCCTGCACAAATTATTCAAAAAGCTCAGCTAGTAACTGTGGGGGCGTCTTTGTCGAACAATGGATTCTTTTTCACGAGAATGAAGAGGTGGACAGACTGGCCCGGAGGTAATATCAAATGGCCAATTAGTCTACAAGAGAAATAAAATACTCTGATATCTAACAGAAATACAAATAGATTATAAAAACATTTGTATTTTCTTATTATGAAGTAATTAATGGTGTACAATAAAGACATTCTATTTATCTTAATGGAATATTAGAGATAAATTGAAAGAGTATTTCAATATTGTTTCTAGGGAAAAGGGATTTTGGTATAAGACGATTCAATGTAAGCCGCCCTTCATATTCTGGTTCACCAACCTCTTTCGTATCTTGGAAGAAATTTAATTGTGCATGCCACTAAATAATTTTGTTTTTAATGAAAATTGAAAATTGCTTGGTCCTTTGTGCGTGATCAGGCACAAGATGACTCGAACAGGTGTATGGTTCCAAAGCAAACTTCTCACAATCAGCACCGATAAAACCAGAAACAATAAATAATTCAGAAAACAAAATAATTACAGTCCATATTGTTGATCCTTGATCGACAGGACAGGCATTGCAATTGCAACAAAAACAACACGAAAAATACTAATAGTCCAGGATCCATGGAGGAGCTTGATAGTAATCAAGTGCTAACCATATTCCATGGATCCTGGACTATAAGGTCTAATACCCACCTGGCACAAACAAATTAATTATATCATCCCTGTAATGACGTGAGTTTGACGTGACTACATGTAGTGATCCCTCACTACATGTAGTCCCCTGTCTTCTCCTTAACATATGTCATCTATCTATACTAATATTATAAAGAGGAAAGATTTGTTTGTTTGTAATGTATAGGCTCCGAAACTACTGGACCGATTTCAAACATTCTTTCACCTTTGGAAAGCTACATTATCCCCGAGCTATAATATAACAAAGAAAATTGCGGGAAAGTGTAAAACGCGGGCGAAGCCGCAGGGCGGAAAGCTAGTACAATATATATTTCTTTGGTGAAACCGCATCTCTTAATATATTTCTCTTAATATAATACTCTTCTCATAAATTGTGTGTTGATTTATTTAAAATTATTTTAAATAAATTTTACTAATATACCATTCCTAAACGGTCATCAGACACAAACATGCAAATTTAATAAATGTGCAGTATTTTGCATGTAGTGTTTAAATGTTTCTAAATCTTACTTGAGTTAAGTTACATTGTTTTTTCTTAATGTGTTATAATTATAATACTGTGGCGTTGCAATATAGTTATACAATTAAGCATTAATACTTATTATTACAAGATAACAACCAAAACTGTTTAGTAGGAAAAATTGTTTAACTGTCGAAGTATTATTTAATTTACTTTAAGTTTTAAAGTTTTTCAGATAAGAGTATTTCTTTTGAGAAAACAAATATTCTTTGGTAAATGGTAAGTACCAACACTTTTTTACTTTAAACTAATATAAATATTAGGATAATGTTGTACTGCCTGTACTAGTTAGTTTTATTAGACAATTTACTGCAAGCAAACAGATTTTTCTGCAAGAAACACATCATAGTTCGGCAGTCTATATTTAAATTTAACCTAGTTGTAAGATTTGCCATATACCTTAATAAACAAGGTGCATTGATAATATGTTTGTAATATATAAATATTTGTGTGTTGTGCAAAATAAATGAATACTGAATGAGACATTCAACAAAATTTACAGGAAACAAAAACAATGTGTAAATGATACTGTACACTTACAATTATTTTAAAATAAAGTATTTCAATCTACACTAATGTGTTACTATTGTATAAATACATGTTTTTTTTCAATATCGTAGTAGTATTTCCAAGAATAAGTTCTCAGTTTTTACCTATTATTTTTGCTTAAATCTTATCATATTGGCGGTTATGTTCTAGATCTAGAGTTATATAATATTCATACAATTTATGTATTTAAGATTGTATAAAACATCTCCATTTTTTTCAATATGTACCTATTCCTAGGTATTTTTTTAGTCAGTTATTTTAATCACGACTATCTCTGTGGCGCAGCGGGCGAAGGTCTGCCTGCGATGCAGGAGGTAGCGGGTTCGTTTCCCGCCTTGGAACAAATATTTGTAAGATCTACAGATATTTGTTCCGAGTGTCTGGGTGTTAGTTAGTTTTGGGACTCCATTTTCCGAAATTAGACTCAAAGTTGGTCCTTTGTGTGTGTAATAAATGTATGTATAATAAAAAATATCTATCTATGTATGTATATCTATTAAGTATTTCAGAAATCTAGCACCCATAACACAACTTCAAGCTTACCACGGGGCTAGATGTTGCTGTGTGAATTATTCAGACAATATTTATATTTATTTATTAAGATTTATATTTGACATAACAAAGTTCATTAATCTAAATAATAACAAAATTAACCAAAAAAATCCTGAATATGTGACAGGCTTTCATTAAGCTTTATAAGCATTTAGTTTACCTATTATGAACCATGCATGTTAAATTTACCATAAACATTGTAAACAGATATGTTATGTTGATAAAATTAAATTTTATGTCATTTTTTAAGTAATTATACATATTTAAGATTGGTATAGAACTTTGGTGTAAATTTTTTGGTGTCAGTAGCTGTGTATTCGATTCTAGATTGGAATAACTCATAGAACATAGTTATATAAATAATGTAGGTCACAACATAAACTAATATTTTAGTTCACACTAAATCCAGTAGTACCTTGGTAGGTATATTGTGTTAACAATTTACAGATGCATGTGTTATACCTACTAATTAGTTATGTAAGTTATCTTAAACTTGACAAAATAAAAGCTTATTATCTCTTTGTTCATCAATATAAATGTAAACTTTTGGCTAAGGGATTTCTAGCCAATGACATCTATCGACTTTTTTATCAGGACTAATATTCCAAGTTAACTCTGAAGTCATCAGATCATTGACAGGGCTTGTATATTAACTTACAATAGACAATTTTACCGAATAATTGGGCACACAGTTGAAAAAGCCTCTATAGCTATGTATATAATGAAGTTGGTACCATGCACGTAGCACTAAAATATGGAGGATGCATCAAACGAAACCAGCGAGACACTTCAGGGAAACGGTGATCAAGCCTAAAAATCTTATTATATAGCTTAGAAAACGGTTTATGACCAAAACAACACCCATTTTATTTAGAAAAGTCGCGAAATATGTGAATTTGTTACAAATCTCATTATGAACGTACCGCCCTACGCTAATGTTGATGTATGATAAAATGGTACTTACAGCGTTCGGCTGAGACATATTACACAAACGAAACACAAAATGGAGTATTAGATTGTTATTAAGATACGAAACACGAACGAAATCAGTAGAATTTAGTCAGGTTTAACAATTTTTTTCACAAAACAATAACACTACGCGCAATCACTCCAGACTAGAAAACTGAAGTTGGTAGCAGAAGTTTTATCGTGACGCGGAGCTGGCAAACTTATAAAACTAACTTGATACACTTGTGCCGATGTGAATGAAAGTTTTCTTTGCGTCTCCTATAACTTTATCTCTTTTATGAAAGATATTCTTACGGTAATATGCTTTTAAAATAATTCATGCACAAAAACTATATTAAAATCTAGGCATTATGATAAATTAAAAGTGGATATTTTTTCGTTATGTTGTCATGTACAATGAACATAGGTACACTTTGTGCATCCGGTCAATTACTATTTTATTGTAAAAAGCACATTTCAGTATATAATTACAGTTAATACATTGAAGGAAAATACTATTGTTAAGCTCATAGTTGATATCATGTTGAGTTTTAGTGATATTCAATCTTAACGATAGATATTTCGTAAACTGTACAAAATTAATAGATTGTCAGTTGATTCATTTCCCCGTCGTAGTGTCATCGATTCTAGTTAAATGTCAATATCAAATCATTGAAATGACAAAAAAAAACTTCTTCAACGTGAAATACTTAAAATATTTAATCTTAAAATAATAAATAATTATTTAAAATATTTAATCTTAAAATATTTTTCATATGATAGGTATAGCCTACACTACACGCTTCATAAATAAATGCACCTTCCAACACTAAAATAACTTTTAAAATCGGGCCTGCGGTTCTTGAGACTATAGCGTTCAAACAAACACACAACACACAAACTCTTCAGCTATATATAGTTACGGTTTTATTAACCTATTAATATTCATTTAAAGTACCTACACGCAAGTTTGTAAATAAAAATAACCATTTTAGAAAAAGTATGATCTTTCTTATGAAGCCATACTTATCGATAGTATGAAACATCTCCATTATTTTCATTAATTAAACCTAAGATTTTTTTAAAGTAATGGCATATATGATGGGCTATAGAAAATGTGCTATTCGGCATTAAGGTCGACCTATTTGCGTATCTCTAGCTTACTGCTTTCTTTCTCACTCTTATCGTTCCTTCTCGTTCCTAAGCCACAGCTCAGCTGTGGCTTAGGAACGAGAAGCACAGCTGCGTGAACAGAGAAAACAAGTTTATTCTGTGTCTACGCACAGCTGGGCGCTCGGAATAGGAATGATTATTTCTGTAGAAGCACAGAACAATAATACTCTAATGTAGAAGGCACAGACACAGGCAGGCAGTCTATGGGCGCCCTTATGCCTCGCTTGGCTCTTGTTCTGTTGTGTTGTATTATAGTACAAAAACTATGAAACTGTTACCGTAAAAATGTCTGTGATTTACAAAAGAAATCCGTATACAACAGTTATGAAAAGCCTTAAGTTTAAGAAATCTTGTATATCGGCATTATTAATTTTCGGAAGTGTTTTGTTATGCACAGTGTTATGGGCAAATATAGAGTTTTCAAGGTAAACAAATTCAAATAAGAAATTAATAATATTAGTCATCTTTATAGATTTATTGAGCTTTTTTACTAAACATTGATAAATAAAGTTTAAATTGGACTTAGTACCTATTTGTTTATTTAGTGTTAGTACAGTGTGTTTAATAAACAATCTTAGGTCAAATGCATAGATTAAATAGGTACCTCAGCGTGATTGTAAATTATTTGTGTATAATCTTTATAACTACTTGCAAAGTAATTATGTTTGAAATGTCTCAAGACATAGAATGGTTAAATTTAAACAGATGTTAGATGCAAATAGAAAAGAAAGTGAATTGTCACTTCATTTAAATTGTGTTTTGTTTGAAACATGTTTCATTTATAGATTTAGAACATAGGTACTTAAAATATTAAATCAGAATAAAATATTTTGTATAAGGAATGAGTGGTATGTAGTGCGGGTCTACTAATAGAACATAAGTACACATCTTTTAGTATGGTTACTGTCAAAGTTCTTCAGGGATTTAAATATATACCAGATGATTAGATTTATGTATGGTTTTTACTTAAGGTTCTTGACTATACCCTGAAGTAGGTGCATATATTTACTTAATACATCATGTATTAGGTAACAAAGGCACAAAAATGTGTCATCATTAAAATTTATTTAAAGTTTTTAGATGGAATACCACTGTACCACCATGGGAAATCATATTCTTATTCTAAAATAAATATAATACGTAAAATTAATTAAATGTATTTTTTTTTCAGTGAAAAATATATAAGTCTGAGATTAAAAGGTATACCGATAAGTGTGAAAAACAAGTTATGCTTTGTCAGCACACTAGATAGGAGAGAACCTGCAAGCATGTACAATAACACAGATATGAAAATGATTTATTTCATCACCCCTACTTTCCCCCGACCTGAACAAATACCGGAGCTTACACGACTAGCCCACACTCTGATGCACGTACCTCGGCTCCATTGGATCGTTGCTGATGATGTGTCTTCTTGTTCAGATGAAGTCCTTCATTTGCTAAGGTAAGCATAACACAAGGTAATAACAGGTCGCTTTACAACTACTGCTTTATGTGTTGTGTTGTGTGTGTTGTGTGTATGCCAAAAGAATCTTTATTCATCATTCATCATCATTTCAGCCGTTGAACATCATTTATAGAGTTTATTTTGATCAGACTCGGCTTGCATCCACCACCCAACAATCTTGAAATTTTATCTTAGTTATAAAATAAAGTTTAAAATAAAAGTCATATGAATTTTGAAATCGTAGCCAAATAAAAAAGATTTTGATTAGAAATGGCCAGCAACGCAGAACATTAACTTCATGCTTTAACCCCTATTTTAAATCGCTTTTCAGGATATGTCTAATATATTGAAATTCTTTTTCAGGAGAAGTGGGTTACCTTTCACACACATCTCAAGTCCCAAACCTTTCGTTTACAAAACAAAATCTGGTGCTCCCAGGGGGGTTGCAAACCGCCTGGCCTCCTTGGATTGGATAAAGCAGAATGTTCGAGAAGGCATCATATACTTTGGAGACGATGACAATACCTTCGATCTGAGACTGTTTGATGAGATTCGGATCACTAAGAAAGTGTCTATGTTCCCTGTTGGACTAATTGGGGAGTATGGAGTGTCGTCTCCTGTGGTCAAAGATGGAAAGGTGAGCGAATAAATAAAATAAATAAATAAATACTGGACAATTCAAACAGCAACATCTAGCCCCATGATAAGCTCTAAGCTTGTGTTACTGGTGCTAGATTTCTGATATACTTGATAGAATATACATACATAGATAGATACTTTTTTATTATACATATACATATAACACCCAGACACCCGGAACAAATATTTGCAGATTGTACAAATTGAAATAATATTTCTTTAGTTCGTTAAATCGTAGTTCATTGTTATCTATACTCATAAGAAATCAAAGATACGAGTAAATAATAAATCATAAAAGGGTCGGTCATGGAGTAAGTTATTTTGTTTTCAGATATTTATTTATAAATATGTACATGGAGAACCAACAGCTTTACAATAGAGTAATAACTTAATAATAAAATATACAGCCTATAAATATTGTGATTGTGATATTGAAACTTATTTAACGATTTTTAGATATTTTCTGTATGGATGTTCTTCCTTAATTCTTAAACCAATTATAATTCGAATTCGATGAAATTTGGTGAATGAACATTCAGACGTCTGGGGCATAGGATAGGTTATTTAAATTCTTGCTTCAGTTATGATAAGACGTGGCCCCCATACAAACATAATTTAACGCGGACGGACGGTTGCGGACTTAGCCAGTTTCTGTATATACATGTATGTTTCTGTTTGAAGCTTCCGATTATCAGCAGCTTTAACTGTAACCTATTTAAAAACCGCAACACAATCCGTTGAGTCAGCGTTAGCGGCTTTTTCAACAATGTCGTTATATGCTGAATAGTATCACACGAAGCTTGTGTTACGCTTACGGGTAGAAGATACGTGATATACTTGTCATCATTGTTTTACATAAAGCCTTGATCATTGAATAGAGACAATTTAGAACGAATTACTTAAGTTTAAGTCAGAGTTAGTGAAAAAAAGGATTAGGATTAAAACATAATCGAAAAACAGAAAGAAACTATCCTAGTCCTAAAAAATCCTAGTCTGCTAGTAGGTATAAACGAAAGTTTGTATGAATGTATGTTTATCAGGTACTTACACTTACACGTAAAGTATTAATTAAATATTACCGAAATATTTTACTTACATAACAGATATCATAGGATATTTTAACCGCGGCAACGCATTATATAGCGGAAAAGACAATTTAAACACGGGCAAAGCCGCAAATTTTTATTATGTATTTCTCTCTGCTAATTAGAAACTTTTATTACGTAAGTCCCCTATTGTGTGGCAGCCTACATCCCAATTAACTATAATTCAATACCTAGCACACGCTACCTAATGCAATGCATACTTATTAATAATTCTAGTTCATAATTTTGACCTCGCTGTGTTGACGGTCATTTATTGTAACTAACCGGGTCATAGTAGTAACCGAGTAATTTACATAGACGAGTTATAAATTTATTCAGTTATAAATTTTTCTGGCGTGTTCATGTGAATCATAGTGTTTCTATGGAAATAAAGTTCTTGACTTTGATTTCACAACTAAATTTAACTAGGCTATTAAAATATAGACGCCATTACTATAAAGTGTTATTTTTTCCGTATTGGAATACATCTTCTTGTATACTTATATTTCCCAAAAAATCCACTATGTGTTACGTTAATAGTAGTTTTTTGAAATAATTCTAAAAGATAACTTCTATACCTTGATACTTGCTTTACTCGATCGATCAACAAGATCGTATGTCCTTCTTATCTGTTTACTTGTGCGCGTTTTCTGTACGCATTGTCTATTAGCGTTAGCTTCAAGCCCTGAGTTTGACAACTTCCAAAGTGGTACTTTTGGTAAGAACGCGTACGTATTTTTTATATTTCTTTCTTTAAACGGCGGTAGGATTCTCGCGGAAAGAAGTACCTAAACCCAAACTTTGCACGCAAAGTAATAAGAAATATCTCATACAATTTGTAGATTATCCCGTAATTGTTCCTATATTATTTATTGTTTCACCTCCGCATTTCTTCTCGCGAGTGTTGTCAAACCGATTAAGGTTAATTAAGACAACACTCGTGTAAAGAGTTATGTGGTAAAGACGCTCTGTTGTAAAGACAGGTGGCAGTGGCCCGTATTGCGTTATGAGTGTTATAATGATGATGAGTATTTAAAAATACTATAAAAGTAACCGCAACGACAACATTTGAGCGAGATTCGTGTAATAATTCTCCTGCTATAATTAGTTTACAAGAGACGTATAAAAATACGAATAAATAACCTTATTCACGCGAAGTAAAAAACGAAACCATTCACACTGGTACTTGCTTATAAACGTTCACTAATTTCAGGTTGTCGCGTTCTTCGACTCTTGGCCCGGTGCCAGAACGTTTCCGGTCGATATGGCTGGGTTTGCGGTCAACGTGGACTTCTTAGGCCCCACGGCCACCATGCCCTACACTGCTGGCATCGAGGAAGACGGATTTCTAATCAGCCTAGGCACCAAAATAGAAGACATAGAACCTTTAGCAGACAATTGCTCTAAAGTCTACGTGTGGCACACGCGCACCGCGGCTGGTAAGAAAAACATTATAAGGTTCAATTTTGATGAACCTGATAAACTGTCAGAGTATAATAATTTCTTAGAATTGATTAGAGAGGTGACTAGTTTGGGAATGGCTAAGGTGCATCCTAGGGATGGACAGTTGTTACGTTTTACGAAAAACAGAAAGACTTCCAGTTCGATATCTGTACTTGTGTAATTGTTCAAGTTAACTAATGAAGAAATTCTTTGAGTCTCAGTCAAAATCGGCAACTTAGTAATTTTATTAGGTAGTATTGTTACCAAGCTCATTAATGTTATTTTATATTATATTTTGACATATTAGCTACACTTACGTGCAACTGAGTCGATTCAAGCCACACAACAAGTCGTGAAATCTTTTGTGACGTTATTTGGCTTGAGTCGATTCAGTTGCACGCAAGTATATTACTGACATTTTATTCAATAATAGGAGGTAGTCGAATCAAAGTAGTATGACAAATTAAGATTATAATTTAAGAGATTTATGATAATTTGAAATCTATAATCATTTGGTCTTTGATCTCTTTGTTGTTAATTTATATTTTACAGAAAATGGAGAGCTTGAAATTCATTTTAAAATAAATGTTACAAACATTGTTATACTATAGTTAATCTATGTAAATGACATTGTGACATAATGTAGGACAATGTAATGTACGTATATAATATTATGTTTTCTCATATTAATTAGCAAGCGGTTACTATAAATACCTATTGATTGTTTGTTGTTTTCATGATAACAGAAGGGCATAATAACATGCCACTCACGTAGTGACTTACGATTACGGATCGAAATCAAAAATACATAGTAGTAGCTCCTCGATAGCAATATACAAGTATTTGATCATAATTTGACCTCTACTGTGTCATCAAAATGGAACACTTATGTCATTCACCGGTTACAGAAAAAGTGCCAGATAGCATATCCGTATCTTATATACCAGATAAACTAAAAAAAAATGTTTGCGATATCTATCAGATAACTATTTGAAGCTTTATCTGTACTGGACTACTGGAACAGGCACTTAAATTATGTTTAAAACTACGCCAACAAAATCAAACGACCAACCTAGTGACTTATTAGCTTTCATTAGTATTAATGGCAACTAACATCGAATAATGTACACATTTTAATTCTTAGTGTAGGTAGGTTATACACTTCGAAGTTTTTACACATCACAATTTATTCTACATTTAGTACAACGGGAATTACTCAAGTTTTGTGGTGGCGTACTAAAGTGACGTCACGAAAATGTTGAGATAAATAATTCTTGTAATAATCATAGTATTCAAATTTATAATTAGACGTTATAAAGTTTTTAAGAATCTCTATAGTGATTGGCTAGATAGATTTTGATGTCTTTTTATTTGGCGTTCTAATTTTGGGCCTAAATTGAATACAATTCAGAAAAAACAACAGACCCCTTGTGATGTTACTGTTGTACAACATAATTTGTTGTCGAAATTATATTATACTATAAAAAATACATAGTCATACTTTTATGAAAGTACTAGCAGCTTATGTCTAATCATGTTTTTATTTACTAATTGTTGAAATGATTTGAAATAATGGTTATTGAGTTTTTATAGCGCAATTTCAAACATGCGAAGTTATCGCTATTGCGAAACGAATTTATACTATAATATAAAATTTGTATTATGGTAATTTTATTTACTTTCTGACATTATTTATTTTATGTATTGTATGAGTTTCCACAGTTGTATACTTTGATATATTAGTATTCATATACCTACCTATTTCACGCATTTTCATAACTCTTATTGCTTGGACTTTCCGTTGTTATGTGTTGAAAAATCATCAATAACCATGATTAGAATAAGATGAAAAAGCCTTAATTTTATGTAAAGGTCGATAACTTTTTAATTTGAAACTTTTTTATAATAATAATCTATTAGGTAGCTAAAACAAGGCATTAATATTGTATACTTATAAATATATGTATACATGTAATTAATCTTTATTAGCTTCACCGTTTTGAGATGACTAACAGAGATTGTTATTAGTTTTAGATAATGTTGGTTAGCTATTTTAATATTTCGTATTTTAATTTACATAATGCTATAGAAACATGTGATCTTAGATAGGTTATATCAATAAGTATTAATATGTGGCATTACTAACACGTAATTAAATTAAGTAAGAATTTTTATACCTTCTCATTTCTAGTATTATATATTTTTTATTATATTAATTATGCTGAAAATTATTCACTGATTTAGTTTAAACTTGATTATATTTTTATTTTAATTATTATAAACTCTGATTAGAATCTCAATAAACACGATGCATCTAACTTAAATAATTTAAGATAAAATTATGTTATATACAAAATGAATAGCATTGTAGTATTAACTAAAACCTAAATATCAATGATCACACCGTGTTTATTACACCTAATAGAAAAATGATTATGTAATTTCCATTTTTATTGATGTAGTAACAAATTATTATTAAAAAACGCTACGTTTTTTAATAATAATTTGTTACTACATTATCAAAGCTATTCATTTTGTATATAACATAATTTTATCTTAAATTATTTACGTTTTAAATATTTTTTTATAGTTATACATATTTATTATGTAATAATGTATCATTGTTTTACGTGTTTAACCATTCTTTACGCCTATTTAGCTCGGCTTAATACCTATCAGTGCCTCATGTCACATTATTTAAGGTACATAGTTATCTAGTTTAAGTAAAACTTTGTATAATAGGCAATCGTTTCATGTAAATCAAATACTTATGATAATAATTCAATGTATGTAAATCCAACAGTTTTTGGCTAAGTGGGACACTCGACTTTCACTCCGAAGGTCGTGGGTTCAAACACCGCCGCCTTAAACTTTTGGATTTCTTTCTTGAATTATATGCGCTAAATAAAAACCCCGCTGTATCGGTGAAGGCAAACCCTTTTTAAGGAAGCCGGCATTTTCTGAGAACTGTGAACAGTTTGAAGGCCAATCAACAACCCGCACTTGGCCAGCGTGGTGAATTAAGGCCTAATGCCTCGCCAAGAGAGAAGTCACATGGAATTCTTTCTTGACGAGAGTTATCCTAGCAGTGGGAACGTAAATACGGGTGCTTATGCTATGTAAATCCAAAGAAAAAACTATAAGAGACGATGGATCTGGTTTTGACCAACGTGCATCCATGTTATAAAGTAGATACTATAACTATACTATACATAATGTATAACATAAGATCACAGGTGTATCAACTATACTATGTACCTACTGTAATATAGACGTACAGTTAACTTAGACACAGTTTTAGAATGTTTTACACAGAGACTATCAGCCCAAAAAATAATCTATGTATATCACTTTGCAAATATCCGAAATTGGAATAAAATGTATTATTTAAAATTTACGACACTCTTGTGCTCACGCCATTTAGGCAATCTGATCTCTCAAAATGGCGTTCACACGAGTAGGTATTATATTAATTGTAAGTTTTTTTTTTACACTTTACATTGGTTCATTGCGCTTGATATAAATTGAGTGCTGAGTCCAAGATAATCTTGCTTTCAGCGCCGTCTTTTATATTCAGACATTATGTTAAAATTCTAAGTCATATTATTACAAGTTTGAGTAACACGATTTTTATTGTGAACTGCGAGATTATTATGTATGAAGGATAATCATCATTAATTTTGTCTTGTTTTATTATTTCATTATCATTAATATTTTTGTCCCGTCCCAGTGGGAACGTACAATGGGGGTGCTTTTGCTTTATTATTTAATGTTTGCTAAGTTTTGTAACGATGTCATGTCCAGTTCTTAGACATTATTAGTAATAAAATACCTAGTTATACAATACGCACAATTACCATGGCGTTCTCATTAAAGCCTTTGAGGTTTTTATTATGTAGCATTAACATTATGAATCTGACTACATATAAAACAAATAAATATAATTTATGATAAATAGGTAATAAACAATTTTAATATCTTTAATATTAACATTTTTATAATAATTAAATTATCATCTGTGACAATGTTAGCATAGATACCAACATGATTGGGTATTTGATCAAATTTCACCTCCTCTTTATAGCAATTAGTTTATTAAAGTAGTACTATTATTGTAATATTAGAATTTTCTATAAAATAAACCATGTCCCACAATATCGGTGCTAAAAACCGAAGTTTGTAAAGATAAAGTTCAAGCTAAGCCTAAGTGAAAATAATAAGTAGTTAGGTATAGAAGAAATATTGCAGCTTAAAAAAAATATTGATTGCCATACGTTTTGTCATACTTTTGTAATAACTTTATTATGGAATACTTTTATAAGCCACACAAAACACATTTTAACGTACATGAAACAAAAAGTTAAATATAAAATATTCCAAGTTAGAAGAGTTCTTTAGACTAACTAGAAATCTGGGCGGCCTATAATGTTCTATATCAGACTGCACAGATTTCTAGTAATTTCGATTGGAGGCAGCTTGTTATAAAACTATACACGTCCAAAAAAAAATCTTACATGTTAAAGAAATATTGTTTAAAACAGCAAACGTGTAAAAAATTAATCCTTTGTTTTATTACAAAGAATTAATTTTTTAATTTAGTTTTTGCATCACAAAAAATTGAAACTAAAAAGCAAATTTTGAAAAAAAAAGCATTGAAACTTTTTTAGTACTTTCTAACTAGTAGGTACTATCTTATTAATTAATAATTCAAACACAATTATTTACTTATATATGTTTAATATTTTTATTGTAACGAGTTGAATATTGTATTTAGGTATTTATTACAGATATTCTTTAAATATATTGTTTGTTCTACTATAATTTGGCTTTTATTTAACTGAACCTATCACCTAGCTTTAAAAGATTATCCTCCGGGAAATATAATCGAATCGGGAGCCCATAAGAAACAAAATTCTTGGCAATGAGTTACAAATCAAGCACTTATATATACAATATTAGTTTTACACTGCGGCTTCACGAACCTAACAATTTTTTTTGCGTAAAATGATGAATTTTTGGTTGGTTCGTTCTCGAGTTATGCCATTACGAAATAAGACAACCATTTTATTATTTAATATGGTCTTATTTAAATTAGTCTGGTTATTAGTTGCGTTTTATTACATTTTATACATATTATGTAGAAAACGTAAGCGAAGCTGTCGGCAGGTTAGCTAGTTTTATAATGTTGGCAGTTGCTTCATGATCATTATTGTTTATATAACTTTTCTTTATAAGATATCAGTTCTACATTGTCCCAGTGTAGAGAAGTGTTGAAGTACCTGAAAAAGAAGGCAATATTAGTTAGATCTCTAACAAGCTGTTTGATATAGGTACCTACGTCACCAAGCCAAACTGAAGGTCAGGGCATGTCTTCCATATCGGTTCCTAACGACACAGCTGTTCAAGGACTGGGATGTACTGACCGTAAGATCATGTTTCATTAATTCATTCATAATCTAATATAATATATCCATGCCACTTTTCGTAGGTATTTTATAACTTACGAAAGGCTGGGCTGATTTAGGTGCATTTGGTTTCATAATAGCCCATGGTTGTAGTAGCTCAAAGAAGGTTTTAATGATAAGGAAACATATATAAAAAGTGGGCCAAGCCGCGTGAAGGACAGATTGTAATTTTTAAAATATTTTCTTAGTCCAAAGATAATGTTTATGTAAAACAGTTCGTTAACGATATTTGAGCGTTCGCATTATAGAGTAGACAAAAGATATTATATTTATTTTATAGTTATTGACTCTCACTTAATAATTTAGACAATAGATAAAATGATTAAAAATAAATAAAAATTGCTGGACAATTCACACAGCGACATCTAGCCTTGACATCTAGCCCCGTGGTAAGCTCAAAGCTTGTGTTACGGGTGCTAGATTTCTGATATACCTAATATAATAATAGATAGATATTTTTATTATACATATTATGTATAGCTAACACCCAGACATACAGAGATAGCTATTAATAATTTCAAATAACCTCGTTTGAATATCCTCCATCACTTTTGTCTCGTGCTCAGTAAGACCTGATGCGATAAGTTGAAGCGTATCTCGCAGTTGGTCCAAGGTGTAGAGTCCACACACGTGCGTGTCTATGCCCGTCTGGTTGAAGGAGTACCATGTAGCAAGACGTGCCAACTCCACGTTGTTACTCTGAAATATATCCACAGATCATGAAAACTTTCGCGATGTTAACATTCTTAATAAAGAGTAAGGGGTCCTTATCAAGATTATTAAGAATAGAAGTTTTTCTGTGACCACGTGTAACTAGAAGCGCGTGAAACGTCGAAATGGTAAATGAAATCGTGCTTTAACACATTCAATGCCCGTTCACTGCGTCGCGGCCACACGCGTGCTTGAACACGCCCCCGGGCAAGAAACAAACTTTTTAGTCATACTCGTATTTGAACAGTCATATTTGAACATGAAACGGGTAACATACCATGATTTAAATGTTTTTGAGTTTTCCGATATTTCGACACTTTTGCAACCATGTTCACGGACAGTATGACTGAATGATTTTTAGTCATTATGATCATTAAATGCCCTATACATGGGTTATTCTGAAAAGCGTGTTAGCTTTGTAGCGTATGTGTAGCTTACCTTACAATAGTCCGCAGCTTGCCTACACAGCTCCTTAGTGGCCTCGTCGGCAGGGTGCCACGGCTGGGGGCCTCTGTTGCTGAGGAGGCCCATACCCGTAGCTGCAGCGTTTATGACTCCCACACCTTTGCTCTACAATAGACAATTCAATTCGTCATTTATAGTTGCTGTGTTAGATAAAGAACTATTTATTGTAAAACTGTCTTAAAATTAGGTATTTATGTTATGATAGAACTAGCGACCCGCCCTTGCTTCGCCTCAGGTGCTTAATCTTATCTACTAATAATAAATCTGTAATGATCGGTTATGTTTTCAGAGATATTGTTTTTATTTCATGTGAAAAATACACTCATCATAACTTTCCATAGAATAGTTAGATGATTGTGAATCTGTATAAATACAACCGCTCGAGTTTGAACCCAGTAAATCCGTGAAACGCGTTGATAGCACGTTCTAGAGCTCGTCCATTTTTAGTCGATCGTTAGAACAAATAAGGATGACACGTTGGTTTACTTTTTTACCGTACCGTTTTTACACTTTACGTGTAAAAAATTTTTAGTACGTAAAGAATATAGACTTTTTTAAATAAATAAATATGTATTGCCGGACAGTTCACACAAAAACATCTAGCCCCGTGGTAAGCTCGAAGCTTGTGTTACGGGTGCCAGATTTCTGATATACTTAATTGAATTAACATACATATATATATACTTTTAATTATACATATATAACGCCCAGACACTCAGAACAAATATTTGCAGTTCGCAAATTTATTCGTCTCAAGGCGAAGAATCGAACCCGCAACCTCTTGCTTTGAAGGCAGACCTTCGCCCGCTGCACCACAGAGGTCGACATAAAACGGTAGTTAGTAGTTTTTAGCATTATACCTTTGTAGTATCATAGACTAATTATAGAATAATTAGTCTATGACTAATTATAGAATAATTAGTCTATGGTAGTATGGTAGTATGCAAGCATTGGTCGTATAAAACATACACGTAAATAACTTCACGAACTGACAACCCACCTTAAAAAAGCTTGTATAACTCTGGAGCCTGTTATCCAATAGCGTGGCCTTGGAGTGAGAGAGTACAGTGGAGATCTTCACGTCAGATTCTTCCACGAGTTCCTTCATCAGCTCAATGTCGTAATCAGCGAGGCCGATGTATCGAGCCTTGCCGTCCCTCACAGCTCGCTCCAAAGCCGGTAGAGTCTCCTTTAGTATCACTGACCGGTCACCGAATGAGCTGTCGTGAACCTAAAATAAATAAATAAATATTGCTGGACAATTCACACGGTAACATCTAGCCCCGTGATAAGCTCTAAGCTTGTGTTACGGTGCTAGATTTCTGATATACGTACAATATATGTACATACATATATAGATAGATATTTCTTTATTATACATATATAACACCCAGTCACCCGGAACAAATATTTGCAGGTCATACAAATAGTTATTCCGAGGCGGGAATCGAACCCGAAACCTCTTGCGTCGCAGGTGGACTATCGGTCAGACCAGAGGTCGTCAATTAATCTTATTCTTATTCAACGACGCAGTAGCGCAACTCAAATGTTTGTATGTTCGTGAGTAAGTTTGTGAGTGTTGGTGTAGAGTGACACTGTTCTTAGGCTGGCGCTACACGGCAAACATAATGATCCTAACAATCCATATTACGTACCTCAGCAGGTAGTTAGAAGAAATAATAGCAGCAAGTAGAAGTCTCGAGTAGCAAGGCATTTATGCTGAGTCGAGACCCTTTTGCTGCTGTGACACAGTATTTCATTTATCTTTAATTGTTAGGTTTATAATCAGTATTTTTTTGATAGTTTGTATATTTTTAACTTGAATTTTTATTTAACTATATAAATAATAAATACTTAAATAATAAATATTCCTGGACAATTTTACACAACGACATCTTTCCCGTGGTAAGCTCGAAGCTTGTGTTACGGGTGCTAGATTTCTGATATACTTAATATAATAAACATACATAGATAGATATTTTTTATTATACATATATAACACCCAGACACCCGGAACAAATATTTTCAGATCATACAAATAGTTGTTCCGAGGCGGGAATCGAACCCGCAACCTCTTGCATCGCAGGCGGACCTTCGCCCGCTGCGCCACCGAGGTCATCGAAATTATGTTTGTTATTATAAATAAAATAAATAAATATTACTGGACAATTTATTATTTTTATTATATTTCCTTAATTCTTGTTTTTGTAATTTTTGTGCTAAATGTTTTGTATCGTGTGTGAGTAGCAAATAAATGTATGTCGTATATCGTATAAAATTTACCTGAATAAGATCCACATAGTCCAAGCCGAGTTTTCGCAATGTATCATCTACCCCAGCCTCCGTCCTTTCAGCCGAGAAGTCAAACATCTTCTCTGGCACTAGTTCGTAGCGACCCACTTTACTGCCGATGATGTAGGAATCACGTGGTATACCTTTCAGTGCCTTTAAAAATATAAATATCTCTTTACCAGTTTTTGAACTAAAGCTTAGACCTTAGAGACGGACAAAAAATATCGTAAAAGGGTTCTGTATTTTTCTTAGATCCCTAGAAACCGCACTACCTCGGCGGTTTTATTTTATTCTGAACAGAAAAAGAAACTGTAACAGAAACTTGTGATTTGAGTACCTATGTTTAATTTATTGACCGAGTAAATACGGCCGTATGATTTATGTATTTACGTTTCGCGATTTATTGCCCAATTATGGATGGAGTTTGCTTAGTTGATTAATTTTAAAGCTCTACTTTAAAAAAAATTAAGTAATTAAATGATTTTAATTTTCTTGGCACTTTACCATCTGGTGACTATTTAACATTCGGTAAATCTAATGATTAAAGAAAAAATCACACACATCGGCACATCGGCAAGGTTTATTATTGTGTCGATTTAGAGTCCCAGAGAAGAGGAGTCAATTATAGATGAGGTCAATTATACCCGTATAATTGAACACTGAATTGTTTATCTACGGAAAAAATGATGTTTGACCAGAAAACTTGATGATGGTAGAGTTATATTATTAAAAATGAAAACTTTGTTTGTTTCATAATATTTCTTACGGTTTATGGTTTAAGTTCTTTATTTTCTCATTAAGAATTTACATTAGGTACTTTCGAAATTATTTCAATGTTATTATTGTAATGTATCGAATAGCTCACCTTCCCAATCAATCGTTCCGAAGAACCCTGGCCATACCACGGTCCTGTCTCCATATAATTGACGCCATTTCTTAGAGCCTCCCTTATCAGCTTTATGCTGCTTTCCTCGTTGTTATCCCTGAAATAAGTAGGAATTAGTTGGAAGGCTACCATTTTCATCTGAATACACGAACCGAGTTCAAATTTGAAAGATAGGAAGACTATTGTCTTCAAACCTGTATCATGCTTTTAGTCCTATGAAGTATAATAGAGTAGGGTACTACATTTTCATAAATTTAAAATTTGTCGATATAGAATTTCGCTGAATCGAGTCTCTCCCATCTGTGGGACACGGTTGTGCCAAAATGAACTGTCCCAAATGTCGCTTTGCCAACAAGAATGTCTAATAATATATAAACAAATCATTTATTTCAAACAACATAAGTGTCGAATCAAATAATCTCTATGTGCAGGTGATTGCATAGGAGTAGGACAGACCATCCCAATTAGTAAATGTAACTAAGTAGGTCCAACGTAGAAGAGGAGGATCGTCGAACTATTCAGATGGGCAACGTTCGAATACTACGCAACGTCTCTTCGAGAAAATACCGTCAAAGGTATCTAGCACTGTGTGTTGCCAGTGATCACTAATGGATCCGAAACGTGCTTTAAAAGGCCTTTTGAACAGATTCAGTGTCGCTTATAGAGCTAAGGAGAGGGCATGCTCGGAGTTTACCTAAAGTCTGATTTAGGATTTGTATTTATTCCTCTGTAAGTTAACGTTATACCAGAAATTCTAAAAATTTAATCTTCTCAAAATCTCGTAAGTTTGGGGTGACTGGGATCTTATTCTATTATGTTAAAGAAATGTCTTTGAGTTTGAAACTTCAAAGAACACTCGCGCACCGCAAGTAAATTTGATATTTTTTTATCTATTTTGGACATCTTATCAAAATAAAATAACTTATGAAACTTGTCTTATGAAAACCTTATCCGTTAGGTACTAACTGAACACACCTGCAATTAAACTGATTTACGAGAAGTTCACAGAGTCTCTGTGTGCATAGAGACCGAAGAGTGATTAGACAAACTTTGGCCCGAGTACTGGGAATGTGCAAGCTGCAAAGACAATCTTGAGCGATTCAAGTAGTAAATTTTAATCCGATGCTCGACAATCTGATATAACGAGATTACAATGTTTAATTTTACGGACAAGGACTGCAGACATTCACAGAATAGAACAAAATTTAATTAAGTATTTAGAGAGCACCATGTATGATTTTCTATCAATATTATTTTCACGTTTTGAACTTTTGCGGGAAGCCTCATTCACCTTGACCTAGGTACATAAAATATCTAACAATTTTATTAAAACTTTTCAGTACATACCTACTATTCATTTATTTTCACACACACAAACATTTACATTTTACTTTACGTAGGTAGCAATTGTTACGTATTGCCACAGGTGCGTATTGCAAATGCAATCAGATAATTTAATACAGACGGAGTCGCGGGCACCGCTAGTAATAAAAAAAATAATAATAGTAATAAATAAACGTATTACTTAATTCAAATGTGATCTATATGTAAGCATAATTCTTATGTCTATACTTTATCACGAATAATGGACTAACTTCGAGTCTAGATGCGGAAAATAACTACACTAATAACTACGTACCTATTGTTTATTTATTAGTCTATGGTAGGTACCTATCTATAATTTTATTGTGCCGATCCGGGTCCATGTTCGATACTCGTAGACTTAAAGAACCAACTTTGTAAATACAAAAAGGATTAAATACCTAAATAAAATCGTAATAGAGAACTTTGAACACTGTAACTACCTATCTATTAGGCAAATTCTAAAACAGTCAGTCAGTTACTTACTCATTTGATTTAAGAACAAAACTACATTAAATCGTAACTGCACATTAAAAATATATCCCCAAAACTTACCCATAGATTTGGCTAAAACCTCCCCCACCTAGACTTAGATGAGAAACCTTCAGCCCAGTAGTTCCAAGATTATTATATTGCATTGTTCACTAACACTTCCACTTAAAACAGCGACGCAGCGTCGAATGAAAATCAGAATGTTCAACACTAATACCTACTTACACACTTGGAAATAATAATCAACTTGATAAGCCGGTTGTATTGATACAGCGAAGTACTTTATCTGCTTTGTTATTGACACTGACAAAATTATTTATGCAACACTAGGAGCAGTTACAAAAATATGCAATGAATAAAATGTTGTTATTACAATTCCAGGCCACATCAGGCGTAAATAGCTTGACCCAGCTTGACCACTATGACGATGTCAGTCCGTCTCTTTCCTTCTTTATGTGTATAACACTATAACACCCGTCGCATCTTAACACATTCAACGCCGCACCCAACGGTTCAGCTTGATAGGCTGTCTGTAGATATTTAGATACGGTCAGCCAAGAAAGTAGTAGGTACTTACCAGTTTTGACAAAAGTTTCTGCGAGATGAAATGGTCCTTAAGGTTGACATTTCTAATTTCGAAATGGCCGAATCTCCACCTTGTGGTTTCATGACGCACAAACGTATCATAACCGTAGGGTGGTAGTGGTAGACCACTTTTTTGGCAGACCGTACTTTTGATCCTACAAAAAATCAGAATCGACAGAGTAAGTGTGTTAACATGGGGTTACCTACATAGTAAGACTGCATAAATAATGCAAGATAATTATATGTTTTGTATTACCTTCCTTGAGCTTCCAACAGAACTTAAGTCATTAGATGGACCACTTTTTGTAGTAAAACTTAAGAAATGGTTAACATTAAATGTATTTTATAATCTAAAAGAATTTTACGAATTTAACTCAAAAACATAATTATGTCGTTACAATTATTAATTAAGTAAGTAGTTCATAAGATTAAAATTTTTAGATGTAACTTATTATTTCTATTAAGATACCAAATATTGTTGTACGCTCCAAGTGGGCAGGCTGTTGATACTCTTTATGTATAATTTAAGACCTATTTTGTACACAGTTTCACAATAAATAATTATTTATCTTTATCTTTACCTACTTATTTAAACATAGGTACCTAGGTACTACGCCAACCAATTAAACACCAAGATGTTTTCTTCAGGGAACTATAATATAAACTTAGATTAGGTACCTACCTATTCATATGTATCATCTTATTTGTATTTGGTTTTTAACAAAATTAGAACAAGAAACTTTCTTTATAAAGTAGGTACTTAATCTACAAAGCGCTTTCTTCACGGAGGGACAGAATTCCGATATTTAATTATTGACTTGTCCAAATGATCATTAGGATTTTATGGAAATAAATGAAATAAATCTTTAAATCCGAATAATACCGCCTGTTACTTATCGTGATTCGGGATTCTGTCTCTCAAAAAATTAATAAAATTACCTAACTACCTAATTAAAATTTTAAAAGCGAAATAATAAGGCAGCGTCTATCATGTGTCATGTCATGACTAACATCACACAGGGTGGCCCTGACCCAAGGACAATGTTGAGTTATAGTTCTAAAAGCCGGCAGAACCATGACTGCAAAATCAAACATTTTTTTGGGAACCGAGCCGCGCCTGCCTTCTTTGTAATGTTGTTACCTCTATCTCACTCTATTCTATTGTATTTGAAAAAGATGGATGACCCAGATTTCCATTGTTGCTAGTATTGCCAACTAAACGGTATTTTTGCGTCAACTTATTAAAATTAACCTTACTTTTCATCATCATTCTTCTTTCCTTTATAAATGGATATTTTATATGATTGTCAGTTATCAAAAAATGTTTAAAAGAATTCCGTTAAACTGATTTTGATAACTTTGGTACATACTCGAATGAGTAATTAAGGCTTAATGATAACTTATTTACTTGATGATGATAAGTTTCTGCATAATAGACAAGATAATAATGTATTTCATAAATGTTTATAAAAATTAGAATATGTACCTACAATAATACAATAGGTTTTACTAAGGTGTATACATATAAAAATAAATCATTATGTGGATCAAATATTTCATTAATAAATAAATTTTTGAAATGCTCCAGAAGCGGCCAGCTGGTTCATTAATCATTATTGAGTGATAACTTGCGATAAAACAACAACCAATATTTAATTTATAAATATCTGGCAAAAATTTAAATATTCAGCTGGCAACTCCGAGCGAACCCACCCAGCCCAAGACCGACCAATCTGGCGCGCCATGTCGTACCGCAGGGCGCAATGAGTGAGAGAACGAATTGTCAATTCTCTACTTCGCCATCGCCTCACCAGTACTCGGAGTGACGCCAAAGCGGTGCGCGTTTCGTTTGCTGCTGAAATTATAACATCGGACTTTTGGTGTTATTTAAAAACTGTTAATAATTATTTTAGTGATTCTGGCTGCGCTGAAAAATGTGAAAACTGCCTGTATAATCGCTGCTATTATAATATGGTACGTGTGTTTTATTTATGGGCATTGGGTCATCAAAATGCTTCTTGTTTACGCGAAGTTCTAACCAAGATGAGCATCGTTTTCTGAGAGGTTTTTCGTATTCTCAAATAGCACAATTTAGTTATATTTGACCTGTAACATAGGGGTAGTGAAGAGCTAAATGTAGTATGTAGTAATTATGTTTTTTTGAGCTTTTAAAAACTGAATAGTAAACTAAGTTTGTTTATGTTTGTAAAAAGTGCTAGTATCTCAGTTCCTATTTTGGATCAATGTTATTTTTATTTGTGTAGACTAGGCCATAAAAAAGCAACAATAACAATATTTTTTAGCGACAAGGCCTTGTTTTTGTAATTAAATAAAAAAAAACAATATTTTTAAAGCATAGGCCAACAAGCTCTAGCAATTTTTTGTAAACTATGTAAACTTATAAAAGCTACTTATAATAATACCTAGTTATGTATTAAAATACTAAATTTTATTAAAATAGGTACCTATCAGGAATCTACTTATAAAATTTAAGAAAGGTGAACTAACCTAATCACCCAGGTAACTATTTAAAAAAAAAATTAGAACAATAAATATAGATCTCAATGTTTAAATAACTTGTCAAAACTGAAACATAAGTACATATACATTTCAACTGTAAAACAACCTTTCAATTATTATCTCTCAATGTTACAAATCCTATTCATTACGTATGATGAGCATCCCCTTTAATGAGCCATGATCGGTACCTAAATAGTTAGTCTGAAAGGTTTACACCTGTATGGACCAATTTGAATAGGGGAACAGTTATTATTCCACCATAGACTCTAAATCAAACAGATTTGTGCTCATATTCACTTGTAATAGTTTTGAGTTTTGGAAACATTTTCATCGCTGAGCACTTGGTCAAAAGGTACTGAGTTAGGGTTAAAGTACAAATGGCCCTAGCAAATTCCATTTAATACCAATTATGAAACCGTACAGATTGGTTATTTTGCAATATAAATAAAAGGGATTAAAACTGCCTTTATTGAAAAATATTTCAGAGGTTCACAACATTTTTGTCATAAAATCTCTTGGATGATATAAATTTAATATTGAAGTTTTAAATAATAAAATACTTTTGCAATATAAATAAAAGGGATTAAAACTGCCTTTATTGAAAAATATTTCAGAGGTTCACAACATTTTTGTCATAAAATCTCTTGGATAACTATAAATTTAATGTTGAAGTTTTAAATAATACTTAATTTAACCTGTGACAGATGAAAATGAATATTATTTGCTATCACAAAAGGAGTCGAAACTATTGAAACCATTTTTATTTTATTTAATTACTTGGTTGTTTAAAATATGATATACAAAAATAAATACCTAATTCCCTTGGTCACGCCATCACACTTAAACAGGCCGATTTAGGTGGCTTTAAAATAGTCGTAGCCCAGGTAAGGTTTAAAAGGTGAGAAAAGTTGGGAATAATGCGGACGAACCCGCGGGCGAGTCAGCTATTTAAAAAAAACAAAATTAATTTCACTTCTAACACATGTAACAAGTAAAAAAAAACATTTATGACATTTATTTCCTTGGACAAGTATTAAATCGTTAAATGTGTATGTTAATATTGTTCGCAGATGACAATGAGGACCAGGATTCCTCGTTGCCGGCATGTGCCGACGAAGTTCTTTGCGCTGATTCTGCTTTTCGTGGGTGTTGTGGCCTACTGCTACTACCATGCAGCTCCATACAACAAACAAGGTAAGGTCTTGCTCAGCTGGTCTTAAGGATGTTGACATGATTATGCCATTTAGTTCAACACTTTTTTTTAATTCGTGACCAAGAGTACCGTCTATTGTGTTCGGTCACACGTGAAAAAATAGCACGGTACAAGCTGTTTTCTTTTCCCTGCCCTATGGTGATTGACAATCTTGTGGAAGTTCATCCTTGTCCACGTTTACCTACCTAATTCTAATTTGTTGTGGGGGAACTAGGATCTGCACTGACGTCTCGCTATGGAGCGTATTGTGCATTGTCCCCTTGCCTAAGTCGGCCCTAACCAGCCTAACTCCTTGATTTACCTACCTAGCTTCTTATCTAAATACTAGTTGACCCGCCCGCGGCTTCGCCCGCTTTCTATAGTTTTCTCTAAAACCTTCCCTGGACTACTACGAACATTTCAAGACCAAAACCAGCTCAATCGGCCCGGCCGTTCTCGAGTTTTAGCGAGACTAACGAACGGCGATTCATTTTTATTATATAGAAGATTTCTGCTTCGGAGAACACATTACGAGCCCGAAAAATCTTTGAGCCCTATCGGTTTATTACAGACTCGTGTGGTGACTGACTTAAACGTAATCTTACTGAGGACAGAATTATTATCTCTGTACGTCCATGATATACGTGGCAGTTTTTCCCAAAACCACATTTCAAAGACTCATCATCTTCCTGCTAGTATCAAGGCTTTTCATACCCCATGTCTTGCTTCCATATCGAGCTATGGAATGGACCAACGCGCTGCAGCTGAATCTGCATGTCAACTCAAATTAAACTGCCACATATCTCGGACGATTGGCAGTAACATTCAGTTGAAATATGTTTCTATTTCGGCCCAACCCTCAATACGCTTGCCTTTGAAAGACACGCTGACAGTTGCGCGATTCTACGAACCGGAATCAAATATAGATATTACCATAACTATATTTGATTCCAATCATCTCTTTTTTACCAGATAATTTTACTCGATATTATCTTTAAGTTAGCATATTAATCAGTCAACATCCGTATAGGTCAGTAATGGTACAGCAGACACAAAGCTAAAGTTTTTTTTGGTAAGATTCCTACTCCTATTTGGAAGGGTTTACACTGGAAGGCATCATCAAAGGTAAGTGACTGTTTGTCCTTTTGATTTCCAACTTGTTCTCCTATTGGATGCGGTTTGAATCCGCTGTTAACTCGCAGCTCTAACCAAATTATCTGTCTGTCCACATTGTAGGTGGACGCTGCATTTGGTAATCCAAGCTCCTGATTCGATTATTTATGATCCACTGTAGCAGAATTATGTTGATTGATGTACTGAATACGTATGCTACAAATTTTAGTATAGAAAAAAAAAGTCACGCAGGTATTATACTACTTAAAATACAAAGAAAAACCTGACATTCGGAGGAACTCTGGCCATAAGTTGATCGGATTTAAATGCACTTTGTCATACGAGATAATTAAAACCATATTATTATGTCATAATCTGTACCAAGCTATTAAATTCAGTGTTGAGAAGATGAAAATTAATTTGCTAATTAATTGTCGAGTAGAATTCCGTACGTATCCTATATATATCAGATGCTTGCCACTTAATTCCCATTTCCATTTCATTTAATCGGATAAAAACTATAGTGCCACATAATCTTTTAGCCATCCGAAGGACTTAGGATTAAAACAATCAATTAGTTCCGGTTATGAATTGCAGTGCCAATTTAAACCGAAGTGTTGCGCCAATAACTTTATAAAAAAACGTGTTTAGAGCGCGGTATGCACTTGTTATCGTCGAACAATTTGAAAATCGTTTGGATCTGGGTAAATAAATTGGACAATTTTATTGCCTCAGCCATCGTTATCATCATATGCATGGAATTACCTACACGCACATGTTAGACACTGAGTCCATATAAAGAGTTAATTGAAATTTTGAATAGGGCGCATGACGCTGACTAACTCTAGAGATTATGAAGTTTCAGTACCTATTGCAACATTCTGTAATAGGATAGGAAGGCTGATGAGTTGAACGTTATAGAAAATTTTCAAAACTGTCCGTACTACCGAAACTAAAATATAGCATTGATATTTATATTTCATAGTTAGAGTTCGTTGTTTACTATGCCCTCAGTCACATTTTATTTAAAAAAAGTATTTTCAACTATCTCGTTGGAGTTTAAAAGGATTAAGTACCTCTATCTACCTACGTCTATTTCAGCGTGCCATCTACTCGTATTTCATAGTCATGGGTTATTCCATCACGTCAAGAGTCCTGCTCCGAGAAATTGTATCAGATAAAAGTGCGTTGACAATCGTGGGAACTTAGGTATCTACAGGTAGAGAGCGACATTATTAACTTGGTTTCTCCATCTGCCTATTGTTTATTTTCTTTCAAGATGCATCTGCAGGAAGGTCAATGACCCGGCGAATGTATGGCTCTTAAACTGCCTCGTGCGTAACCGGTATAAAAGACATTTTTGACCGATATGAAAGAATTTCATTCACGGAACTTCAATTTAGACTTTAGTCTTAAGAATTGAAATATTTTGTAAAATCTATCAAAGTATATTGCATATATAGACCTGTCCAAGTAATGTTTAAGATTTTATGAGAATTAACACATACATTTTGAACTTTGATAGTTCTAGTGTACATCTAAGTATTTTATGTTTGGACATCTTATGTCTCAGTAATGTTATCTTTTTCTATTAGGTCTCAATTCCAAACGTTTTCCCGTGTAACCTAAGAGCCCGTGATGGCCAGACCTTCCTTTAATTCACAAGCGTGAAAATTCTTTCATGTGTATGTCTAACATAGGTAAGAATAACCCCCAAACATGAAACCTGGATCGCGGTTCCTTTGGGAGATAACAACCTTTTACCTGTTATCTCCCAAAGGAACCACGATCCAGGTTTCATGTTTGGGGGTTATTCTTACCTATGTTAGACATACACATAAAATAATTTTCACGCTTCAGAATTAAAGGAAGGTCTGGCCATCACAGGTTATTAGTCTATACTAAGAGCCCGGTCTGGCCAGACCTTCCTTTAATTCACAAGCGTGAAAATTCTTTCATGTGTATGTCTAACATAGGTAAGAATAACCCCCAAACATGAAACCTGGATCGTGGTTCCTTTGGGAGATAACAGGTAAAAGGTTGTTATCTCCCAAAGGAACCGCGATCCAGGTTTCATGTTTGGGGGTTATTCTTACCTATGTTAGACATACACATGAAAGAATTTTCACGGTTGTGAATTAAAGGAAGGTCTGGCCATCACAGGCTCTTGGTCCAGTGGTAAAATAATGATTTGCACCCGCGTAAAGTTGAGACAGGTCGCTAGCTTAACTTAAATACATTTTCTAGGAAAATATTTATTGATTAAATGTCGTTAGAAAATATTTTGCAGTTAAGCGAACCAAAACAAAGGTAGCTATTATGCATCTATAAAAAATTAATTTCCAGAAAATTTTGTACCTACATTTCCTCTATGAAAAAGTTGCATAGTTATGAACGTAATAATACCCTACGCTATACATAAAGTATAAATAGCGTATTGAACATTCTACCTTTTCTAGGGGTAAAAGCCCGTGTTGTACATTTAGACAAGCTATGTTTTAAAGTAAATACGTCTATAATGTCGACATAGTATCCCCTTCGACACGGCCCGTGTTTAAGAGAATTTTACAAGATCGATTGTAGTTAATTTTTATAATGCTGATGCGTTTAGCAAAACAGACACGATTAAACTATTCTAAGTTTTGATAGTTTGTATATTATGTATGATAGAAAGTGTGCAAAAACAACCAATGAATTTTTACTCCTTATTATAGAAGTTTTATGATACTTTCTATCATAAAACTTGAAATACATTTTAAGTTACAGTTTTCTCTAAATCAGTGACCTAATTTTAGAAAAAAAAATAACAAATACATACGAGCGTAACGAACGCAGACGTACCGAGACGTCTTAAGAGTATGGTATTTTGTCAGCTTCTTGGAAAAGCAGTCAGAGCTTCCAGACGTTCTAAGAGGATTTAAACCCTGGAAGAGCACTCTGATTGTCCATGTGACATGTATTCACTTAGTATCCATGACTAATAAGCTCTTCTTTGCCTTACTAATAATAATCAATTTGTAAGGGATGGGCGTGGAGTAAGTCAGTTTGTTTTCAGAGATATTGTGTTAAATGCACAATAAATTATACTGAAACTATATTGACGATTTATAGATTTTTTTCTATATTTATGTATGTTCTGCCATAACTCTAAAATCAATTATACTATTTTGATGAAATTTGGTAGAAATTCATTTTCAATATGTCCATTAGAGGTCTGGGACACAAGATAGGCTATTTAAATTCTTGCTCCAGTTATGGCCCCCCATACAAACGCGGTTATGAATATTGTATTGTTCTTATGCATCCTAGCTATGTCAATGACCGTCAATTACTCTAATCTTCTAAGTATATCATCATTTCTGAATCGATTCCGTAAAATTCCCAAATCGCTCTCTCTGGCTCTTTGAGCGAATTTATATCAATAATGGCAACAGACTCTGGTTGAATACTCGTTAAATAATTGCAGGGTACTTACTACATATGAAAGTTAAAGAAATTAGCTAATCTGTTGTAGAGTATATTGTAGCCATTCCTAGCGTACTTGAAGTTGTTGCTGTGAAGTGTAATGTGTGATGGTCATTGAAGCAATCATCTTGTTGCGGTGACAGCGGCAATTTGTCTCTATTTCCCGTAATAGATGTCAGTTATTTATTTTTAGACATGTCATACGCTTATTACACTATCTTACAAGTTGATGAAGATAAGGAAATGATTTTATAAATAATTTTCAAAATGTAGCAAACTTGATGAAAATAATGGTGATGGAGCAATCATTTCGTTGAAAACCATTACTTCTGTTCTGAGTTTGCCTCATTCCAAAACAAGTGCGCTTTATGGAGTCATTTATACATTTAACTAGCAGTAAACGATTAAACTACATTAGGGGCCTGTTCGACATCCATATTATTAAAGTATTTAATAACTAATTTGCAGATGAGTGCCACATAAAGGTATAACCTGTTATAATTGTACGTGTTTGACCAGCATCTGGTGAAAAGACACAATGACATTATCCCTTATATAAATAAACTAGCTTTCCGCCCTGCGGCTTTGCCCGCGTGTTACACTTTCCCGCAATTTTCTTTGCTATATTATAGCCTATGTTACTCGGGGATAATGTAGCTTTCCAAAGGTGAAAGAATTTTTGAAATCGATCCAGTAGTTTCGGAGCCTATTCATTACAAACAAACAAACAAATCTTTCCTCTTTATAATATTATTATTAGTATAGATAAACATCATCTAGCCCCGTGGTAAGCTCAAAGCTTGAGTTACGGGTGCTATATTTCTGATATACTTAATAATAATTTACATACATAAATATTATTATTGGATTTTTTACTGGATCAAGGGTCAGGTTCAGAAAGTGGTACTCCTGGACTCGCATTGTCAGAAAGTTGCTCTCTGCACCCCTAATCACCGCTTTGTGGCCGGTTATTGTCCGTTACAATATATTTTTACAATAGGTAATTTTATATACATATAAAAAATTTAACTATTAGGAAAAATATATTTTTAATGTGTTTATATTTTAATAAACAGAATAATGATATAATTAAAACTTAATCTTGAGACGCTAGTTGTAAATAAAATTGTAGCGGTGTGAAATTATCTGGCTTTTACAAGATTACCAATTGAATTAAAGACTACCTGTAGCCAAGTGTCAAATGAAGATTGGCATTGCGCTGTTTCATCCACGGGCATGTTCTGTTCAAATACTCCGAATGCTAGCGGGGCACGAAGCCTTTCGTGCTAGCCAGCTATACGTCGAATAAAAGCACTAAAAGAACACGTTTCTAGAATTGCCTTTTCCATTTTTTATTATAAAGTATCGTTAGCGGGTCGTATTACTTGTACAAATAAGGAGACGGCTTAATGTATGGATATATAATGTAATAACGTTGCCCGCGACTCCGTCCGCGTTTGTATGGGGGCCCCGTCTTATCATAACTGGAGCAAGAATTTAAATAGCTTCTCCCGTGTCCCAGGCCTTGAAATGTATATCAACCAAATTTCATAAAAATCGGATCATTGGTTAAGAGTTTATGGCGGAACATACATATAGAAAAAATCCAAAATTCGTCAATATAGTTTCAGTATTGAGCCTATAAACACATGACCGACCCTCACAGATTTGTTAGTATAGATAATTATCATTTCTTAAAAATCCTTATCCTTACTAATATTATAAATGCGAAAGTAACTCTGTCTGTCTGTCTGTCTGTCTGTTACGCTTTCCTGCCTAAACCTCTGATCTGGTACAGACAATCTTTAGACCCTGAGAAAGAACATAGGCTACTTTTTATTTCCACGCGGGCGAAGCCGCTGGCGGAAGCTAGTTACAGTATAATTAGACAAAACCATTTTGTTTTGACGCATCGGGTACGTAATACTAAAAGGATCACCACTCAGCAATAAATGACAGAATAAATCGTGTTATAGCGTTGGTATTCCGTGACTCTTCAAGTTTACAAATTACAAACTGAGACAAACTTGAACCGTACGTAGATTCACCTTTACATCATAATAGTTCTACGTCATATTTTATTTCGGATTGTTATATAATAGTGGTTATAGTAAAGGACAATGGGTATTTTTGTGTTGAGCGCAGGTAGTCTAAGGTCAAGATTTGTAGTCCTGTCCTACAATTACTGTGTATACCTAAGTAACATAAATGTCTTAGCTTAATGCTACAACTGTTCCGAACTTACTGATGAAAACGAGAGTCGCGAGTCACGAATTGTCGGTTTTCATTCAACATTATTATGAATGTTGGTCATTTTTTGCAGAATCTATACAAGTCACGACGTTACAACTGCAAAAACTTGTAAATACCAACATATGAGTTCAATGTTTTCCAAAAATTAAACATAATTCAAAATGTTTAAATTTGCTCATTTGAATTAGATTTTCTAGTCTCATCACAAATATGAGTTCAAAAGCAATGGTTAAGCACATTTACTTTTCAAAGAGCAGGTAACTGACTCTATTAGCCTACATTGATTGAATTTTTGATGCCAAGTTACAAAGCTGGGGCGGGAATTTCGTGTTAACCACTGACTGGCGGCTGACCGGCATAACTGCACGTAGCACATAGCAGGCGATGTTCATGTACAATTCCAGACTATTCCACGAAACGTATTTACTCAATATATCATGATGTTGTTAATCTTCTTCGTCGGTATCAACTGTCGCAAAGAGTGGTCGTGGTCGTCTCTTGTATATGGCTCTACAAAATATCGTTAGGACTATGTACTAAATACTTGAAAAAACTAATCATAATTTATTTATTTATTTATTTATTATTACATACAGAATATAACATTACAGTACAATACCAATGCGCTATATCCATAACAAATTATATAATTATAATGACTAATTGTGTATCAGAAATCAAAGAATAATTTTATTAACAACCAAACAACTATAGGTAACCACGCAGCTCTCATTTGTACGGTTATTTTCATTAGTTACAGCCACATAAATGCTATTTTTTATCTCGATATTGACTGAACAAATACTACTAAAAGAGATGGGTTCTAAAAACATAAGACTTATAAGAAGTTTATTATTAAATTTTAACTTATACAGAGGTATAAATGGTTTTGGATTAGATTAACCTTGAATGATCTTGCAACCGGACCTTTGAAGATTCGCGTTCTACCCGTGAGTACCTATCTCGGTGTTTACCTAACAATTACAAACGCAGTTACAAGGAGACTTGAAACAATGTTGACCTATTCAGAGGTCATACTCATAATGCTATGACTAAGTCGCATTGATAGCCCGCTGTAAGCTGTAGGTTCACTACCGTTCAATGTCGAGGTTACTCTGAGCGCTGCTGAGGTTTATCTGTTCGACCTTCAAGTTCCGTTCTAGGACCAGAAACGCCGGTCGCGATGTGATATCTAACTCGTCAAGCGAGTTGTATACATACGAGTATATGAACATTGCAACTCACTATTCTGTAAGGAAGTGAACAATGCTTTTTACAAGATGTGATTAAGATTACACCAAATTTACCGATTATTTCTATAATGATGAGATTGGTTCTCGGAACGAAGTCAATTTTGGCTGTCACCGCAATCTATTTTGTCTATCAGTATTCTGATCTTCTGGGAAATCATTTTCAAATTAATTTATTCAAAATTCAGTATTATGCGTTATAACAAACAATTATTATTCTCTTTGACCGTGTATTTTACATTAAGAGATATGAAATGCGGCTGCTAGTCATTTGGAAATATCGAACATACAAACCGCAGTCCAGTCAACCACATTATTTTCATCGTTGGTTGCTTTGGGACACGTTACGTTACGAGTGAACCATGTCTGCTTTTCAAGTTTAACCATTCGCTCATTAATTTTATCAATTATTATTTTTCAATTCATTAAACAATTATTCCTTTGAAATAAGTTTTCATTCAACCAATTGTTTGTTATGAGAGACTCTTTCTTTATAAGATAACTATGTATATCAATCACGAGACTTTCTAGTAGAAAACATGATGGGTATTAGGGAATTTTTATAAACACAAGCTTACCAGGTGGGTTGGTAACGCTTCTTGCTGTTTTCTATATAATTATAGAAGACAGTTCATATATACATATAATTATATGTATTATGGTTAAAAAAATACTTTTTTATTTTTTGCGCAGCGTATAGAAACATTCAGTTTCACCCTAAAATTAAGTAATTCTTATTTTGATTTTGAGGGTCACTAAGAGTTTAAAGTTATATAAAAGCTAACTGTTGAATATTTAATGATTTGGTTGATTATTGATAAAAATGAAAAATAAAATATGATTAAATAATCAAGTTTAAAATCTGAAAACTGTGTTCAACAGACAATTAACTCACATAATAATGTACAAGATACTTCTTTGCTTCTATTACATTGTTCTTTCACAACAAGCAGGAAAAACAATGTAATGGTATCTTACTAGGGCATGTGGTAGCACTGTCGCTCCGCTCTATTCTGTTATTGTTCATCCTTATTCACTTCTCTTGAACGGACACAGCTTGGACACAGGACTTCCCAGTTTAAAACGAACGAATAATGGTCGAAATAATGTTGCATTTTTCTTACAGCAACAGTGCGAGTATACCCATATTGTGTATTACGTTCGAATACGTTTATGGAATAGGATTCTGAATTTATTTATTGTTTAACACGAAAGCCTGCGAAAGTATTCAATGAATTTATAGTTTTTGGACCAACAGATTAAACACAGAATTCTATGAGCATAATAAAATATCATATTATTTAGATAATAAAATATCATATTATTTAAAGAGGCTAAGTGACGCTAGTCTACATACAAGCAGTGAAATTTAAAATAGGTTGTGGGTAAAAGTAATATGTATTACGCTTGTAACCCATATACTATTGACATAGAGAAGATATTATAGTGCATTGATGTATACTTCGTGTCTGTCCCGTAAAGTTATGAATTGTTTTTCAACGCAAGCGTGCAACGAAGAGATTAACTCAGCATTGCGTAACCATAAGTTAACGTTTTTGTCCCGGTTTCCATTGTTTCCAGAGAACACGATCTTTACGCTATGTGTGCTTTATGTTCTTAAGGTTTATCTTAGCGAATACCATGTACTTATTTATTAATGTGCAATATTTATTATACTTTTATGTTATAAAGGTCACAATGAAAGTGCATTTTATAAATTTGGAGTAACTTTTATTTTGTATGATTATTCCAATTATTTAAAAAAGACCGTGTGTCGAATAAAAATGTGTTAGTAAAACTGTTAAAACTGATTACAATAAAGTTTTGCTGAAACCGCTGGCAAAGTACACCTAAATATGTTATCCTTTCGAATACAGGTCAACAATTTTAAAGAAGGTGGGACGTTTATGATCAGGTGCTATTGAGAATCGTTTGCGTCAACAAATTGTTGGACTGCAAATTTGGCGAAACATGCGATCGGTTTCAGTGTAACTTTCCCTATTATTCAATGAGTGTTTTTGTAATCAATTATAAAAGATTCGATTTTTGACAAGCGCTCCATTTTTATTAATCGATATAATCGTAGGTGACAAACTTAAAAGTGCCACTTGCACGAAAAAAAAAGTTATTCCAAATTCAAACAATCCTATACTCTCACTATAAAAGTGCACTCTTATTGAGACATCCTTTATATCAGACGTACTTTTCAGTCCATTACAATATTGGAACCCAAAGAGCCTTTCACATATTGTAGCTTAAAGTCACTCCTTTGCCCAATAAATTTTAAAATACACCTGTCACATAAATGTGCCCCTGGATATAAACGCTATAACGGGCATCTCTGACTGTCTCTTTTTAAATTGGAAGATTTTTAAAATATATGTTTGTCATTATTTTATTGCGAGGCTACACTTCTTCGATGTCAAGATGTCAACCTACATTTCACACGCCATTGATTCAAAATGTCAATCAATCAAAACGCATTATACACCATTTAAAAAATACTGCTGACTGGGACTTTCATGCTTCTATAGATAAAAAAAATGAAGTAGATTTTAAAAGAAAAATCTTCAATTGACTGTAAGGAGGATTTTAGAGTCACGGTACACTTCGATCAGTCAAATATTTGGGCATAGAAAAGTGTTTGGCAAATCAGGAACTACCAAGGGCCTAAACATAGCTCAATTCAGGCATGGTTGACAATCTGATGTGGATTTTATCAGTATGTGACATACATTAAATAGACTACAAACACTGTTTAATATGATGTAAGATGATGAAATATCCATAATTAAAAATAAATACAATTTAAAACCTGGTATGAAAATTTATCGGAAAATGTACATAAAACATAGATGAAGGTGAAGAAAATGTCACTTAGTTTTTGTCCTTGCATATTTACAGCAAATAAACCTAGAAATCTTAAGTAATAAATTCCGTTCCCTACTTTCATAAAGTAAACACGAGCGGAACGATACACAGACATTCCTAACAAGATGATGTCTTTATTGAAAAATAACTTATAAAAATACAGCTGTCTCTTTAACAATTTAGAGGAAAATCTCATATTTTCCTTACAAACTAGTTTACCTTGACTATGTAATACTCTGTAAGATACTAAGAGTGATTACTCGTGTCTTACAGAGCAATAGTGATAATCGCATTATAACCTAAATATGATCTTTAAGTACAATGCGATTATCTTTCTTCATAAACGTAAGATAAAATGCAATGTTTATTAGTACTCGTAGAATAATTAAGTCAGAGATACGTTTTCTCAGATAAACAATGGACTTGACATTAAAATGGAAATATTTAAAATAATGTTTAAATTAATCACTTCTGCTCATTGTTTCCGGTTTGGTAGTCACTATTGTGATTTTTAATGACATAATACTTATAAAACTAGGGTAACCATCGAGACGTAGACCTGCAGACTGTTGGGACAGTCAGCCTAATAATGGATAGATGATCTGATTAACACATTTACCGCCCGACCTCGACGGTGCAGTTCGCAAAACTGTGCCGACGCTACACATCGGTTCAAATACGGACACGTACATGCGTTATGGGCGCTGATAGTCTTAGTTTAGTGTTTATGTTCACAAGCAGCTATCGTCCCTTGCTTCTAACAATAAACAAATATATGAGGGGGTATATTATATGCCCAGTTAGGTACTTCCAACTACTGAAATAAGATTTTTGACTTATTTTAATCATCGTATACCTAAAGTTTTGCCATATCTGTAAGGGTCAAAATCACTGAGGTGAGCATTTTGGGTTTTGAAATATCTGAGAAATTAAGTTAGCTTTTGAAGAAAATTAACATGCGGAATATGTTGTATAATTTGTAATGAACCTTTCCTGTTAAGGGCCACGCACAAAATTATATATTTATGAAACTATACCTGTTAATAAAAAATATGACAGGGTCTTACATCATTTCGGGAACACTTTTAAATATTTTTTAAATAATAATATAACCAACACTTTTAATAATCATCGTCATTAAATTATAATTTACCTGCCCTTCCATCGGTAAATGCTGTAATTTTGTATATTCATATAATATAAACACATATTTTTTATATTGCTCTCCATAGATTTTCAAAAAGTGTTAATTTAGTTTCAAAATTTCAATTTATTTTATACATTTGTGCAATACGTTGTCAATTAATAATATTAATACAAATGTTAAACAGTCAGTTTAGGTTGTATATGCAAAATTTAACTATAACATTACTCATTAGTGAGAAATTTGCCGTTTTTGTGATGTTCCCTAAATGACATTAACGTTCCCTAAATGACTGCAACGTCTAGTTTTTGCATGAAAATAATAAAAAAGTGTACAGTATATTACCTTTATTTGTACTAGAAGAAAGAGCAACATGATATTCAAAAGTTAAACTTATAAAAACTAATAAAATCCTTCTGATTTCAGTTAACAAACATAAGAGATAAGGAACAAATAGTATTACCACATTTTTATTAAAATTTCTTTAAGATGCTTAAAATCAAATATATCAATTGTAGTGTTATCAACTGTTATCCTTAGTCTCCTTATTTCCCTATGTTTATGTGTAATTTTATCAAAAATCTTGGGTTTCCTTGGTTTGGCCTTTAAAAAAAGTTTTTTAGGTTTTTTGTTATGTTTTAATCGTTTTTGGCTTTTTTTTTATTATTTTCCATGTTATCCGTACTAAATGGTTCCCTCAAACAAAAAAAAGTAATTGTTATATGTTTTAAAAAGCCACAAAGCGTCATTTTCCCCTACAATTGTCATTTCAGGAACGCCCGTCATATACGAGAACGTTTCCTAAATGACCGTTCCCGACTATGACTTTCCGATGAAATTTTCAAATTATGGTTCATTCAGTCTTGTAAGATGTTGGTTTTATAGATAAGTGACACGTAAGCTGTAATATTCATAAGAATTCGACAAGAAGTATGCAAATGGTTGAAAAACTGATCACCAAACAGCGTTCCCGTAGTGACAGGGAATTGATGTACGCTTCCCACATACAGTAATTAAAAGGTACCTACCTACAAAATCAATTAGTTTTTTCTGTAAAAACAACACGGGTCTTGTCCTTTGACTAGTGAACTTCACACTGTTATTCGCTAACGCAACCTAGCGCGTTTTGTTTAAATTACGTCGACCGTTATCCACAGCGTTCACTAAATGATTTAATAATCGTCAGACAGCATTTCAATGATCAAACTATGAAGAAATTGAATTCTTATAATTTTTATTTATACGTATATTCGTAATTTAATTATTTTCAAAGATTATCTTAAAGAAACACAATTTAAAGGAATTAATTTTAACTGTTTTTGACTTGTCTCAATTACGAAATATGGGAAAAGGACGCGTTCCCGGAATGACTATTTAGACATTCGTTGTCTAAAATCTAATAAAATATTGTCTTTATAAAATAAATATTATAAGTACCTTGTAATTATGCGCATAACCTTCATTTGGAAACAAGTATTTTAGCAAAACCACGATATTTTATTAAGAAAATCTTTGTCAGAAGCATGATTACCACCTCGGTGATTTTGACCCGTAAACTGCAATTAACGGAAAGACTATTAGACTGACGTAGATAAAATGTTTCATGGATATTAATATTAGTTCAGCCGAGATAACGGAAAAATTAATTACTTCAGGGTTTTAATATCTATTGGACGGGGAAGGTTTTAATTTTTTTGCTTAACTATCTTATGGAGTGTTGTTGATTAGTTTTCCGCCCGGGTTTTAATGAACTTTCCCGTGATATAAGAAGCTATAAAACGTATCCTATGTATCAACTATATTATCGTTAGTTACATAAAATTCGTTCAATGACTCTCACAAGCCTTCGCGGTATAATATCAGTAAGGATATACCCATGGATATACCCAAAACAGTTATGATTATTTGATAGGACACGTCCCGTTTGCCCAATTACTGAGCGAATCAATAAGTAGATGAACATAATACTATACACATGTCGAACAAACTATTTGGTTTATGAACAAAATTGCGATATAGACCTTTTAGCTTTTAGGGAATTATATCAGCTTTTACCATATCTCATAATATTATTTATATAGCAATATATGTATCTCTTCGATAAGGATTTAAGCTAATCTTACTTTAAATGTCCCTTCTCACCATACTTCCTTCTACGATAAGTCTTTTTCTGTCCACGCAGTTCGCCTCTGGAACGATTTACCTGACAGCCTGAGAAAAGCTAAGTCATTGCCAATTTTTAAAAAACTATTAAAAGATTTTTATTTGTCAAAGCTATAATAAGTATATAACATGTATTTATTTAATATATTTCACCTCCATAAATTAGTATTCATTAGTGTATTATATTATTTCTCATCTATTAATATGTATTATATTATGTATACTTACATTATGTGTATTATTTTACATTATGTATTATATTACATTACGTATTATACTGAGTAGTACACCCGTCAATTTTTTATTTCTTTGCTCTCTTTCCATCCAAAGGTTGCCTGGAAGAGATCGCTCTTTAGCGATAAGGCCGCCCATTGTACTTGATTCTTTTTGTTGTTTTTTGTATTTTTTATTTATTTGGTGTACAATAAAGAGTTTTATTATTATTATTATTATTAAGTCCATTTGATATACCAAAGTTCTTTTAAATTAATAAAAATATATGGAAACCCTAAACCTCTTGCGTCGCAGGCGGATTTTCGCCCGCCGTGCCTTAGAGGTCGTCAAAAAGAGTTTGAAAAAATTTGTACTAATTCTAGCTTCTCCTTAATCCTTCTAAAATCTCTAAATTATGTTCTGGACGTTTTCTTTCGAAACAAAGTGTTTAAATGTATAACTATCACCTTATTTAAAACACATTAGCTTTCCTCTCCGCGGCTTCGCCCGAGTTATTAATATTCCCGCTGTAAAAAGTATCCTATGTCCTTTTCCTAGTTCTGAGCCAAATCTCCACCAATTTTCAGCCGTTCCTGAGTTAGAAATAGTGTAACTATCTATTCAGATTATATATACATATATATATATATATATAATATATTTAATCACGAGAAAAAGTTATTGATCTTGCCGAGTGTGCTTAATCCCAAATTTCAGTTTGATTAGCGCGTGGAGTAAGGAAAGCACTTTGCTGTGCAAGTTAGTCTTGTATTTAACGTTTTCAAACAAAAAAAGTATGAATAAATCTTCATAGTTCTAAATCAAGAAAGATTGAACTCAATTAATGCGTTACTCAACTTTTGAGCATCTCGCTCTTTTACTTGTTTCAAGCAGATTTGTTAAACTAGCAAAGATAAAGTTCAAGTTTGATGAAGATTAACATTAAAATAATTTCTTGGTCAGCAGTTTTATATCACGTAAGTCATATTTAGTGCATTTTGTAACTATGCTCAATATCAGCATGAATATAATATATACCACATTATATTTGGGCACATTGTTCAAGTAACCATACTTGGCATTTTATAGATTTTAATCACCATCGTCATTTGTTTCTGTTATCATATTAGCAAAAAATATTTTGTTTATAAAGTTCAAAAGCAACATTTTGAATACTAGATCTGTTTTATAGAATAACTCCAAAGAATCGCTTTCCAGTACGAGTAGATAGACTTGTCTAATGCAATGACCTCTTAGGAAGCACTTTGATTAAATTGAAACAAACAGAGCCTCAATCAATGGTTCAAAGGTACTCCAATAGGATATCTCTCAACAGAAGTAAACAGAATTGAAAACTGAGAGCTAGTCGGAAATCCAGAGAGCCTCTACGCAAAGGGGTCGGGCGGAGACAGCTCGCTAAATTAAAGTTATTTACAATCGTCGAGTACAATAAAAGAGCCGTGTTGGGTTTGTGGTAGCACACCCGACATTCATTCTGAAGGATTCGGCTTGAAAAATTTTGTGTGCTTTAAAAACACGTGTTCTAACGATGAAGGCCAACATCGTGAGGAAACCGGCATGTTCTGAGAACTTGGAAAAAGTTTGAAGGACATGTGACATCATCAACCCGCACTTGGCCTTGCGTGGTGAATTAAGGCCTAATTTCTCTCGTCAAGAGCGAAGTCCCTGTGTCCCAGCAGTGGGAACATAAATAGTGATATGAGTACAATATAAATTCTGTTGACTTGGTTTCCCAGTCTTACTCGGAGGCTGCTATGAGGCGCTGTCCCTTTGAATTACTTAACCTGAACCCTTAGTACATGACGAAAACAGGGTGGATACTGAATGGTACAATGGAGCCCATTGTATATACATTAAGCTTATAGACCAAGAGCCTGTGATGGCCAGACCTTCCTTTAATTCACAAGCGTGAAAATTATTTCATGTGTATGTCTAACATAGGCAAGAATAACCCCCAAACATGAAACCTGGATCGCGGTTCCTTTGGGAGATAACAACCTTTTACCTGTTATCTCCCAAAGGAACCGCGATCCAGGTTTCATGTTTGGGGGTTATTCTTACCTATGTTAGACATACACATGAAAGAATTTTCACGCTTGTGAATTAAAGGAAGGTCTGGCCATCACGGGCTCTTAGGTTATTAGTATAAAAATAATTGACAAGGGTTCAAACAGTATAAAAAAATATGCGCATCCTCTTGAGTTAATAAGGAGCTTTGCTTCAGAAGCGTTGTTTACTCAACTAGATATTCTTGGTTCACAATATTTTTTGTTTTATTTTCGTGTTTACGTTTCTAATCTTGTTATTTCGTGATTATCGTCATAACAACTTATTTAACGTCCCACTGCTGGGAAACTTGACACCGGTCTCTCCAATACCACGCGATATGTTGATAGTTATGTAACTATAAACATTTCGCGTAATTAAGTAATCTATACTAATATAATAAATCTGTAAGGGTCATGGAGTAATTTATTTTGTGTTCTGAGATATTGTGTTCATAGGCTCAATGTATGAAACTGAAACTAAAATATTACTTTTTGGTGTACAATAAACTGTTTTTGATTGATTGATTGATATTGTGACGATTTTTAGATTTTATTCAGTATGTATGTTCCTCTATGTTATGTTAACCCAATGATCCGAATTTGATGAAATTTGCTAGATATACATTTAGAGGTCTGGGACACAGTATAGGCTATCGAATTTCTTGCTCCAGTTATGGTAAGACGTGGCCCCGGAGACGCGTTAGCCCTTAGGACGGAATGATGTTAGGATGATGATTTGTTTTAAAACAGATTTATTTAATCGATGATGATGATAATATTGAATTATTAGTCGACGCGAATAGTTTTTGAGCCCATTTAGTTTGTAACAATCCAAATGCAACTCTCAAGTTTCAGTCGAACTGAGTTTCAGTTACAGTCGTTAGAATGTTACTTGCACGCTCGATCCCAATATTCCGAGACTTGGCATAAATTATGAGCAGATATTTGAGACAAGAAATGCCGTGATGGCTAAGTGGGAGCACACTCGACTTTAATTCCGAAGGTTGTGAGTTCATCCTCGCCGCGCACCTCTGAATTTTCTTCTTGAAAATGATATGTGCTTTAAGACACGTGCTCTAACGGTGAAGGCAAACATCGTGAGGAAGCTTGCCTCAAATGCTTTTCCAAAAATTGATGCAAGCTTTCACATTAGAAGTTACCCAACTCCTGTTGATCTGTGTATGCAAGCCTGCGTCCAGGGATGAATCTCGTTAGCTTACGAACCTCAACTTAGTCATTTGGTTTAACGTCAATTATGAATACTTGTTAACCTACACGATTTTGCCTTACTTAGTTAAGCCGTTAGTCTACGGACAACTTTTAACTGCATACTGCATGCTTAGAACTGCATGTTTATCTGTACAAGTATTTTAGTAAAAATCTCTTTAAAAAAATAAAAACTGTAAAATCTCGCTTTTACATAACTATGGCTGATGCACCATTTTATTGAAATTACAGTGTAAATAAAAAAAATACAACGCCATAGATTAAGCATCACTAAAAGAAGAAACAAATAAAGAATTTCCAATCGTAAAAGTAAAATGATAGTTTCGACGTACCCCATTTGAAATCACTCCCTCTATTAAATGGTTGCTGAAATGTAAAAGCGGTTAAACTTGTAAGTCCGTTTAGGCCAGAGTTTCGCTACACGGTATACGTTTTAAAAACTTGTGGACATTTTAATTCGAAGGAACTTGAAAAGCACATTATATAAACTATTTAGTACGTGCAGTTTAATAAACTCCCTTTTGAACTCCGTGAAGCGACACTTGGATTAAATTCGGCATGTTAATTAAAAAGTCACTCTAATGTAAAATTTGTTCGAAAATACTTACTAATATTATAAATGCATAAGTCGTTTGACTGTGTCTATCGCGTTTTCGCTTAAATACTACTGAATCTAATTAAGTTTAATTAAGGACACATGTTACTTTTTACCTCGGAAATCTAAATTAATTAAATTTTCATCTACGAGAAAATCTAACGTTTGCGATGATGCAGTATTCTTCCCGTAAGGGATAAATAGTCTCCAAAAAATCTGCTTTAGAAAGTTAGCAATACATATCTTCATTATAACTTAATTGGTAATATATGTCGCTACAGTCTGTGTCTGCTGTTGCATGTCAGGTGCTACGATTCACCGTAACTTTGCTATAAATAACAGTAATGTATGGAAATTGAATTAAGCAAGTATATTCTATAATTATATTCTAAGTTGTAAGAGTGCCTTAAATAAACTATCTCCGTAAACAGCTACTCATAACGTATTTACAAAGATGATATTCTAATACTGAAATAACATTTTGTTTACTGTTTATAGTGTTTTTCATTGTCTTTGATAATGCTGAAATCGGCTAAGACGCTAGATAGGTGACGACCCGAATGACCTTCATAAGATCTAGACAGATATCACGCCGGACTAAAGCTATTTTCATGGTCAAATTGTGTTATTTTCGTTCAATCCTGCAAATTAACTTAACTAAATTGATCGATGTAGTTGTTTTTGAAGAAGTATTCAGAATATCTAAGATTGGACCGAAGAACTGACCACATATGGAGCGTGGACATTATGTTTCGTCTTCCAAATAAGTGTTTCTTATGATATTGATTAATACTTCCAGGAATCCTAGAAAGGCGGCTAGTAACTCACATTCAATTACTCGTTTTGGTGGTTGGCTTGGAAGCCATGTTAACTGTTTTCTCGTTAGTGTTGTAATAAAGTTTTCGTGTAACTGATTGTGACTGTTATCGGTCGGAATATTTTGTCCTAGCTGCTGGAAAGTGTTGCAACGTGGTGACCTAGCAATATTTTTTTTTTCAATATTTATACTCAAAGGCCTCAATCGATAAGACGAAAACTGGAAGTCACATAGGGAGGCCTATGTCCAGAGGCCTCAATCGATAAGACGAAAACTGGAAGTCACATAGGGAGGCCTATGTCCAGAGGCCTCAATCGATAAGACGAAAACTGGAAGTCACATAGGGAGGCCTATGTCCAGAGGCCTCAATCGATAAGACGAAAACTGGAAGTCACATAGGGAGGCCTATGTCCAGAGGCCTCAATCGATAAGACGAAAACTGGAAGACACATAGGGAGGCCGATGTCCAGCTGTGGACGCCCGATGGCTGAAATGATAAATCTGCCATATCTCGAACTATGATAAATGTAATCATGAAAACATATAATAGATAATACCATACTCATAATTCCAGTTAGACGTCATAATTTTAAGTGGCTATTCGTTTTTATACTTACTTCTCTACATACTAAATTAATCGTACATATAATGAGTGAGTATGTAAGTGTAACTAAGCATTCTCAAGAGAAAAACGCACCTAGTGTTATTTTTCAAAAAAATGTAAGACGAGTACTCTCATTTGCATACTGCCGACTAAGCTGATAATTGGATCTAATTCTGAACAAGCCTAATTCATCTAATAATGTCAAGGTACTAAATCGTCCAGTACAGTTTCTGTTGTATAATTCTGGACTCATGATAAACAATGCTTATTTTGAGAGAGAATATTAAATACATTTCCGTGTCTTCAGTGTTTTCGTCAGTGTCTGAAACTTTCATATTACGTAAACGCTGAGTTGTTTTCATATTACGGTTGAGATTCATTTCAAATGATTGTTTGAATGCAGTCTCCGTGAGAGCAAGGGCAGTTACCGCATTGTGCATCCACCATGCATTTGTTTACAGATAGAACATGTCATTTAGTTTCCATTTGTAATTATATGATCAGTATCGCGAACGCAATCCACAACTCATGCAACTTTTTTATGTCATTCTTTTTTTATCGCGGTTTGTTAGGCGCGCGTAAACATGACAGTATTTTAGTATTGTAACCATAAGTAGATACTTTTCTAGTACCGAGTTGGCTCCGCTGTTGTTTTTATTTTGTTTTATGAGTGTTTGTGGTGCCGTAATATCTTTACGACAATTTACGTTTCGTTCCCGCTTGTATCGAGAGATGACCTTAAAATTCCCACCTATTTGATAGAAATTGAGTGAAACCTTAGATAATATAATGGCTGTTATTTTTCGCGCCTTTGTCCGCGTATTTTGTTTTTAGATTTGTATTACCTACGTGAGTGTATACTGGTGTAGATTAGTAGCTCTGTAACTATCGTAGATACATGCAAAATCATCTTCCATATGACGGCTCTTCGAATGTTTATCTCCATCCTCACTATGCACTGTGATCGTGCCAGTGAATTCATTCTGATCCATTTTACCCTTTTACAGTAGTTTTCTATCTCTTTTTCTTTTCGATCATACAGTTTACTTTACAATTTCGTCGAAATCTGTTCATATCTCGACGAGGATCTCTATGAGGAAGCAATCAACTCAAACAACAGGATTCATATTCATAACCCCTCTCCTGTTTCGGTCGGTTTCGGTTAAAAACTTCCGACAGCCAAATCTAGTCGTAGTTTCATTCAAAATTAATTGAAGAAGCGAAACATTACCTGGCTTCCACTTGGATGATGAGGCTTTTATGGTTTCTCACTGAACGCGATATTAAATTAGTTAAACTGAACCACGACTTATTGCACTACGCACACGTTATAAATTTTACAAAACTGTCTTGGTTTTGTTGTGAAGCAACGAACTTTCGAAAAGTAAATAATTTTATTAATCATCCATTGATTGTTCCCTTAATTCTAATTAAGGGAATTCTTTAAAATATGACATTGATGTAAGTTGGTCCCTATATATTGGTACTAGCCGACCCGACCATAGCTTTGCTTGCGTTTTTTACGTCATCTATATGGAGGGTATTTATATATTATACCCTATAAGCCTTCCTTGATGGACTATCCAACACTGAAATCATTTTTATAGCGCGTTCAAACAAACAAACCAACAAACTCTTCTGCTTTATAATATTAGTATTAGTATAGACAGAGTTGGATTCGTGGTTGCTAACCAATTCAAAGGATTCTAAATGTAATCATTACAGAAACAAGAATATTACGTCAACAATTGTAAACGATTTGTCGATGATTTGATGTTTGTTTTTTACCTGAGCCGTGATGAATATTAATAATTGGCCGAGCAAAGGAAAGCAGGGCAATTGCCGAAAATGTTATGTTTTTCAGCTTAAGGATTAAGCTGAGGCACACTGAGTTACGTAAAGCTGTTAAGAAACTAAAGTCCTCACTGTCCTCGGTGCGGCTTAGGTTGAAACCATTTATTCTTTGTTGAAAGTGGTGTACAGTGGATCTTAAATAAAGCTTACGTTCTACACATTTTACTCTTCGAGCGTACAAAGATTTTTTATAGATACTTGAACTTACTATTATTTATTACATGTCATGACACAATCTTCACAGAAGTGACTTAGTACGTATTGTATTATATTGATTATTATTTTGAATATTATTTGGAAATGTAGTTGTACTGATAAGAATACCGTGTCTAAGAGTTACAAGTGCCCCATCTAGTTTTCAATAATTTTATTCATTTACCGATTAAAAAGTTTATAAATGTTTTAAAACGACCAAATCAATCAATCACAGCAAATCAATCAATCGAAATCAATCCATGAAATACATGTTATATAAAGTTTTTATTAGACAATATATTGTCACAGTGTATTCTGCTCTGAAAGTACATGGTGACAGTTTTCATGAAACTACACGAATTGGCTTCTGCATATTCATGACAGTGTTAACACCTTCACAGGGCCATGTTTATAAAACCGAGTTCCCTCTCCTATTTTCGGATTTTCATGAAACGGATAGTGATTATGTAATAAAGTATGCATAACGTAACCCTAAAGGCAAAGGGACTTGTCAACACCTGTTGGTCGCATCTGATTAGATATCCGAAAGGGATTTGGGAAACTCGTTGTAAATCATTACTTTGATAAGGGTTACGGTAATCTAACCCTGTGTCATATACCTCTTGATGATAAGTCTTGTATGTACCTAATACTTGTACCACTGGGCCATGCCTATTTGTACATACAATCATTTTACTACGTCTGTCTAGCTAGAACTTATTAGATTTTATTGTTTCATAGGTTTTTGTAACAATGATTTAAAAATATGTTTTTGTTTTTCAAATACACCTCGTGCGAGCTGGTTTTTTCAGGTTATTTGACTAGCCAATTATGACAAAATCTATTTAACAAGTAAAGTTATTTATTCTTCATTAAGATCGAGTGATCTAGATAGTATGCTCTGGCATATTCTCGAAATAACAACGTGAAAACCTTAAAGAAAACAGTATCAACTGCGTAGGTACTAACATAAATTGTTTATATAAAACCAGCTTTTCTTTAAAATGGAATGCTTAGCTCTAAAGAAGACTCAAGTTAATTCGATTTATTAACCTTTTCTTAGAAAAACACACCGAGAAAGCCTTTGATTTGGCTTCACTTTAGTACTGTGAGAATTCCTGTTTCATTGGACTAAATAAAAAATGAAAATGTAATGTTAAATGTAAAAGTTTTCGTTAGTTTTGATGCATTCTATTTGAGTTGTGAACAAAACTTATTCATATTGTATTTTTTGTTCAAAAAGTGAATTAGTCGGGATTTGTTTTTTTTATAGTTTGTTGCTATGTTTGATGAAAATCAGTTCAGACATTTACAGGATCCTGTCAGTGGGAATAAAAAATGAAATGTGCTAAAATGATTCAATGTTTTCACTTCAAAACTATAATTAGGTTCAGCTGTTTACAAATTATGGTAGTTGTAGTACTCATCAGCCAGGTCAACAATTATATATACATATATAACACGATATTTTGGTATTGAACCTGGATCTCATTTTCTACATGTATGTTTTTGGTGCGATATCATTATTTCAGCAACCAATAAAACAATCTCGGGCCAATTAAAATATCGTTTTATAGTATTTATTTAAATTTCCACTGGTACACTCGGTTGTTCAGTTTAAAAATAATGGTTACCTGAAACAAAACCATGGGGATACATGATATTTTAACAACACAATGAAAATCTGAAACTCGTAGCGGTCTTTTTTGATTACAGAGGACAATTGCAAAACGTATCGCAGGCTATTCAGATAGGCTGAATATTTTACATCAATTTTGGTTTGTTTTTCACTATATACCACTATATAACAATTAAGTAGGTCTTAAGTAGGTACTTAAGACCTACTTAATTGTTATTTTTTTATTTATAACATATTACGCCCCTCTATTGGGCACGGGTCTATAATAAAATGCATTATATGTTTCGGGGTGTTTGGTATTATCCCCGCGCTTACGTTTTGTGATCGCTGTTAGTTGGTATACTCGTAGTATATAGGAGATTTCCGTTTGAAGAAGTTTCATCTCAGAAGACGTATATCAGAATTTAAAAACCCTATAGTTGCTTTGACGACAACCGCGGGTGTAGGTGAGGTGGTACTATTCTTAGACACCACACTGCACTCGCGTCTCTAAATCTCATACATAGTATTAAAAACTTATGTAAGTCTGTGTCTGATAATATCTGTTGGCAGGAATCGAACGTCTGTCTTGAAAGTTTATAGGCCGGGATCCGTAGTACATGGAAATCAAGTGATTACTAACAAGCTAATTTTTGGTGAGTAGCTTCGTTTCGATGAGACGTCCAAAGATATCCTATACCCAACTCTCGATTGTGGTAGCTAACAGAGATATCAAGGATTAAAAAATTCAAGGATGTAAAACCGGGATAACGGACCACAAAATTTGTCGGACAATATGTCCGTTAGATTTTATAAATATTAATTAAGTATACAACAAAAAATCAGCTGGTTAGTAATCATAGTAATCATTTAAATTGACCTCGTTTTCGACACATTTTGGAAATGGCGGACTCTTTGATCAAACCATAGGTTTTGTAGGACAAACATGTTTTTATATAATTTAGATAATTATCTTGAGATATAACATATTGTCCTACAAATTTCGTGGTCTGTTATCCCGTTTTTACATCCTTGAATTTTTTAATCCTTGATATCTCTGTTAGCTACCACAATCGAGAGTTGGGTATAGGATATCTTTGGACGTCTCATCGAAACGAAGATACTCACCAAAAATTAGCTTGTTAGTAATCACTTGATTTCCATGTACTACGGATCCCTGACTATTAACTTTAATTTCACGTATGATTGAATGTATCGTATGATGACATTGCATTTCTATTTTTGCGGATGAAGGACTAAGTTCGATGCTTGAAATGTTTAATTTTGTTTTCACTGCACATGACGAATTACATTTTAATAAATTATTTCTACCCTCCTTTTTCCTACGGGTATCGTGAAACATACATACTTACTTATACTATAACTAGATTGATAACTATAAAGATGAAGAGTTTGTTTTTTGTTTGAATGCGCTAATCTCAGAAATTCTTCTTTAAGAAAAAAATTCTTTAAGTCTTGGATAGTAGGTACATTTACCGAGTAATACTATAGGTAAATTATATCAACTATTAGCTAACCCCCCTGCGGCTTCACCCGCTTTAAACCTTCCCTGGGTTACTACGTCAATTTAAAACCAAAACCCAAATCGGCCCAGCCGTTCTTGCGTTATTGAATGAATACATTTTAGATTATTCGACGGCGCGTGTTGAGTAGATGGCAAACTCCGCGTGTTAAGTTGCAAATTTTATTATCTTATGAGCTTTACTTTAAATACTTTGCTTGTTTTCCTCACTTTCGTTAATTACCACGACGGCGCACGTTGATTTACAAATATATTTCGATTGTTCTTCTCATGTTTGTTAAACATTTTACTTGTCTTAAGAACATGTAATGTGTCAATAGATAAATAAATGAATTGCATTGAATACTTACATCATACATCTAGACTAGTTTTTATTTTCTATGAAAGCTATCTTTATTGTGAATTAATACAAATAAAAATAATTGACATAAAACGTGTTGTGTCTACCTGTGTTAGTTACCTAAGTGGGAGTAAAATTTCATTCCAAAGGTAGTGGGGTAAAATCTGCCGTGCACCTCTGGATTTTTCTTTTTCAAAAATGTTTGTGGGCTTTAAAAATTTGTTCTCTAACGGTAAAGCAAACATCGTGAGGAAACCGGCAAGAAAATTTTGAAAGACATGTGACATCACCAACCCGCACTTGATCAGCGTGGTGAATTAAGGTCTAATATCTCTCGTCAAGAGAGAAGTCCCAGCTGTGGGAACGTAAATAAGGGTGATTATGTAGACATCAAATGCCTGCGCCTGCCTGGGTTCTTTCCGTATTTTATTGCACTACTTTCTTACATTGCCTTATACCTTAGGTTTGGTTAGTTAATCCAATTACGGGGAAGCACGTCGGACGGTCGTGTGCTCATTTCTTTTTAATCTTGTAACTGCGCCTTAAATGGTATACTACAAATTTATCTCATATTTTTCTTGTTTAGTAATACGCTGACAGTTTCCCTCTGTTTACTGTCATTACACAAATGTCATAAATACATATCGCACGTTCGGAAACAAAGGGTAACTTTTGCAATATTTTCCCAAAACGACTTAAATATGCAGAAATAACCGCCATATTCGACTCTATATAGAGTCTATATAGAGCTTAATTTGCTTAATTTTCGCAGTTAAAAGTTTTCTGCAAATAGTTGATGGTAATATGATATCAATTTTATTATATTTTAGAGTTCGGTAGACTTTAGAACAAGGGAGTTTATTTATTTATTCCACAAAATCCACTGCCCTTACAATATATATAATATAGTTACTTAAAACAGAACTTACGGGCAAAAAACGGATTTACTTTATATAAAATTACAGAGTTAGTAGTGAGTTTTAAATATGTTATAATATTTTACCACATTCGACTCTATTTATATAGAGTTGCAGAAAACTTTTAACTGCGAAAATTAAGCAAACAAAATATATTTATTTTCTCCAATATACAAATATTTACAACAAAACATGAAATTAAACAGAAATACAGAGTTTATATGCCGGAAAAACTAGTTCTGTGTCAGCTTATTACTCAGTGTGCTCATACGGCCCACGTTTTTATGAAAATATGGTTACAAATTAAGACTACGTTGTTGTAGGCAAAGCGTAAATGATCCCGTAACACCATACAAAGCTAATACTGTTGTATTTTGTTGCGTTTCCTACACAATGTTTTCTTTCTTACAAATAGAAACATTATGTAGTACAAAGTCATAACATTTAAAATAAGTGTGACATAAAGTTCGCTTTCAGCATAGTGCTAGGAGATTTACCACAGCGCAGATCTTCTATGGAAACTTATTCTGACTAAGTATTATTTGTTGCAAATCAAACCGCAATGCATGTTAGTCACAGTGAGATAATTGTTCATCGACCTAGTCAATTTCACTACGTGTATTTCAATTAGTTGCCTTGCGTTTTCATTGGATTCAGTATCAAGTAAACTCAGTATTCGCTCCGGAGATATATATTGGCCCATTGAATAGTATTGGTTTTGTGAGTCTTGTCGTTATTCAATACATAAGACGAATACTCTCGAAATTTCAATCTATGTCTGGTGACTAGTTTGTTTGCAGTGGCTTTACACTAAGATTTGACATCTTATTCCCTTCATAACATAACGTTCTCCTTAAAAAATAGACCAGTGCAGATAGCTTCAAAAATGGTCAAAAAAGGAAAAAAATAGTAGTAGAATGAAACCCATTAGAAAAGGAGGGGAATATGACAAATATTAAAAGAAAAATAAATTACGGTCGATCGGAGTTCGGGAAGTGGGAGGGGGTGGGCTTTTAAGGGGAGAAAATGGTTTATCTCGATTTGCGGTGAAACTACTAGTCCTATGAAAAAAAGTTATATGGCAAATTTGTAGGTAATAAAACGATCTTCAGCTTTAAATTCACAACTTTTTTACATAACGTCAAAATGTATGTGAAAAATTCAAATAACCAAGTTTTTTGTTTTTTTTATTTATCTTTTTCAATAATTGTTATTTTTCTACGAAATTTGGTGAAAACTTACCTATTTATGTCCCAAATACACTGTGATTTATTTGATTGAAAATATTATTGTTTTCACCTTATTTTGACTTAATTTTCAAAAATATAGACTAATTTTCAATCGAAAATTCACGTGTTAAAATATTAGCTTTTTTATAAAAGTCGGTGTGCTTTATGTCCATTGAAATCCCAGTTTCTGATAGTTAAAAAAAATTTATACATTACTATAGTAAATTTTCTCAGAAAATGCAAAACACCGAAACAAAATTTGTATCATTATGTACAATTGCATCATAAAAATGTGATTTTTGCAATTTTTATTTCATATAATTGCTTATAATCCGACTTATTGCACATTATACAAACAGATTATTATATTATTATTATATAGTCTGAAAAGACAAAATCACATTTTTATGATGCAATTGTACCTAATGATACAAATTTTTGTTTCGGTTTTGTGCATTTTCTGAGAATATTTACTATCGTAATGTATATATTTATTTTAACTATCAGAAAATAGAGATTTCAATGGACATAAAGCACACCGACTTTTATAAAAAAGCTAATATTTTGACACGTGAATTTTCGATTGAAAATTAGTCTATATTTTTGAAAATTAAGTCAAAATAAGGTGAAAACAATCTCTCTCGTCAAGAGAGAAGTCCCTGTGTCCCAGCAGTGGGAACGTGAATAGGGGTGTTATGATAAGGTGAAAACAATAATATTTTCAATCAAATAAATCACAGTGTATTTGGGACATAAATAGGTAAGTTTTCACCAAATTTTGAAAAAGATAAATAAAAAAAACAAAAAACTTGGTTATTTGAATTTTTCACATAAGTTTTGAGGTTATGTATAAAAGTTGTGAATTAAAAGTTGTAGATCGTTTTATTTCCTACAACTTTGCCATATAACTTTTTTTCATAGGACTAGTAGTTTCACCGCAAATCGAGATAAACCATTTTCTCCCCTTAAAAGCCCACCCCCTCCCACTTCCCGAACTCAGATCGACCGTAATTTATTTTTCCTTTCATTTTTATCATATTCCCCTCCTTTTCTAATGGGTTTCATTCTACTACTATTTTTTTCCTTGTAAAAAATTAAAAACCCTGGTCTAAAATGATTTATTCGACATTCGTTCCGTGATGTTTGACCCGCATAAAAAAATCTTCATTCATCCCGAATTGTATGCTACATTCGGCCCTAACTTTATTTATTTTAAAAAATCTGCTTCTGTCCAACGTTTTAGCTTTACATTCTTAAAAATGCCTGTTAAGTGGTTTCCTTGAAATTTACTTTATTTTTATTACTCTTACATTAAAATATCTTACAAATTACTTATACGAGAAATTTTTTTGATCTCAATTTGGATTGTCAGCCAAAATAACCTATTTCAGAATACCCTTCAGTAGGTGTCGTAGTAGTGTTTAATCCAATGAAAAACCACACCCAAACAATTAAATGTCTTCGGTGTCCGCGACTTAGTCTGACAGTTATTGATCGCCGCAAGATCCATGCAAGAGGCAAAAGGTTTGTTTTAGAGACAGGAAGGTAATTGAATGGTTTTCCTGTGGGAATTCTGTTGAACTCATTTTCATTATGCCTGTGCCAAATGTGCAGTATTATGTGTTTTACTGAAATTTCTCGTAAAAAGATACCTAGGTGCTTTTATAGAGTGACTAGGTACTTCGTCTCTGACTTGAGGTTAAATATTCATATGTAGTTTCTTATTTTCTAGCTATTGTGGCTATGCTAAAAAAATAAAGAATAGGGTAAGGTTCCGCGGCAAAATAGTGCTTGTTTAACTCGCTAATAACGTAGATCCAACAGCTTATTCTGTTCATTTTCTGCGGTAGGTATTTAGTAAATATTTTTCATAATCGAGTTATTTCATTACCAAACTTTGATCCACTTTTAAAATATTTTTTTTTATATACATTCTTAGTGTTAACTTTTACAAAAAAAATTGAAGTGACTACGGCTAGTCATGTGCTGAAATGGGGTATCAAAGTAGTATGGTTAATGTAAATTGGGTTGAGTGCATGCAAATGTTGCCACCTTAAAGATATTTATACCTTGAATTTATTTATATTTATATTTTATATTTTATATTTATTTAATGGAAAACCAAAAACTTATAATTACAATATATACAATAAGGATAATAGTAGCAAGCTTATCAAAGGTTTTCACGTATAGAAGCAAATTACAAACAAATAACTGTGAACAACATCTACAGGTAATCAAATCACACTGGTAATTAAGTACGAAACAATTAAATTACAAACTGAAAATTTAAACAAACAAAATTTCATTAAAAATAAAAATTAAAAAAACTACTTATTAAATTGAATGAAAAATTCTCTGCTCAACTGCCGCCTGGCCGAATTCACACTTGTGCAAAATAGATCCAGGTCAAATTGCCTGCAAATATTATTAAATGAATTACTTGCACGCCACAAATATGAGTTTTGACGGTAATTCGTGCTAGCATACGGAATAAATAATGCAGAATTAAATCTAGTACATTTTAAGGGAATATTAATCATAATCTTGCTTAATAATTCAGGACAGTTAATGTTATTTGTCGTTATTTTTAATAAAAATGTCAGGTCGCTGATTTCGCGGCGCTTAGATAGTGGAAGAAAATGAAACTTTTGACATAAATTAACATAGTTAGTAGAGCTATACGGGATTTTTAGTCGATAACAAATATATTTAATGAACTTCTTTTGTATACGTTCAATTCTGCTTATATAGGTGTCATACCGAGGGTTCCAAATAGGAGATGCATATTCCAGAATACTTCTAACATAAGTGCAGTAAAGTATCTTAAAGGTCTTAACATTATGAAAGACCGACGCGCTCCTCATGACAAAACCTAATGCTTTGGATGCTTTGGCGATAATTGCATCAATATGAGAATCAAACATTAATTTAGAGTCATGAAGAACACCTAAGTCTCTTACCATGTCTATTTTGTGCAGAGCTTCAGACTTTAAATAATATGTAAAATTTATTATGGTTTTCCTCCGACTAAATGAGACTACAGAACATTTACCAGGGTTAAGTTCAAGTTTATTATCATAGCAGTAATGATCTAGTCTAGCAAGGTCTGCCTGAAGATCAATGGCATCATTTGATGAATTAATAATTTTAAAGATTTTCATATCGTCTGCAAAGCAGAGTAAGCTACTATTATGAAAACAACTATGGATATCGTTCACGAAAATTAAGAAAAGAAGTGGACCAAGCAAAGAACCCTGCGGTACACCGCTAGGGATTGGAACCCAGCTAGAAATGTAATTGCTTACTACAACAGCCTGACTGCGGTTCATTATATAGGAAGAAAACCATCTTAGAAGGTCACCTCGAATACCAAAATGGCTCAGTTTAACTAAAAGCAGTTTGTGGTCAATCCTGTCAAAGGCTTTACTGTAGTCTGTATAGACTACATCGACCTGATGACCATTGTCCATAGAGTCAGAAAGAAACTCATTAAACAGAGCCAAATTGGTTACAGTCGAGCGACCCTTAAGGAAACCATGCTGAGATGTGTTGAAGGAATTGTTAAGCGCGGCGTAGACCTGGTTGTAAATAACCCTCTCAAATACTTTGGCAATGATACACAATTTAGATATCGGTCTATAATTGGATACCTCAGTTTTGGGTCCTTTTTTATGTATAGGTGACACAAAAGCGGTTTTCCAAATACTAGGGAATTCGCAGGCAGCTAAAGACTTACGGTACAACAAGGCAATGGGTAAACTAATTGACTTCGCACACCCAATCAAAAAGACAGGACTAATGGTATCCGGACCAGCTGACTTTGACGGATCTAACTGAGAAAGTAATTTTTCAATATTAGACTGACTAATTTCTATACTACAAATGTCATGAGTTGAAGGTTCACTCAACTCATGTTCGGCTGAAGAAGCATCTGAAGTTTGAGCAGAAGGAGTTAAAAAAGTTGATAAAAAATATTGAGAAAAAGCTTCACAGATAGATTGACCAGTGGTCACAGATGAACTAAGATAGTTAAGGGTAGTAGGGATACCATTAGACTGTGTGCGATTTTTAATAAATGACCAAAACTTTTTAGGGTGCTTCGCAATACCATCTTCGACTGAAGTAATATAACGCTCGAAACAGTCTCGCTCCACTGATTGAACCCTACTACGTAACAGCTTAAAAGTCTCCTGGTCCGATAGCATATTATAGTTTTTATATTTTTTTAAATACTTACGTTTTTCTTTAAGAAGTTTTATCAGAGCCGGAGAATACCAAATAGGATAGCAGGCATTAGAAACTAGTTTAGTGGGAATATATTCAGTTTTCAAAATCTCAAGAATAGAATAGAAATAACTGACAGCATCCTCAAGTGACCTAGAAGAAAATTCAGAATTCCAATCTATATCTAATAGTTTTAGATTTATCATTTTATAATTACCCTTATTATACAAAAACTTAGCATAAGGTTCAGAACGCAGACAGGGCTGATACACGTAGGTAAATTTTATAACCAAAGCCTTATGGTGGGGGTCTAACGGAACTAGGGGATCTAAACATTCGGAAACTAATAAGTCTTCATTTGATAAAACTAAATCCAAAATTTTATCGTAATTATTTCTGACACTGTTAAATTGGTGCAATCCCAAGGTGTTTATCTCATCGATAAGCAAGGTTTCGCTGTAAGATGAGTAATTAGAAGGTAATAGATATGAATGATTGCAAGGAAGCCAATTAATACTACTTAGGTTAAAATCTCCCACTAAAATAAATTTATCACTACTATGATCCGAAGTAATATTATTCAGCTTGTCCAAATAGTTTTCCAATTGTTGATTAAATGAATAACCTAAGTTCTGCTTACATAAGTACAAACAACATACATGTATATTAAATGAGGACTTATTCCTATATGTAACAGTGATAGTTACCCATAAGTCTTCTGCAGTAGATTGGAACACGGTCTGAGGGACCGCAGGAATACCCCTCCGGACCGCTATAAGTGTACCTCCCCCCCGCGATTGCCCCGTTGCACCGTAATCCCTATCGCGACGCCACACAACGTACCTATTATCAAATAATTCCGATGTACTTAAGCTATCTATTAGCCAAGTTTCCGTTAGAATAATTATGTCATACGAGCACAAACAAACATTGCGATAGAATTCTAGGGTTTTTGAGCGTAATCCCCTGACATTTTGGTAATAAATCACTAAGCTATCCATAGTTAAAACTGACACATAGCACCATGAATGAACCATAATTTTCTACAACATTCCAAATTAACTTATCACTATTCAATCCTCGGGTTAAAATTATTATGTCAAAAACAATTCGTAACAAATAACTAATAACTGCCCTAACAACTTCATTTGAAGTGGCATGAAACCAAGTTAGTAGCAAGCAAAATTCATGAAAATAATAATACGTAATTTTAGTTAATAAGCAGTGCGTTAATGACGTGCATCGTTGGGGCGCGCAATCGCTGTGTGACAGCCGGTGCCGTATGCACTGCGAGTTAGCTAACTGCGACACAAGATAACAGCAAACGGGACAGGCGACAAGTGAGTCATCGACAAAGAATGTTACTGAGCATTGAGCGAGTGTAAATACTATAGCAATATTGCGGACTACAACTAAGAAACATTTACAGAAAAAGCGACATATACAGTAGTTTAACTTAAATAATTTAGGTTTTAACAATGAGCACAAGCAGGTAGTATAAAAACATTTTAAGCTAATTTGTTTAAATCACTCTCGTGGTTGATAACGAAAACTTTGGAGGAATCGTCCTTGCGGATATGTATCTTGCAGAACTTCACCCAGACGTATTTAAAACCTTTTTCTCGGGCAAAGGCCTTCGTTTTGTTCAGCAAGGCCTTGAATTCCGCATTGAGGTGATCATTTACAAAAACACGGCGGGTAGTGTCACGGAATCCGATGTCGGAGGCCGTTAGCATCTTACGTACTCGAGCCGCAGCGACAAACTCCTCCTTTACATATCGGTTAATGAAACTCACTATTATAGATTTATCGTTGGAGCCATGTATGGGCACTCGATATAGGTAGTTTATTTGACTTTTTTGGTAGTTGAAACGTATTTCTTTACTAACTGTTTCAACTAATGCAAATAAATTCTCGTCGTTGCGCACTGGAATTCCTTTTATCTCAACATTATTGAGACGAGATCTCTGGTCCGCGGCAGATAATTGAGCCTTTAACGCAGTGACATCGCTCTCCATGCCATCAATGACGGCTTGCATGCTGTCGATTTTCGTGACCTTGACTTCCACTTCAGCAATCTTGGTGGAAAGATTGTCCACGCGTGAACTTATAAAGTCACAACTAACCTTGAGATCTGTTAACTCAACTTTTATCGATTTAATATCATCAAAAAGTTTAGGGAGACCAGTTAACTGGCTTTTGATGTCCCGGAGTTCCTTCAATATCCCATCGAGTGATGACGGCTCTGGTACGGCCACTGGAGCAGGCGAAACGCATGTTCTAGGTGAAAGGCCCTTACATGAAGAGCACTTCCAAGCATTTCTTCTGTCGGACCCCAAACGCCTCCATCCCGGTTCCGTTAGCTGAGCACAGCCAAAGTCCAAATGAATCTTGCATGCACTACATTGCACTCCGTCATTGAAATTATCACCACAAGCTCCGCACTGCATTGTAAGTAAGTAAATGTTTTACAAAAAAGCAAAGTTTAACGAAATAGTTAACAAGAATGCGCGCGTCGTTCAATACGTGTAGACGGTTATAACGCTCACAGCTGACTGAACAGCTATTGTATTTCAAGCAATGATTTTATATAGTATAGATATGTTACCTTCATGTAATTGCAGTTTGAAATCTGTTCCGCGAATCCAAAACTGACATAAGATGTCAAATGTTTACTAGTTCATAGAGTAACATTTATATTCGTAGAGTGGACACTTGAGTGAAATGTATAGTAATAGGTAAGATAAAACACTTTACAAAAGTAAATCATATTTATTGAAATTGAAATAATTAATGATAAATTAGTAAAATACACTTTCTAAATAACTTCAAAAAAATTTAAATTATTTCTTTTCTGTCTCTTTAAAAGTTTTTTTAATTCGGGGTTATTTTTATGTGCGGAATGGAGACGAATATTTGTGTATTTATGAATTATGGTTTTAATCAAATATACGCGATGATTAATAGATACCTAATGTGTTGAATGTTCGATCAGAATTTACATTTACATCGAATTTACATCGCCATCAATATTCGCATCTACACTAACTAATCTATGTCCGCGCCTCAATTATTATAAATATTTGGAAAAATAAATAATCTAAGTATCTTTGCATACTCGCATGTGATACGAGATTCCTTGTGTTTTGTTTACTTTAGCATCGTAATTGGTACACTTCCGAAACACACACGATGGCATTTTTAATTTGTTTTAGCAAGGACACAATAACCTACGGCATGTCAAGCTCGTGATTGCGCTCGACGCAGACTGACAACTAAAAGTTACAATTGGGTTTTATTTGAGTCTTTACAATGCGCGTGCTTGTAACAAATCTATACTATATAAAATATACCCGTTTTTCCCCCGAAGGGTTAAAAACGGTTATTTCGAGTCCAGCCTAGGCTAGACCCACTATGAGATTACGTTCTTTGTTTTCGGTGTAGGTTCGACGTATTTATAACAAACCTTCTCCTTTCCATCTAACCTCCTTGCTAATAGCGATGCCTCCTTGTCATCCTCGTCTGTCTGCTTGAGTGACGTGCTAGGATTTCTCTTCAGTACCTTGCGACGGCAAGGGTTAAAAACCCGTGGGTCTAGCCTAGGCTGGACTCGAAATAACCGTTTTTAACCCTTCGGGGGAAAAACGGGTATATTTAGAGGTCCGAGCCATCGGCTAGACCCACTATGAGACTTGTCTGTTATCTGCCGGCGCTCAAGAGAGAAAGAAAGGGAGCGTATTGTGACAATCAATAAAGTATAACATACTTTGGTAAAAACTTTGATAATATTGTTTAGCAACAAAAATACACTACGATACAACAAGCAAAAAGAAATTTAATTTTCTATCACTTAGACAGGTCTGAACTCTGAAGTAATTTGATAGACTGATTGTTATGTAGTGTACGACCGGAAAGGTGTACCTACTTATATCTTTGATATAATGCTTTAAAAAGGTCTGTTATTTATAATTTTTTTCAATTTCTCGTTTTTTATAAACTTCATCAATATCTAGTCTGCGGTGAGCGACTGCTGCAACTGCAACGGAAAACTTCCAGAAGAAGCCCCAAGTTTAGCATTTTTAAATTATTGGGACAACCATCCATCACTTTTCGACTAGCTGCCTGAACTTGTGTTCAGGCAGGACGCGTTATAATGAACAAATTATTCAAATTATCTCTAGCCGATCTTCTTGACGCAAAAGTAGAAATCAAATACTTAACCCCAAACAAAATTAATTAAACTTCTTATCCTTATTTTACACATAAATAACCAACCAGATTGTTGATGTAAATTAGAATCACAAAGTATTTGGGCCATAGACTTGGGTCAAATACTGGTCAAAATGTAAAAGATAATTCCAAACCTTCACATGAAATTCGCAATCATGTTAAAAAGTGCACTCGGCTTCCCGAATGAAAAAGAAATAATTTCCAAACCTCTACTGAATCTCTTTCTACTTTGAACTGAATTCTCAACTGAATAACTTTTAGGACATGTCTTACTAAAAAGCTTTGCTTGAAATAGATTCTGACCTATGGAGATTAGTAAAGTACATACCACAGATTTGTGGACCAAAAATTAAGGCTGGAGCTAATCACTCAGATTTATGTAAAAAACCCAGGTGTTCTGGACTAGGATGTAAAGATCTATGAGATTTGATGCAGTCCATTACCTCATGCAGGGCTTATGATACGTCCTGAAAATATTGTCACGCCATGATGACTTCAAAAGATATGGGAAATCTAGAAGGCCATTCTGCTAGAAATTTTGAACCACCCCATATTATCCAAGATTCCTTTTATAAGGAAATAACTCAGGAGTAGGTTTTTTGGTCCTCTTTTCGATAAAGTTTTTCTAATATCATTAAAGGTGCCGCTGTTGCCCTCATTTTCAGATCGGACTACCAAACCACCTACTTCTACCGTCCAAATATGATCACGAAAGTCCCCGTGGTACGATACAGGTGGCTGAGAACTTGCGGCATCAGATATGGTGACAAGCTAGATCTCATGCCCATCTCCTGGTGCAAGCCTCTACGTAAGCACCTTCTGGTCTAAGGAAACTATACGGCTGACCTCTCAGAAGTAAATAGGTTGACTTGAGGAGTGCTCTACCTTTGAAATATCTAGAGAGCGATTTCATTTGCTAGCGTCCACTCTGGTTATGTCTCTATGTGTGAAAGATTGTCCGCAGTCAGTTACATGATACATCCATCCTGGAAAGTCTTTGGCGGAAAGATGGAGCCGAAGTCGATCGGCAGTTCTAATAATCTCTGTGACTAGATTTAGTAATATCATCGATTTTGTACCACATTATTTTGAATTTAGGCGACCACTGTCTTGTTCTCGGACTGAATAAGTCTGGACTGGATGCACTCCCTCGAGTTATACTGACAAAAATTTAACGCCTGAAGTAACCACCCACATCTTGTCTGCTGCAGTGTCAGTCTTCTTGCCGATGATTCCACACCCCTTGCCATTTAAACCACCACATGTCATTTAAAGATTTATGTCATTTATTTCCATAAAATCCTAAAGATCACTTGGACAAGTCACTGCACCCGATCCTAAAGCTGAGGCGTTGGTTTTAATAAAGATCACCGCTGCTTCGCGTTGTAACGGAGTTGAAATCTTGAGATAGACTAGCCACCAAAGGCATTCTCGAATCGTTTCCTGAAATTGGCAATTAAAAATCCCAAATTCAAAGTTTGGCAGGGCCATAGGCGCCGAAGTAAGACTAAAATGTAGACAGGTCATTTGATAAAACAGGTCTTGAAATCTTAGCATTTAAAATCTTCTGTGACTTCCGGCTATAGGGACATCATGATAAATTCTCTAAAGTCAAAATTTTTCTTCCCATCGGGTTTCACTTCGAATATAGGGAAACCCGTTGGCGTTGGCCGGTACCGAGGCCCATAGTGTTTGTAGCTCCAGAATTTCTGGTACCGGATAAACCAAGATTTATAAAAATAAATTCGGTGTTAATGTTGAGGGTGCCCCTAGGTTCTGCTAGACTTTGCTGGGCTAGCTGCTAGGCTTTCTGGTGTAACATACCGGCGTATAAATATATCAATATTTATTTTTGAAATTCCAATCGTAATACATACTTATTTTCATTTTTGCCACCCATCTTAGAGGGATTTTTTTTTTTTTTTAGGGTTTCTTACACCATTATATAAACCACCATGGTTCTTGTAGACCTAAAACACTGAAACTGATGTGGAGGCGTTACCATTAACGCCTGCAAAAAGTTGTCTATCGCAGAAAAAGACAAAGTAAGTTGGTTTTCTGGCGGTCCAACACACATACCGTAGGAGTTGGTCTGATACCGAAAGAAACTTTAGATCAGGACCCAATAAATGCTTTTCATGGCTTCTAATATGCTCTGAGCTGATGATCTCCCGTCTTCTCCAGTAGCCTCTAGGAAGGCCTCCCTCTGTATTAAAAGTCCATGAGTAAAAACTTCCAGGATATGGTCAAACTAAGTTATCATCATTACATCAGATAAAGGTGGATTTACTTTCGAAGCCACAAAAACTAGGGCAGTATGTAAAACTTTTTCTGCCTCCAGGCAGATGACTCAAATATCTCATTAGACACGTGGGTATTATCTACCAACTTAGTGACGGCCACGTTCAAGGCACTGAATATTTCAGCTTCTTTGCCAAGGTCTGGGCCAAGATGCTTTCTTGTTTGCTTAGAGGTTAAGCTGGAGTAAAAAAATTTCATTAGAAACCCTTTCATTATCTATGGACTCGACCACATAAACTCTTATTCTCATAGACAACATAGGCGACGGCTACCGTTGTTATTGTCTTATATTTATAGCATTGACATTGCCCTGACGGAACAAAAGCTGAAGTTAATTTTTTCTACTATAAAGATAATAGTGCATTCTCCATAAGTATTTGCTGAGCCAATTTAACTGAAGCGTATATAAGAGCCCGAGTAAACGTTCATGCCATAAGTTTTATCTTTAAGGTCTTGTACGACCCTTCCATGAGCTCCGAAAGGAGAAAAGCTTAAGCCAACTCTGAGGTAGGAACTGTAAAAAGAAGCTTGTTCATAAACTGTGGATCAGGTGGATCTCCAAATAGCTGTTCTTTAACATAAAACATAACTTCGAACTTTAGCCCACTCCTTAATTTATTCTAGAAAAGTAGGAGCAATTCGCGCAACAATCAATGCACATAAAATTCTGCATCTTCTGAAAAATCGAGAAGCTCTTAAGAACATTAAGCATAGGCATATTTAGAGAAAAGTATGCTCAAGCTGGCTAGGTGAACTGAAACATTTGTATTTGTTTTGTCAACGTTGCCAACGTCGGCTCATCGGCTGACTTGAACCGACGGCAGGTCGTTTGAAGCAACGACAGGCAAATTGCGCCGACGTCGCGGGACGACGGCTCAAACCGAGCCATCGAACATCTAACTACTCCATTTAATAATAAAATCCTATTAAATTTAAAGAAGCGTCGCGCCGGGGCATATGAACCGCCAACGATAGATACTCCATTCCTATTGAGAATAACCGATTTGCTAAAAGTGGAATGCACGCTTTAACGCGGTGATCTAGGCTATTTGAGCCAGAGACGTTTCAAAAAGAGCCGTCGTATCGGGGCATCTGAGCCGCCAACAATAGATACTTACACCATTCCTATTGGTTAGGAATAACCGATTTGCTTAAGGTGGAATGCACGCTTTAAAGTGGAGATCTAGGCTATTCGAGCCGGAGACGTTTCAAAAAGAGCCATCGTATGGGGGCATCCGAGCCGCCAACAACAGATACTTACACCATTCCTAATTGGTTAGGATTAACCGATTTGCTAAAGGTGGAATGCACGCTTTAAAGTGGCGATCTAGGCTAAACGAGCCGGTGACAGCTCAATACGAGTCGTCGCGTCAGGGCATCTAAGCCGCCAACAACAGATACACCATTCCTATTGGTTAGGAATAATCGATTTGCTAAAGGTGGAAAGCACGCTTTATGTGGTAATCTAGGCTACTCGAGCCGGCGACGGCTCAAAACGAGCCGCGGCGTCGGGGCATCTGAGCCGCCGACAACAGATACACCATTCATATAGATTATGAATAATCGATTTGCTAAAGGTGGAATGCACGCTTTAACGTGGTGATCTAGGAAACAGTCGGATGGAGCTGTTCCTCTAATAGTAACAAGTGTGGGAAAGCCACGACTTGATTAATCGTTTAATAAAAGTGTAAAATTACTTACCTAAAAAGCCCATACAAACCAGGCGGTCACCCATCCAAGTATTGACCGAGCCCAACGTTGCTTAACTTCGGTGAACGGACGAGAACCGGTGTTTCAACGTGGTATGGACGTTTGCCGTAGACTTGAATATCATCGTAAATTGTAAAAGCCACGTTCATAAAAAAAATGAAAACGTTAACAACGTTAGACTATGTGCTTTTATACGATAATAATTTAGCTTTATATAATAAAATACGTCTTCACTAGTGAAAAAACAAAGCGTACTGAAGAGAAATCCTAGCACGTCACTCAAGCAGACAGACGAGGATGACAAGGAGGCATCGCTATTAGCAAGGAGGTTAGATGGAAAGGAGAAGGTTTGTTATAAATACGTCGAACCTACACCGAAAACAAAGAACGTAATCTCATAGTGGGTCTAGCCGATGGCTCGGACCTCTAAATCATTGATTTCAAGGCTTTAAATCTCTTAAAAGATGTCAACATCTTCAAATACCGAGTGATCTGGTTGACATTATGCGCTACTCGTTTGTTTTTTTCTGGATTCCTCCATAAAAGCGTTGGGTTATTGTACATTTGCCACAAAGTTAATTCGTCATCCTCCTAAGCACAATATTCCTCTCCCGGATCATTTATTTAGACTTTTTCCGCTGCCAGCCAGACCCTCGAAGCAAAATGTTCCTGATTGTTTTATTTATTTTTAAACCACAACAAACAACTTTTTTATCCCACGCACAAGACAAAGTTGACCCGTCTATTTATTAATATTTATTTTGTTATATCAGAGACAATTTAAAATAACAAGCTAGTTTCACCGGTTCGTCTTCTTTATACAGTTGTTCTCGTTGCTTTAAACTCTTAATATATATTAATATATATATTACTGGACAATTTACACAGCGACATCCAGCCCCATGGTAAGCTCGAAGCTTGTGTTACGGGTGCTAGATTTCTGATATACTTAATATTATATACATACATAAATATATATTTTTATTATACATATATAACACCGTCTGGGTGTTACACCCGGAACAAATATTTGCAGATCATACAAATTGTTGTTCCGAGGCGGGAATCGAACTCGCAACCTCTTGCGTCACAGGCGGACCTTCGCCCGCTGCGCCACAGAGGTCGTCTAAAATAATAGAAAACATAATTTTAATTTCATTTACAAAAACCATCGACCGTGTTGCTAAATCATAAATTATTCCAAATTGGTTTAGTCACAAGTAATATGAGTGGAAGATTATGTTTGTTATTTATTTAGTAAAACCATCAGCATAGTTTTATAGCTTATATAAATACTTACATTATTTTTATATTCCTATTAGGCCACCCACAGTTAACAGTACAATCATTTTAGACAAACAACTACTTATTATTTATGAGTACACAATCATAATTTTTGTATGATGCGATCATCTTGAATATACTAGATGTATTCCACGACCTATTGTTAGTTAGTTGATAAATTCTTTTTTGAAGGATTTAAATCCATACTATTTATATTTACATATTTTAATATTATAAATGTGAAAGTGTGTCTGCGTCTTTCACGGCAAAACGGAGTGACGGATTGACGTGATTTTTTAAGTGAGAGAGTTGAACGGATAGTGAGTGACATAGGCCACGATTTACCGCGGTAAAAAAAAATATATTTCCGGGGGAAAGTTTAGAACGCGGGCGAAGCCGCAGGCCAGAAAGCTAGATAATTACATAAAGTCAGTTGTCTTAAACACAAACACCGTTTCCTTTCAATAAAAATCTTCTGTTTTAAAGGATTATATTATACTTTCATAATTGTCCTCAAAAGCCTGTTCTGCAAGTGTTCCGACACGCTCTTGTTGGTTTAATTATTATTTGTTATTTACCTATAGGAAAAACAACAGGTAAAAAGACTACTTATTATATTATTCGTAGTAATTCTGGAGATAAGTGTGCTATCCGATATTTCCCATAATATTTAAAATTACCAAAATGGATATTCTATTTCAAGCTTCATGATATAAATGGAATAGTCCTCCAAGGGTAGCCGCCGACCGGTGGTTACACAATTATTTTGGATTCCGATGTCCATCAAAAGCCGAAACTGAAACCTGTCAGTACCACACTTCGTATTCAACGATTCCTCGGAATTTGAGAATTGAAACCATTTGAATACAGCGCTGCGGTTTTATGAATTATTTGGTTTTAAATTATTTGGGATCGTTCGTTAGGTATCCAAAGATTCAAAGATTTATTTATTTAGCCTTATAATAATGCTTATTACACTAGGCAAGCCATTTCATTATTTACATATATACCAATTCGTGTTAGCAAGGTAATTGGTAAGATAATTTAAAGATGATTTCATAAAATATAAACTATTTAAGACCTCCTTATTTTCTAGTTAGTACCTTTTACTTAAATATTATTTAAAAAAATATTACGCGAAAATCATGTAGTTTTTTATTACAAAAACATAGGCACGTTACCTCTGATACGTAGCAGAGGTTACGTACATACTTATGTACCTACGTAGCAGAGGTAACGTACATTACATACGTATGTACGTAGCCTTCGTTTTTGTAACTTGCTGAAAATGGAGAATTTCTTTGTACCGTTCGTTTTCAATTTCCATGTTCTGCGTGGTGCATGGCCTTTTCCAATGCCAGTTCAAAAAGCTAATCCGCTTCGCTTTGCCGATGACCTACGTTTTTCTACCTGAATTTCTATAGCTCCGTTTGGTTAGAGAAATTCATACTCTTATAATAAAATATATACTTATCGCTTTATAATACGGATTATAAAGTTAAGATAGGAATACTGTTGATTCTATTTGCAGACGACATCGCATTTAATAGTAGTCAAGGAACAAACTTCGGTAAAGCACTCTGTGACCGCTTATCGCTAATATATCTTAACTGGTTGCGAATAAAATTAAACATGTACCTACAAAACAAATCACAGAGTAATTGGATACACTACAGGCCATTTAGTCGAATAACCGAACTCTAAATATGAATCCTTCGCCTTCAAAGACAAAGTTTTTAAGGGTTCAAACTAAATAAGTGCCATATCGTCTGCCATTGGGTTTCTATACAAAATACAAAATGTTTATTTTGTTCTTATTAACTAATACAGTAATTGTTAAGTCCTTTAAAGTATAAAATACCTGTGTTAGGAGGCAACGAACTTTCATAACATACATTTGTTTATAGTTCTATGGCGGGTGCTTTGCCATTTTGTCACTAATAGACACTCCAATTGCGTATTAATTGAATCTTATTAAAGTTAGGCTCCATCTATGCATTATACATGTATTTACAGGCAATGTTCAGACCCGCCACGATATTGTCATTGACATATTTTGATGTACAGTCGAGGCAAATAAATGTTTAGCAGGTTGACATAATTCTGAAATTGGTCGTATTACTGTTTTCCGACGGCAAGCGACTGATAACGAGCCATGACGTGTGCGTAAAATAGAAGAAATTAGTATCTTTCTTTTTGATTAGCAAACAATTTCGAAAGTCGAACTATCGTTTTATCCAGCATTAAATAAATTATACCTTCATACTTATGTTTGTGACGTAGTTTCTCATTATTATACAAACAAATTATGTGGACGATTAAACTGCTAAACAATCATTTTCCTCGACTGTACTACCTACTAAGTACACCACACCATGTAATATGTTACGAAGAAGTCTATGTATATATTTTGAATGTAGACTTTTAATGTAATTTTAATGTGGTGTCAGATTTTAGCTTACTTTTTACGCTTACTAATGTTGCCCTTAAATTATTTCTTATGCAACTTACATCATGGAAACTTTGCTTGAATACTCAAATGAAACCAAGCCTTTATGAAGTTTTTCGAGTAACCATACAAATTTTACAATAATTTACATGTTATACGTATACGTAGGTATAATAACTTTTAGGGTCTTAAATAAACATTATATACATCTGAGTTTCTCAAATTCCGTTACTTATTTTTATTAGGGAGCGTCGCGCGAGGTGATGCAGAATTTAAGAATGTCTTACAAATCACACATTTGGATTAGATCCCAAGGTGGGAAAAATCATTCGCGTGAGAGATAAATTTCAGTAACTCTTTCCATGGAATTTGTCGGTGACAAAATCTTTGTTTTGCCAAATTACTTTAAGTTAAAGACGCTGTTAGCAAAATTATTTTTCTGCGTATTATTTAGAAATAACGTGCTTTCAATGTAGTCCACTTACCAAAAGCTTTCAGCCACCTTTTAGCGGCATACGAATACTATTTGCAATGCAAAATTTCTGGAATGGCTGCTTGTTCGAATTTGTCCATTACCCAAAATTGCAAAACACACAATGTACTTATAAATTATTTTACTATCCAAAAATGTAAGTAACCCATTGATCTCAGTGATGTTTATGTTGCGTGTTGTATGTATTTTACCTTATTTAGTTAACAGAAATAAAATACAGACAATATGATAAAACTACAGATACTACAAAATTTTCTAAAGAAATCATTAGTTCTATGCCATTCAATTAGATATACCAACAATGAAGACCATGCATTTGTTGAATGCCAGACCCCGTCATGGTATTTTTCAATAACAACGAAACTGCATACTGTATTTTTAATAAAGGATCGGACGCACCTGTTCAAAATAAATAAACGCATGAGGAATAAAATCATTGAAAATTCCGTTCTTCGTGAATTGAATAAACTGTTCTGGGAAACAGCGAAGGGATACAACAATCCATCGCCCATTCCTTTGTTTTTGGATGTCGAAAATCGAGATATGTTGATTTAGTCCGTATTCGTCCCGTGATAATCGGCCCGCATTAAAAAAATCCGCATTCGTCCTGAATTGATGTCCGTATTCGGCCCTAAAATGTTGATTGAGTTGGATTTTTAAATTATTATTATTATATTTTTCAACAACCATGATTTTAGTAAAATATTTTCATTTGAGAGTTATAGAGCATGACCTCAAACTTAACAAAACTTGTGAGTTGTTACATTGGTGCATATGGATCACTATATTTTTATTTAAACTTCATATATGCCAAAAAAAATATTTTTACTTTATTTTAATTTAATATGAGAATTTTTCGGCCCCATCGGCCACCTGTTCAGACATATTTACGGGAGCCGTTAAAATCTTTCCAGGAAAACTCTTATTTTAACCTATTGCCTGAATATATTCTATAACACCACTTCTGCAAGAACCCTTAGTCGTTTATTGACATTAAGACGCGGCTTGATATCAATACCCACTTCCTGGCGGCTTGGTGGCACTTCTTTGTGCCTCAATATTTATTTATTCGATTGCTGGATGCAGCTTTATTAATTGTTTTTATTACGTTACAGAAAAATGTGCTAATATATGAGATTTATTTTGTACTAGCCGTCCGCCCTGCGACTTCGACCGCGTAATAATAGATTATATCTAATAATAATATAGATAACACGATAAATTTACGGCTATTTTGTTAACTACTTCTAACTATGCCTAAGCTTATATCATTTTTACTCAAACCATATTATCTTATCTTAATCCATCCATTAGCTTTTGTGACAATTAGGCTACTACTAAGCCTTCAATGCCATTTTTGATAAAAAAATGTATGATACCCTAATGCAATTTTTATAAACTTGCTCTCAGAAAAATAAAAAGCTTTCCGTTAGGAAGTTAAAAGCTGGAACGGTTTTAACTTCCTTACATTTTTGTGTTCAATATTTTTCATAACTCATCATTTCAGACGTCGGACGTCCGCTATTGGACATAAGCCCTGAAGGCATTCCAATTACATCATATCATGAGTGAATCTACTCCACGTAATAGTCGAAAGTATAAATGTCTTCTAATCGAGCAAAATTTATAGATAACTAGCGACCCGCCCTCGCTTCGCTTCTGCTACTTAAGGGTAGTTAATTATACTTGAATCACTCTACCTATTAAAAAAACCACATCATAATCCGTTGCATAGTTTTAATGATAAAAGCATACAGACAGCGACAGCTAAGTAGCTTTTTTTTATGTAAAGGTTAGCAATATTTTTAGTTGAAAAATTAGAGTAATGGAAATTATTTCTGTACAAATTCTCATTAAATTAATATAATTAATAATTATAGTCACTCGTTACATAGCCAAATTGATAATTAATTTAACAAGACTAATATAATTGGATGGTATCCAATAAACATTAAAAAGTGGCCAAGTGCGAGTCGGACTTGCCCATGTAGGCTTCCGCAGCAATTGTTTATATGAAATAGTTTATGACGTATTATAAAAAAACTACTTGATAGATTTCGTTCAAACCAATTTTCGTTGTTAGTTTTTATGGTTATGTACAATATTTATTTTTTCTAGATTTATCATCCTCTTATTTTACAAATTAGAGGGGGGGGGACACTCTGTTTTCCACTTTGGAAGAGTCTCACGTCCAAACTATTAAGTTTAGATTTAAATGATGTTAGAAACATTTTTATGATTTTGAAGACCTATTCATAGATACCCCACACTTATGGGTTCGATTAAAAAAAGTTTTTAAGTTTCAGTCCTATGTATGGGGACTAGGGCATCGAGAACCGGACCTAATTTAAGGAACCGGTTCTTTCGGTTCCGAAGCGAAAAAAATACCGGGATCCCGGTTCTTTCGGTACTTTCGGTACTGGTGTTGAATATTAGAATTTTTTGAATTAATTCATGAATTATAGTAAATGAAATAATAGTAAAAAGTAAATGAAATAATTTTGTAATATTAATTGCTTGGAGACGTAGCCGGCTACGTCACCATGGCGTCCTAGTGAGGCAGAGCTTTTATTCACAGTGTTTTGTTCTGAATTTTGATTCTGTCATATCATATCATATGAAGTGTTGAAGTGTTTGGATAGAAACGCCACCATGTCCGTCCGAATACAAGAACAGAGTTCGGAGGCGATTCCTTTAAAAAGGGGCGTAAGACAGGGAGACATTTTATCTCCGAAACTGTTTACGGCCTCTTTGGAAGACGCCTTTAAACTTCTGGATTGGAAAGGATTGGGCATCAATATCAACGGCGAATACATCACTCACCTTCGATTCGCAGACGATATCGTAGTCATGGCAAACTCAATGGAAGAACTCGGCACAATGCTCGGAGGCCTCAATCGAGTCTCCCAACGGGTTGGTCTCAAAATGAACATGGATAAGACGAAAGTCATGTCCAATGTTCATGTAGAGCCTTCCCCTGTTATGGTTGAGAACTCGGCTCTTGAAGTTGTTGACGCATATGTTTACCTAGGACAGACAGTCCAATTAGGTAGGTCCAACTTTGAGAAGGAGGTCACTCGTCGAATCCAGCTCGGATGGGCAGCGTTCGGAAAACTACGAAACGTCTTTTCGGCTAGAATACCTCAGTGCCTTAAGACGAAAGTCTTCAACCAGTGTGTGTTGCCAGTGATGACGTACGGATCCGAAACGTGGTGCTTCACTATCGGCCTCATCAACAGACTCAGAGTCGCTCAAAGGGCTATGGAGAGGGCTATGCTCGGGGTTTCCCTACGAGATCGAATCAGAAATGAGGAGATCCGTAGGAGAACGCGGGTCACCGACATAGCCCAACGGATTAGCTCTTTGAAGTGGCAATGGGCAGGCCATATAGCGAGGAGAACGGATGGCCGATGGGGCCGAAAGGTTCTCGAGTGGAGACCACGGATCGGAAAACGCAGCGTTGGGCGTCCACCAACAAGGTGGACTGATGATTTGGTGAAGGCGGTCGGCTCGCGGTGGATGCAGGCTGCGAGCGACCGCAATAACTGGAAGTCATATAGGGAGGCCTATGTCCAGCAGTGGACGTCCAATGGCTGAGATGATGATATCATATCATATGGCGCGTCTGGTTTGGCATCACGCTAGGGTAAACTAAACACGTGGTATTTAAAATATGCTCAATAAATGGCTTCAACTTATTGTTTATTAATTAAAATTTCACAACATTACCAATACGTTTTACTTTGCTCTAATAACAAAATATAGATTTTTTCGTAAATAGTCGATGTATACCCAACCCAACCCACATTACAGAAGAGAATTTAAAAATCTTTCGACATGTCTATCACCAGAATCACCACTTTACCAATTCGAATTATTTTTCAATCCTCTTCCGTAATCATTTACTAAACAAACTTTAAATACCACGCGAAAACAACTCGCACTGTCATGGCATGGCTATCATTTTAATTCATAATTAATAAACAAAATAAATCAAATCAAATCAAAATTCTTTATTTGAACTATTTTCTTATACAAGAAACTTGGTTGAAAAACGATGGTGACTGCATTAGTTATAATAATTAACTGTGTCGTAGACACCCTCCGGATGATAGTTACATTCGGTTTTTAATAAAATAATTAACCTGTTGAGTTATTGAGTTGATATTATGCAATACAAGTTTATAAAGTGTTTGTAGTCTACATTAATAGTCATTTGTCCCTATCATTTTATGTTATAATAATTAATAGTTTATGTAAATTGTAGTTAATAGTGCTTAGATTAAAATAGAAATATGTAAAGAAATATGTACTAACAGACATGCCAATGTTATTGTGTAACGTTATGGTGCAATAAATGACTTTATGACTTTATGACTTTAGTAATTTAATAAAAAAAAGCATCATTTTTCTCTTAAATTTACTTTAAAAAATAAATCCCGAAAGTACCGAAATCCCGGTTCTCAATGTTTTGAGAACCGGTTCTTCGTGAGTCCAAAAATCCCGGGAAATCCCGGGATTTTCGGTTCCGGGAAAAACCGGTTCTATGCCCTAATGGGGACCCCCAAAAGTAATTAATTTTTTTTTTCAATTTTTTTATGAAATCTTAGTGCGGTTCACGGAATACATGTACCCACCAAATTTCAGCTTTATAGCTCTTATAGTTTCGGAGAAAAACGGCTGTGACATACGGACGGACGGACTGACATGACGAATCTATAAGGGTTCCGTTTTTGCCATTTGGCTACGGAACCCTAAAAAGGGCGAATTCTGTGAAGTATAACTTTACTGATGGTAAATATACCGATAATAATTCAGAGAAATGAAATGTAAAGCGATCTTGTTGATATTGTGTAACTATGTTTTCCTTTTACAGGCAAACTGCTTGTTTCAAAGCAAACTGAAATTCTGAACTTAATAAAACTAGTAACTAAATATTATTAACAGTTATAAAGTTAACAGTCGTTGCTTAAGTTTTGTCTTATCGATGAAATTAAATTCAGTCTCGTCCATTTAATCGGCTTAATTTTCCGATAAATTAAAAACGATATTGAGTATTTTTTGTAAAAAAGTCTATAACTTATTTAAAAAAACAGTAATCTGCTTAAACTATAGACTATTTATTAAAGCCCAGTTGTAAAAGGTTTGTACATTTTAAACCTGTAGAAGCATTAAGAACTCATTTTTTTTTTATTCAGTTTTTATTGACCTTTGAACTAAAAGTTCACGCCGGTCATATTACAATACCATAAATGATTAATTAACTTAAAACTAGTACAGATAACATAATATAGAACTGTAACAGTGAAATTGATAATTTGCGGAAAAATGAAGATAAATGTTTAATATTTTCAGTCTGCAAATATTTTATTCTAGTTTTAATTTGTAAGTTATAGATAATAGTCTAAATGTTTACGTAGTAATTACGACCCATTTTGTACGAAAGTTTCTGCTTCTATTTTGAGTGTGATGTACTTTGTGAATTATGAATTAGTAAGGATCAAAATTTATGAATTAGTTATCACCGTTTAGTTGCGTGACTCGGTGGCGCGTAGTATAGACCCTTTTCCTATAGTGATGCACTTTGTTGCTTACATTGTAGCCGCTAACTTGACGCAACACAAGCTCCACTTGCTAAGTAAGTTAAGGTTGTTAATTTATGTTTTCCCTCGAAATCCAGATTAGTGTTGAGCAATAGTTTGAAGAACAGCGCCTTGATTCTATTAACTCATTACCCGTGAGGGGTTGAAGTATATTCTAATGACGCATACAGTCTATCTCTAAGCTTAATTAAAATCCTATACTAGCTTATTATATTGCTCTTTCATCATCATCATCATTTCATCGGACGTCCACGGCGGGCCTAGGCCTTCTTAATGATTTCCAGGTATTACAGCAGGCTGGCAACTTTGACAAGATCTAGCAAAATTACTTATACTAGTTACTATCAGTGGCTTTGCCCGCGTTTCGATTAACTTTCCCGCATTATGGTGTATTTTCCCGCAATAAAACGTAGCCCATGTGTTATTCGAATAATAATATCGCACCCTTGGAAGAAAAATACGTTTTAAAAGCACTTTGGCATACTTAAGTCATTTTTCGAAAATTCGTTAGTTCGGCCCTTGTTCTTCCAAAGGTGCGATATAATCTATACCTAGTTTTCCACCCGCAGCTTTACTCTTATTTAAATTAGCTTTCCCGCATAGGATTTTCCCGCGGTAAAACGTAGCCTGTGTTGTTATTCTGAGCTACATTATTGTGAATTTTTATCAAAATCTGTAGTTTTTGCGTGATAGAGTAGGTACCAAACATCCATAAAGCACTAAAGCAAATGTTACAGCAGTAATTCAGAATTAACTGAAGTAAATAATCTTAACCAATTTCCAGCAGCATAGCCAGTGGCTAGGTTTGAGCTGCTATTGTATGTTCAAGATATTTGCTACGACTCAATCACTCCTGAGGCTTGCTCCAGTTAGTTATTTGAGACCAACATGGCGTGTGCTCGACTGATCTACTCGTTAATCAAGTTACCTGCTGATGGTACTAACTTGACGAGTACCTAAATCTAGTTTAATTTTAGAATATCTGTGCAAGAGGTATTTAAGGCTTTATCTATACTAATAATAAATCTGTAAGGGTCATGAAGTAGGTTTTTGTTTTCAGAGATATTTGTGTTTTTAGTTTAGCTCAATAAATGATACTGAAACTAAGTTGACGATTTTCAGATTTTTCTGAATGTATGTTCCTCCAATAACTCTAAAACCAATGATCCGATTTTGATGAAATTTGGTAGATAATCATGTAGACGTCTGGGTCTCAGGATAGGCTATTTAAATTTATGCACCAGTTATGAACAACAAGTTAATTTAGATAATTTACGTAAATCGTAAATCATTCATTTATAGAATTTTGTAGATTGTTAGTCATAGATTTTGTTATGTGCATTTCAACTATATACTAAATCTAGTATATAAAGGTTGCCCAAACATTCACCCAACAATTTTTGCCATTTTTTTTTGCTAATTCACGATTTTTCGAAAAAAGTTTTTATATATGAGTTGCTAAACAAAAGTTTTGCCAACTTTTGTGTTGCTGACAATTTCGTTGGAAACGCACCTTTTCAATTAAAATATAAACTGACGCACCAAAGTGAATAGTGGAATGAAGTGAATCCCAACATTTTTTTAGACGTTAACGTTTTATTTTGTCGTTCGTTAAAACTTCCTGTTACAAAGCTAACTAGTCGGCACACACGCCCGAGAAAATGTTAGATTTTCTATTCAGTGAAACGTGCACCTTATTAGAGACTTCTAATTAAATTTATTAAAAATGCAAAAAATTCGTTAGTTTAATAAAAACTATCTGCAGCCTGCGATTTCGCCCTCTTTATTCCCTTGTTTCTTTTGAAACGTTCCCGGGGCTACAACGGCTATTTTAAAACCAAAAGCACCTAAATCTGTTTTCTATGGTTCTTGAGTTATGCTTATGTCGTTTTTTTTCATAAAATCCTAAAGATTACTTGGACAGTGCATTGTTAACTTGCAGTTCCGAATTGAAGGTTGGACATCTCAGTGCTATCTGGTAATTAATATCTCTCTTATGATTGTATTAAAAAACATCTTTTTAACTACGATCATAAAAGTGACCGGTTGATTGATAGCGATGACGTGTCCAAATTAATCTTTGTGATTTTACGGACAAAATCCGATTCAATTAAAAATCAAACTATCGTCTTCAAGTGCCATCTTTAACCACACACACTGCAATTAAATCTGCAATTCGATGAGTTGTGTGATGATGATAAAATGTTTGTCAATGTTCCTCGCAAATTTCCGCAACACTTCATCACCTACTACAGTTTCTGGATGGTATTTGTATAATATGTATACAAACAAACCGTCGCGTGGGTGCATTGTCCATTCAACTAAATACTGTGACCGCAGTGCCATTGCGTCAGTGCGAGATATACAGCAATGCTTTTGACAAACATAGAGTTTCCCGGTGATCTGGTTACACAGCACTCACACTACCTACTCTCTTCACATTTTATCTTATTTATTGGGAAACCAAAAACTTACAATAACCTTATATAAAATAAGGACAATATCTGTAAGCTTATAAAAGGTTTTTACGTATCTAAAACAAATAAGAAAAAGTAAGTGTTCACACTCTATCAACATCTACTCTAGTAGATTTGTCGTAAAAATTAAAAATAATAATTTACATATTTATTTCCTTATAATATCGTAAATATTGCGTGGACAAGTCAATAAATAACATATCATTAAATTAAAATATACAATACAAGGTTAATATAAGCTTAGCGCTTATCACGGGGCTAGATGTTACTGTGTGAATTGTCCTGCAATATTTAATTATTTAATTTAATCTATCTTTATAATTATGTCGGTGTGATACACTTTTTATAGCACAAGAACAACAGAATTGAATTGGCTGACAATTGGTGGAGAAATATCTAGGACATCATGTCTTCAACCTGCGGCCCGCCGGGTCTTTTCTTGCGGCCCTCGGAGGCCATAGCAAATTATAATATTTTATTTACAGTAATAACTTCGTAATGACAGTTCCCTTTTTCGCATTTTCTCTATTAGCGTTATTATCAATTCGCGGATCCAGTCGGTACATTTAATTGAAATCGGCGTCTTTTGAGTACTTTATTTAATTTTACTATCTACCCTAGGGGTTGCGGCCCTAAGAGTCGCAACTTGCATCAGGTTGCGATGGAAAATGAATTATTGGCCCTTGGACCCAAAAAGGTTGAAGATGCATGATCTAGGAGAAGGAGTTATTAGATATACTTTTTACAGCAAAAAAAAAATGCTTTTTACGGGAATATATACGTAAAAATTTACAACAAACTATTTGTAATTAACTTAATTTGCCGTAAAAAATAAGACTTAGAGTCTGACTGATGTTTGTAGTACAATCGGAATGTTTTTGTATTCATGAAACGATTTCATTGATCGACATGCATATCACCAATTCGTGACGGATGGTCGCGTGACTGTCACTTAATTTGACGGGCGATTAGGTGAATTTGAATGCAATAGCCAGCAGTAAAGTTTCCTTTTAAAACTTTCCTGCTTGAAAATTAAATACTTACATCATTTAAGAGCCTTGTGACTTTACGAAGTTTTGCGAAATTGGATATTTTATGCACCACGTGACCGGCGCGTCACGCGAATTCTATGAAAAATACTAAATGATCTTGATACTTCGTCGATCTAAAACATACAAATATACTAATAATTATTTTAGATCTGTAGAAAATGGCATCGAATAAATTCCATTTTATTGAGTGGATTTTTTTTCAGTTTCATTCCGAAATAATTATTATATTAATGTTTTTATTTAATTGATAGGTGTTTAATATATTTTCCTAAATTCAAAATGGTGGATATTTTTATTTCAATATTTGAATCAATTATGTTTTATCTTAATAATATCAATATTTATTTTAAATCTGATTGATTATTTGAAATCAATTAAGTAGGTACATAATTTTAAATTAAAACATTCATGATTAATAATTATATATATAAGAATAAAACTGAAAATAGTCTTATTGAAGTTAAATGTCCTCATTCATCTCATCTTATGGGCTCATTTTTAAACCGATTCTTCTGAAATTTGGTGTGTAGGTTTGTAATTAAATGTTTTTTTTTTGTCGAATGTTGGGACTTTATGTAAGTTCGAAAGTCTAAATTGAACGTACTAAATACAAATTCTAATTATAACAAAACAAATAAATTATATTACCTATATTTAAGTTGCTTGTTTTGTTAGATGGTATATTTGTGTTTGAATAAATAAAAGTTTCGTTAATGAAGGTTTTAATTATGTTTAGGTATTATTTTTGTAGTTTCGAACTTTATATTTATTTTTATATTTATTGGTATCCATTTATCTACATATGTCATACACAGATGTAGAATATCCATTTATCTACATATGTCATCTTGAATAATTCCCATTATATTTTTATTTTGATAAACTATTTATTTTTATTTTATTACGAACTTATTTAAAATATTTAATTTTTATATTAAAAAAAACCAACCCGCACTTGGCCAGCGTGGTGAATTAAGGCCTAATCTATCTCGTCAAGAGAGAAGTCCCTATCCCAGCAGTGCGAACGTGACCCCTATTCACGTTCGCTGAATATATGTTATTTTATATACAGGGCGTTCCAAAATTATGGGCCATGAAGGGGAAGTACCATATATATCGTTGATAGTGAATTTTGCTCAAAGAAGACTTCATTTTATTTTAAAAAGTAAGTAATTTAATTAATTAATTTACAAAAAAAAAATGTTTCATGTTTTTTATTTGATTAAAATAATTAATTTCACGTTGTTCCTTTCTTTTAAAATACTATGTTACTTAAGCAGAGTTATTATTTTTTAGCTATTCTTTCGATTGGTATCATAAAAATAGAGTTTTTTTTTCTACATGTAAGTCGGTTCGATTCCCAGACAAAGCAAGTAATTTTTAGAAAATCTATGAATCCAGAATTACTAACTTTTAAAAATAAAATGAAGTCTTCTTTGAGCAAAATTCACTATCTACGATATTTAAGGTACTTCCCCTCCATGGCCCATAACTTTGGGACGCCCTGTATTTATTAGAAAGGTACAATTATTTAATGTTTACAATAAATAATATATTTATTAGAAAGGTACATTATTTATTGTTTACATATTGGATACTCGGTAAAAATAAGAACAAAAAATTACGGAATATTTTCTTTGTAATAAATATTATGGAAATCTATACTACAATTATCAAGCTGAGGAGATTGCTTGTTTATTTGTTTGAACGTGCTACTCAGGAACCGCGGGTCCGATTTAAAATATGATTTCAGTATTGGATAGTAAAATGATCGAAAAAGGCTATAAAACATAAACTAGTAAATAACGTAAAAACGCAAGCGCAGCTGTCGGCGGGTCGGCAAGTTAGTCATAATCTAAAAAAATCATAGGCATAATTACATTTAGTCGTTGGACGGTTTCACCAAAAAAAGTTGCCTTGTTGTTTTTTAATTAGGATAGATAACTTTAGATATGCAATCCACATCCTAAAGCATAACCTCCAAATAAATAAGGTAAAACAAGATGACAATGATGTGGTACAATTCTTAGGCCAGCAACATTTGGTACAATTCTTAGGCCAGCAACAACAATAATTGACCGTTATCAATAAAAATAACAATTGATCGTTATCAACGGATCAACTTATGTCGGTCGTAGTATCGCAATAACACATACACGCACACTAACAGCGTTTTTACAGCAATTGACAGTCCCACACACTGACATTTTACGAAATATTTCTATATTTTATTCAAGAACAACCGACATAGGTCCGACCTCGACAAGCGCTCGCGCGGTACTAAATGGAAAAAGCCGGCTGAATGAAAAAACTACTAAATTATGGTAGTTTTATTTTATTCATAAAAAATTACCAAAACCGTTCTACAAATTAAAATTAATATCATAGTTTAAGCAAATGTTACTAAATATTTTGATATAAATATGACGTCCCATTGATTTAGAACTTCGGAGTTATTGAGGTTTGTTTCGAAGCATTTTCGGTCGATATTAAATTCGGTATATCTTTAGAATAAAAGCATTTAACGAAAATGTACTCTACTCTAAATGAAGAATAGGATATACGTAACATAATAAAAAATAGTTTTATCGCCCATATTCATTAGAATCTACAAATTAGAGCTGAGAAAACAGGTCTTCGATCGTTTTTTACGAAACATGTATCCGGAGAATGATTATTACTCAATATATAAACAAGTTATCTAAAATGTTTCTTACTACTTTTGTAGAGGAGAAAACGAACTATTATAAAGATGTAATTGTAATATCAAACAACTAACGCAAACCATAGAATTAGGACGAGAAAACCGAACAATTTCGCGATTTCACGTAATAGGCCTCTTAAGACATTTAATTGATCATCGAAATACCTAAAGATGAAAACCCGGCTTTGCTCGTGAAATTTGACGAAATTCTCCATAATCCGAATTTTACGGATATAATTATGTTGTCGACTCAAAATCAATATTTTTTTATGTTTTGTTATTCATATAAGGTTTCGAGCGAGTCTACCGTACCCCTTGACAAAAGTATTAATATAGAAGAGAATTACACTTCATTACATTCTTATGTTCGATTTACATATTGATTACATTATTGTATTACCTACATATAATATAATTATTGTTCACTACTTTAATATGTCAAATTTTATTTATAATTAATTTTATAAGTCAGTCAGCAATATTGAAAAAATCACAAAATATAATTATTAACAGATATTTTTTTTAATATTAATCCGTCACCTAAAGGCTAACTTATCTAATTTGCTAACAGCATTGCCACATTAAATTGCAAAGTGGCAATATTGTAAAATACACTACGTTTATCCTAAAATGTAAGAAACCAATTAACCTTCTTGATCCAATTATTCAAGGTTGTTTTGTTTGTTACAGCTCACAACACGTTTCAACCTCTGGAAGAGAAGCCTATGGCCCCGAGGCATCACTCTGTCAAGAAACAACATGTAAGTCGTAGCTACATATTAAAGCCTCGAGCAGACCGGATGCGTATACGTACACGTAAGCGTAGACGTGCACGTACCACTGAGTTGTAATGTATGGGAATGTATGAGACAGGACACACTGCACGCGCACGTCACGTTACGCAAGCGGTGTGTCCTGTCTCATACATTACCATACATTACAACTCAGTGGTACGTGCACGTCTACGCTTACGTGTACGTATACGCATCCGGTCTGCTCGAGGCTTTATGCGTTTACGAATTAACTCCGAAGTGTACAAACAAACAAGCGTGAGTCGTGTTGGCTCACTCGACTTTCATTCCGAAGGTCGTGGGTTTAAACCCCGCCGCGCATATCTTTTAAAGATTTATGCGTTTAAGAATTAACTCCGAAGTGTACAAACCTGAGTCGTTTTGGTTAAGTGCGAGCACACTCGACTTTCATTCCAAAGGTCGTGGGTTTAAACCCTGCCGCGAATCTCTTTTAAAGATTTTTTCCTTTCTTTCTTTTCCTTTTATTTCTTTATCTCTTGGCTCTCTTTTGGACTTAAGTCCACATAAAAAAACTGGTGTGCTCACGTTGATTGCAAACATCTTGAAAACTTTATTGTTCATGATACTTTTACCAACCCGCACTTGGCCAGCGTAGTGAATTAAGGCATTATCTTTCTCGTCAAGAGAGAAGTACCCAGTGTTCTTGCATTGGGAACGTAAGAGGAGTAATCACCCACAATCACATCATGTACAAACAAGTGACAGTATATACCAAGCTGTGACACCAGGTTGCAGATATAATTATTTGAATACCGGGAAGCTTATTGGGACAAAAAACATACAAAGGGAATTGGAAATTGGAATTGGATTTTATTTAAATATTAAGTTTTATCGACGACCTGTTCAAAATAACAAAATTACAATTACAAATTTTAATATCAGCAGCTGTAACACAAGTTTCTAGCTTACCACGGCACGGAGCTAGATGTTGATGTGTGTATTGTCCAGCAATATTTATTTCTGGCTTTGTGGACTCAACTGACGAGTTCTCTGTTCGGAGTTAGCCGACTAGGCTCGTGTGTATGGACTTGGTTAACAGACATATATATCTGCCTTAAAATGTCACAGGCAATGTAACCTCCCGTGGAGCAGGGGATTAACAGTGCGCATGTTGTATAAATCTCCGAATACAAATTTATTTCTGTTAGTAGAGTATATTGTCTATTCTTCTTCATTTAAAATTGTCTCCACTATATGAGGGTGAGACACCGCAAAGGATGGGGTCAATTTGTGAATGCTGCTTTATAATTACTTATAACTTATACATTTCGAATCTAGATAAAAGTAAAAGACTTATGTCATTTATTTCCATAAAATCATAAATATCACTGGGAAAGTAATAAGAACCGCCGTACTATTAGCGATTTGATATTTTCTATTAAAATTGATTACTGCGAAGCGAAGCATGGTTAATGCAATTTAATTTGCCTCGTCTCTCTATAAGTTAATTTCACTTTCTTAGATAGGATATTAACACTATCAGTGCTTCACACGCTCGTATGTACCTCAACTCGGCGATGAGACGACTTCTGTGGCGCAGTGGGCGAAGGTCTGCTTCCGACGCAGGAGGTTGCGGGTTCGAATACCCAACCCTGCAACCCCAGGTTTAGTTATAAACATATTAATTTTCTTTAATTTTTCATGCCCTTGGTAAGTGTTAGAATATGTTAATGCATAGTAGATATGTACTGTACAACTAATTAAATTTTAACTATTAAATTTCAGTAAATTTATGATAAATTACATATCCGCCCCGCGGCTTCGCACGTTATGTTTTCACACATTTCAAACCTTCCCTGGGCTACTGCGATTATTTGAAAACCAAACCTAAATCGGCTCAGCCATTCTCGAGTTATAAAATTACAAACAAAAGTGGCATTGATTTTTATATATAGATTAATTTCTCAGCACGAATATGGGTCATACCGCGTAAGTAAATGACTTAAATAAAAAAATAAAACAATACCGTATTGTAACCCTGTGAAGTTTCGCATACAAATAGATTTGGTTCTGTAGTAAGCGCCGTCAAGGTCAGCCCTTACATCGATTCGGTGCCTCGCCAGTCGCCACCGGATCGTCGGTTGAAATTTCAGATCCGCGGTACCTTTTATCCCACGTCGCTTATCCCCATTCGACCCTCAACCCTCGACGCCGAGGGGTGAACGACCGGAATAATAAAACGGCGCCCCACCTATTTGATATCTGCCTCATACGTAAACACGAAATAATTGCAATTCCTCGGGCATGTTGAGCTGAACTTAAGTACGTCCAATCTTATGGACCAAGAGCCTGTGATGGCCAGACCTTCCTTTAATTCACAAGCGTGAAAATTATTTCATGTGTATGTCTAACATAGGTAAGAATAACCCCCAAACATGAAACCTGGATCGCGGTTGCTTTGGGAGATAACAACCTTTTACCTGTTATCTCCCAAAGGAACCACGATCCAGGTTTCATGTTTGGGGGTTATTCTTACCTATGTTAGACATACACATGAAAGAATTTTCACGCTTGTGAATTAAAGGAAGGTCTGGCCAGACCGGGCTCTTAGTATAGACTAATAACCTGTGATGGCCAGACCTTCCTTTAATTCACAAGCGTGAAAATTCTTTCATGTGTATGTCTAACATAGGTAAGAATAACCCCCAAACATGAAACCTGGATCGTGGTTCCTTTGGGAGATAACAGGTAAAAGGTTGTTATCTCCCAAAGCAACCGCGATCCAGGTTTCATGTTTGGGGGTTATTCTTACCTATGTTAGACATACACATGAAAGAATTTTCACGCTTGTGAATTAAAGGAAGGTCTGGCCATCACGGGCTCTTAGGTTATTAGAGAAAGTTGTCAAGAAATGTTTACCCACTGCGAATAGGCGAAGTAAAAAATACAACCAACAAAGTACGTGTAACCAAGCGTCACGGGTCACAAAGATATAACAAAACCAACACAAATGTACACGATGATTTCGCCTTGGTTTTAATGTAAAGTTAATAGTTATGTGATTTTATCAGATATTACAAACTAAAGATACTTTTAATCGAATGATCTTAAACACCCCATAATGTTTTCATGACCTATTCAATGATACCCCACAACTTTCACGGGCTTACGATCAAAAATATCATCCCACTCATACTTGTCTACACCTGTATTCTTGGTGGGAAGGACACTAAAGAAATAAGTGATGGGACAGGCAAGACGAAACCTCAAGGGTTTCATTTTAAATTTGTAGAGTACCTACTATATCTATCACTACTAGCCACACCTACTCAATTCGTCATTCATGGTTTAGCAACTTCCCTGTTTACAAATAAAAAAAAAACTTGAATCTTGTTTACTCAAAATCGACAACATCAACCGAACAACTCGTAACACGTTTACATTATGACCATGCATATTTTTTTCGGATCCTGCGTAACAAATATCGTGTAATATCAGCTGTTTAACTAAAGTAGGTAATAATTTTTTTTTTATTAATATGTGTTTACCAACATTAAATACACTAAATATACAAAAACTTAAGGTCTAGGGTTTTAATCTAGGTGTATTGACCTTTTATAGGTAAACACAACATGCAAGATAATTATTTTACACACTCTTAAAAATTAAAAACGTAGTAATGTGACAACAAATATGTTTAAACATTTAAATAGTTGGATACGATCAAAGAATTCTATCGCCTAGTAGACGTGAGAGGACTTTATTTTGAAACACTCATCAGGTGAAACTATTTCTAAAGAACTTGTATTCAGCGAGTCTAAGCGGAATTACGACGCTTCGCCGCCACCAAAAGCTAAGCAAGGGTCAAAAGCTTCTCGAGTCCTCGTTCGCGTTAACATCACCTACTTACGTACGGTTGTAGTACGGCAGGGAGTGAGTGAGTGAACACATAACACTGCAGAGTAACTACTTGTCAAAACAAACTTAATCTAGTAAGAATTTAAAAATGAGATTTCAATTGTTTTCTATTCGTATTATCGGGTTATTCGTCATCTCGCGGGAAAACAAAAGATGGATTCCCGCGAGTTGGCACATTGCAATTTTTCATAGTATTGTGTTCGTCATCTCGCGGGAATTTCAAAACAAATGAATTTATGTACAGGCAACTCAATAAAATTGTTGTAATAAAGGAAATGTATATATCTATCTATTAGTAGGTACTAACTCAAGCTATAAAACTGTGAAAACTTAATAGCTATAGATATTTTGCTATAGATATATACATAGTTTGCACAGTTGTGACAGGACGAAATTATTTAGCTATGTTTACAAAGTATGTATTTTGTCCTTAAGTTAACTTATATAATTCAATGATTATCCTTGAAACAGTTAACTTTTAAACTGATATAGGTGTATAGATGACATTTGTCAAAATGACAGCTGTCAAGCTTTAAACTGCGTTAACTCTGAAACGGCTGGGCCTAGAGATGCCGTACATAGCGCAATCGACAGGTGTCAGAGAGAGCAACATTTTCGATGACAGCTGTCAAACTTTAAACTGCCATAACACCGAAACAGCTTGGTCTAGAGATGCCGTACTAGGCGCAAATGATTGGTGATAGAGAGAGCAACATTTTCGATGACAGCTGTCAAACTTTAAACTGCCACAACTCTGAAACGGCTTGGCCTAGAGATGCCGTACTAGGCGCAAATGATTGGTCTTAGAGAGAGCAACATTTTCGATGACAGCTGTCAAACTTTAAATGGCCACAACTTTGAAACGGCTTGGCCTAGAGATGCTGTATTAGGCGCAAATGATTGGTGTTTGAGACAGCAGCATTTTCGATGACAGCTGTCAAACTTTAAATGGCCACAACTCTGAAACGGCTTGGCCTAGAGATGCCGTACTAGGCGCAAATGATTGGTCTTAGAGAGAGCAACATTTTCGATGACAGCTGTCAAACTTTGAACTGCCACAACTCCGAAACGGCTGGACCTAGAGATGCCGTACTAAGCTCAATCGACAGATGTTAGAGAAAGCAACATCATAATTAAAACACGGTTTTTCAGTTTTTGTTTTTAATATTAATATATTTATTATTGTACAGTACAGCTACACTATTTGTAACAAAATACAATTTTAGAGATTTTTACAATTTTTACAATTTTCAGAGTTGTGGCAGTTTAAAGTTTGACAGCTGTCATCGAAAATATTGCTCTCTTTAACACCTGTCAATTGAACTTAGTACGGTATCTCTAGGCCAAGCCGTTTCAGAGTTGTGGCCATTTAAAGTTTGACAGCTGTCATCGAAAATGTTGCTCTCTCTAAGACCAATCATTTGCGCCTAGTACGGCATCTCTAGGCCAAGCCGTTTCAGAGTTGTGGCAGTTTAAAGTTTGACAGCTGTCATCGAAAATGTTGCTCTCTCTATCACCAATCATTTGCGCCTAGTACGGCATCTCTAGGCCAAGCCGTTTCAGAGTTGTGGCAATTTAAAGTTTGACAGCTGTCATTTTGACAAATGTCATCTAGACACCTATCGGTTTAATAGTTAAACTGTTTCAAGGATAATCATTGAATTCCTTATGTTGACTTAAGGACCCAAATATATACTTCATCATTATAATGTCAGATGTTGGACGTCCACTGCTGGACATAGGCCTCCCTTTATGACCTCCAGATATTTCGGTCGGATGCAGCCTACATCCACCGTGAACCAGCAGCCTTGAAAATATCATCTGTCCCCATTGTTGGTGGACGTCCGACGCTGCGCTTGCCGATCCGTTGTCTCCTCGAGAACTTTTTGTCCCCATTGGCCATTAGTTCTTCGAGCTATATTGCCTGCCCAATGCCACTTCAAAGAGCTAATCTGCTGGGCTATGTGACCTGCGTTTTACTACGTTTCTCCACATTTCTGATTCGATCCCGTAGAGAAACTCCTAGCGTAGACCTCTTCATAGCTCCTTGAGCGACTCAATTGAAAAATTAAGTAGGTATACTAATTCATATTGAGATAAATGGGCAATACACGAAATATCTCAATATGAATTTATCAAACCACGATAGTTTTTATAAGTAGGTATACTAATTTATCTAACTGTACTTTTCAATTCCCGCGAGATGACGAACACAATACTATGAAAAATTGCAATGTGCCAACTCGCGGGAATCCATCTTTTGTTTTCCCGCGAGATGACGAACAACCCGTATTATCAGACAGGATTTTTTAGAAGTCTTATTACCAATTGTAAGAACAGCCATCTAGCGGTCATCCCCGAAAAAGTTCTTGAGAAGGGGTTGCAATGCGTAAACTAAAAATTACTAATTAGTTTCAAGTGTTTAGTATAGATGTCGATTGGGTGAAGTGTTCAAAAAAAGGGGGAGCTTCTCAAGTCCACTGTATTTAATGTTTGTTACCTAGACCTTTGGATTGGGTGAACCGATTTGGGTGATTGTTTTTTAATTTAAAAACTGATGCTTAAATGGATTATAATTAGATCTAGTTCTAACAATTCCATTAAAGTAAAAACCTTATAAGTCTTACATTTAGATGCAGTTGGAGCCGGATTTATTTTTCGTATAAAGATTATTTTTATTTATTGAATTGAAATATAGACATAGTAGGTGGATGATTATTTATTTTGGACATTACTTTAAAATTGGAATTATAAATCTTCGATACTCAGATACGGAATAAAATATAAAATGAATTTTTGAAATCATGTTTGCAAACAAGTGGCTGTGATTGTCATGTGCCAGATGCATTCTGCAGGCATCATTTCGATTCGCCCATTTTTTTCAGATATTTATATTAAGTAATAAATAATAATTATTGTACATATGTTAGTATAAGCATCAAGACGTATGACTCTAAAATAATAAATACATACAACATAAAACATAATTATTCTCTTATTATACATACGAGTACTTATGAGATTTTTGTGTCTAATGAAAGTTTTAACAAAGTGTGCAACGCGGACTTAGGTAAAAGGTATTTCAGAACCGGAGCTTTGAAATGGGGGCCTGTGATTATTATTTCATAATGTTACGATCAGTTTTATAGGGATATCAATAATATAGTTTGTGCTGACCTTGCTTACCTGAAGCTTGGATAAACGAAACCTTTTCAACTCAAAAGTTTAAATTTGTGATTCGTACTCAAAAGTTATAGCTATGTTTAGCTCAAATATACAGGGTGCGCCTTTTTAGCTAAGTAGGAGCACACTCGACTTTCAATCCGAAGGTCGTGGGTTCAAACACCACCGCGTAATTCTGGATTTTTATTCTTGAAATGTATGTGCACTATGATGACACTTGCTTTAGCGGTGAAGGCAAATATCGTGAGGAAACCGGCATGTTCTGCGAACATTGAAAAGAAAGACATGTGAATTCCACCTAATGTGAAACTATTGTGTGAAACATAATGTTGAAATACCTAGTGTAAAACTATTTTTGACCATTTGTCGTAACCTCTTACCGTATGCCCATTTTCATTTAACTTAATGAGCTCAAGTTTGGTATAACCCAGACCATTCGGCTATCAGTCTCCGTTAGCGTATGACAAGTTGTCTAAACTTCCACCCTCAATCATTAACCACTTACCAAGTTCAATCCTAGCCTTGTACCTATTTAATTCGAGGGATTAGACATTGTCTAATTTCACGCTGAATAACTCTAAACTATAGTTTTCTCACCTTTTAAACCTTTCCTGGACTACTGGTCTGACCCTGGACTGCGCGTTGAGAATGTCACACGTCATTCAACTTAAAGTTCTTAGAACATGCCGGTTGCCTCGCGATGTTTTCCTTCACAGTAAGAGCACGTGTGAAGAAAAACCTAGAGGTGCGCCGCAGTGCGTTTGAACCCACGATCTTTGGAATGAAAATGGATCGGGCTCCCGCTGATTATATTATGAACCAGCGGCCACCCTTGCTAATAAAAATTAGTTTACCTGACTTAAGTTTATTAAGTTCACGTCGAACAGGATATGAGCTATCGAGGGCATTACTGACAAGATGACGACATATAAAATTGATTTTCGATCAAAGTCCCTAGATTTGTCAGATTTTTCATCTTGAAAAATGTATGTGCGCCTTTAAAACACATGCTGTAACGGTGGAGGCAAACACCGAGAGGGAACCGGCATGTTCTGAGATCTTTAAAAAAGTTTAAAGGACATGTTCACCTAATGCGCGGTGAATTAAGGCCTAATCTCTCTCAAGAGAGAAGTCCCTGTGTCTCAGCAGTTGGAACGTTAATAGGGGTGATAATGATTGTTTTCGAAACGAATTAACCAGTTTTGTTCTTCCGCAGCCTCTTCCTGACCAGTGCCCCGTCGTGAAGGAATCCTACGCTGACATCGACACTACAACTGTCTACCGGAACTTCAACTTTCAGGTATGTCAGTTTTTATTCTGGAGGATGAAATGAAAATAAATGAAAAAATATTTATTACCTTAAAATATAATCATGTCCGGTAGACATCAGTGGACTCCACACTAGGTAAAGCCTTATTCGCCGAGCCCTTTACAGTATTATATTTTGGACTAATACAAGCTTTACTCAGCAAATTATAACCTAAGTAAATGTGTAAGTATAAGTTTTTTTTACATAGCCTTCCCGATAAATATGCTATACAACACTGAAAGAATATTTCGAATCGGACCAGCAGTTCCTGATATTAGCGCGTTCAAACAAAGAAACTCGACAGCTTTATAAATATCATTACGATGAAGATACGTCCAAACTAACTAAATAAAATAAAAATCTTTATTTACAGTTCAAATATCCTATAAATTAATATCATATAAGCTTGCGCTGTACACCGCATTTCCAACGTAATTGAATCTCGGGAGCAACATTCAATTAGTGTGTATTCTACATCCCTCGTTACTGCAATTTGCCTCGTATTAGCGAATGGGCAGACAGCATTGAGTCATACCGTGCCCACATAAGCTACTTATTAGCTGACTCATAGCTATCTGAGATATAGCTATTTCATGTCAACTGCGCTTGTTAAAATTGTTTTTCTTATTATTTCCTTATATTCATCAAGACAGTAATAATATCTGAATCGTAAAGAATAAAATTTTCTATTATGTGTACGACATACAACGTAATTAATTTATTAAATCAGAAAATGTTGAATAACTGATTTCATATTTGGCTTCATCACAACAAAATTTTTTTACAACAGATCAAGATTTTGGAATGTTATAATAGAACTAGCGAACTTATCCAAAACCAGTTTGAAATATAATATAGATATATAAAAATCAATGCCACTTTTCGTAGTAATTCAATAACTCAATATCTGCTTATATCGCTTTAGGTGCTTTTAAATAGTCGTAGTAGCCCAGGGAAGGTTTTAAATGTGAGAAAACATGGTAATATAACAGGGGAAGCCGCAGGCGGTGTTATGATATAATTAAAAAATGAAGCTTCCGCCGCTGGCGTCGTGTAACACTACATAAAAATTGTATCACTTTCCTTGAGTGTATATCTATATATGTGCGGGTTCGATTCCCGCCTCGGGATAACTATTGACGACCTCTGTGGCGCCTGCGACGCAAGAGGTTGCGGGTTCGATTCCCGCCTCGGGATAACTATTTGTATTACCTGCAAATATTTGTTCCGGGTGTCTGGGTGTTATACTCGTACATATATGTATAATAAAAAAATATTATCTATGTATGTATATCAGAAATCTAGCACCCGTAACACAAGAATAGAGCTTACCACGGGGCTAGATGTTGCTGTGTGAATTGTCCAGCAATATTTATTTATTTATATAAAAGAAAGTCTTTTTAGTTACACTATTGATAGGTTGTTATGATGCTGAAAATCTGCAGCTGCATTATAACAGAATCACATTTTCGGTGCCCACAAAGGCTAATTAATTTATCCCACAGATTGTGGTAATTCTACCCATTCTAATGGTTAGCACTCACCTGAAACTGACATTTCGATAATTAAACGTCGATATCCTAGAGATTCCACCGCGTTTGAATATTAATTGAGATAGTGTATTCTACTGTACCCATCTATCGATGATTCGACTCCCCATGATCTACGTACATTCGATATTTCGGAGGCATAAAGATCTTATCTGCAACGCAAGAGGTTGCGGGTTCGATTCCCGCCTCGGGACAATAATTTGTACGATCTACAAGTATTTGTTCTGATTGTTTCAGTGTTATATATGTATAATAAAAAATATCTATCCATGTATGTATATTATATTAAGTATATCAGAAATCTAGCACCCTTAACACAAGCTTCGAGCTTACCACGGGGCTTTGTGTAAAAAAAAATAACTCAAGGCGTGGGCGTAAGATGGCGCGACGAACTGGCGCTATTTACCAAAAGTGGAAGGATATTTCGGGGATCGAAGTGACTGGAAATAATGGGAGAAGGTCTTTGCCCAACAATGGGATGCCACAGTCTTGCAGTAACAGTGATCTGTACTGCAAGGCTTGTACATACACTGTTCTTTTACCTATATGTGTAGATAAGGAGACAAGGTTTGGTTTGCCACAATAATGAGTTTATTTAACCGTCCCTTATCTATAATAATAATTCTGTCTGCGAACCAGAAAATATTAGTATACTTAGGTATCTTATAAAATGATTGCGGAAAAGTACAGGCTACTTTGTCTAAATTATCATTATTAACGTATAGATTTAGAACATAGCTATGCTATCTATCTATACTAATAATAAATCTGTAAGGGTCGGTCATGGAGTAAATTAGTTTATGTTCAGAGATATTGTGTTTAAAGGCTTAATATATGATACTGAAACTAGTTTGACGTTTTTATATATTTTTTCTGTATTCCTCCATAACTCTATCGATAAACGTTTAGACGTCTTGATGAATGAACACAAGATAGGCTTTTTAAAATTCTTGCTCCAAATATGATAAGACGTGGCTCCCATGCGAACATAATTTAACGTCAACTTTTACATCATTTTACATTCGTACATTTTTTTTACACTACGTATATGGATGAACTATTCCTAAAAAGGGCAACAAGTATTGAAAATGACCCTCGCATTTTGAATAAGATCATGAATACAAAAAGCTGAATTAAGTTTACTGAAAAAATACTGCATAAACAGGTGCCTGTTTAACTAACTAGAGCATCTTCCAGAATTATTACCCATGGAATGTCGTCATAAACATTAGGCGATTAAATGTGAGATTCCATGTTATTTTCGTCTTCGGTAAATACAGACGCGTAGATTATTGCATCGTTTTATGAGACCTCGATCTCTGATCTCATTTGTCAAGTAGGGATATTTACAATTATTATAGTGCATATCAATACAATACAATACAAAAACTCTTTATTGTACACCAAATAAATCAAAAATACAAAAAACAACAAAAAGAAACAAGTACAATGGGCGGCCTTATCGCTAAAGAGCGATCTCTTCCAGGCAACCTTTGGATGGAAAGAGAGCAAAGAAATAAAAAATTGACGGGTGTACTACTTAATATAATACATAATGTAATATAATACATAATGTAATATAGTACATAATGTAATATAATACATAATGTATACATATAATATGAGAAATAATATAATACACTAATGAATACTAATTTATGGATGTGCATATCGTAAGGCAAATACGAATCGGTGTTTTAATTTCAATATTAGATATTTTATACGAGTATATTTCAAAATTAAAATACGGATAATGTTAATGATGGCCAGCGTATGATAAAGAATAATATAATTTTCAGTTAAGTATGATCACAACAGATCAGAAATACTAAAATACCTGAAAGAAATATCAAGACTCGCCAGCAAAATCTTTTTCTACTAAAATTCCACTAGCTTTATTACTGAGTTGCAATCAACACAGATAATTGTAAACTATAGTTGCTTACCTATTATTTCAATTTAAAACTTAAATGATACGTAATCAGTAACATTGGCCCCAGGTCAGAATACTATCTCTGGAGTTGAGTTAACTCCAATGTTATACCAATATCACCATAAGGATAAAGCTAAAATTAACTTGTTTACGAATTGCACGATTGCACAGCGATTTAATAAGAATGCTGAGTTATTAGATTTCATAATTTTTCTTGACCGATGTGAGCTTATAGCACTTTTACAATAGAGCTATAAACCTCACACACATCATCACCCCTGCTTACGTTCCCACTGTTGGGACACACTCTCGTCAAGAGAGATTAGGTCTTTATTCACCACGCTGGCCAAGTACGGGTTGGTGAATGACACATGTCCTTCAAACTTTTCAAAGTTCTTTGAACATGCCGTTTTCCTCACAATGTTAGCCTTCACCGTTAGATCATGCGTTTTCTAAACATATTTGTTGGCAATTTATAATTTTATTATGATTAATATGTATTATTTATTCTTTGCAGCCCAGCTGGCTTCGCTCTAAAGAATTCTGGGACAAGTCCTTTGAAGATCGTTACGAGAAAATTAAAAATGAACAAGAGCGTCCCAAGCTGAAGGTAAGAATATTTCATTATCATAAGTATACTTGTATTATGACTATGTTCGGGCAAACGATATTTGGAATTAAAATTAATTTGTAAGTTGGAAATGTGGCCATGCAGATAAAATAAATAGATATTACTTACAATTTACACAGCAATATACATATAGCTCATCTCCGTGGTAAGCTCGAAGCTTGTTTTGCAGGCACAAGAATAATCTGATACACTTAATAGAATAGACACATAATAGATACAACACCGGACACCCGAATCAAATATCTGCAGATCGTACAAATCATTGTTCTGAGCCAGGAATCTTGCGAAACCGTGTGAAGTGTTCATAAGAACTGGCAAGTTAAAATGTGTACCTAGATCAATGCGAAATTACTAATATTATGCATAGAAGCTGCTTAGCAACTATTTCCATGAGAATTTGTTTGCTCCAGCGAACATCTATAAGTAAACTTGCCAACATCTGATGCTCAGATTTTATTCTAAGCTGTGAAGGCTGCAATACATTTCTACGTAATACCTTCTATCAACTCAGCTTTGAGTTTGAATACTGATACAAATCCAATACATCTTGAATAACGACAGCTCAGATATCTGCAAAAGGTATACTTTCTTTTGTAAACTCACTCCTCGTTGCAAAATAGTTATTTGATGAGAATATTCAACAGTACTTCTGAAAATAACAAACATTTTATTGGCGTCGAAATAAATGTTATTCTACGAGAATCTCGTAATATTCAGTATCTAGATTCTAAGAAATCAAGGTAAATAGTTTATTATTAAGACAACGTTGTTGAAAGCGCTTCGAAGATGAAGCATCGTTAACATTCTGCGAATAAATATTCGTTTCAGAAATTTCATCGAGCTTTTAATAAATTATGCTGTGCGCCAAGTAATTGCATGCTCTTATCAGAGTATTTACCTATAAAGAATATTTAAAATCAGAGTCCCTTATTTTGAGAGAACGGCTATTATAGCAGCTTACCTACTAGCTGTGCTATCATCATAATCCTCCTTATATATATTTTTAGGTAAATCTAGGATCTGCCTGCGTAAGACTTTAAGACGCAAATCTTCATCCCACTTTGTTGGAGATCGAGCTATGTAGGTTTAATACAAATACAAATACAAAAAACACATAATTTCATTTATAAAAGTATCTGATAGAAAAGATTGCAATCAGTAACAATAAATTAGATTTGTGGTTAACATCTTGAGTCTTGTCTTAGAGTTTGTAAAATGTTTAGTTCTGGCGCATAACCAAGTAAACCTGTACAAAGGCCGTGATCAAAACAATGTTATGCTCAGCCGTTAATATAAATTATTTGACGTTTGTGCGTTATTTAGATTTATAGGTTCGCCAAATATTATGTACCCAACTGCAAATTGTTTATTACTTTGTAGCAGTGCTGTAAAATAAAGTACTATGGCGAACTATGCTAGTCTATTAGTGTCTGGGTGTTATAATATGTATAATAAAATATAATTATACATATATATATATATATATATTAAGTATATCAGAAATCTAGCACCCGTAATACAAACTTCAAGCTTATCACGGGGCTAGGTGTTGCTGTGTGAATTGTCGACCAATATTTATTTATTTATTGTTTTGATACTCATCCTCACTGTGCTCCTCTCCATGCAAATGCCTTAACCTCTAACTCTCTAACCTCAAACCCACACGAGTCCAAACACACTTTATGAACATTAAACCGTTATATCCACGCTGGCTGTTATGTTGTAGTGCCTGGGACATTATAAGATGGATAAGAATGGCCGAAGACCGGATCCATCCTCAAATCTGGAGCAAATTAGCAGCGTTCCATAAACGATGTTTGTGGGACACGCATAATTTAGTTGATTTATACGTGACGAAAAAGTTTCTAACTTAATCATACCACTTACATATTAGGTACTCAATAATAGGTAGATTTATATCTGGCTATTAGATTTCAATTTGGATCTAATAGCACGATATCCTCGAATTCTTTGAATACTAATCTCCTTTAACTTCTCACCTACCTTATATTTATTCCACAGGTGATCGTAGTGCCCCACTCACACAACGACCCCGGATGGTTGAACACCTTTGAGCAGTACTTTGAATGGCGCTCCAAGAAAATCATCAACAACATGGTGCAGAAGCTGACGCAGTATCGAAACATGTCGTTCATCTGGACTGAGATCTCATTCCTTAACTCCTGGTGGGAGACATCGCACCCTGTTAAGCGCAAGGTAAAACTTAACTTTTTTGACGACCTCTGTGGCGCAGCGGGCGAAGGTCCGCCAGCGACCCAAGAGGTTGCGGATTCGAATGCTGCCACGGGACAAAAATTTGTACGATCTGCAAATATTTGTTCCGAGTGTCTGCACTTTTTGCGATTACCCACCTGCCTTGTAAGTGGTGATGATACCAAATCTCCTATGGTCTAAAAAAGGTTCCTGCTAGAATTATATTTCTTGTTAAACTAGTTTAGGTCATGAATATATAACAATTTTACGGCCTCTATTTCTGAAGGTTTGAAGGAACTACCTTCAATGAAAAAATTAAAAACCTATTTTAATTTTCAATATTATATTAAAAACACAATTTGACACTTAAATGATTTAAGAATTTTATTTTGATATGAGCTGGAGTAACACAGTCTACTTATTATTATAATTATAACATACGGTAATCTGCCCTCACTGCCTAAAAATTACATTCGGTTTTCATTAGAACCTTAGAGCGTGATTTTGCTTTACTGAAATATTTGAAATACCTATCTACAGGCTCTTAAGAAGCTGGTAAAGGAAGGACGGCTGGAGATCACTACAGGAGGCTGGGTCATGCCGGACGAGGCTTGCACGCACATCTATGCACTCATCGATCAATTCATCGAAGGTTTGTTACATTAGAACTATGTACTTACCCTAGCTATCATTGTATACACAATCATAACACCCCTATTCACATTCTCACTGCTGTGAAACAGGGACTTCTCTCTTGACGAGAGAGATAAGGCCTTGATTCACCACGCTGGCCAAGTGCGGGTTGGTGAATGACACAATGTCCTTCAAACTTTTCAAAGTTCTCAGAACATGCCGGTTATACCTCACGATGATTTGCCTTCACCGTTAGAGCACGTGTTTTTAAAGCACACATAATTTTCCAACAAGAAAATCAGAGGTGCGCGGCGGGGTTTGAACCCACGACCTTCGAAATGAAAGTCGAGTGTGCTCCTACTTAGCCAACACGGCCCACGCAATATTTCATTCAAAACAATTTAAATTTTCAGGTCACCACTGGGTCAAGACGAACCTCGACGTCACTCCTAAAACGGGCTGGTCCATCGATCCCTTCGGCCACGGCCCCACCGTGCCCTACCTCCTCGGGAAAAGCGGTTTAGAGGGCGCCATCATCCAAAGGATCCATTATGCTTGGAAACAATGGCTGGCGCAACGTCAAATCGAAGAGTTCTTCTGGATCCCCGGCTGGGAGACCGACAAGGCACCACTCATCGTCCACAATCAGCCCTTCGACATTTACTCCATCAAAAGCTCGTGCGGACCCCATCCTGCCGTATGCCTCAGTTTCGACTTCAGACGTATCCCTGGAGAGTATTCCGAGTACACAGACAAGTTCGAGGAGATCACGGAACAGAACGTCGAAAGGAAATCCAAAACCTTGATCGAAGAGTACAGCCGTATCGGCTCTCTCACTACGCACAACGTGGTCCTCGTCCCGCTTGGCGATGACTTCAGATACGAGTACCCATCCGAATTCGACAGCCAATACCTCAACTATATGAAAATGTTCAACTACATCAACAGCCACCAGGAAATGTTCAACGCTGATGTGTCTTTTGGCACACCGCTCGATTACTTTGAGGCGATGAAGGAACGGCACAAGAATATACCGACTTTAAAAGGAGATTTCTTCGTTTATTCCGACATATTCACCGAAGGAAAACCCGCGTACTGGTCCGGATACTTCACCACTCGCCCTTACCTGAAGCTGCTAGCGCGCCAGTTCGAGCACCAACTCCGAACAGCTGAGATCTTGTTTACATTTGTTTATCACCGACTGAAACAAGAAAAGCGTCCGCGACTTGAAGGATCTGAGCGCTTGCTTGAGAGATACTTTGAACAACTGATTGCCGCTCGAAGGAACCTAGGTTTGTTTCAGCACCACGACGCTATTACGGGCACCTCTCGCGCGAACGTGATGGCCGACTACGGCCTAAAGTTGTTCAATCACATCTACTACTGCATACGTCTGCAAGAAGCCGCGCTTACTGCCCTTATGATCCCAGACGATAGAGTGCATATGAAAAACCCAATGCAGAGCGAAGTGGTATGGGATACCTACGGAAAACCCCCCAAGAAGCTTCAAGTATCGTTCGCTGATAAGAAAAAGGTCGTGCTTTTCAATCCATTGGCCGAATACCGTAGGGAAGTCGTCATTCTCCGCTCGAACACATCAAATGTGCGCGTTTTTGACACTCGCATCAAAGAGCACGTTCCGTATCAGATTGTCCCGAATATTGAAGTGCGCGATAACGGCAGAAGGGGTATCAGTGAGACCAGCTTTGACTTGGTATTCGAAGCGTCAATGCCACCTCTAACTTCTGTCACCTTCAATCTAGAAGAACATGTGAACGCTTCAAACCATTGCATCATTTTCTGTAATAACTGCAGCAACTTCGAGCAGGGGCAATCTTTGTTCGCTGTAAAACGAATGTTACCCGGCGACATCCAATTAGAAAACTCTTACATGAAACTCATTATCAATAGAAATACGGGCTTCTTACGTCAAGTTTACAGAAAAGATTTGAGGAAACGTAATGCTATCGACATTCAGTTCGGTGCGTACCAAAGTGCCCAAAGACATTCCGGGGCCTACTTGTTCATGCCTGATTACGATTCACCTGAAAAGCCCGTACTTAACACATACAGCAACGAAAACAACATGCAAGACGACAATATTGTAATTGTATCCGGACCCGTTTCTACAGAAATAACCGTCATGTACTTGCCTTTCTTGGTGCACACTCTGCGCATATACAACGTGGACGATCCTAGCCTGGCTCGCGGCATTTTCATCGAGAACGTCGTTGATTTTGAGGCTCCACCAAAGAACCGCGACACCGAACTATACATGAGGATCCAAACTGATATCCAGAACGGGGAACCGCCAGAATTTTTCACCGACCAAAACGGATTCCAATACCAGAAGAGAGTGAAAATCGAAAAGCTCGGAATCGCCGCTAATTACTACCCGATCACCACCATGGCTTGGATGCAGGATGACGAGACACGAGTATCTCTCGTGACCAACCACGCTCAGGGCGCCTCTGCCTTCGAACCCGGCCGCCTGGAAGTGATGCTGGAACGCCGCACCCTCTACGACGACTTCCGCGGGATCGGCGAAGGTGTCCTCGACAACAAACCCACCATCTTCCAAAACTGGCTGACGATTGAGGCTATGCCCGGCGCTCCCCGCTACAAGCGCGACGTTAAATTCCAGCGCGTCCATCAAGATATACCAGAACCCGACTCGAAGGACAACCTCTACGAACAGCCGAGCCAGACCGCGGACTACCTCAGCCGTACGTTGAACTACCCTCTGAACGTTTACCTGATTGATACGAGCGAGGTCGGTGACATCGACGTGAAGAGCCATCACACGTTCGTGGAGGACTTCCCCGACAGCGTGCACCTGCTAACCCTTCGCAGTATCCCCGACGCCAACCTCGACCAGTTCCCCAGCGACTCCGCCTACATGGTGCTCCAGCGGCCCGGCTACAGCTGCTCCGTCGGACCAGACAACGTGCGCGCTAAAACCTTCACATTCCTAAACACCAAGTTCCCCAATCTGAAAATCACAAACCTCACCTCGGTTAGCCTCACTGGACTGAAAACATACGGCAAAATTGATGGACTACAAGATATATTCATGGAGCCGATGGAAGTGAAGACTTATCAGATCAAGTTTTGAAGACTGTTAGATATTAGTATTTTTTCGGATGTATGTATTTTGTAAAGGTTTACGGCGGGCTTCTTAGCTTACGAGTACATCTGTAAGTAGGAGTATGGTAACCGCAGCAGAAGGAATGAAATGTATAAGGAAAGTGCTTTTTTAAAGCTGTAAAATGTGATATGGGAATACATCGGAGAGGTTTTTGAATTTCATTATTATAAGTAGGTGATAGATGGACAGTAGTAAATACCTAATCTGGGCCATAGTTACTCATTATCAAGTCGTTATGTTCACTCGAGTCTAGAAGATCTAAACTGCTTCCAAGGCATAGAATTGAAACTAATACTATCAAATAAATGAATGGTTAATAACTAAATATACCTCAGGACCAAATGTTCTACCTAACAGACTCTACGAGTGTTTTAAGTTAATTTATAGTTAAATTCTTATATTCCATTATATACTTCTCAATGTGATAATTATAGGTAGCACTTATGAACGGTGAAATTAAACTATTTAACCCTTAATAATATCTTAAATAGGGTAACCCATAATAGTGGTTTATTCAACCATTAATAGATCAATACCGCTCGTAAGTTGTGCAGTTCATAGTTACATTTATGTCATAATAATATCTGTCTAATTAGTGTAATCTCGGTGTCTCACTACAGCTGTTACTCAGCTATTATATAATATCTACAACAAGATAAGGGGAAGACTCAATATTTTGCAACGTTATAGAGATTAAACTAAAATTAAATTAAGATTAAACTTTTAACTTTTTTAATCTATTTAAATACACTAAACTTCTTTTATTTATTTCAATATTGCTCACCATAATGACTGTAATTCATGCTTATGTATTGAGAATCATCTAAGACATCTTAGATTTATGCTTGGCAAAATCAAATTACTTCAAAGTCAGTCATAGTACACCTGTATTTTCTTTTATATTTAGACACAAGTGCTGGTAAGCTTCGGAGAAACCTTCCCCTTGTCTGTAATACATAGTTTATGAATATTCAATTTCATATTATAATAGAGTAATATCTAGTCTGTTAGAGATTTACAATATTCCGATTGTTGTTAAAATGCATCTCCTAGATTCCATTGTAAGAATTAATATTTATTAAGATAGGTTTAATGTTTGATATGCGGTTTAATCGCATTTTATATTCTTAATTTATTTTTCTTAAATTAACTTTCTGTATATTTTCAGTACATATACCTTTGGTTGTACCTATATAAGTTGAGCGAAAAATTAAGATCCTATCTAACGTTAAGTACTGTCAGTTAAATAATATCATATCAAAATGTTAGTTGGTAAATTTTATAATTTTTCTCTCAAGCCTAAAAAAACCCTTTAATACTATTTTTTACATTATAGATGGGTTTTAAAAATACATATTATATTAGTAAAATTTTCGAAAATATTTAATTGAAATTATCTTGGAGTGTTGTAATGATATAATAGAATAAGAAATATTTACTAATTTTAAATTACATTACAGTTCTTAATCATAAATGTTTTATGAGTATATTTAGACGTGAAAGTAATCAGTGTTGTTTAACTTTTTGCTATACGCTTTCATAGATCGTAGAGTCATCTTAGTTCAGTGTTACCGCCATCGTAAATTAATACGTTAAATACCAAATAGAGTTATATTATTTACAATGTAATTGTTTAATGCTAATCTAGGTTAATATCTAAACTAATCATACGACACATAATCAGTTTTAACCAGCTTACTACACAATATAACTTATCTTGTAAAATTTACCTTATAGGTTTTAACTCGACAATTTTTACTTTAATAATAAAATTTTTCATTACATTTAATTGAATCATTATAATCGTATTCTTATATTTATTTGTTCTGCGTAAATTAAATTCCCGTAAACCAAATAACGTGCATTTATATATCAAGGTCTTTTTTATTTTTGTGATATTTTTGTGAGTGGTCGTTGATTCTTTTTGTTTTGGCTGGATTTCTATTTAAATGATGTTTTAATATTTATGTATGTATAATGAAAATTAGAACTAAGTACAATTTTGTTCATGACATTATGTAAGTAGTTGAAATAAAAATAAAATAATCTAAATTGTTTTATTACTTAATATATTTATTAGCTAAACAAAACACCCAAGGTACCCTATAACATGTTAATTTCTAGATAGTTTACATTTTCCGTTTAGAACGATTTGGAAGAAACGTAAAGTAAAAGGTCCTTAAAATCAGTCAACATTAAAAAAATATTTAGATTCCTTAAACTCTCTCAAAGAAGTGCAAATGTTCAATATTATAATTATTTAATGTTTATTATTCCCAATGATTACAGCATGCTTTACAAATTTGTTTTTATACCTACCGTGAAAAAAAATCACTGATACCTAAATTTAACAAATAGTTTACAAACATCAATTTGAAAAAGGTACCTACCTACATAATGTGAATTTCATGTAGTGTTTATCATATATTATGTGAAGTTGAATTATTTATTTTAGATAATTTTATAATATCGTTGCCTGGAAAACATTTCTTGGATGGAAGATGATAACTACTAGAATACAAAAAAAAATATGTTCTTGGGTTAGGAAGGAATATTAGGATTTCCCTGTGGCAAAAAGTTATATAACACGCGATACAATAGCCATCTTCTGTTTCTACCACAATTGTTGATGATAATTAGATATAACTACACCACATCCTTTTCAATGTTTTTTATTCAAAATAGTTTAAGGTTCTGTTCAAGTTTAGTTACATAGAATTCTCAAAAATTTAATATTTATCTCGGAATTCTTGGGTTTGATATTGATGCTATTTCAAGGGACATCTACTAAGTGCCCACTCTGGGGAGTCTTGGTCCAACTCTATAGTGGTCATTGACCTCGCCTCAAATATCTATCCAAAAATTGATGACAGCTCTCAATTTAGGGTTATATTCTCTACCTCTACGAACCTTTAGATCTTAATATTTAATACTAACTTACAAAATAGATAAATCGTTCGAGACAGCTAGTTTAACAATGACAATAAAATTTAGCTCTAATAAAAACGATTTATTTCTTCTTTATTCTGCTAGCAATCCACTCCAATCCCAAATGTAATCTGTAACAAAAAACAAAGAATATATTTAGTATATACATTTTATGGTCATGATTAATAAAATTTTCACTAAGTAAATATGTCAGTAATTCTTATTTGGAATTACATACTTATAATTATTAAAATATTGTAGAAATGAAATGAGTTTTTCATGAAGTCTTCTATGGCCTATAAATCTAACAGGCTAAGTGTAATATCAGGGATATTTTCAGTGCAGTGTCGGGCTAATGAACCTGTACTAAAAACAGACTAAAACTTGTTGAAAGAAAGAAAATAATAAAAACATTCATTCAACAGTAATTTTAGTTTTAAACATAATAGTTCCTAATATGCTCAGGGAATAAATACATCCTTATTAAAAAAGAGTCATACTCAAGGAATGTCATCTTTAAAACGAAACACAAGACAGCTGATACACTTCGTGTTTATTTTAGAAGTAGCGTCACAGTGCCGTGTGTGTAAGCAAACAAATGTAAGGTCACAGCATTGTGCAAGACAATTTTATCAAACTGACGTGCTCTATCAAAGTCACAATGTCGTTTGCGTATGATTAATCTTGTCCTGATTTACTGAATTGTAGATTAATTTTTGGTTTTTCTGGTAATATTGCATAATTAGTGGTAGAAATGTTACAAATTGTTACGTACGAACGTTAAGCGTCGGCAAGTTGTTAGTTATTTCTAAAAGTGATAAGACCAAGGGATAAATACACTAGATGACAGGCAGCGTTATACTGTGTCTTGTGCCAACTTAATATGATCACAAACCTGCCACGTCAGCGTGATCATCCCCTTAATGGGTTTTATTGACCTATTTATTTATTAGCCACACAAAACACATTACAACTTACAACGCACATGAAACAAAAAGTAAATATAACAGTATGAGCTACATTGAAATATACAACTATGTGTGATCAGAGGAAAATAGTTTAAAAGGAAACAAGAATTGTTTCTTTAAAAAGGAAACAAGTTGAAGAATCCTGAAAAGCAGGAAAACAGTGAGGCCAATTGTAAGACTATTTATTTCCATGTAAAACATTAAATGTACAACCTTTTAATGATTTATAAGTAGTAATTTACATAGAAGAGTTTTAAATGATTTATTTAGTAATAAGTATTTTCTGTCGTGTCCATATAAATCTTTGTGTTTCTTTTTAAATTAAGTTTTTTACTTTTTTGAGTTTTGACTTTTTGAGTTAAGATATTAAACTACAATCCTAGACTAAACTACAGGAGTATTTCCAGAAGTTAGTCGTAAAAGAAGTGGGTTTTTGATAATAAAAAGTAACTGACCCTTCGCCCGTGAGCGCACAGCACGCCTGTATGTGCCAGGGGTGTTGCTTGATGGCCGTCAAATCCAGCTGCTCAGATATTTCTGCAGCGGTCATCGACCCCTTCACGTCCTGGAAATTAAACAGTATGTTGTTATAGTTGTGGTTAGTATAATCCAACATTGAAAAAGTTTAAGGTACGAATTGCTCAAGGTGTATTATTGATATTTAATTGATTTAGGCTTCAGCTTGTCTACATCCATTCTAAATGAGGTTTTCATTGCTTGGTACTAGATGTGACTTAATTTAGTCTTGACAGTTCGCTTGTTTTCCTACTGATGTTGACAATTCACTCAGCAATATATCCCTTAGTAAGCTCTAAGCTTGTGTTACGGTAGTTGGATTTCTGATATACTTAATAGAATATACATACATAGATAGATATTTTATTATACACATATGTATAACACCCAGACACCCGGAACAAATATTTGCAGATTATACAAATTATAACAACGTAATAATTAACAAGCTTCGAGCTTACCAGGGGGCCAGATGTTGTTGTGTGAATTTTCCAGCAATATTTATTTATTATTATTTCTTACGTCGCAGGTGGACCGTTGTCTGCTCCCTACCTGTTTATTGGCGTAGACCAGAAGGCAGGCTCGGCTTAACTCTTCGTGGCTCAGCATATTCCGCAGCTCTTCCCGGCTGATGCTCAATCGCTGGCGGTCAGTGGAGTCTATCACCATTATCACAAACTGAAATCATCAAGATTATTTAAATACTAGTTGATTCGCTGTCACTATTTTTTCGTATATTCTCATCGTTTAAACTTTCCCTGGACTACTATCAATTTTTCAAGACTAAAACCATCGACCCAGCTGTTCTCAAGTTTCTGCGAGACTAACGAACAACGTTTGATTATATAAGAAGATTGTAGATCAAAAATATCTACGAGCTTAAATATTTATTTCATATTCTTCTTGACGAGAGAGATTAGGCCTTAATTCACCACGCTGGCCGAGTACGTGTTGGTAAATTTCATAAGTCCTTTCAAAAATGTCAGAGTTCTTAGATCATGCCGGTTTCCTCGCGATGTTTGCCTTCACCGTCAAAGCACGTGTTTTTAGAGCGCAAGTACGAGGACTAAATCCAGAGGTGCACGGCGGGTTTAAGCACACGAGCACGACCTTCGGCATGAAAGTTGAGTGCGCTCCCACTTAGCCAGGACGGCTTTTTGCTTTTTGGTAAAGGCTTTTCGAAGAAGTAAACAACTCTATAGAAAACATGACACGCAAAGTTAAATATCGCATAAACATACCTCGCAATTCGCACATGGTATTATGTAGATTTACATCTTTTGTGATATATTATACCCTACTTCACTCATCATCATCATCATCCCAGCCATTGGACGTCCACTGCTGGACATAGGCCTCCCTATATGACTTCCAGTCATTACGGTCACTCGCGTCCTGCATCCACCGCGAGCCTACCGCCTTCACCAAATCATCTGTCCACCTTGTTGGTGGACGCGCAACGCTGCGTTTTCCGATCCGTGGTACATATATAAAACTAAATCTCTGTCGCTGTATGCTTCTATCTTTAAAACTACCACCAACTACCAAACATAGTCAGCACTGGCTCAACTATGTAATTATTTAAATATCTATGAAAACAGTGTAAATGGTTCTACCTACAATATTCAAGAAAATTTTATATTTGAATAGGCGAATGAAAATCAGAATAATAATTATAAATCCGAATGTAATGATGGAGCTAACTAGTCATTGAAGCTGGTACTGATCACTTAAGACCGTAAAAGGAAAATGCGACTTATTAACAGGAATATATTTGTATCATCAAAGAAGAAATCAATACTAATTAAGCCTACAGAAACTGGCTTCGTGAGTTTACAAATACACGAAAATTATTCGAATCAAGCCTCAAACGAGTTTGGTAACTGTCGCCTTATTGGCTTGGATTCGATGGATATATAATTTAACTGGTATGAGTCAGATGTGCCTCGGCGGCTTAGTTACGCAACATCTCCCATAGGGGCATGTTGCTTAAGTAACCTCGTTATTTCGCGGCGCAACACAGTAGGCTAACTTCGCTGGTCAACATAACTTAGTATCGCATATCAGTCGCAAATTCATACAATGGACAATGTTACTGGGAATTGATTGTAATTTCGTCACAGTAAAGTCTGTGCGAATATAAATACACTATTCTTGTTTCATGCCAAAATATCAATGAGTTTAGATAGACATTTAAAAATCCCGTTAATGTAAATGGCCAAAGCCCCATCACTAAGGCTCAGCTGTCCGTCGGTCAGACTATCAGAGGTTTGTATCTTATGAACGGTAAGAGCTAGTATTTCTCAGATAATTTGTTTTACTGTTACGACACCAAATAGTAAAAACAAAATATATATTTAAACTAGCTTTCCGCCCTGCGGCTTCGCCCGCGTTTTGCACTTTCCTGCAATTTTTTGTTGCTATAAACCTCACACAGCCTGAGACATTTCCAACGAATGAAAAATTTTGGAAATCGGTTCGTGCATTCTGGAGTAATAGCGTCAGGAAGGAAAACCCGACTTATTTTTATATAGATAGATATAGATAATATGAAATAGGAATGGGACATCGACTATTTGCTTAGGCCTTACCTCACTGTTAGTGTAATAAGTGTTCCAGGCTGATCTCAAGCTCTGCTGCCCTCCAAGATCCCACATGACGAAACGCAAGTTCCTCCAAACAATTTCCTCAACATTGGAGCCGATAGTTGGCCGGGTGTGGACGGCTTCACCCAACAACAGCTGGTACAGTATGGTAGTTTTGCCAGCATTGTCTAATCCAACCAACACCAGCTTATGCTCTGGAAGATGATTTAAAATTATTTATATCTCAGCAGTGATCATTAAAAAGCCATGTTGGCTAAGTGGGACACTCAACTATCATTCCAAAGGTTGTGGGTTCAAACCCCGCTGACCCCTGGACTAAAGGTATTAAAGGTCAAGATACTTTGGATTCATTAATATTTAAAAATAATATATAATTTGACAATGGCTCCAAGTAAATTATCAACTAGGTATTGACCTAGTTTGAAGCAAAGTCATCATGTTTGTTTTGGCCTCTAGAATAATAGTTAGAGATGATAATACATTTAGATTAGTTTTAAAACATTACATGATTAGGTATATTAAATAGGTAATCTGGTAGATACCATTGTTTAATTTCATTATACGGATTTGTTGGCAAGGATTAAATGACCTTGGTTTCATTTTTAAAAAGATGTAACAAGTTATGCAGAAGACAATATGTTTTGAGTGAGAAGTTGGTCTATTTTAAAACTTAATTAATATTTATTTAAAATCTTACCTTCATTGCCAAACAAGCTCCAAATCTTCGAAATTAGGAGGCCCATTGTAGATTGTGTGAAGTTGAGATAAGAACAAGAATCGTGGTGTTTTCTGTATCAATGCCAATGATAAGCACAGTTCTTCATTCTTAATTCTTGCTTCTATTAGATAATTTACACGGCACGTTCAATATTAATCACTTAATAGTAGTTACAAAAAACATTTTGGGACGAATAATTGAGACAATATGTTTACAATAATGACGAGTTCTGTGGTTGGACTCGCAAAAATTTTTTACGAACGCAACACTTTGTTTATTTCTAAAAGTTTTCTTGTATAAACTTGAACTATAGTTGTAAGCTTCAAGAGGACAAGGTGAATAATATAATTATTATTTTAGCAAATTGCAACCGACACAGTTTTACGGTAAATAATTATTTCTTTCACAACAGAACAGCGAGTGAGCGAGAGGACAACGGAAGCGGAACTTACTGACTTACGCGCATGTCACATGTCACATTCTTGGACACGTCAAAATTGTCAGTTCTTCTTCTTCTTAGTTAATGGCTTGCTGTTTTGTCAGTTGTCTCAAGACGAACAGAATTAACAATCCAAGGAATTTAATTTTTAAAAGTTTTAGAAATTGCGACGAATCGAAAGCATTATCTCAGAAAATCAAGATATTCATTGTTATAAGAATCATGGAAACAGATGGCAACGAAGTATGTTTCCCCTGTTTTAATTTACAGGAGTTTTTATTTTATTTTATTTTTGAACAAGAGGAATATTCAACTTTTGTCTAACAATTTAAGTGACTGTTTTTGATTGCTTAAATAATTTCTGAACTATGAGGTAAGTATTGTAATTGTGTTTCATTAAAACAATTAAATCATTTAAAGTTACATTAATTTACATTTCAAATTCAAATGTACCTATTTGAAATATAGACTGTAGCATCGTTTAAAAACCTCGCACGCATTGTGTTTTGTTACTTTTGCCATTCTTATAAGTATTTCTATAATAATATAGGAGGCTATTATATTCTGTTAATTTATAATAGGCACATAGTAGTACAGTGAGTTTTGCAGTCCGTGCGTTGATTATTACTCGACTTCGAGTAAAACTATAGAGTAATACCGTGCCGTATGTCAGTACTGAGCTTAAGTCTTTAATAATAAAACCCTGGTGTCTTTTAAACATAATACGTGTACCTTCAATTAATAAAATTAAACCCTGCGGCACACCTACGTTAATAATAGGTCGATATTAATTAACAGGGTTACTTAAAAATATATAAGTAACTTAAATTTCTACATTATTCGATTCGAATAAAAACTATAGCAATCTCTGTATAAAAATAATAGTTAAACTTTTAAATTAAATTATGAGTTTCGATTAAAGTGTTTGTTTTACACAATCTTTTAGAAATATACTTTCAACGTGATTATTTCCATTGATGGAAAATTTACAGGACTGAAGTTCAGCAGTGGTACACCTTTGTTGGTTCCAGCCAAATTCGTTTGATAAATGGCTTTGAGATTCCGCAATATCTTATCCAATGATATGTTAGAGTTGCCATTGCATCGGAGATTCACAGATGTTTCTATTCTACAAGAAATACTTCGCCTATGCATTATTAGCAGTGCGGAATTCGACGCGTGGTAATCTAAAGCTTTGCTAAGAATTACTCTAAAGTTAACCACCGATATATCACAAGGAAATGAAGTTTTAATCAGTGGCATGATGGCGTAGTAGCAATGGTCACCCTTCGTTTTATCTGCTACGAAAATATTCAAGTTATGATTGAGTGAATGCTCCAAGTATATTGCTGATATGCTCGGTAACGTTATTATATGATGCTCCGTGTGGACAAGTTCGTTTGTGTTTTTGAAATTTTCTAGGAGAATGTATTGTCTGTGGCATGTAGCGGTGCTGTCAGCAAGGCCCTCGCCGGTGCCTCGGCCATCGTTGAACAGGACTCGCCGGTCCAGCATAATGACCAATTGTCCTTCCTGCAAAGCTGTTACTCCCTGCGCGTGGTCTGTTATATATGTCAAGCGACTTCTGCGGTCCTGAATGTAAACCATACTAGTTATAGGATACATGTTGGACTCTACCCGTCTACTCATGTTGATACTCCTTGGCGTGTGCTGAAAGCTATTGTTATCGGTTATGATAACAGGAGGATTGCCATTACTTATGTCAGTTTGAATGGACATGAATAATTCCATCTCGCGATATTTAGGAGAAACTTCGTAGTCGACTTTGTTCTCGATGTAAATGGCGTTGGATAAAGGACTCTGAATGAAGTTGAATATCTTGATTGTTTGCTGCAAAAGTCGTCCATATACTGAAGTAATTTCTGTGGTAATTTGTCCGGATATTATTATAGTTGCCTTTGTCTGTGTGCCGATTCGAAACGGCATCAAAACATCGTGCAAGGGTTTTGAAACATTTGTGTTGAATAAAAACATCCCTGAGTTTACACTGGTATCTTTAAATGCGCCGAAGTCTATGAGAACCGTCTTTTCAATGTTTGTTTCTTTTTCAACAACAGTTTTAAGAAAGCCCGTAATCTCATCAAATATAAGACGATGTTTATAACTTTCCAATTGAATATCGCCTGTCTGTATTGCTTGGGTTTTAAAAGGAAATCCAGATTTTTGTCCTTCAGTCTCGTCTAAAACACAAGACGAACAATATATTGAACTAGCACTTAGCGTTGCGTCGTATGTTTCCTTTATAGTAAACAGTTCCAGTGTCATAGGGGGCATTACAACTACGAAAGTAATCCTGAAGAATCGTCGAGATATTTTGATTATGTTTGCTGGCGTATACTTCCAGATAGGATTTATTTGCACCGTTACTTCTTTATTTCTATGATCGACGATACGCAAATTTGGAAATCTTGTCACCAACTCAACTATTTCTGTTCTTTCTTGACTTAGCGAGTTAAAAATGTATATTTTGTCCCCAGAAGTGACGGTTCTGAATGTGGATATAAATTCGCCTTCTCTGTAGACATATTTCTGAAGATGAGTTTCGAATTTCCCGGGCTTAGAACTAAGGAAACTAGCAGCTATTTCTTGTATGTGCCAACATTTTTTTACAGTAGATAGAATCATATCATGAACGTATCTGTGCATGTTCGCAGGCAGTGTTCCACTCGCTACGTTTCTGTCAGTCAGTCGAGCCACGTTTTGTCTAGCATTTATTAGCTCTTTAAATATTACCGTCTTGTTATATCCTTTAAAAGTATTAAAACTTAAAGCAAAAGATAATAATATCTCCGTTGTTCGCAACGTTGATTCAAGGCGCCTCAACATTATTTTTGAGAATGGTCTAGAAGTGAAATAGCCACTCCAATAAGCCGGTTTTCCAGAAACAACATCCGCAAAGTTGAGAAAGTCTCCTTTTAACTTAGGATATTTATCATGTTTTTTTAGAATCGTATTAAAATAATCGCTTGGGGTGCCGAATTTTATAGTCGCTTTGTAGATACCTCGGTTAATATTAACGAATTCAGCAATTTTCTCGTAATTATTATATTGATAGTCAAACTCTTGTTGATGCTCGTAGTGAAAGGGTCCTCCAAGTGGCGCCATTATAACATTGTGTGGAGTGATCGTTCCAGTCTTTGAATATTGTTCCAAAAGCATCTCGGATCGTTTCTTTATATTGTAAGGGTTTATGTCTAGGTTTTTATCAGACTTTGCGAAGTTAAAATCGTTTGAACATATAGCGCTGTTAGGCCCGCACGCTTGAAAGCTATCAGAGTTGAATTGTAAAAAGTGAGTAAGGACAGACGACTTTGGGAGTCGTTTATTGCCTAATAGTTTGAGGGCAGCGTTAAGTTCTAAAGGATTGTATTTGTTGTTATCCCAGTTTTGAAGCCAGATGAAGTCACTGAACTGATATTCTGCGAGATATTGCTCCCACGAGTAGTGGAGATTGGTTATAACTATTCGGGTTATTTCTGATGCGGACATAAGATAGGTCATGGTGGGACTGTGTGCCACTGAATCCGTTAGCCATCCGACTTTGGGGAAGTAGTTGAGATTTTGCTTTAGCCACTCTTGACCTAGAAATAGAATTAATTAAATTCTTAAAAGGAATGATGTTGAATACGATATTATCAATGTGATTGTTAGTTTTTGGAAAGTTACCTTCAACTAACTGATGAATCAGTCCGAAGAGGTGGGTGGTAGCTTCATCTGTCTCCACCCAACCGCCTGTCGTTATCTCAATTCTGCCACTCTTCAGCAACTTCTTGAATGCCTGTAAAATATAAGATAAGATTAGTGGTTTATTACCTATTTTTTTTAACGAAACGGACGATAAGTAGGTACCACCACCTCCTGCGTCCCAGGCAGACCTGCGCCCTCAACACTATATTTTTTTTGAATACTTGCACCGGTAACATTTCCTTCTTATTATTAGCAAGCTTAATTAGAACAAAAGAAAAAATATATTGACAGTTATGGGTTGTTAATAAAACATTGGCAACCCATGTTATTATAATGATGCTATGCTCACGTGTCGTGTTTTCTGTGATGCGTGCTTCCACCATAGACTTAAATGGGAAACTTCATTCCAAGTGAAAGTCATGTTTTTGTAGAATTGTAGCTTCTTCACCATGCTGGATAATATACTGCCCACGGAGTTGTTGTGGTATTGGATAAATGATTTCTTCCATATTGAACTTACATGAGTTCTAGGAATCAGTATTACCTGTAAGTTTATATAAGATTTTTAACTTATTTATTTTATCTTTTGACACATAACAGGTCTAATTTTTAACATACGTTCTCACAAATATAAATACATAATTCCATGTCACTCACCTTTAGTGGGGGCCATTTCTCACTTCTCATAAGAGCTTCGTATCGACTGTCGTATATAGCATTCCAGAAGTGTTTACGGTCCATCCAATTAGGCTATAATAAAATATGAGTAATAAGTGCTATCAGCCTGTATGTACTATCTAATTTTCATAGTAAGGAAGTTAGGAACAAAGAAAAATTAGGTACAACTTCATAACATTATATCGATATACCTCTTTAAGATACATTATGTGCCTATGTGATAATTAGTACCTAAGCAATAATATGTATGTCATGTCTTATGGACAGACAGACACCGGGAACGGGAATATGGTATTGATTAAGCAATAGTATCTAACGCTACCACAATAATAAATTGACTGTCATTATCAATTAGGCCTATTAGTCTTACCTCAATATCTAATATCCCAAAAAGTTCCTGAGCGTCAATATCTGTATCAACTTCTTTAATAGTCATACAGTTAAAAGGAACTACAACTGAAGTGTTGTAGGTGTATACAGTTTTAGCATCAACAGGTTTTCCATGGAGGTAATAATCTACTTTTTCAATGTCTTTAACATCTTCGTGAATACTATCCGAAGCTATAGTTTGTTGCGCGTATTCATCAGTAATATTTTTAGTGGAAAGAAACAAGCTTTTCATAATCATAGTTCGGTTATCACTATCTTCATTCGTTTCAGGAAATATGATAGTGTTTTCTTTACTGCTTGTTTTAATTTCCAAGCTTTGCATTTCTGGGTCATCCATTGTTGGGAAAAATTTAGATGAAATTGGTGCAGGATAGTTATTGCCGAAGACAGTTTTAGCTGGTTCAGGTGTGTAGTCTGTTGTAGATGTCGTTTCATCATCTGTAGACTTAGAATGAGAAAGAACCGATACGTTTTGATGGTAGAGAGAGTTTCTTGGGGCCCTTGACTCATTGGAACTAAATTTTATATTATGCTGTGGTGACTTAACCCCTTTAATACCTCCAGCATCGAGATATTGTAGGATCGGGTTTGGTTTGCCGCGTCGTATTTTGTGAATGGCTGAGCTCGTTTGTGAAAAGCCCGGCAGCATCATCTCGCGGTTGTGATTGGTGGATGAATGGTTCCAAGTGAGCGGTCGCACAGCTCCGTCCGTAAAGGGCCTCTGGACCATTTTTGAATTGTCTCGTACGATTTTTCTAAGTGCTGAAATTAACATTATTTTTCCGTAGTAAAATAAAAAGATTTTGTTAAAAATAAAAAATAAATATAGAGAACGATAATACACGCAGTGGTTTAGTAACTGTGTCGCGAGTATTAACGCCCACCTCCAGATACAAATCGTGTTCCAAATGTAAAAGTTAAATATTACCTCTTACACATATAGGTAAGAATGTATACCTAAATATATTGAAACGTAATTAATTTAATTTTTTTACAATATAAGTAAAATAAACTTACCTATTACCGTTATTGTTATTTAAATTATAATAACAGAATAAAAAATAAGGAAACTTACTTTTTTCATAGCAATGTACTTGTGAAATTAGTAAAAGTAAAAATACACGCAGGTAGTGGCCGCTAACCATTGTATAAATCACACTACTGAGGTATCTATCCGGAAATTTGTTTTGGTTAAGTTTTTCAACATTCATTGTTATAGATTCATTTCAAGGAAGTATTAATTACTGTTGGCTTTTCCAAGTATTAGCAACATGTAGAAGTACTGCTCCAGTAGATGCCATACGACATGTCTAGACTAGACAAGCCTGTTAAAACTACATTAAAGCTAGGTTTGGAAAATGGCGACTACACAAATAGCAACTTAAAAATATAGAAAATTTATAAAATATTAACTAATTTATAAAACACTTGATACTGGCAAATTGCGCTTATTTTAGCGCAGGGTCCATTATTAATACTAGAACTACATGATGACTTCTTCTTCTAGCCTTGTACATACGTGTACAGTTTTATTAGTTAGATGCAACAAATTATTTCATATGGCTACTGTTACCGCAGGAAAACTAATGAGTCAACCGGGGCAAATGCGTGGTATTTCTCGATCACTTCAAGTTAGAGCCACATTGTGATCAAATGTATGGCATTATCCACTTTTTGAAACTGTAGTCCAATATTATGGCTATTTCTGCACAAAGTTCAATCAGCGATATCTTCCCTGGAGCTTTACAGATGTTTCAAATTGACTATTTATTTAAAATGGGAATTTTAGATGCATTTGCCCCGCTTTGGGAAAATGCGTCTTTATTGAATAAAAACTTTATTGGTAAGCTTTTCGTGATAATAACTAGATATAACTTTTTGGTTCAAATTTCATTGCAATAGTATGATAGTTAAACTAGTCAAAAATAATAATTGACGCATTTAGAGACAATTTAGTAAAAAATGGGGAAATGCGTCTATATTTTGATAGACGCATTAGGCCCCTGTTGAATTCAGATGCTGTCAACATTTTTTTTGGGTACGGACAAACTATCAAATCTCAACAAAAGTCTAAAAATAACAAATGTAAGTAATACGATGGGACGATAGTAGACAAATTTCTACGCGTGAGATTTTGATAGAACCGTAGAACAATACAGATTATAACAAAACACAAATTTGAAGGCTACACCGCATTGTTTTTAAATTAAAGTTAAGTATATTCTGGTTTTTGTATATTTTCAAATAATAATTTGACAAAAACGATATAAAAACTTCCAATAGACCAGATTTTTTTGCATTTAATTTTCATATTAAAATTTGCCGACATAAAAAGGTTGACGATATATGTTTTGGGGGTAAATGCGTCCCACAGTCGCAATTGCCCCATAATAGCAGACGCATTTACCCCAAGAAATTAACCCTAACCTTATAAATGGAAACATTATTATTTCTTTAAATAAAGCTATTTAACTAAAAATAACTGTCTGGGTAGGTAGCCCATAGTTTATTCCTTACAATGATTATTGAATAAAATCAGTTAATTGAAGAAAACTAATGACTAACATGGATTTAGTAACTCTCCTCACGCATTCAAAAGTTGTTCAGAAACGTGCAATTTTTAAAATGGTCAATTACTCGAATATGTGAACTGCTACGCCATCCGCATGAACAACATGTTCTGTATTTAGTTCAAACAAATGCAACTAGATGACAGAAGTCAACGTATGTTGAACAGTTCTCGAATAAATCCAAAAAAACGCATTTTCCCCATAGACGCATTTAGACTGGTTGACCTTACATACAAATTATACGTATAAAACTCTTGCATGATTTTTAACAATAATAGAACTTAAAACAGATAACGCATAATTTTGTAGGTAAGTACATACCTTACCTACCTTTGAATATTAATAATTTTCCCGAAATTTCGGCTTTGTTAATTTAGGGGAGAGAGTATTGAAGCTGAGATTTGCAAGGCATTTTTTATTTATATCTTAAGTATACAATATCTATTATACTCGCTGATCCGCCAGCTTTATATTTTCTTTCTATCTTCTTTTTGCGAAATGCTTTCCATACTAAGAGCGCGTAGATAGGTATAGTACCTATACAAACATAAAAAGCACATAGCACCAGTGCTTTTGACATTATTGTAGAGAACTCAATGTCATTAACGTAAAGTTCTGTTTGACGTTCGTAAAGCTGGCGATGTGAGGGTTGAGGGGTGAAAAGCTATTGATCCGGGCACCCCAACCGAGCCCCATGATTTCACCCCTCTGAGTCGCCGCGCATCGATGTCGCGCCGGTCCATCGAATCACTAGTCTAGCACTAAATTAGTCTTCGAAACGTTCTCCGAACTATGGTGAGTACACGATTGAATAACATCTAGTCTAGATTCGATTTAAGCTCTAGTTTCGAATAGGCTTTGCCCGTCCCTTAAGCTACCTCACTCCTTTTCCTGGTCGTGTTACGAGAGTAAGCACGTATTTTGTTAATTGTGTGTTATATTATTGTTATTTATTGCGATATTATAAAGTTTTATAAATAAAATCGCGGTGATACAGGAACCGAGTCCGATGAACACATCAGGACTCTTGGAATGGGAGTTTTCTCTTCCGTCGGACCAAATAATATCACACGGATGGTATCATGGCGCCCTCAGCCGCACCGCCGCCGAGAACCTCTTGCAGCAAGATCGGGAGTTCCTCGTGCGGGACTCGACCTCGCAGCCTGACAACTTCGTTCTTAGCTGCCGATCCAATGGTCAACATCTACATTTCGTCATACAAAGGGTAAGTGCGATGTTAACAATAAAATTCAACGTCGGCCATATTAGATTCCGAATTTATTATGATTTTTCTCATATATCACATAAACGTAAACGATACTAGGAAAGTAAAATTCCCAAAATATTTTCAGATTATTGTTCACCCCGAGACTGTTTACGAGAGGTGTCAATATCAGTTTGAAGATGAGGCTTATGACACGGTAGCTGACTTGATAACATCGTACGTTGGCTCTGGCAAGCCGATATCCGCCGCGTCGGGCGCCAGAATCCAATATCCCGCAAATCGACTCGTGCCACTGTCTAACTACATTCAAACAGATGACATTAATTCGGTTTCTTCTCCAGCCGGTGATATTTCGTGTTACGGCAATCCTTATAGTCTTTACAGTCACTTTGCCGCTAAACCGGGAATGCAGCTAAGAATACCATTTAAGAAGCAAAGATCTCATTCCTTGACACCTATAGATATGAGTCAGCATATGAACCATGGGAAAAGCGCGAGTGCTGACGGTGTTATCCAGAGCCAGACCAATAAGCATATAAAAAACTTCTCAAGCGATTCGTACTCAAGCTCCGCTACTTGGGATGCTAATTTACCTACTAGCCCACCAGCCAAACCAGCAAGATATGAAGGTCCAAAGGCCGATGATAGGAGACTGGAACTAAACAGGCTTTATCATGTCTCCGGGTCCGATTCCGGCAACGGGTCTGGAGATTCCACACAGAGTTCTGCACACAGTGACCCCAATAAATCGGGCCAAGATTCAGACTACAATCTGGTTACTCCAACTATAAAACAACAGTTTGATTATGAGCTCACAGAAGCGAGACTTTTACAAGCAGAAAATCTTGACTACGTAGTTGAATCTAGGATTAACCTAGAAGGCTTCCAATCTCAAATAATAACGATGGGACTATGCAAGCCGCTTGAATCGGAGACTCTTCATACTATCAAGCTCCTTTTACGCACTTCAGGACCAAGGATCCTTGCAAACCACTTTACTAAGATTGACCTATATTTTCTTTTCGAAGAAGCACTACAAATAGATGGTCTCGATAGAACCGCATCTGGCCTGGAACTTTGTTTTTTGCCCCAAGGACGACCGTTGCGGATAGATGTTATAGAGAGGTACATTGCATTTCATTTAACATAAGACCTGACTATTACTAACTACTGGAACAAACACTTAATTTTTTTGTTTGTTACAGGATTGAAACATTTCGCCTTCTAATAGCTGTAACGATCTTGACTTGCCAAACAGACAGGCAAAGAGCGGACACTATCAATGACTGGATTCTACTGGCGGTGGAAACTAAGACCGCCCTGGGCAACCTCTATGGATTCAGTGCAATCATGTTTGGTCTATGCATGCCACAAGTAAGTTTCGATGATTATTTAGGAAAGTAGGAAACAGTCGCGAGAAAAAAACGCCTCGTGAAGGTTGACAAAGTCATGAATATTAGTAAATTTACGACGGATATTCGTTCGTTAATGGTAAAGATAATTCTGTTGCTGACTGTCATTCGGAACAATATATTGTCCAGCCGTGGCCGTAGCTTAGAACTCGCGATAACGCAGCAAACGAACGCACAGCTTGCAAAATGGTTCACAGACGCAAATGACAATAACAAGTTTGAATTGAAACATATAATGTTACCGAGTAGCAAGAAATCGGTTGTTTGTGAAATGTCAGCAGAACGTGTAAGAACCTTTACCTACTGAAAATTCATGCTTTTGACACTTCAATTCTAATAATTTAAGTCATCCGGGAATTAGGACTACTACTTTTTAAAGATATAAGTATACTGATTGAGTTTATTTTTATTCAGGTGGAATGCTTGGAAAATGCCTGGAATATATTGCGACGGGTATACACTGACAACGCCTTTATGTTTGAAGCCAAACTGCGACCTTGCTTCAAGAGTATGAACGAAGGAACGAATCCTTTGCCACCAAATACAACTACCCCATACGTACTCCCGTCGGTGTTGTGCTTCCATTTATTCGGTAAGCTAAAATATTTTTGATAGAGTCATTTGGAGGTAGATACCTAATTAACAGTGGCCGTGTTGGCTAAGTGGGACCACACTCGACTTTCATTTTGAAGGTCGAGGGTTCAAAACCCGCGCACCTATGGATTTTTTTTTTTAAATGTGTGCGCTTTATAAACACGAGCTCTAACGGTGAAGGCAAACATCATGAGGAAACCGGCATTTTTTTAAGTTTGAGGGACATGTGTCAGTCACTGACCCGCACTTGGCCAGCGTGGTGAATTAAGGCCTAATATCTCTCGTCTAGAGATAGTCCCTGTGTCCAGCTGTGTGAAGTGTGAACGTAGGTAAATATGGATGATGATGATGACTTAATCTTAAAAGAAGTTACATAATAAATGTTTAAATAATAGGGAACTACCTAAAAATCTTGTTTATCTTCAGACGGAGAAGGAGGCGGACTAATGCAGCCAGACGATTCATTCCCAACCAGCCTGATAAATAGTCTAGAATTCGACTTCAACGCTACGTCAGCTCACCTCGAAGCCGCCAGAAACTTCCCCAACCAGGTTGAAATGTTTAAGCGAAACGCGAGAACCGTTGTTCAGGAAATGTCATCGCTTGGACCAACTCTCGACCCGACTTTATTAGAACTATTCAGGACAGAGTTTCATATCAATTTCTTATGGGGCGAAAGGGGAGCACTCACAACGCCAAATCAGAGATTTTCAAGACTCACAGATATACTCACGACAATGGCTAATAAACTATCTAATCAACAAGAGAGTGATGTCGTTTAGGTGAAATCTCATTTACTGTAGGTACCGCGTCTTTTTACCAATAGGTCTAGTCTTCCCGTGCAGGTTGTAGAAAACAACTCTTACCTAATCTAATCTCAGTCTTTCCACTTAAGTATATACCTAGAATACCTACTATAGGTACAGTCTTTTAATAGATTTGCTGCATCTTCTAAAGAACTGATTAAACGTACAAATGGACTAGGTAGACTTTTATAAATGTATTACTTATTATTGATTAAGTATTTAATTGGTTTTCGATGTTTACAATCGCAAAGTCAGCAATTTTATTAGTATTTAGTTACCTTGTAACGACAATTAGCGTACGGAAGATTATGTATAAATGTTATAACGGGTCAGGTACACTTGCGCCATTTAATTTGTTTTTTAGGCTTATTTATTACCTACTAGCCGACCGCCAACAGCTTCGCTTGGTTTTTTTCATAAATTATGGCCTATAACCTTCCTCGATAAATGGACTATCCAACACTGAAAGAATTTTTAAAATCGGACCAGCGGTTCCTGAGATTAGCGCGTTCAAACAAACAAACAAACAAACAATCAATCAAACAAACAATCAAACTTTTCAGCTTTATAATATTAGTATAGATTAGCGCAAGTAACCTGATACCTGTTATAACCAGCTAGCCACACTGCCGGCGTCATATTTTAAATATTATTGAGCTAAGATTTTATAATAAGATAGTAGAGATAGAGTATAGCGCACGTTCTTTTATTAACAAAATACGGAAAATTAAAAATACTGAAAATTAAGAGATGTGCGGATAGTATAATTAAAATTAGGGTAGGATTATAGCCAGCTGATCACACTGCTACCATCTAGTCGTAAGAATGATTGCAAGGATACGCATTAGGTTCTAGGTAACAAGTTTGTGTATTGTATAAAATTGTGCTATTATGACTACCTACTCACGAAAAAATAGGTACCCACCTATCTATTTATTATTTCATCCTCACGTGAATTGTTATCATATTTTTTACAAAAACATTGTAGGTATTTCCAAATCTACTTAAGTACAAAATCTACTTATAAAATATGAGCCATACAATGCATTATAGACTACCAACAATCAGTAACTTTTGATTAAACAATAGGTTTAGACGGCCACTCATACGTTTTAATGTTATTGAAAAAAACAAAATCTAGTTGTTTTTATTTCTTGTTCGTCGTGGTCTGTTGTCTAGGTATAGGTAGTATAATTTCGTAGTATCTGCCCATGACGCACGCCACCATCTACTAATAGGTGTGACGCCGAGGATGAGCACGGGCAGTAAATGGGTTAAGTTCCACATTTGACCAAGTTCAAGGAGAAGGACAGGATACATTTCTTACGAGAAAAGATGCTGCGAATGAAGCCGAGGGCGCAAAGCTAGTAATAAAATATAAAAGGTTGATATAAAACATGACGTAAAATCATGAGGCATGTGTGTGTATGTCTTTTAAGTACCTATGGTATTAAATGAGATATCATGACCACCACATTTAATAATATACTTAAGTAGGTATAGTAAAACCATTCTAAAAATGAACTCTCCTCCACAAAACCGTGATGATTTCAACGTGTGAGAGGAAATACAGAAAAACAGAATACACAGAAAAAAAAAACAGAATTCGGTGGAGGGGCGTTCATTTTAGAAATGGTTTTACTATACCTATCTTAATATCCGGAACAATTACGATTACTCTAAGTTGATATTACCATCAAATTATAAAATACAAGCTTTCCACCCACGTTTTATTGAGCTTCCTCGCGGTAAAAAGTAAGTGTGTAGGCTTACACAAAGAAAAGATGCAGAATTCTTCTAATATTATTATATTTCCTTTAAATACAGATTTATGGTTATGTACGTTTTACGGTGCGCACGCGCACAGCTTGTTTCGTTCGTATCTCGTTAGGCTCTGGCGTGGCGTGGCGTCGGTCCGCCCTCGCCCCGCGCTCCCCGCGCGCCCCGCGCGCCCCGTCTCTCCTCGCGCTGCTGTGATGTCACGAACATCTTCCCGCCCTTGGAAGGAACTGCATTCTCTTCCAAGACATCTGCTTCTGCGTCGTCTTCTTCCGTCATCACAGGCAGGGGACAGACTCTGTTGACGGCGCGTCGTTCTACGCCTCGATATGTAATAAAGTCTGCAACTCGAGCTATTCCGTCTTCACCAGGGTAAATTCTTTGGACTCGCCCGAGTTTCCATTTAAGAGGGGGGAGGCTTGGTTCTTTAAAGACTACCATATCTCCCTCCTTAAGGTTAGTTTTATGTGAGCGCCATTTCGTGCGCTGTTGTAGTTCTGCTAGATATTCATTTCTCCATCTGCCCCAGAAGTCGGACCGAAGTTGCTGAATGAGCTGGTACCTCGTCCGTATTTTCATGTCTGTCCTCTGCGGGGTTGGTAGTGACGTCAGTGACCGCCCGATGAGGAAGTGCCCTGGGGTCAAAAGAGAAAGGTCGTGTGGGTCAGGTGATAAAGGAGTAAGGGGTCGGGAGTTGAGGATCGCTTCAATTTGAGTAAAGAGCGTGCTCAACTCCTCGTAAGTTAGACTTATGTTATATATTAAGCTATACGTTTATGGTGATGCTTAGCACTCTTAACCCCGGCTTCCCACAACCCGCCGAATGTAGGTGAAGTTAAACTTTATGCCCTCACTAGCTACATAATCTTCCACTCCGGTTAGATTTGATCGCAAAACCCTACCCAATTCATTGTTCGCTGCAACAAAGTTTTTTCCGTTATCACAACAAATACAATAATGGTTTACCTCTATGAGCGATAAATCTTTTTAAGCTTCTAATATAGCAGGATGTTTATGTGTGTAGTTGATCTGTGCGTTTTTTAAGCGACCACCTACTTTTAGTACACCCTTGTCATCGAGGAATGGAGATAACTGCAGAATGTGGGTTTTAGGCTTGAGTGACTTGGCTGAAACATTCTCTTTGAGCTGTTTTTATTAAGATATTTAAAGGTTTTATTTTAATTTATTTGTTAAGTTCAGTTTCATTTTAAGAGCCAAGTGTTTTATTACTAGGATTTTTACAATTATTTATAAATCTCAAGACAAATGCAAAAATTCTTTTAAGATTTAAGGAATGTGAATAATCACTAAAATGTATAAAGTTTGGTTTATATTAAGTTTTAAGGAATGTGAATAATCACTGAAATTTATAAAGTTTGGTTTATTATTATGAATGTAGTGTACTCACTTCTGGTATATTTATATTATGAATTTATGTTTTCTCAAGGCTTAAGAAACGCTTTTCTGCTATTTTAAAGGAATCGCCGAGTGCTTGGTTAAGAGACTCGTTAAAGGGCATTAAAACAGAAAATCTACCATGTTTAAGGCGTTTAGTTGTTTCCGTAAAGTGACGTTCACACAACTCATCATGTGGTGACATTGTTAATTTACCAATAGGTATTTCTTCAAGGCTACAAAATGTTTGCAATTGATTGCTAATATCTTTGGAAAAGTTACAATAAACTTTTTTACTTTTTTTCAGGGGTGAATAATCAAGGGGACCTGCTACTAACCATCCTAGTTTTGAGTCCTGAAGTATTGGTTTATTTGGTCCTAATTTAAATTGGTTGGGAGACAAAATTTCAAAGAACATTTCAGCGCCAAGTAATAAGTCAATTTCTGAAGGGCGGAAAAATTCAGGATCCGCTAGTTGAATATGATCTGGCAAGTTAAGTGCTGAAACATCAATTAAGGCATTGGGTAAGTAACCTGTTATTTTAGGAATTACTAAACATTTAAGATTTTTAATGAATGGATTGACTAGTGAACTCACAGTCATTTCACAGCTGTCAGATATAGGCAGCTGAGAATTATTTATGCCGGATATGCATAATGTATCCGATTTTTTTTATGTTTCAAGCGTGCGGTTATAAAGGACGACTGGCTCCCCGCATCAAGAAGAGCACGAGCAAGGTAAGTTTTCTTATTTTCAGGGTTGAGTACCTTGATTAAGGCGGTACCCAACAGAACTTTGCTGCTAGTCTGAGCTGGTAAAGACACAGGTACGTAGCTACAGTGATTTAAGGTTGTGCTAGTTCCAGGTGTATTAAGATTTATGTGTAGTAATGTATTATGTTTTTTACGGCATGTCCTACATGTACCTAACAGGCGACAATCCGCCGTAGAGTGGCCTCTCCGAAGACAATTCGAGCACAGACGTAATTTTGAGACTTCATTACATCTAGCTTCAGGAGACAGTTGTTTAAAGGTAGGACAATCAATTATGCGGTGTTGCTGATTACATAAAGGGCATGAGAAAGACTTGGTATTAGAAGAAGTAACAAAACTTTTTGTTGTTTTAGGAAAAGTGTTTTTATGGTTACCTTCGGGTTTTCTATAGCTTTCCTTGTTAAAGGTAGGTTTGTATTCTCGCCTATCGCTTCGGCTGATAGCAAGCGTCTCCAAAATGTCAGCGCGATTGCGTAAGAACTGCATGAAGTCAGACAGCATAGGTAAGTCCTTTAAGTTATTTTTATGTTCTTCCCATTTACTGAAGGTGACTGGATCTAATTTTGTGGAGATCAAATAAATAATTAAGATATCCCACTTATCAGTTGGCTGTTCTAACGTATTAAGTGCCCTTAAGTTTTTGGAAACATGATCGACTAAATATCTAATAGCATTATAAGACTCGCCTTGCATGGGATCCATTTCAAATAACGCTTTTAAGTGGTTATTAATTAAGACCTTTTTATTATCATACCTATCGCAGATTAAGTCCCATGCAATTTTATAATTATTCGATGTAAATTCTATAGATTTAATGATCACAGTTGCACTGCCCTCTAGTGATGACCTTAGATAATGAAATTTGTTTATGTTTGAAATAGAATCATTTGAGTTTATTAATGAATCAAATGTATCCCTGAACTCCAGCCATTTAAGGTAATTCCCATCAAAGGTGGGCAATTTTATGGTGGGCAATTTTATGTTATTTAAATTATGACTACAAGTTCCAGAACATGCTGACCTAGCAGAATGAAGGCTACCTTCCCTTTCAAGAGTGCTCGTGCACGAATCAATAATATGTTGAGCGAGAGAAATTGTACTGTAAAATAAATTCTCAAAAATATCGATCTCGCCTTCCTCTTCACTCATCGATAACATATCAATTTGAGATTGAATCTCACTAAACTCAAAAAGTAAGGTTTCAATTTTATTAAGACGTAATTTTAATTCTTTTAATTGTACATCACTAATATCGTTAAATTTTATTTTATTTATACTAGTTACGAAATCTTTGAACCTCGTTAATCGACCCTTAATTGCTCCCCGTGTTTTATTTAATTCCCTTAATTTCCTTTTATCACTCTCGGATATATCGCTCGTGGATGTACTACCCTTAACAATAATATCTGAATCGATAGGCATTTTGATTAAGCGCAATTAATGAATTAAGTAAAGGAAATGTGCACCAAACCAGTTTGTAATCCAAGTACCACCGCGCGGTACAGCGTCACACGGCGCGGCAGCGCCGGGTACACTCAACACGGCGTGGAACAGTGCGTGGCACACAGCGACAACGGCCCGGTGCGGCGCAGAGCTCCCCAGCAATAGCAATGTACTTAGGTATAGATTTATCCAATAGATCCGTGATCAATTCGTGATCAATTTCCTGGAATGTGCGTTAAAAGAAATCAATAAAACTTATTATGTAAAAAACGATTTAATGATTAAGAAGCCGATTTATTTTTATAGATTTTAATGAATTGTGGAAAGATTAAAGACACAAATATGAGGGCATAAAGGGCAATCAGTAAAGTCTTGCTTAAATAAAGTGCAAGTTTGCGAAATTAAGGTGCAACAGCTGATTACGCTAACACGTAATTAAATAAAGTTATGATTTGCGATTTATGTTACGAACGCGCTGGGCTTCCGTAAAATTATAAAGTATTTATAAGCCTTAGGTACGTACTTGCAATGCTTAGCTTTATTTATGGAAGAATAAGCATTTCACACTCGAGGCAATAAAGCGATGCTCTAAATTAAAGTGAACAACAATAAAGTGCTATAAAGGCGAATGTAAAAAACACAGTAATTAAGATAGCTAAGCATTTAAATTAAATACGTCTATATTATGTAATGTGGGAAAGGAATGCATCCTAGCACACACCGTTATTTAAGTGTACATAAAATTAAGGTATAAAATTAAGGCAATAAAGTTTAAGTAAATATTGCTGGACTGGAAATATTGCTGGAAGTAGGTAAATTTTACATTTCTCACTTGGAATTGAACTCGACTCACCCAAAATTAAAGAGGTGAAAAGGAATAAAGGATAAGAAAGGACAGAGCTACTCCCCTTGGTGTAAATCTTCTGCGCAGTTGCCACGGTACCACACCCGTAGCGCGTGATCGCGGCTCGGCTGATGCAACTTGGACTTTGCACTCCCCGTAGTAATGGCCGGCCGGCGTTCGACAAATTCTTCTCCAATTCCAAGCGAGTCCTGTCACGGTCGCCACTTTTGTGTAGGCTTACACAAAGAAAAGATGCAGAATTCTTCTAATATTATTATATTTCCTTTAAATACAGATTTATGGTTATGTACGTTTTACGGTGCGCACGCGCACAGCTTGTTTCGTTCGTATCTCGTTAGGCTCTGGCGTGGCGTGGCGTCGGTCCGCCCTCGCCCCGCGCTCCCCGCGCGCCCCGCGCGCCCCGTCTCTCCTCGCGCTGCTGTGATGTCACGAACAGTAAGTATTCTACCTACCTAGGTATATACCTACCTAGCCTATAATTCCTTCTGTAGGTACTAGGTATGCTAGGTAGGAACAAAGAGAATATAATCACTACGTTAGTTGGGTATGAAGGAACCTACCTACAATATAGTGAAGTAACATCGAAACCCATTCCACAGGTACCTACCTACACACCAGTTTAACGTGATAGTAACCATACTAGGTAAATCATCTATCCATTATGCTTATCAACATTCGAGTTAAACATAATTAACATAATATAATAGGTTTGATGTTATTTTAATTTTACCTACTATTTAGGTATCATAAGGATATAAATTCTAAATGCAGTTGTCCAAATAAGTTATTTCTACAGGAAATCCTAAGGGGAATAAAATAAAATAATGCATATTAAGTCATAAAGTTTAAATAAGAAAGTAAACAGCAATACCTACCAGGTTTATCAAAACAGGTTTAGCGTTACAAAATGTACAATTTTTACTTGAAAAGTGCAAAAACCTATGTGTACTGAACATCCAGGTGTTCAGTAAAAAAAAGGCGAAATCTGGATTGATCCAGATCAAGCCAATTTTGCCCTTTTGCTCCACGCGAGGTTACCGTCCTCGCTGGCCTTAGGATACCTGCGTTATTCTTTGACAGATGTAACGCCCCAGTCAAACAGCCTGGCAGTGTTCTCAAAAGATATCATGCATTTTAACAAAATTAATGAACAGGAAAAATCATCCTAACAGCAACAAATTTAAATTGCAAGCAGTATATCTTACATAAACTAGTTGTAATGAAAATAATGAACAAAGAATAACTTAAATTTAACCGTTGCCACCACCACATAAAGAACTTTATGTTTATAAAGTTTTCTTAGTAAAATAAACTCTTCTATAACAAAAACATGATTATAATTAAATAAATGACATAAATCTTAAATTGTAACAAACGAAACTAATCAGCTAAATTAGTAAAAAAAACTTATGTATGTAACATATATTAAAGATTGAATAAAAGATTGAATATAAAACTCAATCATTTTATATAACCAAAATAGAATGAATGAATGAATGAGTGAAATAGATGTGCAAATATGAGTATAACAACTTCTAGCAGCAAAGTAATAAACTTTAACCAAATTAACCTACAACTAGGGGACCTTAAAAAATAGAAAACCACGAGTGACGTATTTATGGACTGACTGATTACATAACTATTTAAGTGCAAAAAAATTAACCTATGTAACCATTATTTACAACAAAATAATGAGTAAATATAAACACGCTCATAAAGAAGCTTAGGAAACACTTACAAATCACCTTATTAACTAAATCACAGTATATTTAATTACAACGACTAAAGAAGGTAAGTATGTACGGAATCTATGATTAAATGTAGATAAGTATTTAAAGTGCAAAAAAATAAACCAATGTTACCAAATAACTAACAAAAACACGATAGAAGTTTAAGAGCTAATGTACCTAATCTACGTTCACTTATTACCTAACTAAATTAGGCGCGGACCGGATGAAGATGCGAGGGCGTCATAATATTTGGAGGACTAAAGTAGGTATGTACGGAATGTATGATTAAATGTAGAGATAAGTATTTAAAGTGCAAAAAAATAAACCAATGTTACCATTAAACTAACAAAAACACAGATATAGAAGTTCAAAAACTATGTACCTAAATCTATGTTCACTTACTAACTAAATGATGTGCGGACTGGATGAAGATGCGAGTGTAATTATATTTGGAGTGATGTGAACTCAAGAGCAGCTCATGTTAATGTTGATGAACTTGTCCAAGTAATCTTTTGGAATTTATGGAAATAAATCTTAAATTATAACAAACGAAACTAATCAGCTAAATTAGTAAAAAAACGTAGGTATGTAATAACATGAAACTAGGGTACAAGAGAAGTTATGTATAGTAAAACCATTTTTAAACTGAACGCGCCTCTACCGAATTCTGTATTTTTTTTTTCTGTGTATTCTGTTTTTCTGTATTTCCTCTCACACGTTGAAATCATCACGGTTTTGTGGAGGGGAGTTCATTTTTAGAATGGTTTTACTATACCTAAATATGATTGAATATAAAACTCAATCATTTTAGATAGCCAAATTAGAATGAATGAATGAATGAGTGAATGAATGAGTGAAATAGATGTGCAAATATGAGTATAACTACTTCTAGCAGCAAAGTAATAAACTTAAGTAACCAAATTAACCTACAACTAGGGGACCTTAAATATAGAAAACCACGAGTAACGTATGTAAGGACTGACTGACTAAATAATAAGTAAAGAGCAAAAAAATTAAACTATGTAACCATTATTTACAACAAAATAATGAGTACCTACCTAAATATAAACACTCTCATAAAGAAACTTAGGACACACTTACAGATCACCTTATTAACTAAAGCACAGTATATTTAATTACAACGACTAAAGAAGGTCTGTACGGAATGTATGATTAAATGTAGATAAGTATTTAAAGTGCAAAAAAATAAACCAATGTTACCATTCAACTAACAAAATCACAGATAGAAGTTCAAGAGCTAATGTACCTAATCTATGTTCACTTATTACCTAAATTATGTGCGGATTGGATGAAAATGCGAGTGTCATTATATTAATTGTCTCTTGCTCGGTGTAGTGCTAGTCGTCTTCGTCGCATCGCATCCTTGCGTTATTGAAAACCATCCGGACGGTAGGCGGAAGGGTGCTTCTGCGCCTTAAAAAAATGAATAAGAAGCATTATATAACCCATTTCAAGCTCTACTAATGGACATAGACACCTCAATGTAAAAAAAAGAGTTTTGGGGATTTGGTATAATCAGAACTAACCAGGCGGGTTGATGATATAAAAAAATTGGTATAGAATAAGCCTGCTGACCACACTAAAGCAAAGTGCTGGTAAAAAAATGTGATAATAGCCAGTACCTATAGAATAAAGCTAAGTTGTAAGCTGCGATAGCATTAAAAGACATGATAATGTTACTGCTTCTAGAATCTATACACAACGTGAAAAAGAAAATAAGTTATCAAGATAGATCTCATGCAGCGAGTCAAATAGAAATTTTAAAGTTCTTATTGTGTTCATGAGATAAGGATGTCTAATCGACATAAAGCAAGCTGAAAATAGGATTTTGTTAAATAAATAAATAATAACATAAAATATAAATTAAGCTACCACCAACCAGAAGCAAGCCTTCATCAAGCACATGTACAAATGTGAGGCCGCCGCCGCCGCCGTTGACAACATCGTCGGCTGACTCCAAACTGAGTTCGTCAGTTCAGAGCCAGCCAACACAGGCAATTGCTTTAAACTTCCAGATATTCTGTGAACAAAACTTCTTATTTACTTCCATGACTTTTTGGGACATAAAGTAGGATTATCACGTGAAATTTCAGCCATTTTAAACAATTCAAAACAACGCTTCGATAGCATGATTCAAAATGGCCACATGCTTTCACAAATAACCGTAACATGCATGTGGCCATTTTGAATCATGCTATCGAAGCGTTACCTATGATAGCGTTACACATGCATGTTACTGCTTAGATTTAGATTTTTGACTATACTGGTGCGCCAGAGCAAAACATACAAATAATACCTAGCTTATAGACTATTCTAGAGCGTGTGCGTCTAAATAGAAAGTTATGCGCTACTTACCAATTTTTTCGTTCGTTGTTTGCCGAAATATGTCAGAAAATTTGGTTGAAGGGAATCATTTTTTTGGATGGATTATTTACATGGTCTTATTAGATACGTTACGTTAAAATATACAATTTTTCAAAATAAAGTATGGAATATATTACGGCTGCTAGGAACGACAACCTACGCTGGGCAAAGAGAATATAATCACTACGTTTGACGCTGGGGAGTGATGATTGCGGCGAAAGAGATTCGTTACGTGACGTGATTGAATCCAGTCGTTTGTTTGTCAGTGTTGCCTGTAGAGGTAATTATTTCACTTAGCATCGATTTATTCAATATCGAATTTATTCGATGTTTTCACAAAACTTTATTGTAGGTATTCCATATTATTTAAATGGAGAACATTGCACATAATTTTTATTTTTTTATATTTATTCTATGAAAGATCTAAATAGGAATGAGTAATTAATTAATGTTTGATAGTGACATCTGTGAGTGTGTTACCTCAACTATCTTGACAAATTTAATAAATAAAATTAAAAAATTAAATTAAAAGGAACATTTTTGTGGAATGTGATCGATAGTGAAAACAATCGATGTTTTCTAGCGATATTTATTTGTATTAATTAGCACGACTTATTCATAAAGTCACTTACAATAATAAATATACTTTAGTATCTACACGAAAAAAAAATATTATTTTCAAATTAAATTTTATTTTTGTAGCAAAATACCTTAAAAATTGAATTTGAATAATATAGTCTACTAAAAATCATTTGAAATAGAAAATAAAACCAAATTAATGAACCAGCAAAGTTCACGCAAAGTAGGCGCGCTAATTAAGTAGGGATGATCCATTTTAAAAATGAACTCCCCTCCACAAAACCGTGATAATTTCAACGTGTGAGAGGAAATACTTATTGCATCACTATACTTGTGTGCGTGCTACAACTTTACTGTAACATTGGCTCATCTGTCTGTCAAAGTGATACCGTTTGCTTAAAATAGTAAAACGTATTTTTATGTCAACCTTGATCCATTGTACAAGCTTCGAGCTTACCACGGGGCTAGATGTCGCTGTGTGAAATTGTCCAGTAATAGATATTTATTTATAGTACATTCAATTGAACCACCAGCTTTGAACTAATGATTATGTTATATCGTATTTATTGACATGTCCAAGCGATCTGAAGATTATGGAAATAAAATAAATGACATACTTAAATGTTTAAATTTATAACTGGCTGCAGACTTAGACATAATTCTCACAAAAAATAAAAGATCTGTTTTTAACTTTAATATATTTTTATTTTAATCAGTCTTCATTTATTTATTAAGTTGATGCTGAGCACCAAGTAGATTCCTAGTGACTAAATTAGCTTAAATCAACTATAAAGTAATACAGTTTCTTGGTAAGTTACATACACAATAATAACTACAAAGAAATGCAGTTAATTGACATTGCTTTAAGGGAAAATTATAATTATAAATAGTTATGTCATCATAGCAATGCATATTTTGTCCCATTACTGGCCACATGTATAGATGACACACATAATGGGTCTTGAGAGATTAGTTATAGGTGGTAATCACCACATTTAACAGGTGGGCTGATGATTGTACTAAGTTGTTACAGTACACAACCTGCGGTATATAAATCCCATTGTGTGGTTGATAGATGACAAACCCACAGGACGAGATTGGATGGTTCTATATTTAAGCCAATAGTAGTGACTGAATTAGCTTAAATCAACTATTAAAGTAATAGGAGTGTTTCAATTTAAAAATTTTCGTGAGTTATACTATTCATTTTATAAAACGGGAATTACTCACGTATTAACACAGGAGTTAACAACTCTCGACGTTTCGACCACAACAAGAGCAGTCTTTATCAGGAGGAGTTAGCGTCCCACCGTGCCCCGTCTCCTCTCAGGTCGCGCGCGCTCACTCCTCCTGATAAAGACTGCTCTTGTTGTGGTCGAAACATCGATTGTTGTTTAACTCCTGTGTTAATACGTGAGTAATTCACGTTTTATAAAATGAAGTAATAGGAGGGCGAATTTTCCACACAAATTATCCTAGTGACTGAATTAGCTTAAATCAACTATAAAATAATAGAATGGCGAATTTTCCACACAAAATATCCTAGTGACTGAATTAGCTTAAATTAACTATAAAGTTATAAGAGGGCGAATATTCCACACAAAATATCCTAGTGACTGAATTAGCTTAAATCAACTACAAAGTAATAGGTGGGCGAATTTTCTACACAAAATATCCTAGTGACTGAATTAGCTTAAATCAACTATACAGTAATAAGAGAAGAATTTTCCACACAAAGGATCCTAGTAACTGAATTCGCTTAAATCAACTATAAAGTTATAAGAGGGCGAATTTTACACACAAAATATCCTAGGGACTGAATTAGCTTAAATCAACTATAAAGTAAAAAGAGGGCGAATTTTCCACACAAATGATCCTAGTGACTGAATTAGCTTAAATCAACTATACAGTAATAAGAGGGCGACTTTTCCACACAATGTAATACCAACATTATTTAGGATTCCAATATGGTATCTTAATATATTTATTATCAAACTTTAGTACATTATAAAAAATAAGTTAGCCAGTCTTTTAGAATATTATTAAGAAATAAAGATTTATGTTGCTATACAGCGTTTTTTTATAATATTTCAAATATTGGATTAAAAATGGAATAGAAAGACAAGTAGGTAGGTATTTTAAATATTTAAAAAATTGATGGAATTCTATATTATGGTATTACTGGTGGTAAGCCTTACACAGAGTCGAAATATTGCTATAGGTACTTTTCTAAAGCTGTTATTTTATAGAACTCAAAAAGTGAATCTGCTATAAACATAAAACTAATAAACAAATACTTATGTAAATAATGAATAAAAACTCATGTGAATAAAAACGTTCATAGAAAGTTCAGTTGTTTTGTGGGAATTTGTCCCACAGCCCATTGTATGCTTATTCCCAGTTGTGGGACATGGGGTTTAAGTACAATATAAACACATGTTACAGCATGTTATTGTTAAATATTTGTTTATATAGTTTTACAACGTAGTATACAATTTAGGTATTTCTTCATACAGAAATACTTACCTAAATTCTTCCTTAATTCTGCCCATAGTTAAACACACAATGTTTGAATAGTTGAATAAACAATGTTTAAAAAACAGATTCAATCATTAGTTGGTCATTATTTTACTTATTTTCTATTAAAATCACAATAGGTATCTCAAAATTTGTACATCCCGTCAGATTTAACGTGGCTTATATAGGTTAGATGTCTTTCGTACAATCAAATATAGACCTATTCATTCTGTTCATAGAAGTTGCCATATTCAAGTATTTTCGTACCGCGTCCCTGAAACAAATTATATTTATTTATTTATTATTCACATCATGTGTTGGCTAAGACACACACGACTTTCATTTCAAAGATCACGTGTTTATCACCTCGCCGCTCCACTCTGGAATATCATGAAAAATGTATCTGCCCTTTAAAAACACGTGCTCTAATGGTGAAGGTAAACCTCGAGAGGAAACCGGCATGATATGAGAACTTTGACGAATTTGAAAAGGACTGTGACATTCACCAACCCTCATTTGGCTAGTGTGGTGAATTAAAGCCTAACCTATCTCGTCAAGAGTCTCTGTGCCCAACAGTGGGCACGCAAATAGATTATTATTATGTCTGATTATTATGGATTTGAGATGAACTACTCACGTGACAGGGCCCGGCTCCTCTCGTAAGACATTTTTGAGAAAAGTCAAATTTAATTTCAAACACTTGTCCATCTCGAATGCTCGTAATCTGGATTTTTTTTTGTGTTCTCTGCTTGAAGACTCCTTTTGAGAATCTATTCTGTAAAATTCATAGGATTATCACTGAATAGTTTATAATCTTTTTACAAAAAAAGACTTTAGCTGCCTTTATTAACAACTTACAAACTCACTAGTCACCCGCACGACTTTTTTAAGTTCCCCTCGATTTATCTGGTCTAGGATCATCAAACCTAATTTCCTTATCATGGGGACACATTTGAAATGTCTGTTTTCCAATAAAAAATGATCCTCAAAATCGGTCATAACGACAAAGTTGAACGCATAGAAAAAAATTAAAAAAAAGAGCATGCCGAATTGAGAAACCTCTTCCTTATAAAAGGCTCGGCTAAAAACAAAGTTACGTCTGTTTGTTCTTATGTATGCCATATAAGTTATTAGTATGTAATCCTGGAATGTTCATGTAATGAGAAGGAATGAAAAACATGTGAAAAGAAGAGCGTTAAGTATGTGAGTAGATGGTATGTGAGGAGAGGTAGGCCAAAGAAAAGATAGACTGTGTGAAAGATGACCCCACATAATGTGAAAAAAGTGGCCAAGTGCGAGTCGGACTCGCCGAATCGCCGAATCTCGAATTGTTTATACGCAATAGTTTATGCGTATTATAAAAAAACTACTAGATAGATTTCGTTCAAACCAATTTTCGTTGTTAGTTTTTATGGTTATGTACAATATATATTTTTTCTAGATTTATCATCCTCTTAGTTTAGAAATTAGAGGGGGGGGGGGGGGGCACTCTGTTTTCCACTTTGGAAGAGTCTCACGTCGTTAGAAACATTGTTATGATTTTTGAAGACCTATTCATAGATACCCCACACGTATTGGTTCGATAAAAAAAAGTTTTTAAGTTTCAGTCCTAAGTATGGGGACCCCCAAATGTAATTTATTTTTTCTCAATTTTTTTATGAAATCTTTGTGCGGTTAACAGAATACATCTACCTACTAAATTTCAGCTTTGTAACTCTTATAGTTTCGGAGAAAAACGGCTGTGAGATACGGACGGACGGACGGACAGACAGACGGACGGACGGACATGACGAATCTATAAGGGTTCCGTTTTTGCCATTTGGCTACGGAAACCTAAAAAGGGCACTATACCCGCACGAATCCGCGTACTAACCGCGGTGACTGAATAGTATCACAATATTGCGGTTTCAAACCGCGTAAAAACAGCATAAATGCGGGCATGATAGTAATTTATTTATTTACTTACAAATTCTGCTTCGTAATCTCCAAACTGTCTCTAAATTCTTTGATATGTGCTTTTAGACCAGATATCCATCCGTGCTCAGTTATGATTCCATGTAATTCTGTTTGTATGTTATTTTCGCACTTTTTTTGTGTTTCTCCAGGTATATTATTAATTTCTACATTTATGTCTGAGATAGCCAGTTCATCAGTTGTAGTATATTCGTAGTCTTCCCAAGCTTGGAAGTGTATCTTTATATTTAATTCCGTGATATCATGTATTCTTTTGAAGAAGACATTATTGTCTGGTCTCTTTTTTCGGGGATTTATTGGAAGCTTTATATTCAAGTCAGTCTCAATTTGCCTCATTAACTCTTGAAGTGCGTTGTGGCCATCTTGTATTTGAATAGATGTATCTACTTTCTGGAATATAAAAAATTTATTATTAATGTTTTAATATAGAATAGTTTAATAATTAAGATAGTGGTTTTACAGGTTGTATACCAATCATTTCTGATTCCGGCCTCGGGACAAAAAAATTAATTTAATTTGAATTTTTACAACACGCTGACACTCGAAACAAAATTTCTGCAGATCGTAAAGTTCTTGTTCCGAGGCAGGAATCGAACACGCAATCTTCTGCTTCGCAGGCAGACCTTTGCCTTTTGATGTTTCAGTGTAGGTATACAAGAAATGATAAATTTTACATTTTAACAAACCTTTAAATTTTCAAGAAGTCTTATTCCACATCCTAACGCTTTAACAAAATCCTCAGGAGCGATAACTTTCTTCGACATATCTGCAATTAATACAAATATAAATTTGTGTAAGTAAACAATGCTTACTGTGACCTTATACCGAGGAGAACAGATAGCCGATGGGGCCGAAAAGTTCTCGTGTGGAGACGGATCTACAAACGCAGCGTCGGACGTCAACCAACAAGATGGACTTATGGTTCTTATCAAAGCTTCACGGTGGAAACAAGCTTCAATTATACGAACGTGGTAACTGGAAATCACTAAGGGAGGCCTATGTCCAGCAGTGGACGTCCGACGGCTGAAATGTATCATGTTATCTTACATGTTATGTAACTTATCTAAATAGATATATAGATCCATACTTACTTGCTTGATGCAGGCCCAAGTTGATGATGTATTTATTGATTTCTGTATTTTGTTTAAACATATTTATATTCTCAAAACAATGAACTGCCTCGCAGATACTATACGGCGGAGCCAGCTTCAGAGCAGTCCTAGGCTGTTTCTGTAACATTAATCAAAACATTTATCATTTACGTTCCCACTGCTGGGACACAGAGACTTTTCTCTTGACTAGAGAGAGATCAGGCCTAATATCACATGTCCTTAACCTAACCTTACGATGTTTGTCTTCACCGTTAGAGCACATTTAGTTTTTAATAAAAAGAAATCCAAGAAAAGAGGGTTAACGAATACTAGGACATGAAGTAGTTAGGTTTTTGAATATTTGGTTCTTGAATAACTAGCTGCAAATATTAACCTATAGTTCGGCCGCTGAGAGAATTCGTTTAGGACACCTATCAGTAAAACACGACTAGTGATGGGCACAACATAATATCGAGTTCGTAACCGGTCCTCCAAAATGAACCGCCGCGTTATTTTTAAGATTATTTTCGTTTTAAATTGGCGGAATCATTTAAAATTTATATTTTAGTAATTTAAGTGGAAACCGACTGTTTTAGCGTCACAAAATTGCGGCCCATATTAACGCTATTTGGGGTTATTATTTTAAACCTAAATATGTAAATGCTACATTCATTCGCGCGTTCGGTTTGGTCGTAGTTTTATTTTTATATTTTATAAAATCTAATTGTCCATTATTTTCTCTTCTTCTCATCATTCTTAAAAAGAAAAACAAAACGTATTATTTTATAAATATAACTTTATTAAAATGGTAAATAAACAGCAAAAATATTTTTATCCTAACTGCAACGCCATTACAAAGTTACGTTGTCAGTTCAATCGCGATGTGTCAGAATCAGAAACGCTATCTCTCGCGGCCGAACTATAGTATGACTCTTAAACCGTGTTAGTGTTACAGTTTTTCGAAATTTTATACTCTATAAAAATAATTTCTAATAATAATTTATCTTACCTGTAATACAGTTGACAGTGTTTCTTCTAAAATCTGCATATACATGCATCTCCATTCATCCATTCGGTTTAGAAGGTTATCGTCCATCAATTTGGATTTAACAGAAAATTCACTATCACTATCATTGTTGCTTGGTTCTTGCTCCAAATTAAATCTCTTTTTGTTTGGTGTCTCATCTGATTGAGAATTTGAACATAAGTAAAACAAAACATAGCTTTAATTCTGAATACAAATTATCATTATCACCCATACTTAAGTTCCCACTGTTGAGACACAGGAACTTCTGTCTTGATGAGATAGACAAAGTCTTAATTCACCACGCCTGCATAGTGTGGGTTGGTGAATGTCACATGTCCTTCAAACTTTTCAAAGTTCTCAGAACATGCCCGGTTTCCTAAAGATGTTTGCCTTCACCATTAGAGCATTTTTAATACTATTAATTATTGTATACTAGCTGACCTGCTTATTTTTTGCAAAAAATGATTTAATGATAAGTATATTAGAAATCTAGCACCCGTAACACAAGCTTAGAACTTATCAGGGCTGGATGTTTTTGTGAGAATTGTTCAAATATTTATTTATTAATAATTAATAGCTTACCCTTTTCAGCAGCAGTTTCATGTTTTCGCTTAGCCAATGATTCAGGAGACACTGTTGTTTTAGGAAGTGAAGTAAATCCTTCATCGTTTTGTGTCAATATCAACACAGGTTCACTGATAGAAGCATTAGCTGTAGAACTCATTGTTTCAGATGTGTTGTGTCGTTCTGTTGAAGATATAATAATATATAATGTATTTTAATTGTATAAAACTACTGACATTCCCACTGCTGGGACAAAGAGATCTCTATCATATGGATTATCTAAGTATTTCATTACAAAAATATCTTCTTAATTTATATGCACAAATTTATAAAAGAGCATAGATTATGTGCTATTTGGACAAATAACTAATGTATGTACCTTATGGATATTGTCCAACATGCACATAAATATGAAACACCAGAATTTAGATTAAAATTTTGGAGACATATAGGGTAGCCTATAAAACATGGCCAGGCAAATAAATTAATTGAAATAAAATGAGGGTATAGTAAAACCTTTTCTAAAATGAACGGCCCTCTACCGAATTCTGATTTTTTTTTTGTGTGTATTCTGTTTTTCTGTATTTCCTCTCACACGTTGAAATCATCACGGTTTTGTGGAGGGGAGTTCATTTTTAGAATGGTTTTACTATACCTATTTGATAATCAAGAAAATATACCTAACAGCTTGCCTTAGTTTTTACCAAGGTTGATTCAATAAATCAGAATAAAAATCCAAGAACTTTATAGGTCTCAAGAGATTTTGATAGAAAATCACGTTTACCAGGCTGGAAGTTATCGCAGTTAGTAGGTACCTACATAGTAAGACTTTCAGTAGGTAGGTACTAAGAATTCAATAAGAAATTCCTTGGACTGCACGACGACACCCGATCTTCAAATAAACACAGATAATAACCTAGGTACTACACACATGACCATCAAATCTATGGAAGATTTAACAAAATGATTTTCTCATTTTTTTCGAGGGGGTTTCACCCATGCATGGCACAAAGCAACTTGGACCAATGTCGGAGAAAATAAGCTATAGTTTACGCAAACAAGTGTCTATAAAAATGGATTTTACGTACCCTGAAGTTTTTTCTTTTTCAACCTTTTCCAGTGTGGAAATGCTATTGGCATTCCAGAAGCTTCTAGATAATCTGAATACATCCTTCCTTTTTTCAGGAAAACTCGGACCCAGTTCCAACACTTTATTTCGTCAATCGTATAAATACTAATAGGAAAACTAATATTGATCAGCACTAAAGTTATTAGAAATAACTTTGTACCTACCGCATGAAAAATGAACTTTTCTGCACCGAAAGCAAAATAAAATAAAATGTCGTCGGTCGAAAACATAAATCGGCGCGGGTAAAACGTAGTGATTATATTCTCTTTGGGCGCGGGAAGATAGGTCTACGTTCCGTTTCATGTTTCGTAAGGAACAAAACATTCCTATTTTACCCCAAAAATGTTAATTTGTACTTTTGTTTAGTTCATTAAGTAACCTGAATAATAAATTTAATTTATCAATCTTTACAAAGTTGGTCGATTATAACTAAACTATAATCAATAAGGCGCCGACATAGCAAAAGCTGTTATTCAAATTAAAAATTAAACTGCTTGTAATGAAACGTTCATGGTAGTTCGGAGCGAATTGTACCAACCTCCGTGGTACCAACTTTTTATCGATGTTACCAAAGTTCAAAAAAAGTTCAAAAAGTTTTAATTCACATAAAACATTACAGTTTTTTTTTTGTTTGTGTTGGCGTTCAGCACAGGGCATTTGCCATTTCTGTGATGTCATTATTCGCACTTCCACTTCCAAAGTGGAAAACAGAGTGTCCCCCCCCCCCCTCTAACTTCTAAAATAAGAAGGTGATAAATATATATATACATAACCATAAAAACTACCAACGAACATCCAATGACAAAGATCAATAATTTATGTGTGTTGTATCTATACACCTTTTTGCATGTACGTGTAACCGCGGTGGAGGGGCGTTCATTTTAAAAATGGTTTTACTATACCTATGTAGCTATAGATGCGCTGCTAGATCTCGATTAAATTTTAAGTTGACGAATAAATACAGTCATTTTGAGGGCAGTTTGTTTTTCTATCTGGCAATTAACCCCAAATAGAAAAACAAAAACGCTCGTTCCGAATCGGACATATGAAACACCAATGGTGTAGAAAATCGTTCTGATTAACTAATATCTATTTAATGCAGTTGATTTTTAAAATCGTATAGGGTATACTTAATTACTACGTATTATAAATTTTTTATTTAGTACCTACCTAATAATTTAGCTATATGCTGTAATATTTTTACCTTACCTTAACTGTGCTTTGTTTATTTACTTATTAATTTAGTTATATTTTGTATTGTTTTTCTTCTTATCTGAGCTTATAGCTACCTTATATATACCTACTGTATATTTTTAACTTGTCTTTTGTTTGCGTTATTATTTTAAAATGATGTCCTAGCGTATAATAGGCACATGTTTCATAGATTAAGTATTCAATAAAATAATTGTAATACAATTTTGTAATATGTGTACTGTTGGCTGTGCCTTAATAAATAAATAAATTAATAAACTATACTAAACATTTGAGTTTGGTTGCCTTATTCTTACTTTGCTATTCTAGATGATAAAAGAAAGTAAGTTTTTAAGATATAAAACATTTATTTTATCATAATTATGTATTATTATTACACAAAGTATTTATTAAAACCATTTTAAAATTATATTTTATAATCATTAGGTATATTGCGGCAGAAAAGGGTATGACTGATAATGTTATTTTATGTAAAATAAAATAAAATTAAATAAATATGATTCTATAAAAGACAAATAGTATACTAACATTAAAAAATCTGCCAATATTGTTGTTTTTTTGCATAAATAATATAGCCAATTGAGATAGGTGCATTAGAAATAATCTATAGATAAGTCTTAGATTAATTATTATTTAGATGAATTATATTATTCTTGCTAGATGTTGCTGTGTGAATTGTCCGGCAATATTTATGTCCAGATTAAGCGTTCAGTTTTTAAAATAATAATTATTATATAATGGCAATTATTCAAGAGATATCCCTAAGTCTATGTCATGGATCACACGTCATAGAGATCACTTGACCAAATCTGATCTAATTTTTTTTGTTGCGGTTGCACCGAATCCCGTCGTTCTATCAAGATAATATATAATTAATCTAAGATATAAGTATAAATATTGTTAGCAACCACATACGAGACAGTCATTATTAACAATATAAATGTTTAGAACGAATGTCAATATTGTTACAATCATAGATACATCATAAACAATAAAATTGCATTTTGTAGAATCATGCTTAAATGGACGCTTATTATACGCGATCATGTTTAACATATGAAAAGTTAATTAACTAAATTATTATGTAAATTAATTAAGACTATAAATCTTAAATCTAAAATTGATATAGCCAAGCGGCAAATTCGCATTATTGTCTAACATTTTAGAATAGGGTATTTTATTACTTTTTCGGTTAAAATCATTTACACAATACTTGATATAATAATGCGGGACATGTTTCTGGAAATTTTGTGGTATATGTAACGTGTTCATACGTCCCGCTTTCAGACAGTATTTCGTCTTACGTGTGCTTTTACAAAAAGAACATGCAAAAAACATTATGAAATTATCAACATAAATAAAGTTTGTATAATAAATATCATGTTTTATGATCTACATATTTGTTGGGTCGCATGCATATCTGTCAATTTGTTAAAAAAGTGAAGTAAAAAATATATAAAGTTAAAAATATAGCTCTGGGAATATGAAAACAGTTATGGTAATGGCGTAAAATCTCAAAATTAGGTTATAAAAAGTTATTCAAGTGAGAATTATAGCAAAGCCGCTATGCAGCTTGAAATAAAAAAGAATAACTTATAGTAGGTATTAAAGTTTAACAATATCCTCTTTAAGTCAAATTTATACCTCATCTCGCTCGTTATAAGTAGCAACATAAGAGTTTAAAGAAATTACATTATCATTTATGTGAAGATTTTTGAGTTTCCGCCAAATTCAGTCCCATTCTTCATATTTCCCGGTTACATAAACAAGAAAGTAAGCTACCTAATTATATTAGTATAGTTATTAGATCTAAAAGTCTTGAGTTTTGTTCAAAAATTTGTGTTATATCATATTGATAATTATCATGGTACACATTATCATCGTCTAATACAATCAATAGCAATAAAATCGTTTTAAAATTTCAGAGATTTGGCGAACAGAGCCATTGTAGCACGTCGTTTGTCCCCGTTGAAGCGTCTCAATTCCACAATCGCCTGAAAATAAAACGAAAACATTTTGTTTGAATATTTGATGGATGTAACATCTATGAAAATCAAGATTGTACGCGAAAATATATTTAAAAAAAACTGGATATATGGATGCAAATATTTGTTCCGGGTGTCTGGGTGTTATATAAGTATAATAAAAAAATATCAATCTATATTGTAAGTATGTATATTGTATTAAGTATATCAGAAATCTAGCACCCGTAAAACAAGCTTACTACGGGGCTAGATGTTGCTGTGTGAATTGTCCAGCAATATTTATTTATTTATTTTTATTTTATAGATGATCGCATCAAGATGTAATGCTAACTTTACCTGTTCTCTCGTGAAGCCAAGCCCCACAATATCTTCGACTTCCTGCTCGCCGAAACCATCAGATGGCAGAACTGTCAAGCTGGGATCCCCTAGAGAGAGCAAGAAATTAAATAAATGTTTAAAGCCTCACTAAAAAACTAAGAAAGAGGGTAGATTGTTGAAGGATACATCCGTCCACCTAGTAGGCGGACGTTCTACGTTCTTGGTCTCCATTTGAGAACTTTTCGGCCACATCGGCCATTAACCAAGACTTTTCCTAACCTTATACCTACATTAAACATTGGCTAGATGCAAATATCATAATACTGCAGTAGTAGCCATTGCTGATTTTCTGTGGCGCCTTTAAAGACGGTGCACTGACCATACACGCATAATCTACCTACTATATAAAAATAAGTCGGGTTTTCCTTCCTGACGCTATAACTACAGAACAAACGCACGAACCGATTTCCACGGATTTGCATTGGAAGGGTCGCGGGCTCCGTGAGGTTTATAGCAAAGAAAATTGCGGGAAAGTGTAAAACGCGGGCGCAGCCGCAGGGCGGAAAGCTAGTATTATTATTCTAATGTTTATAAAAACTACGCCACTGCTTTTCTCTTTTAATATTTGTTCCATCCCACGGTTGCCTGGAAGAAATCGCTATTAGCGATAAGGCCGCCCATTGTTTCACTGTTGTTAGGTATGTGTGTTTTTTGTAATGCGGTGTAACAATAAAGAGTTTTTGTATTGTATTGTATTGTATATAAACTAAGCCGTATTCTTACCGATTCTGTTTGCGCTGTGGGCAGGCGACGGTCCAGGCGTCTCGACGGCCATGGGCGTAGGCGCGCCGCTGCCGGCAGCGCCCTTAGCCGGGGATTCTAGACATAACATTATCAATTAAAATCAAAGTAAACACTTATATTTTGTGCTCAAATTACAGAACTAAATAGAACAAGATAATATTATATGTTTAGATATGTATATCTTAACCCTCTATTGAGTCTATTGCATACAGAGCCATTTTCGGCTGCTTAACTTTAGTATTTTTTTCTGCCCTATTTTTAAGACAGGAAAAGAAACAAATCTCTAAATATTAATTAAGGCGTTTTCAATAATTATTACATTTGATCAAGTTATCACCGTTTGTTTAACATTTTTTCGTTTCTATTATCTACATTTAGTTCTGCAATCTGAAATTATAAAAATTTATATGTGTGAATAGGGAAAAAATGTAACGGTGAACACTAAAGACAGTTGACAGACTTATTTAATTTAACTAATATATCTAAATCTACGGATTTTAAGCTAATCTCTATGATACCACAACAAATCTACAATAACAATAGATGAATGGTATTATAAGATTATCAAACTTCTCTATTCTAATGTTCACGGGTCAGACAGAGTATGTTGAAGCACGAAGCTACTAATAGAATTTTTAATGTTTTTACCAATGATGGGAACATTAGATGAATAATAAAAGACAATTTATTAATTACCCAAATTAATTAACCAGTAGCTTGAGCAAATTCTGACACATTATCCGTTTTACTTTCACTAACCATAACACAGTATAGAAATCATAAACATTTCGTTCCGGCACTATAAACATAAGAAAACATTAATAGTATTGCTACTAAACTACTTTTTGGTACGAGAAAATGTATTAAACATTTCAGGTATGTCCGTGCCAAAAATGGAACGTCTTAGCAGGTAATTAAACTAATAAGTATTTTGTTGTTGTCAATATCCATTTTATTTTGTTGAATACTATTCTTTTCTCTCACATTACAAGTTTTCGCAAGTCTAAAATGACCTCTTGTTTATTATAAATCTTAGATTTTATACATCAATACGAATCTTATTGTACTGCTATTCTCATAAACTCGCACAGAAAAACACTGTGATTGTGTAATTCGTAATTATTATGCATTCACTGACACGATGAATGATTAAGTATTGCGTGACAGAGCCATGTGTAACATAAATGGGAACATGAGCCTAATATATCAGAATTAAAAGTAACTTGTGGCAGAAATCGCGTGTCGCCACACTTATGTGAAATGTATGAGTCCTACCTATCTAGTACATAAATAGAGATAAGAGTACATATCATTAGTCGTTGCACTGTTTACCTCAATTGTAACAACCTTTAACCTTCAAGTTTATTTATATATTATCTGTTGTTTATTTTTTTTACTGTAAAATAAATATTTATTGGTTTAAAAGGAAACAGTCACAACAATTTCTATTTGGAGGACGCTGACTCTGTTACAAATGTTTTAACTTTTGGATGTCAACGTCCAAAATGTAGTTACTGTAAAATTGTAATTATCTGTACGCAATAATTATTGTTTCTAATGCAAATATATGCTTAGAAAAATAATTTGTTTTATCATTCTCTTCTATTCAAACAACATAAATTTTGTCCCAAAATAAAAAATGGAGGCAATATAATGTTCTACCACAAAACAGCCTTTTGTTTCCGTTTGACCAAAAATGTATACTTTCACCCCAAGCTTCCATCAAAACCGATAATGTAAACATCCTTTCAGCCCAAGCTTCTATCAAAACCCAACAAAGAAAGAAGCCAGCAACTACATCTGTTGGTAGCGCGCTCCAACACGCACCGCCTCTACCCCCACCACCGCCCCTGAGCAGCCGTGCGCTCCGGTATCTCGCCCGCAGTGAGAACCGCGCGCGCGACCTGAGAGGTGACGGAGCACGGCGGGACGCTCACTCCTCCTGATAAAGACTGCTCTTGTTGTGGTCGAAACGTCGAGAGTTGTTTAACTCCTGTGTAAATACCTGAGTAATTCCCGTTTCATAAAATGAACAGAAAGAAGCATCAATTTTACTATTTTTATTGTTATGACCAGCACTATTTCTTTTTCCCACGCCCACCTTGCTTGGACTTCTCCATGGCCTCCTTGATGAGTCGTTCCTCGTGGTCCTTCATGGACTGCGTGACCATCTCGTCGTCGGAGGCGCCCGAGAGGCGCGCGCAGTCGGGCAGGTCGGACTCCGGCAGGAAGTGGGTCTCCGTGCCCGTGGTGCCGATGTGCAGCACGTTGCGCTTCAGGTCTATGTTACACTGGAACAAACATATCATTCATCATCAGCCTATATTAGTTCTCCTGGATATAGAATAATAATTATCATAAATTTTAATATTATTGATAATCCACACAGCAATATCTAGCCCCGTGGTGAGCTCGAGCATGTGTGCTAGATTTCTGGTATACTTAATATAGTATACATACATAGATAGATATTTTTGTTATAAATATGTATATAACAGCGTCTGGGACACTCGGAATTAATATTTGCAGATCGTACAAATCAGGCGGTAATCGAACCCGCAACCTCATGCATCGCAGGCAGACCTTCGCCAGCTTCGTCACAGAATAAGAATAATAACCTTATTGTACACTTAAATAAAGAACAACAAACAAACATTACACCTCCGAAAATGAGATAATTTCTGTTTGAAAGTGATCACTAAGTTCGTTAATTATCTTTGTCCAGTGGGCCTGTGAATTTATACCAGGAACTTATATACTGAAGATTATATTTACCTGATGTCTTTTCAACATATCTAAGCCGAGCAGCATATCCATAGGCTGCTCCTCGAGTACGGAAAACGAGGTGGTGAGGAAGTCCTTCTCAATTCTCATTTGGACCATGTGGATGCGGCCTATGATCCGCTGCACACCGACGCCTTTTGCGATACCTGCCCATCTACAAACATATAATGAGTTTAGAAATAAAATAAACAATAATACACAAAGCTCCATAGCATAATGTACAGATCTCAGTTTTCCCGTAGAATTTAAACTATTATTTTTGAATATTGCTAGAATTACTAGCTAGAATAATTAAATTCAAGGTTGAAGAATGTAACATGATTCCTATACTTATTATTATAGACATGAGCGCCTTTTTTACGAATAATTAAACCCATTAAATAATAATTTTTGATAACCAATACAACATTTTTGAAATTTTCTAAGATTCAAATAAACATTCTAGGTAATAGAAGAATTTACTGGATTTCTTAGTCATTTCCAGAGGTTAAATACTTTTATTTACATCAGGAAAATATTTTCTCAAGAAAATCGAATGTAAATGGTTATTAATTTGAACCTTACCTTGTATCCACTAGTCTCATTATGTTGCATCTCTCAGCGCAGGCTGCAGACATTATAGTGGTTTGGGCGCCGGAATCAATGAATGCTTTCACAGGGAATCTGCAAATAAGTTTAACTAATTAAATGCTATGTACTGAAGGGCAATAAACAACTTTGAAACAATTTTTTCTTCAAAATCAATTTATTTATTATTATTATTATTCAAAAATCAACTAGGTAAGTCATACAATCCATTTCAGATTTCATGACTTACCTGACATTAAATTTATATTATCATCTCATCATCATTATTTTTACCATGTTGCAAGACATTTTTGGTAAATAAATAATATTTGTGGATATTCCGTAATGAAGCACTTACCCATTGACATGGCAATTTATGTATAACATGACAACTGTTCCAAAAGTTTCCGGATTGTATTCCATGGCTGCTTCCATATTTGCTTCAATGTTTTTCTGTCTAATTTCTTCGGCAATCATTCTTTGAGCTTCAGTGTCGAATGGATCAGAGTTCATCATTCTGAAATGCATTTTATATTATTTTTGAATCTATTTTTCATTTCTTTTAGGTTAAACTTAACTGTTTTTATGTGTTTTTATGTCTTGACCTTGTGACCATCAACTTTCTCTTAAAATATTAATTAAAGATCTCAATTACCTGATTCTTTGCTGTTGACGTTCTGTCCTTGCTGATATTTGTTCACGCAGCACAGAAGCAAATGTATCTACAATATTGAGTTTTTAAATGATATCATAACTTGAAACCAAAGCAAACACAAAAGAAAATCAATTATATATGTCAAACAATGAAATAACTATATAAAAAGTATTTATAACAAAGATATATGATAATCTTGTATTTGTAACACAAGCTTCTATAACATGTCCTAAATAAATAAACTGTAAAAAGATGTCTCTAATTTGAAAAACCATATTTTTGCATCAATTATATTTCTATAATTATTTTCATGACTACAATATTACAGAATAATGTAGCATGACCCAAGTATAACAATAACAGTAGACTTTGTCTCTCATAATCTTAATTTTATAATAAACAAATGTATGCTAGGTTCAGCAACAAATAGCAATAAGAGTCTTATTTACATACTTACCAAGATTTCCACTGAGAAGTGCGTCAGCTAGCCGAGGGTTATTCTGCTTGAGCAAAGCAAGTTGATCGGGATTGGCCAGAAACATTTCCCGAATAATCCGTGGGTCCTCCTCCACTGGAGGGGCACGGGATGCCATGGAACTACTGGCCCCAGGAACTTGAATAGCACTGAAGTCGAGGTTTGCCAAGCCTGAAGGCAAAGCTGTGGGGTAAAACTTCCAAATGTAATAAAGTAAATTGGTATTGCCTAACAAAAATTTAGAAATTGTTCAAATGTCATCAAAATATTTTTTTTCTGTTTTGTGAAACAGTCAATATTAATAATAGAATAGGTTTCTAAAATAAGTATCATTAGGTATCTTTTGGCGCAATAACATGACGCTTACAATGACAGGACATGACAATGCAATTTCACAATAACAAACAAGGTGAGCACTAACCTTGGCTGGAATCCGTGTTGCTGGTGTTGGGGGCGGCCTGCATCATGTGCATCAGCACGATCACGTCTCCGTCGCTAACTCCGAGAGCCTTCAGAGACTTTTTGTCGTCCAGCAGCGGCCTGCCGTTGAAGTTCAAAGTAATATCCTTAGCAGGGAAACCCGATTCTATCTCACAGAATGCCTTAAAATTCTCCAATTCCAGGTCTTCTGAGACATCCAGCACGAATATTTCATCATTGAGTGTGGTCACGGTAACTTTCATCGTGGAATTTTATAGTCAAAATAAAGCAAACTGAGTACGCCGCACAACCAGGTGTTTATTTTAATATTAAGGAATGACTTTACAAAACATAATACACGCACGCATTCGAGTTGAACAGACACAAGCCGCCCAATGAACACCACTCACTCAAGTAAAACTTTTGGAACAGTTCCCTGAATTTCTTTGTAAATTTTACTTTACTTTTGTTGCGGTGCAATCAACTTGTTAGAGTGGTGATGTAAAATTATTCCCATATCGATAGAACTTTAAGGATCATATTTCCTGTACAAAAAATAGTGATTATTCCTTATTTTATGTATCATCTTAGCCAACATGTTAAAAAAATATGCATAATGTTTGTCTCGCTAAATTAATGTTTTCTAAAAAATATTATGTCATAATTATCGATATATTGTTTTGCAATTAAGTACAACTCTAGAAGACCATTCTGACCACAGATTAAAGAAAGAAAGTTTTTTTGTTTCTTTTTAGAACAGGCTAGACGTGAATGTCTAGGTTATTAGAAAAAACTTTAGGTTATAAGAAAAAAAATAGATTTATGATTTACTAATATTACATTGTGATAAAAAAGTGAGTTGAAATGAAAATCCTAGCGTTGAAAATCCAACGTCTAAAAAAATCAAATTTATTTTAGTGACGTTGACGTGTAACTCCTGAACAGAAGTGTCGTCTGTCAGATCGGCCTTTGAGTTTGACAGACTTACAATTCAACCAAACCAAACCCAAATTCGTTCGTACCCTGTACCTCGTAAGCGGTCGCGCGAGAGTAAAATAATTTGTGAAAATATAAAATCTAAGTCTTATTGCTAGAAATTGGCACCTAAATTACAGACTTAAATTGACATATTTAGTTACAATTTGTGTTAAATAATTCAAAGTTCTAGGAACCCTCTAAAGTACGGGGTCTTACACGAGTGTCTCAAGTATACAAAGTGAAATCTACTTTGACGTAGCATGGTAAGTGTTGTGCATTTATTAGCCTCCTTATTTTAATTAGGCAGATCTTACTTAGTATATCTTTCACATTTTTCTGATAACATTATAGCTTTTTGACTGTAAATCTGGACAATATTGTAAAAATACTGCGCCCTGCGCCATTACTTCTTCAATCACAATAAGGTGTGTAGAGTACAGGTAACAAAATAACTAATAAAATACCCAACATTGTATTTTATCTATATTTTATGAAATAATTATCATTAGTTTTAGGTTACAACATGAATAAGATTGTCTGTAGAAATTATACAGAATGGAAATAGGAAAGTAACTGGAAAAGTGCAAGTTACACCAGCACAGTATTGAGATTCCTACAAGGATTCAATACAATAGATAGATTATTTTGTATTTTGTATCATAACAATGAGTATTAATTTTATATACATACCTATTTTAAAATTAATTAATATAATGTGCCTAGATTTGTAAGCAGAAATGGTTTTTTGAATCTTGCACCTGGTTAGTTTTAATAAAGAATCATTATTTGGGAGAGAATTCTTATAAAAAAAGGTATTTTGTGTGAGTGCTATACATAAAATATGTACCAATAATTATATCAATATGACAAACTGATGATACTCTCTTTATTATTATTTATTTTCTTTTTATTTATTGACTTGTCCAAGTGATCTTTAGGATTTTATGGAAATATATGAAATAAATCTTCAAAAAATCTAAATCTTTATTTAAGACAAAACTTTAGTTGTCACTGCCATATTTGAAATTAACACTTTTGTAAAAAAAACACCCTTTTTTAACACTTAAAACCTCAAACTCATCAAGTTAAATATTAGTGGTTCTCTTTTCAAAACACAACTCTTTCATTCCACTCACAAGACTGGTTATTTGTTTAAACTTTACAAAAGAATCCCTCTGGTGATTCGAAACCTTTAGTAACCATTAGTAAGGTACCTAATTATTAGAAAAAAAAATAAAGAAGGAAAGGACATGTTGACACCACATATGTGCCAACATGTCCAATTGTGTTGTGGGAAAAAGGCAGGAAGATGATGATGATGATGAAATATAGTTTGCAGTTTGCACTGACATCTTGTTGAGGAGTTATACATTATCTACCGCTATACTCAGCACAAGCAAGCCCAACTTTATTGAAGTAGTAATGTCCCCGGAGTTCCTAATTCTTTAAAAAACTTCAGTTATTATAACAACAAATTATTCAAAAGAGTGGGTTTCTGAATATGTAATATTATTTTACTTTTTCAGAAGATAATGATAATTCATATTTAGGTATTCAGATTGTAATTTCACCGAATTAAGTAGAACTTAATTCGTGAAAATATTTTTATAAAATATTTCATTGATTACTTACCAGCTGTTTACAAAGGACTTATAATGTAATCAAATGTTGCAGCATACTGATTTTAACAAAAAACAATTTATTTGGCCGTTGACATTGAACTCATTGGTCATTGAACCAGTTAGTACCTATTATGGTTGAAATTGTAAACTTTAGTCTTGACAAGTTTGGTGTGATTACTATTACTTAAGTGTTTATGTTAGAACTTTCCAGATTTTTTTTATTGTTTTTAACCGACCACTTTCTTGGCTGACTGTACTAAGTATTAAATCTTGCCAATTTGTTTAGTAAGTATCTCATACCTAAATAGATAATATTTAATACTTATATTGGTGGTGAACACTGATTTATTTTCAATCCTATATTGAATTTTATATTGATCTGGTTTCCGAGACAATCTAGGACCATAGGACTTTTGCCCAGCTGTGGGTCAGAAGGATAGGTTAATAGAATAAAATAGTTTTTTAAATTACACATTCATGGCCGCCTGGAACAGGAAAAATATTTTAATGAATTAATTAAACATACATTGTTAAAATTATTTATAATTGAAAAAAAGAAAGAAAATAGATTTATTTTGCACACAAATAAATACACATATTACAGACACACAAACATAGCTATGAACAGCAAATAAAATGTAAGGCATATAGAATTTTCATAATGTATTCATAATGGTTTTAGCAAGTACTTATTTTTATTTCATCCCAAAATATATTCCTGTTTTCGTTGAATTTTTCATGCAAGTATAACGTGCGCAATTAGAAATGAGTTCTGTAAATGGCTTCCGCTCGCATGCGTTCTCGCTCACTCTCTATCGCTGTCTATACTTTTATCCTTGTTTTGCCAATCGTACCATACCTACCCGCCGCCATTTACAGAATTCATTTTCAATTGCGCACGTTATAACTCTTTGTCTAGAGGCAGAGACAATACTTACAAGTAATAGTGTTATCTTTGTTAACATTTTATCAGATTTTCATAGAATTGTTTGATCTTTCAATTTCAGCGAAGTATTGTTTTTGCTTTAAGTCTTTTACTCGACGAGCAGTTATTACATTTCTGAGAAAATAGTAGTTATGAGAAGAAAGAACAGTAAACCTGAGATACATACAGTTTCAATATTTTCTTTTATCTCTTAGCACCTCTAGCCGTGTTGGGTAAGTGGGCATCACACTCGACTTTCATTCCGAATGTCGTGGGTTCTAACCTCCGCCAAGCACCTCTGATTTTTCTTTTCGAAAAATTATGTGCTCTAACGGTGAAGGCAAACATGGTGGGGAAACCGGCATATTTGAGAACTGAAAAGTTTCAAGGACATGTGTCATTCATCAACTACTAAGCATATCTCTTCTCTCTCGTCAAGAGTCCCTGTGTCCCAGCAGTGAGAACATAAATAGGGGTTATTATGAAGCGTGCATATTCTTAATTAGTACGAAATCGTTTTCATAGTACTTTACTTTGAATTGCTAGAATTACTAAGTCTGTTGGTCTGCCTTGTAAATAAATAAATGAGAAAGCTGGGATATAATTGACTTTTTGCCTCAAAGTGTGCGCAAATAACACGAGAACTCACACCGATGTTATCAACATGGGAATAAAACGAAGTTCTAGCGAGTCTTGTCTAAAATTAAAAAAATCTTATAAGGTAGATTCTTTAGTTCGGTCGGGCACACTCCGTCCAAATGCCCGTGAACTCTGAGCGGGCCTTTACACTGGATCATTTGCCGAAGTCTAGACGTCGCCGCGGTTTGCAAAGATTTCAATAACTTTATCTCAGTAATTATGTGTCCAAAAAGTTTAGTTGAGAATGAACCAGGTGTGTTATACGAACGAATACGAATTACGTGTACCATTTGTTAATGAAATCGTCTAAAGATTTTCACTACAGGTGAGAATTGTAACTATTTGTCTTGTGTGTGTCTTAATTATGTCATTGTTGTAATATTGGTCACACGAATGTTACAAATACTTGAGTAAAAAGTAGTTAAGAGATAATACCCAGTTGATTGTGTGATCTTGGCTACAATAGTAGAAAATACGTAAGTAATTTACGTATAAATATTTATTCTAAAACTTAATTTCATATTTCCCTTTACTGAATTAATGTTAATTTAAATGATATTGCTAAACTCTTCTACTTTTAAAAGTACTTCTAGTCTTGATTTATCTCAATCTATGTTGATAATAGACATAAAGCTGATAAATACACATAAAATATGGTGACGTAAATCTCATTGGACATGGATTTCAAGTTAGGCGGTAATGCAGCTGATAAGTGTGGTAATTACACCACATTTCGTTGTTAAGATGTATTTTTACCTTATCACACTTATTTGGCAAAGGTTCAATGATTCATATATTTCTCGCAAACTTGGTCCCTACCGAATACCTAGAACTTGCTTCGTGTGAAGTAAGATATTACTAAGCTCAGGAGGGTTATTTGTTTTCTCAGTAATCGAAGTTCAGCTAAAACGAATTTCATTTGTTATCATATTTTCATAGGGATAAGAGGGAAAATTGTTTAGCTTATTTCTTTTTGGCTTGGGAATAAAATAATTCGTGGTAGACCTCAATGTCTAGAAAGCAAATTTTATAATATCGTTAAAAGAAAACGAATTAGGTAATTTTGGTGCGTGAATTGTTCAGCAATATTTTTTAAAATTTAAAATAACGCAAGCAAAAAAAGTTGTTCTGAACGCTAAAAAAGAAGAAAAAAGGCCGTTTTTTGTATAAACGACTAGCCGACTCGCCGACAGCTTCGCTTGCGGTTTTTTAAAGCCTATATAGCCTTCCCCGATAGATGTTCTATCCAACACTGAAATATTTTTTCAAATAGAACCAGCGGTTCCTAAGATTAGCGCGTTCAAACAAACAAACAAACTCTTCATCTTTATAATATTAGTATAATTAGTTAATAAAATGTTTTGTCGTAGGCACCGTGTTTTAAATTATTGCACGGGTGAGTCAACCTGGCAATAACAAGATGGATTATTCAAACACGGAATACCCCGTGTACCAGTTCACGGAGCCTCTTCAAGTATGCGCCTTCGCCAAGTTTTCTGATGATCCGTGGCTTGGACTCCTCGCATGCACCTATTTAGTGCTAGGATTCTACTATGTCTTGTTTGGTAAGTATTTTCACTCAACTCTATTTGAAAACCCACCCTCGGGTGTCGTCAAAAAGACAAGGATATAGAAGAAGACCGAAAGCAGAAACGTTCTGAGTAGGTAAACACTAAACTAGAGTGATCACCAATCAGCTCAGTAAGCCTGTTGATTATACCAAAGTCCTCTGGATTTATAGCAGGCTCTTTTGTTACCCGCGTTGCATGGGCAAAATGCCCCACTAAAGAGTGGTGCATAGTATGGTTTTGTCCTTCCACTTGCAAAAAGTTTTCAAAAGTTTCCAAATCGCACCAATTTCTCAAATGGCTTTAAGAAATACGGAAATTTTGTTTTGTGATAACCTAATCTAACACGCCAATAATTTGCGCTATTGTTTTTTTTTTTACTAAATATAAATATAATAGGTACTTAAAACATTTTTATACACAAAAAGTTATGTTAAGTTTGTTATCGAATCTAACAATAAAATTAAAATCTGCTTGATATAAAGTTTTTTTTTAATTTTTTTAGGTTACCGATGTTTTAAGCTATCGATGTTTGCGACTGGTTTCACTTTCGCTGTGGGAGTTGTATTCGCCATATGTTCTTCGGAAAGTCTGCTGCCACAATACGTTAACCTCAGTGAGTATAATTTTTCTTTATCGGTTGTCTAATAAACAGTTGTATTATAGCTATTTTTTAGTCTTCAGCTTCATAATATGCGATGTAGACAGGACTATCTAGTACAGGTTTTAGATATCTACTTAAAAGAGAGTCTCACACCCGGAAATTGTTTAGATTAAGTAATTGAGAGAAATAAACATATTTGTATTTTATAATATTAGTATTATGTACATCAACGTAGTTTTTACGACATTACCTCCCGTGCTAGTTAGAGACTGTGTTACGGTCATAGATGTAAATAGTTAGATTCGCCCCTACACCAAAAACTGTGTCATTGTCTTTGACATTACTTACACAACCAAGCGTACTGTGAAAATAGTGTTTCTCCCACGATATTTGCAAATACTCCTATCTTTTTTGTTTGATTCCAACTGCGCTAACTAGCTCACCTTAACGTTAACCAAAACGGGCGCGGACTCACTATGGAAAGGGCATATCTAACTATTTACATCTATGGTTACAGCACGGTATTGCAAACCACGCAATTAAAACTCTGTGTGTTCCACAGTTGTGTCAGCAAGCGCTGGTTTCCTCTTCGGACTGATCACGATGCTGATCCAATACGTGGGCATATTCATATCTGGACTCCACAACGGGGTGCTGAAGGGAGTGTCAGGACTGCTCATCTACGCCAACACTTGCATCCGGGACAGCCCAACAGCGGTAAGCCAATCTTATTTTGGTATTTAACACAGCCTCAACAAATAAGTCACATTAACAACTCTTTTGCATAAAAACATACTCGTCATCATCTTGAACCTATTAACGAACTAATTGTTATGCAAGAGCGGGACCTTCTAGCACAGATTTTTAAATAAATCTAAAAGGTCTCTACAATTATCACCCATGTAAAACCACTAAGTTACTGAATAAATGCATATTTTATTTTATTTTATTGAGATCTTGGGGGGCTTATTTGTAATACTCGCACTAGTTAAATTATATTAAATTTGGTTATTATGTAAGCGGCCCAACGTCTGTAGAAAAATAATAGAGATCGGTATCTGCATTCTAATTAAAATAAATGTTGTTTTTAACACATATGAGACTGTCTCAATGGTTACCGGGCAGCCTATATTTTAGCCTATGTCTTTTACGATTTGTCATATAAATTGCCTAAAACTACTAATAATTCAATGTTCTGATTGATTACTTTGTTAATAAAGCATTATATTGTTCATTGCAATTCCACAACACTGTTGCAGTATAATGCAAATCAATCAATTGATAACAGCTGTTGCTTATGATACGGAAGGCTGCTAATAAGGATGCCGATCAATCCTGTCAACTAGTTGCCGGTAATCAAACATAACAACTTAACGACGTACGTCAACATACGTCAAAGCGTTTTGTATAATGTCAATTTGATACGTCGAAGCGTTTTATGTAATAAAGCCCTTATTATATTTTTAATGAAATAAATTGCATTATAATTTTTTTTTAAATTATATAATATAAATTATTATTTATTATATTTATCTATAATTATGCTACAACTTTAAATCTTAATATTGCAATTATTGAGAACTTTATTCTTTTACAGAACTATTCCAGAAAAGAGGTGCTTAATATTACGATTTTAGTATCGCATTAATTAATATGTGTGTTAATTGTTAAATCATGTAATTAACTTGAAATTAATAAAATATAAATATAGGGGTCAGAAGTTAAAAACATCCGAATGATTCCAAATAAAACCAAGAATACAGATGGCAAGAATATGTTTGTTCTATAACGATGTCTTTATATACGTAATCTTGGCTTGACAATGGTAATAGATATTTAATTTATATTGTTCGCACAATTCACGAAAGATACGAAGAGATAAATATATAAAAATTGCTTTATTTCCCCCTCTCAATGCTCTCACTATAATGGACATATAACGAATCAAAAGTGTGCGTGCAAAAGAGATGACAGGAAATTGACGCGTTACTGCAATTTAACGGAATTTCCTGCTGTTACCCTAGTTTCTCTACATTTCTCTACCGCGTTGGTTATTGTTGATGAAGCGATAATATCGGTTACAATGTATATTGTACTTGTGGATCATTGTCTCTTATGAACTAACTTTAAGTCTATTACTTAAATTGTTATTAATATAAGTACATACCAACAAAAAGCTGACCGTGTTAAGAAAATCCCTTTGTAGGCTTGATGGCATCTGTGTTTTATGTCACCACAATTGTTTATTTAATTCGATCAAAATATTGCTTTATACTGACGACATTAAAATATTGTTATATTTCTACGAATCCTCAATCAAGCTGAGCTCCTTGAAACATCTGAGCATGATTCAGAATATGATTCACACCGCGGCGAGCCGAATACAATTTTTGCGATTGTATTTGTCCGTAAACCTATCCCTGTTCGTTGACAATACTTCAAAATACATAATTTTCCTGTTCTATTTAGCTACTGACATAAGCTTCGATTCAAAAAATAATTGTATGTAAATCAAAATATTTATGACATGTTTTACTACTTTGGAATACAGTTAATTACACGATTTCAACTTAACAACCTCGTTATAGACCAGGGTTTTTAATTTTTTACAAGGAAAAAAATAGTAGTAGAATGAAACCCATTAGAAAAGGAGGGGAATATGATAAAAATGAAAGGAAAAATAAATTACGGTCGATCTGAGTTCGGGAAGTGGGAGGGGGTGGGCTTTTAAGGGGAGAAAATGGTTTATCTCGATTTGCGATGAAACTACAAGTCCTATGAAAAAAAGTTATATGGCAAAGTTGTAGGTAATAAAAAGATCTACAACTTTTAATTCACAAGTTTTTTACATAACCTCAAAACTTATGTGAAAAATTCAAATAACCAAGTTTTTTGTTTTTTTATTTATCTTTTTCAAAAATAATTATTTTTCTACGAAATTTGGTGAAAACTTGCCTTTTTATGTCCTTAATACACTGTGATTTACTTGATTGAAAATATTAATGTTTTCACCTTATTTTGACTTAATTACTAAAAAAATAGACTAATTTTCAATCGAAAATTCACGTGTCAAAATATTAGCTTTTTTATAAAAATCGGTGTGCCTTTTGTTCATTGAAATCTTTATTTTCTGATGGTTAAGAAAAATATATACATTACCATAGTAAATTTTCTCAGAAAATGCAAAACACCGAAACAAAATTTGTATCATTAGGTACAATTGCATCATAAAAATGTGATTTTTGCAATTTTTATTTCATATAATTGCTTATAATCCGACTTATTGCACATTATACAAACAGATTATTATATTATTATTATTATTATATAGTCTGAAAAGACAAAATCACATTTTTATGATGCAGTTGTACCTAATGATACAAATTTTTGTTTCGGTTTCGTGCATTTTCTGAGAATATTTACTATGGTAATGTATATATTTTTTTGAACTATCAGAAAATAGAGATTTCGACGAACAAAAAGCACACCGACTTTTATAAAAAAGCTAATATTTTGACACGTGAATTTTCGATTGAAAAATAGTCTATTTTTTATTAAATTAAGTCAAAATAAGGTGAAAACAATACCTAATATTTTCAATCAAGTAAATCACAGTGTATTAAGGACATAAATAGGCAAGTTTTCACCAAATTTCGTAGAAAAATAATTATTTTTGAAAAAGATAAATAAAAAAAACGAAAAACTTGGTTATTTGAATTTTTCACATAAGTTTTGAGGTTATGTAAAAAACTTGTGAATTAAAAGTTGTAGATCTTTTTATTACCTACAACTTTGCGATATAACTTTTTTTCATAGGACTTGTAGTTTCACCGCAAATCGAGATAAACCATTTTCTCCCCTTAAAAGCCCACCCCCTCCCACTTCCCGAACTCAGATCGACCGTAATTTATTTTTCCTTTCATTTTTATCATATTCCCCTCCTTTTCTAATGGGTTTCATTCTACTACTATTTTTTTCCTTTTTTGACCATTTTTGAAGCTAACTGCACTGGTCTACTATGTCTGTAATTAATTTTGAAGGTTCTGACTTGAGAAGGAAAAATAGGAACCCCTTATTACGTTTTAGATCACTCGCGTATGTCTGATACACAACTTGCCTATTTGCCACAAAACTTTAGACACATTTAGTAGCAATCTAATTCACTTGTGACTCAAAATAACTGAAATTTGAACAAGTAGACGCTCTATGTAACTTAACTAGACTAAGATAATATAAATAAAACGATTATCGTTTAAAAAGAAAATATCTTATCTGTAATCCTATAAGCTTTTAAGGGGAAAATATTGTCGATTATCCCATCTAATGGCGTCTACACACCAAAGCCGGCGGCCCGCCGGCACAGCCCGGCGGCCCAACCCGCCGGCCTTATTTTGTACCATGGTACAAAATAAGGCTGTTGGATATAACTTTTTTAACAACAGACAATAAGTTGTTGCATATTATAATTCAAAGAATGTTATTTTAATTATAAATCACACTTTTATAAAGTACCTATATTTATTAGAACAACAAGTTTTATCCAACAGGGATTGTCTGGACCTAGTTCTAGCCGGAGTGATATCGGATAGACCTAGTTTTATCCAACAGGGAATGGCTGGACCTAGTTGTAGCCGGCATGATGAAGGCTAGACCTAGTTTTACCCGAAAACAATCGGCTAATACTAGGTTTAACCAACAGCTAGTGGCTACACCTAGTTCTAGCCGGTTAGAACTAGGTGTAGCCGCACTTCGGGTATTAGCCGTAACATAATATAGGTATAGAAAAATTTGTGACGTTTTCTCTTTGTCCTTTGGACAAGCAACGAAGATGTCATTACATTCTCACAATTTGAGACCGTTTTTAGGCCGTACGTATACTATCTCCATTATCTAAGGACTCAAAATGCCACTCAATTGTAGACTGTTATAGTATAGATTGATAACAGTTTTCGTTGGAAAATCACTTAATCGCAAAATTACGTGGGTTGTTAACAAGAATACCGTTTGTTGACCTATTAAAAAGGTTATTAGATATACATTTTTGTACGTTATTATTTTGATGGATACATCTTTTAAAATTTGTTGGGACATTAAACGAATTTTACGTAATAATATTTTTTGCCTCATTGAGTCACCTTGAGTGAAAATATAAATTAGACTTTTAGAATAGAATATAAAAATATTTATTTGTGTAGGTACTAAAATTACAAATTGAATTTTAAAACTAGATAAGAACATACCTAATACACAAAAGGGTCGTCAGTAGAATTAAGGCCTAATCTGTCTCGTCAAGAGAGAAGCCCCTGTGCCTCATCAGTGGAAACGTAATTAGTGATGATGATGATGAATGTAATGTTGGTGGGTTTGTTTGTCTGTTACCTTTCTAGAGTCGTTCGTTGACATTGATTTTCTTTTCCAGTATTGGATGAGCTGCCTCGTCGTCGGCGTGTCCGGAATAACTTTCGCCTGCTTGAACATGTATTGGAAAAAAGGTGGGCCTTGAACTTTAGACTTATAAAAATATTGATACTTCACGTTACCTTTACCTTAATCCATAAAATCCAAAAATTCGTAAAATGTACTTGAGTAGGTATAAGATAAAACAACTAGCTCTGCCCGCGACTCCGTCCGCGTTAAATTATCTTTGTATGGACGCCACGTCTTATTACTGGAGCGAGAATTTAAAATAGCCTATCCTGTGTCCCAGACGTCTTAATGTATGTCAACCAAATTTCATCAAATTCGTATCATTGGTTTAAGAGTAACATTGATTAGATTACAAATAGGTCACCACTCAGCATGTAATGCAATGGATACTGCAGTAGTAGCCATTGCTGGTTTTGCTCTGTGGAAGCTATTTAGGCTCTATCGAAATGTCTTAATAAATATTCTTATACCGAAACGAATGTAATAGAAAATAAATAATTCTTATTCGAAACTGGTCTCGAATGCAGCCAAAGCGTAAAATTTACACATCAACATCTAGTGTCTTTTGTTTTAGTTTCTAATTATAACCTTTTTCGCAGGCCTGACGATAATATCCACTAGCGTATACGGAGGTGCCCTGATTGCAATGTCGTTCGATTACTATCTGGAGCGATGGGAGATGGTCAAGTGGGTAAGTCAATTAATAAATACAGTTGGTTAATTCAATCAGTAATCTCTAGCCCCGTGGTAGGCTCGAATCTTACTACGGGTGCTAGATTTCTGACATACTTAATGATTAACATACATAGAATTTTTTATTGTACATAAAGGACACCCAGAACACCCGTAACAAATATTTTTCGGACGGTAATCAAATCCGTAACCTCTTGCGTTCAAGGCGGACCTACGCCCGCTGCACCAGAGAGGTCGTCAAAATAAAAAAAAAACAACATAAATGCTTTCATCCGTTTCGACTTCTGTCATTAAAGTAATTCTAGTGATTCATTAAAGTAATCACATCCGGCTGGGTATTATAAGATTCCTACGCTTTTTATTGGTGGCTTACTTTCTTTTTTTTCCGAGGTAAGAAATCTAATCGTAACACGCCTAGTGTAGTCAAGCCCATAGCCTTATTGCATCCCTAACTTGAAAACTTAAGTACAGAATTGTTAGTCTTTTATTTATCGGTCATGTAGTAAGTTAGTTGGTTTTCAGAGATATTGTGTTTATAGGCTCAATATATGATACTGAAAAAGAGACGATTTTTTTTTCTGTATATAATGTATGTTCCTCTATAACTCTCTCAATGATCCGAATTTGATGAAATTTGGTAGATAATCATTTAAACGTATGGGACACAGGATAGGCGATTTAAATTCTTGCTCCAGATAAATGTAAATTATAAAAACTTAACGAAGGTTACTTAAATTATAAACTACAGTTTTAACCTTCAGTTTTAACAAACGTAATGGAACTTAAACTACGCCAATTATCTTTAATGTTATAGCGTAATTCGTACTTAATGAGAATAATGAGTAATTTCAGTAATAAGGATTAATTTTGATACGAACTATTAACTTGCTGTTTCGTTAATGCTAACGTAAGCAAATTGACATTGACTTAGTTTGTCTCACTCACGTGCAAAAATGTGCATATATTTTCTATTTAAATAAATAAAATGTCTGAAACATTAATTTACAGAATATTTCACTACCGCTATACCTAAGTATTAACTTAACCTTTAAATATAATTATATCTATGACGTCATAGAAAAGAGCAAAGAAGTTCATAATATTTTCTAACAATCAGAGGGCCTTTTTTTAAATCCAACTCTGCTCTAGTTATAAAATACATAAATAAAGTGGACAGAACATAAATAAACAATCCTGAAATTACGAACAGAATCAAATTAAATAAACATTCGAAACCGAAAAGCGATCTGCGATTTCTCATCGATTATTAATTACGGCAAATCTGTGAAAATAAATGTTTTCTTTTGAAAAAAAAAGAAACAGTTCTGGGAAATATGAACGAACAGTTTATTTGCATATTGTTTTCCTTCATTACAAGTGATTTTTTTGATCGAGTGCCTTTCATGCCAAAGATAGAATTACTTCCATTATAGTGATAACAACTCCGTAATCTTTATTATATATGTATATTTAAAAGAAAGTCGCGTAAGTTACACTATTTATTTGGCTGAATCTATTTGGCAATAATATAATGAAACTGTATACAAATATCAGTATATGTATATCAGCTCGATATTGTTAATTATTTCGACCAGTCTATGCTCCATAAAACACAAATTGTTATTTCATAATTTCCGTAAGTAGTCTCATTTTGTTCAAGCATAAGTAACGAAATAATTCCTGCAATTACAGAGTACTCTAGATAAGATCATATATTTTTGTTTATGTATTGTTGTCACACACCTTGTTAATCTTTTTAAACCTTTACTTAACTTTTAATTTTGAACATGACATGAAACTATAACTTGTACTTATTCAAAGACCAGCCCGCTTACCAGGAGGATTCCTCTTCTTGGTTTATGGCTTGCGTTTATGGTTAAAACAATTAGGCCATTGTCCAAGTGCTAGTGCTAGTTAAGTATGACGTAGATGATATATTCCGCCCTCGGGATCGCCCGCGTTAAAATATTTCTCCGCTGTAAAATGTCCTTCTCCTAAATCTGTAAATGTCCTGGTTCTAAGCTTTTTTTCCACCAGCCATTTTCCATCTACAGCCATATTAATTCAACCGTTCTTGAGTTATAAATAGTGTAACAAACACGATTTTCTAAATATATTCAATAACGGTAACGGCCTAGGCTTAGGCCGTTACCTAAGCGCCAATAAGTATAATCTCTAGACATTCGCGGAATCAATTAATTCATATTTTTATTCTAAGATATTGAAGCGTAGGTGAAAAATGTGTAGGTGTGAAAAAAGAAGACTAAATATTTTTCTGGGACAAGTAAAGGAATCTCATTATTTTGTCGGAGAGTGAAGCCTTTACATAAGCTACCCTTATTCGATATTGATTTATTATTAACCTTTAAGCGTCTGTTCTCTGAAGGTGGATAATTCTTTAAAATTTAGCGCTCTTAGTGATATTAGGATTACAAGTAGGATTACACAACAAGCCTGTTTATCAGGCTTGTTCGGGGTATCGTAATTAATTGATCTTATATCTTGTAGGTATAAATTTGTAAACTTGTACATTAAAAATTGGTATCGATTGATTGTAAATATTGTTTAACTTTAAAATAAACTAAGTATGCCTGCACGAATAAATGTTTGCATAAAATCTATAATCCCTTGCGATTTGAAAGAGCCGCGTTATATCATTAAATGAAATTAAACGCGTTGCGTTGCAGATTGTTACATAATTTACGATAAATAAAAATATTCTTTTAGTTCAACTGAAACTGTTTTGTAAAAACAAGGTTCAAGCAACCCATCAAAATGTTTCTTAAAAATATTCTGAAAAGATTTCTTTGTGAGCGCTCTTTCTTGTTTGTTCACATCGCAGAAATCGTGTTTCCAATTTAAATCAAATTTGTAATATTATATAAATTTTGATAGACATGTTCAACTTTCGCCAACACATGAATATTAAAGTTCCCAAACTTTGAAATTTCTAAGCGAACAATTTGCGAAGTCTCTGAGATATATTGAAAATAGCTTGTAGCGACAGTTTTATAACTTTGTAGTTGGATTTCTGAAATGGGTAAATTTCCTAGTTCGTGTTAAAATGAAAACTTCATAAAGAACGGCATCATCATCATCATTCCAACCATCGGACGTCCACTGCTGGACATATAACTCCCTTAATGGTTATTGCGGTTTGATGCAGTTTGCATCCATCGTGCAACTTTGACAAGATCTTCTGTCGATCTCGTTGGTGGACGTTTGCTGATCCGTAGTTTCCACTCGAGAACTTTTCGACCCCATCGTTGGTTGTGTAGGTGACCCGCGTTCTTTTGGGTAGGTATCTCCTCATTTCAGATTCGATCACGTAGAGGAACCCCGAGCATATCCCTCTTCATAGCTCTTTGAGCGACGCTGAGCTTTTGGGAAACATGCAACAAATAAACCATCTAAATCTATTCTTTTAAACTCTACCATTCCCAAAATTGTGTAAAAGTGTTAAAACTGGTCTCATAAAACTTTTTTAATTGAAGGTTGTCGCTCATTAGTTAATTTTCTTTAATATCTGTATCATTCCCAAAATTGTGTAAAAGTGCTAAAACTGGTCTCTATAAAACTATTTTAATTGAAGGTTGTTGCTCATAGGCAAATTTTCTTTAAAATCTCTACCATTCCCAAAGTCGTGTAAAAGTGTTTAAACTGGTATCAAAAAACTATTTTAATTGAAATCTCTACCATTCCCATAGTTGTGTAAAAGTGTTAAAACTGGTGTAATGATTGTTGCTCATAAGCAAATTTATGTTAAAGTCACGCGAATCAACATGATCAATTAATTACAGGTGTACGAGCGTGTGAAGCTGGAGCCGACTGTCGCGTTGCCGTGCCCCCTGTCCTGGGTCAGCCTGGCCGTGTGGCCGATCACGACGCTGTTGGGCATCGGCATACAATGGGGCATCACTGGCACCGGCATCCGTCATGAGCAGAGTGAGTGATTACAGGAATAACAAATAAATAAATAATGCTGGACAATTCACACAGCAACATCTAGCCCCGTGACTCTAACACCCATATTCTTAGTCGTTTCCTCCAGACTCGACTCAACCTCACTTCGTATTCTCAGTTGACAAAAACGTCCTCCACTTGATTTTTTCGGCTCACCTCAAGTTCGAGGCAAGGTGGGAACTGTCAAACGTAAGGTACCTCATAACCAACCTTGAAAATCCCTCAAGACCACTCAAGACGATCAACGCTTGTTTATTTTTGAGTGGAGAAATATTATGAGGAAACGACTAAGAATATGGGTGTTAGCTTGTGTTACGGGTGCTAGATTTCTGATATATTATACTTAATAGAATATACATACATCGATAGATATTTTTTTATTATACATATATAACACTCAGACAAATGAGAATTAGAAGACGTCAGGAAAAACCCTTGCCATTTCCTGTTTTTGTTGTTTATAGTTCGCTAAAAAGAACTTAGTCATCCAACAGGAATGTGTTGTTTGAAATTTGTAAAGTTGGGTCCGACATGTACATTCTCTATGTACTCAGTCTCCAGTTTGCCATTATTTGAACCGGTATGTTATTAGAAAAAAATATAACCTCCTAATTATTTTCTATCAAAAGGTCTGGCAGAGACGAAGCGTCGCTCTAAAGCTGCTATGCCACTCACGCGAGAGCAGAAGAACTTAATGCGCCAACGGAAATACAGATATCTGTACCAAGTTCGAACGGCGCATGGAGATGTTATATCTCAGGTATGTAATAAGGCTTTTGACGAAATAACTGGAAGTCCTGAACTTTATGACTGAGCCCACAAAACAAATTTAAATATGTTAAACGACCACTGTACATAATAGAAAAATAATCAACCGTATATTTCAGCAAACGAGCGCTGAGTCTATTATATTTATAAGAAAATAAATACTTCATGAACGTAATCTTAGAGTTGGATCTTACATGAACATAGAAATCTCAACATCGTGACCGTTCTCCTAATAGGTTCCTAAATGAGATAGAGATAAACCGTTTTTAAAATGAACGCCCCTGTACCGCGGTTACACGTACATGCAAAAAGGTGTATAGATACAAACACACATAAATTGATCTTTGTCATTGGATGTTCATTAACGTATAAGCAAACGGTATCATTATGAAAGACAGATGAGCCAATGTTTTCAGTGAAGTTGTAGCACGCACACAAGTATAGTGATGCAATAAGTATTTCGTGTGAGAACACGTTGAAATTATCACGGTTTGTGGAGGGGAGTTCATTTTAAAAATGGTTTATCTCTACTATAGTGCATGGTTGTAATTTCCAGTCATACGTACAAGCACTGCAACAGAAGCACGCCAACCATGACCCTTGGAGCTCCGGGGCCGGCGAATGTAGCACCCTCCAGAGCGACTCCACGCACCTTACCGTGCTCGCCTCCGACCTGCCGCAACACGACTCCGACTCCATGATGCAGATACGAGTCTGCCATTGAGACAGGTACTAATCCAGAGGAGAGAAAAATCCAGAGGTGCTTGGGTTTGAACCCACGATCCTTATCATTCTACACTATCTTTTGACGTGACAACGTCTTATAATTCGATAGAGCCGGCTGCACGCACGAAAAATCATGACTCATGCGGCGTTACCTCGCTCTGAGGCGTTCTATGTAAGGCTTGAAGTGCAAGCGAGAGCGCGGAACGAGCGACAAAGAAGCACAATCGGCTTTTGCGTTCGGCAGCGTTCGACATCCGTCTCTCTCCTACTCGAGTGAGCGATGCGTCTGCGTGCATGGACAGCTGCTATACTTTTGAAAAATGCTACCATTCCATCAGTATTTTCTTAAGACGTTGTCACGTTCAACTATCGTCAGTAAACCGACTTTACAGACATCCAATTTTTTTTTGTTGGCTAATAAATCGTTAATGAACATTTTCTTTTATCTTTCCAGATGTGACCCCAGAACGTCGAGTAAGCAGTATTACTTAGAATATTAAAACTATAACCCAGCTTGTTGAATTGCACCTCTCAATATTACTAATAGTGTCAGTTGTAAATATGATCACGTCCATATTATTCTGATTTGAATCGGGGTACGTTATACGCATTAGTAATTAAGAATACGTAGTATGAAGTAATTAAGAAATTACTTCATACCACGTAGGGTCATGAGGGTTTTACATTATTCAGCGCCGTGCACTCGTGTCAGTTAGAATTGTTAAGAACGCATGTTATACGTATTTTCGACCCGTGCTATAAATGCTCCGGATTTCGTGCTATCCTTACTGTCTATAGACAATATAACTTAGTTACACATTCATAAAATCTTGGCAGCTAGAACAACTATATTAATTAAGTAAGGATTAGTGTTGGGAATGAAGTGTCATCTACAAAGCCCATCTCTTGTATAAGTATCTCAATAAGGCGCTCATTAAGTAAATAAGATTTGCCAACTAAGTATCATCATCACTGCCGATGAAGCCAATAATCTTGTTAATTTATAATATAAACTATACAATTTTATATGTTTTATCTCATAATTTAACGCGTAACAGTTTAACGATAAATATTTTTAAAAATTTACGCTTTTCTGTATATAAAACGAACATCCGGCCATTATATAACATTAAATTATACTATTATTGACGATCTCTGTTGAGAGGATAAATGATTAATTTATACTAAATTAATCAATTATTGTATTATTAAGTGAAATCGTATTTTATTATTTGTTTACAGAATCGAAACCTCAATTCAAGGTTGTTTAAGTATAAAACTGCGTATAAATACTCTAGTTAAGCCAAAGTTTTACTGCTAAAGGTCAAATCACACATATTCGGCACGTACTAACATTTTTTTATTTAACTATAAACTGACAAATAGGCAGTCTAATACATGTTATGTTTATAAAGTCACTCATTCTATGGAGTATATTCTAGATTTTTGTAAAAAATATGGAATAACCTGATGAATAATGATGTGATTCAATCTTGCACCGTTTTAAAGTATTCAATAAGTAAAAAGTATACATTAAAACTCAATAGACATCATTATGACTACATAACATTATCGCTTTTGTTAACTTATCATAAGGCGGGCTCAAATACTCTGATTTAATTATTAATGTATTTGTATATCTGTGCCGTATAAGTAAGCGTTGACCTTTAGCTACACATTCTTTTTTACATTCCATTTCTCATCATGATTTAGATTTAGCGACGTCCAAATACAAGTTTGTATAATATACTATATGTATAACTAGGTATGCAGCCACCAACTTTTAAAGTTTCACTCGTCCAAACTATACACGAGTGGGTCTTTTTATTTTCACTCGTCAGTGTAGATGACGGAGTGTTACTGAGCAGAAATGACTCTTTTAGAGGTATAAGTGCATGATAATTAGGTATCTTAGATGTCTTATTTTTTTGTTAATTAAGTAATCATGCACGATTATAAAAATCATTCTAAATTGTTCTAAAAATCACAGTCTCTTGTAAAGAGATAGTAGATCTAAGATTAAGACTCTCAAGAAAACGCGCGAATTGAGTTTATTTGGGTAAAATTGTGATTAAAATGATTAACCTCTTGTGATATATTTTTTATCTAATGCACCAAAGTTTTTTTAACATTATTTTGTTTGTAAGCTTTTATTGTGGGATTTTGTTATTTTTTATAGTAAAATAAAAATTGATTTATATTTTAACACAATCGTTATTTTGTTTGAAATATTTCAGTGGAATTCTTAATTTATTAGTGGTATACAGCCTGATGTGTAAAAGCGGGCTCCTGGCTTTGGTGTGAAAGTATTTGAATAATTAGACAATATTTGTGGATTGCTAAGACCAATATTTGCGATGTAAACAGAACAGAAAGCAAAATGTGGTAGTAGTTAGTTGCCTAATGTAATGGGGCCCTAAATTTCGTAATTCAACTGTGTTTAGATATGTATATAACTTATTTTCTATGTCATACGTATAGTGTAAGCTCAATCTAGTCTTAAAGATTTCCCTTTATATTATTTTGGGTCATAAACTTGAGTTTTTATTTGTTTAAATAATTTTCTAAGCGACATACTACACAAAAAAAACGTTATGTGTAGAACTTATCGCACAAATTTATAAATGTCAATTATTTTATTAGTTATTGTTCATTTTATATTCTATTTAAATATACTAGTAAGAAATATAATTCTTATAATTATATTCTGATTACTATACATTTATTTTATCATTATTTTACATTTATCTAGATCGTAATTATATTTGACTGAATTTACTTTACCTTCGCATTTACCTACTTTCTTTTATGTTATTTTATTATAAATTGCCGAAAATTAGGTTTATTATATAGGTATAATTCAGGAAATCATAGGTTAGTTTATACAAATAGTTCGTAAATATTACAAACTGTGGGTCTATACACATATAATAAACCATACATGTAGGTATCTGTAAAATAATTTTCATTATGCTCATTTGACTTTTAATTCAAATGACCATCCGTGAAATTTCTACAAATATTACCAATTTAGAAAGAATAGATTCCGGTCTAAGTGCACTTTTACGGCTTTGGACGATTCTAATATATGTGCATAGACCTTTATTTGATATCGTATTATTCTCTAAGACCGAATTTTAAATCAATGATACCGATGCCACCATTATGATAACAAGCAAAAAGAGGTTTCTTAGATTATAACTTCAGTTGTAATTCAACCGTATTCAATATAAAATTAAATGTCAATAGTTATTAACAGTAGAACTTGTTATTGTAGTATTGTCAGCACATTTAAAATCTCAAATTATACATCTTATTGTCTGTATTATTGAATAAACGATTTCAGTATCGAACTGTGTTGTTTTATTATAATAGCGACCTGATTACCCCACCATCATCATAATTTCCCTAACAAACAGGAAATTGGTGAAAATCTACTTCTATTGTGGTAAGTAAAATAAAATAAAAATGCTTAAATTTTTTCACATAAACAACACTTTGGTTTTATTAACATTAAAATATGTAATAATTTACAAATTAAGTGATATAAAATAATTACATTTATGTTACACATATTCATAATATTTGATATAACAGTCTACTTTAAGCATATTTTGATATTATTTAACACTGAATATAAAATATACGATTTCAATAATATTAAGTCAGGTTTTTATTGAAACCCATAGAAAAATATACGATTATTATTATCATCACAAAATAATAAAGTAAAATATATTTAGATCGAAACATGATTAAGATCACCTATAGCTAGTACAATAGGTAAAAAATTATACCCACAAGGTATATTTTTGCCACAGGATACTTGGAAGTAATCTGCCCTTGTTATACCGGCTTAAAAATTCTGACTCTATTACAGAAACTGTACCATAACTCTTGTTTTTAACTTGAAAATTCATGTGCCCCCTTAACACTCGCTATTCGCTTGCTCAACACTTTGTCCGAGAACGAGGTAGATGTATTCCACCACACTTTGCCGAAATTCATGGACTTTTCTAGTTCTTGAAAACTTATAGTTTGTTATGGATATAGCGCATTGGTAATTTTACTGTAATGTTATATTCTGTATGTAATATTAAATAAATAAATAAATGTACACATATGTACTAAATTCAGTAGTGACATGACTAACTACTACAGAAGGCGTATAACCTAATAGGCACACCTGCACTTGATACTGCCTGGGGCATTAAATAAATAAAAAAATATTGCTGGACAATTCACAAAGTAACATCTAGCCCCAAGGAACCTAAGCTCGAAGCTTTCGTTACGGGTGCTAGTTTTCTTACATACTTAATATACAATACATAATAGTTATTTTGAATAACACCCAGATACCCGGAACAATTATTTGCAGATCGTATTTTTTTTTGTCCCGATGTCGTTGAATTATTAAAGATAATATCATTCAAGACATGCGTCTAACCAAGAAAAGTAATGCGTTAGTTATTATTGTAATATTTCCTGATTGTAATTGACGTAACAAATAAATAATAACAAATCTACGATGTACTTCTTTTCGATAAGTTGATAAATACTATTATCATTTTACCCTATGTTCGAAGAAACTATGTTCAAATAAATATAAAGGTAATATTTTACTCAATGTTAATGTTAAATTGCCATGTGTAATAAATCTACTTTTAGGCCTATTCCACTGTCACTCTTAAAGTCTTTCGAAGGAATATTTAAACTTCTCTTCTAGGACAATTATCTATATACAAGTGGTGATTTCTTCAACGTACGAAGACGGGAAAATTCCATAGCACCCGTTTAGATCACCGAGCCACCAGCCATCTTCTTGTTTCTCTTGAATATTTATAATGTCACCTGCAAAATTTTATCATTTTAATATAAAGTACCTAATAACGGATGTATGTATTTGATATGTAGAAAACTCTTGACATCTTAGTTACGCAATATAATCAGTATGATTTACATTACTGATATATTATTAGATTATTGATTTACAAACAATTAATTGTGGCGATTAGTGTGCTCGTAATTCACTCTCATAATTTAATCTCGTGTCCTTCGAACGTTTCAAAGTTCTTAGAACATGCCATTTTTATCACGATGTTTGCCGTGACCGTTAGAGCACATGTTTCTAAAGGCCAAGTCCAAATATTCAAATGTCTAATTTTTGTTGTATTCTTACCGGGAGAAAGCGTGAGTTCATCATTGAGCCTAGCTTCGTATGTATACAGCGCGCGGCACTTGCCGATGCAAGGTCCGGGCACGGTGCCATTGCTGGAGCCGTTCTTCATGAGTTCCGTGAGGTCGGCCGAACTGCCCCCGCTGTGCGACGAGAACTCATCTGCAAAGTTTTACAATTATTTTAAACATCATCTTATAGTAGAGTCTCAGATCAACTCATAGTAGTGCAAATAGATACGGGCGTTCTCAATATAACTTGATAAGTCTTAAGAGATTTACACCAATATTCTTAGTCGTTTCCTCCAGACTCGACTCAACCTCACTTGAGCAAATTCGTATTCAAAAATTGATTTTTTCGTCTCACCTCAAGTTCGAGGCAAGGTGGGAACTGTCAAACGTAAGGTACCTCATAACCAACCTTGAATTTCCCTCAAGACCACTCAAGACGATCAACGCTTGTTTGTGTTTGAGTGGAGGAATATTATGAGGAAACGACTAAGAATATGGGTGTTAGTGTTATCCCCAGGCGGTTGGTGATCGTTGTATGTTGGTACAGTATTTTCACAGAATGGTGCTGCTGTATATTTATCTTCTGGTTTTGCAAAATGTCATATAGGCATCAAATGTATTTGGAACGAAGTGGATCTAGATAGAAAACTTTCGATATAAAACACTACGATCTTTATATATATGTATTCTATTAATTTAACACATTGAATGCCCACGCTCGGCGCCGCGATACATCGCTCGTGGCACAACCTGGCTACTGCAAGCAGTTAGAGATAGAGCAAGATAGAGTTACGTATACCAGATATCTAGTACACAAGCTCTAGCTTACCATTGGGCTAGATGTTACTGTGTTAATTGTACAGCACTATTCATATTTGTCTTAGGTCACACGGCAAGTGTCTTGTGTATGAGGGTAGTATAAGTTTACCGCTGTCGCTGTCTGGTTGGTTGGAGAGTCCGTCGGCCGCGGTGCGCTCGCCCCAGTCGAGCGGGCTGTCGGCCGGCGGCGCCGCGCCGAGGCTGTTCGTCGTCAGCAGCGGCGGCGTCGTGTTACGGCTTATTGGGGTCACTGGAATATAAAGCCTTTATTCAGACACATACAATGTTTCACTTAAAATTATGAATTACTTATGGCTCTGTTGAGTCGACATCGATCGGTCTATTTGCCAATGGTTGGCAAGGGCCACTGGAATACACATCAATTATTACGTTTCAACTGCTGGAACAAAGGGACTTCTCTGTTGACGTGAGTGATTAGACCTTTATTCACCACGTTGCGGGTTGGACAAAGTCATAAGTCCCTTACCTTTAAAAAGTTTGACTTCACCGTTAGATCACATGATTTGAAAACGCAGATACATTTTAAATAAAAGAAATAGCATTTACGATTCTTCTGCTGGGGCACAGGGAGTTCTTTCTTGACGAAATTAGTCCGGCTTACAACTTCTGGGTTGGTGATTATCACATGTCATGTCCTCGTCATGTCTTCAAAGATTTCAAAACATGCCGGTTTCCTCACGATATTTGCGTGACGGGGTTTGCATCCACGTCCATCGGAATGAAAGTCTATGTGCTAGCACATAACCAACGCGACTTCTTTTAAATACCTTCTTGAATATTTGACCTAGCTCTTGGATTATGACATAAATACTGACCTGGTGCGCTCTTATGTTCATTCCTCCTGAAGGAGAGATGCTCTATCCTCAGCTTACTGGAGGCGCGGCTCATTATCGAGTCTCTTCTCTCTCTTTCCTCTCCTCCGTTGATGCTTTTACTGAGCGCTGTGAAGTTGGGTTGGAGGTTCTTGTTCACTTCTGTTTGGTAGTCTGTTTGCAGGTATGGCGGAACCTGAAAGAAACATGTCATATGGCGTAAATATATAAACTAAGAGATAAATCTTGAAATAATAGGATAAACCTGCGCTGTTTTTAATATTTTTCTGTTGTAAAAAGTATATTATGTCCTTTTCCTGGTTTAAAGCTACCTCTCCACCAATTCTCAGACAAATCAGTTCAGCCGTTTTTAAGTTATAAATAGTCTAAATAACACGACTTTCTTTTATAATTAAAGATATCAGAAATCTAGCACCCGTAACACAAGCTTCGAGCTTACACACGGTGCTAGATGTCGCTGTGTAAAAATTGTCCAGCAATATTTATTTATTTATTTATTAATTTTATCACTAAAACAGTGTAGTTACCTTTAATATGCTCTGCTGCAGACCCTGCTTGTCCCTCACCACCTGTATGTGCGCGGCGAGCGGGTTGGGGGGGGCGGTGCGCGAGTCCAGCTCGCTCAGGCTCACCGTAATCTTGTACCGCAACGCTTCTAGATATGTTAGCATGCTTTTCATCTGCAAGGGAGAGTAAGAGATGAACCTTATTTATAATTCACTAGCTTTCCGACCTACGGCTTCTCCCGCGTTTTACACTTTCCCGCAATTTTCTTTGCTATAAACCTCACGGAGCCCGAGACCTTTCCAACGAATGCAAAACCGTGGAAATCGGTTCGTGCTTTCTGGAGTTATAGCGTCAGGAAGGAAAACCCGACTTTTTTTATGTAGTTGAAGATAATTAGTTTATTAAGTCTTCGTCGTAGTGCATACATAGCCCAAGGTACCGATTGTTCTAACAGACTTGAAATTTTTAGGGTTTGAAGGAAGACGTGTGTGCAAAAGGAATATGAAAACACAGCCTACTTAACTGGTATTTCATGCAGAATAGAAACATTTCATGAACAAGCTTTGAGCTTTCCACGATGTTTCTGTGTGAATATTTATTTTCATTTATTTTGGGTTTGAAGGTCTTGACACAAAAGTACGAAAAAGGAGTTTTAAAAACTATTGTAAAGTAGTTATAAAGTCACATGGACAAGTTGGTATACCTATTATAGATACCTACATATTAAGAGCGCCTCTGTCTTAAAGTTCAGTGAACTGTCTTAAATTGGATGTCTTATTGCAATGACAGTTAATCTACTGTCTCCATATTAGACTAAGAGCCCGTGATGGCCAGACCTTCCTTTAATTCACAAGCGTGAAAATTCTTTCATGTGTATGTCTAACACAGGTAAGAATAACCCCCAAACATGAAACCTGGATCGTGGTTCCTTTGGGAGATAACAGGTAAAAAGTTGTTATCATGTTTGGGGGTTATTCTTACCTGTGTTAGACATACACATGAAAGAATTTTCACGCTTGTGAATTAAAGGAAGGTCTGGCCATCACGGGCTCTTAGTATATATCCATAAGGCCACGATTTCACTCTATTCCGCTCTAGATTTATATTAGCTACCTTACTGTTGTATATCTTATGGCTGAAATATATATGATTAATATTTACATGGTACAATTTATCAGCCACATTCTGCTGCGAGTCATCGGCGCCAAAGGTGGGCGTCTGTTTGATCGCAACGGACAGTTTCTCAAGACCATTCAGGGATTTTCGCTCGCGCACGTCGTCCTGGTTAATTAGCTGAAGGATCTTCATTAGAGCCTGAAAAGAAATCACAATACTGTTTGGAAATTGTCTTTAAAGTATGACATCAGTGTAATAAACCATTATCACGCCCTCTAATTGGCTCTGGTATATTCAGTACGTCACGGCCTTTATTATAAGTACAACATTCATAAAATGTGCAATGGCTTAAATAATCAAAAAACATTATTAATTTTCGCATGGCAAGTTATTAGACCTAAAAGGTGAGAAGTTTAAAATTCAGTTCCGTTCAGGCGAACACCGTCGTCAATTAAGCAGTCAGAAACTACTGCTGGACATAAGCCCGCCTTAAAGATTTCCAGTAATTTCGATTGGAAGAAGGCTGCCAAGCCTAATCCACCTAGCCAGAACTTTCACCAGATCAGCTGTTCGTCGTGTTAGCGATCACGAAGCGACATATTAACACCGATGCGTCTTCTCTTGCCCGTAACGTTACTTGATTACAAAACTCAAGGAAACTTTACACGCAACCTCATCTAATTTATTGTCCTTGCATTAATGATACTATTTTAGGCCTGTACCAAACGGCATCCTCTGGACAAATACCTATAGACAAAATTAATATTGCATTGCTGTTAAGATACGTTATAATTCGCAAGTTCAACATTTATCATAGAGAAACATGAAATATTAAAAATAAATAAAGAGTCGCAGTGCGTAGGAAACAATAGAAACAAAGCGTAGTCAAAGTTAAACCGAGGTTTTAATACCTATACCTATAGTAAAGAACAAAAGTTTTTTTAATTCTACATTTTAAGGGGCTGCCAGCCCCGTAATACAAACACAAACTTCAACCTAACTTAGAATATCAAACACCATCGTGTATGTGTCGTGTAAGACCTTAGCAGCCTCACACAATGGATTGGATAACTGACAGTGCATTAGGTAAACCAAACTCAGCGAGAAGTACAAAAGTTAATACTAAATCAAGTTGATAAAAGTTGTGAATTAGAAGCAGAGATGTCAGGCTCTCGGTAATTTAGTGTCTTGCTGTCGATTTGAAGGTCTAGTATCAGTAGTCCGATAATTTAGTCTGATGATCGGACTGTTGAATACTTTTAAGTATCAGTAGTCCGATGATTCTGATCAAATACTACTTTTTGTCCGATAGTAAAAAAAATGGACTTTCTCAAAAAGAAAAGAAATGTTCCTAACTTGATAACTTCAGTTATTTTTTTCCCAACATGCTTTTGAACTCTGACTATTAGTACATATACAGACCTGTTTCCTCCTGTCACGGTTCATGGCCAGCGTGGAGTGTTCGCAGTAGAAGTCTGGCAGCAGCTGCTCGCTCGCGCCGGTGCCTGCCGACCGCACGCCCTTCACCACGAGCATGTCTACGGCCGCGTTCGCGTTACCGATCGGCTTCACTAGCTGGTTTATTGCCTAAAACATACAAATCATTATAAGAAGGATCCGTAGGAGATCGCGGGTCACCGACATAGCCCAACGGATTAGCTCTTTGAAGTGGCTATGGGCAGGCCATGTAGCGAGGAGAACAGATGGCCGATGGGGCCGAAAAGTCCTCGAGTGGAGACTACGGATCGGAAAACGCAGCGTTGGGCGTCCACCAATAATAATAAGGTGGACCGATAATTTGGTGAAGGCGGTTGGCTCGGGGTGGATGCAGGCCGCGAGCGACCGTAATGACTGGAAGTCATATAGGGAGGCCTTCGTCCAGCAGTGGACGTCCAATGGCTGAGATGATGATGATGATTATAAGAAGACCTCTGTGGCGCAGTGGGCGAAGGTCCGCCTGCAACGCAAGAGGTTTTGGGTTCGATTCCCGCCTCGGAACAAAAATGTGTACGATCTGCAGATATTTGTTTCGGGTGTTGGGTGTTCTATAATATGTATAATAAAAATATATATCTGTGTACAGAACCTACTGCGGCAACTGGCCTGGCAAGCGTGTTATACCAAATCACCACGACTTATAAGATGGGTTGTTTGATGAATCTTTACCTCAGCAAGTTGCGGCGGCATCGCGGACGTGAGCCTCAGATAGCAATCGGCCGCAGTCTTCAGTTGCATCAGCCGTTCTTCTTCCAAGGCCTCCAGCATTCCTGCTCCTTTCACCACGCACGTCTCCCATTCCAACCTGAATATTTATTTATTAGAATGAAACTTAAACCTTCTGCTTCTTGTTGAAGAAAGTTTTCAACCCCGATAGTCAAGTGTAATATTATATCTACTTGCTATTTGGCCTTCCCAGTAATTTAATAAAGCTTATCAACGCTGCCTAACTGAGCTAGATTTGACGATTGATCAATACATAGTAGAAAACAATGTGATTTCCGCTGTGTCTGTCTCTATACATGCCTCAATTATTAAAACATTTAGGGATGAATTATATTAGACCGGGGCGGGGCCGGACCGGGCCGTGACCGTGGCCAGTTTCTATACACCGGCCCGGACGGGACACGGATCATACACGGTGTAATATAAACTGGTTCATATAAAATGTACCGGTCGGGCCACGGTCACGGCCCGGCCCGGCCCCGCCCCAGTCTAATATCATTCATCCCTTAATCTACCTATGAATATTATTTCACTTAAAATGTGTAAAGCACCTACCTCGCTCTCTCCGCCTGCACACACACATTGTAATACTCTACTTCTGTCTTCTTCACAGCTTCTTCTGTCTTCCTTTTCTTCACCTGAAGCTTCGCTGCGTCTCTTTCACTCGTGGGTCCGATGCGTTCCGCTCTAGCAGCGCTTAGTATCGAGTGCGAGTGAGGCAGGTGACCCATACTTGAGCTACGTGACATTCGACTGAAAATAAATGACGATAAGGTTTACAATCGCATTGATTAGTAACTAAACAATTCCGCAATAAAAAATCGCTTCATTCGCTTTGCAATTCGCAGTGCATTGAAGGGCCCTTGAAACATAATCATTTTTTGGTTTTTATAACGTGATTATGGGTGCAGGATTTTAACTAACCAATAAACACCTGAAATTTTAGTCCATGATCTAATTTACATTACATTACATAATATAGTATTTACAGTTACTAACACCTATAATTTCAGGAAATCGATGACTAAGAACATTTGGATTTATCCCGTTAACCTCCATTTCCCGTTTAAAGGTATAGTTTGTCCTGCGTTAACATCCTACTCAATTTCTGCACTACCTTTGGTAGAGGGTTACTATTAATTAGCACGAGAGCTTTTAAACGGATGTTTAAAGCTTTTAAATAAAACATAATTATGTATTCCATCAGTGACCGTTCTCACGACAGCGTTTTTAAAACACGACTCCCACAAAAGCACAGAAAAAAGGTTTTTATTCTGTACATACGCATCGCTTTATTAACTCTCATGCGAATAAGGGCTGAAGGTTAAAATCCTAAAATAACCTATTACTTCATTAGATTTACAAATGCCAGTCACGATCGCCAAAAATAAAAGAAGTAGATTTTACAAATTAATTGACAGTTGGAGTTAAATGTCACCTATTGTCCAATGAAGCGTCTTGTAGTTTCTCGTTTTCTCTGGCGGCCGCGTGTGAATGTTTCTTGTTCTTGGCCTCGGCAGTCCTCCATTCAGTTAGAGTCCGAGAAGTCTTCTCCACGTTTCCCTCAATCTGTTTGAACAAATACGTTAATATTTAAAATAAAGATTTTTCTCCTATAGTCTTTAAATACTAGGTTTCGGTAATTTGACGACCTCTGTGGCACAGCGGGCGAAGATTAGATTCCCGCCTCGGAACAAAAATTTGGACGATCTGCAAATATTTGTTCCGAGTCTGGGTGAAATATAATAATATATATCGTCATCATCATTTTCAGCCCGTATCGGCCCACTGCTGGGCACAGGCCTCCTCCAATTGGGCAATAATAATATAAGCATATGTATAAAAAATATCTATCTATGTATGTATATTATAATTTTTTAGATTTATGATATACTTAATATATCAGAAATCTAGCACCCGTAACACAAGCTTAGAGCTTATGTTCATGTTGGGTAGAGGTCCCAGTAGAGTACAAAGAGAAGTAAGTATAGTAGGTACGTACCTTTTTCCTAAGTTTCATTTGGCTGTCGATGACATTCTTCATCGGTTTCACAAGCTCGTCCGCAAGAGATACCGAGTAGTTTCTGAAAAACAAACCAAATGAAAATACAACGTGAAAACGAAGAATTATTGTTCCGCCGCTATAACAGTGCGTTCCTGACACATGACAGTTTGACACGTTAGTGATGGGCACAACATAATGAGTTCGTAACCGTTCTTCCAAAATGAACCGCCGCGTTATTTTTAGGATTATTTTCGTTTTAAATTGGCGGAATAATTTAAAAATTATTTTTTAGTAATTAAAGTGGAAACAAAAAAAAATAATATTAATATAATAATAAAATTGTTTTATTTATTCTTTGATACAAAGTTAAAATCTTTATTTCTATGCAATAAAGTACATTGAATTGAATGTGAATACTAATCAGACTCCGATTCACTTGAGGAGGTGGTGTCTTCATCGTCATCTTCGCCTACATGTATAATTATATTATTATCAATAACAGAATCAATCCTGATATCTCGGTCAAAATGTTCCATAATCAGGTTTTTAGTCTTCTCAACAACCTTTGCCCAGTCATCTCTAGTGACTTTTTCGCAGGCTTCTTTTAATAGGGTCATCATCTTTTTCGTGCTGAATGGCGGGGAAGTATTGTGGCGGGCGGCGTAACCTTTTATTTGAGCCCAGATTAGCTCAATCGCGTTATATTGGCAATGATACGGTGGAATTCTTAGAACGCGATGACCGTACTCCAGAGCCAGTTCATCTATTTCGTATCGCACATTTGCCGCTTTATTTTCTTTAACTAATTTAATTAGCTCTGCTTTTAGCATCTGCATATTTGCGTCAATGCCTTTTGCTTGTAACCAACTCACCATTTCTGCTTTTTTATTGGCTTGGGTAGGGGGTTTCTGTATTTGAACCGAGTGATAGGAGGCGTTGTCTATAAATATTACAGAAGGTTCTGGTAGGCTGGGCAAAAGTACGTTCTGGAACCACTCTTTAAATGTAGAGGCATTCATTTCCTCGTGGTAGTCATTCGTGGTTTTTGACTGGAATGCCAGTAATGCGTTCTCCACAAAGCCGTATTTTGCAGCACCTGCGTGGCATATTATCAGACGGGCCCCCTTACCCATTGGTACTTTCGATGTCGACGCTTGTGTATTATCCGTCCAAGAACGAGAAACCGTGTGATTGGCGTTTAGCCAAGTCTCATCAATGAACACGACATTGTCCCAGTTATCAATTTTTTTTGCTTCTCTCAAAAAACTTATCCGTTTCAAAATGATGTCGTATCGTTCTAATAAAAATTTTCTTTTGTCTGTTTTTTTATACGCAAAACCAATCTCTTTTAAGATTTTGCTTAAAGAAGTTTTACCCCCGCTAAACAGTCCAGCTTCTCTTAACGATGCAGAAAGCTTTATCTTGTTGAGATATTCATTTCTGGAATAGTAACCATATATATGATTTCTGATTGCATCGGCATCAAAGGTGTCAATATCTGTCACGGGTTTAAATCTAGGTTTCTTCTTCGGACTACGTAAAATATTATCTTCCGTGCCAATAGAGCCGAATTTTTTTTATTAATATTTGTTATCGTTCGTTTGCTAACTCCAAGCGCCTGAGAGACGCGTTCTTGTACTTGTTCGACAGGTAACAGGGGTCCGCCATTTAGCCGCTCCCGCTCAAAGTAATCTTGCAGCTTGATGATTAACTCACGGACTCCACTTTTCAATGTTGGTCCACGTTTAGGCATTATTATGATTTATGCACCAAAAGTAAAATGAACACAATATAAAACACAATCGAAGTCCGATTTAGAAACAAAGAAAGAAAGAAAATTAGTTTATTTAAGAATGTTAGGCTTACAAATATATGAAATGGTCACCGACTCAGCATTTTGTTGGTTACCAGTTACCTAGCAACCAACGCTAATCTTCCGTCAGTGCCAATTTCTCTGACGTTACGGACGATTTAGGGCCGATGTCAGTTTGAAAACTGATTTAGCGCCACAAAATGGCGCCCTAACGCCATTTGGGGTTGCCATTATCAACCTAAATATAAAAGTGCTACATTCTTTTGCGCGTTCGGTTTGGTCGTAGTTTTATTTTTATATTAAATAAAATCATAAAGTCCATTATTTTCAAATTCTTAAAAAGAAAAACAAAACAAATTATTTTATAAATATAACTGTATAAGAACAGATTACGATACAGTTATCGCCTGTTATTTTTAGCACAGCACTACAAATATAAAGCGCTTACATAACCTTGTAATAGCGTAGTATAGATTTAGAAAAATATTGTTTACCAAGCTATTTGACACTCAGTTTGGCACAAAACTATAAAATTGTAACTGCAACGCCATTACAAAGTTACGTTGTCAGTTTAATCGCGATGTGTCAGGAACGCACTGTTATAGTGATAAAACTATAAAAAAAATCAGAGATTTTGATGGATTATTTTATTGGTTTGGGTTCTTGACTACCGAAGCTTGCGTTCGCGTTATATGACTATTACAAATCCACTGAATGGATTTTGATAAATCTTTATAATAATAGCTTGCAAATCAAAATGAGACAGGTCAAGGAACGGTCATTAGCGCGGGATTTTTTTTTTAAATTATACTTTATACCTACGCGATAGTTTGTAAGTAGGTATAAATGGATGAATAGATTGATATAATACTCGTAGTTACTTAACTGTGTTACGAAAAACTGCAGAATGGATTTTGACGAAATTTCACAATAATAATCACAACTATAACTTATAATTTCACCTTTTCCCGCGATAAAAACTGACTTTTGTGTTATACCTTTTCCTTGTAAAAAGTCACTTTTTACTTTTATATTCGCATTATCGCGCGGGAAAGGGTGAAATTATAAGGTATGGTGTAATTGTTATTGTGAAATTTCGTCAAAATCCAATAAATAATCAATTTATTGGTAAAAATATTTTACACGTCAAATAATATAATAATCATACATTAAAATTTCAAATGTCAGAGATTAAAGAAAAATGTCAATAAATTACAAATGTTATAAAAATATTTTATTATAAGGGATCTAGTAATGAGTAACTGCAGTAACCTGTGTATCTCGGCCCGTTTGTCCATCTCCGCGGCGGCCTGTTTCCACGCTTCGGCGCACGAGCCGATGCTCTCCTTGCACGCCTTGCCCAACTTCGTGCCCAACTTCGACAGGCATTTCGAGTAGTACAACTCTGCTTCCACTCTGAAAAAAAAAACATAATTCTTAGTGCTATAGATTACAGTTGGTATACATCATCATCATCTATTCAGCCATTGGACGTCCACTGCTAGACATAGGCCTCCCTACATGACTTCCAGTTATTACGGTCGGATGCAACTTGCATCCACCGTGAACCGGCAGCTTTTATAAGATCATCTGTCCACCTTGTTGGTGAACGTCCGACGCTGCGTTTGCCGATCCGTAGTCTCCACTCAAGAACTTTTCGGCAGTTGGTATATATAATTATTAAATAATACAAGTGCCTAAACTAGGTTAAAACCAAGAGCATTTAATAAAATAAAAAATGTATCAATCAAAAACACTTTCTATTAATATTGCTGGACAATTCACACAGCAACATCTAGCCCCGTGGTAAGCTCTAAGCTGGTGCTAGATTTCTGATATACTTAATATAATATACATAAATATATAGATATTGTTTATTACACATAAAACTACACAGACACTCAGAACTAATATTTGCAGATCGTAAAAATTTTTGTTCCGAGGCGGGAATCGAACCCGCAACCTCCTGCGTCGCAGGCAAACCTTCGCCCACTGCGCCGTCAGCCTTTTTATTTCCTACTAGCCGACCCGTCGACAACTTCGGAAATGCTTCATTCAGATTTTTTTAGCTTACGACAATGAGTTGCTTTACATATTACTTTTGTATGAACAAACCAAAAACTATTTGATTGTTATTTAGAATGGAATGTTACTTAGAATAATCTCAAACCTACTTTACAATCCGCTAACCTAGATGCCATTCTGATCTGTCTCCATTCCCGTAATAATGCGATGCCGCAGTTATAAAAACGTTTGAGTCGCATCCTACGTGAGCTATTTACGTCCGATGGCCCACTTGGCGGTACCCAGGACGAGTTATTTTTAACCGGGCCATTACCACCCATTGCCATGCCCTCGACGATTGTTTCATTTAGTCCACATTCGTCCCGTGATTATCGGCCCGCATAAAAAATCTACATTCGTCCCGAATTGTTGTCTAGTTTGACTGGGATGGTTTTACAATCGTCTGATATCGTCGTCAAGAATACCTGGTATACTCAATCAAACAAAAAAAATTTGAAAATCGATCCAGGAATCTTTGAGTAATCGGTGGATATTCACCAGATTTTTTAATGTATATTACATAAAAAAATCCGACGAATTGCGAACCTCCTTCTTTTTTGAAGTTGTTTAATTAAAAGTGAAATTGAACTGAATAAAACAGAACACTGTCACAGGGAAAGTAGAAATGTATTCAAGTTATTCAACTCGCTCACACAATGCCTGTAATCAATTATGCGGCCTGAGTCGAATCAGATTATCACTACAATTAGACGTATTTAGATCAAGTCTTAAGATGATTTTCTTTGGATAAAGCACTTTAAGAGCGATAATAAAGATATTAATTTTATTTATTTAATAGAATCTGAATCAAACTGCAATTTGTTCAGTCAGAGTGTCTGGGTATTATATATGTTTATTAAAAAATATCTATCTATGTATGTATATTATACTTACAAAGATTATCAGAAACTATCACCCGTAACACAAGCTTCGAGCTTACCACGGGGCTAGATGTTGCTGTGTGAATTATATAGCAATATTTATTTATAATGCATGAGAATAAAAAATAAAACCCTCGCGGTGATTATCACTTTGCCGAGCCCTACGGCGATTACCTTTCAGAATGATGTTACTGAAGGTTGAAAAGATTTACACAATGTACTGCACACTGATTATGCAACTATGTTTACGAGGTACAGCATAACGAATAGACGTCGGAATATGTTAAATATTTGTTTATGGAAACCTCCATCACAATGTTATCTAATCTAGCAAACTAATTTATAAATGTTATGAGTGTGACGTTCGAAATGGGAAAAAAGATGTTGACTGATACTCAGTCCTAGTCAATATGCACACAAAATTTCATAAAAATCGGTCAAGCCGTCAAGGAGTATAGAAACCATAGTGGCACGAGAATGTTATTTATATTACGTGTGTTTTACTGGATTTTCTCTGGAGCGCGTTCAAACAAACAACCTCTTCAGCTTTATAAAATGTAATCATTACATTTAGTCATAAGTATTGATTATGACTAAAATTAGTAATCAGGCATTGACGCAAATTGACCGGAAAAAATATTACATATCCTTTATAGTCACCGTTTCTGTGTAACATTCTAAACCATAATTTAGCAATATTATTAATAGATTTTCAGAAATATATTTTCCCTTAGCCTGCCGATGTTACTCCTTATACATTAGTTTCCTACCAATGAAAGTTCAACCAAATCGGCCCAGGCGTGTCTGGAATTAGTCGGAACAAAAAAACAGACCAACATAAAATGTTATCACGCCCCGCGGCTACGTCCGCGTTTTATTATTTCTCAGCTGAGAAGGTATCTTATGCCCTTTAGTTCTTAGCTCTACCAATTTTCAGTCAAATCGATTCAGCCGTATTTGTGTCCCCCAAGACCAATAAGCCCTAGGACATTATAGGGAAAATCTGTGCCTAGTAGAGGCGTTATTAGGTTTAAATACTATGAAGGTCTAAAGTAGCTTACCTTTCTTGTAAAATTGTTGCCAGTTCCTTACTGAAGTCGCCACCTTGCTTCACGTATCGACGTAGTTCGTCAAATCCTGTTTGCGCCTGAAATAAAGATATCTGTTTATTTTCTGACGTAGGTAGAAACGTATTATAAAGGTGAAAAAATGCAACTTTAACAAAAAAAATTAAACCAGTTAGAGCTATGTTTATTTATTTTAGGTTGTATCAACAAAGTAAACATCAGCTTAACAATATACTCGTAAATCTAATTTACAAATGGCACCTCATACGACATTTCAAATGTGTTAGGTAAAAAGGAACGCATTCGACATTCATTTCGATGGTCGTGGAATCAAACCCCGCTGATCATCTCTGGAAAATTTTCTACTTGAAAAATGTTCGTGTTAACTGTGGCAATGTACCAGCATTAGGAACGTAAATAGGGGTTCTTATGATTGTTATGCTAATCCTAATCGATCTTTAGATCTAAGATTAAGCTAAGATCTAAGCTATCAATCATTAATGAAATATAAGAAAATGTTAATAAAACAAAACTAGACAAAACAAAACAAAACACCCGGAACAAATATCTGCACATCATACAAATTTAAGGAACAGTTTGTTTACTAAACCACGAGTAATTAGTACGGAATAATTGCTTGCACATGAGGATGTAGGTAAATGTTAATGTACTCTAATTAGTTTGAACTTGAGTTAGGTTTAGGTCGATGTAATAGTCAGGGTCAAATCAACTTCGTACAAACAGATGGGATGATTAATTAATTGTTATTGTTATTCTTGGTACAAATAGATGGATTGATAAATTGATAATAAATCTTTGGGTTGTTTTTTGCATCAATATTAAAGATTTTATCGACTATCGGATTATAGGTTGTTTTTGCATCAACACAATAAATAACTATTCGGATTACGAAAGTGTAATCGCGACTGAAGCATATAAATACATTATTATATTTTTTTTTTATTTATAAATCTCATATGACGATACAATGCATGAACATAAAATGGATGCATATGTAAATTCAAATTCAAATTCTTTATTTTATCACACAATTGTAACATAACAGTTTACACTAAAGCATTACATGGGACGTAAAGTTTTGTAAAAAACGGCAACTTTTAAATTACTCAATCATTTAAAATTACAGTCACAATTCACAATGGCACATAAAATCTGAGTATAATTTAGTTTCTATTCCTTAACCATCGTAGATCACTTCCTGGACGGAAATGCGTGCACTCGTCGCCATTCCACCCATGATCCAACCACCATTCAATAATACACCTTAATACATGGATATTGAGTGTATATTTTATAGCAGAGAAAGTGACACCTCAAAGAAAGTTATTGTGTGTTTTGTATCGTGATGCTAGTTCATTGAAATTACTGTTGGTGCGACCAACAGTAATTTCTAGTCTATAGATAAATCTTTTGTAGTGAGACAATTTATATTTGTTTTTCCCGTTATCTATAGGTAAGTTTTGGCCGCGAGTTCAATTGATTTTGTTTTAAAAATAGCACAGAAGGTACATTCAATTTGAAATCTGTTTCTAGACATCACTCAATAATTACTTAGTAATTTAATAATCCGCTTATATTTGGGTCACTCTCGTTATTCTACGTAACTTTTCATAATATTATGTGATAATACTTTTCATAAATAAAGAAATAAGCAAAAAGTACTTACTGATTATATATTGTGTAGTATATAACTAATTCGTTGTCCCTTTCTGTTATTTTCTATGTTATTAAATTTTTAACATACCTACTAATAAATAAAAATATTTAATTAAATAGGTTTTAAATAGAGTGATTGAAGAAGAGGGTTAGTAAGTAAGTTAAGGTACCAATAGAAAAAAATATTTGTTTGTTTTGTATGATTTACACATACACACACACACACACACGCGCGCAAAAACATTTTTTACAGTTTTAATCCCTTGAGCAGTAGTATGCCCAAATTAGGAGCGATACCATAATGGTTTTAACATTTTGAAGCCTGATTATAATGAGTTTCACTAACTCATATTCTAACTAAAGCCTGAAGAAATAACTTCAATAGGATTCGGGAGGTAACTTACCCTATTATCAGAAAATACATTATCGGGCATTTCCGTTCAAACTTTCACAATACGATAAATTAAAACTGCACTACTTTTGTGAACAAACGTGCGTACTGACCCAAAGGATGAAAGGGACTACGATTTTAATAGGCTATTAGTTTTATATTAGGAGGAAAAATTATAATTCAGAATTCGTTGAATTACTGTGATTATGATTATTAATAAATGCTTGCTTCCTTGCTTTTACAAAGTAAATATATTTATGGACCAAGAGCCCGTGATGGCCAGACCTTCCTTTAATTCACAAGCGTGAAAATTCTTTCATGTGTATGTCTAACATAGGTAAGAATAACCCCCAAACATGAAACCTGGATCGCGGTTGCTTTGGGAGATAACAACCTTTTACCTGTTATCTCCCAAAGGAACCACGATCCAGGTTTCATATTTGGGGGTTATTCTTACCTATGTTAGACATACACATGAAAGAATTTTCACGCTTGTGAATTAAAGGAAGGTCTGGCCAGACCGGGCTCTTAGTATAGACTAATAACCTGTGATGGCCAGACCGTCCTTTAATTCTGAAGCGTGAAAATTATTTTATGTGTATGTCTAACATAGGTAAGAATAACCCCCAAATATGAAACCTGGATCGTGGTTCCTTTGGGAGATAACAGGTAAAAGGTTGTTATCTCCCAAAGCAACCGCGATCCAGGTTTCATGTTTGGGGGTTATTCTTACCTATGTTAGACATACACATGAAAGAATTTTCACGCTTGTGAATTAAAGGAAGGTCTGGCCATCACGGGCTCTTAGGTTATTATGACATTTAGGTTATTTAAAAATGACTAAGTTCTTTTGGGGCCAGAAAAGCAAAGGACAGAGAAAAATGGAAAAGCTTGGAGAAGGCTTTTATCGCCACAGGTGAATCCAACTCTTATTCAACTAAAAATATAATATAAATATTAATGTAATTAATAAATGTAGTTCAGAATAAAATGTGTTTTGTAAAGTAAGATAAAACTGGTGGAAAATAAAAAATATTTTATTTTATTTTAAGTTATTTTGTCCCATCCTCTATCTAAGCCTTACATAAACGGGCTTACTTTGCGGGCTCCGTGTTATTAACATATTCGTCCGTATGTTTTACTTAGTGCTGTATGTGAAAATATAAGAATAAGTGTAAACATAAAGAGCAAAGCGCCTGAACAGATTGCCTGAAGTGGATGACATATTCATCATCACCCCTATCTACGATCATAATGCTGGGGCACACCATCTTGGGACTTCTATCTTGACGAGAGAAACTAGCCACCCTGGCCATAGAGGTCGAATAAAATTAAATTCTTATTCCTTTTCATAACACCTCTATTCACGTTCCCACTGCTGGGACACAGGGACTTCTCTCTTGACGAGAGAGATAAGGCTTTGATTCACCACGCTGGGCGGGTTGGTGATTGACACATGTCCTTCAAACTTTTCAAAGTTCCCAGAACATGCCGGTTTCCTCACGATGTTTTGCCTTCACCGTTAGAACACATGTTTTTTAAAGCACACATAATTTTCCAAGAAGAAAAATCAGAGGTGCGCGGCGGGTTTTGAACTCACGACCTTCGGAAATGAAAGTCGAGTGTGCTCCCACTTAGCCAAGACGGCTCATCACGGCATTCACGGCTCTGATTCCTTACCCAGTAGTTATCCTTGAACGCCTCCTTGTGCGAGCGCAAGTGTATCATGTCTTCGAGCGTGTTCTGCCAGCGGTCCATGCCGGCGGCTATCTTCGTGGAGACGTTCTCCCGGTTCATATTCTGCGCCGCCGGCCCCGCATCCCTGCTGGCTGCCTCGCTTTTTGTGCTGACGCTCCTGCAAACAAAACATACAATATAAATGTATATTCTCTTTAGTATATCAGAAATCTAGCACCAGTGACACAAGCTTAGAGCTTACCACGGGGCTAGATGTTGCTGTGTGAATTGTCCAGCAATATTTATTTATTTTATAATCTATATTAATAATTTCGTCATTGGGTACGGTAGACTCGATCGATACCTTATATGAATAACAAAACATAAACAGTATTGATTTTGAGTCGACTACATTATATCCGCAAAATTTGTAGTATGGAGAATTTCGTCAAATTTCACCAGAGCGAAGCCGGGTTTTCATCTAGTAGAAGCAGTCGTCAGCTTAGCATCGGCTGTGCTGTGCCTGCAATACGTAGCGCTGGTTCTCAGCTACGCCCGTATGCTGTGTACAGCACTGTCAACATTTTATAATAGAGTATATTATTAAAACAAATGAAAGGAAGGAAGGAATGTATAAATTATTATTTTACTATTAACCACAATTTTATTTTCCATTAGCGGGTATGATGAGTCTTTAAAATTGTAGCATTCCACCAGCGTATTTGCCCGCGTTTTAACACTACCATCGTGCATCGCCCATGACACACTCTCGTAACTGCAAGTCCGTATGTGCGAGCTGCACCGAGCGTGGGCATTGAATGTGTTACTGTATTTTCCCGCGGTTTAAAGTAGACTTTGTCTTATTCTGATAATATAAGCTATATTAATGTGAAGGCTCATCAAAATTAAGTAGTAGGTATGTAGTAGTTAGCGTCATTTTGATTTTCCATGAAAATCAATTATGAATAGTGCAGACGAAAAGTTTGTTGTAACTCGTTAACAGGTTATAATTTTTGAAGGTTTGCTCATCTAAGGAAATAATTTACGTAATTTGAGAACGACGCAAACCCGTAGCATATTTCTCTTTACTGGCAATACTAAGGAAGGAAATAGTTTTATTATAATGTGTTCAAAGACTTCTTAATTGCATCATTTGCATAATTTCTTGGCCAATTGCTAGAAACTTGGTCAGTCGAGTTACTGTGGTTTTATGATAATATTCACTTTTATAACGGAATACTTAAATACCTATTTAATATATAATTATCTACCTATATAACCTATTATGCTTAATTAATTTATTCTACTTATTACTTTATTATCTTAATATACTTATCCTTTTTATTTATCTTGTTATATCCATTTGTTGTCCTAAGTTATACTTAGTATTTATTTATTGCTTTATGGCATATAGACTTTTTTATGCGAAAGCAGATAATTGGATCTATATGATTTATATTGTTAATCTGGTAGACATGTAATGATGATGAGTGCATTCACCCTGCAGCCAGATCTTGACATAATATTTGACGATATCGTCAACCCTACATTTATAGGTATATTCAATTGAAATACACTTTAGCATTCCAGTTCCTACTATTTTATATTACACCTATAAAATCAAAGACTGCATTAGAATTCTTTCCGTCTGGGCCGACCAAACACATTATTGGCATATGTCCAAATGGGGGTTATCCGCTCGATCTGATTCAGGGTCAAACAAACAGACTGAAACATTCTTATACATTTTAGTAAAATACTTAGGTACTTGTGATTGGTGCTATATTCACAAAACTTATGCTTATTAAACATTAATATAGTAATTAATGCTATTTTTGTAATATACATTTAATGAATTAGAAAATATGTAAAAAAAATATTTTTTTTGGGAGATTCGAGAAAAAAAATATTTTTATTCTGATAAATTAAAACAGTACAGTACCAAACGTAGTAGTTGTTCCTAGGTTAACCAAAATCAAATAAACAAACTCTTCTGTTTATTATTATTAGACTAGTTGATCCGCCCGCGGCTTCACTTTGCTTTATTCCCATGTTTTCTGACCTTTAAACCTTATCACTTGCTTCATATAACATTTCACATTACTGATGAAACTTGTTTCATACAAATTTCAAAAAACTATGAAGTCATGCAAACGTAATTCTGCACTTTTACTTGCAGTAATTGTGAAATGGCCAAGTAAAGTTACATTTACTGCCGAGAACGTTCTTTTTACATATTTGTGCAGCTTACTGTACACTGTAAAATTTTTAATGCGGTTGACTGTACAGTGTACAGTCTATAAGTATTTCAATAGTTCTTGCTTTGTAGGCACTGAAGTTACAGTCAACCACATAAAGATATGACTATGAACAGCCTCGTAAAAATACATAATTATGTGATCATTGATTGGTATTACAACCATTGAATATGAAATATAGTTTAATATTTATGCCGGCAAGAAAACATCAGATAATTATGCACTTTTGGTTTCATCACATCTTTGTATTTTCATCAATGATCACATATTTTTGCGAGACTTCATGTTCATATCTTAATGCGGTTGACTGTACCTTTAGCGCCTACAAAGCAAGAACTATTGAAAGACTGCTGGCACGCTGAAACAATGATTCCAGTTATCATGATACGACTTTAATTTAGTACCTACACTATCACGTGTTTTCATTAAGGTTCAGCATAGCGTGAATAGTTTTAGCTAAAATGTAATTATTTAACGTGCCTTTAGGTTAATAGGCAAAAATGACGGTAATTTTAAGATCGGCCCCATAGCAATAAATAGTTTAGGGCCGAACCCAAGCCGAGAGCTAGTAACTATGTATACAGTGAAGAGAGCGTACATAACATAACTACTCGCTCGTATGACGAAAGAATAGCCAAAGTGGTCTTTATCTGTCAAAGGCCACAGAAGTAGGGCAGATTCAAAACAAACAATCAATTGATCTATATCTCTCTATATAAACTCGAGAACGGCTAGGCCGATTTAGCTGAATTTGGCCTCGAAATATTTTTAGTAGTCCAGGGAAGGCAAAAAGGTGAGATAACCATAGAAAGCATCTCGAAATGAATATTATCCAATATTATTTTACGACAAATACCGACTTCAAATCTGGATTTCACATTGATGCTATTGTTGGAACTAGAAGCCAATTAAAATGGGATCACACGGGAAGCAAGTCGAAATTTTTTTTTTTTAAAACAATCGATTTGTCGACTTCCTCCTATTTGAAGTTGGTTAAAAAGAGTTTAATTTTCACCCTTCAGGTATGGAACACCAAAAAGAAAATTTTGCTCAACATGATTTTGAACCACCTACTACATAACCTAAGTATCTATATGACGGACGAAATTATTAATAAGTATAGATTAATAATTTCGTCAAGGGGTACGGTAGACTCGATCGAAACCTTATATGAATAACAAGACATAAAAAATATTGATTTTGAGTCGACAACATATATCCGCAAAATTCGGATTATGGAGAATTTCATCAAATTTCACCCGAGTGAAGCCGGGTTTTCATCTAGTCCGTAGATAAAAACTGCAAAGATAGAAACCGTGTGACGATGACTGTTCATTTGGCCACCTTTTAAGACCTTTAGCTCAAAGTACATACTAGTCACTAGAGGCATTATCAGGTAGTTATGACATCATAATGAACGTAACATAGTAGTATTTACTGGGGATTCATTTCACAACACGGAATTACAGGTTACTTATTGTGTGTCTATTGGAAACGCAAGAACTCATGGCGACCGCAGTTTACGTAATTTTCTCGCTTGAAAAGTATTCAGGTTATATTCGTTTAGATTCCTGTGGAGTCTTTAGTTAGAATGCTGTCTAGAGTTGCATCATCATCATCACCTTTATTTACGTTCCACTGGAACACAGGGACTTCTCTCTGGACGAGAGAGATTAGGCCTTAATTCACCACGCTGGCCAAGTGCGGGTTGCTGAATGACACATCCTTTCAATCTTATTAAAGTTCTCAGAACATCTCGGTTTCCTAACGAAGTTTGCCTTCACCGTTAGAGGACGTGTTTGTTAAAGCACGAGGTGCGCGGCGAGGTTTGAACCCATACAGAAGGAAAGTCGAGTGTGCTACCACGTAGCCATCACGGCCCTCTAAAGTTACATCTTGACCACCTTAAGGTCGACGCGATGAAGTTATATTTTGTCCTACCGTTTTTTTTTACCAAAAGTAATCCAAACCTCATTCTCTTACTTAATTTTTACGTTGAGTTCACGAATGCCTTGATTTTCCGTATGCAAGGATTTTCGAAGGTTTCACGTGACCTTAAGTTGCCTGCAATGCACAAAAATAAAAAAATACAGCCTTGTATCAATTCCGTTTCGGAAGACATTTAAAATGCCTATGTGTAGCAATATTACTACTGTCTGTCGACAACGCACGTCTGTAACGCATATAAATGACAGACCAATTCGCTAAGACCTTTAAAAAACCAAGTCACAGCTCTACGGATAGGTGTTACACAGGTCTACGGTGATTGGAGAGTGTTTAGGGGGAAATCGCTCAGTAAACCGACCACTGAATGACAATCGATCTGAACGAAAGTATTGCAGATTCAGTGCTGATTGGGACACTTTCACTGAGGCTAGTGACCGCTGTGACGTCACACTCACACTTCGTCAGTATGTGATGGATTACCCTCGTCATAAGCCAGAAGCCATACAAGGAAGTTTTGATGAGAACGAAAACTATCGTCTTCAACCTTTTACTGCGTATTCTCGTAATATGTTAATTTTCATCTTCATGTTGCATAATGATAGCAGACCGTCTCGCTTTCCTATAACCAGCAAATTGAATCGGGATTTGTTTTTGTGCAACTTGCGTAGAGCTATTAGACCGTGCTCTATTCAGAGTTCTCAGTTTACAATACGATATACAATCTTAATAGGTTATAAAGATTAGGTCTTTTCCTTATACGAATAGGTAAGGCATGCGGCATGACATAGCAGAAGTATCAATCTTCTACTCATGCTACATAATACTATCTACTTGGTTACTATGCTTCGTCCAGACGTAAATTGTGTATCTTCGAAAACATTTTTAATTCGAGCTTACCGCGGGGCTAATTGTTGTTGTGTGAATTGTCCAGCAATATTTATTTATTATTGGGAATGCTACATTTATAGACTTTATTAATTAAGTAAGCAGAAAGTTAATTAAATTAGAAAGATACAATTATAAGACATTAGAATAGAATGAAGTATAATTTATTCAATGGCATTTAAGCATACCTAAGTATTGAGGTATAAAGATGATCCAGACTTAAAATGAACTCCCCTCCACAAAACCGTGGTAATTTCAACGTGTGAGAGGAAATACGTATTGCATCAATATACTTGTGTGCGTGCTACAACTTTACTGTAACATTGGCTCATCTGTCTGTCAAAGTGATACCGTTTGCTTATACGTTATTGAACATCCAATGACAAAGATCAATTTATGTGTGTTGTATCTATACACCTTTTCGCATGTACCTACGTGTAACCGCGGTGGAGGGGCGTTCAGTTTAAAAATGATTTTACTATACAAGTATTTATCTACACGATTTCTCGACAGTAAAATTGCTTACTGCAACTCTTGACTGAAGACGTTATTTTGACTTGGAGAAAACTTGAATGATCTTTAAATCGCCATCTAGTTAGAGTCAAATACCGCCGCAAGGTGACCCGGTTGCATCAGATCGAAGGTCAGCACTTCGACAATTATCATTAAGATTCTTATTTCTGCAAATTCTTTCTCTTGCAAAACGACTTTTTAGCGATTGTTTCATTGCCAACAATGAGAAGTACAAGTGCATTAAACATGCAATCAAAAGCGCATCGGGATTGCCAGTCTGTGATGGTCTATACCAGGGTTGTTGCTGATGCAGGTTTTTGACACATCAGCGGATGCAGATGCTGATGCTGATTTTTGATCTTGACATCAGCGGATGCTGATGCTGATGCTGATTTTGGCCAAGTGCGTGTCTGATCAAGTTTTCCTTCTTTCATTATCGAAACTCGTGTAGAGTTCCGTCCCCAAAGAGTGCCAACGGGGCCCTATTATTAAGCATCCGCTGTCTGTCTGTCTGTCTTTCTTTAGTTGATTGTAATTTTTTTTTCAATTTAAAGTTTGTATTCAATAAAAAAACAGTGTCCAAGTGCGAGTCTGACTCGCCCATGTAGGCTTCCGCAGCAATTGCTTATATGAAGTAGTTTATGACGTTAAAAAAATCGACTTTATTTTTAGCTTAATCATCCTCTTATTTTAAAAGTTAGAGGGGGGGGGGGGGGACACTCATTCCACTTTGGAAGAGTCTCTCGGCCAAATTATTTAGTTTCGAAATAAATGCTGTTAGAAACCTTAAAATTATTTTGAAGATCTTCTAGAAGATTCATAAATATCCCACACATGGGTTCGATGAAATTTTATTTTTAAAGTTTCGGTTTTAAGTATGGGGACCCCGAAATGTAATATTTTTTTTATCAATTGTTTTATGAAATCTTAGCGCGGTTCACGGACGTCTGATTATCGATGAAATTTTATTTTTTCAAGTTTCTGTTCTATGGGGACCCCGAAATGTAATAATTTTTTATCAATTGTTTTATGAAATCTTAGCGCGGTTTACGGACGTCTGATTATTAAAATTCAGATTTATAGCTCTTATAGTTTCAGAGAAAACGGCTGTGACATATGGACGCACGGACGGACGGACGGACGGGTGGACGGACATGACGAATCTTTAAGGGTTCCGTTTTTGCTATTTGGCTACGGAATCCTAAAAAGTTAACATTGAATCAATCTAATCTATTGAACCTACATGAAAAATGTGGTTTCACTAGTGGGTTGGTATTTAATGAAATAAAACATTGTTTATAATATTGTACCTACTACAATACTACTGACGCGACTTATTTTAAATACACGGACGAGCACAAAAACCTGTATTTTATCTCTACGCAATGTGTAGTGCAACGAATAAACAGGTTTGTGCTTGTTTACCTAATTTGTATAAAAATGCGCGTTAAGCCCGACCGTTTCGGACAAGTTGCGACTCGAACATCAGCATCGTAAATCAGCATCGATCGATGCGGATGCGGATGCTGATGCTGATGTCTAATTTAATGCTGATTATCAGCGGATGCTGATGCTGATGCTGATATCAGCAACAACCCTGGTCTATACCGCGGTTGGGTTTGTTTGTGGGTATGTGTCTGTTTGTACTGGTTTGATTCTTAAGATGAAGTTGTGATTGTTCCACTGTTCTCACGTGTCGGCGCGGTGAGCACTTTCAATTTGACGAAGGCTTCAAAATCGCTACGTACCGTAATTATCTTTGTTGGTCACACACAGATTGCTGTGAGTTTTTGGAAGTTATGTTGGAAAGGTCACGGTGTGGTGGAACGTGAGTGACCTAATTGTTTGTTTGATGTTTTACGATGCGTGATTTTATCATAAATCATTGCGTTTTAGGGTTCTATAGTTCAATTGAAATTTTTGTTTGTAATGTTACGCTATGCTGTTTTTCTGTGTTTTTTCATTACTAGATTTCCGCCCAGCAATTTCGCTTTCGTTATAATATTTTCTGACAGAAATATGTTTTCCCGCGGTAAAAAGTAGCACAAAGTGCCTTTCTTAGCTTCTGACTTCACGCTCAGAATATAGAATGTATAGGTTCAATATCCTAATAATAATTGGTTTTGTTTTAGTTCCAGTAAACAACAGAAAGATAGACGCTAAGGAATGTCTATCTTTCTTCAGCCTCTTTTGTCTTCCATTCTATTTCATTTTAAATGATTTAGGCCACATTCGACCCGTGATAATCGGCCTGCATATACCTTATAAGGGAACATCTAAGATAGTAATCTTGTTGATCTCACGATTTATGCCTCAGAAAGCGTTAGTATAACATGAATAAAGCGTTCAGGGGTTTGACAGCGTAAATCAGAATCTCTAAATTAAATTCGAATCGATGGTGTGTGTGTAATAAATGCAGTGTTTTTGTCCCGGTCCCGTTTCTTCACGAGCGGGTGGCCATGCGAAGGAGACAATTCGAGCGCGACGACGCAATACTAGCGACCCTTCCCTTGATCATACATTTGTGATATTCCCCGTTAATATTATCAAGGCAAAGAGATTCATATTGAGATAAACGGGCAATACACGAACCTTATTACGTTGAATTTTGATCGACCGTTTCGTCTCAAAACGTGGGACTTCTTCAGGATCAAACACTGCAAAGGACACGGATCACAACCGCTCGCCGGTCCGCAGTTTACTTAAACATTAATTCATCAAACCACGACAGTTTTTTTTAGTAAAATAAGCAAGAGATGGTTATTATTTTCAAGAAAATAGATTATAGCTTAATCATACGGGTTCGTAGCTTAGGCCCCCGGTATGTTATAACCTTTATACTTCCAGGAATACTAGTGAACCCACTCGATCCGTCTGTCAGTTTATAAGTCCAGTAATGTGTATTTGGCAGTAGTCTGTTTTTATCTTCATCTATTCACTTTTATAAACTTTACTTTGGGCTCTAAATAAATTCATGGCTATATATTAATAATTTCTTCGCCTGTAGATAACATAAAAAAAAAATATCCTTTTATACAACATACATAAACATAATGAATGTGAATGAATTTACTACCTACCAAGTACATATTGAAAGTTGATTGGAACTATACATTTAAGTGCGTAGTGTCTTTCTTGCATTGTCTCTAATATTACATTATTAGCAGTAAATATATAATGATGGGAAAGCGAGGAAAGTGAGGGGCGTTTCTATAAGTGAGCTTAAGGCATAGGTAATAGACTATTTGTTATACGGAAACTTATTCTATTATCATCATGACCTCTCTGGCACTTGTAATTTACTAGTTTTTGTCATAGACATAGAGAAAAGCAAGTTTGCCCGCGATTTCGCTTTCAATGTTGATTTGCGTGTTATTATTGATGATGACGGTGATTTGTGTGTCCTGTGATTCTCATAAATATAAATCTAGTGTACCATTTTGTAAAGAAGTAAAATAGATAGCGTAATTGGTAATAATTTATCTGTACTAGATCTTAATAAAATAAATATTTTTCGTTACTGGACGTTTTTAATTAACATACCTATATCATATATCATAGAATAAAAAATAAATAAATATATCCGGACAATTCACACAGCAAACTCTAGCTCGTATCTTGTGTATAATGTCAATCACATACAAAAAATTCCGTATTTTTCACTTAAAATAAGAAGTTCAGTACACGTAAGATACAGAATAAATAATGTTTAAGCACGTCTCTTTAAAAATAATTTGTTAGTTTATTAAGAATTTTGTGTCAGGAGTCGGTCTTCACTTCACCCAACTATTTAAAAAACAAAAATATTGAAATTTTTGATATAAAATCAACTATACCTATGTATGGGAAAACTCACCATTTAAACAGCCCAGATTCATATTTTATAAAACTTTTTACTATATTACTGTACATTACGAATCCTAGTTCACTACTACGAGTAATAGACGGCGCGTTTGCCCATAGTTAGGAATTTGACAATGATAATTGTTATAATAGAATGTTATTCAATACAAGCACGCGACATCGTTAGCTTAGGTGCTATTTCCATTATGTTTACATAACACGGCATTAATTGCTGAATTAGTAAATACGTAAGTTATCAAAACAATTTGCATTATTATGTATATACGACATTCTACAATGTATTATTGCGTTGATATGAGTATTAAACTTATTTTGATATGAGCCGAAAAGGGAGTTTTTGAATTAACTAGAGCGCGTCAGATTAAGATCTGAGATACTATGTACATAACTATTCTTTACCAGACCATCTATAAAATCCTAATTGATCTCAAAATAAATTCTATTATTATCGCTAAGCATTTTTCTGCGTGGGTAATGTGGGTATATAATTAAAGTGTATTAACTTGTATAGTACCTAAATGTAAGTATTTAATCTGCAACCGACAAAAAATTTAAGTACAGCCTTCGTTACAGCAACACATTCATTATGTAACATAATATGATTAAAATTAACTGGACCTAAATGACTAGTGGCTCGCGATGATGTCGACAAACAGATGAATACTGTTTCTATTATAAACTAGTTCAACATTTACATGGTTTTATAACGTAACTCGCTTGGTTTTGCCCACGTTTTAAAGGGTTTATCATCGCAGTACAAAATCACTTTTTAAGTTTACTCTCTACAAACACGTTAGTAAGTACTTACTGTCTGGTTTTATAGTATGTTTATTGAGTTATAAGTTGATCTTCGCATGCCCAAGTTAACTTCGTACACCAATTAACACAATACAATACAAAATTCTTTATTGTTACACCACATGACAAAAAGATACACAAAAATACACATAACAATACAGTGAAAGAATGGGCGGTCTTATCGCTAAGAGCGATTTCTTCCAGGCAACCGTGGGATGGAACAAATATTAGAAGAGAAGTAAAGAAGTGGCGTAGATTAGTGTAATGCACCCATTAAATTGAAATAACTTCACTAGTGAAAACGACAAGTAAACTACTACTAGTGAAAACGACAAGTAAACTACTAAACGTTTAAATATTTACTATTCGAAAATACTAAGTAAAGTGTACTGTTATTAAGCTAAGTCCCTGCTTTAAAAACTTCGCGTGATTAGTAGATCCTGCACTATAGCCTCCATTTAAGAATCAGATTTCTTGTATAGATTCTCGCAAGGTCGATGAATCGATACGGCCGATTTTATTCGAATGTAACTTGATATTATCTGAACATTATCACAATCCAAAAGTATTTTAACTGACAGCTCTATTTGGGCAATGTCTAAAAGGTATACAACTGCACTTACCCATTAATTAATTTTGTCGGTTAATTTAATTGAACCATTATTCTATTCAGCGTCATTCCTTTAATAATTATTATTAACATTACTATACAGGTTTATTGATAATACACCAGCAACTAGCACGAATTGTTTGCGGTAGCATTGGGTAGCATTAACCTATACAAAATAGTATGTATGCGATGTGTAAACAAAAAAAGTAAGTATCAAAGACGGCTCAATCAGTGTATATAAAAATCAATGCAACTTTTCTCTGTAATTTTACAACTCAAGAACGGCTGGGCCGATTTAGGTGCTTTTGATTTAGGCTTAAAAGCGAGAAAACTAAAAGGGCGAAGCCGCGACCGGGTCAGGTAGTAAATTATAAGTTAACAAACATTTATGTGTGATATTACATAATATACCTTCTTCAAGAGTAAAGCAAAACTTTTACTTGCTTTAGATACACTTTAATAAGTTTACATAACTAGGTGAGTTATGCGATCTTGTATTCTTACGTAACGAAATTATGATTTTAAGATGTCAGTGAAATATCTCAAAATTATGCTATCATCTGTCTACAAACATATGTTTAAAAGAACTTATCATATTATAGATATCATTTCATTTATTTAAAATGCGTGTTTCCGGAACTGTCAATATAATATATTTTTATTTTGCTTTACGTACGATATTTGTGAAGTATGTAAACACAAGCTTCGAGTTAACCACGGGGCTAGACGTTGCTGTGTGAATTGTCCAGCAATATTTATTTATTTATTAATCTCAACTAATTGATGTTAGATTTGAATGAAACAATCTAAGATCAGTTGTCCAGCCACTTCATCAAAACGGTACACTTTCTGGGCCACACATACCGGCCTGTTTTGCAGTACGAGTATGTGAGCAAAAAGTTTCTAGGCCATGGCATCATACTCGTAATTCACTCTTGTATCATTTGTATTTGTATTGATATAAATATAGTAAAGGAGATAAACGTTTTAGACCTTCTTTTGTATATTTGGGGTGTTTTGTAACTTAATCTATACCCAACGTACACCTAACTTATTTACCAACTTAGTTGTAGAGAACTGAAACTATCCAGGTTTGAAAATCTTGATTTGGACATTTAAATAAAAGTAGTGTTGGAAATCCTAAAATACTGTACCCATTGCCGTGGAAATTCATAAATGCGGGCAAAGCCGAGTAGGTATAGTCGGGCAAGAAAGTAGTCTACCAGTTTTGAAAAAAGTTTCTGTGCGATATACCTAATGATCGATATGGTTGACTTTTCTAACATAATTTAACTGACGAACAAACGAATCTCAACCGTAGGGTGGTAGACCACATGTTTTGCTTACTGTACATCTTAAACTGAGAACCTGAGCCATATATTTATTTATAATTTATATACAAAAACAGTATTGTCACTGAGTATGTAAAAAATATCATGCATGGCTTAACGAATTCATTTTTGTATAAACCAGAAACCTGTTAACCTTACATAAAATATTGAAACTTTTGATTGTGGAAATCGTAAAATTAAAGTGATTTAACTATAAATAAAAACTAATTCCAAGGTTTTATCATAAAAGGATTACCTCAATGTTATGCATAGGATAGCTTTAACAGCCACAAAAATGCACGAGGAATTAGAAAGATAATACACGATCACCAATTTCTTTAATATTCACAAGTTGTGAAAAGTAAAGTAAGCTACAAGGCGATGTGTATGTCCGAAAGTCTGTAGTGCTCTATTTATTTTTATATCAAGGGCAACACGTTTCACAACACTCGAAACTTCGAAGGGATATGGCGACATTTCTTAAACTTTTGTATTGATATCGTTGCGAAAACGTACGCTGTCGTTTTAATTCAAATGAGGCCGTTTTGCACAGCAATAATATAAGGGTCATTTCAAGGGTACTCAATAGTTACGTTATTTTGTTTATTTTACGTTTTTTTGCTTTATATCTGAGGTAGCAAAGTGCAAAAGTAAAGTGTAAGTAAAGTACAATTGAATAAGAATTTTCCATATTATCGTTGTACAACAGTCATCAACTCCAAAAAAGCACATGGCAACATACATATAATGAGTCATTTAATTTATTTATGTATACTATTATTGTGGCAGGAATTTTCATAGGCACACAAATACCTATATCTGTTTATTCCATCATTATCATTTCACCGATTTATTGCTAATTCGCGTTCCCCTTTCGAGATTTTTTCAGCCCCATCTGTCAAATACGATTATATGGCTTGCCCACTGTCACTTCAATGAACTATTCCTCTCAGCTATTTATTTTTTGTATTCTTCTAATTGCAGTCACCAAACTTACAGATATAATGCCTACTAGGTAGACATAAATAGGTGAGATCGGGTTCACGGTGGTTGTATACTGCTTCCAACCGAAATAACTAAGCTATGGCTCAGCAGTGGGTCCGACGGCTAAAATGGTGAACATACCAAGCATAGCTGATTGGTTACAATAAGTTAAAGGTAGTTGAACCGTCGCGTCGCGTCGCACGCGTCAGCTGCAATGGACTAGGACCTTTACCCTAATTGTTTGCTGTCATAACAACACTGCTGGGCCCATTAGCGCCGGTTCAATTCCGGTGCTGTGTCCCTGAGATCACAATAGCCGGAGCCACAGATCATGTAACAGGTATTACAGAGGGCGGACATTGTATACTGCATTGTAAAGTACAGACAGCAAAAAATAACAGGTGTTGAATTATAAAAATGTTTCACTGTTAAATCTTTATTGTGATTGCAAATTAGATTATTTACACGTAAGAGTATTAAAGATAGATCTACGATCGAAAACAAGTTATTATTATATTAATTTAACATTCTCACTGTGACACTGATTTATATTTTCAGATAACAATATATTTTATTGATATGAAAGATTCTTGATACTGAATCAGGATAAAACATAATTATACTGTGTTTTAAACATTGTTTTTGCTGATGCTACCGACAGACAGAATGAAAACGCTATTGTGCTGCGGACGTGACAATTAAACGAATAGAAAATAACATCTGTTGAAAAATGATCGCTCATGAACTAAAAAATAATAAAACCTGTTAATATTTTTGTAATTATTTGTATCAAATTAAAGATTTATTACTACATAAAATATAAAATTTATGGATTTTTTTTATCAGTGAATATGACAAAGCAATGAAAATAGCATTACATTGATTAAACGAGGAAAATGGTAAGTCTAAAGATAATGTGACCTCAATTAATTAGTTTTAAAGGAAAAATAAATTATACGTCCTTATTTTTTTTATTATTAATATTTAGCTTGAAAATTAAGATTTTGAAGATCGCCCTGTTTCATATGTTCTCGAATTAATAAACAAACAGAAAATAACGTACAGTAATTACACATTTACCACTCAAATGTCGCTTTGCATGTTGGAACAAAGTTTACGTAATTCAAAAGGCGTTAAATAGTCAGCAAATTAGCTTCCACTTAATTCGATTACACAACATAACACCGGCGCTATGACATTATGTTAGGCTTATCCAGGCTAATCGATAAGTTGGTAATCAATATTGATTGGTGGCCTTGCGTTCGTGCGCTGCAGTGTGTTGTCGCCTTAAGATGTTGAGTTGTTGTAATGTCAGTCACTATAGTTTTACTACCTATTGATTGCATCGAACGTTACCTTATTGACAGGTCAAATATTTTTAACTACACATATATGAGTATAATTATTTCTTAAATTTATGTCATGATATTCTATTTAAATAAAAAAAAATCCCAAGACCTTTATTTAGGTTTTGTAAGAAAGTTAAGGTTCTGAAAAATCAGGTTTAAAGTTTTTATACGAGGCCATTTTCTTAAAATGGTGTATCTGGCCATTCGCTTTTTGCTCCACTTGGCGTTAATTAAATACTTACATGGTTTTTAGTTCTTTGGCATCGTCATCGTCAAGTATTATGTAAAGAGTTCCGAGTACCCCCTATTTGGTAATTCCGCACTTCTTTGCCAATACATCTCTACCACCTAATCATCAATTCTACTAATTTCAACTTAACGTAATATTGATTGATTGATTATTAATGCGAAACTGTATGAGTTTGTACAGTCACCAGCATTAATATCTGACAGTGAACAGCGCCGCAAAAATATGTGACACAGATTGCCAGCAAAAACATGTGATAAGGTAACGTGCATAATAATCTGATGCTTTCGCGGCGGTATAAATATATGACATAGTCAACAGCATTAACATCTGACAACAGATGAGCGCGTAATTATCTGACATGCCCCGAAAGCAAAATTATGTGACACTGTTACTGCAAAATGATTTGACAATAGAATGAACGCATAAACATCTGACACATCAAATTACTTCTATAAATTGAAATTCAATTTGTAGACCCTAAGATATAGGTAATACTGGCGTTCCGCCCCGCGGCTTTGCCTGCGCTAAAATATATCTTAATGCGGATTTTTGTATTTTTCTGCGGCAAAGAGTAGCTTCAGTGTTATTTTGATATTAAAAGTATAATTTCCAAACACGGCTTTTCCTGTGTTTTAAGTAACTTTCTTAAATGTGTATGTATATTATTAGGTATTATCAGAAATCTAGCACCCGTAACACAAGATTCTAGCTTACCACGAGGCTAGATGTTGCTTTGTGAATTGTCTAGCAATTAGCAATATTTATTGATTTTATTTTATTTATTATGTTTTTTGGCCGTAAGCTCAGGTATAAGAAAAATGAAAGGGCTGGGGATTTTATTAATAAATAAATAAATGCCAAGTTTTCTGAACTAAATTTCACATGAAATGTTAAAATTCATAGTCTGCCTTTTATTTCTGATTGATTTTATAAATGAAAAGTCAAACCGTATGATATACTTTAATATTAGATAATAGTGAATTTATGAAAGAATAAGTTCCTAAACCTTAACCCTAAACTGCATGATTATTTTTCATAAAAAATATTTGTGATGGTCATATTTGTGTTCTAGATAAATAAAGTAAAATAAAGAAGAAATATTTAAAATTGATTCAAAAATTTCATATAAATTAAGTTTAAGGGAAAAACTGCTTTTATATTTAGTTCCATATATTATGTAGGTATGGCAAAACATGCAATGAACTACCTATATTTTAAAATATCATTCGCAGGGTATGCGGAATATGGTCAATTTTTTTTAAAAATAATAAGAAGACTGAAAAGATATTAAAAAAAAATTATATTGGTTGTGATATAGCACTGAGAGCAACGTAGGGTTAAGAAGCATAAAAACGTAGTGATTCGTTTGTTCTATGAAATATCTTAAATTTACTTTTCATGAATTGACATGACATAATTTATGACAGTTTTCATAAATAAATCAAAACTCTTTAAGATCTCAAAACCATGAAAAAGTTTTAAATACACTTTAACTTTGACTACTGCCCTCCGATCTGTGTCGCTCATAGATTCAATATCGTAATGTTAAGAAACTTTTTACAAAAAGAATCTGAATATGAATTCCACCAATTCCTCAAGGAATCTTAATGATTTTAGGAATGTTTTATCTATAATATAATACCTGCCTGAGAAGTATACAGGGTGTCCCAAAGTTATGGGCCATGGAGGGGAAGTACCTTAAATATCGTAGATAGTGAATTTTGCTCAAAGAAGACTTCATTTTATTTTTAAAAGTAAGTAATTCTGCATTCATAGATTTTCTAAAAATTACTTGCTTTGTCTGGGAATCGAACCGACTCACATGTGGAAAAAAAAATTACTCTACTTTTATGATACCAATCGAAAGAATAACTAAAAAATAATAACTCTGCTTAAGTAACATAGTATTTTAAAAGAAAGGAACAACGTGAAATAAATTATTTTAATCAAATAAAAAACATGAAATATTTTTTTTTTGTAAATTAATTAATTAAATGCTCAAAATGTGATCCCTCTTGTCTTAAGCATCTTCGCCAATCTTCTTGTGACCCGGCTGCCTGTTGATTTTCTAATCATTTTATGGTGAACACTCAATGTGATATGGCACAATTCTGTTTGCAACTCGATCATTTGACCTTGACTCAATTATTTTATGTTGTTCCTTTCTTTTAAAATACTATGTTACTTAAGCAAAGTTATTATTTTTTAGCTATTCTTTCCATTGGTATCATAAAAGTAGAGTAATTTTTTTCCACATGTAAGTCGGTTCGATTCCCAGACAAAGCAAGTAATTTTTAGAAAATCTATGAATGCAGAATTACTTACTTTTAAAAATAAAATGAAGTCTTCTTTGAGCAAAATTCACTATCTACGATATTTAAGGTACTTCCCCTCCATGGCCCATAACTTTGGGACACCCTGTATACTCTAACATTAAATCATTTTAAATAAAACTTTAAAAAAAAGAAGGCACCCGGTGCAACTCGAATTCGCGGACTTCGGATTACGACGCGCCTACTATAGCCATTAAACCACGAGGTAACTGACAAAGTGTGTGAAATTAAGAGACGGATCAAATGACGATCTGATGACAATGTATCGTCACATAATTTCGCTGTCGGGGCATGTCAGATAATTACGCGCTCATCTGTTGTCAGATGTTAATGCTGTTGACTATGTCATATATTTTTACCGCCGCGAAAGCATCAGATTATTATGCACGTTACCTTATCACATGTTTTTGCTGGCAATCTGTGTCACATATTTTTGCGGCGCTGTTCATTGTCAGATATTAATGCTGGTGACTGTATGTTTGGAAAGCCTTTGCGACTAAACTGCTGGAGAGATTTTAATAAAATTTGACATTAGTCAATATAAGTACACAAGCCGGTATAAGTACCCACCATAGGCTATTGTGGGAAAATATATTATAACGAGGGCGTAGCTGCAGTGTGGACAGAATTATATATTTGGCAACACCAAGATTGTACGATCTGCAGATCCGGGTGTTCAGGGTGTCTGGGTGTTCTAAATAATATAATAAAAAATTTTGATCTCTGTATGTATATTATATTAAGTATATCAAGAATCTAGCACCCGTAACACAAGCTTCGAGCTTACCAAGTTTACCAACCACGGGGCTAGAAGTTGCTGTGTGAATTGTCCAAAAAAAAAGTTAAAGAGATAAGAAAGTTTTACGTACTATGGAGAGAACTTATATTAAGTAGAGACAAGTAACAATTTGGAACTGTGCCAGAATAAAACGCGCAACGGTTGCATACAGTATACGCAACCGATATGCAACCGACAGTTTAGCGATTAGGTATGGCCATCGCCCTTGGCAATTTTACCAAAGTTGATAAGTGAGTTTCAAGAGAAGCTATTACATAATTTTCAGGTTTTTAGGGTTCCGTAGTCAAATGGGAAAAACTGGATAGATCATAGATTTGTGGCTGTCTGTCTGTCCGTCTATCACAGCCACTGTTTCTAAATCTAATATTGCTGCACATTGTTGAACTTGGTAAAGAGATGTATTTTGTGCACCGTATTATAATTTTCACACGAAACTTTAAAAAAACAATAAATTTGTTGGGTCTCTCATACTTCGAACTGAATTTTTTTTCTTGATTATCTAATTAGCTAAATCCTGTATCTATAAAGTTATTGCTCTTGGAATAATATAATATTATATATATATATATCACTTTGCATTTAATCAAAATCAAAACCTTTGTATCGAATAGTAAAATATATTCCTGAGTCACACCGGTTTTACCAAAAAGTTTTCCTTCCTCTTCCGAACAAACTATGTATCCTGACATACATTTATGTATAGGTATATAAATAACCTATGTATGTATCATCTATGAAATATTATTTAAAATTATATAATGAAATCTAAGAGCCGTCATCATTTCTGTTAGCACTAACTGTTGGGGCTGAGGTCACTCCATGAAGCTTACGATGACCCCAGGACGATTCTGAGCTTACACAAGCGGACCAACTTTTTACCAATTGCGAGAAAAGGAGTCCCCAAACTAAATAACTAACCCACTGTTGGGTTTAGGACGCTTCAGTTATATTAAGTTTACATAAATGTAGCTCCCGTTATACACGCTTCGGGCTTGCCACGGGGCTAGAAGTTGCTGTGTGAATTGTCTAGCAATATTATATCTAGAGCAGATGAAAACGTCTATTGCTTGTGTTTGCGATATTACGCAGTGCTAATTCTCACGAAGGTGTATCAGACGGCTTAGTGGCTGTGCTACTTGAAACGGTTCTCGGTAACATTATATGGTGATAGCTTGTAATAAACAGGCGGTGTCATGTGACGAAATTGTAGGAAAACTGTTCATATCGATTTAAAATTATATTAAGGTAAAGTAAATAAAAATATTTTTTGCAACTCTGGCATGTTCTGAACGTTGAAAAGTTTAAAGGACATGTGTCATCCCAGCAGTGGGATCTAAATTGAGGTGATGATGATGATGATAAGCTTTACATGAATATTAAAACTACTATGCTGTATTTAGTACGACCCAGATATCTTAAATCGATCACCATAAATCAGACTGGTTTGACTTAGGTCTTTGGTACTTTAATAACTACGAGTAACTCGTATAAGGAGAAATAGTTTGCTACGAACAATTAACACGCAATATTAAGTATACATACATATAGATAAGTTTTCAGCTTGCCTCAAACACCTACCCAAAACCTGAGGAAACTTACATTAGAGAAATACGGGCGAGAAACGTATAAAAACTTGTCAACTTAGCCGTGATCTAACTTGAAATTCAATACCAGTCGATGGTAACCGCCAAATTGTAATATAATCACTAACGGCTAGGCCAAAGTACCCTAGATACAAGATCTGAATTGAATATGGGCGGAAGACATCGCTTTATAAAGGGAAACATAAAATTGATTGCAGTTTTATGTCTCGAGTAGGTAAATAAATTATATGACTAGATTTCGTAGCAAGCGGGGCTTCCTTTGAATAATGTAGAACTAGTATTTGCCCGGATTTCTGCTCGCGTAGAAAGAGATTTCCCGCGGTTTGTTAATGTTTTCAATATCTATTCGTCTTTTATGACAGAAAAATATATCTTTTATAAATAAAAATAAATCTCCGTTCGTTAGTCTCGCTAAATCTCGGGAACGGCCGGGCCGATTTAGTTGGTTTTGGTCTTGAAATGTTCGTAGTAGTCCAGGGAAGGTTTAAAAGGTGAAAAAAAACGGGTGAAGCCGAGCGGGGTCAACTAGTAAAATATAAAATTATGACAATCGTGTTTGTGTTTAAAATTTTTGAAGAAGAAAAATCCAGTGCTGAACCCGCGACCTTCGGAATGAAAGTCGAGTGTGCACCCACTTAGCCAACACGGTCTTAATTTTTCAAAGTTAACTCTAAACAAAATAACTGTGAAAGTGTTCCACTACACATAGCGCCTCCGAATTTAATATAAATTCTCATTGTGAACATAGACATTATCCGGGGAAAGTACAATAATATGAAGCTAATTGGACGTCATCATCACGGCAATTAGTCGTTTTATGGAAAACGCTGACGAATTGAGTTGCGCAATTATACAGAATACCGCTTTTCGGCTCTGATCTACCCATTTATCTATTTTGTAAGCACGCGATCTTTTTAGGTAGTAAAATGAATGCTAGATGTAACAATATTTTTAAACCGACTTCAAACTGTCTGCGCTAGTGTACAGTCAGCAAAAAATGTGGTCTACCACCACACCTACGGTTGAGATTCGTTTGTAACGTCAGTTAAAGTTAGAAAAGTCAACCATATCGATCATTACATCGCACAGAAACTTTTGTCAAAACTGATAGACCACTTTCTTGGCCGACTGTACCAGAGTGTACCTCTAATCATTCGCCAATTGCTCTAATGACAAGTGACGTCACTGGCCTCTAACGGAGTTTCTCAATAAACATGTCACGGCGTTATCGCTTAGTTTAACACCTCTCTTTGAAACTCAGGCCTAAAGATCTCGAACAGATGACATGCTTTTGAGGATGCTTAAAATATGTCACCATTGTAATATTTCTAGTAGTGTGAATAGTAATTCATACGCCTGTAAAGGTAGGTTTTGGCAGAGCATTAATTCTAATTTAGATAAGAACTTTGTAAAACCTACTGAATAAATGATTTGATTTATTGATTGACGATCATATCTGAATTAGTCGTCAGGTTCTGGATTTTTCGAAGCATAGCTATAGTGGTCGGATCAGTTCGGAATCCCTTATGCACCTAATTTCACTATATCATCTACTTGGGATCTATCAGACAGAAAGCGGTCAAGCCGTTAAGCGTTCTGCGTTCGTTTTCTGTGGTCGAGCGGGATATTTCTCACAAACCCCGCTGTTCTAGTTGACCACTATATGAGTTGTTATTTATTATTTATCTAATTAGGTAACCCATGAAAAGTGTGGAATGGTGGCTAGTTACAAATTAATAATACATTTCATTTGCCTTGTCATAGTGGGCCCAATCCGTGAAGCGAAAAAGTAAATATAATTTTTACCTGTTATCATATCGTTTTCCGAGATAGTATTGTTGCATTACTTTCGTATGTTCTCCACTTATTATCTCTATTATCTGATCTTATATTTTTGAAGAACTATAAATTCGTATCAAAAAAGTAATATCGTGTTAACGGTTAATCTAACAGAACATGCAGTAACTACACACTATACGCGGACTCAATTGACTCTAATAAAAAGGTCACAATAATTTCATTAGCGTCACTTTTGCTCTAATATAAGTCATTGAGGCATTAAAGCATTGACCGCAGGCGACACTGAATTGAGAGAAAGGGGATCGTAGATTTCAAACAATGGTTATCTTTACGCTTCAATAGAACTGGTTTGTAGACCTGTAAGAGATTCTGTCTGAATTACGCCGGTTGTGGAGCGTGATTGATCGATTATTCTAAACTGGGCCACATTGGCACTGTTGGCGATATCGAGAGCGACTTTGATATGTGGACTGAATTTACAAAGAGGCAGAGCACGGCGGAACGCTCACTCCTCCTGATAAAGACTGTTCTTGTTGCAGTCGAAACATCGATAGTGGTATTTAAATTTTCTTTTATACTGTCATATATTTTTCTATATATGTCCGTTTAGTTTCCATACGCTACATTTTTTCTTCTTTTACACCTTCAAACAAAATCACCTGAATAGGCCCAACTGTTCTTGAGTTATAAAATTACAAAGAAAAGTGGATATTTTTAAGATAAGATTTAATCATTATTTTTTTCCCACTAAGCCGTAGTACAGACTAAATGTCCATTAAACCAGGTAGGTGCCGTTATAGTGAGCGTGACTCTATCATTCGTGATGAGGGCTCAGTGATACTGGGAGCGAGGTCCTACTGGCCTTGATAACGACATTACTCTACCGTGCTCAAAGTACTCTTCCAAAGCAATTACTTAAAGACGTATCTCTGTAACTATGGCACAGTTACTCTGGTTTTGATAAATCTATACTAATAATAAATCTGTAAGAGTCGGTCATGGAGTAAGTGAGTTTGTTTTCAGGGATATTGTGTTTCTTGGCTCAATATAATATGATACTAATTTGACGTTTTTAATTTTTTTTTGTATTAAACATACATATGTATGTATGTTCTACCATAACTCTTGATCTTTAATGATCCGAAATTGATAAAAACTGGTAACATTTAGACGTCTGGATCACAGGATAGGCTATTTAAAGAGGTAGCCCCCATCCAAACGCAACGGACGGTGTCGCGGGCACAGCTAGTAAATAATAAATATTACTGGACAATTATTAACACAGCAACATCTAGCCCCGTGGTAAGGATAATGTATACATACTTAGATCGATATTGATGGCATGATAAAGATGGGTTTATGGTTTATGTTGATGGGACGTAGAATTCTGACCTCAAACAATGGAAACCGTAAATTGTTTACAAAATTATTGACATAACATTGTACGTGTTGGTTTTCCCTGTTTATAGACGAGATTCAGCAATCGCATAACACATTAATTAATATTGTATACGTACTTGGTAATGAGTTAATACTAGTTGCGATATTTATAGGCGATGTTTCACTGTCAACGTTGTTCATTATATAAAAGTATTGGTTTAAAATATTACATTGTTATATTATTTTGATTACGCACTAGCCTTAGTGTGGCATTATTAAAACAAGCAAAAGTATGTGTTATATTTATAAAATATGATGACCGTGTGTATATTAAATGCATATTCTAATGTATATTTTACCATATTCTATAAAAATATATCAATAGTACCTAACGCAAAACTTGTAAATAGATCAAAGTAGTATAGAAGCCTACACAACTATAGGATGAGTAAAGCCTATTTTCACCTTCAGATATCATGAAAGTGAGAATCAAATGTAAGTTTTCGTTTAAAGTACCAAGCTGTTGTAACCAGCAGGGTGTGAAGTTGTCGGGTCAACGAAATTTATTCAAGTGCCCTTTCTAGCCGAGTTTATCTATTGTCTTGGAAACTACAACTGTGGCCCATTTTGATGTAGCAATGTTTGAACATAAAATTCTTGTACTCGAAAGTTAAAGTTACTTTCAATCGGGTTCTTAGTAATTGGTGTTGTATAGAATAAATAAATAAATAAATAATAAACGACTTCGCCTGTAAAAATACATAGTCACCCCTATTTAAGATCCCACTGCTGGGACATCCAAAAACAGAGCGATTTGACGCTCACTTGAGAAGGCTTTTGTTCAGTGGACAAACATTGGCTGATGATGATGAGGCTATGTCCACTGAGCCATGCCACTACTGGCAGTCACCGGTAGAGGGCCATGCCAAACGCCGTCAAAGCTTTCAGTGGGTTTAGTAAAGCGTAGCGTATTACTTGTCGTGTCTGAGTACATGGTGATATAGTACGCATAGTCAGAGACACAAATATGAACGGTTTTTATCTTATAAAGGTATATGTACACCTACATCATAGGCGGACCAAACCTTGGATATTAGGCTAATTATATTATAATACATAATTTATTTTTAATATATTTTACGGAGCCTGATCGTATAGTAGTTGTTCTTAATTACGAGGAAGTAGCAGATGCGTTAACCAGAATTATAATTTATAATTTAACGAAACCGCCATCGCTTAGTATATTCTCGTAATTTCTCCAAGCGGTAGGTAATAGTCTTAGGTGAAAGGGAAAGTATAGAGGAATATTTATGCAAAATTGCGCGATTTTATGGCATTACACCGCACAGACGAAGCGTACCAACAATTATAGACGCATTATAGATAGCGATGCTTTATAGGACATTTTGATTTAGAACGTGGAATAGGTTAGACATTTTGAATCAATAATATTAACAATCATGTTTTCTAATAAAACGTTAGAAATAGATGTAACAATTTGTAATTATTTTCATTTATTAATGACTTTTATATTAGAAAATCCGATTTTATTTTTTCTAACAAAAAATCCATAATTATTTGTCTTAATAAAAACAAACAAACACAGATTTTATATAATATTTTCTTACAGATTCTTGATCCACATTTTGGTCTTCCCAATTAAATATCATAAAACACCTTGATATTTTAATGCAGGACGGAAATGATATTTTTATTTATTTTGCACTTTAACAAATTACATACCGCTGCCGCTGATAAGGTGAGATCATTTTAAACAAAGTAAAGTCCTTGTAAAGACATTATTTTTAGAAATATCATCATGATTTATCACGTTAGATTGTTCTCAATGCTTCATTTTCTTTATGACAAAAAGAAATCAGCGCATTCTATCGTTACCCAAAAAAGTTGTGATGCATCTTATCAAACAACATAATGTAACATTGTAACATTAGGTACAAAAGTTAACAAGTTCTTAAAACACATACAGCATACAGAACATGAAAATAAGCATAAGTCATAGTAATACCACAGAACATGTATTGTTTTTACTGTAATACTATCAAGTAAAATACAGTAAGTACCTACGGACAATGCGTAAATAGTAAAAACTGAAGAAGGTTAGTTAGGTATAGGACACTCTGCAATGCACATAAATTATTAATTATGTGCATTGCAGAGGATCTAAATAATTACTTTAGATATAAGTACATATTAAAAGGAGAAATGTATTGGATTCCTATGTTCAAACTTCAAACGTTTTGGATTTTTCTAGATGGATATTGCTGGTAATTATGCTTATTTCAGAACTTTTCGCTTTTCAGCTCTCAAAGGGAAAACAAATTGGATTTCTCTTAAAACGATCCACAAAGCCCCGTATTTTTTATTTCCGTAAATATTTTTAATAATGTCCATTTCAGTACGCATTTAACTAGGTCGCGTGCATTATATAGAAGGATATTGCTGATATGCTTATTCCAGAACTCTGCCTTTTTCGGCTTTCATGGGGAAACAAATTGGATTTCTCCGAAAACGTTCCAAAAAGCCCCTTTTTAGGGTTCCGTAGCCAAATGGAACCCTTATAGATTCGTCATGTCCGTCCGTCCGTCCATCCGTCCGTCCGTATGTCACAGCCGTTTTTCTCCGAAACTATAAGAGCTTTATAGCTGAAAGTTGGTAAGTAGACGTATTCTGTGAACCGCACACAATTGCTGCGGAAGCCTACATGGGCGAGTCCAACTCGCACTTGGCCACTTTTTTTTATTTCCGTAAAGATTTTTAATAATGTCAATTTCAGTACGCATTTAACTAGGTCGCGTCCATTATATTATTCTTAAGGCTTTTCAAACCAAGGCTATGTTTTCATTGAATAAAAATTAAAGTGTATTTTAAACGGGCTATAAAGTTTGCAATAATAGATTGAGTTCGATTGAAGAAATGTACGCTTATGTTGATAACCAGCCAACCCATGCTTTATTCGTTTGCGTTTTTTTACTTTATCTACATAAGTATACAGTTTATGATTTAAATATTTATGCCACTTATTTTCATAAAGCCCTAAATATTACTTGTATTATATACCCAATAGCCTCGATAAATGTTCTATCCATAACTGAAATACACTCGAGAGCAATGAATCCGGGTCACTCAAAGAATCCAAAAAATCTCGGAAAGTAAGAATGCTAGGTTAATGCAATAAATTGTATTTAATAGACAATTTAATACTCCTTAAATGAAAGTTAAAAAAATATGAGTCACCATACATTTTATTTACACAAAATTACATAAAGAAAAAAAACTGCTGATCTCTCCTTAAAACAAAAATAGGAAACATGAAATTTTTGAACTTTATGACGATTTTCTTGAATTTCAATACTTCGTATTACCTCCTCGTGCTTCCATTACTGCGTTTACGCGGTTTGGCATGCTGTACACCAAGTTCCTTATACGATTTTGGGGAATATTCTCCCATTCCTCTGTGAGAGCAATTTTGAGCTCAGGAAGCGTGATTGGGGGAGGGTTTCGTTGTTTTACGCATCTCCCTAGCTCGTCCCAAGCATGCTCGATCGGGTTGATATCCGGGCTGCGCGCTGGCCACTCCATACAAGTAATGTTCATCTCTTGAAGGTAGTCATTCACAATCCTACCTGTATGAGGTCGGGCATTGTCATGCATAAATATAGCATCCTCACCCAAATTGACCATAAATGGACCAACGTGTTCGTTGAGGATTTCTTCCACATATCTTACGCTAGTTAAAGAGCCGTTTTCTATGATCACCAGCTCTGTGCGACTTTCAGAGGAAATTCCGGCCCACACAAGTACAGACCCACCACCGTAGGCTACTTTTTCTTCGATGCATGCTTGCTTGAATCTTTCCCCTGGTCTTCTATACACTCTGTGTCTTCCATCGTGCTTGTAGAGCATAAATTTTGATTCGTCGGAGAACATAACTTTCGACCAATCTTCAATACTCCAATTTACGTGGTTCTGGGCATATCTTAGTCTTGAAATACGATGGCCACGCTCCAGTTTAGGGCCGTTTGCAGGTCTAAGGGGTTTTAAGTTAGATTCAGCAAGCCGACGTCTTACTGTCCATGCACTTGGGTTACTTCCTCCGAGGCGTCGAAACTGATTTGTGAGTTCAGTTCCTGTGAGAAAGCGATTTCGAAGCATGGTGTTCACCAAGTATCGGTCTTCTCGTGCTGTTCTGAGTGGCCAGCGCGCAGCCCGGATATCAACCCGATTGAGCATGCTTGGGACGAGCTAGGGAGATGCGTAAAACAACGAAACCCTCCCCCAATCACGCTTCCTGAGCTCAAAATTGCTCTCACAGAGGAATGGGAGAATATTCCCCAAAATCGTATAAGGAACTTGGTGTACAGCATGCCAAACCGCGTAAACGCAGTAATGAAAGCACGAGGAGGTAATACGAAGTATTGAAATTCAAGAAAATCGTCATAAAGTTCAAAAATTTCATGTTTCCTATTTTTGTTTTAAGGAGAGATCAGCAGTTTTTTTTCTTTATGTAATTTTGTGTAAATAAAATGTATGGTGACTCATATTTTTTTAACTTTCATTTAAGGAGTATTAAATTGTCTATTAAATACAATTTATTGCATTAACCTAGCATTCTTACTTTCCGAGATTTTTTGGATTCTTTGAGTGACCCGGATTCATTGCTCTCGAGTGTATTTTTATTATCTGACTAGCGGTTCCTAAGCTTAGCGCGTGCAAAAAAACAAAACTCAATCAAAGTATTAGTATAGTATAGATTACGGGTGTCTTATCCAACCCTGTCTGGATAGACACTCCACGTAGCTCGTAATAGGACTATCTAAAACTACTTAGCACCAACACCAACCGAAAAGTCGTTCGTAAGTATTTACGTAATCAGAAATTCATCTTATTCAAACGTTGTCGCTATTGGAAACAGGTTGTAACCGCCAACTCCGATCTCGTGCTCAAGGTCGTGGTTTGCAACAACGTAATTAATATTTATTTTTGTGGGCATTGAATATAAATATTCACAGCGACCTACGCGTCGAGCACATGTTGTCTGATCGTCACTGAGGAGAGAGGACTTCCAATCATACACTTGCCCTCACAATTGTACAGTCAGATGGAGTGGCAGATGTGTAAGCTGTCTTTTTCGACATCCGCTGTATTTTTTTTTAATACGTATGGATAATTACTTTTAATTTAAACTACTCAGAATTATGGTCTTGTGACGCCACGCGCACAAAAACAGCCATACAAAATGTTGTTGTTATTGTGTCATGGGTGAAATCTAGAGACTTTACAACAAGCTCAAATACTCAATATCTTAGTCAATCATAAGCTTTATTACGTCTAGTTTTAGTTTTACTTAAATAAGAATAGGTATGCAGGTAAAACTAAAACTCTACGTATGTTTGCACTTAGATAAAGAATTATGTACTTTATTTGAACATGAAACGGGTAACATACCATGATTTAAATGTTTTTGAGTTTCCGTATACTTCAAATATTGTTAAAAACCATGATAGTTTAAAAAATTATGTACATGGTGATGGAAAATACAAAACTTCCTACCTTTTCAAAAAACTCGCCATTTGAAACTTGACTCAATTTTATTACACACATCGCATTTCAACACAGAACAATGCAGACTGAATTTTCACCTGTTATCACAGCGAGAGATGTTATCGTGACAGATCGGGGCTCTCTCGACCTTATCAGCTTCAACAACACGTCAATCAGATGTATTTGAGATAACTTGTAAGGCGGGAGCATCATGTGGCAATATATGTAACTTTTCGGCAGGTTGTCCAAATGGTCTTTATAATTTCGAATCAGCTTAAAGAACGTTTATTTCTCATAAGAATAAACTCACTTACATGAGAAAACAAAATTACTTAAATCTACCCCACATTATGCTACTCGTACATACTAATTTATATTATACCATTTATATTATGGTTTTCCTTGTCAATACGGATAAATGATGATTATGTCAATGCCGCTAAAAGTGACACTACTCATAACGTATCCCAGCAGTATTATGTTATGGGACTATAAAGTTTTTTTTAATTATCTATACTTATATATTAAAAAAGCTGAAGAGTTTGTTTGATTTAAACGCACTAATCCCAGGAACCGCTCCCTGGTCCAATTAAAAAAAAATATTTCAGTGTTGGATAGTACATTTATCGAGGAAGACTATAGCTATATTTATGTAGGTAACGTAAAAAAACGCGAGTGAAGCTGTATTTTTTAAATAATGTCAGACCTCGTATTTCGAACCGAAAAGAAAAGGAACGGAAGAAGAGAGTACTTTCGTATCAGTATATATCTTGGCTCTTTGGTCTAAATCTTATCTTTAAAGATATGCCAACAATATGAATGTTTTTTAAAAACCATGGATATTAATCTCTTCGTTTTACTTATAATCGACCTCCTATATTTTCTATATTATTTAGAAATGGGCTTAAAGTATTCAAAAGCGTTATTTAAGACCCAAAAGTTGCTTGTGACATCTCTACACAAATTGTATAGGAAAAGGCGTCATTTATTCCCTTTTATTCGAGTAGGCCAATTAATACAACAGGCATTATGTTAATAATGTATTATCACCAAAAATTGCTTTACAATACATACGTGGGCGGTTGAGACCTTTGGTTGAGACTTAATTTGAATAGCAAAGTTGATTTAAATTAAGAAATACTTTAACCTTCGAATATCCTTATCGAGCAATGTCAATAAAATTAAGTAGAACGTGTATTAACGCGCTCTGATTTAATCGTTGTTTTTTTTTAATCCTTTGTAAAATTTCTTCTTATTTTAAAAATTAACAGTACAACAACAACAGTTTACAACAGTTGTAGACTACCATAATAAAGCGGGAAAAAATGTTATCAATTAAAAAAATAGAAAATACCTTAAAAAATATAACTTCCAATTCCTTATAGCCTACATCTTCAGCATACAATAGAAAAATGCGCAATCAAACTGTGGTATTAGACCATCTGATAACGAACAGCCCTGAGTTGCTTTTCCTTCCGGACTTCTGTTAGTATTCAATGCTCCAATTTGATTAAATACTTGAAGTTCAAACCTTCAACTGTTCAGTTGACGGAGAAAGGAAATAAGCAAAAATCCATATTATGAAATTACGTCAAAGTTAAGTATACTCGTACATAATAAGTTTTATAATTTCACCGGTTGCACTTTGTAATTACAAAACACCTACATTTTTCATCATAAACAAGAATCAAAAGGCTCTAGTCTGTCTGTAAGGATTTGATGCGGTTTTTTAGTAGGTAGAGTGATTTTTAGTTGCAATTAAATTAAGAAGTTAACTTATTTTGCAACTGATACGGTAGAGTTTTTTGACGATCTCTATGGCGCAGCGGTCGCCACAGAGATCGTCACATACCAATCTTTGGTGGACGTCCCACGCTGCGTATACGTTCCCAACTAGAAATTTCAAACTCCACCTTATCTACATTTTATCTACGTGTCTTACTCGTATATATTGCTATTGTCAATTTGTCGTTAAATTTATTAAAAACTTAAATTTCTTACAATATAAGGACTAGACACATTACCATTAAAATAAAAAATGCTTGCGCACAATGAAATCAATAAGCAAAATGTACCATTTATTTTACATAAGAAAACATTTAACAAACATTATGTTTTAGGTATATAGCTTGGCTTGCGTCACCAGTTCACATACTGAAGCCACCTGTCTTTTAACTTAACAATTGGTTGTTATCGTCGTTTACGTTTTGTTATCCATTAGTTATTTGTTACGAATGCGCTTGCGACGCTCAATGCTCGTGATTTCTTGATAATGTAGGTTTATGTGGTTTGAACCAATCTTGGTTTGTTGATTATTTTCATGCTTAGCTCTCAAATCATCATCATTATAACAATTCTTCATACAAAAACACTAGATTTAATGAACGTTAATTATGTTAAGATTATTATAGATGTATCTTTTATTCGGAGTCTTTTAATAAGGTGGTTCTTCTACGGATCTCCTCATCTCCGGTCCCGTAGAGAAACACCAAGCATAGTCCCACAGCTCTTTGAGCGACTCTGAGCCTATTTATGAGGCCTATGGCACTATGTTTCGGATCCGTATGCTAACAATGGCAACACACACTGGTTATAGACTTTCGTCTTGAATCAATCAAGAAATAAATAAACAATATGGAATATTACCTTTTATACAATACTAGCTGTCACTAGTATATTATTATACAACCTACAACTTAACTAATTGCTACTTTGTTGATCTGTGTCTGATCTATGCTAACTTAAACTAAATCTAGACCAATACCTAACTCTCAATATTACTTAGGTGTCGAGGTACTCTACACCAATAACTATGGTAATGTATCTACGAGTACATTAGGTACTGTGTGGTTGTGGCACGAATAGAAATTATGATTTGTTAGGTATTATTTTTAGACATATACTCAGATAGAATTACTGTATTGTACAATTTGTACACCATTATTTACTTAACCTAAATTAACATAAATAGAAAACATAAAAAATAATAATGGGACAACTATGTAGTAAGGCAACAAGTAAGGTTAGGCGCCAGTTGTCCAGCGATCTTTTCCAGGCAACCTTTGGAACCTTAGGGAGGCAGGTTTAAAGCTTAAATATATATATAGGTAACTACTTATAATAGTACTTAAGCAGCAGTAAATAATAAGGATTTGCGCTGCAGTTGCTTGCACTTGAACCTACAAAGGTACAAATAAGTACCTAACACTTACAAGCATAAGACATTAACTTTAAAATAATCTAGGTACCTATTGTGAGAAATCTAATTAACATAATGCAATTTGTCTTTCATTCAACTATTTACATTAAACTTGTTGTATTTATGTAGGTACCTATTATTGTAGTGTGTTATTGTAGGAAGGTCCTTCTATAAATTACCTTCTGACGAGTTATTGCAGGAACATCTGAATCACATTTACTAAGAAAAACGTATTACCTAACCGCATTTAGCGACCATTTGCGAGTTATAAATGCGGCATAATTACAGATACTCCATTAGCTACCTACTCTAGGAGTTTTAGTTAATTTCTTCCTAGCTAGTTACTACAGTTAATATAGAATGTCACTAGTTGCCTAATAGTTGGCAGGTTGCGTTGCATTTGCAAAACCTTCTACTATCACAAGTACACGTAATAACGTCAACAAAACAAACGCGGACATACAAATTGATAAAAAACGTGAAAACTCACCCACCCGACGTAACACAGCAGAATAATAATGATAACCACTCGAGCAATAGATAAATCCACACGGTAAACACAGTATTTAATTATATCTCTTGGTTTTCTAAAAGAAAACTAATGAATTCTTCGGAAGTGTGTAAATAAAAGTAGCGCGTGCGTTTTAGCCGACGTCGGAATAGCTACTAAAGATAAAGAGTTACAGTTTGTGAGTGAAATGTTAGTGGTGGGGAGGCCTCGCGTTGGTCTGCGAGCCAGATACCTAGACAGCTTAGCCAGCTAAGCTTCAGATGCTGACCGATTTGATCCGCTTGACAGACGACTCGAATGGATGTCATAGATCTTTATGTAATACTTCCGGAAAAATTGTATCGATATTGCACATAATTAATCGATGCTAATTCGGTCTCGTTTCTATGTGGTAATACGATTTTTAAATACTTTTATAAAATGATTTTTTATTTTTTTGGCGATCAGCATGGATCATTCCCCGTGATCATTCCCCATTTTCTGTATTCATGTTTTCTAGTTCTGGTCTTCAAGTTTATTTATCGTCGTCAAGTACCTAACAATGCTGTATGTATTGTATTTTTTCAGTAAGCTTCAATGTTATTATCGCTCAGCAAGTCCACAAGAAACCTAAAAAAGAAAAACCTATCTGGGACGTAGTAGGCGTAGGAACCTAGCTATTCCTATTTGTTATTATTATTCCTATTCCTTCTTCTGAGTTACGACGTAAGTATTTGTATTAATATCAAAGAGGAAACAAGCATCCCGAAATTGGTAGGTTACGTACCTACGTAACCTACCAACTTCGGGATGCTTATCAAGGTTATTTTAATCCTAATCAAGGTTATTTTAGGTAAAGGTACCTTATCGGGATAACCGACCTTATTTATACCTACAAATAATTGAAACAGGTTACCTATAGCAAACCATAAATTATGAAATTATAGAATACCTACACCTCTTTACTTTGAGCCATAAACTTATTTCCATTTTGTATTTATACAAATCTAAAGCGCTCTACACACCGCCCGCCGGCACAGCCCGGCGGCCCAACCCGCCGGCCTTATTTTGTAGGCCGCCGGCTTTATTTAGTACAAAATAAGGCCGGCGGGTTAGGCCGCCGGGCTGTGCCGGCGGGCCGCCGGCTTTGGTGTGTAGAGCGCTTTATATTGCCTAAATAAGTCGTTCATATCAGTTTGCTTACTGTTTATTCCCTGGATAAGGTAAATAATAATTAAGTATTCAATTTAATTTAATTATTAGTATGTAATAAATAATAGGTAATCCTATTACTGTAGCCTAGTCATAGCCCAGAATATAACACGCGAATTCAAGGAAAAACTAAAAGTCACCAAAATAAATTTTGTACTCTACAAATAATAAGGCAGGTATCGAACACGCTACCCTTAAAATTAGTAAATTAATAATAAGTATATTCTTATTAACACTTAGTCTAATCTTTAAACCTAGTGTGTACCCACAGACTCAAGTGTTTTGAGAAACGTAAGGTAACCTACCATCCTAGTACAGAGGGAGTCCTAGTGATGTAAGTACTCATATTGTTTACAGAACAGAAGAGTTTACAGAGAGCGTTTACAAAGAGCAACGTTCAAGATTTTGAGGACTGCATCCCCAACACTATCCACTTGAACAAAATGAGCGAAAAAGAAAAAAGGCCGCGTTTGAAAACAGAAGAGCATGATAAGGAGGTCTCAAGGATCGCGAAAGGAGATTGCTTCCCATCCGAGAGTACCTCTCACACACAGTACTTTAAAACTTCTGTGCACGGAGTAGAGCCTGCGAGGATTACCACGGATGAGTACTGTGGAGTCTCTGAGAGTCTCTCCGGGTCTTCTTCTACGTTCAGTTGCGTTAAGAAGAGCTATACGTTGAAAGGACTGCAGAAACGGTATATGGTGAAGACGTTGGATCGGGAACCTAAAGGTCTGTAATCATTCATTTCAGCCATCAGAGGTTCACTGCTGGACATAGGCCTCCCTGTACATAATTGTATATTTGCTGTTATTACGGTCGGAAGCGGCCTGCATCTAACGTGGGTGTAACTGGGTGTAACTACCAAGAACCCATTCTTGGGGAATTTGAAAAATCACCACGGCTACTAGGTGGCTTGGTCATGACTGTAAACGTGGTTGGTAGTATCCCAGAGATGGTTTAAAAGATAAAAACATGGGAATAAATCGGGCGAAGACGCGGGAGGGTCAGCTAGTTTATTATATTCGTGGATTTAGATTCTAAGCTACAGATTATTTAAGATGATTCAAATTATGAGTCAATAATGACGAACACATGCGTGCTTCATCGCTAAAGCGTTTCATCGGGTCGTGTTTTTAACGTTCTTATACGAATATACTTTTAGATGAAATGCAATCTCTTACTCACTTCCCTTTCCTATATACCAAGGTAACCTATAACATAGCTGCTGCCTCAAATAAACTTAAAATTTAAATATGGCTTATTTTCTCACTTTTTACGTTTTTGAATCAGTATTTTGATTTCTGACTCGTATGTCCCGTGATGTTATAAGATTATATTCCTTAAATATATAACCTCTACCTGCGAAGGTGCAATGTATGTGTTCAGTGCTTGCAGACGGTACCTGTAGTAAAAACGTCTTTACGACTGCTGATACGACGTGACGTCTACAAATAGACATCGGCACGGTATTTTATGAAAGTGCTACTAATAGGGCTGTAGATCGAAAAACAGGCTACTTTCTCGTTCACGTCCCTTTTTAAGTTGCGGTGAACTCTCGCTAGCATTATATTTAGCTGACCTTAATGTGACCAACTTAGAACCGTGTTGGCTATGTAGGAGCCCACTCGACTTTCGAAGGTTCAAAACCCCCCACCTCTGGTTTTTACCTCTGAAAATTTATTTAAGCTTTAAAAACACGTGCTCTAATGGTGCAGGGAAACATCGTGGAAACTGACATGTTCTGAGAACTTAGTTAGAAAGACTTGTGTCATTCACCAACCCGCACTTGGCCAGCGTGGTGAATTAAGACCAAATCTCTCTCGTCAAGGCAGAATTCCCGGCTTCCCAGCAGGAGGAATTTAAATAGGGATGATGATTAACTTTGTAGCTGGTACATGTTATAATACCTATTTCCATTTCAGTACAAGAATGTACCAAAGACCTAAATTTAGGCTGGGATGTTATAGACGACCTAATGTTCCTCGTCCTTGACCCAAGTACTCATCAACAGAAAGAGCGATTTATTTCACTCGTTATGGATTTTGTTAAAACCACTAATGATGGATATGTATCCTTTTTAATACGACGGTGGGCGAAGCGGTGGGCGGGTCAGCTAGTTGTTTATAATTCTAATGACAACAATATACTTACGGTTTAGGTTTTTCTTCGGCACGATCATCGAATTTATTTATATGACATGGGCATACTACGAAAATACCAAGATGGGTTAGTTATGTGTGGCCGTAAAACCGTATTTACTTTACCATAATTTAATTATTTTAATTATGACCTTCCAACCACTAAATTCAATGCCTTTGGCCATGATTCATGTATACATATTATAGTAAATTATAAAGTCACTATAAGTCTCCTAATAAAAACACCTTAGCAACTCTCAGAGGGTGAACGTGCTGGACAAACTGTGTGTGCTAGTAGACTACCTCATAGAAGCTCTTCCGAAGAACCCTGATTTCCGGGAACCACTGGCTCTACTTCTCACCAGCATGCACCCTCCCTTAGTCCTGCTGGCTGCATCGGATATTGTCACTTATTTTGATAATATCAGGGATTATTTAGGCTTGATGGGTTAGTTCGTATTTAATTAATTAAAGTGTCCGTGTACGAGGCCTGCTTTTGCGAATATGTTTTCTGGATTTGAATAGGTACTGTTTGCTCAATGCCCATGGTTTTCACCGGTTGTAAGTACATTTATTGTGTTTTATTATGAATGAGTAGGTATTCAATTTCTTCCAATAAATTGTAGATATCTTTCATTATTTTAGTCGTTGGACGTCCACGTCTCTAAATTAGTAGGTTTCCGACTTATTAGTTTAATCATAAATACTTTAAGTTGCACAATACAGACATTACAAACATTTGAAAAATTTAATTTGTTTAGTTAGAAGATAGAAAAGGTATTTGCTCATTAATTCGACAAATTTAGGGCACCGACCTCATACGTGTACATACAGCCATACACACAGCCATACAGACGAAGGCCACGATAGCCGCAGTTGGCCCACGTGCAAACAATAACTAATAACAGCCTGGGCTTCTGAGCACGTCTGTCCCAAATCCACATGTAAGGAGTAAAACTCCCCAGAGTTATAGCGGCATTGTACTCGATGAACTGTGTGTTTGAATTTTAATCGTAAAACACGATTTATTTCAACACGGTAAATGGGGTTAAAAATTATTTATCGATATCAGGGTATGAAAACGTATATTAAGTTACAATATAAATATAACGTAAAAATATGCAAGCAAAGTTGTCGGCGGATCTGCTAGTAAAATATAAGTAGATACCAACAAATGGTTGTTTTTCCAGTATATTTCTTACTGCGGCTTGAAGACGAAGACCACTTTATACTAGTGGCTAAAGCTATAAAATGGCAACTGTCTGCTCCCGACAACATCCGTCCGAAGCAGTCACCGCACAGGAGAGTGCTGTTGCAGGCCGCAGCGCCGGTCATCATCGAAACTGTGTCCAGAATGATAGCGTTGGCCCAAAAACGCAAAATGCCGACTTTTCTGAACTTGGCTTTATTGCTCGCCTGGGATTCTGTTGATAACTGTGAGTTGGTATATTATTGTTAGTACTTACTGTTACTGTGAAGCCACTGGTACATTAGGGGACAAATTGAGCAACATGTTGCGAAATATGTTGTCAGCGTCACTTTATAGTGTTTCGCGTTATTTTGTGAGACAGTTTGTCCCCTCAAGTTTATCCGTGGCTTTAGTTTATGTAATGTCCTAACCGATTTCGGTTATGCCTATAGCTAGACAATACATAACACCAAGACTCTCTCTTAATTCCTTAATAGTCAATTCCATTTAATTCCAGGCTTAAATTTAATGCGTGAACACGTGATTGAAAACGTTATGTATCGATTCAACCCGTACTTCCCACACAAAGATTTACCAATAACTGAGATCAATCCTGCTAATGTCAATGATCAGAATCTTAAGTTAGGTGAGTAATATTCACAACAGTGTTCGTCTTCTAGATGCAATGAAAGCCGGTCATTTTCACATTCAGTCCCTTTTTTTTATACCACTGAGATGGCAGATAAGCATGCGGCCCACCTGATGTAAAGCGACCCATATAGTCTTTCGGAAAAACCTCGGTAGAGAGATCATTCCATAACCTGAGTGTTCTTTCATATAATCACCCTTCACACAGTCCATCAATGTTTTTATTCGTGTGCCTCTTTTCTTGAGGATTTGATGACTTGATCGTGATGTACTTAAACATGATGTTTTCAGGAGCAAGTCACTCCAATATGCAGACCACCATGTCGCTACTGTTAGTGCTTTTGAAGACGACTATGGATTATCTTGATGGTCATCCCGAATATAAATCCCTCTTGCTTCCGGCTCCAGACGTATACGCACAGAGGTAAATAATTAACAAATATGTTTATCCATTTTCTCTACAAAAAAGGTAGTTTTTATAGAATTTCTATCTGTTCTACCGCTGAGAATTCTCGAAATGAAATAAATTTTTAAACGTCCGGCTTGGTTAGTTTGGTACAAGATTGACTGTTTAATTTGAAGCTGCGAATGATGAGGATTCTGTAAATATTGATTAGTATGATTTATGAGAACGCTGCATTTCCTTCTACTATAGATATATGCACATTTACATTTGGTTTTAGATGTTTCGTATGGGTATTCCGTTACGAGTGCCGCATGAACCACAAACACGAAAGAAACACCCTGGCAGTGATTGCTGCTATGTTGCTTCGTTGCTATGGAAACCGGATGACAGTTTTGTCTATGTCGTTCATGTCAGGTTAGTGTCATGATCTTACCCAAACGGACTATATATGTATAAGCCGCGCACTTAAAGAATTGATTTAAAAATGGCGTCCGCTCGCATGCGTTCTCGCTCACTCTCTATCGCTGTCTATACTTTTATCCTTGTTTTGCCAATCGTACCATACTTACCCGCCGCCATTTTCAAATCAATTTTCTATCTGCGCGGGTTATAATATAATGTTTATAATGGGCCAAGAATTGGTTTTTGATATCACAAACTTGGAGCTCACCACGGGCCTAGTAAATTGTCCAGCAATATATATTACGAGCTGACCCACCCGACACTTTTCCCATTTAATTCCCATGTTTCTCACCTTTTAAACCTTCTATGGGCTACTACGATTATTTAAAAACTAAAAGCACCTAAATCGAAGCACCTAAATGAGTTATAAAATTACCACGAAATGTGACATTGATTTTTATAAATACAGATAGATATGCAAGTGTGTTGCCTAAAATAAATGCTTTATTATATTTAAGACGTGATGTCACTTTCCGTGCTGACGGAAATGCCAGTTCGAGACGGGGATTGGAAGAGGACGGTTTCCATGACAACCAGCTATCAAGATGTACACTTCAAGAAGATGCTGATAGAACTCAGTGTGCATCTACTTAAGGTTTTCCCTTTTAACAAATGTGTAAGTACTACAACCGCCGTTGGGTTTCCAAATAAATAAGTAAATTATTTATATTTTAAAATTATATAATAGTTACGCGTGTTCCATTATAGATTTGAAAATATTTTGGTAATTCCAGACAATATATTTATCTTAACAAGCACGCTCGTATGCCGTAACTCCTGTAAAAAATAGCACCCTAGGGTTAAGTCTTCAAAGTTTTAATACAAAAAGGCTATTACTATTACGTAATACGCTTTAATAAAACATATATTTACACTAGCCGACGGCTTTGCTTGCGTTTTTTAACTATATTTTATTCAATATAGCATATAGCTTTCCGCGATAAATGTTCTATACAACACAGAAAGAATGTCAAATTGGGCCAGCAGCGGCTTCTGAGATTAGCGCTTTCAAACAATTTTTTCAGCTTTATTATATGTAGGTATAAAAGATGATCCAGTCTAAAAATGAACTCCCCTCCACAAAACCGTGATAATTTCAACGTGTGAGAGGAAATACTTATTGCATCACTATACTTGTGTGCGTGCTACAACTTTACTGTAACATTGGCTCATCTGTCTGTCAGAGTGATACCGTTTGCTTATACGTTAATGAACATCCAATGACAAAGATAAATTTATGTGTGTATAGATACACTATACACCTTTTTGCATGTACGTGTAACCGCGGTGGAGGGGCGTTCATTTTAGAAATGGTTCATCTATACATTATATGGATATCGATGTTTCAAAGCCAACATTTTCAGTTTGTCGAATCCTGTTACTGGGCACAAGGACTGGTGTATCTGATCGACCCTGGATTAAGCGGCCTGAGACCTCGTTGGTCTCCTGAACTCTTCGCAGAAATCAGAAAGCTTATCCTCCAAACTTTGGTCACCATCATACCGATTTGCAACAACTCTCTCGTTAATAACATTAGCATAACTCGAAGGTATAAATTCTATCTGAATTTTGCGTAATTTTTATGCTCTTTTTTTGGGTTTCTTAGTAATTTTGTTATGTTGGAATATCAATAAAATAATAATTAAATTTATCATAAAATAATTGTTTGAATACCAATAAATCTTAAGTATATTTTCTAGTACAAGTTTTCAATTACCTCTCATTATTATTTCACTTTCAAAATTTTTCGTGAGTTGTACTATCGAAACGTCGAGAGTAGTTTAACTCCTGTGTAAATACGTGAGTACCTCACATTTTTATTTGTTTAGTTCCCTCAGACCTTTGTACCATCTAAAGGTATTCTTATATACTTTTAATTAACAGACATTTTATATTCCTCAATTGTTGTTATTGGTAGGACAAAGAAGGGATCTTTGCCCTACCAAATTCAAACCTGTCTTTATTATTCATTAAATATTTTGCAGGTTGATGTGGTACATAGAATGGTACACCGAGAATCCGTATGAGATATCCATACTGTATTGGTGCATGCGTTTGTTGCACGTGATCACGATCAACTCTGAAGTGAGAAAATCCACAGTGCAAGATCTGTTTGAGACCCACGGCATCATAGTTATAATACGTAAGGATTTTAAGACAGTTGATTGTTCGATATGGTATATCATCATCTCATCATTTCAGCCATAGAAGAACATTCATCATTCAACTTTTACAGTTAGACTGAAACATTCTTATACTAATGAACACTGAATGCCCGAGAATCGTGACCCAGGTTTTAATATATCTATTATTATTTGACGACCTCTGCGAATGGCCGTCTGCAACGTGAGAGATTGCGAGTTCAATTTGCGTCTCGGGAAAACTTTTTTTTACGATCTGCTGATAATAATTATTCCGAGTATCTGGGTGTATATGTTTAGTAAACAAATATGTATATTATAATTAAGTATATCAAAAATCTAGCACCTGTAACGTAAGCTTCGAGCTTACCACTGAGCTAGATGTGTGTATTGACCAGCAATATTTATTTATATCATAGTAACTTGTTTAAATAGCCGTCTCGATTCCAGATCTTTGCGATGTTATCATGGGACAGAAACTACCTCCAGTAGAAAAGAGCCAGGCTGTTTTAACTATCGCAATGAATCTGCTCCTTAGTAGCGCCAGGGACGAGAGCAGAACATTATTTTGTAACGTGTACCCTCACCTCAGATGGCCCAGCTCGGCGTGCATGCTCGCGCGGCATATGTTGGACGTCGCTGTTTATTCGCTGGAGATGAACTTTTTCATAATGGACAAGTTAGTTACTTATTTTACCTATCACATTCTGTATTTATAGCACCGAAGAATTATACATTATATGCATATCATCTTTATACGAGTATATAAAAGAAAATTGTGTTAGTTACACCACTTTAACCCAAGAACGGCTGAACAGATTTGGCTGTAAATTAGTGGTGAGCTAGCTATGACCCAGGAAAAGGTCTTTTAGTAATAGATATAGATAGTAATAGATAACTACACAATACGCTCCACAGCGATTATAATTTTACATATAGAATATCGACACCCGGAACAAATATCTGCAGATCTTACAAATTTTTGTTTGAACTCGAACCCGTGACCCCTTCGCAAGAAGAACACCTTCGCCCGCTGCGCCACAGAAGTCGTCTTATTGATAATGTCTTAGATAATCGTGCAAAACATTTATTTTTCAATAGATGGTTGATTGCTATCTTATACTTCATCTGGAACGCTATTATTTGGGATCCGAAATACAAGAAAGACTTTATCGCTAAAGATGGCATTTACAAGCTTCTGGATATTATTTCGGTAACGTTTCTGCTTAATTACAACATTTATTTATTCGTTGATGTCGTTGATATTTTTTATACAGTGTAGTAAACCCTATATGGCATGAAGTGAATAACAATAGAATTTTCGGACTATTTGTCTTGTATAATGTTGTGTATGTTATGTGTGTGTTAGTTATAATCTACGAGTATACTAATAAAATCTCTCTCAAGGGTCGGTCACAGAATAAATTAGTTTGTTTTCAGAGATATTGTGTTTATAAGCTCAATCTATGATACTGAAACTCTTATTTGATGATATTTTGATTTTTTTTCGTATGTATGATGTTTCTCCATAAAGCCTATGACCCGAATTTGATGAAATTTGGTAGATTAACATTTCCACGTCTAGAACACAGGATAGGCTATTTAAATTCTTGCTCCAGTTATGATGAGACGTGGCCCCCATACAAACATAATTTTACGCGGACGTAGGGCACAGCTAGTTGGCCATAAGAAGGTAATAGTTTTACTGTGGCATAACTATTAAAATAAAAATGTATGCTATTTTGTATTCATTATCTCCACTACGGTTGCCTGGAAGATAAGGCCGCCCCTTGTACTTTTAACTTTTAGATAGTATTAGGTTTTTGTAACTCTGCTTTTATTTTATAAGTACCTACAATAAAGTGTTAATTGATTGATAATAATTAAAAAAATAAATTTATTCTACAATAATCGTTATCATGTTTTCAGATGTCTAGACCTGCGACCCAGTGCCTAGCCTTGGCTATGATAAGTGATGCTACCAGAGAAGGTGAATCTGTGGCACAACTCGTCACCTGGCGGGCAGGACCGGGAGCAGCTTATGTGGTAAATATAAATAAGTAGCTGACCCGCCGACGGCTTCGCTTGAGTTTTTACGGTATCTGGGTAGAGATAATCCATTCTTAAAATGAACTCCCCTCCACAAAACCGTGATAATTTCAACGTGTGAGAGGAAATACTTATTGCATCACTATACTTGTGTGCGTGCACAACTTTACTGAAAACATTGGCTCATCTGTCTGTCAAAGTGATACCGTTTGCTTATAAGTAAATGAACATCCAATGACAAAGATCAATTCATGTGTGTTGTATCTATACACCTTTTTGCATGTACGTGTAACCGCGGTGGAGGGGCGTTCATTTTAAAAATGGTTTATCTCTACCTACTATATTCTTTACATACTTATACATTTCTTTGTACTGAATTACTGACGTAGTAAACTGACTGAAATACTGATATCTATAGTTAACGTTCAAAACGCAAGCGAAGCTGTGGCAGGCCTATAAGTACTTACTAAATAAATAAATATAAATAAATATTACTGGACAATTTTTACACAGGGACATCTAGCCCCGTGGTAAGCTCGAAGCTTGTGTTACGGGTGCTAGATTTCTGATATACTTAATATATTATACATACATAGATAGATATATTTTTTAGAGGTTATGTTTTTTTTGTGTTTTCTAGCACCCAATTCTGGTAAAGCGTGGCGACACAGTAGCTGCACTTCTGGCCTCAATAGTACGAGACGAGTGCAAGGCTTATGGCGTCAGGTTGGATGAAAACGGAGTCATTTTGGGTTATTATGGCTTTACTTACACGCCTTTCATTCGTTTTTTGCGTTAACAGTACTTGTAGAAGAATTAGCATTGCCTGGTAAGGGATAATAAATAAATATAGCTGGACAATACACGCAGCAACATCTAGCCCCGTGGTAAGCTCGAAGCTTGTGACACGGGTGCTAGATTTCTGATATACTTAATATAATATACATACATAGATAGGAATAAATTTATACTGGACCGTTTTCACTGTGAAATGCTGTGACGCAGAGGGCAAATCACCTATGACGCAAAATGTTGCGGGTTCCATTCCCGCCCGGGACAATAATTTGAACAACGTGCAAATATTTGTTCAGGGTGCTCTAAGTGTTTTTTATGTATTTGTTAATTTTATATTCGTTCTAGATATTGACTGTCCGATTATGTCGGTGGATGTGCGAAATATTTTGAGTGATCCGGAGAAAAAACTCCCAGAGTATGATATATACAGGTATGCACCGGTATGTGCAATAGCAGGAGAAGTCGCGGGATCTCGCATGTCGAAGGTATTTCGTCGTATGAAATAGAAAAAAAAATTAGTTATCAAAAAAAATTATCTAAAATCTTAGTTGGTTATTACACTAGTATTTTTTTTAAAACCTGTAGCTATTTTTTAAGAACTTTGCGTAACACGGTGTTGCTGTGTTCCAAAAGTTTTAATGAATAAATTGAATTGAATCGAATTGAATGATTTTCCAGGCTTTTGCGATATTATACATGCTGTCGGAAGATCTTCACAGTAAGGTGTCTCTGGCTGATGAAGCTTACAAGCTATACAAAAATATTGATTTGGCACCAGAAGATGAGGTAAATCTCTACATATAGGTAGCACTACGCGGCAACAATATTTCTTTTAGAAGTGATAAAAGAACCCTAATCCATATCTACCATAGACAAATATTAAGGTATATTATGTCCATACTAATAATAAATATATTAAATGTGAAAATGTGTCTGTGTGTCTGTTTGTCTGTCTTTCACGGCAAAACGGAGCGACAAGTGGAGATAGTTGAAGAGGTTTTTACCGCGGGAAACTGTAAAACGCGGGCTAAGCCACGGGGCGGAAAGCTTATAAATAAAATTAATTATCAGTTTGTTTTTATTGTAGACGGTTCTTGTGCTTTGTTCCTACTACCTTACGATGAAGCTTCATGAAGTTTGGAAAGAGACACAAACGTATAGTCACGGCTATCTGGAACATGATGAGGAAATTATTCAAGAATTCCTTGAAATCGGCAAGTAAGTCTGTTTTTAATTTTGTTACACGATACATTATAGAAATGTATTAAAGCGTATACGAGTATTGCCCGTAAAATCGCATAGATTAATTACGAAAAAAACATTTTTTTATTATAACTGCAATACTCCATTATCTACTTATAATATCTGTTTACTCTATGGATAGTCAGATGGCAAAGTGGGGGCACACTCTAATTTCATGAGTAGGTTGTGAGTTTAGACCCCGCAGGATTATTCTTCTAATGGCATGTTCTGAGAACTTCTGAGTAATATTTAACACTAATTTTATTTTCAGTGGTTGGTCTAAAGAGATAAAAAGATTGCAAGACGATGTCATTGAATCATCGAGAAATAAGGTTGGTACTCAAGAACGGCTGGGCTGATTTAGGTGCTTTTGATTAAAATGGTCGTAATAGCCCAGGGAAGGTTGAGAAAATGAGAAAACATGGGAATCAAGCAGCGAAGCAGTGGGCGGATAAATTAAAAAATCGTCAATATATTTTCAGTATCATATATCGGACCTATAAACACAATATCTCTGAATAACTAACTTCCTCAATGACCGACCATTACAGATTCATTATGAGTATATAGATAAGATTACAATTATACCCCGCCTTATTTCCAGGAGCGCAAATCTGAGATGTCCCTCTACGACTTCCTAGGCCGTGTTCGGCTGAACAGAGCGCTAGACGCGTTGCGCGTGGTCCGTTGCACGGCGCGTTCCGCGGACCGAAATCGCATCACGCAACACTCGCTGTTGCACGACGCCGTGAACGCCCACCATCGCCGATCTGTCTCCACGAAACGCATGGGCGGTCGCATTCTGAGGACGTACGGGCCTAAGCTTGATGAAGAGGTAAAAACCACTCCCAAATTATTATCAACTAGCGATCCGCCCTCGCTTCGCTTAGGTTGAAGCTCTACCGAAACTCACCCTAAGTAATTCACCCCGCCCGTTGAGGGGTGATTACCCCTTTATTACTCACTCCCCCGTGCGAGACCTAATGCATGACACTATGAGTTTTATGAAAATCGTTGCTTATTTAAAGAGTTTTCCATACAAACTTGCTACCTCTATTTCTCCCCTTAGGGGGTGAATTTCGCAAAACCCCTTCTTATTGAACCTATACGTCACAAAAGAAAGCCACGGTCCAAATTTCACGTTTCTACCTGTCAGCGGTTATGGTTGTGCGTGCGTCTATATGTCAGTCAGTCAGTGGGAACTTGTCCTTTTGTATATATATAGATAGAAGATAGATACACAGTATAGGCTATTTTAATTCTTGCTCCAGTTATGATAAGACGTGGCCCATATTCAAACGCGGACGGAGTCGCGGACACCGATAGTAATAACCTAAGAGCCCGTGATGGCCAGACCTTCCTTTAATTCACAAGCGTGAAAATTCTTTCATGTGTATGTCTAACATAGGTAAGAATAACCCCCAAACATGAAACCTGGATCGTGGTTCCTTTGGGAGATAACAACCTTTTACCTGTTATCTCCCAAAGGAACCACGATCCAGGTTTCATGTTTGGGGGTTATTCTTACCTATGTTAGACATACACATGAAAGAATTTTCACGCTTGTGAATTAAAGGAAGGTCTGGCCATCACAGGCTCTTGGTCTATAATAAATAAATATTGCTAGATCTTCACACAGCGACATCTAGCCACGTGGTAAGCTAGAAGCTATCGGGACAGAATTTTATATGATATTAATTTATTTGCAGAATGTGACAGGACAAAATGTTAAGGTGACCAGTGTACTCCAGAAGGACAGGCCAAAGCCCCGAGATGATTATCTACCTTCTTAAATAAACTTGTTTTTCATGATTAATTTCCCTACAAGAATGATAGATAGACGTTTAGGCCAGTAAGAATTTTGTTTGTCAGTTTGGTAACATTAAAATACGTTTTAATTCAAAAGCCCTTTTATTACAAACTTTCATCTATCTAAAAAGATTACAATATATAAAGCTTTAGATACTTTATTATGCATTCAACATGCATCCATTAACATTAATCAACTTTAAGTTAGGACAGAAGACATTAACAAGAAGGTAGAGAAGGTTCCCTCAAAAATTCATTCATTTGTTTAGGGAATTTTTCTAAACAATAAAGGAATAAATAATATGGCTAAATTGTGATTACAATGTCTTGTTTATTTTCTTGATTTTATTTCGAATTGATATAATATAAGTCAACTTGTAGAGTGATTACTGGTAGTACAACAAATCTGACTGGAAAAAGACTATAAAACTTTAGCTTCTGTTTTCATTGGCTAGACTTGCTTAGTTATTTCATCAACAACATTTTCAGTTATAGTTATAATCACGGAATATTTCCATGTTAATAATAATTACAGAAGAAATTTGGATTTATATAACATTGGATTGTTTTTTGAGAAACCTATTTAGAAAGTTTTATTTTAAGCCCTTAGCAACATTCTAATAGAGGTTTCATCCACTTTACATAATTCATGTCATTTTAAAAACTGAAGAAATATGTGTAAGACTTTGGGAACTAATTTTGGTACAATTATACTATAAATAACGCCAATCTGTATTAAAGCTCACAGGCCAAAATTTGTTATTTAATTACAGTGAACACATGTGTCAAGGTACATATTCTGTACTATACGTTCGTTATAAATATGATTGTAAGTAAAACTTAATAATAATTTTCAAAACGTTTATACTATAACCCTATATTATGTATTTACAGAATAATTTATAGAGTGGCACGTCCATAGGTTTATTGATTTAAAAACTTGATTTCGATAAAAAATATAATATCAAATACACATATTGGTGTTTTCTCTTCACAATAAAAGTGCGAGTGTGTAGAGAATTTGGAGACGGTAATAACCAGCCAATTTTTCCATGACCTGGTAATGTATTAATGTACAAACAAACAACTATTTTTATGTTTTGTATATGACAGGAAGCACTCGTGTGTATAAGAGTAAAATAAAATAAAATTGTGTAAGAATAAAAAATTCAATTATATTGAATATTAGACATTATAATATCGGTAGTATAGGCATTATATTATTGGGACCAGTCATATAATATGGAATTTATTTGAACGCCGTAAATTAACCGAAATAAGCACCTTGTTTTAAAAATAAAATACCTAAAATTTGCTTTCACAACACATTGCCTGGTGTGAAGGCTAATGCTAAAGTTATTTACCATGTGTGTGTAATTTTGGCAAATAAATATATTTATTATTTAAAATTAATTTGATTTGATATGTTTAAAATTAAAGAACACATTCTTAAATTAAACAACCACAAAGCAAATAATATTAGAAAAAAAGTAATTATGCATTAACAATAATATACCTACTCGAAATCAAAACCTAATCAAAATAAACAAAAAAATATTTTAATATTTTAACATTTCAGATACTTTTTTCTAATTTGTTTTTATACGTGATTGATAAGATTGCTACTATATTCTTTATTGTATATAACGTTATTGTAAGTTTTTGGTTTTCCAATAAATAAATATAAATACAGGAGTTTTTTGTAAAGTTTGTGATAAGATTTTTAATAGTATCACATAGACAACATATACTCAATTGCTAATAATAAGATGCAATACAGCTTATTTCTTAGCTTGACCACTATTTTACATTTACAAGGCGCTCCTTACACAGTTTATAGAAAGTATGGTCCACCATAACATTCTTAAAGTCTCACAAACTACAATAAAACCCTACACAATTACAAATTTGTACAATTTAAGCAAAGCAAGCATTCTATGCATGATCTATATTACCATAAGCCTTGTAGACATATCTTACCTAATTCAGAATTATATGGAATTAATCAGCAATGTGATCAGTAATTTTGGAATGAGGTATCTTTTCATAAAGTATTATGATATAAATTTTAGTTAGAAGTCAGGATTCAAAAATCATTTTGACGTTTATTGGCATAAGTAATACTTTTATATACCGATATACACATATAAGCCTTTATATAGTAGGTAATTCTGATTTGATAAGTATACAAACTCTGGCAAACAGATCAGGCACATTTTGCCGTGTGCAGTCTTTACATTTCATCAGTCTTTCAGAGCCACGCATAATCCTACCACAACACACTGCACAGGACAAACCACCATCCATACTTACAGTAGGGTCAAAATAAATGGCCAGATTTGACTAATTTAATCTTCATAAATTGACTGTGCTCATGAATAAATTCATAGACTAGAACTTTGTTACGTATAAATCAAAAATATCAAATAGTAATCTGTATTAGAGATTAGTTCAGTTAATATAAGCATTTTTTTATCCAAACTACTAAAGAATGTCGCATTTGTAACCAACGCTGATGTTTGAAATCGATTTTGAATTGCAAATTGCCGCATTCGATATATTCAGACATCAATAAGCAATTTATAATTAATTTGCCATATTGAAGACGTTGATTTTATATGACTCAATTACTTTTTTTGTTAAATATTTCTAAATACAGTTAACAATTTTTATGGTTAAGAATCTAGTTAATCAAACTTAAAATGAAGATTAACAGTAAAATCTGTTTTATATTGGCCCAACCTTATAGCGTTTAAGCACAGTAACTCAATATAATAGATAATAAAGTCTAAAATTTTAGTACTAGTGTACTGGCACATCGAACAATTAATTAATAATATTATTATCTAGCATTTTAGCTGATAACATTAATACATCACTTGTAAAATAAGTACCCAACTTAATCTTATAGGTTATCTCCGAGGGCAAAATAATATTCATTTGTTTGTCTAACACATAAATAATTATCAAAACAACTGCAATCACATGTGATAAATATAAATCTCATGCGAGAAAATTTGCATTTAACAAACACAGGCACGATAAATAACCTCTATTTGAACTTGAAAGATGATTAATTTAATATAATATCTAAGTATAACCGACTATCTAAGTAGAAATAATCTAAGTTATATAATTTTTAGCCGATAATCATTCTTTGCGTTCAACGCAATATCTCCCATTAGTCTTGCATTCCAAAGTAAAGACCCACAACCCAAATCAAACACAAATTCCCGCCTCATTTCAATACCCAAATCTAATATTTCCTATAACCGAGAAATAACAATATGTGGTACGCGATATGACAGCATTACATGGTTACTACATATTACATATTCATTCGTATTCGTACACATACAAAATTCGATGTTTTCAGTGAGTTGGCATTTGCAACTGCAATATATCGGAAGACAGAACATCAAAAACAATTACTAGTTCGAAACTGATTCGCATATTACAAGGCTTGGATAGCAGACAGATTTGAACATAGAAATAAGGGCCATATCGCTACACCATTCGCTTTGCTTTATTCACACTTATACTATAAAGTCTTGGCGGTGTATTGAGCGGGGTATTTCCTAATGCTCCGAGCTACCGTCCGAATTGCTGAACATGGAGGCTACCATGTCATCAAACTCGGGTACTTGGTCCTCATACATCTTGAGTTGTCGCGAGAGAGACTCGCTGTCAGTGGATGCGGACGTTTCAATCAGCATGTCCCCCCATTTGTCGCTGATGGAGCGCGCCTGTAGGCATTCCTGGTAGAAGTTCGCCAGCTCCGCGATTGGACTGCCATCGGCAAAGGGGAAGTCCTGGAAACAATAAATAATATATAAATAAATATTGCTTGACAATTCACGCAGTACCAGATCCGTGATTACTTACACTTACCCCGTGATAAGCTCGATTTGCTAGATTTCTAATTACAATAATTTAATTTAAAATATATAATAAATACATTTATTGAAACCGTTGTACAGATGTTTCTATAGCGTAAATGTTTTTAATTAATCATATCAGGACATACAATAAAATATTGTTACATTTTATACATATAAGAAACTAAGGGTGCCCGTGACTAATTCACGTCTGCGCGCGTTATATTAAGTATGTACGTCTTATAATTACTGAAGCAAGAATTTAAATAGCCTATGATGTTTCCAGATCTCTCTACCAAATTTATCAAATTCGGATTGGTTTAAGAGTAATGCTCTCAGAACATGCCGGGTTCAGCGCACATACATTTCTTTAGAAGAATAATCCAAAGGTGCGCGGCGGGGTTGGGCCCATGATTTTTAGAATGAAAGTCGAGTGTGCTACCCACACAGCCAACAAGGCTTAACCTCAGTAGTCCTCACCATTAATGCAGAGTACTTTTCACCATTCTTCGGAACTTCTATGGCCTTGCTCGAATGCGCCGTGGAGGTAGAGGCTTCATCCAACTGCTTTGGTTCCGCACGCTCTGCCACAGCTAAGAGTTTCAGTTTCTGAAAATAGATATTGATGTATAATTAGATTAAACTAGCAGTACACCAAGATACCAATGAATATCTTTAAACACTTTGAACTACTAGATAAAGATATTTTATATCATACATAATATTAACACCCAGACACTAGGAACAATTATTTGCATATCGTACGAAATAAATGTTTGTACCGAGGCGGGAGTCGAACCCGCAATCTCTTGCGTCGCAGGCGGACCTACGCCCGCTGCGCCAAGAAGGTCGTCGATATGGGTTATTGTTGATGGGTGGATATTTCTTACCTCATGCATCTTTTCCTTCTCAGCTAGAAGCCACTGCATCGGCGGTTCGGGCGGTAGCTTCTGACTCAGAGTGTCACGAAGCTCTTTGATCTTAGCCACGTCCACAAACGCGCCTGCTGTCAACGGCTTTGACAGGTCCATCACTTTCTTGTTGTAAGTCCTCCTACAAAAATAACAGACATATATATCTATTGGGATATTAGCCAGTTCAAAATAAAAGAAGAAGAAGAACAGGAATTCACATGACATTGGCGGTAATGACAAAATTTAAATGGCCAGTCTCGTTCGCCACAATAAAAGAAGAAGGAGCTTTTACAGATTTTTCAAACAGCTTTAACAGTTTGTATGTCTACATTTTGATTGACTTTTGTACATATAAATGATATAATTACCGAGGACTTTCTGAGTTGAAATGGTCACTTTTAACCATAATATCATTGGCATTGAGAGCAGCCAATTTCCTATTGTCTTCTGGAATAATAGCCATTTTTGTTCGATAGACCACTTCTATTAGCAATGTGCCTATTGGCGTGTGCAGCTCACTCACTTTAACTGTCTTGTGCTTTTCACCTGTAACATTAAAATACCTTTTGTGCAAGGGAAAATATATATATCAACTAATATTTATTATAAAAATATATTTGTAGGATGGAATTTAATGATACTTTACAATTATATAGCTCATGTATAATTATTTATGTATATAAGAATATCAAATAGGTTATTTTTGGAAAGGGAAATTTGTGGAAAGATGATATAAAATAATTTGTCTGTATGACTCTTAGGTTGTACTTTAAGCTCAAAATATAGTTTTTTGCCATAATTTTTTAGAAAGAAAACATGAAAACATAAAAAGTTTGAAAATAAATAAATATTGCTGGACAATGTTGATGGAAGTTTTCGCCATTTCTAGTTTTATACTTCAAATTCCTTACCTACCTTTAAGAATAACCAAAAATGGCGCCATAATCTACTCACTGATTACTATAATCTCAATATTTTTTGAAAATTGTGAATACAATGGTTGTAGCTTTGCCAGGCTGACATAATAATCTTCACTGCATTCGGCTGATTAATCACACAGAAGGCAGGTTAATTATTGCGACAAGGAAGCTTGAGGGTACGGATTGATTCGCCCTAGCTGGCTACACAGTGCTGAAGATATGAGTCAATTAGGCCATGGCTTTATATTTATAAATATGTAGTTATCAAATAGAAAGTGTGGATCAGCACAGCATCTGATTTTCACTCACAGGCGGCAAGTACACATTAACATTGAAATTTGACGACTTCTGTGGCGCAGCAGGTGAAGGTCTGCCTGCGACGCAGGAGGTTGCGGTTTCGATTCCTGCCTCAGAACAAATATGTGTGCGATTTGCAGATATTTGTTCCGGTTGTCAGGGTGTTCTATATCTATGAAATAATTATCTTTCTATGTATGTATATTATATTAAGTATGTATATCAGAAATCCAACATCTGTAACACAAGCTTTGAGCTTACCACAGGGCTAGCTAGATGTTGCTGTGTGAATTGTCCAGCAATATTTATTTATTTAATGTGAAGACAAAATTCAGTTGACTGCACACTTCATACTGTAATCTGCCTTCTTTTATTTCAATTAGAAATATAGGTAAACAAATGGAAACACACCAAATGCTTTTTGGGTATAATAGCCTTGGCATATACAGGGCGTCCCACGGCCATGCCACATGGAGGGAAAGTACCTTAAATATTGTAGATAGAACATTTTACTGAAAGAAGACATTATTTTAATTTTAAAAACAAATTAAACTGCATTCATAGATATTTAAATAATTACATGGTTGAACCGGGAATCGAACCCGCTACACGCGAAAAAGAATTATCCTGTAGCTTTATCATACCGATCGAAAGGCTTCATCATAAGGATTTTTTATTGCTAAATAACATAGTGTCAGAAATAAAAGGAAGACCATTAATTTTAACATTTAATGTGAAATTTAGTTCTCAAGTGGTGAATGCCAGTTGTTTGTTTTACGGCAATGCCAGCTTTCCTGAACTAAATTTCACATTCAATGTTAAAATTCATGGTCCTCCTTTTATTTTTGACACTATGTTATTTAGAAAAAAATATTCCTTATGCTGAAGCCTTTCGATCGGTATGATAAAGCCACAGGATAATTATTTTTCTCGTATAACGGGTTCGATTCCTGGTTCAACCATGTAATTATTTAAATATCTATGAATGCAGTTTAATTTGTTTTTTAAATTAAAATAATGTCTTCTTTCAGTAAAATGTCCAATCTACAATATTTAAGGTACTAGCCCTCCATGTGGCATGGCCGTGGGACGCCCTGTATAGTACAAGCACAGCTCATCATCATGTCATTTTTGATACCCACTGCTGGGTAAAAGCCTCCACTTCATAGTGCCAATTCGCTTAGGCATACCCACTACTTAATTATTATTAAAATTTATAGCAACACATGTTAATTATATCAGCGAGCTGCTTACTTGCTTTCTTGCTGTGCTTGTTAGCCAAAACCTTAGTTGTAAAGTTAATTATTTTTGAAACATTAAAATTGTGTCTTAGTTACCCATGACTGAAGATGATAACTTTTAGTTATTATTATTATTTTAATACACTAAGGATATATCTTACCTAAAAGGGTATAGTTAGGAGTCCCACTATATATCTTGTGATATATTTTATACGAGTCACTATTCTGAGATCTAGCAAGCTTATATGCTGGAGTGATCCTTGATATGCTTAATGTGGATTTCAGCATCACACTCATTCGGTAGTATACAGTAGGAAGTGAACACATTTCTATTCCTGACATAAGCTTGACTGTCCACATTTCAAGAACCATTTCATCTCCATCTGCAGTTTGTAGTGATATTTCGATGCAAAGTATCTTTGTTAGAGCATCTATTACCTCTCCATTAAGGACATGCTTAGTTTCTTCATTAACTTGAGGCTCATCAGGGATTGATAAATCAAACTGTTGAAAGAAATAGTTTTATTAGATGTTATAATTATATTCATGTTTTATCTGAGTTTGCGCCTTGAAAGATTATAGGGTAATATTGTAATGGAATTTATATAGTATTATATAGCATCATCGCAAGGCAAGACTTACCCAATGCAGCGGCAGCTCAAAATTTCCATTATCAGGTAGCTTTGGGTGCTGATGTGTTATCTTCTTTCCCTGTCGGCTTTGCACGACTATTTGAGCAACTTTTAAAGTCAATTCTTTAGTGTATTTGTACAGTTTATATCTATCCTTATTATACATATCTGCACTTGATGCTGCCATCATCACTTAGAACTCGATCTCATGCAGAAAATTAAGATAAATGTGCGCAGCGAAACATTTTAGAGGCACGAGATGACACCATGTAGAGTAGTTTCGGCAGAACACGATATTTTCTTTGTGCTATAAGAGTTTTGTTACCAAAGTCAGTAATTATTCAGTATTCTTAATAATTATTAACACAAATGCACAAATAATAATAAAGACCACATTTGACCACAAAACATAATAAATTTTTTGTTTTTTTTAACCACATCAGGGGGTCGACACTGCCTTGGAACAGAATTTGAATAGTGATAATGTAAACGATAAGTCACTTTATTTCTTTGATGTTAAGTTTTAAATTTGACAAAACAGAGATTAAATAATTGTAGATAAATGCTTGCCAACCAACAGATGCCGAAGTTCTTACTATTCGGTTGGTACTTAGGTTAGGAGTAAAATTGGCCGATTGACGGATTGACTATCATGTCACATTGTCATTTCATTCTGAATTTTCAGTTGTACGTTTTGTTTGAAATTGAGAAAATTAAGTTTATCAAATCCAAATTTATTCCGCAATATTGTGCAAAAGTGAAGTCAAAACTAATATTAAAAATTGAACATGCAAAATACAATAGAAGATTCGGATAAAAAAAATCATACAACAGAAGCTCCAGGAAATGTTCTATTTGTGGTAGACGAAAGATAAGCCCAATATATATTTCTTGCAAAATTTCCTTTGAACCCTAAGTGTTTAATTCAATTTAATTGTATTATTATAGTATACTCATTACCTACTTAATATTATATGCACACCTGCTTGCAAGTTTGAACACATTTACTAGGTAGATCTAAGAAATGTACCTGTATTTTATTTTAAAATGATGTGTTTTTGCAAATAAACGATTGATTTTATTTGATTTGTATTATTTTCATGGCCTCCTTATTTTAACAAATGTATAGCAATGATTGGTGAATTGGTTAGCATAATTCTCTGCAAAATATATGAAAAATACAAGTAGCGAGGTCCTGGAGGAGCTTTCAAAAGTTAATACTGTTAGGTTGGCAGCATTGCCTGTCTGAGCGATATTGTCCTTATGTTGGTAATGTTGCGTTTACTCGAGCTCACGTCAAGTGAACTCAATCCAATGTTCTAAGTGCCGTCTCTTAAAACGTAGTGATTATATTCTCTTTGAACCACATCTCCAAACTAGGTCTGAGTCTCGTACGAGCAGGTAATATACAGCCAGGTATTTAATGTATTTCACAATCGTTGTGGAATGGCCCTAACTACGAAAAACACGTGTATACCTACAAGAACATAATATGGAGTATATAGTTAGGTCTTCTTTTAATTGCATATATTAGACAGAGATGTCATCATTTTTATTTTTATTCTATTCCACAGATAATATAGAGGCAACTCTATAGTATTCTATAATCTAAGTACAATAATTGGTCGTTCATTACCGCCTCTCCATAAATTACACGGCTGGGTATTGTACGACCTGGTAATATACATCTAGGTATTTTATTTACAAACAAAGAATAGTGTAACAATTTTTGATCAGCAAAAGTAAAATTATTCCACGAGGCTAGATGTTGCTGTGTGAATAATTCACGTACAATACCCGGACAATATTTTACCTGGTAGTACAATAAATGGTCGTGAATTACCGCCTCCATGAATTACACAGGTATTGTACGACCAGGTAATGTACAGCAAATTATTCTATGTACAAACAAAGAAAATGTCTTGGGTCTTTCTTGTATTTCTGTCTCTTTCTTTCATATAGTCCGTTTACATTGGTTTAGTTGAGGGTTGAGTTTATAAGGATAGTCGAGAGCTTTTTATGGATTATTATAAAATTATGGGCTAAGTAAGTGATAAGTATTTATTGATGGAGTTGAGAATCTGGTTAAAAGTCTGGTCTTGGTACCAACAAAGAAGACATAGGACGAAGTATTTCTGGCATTTCGGCGGCTGCTGCAGCAGCGCGCTCGCTCGCCTAGCGCGTGGTTATTCATAAATAAACCTAACCTAACCTACATTTAATCGATAATCACTACACGATTGCACGAGAAAGGCAGCCATCAGAGAGGAGTGGCGGCTTGTTGTGAAGCTTGCCACCAAAAAACAACTTAATGATGACCACGACCACTCTGCTAAGAGTGACACCGACTAAGACGAAGAACCTACATTTTCAATATTTTTGAATTAGACATTATCTTTTTCCTTGTTCGTCAAAGCTAATGTCTCATGCAAACGAAGCATGAAAAACAGCTGTTATTGTTTGTACATGAATTACCTGTCTGTGCTTTACCTGGTCGGTCAATAATCGGTCGTGTAATACTGCCTTCCCTGGATATTACCCAAATTGAAGACAAGACTTCAAGTCTTCGTCTTCTTCATTTGGGAGTGTAGGTCTCCGCTCCGGTAGGAGTATTAGTGTTCTGTGGTGTAGTGTAGGTAGGTAAAATATCATTGTCTCTGAAACTGTGTGGCTGAAAAATTTCTAAGCCAAGTTGCAACCGAGTTGGAGCCTTGAAGCTTAGATTGATTGCAAATGAAATAAAAGTGGTTCTAGGAATGTACCTACCTACATAAATTCATAGAATTCTTACACAGTTTTAATTTGTACTGATTTTCAGTAATAAATTTTGTTCTGTGTATCGCAATCGTCAACATTGTGACTTTCCTATTTTTGCGGTAGTTTACTAACTAAATGAACGTTAATATGGCTTGTTAAGGACAATTAAGCTAATAATTACTTGTGGTGATTCTGAACGAATCAGGAAACAAGTGAAAATAAACCAAATATTTAATGTGATTTTAAATATCCACATTTTGACCACATCCTAGTTTTTGCATTTGGTAGGTAAGTCTATTTTACTATCATCATATTCTGCATTGCTACAAGTAATTGTAGAATACTGTATACTACAATATTCATCAATAGCTTTATGCAAGAAGCCCTGAAATAATTTGTGTAAATCATAAATTATAATTCTATTTTCCCTTTTGTACCTGAAGAGTGCAAATGGAACCCTTTATCTTTTACTTAGCCTCATCTGCCCATCTGACTATCCATTCTGTCAAAAGCCTTTACCTTACAAATAGAATAAGTGCTTCAATTATCGGAGTGTTCTTTAATAGCAACTGTTGTTGTAATAAATAATAAAAAAAACAATTGTAAATTTCAAATTTACATAGCTAACTATAATTGAAAGAGTGAATAGTAAAAAAACTATAGTAAAAAACACTGTCTACAATTACTTTTTTGAGTTTACTCTGTTGGTGTTGGTGTGAACACGGAATCTTATAACAGATATTTTAATTCTATCAAAGTTAAAATACAATAATCTTGCAAAAGACTGAACTTACACATGCATTCAAAATTTTGTTTTAGGTTTGGAAATTTGGACATGTTCTGTCAAAAGTGAATAGCGGAAATGAAGTTACCTAATTTAGAAGCGCAGCTGATTGAAGAAGACAGTGAGACAGTACCGGAGAGCATTCTCAATAAATGGAGGCGCCAGTCTGACTCCTTAATAGACCTCAGCGACCTTGGAGCTTCACACAGGAAGTTCATTAGGGTAAGACTTACATACCCCTATTTTTTATAACACCATGTTCCCACTGCTGGGACACAGGGACTTCTCTCTTGACAAGAGAGATTAGGCCTTAATTCACCACGCTGGCCAAGTGCGGGTTGGTGAATGACACATGTCCTTCAAACTTTTCAAAGTTCTCAGAACATGCCGGTTTCCTCACGATGTTTTGCCTTCACCGTTAGAGCACGTGTTTTTTAAAGCACACATAGTTTTCCAAGAAGAAAAATCATAGGTGCGCGGCGGGGTTTGAACCCATGACCTTCAGATTGAAAGTCGAGTGCTCCCACTTAGCCAACACGGCTCAAGGGTAAGACTTATCTGTCATCAAAACCCATAACACATCCACTACAGAACAATGGGTTTCCCCAAAATAATACAGGTCTTGAGGATTTGGTATAATCACCAAAAATACCAGGCAGGATGGTGATTATTAATTGCACAGCGAACAGCACATATGACAAAAAAAACAATGGTTGTATTAATGAGGACTTGTACTATGATGCCTATTCTATAATATATAGCACAACCATAAGATGATGATGATCACATTAGGTTGGTACAATACATGCTACTGCCTTAGAGTATCTGAATCCCTTGTCTGTTGGGAAAGATGAGTTGCTACTATCTTTGGACTGTAAACGGCAGGGATAAAATTAATTTCTACATTAGATGCTAATTCTAGTTGAAATATATCTGTCACTGTCACAGTCAGATAAACAGGGTTGGGGTCAAGAGTGCTAACAGCTTTTATCTAAAATAAGTTTATGTTGGATTGTCAAAATGGGGTGTGCACAGGTAACATTAAGTAATTTTATTTAAACACTTGAAATTTGCCAAATTGCTCTTTATTAAGCGCAGGGACCATTATATAAAAACTAGAACTAGGTTTATGTTTCTATTTATTATTTTTCTGTTGTTTATTTTTGTATTTATTTATTTATCTGTGTATTGGGATTGATTTTTGTATTTAATTTACAGAGATGGAATCGACTGTCGAGACTGCAGCGCTCCATAGTATACGCTTCAATCATTATAGCTGTGACAATACTCATTGTGTATTACTCAGCAAAGTCAAATGTACTTGAAGCAGAAAAGAAAATATTACCTAAGAATAATGAGTTGGTGCAGGTTAGTTAAATAATCTATATAATAAATAAATATTGACACATTTACACATGTGTGCACAATACCTAGCTCGAAGCTTGTTATGGGTACTAGATAATCAGATATGCTTAATAGAAAAAACACTCATAGATATTTTTTATTATATTATTTATTGGGATCATTGGTGTAAGAGTTTTGGCGACAAAAAGAAAAAATCTAAAAATCATCAAATTAGTAACCTATAAAATCTCTGAAAAAAAAACTAAATTACTCCATGACCGAGACTTACAGATTTATTATTTGTATAGATTCCAACGTTTCAAGCGCTTTGCAGTTAGTGGTCACGGAAGAGCTGATGTGGATTCCGTTGCTACTGACGCGAATCGAGAGTAGAATCCACGACTACCCTTAATTTCAAAATCAGAATTGAACAGACATATAGACTTGTTATAATAAATTTCACACTATTTCAGGAACTAATGAAAAATGTGTCTCTAGTCAATGAGCCCGCGGACGTTGAACCCAAGAAGGTCCTCCCTGAACTCGAAGTTGAAGAGGAGTCGAGGAATCCTATTTTATTTAAGGGTAAGTAATTTTAACAGTTTATGAGAATAGTCCCACTCCATTGCATCTCCTCCCGTAGGTGTTGTCACATCGACGAGGTAGTTTAATACTAACAACCCGTCCACAGCTTCGCTTGCGTTTTTTACGTTGTCTACATAATAGTTTATTTTAAAATTAAAATAAAATAAATGTTTATTTCAGTACTTATGTTTACAGTTTGTATATGTATTAGGAGTTCCCTTTTAAGCAAACATTTGCTTGTGTTAGGGAAACTCCGCTCTTGCCCGTGATAATTTTAATTTTAATAGCCTATGTATCCAAAACATAAATAATTTTTCAAATCGGACCAGTGGTTCTTGAGATTAGCGCGATCAAACAAACAAGTTCTTTTGCTTTTTATTTGCATAGATATTAAGTTGGTGAAAGGCACTATTCTGAAAAATAACACAGAAACGAATTTTTTTTTTACAATTATTGATAATGTACTCTTGTTCTAAATACAGAAACAGGCAAATTTAGTGTTCCTAATATTGTAATACCGGTACCGATGTAATTATAATTCTTACGTAAACGTTTTGTGTTATCTCTTTTAATTGTCTGCTTGTTATCTTGGTAGGTGCCGAAAATATTGAGAACCTAATCTATACATATAATGTAAAAAACGCCGTTTTGACTAAGACGTGAGCACACTCGATTTCATTACGAAGGTGGTGGGTTCAAACACCGCCGCGCACGTCTATATTTTTTTTCTTGAAATATTTATGTGCGCTTTCTAAAAACACTGAAGGACATGTGATATTCACTTAACCTGTCTTGCCACTTTTCGTTGTAATTTTATAACTCAGGAACGACTGGGCCTATTTAGGTGATTTTGGTTTAAAAGGTGTAATGTAAAAGAATAAAGCGGGCGAAGCCGTCGGCGGGTCAGATAGTCTAATATCTTTATATACAAAAGAAAGTCGTGTCAGTTACACTATTTATAACTCTAGAACGTCTGAACTGATTTGTGAAAATTGGTTGAGAAGTAACTTAGAATCATAAAAAGACATAGGATACTTTTAAAGCGGTAAATGTTATTATACTCGTAATAACGTAGGTGAAGCCGCGGGGCGGAATGCTAGTATTGTATAAAAGGTCATGAACCTTGATATCATGTTGTTTTTAGTTTGTTGACAGAAACACGATCTTAACAAGGCTAATTTCTGAGTAACCACCAGCTTATGTCGTTGTTATTGTATATATCAAATTACTTTATAATACAATGGTAACTATGGGTTGTACCTTAGGATTAGCGATCGAAGCGAAGTCTTTAGTCTTATTTTTATTCTGTCATCGTCGTATCATATCAACAATTACATCCCACTCGTGTCTGTCTTCTGTATCTACGTAACATAGTCGGTATGACTACTACACCTACGCAAGAAACGAGGCGGCAAATATCCTAATGTATCTATATCTATAATAAATCTGTACGTGCCGGTCATGGAGTAAGTTAATTTATTTTCAGAGATATTGTGTTTATAGGCTCAATATATGATATTGAAACTATATTGACGAAATTTGTATGTTTAATACAACACCTAATACAAGCTGGTTGCTGATACAAATAATCTTTTAAAGAAAAAACCGACTCTATTTTTTTATAGTTTTATGACTTTTATGGTTTTCACATTGATCATATGGTCACATGTGGATGAAATAGTACTTACCACACGGTTTTCAAATAAAATAAATCACCCAAATCGGCCTACCCTACCTAATCTAATTTACATCATAAGGTAAAAAACAAAAAAAATACAGTCGACTTACGAACTTCTTCTTTTTGTAGGCGGTTAAAAATTAAGCTAATTTTTCACTTTCTTAATTTTCTTGAGTTACAATTCATTTTAAGACTGCTCTTGTTGTGGTCGAAACGTCAAGAGTTTAAGGCGTTGTCCTAATTGGCAGCGGTTGTACGATGGCGCGATGCGTTATCATCGTGCGACGAGTTTCAAACATACAGATTTCATCAGAGTGTCCTAATTGAACCTCGCAAGTGATCGTGCGACCACATAAAATAACCATACCCACTTTGATCGTACGACCAAAAACGCATCACGCCATCGTACGACCGCTGCCAATTAGGACGACCCCTAACTCCTTTGTAAATACGTGAGGAATTCCCGTTGTTATAAATAAAGCTCATTTTGTTATCTCTATTCCCAGGGCCGACAACGGACAGGCAACGCGCTGTGGTGGAAAGTTTCAAATTCGCATGGAAAGGATACAAGGAGCACGCGTGGGGCAGAGACAACTTGAAGCCGGTCTCGGGGATGGCCTACGATTGGTTCTCGCTGGGACTTACCATCGTCGACGGGCTAGACACCGCCTATATCATGGGACTGAAAGAAGGTAAATATTTTGTTAACACCTAATGTTGTTCTAGCCTATAGTAGAGACTTGTTTCATAGAATAAGTCCTCAATATATTTAATAGAAATTACCTGATAATAATTGTAAAAAATTTGACGAGTCATACTTGTACACTGAAATAGTATATAAGAATGTATTTGTTTTAAGTGTTTTCTTGTATGACAATAAATGATCTATCTATCTATAATAACTTAAAACAAATAAATTTGTAAATATAATAAATTAGTAATAAATTTGTTATCTTAAAATAAAAAAAATAAAAATTTCGGCTTGAAGAGATGATGCCTTGTATGGCATAGCCATAGATTATTGTGTTATTTTTTCAAAGCTATTCCGTCAAAGAACAAGGAGATTAACAGTTTCTGTTGAACCCAAATTCACCAATTTCATGTTTATCACCGCCTTAGCAGATAGTGTGTGAAGCTTCGACACACATACTGTTTGTTAATCTTTGTATTAGTAACAAAAGCTTCGTGCTTACCACGGGGCTAGAACTAGAAGTTACTGTGTAAATTTTCCAGCAATATTTATTTGAACCTGGTTTGAAGTTCTGATATATCAAACATCGTGAGGATAACGGCATGTTCTGAGAAATTTGAAGAGTTTTAAGGACAGGTTACATTCACCGACCTGCACTTGACCAGCGAGGTGAAATAATACCTAATAATATCTTCAATGTTGAAGCAAATATTAAAAGATATTGCGCACTCAAATATAGAATAGGTATGTTTTGTTTTAGCGTAAGTATATATTAAAGTGATTTTTTCTTTTATTCAGAATACGAAGACGGGAAGGAGTGGATTAAAAACGAGCTTATTTTTACCAAGAACAAAGACGTTAATTTCTTTGAAGTGACTATACGTGTGCTCGGCGGTTTACTTAGTCTGTACCATTTCACCGTTGACGAAATGTATCTGATAAAAGCTGTAAGTATTAGAATCCATACTGATATTATATAGAGGAAAGTGTATGTATAAAAATGTGTATGATGATGTTGAAGTTAATCTTTGGACAAAATAAGATCTGCTGCCTCTGTAGCGCGTTCGGATTGCCTATGGAATATTGTAATAAATTTATCAGTTACCTAGCATCCGAATCCCAAGCTTTGAGCTAACCACAGGTAGATGTTGAATGAAAAAAATCTTTATTCGTAAATTTAGTTTAGTTTTCACAATAGTAATAGTAGTTACAACTAACTTATTAGCCTAAAAGATAAATATAATACGTTATTTATTAATTACAAAAAAAAAAAAACAACTTAAAACTATGAAATGGCGTCCGACTCAGCATAATGTTAATATCTGGGGCTATTATAACGCTGATCTTGCTGATTTTGCTGTGTGAATTGTGCAGAAATATATATTTACTAGATGAAAACCCGGCTTCGCTCGGGTGAAACTTGATTCTTAATAAAAACAAAATTTTCGAAACGTCAACGACTGACGATGAAACGGAACGTGCTTCACACCAAAGATGGCGACAGCCATTAAAATATCTATCTATTTTATATATTATAATAAGTATATCAGAAATCTAGCACCCGTAACACAAGCTTCGAGCTTACCACATGTTGCTATGTGTCCAGAAATATTTATTTATTATTATTAATTTGCAGGTGGATCTCGGGGAGAGATTGATGGCCGCGTTCTCGTCTCCGTCCGGCATTCCGTACTCGGACGTGAACTTAGAGCAGAGGACGGCGCACGCGCCGGAGTGGTCGCACTACTCCACCACCGCGGAGGTCACAACCGTGCAACTAGAGTTCAGGCAACTATCTCGAGCCAGCCACAACCCCGCCTTTGAGGTCAGTTGTAGAAAAAAAGCCGTTAATATCCTAAGAATTGTAGTTATTTATTTATTTATTCCACAAAATCCACAGCCCTTACAATATATATAATATAGTTACTTATAACAGAACGTACTTACTTAACTTAACTTACTTAATTTAATTTTTTTTTATTTGGAGAACTAACAGTTATAATATCTTAGGAACTAATAATCTTAAAAAAACTACAATTAAATGCTCACATAATGAAACTAATTACACGCGAATATTAAAAAACAAATTATTAAGAGTTTATACTAAGTTAACACCAGATATACAAAAGATATGAACTTAAAACTTTATAAACTAATTAACAACTATTAACTAACTATTTAACTAATTAACACATGAATATTAAAAAACAAATTATTAATACTTTATACTACATTAACACCATTTAAACAAAAAAGACGTGAACTTAAAACTTTACATAGTTAACAATTCAATTAAATTTATTTATTTATACAGTTGGACCACAAAGAACTACAAACATAAAAGTAAGAATATGAGATATTACAAGATTAAGAATATAAAAATATATTTATTTCAGGACGCCGCAGCCGCTGTATCTGAGAAAATCCACTTGTTGCCGAAGAAACACGGTCTTGTCCCGATCTTCATAAATCCCAACACGGGCAAGTTCCTGCCTTACGCGACCATAACGCTCGGAGCCAGGGGCGACAGCTACTACGAATATCTGCTCAAACAGTGGCTGCAGACCGGGAAGACTATTAACTAGTGAGTTTATTTAAATTAAACTTAAAGAATAGGTAATAATAAAAATATAAATATTTCACTTTCAAAATTTTCGTGAGTTATATACTATTCATTTCGGCGGGACGCTCACTACTCCTGAAATGACTGCTCTTGTTGTGGTCGAAACGTCGAGAGTGTTTGAACTCCTGTGAAAATGCATGAGTAATTCACGTTTGTTGTACAATGAAAACTATAAATATGTTGACCAATTATAGAATAATAAAATATTCCTTGTATAATAAAATTGTGTTGTTGTTTTCAGTTTGCTGGATGACTACCTTACTGCTATAGAGGGCGTCCGTGAGTTCCTAGCCAAGCGATCGATGCCAAACAAACGACTGTTTATCGGGGAACTATCAGCTGGATCTGAGGTAAATATTACATCATCATCTTCTTCTTTTATTTTTGGCGAACGTGACTGGAGTCGCTGTCACTGTCTGTTTATCTGTCATTGTATGTCTATTTCTATAATTTTAGTATTAGTTTTTATAATAAAATGCCCAAAGAATGTCCAAGTTAATATTTGTGATTTTACGAACAAAATCTGAATCAATCAATCAATAAATATTTTCTCTTTCCAGTCGTTTAATCCTAAAATGGACCATTTGACTTGCTTCCTGCCCGGCACATTGGCTCTGGGCCATTCCAACGGCTTGCCCGACTGGCACATGAAGATGGCCGAGGAACTCATGTACACCTGCTACTTGACCTACGCTGCGCACCCGACTTTCCTCGCGCCTGAGATCACTCACTTCAATATGGTAATATTTTGTTTAAGTATATTCTCTTTTATAATAAAATATTGTGTATGTCAATTTACGGCACCACAGGAAACCAGCGCTGTAGTTGCTCATGTAGCTTCTGCAGCATAGCTGAGTGGTGACTTGTGTCATAGTTTTATTCTTTTAGTTTTTAAATTCAATAAATAAATAAATATTGCTGGTCATTTCACACAGCGACATGGAAGCTCGAAGCTTGTGTTACAATGTTTGTACATGTATTTAGACACAAATAATTAAACAATATTCTTATTGTTAATTCCAGGCCAGCACTACAGACGACATGTATACTAAGGCGGCGGACGCTCACAGCCTGCTGCGGCCAGAGTTTGTGGAGAGCCTCTGGTACATGTACCAGATCACCGGCAACACCACCTACCAGGACTGGGGCTGGCAGATATACCAGGTACTAACAAACATAATAAATAAACATTTTATTTATTGAATTATTTATTGAATTATTTATTGAAGGGACTGCATTTTACGACAATTTCTGGCTGCAATACTGTGGCCGGCAACATTGCTAGCAATACCAGCCACACTATGCAATATTTTATGGATGGCCCGGCATTATAGCCACATATTTTTTTGGTTCAGGTATGTCAAAATGTTTTTACGTGTAGCCGGCTCATTAGAGAGTTCTGAATCAAAGGCCTTGGCAAATTGCAGGCAAATTGCAGCCATATTGCAACATGTTGCCTGCAATTGATTGCTCAGCTATAAAATGCACTAAAACGTTTTTTTGATGGCTGGGCAATGTTTGCCAATAATTGTAGCAACAAATTGTCGTAAAATATAGCCCGTTTAGACGCCCCTTGAGTAGGTTTCTTAAACATTTCATCAAAATCTTCCAAGCCATTTAGAAAAAGTATTAATACCTAAACGAAGCACAAGTACTAAGTAACTCCTTACATTACAGGGCTTCGAGAAATACGCCAAAGCGCAGTACGGATACTCATCGCTCGCCAACGTGAAGTCTGAGAGTCCAGTGCAGAGAGACCAGATGGAATCTTTCTTTCTCTCAGAGACACTCAAATACCTGTATCTCTTGTTCAGCGACGACCGTCATCTCATAGACTTGAGCAAATATGTCGTCAATACCGAAGCCCACCCGTTGCCGATACATCTTAACTAGGGAATTAATTAATGCCAAATAATTCAAATTTGAATTTATTCTAATTAATTCAAATTTGGAAAAGGAACGGTGACTTACATGATGACGTGCGTTTAGGAAATAATTTAAATTAATGCCAAATTGTTTAAATTTGGAAAAGGAACGATGATTTATATGAGGACGTACATTTAGGGAATAATTTAAATTAATGCCAAATTGAACAATTTTGAGACCGCGTGGGTTTTAGAGGGAGCCACGAGGTAAACGTTTTCGAATTGTCAAAGATTAGGTAACGTGACAAGGACCGATTTTTTAGTCAGATACCTTTTTGAATCCTCATTATGGAAGATCTTGAATTTGGCTTCGATTGTACTATTATGTTTTTCAATGGAATTTTATAAAATTTAAGAGAAATTTTCTCAATAGAGGCCAAAAGGGTATGTGTCAGGGCATTGTGTAATAAAATGGTTCACTAAATTATACTAACACTGTCAGTGCCCACGACGCCGACGCAGCGCAGCTCGGGCAGTGAATGGGTTAAATTAGATTATAAAGGCATGTCTAATAAGACAACGGCTGTGGCTAACAGGTCTCTGTAGATTTATTAGGAATAAATTGTAGGAAATCGGGAATATGCAACATTATTATGATGATATTATGATAAAATATGAAAGAAAAAATACCTGTCCAATACTTTTTAACAATCTACAAAATGGACTAAGTGTATGTTATGCATATTCCCATTGCGATGCGCCATAACAATCTTACCGACTTATTGATACTTGGAATATATTACTAGCTAGCTATTTATTCTATGAGGATAAGGCCAACTTTTAAATTTTATCATAAAAACTGTAAGTCTCGGATACAATGTAACAATGTTTTGGCTTTGATATTAGGTATACTATAAAGGGTCTGTACAAGTATAAGCTAAGTAAAAGAAAAAAAAATCTACTACAGTTCCATTTCATTTATGTAATAGTTTAATTTATAGCTTATTTTCGTCTGCACGAAAATTGTCTAAGGCGCAAAGTATAACATAAAATAATTTTTTCTGTGCTATTCTCAAGTATAGCAAATTGAACCGGGTTTATTACAGTCAGGTAATGCCCAACTATAATTAGGTAATTCATGTACATAATCTTTGCCTATTGTATCTTTGTCATACTGACCTGATGGATAAGATAGTCAGTTTAGTAGTGAGAATACTCAAATCAAGAGCTTTTTTTTTACCACAGAAAAAATAAAATGGGGGGTGAGTGAGAAGTATATTATATTGAAAGAGTCCTCGCATTCTCATCGCTTTTTCTATATACAAACCTAACCTAATCTACATTTTTCGATATTTTGAACCAATATATCTTTTTTTCCTGTTTTATCTATTGCACACGGCGTTATTCATAACAACTTTTTGTTTGTACATGAATTACCGTACTGTACATGGCTTGGTCGTACAATACTTGGCCGTAAATTACCATCTTAAAATATAATCGATAATTTTGTTTAATATAAAATAAATCATCATCGATTTAGAAAGGGCCGCCGTTTTTTTTGGAGGATATTCAATCTGATTTAAGTGTTATTTATCTACTCAAGATATACTCTTTTATAATTAATTAGGAGGGTACTCGTAATAATGACACTATCTTACCGGTCAATTTACATAACCAAGTTACCAATTTACTTAATATAAGACAGGACTTGTAATATGCATACATGTCATTTTGACTATACTTATAGGATATAGTAAAACCAAGATGTACCTTTATTATTGATATTATTGTGTGTAACTAAGTGCGTCAATATACTTATACAATGTATATATATATATATAAAACAATTAATGTATTACTTAGGTAAAACATATAGCCTCATCACATGACCATCTATCTATCTCTTTTACTCTTTATACCCCTAATAAATAGGTTGGGTAATAAATTAAGGTTATGCGGGTTTATTGGAAATACGCTTACAACAGCTAGATTTGTACATTGTAGAACTATCTGATAAGTATGTAAAATAAAAGCCATTTATTTGCATCTTTATTACAAAAAATATCGCTATTTTTAATGTAATTCCAATCACCCGGTATAGATTGGTTTTGTTCTATTTTATTTATATACATAAAACACTTTATGTCTATGAAAATTTACTGACAATCTGCACAATAGCACTTTTTCTACAAATTAATAGCGATTTACCATATTTTTATGTCTATACTATTAAACACAGGCAGTATTTTATTCTAAACCAAAAAGTATTATATTTTTTTAAATCTGTAACTGTAACTTTTCTCTGTCTGACCTTTATAATGTTTCATAGTTAAATAAAATTATATTATATTAAAAGTTTTAACTATCCAAGTATATTATGTATATTTATTTGAACCAACTAAACTTTAAAATTGTTATATTAACTATATAACAATTTTAAAGTTGTTTTTATTATTTAATGGACTGTGTTTTAACACTTTATTAGATCAAATTACTGTTTAAAGCATTTAAAGATTTACAGCACAAATAGATATACTCGTATGTACTTATATAAATAAATACTAACCAACGCAAAGTATATAATCCTAACATGAAGTTGCTGAATTCTTAATGAAGTCCATTCCGGTTTGCTTTAAGTTTATTAATATTTAGAATTATTACTTAAATTGTCATCATTTGGTGCTAGAACTATGTTGTTTTTTTTGAATAGATTATGTAACTTGTTGTGTGTTTACTGATTATTTTAGGATTTTGTGTGCAGATGTATTATAATTTTGTTTTTTTCCCTAACAATCGTTGTATATTTTTGTGTCTCATTATAACTATGAAGTAGGTGTCATTTTGTATAATCTAAATGAAAAAAACCTTTACTCTTAAAATGTAATAATGGGTCGGGAAATTATTGCTTTCTTATTCCAACTTAATGGAAAAGTCTAAGCAAGATATTTTTTGCACCTTCTTTATATTTACTTCTTTTCTTTTATAGAATTAAGAACTGTTTCAACAGGGTGTATATTATTAGTCATGCCCAAAACTGAAATACATAACTTCTAAAATAAAGTGGAGTCTCTCACTTTTATAGATCTATTATCACTCAGTCCTATTTTAAGGATTTCACCTAAGAGTTACTTGCATATATTTTAGTCTAAGTGTTTCTAGCTCTGTAAGTGCTATTTCACATTCTCTAGGCTTTGTCCCGTAATTGGTTAAATTGATATACACGACCTGCTTTATCAGTTATAAGTGTTTAGCCGTTATGGAAACCTTATTAAGATAAAAGGTACAATTCGAATCCATCGGCGCGCATCGCATAGCACTTACAAGGCCGTAAAATAATTGTATTTGAATATCAGTTCACATGCAGTCTTTATTTCATTCAACTGATATTTTTCAATCGGCTCTGCTCGTGCAATTTTCATATTTTTCAGTGCGAACGCTACTATTACGGGATCCGAAAATATGCACAATAGATTAAAGCGGTATCATGGGGCTGAGTAAATAGACTCATAATTTCACGTAACTTTCTGTAGTTTTAAATCTATTTCTTTTATTAGATATAACGAGTTGTTTACTGGTTGTACGAAATATACAGTTTAATAAATTATTTGTTTTATTTGATCCTACTTAGTACCATATTAACAGTTAACCTTTCATTGCATAATGGGCAAAGAGGTAGGTACGAGACATCCAGCTTTGGGATAATAATGATAGATTATTATTAGGAGCGTTCAGTATACAGCTTGGTGTGTCACTTGTGTCTTATTTCCATTTCCTACTCATATCATACTCTCATTAGGTACTCTATAATAAGCTCAAAATGTGAAATGGAAAATATCGAGGAAATTCCTATAATTGACGTTGTAGTGACCAAAATTGTCAGAGGTAGCAAAATATTATCACATGATTTATTTCTATTCTTGTTTTGGACTACGTTACAGCACGAAATACTCGTGGTCCCCCCAACAAGTTCCCCTGGGGGAAGGACGAGGAATTTTACAGGTATTTTTAGATTATGTACTCATTCTGCAACATCCTGACTATAGGCCAGAGAAACAGTAAAACAATAAATATACTTTTCAGTTTTATTTTCAAGACACCTACATAGTACTTACTAGTATATATAAATAAAATCCCTTAAAAAATCTCACGTTCAATGTAATACAATACTGCCAATTAAAAGTAGTGATTAACTCTAAGACGGCTAATATAAAAAATAGACTGCCAATAAAGAAGGATGATGTACCTACTAGTCTGTATAATTCTCCTCAAATTCATAGATTTGATCCCTACTAATAAATTGCGCAAAATTGAGCACCAAGTTACATTGTGATAGGAATATTTGACAATGTTTCAAAAGGCCACAAAATACAGGTACATTATATAAAATCTATGGAAAGTTACTAAAATATCAGTAAATATATTGTATAAATTTCATATAAAGTTAACATTCTACTTCATTTATTAATATTCACAAAAGGGAATGTACTAACAGTCATCAGATTATCACCATCAAATTTAAATTCTTAATGGTGAAAGTAGAAATGATACTTTTTAGTTTATTTTTAACACTTAAACTACTTAGTCTAAACAATATAAAGCAGCTTAAAAAAATATAGTCTTTTCAGATCATTATAAATTTATCATTATTTTAGGAAATTTAAATCTACTAGTTATCTAACTACATACCTACTATACTTTATATTTTTTGGAAGGTAATGTGTTAAAGTCACTGTAAGGAATATTTGTTTAACTATAACTATTTAGTTTCAATACAGATTGTTGAATTGTGGAAAATCGTGGATTAAGTCTGATATATAATTCATTATACAAGAGTTTATAATTTCCATTTTACATAATGTTTATGTAGTTCAGTTTTCTAACAGTCTAGTAATATTCGAATTGTTTAGAGATCAAAATGATTTTTTAGTCTTACACAAGATACTTTAGTCAGTGTGCCAAAATACGAGTACTAATTTGTGACATTCAGATATCTCGATATGACATGCTATTTGTCATTTGGCAAGGATAAACAAATGAGCTGGGATGGAATTATAATAAGGACATATGCAATAGAAAGCTACCGGGGCTGACATACCAGCACTATTTTTGTTTAATTTCATTAGCTTTTACATAATTATTAGCTTTTGTCATTTTGTCACTTCCGATAAGTGATGCAGTTCTACGTATTTTCATGATCACCAAATCTATAATTTATTGTGTGATCAAACAGCAAGTATCATTATATTGAAATGTCAATTCTGTAGATAACTAAACAGAAGTAAGATAGGAATAGAGCTACAACTAGAATAGAAATATCGGCACCGGTAACTAGCACTATATGCATAGTCCCTTTGTAGTGCTCTGGTAGCTTACATAAGCACGCAATCACAACATTGCAGCGTGTAATACAGACATTTGATGGCACATTCTTCTTCCTCGGGCTGAGAGGCAGTGGAACGAGGGGGAACTTTTGATCCAGAGCTTACATACACACTATCCACTTTATCTGTTGATATTATCTTTTTATCGCCAGAGCTGTTGGTTAAGGGTTCTTTGTGTTCTAGGTAGTCATCATCATTAGTGTCAGCATCACCGGCTGCTTCCTAAAAACAAATTAATTTACATAAACTGACATACCAAACTCACTCACATATTTTAAGCTTGGAAATAATCTATTACTAGTTTACCACCTGCCTTAAAGTTTATTAAAGAGCTTGATTGCCTGGTATCTGTAACCATTTATTTATTTATTTATTTATTTTATTTGGAAAACATACAGTTATATTGACTTAGTAACTAACAACTTAAATAAACTAAAAACCAATTACATGTTTTCACATGCTTTGTAATATTCAGCTTTTGGGACATAGAGGCTACCAGATCTTTCCTTCTAATTTCAAGTCCTAATAATCTATCTTCTGGTGTTTTAAAATTTAGAATCATTTCTTTACCTTGCTATCTCCATTGTCACGTTTAATGAGTTTTTCATCATGTTCTGGTATCTCAGCGAGAGCGGCTGCAGTTCCCGCACTAGCAGCAGTGGCTATTGGACCTTTTATTCTGTCCGGGAAAACCAGTGAAGCTTCCTCTTCTTTTTTCTTGTGTAGATCTGAAGAATCACCTGACATACTGCAACATAAATAAGAAGATATATCTCCAAGTACAACAAAAACTAAGTTCTTAATTTTTAACTTTGAACACCTTGATGAACTGACTGCAGTAAACTTAAGCATTTGTAGCAAACTGTGGTTGTACACCATGATCAAGTTTAGACTTCAACTGGCGACAAAGGCAACCTACGCTGCCAATTCATAAAAAAACAATAGGCAATTTGGAAAGACGATACCAATCGTATAACAACAGGTCTCACTACGTAAATTGATTAATTACGTACCTAACAGTTACGCTCTCAGTTTGTTCCCCCGTCATTCGACGCCAAGTGCCGATAATTGTATCAAAATTATTGTTATCCTGCATTATGATAGAGCGATGATTGACAAAGGCGAATTTCAAAAAGTTCCCTTTCAATATGTTACAAAATGCACCAACAAAATCAAGTTATAGGTTTCTCGTAAATGTTATCAATTAAAGTGTGTTTCAAGCTCAGCAATTTATCTTAACAAGGTGAAAACCACTGTAGATTTTGAAGGTATTAGACAAAAACTAAAAAACAAAGAGCTACCAATGGTGTGTTTTAGACCTGTTTTGTTCAAACAAACCTTTTTGATTTGTTTTGATTTAGTTTGACATTTTGTCGGAAACGGAAAACGTCCGACATCGCCGAAACCGCAATGTCTATTTCTCCGTAAAGACCGGCAAAGTTGAGAGCGATTAGGCCAGCCGATGCACAAGCTTTTTATAAACCGACTTCAAAAAAAGAGGAGCTTTCCCCATTCGGCCGTTATTATGTTTTATAAGTTTGTTCGCCGATAACTTCGTCGTTTATGAACCAATTTTGATGTTTATTTTTTGTTGGAAAGAAGACAGGGTTGGATGATGGTCACCAAATAAATCGAGGGGAACAAAGATCGTAAGGATGACTAGTGCGTTTGTAAGCTTTTTATAGATGCAGTTTGAATACGATTTTTTTGTAAAAATATTAAGCTTAAGATTTTCACAAACGTCTAGTGTACCTATTTACTAATATAAATTGCTCAAATTGCAAGTTAGGTTCATTACTCCAATTCAAACGTCTTTGGTCTTGTCACTTACTAATTGTACATAGTTGGTGACCTGGTGTCGCTTCGTTTATCATTATTGACAGAGCTGTAGACTCCATCTTTTTTCTTATTTCGTTTCTTTGTTGGTATCCATATTAAACCGAAGCTTGACCTCCCGCTTTTGGGTACAAAGGATGCTGTTTCGTATGTTTTCTTGGCAGCGAGTCCGCTACTCGAAGGCTTTGAAGGGCTTGCAGCGCCGAAAAAAGAGGATGTCCTGCCAGACTCCTTTGATATGGGAACCTTAGAGGTTTTATTCGAGGCTCCAAATGAGCTTCCGCTTGGTTTATTTATTGAGGAGCCGAATGTGGATTTGGCAGGGGTCTTGCCAAGGCTGACCCCACTTCTGGCAGTGGGGCCCCCCGAACCTTTTGGGACTGGAGCCAGTTTGACAACCTGAAAAAAATTGTAGTAGGTACTTACTTCATCAAAGATTTTATCAGATTTAGATACTAAAATAAAATAATTAAATAGGTATGTATTGATAAGAGTAGGTAGGTACCTAGTGCTATAAATAAATATTGCTGAACAATTCACCTACCAACAACTAGACCCGTGGTATTTGATTGTAATAGCTCAAAGATTGTGTTACGGGTGCTGCTAGCTTTCTGATATAGATCTGATATAGATATCTTCTTAATACAATACACAGAAACACCTACATAGATTTATTTTAAATTATACATGGAAAACACCCAGAACACGCGAAACAAATACCTATTTGCAGATCGTACAAATATTTGTCTCGAGGCGGGAATCGAACCCACAACCTCCAACGTCGCAGGCGCAGCGCCGCTAGAGCCTATTAATACCTACAAGGGCACGTAAAACTCAATGCACTGTTTATTACACTGTTCTTATTAAGGGTGTGGTTGCAACTCGCTTGTTAAAGGTTAAAGAATATCACAATGTTATTCGCATATTATATGGTTGATTTTGTGCATATTATCGCATATTATTACTATCGCAGTAACACTTTGGAACTATCCAGTCTAAAATCGTTGACCTTTTTTGTCAATTGGTAAATATTATCCAACCAACAACATTCCTAACATAGTCGGAGACTGAGCAAAGATGTAGGTAGGCCCATAGCGGTACCTATTATGTAGGTATGTAGGTACTCTACAGATCAGTATTTATGTATATTTTTCTGAATGATGTACTTTTAATAATCTGATTCTGATTTCGCAAAGGCAAATGACGATATTACTTACAAACACAGATTATTAAATTATGTCAGCACCTGATTAAAATGCGCAAAAAGGTGGTTTATATTAAAGGTCTACATCATGTCGGCTAAATGATTATAAACCTTATATATCTGTACCGATTTAGCATGCACCCTTAATTACGTTCCCAATGCTGGGGCACAGCTACTTCTCGAAAGATTAATCTTAAAAAGCTACTTGCTACTTGGTTTTACAACTAGGTCGCGACGCGGTCTTATCACTTCCGAACGATTAAATAAATTCTCGTACACAATATATTCTATTATTTTCATCGAAATATAAATTAAAACTTACCAACAAATCAATCCATTAAAACAATATTGCACAATAAATTGTGTATAAACGTGCTACGCGATTAACGGTATTATGATTTCTCTTGAATCGTGGCATAAGCGCGCGGTCACACACGTAGCGCCTGCTTTTAGGTCTGCGTATACACTGGTAAAGGTTGCCACATACTTGTTCTGACAGCAAACGCGCTATGCTACTTGGTCTTTAGACTGGTTTTTGATAGTAGGCTAATAGTGGTTTATGTGGTCGTGATTTGAATGATAAACTGCAAGAAATGTCCTAATATCACGTAACGTTAAGCATAACTTTAGAACTAAAAACTTTAACTTTTGTCATAATTATGTAGAGAAGGTGGTTATTCATGCAGAGATGGTGGTAATTTGTTAGTTTCCATAACTGCATCTAAAAATATTTTGGCGAAGGGTATCATTTTAGTATTACCTAAACCTACTATTCCGTATGTGTTTGCGTTGATTTTGATGACTCAAATCCGAATAGGGTCCCTCCTGACAGCGTAAATATACCCCGTATGTTTTTAAAACTATTTATACTAATGACAGACCTGGAGAGTAATGGATACAGCAACATAGTTGCCAATTATAGGCTCTCTCTATCACCGGTGGAGGTTCAGATCAGAACCCTATATAAAGATTTATGTCATTTATTTCCATAAAATCCTAAAGATCACTTGGACAAGTCAATAAATACAATTCATTATTAAAACTTAACATTAAATAAAAATATACATATAATAGTCAGGGATCCGTAGTACATGGAAATCAAGTGATTACTAACAAGCTAATTTTTGGTGAGTAGCTTCGTTTCGATGAGACGTCCAAAGATATCCTATACCCAACTCTCGATTGTGGTAGCTAACAGAGATATCAAGGATTAAAAAATTCAAGGATGTAAAACCGGGATAACGGACCACGAAAATTGTAGGACAATATGTTATATCTCAAGATAATTATCTAAATTATATAAAAACATGTTTGTCCTACAAAACCTATGGTTTGATCAAAGAGTCCGCCATTTCCAAAATGTGTCGAAAACGAGATCAATTTAAATGATTACTATGATTACTAACCAGCTGATTTTTTGTTGTATACTTAATTAATATTTATAAAATCTAACGGACATATTGTCCGACAAATTTCGTGGTCCGTTATCCCGGTTTTACAACCTTGAATTTTTTAATCCTTGATATCTCTGTTAGCTACCACAATCGAGAGTTGGGTATAGGATATCTTTGGACGTCTCATCGAAACGAAGCTACTCACCAAAAATTTGCTTGTTAGTAATCACTTGATTTCCATGTACTACGGATCCCGGCCTATAACATATAACAAAGTGGGGCCACATAAACACCTTCTCTATATACGTAGATACATTCGTAAGAAGGTTATCTAACCTATCTTCCTAAGACACCTATCACTTAAAAACCGATTGGAACTAATTAACAATAGTTTTCAAGTAGATGTGAATAGGTATGTAGGTGAGGGTAATTATCATTGTTCTCAAAAAAATTCGGCGTGTAATATGTATTGTAAATTGTGATAATAAAGTCTAATTTATGTACGACAGATAGTTTGTTATATTTATATAGGTGTTACAAAATCAGCATAGATACCTACATACGAGTATTAATTAGCAACGCGCGCGGTCTTGCTGGAGAGGTGATGACAGTTTCTCTAGATAAAACAGAAACGTCGGGTAGGCAAATATCGTCATAGTCAAAAATATGCTATTGTAGTTGTACTAAGTACGAGTAGGTATGATCCATTTGGATCATACCTACTCGTACACCAAAAGACGAGCTTACCACGGTGCTAGAAGTTGCTGTGTGAATTGGCAAAGAAAAAAGAAATATTACAATAATCATATTAATAAATTCGTAATATTGCTGGACAATTCACACAGCAACATCTAGCCCCGTGGTAAGCTCGAAGCTTGTGATACGGGTGCTTGATTTCTGATATACTTAAAATAACATACAAACATATGAACAGATGTCGTCCAAATAAAGTAAATAGAGTAGCGCTTCTCTAAAACTAAAAAATAAAAATTGATGTAACAAGATTACAATAATGTGAATCAGTTGTAGACACTCATTTAAGTTAAAAAACTTGTGTTAGAGAATCCCGCTCTTCTATAATTTTTTTGTACATTGGTACATTTTACTTATGTGTCTGTATCAGTAAGTACCTGTTTGGAACGTGACTTATGACGAATTTTGTTCAAATTTACCTTAACTGTACGAGATAATAATTCCAAGTCGGTACTTCAAGGTTTTGTAAAAATACATAAACAAGCCATAATTATTAACTTATTTACTAATACCTAATACACTTGTTTTTTTATGATATAACTAGCAAGGAAGAACAATCAACATCATTATGGCAAAAAAGTGAACACAAAAAAGTACGTTAGAAGAGAAGTGATGTTGGTTTTATACAGCCTATCGGGTTTGAGATTAAATTCGTGTAGATTTAGCCTAAATTTTGGCCTTTAGTGACACATTACAATAATATATTAGTACCTATATACCTACATAATTTTATGGGTGTTTGCATATTGTTAACCTTCAACTTTATATTTGACCTGCCACAGCGTCTAAACTTATCAAAATAAAGTATTTATTGTGACATGTAACAGGCACGTAGGCCGAAGGTTCTCGTATCTAGAATTGTAATATGTTTGGGCATATTGTATATTATATCTGCTGTCAGCTTTCGGTTAAATTTTCGCTGCATATTACAAACAATTTTGTTACAAACACTTAAATATTAATACCTATCGATGACATCAGACATAGGGGCCACATTGTAAAGTAGGACATTGAACGCTTAGGTAGTTATGTTATTTATTGTTGTAAACAGCCTCTACATTTTCTTCTCATGAACCTACCTTCTTTCTTCACTCTCATATTTTTCAAAACTTTTGAAAACGTCCTGAATAAAGCATGATGTTCCTCAGAATAAATCCTATTAGGAAGTGTACAGTTAATACTAGCCGACCCCCCACAGTTTCGCTTGCATTTTTTACGTTATCTAAATACCTATAGTTAAAATAAACCTAGAGCCTTCGCTGATAAATGTACCATACAACACTGAAATATCAAATCAATATCTACGCGGTTCCTGAGATAAACGTCCCGGACGAATGTGGACTAAACCGTGATTGTGCGTTCAAACAAACAATCTCCAGCTTAATAATATTAGTATATAGATAATTATAAATAACAATAATTAATAGTAAAATTATGTTGATTTGATCCCTCACCTGCGACCCATATTTCGTTAAGAAAGTGACTTCATCGACCATAATACCTAATCATGTTTATCGTAAGACGCTGACCTTTTCCAACCTGTGATGAGTCAGGGATCTCTTGCATCATTGCAATTGCGTAGGAGTCCAATTTACGATCAATATTATGATATTGGTTCTGGTCATTCAACCTGTGGAATATGCCCGGGATCAATTGATATGACCTATCTGGCAAATCAGGCGAAGGTCCGCTGAGACAAATATGTGTAAATAATTTATATTGTTCTGGAACTATCTTTGTACATTACATACTGAATTGCTGTGTTGGCTAAGTGGGAGCACATTCGACTTTAATTCCGAAGGTTGTGGGTTCAAACCTCGCCGAGAACCTTTTTTTATTCTTGGAAATGTCTACGTGCTTTAAAAACACGTGCTCTTACAGTGAATGCAAACATCGTGAGGAAACCGGCAAATTCTGAGAACTTTAAAAAGTTTGAAGGACATGTGTCATTCAGCAATCCGCACTTAGCCAGCGTGGTAAATTAATACCTTATCTCTCCCGTCAAGAGAGAAGTCTCTGTTTCCCAGCAGTGAGAACATAAATAAGTGTGATGATGAATTACTTAACAAATCGAAACGCCCCAACGTATTCTATGGTACATTTTAAAAGGTTTTAACGTTTTGAAATACGTTGCCATTTTCATAACCGGAAGCACAGACTTAACAGATCAGCTCCATATTACAATTCTCATTGTAATTTTAATAATTGCGTCTGTGGGTCAGGGTCAGCCTTGGTATTGTTTCCAAAAAGCGACTGTCATTGAAACGGTTGGCTCTGTCATCAGCCAATTGATGCCGTGTGGTAATTGCCGTTGATTACCCAGTCACGACGGCGGATACTAACCACATTGGTATTGTATGGTCATCGGCAAAAATAACACTGAATTTAGCACTTTAGTAATATATTCATCATCATCATAACACCCCTATTCACGTTCCCACTGCTGGGACACGGGGACTTCTCTCTTGACGAGAGAGATTAGGCCTTAATTCACCACGCTGGCCAAGTGCGGGTTGGTGAATGACACATGTCCTTTAAACTTTTTTCAAAGTTCTCAGAACATGCCGGTTTCCTCACGATGTTTGCCTTCACCGTTAGAGCACGTGTTTATAAAGCACACATAATTTTCCAAGAAGAACAATCAGAGGTGCGCGGCGGGGTTTGAACCCACGACCTTCGGAATGAAAGTCGAGTGTGCTCCCACTTAGCCAACACGGCTTTAGTAATATATTCATCATCATCTACCGACGAACGTCTACTGGATATAGGCCTCCCTTACTGATCTGAACCAGAATTTTTCACAAGGTCATCTGTCAATTTTGTTGTAAATGGACGTCCGACGCTGCGTTTGCCGATCCACGGTCTCCTTTCGAGAACGTTTTGGTCCCATCGACCCAGATGGTCGATGGGACCAAAACGTTCTCGAACTCTTCTCTTTTCTCGTTCTTCTATGTATTTCCCGTAGAGAAGCCCCGAGTATAGCCCTGTCTCCCTATTGAACGACTCTGACCATTATGTGGCCAATAGAGAAGCACTACGTTTCGTAACTTAGTAGGTTTATACTGTTTAAACGAATGCTGCACGTATTCACACCTTATTTTTCGTTACAAGTTTAAGCAAAACTTTGACGTGTTATAAATTCGAAGAATTTGAAATACAAAGATTGTTAGATACTTTCTTTTGGTTGAACGCCCTTGAGACCAACTAGGTACCTTACCTACTAGACCAATTTAATAAGCTCAACTATATGAGATAATAAGTAATATGTAGATATTATATGAATAAAAAAATGATTTCTAGACATTACGGTCAGATGCAGCTTACATCAACAGTGAACTGGCTACTTTGACATGATCATGGGTAGACGTCCGACTTTAACCACTAAATTTTTTAACTGAGAGTTTCCAGAGACACAAATCTAAACCACAGAGCATTATAATTACTACGTAACCTAAACCAAGAAAGTATTAAACCAGGTATTGAAACAAACATGCGCGTTGAAATCTTTTGTTTTCAATGCAAGTCACGTGTACACCAAGCGGTAGCGTATTCTGAGAACTACACACGGCGTTATAAATATTAACTATAATTTTACAATTACATAATCCTAACAGTCAGTGGTATCTGTCTCATTAAAACTTAAATATACATATTATATAAAGCTCAGTACTCACATACGGTATTACTCGATAGTTTAACTCGAAGTCGATTAAAAATCAACGTGTGAACAGCAAAAGTCACTGTCAACTCTGTGAGTTTTGCGGTCCTCACGTTGATTTTTACTCGACTTCGAGTAAAACCGTATGTGAGTACTGAGCTTAATCATGACGTTCCCGCTGTCTGTCTGTCACTATGAACTGGATAATTTTGGGCTAGATATCAATGTGGAAGGTCCAGTAGCTGAGCCGATTTAGGTGTTTTTGATTTAAAATAGTTGTAGCGCCCCAGGGAAGATTTTAAATTTGAGAAAACATGGGAATAAAGTAGGCAAAACCGCGGGCGGCTAGTCCTTTTTTGTAATTTTGACGACGCTGCGTCCTACCGCAATAACTGGAAGTCATTAAGACAGATAAATGATAAATAATTTACAATAATAATTAAACTAAAAGATATAATCAGAATAACCGCGGTGAAGGTGAAAGAAGTAGCAAAAGTAAGTAGGTTATGCATAAATGTGGAAGAAGACACAATAATCCTCTATGCTATGTCAGTGACCCGTTTTCTCCTACGTATCTCCTCATTACTGATAATAATATAATAATGAAATAATAAAATATGAAAAGCCTTGATTCTTCACTATGCTAGTAATCTTATATACGTGTGTATTTCGAATAACCCTATTTATGGTACATACATGAAACATTGTAGTAGCATGATGTCAGGCCAAGTCCTAAGGAATGCAGTTCTGTCATGCGAATTTTATGGATGACTGTTCTCTGTACATGTAAATAGTTTTCTAAAATTCTATAATCAATTTCGATGTGTCTTAAAAATTTTATAATAACCTACTTACTACATTGATGAGTTGGGTACCCTAATTCTGATAATGAATGCTAACTTAATAGCGTCGGATAACAACTGGTTGTGTAAATAGAATCAAAATATTTATTATTGAGTCAGAAAACTAAAAAAACGTTATAAAATATTAAATAACATTTTATCATTAATAGTATATTTTATTTTTATTGTCTTAGATAAGATCTATACAAAACCAAAAGAAACACGGTTGAAAACGGCCATTTTAGATCCTCAGATATCACGTAGACAGGACAGGTCATATGGAAATGTAGGTGATGTCATTGTTCCATAATTTAACTATATTTTAGTCAACAGATTAAAGTGTTACAACTAAGTAAAAGACTCTGCTACATGAACAAATGTTAACAAAGGTAGAGGTGCGAATGAAAACCATATTTTTTAGAATTACTTTATTTGAGACACCATCAATAAAACTAAGATAATACAAAACTTCTTATAATAAGTTCAGTCAATTCATACAATACCTAAAATAAAATAGCCTCCGCCTAAATAACGGAATCTCTAAAATAGGTTAAGTACCTAACATTATAGCAAAAACTAAAATAGTGGAATTAGTAGATTACTACTGTGAAATAACATTACCTAGTTATAAAAAATGCAGTTGATGTCACAAAATAATGTACAAATTCAAGAAGAAATAATACATTACCTTGAATAAAATGATAGCACTATTCTGTAAAATTGTATGATTGTTCAACAAATTGCGGAAAAATTGTAGATCTTTGGTACCCCATTTAGGATATTTATGGCACTGGATACCATAAAAAGTGTTTATTAGATGTTAGAATAACTTTAAATCATAACAGAATTTGTTCGATGACTTTCATGTTTAAAGTTTATATTTTAGATCATAATTTTGTTCGATGTCTAAGAACCTAGAAATACTATAGCACGAAGTGTGTTTATAATATTAACTATTCCTAGTAAAAGCTTCAAAACTTTTAAAATACTTACCTACCTTGTTTAATAATTTAATTCAACTTCTAGTTAATTTTGTCTACGGAGTTTGATAACGTTATATTCATTTAAGTTTTTGAGTAAAATTAATCCTGTTGTAGTATTGATGAGGTAGTTTTAGTGAAGTAGCTATAATGAAATGGATTAATAAATGCTCATGACAAAAAGTATTAAATTGTTCCTAGTTCAATCATTTTTGGTTGCTGTAATAACAAAAACTAATTAGTTTAATTACTTATACCTACACATAGAAAATTGTATATGTACTTAATCGAAATGACGTTAAAAAACCGGTAATCCACGAACCATTTTTTACGTTGGATTTGGTCAACTGTTTCTTACCAGAACGTGTAAAGAATATATTTATCTTAATCGAACTAATAAGGAATAAAATTACTAATAGGTAATACGAAGAGTAAGCACCTAAATTATAAATAATGATAAAAAGCGTGAAACATAATCTACTAGTTAATAAACTATTAATGTTTAATTCTAATTTAAAAAGAATCTAAACATACGCAATTCAACATTTGATCATGTTATAATCATAATCCATACGTATTTGTACATCAAAAGACAGATTTTTAGAAATACATAATCATTTACATTAATTTGTGACTGTTTATTTTTGTAGGGTTGCTGACTCTACTCCCGAGTTTTCAATTTCAACGTTCATACAATGTTATTGTTTAGTTAGGAATTACTTTAGTACCAAATAAATATTGTTGTATTGCATATTCATACAAATATCTCAACTCAAAGAAACACCCTTCTTTCTACAGATATGTATTTCTAAATCTTTGTTCTCCGGTAATATTATTTCATGTTCTGAGATCATTATTAAATCAATGAGTTAGGCATATATAACATAATTATATTTATTTGTAAGATTGGCTAAGTGTTAAAATAATAACATAGGTATTAATATGTCGTCAAAATATACTAAGTACCTCTGTATTCTTTTAATCTTACCTTTCATTTAAATTGTTTAAATAACAACTAAGTGAGAACATTTTCTGGACAAATAGTAAGTATAATATGTACTTATATTAGCTAAATAAGTAAAACAATGCCTTTTGTGCTAGTCTTTAAAAATTTACGTTTTAAAAATATCGTCTAAGCTGTCTTAGAAGTTATTTTTAAATCTAATATTTATAAATATTTCTTATAAAAGATATATTATTATCTTATCCAATATTCCTATAAATATATATTTACTAGATATCAATATAAAATTTGAAGCCTGTTTATTACATAGAAATTGTCTTCCTTTTTATTTGGGACGTTTTGTGATTTATACTCTATGTTGGTTGATGTTAAAAAATGGCACACAGACCATTTTCAACAGTGTTATTCATAAATAACAGCTATAAAACAAGTAATATATAATGTATAAATATTTGTATAAATATAAACTTTTTTGAAAGTAAGATAGTAGTTCATTATAAACATAAAAATGATTCTCAAAATGAAAACAGACGTAAGGTGTGTTTTCATTTTTCTTATTATTTTCATTTGAAATATTCAGAAGAAACAAATTCAAAAGACGAAATTTTTTCATTCCAAAAACATTTTTGTATTATCAGTATCATCTAAGCTTTGCCACCCAATAGGGCTCTATGATCGAGTGAATCGTCTAGCATCATGGCCTCCCCTACTAATCTAGTTCTATATTTAAAGCAAGGTATGCTTGTTAGCAAGCGTCTTTCTCCTAAAGCGGAATGGAATGAACCGTCGTTTCTTCTTCGCGCCGAGCTGCATCAGTAGATGCTTAGCCTCGGCCAAGGTGGCTGCATCAGTGTCCTCGACTCCAGAGACGAAGCCGCTCTCGGGACGAGACAGCGCCGGCGTGGTCGGCAGTAAAGAAAACCAACGGTCTATCTTTGCACTGGATGATAACTATGGTAACGGAACATGAAACAGAAAATAAATAAGATGATTATGTGCTTTGAATAAATTTGAATGTGAAAAAGTTTTAGAAATGCATATCACAGGACTTGATAATTTTTCGTGTAAATCTTGAAAGGCAAAAGTTTTCATCCCTAGCATGTGCAGCTCGCACAATTTGTTGCTTTAGAAATGTTTCATTATTATTTCATAGACTAAGAGGCCGATGTCAGACTAATTCGAGCATATTTCCACGATATTATTGTATTATTATTATTCAAATAGAATTTATCTAGGTCCCTATAGAGTTTTTTTTACAAAATACTTACTATTTTTTTTAGTAATTAATAGTAATAATTTCATTTAAAATAAGTATTTTGTAAAAAAAACTCTATAGGGACCTAGATAAATAATACTATTTGAATAATAATAATACAATAATATGGTGGAAATAATATATGCTCGAATTACAAATAATTTTGGTATTACGTTTGTATTGGGCAATTCGTCTGACGCCGGCCTCTTAAGCTTTTTTACTTTACTATTACTTTTACTTTACCTTTTTAAAACCCTTTTACAGGAATACCACCACCATTCCAAAGCGTTGTTTGGGCTTTATACCAAAGACCAATTTTAAAACAAGTAGTATTAAATAGTAACATTAGATAGCGTACTTAGAGGGATACTCTCATACTCGTAATAAAATTTTGAACTAGACGTTCAAGCTTTAGTCACGAAATAGAGTTCAAAATTATATTTTCACTTATTGTTTTAATTATTGATCTTAAATACCAAATTAACCACCACCAGATCTTGACAGATAAGAAGTTCTCCTATTACTAAACCATTGTGCAAGAACACCAACACCATAATTTACAATGCAATGCGTTGTACCTATGTAGGTAATATTCCCATTCTGAAATAATTTTATTTTGTACTACGAGAAAGACGTTTAATAACTTACTCCTAACTTACTAATAATCTGCTCTAAACGACCACAGCTTTAGTATTTTTATAACAAAACAATTAAATATCAGTATCTAAAGATTTAAATTAAGTTACGAACGTATATGCGGGTTCGATTCCCGCCTCGGAACAACTATTTGTATGATCTGCAAATATTTGTTCCGGGTGTCTGGGTGTTATATATGTATAATAAAAAATATCTATCTATGTACGTATATTATATTAAGTATATCAGAAATCTAGCACCCGTAACACAAGCTTTGAGCTTACCACGGGGTTAGATGTCGTTGTGTAAAAATTGTCCAGAAATATTTATTTATTATTTTATTTATTTATACGGATGAAGTCTATATAATGTTATACCTATAACGAAACTTTTAACATTTTCTGAATAATCTTTTAAATAATAATATGTTAAAAGTTTCTTTATATAACATTCCATCGACTTGTATCCCATTTCAGTTTTTCAATCTCGAATCTTTGGTCTGTAATTCTTTATGTATTCAATCAAACCTAATTGAGAAATTTAATACTGGTCTTTATCGCGTGCTTTTATACTTTATAATAAAACATCAATCACGGAATCTGGTGACCTAAGCTTGGATGTGTGATGAACGGTACGACTTGACGGTAATACTTGTATTCCAGTGGACGTCTTACGGCTTGTAACATCAAATGATGACGTTGACCGTGGCTAATGAGTTGTGTTAGGTCAAAATGAAGTACTCTTTACATTTTTCTTCACGTTTATTTTCTCCTGTTTATCTGACTGATTGAACAAATCTAATAATTATTTGATAACAACTAAATACTATTGTAAACACCGACTATGATTATGCATCTGAAACCCAAGTCCTGAGTTCACCAACAGATAATCCATTATTGTGCTAAAATGGCCGGTTACTCATACATCAAAACGTCACTGGGGTCATGTCGCAAATGTTGGTGAAATCGGGCCTTATGTGATCATTTCTGAAACATTCTATTTCTATTTAAACATCAAATATTTGAATTCACTACAATTAAATATATTGAATGTATTTTATTACTTGATAGTTAAATTGATTGCTATGAATTTTAACATGAGTACATAATTTGAATTAAACATTTTAAATTGGAAATGGATTAATATAATAATCTAGATACAATATCTGTGGCCTTCCGACGCACAGTACCAGAAACGCAAAATATCTTATACGCGGATGACCAGATGCACATTTCGCGAATTACCAAACACGCAGAAGACCTGATACGCATATTACCAGATTTAGTTTTGCAAAGTACCAGATACGCATATTACCAGATTTAGTTTCGCAAATTACCACATATTGGTAGGTAAGTATATTAATTAATTGTTTACATTAAAAAAACACACAAAAACAAAGACTACTTAAAAATTCTATTGAAATTAATTATATTTACTCGCACATTCTTCATGCTTAAATTTAACGTAAAACTATTTTTTTCTGCTTCTTTACTTCTTTGTCTTACTATAAGAGCTTTAAAATTATTAGTTTTTTAAGAAAATTCAAAGTCAATAATACATCAGTCCATAAATGGAATAATTACTGGCCAGTACCACCTAGTTTTACTGAGGAGTGTTTAATCTCTCACTTAGCATCTTAGTGTTTCAGTTTTTTTTTAAGCAACCGGTTTGACATTCCGGTTGCTATACCATTCTGCCACGGAGGTCGTCAAATAAAAACACTTTCATTATTGAAAAAAAATATATAGTGTGCCACTTAGTCCCCAACCGGGGTCTAGTTATAACCATAACGTAATTAGGAATATTAACTGTATGAGTTATAACACCCCTTTGTACACCACATCCAAAACAGCAGTTTTCATGGAATTCAGGTCATCCGCGTATAAGGTATTTTGCGTGTCTGGTACTATGCGTAATTTTTAAATCCTGGTAATTTGCGTAATGAAATTCAGGTCATCCACGTATCAGGTATTTTACGTATGAAATTATGGTCATCCGCGTAAAAGATATTTTGCGTTTCTGGTACTGTGCGTCGAAACGATCTGTGGGACAACGGCATTTTTTAAATATTTTAGTAATATAATCCGAATCCGAATAAATATATTGTGACCACGTTATTACAAAAATGCTAATATCCCATAGATGCTATAGGTACCGCTAGGAAACCAGACATTTATATTGCCAGCACTAACATTCTATTATTTGGACAGACCAAATAAAACAAGAAGATTTACAACGTCTAATTTTTCGTATTGCGAATCCTTGCATAGACTCAATGTCCCAGCGTTTAGTTTGTGGTTTATAAATAATAATATATAACACAATAGTAATAGATCCACTGGGGCTCGTTTGTCTTGAAATAATTATTATTAATTATATTTAATAATTTGTCATGAGAGAAGTCCCTGTGTCCCAGCAGTGGGAACGTGAATAGGGGTGTTATGATATATATTTAATTAAACGTTAATTGCCGAAATTATAACAACTAAGTCTAGTTTCGCCTCCATTATAGACTTTCTTGGTTAGTTTATTCATATTTTATTTAAAATAGGTATAAGTATATATTCGTAGTGCTGGTCATCCAGTGGACGTGGCAAGGAATAACGTATGCTGCAGATTGATACTGAGAAAGATTTCGCTAAAAATAGTTGACGCCACAAGTCATAAAAGTCACACAAATATTGTTTAACATTGTACATCTTCTTGTTGTTCTGTTGATGTTAGATTATAAACATGAAATGTTACAAATAGTTTCAAGTGAATGTGAAGTGAATTTCATTATTTAATATTTATCTACAAAATATAGCTCATCCACTACAATGACATCGAGATAAAATGCAGTCATATTTTCATTATCTATCTACACATTGATTTATCTACTACAAGAGTAGTTCTAAAATCTAATTTGATAAATAGGTACGTAGAATAATGACACCTAGGTACATTATGTAGACCTCCAAAGGTACAATACAAGTTTAGAAAGATATTATTGTTTTGGCCAAATATTTATGTTGGTCCACAATGGTAGATGAACTTTAAAATTTGGCACTAATTTATGTAACATTTAAGTTTAAAGTAGTAACAATATAGCTTAAAAAAATTAGATTGTGCCTAAACAAAATATAAAAGTAATCGTAATTAACAATTTAAGCACCTAAAGTAAAATAAAATCGATGGGATTCTCGATCAAGTTCGATTTAATCGAAAAGAAAAATACAAAAAGGTACAAAAATATAAATAAGTGTACTGCCAACGCGAAGCTTATTCACTAAAAGTGTTTAAAACATCTATCACAATGACTAGAGCATATTCCACACAGAAAGCACTATTTCTCTTTAAGACTTCAGCGTGATACATAATAATGATATTATTAGATTTTTATAGCTCACCAAAAGCATAAATTTATCAGTTGCCTCTTTTTTATAACCATTACAACGGGCTATGAAAGTAAACCCTAGTTTAATGTCGATATGATAAAAGATATGTCAGTGACTATTTATACTACTCGATTTCAACTCGACATGAAAAATAAAGATTTGATATTTTAAGTATAGCGATTGTATATAATATAATAAATATTGTATATAAGTTAAAACTTCCTCAAAGATTGCATTAAAACATTTGTGATTACAATAAATATGCCTGTCATAGGTACCATAGCTGGACATAGGTCTTTATCCCATACATACTATTAAAATGTTTTTTTAAAGTTTAATTGGCAAACTCAGAATTATTTCAATCTTTCGATATAATCACAAGTTTTTTATTCCTTACCTACTTCTAAAACTAAGTTTGCCACAGAATTAACAAAAATATATATCGATTACCTATTAAAATAAATTATCCATCGAAGTAATACTTCAATGTGTTTATAATATAAACAAAGTCACGAGGCAACAAGTAGGCAACAGTTCTAACATTGTAAGCTCGAGTCCTAAAGGACTATTAATATGATTGCAATCTATCGCCTATCTTATGTGACAAAAGTTGCCAAGAATGCGAACAGCACAGTCATAACACATCGATTTATAATGCACCTACTTGTTTGCAATCATAACATTAATCAAATGCTACCTAATGCTCGCTAATAGGAACATTCTCTTCTCTGACGAATTTCATTAACGGTAAATAATCGGTACACTTCTATCGCAGTTTCGTAATACCGATTTTCTAAGAGATCCACGTAGATTTGTTTCCATCTAGTAAGCTGATTTGTGAAAGAATGTTTATCCATAAATATTTTCAAATTTTACGATAGTCGTTCTGTTTCGTTCTGCTCTGTTTACTTGGTAGTATGGCGTGTCCATTGTTGACGCATAGCAGTCATCATCTCGCTGCGATGCGGAACTTTCTCGCTCGTTGTGCGAGTGATCGCCCCCCCTCCTCCTGGAACCGTCAGGGTGTTCCCCCCCGCTGCCGCAGCCGCCGCCGTCTCACCTACCTCAGATACACTCTCTGACGGACTCACTGGTACAATCAACCGAACCCTTCCATCCTCTCCTGTAGCCGTCAACGTAGCATTGTGTGACAGAGGTTTTATGAACGGAATCCCGTCCTCAGAGCTACTGTCGCTGGAATCTTTGGAGGAGTCTTCACTGTCGTCTGGACTAAAGATAGAGTTGTCAGACACACCGATGCTCATCGCCTGGGCTACGTTGCCTTCGTAAGGTGTATCCATTAAGCTCTCCAAATCGGCGTTGCTGTAATGACTGACGAGGGGTGGGATGTTTGGAAAAGCTTGGCAATTCTGGAAGTATTGCTGATTGGCGTTGAATGCGGGTTTGGGCTTATTTGTCTGGTTGGGAAAGCCGCCCATTTCTTCGAATCTGGAGATGAGGTAATCTTGTATCTCGTTATTGGTGAGGTTGTCGAGGCTGGGCGAGGCACCGGCGGCGCCTGGTGACGCGGGTGGTAAAGGAGAACGAGTGCCATTTTGCACGTTGGAATTGTTGTTCGGCGAAAAGAGATCGATGAGCTCCTCACAGCTCTGGTTCCCGTTGCAAGCCGCGTCCTGCGTCCGGCAGCATTAACAAAAACAAGTGAGCAATTTGTGGCCATACATGATTATAAAGTTAACGAAAAAGTTAATTAGCAATCAAAACGAGCAGCGGCATAAAATAGACATAATTTTAAATATATGACACAATCTGGCTGGTTATTACTCACCATAAAAACATGCTTGGAGTTATATAATGTCCAATATTTCATTCACTATATTCACAATACAAAACATGCACTAAATGTGCTTCGATGGTTCTAGAAAAAAAACAATAAGTAACTAATTAGCTATGTATATACAATGAAATATACACATTAACTTGCCTACACATAAAAAGGTTACAAATGTAATGGTGTAAACGAATCATGATTATAAAAGTCAAACGTCGAACAATCAACACAAGTTAGCGAACAACACAAAACATAATCGGTATGTACGAGTATTACAGGAAAACAAAAAAACATCAAAGTTTATAACCTAGCAAAGTTCAGACAAATAATGTCCTATTCAATATTTATTAGCAGCCCAAGTTCTTGCAAAAATAATTGATAATTCGGTCATAAAAGATAGCTAGGCGACATCTACGGAAATGAGGCGCAAAGTATACAGACAAGTCATACGGCGTCTCACTACCCACGTTTTGCATTGTATTAAAAAAACAGATGGTGAAAGGCAATCAACCGTCTTGCCTGAGCCGTATCGTCACGGCTATGGGAACAAATTCTAATAAATATATAGTAAAGCATTGAGAAAAAAGGCTCTTGAAGGTTTAAATTGGATATATAAAAAAATGTAAAGATCGTACCTAGTACGTTGTAAAACAAGCCAACATTTAAATATTTAGGTCCGCAGTAAAAACTATAAACAGTTTAGGTTGCAGCCGACTTATTCGACCGACAAAAAAATATATTTTGTAATTTGAATCCTCAAAGACATAAATATACATCGACAACATAAAAAACAGACCGACTCTACATTTCAACAAAGGCATTTCAAATTACAATGAATATTTTTTCAAGTTACATGCAAATGTTATGGAATGTATTTTCAGGGAAAGTTTCATAAGTCAGCTATAATCTGTACCTATGCTTTTGATAACGGCGAAAAAAAGTTGAAAATAACTACTTATCAATCAATAGTTCTTTGACTCTACCTAATTAAATCTCAACAAGTTGCGGAAAAATTGAAGAGTTTCTAATGCAGGCCTAATACAGAGTTAATTGAAAAGCAGAAAGCATAAAGGCTTGAGCAGACCAGATACGTAAGCGTAGACGTGCACGTACCACTGAGTTGTAATGTATGGGAATGTATGAGACAGGACACACTGCACACGTCACGTTACGCGTGCAGTGTGTCCTGTCTCATACATTCCCATTACAACTCAGTGGTACGTGCACGTCTACTTACGTCTACGCATCTGGTCTGCTCAAGCCTTTAAAGTAGTTGCAAGCGTTACCGTACCTGGGGTAACAGGGTCAGAGTGTTGGCGTTGATGCCGTGGCGGGTTTTGGGTCCTTTCTCTCGGATCTGAAGATGGGTCACCAACGCTCCGATGTGCTCTAGAAGCTCCTTGTTATGGTTGAGGAGCTGATGCGTGCGGGCCTTCAAGGAATAGAGGAAAACAAGTTAATAGGTGATTATGGTAATTAACAAAGTAAATAAAAAATTATGTATCCCTATGTATGTGGATATGTTTAAAAGGCCGCTAGCCTTAAGTGGAACTGGGCCGGACATGTGTATCGTATGTCCAATGATTTGTGGGCTAAAAGAACTACAGAGTGGACCCCACAGACAAGGCGACCACGTGGAAGGCCCAGGAGATATCCAAAAATGTATCATGTATCAAGTGTATGAGCATAATGCAAAATAATTGCAAATTAAATTGGTATACGTAATTTGGAGCTCAAAATTGAGATATTAATTGCCATAATAGTTTCCGAACCAGACATTAATGTAGGTTATCAGAATTGCCTATTTTGATTTTAACTTTTTAATTATATTATTATCTTTTAAATGTATTATTTTCCAACTTGCACAATTTTAAATGTGATTTTGTATAGGTATATTTTTTGCTATAGATCTAGTAATATTTGTTCTCACAGGGTTGATCAAAAAGGTTTCGGCAGAATACCAGCGTCGACTGACGATCTAGTTCAATCGACACCATGCTGAGTCGAACCCTGTTCGCTGTAGATCGCAACGCACACAGTTCATAGATTAAGAATTTTACATACCTACTTGCATTCTTTTTCATCATCATCATGTCAGCCGTTTTTCGCCCACTGCTGGGCATAGGCCTCTCTATATGACCGGTCTCTCGCGGCCTGCATCCACCGCGAGCCTACCGCCTTCACCAAATCATCTGTCCACCTTTTTTTTTTTTCAGCCCCATCGGCCATCTGTTCTCCTCGCTATATGGCCTGCCCATTGCCACTTCAAAGAGCTAATCCATTGGGCTATGTCGGTGACCCGCGTTCGCCTACGGATCTCCTAATTTCTATGTATGGTTGTGTTATTGTAATTTGTGTGTGTGCTGTTCAATGAATAAATGTTTCATCTATCTACCTGAGCCTCGCAACGCGCCGCCTGTTCAGCCGCCAGCTGATCGCGCAACAACAAGAGTTGCGCGACCGCGGCCCGCGTCTGTTGCGTCTGTTGGTCCAAACGTTCGCGCAACAGTTGCACCTGGTGTTGCGCGCTGAGCGGCGTGTCCGGATCCGGTCCTTCGTTGATAACCTCCGCTTTAGTCACGCACTCGGGAAGATCGGGCAGGTTGATGCTTGGAGTTGGGATTGCGCGCTGTAATGTACAAAGGCGTAATTAGGATAACTTCTAAAAATTATTTATTGTACACAGGAACATATATTTCAAACATTGGACAAATACAATTTTTTATTTACAATGGGTGTGCTTAACCCTTATGGAGTTTTCTAACAGCAAACCAGGACATATTAGCTACCCATAGACTAACGTTCATTCCTGCCGGAATGTACAATCCTTACGGAATGAACGCCAGTGTATGTGCAATAGCGGAAAGATTGACGGTATTATAACACCGCGACCCTTCAAGTCGTGTTTTATTTCATCCCGTCGCTGATCTGTACACGGGATAAGCCGGAAGGAATGAACGTTAGTCTATGGGGGGTTATTGATAACAACATTTACAAAGTGGGGAGATTGATCAACTTCCTTATTTTTAGTAAATGATGTATCTAATATATAAAAAAAAGTCGGTTTTTCCTTCCTGACGCTAAAACTCCAGCACGCACGAACCGATTTCTACGGTTGTGCATTCGTTGGAAAGGTTTCGGGCTGTGTAAGGTTTTAGCACATAAAAATTGCGGGAAAATGTAAAACGCGGGCGAAGCCGCAGGGCGGAAAGCTAGTTATTCATAAAATTACAAATATTTAAAGAAAGAGTTAATTATATTTATATAAAAAATATATTATATTCCGTCTCCATAAGGCAAAGTGCCCAGAATGCTAGAGGCTGTCAACATAAACATAATAGGTTAGGTAAACGATATTTCTTTTTGAGATAAATGAAATTTAATTGTTTTAAGATAAAAATCATACATTTATATAAGTTTTACGTCTTTACCAATTGCCAAATTAATAAAAGCTGCTAATTAATTCATGTCTTAATAAAAAAAAAACATTATTTTTTTAATCAGACATAAATTAATTAGGTATACACAAAATAATAATACGTGCGACATACCCTTATATCCAGTGGACACAATGTGTTCTAAAGGATAGAATAATTAAAACCCAGAAGATAAAAGTATTCATAATTCCCCGATACTTTCACAAAACATTTTCCAATAGGTTAGATAACATGGACAAATTTTAAATACTTTGATCAAAGCGTGTATTGAATTTCCCGGGATATTGTATAGGACGTCAATATTCTTCACGTTTCAGCCATGTTAATTACAAATGGTAACAAGATAATTGATTCCCAATTTCCATCGCCGTTCTCTAAAATTAAAAGCTATCTCGCTAAAGGAAATTAGAGGTCTGTTAATTAAAAATCTATTTAAAGGTTATTTTATTAGGCAAATGGGGCTGAGATAATCCTGAATTGTCTTTATAAATGTTATTGAAAAGGTTCCAGATTTTTATGCACTATTACGAAACTAAGACACTAAATAACCCGTGAAAATACAACTGTTATTCTCTTGCAAGCTTACAAAATTCTTAAACTTCTTAAATCCTTACTAATATTATAAATGCGAAAGTAACTCTGTCTGTCTGTCTGTCTGTTACGCTTTCCCGCCTAAACCTCTCAACCGATTTTGATGAAATTTGGTACAGACAATCTTTAGACCCTGAGAAAGAACATAGGCTACTTTTTATTTCCACGCGGGCGAAGCCGCTGGCGGAAGCTAGTGGGTTATAAATATGAATGTGAGTAAGTATATAGAATATGAGTCAAATAATTAAAAAAAAAGTAATGCTACAATTTTTTTTTTATTTAAATCAATAACATCACCTTGGTTGCTTTCTTCACGTTCGTCATGTTGTAATCTGAACCTTTCGCTATATGGAACTGAATGCTATTATTATTTCATTATTCTTTTATAAAAAACCTGGTTATCATCTAGTGACGTACTTATCCTGAGGACGGCCAAGCAATACAATAAACAGACAGTCAACACTTACAGAGATACTTATCTATGTCGATACTATCTGTTTTATATCATACCAACTGATGCATATTCTGGAGCAGCATCAAGACATTTGGCTGCCGATGATATTATTATGGGTTATGGGTGTGATTTATAACGAGACTAGCTATTGCTCGCGGTTCATATTGTAACATAATTTTAACGAAAACAAATGAATCGAGTTATTTAGTACCTATACTCATAATACAAATATTTACTAGATTGGAAACGAAATATAATTTTTAAATAAATAGTTTTTTCAAAATTGTATTTAAACTTGGTTTCTTCCACTTCTTATGTGTAGGACTGATTTACCGGCCAACATCTATTTTTCATACCCATACATACATACATACATAGGGTGATAAATATATACCTACATAAAATTAAAGCAGGCAAAGCCGCGGAGGGTCAGTCTGGTATACTTATTATGGTATCAAAAAGTTAGGTACTTACATAATTCAAAATAAGAAGGTGGTTATCTCGATGATAATTGCTATACATAAAAATGGACAAACGCACAAACGTACACAATCTATATTCGTGGTAATACCTACTGTTTCGATGTGGGGGAGCGATTATTGAGAGTACTTTACTATTTCTATTTGCAGGTTATTATTGTTTCTATCTATTCTTACTGTTCTATTCTTACACTGTTTGGTTAGTGCGACTAAAGGTAAGATTAAGAGGAGTTGCAATGATATAACCAGGGGGTTGCGTAATAGGTATTTCCTTCATATGATATAACCAAAGCCTTCATCGACAAATGTATAGATATTTATATGTGTAGATATTTCTTTCAGGGGGGTGTTCTATACAAAAAATATTTATCTATGTATGTATTTTTATTAAGTATATCAGAAATCTAGTACCCGTAACACAAGCTTCTAGCTTATACCACGGGGCTAGATGTTGTGTGAATTGTCCAGCAATCTACATATATTAATAATTTCGTCAAGGGGTACGGTAGACTCGATCGAAAATTTATTTGAATAATAAAACATACAAAAATATTGATTTTGAGTCGACAACATAATATCCGCAAAATTCGGATTATGGAGAATTTCGTCAAAGTTCACCTGAGCGAAGTCGGGTTTTCATGTAGTATTTATTTATTTATTTATAGATTCTTACAGTTCGTTTCCCTTCCTTCCTCGGCGGCGGCGGCAGGAGGTCCAGGTGGTTTGGACGAGCTGGTTCCTCCTTCACCGGCGTCTCTTCCACCTTCACAGCTGATGCGCCAGCATCGGATGTTCCACATTCGGATACCGCTTCTGAAAATATTACATAAGGCGTTATACATCTTTTTATAACATTTATGAAATAAATAAATAAATAAATATTGCCGGGCACTTCACACAGCAACATCTAGCCCTGTGGTAAGCTCGAAGCTTGTGTCACGGATGCTAGATTTCTGATGCACTTGCATACATAAATAGATATTTTTTATTTTGAATAAAACCCAGACACTCGGAACAAATTATTGCAGATCCTACGAATATTTGTCCCGAGGCGGAATCGAACCCGCAACCTCCTGCGTCACAGGCAGATCTTCGCTGCGCCACAGAGGTTGTCTATTTATTAGAAGGGTTACACGAAATCCGTTTTGTGTAAAGGCAATTTATATGCGAAGTGTTTACACCAATACGTTCTGTATTGTGTGTGCCACCGCAGAAGCGACGCGTCTAAACAAATGAAGATCAACTGAATTCTCTTCAGGATAATTAGCCGAATCATATAAAGACATTATCACCTTGAAATGTTCACTAAAACCGTATACGTATACGTAAGTATACGAGAGATACAAAGTTAACTATGACATAGAGATTTTGCTTATATTTGCTTATTTTACTATAAATCGTGTTGCGAAATGTCTCTCTTCCAACTCACCTTTTGCTAATTTGTATAGCAACTCACTAGCTCAGAGATTCTCAATCTGTGGACGGCATGTGAATAGTGCAGTTAATGTGGTCGATCTTAACTCCTCTAGATTCAAATCGTATTTATTTACCAGTGGTATATTTCTATCGTAGATGGCCGAAATAAAAAATAAATAAATATTACTGGAATCATACAGCATCATCTGCCCACAAATTAAGCAGAGTTTAAATGTACTATGGGCGTTAGTGCGCTGGATAATTTGTCTGTTTATACATAATCATTTTAATATCATTTTTAACATAGTGGAGACTGTAGGGCATTTTATTTGTTTGTCCTAGGAAAATTTTGAGAACCACTGACCTTATTTAGCCTTGTATATGAGGCCCTTTGAGCTAATGCATAATGCGCTGTTTCTACACTAACAAGTAGGTAGTGAGTGCAATCACGGCAAATTAAAATACTCAGCTAGTTCATATTTATTCGGCTAGTTGTTAAATACAATTTCCAGTAGTATCTGAGTTTAGGAATTCATATTTTACATTAATTATTAATGGTTTCCTCTTTGTCGGACGTAATGACCTTTCTCTTAAAGATTATTTAATTAGGTCTGTCAAGTTCTTTTTTACAGTACAACGAGCTTAGTGAAAACCAGAAGCCACGAGAAAAACCATCTCGAAATATGTATATATTTTCTCTAATTGCAATTTAGCCATTCTTCCGTTTTCATGTTTGTATTATTGTATTGAAGATTTTTTATCGATCGTGATTTTATAAAGTTTTCTTTTAGGTATATTATAAGTTTGTAACTATTTAATAAACGTACATTATTAAAAAAAAATGGATTAGAGATGATCATTATCCCAAAAAGTGATCGATTAGAGATTAAGTATCACAGAGTTGAATTTCACGATAAAATGCCATATCAAAACAAATTGGTTATCAACAGAATTTTATCGTGATATCTTTTGATTTATTATTTTGATAAATCCAGATCTCAGCGCGGTTTTTCTACAAACATGAACGAAAAGCCACGACGGCTTGTTAGCAAATTCTTAAGAAAAGTCTGAGCTGACAAAGAAATCTTCGTAATCTTTACAAGATTTTTAAAAGAAAACATCTCAATGTACCGGTGGAAATACTAAAGATATTCTATCTTAAAACTCTCCTGATCTCTGTTAATCCGATTATATTCCAGTTGTTTCGCAAAAGAACGTTTCAGCTTTTATTTGGAATGTAAAAGTGTTATGTAAATTCAGAAAAAGGACCGCAAAAGTAAATTTATTTCGTGAGATGTCAAAGGCGTCTTATTTATTTGCACATATTGTATCACGATACAAGAGCGTAGTAGTAAATAAAATGTGATAAGATCATCTTCACACTTAAGTGGACCGAAAGCCATTTCCATTGTATTATAATTCTAAGCACAATACGATATAAGTATGTTTTTTTTAGCGGTTTTAAGCAATTATTTTATAATGCTTTAATAAATAAATAAGTATGACTGTGAAATGACTTATGGATAATAATATTATAAGATAAGTAAATTGTTCTGCTTTTTTGTTCGCGGCTCAAAGTAGAAAGAGTTGTATTCGTTTTAATATAGGAGAATTTGATTATAAACGTATAAAGATTTAAGTTTGTATGCTTTTTATAGATAGTTCTTTATGTTATAATAAATACCTATTGTAAAAGATAGGTTTATTTTTGGGACGTTACTTATATAGTTTATAAGTTTTCATTTGTAAGTGAATTGTAAAATTATTCAAATAGGAATAAAGTTACTTAAACCAATAATTCGTTTAGTAGTTCTAACGTGAAAGAGTTGATATCAAGTAATTATAGTCCGGTCAATTTAGACATTCGAAGTTACATAAAGTCCCAACAACCTGGAATTCTGTGAAATTGTTAAAAACATAATTATAAACAATGTCTAGAAGTTCCCCATCAAGGAAAAAAAATATTGAAGGTCAAAGGTAAAAAAAATGAGATTTTCGCGATTTTCAGCAAAACGGTAAGTTTTATCATAAAAGTACCTGAGAACAAATTGTAGATCATAAAATTATCTATAAAAATGTATCAATACTTTTTCTTACAAGCCACCGTTTCTAAGATATAATGATTCAAAATAAAATAATAAAGTTATAAAAGTTAGCATATACATATACATCCAATATAGTAGGTATATACCGATACATATGTATATTAGTTTTTGTAATGTTCGCATCTCGTAATTTCGTAATTATTTAGTACGACTTAATTACATGTAGATGTTTGTTTCACAGTTACTTTTCTAATTTGTTTAACCTATAAGTATAAAATATAAATATAATGTTTTTGTAAGTTTTGTATTTATGTAATGTAAGATAAGAACTACAATTAATCTTATTTATGTTATGTAAGGCCTTGTTATCGTGGTAGTAAACAGATGCGTTTAAAGCTCTGCCAGCATTCGCTTGGTTTTTGTTCGTACATCAAATTATCTCAGTCATTTCCGTGACAAATGTGTTCTGAAGTCGTACGGCATCGCTCATCTGTTGGAACGTAGAGACAGGTATGAGACGCACTCTGAAATTCATGAGCAAGGCCTGTTGAGACTAGTTTTCCCGGTGAGATATTGCATACTATTTTCGTCTATTTTCGTCTTCATCTTGACGGAATAAATGATGCTTCTTTATGAAAGTTGTTGAAATACCCAAAAAGTATTTAATGTGACAGAAAACGTCAGGATGCTTTATAGGCATTCTAAAAATGATATTGAAGAAAACTGAATATAATGCGCGCAAGGCAAAAGCGAGGCATTTTTCTAGATTATTTCTAGATCTAGAGAAATACCTCGCTTGTTCAGTTAAAATAAGTGCCACTATTTAAAGAAAGCTTATTTCTCTCTCTCTTGTAATAAAAACTCGACTGCCCTTTAGTTCCACCTTTTAAGTAATTGACAAGCTTTTACTGAAACGGAAATATCAATCTGTCTCACAACTCACAATACTAATGATTCCACGCTACCACGAATCCAACCCCACTGTCATTAAATCTTAATTAAGATTATTGTGAACTCATTCAAGGTTCCATATAAACAGGTGACGTACGACAACCTCAGGCTGAACTCAGAAATACCCACGGCACTTTGTTTAGCTAGTCCCAGGTATTGTTTGTATTACAGCGTGTGGCACAAAGGTGAAATTGAGATCACACAGTGTTTAGAAAATATGCTTTAGGGGCAAGCTTTATACAGCGTACTTTATCTGCAAGGACGATATGAGTATAGATCTGAGGTGGAAACAGAATTTTTGTTGTTGATTACGACACCCTGTATATATCACAAGTCAGTGCTAAGATGTAGAAAGAAAATAAAAGCATGTGCCATAACCATTTTGAAATATTAACACAACGTAGCTGCTTTAGGGTGTGACTTTAAGTGTTGAGGCTATTAGGTAGCCAATGATTTATCAGCCGATTTATAGTGGTAATATCTGAAAATTTTATTGTTGAATCGGCGACAGTTCTGGGTAGTTGTATTTGGCACGGCAATGGCACGTTGCGAGTTTATGAGTTTCCGCTCAATGATCTTGACTAGTGTGTGTAGAGATAGCTTCATTTAGCTCACTCTAACTGCGCTGGTGCAATTTTATATTTTTTTTATGTATGTATTTATTTTTCATCATAATTTCAGCCATCGGACATCCTCTGCTAGTGATATGTCTCCATTAAAAATTTCCAGTTGTTTCAGTCGGATGCAGCTTGCATCCACCGTAAACTAGAATTTGCCGACCCGTGGTCTCCACTCGAGAACTTTTCGGCCCCATCGGACATCTGTTCTCCTCTGGATATGGGCTGCCTATTGCCACTTCATCCACTGGGCTATGTTGGTGTTTATATATATTTGTACCCTGGTAACATTTTTAATAAAAAATATAATTGCAATGATTATATAAAATCATTGTATAATTGTATTTGTTTCTTGTATTGGTTGGTAGGTATATGAGAGTTGTCTATTTTAAAACAATTATTTGTTTTGGTGTTTAAATTGAGTGTAACCTATCATTTACGATGTTCTACAACCCACATTACAGGGTTCTCCCTAATTTTATGTTGTGTTCGGGATGGAAGACATTACGTGGAGGAGTGAATGTTTCTTTAATGTCTTACCGGACTAAAAGGTTCCACACGGAGCGTACAAAACACCCAAGTGATGTCAGAAAGGCAAATACAATTATTGGTACATTATCATCGAAGATCGTGGGTTCAAACACCTCTGATTTTTCTACTTGAAAAATTATGTGTGCTTTAAAAACACGTGCTCTAACGGTGAAGGCAAACATCGTGGGGAAACTGGCATTTTCTAAGAACTTTGAAAAGTTTGAAGGGCATGTCATGTGTCATTTACCATTGACATTGATTGTCATTGACCACTTGTCATTTGGGCTGAAGGGAGTGATGTCATAATGTCAATTTCACATTATTAATAGTTATTTTTCGTATCTGTCTGTGTGTCTATCTGAATTTGTATAATGTGAGACATCTCGGAGCTTCTAAGCAGTAAACGAGACGTGCGAAAGTTAACTGTTTACAAGCGTACAGGGTATAAACTTAATGGTTATTTTTCTGGAGACGTTACCACCAATTTACCTTGACAGTCTCCTTAGGGCTCTATAGCTTAATATATACCATATACAGGATAATTAGGAAAAGGTGCAAACTAAATCGTGGTAATATTTTTACGCATCGCTTAAACCCCCATGTATTTCTTACAGTTTTTATGTTTGACTTTTTTTTACCTGTCGATTAATAAAGTGATAGTTCAACAAAAAAAAAACAAATAAAAATTTCTGAACAATTCACACAGCAACATGCCCCCGTGGTAAGCTTGAAGCAACATGCTTGGTTGCTGAATAACCATAAAATTGTGATAAAAGTGGGAATGTCCAAATTAAATAAATAGCTATAAGTTATTATTAATTCCGTCCTAGGATACAAAGTACACAGAAAAGGCGTACGACATACTATACAGCGTGTCATCTACCTACCATTTGCTTTGAAATAAAATAACGCAGGCAGAAAGGACGCAATCAACTGCATCTTGCCGTGGCCGTCTGTCTGTCCGTCTGTGTACAAAGTGTCTTAGGCAGGTATCTCAAACTTTTCAAAACATGCCTCACGATGTTGTTTATTTTATTTATTGCCTTGTCCAAGTGATCTTGAGGATTTTATGAAAATAAATGACATACATTTTAAAATTTTTAAAAGATGTTTGCCTTCACCTTTGGAGAACGTATTTTCAAAGCTCACATACATTTATTCATCCGACTATAATACATGGAAATCACGGAGGCCTATGTCCAGCAGTGGACAACCCAAGGCTGAAATGATGATGATTTGATACCAATCTCAATAGCAAGCTAGGTCTCTAAATCATAATAAAAATAAAATAAATAAATATTGCTGGACAATTTTTACACATAATAATATAATGAGATAACATAATTTTATAATGAGAGTGGTACGCATCCCTCGTCGCTCATTATGTTGATTCCTACTCGTATAATACCCCAAGGACATTGTTACCGGGGACGCTCCATAACTAGGGAGGTTGTACGTATTTTCTCGTAAATTGTATCAGACGGAGAATAAGCATCAATATAATGTCTTCATTGACTTTATTAATCCAGTTATATGAAAAATATGTAGGAGAAGTTGAATTCAAATTATATTTCTACTGGCTTTCCGCTCCGCGGCTTCGCCCGCGTTCTACACTTTCCCGCGGAAATATATTTTTTCCCGTATAACGTAGCGTATGTCTTACTCTATGTCTTCAACTATCTTCACTTAAAAAATCACCCATTAATAATAAAAAATCAGTCAATACGTCGCTCAGTTTTGTCGTGAAAGACAATGGATTACTAAGTTTATTCAAAAACATTGCAATTTTAATCAATAGTTTAAAAATCAATGTAATTTTTTTTAATTATTTATAAATTAAGAACTTTAAGATAATAGGAATTAGGTGCTTAGAATTACAAGATAATTACAAGATAGTATAAAATATAATAAAACTTATGCGGACGAATTTGCGTACTTAATAATATTCCCATAAACCTACGATAAGGCTCAGATCTTAAACGGTGACCGTGAAAATTCTTCCATAAAGGTTTATGGCTCCTAAATATTTTGGGGATGGTTTGCTCGATCTGGTTTATGTACGAGCTTAACGTCTTCCTTGGATCTTCATTAAACGCCCCACTAAATTACCTCATTGCTGAAATGGCCTCTGCTCGACAGGTGATCCAGATTTTACGATCAGAAATTGGTAGAAAGTATTGATAGAAATCATCATCATCATCATCAACCATTAAAACGTCAACGTTCTGCAGTAGCAGAACTTTGAGGTATAATTGCCTAGTAAGGCACGAGTCTCCCAAATAAAACCAATTATAATTCTTGAGGTATAAGTACCTACAAGTTATAGTAAGTTGTATTGTATAAATGGACAGATTCTACCTAGCCAAATAGAAGCTTATTATTTTCCGAAAGAGTTGCTCAGGTTTTACAATAAACTATTATCATGAATGAGTTCGAAAATTATAGTAATGCCTTTGATTTTAAAAGCAACTCTGATGAAACGTGCCATTTTACATGATTCCAAAATGCAACAGTCACCGGTCAGTATTTACGGTGACAACAGTAGCCATTTACGTACAAAATCTGAATCAATCAATCATGAATAGTGATAAGTTTGAACACGTACTGTTACTGCAATATAAATATTTGATTGCGTGCGGCTGACCTGCAAAACATTAAATATAAAACCTGCACGGTGCGTGACTTCCTGGTCATATAAAAAAATGTTTATTATAAAAAGAAATTAAGGCCTAATCTCTTTCGTCAAGAGAGAAGTCACTGTGTCCCAGTAGTGGGAACGTAAATAGGGGTGATGATGATGATGTTTATAGAACAAAAACTATCCGGAAGACTTTCAAATGTCTAATATTGGATGGCAAAGTTTACTGCATCGTTCAGGTCAGGGTCACAGGAAGTTTTTTACTGTTTGAAACTTGGCTTCTTAGCTTCATTTTCTTTATCGTAACGGTTGGAAGCAAAATATTTCAAAGGAAACACCACAAAATTAATTATTTCACAACTTATTATGTTATATTTATTTAATAAAAATAGTTAATTTGCAACGGACTATAGAACCAGTTTGTAAAAAATATACAAAAGCAGTATTATAAGGTTTTTATTTTAAATACGTCGAAAATCCTTAATCTAAGGTTACCTAACTAACAATTTAACTCGGTTCATTAGGAAAGGCTCAACATACAGGTGGACTTACATAAAATATCTTGTTTAAATTACTCCTGGCTAATGGGCTTGTCTACTGGGCTTGAAATATCTCTAGAAATATATCACCAAATTCTCATCTACTTTTTAGCTAACGATATATAACACCTACGATTTTTCCTTTTTATTACGGAGTGATATAGTTATCGTGGTTAACGTTAATCATATGTATATAGTAGTAATACGAAAAATAACTGGACTGAATTATATAAAAGTGACAGCATATTAGTTCACGTGATCGTATCAATCTGTCGCAAACACAACAGCAGCGGCGGTAATTCACTCATGACGTCATCAACAGCAGTTTCATCTTCCTCGTAACCCGCGTTTCATACGCCACTAACGTAGACGTTTTTATTCATGTCCATGATGTTTATTTTCAACTTTATATTGTTCTAAAGACGGTTCAAAGTCAATGCCAAGAATTTTATTTACAGCAGGGATAATTTATCTACGAGCGACGTCGCGGGGAAACACATTCATTAATTTGAACATGTCAATTATATGAACAGAACTCGAACTCATGTCACCGTTAAAATTTACGATTATAAGCATTAAATTATAACGCTAAGCTTTGAAAGAAAAACTTGCTTGGCTAAATAAAACATCGCTGTGGCTAGATAGATTCGTTACAGTAGCAATCGCAAATAAGGCATAACGCAGAGGTAAACACCGAGAAGGATTCATAGACGAAAAGCAAAGAAGAGTTTTCACAATGTTGATTGCCTAGAACACGAAATAATTTGTTTCGGAAATATGGGTTCGCAGTGCTACAATTCAACGATGTTTGGAATTCTCAGTTCGTTTAACGAAAGCGGATAAATGTCAAATTACAAGCTTTCCCTATTCCATTGCAATACTACACTATTTTCTTAAACGAAAAACAGACCCTTCAAGATTTAAGTTACCCAATTGTATTTGTGAAAAAAACCTTGAACTGATACAACAAAACTACTAAAGATACTTTTTCAGATAACACTAAATAGATAAGACGCTAAAAATGCTACGTAAACTTGTGATCTAGTCTAGATCATAAAACCTTGCTACATCTCTCCCGCAACTGATGTAGAAGGAATGGGGATACGTGATCAATTTTCCGTGATCAATATTCGTGATTCAAACCAGCGCAGCTTACCTAGCTCTGGGGCCAATTAACCTGCAAAGCTCAGTTTACATAGGGAGAACTGATTAATAATGTGTTAGCTGTTTTAGTCATGTGATGTCTCTGTATTGGAGGTTTTGTATCGAGTTTCCCAGACGCAAGTGTAATCTAACTAGTACTAGTATATTATGTGTTCGTTAGATAGATACAAATTATTTCGAAGCGAGGTTTAAAGTTATGAGCTCAACTTACTCGCATTTGACGGGTGAAAAGGGTACATTGAAGTTCGGTAACGTTGTTCTGGCGTCTAATCTACATTGAAGCCATCTTTGTTAAAAACTTGAGTGCTGAGTTTTAGTAAAATATTACATGTTGATTCTTACTTGATGAACATCAAGTATAGAGTAGTTCAAAGCTATTCAACATTCATACATGCCACTTAGTAGAACAAATTATTTCGTATTAAAATAAATTAAAGCAAAACCCTATCCTAAATTCGTAAGAATAAAATACACATTATCTTATAATGAGTCGTCATCCTTTCGTGTAGACCACGCACAGCGCAAACTACTCGTACAGAACCCTTCAGTGTTATTTTATTGTATAAATATATGATAGATTTAAATGTTGTCGCATTTATAGCGACAGTTTATTTAGTTCTTAGTAGTCGTAGCCGACGGCCACGTTGTGGCAAAAGGTAGGCCTACTAGGTAAAAAAAAACCCTTCAGTGTTCGTAAGTCTTAATACCGAAGTAACTTATAATAAAGAAATATTGGAGATGTGGGAAAACGCCCATTCACACGGCATGCACACAAAATAATTAAACATTTTGTCACAACAGATTGCACATTGAACTACTTAAGCTTTAGGGAAGTCGACAAAAAAGTTCAAAAAAGCTGTAATATAAAAATAACTATTATAAAAATAGATAAACTTAGGTTCCCTTTACTGTGTGAAAGATGATATGGTGTAAGAAAGGAGTGTGTGTAGATATGACGGCTGACAGAGGAAAGTGGAAAGAAGGGACAGGTTGTGCCGACCCCACATAATGTGGGAATGGGACAGGAAGATGATAAACTTACCCTTAGAAGCGGCCGCGTCGCTGCAACTTGGTACTGGCTCATCGATGACGGAGGAGGTGGACTGCGCGGGGTCCGTCGGTGACGTCACTTGCATTTTGTGGCAAACCTCGAAGGCTTGGCCCACGGTGCGCACGATACGCATAGCTTGGCTCTGCAACAAGAAATATTTTTTTATTATAACCTCTAGTAAAAGTTTGTAACGATTTATGAAATACTAGCTTTCCGCCACGCGGCTTCGCCCGCGTTATAATATGTATATTTTCCCGCAGTAAATATTTAATAAGTTTCTTATGCCCTTTTCCTGATTTTAAGCTACCTTCCGACCAATTTTCAAATCTGCTCAGCCGTTCTTGAGTTATAAGTGGTGTAATACCACTTAACTTTTATAATAAGATTAAGAACAATTCAGCAACTTTGCGCTAATTTTCGTGAGTTATACTATTCATTTTATAACAAAGGGAATTTTACTCACATATTAACAAAGGAATAAATGTTGATCGAGTTGCTTCTATGTCTCATAAGTAAAAAAGAGTTAAAGTTAGTTATTAAGTTAAAGTACCACGTCATGTATTTGTACAAATCTTGTCAAACTACTGAAGACATTGTGTAAATTATCTCTGAACAAAGCAACTGTAGTAAGTACATCCCACTTAACACCCTAATGCTTTTTTGAACATGCCCTTTGTAGGATTAGAATGCCCTGAATGTTTGAACATTCGGGGTCAGCTCATAAACAAGGCAACTCCTTTACAGAGTTCAACCAACTTTATTTGTTAATCTTGTTTGTCGTTTGTTTGCGACCGTTATGCGCTTTGCTCAATTACAAATAAAACACATTTAAATTAATGTTTTGATGATGTCAAAAATGTACATATCTCTTGACATTAAATCATACGCAAAGTTATTTTATAACTAGATGAAAACCCGGCTACGCTCGGGTGAAATTTGACGAAATTCTCCATAATCCGAATTTTGCAGATATGACATGATATTTTGACGTTCATTCCTACCGGAATCTACAATCCTTACGGAATAAACGCCAGTGGATACATATGCAAGAGCGAGAAAGAATGACGGTATTAAAACCTCGCGTCGCGATCCCTTCACGTCGTGTTTTATTTTATCCCGTCGCTTTTCTATTCAGTTTGCACGACGGGGTAAGTCGGAAGGAATGAACGTTAGTGGATGAGCCGCTAATTAGTAGGTACTAACTCAAACTGGTACTATTAGTTTCCACAGCTGGGACACAGGGACTTCTCCAAGGACAAAAGAATTAAGCTATGTTTATTTTAACATAAATCAATATGGAATTCAATGATTATCAATAATAGTGTAGCTGTACTGTACAATAATAAATAGGTTTATTGATAAGAAAAACTGAAGAACCGTGTTTTAATTATGATGTTGCTCTCTCTAACACCTGTCGATTGAGCTCTGTACGGCATCTCTAGGCCAAGCCGTTTCAGAGTTATGGCAGTTTAAAGTTTGACAGCTGTCATCGAAAATGTTGCTCTCTCTAACAACTGTCGATTGAGCTTAGTAGGGTATCTCTAGGCCAAGCCGTTTCAGAGTTATGGCAGTTTAAAGTTTGACAGCTGTCATTGAAAACGTTGCTCCCTCTAACACCTGTCGATTGAGCTTTGTACGGCATCTCTAGGCCAAGCCGTTTCAGAGTTATGGCAGTTTAAAATTTGACAGCTGTCATTGAAAACGTTGCTCCCTCTAACACCTGTCGATTGAGCTTTGTACGGGATCTCTAGGCCAAGCCGTTTCAGAGTTATGGCAGTTTAAAGTTTGACAGCTGTCATTGAAAATGTTGCTCTCTCTAACACCAACCTGTCGATTGAGCTCTGTACGGCATCTCTAGGCCAAGCCGTTTCAGAGTTATGGCAGTTAAAAGTTTGACAGCTGTCATCGAAAATGTTGCTCTCTCTAACACCTGTCGATTGAGCTTAGTGGGGTATCTCTAGGCCAAGCCGTTTCAGAGTTATGGCATTTTAAAGTTTGACAGCTGTCATCAGAACTGTTGCCCTCTCTAACACCGGTCGATTGAGTTTAGTAGGGCATCTCTAGGTCTAGCCGTTTTAGAGTTATGGCAGTTTAAAGTTTGACAGCTGTCAACGTAAATGTTGAAATAGTACGGCATCTCTAGGCCAAGCCGTTTCAGAGTTGTGGCAGTTTAAAGTTTGACAGCTGTCATTTTGACAAATGTCATCTAGACACCTATCAGTTTATAAGTTAAACTGTTTCAAGGATAACCATTTAATACCTTATGTTGACTATGAGAACAAAATACATACTTCGTCGTCATCATGTCAGCCGTTGGACGTCCACTGCTGGACTTAGGCCTCCCTTCCCTTAACGACCTCCAGGTATTATGGTCGGATGCAGCCTGCATCCACCGTGAACCAGCAGCCTTAACAATATCATCGAGCCATAAAAAGGAAACTAATATTATTTTTCTGTGGTTGAATCGGCCAATATCAGGTTAAAGATTAAACACATTTCCGTTTCGTTTTACATATTCTCAGTTCTTTGTGACGCAAGGTGTTGATTGGCGAGGCGTATCCAAGGAAACGGAACGTGCTTGTTTACACCAAAAATGGCGACAGCGCTTTGTTTATCATTTGATTTTTTACAGTCGGAATTTAACGAAATTCTCCATAATACGAATTTTCCGGACATATGTTGTCGACTCAGAATCAATATTTTTTTATGTTTCGTTATTTAAATAAGGTTTCGATCGAGTCTACCGTACCCCTGCACGAAATTATTAATATAGAAAATTAATCCCGCTTTTTAACAAAATATTTTGTACAAAATCATACAGTTTACATATACGACTGTCATATCTTATTCAGATCATCTTAACTTTATACATCTTTTAAGATTACTTCTTACCTCATTGTAAACACGTATTCTAATGGCAAACATCGTGAGGAAACTGGCATGTTCTGAGAACATTGAAGGACATGTGACATTCATTAACCCGCACTTGGCCAGCGTTGTGTATTGGGGAAAATTCCGCTCAGCTGAGTTTCGACTAGGTGACATTTCTTATGTATTAATAATTAAGATATAAGAACGTCATATTATATATAACTTAACAACTGATATTTTTATCAACAAAAATAAGCTTAAATTGGCTGGCACAAGTCGTGGTTAAATGTTTTTGTAATTACTTTCTGGTAGAGTGCATTCACAAAGCAAAATTTATGCCAATTTATTACATTTAGCGTATTAACGATTGGTTATGTTTTATTTACCGAATAAATACAATGATGAAAGGCAGTGTTTCGTATTTTCTCAGTGGAATAAAAACTCGGCACAATAAAAACTCTAGGAACTACGACTTGCAAACCAAGACTCCTCAAAAATGTACGAACAATAAAATTGTAGGTAGACCCAGATTCTAAATATACCTTTGCAGAGTTTTTTTTTTATCAAATAGTAAGTAAGCATTTTTAATACCCAACATGAAATTGAGTTCAGCCGAATTCTAATAGATAAAACGTAATCCTTGTTTTCAGCTACCACTCATTGAATAGATCTCACAGATAAAATTTTATACTGTAGTATTAAATATTATAATAGAATTTACAAAAAGCCTATGTACATTATTCTGATAGGTACCTAATCTATGTTTATGTTAAGTTTCATCCAAATCCATTCAGTCGTTTTAGCGTCAAATAGTATCAATAAACATACTGCTATAGATTCTTACAACTCGTTTATTAAATAAATAGGCTTGTGCGAAACACTATTGAAATGAAATCTATTCATTTAGCTTAGCCGACCGTAATTATCCAGTTTACTGAGCCAAACGTCATCAAAGCTGTGTATGTCATACATTTGACCAACAGTTGAGCACTGATGTTGAATAAATTTGTGCATTGAATCGTTTCAAATGAGGCATACAGAGCCTTTGAACTGGGCACGAAAAGCTTGACCCTAGTGAGAATCGCCAGACAATAGGACTGAGGGTTACATCAAAATATATTTCACAAAAGGGGCTGACGTGAGCGTGGGACATGACATATGTTTAATTAATGTTTCTACCATTCCAGCTTGAATGAACAAGCGGAGATTATTTTAGGAAAAAGATGTTAAGCTTTTTAAATGGAAATTCTGCTGGCTTTTCGTATACGTCCTCCATGTTTACGCTACTTTGTAGCAAAATTAAAAGCTTGCTAAGTTTATTGCAAAAGTATACATTGCTATTTAGCTTTGCGTTAGGAAATCTGCATTTAAAACGTATACACGAAATCACAAGACCAGGAAATTGGACATTATCAATCATTTATTAAATAGAACTGAAGAGTGGATCGTTCGGTTCAGTGGTGGTTTGGACAATCGCCAGAGATCAAAATGATATTAAGATACTCGTTTTCAACAGAAAGTCACGATATAACAGAATGACACGTACCTTGGTATCATTGTGACAATATTATATTGCTGTTTCATACAAAAATGATCTTTTAACTTGTGTAGTTTTGCCTAGGGTATTTTAATTTATAATCTCTATCATCATGAACAGTTTGACGTAGTACAGTAAAAACATTCAATAGTCAACGCACGCGAACCGTTTCGTTCCAAACTAGTAAAAAGGTTAGGCTGAAGGCAAACATCGTGAGGAAACCGGCATGTTCTGAGAACTTTAAACTGTTTGAAGAACGTGTGTCATTCATAGTCAAGGCCTAATTTCTCTTGTCAAGAGAGATGTACCTGTGTCCCAGCAGTAAACACATAAATTGGGGTTATATTAATATAGTTAACTTCATTTCACAATATTTTGGTTATTATTTATTATTATTTATTTGTTTATTGCAAATAGATTTTCATAGAAACGTTCTAAATTTTAAAGCCCTTGATGCTGACGGATGAGATTATCCTGTCATATCTGCGTATTAATAACTATCTATTTATATTCAATTTATCACAACATTGCGATAGAGAACTTGGGCAAGAACAATGACCCCTATGAAAATCATATTTTACTGGTACCTTAGAAATACGCATGTCTATTTTTGTTGGCATCGTCTTCGTTCTTGTGAGGTCGAAGAAATGCGGTAGGTTAGATAAAAGCTTTTGTCCGTGACTGAGGCATATTTAATGGTAAACAAATCGTACCGTGTTCTTTTTTACGGTGATCATCATTGAATCTAGATTACTCGTAAATTGAGAATACATCAATATCTCGTAATATCTAGTATTTTAATAAAATATAGATTTCTTAAAGGAACTTAATCCTTTTGTTTATTTTCGATTAAGCTTTTCGTAAAAAAAATCTGCTTGCAAAAATATATTCTTTAAAAAATAAATATGAAATTATTAATTCTGCTCATTTGATAAACAAACACAGCATACCTTGATAATTTTCTTGAAATGTAATACGAGTATAAGCTGTTAATATAATAAGGTGGCTCTTAGTATTATGACTCTTAATTTAAATAGATGTCTAATTAACATAATACTCGTAATGTATCTGTGGTCTTACCACCATGAGCATTGACTGACAGAAATATGAAGGTTTCATTAAGTCTCAATAATTTCTTTTTCTCAACACTTGTTTTGATTAGATCCCGACTGTGTACACTTAATTTCACTCCATTAGCAGCCGATTGTTGATTTTAAACGTAAACTGGAGTGATTTAATGATAGTTTCCCTAATGTTTTCGTAATAACTCTAGTGCGTATTTCTCACGTAGGTCGGCAGAGCGACAGTTCCAAAATACCGCCCGCAAACGTAGCCAGTTTGCGAGAGTTTGCTAAATAATAAATGATCGCGGTGAGGGAAGTGCCGTTGACGTCGAACCTAGCCGAAATATGTCACTGGAGTGTTATCAAAAGAATCGTTTCCGCGTACGTAGGATCCTTGGACAACCGCGGCGTGGTCAGTCAAAATAAACATGAAACAATCCGCCAGATATATGCCGGTCGTGCTCATATATCACCTTTACCACTCCTCACAGATTTCTTGGCTTTCATGTTTAGGACTTGGAACCACTTCAGTTGACGTAATATATACTACAAGCAAACCATATTTTACTATTCAAAACATTGCTAAGCCGTGTGGCAGCAAATAATAATCGCCTTGACAAACGTTTTACTGCTTGCCATTAAAACTTTACGGTGTAGCGAGGTTACAGATAAATTAAATAATTATCGAACACGCTATTGTTACAATGAAAGTAGTAAGTACCCACCTACTAGCTAAGACATGTGTTAAAGGCAAGTTAGTAATTTGCATCCTGGAGCAACTCTACGTTGTCTGAAGCAGGCAAAGTTATTAAGTTATGTGCAGTCAACTTTGTCGGTATAATTTAGTTACCTCTATTAGTTGTGGTAAACTAATTAAACTAATTTACTTACTTCCAATTCGGTGTCAAGACCTTCTATACTGGAAACAAACGCTTCACTTTTTATGGAAGTCCTATTCGGTTTTCTGGTTAAACTATTGACACCCATATGTTTATTAGAACGTCCTAAAGTGGAAACGCTACCTCGATCACTAGATATTATGATTTCCGGCTCTCTAAATGACAGCTTCTTTCTAGGTCTTTCTGGATCTTGCGCCTGAACGTCTGGATTTGTCAGTCTTTCTGCCATAGGAATAAATAGGCGAGATTGCACGCATACATCTTCTGTAGATTCTGCACGTCTCTGCACCGGTGACGTATCTCTTGGAAAACTTCCACATCGGAAATTTTCTAAATCATTTACAAAGTGTTTGGACCCACCGACGGACATCGGCCGAGGTCTTGTCACGCCGTTGTATCCTCGTGTATTTTCTTCTATTCGACTTCGATGTTTTGTGCGGATTTCACTGAATTCCGGTTCAGAGCGACTACTTTTCAATCTTTCTTGCGGTTTTTTTTCTTTCTTTTCTTTTGATTGTTTTTCTTTATCGTGGTCATTTTTGTGTTTGAGGGCGCCGCTGAGGGATACGAGGGTGCTCCTAGCCTTCAATAAGACCTCGCTCGGTAAGTTTTTGAGTGAGTGGTGTTCGTTCCAACGCGGTTTGCTGTGATCTCGTGACATGCTAATACGTTTGCGAGAACATGTAATCGCGAAAGTGAGCGACGAGACGGCCGCTTGCGCTGCGTTTCACAAAGAACTGAAATGGCGCGGCGAGTGCGCCGGAGTCGCGCGTTTCCCCAATTACTGCAAATAAACATTCGAATGTTTCAGTAGCATTGCTTCCTTGTGCCGACTGATTGAGACAACATTGTATGTGATAACAGTGCTTCGCGTCTGAGTTTAAGCAGCTGACGATTTGTGAAAGCCGGATTTAAACAGTCTCTCAGAATCGTACATTCTATGAATTAGATCTGTAAATAAATTACTCAGAATAAATAGCAGCACCGTAGAGTAATCTCATTTATTTTGTACGATTATTTTGGTAATTAGGATGATTATCCAAAAATGCATTAACCCACCGCTTGAATGCTTTTGGTCAAAGTTGTAGATGTCCAAAGTTGTTAAGCCAACCCGTGTCCTTACATTGTTTAATTAAATGGGACCCTTTCGAGCAATTGCGACTATAATACAAAATGTACTTTATTATAATTACACTAGTTTTAATTCGAGTGTGTCTTGTATCGGCTCAGAAAATATAAAATATAAGGTTTATTTAAAACTAGTGGCCCACCCATGCTTTGCCTCGGTTACCAAATTAAATCATATAAACTCCTCGTGAATCACCTAGTCAAAAAACCGCATCAAAATCCGTTGCATAGTTTTGATGATAGAAGCATACAGACAGCGACAGCGACTTTGTTTTATACTATGTAGTGATGCTGGTCAACCAATTCCTAGGTACGTAAAACAGTAGAATTGATTTGTTTCCACGCCGGTGGGCAGATGAAAATATTGCCTATATTTTCCACATCAGATAATATTTTGTTCCTATATTTGCTGTGTGATTTAATTGAGTTCGGTTTTAAAGCAGATTTATTCATTTTGTTATTTTATGTTTCCACGGTTTATTTATTTAGTTGTTATTTAATACCGTGGTTCTGTATGGTTTTTTTTAGATTTTTACTTCATGAAATAATTAAGCGAAATTATATCAGACCCCAGAGTAAAGCGCGCTCCTGATTGTGAACAATTATTTTTTAAGTTTATTAAAACAATCTTATTTAGACTATATTTAACATTTGCTGACAATATGAAAAACCTATTGAAAACAGATTTTCGGGAGACATTTCACTACCCACAATCAAATTATTATTTATTTACGTTGTTTAAGCCGCAAAAACCTCTACCGTAAAAAAATCCAATCGGACTACCCTTTGGGATTATTCGATCAGGGTTGCAAAATATACATGAGTGAATCAATGTTTTTGCCCACATTTTAGAGCTCCCTAAAAATACAACTTTATCCTTGTTCGAACAGCTTGTATTTGAAAAGAATCTTAACGGTAATATATACATTTTATCACTATTGCTCATTGCGTAAGAGTTTTTATATAATTTTATAGTCTTATTACTATTAAAGTTACTTGGTAATTATAATAATAGCTACTTACCTTACTTTATTGAATAAAAATTAAATGTATGTCTGTATCAGACTCTTTAATTAGAACCGAATTAAATTGTGACAAGTTACTTGTTACGTAAGTTTACTTTTAAAAATAATGAGTTAGATATAAATCCAAATGTTTTAAGTGTTTCTACAAATGTTTTTACTTTCAAAATAACTTAGTAACTACCAGACTCTTAAGTGACTGGTGTCTTCAAGTTCATGTTCGAATTAAATATTAAAATATGTATAAATATTTATCTTTTTCCCTGAAATGACTTAAATTTGTTTATTTATTTTACTAAACTTTGTACCTACATACTCATTAGCTATATTTATAATTGAAGCTTATTTTTAATTAAATTTATTTTCTCGTGTAATAATTAATAGCTCTTTCAAACAATGATCTGTAAACACTAATTGTATATTACACCAATGTTGTTGGTCTTCATGACACAGGCATCGCCTAGTGTGAAGACTAATGCTATAGATTATGTGATAATGAATAAATTTTTATAAGTAGACATATTTTCATTTTTCACTTACCTAACACAAAAGAAGAAAATTTACTATCTATAAGGATTTCGTGATATGTATCTATGATAGATGGAGTATCTTATAACTCTGAAAGCCCATCCAACGTACGTCCCAAACTGTTCAAAGATCTGAGTTTAAAGTTCTAAAGGAAGAGAAGTTGTTATTGATCGATTTACACAATGAAATCGCAAGAGATTGTTAAAACTTTGTAGGCGTTTAGAGACATTTGAAACAGAAGTTTGTTTACTTATCAGTTTATAGAAATTTGTCCAGAAATCGGATATCTTTTGTACATCTATAGTTGAAACTGTTATAGGAAAAACAATTTTAACCCTGCAGTTGGTTTTACAAAATTAATGTTCTAGTCCTATATTTTAATCATATTATACTCATGATGGGCTTAGAATGAGACCCATGTTAAGTCTTATTCCAGTCATATAAAGGCCGATTTTACAATTTATGTAAGTACCAATTTTATCACTACTACATAATTTCACTTTTTGACAAATACAAAGATAGACGTTATCAGAGGGTTGAAATTAGCTACAAATATTGTGTTCGCCCAAACACAAGCTTATTCCGAAATCAACGATCATAAAACAGCTTCCATAACATCCATTGTAAATTTGCAGGTTCATTTAGCCCATAAATACCAGAGAAGCCATTAAAATTGGCCCACCGCTGACTTACACGCACAAAGGCACGTGCTTCGCTTTCAAACTTTATAATAGCACTATAATCGCAATTCCACCGCCAATAAAATACTCGTCGATCAATTGGTGTAATTAAAATGAACCCGCAAACGATTCTACGCAAACAACATTGCTACTTCTTGAATATTTATGGTGTTCGGGAACGATAGATCGGCGACTGTAATTGATTATAAAAGTCGAGTTGGTTGCGGATGGGGAGATTTATGTTCATTGTAAACACGAGGTGTGTTTGAGCAGGGGGCTAGCTAGAGTCGCGCCCTGCGTTTGCCGTAACTTGAACAAATACGAGTTGGTACATTTCTGATACAAATCATTGACTTAAATGGCGGTTTTTATCGTAAAGCATGTGTCATTTCGCAAATCTTTACGGGAAACTGGATGAGCCAAATGGCCTTATTTTCTTGCAAATGCAGCATTCTAATTACACAAGTTTCACAATAAAAATCTTCGAATTGTTATTTGATTCATATTTCTCCGTAACAATGCTGATCATCACATGCGGTGTTGAAATCTGTGAACGTCATGAAAATGTAGGTAATATTCTTTGGACCAAATTACAGTTATGTTATTACAAAATAATTCGTGTTTGCATTTTTAAATAGTTTTAATGAAATAGCGCCAATCTTTTTAATTTACATACTACCTGATTTCTATTCAACGCAATTTTTATTTCGTAAGCAAATTCATTTGATTTTTGTTGGATAATTAACTTGGCAATATCAAGCATTTGTTTGTGAATATGATATTTTTTTAATGACAAACAAGAGAATCCATTATGTCTAGGTCACAAACAATTATGTTTATTTGTTTTTACATATAGTTCTGTAATCTATTTTTGTTAAGATATAAAAGATATTTTGGGTTTCCCCAAATTGTATTCCACGTTTCAGCGTCTGAAACTGAATTTTAATTCAGGAAATCAGAATTCAATCGAAATCCAATCAGCCGCTTGGGTGATCAAATGAGACTGAGACTATTTAGTTTCCTTTTGGGTTTTTACGTTAAAGCTTGGTTTCCGTTTTCTGTTGAAACTTGCCCGTAGCTTATAAAGGTAAATATCAATTGTATTATTATAGGTATCTACGTATTAGTAGGATTATTTGGACTATGGTCATTTAACTTCAGAGAATGGATTGGGTCTACGGAAACCCTTATCTTAGCTTATATTTTTTAAGGTTCTACAGCGACCCGTATAACATGGCATAGCCATGAAGATGTTTTAAACATTTATCACTACATAGAATAAAACAAAGTCATGTCTGCCGTCCGTATGTATGCTTCAATATTTAAAAAGGTAGAGTGATTCAAGGTTTATAAGTAAAATAAACCTTCATTTTGAATTACTTTACATATAGAAACTTTATATATTTTAAACGTATAATAGGGGTGAATATGGTTATGTAAAGGCTCATACAGACAGGGAGACACCTACAGAGGTTCTAGGCATAACCAGAAACGATTGTGTTTGCTGCATCTATCGTGAGGGGTAGAATACTTAAAACCTCACTGCATAGACCTATTTAATAATGTTAAGGCTAGCCGAGTTGCAAAGTTATAAGTTATCGCGTATTCTAAATTATCTTTTATCTCGACGATGTAGGCAGTTAGTTTTTTATTCAACTGTGCGATTGGCCGAGAAGATAAGCGTGCGTAACTAAGAAATGTAAACTAACTGCCGTAATAGATGGCTATTTAGCTGAACAGAAATAGTTGAATTAGGGTGATTTCAGAACGATGCTACGTTGCTATTTCACCAATCAAGCTGAATGATTAATGTGTTGGTAAGCGTGCTGATTGGATGATATGAAATACATATAGTATACATAGCTCTCAATAAAGCGTCCAGATTCTGTGCTAAATTATAGTGAGTTGTCTGAGGTTCTTTATATTCTATGCTTCATTAAAATTGTGTTGATGAAAACTTACGAGTACGTTTTTTTAGATAAGTGTATTTTATAGGCCGGGATCCGTAGTACATGGAAATCAAGTGATTACTAACAAGCTAATTTTTGGTGAGTAGCTTCGTTTCGATGAGACGTCCAAAGATATCCTATACCCAACTCTCGATTGTGGTAGCTAACAGAGATATCAAAGATTAAAAAATTCAAGGATGTAAAACCGGGATAACGGACCACAAAATTTGTCGGACAATATGTCCGTTAGATTTTATAAATATTAATTAAGTATACAACAAAAAATCAGCTGATTAGTAATCATAGTAATCATTTAAATTGACCTCGTTTTCGACACGTTTTGGAAATGGCGGACTCTTTGATCAAACCATAGGTTTTGTAGGACAAACATGTTTTTATATAATTTAGATAATTATCTTGAGATATAACATATTCTCCTACAAATTTCGTGGTCTGTTATCCCGTTTTTACATCCTTGAATTTTTTAATCCTTGATATCTCTGTTAGCTACCACAATCGAGAGTTGGGTATAGGATATCTTTGGACGTCTCATCGAAACGAAGATATTCACCAAAAATTATCTTGTTAGTAATCACTTGATTTCCATGTACTACGGATCCCTGACTATTATATATATAAAATAAAAATCAATTTGAGAAGGAACGAACATTCTTTGCTACTACACAACAAATAGTCCTCGTATAATTGAAATCCTACATGTCGTTTAATTATGGTTAGATTTATTTTTTAATAGGCTTTAATATCATGTGTACAGCGCCTTAGAAATAAGATGTTGATTCCCATAATTTTTCAGCCGTTGGAAGCCCTCTTGATTTCCATACTTGTTCTGAATATTACAAAACTTATGAAATTAAAATGTATTAAGTTTCGAGAAAATACTTATTGTAACTTCTAAACAACGAAAAAGAAAGGTGATAGAAACTCTCGCCTTTGTGAATTTTGTTATTCACAATGTTTTGAAGTTTGAATTACTTTTTCTTGTTTATACAGTGTTCGCAAAACAAATGGTCTCTATATTCATTTACTTTAGCCTTATTGAATTTATTGCATAAATTGTTTTAGATTGTTTGAATTTTTTAACGTCTAGTCTTAAAAATAAACGCAGAAAAGACTTCAAACAGATGGAACTATAATTTTCTTAATCTAATAGCTTACTGCCACAAAGTTTAGTTCAAACCAAGCGTTTAATTTGGTTTTAAAGTAGTATTTCTCAAATGTTTGTCCTGCGGCAGGGATCGAACCCGCATCCTTTTGCGTCGCAGGTGGACCATCGCCCGCTGCGCCATGGAGATCGTCTAATGGTTGATGGTTTCTGGGTACAAAAGTACTTTGCTCCTACGCAAAATCTTGTAATAAAACCACTCAGTTTGCTAATGTTTGTTGCAAGGCATCAATTGGAAGAGCGTGAAAACAACTACCAACGCTTTTCATATATGGAAGGGATGTAGACTTGACCCATGCTTGACCCGCATAACCACTCGTGCAGGCATCATGCTTGAAAACACTAATGTGCTTCTGACATATTTTTAACAGTAGTAGCGGCTCGCGGTCCACTGCCTGTTATGAAACGATAGCAACCCCGTTAATCTATTTCAGTAGGCACAGTAAATGGAAACTGCGGTGTTTATAGTCTTGACTGACGTCAGTTTGCAAATATCATAAAATATATTGTGTCATTACAATATTCTTTGTACTATAACATAATCATAATCACCCTTATTTACGTTCAAGAACATACTGGTTTCCTTACGATGTTTTGCCTTCACCGTTATTGCGTGTTTTTAAAGCACACATAAATTTTTAAGAAGAAAAATCTAGATATGTGTGGCAGAAAGTGTCGTGAACCCACGACCTTCGGAATGAAAGAGTGCGCTCCAACTTACTTAGCTGGAAACTCAAATAGAAATTGCGGTTCAAATTTCAATACATACTACAAATTATTACATGTAATGTTTTATTTTGATTTGCTTATGAATTTACGTGATTAAATAAGTAATCAGTGTTTTAATTATAATTGATAATACAATTCTTTTTTTACTGTATTATATTTTTTTATAAGGCTTAGAATCGCATGTTATGGGGTTATTTTCAGTAATAAGACTTGTGTTAGAAAATATGGACATGCCAATCTTATTTCACAAATCTAATTTTAAGGATTAAGAATGTTGCTAATGACATACTGATGTGGAGAATAATTTCTTAATCCTTTTCATCTCACTTTATTCAGCACATTACGATTGAATTGCTCCGCCATTATTCCATTTCCATGGAAGCGAAATAAACGTAAAGCCGTTTATGTAGATTTCAATAAAATTTTGAATGGGGATCCTCTTAAAAGCTTTTCTAAAATGTTCCACACTCGTGGTAGTGGGTTAATCATAATAGCATTTAGCCCACCTTTTTAATGAACATGCATAATTTTTTTAATTGAACCAATTATATTCCAACTTGACAAACATCTTTAGATAAATTATTTTCTGAATACTCATTTTACTAGCAGTTTAGGTGGTTCGATTTTTTTTGTCATATTTATTAATATATATTTAATTTTCTTTTCCGACCCGCTGCTTCACCCGCGTCATAATATTTTCCCGCTGTAAAAAGTATCCTATGCCCTTCTCCAGGTTCTAAGCCATCCAACAATTTTCAGCCAAATCGATTTATTCCCTCAATATATTTGTCTATGATTTTAAAACATAAATATTTCCAAATTTTAAATTTCCCTCTCCTTTCGGGAAGCGCTCCTTCATAATGGTTTCCACGTGGGCGAGTTTTCTGTAAATTGTTAAAAGTTTGAAAACTTTTCTCGTTTGTTTATCTCTCTCTGCCTTAAACGTTATGTTGTTACCATCATATCTTTATTTTCCTTGTGGTTTAATCATACTACTGATAACTATTACTAGAATATTGTTATCACTTTCTAACCAACACAAAAGTCAATACGAAAGATAAGGACAAACGAATGCTAACTGCACGATAACTAAAGTGACTTTAAGGCCTAATTTTACCACTCTGTTTGTTAGTTTAACATCCCGTTATGATTAATGATGGACAGTTTATGTATATTAATGGACTGTTATACTTAATGGGATCTTAAACTAACAAACAGAGAGTGGTGAAATTAGGTCTAAGGCAAACGATAACTAAAGTGACTTTAAGGCCTAATTTTACCACTCTGTTTGTTAGTTTAACATCCCGTTATGTTTAATGATGGACAGTTTATGTATATTAATGGACTGTTATACTTAATGGGATCTTAAACTAACAAACAGAGAGTGGTGAAATTAGGTCTAAGGCAAAGTTTGATTAGAGGATAGAGCTATGTATGATCTATGTTACGTTTTTTAAAGAGTTCTCTCTTTAAAAAAACCATCTATAGAAATGGACGGAAAACGTTTTATAGCACGCGGTATGCACGTTTCGTATTGAATCCTATATATTCAAGCTGCTTATGGATTACAGACCTTTTATGAGATTATGTAAAAACATTGAAAACATTTCAGATAAATGAATATATTTGCTTTGCTGTGAACTCTTACTTACTTCCTTCATATCTGCTATCTAAACACGAATCTATCTTTCTATTTAATAGAAAAATACATTTTAGTTACACTATTTATAACTCAAGAACGGCTAAATCGATTGAGCTGAATCTTGGTGGAGAGTTAGCTTAGGACCAAGAAGATAGACATATGATATTTTTTATAGCGGAAAAAATATTATCACTTTGCGGGAAAATGTATTATAACGTGGGCGAAACCACGGGTCGAAAAGCTAGTAGGTACTCCAATGAAACAGTATTGTGCAAATGTGCCAAAGTATAATTTTTTTATGAAGCTTCTGTTTCACTGTAGACGAAAGCCACTTTCGACCGAAATAACTGGAAATTACTAAAGAAGACTTAAGCTTGGTATGTAGCGATGATGATTTATAATATTCTTAGTATAATACAAATCGCTTTTTGAAATTCTAGGTCGTCACGATAACCCGTCGCCATTGTCCCTAGCTAGCAGTCAAGCCTGACAAAGACAGGTAAATTATTATTTCCACAGAGATATTTACAGAGCGACTTCTTAAGGCGAGCACTGCGTATAAAATATGTCGCGCAATAAATCTCGTGTGATTACCGTACAAGCGGCGCTTTCGCGAACAAATTGTGTTTACTCCTTATCCATCTTGTAAGATTTATTAATTTTCTTCGCGACACAAAGCGACACACTGGAAGTGTTTCAGCAAACATCGCGGATTTTAATCTGATCTGATCGCGATTTTATCTGATAGCAAGGGATATGTTTCATAAGAAGCTTGTGGAGCCAGCTTAAGAAAAGTGCAGGTGTCATCATGCCGGGTAAGGATTTTATTTGGTACCACAGATGTCTTCTATCTAAGTATTGTTGCACAGCTGTTGAAGGCCTGTGCAACAATACCATAGCCACACCCACCATATATACAGGGTGTCCCAAAGTTATGGGCCATGAAGGGGAAGTACCTTAAATATCGTAGATAGTGAATTTTGCTCAAGGAAGACTTCATTTTATTTTTAAAAGTAAGTAATTCTGCATTCATAGATTTTCAAAAAATTACTTGCTCTGTCTGGGAATCGAACCGACTTACATGTGGAAAAAAAACTACTCTACTTTTATGATACCAATCGAAAGAATAGCTAAAAAATAATAACTCTGCTTAAGTAACATAGTATTTTAAAAGAAAGGAACAACATAAAATAATTGAGTCAAGGTCAAATGATCGAGTTGCAAACAGAATTGTGCCATATCACATCGAGTGTTTACCATAAAATGATTAGAAAATCAACAGGCAGCCGGGTCACAAGAAGATTGGCGATGATGCTTAAGACAAGAGGGATCGCATTTTGAGCATTTAATTAATTAATTTACAAAAAAAAATGTTTCATATTTTTTATTTGATTAAAACAATTAATTTCACGTTGTTCCTTTCTTTTAAAATACTATGTTACTTAAGCAGAGTTATTAGTTTTTAGCTATTCTTTCGATTGGTATCATAAAAGTAGAGTAATTTTTTTTTCCACATGTAAGTCGGTTCGATTCCCAGACAAAGCAAGTAGTTTTTAGAAAATCTATGAATGCAGAATAACTTACTTTTAAAAATAAAATGAAGTCTTCTTTGAGCAAAATTCACTATCTACGATATTTAAGGTGCTTCCCCTTCATGGCCCATAACTTTGGGACGCCCTGTATATTCTATTAAATGTATTAGATTATCTAGTACTCTTATCACAAGCTTCGAGCTTACCAAACTAGGTATTGCTGCGTACGGAGATTTCACTAAATCCTGATTGTGGCGTGAAGATTTTACTAAACTCTCCTGATTGAGATTTTACTAGACCTGTTTTCTATTGAGGAGACCGTGCCCAGTAGTAGTCGTCATCATTTTCAAACTGTTAAATAACATAATTTATTAAATAATATTTGGAATAGAAGTTACTGGAAATTTCATGAAAATTTTAACGAATTTAACGAACAAAACATCGGTAAAATATTAAATAAACACGGATCATATTAATAGTTGAATACTGAATAACATTCACTAAAGAAGGAATGAAACATAAAACAGAAAGAAACAAAATACTTTTACAGCAAAGGGTGAAAAACCCTTTCGTGCAGACAAACCATTATCGTTTGTTATTGTAGCATTTCTTTCGTTTTATATTGCTTATCTGATGTTGATGTTAGTTGTAGAAGTACTATTAGTGGTCATCTGAACGCGCTTACTTGGAATAAGCAAAAGTTATGTCAATGTTCTTTTAGTCATGTCATGATTTTGTTATTTGCCTTTCGGACTTATCTAGTTTCGCGTGTATACATTTTGAAACTAAACTATTAAATGCAGTTAATTATAGAGTGAAAAAACACACATCTAAACTTAATTTTAAGATCAAATAATACATACATGACAAACTCAATATTTATTTCAATAAATACTAAAAGTTTGAAGAATCAAGAACTAGAAGTGGTCTGCGCTGTGCGTTGTCTAGTCAGGACAAAGTTTTGATATAATTTTAAGTAGAAAAAGTTAGTTAAGTAGTTAGATACAGAGTTATATTACTTTTAAGACTTTCGTCACCACATGGCTGGTATCAGTGACTCAGGGATTTATATACGATATAATAAAAATACCAGGGACGATTTCATTGAACACTAATCCAATCAGTCATCGTGCTGATTCTACGAAATGCCCCAAGAACTATAAAAGTGAGGACCGTACTCTGTGTTGGGATGTAATCCAGGTTATTATAACAGGTTACATAGCTAAAAAGTTTCTCAAATCAATAAACCTCACCCTCGAATTTAGCCATTTACATCCGTGAAAGTCCCGTTAAACGTCATTATTTAGAGGTCCGAGCCATCGGCTAGACCCACTATGAGATTACGTTCTTTGTTTTCTGTGTAGGTTCGACGTATTTATAACAAACCTTCTCCTTTCCATCTAACCTTCTTGCATATAGCGATGCCTCTCTGTCATCTGCGTCTGTCTGCTTGAGTGACGTGCTAGGATTTCTCTTCAGTACGCTTTGTTTTTTCACTAGTGAAGACGTATTTTATTATATAAAGCTAAATTATTATCGTATAAAAGCACATAGTCTAACGTTGTTAACGTTTTCATCTTTTATGAACGTGGCTTTTACAATTTACGATGATATTCAAGTCTACGGCAAACGTCCATACCACGTTGAAACACCGATTCTCGTCCGATCACCGAAGTTAAGCAACGTTGGGCTCGGTCAATACTTGGATGGGTGACCGCCTGGTTTGTATGGGCTTTTTAGGTAAGTAACTTTTATTAAACGATTAATCAAGTCGTGGCTTTCCCACACTTGTCACTATAAGAGGAACAGCTCCATCCGACTGTTTCCTAGATCACCACGTTGAAGCGTGCATTCCACCTTTAGCAAATCGATTATTCATAATCTATATGAATGGTGTATCTGTTGTCGGCGGCTCAGATGCCCCGACGCCGCGGCTCGTTTTGAGCCGTCGCCGGCTCGAGTAGCCTAGATTACCACATAAAGCGTGCATTCCACCTTTAGCAAATCGATTATTCCTAACCAATAGGAATGGTGTATCTGTTGTTGGCGGCTTAGATGCCCTGACGCGACGACTCGTATTGAGCTGTCACCGGCTCGTTTAGCCTAGATCGCCACTTTAAAGCGTGCATTCCACCTTTAGCAAATCGGTTAATCCTAACCAATTAGGAATGGTGTAAGTATCTGTTTTTGGCAGCTCGGATGCCCCCATACGATGGCTCTTTTTGAAATGTCTCCGGCTCGAATAGCCTAGATCTCCACTTTAAAGCGTGCATTCCACCTTTAGCAAATTGGTTATTCCTAACCAATAGGAATGGTGTAAGTATCTATTGTTGGCGGCTCAGATGCCCCGATACGACGGCTCTTTTTGAAACGTCTCTGGCTCAAATAGCCTAGATCACCGCGTTAAAGCGTGCATTCCACTTTTAGCAAATCGGTTATTCTCAATAGGAATGGAGTATCTATCGTTGGCGGTTCATATGCCCCGGCGCGACGCTTCTTTAAATTTAATAGGAATTTTATTATTAAATGGAGTAGTTAGATGTTCGATGGCTCGGTTTGAGCCGTCGTCCCGCGACGTCGGCGCAATTTGCCTGTCGTTGCTTCAAACAACCTGCCGTCGGTTCAAGTCAGCCGACGTTGGCAACGTTGACAAAACAAATACAAATGTTTCAGTTCACCTAGCCAGCTTGAGCATACTTTTCTCTAAATATGCCTATGCTTAATGTTCTTAAGAGCTTCTCGATTTTTCAGAAGATGCAGAATTTTATGTGCATTGATTGTTGCGCGAATTGCTCCTACTTTTCTAGAATAAATTAAGGAGTAGGCCAAAGTTCGAAGTTATGTTTTATGTTAAAGAACAGCTATTTGGAGATCCACCTGATCCACAGTTTATGAACAAGCTTCTTTTTACAGTTCCTACCTCAGAGTTGGCTTAAGCTTTTCTCCTTTCGGAGCTCATGGAAGGGTCGTACAAGACCTTAAAGATAAAACTTATGGCATGAACGTTTACTCGGGCTCTTATATACGCTTCAGTTAAATTGGCTCAGCAAATACTTATGGAGAATGCACTATTATCTTTATAGTAGAAAAATTTAACTTTAGCTTTTGTTCCGTCAGGGCAATGACAAAGCTATAAATAAAAGACAATAACAACGGTAGCCGTCGCCTATGTTGTCTATGAGAATAAGAGTTTATGTGGTCGAGTCCATAGATAATGAAAGGGTTTCTAATAAAATTTTTTTTTTTACTCCAGCTTAACCTCTAAGCAAACAAGAAAGCATCTTGGCCCAGACCTTGGCAAAGAAGCTGAAATATTCAGTGCCTTGAACGCGGCCGTCACTAAGTTGGTAGATAAGACCCACGTGTCTAATGGGATATTTGAGTCATCTGCCTGGAGGCAGATGACTCATGATGGCAGAAAAAGTTTTACATACTGCCCTAGTTTTTGTGACTTCGAAAGTAAATCCACCTTTATCTGATGTAATGATGATAACTTAGTTTGACCATATCCTGGAAGTTTTTACTCATGGGCTTTTAATACAGAGGGAGGCCTTCCTAGAGGCTACTGGAGAAGACGGGAGATCATCAGCTCAGAGCATATTAGAAGCCATGAAAAGCATTTATTGGGTCCTGATCTAAAGTTTCTTTCGGTATCAGACCAACTCCTACGGTATGTGTGTTGGATCGCCAGAAAACCAACTTACTTTGTCTTTTTCTGCGATAGACAACTTTTTGCAGGCGTTAAGGGTAACGCCTCCGCATCAGTTTCAGTTTTTTAGGTCTACAAAAACCATGGTGGTTTATATAATGGTGTAAGAAACCCTAAAAATTCCCTCTAAGAAGGGCGGCAACACTGAAAATAAGTTTGTATTACGATTGGTATTTCAAAAAGAAATATTGATATATTTATACGCCGGTATTTTACACCAGAAAGAGTATGTCTAGCAGAACCTAGGGGCACCCTCAACATTAACACCGAATTTATTTTGTCTAGAAACAGCATTTATAAATCTTGGTTTATCCGGTACCAGAAATTCTGGAGCTACAAACACTATGGGCCTCGGTACCGGCCAACGCCAACGGGTTTCCCTATATTCGAAGTGAAACCCGATGGGAAGAAAAATTTTGACTTTAGAGAATTTATCATGATGTCCCTATAGCCGGAAGTCACAGAAGATTTTAGCTAAGATTTCAAGACCTGTTTTATCAAATGACCTGTCTACATTTTAGTCTTACTTCGGCGCCTATGGCCTTTGCCAAACTTTGAATTTGGGATTTTTAATTGCCAATTTCAGGAAACGATTCGAGAATGCCTTTGGTGGCTAGTCTATCTCAAGATTTCAACTCCGTTACATCGCGAAGCAGCGGTGATCTTTATTAAAACCGACGCCTCAGCTTTAGGATCGGGTGCAGTGACTTGTCCAAGTGATCTTTAGGATTTTATGGAAATAAATGAAATCTTTAAATGACATGTGGTGGTTTTAAATGGCAAGGGGTGTGGAATCATCGGCAAGAAGACTGACACTGCAGCAAATAAGATGTGGGTGGTTACTTCAGGCGTTAAATTTTTGTCAGTATAACTCGAGGGAGTGCATCCAGTCCAGACTTATTCAGTCCGAGAACAAGACAGTGGTCGCCTAAATTCAAAATAATGTGGTACAAAATCGATGATATTACTAAATCTAGTCACAGAGATTATTAGAACTGCCGATCGACTTCGGCTCCATCTTTCCGCCAAAGACTTTCCAGGATGGATGTATCATGTAACTGACTGCGGACAATCTTTCACACATAGAGACATAACCAGAGTGGACGCTAGCAAATGAAATCGCTCTCTAGATATTTCAAAGGTAGAGCACTCCTCAAGTCAACCTATTTACTTCTGAGAGGTCAGCCGTATAGTTTCCTTAGACCAGAAGGTGCTTACGTAGAGGCTTGCACCAGGAGATGGGCATGAGATCTAGCTTGGTTTTTTCCGTCACCATATCTGATGCCGCAAGTTCTCAGCCACCTGTATCGTACCACGGGGACTTTCGTGATCATATTTGGACGGTGGAAGTAGGTGGTTTGGTAGTCCGATCTGAAAATGAGGGCAACAGCGGCACCTTAAATGATATTAGAAAAACTTTATCGAAAAGAGGACCAAAAAACCTACTCCAGAGTTATTTCCTTATTAAAGGAATCTTGGATAATATGGGGTGGTTCAAAATTTCTAGCAGGATGGCCTTCTAGATTTCCCATGTCTTTTGAAGTCATCATGGCGTGACAATATTTTCAGGACGTATCATAAGCCCTGCATGAGGTGGAAATGGACTGCATCAAATCTCATAGATTTTTACATCCAAGTCCAGAACACCTGGGTTTTTTACATAAATCTGAGTGATTAGCTCCAGCCTTAATTTTTGGTCCACAAATCTGTGGTATGTACTTTACTAATCTCCATAGGTCAGAATCTATTTCAAGCAACGCTTTTTAGTAAGACATGTCCTAAAAGTTATTCAGTTGAGAATTCAGTTCAAAGTAGAAAGAGATTCAGTAGAGGTTTGGAAATTATTTCTTTTTCATTCGGGACGCCGAGTGCACTTTTTAACATGATTGCGAATTTCATGTGAAGGCTTGGAATTATCTTTTACATTTTGGCCAGTATTTGACCCAAGTCTTTGGCCCAAATACTAATTACTTTGTGATTCTTATTTACATCAACAATCTGGTTGGTTATTTATGTGTAAATTATGGATAAGAAGTTTAATTAATTTTGTTTGGGGTTAAGTATTTGATTTCTACTTTTGCGTAAAGAAGATCGGCTAGAGATAATTTGAATAATTTGTTCATTATAACGTGTCCTGCCTGAACACAAGTTCAGGCAGCTAGTCGAAAAGTGATGGATGGTTGTCCAAATAATTTAAAGATGCTAAACTTGGGGCTTCTTCTGGAAGTATTCCGTCGCAGTTGCAGCAGTCGCTCACCGCAGACTAGATATTGATGAAGTTTATAAAAAACGAGAAATTGAAAAAAATTATAAATAACAGACCTTTTAAAAGCATTATATCAAAGAAATAAGTAGGTACACCTTTCCGGTCGTACACTACATAACAATTAGTCTATCAAATTACTTCAGAGTTCAGACCTGTCTAAGTGATAGAAAATTAAATTTATTGTTGCTTGTTGTATCTTAGTGTATTTTTGTTGCTAAACAATATTATCAGAGTTTTTACCAAAGTATGTTATACTTTATTAATTGTCACAATACGCTCCCTTTCTTTCTCTCTTGAGCGCCGGCAGATAACAGACAAGTCTCATAGTGGGTCTAGCCGATGGCTCGGACCTCTAAATATACCCGTTTTTCCCCCGAAGGGTTAAAAACGGTTATTTCGAGTCCAGCCTAGGCTAGACCCACGGGTTTTTAACCCTTGCCGTCGCAAGGTACTGAAGAGAAATCCTAGCACGTCACTCAAGCAGACAGACGCAGATGACAGAGAGGCATCGCTATATGCAAGAAGGTTAGATGGAAAGGAGAAGGTTTGTTATAAATACGTCGAACCTACACAGAAAACAAAGAACGTAATCTCATAGTGGGTCTAGCCTAGGCTGGACTCGAAATAACCGTTTTTAACCCTTCGGGGGAAAAACGGGTATATTCTTGAAGAAAGGATGCGGCTGCATTCTGTCAATGACATGTCATGAACGATAAGCGAGCATTCACCTTAACAGTCCTCAAAAGATAAGAAGCCTTTGAAAACAGTCGTTTATCTCCGGTAAGAAACAGGATAAAGCAAAGACATTTATTTTTTCGTTTTTCGAAAGATTCGTATTATCTTTCCGCTAAATTCTCAACGTTTACGGAAAAAACACTTTTTTGCTCATGAATAATTTAGGGCAACTATTAAAGGTAAACAAGTGAAGTGGAAAACAGGTAAGGCGAATTTTTGGTGAAAATTGTTGTGATTGAAGCACAAAAAAAGAAACTGTTATTTATAGATTTGTAGCTTTCCGCTCGCAGTTACCCGCGTTATAATTGATTTCCAACATTTAATTTTCCGCGGTAAAATGTAGCCAATGTCCTTTACCGGCATTTAAACTATATACATACAAAACTTTACAGTTCTTTATTTTATTATAAAAAATCTAAAGATACCATTTTCTAATATGTTGATAATAATGTGCGTAGATCGGATTTGGGTAAATTTCACCTTGTCCCTTGGTGACCCCGACGCGATAAAATTAGAGTATCAATGGACATCACAGTAGACGATCCATTTAGCTGCCAATTTTTAGAAAACGTAAAAAATTATGAAGTATGTATGTACAAGATATGTATAAGATTGTCATAAAGAATTTCGAGTAATAACTGTATGTAATATTTACTATCCTTACTTATCAGATTTACGATATTATAAAAAAATCGTTTCATCAGTAGAGTTCCTGTGCCCTTTTTCCTAACCAGCTTATTTTTAGTTTAGCTTGTCATTTGTAAGCAAGTCGCTGAGCTAATTGACATCCATACTATATAATATTAATTATTATAAATGGGAAAGTGTGTCTGTTTGTCCGTCTTTCACGGCAAAATAGAGCGACGCATTGACGTGTTTTTTTAAGTGGAGATAATTGAAGCGATGGAGAATGGGTTTATTTTTTACTGTGGTATAATAATATTTCTGCAGGAAAGTGTAGAAGGCAGGTGAAGCCGCAGGGCGTAACCTAGTTTCTCTATAAATGACAAGGTAAACTAAACTTTGATAGGAATAGAGGCACAGGTATATTATCTCGATCGGTTTGACGATATTTGCGTGAAGATGCGTGGTACTATTATTAGGCACCACGGCTGTAAATCCTTGACTCACCTTCCTGTTGCTTTTAAACACGTTGCACTTGAAGCCGTTGGTGGCGCCATCTCGCGCGATGTAGGAGAATATCTTCAGGTCGGAGCTGTCGTGCGAAACGTAGAAGATGCGATAGATGGGATGATGCATCACCTCCGCGTTTTCGATGATGGTAGTGGTTTTACGGCCGAAGAATGTAGTCTTCTTTTTCCTCTGTGAAAGAGATTAGTAATTTTTGGTGATTGTTTTTGTGAAACGGTAAGACGACCTTTGTAGCGGGCAAAGGTCCGCCTGCTACTTATGAGGTGTAGGTTAGATTTCTGTTTCGGGACAAATGTTTGTATAAACTGCATTCTATCTATCTTTTCAAGTATTTGTTTTGTCTGTTTTCTATGTGGCATGGCATAATCACTACGCTTAGGAGTGGTGATTGCAGTAAATTGGTCTATAATGCAGAACACAAACATTGCTGATTTATTTCGTCTTCTGTTCCGTTATAAATGGTACCTAGTATAAACAAGACACCTAGTTATAATTATAAAACAAACAAAAATAATCAAAATTAAATTGCAGATAAGATCTAAAACAGTAATCGCCTATAACCTGATTGATATAAGGTTTTCGATAAACAAGGTACCAATAACAAACCCCATGATTTGTTAAGAAGTCACGTATCCACATTAACAGCACGCGTTAGATGAGTTCGGACGCTGGCGAGATAAGAAATAGCTCTTTAATAGCCACGAGCTTGTCCGTAACGTAATTACAAGGCATCTCAGGAGATTAGGGTCAAGACACATCTGAACGCAATCGCGTAAACGTCAGAGCAAAACGTCACATAAGCGCTATACATTTATCACCTAGCCTTAAATCATTAATATTTGAAACTGCATGTAATATATAATGTTATGATGAATCTATTATTTTAAAGGATTTGTCCATATAGTCCTAGTAGGTTGAATTTTGATAGATCAATCAAAAATGTAACATAACTCAAATAGTTGTTCTAACTGACAAGTTTTTTTTACCTATTTTACTTTGAAAAGTCCTTTAAACAGGATACATAATAAAAATAATATTAAAATTACGCATTTGGCACTCACAAACACGCGCTTGGCGTGATGAATTAAGGCCCAATCTCTACCATCGAGAGATCCCATCTGTGACACAGCAGTGGGAATGTAAAATAGGAGTGCTTATGCAGTGTGTCTTGACCCTTACTCTAGAGGCTTAGGTTTAATACCTCGACATAGTGAGTAAATGACAGAGAAGGTATTCGTAATATTTCTACGGATTCTTGTCGGAAAGAGGCTATTTGAACTAATCTACAGAATCGTTTGTAACATTGTGTCGAGATCTTTGTGATGTGATATAGTTATATAAATATAGGTAAATATAGTTGTCGATTGATCGTACAAAAACTTCCTCAAAAACCTATTGTAGAGGGTTTTTGATTAGTGCAATAAAGAATTAAATACCTATGTATAATAACGATAAGTTTAAAAATACTGTAATTTAGTTTAAAAAAAAACACAAGAAATTCTCCGTCGTCGTAGATACTAGATACTGTCATTAGGGATTTCCTTATCGTAGGAAAATCCCTCCGGTTTAAGTGTCAGAATTATTTCGCAGGAAATCGTGACAATGAAGACACAATCGCGTCACGCCGTGAAAGGGACACCAGGTCGACAGCTCCCCATTATGGCGAGGGATATGATTAACGATCACAAAATGCTACCGATCCCCAAAAATGTTGGGCAGGTTTTCATCTCTTCATTCGAACAAGATCTGGTAAGCGATTAACGGAAAATACATCAAATAATCTTGTAATTGTTGCTGTGTGAATTGTCCGGCAATATTTTTTTTTTAATTTATTTTAATTACCCTTATTCACGTGCTGGGACACAGGGACTTATCCCTGTAGCTTTAACTGCTTACATTATACATACAGAATGTTGAAACTTTTTAATTGTTATTTGATTCAATCTTCAGGAATAATAGGAACGTATCATCGATTTTACATGAAATGTTTTCAATAATGGACTCATCTCAAACTCAATTTAAAGTTTAATGAAAAACTTTTCCTGAATTCTGTTTTATTCTCTGTGTGTCATCGAATATTTAAGGAGTTGGATGGGATTTTAACTAATAAAGAAAAAGAAGAGTGAAATAATAATTCAGTAGTAAATAAAATATGATGTTACGACAAATCATATACTCAAAAATTTTAAAATCGTATTTTATGAAAACGATTTGATGATAATGATGTATTCGTACTTTATGATAAAGATTTGATTATAATGATGTTATACGCTGGTGCAACTCTTGTCTTGATTTAATACTTTATACGTAACATTTAAAAATGAAATAGAGAAAGAAAACAGAAATTGTCAAATGAGTTTCTTTAAGAGGCCTATTACGTGAAATCGCGAAATTGTTCGGTTTTCTCGTCCTAATTCTATGGTTTGCGTTAGTTGTTTGATATTACAATTACATCTTTATAATAGTTCGTTTTCTCCTCTACAAAAGTAGTAAGAAACATTTTAGATAACTTGTTTATATATTGAGTAATAATCATTCTCCGGATACATGTTTCGTAAAAAACGATCGAAGACCTGTTTTCTCAGCTCTAATTTGTAGATTCTAATGAATATGGGCGATAAAACTATTTTTTATTATGTTACGTATATCCTATTCTTCATTTAGAGTAGAGTACATTTTCGTTAAATGCTTTTATTCTAAAGATATACCGAATTTAATATCGACCGAAAATGCTTCGAAACAAACCTCAATAACTCCGAAGTTCTAAATCAATGGGACGTCATATTTATATCAAAATATTTATCAACATTTGCTTAAACTATGATATTAATTTTAATTTGTAGAACGGTTTTGGTAATTTTTTATGAATAAAATAAAACTACCATAATTTAGTAGTTTTTTCATTCAGCCGGCTTTTTCCATTTAGTACCGCGCGAGCGCTTGTCGAGGTCGGACCTATGTCGGTTGTTCTTGAATAAAATATAGAAATATTTCGTAAAATGTCAGTGTGTGGGACTGTCAATTGCTGTAAAAACGCTGTTAGTGTGCGTGTATGTGTTATTGCGATACTACGACCGACATAAGTTGATCCGTTGATAACGGTTGCTGGCCTAAGAATTGTACCAAATGTTGCTGGCCTAAGAATTGTACCACATCATTGTCATCTTGTTTTACCTTATTTATTTGGAGGTTATGCTGTAGGATGTGGATTGCATATCTAAAGTTATCTATCCTAATTAAAAAACAACAAGGCAACTTTTTTTGGTGAAACCGTCCAACGACTAAATGTAATTATGCCTATGATTTTTTTAGATTATGACTAACTTGCCGACCCGCCGACAGCTGCGCTTGCGTTTTTACGTTATTTACTAGTTTATGTTTTATAGCCTTTTTCGATCATTTTACTATCCAATACTGAAATCATATTTTAAATCGGACCCGCGGTTCTTGAGTAGCACGTTCAAACAAATAAACAAGCAATCTCCTCAGCTTGATAATTGTAGTATAGATTTCCATAATATTTATTACAAAGAAAATATTCCGTAATTTTTTGTTCTTATTTTTACCGAGTATCCAATATGTAAACAATAAATAATGTACCTTTCTAATAAATATATTATTTATTGTAAACATTAAATAATTGTACCTTTCTAATAAATACAGGGCGTCCCAAAGTTATGGGCCATGGAGGGGAAGTACCTTAAATATCGTAGATAGTGAATTTTGCTCAAAGAAAACTTCATTTTATTTTTAAAAGTTAGTAATTCTGGATTCATAGATTTTCTAAAAATTACTTGCTTTGTCTGGGAATCGAACCGACTTACATGTAGAAAAAAAACTCTATTTTTATGATACCAATCGAAAGAATAGCTAAAAAATAATAACTCTGCTTAAGTAACATAGTATTTTAAAAGAAAGGAACAACGTGAAATTAATTATTTTAATCAAATAAAAAACATGAAACATTTTTTTTGTAAATTAATTAATTAAATTACTTACTTTTTAAAATAAAATGAAGTCTTCTTTGAGCAAAATTCACTATCAACGATATATATGGTACTTCCCCTTCATGGCCCATAATTTTGGAACGCCCTGTATATAAAATAACACCCCTATTCACGTTCGCACTGCTGGGATAGGGACTTCTCTCTTGACGAGATAGATTAGGCCTTAATTCACCACGCTGGCCAAGTGCGGGTTGGTTTTTTTAATATAAAAATTAAATATTTTAAATAAGTTCGTAATAAAATAAAAATAAATAGTTTATCAAAATAAAAATATAATGGGAATTATTCAAGATGACATATGTAGATAAATGGATATTCTACATCTGTGTATGACATATGTAGATAAATGGATACCAATAAATATAAAAATAAATATAAAGTTCGAAACTACAAAAATAATACCTAAACATAATTAAAACCTTCATTAACGAAACTTTTATTTATTCAAACACAAATATACCATCTAACAAAACAAGCAACTTAAATATAGGTAATATAATTTATTTGTTTTGTTATAATTAGAATTTGTATTTAGTACGTTCAATTTAGACTTTCGAACTTACATAAAGTCCCAACATTCGACAAAAAAAAAACATTTAATTACAAACCTACACACCAAATTTCAGAAGAATCGGTTTAAAAATGAGCCCATAACATGAGATGAATGAGGACATTTAACTTCAATAAGACTATTTTCAGTTTTATTCTTATATATATAACTATTAATCATGAATGTTTTAATTTAAAATTATGTACCTACTTAATTGATTTCAAATAATCAATCAGATTTAAAATAAATATTGATATTATTAAGATAAAACATAATTGATTCAAATATTGAAATAAAAATATCCACCATTTTGAATTTAGGAAAATATATTAAACACCTATCAATTAAATAAAAACATTAATATAATAATTATTTCGGAATGAAACTGAAAAAAAATCCACTCAATAAAATGGAATTTATTCGATGCCATTTTCTACAGATCTAAAATAATTATTAGTATATTTGTATGTTTTAGATCGACGAAGTATCAAGATCATTTAGTATTTTTCATAGAATTCGCGTGACGCGCCGGTCACGTGGTGCATAAAATATCCAATTTCGCAAAACTTCGTAAAGTCACAAGGCTCTTAAGGTTAAACAATATATGTATAATTTTGTTATCTTTCTCCAAAAAGCAAGAATATTAGTTACCTTGCCAACAGCCTTGCTTCTGGTGGAGACGCGAACTCCGTCGATCGAGACGTCGACAGTTACCTTGCGTTTCTTCACGCCCCTCGCTTTGAACTCGTACTGAAAGAAAATTTCAAGTCACACTTCTATCCTTTTACAAGAGGTACATTAGGTACGATTCTGTTGAAAGGGATTATGCAAACGCTCGATCAATTGATCAGACCTATTGAAAGCGTTCTGTAAGTTGAGCTTCGTGGCACAAAATGGGAATATTTTTTGTTTGTTTTAGCCGTATGCCGTAGGTATGCCTTAATGGACATAATTAAAAATTTTGCACAGAATGACAGCGTAGGTAGGTACATAATAGTAAGCAAGTTTTTATTGTATTTTTTCATTTGTTTGGCTGTAATTTGAATTTGCATAAAGTAACAAAATTTCTTAAAAGTCAGATGTTTTAAAATTTATTTAAAATCCGACTTATCTGTATTAGATTTATTAAAGTAAACTTTTTAATAAAGTTAATTTGCTTGTTTCATTAGAATTGATTTATGAGTAAGGTCAACTCAAAGTTTTAGGAATATAAAAATCGGTGTGCCTAGCTGAAACCAAATTGAGGACCTTCGAAGGACGGACATTAAAGCAGTCCTTAATACTTCAGTTATAAAAAGTAAGTGAAATGGAAAAGAACATCTTATGAGGAAATAAAAGAGCATTTATACTGTAGTCGTATAAATGTTAACGGTCAATTATGTGAAGGAGCTTACATGGGTGGGACTGACGCCACCCTGTTTGGTATTTCAACCGTAAACACACGTTTTCCAGGCGGATCTAGCTGCGCCATAGAGATCGTCAGGAGTCAGGTCGAGGAAGGTTTAAAGGAGTTTTTTTGTTTGATGGTTTCCCTTTGACTCCGTGACTCGTATATTCCCCTAACAATTTATATGTAGGTGCATAACATACATCTCGTATTTGCTCAGTACCCAGCATCGCGATTGCCTCGAGCGCTTTCAACAATTTGGGTCAATATAGTGTAATTTATTTATATAATAAAATTTTACGTGAAACATAACCCATTTGTTTATCAAATTATTATAAAGTTTAACAGTTTATATCAATAATTTATTAATAAATATAATTTTGTTTAACACTATAAATCATTTTTACGTTAGAAAGCTTAATTACTAAGTCTTTTTTCGGGAATATAATTATTTCCGTTAATTAAATAAAAAAATAAGTTGAGATTAAGCTTTTTTTCTAATTTTTTCCATACAATATGGGAGATTTTAGGATGAATTTAATATTCTGAAAAATATTTGAGAAGCTCTATTTTATCTAACGCCGATGCCGCAGGGTATTATTTACAGAATATACTTTTGTATTCGTAAGTAACGATTCTGGTAATCGGTTTTACTGAATGGCCTATTTGGGAAGCGAACCATGCCAGTTATTGCTTATTTTATGAGAAACGTTGACGGCAGCAAAAATCTGGTGATTACTTGGCTGTACTTTCAAGATTTCGATCCTGAATTAGACCTTATTATAACAGTATATCATGTTATTCTGCCTAAAATATTTCTCGCAAATAATTAACAGAACATTATTGTTTAAGTGGTTAGTATAATTTTCGCCAATATCTCAAGCGCTATACCCACTTTATACAGGAACATTGAATGATGTTTGACCCATAAATTAATTCTAAGTAATTGTAAATATTGGGACTCATTTTAATAATTTTGCCAGGTAATCTTTTAAATTTGTTTTAGCTATAGGTAGGAACTATAATGGTTGAAATATTTTAAGGGCTCGGCACTCCTAAAAACTTTCAGCGTAGCCAATATTGTTCTACAAACTTGAACAAACGGATGATTGATACATTCTGTCACAATCTGGATTTCACGTCCAATTTTATGACGAATTTGGGGTATCAAACTGTTCCCGCTCAAGCTCTCAAAATATTAAATTTTGTTTTAGGTACTTTCCGTATAATTCGAGAGACGAGAGAATTTTTCATATTTGTAATCAGCTTTTGGGAACATTGTGAGAAGAAATATCTAACGGTTTATGGAAATGTGATTGGCACAATTGGATTCAAAGTATCGTTATATCAAGAAACTTGGTATGTATAGACTTGCAAATATCTGAGGTGAAGTTCGAGGGGAGGCTTTCAAGTCCATTTGTCAGTAATACATTTCGCCAAAGATCTTTTAGATTCATGAATAAATATTTTCTTGATGTATTTTTGCATGGTGCGGGTAAAATTAATTTTTTTTGTAATTACATAATTATTAATTACTTATAGTGGGTCACCGACATAGCCACGCGGATAGTTCTTTGAAGTGGCAATGGGCAGGCCACATGGCGAGAATAACAGATAGCCAATGGGACAGGGGATGGAAAGTTTTTCGAGTGGAGATCATGGATCGGCAAACGCAGAGTCGGACGTCTACCAACGTCTACCAACGTGGACGTCCGATATATTTTTTTTATGAAGAAAAATATTATACAATCTCATGAATTACCGTAGTGAAACATCACGATAACAATAGTAAAATTTCTGTAAAGCCCTAACAAGAAGTTTCGCCCTTTCCAAAGCATCACCGAATTTTGCATCCCATTCATAAGTTGCTTGTTGTTAAGAGGCCCATTTTTATGATAATGGCGTAAAAGCTAGCGTTGTCATTTTTTCCTTTGTCTGAAAAATGTTTAGCAAAAATAATTGTGGATTTCGTAGGGAACGAGGCCGCTCGGCCGGAAAATTGGCGTAATAATCTTCTATCTAGGCATTTATAATTCGTATTATCAGTCTCTGTTTTATCTAAAGTTTGTTTTGAAAAGGGTAAGGTGCTTAGCGCTATCTAGAATATAGGTATCAACGCTTCAGAGCCGTGATATTAGAAAAATAAAACGCTATCTGATAGATGGCTACAGATAATAAATATTAAAATGTTGGATGTAAAATTCGAATATTACGTACGTGACGGTTTTGTATATTTTCGAATTAGAAAGGGAAAAACCGAATCCAACTAAAAACTGCAAACTTTGTAGTTGGACCAGTTTAGGCAAATAATTAACCGTCATCATCAAATGAACAAAAATTTCATCCAACATGATTATTTATATTATTATACATAGAATACAAACAGAACATCTGGTGGAACATATTTGCATCGTACAAATTTTGTCCCGAGGCAGGAATGGAACCCGCAACCTCTTACGTAGCAGGCAGATCTTTACCCGCTGCGCTACAGAGGTTCGTCGAGATATACTCGTATTATATAAGGTAAATAATATAAAATACTCACGCGAACTCGACGCATGGCCGCCACAATCTCCACCCGGCTCGTAGGTCTCGGCACATCCATCGTACCGATGTACTGAAACAGACGAGCAGACAATAAACAAACAAACAGAGCGAGAGCTTTTTAATTACATATTGATTGATGTTCCTTTGGCGACATTGTTTAGGAATTGCAATCAATTTTGTTCGTTTGGATAGGCGAGGTGCGGGTTTAGGGGATTTCTGAATCACGCTGCTTGTTTATGTTTTACTAGCTTTCCGCCCCGCGGATTTGCCTGCGTTCTACACTTTATATTAACTCCAAAGTAACTCCACTTAAAAATCACGTCAATCCCGTCACGTTACTCCAATTACATTTGAGTCATTTTACAATGCCTTTCTACCTCATGTTAATGACTCGATCTTATACTACATTATATTATAGTCAACATTTCTTCGCACTACACTCTATAATTATAATATTTAGATATTAGTAAATATTGTTTTTTTTTGTATTTTTAGATAATAATTAATTAGTTAAATATTTGAATAATCCTATTGTAATTCGTATTACAATTATATCCAAAAGTGAATGAGAAAAAGCATAACGACTACATTCCGCGCCACACATCATTATTATTGGATTGGCGCTGCGAACCTGAATGTTCTGACACGGATTCCTTTTAAGATGCAGATTTATGCAGACGACCTCAAACTACTAGTTACATATAGGTAAGATTTAAAGCTTTGTGTTATTTATTTCTATAAAATCCTAAATAACACATGGACAAGAAACTACCAACCTACGATAAAAAATTATCTGGGATACATTTCAGAAAATACAAGCGTCTACCGCTTGTATTTTCTGAAATGTAGCCAAACTCAATTTACTCATACGAAAAACCTACGAAAAACGAAAATCAACAAACACGAATAAATAGGTTATATTCTTATCTTTATAAATACCATTGATAACTCTCTTTTAAAATATTTTTCTTCATAAAACTATAAAATAAGTAAAACGGGGTACTTCACCAGTAAATTATATTAGATATTTTTTGAAAACAAACACAGTTTATTGAAAACTCGAACAAACCACTTTCGGCGACTTATTACTTAACATTGAGAATCCGGAGTTTATTGAAAGCCTAACCTTTTTTCAGGGCTAATAAATTTAGAATTACAAGTAAACCCTCGAGTTAATTCCTCACAGTCACCAAGGGTTCTAGAAGTAGGGTATCGCTTAAATCTTTCTTCATATTGCTTTCACATCACGTACAAGAACACCCGCGTGCCACAAGCATCATAATCAGATTATTATCAATGTCAAAGACCCAGAGCAATATATTTAAAGGAGGAAGACATTATTTAATATTCTATGCGCAAATTATACGGATATTTTTTTTCGATAATCTATACATGTTAGTTACAAAGTTAGTTTTAATTTGTTATTTATAACTTTGAAAAAGCTGAACTGATTTGGCTGAAAATTGGCGGTAGCTTTGAACCAGAAGAAGGACATTGGATACCTATTTACAGGAGGAAAATATTTATTTTGCGAGAAATTGTTATAAATAGCAGGGAAAGCCGAGGGCGGAAAGCTATTTATTATTTATTTATTTATTTTTTTGAAGCTAGTATTTTATAAAATGTTACATGCAGTTCTTACAAGAATTACTTTGTATGGTATTGATGTAAATATATGAATTACTTTTTTCACATAACACAATAAAAATTCATATTTTATAAAGTTAAGGCCAATTTAAATGAATAAATTCATAATAATAGTTAATTAGGAAAGAAATCTTGTTATCAAAAATCTATATCTTTTTTAATTATTAAAGCTTTCAAGCTTAAATAATTAAAATATGAACGGAGTTCGGTAGAATTTGAGTCATTAATAACGCTTTTACGAAACACATAAAATATTTAAGGGTGTTACACGATTACCCTCCATAATTAATCAAAAGTGGGATCAAAGCCTTAACTGCAATTAAAATTTATGTACCTATTTCCTTACAAATGCTTTATTTAGTGTCTTTTTGTATGTAAATAAATAAATTATATACATATCTGTTTAAAAGGTAGTAATAAATATTAAAAGTACCTGGAAAAAATATTTGTTTGTTTTAGGAATGATACCTAATACTATATTGACCATTATTTCACTGTTTTTCAATTTTAGTTTGACACCTACCTATTTATTTCCCGATGTGTCGATTCTAACATCCTCTACCAAAAATTTAATAAATATTATCGTTCAAAATGTAATAAAAAAAATAAACTACTAAATAATATTAATATTAATAATATTAATATTATTAATAAACTACTTGGTAGATCTCGTTCAAACCAATTTTCGTTGGTAGATTTAGTGGTACTGTACATTAAATATTCATTTTAGTTTTATCATTTTCGTATTTTTGAAGTTGGAAGTTAGTGTACCTACCCCCCACACTCATTTTTCCTTCACAGAGTCTCTCGTGCGAATCATTTAGTTTAGAAATAAATGCTGTTGGAAACTTCAATATGATTTTTAAAGACCTTTTCATAGATATATAGTTTTCTTTATATGGATTTTTTAAATATTTTATTTAAAATCTTAGTGCGGTTCACACACTACATCTACGTAACAATTTGAACAGTTTAGCTTTTATAGTTTCGAAGTAAAATGGCTGTGACATACGGACGGACGGACAGACGGACGGATGGACAGACATGACGAATCTATAAAGGTTCCGTTTTTGCCATTTGGCTATGGGACCCTAAAAATAAGTTATTATGACTGGTTGGTAATAATCTATTGTGACCTCGTTTTCGATACATTTTGGAAATGGGGGACTCTTTGATCAAACCATAGGTTTTGTAGGACAAATATTTTTTCATATAATTTAGATCATTATCTTACGATATAACTAAAAAACAACCGGTTACTTATCAATTTTTTTGGATCATCAAATCGACATATTTAATCCTCGATATCTCTGTTAGCTACCACAATCAAAAGTTGAGTATAGGATATTTTTGGGCGTCTCATTAAAATTAAGCTACTCACGAAAAATTAGCTTGTTAGTAATCACTTGATTCCAATGTACTACGGATCCCGGACTATAACTATCATTTAGCTTCAGAAATTGGCAAAGCCGCCAAATTTTTGAACTAGAACTGTTTGGTTCTTCGACCACAAATTACGGGTCAGAATTCATTCTGCAATTACCAGATCTTCGACGTGGCCGTTTATTGAATTTGGCACCGCCCCCGATCCTTGTCAATTTTGTTTTCAATTGGATCGTCTCATTTTATGTTTCCGATCTATTCTTAGCCCTTCACACAATAGGTAGGTAAATCATTGCCAGAGTCCATCAGAGTTTTCCAGTTTTCTTTTCAACTGACATTGACAACAATTGATTATTACGGTCGCCTGAATCTGAATTAATAAGTTTTAGTATTGTATTGTGTAACTGGTGTCCAAATCTGAACAAAGTTTGTGGTGAACAAAGAAGCACTCATTACCACTAAATCGCGTTACCCTACTTGTAACAAGGTGTGAATGTCCAAACTTGGCAAATCTGAAGTTGAACACAATGAGCAGGTATTGTAATTGGGGGCGTCGGTGTTCCCTTCGTTTGAATGTTCTCATTAATCTATGCTAATTATTTAAATGGGCGCCATTTGTCTTTTTGCTTTCCATTTCTTTGTATTTCAGTTGGAGGGCTGGAAAGAAATTTGATGGAGGAATGATGCAAAAATGCGAAATCTTAATTATAATTAGAATTAATTGATACTTACCAAATTAAGAAGTCTTGCAAAGAAAAAATAATAATATAATCTGTCAGAATTTTGCTTGTAAAATGATAGCTTTGTTCCTAATTGTACAGAAAAAGTACAAAGAGTACCTAGGTACAGAAACTACAGGAGTTAAAATACATTTGCCATTTACATCACGTCCTCTTAAATAAGCAGTACAAAAGAGGAATTCTCTCGGCTCCTTGTATAAACTGTAGCAATGAAATCCAACTCGACATTGCTAGCAGAACTACACCAGGCGCTCGAGTCCCAAGCACGTTTCGTTCTTATACCAAGGACCACATTGGAATAGTGCTTTTCTAAATTTAGAATCCAATTCTAATACACTGTTTTTTCTAAAAAGATCCATATGTGATGAAGACGAGAAAAATATAAAGTAATGCATATAATAAATTTTGCTGAACAATTCACGCAGCAACATCTAGCCTCGTAGTAAGCTCGAAGCTTGTACGTACTTTACCTACAAGTTATCAAGTAATAAAACATAATACTGCCTTAAGTTACAGAATGATGATAATTTTAAGAAGTATATTTACGAGAAATGACCCGTGGGTCCTTTTTTCACCTTCTAAACCATCCCTGGACGAATATTTCAAGACTAATATTACCCAAAAATAACAACTAACGAACATAAATTAATTTATATAATTATAAAATATTGTAATATAACACAAATAATATGTTAACTTATCTTAATAACTATTAAATAAATAATAAATAAAATAATTTAATAAAAATAACCGGTTGTGAGACTCTCCTATCTCTTTTTCTTTTTACTCTACATCGCAACTCATGGTATAATTAAGAACATGAATATAATTTAGATAGTTAATGTATTTCTTATTAATCTCTGAAGTTTTCTATTCGGGTCGCATAATATAAATCTACAACCCAATAAATTCCTTCAGAAACCAAACATAAATAGATGCTATTCGTTGTCATTCGAAGAATTTTGTAACAATTTCCCTACTTTCCGGAGGGTGAGGGAAGAAGTAGAAGGTCACATATGCATGTTTAAGTATATAGTAAATATTGTTGCTTTGGTCGCAATATTTGCTATAATTTTTAAGAACGCGCTTTTTTTAGCGCAGAGGGCGAAGTTCAGCAATCTCTTGTTACGGGTTTGATTCTCGGGACAAAGTAATTGCTCGATAGCGTAGTGGTTAGCGCAACCAGGGCTAAACTGGAAGGCGTGTGTTCAACTCCCACTCGAGGACCACACAGGCACAACTTTACATGTAAATACAATGATTTGAACTTTTTTTTTTGAACTTTTGAAAAATTTTAACTTAGAAAAAGACTGCAAGCAAAACTGCGGGAAAATACATCTGTCCGCGGGAAAATCTACTTTAACGTGTGTTAATTAACCACGCTGGACAAGAGCGGGTTGGTGAATTAGTATCTTGTTATTTTATGAATAAAATATTCATCACTCGAATAAAAACACAAAAATATGAAGCAATTACGAGTATATTCAGTGACAAATCCTATTTCAGAATGAATAAAATAACCATTTTTGCTAGCATTCATTTAAAACCAGCGGAGTTCTTTCACACGTTAGAGTTTAATGATGTAGCTTTCATATTAGATTTTAATGGTTGCTGGTTAGAGTGTCCATAAAGTTATCTTCCAGTGAAACACAATTTTAAATTTTCATTAATCTGCCCTGGCATTTTCAGCCTTGTGTATTAACACAAGTAGACACATCACACTGACAAAATATCTCATTTCTAATAATTAGTGTAAATTGGCTATCCTGCCAAGATAAATATTGTACTACATTTAACCTGAGACTGTGTGAACGCGACTTAGGGGATATTTTGATTAAAGCTTGTATAGACGATGGATTGAGTTTACAAGTGATTAACTCCATTTACTCTGGGTAGTCTGTCGCAAAGCTTTTGTTCCATGATCAAGAATTGCTTCGGTTTTCGGCAAACAAAGGGGTTGTGTTATCGACATTAATATTTTCGAACGAGTAAATAACCACCACTTGCATTAATGCGCAATTTTGATTAAATCTATCTGTATTAAATAATGTTAGATACTCCCACGTATCTACTCATAAATTAATTAGAAACAAAAATATTATTATAGCTTAGGTGGATGGACGATGGGGCCGAAAGTTTTCGAATGGATACCATAGATCGGAAAACGCAGCGTCGGACGTCCACCAACAAGGTGTACAATCTTGTGAAAGCGGTCGGTTCAGGCCCAAGGTAAAGGTAAAAGCCTATGTCAAACGTTTTCAGCTGGACATTCAATAGACGTCCAGCATGATTATAATTCTAGGATAACTTCAATTTATACAATACAAAACAAAAATATTTTTCAAATATTGTATCAAATGTTTCAAATAAAATACACATAACAGCAAGATGTCAGTGCTGATGATTAAAAAGTCAAAGATGATTAAGATTTCTTATTCTGAATTTGGGCGTAAATTCCAATTTAGAATTAGAAATCTCAGTCAGAACTAGCAATCCCAAGCGAATGCTAAATTTTAAACTCTACCTTACAGATAGTGTTCGGTTACGGACCACTATTATTTTAACTAACGATGCTCTGTTTGAATTTGCTTTATTCGGTACAAGGTTTTGAGAGAGCGGCTTCCTTATTGCAAGATTAGATATTATAGTCAGAGATATGCAATAAAACAAATTAATAATCAACAACTCAACTCACACATCAACTTGCGGTAAATAATACTGTAAAACAACAAAACAAACTGTTTTAGCAGTAATATTACAAATGTTTAATTTATTAATTTAGATAGTTTCAGTTTCATCATTAAAATAATTAATTAACTCGTTACCTTCATACTATTACATACTCATTACATTATCAAACATACAGGAATATTTTGAAAATATTTACGCACGAATCATTATTTGCTTAGTTTAGTAAACAGATTTAAAGTTTCAAAGCTATTGGTAACGTAACAGTTAGATCAACATGAACTTTCATTATTAGGGTTGGTAATGTTATGCTTCTATGGAGATAATAAGCAAAGTTATAAATGTAATAAGTATAACATTTAATGAGAATTCAGCTTAATTACTAACCGCAACACCGTTTGCTGTTACTGGCTGCAATAATCTAAAAACTAAAATGCTTCCCAAAACTGAAATAACGAGAATATGCGTATTCAAAGTATTATGTACTTTTTTCCAAATTGTGAACAATTTGTTAGGAAATGCTTTTCAGTGCCCAAGCTAGGCGGTGCCTCGCGGCCACACCGTGCTGTAGATACAAGAGTGTCGAGAGTGTGTCATGAAGGCTCATAGTGCCAATTGATATTTCAGCAACAGTTTAGTCACCAGAGTAAAATTACCAAGAACACTCATGGCGTTACCACGTTGAATGACAATAAATATAAATATTAAGCTTAGGTCACGTGCAATTTTTATTCTGTTCAACTTACTTTAAAACATTTGTTGTATTGACCGTCGATTGCCAAACTACTTACCTATTACTCGATATTGATGTACATAATATAAATAAATATTACTGGACAATTTTACACAGCGACATCTAGCCCCGTGGTAAGCTCGAAGCTTGTGTTACGGGTGCTAGATTTCTGAGATACTTAATATAATATACATACATATATAGATATTTTTATTATACATATATAACACCCAGACACCCGGAACAAGTATTTGCGGATCATACAAATTGTTGTTCCGAGGCGGGAATCGAACCCTCAGCAACCTCTTGCGTCGCAGGCGGACCTTCGCCCGCTGCGCCACAGAGGTGTATTATAGTTGGAGGATTCAGGCAAGTGGTCCCACGACAAGGCTGGGACTGCAGTCCCAGTCGCCTGATTAGTTTTTTCTTGTTTATTTCTTTGGGCGAGTGGGACCACTCGTAATTTTAACCACACATCTATTGTTTAAAGTACAGTTGGCATCATGTCTTATTGCAAAAAATAAAATACCAACATAATAATAGGAATTTAAAAATCAGTCTTCGCATCGATAAAATAGAACAAAATATTCACAAAATTGATATTATAGTTGTATGTACATGAATTTACTTTGCAATCAAGTTATATATTATTTTATATATATATCTAATACTAACTTGAAAAAGCATATTTCATTTGGTTGTCATGTTTTTTGTACATTAAATAAATGGATTCATGACATGACCTAATCTAAACGTATCAAAACCTCCAAAATACATATTGTTTCACAAAATTTGGACCGACCGTACCCACATACTAAAGGAAATTGTGCCAAAGACATGTAAGCTCTTGACATGCCTAACCAGCACTTTGTGGGAACAGCGGATTTCAGCAAAATCAGTCCCAGTAAACCGTTGTAATTAACAAGGCCCGAAAGCTGACGCCTCAAACGCCTATAATAACGTCACGGTGCTTCAGTAAGACAGCAAGTTACCTCGCTCACTGTAGAGGATTCTCGAGATGGTAGACTATCAGAAGAAAAAATTTGTTGTGATTCAATATTTCTATTAACTGTTTACGTTCCCACTGATGGGATACAGCGGTTTCTATTGAACAGAGAGTTCCACGCTGACCAAGTGCGGGTTGGTGAACATTACAAACATGTCCCTTAAACTTTTCAAAGTTCTCAGAACATTCCGCCCAGTCAATTTAAACACAAAAATGAGGGTGAAGTTACAGAAAGTCCCCATCGTTATATCTCAGAAACCGTGGCCTATTAAGAAAAAAGTATTGATACATTTTTATAGATAATTTTATGATCTACAATTTGTTCTCAGGTACTTTTATGATAAAACTTACAGTTTTGCTGAAAATCACGAAAATCTCATATTTTTTGCCTTTGACCTTGAATAACTTTTTTTCCTTAGTGGGGAATGATGGGGAACTTCCATGCATTGTTTATAATTATGTTTTGAACAATTTCACAGAAATTCAGCTTGTTGGGACTTTATGTAACACCGAATGTTTAAATTGACTGGGCTAAAGTAAGTGTTGAAAATTAAATAATAAATTTCTCGTATATAACGAGTAAAATAAAGTGCTTGATTGAAACCAGTTTCGTCGAAATAGACTAAAAGCTTTGATCGAAGGGGTTCGGAGACCTGGATACGTCGCCTACGTATGCTGTATATAGCTGAAGCTACATATAGCTGAAGAGTTCCATACAACTAAGACTAAAATTCGGAACCCTAAAAAGCGGGCAAAGCCGTGGGCACAGGTCAACCAGTTATAATTATTATCTATATAAATAAAAATGAATCGCCGTTCGTTAGTCTCGCTAAAACTCGAGAACGGCCGGGCCGATTGAGCTGGTTTTGGTCTTGAAATGTTTGTAGTAGCCCAGGGAAGGTTTAAAAGGTGAGAAAACTATAGTAAGCGGGCGAAGCCGCGGGCGGGTCAACTAGTAAGGAATAAACAAACTTTAATCGTATTTGGTTTAATTATTTAGATAATTCCCAACCCCGGATCTTTGACTGTGAGGGTAGCTCAGAAAGGCTGAAAGTGGTGTTCGTTCAGGTGATTATCAAACTCGCTGAAACATAATTGATTTATAAATAGGGACGAAGTATTCTGTATATTTTTATCCTCTATCTTCTGATGGAATTTTCTAATTGTTGACGACATACACATTATGGATTAGAATGCCACGCCGGCTTAGTTCGCGCGTAATGGACTTTTTTGAGGAGATTTATTTATTTTACTCGGTATAAAGTAGCCTATCATCTTATTTAACGAATGGTCTATCTAATGATAGAAATTTTGAATATCGAACAGGAAGTTACAGTAAGACCCCCCGCTAACTACAGACTTTCTATCGGCCGATAGTTTGGTCGGGTTGGGCTGTTAGAACATTTTTCGACCGATACCAAATCGTTTAGTATGCGGACTTGCATACATCTTCATACTGATTATAAGCCCGACTAAACTATCGGCCGATAGAAAGTCTGTAGTTAGCGGGGGGTCTAAGCGTTTTCAACCAAACAAATCCCTCCAGAATTAAAAAAAAACGTCAAAAGCCATCAGAATTTCTCTATCGCACAATTCGCACACATAGGAAGTAACACAATTTATTCTCAATTTCCAAGGAAATTATATAGAATCTCGAAGTATCAGTTTGAATTTCACGTAAAGGCATATTACCTGCGCCGAATAGCCCAGGGCCAGTGGGATTGTCTTGTGGAAATCACATCCTCGTAACCCTTAATCAAACATCTATTGGCTCTATGAGATCAAAGGTAAAATACTTACTATCATTCGACTTTGGCTATTACTTATTGCCTGTAGAAAGTATCTAAAAAGTATCAGTAGTAATAGTATATAAATCATTTGATATTTTGGGTACTCATTGTCGGAGACAACTAGCCTCCCCCCGCGCACCCCCGCACCGCAGTCGAATTTCAATATTTCTAAATATAAAGTTTTTAGATGAGAGAAGATTCGTGGATAGGCCGGGATCCGTAGTACATGGAAATCAAGTGATTACTAACAAGCTAATTTTTGGTGAGTAGCTTCGTTTCGATGAGACGACTAAAAATATCCTATACCCAAATCTCGATTGTGGTAGCTAACAGAGATATCAAGGATTAAAAAAATCAAGGATGTAAAACCGGGATAACGGACCACGAAATTTGTCGGACAATATGTCCGTTAGATTTTATATATATTAATTAAGTATACAACAAAAAATCAGCTGGTTAGTAATCATAGTAATCATTTAAATTGACCTCGTTTTCGATACATTTTCGAAATGGCGGACTCTTTGATCAAACCATAGGTTTTGTAGGACAAACATGTTTTTATATAATTTAGATGATTATCTTGAGATATAACATATTGTCCTACAAATTTCGTGGTCCGTTATCCCAGTTTTACATCCTTGATTTTTTTAATCCTTGATATCTCTGTTAGCTACCACAATCGAGAGTTGGGTATAGGATATCTTTGGACGTCTCATCGAAACGATGCTACTCACCAAAAATTAGCTTGTTAGTAATCACTTGATTTCCATGTACTACGGATCCCTGACTAGGATAGATTAGGGGAAGGATTTGCTCATCAACACAGGTTAATCTTAATGTTAATAAGATGGTATAGAAAATACAAGATTCCATCGTAACTTTTTTACGACTTCTGTGGTGCATCAGGCTGAGGTCCGCCTGCAATGCAGCAGGTCGCTGGTTCGATTCCCGATACGACAAAAAAAAACTATATGAAAATATTTCTTCTGAGTGTCTTGGGTGTTATAAATATAAATTTTCTATCTATGTATGTATATTATATTTAGTATATCAGAAATCAAGCATCGAGCTTCGAGCTTACCACGGGTTTAAATGTTGCAATGTGAATTTTTCACCAATATTTATTTATTTTTAACTCTTAGGTGGGAGTCGACTCTGTACCATCCAGTATTTATTAATTATCGCACGCCCGGTTGCTTCACGGAGAAGGATAGCATTATGTAGTAACCCGCTGGCAACTTACGTTACACAATACATTGCAGTTATTGAATAATTCATCTAAGGGATTACTGTATCTCAATCGAAGACACTAACACAACTTTTCTTAGTCTGACTGTACAAAACCTCCTATAGTTACTGAATTCTACAATAACTCTACAACGTTATAAACCGTCCTAAATGTCGCAAAATAATTTTAGAGCGACAATTGGGTCACCATTTTGCCATATACACTGTCCGAATTGTCGCCGAGACACGATAACATAGCCTAGCCTGCACTTTACGGAGTAGGTGAAAACTAGGTTTTCTTCTATTGCTCGAATGTAATCGCTTGGTTGGATAGCCACCCTTAACGGCTAAGATAGTTAGACCCAAGGCTTTTGTTACAAAAGCCTTGGGTATCAAAGTATCGTACCTCACCTCATTGTTATGTACAAAAGTTTTGTGTACATAACAATGAGATGCTTGAAAATGATCAAGCTCACATTTTCAAGCATCGTAACACGAAAGTGGCGAGAATGAAGGAAAATGAGCATAATTGCAAAATACCGTAATCGCTTGTGATGCTCTTATTAAAATTATTTTTTGTTAATATTATATTTTAATATATTTATTCATTAATTGCATACATTTTACAGTGTTAAGCTTAGGTGGTAGTTTTCTTAAGGGGTACCTTGTAAGGCCGCAGCAATTGTTCAATTTATATTAAAAAAAAGTTATACTGACGGAAAAAAATAATTAATGTAAGTTTATTGTAAATATTAATATATACATTAACTACAGCATTCTAATAAATATTTTTTAATTTTTTCTTTGATTGAATAAGTACACTTTTGCCTTTCCTACACGTTACAAAATAATTCATATTATTATTATTACTGAATTGTGTTGAAATGAATTATTTAAAAATAATTTAAAACAGCTCTTTATCTTATTATTTATTGCATAAATAAAAGTTATTTTGGTAACTTTGATGAACCCAACTAACGTTTGAAGAAACAAACAAAACAAATCCTACTTTCTCCCCTGGTTCAATCTTTCTGCGCTGAGGAAATTGGTTGTCATATCTTACAAGAGCTCACAAAAATAAAAGAGTCATATCTATAGGCTTCCTCTGTGACCTTTTATGGAATTAACGTTGTTAAGCTTTGTATTATTAAATAACATTTATTTTATCAAAAAAGTGGGTACATTGATTGTTCAGACATGTATCTTATCATAATGTGACATTTAAATTCTTTGAAATGTATGTCAATGTTTAATAGTTCTAAAATGTTATGGATCATGAAAAAAAGTGATGAGCATTTTAAAATATTTTTGTTGCTATTGGAAGAAATAAAATGTAAAATAGATATCAAACACTGTTCTAAATCACGGTTAAATATTCCCTTGGGGTTGAGCTTAGACTGAAATAAATTATGTTACATAATTCAGTAGAATTCCAATTCAGATAGCTATAATTTCAGTGACGTATTTTAAATTTAGAATTGGTTTTGAATCGTGACTTGCGAATAAATAACACTTGAATGCAAAGTTTGGAAGATATACTTAATAGTTACATTTTACATAATTTTTTTATGAAGTCAGCTCAGGCGACAGCTCAGGAGCAAAACTTTCACAGAACTAGTAACATCCGAAATGACATTAAAACTTAGGATTCGCTTTGCAACATAACTGGATAAATGCTAATTCTTCGCAAAGCATTTCAGAATATTACTGCGCAATGAAAGTTTTTACATACATTATCATCTAGGTATGCCGTTGAAAAGCGCTCAGCAAACAAATCGACATAAGTCACTGATCAGAGACGTCTACAATACAGGCTGAGTTTAAGTTACTTGTATATTTTGATTGATTTGGTTTACCTATGTAAACAAATCTAAAAGTCTAGACGTCTTACTGTACTATGTCTTTTGTTGTTCTGTCAATGTTCAGAGGTCTATTATTTAGGAAACTCAGATAAATATACTGAGCATAATCTCTTTCTCTGTATAATATTTTATACACAGCATATTGTCGCCAGCTTGTAAAAATTCAAGAAAAAAATTCGATATTATCTATATACTTAACAAAAGTCTTTCTCGTGACGAGACTACGCACAGCCCAAAACCACTTGTTTTACTTAGAAACTTACAAGTTTTTTTACTGTAAAAAAATGAGCAATAAAATATTATTTTAACTACGCCAAACAAAGTTTTCTATAGCTTCTATAGATGAACCTATCTTCGAGCCTGCTAATAAAACTACTTTAAGAAAGCGAAAAGAAGACGTTACAATAATAAAGAATGTTCATCAATTTATGACATGAACCGCCCTTAGTGCAAAATACATTATATTTTTCTTATTATTTATCAAATTTGTTCTACTCTAATAGTTTTCCTATAACTCGCTATACAATATTTATATCCCGTGAATCAAGTCGTCAACACAATATTGTAAAGCTTTGAATGTCTTGTGATTTGTAAATGATTTACGAAAAAATCGTGGACTATGGTAACATTCCACTTTCATATTATAAAACCTTGTTATGTGAATCGAATTTTCAATCACGACAATTAGGAATGTTAATTAAGTGCTGTTAATGAATTTTGTTAATTAATGTTGTGGTGTTTCTAATGAGTCATTTACCTTGCCACACAGTTACACGTTGAATATTTTTGTTATTTAAACACACATAAATAAAACTTTTCGTACGATGTGTTATTCCAGTCGTGTTATCACTATTATTTTACGTTCCCACTGCTCACATTTCTTTGAAACTTTGAAAGCATATATCAAAGATTTAAAGAAATTTGTTTCTAATATGGCTTTGAAAGCTAAGTAACTTGAAGTGTTTGCCTAAACGCCGCCACTCGTGGTACAAGAACTCTGACGCGTAAACGGATTACAAGGGACCTTAAGCCCCTTGTTAAAATCAAAGTCTTGACTGCTTACCTAATGGCTACCAAAGATGAGTTGAGAACTATACGTCAATATAAGAAATACTGCTTAAAACAAACGATATATCGGAAAATATACTGTATATATATCTTAATATAGGTACCACAACTTAAAAAACTGAAAACTAACAAAATTTTCTTATTGAATATCCCAATTTCATGAATATTCAAAAATGGAAACGCAAAATATTTTTTGGTTGCTTAAATACGAGGTTTAATAGAGTTGACCAAAGTTTGGAAGTAGTCATTTACAAAGACGAAATATTAATAATTTATTTAATTATAAGTTTATCTGACGTGCAGATCATTTTGTTTCTTAATAACTTATTTAGTTATAAGTTTTTCTGACGTGTCCATATAAATCGTTGTGTTTCTATGGAAATAAAGTTCTTGACTTTGAATAATATCTACTTTTATACCGGTGTAGAAAGGAACCTAGAATATTACCAAAAACAGAGGCAAAGTCCAACCAAACCACTCCTAATATCTGGAAGACCTTGTTTAACCTTTAACAACTAATTACCAAAACTAAGCGCAAACAAGTAGAATAGTAATAAGTTTTCAGACAGACAACAAGCCAAGAATTTAATAATGAACAAGCGATATGACTGATGGGTTGACTTTGATAAATAACCAACATTCTTCTCTTGAAGATAACGGCAATATATATAATACTGAAATTGCTTGTAACTATGATATACAATACATACTCGTATTATATGTTTGACAAGATTGGATTTTGTTATACATATTTAAGTTTATGTGTATGTTTGAAAAGAGAAGACGCAAAAATTCAAACACAGAATGAATGAACACATCAAAATGACACGATTTAATTTTCTGCCTCATTTATGACGTTTCTCATTCAATTATATCTAACAAACCTTGCTTATAAATGCTTATAGACCAGGGTTTTTAATTTTTTACAAGGAAAAAAATAGTAGTAGAATGAAACCCATTAGAAAAGGAGGGGAATATGATAAAAATGAAAGGAAAAATAAATTACGGTCGATCTGAGTTCGGGAAGTGGGAGGGGGTGGGCTTTTAAGGGGAGAAAATGGTTTATCTCGATTTCCGGTAAAACTACAAGTCCTATGAAAAAAAGTGCAATAGCAAAGTTGTAGGTAATAAAACGATCTACAACTTTTAATTCACAACTTTTTTACAAAACCTCAAAATGTATGTGAAAAATTCAAATAACTAAGTTTTTGGTTTTTTATTTCTATCTGTTTCAAAAACATTTTATTTTCCACGAAATTTGGTATAAACTTACCTATTTATGTCTCAAATACACTGTGATTTATTTTATTGAAAATATTATTGTTTTCACCTTATTTTGACTTAATTTTCAAAAATTTAGACTAATTTTCAATCGAAAATTCACGTGTCAAAATATTAGCTTTTTTATAAAAGTTGGTGTGCTTTTTGTTCATTAAAATCTCTATTTTCTGATGGTTAAAAAAATATATACATTACCATAGTAAATTTTCTCAGAAAATGCATAAAACCGAAACAAAAATTTGTATCATTAGGAACAATTGCATCCTAAAAATGTGATTTTGTCTTTTCAGACTATATAATTATAATAATAATATAATAATCTGTTTGTATAATGTGCAATAAGTCGGATTATAAGCAATTATATGAAATAAAAATTGCAACAATCACATTTTTATGATGCAATTGTACATAATGATACAAATTTTGTTTCGGTGTTTTGCATTCTCTGAGAAAATTTACTATAGTAATGTATATATTTTTTTTAACCATCAAAAAATAGAGATTTTTATGAACTAAAAGCACACCGATTTTTATAAAAAAGCTAATATTTTGACACGTGAATTTTCGATTGAAAAATAGTCTATTTTTTATTAAATTAAGTCAAAATAAGGTGAAAACAATAATATTTTCAATCAAGTAAATCACAGTGTATTAAGGACATAAATAGGCAAGTTTTCACCAAATTTCGTAGAAAAATAATTATTTTTGAAAAAGATAAATAAAAAAAACGAAAAACTTGGTTATTTTAATATTTCACATAAGTTTTGAGGTTATGTAAAAAACTTGTGAATTAAAAGTTGTAGATCTTTTTATTACCTACAACTTTGCCATATAACTTTTTTTCATAGGTCTTGTAGTTTCACCGCAAATCGAGATAAACCATTTTCTCCCCTTAAAAGCCCACCCCCTCCCACTTCCCGAACTCAGATCGACCGTAATTTATTTTTCCTTTCATTTTTATCATATTCCCCTCCTTTTCTAATGGGTTTCATTCTACTACTACAATTTTTTTCTTTATTTGACCATTTTTGAAGCTAACTGCACTGGTCTATTAGTCAAGTTGACGTTCATAAATCCAACACCAAATGAGTTAGTTATTAAATAGTGAATGCTTAATTGGTGAGGTAAGGGAAACTATAAGTCTGAGGATGCCGTAATTTTATTTTATTATTTATTTAATTTATTGGAGAATCTTTAAAATCGGGTAAAGACACGCTCCAAACCAATTGTCTTAAATCAACTTATCGCTTAATAACTCATATAAAACTCAAAGAAGATCTATTTAATATCTGTGATACTAGAATTACGATACCAAATACAAATACAAATACAAAATGTTTTATTTTCAAAAAAGGTTTACAAGTTGGTTACCATCATCCAATTGCTATAATTTAGATTTAGGGACTGAATCATGTAAATATCATTAACTATTCGTGCGAATTGCCAATAAAGCAAACGTTCGTTAAGCTCGTTAAATAAATAATCAGAATCGGTATAATATATCTAATTATTACGGATTACGGTTTAAATTATTATCTATACCAATATGATAAGGAGGTGTGAGGTTGTAATCTCTGGATCTACTGTACTAATTTTGTAATTTCTTTAAAAATTGATCATTTTTTTCTGTGTTCGGTTTTGGCCACGTTATAATAGATTTTTTCACTAAAAAGTCGATTATTATTTTTTAATTAAGAAACAAAGTACCAATTTTCATCTGAATCAGGACTTTTATTTTGTTGAGAAATATCAACAAACATCTAAACTACCTAACATAAATTTTTCGTCTTCTTGTGTATAGTATAAGATACAGATCATACTCTTTTGAGTAGTTCACGTCTCCTATTAACGAGCAAGCTTCGAAGTTTGAAAAATACTTACTAGTATATAGTGCTATCTTTAAATAAGGTAAACAAAATGTTCCTTAACCGCCTCCAACGTATTTGAATGAAAGTAATAAATGGTCGCGGCGTTAGATAGCTTCAGGAGGATTGGATTTTGAATGGAAGTGACAGGATGATGAAGAGTTCAGATCCCTTCAGCCACACACATACACATGTTACGTACACATACATAGTCGTGGCTTTTAAAGCTTATACTATCAGAGGAAATCTTAAGCAAGCAAGTCTGTTCGGCTTTTAGTAAATACATAGTGTAAATGCTATTATAATATTCTATTTTTGTAAATTCATTCATTTCGTTTTGTGAAAACTTTACAAATTAATTATTGAAAGTATATAAAGCGAGGTTCAGAGCTCTCCGTGTTCGTATTCTCCAAATTAACCAAAATGAAATGTAAGCGCTATCTTTCCCAGTCATATTCAAAAAAAGAAATATATTAAACAAAACTTGATTCAATACAAAGATGGCTAATGTTCAAAGTTTGCTAAACTTTTTACGACAGCAATGGGAGCCCACAAGTCGTTTATTATAGTCAAATAAATCTCTAAAGCCCGGACGTCCTATTTGTTTTAATGAAGATATGAACACCAAAGAAGCTTAGAACGTAGGAGTAGCGGTAGTGAATAGGGTTTCAATTCAGGCTGCCTTTATGCCCCTTTAACCACTAAGCCTACTCTATCATTCCTTTACAGTCCTACGAGTTTAAATTCGGAAATTCAAATAAGGAATTTATACTGATTGAAATGATCTAAAGAACATACTGCGGTGGTTCTCTGATATGTTGTAGAAAACTACTTTAGTCTAGTATTATTTTTTAATATAGGTCCCTGCCCTAAATTAAGCACAATTTGGCAGTGTCAATTGTTCTATAAAACAAAATTATAAAGTTTTTACGTGTGTGGTCTAGACGCCATTTTGGCAACCCTCAAAGCAAACTTTTTGAAAGATATACATAAGTACCTACAATCATTGATTACCACTCACGGTTGAATTTTATCAGCCAAATACCAGCAAGCATTATTATAAGCATTATTCGCAAAACCAAATAACCTTAAATCTAGGCAGAACAGAACTGAGATTCCGTATGCCACGAAGGCGTACCTTTATTTACCTATTTGGAGAACTGACTTCTCGAAATTAGCATAAAATTCATTTAGACAGAATCTGGCTGAGTTACAGCGAAGATTAAAGTAAGTTTTACCAATGGTTGGCTCAAGTTTGCTGGCTATAAGCCAGTGGAAAATTGGAGGAAAATAATATTCGCTTTGTTACAAACACTCATATAAGGGAAAGTGGAAATCGTTAATATCCAAAAGTTGCACGGTTTATTTGGCATACATACGTTATTGTTTAATTTTGTATTATACAGTCTTAGAATCTTAATTATTTCCTAAGTATTCATAGATTACCAGTGAAATTTAATTTGCAAATTCAAACGATTTGTAGTTTATAAATATTTTTATTTTATTATCAAACAAAATCCACACGAACAATTTTATAAAATAATATAAACTGTTGATTTAGTACAGCCCCTCAATTAGGCAAGAGATCTCAAAAGGAGTGACCAAAATTACATACATATTTTAATATTAAAGTTTCAAAGCGTTTGATGTCCATCACACTATAGACCATTTGTTGTAATACAAACTTTTAACAGCTAATAAATAATCTTGGTTATATTAACCTCTAACACCAATCAAAAGATCTCTATTCTAATTCCAGTAGAGTTATATAACCTATTTTACCACTTGTCGGAAATATATCAAGGCTTATCGGTTCTGAGCATGCAGGGATTATTCCCATAAAACAACACAAACAAAGTTATGAGGTAGGTTTAGGCTGCCAATATAGGTTAATTTTCGGTTATACGAGTATGTATCATAAGCTTGGAAAACATGTCACATTATTATGGTACGATTTACGTCACTCTTGGAGTTATATCTCTCGTAGAAATCCGAATAATCTGTTTCGACTGTAAACGAAAGTATTGTAGATTTAATAATATTTTGATTTATCACGGGATTATTTACCACAATTGTTGGTCTTTGAATTAAAGGTGGTTCCTCTGTTATCACGGCGCATTAAACTGTGATGAAATATCGATAAAGACAAAATCCAACAAATTTTGGTAATTATCCCTTGATGAATCATAACATTGTTAACAACCATAAAATTTTCTGAAGTTATTATTGTAGATTTCAATGCTGAAACATAACATGGTCACTTCTAACCTTTACATTTGAATTTATACATTATAATTTTGTCTACATTATTTTACTCTAAACACACAATAATATTTCGGGTATTTGATGAAATTAATTTACGAAAATATATGTGCCAATAAAATCCGAATTTAGGAAGTGTCTTATATATTACTATAACTAATAATACCTTTCATTACAAAGGATCAAAATGCTAACAAAAACAAACAATAGTAATAAAGGTACTTGGCTAACATCAGTCCCAAAGACATTTCAGCCACGTATCGAAGTCAATTTCGCTATAAGTAGTAACTTGAATAGCGCATCGCATTAGAATACAGTGGTCGCGAAGCATTTCAATGGCCTTCCGATCGAACACACAAACTCGTGTCGAGAAGAGCACGTAGCGAATAACAAGCATCGTGTATTTGCTGGCCTTGGCTTATAAAATGCTGAAGATCTTTGATAATACGTATAAATGAATGTTAACCATTGTCCCTGTACCGGTCTTAGAATAGTAACACGCTATCTGTGGGTGTCTAGCCGACTAAGACCTAATTTCACCACTCTCTGTTAGTTTAACATCCGATTAAGTAATTAACAGTCCATAAATATACGTAAACTGTCAGTCATTAAACATAACGGGATGTTAAACTAACAAACAGTGAGTGGTGAAATTAGGCCTAAGGGATTTATATAACAGAAGAAGATCAGCGTCGTTCCAATACCCCATCATTAGCAACTACTTTTATTTATGGTGCGAAAAAGGGGATTAGAATTGGTGCTCAAATTTTGGTGCTCTATATAAATCGGTGCGCAAAATCGGAATTCTTCGTTCTTTGTACTGAACCAACACGCTTGGTATGTGTTGTGATAACACTATCACCCCAAGAGATATTAGTTCTCTTAGCGAGACCCGTGCATAATAGTAGGACGAAATATGAGTTACTATGATAATGAAAATGTTAACCGCACTCACTAACAAGCCTTATCTAGTTTTGAAGATAAGAAACATCTTTAAGGGATATCTTGAGCTCAATATGCCGCGCTGACATTTCTTTACAATACAAGGAAAGGGTTTTTACGAATAATATTCAGGAAGAACTTTTAAATAAACGACACGATAGAGTTCTTTGATCTACAAAACCGAAATGCACAGAAAAAGTTAAACGCCGTGTAAAAGATCGTAAAATTCATACCTCGCGCACTTACGGATTATTCTTTTTTTAAATGTATGTATGTGTGTATTATACCATACGAGTACACCTACTTCAACGATCAATTAAAATAAAATTTGTGTTTAATTCGTCTATGCTTTTACTCGTATATCATTTTGTCTTATGACATCTAGTCGTGAATGATAAAACGCCTATTTATCAAACTGAATAAATAAAACCCCGAGAATCTTACAACTGTACCTATCTCAAATCCAACATCCCTGAACGAACGTTTCCGGTGCAGAATCATTTTTTTTTTTTTTTTTTTTGGCGGATATTACGAGGAATATTAAAATAAAATAAATCGTAGTAATATTCCAGCATACAGTTTAGTTAATCCGTGCTGGCCGTGGGTGTAGATTATGAATATACGAGTATATTTTTGGCATAAAATTATAAATAATAATACGAGTTAGCATTGTTATCAACGTGGCAATTTCAAACTTAATTATGATCAAAAACCAACTTGAAAAACACCTGTTTGATAAATCAAGAGGCATATTTTCGAACGGTATTGACAGAAATATTTTACCTCAAGGGCCTTCACCCTTTCTGTGTATAAGTCCTTTTCTGTAAACGGGATGAATAGGTAAGCTTCGGCCCTTCGCAATATTATCAACACAGGCATGTAGATGAAAAAATGTCAGCCGGCAAATGTGAGTGCCACTTATGACAATTTAGTGGATGAGAAGGGCTAAAGACCTTGATCTGTACCACTTTATATTTAGAACGTATTGTAATAAATTTTTGTTTGTTTTTCACTATTTTGTGTTCCTTAGTTTATTTTAATTAACCAACAATTGGGTAATTTTGTAATTCTATTTTTGGTAATTCGCTCTTGGGCAGAGGCCTGCCTTACGGTGATGACAAACATCGTGAGGAAACTCATCAGGAAAAAGCCTACCTTATCAGCTGAATTTTGATCTTAAGTATATTTCTGTGTTTATAACTTCGACTCGCTTAAATCTTTCCAAAGTAGTCCATTAAACAGGTTCTAAATAAACAAACCGAGTCGATAGTTCTTTACTTTTCAAATTAGGTTTACTTACACCAAAGCCCGTTAACCAAACTAACTGCAGTTAAGGCGAGTGAATGATAAGATCATTGAAAAGTTTAGTCGAAAATAAACTATATAATTGTATTTGCCGTGAGTTTTTTATTTAACTATTACATGAATTGTCAAATGAGGTAACAAAATTATTTTACGTAGAACCCAGGTTCTAGAAATAGATAAATAAATTAATATTGCTGGACAACATCTAATCTCTCTCGAAGTTTGTATCCTTCTCCTGGTTCTAAGCTACCTAAAATTATTGAAGAATATGAATATGAAAATGTAAACTGAATTTGTTAAATACAGAATTATATATAAGGTATAATTATATAACTTTTTTTTAAATAGGTATTGTCATTTAATCCTTACATTTTATCAACATCTATCAACACCTCTATCACCGGAAACTAGCGATTATAAACTATAACATCGTCAGCAATTGTAAGTTCAGTATGGACGTTTGCTCCAAAATATCCGCTTAGCATAGCCAGCAGTATTCATAAGAAAGATTCCCTAATATGAACGTGAGAACCGCAGCTTAATAAGGTTGGTACGAGCTTAATACTAGGCATATTTATTCGGTTGTTCCTCCCGCAAATTAGTGTGCTTTAATACAACGATTTACACAGTCTATTTTCAATAAATTTAACGAACAAACACATGAAACTCAAACCAAGCCTCGCAACTATTCAGATATTTACCAACAATTTTCCGTGTTTCTCGGATGATATTGAATTTCCGTTATTGATGATTATCCGCAACATTATAGAAATTACCATTAACCATTATTAATTGAACTGACAGAATAAAGTAAAATCTTAAATGATCTATGGAATGAAAAACAGATGAAATTTAAACAAAGCACGGATTTTAATTAAGTAAAAATACAACTTCTTCAAAGGCTTGTGCCGAATCACAATGCTTTCCCTTTTGTTAAAACAATAAAATCTTAAATTTGGAATCATTTACGCATTCATCATCACCCTATTGCGACGACCATCACCACAATGGTCAAACAATAGATAGTCAAATCACAAATTTGTATTAAGATTCATTCGAGGCTATAATATTCTATTTAATGTTTATTAATTAACCTGATTCTGATTTTACCGTATCATAGTGCTGTGCTGGCCTTAGAGTAGTATATACCCTATATCTTCCATTAAATTTCGTCAAACCTAATATGGATATAAACCAGAGCCCGAATTTCAACTTTGCCGAGAATTTCGTGTTCTAGTGGCAATCACACTAAATCTATATTATCATCATCATCTTTCTGCCCTTTTCCCACATTATGTGTGGTAGTCACAAAACAATTTATTACAATATTATTATATTTTCTCGAATATTGTAGTAGATGGATGTAAAAACAAGATGGAATAAGGAAACTGAAATCAATTTAGGCAACTTTTTACATCATCTAATCTTTGAGTTTCTTACAGAGGGCAAAGTGAAAAACTATCAACGAGGGAATAGAATTTTTCGCGGAAACCATTGCCAAAAGTAGCAAGGAAAAGTTACGGCGCACCAGCTACTTTATCCGTGGATTCAGAATTGTTATGGGCACCGCCTTTATACTGCCTGAGGGCAAAAAATTACTGACATTCTGAGTTGCAGGGCCGCGACCTTTTTATCATAAACATTACGGTATATTATTTTTATTTTTAGGGTAAAGCCTTAGTTGTGTTACGTCCCAGATTATATAACAAATATGATTATGATCAATCAGGCCAATTTACATCAAATACGCCCTTAACATAAAACTATTGCAATTTCTGCAATATGTTCATATACAGTACAGAAATAGTGTAGTAAAAGCTTAAGGTATGTTCTTTCTAAATTAAACCGTATTTACAGTGAGAACTAGAAATGCATCAATCACCTCACCCGAACAGAAGACTAAACAATGAATAGTAATGACTTTGAGTCACAGCGGTGAGTCACGCTAAACATTTTTATGTAAAATGCGCTAATGACGGAAACGCACCGAGCTGTGTAGAGATTCCGCTATCTCCTAGCTGTAGGGACATTGACTGCATTTCGTAGAAACACCGTAGAAATTATCGCTACAAAAAAAATACAACGAAATAACTAAACTTTAATTCCTAATACAATGAATTCCATGTTATCTTATGCTAGTGGGACTCGAATTGTGTGTGCGTAAAATCAACACCAATTGTAAATTAGACTCTCACTACAAGTTTACCCAAGAATAGGCTTATACAAACTAATTAACTTTTGCTGATTCTGAAGCTCAAGTGTTCGATGTCTACCACAAGCGTTGTTATTACTTGTTACAAAGCATATATATCAAGTCACAAGAGAATTTAATTCACGTCAAGTTACAAAGTGGGTGCGACAGGCGTTGGCATGAAAATATCTTTGTTAAAATCGTTTTCCAATAATGTTTGCAGGTACATTGTGGACGCAAACGTATAGGGTGATTTGAGAGCGATCTTGTCGATCATTTTGAACAAATTGCCTCATCCGTCAGTGAACAATTTCGATTTCACGACGTGTGCAGGGCCGCGCGAGCCCTTCGCGGATTGTGGTTCACTCTATCTCGATTTGTAGGCTCAACAAAATGCTAATTCATGACAATTTTCTACGATTTGTAGTCAACGATGTAACCACTTCGCTCAAGGTCGCTTCTTAGTTTTTGATTCGTAGTATTCATAGTACAATTTGATTAGAGTTTAATGAATAATTTAACTATGAACTATGTTGAGGGGTGCGACCAAAATATTACTCATTGATTAACACTTTTACACGACGTTTACATTTCAATAGATACGGACAATGGACTCAATTACTCTAAATTACTGCGAGGGGGTTCGTTCACGATGTTTTTTAAGATGTTTAAACTAAAAAAAAAAGGAAAATTAAAAAATATATAAGTATGTTGTTATATCGAACTGTGTTACAAAATATTAGTGTATTGGTCGGTACCATTGGATAAACCTTAAGCCTGCACAAATCCAAAGAGCCTACGTGTTCGTTAACTACAGCATTAACCACGTACTTTGTTTCAGCGCAAACGGTACTTGGACAGCGAGCGTGAGTCGCATTCAAGCGTTCCTTCTTTTGAAGTCTCCTTTAACGTGTCGTTCAGCTGAATCCGCAGGCGAAAAGCTTTTACCGACCGAACTTATCCGAACGTAATTACTAATTCATGAGCACAGATAAAAACTTGTCTCTTCATGAGTCACTGAAATTGCTACACTGAACTATCCCGTAAATAAAGTTCATCGATAGAAAACCTCAAAGCTTCGTCAAAGTAAAGGCATAGTGGATTTTCATAAAGAAAACATTCATGACGCTTGGGTTCTGAGTGTAAATACCTCGGTCTCAGTTTCATAGCCCCGGCCGGTGCGTAGCGGGACCGAATCTATGAATAGGTTCTTTGTGCGCGTTATTGTGCACCCGCGCGTCAATAGAGCCAGCCAGACGCCCGGCCTCTTTACACAGGGCCAATTTTATTACTTTCCAAGTGAGGGAGTGTGAAGTAATTGGGTGAAAATGTGCCCTTTTATTCTTCAGTCAATTAAGAACGTCTTAGTCACAGTAAGATGTTAATTGCAATAACTAAGTTAGGAGTCTTTTAGCAGTTACTTTTGTAAAATGGAATGGCGAACTGAGTGGGGCTAATGTATTGAAATGATGGGCGAATTACTGTTCGATTCAAGAGTAGTGGGTTTGATTCCCGCAGAGACTACTTTTCAACCTCAAAAACATGAACAACAACAACAGTAACTGACAATTCTAGTCAACGAGTTTATCAATAAATACATAATATCTTTATAAATGAAATATGTTCATACTGTATTGTGTATGAACCATTTAAAATTCTAAAGCAAGAACAAGCTTAGCCTAGTTGGAGGTTTTAATTATTAAGATATTGTTTACGTATTTGTACGTATTTCGTAACTGATTACAGTTCAGCAATAAATATGCATAAATAGCAATGTAAATTGAAGTTTAAAACTAGTTACAATGCAGAAGTAACCAAAAGGTTTCCGTTTATTCGTACTAAAACCTACCTTCCTCATTCTAACGTATCAGCAGGTATCAATTTAAGGTTTTCAAACTATAACTTTATTCAGGGCAATATACGTTAGCAATAATTCAAAATCATTAACTTCATCAATTAAGTTGCCCATGTAGCTTCTGCAGCATATGCTGATTGGTGACCGATTTGTGTCTTGTAGTTTTATTCTTTTAGATTTTAAATTGGCTGATAGTATGTAGATACTATCTACTTTATGTAGATACAAATAATATATATATTTTATTCTGATTTTTATTGTGTATCCAATCTTTATAAACCTGGAATCGCGACCGACATTCGGTTTAAAAGGAATGTGTTTTTCTCACGCTCGTCGCTTCGAATTGATGGAAACCCTGCCTTTCATTTAACCCACACTCTTATAGATAACCTTTTGTCGAGATGGGAATGGGAAGTGTAGAGTTGTAGACGTGTAATCCTGGCTTAGAAGCCTTACGTCACACCGGGAGTAATACCTACACAAGATAGTGTGATTCCTTCGCCGGTCTATTGAATTTGTGCGCGATTTTACGAGTACAACAACATGAATTTTGATTTCACTTCAACCTGGGAAGTGTTTATTATGTACGAACTCAACAATCAGGCTAATATAAATTCTGAAAATAATTTAAATAATATTTTATAAATAACTAGCTGACCCGCCCGCGGCGTCGTCCGATTTATTCCCACCTTTTTCACCTTCCCTGGGCTACTACGACTATTTTAAAACGAAAAGTATCTAAATCATTTTAAAAAGTGGCATTGATAAAAATGAAACCCGTTTTCCGTTGTCACGACTTAACATGAAAACGGCTTGACCGATTTGGCTGATCTTTTTTTGTAGTTTTCTAATACTCTGTACAAGGTTCTTACGGAAAAAAAAGAAAAAAAAAGCTACACTAAGGCGGTACGAAGTTCGCCGGGTCAGCTAGGATATCTAAAAATAGACTTTGTTATTCAGTGTGTATAATATTTAAAGTTAAGTAAATAAGATACTCTTATATATATTTAATGAACTTGACTGAAAATTGTAATATACAATTTTCATACAAAGCTGAGACGTAACCAACTCATATAAGCGAGTAACTCCGTGGAGAAACTAACATTTTTAATCTCGTATTTTAAAGGAGAAAATTTATTGTTTAATTATTACCCACCTACCTACCTTCGGATTTTTGAACCTTCTATTTTTAATTCTGTTCTTCATGTATTGTGTGTTCATAGATAGGGCGGATAGAAGCGGAAAGGGCAGGGGTAAATAAAATGTACTAGGGGGGTGCTTAACCAAAGCGCAAATTGCTAATGAACCTTAATTCATTTACTTCTTAGGTCCTGAAACACTATAAATATGAATAAATAGTCAAAACGAATGAAATTTTAATCAACATAGGATCAGCATTTCATTGAATACGAAATTAGAAGAACGGGGTGACTTTTCTGAGCCACCCTCTTAGGCCCTCAAATTGAAACTTTGAATCGAAATCCTTCGTGGAATATCAAAGTATTTGAATATTTTGTTAACTAGAAGTATGACGTTACACCAAGAACGTAACTCAAGAGACCCAAACGGGTAATGAACTTGGTATAATGGTTTTGAAGGTAACTAATTTATTTTAATATTCTTATTTTACTTATGATGTTGTTAGGTGACATCTTATAATTATAATTTAAAGAATGTTATTTTAATTATAAATCACACTTTTATAAGGTAACATAAACTATTTATTAGAATAATAAGTTTTATCCAACAGGGATTGTCTGGACCTAGTTCTAGCCGGAGTGATATCGGATAGACCTAGTTTTATCCAACAGGGAATGGCTGGACCTAGTTGTAGCCGGCATGATGAAGGCTAGACCTAGTTTTACACGAAAACAATCGGCTAATACTAGGTTTAACCAAGAGTAAGTGGCTACACCTAGTTCTAACCGGCTAAAACTAGGTGTAGCCGCACTTCGGGTATTAGCCGTAACATCTTTATATATAAAAGAAAGTCGTGTTAGTTACTTCACTTATAACTCGAGAACGGCCGAACCGATTTGACTGAAAATTGGCAGAGAGGTAGTTTAGAGCCAGGAGAAGGACATAGGATACTTTTTACCGGGAAAATCTAATATAATGCGGGCGAAGCAGCGGGCGGAAAGCTAGTCTGTTTATATAAAAGAAAGTCGTTTTAGTTACACTATTTATAACTCAATTGCATCTGCACTGATTTAGCTGCTGATATAGCTAGGACCATTTACAGCCGGAAAATATTCGGACATGAAACTATGAAGCATTATTGAATTGCATTATTGAACACGAGATTTAGTGAAGATCGTGTATTGCATAGAAGCGTAGGCAGAGCTAGCCTAACGGTAACATTTTAGAGCTATTTTATGTGAATACGAATAAAAATTCAACGTTAACATTTCTCATATACTGTATACCGCCACTCGTATATCTAATATACCGAGCCGGCTAATTAGACTTTCATTCCGAAGGTCGTGGTTTCAAACCCCGCCGCGAACCTCTTCAACTTTCTTCTTGAAAAATGTATATGCGCTTTGTAAGCACGCGCTCTAACGGTGAAGGCAAACATCGTGAGGAAACCGGCATGTTCTGATAACTGAGAAAAGTTTAAGGGACATTCAGCAAACTGCACTTCGCTAGCGTGGTGAATTAAGGCTTTTTTTCTCTCGTCAAGTGGGAAGTCCCTGTGTCCCAGCAGTGGGAACGTAAATAAGGGTGATGATGATGATGATTCTTCATTAAGAATCATCATATTTTTCCATTAAAAAAGGGTTGTTTAAAAATCACGGATTTTGTATTTCGCTATGCGTCCCAACACCAGTAAGTAGTTAATTATGCTTATGAAATATTTTTAGTTCAACACATATCTTAATGTTATCCCCGATTCCATTCAAAATCAAAGATTTTTCGAATAATTTCACTGTAACTGTAAGTAACTGCAGTTGTTATTATGCCTTTAAAAAAGCATAAAAACATCGACAGCTAAAATGTGTTGGAATTGTATAACGTTTCGTATGTTATGAAAAAGTTTTATAATAACCTTACCTTAGCCTCAAAAGTGATCCCGTACGTGAAAGCCTCGTCGGGATGCAAGGGGATCCGCGTATCATATTCATCGTTCGTCACCAAATCGTATTCCTGATCTTTAGAAGACATCTTCTTCTTCCAATTTAGCAACTTCATCGGTACCTTCTTCCAAGCTCTCGCCTTAAGAATCACCCGAATGTAACGAGCCTTATATGTTTTCTTAAACATTGGCACACATTCTTAGTACTTCGTTTGAAATATCCGGTATCTTGCACCTGTAGACAATGAAATTTCTATTAGATACTTTCAGTTTCTAACCTAGGTAATAAAATGTTTAATTGGCTCTGCGAAGATTTGTTGGGGAAAGTGTTGTAAATCAGAGAATGTACATTTTCAATATAAATTTTCACTATTGGCCTCATGAACTTAGATTCGCTCAAAAAGTATGAAGAGGCCAGAGGGCTATGCTCGGGGTTGCTCTACAGGATCGAATCAGAAATCATGATTTGAAGAAGAACGTCACCGACAGGCATTAGCTCTTTGAAGTGGCAATGGGCAGATGATGGCTGATGGGGAAGAAAAGTTCTCGAATGGGTACCACGGATCGTGTTACGCTGCGTCGGACGTCCGCTTACTAGGTGGACGGATGAGTTAGTAATATTGGCTGGTTGTATTCACAAGTTGCATCGGATCGTAATAACTGGATATCTTTTAGAGAGGCCTGTGTCCTTCGGCTGAAATGATGATGGCATTTTAGATTGTAAGTTTCAGGTAATAATAAGAGCAGTGTTCAACAAGGTTTCTACAAAGGGACCTATCTTCTCAAATGGGTTTACTGCCTTTGTGCATGCTCATTCGCTTCACTTGCTCTTAATAATTCAAAGTAAGCCGGCGGCTTTACATAAATTTGTTCTTATATTAAAATATAGTATCTTTTGTTCTATGTAGTATTGGGACACTTCAATACTAATAGACTAAGAGCCCGTGATGGTCAGATGGTTTCATGTTTGGGGGTTATTCTTACCTGTGTTAGACATACACATGAAAGAAGTTTCACGCTTGTGAATTAAAGGAAGGTCTGGCCATCACGGGCTCTTAGTATATAAGTATTTATTTGAAATTGTAGTAAAACTGTTTTGTGTTTTATGTTTTAATAAACTAGTTTTCACACGTGGCTATGTCCACGTTTTAATGTACTTTCCCGTGTTACAATGAATATCGATTAACGTTATCTAACAGATCTAAAGCTTATATTCAGCCTTATAATATAATATTAGTATAGACTATTTATAAATACTTTAAAAGTCTTTAAATTTTAAACCAGAAACCACTCAATTGTAGTTTAAGCAATAACAATATTCCTTGATAATTTCCAGTTAGTTGTGGTAATCTAGGAATATCGTATATCCACTTATAGCATTACGTTAGCCGATAAACCTTTTGATATAGGAAATATATAGAGCAGTTCTGTCGGTCAGGTTCCGTTCATGTACCTGTCACTCTACTCCCCCTTATAGTGCGAGAGCTGGTGCACAAATTTGTACGATCTGCTAAGATTTGTTCCGAGTGTCTAGATGTTATCTAATGTATAGGTAATTAATAGGATAGGATATAGGATTTATCTATGTATGTCGGGACGAATGTGGAATAAATCGCATATGTATATTATATAAAGTAAATCAAAAATCTAGCACCCGTAAAATAAGTTTCGAGCTTACCACGGGGCTAGATGCACTGTGCAAGCAATATAAGTTTTATTTATTTATTTACCTGCCCTGAAAAAACCTAAAAATTTTAGTTTAGTCCTGTCAAGCGTTGTTCCCTGTTCAAAAAACGATGGATTAAACAATTTTTAAGTTTAATCAACTATTTTAAGTACCTACCCCAACACGAAACAGCTAGCCTGGTAGTGTAGAGGAACATGATCTTAAGATCATCTCGCGTGGAAAGTCCAACCAGCATGAGACTTAGTTTGTGGAATCTTCAGTTATAAATATTTAGATAATAACGTTCTAAGTTGCCGAATTTAATTTTTGATGTGCTAGATCTAAATGATCTTGCACTACTCATTATCCAGATGATCAGTTTCGTGTTGCGGTATACAATCGGAGTGAAGAGGTTTGGTACAAATTCCAGCTTGCTTCAAATACCTAACCAAATCGATGCCGACTCTCGGATTATCAGAGCGTCCAAAGCCGAGTGCTTCAACGTCGCCCCAAATGAGGTGTCTGGTCTCCACGCGATGCAAGTGAGTCTGATTGACGTGATAACGAGTTTTTCTATTAATTCTGAATAATGACGAGTAGTTTCAAGTAGTCGTCTTCTTTGTTCACTCACTCACTCGTTGACAAGTAGTTCACTACGTAGCGTGCTTGTGAGGACATGAAAGTGATTTATTGGATCTGTCCATATCGTACAAAATATAAGATTACACAGCGGGATTTGTAATTTCATGAACGTTTTCATGGCCTCTTACCGGAAATCGCGAAATTGCTCGGTTTCCTCGTCCTAATTCTATGGTTTGCGTTAGTTGTTTGATATTACAATTACATCTTTATAATAGTTCGTTTTCTCCTCTACAATAATAGTAGAACAGATTTTAGAGAACTTGTTTATATATTGAGTAATAATCATTCTCCGGATACATGTTTCGTAAAAAACGCTCGAAGACCTGTTTTTAGAGCTCTAATTTGTAGATTCTAATGAATATAGGCGATCAAACTATTTTTTTTTATATTACGTATATACTATTCTTCAATAATGATAGAGTACATTTTCGTTAAATGCTTTTATTCTAAAGATATACCGAATTTAATAGCGACCGAAAATGCTTCGAAACAAACCTCAATAACTCCGAAGTTCTAAATCAATGGAACGTCATATTTATATCAAAATATTTATCAACTTTTGCTTAAACTGTAATATTAATTTTAATTTGTAGATCGGTTTTGGTAATTTTTTATGAATAAAATAAAACTACCATAATTTAGTAGTTTTTTCATTCCGCCGGCGATTTCTCTTTAGTACCGCGCGAGCGCTTGTCGAGATCGGACCTATGTCGGTTGAAAATTCGGATTCTTGAAAAAAATATCGAAATATTTCGTAAAATGTCTAATAATAAATAATTTCGCGATTTCCGGTAAGAGGCCTCTTAAGGTTCTCAGAATATGCTAGTTTCCTCACGATGTTTGACTTCACCGTTTGAGTACGTGTTTACTAAGTGCACAAACATTCAAGAACGTGGTTCTACCTAGCCAACATGGTTTCATAATTCAAATCAACTTATATGCGCCCGATAGACAAATATTTCTACCGCCGAATACATAGAATTTCGAGTTTATAACCCTGAACTATCTCCATTTTGGCCAACACGATACGCTAATATCCAATAAATGCTTGCAATTTATGCACAAAACTAGCCTAATTGAAAGCGCAAAGTTCCTTGAGAACTATTTAGAAGTTAGGTCCCCAGTTTGAAATTACCCTCCGGTATTGACACAGTAAACAAGCATGTTAATACGGGTTGTCGCGAAGAGGCACATTTCCTATTATCTGTAACTGTACGCTTTCCGTTTTCAGCCTAAGATCTCGTTTCAACCTTGCTCAAGAATTTCTTCGTCCCCTTTTACTTTAACGTCATTGCTACTTAAATTCCAATTTCGTTTAATGCCATGGTAAATTAAAAATATAAATATTTGGTATTTAGGCTTTAATTAAAGAGGGTTAAATAATTTCTGTCTAAATTATAGGTAACAGTTTTAAGGTGTCTCTGTCTGTGACACCACATAATATGTGCTGTTTACGATATGAAACCAAATTAAATCCGATAAAAACTCTGACTGCAAAGCTAAACAAATATTATACTTTCTTTATTTAATAAGAATTATATAAACATTACAGACACACGCTGCATTTTCCCGACATGTGAGCTAAAGTTAGAAAGTCCTCGGGCGATTGTCTGAGTGCATTCTAACAGATTAGAATTGAAAATGTTGTTTTCAATTTCAGCAACCAGATGTTATTCTGTGCAGATATTGTTTGTTTACGCTGGAAACAGTTATTTTTAATTGCGAACACGCTCCTGACCCGAACAATATAGTGCAAATTGATAGTCGATTGGACAAAACCACAATAGGATTTTTCTTTTTTCGTTGGATCTAGGTCACTATTCATTAAAAGAGTATCAAAAATCTGTACTTATATTATTTATCAGATTTTAGCTATGTTAAGTTTAATCAAAAATTAAATTAGTTTAAGTTTTATCAGAATTTCTTGAAACTGATATTCTGAATTTGATCATATTCCAATTGAATGCTGGGTTTCGTTATTATGCATAACTCATAAGCGATTGTGTTATCAATCTGATCTATTTGTAATTAACTGTTCTAACTAAATTATACCGCATTTAATTTGTGAAAATCAGCCGTATCCGAACCTAAATGTTAAGGTGTCAGTAAGTTGTAGAGAACTTTTGAACGTAACAACTTAGACCAATTGATAAGTCACAGCGGGTCTCTTAATCAACTTCCACGAATATTAATTGGTTTCCCTTTGGAGACGTACTAAAGGATTCGCAGCTGATTTATGTATTGAACTCTAAGTACTTTCTACCGCAAACTTAACTTTTGTTTTGGTTTTCTTAATTAGCATCTCAATTTTTGTTATGTGTATTATAAATTCTACGTAAAAGAGGCGTACTTGAGTACCACTAAATATTACAGAGCACTTTTCTCTTTAATTCTTTACTATTTTAATGACAGAAAACTCTTCTTACTTTTTTCTTAATTCCACTTACTAATAATTTTCGATTAAAAAAATGCATCATTCTCTCTGTGTTGGAAATATTAAGTACTTCTTTTTACTTTCGCTTACATCAAATAATTTTCGATAAAAATGCATTATTCTCTCTCTGTGTGTTGGAAAGTTACTTAATATTTCCAATAATGTAGTAAAATGTTTATTTTTTATATTCACAATTTCAAGCATTAGTTTATACATTAAGTTTATTTTTGTAATAATAAATAAATAAAAAAAAAAAAGCACAATCATCATCAGCCAATATTTGTCCACTGCTGGACATAGGCCTCCCCTAGTGAGTTTCTCAAGCACAATATTTTAAGAGTTATTTCCACGATGTCTGCCGTATCAAAATCAAATCTACTCCCTCTGTATTGGAAAATCAAATAAAATTTCCGATATGCGATACCAAGCATATAGGTACAAAAGAATTTGATGGTTTATTGTACCTACTTAAACATCAAAGAGGTGACTCAGAATGTTTAATACAACCTAAACACCGTTGAGGAATCTTACTTGAGTGTCGTAATACAGTTTTATAGTCAGATTAGATGTCATAGCGAGCGTATAAAATATAAAAATAGTCAGAAGAATTGGTTTACCTAATTTTATCCTAAGTTAATATTTATCAATAACATACATTATAAGAAATGCCCTAGAAAATTTCGTTTTAATGAGCCAAAAAATTTCATACAATAACTCCTCAGAGGCACGTTTTAGTAGCTAGCAATTTAACACAGTCATAATCACCCCTGTTTACGTTCCCACTGCTGGGACACAGGGACTTCTCTCTTGACGAGAGAGAAGACTTTAATTCCCACAACAGTTGGATGAATACTATAGTGTTAAAACGCTTAATCAATCGAACAGACCTATATACAAGAAAAGTCAAACAAACACTTAACCAGAACGAAATTCGAGAGGAAAATACTTGACAATGGCTTTGTAAGCCGTTGGAAGCAAAACAACATGGAGTAAACACGATCTGCCAATTCTGCCACTGTTTAATCCGTTCACACTGCAGCCTTATACACTTAACTGAACATAAGCCGTTTTCTCTGGACGAGACCAAGGACAGATTGTACCGATATAAGTGTAGCTATATGCTCCCTCACTGCACTGAAGTAGTTGAATGGAGGGGTAAAATGGATTACTTAAGTTTTTACCTTGATTTTACATAGGCTTTTTTATTGCAGGAAATTGCAATTTTCTGAAGGTAAAGTGTCTTGTACCAAACTAAGCAGTAAGTAGGTACTGTACTTACATACTAAGATTAAAAAAAATAATTAATAAAAAGTCTTGGCATACTCGATTTCTATTCATAAAGTAGTGAAAGAATTTTTGGACATTGTTTACATAGTTGTTCATAGTTATTCCTTAAGAAATGAAACCTAAAAACCGTGAGTAAAATTTCTTTCACCTCCAACAAATATATTTTTGTAATTCTAAACCTGACACTCGTATATTACCATGATTAAGTGACTTCAGTAACTTTGCAACACCCAGATCATAAAATACAAATGATATTCACAAACTTTTCCTATTTATGTTTGTCGTCTTCTGAAAATACAATCTTATTCATTGAGACACCGAGCGCCTTAGAAAACAAGGATCATTTTGCAATACTTTGATCAAAATTTTTAGTTTACTTTCTTAGAGGATACAGATGTTAATAATAACAATAATGTTCAGAAAAATCTATAAAATTATTATGGAAAAGTTATCCGAATGAAGACTATAATATATAGAATATAATATGTAGTAATTTTGGCTATCAACGGTTTTGTGAAAACTAACGGGTTAATAAAGAAAATAAATGAAGTGTAGTTAAATGTATAATATACATAAAATTTAACTTTAAAATATTTGGTAGGGTCCCATATACATAATATACAGTGTAATACAGACTCAATTACAAAGTGACTTGAAGGCAAAACGAGCCACAGAGTGGTCGCCACAAAATATAATCAGATAAAGAAGAAACAAGATGAAATGTAGATCATGAAGATGACTCAATGAAATTGCATTTAAGATGAATACCCATTAAGACCTCAAGACAAGAATCGAATAAAAGTTCAACGTCAAAGTAATAAAATTAAAGAAAACGGCAGGCCCTTGAAGTATTAAAAGCAAACAATCTTCAAAAGAACGTCGGTTGGTATAATAAACGACCGCTTCAATTGAATCAGCCCACTTTTAGTTCGACTTTGTAAGAATTAGACGAATAAAATGTAATATTACTTTTTATATTTTCATAAAGCATTTCCAATTTCATAAAACCGTACAAACGATGGAATTTATTTACAAAGTAAACAGACTGAGTAAAGGAAAATGAACGTTATCGAAAATTGCTTTGATACGAGTAAAATAAGATAAATTTAATTGAGCTGAAAATATAGATTTGGTTTAGGTTTATTTTGTTAGGGGATAATAAATATGAATGCAGGAATAGAGGTATTACTTTTTCAGGTGAGGATATTGATGGTTTATGTAAAAAGGGATTGGCGGAGGACATTATTTAAAAGAACAAATAGTATGCTAGAGAAAGTATACCTTATAGTGAAATTTGGTATAGAACAAAGTCAATAATAATTACGATTAGGGACATATACGTAAAAGATTTATTTTGATGCCACTAAAGGAATTCTATGCTGATTGATGAAAAACAGATGGAATTTGACCCATTTCATAGAGATCACGACCTACGACGACCGTCATTTTATAGCGATATATCCTTACCTACATATTATTATCGATATGAAAGTAACTATGTATGTTCAGCTTTTACGTAAAAACTAGTATAAGTAACTAATTTAAACTACATTTATCTTGTGAAGGCTGTTGGTTCGCTGAATGCAAGCTGCGTTCAACCGCATTAACTGGAAGTCATTAAAGGAGGCATATGTTCAGCAGCGGACGTACGACGGCTGAAATCATGATAATGAGTTCAAATTCCAGGATTTAGGCAAATGTTTCACGGTTTAATATTTTATTACACACGTAAAGCCAAGGGGCGGAGAGCTAGTGTACTCATATAATAAATGTTTATTTGCTCCGTCCATATAACAGAAAGTTAACATTAGCTTTTATGTTAACATTCGGTAAAATCAAATATCTAACCGTAAAGTTTCAAACCTAAAGCCAGTTGGCTCAGGAATAATAGAGAACCCTCCATATGTTTGCCTCTTAATTACATTAGTTGTAATTTAATCAGCGTTTGGTTTCTGAAGAAGTAACTATAATTAAATTATCTATGATTTAACTGCAAAGCTCAGGTGTAAAGTATCGTTGCTTTGTCGTGCAGGTTTTCAATACATTAGAAAATTGTATAAAGCGTAAGTTATCGAATGGAGACCGCGCATCGGCTAAGCAAACGACGTCCATCAACAAGATTTGGTGTTAAGCAAAATCCGGTTGAAGTAACTGGAAATCTTTAGCTGAACGTCCACTGCTAGATATAAGGCTCTTATTTCCAGCGGATGTCCAGGATATTAGACAATATTTCTACATTCGTCACAGAACTTCATTCTTTTAAAGACCATATCGGTTAAGCGGTTGACCTTTAAATACTCGACTATTTCGGTTGACTATTTTAATACCAGACTTTGGCAGTTACGGACGACCTTGACTGATACTAAAATGGAGAGAGAACTATTTACAGACTTCACGAGACAAAATACGTAAAAGATTCTTCGGACTGCAGTTTTTCAAAATGGTAATGTATCTTTTGCTTACACCTTTGAAGTAAAACTCTTTGAAGGGAGGGCGATACAGCGCAGAGAACAAATAGCCGATGGGGCCGAAAAGTTCTTAAATGGAGACCACGGATCGGAAAACACGGCGTCGGTCTACTGAGTTGGTAAAATTGGCTGGTTCACGGTGGATGCAAGTTGCATCCGACCGTAAAAGGTTTACCTATAAATTACCTATAAACATTTTGTCTAATATAAAGAACGAAAATAGTCTTAAAATGTTATTCTACGATAAACAGACACAATGAATAAAACAGAAGTAAAAAATTGTGAAAAGTGATCGCAGAAAAGTGTAGCACGATCTGTAAATATTTGTTCCAGGTGCTCTGGTTGTAAAATAAAAATCTATCCACGTAGTGCATTTGTATTTACTTTGACGGATATCTCTTGCCTGTAACACAAGCTTTGAGCTAAGCCACTTTAGCCATAGCCACTTCATTTAAACCAAAAGGCTACCTATATGTTGATGTGTAATTTGTCTAGCAATATTTATTAAACTACATATTTTAATATAATACCCTAGCTTATGTCTGTACAAAGTAAATTGTTAATAATGTTTCATTTTCCCAAACTATGTACAAGAAAGAATATTGTATTGCCAGGGAAACTATCAAATGGATCTCCCGGTGCGCCAATATTTCACGAATATTGGTAGCACTTTCCATAAAATAAGGTAGAATAAAAGTAGCTCGCTGTCAACCTGAATAAAGACCCTTGTGACTTGCCTTCACAGAAAGTGGAGTGTTTGCACCTGTTTTATAAAATTCATACTGAGTCACCAGAGTTGAAAAGTAGAGATTTAACTTAGGAGAGTTATCATCATCATAATTTCACGACCACTGCTGGACATAGGCCTCCCTATATCCAGTTAACACGGTCGCACGCGGCCTGCCTCCACAGCGAGCCAACCACAGACCATCAGTTGGTGGACGGCCGACGCTGAGTATTCCGATCCGGGGTCTCCACTCGAGAACATTTCAACCCTTGACTAACTAATGGATAAGACGAAAGTCATTACGGAGTTTGGTAGTGAATTTATAAATATATAACTTATTAACCTGGATGATTATGATAAAATGTTCTTAGGGGTTAGTTTAAAATCAATTAGGATTAGCTACAGTAGTTTTTTTTTTTTTTTTTATTCAGTTTTTATTGACCTTTGAACTAAAAGTTCACGCCGGTCATATTACAATACCATAAGTGATTAATTAACTTAAAACTAGTACAGATAACAAAATATAAACTAAAAACTATTTTCTAACAATGTTAAACAAAACTAAAAACTATTTTCTAACAATGGCTACCTAATGGTAGCCAGCCTATAAATAATTTTTGCTTCAATTGAAGCTGGTGACGACAAAAAAAGCTGGAAAGCCCCGATTTTTACAATATAAATGCCAAGCTCCTTTACAACAAGCTGTCTCTCAGCTTCGTTCCTGGCACATTCCACCAGTATGTGGTAAACATCTTCTCTTTTATTACACACTTCGCAGTTCGGTGAAGGTACTTTTCCCATTAAATATGCAAAAGCTGCTAGCGGAATGTGTCCGGAACGAAGTCTATGTGCCATCACTACTTGCTTCCTGGTGACGTCACCCATAAACCACGGGGATCGGGGAGGCTGACTCTGAATTATTCTATACCAGATACCTTTGGCCTTCGATCTTTCATCAAAATATTCACGCCAATATTCAAAACATTTCTTTCTATATTTTGGTAAAATTTCCGAATAATCGGGTAAAATATATATTTCTGATCCTTCTGAAATTGCTAATTTGGCTAAACGGTCAGCTTCCTCGTTTCCCGCAAGGCCTATGTGCGACGGAATCCACTGCAATATTAATATAACAGATACATGGTTCTGATTCAGACACTTGAGTTTTATTATAATTTTATAGGCTAAAGAAAAACATCTACTTCCGGTGGCACAACTTTTAAGGTGCTGTAATGCACTTTTACTGTCGCATAAAATAACAAATTTCTTATAACTATCAAGTAAACTATATTCAATATAATTTAATGCTTCTAATATACCAAATAATTCTAATATCATAATTGATACCGGCGATGTGTTTCTATAGCATTCTCCTAGTTTAGCATACAAGTCAAAGAAAGCAGCACCAGATACAAATGTAAAAATTTTATACCATCTGTGGTAGTCCTTATCTAATTCACGTAAAATTTCGTTTTTTAACAAATTTGAATCATAATTCTTTTTGGCTTCTTTTACACATTCCAAATTATCTCTTATAATGTTATCAACGTTGATTTTAGTAGGCCAAATATCGAGTAGAAACATTTCCAATGTAACAGAAGAATTGATTTTTTCCTCTTTAATATTTATAAACGTTGTCATTAGCAAAGGTTTTTTCTTATTTGACCAATAATTGTTAGTGTAAAGCGCACCCAGATTCTCTAAGCTCATACTCGTCATGCCGTTACTCCAGGATCGGGATTTAATACAGAACTTAAATGCTAAATATTTACGTCTCAAAAACAGCGGGGGTAAACACAACTCACTCTCCATTACATGAATGGGAGTGGTCTTAATAAACCCACCTATTATTCTTAACGCTTTATTTTGAATTCTATCCACTTTAGAAGTATGAGAATTAGCACTATTATCGTATATAAAGCTACCATAATCTATGCGACTTCTTATTAAGTTTATATATAATCTTCTCAAGTGTTTTGGGTGAATACCCCAACCAGGTCCCGCCAAAATCTTTAAGATATTAAGAAATTTCATTGTTTTATCACAAAGTTCGTTGATATGTTTACTCCAACGGAGTGAACGATCAAGCCAAATACCCAAGTACTTAATATTTGATTCACAACAAAGTTCTGACCCGTTAATTTTTAGACTAATTTGATGACGTCTGTGTCCTCGACTGAATAAACAAAATTTAGATTTTTGCGCTGATACCTTTAAACCAATGGAATCTAATATGCAAGAAATACTGTTTAATGCATTTTGTACATCTAGCACGCAAGTATTTATATCTTTATGACTAGAAAATATTACGAAGTCATCCGCATATTGCGCTATTTCTATACAAACCTTTTTACAAATTTCATGAGATATAATATTAAAAAGTAAAGGTGAAACTGGGTCTCCTTGGGCTAATCCCTTAGAGGTCCATCTGACCGTATTACGCTGATCAATTATATTTTCTGTAATCATTAAATGGCGTTCACTTAGAAATTCCCATAAATAATTACATATTTTGTATCCAACTTAACTAAAGTTATCTAACGTAGTCGTAACTTTATCTATAAGTACATTATTATAGGCATTGTCAATGTCTATAAAACAAGCCAAAGTAGGTATATTTTTAACGAAACCAACTTGTATCCTACTAACCAAACGCGCAATCGAGTCTAAACACGAATGTGCTTTTCTAAAACCTGTCGCATTAGAAGACAATAAAGCATGTTTTTCAATGTACCATTCAAGTCGTTTTGTGATCATTGAATGGAAAATCTTACACAAGCAGGAAATAAGAGAAATAGGTCTTAATTTAACATCATTAACATTTGAACCTATTTTTGGAATTGGTATTATTTTTATATCTCGCCATTGATAAGGTACGGATCCTGAATTAAAAATATCATTATAAATTCTAATTAAATATATTTTACCTTCAATTGGTAGATTGTATAACATCGAGTATGTTATACCATCATCACCCGGGGCTGAATCTTTTTTTTTTAAACATGAAGTTAATTCCTGAAGGCAAAATTCTTGTTCCAATAAATTATTATTCGAAGTAAATGTTGGTTAAGGCTACAGTAGTTGTAATTGCAGAAACAGCTGATCATAAAGTCACATTGAAAGTGAGGTCTAGTCGGACTGTGGTTGAATAAAACGCCGATTCATGATCAGTGTCGGTAGTGATTCTACCTTTCATGTCTGATCTGACCTTCGCTTGTGGGCGCACTTCTACTTATTCTGTAAGTTATTGACCCGCGACTGCATGGCTTTCCAGATTTTTACGATTCATAGAGCATTTTAAACCGTGGATGTTTTAACAATAACATCCTTAATAAGAGATTTTTTAATGAATAAATCGCATTGACCTACTTAATACTTTTTGTATTATGAAAAATATTATTTCTATTTAATGAGTAATATAGCTTATAGACTGACTTTATTACGAACATTTATATTTTTCCGAAGAGTTTTAGTTTTTGATAACACAATATATTTTTTTTATTAAAAATGAGAATTAAAGTAATAAAAAGTATAAAATAATAAACAGAGTTCATAAAGTTTTGGGCGATCTCTACGTATACACTTGTGATTGAAGAAATGTATGTCTACGTAATGCCTACAATCTCTTTAGACATCTTGCACGGCATTGTTTCGATGAGAAGATTCACTTTCATTGTGTTTTGTTGTTATTGTGGATCTGATAAAAAATCAGTACACCTTAAATATAACAGAAATCATTGATTCAATTTTAAATCTATTTAAAATAGATTAAATTTGAAAACTATTTATTTAGAGCAATATAACAAATTAAAGATATAGTTTAAATTGGGAACTATATGGCAATATTCCGTAATTAATCAATTTAATCATCTCAACAGAATTTAATTTCCGTTATTTATCGTAGGTCGTTTTATCGAGTATTTATATAAAGTGACGAGAAAACGGGGCTGTAAATGTACATTTTCCGGAAACTATGTATTTGCAAGGGAAATGCTGAAACAGTGTTCAACATACCCAAACAGCTAGTAGGATAAATATCCTGGGGCTTGGGATAATATTCAAGGCTGCTAAAAGACAAATTGGGCAAAATAAGTTTATACTTTGAAGATCATAATTTTCAAAATAATTGAATTAATATTAAGAAATACAGACTTCACCGAGTTTCGAGACCCTTGTAAATCAGCTGTATATTTTACGAGCACTAACATTATGACAGTTTTGTAGGTGTAGTAAAATATTATACTGTGAGACAAAATGACCTCTGATCCCGGTTTCCAGCGATAAATTCCAACTAAGAGAAGCAGAAGATTGCTCATCCCTTCATTATTAACGCGATTGTTTGAACTTTATTTCGCGCTGAATAAAAGACTAATAAGTTTTATATAGTTTGGTATTGTATAGTAAGATTGCATTATATTAGCTTTCGCGGGTGTGAAAATATTTATTAAAACAACGTTCACGCTTTGCGCGAGTTTAATTTTGAATCACCAATCCATTTCAAATTTTAAACAGATAAATCTATGAAGCGGTTGTAAAAAAACTTTGGACAAAATTTTCGAATTTTGCACCACATTGCAGTTCTACACAAAATCATCATCATCATCACCCCTATTGACGTTACCACTGCTAGGAGGACACCACGCTGGCCAAGTGCGGGTTGTTGAATGACATAAGCCCTTAAATTTTTTTAGTTCTCAGGACATGCCGGTTTCCTCACGATGTTTGCCTTCATACTTAAATCATGTTTTTACAAAGCGCACATAAATCTACACAAAATAGTTAACAAAAATTAGACAACTTTTGTGCAAGACTCAAGTCTGATAACTGTGGCGATAATACGAAATCATTCAAGAACAATGAATTCAAATGAACCAATGAATGAGACCCGTGCCAAGTAGTTGGAAGGGGTTGTTTGGTGATAACAATTCTACATATTACGAGATTAGACTCGAAAAAACTGCTCTTGTTGTGGTCGAAACATCGAGAGTGTTTGAAATCCCTTTTTAAATACGTGAGTAATTCCCGCTGTTATGAAATAAATAGGGTAACTCACGAAAATGTCGAAAGTGAAATAGAGATTAGACTCGTCTAGAAATCGCACAAATTCAATTCCGTTGAGGAATGAAATCGCGGGAATTAATAGCTACATGCGGAACATTACCCAGATTGAGGCCTCGCATGGTGCGCAGATTGCGATCACGTACATGGCATAAAAATATCTGGAGATTCCTCGGATGTGCCTTCCTGTGTCTATTAGGTGGTGCGGGAAAATGTATTTGCAGATGCGTGGGGTCTTATTGCTTTCTCACGATAGTTGAGACTTGAGACGTTTTTTACGATTTACTTAGTTACTAGCTGTCCGTCATGCGGCTTCGCCCGTTATAAAAGAATTTCCTGCAGTAAAACGTAATTAATATTATGTTAATCCAGGGTATAAATAAATATTGCTGGAAAATTCACACAGTAACAATTAGCCTCGTGTTAAGCTCTAAGCTAGTGTTACGGGTGCTAGATTTCTGATATACTTATACATTCATACATAGATTGATAGTTTTTATATTGCCTGAAATAAATTGATTTTATTTTATTTTATTATTTATTTATTATACATATAATAACATCCAGACCCTTTATATACATATATGTTTCACTATAGCTACCACAGAACATTATTATTATTATAATTATACCAACACTGCTTCCCGTTTTCCGACACCCACGATAAGTAAGGGGGTCTTATAAGCGTCACACATTAGAACCACAAATATAATTATTTTATGTAGCTAACTTCTACAAAGCCTCACGGTGGAAAGCTATTAAATTATTAACATAGCCGATTCTGAACAATGACCAGAGTATTGACCGGTTAAGCCGAGGTAGACTTCCGAGCTAACGTCATAACTTCATAAACTATTGCACAAAGAGTTGTTCGTTGTTCACAGTTATTAGGTAGCGATAAAGCACGCAGCCTCGAACCATTTACCAAGCTCGCCTTGCAGCTTACAGCTTAGTCACCCGACAATACCTGGCAATACTGCTCACTGAACGCGAAAGTCTGGTCATCTATAGGTACAAATATTGTAACGCTGAAGATTTTTATGGTTTGAACGCGCCAATCTCAGAAGCCGCTTGACCAAAAAAATATTTTCAGTGTTGGATAGTACATTTATCGAGGAAGATATATTATAACTTGTAAGATATATGTATAACATAAACTATGTATATGTAGGTAACTGATGACATTTAAAAAAGGAGGAGCTTCTCAATTCCTCAGATACATTTTTTTTTAGTTTTTTTATGTATGTTTACCGATGACTCTAAGACCTGGACCGATTTACAAAATTATTATGATAGCCATAGTCATGATCTGATGAGAAATCCTTGAGAATTAGGTGGATTTAAAAAAAAAAAAAAATTTGTAAAAATTTTATTTATTATTCTTTTACAGACAGGACCTACGAAACGGAAGTTAGTAAAATTTGATCACTATAACTTATAAGTTCAGTAACTTATAAGTAAATCAGAATAGTTTATAGTTTATAATAGTTAGATTTCCTAAGCTGTAACTAAGTTCGTAATTTTTTTGTTTATACTATATAGATTTAAATCCGTAATGAAATTTATTGGCTTCCTTCAGTTTCATTCTACAAGTATATGGCCTCTAAGCCTGTCATTGAACTTAAACTTAATTCGAACATGGTATACGATCCATATTATAATTAATTTAAAAGAATAGGCCTCTCCATAATGACTTGGCGGGATCTCATTATTCTCTTCGCGTAGTGTAACGAGTACTGTTTTAGAATAACATATTTTATTACTATGCTAAGTAAGGTTGAGGCCGGTAGCTTATAAACACGTTGAATTATTTCTTTTCATAAGACTACTACAAACACTTGCGACCGAATGGTCTGAAATTATATTTATTATATTTATATATAGTTGGAAGAAATAAATATTTTGTTTGTTTTTTATTTTGTTTTTAATGTTTGTAGTTTTATAGGGTACGCAGTGAAGGGCTAACCACGGAGGAAAAACAAAGTGGAGTCGGCATAAGCAAAGTTGCACAGGGATTTTCAACTTGGCCCTGACGTCATCATAGTAGGCGTGGCCTAGCTCAGTCTACTGTTGGCGTTCGTCCTATGCACATCCGGTGTCAACAGTGGAAATTGTAATGTTAAGACAGGGCCGTAATAAGAATCCAATTTCATAAATGGAAAGTTAGAACTTTTAGATAGAAAGAAAGAAAAAATTTATTTGTGTACAAATAACATCATAAAACAATATGCGTTAAACACAAGGGACACAAAACGGTTGCCAGCTCAGCTTCAAAGCTGTGGCAAAATTATATTGTCACAGCGGTGGTTTTTACATAATTCATAATCAATAAAGATAAATATTTCTTTATTCGTCATTCACATCCATACATCACCTGAAAATAATTTACTTTCATAAACATTTCTTCTTTAATAAAATAGTACCTATCACTATTTCAATAAAAAATATGCATCAAGATGGGTCACTAAATAAATAAAAAAACAAAATACTTTCTATAACACAATGCAACGGATAATAAACTTATAACATTTATTAGAAAAATAAAATAACTAATCTCTAGGGGGGGGGGGCAGCTGCCTCTCTCTGCCCCCCCTTGGCGACGCCCTTGAGTACATTCCTGTTACCTACACCTGTGACATCTATTATCAAGTAGTTAAACTACGTAGCAAGCAGTTTTGCTTTTGACCGGTAGATGGAAAAGACAAAAGTGGGTGGGATCCTACACCTGTGACATCTATTATGAAGTAGTTAAACTGCGTAGCAAGCAGTTTTGCTTTTGACCGGTAGATGGAAAACACAAAAGTGGGTGGGATCTAACACCCCCTCACCCCGCAAAATTGTCACGCGTTGTTTCATAAGGAAATCTGAATACAACATCTCCTCTTATTATTACCTCCGTGGGGCTAACGCACGAAATCATGATTACTATTGAAATTAAGTTTGTTTAAGAATATAGTGTCAAAGCTCATCTATTTATTTATGTATCAAAATCCACAGCACTCACAAATATATATAACATTTTTCATATACCTGGGCTTACGGCCAAAAATTGGTGTATTGGTGTTAATAATGTATCAAGCTGTAAAATAGCCAAATACACGTATATTTGGGTACAGTCTAACCTAAGATATCGAATCCATGACCAGATATAGGTAACATCTAGAAGTTTTAGTTGAGTTTTGTTGGACATTGATAGATCGTATCAGGTCCACAGTGATCGATTGTATCATTTTCAAAAGACAAGACTTTGCTTTCGGTTCATTATCTTCTTATTGCACGAAATTTGAAAAACTGTGTAAAAAGTACGCATTAAAATTTCACATCAATAACACTTTCGCTGTTTTATAATATAGGAAATAGAATTCTTCAAATAAAGGATCGACCAGAAGGTATAGAGAACTTAAGAGGTTTACATCATCATAATATTTTATCGATTGGCTGGCATTAAATTGAAAAAGTTTGAAAAGTTCCAGTATTGAGTGCGCAAGTCTACTAAAGGTATCGTTTGCTGGATTGTAACTTTCTGACGTAAGAAAGAATTTTTTTGCCACAAATAAATGAAGAAAATAATAGGAATGAGTAAGTACATACAAAGTAAGCTGTGTTCTATAAAATTAATTAGGGAGGGATGAGGGTATGGGGAAGACTCTTTCTTGACCGCATTACTATTAAATGCCACCCAAAAACTACTGTAAAATAACTATTTAATTTAATAAAATATTCGATTCTATTCCAATTACTATCAATATAATATGCGAATAAACTAGTTTATATTATACTGCCATTCTTATGATCAACAGCGTAAGTGCATCGCGGCATATTTCGAGGACATTAATTCATCCAAATAGATCTCGCTTAGCTGATTACAAATATGCTAATAACTTATTTTCACAAAAAAACTCACTTACGCTGTTAATCGTAAGAACGGTATAGATAAATATTAAATCACAATCATCCCTAGTTACGTTCCCACTGCTGGGACACACATGAGTTCAATGATTTTATAATATAATTCTAGAACTTAAGACTTAAAGCAAATTAATACCGTGGCAGTACGAACCCATTTGAGATAGCCAAATGGCTTCCAGCACTTTGCATGCAGGAAATCAAAGGAAATTGAAAGCTGTTACTAGAAGCAAAGCTGTGGGGTCAGCTAGTGACCCAAAGACGAATCACGACCAATGAAAGTAATCATAGAAGATGGAAGTGATTACGGCGCTGGCTTAAGAATGCTATAATCCCATATCATTATGTAGGTTTAAAACCGATTAAAGGATTTATATACCTTCTTGTATCATCGTCATCATTATCATCACCCCTATTTACGTTCCTACTGCTGGGACGCACTTCTCTCTTGCTAAGCGAGATTAGGCTTTGATTCACCATGCTGGTCAGGTTATTTCCACTGGAAATTACTTAAAATATAATCATAGAGAGCAGACTCCATGGCGTATAAACGATCTGTTAAATACAGAAATAAACAAAACATCTTAATAAACTTAAAGCAGAATTAATTTTGAAATTAAATATTAAAAGTTATAAATTGGAAACGCTAAAGCTAATATCATAAAGAGAAAATATTTGTATTGAATAAAACTGTTTAGAGAAGCTAAACTAAAAGTTATCCAATATTTACTTTATAAATCCAATATTATAAATCCTATTCCGAAACCAATCTCTTGAAAGCTCCTTTCAAAGAACAAACCAGGCTGATTCGAAAACAAGATGAATTTATTTGAAGCCCGAACTAAGGTGATCAATATTCCTTGTAGGTAATATTATACACATTTAGCTCACTTCCTCGAAGCTTCCTACAATCTTTATTCTGTCATTAAATACCGTTATTGTTTAAAGGGTAGACTGTGGCTGAGAACAGGGTTCGGGCTAAGGTAAAGGATTCTTATGAATCACGACTGTAATTTACAAAATACCAACCAATTATTCCATTCAAAAAGTTATTTGTTAAACTGTTGGTACATATCATATCTAGGTTAAGATTATATTGTTTGTTAAATCTGTAACTGAAACCTAAAATACCTTCAATTTATTATAAAAATTAAAAATAAGCATGTTATTTAAATAGGTACAATATCAAAGTTGATCACTAACTTTGCTATCCTAGATAAATATTAATACCAATGACAAATCGCATTCGATTAAAACTATGTTTAACTCATTAAGAAAACTAACATTATCTACACTAGATTGATTTCATACCTAATAGTTGATAGGTCCTTTTACAATTACAAGAAAACACAGCCACATAACGTAATACCTGGAAATCAGCGTCGCCTATGTCCAACAGTGGACGTCCGATAGCAATAATAAGCGCATCTACAAAACAATGTGATAGTTTTATGTTAAAACTCGCTGTCAGCTTATTTCTTACGCCCGTTTAGTGCACGTGCACTTAGAAACCGGTCTGGACAAGTCGTAGTGGTTTGATCGACGCGTTGCCTCCGCTTAGAACACTATTTTATCTTACTACTAGCCGACCCAACTGTATTGTATTGTATAATCTTAATTATTCTTTTATTATTGTCATTTAGATTTAAACTGTTATAAATGAATTAATACGTAAATCATGTTTATACTTACCTAATAATGGCATTGTAATAATAAATTTTACACATGTTTATGCAAATAAAGAATTGCAGCCTTCCTCAATAAATGTACTATCCAATACTGAAAGAAATTTTCAAATCGGACCAGCGGTTCCTGAGATTAGCGCGTTCAAACAAGCAAACTCTTCAGCTTTACAATATTACTATAGATTACATAAAGCACTCTGTTGAATCATATATCGAGCTCGAAATACAATTACGTTTATATTTCTAATTCATTTAAATTAGATTACGTTTGGGGATATTCATAATAAATAATACCTATGTTAAATAGGTAACCTTTAAAATATAATAGCTTAACAAACCGTTGAAGGTAGGTACCATAAATAAAAAAATTGCTTTTTTACTTTTTTAATTATTTAGATATTACCAACAGCCACAGCTTTGGTTAAATTACTGCCTCTTACCATGACTAAGCTGGTTACAATTCAATGACCCAAGGATTTCGATCGGGTCTTTTAGAATGTCCATTTATTTTCTTTTCCTGCTTACTAACGGAAAAAGACGGAGTTTCTAATGAAAAAACTGAAGTTGTTTAGATGAATATCAGTTTTGTCAATCGTTATTAAATTATATTACTTAATCACCGTTTTGAAATACTGGTGTGTTTCATGATAAATGAAAAGCAAAACTCCTTTACTACAGATTTGTTGGGATTTTAATGAAGCAAGAAATATAATTTTTACTTTTATTCTCGAAATGCTTGATTATTTCAAAAAGACAATGGATACAAATTACGCTGCGGGCAGTACGAAATAAAAGCGCACAAATTGCACAAATGCAGTTCTGTGACTGAGGAAATAATAAACAAGTGTGGTACAATGGTATATATACATCTAGACCCAAATTAGACAGGTTCTGCGACACAGTGGATTATGGGTTCAATTCCCGTCTTAGGACAACATTTGTCCTGGGTGTTTTCTTCAAGCTAATTAAAGTTAATAATATCTTACTTTATATTCATTGAATTTATTTCTGTGAGAATTTAGGGCTCGTTGCTTTCGCTATCGAGTTTTTGTATTTTCGTACATTTTCACACTGGTTCTCGAACGCATGTAAATTTATCTCAAAATAAAGGCCTAACTCTCAAGCACTCGTTTACATTCAAAGCTGCTAGGATCCTGGTTGACCCTTTCTGACAGTTGACCCAAGTATCTATTTATAGGTGAATGAATTTTCTGTGCAAAATGTAGGGCATAGAACTACAAACCTACAAAATAAGCCAAAAGGATGGTATCAGCACTGAGGTGGTTAAAATAGTAGAATGTTCCTTTATTTAACTAAAAATATTAATTATCTAAGTAGTTTAGTTAATTTTTAGGTAAAAGCGTTCGAATAAAAAAAATTCCAGTAAGTTTAGTTTTATCGAGCGCTTTAGGCTCCCCAAAAATTATTGCGTCCCATTTCAGATAACCCCAAATCTTTTTCTGAATCAATTGTCTTATTTTATCTGATTCTATCTAATTCTTCTAATTATGTTCGTAGGACACGTAGGTAATAATGTATGGAGGTTCCATCTCAAAAGTGCGAAGTAATCGAATTAGTGGTAATCTAGTGAAAAGGATTCTGAGCTATGCTGCTTCCAACGAAATACTGAAGGTAAAAATATTCCCAGTACATAATCTAATACAGAAGATATTTTTATCCTCATGATGCGATTATAAAACATTTTAACGTGAATAGAACAAGCGTAACTGATATTATGTACCTGATTCTGGTTTGGCTTGTCCAGAAGAGGCAGTATGTAGTGATTGGTACCAACTACCAGTGTAAAGCGACATTTTAAGTAGCGTTCGCAATTTGTACAAGTAGATAAATTGTCCTAAAATAAATTCAAATAGACCTCACTTTGCTTCTCACTTGTCACTGTGTAAATTCATGTTTTGCTTTTAGATGCCTAAGCGTCTACAATTTTACGATTTGATGAGTATATAGGTACTTGATAATCAACTTTTTTCGTGAAAACCAGTTCTACTTAAAACGTAACTAAAGTTGTATTATTTGAAAATAGTCATATAACTTTAATTCTATAGTTATTTTATAAGAAACTCAACCTGAAAGATAAACTTCCTTTTCGAATAGCAACGATAGTAAAAGTCAGGACTATTGAAGAAGCTCTTTCCGCCTTTGTACTTTTTGAGTATTCTTGAATCAAGTGGATACTGATCAAGATTTCCAGTTAGTTTCTAAGGCTTAATTTGCTACACATCATAAATGCTCTCAACACTAAATATTAGATCAGGAAACTCAAGGGAACCTTTGTTTCACAACTAGCTGACATAGAGGGCTTTCTGGTGACTTATTAATGAATCATACTCTTGGGACTTACTGGGGAATCACTAATAATTGAATCCTCTTAAAATTCTGTGCCTTACAGTAGTGTGATGGGGAAAATAATACATTAAGTAAAGGACACGGTTCTGTATTTGATAAAAATGATCAGTATAATAAATACGATAAATATATTGTGGTGAATACCATGTAATATTTCATACGTATACAAAAGTGAAGCAACAACAAACCGGATTCATATTACAAATAATATAAAAAATGGTAACCGGAAAAAAACTATAATGTGTAAATTATGCGTAAAAAACAATCAACTCCTTAAAATTTAAACGATAACTTCGTCTCAAAAGATTAAAGTAGTATTTTGCGAACGAACCCTTGTCTAAATAACTTCTTGCTAGGCGGATAACGAGAACAAATCCAAGACACCAACTTAGAAAAACGTGGAACTACTTTTAATTTAGACAACAACAAATTTATCCCAAAGGGTTCCGTCGTTTTTTGTTCATTCCATTAAAGCCGAACATTTTTAAAGTGCTGAAACACTCCAGCGCTCGTGAATTCGCATAATCGAACTGTCCTATTAATTTCCGGGAAGTATTTCATAGAGCTTTGTCATGGATTCCAGGCGTGATCAGGGCAGACTTTTAGGCCTTCCTACAGTTGAGATTGTGGAGATTTATAGTTCTAAATTATTAAATAGGTTAGAGTCACCAAAGTTGTAGGTGGGCGCCATTTTCCATTGCATAGATAATACATTATACAACTTTATCTTCAATTACTAAACCTAATTGATAATTACTGCATTATAATAAAACAAACTAGGTATTGTACATACATTTATCAATAAAAAGTAGTAGTAGTAGTATTAGTATTATTAGTATTCTCAACGTAGTTCCTATTGTTAGTTTGTAATGTTTGTTTTATGTGCGCTGTTATGTGTTTTGTGTGACAAATAAATAAAATAAAATAAAATAAAAAAGTTATTGATATTCATGATTAACTCAGGAGTCAATATCAACATACATTTCGTATTGATGATACGTAACCTTTGTCTGATCACACAATTCACATTCACTTTTTAATCAGCCAAACAATTCGAACAGGCGCCTATTTGCCTAGGATAGAGTAAATTTACCTTATAAAAATCGATTCACGTACCCTCAACGTCCCCTCACAAATGCATAGTTAACTGACCCTCCATTCATTAGATGGTAAATAAAAAGTCCCAACAGCTGAGTCATAGGCCGTCATAGAGTCGCGCGGTCAACCTTAACGGTTTAAATTAAAACTTTGGACACTTTTCGCTTTGCCCACAAAAAGCCGATACGGTACACAATTTCAATGTTTCTATCGTAGTTTGCAAGTTTTACCAGCTTTTTACTAAATATGCGGTTATTTGCAAGTGTATGGCTGCGTCGACTTTTGAAGTTGCCGAAAGAATCAAATATTAATTATACAGGTTTCTTACCAAACCTACATCAGGCACCAGTCTTCACAATATAGGTTCAATAATCTAATATTTTGTTTAAGAGAAAAGGCAAAGCAGTCAAAGATTTTAATGTTTTTTTATTAAGAGAAAAAACTCGTAAAACTGTAACGTTCCTCAAAGGTCTTATTACAATTTCCATTTCTGTAATATACTCGTAGCTGTATCGCGCTTGTATTTGAACTATGGTTCCTCACTTTATATGCTAAGTGATGCCTCGCCTTCAAGAACGCTGTAGCATAATGTACTTATTGTTCGGAACTTACCGGTAAGCTAATGCATACATAATTGCATTCACATAAAGCAACTTTGTAGGAGCACCTCTAACACTAACACCAAGTTTATTAAACGGGCCATAGGAGCGGGCGGAAAGGACATTTTTACGGTATGGGTCTACTATTATCACTATAAAAACACTGTATATAAATGTAAAAAATATGTAAATGAATAAAATGTAAAACCCTTCGCTGAGAAATATATTAGTCCAGTCAATTTAATTAATTTAATTTTTTTTTATATAAAGGCGTTTTTTATATATTTTCTTGTGGATAAATTCCTACAATCATTATAAGTTACGCTTTGACATCCAAGCGATGAAAAAGTAATGTTTAAATGAAAAAACTTAATTGTGTTTTTAGATAAAGCAAAAACTTATTTTATTTATACACATTATAGAGGTACTTATAGAGGTTGTTGCATACAAGAAGGCATTCTAAATTTCAAAGTTTCAGCTATCTTGGCTTGGCTATCTTATCTTTTTTTTTATTTAATTACAAGAGGCTATCTTATCTTGTGAAGTGAATCAGAAAATGTATCTATCTTATTTTAAAGTAAAGTTTATAAGATACACCACAGTTTAACTTGTTCGGGAGTTGGCAATTAAAAGTTATAAAAACTATCCCTTTTCATAGTAAAGGGACTCAGGTAGCTCACGGGTATTATAATATACAATCGACGTAATGACACAAAGGTATCAAAAAAACCTTAACTCGTATTTGCAAAAAATATTGATACCACGGTGCAAGCCCAGATATTGTGAATTCTCGTGATTAATGCATGCGGCAAAATGTTAGCCTGAGTATCCATCAATCATGGAAGAATTTCGATGTTACCAATGGAAAATGGTGAGTATATTTTGATTTCACGATATGGGTACAATTCTATGGTTCTTCGTTATTAGTTGAGATAATAATATCATAGACGCGAAAAATTGTGAGAATAGATAGATATTCGTTAGGTACACGAAAAATTTAAAAACCGATTTTAATGAAAGTTGACGACCAAATATAATTTATTTTTAGTGCGATTGTAGATGATTTTTCATGCTTTTGTTAAAGTATAAGTTGAATAATATGAGTGCCTAATAATAAGGAGAAAACTAATAACTGAAACTTGCATAAATAAATAATCTTGAAAATAGTAGGTACTTTGCTATTAAAGCCATTTTCATTATGAATACAAAGCAATTATCAGGTTTTTATCAACTCGACTTCAAAACAAAAAATATCGATATAAAATTTCATGCCATTAAAAAGATATTTTCTAAAATAAAGGGAACATAATTGCTGTTTTTTGTTATCCTGTTACCCAACTTCGAAGTTTATCGTTTGTTTGAACAGTTTTGTAAACATTTATTGGTGCCAATATTGATTAAGTTTTGAAGTTTGTCTTCATTATATTCACAAAATTCGGTACTTAGGTACTTGAAATGAGGTTAAATTTAAACGGTTTAACAGCTAGCAGGGGTATGCCCTCTGACTGGTAGGCAAAATATGATATTAAGAAAAAAGTCAAAAACTTTATTTACATAGAAATTCAAAGATTTACATGGACACGTCAATCCCAAATAATGTTTCTTTTTAGCTTTTCAAGGTTCTAAAGCATGCCGGTTTCCTCGCTATTTGCCTTCACCGTTTGAACACGTGAAAGCAAATGAAAAATCCAGAGGTGCGCGTCGAGATATGAAACGAATACCTTCGGAATTAAAGTCGAGTATGCTCCAACTTAGCCAACACGGCTTGATAACATAACCCTAAAGAATCGAGTGATCGGAAAACGCAGCGTCGGACGTCCACCAACAAGATGGACAGATGATTTGATCAAAGCTGTCGGTTCACAGTGGATGCAAGCTGCATCCGACCGAAACAACTGGAGATGTTTAAGGGAGGCCTATGTCCAGCAGTGGACGTCCGATGGCTGAAATGATGATAATGAAAGAATCGTGTAATGCAAGTGATCAAACTACCGCTCGCTTGTCATCAGGTGGTGTTGTCGTGCAATCCATTTGCAAGTCATTTAACGAGGCGGTTCAAAGCCTTCTCTCAAACCACCGCCATTTCATCCCAGGTAGTGAAATGGAATTTATGAACTTGAAAGAGCCTTTGTTTCATGTTTTTAATATCGTTAAAAGCATTATTATATACCTACTAAATATACTAGCAATAAATGATTTGAATTTTATTTTTAATTGGTTATGTCTAATAACATTAAAATTGAAAAACTTAGGTATTTTTGTACCCCATAGACTTAAATAAATTATGAGGGCTAATGACAGATAGGATTACTTTCCCATTCATTAATATTTTAGTAAAAAAATATTAAGGTAGGCCTTAAGATATAATAACATGGCCATCGTGCTTTTGGTTTTAAGACCAAAAGCACCTTAATAGGTTCAGCCGTTCTTGAATTATAAAATTACAAAGAAAAGTGGCATTGATTTTTATATTTTACGAGATATATTTGTAATTAAACGCAATTTCAAAATAAGTCTCACACTCTTTTGAGGTGTAAGAGCTGTCAGGATAAAGCCTCTGGTAAACTAATTCAAACTGAACACCAAATCGAATTTAGCGGTTTCCAATCAAAGCAACTCATTACAGTACAAGTTTCAAGGCAAAAGTGGCAGTTCGTAGCGTATGGCAAATTTATGACTAATTGTATTGGAATCAGGTTGTGCTGGATAAACTGAAAGAGGTTCTTCCAAGAGCTATTAAACCTTAGTTATAAATTAAATAGTGTCGTTAAAGTTTAAAACACTTTATTAGCAATTTAAATAGCTATGCTTGGTTTCTATATACGCTTTCGAGTTTGAATTATAAATAGCTTTCCGCCCGTGGCTTCGCCCGCGTTTTAATAAATTTTCCCGCGGAAAAAGTGTTTTCCCGACATTCCCTAATGTCATGTCTTTCTTTCTTATTCTCTTTAAACTTAATTAATATCGTTTCAGTAGGTTTGCCGTGAAAGATGGAAAATAAACACACATGTACCATATCGTACGTATATCATTATCGATATCGTATATTAGTATGGATAATCATATGAACTAAATTATAATTCCTTTCAAACATTCTGCCGAGTTTTCAAATTCTCTGACTAATAAATTGGGGATAGCTCGTGCCATAAATTTAATTGCTAAATGTACGGCATAACCGGAATATTTTGAAACTCAACAGAACAGCCGTTGAAGCATGTTATTGTGTGATATCTACCGTAAAATGTAGGGTCGGTCACTTGTGTGGCGTTTGCAGCTAAATTGTGTAATAAAGTTATTGTAACTAGCCCTACTAAAAATTTATGAAACAATACTCAAGATTAATATAATTATCGTAACTTTATTCGGGGAAAACTGCGCTATGAATACTTTAGGCGGAAAAATGCGATTCAGAAAAATAATGCGATACTGAATGCTAGTGCCGTGGTGGGCTCTGACCTAGCGCCACAGAATACCAGCGATATACCATTCACGCTGAGTGGTAACCATTTTGTTTTCAAGTTTTTTATTCAATAATGATTTTTCTATTCTATCCCAGAAACATTCTGAAAAAGAAACACACAAACACAGTCTTTATGCATCGATGCATCACGCTGGTCATTGGCTAGTTAGTAATAGGAAACAAAGCAACATGGGATAGATTCAATGGAAAAACATCCTTATATAGGTACCTAGATATATCCTTATCAAATTAATATACAGCCGTTCACTCACCAAACTCGCTCAAAAGTCTATTTTAATTATTATATTTTAATGATCTTTTTTAATTTTAACTGTTCGTTATATACTTTATAATAAATACAAGTCCTTCCAAACACAAAACTAATCCATTTAATCCCATATAAAAATAAAGAAATCGATTCTAGTCATCACATAATCCTATAACCGTAAGAAATAATATTCCGCTTTACTATCGATAGTCCTTTCAAAACTTATCGGGGCCAAACTGGTTTCTCTCCAACATGATCGGTCACATGAAATGTTACGGATAATAAGGTAATTTCATGAAACGGTCCAAAAGTATTTTCGCAGAATGCCTACAGGCATTTCATTATCTGCCCAATGCCGCGATCATGGTTTGCAATATCAAATTGACGTTATGCATAATAAATGTAAAAAAAAATGTAAGCTTCTGTGCGCTTTGTAAGTTCTTACGATGAAAAGTTAGATAGCATGTGTCTAAAACAGTTGAGTATTGTACAAATCCAATAATGCAATTTAATATTTTTGCATCATATTACTGTAGCTTTCTCCGAAAAATCTTTCAGAACCATATTCGCAATCAAGTTAGTAAATATATATTATAATTATCTCTTTGCAATATCAAATTGACGTTATGCATAATAAATGTATGTGAAAAAAATGTAAGCTTCTGTGCGCTTTGTAAGTTCTTACGATGAAAAGTTTGATAGCATGTGTCTAAAGCAGTTGAGCTTTGTACAAATCCAATAATGCAATTTAATATTTTTGCATCATATTACTGTAGCTTTCTCAGAAAAATCTTTCAGAACCAAATTCGCAATCAAGTTAGTAAATATATATTATAATTATTATTATTGGTACTTGGTATTTTACCTAAAAAATAATTTCCAAAATAATATAAGTACTCATTTAATGAGTGATTATTATATAGCCGTAAAGGTAATTCGAGTGAAAACCGCAAAATGGCTACAACAATAATAACATACATAATAATAATAATTATAATTGTTGAATATTTCTTAAATTGCATCAATAATTAAAAGACCTCTGTAGCGGGCGGTCAAAGATCGGCATGCGAAGTTGTGGGTTCGATTCCCGATTCCCGGAACAGATGATTTTACGATCTTCAGATATTTTGTGTTTTGTGGTTCTAAGTGTTCAAAAAAGAAATGTCTATCTTTGGTAATTATATAAAGTTTATCAGATATCACAAGATGAATTGTCCAGCAATATTTATTCATGTATATAGTTTTTTTTGTAATGAAATGTAGATTTAATAATCATATTTCAAACTAGTTCATAAACCTCCGACACTGTTGTAGCCATTCTGCGGTTTTAACTCGAATATTATCGGGACCAACGACCATTTGTTTCATGTTTTATATAGCCTGGTCATAGCCACGATATCGAGATGATTTGTTTGACTATGGTGTAGCCAAGTAGTGTCGGTCTAAGAATAGAACCACACCTTCTCTATCTGCGAGTGTCGTCAAACTTTAATGAATTACTAACCCGCTCGGGCTTAACCCACTTTATTCGAATGTTTTTTCGCCTTTTTAACCTTCACTGGGTTACTACGGCTATTTTACTTTATTATTTAATATAATTAAATATAATGATTATTTTACCGAAATTAGCCCAGCCACTGTTGAGTTATAAACTTACAATGAAAAGTGGCATTAATTTTTGTATAGGTATATAGAGTGTTCATTATAAATTTATTTCTATCTTCATCCTGTTTTTCCAGCAATTTCACTTAAAGCTTAAGCAATATAAGTATAAGAAATACGATGCGATTCTTTAATATGAGCCAAGACATCTCGTTAAATGAAAATTTACTAGAGCGCCTTAAGAGTTCTTTGTTCGCTCATCTGGCTTAGGGTAACTAATCTTCCGAGCTTAGCTGAAACTTACATTATAATCTCCAATAAAACTTTTGTAATCTCTTAAATAATGGCTAAACAAATACTTTGTGTCGCTTAGTAGTCAAGTGCAATGATATTTTGAAATAATTAGATAAATGTCTGAATTGTCTGAGGACTTTCTGAATGTATATTATTAATTTATTTTATTTGGAAATATCCAGGTATATTCAATTACTAATTGTGGCTTGAGCAGCATTTGGACGCCTGTAGCATCAGAGATGTTACCTGCACGCGGCCGATCCCGTAAACGCTTCAGTATACCCTTTTTGATTAAACCCATGCTATGGACTTTTGACTTCTCGATATCATTCCACCACGATTGTTCGTAATATTCCTTTTGAACCTAACTGCCCGCGAACTAAACGGCATCACGGTACATATGTGGATGAATTTATAATAAATCACCAGTTTCTTAATTTCACAACTCAATCCATTGTGAATCGATTTTAATGCAAGATTTCACCCAAACAAAATAATATAAAGTAGGCAAGTTCAATAACACATCTCACCTGTGTTTACACTGCAGCAGTATACGGTAGAGTCACTTAAGAACCTACTCAAGCACTTAAGCTTGCTCTCAGAATAGTGTCATGTCACAAACATCCGGAAATAGCATTAAAGGTTGTAATGGACCCAGACATCTTTGTCCTGAGTGCATAAATATCAAACTCCATTTAGAATAATGCAAATAAAACCCATATTACCAACGCAAATGGATCTGAATTCCAAGAATACCTAGGTCTTAGATCATACATTACTGACAAAAAGCGTAATAGACGATTAAAATGTTATTGCTTCACGATTCATATTATTTTGCTACTCATAGAAATAAACAGACATTTTTGAATTAAAAATGTCTCCCAAAATAAAAATCGTTAATTATTTAGTTAAGTATATATACGTTAATTCTTTAGTTAAGTATATCAATGGGTAAATAAACTAAGATGATAAACATAGTTCCCTAATATAAAATTTAACACACATTCCCATGTAGGTAATAGGAGCCTGTATGTTCATACGCATCACGCAGGGTTCATAAGTGTTGCAAACGATACCAAGAAAGCGATAACAACAGACAATGCCGATGCATCAACAAACACCAGCAGTTCAGAGAACAGTAAGCACTGGCACGCAGCCTTTGTGATTATTACCTTTGTACTAGGCTACGTGCTGACTCAACCGACCACATCGAATGCCCCTTGCCTGCCCACTAATTAAACTCCAAATAGACCAGCTTTTAGGAGCACATTCCACAAAGAATGAATCAGTCGCGTGCACCGACCACATTGGATTCAAATAAGTTTCCAGTAAAGTTCGTTTTACTTACCGGTTCAACGAGGACTCAGCCCGGCCATTGAATATCAAGCTACACGCACTTCGCGAGCTTATAAACAAACTTTTAAAAAGTTTTAATAACCACAAATACTCGTTAAAAGTTCACAAATGTGTGACAAAGTTCATGCGTGGGGTTCGGGAGAGGATCTCCAGGCTGATATGTTGTAATAGAAGTTTTTTTGTAGTCGGAACAGGTTTGTGTCGACGGAATGTGAGTGAAGTTTATCGCGGGTTCGGCGCGCTCGGGCCGCGTGGACGCTCGGCGTAGGGTCCCGCGCTTGTGACGCGCCGCCGTCGCCGCCGCTGCCTCCACGGGAGCGCCGCCCGCGCCCCGCACCCCCTACCCTACCCGGAGCCGTCATCGCTCCATCATTCCGCTATCTCACATTCCCAAAACATTACAGATCCCAGCTTTACATCCAAGCCTACAGGTGCTTACAGAACCACCTCAGAAGCTCCACCTTCCTTAACTTCGGACTTAAGAAGCTTTAAGTACTTGAAACTTTTCAAAGTTAATGGAATTTTAGCATAAGTTTACGATAGGGAATATCAAATCAGGCAACCCAAAAACTTAAAGCGCCCAGTTACAGCCGGGTTGTTTGTTTAACTTTGTAGCAGTCGGTGACGGTGATTTAAAGACGATAGATATTTCGTTCCGTTGTTTGTTTTTGTTTGCGTACAACCTTTTGAGAAAATAAATGCTCTGATTGTACAATAGTAGAATATCAAGTAATTTTGTGTCTCTGGTAATTCAAATTTGGAATAGGGAAGCATTGGTAACTCAAAAAATTAAGCTACCTACCTATAGCTTATTACGCTTACACCCCAAAATAATCCTATAAACTAAATCTAAATATTACGTACGTGAAACGCTAGACTATTCAGCAAGGTAGACAAAGCTCACGATGTCACTTTGCTTGACCACGATGCGTACGAATGTTCAAAGCAAAGTTCCGGTGAGTCACGCTTGCATACTGATTATTGATCATTACTATCCGTTGGACAACTCGCCAATACAGATGGACAACTGATAATGAATTTAAAGTAGCCTTTTCAACCGACATTGTTGATAGAATCTTTTGAATATAGGCAATCAGGTAACATGTGAACTACAAAAGCCGACCGCATTATATAGGCACCCATGATATACGTTCCCACTGCTGGGAAACAGGAACTTCTCTCTCGATGATAGTGATTTGGCATTTATGCTTTCAGCTATACGATATATTATAAAAAAGATATTCCTTAATCGGCTATACATATTGTATCAAATGCAATGTAATATTTATACTCAAATAAGTAAGGAACTAAGACTAGAGTCCTAACAGTATGTAGTGGAAACTCACTTTTTCATAGGATAAGTAGTTCTCTAGAATAAGTCATGAAAACAAACATTGTTCTCGACCAACATGACAAGAAGCCTGCTCTTCTCAAAACTGGGTAACTTGACCATCGAGATTTTGGTAAACAAAACTCGTTTTAAAGATAATAAAAAAGATAGTTTTAATATAAAACTGGTTTGTATCTATAAATATGATATATCCCTCGCAATGCTTTAATATTTTGAATGAAGAGATGACCCAAGTTAATATAATCCATTATTTCTCAACAAATCCTGCTTTTGTAGTCGTAACACCAACAAAGAGAGGCCGGAATCTCAAAAAATCTGGTCCCTTAGCTTTAATTTCAGCCAAAGTGAAATCGACTGAAGTGTACACGCTTTCGCTCTTATTCCTGCGTCCCTTCTGAAGAAAAAACAGACATAAATACACCTTTATTTCAGACGCTTTCACGGCTCGTGGCAAAGTTTAAAGTCAATATAAATTCTGACTGCAGAAAGTATATATTAGGGACAAAAAAAAACTACCAAAGACACATAATATGCTCATTAGTTATCATAGTTGTATAAGTTAATATTTTATAAGATAAAACCAATGTTGTTCTGATTGGTTCTCAACATGAGCATGAAAACACTGAGTATGGTATCATACTTAGTATGGTTTTCAGTAATATAAAATTATCTATAAAAAATGAAAATTTATCATAACTACCTACACTTTTGAAGGATTTGTTATATTATAATCACTCGTTGGTAAGATTCAAAGATTATTTCCACGGAGGTTTAACTCTAATAATACCTCCATGATTATTTCCCATAAGTCTGACTCAAAAGTAAACACCCAAATTGCTTCACTTTGTAACGCAAATGTTCAAATGTCCTGATAGAAAAATCGAATCTCCCCAGAACATTGTAAAGAAATCTGATTCACTTCTCGGCAGGTGGCAATAAAGGCCTTTGACGTGGTTCAGCAAACCATCGCAAATCGGAACATCTAGGGAGATTGTACCCGAATTCCTTTGTTTGGAATTCGTCCCCATCTTCACGATTGCTGTATCCGTAAAATATAACCCAAACCGTAGATTACACAGTTGAGATAAATCCAGATGGAGTGCGCTCAAAAATTTGTGAGCCACAAAGTGTGAATCATCATCATCATAATGGCTTCCAGTTATTGTAGACGCAGCTTGCATCAACCGAGAAAGATGCGCGAAGCCTTCAGAAGATCGTCCCTCTACCTTGTTGGTGTTAAAAAAGTGAATGCAATTCTGAGAAGCAGCACCAAATAATATTGTATGAATTTGAATGCATTATCAATGTTTAGGAAATCTGACAAGAATCGTCACCACAAGCTTAGGAAGTCTAGGTACTCTTGGCGAATTTGTAGGCCAAGGTATTAATTTGATATTTCACCGAATACTGTTTTGTTTGTCGCAGAATTCGCTGCTTGTGAAGCTTATAAAGCCCGAAACTTTCAAGGTAGCGACACTAATATACGTTCTACCTAAATGTTTTATCAAAATAACACACTACTTTCTCCGATTTGCTAAAATAACAACCCAGGCATACAAAACGATGCTGCTGCCTACCTGCATCTTGTCTTATTGTCAAGAAGTATGTATATTCCGTTCGAAAGGTTCTCGAGTGGAGACCACGGATCGGAAAACGCAGCGTTGGGCGTCCACCAACAAGGTGGGCTGATGATTTGGTGAAGGCGGTCGGCTCGCGGTGGATGCAGACTGCGAGCGACCGCAATAACTGGAAGTCATTTAGGGAGGCCTATGTCCAGCAGTGGACGTCCAATGGCTGAGATGATGATGATGATGTATATTCCGTTAAGTATAAGCACCAGTAAATAAGCTTTGACGTTACCACGGGTCGATAAGTTGTTGTGTATAGCTAGCAATATTTATAAATATTTAAAAAGTTAGACCTATTTTTGAAAGTCTTCATTTTTGCAAGCTTCTTCATCAAGTTGCGGCTTACGGCATCCGCCATTGTTTCTGAAGCACAACTTTTGGCTTCGACGTTTCCTCGACGAGATATTACGTTGAGAGCACTTATGACTTCGGAAAATTGTAGTGCCAAGAAAACTTTGGAGTTCAAAGTTTGCACATACTTCTTAATAATAACACTGAAGACCAAGAATAATTCTGGTGTAACTAAAAACTACATTTACAAAACTAGACCGTGGCTTCGTCCGCTTTATTCCCATGTTTTCTCACCTTTTAAACCTAACCCAGGCTACAACGACTATTTTAAAACCCAAAGCACCTAAATCGGCCCAGCCGATCTCGAGTTATAAAATTACAACGAAAAGTGGCATTGATTTTTATTTAAATAGTAGAAGATATCAAAAATCAAGCTCTCGTATCACAAGCTTTGAGCTCACCACGGGGCTGTAGCTGTATGAATTGTCCAGAAATATTTATTCAATTAAAATGTGATAAATTTATAGTTATGTACTGTTGACGTTCCTTCTAATCAATGAATAAGTTTTAAAAAAACATTTCATTTGAATAACGTCATGTTCAAGAAGAGTAAAAACATTGACATTAAAATTCGCTCAACAAAAGCACATCAGTTACCAAGACATGTGTTAAGCTTTTGTACTAAGATTAGTCGAGCATTGGATGTTATTCACGTGACTGGCTGTGAATACTCAATTCTAGTACAACAACAGTTTGAGATAAAGCTGTTACGTCTGTCAATACCAATATACGGGCTGATATAAATCACAATCTACCATCACTTCGTTTAAAATACAACCCTATTAATCTAAATTTTAAACGAATTTAAAGTGGCAAATGCTATCAAACGAATTATTATAGAAAGTTGTATCTCCTAAAAAAAGGTCAAAAGCTATAAGAGTACAGTAAATGTTGTGAAAAATAAACATGCCCAAATAATGGCGAGAACATTTACGTAACAAATAGAAGTGGCCGGCAAAAGGCACCCATGGAATTCGGCAAGATTAGCTGCAGATATTTTTAAAGGTTACGAAAAATCGTAGATATTAACTTGAAATCTGTGTATTTAGTCATATGAAGATAATTTGTGTATTGAAATATCCTATTTGTCTGTTAATAATCCAATATCTAATTAATGAAACAAATTACTCAAAACCTATCTAGTTTTATATTTATATAATGTATCTATTGAAATTTGTCCCTTGTCTTTTGTCTCAATTTGTAAATTAAATACATTTTTAGTAATTGATACTTTAACAATATTTTAACTACTTATAAGGTTACGTAACAAGAAAAGATGTTTTCTAATTTAAATGTTTATTTCGGTACGAAGATTGGTACAATAGACATAAATAAGCTACACGTGTATACTTAAACTTAGTGATTAAACATGTCCTATGAAAATTAAATCAACCGAAAAAAAAATCAAAATGCAAATTCGTCAGTTAAAATCAGTTCTTGAATTTGCGTGAACATTATGATCGTCCTTTATAATTGGTACCTGCCAGAGCCTGCAAAGTAAACAACTGTTTTAATGCGTTGAATATCTTCAAATAGTACTTTGCTGAGCTTACAGATGTGTCAGATTTCAATTTCTTGCATCTTTTTCTGCCGCCTGAAAAGAGGAACATGCTTTTCTTTAAAAAAAGATGAAAAAAAATACTACATCAATTTGGAAGGTATTTTGTTGAGATATTTACATGATCTTACCATCTCGTGTCGCATCTCTTCGGCGATTCGCTCGCAGAGCTCGTTCGGGATGTCGCTCGACGTGAAGTCTTGCAGCACGTGGTTCAGCTTCGACTTCCTGAAAGAAGATTAGTGGTTAGGAGGACCCCAAAATGTTTATACGACCTGTAGATATATGTGTTTATTATTTGCTAGCCTACTTCGCCCCAAGGTAATCTATACTAGCTGTCCACCCTGCGACTTTACCCGAGCTATAATAAAGATATTCCATCTTATATAACGATAATAAAAAGCCTAGGGTGTCAGCTGGAACGAAACACAAATTAGTATTAAAATCGTTCCAGCCCTTCAGTCGTGAAGAAGTTACTAATACACACACACTCACAAACGTTCTTTATACCTTTTTTTTCGCCGATTTTGTATCAAAGTCTCATGCTTTGAGCTTTGCATTGAGAGATGTGCTGCTGAAGAGGCATGTAAGTTTTAAACAGTTGGCACTAACTGTATGTAGATGAGCATATACGCGCTGGTGGCGCGGCGCGCGAGGTAGGGCGCTTGCTCCTCGCCTCCGTAGTTGTACTCGATGGCCTCCTGCTTGCTGCATCGCGATACTACGTCGTCGTCGAATTTACACCACTGGAAGATATTTTAGAGATATATAAAGCTTGGGTATTGAATGTGTTATAGGAGAATATGAATAACTAGATAAAAAGGCGGCTTTGCTCGGGTGAAATTTGACGGAATTCTCCATAATCCGAATTTTGCGGATATATGTTGTCGACTCAAAATCAATATTTTTTTACTGTTTTGTTATTCATATAGGGCTTCGATCGAGTCTACCGTACCCCTTGACGAAATTATCAATATAAATATAGATGAATGTGAAGGCACCTTGCCATCTCCCTTGGGGTTGATAAAGACGACATAGTGCCCCCCGTGGTTGTCCCCCGAATGCACCAGCACCGCGTGTAGCGTGTAGTGAGACGGCGCCGCTCCCACCTCTTGCAGATACGGGTCTAGGTTGATCTCCTCGTAGAATTCAAACCTGAAATGTTATAGGTTTTAAGGTACCGTAACTTATAAGTGCAGGAACGTTAACTGACTCTTATGGCAACCGCTATATTACTTGCTAGGTGATGTAATAATGTTAGAATTAGCTTGATGAAACTTTTCGGGGTAAACCTATTCAGATTTCGAGGCGATAGTTAGTGATAGGTTAAACCTGACTCTTCCTCCTTCTAAGTACCGATCTCACCGGCGTTGTCTCCTTCTAGCACTGCCATCTGTCCTCTTCTCTTATATCACCCGTATCGTGCTTACCTGTCGTTGAACTTGACAGATGCGTCTTTCTGTGGGTCGTACTGGAAGCGCATGAGGTGCAGATGAAGTACGGGCGGGAACTGATTGAACCGGACCCCCTTCTCGGCTTCCTGAAGGCCGTGTTCGCCGGCGTCATACATGTTCTCTCCGTCCAGCAACTCCGTGCTGATGTAGTCTTCAAATGACTCGAAAACTGTATCAAAAACGTGTGTTTGAAAGTTTGATAAGTAAAGTCTGTAAGTTTTATGTTAGTCATTCTGTTTGTGTTACAAAGTTTGATTTGAAAGTCTTGATCTCTGTGCAAGACGGTGGAACTTGCAGCTCGTCAGATAGATATGCAGATTTGGATGTTATGGGTGTTGTAATGTTGGATGTGGCAGATATTTTCTGGGTACCTGTTTACTAACAAAATCTACCTATATAATAACCAACTTATAAATCAAAGTTTCCTACAAAAATGCAAGCTCCCATCACAACCTAATAAGATTAGTACAGAACAGGCAAGTTATTTATTACATAGACAGCAATTACATATTTATTTTTGTAAAAACCAAACTTCTTAACATTTCGCATTTTTATTTTAACGTTCTTAGGGTGAATTATAAGGCTCCAAACTACTTACTGTCTTTCTTTCCTTTCACACTGAGTTGGATGTCGTAGAACGTCTCATTGCGTGAGCTAGTGCAGGTCACATTTTTACATTTAATGAAAGATGTCATCTTCCCTTCGAATAGATTAGCTACCGTCGACTCCACAGCTGTGCCTTTCATTTTATTGTCAAGTTTTTCAAGCAACACCTACAACAAATGTAAGTATATCCCGCGATTGTACAAAGTTTACGGATTTTCAGATAAACCATAATACTTTAGACATTAAGATATGAATTAGTTGTTAAGCTAGAAAAATAATGATTATGAAAAATTTATGCAAAAATAAGGACTCAGCTCTCAAAGCTCTATTACCAGGTTTGAGGGCTGAGTCCTTATTTTTGCTCGTAGTTACATAGGTAGTGTAAATATTCAACTTACTCGTAAAAATTCTTGAACATCGTGTTGCATAAAGGAATGCAAAGTTTCCCACCCAAAGCTCTTAGTAAGTTTCTTTGTAGCGACCGGCTTCTCAGAATACTCCAGGTCGTAGAACACTCTCTGAAGGGCAAAGGCAACCGATCTAGAACTGTCTATGCCGACCGTAGGAATTTTGTATACGGCTTTTCGAAAAACGTTGGTAAAAAACAACGTTTGCAGAAGAGAGTTCATATAGCAAGTCGCTCCTTGATTTTTTAGACCTGAAAAAACAAAGCATTTCAATTAAAAAATAACGCATAAGTGACATTTTCTATTTCACTAATAATACAACGATTTTCCAATGTGAAATAGAGACTGTCACTTGATAATATGTATGTATTTCCGATGTTCTGTATTTATATCGTTCGAAGGAACAAGCGAAGCAGTTTTGTGAAAGTGTTTCAGATCTATTTTTATGCAATATTCACCGAGCTTTCCTAAGACAGGATAAGACGAATAATCGTATTTGAAGTGAACGACCTTATGTACAGGACCCTTCATTTACGATTTTTCATAATGGTTGTGAGCATTTTAGGATAATGTCGGTGTGATGGCCTAAAACATATATTCAATTTTGTAGCAAAAATGTCAAAGAATTTATGGAATAATTATATGGAAAAAAAAACCTCTTTAAAGGGCACGTAGGTACAAAATTATATGAAAAAATATTTTTCCTACAAAACCTATGGTTTGATCAAAGAAGGGACTCTTTCAAACATGTATCGAAAACTAGGTCAATTTACATGATTACTATGATTACTAACCAGATTATTTTTTGTTGTATATTTAATTAATATTTATAAAATCTAACTGACATATTGTCCTACAAATTTCGTGGTCCGTTATCCCGGTCCTACATCCTTGATGTATTTAATCCTTGATATCTCTGTTAGCTACCACTACCACAATCGAGAGTTGGGTAAAGGATATTTTTGGGCGTCTCATCGAAACGAAGCTACTCACCAAAAATTAGCTTGATAGTAATCAAGTGCTAACCCTGTTCTACGGATCCCGGACTATGACCTCTGTACCAAAATGTGTTTTTGTAAAATAATCTCTAAGGAGTTGGACTGGTCGTATTAGCTGGCAACATTAGTCAATCTTACCAACATAGCCAGTGTGCTTCTTGGAGTCCCAACAGACGCCGTGCGGAGCCTCCGCCATGATGTGGGCTTCCACCGTGATGCTGTCGTTCACAACGAAACCGCTGTCGGGCTTCATCAAATTCTCCCATGATATGAAGTGAGCAAAGCCCCAATCGTTTTCCTTGCTGCAAATAAAACATAACGCAAATATAACTTGTAGAGTAAAATTTTTAATGTGTCTAGAGATTCTTTTATGACTGAATCGGCTCAAGCCAAACAGCACAAAAGATTTTTCGTGAAACAGCTGTTCCTATTATTGCACAAAAGTTTATCTTTGAGTATTTCGATCAAGCTAGTTAAGTAGTAGTAGTAGTATATTAGAAAATCATTATAACTAAATCTGTTTGTAAACAAAAAACACTATACAATAAAGCAACATAGATAGAGCCTTACCCATTTTTATGGGTATTAATTATTTTATATTTTAAATAATTTTTATTTTGCAACCAGATTACATGAAGTACGGTATACGTTATCGTGATACAAATATCGTAAAAGCAAACGCAAGAAATCAGTAACTCACCAATGATACATGTGATGTAATTTTCTGCAAAGATTCTCCCCATCAGGCAAGTGAGTCATTAGCTTCAACTCTCCCAGGCTATAGCAGGACCAGCCGGGAGAGTCACACTCCCCATTGCACTGTATGAATATGCCGAGAGATTTCTGATGACGGCGCTCGGGAGTGGCGGTATGGCGCACTAAAATGAGTATCCTCCAAGGAAGGCATCTGACGAAGCACGGAGGGGAAACCACTTGCTCTGTCAACTGGCTGATGTTCTGGACAGTGAAGGTGAACGAGGCTTCAGGTCGGGCTATCTCTTCGTCATCGGGTTCTTTAGTCTGGAAATAGATTCACTTTACAAAAGGTATGTACATTTTTATAAATGAATCGTTTTCTGGTTGTTAACAGATTTTATTGACTAAGATTTGTGTACCTACATATTGATCTTTTTATTTCTTTGGATTTATTGTTTTTCTAAATATGTGTAAGGAATGTAAGTATATTAAATATAATGAGTAAGTAAAACGTCGAATAATGAGTATTAAAAACAAAATTATGCGCTTTGGTATTACCGTGAAAGACACACAGACCAAACACACAGACACACAGCCACAAACATACTCTTTCGTTAATTATATTATTATGAATAGGTACGTATCGGATGGTGTAAGTAATTAATTGATTAATTACTACATCTTTAACTATATATATTATATTATCTTTAAAAACTTACAGGAAAGTTTACTTGAAGTGTTGGCGTTGTTTCCACACCACCGGGTTCTAACATATTGTACAAATGTAAAACTGGAAAAATAACGTCTTCTATTACAATGATTACAAATATTAGGTATTCAAACTACTTTAAGAGCACAATTCGCACTTACTTTATCTCCAAAACAATGAATAACGTTTTATAGCAAATAAAATTCAAGAAAAGTAATTGTTATTGTAAATTTATCATACACATGTCATGACATGACCCAAAGCTTAATGTCAATTTGGTGTTCATTATTTGAAAAAAGAAGGTAAGCTTGACCTTGTTGTCTTTTTATTTCACCATAAAGGCAACCGTGCCGTGTTGTCTATGAAAATCCCGTACAACAACTAATGAAAATATGTTAACAGACAACATAATTTTTCATAAGTTTCATTTCATAGACAATATTTTTATAGATTATTTGTATCTTCTTAGGGAAATATTAAAACCTTTTTAATGCTTGCTTTTTTATTTGTGGCACAATAATTTTGCCTTTGTTTTTTTTTTGTTTATTTCGTACCTAACTTACCTGGTTACACCAAAAAGTTTTAATAAAAAGTATGTTCATAGAAAAGTTGCCTGGAAGAAATCGCTCACAGTGATAAGTATCTTTATGGACCCGGCGCCAAAAGTAGGAACATATTTCTGTAGTCATCGGTTTATACTTTATTTACCAAAAAGTGCGTAACCTCGCAATAGCTTAGACACTTTTTTCAGAACATTCCAATTTCAAAAAACTACCAATTTAGAAGAAAGAGTTGTCAACCTTTTTTTAATAAAATCGAATTGAGTATTCATAGACCATTTTACTTACTGTTTGAAATCATAGAGGTTTGAAATAACATTCATGTAGTAATTAATATTTAACTGTCGACTTGTCTAATTTATTGAGCTGTGTTGGCTTAGTAAGGAGACTAAAGGAGCACACTCGAATTTTATTCCGAAGGTCGTGGGTTCGCGCACCACTAGATTTCAAAATACGTGATTTAACGGTGAAGGCAAACATCGTGAATACTTAAACCAGCATAATCTGAGAATTTTTAAAATTTACTTTCACCAACCCGCACTTGCCCAGCGTGGCCAATTAAGGCTTAATCTCTAGAAGAGAAAAGCTCTGTTTCCCAGCAAAGTAGGAACGTAAACTGGGGTAATTGTATCTATAATAATAAAATGAAACTGGGAATGTTTGGGTATAAAATAATGACGGAGAATATCTGCCGGCTTTCGGAAGAACCAATCAAGTTGCAATAGGTATATGATTGAAACCCTATGTTTTTAAATGGGCCATGGTTTAAAGGTCAATGAAATAAAACAATGCTAAATAAAAGGTACCCATTGCTATTGAAAGCCGGAGAAATAGCCGGTTAAATATGTCGAGGACTACATAATATCTTGGGCATTTGTTAAAAGCCGGTAACAGCAATGCAGACAGATGTGCAGAGCTGCTGAGACTCGAACCTGTTGAAGTTGCCGCCGCAGCCGCTCCAGGAGAACCCACGGCAGTTCCGCGCGTCGATGTCGTAGTACCACCTTTGGAAAACCAATAAAAACATAAACCTACTAATATTATAAACTAGCTTTCTCTTTCCCCACGGCTTCGCCCGCGTTATAATATATTACCGCTGACCTGTCCGCCGCTACGCCCATGTTTACTTAAATCAGTTAACCTTCCCTGGGCTACTACCTAATCTTCCTACCTACTAATCGGTCCAGCTGTTCTTGAGTTATACAACTACATCAAAAAGTTTTTTCTAATAAAAAAACTTTTTGATGTAGTTATATAGATAATATTATATAGATAAAATTATATAGATAACTTAAAAACGCAAGTGAAGGTGTCGGCTGGTCGGCTAGTTAGGATATAACTTAGGTTCTGTACTGATTACGATCATCTACCCGCCTGGTAAGTGTGGAGATTACACCAATATTTATCTGCTATAATAAGTCGGGTTTTCCTTCCTGATGCTATAACTCCAGAACGCACGAACCGATATCCACAATTTTGGATTCGTTGGAAAGGTCTCGGGCTAGATGAGGTTTATAGAAAATTGCGGGAAAATGTAAAACGCGGGCGAAGCCGCAGGGCGGAAAGCTAGTGTATTTATAAATACTTACATTGGGTGATAGCCGTCACAGGTTCCGAAATCAGGCTGTAAGCGACATAACACCGCATCACTCATATTGTAATTGATTGATTTTTCGCCTATGTCTGAAATCATTGTAAATAAATAGTTCATTCTAGTCTAGTATCATCATCATATCAGTAGGACGTCCACTACTGGACAGACTGCTGTATTAATGATATATTTGGTGTGGTCTCCACTCAAGAAATTATCGATCGAGCAATCTCTAACTCCGAGCTATATGGCTTGCCCATTGCCACTTCAAAGAGCTAATCCGCTAGGCTATGTCGGTACAAGACCACCACCACAAAGTAATCGTCTTTATAATTTTGAAATTAAAAACTCTTGAAATTCTCGAAGACACTTACCTAAACACGCGCTTTGGCATTCTGACAGTGTGTTAAAATTGTTGAACGCAGTCGGGCATTGTTGATATAAGAATGTTTTGCAGTCTTTCATTTTTATATCGTAATAAAATCTGTGAGTAAAAAACACAATCTACATTGAGCAAACTAGCATGCAAGCGAAGCTGTTTGCGGGTCGGCTAAATAAATAATTTAATTTTTTTTAATCTTCAATCACTCTAAAAACCTTTGCGTAGTTTTAAAAGAAACAGGCAGACAGCTGGACTTTGTTATACTATTTATGGATTTAACACGTAACACGTGATTGAAAGAAAGAAAAATTTTATTCATGTGAAGATACAAATATCATAACCTAATATTAAATAATGATACACTAGAAGCATATCGCAATTTTGACGAAATTCTCCGTAATCCGAATTTTGCAGATATATGTTGTCGACTTTTATGTTTTGTTATGCATATAAGGTTTCGATCGAGTATACCGTACTTATTACCCCTTGACGAAATGCCAGCTCATAATCATTATCAAAGCTTCCTTTTTCCTTAATTTTGCTATCTTTAAAAACAGTCATACATAGATAGTATAGTACTTACTATACTATCTATGTATGACTGTTCATCTACTTAGATTACCTCGATCTAGGTGAACCTTCCACGCACGGGTAATTATTAGGTTGAAATTTGCACCAAACTGAGTAATCACTGTCCAGTACGGTTAATGCTGAAAAATAAACCTCGATTATTTGTATTTCTAAATAATTATTAGCGTTTTAATAATAACGAAATTTGCAACATGGATTTTTCGATCATTCACATTTGGATGTTAACATGATAATGTTAACGGATGTAAAACATTTTTTTAAATTTAAATCTATAATTAAGAAAACGACGAGTCCAGACTTGAGAGCCTTATTCTATTTGTAGGGAAACTTGGGAGCCTAATTCTAATTATAATTTACTGTGGGGAACCATGATCTACGCTGACAACTGCATTACAGCCCCCTGACTAACTTGGACACAATTAGCCCAACTCCTTGATGCAGCATGTCTGAAGCTTTAGGCCATGCTGCTGCATGTATCTTAAGACCTTAGCCCTCTCTTTTCTGTCTTCATCTGTGGCTGTCCAATGAAACTCTACATGTTCCACCGTATCTTTGAGAGCCTACTACTCTACACATTTTTTCATTCCTGGTGTACCTAATGAACCTGAGTTAACTACTATTGTACTACACATTATCTATTCAAATAAGCGCCCGACCACATAGCGAAGCTGCGGTTATGTTACTTACGTTTAAAACAACCCTAAGGAACTTAAACTAATTCCTAATTTTGTGTTCCGTACATACTTAATATTATAGTTATATCCCGCGGAAGGATACTATTTTCCTGAGGTAAAATTAGACTGTCCATTCTCAGCAGTCTACTAGTAACTTCCTATCAAACAACAGGTTAGACTAGAGCAACAGGAAGTTTCAATCTTTTAGTTTTTCCATACACTTGGTTTCACCTAAATAGGTAAAGCGGTGGTGTAGAGATAAAATACAGAGTTAGATTCGCATTAATAATGTTAGTTGGACAAAGAAATAAAAGTAGGTATGTTATTAATTAAGTGGATTGCAAATAAATATTTTTTTACTTTTAAGTACTTATTCTTTTCAGTGAAATACATACTTACAATTTGTTTTACTTGTTACGATCTTAAAAGAATTATTTACGATTAAATAATTATCAGTTACAACCGCGCTATAAAATAAATGCCCTTTTAGAATAAAAACTAAAACACCAACATATGAATAAAACATTTTGAGGAAAATTACATTATTTTCGATATACTTTTATTGCCTTAAACCATTTTATTATTTAAATTTAGAAATTCAACATTTTACTTATCAACACAATTTTAACATTATATAAGATGGAATTTTACTCTGCACGAAAATAACTGAAAATAAGTTATAAGTACCTACTCCGTTCAGTTGGAAAACCGAATATTGTTATTAAAGTGGTTTATATTATATCTCCAGTATTTTTATGAATGTTTAACCGCAGACAAGTCTTGTATGGCTGACTTTAAAGCTGACCTCTGAAACTCAGGTGTAATAGACCTCATGACCTCTTGCAATATCCAACCAATCATCCACTTTTGATTGATCTTGGACTCCGCGTTGTGCTTCTTGATATGATACATCATCCTTCCTTTGGTAGCGAGAAAGACGGACATATACCTTTCACGGTATGCAGCTTCGTATTGCATAGCAATATTCTCTTTCTTAGCGTTCATTAGTAGTTGTTGGCCGTCAGCGCGCCATTGGGAGTCCTTGCATGATTTGATCTGATTATCGTATAGTGCTATTTCATCGTCTCTTATCTTCTGCCAGGTTGCTACCACATCGTCAACCTCTTTGTCTAAAGCAGCACCTGCAGCCGGCCCAAGCCTGGTAGTTCCCAAATACACCAGTAATGCTATCGACAAACCGCTGTAATACTCGTGTTCCAGCACGTAAATCTCTTTGCTAAGCATGTAGTTGATAACTACAAGGCCAAATATGTATGGGCCGGTAACTCCAGTTTTTGTGTAGAAGAATTTGAACCATCCTTCTGGGAGGAAACCGATTCGAACGGGGCCGCACCGCTCAGCTCTTTTTATGTTTATGGTGGGATTCTTCGAGCTACCTCCACCGCCCACGGCTGCAGATTTACCACCACTTTTAGGGTTCCTCGAACCGGGACAGACTCTAGCGCACATCGAGGGATGAGCGCTGGTGTGCACCAATGAGAGCACAGGCACATTTTGTCCGAGGAGTTTTGTGAGGCCGAGCTCTGTTAAGCAGCGTGGCAGCATTTTGTTGTTTCAGATTTAAAACCAGTATATAAACATCATTGAACTGCCTTTTTCGGAAAACTTAACTTTTGCAAACAGTCTTGTATCAATCGGTTTTGTGATCAATTTCAAAATAAAATATCATAAAATGACATTGATATATTATTGATATGGACCTTTCAATGTCATTGTTATAAGTAAAGTCGAATCATAAAGGCTCTATACTTTATTAAAGTTCAAAAGGACTTAAAAAGGAGTTGAAACCGGCGAGTTGGTCATCATCATCATTCATCATTTCAGCCGATATCCATTGACATAGGCCTCCCTTAATAGCCCAGTCAATTTAAACATTCGGTGTTACATAAAGTCCCAACAAGCTGAATTTCTGTGAAATTGTTTAAAACATAATTATAATCAATGTCTAGAAGTTCCCCATCATTCCCCATTAAGGAAAAAAAGTTATTCAAGGTCAAAGGTAAAAAAATGAGATTTTCGCGATTTTCATCAAAACGGTAAGTTTTATCATAAAAGTACCTGAGAACAAATTGTAGATCATAAAATTATCTATAAAAATGTATCAATACTTTTTTCTTACAAGCCACCGTTTCTGAGATATAACGATTCAAAAAGTTACTAAAGTGGTTTTCAAAATGAAATGAAATGTACAAAAAGTTATTAAATTGCGTCAATAGCGATGTATTGCATGATACTTTGTCGGAACGAAACGAATCCTCCATTGTTTGCGATTCAATATTAGAGCACGACCGGCCTTGACAATTTGTGCATGCCAACTTTTATAACTTTTTGAATCGTTATATCTCAGAAACGGTGGCTTGTAAGAAAAAAGTATTGATACATTTTTATAGATAATTTTATGATCTACAATTTGTTCTCAGGTACTTTTATGATAAAACTTACCGTTTTGCTGAAAATCACGAAAATCTCATATTTTTTACCTTTGACCTTGAATAACTTTTTTTCCTTAGTGGGGAATGATGGGGAACTTCCATGCATTGTTTATAATTATGTTTTGAACAATTTCACAGAAATTCAGCTTGTTGGGACTTTCTGTAACTTCACCCTCATTTTTGTGTTTAAATTGACTGGGCTATAATATAAGCACAGAACATAATTATAATTACTACGCAAATATAAGTAAAAAAAAAACAACACAAATAACAAATTCAAACTTTATTTGGAACGGCTAATTGAAATACAGTATTGGTGAAAATAAAATTAAGGTATAAATCTCGTATAAACTTTTAAAACCCGCCGTCACATCGCTCGGTTAAAACTATCAGTAAAAACATATTGAGTAGGTATCTACAATAACTATTAAATTACATTGGACACTACGGTTTAGTTTCTATAAATGTTTTTTTTTAAGTTTATTGCTCAAAGAAGTTAAAAGGCAAAAGAACAGCGGGTTAAAAGTGTAGAACTATCTCTAAATAATATAATAAAATGTTATGGAAAAGTGTATCTTATTGAAGACTTAGAGCCGGTATTTGGCGGCACGGAGAATGGGGTACTTATCACCACTGCACATGCCACGGAAATCGTCCTGAGAAAGATCTAAGATGGAAATACCTCCGAGACCCTTAGACCTGGAACAAAAAGTAAATTAGGTAAATTATAATTACCTACACCACAACAAGCCTTATTTCTTCCCCAATCTGAGGTGACTTGGTTAGAACTTCAAGTAGGTAGATTCAATGAATGAAGGGCTCAATCGGCTGCTGGAGAGCGAAAGAGACAGACGCCCCAGACCTGCCGTCGTTGTTCTCTTTCTGACATATTGATGGTTAAGAGTAGGCAATATAAATTATATAAAGGTATTGTGAGCTTATCGAGATGCTGTAAATACCAGATGAGTTGGGGATCGCAGTACCTAAGTTTGCACAGTATCTACATACGAAGCCTTAGACGGTTTGACGACTCCCACGTAAAGAGATGGATCCTTAGGCCAGCATTAGATACACGGCACACAAGTGAATTTTAAGCAGCCTGTTGTGTCTCATTCAGGTTCTTTGCGATGTCCCACCATCCCCGGTCATATGCATCGTCTCGCCAATGCTGTCGTGGCTAATCTGATCTCGTCTGGTTTTTAATAATGTAAATAATTACTTGACATATCCAGCCTTCTGCCCAGCTGTGTCGGGATCCTCGTAAGTCACCCAGAGACCGCCCTCGCCGCTGTCGTCGGGCAGACGGAAGGCATAGGTTCCTGAAAGAATACAACGTTATTAATAAAAGTAGATATTAGACACACGTTGAACTAAATTTACTTTCATGCTATTACGCAGCTTTGCAGAGGAACGAACGTCTTAGGTACTCTTTTATCAAAATATATTTTATTAATCCCCGACATTTTTTAGGGTTTAATTCAAGGTAAACGTGACATGTTAAGCTTAGATGAGAGAGTGACTACAATTAAAGGGTCTCTCAATCGAAATGAATTGAGAAATGAATAAATATGTAGAGAAGAGCAAATAGGTACGATTGAGAAGTCGGTGGAAATCAAATCGGCGGAGTTATTGAGGAATTATTACATTTTTGGGGAAATGGCAAAACCAAACAACATCGATATACCACCACCATAGTACAAAAGAAAGTTTGCAAAGCAGGTACGATAACAGACATGAATAAAAAAATTGTTTATCTCTCTTACGACCTCAGAGATAAGGAGAAATTACAAGACAAAGTTTATAGCGAAAGTTACTATTTGGTACCATTATATTTGGTATAGAATTACTATGAACCAGAATTTTTGTTATTATATCAAGTTACGTTTTTTTTCATTGAAAAAAATATTCACATTTTAGCTTTATTAGTACCCATTGAAACCACTACAATTTTACAGCTAATAATTATTATTACGAAATAGTTACTACGTCACTATAGTTGTACATACTTTAATAAGTTTAATATGAAGATTTTCTAACAATGTGCAATTTGTGTTTATTTAATACTTTATCTATCTATGTATGTATGGAGGAGGCTTTTACCCGAAAGGGGACCGAATTAACTCAACAAGAACAAAAACTCAACAAGAACAAAAACTAACACACTAAAATAATTACTACTAACTAACATTTGTAATGTACTATAATTCGGTCAAAATAAAGCTTATTATTATTATTTATTATTATTATTAATACTTTATCGCCGTGAAAAACATCTGTGTAAGTTAGAAAAGCTAAGCTTAGAAGAAGTACCAACCAAACATATGTGATAATTCCGTGTCCTTGCTTAAGCCCATTTCTGAAAATGTTAAATTACCACTCATTCCCTTTAAAAAATAAAGCTTTAGTATTTTAAGTAAGTTTAAGTGTAAGTTTATCAGGTATCTAGGACCCGATACACAAACTGCGTACTTACCACGGGACTAGACATTGCTGTGAGAAATGTTCGGCAAATAAAAAAGTACTTATAAAATAGTTTCATGTTAGTATGTAGTTACTAGATAATTTTGTTGTCAATTGTTTTGTTTTAGTTTTCATAGCTTGTGTGGTAACGTAAAGTAACCTTATACATACCTAACAGTCCTATAAATAAATCTGAAAAAAATAGCAGTGTGACTTACCGAAACGCTTGCTGGGGTCAGTGACCTTCCTGAGGTGAGGCTTCATTCCCTTCTGGTGCGCCGGGTTGATGAGCTTGACGCACACTTCAGGGTAGCTGAGGATACCCTCTGTCTTGGTGTAGGGACCTGTTGCATTTGGAAACGTTTATAACGACATCGTGTTTCAGACTACGGATTATTCTGATCTCTTTGTATTATATATTATTATCGTCATTCAAAGGCGATTGAGTCGATCTACAGAGTATTTATTGTATTTCAGTATTTATTTGTAACAATCATAGACCCGGAACCAGTTTACACACGATTAAAGCAAAAAATATTTTTTGAGATCTAGAGAGAGTTTTAAAGTGATTTTATAGGTTCATGATTACCATTAAGCTGGGTTGGGTTGGTACTAATTGTCGTTACTAAGTATAGTATATCATGTCACAAGGTCCATCATTAGGTCCGCTTGTTACGGTTCCGGGGAAAACATCACGCAAAGAGTTTTCGTGCTCCCATAATACCCCATAATCTGGCAGAACCCAGCTTATCACGAGCAAAGGTCGAAAGAATGTTATCTTACCAGCTTCTCCAGGTCCGTCGGTGTGTAGTGGAGGAACGCCAGCGATCTCGCTCTCGGAGTCGAGTTTCCAGGTGCGAGCGACCGTGGAGATGGCCACCACCAGCTTGTGAGCCGGCGCTCCGGAGTGAAGCCTTCCAAATACAAAATGAGGTTTAACAGCATTCAATCAATCAACCAAGTACACAATTAACACCAAGCTTAATAAAAAAATTATAACTAAAATAGTATTAAAAAAACATTGGGTCAATGCGCCTTATCGCTGACAGCGATCTCTGCCAGGCAACATTGGGATGGACACAGATCAACAGAACAAATAAGCATTGTGACACAAGAATGTATTTTTTTAATCTTGAACACTTTTTATACCAGTGAGATAGTAGACAAGCATGCAGCCTATGGACGCCAGTAGCATCTGATATGTTACCTGCGCGCTGCCGCCACCGTAAATGCTTCTGATACCCTTTTTGAAAATACCCATGCATGCAAGAACTTTCTAGTAATATTAAACAAAAATATATGATTAATTTAGTTGTCCCTCCTTTACAAACCGTTTATCCGTGATCTTAAATCACGGATAATATTAATAATGTTCTTACTTGATTAAAATAATTTATCCAAAGATAGCCTACAAAGTACATAATAGATACACCAAGGATGTACTAGACAAGAAAGCCAAAGAACCCGACTAATAAAAAGATTGCGGCGCTATAAAATTTCGATACTGCCCCAAAAATTATGAAGGTTTCTAATAAGCTGCCTCATAACCTGCTTTTTATACGGATAAGGTCGTAAGTTAACATCAAACGGGAATTTAGCGGAAAACCCGAGGGGGCTGGGTACTATCTCATGCAAAATTACTTTTGAACCTTTCATATTCGGTACTGCTACAATTTCAAGGAGTCCTTTATTGTGACTTATGTAGAGGAATGTACATATATATGTATCGTATAACATTATCCATATTGTGGTTTAATAGGTATCAATTATAGTAATTAAGTTTTTCAAAATGAATAAACAAATAATATACTAAAATGTATTTTTTCGTAGGGGCCGGACGCTAATATTAGTATTCCAGGTTGTATTTTCTAAGCAAACGTTTATTTTCGCAATACAAACGCTTAACTAATTAAGATTTCACAGAAGTTCTGGGCAAAATAGCCCTTAATATCTTAATTATGAAAAGCCCAGGGTAAACGAGCAAACAAACGGTATTAAAGAATATTACAAAGATTAGCTACAATGTCGACAACATGACAATGTGGAGGTTATCGTTTTGATATTAGCTCAGGCGCTGGTTCAAAGTAAATTACACACTTAATTTCATACCGAAGGTCGTGGGTTCAAAACCCGCCTCAAGATTCTTGAACAATGTATGTGCGCTTTGAAAACACGTACTCTAACGGCCTCATGTGCCGGCTTAGGAATAGTACTGCCTCTGATTCTGTATTCCAAGGTAGAGTCCACACACATGCGTGTCTATGCCCGTCTGGCTGAAGGACCACGTAGTTAAAAAAAAATCTAAGATTACGAGGATATAGCTCTTTAGTGATAATGCCGCCCATTGTACTTGTTTCTTTGTTGTTTTATGATTTTTTGTGTTTTGGTGTACAATAAAATGTTTTTGTATTTGTATACTTGTCCTTATTTTATGAAGCAAAATAAACTATGTTTTATTTATTTTATATTATGAATATACTGACCAGTGTGTAACTTCGCCGTCAGTGTTCTCGAGGGGGTTGCGGTTCTGGGGGGTGTAGAGGGGGGCGTGGTAGTCGGCCTCCTTGGGGTTGCGTTCCGGGGTAGCGTAGTCGTAGGTGGCCAGGTTCACAGAGTCCACCAAATTGATGATTGAGGGGATGTCGTAATAGACTGAAATTATTGGTGAAATATTAATCGAAATTAACGTGTACCTAACGGTATTCATTTTTAAAGACTGGAGCAGACCAGATGCTTATGTGTAGACGTAAGCGTAGACGTGCACGTACCACTGAGTTGTTATGTATGAAAATGTATGAGACAGAACACACTGCTTGCGTAACGTGGACGCGTGCAGTCCTGTCTCATACATTTTCTCATACATACATACATTTCATAGACGTTTATGTATACGCATACGCATCGGTCTGCTCCAGCCTTAAAATCGGGAATGACTCACGCGTACAGACGATATTATGAATATCTGACGTTTCTGTTTGCTATCAAGAGAAAACTATCTCAGGGAAACACGACCTTCGTAACGCTTAGCGCGGGTTGAGATGCTGCGGTGGGGGTAGTGGTTGGTAGTGCCCGGGACTTCGCCCACTTTATACCCATTTTTATCACCTTTCAAACCTTCCTTGTTAGCAAAATTTTATTATGAATAGTTCTCGTGACATTTAAAAATAACTTACTGCTGGAGTTGACATTAGGGAGCAGAGTCAGGGCCAGCTGAGAGTTGGGCTTCACGTTGAGCGCCTGTCTCAGCTCTCTGACCAGCGCGGTGAAACCTTCGCGGTGCTCCACCTCCTTGTCGTCGACGGGCGTCGTCGCGAACGTCTTCTTGATACCGTGCCAGATGGATCCTGCAACATACAAGGATATATAGTAATAATAAATCGTAGGTAAGCGTAGTGTAGGACGCCCTCCAGCTAGATGGGATGACGACTTGCACAAGACTGGCAAATGCTGGATGCGTCAAACAGAAAACAGGGCGCTTTGGCGCTCACTAGGGGAGGCCTATGTCCAGCAGTGGACAAATATTGGCTGATGATGATGATAATATATCTGTAAGGGTCGGTCATGGAGTTAGTTTGCTTGTTCTCAGAGCTACATATTGTGTTTATAGGCTCAATATTATGATACTGTAGGTATCTAAATTAACGATTTTAATAATTGTTTTCTTATCAGCAGTGGGAACTGGGAACGTAGGAACGTAGGTTTTAATATCTTAACGAATAACTTACCCCAAGTGGAGCGGATCTTCTTCGGCTTGATTTTAGGGAACTGCCAAGCAAGGTCGATTCCGTCGAAGTTGTATTGGTTGGCGAGAAGGACGGCCGAGTTCACGAATGTAGTTCTTGCTTGGGGAGACTCCAACTGTAAATATAATGAACTCGTGTAAATGAAAAAGCCTACTTACTACCTATAAAAATTGCTGGACAATTATAACAACATCCAGCTTCGAGGTAAGCTCGAAGCTTGTGTTAACGGTGCTAGATTTCCGATATACTTAATATAATATTCATATATAGAGACATTTATAACACTCAGAGCAAATGTTTGCACAAATTTTTGTCCCGAGGCGGGGATCGAACCCGTAACCACTTGCGTCACAGGCGTACCTTCACCCGCTGCGTCACATAAGTCGTCAGAAGGTTTCAAGAAAAGGATGGTAAGATCGTTTAATAAATGGATGCGATAATAGGTCTTCGTTATTAACAAAAGTTACACAATTTGGTATAATATAGCAGACAGTGTCTCCGCGCTACAAACTCACTAGGGAGCCATAAACGGTTGTAAATAAACATCCGTTCGGCTAAGTTAATCATTCCTGTGGTTAATCGCTAGCACGAATTAAACCAGAATTTACCACACAACAATGAATAACGATATTGTTACATTCATAACATCATACCCAATCTACATACAAAGTACATTTTTACATCTGAATTATTGGAATCATAATACTTATTAGAATGACATAAATTCGGTGAGACATTTTCGTTAAAGGAGGGAAAAATGCGCGTGAACGTTAGCGATGATAAATCAATGTCGACTTTTTTGATACGAGTAAAAGTCTGTTTGGACGATCTCAGTTTCAGTTGAAAAAACAGTCAACCTTGAGTAGACAATTCGGTGTCATAAAAAGTAGATTTAAATGTAATTTAGCAGGTTTTTTAAGGAATCGTTTGGCGGAGAAAACGTTTTCGCACCTTACGTTTTAAGACCTTTGCTCTACTTGATTCGGCAAAACGCTTCAATATGGAATGTGGTGACGACAGTAAAAATGATATAAGAACATAAATGTCGTTCCTTGTATTGTTCCAGACTACAGCTATTAATTTAAAATGGATTTTTAAAAACGTTTTGGGTTTTGAAGTGGAAGCTTTTTTGGGGTTAAGTGGCATAAGCCCTATTACCTACCAGATTATATAGATAGATATAATTACTTTATTGTACACACTTAATAAGATACATAATAAAAGGTAAATACAAAATATAATAATGGGAAAATTGGCGGCCTTATCGCTAAAAGCGATCTCTTCCGGGCAACCTTTGGATAGATAGGACCAGCCATTACCTAAGGGTTTTTTGGGGAGACAACTGTCCATAATTAGAGCGAGGGGCGGGGCTATCATGATAAAATATAATCTCACCAGAGTGTTGTACTTCAATGGTTCGTCGGTATCGGCTTCTCCGCCCACAGTCAACAACACCTTCAGACCAGGGAACTTGGCCTTCAAGGAAGTGATCACTTGGTAGTTATTGTGCGTCTTATCGATGTCCAGGTTTACGTTCAAAGGCGTCAGCTTGTAGGTGTCGGGCTGGATTCCAGCGTAGCCATAGTGCAGTTGGGTGCAGAAGGAGAGCGCGGGGTCCAAGTCTGAAGGCAGCATGCGGGCTTGAGCTGGATAAAATAAAACAAATCAATATAGCTGGATAAGTCACACGGCAGCATCTTGATGCTATCAGTGGCTAGCCTCTGGTTAGCATAAAGCTTGTATTACAATAAAAAATTGTATGGGAAAAACTAAAAGATCACAACGTAACCTTGGTCCTCGAGTAGGAGTCGAACCCTGGCCACTCAGTTTAGCCCTGGTTGCCCTAACCACTACGCCATCGAGGACTTACTTAAGTGAGAGTCAATATAAAATAAATATAAGTAAGTACTAGATATCTTATAATAATACACTTGGTTCTTATAGTAGCTTCATAGATAAGACACAGAACAAAGGTATGACATCATCCCGGAATTTCGGAATACATTAGTAAAACAACGCGATTCCAAATATTTCCGGCAGAATCATAAAATTCGGAATTACAAAGATGGGGATAGCAATCACCAGTGAAATTAAAGCGTTCAGGGACAACGTTCAACGTTCAGTAATTCCACTGGGACGTTTAAACAATTGTATCGATTACAGCGGCAATTAGAACTAACGATCGGTTTGGAATGCTACTATGTGCTTTGTATAACAACCGCATCTGTACTTATAATGTATATGTTTGGAATTTTGCATAATAAAATAAATATGTAGATAATAATAAAATAATAATAAATATTACTGGACAATATCACACAGCGACATCTAGCCCCGTGGTAAGCTCGAAGCTTGTGTTACGGGTGCTAGACTTCTGATATACTTAATATAATATACATACATAGATAGATATTTTTTTTTATTTTTATTTAGATAGATAGATAGATTAACACTTTATTGTACCTTCTTAATTAAAATAAAAACAGAGTTTCAAGAAAACTTAATACTAAATTAAACGTACAAGGGGCGGCCTTATCGCTGAAAGCGATCTCTTCCAGGCAACCATATTAACCATATTGTAGTTAGATTTGCATCCATGTTTTAATATGTTTGCCCTGAAGTGTGGCTTCGTGGCAAACAATGATTAGTTATGTTAGTATGTAGGTTTTTGAACGAACTAACATTTATTGTTTGGGCTACTAGCTCATAATATGCTTATTTGACTTCAATCAAAACGTTAAATTTATTCGTGCGTGTTTATCAGCCTTAAGTAATGAAAGAACTAAAAAATAAGGAGTTCCTCGAGGTGAATCAGAAGCCTCATTTAGTTATGCATAGATCCCCCCATCAAGGTTTATGCCATTTGACTGAACATTTGTTTTGATAGTAAATTTTGCGGAACTTTTTCCCATGGGGTCAACCTAACCCTAAAATCATGTGGGTCGAGAATTACCCGGGATATTCTGAAATACACAGAAGGTCACGCTTTAACGAGATACCTTAATTATCTACTGAGTATTTTGACATCGAAAGTCACAAATCACATTTTAATTTGGATTTTCCCGTGGTTCGTATTTTATATGAAGTGGATTTTTACTAAAACCTACTTTATCGCTCCCTACTTATACTTCATTCGCTCTTAGTACCTCAAATACAAATTGAGTAGGTGTACTAGCAATGGTAGAACTACTAACGTTTTATTGTTCCATCGTGTTAGCCACTTAGCGCCTGACGTCAGCGATGTAACAAGGATGAATAGGTAAGGTTACAGCTTATAAGGAAACCACTCTTCGTTGTATTTGCTAGATTGCGCGATATTAGATATCTGCTATATCATCATCATAACAACGAATATTATATTCCGACCCACTTCTGGATACAAGTCTGATTGTAAAAGAATTTTAACGTATTTTGACGTAATATTTCTAATACCGGAAAAATAGTGCGATGTTGGAATAAACTCTTTGAAATCATTTAGAATTTTAAAAAGCTTTTTGGATTTTTAATTGATGATTGGAGTAAGATACATAGTCGTGTACAAATTTACAGAAAATATTAGTATGGCCACGTATGATATGAATGAGAAGGTCAAAAGAAATCGAAGTAGCATATTACTTTCGCAGTAAGTTAAAACCAAGAGTATGCTGAACTTGAATTAAATAATTAAACTAAAGTGATTTAGTATTTCAGTTTGCAGTTTCAAGCTTTAGAGAACTTAAAGCAAAGTTCCCCAAATTTAAACTGTGAACTAAGTTCATTGTTAAAGTTATAGGTACAGTGCTTTCCCGTAAAAGCTGCTTGCATTAATCACCATTTAAAACATGACGTAAAATGCGAACGCAATATATATATATGTATGTTTATAAGAAAGTCGTTTTAGTTACTCTATTGATAACCCAAGAACCGCTGATTCCATCAACCTGAAAATTGTTGGGAAAGTAGCTTTATGAATATATCGAAAATGGTGTAATGTAACCGTTCTAATTATAAAATAAATAAATGAATATTTATATGTTCATTGGGTGCTAGAGTAAGGATCAAAGATGAGGCAATGAACCCTGAGATACTTTATCAAACGGAAAATAGCTGTTCTTCTTCACCACGTACAATCAGCCCCCACTGTGTACGGTCCTATGCAGAGTGTAGAGCACGGTGCAAGCTGCCTTTCCGCCTGTTTCACGATGTCGGGCCATCTCGTAGGAGCCCTGCCCTGTGCACGTTTGCCTTCCATCTTGCCCATAATGATCTGCTTCTCCAGACACTGTCTAGAAGACTGCATAATGTGACCGCGTAACGCTGAGAGTTCTTTATCGGCAAGTTGTAGAGAGCAGTGTGTTGATTTTGATCTCATTGAGAATCGATTGATTGTTTTCATGCCCCTCCATGTGGTATACATAGCAGTTTACGCCAACATCATATTTCAAAGGCAACTATCTTGCTGCTATCGCGGGTTCTCAGTGTTTCAAATAGTTAAAACAGGCCGTAGATTTTAACCCTGTTCTATAAAATATATTGAATCAAAAGCAACATATTTTGAATGAGTTATTTCACCCAATAACTCCCTTCTGGGCAAATTCTCTGTCACTGAAATTACCGAAACCACTCAAAATATTTCCTATAAATAGTATAAAGGTAACAAGGGAAAACGAAATAAAGTTGGCAATCCAACAAATTGGAGATTACCGAAGTGTGACGATGTATTCGGGTACCTACTTAGGGAAGATGTTTTTACCCCACGTCCTTTTGGGGATTAACCTCACTTGTTTGTCAGCAGTGGAAACTGTTGAGTGCGGGAAAATATTATCAAGAATATTCACAACTATTTTTCGTTGTTATATTAAAAATATTTATTGCGAGCAAATATTCATTGAGCTATCATGTACCTACCTAATGTTTTACCAATTGTTGTCTCCGAGTAAAATCAGCAGTTTTATCAAGGTTGACTTTTGAGATACCGCGGTCACCTATAATGGCTTTGTTGTTAACACACCAACTTGATATAAGTACCTAACAAAAATAAAATTTCTGGAAACATGATATAAAAAACTTCCAGTATTTTTCAAATGTATCGAAATATAATTACAAAAATGCAGTGAGCTCTTATTAATATCAAATAACTAGCTGACCCGCCGACATTTTTGCTTGCGTTATTATACGTTAACAACATATGTAGTTTTTAAAATATAATATATAAGCATACTTATAGCCTTTCTCGATAAATGAACAATCCAACACTGAAATGATTTTTCAAATCGGACCTGAGTGGTTTCTGAGATTAGCGCCTTCAAACTAACAAACAAACAAACTCTTCAGCTTTATAATCTATAATCTTTAAATCCATGCCACTTTTCGTTGCTAATTGATAACTCAAGAACGACTGGACCGATTTGCTTTCGGTTTCAAATACCGTAAAACACTCCAACATTGCCACCGAGGGTAATTTTGCCCGAAGACCAATTTTTAAGCAAAACTTTTAATAGCAAAAATATCTGAATACTATGGTAACATTTATTGACTTTGGTAGAAAATAGGTTTTGTGTTTAGCACCACTGTCTATTGGATGTAACGCTAACGTCACTCAGTAACTTGTTGGAACTCGTCAAAGACAGAGTGTATTTTTGCGGGCAAATTTTGGTGAAAATTCAAAAGTGGATTGTGCGTGATGAAGAAAACACAGATGAGTTTAATGTATATTATGTTGTACAAAAAACTTAAGGTATTATTATACCGTTATTGTCACTGATGCAGCTCTTGTATAACTAAAGTTATAAAGGTGGGCAAAGTTATCTAGTATTTTTGCGATCTACTATTGACAACATTGCCCGCAGTCAAAATAAGCTTAGGGTTGACACATCCGAGTTTTTTTTTTTTTTTGCTAATTATTATTATCTTGATTATTTAGATAATTTATGTTTATTATTTCTTAAAAGCAAGAACAAATCTCGAATTCGTCAAAGAAAGTCAAGACGAAAGATTGGAACCAGAATGTATTAAAAATAACACGGAATAAATGTTAATACTTGCATGTGAATCTGTTGAATCAAACATGTTACTTTAAAGTTTTTTAAATAATTCAATAGAAGATAATCTTGTTTTTTTATTAAAATAAAAAGAAATAAAAAGTCAAGAACAGTTTACTGAGATGTACCAACCCTATCACTTTACTAAAGGCGAAAAGCGAATTGTATGGAAAATGCTAACAAGGTCAGGGTAATTTTGCCCAACTAGCCTAACATGGATTTTGGTTGGAAACCTGTCATGGATTCGCTTTAGTTTTAAAGTAATGGCCAGTTTTGGTCATAATTCTTCTACAGGTTTTGCTGTCAGCTGATTAGAGGCCGGAGAGGAGATATTTGCGTCAAAAATCAACGTGGGCAATGTTGGCAATAAGTCGAGATAACATTGCCCGCCTTTAAAAATAATAAAATACTTGATTTAATATTGACGAATAACAAAATCTAATAAAATAATACATGCAAAATATCCTATAGTTGCAGATGCGAATAGAAAATACTTGTGTCCCCATACAAAAAAATAACAAAAATTGTAATTATTCGAAAAATGTGGGCAATGTTGGAGTGTTTTACGGTAGTCGTATTAGCCCAATTAAGGTTTAAAAGGTGAGAACACATAGGAATGAATCAGAGGAAGTTGCGGCCCGGTCAGCTAGTATCTACTCGTAATAAAATCTATTAGGTAACGATGCATGCTAGATATTCTTAGTATTAGCTATATTTTTATATATTCTAGATGATGCAAAGATCAAAGATAAAGATCTAGGTTCAAGGCGAATTTCATACTAAATACAATCAACAACAAATCCACTACCTATTTATAAATACTTTTTATAACCTGACCTTCATTTTGTAAAGTTTTAGAACCATTTATTCAATTTGCTGTCACGAATACTAAATAATGTTGTAGGCGTATAACAAGTCAAGCAAAGATTAATTGATTTTTTTAAATATCCGAGTACAACCTTAACATATTATTAACTCATATAAATAAAATTCTCGAATCACAATGTTAGTTTCCATAGGTACTTATCTGATTGTTATGAAATTTTGTGTGCATAATCACGGCTGGGTCTGTGAATCGGTCAACATAATTTTTTTAACCGCGGCCAAAATACATATTTCCGAGGGAAATCAATTATAACGAGCAAAGCCACAAAGTGAAAACCTAAGAGCCAAGTTAATAGTTAATCATTACAATGTAATGTATAAATTATTTAGAAAGATAATAAAAAGATGGAAATAAATTAATATTACGCTGTCCTACCTATCCTAATCCTTTGTACAAGACGAAACGACAACAAAATTTTCCAAATGACCTTAAATTAGACTATCAGACCCGTATATAATAAAGATTTACTAATTGGATCCTATACCAGAAACAACAAACTTATCAAGGACTCTGGTCAATAAGGGTAATAAATAAAATGATAAAGTTAATATTGTCTTTGTTGTCCTAATTAACATGTAGATTTTTTTCCCAGCATAACAAGAGATACGAGTACATCATTATATATTCTTTCTTGATGTTAATTTCATTATTATTTTTAATAGTTGAGTTACGTGCCTATTATGATGGGTATTTAATTAATTCGTAATAATTCATTGAATTCCATCGTAAATAAAGAATAATAAAGAGGAAATTGCATTTATAGGAAAAAATTAATGGCGGCCTTAGTTATTTTATAATATAAAGTTATCTATAGTTACTTATAATAATATTATTTGTAAGACTCTAAAACTAAGGTGTCGTATTTAAGTACCTACGTAGCTTAGTCATGTGCTATGTATGCACTATGCACTATGAGTAAAGCCAGAAAATGTTATCGAATTACGCCAATGTTGCCAATTGATACGATACGCAGATTTTCAAAATGGCATCCACTTAACACATTTCTAGTCTACCGTACCCGATTTTCAAAGACATGCCGGTTTTCCTCACGATGGTTGCCTTCACCGTTAGAGCACGTGTTTACAAAGCAAACATATTTTTTTTAAGAGAAATCCAGAGGTGCCCGGCGGGGTTTGAACCCACGACCTTCGGAAAAAAAGTCGAGTGTGCTCCTACTCAGCCAACACGGCTCTTACTAGCGGTAAAAATAAATGAAAAAGGAAACGATACCAGTACATCGGTTCACTAATACAATTCCTTTCAGCTGAAACTCGTGCGTTGAATACAATGGCATTCATTGTTCGATACAAAATTGAGTTTTATGTAGGTTGAGTATTCGTCAAGACATAGTAGTTATTTTACCAATGCAGCTCATTTAATTCACTTTTTTTCTGTAAGAGTCAATGTTGAAAATTCTTCGTACACATAGAGAACTGTGTGCAGGAATGAAGGTAGGTACTTAGTGGAAATAGGCAAACGTAGAAAAAATTAAATAACGATTAGACCGGGTAATCAAATAATCCTTAAATAAAACAGTAGGTACCTGTTTTATTTTATAGACACTCACAACACTCTGAACAAATAAAAAGTAAACATAATCTATCTTTGTAAATAATTTATTTCTTTTAAGTACCTATAACAGAAATCTAGCACCTGTAACACAAAGTTCAAACTTGCCACGGGGCAAGTCATAAAATAAAAGTACAAACCTAGCTAAAGACGCGATATACAGAAATGTTTAGGACTTTTCACTATAAGTAAAACTGATGTAGGTAAGAAACAAATTATTTGTGACTTATTGTTTGTATAAAGATATCTGTTTGACACCAAGGTCAGAACATCAATCTGCATTGAGTATTCGGTAATTGAACCAGTGCTTATGACGTCATACCTAACCGGCCTTAGAGTTAACCTTAGCAGCTACATAAACAACTATCCTTATATTATTTATCTCTTTTTTATCTGTTGGGATCATGTAATATACCATTTAAATAAACAGGGAAACATTTGAACTAGTGCACGATAATTAAAAAATAATAAATTGTTGGTCAAAGTCAGTTTGGCTACCAAACTTACCACTTTATTTTAGCATTTTATTCTGAACAAAATAAAACAAATAAAAATTTGTTGCATATTTTGTTATATAATTTATAACTATCATCCCCTTATAAGATTAGGCTTTCGCGAGCTCCTAGTAGTTTCCTCAATATCGACAACAGATATTTCATTAAATCCCTCTACATAACTACCTAGTCTCTACATAAATCAAAATCGACGTTACGACACCAAAAAAATACTAATAACAAGAAGCTACCGCGAAACCAGTTCCAAAAAGTCGCCAAAATTCGCCAGCATTGTGTAATTAAGTGCCACTTACATTCTCTGACGAAACTCCTGCTGTCGTAGTAGCATAGGACCTTGGGGATGTTGGCTGGGGTGGCCACGGCTAGGGCGACAAGCCCGGCGAAGGCGATTAGGGTCTTCATGATGAGTGGAGAGGTGTGATCCGCACGGACCAACTGTGCAGAATGAAGCGCGCGCGCAGCTAGCCCACGACATTACCGCGGCGGAGGTCAAAGAGTAACGATGTCCACATTAACTTGTTTCGCCGAATCTTATCTCTTGTTGACTCTTCGTTGAAGTTATGAGGGAATATTATAAATATTGCTGGACAATTCACACAGCAACATCTAGATCTTGTTTGTAGAGCCCCGTGGTAAGCTCGAAGCTTGTCTCACGGGTGCTAGATTTCTGATATAAGTACTCAATATAATATTCATACATAAATAGATAAGTATTTTTTATTATAGGTCCATATTAACACCTAGACACCAAAAACAAATATTGGCATATCTCTCACGGGGCTACACACCCACATCTAGATCTAGATGTGTGTGTAGTAACCCGTGGTAAGATTGTGTTACGGGTGCCAGATTTCTGATATACCTACTCAATATAATATTCATACATAGATAGATATTTTTTATTATACATATTAACACCCAGATACTCGGAACACATATTTGCATATCGTAAAATTTTTTGTCCCTAGGCGGGAATCGAACTCCCAAACGCTTGCGTCATTTTTATTATTTTACCTTACGGACTTTGATTCTTTCGCTAATGCGAAGCTTAGTAGGTGCCTTCTTCGGATCTTCTTGAGATCATTTACCCATACGACAGATAATAATTACTACGCCCATACCTATCAGGAATTTATTATTACATTTTACATATAACAGCCTCTGTTGAAATTGCAAGACTATAAAATTGTCATGCAAGAAACAAAGTATGATGTCATCTCGTGAGATTCTTAAGGATAAAGCGAGAACAACATATGAGTCGGCTTAAGTTTATTGTTTAGTAAGTACCTACTTCCCTTACTCGTAGGCACCTACATTATATCTTTGTTCTCCGGTGATTTACCCACAGATTGCAAGTAAACAATTATATTTAGGATCATCAATATAATTTCAGTTGGACGTCCACTCTTGGACATTCCTATGTCCAATTTACTTGAGGTCCTATGTCCAAGAGTACCTTTAAAAAAAAACAAAATATAATCGTATCTCGTTGGTATCTTATGGTTGTGTGTCAACCTTTGGTTCACTAAAAAATTAAATTGTACCTACTTAAAAATATATAATGTACCTCATCTACCTAATGTAAAAATAATATTGCTGGACAATTCACACAGCAAGATCTAGCCCCGTGGTAAGCTCGAAGCTTGTTAACACACGCGTGCTGGTTTTCTGATATACCTACCCACTTAATATAATATAGATAGATATATGTTAACACCCAGACCCGGAACAAATATTAAATATAAAAATATTTAATTTTAATTAAAAGAATAATTAAAAAAAGATCAAACTATGATCAATAAAACCGAATGGCCAATGCCTCGCGCGCCAGAAAATTCAAAATGTTTTATATTTTGTATTTTTTCTAGTCTATGACTGTAAAAGATGTTACAAAACGCTACTTTTATGGTTCCTATTATAGGTGTTGGTAGTTAAATAAGTAAATAAAAAGCAGTAATTGATAAAAGGGTATTAGTTTAATGTGTAATGAGTACATGCAAAGATCAAACATAAAAATAACAATGGCAAAATTCAATATAACTTTGTGAAATTATTATAAATTACAAATCGTCAAAGTGGTAAAAAGGTAGATAAACTTTTATGTGACATATTTCATAAAAACCCAATCAATAATTATAAAACTACACAGCCATGTACGTTTAATTTTATTCTTACCTATCAATTTCTTCCCCGTTATGAACATATATAACTAAAAAAAACCCTAACATGGTCCATCATAATTATGATATAAGCAAGCTGTATAAAGATGGTATGGTATACAGCTTGTGAAATATTTGTAACCCAAAAAATCAGTATTTACATAAGAAGATTTCATGTATAATATAAAAATTTTGTGAAAAATATGCAGAGTACAAAATATACAATTCAAGCATTGTCAACAGCAAAAATGAGATTACAATCGTTCATGTAACTGATGACAATTGAAAACAGTCATATTTTTTTTTTGTTATAAGCACTAACATTTTCTAAACTACACCTAATAGATTTAAAAGTATGAAACCATGGTGGAATTTGTGACTTATGGCGATTTGGCTTGAGTGTTTTGTGGTGCTGGGGCATTCTGTTGCGACGGTGGCATTTGAGCCTGAATCACGGGTGGGGCGTTGCCTTGCGGTGGCTGGTTCTGTTGGTTGTTTTGAGGTGGTTGCTGCTGTTGGTTAACAGGTGGTTGCTGCTGTTGATTAATCGGTGGTTGCTGATTACTCTGAGGTATTTGGTTATTCGGTGGTTGTTGAAATTGTTGGTTGTTTTGTGGAGGAACTTGATTGTTTTGTTGCGGTTGTTGGTATTGTTGGTTGCCTTGAGGTGGTTGCTGATACTGCGGGTTGCCCTGAGGAGGTTGTTGATATTGTTGGTTTCCCTGTGGCGGTTGATATTGTTGGTTTCCCTGCGGCGGTTGATATTGTTGGTTTCCCGGCTGCTGATATTGTTGTTGTCCCTGTTGCTGGTATTGTTGGTTGCCCTGCTGATATTGTTGGTTGCCCTGGGGTGGTGGTTGGTTGCCTTGGGGTGGTTGTTGGTTGCCCTGGGGTGGTTGTTGGTAGATGGGTTGACCAGGCACAGGTGGTTGTTGGAACTGGTTGATGTGTTGAATGGTCCGCTGTTGCTGGTAGTATGCTTGGAACTGTTGCCTGGCTTGAGTCACCTGGTGCATCATACCAGGTACTACCTTCCCATAAGCGTCAACCTGAGAAGTAATAATAAATTATAATATAAAACAAAAATGCTTTAAACAATAATTGTTGGGTGTAAAACTTTTTTAAATTCTAAACTAAGAAATAAAATACTGTCAGTCAGCTTAATATGCTTTGTCATCAGTTAAATAGCATAATAATGACAAACTACATAATTATTCCTTTAGCTGAGTTTCCTGACCATTTGTTTTGTCAGTGATAAGATTGCAGTGTGGCTGGCCTAAAATTGTACCCATCCGTATCTTTATGTGGGTGCCATCAAACCTAGGAGTTTGTATTAATCACTGCTGCCCATGGTATGAACCTGGTATTAATAAAGAATAAAGCAGCAATTTGGTGTCGTTTCGTGTTCTGTACAAACTTACTTAGGATTACCAGGGAGAGCGTGATTTATACCAAATCCCCAATCCGTTAACTTTTATATATCTATACTAATATTATGAGGCTGAAGAGTTTGTTCGATTGTTTATCAGAAACCGATTTTTTTTTTGATAAATTATTTCAGTGTTGGATAGTACATTCATCGAGCAAGGCTATAGAATTATATTTCATTAACTACATAGATTATGTAGATAACAAAAACGCAAGCGAAGCTGTCGGCGGGTCCACTAGTATGCTATAAAACACTAACCAAACCACGCTGATGCAAGAACTTCAACTCCTCAAGACGAAACTTCTCGAATTCTTGGTACTCCTCTTGAGTGTACTCGTGATTTTGTTCGATTGGCTGCCAACCTGCAAAATAAGACTAGTTATAGAATAATGTGACAAAATTATAGTATTTATTCATTTAGATTAAGATATTATTTAAAGTATTTAATTTTCTAGTGTACATAAAGGGGAGATTGTGTACATAACACACAATCTCCCCTTTATGTAATTCTTTATGTTTGCTGTTAGACATTCTTTAAGGGTTAAGCACACCCATTGTGAATGTTATTTTGTTTGTCAAATGTTTATTATTTATGTATTGTGTACAATAAAGTATTGCTGGACAATTCAAACGGCCATTAGTCGAAAAGTTCACGAGTGAAGACCGCACGCATCGGAAAACGCAGCGTCGGACGTCCACCAACAAAGTGGACCAGATTATCTGGTGGAAGCAGTTGGCTGGCGGTGGGTGCAGGCCGCGTGCGACCGTTATAACTGGAAATCATAGCAGTGGACGTCCAATGGCTGAAATGATGATGAGTTGCCATGATACATAATAGTTGCTAAAAGTTTTTTCCTATAGGTACGTATCAATTCGAACGAGTAGATACTCGTTAGTTTAGATACACTACCATATTCGCGGAATCTCTATCTAAAAGATATACAGAGTTCACTGACTGGTTTTCTGAGAACAGGTCACAAGGTTATACAAACATCAGTTCTAGTATCTAAGGTAAATACCCGGGAAAATATATAAACAATCAATCAGTTCTTATTAGACACTTAAAAAGACCTAATATAATAAAAAAATAAATGAATAATTTAAAAAAAATTAAGGAAATTTTTACAATATAAATAAAATATTGCCGGTAAGCTCGAAGCTTGTGCTACGGGTGCTAGATTTCTGATATACTTAATATAAAATACATACATATATAATATATTTTTATACATATATGTACCTATATAACGACCAGGCACCCTAACGGAGTATTCCCATTTGCGCACCAATTCTATTCCCATTTGCGCACCAAAAATGAGGTAGTTGCTAGTGATGGGGTTTTGATATACGGGGTGTTTATTTTTTATGAATATGCTTTATCTGCAGATGATGAATAACGTTCGATTACCTTTGTCTTCATTGAACTCCTGCCGCTTGGTGCCGAGCATGAACTCGTGGAAATCGATGAGTCCGTCCTTATTAGCGTCGTTCTCTTTGAACACGTGCTCTCTCATTCTCTCCATCTCCTCCGCTCTCTCTTGCATGTCGTGGACGGGGGCATTCGGACCATACATCTTGTTTAACTCCTTTATGAACAGCGCTTTCACTTCGTCCGCATCCCAAACGCCATTACCGTCGATGTCTATAAAATATGACGCCAAATACATCTATAACCCGCGCAGATAGAAAATTGATTTGAAAATGGCGGCGGGTACGTATGGTACGATTGGCAAAACAAGGATAAAAGTATAGACAGCGATAGAGAGTGAGCAAGAACGCATGCGAGCGGACGCCATTTATAAATCAATTCTTTAAGTGCGCGGCTTATAATATTATAAGCTGAAGAGTTTGTTTGAATGTGCTAATCTCAGGAACCGCTCGCTGCTTTGATTTGAAAAATTATTTCAGTATTGGATAGACATTTAATAGGAGGCTGTATTATACAAATTACAGGTATGTAAATAACGTAAAAAAACGTTAGCGAAGCTATCGGCGGGTTAATTTGTGTAAAATATTGGTACAAGTCAAGATCTTAGGTACTTTTTGTTAAATATATTTAATGTTATTACGTAACTAACATATTGGGATATAGGTACGGGAAATCTACGTACCTTTATTTATTATTCATATTAAAATTAATTATTTATGTGCTTAAACTAAATAGAAGCATAAATTATTATGTTGCTTTAAAAAACTGTTAAAAAATGGATATGGAATAGGAATGTTGACTAAGTTTTTTTTTTATTATAAAAAATTTTAACTACGTATGTAATAATAAAAATTATTTAAAAACTAAAATACTTGTCTAATATATTGTCAAGCTTCAAAAAGAATAAAACCAAGCGGTACCGTCAAGATTCCTATAATCGCAAATAGTGTTATGGTTTCGTTGGTGAGTTTCAATCACATGATAAAACAACAGGCTGGCACAGTGCATAAACAAAACAATAATAATTCTAAATGCAGTTAGTTTCAAACAAAAAACATTAGAATCTACAGTGCTATAAATCTTACAGATCTAGCTAATCTAAAGTAGTGTAACTCGCAAAAAATTTTAAACGTTAAAAAATCTAGCAATATTTAAATAACAAAACACATAATTATGTCATGCTTTGTAACAAATTAAACAAATTAGTAACGGCTAAACATACGCGTTCGTAGAACAATCTACCATGATGCAATCAAAACTATAGTCACACATTAGTAAGCCACGCACGCCGTGCATCTTACCATGCATCATGAAAAACACCTTGGGGTCGAAATCATTTCCGTCCATACCACCATTTCTCCATATCTCTAGCAACTGCTCTCTCGTGACGGGGTGGCGGAGCTGTCGAATCAAATAACACATTAATAACTTACCATGCATCATGAAGAATACTTTAGGATCAAACTCCTGGTCCATATGGTCCTGCTTTTCCCACACCTCCTCGTACTGTTGCTTAGAACCGGGGTGGTGCAACTGCAGTTCATGAAACATTTCCCATAATATAGAAATGCGAACAATACCACGGAAGGGAAATGTAATAAGGCTGTAATAGGTTGGCTATTCTGGAATGTTCGATTGCGTGGAGAGAATATGTACATTCCTTATCGGTTTCCATTACTCATGAGATGTTTACAGTTGTGTAATCACGGGGTGCTTTGTAATGCGCAGCCGATAACGCGCTCAGGTTACTCAGGTCAGCGTAATCAAAAGTTACGAGGCGATTTGCCTACTTATAAGGTAAATGCTTACTTCAGAGAATAATTACAAGAATATGAGTTTTAAAACTTTTTCAACTATTATGGAGAATTTAAGAACACTAGAATTTCTCTAGTCGTAACGTATTGCTCAAACTGTTTGATTTATGGTAATATAAGTTCCGAGAATGATGATGCAAATGTTTTGTAAAGACGCTTGTTTGTTTATTTCGACAAGGAAAAACGTTTAGAAAAATATTCTTGAATAATTGCGTGTTATGGCAATTTCAGCAGTTGATTTGATGGCATTTCGCAATATTTGGCCTAGATAGTATAATTTATTGGTAACTAGGTTTTAAATCAACAAGCTAAGAGAAGGGTATCATTACAACAACAGGGTCATTGAACTTGGCCTTGAAATACAGGATTTTAAAAACCTTTTAAAACCAGTTAAGACTACTTTATATCGGGTCTATTTATACTATAGGCTCCGTTTGAGATTCAACAAGTGCTTTGTGTTTAAATATTTAAACACGTAAACGCGTTTGTTTTCCAAGAATGTATTGTATGACTTGGATTGACAAAACATTTAATTTAATTAACAAAATGAGCTATTAATGAGCGTTACACATGACGTACAATTAAAAACTAATTAATTTATGTCAAATATTTGAAACAAATTTATAATTTAATAAATCATTGAAATAAAGTTAAACTAGTGTACCTATTGACGAAAACACAGCAGCTAAATAGCTGTAATTTAAAGTGTAGCTTTTGTTATGTATTATAGCTAGGTATGTGTTATACAAAGTGATACCATTATTATCTAAGGCCATTATTAAAGATTATTTGTCGCGTTGCTAAGCATTGGCTTGACCTTTGTTTTAAGTGAAACCGCAGTAGCAATCATCACAAAAAAAAAACAAATACTATATACTTATTTAATTAGGTCTTTCATGACTATTAGCATAATTTATTCATGACTTCATAATTAAGATATTAGGAGTTATACGGCAGAAAATTTTTAATTGCCCAGGGAAGATTTAAAAGGTGAGAAAACATGAAAATAAAGCGGGCGAAGACGCGGGCGGGTAAACTAGTAATTCATAAAAGTTAGAAGGCCTAATAATACTATTATTAGAACCAGTCACAAAATATGTTATCCATTATTATGTTTTTATTGGGGAGACCCAAGACAATAAATAAATAATATATATATATATATTTTAGCAAAATATAATTAATATACAAGATATGTGTGTGTACATACATATAAAAAATATAATCCTGAAGGTTACACGACCCAGAGTCCAACCAAACCACTGATCTTAGAGACTTAGTTTTAATGGTTCTTTAGGACTTGGTACTAGAATAAGAAACGAATTTCGTAAATGAAGTAACATTTTATATTCTTTTAGCGGTGAAGTTGATTCGTGTAAATATCATTATTATTTAATATTTGTAACATATTGTACAATTTAAAAAAATCTTACTGAAAACTGTTTTAAGAGATTCATATAGTTTTCTTATGGACGTATATCTTTTAGATTTTGTGTGCTTCAAAGTTGTTATTTTTGTATTTTAAAGCTTGTGTGTTCATTTTATACAAGGAAAATAATTATGAAAAGAAATTGTTACCGGTTGGTGATTCTTCTTGGCTTCTTCTTCTTGTTTTATCTTCTCCATGTACTCCTTCTTGTGAGATTCATCTAATTTTTCCATTTCCTGATGTTTCTGGAATTCTTTTTCCATTTCATATTTCTAGAAAGCAAAAATATGTACTAAAAAAATTGTAAAAACAATAAATCATAAAATATGTAAAATATTTACAAAATACCTATTCATAAACATCTTAAAATTCGAATGTAAAAAAAATCCGTGCGTCCTAGGACCTTAATACCCCAAACACAAAGTGTTTACTCCAAACGGCTCCAATTTAAGTTTTTTTGCAAGTTATTTTACATTGTTTCTATAAATCTTTTAAAAATTGCGTTTCTCTTTCTATGTATGGTTGTGTTTTATTGTAATTTGTGTGTGTGATTCAGGGAATAAATGTTTTATCTATCTATCTATCTTTATGGGAAGCCCTAGTCAAAAATAACCGTATTACCAAAGCATTGCTTTGGCCAAATCCAACGTAAAAATGTTTAATACACAAACATTTTTTACGTTGGATTTCCCGTTAATTTCAATATGATTTCATCATACCACGACAGTCTTTACAGCATTTAATGATTAAGTTGCCATGAAACTGAAAACCGATATAAAGTCAAAGCGTATCAGCTCTGAAAGTATAGTCACCGTATCGATTCAAGCTGTTTATTATTGCATGAAACTACGTATTGCAACATACACAATCGTAATTGCAATATAAACGCACGGTCCTGACCACAGTTATTCTGTTTTTTTCGATCGATATTATGGATTATCTGCTTTAGTATTGCTGCACTGCATTCTATAATAATTTTATTATGTATGTCTCAAAATTAATAAAGGATCTATGATTTTGAAACCTAAACCGTTTCTTTATTATTTATATTTATTTTATAGACCTCCAGAAGTACCTTGAACTTCAGTACTATAATTTATTTTTTCACATTTAAGTGAACTACAATGTTCAATAAGGTTCTTACAAAAAATAAGAGATAAACCAGTCTCTCACTGCAAGCGATAAGGTCATATTGTACTGTTATTTAGTAGTTTTATTTCTTATGCAATGAATTGGTATTGTTACCTTGAATTCTTCCTTGCGCTTCTGGTCGGCGATTTCAAGATCCGACGACACTTTCTTAATGAGTTTCTTCAAATCCTCGACCTCGAAGGTGTTGGAGTTGCCGTGGTCCAAATGGTCCACGGATTCATGGTGCTTGAAACTTTCATCCGCAATTTCGTTGGTGAGTTCGAATTGCTGAAATAAATTAATTACTATTAGTCTGATTAATTATTTAATTCGTATCTGTATTATGGTTTTATTTTGTAATATTTTTGCATTATAGCACGTTGATGTTTTCAACTGAATTAGGCCATTTACAATTGAATACCAAAACACTTTGTACACGAAATTCTTCATGTAAATATATGTGCGCTTTAAAAACACGTTCTCTAACGGTGAAGGCAAATATCGTAAGGAAACCGGCATGTTATGAGACTTTAAAAAGTTTGAAGGACATGGTGTCATTCACCAACGCGCACTTTACCAGCGTGGTGAATTAAGGCCTCTGCTCTCTAGTCAAGAGAGAATTCTTGTGTCTTAGAAGTGGGAACGTAAAGAGGGGTAATGATAAATACGTGTTATGTTTGATGATTAATAACTACTATTCTTTACTTATTTATTCGGGTCGATGTAGTGATGATAGAGATGTGGCCAGGACATTATTTGATGGGTGAAGATTGGCCAAGACCAAACACAATCCAATCATCTCAATAAAAGGCCAATTGAACAGAGCAATTTTGAGCAAGAGTAATTCTGCCTATTTATGTTGTTGTCATTCTTCTGATCTCTCATATAATTCAATAAGTCGAACCGCCGAGAGATAGGTAGTTTATAAAATATAGCCTAGAGCCTTCCTCGGTAAATGTAGAACACGATTGAATTTTTCAAATCGGACCAGCGTTACCTGAGAAAAGCACGTTCAAATATACAAACTCTTCAGTTTTATAATATTAGTATAGATATAAACTCTAATTAATATAGATTCGTGTAGTATTGGAAAGTAATAAAGGTTGATGACGATGATCTATTTCAAGTAAACTTGTTTACTGTTAATGTTAACTATCTATAATTTATAATGCGCATAAACAACAACGACGTATACAATTACGCAATATAGCTTCTGGCAACAACTTTGACATAGATAATTTAAAAAGATGTGTGTTACCTTGGTGGCGAGATGTCTCAACCTGCCGAGTTCTTGTCGCTTAATCTCGTCCAATCTGGTCCTGACATTGTGGTTCACAAGGTCCAACTGCTCTGCTATTTTTCCGGACTGTAACGACATTTTGTGTTGTGAGATTGGGTAAAATGGGTTAAATGGATAAGGTTAAATGGGTTTCGAATGTTTATTGCACTCCTATTGAAATGGTCTTAGGGTTATGGTACGGTGCTAGATGATGCCTGTGTGAATAAACCAACATTATTTATTTTATAGGTATGATGTACTAACCGACCCGCCGTCAGCTTGTCTTGGGTTTTTTTCGTTATCTACATATCTAATATAGCCTATCTATAGCCTTTCTCGATAAATTTACTATCCAACAGTGAAAGAATTTCAAAACAAAATTCATTATTTTTAACTGTTTATTAATCTAAATCAAAACAGCATTGTGTATGCCCTGAATCACTTGTTATCGATCTGCATTCGTTATGCATAACTATTGTTCCTTGAAAACTCCAAACAGAAAAACCACAAATGGTTGCTAATCATCAATTACTCATTAACAATAAAAACAGTCATCTATATTCCAACTTCCATCAATATCATGTAGCTATACATAAATGAAGATATTTATTTAGTTATAGAAAACGGAACTGAACTGACATAAAACAGTCCTTGCATTCTTTGTAGTGTGAGCAGGATTCTTGGTACTCCCATGATTCTTTCTTGCTTGTTATAAACTTTATGTGTTGCTTTTAAACTCTTTAAAGCTTTAACAGTAGCTGTAAAATATTTAGTTCCCACTAAATATGCAAAGAACAAGCAAGAATTGCAACCTAACTACAATTTAGCGAGCATCTTAGACGGACTAAGTGTACCATACACTTAGTCCGTCTTCATCAAAGACATGTTCTTTATTTACATCAAGCAATCACAGCAAGCATAATGTAACTTTGTATTTGAATATTTGATGGCAAAGTGATATATAGTATTGTTGGTATATGTTTATTGATGTGTCTATTTAAATCTTTGTTTTATGAATATTGCCCGACAATTCACACAGTAACATCTAGGCCCGTGGTAAGCTTGAAGCTTGTTATGGGTGCTAGATTTTCTTAATATTATAAACATACATAGATAGATATTTTTAATTATATATAACACCCAGACACTCAGATCAAATATTTGCAGATTTTAATATTTTTTGTCCCGAGGCCGGAAATTAACCCGCAACCTCACTCGCGGACTTACGCCAGCTGCGCCACAGCGGTCGTCTATGAAACTAATTGTATTATTCGAATGAATAATTACCCGTATATCATCTTCATCGGCTTTCTCCAACTGGGCTTTGAAATCAGGATCACTTTCCAAAGCGTTAACTACTTCCTGTAGATATCGATGGTACTCTAATTGTTCCTCCTATAGACAAAACATATTATTAAATGACTATAAAAATCTGCTAAATAATATAATGTAAGTAGCAGTTCATATGTCACAAGTCTTCTCACAACATGGAAAAACCAATTTGTCAAAATTGAAATTCCCAAAATACACTATCTATTGTGTTTTTCCATGTTATGACAAGTCTTGTGAGAAAAATGCCTTTCAAATATCATGCTTTTAAATCATGATTTAATTAAGATATATTTTGAAAAACATTAGAAGAATATAAAAAGATTACACATCCTCCTTTGATTGCCCGCGACTAACAAACTGGTCATACCAGATGATATTGAAATTACATTTTCAGACCCATACACAGTGGATTATGATAATGATATAGAAACTTCAAGTAACTTAAATTTCTGCAGTCAGTTTTAAATTTTTTCTACACCATATTAAACAAAACAGTTTTCAATTCACTCTGAAAATATCAAAGTTTGACCCTAAAACAAGGCTTAGTTAGAAATAATTACCCAATCAGCGGCATGTTCTTCCCCTTCGTGGTCTTTTTTATCAGTTTGTGTGACCGGCGGTGCATAGGAACAATGGAGAATCATCACCACACACAGCGCACTTGAAATCAACCGCATTCTTGTCTGAAAAATATCATAACACATGATAGTAACACAAATAGCATTTAGTATCATGATAATTTCGTCAAGGAGTATGGTAGACTCGATCGGAATCTTACATGAATAACAAAACATAAAAAAATATTGATTTTGACAGTATAACATAATTATATCCGCAAAATTCTGATTATGGAAAGTTTCGACAAATTTCACCGAATACTACTAATATTTACAAATACCACTTCATAGTCTACTAGAGGTAAATAATGATCTTATAATAATGCTTCAACAGGTGTCATGTTTAAGACCATAAATTAATGTGAAAATAATAGGTTACCACATTAATTTAACACCTTTAACAGAATTAAAATGTTCATGTTCTCAGTGATACTAAAATCTTTAAAAAACATAGGGTTCTAAAATCGAATCAAATTGTGTTTACTTATATAGCTTTGATAATACTAATCAGTTTTGGAGATGATTAGTATTATCAAAGCTTGTAAAAATATAAAAACGAATCTATCTTACTGACTATAAGGTAGGTATTATGGTGTTTTTGTTAGGTACTTTAAATTGTATATTGGTGTTCTTAAGGAAATACAATTGTTTGGCTATAATCCTTAACACAAATATAACCAAATCTAATTAAAAAGTCAATAAATATAATCAAATTGGACACGTACATAATTCGTTATCAAATTAATTAGCCAGTAGATTAGTCAGATCATGGTTTATCTGTCAATAAGGTAAAAAGAAAATATTGTCCTACACTTTTTCAAAGACGTGGTAGGAACTAAAGCGAACAATTTTAGAACTCTATGTACAAATATGGGACAATTAATTAATGATAGGCTGACGTACAGAAAAACCACAGAAAAACTTATATTATTTGCTACGAATTCTAGTACCTAATGATTATGTAGGGCAAATTACAAATATATTAATATTAACATAAAAACGTTATTCTAAATAAAATGAAAGGAATAAAATAGTATCAAAATACCAGTTAAAGACAGGTAGCCTAGGAGTGTAACATATTGTAGAGTTAAGACAGAAAAATATAGCAGTTCCTACTTACCCTGTTCATATTATCATTAGAGAATAACCGATTTTCTGCAGGAATTAATTGTGAACCAACGTGTAACACGGAAGAAAGTTTAGATCGGAAAGAAAAATAAAATAAAATCGAGTGAAACACGAAAACCAAACCAATCAAAACACTCAAATTTATGCCAATTGCCAACCAAACGAATCATCAACACCAACAGCCTAAAAAAATGTGGCAGTGACAACAACACACTGCAATGACTTCCTAATTGGCTAACGGGGGTGCCAACAAAAACCGTAATGTTATGCGAAATAAAATATTTTTTTAGAGCGAACATTTTTGAAAAAACTGTTGCGTCATGGACACTGTTATCAACTAAAATAATAGTACATCATTTTAAACCTTGGGTGTTGGTTTTGTATATCGTGTTTATGTGGTAAAATTAGCAAAAACATTTGCTAAATGACAAGTGCTCAATACATTAACCTCCTTCAAATTTTATTTATTCATTTATTTATAACAATAAAACTCAAAACTTAAGATCAGTTATTTAAATCTACGACGTTACATGAGACATTATAGATACCGTAGAATCCTAGGTAAAAACTTAACTATTTATGGGTAAAGCCCATAAATACCATTTTCGTTAGTTCTAAAGTTTTATAAATTGAACGGTTCTTAACATTAGCTGGTAACTCAAGAATTCTTGACGTAGGTATCTTTAATGTGACGTGTTCCAATCAATCATCAAATTTACAAATGTCAAAAACAAAGTTAACAAATAGACCAAGAGCCTGTGATGGCCAGACCTTCCTTTAATTCACAAGCGTGAAAATTCTTTCATGTGTATGTCTAACATAGGTAAGAATAACCCCCAAACATGAAACCTGGATCGCGGTTCCTTTGGGAGATAACAACCTTTTACCTGTTATCTCCCAAAAGAACCACGATCCAGGTTTCATGTTTGGGGGTTATTCTTACCTACCTATGTTAGACATACACATGAAAGAATTTTCACGCTTGTGAATTAAAGGAAGGTCTGGCCAGACCGGGCTCTTAGTATAGACTAATAACCTGTGATGGCCAGACCTTCCTTTAATTCTGAAGCGTGAAAATTATTTTATGTGTATGTCTAACATAGGTAAGAATAACCCCCAAACATGAAACCTGGATCGTGGTTCCTTTGGGAGATAACAGGTAAAAGGTTGTTATCTCCCAAAGGAACCGCGATCCAGGTTTCATGTTTGGGGGTTATTCTTACCTATGTTAGACATACACATGAAAGAATTTTCACGCTTGTGAATTAAAGGAAGGTCTGGCCATCACGGGCTCTTAGGTTAAAAGTAAACCGCTAAAATTTAAAAATAATTGTTACACTTTGCTAATTTATTATTATGTTAGGTTATTGGACTCTGTGCTTAATTTAAGGCAATTCGACATTGCCATTTGTAAAGTTCATAATTCAATTCGATATGTAAATTGTCCAGCTATAGAAAAACAAATTTAAATTGATTGATTATCATATTGATTACTTATCAATTTTATTCAATTGGTCTAGGTCTAGTCTAGATTGATTATCATATTGATTATCAATTTTATTCAATTGGTCTAGTCCAGGACCCTGCTTTATATTTAACGAAATTTGCCAGTGTCAAGGCATTAAAAAAAATTAATTTATGGTGGATGTACCAGTCCCCAAACCGATAAAAAGATTTTTTTTACCTACCTCAGTCTTACTATAAAATTAAACTGGATAAACGTGCCACTATGATTTTGTCTATACTAAAACAACTTAATGTATGGATGACCTCATGATGAATGGTTTTTCTCCAGTGAATTGTTATTAGCCATAAAATCCATAAATTAGGGTGTAGATCATTCCTTACACCTTCATTCACGGACTGACTGACTGACTTTACTTAAAATATAAGTATAATGTCTTAGTTAAAAAGATTTTGCTTTGCAACCTAGGCTTAAAGAAAATAATAAAAACTGCATTAACATTTTGAATTTTATTTATTTCTAATTGCGATGACGTTAATATTATATAAAGATGCCACATTTATGTAGATGTATTTACTATAGTAGGTAAAGATAATCTATCTATAAATATAGGTGTATCAATACATCTCTAAATATAAAAGAAAGTCGTGTTAGTTACTCCACTTATAACTCAAGAACGGCTGAACTGATTTAGCTGAAAATTGGCAGGGAGGTCGTTTAGAACTAGGAGAAGGACATAGGGTAGTTTTTTACCGCGGGAAATCTAATATAACGCGGGCGAAGCCGCGGGCGGAAAGCTTGTTATCCATACAAATGTATTGTATAACTTGTAATAATGTCTAATTATTATGAAGTAACAGCTACAGTTAAAACAGTTAAAAGATTAAAAATAGGAATATAATAATATTTTAAAATATTTTTGTAAAAAGTCCATAAAACGGTTTTTGTAGAAGCATTTACCTAGATACCTTTACAAAATAAGTAGGTACAAATATTGATTATTTTTAGGCTTGATTTAAAACAACTATACTTAAATGACTAAAATACTACATCTACCGATTTCTTAAAACTATATTTTTGGAATGATAAACTTTTAGAAAAAAATTGTGCACTTATATATGTATCAAGTGTGGTACATAGGCCTTTACCTATGTCTTAAAATCAATGCCACTTTTTATTTTAATTTTATAACTCAAGTATTATGCTTCTGGTTTTAAAATGGTAGCCCAAATCAATGAAATGAAATAATATTGCTTGATAATTAACACACCATAGCCCTGTGATAATATCAAAGCTTGTGTTAAGATACTTAATATAATAAATATACATAGGATTAATATCCTACCGTAAAAAATCAATTTATATATATAAAGTACTTTTTAGATCAAACATATTTTTAACTTTTGAAACAAATTCAACAATTGTTGATTTACCATATTAAATATCTTCAGAATTTTGCAAGGTCAGCAGCCCTTGGTACTCCATTTCTTTAAACATCACCTCTTGATTAAGTGTGTGTAAGTTATTTTGGAATCTTTGACGAAGTGTCAAATTTTCCATACCAGCTATTTCATTCTGTGTCCTCTTTTTTCTCTCTTTTAATTCTTCAAGCTCCGCTCTCACCTGCTCTATTCTCACAGTCATACTGTCACGAGAGTCGCGTGATTGATCTTCATCATCAAAAGATAAATCATATCTTTTACTTCCTGAAGTGGAAGGGTTTTCATAGCTTCTAGTGCTCATATCATTTGATGATTCAAACATTTGGGAGTCCATATCTATCTGTTCTGGTTTCATAATATCTCTCATTCCCATTGAAGGTTTAGGTTTTGGGGGATTTTTCTTGTTGGGGAAAGCACTTTTGCCTTCATCATTATCCTCTAAGTCACTATCACTCAGTGCTCCCCCAAATATGTCGACAGCTGAAGCAGTATTTTTAGATGTTGAAGCAGTATCTTTCTTGGTTGTTGATGTAGATTCTTTTTCCTTTTTCGGAGCTCGTGGTTTTGATTTCTTCTCTTTAACATTTCCAGCCTTGCTTGTTGATGGTTCTTGCTTGAATTCAACTTTAGGAATATGAACTTGGTCATCATCTTCATTTACAATCTCAAATGTAATGCTTTCAGCCTCATTATCAGCACGGAGTAATCTTTTTACTTCCTTCTCAATTTCAGGAGCTTCAGCACATTTCTTTTTAAGGGTCTTACGGAAACGACGTTTACGCGCATTTTTAACTGGAGGCGTAAGTCCATGGGGGAAAAGAAACTTTTTGTCAACTTTGTAGGGATCCTTCTTTTTATTTTTCACTGGAACCTCTTCTTCAATGGGCTGGTCTGGTTCTTCTTTGCATATCATCATTTGACTGATATCGGCTGTTTTGTAAAAACTTTTGTTGTCAATAGTTTTCAGAGATTCTACAATAGTAGGCAAGTCAACAATTTTTCCGTGCATTAATCTATTGTCTAACTTGACTTCGCCTTTGCGCATATCTTGATCCATTGTGATAAAAAGGCGATTTTTCATGCCGTCTCCGCTTTGCAAGAGTTCTTTCAACTCCTTGGCAGGCTCTTTAGGAAGCCGCAGTATGAACTGAGACTCCAACTCAGAGGGATACTCCGGTTCTTTTCTATCTTTGTTCATTTCGCAAACTTCACAGAGAAAACAGTGAGAAAATAATGTAAAGAAAGTTCAATGAAATTGCAGTAAAAGCAACAAATTGTTCAAAATAATACTAATGTTATTCTTGTTTTACAAGCAAACTAACAAAACGTGTCCGGGTATGGTATTGTACGAATAGGTAATGTACTGCCAGGTATTTTATGTACAAATAAAGCAATATGTTTTGTCTCTTTTTTTTATTGCTGTCTCTTTCTGACCCATAATTAATAAAACCTATACTTAATTTTATTTTCATCCATAGTTCAAAAAGCTATACTATCTTCAACCCTCAACTAAACCAATGTAAACGGACCATAGAAAAGAAAGAGACAGCAATACAAGATAGGCACAACACAAGACGTATGCTTTGTACATAAAATACCTGGCTGTACATTACCGGGTCGTACAATACCCGGACTCCTGTGGAACATTCAGTTCAGGTCATCTAAGTTCAATTCAGCTGCTAAGGCGGCGGCGGCGGGCGCGCCCTAGTGCTTGATTTATTGATTCACCAATTACAAGTGTTTAATTTGTTAAAACCTAGTGGGGGTGACGTCTATCTTCTAGTTGCTGAGGGTAGAGTAATTGAAAATTATAAATTATCAGGGTACTTTTAAAAAAATTGGCCATGGCGAGTGCATCCCTTTTCAAAGAGGATTACTATACCCACGCCATCGTCGGCGTTGTGAAGTCGAGCATTGCAGAAGAGGCAGACGTTGATACGCATGCACTGAAGTATCAGCACGATTACCTTTTGCGTATCTTGCGTGATATGAATCTGGATGTCGTGGAAGTAGACTTTCAGGGACCATTCACGGGGAGCCTGCTGCTGGACCGTGTGGCTGTTTCTGTGAATGGAGTAGTCTACATGCCATCACCCAAATCTGCCATAGATGAGTTCAATGTAAGTTTCTTGAATTTCTTTACCCATGCAATAAATTTTGTTGGAATGCTTGTAATAGTTGTTTATACAATTGTAAAACAAAACATAACATACCTACCTACTACTTCTAATAAACTAATCGGTTACTTCTATACTATTTTACTTTAAATAATATTATAAAGTTGAAGAGTTTGATTGTTTGTTTGAACTAGTAAATCTCTGGAACAGCTGGTCCCAATTGAAAATTTATTTAAATAATAATAAATATAAATATTGCTGGACAATTCACTCAGCAACATCTAGCCCCTTTTTATTTCAGTATAGATTACATTATATATCATTATGGATATATTATTTAAACTATTTGTAAGTAGACAACATAAAAATGCAAGCCTAGCTATCGGTAGGCTATCTTTGAAGGTTCAAAATTCCATGTTCTGAGATATGATATTGACTTTATATTTATTTCTAGCTAACAAACCTAAAGGTGATCCTGCAGCAAGAGCTGAATCAGGTGGTGATTGATCAAAGCAACCCTGACGCCAGAGTCTGCGGAGCTGATGTGCTAATTCAAGGTATACATTATATTATACTATTACTTTGATTGCACTATCATACCGGCCTTAGAATAGTAAAAGCAGCAGCAAGCTTAGTCTTACCATCTAACTACAATTACCATTACCAGACTGTATGTAAATTGTGGTAATCATACAAAATCTCTTCAAAATCTAAATGTTATGCCCAGTAAAGGAACAAAGTGCAAGATTTATTTATTTATTTATTGAGAACTAGTACAGATTACTCCAATAACACTAGCCTTATGAAGATGAAATTAAAGTAATTTTTATTCTACCATTAACATTATCATAACATTTTTATGTTTGTGAAAAGACAAAAAAATAGAATATCTCAGTCCATGAGGACTTCATCAAAATCAGCAATGAGCTATCAATTTGTTTATGTTACAGGACATCAAATCTTCGTTGGAATATCCGAGACTACGAACGAAGCAGGTGCTGTTGAACTAGCTGAGGCTTTCAAAGATAACCCTGTCACTGCTATTCGGGTAAATACACTTTCATAAAAAATCATATACATATGTCATTTGTAAAAAGGAGTGCTTTTACAAATTGTAATTCAGACTTCAGAGGCATGTATAGTCAGTGTCACCAAAGACAATTAACACAGTACCACAGACAATTAATGCAGTGTCACCATCAAGGTACCACAGACAATATCAATGCAGTGGCTAATATATGGCATTAATTGGCATAATCCACTGCATTATTGATTGTAAGTAATTTTGGGGTGAAAAATTACATAGTCTTATTTTATCATTATAGATGCCAAGAGGCACAACTCACTTGAAAGACTACATCACCAATGGTGGACAAGGAATGTTGGTGGTGGCGCCCGGATGTGAAGCCGAAGAGATATTGTCCCTGCTGGAGAGAGAGTCTGAGGGATTCTTTGTCAAGATTCATGTGCCCGAGGCGGAGGCGGCCAACTGCTTGTACTTAAACAACACTCTCATCCATCGTGCTATTGAGGAGGTTCCCGAATCATTCAGGGTATGTCAATCTTAAATCTGCACTGCTTCATTAGTATTTTATTTTACACTAGCTTTCCGCCCTGCGGCTTCGCCCGCGTTTTACACTTTCCCGCAATTTTCTTTGCTATAATATAGCCTATGTTACTCGGGGATAATGTAGCTTTCCAAAGGTGAAAGAATTTTTGAAATCGGTCCAGTAGTTTCGGAGCCTATTCATTACAAACAAACAAATCTTTCCTCTTTATAATATTAGTATAGACTACCCTTATAAATATGTAGATGCTTTGAACAGAAGCCATATTATCACATTCTCAAATATTTAAATGGAACCTAACCATTTTCCATCACAACTTCATCCAACTGTTTAAGTTAGTATAGTTATATCCAGCTCTGAACTGAATGTTGATGGTATACTTTATTAAATTATTTTATTGAATTTATCCCATACCTAATATCTTAACTGTAGAGATCAGGTATGGGGTAAATTCGTGCTCTTACGTAACTCCCCGATAGCGTAGTGGTTAGCGCAACCAGGGCTAATGTGGCGTGGGTTCGACTCCCACACGAGGACCAAGGTTACATTTGTAATCTTGTAATTTTTCCCATACCATTTACTAATGGTTTAAGTCTATGTTTAAAAAAAGTATGATATATACCTACGCATATCTGTGATACATAGGTAGCTCAGTTACTTGCAAATTGATAGTGATTAATATCAATTAGCAGTGCCACAAGTGCTATTAAAAGAATTATTCAATTACATACCTCAGTTCAGGCATAATTAGACAGGAACTACATGAGTAGGTGTATCGTAATGTCTCGCTTGTCCCCCAGTGTTTAGTTAATTGTTAGGTCAATGTAAAATAGTCAACTATATTATAACAATAGATGATAACTATTTTGACTAACAAGTTCTTATATCTAACAGTTGGTACCATTTAAGTACTTGTTAGTTCTTGAAATAACTAATAGGGTTACTGTTTGCCAAAGCAATTGATATTTCGAGGATAAACAGCTCTATTCCCGGATAAATTCTCAGGAAAAACTTTGAAAAAAGCTATCTGGCTTGAGTTTATTATGAACTTTATTCAAAAACCAGATATTATCATCTTATCAACATCCTTAGCATATAAAAATAATAATAAATGTCTCCTAAATTTCCAGATTTTCTGCAAGAAAACCTATTGCTCTCGTCGGTCGATCTGCTTCTCTGAGTTTGACAAGCTGAATGCAGGACTGGCCTCTGTATGCCTGCTCATTCGGAAATTCCCGTAAGCTGCTTTCAATAATTTTGATATAACACAAGATCTGAAAGGCTGTATTGGCTGGAAATAGAAGTATTGCCATTAAAGTTAACTTCAAGCCAAATAAGGAGTACAGTAATATGAACAATGTATGTAATTATAATTAAGTATGGAGCTTACAAGGATCAATCAAGGAGATAATGTTAGCTTTTAATTATTTACATTTTACGATATCGCAATGGTCCACTTGAATTGAAAATACATTATGTATTTTTCTTTTCAGAGACAAACACTCACTGCCTCTGACTATGCCACTGGGGCACAATATCTTGTAAATGTACCACAATATCAGCTTCTTAGTTTATTCATACTCTTGTATACTATAGTTTCAGATATTATATAGTTTATTTACATAAAAATACTGTAACTCTATTATGATTAAAATCTCAGTTGTGTTAACCGAATAATCGATTTATGAATTGAAATAATCGATTTATACCATTTTAAACTTTACGTAATTAGTCACATTATTTCATAAAATTCATGCTTCATACACCTTTTAGGCAGCTTTTTTATGTTAATGATGATTAAAATTAATTGTATCGAAATTATAAGCAAAAATGTTAATAAGAGAGCTTAGTACATCGTAATGCTTGAGTTGATGTATAAAATGTTAATTAATAGTAAGATGTAATCTTTGTGTGAAAAAAATGTTATTTGAGTAAAACTTGTACAATGACCATTTCATAATAGATACAGCCTATAATGTTTATTTAAAGGTGAGTTTTCATCCTGTTGAAAGTAGCATTGTGTGAATGTATTGCGACATACAATGAAAATTAAATTGATATATTTACCGCCTCTCCTTAATAAGCGAATTCGGCTACAATAAATTGTAAAGTAAGACAAAAAATTACATAGATTGTTATTTTAGTTTAAAAATAACTATTATTACTCATGCATTATTAGAATCACTATACAAGTATTGATATTATAATGGTTTTTGAAGTAATTCTCTTGGGATACAAGTAAATCTGTTGTATTTTTTCACTTTTTTGGACATACATTCATCTTAATATTATCTTTCAATAACTGGATCTAGACTTATCTTGACTTGTCATAATATAAAAATATTTAATTGTGAAAACTTGTGAAAGCTTGTGTTTTTTTTTGTTAACTTTATTTGTTGAAATAAATACACTAACCAAACATTTTTAAGGTTGTGTCTATGAAATGTTCATTCGCACTTTAGTACTGAGTAGATAAATTAGGACTAGGTACATTTATGTGGCTTCCTTTGGAATTTTTTTTTATTATGTTGTGTTTAAAATAATTAATAACTACTAAGGAGATTTGTGACACACCTTTAATGAACTGTTTTAAGTATTGTTATTTTATACAAATGCCCATTTCATTCCTTTTTAAGACTGATAATGGTTATCTTGTGCATTCTAGAACCGATATAATTAACATGAAATTCTACTATTAATGTTGTTATCGAAATAACTAAATAGTTAGAATGCTGTTACTCTCTTATGAATCTCATTTGGTCAGAACCAGCTTTATACCCTTTCCTTAAAACATGCATTCCTCATTAGGTTAATTGTTTTTAGTTGTCAAGTTTGTTGTGTTACACGTTTTATTATATTTTGATAGTTTGTAATAAGTGAAAAAATCACTGTTTGTTATTTTTACGTTAATGAATACAAAGGGAGTTTTTATTTTATATTTACCTTTGTATTTGTATTTAACTTATTGTATTGGTTTATATGAGCACTGTTTATTAGTAAGTTTTTTCTGTAAGTTAGTCATCATAAAATATGTGATTAGAAATCAAATTATGATGTATTAACATAAGCATAATAATCTTTTAGGAGTAGTCAATGTCGTATTCAAGATGGCATGCATTAATAGACGAAAATTATTGATTAAAATCTAAACCTGAGAAAACCAATTTGATCTGCACACTATATTTGTCAGGACCTTTTTTCAGCAGTTTTTATTTGTCTTTTGTAAATTTATATTATAAGATGGCATCCCTTAACAATGCGGCGTTGATTGCTTTTTTTTAATATGTATTTCCTAAATTGGCCAAAACTTGCACCATTATTTATAGCATACCTAATTAAAATAATTTGGATATCTACAAGCCAGACTTTAGACGTGGGAATAAAATAAGTAAAAATTTGGGTTAATATACAGTATTCTTTCAATACTACTTAGTGAGATTATTACGGGGGTGATGAACCTATTATTAATTTGTATTATTTAATTTAAACGACGACGTCCATGGCACTTTAGGTTTATTTTTATATTTATTTGTACATGCATGGCACATTACATTACTTTGAAACACTTTTTATGTCTATTCTAAAAGGAATTGTGTCATACATTTTGAACATTCCACTTTATGATTATTTTGCAACATCACATAGGTACACTTTGTATACTGATTATATGATAACAAAAGTACTTTGATGTACCTAAGTACAATTGTTGATAATTAATTTTAGTTTTAATTAAACGCATGCTTAAAGCGGATCGGATTCTTATTAAAAAATAACCGACTGGTTGTTGGGCGCCAAACTTAATTTTTACTCGATACAATCGTATTATGTATTAAGTAATATCATAGTGTTACTCTACGATAGAGTATAAGTTGTTACTTTTTGCTGATTCACTTGTGTTATTATAAATCTACGAATGTATGAATAGGTACTTATCCAGAAAAAGTTTGCTTTATCCTCAATGTAAACCATTCATTATGTAGCTACTTATTTGTAGAATAGATACCAGTAGGGGTATGATGATTGTAATCAATAGTATTGTATTAAATGCATACTTCATGCGGAAATGACTGTACCCGTCTAAGATTAAAGTCTAATCAATAAAATAACAGTTTTTTTTTCTATTTTACACCCATTTACGTTGCAATCAAGTTTAAATCTAACACGTAACTTGAAAAAGAAAATTTAATTATGGTTGTCATGGGTCTTGTACATATAAATATGTTTTTTTATTCTCTGAATTATTGACCAACAACGAAGGTTAGATCTTTAATCACCATCTGTGAAATTTTGATGCTGCACCGTTTTTACAAAAAAATTGATTAAACGATTAAAACAATTGGTTCTCTGTGGTAACAAAGTAGCATATGACATCTAGTACCTAAATTTTTTGGAACCATATTTAGGGAATTGGGTACGAATCTCACAAGGGCTGCCCCATCCAGAGTTGAATCCTGATCCAGTATCACAGACACTCCAGTATCTACACTCAGCTCATATAAATTTGGAACAGCGCTATCTATCGATAAGAGCCATTACTGTTACACGAAATAGAACACTAGCCGTTGTAAGTTTACAAACCCGCATACTTTTGGTTGATTTCATGAGCCATTGTAGTTTTTAATGAGTTTTTAAATGATGCCAACAGATGTCTACAGCTTGAATATTGCAAATAGGTTACATCTTACATCGCATTTCTTTTTATTTCTAACTAGTTGACCCCGCTCGGCTTCGCCCGTTTTTTTTTTGTTTTTTCCTTTTAAACCTTCCTTGGACTACTACGAACATTTCAAGACCAAAACCAGCTCAATCGGCCCAGCCGTTCTGGAGTTTTAGCCAGACTAACGAACGGCGATTCATTTTTAGGTTTCCGTAGCCAAATGGCAAAAAAGTGGCCAAGTGCGAGTCGGACTCGCCCATGTAGGCTTCCGCAGCAATTGTTTACTTAAATGAAATAGTTTATGACGTATTACAAAAAACTACTTAACCCTTATTCAAATATAGGGGGATTATTTCCCACCCGACTAGGGTATACATTTTGGTATTTTAAATATACAAGTTAGTCGATTTTTCATTCGATTAGTACTACACATTAAAAAAAAACACCATTTTTTATCTTAGGCAACACTGTCTTCTGATACGTCACATTATCAAATGTCAAAGTCAGTTTAAACTTGAAGGACAGGTATTTTTCACAAAAATTGCGCCATTTTTGAGTTGTTGTGAAGTGTTTTTCGTCTGAGCAGCAGAAAAATTCTTGTAAGTAGATAATTGAGCTTTTATTTATAAGTTGGCTATATTTCTGATAGAATAACAGTGTAAACGTTGTACGAAACGAATGATTTGTGATAGTTTTTCAGGACTAAAGTAGGTGGGAAAACTCTTCTCTATATCCATTGCGGTAACTCCTTAGTGGGAAAATAATTCCCTATGTCCTTTTGCGCCCATTATTTTATCTATATATATAAAATAATCATTCTGTCTGTCAGTTGTTTTATTAATAATCAAAACCACGTATTAAAAATCTCATTTATATAAAGTTAATAATTATAAGGCAATGTTATTTTTATAAGTTCAATAAATAACTAATTAAAATGATTTTTTTATTATCCATTTAAATGACTAAATCTAAGCAAAGTTGCAACAACTAGTTATGCCAGTTTTGCAGGATAGGATATAGGGATATAATTTCCCACCATTAAAAGAAAACATAACTTATTTAAATATAGGGAAATATATTCCCACCCAAAAAAAACCTATATTCCTGTGTTTTTTTTAAATTTGAATAAACATACATTAAAGATACACCAAAACGTAAGGTGAATCCGTTATAACATCTTTAGTAACTTTTATACAGCGCCGCATTTGTTTAAGGGTTAATAGATTTCGTTCAAACCAATTTTCGTTGGTAGTTGTTGTGGTAATGTACATTATATATATTTTTTAGCTTAATCATCCTCTTATTTTAGAAGTTAGAGGGGGGGGGGGGAAGTTTCGGTTCGATGTATGGGGACCCCCAAATTTAATTGATTTTTTTTCAATTTTTTTATGAAATCTTAGTGCGGTTCACGGAATACATCTACTTACCAAATTTCAGCTTTATAGCTTTTATAGTTTCGGAGAAAAACGGCTGTGACATACGGACGGACGGACGGACATGGCGAATCTATAAGGGTTCCGTTTTTGCCATTTGGCTACGGAACCATAAAAAGAAAAGTCTTCTTTTTTTTAAGGTAAAGGAAGAATATGAGTCTTCTTCTTTTTAAGGTAAAAAAGAAGAAGACTCATTTTTTTAATACTACAGTTGGTTTGGTTCTCAGAAGAAGGAATATGTTTGGTTGAAGTTTTGATTTGAAGATTTTGAAGCAAACAAAACAATAATATCCGTAGCCGGCCGTCTGACTGAAAACAAACCAACCAGCAACCAAACCAAACATCACATTTCATTTTCGGATTTTGTGTGTGGTGTATCTAATAAAATTAATCAAAGTATTTTGTTATAGGTATTTTTTATGTGAGCTAATATAAAAGTAACTTTGGTAAGTCAACAAAATACATGTACATAATAGAGATGAGATTGTTTCAAAGCAATGCAGCATGGTCAGTTACTGTACAAAATGATGGTTGTCAGCATAATTACAAAACCCTTAGGTAGGTTACCTTATCTCCTACCTACAAAATTACCTTATCTCTCTAAGGATATTGTACATTCACTTATAATTTTAACTACTGGATCAAAGATCTCATGTTTTAGATTTTGTGTAGTTTAGCGAAACTATTTTTTAAAATAAATTTAGGTAGTGACAAGAAAAGCACAATGGAGGAAGAATTGGCCGCATTGAAACAGACGCTGATCTCCCTGGTGGTGTCCAGCCCCACCACCATGACAGTGAACAGCCTAGTGAAGGACTACCGCGACATGGTGGGAGGGGTGCTCCCTGTAGCTTTAATTAAGTTTGGATACAAAAATTGTGTCACTTTCCTTAAAGAACGATGCCTTGATATATTTGTGGTAAGTGTTTTTAATAGATTTATCTAGGTAATAGCTATAGTCATATTTTACTTTATTTAATTAAATCAATTTAATTTAGGTGGAGGGTCCATCTTATGACCCAATCCTCACTCCAAAAGTAACCAAAAACCTGAGGCATATTGATAATATGGTCCAGAAGCAAAAAGTTCAATCTTCAACAAAGTAGTAAGTTTTGTCATCAACATAATTCTTCAATTTACTGTGCATATTACTGTCTAAGTACAACCAAAAGAAAATTAAACATCTGATCATGCATAATTATTTATTCCAGCAAAGGTAGAAGAAGGAGCATCCCTGTTGCTATGGACCCTCCAGTGGAAAACAATTTGATTGCTGACACATTCAACCAAAAGAAAGGACAATTGTCATCTTATAATTACAACAAAGTACCAGTCTTCCGAGCCAAAGCTGTAACAGAGACTGAATATAAAATATGTTCAAAAGACAACAATGTTCTAAAAATAGAAGGGAAACATCATAATGGTGGAACTCAGCAGAATAGTTCATTTGATAAAGATTTGAACAAGGATATAGATGACAGTTATGAGAGCTCAAGTAGTGCACTCAGCAAATACTTTAACAAGAAGCAGTCAGAGGTGTACATAGATTTAAGTATAGAAGGCACCTCTAAGGGAAGCAATGATTCAGGGAGACATTCTTCAACTAGTGAGTTCCAGTATTATTATATTTAAAAATAACATACTTAAGAATATAATATTTAGACAATTTAGTTCACACACAAACTTTGTTTACAGGTCAAAGCAGCACATCAAAGTTGGAAGACATGAAGAATGAAATAATAGAACTTATTAAGGACTCTTCTGAAGGGGTTTGGTTCACAGATCTCATTCCTCTATACAAGTAAGATAATTATATACATATTTTACATATTATATATAGGTACACATTTCTGGCAGAATATTCATAAATTAAACTACCTATTTTAAGAAAATTCTAATATGGCAGATTATAATGTATATGGGTGTACAATAACGGAATATTCAAGTAAAAAAATACTAAATTTCTAATAGAGTTGTTCAGAATTGGAACAGATTACCTAAAGAAGTTGTGACAGCTAGCTCAATAAACTAAATTATTAGTATGTGTTTCAGAGAGAGGTACGGCAGAGAGCTGAATGTAAGCCGCTTCGGACTGACGAGCCTGGGCAGCCTGGTGGGGGGCCTGCAGCCGCGGGTCGCCGTCGCGCGCCCCGACCCGCAGGGAGACTATCTGCTGCGGGTGAGTCTACTGTCTCCTTGCTCACCTTCCGACTGACGAGCCTGGGCAGCCTGGTGGGGGGCCTGCAGCCGCGGGTCGCCGTCGCGCGCCCCGACCCGCAGGGAGACTATCTGCTGCGGGTGAGTGTACTGTCTCCTCGCTCACCTTCCGACTGACGAGCCTGGGCAGCCTGGTGGGGGGCCTGCAGCCGCGGGTCGCCGTCGCGCGCCCCGACCCGCAGGGAGACTATCTGCTGCGGGTGAGTGTACTGTCTCCTCGCTCACCTTCCGACTGACGAGCCTGGGCAGCCTGGTGGGGGGCCTGCAGCCGCGGGTCGCCGTCGCGCGCCCCGACCCGCAGGGAGACTATCTGCTGCGGGTGAGTGTACTGTCTCCTCGCTCACCTTCCGACTGACGAGCCTGGGCAGCCTGGTGGGGGGCCTGCAGCCGCGGGTCGCCGTCGCGCGCCCCGACCCGCAGGGAGACTATCTGCTGCGGGTGAGTCTACTGTCTCCTCGCTCACCTTCGGACTGACGAGCCTGGGCAGCCTGGTGGGGGGCCTGCAGCCGCCCAATTGTAAATATAGATGAGTAACGATCTAATGTCCCCTTACGCAGGACCCGTCGCTCGCCGCAGAGCCGACGCAGCCGCGCGCCCCGCTCCACGCCCCGCTCCGCGCCCCGCGCCGCGCCGCGCCCAGCGAGCGAGACGACGCGCTGCCCGGCATAGAGTTCGTGAGTACCGCGCCACACACTTCGCAAAATTATTTCTTGAAAATACATAATTGGCTTACTCCCGAACGTAAAAATAAAATAAATATAAATATTGCTGGACAATTCACACGGCGACATCTAGCCCCGTGGTAAGCTCTAAGCTTGCGTTACGGGTGCTTAGATTTCTGATATATACTTAATATAATATACATACATAGATAGATATATTTTAAAGCGTGCAGTATCTGAATGTGACGATGAAACACGGCCGTGTGATCGAACAAGAAGGAGACGGAGCGAACTGTGGGGTTGTCGCAGGAGGCGGACGTGTTCCCGGAGGACTGCATGCACCACGTGGACTCGCTGGGTGCGGCGGGGCCGGCGCCGGCCGCGGGCGCGGGGCTGGAGGTGCTGGTCGCGGAGGTGTACTCGCCGTCGCACTTCTGGCTGCAGCGCGTCGGGCCCGACCACAACCTGGCCATGGAGGACGTCATGGACGAAATGAACCTGTACTACCGCGCCGAGGGCGGCGACCGCGTGTTGTCGCCCGGGGCCCTGCGCGCCGGCCAGCTCTGCGCCGCGCTGTACGAGCGCGACTGGCACCGCGCCGTCGTGGTGCAGGTGCTCGACTGCGACACCGTCAAGGTGCGCCACGTGGACTACGGCACGGTGGACACGCTGCCGGCGCGCTCGCTGCGCTACCTGCTGCGGCGCTTCTGCGCGCTGCCGGCGCAGGCCGTCCGCGCGCGCCTCGCCGCCTGCCGCCCCGCCGCGCGCTCCGTGCGCTGGCCGCGCTCCGCCTGCGCCGCCTTCCTCGCCGCCTGCCGCGACACGCGCCTCTACGCCAACGTCGCCGCCCGAGACACCGAGGTGACCTCCTAGTGTGTACATCGTGTGCACTATCCTCCTCGGCGCGTGCGCAGCTCGTCATTTATAATATGTGTTGCAGGAGGACATCATAGAGACGTTTCTGACGGACACCAGGGGCGCGGAGGACGTGTGCCTGACGCGCGCGCTGATCCGCGCCGGGCACGCCGACGCGCGCCACGACTCGGCGCTGGCGGTGAGTGGCACGGGGCCGGGGCGCGCCAGTGACGTGAGCGTGGACGTGCGCTCGCTCGCGTGCAGCGTGCGCCGCTTCTCGGACGCGGAGTCGCTGTCGGCGTCCCGCGTCGATTACAACTTTTTGAATCGTTTTGTATATCTCAAAAACGGTGGCTCGTAGACAAATAAAAAGTGGCCAAGTGCGAGTCGGACTCGCCCATGTAGGCTTCCACAGCAATTGTTTATATGAAATAGTTTATGACGTATTATAAAAAAACTTGTCGATAGATTTGTGACTCGCCGTTGTGCTGTATGTGCAGGGCGGCGGCGACGACGACTCGTACCTGTACCCGACGTTCGCGGCGCTGGAGAGCGGCGCCACGCCCAACTACGCCGACATCTGCCGCCTGCTCGCCGCCGGCATCGAGCCCGACTACGTGCACTCCTACCGCCGCCACGTGCCCGCCCCGCCGACCGCGCCCCCGCGCCCCCGCGCCCCGCCGAGGCCCTGCACCGAGCCAGTACCGAGCTCTCCGACGACGCTTCCACCTTCACACGTATCGACGAAGGTACAAAACTCGCATACGTCCCCCCCGCAATACTCCAATTCATTTCCTATACGGGACCTACATGCATCGCCCCCCCAAAACGCTCGTATTTGGCCACCGAATAACTTGGACATGCCGCGTGCGCACAATTTCAATGTGGCGCCGCCGGTACCGATCTTGCGGGGCGCGGCGGGGGGCGCGGGGCGGGGCGCGGCGCCGCGTATGTCTGCGGAGGAGGGCGAGGTGGCGCGGCGGCTCCTCCGCAGCGACGCGCCCGCCGGCGCGTGGTTCCTGGCGTGCACGGCGGCGCGCGCACACCACTCGAGCGTTGATCCTACCTACGATAGGTATTAGGTATATTTACCCGATGATATAGCGCCTGGTTATGAGGCGAACCAGAAAAGTTTTGCGGTAGTTGTGAGATTGGCGAGTTTATAGATTGATCTTATTATAGATAGATTGATTGTAAGTATAAAGTGTGTGATAAAAACTGAAAAATATCGTTTCACCAACACGTCCAGAAATTCTCTAGTTCTCGTTTGACGGTGAACGAAATATTCGGGTGCCTCCAGTTCAAATGTTCTACAAATCCTTCTATTTGTTTAAAGATTTATGTCATTTATTTCCATAAAATCCTTAAGATCACTTGGACAAGTTGTTCCTCCTGTACCTACATTTGCGAACAAATGGTCTACATAGCGCCAGCAATATCGCGGCCAGCTGCTGTCGACAAAGCGTCATTTTCGAAACATTCCATGAAGAGATTGGCTATTACTGGAGCCAATGATCCCATAGCTACTCCGTCCAGCTGTAGGTAATACTCTCCTTGCCAGGAAAAGTATCCACTTGTGAAAACAAAAGTATTTTAACTCCTTTGTAAATAACGTGAGTAATTCCCGTTGTTCTGAAATGAATAGTGTAAGTCAGAAAGATTTTGAAAGTAAAATAGGAACTAATCGATTTAAAATCACTGGTTCCCTCATAATAGTAGGTAAGAAATTAGACTTACCTAATTGACATATTGTAATGTAACTTTTACAAAATTAAAATACCTAGTGATCTGATGTTATTTTGTGTGCCGTAATCAATAGTTTATAAGTTGTTCCATAGTTAAATACCTACCTCGTTATTATAAAAGTGTTTTGGTATCTATTATCTATTTATAAGAGCTACTTTATTTTTTTAGTTGATTCTGTGATACTTTGGAACTTAGTTAACGTGACATTCAGATAAGATATAAATAAAAATTACATAATTTGTAAATAATGTTGTTTTAATAGTTTGTTCCGAGCTGGATTCGTCGAATGTGGGCAGCGTTCGGGAAGTTGCGCAACGTCTTTTCGTCCAAAATACCTACCAGTGTGTGTTGCCAGTGATGACATATGGATCCGAAACGTGGTGCTTCACCATCGGCCTCATGAACAGGCTCAAAGTCGCTCAAAGAGCTATGGAGAGGGCTATGCTCGGGGTTTCTCTACTTGATCGAATCAGAAATGAGGAGATACGTAGAAGAACACGGGTCACCGACATAGCCCAGCGGATAAGCTCTTTGAAGTGGCAATGGGCGGGCCATATAGCACGGAGAACAGATGGCCGATGGGGCCGAAAGGTTCTCGAGTGGAGACCACGGATCGGCAAGCGCAGCGTCGGACGTCCACCAACAAGATGGACAGATGATCTGGTGAAAGCGGTTGGCTCACGGTGGATGCAGGCCGCGTCCGACCGCAATAAATGGAAGTCATTAAGGGAGGCCTATGTCCAGCAGTGGGCTTCAAACGGCTGACATGATGATGATGATGATGATGAATAGTTTGTTCGGCTAACGTTCCCCCTCATATGAAACCTAAAAAGATGGTAGTTAGGTATATAGTAAAACCATTCTAAAAATGAACTCCCCTCCACAAAACCGTGATGATTTCAACGTGTGAGAGGAAATACAGAAAAACAGAATACACAGAAAAAAAAATACAGAATTCGGTGGAGGGGCGTTCATTTTAGAAATGGTTTTACTATACCTACCTATGTGATATGTAATAGTAGGTCACCATCATCACTGCTTGCCTTCAATTAGTCGCTTCGTGGTTGTGGGACGTGTGGATGTCTGTTCATCGCTGCCATCGAACAGCCTCGGCGTGTGTAGATACCCTCACCAGAAATTAACTGAAACCAACTTCATGGCGAAATTTAAACTTTTCGCCGTAAACCGTAAATGCAGTGTTGGATCTCGTTTAGGTAGGGCAGGTACCTACTTGCCTAGTCCACCAAAGCCTTGGAGTTTTCAGTAGTACTTGTGCGAGACAGGCGAGATGATGATTTGAGTGGTACCTACCTAGTAGTAGGAAACATCCACTCGGCACCCAGACTGTCGGTCCACTGCCGCACTGATTGCGGCTGTTGGGCTTAGCGTATTAGGTAGGATAGGATCTAGGTAGGTACCTAACTAAGCTTTCCAGTTTATTTTAGCTTCTAAAATGTAAATACCTAAATATATCGCAGTCATCTCCATTGATATTATAGGACATCTCGTCAAGTTGTATAGGTAATGTACGTTCCAAATTCCAATTTTAGTATATAGTCTAAGTTCCCGCTATACAACGACCTTCACCGAGATGCTTATTTAATGAGACGTATTTTTTATGTTATTAAATATGCCAATAAATATATTCTATAATAGGTTGCCTAACAAATTTCAGTCCAGAGTATTTTTAATTAATAATTGCCTGCCACTACGAGCCAATCCACAGGTACCTATACGTAAGTAAGTCCTCATTTCTAATTCGATCCCGTATTGAAAATCTGCCGTGGCTCTTTGAGCGATTCCTTTATTTTAGTCTTTTCTTATGGCACCACGTATTGGATCCATTTATAATAATTCAAAACACAGAACATAATTATCATTTATTACTACATAACGAGTACTGTGTTTAGATTAGACAGTTAAACATCTGGCATGTTTATTCACTTACCTACCTACTTGCACCCTTTTGTATTATATGTAGTGGTAATTACAAAGTAAGTAGATACATATTTATGTACCTACCTAACTAGATGGCCCGAACCGAATCTCAAACAACATTGGAATCTGTGCTATACCTACCTATAACTAACCACGTTATCAATTAGCATAAAACTTAATTATTGGAGGTATAATATTGTGATCAGAATGGAATTTCAGAGTAATTAGATCATTAATTTCTATTGTAGGTATCAGGTATGACCTTTCATTATCTATATTAGTTTGGATAATGCATAAATAATTAAAACTAGCGTTTATGTGCGACTTTAATAAAGTAGGTATGTATAACTAATCCGTATCATTTCAATTAATATTATAAATGAAAAAGTAAGTCTGCCTGTCACGCTTACTTGGCCAAACTACTGAAACGATTTTGATAAAATTTTAAAATACCTACCTATAATTAATGCCGGGAAAGTATACCTATAGGTATGCCACTTTTTACCACGGGTAAATCTACAATGACGCGGGTAAGAGAATTTCGGTTATAATAGTTGATAGATTATAAGTACTTATATTTATAGGACCTGGCAGATAGGAAGGAATAGAACCATATATTTTAAAGTCAAGACCTGTAATTCTATATTCCTTCAATGAATAATCTTACTAATGAATACCCTCAAATTAATAGAAATATAATGTCTCGACAGTTTACTTACTTCGGTTTTTTATACCGCTATTCTGTGAAGTAACTAGAACAGGAATATAACTAGGGAGGAAGCATCATCTATTTTTAAATTATTACTTAGTTACAATGTAAGTACTATATTTATTTTACAGTAGTTAATATTCGTCATGATCTTATAATTATCGTCATTAGGTATATCTAATTTTTACAAGGCTTTATTCACAAATATAATTAATCGTATGGCAACGAGTCCCGCCTTATATAGGCGGCCCGACAACACACGAACAACGAACATTTTGCAATATTTCGATTATTACCGTTTTAAATACAAATTAAGACTGATACAAATCAAATTACGGCATTATTCTAATTAATACCTACGTCAGTTTTCTGGTCTAAGATTTTAGTTGTAGGAACTTAGTTCTTGTATTGTAGAAATTAACGCGAACTTCTGTGATCCAATTGAGATTAAACGTCTAGTCTTAATCTACGGCAGAAGTTCGCAGAAATAGTTCAGAAAGTTTGTGGTTTTGTGACTCTGAGGACGACCGATAGGTCTTGATGCTAAAATCCACTTCAGATCTATTGAAGTAATACGTAGGTACTTTTAGAGTTTTAGCTCAAAGTTGAGACCAAAACGCAGCAGTTGTCATCATATATTTTTGTAAATAGAATGTAATTTTAAAATTTCAATTTTATAAGTATTTTGAAGATGAAATGTGCCGATCTGTACTTACTCTCAGCTGTGGTTGGTTTTCATGTAATTATTTAACTGTACAGTTAGGTATTGTTATTGATTAAATATTACTGTAATGTAATACAACTATGGGAATTAATAAAAAGAGATGCAGTGTGAGGTGGAAAAAAAAGAGATGACACATCCAAAAAACCTTTCAACGTGATGGACTACCAGAACCGAAAATTCCTCCACTGTGCATGCCAGCTGTTTTAGAAGCTGACCTTCTCTTGTTCTTCATCAGAGAGTGTGGTCAAACGAGGAGACAAAGAGGTACAGTGTGAGGTGGAAAAAAAAGAGTTGACACATTCACTGTCAAAGCTGGTAGAACGTTTAAACGAGAAATTAAACCAGAGGAGAAAGAGGTGTTGGAGAAGGTATCCAAGCTGAAGGTCGAAGATCTTATGAAACCTGAGATAGCAATCGAGGCATTAAATTCGCCGGCCCTATCGCCTGTTGTGAAAGAGTGCTGTATATCTCAATTGTAGGATCTAATTTCTAACTTCTCAGTTATCACGAATGAAATTTCTGAAGTTCTAGCGCTCATGTGGGAAATGTCCAACCACTAGGAGTATAACCAGGCGTCCACAGCAGAGCTCGCAAAATAACTTATTGTGCTTACAACGACGAGGGATCCCAAACAGAGCTCTGATTCTCGAAAAACCTAAGCATGATTAAGAAATATGAACCTGTACGTAATAGACACGGGCGAGATCCGTCCGGCCCACATTAGTACCTAAGGTCCATTGCACAGGAATCATCCATCGTGTGCGAGCTTCCGCCATCTAGCGGGGTTGGGTTTAATTTTCTCCAAGATTTTGTGAATACATACTCAAACAAGAAATGCACTATTTTAGTTGATGACTGAAATATATCCGAATCTATTGGAGTGTATGTGATTCGGCTTCATTCTCCAAACTAATAACTAGAAGACGCCAGTCCAATCCTAGACAATCAAGCAAGCTACGTTAACAAAATGCCAAGGCATCATACTCATACACAATTCAAAAGAACTGTGGAATAATTTTCTAACACCAATACTAATTATATTCCCGACCACGTAACCATCACTGAGATTTGTTACTTTGAAAATCATAAATATGGCAGCAGTAGTTTTTCTCTTCACACTATTGATAAATTAGACGTAAAAAACACGTACTAATTCTTGAATCGAATGCAATATAGTAATGAGAGTATTTCGCCCGATACGAGATAAGACTCCCTCGGACACAACACAACAAGTAATAACTGCAATTTTAAATAAATGTGTAAATTAACTTCTCATTTTCCCACTTCTTGGAGAATAGGATTATTGACGCCTACACCTAAAATATTAAATCCAACATCATTAAAAGATCTTCGACTAATTGGTATACTAAGTGCCTTAGGGATCCATTCTGGAGCCATTTTTTATTATTTATTGCAGAAATTTCCCGAGAGATGATGTTTCAACAGCAACATGTAAAATGAACGATGACCTAAACCGGATTCAATAAGGATTACAATAAGGGGCTCACGTTATACTTAGTATGTCAATTCGTGTGGGAGACGTAGATGTGCAGGAGGGCCAGCACCTTAAGAACTTTGGGCTCACCTTGGATAGTCGTTTGAATTTCGGGGAACATTTCAGCTATTACCAACAAATTGGTGAAACTGTGGGTCAAAATCGGGCAAGACTTCGGCAGGCGAGTTAGCTTTCCTTTTGTGAGAGATAGTCCAAAAAGTAGTCACCGTGGGAAATCGTGAAAAAGCTGCTCCCACACGAAGGATACTGCGGAAAGACGGTCGTAACGATCGTCCCCGTCTCCTGTCATCGTGACTTAAACGACTTTTTCAAGGGAAATAATAAGGATCTGCCGGATCCCTCACTCCAATCACCCCGAGTGAGAGATCTGATTTCCCTTAAGCGGATCTCGGGACGTCAGTGGCATTTGACACAAGTGTCGCTGCAGGTTTAGTGAAAAGCACTAAGTATACAAACATAAAGTATTATATTATATTAGCTGACTACTTCGAAAGCTTTGGCACCATCATCTTCTATATAATATATATAATGAAGTTAATTTTCACTGGTTTAATATAAGGTGACAGGTGACTTAATAACCAATAATTTTGTCTGCATTTAAAACCAGACCAGGATCATGACACCAAAGTATTAAATTAGTAAAGTCCTGTTGTAACGGGTTACAGGCTGTTTCAGGGTCTTTATCAGTTACAACTAGGCATGAATCATCTGCAAACTGGTAGCAAGTGGAGTTATTAATACTTGTCCTTATGTCATTAACGTAGGTCAAGAAATAAAGGGGCCCCAAGACCGAACCTTGGGCTATGCCTTCAGTTGTAACCAAAGGGTCACTTATTGTACGAGATCCAGCTGCAGGATTAGTGGACACATCTGTTTTTTGAATAATACTGTTATTTTTTCGGCTTAAAATCTTATACCAGGTTAGGAACCTACATATAGAAGATCTGCGCCTAATATTGACAGAAAGTTTGGTACCAAGCTGAACTATGGTGAAATACTTTACGGTCCGCGCCTTCTCTCAACCTCGCAGGGTTTAATCCAACGTGTCCAAAACGCTTGCATTTTGTTTCCATATTGTTCCCAGAACCCATGTCAGGTAGGTACTGCTTTTTTAAACCAGGCCGGGTTGTGTTTGACTTGGCGCCATATTTAACAGTATGGCGTCAGGTCAAACGCTTCATCCGGCTCCATTGATTGATTGATTGATTCAGATTTTGTCCGTAAAATTTATTTATTAGTACATTAGTACACGATGTAATGAAATACAAGCGCAGATCAGCGCTTCTGTATTTCGTTTTCAAAAAACAGAAAGCTTCATGCTGAACCGTATCCCAGTTTTTAGCATCAATCTGTACATAATGATAATATTTTTAAGTTTGATTGTTAAAAGGATTGAAGCTAAAAAATTTCTTCTTTCTTTCTGTCTTTTAGATACCTCCTGTAGTGGTCAAGCCGCTTGGATTTTGTCACTCGGCGAAACTTGTATTTTCTAATAGCATTCACATTATCATTTCTGAGAAGTTCCGTAATTCCGTTATAGCTTTTAGAGATAGGGTAAAAATAATAAACACAAGGAAGGGTTGCCTTTACCAGCAGTGTCGGTACGATTTTGTATAATAACATAGATTAGAGCTATAAAAAGGAATTGGTTTTAGGTTAGACAAAGCTTGACGTTATTGGTCACAATATCTGTAACAGTGTTACTCGAATCGCTGAAAGCTAATCGATGTGACTGGTTATTACATTTTATCGGCTTAGTAGAAAGCCTGTATAAAAACATGTAGGTATCAGATGCATTATCGTCCCCTTTGGGCCGCGACAATTTTGTTAGCTTCATCGATTTTCGTGTAGATATCTCGTGTTTGTGATTGGTCTCGCAACTCAATTTCACTTTGCTTACAGTGAACTTAGAAAAGAATTATAAAGAGACTACGAGTAGAAGTTACTTAAACTTAAATTAATGCTTAACTTGGAAAAATCTTGTTACCTCAGTTGGGGGAGCACCTGCGTTTCGGCTTTAGGTATACAACAAGGGTCGCTTTTTGCACAAGTTTTGTTAACAAGTTGTTATTTTCAGTAGCAAAAACACTTTGGTAAGTAAACTAGATAACCATAATTACCGCATATTACGATTACGGCCCACTGCTGGGCATAGGTCTCTCAAATATAATCTGGGGATTAAGTATATCACCACGCTTTCCAGACCAGGGTCGGAGATACTTAGAACAATACGCCATGTCGACATATTTGACTACGCGGGAGAAATGGTGTGGTACTATTCTTAGGACGGCACCACACGGCATTAAATAATTGAACTATATGAATTTTTTTTTTCGGTAGTATTTTTTCTAGTATTTTTTTAAGTGCGATAATTATAATCAAAAGAGATCAAAACCAATAAAATGTCAGAAATATTACTTCTTCAATATTTCAACGGATCGCATCGTAGACCGAGCTTCGTCAATAGCAAAGCTGCAGTGGTCTGTTTGTGCAATCTTTATATCGAATAATAGAAGAGAATTTTCTATTTCTCAAGACTAATATTGCTTTTAGCTCAAATACTTCATGAATTTATAACTTTCAATTGCTTCTTTTAAATGTGAAGGAATATGCGCGTATTTTTATAAATTTGAAAGAAGTTAGATTAATTGATTAAGTGTATCAGAAATTTAGCGCCCGTTACACACGCTTCGAGATTACCAAGCGTTATAACAACGATCCAACACCATAATACAATGCCGACTTTAAATGAACAAACTCTCGACACGTCTCATAACCTCGCGTCATGATAATACGGAACTGTTAAAGGCCATCGCAATCCTGTTTTCTAAGCAATTATGTACAAAACTAGATATCCTCCATAACACCCCTATTCACGTTCCCACTGCTGGGACACAGGGACTTCTCTCTTGGCGAGAGAGATTAGGCCTTAATTCACCACGCTGGCCAAGTGCGGGTTGGTGAATGACTCCATGTTCTTCAAACTTTGAGAAGTTCTCAGAACATGCCGGTTTCCTCACGATGTTTGCCTTCACCGTTAGAGCACGTGTTTTTATAGCACACATAATTTTCCAAGAAGAAAAATCAGAGGTGCGCGGCGGGGTTTGAACCCACGACCTTCGGAATGAAAGTCGGGTGTGCTCCCACTTAGCCAACACGGCTCGGAGATATCCTCAACAATAACAAAATACTAAAAGTAAAGTACAAAAAGCAGCGCAGCACCGGTGATCCAAAGTCTGAAGCAAAGCCCTCAGTTCCACTCAATTACTTCCGAAGTACTAAGGCAGTCCTGAGATAAATTCATGCCGTGACCTGCATCAACAAACCAGAATAAGCTCCGTGAATTTCATCTCATCTTTTATTTTTTCTTACACCTTGTACAGAAAATTCGGAAGCGACACGTAGTAAAAATATCAAGAGGCTGTTAGAAGGTAAATTTAAAAAACGTGGCTGAAATTATAACCTGTTTTCTTTGAGCGGGCGTGGATATTAGCATATTGCCTTGGGGAAGGAGTTCCATATCAGATCGTGCCCGGAAACCTACACTCGCGAATGTGTGCGAAAGACACAATTACTAAAGTAACTCCGTATTTGCCGGGAAAGAAATTTTATATTATCAATAAATTTCCGTTACATTATACCTTCTGAAATGGCCTTTATTCGAAAATGAACGGTGTATTTTACCGACCGATCTTAACAAAACTGACTTATTCTGTAAACCTCTAAACCTTTTAAAAAACCCCGTTTGGTGCCAACTTAAGAACAGTCCCAGGCTTCATAATCAAGGGGTTTATAGTTATATACCAAATGACACGCAGCAGAGTCGTTACGTGTTCTCAAAAACATACTCCAATCACCAACAATCTCCCAAGTCCTATAAGTGAGTTTTATTGGGAAGAACCTTGACGTTATATGGGTTATTATGACGATGATGACTTGATAGATAGACGAGGAGACGAGACGGCTATAGAAGAGTTGTAAATCGATCGTGGTTATATAACATATATGTTATAGGGATCAGAATCGCTTAGAAAATGTTGCTCTTGGAAAATGTTGTGCTATAGAAGGATCGGTTGTTCAATTTACTCGATTAACAGTAATATAGTTTGCTGAACACCTGAGCCATATCGAGTAAGCCTTGGGGACCATTGAGTTCTTAGGAAGGACAGAACAACTTTCGTTTTACAATATTTTAACTGTTCTGTGCTTTTAAAACATTAACTATTTCAACTATTATTAGCACTTAAATTGGACAAGCCCTGCCGTTAATAAACAAATAAATAAAGAAGATTAAAAAATATATGTATGACGTTTACGGACTTATATTCGAGTTCATACTTCGTAAAACACGTTAACTTACGGGGATTTTTCTCTTGGACACGCAACATTGCCTGGATTATTTAGTTAATCTAATGTTTATAGTTTCAGGATCAACTTTATGAGCTCCGAAATTACTTTGAGTTTGAGGACCCAAAGGTCTTTAGTCATCATTTGTAATTGTCATAATCCTTACTAATATTATAAATGCGAAAGTAACTCTGTCTGTCTGTCTGTTACGCTTTCCCGCCTAAACCCCTCAACCGATTTTGATGAAATTTGGTACAGACAATCTTTAAACCCTGAGAAAGAACATAGGCTACTTTTTATTTCCACGCGGGTGAAGCCGCGGGCGGAAGCTAGTTATCTATAAATATTATTAATTTCGTCAAGGGGTACTGTAGACTCGATCGAAACCTTATACGAGTATGAATAACAAGACATAAAAAAATGATTATGAGTCCACAACTTTGTCCGCAAAATTCGGATTATGGAGAATTCCGTCAAATTTCATCCGAGCACAAGCCGGGTTTTCATCTAGTGTGATAATATTCACATATGACAATTCTATGATATCGTCCTCGATTAGATATTTAGCATAGATACGAGTATACGAGACGTATAGCTAGCTTGAATATTTAATTATCCTGCCGGACATCATCTGTGAATATCTCACAATATCTCGTCGGTTCATTTTAAATGCAAAGCCAATCCTTATTGAAGACGAGCCGCGTCGTGCAAACAATTTGGGTTGCAATTTGAGTTCCTGTCTTCTTGGATTTTCAACACGTTTGCTCTTTAGTCTCAATTTATTAAGATCAAACCATTCACTTTGACTTTGGCTCTAGACGATGTAGTTCAAAGCAAAATCAAAGCATTAATTGTTTTTGTATCTAAGAGCTTTGAGATGTCGCAGATACCATGCAAACCTTCATAGTGCTGAAAAAGTCTAAACGAGAAAAGATCAAGAAATATCATAAAATTTAACAGATATCGAGTAAACGTTACACTAGTATGTTGCTGTATGAATTGACAAACGTACTATATTATGAATAATGTATGTAACTACCGTTAATGACTTTTAAACATTAAACATACAACTCAGTGATACGTGCACGTCTACGCTTACGTGTACGTATACGCATCCGGTCTGCTCGAGGTAAGCCTCGACCAAACCAGTGTAATCATGTCTATTGTTGACCATACTAAAATAATTATAAATAAATTCACTTCCCAATAAATATATTTTATAATTTTCCTTTATTATGTGGTTAACTCGAGACTAACACGCATCGGAAATTTCAATAAACACTAACTAGGTTTTCCGGTTTTGCAGCTGATATAAGGCATCCTAGTTAGATAAAATTGCTTTGAGGCATCCTAAGGTATTTAATTTTTCCTGTCGAGCACTGAAGCACATTATCAAAGCACCGGATGTGGCTTAATTCTGTTAACTACGTAACGTGTTATCCAACATGTATATTTACTTCAAATTAAATTGTCTTTGGTGATCGCAGTAAATTAATAACGATATAAGCCACTTTGGCATATATCGTTATTTTAGTCGTTGGACGACTGTTACGGAAAAAGACAGGGTGTCACTATTCTCAGACCGGCACTATAGCAAGTTAGTTAGGTGACATAGTGCCCTACTGTAGAATTTAACCGAGTAGTAACCATTATTGTCAATTGTAAATCAATTTAGTCTAAGGTTATGTTTGTAAGTTTGTAACTCCTTATTTTATGATGCAAAATTAACTTTATTTTATTTTTATTTATGAAGCATAAGTAAATTAAATAATTTCTGGATAGACAAGAAGGTAACAAATAAATGAAAGATACTAGGTATAGAGAATGTTGTAAAATCCAAAATTAAATAGTAGATATTCTTTCATTTTATCTTGGGAATTCTTTCGAAACATGCTCTGAGCTATACATTTATCTTTTCAGCTTAATTTTATTTCAAGCTAGTTATTGTCTTGAAGTTTCACTTAAACTTTGATGAAAGGAGCAAAAAAGTGGAGTACCTTTATAACTAAAAAGGAAAGCGGAGAAGCAACTGCAATATTATTTTAGTGCTTCTGGAAACAAATTTGTTTTGATTTAAATAGTTTGTGCACGTCGCCAGCCGCTTAGAAATGTGAAGAGCACGTAAATGTATTTTAGAAAATGTCTCTTGGTCTTTAATTTCATGATTATTTTAAACAAAAACACAGTTATAATATACGTAAGTATTTATAACTTTTTATGAAACGAATTCGATTTGGGATTGGAACAGAAAATTCATTGGTTTACCTATGTTTCCAATCTAATTAAGTTACATTAATGGAATATATTTCACGCTATTATTAAAATACTCATAAAAGATATTTAACAGTAAAAAACTAATATCATAATATAAACTAATGCAGAAATTTGTATAGATGTTTGTTACCTTTTCACGCAAAAACTATTTAATGGATATTGATGAAACATAATGAAGCTCAGAATAATGTAGTTTATAACATCAGAATATTATATTTATATCATAAGCTTCTTTTTACTCGGGAATATACATTTCTATTTCCGCAAGAAAATCAATTATAATGGCGGAAAGACAGTACCTATATAATAAAAAAAGTATTTCGGGAATCCCTGTCAAATGTTAAAGGGACCTTGGCACTAGAGCAATGTTGCTTGTTGCTCCGTTCCTGCGTTTTATACCCCCCAATCAGGATCAGGAAAAGTGTATAAACTGTACACTACACGGCCATGCTGCTTATGGGTGATTGGTCAAACGCGAACACGCTCTGGTATGGTGGAAAGCATCCTCTAACATAAGTGTACCTACGTAATTTTGGGGTTTCGAACCTAATGGGTGAAAATGGAACCTTTTACTTGGGTTGCCCCGTCCTTTTGTCCACCATGTCCGTGTATCAGGTCTTCGAGAGCTTTCTTTTTAATTTCACCCTAATTTCGACAAGAACACTCATACACTCAATGGTTTTGTCAATACTTGTAAATAATAATATTTTGTGTTAGAAACTTTACCTCTCTTGGCTTCTGAGTGTGATTTAGATAATGACACATTATTTGTGTGTATGAGAGAGGCAAAGCAGCTGGGCAATAAGCTAGTAAATAATAGAGGAAGACTACATATGACGACTGAAAATACAGACTTTATCATTTATCCTCTGGTGGAAAACCGTACTGTGTAATAAACCAATGTTAATTCTAATTTAATTAGCTAAAATTGTATCTGACTGTGGAATATAAAGAAGCACAAAATGCGGAGAGTAAGCCGGGTGAAGATAGAAATAGAATGTTTTAGTCAAAGCCGCAACGGACTCGTTTGTTTTGTTGAACTCACGTAGTTGGGGAGCCTGAAATGCTGGATTTACAGTTATCTACTCTGACGGCTGAAATGACGATTAGTAAAAAATTGTCATACCCTCATAAACTCTTCCATAACTTTACCAAAATTCGTTGTTTAATCTTAATGCGATTAATTGCTTGAAAGTCATAATACCTATCTAATCCCGCTGATATAATAAGTAATTTTATGTGAGATTTTAATCTGCAATGTATTGAAGATAACACTTTTAACACATCCTATATTATAGCTTTGTGTGCTCTCATTGTTGTCAGCTGTCAGTAATGCAATATGATCCTCGAAATCGTATCGGAAGCACGTCAGAAGTTACTTTCTGAGCATATTAATGCAGCACTGAGCTGTGACTAAACTGTTTAAACAATCAAACGTTTTATTTAAAGTTAGCTGAGCGTTTTCAAACACTTGTTCGACAGTTCTAGAAAAAGTTAGCTGCAAAAATATATTTAGGTTTGCATTTGAGTATAAAAGGTTTTCAATTCGATTAGAATTGATTGGTTTTTATTACACAAAGGCTCTAATATTAACGTTTATATATCAATAACATTAGCATATCTAATAGTTATATAATATTATTGTCTCATAGTTTTTCTTCTTCTTATCGTGTTATGGCTTGCTGTGTTTTGTTTATTGCAACTCTGCCATGTTTGACCTTATTACGAGTATAGCAGAGCACAAAAAAATGAATACAATGTTTTTATAAAGTATATAATTATACTTCTTTATAATGTATTACACGTCACAGTAGAACATTTGAATTCTACAATTATCTGACAAACAAAATATTTCACTTTTTAAACTATCATGATTTTTAAATATATGAAACTGAAACGGGTAAGTAACATACCATGATTTAAAATGTAAATGTGTGGTTTAAATCATGTTATGTTTCCCGTTTCATTTTCAAATATAAAATATTTCACGCCAATAACCATGTATAAGCCAGGTCAAGAATCATGTCCATAAAAACAAGCCCATAACAAAGAAGCAGAAGAACATTTTTAATATTACATAATATAATAATATCCACATGAGTTCAAATGGAACAAGGATTAAATCGACCCGCGTTCCAAGCAAAAAAATTAATCTAGTAAAAAAAGGCTTTCATATTTCATTCGTTATTGAGAAAAGCTTTGTCATTATACAAAACAAAGCCCACCAATGCGAGATAAAAATAATAGTATTCTGGCTGCATAGTGTAGGTATGCCTAAGAATACTAGCACTCTATATATTTATTTACAAAAAAAAATATTTTAAATTTTTTTTTCCATATAATATGTCTTCAAAATAACTAAGGGATTTGAAATACCCTTATATAGAAGACGTACTACAGTATATATCAATAACGATCAATGACCAGCCTGGTTAGCGTGCTGATTCTCATCATCCTCATCATTTTAGGCATTGGACGCCCCTAAAGGAGGCACTGTCTCGACCTAAGTGCCCAGGAGTGAGACGTAATGATAATGATTTGTCACTCAAATTAATGATCGATGTCATTAGCAAAGACGTGGTACCATAACCGACCGCAAAACACAAAATTTAAATTATTTACTGTGGCCTGGCTGGACCAACACAAAACATGTGTTTCATCGTACAATAACTGCAAAATTTCTAATTATCTAAAGGACATGATTGTGATATTCACACAACACCACATTGTCAGCGTAACGAAATATTCAATTTATATATGATTCAATTTATTTATCCCTTTTGTTCATCAATATACAATGGATAGCGGAGTAATTGATACCAAAAGTTGTCCAGTATTGGAGAAGTTGCAACTGGCTTGTCGTATCTGTGTCAACTTGAATACAAGCAGCTTCCATCCAAGTTTTGTTTGAGCGCGATCAGCGTTGTCAAACGAAATCGGACCTCAGCCCATAATAATGTAAGTTGCAACGCAGACTCACCTTGCAATATTTAAGTGGAGTTCCTGTAGGTAGAAACTTTCGCGTTAACTTACGTCGTTAAGATGACAGATGTAATAATAGTAAAGTTTTCTTCGTAGGTTAAGGTTCTGAAGCTACGGCCTTCGTCTCGTTCCTCACGATAATTGGTATGTCAGCGCCAACGTTCGTCCTATTAGGGAATGCATGTATTGGTTCGCTTTATTATTTGTGCTCAATAAAAGTGTTAAATTTTCCAGAGTGCGCGGATGCTTGAATGAACTGAGCTTTTACGTACTGTAAATTTTGTTAAAATGTTTTTAATTTCGATGCGAGAATAATATTTATTCGAATGATACGACACTACACTACCTGCCGATGATATTTACGTATTGAAAATTTTGCTTATTTTTTATTCGGAGTATATTTTTTTATTTTATTAGGTTCCTACTATAGAATCATCATCATCATCTCAGCCATTGGACGTCCACTGCTGGACATAGGCCTCCCTATATGACTTCCAGTTATTGCGGTCGCTCGCAGTCTGCATCCACCGCGAGCCGACCGCCTTCACCAAATCATCAGTCCACCTTGTTGGTGGACGCCCAACGCTCCGTTTTCCGATCCGTGGTCTCCATTTGAGAACCTTTCGGCCCCATCTGTTCTCCTCGCTATATGGCCTGCCCATTGCCACTTCAAAGAGCTAATCCGTTGGGCTATGTCGGCGTTCTCCTACGGATCTCCTCATTTCTGATTCAATCTCGCAGGGAAACCCCGAGCATAGCCCTCTCCATAGCCCTTTGAGCGACTCTGAGTCTGTTGATGAGGCCGATAGTGAAGCACCACGTTTCGGATCCGTATGTCATTACTGGCAACATACACTGGTTGAAGACTTTCGTCTTAAGGCACTGTCTTAACGCCACCATGTCCGTCCGAGTACAAGAACAGAGTTCGGAGGCGATTCCTTTAAAAAGGGGAGTAAGACAGGGAGACGTTTTATCTCCGAAACTGTTTACGGCCTCTTTGGAAGACGCCTTTAAACTTCTGGATTGGAAAGGATTGGGCATCAACATCAACGGCGAATACATCACTCACCTTCGATTCGCAGACGATATCGTTGTCATGGCAAACTCAATGGAAGAACTCGGCATAATGCTCGAAGGCCTCAATCGAGTCTCCCAACGGGTTGGTCTCAAAATGAACATGGATAAGACGAAAGTCATGTCCAATATTCATGTAGAGCCTTCCCCTGTTATGGTTGAGAACTCGGCTCTTGAAGTTGTTGACGCATATGTTTACCTAGGACAGACAGTCCAATTAGGTAGGTCCAACTTTGAGAAGGAGGTCACTCGTCGAATCCAGCTCGGATGGGCAGCGTTCGGGAAGCTACGAAATGTCTTTTCGGCTAGAATACCTCAGTACTATAGAATAAAATCGTTTAAATTGACAAAATACAGATATGGACAATAGTTGGAGTTTATGAGAATAATTATGACTTATCTAATAGAATCCTACCGTGACGAACATAGGCTACAAATACAATTAGACCAGGGTTTTTAATTTTTGAAAGGGAAAAAAATAGTAGTAGGATGAAATCCATTAGAAAAAGAGGGGAATATGATAAAAATTAAAGGAAAAATAAATTACGGTCGATCGGATCGGCACTGGTCTAAATTATAGCATTAGTCTCTATAAAAAAAAAATCATAACCCAAAGTAAAAAACTTACTTAAAAGCGTACCAATAAATAAACATACAATTTAAAATGCTTTTTGATTTGAGAAAAGAGGCACACTTGTTTTACACAATTTTATAGTATATTTTTTAGAATCACTATCAGGAATCTCCTCGTAATCACACTTAATTAAGGCTCGGACCTCTGATGTAGCAAGATAAGCCGTTTAGTCTTATTAATTATGTATAGGAAGGTTACCTGATAGAATCCATTGAGATAAAAGCAAGCGATTCGCTTTGTTCCGAAAATCTTTTAGACCCGACAATCATCTAAGTATGTTAAGGAACTTGTTTTACATAAACCTTTGAATTGAAGTTGATGAAACTTTCATGCCGCCGACCGATTGCATAAATTCGATTAAAATATTTTTGAATTTTGTCGTAGTTTTGTTGACCTTACTTGTAATATCTTTATTTGGCCACCATACCTAACCATTGTTTTTGGTACGGTATGTGTAGGGCGAAAAGTTTTCTGATTCGGGACAAATATTAGTAAGATCTGCAGATTTTTTTTTTTTTTTTTTTTTTATTTATTTATTATTACAAAAATAAACTTATGTATAAACTAATGCTTAAACTAAAAACCAATTATTGGTTTGTCCGTTTAGCTTTGAATCTCAAATTCAAGTGTTGATTCGTACATTTTATAGACTAAACATGTCATGTTAAAGAACAAATATTTAAATTTAGTAAGAATAGGTGTTACAATACAATTACAATAGTGTAGTCGAGCTAATAATCAAATCACTGCTAACTTCAAGCGCATGTGTAATGTGTAAGCGAGGTAACAATAAACATTGAAGTGAGTGCGAGCAGGACATGTACACTTTCTTTGTTCAATCATTTCTAACTGATAACACAAATGCAGTGTTATTTATAGAGTTATTCGTCATCTATATTATTCTATATACAGATATTTGTTTCACGTATTTCTAGAATCATTAATTCCCTATGGCTACATTTCCATTTATTCTGTAGTACATTAAGTATTTTTGATCACTATTACTCGTAGCATAAGCTTCGAGCTGAGCTAACCGTGGCTATAATCTTTCTGTGAATCGTCCAGCAATATAAAATTGTTTATTTCAATTGCATCGTTGTTTTAAGTCAATACTTGGAACAGACATAAGCTGGGACAATTGCCAGCTTATTGCGATGGCCAAGCTGCCTGGTAAGCGTGGCGATTATACCAATTGCTGCGAGACCTTAGTTAGAGTTTATCCAACCACACTTTATAAAAGCTTATCTGATTCTAATAAACATCATAAACATAAATTATGTAACCGAGAAAATATAACAAAAAATATTATTGATTTAAAATTATATACTTAGGTTACAAAAACGCAGTTAGGATCCATGTTATGCAGAAACACGTTACTAGCTTGTTAAAACAAACTTTTGTACTAAAAAAAGAAAAATTACTAGCTCATGAATCATACACTATACATCGTTATCTCTGCCCCTAGAGGTAAAGTACACAGTTCCGATTCTAGCATTGACTACAATCGACTTGATTGATTTCGAGGAGTATTTTAGTTAGCAACTCGATGGATACCAGGAGCGCGTCTACGGTGAAGTGTAAACTACATTATTTGCCGTTTACTCCGCAATCAAACCTGGTTAGAGCGCAACTGATGCACAAACAACAACCTTGTCCTTTGATCAGCAGTTTAAACACCTGACTCGTTTACATACGAGTATTTAAACTAATGAGCCGTGTTGCCTAAGTGGTTGCACTCTGAACTTTTATTCTAAAGGTCGTGGGTTCAAAACCCGCCGCGCTGGCTTTTCTTTTAGAAAAAAATATATTCGCTTTTAAACACGTGCTCTAACGGTGAAGGCAAACATTGTGAGGAAACTGGCATGCTTTGAAAACGATGATAAGTTTGAAGGTCATGTTTTTCATCAACCCGTACTTCGCCAGCGTGGTGAATTAAGGATAAACTCTCTCGTCAAGAGAGAAGTTCCTGTCTCCCAGCTGTGGGAACGTAAATTATGATGAATGTCAAACGTGTTGGATTGCGAAAAGATGATTTTCGTCGTAAATATGTGCAATTAAAGTGTCTATAAAATGTTTAGTTAGCGATAATTCTATAAGTTACATTATTGTGAAGCTTGGTCAAAATCCATTAAGTTGTTTTTGCGTGAAAGAGTAACAAACATGTATACTTACTTACAATGTTTCGCATTTCTAATATTAACAGGATTCCAATACATTACTGATAAGTACGAAATAAGGTGGCACATACATTTCGTGTGGTCTTGGCAGTAACAGGAGTGTGTTGGAAATAAGACCTTTCCTTCAATTAAGCAATTACCTAGGGAGGCTGAGGGTCTAATGAGACTAATAGTATTAAAAGTGCTTTTCAAGCAAAAAGGGCGGAAATTGACACCTTTTGTTGGAGGTAAATTGTTGAAAATGAACGTTATCTATTGCATAATTTTGTCAAATTTTGCTTAGATACTTTTATATCGTCTTAACAATCCATATTACATTCCGCTAATAGGTACTGGTCTCTCCAATGGAGCTCATTATATGAAATGAGATGGGATTATTCTATTCTAATTCTATTCAGCGCACGTCTATCGGTTAATTTGTTGCAGTTATGGGTTCCATTATTCACTATCATATTATACCGTGGCTTTGCTAGTATTTGTGTATAATTAGTCCATGCTAGTATTGTAATTTTTTTTTGATAAAATGTTATAAAATTGACTTGGCTTAGCCCAGATAATGGTGGTTCCTTGTTTGATAACGGAACCGTAATAAAAAAACAAAATATAAATTAAAACTTGTTTCGTAGGTACTTGTTTCATTATTTTAAAACAGACAAGGCTAAATTTGTTTTCCGAACTCTCTCCAACAGGTTCTATCAAGAGGTGTTAGCCACCAGTCTTCCAAAAGCCAAGCAGGTCGTCTTTTTTTTTATTTATTTCACAAAATAAAACATTATTACAAAAGAAAAATAACAATAACACAAAGGAAACCACAGAGGTTTATAAGTTAGTGTTGTGTTGTTCTTGCCAGCGAGATAATTTTATATTATTATTTTTATTGCTTTATTATTGTTAAGACCACGTAGCGTTTAGAATGGAAATATTTATTTGATTCACAAACGTTACAATGTGTAATTGAAATTCAATGAATTGAAAAAAAACATTTGAATACAGGCTCATAAATGAATTAATAATGAATTCGTAAATAGAGGCCAGTATTAACAGTTTCAACATATATTTTATGCAAGTAATTTATTTAACGCGGAACATTTAAAAGCTCCATGTCAGTAAACAAATAACTATCATACCCCTTCGACGCAAGAGGGATTCGATTCCCGCTGTGGGTCAAAAATTTGTATGATCAGCAAATATTTGTTCCGTGTGTTCGGGGGGTTTTCTAGGTATAATAACAAATTTCTATCTATTTATGTATGTAATGAACAATATTGTAAAATTGTTCATTTTGTACATACTTTTTTCTAAACGCGAAAGTTTGTACGGAGCCTACTATAGGCAGTAATCTAGTAAATGAAGGTACAGACTGACTTCGTGAAATACAAGCAGTAAATTTTCGCAAGGATTTAATTAAATATATTCTCCATTTGTATACCAATTGTATTGTCAGTAATTTTGTTATGATACTTAGTTCCAGTTGCATTGGTCGTGAATATACGCTGAGACTCAATTCAAAACGATTCTATATCAATCCAGCTAGCCAGATTCACTACACCCACATTGAGTCTAGGCCTATTGTTTACTGCGATATCCCTGGCTGTCTTGAGCCGACCGGATCCATTGCTTCCTATTTCCTATTTACTGCTTTGACATTATCTTTCGACCATCATCGGACTGGTGGTCTGCTCTGAAGTTGCTATATTATTTAACAAAAAGGATTAAAGTATAGCCTTCTATTTAAGTAGATGGTAGTTTGGAATATTCAATTAAAAATGTTTATACCTGTTACCAAATACATTTTAACCACGATAGACACGTTATTCGGACTATATCACTTCATACCCCTCTAGCCACAAGTTGGTTTGGTCGACCGTTCGTTCATTAGATATAAGTATAGACCTCAGAAGAACCTATGAAAATATCGATAAAAAAATAAAATAAAGTAGCCACGCTTGTCATTACCAATAAATTTCATCGGCTGAGTCAAAAAAAAAAAATCCCAACTATTATTATCATTATCATCACTTAAAATTTTTGCGACAGTAGCGGCCCATAGACTAACGTTCATTCCTGCCAGAATGTACAATCCTTACGGAATGAACGCCAGTGTATGTGCAATAGCGGAAAGAATGACGGTATTATAACACCGCGACCCTTCACGTCGTGTTTTATTTTATCCCGTCGCTTATGTACACGGGATAAGCCGGAAGGAATGAACGTTAGTGTATGGGTCGCTAAAGTCAGCCATTTAAATGTGAAAGTGAAACAACAACAAAACAATTCCGCCCGCACTCTACACGACACCGATGTGTCCCGTGGTTTTGGCTGTTACACAAAGCAAAGTATTTATGTTCATTAGCAGTCTAAATTTAATAGGAGTATTTAGCGGCATTAGAAGTATTTCTGGTACCAAATGTATTCAAAATACAGTAATCAGTGTCTAATTGGCTGGCTCGCGCGCGCTTTTACTCTTACCATACAGGAGACTTAGTTCACGCTTTGCTCAATTTGCTACCGAGGAAATCAGAGTCAACCTTAACTTTAACTCTTAGCTATTAGAAAACTAAAAGTTATTCAGTGTGTGTATGTAAGTTTGTTACCAGTTCATTCTGAAACTAAACTGATTGAGCTTAATCACCCCTATTTACGATTTCACTGGTCACAGGGACCTCACTCTTGACACTAGAAATAAGGCCACTGCGCTGGCTAAGTGCGAGTGGAGTGTCACATGTTTCTCAAACTCTTCAAAGTTCTCAGATCATGCCTGTTTCATCATGATATTTACCTTCACCGATAAAACACGTGTTTAATTCGCTCATTCATTTTCTAAGAAGAAAAATGTAGAGGTGCGCTAAATTTATAAAATTAAAATATACATTCACCATGGATGTGAAAATGATACTTTATATCGTACATAAACATAAATATAGATAATTTTACATTTTATAAATAGCGGGAAAAGTCACAGAACGGAAACCTTCACACAAAATGTAGATGTAGGTTAATCAATACATTTTGATTATTACATCAATAAACCTTGAACATTGAACCATGGACTAAGTTAGAGCGTAATGGATCCGTTTTTCAATTTATTTTCGTACCCTTGATCCTAACTTATACAACTCGCCCGAAAAGGGATGTTAGCTACCTACAAAAGTTTTCAACATCGTAAATCGATGCCTTTGTGCTTTGAACTATTTAGTGAGTGGCTCTACATGAGCTAGTTGAAGGAACGGCATAAGTACGTTCTCCTCAAGCACCACTGCTCATGACATTCGAGATAAGTTTAAAGCGATCAAATTCTTTGACCATCCAGAGAACATTCCTTCGAGTGCTTTATAGATCTGAGTGTCAAGTGTCAGTTTTATTCGAATCGAGTGCGAATAAAACGTTAGGAAGATATCGTAATGTACTGGAAAATTATGTATTTCCTCTTATTTGACGATATTTATTTTATACAGGTTTTAAGAACTTGTATTAAAAAATAACTATTCACATGATTTGATATGTATTTTATACAGGTTTGACGACACTAACTATAAGAGATATTATTATCTCTTATAGTTAGTGTCGTTTTATTTACCACAAAATAAAAAATGTGGTGGTAAATAAAACCTATTTACTTTCCACTGCTAGGATACAGAGACATATCTCGTGACAGGAGAGATTAGACCTGAATTCACCATACTGGCCAAATGCGGTTTGGTGAATGATACAATGTCCTTCAATCTTGTCAAAGTTCTCAAAACATGCCGGTTCCTTCACCATGCTTGCCTTCTCCGACAGAGCACGTTTTTTTATAGGCACATATATTTCAAGACGAAAAATCGAGGTGCTGGAACACACGACTCGAAAGGATTGAAAGTCGAGAGTGCTCCCACTTAGCCAACACAGTTTCTAAATTATAGTATTAATAGCAGCAAATCCGTCGAGTTAGGTTAGAGCACGTCAATACAATGGGAGCCAACTAAGCTCAGTTAAGTATTTATCAGTTATCTCGTTAACGCACTCATGAGCCCAACACTTCCAGACTAATACACCTCCCCATGGAAGATCAACGACTAATGTATAGCTTCAGTTATTTAGGTGATCTATATTTTGACGACCTCTGCGGCGCAGTGGGTGATGGTTTGCCTGCAACGCAGGAGGTTGCGGGTTCGATTCCCGGCTTGGAACAAAAATTCTGTCTGCCTGGGTGATATATTGTAATTAAACATATCTGTGCATGTATAAAATATTAAGTAAATCAGAAAACTAGCACCAGACAAGCTTCCAGCTCACCACAGGGCTAGATGTTGCTGTGTCCAGCAATATTTATTTATTTTCCAGTCCATCTTTCAAACAAAAAACATTGTTAATTAAACACACACGAAACTAACAATCCAGCGTCGAGGATTAAAAATAACTGAATTGATTTTTAGCCAATGGGCAATATTTGTTGATATTTGGCAATATTGAATGATATTTTTGTATCTTTTGCAAATATATTTTTTGTGTGTCAGAAAAATATTTCAGGGAACACAAATGTAACACTGAAAATAAACGCATTTTTTATCTCATTGCTCATTTATTACTCACTCGATCATTGAAAAGCCAGTTGGTTCAGTGGGAGCACATCTGACTTTTATACCGAAGGTCGTGGTTTCAAAAACCTGCCACACGCTCATGTGGATGTATCTATCTTCTTATAAATATTTGTGCTTAACTTTAACTATTATACTATGTATGTATATTATTTAATTTTTAAGTATATCAGAAATCTAGCACCCGTAACACAAGCTTCGAGCTTACCACGGGCACAGAATATATAATTACTACACGGGGCTAGATGTCGTTGTGTAAATTGTATTTTTATTCATTATTTTATTATTATTTTTGATATTCCTTGAGTTGGTATATATTATGTTTCCAGTTCTAATCAATATCTAATGGTATATTCTCGTATCAAGCGTCTTCCGGCGGTACGCTGCGCTGAGCTTGGGCGTCAATGTGTTAATGGAATGTAGGGAATATATAATGTAATGCAGTGCCCAAACCGGGATCTGCAGATACCTTGACATAATTTGCAGAATTTGTAATACATGAAAGCAGTCTCTATTTTATGACTGTTTCTGCAACATTTATTAGAAGTTTTAAACTGTATATGCCAATCAATATTATGAAGAAGAATCCTTACAAAAAAAAATATTTCCCAAGATTTCTTAGAAACTAAGTTTATTTACTCATTCACGAGGAATAAAAGCTATCGCGAAGTTTTCTTGCATTCGAATTGAGACTTGACGGCTTTTCAATTTGAGTTTTGTGAACAAATTCGCCGCAGAAACATTGCGCGACGTAAACTGCTTTTTGTTCTTCGTTACTTGGCGAAATGCTTTGACACCAGTATTTAATTATTCTGAAAGGTGTCTCATGTTGAATCTCATTAGATTTTTTTCAAATTATTTTTGTAGTTTTGTCTGACGTGTGTTTTTGTTTTAAAATGACCGTTTCTGCGTTTACCCCATTACATAATCACTGCGTGGTAAGCAGGAGAGCTATATGATATGATATATATGTCTTGGGGAATTTTGTAAAATCATCATAAACCACTGTCTATATATTTATAACTGTTCAGTCCATACATAGGTTGCCTGGAAGAAATCGCTCACAGCGATAAGGCCGCCCATTGTACTCCAAATGTTTTTGTTTTAAATTTGTATTGTGTTTCTGTTTTTGTGGTGTACAATAAAGTATATTCTATTATATTCTATTCTATCATGCTGACCAATGTACATATTTATTGTAAAACAAAATCTACCTTTTGTTCTTCAATTCTAGGACATAGTTAGTGCATGGGAGTTCGGGGAATCACTTTTATATACACAGATAGATATCTTTTAACTATAGGTACATATGGAACACCCGGAACAAATATTTGCAGATCGTACTTACAAATGTTTGTCCCGAGGCGGGAATCGAACCCGCAACCTCTTACGTCGCAGGTAGATTTACGCCCCCTGCGCCTGTCGATTCACCCGACATATTGGATAATCACGTTCGTTATAACCCAATTGTGCTACCCGCTGGTTCATTATAAACTATGAAAGACATGCAAGTAAAATATTTCATTTTAATTTTATTTCAAAACAGAAATTTTTGTATTTTCTTAGACTAATCCAGCTTAATCCAGTTTTTGTTAACGTGCCGTGCCTCGCTTTTGCAAAGACCTTCATTTAATTAAATATGAATCAAATATAGCGAGAGTAGATGAAGTGTCGAGTAAGTAGGTAATCTGTTAGTCTGAAAATAGCCATGTTTAACATAAACAATAAACAACATGGATAATTCCAAAAAAAAATTTATTTTATTTTTAAATAATGGTTTGCACCGATTATCCTTCTTAGTTTGTAGCAATAATAAAAAAATAAATTTTACTTTATTTATAGATAAATTTGTTTTCGGTAGTGTTATTTAGATTTTAGGTAGGCTTTAGCTTGGTGGGGTCGAAGAGTAGGGACGTGCGACAGTAACCCAAGTATTGGTTATACGGTTCGTGGGACAAACCAGACGCAAATGCCAAGTTTAGAATGAAATTGCTTTATCCAACACTCCGGCTGTATTTCAATTGTATTATTGACTATGATTGGGCCGTAACTTGCACTGGGGTCAGATCTTTTTTCGATTGAAGGGTTTTTTTTTGTTTTCTCACTTACCAACCACAGTAGACGGCCGATGATTTTTATGTGGTTGAGATGTGGTATCTTTAAAATGCGGGCTGATCGTGACAGCGCATTCTATAATTTTATTTTTAAAAAATATCAAGTTTTAGGCAATGATCGCAAAAAAAAAAACAATCAGATGGTAATGGAAATGTGCAAAATACGATTTTACATACCTAATTGTTTACTATTGCTTGTTCTACTATTTCTCTACGCTACATCCCAGTTCATTTAAGATTTAGAAAGAAAGACACTGGTGGCCTATTTACAAAAATAAACAGAGTTTACTTCCACCTCAAAAGTTATTAAACGTTATAAAATAAACCATAATTTTAAATTAAATTTGTGCTTAATCTTCTCTTAATGAGATTTATGGAAAGTTAAAAATTAACATAATGATATACGAACACTTACCTATGAAGACGGGTAAGTGAACGGGACTGACCTAAATGTTACTTTTGTGTACAGTTCACTTCACACTCGCAGAGAAAACATTTTATCTTGGGTAAGCAAATGTTAATGTAAAGATGATAATTCTATCGAAGGCATTTCGGAACGTTCTAGAACTGGGTTCATATACGTCCCTTTGTTTATATTTTAGCTTTGTAATACGTCGACTGCTAGCAGCACCCTCTCATAATTATAATTATCTCGAGATGTCACTCCTACCTAAGCGTCCTACGCTGTGCTTGCAATTATGTAACTCAGGTAACAAGTAAAGATTTCCTGTTACTTTTGTAGCCCATTCCGTATGTAACGTAACACATTTGATAAAATTATCATAGTTGATAGTTATATGGTCTCTTTCACTTTAAAAACGTGAGCTACAGTTTTCTTTTACAATAATGAGACTCCTTGTGTCATCTAGGTATTGCCTGTCTTTCGTTACTTCAACATTATTTTTTCTTATTTCTCGAGTGGTTTATCGTGTTAGGAAGAGGACTTGCTCTACTAGCTCTTCTATAGCTGGTCAAACCCTTACAGTTTAACTATTAACTTACTATTTATAACTCCATGTAATTATTTAATCTCTATTAACAAGTAGCAAAAGCTTCGAGTTTACCACGTGTAGATATTGCTGTGTGAATTTTCCGGCAATATTTATTCATAATAATTATACGAATTTGCACGACAAAACTAGTTAAATATTAAATATTCACGGTATTATAAAATAGCTAAAGGAAAAACTGAAGTTTTTTAGGAAGTTAATATTGTAATTATTAATATTGAAGACGATAGCCCAAACTTGATAATGTAATCAAGCTTCGCAGACAAGGCTCATTTCCACAAAATTATTTCTTAGAAAACTCTTTTCAAGAAAGCAGGTGAAATTTTCGTTTAATTTACTCATTATCTCTACTTTCATTTACCTAGCCTATTATTTTCATTGAACAGAATAATGGGTAAGATGAATACAATTACACTGCTAAGTCCATCAAGTTTTTTTTTATCTCACAATTGTCGAATTAATAAACGATAAATAAAATTATACATACAATTATCAAAATAATTTCAGTCAACGGACGACCATAATATTTGAACATGAAACGGGTAACAAACATACCATGATTTAGATGTTTTTGAGTTTTCCGATATTTCGACACTGTTGCAAACTTTTGGGGGTTAATTAATTTTTATTTTTCTATTATAAACACGGCTCAACATTAAATTACAACCCTAACTTCAACACTAAAAAGAGGCAGAACAGAGGATTTGCATGAGAGTTTCATAATAAGTTATAATGCACATAAAACACATTTTCCATGTAATTTCATTTAATCAAAAAACTATCTAATACTCCTCCGATGAGCAAACGACTTTAAAAAATACTCTAGAAAGTTGTAAGAGCTTTCAATACAAATGCATACATAAAGCGAGGTTGTGTCGTGACTGCGATTGCAAGTACTTTATTTCATTTCACAGCAATAAGTTACATTTGAAAGCATTTAGAGACCTTTGAGTCCATTTAATATGAAACATACTGTGATAAAGTTTCGTATATAAACAAACATTTATCATAAATTGCTAGCTAGACATTTTACAGCAATAGGTATAGCAAACTGCCTCGTAGCAAACTTCTTAACTTTTCTAACAGGTTCTACTTATCTGTTAACATATAGAGAAACAAACTTATACCTATGTTTATAACTAGCCGACTCGCCGACAGCTTCACTTGCGCTTGTTTTTTACATTATAAACGCGTAGTTTGCAGTATACAGGGCGTCCCAAAGTTATGGGCCATGAAGGGGAAGTACCTTAAATATCGTAGAAGTAAGTAATTCTACATTCATAGATTTTCTAAAAATAACTTGCTTTGTCTGGGAATCAAACCGACTTACATGTGGAAAAAAAATTACTCTACTTTTATGATACCAATCGAAAGAATAGCTAAAATATAATAACTTTGCTTAAGTAACATAGTATTTTAAAAGAAAGGAACAACATAAAATAATTGAGTCAAGGTCAAATGATCGAGTTGCAAACAGAATTGTGCCATATCACATCGAGTGTTCACCATAAAATGATTGAAAAATCAACAGGCAGCCGGGTCACAAGAAGATTGGCGAAGATGCTTAAGACAAGAGGGATCACATTTTGAGCATATAATTAATTAATTTACAAAAAAAAATGTTTCATGTTTTTTATTTGATTAAAATAATTAATTTCACGTTGTTCCTTTCTTTTAAAATACTATGTTACTTAAGCAGAGTTATTATTTTTTAGCTATTCTTTCGATTGGTATCATAAAAGTGGAGTAATGTTTTTTTCCACATGTAAGTCGGTTCGATTCCCAGACAAACCAAGTAACTTTTAGAAAATCTATGAATGCAGAATTACTTACTTTTAAAAATAAAATGAAGTCTTCTTTGAGCAAAATTCACTATCTACGATATTTAAGGTACTTCCCCTCCATGGCCCATAACTTTGGGACGCCCTGTATACCTATAGCCCTTCCCCGATAAATGAACTATCCAACACTGAAATAATTTTTCAAATCGGACCAGCGGTTCTTGAGATTAGCGCGTTCAAATAAACTCTTCAGCTTTATAATATTACTTATTAATTATTATATTATAAGTATAGATTATATGAAGACAGAATTTCTTAGAGGTTTCTTACAGGGCTTTTCTTACAAATTAAGAGAAATATTCAGTCCAAGAGTATTTTTACAACATTTTAAAGAATGCTTCTTCAGCGAAAATCGAATCTGATACCTTTAGGTACCTACTTTACTTTTATATTAAAAACAGACTTCAGAATTAAAACGCGAAAGCTAACATCGTAAAGAAACAGGAATGTTCAGAGAAGTTAGAAAGTCGTCAAGTGAGATGTCGCTATTTCCCAGCAGTTGAGAGGTAAATAGGGGCGCTTAATCAGACTTAAGCTTTGCCACAGAGCTTGTCAAAAATCACACGCTTAACCCTTTTGGACCTGATTTTTATGGTGAAGGGGGACTATTGTTAGGCATTAAGCACACCATACGAAATTTAAATAATCATATGCATCGATTATTATAAAAAGCTATTAATCAAAATAACAAAGCTATGATGTAAACTCAACTTGTATGCACCGATTATTCCATGTCGGGATGTAGGTCCGTTCTTCATGAATTTTAATGGACTCCAGAACTAGGTGTCAAGCTAAATATCTAGCTCGTAATACTAACTCATATACAATTTGCATATCTTCGGATAATACACTTGCTACCAAATTAATATACACCCATAGAGTTTTATTTATTAGATAGAGTATTATTTATGTTTATTATGGACTTTTTCTACATGCCGGCCTCGGAATAGCACCATATCATTTACTATGGCTGTTTCCACATTGACAAAAGCATTTACTCATTATATACCAAGGGACAGACAGCAGCGTTATTTTATGTATTGGACAATGCCCAGAAGTCGTGAGGATTGATAAATGATAAAATAACGGTGATGGTAAAAGTGTTTTAAAAAATAAAGCTTGTTTTGTTCACTTTTATATGAGTCGATAAAATTTTCATTAAGTATATCCAATGCCTTTTTAAATCCAGTGGTGTAAAAACTATTCCTTTGCTATTTTTTCTGAACAAATAGTTTTAGTATTATATACATCAACCGATCTTGCATACTCGTACATACGAGTATATGCAGAAGAATTAGGTTGATTAAATCAGCGCATCGACAGGCACCAGTGTAATTTGAGGTACACATAAAAGGCGCAATATATCTAGATTATGTCCAGCTGGGTACTGAATACGGCCATAAATTAGATGTTAATCAGAGAGCACAGGCCATTCGGTCACAACTAATAATGATACGGCATCCGTACTTAAGTGTTTGATCCCAATTTATCTTTAGGAATTAAACATGTGGTAAATAGTCATTATTACATTTAGAGATGACATATTTTATGCAATATGCACAAACAGAAAACGCAAAAAACTTCTCAATAATTGGTCATTTTTCTCCTTATTATCAATATAGGTCTTGGGAGAAATGTTATAGTACGAAAGCGCTGCTGGGGAGTCAAACTTTTTGACCTATGTAAATAATGGTGACAAACTGTTGGAGACAAGGGTTGTTAGTATACCTGCACCAAGCAGTAGAAATTACAGGCTAGCTAAAAAAAATTGATTTAAAATATGAATTACTATGTATAGTGATTTCTCATGTTTAAAAGCCCCCATAAGCCCCCGATTGACATATTTATTAATGCTATTATACACATTTGTTGGTTCAATAGAGCGGATTAATAGGATGCAGCCATCTATTTGAAATTTAAAGTGGATACGTACCAAAATAGTTTACGTATTTCAAAATTTTGATTAGGTTGCTTTAATCATATCTGAGAGAACAGAGTTCGGTTCAACTGAACAGATGAAACTATTCATATCGTTTCCAACTTTTAATGAGTTCAACACTTATAGCGTATTTCTGCATTACCTATTAGCAAGATATCTACGTTTTACGTTTAGCGCTAATTAATCTCGTTAATTACATTCCTCAAACAGTAATGTTCTTTTAGTTCAGATACGCTAAATGAAACAATGAGAAATAGTATTCACTCATCTGTAATCTATAAAATGCACAACCTTTTGCATACAAACTTTTCTGTTTTCAGTATGTATTATTCTTTGTTACTCTTTCACGTAAAAGGTACTAATCAGATTTGCGTTTTTTTGGTTTTTGGATTTGTCCACGGCGCCGTAAAGGCCGTCAAACAGTAGGTAAATTACCAAGGTGCATATAATAAAATAAAATAAAAATAAAAAAATAAAAAAGCCTTTTATTTCTTACAAGAATTTCAACATATTTTAGAAGTTTTTAGTTTATAAATAACCCTTGTCTTCGCAGGGGTCGTCAAATCTACTAATAGTCAGGGATCCGTAGTACAAGGAAATCAAGTGATTACTAACAAGCTAATTTTCGGTGAGTAGCATCGTTTCGATGAGACGTCCAAAGATATCCTATACCCAACTCTCGATTGTGGTAGCTAACAGAGATATCAAGGATTAAAAAAATCAAGGATGTAAAACTGGGATAACGGACCACGAAATTTGTAGGACAATATGTTATATCTCAAGATAATCATCTAAATTATATAAAAACATGTTTGTCCTACAAAACCTATGGTTTGATCAAAGAGTCCGCCATTTCGAAAATGTATCGAAAACGAGGTCAATTTAAATGATTACTATGATTACTAACCAGCTGATTTTTTGTTGTATACTTAATTAATATATATAAAATCTAACGGACATATTGTCCGACAAATTTCGTGGTCCGTTATCCCGGTTTTACATCCTTGATTTTTTTAATCCTTGATATCTCTGTTAGCTACCACAATCGAGATTTGGGTATAGGATATTTTTAGTCGTCTCATCGAAACGAAGCTACTCACCAAAAATTAGCTTGTTAGTAATCACTTGATTTCCATGTACTACGGATCCCTGCCTATAAGAGATTCATATACCAGAACTAGCCGACAGCTTTGTTTGCGCTTTTTACGTTATACCTACCTATTTACGTAATACCTATTGCTTATAGCGTTTAACCCACCTCGTTAAATGTACTATATCCAACACTGAAATAATTTTTCAAATCGGACCAGCGGTTCCTGAGATTAGCGCGTTTAAACGAACAATCATACCAACTCTTCAGCTTTATGAAGTGCTGCAGCGTCTTTCGCAAAACGTGGCTACTAGCCACGCGTTACTAAGCCCTCAACGACCCATATTAGTTTATATTGTGGTGACCTGTGCCCTGTAAGTGTTATGTTGATGATGAGTAGAGAATAACACTCCCCTGTGATTGCGTAAATATACCAAGTAAAAAAGACACTAACTATCAACTGGATAGGTACATAATGGGATTGTTGGCCAATTAAAACAGCCTCAGGGCAGTGTTACCTCACACGGCGGTTAGACGACCACTAATTAGTTAGATTAGAAGAATTTATGGTAGTTGATAATAGGTACTCTTCACTTCTCCTGTTACCGGGTAGAAGCTTATAATGGCGTATATGGTCATTAGTTACCTCCCTTGACTGGTTTAGGTAAGAAACGACCTGGAAACACTGTTTTAATGCTTTAGTTTTACACTTTTAAACGAATGAAAAGGGGTGTTTTGTTTCCTTGTTCGACTTTAATGTTTGGGGTATTGCAACCTTTCATGCCTATAATTACAGTTATGTCTATGTTACTGAGAAGCCAAGGTAAAGAATATGATAAAAGATTGTTGACTATTCAATTCCCCGCGATAATAGGGTAGCATCGAGTCTTTTGTATTTTTTTCTTCGTAATAGCTTACCATATTATAAGCACAGCACACTGTGCTGGTCATAACCAGATTAAATTTTTAGGATTGTTGATATCAGTTTAATATTCTGGTGAGTTTACTAGTCTGTCATTAGCATGAATAATTACATGAATATTGTTTTATTATGGCGAACGTGACTGGAATAATTACCTATGTTTATGTGTATAAAAATTGACTTAAGTTTTTTTTTATAATGGATACGGCGCTAAATTAAGCGCAATTGCCAGTGTCAAGTATTTGTAGTATTTGTATGCAGAGGTTCAACCTAAGTAACCTCTCTATACCTACTTTCTTCGTTTTTATGATAATTAATGATTATGAATCACTTCATGAAGTCCAAAATGTTGAAAACATGATATAAGTATTTATTGTCACTACATTCTCCACATTTACGTAGAGAATGGACTAAGAGCTATCTTTTATTCAGCAATTCCTGAGTTTCCCCTCTGGAGAGGATTTCCGGAATTTATTTTTTTGCGATCTTTCCCCCCGGTGTATGTTTCATTCGGGAGTAGAATTAGAACAGGATCCAAGTCCGTGAGAGTTAACTAGTTCATGACCTCTGTGGCGCAGCGGACGAAGGTTCACCTGCGACGCAAGAGGTTGTGGGTTCGAATCCCGCTTCGGGACAAAAATTTGTACGATATGCCTTAACACAATACCTCTGAAATAAAATAACTTACTCAATGACCATCCCTCACATATTTAGTATTTAGTATAGATTACAAAGAAATAACTAAAATTATCAATGAAATAAACCTAATATCAAACATTTATGTCAGTAGGCAACAAAAATATATAATTCGCCAAAAGCTCGCGTCAATCTTCAATGGCTTTTCGCCAATCGCAATTCCTCCGTAAACGACGTCGCTGACTCGGTAATAATAATTCTTAGCTGGGAACATGGCAATAATGGTGTAGGTCAACACCATCTGCCGCCATCTGATTTATGACATTTCGAGGAAAAAACTGCTACCGGCTTGCTCCCTGCACAGTTTCCTTCGCCCTTCATGAACGGCAATAACTGTTCATTGCTTGTACTGTATCAGCCTTAGCTAAACTTGATTGATTTTCTGGGATAACATTTACCGAAACGTACATATAGGAGCTGAATAATAATGAATTAATGAAATGCATTAAGTTCATAAGTTTAGATGAAATTAAGGACGAGCATTCCTTTGAAAGCGGGTTAAAAATCAGCTGTTTGGATAAATGCCAGTTCAAAAGAGCCTTTATCGCCTGTGATTCATTTATAGCACTGAGCTATAAATCTATAGGTTTCAGGAGTTAGCCATCAGAACACAGGATTTTTGACTGAGCAGCAGACAAAGCATGCAAAATATGGAAATCTGAGGCAATAAAGATTTCTACAGATCTACAATCCACACGGAATCTAGTTCGTATCCTGTCTTATTTATGAGGGTAGATAAAGATAGAGATACTTAAGCAAGGTGAGAAGCGATTTCGACTTTTATTGCAGGAGCTTTTTCGGAAAGTTATTGGTAAGAAGGAAATTCGTAAGGTAACTAATGTGTTGGCTTAGTTTGTACAGTACCCTAAAAAGCTTTAATATGTCATGTCCGCTGTAAAAAGTATCCTATGACCTTCTCCGGGTTCTAAGCTACCTTCCCACCAATATTCAGCCAAATCCGTTCTTGAGTTATCAATAGTGTAACTAACACGACTTATATTTATTAATATAGATATATAAATTATTTCCGCCCTGCGGCTACGCCAGCTTCAAATCAATTCTGCCGTTCATTCCGGTTTCGTCGTTAGAGCGAAATTATCAATTATCTATACTATGAAATAAGTAGTGAAAAAAAATAAAACAAGATTCATTAGGTATATTTTATTGAGATTAATAATTAACGTTTAACATCCATATACTTGGGTACATACATTAGAGATTCAGAACAATAAGGAGATGTATCAGATTTTGTGATCAATTTATGAATTGTAGAGTGCATTAATAACGTATTGACTAATGCAAAATAAACTAATTAATTACAGAGTTTCAGATCCCGACTTTATTCCTGCATAATTTTATTGTACCTTGTATATTATAATAGAGTATATAAGTTTACTTAAAATTTGTTAACAAGACAATTTTGATAATGGTTAACTAACAGTAGGTATAATTTTTGTCCATCGGTGGTTCAAGATTTGTTTTAAAAATTGCATCTGCGTACTCAATACTGGCATTTTGACATGAAATGTTACATAAATGTTATTATGTAAACATTTGATAAGTTAGTTCGCGGCCACATTATGCTGCCAGCCCAACTGTTTGCTCTCACTTTGGTGTTCTATGTTTTGGACATATTGTCACGGACAGTTTGCTGCCTGGGTGGTAAAACCGACGTTAGGACTAACTATACTTATTCGGGACGTCTCCGGGACGTGGACTGACTATTTCGATAAATTCGGATCGTATCAGAAATTAAGGATTAGTTTAAAGTGGCTATGGGCAGGCCATATAGCGAGGAGTACAGATAGCCGACGGGCTCGAAAAGTTCTTGAGTTGAGACCAAAACTCGGCAATCACAGCGTCGGACGTCCCCCAATAAGATGGTCAGATGATCAGGTCAAAACTGCCAGTTCACGATGGATGCAAGCTGCATCCAACCGATACAACTAGAAATGTTTAAGGCATATGTCCAGCAGTGGAAGTTCGTTGGCTGAAATTATAACGATTTTGATATAAACTAGTTCACACCTGCGTGTCCATGTAGGTGACGAAGCTTAGCAATGTCCGACACTATTGCCTTCAAATGCACTTATTGTTGCAATTATTTTGAAATTTATATTTAAAAAAAAATGACAGCAGATAAAATGTCATTACTAAGTTATTAGTACTTAGAACATTAATGCACTCTACAAAACATAATTTGATTTACATTGGTTGTTATTTGAAGGTTGTTGTTTGTACCTACTACGTACATATTTTTTTATAGTATCCCACACATATTATAGTATACATTCATGAATACCAATAGAAATAAGATTACAGCTAATTCCTAAAGTACCTATTAATAGTATTACGTTCAGTCATCGAATAACATAGATAACCAATGTATCTCAGAATAAAGTTTATTTAAAATATGTCTTAAAAAAATCTGATTAAGACCTCCATAAGCCATCGTTGTTTTTTTTAATATTACGCATGGGCTTAATATTAAAAGAACAACAAAAAACAAATTGTTATTATTATCGCGAGTTACAGCAAACAGTGAGTTATCTCTTAATTTCAAAACAGTGAATATAAAAGCCTATCAAAACAAACTTCTTATCCCGATGTCAACTCTTTTCGCACAGAACAATAAACTTTATTCATGATACCTAACAACTGGTTGATAGTCAAATATTATATTACAGTATTATTTTATATTAGATATGATATGTAAAACTCATTTAGCAACGTAAAATACTAATGGGAGTTTAAGGACTCGTTTGATAACACGGGGATAGAATTCAGCCTTTCACCAAAGGACGGATCATATGCCTATTCTTTTACGATAAAAAGCAATTCTTACAAAACTTTGGCACATTTATCTAATTGCAAAAAAAGCGTTTTCATTCCGCTCCTGATTAATTCCAAGCTAAAACTTTGTAAAACATTTTTGTAAATTATAAAACAAGGACGGCAGCGCAATAAGTCGAGAAAACGCAAATATTCAACGGATTCCCGTATTCTTATAGATTTATCTTAGTTCCTCTATAAGTTGTTTATACACACAATTATGACGTAAATGTTTAAATATAACACTACTGAGAGTCAAAAACCACGATTGAATATAACGCAGGCGGTCAATTAATCCAAATATTTTTAAATTTTAAAACAACAAATATTTCTATCTACATCGTATGATAATATAATTTACTAACTCTTAAACAATACACTTAGTAGGTATTTTATAAAACCATTGATATGGAATTCTTAAACATATTATGCCTTTGGCATTTTAACTACCATCTTAATGTATAGGTACAACCTGAAATTTGGATCTAAAATGATAATACTGTAAACAAAATGCTTTTAAAAAAATAATCGTTTTGTTTTGCAGCCGTGTTTTTTACTACGCTGTTGGCATGTTGTCCGTGAGATCAATTAACGAATGTGGATTTTTCTAGTCAATGATAACATTCACGCCGTACTCTGGACCAATTTTACCACCCAAAACTCTGCTACAGGTAATTTATTTGAAATCAATATTTTTTCCACATGAAGCCTGTGTTTTAAAATGTTTTTGCTTATATTTGCCAGAGCCTGTCATTATAACAGGTAATGGATGTTTACCAAAACATAAAAAAAATATGAAGAATAAAATTATTGAGATATTCTATGTAAAGTGTCTTACAGTCTAACATACATTACAGCCGACACTTTTTTATCTATCAATTAAAATTAAAGAATGGGACTCGCTGTCTCTCTCTGAGTAAAATTAATAAAATGGACCACGTTTTGGGATCTGCAATCTGTTAACAACCTAGTAGGTACCTAAGGTATATAATAGTCAAATAACTATTTAAAATTAAGTCTAATATTTTCTTAAGAATCATGCTTTTGTCATACAACTACCTTACACGAGATAACTACTTGACATTTATTACACATATATGTTATTTAGATACCACAGAAATTTTAATTTGCTAGACACCTATTTTCGCATATTTAAATAGGTACCTTTATTAAAATAACCAATGGATATTAAGACAGTTTAAATAAACCTTAATTGTTATATATAATGTCAAAGTTTTTAGTGTTCCGTATAGGAGGGTAAAACTTAAATGATATTAAATATTATTTTTTTAAATTTGTATGTAATTTAAACTCTTTAATTTTAGTTAAATGAAAGAAAAGATTTATCCGACTTCAATGCAATAAATTATAGGTACCTAGTAATAAAATTTATGACAAAGTTATACAACTAGGTGTTTCATTTACTTACAAATACTCATAATTACGACCCTGCTCTTTGTCTACATGTCTATATCATGACCTAAATGGAACGATTTCCGTTTCCGAACTCTCGATGGTATCCATTAACGCAATCTAAAAGGCATCGCCGCTACTTACGTATAACCAACACGAATAGATCAAAGTACTGTCTCGTTTCTACAACATCGAATTTAATGAACTATTATATTGTTTTTCTATATTGCTTTCGCGCCTTCGTCGCAAATTTTCATAATAAACTTTTGCCTGCTCAGCGCGAAGAGAGAAAATAATTAAAACATAACGAGGAATAGTAGAACCGCCTTCGTCGCAATTTGGATGTCAAAACTTGCCTGCTCAGCGGGATTCTAGAACAATCCTTTCTTTACGATAATACACCGTAAAAAAGGATTTATTTATCAGTAAAACTTAAATTAGTCTCAATGATGAAAATTTAATACTTTTGATTTTATATTCAATTTCTAACACATACCCCTACAGCAAACACTATTGATATAAACCTAATGTCAAGAATGCATTAATCATTATGCATAAAAACCGGTTTATTTAAAATCACTAGGTATTGTATGTTGATTTTTTATTTTATAAATAAAAGTGAAACATTTTATAGTTTGATGATAAAACATTTTTTTTAATATTTACATTTTACTCTTTGGAACGATTTGTAGAATGAGAAGAAGTCTTGGTATGAGTTTATTACAAGCAAGGGGTATTGAATGACGTCTCTACAAGTTACAGAAGTAGGCATTATAATTTGAATCTTTTTTTTTCTTAAATGACTAAGTGTTATAATACAAAGTAGAATCAGCGACCAAGTCGAGAAACTAAGCAATTATCACGTTTGCAACCAGTTTGCTAATATACAAATTGAAATGTCAGTATCCTGAGTTGGTTTTCAATAACAGGGATATAAATGTTACTGTGAATCTTTAATCTTTTGATAATAACCTTGACGATATTTCGCTACTTATTTTAATGAATTGCAAACATTGAGAATGAATATTCTTTGTAGTTTTTACTTAATTGAAATACAATAAATCTGTCAACAAATACAGATAACTGTACATTTGTATAGCGGCTATTTTTGACACATGGTTCCAATATGGTGCATTAACAAGATCGGTTGTTCAAAGTGAACGTGTTAAGGTAATCGTCCATTGAGCACGCCAAGCCCGAAGCAACAAACAAGATTAATGTGAATGCACCTAAATTGTGCCATGTGCCGCAGCTGTTCCAACATGACATCAAAATGAACCCACTAAATGTAAAGCTAACTTCACAAGAGTGGCTTTATGTTTGCTTCTTTCACTGCTAGCTGGCAGCTTTTCACCATCAGACGGCTATAGTGAAAAAAATCCCAGAAAGCAAATTATGAAGGCAAAAAAGCAGCCGTGATTCTTTAAGAATTATACACCTACCTACAGAATACGAACACGTCCGTACAGATAGGTAACTTAGGCCATAAATATAATCATTTTACAAAAACGTTTTTTGCCAACATATCCTTGTTTAGCACTTTTACAAGATTGCCCACAAAACCGTCAAATAATCTTCAAATTATAAACCGTTGAATGTCTGTTCTATGTCACATTTGATATAATGGCTCCATAAACAACTGTCAATAAGATAACTCACATCACGTTTAGCGGTCCGGTATTATGAATCCTATGTGACTTGTGAACAGCTGCGTTTAAAGGCGGGTTCAGAGCTGGTAGAGCTCTAGAGAGCTGGATGGCTGCAGGGCTGCGCGCTGGGACGGCCGGCGAGGGGCGGCGGCCTCCCGCGCCGAACATCAGACCTGCGTGAAGCTGCTCTCGAGGGCCGCCTCCTCGGGGCCATTCGCGGGGGTAAAGTACTGTCGAGGAAAGAACACATGACAAGATACTCGGAGTGTTGAGCTACACCGCCACTACTTAATCGCATTTTCAGAATGTTTCAACGAGCAATTGCACTCTTGCGCTATTATACGCTCTAGTTATCGATAGATGTAGTGAGTAAATGAAAAGAAAGGAACTACTTAACCACTTGAAAATGCGACTTCACACTGCAAGATGTAGCTCAACCTTGTTACCAAAATCATCAATTACCTATGTTTAATAAAACAGATGTATCTAGTATTGCAACTAATATTTTTATACATGGTTTCTAAAATATCATTAAACAAAATGTCCCATCTTAGTTGAATTGAACTTATTACTAGCCTTTCGCTATAGCATAATCAAATACGCTTCGATACATTGTATAACACTGGCACTCCCTAATGTATACAATGTAACTAGCCGATACACACTTAGAAAATTTTAACATTTTTGGCATGAGCTCATTGTAAGCTGTCGATTGGTGCAAATTTTATATTTTCTATTCTGACACTTTTTCTCAAAAATGATGCTACGCACATGAAGCTGAGAAAGTTGAAAAAACGTTTTAAGTAACTGTAGATAAACAAAGAGATTATAATCCACAGATTTTGTAAACATTAGTTAGAAAAGGCGTTTTGTCGAGAAAATATAAAGATTTTTTAAAATTTGTTAATTTTAGTATCATGCTTCGGGAGTGTCGACAAACATAATTTAATCAGCCTCGAATATTAAATAGGTATCTCTATTTGAACGAGTTGGGGGTCTGTCTGACCCTTGCCTCGCTCTTTGCTGGTGGAGAAAATGGCTTCGGTAGAGTGATAGAGGTTTTTATAGTTCACACGTTTATTGAAAGAATTACACTATAAATATTATTGAACCAATGTCTAATCACAATCACTATTTACAAGAGTACTTAAACTACTTTAGTCTCAAAGTTACAAAGAGAGTACTATCTAGAGTTTAATCACTGAGTCACATGGAAAGTAGGTACTTTATTGCAAACACTGAGTCACAAACAGCGAGAGTACTTTACTGATCACTAATACTGTGATGCGCGCGCGAATGCTACCGAACAACTGACTGATTACCGAAAGAGCGGTAGCTTTTATACATCGAAAACCATTACAAAAACAAGCTCGCTCAAACTACAATAGAAATCTAATTATGACATGTTGAAACTATTCAGATTTACGATGTTTTGATTTTAACAAAGGAAAATATACTTCTAAACTGAGAGAGCCATAAACATTTCAAAAAATAAAGTAGCTAATTGCCTTTTGCGCAACAACTGACCAAGGGGTGCGGCTAAAATCAAAGTTTGTTTACGCTATTATGCTAATTAGACGGCCCTTCTAAGAACGGTCTATTGTTATTGAACTGCGGCGGCATCCTTTGTTATTGCGTTTCGTGTGCAAAGAATATTACACTTTAAATTTTAATTGGTACTTATTTCTATTTGATGGCACCGTCTTGCACATCTCTCCCGCCGTACAACCGTGTTGTACCATCTTGGTGTTGTAAGACGGTATTCTCCACTGGCAAGATCACCATCTTCTTGACAGGTCGCCGTAAAACTCCTCCTTTTGTTAAAACGTCGACTGCTCGTACTGCTCCGTCTGGTCCTGGATACGTAGCGACGATCTTCCCTCGTACCCACACGTTTCTCGGTGCATTGGTGTCAACCAACTGGACTAGGTCGCCGTTATTTACATCGGGTCCCTTTGCATGTGGTTGTCGTCGTTTTTGGAGTTCCGGTAAATATTCTCTTAACCATCTGGTCCAAAAGATATCGGCTAGCCTTTGAGCGCAGCGCCAGCTAGTTTTAGATATCATGTCCTTGTCCTCGAATGATCCTGGAGTCTGCACATGTCCTGGACCTCCAAGTAGGAAGTGGTTAGGTGTAAGAGCTTCGGGGTCCTCTTCACTAACAGAAACATGTGTTAATGGTCTGCTATTTACTGTATATTCTACTTCTACCAGTAATGTCGTGAGGACTTCTTCTGTTGGTCTTCTTTCGTGTAAGGTCGCGTCTAGGGCTGTCTTCACCGAACGAACCATTCTCTCCCATGCACCTCCCATGAATGGTGCTCCTGGTGGGATGAATCGCCACGAGATCACCTTCTTTGCAGCTTCTTCGGAGACTACTTTATCGATAGCTTGTCTTAGTTCTTTGTCTGCGCCTCTCAGGTTGGTTCCATTGTCAGACCATATTTCCTTAGGACAACCACGACGTGATATCATCCTCCTAAGCGCCATTATTGCAGAATCGGTACTGAGTGTTGCTGCTATCTCTAAGTGTATTGCTCGTGTTGTTAAGCATGTAAATATAGCAACATATCTCTTTTGACTCGTTCGTCCAACTGTTATAGTTAATGGCCCAAAATAATCGACTCCTGTGTAGGAAAATGGTCGCTGATGATGAGCTAAGCGACATAAGGGCAGGTCTCCTGTTCTTGGGTGCGGCGGTGCTGCAGTCTTCATTCTGCAGTATAGACACTGTCTTATAATAGTACGGACTATCGGGCGTAAGCGTAATACCCAGTAGTACTGTCTGCATTCATTTACTGTCGCTTCTACTCCAGCATGATGTCTCTGTCTATGTATTGCTGATATCCATAACTTCACTGTAGGGCTATTTCCATCCAACACCATTGGACGTTTGATGACATCTGACAAGTGCTCTGCAGCTTCAATTCTACTTCGCAATACTATAACTTGATCCTTGTATTCAATACTTAATTGGTAGAGGCGGCTGTCCTTGTCGATCGGTTTTTCGTTTTTCAATGCTTTGATGTCATTTTCAAAGGAATCTTGTTGTGAAGATCTCATAAGAAGGTTTTCTGCTTTTCTTAGTAGTTCTGCAGTTACTGGAAGTATATTATTAGGTTCTATGTGTTGTTTTGATGCCGCTTTTACATGTGGAGTTTTCTTTGGCGTTTTCCTCCAGTTCGGGTCTTTCATCTGGTTTGCTTTAGTTTTGCGAAAATTCACTTGCTCGTTGCTTCTGTTTTTTCTACATAGTTCTATAAATTGAAGCACTCTTGCTGTGGTGTATCGAAGTCTATCCCAGTTTGAAAATCTAGAGACATCAGGCAGACCTTCAGAAAGCTTGTGTTCTTCGTTGGTGTTCAATAGGTGAACTTTTTCTTCTCCGGTTGTTTCCGTTGAAGTTGACGTTTCTTTTTCCTTCGGCCATAAGAGTTTATCTTCGTATAGGAATTCCGGACCTCTGAACCAACGATGTTGTTTGTTAAATCCTGTTGGGACGTCTCTTGTAGCGTCGTCTGCCACGTTGTGCTTCGTCGGTACCCATCTCCATTCATTGGCTGTGGTACTTTCTTCTATAGCTGCTAGTCGATGAGCCACGTATGGTTTGTATGACCGTGATCCTGTCTTGATCCATGATAAAACAGTCTTGCTATCTGTCCAGAACGTCTTCGAGTCTGGCTTCCGTTCGTGCTCTTCTATAACAGCTTCGGCTAAGCGGGCTCCCATAGCGGCCGCTTGTAATTCTAATCTTGGTATAGATGTGAGCTTAAGTGGTGCTACCTTTGCTTTTGCCAAGATGAGTGAGACATTGACATCTCCATTGGGTGCTGTTGCTCTCCAAAAGAGGACTGTAGCATAAGAGGACTCGCTGGCATCTGTAAACACATGTAGGTCTAGTACCGTTGTGTTGCTGTAGCTTAAGTATTGCCTCGGGATTGTGACGTTGCTGAGGCTCATAAGATGCTGCATCCAGATTTTCCATTGTTCAGCGAGATCTTTGCTTATTTTTTCATCCCATAAGGTTCCTCTACGCCATACATCTTGTAGAATTTGTTTCGCTCGAATAGTTACTGGAGATGCGAAGCCAAGAGGATCGAAGAGTGACATAACTATTCTCAGTGCTTCTCTTTTTGTAGGCGTTTTTTCTTCGATAAGACTTGGTGGGATGCGAGCGAGATTCAAGTTGAAAGTTAGCTTATCGGTTCGTGGTTTCCAGATAAGGCCGAGAACTCTTTCTGATTTTTCTTCTGATCCGTATAATTCTGTGTTTTGTTCTGGAACATTTTCTGCGTTGAGTTCTGCCAATAGTTCTGGTGAGTTTGACGTCCATTGTCTTAATTCAAAAGAGGCTTTCAGGTGAATATCTCGTACTCCAGTTGCTATGCGTACTGCGTCTTCGATTGTACGAAAACTATCCAAATAATCATCAACGTAATGTTTTTCTATTATAGCTGTTGCAGCTTCTGGTTGAGATTCTTGATGCTTCTTAGCGTTGAGGTTCTTGACGTAGATTGCAGTTGATGGCGAACTCGATGCTCCGAAGATAAGAGACGTCATTCTGTATTCTCCAGGCGGCTTGTCGTCGCGTCGATCCTTGCGCCATAGATATCTAAGCGCGTCTCTATCTTCTTGCCTAATTTTCACTTGCATAAACATTTCTTTGATGTCTGCTGTAACTGCCACCATGTGTTGTCTGAATCTCATTATTACTCCGGGCAGAGATTGAAGAAGGTCTGGTCCCTTAAGAAGTAGATCGTTTAGAGCGATTCCTTTTGTTTTGGCTGCTGCGTCGTGTACCACTCGTAGTTTGTCTGGTTTCATGGGATTTATAACAGCGAAGTGAGGTAGGTACCATGTTCTGTTGACCGTCTTCTGACTTGGTGCTAATTCAGCGTAACCTTTGGTGATTAATGCGTCCATCTGCTCTGTATACTTCTTTTTTAATTCACTATTGCCATCCAACTTCTTTTCGATGCTAAAAAGTCGCTTCAATGAGTTTGCATAGTTATCAGGAAGACAAGTTTCTTTATTTTTCCATAATAGAGCTGTTTCATATCGCCCTTCTTCTGTGTGGACTGTATTATATTTCAAGATTTCTAGGGCTTGCTCTTCTGGGTCTGTCTTCGGCTGTTTCGGCTTGATGCAGAGTGCGTCCATAGCAAAGTATTCTTTCATCATTTCATGCAGGTTTTCATCATTAGCTTGCGCTTCAATCATGTGTGACACGAAATGTATGTGTCGACCTAGAGTTCGGCTTTGACTTCCATGCAGAACCCAACCTAGAGGCGTGAGAGATGCCACTGGTTGGTTTGCGTTTCCCTTTCGCACTTTCGTAGACAAAAGTAAATGCCAGTTGTCTTGTCCAATAAGAATTCTGGGTTGCGCACTTGTGTAGCTAATTTCGTCAATGATGTCCTGGAGATGTCTGCATCCTTCCATTTTCTGTTTTGAAACTTCTTGCGACGACATCTGTAGATTTTTCACCGTCCTGGCTTGGATTCGTCGATCAATATTATTAGCTCCTTTGATAATAAAGTTGATTCTTCTTGACGTTGATTCTTCAGATTTTATTTTGTTGATCGCCTCTATTCTTAACGGGTTGATAGGCCCCTTGGCTCCAATAAAATTGGCGATATCTTCGTCAATAAGCGTAACAGTAGATCCATCGTCGAGTAAAGCAAAGGTGTCTATAGTACCTTTTGGTCCCGTTGCTTGTATTGGAATAATTTTCAAATAAGACTGCTTGCTCATAGTCCAAGTGGAATTGATCGATTCACCTGTTCCTTTTTCCACTTCATTTTCCGTTGCAGATTTCTCTTTTTTGTTGCTATGGAGCATTGAATGGTGAAAGTATTTACATTTATTTACACCACACGGCTTTGATCTACAAGTGTGAGTTCTCGTTCGGTATCTAAGGCACCGAAAGCACAGGCGTCGATCTTTCGCTATATCCCATTTCTGATTAGAATCCGCTTCCTTAAATTTCTTACAAGATTCTGATAAGTGACCAGTTTCGTCGCATACAGGGCATTTCGAATAACTAGAGTTACGAGTATCATTTGATTGTTTCTCAGTACTTGTATTTATCATCTGTATGCGCTTCTGTTGAGAAGTTTGGAATGTTTGTGGGGCTATATATTCAGGTAAAGCATAAGGGCTACATAATTCCGCTTCTCTTGTTATAAAACTTTCAAACTTTATCAAATCTGGTTGCTCCTTTGGCTGTGATGCAGAAAATTCGTAGTATCTGTATCGCAGTGTTGTAGGCAGTTTCTCTACTATAGCTTTTGAGACTTCTGGGTTATAGAGATAGTGTATACAGTTAAGAGATTTCAGCGTGGACACGGCATTGGTCACTTTTGTAGAAAACACGCAGATATCTCTCGGTGACTCGCTGAGACGCGGCAATGAACGAAGCGTTTCTATTTCTGTCATAGCGATCGACTCTGGCCTTCCGAATCTCATAGCTAAAGTTTTCATTACTTCGGAAGGATGAGTGTTGGTGATGAGTAGACTTTCAACTGCTTCTTTTGCCCGCCCCTTGAGATTTCTTCTAAATCTATTTATATTCTCAGTAGTCGAGTACATAGCTTCAGATTCGTTATAAGCTGCTTGAAACTGCAGCCAATCGCGATGATTTCCATTGAAAATGGGTAATTCAACAAACCTCGGTCGCTGTCCTGATCCAATAGCACGCGTTATCGCTTGAGCTAATTGGTTTATATCTGACTGAGGCGGAGCTCCCGCCGGTGTACTTGGTATCAAACCACTTTCCTTTTCGGCGTCTATTTTCACATCATTTTCTTCATTTTTCAACTGTCCAAAACCCAGCGCTGGCGTGGGTAGGATATGATGCGATTCTTGAGTGTTCGGTAACATCGTTGATTGCTTATCTAGCCAAGTATCTACTCGCTTACTCTCTTGAACATCACAGTATTCAGTAGAGCAATCGTAATCATCATCATCATTATCACTGTCCTCTACTTTTAATCTAGCTAATCTTGTCATTGCGTGTTGCACTTGAAGGCGTACTAGCTCCTCCTCCGCTTCTGCAATGCGTTTTGCCTTCATCCTAGAGCGCGTGGAACAAGCACGTGATTTGTGTGACGCTATAGATGCTACTTTTAAAGATTTATTTCTAATTGGAATTTCTGAAGTAAGTTCAATGAGAGTGGCTGTGGGTGGTTCAACAATATTATTTTCGCTCTGAGCGCATCTTATCAATGTCCTGCTGGTATCAGAAGAACGCTCTGTTCCTGTTGACGTTCCTGCTGTCGATGTCGTAGGAGTTTGCGCCATAGCTACAGGTGCGGGCGTATACTCCAACCTGTCCGCACAAGGGTTGACGGGCGACGATACGACAAGTTTTTTCCCGGTGGAGCGTGTCACAGGCATGATGGCACTCTTTCAGTTTATCTTCAATAATTATATTCTATCGCTTACCAAATCTTCATCCGGCTCGAATGACCAATGAACGAGTTGGGGGTCTGTCTGACCCTTGCCTCGCTCTTTGCTGGTGGAGAAAATGGCTTCGGTAGAGTGATAGAGGTTTTTATAGTTCACACGTTTATTGAAAGAATTACACTATAAATATTATTGAACCAATGTCTAATCACAATCACTATTTACAAGAGTACTTAAACTACTTTAGTCTCAAAGTTACAAAGAGAGTACTATCTAGAGTTTAATCACTGAGTCACATGGAAAGTAGGTACTTTATTGCAAACACTGAGTCACAAACAGCGAGAGTACTTTACTGATCACTAATACTGTGATGCGCGCGCGAATGCTACCGAACAACTGACTGATTACCGAAAGAGCGGTAGCTTTTATACATCGAAAACCATTACAAAAACAAGCTCGCTCAAACTACAATAGAAATCTAATTATGACATGTTGAAACTATTCAGATTTACGATGTTTTGATTTTAACAAAGGAAAATATACTTCTAAACTGAGAGAGCCATAAACATTTCAAAAAATAAAGTAGCTAATTGCCTTTTGCGCAACAACTGACCAAGGGGTGCGGCTAAAATCAAAGTTTGTTTACGCTATTATGCTAATTAGACGGCCCTTCTAAGAACGGTCTATTGTTATTGAACTGCGGCGGCATCCTTTGTTATTGCGTTTCGTGTGCAAAGAATATTACACTTTAAATTTTAATTGGTACTTATTTCTATTTGATGGCACCGTCTTGCACACTATTTATACAATTTTACACATCCATTAATCAAAAATAACTTTAAATATGACAAACGAATTTCATGTAAATTAATCATGTTGATATTTAAATTAAAGTTGATATATCACGAGCTGATTAAATACTGTCAATATTATAATACCCACAAAATGAGTAAATATAATTAATTTCGCAGAGATAAATCCATTGGCGTGGAAGTAATATAGGGAATTGTCATTGTAATGTTGAGGTAGGTACAAATGCTCAAAAAATTAAAGAGTGGGACTGGGGCACGTTGCTAGTCAATCCTTTTAAATTATCAAAGTACGAGAGAATAGCCACAGAACCGCAACCCCATCTTTATTTTTTGTTATATCTACCTATCGTTGCAATTACAAAGACACACTTTTTTAGCTAAAGTAATATCTCTAATTGGCAGGGCAGCCAAAAACTTAATTTTACCTTTTGAATATGAAATGACGATAAATGATCAAGATGCTAAAATTTGGATTAAAAAATTTGGGTCCGGACTCGTGCTTCACCTAGATTCTCCACCTGGGTGCATCACGGGGACTTGCAAGGTCCCGTGCTCCAACTAATGACGTTATTGGACAGTCAAGCACTATTATTTCCCTATAATATGATTCAAAAGATCTAAAACTTCTGTAAGAGGAGTGAATTGATAATATATATTATATTAACTTTTATTGATTTGATTTGTTACTGATTTTAACATTATATATAATATATAATCAACAACAAGCTTTTGTGATGCAAAGAATAGAGTTTAAGTTTGACTATACGTATACAAACCTTTTTGGAGCATAAAAATTAATAAAAACTATTATAATTATTGCTTCTGCTTGAGAGAGTTGGAATCCTGAACACAACAAAGAGTTCAAAAAACCTTTATGTATGAATAAATTGCTAACAGTGATAACGCAAAATACCGATTCTATAGACTTGTCGGTAACTAAACGCCGCAAAGAACACGGTGATAAAGACCATTTTATTTAAAATTCGCAAATGCAATTAGTTAATGAAATTTTATTGCCCCATTTTTTTAAAAAAATACGTTAAAATAAATCCTATTCATTACCTATATGCTTGACTGTACTTACCATTAGTTGGAGCACGGGACCTTGCAAGTCCCCGTGCTGCACCCAGGTGGAGAATCTAGGTGAAGCACGAGTCCGGACCCAAAAATTTCACGATTTTCTTACTAAGCCCGACGCAAATAATGGGTCGCGGTATAATAGAAAACTTTAACACAAAATTTCAAGAAGATAACACTATTTGTTAGTAAGATTATTGATGTCAAAATACAAATCCTTACATAATAAATGTTTTTACGTACCATCTCCATCGCTTATGTGTAATTATTGTATTATTTATTCCTAGAAATAAAATATTGTTATATCCCTTTCCTTGAAAAAACATTGTTATTACTAAATTATGAAGAAAACCACTGTAATTATTTACAGCTAAACACGTCAAAAGCCTGTTGGAGGAGGCCTTTGCCGTGAGGCACACCAAAATTTATAGTGTTTCATATTAATTCAAATTATTCTAGTAAAAGGATATCTAAATGTTTTGGAATGAAATGATTTATAATTAACAACTGTTACATAAAAGTGGGTTTCAAAAACATTACCTAGGCAAAGTTGTTAAAAATACAGATTTATGTTGTATAAAATGTGTATTACGTACCGACATCTCGATGGCTTCCCGTACTTCAGCCAGGGCGTGCCGAGCGGCGTGCGGCGCGCGCCGGCGTGCGCGCCCGACACCGGCCGATCTCGGAGCAGAACACTCGAATTGCACGCTCTACGTACGTACAAACTATTATACCAATTTTAGACCCTAATTATTATAAGAGACCCCATTACCAACAGGTCTCAAAAGAAGAATTAAGTGGATTAAGATGAGGAAGTTAAAGAGAATAAAGTGAGATAATTTGTTATAATTTGTCTATCAATTGAAAAACATTGACGATGACTAGATTTTCAAATATTTAAAATCTTTTATGCCAGAATGTGAAATTAAGTAAGAAATTCTTGCTTGAAAACTTGTTTACTAAAAGATTAGATTTTAAATTAGATGGACGTAGTTAGTAAGAGAACAAGATGGTCCATCAATAGGAAACGGAAAGAAATACAATTTGCAATCTACATTACATCATGCCACGGCTCCAGTTCTCGACGCTCGGCATAAGGCGCCGGCGGCTCAGGGATAGCGGGCAGCGTGTTATCCTCAAGGATACACATACAAATGGCTTGACTGGGTTCATCTATCTGAGGGGCGTCGCCTAGGAAGGATGAGCTCCCATACTGTTCGATGCACTAGAATATAATTTTCTTGTAGAAGCATCAAGAGAAAGAAAGACGAAAACATCGACAGACTCCAAGCCAACCTGCGGAAGGTAAGTCATGCAGATGGAAAAGCGTGGGAAAACAAAAAGAGTTAGGTATACAAATTCTAAATACTGAAATTGTGTTTTCTACATTATACAATACCAGAAGCACGATTGAAAACAGAAATAATAAGGAAAAATATCGAATATGGCGATTTGTATGATAAGTATGACACGCGTCGCGTAAATACAAAATAATAATAATTTTTTAAATGCCCTATGCCCATGTGCCAATTAGAAATAAATGGTTTGTAAAATTTTGTATATTACCGTTACCCACTCACGTTTCACAACAAAATATTGTGCTTCTGGAATCCTTACAGGTTCTGCAGCAGGCCTGCGTTCAGGTTAGCGGAAGAGTAAAGCGCGTTTCACATAAATAGTTATATTATTTTAACAGACATCATCGCTGATCCAATCAGCTATGCTACTGTTAAGGAGTAAGATCAAATAATACAAACTTGAATCAACGGTGTTATCGTAAGGACATAAGATAATCTTATGCATCCTAATGTCTCTGTATCTACTTACCCCAGCATAAGATCCTGGGGCGTTTCCGGTTCCGTTCCAGCGTTCCGGATCGCGTCGGCGCCGTCGGGTGGTATTCCGGGCCTCTTGTATCTCGTTAACTTGAAGGTGGGAGTTGTTTATAACAGATTTCACTGGAGGCTTAGCCTTAGCCGCACCAGAGCGGTGGTAACTACAGAACTCCAAAGAGGCAACAAATAATCCAAGGGCCATCCCGAACATGAGCAAGTAAAATAGACCCACAACGTCATGGAGTGTCAATTCGTTACCGCCTTGGGTTGTCTGAAAAAGGAATTTAAATCACATTCTGTTTAACGAATAATTACAAGATAGGTATTAGTAAAAGCCTTAGGTTTTACTAATATCTTAACTAGTTCTAGTTTTAACTAATTCTAGTTTTTTATAATGGAGCCTGAGCCTATTGAAGAACATTAAGCCAATGTCAAATGTTTAATAAAATTACTAAGATATTAAATTGTTACTCGTGTGATCGCAATTTTGGCAATCCCCAAAGACTACATACCCAGCTACATTGAAAGCAAGCAGCACAATAGATAGTTGACACTCACACGGACATGACATATTTTCAACGTTCATGTCATTAAGAAGTACCTACTACAAAAAATTGAATTGTTGTATAAATCTGTCTTTGGCAGCCCGTACTGACCAGAACTTTTCCATCTTTAGCGACTCCAAGACTTTTATAAATTTAAATTTAAATGACATATTGAAACTGTTAGCCAGCCTGAGTTATCGGTTAGGTCGTTCAGGTTAAAATTTACCAGTTCATTTTATTACATTAAAAATGGAGGGTTAATGTTCACATTATTGAAGATGATCGTTAAAATTACTTGCTAGTTTCTTACCTCATCAGTGACGTCACAACTTGACTTATGAAAGTGTTTACGCAAAAGTCTATTCATTTCTCCTTCAGCTCTGATGGCCGTCAATGCAAGATTAACTCCGGTACTAAAATAAAAAAAGATTAAATATTAATTGTTTCATTGAAATTGAAGTGTATTGCGCCAAATATTTGTTTGAATTGTGATCCTTTGAGACCCATTTTATAAATTTTCGCTTTGCAGAAACTTGCGCTCGCGTCTCAATAAGTAACAATCGCCAAAAAATGTGTTAAATTCGCTATATACCGCTCTTTGTACCCTCTGGCTACCTTATACATATTTGGTCAATTTAAGTCTTGAATTGCATAACACACTCCATGATTAATTACTAAATTGTAGAATTCTTCATTCAACTGAAAACAGAGTCACAAAAATTAAACATCACAGTTTACTCACAAAATCCAATGTTCGAAATTGGTTGACCTAAACTCTCATAACCATATCCAAAATGGCATAAACGGGATAGATTTAAGCGCATGGCTTGCCAAAACTGCAGGCCAAATCTCACTGTGTAAAAGACTAAACAAACATCAATACGCTGTATGGAAATTATGAGTAGAATTATTATTATAAATCATGCTACTATTCTTGGTAATTTTGTAACTCAACGGCTGGGGTTAGGTGTTTTTTAATTTAAAATAGTCGTAATAGCCCAGGGAAGGTAAAACGTGAGAGAACATATGAAAAAAGAAGGCGAAGCCACGGGCGTGTCAGCTAATATATTATTAATTTTAACGTTATCCTCGAATAAGTAGCACTTTAAACAAACAAAATAATAACGGTATATCTAAAATATTCATGAAAGATCAAACTATGTGAATGATTAGGATCATTTCGAGCTAAGTTCCCCTAAAAACGTAACTTACCGAAGTTTTGAGCCTTTGGGGAATCCAACAGCAAAGTCCTTAATGCCAGGATCGAGGACGGTAATGAGCATCTCGCACCCGCCTTCGTGGCCGTCGTAGTCCCGCGGCTCCGGGATGTAAGTGTCATCGAGATTTCCATGGCCTTCTTCATCAATAATGATGCCCTTCTTATTTGCATTCATGTCCTGCGTAAATTGTATCTTTTCAACGTTCTCTCTGTATAAGGTTTTAGGTCACTAATTTGTTTGTATGCCAGTAGTAACAAATTCAGATACTAAGAAATTCTGTGATTTTTTATTTTGTGTTCGTTGAATTTACCCGGTTTGTATGAATGCTATAATACGAGTATTTTAATATACAAATATGCACATGCATATAGTGTCACGTCTGTTTCTGGAATTATTTATGGCCCATAACTTTTTTTAGTGGCGTAATAATTGACCGACTTTTAAAGAAAAGCACAAAAACATAGTCCAGGGCTATTACCCTCCAGCGCACAGTGGGGTCATTGGAAGATTCTCAAATTTAAATCTTGTCTCAGGAGTATTCAGAAGTCGAGATTAAATGTTCGAGGTTTCACCTTACAGTGCTCGACCACCGGGAGGATTACGGTAACTTTATAAATGATCCAGTTAAACCACTTATAGTCTCGACAGATATTTTTTCATATTTTTTTGGAGAACAATCTAGCCTAGAGGAAGCAAATAAAGTACTTTCAACTTTGAAAGTTTTTGTTAATAAAATAACCGTAATGGATAAAGACATAATACAGTAAATTATCGGTGAACATTTACAACCAACCTAACGTAACTTACTAGCTTTAGCTACTTAAGTTATGTTACCCAGTGTGCCCAAACGTTAAACTAGGATAGGCAAAATACAAGACCCAATAAGCACTTTCTTGGTATAAGCGACGAACGGCAATACCAATTAGCTTCATGCCTTCGGAAATCAATTTAGCCAAGATTCAATTATGCGCATAGTACCTACTCGCATCCTTGACCTTTCACCCAAATTAGCGAGTACGTCAATAAGTACACAAGGCATCTACAAAGGTAGTCGACAACTCAGAAACAATCAACCCGCACCCTTATGAAGCTAATGGAGAATCGACTCAAATTATGGAGATATCAACTGATGGATGTAACCTACACTTAACAATAAGGGTCAGAATATTGGTAGCTATTTATAACGGAGCATAGAAACCAATAATCCAAAAAGTTTTGGGACAAAGTGTTGCAAAAATTAAGGTGTATAATAATTTAATAATTTGTTTGACCGATAAAACTACCAAGCTGAAAGCAGATGGAGCGGACACTGACACGTCCATAGAGACTTCAAATAGTTTCGAATATGCTTTTCTTTTAATTTCGGAATTTTGTTTGATTTATTTATGATTAGTAGTTATTTGAGCTTATGTTTGAACTTTTGTTCCTGTTTAGACATCTCGCCTATCAAAAAAACAGGTTGACACAACTTACTTCTGGACAGTTTGCCATCCGGTTGTAGATGGGAGTGGTAGATTCTAGTCCGTTAATTGTCAGCCGAGAAGCCATGTAGGCGGTGTAAGAACACACAATCATAAGCGCGAAGAACCACCAGAACCCGCTAACGATCCTTGCTGAAGTCGATCTATAAAAACAATAAAGCCCCTGAGGAACATCCTTTTTTATTATTTGATAGAAAATAAAACCAAATCTATGTCAGAAAAAGTATGTAACCTTCGTTTTAAGTTCAGTCAGAAAAAATAATATCAATTTAAAGTTTTTTTTTTTTTTTTTATTGATGATAAACCCTTGCTTGACCACAATCTCACCTGATGGAAAGTGTCGATGTGGCCGAAGATGGATCGCAAGGGTCTAGAAGGAACCTATTCACTCTTTTCTTGAAGAGATGCCTCCAGACTCAAGTGTGGCAGTTAGTCTTCGTTATATTTCTCCTACATACTACAACACTTCTTCATAAAGACGCTAGTTTCAGAGTAAAATATTTCGGTAAATATAATATAAAATTTCTTGTTTAGAACCGCCTAGTTATTAATTAATAGGTTACCTACTTTTGAGAATATTATTTTTATCGTATAATACTCAAAATTTTTCAATAACAAGTATATTGCTTTGCCGGTGATTTAATCTAAATAATATTATTGCTTATTTTTGGATATAGAACAGAACATTTTTTTTTAGTATGATCGTAGTTGGTTCAGTGCTCACGACTCAAAAAAAACAAACTTGTAACCGCATTATGTCTGGCCGCACCTTTAAAGATATTGTATTTGATTGGACTTGTAGCGAAATTATAAACACAATCAAAATGAATTCTGAGAAAACGAGTAGGTACTAAGAATTAATATAGTTTACCTAGGAGAAACATCATTCCCCTGCTGCATGATCGAACAAAGGGAGTACCAGACGGCGTTAAAGAAACTTATATCGTTCATAACCGTAGTAGCCTGAAACAAAACCTAGTTTCAATGATGTTTTGACCAAATCAACTAACTTAACTAGGGGCTGATCAAATTCAAATAGCCGTTAAATATACAGAAATAAATTGTAATTTGTAATTTGGTTTTTGCTTATAATAGATTTATCATTAAATATTATAACATTTTGAGTGTAACTTACCGGCGTATTAGCTTCGGTAGCATCTAAAGCCTGAACAGAATCTGCGGCTACAACGACTCTCCACTCCATCGGCGAGAAGCGAGCCACCACAAACAGCACAGTACTTACGATAAGGATACTACATGCAAGAAGAATCTGTAAAACAAACAGATCTTGAGCAAAATTATAAATAAATAATCTAAGGATCTCCAAAACTTATATGTGTTTTGACAAAAAAAAATTAAATAGGTTGACGATTTTAAAATATAATATACGTATATAAATAAAACTGTAAATTCCAAATTAAAGGTAACCCTTGAAAGCCTTTCACCATAAGATCCTTTCTACAGAAGTTATTTGTAAGAAGATTCTATATTTATTGACCCATAATTTTTTCTTGTTAAATTAAATCAATGATTTAGGGAAAACGCGCTAAACTTTAACTGAATCGATTAAATAAATTTGGTTAAACCAACTCCAGATTATTTTTATTCATAAAGAAAAAGGCCCCGGTAAATAGAAAATATAAAAGATAATATTACATAACATTATGAAACCTTAAAAAATGAGGCACGAAACGTCTATTCAGATAACGTTACCTTCAATACTTTTCTGTTATTCTGTTACACCATAAAAGTGTCTGAACTTTTATATTATAATAAAACTGCGGCGAGGTACGCGGGTGGTCTACGAACCTTCGGTTATTATATTTCTCACATGAGCGACTTTGTATACATACCCAAGTCTCTTTTGAAAGTGGTCTTAGAAAAGCCAGCAAGTAATTTTTGTTGGAATCGGATTTTGAATTGAGTCGGTTGAAGGACAGGAATGGCTTTGAAAAATCAATCACTGTTTCCCTCTCTTCGGTAACAATCAGCGGGGCTACCACCATGTCTATTTCCTGGAACAACATATTTTTTATTATTATTCAGCGATTGAATGATTTACTGTAAGTGAAAAAAAAAATACACAGGAAAAAAAATCTAAAATTTAGGTACTTTATTTTTGAAATTTGGGCAAATTTAGTAGTAAAGTAGCTGGAGATTTCGGAGTATGAATAAAGATTGCGGACCCGATAAACCTGTTTGTGAAGCGATATATCAAAATAACTCTTTGAAATGAATTTTTGTAATAATTATGTATTTTAACCGAAACTAAAAAAATATTAAAACATAAAAGCATTACATATTTATAAATTTATATGACTAATATAATCTGAACGGCTTGAACCTTTAACTGAAGTATTGTTACTTAAAGAGAGCTAAGAGCAAACTGTTTGAACATTAATTATAAGCCCTTATTGTAAAAGAAATAATAAAATTTGTATTTTGTATTTGTGCTGTAGAACCTATTAAACTGTTAACCTACTAAATGTTAACGTATTTGTTAAAATAAACTACTATTTCACTAGTTTTAATTCCTATAGGTTCATATTTACTGTTCGTGGTCCTATTAATAGAACTAAAACAAAATAGGACAGCGAATCGATGATATTTCAATACTAGGTAACATGGTAAATTATTTAATATGGCAACAATTTTTATAAAGTTTTGATTAAACTTATCATGTAATTTTTTAAATATTTTTTAATCAAATGCTAAAATTTGTGACTATTTATAGGTAAGTACATAATATGACTGTGTACATATAACTGGAAAGTGCCGGTAGCCGCCATACACTAGCCGTTCCGTTAGTGGTTAAACTTAAACCAAAAAGGCACAGCGCTGGCAATTACATTGTCACCAACTTAATTTACAATGGACTGGGGAAATGGGATAAAAACCAGGACCGAAACGAAAAACATAATACTTACTACCTTTTTCATTTTTCACTAGAAGCTATTATAACGTACGAAACTTATTACATGTACCGGTAAGAGCCTGAGATTTATGAACCGTAAGTAAGTTTATTCGCAAGGGGAAATATTTACCTCAGAGTCACATTTCAACATATTTTTATTCGATTTTATCGAGAACGTATCGTTCTAAGAACCTATTGAGAAATATCTAGCCGCATCTTTTATTTAATTTGGAATAAACTGTATGCTTGACTAGACAAGTATTCAGTTGATACGCTGCATTTTTATCTGTGTTTTACTCCGAGAGTGACCATTATTTAATTTATATGTAATCCTTTATTTTAAATAAAAATCTATGCTTAAATAACTATTAAATCTTTTTTTCAAAACACATTAACATTGAATTTAATTTCGTTGAAAAATGAGGACGGAGCTCATACATTTCAGCCAACCCTGTAATAAAGTGGATTATCATTTTTAGTTAAAATTTCGCATGCGATTATTCCAGACCAAATAGTTACTAAAAAACCATAAACAAAATTGTTGTTGTTTTGCACTAACGATCGATATAATAATATTTTTTAAAGTTCCGATGTCGAAATAAATATCAGAACCCTTATAGGGTCACTTATATGTAAAGACCGTATTAGCATCGACAGCAAATGAATGTGCATTGCATAAATATATACTGTTCAACATTAAATATAAATAAATAATAATTTATGTAAAATGTCGGCAATGGAGTTTCATTTGCTTCGAAAATGCTAAAGTCTAAAGTGTGTAGAATAATCTTTTGCTTTTTATCTACAGAAGATTAATGCAAAGTAAATCTCCGAGTTTCGGTAGGCATTAACTAGTATGGCCAAGTTGCGCTCAGACTTTATATTGCCAATTAGAAATTCATTACTCGCGGCTAACTATCAAAATAAATGCAAATTACTTATCATTCGCTCAATAAATAATTTGTATGGTATACTCGTAAATAAACGGAGATATAGTGATAGCGCAGTTATAAACTTTTTATTATTATAAATCATTGTATTTGTATTTCTTTGCTCTTTAATGTGGATTATTAATGTTATTATTTATTATTCTTATGAAATGTTTCTTTCTTGATTCGTATTGATGGTATGGAATGTGTAAGATTAGCACTAAATTAAGGATAATTTTAGAACACCACCCATTCTGTTATAACCATAGATTGACAATTAATATCAACCAGCTTTTATTAATATTAATTCATAAATAATATTAATTGATTTTGTGGAATAAATAAATGTAAATTTATTACAATTTTTAATTGCTTAGATTAATTCTGACTGTGCCCCTTTTACAGTGCTACTTTTATTTAATATTATAAATTTACCTTCACTGATACTATTAAAGACTGTTTATAAGGGACTGTTTTGTAATTAAAGCTTTGTCTCTTATATCTAAGAATATTTATGACTATGTAAAACATAGTAATGTAATATGTAATATATGACTTTAAAAAACTATGTAGGTACTAAGTAACCTTCAACGTTACCCTCACTTATTCACAATGTAAAATTGGGTTTGAAGATACGAATTGTATTAAAGCCTTTTTTAATTTATATTTTGATGCGTCTATGGTTATAGTTATAAAAATTAAAAATTCAATCAAGTTTACCTAACCTTATGTTAGGTAAATAAGAAACAATAAAATCCTTTTTTTACAATAAAACGCGTTTTAAACTTGGAAATAGGCATTAGCGAAATATTTTGCTCGAACGAGCATTGTCTTCATTTCAGTATTTTCTACAAAAAGTGCTCTTGGCTTGCCTTCAAGGCCTCGTCTGATTCATTTTTCCCCGCGGTCCTCCCTTACTGAAGTGGAGGAATTAGATTAAGAAAGGTTCGCTCCCTAAAACACAACTACTCAGAAATTCGAAGTCTCGATTCATTCTGAAAATAATTTCGAAAAAGTGGACATCTTATTATCCGCTCGTGTATTGGTTTTCCCAGAAAGTGCAAATCAATCAAAACAATAGTCCATTCAGAACTATTCGTTTGTACCGAATTCAGATTTCGACTTTTGATAAATTCTCGAAATCAAATATGAAATGATTTTTGTAAATAGATTTTGTATTATATTGTATTGTTATGTATTTAGTGTAGCTTATAAATAAATTTTCATCTCAATATTTCTTGGAGCTGAATATAACTACGAAGTCAATTTCAAAATGTAATTAAATTTCCGAATTTCATAAGCTTAATTGATTATTCCTCAGCTTAATTCATCATTGATTTATTCCTATTGTAACCAACAAACTGTCAGCGGATATTTTATTTATAATTAAATGTCAATGTGGACCTGAATAATAACTTCAGTTGGCGACTTTCACAAACAAAATGATGAAACTAAACATCATACCTACATGTGCAAAATATGAAGTATGTATATAATCTAGAGTAAAATATATTTATTTGAGGTAGTCGTCTATCGTTACCTGCGACAATATGAGCAAATATTACCTTTCTGGAGAGTTCACCCACCATGCCGTCCCAGCCTCCGATCACATTAGGATTCAAACCTCCGTATTTTCCGTCAGCTGCTAAGCGGAACTGAACTGCAAATATTCATGGATTAATTTTGCAACAATTAATGGAAAATGAAATGATCTGTTTCACTATGTTAGGTATAGTTCTATGAATAAGCTCTGCGTCATCTTGGTTTAAGGTAGTTAAAAATTGAGGAAATCAATAAAATGTTAGTGATGTGTTATAATTTATTAATGGTCCGCATATTACTCAACCTACATTTCATGAAATATAATAATATGAAACTACGTTGAAATACACACATGCTTTATGTTATTTATTTAGTTTTTATTTTATTTATTTATTTATCGAAAAACTAGTGGGTTATAGATAATATATAATATAATAAGTCAAATTAAAACACGAATCGTTTGACAACTATTAATATACTCGTAATAGCCTTTGGTAAGAACGTTAGCTCGTCATACACAAAATAATGCGAATCCCCAGTATGTCAGAGGATCTACTCAATCCCCAGGCGCGGATGTCAGCTATCGAACTAGCATTGCATTTCAATAAAACCGAATAAAATCCAACCAAAATACCGAATGTCATGCGAAAATAACTTTAGCTTAAAAAATGTTGTCTGGGGTACTTCGTTATGCTTTGAATAGGGATGAATGGAAACAAATAAATATATATAAATACTGTTTCCCGGACCACATTGCACGGCAAATCTCGGAAAGCTCGTAGATTAATTTCGGGTACCTACTAGAATTATGATGTTCTTAATATTTATTATATTGTATACAAGCGGGGCCCGCGACTCCGTCCGCGTTAGTATAGGGGCCACGACTTATCATAACTGGAGCAAGAATTTAAATAATTTAAGTGTCCCAGACCTCTAAATGTATATCTACCAAATTTCAACAAAATCGGATCATTGGTTTAAGAGTTATGGCGGAACATACTCGTAGTACATATAATATAAATACATACATACAGAAAAAAACCTGAAAATAGTCAATATAGTTTCAGTATCATAATATTGAGCCTATAAACACAATATCTCTGAAAAAAAACTAACTTAATCCATGACCGACCCTTTCAGATTTATTATTAGTATAGACTTGGAAGTGCTTGCAGACTTTACAAACACTGCTACAGGCAAGTAGACCCCGCTCGGTGCAATAGGTGGGATATTTTTTTCTGACTGTCTGGGTGGGTTACATATAAATAAATAAAATCTATTTATGTATGTATATTCTATTAGGTACATAATATCAGAAATCTAGCACCCGTAACACAAACACGGGGCTAGATATTACTGTGTAAACTGTCAAAAAAAAATAGGTATTTTTATTTTTAGATATTGTATCGACAAGAAATAAAAAAATATACTTGGTTGGGGTTGGTTGTTTATGCATAAGGTACACATTAACTTACTATTGATGTTAAGTTTTTCAGCGATCAGAATAGCCAAATCGGCACAAAAGCCCTCATATTGGACATCGGCGAGATCTTCCGCAGTGTCCGTGGCTATTGTCGGGCGGCTGGATGTGAAATAAGGGGGCTCTTGGATCGACACCACGGTGTAAGTCTTATTCCGGTCGTATTTTCCGGATGTGTCGATGCCATGCAACTTTTTCACAGGCCTGAATCCCTTGTCATCGTACCATGTAGCAATCTATAGTAGGACATACTTATGATAACATGTGACGTCTAACATAATTATATCAAAATAATATAACGGATTTAACTAAAATTCAAAACTTTATTTGCTACTTATCCATGTTATTGTCTTTGGCAGAGCGAGATTCCTTTAACACAGATATTAATTTTACGAGGATCTCATAAATTGTTAAACTTATTATGTAATTATAAGTTAATTAATAAAAAAAAAATTGTCTAACAGGGTTCAAGTTCAATCTTAAACTAGACGACTAACTGACAGTCAGACAGATTAGTATTACAATAGTTTATTGATAAGAACTATATTGCCATGCTATTCAATTTAAGCTTTTATCTATAACGTCCAATGTTCCTATGAAATAATATGAAAAGCAAATTACTGCTAATAGTTTTCTGCTTATACAGGTAATCAAACTCTGTAAAATAAAAAAATAAGGAATATCCCTTGAAGATAAGATCTTTATTGTTCGTAAATAGCGAATGAACTTAATATCCCGTAAGAAATGGTACTTAATTTTAAATGAAATTCGTCAAGTATATTGTGCACATTTTTTCCTGTTAGGTACACATTACACAGCAATTCGTAATAATGACAGTGCGAGCAATAATGACAACCTTGCTGGAATTTTAAATTAAACAATTTGTGCCGGGTCATGTGTTGTAGAAACAATGTTTGATGTCGCTAATTTACGTGCCATTACTGAAATAATTTATTGACAAATGACTGCTTAATATAATTTTAAATTAGGTACACACAATATTTGTGTTCAATGTTGGAGTATTGTCAAATCAAATAAATTTAGATCGTTAATTAATATATTCGATTGCACCACTACGTAATGTAGGTATATTTCCTTTCATAAACAACATAAGTACAAACAAAGAGCTGTTGTTGTTTGGAGGAGAATGCATTAAGATTTTTTTAGAAAAAAGAAAAAACTTATAATTAATACTTAACCCTAAATTTTATGGAACAAATTTTAACCTCTTACAAAATAAAAGATTGTATTATAAACGGGCAAGTTACCTAACTTTATCAAATCATAAAATAAAGAGGCTTACCTTGAACATATCACCGTCGGGAGTGTTTCGCACGACAACGAGCGAAAAGTTTTTCCTAACTCCGCCACTAGAGAATCGTATCTTGCCAGTAAGCCCTTCCACTTGGCTCTGAAGCAAACAAACAGAAATAACACTCAATTCGCATACCTCTGAAATGGCGACAAAAAAATGAATTTTATAATTTTCCGGAAATCTGGCCGACGCTGGTGCTAATTAAGCGCCACCCCGCCACACCTAATTAATCGAGCGGAAGGTTCAAAAGCCTCGGCCTGTAGGCGATGTAAAGATAGACACTGTACTTTACACCTGCCTTTTAGTTATTGTACTTAAATTATATTTGTTAAGCTACGACATTCTGGTGCCGTTAATTGTAACGATATTAGGTATGTACACCCATACATTATATTATACTACCCAACCCGCAATAAAGTTCAGTTACAATAGGCGTTTCCACAGCAAAGGAACGTGATAACAGTCCGTCGCGTTGTAGCAATAGGAATAGCAAAAATGTATCAAATTACATGGATTTTCCAACGTCGACGGCACAGTTTAATACATTTCAGGCCGCGCCGCTGTTCTGCCGAGCAGTGGAATAAAGGACACAAAAAATAATTATAAATACCTTCAGCAACAAGGTATAATTATCGGTTTAATTATCCTTATAACAAAATACAAGAAAACAGAACGGCATAACAATGTTTTGATAAAAAATGGTTAAAAATTATATTTGCGGCGCTCATTTCATATTGTTGTAATTCTCGATACAAATTAATTGAGCCCTTAATTGAACCACTAGGTGTACAACTAACCCACGTGAAAACAGAATATTATGGTAATCAAACCATGGTAATAAACCTTGAAAAACGGCTCACTACTCCCAGGTCAAGACGTGGAACGTAAAGCTTCGTTTCCATAATTTGTATAATCAACAAGCTTACCACGCGTCTTGGTTAGTAGTAAGCTGGCAAATACACAAAACGCTACTGATCGACTTTAGGTAAGTCTAACGTAACTAAAAATTATGACAGTATTTCCGAACTATCTCTCGCACACAAAATCAAAGAGCTTTATTCTTTCTGAGGATATTAGTAGAAGTGTAGATAAGGTTAGAATCAGTGCGTCAGCGGGGGATGCGGAGTTTGACGTGGGATAAGTGCTATTAGTGGCGCGCGGCCTCCCGTTCGAGGTTCCGACATAAAGCTACATGTGTCCGACGCTAGCTTGCAACTCTGTCCATTTATCTACGATTTATGTTTTCACTGGGCTCTCGCAATCCTATAAACCAAATGGAATTTCACGTTGGCCTTACACTTACTATACGTACGAATGTGATCACAGTTTTACAGTTATTAAGCTTTTAACTGGTCATATAGAATCAACCAGTATTATGTGCCGTAAGTATAAGGTACTTTTGAATATTTCAGATTATGAATAAGATGCTTCTATCACAATGTATTTTTTCATATTAGCCCATGAATAACATCGGCCTCTATAGAACCGTAGACGCTTCGCTCGCTCCAACAACTGCTGACACAAGCGTCTTCGATCAAGTGAAGTAATTTTTATTCGTTGGTTTGTCGTTACTTCCATACCCAGACTTACACAGTATTTGGAATTAATTTTGAAAGTAAACAGTCGATTACTAAGTAATTCCATCATTAATGATCATTTATTTTATTTTATTTAATAACTAGCAGCCCCCGCGAACTTCGTCTCGCCATATACAAATACAAATAACTTTATTGTAACACCAACAATATACAGGACAATACATAAGAGAAACAGATACATAACAGTGACACAATGGGCGGCCTTATCACTAACAGCAATCTCTTCCAGGCAACCATATACTTTTATACTAGGTATATACTTTTATATTATATTTTTTTATATATTTTTTTTTTGCATATACTTTTATTTGCAACTATTTCCATACTAAATTTCATCCAAATCGAATTTTCCCGCCTAAGCATATATTTTCCCGCGGAAGCATTTAATTTTCCGCGGTAAAAAGTCTCTCGCTATATACTTTTATTTGCAACTATTTCCATACTAAATTTTATCCAAATCGAATTTTCCCGCGTATGCATATATTTTCCCGCGGAAGCATGTATTTTTCCGCCTATGTTTTGTCTCATGGACTAAAGATTGTATGTGCCAAATTTAATCAAAATCGGTTGAGAGGTTTAAGCGGGAAAGCGTAACAGACAGACAAACGGACAGACAGACAGACAGACAGAGTTACTTTCGCATTTATAATATTAGTTAGGATAGTTAGGATTAGGATTATTACATTACATTGACTCCCTCCTCGTACCCCAGTGATGCCTACATGGAGCCTACATCGCATGCTGGCTAGCTGAGCGCGGTGAGCGACAACCTCGCGACTTTTTTCTAATACTTGCATTTTTAAACTCGTGATATCTTCCGAATAAAATGTCCGAATTGAATAATTCAATAAGTCATAAAAAGGTATTAAAGCCGTCTTGAATATAAAGTAACTTATTTTGATAAGGATTAATACCAAGGTACAAATGAAGAGCCTTTTCAAGAGGCGGCATATATAAATTAATTTTTTAGAATAAAAAACTGTTTACTGTGACAACTATAATATTTAGACATATGCTGTCTTGACACTTTTTGTAGATAATAATGAGTTCTGCAAAGTCGTAGTACATGATTTTGTTCTATCATCAATAGTTTTCGCAGCGCACGCGACGTAAGGAATTTTTCATGTCTTTTTTTTACACCTTATGTTACATTATTGGAGTTTTAGTAAGGATCCCTAATTTTTTTTTAAATATAATATAGCCTATGTTACTCGGGGATAATGTAGCTTTCCAAAGGTGAAAGAATTTTTGAAATCGGTCCAGTAGTTTCGGAGCCTATTCGTTACAAACAAACAAACAAACAAATCTTTCCTCTTTATAATATTATATTAGTATAGATGTGTTGTATTTATTGACTTGTCCAAGTGATCTTTAGGATTTTATGGAAATAAATGACATAAATCTTTAAATCTTTAAAATCTTTAAATCTTCATTCTTTTTTTTCAGAGCATTTAAAATCAATTACGATAATAATAATTCCTCTAATAATTTCAACTTAACATACTTTTTTCAACCGCCTTCAATAGCGTATACTTTTCTGACAGACAAACTAAAAAGAAATCAGCTTAACAAGGCAAATCTATCAACGATTTGTTGCAACAAAGATCACTGTGTCAATCTAAGTTGCAACTATGTGATGTGTGTACAAGCTTTAGCACTCACAGGCCACTTAGTTCTTTAATGTAACATCTCCAGTAGTTTACTCCACTCTGTCTATTTTCATTCGAAAAGCTTTCTATCCGTAATTTAAACAATTTTGTTTCATCTTATTAGGAGATTGAAGTAGCTTGCCTACAAGATAATACTCATTGAAAAGAATAAATGGATTACGTCTTAAAGTGGTTCTCAACAAAATGCGCTCAGCATTAACGATATTACCTATCAAACCTATCAGGCCTGAACGTGTTAGCGTGAGTCTAATAAGAACAGAAGCGTGCTTAAAATTCATCAGTGATTTGGGAAATAATGAACGAAGCCCATTAGATAATAAAATTTAATAACAATATTGTGAGAGCACGCACACGCAAGTTTCTGTCAATAAAATTTGAAGTTAATAGAATTTTGTCCCAAACGTCAGCAACTCAGTGAATTAGTACATTATGACTAAGCAAAATAAGAAGTTAAAAATGAAGTACCTGTTACGCGAAAAAAAAGAGCTTCTAAAATGTCTAAGAGGTATGCAATTTAAACCATTTTATGTGCACTATATTTAAAAGTAATTTACCCGTAAAACTAAAGATAAGAAATACTATCATCAGAAAGAAAACCAAGGCTAAAGACGCAGTAACTGAGTGTTCCGCTTTAAGTGGAAGTGGGCAGGTCATCTCCAACGCTATACCGATGACAGGTGGACCAAACAGGTACCTAAGTAACTAATTGGTAACCACCTTACAAAACGCGCAAACGACATCCAAAAGATGGCTGGAGCAACCTGGAGCAGACTCGCTAGAGACCGGGAGACTTGGAACAAAATGGAGGAGGCTTTCACCGCTATATGTGGTACTTGCACATAAGATCTAAATTTAATGTAAATATACCTAATGAAATAATTTGTGTAAGAAAAATAAAGCTATTTTATTTTATTTTATATGTGCACCATATGATATTCTGTTCGTGAAAATTGATCAGGAATCATAAGGCAATCGCACGCACGTAATTGGATGCACGGTATGGTACAGTAACGATCATTCGCACAGGCTTCTGGGAAATCTGGTACCTATAGGATCCTAAAGTAGGAAGACAAACTCAATTTGAAATAGGCCGAAAGGTGACGCTTATTGAATTTACTAGCACTGATAACTTAACCCAAATATTGGAATTAGTAAGTACCTACTGATAAGGTTTGATTTTCTACACTCACAGCTCTTTAGGAAACTGTACAGAGTAATCAAGACACACAACGATATAAGATAAATAGTTAAAAATAAAAATATATTTTTTTCAAACAGTAAACAAAATGCTTACTTACTACAAAATTAGTTATCTCTGTGTAACATTATATGTTTATATATTATATTTTAAGCATATTACGTAAATAAACCGTCAGACATCCTATTTGCCTAATTATAGGCTGTAACTCAAATTTTGCCGATACTTTAAGCGTTTCTGTTGGGGTAAGGTCTAGAATTTATTTAACTTTCCTAATTATTAATCTATATTTATGTCGTGTTGAGTGTTTTTATGAACTATAACTTTTAATCCGTTATAGACAATGTCTGAATTGATGTTCCTATGAATACAATTTAATAATTAGTTAATGTAAAAATGATTATTACTCACGAGGCGAAATTTATTTTGCTGCTTTTCCGAGAAGCCATACCAATTGGGGTTAAGTAACTTATAATAAGACAAACGGCTAAAACTTGAATAAGAAGATGCTAATTATTTCTCAATATTCATTTAAAGTCAAATTGTGTTTTTCTTATTTATATTGTTGTTAACTTGACGTGTTTCGAAAATTATGGTGTATAATCATATTTAAGAGCTAACACTCATGTCATTAATATCTTATTATTTATGAAATAGACTGACTATAATAATTATGATGTCCTAGAAGTAAAGGCAGCTTTTTGTATCAGAAAGATCTAAAACTCGTTCAGATAACTACAAAATTTGTAAAATTTTCCGGGTGCTGGATCCTATATCATTTCTGATCACGCGAGAGAATAGGACCGTATACTGTAGACTGTATTAACAAATGCAAACTGAGCATTGATTGGTTCGTTCACACCATCGAAATGCTGGACTTTGAATATGATTTGATACATATTGGTGTAATAATATATAATGAACCAGTTATACAGAGACGATGATTCTCTTGTTGCATTCACTAAACTAAACTAGCGATCTAAAATCAGAATTATAGTTTAGTGATTCGTAAAAGCTATTCTGTTGTTACGTAGAACTAAATTAAAAATCGGTCTTGACAGTACTAAACACTCAATAAATTAAGTGAGTAGTGATGAGCCTTTTCTACTGAAATGTTAACCGACTTATTACATCTGTGGTAGAGAATGCAAAAATTTGCATAGTCTGTGAATTCGGTCTCAGTAACGTCACGGGGACTTGCTCAAACTATTACATATTTTTAGCGAAAGTCGTAGTTTCATTTCACATTTTGACCTATTTCTCTTTCTAATTTTTCATTTTATTTTCATGCTGTCTTTATAGCATAAAAATTTGGTTACGTGAACAAACCGAATCAAAATACACAACAGCCACACCGAGTTTGATTTTTAGTGTTAAAAATATTTATTTATCTAAAAAATAAATATGGAACCTACCACAACACGTAAACGGGCTAACAAACGCCAGCAAGAATTAATGATTGGGCGGCTACACCATAATTTGGAGATGGCAAGAGGTAACATCCTGTTTTGTAATTTTATTGTTTGATTTTTACTTGTAAACAGACAGCTAAGTGTTTTGTCTTACTAAAACTATACCTAACCGTTTTAGGCAATCAAGCAGATGCAGCAGTTATCGCATTTTAGGTAGCTCTGTCCAACGATCTCAACAATGAATGTTTGTTTATTTTATAGGTTTGGAATGTGTTGGTGGCGAAAGTAAAAACCAAAGCTCGTAAACTAAGATCATCAATGAGTGCCACAGGCGGTGGACCAGCCGCAGGCGCAGATCTCTCAGATTTGGATACAAAGATTTTGGAAATTATTGGATCTGCATCTGTCTGGGGTTTCAGTGACCTTGAAGTGGTAAGTAATCATGTTATGTTATCTTAGAAAAAGATATTTGTCAGATTAAAACAAACCAATGGTGTCAATAAGTTTGGCTGAGGAGTGAATATAATATAATATTTAATCATGTTATCATATCATTATCAGAAACTAATGAGTTTTACAGTTTAACTCCGATTTCAGAGATGTATTGGGATATTTTGATGTACAAGCTATTACTACGTACAATTTTATTACAATTTTTGACTTTTTTAGGGAATCCAGCCTGCCAGTCAGTCCACCTTCGCCAGACCCACAAACGGAGAGCATGCCGTCATTCATTTCATGCAAAGTCCCGAACATCACACAAGGAGCGGAAGAGACTGTGAGGTCGACTCGCCGATTTACCAGGCGCAGACTACTACGGCGATTTTTACGCATTATCAGAAAAACGCAAAGAATAAATATAAATTTAAATACAAACTTTGATGTGTTTTGGTATGTGACCCTCCAATAGTCTGGGATCATTTAATTTATTAATTAAAATTATGGCACCAGAATTGGGGAGCCTAAATAGCTTCCGAAATTTTTCTTCCGACAATTCAAACGGATTAGATAAATCTCTCAGCTATTCTAACCTTTTTCTTTCTTGGTATTTCCTAAAATATTTGAATTGTTAGGTTATATCAAGTTTTATGTTTAATAAAGGCTCACGATCTTTTAAAAGAAATAACTTTCCAAAAAATCAATAATCGCTGCTACTACATATTCCTCCATTATCAAGCTAATTATTAAGTGTTATATTGTTGCTTGTTATAATAGTACATGTTGTGGCTATTTATAAGTGTAGGTGCACTTGTCACAAAAATATTGTATAATAGTTTTAAGAAATGTAAATAAGAAATGTGTAATCTATGTAAGTAGCCCTCAATAAATAAATAAATCACCTATATTTTTCTCAACAAAGTTATTAGACAAATTATAATCGTCACCTTTTAGATGGCCACTAATTTTAGTCAAATAACTCTAATTTTAGGTCTAATTTGACATAAAAAATGTACAACAGAATAGCAAAACACAACTAAAATGTAATTTGAGTAACTTAGAGCTGTCAAACTATAGTTAGTCCTTTTTAGTTTAATCCATCATTGCTAGAATAGGAAAAGACGTTTGACAGGCACTCAACCTAATTTTAAGTTAGTTTAATCTAGTTAGCGACATCAGAATCGACACCATTGGCTTATAATTAAACTGAATAAAGCATCTTGAGAGGCTGTTTCATATCTAGTATACGCTTTACATGTTTATAAACTCCTCCTCTCTCTCCGATGTACTCGCAGGAGACTGGACGGTACTTCGCAAAGCTTGCCTAGAGTAGGTATTCTGAATTGTTATAATATATTATTTTTTGTTTTATTTAATTTAATTTTGCAATTATTGTAATTTTTAGAATAATTTATATAGTATAATTTGATGTTTTTTTTTATAATTTAATGTGCAATGTATTTGAAATGTTAATAATTAATAATATAATAGGATAATTAAATGCCGTGCAAATTATTGTAAATAAATAAATAAATAAAAATTATATTTGTGAGAACTTGTATTGACTTTTAAATTCATTCCATTTACGTGAAGAGCATCGACCATAGACCAATGATGAAATATTTTTGAGTGTAACTTGAAACTTTTAAATTACAAGCATAACATTGAACTCTTGCATGCCAATTAATGCAGAATATTTTTTTTAATATAACTGGTATTAAGGCAATAAATTAGAAGAACAGGATTCATATAAGATTTTCGCACTTAGACTTTCACTAACAGTGTTTGTCCTAGTTATAGGAAATACAACGCACAGCCATAACCACTAGTTGTATCTAGTCTTGAAACTTTCAGCATTCATAAGTCTTAAAAGACAAAGAAAGACACATTTCACAAAGAAAGAAGGACAAAGTTTTGTCATAACTTCTGAACCATAAGGAACTGTTCTAAAAAATTAATTATGTTGTAATAAACATTATTCCCGCGGGAAAACTCTTTCTTAAAAGTTTTTTATATTGTAAAATTTAATCAAACCTAGAAGAATCACTAAGGTCCGAAAAAGGTATGAGGGTTTTTGACAAATTTAAAGAATCTTGTTATTTATAAAATTCATAATAACAAGAAAAACAAACAAATATAACCTTAAAATCGCTCCACGTCCCTATTCACATAACTATCCGTCAATAACTAAAGGCACAAAGTGCACGAAGGTAGGTTTACGACACGATAATAAGATTTCCTCATCCAACTTTACACTCAAAGAAATACGACTTGCATTCAGATTCTTTGCCTGTTAATGCGGAAAAGCAAACGATATTTATATCTTCATAACAAGTTTCTTTAGATTTGCTGTAAGAACTGGAACACAGATGAAAATGGCAAATAAAATTCAACGACGACAGGCTGAATTGGAACGAAGACTGATATGCTCCGTATTCAAGATCTTTTGTTATACCATACGTAAACAGTGATTTAACAATTTGTGTTACATATCTAGAACAGTTGCGAAGTCTAAGGCTGCTCCGAATTCTCGCGAGAACTTGACACTCAACATTCACGTTTTCACGAGAATGTGGAGCGGGATTTACTGATATTTGAGCTGTACAATTCACGTTTATATTTCAAACATGTCACATGGTAAATATATTTTACGTACAAAAGCAAATTTAGAATACAATAGGATTTGTGACTTTGAAATAATAACCTAAAAACAAATTAACAATGGCCGAAACCTATATCATATTAAGCACGCCCCATACTCAAATTTTATTATAAATTAAGTTTATTAGTCCATTGTATTTACATATCAGAATATCGTTTTTAAATAGTTTTATACCCGGAACAAGAGTTGAAATAAAGTTGGACCCTGAAGACAATTGCTACGCTGTTCAGTGCTTACAAAGTTTACGAACTTCATTAATTATTTTGACAAGTTTGTACAAAACTCTTTGCGCAGGAGTCTAACTCGAGAGGGTTAACACCTCGTGTTTTCTTGACAGAATTAGTAGTTCATATAATGTTATGTCAGTCCACCACGGATTCAAAGAATATTTTGCTGGTGATTTTTTTTTTCAGGAACAACGAGACGTGACTATATTAACGATGAGCTCTCTGTTCACTAACAAAATAGCATTTAATGTTTCTTGATTTTAAGTTCTTAAACTTAATCAGATCTTTTTCTTATAAGGCTAAATTTACCAAAGAAAATCGAAAATTTCTTCAACCCAAGTCCTGTTAATGAGCACTTAAGAACGTAGGTACATTAAGCCAAGAAAGTGGTCTACCAGTTTTGACAAATGTTTCTGCGAAATGTAATGATCGCTAAGATTGAAAAGAAGCAATATGTACTCGCTGACATTATCTTATTGCGAGGAAAATGGACCTCGTGGTTTCATGACGTAGGTACAAACGAATCACTACCGTAGGGTGGTAGACTAACTACATTTTTGGCTAGCTGTTCCAACTAGTTTTTTAGGACCCCGCCCCGCCGTTTCTCGAAGATTTATTTCGCGAAAATTATATATAAAAATTCATACCCGTTTGATGAACGCAGCAATCTCGTCTCCGTACTTGAGCGGGGTAGCCTCCTGGGTGTCGCAGCTGAGGAAGCGGTAGTGCTGGTTGGTCTTGTTCATGAGGTTCTCGATGATGTGCGGCTTGTACTTCAGGAGGCGTTGGAACGACTCGAGGACCGTGTGCGCGGCGTCATACATCAAAGCGCCTTTCGCCTATCAATTAAACTCCTTTTAAATTTGTCTAAGTCAATAAGTATCTACTTTATTATGTATTATCATCATCATTATTTCACCCATCGGACGTCCACTGCTGGATATAGGCATCTCTTGATTTCCAGCTGTCACGGTCGGATGCAGCTAGTATCCACCACCAGAAGCAGATTTGACAATGACAAGGTCATCTGTCCATCTTGTTGGTAGACGTCCGACGCTGCGTTTTCCGATCCGTGGTTTATTTAAAACAACAATTTTATGAATATGAACATACAAAAGCATTACCAATAAAACTTAATGATATTTACAGTTCATATAATTTCTCCCGATGTTTTAGTAATTCCGGTATTACCTACCGTGGAATCACACTGAATTGAGACCGTATCGAAAAACCTCAAATTCAATTAAGAGTTAGTTAAAATTGGAACAGATTCAAAGTAATTATTAGTTTCACTTTGATATTAATTGGATGAGCTATTTCCAATAGTTCATTATTATATTTTGGTAACGAATAATTTAATATAGGCACCATGAAATAAATTAAATCAATACGGAGTTAAACCTTTGTACAGCCTGTCTCTGGTACTTTTCTTAAACTTCAAGAGAGGAATGTCGTTCTTGATCTCTCTTGATCTGGTCGTTTAATGGGTAACTTGTTGGGGAGACGGTTTTATTGATTGAACTCACAATCTCTGAATACCTGATGTTAAGAACTTTCAACGGTTTATAACTTTATTTAGGTAAGTTATTGGTTTATATTTTTTCCAATGATCTTGTGAAATTAGCCTGTACGATTGTTCGTCAATGGAAAAATTAATTTAAGGTACCTATAAATCTAAAGCTTTTGGTTTTCATATAAAACACTATTCTTTATAATCATATTCTTCCTTGTTATAAAAATAAGGATATAAATCATTTATTTTTATATTTCTGATAATTAAATACAAAATTAAAACTTACGGCGATGTTTTCCAATTTCCAGATGTTCAAAAAGTCCTTGACGTACTTTCTGGAAGTATCCACCACTCGGAAGCCGGTCATGTTGATCGTGCCGTATTCGCGAATGTCCCGGTCCCAGCGGTCATCGAACACCTGTGTCAAAATATCGTGGATAGTCACCAGAATATAAAATAATAATATAGCATGTAACAACGACCAAAGAAAATGCCATGAAAATGGATTAGTTGGTCTCATAATAACTGAGGCGTGTCGGGCTAAAGTCCGTCTGCAACGTAGAAGGTTGCTGCTGGTTTGATTCCCGGCCCGAGACAAATGTTTGTAATAGATGGTCTGCAGATACTTGTTATCATGTGTTTGTGTATTTCTATGTTATGTTTACCTATGCCTAAAAACTGTATGCAAAAAAAAGTAATCACTTAATTTTAATCGTACGCACGTTGAAAATTATCTAACAGTAAGAAATTGTAATGTGCAAAACTGAACAGGTCTATGCTTTCTATCGTAAGTCAGATAAAGGCGGCCCCAAGAATTTCATAAAACATACAACGTACTGACCAGTCCGCTAAACAAGTAGTGATAGTTCCTGCGGCCAAGAGTCACATCGCGCACATGGGTCATCAGGGTGTCCTTAGCGAGCGTGGTCGTGCAGTCCAGAATGACGTATTTGTTGCTCCAACGATCCGCCTTCTCCAACTGCCTCAAGTAGCCGATCACATCCTTGGCGTTGTTGATTCTCTTCACGTTTGCGATCCGAAAGAATGGTTTCTTGCCTGGCACGAGGCTTTTGAATAGCTGTTGGAGTCGAAGCATACCTGATGGACAAAATATATTAAAGACAACAAAGTTTTAAGTAAGTAGTTCACAAATCAGATTTATATTAATTTACAACTAAACTTGTAACAGTAGTAATATTGTAGTCTTGTAATATTTGCTACCACGTTCGCAAGCGCATGCGCTTATGCTTTATGGTACTCATGAGTAACCCAATAAATTTCCGGCTCTTACCTATTTTTTGTTTGTTAATGTATGAAAATAGTCATTAGATCTGTTTTAACGTGCTTATTTTTAAATTTACGAATCAACACTAGCTTTATGAGACTCGGAGCTGAACGACAAACCGGATATCGCATTTTGAATTTAGTGCTTTAGATTAAATAAATGTGTAATTTTTGTAATAATAAATAACAACGATCACACCCCCTGAATACATTAAATATATTATCCGTCATAAAACTAAAGCCAACGGCATTTCATCAAATCTAAAAGCCCCCACAAACAAAATGTGAACCAGAAATCACAAAGATATCATCAATAGAAGACACGACAAATACGTCATTCATCATATTCTAGCCCCGCAACTGCCGATTCCAGCTTTGTTATAACGTTAGTGTAATATCCGCGAAAAGATTGAAGCGGTGACGGTGACGAGGTGCCAGAAAGAAGAGGGTCGCGGGTAATGAAGGCGTTATCGTATAGGATTTGTCGGCTCCGGCGTGTCCCTAAAGACTTGATGATGGCCCTCCCTCATTGCTATTTCATACCACGTCACATCTCCATTTTTTATTTTCAAATGTCGCGATTTTTTTCTTCTTATCCGTTTATTTCTTGCGTGGAACATTTCAGTTTAATATTTTAATAATATTTTTTTAACATCCTTTATGATATTGATTAGAAGTCATGTAAAGAATTGTATTTGGGTTTATAAAATAAATAAATAAAATAAATAAATAAATATTACTAGACAATTTTACACAGCGACATCTAGCCCCGTGGTAAGCTCGAAGCTTGTGTTACGGGTATTATTGTTAGCAAAACCTATTAAGTAAGCATGATTGATGTCATGATAGGCCGGGATCCGTAGTACATGGAAATCAAGTGATAACTAACAAGCTAATTTTTGGTGAGTAGCTTCGTTTCGAGTCTCATCGATTTTTTGTTGTATACTTAATTAATATTTATAAAATCTAACGGACATATTGTCCTACAAATTTCGTGGTCCGTTATCCCGGTTTTACATCCTTGAATTTTTTAATCCTTGATATCTCTGTTAGCTACCACAATCGAGAGTTGGGTATAGGATATCTTTGGACGTCTCATCGAAACGAAGCTACTCACCAAAAATTAGCTTGTTAGTAATCACTTGATTTCCATGTACTACGGATCCCTGACTATGATTAAAACACGTGCTCTAAAGGTGAAGGTAAACATATTGAGAAAACTGGCATGATCTAAGAACATCAACCTGCACTTGGCCAGCTTGGCAATTTAGGCCTAATGTCTCTGGTTATGAGAAAAGTCCCTGTTTCCCAGCAGGGGAAAAGCTTATAGGTGTAATTATCTGAAGCATGATTGTAGGTTAAAGTCATCATTTACTCGTACTTAGGATACAAATATTTAATCAGAAAATTGACAAATTATTACTTTGGTTCCAAGCACAATAGATTAGGTGGACTCTAATATTTATCTAGGATGGCTTTTAGATAAACCCAGGAATGAACGAAATAGAGATTCTTTATGTTAAGAACTAGATGTGGAAAGTTTGGGTCAGTTGAGTCCAAGCAAAAGCTCAACTAAGTTCCAGAATGTATTTTTGCTGCATCTGGAGAATCGGAATTGAAAAGTTTTTCTTTATCTATAAAACTATGCTGGTTCCTCTTTTCTCTTGATTTCAAGAAAATTAAGTTTATTAACGTTACATGGATAAACAAAGACAAGCACAATTGGCAATGGTTAAAGTAGAGATTTTGTTTGATTTTTTGCTTTATAAAATGTTATATTATGAATTCATATTAATTTATTTGAAACCCATGCCCCATGTTGAGCATGTACTTTTGTTTGTAAAATGAATAATTTTATAACTTTATGACACCCAGCATTCAATGATACCAATTTATAAAATATGCTGAAAAGCAAATTCATTACTTAATTGTAACTCATAAAAGTAAATATTTAACTAAAACTATAATAAAATAATTACAAGTATTTACATTACTCATGAAACATTTTTTTTTTAATTGGGCTAAGTTCAAATTTAGATAAACGTTATTAATAGCCCAGTCAATTTAAACATTTCAAGTTACATAAAGTCCCAACAAGCTGGATTTCTGTGAAATTGTTCAAATCATAATTATAAACAATGTCTAAAAGATCCCCATCATTCCACGTTAAGGAAAAAGTTTTATTCAAGGTTAAATGTCAAAAAATTTAGTTTTTCGCAATTTTCAGCAAAACGGTAAGTTTTATCATAAAAGTACCTAGGACAAAATTGTAGATCATGAAATTATCTATCAAAATGTATCAACACTTTTTTCTTACAAGCCACCGTTTCTGAGATATAACGGTTCAAAAAGTTATAAAAATTGTTTACAAAATGAAATAAAATGTTCAAAAAGTTATTAAATTGCGTCAATAGCGATGTATCGCATGATACTTTGTCGGAACGAAACGAATCCTCCGTTGTTTGTGATTCAATATTAGAGCACGACCGGCCTTGACAATTTTTTTTTATTTTTTTTATTTAATTACAAGAAAAAGGCTTTGTCGCTGAGCGACCACATCGTCTTATCGGGAACTTGACAATTTGTGCATGCCAACTTTTATAACTTTTTGAACCGTTATATCTCAGAAACGGTGGCTTGTAAGAAAAAAGTGTTGATACATTTTGATAGATAATTTCATGATCTACAATTTTGTCCTAGGTACTTTTATGATAAAACTTACCGTTTTGCTGAAAATCGCGAAAAACAAAATTTTTTGACATTTAACCTTGAATAAAACTTTTTCCTTAACGTGGAATGATGGGGATCTTTTAGACATTGTTTATAATTATGATTTGAACAATTTCACAGAAATCCAGCTTGTTGGGACTTTATGTAACTTCACCCTCATTTTTATGTATAAATTGACTGGACTATAACACGCAATAATATGATACATTACTTCGAAAAAGTTCAATATATCTCGGGTAAAGCTTAGGGGGCGAAGAGCGGAAAGTTTATTATCTATAATCTTCATGAAATTGCAATTCGATGATCAGGAGCTCAAATATTAATTTAATGCTAGGAGACTTAAGTGCCTTCTCGGCATCCGGCTGGGTGAAAAGTCTAAGTCGTTAGGCTGACCAGCGGACTGTGACTGCGATCGCCCAACTTCGCTAACGCTGAATGAAACTGCAGACAATAAGCTTTAGCGTATCCGCCTTTGGCCTTTGTAAAGTTATGATTTGTTTCGCATGAAATCATATTGAGATATGTAGATATTCTAATGTGTTTGTTTCCATCGGAAATGAGCTATCATACAATGTCCAAATTTCAGTTTATTAACATGAATGCTTTAGTTAATTTTTATAAAGCACTGCTTCTGAAAAGCTTTCAACCATTTCAACGACCACTCAATAGAGGTGCAGTAATAAATATGCTATTGAGCAAATTCAATTACTTACTCCTAAAGATCTGTAGTTACATAACAAACAAACAAAATGTCTGGTATAAAATAGCAACTTGTATACAATATGTATCTGAAATTACATTGTACTTTACAGAACACCATTAAATACTGCGTAATATTAAATCCAATGAAGAGATATTCCGTATTTTAAGGCTGTTGGAATCTTACTGTTGTAAGTAAGAAAGAAAGTTATTGCAAAGAAAATTATCCACAAGCAGACTGCAAGGATGTCGAGCCAGGCGGAATTCCGGGGCTGTAGAACGATGAACGTGATTTCTCTCCCGACATGATTACGACTTTTCTTATATTGTGAGAGATGAATGAAGCCGGCGGCGGCCAAGAAGTCAATAGCTTTGGTTCGTGACTCTATCGCGAAGGGTACATCTAACTTCATTCAGAAGCGCTTGCTACTTATCTATATATATAAAAGAAAGTCGTGTTAGTGCCTGAACTTATAACTCGAGAACGGCTGAACGGATTTGCCTGAAAGTTGGCAGGGGGGTAGTTTAGAGCCAGGAGAAGGACATAGGGTACTTTTTACTTTTTTTTTTTTTTTTTCAAATCTAATATAATGCGGGCGAAGCCGCGGGCGGAAAGCTAGTTGAGTATAAAATGACACAGGTATTTAGTAAAACCGAGTTTGTTGGTGTTATTGTAATAATTAAATTTAAAATGTGACCCAAAGTCTAAAAAATATAAACAACCAACTGTATAATTGATCTAATCATATTTCATGCATAACATCCCTAAGTAAATGATGTGTAAAGGGTACGGTTAATTTATTTATTAATTGAAAATAGAGATTGGATTTTATCTAACTATTAACACTTAATAGTTAGATGATACATATAGTTAGTGAAATTATGGGGCAAATCCAATATTAGATTGGACAGAGCGAAAAGTAAATATTGAGGGATCAGTATCAGTAGCTGTCGTAATTTGTAATCGTAGTAAAGCTAGCGAGCTACCATCGACCCGGTTTCACACTTCGCTGCGAAATTAAATCGTGTGGGATAACTAACTTCTGCCGCTATAATGTAAAAGCAATAAAATTCATTATGGTTTCGAAAGGAATTCCGTTTACCGCGCTGGCTGGAAAATCCGGGAATTTTATACATTAAACTCCCTGAATAAATTGAAAGGCGATAGCACAATCCTATCGACCATCCTATTATCCATACAGACTTACCTTGCATGATCGATATTCACATCTAGGTATCTATTAAAAAAAATATATTCTTTCCGCCCCGCGGCTTCGCTCGCATTATTTATGATGTGTTTTTCCCGCTGTAAATGTTTGCGATTTTAAGCTATCTCTACACACAATTTCAGCCACATAAATTCAGCCATTTTGGAGTTATAAATAGTATAACTTACACGGCTTTCTTAAATAATTTTCTGTTTTTTTTTCTGATATATCTAAAAATAGTCATAGAATAGTAAGTTTACTATTCTATGACTATTTTTTCAACGTCAAAAAAAGGTAGTTGGAAGACATTTGCCTTTTTTCCCTAAAGCAGAACCCACGACCCCACACCGCAGTGCTCTAGATTTATTTGCACGCAAACATTTTCACTCTAGAACAGGAATTTTGACGTTACAGGAAAACATCCTAGGGCATCCTAATTGACCCCTGATGTATGAAGTCTTCTATGGATTAACTGATTTTACACCTAATTTACGTAGTGATTTAGGGCCTTATCTCTCTCGTCAAGAGAGAAGTCCCTGTGTCACAGCAGTGGGAACGTAAATACTTACGTACTTACGTTCCCACTGCTTTTTACGGCGCCTTCGCCATACGGCGATGATGATGATGCAAAAGTATAAATTTGATTTAAAGCTTTGGCCCATATTGCAATGTCAAACTGCACTACACATTTCCATAAAGCAAGGGCTTACAGTGGCTGACATTGTACCTACACGTAATATGTCATTATGTAAAAACCTTTGTTAGAATTAGTAAGTCAGAACTGTAATTGTTTGACTTTGTATATAAATGGTCAACCATAACGAATTATAGTATATTACAAAGAGACACTTGAAGCAATTTACAAACCACGTTTACAACCTTAACTGTCGTGTGAAGTTCCTAAATTACATTTAAGTGGTTTCTCCGTACGTACCTTTGGGTGGGGATTGCCTTTAGATAATTTTATAGTCACAACGTGGACAATTAAATTTCAGACATCCGAATTCAGCATAAATACGGTATGGTAGTTAATTTCCTCAGGACCAAAGCACGAAACTGGCTAAGAAAATATGAGCAACTCGTGCCATCGCTATATACTAGGCAAAAGTTTATTTCACGTAAGAGCCGAAATTGTAGCAGACATCGTGATTACAAAGGCGTTTATATCCTCCAGAGTCGAAACGCTAGCTTGTTTTATTCTGTGGAAATCCTTCCTATTCTGTAGCGTCATTACGCTAGGATCAGGTCGCTATTGTTGCCCGTATCGAGTTAGACGATTAGGGTGCTTGAATAACAGACCGCGACATTCACCATCCATAGCTACCGCGTGCTGATGTAGACTTTCAACATCATCACCGCATGCTTGCGGTCGGAATCATCCAAATTTGATGTAGGGACAAAAGGTTGAACAAAAAACGAATCCACTTTTTATTTAAGAACTTTTTGATCCTTGCTTTACGAAACTAGGTGAGTTTGTAATTTTTATTTAAGAACTTTATGATCTTTGCTTTACGAAACTAGGCGAGTTTGTGATTTTTCTGCAAAATATCATAATTTGTTTATTTTTTAGGGTATAGAAGAAAATATGTTTTTGAAAGATGTCTGTCATGACCTCGGATTTTATGGAAATAATGTTTATATTAGTGTAGTGTATCATGACATTGTAGTTTATTCTTATTAACAATAGTTTAAAAAATAGCTTTAAACAAAACCTAGGCTTTACGTAGGTCTCAAGGTCTCTTTCTTGATGAAATGGTAATACTTATGTATTTACTTTCCAAGATATACAAACAAATAATTTTTTCGCCAAATAATATAATACACAAACACTTAAGACGCATTTTCTGGGAATGAGATAATGCATTTTATGAGATTTTTATGAGATATTTTGGAAATAACATTTTATTAGAGAGGTATTTCACATAAAAAAATAAATATAGTAATGTTACTGAAATACACTAGATAATTAATTTGAGCGTGATCGTTACTGGACAGATTATAATTAATTGGCCTTATTTTATATTATGTGTAGTAAATAAAAAAATAATAAACTTACAAAATAACATTATAAATACCAGTACATTATCATTATTATGTACCAAACATACCTCGAAACAAAACAATGATATCTTATTAAATAACAAGGAAAATTCCAGCCACGTCAGCGTCATAATTAATTGGCCTTATTTAATACCTGTGAGTAGGTAAATATTAAACTTACAAAAAATCATAATAAATACCATATTATGTACCTAACAGACCCCGAAACAAAACAATGATATCTTATTAACTAACAAGGAAAATTCCGCAAAAGTTCTGGTATCCTAAATTAGCTTATTTCAACTCCATGAAAATACTGAGCATTTTCCACGAAACAAGAACAGCCACGAAGTAGCTCGTATTACATGGGGAGAAAAGATTTAAAGAGCACACGATAAATAGGCGAGGAGCCGCAGGGACGTTATTACCTCACTGGAGCATTGTTGTGCGAAGCCTGCTTTGCATTCCGCCACTGATCACTGAATAGGTAATCATACCTTTAAAATAACAAATGGAAACATCAGCAGCGCGGTGCTGGAGACGGCGTTTTTAATCATTAAGCTTATAAGTAGCAAAAACCGCCCTTGAAAAGGTTTTGTGATGGTGTGACTAAATTTCGTCGTTAGTTTGATAATGTTTAAAGTTATAGGGTACCTATCCATCATTTGGTAATATCGAATAATTACAATTGTCACTCAAATCCCTTTATTATATTTATTTGTTCGGAATTGTATTTCATTTATGTGGTGGATGAATATTTATTATCAATTTAGTAATTAAAATTTATAAACGAACACAAAATAGGATTCATGGTGTTAAACTCTATTTCAAATGCTATCACACAATGTTGATTAAGGTACGTTTGGTTCTACTTATTATTTAAAATTTGTCGTAAAAATCGGACGTAGCATTACGCTCAGCTCATAGTAAATTTAATTAATTAGTTCTTTCAGGTACGGTTCCATTAGTGTGTTTCGATGTATACTTAGTACTTATAATGGACATCTCAAGATACACACTGTTAAATTTACTACATTTCTAGTAGTAGGTACGAGTAGTCGAGTCATGCGGAGATATTTCACTGTTCTAGGCAATCACTATAATATATGTTGAGCTGAAAGATTCAGAGTTACGTATGAGATTTGAGAACGAGCTTACATAGGCTTATGCCACTGCGTTTTGAAGATGCCTTGCTATTATTTCCGCGGTCAGCGCAAATTATGTGTTTGTGTATGTGTCACATGCGTTGCATTGCATCGAACCGTCAAACATCTTCTTTAGCAACTATTCCAGAATATGTTTTGCCATAGTATTTTTTATCTTTGTAGTCGTTGCTGGATATTGACGATTATCGGCCTCTTCATACGTAAAAGCTATGTTGCTATGTACATTTAAACTATACCAAAAAGATAGCGTATAACGAAGTTTTCAATGTATGATCAGCAAATTTTATATAAATGTTCAATGTTTTGTTAACTTTCCTATTCACTAACCCAGACATAAACCAGTAATTTATTTTCATACTACCTTGTTAGAAGGTACCTACAATTTATTAGTTTGTAAAATTGCGACTAAATTGGCTCTAGAAGTGTATTGACCGGTTTTCTCCTCTGGATGCGGCTGATTTTGGCGCGAGAATGGATTTGGTCTTAGGCAATGTTTATCCATCCCATAAAGTGCCAGGCAATACCGCGTCTATTAGCATGAGTTTTTAATTGTAGACGAATAAATCATCTTCATACATGCATAATAACATAAAACTTTTAGGTTATGGCTGGCTAAGTGATTATGTAAAGGTTGCCTGGAAGAGATCGCTCTTTAGCGATAAGGCCGCCCATTGTACTTGTTTCTTTTGTTGTATTTTTTATTTTGTTTGTTTGTTTTGGTGTGCAATAAAGTGTTTTGTATTGTATGTACGGCACAAACACATTCAACGTATAACCTCTCAATGGAATAGTTCTATGCCATAATGAAATTCAAATCCCATCTTGGGATGTAAAATTAAAAAATGCAAACGACTGATATCCAGCTGAGGCGATGTAATCGACACGGATAACGACGGCGTCTGTGCCCGATGATCGAGCAAATGCGTACCGTGCGAATATAAAATGCTGAGAAATTTAAATCCGCCAATTCTTTTTATAAAAAAATTAAACGACGGAAAAAGAGAGTTTTATGTTCATGGATGTGTGTATATGTGTGTCAGGCAGTCAGCCTTATACTAAAGAACAAAAAGCAAAACCGATGTTTTTTATTAACATTATATTATTATATCAATGCTGGGCAAATGTCTCTTTTCAATGCAGTTATTAGACTGTTTTTTTTTAGTTTATCGTATCTATAGATTATGGACACTGAAAAAAGGTAAGAAAATGTACAATTCTAAATTAGCTGTAGGTAACTAGTTTAGGAAGAATTAAAAAAATGCAAACATATAGATAAACCGGAGCCCTATCTAGGGCGTCAACCAAACGCAAACAAATATATATTGAAGTTAATTCAGCCTTTATGTGAAGGGAAAAAAATCGTACAAAACAGAAAGGTGGTACAGTTTTACCAATAAAGGCGGAGAAATATATTAAGAAATGCAATACAAGTTAGAAACACAGTTTACATTTGCGACCGCCCCCCTCCCCCGTGACTACAGGGAATTTATATAAAAAATAAGTGTATTATCTTGGCGTAATGTGCTCTGTTCAGGATTAAAACTTTCCATTATGCTCGCAAACAGCCAATTTCCTTAACTTATCTTTAAGTAAAAGTTTCATTTAATATTTTCCTTTGAATATAAATCGAATATAATCAGAGTTCGTTAATAAAAATTAATGCATTACAAGTAATTTTGACGGTAAAAAAATAATTAATATATTTATATCATCTATATTCTATCTAAATACAAATAGAATGAATAGTTTCAACTTAAAAACCCAATATAAAAATTCCGAGTTAAAATACATTTACGTCCGAACAGTGATTTCATATGCCATTTTTAATTGAATCGAACGACACCGTTATTGTAAAGCAAAAAGTACAATAGACTCATTCTAACATGTAATTGGCCAATTTTAGATTGAAAGCTATTAAAAGACCAATTTAATTTATTGTTTTTTATATTCATCTGATACAGTTGATACGGAATCCCAAAAAAATGACAATTACGTCAACAGAAAAGAAATGGTCATTTATTATTTGAACATGAAACTTATAGAATGGTAATTCAAGTTTGACTATATTGAAGGTATGATGCACGAACTTACGAGGGCCCTGAATTCCCACGAGTTATTCGGATTCTGTTCTAAGATGCTCGCGTGCTATTCAAATTAGTGTCTCATACTACTCCACTTTGATGTAGCAGACAGACCGAGGGAGGTATTTAGGTATTGAAACAATGTACTCATATAAAACTTCAACATATAGGTACTCTCTGCTAATGCTTGTTTTCTTCTGTTTATGTAACAAACAATGTTTTCATTCAATTTTAAACGAAGTTTTTATAAGGAATTAGGGTTTCGTTTTCACTGAGCGTGGTTTTTAAAGATCTTCAATTAAAAAAATGTAATAAGCATAAAAGCAAATATTTTTTGATATACATGGACTTGTTTTGTACTGAAAATCGTTAAGCGTATTCATTTTTCATTCAGTTTTATAAGTATTATTCAATTTATTAAAGAAGTGGCTCCATATAAAGGTAAAATAAATTCGACGTGTTGGTTCATAATTTGTAAAAATGGAATGTTATTCTCTTAGTTCTCTGAAACATACATTTGCTGTTACACTTTTCACATACGTCAGTTTTTTTGTTGTTTTGGTAAAACAGCTTTTGTTTTGATATTTAAATAAGTAACAGTCAAGTAACAGAGTTCTTTCTTACATAAATTAAAAAGTTTTTGATGCGCTTATATAATAATGTTTCAGATTTTTAGCATCTGCATCATATCCGGCGAGTGCAGCTCGAGACAGACTGGAACGACTTCCGGCGCAGTTTTATCATTCTGCGTCAGAAAATTCTTTGTACTCTCCGAACTTTATATGAGCCAATTTGAAGAACCAAAGAACCTCAATGCCTAACGTTATAGTTGTAATAGTATAGAATAGTTTTGTGTGGAAAAGTTTGTGTTGTAATATTTTATGGTACTGTCTGAAAAATAAATGACTATTTTTTTGCTGTCTGTTTATACAGTCATGACGATATAATTCCGTATGTATTTACCTTCTGAAATTTTAGAGCCAATATTTGGTTTAAAATAAAGAAAAATTTAAATTTCAATCGAGTTCCATTGCATAGATATGCTTACAAAAAGGCGTAAAAGTCGTAATACATTGTATATTTGCGACATAGCCACGTTCGTCTCAACCACATTTTATATGTAAATGAGCTTTTCCGTTTGCAAAGTGCTTCTTTCTCTAGTGATCTTGTGACAAAATGAATATTTCGCGCATCGACTCGGTTTCTCAAAGGAGTAGTGAAGTCTGAAGTATAGCTAAAAAGTGCAGTTTTATCGGATTTTTATAATGAAATTCTTTGGAAAAACTTTCATGCTACTCAACTTACCCGTGGTGTTACCGTTGTTTACCGAGGTAAGATTATTTAATTTTACGACGGTAAAAATTAGACTGTTTTGTATTGTAAAAGATATTGTATTAATGGCTTTCATGTTGTATTAATCGATAGGTTTTTTTTAAATTGAATGCAGCACGTCCACTTCAGCTGTATTTACTTATTCAAGGAACGAATGTTGTATTTATAGTTGTAGGTACTTGAGAAGATACATTTTTAAGGTATTTTATTATTTATGGAGCAACATGAACAGTTCAGTCAGTTTAACAAAGTGACTGCTTTTTAATGCTTAAATATTGTACTTGTAATATAAATTCACCCTTATCTATTACTTTTTTGTTGTTTGTAGTCTTCATTACATTCATGCTGTAGGTACGTGCCTGTTGGTGAACATATTTATTTATTAGTTTTATTTAGTTTATCCTAAGTATAACTTGCAAATGTAAAATTTATGTTCACTGTTGGCTTGTCTTTAAATAAATAAACATCAACTTGCAAGAACTTATAAAGAACAAAAGCGTTTTTAATGAATTATGATTTTTTTTTAATTTATTTATAGCATCAGTAGATATATTTTTTTCAATACCCGTATATTAATTGACCTACATAAATAAACAACACAAACATTTCACGCCAACCTAACCCGCATTAAGAAGTTATTTAAAATTAAGATGTTTTGTCAGGACAAATACTTGAGTACATCTTTGTAGCTATTTATATTGTAAAGAACTTGAATTTTTTCGTCCTCTAAATTAACATTCTGGACGCGGAACTTTAAAAATGTCCTCTTTCGTTTAGAAATGAAGGCGTAACAACATTTTACCCGTTTTGATACCTTCGTCTTTGCAGTTAGGAATAATAATGAGGAAACAATTTTTATTTAACCTGAAGTTACACTAATGGATGTAAAAAAGTTAAACGAGATGAAATGTGCTCTTCTTTTAGTTCGTATTAATGAGATTCATTTTACTAAGCGAATTAATATTTTATTGGTATTTTACTCAAAGTCGTATATCATTATAGAAATATTATATAAAGTACATTTTGATTCAAACTTCGTAAGAAAATAAAAAAATCAATCAATGAATTAATCAATTATCAATTTACGGGCTGTAAACTTTTATATCTAAATAATTTACAGGTTTAAAAAATAGATCTAATGTGCATTTTTCTGTATATGTAAGCACAATATTTAAGAAATAAAGCTCTCATTCAGACTTTTAATGTTTTTGATAAACTCTGAAATATGTACGTTGTTTGCAACATAATCTGTTAAAAGTTCCCTTACAAACTTTACCAACCAATTTTACCTATCTATTTATATATGTAATTGGCGACGCTGATGTCTTGCTTGGGTTTCAAAATAAAAATCTTGATAATTTGAATTACTTGTATTAATAAAAATGATAATCGTGACTTGGCGCTGAACGGTTACAGAGGTGTGTGTCTACGTATATACGCCATTTTGAAAAAGTCGCGAGATTGCGTTCCGTTCCATGTTTTTGCTGTGTGTGGCCGCGACATGCCCCCGGCCTTGGAAGCTCCCGTTCCAAGAAGATAGATAGGTAGGTTCATGTAGCTCGTCGCAGCATCGATGAATCCTCGCCTTCATTGAAAAGTGGGCATATCTTTGGGTAGCTGCGTCTCACGACACCCGACGCCGTCTGGATGTCAGCCACGCGCGATACCCCGTCCTTTCCTGTGATGGTGTTGATAATTCTGCCGAGAGACCACTTCAGCGGAGGAAGATTGTCGTCCTTTATTACCACGAGAGTGTTAGGTTCAAGGCTGTCGACGTTTTCTCTCCATTTGCATCGTGTTTGCATTTCTGATATGTACTCCTTGGCCCATCTCGTCCAGAAGTTGTGTCGGATGTGCTCCACCCGCTGGAACCGGTTAAGAAGTCTCCCAGGATCGCCTCGCATGTCCTGGTACACCGGTGAAGTGAGTGGTCGGCCAACTAGGAAATGTCCTGGAGTGAGAGGGAGGAAGTCGGCAGGATCAGACGAGAGAGGGGATAAAGGACGGGAGTTGAGGACGGCTTCGACTTGAACTAAGACCGTGGAAAACTCCTCAAAAGTCAAATGTGCATTTCCTACAACGTGCGTAAGGTGAAGTTTGCATGACTTTACTCCACTTTCCCATAAACCTCCAAAATGTGGTGAATAAGGTGATATAAATTTAAAATTAATAGATTGACTTACTGCGTACTCAGTTAAGTCAGCTGAGCATACTTGTAAAAAATGTTTTAATTCATTACCAACGAAATTTTTACCGTTATCTAAATGAATTGTGTGTGGTTTATCGCGTCGTGAAATGAATCTCTTAAGCGCCAGAATACACGCTTTACTGGATAAATCGCTGACAAGTTCCAAATGCACCGCGCGAGTGACAAAACAAATAAACAAACAGACATAAGATTTTTGCGTTTTTGCGCCCCTTCCTTTGCGGTTTAGAGTAAGTATCGGGCTAGCCATATCAACGCCACATTGGTGAAATGGATAGGTAGGCGTCAATCGGCTTTTAGGTAAGCAACTCATAATAGGGTTCAAAGTTTTACCTTTAAGCCGCTTACACACGATGCACTCATTTACGATCTTTCGGACCAGATTCCTCCCACACCAACGCTGACGAACGTCGTATAAAAGTGCTTGAGGAGCGGCGTGAAGCAAGCGATGGTGCTCGTATCGCATTATAGTAAGGCTGAAAAACGATGTTTAGAATTGAGTAAAACAGGGTGCCTTTTATCAAAGTCGTATTCGTCAGAGTTTTCTATTCTGCCACCAACTCGCATTATTTTATCGACCGATTGTGTAAAATTACATATTGTATAATCTTTTTTTTGTTTAATTTTTAAAGGGCCTGACACGACCCAACCTAATTGTGTGTTATGTAGGTACGGGCCGTTAGGTAAACGTATATTCCCTTCGCATAATAAATCCCAAAATATATCCGCGCCTATTAGGATATCGATTGTTCGAGATTTATGAAAATCGGGATCTGCTAATTGAATATTACCAGGAATACCGAACTTCGCATATTGTTCGGGCACCGCTGGCAACAAAGAAGCAATATTGTTTAGTACAAAACAATGTATTTGTGTGTTATAAGTGCTAGTACACGATCTAATATCAACTTCGCATATTTTTGTTGATTGAGAAATCGAGTTACCTACACCCCTTATTTCTTGAGTGGACTGTATTAATTGAATGCCTAATTTATCGCAAAATGATTGTGAAATGATACAACGCTCTGAACCTGAATCTAGAAGCGCGCGCGCCTTATGATAATTTCCGTAATAATCTTTAACACCTATTATAGCAGTAGATAAGAGTATCGGCTGCACGCATTGATAATTAGCACAGAGCGCGTCGATGTGCGTAAGCGCAGGCTCTGTGGAGGGAGATACCGGCTGCGCGGGGTGAGGGGTACGCATAGATCCCGACTTCACGTTATCAGTTCCGATCGCCGCCGCAGGAATGCCAATTGCACTAACTTCACTGTCGCAAATTAGTGAGTTGTGTTTATTGGTGCACTTCCTGCATGGGCCGAATCGACAGTCTGATAACGCGTGCCCTGCGCGCAGACAGTTCTTGCAAAGATGTTTATTATTAATGTGTTTTAGCCTATCTATAATACCTAAGTTAAGAAATGTTTGACATGCGTAAAGTTGATGTGTTTTCGTGCAAAGTGAACATTGTGATTGTGACTTCTTTGATTTACCGGGCGGATCGCTAATAGAAGTAGAAACGTTACAGCTTACTTTACTACTGTTGTGCGCGTTTTGTTTATAGTGACTAGTGCTTGTGTGTGATACTAGTAACGTTTCTAACATATCCGCTCTGTCTCTCAAGAAGTCTAACAATACACCAACTTTCATAATAGACTTGGAGTCACCAGATTGATTTAGAAATAGTGATCTATGCTGTTCCCACTCGCGTTCAGTAATTTTGTCCAACTTTGTGACAATAATATAGATAATTAAAGTGTCCCAATGATCCACAGGCTCGCCTAACAGTTTTAATGCGCGTAGATTTTTTAAAACTGTGTCGATGAGTGATCGTAATGAATCTGGTGCCTCTTTTGTCAATGGTTGAACGTTGAATAGTGATTTGACGTGGTTATGAACTAACAACCTGCTATTGTCGTACCTAGCTAGCAGTAACTCCCAAGCTACATCGTAATTAAGTGCCGAAAACTCAATTGACTCGATTACTATGGCTGCGCTGCCTTTTAGTGACGACTTTAGGTAGTGAAATTTCTGGATTGCAGTGATATGAGGAGAATTGTGTATAAGTGACTGAAAGGTGTCCCGGAACTCTAACCAACGGTCATATGAACCGTCAAATGAAGGTATTGTAATTGTTGGCAATTTTACATTACAAAATTCGTTTGGTGTCGATTTGGAACTTGCGTTAATCTTTCCACTGCAAAGCATACATTCTGCCCTAGCTAAAGTTTCATAATATGTATTCTCGAAGAACTCGCGTTGATTTAATTGTTCTTCGAGATCGTCAACTATAACGGAGTCTTCTAACTGTGATTGAATATCGTTAAATTCGGTGAACAAAGACTCGATGCCTTTGACACGTATTGTCAACTCTGCTCGCGTTTTATCGCTAAGAATTTCGTTGGTATTTATTGAGTTTAAATAATTGGCAAAACGAGTCAATCTACTTTTAATAATAGAACGCTTTTTGACGAGATTGCTAATAAGTAGGTTGGTAGCATCATCACTTGTAACGGATATTTTACAAGTAGGAGAAAGGGCCCTATGTGTTACTGACATTCTGGAGGTTTAGTGAAAGGTGGAGTACTCACGTTTGTCTAAGCGGCAGCTGATGCTGGCTACGGCACACACTGCTAGACACTTGCAAACACGGAAACTCGCTGCGGCTCTAACACTGAAACAGTTTTCCAGGCAATTAAAACAAGTAGGGACAGGCGTTTCTGGATAGGATAGAGGGCTGGCCGTACCGTCTTCGATATTATGTGTTATCTTGAAGATGCGGTGATGGTTATCCAGACTTTCTTTGTTCCTTTGTCTTGGTGAAACGACCGTTGACATCGGCGGTTGTGCGTGCGTAGGTCCGATTGTGTTCGGCTCTGAAGGTCCAAATGGCGACGCTGATGTCTTGCTTGGGTTTCAAAATAAAAATCTTGATAATTTGAATTACTTGTATTAATAAAAATGATAATCGTGACTTGGCGCTGAACGGTTACAGAGGTGTGTGTCTACGTATATACGCCATTTTGAAAAAGTCGCGAGATTGCGTTCCGTTCCATGTTTTTGCTGTGTGTGGCCGCGACAGTAATAATTACCTATAAAGAAACTCGTGTTAGTAACACTATATTTAACTCAAGAACGGTTGTAACGATTTAGCTGAAAATTGGTGGAAAGTTAGCTAAGAACCAGGACAGGAACATAGGACACTTTTAAAGTGGGGAAATAATAAGAGATGAATTATATTAGACCGGGGCGGGGCCGGGCCGTGGCCAGTTTCTATTACACCAGCCCGGACGGAACACGGATCATACACGGTGTAATATAAACTGCTTCATATAAAATGTATGTAACGTGGCCCCGGTCGGGCCCCGGTCACGCCCCGGCCCTGCCCCGTCCCGGTCTAATATAATTCATCCCTAAAGCGCGAGAATAAATAAATAGTTTATCCTAGTATAGGATAATTTTGAACAAGATATTATATCACCTGTTAAAATAGTAAAAGCACTTCTTTAAAACATAAAACTCTCTAGCAATCTAGATGATAAAATCATCAGTTATGTACAGTTATGTTACGAAAATACACCGGGACTTGTCAATTTCCTGTTGAATCACAATAATATCGTAGAAAGAGGTCAACCGTATACAAAGCTGATGTAATTAAGTACCCTGATATATTGAAGGTTGCAATTCTATCAACCCATATTCCATTTGATTGGATTGTTTCTTGTCTATTGACATAACATGTGATTGTGCTAGTTTGGTTTGGTGTTAATCTGTGATCCTATCTTAAACACAAACTAACACATTTACAATTGTCTTCGTTCAACAGATTGGTGTATTGTACCTATCTGAGGTCTCCGTGAACAGGCGTCTCATTTAATATGGGTTGTCATTATGTACACATGTAGAAAACATGGGCCTAAGTTTCACTGCAAATACCTAACAAAATGATTAGTAGCAGTCTCAAGCAACGAAAATACGTTTGCGTTAGAGCAGTCAGTTTCGGGTCAGTGTTGCTTCTTTACATACGGAAAAAAAAATGCCGAAATTACTGTGGCTCCGCTGTTATAGTTTCGCAGCGGAGGTTTGCTACAGGCATTAAGCTGTATAATGTGGAAAAATCCGCTGGAAAAAAGACTGCGACTAAAAAAACACTTACCATCATGGGAGTCGTAGAGATAGATGACGTTTTGCCAGCCGTAGTAATTGACAGTTTCCAGGACTGCCTTGTGGTAGTCCGGGAGGATGCTCATAGCGAAGTCAGGCCCGCCCGACGTCGGTGTGAGTACCTGCGAGTACGCAACATATAAATCAACCAAACCACCAATTCCTAAAGGCTATGGCAGAGTTTGGCAGGAATAGTGGACAATACATTTCATAAGGTCTGACATCACACAACACATTTAATACTCGTATATTTCATTGCAATTTCTCTGACATAATAATACATTTTGTTTAAATAGCGTTTTATTGGTTAGTTAAAAACCTATAAAAATCCTGTCTGAACACGTACCTAAATTTGTAACATCTTACTGTACTTACAATAGTTTTCAATTAATGCTTTCCGTTTTACTGTATTGAGTTTAATTCTAATATCTAAAACTGTATTATAAAAAATGTAACAAACTGCGAATTTGTACTAACTACATCCACGGCCTGAAATTACGCACTCGCCACTTATTTTTAAGAACATTTTTAACTTATATAATCTTACCGGGATTTACAAATATTTAACATTATACAGTATATAATTATATATTATAATACAAATATTAAATTACAAATACTTAACATTATACAGTATATAATTATATATTATAATAATAATTATATATTATCACACTAACGAATATATCTACAGGTACTCACAGACAGTATTTGATAACAGATACAGATTTTATAAAAAAAATTAATTCTGCGTTCCTACGATAAAACGTAACGTTATTTACACTGCATTCAGTTTCAAACAAGAGGCCTGATTGTGACATACGGTAGCGCAAAATAACTTGTTATTTTCAGAGCGAAGATTACGTGACTGATTGTAGTACACTAAATGTACAATGTAAGCCTCATTTTATGCAGCAAAAAAACGTAAAAAAAAGATTTCTACGCTTTGATATACTTTATTTAAAAGGCAAAATAACTATTAACGTAGGCCTCTAGTAAGATCGAAAGTGCTTTTACCTCATCACATAAAGCAGTCAAAATGTTATATAGATCTATACAGATCTAAGGTTTTCGAACAAAAACAACAGCGAGAAAAAATAATAAGGGAGCCACCTCCATCGATATTTTCTATAAGCCTGAAATATTATATTTTGATATGTTATCGTGGCCGTGAAACAATATGCTTGGGAGCGGATTCGTGTTCCGCATGAAGAGAGCCCGAAATGACTTTCTAAGCGTCCGGTTGTAAAGTGACAATTTCCTTTTTATTTGGAAAATGACGGAGCGTTTTCACAAGGAAACTAAAAGGTTGTTTTTAACCCCATTACTTGCGAACAAATGGATTGTTGGTCGTAACATTACTTAAAAATAATGCTAGGTAGTTTAATGTAGATTTTTTTCAGGTGACCGTTTTATTTAGTTTTACAACAATAGCCTACATTGACAGAATATTTTTATATTATACAATGAAAACACCCATACACACATCTGCAAAACGTTCAAACGAGTGTCCTGACGCGGGATTCGAAAGCAATAACAAACTTCACGTAACTATATATTATTATATTAAGTATATCAGAAATTTAGCACCCGTAACACAAGCTTAGAGCTTACCACGGGGCTAGAAAGAAAAGGGGCAGGGTGAATTGTCCAGCAATATACTTATTTATTTATTTAACTACTGAAATTATCGAAACATATAAAAAAAGGCAATTTTATATCGTTTTTTAAGAAACACTGATCTTGTTGTGGTCGGAACGTCGAGAATGTATTATGTCCTTTGAAATTATACGTGAGTAATTCCTGTGTTTATAAAATGAATAGAACACGAAATTGTTTATGGCGATATAGGAAAACTATAAATACCTATTATTATACGTGAGACCACGGAACTGTAAAACGTTTCTTTTCACATAAACCATGTCTTTGATATTCATGATTACGTACCTTCTCCGGGAAGAAAGGAGTCACGAAGGGCATGTGGAAGGTGTTGGCGTAGGAATGGAACGTGTCGAAGGAGTCCGGATGCACCGCCGCCAAGATCGCGACCACTCCACGAGAAAATTGGTTGCAAACTGCAAAAAAGCACGCATATAAATATACTTAGTTTACTAAAATATGGATGGATGGATGTTTCTTACTCTTTCACGAACTACTTAACGGATTTTAGCATACATATCAGAATAACAATTCGTATAAAACGCAGGCATTACCGCGAGTGTAAATATGGTATTCTAAGTTAAAACAGCAATAATAGGCTATGAAAGCAGCAATATTAAAATAAATTTGAATTTTGAATTTGAACGTACTGCGCCGTATTATTAAAAAAACGGCTCGCGGCTTCGCCCGCCTTTATTTTTATTTTTCACACCTTTTAAACCTTCCCTTAGACTAGGTACTACTAAAATCGATTAATAAAAATAAGAATTATTAAGTAACGTACTGTGATAAAGTAATTAACTATTGTAATTTTTTTACTGAACGATCATTCGGATATTTTCATTAATTCTATACAAAAATTACTAGATTGCTAATCTTGATTTATCAAATTCAAGTCGTACGACGTAGGTAGGTACTCGTAGACAACGTTTTGACGACTTCTGTGGCGTAGCTGGCAAAGGTCTGCCAGCGATTCGTTCCGAGTATCTGGGTGTTGTGTATTATACAGCCGTTAAAGGCTTAGCCCTTGATTCACCCCGCTGGCTAAGTGCGGGTTGGTGATCAAAGTTTTCAGAACATACTGGTTTTCTCTCGATGTTTGTTTTCACCGTTTGAGCACTTGTTTTCAATAGGTATGTATTTGTTATATGTGAACGCTTTTTTAATGTCCGTTTAATAAAATAAAATAAACACTCGCGCAAATGATACCATAGATATTTATAATATTAGTCGTGATTTTTCCGAAAAGGCGTTACGTGCGGCGAATAATTCCGGAGATCACTTTATACTAAACTTCGTAAAGCAACTGGTATTATATATTTATGTATTATTGTATAAAACTTTAGCAAATGTTCATTATTATAAAACAAATAAATAACATAAATATTTGTTTGAAGTGCTTCTGGAAATAACGTTACAATTTTTATGATAAGTGAAGAAATGTTCCGAGAATTTTTTACTTACCATAAACATTGCTTATATGAGACGGTTTTTATGGCACATCTGTGAGGTGTATCTCTAAAATATAATGTTCTGTTTTAAGTTGTATCGTCACTTAACATATTGAGTTGTATGTAAAAATTATGAATTGATCTAAAGGTTTATATCTCTCTAGTCACGCGCTAATTTCAGAAACCACTTGTCCGATAAAACAAATATATTTCACTTTTGTATAGTAAATTAATCAAAGAAAGTAATAGTAGCCTATAATAATAGAAACTATATAATGTTCCTATTTAATGTAAAAAAAACGCACGCGAAGATGTCGGCGGGTCGGCTAGTTATCGTATAAACGAGACAACACACCATTTTTTTAGAAAAAGTTTTCTGTATGAAATTAATTATGAATTTGCCAAGGTTGCAAGGTTGCCTGGAAGAGATTGCTGTTAGTGATAAGGCCGCCCATTGTGTCACTATTATGTATCTGTTTCTCTTATGTATTGTCCTGTATATTGTTGGTGTTACAATAAAGTTATTTGTATTGTATTGTATGAATTATTTCATAGGTAATGACTTATGATAAGTTTCGTTTTAAAAGTTCCCGGTTATACAGACTATACACAGATTAATAACGTGACCACTATTATATTTATGCAAAGCGAGACCTGGGGTAGGTTATAAAAATCACATTTCGTATTACGCACACGCCCATATCTACAAGACTCCATATCGAGATTATGTATGTAATTTTCTTTGAAATATGCATGTGGTAATAAAAAAGGCAAATGTAAGGCAGCTAGCCCGCAGGGAAGACCGCTGTATGCTGCTCACGGCCGCGTCTATATCCAGAGGTTGGGACGATACGACACTGGGCTTCGTACTTCTTCTTAGACGCTTTTTTTCTCGTATTAAAAATTTATGTTATTTGAAATTTTTCTGAGATCTAGGTACATCTAGGTTTCACCAAAATACGCGAGTTTACTGGACAAACATTTTATTGAACAAGAAACAAAGAATTCTAACCAAAATTGTGCTTTGTAAAATAAATTTCACGGTCATGATGTCTGATTGTGAACTTTTGCGCTAACTCACCATGAGCCAAAAAGTTTACAATCAGATAAAAAATGAAAAAAATTAAAGAGTTTCAAAAGGAGCACACTAGTTTTTCATTCCGAAGGTCGTGGGTTTAACAAACCCCGCCGAGCACCTCTGGATTTATCATTTTTAAAACTTATTTGCGCTTTAAAAACATTTGCTTGCGGTAAACATAGTGGGGAAACTGGCATGTTCTTATAAGATTTAGGCCACATTCGTCCCGTGATAATCGACACGCATGAAAAAAACAATTTTGTCCGCATTTGGCCCTAACAAATATTTAATTAAAAATCCGCTTTCGTCCCACTTCTTACCTCGCATTCTGCCTAAATTTTTATATACGTAAATTAAGAAAATACTTAATGGCCAGTTTACAGTTTGCAGTCCAGCGATCCAGTCCAGCACTTGATTGCTTACTGGAAAAATGTAACTTAATGTACATATTAAATTTGGTATGCAGGCCGAAAATTAACTTTTTAATAATCCATGAAAAACGTCCCGGACGAATGCGGAAGGCCACGTGATGAATTAGGGCCCTATCGTACTTTTTAGTACTCTCTTCTCACTTGACAAAAGAGTAGAAGAGAGTAGTACCTGTTTCACAGCAGTGGGAATGGAAATAGAGGTGCTTATGCCAAGGTCCTGTTAAACCTAACTTAAAACCTACAATATTCACCATTTTTAAAACCATTCTGTTAATACAGCGACTATCGAAACTCAATTTTTCAAATGCGTTGATCCATTAGCTTAAAGGAGTGTTCTCCATTTCTTCAAAGTATTCGAGTAATCCAATATTTTACGTGTAACTTTACTCATTACCTAGAAACAATTTAGCCCCCGGCTTAAATTATGTTGACTCAACATCGAGTATTGCCGAAGAGGTAGGCAGATAAGGGGCCTGGTTACAAGTTTTGGAATGCTCTTACAATAAGGTACTATATAGGTAAGGTCCATATTTTCCGTGTGATACTTTTGACTAGTCGTAACATTTGGCTAGTTCGAATATTTTCTAACACAATTTTTAGAAAAATCTTATAAAATAGTATTTTTAGGACAATTACCTAGCTGTTATGAGAGATAATAACATAATAATAATATAATAATAATAATAATATGTCGAGCGTGTCATCTACCAGGGGAATCCCTTCGTCATGTACTTTCGGGTTGTTCGCATCTTGCCAACACAGAATATTTGCACAGACATAACCAAGTAGCCAAGATTATCCATCAACAACTAGCTAAATACCATGACTTAGCCCAGGAGATTGTCACCATGTGGAATGTGGAATCAGCGACTATCGTCCCGATAGTTGTGTCTGTTAACGGCCTAATGGCGAAGAGTCTCGACCAACATCTCCAGAGGCTCTCACTGGGAAGCTGGATCAAGGGCCAGATCCAGAAGGCAGTACTCCTAGACTCTGCACGCATTGTCAGAAAGTTCCTCTCTCTGCACTCCTAGTCACCGGCCGCTTAAGCTTAGCTTTGTGACTGGTGATTATCCGTTTTTATATATTTTTTACAGTAGATAGATTTTTATTATTTTTGATCTATTGTAAGAAATGTATTTTTATGTGTTTACAGTTAAATAAAGAGAATAATAATAATAATTGGCTCTATGTTTTTTATTTTAGTTTATATTGTTGATGTTTTAGAAGTTGTTTTCCAAATATTGTTAAATAAATAAATAAATATAATATTATGTATATTCAAAAGATGATTCTGGTAGTCTATCAATACAATCAAAGTTTTGTTCCCTTATGTTTAACGCCTAGTGTTATAAGATGTTATTTGTACACAAATAAAAAAAATATTTCTTTCTTTCTTTCAAAGTGCTCATAATAACCATTTGGTTACTGTCGAAACTAAATAAGTCCGTCCATGTCTAATCTATCCTCCAACTGTATTTTCCATACACCATCTATTATAAAATATATTTAACGATGCTACTCGTATAAGCGACTTGATGTAGTGCTTCTATAACTTTAAATATTGAGGAAAATAATATAGTAACGGAGTTTGCACAAATGAGATAAGGATCATTAAAACGATGAAGACCTGCATTTTCCTTTGACATTGTATGCAGCAAAGCAAGTACTTATTGTGTGTAAAGATAATGTCGCAATAAGAAATAATAAGCGAATCCTACTAGTAGGATTCTTGTAGGATCCTAGTAGGATTCGCTTTATGTCTGGCACTGACACTGGCGAAGCTTATACTTAATTTTATTACAATTTTTAGTACACAGTACAAGGACGTTCTGCATGCAGAAAGACTGTAATGTATGTCACTCTCCATCCCTTCTACATCCACTTAAGAAATAACGTCAATTCGTTGCTCCGTTTTGCCGACGAAAAAACAAACCCCTCTGTTATAGTAGTTCAACTGAGTAGTTCAACTAGTTGTACAAATGATACAGTGGTGTATCATTTGTACAACTAGTGCATAATCAATGTTATTTGTCTAGCATATCACCTTCTTTGTAGATATTGAATCATAACTAAATTATATCATAATAATTATCGTCTAATTGAAATTATTAAACGCGGGCGGGCTAATGTTTTATTCCATGGCGGTTATCAATATTATTTAGTGAGGAAATATAAAAATTTACAATCTGTATGGAGGTGCAAAAAATTTCGGTCGAATAAGTGTAGTGGAACTATAACAGTGAGTGAGGTAAGATCAATCCTGAACTCTTATATTTGTACCTATATTAATTTAAAAAAATTGAAGCTATCTGGACCAGGATATCAGTTATGTTAGAGATCTTAAGTACTTTGGAAAAAGCACTTCTGTCATGTTCATGATGTCCTGGTACCTACTTGGTATTTCACTTTCAAAAAATTATAAATTAACTAACTACAAATTAACTATTTTTTCAGAGTCAGTCAAATATACTGAAAAAGAAAATACATTCTTCTGCTTGCTTGCCCAACATAAATGAAAATATTGTTTCTTCGATCATAAGTACCAGTGTTGAAACTGCAGCATCGAATGTAGAAGAAACAATCTCCTCTCATCATAAAAAAACTTATTCTCTTATATGAATGTATTCCTGGTAGTTTTGGCTAAAATATTACCTTTTTTTCATAAATAATATAACTTATTTTACCTCTTAATGTTTTTTCCCTCGTGAAAATTTCGCAACTCCAAATAGTAAACTTAACTTAGCAGAATCCGACATTTTTGGAATTGAAAATAAACAGTCAAAATTTCACGAATCCATAATTATAAAAATTTAAGATTCTAGGAAGGACAACCCAGGGGATATTTTTTGTAGTTGTACAAATGATACAGTGGTGTATCATTTGTACAACTAGTTGAACTACTCAGTTGAACTACTATAACAGAGGGAAACAAACACATAGACACGCTTTCCCATTTATAATATTAGAAGGTATGGATATGGAAATATATAGAATAGTATGAGTATATTATGTATGTTACATCTAATTATACTCCATTAATTCCAAAACCACTAAAAATATTAGATAACCATTCAGGGACAACGGGAAGGAACCATTCAATTGGTTTTTACCTAGATTAGGCCTAAATGTTGTTGTGCGAATTATACAGTAATAAGATATATCTACTGCCCCAGTAAATTTTTAATGAACGTGTTGTTTAAAATAAACTAGATAAACTCAGTAGTTCTCTATCGATTTTAGCTTACGTGAGCGGCAAAAGTGCAGTCTGCTTTACAGTGCAGCGAAACTGAACACATCATTACATTAACCTAAATTTTGTTTAAAAAAACTGCTTAACGTGGCAATGAAGGTGACAATTGGCAAAACATTAAACTAACTGAACCTAAATGTTAAAACATACATAATTTTAATGTCGATTTATGAAAAACAACAAATAAAAAATATACTCAAGTCGGAAAAAAAATTTACCAAATATATTTGTATTGTAATAATGTTTTTAAAATATATTTTCAAGTTTCAATGCCCTTTAATTTAAATAAACAGTGTTAGTTTTCTCAATTTTAAAATTAAATTAATTGTTTTGTGATTCACTACACGAAATATTGTTTCATTTAGAGAGAGAGTTCATGCTGTACGAAGGGAGCTGTGTATGGAATAATATGAATGCTCTTCGAAATAGGATTCTTTCCTGCGGCCGCGGCCGCTCGGGCGAATGTACTCGATTTCAAATTGTGAAATGCTTTAACTATTGCTTTTTGATTGCATTACTACGTCAAATTTTCTTAGTAGTTTATGGCAATTTTTGCCTATTTACATAATATCTGATTAATTATTCGGGACGTGGTTTTGTCTGCAACATTAGAAAATGGATAAGGATTTATCTCTCAGTATATTCGTCCATTGTCATCAAAACAACGTCCTGGAAATTTTGAAGTTCTGAGCTTACTACTGTCAACGTTTTATTAATCATATAAATGTAAGTTATTAATAAAACGCAAACATGTTATTTATTATTGTCGTATTAAAAATGTAGCTTCTCAATTTCTATTGTTATAAGAATTTATAATTCCTGAACATTACTTGTTTACAGAGCAAAGCCGTTCGGTAAGCTTACGTAGGATCAGGTATCGGATTTTTGCAACAAAAGACGATCAACTTCAACTTTATAAAGACGCTTGGATGAAAACGGTAATTGTTCCGTGATTAGTGGAAGTAGCTGGAACCTTCCAACGTTATCGGGATTGAATCGGCTCTTCGACACGTACGTCGATGAAGCCATTCGTTTGCTAGTTTCAAGGGAAAACAGTGTTTCCTTTAGTGTGACACGATTGTCATTTACTTGAATTTATTTCTATTCCGTAGCTGGTTGTGTTTGTTTAATAAGTTATAGATTTAAGCGATGAATAACGGCGGAGATTAACAGGTTAAAGTTAATTCGGTTTAGATAGAATGTTACTTATTACGTTTATATAGTGCCTGTTGCCATAGGGCGTATACCGCGAAGAAATATGGTCCAAAGAATAGATAGCATATTGCGGTTTGAAAAACGCAGCGCCGGTCAACTAGATGGACAGATGATCTGGTGAAACCTGATGCATGGTAGAAGCTGCATCCGGCCAAAATAACTAGAACGTTTTATGTTGTGGAAGTCCGGTCCGACGGCTCAATAATGATGATGAAATATTTATTATTTCATGTGGTAGCGAATTAAATATCCATAGTTGCGTTGGAGCATTATATTAATTATTCATGAGTATATTTATTATTACATTTATTAAGCATATAAAAATATCCAAATTAAGTAAATAACACATCTTTTTGTTTAATTGATTGTTAAAAAAGTTGTTTTGATAAAAATATTCCATATTTGATAAATCTATATTCGTACTAATATATAAAGCTGAAAAGTTTGTTTGATTGATTGTTTGTTTAAGTGCGCTAATCTCAGGAACCGCTAGTCTAATTTGAAAAATTATTTCAGTTTTGGATAGATGAAGTAAGTATAAGTAGATAAAGTGAAAAAACGCAAGTGAAGCTGTCGGCAGGTCAGCTAGTAGTAAGATATAAGTCAATTAACGCGAACAACTCAGACCATTCACTCACTACCATCTGCCTTTTGTTTCTTGTTGAATGAAATATTTGGCTCGTTTGCCAACTCAGCTGGATGCTTCTTTTTGGGTGACTGCCTTTTACTGGACTCAAAGAGAAATTTGTTGGCGTTCAAGTTGCCTGTCTACTTCAACTATATGAAGGGCATTCTCTTCTCTCCTTTTTATCACAACATCTATTTACCTTCAATACCTTTTATACTAAGTTAGTTGATTTTATTTTACAATTTTAGGGAAACTTGGTTAAACAAAAAGAAAAAACAATACTTATACATTTAAGGGCTAATTATAGGTACTTATTATATTCAGAGATATTGTGATTATAGGCTCAATATACAACACTGAAACTATATTGACGATTTTTAGATTTTTTCTCTGTATGTATGTATATTACTATATAGATAACGTATGTTCCGCCATAACTCTTAAACCAATGATCCGAATTTGATGAAATTTGGTAGATAAACATTTATAGGTCTGGGACACAGGATAGGCTATTTCAATTCCTGCTCCAGTTATTAATAAATAAATTATTTAATTTTGTTGTTCGCGTTATAAAATACATCGCTGTTTAGTAGATTAATTCACACATACGTACATAATCAGGAGAATCAATTTTCGAAATTGATTCTGTGGCAGTTCCAAGTTGCAGGCCGTGGTGAGCTGGATATCCATTAACCAGATTTACATTGATGACCTCGTCAAAGCACATGCGAACTAAGCCGGCTCAGTCTAAAGTGCGACACACACCGGCACTCGACATTACGCCTACCTATCCAGTATGATTTGCTAAGTACCAATTTAGCTACTATGTTAAGCTTGATCTGTTTACGTCAAGCATGCATCGCATCCATTACGGCATCCACAAGATGACCAGATGATCTGGTCAAAGCGGCTGGTCTACGCTTTATAAAAGCTGCTTCTGACGGAAGAACTGAAAATATTTAATACTTAGCTATGGACAATCTTGAATAGGGAACCTAATAAGACTTATAATTAATCATTTTCTGTGTGAGTCTCTTGAATTTGTTTCTCTAATATGAACTGAAAACCAATGATTTAAATAATATGTTAGGACTGTTTACTACCTAGATTATTATTGGTGGATATGGTTGAGAATCTAATGACATATAGCCAAGTTTATCGATATAATATTAATCTTATTGAATAGATAGAAGATTTGTATATTATTGTTATATGACTAGTAAAATAAACGCAAATCGCTTTGTGACCTTGGGCTAAACTTATGCATATCTCAGCCTACCAAACGTCGCGTCGGTAGTTATTTTTTCACATGTGTAATATACATAACTATATCGAGAGATTTAAATTTAATTATTATACTTTGTTCAATGAATGTTGAAAAGCATGATTGCTCTGATAAAAACAAAAAAATCAGAAAGTGGAATACAACTCAAAATCCAAAAAAGTATCCCTACAATATATTTCCAGTTGGGTACAATGTGCGAAGGCTATTGGGAATGGCGAGTGGTACACTTTACCCAAGGACAGCTAAGGTTATGCGGATGGAATTCGAGCTCTTACGGTGAGGATCACAAGTGAAATTCCGGCCTCGCTATGCCACGGTATATATTTTATTCCTATCTATATTTCATAGTTAGTTCTCGCATGGGTCATTGACAATTGAGTGTCTACAAAAGTGAATTATCTACAATTCTTACAACCGCTATGTCACAGAAATGGCAAAAGGTATGAAAAAATGTGTGGGCCATTCTTTGTAGAGGATCGAGTAATCTACAATTTTGTTTCAAATATTTTTGCTGTAAAACAAACCGTTTAGCTGAAAACCGAAAACACGGTGAAAATCGGTTGAAAAGATATGCCTTATGCAAATTTATGCATATTTATTAAATAACAATAGTATTCTGAACATTATATTATACCAATTTTAAGGGGTAATTAACGCTTCTAATATTCGTTTAAATTGTAAAATGTAAATGTATGCAATAAATAAATAAATAAAGATACTGCTCCCTCATCGAAGTAAAAAAATGCTATTTTTACTGTTAAAAAGCCGAGATCTAAATTAAATGATCGAATAATTTTCGACGATAAAACGCCGCGAGGGAAATCCGATAGCGATATTCGGCGAACACGGATTAGTGCGAAACTGAAAAATATAACAAATATTTAGAGAGATAACAATCAAAATCAATCAAAAAAATATTTTTTAGGGTTATTTGTTTTTTTATTTTTCACATACTACTTTAAAATATAATAAACATAATAAGACAACTATTTCTAAAAACTGAACATAATAATAACTAAAAGGTTTATAGAAATCTGCACCTAGTTATTAAAAGAGTAAATGAAAATTTAAATGGAACTTTCTGTAGTTTTGGTGGTAGGGAGCTAAAAAATCCTCATAATATCATCTTGCAGGTTATCTAATAGAAATGAATTATTTGACAAATATAAAGAGTAGGAGCTACATGGCGGAATACATTTTGCGAGACCTACAGCACACACATACGGACATGTCATACACATTTATAACGAAGCCCTTGGAAACATTTAAAATAAAGTAATGGCAATGGTCGCTATACGGTTAAGTGAATAAGGAATGATTAGCCCTCGGTGATCGAACGATAATGAACTATCTGATTAGGTTGTACTTGAAGCAAACTATGACAGCTTTGAAGCAGCAACTCATTGAATTGGTACTCCAATTACTATCAAAAAAATAAGAAATAAACAAGAAGCAGAAGGAAGGTAGACCAAGGAAGAAGACTAAATAAATAGAAAATGGATTATGTGCTGCCCGGAATAAGTCCAGGGCAGAAGACGTAAGACCAGGGTCAATTTGGCCAGTCAATAAAGGCTCATTAAACACAAGTGCCTTTCATTCCTATACCGCTACCCACTTCCGTAACAATAAATACAAATATATGTAGATTTTAATAATAATAAGGTACTGATATACAAACAGAGGACTGTCTTTAGGGGATTAAGAGTAGACTCTTTGAATAGGCGTTTTGTTTAAGAAATAAAAATGCATGTCTGTTGTGTAGCTAAACTCTTATAGCTGAGCGTTCAAATTGTATCTTTCTTTCCTTCATGCAAGACTGACTGGTTTTATTATAAGCCACACAATAGCACAGCAAACAGGCTAATAGCCTACTTAAGTTATGCTTGTTCATAGTTTGAGCGCAGTTGCGTAGGATAAGCCTTAACGAGCAAGTCACTCAAGGTTTAGGCAGCCTTTGATTTATTTACCACTAACATCTGTTGCATGAAACAGTCAAGGCACTTTAATTATACTTTAAAGTTTAGAATTAAACAATGCAATTTAGTAAATAATAACCAACAATGTTTTTTTGTCTATTAATGACACGAGGATACAGGCGACTGGTCCCACAAAAAGCTGGGACCGCGGTCCCAGTCACTTGATCACATTTTTGAATTGGTAACTGGGACCATATACCCAATTTGCTTAAATGTACAGTCAACAGCAAAATCAAATCACATATTTATTTGAATAAAAATATTTTTCATTATTAACAGGAAGAATTGTACTTTCAAATACAAAAATAAATTTGAGAAACTACTCAGTAGTTTTTTAATAGCATTTTCAAAAAAAAAACGTTACGTGGCGGACCCTATATATGTATAATTACATGTAATTATAATATAGCAGAGAAACAAGGATTACACCCGTGCGAGGCCGGGGCGGGTTATATATAATTTAGTTTTTACTACTTTTGAATATACATAGATATTTAATAAAATACTATTATTTTGACCTCACAGGTCGTCAAAATGGTGAATGAAGGTCCATGTAGTTCACAGGGACTACCATCTCTTCACATTAAGATTACCCAAAGAGGTAGGGAGCTATTGTGTAGAGTTGGCTATGAATACACATTAAAGAAAAATAATAAAGATGGATCAAAACTATGGCGATGTGCAAATAGAAAAGTCTGTAGTGCTATAATTAAAACAATAAATGATCCGATGATGATTTTAAATGAAACGGCTCATTGTCACGACCCCAATGATTTAGAGCAAAATGAAATAAAAGAGCCAATGCAGATATGTTCAAAAGCAGTACAAAAAGACCTAAATACTTCAGTCATTAGAATTGTTGATGAAAACATGCAAGTTCTTAAAGGACTACATCTTGTGACCAAGATACTTGCTTTTCAAAATGTCTAAATAATTAATAAATAATAACTATGATTGTTTAATGTTTTTTATTTGTTTAAAGTGATAGTACTTTATTTATAGAGTATATTTATTTGTATTTCTAACCTATAAACTTAAGAGATACCTAAATCGATGCGAAGACTGATTTTTAAATTCCTATTATTATGTTGGTATTTTATTTTTTGCAATAGGACAATAAGACATGATGCCAACTGTACTTTAAACAATAGATTTGAGGTTAAAGTTACGAGTGGTCCCACTCGCCCAAAGAAATAAACAAGAAAAAACTAATTAGGCGACTGGGACCGCGGTCCCAGCTTTGTAGTGGGACCAGTCGCTTGTATCCTCAATGACACTGTGCATAGTAAGTAATTGGAGTACGAAGCCCCTATTGTTCAACTTTGTAACCAATATAACAACATTAGTAAAAGCTCCCTACATTGGACATATTCAGTGATTACCTATTTGAATTTAAACAAGCAGTGCTGAAACATTTTCAGCACTCAATAAATCACGAGACCGACTGATTCTAAGACCTTCTTAAGAAAAAAAGTTAATAAATAAATGTATTCCATTTTGATTCCGTTTCATTTTCATTATATTTTATTATAGACACCATCTTATGACTAGCAAAAGGTAATAAGCAATTTACTATAAAAATTTGATTATTATGGTCGTAACAATGTTAACTTTCAAAAATCATATACACAAAACCGTACTTAGGAAATATATTCTTCGACAAACTTTTCCATAATATTTTTGGGTAAAATTTCAGGTTAGTAATTTGCTCATGTTGTTAGAAAATTACCTAACTCGACAAGATAAAAACATTTTGTGGAACATTTTTAAGGGTGTGTTTTTTTATTCGGTTCAAAATTCTGAACAGAGTTTTCGCAACGAAAACAAACATTCAACATCTGTGGAAGTTGTTCATTATTCAGTCAAATAAAAGTAAACATATATCATAAATAAGAAAGAAATCAGTCATTAAAGTTAAAGAAGCGAAATGAACTATATGGACTTAAATTTTACGAGTAGGACTGCCCCCGATGTGAACACGGAACGAAGAGTACGAGTGAAGTGACCACAACGGGCGAGCGAGTATAAAGATTAAATTGAATCTGGCAACTTGCCAGAGCTGCCGTACCCAAAATTACAAAATATTATGCTGATTTCATAGCTGGAGCAAAAGACTGCTTAAATTCAAGAATCAGAGTTTGCATGCATTGTAAATTACGCTTCATTTTCCAAATATCTCACATTCCATTATACTGCATGTTATTTAACATTATATGGGATGGTCATGGGTGAAGTTTTGGATTCAGTTAACTTAATTCACCCGGAAGTATTGCACTTTTAGTTAACTTTAAACACCTGTACCGCGGTGTATAAAACAAATTATAAACATTTGAAATAAAAGGCGTTCTTTTGGCTTATAGGTACCAATTGTCTTAACCCAAAAAAGCTTCCACTTCAACCCCAAAACGTTTTTGAAAATCAATTTTAAAATAAATATTTGTTTCCACTTAAACCTCAAAGAGTTTACTATTTATAGATATATTCAACAGAAAAATTTACGATAACTTAGGGACTAGAAACTCATCAATTTGAAAAAATACTTATTAATAAAATGCAACATCTTTAATCGTCAGAGACATAATATAATGTGTAAATAGTCTGAAAAAAATATATTTTGTTTTGGTAATAAACCTATTTTAATCAGAATTTATCTAACCAAGGCAATGGTAGCTCGTGGAAAAATATGAGAACAGAATCAAGAAAAACAATTGAAATCGAGCTGGAAGATGTAAAATTTGTAGTTGTGTAAAGAGAAAATTAAGGAAATAAATTGATTAACAGCGATAAAAGTTATAAAACGCATAGAATAGTGGCCCATAGACTAACGTTCATTCCTGCCGGAATGTACATTCCTTACAGAATGAACGCTTGTGTATGTGCAATAGCGAGAAAGAATGACGATATTATAATCCCGCGATCCTTCCCGTCGCGAAGGACGCGACGCGCTCTGTGATCAAGTTAGTGGCTGTTCATTTGTCCGGCGTGATTGAGCGAAATGATTAAATCCATAAAGATTATTCAAAATGACGCGCATTCCTTTTAAATGTCAACAAACGTCATAAAATGTCAGAATTCTAACCATCCACAGACACGCAATCTCTCGGTATGACTGACAAGATGCAAACCACAGAGCACATATAGAGAGGAGATGTTGTAAATGGATTTCCTTATGAAACAACGATTGATTTGACGTGACAATTTGCGGGGTGAGGGGGTGTTAGATCCCACCCACTTTTGTCTTTTCCATCTACCGGTCAAAAGCAAAACTGCTTGCTACGCAGTTTAACTACTTCATAATAGATGTCACAGGTGTAGGATCCCACCCACTTTTGTCTTTTCCATCTACCGGTCAAAAGCAAAACTGCTTGCTACGTAGTTTAACTACTTGATAATAGATGTCACAGGTGTAGGTAACAGGGACGTACTCAAGGGCGTCGCCAAGGGGGGGCAGGGAGGGATAGCTGCCCCCCCTAGAGATTAGTTATTTTATTTTTCTATAATAAATGTTATAAGTTTATTATCCGTTGCATTGTGTTATAGAAAGTATTTTGTTCATTTATTTATTTAGTGACCCATCTTGATGCATATTTTTTATTGAAATAGTGATAGGTACTAATTTATTAAAGAAGAAATGTTTATGAAAGTAAATTATTTTCAGGTGATGTATGGATGTGAATGACGAATAAAGAAATATTTTTCTTTATTGATTATGAATTATGTAAAAATCAGCGCTGTGACAATATAATTTTGCCACAGCTTTGAAGCTGAGCTGGCAACCGTTTTGTGTCCCTTATGTTTAACGCATATTGTTTTATGATGTTATTTGTACACAAATAAAATTTTTCTTTCTTTCTTAAAGTTCTAACTTTCCATTTATGAAATTGGATTCTTATTACGGCCCTGTCTTAACATTACAATTTCCACTGTTGACACCGGATGTGCATAGGACGAACGCCAACAGTAGACTGAGCAAGGCCACGCCTACTATGATGACGTCAGGACCAGGTTGAAAATCCCTGTGCACAGTTGCTTAGGCCATCTCCTCTTTGTATTAGCTCCGTGATGCAAACTGACAGGAATGTACCTAAACCTGTGTATGGTCACTAAAGGATTGTTTTTCCGCATGCGGTGGCGTGTGGTAAAAATGTCAGAGGAAAGACCGTAGGATTGATGTTAATTAGTGGCTTCAACGGTTTTATTTTATCCCGTCGCTTTTCTGTACAGTTTGACAGACGGGATAAGCCGGAAGGAATGAACGTTAGTCTATGGGCCGCTAATATCTGACCTGATCCTTTCAATCATGCAAGAACCCGAAAATTGTGAGCCAGAAACAGGTCCTATTGAAAAACCAACAATTATGCTGCAGACACTACAAATAATGTTTGTGGTGCAAGAGAGAGACTGAAACGCGGAGAAGGAAATTTAGACATTTAACATTTATTAGACCTAATGAATGCGTTATAAACGAGAAATAACATAATACAAACAAAACATTTGACTCAAAGTAAAACAAAGTCAAACAATAACCGTGTTGAAGTCTTAGTAGTTAAAACATTTTAACTTTTTATGACTCCAAGGGTGAAAATTCAACGGATTCTGTGAACAAATAGTGGCCCCAGAAGAACGGAAAGTGCCATAAAAATTCGCGTCGTCGCCATTAGTCTCAGACGTGTTTTGATCAGGGCTCGCGAACTGTTGGCGCAATCATTGTTCCGTTGCCAAAGCAGGATGCCACTTTACAAAGGTTGATACAAGGTCTCCTTCTCTCCCCCGGGATAATCGGCAACATCACGGAGAACTTCAGGATGTCATCAGGGCCCGCCTCTTTTTATCTTCCTCTCGCAATTTTTAACTGAACTTCGCCTTGGGAACAATCGATTTGAAGCCCTTCAGTGAAAAGAATTTGGAAACTTTTTAGTAAAACACAGATCTCTAGAGAGCTCTAAGAAACTTCCATTACTTTAGTAGATATTTATTCAGTTAATGGAACTTGAATTTTAGTTATTTTAGGGTTTGACCTCAAAAGAAAACAATGGAACCCTTAAGATCTCTTTGTTAACCGCAAATCTGCATGTAAGTATCAAAACCTTACACCACATAAACACGAAACGTACCAAATTGAAATAAATCCACATCCTTTAGAATCCTATATACCTATAGAAGCCTTTATAATATTTTTAATTTATCATAATCACCCCTATTTATGTTCCCACTGCTGGGACACAGGGACTTCTTATGGAACGATCTTCATTCTTCCTCTTGTTCACAATCACTTGAAAATATTTTATTAAATTTTAAATTAAATCACTTGATAATAATAGTGATATTAGTTTAAAGTGCGTATTTTGTGGTGAAACAACTTTTAAAAAACTTTTATTTTAGAATATCGTCAGAGCAAACCGGTTCTTCGAAGATCTCGAACAACGAACGATATTATCGAACTGTCGATAAAATCTTCATTAAATAAAGTTTATCACGCACAGCGCTATAAATTATTTACAGCAATTAAAAACTTACCACATGTTTAGTATTAACAAGAGCAAAGTGTAGTGGAACGAGACAAAAAAAAAGTTTTTGTCAGATTAGGCGAATCCCTTTAGGTAGGTAATCGTCAGATTATGAGACAGCACAAAACATAAAGATGATCAATATTATATCTTAATCTGACGCGCGCTTTGAGTACTTCAAAATGTAAAACACGAGACACGAGACACGAGATGTAGACACGAGTAAATAGGTACCTTCTAAACCCTTGCGATCCATCTTCGGCCACATCGACACTTTCCATCAGGTGAGATTGTGGTCAAGCTAGAGTCTATTTTCAAAAAAATAAATAAAAAAAAAGTGGTAATTTACAATTCCTGCCTTGTCAAACTTTGACTCGTCAGTCCAGAGAATACTCCGTAAAAAATTAGTTTTGCCGGTAAAACTGCATCGTTCTTGCATAGTCGCTAAGCCTAAAACAAGTTTTAGTTTTGCCGCCACTTGCTCCATACGGACGTGGAAGATAATAATTTTTTACGGAGTATTCTCTGGACTGACGAGTCAAAGTTTGACAAGGCAGGAATTGTAAATTACCACAATCTCCATTACTGGGCACCCAGAGATCGAAAGCCGAGAGTGAAGAGACATCCCAGCCATGAACACATTTAATTTTCATTAGTTGAAATTTTTGCTTAAAGTGCCCTGGTTGCGGAAATTAATTAATAACTTTGGAACTAAAAGTGATAATAACACTTTTAGCATATCGTTAGAAAGGACATGGACTGAGGATGTTTTAAAAAAATCAGAAGAACTCCAAACCGGGTTTTTTTTTTTAAACCCCATAGAAAGTTGCCCTTATAATTTATTTCTTCTCATTACCACGGTACTTCAGGCCCCATAACTATTTCACTTTCAAAATTTTCGTGAGTTATACTATTCATTTTGTACAACGGGAATTACTCACGTATTTACATAGGAGTTAAACAACTCTCAAGAGAGTTGTTTAACTCCTATGTAAATACGTGAGTAATTCCGAGAGTTGTTTAACTCCTATGTAAATACGTGAGTAATTCCCGTTGTACAAAATGGACCCATAACTATTCTTCCCTACAATTTTCTGGTGTAAAATAAATTTATTTAAATTTTTTTGCAGGACCCTAAGACTCTAACGATTAAAACAAGACCATTAGCAGACCTGTCCTATGGATAGATTTTGAGCTACAGGTAGTTTTAGTCAAAAATTCACAAAAAAGTCAAAAGAAAAATAAAAATAAATTAAAAAAAAACCTTGAGGCCAAGGTCAATATAATGGGCGGGGGTAGGTAGCAGACCATCCCTAGTTTCTACCCTAGGCGTATGTACAGCTCCCTACCAAACACCCTGTATATGACACCCACACATCCGGAACAAATATCTAAAAGAACAAATAGCAAATCGTACAAAGTTTATTCCGAGGCGGGATTTGAGCCCGCAACCTTCTGCGTCGCAAGCAGACCTTCGCCCGCTGCGCCACAGAAGTCTTCATAAAAAATACCCGGAATAATTGCGGATAAAAGTTTAAAAGTGTAGTTTATTATTGTCATTATTTGCAGAGATCGAGAATATTGTATTAGAGCTCTGACTTCCATTTTCTGCGTTGCAAAAACATTTCCAGGCACAGTTCAACATTTTGCAGGAGAAGCACTATGGCTATCATAATGTGATTGTATTGCCATTGTGCCTCGCCGCTATTGTGGTCAATAGGAATTGTGTTCCGGGCGACCTTATCGCTCAATCTCAGACCAACACCAATATAGTCCTAAGTAATGCGAACTCTTCAAATAAACCTTTAGGTTATATTACTTTATCCATATTTTGAAAGATTTCAAGCTGGTATAAACGTTGTTGATAATGCGTTTTCACATCATAAGTGTTCCAAGTTAAAATGATAGGATATTGATAGGTCACCGAGCGGTGTTTGGTGTACAAATGGATAAGTGAAAAAAAGAAAGAAATAGCACTCTGAGCGCTGAAACCACCGTCAAAATGTGTAAGCAAGTCTGGAAAAACGAGAGGACGATAGATAATAGAGGACGAATTCCTGTTTTTTTGAAGCTGGAAAATACGACCGCGGCCGACGACGCGACGCGAGCTTGGCTGTTGATAAAATTCACGGCTTGCGGTTTAAAAGTGTTTTGATCAGCCTACCGTGACGCAGCTGAATAAAAAGACAAGTCTTTATTCAAATTAGAACTTGTGTACGATGAAAATGTTAGTTGCGAGACAATGCCCGCGATAAGTTCTGATAGTACAATAAAAATAATCCTATTTGATTATGCATGTGTCGATGTGATTGTATCGTCCATTTTTTACCAACTAAATCATAAGTTAATTTATTTATTAGACTAAACCTCATCGTCATCTTTTCAGCCTTCGGACGTCCACATATGCCTCTCTTATTCCAGTTGTTTTGATCGGATGCAGCTTATTATTCTATATTATTAAGTCACTACCATGATCTGATCTCGATATTATATTAATTTAGTTCTACCACCAACATAAACGTGAAAGTTAGTGAGTTATACATCATGTGTGTTGCTCTTTGACACAAAAACTACTACGGTTAAAGATAAAACTTCACAATAATATATGTAGCTAAGGTACATATAAAAATAACATACAGAATACTTTTTACTGCGAAGAAATTCATTATAAAGCTGGTAATTCCATTTAAACTTGGGTGAAGCAGCGAAGAGCTAGGTAATGTTTATTTCAATAAGAGATTAGCAAATTAGACGATATATTAGTCCATACAAACGCGGTATACACATTTTCTTTATCCAGTAGAACAACAGGCAAACAAACGTCAAGCGGGTGTCCAATAACGCCAGAGACCCAGAGGGCTCATATTGATTACTATCAAAGCTTATACCCAAGAGCTCTTACAAACGTTCAATCCACCTTCGGGAACGCTGTAAAGCTAACTGACTCTTTATTTAATAAAGAACAAGAGTTTAACTTAAGACACGAATGAAGTATTATGAAGACAACCTTTTTTTATGATTGCGATGGTTTGTTGTCCATTTGTCCAAACTATTTTAAAACTCCATATTAATAAAAGTAAAATAGAAAAGGGTAAGTAATATTGATGTACACCCTAAATTTCCTCATATTCTGTGCTACCTAAAATGTTTTAATTCCAAAAAAAAATTTTAATTATTTATACTCAAGACGTTTGATGGTTTTTTTAGGAATCTTTCGTTAAAATCGAAGTACGCAGAGTAAACCTCTGTGCAGCGGGCGAATGTTCCCCTGCGACGCAAAAGGTTGCGGCTTCGTTTCCCGCTTCGACACAAACATTTGTAGGATCTGCAAATATTTTTTCCGAGTGATATATTATTTATTTATTTCACACACACAACTATAATAATATAATATATAAAAACATAAAATTCTATGAGAAATCTAGCAACCGTTACAGAAGGTTCGAAATGCTGTGTGAAGTGAAAAAACCTACAGCTTGTTTAAGTACTCACCCAGTCTGGACAGCTTGAAAGCATCAGCCGTGTTGATGACGTCCACAAAGACTTGGAAGTTCAAGTAGTCGTTGGTGTTGTTCTTCGCATGCTGGACCATGGCGATTTTGAAGGCATGTTGGATTTGGTTCGTATTTTGGTCGAAGACGACGCCTGAAAAGAAAATTTAAATAAAATAATGCCCAAAACCCCTATGTATTATTTATAGAGTCGAAAATAACGCCTGAAAAGATTTTTTTAATATAATATTGCCCAAAACACCTATGTATTAAGTATACATAGAATCACTTCGCTATTTAATGTTGTGGTTAAAATATATATTTGTGTTATGGGTACTTTTACATGAGACACAATAAAAATGATAATCTTAATATCAAAAATAGTTTTGCGCTAGAAAGCCGTAGAAGATATATTGTTTTTTAGTAAAAATCCATAAAACGCATAATATTATTAAACATACTTAAAATATTAAAGCGTAAGTACGATTAAATTTACAATAATATTATGGTAATGTTTGAAAAGCATAAACATCTTGATACTTTAATTAACTTAGGACCATCATTTATTGATACTTACGCATTTAAACAATGAAGATATTTTTTATTTCTTTAGAATTGACCTCAACATCCGAGCGAGCAACCCTTGACCTAATCCATTCGGCTAGGTAACAATAAAAACTAAGGCATGTTGTACTTTCCTTATAGCATTTTTACAGTAAGAAATAAAACCCTAAGTAAGCGCAACAACCCCGGGTTATTTCTTTAGACAAAACATCGAAGTCATAATAGACTTCAAAGAAAGCTATAAAAGAGACTCTCTAAGTTAAATAAAATTTACCGTAGCGGAGAGTTTACAAAGAAGATCAACGGTCGGAATCCTTACAATTGTTTCTGAGAATACGAATATCAGTCATCAATCCTTAAACATATATAAATATATGTTTAAGGATTGATGACTGATATTCATAGTATAAATCAAGTAACTTTCTGTGTCCCTATATCCCTATGTATGCTATAATCTTTAAAATACGCGACGGCGTTGTTGCGTTTTTAGGGCTTTGTAGCCAAATGGCAAAAACGGAACCCTTATAGATTTGTCATGCTCCCAAACAACTTACCGGTACGAATTATAAATTCATTTAATTTTCATCAGAATGATGAAAAATTAAAAAATAACGGATAAATAATATATTGATTAATTAAATCCCCAAAGAAGATCACGTTCTCACCATCAAAATCCGTAAACAGGGACAGGTAAAAGCTAAATGGATTAAGTAACTGACGCTTAACAAAGTCTCTTTTGCTCGTGAAGAAAATTAAGTACAGTAGAAAGCGCCAATATCGTCTGGACGTCGCGCCGGGCAATATTGCAGTTTAGCTATCGAGGCGTTAAGACTAAACCAGATACAAAGCATTTTGACACAACATTTATAAAATACTCGTATGCTGGCCAAATATTAAACGAGAGTTCGCAAAAAATACAATAAACTTTCTTTTGCGCACATTATTTTAATTGAAAAAAAAAACAAAGAAATTAATATGTTATCAACTTTGTATCCAGTTACGAAGAATGTTATTTTCATATTAGTTTTGTGAACGACATGCATAGACACTTGTGTGTTTCAATGGATTTAGTAGCGAGATGCCTACTATCGCACTTAGCCGACTTTTACAAATTTTCACACAATAGGTTGCATAACGACAACTTAATGAAACCTCAGTATAACTAATCGCACCACGCCTACTTTTTTTATTTTTTTACTGAAAAGTAGCAGCTTGCCATATTTTTCTCTCATCGTTTCGAAAATATCATGATGCCTATTTTTGTACAGTCTATTTCGTAAGTGCAAGGAGGTAAACTAAATATTTAAAATAAATGTCATCGTTTCATGTCATATTATTACTTTATGTCTTTTAATTCCAGCGTTCGTGTAAAAATGAATAATAATTTTATAAAATATATTCATAACTGTGACGTTGTTCTAATTAAAAATACTAAGGTAAATACGTACCGTAAAACACTCCAACATTGCCACCGAGGGTAATTTTGCCCGAAGACCAATTTTTAAGCAAAACTTTTAATAGCAAAAATATCTGAATACTATGGTAACATTTATTGACTTTGGTAGAAAATAGGTTTTGTGTTTAGCACCACTGTCTATTGGATGTAACGCTAAAGTCACTCAGTAACTTGTTGGAACTCGTCAAAGACAGAGTGTATTTTTGCGGGCAAATTTTGGTGAAAATTCAAAAGTGGATTGTGCGTGATGGAGAAAACACAGATGAGTTTAATTTATATTATGTTGTACAAAAAACTTAAGGTATTATTATAACGTTATTGTCATTGATGCAGCTCTTTTATAACTAAAGTTATAATGGTGGGCAAAGTTATCTGGTATTTTTGCGATCTACTATTGACAACATTGCCCGCAGTCAAAATAAGCTTAGGGTTGACACATCCGAGTTTTTTTTTTTTTTGCTAATTATTATTATCTTGATTATTTAGATAATTTATTTTTATTATTTCTTAAAAGCAAGAACAAATCTCGAATTCGTCAAAGAAAGACAAGACGAAAGATTGGAACCAGAATGTATTAAAAATAACACGGAATAAATGTTAATACTTGCATGTGAATCTGTTGAATCAAACATGTTTCTCAAAAGTTTTTTAAATAATTCAATAGAAGATAATCTTGTTTATTTATTAACATAAAAAGAAATAAAAAGTCAAGAACAGTTTACTGAGATGTACCAACCCTATCACTTTACTAAAGGCGAAAAGCGAATTGTATGGAAAATGCTAACAAGGTCAGGGTAATTTTGCCCAACTAGCCTAACATGGATTTTGGTAGGAAACCTGTCATGGATTCGCTTTAGTTTTAAAGTAAAGGCCAGTTTTGGTCAGAATTCTTGTACAGGTTTTGCTGTCAGCTGATTAGAGGCCGGAGAGGAGATATTTGCGTCAAAAATCAACGTGGGCAATGTTGGCAATAAGTCGAGATAACATTGCCCGCCTTTAAAAATAATAAAATACTTGATTTAATATTGACGAATAACAAAATCTAATAAAATAATACATGCAAAATATCCTATAGTTGCAGATGCTAATAGAAAATACTTGTGTCCCCATACAAAAAAATAACAAAAATTGTAATTATTCGAAAAATGTGGGCAATGTTGGAGTGTTTTACGGTACATACAATATTATTATGTATAGCTTTCGTACTTGGTGTAAATTTAAGATAAGCCACACACCTAGTTAGTTATTTTTCTTATATTAATCGGTGGGCGTTGCGATCTGCGACAAGTTTTATACTTTTGCAGGTCACTGCCTATTTTGTTATTCGCCTCAATTATATTCCTTAATAAAGACTTTTTATGTTTATGTAATCAGTATTAATAATTATGTTTGTAACAGGGTTCTTGGTCATTGTGGCGTGGCGGACATAGTCACACACGCCAAAAAACAAATCAAAATGGCTCCAGTATTTGGCGATGCTCGTATAGACAATGCTCAGGATCTATTACTTGGATGGTAGAGGATGAAACTATTACTAGAATAAGTGACCATACATGCCAACCCGACTTTTATGCATACAAATTGGCAACGATTAAGGCCGAATTGAAACAAGCTGTTTGTGATGATCTGGGCCCCATACCCCAAATTTATGAACGTATGACGTTACCGTACAAATCGAAGTCTGAATACGATGATATGTTACCTAATTATGAATCGGTTAAAGATTCGCTTTACAGAGCCAGAAAGTCACATCTTAATGTACGGGCGACTGTTTTCAAAAAATTAGAAGATGTTGTTCTAAGTGAAACCTTGAATGAAAATTTCTTACTTTGTGAAGATGGGACCACGGACAAAATTTTAGTGTATTGTAGTATAGAGGCTCGAGAAACAATAAAAAATGTCAAACATTTCTTCGCGGATGGCACGTTTAAGTGTGTTCCATCACCTTTCAAACAGCTGTATACAATTCACGGGCTAACTACAAATTATGTTACTCCATTAATATATTGTTTATTGCCAAACAAGACGCAATATACGTATGAAAGGCTATTTTCATTGATAAAAGAATGTATTCCAGGCTTGAATCCAGATATATTTCAAATCGATTACGAAATGGCGGCGATGGCTGCACTTCAAATCACATTTCCCACTACAAACATAAAAGGATGTTTTTTCCATTATGCCCAAGCTCTGCACTAAAAGGCTAAGAAATTGAAACTAATGGCTAATGAAACCATAGCTCTTTTTGTAGCACTAGCACATTTACCAGCAAATTTGATGCCGGAGGGCTTCCTCAGCATTCAGTTTGAGGTTATGTCTAACGTAGAAGGCTGGAACGATTTCATGAATTACTTTATAAAACAGTGGATGGATCCTAAATTGATAGATGCAGTAAGCTGCTTTGATAACCCACATCGTACTACAAATGCAGTGGAGGGCTGGCACTCACGCCTAAATAAAATAATAAAACGGAAAAAGCCAAACCTTTTTCCTTTCATTAAATGTATAAAAAATGAGAGTATAAAATACGATCACGATATTCGAAAAAGCTTGATACATTTTCCAGAAACTAAAAAACAAATAAAAAAAGAAAAAATTACGAACGATCGCATTCGCAAAATTGTTCAAGACTTTCTTGATCAACGAATTGAAATAGGGGTTTGCTTGAGTAGGCTAAGCAAAGTTCGGTTTTTTTAATGGAAAGGATATCTAATGTTTACTTCTAAAATCACTGAGCAAGGTGACCTATAGTTATACCACCTATATGCATACAGTCGTTCGATATTGATGATGTTGATCTCAAATAAATAATTAAGTTGATAAATATTTTTAACTTTAACATAAAATAAACGCTGTCGCGTGACTTGTCGGGATGTACCTACCGCAAGATCAAAGGCTCAGTATTTAATTACTTTAATATAAGGAGCTGATATTTATGTTTTTTTATCATTTATTACATGTTAATTTATTTCTGTTAGAATTAAAATAAAAACGACATACCTTCGGTACAATTACAGTTTTGTGTTTGATTGTATATTCAGTAGGCATCACAAGTAAATAATATACCGATAGAAATGAAAGTAGGCATTATGCGACCGTATGGTCTATTAAGAATAATGTTTGACGAAACGCAATTTTCGGCATAGTGCGATCACTTGTATGGAAATTTCAGAATGTTGTCCTTGCGCTACATACTGCAAGTAAAAATTAAAAAATGAACTAAGTGCGATAGTAGGCATCTCGCTACTAAATCTTTCAATGGTACCTAACCTCGCTCCACTTGCCACTTACTTGAAGAGGAAATTCAACTGAGAAATTAGCTACAGTTTCAAGTGCATATTATATTCTTGTGAAGCCTCCACTTCAGCCATTCGTCTGTATTCATCATCATCACCTCGGTTGTCGAACTTTATAGACATTATAATAAAGAAAAAAGCCGCCTTAGAACTTTCCTAATCAGTAACTAATTAAAATAAAAAAATACTAACAAATGAGAAAATACTATGCAAAACCGTTATGACGTTAATAAAAATAATCTGATGATGTTTCATAGATATTGGTAAGTATATCTATAATACATCAGCAGATAAATAAAATTGAAACCAAATCAAGATAAACTTAGACACTTGTCACCTCTAGGTTACAACAATGTATGATTTGGTTGAAACCTGTAGGTTAAAGTGTCAGTTTCATCCATTCTCAATTAAAATATCTTTACAAACAAGAGTTGCTTGAATATTCAAAACTTCCATTCCAAGATATTTTTATCAGCTTGCTATAAAATATTTATATTTGGTGCGTAAGTACGTACTTAATGTTATTTGTAGCCCCGCTATTAAATAGATTACGTTTACCCAAAAGCTGTCTCGTGAGACTACTTTGCATCCTCGTAGTAATCTTAAACATTAACCTAGTTCTCTTTTTCATTACTTTATTTTTTCTATCTCGTCTTAGTGACTGATGAATTTAAATTAGGTTATTCTGTCGTTATGATTTCGTAAAGGTTTGAAGGATTCTTACTTTTGTAATTTTAAAGAAGTTTCTTCATACGTGCTTTATTCTTAATGATGTTTATTTCCTTGATGAATTTATATAACATGATATTCTCTTGATACCTTTAGGTAAAAGGAGTAAGTATTTGAATTAATGAATATCTCACTTCAGATTAGTTAAATAAATATTTTCAAATACCTTTTGCAATTTCATCAGTTTAATGAAAAATAAATCATTGTTAAAAATCTAATCAAAAAAGTAAACAAAAAAGTTCGCCTATACCTTTGAGGGATTCTATCTCCTTGCGCATCTTAATAAGGTATGCAACTACACACTTTGATATTATTATAATAATAACAAACAAATTTGTGATAACCTCGATTGTTTTGTCCCTAAGGCATAATAAAAACAATTGTTACGGTACCATTTTACCACCAATATTCAGGAAATATTTTTAGAGTAAACAAAAGCCATTAATCCCATGCCATACTATATACGTAATCGTTTCCAGGCGTATGGCAGTAAAACAATAAATTGCAATGCCGGACGCACGCCCTATAATAGTTATATTCATAAACCAAACGCGAATGGACAAGCGGCTTTATTCCATCATTAGTATTCTCGCTTCGATTTTACCCATCTCTGTTAATAATTGATAGAATCCAGCTCCCTTGAGAAATCGTTTGTTTTGAGTAAGCAAGTCATAGTTTTGTTAAATAAAATAATAAAACAAACTAAATATTAGTTATTTATTAATATCTGTAATATAAATAATTTCTGTATTAGGTTATATAAATGCCGTGCAAATTATTATCAATAAATAAAAATAATATATAATTATTAAAGATTGAAAAAAGTTTGGGTCATGGGTCGTAAAATATTGGTGGCCAATATATCAATAAATAAATATTGCTGTATTATTTACATTATTTAAGGCTGATAGTGGTGCGCCTGATTGTTATGTGGGTTATGTATGTATTCGTGTATGTTTTGACCTTCCGAATTTCCATTTATGACTACATACAACATATTTATATAAAAAAATCCAATGAAGTCATTTACTAAACCAACTGCGTTTCGGGTTCTCTTAAATACAGAAATTAAGACAAACTTTAACCACACATTTGTAGTAGAAGGATAGAGTGACTGAGAAACACCTGCTTCAAGAGCTACATACAAAATAACTGTATTTATTAATAGGCTATAATATAATACATAATCAGGCCTAGAAGTTCGAATCCCATAACTGTATAAAACATAATAATATACCCGAGATTTAACCAATTTACTTTCATGTTAAATAAATAATAGTTAATAAACTTAATAGTTCATTAACTATTATTTATGGGCATGTTTTCATTTTTCTCATTTTCATTCCAAACCCGGCAAGGGCAGCACATTCAAGAGATCTGAGTTTTCGTTTATTATCAAATAAGATAAGTTTGATATTGATTAGAAAAAAAATATTTATGCCAAATTATAAAGTAAAACTCAAGTTTCCTTCGGTTTCATTTGCGAACAAATGGCGAAAGATGTAAACATTACGCGTTATTATGCACAGTATGAATGAGTGGCAGTAATATTTCATTGTTTTGTTCGGCAATATGATTGAGAGTGGTGGAGAAACTTGGTGGATATGTGTCGGATGACGCAGAATTAATCTGTGTCATGTAAATAAATGTGGGGCGTATGTCAGACTGCGGCGGCGGTGGGGCGGGTTCCACACTTTCAGCCTAACCGTCTACTTCTCACGAGATTGTACTACCTTATGTAATACAATATTTATGCAGATTTATTGTCATCAAAGGATATCAATACGTCTATAATAGATAGTTTTTACAAAGTCATCTGGAAAAAATATTTAGGACACTGCTGTAATGCATAAGACATAATTCGATGCGATATAAACTGCCAAATCTAAATCCATTCTCTTAGCAAAATGGGCATCAAGAGAAGAGCTCTAGTCAACTGCGTCTGGAAAATAATTAGCAGCGGTTTTCTCATATACAATAAAAAGCAAACATTGTTAACGGTTTGGAGTCAGTTTTAAAAAGTGCAAGAGTTGCAAAATTGTTTTTTAATAAATTTAAGTCAAAGGAAGTAATTAGAGTTTAAGGTATGCAATTTACATGATGAGTTTATAATACGTAAATAATGATAAATGTCTGTGACTTATCTTATTTCTAATTTACTCTGTTTAAATGATGATTATTCTAAGTTATCAATGTCAAATGTTATCGCATGTGGTGCACTAATACCATTTGCTGGCGGATTTTGCGAAATTCTAACTGAAAATACAAGCAACCGAAGCATTCAAAACAAATATCAATGTTAAATTTAAATGAGCTAAGCCATTTATGTTGTAAAGCTTCGAAGTCGATACGGCTTATTCCACTTTACCCCAAAAAAACTTCCACTTCAACCCCAAAACGTTTTTGAAAATCAAATTTAAAATTAATCTTTTGTTTCCACATAAACACCAATATAGTCAACAGAAAAAATCAAGATAATACTTGAGGACTGATAACTCATCAATTTGAAAAAAATACTTATCGAAAAATGCTGTTAGTTGCGAGCTGTTGTAGTAAAATCTATTTGAATACTATAACATCTTAAATCGTCAGAGATATAGTAATATTATGTGTATAGACTCTGAAAAAGAAATGTTGGTTTGGTAATAGACCTATTTAATAAGATTACCATAGTGTTTTATTGAAAAAAGTGGCCAAGTGCGAGTCGAACTCGCCCATGTAGACTTCCGCAGCAATTGTTTATATTAAATAGTTTATGACGTATTACAAAAAAATACTTGCTAAATCTCGTTCAAATCAACTTTCGTTGGTAGTTTCTATGATAATGTACATTATATACTTCTCTTCTTATTTTAGAAATGATAGATAGATTTGATAGATACCCCACGCGTACAATATTTTTTTTAAGTTCTATGTATGAAAAATTACATTTTGAATACCCCCAAATGTATTAATTTTTTTTCATTTTTTCTTTTAAATCTTTGTGCTGTTCACAGAATACACTTACCAAATTTCAACAGTTTATCTCTTATAGTTTCGTAGAAAAATGGCTGTGATATACGGACAGATGGACGGACGGACGGACGGATGGACATGACGAATCTTTAAGGGTTCCGTTTTTGCCTTTTGGCTAGCTACGGAACCCTAAAAAGCGTGCGACCTAGCTCGTGGAAAAATATGACAACGGAATCAAGAAAAACATTTGAAGTCGAGCTTCAAGAAGAAAAATTCGTACAGATAAATAAGGAATAAAACGCATATAATACCTGACCTGATCAATTATGCATGAAGCCGAAAAATATGAGCCAGAGGCAGGTCCAAGCTCTGCTACAAATTTTTCATTTATTGAAAACCCAAGTAGTATGTATAAATCAAACATTATTTTTTTTAAGGAGCAAATTATTTATTATTTTGATTAGTATTTGATAAGGTAGTTAGTTAAACGCAAAAGGTTGCGGGTTGGATTCCTGTCTCGGACAACTATTTGTATAATTTGAAATTTGTTTCGTACGTTACAGATATAATAAAAATATAAACATCTATGTATGTATATTCTAAGTACTTATATCAGAAATCTGGCACCTGTAAACACGAGAAATATTTTGTAGAATTGTCCAGCAATATTTATTCATTTATTCTATTGTGTTTATTCAAACCACTTAGCTGGCTGAGTTTATCAGCTCTTATAACTCTTTTTATCTTTTATTTTAACTAGATGGAAAACGAACATCTTCATCATACTTTAAAAAATGGATCTCAAATGTGGTGTTGTAAGGCAAGTCAGGCGCGCACTGCCAAATTAAAAATATATGAAAGAACAATGTTTCGAGAAGATGTACACACATGTACAAATAACATAATAAAAAAAAGATTTTAAACTGATGGCCAAAGCAAGGGTCATCAAAGAACCAAATGTGCCGATCACAAACATTTACAAAAAATGTGTCAAATACTATGTGGACGCTGGGTTAAGCTTATTGAATGAAACGCCTAATTTTAAAAATATAATATCTGGTTTGTATAAAGCTAGGCTTTGAATATCACAAAAACAAGATTCAAAACTGCAGATCAAGTAGAAGTTCCTGAAATATTCCGCAAATTTTTACAGTGAAAACGTGCGAATAATTGTATTTGCAACCGAAATGGCGAGAAAAATTATTGAAGAGCAAAGCGTTTTTTTCATGGATGGAACTTTTAGAAGTTTTTGTATTCCCTTTTATCAAATCTATAGCATACATGTTGATCTGGGTTCGAATTCCAATGAAACCAATATAGTCCCAGTATTATTTGCTCTGTTGCCTAACAAGCTGCAAAAGACATTTGAGATCTTGTTCAAACAAGTTAAAAATGTGTTGCCTGGGTGGAACCCTCAACAAGTTATTTTAGACTTTGAGCAAGCGGCGATGAACGCCATCACATTATGTTTTCCCTCTATAATTGTAAAAGGCTGTAATTTTCATTATCGTCAAGCATTAACAAAAAATGCAAAAAAAATATGATCTTTCAACTAAAGACGAAAAAGATCATGTCAAAAGTTGTGCTGCATTGTCACATTTACCAAATGACGAAATAGTTAATGGTTGGTTCACTAATAATGGAAGTGGCACCAAATAAATGATAGAGTCACAATAACTTTCAACAACTATTTCGTAGAAAACTGGTTGGAAAATCCAAGTTTACCAACAAATTTATGGAGTTGTTCAGGACAGCGTCATAGAACAATTAACTTAGTCGAAGCGTGGCACCGCAGGCTAAATAACGAAACCCAAAAGAAACCTGGATTTGTACAATTGGTGACAAAACTAAAAGAAGAAGCACTATATTTCGCTAAATATCGAAAATCCGTGCTTCGATGAAAAAAATCAATACAAAATGATCAAAGATTAAACAATAAACACAATAAACAAAAATCTTCTAAAACAAGAAGAGTTTAAAGATAACCAAAATAATTTGTTGGAAACTATTAACAAAATTGTAAAAATATTCGGCTAAAATTTCTATAGTCTTTTATAGTCTTTTAACTTATAATAATATTCTGAAATTTTCTTTTGCATGACCTAAAATTGTTGATGTGTTTGAAATATTAATGTTATTCGTTTTAAAATATTTGTTATGGCTGGTTTATACAGGGTCAGTGACTGACTTCGAAATAGAGACAAGTCAGTGCTGACCCGACAAAAACCCTGTGTAAACTGATTCGAAGTCAGTACAGTGGCTTGAAGTCAGCGCTGACTTGAATATTCGGACACGAATATTTTAAAGTCAGTTGGCGCCCCCCGCCACCCGCGCACCCCCGCGCCAGCCAAATAAACCCCGTGTAAACAGACAAGTCAGTGCGTGGTTAGTCACTGCCGCTGCGTTGTAGAGTGACCACGTTTTTTTCGCTGGCGATAAAAATGACGCGTAAGCTTAGCGAAGACGAAACCTTAAAATTGGTGCAATTATATGGCGAAAACGAGTGCCTTTGGGATGTTAAATCCCTAAATTACCGCAATAAAGAAATGCGGTCAACAGCGTTGCAAAATATGGCTCAACAATTTGTCGTTTATTTTTAGTTATCTCATTTTCTACCATTTCTATTAACTCATTCAACAGCAAAATTGATAATTTTTTCAACAAATAATTAAATCGTCGTTTCAGTTGTTTTCACGAATTCATTTTCCCACTGACTTCACACACGTGTGCTCACCGTGAGAAACGCATCACTACTACTTACTTCATGTAAACAGTTAAAGTCAGTCGCGGCGCCGACATTGGCGCTGCGACTGACTTGTCTACTGACCCTTTGTAAATCAGCCATTAAATTAAAAAATCCCGAGATAAAGATAAAGATAAAGATGTGTATTATTCAACTCAAATAAACTTATACCAAAATTTGAATGTTTACACCGGACTTTATAAAATAACCTGTCCTCGGTCTGTTCGGGACAACAAGACCGGCAAAACTAAGCGATTTAATATGACTGAGCTTCGAATAGACACACAAGTGAAATAAGCAAATGGTATATACCGCTTCAAAACTTGCCATCGCGCTATTGAGGTACGAAAACTTTCAACTTATAATATGATTAGTCTCCAACCATGCTAACTGTTGTAAACATTTATAATGAAATTCATAACGAGAATACTTCAGGGTTCTCTCACGACAGGACATATCCATGAGCTAACTTTAATTGCGATGCACTCTTCTATAAGAGAAGATTAAATTTGTTGCAACATGACATCAATAAACAATTTCCATTGAACATTTTGGAAATGGTCAATAAAATAGTCAACATTGCTATCGGTCTACCTCTAACAATCCAAAATGGTACAAAATAAACACATCAAAGCACAATTATTGATCAATGGTAGCACTTTCGATACAATTCAAATACAATCACGGTCACACGCATGTTAAATTGCACCAGAAAGCACACCCGTTTTCGTATGACCAATCAACGCTGTTTTGTGTTTACACAGTAAAGGTGAGTCTGATTTTGCAATTCAATCTACGTGTACACTCGAAAGCTTGTTTAGAAAAGGTGGCTAACGACATACCGTTTGTAAAACATAACATAATTTTCAGGTATACGAAGCAGCAGACGATCAATTTTCTTAAAGATTTCAAAAAAAATCTACACAATTCACTGGTATATAATATTCTTTTCTAAACCCGCTATAATTATTGGAAAATACCTACACTTTTAGTTTTGGTTCCGTCTAAATTTTGTTTGAAGGTTTGTAATTTTTATCAGAGTTTGTTCCTTTATTCGGGTTAGGAGCTTTACGACTACATCTCTATTTGACTAGGCAGCGGTTGTGACTAGATCGCTTTAGGACTAAATCGCGCTGGGGTTAAATAGCTGTTCGACTATATATGCTTACGTCCTATTATCAGTTCGACGTAATATCGATATGACGTACAGTTGTGTTTAAAAGTGGCACCACTTGCTCAATGAGTGTAACGAAGGACAAGACATCACTAGGATCACTGCTAATTTGGCTCTCTTGCCTTCATCGTATAGACGGGTGGACGGCTGTTGTCCAGAGTTCTACAAATTTTGCGGAAATGGAGGCATTTACAAGCTACTTTCGTAAGCAGTGGCTTACTGTGGAAAAATACTCATCTTGTTTCTTGTGCATATGAAAAGCATAGGACCACCAATAGCTTAGAAGCCTGGCATCGTCGCCATAACGTGCGAATGCAGCACAAAATTACATTGCTGTTATTTTTGTTCAATTTTTGAAAGTAACCGAAAAAGGAACACCATACTATTTAACCGCAAATATTAAACCGAATTAGGCAAACTTGAGACAAAGGAAATTACACCTATTGTATTTTTAAAAAATATCAGTGCTTTACAACTTAAATGCTTATTATTATTTATAAGTAAAAGTAACATTTTGTTTTTAATAAAGGTAACTACTTAAAAACTTGAATGTTTTTATTTTCGCCATAGTTGTACTTTAGAAAACAAACGAGGATTAAGTCATTACGCTTTCTTGTCCTTTGGCGATGTAGTCCAAAAGCAATGTAACCCCAACGCGATACAGTCGTATCGCGATTTAGTCCCAAAGCGATCTAGTCACATCCGCTGCCTAGTCAAATAGAGATGTAGTCGTAAAGCTCCTAACACCTTTGTTCGTTGTTTTGGGTGTTATATGTATAAGTATGTGTAATAAAACAACCCTTGTATGTTTATTCTATTAAGTATATCAAAATTTAGCACTCGTAACACAAGCTTCGAACTTACCACAGAGCTAGATGTTGTTGTGTTAATTATCCATCAATTTTTATTAATTTTTTAATTACTCGTGTTATTAGGTGTCATCAATATCATATTATTTAAGTCTAATTATTTTCTCATGCTTGCAAAGACTTTTCTATTTATTTTAAAATTAATATTCATTAACATAATTTCAATCAGCATTATTTTATTTTCACTGACGTATTTTCAATTTGCTTTCAGAGATAAATAAACTAAAGTAGTTAGTACCTACCTGGCTCCATAACAAAGTAAAATTGCAATATTGTTTGGGTTCGTTCTACCAAAATATTCCTTGACATAAAATTGGCTAAGTAATAGAACCTCAGAAACTGTGCGATGTCACGTGTGCGGGAAACGGCACCAGGATATGAGGCATAAACTCAACTTTATAAGAGAGTTAGTGTAACGCGAGTTCGCTAAAATAATGTTTGCGTAAGTTTCAGGACCACACTCTTAAGTTTATTATATTTCTAATACAAAAAAAATACAACAGCCGTGTTATTTCAAAGGCTTCATAATTGTTCTTCTAGTCAAAGAAAATATGTAAGTGCTTAGCGCGGAACTATTTTACATAATAATCATTAAATTATTAAATATGTTTAATATGTATTGATGGTAAAATAGCTATATTGTATTGGGGTCCAATATCCAGGGTGGACTTGGAAATAATAAAGTGAATAATGACGCTTGCTAAAAAAAGAGTTTGATGAAAATACCAAGCTTTTTCGACTACACGAGGATTCCATTTGGACAAATGCGTCAAAAAATGTGCGTCCACGAAAATCCTATAAATCTTCATCAAGCACGTTGCAACCATACTAAAAGATATATGGTTGTAATAGCCAGTGTGCCAGTGTAAAAAGTCGGAAGACATACATATACAGGGCCGGATTTAGAGGTCTGGAGGCCTCGAGGCAACAAACGAGCGGAGAAAGAATATTCGTTTTATTAGTCAAAGAATTAAATTACATTATAGCTCGTAAATTTTTGTTTTCTTTGATTAGAAAAAAAACCTTTATAGACTTTAATGTATAATTTGAGGATTTATTTGTTATTTATATGTAACTTTTTGATTAACCATATAAAGCGTTATAAATCAATGGAGATTGTTTAATACCTTAGGGCATAGACCACTAGATCCGTAGAACCCTATATAAGCTTTGATATAATATGACAAGGCATTCATAATTAGGTAGCTTAGACCTAATTTCACCACTCTCTGTTTGTTGTTTTACATCATTAAGTAATTAACAGTCCACAAATACACGTAAACTGTCTGTCATTAAACATAACGGGATGTTAAACTAACAAACAGAGAGTGGTGAAATTAGGTCTAAGAACGTTAAATTATGCAGCCTTGTCTAATGTCATCCCACATTAATCATACTAGTTATATTAGTGATTGTGGTTATACCTGCACTGGAACTGAAATTAACCAAATGCTTGCAATTAATCAGGCAAGCACCTCTCTATTTTGGTGAGTGCATTCCATCTGGCCCGGTCAGTCAAGGTTTTGGAATTTATGAACTGCAACATCTGCAACTTAGTAAGTGATGTTTGAATTGTTTAATATTTAATTTATCAAAATGATGATTGGTTAAAAATATTCGTTGATAGTGCTACTGATTAAATAGCACGTAACGATTTCAGGAGCTATGGTCGACGAAAATCCAACAAATGTTCAAATGTCGTATCGTCTTTAAAATATATAAAAAGAGGTGGCGGCACTGTCCATCTTCATGCTGGATACCAGTGCACATTGAAAGAAAAATACAAGAATGGGACAATGGCATGGGAATGCATTCATAGAAAGAGAACAAGATGTGGTGGCAAAATAACTTTGAAAGTAAGTACAAAAGTGGATTCATCTTAATAATGTCCTGCTGACTTATCTGTGATCTAAGTAATAGAAGGTATTTAACAAAAAAAAAATTGAATTAAAATTGAATTATCAGCACCAGAATTTCCGACCGTTACTTCAGTATATAATGCTACATAGCTTCATACCAAAACGCGGGTCTCATTTATTAAAGGAAACATATTTTTATGTCAACATTATTTCCATTTTATATGTTTATTTAATGATACTTATTAATGTATTGATTTGTCCAAGTGATCTTTAGGATTTTTGTTTAAAATTCGAACTGCTTGGTAAAAGCAGTTCGAATTTTAAGTTCAGTCCCTTTCATAGGTATTTAGTATTTCATAAATTACAAGGCGCATCGTACCGGGGACGATGGCACTTGATTTGTGTCATCTGGCCCGGAAAACACATCACCGGGCCAGTTGAAACTTTTTTTTCCCATCTGCCCCGGTGCCGGGCCAGGTCACCGGGGCAGATGGGATACACTCTCTATTTTGCCCCAACTTAATCTTTTGTTGTACAATATTTCACATAAGAGATATAAATATTTACTACAAATCTAATTAGTTAGAAGGAAAATTGTAGGAATAAACTTGAACTAAGAATGTAAGCGATAGGAGAGCTTACGAGATCACCATTTCAGAACAAAGCGCCCCTCTGGGTAATTGTTTCGAAATCGTAATTCATTTTATTTATGTGCAATAAACGTAAAATAAATCTCAGCGAACTTTCGGATAATTTCACGCAACAGTTCATAAATGCGAATCATAAACATTCAACTTTGAGGACGAACACGCGTGATACCAAGCAATCTAGAGGTAAGGCAGGAATTGTATTCAAATGAGAATATTTTTCACAGCAAACTTTTAACATTAATGAGCATTGTTTAGGTAGGCAAACCTACTGGATACTTTACAGAAGAATACATTAACTTTGCGTGATTTGTTTTTAGTCATAATTTTGAGCTATCATTCAAAGTATTTATACCCACGTAATGTATTTCTGTAGGTATTAGTTTTAGTATTTACAGTTATATCGATGTATTAAAATTACCATGGTAAAGTAAAAACGGCTTTATATAATGTTAAACCCTTACGAAGTTTTTTGATAACGACACAGACCAATGTTATGAGTCGGCCAGTCCGTGCTATTACGTTGAAATATCTACCATTATATTATTGACATTTGAAAGCCATTCTGATTGCTTTCGCGTGTCAAATCGCATCTTCCTTGGTCCATAGATCTTTATTGTTAAGTCATGTTCTTGAAATAAAATATGTATACAGAATGATGTTTTTGAAAATGCAAAAAAAATAGTGTATAATAAACAACGACATGAAACACCAGGAAGGAATAAATTAATAAATCAATCTTCAGTTATGACGCATTCATAAAATGAATGTATACACAGATGTTATTGCTATAGATGTAAATTGACTTAAAAAAGCTACCACGGCATTTTAGAACCATTTAAGCCAAAGTTGTCTTAACCGAAGTCGGACTATTTTTTTTTTAGGAATTTTTTGCGGGATACAAGGAGAATACCCAAAATTTTACAGTTAGTTGCTAATAACTGCCAGTTTAAAAGGCCAGTTAATTATTTTTTGTTTAATTTAAGTTAAGCTATGTGTAAGCAATCTACCAAAACTTGTTCTTAGGTATCGGAGTCATTAGCCATTTTTTTACAGACATTTCAAACTTACGAAAATGTTCTGCGATTTACGAAAACCATTTTCGACGTTGTTTAAAAAAAAACTAATGGTGCTATTTTTGTTCAAACCTTTTTAAAAACATGTGTGGTTATTACTCTTTCTTTTGGGGTATTAATTAAGAGGATATCTCAAAAAAAAATGAAATTATGATACAAAAACCAAATAGAGGCAGAAAATTTTGAGCAACTTTAATGATAAAAAGCAGATTACCGAATTGCTGAAAATGGCATACACCGCGTGATACCTGGGTACCACGCGGTGTATGTGTGTATGACTCCAGATTCAACCCAAGCAGACACAATTCTAAGGTCGAGGAAAAGATTTTGGCAGCATTCTAAGCGGATCCTACTACCATCACTAGCGTAGTAGCTTAAAATCTTAACATTTCACAATAGAAGATGTGTATATTGTGGAGTATGCACAAAAATGATAAGTATTTATTCCATGGCCCGGGTCTGCCAGGTTTGGAAGAGCATGATACCGGGAAAATAATCCAATTCTGCCGTTTTCTCCTCAACAGAGACATCAACGCATCTTCAATGCGTGATTCTTAAAATCAATCTTGTGGACAAATAAAAGTAAATTTTCCAGAGAGGGCATAACAAACTTTTACAACCTTCACCAACAGGCCAACAAGGGCAGAAATTTATACTGGAAAAAGCAGGTGTCAGTACAGAGGAAATTCTCTGTCAGTGTGTGGGCTGGAGTAATTGGCAGAACTTTGATTGGGCCCCACTTCTTACCAGATACCTTAAATGGTAATAATTATTTGGGATTTCTTCAAAACGATCTTCCAATGCTCGTAGAGGTGTCCTAATATTTAAAACTGACCAACTGACGTTAGGATTGTGTCTGCCTGGGTTGACTCCAGATTCCACGTGGTATATGTCACTTTCAGCAATTCGATAATCTGTCATTAAAGTTGCCTTGAATTTTCTCCCTCAATTTGGGTTTTGGATCATAATTTCAATATTTTTTGAGATATTCGCTTAATTGATACCTCGAAAGAAAGAATAATAACCACACATGTTTTTAAAAAAGTTTGAACAAAAATAGCACCATTAGTTTTTTTTAAAAACAACGTCAAAAATGGTTTTCGTAAATCGCAGAACATTTTCGTAAGTTTGAAATGTCTGTAAAAAAATGGCTAATGACTCAGATACCTAAGAACAAGTTTTGGTAGATAACTTACACATAGCTTAACTTAAATTAAACAAAAAATAATTAACTGGTCTTTTAAACTGGCAGTTATTAGCAACTAACTGTAAAATTTTGGGTATTTTCCTTGAATCCCGTAAAAAATTCATAAAAAAAAAATAGTCCGACTTCTTTTAAGACAACTATGGCTTAAATGGTTCCAAATAGTCTACACTACCATCCCCTAGCAGCTTTGCACTCACCTACCAATCACCCTGTATATATAACTATAACTGTGGAGTTACAGCTTTATATACAAGTATATTATGTATGGTAATAATAACTAAATTCTCACAGACACTGTCTTAGTTTCTTAGTCAATAAATGACATAAACATTTAAATCCTTATGATTATTATTGATTTCCCATTCCGAGTATAACATCCCCAATTAATCTAAATTTGTTATTGCTTTCAATAATATAATGAAATATAAAACACTTGCTATGCAGCTGGTCGTAAAATTATTCGCACAGCCAAAACCGTAAGTAATATCTTAGGACCAACTCGTAATCGTAAACTCGACATAAAACCAGAGGAAATTCTAGTCCAAGAATAAAAAATAAATAAACTGAGACATCTCATAATATTGAGTAATAAATGAAAGCGTGATAGTGGATTTAAATATTCTTTTATATGAATGGGAATCGTACAAATAATAAATTTATATGGACATAATGGGAGTGGTGATTTGAGGCGGAAATATTCTGGCATCACATTGTCTTTTTGTTCATATTTGAATTCGTATTATCTTTCCACCATCTTAATGCAATGTTTACAAAAAACTTCATAAAAGGTCAACATACTATTAGTATAAGAGCCCGTGAGGGCCAGACCTTTCATTCGAATGCGTGAAAATTCTTAAATGTGTTTGTAATTAAAGAATTTTCACAAGAATCAATTTTCAGTTAAGAATAATCCCCACTCATGAAACCTGGATCGTGGTTCGTTGGGCAGGTAACAGGAAACAAAGGTAAATTTTTGTATATCAAATTAGTTAACTTATCAAACTCAATTTCTTGTATTTTATTCATAAAAGCACTAAAACTCGCAATGCTCATTGCCAGACACATACAATTTTCCTAGACTCTTCTAAAATTAAAGACAAATTAATATAATTTTACCTAATGAGTATACAGACAATGGTTATCAGCGAGCTTGTTAAAATACATATTTATAAAGCTTTTACAGGACTCATAAACAAGTATTTTACTTCTAAACCTTTGAGAGCTGAAAAAGAAAAAAGACAAAAACACGTAAGTGGTGTGGTCACTAGCATATCAGTTCCAATTTTGTCGTCGATACCAGGATCTAGTCCAGAAGCACCACATTCACAATCTCCATCAACAGAGTCATGAAAACCTTAACCACATCTCAAAAAATATTATAATAAATGCACAACCTTTAACGTCTCAAGATAAATCTTGCTTACGGCCTGCACCTACAGTATTTATTTATTTATTTATTGTACAAAACACATTACAACCACAATGAAATATGCTTCATAACATAGTATCTTCCATAACATCATAATTACCAACCAATTTCTGAATCATCGCATCGGGTCCACAATTTTCAACTGTCTAAGATAATTTGGATGTTATAGAGTCCAATATTAGTGATATAATAGTGACAGATGATTCTGTTACTCCGAACGTACATATTTTGCTTGATAGTATAGCTAGTAACAATGACAACGAGATCGTTTATATATTTTGTAACAGAGAAAAGAAAAAAGTGAAATAGAAAATGGTTCCACTTCATGCTGCTGATGTTCATCAATTCAGAGCTACTGTCAGATCCAAAGTTGAAAGTCATAAAAATGTACAGAATTTTTTAATTAAATTGGATAATATTTCTGGTTCTAAATTTGTCTATTGTGATATTTTGCAACAGTATCAAATATCAAATGTTTGATAGTAACTACGAGTATAAAGGTACACTGCCACTCCATGATTCAATAGTTCCTATCCATCCAAAGGTTGCCTGGAAGAGATCGCTGTTAGCGATAAGGCCGCCTATTGTACATCTAGTTTAGTTTGTGTTCTTATATATATTATGTATTGTTTGTCTTTTAAAGTGTGCAATAAAGTAATTATCTATCTATCATAAAAAATGTTGAATATACTCGTAATAAAAAATCACTAAATGATTCGGGCTAAACGATAGTATGTATAAGCTTAGTAAAAGATCGGAATGGAGCGAATGCTCTGTCTCACTCGCACTATGTGTGTAGCAACACAATGATCACCACTCTCACAATAATTATACACATTTAATGCGTCTAGCAAGAGAATAGAACCCGCAAAATTGTCTGGCTATTGAAGAAACATAATTAAATATTTCTCTTAACAACATAGGTATATAAAATTCAGCTTTCATAATATAAGGTAAATATAATTTAAAAATATTATAATAAATTTAAGGGTGTCCGGTGGAGGGTAGTAACCATAGTATGTGTCTGGCAATGAGCATTGCGAGTTTTAGTGCTTTTACGAATAAAATACACGAAAAATTGAGTTTGATAAGTTAACAAATTTGATATACATTTTTTTACAACTTTGTTAGGTACCTGTTACCTGCAAAACGAACCACGATCCTGGTTTCATGAGTGGGGATTATCCTTACCTGTGTTAGACATACACATGAAAAAAACTTCATGCATTCGAATGGAAGGAAGGTCTTGCCCTCATGGGCTCTTACTCTATATATTCAACAATAGAATGCAATATTGCGAAGATTTTTAAGGACTACAAGGATGTTTGCTGAAGCATAAATGTTGATAAGCAAACAGAGAAGAATTCACTTAATAACAAGACTGAGATGAACATTCTTTGAATTTGTACATCCAACTGCATTCAGTTTATCCGAACTGTGTAACCGTAACAATGTCCCGTAAAGTGGTTTTACTTTGCTTACTTTTTTCATATGGTATAGTACCCGTGAGTAAAGTGATGTTTCTGTTGTTCGTTTTAAAACTATGATAATGTGACTTACTGACAATTTTTTACAGATATTTTCTGTATCATATGACAGGAAGACTCTCGATGGTATGCTTTTGAACACACTTTGGAATAAAGTTTATAAATCGTTTGATCCCAAGATTAAGGAAGAAGCTATAAAAATTATAAAAAAGAATGGCGAATACGACAGATTAATAAAGCAATTACAGGCTGTTAAAAAAGAAAAAGTAAAAAAATTACTAGACATTTTGGCAGAGTTTATGATCGTCTATATGACTTAAACAGAACAATATTTATAAGCCGACCCATTAAAATTATTTGTTCGATAGATTCCGTGATCGTTTTATTTATTTTTTCGATGAATTCCGGTTTGCAGATTTTTGTACAACGCTCCAAGTGTTGAGTGAAACTATACTTGATCAATTACGTAATGAAGTCCTCAATGCTCTTGTGCTCGATCATTAGCAATGTAATCAGGTTGGACTATCAACTCCTACATTGCTACCAACTACACCCGGTAGTCCAGCTTGATATCATTGTTCATGAGCATAGAAGTAAGTATTTGAGGAGAAATTTGGAAGATGCGATTCTCAACTAATGTTATGTAGACAAAGTAGATATTAAGTTACTGAAATAAACTTTTCATTTTCATTTTTCAACTACAGAAAATAAGTCATGAAATAATATAATAATTATTGTCAGGCCACGTCTCCCTCGCTTCCCATAGACTAATCGCTACGCATAGACGAAGTTTGGCTATGATATGCATTGAAAAAACTGCTAGTCCCTTACCAGTTAGCTAGCAGCGACCTTGATTCCCACTCTATTCTTTACCGCAGGGTTAAAGCGGCGTCCCAAGGATACGCCTACGTGGCAAGTGAGAATAGAGCGCGACGTATTAGTAAGTTCAGAACCTTTAAAGCAAAATTAATTTGTGTTAGGCAGGGCAACGGCCGCCCCGACTCATGCGTTTTCTGACGGAAATTTTTATCGAAACTGACATTTAACCACAGAACTATCTCATTACTACTGTCACAGAGCGTATAGACTACCTAAAACAGAAAAGCTATGATTGGAAGAACTGAATAAGACGGTTTAAGCGAGTTGACAGATATTGGCAGAATCGCATCTTTGAAAGCGACCAAAGGAAATTTTACCGAAATTGAGTGAAACCCGATCACTGTGTCCACTGACCCAGTAGCCTGATGCCGAAACAGGAAACAATTTCTAGCTCGGCATATGGTCGGTGCTGGTTGGACACACAGATAAGGATTGGATTCATCTTCATATCTCCATCAGATGTAAGTAATACAATCCGCCCAGAACTGGAAAAGCCCTAGACCGGATGAATTGCATAACTACTGGCTGAAATGGTTTAAGTGTTCTTGCTACACAATTTCAAGAGGCTATCGCGACCGGGTTTCTATCAAATTTCATGACATCTAGTGTAAATTTCCTGTTCCACAAGTCCGGCAGTGCCTCGGAACCCAAGAAATACAGACCTACAATATGATAGATAGATATACTTTATTTATTGTACACCGTTAATATGAACATACTTACCTACCATATCTACAAGCTTTTATTTCTAAACGGAAATAATCTACGAGAAATAAAACGATAGAAAAAAAGACTGAACTTGAAAGAAACGATATTAAGCGATCGCGGAATCAATCTAACAAATCATTATAATTGATTGTCATTCATTAAGTATATTAAGTATCTTTTTTTTAGATTACATAATTTGTATTTAATAATAAGTACGAGTCATCTACCAACCTACCATCATCTATACTTTAGGCTCAATCTAAACACATGTTATAATATTTATATTTACCATACCATTTAACCGAAATATCGGGGTTATGACGTAGCTCTTCAATATCGTAGCCAGTCCGTTGCCAGACTGGCAAGCGAGAGTCCAACTCTCACTCGGAGATAAAGGATACGTAATTCTGTATATTTTTTACCTTTATCTTGTTTCTCCCATTGTTATTGATTGCTTGCTTATTGTTAGTACGAGTACATCTACCAACGTTCAATTGTGTAGGGAACTCTTTAAACAATGACATGACTATCAACAGATACGTACGAACAGATAACTTTTCAATAATGCAGCCGATGCTGCGATTCAAGCTTAAAACAATCCAGCAAAATGAAAATATTGAATGTCTCTTGTCAAGAGAGAAGAGGGCAGTGGGAACATAAATAGGGGTGATATTCAATTATTTATGTTGATTATGTTTTCGATACATACAATTGGGTATCTAAGATTGTCTACGTAAATAATGAACCTAATTATACAATAATAATTGTGACCATTTTAACAATAGAACAGAAAATCCGACGATGTATAATTTAAAATTGCTGTTGGTAGCGCCTAACAATACAAAACAAGCAATAGGTAACATGACACAGAATTTTCATTTGTGGATCACAAAAGGGAAAGAAAAGGTCATATACGAAGAAGATTGAAACACAGGCACTATTTCGAGTGAGAAAGAGAGCGTATCATTATTAGTGGCGAGTTTCATTTTGTATTGTTAGAGAAACTTAAGACTGTGACAGAACTTACACTGAAGTAGTCAGATTCAATGAATATGATTATTGTTACCCCTTTTTGTCAACACAATGCCAATTTTATACTAATATTCAAAGAATTGTTAAACACTAGAAAATCAATAAATGCCTAACATATTTAAATAATTACTGTTTTATACATTGGTTAGCTTAAGGTAGGTATTTATTATGAAGTTAATCGATTTATATTCATAAAATACCTTCATAAACTAAAAATACCTTAGTAATGATCAACAATTTCAAAATGCCTAAAGAATTTATATACCTTCCCGAATACATAGCTGCATCTTTTTGTTAAATGTAAATAAATATTGCCGGACAGTTCACACAGCAACATCTAGCCCCGTGGTAAGCTCGAAGCTTGTGTTACACCAATCGTAAGAAAATAAATAATCTATGTCTGGAGAAAACAAGAGAAGCAAGATACATAATATATGGTTATAATTAAATACCGACCTAAGCCTTGATTCTGATAGGAATTTAATATATTTTCTTTAATTCAAAATGGCAGATTTTTTTATTTTAATATTTATTCAGGGATTCAATTACATGTATTTATCTTAATAATATTAATAATTTAACTTTTAAACGGATCTTTTATTTGAAATCCATTACTGATTACATTAAATAAAATGAAAACATTAATGATTAATAATTATTTAAGATAGAAACTGAAACAAAATTGGTCTTATTAGAAATTGTCCTATTTCAGCTTTTGGAATAGACTTTGACACCGCTCTTCGAACAAAAAAAAGTTAGTGATTCAGGTGTAAATAATTATTTAAGATTGAAACTGAAACAAAATTGGTCTTATTAGTAAGTTAAATGTCCTATTTCAGCTTTTGGAATAGACTTTGACACCGCTCTTCGAACAAAGATTCAGGTGTAACAATAAATCAAAAGCATGACTGGTTTTATCAAATCCATGGCCAGCTCCACAAATCAAATAGAAATATTTCTATACTTGCCATATTGACTGGCCCAGATCATCCAGTTAAACTAATTAAAGTCTACAAACACATAATAATTTTACTATGAAAAATTTTCAACCAAATTAAAAAAATGTCATAAACATTCCAGATCAAATCATTTTCCATGGATCAGTGTTCAATTTATTTTAGAAACGAATCGCATCAGTGCGGAACCTCCTTCATATCCCTGCGGTATCCTCTTGCATAGCACCAGTGCTGCAGTCACATGCTCAAAAGTAGCCAATGTAGCCAACATTGGATATCTGGATTAAATCGGTCCATAGCTAACTAAGTACTTAACGTAAAGTCCGAATGCCAAAAAAACTTTCATCTAAGCTTAATGAAACGAACTAAGAACTAAACTTTATGAAATGAGCCTTGTTGGCTACACACTAGACTTTAATTCCAAAGGTCGTGGCTTCAAACCCCGCCGCGCACCTATTTTTCTTTTTAAAAAATGTATGTATGTGTACTTTAAAAAACATGTGCGCCAACGCTAATAACATACATAGCGAGGAAACCGGCATATTATGTGAGCTTTGACAAGTTAGAAGGCATTATGACATTCACCAACCCGCATTTGAGCAGCAGCATAGAGAATTAAGGCCTTATTTATCTTGTCAAGAGAGTTGCTGGAACACAGGGGTCCAGCAGTGGGAAGTAAAGAGGGGTTATAATGTGTATGTACCTAAATAGGTCATTGTTTTACCTATTTTTTATCATTATTATATTAATAGCTGCTACTACACTCCTTGGGCTAGATGTGTGAATTATCCAGCAAAGTTCTTATTTATTAATTTAAATATAAGGTTATTGACCAAGTTTCAAGTCTCCAAAACAGATATCAACACAGCGGTTAAACTTGTCTTAAAACCCCCGCTTATCTTACTTACTAAGGGTTCAAAATAATAATTCACAGGCAACTAGATACGCAACAAAAAGGCTTGTGGTTAGAAAAATGAGTTTCTGGTTTGTTTACAACGTCAATGAGGTAGACCACTGCTTGCCCGTAAATAATAACTTCATGCATAAACAATGAAAGCCATCTCCTAGCCCACGCCAGCTCCTTCCTCCTGCCTCGACACCCACTCATAACTTATGTGAATTATTACCGAAAAGTTGTTACACCAATATATATATTCTGTTCTTGATTGAATATTTTTAGAGGCACTTTTAGTAAATGAGATAATAAGGTTTTTTAAAATTTATTACAAAACGTGTAAATAATATACTCTAATTATTGTGTATAGTTGCCAAAATTATTATAGTTTTTCAACCGACCTCGCTGTGATTTAGAGTGAGAGAATATTTTGTTTTAAAGCAGAGGCAAATATTTTAAGTAAAATTAATACTTATCTACAAACAGAAATAATACGTTGAAATATTTCCAAAGATTCATTTCTATTTATATATTTAGAATAGCTTTTAATTTCAAAGTATAATCGTGGACGCATTGGCCTTGTAACAAACGCATCATTAAATTTAATGACTTGTGCAAATGTGCAATTAGCTTAATATTGGAGGAGACAGCATATAGACCTGTAATGTACACCAATCTTGAGGCTTGAGTCAGACCGGACCCGTATGCCATTATTGTGATTTAACTGCGGCAGCTTCCAGAATGTGTGCCACTAAATTAGATCTCAATCAGACCGTATCCTCCATTTGTTATTGGAACTTCACAAATGTGTAAAGGGTATTATTAGTTACGTCATACATTAAACGCGTATTAATTCTTCAAATAATCAAATTGCATGTATAATTCAGATTATCTTTGTCATTTTCACACCAAAAAAAATCAAATGTGAAAGAAAAAAACGAACAAATTTACATGTTATTTTAGTTAACATGGTCGAATTTTTTAAATAGTTACTAAAAAAATTTTTATGTCCAAGAAGAAGCTTAAGCTTAGTAAGTTAAAAAATAATTTTCATTTAATATCCTAAATTATCCCAATCATGATCATATCAGTAAGTCATTTTCATTAGGGATGCACGAGTGCTTCGAATATAATTCAAAACGTGGAATGAATGTCTTCCTAGCTTAAACATACTCTAAATAATTTCTGTCACTACGCCAGGTCTGTAAGAAGATGGAAGAAGTAAATTTTTCCTTTCGTCCGCCATGGTAACCGAAGTTTGGTAATCAGTTACCTAAGAAGAAATTTTGCTCTTTCCTGGTAATCCAGTTACAAACGAAGATTTTAAAATTTTTTTTTGAAGTGGTACTCAACTAGCAAAATCAGTTAATTGCTGCTGCGAAGACGTGGGTGAAAATATTTTTGGGGAAAGATTGGAAAAACTGAAACAAAAAACGAGTTGCAACTTTGAACCCATTGAAAAACAATACAACAGAATGGTTTGTGATATGAAAGATGAAGGGGTCGCCTTACTACACAAAATACCAAGCTTTAAAAACATAAAAACCGGTCTGTACAATGAACGCAATAAGGTTATTGGTGTTCCTAAATTGCGCTATCATCCCTCTGAATGCTGTGAAGTGGTTGTACCAAAAAAAATCGTTAATTTTCTCGTTTTTATTTTTTTTCGTTTTTTTCTCGTTACGAAAAAATAACGAAAGCAGAAAGAAATATTTTCGTTTGTAACTGGATTACCAGGAAAGAGCAAAAATTCTTCATAGGTAACTGATTACCAAACCTCGGTTACCATGACGGACGAAAGGAATTTTTTTTAGAGAGACTCATGTCACTCTTTGAAGATGGCGCTTGAAACAGCATCGAAATATTGGAAAACTCAAAACATTTAAATCATAGTATGTTACCTAGTCCAAGATCAAATATCGTGCAGAACATGTTTTCACAAGCAATTGCTCAAATTAATAAAATCAGCCACATGATAAACAGAAAAGTAAAAGGTCTACGATTCTGCAAATATAGCTATACAATGTACAACAACGAAAGTTCAGGGACACATCTTACAGCGCCGAGTGCGCCCAAACTTGTTGGCCTAATAGAATCCACAAGCTTTCCGTGAAACAAACGAACAAGGGCAAACTTTTTCCACGTCATTAATCTTTCGCCACTCATTTATCGTGTGCACGTGTCGCCGTTAGTAGAAATCTTGTACGGTCAGCAGCAGCGTAGCTGATTACTTCATCTGTCATAAGCCTCATAGGTTCAACAACTTACTTCATAACAGAGTTATTGATATCGTATATAAACCAAAAAACATTGTTATTCTGTATACAACCATTGTACCATTGTGTGTTGTAAAAATGATTATTATAGAAAAAACTACAAGATCTATAACGTCAGATTAAACCCGTGCCCAGAATCGAAATATACTTCCATGACTTCTTTTACTATTTATAGTTTATATTTTATTTTATTTATTCGTTACACAAAACACTATTAATGCACATGAAATTATTGGTTATTGGTCTTTGCCCAGAACAGGCACAATCAATGTTAAATAATGCTTTGAGTCTCAAAGCTTTTTGTGACGAGAGTTCGAATTAACAGTTAATATACCGCTTAACACAAAGGGTGATTGGAATTTCAGACTGAGCTTATTGACTAGTTGTAATTAAACATGGCAGTCCAGTTTCAGGAATCAAAGCTATCATTCGATTGAAAGCTGACATGAATACAGCATAGTCAGTAGCATAGTGCATCAAAACAAAGCAGTCGCTGTAATGTACCAATGGCTTTATAGTCTATTAGACTTTAAAGGAATCTGAGGTTTAATATTATAGCCAGGAAAAGAAATTAATGCTAGCAAGGTGAACAAAGCATGATTTTGGATTGGTTCAGTATGAGAAAGTTTTATTTAGCGAGGTTTTGCAGAATCCTTTAGATGTACTAGTGTTCACATTAAACGTTTTGCTAAACATCGCTAACGTTTCATGCTTGGTATGAAGATAGAAACGAGCTTACTATCGTTATAGTATCAATAATTACGTAATCAGCCTTATTTACATTATCACTGCTGGGACAATAAGGAACTTCTGCCTTGACGAGAAAGTTTAGGCTTTAATTGACCATGCTGGCGCCAAGTGTGGGTATGTTAATGTCACATCTCCATCAAACTGTTCAAAATTCATTTGATGTTGCAAACATGCCGGTTTCCTCGCCTTTATAGTTAAAGCACGTGTTTTTATAGCGCATATAATTAAGAGGAAAAATCCAGGCAGGGTTTGAATACACGACCGTCGGAATGCCAGTCGAGTGCACCACATAGCCAAAACGGCTTCAACAGCTGTAAAACAGTAATAAAAGTAAACCAAGCTATAATAAAAGCTACATTTTTGCGAAATCTTCTTCAATGATTTAGAATTATCTTATATATCCGTAAACATTTACAGAATTAAATATTTAAAATATCTACCACTCATCTTAAAAGCGTTCAGCCATTTGACTATTAAGAAGACATTTGAAAAGCAAGTTCTTTCACTACCATGGCCCATATACAGCAACATTACTTAATTAAGTTTTGTATCTTATTGACATGATAAATATTGACATGAATGAATCCTAGACATACCTATGTATAGTAAAACCATTTTAAAAATGAACTTCCCTCCACATAACCGTGATGATTTCAACGTGTGAGAGGAAATACAGAAAAACAGAATACACAGAAAAAAAAAATACAGAATTTGGTAGAGCGGCGTTCATTTTTAAAATGGTTTTACTATACTTACTTTAATTTAATGTATTCTATTTTATTTAATATTTGACATGTCATTAAATTTTAAATTTCATAGTTATTAATTATTACTATTATAATTTATTGTAACTTGTTGACGTGACTAAGTGTTCTGTGATGTTCCTATAGTTGTAAATAAATGAATGAATGAATTGAACTGCGGGCGTATTGTAATCTCGCGGCCAGTACGAGTGCTTACCAATTCATTAGTGTTTAAGAAAACTTTACTGTAGTGCTCAATAAAAAGTAAAAAGAGGTTCGAATAAATAAATAAAATAAATAAATATTGCTGGACAATTCACATCAACATCTAGCCACGTGGTAAGCTTGAAGCTCGTGTTACGGGTGCTAGATTTCTGATATACTTAATATAATATACATAACATAGATAGATATTTTTTTTATACATAACACTCAGACACTCAGAACAAATATCTGCAGATCGTATCGAATATACATACATGGATAGATATTTTTTTTATACATATTATAACACCCAGACACTCAGAACAAATATCTGCAGATCGTACAAATTTTTGTTCCGAGGCGGGAATCGAACCCACAACCTCCTGCGTCGAAGGCAGACCTTCGCCCGCTGGCGCAGCGGGCAGACGTCGTCAAATATTTTAAAGGAATAAATAAAGTACCATATATTACAGAGTGGGTACTGTTGTTTAAAAATAAGCTTCATTGCACCCGAAAATTTTAATATACTGTGAAAAAGAGAATTTCTGTACCTTGTTTCAAAGAGGAAACTACAAATCCCATTTCAAGTGACAACAACACGGCGCGGATAAGGTAAGTTTTGCTTTAAATCTATATGATTTAAATCTTTATAAAAAACGGCTCTGCCTGCAGTTCCATATCTATACTAATAATAAATCTGGAAGGGTCGGTCATGGAGTAAGTGATTTTGTTTTCAAAGATATTGTGTTTATATCTATCTAATTTGACGACTTTTAGATTTTTTTCTGCATGTATGTTACTCCATAACTCTTCAATGATCCTAGTTTGATGAAATTTGGTAGATAACATTTAGACGTCTGGGACACTGGATAGGCTATTTAAGTTCTTGCTCCAGTTAAAGACGTAGCCCCCATACAAACATAATTTAACGCGTTTTATAAACCGAAAAATTATAAGATACCTCTGATATTTAAGATGTTGATGTCCAGCCCTGTCTCTATTTTCCAACATTTTTGAACGTCAATATGAGTACCTATATACAGGGTGATTGGTAGATGGGTGCAAAGCTTCTAGGGGATGGTAGTGTGGACTATTTGGAACCATTTAAGCCATAGTTGTCTTAACCGAAGTTGGACTATTTTTTTTTTATGAATTTTTTACGGGTTACAATGAAAATACCCAAAATTTTACAGTTAGTTGCTAATAACTGCCAGTTTATTATTTTTTGTTTAATTTAAGTTAAGCTATGTGTAAGCAATCTACCAAAACTTGTTTTTAGGTATCTGAGTCATTAGCCATGTTTTACAGACATTTCAAACTTACGATAATGTTCTGCGATTTACGAAAACCATTTTTGACGTTGTTTAAAAAAAAAACTAATGGTGCTATTTTTGTTCAAACCTTTTTAAAAACATGTGTGGTTATTACTCTTTCTTTTGGGGTATTAATTAAGAGGATATCTCAAAAAAATTGAAATTATGATACAAAAACCAAATTGAGGGAGAAAATTTAAGCCAACTTTAATGAAAAAAAGCAAATTACCGAATTGCTGAAAGTGGCATAAATAAGTGGTTTATGCGTGTATGACTCCAGATTCAGAGATAATAAGATAAGAAGACACAATTCTAAGGTCGAGGAATAGATTTTGGCAGCATTCTAAGCGGATCCTACTACCATCACTAGCGTAGTAGCTCAAAATCTTAACATTTCACAATAGAAGATGTGTATGTAGAGTATGCACAAAAATGATAAGTATTTATTCCATGGCCCGGGTCTGCCAGGTTTGGAAGAGAAAGATACCGGGAAAATAATCCAATTCTGCCGTTTTCTCCTCAACAGAGACATCAACTCATCTTCAATGCGTGATTCTTAAAATCAATCTTGTGGACAAATAAAAGTAAATTTTCCAGAGAGGGCATAACAAACTTTTACAACCTTCACCAACAGGCCAACAAGGGCAGAAATCCATACTGGAAAAAGCAGGTGTCAGTATGGGCTGGAGTAATTGGCAGAACTTTGATTGGGCCCCACTTCTTACCAGATACCTTAAATGGTAATAATTATTTGGGATTTCTTCAAAACGATCTTCCAATGCTCGTAGAGGTGTCTTAATATTTAAAACTGACCAACTGACGTTAGGATTGTGTCTGCCTGGGTTGACTCCACATTCCACGTGGTGTATGTCACTTTCAGCAATTCGATAATCTGCCTATTTTTTCATTAAAGTTGCCTTGAATTTTCTCCCTCAATTTGGTTTTTGGATCATAATTTCAATATTTTTTGAGATATTTGCTTAATTGATACCTCAAAAGAAAGAGTAATAACCACACATGTTTTTAAGAAGGTTTGAACAAAAATAGCACCATTAGTTTTTTTTTTAAACAACGTCAAAAATGGTTTTCGTAAATCGCAGAACATTTTCGTAAGTTTGAAATGTCTGTAAAAAATGGCTAATGACTCAGATACCTAAAAACAAGTTTTGGTAGATTGCTTACACATAGCTTAACTTAAATTAAACAAAAAAAAAATTAACTGGCCTTTTAAACTGGCAGTTATTAGCAACTAACTGTAAAATTTTGGGTATTTTCCTTGTATCCCGTAAAAAATTCATAAAAAAAAAATAGTCCGACTTCGGTTAAGACAACTATGGCTTAAATGGTTCCAAATAGTCCACACTACCATCCCTTAGCAGCTTTGCACTCACCTACCAATCACCCTGTATAATAATAAAAATTATTTCAACGAAATATTTTAAAAGAAAGAACTGTTTGTTCATCATAATATCATCTAGAAATTTGCTTGCGAAATATGGATACTACTACAATTATCGTAATGGTAAATAGCGATTAGAACGCAGGCCACAATCCTTGTAGAATAACGAGCGGCCGAAGGAAATGTCCCAAGTAACTCGCTTAAAGCAGGTTTGTAGAGGAAACACAGTCTGGCTAGAGTCTTTTTTCAACACTAAAAAGGTGCAAGATAACTTAAATTAAAATAGTATCTTGGATAAACTAGACTATTTTTATGTGAAAATCCGAGATAACAATGATTGTTATAATAATATTTTATTAATTATTGAGGCAAAATAAGGTATTACTGAATTCAATATAATGATGTATTTTATTTACATTCATTTAGTTGGAACCCCATGAACCAAGCTGATAATAATTAATTTTATTAAATTTATGTTCTTTTAACGTTTGCAAATTTTTTACCATCATACTAACTAGCTCAGTCTTTACCATGTGGTATATACGCACTCATTCATGTTATACCTTATTTACTATATTACACTTACCAATTGGAATCCTGTCAGTGCCGTTTAAATCATCACCTGCTTTATTAGGAGCCGGTGTTGTTGTTCTTCCAGCAGCCGTATTAAAAATAACGAAACAATTTAACACAACAAATACATGGAACATAATAATGTAGTCCTTGAGTCGACCCATCTTGGGTAAATTATTTTCGAAAACCGACCCGATGAAAAAGATATTAAGAAAAGAGAGTCATAGCGAAACTCGCAACGTCCGATCGTGAGGCAAAGTTGTGTTGAGGTCTCGCAGTAGCGGTACTGAGCACGGGCGCCGGAGGACGACTGGCGCGCTCGCATTCCCGCCCGCCCTCGCTCGTCGCCGCCCTCGCCATCCTTTCCGCACTATCATATAGCCGTAGATATTACTTTTATCTTACTTTAATATTCTTGTAGAAGTTTGACGCCTTTTCAAAACTGTGCTGGACTAGCTAATATTATAAAGACGGAAGTTTCTATGGGTGGATGTATGTTTGCTTTCCTTAAATGCGAACGGATTTTGTTTTTTATTAATCTTTTACTTTTCATCTTGGGATCTATTAGTTATCTCTAGCCACATCTGAACTAGTTTTTTAAATAGAAGTATGTTTAAGAAAAAGTCCTTCAAGTCCGTAAAATATGTAATTAGGTAATTCTTTTAAGAAAGAAATCCTAATACTATTTATAAGTATTTGGTTTCTAATTTGTCTTATTGGTTGTGGGGGAACTAGGATCTGCACTGAAGTCTCGCTATAAAGCGTATTAGGAGTAGCGAGACTTTAGTGCAGATCCTTGTTTTTAATATAATTATATTATAATTATTTGGTTTAAATATATATTTGGTTTATGCATGAATCAACAATAACCCATTAAATACGCCTTTGTGTCAGAAGTACCATTGATTTGTACCATTAATGGTACAAGTGACACAGCTTTGTATCCTTAGTACCATTAGTACTAGTGACAACTATAATTTAGGATCAGTAGTACCTTCATAAAAATTAAAAATTGATGTAAGTATCGCTAGTACCATGAATGGTACAACTAAACATTGAAGTACCGTGGAGTGGGCCCAGGATAGTCGTAATTATACTCCAAGTATTGTCGTATAACAATACGCCAAGTACTGGCCACGTATAATTTAAGTCTTATTGGTACGCATCGAAACCTCGGACCATTCGTGTCTTATATTCAAAACTATTGGATGCCGAAGAAAGCAATGTGGTATTGTTTTGGCGAAAGACATAGGACAAATAATGTATGCGAAGGGTGGAATGGGCAATTTAACAAAAGTTTTTAGAGAAGACCCACAACAATAAGCCATCTTTGAAAACGCTTAAGGAAGATGCAGCATTCACCGCTGTAAGAGCGATAACAACGATGCCGTTTAAAAAACGGTCAAAAACCGTTATCGAGTGAAGTGCATATAATATTTATGTATATGTTCAAATGCAGCTCATTAATATGTCACTATTTCGAGAGAAATTATGCCGGTAGTGTTGAAACTTTAAATTACCCTTATATTTTTAATTATATATCTTTGTAACAACACAAAATAAATGTATGTCAAAATGAAATTACGTGGAAAATCCTTACTTTTCTTTAATGGTATTTGAGATACATTGTTGTATCACTAGTTCCATAGTTATCAGTTAACATTACGAGGGAATATCCTCATTTTTCTTTACTGGTACTAAGGATACAAAGTTGTGTTACTTGTTCAATCAATGGTACTTCTGACACAAATAATAAATTATAACTATATTTATAAACCTATCAACAAACTTTGTTTGTTGGAAATTACAGGCACGGAAAACTGTTGATTCAGTTTTCATAATTAATTTAAACAAATTGTGGCGTAAACACACAGATCTCTTAGTTTACCTCAATAGCACGTTCTTTATTTCAAATTCACTTTGTTTATTACTTTAATTTACTTTCTCTACAGGGTGGCCCATTCAAATCGGTCAGTATGGGAAAGTCTGAAACTGTAAGACATACGAAGATTTGTTCTTAGGAACCATGTCACCGATTTTGATAAAAAGAAAAACTGCATTCATACAATTAAAAAAAAAGTGTACCCAACTGGGGAATCGAACCCGGTTGTTTTGAAAAAATAAACTTACACTATTTCTATTCAGATATCGTTTGTGTAGGTCTTAAGCAGTTAATATCTCTAAGAAACATAATGTCTAAAATGAATAAAATGCATTTTTTTCACATACTTTAATTTATCATAGTAGGTGTTCAAAGTGACCTCCGTTACAATATTCAGCAAGTTCAGGCATGTAAAATTGTTACATACACCGTGTTATGTATCATGTGGCATTGGCATTGGGTTACATTAAAGATGAAGTGTACAAAAATAGCTATAACACCGTTGAAGAACTAAAAGTAGCCATAGAGTCAACTTTAACGCAGATTCACCACATGATCGTTACCTAGACGTGTTGAATATTGTATTGAAAAAGACGGTGATCACTTTGAACACCTACTATGATAAATTAAAGTATGTGAAAAAAATGCATTTTATTCATTTTAGACATTATGTTTCTTAGAGATATTTACTGCTTAAGACAAACGATATCTGAATAGAAATAGTGTAAGTTTATTTTTTCAAAACAACCGGGTTCGATTCCCCAGTTGGGTACACTTTTTTATTAATTGTATGAATGCAGTTTTTCTTTTTATCAAAATCGGTGACATGGTTCCTAAGAACAAATCTTCGTATGTCTTACAGTTTCAGACTTTCCCATACTGACCGATTTGAATGGGCCACCCTGTATACTAAACATTATTTTTAGGAGCTTAAAACGCGATTGTTTATCACCTTGTCATAACCATTGTTATTGTAGTTATTTTTTTAAACCAAAACCAAAAAGAGATTTCTCCATTTTTCTTTGCAGGAAAAGAGTTTTTGAGAAAATTAAACTTGACGCTTAACGCTTTGAGCCGTGTTGGCTCAGTGAGATCGTGAGATCCAAAATCATCGCGCACTTCTGGATTTTTGTTCTTTAAAAAATTATGTGCGCTTTAAAAAAGTAACACGTATAAAAAACTACGAGATAAAGAAGAGTTTTCACCATTACCAAAGTATATAAATATATACAAAAGTATCTATATTCTTATATTATAACAAATATAGTCGTGTTATTAACAATATTGATGACACATGAACGGCTGAGTCGATTTGGCTAAAAATTGATGGAGAGGTAGCTATGAATCAGGAGGGACATAGGCTACTTTTTACAACGAGAATTTTTTTTAACGGAGGAGAAAGCCTTGTGTGGAAAGATAATCTATATGTATATATTATATAGATTGATTATACAAAAGCATTATAAGAGCGTTAACGTAAAAATACTCTATGAAGTGACGCACAAAGCAGTAAACATACGAGAAAAGTAGGAAAAAGTCATTGGTATGATACATGTGTTGCGTTGCCTTAAACGCTGTACCCACTCACGAGAAATTATCACGCTTTTCCGGGGTCTCTTGCTTGCCAAATAACTGTTCATAAATTATTGTTGTTTGACGCATTACGGCAAAATCTATTACAATGCGTTATTTCGGTACTTTGAGTGTTGTAGGTCCGATTATTTATTGCCTGTGGAAGCTATAGCTTGAGCTTAAGTTAAATAATGATAGTAATGAGACTTTCAACGCAACATGGAAGAGTTCGAGTCTGTCTCGCGATGCCTGTCATCTCGGTATATTGAAGTGTTTGTACAGAAACGCCACAATGCCAGTCTGAGCTGAGACAGAGTTTTAAGGCTATTGCCTTAAATGAACCAGGGATGTGTTTTATCCTTAAAACTATTTACTGGCAGGTTCTTTGAAAGCCTTACGGTTGGTTTGGTCTGAATGTCAAAATGTACTAATCTCCATAAAGTACTTATTTCAAAAAGAACTTTTCCCGAAATGACTGATTTTCTATAGGTCTGCATTGTTTAATGTCGGAAATCCGTAAAGCCTGACACAAAAGGTACATTCAGCTACATTATCTTTAAGTGTAAAAAATCCGTAAAGGTGGTATTACCACCTTTACGGATTTTTCACACCTTTAATTTTTACCACCGTGGTAAAAATTAAAGGTATTATAACCGCCGCCGCCGCTTGGCCAGCGTGGTGAATTAAGGCCTAATCTCTCTCGTCAAGAGAGAAGTCCCTGTGTCCCAGCAGTGGGAACAGAATAGGGGTTTTATGATGAACCGCCACTATGGAGAATAGAGCATTCGTTAGAATGTGTGCTAATTTACCCTTATTACCCAATGAAAAAATTCATAGTGAATGGGTTAATTTGGAAGCTTTGCTCCCCCAATCTCCTGAAATGATTAAAATTTTAAAGTAGGTACGTCTTTTCTTGGATGCGGAAACGATAAGCATCGTACAAATAATTCTATCCAGGGGTGGCATAGGAGATTAAACGCACGTATCCGCCCAAACCTACCCTTATGAGATATAAACCAAGAAAAGAGGCAAAATATCAACACACCAGAATAAAAAATTCAAAATTCATTGTTTAGTGGTGCAGCTAGACGACGGCGTGATATTTTATTTGACAAAGTTATCAAAAACAGTTCAATGAGTTCCAATCCGATCATATATAAAACTGAAATCCAATTTAATAGTAAAAAGAGCGTGACTGTACATATATTTGACAGTTTCATTTCCGACATTTAACAATGAAGACCTATAGAAAATCAGTCATTTCGGGAAAAGTTCTTTTTGAAATAAGTACTTTATATGGATTAGTACATTTTGACATTCAGACCAAACCAACCGTAAGGTTTGAAAATGGCTTATAAGTTTAGGTATTAACATAATCTGTAATGATTGAGAATCCGTTACTTAAACTTATTGACGCGTGTGTACCTACTCTTACAAAGAACACAGGAAATGCAGCCAAACTAGTTAGTCAGATAATATAGGATCAATTTATTTAACCTTTTTCTTTAAGTACCACCTACCAAAGTCAACAGTTAACCCCAATGTTATTATTTCAAGTTATTTTTAGTTAAACGATAAATAAATTAAAAGGATAAAGAAATTAAATTGAGGTGTCTAGTGGCAGGAACGGGAGTTTTCATATCAACAACTTTGTATGTAGGTAACCTCACTAATAATCGGTGGTGTCGTATATGGAATACAGCTTCCATACGACACCACCGGTGGTGTCATTTTGGTGGTGTCGAGTGGAAGGAACGGTCAAAATTATCTGTATATTTATACTGTTTTGTTTACGGTATATAAAATTACAGAACATATAATTAGGTATAGATGATCCAGACTTAAAATGAACTCCCCTCCACAAAACCGTGATAATTTCAACGTGTGAGAGGAAATACGTATTGCATCATTATACTTGTGTGCGTGCTACAACTTCAGTGTAACATTGGCTCATCTGTCTGTCAAAGTGATACCGTTTGCTTATACGTTAATGAACATCCAATGACAAAGATCAATTTATGTGTGTTGTATCTATACACCTTTTTGCATGTACGTGTAACCGCGGTGGAGGGGCGTTCAGTTTAAAAATGGTTTTACTATACCTACTACGATAAAGTTAAAACTTCGAAGGAACGTTTGCACAATAATTATGAAATAATGAGATTAGGTAGGTACATTTTGAACACAATGTTAAAGTGATTAGCGGCCCATCCAATAACGTTAATTTCTTCCGACTTATCCCGTCGTTCCACACTGTACAGAAAAGTGACGGGATAAAATAAAACCGTTGAAGCCACTAATTAACATCAATCCTACGGTCTTTGAGCCGTGTTGGCTAAGTGGGAGCACACTCGACTTTCATTCCGAAGGTCGTGGGTTCAAACCCCGCCGCGCACCTCTGATTTTTCTTCTTGGAAAATTATGTGTGCTTTAAAAACACGTGCTCTAACGGTGAAGGCAAACATCGTGAGGAAACCGGCATGTTCTGAGAACTTTGAAAAGTTTGAAGGACATGTGTCATTCACCAACCCGCACTTGGCCAGCGTGGTGAATTAAGGCCTAATCTCTCTCGCCAAGAGAGAAGTCCCTGTGTCCCAGCAGTGGGAACGTGAATAGGGGTGTTATGGTGTCTACGGTCTTTTCCCTGACTTTATCACCACACGCCACCGCATGCGGAAAAACAATCCTTTAGTGACCATTCACACTGTAGGTACATTCCTGTCAGTTTGCATCTTGTCAGTCATAGGAAGGGATTGCGTGTCTGTGGATGGTTATAATCCTTACATGAAGAATCTTGTTATAAAGCTCAGTACTGACATACTGGACCAAGAGCCCGTGATGGCCAGACCTTCCTTTAATTCACAAGCGTGAAAATTCTTTCATGTGTATGTCTAACATAGGTAAGAATAACCCCCAAACATGAAACCTGGATCGCGGTTGCTTTGGGAGATAACCACCTTTTACCTGTTATCTCCCAAAGGAACCACGATCCAGGTTTCATGTTTGGGGGTTATTCTTACCTATGTTAGACATACACATGAAAGAATTTTCACGCTTGTGAATTAAAGGAAGGTCTGGCCAGACCTGGCTCTTAGTATAGACTAATAACCTGTGATGGCCAGACCGTCCTTTAATTCTGAAGCGTGAAAATTATTTTATGTGTATGTCTAACATGGGTAAGAATAACCCCCAAATATGAAACCTGGATCGTGGTTCCTTTGGGAGATAACAGGTAAAAGGTTGTTATCTCCCAAAGCAACCGCGATCCAGGTTTCATGTTTGGGGGTTATTCTTACCTATGTTAGACATACACATGAAAGAATTTTCACGCTTGTGAATTAAAGGAAGGTCTGGCCATCACGGGCTCTTAGGTTATACGGTATTACTCGATCGAGCTAAACTGTCAAATAAAACTCATGGCATGGGCTTTCGTCCGCACATTGAGCATTGATCTATCGAGTGAGGCGCGAGTTCAGTATTCACCGGACCGTTCGAGCCAAAGATGTCAAATAACAAACAAAAACGATTAAATGCGCATGTTTCAATCACGATAAACAAACCAGACTGACGTTCACCTCGCGCAACTCGCAGTCACGTACACACGTTCGAGTCAAGATTGACAACTCGCTTCAAGTAGGTGCGAAGGAAATTACTTTCATTTAATTCCAGCGAGCCGGCTCGGTGCGAGCCTTATGGCTGGTTTACACAGTGCGAGCTAGCGTACGATTAAGCCTTCCGAGTAGCTGCACTGCAGTTACTCGCACTGTTTGGACGTCACTTACGAGTAACTCGTACGTGCGAGTTGGTCAGTAGCTCGCAGCCGAGTTACTTCAACATTTTTTGTTTTCACTCGCCTGCTCGCCCGGCAGCAACTCGCACATGACAGCGGCTCGTGCGTCACTCGCATCGTTTGGACGCGTTCGGCAGTAGCTCGCCAGTGCCAGCCGGACAGTTGTGAGTGGAAGCCGTGTTTTTTGTGTGCTACGCCTATGTACTAAATCGAGATCGAAATGGGTACGGATAGATGGTCTTCTGACAATAATATTTCATTCATGAAACTCTACAGAGAACAAGAAAACCTATGGAATTGACATCGCGACTCGACTCGGACTGAGCAGTAGCTAGGTGTGGTGTAGACAGCAAAGGCGAGCCGAGCTACTGGCGTACGAGTAGACAAACCGAGTAGCTGTCTACTGGCCAGGCAGCAGCACGCACTGTGTAAACGAGCCATTAATTTGAGCTGTCAGTTTTTTTACTCGACTTCGAGTAAAACTATCGACTAAGTCCGTATGTGAGTACTGAGCTTAAAAGGAATGCGCGTCATTTTGAATTATCTTTATGGATTTAATCATTTTGCTACAACATGGTGTACCCTTAAGCAACAGATTGCTATTGCTATGAGTTTTATTGCGAGTGAAAATCAATTTAAACCTAAAAGAAGACATAAAATGTGGGTAAAAAAGTTGTTATTAGAAAAAGAGAAATATAGTGATATAAGACTTTTAAAAGATCTGGCATGCGATGAACCTGATGTTTTTGGAAACTAAGTAGGTATTTAATTTGCCATAAGGCAGGGTGAGGTTTGTAGGTACCTACATATTAGTTCTTTCAAACCAAAACGTGGGTCCGAAACGCTTCACTATCGGCCTCATGAACAGGCTCAGAGTCGCTCAAAGAGCTATGGAGAGGGCTATACTCGGGGTTTCTCTACGTGATCGAATCAGAAACGAGGAGATACGTAAGTGAACGAGAGTCACCGACATAGCCCAGCGGATTAGCTCTTTGAAGTGGCAATGGGCTGGCCATATAGCGAGGAGAACAGATGGCAGATGGGGCCGAAAAGTTCTCGAGTGGAGACCACGGATCGGCAAACGCAGGGTCGGACGTCCACCAACAAGGTGGACAGATGATCTTATAAAGGCTGCCGGTTCACGGTGGATGCAAGTTGCATCCGACCGTAGTACCTGGAAGTCATATAGGTAGGCCTATGTCCAGCAGTGGACGTCTAATGGCTGAAATGATGATGATGATGATATTAGTTCTTTGTGTGAAAATCAGTCTTATAAATATTGCAAAAGAACTTAAAATTTTGGGTTAGGTTCGTAAGGACTGGAATAACATGGAAGAATTTATATTTGTTGAAAGTCATAAAGGCAGTCTGGCTTTGATTGTTAACGGCTACCGTTATAAAAAGTGCAGCAACAATGTCAGCGGAAATTCTCTGTGGCGATGCTGTAAGCGTAAGGGCTCCCGCACACGGGTCACCGGCCACAACCACAAAACGCCGCCACTGGCATATTTCCTGTAATTTTCATACATTTTAGATGGACTCGCCGCACACGGTTGGCGCCGGTGGCGGCCACACGCTTCAAATCGTCGCAGCTTGCATCTTATGGCTCGCACCGGCAACTAAACGACGACACAAAAAGCCGCCACACGCCACTCGCGCGATTCCGCGCCCCTCTCTCCCTTGCTAACCTGTGTAAGTCGACAGTAACGCACGCACGTATCTACCTATATAGGTATAACATATAGGTAGATAAATATGGATATAGAATTATTTATATCAGAGATACAATCCCGTCCTGCGATTTGGGATTCAAAAAGTGATAGTTATAGTAAGAGAGGTGAAAAAGTGAAGGCCTGGGAAGAAATCTGCGAATTGTTTGTGGGAGTAGTTTGTTATCAAAAGTAGCGCAATTAAACCTTCTTCGTCAGAGTCCATTATGATACTGCACGCAAGTGGCTGTCGCGCGCTTCAGCTACCTATGTAGCCGCTTCTAGCTTCTCGTGGCGGCGTTTGTGGCTGTGGCGAGTGGCTCGTGTGCGGCGACACTAAGGAATGCAGTGCATCGCTAACATTAAATAGGGAAAAACTGCGATTGTCCGGCAATCTTCACACTCTTGTAGAAAAAATTAGGCTAAATATACAAACGATTTTGTATTGCAATACGTGAAAAAAAAAGTATGCGAAAATATGAAATTTATTAAGAAAAACCACGAAGATAGGCATCATCGCATGCCAGGCACAGTTTCCTGATGTAAAGATTTGTGCACGACATTTGAGTCGATTAAATACACCTTATTTAGAGCGAGGCGAGCTTATTTAAAGTTAGAAAAATTGCAGTTCTTGCACCCCAAAGATGTGAAAATACCACTTATGATATCAGGGAGGAAATACCACTTAGGATATCAAGGATAAGATATAGCCTATAATGCGATTTAAATAACAGCTATAAGGAAGTGGTTTCCTTTGAGATTTTCAAGATAATTTTAATTTTTATAAAATGCATACACTGCGTTTGTTATATGCAGCCCAAAATAGAAATGTTTGGCTTAGACGCCAAACAAGATACCTTTCTCGACAGAACTTAGAAAGTATTGACGAAATGCAAGAAACATTTATTTATGGAGAATTTTAGACTCTTTTTAAGCTACTATTTGTTATATTATAGTGATTGACTCTCACTTAAGTTTTCTAAATTATTAGAAATTGGTATGAGAAAAAAAAAGCTTCTTTTTAAGCTTTTAGAAGCTTTTTAAATAATGCTTTTATGCATTATTTAAAAAGCTTCTAGGTGATCTTCTTAATTTATTTTATGTGTGTTGTTTGTGTCCTTTCTTTCAAAAGTGTTTTGCTAGTGCTAGACTTTAATAGGCACACATTTCAAAGTATAAGTCCTCATTCATAAAACCATTGTTTTTTTGTTATTGTAATGTTTACTGTGCCTAAATAAATAAATAAATTAAGTAAATGTTCAGGATTTTATAGAAATAAAAGAGTCGTTATGCAATCTAATTATTTACTTACAAATTGTTTTCATGTTTTCAAACTTAAGCGTATTTTGAAACAAAAATGATGGAGTAACTAAAACTCATTATAGAAACCCTCTAGAAGTTGAAGTGCTAAGTAGTTTTAAAGATTTTCTGTTTGCAGAATACAACGACAATAGAAGTAGAATACTAATTTTTTGCACAAAGAAATGAAAGAAATTCTCAACACTATCCGACACGTCTGCATAGACGGTACTTTCAAAAGCTGCCCACAACATTTTTCAGAGCTGTATGTTATTCTTGATGACATAAACAGTGATTCCCATCACACAAACGTTGTTTTATGTTTTCTTGGCAAAAAGAGAAAACTTCATACACTAAACTTTTCGGTATTAAAACAGTAATTCCAAACGTTAATCCATCAAAAAAGACGGTACTCTTTATAAATTGCGCTTAGCACGCAATGAAACAAGTAAAAAGATGATCAAACATGTATCACGTAACAGATATATTGGTAACGTACCCGAGAAATTACAAAACAAAACCATAACTGTAGGTCTGGAAAAATTGAGAAAATAATGATTCAACTAAACAATTTGCCTCTTTGCAATGTTATTTTTGATTTTGTTAATTATAGTGATAATTCCTAAATATAAGATTAATTTTCAATGTAAATACGCTTAAGTTTGAAAACATGAAAATAATTTGTAAGCAAATAATTAAGCCAAATTTCAATATTATACAGGGCGTCCCACGGCCATGCCACATGGAGGGAAAGTACCTTAAATATTGTAGATTGAACATTTTACTGAAAGAAGACATTATTTGAATTTAAAAAACAATCTAAACTGCATTCATAGAAATTTAAATAATTACATGGTTGAACCGGGAATCGAACCCGTTACACGAAAAAAATTATTATCCTGTAGTTTTATCATACCGATCGAAAGGCTTCATCATAAAGATTGTTAAAATTCATGGTCTTCCTTTTATATCTGACACTATGTTATTTAGCAAAAAAAATCCTTATGATGATGCCTTTCGATCGGTATGATAAAGCTATAGGATAATATTTTTTTTCGTGGAACGGGTTCGATTCCCGGTTCAACCATGTAATTATTTAAATATCTATGAATGCAGTTTAAATTGTTTTTCAAATTCAAATAATGTCTTCTTCCAGTAAAATGTTCAATCTACAATATTTAAGGTACTTTCCCTCCATGTGGCATAGCCGTGGGACGCCCTGTATACGAGATTGTTTTGTCGTTTGTTGATTTTGTTTACTTAAAATTTTAAGTACTTTTGTAATATTTAAAAACTGATTTTTAAATCGAAATTATTTTGTTGTTTGTCTCAATAAATAAGTCGTATAGATAAAGGTTATATTATTGCTTAGTTATATTACACGCAAAATTATAATATTATGATTTTTATGATCCTTAAGCACAAAATTTAATTCATAAAAGTAGTTGCAACGGATCCGTGATCAGTTGGGAACTTTTTGTGTGATCAGATGCAACTACAATCTGATCATATCCCCTTAATTATGATTGAAAATGAATATTAGCAAATAGGTTAGAAATACGAAATTTTAACATAACATTTTGTCCTTGAGTGGAAATCGAACCCACACCTTTAACCAGTTATATAACTACGCTATCGAAGAGCTTCGATAAAGAATTGTTTTGTAAAGAATCTTAATTTTTCTAAACCATTTTATTTGATATACGAGTAATCAACTATGACAAATGAATTATTAAAAATAAGACAAAATATAATACATTTTAGTAATAAATAATAGTAAATTTGGACCATTTTTGGACAGTAAGTACTTTTGAAGGTAAAAGTAAATATTGGTTTGATATTTTACAATCTAAGAGAATAAGTCAAAATAATATATATCCTTCTATATTACTTCAATAGCACTGCCGTATTTTTGCAGGACTATCCCACCTTCCGAGAGCTCTGAAAGCGAATGGGAAATGAAAAATTGATTTAAAACCACAGCTTAAATAACGGTATTAGCCCATTTTAATAAAACTTTTGGCTATTGTTTTCATAATTTTATCAAAATCCAATAATGACGCAGCTGTTACGTTTGAGTTTCCAAATTGATTATGGCACACAAAGTCATAACTAATACGTTTTACGATTTAACATGATATAGAAATGAAATGTTAAAAATAGTACAAAAAAATTATAAACTATCAAACAGAAATATTTACTGCAGAATAACGGGGTTTACTTAATACTTTACTTATACCACATTTAAAACTAAAAATATTAATTAATTTAAAACTTTTGTATACCTACTTCAAAAATATGAACGCCCGATGCAACTTTCAACGAATATCATTTTTTTATTCCTTGTATCTGTATATTAGGACTCAAAATTAATCAAGTTGTCCCGTTTCCACATCTACAGAAAGTTACAAATAAAATAGAAGGGATTTTTTTCATCAGCATGTAACGCATTCATAGGTATTTTCTTTTAAAGAATGTACGTACATCATGGAATTTAATGTTGTAATCTACAATTACTCGCAAATTTTTCGTTTTGAAGACATTATTGTTCTACTGAACCAAAGATTAGTGCGAGTCTTTAAAAATGTGACTTAATTATAAGATTGTAAATAATAATCTTTGTTTTGTTGTATACTATTAAACTTTTATTATTAATATTAAATGTGATAGCATATTTTAATAGCAAAGATTTACAAACTATGCAGGTTTAAAAAGTGTACTTACACTAAGTGATAGATTGTATACTTGACAGAGATTGTAAATTGTTTTCACGTTATGATAATTAGAGATACCTCACCCCCCACCCAAAGCGTGCTAAAAGTAAAAAACCTTTTCAGACTTCGCAGTGAACGCGTTAATCCCGGAATGTTGTTTATGGACGTATCCCAGCATGCATTTACGAAGAGAAAAATTCCGATTGCTTTTAGTTTTAATTAATGACTGTAATTCTCTTTACTAACTTACTTTTTGAAAATTGCCCGAAACAGTCAAACAATTAATAAATACAGATTTTGATATAGGTAGTGGTAAACGATAAGAATATTTTGGTAAAAAACAATAGGTAGAACTTTCCATCCATTGAGTTTTCATCGATTATTTGAAAAGTAGCTAGGTATTTTTATAATTTTGTTACCTACGTTACGAACGTAGAAAGAAAGAATGAAAATTAAACCTTATTTCACCATTTATATAATATATTAATATATTTTGGATAATTTAATATTATCATATCATCACAACGTTTACCAGGCGTATTGATCGGTGAACGGAAAAACTTAAATATCTAAAATTGTCATGTTGATTTATAATTAGAAATAAAAACTTCCCTTAATTTCCAGTGAACGCAAGCCTAACAAGGAGAGTGCCTGTAACTTAGGAAAGTTAGTAGCAAGTTAATGACAATGCCATAGTCACAAAACGTCCCAATCCACACGTGGTTAAGTACACGTCCAAATCTCTGTGTTTAAATGTGATAATGAAGTGTCGAGAGGGAACAAAGTACGATGCTTGCTCAGACGCCGCGCATGACGTTGAATAAGTAATGATCTTTTCAACGAAACTGCTGCTGTGACTGTGTATGTTTTAAGAAAATTAGATACGACTCTATGCTGGTAAATTTGCAATATAAATTAGACGCAAGTTTTACGTCAAGCCAATAATGCATGTAATCGCGAAATTGCCAATAAAGCCAATAAAGCAAATAATCGCGAAATTGCTCGGTTTCCTCGTCCTAATTCTATGGTTTGTTCAGGTTATTTTTTAATATTTGTTTAGGGAATCAATTATACATATCTTAATAATATCAATATTTATTTAAAAACTGATCCATTATTTGAAATCCATTGCATAAATAAAATATAATAACTGAATTAAATGGATCTTATTGAAGTTAAATATCCTATTTCAGCTATCGGAATAGACATTAACATCGCGATTCAGGTGTAACGTTAAAACAAAATTATGACTGGTTTTATCAAATCCAAGGCCAGCTTCACATAGCAAATAGAAATATTTGTATACTTGCCATATGGACTGGCCCAGATCATCCAGGAAAAGTAATAAAAGTCCACAAAGACATACAATTTTGGAACTTAGATATGTTACCTAGGTTTTACAAGTTTTTATGAAAAACGAGCTTTTTATAAAAAGGTTTTAAATTTAGTGATTCAGGTGTATCGACAAAACAAAATCATGACTGGTTTTATCAAATCCAAGGCCAGCTCCACATAGCAAATAGAAATATTTGTATACTTGCCATATGTGCTGGCCCAGATTATCCAGTAAAAGTAATAAAAGTCCACAAAGACACACAATTTTGGAACTTAGATATGGTACCTAGGTTTCACAAATTTCTATGAAAAACGAGCTTTTAATAAAAAGGTTTTAAATTTAGTGATTCAGGTGTAACGACAAAACAAAATCATGACTGGTTTTAATGAATCCAAGGCCAGCTCCACATAGCAAATAGAAATATTTGTATACTTGCCATATGGACTGGCCCAGATCATCCAGGAAAAATAATAAAAGTCCACAAAGACATGCAATTTTGGAACTTAAATATGTTACCTGAAATTATTGATTCGAGAATTTCCCTTTTCTCCTCTAGAGGGCTCATTTTTAAACCGATTCTTTTGAAATTTGGTGTGTAGGTTTGTAATTTAATGTGTTTTAATTGTCTTACTATTTTTTTATATTTTGAAAATTCCGAATTTTTTAATTACCAATAATTTTAGTTGTCATTGACTTATCTTTAATATTACCTTCTTTTCTTCTATTCAACTAGAAGAAACCAGCTTTGTATTTTATAACTAGACGACACGTTTTGTGGTTCAAGTGGTATTTTGGGTTCTTAGAAAGAGGGTATGTGTTCTATAATAGGTCAAATTCAAAAATGTTTATTGAGAACAGAATACATAATTTGAGTACATTATTTTGTGAGATGACTCGGAAAAGTTAAATTTGAAAAAGATTTGAATTTCAACAACCGTTTCTTATTCCAGTATTATAGTTTCCCAGCTTGGTAATATAAAGTTGGTATTATAAACTTTTTTTAGCGTGAACATTCTAACTACTAGAGTTCAACAGAGCAATAAAGTTCTGAACAATTCTCTTTACGACACCTCTAGTCGTAACCGAATGATTGTGCTCAGAATTTTTAACTTTTTACGACCAAGAAGATTTTGTGTGTTGCATTCCATAAAATTATGTGATTATAACAAATTCATCAAGACCAATGATTTCCCAGAAATGTAAAGTTGTTATACTCACAATGATAACGATGACGATGCAATATCTTAAAATACTAAAATTACTTGAATTCACTACGAAACACCCCTTACGTTAGTTTAGCGGTTTACTCAATGCAATAAAATGTGTCGCCTTGTGTTACGTCAAAAGAAATATGATAAATAATAAAGATAAATAATAATATAATAATATTTGACTAGAAATCAAATATTTTATTTATTAATGACTCATGAATTTCTAATGAATCTCTGGTATAAACAATCTGTGACAGAAACATCACACAAAGCAAAAGGGGTTGAAATTTAAACTGGAACTTGTTAATTCACATTAGCATATCATTTAAAAAGGATTAAAAATGTCATTCAAAAATAATTATTAACACCTTAAGCTGCCTAAATGATAAATACGCGCAAAGGATAAATGTATCCTGTAAATAATACTGCAAAACTAGTTTCATACTGAGCAGCCCTCTTGGTCGCCGAGGCCATCTCTACAATCGCAAACAAACTTAATGTCGTGAAACTCCCCGTTTTCAACGTTATTTTTAAAGCTTTTGTATTTTACGGAATGAAAGAATTCGTAAGCAAGTTTTTTTAATTGCAGTTTTCATTATACGCATAAGTTTAACAAAATATAAATCCGTGGAAATAAACAACAAAACAAACAAAACGACTTTTGACGCTTAAATATATGTAAATTATGAATTTTAGTACGAAGAGAAGCATCTTATATTTGTAAAATTTCTTCTTATCGTTTATAAGCTTTTTAAACATCGAAAAAACTGACTCAACGCTATAACAACATATCAGATTATACATAATAATGTATTATGTATTTACTTTTAAAAATTGCTATAACTCGACTACGGATACATCAATAACATATTTGTAAAATTAATCATAGTCAAAGATATAAACTGTACTCTGTAGCTAAAATAATTAAAGATATATTTATACTTCAAATAAAATCTTCATGTCGAAAATAGGGGATGTGGAGGAGAATTGTGAGAATTACGACTAATGCGAAACGGGAGACTGCTTAAAGGGATGGGGACTAGTAACCCAACCCTTACTTTAGACAAAAACGACGCGCGCACCTATACTGAAGCCTTAGTTTTTATCATAAAATACCGAATGCATAACATGAGCAAAACTAAACATGAGCTGAAAAATGTTCATATTCAATCATATTTTGCGATTATTATTATATATTTAAAAAATTGGAGGTACATTAAAGTTAAGAGTATTTTATAAATGACATAGTATTTTGAATGGAAACTTAAAATTGCGTGTTACAATATTTTAAAGTTTATATACTTAGTCGATATTACGAGTTTGCGTTAAGCCGCCCGCTCTAGTGTGAAAATCAGTCGCGGGGTGGGGAGGGCGCGTCCCGCCACGGACGCTCGCACCAGTCGCCCCTAAGTCTCAGGTTTGCACGCAGCATCCCGACGATTTCACGCATTATCCCTGAAACACCAGTTAGAATGTCCATTCGCGATAATCGAAACTAAACTGTAAAAATGCACGTAACGACTTGTTTTCTGTTCATGAATTTTATTTTTTTGTTAAGAGTGGAAAACGTTGTGGGCCAAGCGGTTCCAGTTGAAAAAATTGCAGTTGGTAAGTGTAACTAAGATATATTTTTTTATATTTAATATTCTACATTTATAAATTACATTATAGTTTGGTATAGCATTTGTTTTTCAAATGTATAAGATATATTTGTATTTCAATTAGAATTAGTTTTAGTATATTAAAATGTATAGATTTAAATAGACCTCCCTGTTTTGTGTCTATCTTGCTCTTGCCTTAGTAGGTTTTGTATGTTTTTGTTCGCCTCAGGGTAACTCTTGACGCTGTCCTTGTCTCTCTAATCGGATATCTCTGTCATTCACCGCAGCGTGTGACTGTATGTGAGTACGGTACTCTATGCTGAAAGCATAGACTTATAAATAACCTGGGGAGTGTCCTCACATTTATATTATGCCTTTATCGCAAATAAATAGTTTTTTTATCAAATTATAAACTGATAAAATAAATATAATATTGAAAAAAACTTATTATAGTATTTATCTATGTCTATGAATTTAGACGAATTGTAGAAAAATTGGGTTTAAGATCCGGGTTTCTTCAACTGTAATTTACTCTAAGATACGATCGCGCTGAAAAATTGCATTGCAAAAAGCACCGGATCTGGAATATACATTTTCTATGGGGTTTGAAGTTTACAGATTAAAGTTAAATCGTGCAAAATAGATAGTGTGTAGATGATAATGTTTAATTTTGTACTATGATAATCCACATAAATTATTAATAAGTATGTTATTTTTCTGGTTATATTTTTTAAATGCAATAATCCCAAACTGTCATATAAACGGATCTTATGAAAAACAAAAAAAAAACTTAAGAGGGGTTGCGGCAATACTTTCACGATAATATTATCTTTATATTTATTTTTACTTCTCCTGAAGCGAGCTGCTTTTCAGATTACAGTTTAGAGCCACTAAGATGCACAAAAAAATCTTTAATTTTCATTCTTTAATGACAAAACTATACTTGAAAATATAAAAAAGTTGACGCAAGTAATTTGGAATAAAAACTGATACTGATTAACAATTTTTAAAATTATATTAAAATACGTGTGAGTCACGAAACGCAAAAAAAAGCAATCTTCCGTTTCGTCAACTTTAATCTGATACGTTATCAGAAGCCTTTATCTGGCAGATGGCGATATCTATCAGATAACTTTCTGAGCTTTATCAGTAACCGTGTATAAAACAAAATATTAAAAATATAATATATTTGCTAAGAAAAATACCACAACTGTGGCATTTTTGAAATGATAATACCAAATAGTAGGCATTAATAAAGGGGGTAGTAAGATAAGAGAGTAGTAAGTAATTTAATTCCTCTTTTGTTACAGGTGCCATTTTCGACCAGAATACTGAAGAGATCCAAACGGTATTCAAATATGCCATGACCGTGCACAATCAAAACATAACCGGACGCCGCTTCGACCTGCAAGCCTACGTCGATGTTATTAACACCGCGGATGCCTTCAAGTTGTCGCGTCTCAGTAAGTCTCATCATCATCATCATTACAGCCATCGGACGTCCACTGCTGGACATAGGCCCCCCATAAACTTCTCCAGTTGTTTCGGTCGGTGAACTTGCAGCTTTGACCAGATCATCTGTCCATCATTGTTGGTGGACTTTTAGCTATATGACCTGCCCATTGCCACTTCAAAGAGCTAATCCGCTGGACTATGTCGGTTCTCCTACGTATCTCCTCATTCCTGATTCGAGTAAGTCAGTACTCTTTAAGACTCGGTGTCATATCAGTCTTAAAATGGTCAATCAAAATATGTTTGAATCTAACATAAGCATGAAATGAAATGAGCGCTAAGAATGTTTTAACTTATCTTTATGATTTATTAACAGCGGTAGAGCTGTTTGAAGTTTACTACAATTAGTTAACTTTTTATAACTGTATAATTATATTATAAAGAATAATATATCTGTAATTGTTTTTAAATAAAGTGCAGTCATTTGTAATTATGGGCTAAGTGCCCATCTAATCATTTTATAACAACGGGAATTACCTAACCATCTGGTGACGGATTAGTAAACTCTTACAAAAATATAGTCAAGTAAATAACTATTTCATTGTCCATGATTAAAAATTGAGAACAAAAGAACCTTCGTGTAGTCTTTACGTTTGTTGGCTGCATAAATATTAAACCCTTTTGTTTATATAAAAAGAACGTTAAGAATATCTCCATATTTCGCGGCTCTAGAACAAAACCAGAATGTAAATTAAAAATGTTACAACAAAAGCTAATTGCCCGTGAAACTTGATGAAAACGGTTCGCAGACAAACCGCGCCTATTCGGCGTAATCACGAGTAAGCTGGTACTTTGAGAGGGTGACGATCCCTCGATTCATAAAAGCAAGGGTACCTATGTCACATTTTCATCAATCGGATATTCAAACTTGTAAGAGAATAACCCATCAAATAGCCATATATAGTACATATATGGCTATTTGATAGGTTATTCTCTTCAGGTTTAATAATAATTTTGTTAGGGGGTACGGTAGACTCGAACGAAACCAGGAATTACAATCATTCACCACGAATCAAGTGCGTATTGGTGAATTCAACTTAGCCGTCAAACTTTTCTCTTAATATCTCAGAACATGCTGGTTTCTCACTAGGTAGACTTTGTTCAGTTAGAATACGTGTTTATTCGTGTATAATTTTTTTTAAGGATGTATAATAAATAAATAAATAATATAACGTATGACCTCACTTAGCCAACAAGGCTCTTACCTAAATAAAAACATTCGATAACATTATACGAGGACATAGTACGCAGAATTTGGATTATTTTAGTCCAGGGAGCGAGTAAAACCGCGGGCGGTATTAAAATTTAAAAATATGTAAATATAATTTATTAATAAAACGTTTTAAACTTGCAAGTCCTAGTGACACAACTGATATAAAGCCATTTACAAAATTGCGCTTTTTGATATTTTGTTATTGTGATATTAAATAATAGAATCTCTACTTATTGTAAAATTAATAAAAGAATAACAATGGAATCTAATAGAAGAAAACCGCAACTCTGCGCAATTACCATACCCACCTTTTAATTGTCCCATTTCCTCGATAATTGAGTCATTTAGGGAACATTATTAAAAACCCGACGACTCCTTGGCCTTGTCGTCATAACCAGCTTCTATATAATTGCACCCTAACACAATTACCCTAAAAGCCTGTCAGTGGAGCTAAATTTAATGAACTTGAAAATAAAGTGAGTTTTCTTATTTACCGTGACGCGTATTTTTTACTCGTTGAATGACATCAAAGTTATTTGGTTTTTAATATCCTGTTGTATTTTTTGCGTCAATTTTATAATGACAATCTATAACTTCCACTTTTTCTCATTTAAGCATTCCTATTTTCTTTCGGCAGCATGCTAATTTATTGCATAAAAAACATACAATTTTAATTAATAAAAGATATAAAAGAAACTAGATAAAATTAGACAAAGAAAAATACGATCCATAACATAAGCAAGAAACGCACTAAGCCACGCAAAAAAATTTAAATGTAAGTGGGACATGTAGCAAGACTCACAGACCAACGCTGGACAAAAACAACTACAGTTTGGAAAGGACCACAAGGGAAGAGAAACACGAGGGAGACCACTTACTAGATGGGAAGACGATATCAAAAAGACAGCCGGACCTAACTGGATAGATAAAGCTAAAGATCGCGACAAATGGGAGGCCCTCCGTGCCGGTAGTACTACTAAGAAGTACTACTGTTAGTACAAATGGCACACCTAAGTATCTCTAGTACTACCAGTAGTACTAGTGACACGGATCGGCATTGGTAGTACAACTGAACATTTATTATGGCAATCGATACCAGTTTATCAAAGTCGGCAAAATATTTTTAGGTGATGGCACCTTTCAGAAGTGCCCGAAACCGTTCAAACAATTATTATGTGCTATTTTGTGATTTGGGTTGTAGCGCTGATAAAAATAATGTACTACCCGTGATATATGCACTTATGCCTAACAAATTAAAAAAATCATATTATAAATTGTTTTCGATAATAAAGTCGCAAGTTCCGGAATGGACACCAAGTTAGTTTATAACTGATTTCGAACAAACTACAATCACTGCGATGAAAACAATTTTTCCCCAGATAAAACACCATGGTTATTAAGAATGTTATAGAACGGAATAATTATATTCTTCACGTTCAAATGCAGCTGGTCATAGGGAAATTGATGTACCTATTTTTTTTAAATTGATTAAGATTTGAGCCGATGTCAAGTGAATTTCCTTTTTTAAAAGTAGTACTAGAGATACAAAGGTGTAATTCAGAATTCAGAATACTGACCAATCAGCGATTTTCAGGAAATTGACGAATTGCAAAAGTGACCAGTTGCCGACAGAGACCAATTTTAGAAACTGTCGAGTAGAAATCTAATTCATTTGTACTACCAGATGATCTTATGTTTTAATTGGAATACAGAAAGTCAAGTTAATTTATTTGTATTTATTTAGTAGTACTAGAGATACTTAGCTGTGTCATTTATACTACCAGTAGTACTTCTTGGTAGTACTACCGGCACGGAGGGATGGGCGGCACTGGAGGAGGCCTAACACCAAAAATAATAATAGATACCTAATACCTACTAACAAATAAATTAATTAACTAAAATGAATACCATACATAACAACGTACCAAACCAAAATTCGTAAGAAATAAAAGGCTTTTTTATTTTTATTTATTTATTTATTATACATAAACATGGTTTTTATACATTAACATAAATTACCTTATAATAAAAAATAATTCTAACACATATTACAATTAGATATTTAGATTACTCCATCCACCGACACCCCAAAAACTAAGCTTATTATATATATCTAGGATACCATGAGAGTTTTGCTAATTCAATAAAATTAAAGTTTTATTTGTCTGTTGGATCACATTTTTACATTATGATGTTATAGTGAGCATGCCTTGCGAATACTTAAGCAAGTAGTGAGTGTTAATAAAAATATCTAAAAAATAAAGTTTTTGTAATAAAATTATTAAATCGTTTTTTTCCACAGTTTGCAATCAATTTGCCCGGGGCGTGTTCGCGATGCTTGGAGCTGTTACACCAGAATCATTTGACACTCTCCATTCTTACACAAACACCTTTCAAATGCCATTCGTCACGCCTTGGTTTCCGGAAAAGGTGAGTTTTTTCATACTATTAATGTAATAATTAATATTAAAATAACATTTAAACACGATAATTGCAATAAATATATATTGAGACAGATACCGATGCTGATTGATGCGGAAAAATCGCAAAATAATTTTGGTTGCGGATAATTTGATTATTACCATAATTATTAATTATAAGAATATTGATTACATCTCCTGCATGCATTCTTGCTAGGATGTCTATGTCAAAATTGGGTAGGAGGAATATAGTTTTGATGATTTAAAGTTCTACGTCGATAGGCAAAGGATGCTGAAAGTTCCTCGTCGTGACGTCTGCTAAGTCTATCATCGTAGTAGCAGCATCGAATTTCAGATAATCATTGATAGCACAACAAATCAGTTTACAAAAACAAACTTATGTTTCGTTTTATTCGATTTTCGATTTAATTAATACGGTGCTGAAATTCTACGCGTAGATTAATTGACAAGCTAATAAGCTATCAACATCACTCACTTAATGAGGGTGTGTGTGAAACCGTGTTCGTTATGTACTCTATAGTAAATAATTATGTTTTTATAGAAGTATTTATATAAATGTATTGTAATTGACGTCATCGAAGAAATATTCACCAGTGTGCAACATTAGCCTATCATAATGTTTTAATTAAAAAAAAGGTTTTACAAATTACTCAACTAACTTAATAAGTACCTTATACAGGGTTTGGTATGATATTTCCAGTAATTTCTTAAGTTTTACATTTTGATATACCTATAACTTGAGATTAAACCTGCATGGCTGTATCTCTAACACTCAAAATTAAATTTCTCGATTTAACTGCCAGGTATAAATGTCCAACCAGTGGTAGCGGAATCCAGATTTAATATCTACATTTAGACACAAAAACTACACTCCGGAACCGTGTCCCACTGCGATGTCCCACTGGTGGGACAAAACTTTTTCGTGGTCCAACCAATCACACACTTGACCGTTTTGTTACATCCGTATTGAAGGAATGTCACATGGTAAACATTACCCACATTATAAATACGTTTTTCTAGTTCTGTCGCACCAATATTTTTATGCTTTAATGAGTGATAAGAAAGAAGCGTCGTATTTTGCTTTATTTGATTTATTAAAGACCGTATTTAAAAACGAATGGAACCTACTAAGGATTCATAATTGGACATAGAGATAGCTGCATCTAATGGTCTGAAAAAAATATTACTTCTATGTGGCATTGCGTGAATAGGACAGAATGCAACGCATCTGTAACATTGAATGATACAAAGGATACGATAATAAGGAAAAGTGATCATATATGCAGGTCCCATTATGATCAGAATGTTTGAGACCTTGTTATTAACAAATGCAAAAAAGACGCATGTGAAAAAATGACTCCTATAAAAAATATATTCGAGAAAAATTCAACAAAAGCTGTGGAAAATAATCCAGGGCCCCTAGACATATTGCCATCGCTAACTGACAAATTACTTACTTACTTTTGAAGTTTGTTATCGCTTAAACCATGACGAATTTCGGTTGGTAATCAAACCTCAAGCTTTTTCGATACGCATGTAGGTCAAATGACAACGCTCAGACATTACGTTCCGATCTACGAAAAACTAATACATAAACAATTATATTTAAGAAAAAGTTATCTTGTTTTCAATGCGTGTGGAGGCTTATTATATTTTGTTTTATATAATTTAAGCAACGTTCTTATATTTTACCGCATGGTAATAACCATGCGGTAAAATATAAGAACGTTGAACCAAAAATCAAACAATTTTTATAACTACAGTAAAACCTATTTGTAAAATAAAATGAAACGCATTTGTCATGGAAAGTCTGGAAAAAAAGTAAAATAAAAGATTGTCGACATACGTCTAATGTGTAATTCGAATATTTGGCCTTCCCTATTACGTTCAGGAAGAAAGAAATTAATAAATTGTGATTATTTGTGATAGGATAATGAACTCCAGACGACGTACCAGCGATGACCAGTTTGTAACTCTTTTGGAGTTTATGGAAAAGTAAATTTAAATTTTTTTATTATGTTATGTTTATTATGTTTTGAACCACTTGAAAAATTTCAAGCCGGAAGGAAATTTTGTAAACAGTGACGCGATTCACAAAGAAATATTTAAAACGAGAGCTCTTTAGTTTATTATAAGTTATGTTACAGCCACGGTGACATTGCTAAGCCTCAGACTGGTCTGCAGGGACGTTTGAGGGCTGACCGTTTGTGGCTTCATCTTACCAACATATTAAATTCTATGGAAGCTGGTGTCCAAAAAAATAAAAACCAGTGGAAAAAGGTACGTACCTACATACACGTTGTTATACTTTATTAAGAAAATTATTACCAAAGTATTTTCTGAGTTTAATTTATCTTTTTAATTTCTCTTTTAGGAGAAGCTCCTTAATATGCATATTTTTCATTATTATTAGTCATATTAATTAAATAACACCTGCAATCCGCTTAACCAAAACTGTCGTATAATTTTAAGGTGTGGGCAGACTGGAAAACGAAATGTAAAAAAAAGTCATTGAACATCCGACGGCATTTAAATAGAACTGGTGGTGGTCCACACACAAATGAAACCCTCACAGCTTTTGAGGAAAGGGTAGTGGCCATCATCGGTGTGCAAGCTGTGGAGGGCCACTCTGGCATAGAAGAACATGGTTTTAGTGTTGGTAACTTTTCTTAAAAATCTTTTAGAGCCAGAACACGCAACAAGGTGCAACGCAACTGCAACGAAACTGCAACTTCTAGTTGCTTTATAGTTGCATCCAAGTTTCTGCCATAGATTCCGTTGAGAGACCACACATGACGCGACCAGTTTGAAACGCGTCGCAAATCAGTCAACTCGTAGCTTGTATTACGGGTGCTAGATTTCTGTTAGACTTAATATAATATACATACATAGATAGATAGTTTTTATGCTAGGTATATTTATCATTTACCATTTAATATTTAATTTTACCGAATCCAATTATTGCTGAAGCAACGGAATCATCGCAGGATAATATGTACTCATTAGATATTGGAATTGAAAATATTGGTTTGTATTCACCGTAAGCCATATATAATTATTAATCATTTGTAGGTATTTAGACCTACTATTTAAAAACAAACTTATCCAAGTAGGTACCACCTAAGTAACTAAAATATCAATGGTAATGGTTTTTCAGCAATAAATCAATCCGTAGTGCCACTGCTGCAAACTACCCAATCACCACAATGGACTCAACCGTCGCCCCAGCCATCTGCCACTCATTCGTGTGCTAGCCATCAGCGCCAGCGGCATCAGGCAGCGCCATTGAGCAGTTCGTGGCAATCGAACAAGGTCGCCTTCGGTTGGAGGAGAGACGGGCACAGATTGAAGCCCGCAGGGTGGAGGTGGATGCTGAACGCAACAATATCTTTGGCCGTCTCGTAAATATTGCTGAAGCCCTGCTTCAATTTGTTCTTTGGGCTGCATATAATAAACGCAGTGTATGCATTTTTTAAAATTATTTTTAAAATCTCAAATGAAATCACTTCCAAGCTGTTGTTTACATGTTGTTTATGAAATCGCCATTTTGTTTCGATATCTACAGCTATTTAGCGAACGCAGAAAATCTCGAGAGAAACGAATAGATAGCGAAGTTAATTGTCAAAAGTAATAGAAATGTATGTAAATTTTTGAATAAGATCACGTGACTAATCGAAGGTTTATGTCAAATCCATACATTTTGTAACGATGGCGATGATCGAATTACTTACCACTTGGCTAGCCCCCCAGGTGTTATGATTTGTTCGTACGAAGAGAAGAAAAATTATTTATACCGTGCGAGACATAATATTTACAGCAGACCAACACAGAATTTGAATACTTAAAAGACGTTAAGATACCACCAATATTAGCCAAAGATTTCCTCGTAATGGAGGCCGGGGAAGATGAGAGGATAGTAGTATTTGCGACATTATCTGCAAGAAGGTTTCTAAGTTCTTCTAATAAATTAGTGTACTTTGGAGATGGAACCTTTAAAAGGGTGCCAAAACCGTTTTTTCAACTTTTCACTTTACACATTGATATTGGCACGTGTACCAAATCCACCAATGTTGTGCCCGTGATTTTTGTACTTTTGCCTAACAAGACAGAATATACTTATACAAGACTATTCAGATATTTAAGAGACCAAATGCATATTCAAATTAGTAAGTACAAGTCAGATTTTGAAACTGCTCAAATTAATGCATGCAAATCGATTTACCCTGATTGTTACATATCTGGCTGTTACTTTCATTATAACAGAGCCGTGTGGAAAAAGCCAGAGATCAGTCAGTAAATGCAACGACAGAAGGCCGCAAAGTAGTTCGAATGTGTGCAAATTTACCAATATTGCCTGTAACCAAAATAAATGGAGCCTGGCAATCTATTAAAGAAATAGCCCCAGAGACGAACGTAATGACGAAGTTCATCTGTTATATGGAGAAACAGTGGGTAAAAATGGGTCCATCGATAATAAGCTTGATCTGTTTGATGCAAAAGCTCACAAGATCAAAAATGCTTTGTCTAATCGTTGGTTTGAATCAATTTCTATGTAGTTCATTTGTAAATTTTTATGTTCATGTCTTTTTTGTTTACTTATCTGGTGCTAATATAGTATAAACTCTTAGTTATTTTTGTTTAATATTCGTGTGTTAATTAGTTGCAATATGTGAGAGCATTTAATTGGTTAGTAGTTTTTAAGAAGATTAGTTTATAAGATTTTATAGCTGTTTGTCCTCCAAATAAAATAAAATAGCGCGGACAATAATGTTTGGCTGCACAGAACTTCACTGTTTTGAAACGATTGCATATACACTTTAAGAAGATTTTACTGTAATAAATACTTTCGAAAAGAAAATAAATCGGTTTTAACTGTTAAAAGACGACTTAATAATACAGTCACAAATGCAGCTGATAAACCAGGACATCACAGTTGGTTATTATTTAGAAAACTTAAGATACTCGTAAATACAAAAATTAGTTTAAAGGGAACAAATTCACTGAACAAAACATATTGTTCAAGTTCATTGTTAGAAATAAACATCATTAATTTACTTCACATTTTTATGCTGGCCTTTTGTATTTTCGGCTTATTCCTGTTTTGAATCCCCCGTAGGCGGAAAAACTTAAATAATAAAATAAAATAATCTAACAGTATGTAAATTCCCCTTTTCTGTTTTTTTTTTTCAAAAAAAATATTTGTGTTATTGCCCTTTAGACAACTCAGTGGAACCACGAGCGAATGCATTACGTTGACTGATGGTCCCACCAAACAGTGGGACCACGAGCCCATTAAATCGACACACTGTCCCACCAGTGAGTCAAATTAGTTGGACCACGAGTCGTGACCCATTCTATGGATTCTACGAACAAATCTTCTGATATTGACGACAATTCGGGTATTTATAGCGAGTAATAGATGTGATGATAGGTTTGTTCCGCTATGCACGAGTCCCGCTTTGCTCAGATTCTAAAATACTTATATAAAAGTACCGCTATGCTCGGAATCAGATTCTCGGACTGTGGAAAAGAAAAAGGTTATGTTAAAATAGGAACGGAGACAGCCAGATCTAATACAATTTTTTTTTAAAGTTTTGATGAAGAAGCAGTCAAACAATTAAACGACTAATTTCCCTTTCGTCCGCCATGGTAACCGAGGTTTGGTAATCAGTTACCTATGAAAAAATTTTGCTCTTTCCTGGTAATCCAGTTACAAACGAAGATTTTAACATAATGAAACTTGTACTTTTTTGAAGTGGTACTCCACTAGCAAAATCAGTTAATTGCTGCTGCGAAGAAGTGGGTGAAAATATTTTTCGGGAAAGATTGGATAAACTGAAACAAAAAACGAGTTGCAACTTTGAACCCATTGAAAAACATTTGGTATTCATAAATTGCGCTATCATCCCTCTGAATGCGTTTTTTTTTCTGGTTACGAAAAAATTACGAAAGCAGAAAGAAAAATCTTCGTTTGTAACTGGATTACCAGGAAAGAGCAAAATTTCTTCATAGGTAACTGATTACCAAACCTCGGTTACCATGGCGGACGAAAGGACTATTTCATAACGCAATGGATGGAATATCCAAACTTAATCTGGGGTTGCCATGATGAGCGCCATAGAACAACAAACTTGGCAGAAGCTTGGAATGGTAGATTCAACAAATTTAATGGGAGACACCATACTATATTATTATTTTTTCAAACAATTGCCAATGAGACATGCCACTTCGACATTAAACAATTGAAGCGATTGGGAAAAGTTTGTAGGAAAATTATTTGTTTTGTATTGTTAAATAAGCTAGCTTTAAGAGTATTTTTTAGAAACACTTTTTTAATTAACTGTACCTTCCAATGTTTAAGGTAGAACTAAGAAATTCGTAGTATAGCGGCACTTTGTTAGGTATTTTAAAATTCGAGCAAAGCGGGACTCGTGCATGGAGGAACTAACCCGTAAAAACAGTAAAAAATATTTGAGAACCGGTCTAAAAGGATCCTACACCTACCATATAGGTAAATGATTATTGGTAACCATAAACTAATTAAGCTGTCAAGCAACTAATAGAATTCCAATGACTGTTCGTTAGCCCAAGCAACTGGGAAACTGACAAATAGCATACAAAACCATAATCATGAACTGGATATCTTTATACATTAATGGATATATGTTGTTTATACTTAACTACATATTGGAATGAGTGAATGGATGAGTTGGAGGGAGACGAAGACATTTGCGCAGAAATGTAGGCTGACAAAAAATATATTTCAATTATTATTATAATTTAAACAAAAAAAATTGCATTATGTCAAAAGCTATAATTGATATGCGATATTATTGTCAAAAGTGAGGCGATTATACTAGCGGAATAAGACCAGATTATAAAATTGGTATCGCATTATAAAATTAGGTATTTTAATACTATAATAGTGATTCTGCGCACAAAATTAACTTTAATTCTTATTGTAATACGACATTGAACATTTGAGCATTGGTGGTTTAGCACAGTTTTTTTGTCAATGTTAATGATTGATTTATGCTTTAATTTCTTTTATAGTCAAGCTCAAGTATTTTTTATAGTTTCTAGCCGACTCTTTGCCTCACAGGTAATACCACCATCGTCAGGACTGATCGACTACGCAGTGAGTATGAGGCCAGACTACCACAAAGCAATCGGAGATACCATTATCCACTACGGTTGGGACGACATCATATACATGTATGATTCGCACGATGGTAAGTTATATAAACTATTATTTTTCGGTAGTTGTACTTTCTATGTTGAGTCGCAAAGCCATATAAGGCTAATAGACGTACCACAAAATGTTACTTTTGTATTCAATGTGTTTATAATCATAATGACGTCTTACTGAATCGACTCAAACTAACAATAGGTCACTTTTTTTTACGTGTAACCACTCTTTTTTATTCTAGATTTTTAAAGAGAACATTTTAATAAAAACCTATTAGGCTATTTGGGCTTAATAGGCGTGCTTTACAATACATCTTAATTCTGTAACAATATTCTTATCAAGACATTATATCCTCTTCTAATATATACTGTTTGGTCAACTAAAAAACCATTCTGGTAACCAAAACATTAACCGCCGTGGATAACACGAGAAAATAGAAAATACTGCAAATTGTAGCCGGTATAACAACAGAGCCGACTCCTCCGATAATAAAATGTCGACACGAAAGCGATTGCGGTAAACGGTGGCTGCAGCTAATAGCAGCTGCAGTCGGCTAAATGGGGTGCCTATCGGTGATGGAATGCTGCCAATCCTTTTAGGGTTGCGTGCCTTATGGGTAAAAAGAAGCCAATTACTTAGCCTAGGCTGGCTATCTGCTACAGGAGATGCATTTGTAGATTTGTTTCCGGATATATTGTTCCTCTTATCATGTTCCCTGAAAATGTACAAAACTCACAAATAATGATAATGATGTTGCCTAATTATGGGTCACAACGATTGTTAGTCACTTACTTACTTAGTAGGAGTAGACTCCAACTTGGCGCTATGATTACCAACGGTGCTTAATGCAAAAAGGAAATTATTTAAATGGATGAATTTACTAATTGAATCCGCTTAAAAATTAATGAACAAATTTAATTTCGTAAACTTAATATAAAGCTGAGCTTTTATTATAATCAGGAAATGATATTATGATTGGTGTTCATAATATGAAATTACCCAATTTTCTCATTGAACACCAACAATCAATATAATATAAGTAATATATTTTAAGAGATTTACTAAAGAGGGATACTTCAATGGCCTAAAAACTAAACTTTTTACGAAACCCTGATACTATTTTTTTAAAATTTTAGTTATAATGCTAGTTGTATTCAGGAAAAATATTTTTTGGTATTAATTAAATGCAAGCAATAACATAATGTCTAATACCGAGAACGGATCAAATGTTACACCGGTTTGATAAATTATATGGCTAGAGATAGTATCTACGTCCGCATGAAAGTTTGTATCGTATTCAATTTGACTTGCCATTTGCATACCGTTTGGATAAAGGCTAAATTATATTGCTTCGCTTCATTCAAAGATATATCAGTTGTATTTCTGTTAGCATAAATAGCGTCCCATAAATCTTGAGCTATATGAATGGAGTTAAATTTAACTGGAAATTCTCTTTAGTTTCCAACAAGACGAAACAGTTTCTTATTATTCTACAGCAGCTTCTTTAATGTGTTCATTAAACTTATTAAACTTATAGATTATTTTATTAAATATAAAAAGAAGGTACTTATGAAGATTTAGTCGCGGAGTGCCGACATTCGTAGTTTGCCAATTTTTATAATATTCAATGTAAGCATTAGCGGAGTGCCGACTTTTAAAAAATTCGATGCAACTAATAGCTTATCGACGACTTTTTATAAATTTGCTTATTTTACGAGTAATTTGCCTACTTTTATAAACTTTGTTACTTATGAAAGCACAAAGCTGACTATGGTACAATTAAGTTAAAAAATGTTAAGGGCTATTTCATGTGAGATTCAGGGACGCAGGGCCACGAATTTGAAATCAGATGTGTGAAGTTACAATATAAACTATTATTTTACAGATATAGGTATAGTAAAACCATTTCTAAAATGAACGCCCCTCCACCGAATTCTGTATATTTTTTTTCTGTGTATTCTGTTTTTCTGTATTTCCTCTCACACGTTGAAATCATCACGGTTTTGTGGAGGGGAGTTCATTTTTAGAATGGTTTTACTATACCAACCTTTACAATAGGTAAATTTTATATTTTTTATTTGTTTTAATACATAAAAATCGTACTTCGTCAGCACTTGCCACAAATGAACCCTATACATTTCCACATTGATTTTGAAATGGCAGCAATGAATGCCTTTCAGAAAGTATTTCCTTCTGTAACAGTAGATACACAAGTCAGTGGAAGAGATATGATAAAGTTGCAATCATGAGCTGTTACGGAAGACCACATCGAACCACGAACGTCCAAGAAACCTAATCTTTTCCCAATTATTAAAGTCCTGAAGATTAAAGTGTTCATTGTGTTTTCAACGTAAGAATGAATAACATGCATTTAACAATTTCCATTAAGCAATTAAACTAGTTTAAATTAATAGACGATCGTATAAAGAAGATCACTGATGATTATTTATAAAAAAGGATACTTACATGTAAAAACTAGTCTAATAAGACTTAGCAAAGTGCGATTTGTAAAATAACGTTTAACTGCATAATGAACAACTTAACTACATAGATAAATAAATAAATAAATAAATATTACTGGACAATTTACACAGCGACATCTAGCCCCGTGGTAAGATATATATTTTCTGTAACATATTTTATTGCATTAATTTTTACGTGATATCTTATCTTATTTTTTATGTTTGTACAGTAGAAAATCTATTTTTGGTATTTTTACTTTTGACTCAACTAAATTTGTTTAGAGTTGCAGAGTGAGTCTCTATCACAAGTATATTCATACTCAAAAGAGAGTCTCAAACCACAAAGTTGTATATTAATTTAAGGTAAAGAAATAAAATATTTTGATTTTTTTAAATCTTGATGACTGTACATAAATTTGGCAGAGTGCGAAAATATAGACGACAAAAAAACGCTACTAAATGCTTGAACATTATTAAAGGTCGGCACTATGCGAAAGTCGTCGATATGCGATTAGTTCCCCCTGATTTTCTAAAAGTCGGCACTCCGCTAATACTTACATTGAATATTATAAAAGTTGACAAACTACGAATATCGGCACTCCGCGAATAAATCCTTATGAATGTACCTAATTGACATTCTTAAAAATATCAATGACATTCATTTCATACTCGTAATATAAATAATCAACATAAATTTAGAACAAGTAATTATCAATACTTTGGACAGTATCACCGTATTCCGTAACCACATAAGCATTATCTTTACGATCAGCAGATCAAGAGAATCGTAGTGCAACCAAGATGATAAAGAAGACTGCTGCAACAAGTTTTGAGGCACATCATAAGGGAAAAGATTAATTACCCCGTAGCCAATGAGACGGCTGACAGCTGACGGTTGAAGATTCAATAATATGTATAGAATGTGTTAGAATAATAAGGACTTCAGTCCAAGACAATGACAACTAGTACGGAACAATGGGACACTACATCGACATGTTTTTTTCATTCGCTTTCGACTAGGACATAACAACATACCTATCACAAAAGAAGAAGGTTATCTGGTGCCCATCGTTTATGCTTACAAAATGTATCCAATAATCAATCATCTTTCCGATGTTGCATTCTAATTGGTTGAGCCGGTCGGACGGACGGACGGTCGGACATACATGACGAATCTAGAAGGGTTCCGTTTTTTGCCATATGGCTACGGAACCCTAAAAAGATTAAACCAAGAGAGTTAAATTTATCAATACATCAAGTGAAGGTTACTCGTATAATCGAACAGAACTTTCCATTTACTTCGTACTTGCTCTTGGGAAAAACACTTGGACCCTTTTTCGTTTCACCTGTTTTATATGTAGCGTTTAATTCGATAAAATTCGTGTGGACTTGAATTGGTTTAGGAGTGGGGATAGAGACCTGCATTAATAAGAGTAGATATGTATGCAAGAGGCGAGCTGTGATGTTACAATACGCTTTGTATTCTTTGTACACTTCTGTGGTTACAATTTTCACGAAAAAAGCGATAACCTGGTTTTATCCGCTTGGCTGGGCCATTTAATAAAGCCAGCGTGCACTATGTGACTAAAATAAAAGCCAGAAGACAATCCAAAGCGATGGTACTGTTTTTATTTTACGTGACTTTTTGCATTCCTGCCACTTACTTACATAACTAGTCGACCCGCCTAAAGCTTCGCTTGCGTTTATGTATGATATATCTATGTATATGTGGTTTATATAGAAATATGTGTATATCCTTCCTCGATTGAATATCCAACTACGAAATATATAATTTTTAATTTGGACCAGCACCAGCGGTTACTGAGATTGGCACGTTCAAACAAATAACAATCTACTCGTATTAAACAAACTCTTCAGCCTTATAATATTACCATAGTAATATTGTTGCTAAAAATGTGAAACCCTTATGAAATAAAATGGCACCATAATATTTAAAATTGTCAGAATTGTATAGGCAACAACGAATTATTATCTGAAACCCAAACACTAATAGCTGCTTTGGCTGATTGAACATTATTAAAAAAAGCAAAGGAGTAGAAATGATTATTAATTAAATCAAAACGATTTATTAACTCATTATTTTGTCGGTAGGCTTATTAAGGCTTCAACAACTTTACCAATCAATGCAACCTGGGAAAACAGTATTCAAGGTATCGCTCGTGAAGAGGATTAACAATGCAACCGATGCGATAGAGTTTCTCTTGGCTTTAGAAAAATTTGACCGCTGGGGAAACAAACGAATCGTACTTGATTGCAACGCCAAAAACGCTAAAAGCATATTGGTCGAGCATGTTCGCAATGTGCAACTGGGTCGGAGGACGTACCACTACATGCTGAGCGGCCTTGTGAGTACTCCGAATTAGTTTCTTATTATTGCTAGACAATTTACACAGCAACATCTAGCCCCGTGTTTATGTATGTTTCTTCTATTAAGTATATGAGAAATCTATTACCCGTAACACAAGTAAATAATTTGTAAGGGAATGGTGTGGTGTATCTAGCGAAAGACATCGCACTAATAACGTTTGCAAAAGTTGGGATTCAAAACTCAATAAAAGTATAATAAAATAAAAACAACCTATATGGCGCGCACACGCAGCGAGCAGTGATCCGCCTGCGATGCAAGAGGTTGTTGTGGGTTTGATTCAGAACAAAAATAAATTGTAAGATCTGCAAATATTTGTTCTGAATGTCTGGGTATTATAAAAAAATAACTAGTATTATTATTAAACATTATCAGTAATCTAATCTAGTAAACCACACAGCTTTCAAGCTTACCACGGGGCTAAATGTTGCTGTGTAAATTACTTAGCAATTATTTATGTATTTTGTTTATATTAATAAATTTTGACTTGAAATTAGATTGTTAGAAAATAATATTCTATCACGGGCGAAGTTGTTCGTCCATTAAGTTTTTATACGTTAAAGAAGGTTTTACCCATCAATAGGTTATGGATGACCATTGGGAAACTGAGGTAATAGAGTTCGGAGCAGTCAATATAACGGGGTTCCGCATCATAGACCACTCTCGCAAGATTGTACGCGATTTCATGGACGGTTTGAAGCGAATGGACCCCCGTTTTAAAGGAAGCATATCCGTAAGTGCATCGATTGTTACCTACATTTTTTCTATAAAACTTTAGTTTGTAAACTTTTCTGTATTAAAATAATAAGCATTTCCAAATATCAAGGGATAATTTGCTTATAATTTACCCAAAAAGTTATCCAAGTCCACGTAATATGGGAGATTAACACACCAGAGTTCATTACGTTCTTGTTTAAATAAACATCCTGTACATTATTTTAACGCAAGCATATAAATAAAAAATTATTTAATTTTTATAATTGAAAAACGGTTTCAAAGAATATTTTAGTGTTTAACTAGAATTCATTCAATCATTGACTACTTACATCATCATAGCCATTATTACTATTCAACAATATATTTATTAATACCTAGATTATAATGATGACAACGAATACCACCATTATATCGGTGAGATGTTCCTATTTTTTTGTTGAATACGAGAGAAAGATGATTATTATAATCGATAAACTAATGTTCGATGTTCATAATACTAGGCCAAAACAGCACTTATGTATGACGGAGTGCAAGTTTTAGTGGACGCCCTGGGCAGATTATGGAGAAAGAAGCCTGACGCTTTTAGAAACGCCTTACGAAGAGCCGCAGGCTTAGCTAACTCGACAAAAGTAATCGACTGTAATCCCGGAAAAAGCTGGGTCGTGCCTTTTGAACACGGTGACAAAATTTCCCGCCTCATCAAAAAGGTAAGTTGTTTTTAGTGGAATTCGGATTCATAAATCGTTATACAATAATTCAATTAATTCAATTTGTTTTATATTTTAATGATTAAAATAATGAATGATATTAATAACTTTCTTATAAGATGAGTTATAAATAACCTAAACTTTCTTCAAAAAAACAACAATACTGTTTTACTATTTATTTCATAATTTGTACATAAATCACAAAAACATGTAATCAAAAATATTGACAATCTTATGTTTCGTAATAGAGCCCTTTATCTCCCAATATAAGATGTAATATGTTGTAGACGGATATTGAAGGCCTCACTGGCAATATTTCTTTCAACGAGGAAGGACACCGACGAAACTTTACGCTGCATGTTGTGGAAATGACTGTGCAAAGCGCAATGACTACGGTAAAAACTTTGTTTAATAATATAATTTATCTCGTGGCAAACTTATCTTGGCCGAACTATTAGTGTGTTGGCTTGTGGGAGCACTTGCATTCTTTAAAAGCCGTGGGTTCAAACTACGGCGCAAACATCCAGAGATTACCGCACTTAAGTAGAGAAATGCGATTTGAAATTAATTCTTTAAAACACTTGCTACCATATGAACGACAATATTATCATTCACCAACCTTTTAAATAATAATCATTAAGGCGTAATCTGTCTCCTCGAGTGAGGAAGTGTCGGGAACGTAAATATGCAACGTATCTATAGTTGAAATACTAAATTTTTATCATTTTTTTAGGTTGGAACATGGAACGATAAAGATGGCTTGCAACTTATTTCTCAGCCTAAAAATGTTGCACTAGTACCTCTATATGACACAAATAAAACTTATATTGTTACTACTGTGTTACATGAACCTTATTTGATGAAAAAAAAGGATGCGAAAGACATAGAACCATACTTAGGATTTTGTAAAGACGTAACTGATTTGATTGCTAACAAGCTGGGAATAAAATGTAAGAAATTTTAATTTGGTATTGAAATGTATACTAACAAGTAATTTGATTTATATTTTAGTATTTTAACATTGTAGATGAAATACGTGTTTCAAAAGATGGAAATTTTGCCCAAGAAAGTAGTACAGAGGATTGGTCATCCATATTAATAAATGAACTCGTGAAAAAGGTAAGATTTTGCCATAAGTACCCATTTTTTTTCACGCATACGCATCCGGTCTGCTCGAGGCTGAAATGTTATTACCATTATAACAAGTGCACTTGGAATAAATAATGAATTTGCTCAACATTAAATCAATTTTTTTTCGATAAGATATCTGAGGGATGGTTGTAAAAATAAAAATAAAAATGATAAAATAAAATCAAATATTCATTTAATGCATGAAAAAGACATGGCTAAGAAACAAATGAAGAAACTTTAAGGAGTGGTGTGTGACTAAATAATGAAAGGCATAAAATAAATATTTTAATGGAAAATTGGCATTCAGTAGTAAATAATTAAAGATTACTTAAAGATGTAAGAGATCCATCATAAATAAAAATTGGGTCAAAAGACTCGAACAAAAATATAGACGTAAGATGTAGGATTATTACATTTAAAAATGCAACTTAATCATAACGAGATCACTGCAGGGCATTTTCTCGAAACACTGCGATAATTTAATTTAGGTTTCACTTCTATTTCATACCACAAAATAAATTAACAGCACTAATAGAAGCAAAATAATACATAAAAGAATCAAATGCAAAATTAAATAATAAAGCGTACTAGCTGGAATTGAAATTTTCATCCGTTTGTAGAAATTATTTTCAGTTATCAATTTGTGGCATTTTCAGGAAGCGGATATTGCAGTTGCCCCTTTGGCTGTTACGACTGAGAGGGAACAGTTGGTAGATTTTACAGATCCATTTATTGCCATGGTCAGCCCAATAAACCAGTCACAGAACTCTAGAAAGATTACCGAAACATTTGGATTCCTAAAACCGCTTTCCAAAGAGATTTGGGTAAGATTTTTTCTGTATTGTACTTGAATGTTCTCGAAACTTAAATCATTTATTTGCGTCCTTGCGCTCATATTTTTGCCTACTTGTGGGCTCATTCGTACGTACTAAGCCCTTAAGTGCTCGTATCCATTACAAAGTTTGAAACAGTAAGTATCCTGCGAATTAGATACGTAGCTCCATTTTGAAGAGGGGTTGAAGAGAACGAAAAGCTAACTTTTATTTTTTTATGATGACAAAGTGCGTTTCTGAAACTCATTTTTATTTTGCATGCAATCAATATGTAAAAATAAGCCGAGAAAAGACGAATTTAACCAGAAGATACTAAAGACTTAGTTTCCTCGTTTATTATTTATGACTACAAATATTTAATTATTTTATTTTCAAGCAACCAACACGTCGAGCATTGAATTGTCTGATACCTTTACATGAACTTGTATAAAAGTGTGGAAGCAATACATTTTTCATAATACAACAACTTTAAGAGTTATGCTTATACATAGTTACATTGTACATACCCCAAATTCTTTCGACATTTTCCTCAAACGCTGTTTACTATTTCAGCTTTGCGTATTGTTCAGCTTTTTTGCCGTCAGCATTGTACTGTTCCTCGTATCACGGTTCTCTCCAAACGAGTGGCGATCGGTTTCAATATCCGATACACAGTTGGACCATCCAATAACCAGTACAAGCGAGGTAAATCATACTCAAACATCTTTTTTTATTTAATGCGTAGATGCCTGTCTCAACTTTGCGGAAACAAACTTCGTTTGATATCAACAAAACAATACATAACATAAAAAAGGTTACCATACAAACTGACTAGACATCAATAACCAAATTTGCCGGTCACTTAAATAACAGATTTTGTTTCGATTATGTTATCATACAACAATTAATGCAAAATGTATTTCAGATAATTTTGCACAACGAGTTCAGTATCTGGAATTCGTTTTGGTTTTCGCTGGGGTCATTCATGCAGCAAGGCAGCGACGTCGTTCCTAGGTATTAATTACATTTCGTATAAGGACTGAGCTAGTAGCGAGACCCAATTTTTTTTTTTTTTTTATCTGGTTTTGTCGTTAAAATTGTTTCGTGTCTTTTAATTAATTGTAGTAGTTGAGCTAATATTTTGTAATAATCGTAGTAATTAATGAACGCAAGTTTATGCGTTCAATTCGCAATACTATAACAGGCGAGAAGCACCGTTATCACCTCTTTATACGTCTGTGGAGAGTACAGTAGGTAGCTTTTTACGAGTAATAAAAGTATGCATTATTCAACTTAAGCAATTTCCTCATAACTATGTTAAAATTATAATTATTTAGTAGTAGTTGGTCTCAAATGAATATGTTAACAACTTATACCTAATTAATAGTATCTGTGTTATTAAAGGTCACTATCGGGGAGAATCGTCGGAACAGTTTGGTGGTTTTTTGCATTGATTCTCGTGTGTTCTTACACTGCAAATCTGGCTGCGTATTTGATTTTGGAGAAAATCGCCGAATCCGGTGCCAGTCTCGGTGGACACTACGGACCAAATTTGGCTTTTACTGAAGTAAGAATCATCACCCTATTTAGAACACGCAGGTAACAAATAACTTCGACTGTTCCTGGCGCCAGCCAAAGCGACTGAATTGTCTGCTAACATTTGCCATAGCGAATTACACGTATTAAACACACCCAAACATCGATTATCAACAGTAATTTTTAAATAATTAATTGAATGTATCTACTCATCCCAAAAGCATAATCTCCCAAGCTTATTAACAATGTTTTCACAGAATTTCCACGTCATCACGCACACAGATCCCGTAAAGCATGCCGGGCTTAACGACGATGAAACTCCAATCCACTTCGTGCAAAACTCGGATGGCCAGACAAACTGCGGGGCGATGTCGCGGGCTTGCAGATATAAGCACGTGAATTTCGCTGTGGCCACGACTAAGGGATCACCGCTGAGGTAACAACAATTATGTACTTTACCGTTTTTGTTTAATGTTTAACACTGGAAAATTTTGCTTGGTTCTCAACATTTCAATTCTAAATTATAATTGTGTATGCAAAAATAATGTATAATTGTGATATTATTTATATAAGTATTTTTAGGTTTTATTCCAATAATATGAAACGCTTATAAATCATAGTCAATAACTTTCAAAATTTTGGTGAGTTTCACGAAAATTTGAATAGTGTAATTCATTTTATAACAACGGGAATTACTTACGTATTTACAAAGCTAGACCACGGGAATTACTTACGTATTTACAAAGCTAGACCACGGGAATTACTTACGTATTTACAAAGCTCTTAACTTTGTATATACGTAAATAATTCCCAAAAAAAGTTGATTTATTTTTTTGTTCCCATTTTTAGTTTAATAAATAATAGATGTCAACACCGTTTGCTAATAAAAAAGTATAGTGAAAAATGGACAACGCTCGTTCAGTGAGAAACAAAAAACAATTTAAAAATGAGTGTAGCTCAAACCAAAAATTGCAGCGAAAAATTCAGCGTAGGAAGCTTGCCTAAAGAGACGAAGTTACGGTATCAGGCTGCAATCTCGCCTCTTTGTGGTTATTCCCGCTGGAATACTCAAAAGTCGTAAATTTACATGGGCCCCGTCGGTGGAAGCGGATTTATAGTATAGGGTGGAATAGTGCTGTTAATATGAAACGCGATTTATGAATGACATTTTGATAACTTAAATTTACAATTTAATTTTAAATTATCCGATCGCTATTGGACAAAAAAAATTAAGGAAATTTTGTGCATAATATTTGGTGAACGTCACCATTTTTTACCATGTAGTGAAAACATTTATGAAATAATTTTTAAAAGTTGATAAGAGATATTACTAAGAGAAATACTTCTTTATTAAGACTGTTAGAAAAACTAAAAGAAATAGAATCAAAATAGAAATTTCCAACTAATAAGAGAAAGAAAATGTACATTGAAAATGACGAAGATATATACATCGTGACCGTTAATAACCCGAAAGATTTAAGCTAACTATACTAGAGCCTAATTAGAGTATATAAAGTTATGTAACATATAGTCCAAAAACAAATAATTAAGGAGATTGTCACTAAAATGACACATTACAATTGATTTTTATTTGTCACGCAAGATAAAATAACATTGAAAATTTTATTGACTGTAATAAATAATATTCGCTATGCCGCATTATCCTTCGGCTAATTTAGCGGATATCCATTTTGTCTACGGATTTTGTGATGGGAACTCGCTCCAGGCAGTCGCCGAATACCGAAGACGATACCCAAACCGTCGTATACCTCACCATTCGACTTTGGCGGATGTCCATCGACAGTTTCGCGAAAAAGGGCTTGGAAAAATTCACAGAGAAAGGTCTATAAATCTAGATGAACAAACAGAGAACAGAATAATGAACTTAATAACAGAAGACCCAACTTTGTCATCAAGAGCTGTAGCAAGAATGGTCAATGTTAACTATAAGCTCATAATGTTAACTATAAGGCTATAGAAAAGGTACGGCCTGCATCCCATTCATTACAGGAAAGTACACGGATTAATTAACAATGACGGGCTAGCTAGAGTTGTCTTTTGCCAAAGGATGAATCAGAAATTAGTAGAAGATCCTGGATTTCTAAATAAGATATTATGGACAGATGAATCGTTGTTCACGAGAGAGGGAGTTTTTAATTCCCATAATCAGCATATTATTGTGGTTAGAAGAAAATCCCCATGCGAAAAGAGAAAACTCATACCAGCACAAATTTTCCGTAAACATGTGGGCTGGCATTATTGGGAATAAAATAATAGGTCCCGTCATTTTTCCAAATAGACTGAATTCTCACAACTATTTATTATTTCTAAATAATGAATTAAACGACTTGCTAGAAGATGTCGATTTGGAAACCCGACGAAGTATGTGGTTCCAGCACGACGGATGCCCGGCCCACTTCGGCTTAGATGTTCGTAATTGGCTGAACCAACAATACCCCGTTAACGTCAGAACCCCTGACCAAGTGCGATATTTTATGTTTGGTAACTATCAAATTATAGTACCTATTTGGTACTATTTGATACCATTATTAAATTATTTAGTACCTCGATGAACAGTGAAAAAATAAGAAAGGAAATTGGTCAGACATTCTGACGTCAGGTTGTCTGGACCAAATTTTTTTACATAGTTAGAGACATTAAAACTTAAAAATTTCTCTGTCAATATTTAATACCTTTTTGATACCTGAACATACCTTTTTTTGAAAATTTTATGGCGTCACAGTAAAAAGTTACGGATGAATGAAGCTTTAAAGGAAGCAGAATTATTTATGGATATTTAATTTGCCGCATACATCACTCTATAATATTATAAAAGCGAAAAAGTAGTCATATATATACACATATATTATATAAATAAATAATAAATAAATAAATATTACACAGCGACATCTAGCCCCGTGGTAAGCTCATATATATACACATATATTACTAGCTGCTGCCCGCGGTTTCGCATGGGATTTTTAAGTAGGTAAGTTTGTAGTAAGAAAGTGCGTGCGCGTTGAAGTGCTTTGTATGCTACGCCGATCCCTCATAGCATCGTAACATGTGCTACGAAGTTCTACATTAAAATATGTTTGTAGTTTGGGGAAGGAAGTGGGAGAGGTATGGGAAGGTGAGATATATCATAGGAAAGATAGTAAAGTTATCTACAAAATCTCTGCGACGTCTATTTCGAGAAATATAAGGAGTTTAATTCTTTTTCGTGGAAGTGCGTTTCCCTTTGCGAAAATGTCCTTCGCGCAAGTGTTACTTGCGCAAGTGTCTTTCACGCAAATGTCCTGATATCATATAATAGCAGTGGACTACCTGATGATAACGATGTTAGTTTTGGATATATTTGCATTGTGGATTAGAAATAAATACACGCTAGGTGTTATAAAGAAAAACTTTAATAATTAGAATTGTACTATACATGATATAATTGAAAATAATTAATCTTTTTTGGCATAAATTAAACAATGAGCAGCCATCTTTTTATAACTTACAATAACTCTATTTGACATATCGTCGTAACATTGCCATTTTGACCCACGTCGACAATGTGATTTGTAATGTCCTACACTTTCGGGAGTCGCAGATGGCACAAATTCGATAACAGACAACAAATGGTACTTAATGCCTTTTAAATATATGTTTTGCGGTAAATCATTAATATTAATTTGTGCTTCGGGATTGGGCTCAAAAACAGCAATATTTTTCAAATAATAACCTATGTTTTTTATACTATCACAGCTAGAGTGTCTGCAAACTGACATATTAGTATGACTGCTCAGCATAGAATTTGCAGATTCATTTAATGTGGCTTTGCTGAAATCCAGCGGTAAAAAAGCACATTTCCTGCTGACTTTGTTGATGGGACAATTTAAATTTGTACATGATTCTCTTATCTCTGCACTATATATTTTATCTGTATGCAACATTACATTCGCAACTCACGTGCATTTTGTCGCCAATAAACTTAACTTCAAAATGCTTTTTCAGGATCTCTGCTCGAAATTTGTAGATATTTCGTGTATCGTTCTCTATAATCATTTTAATGAACTTAAAATATTCATCATCTTCATTGGCATTTATGATCCCATTTAATGCGTAGTTATCAGCGACTCCAACTGCGATTGATTGTGCAACTGCATCAAAAGCACACGTGTTTGAAATAATATTGTTTTTACCAGCAGTTAAAGACCCGTTCCTTAGTAAAGTTATTTTGTTTATTATTTCTTTTTTTTTCTTTTCTTTTTTGCCAACAGCCAAACCCCTCCAATTTTCTAACATAGAAGGCGTATCTGAAAAAATTGATTCGTTGTTTATGCCTTTTGTGAATTTATTATTAGTTTTCGTATCGATTTTATTATCTAGCTTTTTCTTGTCTTTTAGCGTTATTTTTTTTTTATCTCCTTTTAATTCACAGTTAGATATTTTCAGTTGTCCCGAAATAGATCCAAAGTGTTTTATAATAAATTCGTCTAAACGATATCTCTCCGATTTAGTGTTTATCTGGCATAAAAACCTTTTCAACATTTTAAAGTAAACTTCGACATTAGACGAAGTTGGGGCTGATATTTCTGATTGAAAAGTTCTTTTCATAACATTCGACCATAACGGAAGTTGTCCCATTAGTCGCGTTATAGTTTTTAAAAATTCTGGGAAATAATACAAGTTGTCATGAAATTCACAATCACCGTCAGTAAGAGTTAGCAATAGATTGTCAGTATCAATAGCATCATAATACCTTTTAGGATGTTTCCTAGTAAATTTTTTACTATCTGTGTCTTTCGATTCAGTGTCTGAAAACAGAGACTTGTTGTTAGATGATGTCAAAATTTTAGTAGCGTCTTCTATTTCAATTTCAGATTCAGGGGTGTTTTTGAAAGAAGCCAGTCGCCTTAACCTGATTTTAGCGTGTTCACATCTTGTTAACTTTCCTTCGTTATCTTTTCCGTCATATTTGTTAAGACACATTGTAATCAGATCCATAACAATTACTTTCAATGTATCGTAATCTTCACATAACTTAATTTCCTGAAGACATTCGAAATAAAAAAACTTTACTCTTTGATCCACATGTTTGAAACATGATCGGTTAAAAAGAATTTTAATAAAATGGCTGGTATCCATACGTATGAAACATTCCTCTGATGTTTGCTCTTTTGTTTCTAATTTTACGTAACAGGCATTAACGTACTCTGCCGTCGATCCAAATTTTTGTAAAAGATTTTACTACAGCCCCAATCAAGGCTGCACAGTCATCAACGACGACTTCATTCGGAGTTGCATTGTTTTGACTTTTACACCACATATCGAGCCATTTATATATCGTCTCCATAGTATGATTGTCTGATATCATTTGTGCTATTGGAACACTTGCACTATAAACTGAAAATAGCACGCACGAATATAAAAACATCTGTTTACTCAGTATTAAATCCTTATTCGGTCCACACGGCTTAAAGATGCTTCCTGTTGCGTCAATACTTAATACAGTTCTCTCTGGTTTTCTATAGTCTTTGTAATATTGTTCTTGTGCATTAGACCAATAATAAATGCATACAGGGAAAAGTGAGATGAACCTTATCAGAGTATCATAAGGAGGTATTCGGGTCATAATCCACAACGCTAGTATTGGATTCGGATCGTAATATGTGTTTTTACGCTGTTCATACTTTATCTGTCTTAAACAACCGACTGTAGGTAAGTGAGCCGGTTCAAAGTCATCATTTTTGTCCATTATAGAATCACTCAGTTTGTTTCGCACCGTTACAGCATGTTCAAATTTTAAATCATTACTGAGCTCACAGCGTTTTAAAGGGGAAAGCTTAATTTTTTTTGCGGAAATATGTTTGAACTTCTCATCAAAATCACTTATAGCGCAAATGCAACGTGCAATTTTTTCTGTTGGCCAATTAATCGTAACTTCAACCTTTGCGTTGCACTGCTTACAAGAACCGTAACATTTAACATTGACTTCCTTTATAACAGAATGATTTTGAAATATCCAACTACACGGCGAACGTACATGTTTCCATATTTCTTCTCTTAGAAGGCTTGCCCACTGGTGAGGTGGTAGCAAAGTTTTACGACGAAAATCGGTTAAGGATTTTGTACGCTTAATGCAACGGTCAATGGGCTTTATTTTGTTCCATTGATAAATATCAATGAAAAAATTATATGTTTTGGACTTACATGACATGTGTCCTTTGTAACCATTTCCATACTTTCATCTGATAATTCATCAGGATTAGCATCAGACACGTCGTTGGCAAAAAATAGACCGTAATTTTTTTTTACTGATAAGTAAATTGATTTCGTTGACATTTTGTGAGACAATCTTTGAGAAATATCTTGATACACTGGATCACACGGTGAAGATAAATCATTTTCTCGTAGAAAGTACTTTTTGAACTCACTCAAAACACGTTTTTGTTGTTCCAACGGAACTGCACTTTTCCGACCTCTTTTCATGGTTAATATACACAACACAACAGCAAAAATATAATCACCGTGCAATTAAACTGGCAAATTCGTATTTCTTTGTAAATATGAATAATTTGGAGGAGCTGTGTGAACGCGTGTGGCGACCTAACAAACAAATTTTATTTAAAGCACTATATGAGGGTATGTACTGCTTTATGAACTTACTCGAAACAAATTTTAGTACTTCCATAGGAACTGCCGCGTTTCGTGGTAATTATATTTAATGCACATTATGAGGGTAGTTGTGAAATAATGTTCCACTGCATTATCACGCGTTAGTGTTCTCTGAACGTAAGGGCAAAGGCAAATTATAAATAACTAGTTTTTACCGGCGGCTTCTCATGCGTATTGCTATGGAAACGTTTTTATCCCATGTGATTCATTCATCCGTAACTTTTTACTGTGACGCTATAAAATTTTCAAAAAAAGGTATGTTCAGGTATCAAAAAGGTATTAAATATTGACAGAGAAATTTTTAAGTTTTAATGTCTTTAACTATGTAAAAAAATTTGGTCCAGACAACCTGACGTCAGAATGTCTGACCAATTTCTTTTCTTATTTTTTCACTGTTCATCGAGGTACTAAATAATTTAATAATGGTATCAAATAGTACCAAATAGGTACTATAATTTGATAGTTACCAAACATAAAATATCGCACTTGGTCAGGGGTTCTGACGTTAACAATACCGAGAGATGGATCGGCCGTGGGAGCGAAGTTTTAGCATGGCCTGCCCGGTCACCGGATTTAACTCCGCTAGATTTCTTTCTATGGGGAACTCTGAAAGATAAGGTTTACTCAACACCTGTGAACTCTAGAGAAGAGTTGTTAATAAGAATTCCAACGGTTTCAAAAGAAATCAAGAACACTTATGTTAACTTGAATCTTGAAATCCGTTCAAGATTGAATATTTGTGCTGAAAACGGCGGTAGGTACACATTTTGAAAATCTAATTCATTAAATTACTCGTAATAAAAATGCGTAACTGTTTCATATTGTTGTTTATTTCATGCAGTCCACCACAATCCTCTAGCCTGATCCCCCCGCCCGATCCCCCAGGAAGCAGAGTTCACCATAATCCCCTGATGGTAAATGTATCTAAAGTTGGTACTACACTACAGCAGTTTTTTTATTATATTTTAATAGTACCTACCTACTCGTTTCTACATAGATGCTACATAGAGGTTTAGATTTAGTAGCAAAAGTGCCGTCGCTCAAATCCTTAAAAATTGCTATATACGACATAAAAAACAAGTCCGCAGATGTGGCAAAAATTTTCTGCACTAAAGTAAGTGAAGTTGATATTCCCAAGACACATTTAGATTTCGTTATGTGTGACTATTTTGATGTACATAGTTCGGCTATGACATCTCCACGTGTCGTCATTTTCTGTCTGGATGAAAACAGAACAAAATTATCCACGATACAACATGTATTCTGTGATGGGACTTTTAAAACTTGCTCACCGCCTTTTAAGCAATTATTATGTTATGCACGGAGATATCGGTAGTTCGCTTACATCAACAAATGTCGTTCCATTAGTATATGCTCTGCTGAGTGACAAGACAGCTGAAACATACGATATATTTTTTAAAATGATCAAATCTCAGGTATCTGATTTCAACCCCAAGAAATTTAACATTGACATGGAGAAAGCCGTTGTTAAGGCTATAAAGGAAAATTTTGATAAGGCAGATATAAACATTTGCTATTTCCATGTTAAGAAAAGTATTCGTAAAAAAGGAAAACAATTAAACTTGATAAAAAACAAATATACTAGGAGAGAACAATTTATGGTTGTCATTGTCAGTCAAAAAAAGATACCTAAGACACAAGTTTCAATATAATGTTAGTGCACTTTAATGTCCTAGCACCTAATAAAGTTTAGATACGTGGTATTTGTGGTATTTTGTGGTGCCAATAAATAAAAATATATTCAATACAAACATCGTGCTAGACATAACTTGACACTTCTTGTTCGTCGTGTGATTTCGGAGCGATTCGTGAAGATCATGCTCGCTCTCTGTTCTTCAACTTGAGTTTCTTACCTAACCACTTGTTTACAAAGAAAACAGACCGGAATAGTAAATGTTCCCGGTGGAAAAAAAAATTACCATGTGTGCTGCCACAGCACATCTTCCCAAAAATGTAATCCCAGAAGCATGGGTGTTATTATTAGAAAGTGCACCTGAAGGCAATAAAGTCAAATCATTGATAATATGACTTTCGATACAGATACATTTTAATATTCCTCCATAATGCTTGACGGAAGGATGTAGACTAGTCTGAATTTGACATACCAAAATATTTCTCAATTATTAAATTATAATTTTTTTAACAAATTAGTAGGGTTTAAATTACAATGATTTGAACATTGTCCCTATGGTGTTTCACTTACCATTAGGTTAGGCTCATAAGGCTGAATTTTCTTTTATTTTATTTAGTATGTAAGCATGACATTTTTTATTTTTTATTATTGACCTGTCTAAGATTTGTGTAATACAAACAATGGAAATAATTGATTATGACTATGACTATGACTATTGGCTGCCGCAGCCTGGCTGCGCAGCCAGGCTGCCTAGTGCGCGCCCTTAATGAATATGTAGGTAACATCGCAGTGGATTTAACAAAAATATTGATTAAATTTTGTTTTGCTGTTACAATGAACGCCACAGGACCACAAACCCAGTAGAGGGATGGCATAACAGGCTAAATAAAAAGCTTAGTGAAGGACCTCCGCTATATACTCTCATTAGCACACTTAGAGATGAGGCTAAGCCCTAATTTCACCAAGCTCTGTTTGTTAATTTAACATCCCGTCATGTTTAATCACTGTCAGTTTACGTATATTTATGGGGTTATTGTACATTTGCCACAAAGTCAATTCGTCATGAAAAAAAGGATGTGTAAATTCGTCATACATGTCTTTCCGTAGAGACAGCAAGAAAATCATTTAATAAGTAGGATATAACAAAATTGATGTTTTCACACTCATAGATAGTTTTTAATAAAATTTCATATAATATATACTACTCAAAACAAAATAAGGGCCACGCGCGTATTTTTGTTTTGAGACAATTTTTTGCTGACTTTTGATGGGAGAATATTTTTTTGTGAACGCCATTATGTTCTCAAGTGTCTAATTAACGATTACAATGAAGCACTAGGGATATTAGTGTTGACGGTATGGTAAAAAATGTTGATGTCTTTAATATCGTGAATTGGGTAGAGTTTTCTTTCTTTTATGATTTGATTTCAGATTAGTTTAACACAAGTCTACTGACAACTACGGTTGTTTTTGGGAGTTAGACGTGTAATTTCATCATTTGACCGTACAATGCCAAGAATTTGATGCCATTTGGACAAAGTTACTGCTACCAGAGCCGTAACGATGAATGAGGCTGGTTGGTCACAACGTTCTGTGGCTTTACAGCTGGGATGTTCGAGAAGGGCTATCCAAAACCTTTGGAACCGGTATCAGGAGACCGGGAGCGTATCCCGGCGTCGTGGTTCTGGAAGATTTCATGCTACCACTGCCCAGGAAGACCGGTACGTGCGAGTTACTGCGCGACGTGATCGTAATGTGACAGCGCGCGCATTACAAAACCGATTACGCCGGACTACTGCTACACTTGTCAGCGACCAGACGAATAGGAATCGTTTGCACAAAGACCAGCAACGCTAACGAAGGCCTGTAAACCACACTAAACTGACTGGGACTCATGGTGCAGATCGATTCAGGTTTGCACGTCAACATCTTGAATGGGGCACAAAGGAATGGCGTAAGGTGCTTTTTACGGATGAGTGTAAGGTGAAGTTTTCAATTGACGATCAACGTATGCGAATGTGGAGAAGACGCGGAGAAAGATTTTCTGATCCTTTCATTCACGACAGGGCAGGTATGGTGGTCCCAATGTCATGGTCTGGGGCGGGATCAGTTTACAAGGTAAAACTGACCCTGTTTTTCTGAATGAGGGCACTGTGACATCTTAGAGTTACATCGAATGGGTTGTCAGGCCATATGTCATCCCATTTTCACAACGAGTGGTGGACGGTTTCAACCTGATGCAGGATAATGCACGAACTCACACAGCTCGGGCAACCAGCTCTATTTTGGAGGAAGCCAATATTCAGGTTATGGCATGGCCTGCGAATAATCTTAACCTGAATCCAATTAAACACCTTTGGGACCAATTAAAACGCAGAGTCCGGTCAGCTGAAGAGGATGTGCACAACCAGCAACAGTTGATTGAATTGCTGAAAAGGTGCTGGGAGGATATCCCAGAGTTAAACATCCGCCATCTCAATTAGAGCATGCCAACGAGGCTTCAAGAATGTGTTTTGGAAAGGGGAGGATATACCCCATAATAAAAAATTCAAAAGCGAACAACTAAGCTCTGGGTTTAGTCTACAATCTTATGCTATTGTTAAGTGTAAACAGCCATAAAAAGTCTTAAATCTCAAAAACATCCTAAGATTAAGTATTTTATGTCGAATTGCATTAAAGTTCATGAAATTTAATTAAAAAAAACATTGTTTTGTTAAATTTAAAACAAAAGGAGCAAAAAAACCCAAAGAAAAAAAAATAATCGGAAAATTAGTGGTGGCCCTTATTTTGTTTTGAGTAGTATATGATATTCATTTTTAATGATCAGGAGTATGAAAATTTTACCTTTTTGACAAACATCTTCAAAAAGTAAAATTCCATAAATAATAAGTGCCACGGAATCAACGAATTAATAAATAATTATTAATTATCAATCTATTGCGCTACATTGCATTGGTTTAAAATTAAATGTAAAATTTCTTAAGTTTGAAACCTAAAACCGATGCCACACGAAAAATGCTTAAATATGTACTTCGTAAACCCATCAACAAGTACGAATAAAATAGCGATTAAATAAATAAATAATCATTGCGAGCGCTACACACCATTCACCTTCTTACATGCAAACCCTACTTTATGATGTACTTTACCTACCTATGACGAATTTACTTTCAATGTATGGAGTTTTTAAAAACGTGACGAACTAACTTTGTGGCAAATGTACAATAACCCTATTTATGGACTGTTAACTCCGTTGTCCGCCATGTTCACTTACAAACACGTTTGTCCGTGAACATGGCGCTTGCAACAGTGTCGAAATATCGGAAAACTCAAAAACATTTAGTTCATGGTATGTTACCCGTTTCGTGTTCAAATACTGTCTTAACATTACAATTTCCACTGTTGACACCGGATGTGCACAGGACGAACGCCAACAGTAGACTGAGCTAGGCCACGTTACTATGATGACGTCAGGACCTAGTTGAAAATCACCGTGCACAGTTGCTTAGGCAGTCTCCTCTTTGTATTACCTCCGTGGTCCAATAAGTGTAGGCAGCCACAGACAAAACAGAAATTTGAAATCCAAAGGGCGAAAAATGTTTTGGTGTCAAAAGTGTCATGAACGCTTTACTGTCTATACGTTTTTTTTACGTTTGTAACGAATGTAGGTTAGGTACTTACTTTATCTTTTTACGATTCCGTCGCTTCTTGCACTTATTATACAGATTTCCCATATATTTGAAATAAAAACCAAACAAGTACAATAATTTTTAAATTCATTTTTTACGTACTTAATTAGTGCGTTGTCTAGGGATCTGAATACAAGAAGCGACGCGATACGTGTTCCCCGTATGGAAGCCGCGGCTAGACTGAATTTGTGGGCCGAACATGGCCGAACGGTCAGTCTACGCGTGAATTTTTTCGCAAGTTTATGTATTCTTATTTTTAAGTTAATAGTAAAATAATAGAAATTTTAAAAATCTCACACACTCTTCCTCTGCTTTATAACCTGTTTGTTTACTGTACAAAGTATCAAGGCTTATTTTAAAGTATTTATTGAATAGCGACGATTTATTGTAAAATTTAGAGTGAACTTTGGATTATTTTTCTATCGAGATAATTTTATGTAATCGTGTTTTCGTAACAGTAATCCTCTAGCATATATCCTGAACTATAACATAATATATTAAATATAACATACTCAAAGTAAATGCTTTATTATTGTGGAAGATATATTCGTTAACAAAAAGCAATTTCAAGCGATTTGACTTATTGTCGACCCTTAAGATAGAGCAGGTAAATGTCTATAACGAAGAAAATCAGAACCCAAGAAAAAATTGGTCGGCTACTAACTATTTTATTTATACACGTATAGGTGTTTAAAATAGTTAAAGATTTTACAATAAACAAAATTGATTTAATGATTTGCTTAAACGCCTATCAACTGTAAGATTTGATAAGTGATTATCTTTTAATTATATAAAATATACATACATGTAACCTTCATACTATCTAGTGCCGTAACACAAACTTCGAGCTTACCACGGGGCTATGTAAATTATATATTATAGATATTGCTGTGTAAAATGTCCAGCAATATTTATTTATTTAATGACTTTTATTCTATATTATAGCGCTGGGTTCCCAAAAATGACGATCTTTTTGCTGAATATGCATTGCATTAAACAAATTTTTAGGACACGGTAAATTAATGTTTGTGTATTAAATTATAATTCATTATGTGTGTTACTCATTATTAAATACATTTCTAGGGAAGCCATCAACTACGCCATAGCAGGTCTGAAGAAAGATGGGGTTCTTATAAAACTGTGGCGGAAGTGGATCTTGGCAACTACCAAACCAGACTGTGATCATAAAGCAGAGGTAAGTCTTTACCAGCAAAACAACTTTAGATCTACATAAAATAATAACTTAAATTAAGCGTAAAGCAAGGACGGACAGTCTACGTTCAGTATCATAATTATCATGCAGTCCACCAGAATCCCCTAGCCTGATCCCCCAGGGAACAGAGTTCATAAGGATCCCCTGATGGTAAATGTATCTAAAGTTGTTTATACACCACACCAGTTCTACTACTGATATGAACATGCAAAACAGAGATTTGTTTGGTTTATTATATTTTAATAGTACTCGTTTCATAGATAACCTTTATTAATCTAGCGAAATGTAAGAACTGGCTAGAGAGACAACCTTGTCAATAAAATGTCATTAGTGCTAAATCAAATTATACAAAATATCTATGATTGTGTATCTTTTTGCACAATGTCGTAAGAAGGCAATATAATAAATGTGATAGAATATCACGGAAAGGTGATATTATTATATGACGAACGTAAGTATCATACAAAAAAAAACATAATAAGAATGGGAACGTTTTATTACGGCATAAAGCTAATTATGAAATAAGACTGGAAAAATACCTACGTGAAACAGCGTTTTTTGAGGCTATAAAAACTGGCATTGGTCATTTCAATCTCAACAAACTCTCTGCATCTATATATTTGCCTACCTTACCAGAGTAGCAGAAATGTGGAAAAATACTGCTGAGGAGAACATGCAATGCTAAAGAAGTAGCTCAAGCTGCAAGGCTGCGTGGTGATGTAAATTGTGCAGGCATTCCAACAATATCAGTTCAAGAAATATCAGTTTCGCAACCATAAATGGAGAACATTCAGAAAAAGTTCTTCATATAGGTGTTCTCAATAAATATTGTACTCTCACGAAAAGGGCAATGAAACGATTACGTCAGTTGAAAAGCCTGTGATCCATAGAATCGAGATTAAATCCTACGAAATGTGATTTTTTTCGAAATTCGACCTTTAATTTTGATTTCAATAGTAGCTTCTAGGATAGTTCTAGATGGAATGGAAGGGAAAAACAAGGTCAACAAATGTGGCAGCAAGATGCGTATATAAAATCCAAATAAATTCAAAATCATCAAGTTTGGAACAGACGGCATCCTCCATATACAAACTTAAACAAAACCATAATTATATAGTTTTTAACCTTTAAAGATTTATATTTAAAATAAATAAAATAGTTCTTACCTATTTATCAACAGATCCTTATATTATTTAACTATGGAAGTAAAAGGGCAACATGAAAATGATACAAGCGGCAACAAAATACTTATGAAAGCATTGTAGTAGACTTGATATTAAAATTGGATACTTTCGGGGCAACAGTCATCAATAAAAAAAAGATGCACAATGTTAAGCTTATTGAACGTTCATTCAAGTGCTTGGTGCACCCAAATCAAAACCCTAATCCGCTCTTAAGAGGCCGGCGACACGACGAATTTCCCATACAAATGAATAACAAAATTATTTGTTAGCCGAGCATATTTCCACGATATTATTGTATTATTATTATTAAAATAGTATAATATTTATCTAGGTTCCTATGATGTTTGTTTTACAAAATACTTATTTTAAATAAAATTATTTTTTTTAGTACGAAGTATTTTGTAAAAAATAACTCGATAGGAACCTAGATAAATACTATTTAGATAATAATAATACAATAATACGGTGGAAATATGGTAGCATTACAAATAAATTTGGTATTACGTTTGTATGGGAAATTCGTCTGACGCCGGCGTTTATTCCATGCAGTCCTACCAGTAGCTCGATTGTCGAACTGTTTGGAAGTTTTTTTTCCAAACAGTTCCTACTGACGCATCGAACTAGTTGGTAACATGTATTTTATTCCAAACTAGTTCCAAATAGATCTACTATATGATTATTATGGTACGGTCAGAAATGGAAATTTCAATGCATTTGTATCTTGAAAGGAATTGTCCTTTTTGTTACGATATAATAAATCCTTTCTAGGTATATCCTCTTTGAAGTATCACTTAAAACAAATTATGAAGTATACTTATAATATACTTGTCACTCATTTTATTTGTCATGTAATTTATTGATTTGTGTTAAGGTGAATAAGTAATACGTTAGGAGCGAAAATGGAAGAAAATGAAGAACAATCCAGTGTTGTGTTTTTAAATGTTAACGTCAGAACCCCTGACCAAGTGCGATATTTTATGTTTGGTAACTATCAAATTATAGTACCTATTTGGTACTATTTGATACCATTATTAAATTATTTAGTACCTCGATGAAAAGTGAAAAAATAAGAAAAGAAATTGGTCAGACATTCTGACGTCAGGTTGTCTGGACCAAATTATTTTACATAGTTAGAGACATTAAAACTTAAAAATTTATCTTTTTTTGAAAATTTTATAGCGTCACAGTAAAAAGTTACGGATGAATGAATTATTTACATTCCTATATCATATTACGAGTCATATTTAGTTTATGTAGCTTTATTGTTAAAAATATGTAATGTATGAAATAATTAGGCATTATGTATTTTTATACCATAAATCAGTTCACATATGGGATAAAAACGTTTCCATAGCAATACGCATGAGAAGCCGCCGGTAAAAACTAGTTATTTATAATTTGCCTTTGCCCTTACGTTCAGAGAACACTAACGCGTGATAATGCAGTGGAACATTATTTCACAACTACCCTCATAATGTGCTTTAAATATAATTACCACGAAACGCGGTCGGATAAGTGCAGTTCCTATGGAAGTACTAAAATGTGTTTTGAGTGAGTTCATAAAACAGTACCTACCCTCATATAGTGCTTAAAATAAAATTTGTTTGTTAGGTCGCCACTCGCGTTCACACAGCTCCTCCAAATTATTCATATTTACAAAGAAATACGAATTTGCCAGTTTAAATTTTTGCTGTTGTGTTGTGTATATTAACCATGAAAAGAAGTCGGAAAAGTGCAGTTCCGTTGGAAAAACAAAAACGTGTTTTGAGTGAGTTCAAAAAGTACTTTCTACGAGAAAATGATTTACCTTCACCGTGTGATCCAGTGTATCAAGATATTTCTCAAAGATTGTCTCACAAAATGTCAACGAAATCAATTTACTCATCAGTAAAAAAAAAATTACGGTCTATTTTTTGCCAACGACGTGTCTGATGCTAATCCTGATGAATTATCAGATGAAAGTATGGAAATGGTTACAAAGGACACATGTCATGTAAGTCCAAAACATATAATTTTTTCATTGATATTTATCAATGGAACAAAATAAAGCCCATTGACCGTTGCATTAAGCGTACAAAATCCTTAACCGATTTTCGTCGTAAAACTTTGCTACCACCTCACCAGTGGGCAAGCCTTCTAAGAGAAGAAATATGGAAACATGTACGTTCGCCGTGTAGTTGGATATTTCAAAATCATTCTGTTATAAAGGAAGTCAATGTTAAATGTTACGGTTCTTGTAAGCAGTGCAACGCAAAGGTTGAAGTTACGATTAATTGGCCAACAGAAAAAATTGCACGTTGCATTTGCGCTATAAGTGATTTTGATGAGAAGTTCAAACATATTTCCGCAAAAAAAATTAAGCTTTCCCCTTTAAAACGCTGTGAGCTCAGTAATGATTTAAAATTTGAACATGCTGTAACGGTGCGAAACAAACTGAGTGATTCTATAATGGACAAAAATGATGACTTTGAACCGGTTCACTTACCTACAGTCGGTTGTTTAAGACAGATAAAGTATTAACAGTGTAAAAACACATATTACGATCCGAATCCAATACTAGCGTTGTGGATTATGACCCGAATACCTCCTTATGATACTCTGATAAGGTTAATCTCACTGTTCCTTGTATGCATTTATTATTGGTCTTATGCACAAGAACAATATTACAAAGACTATAGAAAATCAGAGAGAACTGTATTAAGTATTGACGCAACAGGAAGCATCTTTAAGCCGTGTGGACCGAATAAGGATTTAATACTGAGTAAACAGATGTTTTTATATTCGTGCGTGCTATTTTCAGTTTATAGTGCAAGTGTTCCAATAGCACAAATGATATCAGACAATCATACTATGGAGACGATATATAAATGGCTCGATATGTGGTGTAAAAGTCAAAACAATGCAACTCCGAATGAAGTCGTCGTTGATGACTGTGCAGCCTTGATTGGGGCTGTAGTAAAATCTTTTACAAAATTTGAATCGACGGCAGAGTACGTTAATGTCTGTTACGTAAAATTAGAAACAAAAGAGCAAACATCAGAGGAATGTTTCATACGTATCGATACCAGCCATTTTATTAAAATTCTTTTTAACCGATCATGTTTCAAACATGTGGATCAAAGAGTAAAGTTTTTTTATTTCAAATGTCTTCAGGAAATTAAGTTATGTGAAGATTACGATACATTGAAAGTGATTGTTATGGATCTGATTACAATGTGTCTTAACAAATATGACGGAAAAGATAACGAAGGAAAGTTAACAAGATGTGAACACGCTAAAATCAGGTTAAGGCGACTGGCTTCTTTCAAAAACACCCCTGAATCTGAAATTGAAATAGAAGACGCTACTAAAATTTTGACATCATCTAACAACAAGTCTCTGTTTTCAGACACTGAATCGAAAGACACAGATAGTAAAAAATTTACTAGGAAACATCCTAAAAGGTATTATGATGCTATTGATACTGACAATCTATTGCTAACTCTTACTGACGGTGATTGTGAATTTCATGACAACTTGTATTATTTCCCAGAATTTTTAAAAACTATAACGCGACTAATGGGACAACTTCCGTTATGGTCGAATGTTATGAAAAGAACTTTTCAATCAGAAATATCAGCCCCAACTTCGTCTAATGTCGAAGTTTACTTTAAAATGTTGAAAAGGTATTTATGCCAGATAAACACTAAATCGGAGAGATATCGTATAGACGAATTTATTATAAAACACTTTGGATCTATTTCGGGACAACTGAAAATATCTAACTGTGAATTAAAAGGAGATAAAAAAAAAATAACGCTAAAAGACAAGAAAAAGCTAGATAATAAAATCGATACGAAAACTAATAATAAATTCACAAAAGGCATAAACAACGAATCAATTTTTTCAGATACGCCTTCTATGTTAGAAAATTGGAGGGGTTTGGCTGTTGGCAAAAAAGAAAAGAAAAAAAAAGAAATAATAAACAAAATAACTTTACTAAGGAACGGGTCTTTAACTGCTGGTAAAAATACTATTATTTCAAACACGTGTGCTTTTGATGCAGTTGCACAATCAATCGCAGTTGGAGTCGCTGATAACTACGCATTAAATGGGATCATAAATGCCAATGAAGATGATGAATATTTTAAGTTCATTAAAATGATTATAGAGAACGATACACGAAATATCTACAAACTTCGAGCAGAGATCCTGAAAAAGCATTTTGAAGTTAAGTTTATTGGCGACAAAATGCACGTGAGTTGCGAATGTAATGTTGCATATATATTTGAAAAGATTTTAATAGATAAAATATATAGTGCAGAGATAAGAGAATCATGTACAAATTTAAATTGTCCCATCAACAAAGTCAGCAGGAAATGTGCTTTTTTACCGCTGGATTTCAGCAAAACCACATTAAATGAATCTGCAAATTCTATGCTGAGCAGTGATACTAATATGTCAGTTTGCAGACACTCTAGCTGTGATGGTATAAGAAACATAGGTTATCATTTGAAAAATATTGCTGTTTTTGAGCCCAATCCCGAAGCACAAATTAATATTAATGATTTACCGCAAAACATATATTTAAAAGGCATTAAGTACCATTTGTTGTCTGTTATCGATTTGTGCCATCTGCGACTCCCGAAAGTGTAGGACATTACAAATCACATTGTCGACGTGGGTCAAAATGGCAATGTTACGACGATATGTCAAATAGAGTTACTGTAAGTTATAAAAAGATGGCTGCTCATTGTTTAATTTATGCCAAAAAAGATTAATTATTTTCAATCATATCATGTATAGTACAATTCATATTTACAAAGAAATACGAATTTGCCAGTTTAATTGCACGGTGATTATATTTTTGTTGTTGTGTTGTGTATATTAACCATGAAAAGAGGTCGGAAAAGTGCAGTTCCGTTGGAACAACAAAAACGTGTTTTGAGCGACTTCAAAAAGTACTTTCTACGAGAAAATGATTTACCTTCACCGTGTGATCCAGTGTATCAAGATATTTCTCAAAGATTGTCTCACAAAATGTCAACGAAATCAATTTACTTATCAATAAAAAAAAATTACGGTCTATTTTTTGCCAACGACGTGTCTGATGCTAATCCTGATGAATTATCAGATGAAAGTATGGAAATGGTTACAAAGGACACATGTCATGTAAGTCCAAAACATATAATTTTTTCATTGATACTTATCAATGGAACAAAATAAAGCCCATTGACCGTTGCATTAAGCGTACAAAATCCTTAACCGATTTTCGTCGTAAAACTTTGCTACCACCTCACCAGTGGGCAAGCCTTCTAAGAGAAGAAATATGGAAACATGTACGTTCGCCGTGTAGTTGGATATTTCAAAATCATTCTGTTATAAAGGAAGTCAATGTTAAATGTTACGGTTCTTGTAAGCAGTGCAACGCAAAGGTTGAAGTTACGATTAATTGGCCAACAGAAAAAAATTAGACGTTGCATTTGCGCTATAAGTGATTTTGATGAGAAGTTCAAACATATTTCCGCAAAAAAAATTAAGCTTTCCCCTTTAAAACGCTGTGAGCTCAGTAATGATTTAAAATTTGAACATGCTGTAACGGTGCGAAACAAACTGAGTGATTCTATAATGGACAAAAATGATGACTTTGAACCGGTTCACTTACCTACAGTCGGTTGTTTAAGACAGATAAAGTATTAACAGTGTAAAAACACATATTACGATCCGAATCCAATACTAGCGTTGTGGATTATGACCCGAATACCTCCTTATGATACTCTGATAAGGTTAATCTCACTGTTCCTTGTATGCATTTATTATTGGTCTTATGCACAAGAACAATATTACAAAGACTATAGAAAATCAGAGAGAACTGTATTAAGTATTGACGCAACAGGAAGCATCTTTAAGCCGTGTGGACCGAATAAGGATTTAATACTGAGTAAACAGATGTTTTTATATTCGTGCGTGCTATTTTCAGTTTATAGTGCAAGTGTTCCAATAGCACAAATGATATCAGACAATCATACTATGGAGACGATATATAAATGGCTCGATATGTGGTGTAAAAGTCAAAACAATGCAACTCCGAATGAAGTCGTCGTTGATGACTGTGCAGCCTTGATTGGGGCTGTAGTAAAATCTTTTACAAAATTTGAATCGACGGCAGAGTACGTTAATGTCTGTTACGTAAAATTAGAAACAAAAGAGCAAACATCAGAGGAATGTTTCATACGTATCGATACCAGCCATTTTATTAAAATTCTTTTTAACCGATCATGTTTCAAACATGTGGATCAAAGAGTAAAGTTTTTTTATTTCAAATGTCTTCAGGAAATTAAGTTATGTGAAGATTACGATACATTGAAAGTGATTGTTATGGATCTGATTACAATGTGTCTTAACAAATATGACGGAAAAGATAACGAAGGAAAGTTAACAAGATGTGAACACGCTAAAATCAGGTTAAGGCGACTGGCTTCTTTCAAAAACACCCCTGAATCTGAAATTGAAATAGAAGACGCTACTAAAATTTTGACATCATCTAACAACAAGTCTCTGTTTTCAGACACTGAATCGAAAGACACAGATAGTAAAAAATTTACTAGGAAACATCCTAAAAGGTATTATGATGCTATTGATACTGACAATCTATTGCTAACTCTTACTGACGGTGATTGTGAATTTCATGACAACTTGTATTATTTCCCAGAATTTTTAAAAACTATAACGCGACTAATGGGACAACTTCCGTTATGGTCGAATGTTATGAAAAGAACTTTTCAATCAGAAATATCAGCCCCAACTTCGTCTAATGTCGAAGTTTACTTTAAAATGTTGAAAAGGTATTTATGCCAGATAAACACTAAATCGGAGAGATATCGTATAGACGAATTTATTATAAAACACTTTGGATCAATTTCGGGACAACTAAAAATATCTAACTGTGAATTAAAAGGAGACAAAAAAAATTAACGCCAAAAGACAAGAAAAAGCTAGATAATAAAATCGATACGAAAACTAATAATAAATTCACAAAAGGCATAAACAACGAATCAATTTTTTCAGATACGCCTTCTATGTTAGAAAAATGGAGGGGTTTGGCTGTTGGCAAAAAAGAAAAGAAAAAAAAAGAAATAATAAACAAAATAACTTTACTAAGGAACGGGTCTTCAACTGCTGGTAAAAATACTATTATTTCAAACACGTGTGCTTTTGATGCAGTTGCACAATCAATCGCAGTTGGAGTCGCTGATAACTACGCATTAAATGGGATCATAAATGCCAATGAAGATGATGAATATTTTAAGTTCATTAAAATGATTATAGAGAAACGATACACGAAATATCTAATCTACAAACTTCGAGCAGAGATCCTGAAAAAGCATTTTGAAGTTAAGTTTATTGGCGACAAAATGCCCGTGAGTTGCGAATGTAATGTTGCATATATATTTGAAAAGATTTTAATAGATAAAATATATAGTGCAGAGATAAGAGAATCATGTACAAATTTAAATTGTCCCATCAACAAAGTCAGCAGGAAATGTGCTTTTTTACCGCTGGATTTCAGCAAAACCACATTAAATGAATCTGCAAATTCTATGCTGAGCAGTGATACTAATATGTCAGTTTGCAGACACTCTAGCTGTGATGGTATAAGAAACATAGGTTATCATTTGAAAAATATTGCTGTTTTTGAGCCCAATCCCGAAGCACAAATTAATATTTATGATTTACCGCAAAACATATATTTAAAAGGCATTAAGTACCATTTGTTGTCTGTTATCGAATTTGTGCCATCTGCGACTCCCGAAAGTGTAGGACATTACAAATCACATTGTCGACGTGGGTCAAAATGGCAATGTTACGACGATATGTCAAATAGAGTTACTGTAAGTTATAAAAAGATGGCTGCTCATTGTTTAATTTATGCCAAAAAAGATTTATTATTTTCAATCATATCATGTATAGTACAATTCTAATTATTAAAGTTTTTCTTTATAACACCTAGCGTGTATTTATTTCTAATCCACAATGCAAATATATCCAAAACTAACATCTTTATCATCAGCTAGTCCACTGCTATATAATGATATCAGGACATTTGCGTGAAAGACACTTGCGCAAGTAACACTTGCGCGAAGGACATTTTCGCAATGGGAAACGCACTTCCACGAAAAAGAATTAAACTCCTTATATTTCTCGAAATAGACGTCGCAGAGATTTTGTAGATAACTTTACTCTCTTTCCTATGATATATCTCACCTTCCCATACCTCTCCCACTTCCTTCCCCATAACTACAAACATATTTTACTGTAGAACTTCGTAGCACGTGTTACGATCGTTACGGGGCAGTGGTCCAACTTAAACTATTTCAAATAATACAACTGCAATTATTGTAACCACAGCACCAATAACGTCTTAGAAGGTTCGCATGCCAAACTAAGCAGATGCATAAATCCAAGAAATAAAACCCTAACATGACTTTTAAATGTTTTGGAGAAGTTCTCAAAATTATTCATATGTGACCAGAATAAACTTAATAGACGTAAGATCCAAATTGAGAACGACGCCTATATTAAAAAAATACAACATCAAATGATAACAGGTGAAATAACAATAGGCCATGCTTTAGAAAAATTACGGTGATATATTATGTTAACCGTCAACAGCCATGGCGCCAATGTCAAGTTAGTGAGTTTCATGACAAATTTTTATGTTTTCGTGTACAGAGTGGAACGGAGAGTACAAATACAGTCAAATGTTTGACAGAAAGTAAAGTAAAGTGGCAACTTATATGGGAAAATCGAATTGTTGTTATACTTTATCTTCTTCGCAATTTTTCCTTAATTGCTCACTTTTTAAACCTTCCCTGGACTACTACGAATATTTCAAGACCAAAACCAGCTCAATCGGCTCAGACGTTCACAAGTTTTAGCCAGACTAACGAATGGCGATTCATTTTTATTTATATAGATAGATAGATAGATTTTTTATGAGAACATTGTTTTAATTTTTGTATCAAACGTTGTAAAATCGGACTCGCCCATGTAGGCTTCCGCAGCAATTGTTAATATGAAATTTTATTTTCAAGTTTCGGTTCGAAGTATGGGGGACCCCCAAATTTAATTGATTTTTTTTCTTTTTTCTTCCGTTATCAAAAAAAATTAAATTAAAAACCCTGGTCTACAGGTATCAAAAAGGTATTAAATATTGACAGAGAAATTTTTAAGTTTTAATGTCTCTAACTATGTAAAATAATTTGGTCCAGACAACCTGACGTCAGAATGTCTGACCAATTTCTTTTCTTATTTTTTCACTGTTCATCGAGGTACTAAATAATTTAATAATGGTATCAAATAGTACCAAATAGGTACTATAATTTGATAGTTACCAAACATAAAATATCGCACTTGGTCAGGGGTTCTGACGTTAACTTTTTAAATAGAGTAAGGGGTACGGTGCTCCTATGTATATGCAGGACACCAACAAAAACAAAACATATGAAAATAGTTCAGCTCTCTGGAAATGTGCTTCAAGAAAAATTAGCAAACTTTCTAGGATGAGTAGTTATGGAGATATGACAGTTTTAATTTTGACAGCTGTCATCGAAAATCATCGTTTTCAATCTACGTGCCTCTTCATAGTTTCTGCTACCCTGGTACCTTATATAGATTTTGCTAGTATTATATTCAAGGTAAAAAAAAAACGTGAATTGAAATTATATATATATAATATAATAGATCCTAAATGGACGCGCCTAATGCAAAATTATCGATGCGACATCTTTGCGCATCGTAAATCGATGACTGTACTTCGGAGTTAGTAGATCTATTTGAAATAAAATACACGTTTCCAACTAGTAGTAGAACTGTTTGGAAAAAAACTTCCAAACAGTTCGATAAACAGTTCGACTATCGAACTACTGGTAGGACTGGATGGAATAAACGGACGCCGGCCTCTTAACCGCAATGTTTAATTAACAAGAAATTCCCAATTGTTGTAGACTACAAAACAGCATTGCAATATTTATGCCGAAAGACCTTTTCCGTCAAGATAGCATAGAAAACATGGCTGATGGCTGATTCTAAATGTTCATAATTTCTTATTTGTATTTCCAGGAGTCCCTGACTGAAATGACGCTGAGCCAGGTAGCGGGGATATTCTACGTCCTAGTCGGAGGTTTGACAGTCGCGCTCGGGGTGGCTTTCGTGGAGTTCTGCCAGCACGGACGGGCCGAGGCAGCCAGAGCCAACGTCCCGCTGCGCGCCGCACTTCGCGCCAAGGCCCGCATGGCATCTCGAGACAGGAAGACCCCTCCGCAAAGAACGCCCCAGAGGGATCACGATAGACTCGGATGGAATGGCGCTGCTTTCGGGGTATGCGTCAATAACTGCAGAAATCATACGATTAAGTAATGTTTGGCATCTTTTTCAAAATTAAGAGTTATTTTTTATTCCTAATGCTAGAATAATAATGACTGGGAAGACGATATATTTCACCATGGTTTTAACATTACACTTTTATTAAATTTTTAATACATTCATCTTACTAAAATCATGTATGGTTTTGTGAAAAAATACCGATCAAATGAAATCGCAACATGTCATGACCCAGTTGGCGTGCTTGTTATCTCTACTCCTTATACCGACCGACAGTGATTTGAAAACAGAGCTTAATGGTCTTTCGTATAGCTAAATGTAAAACTTCTATATGTAAATAAAAATCAATGCCACTGCCAATTATTGTTATTTTATAATTTAACAACCGCTGGGCCAATTGCTGCTTTTGATTAAATAAGTTGTAGTAGCCCAGGGAAGGTTTAAAGGTGAGAAAACAAAGGAATAAAGCAAACGAAGCTGCGGGCGGGTCAGCTTACATATTTCATCACTCGTAAAATAATATTATCAAAAAACATTGAAATCGTACTAATTTGATTTATGTTCAAGCAAATTGAATCCGCTAGGAAGAGAATTATTTCCAAGCCTTCGTCATGCAGATCTATTGAGTGTAAGTTTATTCTTTTGAACCCTGGTGTGGTAACTGATGTGTATTGTGAATATTACCTGAAAGATGCAACTTTTCCAGAGATCCTTAAAGAAGCACAATTTCCTTTTGATTAGGAATCTGCATGAATAAACTCCGGCTAAATCCAATACAGTTAAAATCCAACAATCAACATGGTCCATAAACAATAATTGTATATTTCTACCTAATTTTTAAATTTTGCAGTACCAATATTGAAAAGTAGTTGTAATTAATTGAAACTATTGCATGGTTGCAAAGAAGGAAATATTTAAGGCAAATTACAACCTTAATCTTTTCTTGATATTTCGGCACTAATTCATGCGTTATCTCATTAAGCTCGAGCATCAACGTTAAGTGTCGAAATATTCGTTTCATGTTTCATCATGGTATTTTTACCATTATGAAACATAAAACGAAATTTTTGAAGATCTCAATAGACCCTTGGAAATTAAATTTACTTCGCACAAAATTCCTATCCAACTACCAGAAGTCGTTTGATGAAATTTTGACACATTTTTTAACACATTTTTCTTTCTTTTTTCCAGTATTTCTCAGCCGGCAACCAGATTTCCCAAGAGGACACGGTCCATGCCAGCTTCACGCATGTCTGATCCGCGGAGAAGACCGTCGTGAATGTACGACGGTCTTCGCTCACCAAGCAAGCAAATAGCGAACTGTATCAACTTTAAATTCGCTCTGAAGTTGAGAAAACGCTTTTACAAAACGTTAAGCTGAGAAATCACTAACAAAAAGTTACAGCCGCGCTCGAACCTTCAAATCAGCATCACTAGAGACTACTAATAAGTAAAAGTCTAAGATTGATCAAATGAAATTTCGAGGTTTGGCCGCAGAATTGCTGCAGTAAAACCGCTTTTAGTGTTTGTTTTCTGTTAACAGTTGTACCAGTATAAAGTTTGCCTAGTGTTTATCACATTATTCAAGGACACGGGGACTTCTTTCTCGACGATATAGGAAGTCCCTGTGTCCCAACAATGGGAACTTAATGAAGGTATGATCATAACCTTTGTTCGGTGTAGGACAGATTCGAGATTGGACGGATTCGTAATTCGGCGGATTCGCTACTCGACGGATCGTGAATTGGGCAGATTCCTAGACTCGACATATTCGCTACTCGACAGAAAATGAACACTTGTGAACAAAATACTAATATAATGAAAGCAAAAGCTTCAAAACCAATTTTCCGTCGTAATAGACCAATTTAAATGTGATTTTGAATTATCAACCATTCAAGCAGTAAAAGTAGTTTATCCTGCTGTAAAAGTGACTGGCTGTTACTTTCATTACTGGAAAGCGATACTTAAAAAAAGCCAAAAAATTGGTTTTGATAAGATAGAACACGGAATATTTATCACGCGCCTTTATATGCAACTGCCACTGCCTGCGATTATAAAGCGCTCTACACACCAAAGCCGGCGGCCCGCCGGCACAGCCCGGCGGCCCAACCCGCCGGCCTTATTTTGTACCATGATTGTACAAAATAAGGCCGGCGGGTTGGGCCGCCGGGCTGTGCCGGCGGGCGGTGTGTAGAGCGCTTTATATCCGAAGCCATTATGAGGCATTCAAGAAGTGTCACATGATTCTGAGGAATATAATGCATTTAGCAAGTATTTTTCAACGCAGTGGATGGGAATTTATACCGAGAACGTTTTTACTTGCTATAAAGAAAATTTTAGAACAAATAACCCGAAGGGTGGCACGGGCGGCTTAAAAGAAGATTTCCAATAAAACCACCATTGTATCTTTATATTCAATTATTAATTAAAGAATCACGCTTTCAAGATATGAAGCTAAAAAAGGAACAAGATCATTGCAAAGGGAAGTGGCGTGATAAAAATTTATTAAAAAAAAATAGTCAAATAGAAAGAATTGTTAGAGCGGCATTGAACAACGAGATAAGGGTAATTGATTGCTTAAACGTTTAAGCAACGTAAATATTATATTCAAAACTTAATAAAATATTTTGTTTTACTTGCTATTTTATTTACACCTGTACCTACTTCTGTCGAGTAGCGGATATGTCGAGTCCAGGAATCTGCCCAATTCACGATCTGTCGAGTAACGAATCCGCCGAATTACGAATCCATCCAATCTCGAATCTGTCCTACACCGAACAAAGGGATTATAATTGGGGTGATTACCCATACATTGGGGTTGCATAGTTAATTGCACTCCTAATTTACGATGCATTCAAAAAGCTGGTTTCAAAATATCTTTAAATTTACTAGGTTAATGTTTGGTCTTATCATGTAATAATAATGAAAACTACTTCGTCTACGTCATTACGTAAAAAAAATTTATACCTACCTATATTTAATCAGGTGGGCATAATCTGAGTTTGATAGTAAATAATGTGAAAACTAAGTAAAGTATCTAATAATGTAGCGGGTTGACCTATTATAATATACTAGCCGACCCAGCAAACGTTGTTTTGCCTTATAAATTCAATAGATAGTAGCCGATTCTTATACCTACTGAATAAAACATTTAAACACATAAAATTTGGTAAAAATCGGTAATGCCATTTCCATGGATGCTCTCATGGTATCACTAATATCAATTTATATTCAAATATAAAAATCAGAGATAGACCTCTAAGATATTGTAGGTATAGATAGTAAAAAGATAATTATGAAGCGTAATATAGTTCGCCATATACATTATAGTAGTTTTTACAATTTTATTACACATTTTACTGTAAAAAGATGATTATTGTTCACCTCAGAAAACAATTTTGATGCACCCAAGGACTATAGTATTTATTAATTTCAAAGTAATATGCAAGCTTAGTGCCTACAGAGTGAGGTAAATTATCTCGTTACATATTTATCAGATTTAAATAACCTGCCGCGTAAAACACTTTTAGTGTTAATAGTTTGTATTTCCCGAACTTTGAAGATTAAAATTAAATTAATGAACAATAAACAATCACATTCGTTTAGAATTTAGTTCATAATTTACCAAGATTATTGGAGTCGAAATTTTTGAACCTAAAACATACATATCTAGTGCGGACCTAAGCGACGATAAGTCAAGCTTTAGTGTCAAAGTGCTATTAAGAATAACCATATTTAACCATAATAACTTTATAGATAATCGTATTTAATGATTTTGAATGCATAACTCAAATTAAAATAAAACAATTTTAAGGGTTTTGTACAAAATTGTTGTTTTATTTTATTTAGTATATTATGATGTATAATCAACGTGGTAAATATGCACTCTTTATCTTTGCACATCACACTTGTGATGACGTAACTTTGAGCGAAAAACTTTTTATGGCGCTAAATCTAAAATTGAAACAGCCGTTGTTCAAAAACGTTAGCAAAATGACTGATTTTATTCAAGACATGTTGTGTGTAAATACACACAAGTTACATAGATGACATTACTAGTAGTATTATTGTAAATATTATTACAACAAAATCAAAAATGTTAAAGGCACCTATTGCTATCCGCTTCAATTAATACTAACTATGCGTTCTGAGGTTTACACAGCAACGTCTAGCCCCGTTACAAAAAATGCAACGTATCCGTGTGCCTGTCCTTTCCTTTAGTTCATTTTCATAACTATTTTTCAAACTAGTTACTAAAAGAACAACTAATAATCTTGAAGGATGGCATTCTTGACTCAATAAATTAGTGGGTTGCAAAAAAACCATCACTAGCGAATGTGCCGGACATTTTAATTAAAGAAACCAAAATAAGCTGCTACAAATAACAAAATAAAAAGACAAAACCTATGAAGACATTGACCACGAAATCGCTTCCGCGATCGATGATCTATCAAAAAAAAAAAATCAGTTGGCCATTGCTTAGAAATAATGTGTCCTTTTTATGTTAATTAAATTGTGTGGCACGCCACTTTAACGATGGCTCTTTACGGAGTTGCACAGTGTTTGCTGTCAGGCAATATTGCTTTAAAAATTGCAAATGACGTTGAAGAACGGAAACGAAGACAACATAACATAATATAATAGCGCGTCAACGCATCGCGTAGGTAACCGATTAGGACACTCAAAATAGATCTGTTACTTTGACTGCATGATCGCACGATCAAAGGCATCGTACGATCGTTATTAAGCATTTTATGTGCTCGCACGATTACTTGCGAGGTTCAAATAGGACACTAATGAAATCAATGTTTGAACTCATCACACGACGAGAACGCATCGCACCATCGTACGATCGCTCCCAATTAGGACGACGCCTCAAGCTCATATTGTAGGTATTTTTTATTCGTTAGTCTATATTTATTTATTATATTAATCAAACGTAATAATTGTAATAATAAAGTTAGATGTAGCATGTGAATTCGTATCGTAAATCCGTCGCAAGTAAGGTTTTAAAGTAAATTAATTATGGTATTATTGTATTTAGCTTGGAGACTTATTTGTCAAATATAAAATATAAGCTCTAACGTGGTGTGGCCAGTGTGGAGTATTAAAATGAAGGATTTTTAAATTTCGTAACAATTTATTACAATTCTAATTAGAAAAATAGATAAATTGCGTTACTGCCATTAGTGTAATATTTGTTAGAAATGCATTATTTAGTTGTTAAAATGTTGTAAATGTCGTAGTAATACAAATATTTAGTAAACGTGAAACTTGTTTTATTGCCTGCAAGCGACCCACCCTCGTTTCGCTTCAATTGCTGGTTGGCGAATGACAAGTCCTATCAAAGTTCTCAGAATATGCCGGTTTACTCATGATGTGTTTACCTTTTACCGTTAGATCACGCATTTTCTAAAGCACATTCAAAAATGACAAAGATATATATTAAAAATGTTCTCAAAAAGAACAAGCTAGCTTGTCAAGCTATAAGGCACATGTTTCAAAAAATAGCCTTACTATGTGCTGTGTGTAAATAAAGCGCACATAGTTTTCTCTAGAAGTCCATAGAAGCGTGATGGGCTACTTTACCTAGACTTGAAAATAGGAATTTGGTTGAAAGTTAATGCAAAAGACCATGCATGCAACTTTTATGCAAAACAAAAGCTATATCGCGTGCATAACTTAGTGAACAACTTATCATAATTGTTATGCATGACCTGAAATAGTAAAAAGCAACATTTTGAGGTCATTATTTGCATGAAAAGCGATATCTATAATTACATTTTGTTAAAACTATTTTATGTAACCTTTTAACATTAACAAATTGTATTGTATTGCGGAAAAAAAACAGAAATGGGGACGCAGTATTTTGGTATACTTATTAAAACACATGTTTTAATTTTGAATTATTTATAATTCCACTCACACAGTTCAATGTTAAATTTGTATCCATGTAAACAAAATTTTATGATTTGATGTTTAGATAAAATCAAAATATTAATAAAGTGAGACTCGAAACATGTATCATGCATGTACCCGAAAATGATGGCCAAACGCCGCTACAAATATTTATTAAAAAAAAAGGAAAAACTAGTTAACCAGTAGCTATCTAGGAACAAATAAGTAACTATAAATGAAATATTTATTGGAAATTTTTCATAGTCAGATTATCAACCAGTAGGTTTTTTTTTTCAAAAAGTGACGAATGAGGTGCGTCCAAAGATATACCTAGAAATAAATACATTTCAGTGAGGAAAAACTACCTTACTTCGTGTGGGATATAAAGACAGCACAAATAAAAATTGAAGCTCTGTATCGAGTCATGCAAAAAAGCTTCGTGCAATGCATATCTGGTAATTAACAGCAACCATAGTATTGAGAAGGAAGACAAGCACAACTGTAATCCAAACTTTGTGGCAAATGGAATGAAAGCAAAATTCGACGAATGGTGATAATGAAATGAATTAAAAAGTAAAGAGATTTTACGGCTCTTATTGAAGATGTATCTCAAAATACAGTTTCAACCTTCAAATATAAAACAATAAATTGAAAATTATCCGAGTTTTAAAATTTAAAAAACAAGTTATATCGATAACGAAATAAGGCTTTAGATAGTAAAAAGGTTTGTTTTGAGTCGCTTAAAATGTAATTGTAAATAAAATCATTGATCGCACACTTTTTAGCTGATTACTTCAATAATAATAGAATATAAGTTTATGCAAATAAAAATTACATACGCAACTTTAGGGTAATCCAAATTTAACTGTGTTATGCGATGGAAACTTTGTTTTGTTTTAAAATATTACAGTTTACACGCAGATTTGGGAAGTAGTAAGAAGCAGAACGTTATAAATTCTGGTAATTTACGCTTCACTACCTAACAAAAAAAGACCAACGTACGAAATTTTGTTTTGAATTATCAAAACTCGAATTTCCCAGTTTTGGAAAAACTATTTACATTAGATTTTGAAAAGGCAGCTATATATTGAGCAGGCAGCAGGCGCGGGGAGAAACGTCCAATACCCTCCGAGTTGAAGGACGATAAGTACTTCGAACGACGGCGCAGGAACAACCTGGCTGCTAAGAAGTCTAGAGATGCTAGAAGGGTTCGGGAAGACCAGAATGCTATGCGGGCTTGTTTGTTAGAGCAAGAAAACTCTTTTTTGCGGGCGCACGTCGCGGCTTTACGTCAGGAAACACTTACACTTAGAGCTTTATTGGGTGCGAGAAACGAACACATCGATCCTACTTCTACGACTCATCCTACTTCTACGACTCCTGATTAGTTATAATTATAACTATTTATAACTCTACTAATATTATATGAATATTATTATATGAATACAAGGTTTGGTAGATTTTACATGGTGTATGTGTATTTATAATTATTGTTTTTAAAATCCGTATGGTTAACAATTTCCTACTTTGTATTTGTTAAAGGATGAACATATCATAAAATAACAACCACATAAAATATGGGAAATTGTGTTCCCAATGAAGCCCGAAATGAAGTAGCAACGAAGTAGAAAAGGGATGTTACCACTTCAGTCGAACCTGTTACCACAATATATAAGAAGCATATAGAACCGTTGCAAGATAAAGGTTTTAACATTTTGACGAAAATTCCTTCTTTGGATAGCACTAAGCATGCTTTATATACTCATCGGAACAATTATTTTCAAGTTCAAAAAACTACATCAGTAGATATAAAAAAGTAAATGAAGTTGAAATCCCTACTCAATACAAACGCTACTTGATTGCAGACTATTATGCCTATGTCCAAAAAGGCCGAACAATTGTACGAATTAGTTACAACATGTTTGTTTAGTTTTAAGAAGTACTTAGTTTAATTATTTTTCTGATTGTTTTTCTGTTTATGTTTCTGTATAAGGCGATGTGGTCGCTAAGCGACAAAGTCCTTTCTTTGTGTGTGGTGTGAAATAAAAAAAAAACCCAGACGATGGAATTAGGATTTTGGTTTTTGGAAAAACAGACAATTTAATGAAAATTGGTAATATAAAAGAATTTTTTGTTGATGGGACTTTCCAATCATGCCCAACCCCGTTTTATTAATTTTAAGATTTGCCATATACCTTTATCAACAAGGTGCATAAAGATACTGTTTTTTTGTAAAATATATCTGTGTGTGTTGTGCAAATAAATGAATACTGAATACTGAACATATCTTAGTTATTTGAATAAATAATTGTAAATAAATCGATAGCAACTAGGTTCTTATATTATTTTGGTTCACACTGGTTTAAATGTTAGTAATTTTCTTTAGTTAGTAATTTTAACTTAATCGATAACTAGATTCTTATTTCTGTTCACACTCTAGCGTGGTGGGTGGAAGGGTAATTGTGAATTACCCGTCCACCAACTGGTGGGAAAGTCCAGTGGGTGGACGGGTCGTGACTGGTAAAAATTGGCCATTTCCATTTTTACCAGCTCTATAATAATTTATGGAGAAAATGGCAGCTGTACGACGCCGCGACGTCCACAAATGTTTTGTCATTAGTGTTTGCTCTACTCTCAGAAAAAAGTTTCTAATAAAACAATTAGCGAAAAAATTTTTTTTAATAAAACTTTCTTAACCGGCACGCACTATTTACATAATGCCTGCCTTTGAGGAAGTTTTTGCCCCCGTCACGCTGATTTTTACAAAGTCATTCATGTAAATGGAATGCATAGGAAAAATGCATTCCATTTTCATAAATTATTTATTTATTTTTAATGTTTTCCCATCCATAATTTTATTTGTTTTTTTTTAATTTTAAAAATAAAAACTCTTAAACTTTTATATGAAAAACGAGAGCCCAAAGAACCTTGTAGTGCAAGGCTAAGGCGTAGAGATGTAGTGAGAGCATGCCATCGAGTGCCACTCCAACTTAGCACGCACTTTGGAGTGCGAGTGCTGTAATGTTGTAAGAAGCGTAGAGACGTAGAATGCGTCTCATTATGTGCGGCGACGACGGTCGATAGTCGAGCCGAGCAGAGCGGCAGGAGGCGGCGGGTCACGCCTGGCGGATCGATAGCGCGCCGCGGCAGGAGCAGCGCGGCTCACTCCTGGGCCAGCCGCCCGCACGCCAGTTGGCCTCATCCATGTCATGAGAGCACGCGCGCGATGACCGCCCGCCCGAGGAGCGCCGTTCTCTTGGCGTTGGCTGCTGCCTTCTTCCCTCATGCCAACCATGTCGCGTAAGTACCATACGTTTTTACAATGTATATACGCTAGCGTTCATTAATGACCCTGTTGTTTAAGGTATTTGGGAGTTAGTTAATTTTCAATGACAAACATTTTGGTCGTAATAATATTAGCTAGGTATATAATTTGTAAAATGAAGTCATGGTTAAGTTAATTATAAATAAATAGGTGTGGTATAAATATAACAAAGCTATTATAATAATAGCCAATTAATCTAAGGTAAAGTGAAGTCCAAAATTTAGATTAATTACAGGAATTTGCTGTTGAGATTATATTAATTGCAAATGTACATATATTCTGCAGTAGAAACCAAAGAATTTATATTTACAAACTTTTATTGCTTTATCCATTTAAACACTTCTTTAACGAGCTTTTGCGCCTTTAGCGACCTCAATGTATTTTACTTTTATTAGTACCTATAATAATTGTATTGTTGTAAATAACTACAAATGAGCGTTGAAAATTATATTGAAGTGTGTTCTGATGACATGCGCAGACAGTCCAAATTTTACAAAACAAAAAATCAATCAATTTCATCTCTAAGGCATTCAACAAATATAAAATATTATGCAAAATCGTACCCGTGGTTTCCAAATCTATAACATGTGCACGCTGTGGCCCCCTATAGTTAGAAGAACATTAGACTTTAGTTAGGTATGCACGCTCGGTAACACCCCGTCGTTCACACTGTTTACGAATGAGAATAAACAGTTCAACTAGTTCACAGTGTGGACGAAATAGAAGAATATTAGAACTCAAAAACTTATTTGAATATATATTTTATATTATGTTAATGAGGGTAAGAGTAGCAATAAACAATCTCAAATACATTTTAAGTTTCCAGACCAGAGAACGAGAATTATGCAATTTATGATTATGAGAGGAGTTTTTACGCAGTCATTAAATGAGACATAAAAAGACATGCAGTGAATAACTGCAATGCAAAGTTGAAGGATCTCATTTTAATTTCATATGCATAAGAAGCTCACAGAACTAATAATAAATGGCATGACATCGTCACCTTATTGTTCGGATGAAGCAGAAACCCACTTTGCTGTTATATTTAGTTAAAAAAACTGCAATTCAAGACACCACGATCTGAAACGTTTTAATTGAAGTTCAAACGATAACAGCAATGATTATGTCCTACGTCATTTCTTTTCATAGGCCTTTACGATAGGTAGGTAAATATCGTTTACTCTCTGTAGATCCAGCGATCAAGATCCATTTGATTCCATTGAGAAAACTTTTTCTCTTTGGATTCATTTCTGATGATTTGGTTCTAAGAAGAACTTTTACTTTCTGTAGACCTAATGATCAAGATCCATTTGGTTCCAATGGTAATACTTTTAATCCCTTATTTTGTTTACTCAGATACAACTTGCAAATGGGGGTATCAATGTTGACCATTTTCTAAATAAACTACGTTAATAAATGTATTTTATTAGAACTAGGTATGTACCTAAAGTAGTATAGTAAATGTAGTTTAAATTATTTCAATTTATAAATAAATATTATGGTAAAATATAGGTAAAAAGGTTTGTTAAATTCTGGCTAATCATTTACCTGTTATTGTAGAAAAGTTGTTTGTATTTAAAAAAGGCTTCGTATTTTGTTCTCAGTAGATCCAATTTGTGATGCATTTGTTCTACTAATACTTCAAGGCCTGCCAACTTGACTATTACTGAAAGGGCACAAATAATTTCCCAGTTTAATGAGGGAAACAATATTATTAGTGCAATATCGAGGAATTTAAATATATCGAGACGTAGTGTCCGGTTTTGGATTCGTCGGGAAGGAGAGGAAGGAAGTTTGTTAGATCACAGAAGAAGTGGTCGCCGAAATGAGACGGAATTATGAAATTAATGGTTTTAAACCAACAAATCATTTTGCGGAGATGTTCGATGTGAGTGCCCAAACAATAAGGAATCATTTACATTACATGGGGTTACACCACAGGCATTACGTCAAGAAAATATATTTGACGGATGCTCACAGACTTGCTCGTCTGAACTTCGCCAGAGAGCACTTAGAATTTGATTGGTCTAATACAGTCTTTTGTGCTAAAAAAACGTTTAAATCAAGTCAACATGGACGTCTACACCTTTGGCAATATAACTCTACACGGTATAGAGATGACCATGTCCAAATAGAGTCCCAAATAGAGAATCTGGCCGAATTTCCGTAAATATTTGGGGCTGGATGAGTGCGAACGGTGTAGGAGAACTGTGCTCACTACCTCCTCGAGCGACGGCTGTGAATTATATCAACGTGCTTCAAAATGCAATGCTACCGACAGTCCGTAACGTTTATCCTGAGAACGAAGTGCCACAATTTGATTTTATTCAAGATAATTGTTCAATTCATAACGCGAGGATCGTAAGAAGTTGGTTTCGTTCACACACTGACGTAAGGGTAATTCCTTGGCCCTCAAGATCACCGGACTTCAACCCTATAGAAAATCTTTGGGGCCTTATGGTCCAAAGATGGTTGCATCAAAATGAAAGAAACAAACAAGCTCTTATTAGTCACTGTAATTTAATATGGGAGGAAATGCGGGGAACTATTATTTGCTCAAGGCTTGTGGGTTCAATGAGGTCTCGTCTTTTAGATGTCATAGAAGCCAATGGCGGTTACACCCGTTTCTAATTCTTTTTAATTTATCCAACCTATTCTTATTTTTACTGTACGTAGTGATTTTGACAAGTTAATAAAAGGACACATCAATTTATAGCTTTTCTTTCTGTATAAAAGCAACTATTAGGGCCCAACTCACACAAGCGATTTCATCAGCGGATATCGTCGAAGAAAATCGATGAAATCGCTTGTGTGAATGGGCCCTAAAAGGAGTTTTTCATGTGAAAATTCGAATAAAACAATTTGATTTCATATCACCTCCACGCCATTGATATTTCTACGTAATTTTAAACTTTTTCATCGAGTTCCGTCAAGTTTAAACTAAGAACAGCTGTCACGTGACAAACAGTAATAATCGTTATCAATAATCAGATAAAGACGGCAGTATAAGTTGTCAGATTGGTTTCCAAGCGAAACTAATCTTTATCATCTATGAATCCGCAAGCGTCATTCAACCTTATGGTGGTACACCACTTTCTTGGGCCACTGTACATCTACACTGGAACTTCACCACAATTGTCATGGATACGGAACTCAAGCACCTAAACGACGTGAATAGCGACAACTACTTAACGAACATAGTCCCACTCATGTATGTTCTTATGCCTAATGAGAAGGAACGGTCTTACGAACGACTTTTTAAATTACTGATGCAAAATTTACCCAATTGGACACCGCTTACAATGATTGTTGACTTTGAAATTGCTGAAATAAATGTCATAAAAAAAGTTTTTTCCTGGTGTTCAACTACGAGGATGTAACTTCCACTTTAAACAAGCACTGGCCAAAAAAGCTCATACCTTACAATTGAAAGACATTAAAGAGAAGATACACTTAGCCAGGTGTGCTGCATTGGCCCATATAAAGAAACAGGACATTAAAGATGCTTGTTTGCACATCATGTAAGATGCTCCACAGAATGAAGCAATCACAAAATTCAATGACTATTTTGTGGCCCAGTGGTTAGAAAACACTAGTATTGAACTTATGTGGAACGTACACGGGGCTCGTCATAGAACAATAAATCTGGCGGAAGCATGGCATAAGCGTTTAAACAATAAGATGGGTAAAAAAAACCTAGATTGCTTCAGTTTCTTGATACACTAAAAAAAGAGGCTGAATATAACGATTGGAAATTGAAGAATTTTAGGTTGGAAATACCACTAAATTTGAGAACACGTCGATCGATAGCATATGACAAAGAATTGAAAACAATTTCGGACAATTATGATAACATGTCTCTGGCTGAAGTTATTAAAAAGCTTTCTGTATTGCAGCATTTTAAAAACTTGTAACTAATTCCCTAATTGTTCAAATTTAATAAATGTTTTGTTGTTTATTTTGTTTGATATTAGTATTATTGTATTCAGCTTACTTAGGGCTCACAAACAAAGGATTAGGATCACACATTAGGGATGCGGCATCGCATCGCATTATATGGAGTGTGAAAACATCAGATTTGTTATATTCTACTTATTAAATGATTTTCCTGCTGTCTCTACAGAAAGACCTGTGTGACGAATTTTCACATCCATTTTTCATGACGAATTAACTTTGTGGCAAATGTACAATAACCCAACGATTATGTGACGAACTTACAAAAACAAAAAAAATAAGAACAGAAGTGTGGCGAATTTATACATACTTTTTTTCGTGACGAATTAACTTTCTGGCAAATGTACAACAACCCAATGTGTATTATTGCTTTTTTTACAGGGGAGCAGGCGGTGGTGGCATGTTCGGTGATGTCAACATATCTGCAATCTTGGACTCTTTTAGTATTAGCTATGACAAGAGAGTAAGGCCGAATTATGGAGGTGAGTATGATAAATCAATGTTTGGCTTTGTATATTTAATTATATAAATTTGCAAAACTAATTTATTACAGCTTTATAGCCATATTGCTAAAACAAGAAATTGAATAAAAAAAAAGGTTTATTGTGACTGAATTGCCGGAAATAAAAGTGATATTGCAATGTTAGGTCTTCAATCACTCAACTAGTTTGAAACAAACTTATAATTGATAACAGCTATACAATACCTGTAAAACAAAACCAAAATAATAACCTAAAACATAAAATGCCACCAATGATAATAACAAATACACTAACCTGAACTTGAAATAGTAAACCAAGTACATTTCTGGAATTGAGAAACAGCTAAAATTTCAAGTTCAACAAATACATAATTATAAGAATTCAAGATTCTAAGTAGGACAAACCCAGGGGATTTGCTTTATTTTACTATATTTGGACTAATGATACAGTGGTGTATTATTGGTACAACTAGATGAACTACTCAGTTGAAATAACTCTATCGGAGGGAAAACTGACGCTTTGATTTTAAAGTCCCACAACATGATGTGATTGTCCTCAATGTCTAACAAACCAAACCAACCTGATCTAATAAGAAATGCATAGACCCAATTACATGCATTTGTAACGGAAAACTGTTTGACTTGATACTTTAGATGTATGGTATAATAATAGTAAGAAATAGTTTACGTATAATCCCATGAGAAATTAATTAAGTATTTTATTAAATTGTGATTAATTTATAACAATAGAGATTTCATTTGCGTATTATTTAAAAAAGAGCGAGAGAATCTTCTATAAGGGTTCCCGTAGCCAAATAGCAAACGGAACCCTCTTTTTTCAGCACAAGGTAAAATAAATCAATGAAGAGTGCTGGAAAACACAAAACTACTATGAACAACTTTATTAGTACAAACTTCTTAAGTTTTTCATGTACAAAAAATATCAATTAGATAGTACTTACACAATTAAAAACTATTTATGTAAAAAATCTCTGTATATACTCCAACAGTAACTGTGATATTGTGTGATATTGCTTCGCCGCAATAACGAGCAAATATCCCATATAGCACACCATAAAATATACCTAATTAATATTAAAAATTATGTTTCCTTTAAACCTGCCTACACCAGAAAATATAAGTTTCGTGATTAACATACTTACAATAGACCGAAGATTTATTAAAATATCGATTAATGTTAAAAATATAAAGGGCAGCTTATTTTCTGCACAAACATCGCACAACATTTCGTGTAGTTGTTTTATAAATACGTTCAAAATTAAAAAATTCAATCTTATTAGACCTGAAATGGAGTCCGGACTCGTGCTTCACCTAGATTCTCCACCTGGGTGCATCACGGGGACTTGCAACGTCCCGTGCTGCAACTAATGACGTTATTGGACAGTCAAGCACTATTATTTCCCTATATATGATTCAAAAGATCTAAAACAATTTTTCCCAGATATATTATAATAAAAAGATGTTATTTTCATTTTACACAGAACATAAATATGGAAGAAAGCTAAAAATCTTAGCATCAGAAATAAAATTTACACACGCATTGTATGTCTATGTTCTAGCTTACCTCTAGTGCCCCATGATCGTATTGCAAAAAGATGGCAATATATTTTGTCAGAAAGTAAAACTGCAGAATGCGAAAATCCGGGAATTTATTCAATATTTTGAAAAAATTATATAAAGAAAAATGTAGATGAGTGGTGTGTGTTCAACGAGAGGCACCGTACGAATAACGATACGGAGAGTTGGAATTCTAAACACAACAAAGAGTTCAAAAAACCTTATGTTACCATGAATAAATTCATAATCGCAAAATACCGATTCTATAGACTTATCGGTAACTAAACGCCGCAAAGAACACTGTGATAAAGACCATTTTATTTTTAATTCGCAAATGCAATTAGTTCATAATGAAATTTCGTTGCTCCATTTTTTAAAATACGTTAAAATAAATCGTATTAATTACCGCGTTTAATGTCCACAATTGACATAAACTACGAATGTCCATATCAAGAAATGACCAATCTTGGAATGTATTTTTCTGTTATTTGTTATTTTCTGTATGATTTTCCTGAAGTATTTACTTAATTGTTTGATATGCATTTATATATTCTTTAAAATGGAAAAATAGATCTAGAAGTAAGAAAAAATCAAAAAGTTAAAGACACTATCTTGTACAACAAAAACCGTTATTACTTTTCATTAAAAAACAAGAATGGTACATCACGTTAGAGGTGTGTAAATAGACATGACTGCAGCTCCACCATTACACTAAATTCTAGTAAAAATATAGTACTTCGATCAACTCCTCATACATGTTTACAAAAAAAAATCTTAATGACATTTTTATTGCGGTGGATGATTGCAAGAAAAAAGTATGCCATAATTTTGGATCGGTAGAAAAAATATTTGAAAAAAGGTTTCTAAAGTTAAAGAGAAACTGCAAAACCGATGATATAACGCTTATTCCCAACTTCTCTTCGAAAAAAGATACGAGATATAAAATTGTTTATACAGCACGAAAGAGACCAAAAGTTTATCCTTTCAAACAATCGCAGACGTCGATGTTCCAAAAGGGTTAGGAAAAGATTTTCTTGTATGCGAAGAAGGTACAGTCACCAGCATTAATATCTGACTATGAACAGCGCCGCAAAAATATGTGACACAGATTGCCAGCAAAAACATGTGATGAAAGTAACGTTATTATGCACGTTACTTTCATCACATATTTTTGCTGGCAATCTGTGTCACATATTTTTGCGGCGGTTCATAGTCAGATATTAATGCTGGTGACTGTACATCAGAAAAATTATATTGTTTTGTTCAAGGACAGCACAAATGTTTTTGAAAAACGAAGAAAATAACATTGCGATGTACTTTGGGAATGGCACATTTTATTGTGTTCCACAACATCATTATCAGCTTTATTCATTACATGTGGACTTTGGTTCGAATGTTCCTGTAATCTTAGCTTTGCTCCCAAACAAGAGTGAACAAACTTACGTACGATTTTTTGAGCTTAATAATAAACTCTCTGTTAGAAATTCCGACTTTTAAATGTGATATCGTAACTGCAGTCATGAACGCTGTCAAGAGAGTATTCCCTAACTGTAAGATATACGGCTGCTTCTACCACTATAATAAATCGAATTTGGCTTACTGCTAAGAAATTTAACTTAACGCTGACATCAGACATCATCATTTATGTGACGTTACTGATGCTAATTACATTAGAAAATTGTCTAGAGATGGATGTTCCAAGAAATGGTCGTTTTAAATTGTGGTCTATTTCAATTGTGGACATTAAACGCCGAAAGGCTTACCAACTTATGCTTAACCTGTAACCCTGTATATCTATATTTGTGGGCAAACAAATGGAGACAGATCAAATACATTAAGACGATCTCCGCTATGCAACTCAGGATTTGTGGCTCCATGTGTGAGAATCATTTGTCTCTGTCACCCGGGGCATTATCCTAGAAAGAGGGGAGACGAGCCCTCGCACCCTAGGATATTAAACTTATTCAGTGTTCAGTAAGTATCACGATAAATCGGCTATCGTGATACTGTAAACAAAAATAGGTTGCAGAAAGTAGATATATCCCTATAAAGTACCTCATAAAATTATATTGTACATTAATATTGTAAAAAATATACACCGGCCAGATGCGTTTACCATAAAGGACAATGTTAAGAAATGCCAACAAAGACAAACACATTGAAATTAAATCTTTACGAGCAAAGTATTTTTAAAAGTTCACCTTTTTATATAACCTTCGACCTTAGTCGCTCTGCAATAATCAGTCTAATAGCCTCATGTAAACAGAACTCGCATGTATAGGTTTCGTTCCCACAAGTACCACCAAATACCAGGGGCACTAGTGTGAAATCTCTTTCTCTATTTATTAAATTTATATTAGTGCTAGTAGTGAGACTGTATGTCCCGCTTGAACGGTCGGCCAAGAAATTGGTGTACCAGTTTTGATTTTTTTTCCTAGTCATCGAAAATTACAACTAGGTTTAAACTATAATACAGAAAGAGATGCATAATAATGACGTAAATCTAATTGATAAGTATCCATACATAATTGGTCACTTATTAGCATGACATTTTACCCTTTACTATAAATGGATAAGGCATTTTTTTGTATTAAGAAAATTTAAATGTTAGAAACAAAAGTAATAAAAACTTTAAATAGACAATCAAATTCTATTTGAAAAAGAAAACTAATAAATGACATTTAGAAAACTGACAATTATTATTTTTTTGAGGAAAATCCATATACATAATTATGTAGATATTTTCCGTGTTATTGTTTACTCAACTTAATATAAATATCTTCAATGTCTGCCAACTTGACCATTGCTGAAAGGGCACAAATAATTTCCCAGTTTAATGAGGGATACAATATTAGTGCAATATCGAGGAATTTAAATATATCGAGAGGTAGTGTCCGGTTTTGGGGGATTCGTCGGGAAGGAGAGGAAGGAAGTTTGTTTGATCACAGAAGTGGTCGTCGTCCTGCTTTCTCCAATAACGACAGAGAATTTATGAGAATTAATGGTTTTAAACCAACAAATCATTTTGCAGAGATATTCGATGTGAGTGCCCAAACAATAAAGAATCACGTAGTTTGCATTACATGGGGTTACACCACACGCATTACGCCAAGATACGACACCACCGATGGTGTCGTTTTGGTGGTGTCGAGTGGAAGGAACGGAAAATCTTTGGGGCCTTATGGTCCAAAGATGGTCGCATCAAAATGAAAGAAACAAACAAGCTCTTATTAATGTGAATGCCCTAAAATGAGTTTTTCATTAACTGTTGTGACAATTCGAAGAAAACAATTTAATTACATATCACTTGCGTGATATGTAATTAAACACTTAGTGATTTTAAACTTTTTCATCGAGTTCCATCAAGTTTAAACCGTTTATTTCCTTTGGCACTACTGCTTGGCACTACTAGTAGTGTAAAGGGAAATTTTACTTTCCCGTGACACTACTATTTTTATTACTATTTTTATTGACTGATTAAACCGCATATTATAAAATCTCCAATCATCGTGAAATCTTCTTAAGGCGATGCCATACGCGAATTTGGTGCATTCGGGTTCAATTGAAACAATTTTTCTCCTTGTTCTTTAACGGAAAAGCTTTGAAAAATAAATTACACAATACCTAATATATGCCATACAAGCTCTTCAAGCCAATTTTTTTTATTATTTTAAGTACTTTATAAATAAAAAAAATGAATTTTCGGCTTGAAGAGACGTCTTGTATGGCATAGATTATTATGTAATTTTTTCAAAGCTTTTCCGTTAAAGAACAACGAGAAAAATTGTTTCAATTGAACCCCAATTTACCAAATTCGTGTATGGCACCGCCTGAAGAAGATTTTGCGATGATGGGAGATTTTATAATATGCGTTTAATCTGCCAATAAAAATAGTAGTGTCACAGGAAAGTAAAATTTCCATTGACACTACTAGTAGTGCCAAGCAGTAGTGCCAAAGGAAATAAACGGTTTAAACTAATACCAGCTGTCACGTGACAAACAGTAATCATCGTTATCAATAATCAGATAAAGACAGCAATAAAGTTGTCAGATTGGTTTCCAAGCGAAACTAATCTTTATCATCTATGAATCTGCAAGCATCAACCTTATGTTAGTACACCACTTTCTTGGGCCACTGTGCCACTAATATAAATTTAATAAATAGTGGTACTATAGAGAACGAGATTTCTCACTTGTACCCCTGGTAATACAATTTGGTGGTACTAGTAGGAACGAACGTTTCAAGCCAGATTACTTTAGTAAATAAGACATATAGTAAGAAAATAGCTCGCTAATATACTCGTACTAACATGAAAAACATTAAAAAAGATTAAGGGATGAATTATAATAGACCGGACCGTGTCCGGGGCGTGCCGTGTACGTGGCCCGTACGGGGTACGGATTTGAAATGTTACATACATTTTATATGAACCAGTTTATATTACACAGTGCATGATCCGAGTCCCGTCCGGGCTGGAGTAATATAATATACATGGCACGCCCCGGACACGGACCGGTCTAATATAATTCATCTCTTAGGTCTGCCACAGTGGTTGCAGGTTCGATTTCCTTCTCGTGACCATAATTTATATGATCGTAGTTTCCGTTATAGCCTCAAAATTACATCTAATTAATGTAAAAAAATATTGAAATATCGCTGCACCATTCACACAGCAATATCTAGGTAGCCCAGTGGTTAGCTCGAAGATTGTGTTACGGGCTAGATTTCTGATATAAGTGGTACTTACAGTTCTATTTCTAGTACCGGAACCAGAGGAAGATGAATCAGGCTCATCGCGTTCCACACCAACCAGGGTCATCTAACTTAATGTAATATACGTACAGTTAGGTAACATTATAAATATAATGTATAAAATGAAGATTATGATGATATTCTAATAATGATTGCGAAACATTACTATTTTTTGGTAATAAACCTATTTATTAAAAATACCATACCAATACGTTGGATGACGTTAACCAAAACGTTTGATCACTTTAGTGATGTGAGGGAATCAAGGAGAGAGATAGATGGATAGAAATTTTTATTATCTTTAAAAATCAATGCCACTTTTCATTGTTATTTTTAACTCAAAAACGGCTGGACCGATTTATGTACATTTGGTTTCAAAATAGTCGCCCAGGAAAGGTTTAAATTTGAGAAAATATGGGAATAAAGCGGGCAAAGCCGCGGGCGGGTCTTCGAATCAAAAATTTCCAGGTCTTACAAATGTTTGTCCCGAGGCGGGAATTGAACCCGTTACCTCTTGCTTCATACACCTTTGCCCGCTGCAAAAAATAAATGACTCATGTATGATACTACATACTAACCTTTCTGACCAAGAGGAAAATAAACTGAACACATTTCACAATAATCTAATCACAAATGCACTTAGAATGTAAAAAAGGATAGGCCTTGGATTTCTATAATTATTATCACAAGAAAAAGAAATAAGCACAATTTATAAAAAAACATTAAGAATACCAATACAAAATTCGCTCTGTTTCTGCAAACTTGAATTAAAATCAAGATGGCTGTTACCATAGCAACTGGTCAAAGCCTACTGGTTGTGTCACAAATATTCTATTCATTTTAAAAAATAGAATATGAAATTTTTTCCAAAGAGAATGAGGTTCGTTCTTTATGTATTTCAAATCTTTGTATTTAGATGACTCTGAAAATAATGTTCGAATTTTGAACTAATATCACAGTGAACGCGATAGTTCCATCTTCAAATATATGAATTGAATAAAAATAAAGGCTACGTAAATAAAGTGGTAATATGGTATGAAAAAAGATCGAGCCTCATTAAAAATCAAGTTACCTGTTCATTTCCTCTATTCATTCGGAATACTAATAAATTCTACATTTTTGTAGATTTTTCGTAGAATTCTACATTTTTGTAGAATTTGTTTGGGTTCTTATAAATCTGTCATTTTCAGGACCACCCGTGGAAGTGGGGGTCACCATGTACGTGCTCTCCATCAGCTCTCTGTCTGAAGTGAAAATGGTACCTTTTAGTAGAAAATTTTGAAACACAGCGCATAATTTAGCAGAGTTTGGTCCTTTAGTTTATCACCAGCATTCAAAAGTTCATCGTAGCACCAGTATCCACGGTACTACCGCATTGTTTAGGGCAGGCAGACGCGAATCGCGGCAGGCGCGGCATGGTACCTGCATCGTGGCGTGCACCTCTGCCGCATGTAGGATCCCGGCGGCGCTGCTCCGCCCTACGCTGATGGGGCACGTCACCTTCCTCTGGTTTGGTTTTCACGGCGCGAGGCGAGCGCGCGACTCACGATTGGGCTTGATTGCAGGTCCGCCAGTGGAGGTGGGCGTCACCATGTATGTGCTCTCTATCAGCTCCGTCTCCGAAGTGCTCATGGTACTCGCCACTGTCAGCTCCCGCTTGTCTCGGTCGCTCCGCGCCGACCGAGCAGCCCCAGACACGAGGCTGCGAGCATGTCCGCGTTTGGTGGAGCAAAACGCCCTTTGTCCGCCCAATTGCTTTCTTATTATGTGTCTTGATTAGTACATGTACTTATTTTTCAAAATTGTATAAATGGATTTCATGATAAGAAACGCAAACCGTTTCCTCTGAACTTGAAATTACAAAATTGTGTACTCTGCAGTACTCGTAACTCCACAGTTGCTGCTTAACTAAACTTTCAAGAGTGGGAAATGCAAATTAAAATGATGAAGGCTGACTTCAGGTCGGTTGCTTTGTAAATCTGACGTATCATAATAAACTTTATTGCGGTGTAACTTCACCAAAACTGGGGCAGGCTTGCATAATGTAACGAGTTTCCATTTAGGTTTTTAGTATCACATTTTAAACAGATAATAATCACTTTTTATTTCAATGGTATAATAATGTATGGACTTCTAAATCAAATTATATTTTTGTAATTTATGAATGATTTTATAAAGGAACAACACCATGCTCTTTGGGATTGCGACGACTGTACACTTCGTGACTCATCGTAGTTTGTTGTCTATGTACGTATTATGTGTATTTACTGAAATATTGCCGAATGTGAATATAAATAATAATCTTTTCACCCTCCAATATCTCGGAGCATTGACTTAGTCTGGCTACAACTCGATATATTCCTAACTTGAACCCTGCATAATACTTCGTTTTAATTGTTATGTGCGCCATTTTATTGCGGTCAGACAGAGTATCATTCGTTTTATAATCCAAACCGAGTGAGCTTGATAGGCATATTTCGTTCGTGAACTGTGGGGACAGTGGAAACCAAATCAAGGGGAAAGATCACATTGTGACGTGACCCATAGCCCCGCGGATTGTGAAGTGCTATAACTATAAGTTAATAGTAAAGTGTGTGTTTATTTTGATGTGTAGGCAAATTTTGTACTTGATGTACCAATGTAGGTATTGCTTATTGGCTTCCGAACCGTGGGCTGCCTGCACTGACGTCCACTCCTCGAGAGCCCGCCACATAGCACACTCTTCTCTACATTCTTACGCATAATTTTTCCTAAGCTTCATATCACAATAACCATCTTGCACATTTTTAGTTTATCTGTTTCATGCTTAGCGCTCAGTTAGTTTTTGTCGTAAGTAGAACTGTATCTTTGTACTCATATCAATAACATATTCAAATTTGATCTGATCCAGTCGGATTTCTGATTATTGCCTCGAAGTCAACAAAAACACGCATGCGATTAGAAATTAGATTTCAATAAATTTGGACACGAAATAATGTATTTAACTTCTATTTTATTTAAGACGTCTGGGATGCCAAAATATCATATTGACAAATGCACAGTAAACCGTCTTGGTTTTTTTATTTGTTCTTTTATTACTTCTAATGTAAATAAATAGACGATCATGGTATAAAACTTTAATTTTTAATACTAATTTATACTTTTCTGTTCTAGAAATTATCATGAAACAATTATGATTATAATCAAAAGCAATAATTTTCCCAGGACTTCACCTTGGATTTTTACTTCAGACAATTTTGGACGGACCCCCGATTAGCATACAAAAAGCGGACAGGCGTAGAAACTTTATCCGTTGGATCTGAATTTATAAAGAATATTTGGGTACCGGACACATTCTTCGTCAACGAAAAGCAATCTTACTTCCACATAGCAACAACCAGCAATGAATTCATACGTATTCATTACTCAGGTTCAATAACTAGAAGTATCAGGTTTGTTTTAATGTGACAACATTATTGTATTATGGTTCCACATTACTCAGTAAACAATCTCAAAAACAATTTTATTTCAGATTAACTATTACAGCGTCTTGTCCAATGAACTTGCAATATTTTCCTATGGACCGCCAGTTGTGTCACATTGAGATAGAAAGTTGTAAGTATCTTAATTATTTTTATAGGTCTACACGGTTCTACTAACATTTATGTATAACTTTCATGTAACTTTTTGTCCAAAAACTATAAAATTCACATTTCATAAAAGTTATTACTTAATTCAATTGCTTGTAAGATTTACAAAATTTAAATTTCCAAAACTGTATTTTAGAACCGATAGACCCCCACTGGAATATTAATTCAAACCCATTCTGTGTTTATTTATTTTGTGTGATATTTGTTCTTAATATTGCAACTAATACATACGTTTGTTAAGAGGCACATGAAGTGTATTGACATATTATAATTTCCATAAGAATTATAATCTTTACGACTACCTATTTATATTTGTGCCAAGCTTCTGACAGCACTGTGAAATGTTAACTACGTACATGACATGCAGTCAAGCACATTCTGAACGACAAGTAATTTGATTGTGCTGTATCACAAGGTTCACTAGGCTTACTGATGTGTTGTGATCACTTTCTTATATCACAGATGCTACTCAGAAATATCCTGTGTTGGTCACAGCAACAAACAAAACGTCGACACGTGTTCTGTTTTCTCGCGTGTTTAATCAGTTGACGTCTCCTTCTCGCATACAGCACCCGCAGAAGGCAGACTCGTAATAGTAAGCCTTTGTTCTCACGAGTAAGCAAAGACATGATACTGTGACATCGATGCTATGCGCGCGACGGAGGCGGGGGCCGGTGGTGCCTCGGGGTGCAGTCGCGACCGGGAGCGCCCGCTCACTCACTTCATCCCAGCATGCATGCTACAACATTATTAACTTGGCACCACTGCTAACCTGCTTGCATTGCATACTCGCTTAACCTTCCTTTTCACCATTACATAGTATCTGCACTGATAAGTTGTTCGTTTGTTCTGTTACTTTTATTTGTTCTACTTTTTGACCACTACTGATATGTTTTTTTGTACTATCTGATTAGGTATTTTTATAGTACTGCTCTATTATTGTTTAAAAGTACTTACATAGTTTTTACCATTTATTATGAAGTAGATTATTTATAATTTTTGATAGATTTATTATTCTTAGTTAGATTCAATCATTTTGAAGTTATTAATCCGAGTTATTTGAACTACGGATCTGTCCATTCATACTACCATATTGGGCTACCTTTAGGTACGGTTCTTGGAGTATAACTTCGCGAGAGTTAATCGCGATGATTCTCAGCGTAAGTGAAAGCATTTTGTGTGTTTGGCATGTCTCCGGAGTCGGGTACACGATGAGAGATATACGGTATCTATGGAAAGACGGATTGTCCAGCGTCTACATGAGCAATGAAGTGCAACTGCCACAGTTCCGCGTGCTGGGCCACCGGCAGCGGGCCTCTGTGGTGACGCTGACGACAGGTAACCCCCGCCAGAGCCTCTTGAGCACCACCACAACTCGCCACCGACCCCGTCTCCCTCTGCCCAAGCGCAGATATTGCGACACTGGCACACACGCTAAATGACAATGACAATCGCACGACGAAACGCGCGTTAATAGGCTCGCGACTTCCCTGCTCTTACCCCGATCGAATGATGACTCGACTTTTAAAACCCACTGCGATGGGCCGGGGGTGTTTTATTTATTATATCCGCTGCGCACAGTCGGCTACACGATGCGGGACATCCGATACAAATGGAACGAGGGGCCCAACTCTGTGGGTGTTTCCAGCGAGGTGTCGCTGCCGCAATTCAAGGTCCTCGGCCATCGCCAGCGAGCAATGGAGATCTCGCTAACGACAGGTACTAAATTATCGGACGGAATTATTGACAAACATCTGAAAAGGAGTTCTTTAACAAACACTACGTGGAACACTGGACATACCTTAACCAGCCACGATTATTTTCACGTCCTGCTTTTGTATTTTTGCACAATGTACCTAACACTGAGTGGTGTGATTGTGACAGCAAAAATTTAATATTGTTTTGTTAATATATTAATATGCAGGTAATGGCATTGTGATAACCCAATTAGGATAAACTCACATGGATACATATTATAGAGTGGCCTAACTTTCTTAAACTACTTTGAATATTTAAATAGTTTATTATAAGTACTTATTTGATAAGTTACGATGGTGCTAATATACAATTTTAATATTCTTTTTTCAGGAAATTATTCGAGATTGGCATGTGAAATCCAATTCGTGCGCTCTATGGGCTATTACTTGATTCAAATTTATATTCCTTCTGGTCTTATTGTAATCATATCTTGGGTTTCATTTTGGCTGAATCGAAATGCTACTCCTGCCCGAGTCGCTTTAGGGGTGACCACTGTATTGACAATGACAACTCTAATGTCCTCCACTAATGCTGCCTTGCCCAAAATATCGTATGTCAAGTCTATTGATGTTTACTTGGGAACATGTTTCGTTATGGTGTTCGCCAGTCTACTAGGTTGGTAGATTTTATTTATATTTTAAGAAATTTTATTTGTTTTGTTGATTATATGAGGTTTTTAAGAATCTCAATATAGAATGGATTGGAAGCTGGTTCGACACTTGTGTTCATTAAAAGCTAATTAACATTACCTATAGCAAATTAATTTTAGTTAAATGAGCTTATAACCAAATGAGTAATGCTTCGACAACTTTCAGAGTATGCTACCGTGGGTTATATGGCTAAAAGGATACAAATGAGGAAACAACGGTTCGTGGCTATCCAGAAAATTGCGTCTGAGAAGAAAATGCCTGTGGATTGTCCGCCCGATCCGCACACCCTGTCGAAGATGAGCACTCTGGGCCGGTGCCCGCCGGGACGACCGTCGGTGAGTTGGCTTGGAATTCTGCTAGATTTTACAAACCATCCGTTAAAATCTTTGCTAGATGCAGTAAAAGTCATCATAACACCCCTGTCACGTTCCCACTGCTGGAACACAGGGACTTCTCTCTTGACGAGAGAGATAAGGCCTTGATTCACCACGCTGGCCAAGTGCGGGTTGGTGAATGACACATGTCCTTCAAACTTTTCAAAGTTCTCAGAACATGCCGGTTTCCTCACGATGTTTTGCCTTCGCCGTTAGAGCACGTGTTTTTTAAAGCACACATAATTTTCCAAGAAGAAAAATCAGCGGTGCGCGGTGGGGTTTGAACCCACGACTTGCGGAATGAAAGTCGAGTGTGCTCCCACTTAGCCAACACGGCTCAAAAAAAATCGGCTCGGTAAAAGTACTTTCTACTAAATCCTATTGAGAATTTCAATCAATCTCAATTACATTACACTCATCTCTCTTTAATTACAATTTGCGATATTATCTTTTAGGGTGGTTTCTTGGAGATTGTAAAATATGATTTTTTGTTTGTAGGAAGTGAGATTTAAGGTCCACGATCCGAAAGCACATTCAAAAGGGGGGACCTTAGAGAACACCATTAATGGAGGCCGAGGCGCTGTTGACGAAGAGAACGCAGCTGGACATCTCCTGCATCCTACCAAGGTATACTTCTCTATTTTCTATTTCTTCGTCTACGAAGCCATATTCAATTAATGCTATATATTGCACTGATATAAATCTTATGTGGAAACATCTATCACTATAGGAACATCACTATAGGAATATCAATTATTAATGTACAAGAATAATTACAACTCTGTCTGAAAACAAAAATCTTCGTCATATCATAGGTTCATAGAAAATATAATTACAGTATTTAATGTTAAATAATAACAGTTATACAACATTAAATATGTATTCCAGGACATAAGCAAGTTGTTGGGAATGACTCCGTCGGACATTGACAAGTATTCTCGAATTGTTTTCCCCGTGTGCTTCGTTTGCTTTAATCTGATGTACTGGATTATTTATCTCCATGTTTCCGACGTTGTGGCTGATGATCTGGTTCTTCTGGAAGAAGAGAAATAGAGGGATTTACAATATATCCACTTATTTTTCCACTACACCTTTAAGTGAAATAATAATTTGAAACGCCGATAGGAATTATTTACCAACTCCAAAATTTATTTAACTTGATGGTCGTTTGCCTAACACTCTTTAGAAATTATAATTACATATCTATTAATATTTATTTATAGTAAATGAATTAAATGTGTCGTGGACGTCTTTTAACGTATATGAAGTAATTTAACATCTTGGAAAACCAACGACTGAATTTGTAGCTTTCTTCTACTCTAGATGTAGGAATGATTAGGTGTAGGTAACGAAACAAGATTTTATAAAAGGTGAACCTTTGAAGTATCTATGATAATTATTATAAAATTATAATACATATTTTTTGACAAAAGTGTAAAGTAGTAGAGACATAGCATTCCGAAGCCTTTTTATTTCTGTTTATAATATGTTTCAAATTGTTATGTGGTAAAATGAGTGGAATTTAGAATTGTTAATTATCAATTTAGTCTAATGCTCAAATTTTTGCTTGAATAACTGAAGTAGATTCATTTAAGTAGACATCGTCATGTTAATTTAATAAATTTTTCTATTATGAATTAGTTATTTGCTTAGATTTCTTGCTATCGTTAGTGAACGATCACCGTTCACATTAGAAATGTTGATGTTGTAGTAGCCATTTACATTAGTTTTGTTAAAAACTTTAATAATACCATAGAAGAAAACTTAGTAGCTTATAGATAAACATAATTTGATATTTTATTATACTAATCATTATATTATCTTGTCAAAAGTGATTTTTCAACAACAAGTTACTTAATTATTAAATATAAAAATACACCTGTGTACTTGTATGCATAATTTAAAAATAAACATAATTAGTTCACTTCCATTAAAATGTACTAAATGATTTATTACTTGATGTTGTAAAAACGCTGCTAAAATATTTTATGATCAAGCTTTCCACTTTTAAAGCCGAAACCCAAATAAAATGTTTCCTTTTTCATTCTCATTAGTGGCGTGCATGTGGAACTGCCTTGTATCATCTGATAAATTAAGAGCTGGGTCAATAAATGAGTTAATTATTACAAAAAACTCACTTACCGAAATCCAATGATCGTCAATTTGAAAGAAAATTTTACACAGCTCTTGGTTCTGCATGTAATAATAACTGTTATTCTAATTTAAAATATTGTTAAATTCAAGAATGTTATGTCTTGTAACCAACTGGCTAACAACTAATTGTGCATTTCAATCCAAATCAAAGTTTCGATTCCATAATACAAGGGTTGAAATTATTTAAAGACAATAATTAGTGATGATCAACTGATGCCAAAGCAAAAAGGATACGTTCCTAAGTAGAGAACTAGATTTAATGCATGTGATAATGCATACCTAGAAGACAGACTAGGCCCTGAACAGTAGTGGAAAATAGGGGCAACATGGCAAATAGTCTAAATAAAAACGCGTGTTAATTAAATCCGATAAACGGGATATTTTCTTGTATCTTGTGAGTAATCCCTAATCATATCTTAATGTTCTTCATCAGAAATATTTTTTTCTATCGTCAAAATCAATAATAAAGGTGAAAAACACTTTCACTTTCAAGACATGAGGGTAGGGTTAGGTAAATTGTATCATTTTTAATTTTTGGCAAGTTACTTATACAATAGCAACTTAGATACTTACATTAGTGAATAATGGTATTGTAAAATAATTTTAATAACTTAATCAGTCGCACCGTAGTAAGTCATGCAACGCTTTCTAGAAAGATACTAGATGAGTTAGTTTGTTTTAATTGCTACTTGTAAGGAGTGCTGAAACGTTGGAGATTGTTTGAGCATTGGCACTGCTGTTGGAATTTCGGGAAGTTAATGCCTAATACAAAATATTTTTGTGCATCAAAAATGTTATTTAAATAAGGTATTAATATTCCCGTTTTGCCAACATTTTATCACCCTCCGTTATCTGAACAGCAGGGTTCCTGTCTTCAGCTACGACTAACGCTTTAAAAGGTTTTAGGATTCAAATATCTCTAATACACTTTCGGTGACTGAATTAACTGATCGCTACTTGAATTCTACATAAACTTCCACTGCCGTCTGATAACTTAATTCTAAGAACTAACGTTACTTGAAGTTTAAAATGTAATTTAATATATAGTGGTGTTAAAAGTAAAAAAGCTCAAAGTAAAGTAGATTGTTTAGATAGTAATTAACTAGGAGACATTTTAATGTTGGATAATCATCTGTGTATCTCTGACTCAAATGATAGTAAGCGTAATTATTTAAAATATTGATTTAAATTACAGTTTTGATAAAACATTATTTGACAACACTTTCAAAATATTTATTGACTAAGAATTATTTTTCATTGAACGATGAAAGTTATCTCTTAAAGCTGAAACATGTCCGAAGAAACAAATTCTTGATATGGAAGTAGACATCACTGCTTAATTAACTGACATAAGATGTAACAACTAATACATTAATACTATGTTTTTTTTTGCCCGTGTCAACATAGAACAGTCACAAGACAAAACGCTATAGCTAAACACAAACATTTTAGTCACAAATATTTCGCGCGAAATTAATTGTCGTTGATTGTGATTTATCAACAGATATTTTTTATAAGCGTCTGTGTTTTATCCTTCTGACAAATAAAACCACTGCGACTTGCGCAGTTTTTACAAGTTTGACACTATTGACTGTTTCAGCCTTTGAAAGAATTAATATTATATTATAACTACAATTACACTTTAATCTTGTGTTGTACTATTGTTATTTTAGAGATCCTATATAATCAATTAAATGTAAGGTTATGTTATACAAATAATAGTTTGATTTAAATTATATGAATATTATTTTACATTATAAGCGCCACTTCAACGAATTCTACTTATACAATTGATAAAAAGTAGTTTTGATCTCGCCACAATTAAGTTACCATTATATACTTAATACAAACAAAAGTGTCAGATAAAATATAAGGTAGATACCTTTTATGTAACTTTAGGATAAATTAAGATATTTAATGTAAAAAATGTAGATACAATAAGTAATATTTCTATATAACATATTTTAATGTATAAAGATGTATATATTAATATTGATGACGTAGCAATGTCTCGTCAATCTGAAACGAAATTCTAAAATATGCGTCTTGTAATTAGTTTATAAGAGAAATTTTAAGTTCATGTAAATGAAAATTATAATTTAGATTTAAAATTCTATACCTAACAAAAGAGGACATTGTATGCAATTAACACCAAGATAATACGCAAAACGACTATTCCGGTGTAGATCAATATATGTGTAACTAATTTCAGAATTTTGCAGCATAACATTTTTAAAGATAATAATAATATTGACATTCTTAAAATGAAATATTTTGACTTAATAAACAATTTAAAATAATATAATATTAAAATATCAGCAGGTCAAATTCTACAACTGAAAAAAGTTATAAAGTTAGAAACGAAACCAAATCAATTAATAAATAAAAAAAACAAATCACATTACAGTGATTTTAATGCAAACTAGCACACGAGAGACTTTTGAACATTTAAATCCGATTATGATTACGTAGGTATAGTAAAACCATTCTAAAAATGAACTCCCCTCCACAAAACCGTGATGATTTCAACGTGTGAGAGGAAATACAGAAAAACAGAATACACAGTAAAAAAAAATACAGAATTCGGTGGAGGGGCGTTCATTTTAGAAATGGTTTTACTATACCTACCTAAATAAAATAAAATTAAAAAGTAATTTAATTACAAAAACAATCTAGTAATGTATAAAATTTAAAACAATTTGATGAGAATTCGAGATTTAGAGAAAAATTTAGAATTGTTCAAAAACAAAATGTGTAATGATAAACTAAGGGAATAAGTAATTTCCATACATGCATTAAAAGATACGCTAGAGAGTGCTTTCATACTAATTACTAATGGTAAAATAACTATCTATATCTAAAAATATGATGTTAAAAGAAGACAAATAGACAGTTTATTCGTTTATTCAATTTCGTTTTATATATTGTGTTTATGAAGTAAAATAAACATTGAAAAATTTAAATTACTTTATATGTCAAATTATTTTATTTTTCTCTTCTAATATAAATATAAATATTCTTAACGAAATTAAATTAATGAAACTATTAAAAATACGCACCGTACGATCTCAAAAATAATAGCACCTTAGTATTAACTACGGAAATCCTATAATCATGCTTTAATATATTTTAGATATGTATAAAATATATATAAATTTGTGTTTTTTTAAACGAGAGCAATAACAGTTTATTGCTTTAATATACAATTAATCGTAACGCTGATAATAAAATAAAATATAATTATCTGAATTATGCTACAAGTTAAGATCGCTGGATCCAAAACAGTGATTTAGATTTTTGGTTAAATAAATAGCATAAATGCACTTAATTTAAATAGTTACGTTCACACAAAATTAGTCTATTAAATCTTGTAATAGTCATGCACATAGACTCTTAGCAATCCTATACAAATAACCATTTTAATTATGCACAAAAATTATACAAAGGTCTGTATTATTTTATTCCCTTAATTATAATTATGTATTGTATTTTAATTGTTTAGTATCTGTGAGTAGTAAAAATATGTTTAATTGTATCCTCCTAATATTAATAGCCTTTATAAGTAAATGTTATGTTTTAAATAAGTATTTTATTTGATGTATATTTTTATGAGGGGTGAGTAGTATTCATAATATAAGTATACAGAAATTCTTGTGATATACTTCTTGTATCAATTACAATATTTTATGAGGAAATAACTCTCTTCTATTCTCTTTTATATTATATAAGTCTTTTGTGAATTTAATTTTACATTGTATATTTTTTTGCAATAATTTCCAAAATAAAGATTATTATAAATACATTATAACAATTTTAATTTTACCACAAATGCCTTTCCCTAGATTAGTTAGATATTTAGGATGAACATTCAAAATATTGAAAAATAAACAAACAACAGAATAATGTATCAATGTTTATTAAAATGACATAAATTATTATATTTTTAACCTATACAATATACATACTTTGTGTGTCATTAATAAATGTTTGAATAATTCTTTTATGCCTAGGATTAGCTTTGATTATTTATTCAGCAAAGTTGAGACAAACACAATTTTGAATTATCTGGACGGACTAGAATATCAATCAAGGAATACTACTTTATGTATAATTATTTCATTATTTAGTATAATTTTTCATCAATCAAGTTACAAATGACAGTCAGGCGGTTGTAGTGTTGGACAATGACTACGGGTGGAGCCACAGCAGCCAGAAGTAAGTAACAATCATCAGCATTGAGTTTGTTGATAAGGTAGTGGCAAGGTTGTTGATAATACTTGCTCGTTGGATATAACTTTCGATTTCTGATGACAACTGAAATAAAATAAAATTACAAAATATATAAACTATTAATCCGTCCACAAGGAATTACTATGGTTAAATAACCAACGTATTATTTTGACGTATAAGCTATATTGCATATAACTATAATTGTCTAGTTAATTAAAAAAACATTTAGTGGTTTTTGCGTGAAAAAGACACCACCCATAAAAACTATTGCGTTTAAAATACATTACTAGCTTTCGGCCCCAAGGCTTCTCCCGCGTTATAAAAGTTTCCCACTGTAATACGTTTCAATCCAGCAATTTACAGCGAAATCGATTCAGCCGTTGTCATGTTAAAAATGATGTAACTGACAAGACTTTTATTTAAAAAAAAATCTAAATAGATTAGTCAGGACTAAAATTTTTCACAGAGCTGTCAAAACCAATTGGTTTTGTCGAGCCATAGATATTGGATTTGGAACTTCGTATAGAATTAATTTAAATACTTTAACATTACTAGATTATATTTATAATATAGTAGACTTTATGACTTAGCCTTTGGTTTTGTTAACTAAAAATAAAAATAAATCATTAAATACATTGATCAATTTTTTGTTTACGTTCCTGCAATAGGGCAACATTTACCTTACCTCTTATTTGCAAATATGTTAACTGGTGAAAGGCCATTTTTGTATCGATGCCACATTTGTTCAAATAACTCTTCCAATTTGCTAGCGTAATATTTGCAATCAAATAGCGTGGAATCCAAACGTGCTCTAGAAACTTTTGCACGGATGTATTTTCGGCTGAAAAAATGTTCATATTATAATCTAACAATTGTCACTTTGTATAAGTAAAATTAAGGTATAAAATAAAAATCTAATAAAAATAAAACACCCGTGATACTTTAATACATACTATTTTTCATCCAATCCAAGCTTAACAGCGATTTCTACATATTGTTGCCTATTTTCAGCAATCAGTTCTGTACATCCTAAGGTATTCAATTGAGATGCAGCTACTCTGGAAACATTATGAAACTTAAATAATTTATAACCATAAAAACACACATATAGGTATTGTTTAAGTTGTTTTTATGGCAATAAATTAAAAATAATACATACAAAATGTTACGTATCCAAACTTCGATACCTGTGTTGCTAAAACATACAAAATCGCGAATGCAGCTAAAACTAGTGACAAAATAGAACAGAGTAATTTGGGAAAGTTAAATCAACAGTTTGTGTGTCTAACGAACAAACGACAACCTGTGCCTCCATCCCTATTTCAGTTTTGTTTTGATTTCGTCTTAGTATTGCTTGAGTGAGATACTTTACTGGCAAGCATCAGTGAATAAATATGAACAGTTACATTTTTGCAAAAGATTACATTGAAGTTTATATTTTATCGATAGTAAACAGTTTAATAAACGTAAACTGCGTGCTGTCTTTGCCATTGGAAAATAAATCATAAATTAATTTATTGTCATCACCGATGTATGTGAAATTAGCTTATAATGTAACTGGTATTGTTTTCAAATAACAGTTTTTTTTAATAATTCAAATAGTTACTTAGATGCCAAAGTATCTCCTGGAAGTGTTACAACTGGCGTGCCTGCCCAAAGAACATCCATTGCTGTCGTATGACCATTACAGATCGCCGTGTCCAAGCACACGTCAGCCAACTGACCCCGACGAACATGTTCCTCTTTGCTAGTAACGCAAGAAAAAATTATGCGATTTGAATCAAAACCTGAAACAACGTAAAGTTACGATTATGTTAAAAAATTTAATAGAAGTATATTGTAACAATAACTGTAGTTGTCAAGAAACAAACCTGTATTTTTCACAAATTTTCTTAAATTGGGTTCTCCAGCCGCGGGAAATCCTAGTAGCCAGAGAACGCTGTTAGGAACTTTCTCTAATATCTCGATCCACATTTTAACAACTTGCGGATCCATTTTATACAACTGATTAAAGTTGCAAAAGACAACTGATTCATCAGATAGTCCGTACTGCTTTCTCGATGTAAATACAATATCATTAAAAACTTCTTCTCCTGACGACATCTTTTTATTAAAACTTGGTATCGATAAACCGTTGTAAATAGTTACTCCCTTAACAAGTACCTGATAAAACAGAATGTTTTTAATTACAATTTTATATAATTAAATATAATATGTTATAATAAATAAAACAGCAAAAATTGCAACAAACCTGTTTCTGTTCGGGATTTACAGTCAAATCCACTACATAATTCGGAATGATTATTTCTCCTATGTCTAATTCTATTGGTTCCAAATCATTATATTTCACAACCTCTCTTCTTTGAACAATATTTAGTTTTTTTCCTATATTTATATCAGTCGATGCATTTATAACAGCTGCAATTTCACTAGTGTGATCACCTCTGTCTATTCTTACTATATATTTATTTAATATATGCGGAAACATTTGTTTATGATCACCAATAAAATATGTAAAAGGCATGAAGGCCATTTTTTCACTAAAATCTAAATGTGATGATTCAGGGCAAGAAGTTTCGTCTGTAATTATATAATCCATGTAACTTCCGCCGCTAGTAGCAGGATATCCTAACCACATAACTTGAATTGGAGATGGCTTCATCGCAAATATTTCATTTCTAGCTCCTTTTGTATAACCATTCATGTTTATTAATACGTGAATACCATCATCATTAATTATATTTGCTGCTTTTACAAAACATGTTTCTTTTGACAAATCGATGAAGTGTTCAGCTTTTTTGCTTATATTTCTTCGGAATGTAGTTCCATCATCAGGATTCAAAGCATAACAAAATATTTCAACTTTTGTTAAATCATGCGCGCCGGGAATCGACTGCATTAAATGAGATGTGGGATGGTTTCCAAAATCACTACTTACATAACCAATTTTTAATCTACCTTCTCGTTGTCTTGAGTGTTTGAGTGGTATTGTGTTTAGCAAAGCAACTTTTTCTGTGTATAGCGTGGCGTGACGTCTGGCGATCTCCTTTCTTGTTTCATTAGACAATGGGTATAGAATTGAGTGGTGTGGGTGTACTGAAGTAAATTTCTCATGTTGTAATTGAAACTGTACTATCTTAACTACATTTTCCATGCGACTATTGTAGTCATCCCAGTGACATATAATTAGAAAACAATGCGTTAGATTACAATAGGCATCTGCAAAGTCAGGTTTGTATTGTAAAGCATTTTTATAATATTTTATTGCTTCCGTTATTTTACCGATATCTTTATAGATGCTTGCCAAATTACAATGTGCATCGGCAAACGTTGGATTTATATTGATAGCGTTCTGAAAACATATCATTGCGCCTGTTGCGTCCTGCAATTCTCTCAGAGTATTCCCCATGTTACTGTGCGCATCAGCAAATTGAGGCTGAATGTCTATTGCGTGCTTATAGTGCCTCAGCGCATCGTGCAACTTTCCTAAAACATAAACTGTTGATACTATTAGCGTTCAAACTACCGAGTATAGCGTGTTAAGTGTAACTACTTTCCAATTAAAACTTCGCCTAGGTATAAGGGGCACTTAATTTTCTCTAGTAATTGCTTTTTACACAAACATTGCCTTTTAACTAGGACGTAAATACTATTATCGACCAGTACCAACCTTGTTGCTGTAGAAGCGAAGCCAAATTACTATGCGTAGCTGCAAAACTAGGCACATAATCCAAGGCTTTCAAGTATAGCTTTTTAGCTTCTCTAAATTTACCCTGCTCTCTCTTTACATTGGCGAGATTGTTCAGTGTATCGACGTGTGCGGGACAAAGATCTAAAGCAGCATTGTAGAGTTCCTCTGCTTCTCGAACAAGGCCCTTTTCTTTCAGAGCATTAGCAAGATTGCAGTACGCGTCTGGGAAATTAGGCTGAAGCTCTATGGCGCGCCGGTATGTTTCTATGGCTAGGTCTATGAGCCCTTGCTTATAATAAGTACATGCTAAGTTGCCTTGTAATAGACCAATGTTTGGAGTTAATTTCAAAGAGTTGAAGTATATAGCTACCGCTCTGAAAGAAATATAATTATTTTAAAATTTAAATAATAAAAATAAAACTAAAAAATTGTTAGTAATTATAATACATTCAATATAATTACCTCAAATATTTATATAAATATTTTAAATAAACATTATTTTATAAGTAACACAATCACCAAGTGCCTACAAGACACGGTGATTATACCAAACCCCCCAGATAAATATAATATTATAATGTGTTCTTTTTGGGAGGCCAGTACACAGTAGAGAATGGTTTAGTAAGAAAAAATACTAAATCTAATTCAATTATTGTTCGCAATTGCTTTGCATTTAAATTTACAATACTAAATAAAATAATAAAATACCCATAAAATAAATTTTCAAGACTTACCCTTTAATTTTATTTTTGATCCATGTAACACAACCATCAGATAGTTCGAGCTGATCAACCCTCGGCGGGGCGATATCGATAACGGTATACACAACAACGCATTGGTAATCCATAACACGGACATGTCCTCAGGCGAGTCAGGATGTACTGAGCACGCGGCGCGCGTCACGCTGCGTCGGCGCACCTTGCCAACTCTGTCCCACTAGTCCCACGCGGCGCGCGGTGCTACGTCGACCGACGCAATCCGCGACCTTCCACTACACCACTCATCTCATAATCAAGGACAAGAGACAGATACGAGTTACAGGTGTCTGGACTTCGACAAACCTTTACGAATATGAATAATTTTCTCGGTTTTTGTTATCGCTTTGCAGCTTGATTTTTGCATTTATGAATAATTAATGAAATCGATAGTCCAATAAAAGAGGTTCCTTGTTGCTAATTTTAATTTTGTTGATGTTAACATTTACGTTATTGTTAGGGTACTTAATTGAGTGAGTTTTGATGGGTCATAAAGCGAGGAACGATTAGTGTGCAAGTAGTGTTGGACTGTGATCGTGGCACGAAGTATGTATTGATTTGAGCTGTGGAGCTGCGTGGGGACGCTGCGGAATCGAGACGCGACTGCGGCTTCTTGGCCTTTCTACCGGCGCGCCGCCTGCCACTACAGATTACATTTACACTCTCATCATAAGTAGATGAACCGCAAGAACGCTGTTATCAGGTGTTCATTTCTTTTACTTAATAATGTTAGTTTTTACTGTGTTTTATCAACGTATCTTGAAGTTAAGTTCTACATCCATATTATGTAAAAAAGATCATTTAAAGGTACAACGACAAAATGATTAACATTTTTTCAATATACATTTTTCGTACTGTAAAGCATGTATAATTATTCTGTAAAGCATGGGTTCTAACACTTGCTTGCTTGATCTTTTAAAAACTATCTCACTATCGGTTAGTTATACATAAATTACTACAACAAAAACTGAATGTATGAAATATAATGCTAGCTAAAAATTTGTCTCGCCTCTCTCTCGATCTCTTATCTAAAACAAAATCTTATAATTTAATCTCAATTCAAATTGCATCAAAATGAACTGCAAATTCAAACCGCGGACATTTACGAGTAATATCAAAAGATCTGTACCAACTCACACTTCAATAAACCTAAACCGGGGACTGTTATCAAAATGACAAAAGTTATAGTCCGCGCCACATGCTCCACTGACCTGATTCTACCCCACGACAGGCAATATTTCATGGGAATAATTGCCTCGAATACAGGTAAATACTCTTGATAATATTTCATTTTGTATTAGCATTCACCTTAATACACCTATATTTAACTGATTCCTAGGGCAATTTATATACTATTGTTTTAAATTGAACATACAATTTTTAAAGCGCTATAATTAACGGTAAAGAAGCCGTATTGGCTAAACGGCAACACACTCGACTTTCATTCCGAAGTTCGCGATGCCAACGGTGAAGGCCAACATCGTGAGCAAACCGGCATGAGCAGGAAAGTTTTAAAAGTTAAGCTTTGAAGGACAATGTCATTCATCAGCTCGCACTTCCGAAGTTCCTGTGTCCCAGCAGTGGGAACGTAAAAAAGGAGTGATGAAGATAATGACTCTAATGAACACTAAATAAATAATAGATTTGCGTAATGTCAATGTTTCTAACATAAGTGCTAATTTTAACGTTAGTAAAGTCGGTATCTTGCCAATTTTCATGGATTTGACAGACACGTGCTATACGTTATATTTACACGTAGGAATCATTGCCAAGGACTGTGCGAGTATTTGTCGTAACAAAGTAGGACCTCACTTACAGCACGTCGGTGTTAAAGTGGAAATGAATGGCTACTACGTACCAGGAAACCCGAGTTATTATAGTGATGTGACTACATTCGAATTTAAAATGAGAAAACAGGCTAGTTTTCTCATTTTAAAATTGAATGTATCAATCTTAAATAGTATTCCATACTTAAATGGGAATGCGTGTCTGTTTATTCGTCTTTTACGGCAAAACGTGATAAGAGGAGATAGTTGAAGGTTTGGTGAGTGTCATAAGCTACTTTTTACCGCGGGAATAAATATATTTCCTCGTGAAAGTGTAAAACGCGGGCGAAGCGAATCAAACTGAATGATTCAAATCGTCTGAACAGACTGAATACATATCTGAACAGTGACGAATTTTATTGTACCTACCTACTTCTCTCCGTCTACGTGATTACCAGTTTTTAACCAGTCTTTCTCAATTTGGCCTCTCTCCAACAAACTAAACACAATAAAACTTTAATTTATAATTTTAAAGGCCGCGTTCGCATGAAAATTAATTTCACCTAAATTTAAGGAATAAGGAAAATAAAACGTCATAATTGAATCAATTAAGTAAATATTTATTATTTAGAAGCGTTAACATTATTATATCTAAGAATGTATTATCTGAAACAAGATAGTGTCCTTATTATTATTACAAATTTTAGAGCACTATTTATTTTTAAAAAGAAAATAATTATAATAATCATTGAGATAACAATCTTATTAATTATTTTAACTGTGATTATTAAAAAAGTTTATCTTAAATTAGTTAAATTGTTATTAATTATTAAGTTTTATTCGTATACCAGCTACTTTTTAATTCTACATTTTTAATATTGTTGAAAAGAATTATTTTGAAACTATACATTTAGACAGTTTGTGTATATTTAGTCTACTTAATTAAAATATAAATTTTATAAAATAATAGTATAAGTTGTAGCCAAACATAAAAAAATTGTAGTGACTAGACTGGAGTTTTACCGAAATTTGATTTTGAATAACAAATTATATTTAAATAGAATAAGTATCTTAATTTTTAAATCAAACACGTTATAACATTATATTGAAATAATTAACGATAATTATAGAAGTAATATTTTCTAAATAATACTAATTATTGTACACACCGATAGGATGTTTATGTTTATCTAATTCTACCGATTCTTCTAAGTGAAATGATTATTTTGCAAAAAAAAAGTGAAGTAAATAACAATTTATGAATCAACTTTAAATTTTAACCATAGTGTACATTTATTTCCATTACAAAGGTTTTCCATTAGAATGATGTAAAGGTATGGTATTATATAATACTAAGTAGTTAAAATCAGTTTTAGATAGATATTAAATGTTTTGAAGAGCCTCAAAAACAAACTTCGTAAAGTATTTTTTCAAAATTCATTGAAAATTAAAATTAATTTAAATATTCATTTATAGTTTAAGGATATCGTGACATATGTGTCAAGTATTAATATAATTTTGATTATATGTACCTACTTATTTTCAATGAAACAAGCACGAGGAAAGACTGTATCAAGAGGTCTGCAGATAGTATTATAACTTTAAATTTATACCATTACTACACCATATCGCAGAAGCAGACAGAAGATCCTAATAATTTGCAGTTGTGAAGAAATAAAAGTAATTCTATTCTGCTGCTAAATAGTAGTTTGTGCTAAATAGTACATTCCACAGTGGGACGTTTTGGAGTAGACCTTCATGTAATACGAGTAGAAGAGTAGTCCAAACAGTAGTAGATAGAAGGTCCAAAGAATAAGCCGTACTCATAATGAGATAAACGAGAATTTCACAAACCTCTCCACGATTCTTAATTTGAATTTGGTAAACAGTTTCGTCCTAAAACGTGGAAAGTCCTTCAGGACCAAAACTGCAAGGACACGGATCACGACCGCTCGCCAGCCCGCAGTGGACTACTGGCGCTCGGCGCGTTGAAAGTAAGTATTTGAAGTTGAGAGAAACGTAAGAAAGGTTCGTGGATTTCCCGTTTATATAAATATGAATGTATCAAACCACGACAGTTTCTTTTATTAAAATAAGCAGTATGCAGAAGTTGTCGCGTCATCGTTTATTTATCTGGTCGCGGCGACACGGCTCGCTCGGAGTTGGGCGTGCTGCCGCCGGACGTGCTCTGGGGGCTCCGCTCCACCTAATGAAATATTATGAACATAACTGCGCCACTAAAATAAACCTTTCTGACGTGTTTTGGTAAATATTTCCGCCATGATATGTGTCTGCCGTGTATCTAGTTTAGTAAACTAAGTATTAATTCCACGAGAGACTCGTGGTCCCCACAAGATGTACCCCTGGGGGAATAAATACACATGTAGGTGGCCGTTTAATGTACTGACAATAATAAAAATATTTTGAAATTAACTATTTCAGAAAAATATTTCTTTTATCACATGAAACTTTGTGCCTGAACAAAATATGGAGCAAATTGATGGTTTTTACTAAAACATAATGTAATAGCTTTGAAGCTACGATCAAAGGTACAGTTCGCTTCAGCAACATTGTAAGATAAACATTATCAGAGCTGAAAGCAGAGCCGCGCAACTAAAAATTTTATCTCGTTTTAATGAAAAAATAAAGTTTTTCGGCGGCTCCGAGAAACGAAACTTCGGTAGGTATAGAGTTTGCTTTGCATCATATTATAATTTTATCGAGCTTTTTGAAGCACAAAGTATATAAAGCTAGTGTATTTAGAGTACCTACCTATTTTACTGAACTAACTGGAGTGAAACTTTTAGACAAGATCTGTTAACTCTGTATAAAACTTTCAGGACATTTTTATTGTTTTCCAACTTCCCGACTGCAGTGTATAAACATGCTCATACTAAATAGCAAAACAAGTCAAACCTAACAAAATAATATAATTTATCAAAACTACGTGAAACATACCTGCAAACCAGTGTGCAACATGTTGGCAATCGATTCGACGTCGAGTGTGGAATCTTGAGCGGATATCTTTTTGATGGCAGACGATACAATGCAGATGTCGCCCCTCAACTCCCTCACCAGAGCCGTAATCTTCTGAGCGTTGCTAAGCACCTCCACACTCAGCGTGTATGGGTTGTATCGAACTCCGAACGGACGCTGGATACTTTCCGCGAACGCTCTGAAATTTTAACGCTTTACGTATTTGCGGTAGTTTATGTGTCGTAAAACTACGTCTTGTTATAAATTTATTAGGTCTAAAAGCAAAGCGACCGTGAGCTGTGTTCGTATGGTACGATAGAACCAAGATAGTAATAATAGTAGTTTGTTTTCACCTGTTATTAGGAGATATTAGAATTATTACGTATATTTATGTGCTGAAAATGTTCGATATGTATTCTGTTGGCGTTCCTTTAACCCTTAATAGGGCGAAGATAAAAATTAATAATAATCAATTAATAAAAATAAACAAAAAAAGTTGTAGGATACAAAGTTTGTTATGGCAAATTTTTATGTTGCGTTTTGTTTTTAATTAAACCAAGAAAATAATATGATTTAATCCCTATTTTTAATATATTTCTGAGTATCCACGATACTAATACCGAGATTCCGACAATAGCTGGTTTAATAATAATTAATAATAGTAAATCCTGCTGAGACATTTTAACTTAATAAATGATAATTTTTCATAACAGTTTATTTAAAAACCATGGTAATACTAGAGCATTGAAAATTTATTTAAAAAACTTGAATAGAAATTATTAATGCTAAAGTTTGTAAGATTGTACGTTCGTCACTCCTTTACGCAAAACTACTAAAACGTGGGTGCGCGGAGCAGAGGGCGAAGGTCCACCTGCGACAAAGCTTACGGGTTCGATTCCCGCCTCGGGATAAGTTTTTATACTATCTGCAATATTTGTTTTCCTTGTTCTGTGAGTTTTTCATCATAGATCTATCAACACCTAGAAACAGACATCTAACGATAAGATCGTGTCCGTCAATGCTTCTGGAATATTCCATAATCAAGCAATTTTCCTATTACTAGGCGGAAATTGACATTCACAAAATGGAACCTAACTCAACTCATCCGCCGTGATGATTAAATAACCATCGTTTTCATTCCGTTTCTTGCACGTGACTAACAACTTCTTGAATTACTAAAGAATGGAATGTAGGAGACGCGATTGGTATATAAAAGAACTGTTTATCTTTATGCAACATCGTGTTTCCAATACCTCTTTTCGTACTTTTGGTTATGATCTCTCATATGACTTTTGACTGTATAAGATCTGCTTATATCGCATTAAATTAAATTAAATTAAAAATCATTTATTTCAGCCACTTAAAAGGCCATATACACAGTTACATGGTTAATGCAAACACTTAAAAATAAAAATAAATCAGATAATAATAGTAGGTACAAAGAAATTACAATAAATTTAGAAAAAATCAATAAAATAAAAACCAATAAATTTAAATTTAAATGTCGGAATTAAATTGAAATTAAAAGAATTAGTAAATTTGTCAAGAATAAAATAATCAAAAAATTAAAAATAAATAAATTTAAATTAGAATTAAATGTCTTTATTGCTTATTACGTGGAGCTGCGATAAGCGCCACATAATCGGGCAATCAACTTTGCCCGCCAGCACCTTGAGCAGTCGATTTTTGCTGGAGTGCACGCGGCGCAGCAGCGATCCGGCTCTTTTTCTTAGGATGGCTTGGAAACCGTCTATATGTGCATCCGCGAACATTCCTGAAGCGCTACAACATTTTGGGAGCCTGACTAGCGCTCTAAAACCGTTGTTGTACTGGACTCGCAAAGCGTTAACTGCCTTCTTGCTATAAGAAACCCACAGACTGCAAGTGTAGAATGACTGGCAGAAAGCCTTAAACAATGTGACTTTTACTGCTCCAGTACATTGTGCAAATCTGCGGGCCAACATATTGCTACGTACAGCCAACGCTCTGCGCTCCCTCTCTATATCCTCGACATCCTTAAGGTCGTCGGTGACCCAGTGACCCAGGTACTTAAAGCGCTTTACTCTCGGTAATTCCACCCCGTTGAGAAAAACAGGAGGTATCATAGATATCTTCTGTTCCCTCGGCTGGAATACGAGAAGCTCACTTTTTTTGACGTTGTACCTGAGTCCATACGCCCCCGCATAATCCTCGCATATCTTAAGGAGCTTCCTGACGGCACTGATCGAGGGACCCAAGAGCACCATATCGTCGGCGTAGCTTAGGTTATTAATGAAACTACCGTCAATTGAACAACCAACACCGGCGCTGGTGAGCTCCTCGATCAACCCGTTTATGTAGAGGTTGAAAATTCACGGAGACGTTAACCCGCCCTGCCAAACTCCGCACTTCAACCCATACTCATCAGACAAAGCTCCTGCCCACCTTACAGTATTGATTTGGTTGTTGTACCAATAACCAAACAAATTAATTACCTCACATGGAAGAGAGGTTTCGGTTCTCATCTTGCGCCACAGGACCTCATATGAAACCAAGTCGAATGCTTTTGACAGGTCTAGGAAGCACGCATAGACTGGGGTCTTCCTGTCAGTATAATAACGGACAGTCTGCTTTAGGCAAAGGATCGCTGTCTCCGTAGACAAGCCTGGTCGAAACCCAAACTGGGCGTCGTTCAGGTTTACATGCCTACGAAGTATGCGATCGAGCAGACAGTCCAGTACCTTTGCCACTGATGTAGCTAACGATATGGGTCTGTAATTACTCTTGTCAGATGAGTCACCTGTCTTATTCTTAATTATTGGTACAACAACTGTTTTCATACATTCACTTGGCAAATAAGAGTGTCTGACACAGAGCGAGTAGAATATTGCCAACACTCTTGACAGATGCTTACCTGCGTACCTCAGATGCTCCACGCTGAGACCGTCGTGACCTGGAGACTTTCCTCTTGCCATATTCCTAACAACCTCTGCCACTTCTTCCTCTGAAAAAGATGTTGGAGCGGTGGATGACACGTTCTCAGTGCGCACCGGTGGCAAGAATGAGGAACACGCAGTCGCCAGCTGAGCGGGCTCTACACGAAAATGTTCACTAAACATATTCGCGATGTCTGACGGTTCCATCTTTCCATCAACGCAAAGTGGAATGTTAGTTCTAGGGTTCAACTTTTTCGTGGCTTTCCAAAACTCTTTAAAACTTTTGCTAGAGTGGTGTGATGCTAAAATATCGACGACCTCTGTGGCGCAGCGGGCGAAGGTCCGCCTGCGGCGCAAGAGGTTGCGGGTTCGATTCCCGCCTCGGAACAACAATTTGTATGATCTGCAAATATTTGTTCCGGGTGTCTGGGTGTTATTATATGTATAATAAAAAATATCTATCTATGTATGTATATTATATTAAGTTTATCAGAAATCTAGCACCCGTAACACAAGCTTCGAGCTTACCACGGGGCTAGATGTCGCTGTGTAAAATTGTCCAGTAATACTTATTTTATTTTTTTTTTTTTTTATTTTGATTTGTTCAGCGTTCTTTTGACACCACTTCAGCTTAGCTTTGAAAACACGCCTTGCTTCCGACATATCATCGTACACCTTTCCTTTTGTTGGTTTACCATGCAACAACCATGTATGAAATGCACATCTCGAGGCCTCGTGTACATCTTTTACATGTTTGTTCCACCCAACCACTACGGGTCTACGTTTCCTTGATGGAACGCGATTTGCACTTGACATCGCAGCTTCACGCAATACGCTCACAATATCATTGTACAACCTATCAATTATAATTCTATGATTTAAGTTGCTACACAGAGTGTCACAGCAGTCAACCGGGATATCAGATAAATTTATTAACATTAATGATTTATTACATAACTTAGTATACATGTCAATTTGGTTTTGGTCTCTTTCTCCCCAAATAACTCCATTCTGTAATGTACTATCACATACAATGTTCACTTTAACTAACGAAAGATTACATGTCACTTCAATGGGAAAGTGATCAGACCAATGGGAGTCGTAGTGCACCTTCACATCACTTACCGACGCCCACGCTGACTCAGTGACCAAACAGTGGTCGATCCAACTAGTCGTCCCGTGCGCGTCACTTAAGAATGTGAAGGTGTCCGACGATAAACCAAGTTTCTCAATATCGGCACAGACCCAACATTGTTCACTACAAAATTTTGAAAGTTCATTTCCAAATAAACTATTAGGACTAGCGTTAAAATCACCTAGAATGTACACACAAGCATTTTCGTTACTCTCAACAATAGCACAAATCTCACTTAAACAGTCTGTAAACTCGATTAAATTATCTTTATTATCTACTGGCATATACACCGAAAACACCAGAATAGAACACTCGCGAACGCTTGCCTCGATTGCCGTTAGACGTACACTACTACACGGTATAACTTTGACCACATTAAAAACACTTTTTCGCCATAAGAGCGCCACGCCACCATAGGGTCTTCCACGTACTATTCCAGCAGACGCATCGATGGCCGACGTTCCCGTGTAACCGAAGTCCGGTGAAACCGTGCCTAGGAGCGGCAGGTCATGCTGGAACAACCAGGTCTCCTGGAGCGCGACGATATCCGCGTGCTGACATAATGTACGCACATGGTCTATTGCTCTATTTAGGCTTTTACAGTTAAAGCTAACTAAACTGCAGCTAGATATGGTATTACTTAGGTTGTGATCCATAATAAGTTTTATTTACTTTACTGTTTCCGAAGTCTATAAACCGCCTAAAAGAAATTCCTTCCGGCCATATTTTCTCATCCATGAATATAACCATTTTATTTCTTGGTACAAAAATCTTATAAGCGTCATAGTCTTTCTGCTGTTTCATAGCGACTTTTTCCAAAGTCATTAAATCATTAAAACTCCTTCCACAAATTATAAAAAAGAAGTCTATAGCTTCAATGGAATCGTATGTCATCCAAATTGGTTTGACTGTTTTGCCATCAAAGCAACAAATATTAAAACTTTCTGTCGCCCTTATTATTACAAGATGTTTCATTACCCAAAAATAGTTGAGTTAGCCTTCGTATATCCAACGTTGATTCATCCAAATTCTCAAGACCTACTTAATGTAACGTTTTCTATCTTCAATTTTATGAGTACGATTAATTCAGCCAAAACCACTATCATAATGGCTCCAGACAGATTGTATGATATTTCCAGCACAGGTTAATGACCTACATTTGAATATACATTCGTTGTATTGCGTAAATAGGTCGGAAGTTCTTATTTCATGAATAATCATGTAAACATCATATTTAAAATTAGTTTGCATTTATTCCTGTGTATTAATAAAATTAGTATTTCAAGATTTACGGTTGATATTCGTCATCTTCATAAAGTTTGAAATGTATCAAAATGTTATCTCGGTCACCCCATATAAAGTACCTGTTACGCAAATATTTGTTCCGGGTGTCTGGGTGTTATACACCGTGATCGCTAATAACCCGAAAGATTTAAACCACGTATTTTTGACGACATTACGAGTAAATAATGTTATATCAACATGGGTCTAATTATGTGTCTTAATTAAATTACAATTCGGTACAAATTAAATCTTATTAATTGCCCGCTTCTTTGTGAACAAGCCGTTAGGTAAGAAACTCAAGTTGAAGAACATGACACTTCACGAATCGCTCCGAAATCACACGACGAACCAGAAGTGTCAAGTTATGTCTAGCACGATGTTGTATTGAAATTATTTTTATTTATTGGCACCACAAAATATGACATGCTCACGCCCTTAGGGTGTGTTAGACTGGAGATTTTTTAACTTTTGATTTGTTGTAAATAATTAATATCTCCTTAATTATGAGTTTTTGGACTATATGTTACATAACTTTTTATACTCTAATTAGGCTCTAGTATCGTTAGCTTAAATCTTTCGGGTTATTAGCGATCACGGTGTATATGTATAATAAAAAATATCTATCTATGTATGTATATTATATTAAGTATATCAGAAATCTAGCACCCGTAACACAAGCTTCGAGCTTACCACGGGGCTAGATGTCGCTGTGTAAAAATTGACCAGCAATATTTATTTATTTATTTATTAAATATAACCCACCTCATTTTCTCCTTGGCCTCTTCAAAAGAGTCCGTATAATAATACGCGTTCTGATAAGACGTGATGATGCACTCCTCATTGACAGTGACGTCTGGGTCGAAGCGTTTGATCTTGGCTGGAGTGTCGAGCGCGTGCTGGAGTTCTGCCACGGAGGACAGCAGTCCCGCGCCGTACACGCGGAACGAGCCGTCTGGTTGCCGGCACAGACCGAATTCCACCGTGAAGAAGTACAACTACAAACAATTAACAATTTGACTACCTTGACGCAAGAGGTTGCTGGCTCGATTCCCGCCTCGGGACAACATGGCCACAACAATAATCTTAAGAACCGAAAGAAGAAACAAAATTGCAATTAATGTGATCATTACAACGTTAAAAGTTGTTTCATTGAAATGTTCAGGAAGTACGAGCATTGTTTTATGTGATCACGTAATAGAAAATTTTATTACCGTTGCCAACTTATCAATGTCTTGATCGGAAGCGCCGAGCGATGCCAAGCCGAGTTCTTGGGAGAATTGCGCAAAACTCGGGTTGGCCAGGAGCGGCATATGCCCCAAAAGCTCGTGGCAACAGTCACTGTAAATAGCAAACGATTAAAACGTCAAACCACTGAAAGAACAGCGTTGATCGTTACAGTTGATTGAAATTGGAAATAGCGTGGTAGTCTTCACATACAGCTGGTTTATTCTCAACTTATATTATATGACATTTCTTGCAGGTAAGTGACTGCAGAATGGAGCGTAAATTTGTGAGCATGCAAACATGATGTTATTATAGTTTAAATAGAAAATATTTTTTCTTGTGTGATAAAAGCATGACACATAAAAGGATAAACATTGAAAATAAACACTTAAAACTCACAAAAATACAATACTCTTATGTCGTGTATAATGTAAATCATTGTGTTCGTATGGAAATAAAGTTCATGTCTCAGCTTTGGCAAGACTGTTCTTAATATGTGATGTCTTTAACAAGCGGGAAAAACCTAAACTTCTCCATAGGCAGTAGATAAGATTTATAAATCTAGCTAGAAGGAAAAAGATGTTATTTTACTACCCCAACTATCCGTCATCAAGTTTATGCCTATCTATACTGCAGTTGTTATCCCAACTTTCATAAATATCTTCGTGATTACTATCTTATACCTATTGTTACTTCAGCAAGCTTATTCTCATGATTTAATCGGTGACACAAACTAGTATATAATTATCATTCCTGATAAGGTTCGGTACAACCCTAAGTAGAAGTACCTCTGAACTTAAAAATATTACTCACAAAATATGGTGCAAACTAATAAAAACATGAATAGATACTCACGGCTCTGGAGTGTAAAAGGGATCCGAAGAATGCCGCAGATACTGAGTGCAATGAAACACTCTGAAAGCGAGTCCGGACAAAAAGTCTCTCGGTGATAAGTACCCAGCCACTGGGCGCAATTGGAACCCGGTCTTTCGCTTCAGAAAAGCACTGACGTCTTCTAGCTGAAAATTAAAGAGAACTAGTTTGAACCGGTTCAATTTCCTCCTGCTCATTGTCAATGTAAACCATATCTGGCGTCGTGCCAAGAACGCTAGGGAGAATAATTGCTTACTAAAATAAATTTTTAGCCGTATCGCTTTTTGTCTGCTAATATCCAATTAACTAGGAATTCAGATAAAATACTGAGTAAAACAGATTCTTAGTTTTAAATTCAAACTTCTATTAAAATCATCTTATTATAATAATATCCCTCATTAACACCAGCATGAAAGCAGGAAAAGAGAACTGTCTAGACAAGATTATTTCCATGTTTTAATTTGTATCACTGATAGACACATTACAGTATTTGTATCAAAAATGTACCTATTAATATACGAGTTGTAAATGAAGTATTTAGTTTTAAGTTTTTCCTTAAGCGCTCTACACACCGCCCGCCGGCACAGCCCGGCGGCCCAACCCGCCGGCCTTATTTTGTAGGCCGCCGGCTTTATTTAGTACAAAATAAGGCCGGCGGGTTAGGCCGCCGGGCTGTGCCGGCGGGCCGCCGGCTTTGGTGTGTAGAGCGCTTTACGTATCCATGTAAATCGTTGTGTTTATATGGAAATAAAGTTTTTGTTATTATCATTATTGACACCATATGATGTTTTTATTTATTGGATTTCACGCATTTATCATTACTATATTATACACATTATATATACACAATTCTATTTATATATTAGTCGGTATATGATTCGTAATATACACCATGTTTTTCTAAATACGCTCGCAAGTCGCTAGTACAATAACGTGTAAATTGCATGAAAGCGTAGTTGTGTAGTTTGATGGGAAAGTTACCTGAGGCAAATTGTCCTCCCTGTAGCCGCAGTATTTAACAAGTTGCGGCCAGTTCTCCAAGTACTCCTCGCAGGCGTGTTTCTGGTACAGTTTATGAAGTTCGCGGAATACAATACCCCTATAAAGTCAAACAAAGCCTTTTAAAGAACTTTAAGTGGATAATTCTCTTCTATATAAAAATAGTTTAAAATTACGCACACGTTTTTGTAGTTTTTAAGTCCATATGTAGGTAAATATTGATTATTGATGTGTGTAATAAAGGATTATCTTATCTTAGTTTATGTTAGTCTGTTTTTGAATTATTGAATGAGAACACATTGTCTAGTTATGGGCATAATATAAAGTATTACGGCCACCGGCAACCGTGTTATTATTAGGGTATAATTAAAATCATTCTACCTATTTAAATATGCTAATTTTTTAATTTTATACCGTTGTCGATTTTTTTTATAAATAAATAAATAATTTTGGTCGTTGCATGAACACTGGTTTAGAAAATGGTATAAAAAAAACTGATATTTCGAAAATGGTTACGATCTATATACTTCACAGCACCACTTTTTGCAAATTTAATATCGTCTAACTAAATAATTAACAAATAATTTAAGGTTACCTAATTGTAAACAAAAAATATATTCCGTAACCTTAACCTTGTTTAGACACATTTTATGGTGGCCATACTCGAAACACCCAATAATATATTACAAATGCCATACAGGTTTTCGGTTCCCATACGGAAGGTATCATAGAGACACCATATATATATATATCAATAGCCGTTAAACAAGAGTTTAATTTAGATTCTATAGCGCTGAATCAATCAATTCAAGAAAAAAAACAAAGGTAATTCGTTATTATTCACAAAATGCCCAGTAATGAATTGCGCGTTCTACTTCGCAAAGGAAACTTTTTACTAACTTTTTTACTTTGATGAAGATCAGGCTCTCAAGAGAATACCCTGATTGCTGATTGAAGAAGCCCATTTAATTTTGTGTTTAAGAGCAATGTAGATTTTTAAACCAATTTAGATAAGATACCTACAGAATATGATTAAAAAATTAGACATTTAATCAAAAATATTCAAATGCTACTGTGGACAAAAACCAGATAGCCAAAATAGCGTTAAAATTAGAAACTTCTTTATACAAGAAATTCCCCTAAACCCAGAGAAATCATTAAAGGAGGTGAGCAGTGGACGTCCGGTGGTTGTGATGGTGGTGATGAGTATAACTTTGTAATTTTATATATTACAGACCAATGGCAAATCTGACCTCAACAGAGTCGTACCGACTCAGATTCTGGCCTAAAACTCAACTGATTTAATACGAATTTGTCCTGGCACGCCTAAAGGATTAAAAACACACTGGCCGTTATAAATAATTTAATGGTTAACACTGGCTGATTGCGCTTTATAACCAAAAAGCCAATTAGCGAAAACAGATTTACTAACTAGAGATAAACTACTGTAAAATGCATGCACCACCGCGCACCGCTTTAATATCACAAATAGTTGACCTCGCGTACCTACATTATTCAGTTTTCCAATATATTTGCGGTAGAAACAATGCATAGTGAGAAGACACGTGTATTTTCTATGACATTATTAATTGTATCAACTGTCATATCTGCGATGATTGGTGATTTGCATTATGACATTTATATTTTTACGAAAAAAATCAACATCTCTAACTATTATATTAGACAACCAAATCAACTAATGGAAAGAGGTAACATAAAAACACAGGTGACTAGAGTATCTCCCCCTTTTTTGAAGTCGGTTAAAAATTTATTTTTTATAAATTATTAATACCTAGGTACTTTTTTTTGTGTGTTTGTAGCTATGTTTGTGTGGCTGTTAATCTGTGTACTTATTTATTTGTGTGCAAAATAAACCTATTTTCTTTCTTCTTTCTAATATACTTAAGGAAAATATAAAGGTCAATCTAAAATGAAATGAAAGCCTCTAATAGAATATGAAAGGCTTGTTAATCTGATACAAACAATAACGACTAACTCCGTCGGCGTAGCAAGTTGGAGTTAATTAACTGTGACGTCAGTATCTCTGTTTCACTCTGGAGATAGCCTGTTCTAAATTAATTATCTAATTTAACAGTTTTTTATTCGATAAAATTGGTTTAGCGACAGGTTCATAGGCTAACAGTAAAACATTTATGAATTGTTGAATTATTACAGAAAACCAGCGCTGATGCCGTATGATATATAAAATGAAATTAATATTGCTGGACAATTCACACAGCAACGTCTCGTAAGCTCGTATGTTATGTCTTGCCCCAAGGCGGGAATCAAACCAAGTTTTTTGCCGTGTCCCTGTAATTGTATCTGTTTCTAATGTAATAAATGTTTTAAATTTAGCCCATGATATACTGTACAGTCCTTGGACATTATTATAGGGACAATTTAATTATGATACTAAATTTTAATTATGATGAAGCTTTAAATGTAGTGTAAATTAAGTGTGAAAACCGCAGTAACATGGTTTACAAATCCAAATCATTTATTAATAACAATGTGTTACAATAAATTGTTATTGTAACACATTAATTGAAACACATTGTTGTTTGAATGACTTACCAAGTTTTTATTTCAATTTCTGTGTACTGCACTTTAGGGATTGGCTGACCACTGAAATTAAAACACTATAAATTAGGTACTTTATTACACAAAAAAATATAATACAATACTTCTTCACAATGGAATATACTTTTCCATTGCTGAGACACAGGGACTTCTCACTTTTCGAGAGGTTTCATTCACCACACTGGCCAAGTGCGGATTGGTGAATGTCACATGTCATTCAAACTCCTCTAAGCTTTCAGATCCAAATGCCAATTTCCTTACGATAACTTTCTAAAACACAAATTATAAACAAAAATGGGTATAATTGTGATGTAAAGTGTTATTTCCGTCCAAGCAACAGGTTGCTGACAAAGTTTGTCAAATTGATGCTTTCTAAATAAAATTAACACTGCCTTTCAGTTGAAAGAAGCAACAGTAAGCTCAGAAATAGAAGTCGGGTCTGTTGCTCAACTATTGGTGTTAAACTTGAACTCTTTCATCAAAGGTTTTGGTATCGTTTAAAAGATATAGTTAAAGAAAGTCAATTAATTTATCAGTTGGATATGCGATATAGTTACAGCAGCGTTAGACGTCTGTGTTGAACCCAGGTTTGAGTACAAAAAATATCAGAATACGCTTTAATTTCACGAATTTTTACCGATATGTTTACAAAACCGAGTAAAATTTCCTAAACCGTGGTGGGGCTGTGTGAATGTCTTCTTATTTATTATTTTAAGTATATATCTTACTATTTATAATTGTTGGCGATGGCAGCAAATTGTTCGCGTCGTTTGCGGTACACGGGGTCCTTGAAGCCAGGGTGGTCTGCATCAAGCTCCGCTCCATACATAAGCACATTCTGAGCTCGATCCAAGTCCGATATCTTACGAGGGAACCAATGCATCTCCCCAAAATCTATGATAACAAAGGGCATAGTATTCAAAAGATTACTTTCTTACCACATCACAAAGTTTTAGCTTGTGGTGTGGTAAGAAGAATATATAAATTATATTAATATCTTTGAATGATTTACAACTAATAAATCACGTCATTAAATTTTTAAAGTTTTTTGACTAAGCAAAGTCGTTCCCGCTATATCACCCTATGCTTAAATCATTAATCTACAAATTGGAGTTATGTAATTAATTAAATAAATATACATACCAAAGCTGGCAGTGGCAGACAAAGGTGTAGGTGGTGGAAACTCATCGCCAGCCTGTGAAGGGATCACTTCAAAGTCTTGTACTTCGCGTTTGAGCATTCTCTTCAGCTGCTCCATCCTGTGCGGATCGCATTCCACGTCCACCAAGATATCAGACTATGTGGAAGAAAGTCAGAGTTTAATTTACAGCAGGCCGAAAGAAAACGAACTTTTGTTCTGAACCGCAGGGATGATTTGATTTAAATTTAAGTTGAAGGAAAAATATAATAAAGAAAGATAAAACATCGTTTATTGTTTATCGGTTTTTATAATAATAAACAAAAATATTAAAAATTTAAAATTGATAAAGTGAGGATTCCGGCGACTGGAACCACAATGTACTGGAACCGCGGTTCCAGTTGACGGATACATTTAATTTAGACACGCTCACGTATTCAGATTTGCTTTATTTTTATTAACCATTACTTTAAACTAAGACTTTTAAATCTGAAAAGGTTTTAAATCTGTTGTTTGAGGTAGATAAGAACAACAACTCAAAATACAAATACTATAACTCTGTCAGACTTACTGAGGTGACTTCGGTAATGGATTTCCTCGACTCAATATGCAACACGTTGATGCCTAGGTCTTGGAAAACTGACAGCACACGCACAAGACCACCGACTTGGTTCTTCAACGTGAGCACTACGGAAATCCTCTCACTCTCGGCGCGTTGGGCAGCCAACTGGTGTGCGGCCTGCAGCTCGCCAAGCTTTGGATGATGAGGTGCTTCATGCTTCATCTGCCAATCTTCTCCATTCCTATACAGCCACAGGCCTAACAAACCTTTCCCCGAGCCACTCATAGCGCCCTAAAATAAACCGTTTAAAGCCCGAATTACTTAAAAATCCAAAAAAATCACGCTCTAATTACTTCTAAAATTGGGTTCGATTTGTATCTAATGTGTCATGTACCTTAGAGGTTTTAGTGAGTTAGTGAGAGTTTGGGTGATGCGCCGCTGCAACAGTGAGGATACTGCGGCCTCCTTCGAGTCGGACGCCCTTATAAAGTGACGAGGCGCGGGAGATGCCTCGGAGGGTGGGTGTATTTGATTGGCTGAATCAAGTGTTCGGAGTATCTTGGAAAATGTTTCTTTCCAAACCGTTAGGGTAAGGACACACAGATTTTTATGTATAATGATTTTCCTATATTTTTATAAATATTAATGCTTATCAGTATGGACATAAATATTACACTTCTACTCTATGTTATCTACCAAAATTACTTTTTTTTAAACATAAGAAGTTTTTCAGTATTTGTCATTTATCTAGAACACTATTTGTGTTTTTGAGAAGTAAGTACGAGTATATCTAGTGTGTCATCTGACACCCAATAGTAAAACCTATGCTTAGTTTGAAGTTATATGACGCTTTGTAGATGATGCAAAAACATTTATTTTATTGGTACTTTTGGACAACGAGAGTTTTTACATGAGAAATACAAAACAATATTAACATCATTATGATATTTTTCATATACTTAATGTGAATATTATTGTAACATTTTGAAACTTTTCCAGAGTTATAAAAAATACTTTTTAATCTTGGGAGATTTTCTACACCATTTTATAACTTATTATACTATCCTTACATATTATTTCGCAGTTCAAGATATCGTTATCTCTTGTAGGAGCTCCACGTACCTACCTCCCTGTCCGAGGGTGTTAAGCGTTCCAGTCGCTGTATTTATTACCATTGTTTAGCGAAAAGAGCATTCGCTATCATTCATTATCAAGGATCCCTCCTATTCAAGATTTCTCCTACTCGGAATAAAAATAAAAGTCGGATTTGTAGGCAAACTTGATTTGCGCTTTTGGTAAGAGTATTGGCAATTTGTCTGAGCTCCGCTCAGTTTGTTATTTTAAATATTCAATGGATATTCTATTGCTCAAGTTCTGGAATATTAGATTAGGTAATCTAATATTCCAGAACTCGAGTAGGTACTCGAGGTCATAAGCAGGAATCAGATGGATATCTTTTGGCAAAATCAATCATTATTCTCCAACAAACTGAAACATATTGCTATAAAATGTTGGTTTGATATGCTGACTTAACATCTCTATATGCCTTCACTTATCCCTTGCATATCTCAATTTGACAAACCTTTTTTTAATTTAAGAATAATTTGTCACACATCGTCATATTAAATTTTTGGTGTCTTTATAGACCAGTGCAGATAGCTTCAAAAATGGTCAAAAAAGGAAAAAAATAGTAGTAGAATGAAACCCATTAGAAAAGGAGGGGAATATGACAAATATTAAAGGAAAAATAAATTACGGTCGATCGGAGTTCGGGAAGTGGGAGGGGGTGGGCTTTTAAGGGGAGAAAATGGTTTATCTCGATTTGCGGTGAAACTAATAGTCCTATGAAAAAAAGTTATATGGCAAAGTTGTAGGTAATAAAACGATCTACAACTTTTAATTCACAACTTTTATACATAGCCTCAAAACTTATGTGAAAAATTCAAATAACCAAGATTTTTGTTTTTTTTATTTATCTTTTTCAAAAATTGTTATTTTTCAACGAAATTTGGTGGAAACTTACCTATCTATGTCCCAAATACACTGTGATTTATTTGATTGAAAATATTATTGTTTTCACCTTATTTTGACTTAATTTTCAAAAATATAGACTAATTTTCAATCGAAAATTCACGTGTCAAAATATTAGCTTTTTTATAAAAGTCGGTGTGCTATATGTTCATTGAAATCTCTATTTCTTGATAGTTAAAAAATATATATACATTACGATAGTAAATATTCTCAGAAAATGCACAAAACCGAAACAAAAATTTGTATCATTAGGTACAATTGCATCATAAAAATGTGATTTTGTCTTTTCAGACTATCTAATAATAATAATAATATAATAATCTGTTTGTATAATGTGCAATAAGTCGGATTATAAGCAATTATATGAAATAAAAGTTGCAAAAATCACATTTTTATGATGCAATTGTACATAATGATACAAATTTTGTTTCGGTGTTTTGCGTTTTCTGAGAAAATTTAGTATGGTAATGTACATATTTTTCTTAACCATCAGAAAATAGAGATTTCAATGAACAAACAGCATACCGATTTTTATAAAAAAGCTAATATTTTGACACGTGAATTTTCGATTGAAAATTGGTCTATTTTTTTAGTAATTAAGTCAAAATACGGTGAAAAAATTAATATTTTTAATCAAATAAATTAAAGTGTGTTTGGGCCATAAAAAGGTAAGTTTTCACCAAATTTCGTAGAAAATAAAATGTTTTTGAAAAAGATAGAAATAAAAAACCAAAAACTTAATTATTTGAATTTTTCACAAACATTTTGACGTTACATAAAAAAGTTGTGAATTAAAAGTTGTAGATCGTTTTATTACCTACAACTTTGCCATATAACTTTTTTTCATAGGACTAGTAGTTTTACCGCAAATCGAGATAAACCATTTTCTCCCCTTAAAAGCCCACCCCCTCCCACTTCCTGAACTCTGATCGATAGTAATTTATTTTTCCTTTCATTTTTATCATATTCCCCTCCTTTTCTATTGGGTTTCATTCTACTACTATTTTTTTCCTTGTAAAAAATTAAAAACCCTGGTCTATTATGCTGCGACCGACCGAAATATTTATAAATCATAAATGGAAGTCGCGCAAGAACGGCAACAGTACCTATATAATGTCGTGCATTTTAGCACATTTTATATTTAAATGATGATGATAACGAAAACAATAGGCAATGACGTAATATAATATATATTCGAAATGGGACACTAATTCTACGTTAACATATATATATATGAAGGTTTGCGATATAGCCCGCACTATTCACTGACAAAGCTCATCTTGGTCATATCTATCTTGTTCATGGCTCGTTAGATATCTGTTCTAAGCTACATCCTGCCCCATCTATTCATAAGGGTAGGCGTATGTGTCTAGTTATAAAACTGTAATTGAAAGTAGTTTATTAGCCAAGAACCTTTAAAATTTACAGAAATAGCTAAATCCTGAAACCGATATAATCTTATTTTAAATTAATTTAAATTATAATTATATAGTATATACCATGTAAGTAATATTCGAAGACTCCATAAGGCTGGTAATTTTTATTCTTACCTACATAAAAACATAGAAAATACTTGTGTTTACTTTTATAAATTGAGTGAGAAGCAGTATTTGTCCTTGATATTTAATTTATGTACTCCGATTGCTTTTAATTCAATTTCCTCGGAGACCGTTCGAAGCTTCTTTGATTTACATTTTGTTATTGTTTGTCAATATCTTCTTCAAATATTTGCCTTTATATTTTGTAGAGTATGAGTTGCTTTTTCTTCAGCTATTTGATAGGTGGATTAAGTTAACTCTAAATAGGCTCTTAAATAATAGTAACAGTTTTCAGGTCAGTACGTAATCGTTTCTAAATCTTTTAATCAGCTTATGCCTCAAATCATACAAAAATCAACATGCGGCATTGCTACCTATATTTTATATGAAAACAAAAGAAGGCAGAAGGCGTAGACAAACTCAGTCAACTGTGTATTGGCTACACCGTATCATCGCCTTTTCTGTCTTAACTGTAACTTGCGCCTAAAGTTACCAATTTCTATTAATGTGTTTTTCGATGATGATGATAATGTTACTAAATAATAATTACTCGTTAGCTCAGTAGGTTAGAGCACCGATATATATAATAATTACTCGTTTTGGGCCTAATTGATCAGTAAAGATACTCGTAAAACTATCCGATGGCGACTTTCCGAATAATTGCGGTATTGACTTACAAACACCTCACAAGATTACTTACATTCCCACAAGTGTAAAAACCTGCATTTAAATTATTATCACGTATAAACTATGTCAAAAGCTGCGAGTTATTTGGAATGTTGCCAGAGATACCATTTTGTTTTTCCTATTTATGGGCTGTGCTACATACCGCAAACTTTATCTACCTTCTGCGGTGCCAGCGTCCGAACCAAGGTATTGTCTTTGCAACAGTACTTTTGTTATTAGCGAAGTTGGCGAAAATCTGTGTCAAGTTAGACTAATTGGCAATGCCGTAAATTGGCTGATCTTATTCTTTTCTAATATTATAAATGCGTTACATTTGTTTGCACAGCCGAGAAAGAACATAGGCTACTTATTACCGAGGAAAAAATATTTTTGAAAGTAAATCTTTTATAACGCTTCGAAGAAGAAGAAAAGCTGATCAAAATCAGCTATTACCTATTTCAGATTCAGTAATTTATTGTTTGATCATATAATTTAAAGGTCTTACAATAAATAGTAAAAGTAGGTTTAAATAAAGAACATAAAACCTGATTACGAGACCTAAACATTAAAATTATTAGAAAGAATAATTTTGAAAGAAAGTTTTTATTCTTTGATGTTCTTCCGTCGGGTATAAAACCAGAAAAACAGAAACACACAAGTACAGCACTCTCGGTGAGTAGTGCCTTATGAAATTCAGATGTGCACTCAACAGAAGCAATGTTCTGCTAAAAGGCAATGAATTCTATCCTATACTAGCATTCCACATCACAGCTTTGCCTCGTTATAATTATTCTTATACTGAAACAGATTATTTTGCGGTAAAAATAAGATATTATCAATATTAAAAAAATAACTGCTGGACAATTCACACTGCAACATCTAGCCCAGTGGTAAGCTCAATTTTTGTTCCGAGGCAGGAATCGAACCCGAACGTAATATTGCCGTATAAATAAATAAAATAAAAAATAAAATAAAATTTGTTTATTTCAGATATAAGTTATCCATATTAGGCCGGGATCCGTAGTACATGGAAATCAAGTGATTACTAACAAGCTAATTTTTGGTGAGTAGCTTCGTTTCGATGAGACGTCCAAAGATATCCTATACCCAACTCTCGATTGTGGTAGCTAACAGAGATATCAAGGATTAAAAAATTCAAGGATGTAAAACCGGGATAACGGACCACGAAATTTGTCGGACAATATGTCCGTTAGATTTTATAAATATTAATTAAGTATACAACAAAAAATCAGCTGGTTAGTAATCATAGTAATCATTTAAATTGACCTCGTTTTCGACACATTTTTACACGTATTACTGCGAGCATTTTTTGAAATAATAGTCCTAAAATGATGGCCTCTTCTCTTCATAATCATATTGTGTTCCGTCAGTTACATTCTAAATATGTTACGCTTATTATGTATCGTGCGATCTTCGGTTCTCTTTCCGACCACAAATTCATATTTCTTTCGGCAAATGATGCATTATGGGCAGATGAAACAATTTAATAACAATCATTCCCTTTTCTAAGTCGCCAACAAACCTTGCTAAATCATTCACAATGCACTTCCGACTTAAGTTCTACATACTTTGATACCTTGCCACATTTAGTAGTTGTACGCTTATGTTCTTACACGAAATTGCCATCATACAAAGTATTTGATTTCAAGGCGATAGAAAGGAAACCAAGTTTGCAAATTTCTATAATAAACCACAGTCGCCATCAACCGAATAACCAGCGTTCAATCGACAGTTTGAAATAAGAACGAATTGTGAATTATATCAAAAGACCTTTTCTATTTACAATGTCAGTAGTGCCTCATCCTAGAGAAGCGGCCTGGAGCACGTCCAAAGAGTAAAGTCAATAAAGTAAGCCTCTCTCCGCTCGGTCAGTTGACACAGCCAGCCTCAATAGAGGTTTGCTTGGAGGAAATGTGGTTCTATAATGAAGTCATTCCCTAGTGTTAGGCACTAGGGAGGCACGATGTATTGATTTTCTGATGTAATTAGAAACATACATAGTAAAAGTTATGTAATATAATGTGTTTTTGTTACCGTGTGAGTAGGTTTAACTAGGTAGCTAAGCGCTCTTTTTTGATAATTTGATGTCTATCCGTGAAAACCTATAATTGACTTTTATGTTTTATATTTTTGTGTTAGTTATTAAGTATATGTATATAAAGTTGTTGGTTTTCCTCAATAAATAAATAAACATGAATGGATCATTTTAGGGATAAAGTTCCCGAATTTTACTGTTATAATAATATGTATGGCAGAGTATTTTAAGAAAATTGTCTGCATGTTGGTTTTGAATCAAGTAGTAGTATAAATATAATATAGTACCTGTATAATATAGTATTTAAATATATTTTCAGCAATATAGACCAAAGAAAAATAGGCAAATATAATTTTTTGTTGCAATTAGAAATATTTTATAATTCCATGTTGCTTTACTTGCGAAACCCTACATAATAACATTGAATCTTATGTAGGTAAATCTTGCACATGTTTATTAACGCTATTATTGGCTGGATTAATTGATTCTAATGTTGAGTAAACGTTAAATTTAACCAGTCTAAGCAAGGCCCTGTGGCGCAACGGATAACGCGTCTGACTACGGATCAGAAGATTCCAGGTTCGAATCCTGGCAGGGTCGCTTTGTTTTTTTTTGTGAGTTTTTGATTAATTTTATTTACCAAGATTTAAGTAAATTTTAGGACATTTTAATAATTGTTAGGTACTTAGATTATTTTAAACAAACAATAACATAACTCCTAAAACTTAAAAATATTAAGTTTATGCTAAATAATTTTTTTTACATCTATCCTAAATACAAAAAAGAAGATGAAAATCTACATACAACCAATCATTCATAAATCGGTTGATTCAGTATTTCATCCATGTGAAATTAGCTACGGATGGTTTTCCCTATGACGCATATCCTTAGCCTTGCACCCCTGTGGGTCTGTGTTGTTGGTTGTCGCGCATGCGCGGTGCGGCCGCGCACGTGCGCAGCGCCCTCTACATCTGTCAGACGAGCACCCCTCGGTCGATACACCCGCTGGGGGTGACGGCGCATGCGGACTGCACCCTTTCCGTCGATCAGGTGTAAACCACCATGGCTGATAGCGAATTTGAGGAATTTCGCCGTGTTTTCGACAGATTACCTCAACATATAAAGGCTCCGACGCCTTTTTACTCGTAAGTACACATATTCCAGTCATAGTTTAAGCGTTAAAATCTGTCAAGTTCATAGTATAAGCTTCTCAAAGTGGCCCCCTAAGCATGCCATTTTCGTTTAGTCACGTAATAAATATGGGCGTTCCAATGTTGCTTTGAACTATCATCTGTTCAGCTGAGATGTATGGGAGTTTTTCTAATGAGAAATGTTTTTGTAGATTAGTGCCAAATGTGGGATTGGAGGATGAATCTCCGTGTTCAAAAAGCGAGGGATCGCCAGAGGAGGATAAAGGCTGTGTGGGTGATGGCGAGATTATTATCCACGAAGGGCCGCCGTCACCGACCCCTGCGCCAGATATGACCAGTATCCCACACAGCCCAAGGCACCAAACATTCACAAATGGCGAAAGACGACGGCGAAAACTACCTGAAATTCCCAAAAACAAAAAACGTGAGTACCAAACTCTCTCAGCATAGTACGCGAGCATCATGAACTTGATTTTGTTATAAACGTTCATCTTCTAAAATGGTGCAAAGGTCACGGTCTGACGGAATTAGGCACCGTTTCGCCAACGTCGACAAAGCACTAATTATAGATATAACACTACTCCGTCTCGGCAATATCTATTCTTGTTTAAAAGCTTTGCGCGACAGTATTTTGAACAAAGCGAACTGTTCCAACTTATTTTTCTAGTAAGCGGTTGATATTCAAAAAACATTATAGTCTTTCAGTTACCTACGTTTCGTCATTAAAAAATAATAAACAGTACACCATAAAACATCAAAAAATATATACTGTGAATACCAAGAATTATATATTTTTCGAAATATTTATATAATATTTAGATCTAAATAAACAGCTTATTACAACTTTGGAAAACATTAAAAAAGGTTAAGCAACATTATCATCCCCGTTACCACTGCTGGAATTTAAGCACTTCTCTCTTGACGAGACAAATAAGTCCTTAATTCACCACGCTCGCCAAGTGCGATCGCAAAGGGACATGTCATGTCTCTCCCTTTTCAAAGTTCTCAGAACATGCCGGTTTTCTCACGATGTTTGCCTTCACCGTTCAAGCACCCGTTTTCTAAGCGCACATACATTTTTCAATGATAATAATTCAGAGGTGCGCGGCGGGGTTAGAACCCACGACCTTCGGAATGAAAGTCGAGTGTGGTCCTACTTACTTAGCCAACATGGCTCTCTATTTTTAAGCATTGTCTATAATTATTACGTTTTTCTTTTCTAAAACATTGCTACATTGCGGAAATTCTAAATCTATTTAAAAAGATATCCAAAATTATTAAAATTTTAATTATTATAATTCAAACTTTAATTATAAAAACCCAAATGTAAATTAATTTTAACAACTAAAAAGCTTGCGCCAAATGGTGTCATTTAAAATTAATATGAATTGAATTTTAACCCAAAGTAATGTGCAAGGAAGTTCGATAATTATCGGAATTTAAATATCATTTGTCAATTCAACACGTCGGACCAACCATATCCGTATAATGTGGTGTAACAATAATGGACCAAGAGCCTGTGATGGCCAGACCTTCCTTTAATTCACAAGCGTGAAAATTATTTCATGTGTATGTCTAACATAGGTAAGAATAACCCCCAAACATGAAACCTGGATCGCGGTTGCTTTGGGAGATAACAACCTTTTACCTGTTATCTCCCAAAGGAACCACGATCCAGGTTTCATGTTTGGGGGTTATTCTTACCTATGTTAGACATACACATGAAAGAATTTTCACGCTTGTGAATTAAAGGAAGGTCTGGCCAGACCGGGCTCTTAGTATAGACTAATAACCTGTGATGGCCAGACCTTCCTTTAATTCACAAGCGTGAAAATTCTTTCATGTGTATGTCTAACATAGGTAAGAATAACCCCCAAACATGAAACCTGGATCGTGGTTCCTTTGGGAGATAACAGGTAAAAGGTTGTTATCTCCCAAAGCAACCGCGATCCAGGTTTCATGTTTGGGGGTTATTCTTACCTATGTTAGACATACACATGAAAGAATTTTCACGCTTGTGAATTAAAGGAAGGTCTGGCCATCACGGGCTCTTAGGTTATAATGTTTTTTCATAAAATTTAAAAATCAATTCTATTTGTTTTAATGACACCTAACCTTTGTTAACTTCTCAGATAATCTTTGAAATCGGTAATAGGTCGGTAATCGGTTAATGCGCCTTCATTTAATTTAGAAAGGGGTATCATACCACAACTAGATAATTCAGAGAGTAAAAACATACATTAGATACTGAAATGGGAGCAAATCTGTCGCGGGTCGCTGTCGGGTCGGGTTGTTTATTAATATAGTTTAAAAATACAATGCGAGGACTTTAGCGCTCATATTCTCTGGCACTTTATTGAAAAACACATCAGCGAATGAAAAATGTATTCTTTCCATCGCCAAAGCTTTCGCTTACTGCTAAATTTAGTCATTGTACTCACTTGTTGAGGTAACTTGTAGAGTTTAATCTATTTATATACCTTGTCTAAAAATACTAAAATAAAATTACTTACAGCGTTTTCACACAGAAAGTTGATTACCAGCGCTAATCTATCAGCTCTGATTTTACCAGTTTTTAAATTTTGTCACTATTCCTATTTCCGAAGTAAAACGGCTTTATTGGCGCCTGAAACCCGCGTTCTACGTTCACACTCCCTCAGAATCATCTTAATATACGCAAAACTAAGACGTGATTGAAAAAATACTCAGTGATGAAAAAATAAATATTAAATATTATTATTTATATTATTATTATTTATGTTTCAAAACATATCATAAATGCGCTTACTAAAGGATTCAACTCTTATAGTTGAATAAATTAATAATAACCTCGCTACTTTTTTCATAAACAGAATATAATTTGAAAACGTTTGCCTGTTTTAGCGTCAGTCCTAACATGCAACCAGCCGACATCCCTGGCAGACGAGCTGGGTTCCATGTCGGGGATGATGGTGCGGCCAGGGTGCCACGGGAGACCTCTCCTCGTGCTCAAGTGTGGATACCTTCTCGAAGAAGACTCCAGCCCCGACTCTGAGAGGCTTCAAAGCCTGGGTGACGTGGACAGCGGCCACAGCACTGCACATTCACCGATTGACACAGGCCCTAAAAGTATATCTCCTACTCCATTACAGCAGAATGGTAAGTGGAATATTTGGCTCCATTTACAAATGCCAATAATTGACAAAAAAACCTAACATTTGTTTTTTCGAATCTATGTAAATTCAAATGAATCGATCAAATGAACCTACCAGATAACTTATCAAATTATTTTGAGGATACAGGCGACTGGGCCCACTACAAAACTGGGATCGCGGTCCCAGTTGCCTGATTAGTTTTTTCTTGTTTATTTCTTTGGGCGAGTTAATTTAATTTTAACCACAAATCTATTGTGTACAGTACAGTTGGCATTATTTGATTGAAGAAAAATAAATGATAAAAGAAAAAGTGATGGGCAATTGTATCGTTGAGGAATAGCAAATTAGTCATTATAACCTATTACGAGTAGTTGCTATGTCTTGTTTGTTTAAGTATCTCTAAAATGTATCTTTTGTTTATTTAAATAGAAAATCATATCAATAAATACTAGGGAACTTTCCAGTTTCGCCATCATCAAGCTGTAGCATCAACGGCCTCAATTTCGGGGGTAATATGACGACGGTTCCGCACAGCCAGTTGGAGATGCTGGAAGCCACACACCGAGGGTTACACAAGTTCCAACCGAGGCATCATGACGAAATTGAGATCGAAATCGGCGATCCCATCTATGTTCAGAAAGAGGCCGATGACTTGTGGTGTGAAGGTCGGTGATCATAAATAATTTACGTTAATTGGCCTTTAATTTTAGCGAAAATGATTCCGCCATCCTTTATACCTGGACAAATACATTTCTTACAAATCAATTACAAACTTTCCAACTTTACAATTTTTGATCCGAAATTAACTGTACAGAATTCTGTAGCAATTTCAATGTGGTACTAATTAACTCAAATTTGTTCTCAAAATCATTCTCACTAGTGTTTAATTTTTTTTTATTAGAGAAGGCCTGCTATTTAAATCAATCTAGAAAAAAAATCGCATTCTCGAGCTATTTTTATATCAATGAGTGACCATTTTGCCTTCATTATTATTCTAAATGTTACGATATTATTTGTATTTTAGGCGTCAATCTAAGGACTGGACAACAAGGAATCTTCCCATCAGCTTATGCCGTAGATATGGATTATAATGATTTTGATCCGGCAAATGCCAAAGTAAAGAGGGAACGGTATTTATTAGGGTAAGTTAACCCTCTTAAATTAGTTGATAACATCTAAGTTAAATCAAATTTTCAAATAAATGTTCAATACCAAAATTAACGAATGGGATTATCTAGTATTAGGAATAATTAACTAACAATTAACTCGATTTTATTTTTATTTTTTATAATTTTGGGGTTATAATCATAATATTTTCGTTTTAAAAATTAATAGTTTGTAAAAACATTTGGAGTACCTACAATGAATTAATGATATTCAAATAATAATGTAGCCTTGTTCTGACAGATATATGGGGTCAGTGGAAACCCTAGCACACAAAGGTACTGGGGTCGTTTGCCAAGCCGTTAAAAAGATAGTTGGAGAGAGCAATGAAGAGCCCACGTTGCAACCTTGCATCCTGGAAGTCTCGGATCAAGGCCTACGGATGGTTGATCGCTCCAAACCTAATGTACGTAAATTTTGTTATTTTCCCACAGAAAATACGGGTATCTTTAATCTTATAAATAAAAAATCAATTACTGTTCGTTAGTCTAGCCTAAAACTCGGGAACAAAAATGGACAACAAGAATAAAAGTCTCAGAATTAATTAACCCCTAATACTGTTACATAAGGTTTCATTGAACATGTAATAACAACTATTAACTTTTTAAACTTTATAGTGGATTATTTATCACTTTTCTGGAGAGCATGTTTAGAATCGCGTAACTAATTTGTTTAACATCACTCAACATAAACTTCTTACATTAATTAGTCATACACTGTACTGAGAGTTCACGTTGATGCTGAAGTGTTTACACTAAATTCCTAACTAAAATAAATATTTTCAATGTTAAACCAGATATAATTCAAATAACAAATTATAGGTAGTAAAGTAATTCATTACAACAAATATTGATCTTTAAAAATTTATATGAAGTTTGTAGGATTCCCAATTATTATGATATTTTAAAAATTGATTGAAATTGTTTTTTTACAAAAACTTTCATTACCAATCCACTGAAATGTCTTTATTTCGCGGCTTCCACATAATATTGGTACATCTGTATGCTCAATAGATATTAATGAAGTTATCCAGACTGATTTCGTGCATGGCGCCTGCATCATTATACATTTAACATTGGCATTTTAAGTCTGTAATTGAAGTAAGGGTACTTAAGTTGTCTACTTTTAGTGGCCTTTTAAAATCTAAAGTTACCCAATGTTTTTTCAAGGAACCTCATAATACATTTAACATACTAAGATATGCACTCACCAGAAACATATGAGCCAGCCTTGTAGTACAATTACAATTAAGTTTTACTTTATATTCAAATAAGATGTTCTGGACAGGTAACCAGATTTTTGTATCCAGAAATGTTATGCTTTAAATGAATTTGACGGTATACTTACCTATAATTTCAAAAAACACTTTAAACGCATATACATAAACTATTTACAAAAACCCGAACCACCAGATCTGCAGAGATCAATGTATTTTTCAGTGATTCGTTTAAATTTATTTATTCACATAAGACATGGTAATACAAGTACAAAAGATTTGCAATATTATAAAATTTAAGGTTAACATCTCAACTATGATGAGTATCATAACATATATTATTATATCATGTAAATGATTAGACATAAGTGCTAAGGCAAGTTCTAATTACAGGTGAATCGTAATGGGCCCTGCATCGATTACTTCTACTCGCTGAAGAACGTGTCGTTCTGCGCGTTCCACCCGCGCGACCACAGATACTTGGGATTCATCACAAAGCACCCGACGCTGCAGAGATTCGCCTGCCACGTCTTCAGAGGTCAAGAGTCAACGAGACCTGTTGCTGAAGCCGTCGGGTAAGATTCTTTTAACCCTTTGTTTACTTCGTAACGATAGCTGTATATATCAACTAAACTTAAACACATATAATTAACTCAAACATTTTATTATCATCATGTCTTACTAGATTCTACATTCAATTTATCTGAACCTGGTTTGGGCATAAAAATTTTAGAAGTATTATTAATTTAAACAAAATTCACTTTGAAAACGGGGTAGATGATTTAAAAGACAGTTCATTTTATGTTGTCAGTTAATTTTATTCATTTAATTGATATATGTACAGTCTCGGAATGAAAAGGTTCGTCAATTTTCAAATTGATTCGTTCAACGTATCGCGAGCACATATTACATTTTGAAACTATGTTACAGAATAGACTCGGGTTAGAGAAAATAATGTTTAACATTTCGTTAATAAAGTTCAAAATTATTCAGATTGTTTGACAATTTAACTTGTCAATAAGATTACTATGTTTTATAAACTAAGAGCTTGTCCAGAAAGGGCGAATACGCCGCGATTCTCTCGCGCGTATTACGCGCGACCGTTGCGTCCACAAGGTGCGTACCAACGCGCGTTTCCGTGTCAAAATGTTGGTGCTCCATTTCCATCTATACGTGCACTCGCTTTAGAGTTCGCGCGTTAGCTGGACGCAACAAGGCGTCCCTAGTATCTCGACAAGTGCGCAATACGCGCGAGTCGAGAGTCTAGCGTAGTGCACGCGATTTACGCGCTTATTTAGAATTCGCACGATGCTTGTGGACGCGATGTATTGATGTCTAGTACCTCGACGACGCGCGTATGAATACGCGCGATACGATTTGCGGCGTTTTCCCCCTGTCTGGACAATCACTAAAACCTTCTTGTTGGTTCAACCTGCCATTTCTTACGAATATACGGTATAGAAAAACAAGCAAAACCTTATTCGATAACAAACGTCATATTTATTTTAATGTTAACAGCACTGTTTCTTGCACTGACGTATGTTGGCATAATTGATTCTTGTCGTACTAGTGCAAGCGATAACCGCCTCTAAGGTGACGAACCTTTTCATTCCGCGACTGTACTAGCTACGAATTTATAACATGACACATCCTAGTTCAGTCGTTACAATTAAAAAATTCCATATTTTTGACCATACATAATTTAGTAAAACATTGTTTATTTTCAGGAGGGCGTTTCAGAGGTTTTACCAGAAGTTTATAGAAACCGCATACCCCATAGAAGATATCTACATAGAGTAACCGTTTACCAATATAGTTTAACTATACTTCAAGTAACTTAACTGTAACTTCACAGGAGACATTTTAATAAAAGCTTTAATCACAGGCAAAATTGCCATTTCTATAACAATAATATAAATAATCATTACAAATATTGCACGGTTAACTTTAGACCTAACTCAAATAGCGTAGGAAGCTTAAATAAATTCTATTAATATTACCGAATATTTTTTTGGATGTATTATAATTAGGAAGTAAAACTAATATAAAAATTGATAATCAAATCATTTAATCAATTGGTAGCTCTATTGCGAAACGCCTAATACTATTAGAATACTACGTTTTCATGAATCAATTTTAAAGATGATCGTTCGAAAAAATTTGCTATAAATTTGTGTTAACTTTAGGTCAGTTTGACCTTAAGCTTTAATCATTAGACTAATGAAGAAGCTTTAATGCTTTAAAATGTGAAAAAATGTACAGTATTTATCATAACATATTGTATTTTCCTATTGATGTAGTTTTAGGATCAAAATTATAAAATATTGGGCATTATTCTTGCAACGAACATTATAAATACAAAATATTGTTGACCTTTAAATATTTCAAGAAGCATTATTAATTTATAATACTTTCTTGTACATATTTCAAAATTGTTCTTAGAATATAGATTATAAAACCACCATATTACCTAAAAAGTGCTAATTAATTAAAGTTACAAATGAATCAATTTTCTTCCCTTTCGATCAATTTTCATTTTATCATAAAATTGTATGTTTGTGAAAAACTTGTATAAGTATTTACACAGTATTCAACTCAATATAAAAATAATTTACAAACAGAAAACTTCCAAATGGTGATAAAAATAGTTTTACTTAGTCGTATTTTAAAATCTTTTTCAGACTTATGTATTTCAGTCAAATATAACTTATATTGCATTATTACCTACTCGTAAAAATATAATTGTCATAGGCAATTTTATAAAATTATATAATAAAAAACTTCATAAGCTTGTAATGGTTATAATGCAATTCATTATGTTGCTAACTGATGGCACAATTATTTGATTCTGTATTCTAATAAAAATCACAGTGGGAGGTTTCTTATCAATATATTTTATCTACATAATTATGGTTATAATAAAACAATTTTAAGTCAATATTGAAAATATTAATCAATGTATCTTAATCTTAATGAAATAGATAAAATGTTTCTACCACCACTAACTACGAGTATAAAGTAATTGGTCTCACATAATTTAATAGTTAAAATGATAGACGATTCACAATAAACTTTGTACACTATTAACAATACGAGTATTACCTTTATTTAATAATGAAATAACTATTCGGATTGTTATTTTTACAAATTAGTTAGATATGTACTTAATAAATATAATTTAATTTTTTACAAAATTAACCAGTTGAATTGCAATTGTAGCCTAATTAATTTATGAAATAATTAATACCACAATTTCATTTCAAAATTAATCAAATAGAAAGGAAAATAATGTTGTAAATATAACTGATACTAAACACGGAAAATTCAGTCTTAAATTGTATAAAATCATTAACAAATGGCAGGTCTCATAACAATTTTGTTTTTTTTTTGTTTATATGTAAATAATATTGTTTGTAGTTAGTACTCATTTGTTAACATTGCTGATACAAGTGAGTAGAGTACATGAATCAATCTAGTTTAGGTAGCTCTTTGATATGTTATGCCTACAAAACCAGTTAATTTTTACTACAATTGTAAATAACTTATAAGCAAATCCAAACTGACCTTTAAATGTTAACAATGCATTCTACAGCCTTGTTTACATTTAAAGTTTAATTAAGAGAAAATTGGTTAAAACGGTTAACCCAATTTTACAAATTTTTGATTCAAAAATTTAGCGAACTAATTTTTATTTCTGTTACTAAACTACGTTTCATCACGGATGTAATAAAATAAGAATATAGATTGATGCTCCATAAAAATACATTCAATTGAAATTACTTCAAAACTAGTGATGAAATTGTTATTTTTCATTAAATGTATTATATTTTAGCATTAAAATCTGTATTACTTGGACTGACACCATTGTTTTATTTCTCTCTAATACTCGTAACAATCATGAATAAAAATTTCTTGTTTTAGGTTACTTTGAGTTAATAAGTAATAGAACCATATTTTCTAGGTCAGAGTTCGAGAAATTATCAAATACAATTATGAAATCGAATCATTGATTTGTTTAATAATGGAAGTGTTAAATTTTTCACGAAGTAACCATTCGTTTCGTTATGAAGTTTAGATCATACGTAGAGGTACCTCAACTCCTAATAAATTGGTGAAATATCATCGACTTGATTAGATTCCGACTAAAATCGCTGGTTTTCCTAAATAATCGGTAAATATTTGATATGTTTATGTGAAATAGTTTTCGAGTTATAATTATTAAATAGGGGGTCAAATACCAAACAAGCGGCACATGTAGTAAATGTGTTACGCACAATACTGACGCCTCCTTGGATACCTACTCAAATAATCTATTTTTTATTAAACTGCACTGAATATAATTATCCTTATCGGATTCGCCAATTAAAAATTTAATAAAATTACTAATTAAAAAGCATAATGTCACTCGTGTGATCGCCATTTTGGCAATCAAATCAAGATCTATTTTAATAAAAAAGAAATAATCACAGCATTTTCTAAATTTACGACATTGACAGTTGACGTTGACAGGTTAAAACAAAACAGTTTTGTTGAAGACGCCATCTGCTGAAAAATATAAAACTGATAGTGGTTCTCAAACCTAGATCAAACATGATTTATGATTCTGTTGGTTTCAGGTGCTTAAGTGGCAACACTATGATCTAAAGTTTGGAAACTGCAGCCGGATCTCTCATAAAGTAAACAGCTTGCAGCAGGACTGCACGTCCCTGAATTGATAACTTCGCATTACGTACTAACCTAAGAGCCCGTGATGGCCAGACCTTCCTTTAATTCACAAGCGTGAAAATTCTTTCATGTGTATGTCTAACATAGGTAAGAATAACCCCCAAATATGAAACCTGGATCGTGGTTCCTTTGGGAGATAACAGGTAAAAGGTTGTTATCTCCCAAAGCAACCGCGATCCAGGTTTCATGTTTGGGGGTTATTCTTACCTATGTTAGACATACACATGAAAGAATTTTCACGCTTGTGAATTAAAGGAAGGTCTGGCCATCACGGGCTCTTGGTCCATACGACATTTTAACGGAAGTTTTGAATTCAGAAGTCAAGTGTGTGATAATAATTATAAGTTTATACAAAATATGTATTAATGGAAATAGTGTTTAGTGTTTGAGTAGAATATGGAGTTCATTTGAATAATTATATCCAGTTCCTCAACCATAAATAAAGTAAGTATCATCAGCGTTTTGTTATTTTTTTCATACTACTTTTTGTTATTAAAAATAAAATAAAATATAGGTGGTACAAGTAAAATCTAATCAATTTATGAGATTAAACGAAAAACGTTAGCGAAAAATTTCTACACCATGATTATGTTAAAATAATTGTTTTTATCATCATTAAAGTATTGATTTAATTTATTTATAATATAATTATTTGGAGCGGTCACGGGTCGCTAACTAGTAGTAAATTAAATATTTAATAATAAGCGGATCATAAGCTCAATGTGTAGGCAATAGTTTTGTGTTGGCAAAGACAGCCGTAGCACCTCTACGAAACTCTACAAGAAAAGTAGTTCGTAGAGGAGCTACGGTGCATAAACTATTAATTATAATAGTTAACATAAGGTATGCAATTTTTATTTATTTATTACAATAATTTCAAATAGAATATTTACACAATTAGGCAATATCAGACCTAAATGTGTAAATATTTCCAGATAATATCATAAATTCATGATTTTGAAACGGGTCTTTTTAAAGTTAGAGTGTAGGTGAAAGCTGTATGTGTATAGTTAGGTAGGTACAGTCTGCGGACACAGTTTATGTGCGATGTAATGATCGATATTGACTTCTCAAACATAATTTAACTGACGTACAAACGAATCACAACCGTAGGGTGGTGGACTACATTTTTGGCTGACTGTACCTACCCGCGGCAAAGAGGGCAGAAACTTTAAGATTCATTTTACTCATAGCTTATGACAGTGTATAGAGTTTTGGAAGTAGGTTTTATGTACAGTCAGCCGTGTAAGGGTTCTCTGTCACGTCAAGTGCAGACACTTATTAGAATATAATATTATGTAGAATGTATGTTGCATAGATATATATTTTTATTTCACATTTATAACACCCAGACACCCGGAACAAATATTTGCAGATCATACAAATTGTTGTCCTGAGGCGGGAATTGAACCCTATTATTAACTGCTTATTTATACGTAGCAAGAAAAAGTTAGTTTCTGTTAATTGAAGCGGACTGTAACTGTGTTCTTACCTAAGCGCAAGTAAGCCTATGACTGGCAGATGATAGGAATGCTAGCTTCTATTTTGGACAACGAATTAGCATAGCCATCTAACGTTAGCATGCAGAATACTAATGCCGCCTGTATTCTGGGAACTTTCCTATCTGGTCACAAATTAAAAAAATATGTACTTACATATATTATAAATACTTTCTATGTTAAAACGAGTAGATTGAATTGTACTTGGCCACAGATGACTTTTATTTTGAAGGTCATGGATTCAAACCATGTCTAGCAGAGACCTCTGATTTTTTTGGACAGTTTTGAGAAATTGCCTCAAATTGCCGAAAGAGAGAGAACCAGCATGTTCTGAGAACTTTCATAAAGGACTGGACGTTCACCCACTCGCAGTGGTGAATAAGTAATCTCTCTCGTCAAGAGAATAATCCCTGTGTTCTAACAGTGGACACGTAAATTAGAGCTTATGAATCGTAGGACTTAGGACGAATGCGATGTTAAGGACATGGTACAACATAATCGGAACTATTCATGAGCGTTTAGTAAACATCAGCCGCCGCGCATCCATATATGGAGTCTCTTATTATTATAGTAATGATCTAATGAGACTTCAAGCGTGGACTTATGAAGTTAACTGAGCGTAACGTTATGTTTATCTAAACAAAGGTATTGCTTGCTTCTAATTATAATGAATAAAATTGCTACTATTATAATGAATTAAATTTAAGAACAATGCTATAAACTTCTAATAAAATCTTGTATCGTTCTTATCTTATCTTATCTTACCATGGCTTTTACCCATTTTCTATCTCTATTTGTTCAGGTCAACTAGGTAATATTTTGTCTTGTACTGATTCTACGTATCGTTTAAATCGCAAAGAAACATAAAATAGGATTGGATAGGCTTCTAAACGTAAATTGAATAAACCTTGATAAGATTGTGTTGAGTTAGAAGCGACGATAGTGAACGGAAGGCGTCGCGCCATTTACAATAGCTATTGAGAGCGGCTGTGTTAACGTGCGAAAATCTGTAATTGAATAGGGGTTGAGACGAGAAACTTGAGCTCTGGCGGCTATTATTAGACGTGTTGACCGACACTGCAATACATAATACATCGAATGGAACTTATATTTCAAATTCCGTTTTTATTTTCACTTTAATTGATTCCTTTAACTGAAAGAGAGAAAGAATAGATGGTTATGGTACGTGTAAGAAAGGAGTGGGTGTAGATTATGACGTCTGACAGAGGAAAACGGAAAAAAGAACATGTTGTGCCATCCCCACATAATGTGGAAAAAGGACAGGAAGATGACGACTGGATTCATCCAACTTTTTGGGACCAAAATCTGCAAATATTTGTCACGAGAGTTTGTATATCCCGAGTGTGTTATATTAAATTATATAAAGTAAATCAGAAATCACAAACACGAAACACAAGCTTCAGGCGTGGCTAGATGTTGCTGTGTGCATTGTCTAGGAATATTTATTTATTTATTTCACGATTTACACGGCAGGCACTTTGCTTATCCAGTCAACCCATCTTTTAATGTTGACTGGGAACCAGGTTACTGATTGAAACTGTCTTTCGACACACAACACAGATGGGTGACCGGAACCAAGTAGGTACGTCAATATCTGTTTTCCATTACTAGCTCAATTACTTTGCTCGTGTTTATTGGATTTTCCTAGATTCAAGAGGTTCCTTCAAATTGGATAAGTCTTGACGGTTATTTTGAGCTATACATTGTCTATCTGTTAAGACGAAAATAAAATGGTTACAAGAAATTTTACGAACGATAATATTCCGATACGATACGAAGCTTTTATATTACCTGTTTATGAAGTATGCCATAATGCTATGAAGTCATTCGAAACATAGTACAATTCAATTTAATTACTCTTAATTGACACCAAACTTTTTAAAAATAATTAAAATTAAAACAGTTAAATAAAACATGGGGTCCATGGGCGGCCTTAGTAAACATAGTCTGTCCAATTCACGAAACTTTGTGATGGTGCTAAACATCTTTTTACATTATAATTAGCATAAAACAAATTTTCATTTTACCAAGAAACTAAAAACATAATTCTGTTTCCAATATTTCTTGGAAAAATTTACTCGGGAAATAATAAATACACAAACACACCGTCTGAGAGGATTATTTTTCAATGCAAAAGCAAACTTAAAGCAAATATAAATTACAGCGCATTGAACATTTTCAAGTTTGAAATAAGTAGAGAAAAAACTTATGAGCAAACGAACAAACTGTGGATGATTTTTTTGTTATTTCTGTAGGCTATTTTACCTCTGTTGTAACTAGATTTCACGGCTATGTCGTAGTTATTTAGGATTTTAGAAAAAATGTTACAGTCAATTTGTAAAGACAAACGAATCTAGTTTTTTCACAAAACTTGTTTTAGAATTTTGTGAATATTGTCAATCTTCATTCGCTAACCTAATTATGATGTGATGAAAATAGTGTTTACCGGATCAATAATATTGAAACACGATTACCACCCTTAAGTGATTTTATTCACTAATCACGCTGGCGAAGTGCGGGTTTGTGAATGACATTGTTTACTTTTAAAGTTAAGAACGTTCTTCTTTTAAAACGTAATTATTTTATCCAAAAAGATATATTCAAAGGTGTTTGGCAAGTTGAACCCACGATCTACGGAATTAAAGTCGAGTGTGCTTCCACTTAGACAACGCTTAATTTTACATTATGCAAATACAACATAAAACTGTTGCTTGTTTTATGATAGTAGACCATTCGCCGGTCCCGACTAAATCCGTTTGCTAGTTCCTTTGACAGAACGGGGAGTTAACGGTATTGCATATCGATCTAATTCCCGATGTCATCAAATCCGATGCTATACGGATACGGATTAGTTTGCGTTTCCACAGGGAATATCAAATCAAACAGATATATCGTATCAAAAGGCATCATTTTGATTTAGATGAAGATATCTGTGGCGCAGCTGGTGAAGGTTTACCTGTGACACAGGAGGTTGCGGATTTGATTCCCGCCTCGAAGCAAAAATTACTACAATCTGCAGATATTAAATCGATCGATATAATATACATTCTATTAAGTGTTTCAGATTATTGCTGGACAATTCACACAGAGACTAAGCGACGACAGCGATTCCCCAACAATATTTATTATTGTTATTTATTAATGACACCAGAGCATTCTAAATGCTATATTGGGAAGCTGGATCAGTTAAATATCTTTTTACCATAACTTTCATAACATACTAGCTTAATACATTATATATGGCCTCTATTTATGTTCCCACTACTGGGACACAGAGACTTCTCTGTTGACGAGAGTGATTTAAAACGCTGGTCAAGTGCAAATTAAATAATTATTATTACTTTTTTATAACGAGTTTTGATGTTAACTTTTTAGAAGACCAAGTACAAAATATAACTATGTATTTAGACGAAGTAGTTTAATTATTCTAAATAGAAACGCAAAGCATCCCGGTCGCCTTTGATGTTGTTGTTTTAATTAACTGGACTGGACAATTAACTCCTTGTACATTCTGCCATAACTATTCTTGTTAAAGTCGGGCCATTTTAATAATTAGATCAGATTTTTTTACGTTATAAATGGATAATTAGTGAAAGCAAATCGTATAATCGAACGTGCCGTTTCATTACGATGCTGCCCTTCGTCTGTAACCTAAGAAAATCATACAAGACCTGCAAAATCTCTTCGATCCCTTCTGGGCAAAGTAAAAGGCAAAACGTGTCCTTTAGTTGTCAGATCGGATCAAGTCGTAACCTGGGATGTAAAAATACTATAAAATGCATAAACCTTTTCCCAGCATTCCAATAGTTTCTCCATCTGTTCACCTATATTATGTTTATTTTATTACATCTGCTTTGTGGCCTTATTCTCGTAAGACAGCCATCGCTTTTCGTATAGTGATACACTCCAAACAAAATTAGTTAAATCGTTCTGCAATACTTTAGCGCATTACTAGCATAAGGCGGTGAGAAAATACTTATACATTACCATTAAGCTCTAAAAAACACTCAAATGTCTGTCAATTGTAAGACACCTGCTGCATAACTTCCCTTTACACTTTCCTACTGTTGGGGCACGGGGGATTCTCCATTTTTTTGGATCGAGAAAAATTAGGACTTATTAATAAGTGCGGGTCAGTGAACCTCAAGCAGCTGACTCAAACGCAAATAGTTTGGAAGACGTAACCTGACTATTGTAATAATGGTGATTCTTGTTCTAGGACTGTTACCAACATCTGTAAGAGTTTATTCCATCATCATAAGTAAACTACCGGACCGGAATTCATGTTTTTTCACATCGCCTGAAGTCGTACACGCCACCATCCATCAAGTCAGCGCATCGTGAGAATTATATGCCATAACTAAAAATTTCCGATATTTCTAACATAAATGAATAATTTAAGCGGAATTAAGCTTACCATAAAACTATTTAGTCAACTTGTTTTATACAAACGTGAGAATGAACATATTTTAGAAGCCACATTATTTTACTAGCTCACAGAAGCTGCATTCAAGCTCGCCTAATCCTTCTTTTGTGGAGTGCAGAGTATTTGGTTTACATTTAGAACACTTTTCTTTGTCTGACTTTGAAATTATTTTATCTTTTTCAGTATATTAGTTTGACAGAAACATTATTAACAATGTAATTGTGCTATGTCAAATCAAGAATACTATCATAACAAAAATTTGCCTTACCTTTATTCGGATTCAAATGTATAATAAGTTCTAAAATTTGACGAATGTTTAAAAAGTGCAAAACCGTTAATTTATTTTACCAGTTCTACATTTATTTTTAGTGATAAAAGAATTGAAACGAATTTATTACAGATTATTTCATTTATTGGATCACAGAACAAAATTACATACAACGTATCTACTTGTTAAAGTGATTCCGTTTGAGCAACACCATTTAACCACAACAATACCATCAAATTGAAACCAAGACTACATCTACAATCTAAACTCTAAAGAAAATAATGTGGCACAAACTTTTGACAATACAAAAATATTGACGTGGAAACGAGGGCATTGTTTAAGTCAGTCTTACAAAATATAATTAATATGTAACACAATTACAATAATAGAATGTTCCTGTTATTTCACAATTATTATTAAGATAGGTACACATAAGAAAAGTTTCCGAACATGTTTAACTTCAAACTTTGATCAAATAGAAACTTTATAGTAATATTTATGGAACACTTAATATTCACTTGATTTTAAAAATTAACATAAATGTTAAGCAACAGTTAAAAACTTAGTTTGTTTTAATATAATTTCGAAATATCATCATTATTTTAGAAAAAGATTATAATAGTATTTCAAAATTTAAGATTAAAACTCTAAAAACCAAATAATAATACGTGATATTGATTTAATAATGATTTAATTTGTAATGCCCTCGTAGATTAACAAACCTTAACTAAATTTCAAATAAATTTAACAAATAGGAACCTGATGCCTAAAGACTCGACTTTTTAAGAAATGGATAAAATATAGAGTAACCTTTGTGTCTTCAGAATAACCAATCATAATGAATCATAAGATGCATTTAGTGCATTTCAGAATAAGTCAAGATATTTACACCAGGAACCCTTACAATAAACTACATAAGACGGAATAACAGTTTTCTAAAAAAGGGTAATAGATAAACTTTTATTAAATAAAACAATCTTACAGTTTTATCTAAGTTTTTTACTACAATTGTTTAATTACTCCTACTTTTAATAAAATGTGATTTAGAATTTTGTTTTGCGCATGAGATGATGCGCAACGCGAGTTTTCCTAATATTTTATGCAAAGTTTATTGAGCTTTTTATGAGCAAACGTACTCGTATACAAAGTCGTACGTTTCTCCGTCGAACACGCGTTGCTCACACCTTGTATAACTCTAACTAGGCTTAAAACTAGGTGCAATATAATGCAAATTTCACGTATTTTATTTAATTTATGTTATAGTATGTATTGTATTTTAATCTAACTTTTCTAACTTTAAAAAAAAATAAAACCTAATTTACTCAATACAACGGCTGCATAACAATTTGTAAAAAATATTATTACAATTTGTACATAAAATATACTAAACCAGAATTTATTTCGATGAGATCTAGGTGAAACTGTTTTATTGTAAAATAGTTTACAATTAAAACAGTTTTGTTGTAAAATAGCTTACAATAAAACAGCTAAAATAAAATAAAATTCAATTTATATGTCCTCAATTTTAAGGAGTCGAAATTATATGACTCAGTCTTTATAAAATTGTTTAACACACAAAACACCCAATTCACAGTACCTACAATTAACTTAAATTATTAAATACATTCTATCGTTTGTTAAATAAAATGGAAGCAATTTGTTTTTAATTTTAAAGTTAAAACACCATCCATTATTAACACATTTAAATTCTCGTCCAAAACATCCTTTATTTTCATCTTATAGATATGATTTATTGTAACAATTCCGTAATTTTCCTCTATTAACATTTTTGAACGTTGAGCAACAAAGTTATTATTAACGAGTAATAAGATTGAATGGATCAATGAGAATAAATCATATACATATTATATTCGTGTGAGACAAAAAATATAAAAAAAAACATTCTAGTACTAGTATACTAAAACTTTTTACATTACAATATCTAATACACGAAATAAAACATAATTCCAAACTATATCAATATTATTCATGATTTTATAACAATGAATGCAGTAAAATAATTACAACTTAGTCATATAAAATTCATTAAAGAGATCGAAGTAATAAATAGATTTGAAATAAGTATTTTAAAGAAAATCAGATCCTTCTCATCTCACTTACGTCTGGAAATACTAAAATAATAAAAGTTGCTTCTCCCAGTTTGATCTAAGATAATTAATTAAGCATGACATCTATTAATTTGAAACACTACATATTTTCTAACTAGAATAATTTTAAAATATGTATTGTATAATATTAAAAACATAAGTAATTATCATTGTGCTCTTAGTGGGTCGAACTATACCTCAATTCTGAACCTCCTATTCAGTCATTTATGAAAGAGATCCTTTAATATCCCTTAAACTGTACTTAAATTTTTATTTAGGTGTTATACTATTAACTTATACTTATTGTTATTTATTATAATTTCAGAATGAAAAACAGGAGTGGTCACAGTTGAGGTTCTAAGGTTCTATTCACGAGCTTTAAATTCACAGCGCAGTTTTAAAAGGTACTTTAAAATTGTACATACTAGATTTTTAACTTATCTTTTTATTGGGGTTAAGGGAGTTTTACAAGATGAATATATTTATGCATTGAAAAGTAAACCATGGATTACTATATGGTAAATTTAATTTAAAAGTATTAGTTATTCGGAGCATGGAAATAATATACAAATGTTCAAATAATATACTTACCATCATTTTTAGGTTATATTTCACTTATAGAATAATTTTAAGTAATATAGAGGTATTTTAATAATTAATTTATATAGAATATTTTAGTAGGTAGGTACTGATTCTACTGTTGATATAAGTATATTGCTGTTCGTTAACTCTTATTGATGAATCAGTCAAAATGTGTTTTCTAATAGCTGAATAAATTAATCGTAGTAAAGATTGTACGTACGAATAAGTATTTAATACGGCAGTTATCTGCTGGACATTTAAAATATTTTATTTACCCAATGTATTATTTTCTATACAGTTTTAATTAAGTTTTTTTCTGTTTTGTTACATTTGTGTGCTGTACTTTAAAAAAGTCTGCCAAATAAATTTAATTTGTCTTGTGCATTAAAGGTTCTCAAAAAAATTTGATTTAAGTGGCTAAGTTCTAGCTTAAACTACTTATTAAGATTATTCTAGATGTTCAATGATAACTAAGTATATTGAAAGTGTAAAGATGAAAAGCACCAGTAGTTATATAGCTATTTTTTTTTATTTGGGAACTTCAAATGTGGAATGATCTCCAAGCATACTGGATATTCATTAAAATAATTATAATAGACATTAAATGTAACATTAATGTGAGTAAAATATGAATTTGCAAACTTGTAATTACTATCGCTAATGATGTTTATCCATTTCGGTAGTAAATACTGTATTTTGGTAAATATTATTAGCAAATAAGCTTTAATTTATATACTATAAATATTATTTTCAGGCTATGTCTATATTGAAGGCTATCTTCGCATGGTTTACTAAGTTTATAAATACATTTTAATCTGATTTTAAAAACCTATTTTAAAACTTGCTTTTATAATTAATGCTTAATTTGGCATCGGGTTTACATTTAAAGCGTATAAAATGTTTTACATTGGATGACTTTGTTTTACAGGTCCAAATACTATGCTATGTTCGGAAGCTATTCTAATTTATTTAATGAATAATTTACTTTTGGGCGTGATTGATTATACACTTATAAATAATTCTATTATTTTACATACGTCGATATAATAATTTCTAATTTACGTGTGAATCTAATCCTAATTTAGAACATTTTTTGTACTGACTAATTTTATATAGTATTTATGTGTTACCGGTAGTGATGACATATTTAGTTTTGTGTACTAATGGACTTAATTTAATTATGTTTATTTACATTAAGTTATGTGATATAAGTCCTTTTTACTTTGTTTTAATGATATGAATTGATTATTGATTTTTTATAGGAATCGAATGTAGGTTAATTTATTGTTATAAAGGTGTACATATTACTTGAGTGTGTTTGTGATAGAATTTATTTTTCTGTCATCTATAATTTTACAAAAATGGACTACTTTAGTTCATTAAGTACACTAGATGTCTATTTAATATGTTTTATTGCTTTATGTTAACTTAATGAATAGTACTAGCTTTTTATATTATAATATCTATGTAAATAAAGCTTTTTCTTGTTGGTGTTTCATTTACGAAAATGTCAGGTACCTATTTGTATGTTATCAAAATGATTAAGCTGACACGTTGTGTTAGAAAAATTATAAACCTATTTTACGATTGATGCATATTGATTATAAAAAAGCACGTAAACATTACTTTCTATATTCAATTTGACTATATATTCAAACGCCTTTGTTGTAGGGACCTCTATAATTCCTTTACACCCGTACACAACAAGTCGTAAATATAGTATGATTAGAATTTTACATCCTGACCGCAGTGACAGCAAACCTTTAAAAATCTGAATATCCGTAGAATAAAAAATATCATAGGAAACATCCCGACTCCTGCTTATATTATTATACCTCAACTTGGTGACCCACCCGCGGCTTCGCCCGATTTATTCTCACGTTTTCTCTCCTTTTTACCCTTCCCGATTAAGGTGCTGAAAATAGTAAAATACGACTATTTTAAAAGCACCTAAATCGGTCCAACCATTCATGAGTTATAGAATAACAACGAAAAGTAGCATTAATTTTTTATTACAATAATTCCGAGAATTTTGTATAATATTTAGTTTACAACGAATATGCATCAACCTTAAATATTGTAAATGTAATTTTTGTAACACTCTGTATATTAGTAATCATTATCACTATTACAATATTATATACCTACTCAACTTTGAGATTACTAAAATGAAAAAAAAATAACTATAGAATGTCGATTTGTGCAACCTACGAAAATAATTAGATAATTTAATAATAGGTAGATTAGATAATTAGAACGCTAGACCTCAGAAAATTAGAACGGGTATTTTTTTTACAAAAATTAAAAAGGCATAGTTATTGAAAAAAGAAAATAACACATTCTGCCATAGAGTAACCAATTGGGACATGAAATCCCTTGATTGGAACTTAGTAAATCATAAAGTAAGCCTAAGATATAGGTATAGAGATACAACAGCCGTAAAATGCACGAGCAAAACGTTTGAAGCGCGTACGAAGTGCTGGATGGGACTATAATTATTATGTCAAACACTGTTTTAGCGCGGAATATTTAGTCCACATTCGTCCCGTACATTCGGCTCTAATTATTTATTTATTTTAAAAAAATATGCTTTCGTCCCACTTTTTATTTCTATCTACATTCGGCCCATATTTGTTACGTGCAGATAGACGAGATAATTAACACAAACTTTTAGTTTGCTTTTAAATCTTGCTGAAAGTTCTAAACGCTCGTCACCTCCGCGTTTAAAAGTCTCTGTGTGCTAGGGGCTTTATACAACGATGGGTAGTTTAAAATGAAATAATTAATTAAATTTATTCATTTAATAAGATAACCTTAAGAAGTAAAAGATACCTAGTTGGCAAGATTAAATTCTTGATGTTATGCCACATCTAAGTTAATAATAAAATAAATGTATTTATGCGCTTTTAGATGTGGTATTTAGAAATTGACTTTTTGATATATCTACTCCTAATAATATAAGGATTTCCCTATCTATCGACCTACGGACATAACTATTTTTAAAAAATAACTGTGTCATTGAAAAAATTATGTTACTCATAATTAAGAATAAGTTTCAGTACTTCGAATGACTAGAGAGGTGATTTTTTTTAAAATTTAACAGTATGTTTAAATGATTGGAAATAATTAAATATAGGTACATCGATTTGGAAGAAATGACTTTCAGTCTTACATAATGCAGTGTCATTTTAATTTCGAAAATGTTGCCAATTAATACGTTTATTACTTGAACTACAGTTATTTTACTTATTAATGTTTGGAACAATAGTTTATAAATAACCTCATAAGGGATAAATTAAAGAATATTGTATACGGAAAATTAGTTGTAATTTAAAAGCGGTAAGATATTATCATAGATGATATTATCATAGACATTATAATAAAGTAATATGCATGTGTCGATAAATTAACTCTAAATATAATATCTATATTCAATAACTTTAATAATATTTTTAATTATACCATGCTGGTAATAGATTTAATACTTGATGTCCTATCGACAATAAACTAAATTCTATTTTATCATTTTTATAGCATTAAATGTACGAAACTACCCGTTATTCAAAATATCACAATATAAACGAAGAAATGAACAAAAAAATGATGCTATTATTAGATGTGTGGCCGTAGAAGATTATACGTGGTGGTGTGATTTTAAAAGGCATGGTATTTATATAAGTAAATTATTATATCCTTTTACGGCCAACAACTACCGAAATATTAAAAAAACATTGAATCCTAAACAACAATCACGCTTACAGATCAAATGGCTCCTTGTAGAAATACAATTAAAACCACCTAAACCTAAGTCTGTGTGACTTGAGCCTTAATCAAAAATAACAATATAAGAATCAATCTATAAACTTTTCTGCTATTCTTACCCATATAAGATATCTCTTGTTTAATGACTGCGACTTTTATTTTACGTCTATACCTTATTCATTATAATCGTGCATCAGCTAATTAATTGGTGAATCGGTACTGTAACTTTAACGCTTGAGATCCATCAAGATCTAAAATCTATTTCCAATGAGTAAATATAAGGACTAGAATCTATTGATAATGAGTATATTATAAGACGATTGTTGTTGTGAGGAAAGCTCTACTTTAACGTGTTTTATGTGGATGCCTAGTTTTCTTCGCCGAGTAGTACAAGATCGTCAGCCACAACATCCGATACATGGAGATATATCACCCAGTAGGTCAGGTTGAAGCACACGAAACACACCGGGAACACAATCCTGGAGTACTTGTCGATATCCGAAGGTGACATTCCCAGCAGCTTGTTCAGTCCCTGTGAATTAAAACAACTATTTAAAATAAATACACAACGCATAAATAAAGACCGTTTTTCCGTAGTGTGCATGTTATTTTTCAAGTGATTTTCGCGAGGCGGATTTAGATAAAAAAATATATTTAAACTTGATAAAAGATAGTTCCTAGAAACAACACATTATTATGTGGGGCATTTACGATTCCGCGCGAAAAAGCGCGTGCTTCAAGACCTAATTATAGAGATAATATAATTTCATAAGTTAAGTATAATTTCCTGTCAAAAATGGTAGTTATCATTTTAATATGATACATTCCTTCATAATAAAAGTACGTATTATAATACAATTTAAAAAAATCACAGTTTTAAAAATGCTATTCTTGATAAAAAAAACAAATGTGATTAATATAAGTGTTATGTGTAATCTATCTAAACACCATAAAATAGCGCTAAAATATTTATAGGATTCGTGAATCTATAACCCATCTAAATGTACGAGTATAATGTCAAACTGTTAATGGGATCACGTAGATAGAAACCTTCTTTTGTTTTTACTAGTGACAAAACCAGCTATAAATAGAACCATTTACGAAGTTAAACTTTGTAAACTGAATTATTTGGAGCATCCAATTGAGCGATTTCATCAGGTTAAAGTTTAGCTTGGTACAATTCGCTTTAGAACACTTTGCGCAACTAAAACTTATCTCTTAGAGGGAGTAATATAGGTAGGTACCTAGATACTCAAGCTATATATTTAATACTTGCAAATGTATTTTCTAGGTATGAAAATGCATTTTACTAGCAAAATTACAAAAATGTCATCATTAGGAGATGGATTCAATAATCCAATGCAAACTAAGATCCTCAAAAAATAGTAATTCTATCTGATCAGTCAATCAAGGAAGTTATTTTCGTCAAAGTTCTGCTCTAAGAGCTCATAAGGACGTTCATTCATTCAAGAAGCAGTAGGTAAATGAGTTGCGCCCATTCAGAGATGCGGTCTCGATGTCTACATCGTCAATCATTCGCACTTAATCTGCAGAGCCTCATTAATATGCGTGCCGAGTGATCACAGCGCGGGGCAGATATACTAAAAATGTAAATGCTTCTATTGATAAGCCCCTATTGATTTTCCATTCAAATCAATCAATAATTTCAAATGAGTAAACAAAATTATAGCAGAAAGTTGTGATTTAAGCGTGGGAATTGGCTTTGGCAGTTATGGGATGGTTTCATTAAAATGTTTCTTGCGATGGCGGGCAGCGTCTACGGGAAGCACCGCAGTACTGGCACCGAGCCACGAGCCCCACTGCCTGTGTGCGCAAGTACGTAGAGGCCACACTTCTGCTCAATAACTAAATGAAGGTAAAATGATAGAAAACACGCGTTGGTACGAGATGCACTTAAAGCGATGGAATTAATGTGCGATTGTAGGGGAAGAGTTGTTTTCGTATTTTCCCTTAGGTATATTAAGAAGTTATCGAATTTGTGTGTTATATGAACATGGTTAAGGTGCGATTCAGGTAACTTTAATCGGTTATTATGTACACTCGTTTTTTTGTATCTGTATAATTAATATTGAAGTGATATTGGAGAGACCTAATTATTTATTTATGATGATCATCAATTAAGTTATCAACCAAAGATACACCAGCCGCAGTACTTCCTTAGTAAAAAATACATTAAAAATAAATGGTAATTCAGTAATTCGATACTTAGGTATAGTAAAACCATTTCTAAAATGAACGCCCCTCCACCGAATTCTGATTTTTTTTTTCTGTGTATTCTGTTTTTCTGTATTTCCTCTCACACGTTGAAATCATCACGGTTTTGTGGAGGGGAGTTCATTTTTAGAATGGTTTTACTATACACAAATTATGCTGAAGCGTTTAACTGTCAAATAGTCGCAATGCATCACGCTTAATCAGCATAAATTAATGGAGCCTCAAATCAGCATTCATGCATTTAACGCAATTTAGGTACATATGTACCGTACATATGTACCTAAGAGGTTGCGGGTTCGATTCCCGCCTCGGAACAACAATTTGTATGATCTGCAAATATTTGTTCCGGGTGTAGGGTGTTTTTATATTAAGTATATCAGAAATCTAGCACCCGTAACACAAGCTTCGAGCTTACCACGGGGCTAGATGTCGCTGTGTAAAATTTTCCAGTAATATTTATTTTATTTATTTATTTATATGTAATTGTTACGATTTTCGAAATTTAATTAATAAAGTTTAATGTGATCTCATATTCATTAGATTCTTATATATTTAAAAGCCTATTCGAACTGCCTGTCTATTCTATATCAAACCTAAAAATATCATACGTCTATAAATAATTTACGTATTTGAACAGCCTTCATTATATCGATGGTGTTGACGTTTAGTGCTAGGAATATCTACTTAACAATGCACAATCAATACGTCTAAGTAATATTGTCATTGGACTACAATATCTCGACATTTATCATTATGTTTTTCAGTCGAACGGCCACATACTGCACAAAGGCCTTCTTAAAACTGCTTGAGCCTACTCGAAAAATTTCTAGTTATTACGGTCGGAAGTGGAAAGCTGGTCTTGCTGGTTTTTAATACTAGAGAGAGCAGCTGCTTCATTCTGTGTAACGGTACCGAGGGATGACAACAAGGGTCACCAACAGCAAACCGGATTTGCTCGTTAAAGTGGCAATTGCAATAACGGGCTTAACAGACGGTCAATGGAACTGAAAAGTTCTGGAATAGAGACCACAGATCGGTAAACAGCAGCGTCGGCCGTCCATCTACTAGGCGAACAGATGATTTGGTGGTCAGCTGGTTCACTGAGGATGCAAGTTGCATCCTAGAGACAACTGGAAATTGTTAAGAGAGGCTGATACAATGAAACGTACCTTGGGTAAAGCTGGCGCGGGCGGTTCCTCTTCGTTCTTGGGCGGCGGTGGCGGCAGCGGCAGAGGAGTGGGCGCGGCGATGGTACCGCGGGAGCCGCTGAAGTTACTGTCCATGGTGCCGTGGCGAGGAACCTTGGGCCGATAGTGGTCCTGGATGACAACAAGAAAACATGAGAGCCTGTCTCAGAATATAACCTCACAGTAACCAAATGTTCCGTGAAAGCCTAGTTTGAAATAATAAATTATATTGATTTGTATCCTAGTTCAGTTCATCTTTACTTTTGGACCAAGAGCCTGTGATGGCCAGACCTTCCTTTAATTCACAAGCGTGAAAATTCTTTCATGTGTATGTCTAACATAGGTAAGAATAACCCCCAAACATGAAACCTGGATCGCGGTTCCTTTGGGAGATAACAACCTTTTACCTGTTATCTCCCAAAGGAACCACGATCCAGGTTTCATGTTTGGGGGTTATTCTTACCTATGTTAGACATACACATGAAAGAATTTTCACGCTTCAGAATTAAAGGAAGGTCTGGCCAGACCGGGCTCTTAGTATAGACTAATAACCTGTGATGGCCAGACCTTCCTTTAATTCTGAAGCGTGAAAATTATTTTATGTGTATGTCTAACATAGGTAAGAATAACCCCCAAACATGAAACCTGGATCGTGGTTCCTTTGGGAGATAACAGGTAAAAGGTTGTTATCTCCCAAAGGAACCGCGATCCAGGTTTCATGTTTGGGGGTTATTCTTACCTATGTTAGACATACACATGAAAGAATTTTCACGCTTGTGAATTAAAGGAAGGTCTGGCCATCACGGGCTCTTAGGTTATTTTCGACGAACCATTAAAATTCACACTGTACACTATTTTAAAAATTTAATGAATGTTAAACTATTTTCAAATTGGGATTTAATTGAAATACCTGAAATAGTTATAGATTTTACGCTATGTTGGATATTTAAAATTGAAAAAACGGCAGCCATACTTTAATTTTTTCCAAATCTATTGAATTTTAATGCAATAACAAGGCAACAACATTCCATTACATGCTTAGTCGAAAATAGTTAAAATTTTCTATAATATAGATCAGTTATAATAATACAAACTATTAAAGCGCAGTATGCATTTGATTAAAGTTCAAACAATACAAATTCTTTAGCAGTAAAAAGTGTTTCTATTTCTAACAGTGTATATTAAAAAAGCTTTTGTAAACGGAAATAGTTGCAACGGAAGAATTCTGCGCTTGAGTTACGATAGTTGTACAATCTAATAGACGGCCGAGATAAACTTCATTGTTTTCTTTTCTGTTTGATGAATACAGTCTAATATTAAATCACTATAAGATTCTCAGTCATCTAATGACCGTCAACAAAACAAATGGGCTCGTTAAAGCCTCAAGCAGACCGGATGCGTATACGTACACGTAAGCGTAGACGTGCACGTACCACTGAGTCGTAATGTATGGGAATGTATGAGACAGGACACACTGCACGCGTTACGCAAGCAGTGTGTCCTGTCTCATACATTCCCATACATTACAACACAGTGGTACGCGCACGTCACGTTACGCAAGATGCTCGAGGCTTAAATAGTCGTAGTTACCGAGTTATTGTGTCCACGCAGAGAGCGGTTCAAGGTGCTTGTCCTCGGAGGAGGTATGGGTTCGGAAGGTCCAGCGATGTCCACGGGCAGCGGCGGCAGGGGCACTTGGACCGACACGGGCGCTTGCTGGGCCTTCTTCTCCTTCATCTTAGCAGCATATCTAAGCTTCCTCAAAGCAATCCTTTTAGACATGTAGCCAACGGTAGCGTATTCTACAAAAAAACTCAATTTATTAACACCAAGTTGGACGTCATTTTTAAGATATCAAATTACAGAAGCGATCATATTTTAGATAGTATGTTAGATAAGCCTCACCCAAAAGACTAGCGAAGACCATCACGAAGCAAGTCCCCAAGTAAACATCAATTGACTTCACATAGGAAATCTTAGGAAGCGCGGCGTTTGTGGAGGACATTAGAGTCGTCATAGTCAGCACAGTGGTTACGCCCAGAGACACGCGGGCGGGAGTCGCATTCCGATTTAACCAGAAGGAAACCCAAGATATTATTACAATCAGTCCAGAGGGAATGTAAATTTGAATCAAATAATATCCCATCGAACGCACGAACTGAATCTCACAAGCCAGACGTGAGTAATTTCCTGCAACGAAAAGTTTTGTAACAATCACTGTAAATCAAAAAAATGTAAATCTAAATTCATTGCTGCAATATATTGAAGGAAATTTTATGAATTTAAAATCGAGTGAACTAAGTGAAGTGAACACGTTGCCTTTTATATTACATTTGCTTTTTTGTCTAGAAATTTACAATCAAGTTGGCATGTTATGAGCATAGCATTATACGCATGCGGGGCAATGATTGATGGTACAATCCTTTTGCATGTTTCGTTGGGGCAAATGAACAGCTTCGGTAGTCGGTACCTGTCGTCAGGGAGATCTCCATGGCTCGCTGGCGATGGCCCAGTACTTTGAATTGCGGCAACGATACTTCGCTCGAAACGCCCACAGAGTTGGGCCCCTCGTTCCACTTGTATCGGATGTCCCGCATCGTGTAGCCGACTGTGGGTGTCATGCAGATAATATGGAACGATCAAATAAGCACCCAGCCCACTGGGATTTCATAAACATAAGTCAAGGCAATGATGGGCTCATTGATTCTACGAATAAATCCAGCGACTGCCAGATATCAGTAAAATCGTCTGGTTCGTAAAGTTTTAATTTATGTTTCGTAAAAAACAAAGCGATTCCAAACAGTGTTCTATATTAACATTGATGTCGTCGTGCATTTTGCTCGTGGAAATAAAGAAATAAACAGAAGTATTATATATTGGAATTTTAAATATTAAGAAGCCGGATGATAGTTTGAGATTAAGAGGAAATTGAGCTACAAAGTCACTTACAGCTTTCGATCTCAATGTAACACAATTGACGGTCCATAGGGAAGTATTGAAGATCCATTGGGCAAGCAGCGGTTATAGTTAATCTGGAAATGATAATATCAATGTAAAAATAATAAAGAAGGAAAAAAGCTCAAAGATCTAATAACTCCTTAAGCTCACAAAGGCGTCCTAGACACGCCACTAACTGAATGAAGACTTAAAGAACGAAATGTTGTGAAATTGCACCTTATGCTTCTGGTAATAGATCCAGTGTGGTGAATTCGGATGAATTCATTACTGGTTGTAGCAATGTGGAAGTAAGACTGCTTTTCATTCACAAAGAACGTGTCTGGCACCCAAATGTTCCTGATGAATTCAGAGCCGACAGAGAGAGTCTCCACGCCTGGACGCTTCTTGAACGCAAGACGCGGATCTGTCCAAAATTGTCTGAAGTAGAAATCCAGCGTGAAATCCTGAAACAGTCCTATTGTTGCACAACACTATCTCTTTGATCAAATAATATCGCTACATTGTTTCAAGCGCATCATAATGCAAGCTCATGTACAAATTAGGTAGCATTATGATTTATCTACCGTGAAACAAGCTAACAGACAAAGAAAATGCATAACACTGTTTATAACCGACATATTCAATTGAGTCTGCTTTTAACTTGAAATTGTTTTCATAACAAGCGGTTGTTTGTGAGTTTAATACTATTCACGTTTAGATAAAGGTACTGTATTTTTTACAGTAAATTGAGTACACAATGCATAAACCTATTATAATGATTATTTTATTTACATTGTTAATATGGAAACCATGTTAAATAGGGAAAATCTAATTAATTTATATGTAAGGTTACTATCATTTATATCTATTAAATTGTATAGATTACTTGGTCAAGACAATTTAAATGGTAACAGTCATTTATATCTATTAAATCGTAAAGATTACTTGGTCAAGACAATTTAAATGGAAACAAGGTTACATTAAATGACACTTCAGTTTTTTAAGCACTGTGTTGAGAAACGTAAAGAACAACCATGACTTATAAGTTTGTTATATTTTCTTTAAGGTATTGGAACGTATTCCATGCCCATGCATTTTTATGCTTATTCCTTGAATCGTACGGAAATAGATATAACAAACGTGTGCCGGTATTTGGATACGATTTTGGCAACAGCTGAAAGCTAACAGCTGAAGGTTGGCTTATGCTCTGCATGTGTAAATGAAAGATCCAAAAGATTTACCATTTTCACTTCCGAGAGAGAACTAATGGATAGCACGTACATAGTGACACCTACATCCACTGGAGGGCCTGAAACAAAACACTTTACTCCAATGCATTTTCCTACAAATGTACACAGTACCTACCATTCTAAAGATTGAATCTTGCGATGTGCATTAGTGTTTACTCAACAAAATGCCGTCGAAGTGGATAAGTGTCCCAAACGAGGTTACGACAATTTGTTCAGTACTAGAAAATGAATTTTGCATTATGCAACCATGCATCATCATCATCTCAGCCAATAGACGTCCACTGCTGGACATAGGCCTCCACCAGCACGAGCTGATTTTTTGTTGTATACTTAATTAATATTTATAAAATCTAACTGACAAAATCCTACAAATTTCGTGGTACGTTATCCCGGTCCTACATCCTTGATGTATTTATTTAATCCTTGATATCTTTGTTAACTCCCACAATCGAGAGTTGGGTATAGGATATTTTTGGGGGTCTCATCAAAACAAATCTACTCACGAAAAATTAGCTTGATAGTAATCAAGTGCTAACCATGTTCCATGGATCCTGGACTGCGTTATGGTTATCCTAGATATGCGTTACAATAAACTCACAATAGCTAATAAACATTATACACTTTATATGAAAATGGAATGAAACAAATAATTAATATTTTCACATGTAAGTTTCGCTACAACGTCCAGGTGAAAACTCAATCCGACTGTTCCACTAATGAACGTTTGTGTCTAGAATGTTCAACCATCATTTGAAATTGTTCGCTTTTCAAGAAAATACATTTTGGCTCAACTCGGAAATTCAAATGTTCTGAAATATTACTTGATATGACCATTAAAATAAACGAACTGATATTTGTTTGCAAGTTACTTTCTATCGTTTTTATTTATTAGCAGTGCCTGTGGTTTCGCCTACTTTCTATAGTTTTATCACCTCCTAAAACTTCCCTGCTTTTTGCTTTATTTGCCTTTTGTTTTATTTTAAAACAAAAAGCACCTAAAGCGGCCCAGTCCTACTTGAGTTATTATAACAAAAAATACAACGAAAATTGACATTTATATTCATATATGTTACACAGACATAATAGTTTAAGATTCGGTTTATAGTTATGGATGAACATACATACAGAAAAATAAATTAGTATCATAATATATTGAGCCTATAAACATAATACTGAAAATAAACTAAATTACTCGATGACCGACCCTTACAGATTTTTAATAAGTATAGATGAATTGATAATTAATTAATTGACTTTTTTTTTATTTCGCCAAGCAATATCTAGATATTGCTATGAAAATTGTGCCAGGTTTAGTAGTTTGACGACCATGACGCAATAGGTTGTGATTCCGTTCCCGCATTGGGACAAGTTTTGTCTTCTAGGTGTTTTATATTTTATTATGTATATAATTGTATTCATTATATCAGATATCTTGTACCCGTAATGCAATCTTTGAGCTTACTACGGAGCTAAATGTGGGTGTATAAATTGAAGGACGATTTCGCTATAAAAAAATTATTTACCCATTTTATATTTTAAAGTGAACTTACAGTTCATTGTTCTAGAAACTATTATCTGCATCTATTCTAAGACTGTATTAGACGGATTCAATAGCTGAAGGTTCTATAAGTATGTAAGTGGATTTGACACAGACATAAAGGAAATGCTCAGGCAACGTGCTTCTATTATTAGAAACAGCATGAGATAAATAAAACATACTGACTGCAATCTTATACGTCGCAGACACGTCCTACAATACAAAGAGCTAAAAGGTAAGAAGTTTGATGGAAAAAATATAGTTATGGTCCAAAAAGTAAGATTTCATTCAGGGAACAGTCGTAAACCTATAGAATACGAAATGGGAAATCCTATGTTTTGGGAAACTGATGATTAATAAGAGTAGTTAGGGTGGCGTAAGTCACAGATTGGCCAATCAGACCGCAAAAATTCTGCAAATATGCTCTTATGCATCAAAGCGACCATATTCGAAAAAAATAATCGAATATACTCATTTCAATCAGCTGATTCAATTTACTTGTTTTGCGATGGACATAGTTCTAATCTTTTGTATGTTATGACCTAAATTCATTAGTTTCCATAATTCTAGATTGATTAGTTAACCGCATACCTCCATAGTTTGGTCGAACTCGCTTGTCGTAGCTGACGCTCAAAGAATCCAGGATGGCGGAGATGTTGACATCTCCGAACATTCCACCGCGTACACCTCTGAAAAAAAGAAATCATTAAACAATTTTTTAGTTATAAAATCGTAGATTAAAATATGTTCCAATAAAAATATTCTCTACAATTACGAATAACTCCCACTTTTTGATTTTTTTTTGTGGAAGACCTTGTCGAGTTTTATAATGTCATCCAATTATTTGACCAAATTCCGTTAGCCAGTAATGTTCGCCACAATATATAAGACGAAGAAGAATAATTAAACAAAAAATTAACTTGCAAAAATCATTTGTCACGTTTATAGAAAGATTACTTGGAATTTGTTTGTGATGTTTTAGATATTATCCATCAATGGAAATTCAATAGTACTAATAATATGTGTTCTCTCCCTTTATTTTAGTACCTATCTCTACATTACCTAGCTTATAAAGCTCTGACGTGGACACTTTTAAACAAGTCAAATCACACTAGGACGCTGGCTAAATTGTTTTAACCAAAAACAGCAAGGCATAAACTAAGAAGAAGAAGAAAGGTTACTCGTATTTTGCCATAGTAAGCTGAACGTCCAAGTTGTATGCTATCTAGCTAGAAAGTTGCCGTAATCCCTAGACTTTCTTCAAGCATGAACTGTTCCGCCTTTGTGAAAAGGTTTATAGATTTAGAACTCACGTTACATTCTTTCACGTTTTAGTAAGTCTACAAACTTTGATAGTTTCTATGGATAGAATGTGGATTCTATCTGATCATTTAAAAATACAGTAAGTATCATTTTTAAGAGCCCGGCACTTGTGATCATTTTTTATATAATACATGTTTCCCATATATATACGGAGTGTCGACAACGTGTCGAGTCTATGAGCTGATATTTTATGCACATATCCTTTTATGAATATATTTGATAATAACTTCATGTTTTTATTCAGTCGCGTTATAAAAACAGTTGAAAAACATTGCCAAGAGCCATAAATTATTATTCCACAGTTAGTAATAAAGTTGCCCAAATTGTTCAAGAAATGAAATACATAAGTATCAAAAATAACGAAACTAAATTGAAAAATCGTTGTTTGCTGATCGCGGTCGGATATGATACATTTACATTTTCACTTTAGCACGACATGCCCAAATTTACAAGTCTACGAAGTTAGATAAAATAATTTGGCCTAGTTTATGCAAGATAAAATATCAAGTGAAATGAAGGTAGCTGCTAGTGTCATTAACCGAGTTCGCATACAGGTCATTCGTTAGCGCTCAGCTGCACTCGCTTACTAGAGTAGGCACCTTACAGAACATTTTACGACTAAATTTACTTAGAAAATGATATAGGAAAAATTACAAGATCACAACATTTTCTAATTATTTAGAAAACTTAAGTGAGAGTCAATCACTATAAAAAAATTTAAGTATACGACTAAACTCACATTCAATGTTAATAATTATAACATCACATAAAATATAAAAATACAGACATGTAGATAAAATACAATTATTATTGTAACATAGAAAAATTAAACAAATCATTAGTACCTATCATATAGTGCCAGTCCAGTATGCATTTTTCTTATTTTATTTATTTATCATGGAGCACTTGCTATCTTCGCTAAATTGGCTCGGCGACAATTCGTATAGTTTATTAGGCCACAATGTAACCCAACTGTCGCTTTAAATTTTTATAAATGTTGTTGCGACAATTGGGACTGTTATTAACGTAGTAGGAATATTGATGTATCCAGTAACTATAGAAGGTGTTTTGTCAGACTTAGAAAAGGTGTATTGGATATTTACCGCGGAAATATTAATTTTAAGTCAAGTATCCCTAATTAGAGTACGTTAATTTATCCGTTTCGCCGTGACAAGTTCGTTAAAAACGAACAAATAAACAACAACACACATACACTTTCCCATTTATAATAATAATATCCATTGTTATTATCACCCTGAATAATCCCACTAGAGCTTATATTTTTATACGCACGAGTTTGAGTTCCTTTGATAAACAAAATACCTGGGAGGCCAATTATTTTCCCAACTCTCCTACGCTATGTAGTTTCTAAACATTCGTTGCTTTTATTTGAAAGCTAGCAATCTGTCCGCGACTTCCAAAGTTATAATGCATTTTGCTGCGGGATTTATATTTCCCAGGCGTAGTTTAGAATTATGTGTTAATCTATTTTGTATGACCTAATTATTGTAGAGTTTATTAAAAATAATTGAATAGCGATTATTAGTAATTACGTGAAAATAGTAACAATCGTCCAGATTCTATCCAAACAAACCATTGCGTTAATTCGTGGGTTAATAATATCTGCGTTTCGATAAATTATCATGGTCTACGAATAGAGCAAAAAAGCTCTCGTAAATAGGGTGACTTAGCAACTACAACAATTTCAACTGTTCAATCAAGTCATACAAATTAACGTTTCAGAGTAAATACACCGGCTTTATATAACAACACTGCTATATCACATACAAATAGGAAAATCGAATAAATTATCCACAACAACGTATAAATTATATACGTTAAACAGCTCACCATCCTGTAGAAACATTATTTGATGATCTTTTAATAAAAATAATAAGATACCTTGTGAAAGCGACTGAATTCAAAGCAAAAGTGGAGATATTTGAGAGAAGAGCCTTATGCTTCGTCAAGTCTTTAAGAAAGGGTCGCAGACGCGATCAAGTACTGAAGGGCCCTCACTTTACAACGATTAGCTCTCAGACCCAAGATCAAGCTTTAATCTCGAAGAATAATATTAAAATCAAGAATGATGCCCATTTCACCGGGTATTGAGCAACGTGACTCTTAGAAAAATGTTTTATTTATCCTTATATTGATTTAAAGACTACTTTCTATCCTATAATATAATCAGTTGAAATCAGTACCTCCAGAATGAAACATGGGTAAAAAGTAGCCTAATACTGCCTAAAGTCAAACAGAAAACATTAAAACAAAAAATACTTATGGAACTCCTCTAAAACAAATTATATTTTATAAATTCATAGCCATGATACGTACATCGAATATATAATATATATGAATGAAAGTAGTATATTTCGTAATTAAACTGAAATGTATTTAGAAAATGGCAGATTAAAATTTTTAAGGCTATCAAACTGACCGATGCGGATTAAACTAGCACGGGTAGTATTTTTTTCTGTGTCACGGGTAGTATCTTAGTATTTTAAATAAATCCGTGTTCTTTTCTGAGCTAATAAATTTCTTTAAACTGAATAATAAAACTGAGTTATGTATTAACTGAGCATTGTAAGATAAAATAACATCTTTCTACATTATAAATGACTCGTTCATAAATAAGCTTTCTATATAATGTGTTTTTAAGTAAAATCATTATGTATTGCTACTAAATATTTCATAAAGAAAGTCAACCGAATTCTTTATAACGTTTCCGGGGCCATAGTTGGTTTTGATATTATTGGCTTTGCGCCAGTTGTAATGTTTCCTATCTCCATACCAAGCAACTCCTATTGTACTTTAGCGTGAAGAATTCACTTACAGAAAGATAGATAATCATAATTGTGGCTCGTTTGTACCTGTACAAAATCATTGGTTGGAGGAAAACTATTTCGAAAAGATCAAAATCTTTTATGGCCTTACAAATTGATCAATGATAAAATTGAAATAAAACATCAAAATTACTGTCCCGTGTTATAATAGATTTTCGAGCGGAAGTATCTATTTTTCCCGCCGTAAAAAAATGATTTGTTGACCTATTCATGACTTACCCAATATGCACACAATATATTATAAAAATTGGTCAAGCCGTTTCGAAGGAGTCTAATTGAGTCTATGTGGTATGATATTTCATGTATAAAAAGCATACACAATGCACATAATACATTTATCAATGTCTCGAGGAATCTGTAGATGTATGTAGATACGATCTGATGACTTCCTCGCGTAGTTGAGAATTCGACATGTGAAAATCGAAATCTAGCTAGTGATCCAGCCAAATCTATATTCTCGTGAAATCTGTACGTAATATCAAGAGTTGTCGAGAACTGAATGCATAACAAAATAAAATATTTAACTATTTCACTCGTATTGTGCTTTGAAACTCGTATACTAATAGGCATGGTGATAAGTTAAGCTACTAATATATGGTAAAGATGTGTGAGCTAAAGTTTGTAATAACAATACAATAAATAAATAAACCGCTGGGATGATAAGTATTTAATTAAAAGTATATTTATTTATATTAGTAGGTATATAAGTATTAGTACACCCTCTTATTTAAATATCTCTCTTTTCCATCTTGGAAGTGATCGCTCTCTAGCGACAAGGCCACCCATTGTACTTTTTTATATTATAATCATGTGTGTTTTGTTTTTGGAGTACAATAAAGTGTTTTTGTATTTGTATAGGGGTCAGCCCTAAAAGTTTTGTGCCAATTATAGAGGACAAATTATTAACATACATAATGTATATGGCCAGCAATATGTATTATTATTATTTTATTCAATATCATAACGTGTTCCGATTTCAACGAAAGAAAAAAACAAACTCTTTTTTAAAGTATAAATCTCTTGATGTTACTTTATAACTTTGGAACCTACTCAGGTATTCAGTTTAAAGGCAAGAGACTGTAAAGAGTCTTGAGTCGGCATACTTTACCTGCAAAATACAAAATTTATTTTAAACCTAATACACCGCAGCTTTGGAAACTCTGTAATTTTGTTTTCTTTTAATGTTTAAGACTTAAGTATATTTTACCGTTAAGTCCCGATACTCTTTGTTTTATATTGCACATTAATATTGAGTGGTTTAAACGATACTTAATACAGAATTAACTAAATTTAACTAGATTAAACTCAACCAAGTGAAATTATCACCTGCCTCACAATCTCATCATCATCATTATACGATTAATATGCCTATATGACTTCCAGTTATTACGGTCGGCTGCAGCTTGCATCCACTGTGAACCGGCAGCTTTAATCAGATCATCTGTCCATCTTGTTGGTGGACGTCCGACGCTGCGTTTGCCGATTCGTGGCCTCCACTCGAGAACTTTTCGGCCCCATCGGCTATCCGTTCTCCTCGCTATATGGCCAGCCCATTGCCACTTCAAAGAGCTAATATACTGGGCTATGTCAGTGTCTTTCACTAACGTATCACAATCTACCCATATCGAAAATCCATTTGCGTTCAATTAGTAAACTCATCAGATAGCGCGCCAACAAAAGGTGACCACATCGCTGATTTTCTCGATGATTGCTTATTCGCACTCAATTGGCTCCACATCGATGCCTTACATGATTTATGCCTCAGTCCGCTTCTGAGCGCGTCTAACAAAAGAGAACAGAGTATAGTGGCCATTTGACCTTCACTAATGGGACAAATAATTAAACATGTTCCGTGAGTTCACAAATAATAACACATAATATTTTTATACAGACCTCGTTTTTAGGGTTCCGTAGCCAAATGGCAAAACAGTGTAACCCTTTTAGATTACATAGTAATTTTTAGATATTTTTTCTGTATGCATGTATGTGATGCCAAAACTCTTAAACCAATCAATGATGCGAATTTGATGAAATTTGGTAGGTAAACATTTAGAGGTCTAAGACACAGGATAGGCTATTTAAATTCTTGCTCCAGTTATGATAAGGCGTGGCCCTCATACAAACATGAGTCACGGACACCGCTAGTGTTTTAATAAACTTATAATTCTACCATAAACAAAGGTTAAATGAATAACATTTTTGCAGTGGTTGATCCACACACCAGTTCATCTCCATTCGCATAAGCCTCTGTGAATAAAATAAAATATCAGTCCTTTTGTCAAATATCAAATATCAATTAAAATAAGCTTTACATTTGGAAACCTAGTCTGGAGTTGACTGCATTAATAATTGGCTCGGGACTCATAACATAAACCAGATAGCCAATTCAAAAGTCCAACCACACTCTCATACAGGTTGCGGCATTTGGAGCGGATGGTAGGATAAATTACCTAAGAAAATACAAGTTTTCTTAATTAAGACCGCATTTTGACCAAATTATTTATTTGTTTTCATTTGAACAATATCACAATAATAAACAAACAAATAATTATTGCTGGACAATTCACATCGCAACATCAAGCCCTGTGGTAAGCTGAGAGCTTGTGTTACGGGTGCTAGATTTCTGATAATTATACTTATGTACTTAATACAAAAGATAGTAAATATGCCTACTACTGAAGAATGTTACGACGTTAATAACTTTAGAATTTGAAACGGTGACTCTTAAGAAAATGTATTAAATTTTAAACTTTTACCATTTTACTTTAAAGCGTGAATCCCATTTTTTGACTGAGATTTAAAATCTTCTAGGTCTCTAGGTTCTCTAGGTGTTCTAGGTTCTAGGGTTAATTTTATTTTTGAACGCTTCACTGTGAACGCTCCAAAAATCATCCTGTTTATAATACACGTTACAGTGAACACGTTTGTCCCAAACGAATTTAATTATCGAAAAAAAAACTTCTGTGAATTACAAAATACAAATCAATGAATCGAGTATTATTTTTTATTTCTTTTGTTTTTTCTTTGTAGTTCATTAAAATTCCGTCTGTAGTTGCGTGAAAGAGTAACAAGAATAATTAGCAATAGTAAAATTAATAATAATTAGATGAAAGCTGTTTAAAGAGTTACGGTAGAATATTTCACGTTGAACTCCTTCCGAATTAGTTTAGTCTTTACAGATGGAACTTTTAAATCCCACGTACTCCATTTAGATCACAAAATTCTAAAAGATACCAGTTTCTTTACTGACCTCAGTAAACTTATTCTAATTTTTTGAAACAAATATTGGAATATGTATGAAATAATCTGTGTCAAATTTAACAAAGTATTTATTTTATCTAAAAACTAAACTACTACATATTGAAATTTTTTTCTTAAACTTTGATTATTCTATGATCTTTCTAGGAAATTAAAAACTGCAAGTTGCATTTATTCGGTTTTTTTGTCGCAACAAAACCGAAAACAATATTAAACTTTCAATTTCATTAATGTTCCTGGTTCGATTAGAACTTGCAAATATATCAAATCGATTTAATACCAAAATTGCACAGATGGGAATATAACTACCTATTTGCTACTTGAAATACAGAATCCTGAATTTTAGTTAAACGAGGCCTTTCACGCGCTTCTCAATTTCACGTACGGATGCGATCGTATTTGATACGTGCCCTAAGGAGTTGTATGTGCAATTGCTTTTACGATTTATAGTTTTAGTTGCGGTAGTCTCTTTGTAAGGACACGTAAAGTTCTCGTTTGATTACTTATTTCATGCAAAACAATGGTTTAAACTATATATATAATGTTAGTTTTTATAATAATACTACAAAAACGTAAGTACATACTTTATTTTTGCAAGATTTATGTCAACAACTTGCGAAGTATTTAGTAGCTTTCGGAGTAACCGAGATACAGGTATTGTACAAACGCCGTCACATAAAAATAAATAAACTTTAGAGCCATTTTGAAGCTGGAATATCCACTAACGTAAGCTTATCAAAACGTTGAAAGAAGTGGATTTGAATTGCTCTCGTACAGCATGCAAGAGACATGAGGTTTAGATTGGCACGAGGCAGTTGTAGCGCCATCACGGGTGTATTGTTAGCTTTCCACGTGTTGGCGTTGACACATATTTGAGCCGATTCGGACCTAAGGCTATTGTTACCAACATAACAAACAAACATGATAGACATCACATTCTAGTGATATAGATCAACAAGGAATTTATGATGGAGGGAACTAACAGGTTAATTCAACCAGAAAAAGTATCTTGTTAGTTAGAATTCACTATAAAATGAAGGTTGGTGATTTAGTTTGGGGTAGGGTTTTTAAAGTGAAAACTATGTGTAAACTCTTTGAGGATTTAGGTAACCCAGTATAAATCTAATAATAATTAGACTTCATACTACTGTTTTACCTGAACCTCGGCATCATCATTAATTTATCTTGACCTCGGTAAATTTTCTATTCCGCACCAAACCGCAGCAGTTCCAAAGTGTTCAACTTAGTTGAGAAATTGGAGTTTCCTGGTCCGTATCAACATTCAAGTTTCGATGCAGTCTAAGTATTTTCAATAGCATCATTAGCCTTTCTTTAGCTTGCTGAAACATTATCATTGTAGAACTTCAGAATATAAATTATGCTACGATAGTATTATTTTTTCAAAGTGAATGTTAACCATGTTTTGAATAGAAATACTTCCAGCGTAAATGTAGAATGTATTATTGGTCAACATCTTAGAACATTTTCCTTAATAAATGTTTCAGACGAAATGCATTTGAATGAAGCTTACCTAAAAGCTAGATGAGAGGTTTACTTACCAATGCACCAGAGTGCTCATTACCCATGCAAATCGGAACTGAATTCAAAACGACAACTCAAGATATTTTCCATGAGTATTAAATTCTACCTTTACAATTTGAAATTAATATTTTTCTTTAGTTCATAAAATTTTTCATAAAATGTTTACTGAAGAAATATGTTATAACGTAGGTATCTCAAACGAGTGGATGGCCTGTAAGCCTTGTTGCACTTTCTTGATTAGTTGCTCAGAGCTCCACTTTAATCTGCAAAATGTCAAGGTAGAGCCTCCTAATCTCTGCTGACATACCATACATATCCATCATATTAACATTATGTTGAAATGAGACATTATTATAGGTTTATTATCTTCATGAATACACATAACGTTCCACGACTTGGCTTTGGTATAGAATATAATAACGTCTAAATATGGAAAAATAATATTATAGAATATTCAGGTTAAAAAAATATGTAAATTCTAAAATTTTAAAAATATTTCGTTGATACCAAACCTACGTACGTTTAACATTTTTATTAATTTTTAGAAATAAATGTAGCCAATTACCTTATAATATGTGTTCAATGAATCGCATTTTATAAATACAAACCAAACAAACTTCGACAATACTATCCCAGTCGAAAATATTTTTTTTATGTTTTAACCTAATTCGTTAACTAGATATCAATCTAATAATATCTACCTAGTTATTATAATCTGGATAAATCAAATATTAAAACTACAGCGGTATTTTATATTTTTATTGTAATAACTTAAAAGTTAATTGTGGGTTAGATAGAACTAACACAAGGTTCTAAAATTAACTCGCGCTCTAGGACACATTGCACATATTCCTCCGAGATTCAGGTTAGAGATCTAATTTGTATACTAGAAGTTAGTTGGAGAATCAACTCAAGTTTACTCAACTTGAGTGTGTTCTAGACTGATATCATGGTTAATGTAATTTACGGAAACTGCACTTTATGATATGATTTGATGTGACTTTAAGGTACAAGGTAGTGAGTATCCACAAAGTTAGACTGAATTAAGGTTAAGAGTTTTGTATACAGAACTTATAACATAATTAAGCTATGAATGTGCGATATCATAAAATTAAATATCTTAGTTACTAGTATTTTGTATGTGTTTTAAACGCAAACATTTTCTTGCAAGAACTTTTCTCCTCGTATTTTCCCGAAGGCGATTATCCTAGTGTTTTTCCTGAATTTTATTTTCACATTAACGTTGTTAACGACTTTTATTATTATTCTTCTCAACTTAACACCTGTGGCTAATCTTCTCATTCGAGACAATTTTGTCTGTTTATTTTTTATAGCCTAAATGCATTCTTCTTTCTTGTTATGTTTATTCTGCTTAGTAGGTTTATCCGAAATCAGTTAAGGCAAGTGGTTTTGTCCACTGTATAATACTACTTGTAAATCGTTGATGACTATTACACAAAATCCTTAGAAAAACACATTTTCTATAGGTTTTATAATTTTTTTTATGACTTTATTTATTCTTATCTTATAATTTATGTTATCTTTATACAAAAAAAAAGGCGTGTAAGTTACACCATTTATAGTTCAAGGACAGCCTAAATGATTTGTATGAAAACTGGTGAAGAGATTATGTAGCTTATAGTTTTAAGCAGAAACTTAAAAACTGGCTTATTAAGAGAGCGTTATAAGGTTGAGGAGTTTATAGACATAAATTTATAAAAAATATTTTTATGACATTTGTAATTAATTGACATTTTTCTTTATTCTCTGACATTTGAAAATTTTCTGAATTTGCTGACATGTATTATTCCGTAACTATTTTACATTTATTATGATTATGATTTGTATTATTTGACGTGCAAAATATTTTTACTAATAAATTGATTATTTGAAGGGAATTGAGTAAATACATTTTGCAGCGGGAAAATATTATGTCGCGGGCGAAGCCGCAGGCGGAAACCTTGTGTATTATAAAGCTTACTATAATATTTTAAACTTATGAACTAATTAAGATAGTTTATCTTGTGATTTTGTCTGAAATTTATTGATCAAAACGATGAATAGTAGCAAAATGTTATGAAAAAAAATGTTTTTTTGTATAAAACACTTCAAATATGTAATCCATAAATAATAAAAACATTTAGAACAATAACAATCAGAATAATAAGTCTCGCCGTACATTAGAAAAATGGCAAAAGATAAAGCTACTTGAAAAGCGCAGACACATTAAATGTGACTTGACGTGTCACAAAATTTCAGGTTTTAATTCGTTTGAAGCAAGCGGTCGTGTTACACCCACTTAGGGTTGTGCTACAGGTTATAATTTTAATACAAAATCAAATATCTTACGTCACCAAAATTATTTTTTTTGTAACTTTATGTAAGCAAAGGAAAACGATTATGTAAGTACCACAATTTTTAAGTTTTCTTGAACATGTTGGGTCTTATGATGCGACAATTTACACAAACTCCTGAACCGATTCAGAATACTCTTTACTTACAGGTTTACATATAGGTAAGTCAACAGTTTTAAGTGTTTATTATCCAGTTATGGGTTTTATTATTCGTTTATCTGTCGTCGAGGATTATGCCAGTCATACTAATCGAGTGAAATAATTATGGGTGTCTCTATCCATCCTCCAAATAGCCTATTAATATAATAATTATATTGTAATTTGAGTTATTATTAATCTCTTATTTCCCTTGGTCACGTGAACGGCTGAGCCAATTTAGGTGATATAGGTTTTCAAATAGTCGTAATAGCCCAGGGAAGGTTTGAAAATAAGGCGGGCAATGCCGCGGACTGGTCAAATAGAGACCAAATATTTATGACACTCAAATTCCATTTATTTGACAGAGTAGAGCTAACTCAGATTCGGATATTGGCCATAAACATACTAAGTGAATGATATGGAAGAACTTCGTTACTTGAAAGTTTGAATGGATAATATCTTGCGAGAATATATCATGCCAAAGTTTGCCGTCATTATCAACCCTAGATACAATACAGCGGACGGATGCCGATGCTTTTATTGGATTTGTTTCGTGAAAATTAAAAACGTGCTGGTTGGTTGAATTGTCAAAGGCCATTTGAGCTTAATATAATAAAAGTTGACTCATGGCCTACTTGTCATGATGCCACATACATAATTGATTTTAATAAAACAGTTTAGATTTTGATTAATTTAAATAATTTACTGTGAACATATTAAAGTTTATTGCTTTCTTAATACTTTCCTTAATAATAATACTAACAAGAAAATTATCACTGTTTCCATTTATATGCGATAACATTATACAGTTTTCAGTTTCCTAGGTACTGTATGTTTTCTAAATAAATACAAATTAAAAGAAATACCAGCTGGACATAGGCCTCCCTAAATGACAAAAACTAGCTTGTTTGCGACAATTATTTATCTGTATTTGATTAGTTTTAATTTTAGACATTAATAAAACTTCTATTTGAACTCTATTTAAATAGTAACTAAGTTTCTGAAAGCCGAAATATAATCCTTTGAAATCAAAATACTTGTTCAGTTCAAAATCAAAATAGAAAAGTTGAATTCAATTTATAGCACACTCCTTTTATAGGTAGGTTTTATATTTATGTACCTGCTTAGTAAATATTTACGTGGGTCGAATGCTATCCCTAGTTTCAGCATAAAATGGAGCAGAAATTTGCGGTCGAGGCCAACAAGGTTGTCATTCAATATTCACGATATTCGACGCAGCAAAGCGTTAATAGTAACCGTGTTAACGCGAATTGCATCTACGAAACTGAATTTACATAGATACGATTAATTTTGCTGCCGATATCATCTCAGTGGTTTCAAGATTTAACTGATTATAACATTTAAATACAACATAATTGTATATGTGAAATTGACATTATATATGTATATGAATGCTATGAAGATCGTTGCCTCCTAATACAGGTATTTATTACGTAAATAATAAATGAATATAAATAAATATTGCTGGACATTTCACACAGATATTAGCCCCTTGGTAACCTCGAATCTTGTTACGTTGTTGTGTTACGGGTGCTAGATTTATGATACATAGATAGATAGTAAAAAAATATCTATCTAAAAATCGAGTATCTACTCGGAATAAATATATGTAGATCGTACAAATTTTGTCCCATTGCGGGAATCAAACCTGCAACATCTTGCGTCTTAGACATAATGGAATAAACGGGAAATCCACGAACCATATCCAGAGACAAAAAGGTTCGTGGATTTCCCGTTTATTCTATAATTAATTTATCAAACTTGTTGAACCTGACTGTTTTTAGATGTAATTAGTACTTAAAAGGTGACCACCTACTACATTTACTGATACGTCTACTTATTAGTTAATTTTAATAATACCTAAAATTTGTGAACGAAAAACAATTAAGTATTTAGTATTGTTTCAAATGATTATTCTGACCGACTGCCTTATAGGAATATTTAACTGTAGAGTCAGTTCTTCTTCTTCTTCTTCTTTTATTATGGCGAACGTGACTGGCAATTGTGATTATGCCGTCAACGGCCAATGTCAAGTGAGTAAATTTCATTACAAATTTTGAGTAGATTTATTCTCAATGATATTGTAAGAAATTGATATTTGTATTCGAAAAGCAATTTCATAGCCAGTCACGATGGCCACAATATAAAAAAAGTAGAAGAAAAACGATTTGAAAAAGGCTTGAGAGCTTAAAAGTCAAACGTAAAACCAATAGACCAAGAGCCTGTGATGGCCAGACCTTCCTTTAATTCACAAGCGTAAAAATTCTTTCATGTGTATGTCTAACATAGGTAAGAATAACCCCCAAACATGAAACCTGGATCGCGGTTCCTTTGGGAGATAACAACCTTTTACCTGTTATCTCCCAAAGGAACCACGATCCAGGTTTCATGTTTGGGGGTTATTCTTACCTGTGTTAGACATACACATGAAAGAATTTTCACGCTTGTGAATTAAAGGAAGGTCTGGCCATCACGGGCTCTTAGGTTACAATAAGTAAGCAGAAATATTGTTACAGTTTACATTGGCGGTTGACGGCAAAACCTAACCAGTCACGTTCACCACAATATAAAAGAAGAAGAAGTATTATTAAAGTCTTTTTTTAAATAGTTAATTAGATAACCTGAGTTAACAGACAGGTTGCGGTGCGTGTTTTCTATTCGTGCTTGCGTACAATAACATAAATCAGAAACGTTTCTTATTGGACATTTTGCGCTGATTATTTTTTATTTACCTTTAAACGTCACATTATCCTTATCCTAATTCTGTATGCCCTTGAAAGTAAAATTCAACCAGTCATTCGGTTTGTTTTTATAACAAAAAGCATTCATAGAATAACTTTGAGGAAGTCTGTGCAACGGCAGGCAAAGTTCTGCCGACGTCTGCATAAGCTGTGGGTGCTAATAGATTATATCGCGATTAACTATACACTAATAACCTGCTGCTATTTGGTTATTCGAGGAATAGAATTACATAGGTCTATGCTACTCAATGATGACGAAGGTATTATAAAGCTCATGATAAAATTATTGAAAACCAAGCTCAGTTTCTACTATCCTTTTGTCGCTAAAACTAGTTTCAATGGTACAAGAAAAACAAATCATGCCAATTACTTTACCTGCCATAAACACTATTGAAAAGTTAACGAACGTGCCCCTGATTTGTTTCACTATTTTCACCGCTCGAACTAGGCACGCCGCAATCAAACTGCCGACAGCATTTTAATTGAACTCTTTTTCAAAACTAACCAAACGGATTTGAAAACATGTCTGTTTATTTTATCGTATTGTAAACTAACCAACTTTAAATGAAATAACTTAAAACAACCAATACAATAACGGGGTGTGGTGTGTGGACTGAAATAAATGTTTTTTTAGGGAAGACTATGTACAGGACTGGACGTCAGACGACTAAAATTATAATGATTATAGGTATTGAGGGATAAACTTAAGTATTGAGGGAAATCTTTCGATTGTTTATAATGATAATACAGCTGGATCATATATAGTAATAGTTAATGTTATTGGTATAATATACTTCTAAATAATAATTCAGAAGCAGCAAGAATCAATCCTTACTATAAATACATATATAAATACTTAATGGTACATACCTTAATCAAAAGAATGTTGCTCACAATTATTTCAAATATAAAATAAGGTAATTACTTAAGAAAAATAATATGTCGCTTAGTTGGGTTTTCGTTATCCAAAATTCAGAATTGTAAAAGCTGAAAAAGCTTTAGCTTCGTAAAATACCATAATGATGTATCTGATTCCCTAGTAAAATATTATCATTGATCATTGATATACCTACACCATAACATCAAAATATTTTCAGCTTTATTCCCAGGCTTCGCATATAGTCAACGGGAATTTTTTTCAAATAATTCTATATTTTAAGATAACACATTTTTCAATCCTCTTAACATTTTTTATATTTTCCATCCTTTCCTTCTCATCTTAATAACCTGATAAAAGATCAAATAGCCGAGAGCTACAACAAACCCCACACCCATTCTTTGACTTCACTGATTATAGTTTAGACCAGTAAGTGTTCAGCCCATATTTTCCAGAATTCCGTATCAGTGACAGAACGTGACTTAAGATGCAGTGCACAAAAATGGTTTATCCTGGAACAGTAAGTATTTTTACGAAGTACATGAAAGGTCAGTTGTCTCTGTCCCTCTCTTACGCATAAACTCTTTATCTTCCTTCTCTTTATTTCACTATTGCGGTAGATAAATTTTACAATTTTTACCATATTCATTATCTAAATTTCATATGAATAAAATAAATTTTAGATTAAAAGTAGCCCTCGGAAATAACATTCGTAAAAATTGGCACGAAGTAACGTTACGAAAGAAATAAACTATTCAAGACGTATACGTAAGATGAATCAGGCTAACAGCGAAAAATGGTCCTCCGGGGAACCGATAGCACTTCAATTCATTTTTATGGTCAAAGCCTTAGTTTTATAGAGATACAAGATATTCTCAAATATAACACCTCCTTGGTGGTAATCCAATTTAAACCTCGTGGTAAACTTACATTCGAAAAATACTATAAAATAATACGGACCTTTCTTCACAAATGTGAATATGAAGTCCGTATTGGCATAGCGTTGCTTTGGAACAGTTTGAAAATCTGTAAAGTCAAACGCGAACTCTCAGCTTAGTGTGATTTACTCAGCTATGGCTTCTGCGTAAGTTGTGTGATGGGATTTATGAATGGTATATGTTACTCACGAGACTGTGATGATGTGCGGCAGGCAGATGAAGGCCAGGGCCACGAGGAGGGCGAAGGAGGTGTCCGCGGCGGGGACGCCGGCTCGGGCCGCGTGCATGTTTACACGCGCCTCGCGGGAGCGCGGCGCCAGCGAGGCTGGCTGCGGACTGCTGTGTGAAGCTGGCCCGCTCGCCTCGCCAGCCCGGGCATGCGCCCCGCGCCTATCGACCCGCCGCCGCCGCCGCCGACCCAGCGCAGCGGCAGATCCACGCAGCGACGACGACTAATGCCCACAACCCGCCCAAACAGACCACTCATTTTTAATAACGTCAAAAGTTAGAATCTTACTTTTTGTTTTAAAAAGATAATTAGGTATGTTTTCGACTATAAAGATTAAACGCTTTACGTAGGATATTTATCAGAGTCCGCGGTCACGCGTTTAAGCGGGCAGTTTTGCGTTCTTTAAATTCGTTTAATAGATTTTTAATTATGTGTTTTCTAATTTTCTTTAAATGAAAAGCTTATTTACTTAGGGCATTATCAGACAGAAAGCGGTCCGCCGTCAAGCGTTCAAGTGGTCAATTTTAGATTCTTTGTATTTTGCGTTGTTTGTTTTTTTGTTTTTTTCGTATAATAGATTTTTTTAATAATATGATATATTTCGACTTTAGAGTTTAACGCCTTTGACAAGTATAGCCGTTTTACGTAAGGTATTAGGTATAAGATTAAGCACACCTGTTGTACATGGTTTTAATTTTGTGCAATAAAAAATAAAATAAATAATATATCACAATTTAGGTAAAGTTTGTCAGGTCTACAAAAGAAACCATTTTCATTATTTTTTGTCGTAGTTTAATATCGATTTTAGCACGGGAAATCAGTGAATGATAAACAAATAAGTATTATAAATTAAATGATGATGATTACCATTAAGAATTTATTTAGAATATTGATGTCAATAAAAATAAGTTAAGAGATTGATTCTAAAGTTTACAAAATAAAAATTTTAAACAAATAATGTAAAAAAAACATTTAAACAATCACGATTTAAAAACGTATATAGAAAGGATGATGAATTACTGATGCATATCTATATCTAAAGTGATAGAACCCCTAGGCTTGTCTCGGAGATCTTCGCTGGCATAAATGTCTGTGAAAGATGATGGCTGCATCAGGGGCAAATGGTGGCAATCTACCATTTCCTGAAAATATACATTAGAATGACAAATAAATATCATTATCGTGTTGCGTTATAACTTTTGTCTGGGGCTGGAAACTTTTTGCCCCCTTTAGATACATTTTTTTATTTTGATATGGATATTGTTTTTCTTATTTTAGACTAGATAAAAATGCGCGCATTTGCTCGCGTTAAATGGTTTTCAGTTGGTTTACTGAATTTTCAATATACAAAAGGAATTGCAAAGTGCTTGGAGATGTATTAATTAAGAAGTAGAGCAAAGACTGAAAATAACGTAGATAATATTTCTGGTTTGGTAAATTATAGAGGATGGTATAGGCTATATTATTAAACTTAAGGTATGTAAATAATGGTAAAAAAATGCAGGTGAAGCTGTCGGTGGGTCTGCTAGTTAATTAATATTTGCCAATATCCATCCAAAGGTTACGATTAGGCTGCCGATTTAACTATTTTTTTTAAATGTTGTTGTTATTCCTCTGTGGTGTATAATACAGTGTTTTTATTGATTGATTGATTGAATATAAACCAACATCTATCACAATGCAGTTGTGTTTGCATTTCCGCAAATCTAAAGTTTCTTTGAATTTTCTGCGTCTCGCGCGGTCATCGGGATCGGGCGGTCCATATTTCTTCTTGTTTGCGCAAAAAGCTGCCCCCAAATTCTGTAAAAAATAATAATATAAACAAATAACCAATCGAATATTACAATAAAATAACTATAGGTATTGTTTGTTAGTATTTCTAGCTAGATTTTTATGTTTTAAATAGGTAAAAAATTTCGGAGTAAAAAATTTCGGCGGGTATCGAACCCGCAACCTCTTGCACCCCAGGCAGACCTCCGTCCGCTGCGCCACCAAGGTATATGTTACATTAGAAGATTTAAATTCATACATTTCTGACTAAATAATACGCAATCGTCTTCATATGCATCAAGAATACAGTCATAAAAGTTAACACGGCCCAAGCAGCTGCAATTTCAAGTAACAATTTTCTTACAGAATCAACTTCATCTGTTTTGAATACACTAAAAATTTCTTGAACTGTGCAGGTTAGCATAATCTGAAATATCAAATAAATAAATAAATTATAATATAATCCCATATTTATGCATATATTAATAGCATTTAAAGTTTCGTTTCTACGAAATTTATTATTGTAAATTATGTTCACAATTTATAATAAATATAACTCATCATTTATTTTTTAATATTTTATGTAAATTGGCGTTAATTGCGTAGCCGATGTTATGCTTTAATTGATGTCATAAAATTTAACTTTAGAATAAAACTAACCGATAACATAAATGGTAGAAATAACCAACACAACCTCCAGAACTGTGTTGTTTTAAATCCGAGCCAATAATGGATGTCCGTTGTCAAATTTTTAATACCATATATCCATAAAATAATTAACGAATTAAGAATTGCGACGTATAGGGAGCAAGTCAACGTGCCAATTTTCAATCCCATTGAAATACCGTGTAGACCCATTGCCAACCCCTGAAAAAGTACAGGTTTATAAATTATATATTATTGTATTATATCTATCTATCTATCTATATATATAAAAATGAATCGCCGTTCGTTAGTCTGGATAAAACTCGAGAACGGCCGGGCCGATTGAGCTGATTTTGGTTTTAAAATGTTCGTCGTAGTCCAGGGAAGGTTTAAAAGGTGAGAAAACTATAGAAAGCGGGCGAAGCCGCGCGGGGGTCAACTAGTAATAAATAAATATTTCTGGACAATATTCACTGCAATATGGGACTGTCCCCATGGTAATCTCGGAGCTTGACTCACGGGTATCTACTAGCTAGATAATCTGATACACTTAATAGTTTAAAGGTAACATAATATAGGTTAGAGATGGATATTTCACTATACATATAGAACACCCAGACACCCCTCTTTAAAATTACATGACCGTCCTACTACAAATTTTTATTCAGAGGTGAGATTCGAACCCGCAACCTCCTGCGTCTCAGGCAGACCTGCACCCGCTGCGTCCCGAAGTTTGTGTGTATATGGGTCTATCAACTTTTGATAGCCTAGCTAGCCAGTTACCTGACCTATAAAACAAATATGCCCAATCCAAAATAAGTGATTTACCTGCTACTAGGATCGAAATAATAGTCATAGAAAGTCACCTCCATTTCATAGCGAAACAATTGTAAATATTTTTAAGTAACAAATTAATACAAAGATCACTTACCACATGGATTGGTATCGTTAGACTAAATCCCAAGAAACAGATCATGCCAACCAGGTAAATATGTTTTACTGAGCGAAATTCCGACTGAAGTAATTTGGACATAGAAACGGTCATCATTGTCTGAAAAATTATATTAAGTAATATCGAAAAAATAAAAATGTATACAAGTTTATTTAAAATAAATTGGCAAGCTTTCACAAAAAGTATAAGCAATTTTGTAGTCATGCTCTGAAGATACCACAAATTCACTCCGGATGCATAAATACGTAAAATTTAATTAGTTAGTTATCTAAACACCTAACAATATTGAATATTAATAGCCTCTGTGTGGCGTGGTGGGTTTGATAATCGGGGAGGGATATTTTCTTTCTATACATAGATACGAAAGCACATTAGACACAATCATGTTATCATGAAACCCGATAGACAAGTTTGAATTTTAAGATCAGTTCAGCAGCTGAGGGTTAAATTTTTAATAATAAAAAAATACCAGTCATACTTACCAAGGATGTTGTTAACCCAATAATTTGTTGAAGGTAAATATAAAGAGGATAAATCTTAGAAGCCTGCATAAATTCTCCACTCAAAGGAATAATAGCAAACCAGTAATAAGTCAAACTAGGTTCTATCAGTTTCTCAGGCAGCACTACGCATTTCCTTAACATTTCTAGCATAGTTGCAAAAATTGATGATCTGAGCAATCCCTCAATGGTATTCCCCAACATGTAGAATATGACTGCATTATCGGTCATGGTAAAAGCAGACAACGCATCATAATCGTGGAAATTCAACAAACCAATATTGTATGTGTACATAATTAGTCGGATCTCAACATACTGTAACAGAAATAATAAATTTAATTGATTTCCTGATGGTTTGCTCATTGATGTCATTGTCTAAACTAAACCAAAAAGAACTGGGACCACGCGGGAAGCACCAGATTAAAATAAATAAAGAATCGTCAAAAACTTATTTAAAATGGAGCAAAGCAACATCTAGCCAATTGCTTTTTTTCTACGAAGTCACGGTAAAGCGGCTTCATAAATGCGCATTAACTCACCCAATCAGTATTTATTTCCATATTTAAAATATGTCCAAATGCTTTGGTAAAATTTTCTTTAACGGCTGCAACCGTCGCTAATAATATCGTAATGGTTACAATAATCCTAGACGCACAGACAAACCTACACATCTGCAAAAATAATATTGGCACAATATTGTCATCGATTAAGAAATGAGGAGATCCGTAGAAGAACGCGGGTCACCGAAGTAAAAGAAATACATAAGTATCTCGTCACAAGGTCATGTGCTCTGAAGTAAGACGTAATTATTGGTTGCGATGATGGTGACGAACACAAGACAACAATTAGATTTTTTTTTTTTTCATCTGTGTCTAGTCTTTAAGTTTCCTTTAATTTGTAATTGTATTAATAATTGTGTCATTGTGTCGTGTTAAATAAAATAATTCATTTCATTTCATTTCATTTCAGCCTACTATACAGGGTGATTGGTAGGTGAGTGCAAAGCTGCTAGGGGATGGTAGTGTGGACTATTTGGAACCATTTAAGCCATAGTTGTCTTAACCGAAGTCGGACTACTTTTTTTTTATGAATTTTTTACGAGATACAAGGAAAATACCCAAAATTTTACAGTTAGTTGCTAATAACTGCCAGTTTAAAAGGCCAGTTAATTATTTTTTGTTTAATTTAAGTTAAACTATGTGTAAGCAATCTACCAAAACTTGTTTTTAGGTATCTGAGTCATTAGCCATTTTTTTACAGACATTTCAAACTTACGAAAATGTTCTGTGATTTACGAAAACCATTTTTGACGTTGTTTAAAAAAAAAAACCAATGGTGCTATTTTTGTTCAAACCTTTTTAAAAACATGTGTGGTTATTATTCTTTCTTTTGAGGTATCAATTAAGCGAATATCTCAAAAAATATTGAAGTTATGATCCAAAAACCAAATTGAGGGAGAAAATTCAAGGCAACTTTAATGAAAAAATAGGCAGATTATCGAATTGCTGAAAGTGACATACACCACGTGGAATCTGGAGTCAACCCAAGCAGACACAATCCTAACGTCAGTTGGTCAGTTTTAAATATTAGGACACCTTTACGAGCATTGGAAGATCGTTTTGAAGAAATCCCAAATAATTATTACCATTTAAGGTATCTGGTAAGAAGTAGGGCCCAATCAAAGTTCTGCCAATTACTCCAGCCCACACACTGACAGAGAATTTCCTCTGTACTGGCACCTGCTTTTTCCAGTATGGATTTCTGCCCTTGTTGGCCTGTTGGTGAAGGTTGTAAAAGTTTGTTATGCCCTCTCTGGAAAATTTACTTTTATTTGTCCACAAGATTGATTTTAAGAATCACGCATTGAAGATGCGTTGATGTCTCTGTTGAGGAGAAAACGGCAGAATTGGATTATTTTCCCGGTATCTTGCTCTTCCAAGCCTGGCAGACCCGGGCCATGGAATAAATACTTATCATTTTTGTGCATACTCCACATACACATCTTCTATTGTGAAATGTTAAGATTTTGAGCTACTACGCTAGTGATGGTAGTAGGATCCGCTTAGAATGCTGCCAAAATCTATTCCTCGACCTTATAATTGTGTCTGCTTATCTAATTATCTCTGAATCTGGAGTCATACACGCATAAACCACTTATTTATGCCACTTTTAGCAATTCGGTAATTTGCTTTTTTTCATTAAAGTTGGCTTAAATTTTCTCCCTCAATTTGGTTTTTGTATCATAATTTCAACATTTTTTGAGATATCCTCTTAATTAATACCCCAAAAGAAAGAGTAATAACCACACATGTTTTTAAAAAGGTTTGAACAAAAATAGCACCATTAGTTTTTTTTTTTAAACAACGTCAAAATTGGTTTTCGTAAATCGCAGAACATTTTCGTAAGTTTGAAATGTCTGTAAAAAAATGGCTAACGACTCAGATACCTAAAAACAAGTTTTGGTAGATTGCTTACACATAGCTTAACTTAAATTAAACAAAAAATAATTAACTGGCCTTTTAAACTGGCAGTTATTAGCAACTAACTGTAAAATTTTGGGTATTTTCCTTGAATCCCGTAAAAAATTCATTAAAAAAAAATAGTCCGACTTCGGTTAAGACAACTATGGCTTAAATGGTTCCAAATAGTCCACACTACCATCCCCTAGAAGCTTTGCACCCATCTACCAATCACCCTGTATAAGGAAACAAAAAACATACATTAGTCGACTGGCACCGCTGAGACTGGCTGTTCGAGTCCAGTTGACTAGTTGACTAATGCATGTTTTTATACCACTTTGTAAAGAGCCTATTTTGCGTATTAGCTATTTTGTAGAACAGTTTGAAATCATAAGTATTTTATATTGGAATAGAATGATGACAACCACGGTTGGTATTTGCTACATTAAATCATGTTTGTGAGAAAATAAAAAATCAAGTACCTTATAGAAAGTATCCTCGGATATTGTAGACACAAAAAAATTCACCAACCACACTAAACCGTTGAAAAATAATTTTGTTGTTAATATACTTCGATCTATGTTAAGTGAAGACAATCTACAAAAAATAAATATAAGTAGTTCACTTGAAAATCATACTATTTGATAAGCTGACATTTATAATAGTCAACATAGGTAGTCCTGAAGTATATACCATTTTATCTCACCAATTACCCTTGTAAGGTAGTTAGTTATATTACACGTTAGGTACTTACATAAATAATAATTGAATAAACTAACCGATAGTAATTATCAGCAGATGTTTCTGACATGACTGTCTTATTATTTTCACGATAACATCTATTCAAAATTTCATCCACTGGAACGCATTTTCGATTATTGTAAAGTTTTCGGCATACTGTCCAAATCGGCTCACCACTAAGATTCGTAACGAAAAATCGATACACATCGGTAAGAAATTGGGAATTCTGTGGAGTAACAGTATAAATTATGAATAAATTATGAAAACATACATAAAATAATATAAAGTAGGTAACATGGTAGGTCATTACTAACCAATAGTGCGAAAAGGCATGTCTGCAAGAATATGCCAATTTGGACCCCTCGCAAAATCGGATTTAAATATCTATAACCCTCCAATTTTCTCGTATACTGTCTGATAAAGGAGTCCATGAACATATACGGCAAACCCACGATAATTTGAAAGATAATAAACTTAACCACGACAACTGAAAAAAGTTTTAATTAATTTAATTAGCAGAGCTGGTGTACAGATAACTTTAAACAATTAAGCTTACAATATGCTGTCCCAACGTATACATTGTATGCATCTGGCCAAGTAATATCTCGGCACCGGTAGTTTTTTATGTTATCATTATGACTAATTCGGTTCATTGTATTTGGTAGAAATTAATTTAAAGATATAGAATATCTTTATTTGCGTTCTTAACTCTTGCAATAATTATTGAATTAAATATTTAAAACTAAATACAAAATGGGTTACCACACACTCGCGTGAACTTATGAATTATCAGTAATAATAATTGAAATGTACATACTTATTTTATAAAAATAAAATAAAAATACGATAAGAATTTCTAAATACCCAATGATTGGTGTACTTACCTACAAAGTGAACAGTGGTATTGGCTTGGCTCAATATGCACAGCTTACTTTTTATCTATTGCAAATCCCTAGTCTTACAAATAAGGATAATAAAATGAAAAATAAATAACATAATTTTAATACCTCTATCTCTCAACGGTGAAAACATATCAAATGTGTACATATTGAAGGAGTACACCGAAGCCAAACACACAAATTTCTGTAAACTGTCCCATCTGAAACGAGTGTCAAGTAAATCCTGAAATAGAGAAACATATACATAATAAAAATAAAAACAGCTTCTTTACTTACATAATATGCTGTTGGAGATGTTTTAATATTACGAATTGCTGTTCGTTAGAGTCGCTAAAACTCGAGAAAGGCTGGCCCAATTGTGCTCATTATGATCTTGAAATGTTTGCAGTACATAATTCAGGTTTAAAAAAATTAGAAAGGAAGAAGCAGGTAAAGCCGCGAGCGGGCCAACTAGTACGAAGTAAATATTCCCTATTCTATAAATATTTAATATGCTTGCTTAAAGTTTATATGCATACATGCATCAATTTATTTTGTATTCTGTGTTCTGAGAACTTAAAGACAAAGAAACATTATTGCAATTTATTATTAATATAGGTACTTATAAAATAAACTTACATCAGTCTTAGAATATCTTCCAAAATTTACAAAACGGAGATTAACTAAAAATATTTCGGTCCTTACCCTTCTATTTGTAAGAGATGATGATTTTACTGTTAAACTGGAAGTTTTGTCCATGATAATGTATTTATTTTACACCCAGAATTTTGATCTGGAAAGTTAATACATTTTAAAATACACTGATTCGTGGTCACCGGAGTATTAGTTATAATACCTAAAATGTTTACGTTTACATTGCTTAGCTTAGGGTCATCATCATCATCCCTATTTATGTTCCCACTGCTGGGACACAGGGACTTCTCTCTTGACCAGAGAGATTAGGCCTTAATTCACCACGGTGGCCAAGTGCAGATTGGTGAATGACCAACGTTCTTCAAACTTTTCAAAATAAAAACTAAACTTTCATAGTTCTCAAAACATGCCATAATAGATAAACATTGTGAGGAAATCACAATGTTTATCTATTAGCGATAAAACACGTATTTTTATAGCACACACATAAAAAGAAAAATCAAGAGATGCGTGGCGGCGTTTGAACCCACGACCTTCGGAATGAAAGTCGAGTGTGTTTATTAGCCAACACCCCCTTGGGTAAGAAACTCTATAACTGCAAGTTGAGAAAGTGTTATATGTTCGTGTATTTACACAACAAAACTTAGTTGTATTTTATAGTGATTCACTAACTCTAAATATAAGCAAATGTTATAGAAACAATAAAATCACAATGTAGCCATGGTTCTCGAGTGGGAGTCGAACCCACGCCTACCAGTTAAGTCCTAGCTACAATAATCGATCTAAGAAGGATTATTAAAATTGAGATATCAGGTATAGAAAAAATTCAAGCTCATTAACGAGGATTACCTCTGCTCAATAATCCTCCTTTCTAATTAGTGAATTTTAATTTCTCAATAATATTTACGTAAATACCGAACTAAGCTTATAAATGTGAACTTCAAATACTTACGCAATGATTTTTCGTATATAAATGTTTTTATCAGAATTAAAATGTTTACCTACTTGCAAATGGGTGACTTTTGTGTAGAAGAAGAGTAAATTTGGTTCCTAAGACCTAATCAATTAACCTACATATTTATTTTGTTTGAAAATACGTCATATCACTGAGACTAAACACACAAATAGAATTTATTTTCGATATTTTTTGTAACCCGATTTTCATAATAAAGATTTTTGGGAAATACTTCTTCTTCTTCTTTTATTATGGCGAACGTGACTATTGGGAAATACTTATTTCTTCTTCTTTTGGTTGACAATACAAAGTCATTGACAAGTTAAAGGTGTCATATCTATAACACAGATTATCGATTATCACCCTACCTAACTTAAAGTGGGTGATAGACGTGCGAGTAAGTTCGCGATTTTGTGGCTCGACGATCTTTTTCGCTAGTGTGTCACCATAAGTACGCGTACTTTTACAAGCGAAAAAGCTCGTCGAGCCACAAGTTTGCGAACTTACTCGCACGTCTATCACCCACTTAACCCTTTCAGACCTGATTTTTTTTATTTTCGCTAATCGACCTGAAAAAAATGCCTGCAACTAGGCTATTGTACATAGATCTCAGGATAAATAAATAAAAAATTCCTGATTACAAGCTTTTCAAGAAAAACAGCTTTTTCTTTTTGTGTACAAGTGTACACATCCGTCCAACGTTATGAAAATATTAGTGTTAAGGAATGTTTATCTTTAATGATAAAACATTTATTTTACAACTTTTTTTATAGAAATACAAAGCAATATGAAATAACAAATATAAATAATAGTATTCTCCTTATAAAAATAACAAAAAATGGCCAAATCCCTCATCGTGTGCTGGAAAATGCCCAACATCGTCTCGAGTTATTTCAGCTCCTGGACGGGTCTCTCCTGGTCTCCTAGGTATAATTTGAAGAGTTGGGCTACTGCCACTTAGGCGGCCTCCTTTACCCATCGAAATTTTATTTTGCAACCCCAGACTATAAGCCAATCTACTCCTCCCATCGCATAACTGTACCTCCTTACAACTTCAGGATGTTCCACTTCCAAAAAGTGCTTATTTTTTTACGTTCGTCTAGTCTTGAGCCCTTGTGTCACCACCTAATACTATGCTTCAGCGTAATATTCTGTAAAAGCGTATCTTCAGAGGCGGAAGGTAAAAAGGAAGGTATTCTGGTAAAAAGTTATTACTCATTTCAACCCATGATGGGACAGCGTCTTCATCATCGTCATCCAAAGCTGGAGGGAGTAATTCTCGTCCGTTCCAGCTGATAACACCTGCTCCCACTCGGAAACATCGTTTAGATGCAGTTCCAACTGTTCCTTCGTCTTCAGAAGACAATTCTAAATCAGAAAGGCATCCTTTCTTCTAGGGGTCTAATAGCGTCGCTCGAAAAAATATTGGTAATTTATTATCTAAAAATTGTATTAACATAATTTATAACATCAAAAGCAACAAAATTACACCATTCCTTTACAGTTATAATTTATTTTAGTAATACCTAATATGTATAACAACATATCAGAAATACATCGTATGCGCCTGATGTGTACACTTGTGTACAAATAGAAAAACCAAGAAAATTTGTACAAAAATAAACTAAAACCAACAACATGTATGTAAAATATGACCACAGCAATATAACACATCGACCTATATTTTTTTCATTAGATATAATTTGATATTTTTTACTTTTTAGAAATAAAACAATGAGCTTACCTTCACAATGCAAACTTTGGTGGGCTACTGGTCATAACTTGCCAAAAAACACTAATTAAACCCAAAGAAATGGCGTTGGGAGTATCATTTTCGGTAGTTTAATATGTAAACTAATGAACACAACCGTTTTTAGTTTCAAATAATGTTAAATTATTACCTAAATATTTTTTTATATTATATGTGTACAATTATGTACGCCGGGTCTGAAAGGGTTAAGATACTTTGGACGTGAAAAAGCTGTCCCTTAGTATATACTTGGTGATTTTCATAAATACCTAGCTAACTCTTATTAAAGACTGTATTAAAATTGTATTAATAATTAATAAAAAAAAGTAAATACATGTGAATTAGTGCCATTTCTTATTCAAAACATGCCCATTACTTATTCTGAAATCAAGTGCGCGTTGAAATCTTTTTAAGGGTCGGTAATTTTTTTTTTTTTCGTAGAGTGAATAAAACGCCATTTCTCAATAGTTCTCAAGTGCAGATCACGGATCGGAAAACACAGTGTCAGACGACCACCGATAATTGGAGATATACAGATAATTTGGTCAAAGCTGCAAGATGCAAGCTGCAACCGACCGTAATGCCTAGAAATCAAGGTAACACCTCTGATGTTACAGGCGTCCATAGACTGCGGTAGCCACTTTACATCAGGTGGGCCGCATGCTTGTCTACAATCTCAGTGGTATAAAAAAATCATTAGGAGAGGCTTATGTCCAGAAGTGGACTTCCGATGGCTGAAATGATGATGATGTACAAAACGACACTGCTGGCCGTCTTCTGGTACATGGAACCGCAGTCGATTTGACGACACCCGAAGGAGGGGAAGGCGTAGTAGGTACTATTCTCAGGCCAGCACCATAGTTGGAACTCTATACTTATGAGTAGATTTACTTTTAATTTTATAGAGGTCATCATAAGCTAAATAACTTACAAGGAATTTTAATCTAAGGTAGATAATAATTGGCCTTAATTATTTGCCGTAATTAATACTCGATTGAGTATGTCTTCAATTAGGCGTGATTAATTAAAATGTCAATTATTCTTGAACCAGTGCATAAGTGAAAACCAACACTTCACTTTCTGACCTTAAAGTAATGAACAAAATTTTTATATTTGCATGTTGTTGACTTCAGTTATATTTTACGTTCAGTTAATCTATGACTTATGCTACTCGTGCTAATTAAGTTACAGCTAAAAAAACCATACAATATCTAATACACGGATAGCTATAATTTTATTTTAATAAAAAAACCTATGCAGTAGATACAAAATTAGCTTTGAAAGGCTTCGGTGATGCGATGAGGCCTATAACAGGTTCACTGGATGGCGGAGAGCCACTGACAGTTTCCATTCTGAACTCTTGAAGGATTCCGACGAACGTGATGAATATAAAGGACTTAGCCAGCGCATCTCCAGGACAACGTCTTCGACCTGAAAAATAATAAAAATGATAAATAAACAAATAAATTATAAGACCTGTAAAGTACACACAACTGTCTTCAATTTTATTGAAGACTTTACCTTAGTTGTGGAATCGCAATATCAGTGGCTATTTTAATCATGATGATGATCATTATAGATAGATTTTATCGACGCGTTCCCGGCGGGTACACAACGCAAAGCAAAGCTCAAACTGATGTTATTTTTAGGGTTATGGTCTTGTTCTTACAACTAACAAAACAAAATTACATCGAAATTGTTACAGCTGTATTGGGTCCAAAATGACGGAATATTTTATTCAATAAACAAGAATTGCTCGTTTAGTGGTACATTATAAAATAAAACTATATGTAATATATGTAAATACTCGTATATAAAATAGACGCGTTCCCGGCGGGTACACAACGCAAAGCAAAGCTCAAACCGCTGTTATTTTCAGGGTTATGGTCTTGTTCTTGTACTAAGAAAACAAAACTACATCGAAATTGTTACAGATGTATTGGGTCCAAAATGACGGAATATTTTATTCAATAAACAAGAATTGCTCGTTTAGTGGGAGTCATTCCCGCTCGGTAACACCCTGTCGTCAACACTGTTAACCAATGGGAAATAAAAAGTTCCACTCGTTCACAGTGTTGATGAACGCAACTTTTTATTTCCCGATCGTATACATCTAGTACAAGAGTCAAGATGAATTCTAATTTGAATAAAAGAGAAACGGTATTATTATACAGTACCTACTTACATACTTGCGACTTTCAATGCAAAAATCAAACTAAGAAATTCCTTTAAATAAAATTATTTAATACATTACAAAATAAAACTATTATGTAATATAATGTAAATACTCGAATATAAAAGAAAGTCGTATTAGTAACACCATTTATAACTCAAGAACGGCTGAACAGATTTGGCTAAAAATTGGTGAGGAAGAGCTTAGTACCAGGAGAAGGACAAAGGATACTTTTTACAGCGTGAAAATACATTATAATAATGTTGCTGTCAATTCACATGTAACATGCCCTGTTAACAAACATTATTTATAATTTGTTCGCTTTGCGTTCCAATTTTCTAAACTAAACAGTTTACACACAAATTTCGCAATAATAATAAATAATAGAGCGCTAATTAACCTGAAATTACTATGAATACATAATTCACAGAAACTTTTATATATTGTAAACAGAAGTTAAAATTGTTGTGACCACTGGGTCAACAATTTTACCTGTCACTGGACAGGAAGATACCCTGTCACTGGGTCACAACGAACAAGAAACTTTTCTTCACATTTAGTGTAATTTCAGTGATGTAAATCATGATTTTGATCATTTTGTAATTCAAAACTAACCGGAAGGAGATATCTTTAGTCTTTAGCCTTTAAATTAAAAAAAGGAATATTCAAAAATATTATTGCCATGAATAGGTACATTTCATCAGCAGAAGATCGGTACATACCTAATCCGAAGGGGTACATGTGTTCTGAATTTTTTAGCATTCCTCGCTCATCTATAAATCTTTCTGGCTTAAATGCGAGTGGGTCATCCCAAAGTTCTGGATCAAAGTGTATATCTCCCACAGATATAAGTATCGTTGTGTCTTTGGGTATGAAGTATCCATCTATTGACGTGTCCTCTAGAACGCGTCGAGGACCAGCCAGCGGGGCTATCGGGTAATGTCTCTGCACTTCTAATAGAAATGCTGATGTGTAGATTAATCTGAAATTAAAAAAATAACTTTTACTGCAAGATTAAATTGAAAAATGAACTTTAATCCAATTCGAGACTTAGAAGTTATTCCAAGAAAGGAAAATGTTTATTTTTTATTTATCTTTCTTGGCTGAACGTAAATAGTTTTTGCCTTTGTTGTTCTAAAATTAACTACATTGCATTAAGTTAATGTATTAATAATCTATATTTTTAGAAATACGAAAATAATTCGGCTTCTACAAAATCACTGATCCGATTTAAATTAAATTAATAGTTTACGCGTCTTAAAGGTCTCATATAGGAGTGAAAATCTAGAATTTTTAATTACATTAAATTTTCAAGCTAAATGCGTAATATGCAACCTATATTTTTACTCTACTCAAGTCTTTAAAGTAATATCTAGTCGTATAGAAAATGAGCACCTATTATATACGATTACATTCCAATATATCATATAATTATAACCTACTTGGATTGATCAGTCCAACATGGTAAATTTCCACAAAGAACAATATCTATTTCTTCTCGAATCTTTTTCTGTATACTCGGGTTCAGGAGAGCTTGAATGAATGCAAATTCAAGGAGATTGCTAGTTGTCTGAGCCCCTGCTATCAATAAGTCCAAGCAAACCATTTTCAGTTGTTCCTCTGAAAAATACGAGTTGAATTCTATTTTCGAAAATGGAATATGTCGAAGAGAATATGTTGTATCTGCTCAAGCACCTCTATGTTTGATTACTAAATACTTACTTGTTTATTATTAATACCTTATGCTTGGTTTACACGGGCTTCGTAGCTAAGCGCTTAGTACTTGTCACTAATACTAATTCCTCGTGTGTAAACACGCTGATTTGAAGCCCGTGTAAACCAAGCATTAGGTATGGTTATTCGTCTTGTCCGTAGTAAACCGTACATCATTACACGCACAAAATTATGTCACTTCTCTTTTATGTAATAAACTAATTGATATGCACGAAAAAAATCTAAAAGATGGTATCTACAATTATTACTCATATAAAACCACCAAGTTACTGAATAAATGCATATTTATTTTACATCTACTCCTCAGTTACCGAATGCAAACATCAAGCAAAATTAATCCACTCCAGCCAGTTCAAAGGCAGCTTAAATAATGTTTGTGTCCGATAGAAAACAATATTCAGAATGTCGAAATCGGAAATGGATATTGAATTCACTGCGTTTGACTACAATGGTTAAATTGTGTATTCGACGAAGATCAACGAGCAACTTTGATAGCGAATATTGAGAGGAATTGTTTTTTTCATTCTTCTATGAAATGGCAATCACAAGGACTCACCTGTGAACGTTTCTTTGTTCAAATCCATTTCTTGTAGAAAGGAATAGATAAAATCTTTACCGTCTATTTCATTATTCTTGTGCTTATTGATGGCTTCCTGTAAACGATAAAATGAAATTCCTTAAAAATATATATAAGTATAATTAGATACACGCATATTAATCTCTCTCGCCAAGAGAGAAGTCCCAGTGTCCCAGCAGTGGGAACGTGAATAGGGGTGTTATGGTTATGGTATATTAATAACAAAGATACACCGGTTACAGATAACGCTTCTGATAGTTATATGATAGATATTTACACAACCAAAACTTGTAGTTTATCTAGCAGATAAGTTACGGCTATGCTATCCGGCACTTTTTTTGTTACCGGTGAAACAGGCCTTAAGCGCTCTACACACCACCCGCCGGCACAGCCCGGCGGCCCAACCCGCCGGCCTTATTTTTTACAATCATGCCGGCGGCCTGACCCGCCGGGCTGTGCCGGCGGGTCAGGCCGCCGGCATCCCTCTCTACTCACTCAGTCAGTTGCCCGCCGGCTTTCATAGAGTAGTGACGTATTTGGCAATAAAGAATGTTACCTAATTTTGATTATTAGCACTCCATATTCTATGTCTAATATAAAAAATACGCGTGAAAGAATTACTTCGATACATCAATTAGTTTCCGATTTAGAAGTAAAACAAGTTGTAACCGTACGACGACGATAACACATAGGCTACTTTTAATCCTATGAAAATGTACAGTTCTTGAGGAAAACGGGGCCGAAGACTGGAGGAAGCTAGTTTGCAATAAATCAATATATTGTTCATTTAAATTTACTAAGAAGCTAGTTTGCCATAAATCAATGTATTGTTCATTTTAATTTACTAAGAAGAGCGGTACCTACCTATATATAAATAAATACTTACGTACCTACCAATAGCAACAAAACTTTAATACATATTTAATGTCTTTAACGTCAAAGTTTAATGGTAGGTACTTCTACTATTTGAGTTATCTTCATCCATTTTATCAATCGAATAATATTTAAGTACTACTATTAAACTATTAATTTAATACGCGGACGAAAACACATCAAAATACTGCGCAAGCTGTTGCACTACTACTATAATCTGCTGGCGATACTAAGCGGGCCGTAGGCCGCGCGAAGTTGTGGTATTACGTCACAAGCGCTCACGTGACTGTTAGCGAGACTCGATATTTTTCGAAACTTTGAATGCCTATAAAATCAAAACTACTAGGTACTTTTTAACTAAACAAAAACTAGTATATTTGTATACATACAGGCTTTACTGATACAACATTTCAAGCGATTTGGCATACCTAGTAACATTCTTCATTACTAGAACACCACATGCCGGGGCTGTCGTGCCGCCGGCATTGCCGCCGCCAAAGTCGTGCGGCTTGGACATTCTGAAGCCGGCGGGCTAACCCGCCGGCATTAAGCCGGCGGGCTGTGCCGGCGGGCCGCCGGCTTTGGTGTGTAGAGGCCAAATGCAACTTGACTTGCAACTCATTGAACTTATTTGGTAGCTCTGGCTTCTTTAGAAAAAGTTGCTCGTTTAAACAAAATCTAGTTTTATACCTGAAATGTGGAATGGCTTTTGCTTTTAATTATTGTTAAGAATAGGTAAGCTGCAGTCAATATTCCAGATCTCTATTTATATATATACAGACAGAATCGCAATGGCAAACATTTGTATTCACAGTGTTTAATTGTCATAATCAGCGTTGAAAGTACACGCACGAAAATTGTGTTACGGGTTAGCAGGTACCCGTAACACAATAGTGGTTACACTTTACTTTAAACATAATATATATAAATAAAATAAATATTACTGGACAATTTTTACACAACGACATCTAGCCCCGTGGTAAGCTCGAAGCTTGTGTTACGGGTGCTAGATTTCTGATATACCTACTATAATATACATACATAGATAGATATTTTTTATTATACATATATAACACCCAGACACCCGGAACAAATATTTGCAGATCATACAAATTGTTGTTCCGAGGCGGGAATCGAACCCGCAACCTCTTGCGTCGCAGGCGGACCTTCGCCCGCTGCGCCACAGAGGTCGTCTATATATATATGTATATATCGATTTTTTTCTTTTGAAATAGAAATCAATTGCTATTCGTTCAATTAATCAATTGCGTGACTAACTGGTTGACTCTCGAGAATGGCTGAGCCAATTGAGCTAATTTTAGTTTTGAAATGTTTCCAGCGTAGTGTGAAACCAGCAAAGGTTAAAGAGTTCGTTCCTTCCACTCGACACCGCCAAAACGACACCATCGGTGTTGTCGTACGGAATCTCTCCATACGACACCACCCTAGTGATGTCCAGAAACGAAATGGAAGGAACGAAAGAGTTCGTAAAAGTATCAGCCAATCGTACCAACGTCTGTCCCGGACCAGGAATCGAACTCGCATCCTCATGCGTCGCAGAGATCGTTCAATGAACAAAATAACTATTTATTTATTAAAAAATAAATCATTTTTAACTCGTCTATGTAAGTTACTACCACACCACGAGAAAAAGGCCCTTACATTTTAATATTTTACATGGAAATAATTAATAATTGAGTCTTGACAGTTCGCTTCGAAGTTTTCCTGCTGATGTTGAGAAGCGATTAGAACAACAAAGCAAGCTATGTATGCAAAGATATGTATCTATGTATATAAATAAATATAAATATTACTGGACAATTTTTACACAGCGACATCTAGCCCCGTGGTAAGCTCAATAATGTATGTATATTATATTTAATATCAGAAATCTAGCACTGTGATGCTGTGTGATGTTGCTGTGTGAATTGTCCAGAAATATTTATTTTATTACGAGTGGTCTTACCTCTATGATATCCGAAATTTGTCGATTCAATTTCTTAATTAAAGTATAACCACTTATGTTGGGAATGAAAAACCTGCACCAAGGTATCTGGTTCAGAAGTCCACCTGCCATTGAGAACGCCTTGGACCGAGTGCGGAATAATTCTTCCATTTGTTTCCATTTGTCTTCTTTTATTTTCTCGCCTGAAAGAAACATATTATATTTTCATTGCTTTGTTAAAAATCGTCCCACCTACACAGTTCTTTAGTTACCATCAATCCTTGCATAGCTTTTATTTACGAACAACGTATAACACATAGCTTCGCTTACTCTATAGACTTAAGGTCAACTAGTCTAAATGCGTCTATGGGGGAAAATGCGTCTTTTTGAATTTATTCGAGATGGCAGCTCGCCACGCCATCCGCACGAACTACATGTTCAGTATTTATTTCAAGCGAATGTAACTAGATGGCAGAAGTCAACGTATGTTGAACAGTTCTCGAATAAATTCAAAAAGACGCATTTTCCCCCACAGACGCATTTAGACTGGTTGACCCTATATGTTTTTGTACGGTTTACCTTCTTTTAATTTATTAATTTATTTAATACTTACTAGAGAAACTAATAGAACAGTTCATACAATATACAAAATAAATATAGTTACAAAGATAAATAGTTAGAGACTTTACAATAGAAACATACGAGTGGTTACTCTAGTTACTTAGGGACAATACTATATAAAATTATTGGGGACAATATAAAGATTTCATGATTATTTCTCAACTCTTAAGTGAACATTTAATTCAATAAAATTTTTTAATGAAACACTTTTGAATAAATTTAATTTCTTACTATTTATGGCACTCTACTGGACGAAATATTAATTCAAAGTAATTTTCATAGCAGACTACCGGTTCATTAACAATAGCCTGGACGCTGCTCCATAAGGCCTCGTTTAATTGAGAACGTTATTATCTCAACATGGTGCCGAAAATACCGACAACCTATTTTCACGTTGATTTTCACCGGCAATCTACAAAGCAAATTTAATAGAGCTACGAAAGACTTTGAGCTGGAAATCGATTTAGTTTTCAATTAATTTTATAATCGAATCGGTTTTCGAAATCACGTGTGTATGGTAAATTAGATAAAAGTGGATGCACGTTTATGAATAATGGGGCTGTCCCCAGTTTCAAAATCAGATTTGGTGACGTTTATCTTTTCTATACATAATACCAAAATTATTTAGGATGCTAGCATATTTCCTTTCATATTTAAGCTTTATAAAATAAATATGATGAAAAGTATTTAATTAAATCTTTAATTAAATAATTTTGGTTATAAGGAAATTTCACGCTTTGCCGGTCTTTTTGAGCGGGAACTACGTCCAATTAACATTGCAAAATAAAGGACGTTTGTAACCGGCATGGTCACACATCATTATTAAAGATAATTAATTGTCTCTTTAGATACAAGTACGTATTTATTAAGCAGCTGGCTCATGTTATGTGATGGGGTTCTTTCGACCATGTTAGATGAGAGTCGTTTAGTTAGGAAGTCATAAAAGTTTTTACTCGTTGATGATTCTCACCTGCGACAAACCTCCATAGAACATTCATAACTGCTTGCGAAACGAAACTGTTCGGACTTATCGGACTATTGCAGTTATTTTTCAAAAAGTTCAAAATTTCTCGCAGTTCGTGTTGAATTTCTTTTTCCATCAAGGTTTTTCCGAAACCAACGTTTCTTAACTGGGTCAGTGTGAATTGCCTGTGTATCTTCCATAGCGTGCCGTCAGTAAACGTTATGCCTGAAAATTCTTTGTGTTCAGAAAATATTTCATGCGATATGGAGCCAGAAATGTTTTTGGGAGCCAGACTCCTAATAGAGACTTTGCAATAGAAACATACCCTTTTTCTTTCCAAGACATCTTAGTCTCAAGAAAAAACTATTTGGGCGGCCTTCAAAATTTTTCTCTGTGAAAACTTGCCTCACGTTTTTTTCTCCGTACACCACCACTAAAAGTTCATTGCCTAACTTTAACCCCAATATATCTGTTGAGTAATCTTTTGATAACTGTAAAAGTCCTTTAAATTGAGATCCATGTATTTTAGCTGCGTTATAAACTGCGTTGCTGCAACCAACGAATGGATACCATTGCGGGCCTACAACAAAAATACAATTTTATGCCACAATAAGTAATTAGTGTAGTTTGTAAGATATTAATAAACCTGGTATAAACTTGAGTAGGTAAGTAAATTGGTAATTACCTATTTAGATTATGAGCTAGCTAAACTACTTATAATTTACCTATTCCAAGTAGGTAGTTAAGCTAGCTTGCTCTATATTGCATAACATTTAGTAAGAATAACTAAATCGACTTACCTGGCGGAAATTTCCTCGGTTTGATGATGGTGTTTATTACATATCCAATTCCAATCAGTATTAAAAACAATATGAGGAACACGAGCATTATCCAAACTCGCTTATTCAGCGGTGTACTTTACAATATTTTCAACAACTGGATAAACCCGGCACAAAATGCGGATTTTATAGTCTCCGGTGATAATTACCTAATTAATAACTAAAAATTCTATTTTAAGAACAATTCTGAGACTTTAACTCATAGTAAATTTATTCGAGAAGGTAATAATAAATTACAAGAAACACTGGAATTTTTTGCAAATCACAACACGGTTGAAATTGATTGGTATAAGTGAAGGCTAGGGTTCTTAGCAAGTTCTGTATAGGAATGTTTGAAGAGTAAACTGAGTCTGTGAATGATTTATGTTCCGTTGAGCACGTGTTTCGAAGAATACTGAAAGTATGATCGCACGTTGAACGCACGCCGCGACCGTAGCAACTGGTTCTGAGTAGAATAAAATGGATCGGCCCGCACGTCGGTCATTTGTCTTACAATCTATGACTTATGGCTTATGTCCTTCGGTCTATTTTAGTGCAGCAAAAAAACTTGGCATCCCATTAATGAAGAGTCAATATGACATAATATAGCACTTAAATAGCTCGTGGACTGTACTCCTTCCTGCTCTCATTGTATAAGGTGTTACTTTTAACCACGGAGGTTTAACTCTAATAATACCTCCATGCTTTTAACAATTTAACTTTATAGCCAGCTAAACTTTATGTTTTAAAATCGGTAAAGCCGTTTCGGTAACGGTAACTAACATTGTGATATGGAAATTAAAATTAGATACCTAATTGGGTGTGTTAGTGACTGTCATCATTATGTCCTTAAAGTTCTATTTAATTCCTAGAATATGCTGATTTTCTCCAGTGTTTGCAATCGCTATTAAAACCGTGTTTTTTTATTAAAAAAATATTCAGACGTGCGTGGGCTTAAGCCCACGACCTTCGGAATGAAAGTCGAGTGTGCTCCCACTTCCCAACACGGCTTCATTAAAATATTCTTCAAGTAGTAGGTAGGTAGATAGATTCTATTTATGTAATTATGAACTTACCCACTACATTAACTTACATTAACTAAGTGGGTAGGTGCACTAGTACCTAGGTACTTCATTACTTTAGTACCTAAATAAAAAAGTTGGTACGTACCTAACTACCTAGGTATCTCATGAAACAACAACGAATAGGTACTTACAATGGCACAATAGGTAATAAGACAAAAATTTCCAAGGTATCCATTTTTAAATTAAGTAGATAGGTACTTAATCAACTTGTTATTATACATAGAAGCACCAATTTAATATTATAAATTAAATAAAGCCTACATAATATAAATAAAATATAATTAGGATACCTACTAATACAAATAGGTAGGTCTCTATCCGCAGAGTTCCGCGTCAGTTTCGTTTAAATTTCGATTGAAATAGGTAAAAACACCATGTCCATATCCATCCTAAGCCTTTCAAAATTTTTGGATCTTTGAATGAAACCCTCACTTGCTCAAAATACTTAGAATCTCAGAAACATGATAACTACCTATTGCTGATATTTTGCAATATTCTCATAACCGTCAAAGAGACGCTCGGCAATGAACAGCCGAGGTTAATTTGCCGAGCGTCGCTTTGACCATTAAGACAATATTGCTAAGTATTCAGCAATTATAGGTAAGTATTCCATTTTGTAGGTCAGTCATCCATCATTGTAATGATAAGGAATTAAAGTCGTGTGACGAGAGTAAGAGAGTAGGTAAGATACAAGTGTACCTTCATGGCTGACAGAGGAGAATGGAATTTCATGGGGGACGTCGAACGATGCGATACCAAGAACGCTGGTGGCTTTTCATTCACTCATCACATTTTGGTGTATTTTACATACACGTACCTACAAACTATTACATAAACATGATAATGAGTAGTAGATGGTAGTAGGGTTCCGAAGTTTATTTTATTTTTAATCTTCTGCCATCTAGCGAGGACTTTGGTATTACATTGTAAAATAAGAGACAAAGAGTCTGTCTAGTTTATCAGTTTGTCAACAGATGGAGCTGTAGTAATGCATGAAATATTCATACATCGTTAAGTCAATGTCAATTATCTTAGTTGTCAAAGTCATAAAGGAATTTGTGACATTAGCAAAATAGTGATGTTTACGTTAAATAATTATTATGTATTGTTTTTGATTAAGGCACTAAAACATTAAATTTGCTTTATGTTACCAATAAATAACAATAAAAATAAGTACCTACCTAAAGGTAATTATTAATAGTTAAATCACTTTAATTTGTAATTAATTGTTCACACATAACTAAGTTTAACCTTTATTTATTTATATAGGACACCCAACAAAGAAACAAAAGAAAAACAAAAACAATGCATTAAACTGGGGCAAACTAGTTTTATTTGATGTCATCTTTCATGTCGTAAAAATAGGTCCATTCCACCATTATCCCAGACTTCTCACTCAAAACAAATTATGACAAACAAACAAACTACCTTCCTATATTTCCTTAGACCTTTATAATATTCATTTTATGAAAAAAATATGAATCCGGATATTAAAGCTGGCTTAAAGATTGGTTTAACCAAATTTGTTCATAACTTGTACATAAATATAATAAAATAGGCAATCAAAAGTTGTGGCTGAACACTACACAACACACACTTAAAAGTTTTCTGATACTTTCACATCACTAGCACACGGCTGTAATAATATGAAAAAAAAAAGTATATTATTCAAGGACATTTTGCCCAAAGAGAATATAATCACTACGTTTTATTTTGCCCGCGCTGAACGTCAGACGAAAAATAACTAAAGGATATTTGGTTTGGGACTCTTTCTGTTATTCTGTGTTAATTTATATTAGTTCTTCACGTAAATCAAGGGTTTTCATTACTTATGACACTAATTTAAAAACTTTATCCAACAGCACCGTAGTTTTCTATCAGTCCATGAAAGTGATGTTTATGTTTTGGTGACAGAAAAAATAATTTCCACCGCTACCACTATAAAAAAGTAGTAAGCCGTTAAATGAAAAATGTCGGAATTTGGCAAATTCGGTCCTTTGGTTGGAGCTATTGACGAGGGCACTTCAAGTGCAAGGTTTATCATATTCAAGGCTAACTCCTCAGAGGTCATTGCGGTGCATCAGAAGGAGCTAGAACAGCAATTCCCTCAAGAAGGTTGGGTGGAACAAGACCCTTACGCGATATTGGAGGTTGTGACAACATGCATTCAGAAAGCTGTTGAAAAGTTGATGGAAAAAGGGGGTTCGCCAAAGGTAGTGTTCATATTTCTGTTAATTCCCAAATTTATTCTAACTCAAATCTTTACCATTACTTCAATATTAAGCTTACACTTAGGTACTAATTAATTGTCTATGTTATTATATACCTTGTCACAGTTTTTGGATTTTTCGATTTTCATATTTTTTATAGGAAATTTTTGAAACAGCAGGCATTGCGCTATTGGGTTTCTTGATACAGAATTTATTTGCCCAATTAGTAATTCAAGAATTTTTATTGTCATATCTCAACTGCAATGCATTAGGAAACTTGTTTAAAAGTCCCATTCAAATTTGATAGCTTCACCCACTTTAAGGGGAAGTTCCAATCTCCTGGATTATGTGTTAGTTTATTTAGCATTTTAACTACTATTACCGTAGTTCAACTTATACCCATCTGTTTTCAGGATATAATAGCTGTTGGTGTGACGAATCAAAGAGAGACTACAATTGTCTGGGATAGAAACACTGGTAAACCGCTCCACAATGCTATTGTTTGGCTTGATATGAGGACCTCATCAACTATTGACAAGCTTCTTGACACAGTCCCAAACAAAACTCGGAATAAGAATTATTTAAAAGTAAGGACTTTTCTGTTTTAGTGTCCTTTTCTCAGTTCAAAGTTGTTTTACTAGAAGACATCCATAGATAACTATCAGTATTTAGCTTTTCTCATCATTTAACATTAAACACTACTCTTTCAAACCTGCTGCGTTCTTCTGGCATTGTCATAATAATGAGTTTTGTATTTTATTTATTTATTTCAGCCCCTTTGCGGCTTGCCGTTGTCTCCATACTTCAGTGCAGTGAAACTGAGATGGCTGTGTGATAATGTAGAAGCAGTGAAGAATGCCATGAAAAATAATACTTGCTGTTTTGGAACGGTTGATACATGGATAATCTGGAATTTAACAGGTAAATGCTATTTTTATATCAATCTCTATACTAGTAGGTATACTTTGTATAAAAAGCAGTATTGTATTTACCAAATTGAATACCTTATACATGGTTCCCCATCAATCATCATCATAATCTAATGTAAGTTAGTACTGTATCTTTTAAAAGAAGTTGTGTTAGTTACAATATTTATAACTCAAGAATGGCTGATTTGATTTGGCTGAAAATTAGAGAGATAGCTTAGAACCAATAAAAAGACTTTATACAGCGGGAAAATATTAAAATGCAAGTGAAGCTGTGAGATCGAAAGCTATGGAAGACATGGAAGTAAATATATATTGTACAAAGTCCACCTTACTATTTCTAAGATTTTAAATAAGTACAAATGTACAAAACTATTAGTTTAAAAAAATAACTATTGTTCTGTTGTTTGTTAACCTTTGTTTTTGACGCATAAGGGTAAAGGCCAATACAGAATCTTAAAGTTCTTCATAATATGATGCCAGTTAGAAAATACTCGGCTACTAAAATGAGTTATATAATAAACTTAAATACCATAGACATGCAATAAAGGTCATCCTTATCTTTATATTTTATTACTTCTTACTGCTAGAGTAACTTTAATCTCTTGTAAATAAACTTGTGTGATAAGTCTTTGATTAATATATTTGAATTAGATTACTTTATCTAAACTACTTATGTTGCTAAGTCTTATCTCCATTTTAAAATCGGTGTCAGTTTTTGATACCTAAAATACTTAATTTGCTCTATACAGGATACACAACATATTCCAGAGTTTGATATATGTATAAAATTCAAAGCCCTTGTTATTTTATAACTCAAGAACGGCTGGGCCGATTAAGGTGCTAAAATAGTCATAGTAGCCCAGGGAAGGTTTAAAAGATGATAAAACATGGGAAAAAAGCAGATGATGCCGCGGGCGGGTCAGCTACTTATTGATATTATGTGTTATTTATTTGAATTCGACCTTAGTTTAAGAACAAATTATTGAATTCCCCCAATGGGGTCATGTAGTGATGCTGCCTAAAATTTATATGTAAGGACTATATACAAATATGATGCAATAACAATAACAAATGCAACCCCCTCGAACCCAAAACCTAAATTGGCCCAGCCATTCTTGAGTTATAAAATTACAAAAAAAAATGGCATTATATTTGTAAGGATTTTAATATAAATAATATTGAAAATAAACATATTTTTATATTTTGTTCAGGTGGAGTAAATGGTGGTAAGCATGTAACGGATGTCACCAATGCTTCCAGAACAATGTTGATGAATATAGAGAACCTGACTTGGGACCCACTCATGCTGAAGTTCTTCGAAGTACCAAAATCTGTTCTACCTGAAATAAAATCCAGCTCTCAGGTACTGTTTTTTTTATTTTGTAATCTGGTTATTGGCTGTGTGATATTTGTTGTGGCTGTATGCTGAAGAATAGTACCACTCCTCTCACCCTCTGAGGCGAACAGCTTAGATGCTGTATTTTTTATATGTCGTTCATATGTCATCACTGGCCGCCGATACATTGTTTTCAAGATGGCGGACAAGTTATGACATACAAAAAGGTTCGAACCTCTTTTGATGTAACTAGCTTCTAATTTTAAATTCCAGGTATACGGGCACATAGCGGACGGCGCGCTCCAAGGCGTGCCCATATCAGGCTGCCTCGGCGACCAGCAAGCGGCGCTCGTCGGCCAGATGTGTCTGCAGAAGGGGCAGGCCAAGGCGACCTACGGCACCGGCTGCTTCGTCCTCTACAATACGGGAGATGTTCGCGTCAACTCCAGTCGGGGGTTGCTGACCACTGTGGCTTACCAGCTGGGGCCTGAGGCGCCGCCGCAGTATGCGCTTGAGGGATCGGTGAGTATTTTATGTGACCGCCATTAAAAAAATCTACCAAAAATCAATAGTTCTCTTAAATCTTCTATATTAATAATTTTGTCAAGGAATACGGTAGACTCGATCGAAACCTTATATGAATAACAAAACATAAAAAAATATTGATTCCGAGTCGACAATATAAATCCGCAAAATTCGGATTATGGAGGCGAAGCCCAAACCCAGGCGAAGCCGAGTTTTCATCTAGTATAAATATAAATTATCAAGTGATAAAATCTCGTAAAGTGTCAGGTTTTCACGATATAGACCGCCAAAGTCATACTGTCAAATCTTTAATTAAAAAATATAAATAAAACAGAATTGGCTCCATACAAAAATCTTCAAAGCCCTTTCTGCATTTTCTAAATACATAATCATATAAATAAATATTGCTGGACAATTCATACAGCAAAATCTACCCCCGTTATAAGCTCTACGCTTGTGTTACGGGTGCTAGTTATCTTCACCAGTAATTCTTCTGACTATTACTAATGTTTATTTTTCAGGTGGCAGTAGCCGGAGCAGCTCTGGGCTGGTTGAAAGACAACATCGGTCTGTTGGAAAACGCCAAGGAGTCTCAGGATCTAGCTGAGAAGGCAGCGGATAAGGGCAGCGTTGTCTTTGTACCAGCCTTCAGCGGACTCTACGCACCGTATTGGAGACAGGATGCTAGAGGGTAGGTCCTACTCATTTTCTACGTATTTTTATTTATTTGGAAAACAAAGTACTTTCAATTAACAATAAATATTATGTTTATTAAAACTAAAATAAAAGCTAGTGTAGGGTACCTATCTCTCTAATATCTTACGCGAAAGTTTTTTAAACATGTTTGATGCTCTTTCACGTAGAAACTACTACAATAAAATAGCTTAAATTAGACAAAGGCAACAATCCATCATAACCCGGTAAAGTCCATTAAAATGCAGGCAGAGCCGAGGAAAGCTAACTATTGCACCTATTAATTCGAACATCTACATTATTCACCACGTGTTAAGCTCGAAGTAATATTGTTATTAGATGTCTGACAAACAATACAATATTCTACGTATAGATACCTATAAGCTATAATATAATAAAGAATTAGTAACGTTGTAAGATTTCTGCGAGCAATTGACGGAAGAGTGCTAAAGGATAAGAATAAGAAGTGGTAGGTAAGCTTAGTTTTTGTCACACAGCAATAAACTTAAAATCATTTTACAATTGCAGAGTGATTTGCGGCATCACAGAAGATACTAATTCAAACCACATAATAAAGGCGTCTCTAGAAGCCGTCTGCTACCAAGTTCGTGACATTCTGGACGCCATGAACGAAGACTGCGGGATTCCCTTACAGTTGTTGAAAGTAAGCTTCTAGTTATTAAATATTATACTAGCGACCCGCCCTTGTATCGCCTCGGGTAACTAATTATACATATCATAGTATAACACAAACTCGCTGTCGCTGTCTATATGCTTTAAAACTTCACAATCTAATTTGAAGAAAGGCATTTTGTGGCAATTAAACCTTACACCTAAAATGGATTTTAATGGACCTGTGTCCAGTAGGACCACTCAATAACGGCTGGGCCGATTTGGTCTTGGAATAATTGTAGCAGTCCAGGGCAGGACTTCTTTCTTATCGTACAATAAATGGTTGAGGCCTAAACCCATCAGTGGGTGAAGTCGTGATGATAATAATCTTATTATATAAAAGAAAGTCGTGTTAGTGCCTGAACTTATAACTCGAGAACGGCTGAATAGATTTGGCTGAAAATTGGCAGGGAGGCAGCTTAGAACCGGGGGAAGGACATAGGATACTTTTTACTGCTTTTTTAAAATCTAATAAAATGCGGGCGAAGCCGCGGGCGGAAAGCTAGTTTAAAATAAAAGGTTCATTTGTGTTTACAGTGCTGTATACAGCACACGGGCGTCGCTGAAAACCAGCGCTATGTCTGCAGTATTGTAGGCACAGCCTATGCTGAGCCGACGACCCTTTTGTGTATTCTGTTGTATCTAGTTTTAAGTCTCAATTTGTAATTTTATGTTGTAGTACACAAATACACTTATCTTATCATTAATTTATAAATGTTACGCTTTCAGGTGGACGGAGGTATGACATCGAACGCGCTAGTGATGCAAATGCAGGCCGATCTAATAGGCATCAGCGTGATTCGCGCCGGTTTCACGGAAAGCACCGCCCTCGGCGCGGCGCTCGCGGCCTACTGGGGCCTTCAGAACACTGTCACGACCATACAAATATCCAACGGCACGGAATACACCCCGAAGATAACTGAAGACGAACGGGATATGAGGTATAAACAGTGGAAAATGGCTGTTGAAAGGTCCCTCGGATGGGATCAGAATTAATGCTACTATCTAAGAATAACTAACTCGTTTTTTATTAGAATTTTTTTTTATCTGCTTTACGTAATAGTTGTATACAGATAAACTAGAACTAGTGGTATAGATATCTTTAGAGGCTCTATTCTCCACGTTTTGAGCCAATGTAGGGTTATTGAAGCCTGATTAGGGTCAGATCTTAACAGTTAGACAATTAACACAACTAGCTAACGCTAGAATAGCTATGTTATCCGCAAATGTGGCTGTGGATTCATTGTCAATTGGAGGCCAGTCGGTCCGAAAACCGAGCGGAAAAATTGTTAAGTTGTATTATCTTCTTATACACGGTTGTGTCTTCATTGCTTGTTTATAATTTACTCTCTTATCAGACTCTGTCCTACATTTCTATTTATTTAATGTACACCTAATTTTCGGTTTCACCTAATTCTATAAGTAAGCTGCAAGTAAAAAGTATTGGTTTGTGGTCGGAGTCTACATCAAGATATGGTTCAGTCTTAAAAAAGTGTTCTGATAATTCCTGAAATACGAAGAAATGTAATAATTCCTTAAATATGAACTCATGAAGACATTTTGAACCTAGATGTGAAGCTCAGGGTTTCTTTCGGGTTACATTTTAGAATATTATATATATACTACTCAAAACAAAATAAGGGCCACCACTAATTTTCCGATTATTTTTTTTTCTTTGGGTTTTTTTGCTCCTTTTGTTTTAAATTTAACAAAACAATGTTTTTTTTAATTAAATTTCATGAATTTTAATGCAATTCGACATAAAATACTTAATATTAGGATGTTTTTGAGATTTAAGACTTTTTATGGCTGTTTACACTTAACAATAGCATAAGATTGTAGACTAAACCCAGAGCTTAGTTGTTCGCTTTTGAATTTTTTATTATGGGGTATATCCTCCCCTTTCCAAAACACATTCTTGAAGCCTCGTTGGCATGCTCTAATTGAGATGGCGGATGTTTAACTCTGGGATATCCTCCCAGCACCTTTTCAGCAATTCAATCAACTGTTGCTGGTTGTGCACATCCCCTTCAGCTGCCCGGACTCTGTGTTTTAATTAGTCTCAAAGGTGTTTAATTGGATTCAGGTTAAGATTATTCGCAGGCCATGCCATAACCTGAATATTGGCTTCCTCCAAAATAGAGCTGGTTGCCCGAGCTGTGTGAGTTCATGCATTATCCTGCATCAGGATGAAACCGTCCACCACTCGTTGTGAAAATGGGATGACATATGGCCTGACAACCCATTCGATGTAACTCTAAGATGTCACAGTGCCCTCATTCAGAAAAACAAGGTCAGTTTTACCTTGTAAACTGATCCCGCACCAGACCATGATATTGGGACCACCATACCTGCCCTGTCGTGAATGAAAGGATCAGAAAATCTTTCTCCGCGTCTTCTCCACACTCGCATACGTTGATCGTCAATTGAAAACTTCACCTTACACTCATCCGTAAAAAGCACCTTACGCCATTCCTTTGTGCCCCATTCAAGATGTTGACGTGCAAACCTGAATCGATCTGCACCATGAGTCCCGGTTAGTTTAGTGTGGTTTACAGGCCTTCGTTAGCGTTGCTGGTCTTTGTGCAAATGATTCCTATTCGTCTGGTCGCTGACAAGTGTAGCAGTAGTCCGGCGTAATCGGTTTTGTAATGCGCGCGCTGTCACATTACGATCACATCGCGCAGTAACTCGCACGTACCGGTCTTCCTGGGCAGTGGTAGCACGAAATCTTCCAGAACCACGACACCGGGATACGCTCCCGGTCTCCTGATACCGGTTCCAAAGGTTTTGGATAGCCCTTCTCGAACATCCCAGCTGAAAAGCCACAGAACGTTGTGACCAACCAGCCTCATTCATCGTTACGGCTCTGGTAGCAGTAACTTTGTCCAAATGGCATCAAATTCTTGGCATTGTACGGTCAAATGATGAAATTTCACGTCTAACTCCCAAAAACAACCGTAGTTGTCAGTAGACTTGTGTTAAACTAATCTGAAATCAAATCATAAAAGAAAGAAAACTCTACCCAATTCACGATATTTAAGACATCAACATTGTTTACCATACCGTCAGCACTAATATCCCTAGTGCTTCATTGTAATCGTTAATTAGACACTTGAGAACATAATGGCATTCACAAAAAAATATTCTCCCATCGAAAGTCAGCAAAAAAATGTCTCAAAACAAAAATACGCGCGTGGCCCTTATTTTGTTTTGAGTAGTATATTAATAATAATTATAAACTATTCAAAGGTGCGTGGTGTATAAGTATGCTTTCTCAAATTTTCTTTGTATTATTTGTTGGTATAGTAAAACCATTCTAAAAATGAACTCCCCTCCACAAAACCGTGATGATTTCAACGTGTGAGAGGAAATACAGAAAAACAGAATACACAGAAAAAAAAATACAGAATTCGGTTAGGGGCGTTCATTTTAGAAATGGTTTTACCATACCTACTTAGGTATGTTTTATTGTTTAGTTTTAGTTTTCATTCTCTTTTTGATGACAATTGGCACGGAAAGCTGCATCAAGCCGAGACGCAATGGACCAAGAGCCCGTGATGGCCAGACCTTCCTTTAATTCACAAGCGTGAAAATTCTTTCATGTGTATGTCTAACATAGGTAAGAATAACCCCCAAACATGAAACCTGGATCGCGGTTGCTTTGGGAGATAACAACCTTTTACCTGTTATCTCCCAAAGAACCACGATCCAGGTTTCATATTTGGGGGTTATTCTTACCTATGTTAGACATACACATGAAAGAATTTTCACGCTTGTGAATTAAAGGAAGGTCTGGCCAGACCGGGCTCTTAGTATAGACTAATAACCTGTGATGGCCAGACCTTCCTTTAATTCACAAGCGTGAAAATTATTTTATGTGTATGTCTAACATAGGTAAGAATAACCCCCAAACATGAAACCTGGATCGTGGTTCCTTTGGGAGATAACAGGTAAAAGGTTGTTATCTCCCAAAGCAACCGCGATCCAGGTTTCATGTTTGGGGGTTATTCTTACCTATGTTAGACATACACATGAAAGAATTTTCACGCTTGTGAATTAAAGGAAGGTCTGGCCATCACGGGCTCTTAGGTTACAACCTTTTAACTAAATCTTTTGTTTCATAATGGTATGACGTTCATAATGGTATGTTTATGTTTAAATGTAAGTTGTATGTAAATAATATGCTTTCTATCGTATTCAATTCAATATATTTTTGATAGATTTATAGATTACAGATAGTATTTAGTTGGCTGTGGCAGATTTCCGTATTAGCCGGAACTAAGACAAGAAAGATGAAAGGTTACATTTTACACTAAAAGTGTATATTTTACACTATAAGTGTATTATTGGTTGGTAGTTGGTAGGTTAGTATTAATTTATTTTGGGTTTGACTACTATTTTAAGCTCATTTTCTAATTTTATTTTGCTCCTTGTCAGTCGCCCGTATTTGACCACAACGACTAAATATGGGTTTTTTATTAATAAAAGTGAATATTGGCTTGAAACTTGATATCAAAAGAAAACATAAAATTAAATTAATCAACAAACAATCTTATTTTATTGTTTTTATTAGTAAAATATGGCTGTTATAATTTTCTATAGAATATAGAACTCGTTATTTGCAATTCAAGTTTTATGTTTCGTTTAAAGTGACTGTTTATTAAATAATTACGTGGCTATTATTAATTGCCAAAAGCAAACTTAGACATTTATTATGTAAATTATTAAATATTTTTATTATTAATTAATTTTAACTGATTTTATTTAACATTCTTGATTAGATAAGCTAATTTAATTATTTATTGTGGCCTAATTTTTAATTAATAACCAAAGGTGAAAAGACATGCATATGCTGCTCAAAATGTATTTTTGTATAATTTAAAGAATGGTGATGGATTTTTATTTGTATATTTAACGGCTTGTTCAGGAAAAGGAATAGATAAGATAATTCAAAAAATTAATAAATAAATGTGTTTTTTTAAGTCTTAAATATTTGTTAACCAATAGGTACTTCATAAAATTATAAACATTTACACAAATAATTAATTATTTCATTATATTGATAAACTGTTGAATAATTGTAATTCCCGTTAATATTTTAATTATAATTCTCATATACATTTTTTATTATTCGAGAAACTACTACCTACCTATATTAATTATTCAATAGGTTTCATAATAAAATATTATTGTTAACATAGTTATTGTGCCTTTACTCGTAAATTATAACGAATTAATACTTATAAGTTATTACAATAGAATAAACAAAAAAAAAGTTCGTAGAAAAACATATTGATTTCAGGTAAGTATAGGAAACATTATTGTTTTGTTTAATTGAAGATTTTCTGTTTGAATATTAGCGGTATGAATTCATCTACGTGTATATTATATTATTTACAAGATTACCTATATTGTCAAATAGTATATTACAATTATAAAATAAAACCGACTAAATAGGTTTTATTTTATTATTACCTATTATTTGTTATATTTCTATTGTTGTACCTACTTGCCGTAGATCAATAAATAATTTTACTTATTTACATAAAGATTTTTTATTTTACTAAAATGACCCGCCCGCGGCATCGCTCGCTTTTTTGTATTTAAAAGAGCCGTTTTTTCATGGACCTACTATTTTCTCCTATTAGTAGGACCACGAGGGAGACCTATTTCTGTCTTTCCTATTATATACTATAAATAGAAACAACCAATAATTTATACACCCTGTATATTAAAAAAAAAAGGTGGCCAGTCCTATCTTAGTTTTTCTAAAAACTGGCCTACTGTTATATCACCGTGAATTAATTGTAACTGGCATTTTAATATGAAATCATCGCGATCTAATTCTTCTTTTCGACGTCGTGATGCATCACTTGTTCTTTCGCTTTCCATATCCATTATTGCATTTATCAACCGCAGGATCGAAACTGGTGAACGCTTTTTAACATTCTTGTTTAGTTGAGAGTGCCAGCTTTCAACGACGTTATTTGTACGGTGACGTTCACCATATACGCACCATGAAGTTCTGTAATCTTTGTTCTTCCACCATGTTCTTTCCATATATTTCAAAAATTTTGTAATTTTTAGGGAACTGGTGCTTTCATTCTTGATATAATCAATACCATTTTCTATGAGATTTTCAGGTAGTAGGTAGAGCTAAACCCTTACATAATCCGACAATTCTTTTTTCTACTTTTTCCTTAATTTTAAGTTTGACTTTGGAATTTTTCCAAATGGCTTTCGATAAATGAGCAAAATATTTTTTTAATATCACTTCCGGGAAAATGTTCATCAAACACAGATATAATAACCCCCAGATACCTCATAACAGGCGAAGACCGCGCGCCAAACATATGGTTAAATCAACCATATTTAAAGCCCCGCCTCGAAACACGGCTTTAGTTGCGACCAAGTGTCAGACCCGTGAACTTCATATACGTTTCTATAGTCTAACGCAAGTGAAGAGGTCAGCTTATAATGGCTACTCGTACGAAGGACGTTCACTTGTCTCTTTTCCGCATTGCGCTTATTGCATTCGTTGTCCTTCTCGGCGAAAGCACGTGTAACGTTAGTGTTGTAAATTCTAATCGATATCGTTAAAAATAATAGACGACGTATCTATATTAGCGGGTCTCTCGGTATTATTGTATGTAAAATTAAATAAGTAATCCATAAACCGTTTAAATTATGTTTATAGAGTACTTACTCAGTAAAATGAATTATTAGTGATAAATTTTTCTAATATCATTTTTTAATTTTTAAGTTCTACAGATTTGTGTATTCCAAAAATAAATACATATCTACCTACCTATATTAGACCAGTGCAGTTAGCTTCAAAAATGGTCAAAAAAGGAAAAAAATAGTAGTAGAATGAAACCCATTAGAAAAGGAGGGGAATATGATAAAAATGAAAGGAAAAATAAATTACGGTCGATCTGAGTTCGGGAAGTGGGAGGGGGTGGGCTTTTAAGGGGAGAAAATGGTTTATCTCGATTTGCGGTGAAACTACAAGTCCTATGAAAAAAAGTTATATCGCAAAGTTGTAGGTAATAAAACGATCTACAACTTTTAATTCACAAGTTTTTTACATAACCTCAAAACTTATGTGAAATTATTTTTCTACGAAATTTGGTGAAAACTTGCCTATTTATGTCCTTAATACACTGTGATTTACTTGATTGAAAATATTATTGTTTTCACCTTATTTTGACTTAATTTAATAAAAAATAGACTATTTTTCAATCGAAAATTCACGTGTCAAAATATTAGCTTTTTTATAAAAGTCGGTGTGCTTTTTGTTTGTCGAAATTTCTATTTTTTGATAGTTCAAAAAAATATATACATTACGATAGTAAATATTCTCAGAAAATGCACAAAACCGAAACAAAAATTTGTATCATTAGGTACAACTGCATCATAAAAATGTGATTTTGTCTTTTCAGACTATATAATAATAATAATAATATAATAATATGTTTGTATAATGTGCAATAAGTCGGATTATAAGCAATTATATGAAATAAAAATTGCAAAAATCACATTTTTATGATGCAATTGTACATAATGATACAAATTTTGTTTCGGTGTTTTGCATTTTCTGAGAAAATTTACTATAGTAATGTATATATTTTTCTTTACCATCAGAAAATAAAGATTTCAATGAACAAAAGGCACACCGATTTTTATAAAAAAGCTAATATTTTGACACGTGAATTTTCGATTGAAAATTAGTCTATTTTTTTAGTAATTAAGTCAAAATAAGGTGAAAAAATTAATATTTTTAATCAAATAAATTATAGTGTGTTTGGGGCATAAAATGGTAAGTTTTCACCAAATTTCGTAGAAAATAAAATGTTTTTGAAAAAGATAGAAATAAAAAACCAAAAACTTAGTTATTTGAATTTTTCACATACATTTTGACGTTATGTAAAAAACTTGTGAATTAAAAGTTGTAGATCTTTTTATTACCTACAACTTTGCCATAAAACTTTTTTTCATAGGTCTTGTAGTTTCACCGCAAATCGAGATAAACCATTTTCTCCCCTTAAAAGCCCACCCCCTCCCACTTCCCGAACTCAGATCGACCGTAATTTATTTTTCCTTTCATTTTTATCATATTCCCCTCCTTTTCTAATGGGTTTCATTCTACTACTATTTTATTCCTTGTAAAAAATTAAAAACCCTGGTCTATATGATGCTATTTTCATTTTAATATGAAATTTTAAAACGAATCATCGAAATTAATTATCGACAAATTCGTTCAATGTTCCCAACCCGCGACCTAAGTGCGACCTTGAAATAGCCAATCACAACGCCTTTGTTCCAGTCCCCGCAACCCGCGCCTTCCTCCAATTTCGGTGCGTTTGAATCGGAACAAAAGTATTATAATGGACCATCTAGTGGGGGTTATCTGTGTCATCAAAGCATTGGCAATAGCGATTTCGAAGTCCAAATGGATTTTTTTTGGAGTCCAATCAGGTATTTGTGATTTTATCATAGCGAAAAGAGCAGCATACGACTCTTGCTTTTTATGATGAATGAAGCCTTTCAATCGGTATGATAAAGCTAAAGGATAATTATTTTTCTCGAGTAACAGGTTCGACTCCCGGTTCAACCATGTAATTATTTAAATATCTATGAATGCAGTATAATTTGTTTTTAAAATTCAAATAATGTCTTCTTTCAGAAAAATGTTCTATCTACAATATTTAATGTACCTACTTTCCCTCCAAGTGGCATGGCCGTGGGACGCCCTGTATATTATGTATTTTGTTCATCCGAATCCATTAATCCGTCCGTCTCAATATTTCGAATGCAGTGGGTTATGAGACTCAAATAAAAAATAGGTAAACAATATAATACATTACTAACCTTTAGAGTCACTGTTCCCCGGCATTTTTCTTTTTTAGACCATCTACAGTTCCATATAACACCACTTGTTTTATACTCTCTTTGCTTGTAGTACTGCCGTCCTGCATATAACAGTACTGTCCCACCTTTTCTCTTTATAAAAGATACTTCCTCAGACATTATTTTCGAAGAAAGCCAATGAAATAATGGAATGTCAAATATAAAACAAATGAACTGCGCTAATGAATGCACTTGAAACACAAAATATGAAGGATGACATTATTGACTGACATCAGCATTTAAATGGAAAAGAGGTTAAAGTGGCCACTTATATTAAACTTCTTATCCTTAGAGCATTTATGTAGGTACTACTTGAATGTTCTATATTATTATCATAGGAGTAACGAGAAACTTATACAGGAGGTAGATTTTTTATTCACCCTAGAATAGGACAGACAGAAATAGGTCTCCCTCGTGGTCATACTAATAGGAGAAAATAGTAGGTCCATGAAAAAACGGCTTATAAAAGCTGACCATCCTGCGGCTTCGCCCATATATGTAACTAAAAACATACCTATATAGTGTACATTACTACAAAAACTACCAACGAAAATTGGTTTTAACGAAATCTAGCAAGTAGTTTTTTTATAATACGTCATTTATATAAATTGTTGAGAAAAAGTGTAGTAATTAGTTCTCATGAGCCACAAGAGATGGCACTGTAATAATGCTGTGATTAGTTCTAATTGCTGCGGAAGCCTACATGGGCGAGTCCGACTCACACTTGGCCACTTTTTTATATTTATTGAACTAGGAACCTAGGTAGGTAGGTAATTCAGTAAATAAGTAGGTACCTACCTACTTAATATCACCCAAAAATTTATATTCCCTAGAAAGATAAACTACGATGCCTTTTAACGTAGGTACGTATTGACAGGTTCCGATTAATAGTAGTTCCATCAAACAACAGTCAGAATTCGCTCCAGTTTTGCTCAGCCTAATTTTGAGTGATGTCTGATTTAATAATTACAATATTAATGCCTCCATTCGAAGTTTCCATGAATACTTGAGAGCAAGTTAGGTTCGCAACACGTCCGAGAACCGGCGTTGTTTGCCTGTCATCCCTCATCGGTCACCAGCTCATAATTGGCGAGCGACACGGTGTGGGATGCTATTTCCCATAACTAACTGTAGACTGCCTAGCGATCCGGTAATGGCAGTTTAGAACGCGACGACGATACCTTGCTGATATGTGTTAAAATACTAAGTTTATTTCGATTACCCTAAGTACATAAAATTATTACAGTGGATGCCTCCTTTTTAGTACGAAGTAGGTACCTGTAGGTATTACATTATTTAAAATTTAATTAAGCTTATACTTACCACTAATACCTAACATAAAATAATAAATAGGTTGGATAATTATAATCTATACTTATTTATATAAAAATGAAACCCGTATTCCGTTGTCACGACGTAACATGAAAACGGCTTGACAGATTTGGCTGATTTTTTTTTGTAGTTTTCTAATACTCTGTACCTACAAGTTTCTTACGGAAAATATAAATAAAAAATAAAAAAGCTACGCTAAGGCGGTACGAAGTTCGCTGGGTCATCTAGTAGTTAATAATAATCTAATAACTACAAATTTTTTTTACAAAACTAAGTAAAATAAAATACATACCTACGTTAGCCGTGGGCAGTGTTACAATAGTGTATATTTCTGGTTCCATAACAATCTATGATAATGGTTGCAGATCAAAATTTACAAACCTCCAGATCATTTCCCTCATAAAAATGATGAATTTGGGAAAAGGCTATTTCATTTTACAGAAAAGTCTGCTGGTCTATGTAGGCAGTGCTGGTCTTGCATAGCAATTGTCGAGGCTAACAAAACAAAATAAATCATATTTGATTCTATCAAGGGTTTAGGTACTTTTCTTGTTCTTGACCAATAAAGCTTAACCGTCACGGCCTCTAACTATTAGTGTCTCTCGAACTATTAGTGTTCTGTGGTCACGACAATAACTTCGTCAACTTTAGGTGACGTTAGTATCGCTGGTCAAACGCTGGAGGTTTGCTCGTAATCTACGTCTAACAAGTAGCAAGTAGCGAGTTAGCCCCATCGCTAGACACATGTACTGGCGTGAAGTTAAGTGCAATGCCGTGTAGCGGCAGTTGTGCGACAGCCTGACGGATGGCGAGGGTAGATGACATCTTACAGAGCTTTTGAATTATACGACACGATGTGATACTGTCCAGGCTCAATGGTCACTTTACAAAACGGTCACTAATAAATAATTAATTATTGTGTAATTTTAGTTTTATTTTAATATTTTCTTCAATATTTTATTCGAATGACCTTACTTAAGGCCATAGGTCACCAAGGAGCCAAGGAGCTGGTAATCCTTATTTTATTTATAGTCCTATGGCAATGGGTACCTAAATGAATTATCGAATTTAAAGTAAACTAGTTAAAAAAATCGAATAAGAATAAGACCTATAATTATACTTAGGGTAGACCCGGAGCAATTGTAACACTTTTTGGTTTTCGGACAATTTTACTACATAAACTTGGGTATTTTTCTATAATGATTATGTTTCTAGAAACCTAAATTCAATAGCTACAAACCATTTTGTTGAATTTTACGTAGGGCTTACAGAACATAGAGAAAATTAGGTAAGAATGATGACAGGGCGAGTGCTACAATTGACCCCTTCCCAGGGACACTTGTACCAAAAATTAAAAAGGAAATAAAAAACAAACAAATTATCGAATCATAACTATAGTATCGTATATTTGTTATTTTGGCATTTATTAATCAGTCACTATAAATAAGAACGTAGGTTTCAGGAACAGTCCTACAAAATTCACAAGATAAAACTAAACAAATTTAAATTGAGTTTTCTCCACTTTAAACACAAATAACTCAAATTCTTATAGTTTGGCATAATCGCTTTGGTCTAAGCTTTGATTGAGAGTTAAAAAATAGCTTATATATCTAAAATTTTTGGAAATAATTGACAGATATTATTTTCTATGGAGTTACAATTGACCCTGGTACAATTGCCCCTGTTAAACTTTAAGTTAACTTTAAGTAAAATCATTATCTATCCAGTAACATTGAATGCAAAGATGGCGAAATCCACTAAATTATTTGTTAAGACGACAGAGTGTTAAAAATAACAGTATGAAACTATTTCGTAATTACTATTTCACCTAATTTGTACTCATTTTTGTAAATTATATCAGGGGTCATTTGTACCACGGGGTTAATTGTACCGTTACAATTGCTCCCAGAGAAGACGGTACAATTGACCCCAAGTATAGATTTTGGAGAAATAACTAAATATCTCGGAACATTGTTGTGCTTTAGACACACAATATTGGGAATTCTAGAACTGGATACCTAGGTAAACGCGTGGTTAATATATAATTACATGAAACACAGTAACCACTGAGTGACAGGGCAATCAAAATAGCAAAAAAGATTACTTTGGGTGCTTGAATACAAAAAAATGCTCCTACAGACGTCCGTTTCGCAGCGAGCGCGCTGCCGACTAGTGAGCAAGTCGGGACACTTAAGGCGCGTACCCCGGCTAACGCACACACAGATAAGTCTCCTAGAAGTTGAGATATTCCCAATGTTACTATTGCCCCGTGTTACTAGTGACCCCGGTCTACCCTACGTATAAAAATTGAAACTGGGTAGAAACTCTAATAACAAGCGTATCTGATCTGGCACTTCGTTATGAAAAATTTCACTGCATTCTCCAATAGTGAGTACCTAAAGTGATCTAATGTCGTGTCGTATCGTATGCTATGAATAACTAAAATTGCTAAAGGGAAGTGGATTTAGCTTTTCTTTGTCGCTAGAAACGTTTGCGGATTGATCGTCCGGTCAATTTGTTGAGATTGATGTTTTTTTAGAATTGACCAGTACTTACCTATTAACTAACTATAAAATAAGATATATTTTTTTTTGGTACATAAGTGCGGTCAACCAGTTGAGGTAGGTATTTTACAGTTTTTACAGCCAAACTTAGTGACTATCTTTGTTGATAGTCACTAAGTTTGGCTGAGTTTACCCACAAACCCCACACCTAGTATGTAGGTACTAGAATGGAGCGTAGTAGGTATTAGATAGGTACCTACCTAGTTTAATTTAACTTACTTTTCATTAACGGTTTGTAGACTAAACACTTTAAATTCTTTAGATCCTGATACAAAAATCAGACCACTAAAGTAATAAAAAAATGCGGGAACGATTATATTTTATGTACTTACCTGTTACCTACATATTTCCTCGGAAAAATCACGTAGGTACCTATGTACCTACACAAATCCGTGTAAATTCCAATTTCCTATACTTAACAACTATACGTTTTTATTTTAGATCCGCAAAGCTGCGTAGGCGTATCTATAATAAAAACAATATGTTGATCTTGCAATCACTCAAGGTGGGTTCACAGCATTGACAGCTCTATCTGAGAGCAAGCCATGCATGCACGGTCGGCAAACATCTATCTCCCTTGGCAACGCGTGCCAAAATTTGATAAAGTCCCCGCTTCATGTTTAATCATTGGGCCATTAAAGGTATGTGTATTGCTGCATTAACATTTTCCATTAGTTCACGTGGGCGGACGGCTTCGGCGATTGACTGTTCAAATGTTTGTTTGTCCCCCAATAGCAAGTTCATTAGCTCAGTGCGCTCAGCGTAATGCTAGAATTGCTAGATATTCCCATGATGCTAATGTTTAGTAAGTTTATTTGTGTTTGTATAGATCAGATAAAAAGGAAAGGAAATGCGCTTTTTCACAGAAACTGGGCCGAGAACGCAAATGCTAACATCAATGTGTAAAGGAATTTGGTACCTAGGTAGGTACCTACTCGTAGTAGGTTCCTACCTACCTATTAACCTAAACGTATAGTACCTTCTTAGGACAAAAGGAAAACTTTATTTGAACATGAAACGGGTAACATAGGTAGGTACCTACCATGATTGTAAAATTTGCCATTGTGATGGGTTTTGTAATAATAACAACATCTAATAATAACTACGGCATTTTATTTGTAGGCGTTTATTAATATACTAAATCTCACTCTCCCAAGAAAATAAACTTATGTTTTTGACACGTCACGTTCAACCCTATCTTTTTAAATTAAAAATTTTCCGCCGTGTTTTAACAATGACAAGGATTGTGTTGGCGGCAATTAGAAACAGACTACAAAATATTAAAAGGCCCCCCAGTTTGCTGATGGCAGTGCGTCCGTCACGCTTGTGACAATCATACGCGCACTACACTATTGTTCATTGGAGTTTAATTTATGTATAAAGTGTTGTTTTGGCAGTTTGCGAATCGGGGACGAAATAGATTGGGGATCAGGGTGACATTAAATATTGTTAGTTTAGAAAGGTAATATTAACAACTTGCTTCGTTCGTTATGAGCATGAGGTCAATTTAATTGGTACATACCATTATTGGGGTGCTTACCCGCTCAACCCAAGATTTTTCTACCCAGTAGGTATTTTTCTCCGCTCATCCCAAAAGATTAGATTCCAGTTACCCGTTCTACCCACACCTACTTATCCCTAATTTCTATTGTTTAAATTCAAATAAATGACACAGTGAAACACTAAAGAGCAGGGTCATTCATTAGACAAAAAATGCAGAAATTCAGTAGGTATAAAAATTTTTATTTTTATAATCAGTCTTGTTCAGATAAATATTTGTCTACTAGTCTAACAATAAAAATAATCAATCTATAAAGAAACAAACATATTCATATATAAAGCTCTATCGATGGAAACTCTGATAAACAGAGGTAAAAATATTTTTTGATTAACATAAATAAGAAAAAGAATAAGAAAAACAATGGTAATCCTTACCGTTGTTGATTGGATTATCTATTGTACATACAATAAGTTCTCCACCTTAAATTTCTCTAGGAATTGCACGTGCACTCGTTTGAAGATATCATAAACTCAACCTTAAATTTCTCTAGGAATTGCACGTGCACTCGTTTGAAGATATCATGAACTATTATTACCCATATCTAAGTAACAAAATTTGAAGTTACTGTAATAATATCGTCAAGTTCGATTTTTTTATAAATATTACGGTGTCTGTACTATTTAGAATACACTGTGACTCAAATTTTTGCTCTGGGTAGAACGGGCCATATTTTTTGGGTTGAACGGGTAAAAATATTATTGGGTAGAAAAATCGTGGGTTGAACGGGTAAGCACTCTGATGATCTCTTCTCCTGGATGTCGTCAAAACAGAAGGATTTATATTCCAGATTAGGGGTAGCAGCGTCGTTCTTTGTACATACTGCACCAACCTACCCGTGTGTGATGAATAGAAAATACCTTAAGATATTACCATATTCCATTTTATCTATGATATTTAAAAAAATATGATATTATACCTACAACTTAAATGACGATGGGTTTATGGAGGAATAACCCAAAAGCTGATAGTAACAAAGATTCAAAGATCTACACAGTAATTCAGAATATCACCTTTACAAAATTATCAGTAGTCGTGTTCGCCTCATGTATAATGTGCATCTCTAAGCGAGGGGGTGAGGGGACACTCACTCCTCGAACATTCTTATGATAACGTTTGGACTATATGTACACGGATTCTACTAATATTATAAACGCGAAAGTTCGTAAAAATACCCGAAATAGGTATGTATCTGTACCTAACTATTTAAACTACATAATTATATATCCAGTGAACTTTCGACAACTGAATTGATGAATGCTGATGTATGTTTGTTACTCTTTCACAAATATTTCGCAAAAAGCTGATGTTTGCGGCTAGATGTTGCTGTGTGAATTGTCTAAAAATATTCATTTGATTTTTATCTCTGAAATCAAACGAACTTACTACATGACGGAACCATACAGATTTATTATTAGTAGCTCGTACTTATACAAAACACACGGGAAAATAAACACTTTCTTGAAAAAAAAGTTCAACTAACTGATACAAGATGGCGCTGCTAAGACTACAAGGCGCTTCAGGTCAAATAATGGCGTACTCTACCTTACCAAGACTCTACTCTACCACGTATCTTATAACATTCGACTCACTCCGCAGAACTAACGATTAGCTAAGAATAGTAGTAAACCATCTCTCCTGGGTCAAAGAAACTTATATACCATATACTAGAGGTAGGTATATAACTATATACATAATAACGAGTAGCGGCTCTACCAACTGCGATCACCAACCGGCTGATTATACCGAATCCCTCAAGATCTTTATTGGTTTCTATTGGGGATACCCGTGCCCAATATTATGCTGGGAATAGTCTAGTTTACTTTAGGTTAAATCCGTAGAGCTTCGATGGTAACAGTTGGAATAAAAAGTGTGCCTGTAGTCTAGAGAGGGAGGCAACATGTTAACTGGGCGTCGTCGTCGCGTCTTGAGATGTTCCGATGTGCCTCGCCTCGAACTGACACGTGTTCCTCTCGCAAAGCTTGTTCGCAACGCTTTCAACGAATTCGGCATCGTTCCCAGTTTGTTTCACTCTATATTTACATGAAACGAGAGAGAATTTCGTACTCAATATGTGTAAACGAAACCCTATTTTTCCGGTGATTTTCCAATGGTTCTTTTTTCACGGACGTAATTGACAATGATTTATATGATAGTAAAAGCTATTTGAGTATTCTCTTATTACTTATCGCCATGTCTACCCATACATATATTGTCCCATCATTAGGTACATATCTACTGGTCTCATCAATATCACCTAAGGTACACAGAACGACGCTTCTGGATTACGTCTGGTATGTAGATCCCTTAGTCAATTTGACGGCACTCTCGAGAAGAGTACTATTCTTAGGCTAGCACCACACGTTTAAATAATACAATCCCAAATGATGGAAATCTAGGATTTTATTTTTTTATTGCAACTGAGTCCAATCCCAGTCCTTGTGTTCGGGACCAATTCAGAATGATGTTACTGAAGCATACGAGTATGAAGGCAGATGGTGATAAATAATTGACATTATAATACTTAGTGCAGTGGTTCGTAAGCCTGTTCCCTCACTGAGCTTCGAGTAACGAGCTAAATGAAAAGACCGGTTCTGCGATAATACAACACACGGTAAGCGGCTACATTGAATTATGAGATGTTTTCAACGAAGCCTACATGAGTGTTTATATTAACATACAAAGTTTAGGTCCCCGCTATAAGGCGCCACCCTTTGGGGTGGTGTTATTAGTATAAGCAAAAGATATAAAGCTCCCCCTTCTAAGGCAGACGCTGTGTGCATACAATGGTGTTGGCATTGATTTTGAGTTAAATATAACCCCTTCGCTTTGCCGTTTATTGTACCAACAGAGGTGTACAAACATAGCGACATGAATTATTGTACCAGTTCTTTTATCTCCAGTTGCTATTAATCTGCTTTTGGCTGTTCAAATTATCTTTTAACGCTTTTGCTTTGACGCTGGTTACGCCCTAGCTGCATTAACCAGTAATATGTCGTTGCATTCCCGTTTGGGTTCTTTCAGTATCTTGAGTAAATTACCCTTAAACGGAGATGCCAACATGTTCGGTCGCTGGTATTTGGCTGACGATGGTCTGATCATAAAGGTCTTCGTGCAAAAACATTTACTTCTATTCAATACATTGTAGGGTATTAATGTAAGTTTAGTGATAATTTTTTATCTTATCCTATTTATTGTGGTGAGTTGTGGAATTACATTATCTCACGTCATAATGCTTTTTATCTGAGTACATTTAAAGTATATTTAATTACATAGCTATTTTTGGCTGCGTTGTTTATAGAATGCCGTTATTAAATTAAAAAATGTCTCGTTTATAATGATACCGATCCCGAACAGTTCGCTCGGGACATAATCGATGTGATTGACAATAATTTTAAAAATTGTTTAGCTGAATTTACGTAAATCCAGGGAAATTTGAAAGGATTAAAGAGTCATTATCCTCTTCTACGGCTAATTCATGCATCGCCCGCACAATGCCCCGCGGCTGTCAGCGCAGACAGTGACGCGCCTCCAACATCCGCTCGAGTCGATCTTGCAATAATATCCCACAAAAGATTACCTGCTTTGAACTCTGTTTGTCAATAGGGTAATCTGTAAACACAAAACTGTTAAAATCCGCTCTTTGACGGAGACTCGGCCGAGTTTACTCAGGTGTAGGTACTTTTACAATAACCAGATCGGTTATAAGCCTCTTCACTGTCATTTCGTATGGTCGCATCCTTTATGTTATATCGGTGACAGCTCTTTAAATTATGCAAAAAAAAATCATATCTTCCATTTAATATACAGCTGCATTCACAGGTCGTTTCACCTGTTAAAATTAATTATATCTAGAGCAGAGACCAAATTTTTCTCGGGTAATTATGCACTTAAAAGTTCTTGATAAAGATCTTTACAGAAAATGTTATGTACCGTACAATTTAGCAACTGACTGAGAAAAATAAGCCTCAATTTAAATTCCCACATCTCAAAGTTTCGGTGTTTAACGAAGCATGCACCGCCAAATCCCACGCAGGCTTACTAAGTCAACTCCGTTGGAAAAAATACAATATGCTCTGAGCTCTTTGTCCTTTATTCATATTTAATCTTTAAAGCGTCTACAAAAAACAATGATTTCACGGTACAGCATTAACGCATGTAGGCATAACAGAGAGGTGAACCGACCCAAAGTAAACACAAGACCATATATTAAAATGTTGTCAATCCTATTTACAGACATTTTACTCTGTGTTTATCTTATAAATCTATTGTGTGCATGGCGGTCGAAATTATGGGATTTTGAGTCAATATTGACTCGAGCGGGTTTGTCTGTCCTTGCATTTAACACGTCCCACCGGTGGGATAAAACCGCTCTCACTCAAGGTGCGGGGCGCTCCTAACAGATGGCGCTGCGCGTCTGTTTGCTCATTCCCCGTTCATATTATCTGAGAATAGGATAAGGTGTGCCACTTAACCAAAATACGCTAGAGAAAAATTAAATCGCTTAAAGCTAAATCACACTTAATAATTTGAGATGATTTTCTGTAATTTGTTTCGCTATTGAAAATTTCAGGATGCTTATTTAGCCGCCCATAACCACCAAAACAACGAGATTAGATGATTTCCTCGCATTTGGAGATTTTTAAGAGCAATTGACACGGACAAAAGCTGAAATGTTTTCACGAACAATGAGGGATTTGGTAGAATGCGGTTGGTTGCACGTAGTAGGTATGTACATTAGGCGGGCCGGGATGTCATTAGCGAAAGCTTGCCTTTCTAATGCCTAACTGCGGGCCGCGCCGCCTCCCTTTGTGGCGGTTATAATGAGCAACTAACGATTTAAGCTCCCGCTCACCTAGAGAAACAAATTTTAGGAGCCTTTTTATTTTACTATTCGCTTTGTTTCCCCTTTATTTCGTGTCTTTAAGTACCTACTACAGTAAGTTAGTTTAATATACAAATTGATTCATACATTTTGAAGTATCCCAGACGATACCTACATACTTTAAAATGTATAACATTGTATCTAACATTGAAAATAGACATCAATACTTTTAATATTAGCACTGTCAGTATTTAAAGCTTTTTTAAATTGTCTATTGCTATTTATTTCTGTTCATTTCTATTTTACACAGAATTGTAATACCGTACTCTATCGACTGAATATCTAGAGTAACGTAGAGAGTGTAGAGATGTGAACTACAAATAACAAATACTACGTGAAGTACATTTTGGTTAAACAACATCTACATTCACTACAAAATGTTTCAGTGTTGGTAAGTTACAGGCTTAAAGTTAGGATCGGTAAAGTTACGTAAAACAAGTGATCTTTAGAACAAACTGCAGTCGCCAAGTCGCGGCCTGCATACCAGTGGCCTAACATTTTTCCTATTGTGTCGCAGCGAACTTGTAGAGAAACTCTAGGGAATAGGGGGGTATAGTCTCCATTCTTTGTTTGCCTTCGTGAGATTTATCTGCGGCCGCGGATCAGGATTCTCGCAAACTCTCAGTCACCCCGTGATTAAACAACTTGTGTCAATATTTTACGACATTTTATGTTTTTTTAAAGTGTATTAGCTGTAACTGTTTATTGTAGGTTCTTTGTCTGTGCAAATTACTATGTTAACGAACTAGGTTTTGAATTTCAGTTAATTTGCATGTTATGTCCAACATGTACAAAGTTCACTCATTTTAATTTATAATAACTATTGTTTTGTCTCTAAAAGATTTTGATTATTAATTAATATCATCATCATCATTCATCATGGTTAGGTCATGTTACATAAATGTTACAAAGGAGTGATTATGATTAATATAATGTAGACTCAAAAGTTATTTACGTAAGTATAGTTTTCCCTGTCTAAAATCACCTATGTAGGTAAATTACTTATTATTATTTTTTATCAACAAATGGGACAGACAATGAAATAACAAAATAAATGTGATGGTTCTATTTGCAAAACTATGCAAACTTTACCAAACCACAAAATTCATTTAAACTGTCCACTGAAATGCATCTTACTTTCTATTTATATTTTTAAACCCGCGGTTTAGTCATTTTAATCGATTTTGTTATTCGATTGTTGTCTGAAAAGTTGTTTATACCTCGGTAACAGTACATAAAGTTGAGCCGTTGCAACATTATATAGGAATAAATATGATGTATAAACACAAATTTTGCAATTTTTTGTAACCTCTGATGTATCTGTGTACTTAGGAGGTACACTCAAACAATACAAAGTGCGTGCAGTTGGTAACAGTACCCGTAGAAATCCGTGATGTTTGCTTTCGTGTGATTTATAGGCTTCGTCGGATTTAGAGGCACGGAGCGGTGTTGCGTTACCACCCCTGTATCAAGCTTCAATCAGTCCTTAGATGACTTGCACGAAACAACCTATCATAATAATACTAGGATTTTTTTTTGTTGTAATACCGTGGATTAGTCATTGGCAAGGCATTCGAAATGACTTGTAAAAGTAAGTTTGAATGAAATGTTATGCTTGCTCCAGGATTTATTTATCCTATATTATTAAAACCTACTTTGTCTTAAAAAAAGAGTAGAAAAAGTATACCTAAGCCTAGTAATTTCTTTTACTTCTCTTTTTTAAAAGAAGGAAAAGAATATTCCTAATTTGTCAGGTACCTAAGTTTCTTTTATCAAGTGTTTTATTAACAGTAGTTTTCATCCATTAAATTCCTCAAACATCTTTCCGGCATTATTTTTCTGTTCTTCATGTAAAACACAGCCGTATTTCAGTAGTCTTGTCCAAATGTAAATAATAACACGTCGAACGTAACCATCGAAGGCAAGTAGAAAGGCCTCGGCAGCCTACAATGAAGAGGAGGGACCAAGTCATCTGCTCTCAACATAATTAAACCACTTTAAATAATGCCACTAAGCGCCCAGCCCAGAGGTTTTATTTTAAAAAGTGCTATTAGCATTAAATTTAGTTTTGCGGATGATTATGTCGTGCTCAGGCGTCGGGGCACATTAACTGCTCACAATTTTTGTGAATTATTGTTCCGGCGGTACACCCTCGCCTTTTTAACACCCTCACCAAATGACTGCTCAAGTTGTTAACGCACAGAGAAATTTTATTCTCTTATCTCTTCAACAATTCACGCAAACGAAATACCCAAGACTATAATGCATTTACATGTTGTGTACTTCAACGATTCAGGCAAACAAAATATGTTTCGTTTGCCTGAATCGTTGAAGTACAGAACATGTAAATGCATTATAGTCTTAATTTAATACAGAGTACAAGAGTAATTAAATTTCACACTGACCTGACCTATAACCAAAGAAATCTATAATAGGCCGGGATCCGTAGTACATGGAAATCAAGTGATTACTAACAAGCTAATTTTTGGTGAGTAGCTTCGTTTCGATGAGACGTCCAAAGATATCCTATACCCAACTCTCGATTGTGGTAGCTAACAGAGATATCAAGGATTAAAAAATTCAAGGATGTAAAACCGGGATAACGGACCACGAAATTTGTCGGACAATATGTCCGTTAGATTTTATAAATATTAATTAAGTATACAACAAAAAATCAGCTGGTTAGTAATCATAGTAATCATTTAAATTGACCTCGTTTTCGACACATTTTGGAAATGGCGGACTCTTTGATCAAACCATAGGTTTTGTAGGACAAACATGTTTTTATATAATTTAGATAATTATCTTGAGATATAACATATTGTCCTACAAATTTCGTGGTCCGTTATCCCGGTTTTACATCCTTGAATTTTTTAATCCTTGATATCTCTGTTAGCTACCACAATCGAGAGTTGGGTATAGGATATCTTTGGACGTCTCATCGAAACGAAGCTACTCACCAAAAATTAGCTTGTTAGTAATCACTTGATTTCCATGTACTACGGATCCCTGACTATAAAATCTGTTTACAGACAATTATTACTTAATTACGAGTATTGATACCCAACTCACTTCCATAAAGTCTCAAAATCATCGTTTGATTCTTTATTATTCACAAATATTTTCAGTATTCGCAAACAGACCGTTAAACATAATCAGGCGAAGCACAAAGCGAAGTTCGAAAGAAGGAAGTCGAGTAAAAGTGGCGAGGCGTTTATTTTCCGAGTTGAGAGCGCTGGCGTGTAGTAGCCATCGCAATCGAGAGATCGCTGCCGATAATTGAAAAAAAGGTTACGCCGAGTGAATCCCAACATCGATTTATAAGGATAAATTAAAAGAATCCTATCCTCTCGAATTGTTTTGCTTTCTGATTCAAGATTGTGCCGATAACCGTGTACTGAGCGAACTTTATGTTTCGATTGTACCTCGTGTACTTAGTGTAGGTGGCAGTGCCGTGACAACCACTTTAAGTGTATTTTTAATTAAAAAGCGTACAAAAAACAGCGTCTTTACAACGCTGTGCAGCGAGTTCTGCATTTTATAAATACAACTTTCACAACACTTCGGAACATAAATACTGGAGGAAGAAAAATTATTTGTAGAAAGAAATAGAAAATTGTAAACAGTTTTCAGAAAAAGACTGGTTCTTTTATCTTTCAGCAATTAAACATTGGTGGACGACAAAGTAATCATATAAAAGTGCCCACATCAACTCATAAACCAAAACAATATTTGTTATTGCCGGGACCAAAAAGGTGAAAACCATACAGTCAACTTGAATAATGAAAACGTAAAGATAATCCTACTTAACCAACGAGGGCGAGTATCACGGCACTCTCATTTTCAAATGAGTAAATTAACGTGAAATTGAATCAAGCAGCCCCTGTTGAGATTATGGCGATTTAGTGAGATTATCTGAATGTGTTAAACGTAGGATAGGGTCAGCGTGGCCCATTGTTTAATTATACATAGTGCTGGATTGCCGCCCCGCCTTCCGCCATATCATAGCCCAGCATGCACTGTACGCTAATAAACTTTTGGTAACATTTGCGGGGCATTTTAGAACGCTCTATTTTACGTTGATATCCAATTATCGAGAATGCGTTTGAAAGGTCCATCAGACTGCCAATTACGGAGTTTCACGAAGGTGCTGGTATTATATTCATGGAGAGATAGGTTTCTGAGTAAATATATTTTGTACAGGTAGCTATTATTTAATCAACAGTAGCCACTCTCGGTTGCTTGAGAAGTAAGTTAGTTTCTCTGATGGCACAGACGTCCATAGGCTTCGCTACCCTCACCAGTTTTACAGTTTCAATGTTAAAGCTCTTGGAAACATAGAGGCTCTTAAATACCTAAGTTTTTTTGATTAAGTTTGAGTGGTCCAATAGCTATAACAAGTTTAAGTTTTCAGGTTCTTATGTAAGTAGTCGTAATATTGAAGACATATATTTTTTTTAAATTCTCTCGTACGAGTTCACTAACCTTAGATTTTAATTAATTTTAAAGCACTGTTTTGTTGTGCCACAGAGCATGCAAACTTCTTGTATTCTGTACCAAAGTAAATTCATAAAGCAAATTCTACCAGTGAAATTAAATCAGTACTTAGTCTCGTCGAATACTAATCCACCCTTCATAGTTTTGATGCAAAAAAGGCTCTGGTGAACCTCAACTAATTAAAACAGTATTAAAACTAAAGGCTCGAACACGCCGGCTAGAGAGAACGGCGTCATTTCGATGCGCGAAGGCGTAAACTTTCCGGTATAGACTTGTTCACATTATTATGCTTCTTATTAAAGGACTTTTTGCTGTCGGACTTTTGTATTATTTATTTATTAAGATGTGTCAACACGTTATGCACTATGACTAGACTATACTCGTATAAAATGCTAACATAATAATAGACACATACCTACAGCATGCACTTAGACGACAGACTATTTATATTATTATTAGGTGATTTACAATGATTTTATATAAGTAGTATTTATATATTTTATGTACTAGGCTGAGTACAATAGTTTCCTACTCTAATAAAGCAAATGTTATTTTTTGTTTTTCCTCGCAAATATGTTGAAAAACGTCGTATGATTCACGTTTGTCATAGTAATTACACTCCTCGACTCTCATTAGACCCTACATACCATACGACTCGAGTCTCAATGGTATTTAGTTACAAAACACATATTATTTACGTTCCCACAGCTGGGACACAGGGACTTCTCTCTAAACGTGAGCTTAGGCCTTATTTCACCACGCTGGCCAAGTGCCGGTTTCCTCACGATGTTTGCCTTCACCGTCACCGTGAAAGCACGTATTTAAAACGAATATATTTTTATCAAGTAAAAGAATTCAGAATTGCTTGGTGGGTTATGAACCCACAACCTTCGGGATGCAAATCGAGTGAGCTGCCAACACGGCTCCTTATTTTACCATAGTGTAGGTTCTACTAGTAAAACAATTTCATGCATTACGTTCATACTGCTGTGCTCGGTTGAAAATTACATCTCTTCGTTTCGGAAGCTTCCCATTCAGACACGTAGCTTATCGGCGATAAATCCCCAATGAAGGTTACATTCCAAAGAATGAATACCTCTGCTGAATTGCCGTCGTAGAAGACATTTTATAAATGTGAGGGAATCGCTGCGGTTCATTTAGATCACATTTTTCAAGTTGGCAAATTTAAATTTTGATATTGTTTCTATACCTTAGTGCGCACATAATTATTCGATGCTCATATAAGGTCTACGAAAGCTACCGCTAGATAGATAACTGATTTCGGCCTACGACACTAAACCGTCTATAGGCAAACTCAATTACTCGTAGATCATATTGATCTTTTACTAACACCCCAGATCTATACCTACTCAAGTCGGTCATGGAGTAAGTTTGTTTTTTTTAGAGATATTTTGTTTAAAGGCTCAATATATGATACTGTAACATGTTCCTCCTATAGCTTTAAACAATGATCCGAATTTGATGAAAACTGGTAGATAAACATTCAGACGTCTGAGGATAGGCTGTTTAATTTCTTTTTACAGTTATGATAAGTGGTGCCCCTCTAAAAACATAATTTACAAGTAAGCAAGTAATTAGTGAAATACTTAAACAAATCGTTGTATAGTTTCTGAAATCAAATAAATTAACCCCGGTATAAATAATTAAATAAATTGATTGACACTGAAAAATATTGAAACAATTTCCATTCATAAATCGGATTAACCTACGCAAAGTGGGACGGTTCGTTCGTTATAGGTAAACGAGTGGGTGGTAATTTCTGTTATACCGACGCTTATCACTGACGCTTATTATAAATGTTACATCCAAAATTTTAGTTAACCGTAATGGACTTTAATGCTTTACACAAAATGGATTTTAAATGAACAAGTGAGTTATCGCGTTATTCAGTAGCTGTTTTAAAATAACTAATAAAGCGATGGGAGATAAAGTTTATAAGTTTGAGCTCGTAAAGATGATGGATACGATTTGAATCGAAACGAGAGATAGGTAAGATGTGGCTAATGGAGTATTTTTAGGTTACATCAGATGGCTCTGTGCGTAGGTTCTCTGTCGCCGCTACAAGAACAGAGTTGACATTAACAAATTACACTGCCTGTCAACTTTCTGAAACAATATACCGGTTGGCGTTTAACTTATCTTCAGTTTTCGTCCGGTGTAGATAAAATGTTGTAAGACTAAAATGTCATTATGCTCTGCCTCGGGCAGCAGATTCTATAAGTCACGAGAAGTATTGCGGTGGGCGCGCTGCTGATGATACCAGGACAACCCTATTCTGAGTTTTCTTTGTTTTGTTATGTAACTAAATTCCAACTAATAAACAAACGGTTAAACATAACCCTTTAATTATATACAAATACAAAAACGCTTTACTGTTCACCAAAAACAAAACACATGATTAAAACTCAAGGAGAGCCACGTATAATGGGCGGCCTTATGGCTAAAGAGTGATCTCTTCCAGGCAACCTTTGGATGGAAAAGGGAGATAGGTATAGACTTTTTCAAATAGGTATAAAATTAATGTTAAACATTCTTTATTATTGGTGAGTTTATTTCAGTTTAATTAGAGAAGTCATTTTTATTATTTTCAACGTGAGAAACATCGAAAAAACTCTCTAACAAAACTCTAAACTCAACGAATTCTTACATTTTGTCATAATGTACCTACAAAATCATATATCACAAGTAATTTGAGCCAGTTAACAAACTGTTTTATATAGGTTAAAACAATAAACAAAAAAAAATTAAAGCGATCGATCGAAGTTTGAACTTGGAATACTGGAGTCCCCTGCGCTTGCGTCGATATCGTTGCGCGCGGTATCACAGTTACCGTACCGATTTGTTACGTTATCTGTGGTAGTTTGTACGAGGTTGATAGGTCAACTTCTACGTATCGTTGAAGGAAATCTCGCCAGGTGTATCGGGTATTGTTGAGAAAGCAACTTGTACAGTTACTTTGAGATTGTTTCTATGAATAGGGGTTCCGTACAGATTTCAGAACTGTTATAATTATTGTTTTTAAATGATTTCTGAGTTTGTAAAAAACCAAAGTAAAGGAACCAAGTAAGGAAAGGCAGTAATTATTTTAAATACATATGTTATATCCGGTTCAGTACCTACGTAAATTAAAATAACGAGATCTTGAATAACAATAAGTACCTACAAGACAGTTTATTTATTATAATTGAAAATTGCCTAAATAGGTACCTACTTTAATTCATAGTTCAACTTCCAATCATTAGAAAAATTATTTGTGCTATATTAATTATATAACCACGGGGCTATATGAATGGTCCGGCCGGAAATATAAAAAAAATTCACACATTCTTTATTAAAATTACCTACTATATTATATTAGTTAATTTTCAACAAAGATAGAGAACTTGTATCAGCATGAGAAACCAGAACATCCGTTGTCATCGAAATACTAAAACGACGCTCCACTCAAAGATTTTTTAGAAAAAAGAATCCGTTTTTATAGTTCCCCGAGCTCGGTCCAAGCAAGCAGTGATTTGTCCAGAGCAATCTATCATTCGAACACTATGGGAATAATTAGTGTCACCGGTCGCATCCGGAACTTGAACAATACTCCGCGACGCACCATTCAAACAAATCATTAATAACTCGGTAGTTTTTCTAAGATTCACTTTTGTAAATAAATGGTACACTGGGTTTTTAACTACCTACTTACGGAGACATTTTTTATCGTGACAAGCCGTTAGGGTAATGCGGCGGATAGAACCAAGGAGTCTTTACAAATTAGATTCTCTATCTCGGACGATCGCGCCTTGCCTCGTATTATTATGACCCTTTCAATGAGTCAGAGTTTATTCAGAACACATTCATTTATTCACAAGTCTTACCAACTGTGGCAATTATATATAGCACCGTTTTTTTTTCGAAATCTAGGTAAGTTTAGGTAAACTAATAAAAATGATTTGATGTTTCTTAGTCTCGTTACAACTTGAGAACTGGACCGATTAAGCTAATTGGTCAAGAAATGTTCGTAGTAGTCCAGGAAAGATTTAAAAGGTGAGAAAACTACAGCAAACGTTTATATCCGTGGGCTAAGAAATAATTAGCAAATCCGAAAGCTTAATTCTTTTTGTAATATACCTACTGCCAATCTCTTTGAACGCAGTTACCTAAGATTACAAAAATATCGATACCATATTTATTAACCACTACATTGCATTAGATATTGGAACTTGAGTTTCGATAGCAGTAGCTATCGAAACTCAAAATGTCTCAAGTATCTTTAAACCAATATTTACTAAAGAAAAGAGAAAAGAGCTGTTATTTGCCCTTTCCTTCATACGCCAATGTAATTAGATTTTCTCGATATTTTTTATTTTCCATTAGTATTTTTTTTTGTTTATCAGACGTAGTTTAATTAATTAGTCCCACTATCATCTATAAGTAAAATAACTTATAGACATTATTACATAATTTTATATTATTTATTTTTAATGTTACGAAGTTAACAGTAGGTAAATAAGTAAACAGAAAGTTAGCTTCCATTAAGAATTCAAATGTAGTAAGGACTACATTTGTATATGTAATTTAATATTAAGATTTTATGGAAACCTAATGTCTAAATGTTATGTGTACAAGTTTGGCTGTGGTCACGGTCATACAAATAGACCTCCAGTGTGAATGAACTTCGTTTTACCAAGCGTTAGAAAACGAATTTTAATAAAGCTCCTATTGTTTATGACTGTATTATATATTACGCTTGTCGTCAGGATCGTCTTTACAATGCGAACAAAAAAGTCATAATTATACAGTTGTTAATCTGATCGCGTGTTTTCAACTAAATCCATAATTACTGAAGTTATAACAAACGAGAAATAACTGTGTTTGTTAGTAAGATTGTTGGATTTCAACATTTAGCGGGTGATTTTCTGTTTAAACTCGGTACAATGTTAGATTGACCCTGGTATTAGTTCTTCCACAATCCTTTAAAGGGAACCTATTTATATAAAAATCAATGCCACTTTTCGATGTAATTTTATAACTCAAGAACGGCTGGGCCGATAATTTGCTTTAAAAATAGCCGTAGTAAACCGGGGAACGAATGTTACATTATTTAAATGGGCTGACTTTAGTTCTTGGGATATTTGGTATAACTTTAATTTCTTACTGTGTAGATATTCCCGAAATTATTTTTTTCTGCTTGTAGGTACATATTAAACACACTTAGTCGAATAAAAACTCCTAGTACAGTACAGGTATGTTCAAAAGTTTTAACCGATATGGTTTGGAGTTGCCTTAGATTATGGACCTCCATTGTGTATCAGACCTTTATCTGTCACATGTAACATGAGAGTCCTGACAAAAACTTACAGTGTAGATAATTTTCTACGTTTTTTTTAAGATATTGAATCTTTATAATCACCTGCTCTACTTAAGTACAGGTGCGTAGTTAACTAGATAATGATTTAACTAACAAATGTTTTACTTAACTCTTATATTAAGGGCTATTCATTATTTCTATATGGTATCTTTGTTTATAATGGTATTTGAACTTTATAGATAACTCTGAAACTCTTATATTATATATAATAGGTATAAAATGGGATAATTTTATGTCATGCCTAAGCCAATTTATCATTACTTAAGTTCATTCAGAAAAAAAGAAAGTGCTGCAAATGACAATGGTTTCCCGCTTCCGTAGTTAAATATTAAAACCCAAACAAAATAATGTATAACGTACAAAAGCTAACAAGATTTATACACACGTCATTTAACCTACACTAAAAAATAACATGTTTAATACAATTATCCAGCATAACAATGTATGTATGTTAATTAGATTAGGCATGGCCAAGAGCGAGTGACTAATTAGCTTATGGTGTTTCTTCATGAAATATTGTTCATTTATTAAGTAGGTAACATAAAAAAAAAAAATTGTGCTATGTAAGTAAGTATATAAATATAAATAGTCCAAAAATATAAAATAAATGAATATTGCTGACCAATTCAGAAAAGTACATCTTGTCCTATAGGACAAGATGTACTTTTCTGAATTCCCGATCCATAGACCTGGACCCGATCTATAGATCGGGTTCATCATCAACATCATCAGTGGTTTGAATCCACGACTTTCTGGACGTTTTTTTTATGTTTATATATATTATGATCATGACCATGTTAATATAATGGATCTTTATTTACCCATTAAACAAAATTAACATTTCAAGTGTATTGATATATTTGATAAGCATATTAAAAGTATACACACATATTTATATCTTTATAACCTCATAAAATAATTGTACTCGTGTATTAACTTGTTAATTGACAATACACCGGTCCTGTTTGCTTTTTGATTGTCAAAAACTTGTTCACAAACGATAACAAGTATTGCAATATTTCCAAAAGTTACAGATTAGTAAGTGCATTATATTTTTTAATAGACGTCCTTGGTGGGTCATTGGATCAAAGTTGTTGTGATACGGAAAGTACAGGGTTCTATTCATGCAAGAGTTTGTGTGACTAAATTATTAACTTGTCATTTCCTTCAGAACTCACTGTAGTCTATATAATTAATAATTCAAGCACTTATTGTTCTACCTAAGAAAACAGCAATTATGTTATCAACGATCTTGCTATGGAATATAATTTAAATAAATTAACAATATAGTAGGTATTATTATATTTTCTTATAATCAATTATTGTAAAAATAATATATTTTATCGTGCTTATATTACGAGTGAAGTGAATAATAATAATCATCATCATGTTCAATGCCACCCCAATAAATTAATAATAATACTCAACTCATATGTACCCACGCAACAAAAAAACTTTTATAGTAATAATACCGCAACAAACCCTTTTCCAAATTTAAAAATGGAACTCTAAAAGTGAAATAAAACAACAATGGCGATTAACCTCTTCTTAGATATTTGTGAACGGGTCTTCACTCGCATAATAAAGAGCTCGTTTATAATTAGCGCTGTTTAAATATCATATTCTGTCCAAAACGCGATAATGAGGGAGTAATGTAACCATGTTTTAAGACATTTCGTTATTCTATTAAGTGGCGTCATGCCTTAAAGCTTTCATACTTTATGCGAATGTTAAACTTAGCTAAATCTTCTCAGTTGTCTTAGTTAAGTTTTTTCATTTTGTATGATTCAAACGAACTTATTCTGCTTTGTTAGTCATACATAAAATGCAGGCTACAATTAAAATTATTGGCTGATTTGTTTAAATAAACATGATGTAGGTAAAAATCTACATTTGTATGATTTAATCCGGTTTTATCAATTCCATTAAAATATTTCGCATATATTTATGAGAAAATGAGATTTCTCAATACAACCGCATAATTTACAAAAAAACTGTCATTGCTTTTTTTCATCGTCTATGAATCAATATTTTTACGTTAGTTTAAAGAAATTCTCAGATTTTCCACACATTCATGTGTAGGTATAGATAGACACACGTCATTACAGACAAAGTGGCCAGTTTGTCAGTAAGTAAACATTGAAACGCCGGTCGGCTTCTTTGCCCTGCAATTATTAATATTAAAGCGACGATATGTCAAATTGTGATAATAATAATGTGTTATTTCTTCTTTGAGGACGTATATCAAAGCAACTAAATCCGGGCAGATTTTCGGTATCATTGACGTGATTACACAGAAGACGGCTCTCTGTCGACAGATATAACGAGCCGGGCAAACAACGCCCTCACGGATATCTTTCACCTGAATATTTAGATCTTTGAGTAAAAATAAATCTTCCCGTTTCTCAGAACAACAAGAGTGTCAGGCCTCGTCTTAGTCCAAAGATTATATTTGTCATCGACGATCGCAATAAGCTCGTTTACGGGGTGTCGCGGACGGTAAACGATTTAGTCAGAAAGCGGCGCAAGACCAAAGAACAGATGTTTTCTCATAACGCCACCTCACAAACTTCTTTCCGTCCAACTTAAAAATAAACTTAGCTATTCGCCTCCCGTGCCATCATTATTTATAGAGCTGTCATCTCTACTTAAATACCTAATGAGCCGTTTCTAATATCGTATGGTATTCTTCATTCGGTTTCCCTATCCACGTAATTACCAATACCAACAAGCCGTCTGTCAAACAGAGAACCAGACAAGGCGGCTTGTCGTTCAGATTTAAATAATCAATTGCATATGTAATTGACACTGTTGAGCTTATAATGTGGCAATGATTGAAAACGCATAGATGCAACTCAGTCAGGCTTCGACTTTTAAACTGATTTACTGTGATAAAACGCATATAATAATTTAAAAGTTGATCAATTTGGAGAATTATATTTAGAGATATATTTATTTATTTTAACGTGTTTGTTAAAAAAACCAGCTGATAAATATTCGTCCCAAACACTCTAGAAAAGTGGTTTTAGAATCAGAATCTATGACAAATCTTGTTTCAACAATAGGTACTTAGTTGAAACCTTTTCGCCCCAATTTACAGCTTCAAAATGTATTGCGGTTTCAAATCGTCCAAAAATTTGAATGTTTGAAATTGGAAGAGAAAAATTGCAACCAGGTATGTAATTTGAAAAGCTTGGGATGGGGCGGCGGGCTCTGCCGGCGCGGGATCAGGGCATTAGCGGGCACCACCTGGCCGTTCACACTCCGCAGTTTTTCACTCTGGCCAATGCGAAGATTCTCGTTAATATGCAAATAAGGGATATCTACGAAGAGGACGCGGGATTTAGGGTTACTTCCGTACAACGCGAGAATGAAAATTGAAACTTCACGCCCCGATTCTACACGGACCCGTTTAAAGATTTAGCATAATGACTTGATTTTAATTTTGTTGTGCGCTTATCGCAGAATGTACATATTATTAACATAATAATAACGCGTGAAACTCCAAACGCGAAAATGTACCTAACTGACTAAAAATTTTTAATAACGTGTTATAGTGCTTAGTTGATTCAAGTAGACAATAAAGAAAGACATAAAACTGTTTATTGCTTACATTACTTATTAAAAATACAACTATTCTCACTGTAGGCATATGGGCAGCTATAGAAAAATTCTAACAAAAGGCTGTTTAATTAAGTAGTTACCTAGATAGTTTCATTAATTTGAATTTTATGATAATTTTAGAAAGATAACGATTGTGTGATATTCAGAAGATAACGCCGAGTTTCACAATGGTCAGCTTCTAGTTATGTGGGGAGCTAGTTAGAGATAACCAGTGTCGTTATTTTTGCAATAAAAAAATAAGCATATGAAAGTACAAAAAGGGAAATAACAATAAATTAAAGTTGGAGAAAACACGTTGTCGGAAGAAATTTTAAATAACTTTCTAATTAACGAATGAAGAATTTAATTAGCAACTGTTATTTTTGACTTTTGAATTTTTTATGGGTAACGTTGCTTTCTAGCATTCCTCAAGACGTGCCTACCTACTTTAGGTACATGATGCTGGAGACGAGAACTCTTTTGTTTAGATATCTTCATCATCATCATCAGCCAATATTTGTCCACTGCTAGACATAGGTCTCCCCTAGTGAGCGCCAAAGCGCCTTATTTTCCGTTTGACGCATCCAGGATCTGCCAGCAGTCTTGTGCAAGTCGGCCATACTACATACTAGTCGAAGGGCATCCTACACTACGCTTACCTAGTCGCGGTCTCCACTCAAGAACTCGTTTACCTCAACCCTGATCTCAGATAACTTACGGGAATCAAAAGCCTATAATTTAACTCATTGTAATAACGCGTGTATCTTTAGTTACTCTGTTCGCATGTATGGTTAGGCGCCAAAATGTGTCAGTACTGACTTAAAAAAATATAATAGTGTGTTATAGTTTGTTTGTCTTTCATTTTGATGATAAGAACAGTCTTTGATTAGAAGATCAGTGCAGATCTTTTTTTCACTTATTTAATTGAAATATAATTAGATTTAATTTTAATATAAAATAACAAGAGCTGCCGAATTTATCCTCCTAAAATTTGATTAGGTAGATAGATTTAAAAAATGTTTGTGTTCCTTAAATACACATGCTTTATCGGTGACGGTAAACATCGTGAGGGAATAGACATGTTGCATTTGTTTTCATTTGAGAACTTTGAAAAGTTTGTAGAATGACTAGCCCGTACTAAAACCCTAATCTCTCTCGTAAAGAGAGAAGTCCCAGCAGTGGGAACGTAAATAAGGGTGTTTATGATGAATATGATTAATTAAATGTCATTTTGACTGTCCGAGTACTTATGTAAGTATTTATTGTATAAGATTCAACTTTAACATCTCGTACCCGATAAGGCGATCTGTGTGGTCGCTTATCGACAGTGCATTGGTTGTTTGTTATATGTATACAAATCTAATCTAGCCTAAATAAGCTACGCATTTACTATACGCTGTACTTTATACTGAATAATTATGTTAACCTGTAGGATATTTCACCTTGTGTGTATTTCAATATAGGTAATTGTATAACACAATCATTATTATAAGCAAACAAGGGTACGGATAAAATGTCTGTAGTCTTAGTTTTTTTATAAAACTAAATTAATTGAAAAATCCTATAGGATAGGCCATAATATCTGTTTGGAGCCAGCCTAAGAATAGTACCTACCACTCTCTTTCTTTCAGGTGTGTCGTATAACCGGTATGAGGTATGTCCAAAAAGGCCGTCGTGAAGAAGTAACTACCATACACACTCACAAACTTCCGTCTTCAAAATATTAGAGTGATTTATTTTTTAATCTTAACATCAATTCAGGTCCGTAAGCGGTGCTAGATCTACTTACAATATAGGTTGTTATGATAGGTCTTAATGAAAGTGTCGTTGAGTGACCGTAAGAAGTCTATGGTATAGAGTGGCTGTAAGATCCCGCTGGTTTGTTTGTCCACAATGGCGCAGTGCACTCCGCTGGCAATTGTACGGGAGCTGCGACAAATTGCTCCCGGCCACATAAAGACTGCGATGGAGTGGCCTAGGAGCATTCACTTCCGGACTCCAATGATATCGGTTATCACTCTGCCAAAATAAGATTCGTAAATAAACTTACGTATAATTTGTGATCAAATTAACACTTGTCAAGTAAGTTGGTATTATTATAATTAAAGTGATTGCTATTTTACTTCCATCTTCATTATAATAAACTCATCCCACAGCTGGGCATGTCTTGGGAAATATTTAGGAATGCGGTTATATAGTAGTAAATAATAATACCATAGGGGGAGGGGGGGCACATTGATTCACGGGGCACATTGGTACAGTATCTATATCGCAAAACCTATAAACTCTACAGAGTCCGGCACATCACTAGAATGCTCAATGACATTCACAAGAAATACAGTTGTGACACCACTCGCCGCCAGTTTGCCGTTGGGCTTCAACGGTCACTAATGTGTTAAAAGTGGCGTGCGCCGCTGCCTACAAAAAATATACGTGAAATGTAATTGTGTCTCAGGAGGATACTCTTTGTTGTTTTTGTTATTATTTGGTACTATAGTTAAGGAAATATAGTTATTATTGTATTTTAAAATGTTTTAGAGTGCAAGATTATTATTATATTTGATAAAATTAATTGTTTGTGGAAAAAGTCCTTTGGGGCACATTGATACGGTAATGTGCGGGGTACATTGATACGTATAATAGGAGAGATAAATAATAGGAGGTTCCAATATTATATTTTTATTGACAATATTCAATGAATTATGTATGATTACTTAGTAAGTATATAACTAATTACATAATTAAGTAAATAACAGAGAATTAGTCTTGTTCTATGATGATAATATTGTTTTTTGTGATTATATTCCTTAAGTAAATTAAGAGATTGATTATGGCTAATGTGCACTCTTGATTAAAAGTATTTTGCGAACTCAATCAATAAAATTGTTTTGTTTCTTAATTTTAAGTAATAATTATAGTTTATGTTGGGTTTTTAGTCACTTTAAATTTGCATTTCATATAGATTTAAAATACGTATCAAACTGCCCCACCTCATGTATCAAAGTGCCCCACTGGTGGGGCAGAATGATACAAAAATGATTTTTTATAAAAATCAGTTTTGCTCTATACAACGCCAGTTTTTGAGGTTTTTGCGTAGCCAACGTATAAGCTAAAATATCAGCCAATGCACACATCAAAAAAAATATTCAAATTTAATGCTTTATGGTCCTCAGAAAAGAGATTGAATTTTTGTGTATCAATGTGCCCCCCCTCCCAGGGGTCATACATTACTGGGAAGGCTGGTGGCAAACTGCTAAGAGCCATTACACCAACAAAGGGAATGCACAGGCTAATTTAAAAAAAAATGCAGAAATGGCCTTAGACAGGATTATATTCTAAGTAGAAAATACGTATTTTCACTACATAGTATAAAACAAAGTCGTTATGTCTGTCTGTCCAAATGTATGCTTCAATCTTAAAAACTATGCATCTGATTTTGGTAGGAGTGATTCAAGAGGAAGTTTTAAAACTATAATTGGGTAGGGTAATTACCTACCCGATGCGAAGCGGGGGTGGGTCGCTAGTTATAAATTAAAAAAATATTTACTACTAAAAATAATAGGTATATACTAGGTACTAACTAGAATGCTAGATTAATTATGATAATCAGCAAAAAAACAAGGAAATTAATTATTATGCACGGAAATTAACATTATAATGTTATGGAGTGTGAAATGATATTTTATTCCAATTACTGTCAGTATGTTTATCAGTACCAGTTTTCTGCCTTGTTAAAATAAACAAGAATTAGTTAGAATAAACAAAAGTTATATGTTTATCGAAGATATTTAGTATTTTGCTGTCCCGTAGTAATCTCTCCAATGTGCCACCAACCAATTAATTCCCGTGCGTGCTGGAACAGATTAATCGCAAGCCACTTATAAGGATTCTCCAACACCAGCCCATATTGTATTGACCGACTGTCTATAATGTTTTATTATGTTTCGTGCAAACCTAAGAAACTATGGGGGAAATGAAAACGCATCAAAATTAACGATCAAGGAGATGCTATTCAATAAAAGGGAAGTCGTCACTCTTTTATAATAAGTTGTAATTGGTCACACAAAAATACCTATAATAACATTGGCCGGTAAAAAGCATATTATTAAGTGTTTTTCTGTCGAATAAACGTAATTATTGTATAGTATTAATTAAAACACTTCAGTTGATTTTGCTTGAAGTGTAACTAACATCCATTGACACACATACTACTTATTACATACGTAACCGTTCAGCTAATAAAATTACTTTCAATTAAAAAAAAATCTTTAGTGTTTAGCAGCCATAAGTTTAGAATTGGTTGTGTTTTTTTTAAGACAACGATGCAATAGTATTCTTAAACTTAAAATTTTCTGTTATTTACTGCAAGAGTCAATCGAGTCTTGTCTGAAATGCAGGGCTTTGACCGCAATCCAAACAAGTAAAAACATATTAAGGTCTTTGTAAGTCAAGAATTTTCATACAATGAGCCCACCGTATTGAGCACTGTTAATTATAATTTTAATTATTGCGTACAAATTAAGATGTGTCGAAATAAGAGAAACATAATTCAGATTCCAGTTTAATTCATGAGATCTTTTTTCAATATAGGTAGCGGCTTGAGCACTGATTGAGACCCTGCATTAATTATATCAAATATATTCTATGAAAAAAGTTAACAATTGTTTATTTGAAATTCCAACAAAATAACATTTAGTCGGTATGACAAAACCATCGTCGGACAGGCTTGTTGGCGGAATACTAATATGACTTAAAGAAGAAATAAAGGACCGCATAAGTTTGTGTCGTATTTGTAATATGGACATCGATAAATCATAGGGAAGCGACCACAATCGTTCCGGTGATATGGTATGCTTACAAAAAATAATACAAACCATCATTCAGATGCTCTCGAGAATTGGGTGGGAGAAGCTCAAGCGTAGGGTTGCAAAATTAATTTAAAAAATATTTAATAATAATTATATAAGTATTAATAATTTATTTATTTATTAAGTTATACGAGTTTAGTACGAGTACTTAAACATTAGAATTGATCCTTATCAGTTTGCACATTATACGACAATCATATGTTTCTGATGAAAATTAAAATGTAAAAGAAAGGATCACAGTCATTCTTATCTACAACGCAAGCGATGTGGCAGTAAGTATGTTATCTTTACGATATTAAAGTAAATAATTTAATTTGAATTTAAAATATTTCATATGGTTTCATAAGGAATATGAAGAAATTAAGAATATTGCAAAATTTAATGCTGAAAAGTTTGTTTTTAGTTGAAAGTGCTTATCCCAGTAGCTGTAAGTTTACAATGCTATTTATTATGATAATAAGAAAATATGTGACATATTTAACACCTTTTTTGCATCTGTAGGTTCCGATTTATCAAGCAAAATTCCTGCAGTATATCACAACCAAACTGGTAATATACTAATGTACCCTAATGAACACAAACACAAAATTACACTCAATGAATTTGCACCGTGCACAGTTAAAGAAGTTGCAAAAATCATCGACAGTCTAGAATCAAGTAGTAGCACTGGAATTGATGAAATCAGCACTAAGGTAATCAAATGCATTAGACACAATATCCTTGAACCATTAACAGAATGTATAAATGAACATCTAAAATTAGGTAAATTTCCCGATGATCTCAAAGTAGCAAAGGTTACCCCAATCTACAAAAGTGGACCTAAGACAGACCCAGCCAATTACAGGCCTATATCTGTGTTGCCAGTAATTTCCAAAATTTTTGAAAAAATACTATATACTCGTTTAAATGAATATTTAACTAGTAAAAATTTCTTAACAGATAATCAATATGGTTTTAGACAAAAATCTAACACACTTTCGGCTACAATTGATTTGGTAACTAAAATTAAAATAAACATAGATCAAAAAAATATTTGCTTAGGAATCTTTATTGACCTAAAAAAAGCGTTTGATACAGTTAGTCACGCGAAATTAAAAACTAAATTAGAAAATCTGGGCATTTGCGGTGCAGCATATGACATACTCTGCTCGTACCTAACGAACAGACAGCAACTAGTAAAAATAGGACACTATGTTAGCGATATGAGTGGTATTTCATGTGGGGTACCGCAGGGCTCAATTTTAGGTCCTCTTCTCTTCCTTATTTACGTAAATAATATTAGCGAAATTGGTCTTAGAGGGCATTTAACACTATACGCCGATGACACCTGCCTATTCTATTTTAATAAGAATATAGAGAACATTATAGAAGAGGCTCAATGTGATTTAGATGTTCTAAATGAATGGTTTCTTCACAATTTGCTAACGATTAATACTACTAAGACTTCGTACATGATATGTAGCGCCATTAACAAGGTAGTACCCAATTTCAATGCTCTCTCTATTAATGGTGCTAAACTTCATCGGTCTAACAAAGAAAAGTACCTTGGTTTACTACTGGACGATAAACTTTCCTGGCAACCACACATAGATAATATTATACGAACTAAGTTAACACCACTAACAGGAGCTTTACGTAACATGGTCGGATGTCTTCCTTATAACATCAAACACACAATATTCAACTCATTAGTGAGACCACATCTCGAATATTTGATTGAAGTTTGGGGATTTACAACTAAAACTAACCTACAAAATTTACAAATAGCTCTTAATAAAATTATAAAAAGACTTTTTAACTTTGATTATCTAACACCAACAGAAATTCTCTACAAAAAGACTAAAATTATGAAAATTGAACAATTATTAAATTACAAGGTTTGCATTTTAATTAAAAAAATACTAAATAAAACACTAAAAACAAATATAACACTAACAGTAAGAAAATATAAATACGACCTAAGATGCAAAAATAAACTCTATGTTCGCCCGGCTAGAACTAAAAGATATGGAATGATGAATATATTAACCCAAGGTACACTAATTTACAACAAATTGCCAAATGAAATTAAGGAATACACCAGTCTAAATATTTATAAAAAGCAACTTAAGGAACATATATTATCATACAAACAATGTAAGTGATAATTTATAATTGCAATAAAGTAAATGATAACTGCAAAAAAAAAAAAAAAAAAAAAAAACCTGCATAAAAGTAATAAATAAATAATACATCTCATAAAAATAACATAATATTAAACTAAATTTTTGTAATTTATGGTACATTATAACACATAAAACACTTTTTAAATATTTATTTATTATATTTTATAAGAAAACATTATATTTCTAAAATGTTTTTTTCTAATATACAAATCTTATTAATAATTATGTAATGATGTAAATATCCAAATAGTTGTCTCTTGAACTACATTCCCAACAGTATGCTTCGATCATTTTATAAATCTACCCTCAATTATAGTTAGTCATTAACATTTATATTTTAGTAGCGTAAACTATATGTAACTACCTACATATTTACTAAATTTTTTCTTTGTATTATTAGACCCTAGACTAGATAATAAGTTTAACATAAGAACCTATATTTAAATGTCTCATTCTAAGTGAAATGTAAATTTCTTTATGAGTTTCAATAAATGTCTTTAAACCGATTTACAAATCTCTATTTATATAAATATAATATGATTCTAAAGAAAATTTTACAAAACAAGGGGAAAGGCCATACAATATACTACTTTTATATTACTTCCATATAAAAATGCTTTTTATAGATCTTTATCTTTCATAATATTATAACATTCGACCACTGGCCACAAACAGAACCTATTTATTTATTATTTATTGTAATCACATGGCTAATGTAACATTGGTTTAATGACAGATCAATTAATACAATTAAGCTTCGTCCTTAAAGATTAAAAAAATTAAATGAATAATATTAAAGGCCAGTCAATAGAATTGAAACAATTTTTTGCCAACCTTATCCGAGAAGAGTCACGAGCATATTTTAATAATTTTATTTCATGTTAACATTTGTGCCTAATTTATTTATCTATTGTTCTTGTTTTATGAAATCATTTATTCATCTTTAAATAATAATGTCACAATTTAGCTCGAATGCTCGCCCTTGGGGGTCCTGGCTGTGATTCTTTTTGTATGCACATCACATTCACGAGGCATTCAACAACGGTTATTTCAAAAGTGAATCATCATCAGCCCTTTTTACGTTCCCACTGCTGGGACACAGGGACTTCTCTCTTGTCGAGAGAGAGGTTAGGCGAAATTCACCATGATGGCCAAGTGCGGGTTGGTGTATGACACATATGTCCTTCAAACTGTTTCAAACTTCCCAGACCATAACGGTTTTCTCACGACGTTTGCCCTCAACGGTAGAGCAAGGGTTTTGAAAGCGCACATAATATTTTCTAGAAGAATTATCCAGAGGTGTGCCGCGGGGTTTGAACCCACCACGTTCAGAATGAAAGTCGATTGTGCTATCACTTAGCCAACACGTCTCCATCTCTAACAAATGCATTATGGTATTTTAATTAAATTGTTATTAAAATACCATATTGCATTAAAAAAACCTGATTTAGGAATAGCTTTATTCTGTATCCTGATATAAAATGACAGTAGCAATTTTTATCCCATAGGTACCTATGTAAAAGCCTCTAAAAAAAGTGTGAACAGTGGGAACGTAAAAAGCGCTTATGATGATGATCTAACCTTATTATGATTTTTAAATTTTGAGTAAATATGTATGTATAAAATGAAGAAGGTTCTACCTATATAATTTTACTAGGTAAAAGTTATATTAGGAACAAAACTTACTGGCTTCTTCAAGAGTGGCCGATATTGTTTATTTTATTTATGTAAAAAGTACAAAATCAATTTCAATTAGGCTAAAACATAAGAACCTCTTTGTATGTAACTATGTCAATTTTGTACTTTGAATGCAGTAGTAATTTGCTTTGGTAGAGTACCTATGTTGTAGTTTGGTCTAAAATAATCCTCTTTAAACGCTTCTTTTCATTTCTCTCAGAATAATCTTCGAGGTAGATGACTAGTCTTCTAGTATTCACTGGGTTCTGATTAAATGATGAAAATGCATTAACTACGAACAAATGCCCACGTGGGAGAAAGCTTTAACGTATTTTAAGGTATGCTTGCATTCCCTTGACGATCCCGACTCATTGTTTGTGGCCACAGAAAGAGCAAAACACCAGCAAGATGGAGATGTCCAATATTTTAGATGGCATTGCATTCGCCGCTACGAAACCGAAATTCCTGACTCAAAGATTCTCTAGCAGCTACATGAAAACCATTCTGTAAATTAACATCCTTAGAGTCTCTATTCCCGTGAACCAGCTCCCGCACAATGAGACCGTATTGGAACGCTCGAACATCGTTTTAGTAAGCAGGTATGCAATAGATAACCGTGTTTTATGCAAATCCTATAAACAAAAACATAACTTACAAATTTTCGAGGAGCATCGCAACTTGTACCTTAAATCCAGCCGACCAGGAAGTGAGTTTATTACCAGCACCTCGTGTGAGTATGCGCTCGGAATTATGAGCAATCAACGCGTTGATTGTTGTGTTGACTCTCGCCCGTCATCGACTATTAAGATTTCTTTGTTACTGTAACATGTTGGACTATTTACACAAAACGTTCTGAGAGTCTTTGTCAAAAAATAACTTGAACTTTTTACCGATGTTGTCGGTCAGCGAGCACGTATCGCTCTCACGAATTTGAATGAAATCTTCAAGTCACTTAGAGCTAAGAAACGCTAGAATTTGCTTTTATATTATGAATATCTTTGATGGCTTTATTATGGACGAGTGACGGCGTCGTGGACTGAGATGTTTATGAAACGAGCTCGAGACTGTGACAATAACGCGTGATTGCATATTGAGAGTTTGTAATTGAATTGTGAAGTTGAGTGCCTTCCTAACTACCATCGGTTCTGATTCATTGGACAAAAATGTTTCAACATCTTTGGGAAACAGTGAATTTTGGAGAACTTGAAACACCGTCAAGAGAGTTTGTAAATATACTATTTCAATGGAAACGGAATCTTGACGTTTGTCTGGAAAGGCCTGTTCATGCGATGCTATAAATAGGCTTCTTATTAGCGTAGATGGTTTAAGATCGTGCTTTCATTAACCTAGTCAACACTCCTTCCTTATTTTTGAATTCTGTTGGGGAAACTCGTGCCCAATAGTGGGACGTAATCGTAATACCTATGGAGTAATATTCGGGTTGACGACACTTCCACCACACCAAAAATAGTTTTGTAAATAATATTTTTTTTATAATGATACTTAAGTTTTTTCCCTGGTCCATTTATTGGCTTCACTATGTCGTGATTCATAATGGTAATTGAATAGTTACTCTTTGAGCTTTCTGTGAGTAATAAATCATGCACATATGACCGCCTGCAGAACAGGTTTACACAGTCGACAAGAGTGTTTTACTAATTAGTGGAGTAAGTTCCTATGTTTTTATACCTCAACGTTAATTATCAAAATTTACATAATTGGAATCGTAATGTCAAGATATTTTTTGGTTTTAATAGGTAACCAGCGAGGAGAGGTTAAAGCCCATATGTGGGTCTTATGGGTTGTTAATGATGATGACAAATGTAAAGCTAGTGTAATTATAAGAAAAAAAAAATTAAATACATACCTTAAGTACATACCTATATCTATATAGTGCCTGAGAATATATCTATGGAGTTCATTATTTTAAAGGTTTTATTAGGATTTTACGTTATTTTTTAAACTTAATAATAGATCATAGAAAATATACTTACTTACATTATTTATTTCTTATCCTTTAAGTCTTCATACATCTTTTCTTCAACGCATCACCATCGCCACCACCAAATCGACAAACGGCGAATAAGTAAACACTCGCCTCAAGAAATCTCGCGATCCCATTAATCTCAATCGGTTTTCTCACGAGCCCCGACACTTCCCTCCGATGATCTTTCAACATCGTCACCTAGGCCGTGGCTCACACGAAATTGTTTTATTTATATTATGGTCGCCTTTCATCTAGTACGTGAGCAAATAATGAATGTACGACATATCACACAGGTGACGTCACTGGCCGGACACGACCACATCAAAAGCACCGATGATTTATGCGTATTTTGTTAGACTTCGTCCCAATTACGTTCACGAAAATTTGTGCACTTTCATAATAAAGTGTTTACAGTAGAGGTGCTTTGAAGTTTAATTATGCACATGCGATGGACACCGTCTCGGGGCGATCTTTGATTGATTTACTGAAATGTTTCCATTCAAAGAACCTTTGCTGAAACTTGTTGTAATTAGACTGATGTATTTTTGGATTCGTAACGAGAAAATATTAGTGTGCTCGTTGATTTTTATAATGTTTGAATGATATACCAAACGATAATTTAAAAATATTTAAATTATCATATTATGACGGTAAGGTAACCTAAAACTGTAGGTAATTACCAATATTATGTGATCCTACTAAAATTGTATAGTTCTACATCCTACAATTAAAATGTATTTTAAGTAATGATGATAAATATTTACATAAATTGTAATTCTCAATTTTACCATAAAACTATTGGACGAAAATTTATCTACAACGAAAAAAACCAGTTCTTCTTTACTTCTGTATTAAATTTATTGCATCTATTCACACACCTTTTTAAAAACGGTTAAAGGACGTTCGAAGCTAAATAACACAACAAAATGTTTAACAATAGAGCCTTCTCGAATTCGTAATCTACGGTAGGTATAGTCAGTCATAAACACGAAGAATATTTGAAGTTTTAGATCAGAAACAAATGTAAGTAATCTTATTTTTCTTCTACACAAGCTCGAATTGAATTTATATTATATAGCTGTATAGAACTCGGATCAAATATTAAGCATTGATCTAATTCTGCAGCAAAATGCTTTTAGGGTTTTTGACCTAGTGCAGCTCCGATATTCGATCCGACAGCTATACGAAACATGTTACACAATAGAGATAGTGTCTTTTGCAAATATGTAGAATAATAATGTATTGATAGATACTTTATGTGAATTTAAAACTTCGTTGTATCAACAAACTACATAGTACTTTGAAGGTGTCGACTTTTATCCGTATTAATATTTACATGAAAGGGTTCTAATACAGAATATTTATTGCATTTCAATTTCTTAAATATTTGTTAATATTACAATATTATACACTTAAAACAGTGACCTATGTACAAAACTATAGACTCAATTTTGGACTTTCAGTCTCTACAATATTACAATATTTTAGTGTTTCAAAACGAGCCGACAACTATTATAAAGTATTAAATAGGTTTGATTTACCTACAATATGCAAATAAGAGTTTACATATTTTACACAAGGCCATATCAGACATACACATTAAATATGATACAAATAGTCATGTGCTAACTAAACTTTTGCAAAAAATATCCAAGTATTTTTGTGTAGGGCTGGCTATATTTTTGTCCCTGCAACTTAATTCAAAGCTAATTATTAACTCTGATCTTATACACTGGGAACAGTAAAATCTAGTTAATACATATTATTAGGTGTTGTAAGTTTTGCAAATTAAGTGCATGAGCAAAGTTTACAATTTGAGAAACACCTAAAATTTTCGTAGGATCTGCTTGCACGGCCATGATTGCAACGAATGATTTGATCGAGCTTACCAAATGTACCAAAATGGTTAGTTTATTGTTGATATTCATACTTGAATATGATAAACTTAGACTTTATTTATAAATTTAATATTTTTTTATCCTGATTAGTACACTGATACATATATTTTATATATTTATTCTACTTTTCTATTACTTTACACATAATCTTTACATTATTCATCACGCTTTAATTCCAGAATAAATAAAACTAACAAGGTCTTGTTGAATCTTTAAATGATCAATGGTAAATCATTTTGATCTACATAAAAAGGCGCGCTTTTTATTTAGCTCCGCGATTTTGTAAGCTTTGTACATTCTGTCACAGGATTCCTCTGATTTATAGTCTGGTTATCGCCAATAACCAGGGAGCAATGCTGTCTTAAACTAAGTTGATTTGAGTGAGATTATTATAGTGAGATCTTGTGTCTGAATTAATCTACGTGAATGAGAATGAGTACACTGCGATTACATTACATACCCTGAATAACAAATACCTATATGTGTTTATAATACTAGGTATAATTTGTTATATTTAACTAATGACGCTCTGGCGCCAGCCCTACTCACTATTAATAATTATTGATAGATTATTAAAACAATAAGGATTGTTTGAATGTGAAATAACACAGACACTCATTAGTCTTCTGACTAGATAGGTTCAACCTGAAAATATTGTAAATATTATGAATAGCGAAGGATATCATGAGATTTATTTACCTCAGTACCTAACAGCTCGCTCGACTCATTAGACCGAGTTAGCATGAAACCATCCGCTATTTACAATCGTTTGCTCTATATTACCAGGTTAAACTTTTATTTTCAGTATCTTCAATCTGATATAGACACGTAATAAATCTACAATAAAACATTGTACAACTACTGACCTCATATAAATAAATATTAAAATTTCAATTTTAGAATTATTTAAGAATCTACCAAACAATAGAAAACACTGGACGTAAACAGGCATTAAATTAAAAGATAAGTATTTTGAAAATAATTTACACTACATACAAAACCGTGTCATCGTCTAATACAAGAAACATAACACATAATTAATACCTAATTTAAAATGAAATCACTCGTATAACCGGATCGGTGCAGGTTCCTACGATCGGTCCGCAAGGTCCAACAGTTAGCACCTAGTATTGTCGGTCGGCGGCGGTGCGCGGTCCACTCTATCACAATATCTAAGCTTCTCTACCGGTGCTTCCGCTTATTATCACGTATTTATACGTAGGTGTGTATACAGTCTATTAGTATTTACAATGGGATTATTGTCTGGGGGCCAGCGGGTGCGGGCGAAGGCGCTGAGGTCAGGCGCGCGGGGGCGGCGGCTCGGCCAGCGACGACGTGGAGGAGGAGGAGGGCGAGGGCGCGGGGGGCGCCTGGCCGCCCGCCGCGCCGCCCGCGTTCGCCAGCGCCAGCGAGCGCGAGTACTCCAGCAGCGCCACGTCCGCCGGGTGCGGCGCGGGGTACAGGCCGCGGTACAGCTCCGGCCGCGCGTACGGGTGTGCCAGCCGCGCGGCCGCCGAGTAGAACGCCGACGCCGACGGCGGCGCCGGCGCCTCGCCGTCCTTGCTCGCCATGTCCGCTAGGGACCATATCCTCGGCTTGGCGCTGGCGGGCGTGATGCCGGGCGGCGCGCGAGCCGGCAGGTGCTGGTACGCGGGGTGCAGCGGCCGCTCGTACGGCTCGGGCGACTCCGGCCCGCTGTCGGCGCGCGACTCCGACCACTCTGACTCCGTCCGCTGTCCCAGCAGGTCCAATCTCTGCTGAGGTCTCTCACCGTCTTCGCTCGATCCGGTCCCGGAGTCCTTCCCATCTAAAATGGCGATACCAAAGTTATTCCTCGTTGTCAATAGACTAGTTTGGCGCGTTACTACAACTACAGCATAGGCCCTAATATGCACAGCATAGTGGATTCAATACGTACCTAATTCTTTTCCATCGGTGCTCTTGTGGTCGTCGTCGTCGTTATTATTGTCATCATCGTCGACCCGATTCCGCGGCTCCCACGTCATCTTGTTCTCCTTCTTGAGGCGGCGGCGCGCGTTCGCGAACCAGGTGGACACCTGCGTCAGCGTCATCTTGGTGATGATGGCCAGCATTATCTTCTCTCCCTTCGTCGGGTAAGGGTTCTTCTTGTGCTCGTTGAGCCAGGCTTTTAGCGTACTTGTCGTTTCACGAGTGGCGTTTTTTCTTCTGGCTCCATTGAGATCCATTCCATATCTAAACAATTAAAAAAATATTGTGAGCACGATGAATTGCTAATTGGTTTGCAAGGTGTTGATTGCAATGTTGTTGTTAAGTAAGGTTGATGATATCATAAAAGTAAGCCCGAAACGCATGCACATAATGAATAAATTCTACATATTAAACAGAGTAAAGCCTTGGTGTGAAAAAGAGCAATCATGAGACAAACTCGCTTCCAATGAAACGCGGAGAGGGTTAGTTAGGATTCGGGCGCGATTTGAGATAACTGGATCGAGACCCCAATCCGGCGGCGGCTCTCCCGCGATCGCCACTGCCAATGAAAGCGTCAGCATAATAATTGAAATCGAGATAAGCCATCAACTGCTGCGCCAGCGTTAAGCCGCGGCTTATCTCTGACACAGAATTGTACACATTTGTTGCCGGACGGCCAACCGCGTGCCGTTATTTGACTTGGCCTATCTCTATTACTGATATTACAGTCCGTTTTTCCTAATTCTATTACTTAATCACTTTTTATTTTGATATTGTTTGTTATAGTTTGAATTCCCTTTGTTTATTTAACTCTCTTTGATCGTTAGTCATAATAACTCTGTCCCACACTGATTAAAATCTCTATACAGTTTGCATTTGCGTTTGCAGTTATGTTCTTAGAGAGAGTATTTATTTATTTACGGAATAGGTCTGTTATTTAGTTATTTTATACTTGATGTGTTATTATTTTATGAATTAGTTTTCATAAAGACATTTTACCTATAACAGTAAATGTTAAGGTTCTGGTAAAAGTGAAATGGTTATTTGGAATTAATTTTATGCAACTCTTTGAAAATGCCAAGATGCCGTTTCCGCGAAGGGGTAACAAAGACACACATTGATAAACTACTACTAAACTTTGTATGTTTTCTTATACATTTTAAATGGTCTGCAGTATGTGAAATAAATATCCACTGACATGTAGCCCTTTTCTTTTCTCATTTGAACCAGCAATCACTTTTGTTTGGAGTATATCGCAAATATTTTCAACACCATATGCTGCAAATGCAACCATCGGGAAAGAGGGTGAAAAACAGGGATGAGCGGTACGTATGGGAAATTAATAAAACTGTCACTTGAATTGCAGAAGTGATGGCACCCTTCGCTTCTAAGCCGGAGAACAATACTCGGTCTTATGCGTTAGAGATTATGGCAACAATTCCCATGAACGCCCTCGCAATATTATCGCGTCTGCTTCATTGTTAAGTTGTTGACTTAATTTCTTCGTCTCTTAATCCTATTGGGAAACTTATAAATATAGAGGTTAGAGTTTATGGAACAGGTTTATTATTACTTTGTTTGCGGGCAAAATATTGCTCAACTTATTTCATTCAGACTTTTATGATTTCGACTTTTTGTTATAAAACTATAGTGAATATCAATTGACTTTTTAAGATTCTATTACTTATATTCCTACAGTTTATAGTAAATTAGTAAACAGAATAGAAACGAATTAATTTATTCAAATAATTAAGGAATATTTTATTGAAATGAAATAAATATTCGATTTGAAACGTAGGTATATACGATATCATAACATCGTGCCTAAAAACATTTTATAATAGCTCAAACCTCACTGAAACGAATGGTGACTTACCATTAGTTTCACATCCCGTAGAATATGATTTTCACTAAACAAATATGATTCTCAGTTCATGGCGTTCATGAGTTTCTCTCTACGTAGAAACATATCGTTGCATAATGTTAGTCACATAAAACAAAGCGAAGCCGCGGAGATTTAATGACTTTCTCGACGCCCCATGAATGAACTAACATCCATAGAATTAAAGCGACAATACGAAAGTGGAGCGTCGCCAAGCTTAGGCGTATTTCAAACAAAAAAGCTTCATTTATCCACGGTGTGCCACTTTCACAGCATCCGTGCTTGCGGGGATAGGTCTGGGCGGCTTCATTTTTTTATTATTCAGATTCCCCCGCTGGTCGGGGGTTGCGGCTGCCCTCCCCCCTGCGTTCAATTAAATCCCTATCTTCCGTACCGCATCGCGCTCCGTTTCAAATCATGGAAAGCGAATAAAACTCGTGTTTAGGTTATTCACCTAATCGCTACAATTCCAAATCTAATAAGAAAGATTTTAAATTGAAATCTAACTGGCCTTGTGGATGTAATTGAATTGTTAAGTGTTTTGTAGTTCAAGTTACATTTTATAAAATATAAACGAGATTTTTTTTAATTCTCTCAAGAACTTTTAGTGTCTCTAATGAATCGATCCGTAAAATTAAAATTTTACAAAGGATCGCAATTTGTTTTCATATAGAACGTGAATATTTTATATTCAGTAGGTACCTTAAAGGTACATTACAGTACCTACCTACATTTTGACCTTATACCACGAGATGTTGCCTATGTTTCTAATCAATTGAAATATCTTATACCCGCCACCTGACACGTAGTAGGTACCAGCAGATGGGAAGCACTTATATTAACTCCAAGTATCGATCTGTTTAGTGAAGTGAACGAATGCTTTGGTGATCTCCTACATTTATTCTGTTAACTGTAGAAATGTGTGCGATAATTTTCAGAGATATTTTTATTTTGAATACAAACTTTTCTACAAAACCTAATGTTTGATTTAAACTTTCCCAGACCAGTGCTAAATGTGGTTTATAGATAGTTTTCTAAGTGGAATAAAATTATGTATTACCGATACAATAACTTAGATTATATTACGTCTATCTATCATTCCGTTTTCCACCGTTGTTAAATAAAGTGATATTCTAATGAAAATAAAATATAAAAAATATTCGTAATAATATCTAATAGATCACCAACTAATCAGACCCGAAAGAAAAAAAAAACTTTTATCCTAAAACATTATGCAAACAAACAATAAAATCTGACTTAGTACTTTCTCGGCTCGGTGTGTGTCGTGTTCGTATTTAAAAACGGATAAAAATAAACCGGGCGGGTCGGGGCGTGCGCGTTTTGATCCTCATAATAATAAAATAAAGGTAAAAAGAAACGCTACGTTGGAAATCCCGGAATTAAAGGGATTCTGTTCTCCTGATCCCGTTTCAATTTAATTTCTGGCGACAATAGCACTGCGTTATTTCACTTTTTCGAGAATTAATGGCTACGTTTCTGTTTATGAAAACAATGATTAATCTTTTGTTTATAGATAAAACTATTGTCCGTAAATATAAATAGATTAACACACTTTACGTAAAATAATAGCTCAAGTTCATTATTGACATTTTATCAACATTATAAAAACATGAAAGTAAAATCGTATAGGTACACGTCCAAATCTAATTCGGTTGTGAGGATAAGATAACTAATAATGTTAAGAATGTATTCTTCCAGCTCCCAAGAACGCAACGAGCTCCGAATGAAACGGATACGTACCTGTTAGTGGTAACAATATCCTCATTTTGTGACTGATGATGCCGACGACTATCTTAAGGCAAAAGGCAACAGGTCCCAACATATAATATTTCTTTTATAGTTTACCAATGACAACGTCCTCACCCATATAAGGTTACACGGTGCGATATTTTGTGAAGTAATAGATGTACTTTTTCTTACACTCCAGCGATTTAGGCGACATTGTTAGCCAACTATGAAATTAAAAGGTACATTTGATACTCTTTGACAGTTTCTATGTAAAAACGCTTAACTTTGTACGAGGCAAGTGTGGTGTTGAATTTCTCGTGTCATTTCGACAGTGTTTTGTTTCATGCCTTAATGATAGTGCTAAATCTAAAACAATATATCCGTAGAAAATGTTTTAAAACAATCTATCATGATGTTTTATATAAAGAAGTTAAAGACAATCAAAGATTTCTGATTGTTTTTTTATTAAAAATGCAAAAGCACTTGTAGGTATACTTTCATATCTAAGTTTTACGAGCGATTTTAGTTAAGTTTATTATCAGGGTATAATTCCAAAAAGTTGCACGCAACGAGCAATCTTTTGTAATGGCTGAAGTTTTTACAGGTAAATACAGTTTCTAAATATGTCAGTGCGCGAGTAGATAGGGCGCCGTGCAGGGGCGCGGCACGCCAAAAACACATTACCAGCTGGCAACGCGCTATTACGGCCAACCGCACGCGGCAGGCCGGCCGATAGCTGCCACCCGAACATGCTATCCGACGACTAATTGGTCAGCTTCATGCACAAAAAGCCATAATAGAAACGATTGTGAGGGAAGCAACACCGCGACACCAGTTTAAAATGTTAATAAACCAGAGGTGCGCGACTGCGCGGTTCTCGCCTCGCAGCTGTAATTTCCCGCTGGAGTTACGTATTTTTGTAACAGAAGGGCCTATCGTTAGGCGAAGTCGCCACGAAGGGCGTGTTATCTGAAGGCTTGGGCGGCGCACGTCACGTGACAAGCGAAGCGGAAAGTCACCACCGGTGCTTCGTTAGCTGCGCCATCTTTGTTTTGGGGGACCCAGGTTGTTCGTTGGTTTATGATTTCAAATTACCCATCTACCCATGGTTATACAAAGGGGACGCGGATATTTTAAATGTTAAAAAATATTATGTTTGTCGTGTGTTCTACACGACACTAGTTGAAAACATGCATCGTTTAATATCTTATGTCAGTACCTACTTGCTTACGTAGTTTTCTTGATAAATTCTAAGTGAGTTATTTTAAGATAAGTCCTACTTAAAATACCAAAATAAATAAAAAAACCTATGTAATAATGTTACATGCCTATTTTTTATGATATTGGATCTTAGCTTTATGTAACAAAATAATATGAATTAACTAATATACACGTTTGTCACAACATTATTGTACCATTACTGAAATTCGATTTTTTAACTTTTCCAAAATAACTATTAAAGTTATAATAAATAAAAGTTGAGCTACCTGCGTTATAATACTGTAAGAAATTATATCTAGTTATACATACTACTAATTAACCTCAAAATATGATTCAAGCAATTGTGCATTGATTGATTGAACCCGATACATTTAATTTGTCAAGTAAACATTACAGAGTATTGTATTTACTCAACAACAAAGTGATTGGGAATTGACATCAATCAATTTATGTCGCTGCAGTGATATTTATACAAAAACAAGAGAATTATTGTGCTTCTTATCGACAGCAAATTATTTTTCTGTTCGACTTACTGTCTTGACCCTTGCGATAATAGATTGTTATTGAAATAAAAATGCTTTATTAAAATAAAACACATCATTAATTGATGTGTTATTCTTTTGTATATAGTTTTGTAGAGTTGTGTTTTTTTCTTTGTCTTTGTTTCGTGTGATGTTAATATGTTTTTCTATAAGAAAAAAGACAATATAACTGGGGGTATATGTGCTCTGTAGTGGGACGTAAGATTGGCTAGTGTGATGAGTGAAGGACTACTAGTAAGTCTAAAATTATTATAACTGAATTTGTGTACCTACTCAAATCTATTTTATTAAATATTATGCCAATTCTAAACCATTTATTTAATAGAATAGGCAGACCCGGAACTAAATCCACCCTCGCAATTTGTTTATCAATGTTTTTTTATATGCCGATCTACAAATCATGTAAAATATCCGGTAACGAGATAAAATATATTATGTTGTTTGCTATAATAACGGCATATAAATTTCGGTATTCGGAAAATGTAACATCATTTCACTATAGTAAGTATTTTTTATTGTCAACTATATTATAATATACCAGCTCCTCAGCACTCTGTTTTGTTGTTTCATTCCGTACAAATAATTAATACCTACCTAGTCTTATACATTTTTCTAAATTATTGTATGAAACTTGTGTTGTGGGTACTTATAGGTATTTGATATAGGTACTAAATCCAATACCCTTACCTAACACCCTTAACATCCGGAACAAACAGTTATTTTGTCGGGATTTTCAGCGAGATGTATAACAAAACAGATCTTGTTTGACCTCGGAACCTTTAAAGTGGAAAATTGATAGATAGGTGTAGATACCAATATCTAATAAATTTGTTATCATAACTAATTTTTACTTGGTATGCGAAATAATAATTAGCTTATCAGCTATCAAAAGTCGCAAAAATATGTCTTCTAGATAGTATTTTTGAAAGAAACTAAAATTTAAATAAAAGAGCCTACAAAATAGGTACCTGGTTCCGGCACTATCAATAAATTGGGTCTTTGTTTTCCATTCTCATGCTAAAAACCCATCGAGTATCGTGCTATGAATGTAACACAACTAATAAAACATTTTCCCATCGCATTATAATCTAGATTGAAGATAAGGGCGATCGATCAATTTATTAATTTAACTCTTGCTCGTTACTTTTTCCATGTGTAAGATTCTATTCTAATCTATGCAAAGCTACATTAATAAGTGTTATCTGAGTATGTTACTATCTCTAAGAGAAGGTAATAAAATATTCTTTAACAGTTATCTATTATAGTGCCAACAACGGTAGATACTTATACAAAAATCTTCCTATAAGACAAGTTCATTTAGATTCGGATTGTTACGGATTATCATCACTGTATTCATCAATTTTCCTAAACCTATGCTTATTATTTACAAACAATTGCTCAACACTTTGTCCGAGAACGAGGTAGATGTATTTCCCCACACTTTGCCGAATTTCATGGACAGTTCTAGAAAAGTTATAGTATGTCATGGATATAGAGCATTGGTGTTTTTACTGTTATGATAAATTCTGTATGTAAATAATAAATAAAAAATTTATTTTAATATACCTAGTCTAATATATAGACCAGGGTTTTTAATTTTTTACAAGGAAAAAAATAGTAGTAGAATGAAACCCATTAGAAAAGGAGGGGAATATGATAAAAATGAAAGGAAAAATAAATTACGGTCAATCTGAGTTCGGGAAGTGGGTGGGCTTTTAAGGGGAGAAAATGGTTTATCTCGATTTGCGGTGAAACTACAAGTCCTATGAAAAAAAGTTATATGGCAAAGTTGTAGGTAATAAAAAGATCTACAACTTTTAATTCACAAGTTTTTTACATAACGTCAAAATGTATGTGAAAAATTCAAATAACTAAGTTTTTGGTTTTTTATTTCTATCTTTTTCAAAAACATTTTATTTTCTACGAAATTTGGTGAAAACTTACCTTTTTATGCCCCAAACACACTATAATTTATTTGATTAAAAATATTAATAATTTCACCTTATTTTGACTTAATTACTAAAAAAATAGACTAATTTTCAATCGAAAATTCACGTGTCAAAATATTAGCTTTTTTATAAAAATCGGTGTGCTGTTTGTTCATTGAAATCTCTATTTTCTGATGGTTAAGAAAAATATATACATTACTATAGTAAATTTTCTCAGAAAATGCAAAACACCGAAACAAAATTTGTATCATTATGTACAATTGCATCATAAAAATGTGATTTTTGCAATTTTTATTTCATATAATTGCTTATAATCCGACTTATTGCACATTATACAAACAGATTATTATATTATTATTATTATTATATAGTCTGAAAAGACAAAATCACATTTTTATGATGCAGTTGTACCTAATGATACAAATTTTTGTTTCGGTTTTGTGCATTTTCTGAGAATATTTACTATCGTAATGTATATATTTTTTTTAACTATCAGAAAATAGAGATTTCAATGAACATAAAGCACACCGATTTTTATAAAAAAGCTAATATTTTGACACGTGAATTTTCGATTGAAAATTAGTCTATTTTTTTAGTAATTAAGTCAAAATAAGGTGAAATTATTAATATTTTTAATCAAATAAATTATAGTGTGTTTGGGGCATAAAAAGGTAAGTTTTCACCAAATTTCGTAGAAAATAAAATGTTTTTGAAAAAGATAGAAATAAAAAACCAAAAACTTAGTTATTTGAATTTTTCACATACATTTTGACGTTATGTAAAAAACTTGTGAATTAAAAGTTGTAGATCTTTTTATTACCTACAACTTTGCCATATAACTTTTTTTCATAGGACTTGTAGTTTCACCGCAAATCGAGATAAACCATTTTCTCCCCTTAAAAGCCCACCCCCTCCCACTTCCCGAACTCAGATTGACCGTAATTTATTTTTCCTTTCATTTTTATCATATTCCCCTCCTTTTCTAATGGGTTTCATTCTACTACTATTTTTTTCCTTTTCTGACCATTTTTGAAGCTAACTGCACTGGTCTAATAAGCTAGTGTGATAAAATAAAAGGTAAGTAAAGCATAATGAGGTTGCTCTATTCCAGTCACAGAGCTAGATTAGAACTAACTAGTTTATAGAGCTGATTCGGTTGCGTGATTTCTACGTCACATATTCATTGCCAACGTACCTAACTAGGCAGGTATATCTGCTAGACTAAGCTGTAACAAAGTCAAGGACTGTAATATATTGGGCTCTTATTATGTAGGTATGTGGTCTGATAAATGTTGACATTCTCTCAAGGCGATAGTGGCGCTCTCGACCTCCCAAAGACTTATCAACGTTCACTCTCACTTGAGAGATGTTGACTGATGCCATTTATTTATCGGACGTCAATCAACAGTAGAGTAGTTAGTACGAGGCGTAATGTTCCCAGTTTGTCGATATGCGTGCCTTGGCGCCACCGGCGTACTGATAGCCCGCTAGACCTCACAAGACGTCTTATGTAGAACGTATAAAGTAGTGAAAATTAAGTGTCGCGATCATGGTTCAATTGCTATCTGAGGTCACGTCTCATTTTATTACTGACGTATTATTTGTATCGTAGTACATTTAATTTCATGTGGTGGGTGATCATTGTTTCGCAACGGTGTGCAGCAATCAATTGTGCAACTGTTCGTCACACACGACGTTTATTGTTAATTACTGATATATGTATACTTGAATGTGATAAAAGCGTGAAAGCTTTGTGCGAGAGCTTCAGTCTACTATATATAGTTTTTGCTGATTGTTTGTATAACGTGATATGGATAATTGGATACTAATCTCTGGCTTCAGGTAAGGCTTAATGGCAACAAAAAGTTTATACCACTTTCCAAACTATTGTCATTCTTATGGTATCTAGTCACATAGCCTGTTAGCAATCTAAACATCATTCATCTACAACCACAGAACAACACGCCACATACTGGGTCTCCAATGTTGTATGTACAGGCGCCTTCAACAGTGATACGTGTTATGCTGATCTGTTATGCAACCGCAAACTGCTTCTGCTGTGGCTGCACAACTAATGTATTACGAGTTGTCGGTACCGAACGAGCAAGGCTAAGTACAGTCACCATAAAAAGAGAATAAAAGTCATTTAAATCAATATATTGGACCATCTTTAACATAAAAAAGCAAAATCTGATCTGAACTCAATTATATTAAAGGAAAAATGGATGTCAACATAAGGTAGGTACTATGCATAAACGTTGACCAGTTTTTAACTTTTAAGCCTTTTTCACGAAAATCTAGTAAGTATATTAAGGAGGAAAATTTACACACTCGTATGGATTCTATAATTCCTAATCTTGTTTTGAACACATTGTAGCGATTGTCATAACCGTCAATCAAACGATAATAAGGACAACGTTCAGCGGGTCGACTAGTTATTTGATAAAAGATAGATTATTGCCAATAATAAATAGTTCACTGTCCTGTTTGATACCAAAGCCAAGCCAATAAGGATCACGTGCCCGGTAACAATGGATTGAATTGAATGGTTCAGCTTTTGAATCGAGCCGAGCACGGGCGACAAGCTCGCCTGGCTGCCGCTGCTGACCGATAGGAAAAAGGAAAGAGGAAGCGTACAATGCGCCTAGAATGAAATTAGCCTGCCGGTCAATTACTTCGAACCCGGTGCGGCTTACTAATGGCACGCGCGCCATCACCTGAATACGGCACCGCTCATTTATATGCTCTCTCGCGTACTCTTTATTGTTCCATAGATCGGTAATACACCGGAGGACTGGCACTTTATGCTGTAAATCGTTGTCTGTACACGTATCCACGATTAACTGTGTGCCGTGTTCGTAGTCCGACTCCGTGTCGGGACAAGCCGCCGGCCAGTGGACCGATGACATCATGTCCGGAATGGATCTGGCCACACAGAAACGTGAGGGTACGTGTTTGATTGTCTCCTACTCATCGCTGCGTTCTATCGTAGCCGCGATACGCGATGACGCATAGCCCTATGAGTCCGCTTCCTCTTATCGACTTGACCCAGCGATCATTTTACTATCCGATACAAAAACTGGACCGTTAATTGATACTACTAATAGATACAAATACTATCTTTAATTCATATAGCTCATTGATTTATAAGTGCCTGAGCGTTTACATTCATCGTATGTTAATTTACATTTCATTCTTACTCATGCAGAAAAAGATGCTTTGCACCTCTGGGATTAGAATATGTATGCATTTCGCCTCTGGGATTACGGACTCTATCACTAAGCACTGGTGCTGGTTCAATCAACTTATTTTAAATAATATTGTCAGATAAGGCTTTAGCCAAGTGGCCAAGTGCGGGTTGATCAATGTCACAGGTCCTTCAAACACTTTAAAGTTCTCAGAAAATGCCGTTTAATCACGATTCCTCAACCGTTAATTTGTTTCTAATACGTACGTCATTTTTTTCAAGAGGAAAAATCTAGAGGTGAGGTGACGCGTTTGAACCCACGACCTTTTGTGATAGTCGAATGGGCCTCCACTAAGCCAACACGGTTTTCTAAATTTGAATAATAAATGATAACCTATGTAACTTATAAAATGATGATGAATAAAAGATGATTATTTCACTTTCGCACAACAATCATCGAATTATAAATGTTAAGAGGCCTTTTACCGGAAATCGCGAAATTGTTCGGTTTTCTCGTCCTAATTCTATGGTTTACGTTAGTTGTTTGATATTACAATTACATCTTTATAATAGTTCGTTTTCTCCTCTACAAAAGTAGTAAGAAACATTTTAGATAACTTGTTTATATATTGAGTAATAATCATTCTCCGGATACATGTTTCGTAAAAAACGCTCGAAGACCTGTTTTCTTAGCTCTAATTTGTAGATTCTAACGAATATGGGCGATCAAACTAATTTTTATTATGTTACGTATATCCTATTCTTCATTTAGAGTAGAGTACATTTTCGTTAAATGCTTTTATTCTAAAGATATACCGAATTTAATATCGACCGAAAATGCTTCGAAACAAACCTCAATAACTCCGAAGTTCTAAACCAATGGGACGTCATATTTATATCAAAATATTTATCAACATTTGCTTAAACTATGATATTAATTTTAATTTGTAGAACGGTTTTGGTAATTTTTTATGAATAAAATAAAACTACCATAATTTAGTAGTTTTTTCATTCCGCCGGCTTTTTCCATTTAGTACCGCGCGAGCGCTTGTCGAGGTCGGACCTATGTCGGTTGTTCTTGAATAAAATATAGAAATATTTCGTAAAATGTCAGTGTGTGGGACTGTCAATTGCTGTAAAAACGCTGTTAGTGTGCGTGTATGTGTTATTGCGATACTACGACCGACATAAGTTGATCCGTTGATAACGATCAATTGTTATTTTTATTGATAACGATCAATTATTGTTGTTGCTGGCCTAAGAATTGTACCACTTGTTGCTGGCCTAAGAATTGTACCACATCATTGTCATCTTGTTTAACCTTATTTATTTGGAGGTTATGCTGTAGGATGTGGATTGCATATCTAAAGTTATCTATCCTAATTAAAAAACAACAAGGCAACTTTTTTTGGTGAAACCGTACAACGACTAAATGTAATTATGCCTATGATTTTTTTAGATTATGACTAACTTGCCGACCCGCCGACAGCTGCGCTTGCGTTTTTACGTTATTTACTAGTTTATGTTTTATAGCCTTTTTCGATCATTTTACTATCCAATACTGAAATCATATTTTAAATCGGACCCGCGGTTCCTGAGTAGCACGTTCAAACAAATAAACAAGCAATCTCCTCAGCTTGATAATTGTAGTATAGATTTCCATAATATTTATTACAAAGAAAATATTCCGTAATTTTTTGTTCTTATTTTTACCGAGTATCCAATATGTAAACAAAAAATAATGTACCTTTCTAATAAATATATTATTTATTGTAAACATTAAATATGTACCTTTCTAATAAATACAGGGCGTCCCAAAGTTATGGGCCATGGAGGGGAAGTACCTACCTTAAATATCGTAGATAGTGAATTTTGCTCAAACAAGACTTCATTTTATTTTTAAAAGTTAGTAATTCTGCATTCATTGATTTTCTAAAAATTACTTGCTTTGTCTGGGAATCGAACCGACTTACATGTAGAAAAAAAATACTCGATTTTTATGATACCAATCGAAATAAAAGCTAAAAAATAATAACTCTGCTTAAGTAACATAGTATTTTAAAAGAAAGGAACAACGTGAAATTAATTATTTTAATCAAATAAAAAACATGAAACATTTTTTTTGTAAATTAATTAATTAAATTACTTACTTTTTAAAATAAAATGAAGTCTTCTTTGAGCAAAATTCACTATCAACGATATATATGGTACTTCCCCTTCATGGCCCATAATTTTGGGACGCCCTGTATATAAAATAACACCCCTATTCACGTTCCCACTGCTGGGATAGGGACTTCTCTCTTGACGAGATAGATTAGGCCTTAATTCACCACGCTGGCCAAGTGCGGGTTGGTTTTTTAGGGTTCCGTAGCCAAATGGCAAAAACGGAACCCTTATAGATTCGTCATGTCCGTCCGTCCGTCCGTCCGTCCGTCCGTCCGTCCGTCCGTCCGTCTGTCCGTCCGTATGTCACAGCCGTTTTTCTCGGAAACTATAAGAGCTATAACGTTGAAATTTGGTGAGTAGATGTATTCTGTTAACCGCACTAAGATTTCAGAAAATAATTGAAAAAAAAATCATAAAATTTGGGGGTCCCCATACATAGGACTGAAATTTAAAAACTTTTTTTTAATCCAACCCATACGTGTGGGGTATCTATGAATAGGTCTTCTAAAATCATAACAATGTTTCTAAAACCATTTAATTCTAAACTTAATAGTTTGGACGTGAGACTCTTCCAAAGTGGAAAACAGAGTGTCCCCCCCCCTCTAATTTCTAAACTAAGAGGATGATAAATCTAGAAAAAATTTATATATAATACATAACCATAAAAACTAACAACGAAAATTGGTTAGAACGAAATCTATCAAGTAGTTTTTTTATAATACGTCATAAACTATTTCATATAAACAATTGCTGCGGAAGCCTACATGGGCGAGTCCGACTCGCACTTGGCCACTTTTTTTAATATATAAATGAAATATTTTCAATAAGTTCGTAATAAAATAAAAATAAATATAAAGTTCGAAACTACAAAGATAATACCTAAACATAATGATAATAACATGGTATATTTGTGTTTGAATAAATAAAAGTTTCGTTAACGAAACTTTTATTTATTCAAACACAAATATACCATCTAACAAAACAAGCAACTTAAATATATATATAGGTAATATAATTTATTTGTTTTGTTATAATTAGAATTTGTATTTAGTCCGTTCAATTTAGACTTTCGAACTTACATAAAGTCCCAACATTCGACAAAAAAAACATTTAATTACAAACCTACACATCAAATTTCAGAAGAATCGGTTTAATAATGAGCCCATAAGATGAGATGAATGAGGACATTTAACTTCAATAAGACTATTTTCAGTTTTATTCTTATATAGATAATTATTAATCATGAATGTTTTAATTTAAAATTATGTACTTAATTGATTTCAAATAATCAATCAGATTTAAAATGAATATTGATATTATTAAGATAAAACATAATTGATTCAAATATTGAAATAAAAATATCCGCCATTTTGAATTTAGGAAAATATATTAAACACCTATCAATTAAATAAAAACATTAATATAATAATTATTTCAGAATGAAACTGAAAAAAATCCACTCAATAAAATGGAATTTATTCGATGCCATTTTCTACAGATCTAAAATAATTATTAGTATATTTGTATGTTTTAGATCGACGAAGTATCAAGATCATTTAGTATTTTTCATAGAATTCGCGTGACGCGCCGGTCACGTGGTGCATAAAATATCCAATTTCGCAAAACTTCAAAAATTTAACAGGGCTCTTAAACGATGTTTTATATTCAACTAAGTATAATTTTAACACCTTTTTTTTCAATTATCTCATTAAGATTATAAAACCTGAATGGTAATTGCGTGCTTTTAGGTTAGACTAAAAGTTAATATTAAATATTATGTTTCTGATACCAAAAGTAGTTTCAGAAACAATATTATATTTAGGCGCTAAATTGAATATTATTAGCAATGTTTTGGCAATGATAAAAACTCATTGCCATTCATAATGACATCCGATTCTACAACACGCCGAGCCAACATATTGGGAAGTTAAAACCAAGTACGGAACACAATCGCCATTTCTTCCTGTCATAAATAAACTTCGTTTTAAATGAGTAAGCGTTACTTTGTGTGCACAATATCAGCTCGGTGAGTTTGGGTCTAAGTAGATTGGTACGTGTTCAGCATGCAGGGATTGAGTTCGTCGAATTTCGTCTACTATAGTTCTATAGTTCAGTTTTCTGTAATGATGTCGGTGAAGAGCGGAAGTGTGGGAGTTGGTTGTAACACCGGTCACGATGCGATCGGTTGACGACCGCCACTAACGGACTACCGCCTCCTAAGGACACCGTCGCGACCATCTCACTCTAAGGGACATTCATTTTACTTATAATGCAGGATGACAAATGCTTGTAACCGATTGCTTATTGATACATTGAATTACATACAAATTTACGTGGGTGAGTTAATTCCTACAGAGATTTATAAACTTTAGCGCTACATTAGTATGTGTAGGTACATTATATAGGTACTGCAACAATCATGATCATAACTTTGACATGACTGGTCCTAAGCTTTAGGATTTTATGTAAATAAATAACATAAATCAGTAATAATCTTTAAATCTTTACTAAATACAATAATATAATACATTAATATAATACATTAATTTTAATTATCAGAATGCATAATGCTGCAATCCTTAATCGAGTTAATAAAATCGCGTAAAAGTTAAGCCTGTCAAGTTAAAAATAAAACAGTTACATCAATATTCAAGATAAAGCAGGTAAATCGTCTTCTCACTCGATTCCGAAGCACAATCGATCTTAATTATAGTACACTCGGTGTTTATTTAGTACGTGCTACAGTGTAGCCGACATAAGTAATTAAAGGGAGATACGATCGGAGAACGGCCGATGCCTCTCGCACCTGCCTTCGTCCTTGTATGAACTAACCTCCGTTGTAAGCAAACGCCCCAAAAGTTTTACAACAGTTTAATGACATCATTTTACGCTTGTTATATCCAAACTGACGTGATGATTTATTCCTTGATAATTCATATCATAATAACTTTTGATTTTTTTCTATAATTATTAGCCTTAGAAGGCTATAATATGGCCCATAGGCTTAGGTAGGACGTATCCTACAAAGTCCTGAATAAGCTAGTTCCTTTTTGAAATGTTAGCATTCCACAATCACATTATACACGGACGTATTTCAGCTAAACTGCATAACATTTATGGGACAATATAATGGGTGATGTTTAATTTTTTTTCGTTTAATATTAGCTGGAAAAGTATAATCTATTTTCATCCAATGAGACTGTTATCTTAGTAGATGCAGAGTTGCTGCAATTAAAAAGCTATAAATCAAAAAACCCTTCAAGACTAGTTTCAATGAGATAACGTCTCCGCTTGTAGAGGAAAGGCAGTAATTTGTCTTCTTACTAAGTATCTTATGGACAGTTCACTAAAACGCTCATAATTTATCTGTATTTTGTCTGATAGATAATGAGTGTACGATATGTCTTATTAAGTCCTTTTTTAGAGTCATTTTACTATTATTTTATTAATTTACAAAACAATTTACATTAAAATTATGTTAACTGTATGGTTAGCATTTAAAGATTTATATTAATTTAAAAATCTTTGAATTCTAACCCTCCTATTAACTATGTTTGTTGGTTAATATTACGTGGAGTCATGTGCCCACTAATGAGATTAAATATCAATTGTTACTTAGACGATGATGCTGATGGTTTTCTAAAATACTATCTCTTATTATTATTATTATTTTTAATTTTATAAATATTTTTTACACATAACGATTTGGTTGTAATGTTATGTTTCATGTAAAATAAATAAATATCTGAAAACAAACTAACTTACTTGATGACCGACCCCTCCAGGTTTAGGTATGACTAGTATAGTTTGAACAAGGTTCCCGATTTTTTAGTTGTGTTATGCAGAGAACATAGAGTCAAATTGCAAGTTTCAGCATAGTTAAACAATTTTGATCAAAGATATGATATACTCGTATTATGTATATCATGCCGAAATTTGAAACCGGTCGATAGGATCAAAATTCGCGTAGTTTTATTCTTTTGCATGTAAACTGGTAGCCAGAATTAACATTAAGATATAAAATAAACTTTAAACTAGCTGGAAATAAAGCATTTAACAAAGTGACCGCCATTTTTAGGGTTCCGTAGCCAAATGGCAAACCCTTATAGGAACCCTTATAGATTCGTCATGTACGTCCGTCCGTCCGTCCGTCCGTCCGTATGTCACAAAAATAAATTACATTTGGGGGTCCCCATACATAGGACTGAAACTTAAAAACTTTTTTTAATCGAACCCATACGTGTGGGGTATCTATGAATAGGTCTTCAAATATCATAATAATGTTTCTAACACCATTTAATTCTAAACTTAATAGTTTGGACTTGAGGCTCTTCCAAAGTGGAAAACAGAGTGTCCCCCCCCTCTAATTTCTAAAATAAGAGGATGATAAATCTATAAAAAATATATATTGTACATAACCATAAAAACTAACAACGAAAATTGGTTTGAACGAAATCTATCCAGTAGTTTTTTTATAATACGTCATAAACTATTTCATATAAACAATTGCTGCGGAAGCCTACATGGGCGAGTCCGACTCGCACTTGGTCACTTTTTTATTTTTATATAAATTCTTTGATTATTTTTGATCTTTGATATTTTCATAGAAATCTAGCACCCGTATCACAAGCTTCGTGCTTACCATGGGGCTAGATGTTGCTGTGTGAATTGTCCAGCAATATTTATTTATTTTTCTAAATCAAAAAAATAAGAAACCTGCTGATAATGTTTTGTTCTATAACATAAGCTGTAAACAAATATCCATTCAACCTCACTAACTTGGGCGTTTATAATATTAGTTAGGACATAATTAGATCTGAAATAAGCAACGTACTAAAAGAGCGATCCGGCTGCAAGATTTTCTTCGTTAAATTAAATAAGGTCAATAAAATTAGAAGAATATATTTCTACCAGGTTGTCTGATGTGGCCACTAGTATTTTAATTAAATTAATAATAATATATTTTTATTAATTAAATCACTTTCAAGCGCAATAGAAGGATCAGTATAAAGGTGAAGCTTTAATTGTTTTTCATTAGCCTTTACTGCATCCTATATAGCCGTTACTAATCTTATGTAATCGTACATCTAAACGAAGCAACATTGACGTAAAACTGATGCTAATTGTATCTACAAGCCTCTGACACGTTGTATACAGACAAAAACTCATGTGAACGCTGATAATTATAATTATGCTATTCTCATTAACTATCAATAGTTAACCGACATTTACCCACAAAAAAAATGCTAAGGTGTGAACTCAGTGAAGTGTTTCTAAGATGAAGCTTTTTATTGTGCGATTATTAATTAAACACGTCAATATAATGTGTTAACTCGATTCTGTAGTTTATGCAGGAATTATTGTTATTACATAACTTGTGTTATTGGTTAGTTTTAATAAGTACCTTAGTTATTATTTTTAGTTATAAAAACATAATTTTACATATTTATTGATTGTCTTTCTTTAAACTACCAGTTAACTTTTTTATTTTTCTTTAGCTGACCCGGTCGTGGCTTTGCCCGCTTTTTAGTGTTCATACCTTAACAACCTTCTCTGAACATTTTAAGTAGAAATTCAGGTAAGACCTGTCTCTATTTTTAGCGAAACTATCTAAAGAACAGCAATTGAATCAGAATCAATACATGTCAAGAGGAGGAAAATGCAATAAATTATAGATAAAATCAAAATTTTAGGTACCTACCTACCTATGTTTAGTTTGGCAAGTTTTATCACGCACCTTATCTTTTTATGATAGAATATCTCAATAATATGACGCAAAGAGAAAATCATACAATTTTTATCTTGATTGATTATCTTCACCTGCATTGATTATAATTTTTATGAGTTAGTTATATCCCACGGCTGGAAATAAGGCGATATTCCTTGTAAGAAAAATAGTAAAAATACATTAAAAAATACAAACTTGGGGCAATTAGAGATCTTTTTAACTTATTAAGGTATTTATTTATTTAAATTTAAATTTAATTTATAATCTCATTTTGTCTGAAGATATTTATAACACCCCAAAAATTTCAACTATAGTGAAATTTTTGGGGTGGATACTATTGGGAAATTTTAATCATCAAATTATAGTATGCCTATCTACGTATAATCTATCTAACGCTGTCTCAACTCCAAGTACCTACCTTATTGAAGGCATTTTCGTACATTTGTAAGTAAAACTCAAAGTACCTACACCATACCTACTAGACTGAGAAAATGACACAAAATATAAGTTGCGCAACAATTTTGAAAAAAAAACGATTGTGACGTCTAGTTGCTCTAGTACGATGTCCTAATGAGATAAGTCCCTAATCCGATATAACATTCATAATTATCTAATAATGTTATGTTACCTTTGCATCATACCGCTATCAGTAAACATAACTCTGTAAGTTCTGTATCAGTTTGATGTTTGATATACCGGTCTATATTATGTACTACGGTTGTCGGTTACAGATAACGTGCAAGAAAATGTACTGTAACTACCTAATAGTAAGGTATTAACGTGCGTTTATCGTTACCGTTGATAGTAACAACATGGATCCTTCAACAAAGCTACTGTGTACGTACTTTATGGTTTCTAACTCAAATATTTACGACGGTTGTGGGTGTTCTGGCCTTTGATATCAAGAGTTTTGCGATTTAAATGCGCTTGCTATGCTTTTTAGCTTATAAGTTAAGATATTTAAACATTTTCAGCGAAGAAAAAAACGAAATGTTTTTGAATTTATCGAATTAATTGCTCAATATTTATCTAATAGTCAGCTTTTTCTTATTAATTGCAATACTAAGGCATAGTCAGTATTATGTATTCACTTCATAAATGCGTCATCATAACAACCGATACCACGTCCCACTTTGGGTCTCCTCAACAGAATCCATTACAGATCAAGACAGATTCTGTATAATTACCACCAGGGTGCTCTGTTAGACCTACAAACGGCAAACTGAACTTATTGTAGGTATCTAATATAAAAAGCCGTCATGTGACCAGTATATGAGCTACTTGATTTCCGACAACTTGTAAAGCCTCTGTCCTGGGCTGAACGTATATAAGGGTCTTGGTGTTAGATTACCTTCTACACGTACTGATTAATCTGTTTTAATTTTAGCCCTAACATGCTATCAACATTGTTTTAAAATTTATTTTTACACAGGTTTATTGTCAATAAATAATATTTTTTTACATTTTAAAGGTAGGTTATAGCGTAGGTATCAATACTAATAATAAAATCTAAGGGTCGGTCATGGAGTAAGTTTACAGAGATCTTGTGTATAGGTTCAATATATATTATTATACAATATATATAATACATTATGTATGTATGTTCTTCGATAACTCTTAATTCTATTCTGTTCTATGATAAGATACGGGCCCGTACAAAAAAAAACAGAAAAAAATACTGCTAGTACTAGATATGACAGCTGATTACCCCTGATCTGCTATACGGATGTTGAAAAGTTATTTGAATGCTATAGATTGACTACACTGACTAGTTCATATACATAACAGAAACTGGTACGCTTGGACACGTCATCAAACTATCAAGTGTAGTTGAAATATCGCTGTCAGGTTTGTAGCCGTATTGGCAGATTGGATAACGGATGTCTGTATCGCTTCCAGTTGAGACTTACTCAAAATTTAACGAGGTTGTCTCCGAACTCTACTGAGAGTAGAGCTCCGGGATACGTTGGCCGTGAGATCCTACATTATAAATGATGCTGGGAATAGTGTATTTACGGCAGGACCAGCTTAAAATTTGTCGACGTTTATGCACAATGAATAATTGAGGAGATAAATTATTTAAGGAAGGTATTCTGGACTAAGTATTTCAATTGAAGGTCATTTTTTTATATTAAAAGTAAAGCATTTAATGTTCGTTGTTTTTGTTTTTTTGGATGTTTTTCTTATTTTTACCGCAAGTAATATGTATTTCCAGCATTATAAAAGCACTTACCCATTAAAAGGGTAGCCAGCGAAGGCTGCGTCGTACGGATGGTACACCGCCGGGTAGGGCCAGCTCGCTGCACTAGCTGCCAGATTCTCTTTCAGCTCAATCCCAGCAGCCTGTCAAACATAAAACATTTGATAAGACAGTTACAAAACAACATTGTGTCGTAAAATTACCCTTTTATAGTTTCCGGTAGCTTCGACTTAATCCATTACGAGAATGATCCTCGACGGATTGATTTCTTGATCGATCGCTCTAACGTTTCTTCTTAACTATTATTATTTAATGGGCAAGATACCAACGCGAGATCATCAATCATCTTTCGGTCGACAAATGTATCTTTGTTCTTGTAATCTTATGGGGATTGTTGAACTTTGCTTTCTATCATGTCGTCGAGATAAATTATGGATTTTAAAATTATTGAAGCATTTGTTAAGACCAAGAGCGCCGTAAATAAACATTTCTTGTGCAAACTTATTGATACTTAATTATAAATCCCGATGGAATGAATGCATAAAGAGTCAAACCGTTCTGGGTCCAAAAATTTATTACATTGCATTAAAAATAAGTTAGGGGCGAGTCTTAATGCGGTCAGCCAGGATAAATCTATCAAAAGATTTTGTTGTCCAACAACTTCATTGGTGGCCGAATCGAAAATCCGATAATAAATTTTACTCAAGTACGACAGCGTAAGCCAGTCGCGCTGTCGCTCTTTGTTGCTACGACCTTTCTGATATAATTCCACTTTTCTGTTACTTCGAATAATCGCCCTAAGCCGTAACGCGAATCTGCACTTCCATAGGATTTATTATTTTTATTCACTAACATAATTTACATCACATACCTTGCTTGCCAAGGGCTAAGCGTACTTTGTATAATTGCAAGGGTATATTTATGTACTGACGTATTACCTAACTTTCTAATCTAAAAATAAATGCGCGAAATCTGTCAGTTTTTTTAAACTGACAGATTATAAAGGTATTATAATTTGAGAATTAAATAAAACACAAAATAATGAAAATAATGATCGAAAGTGTCAAGTATATTTAGACAAACATTGCATATCTAATCTTTTTTATACATGAATAGAACAACAAGTTGAGATACTTAATAAGTTTTTTTAGTTGTTGACATATTTATTTTAAATATTAATAATCTAATAATATATTACAGCATATCGGAGATTTTAAATAAAAACTCGTAGAACCGTAATACTTATTAACCAGCTCTGCCTCAAGTCAACACGCTTGCACATGATCTTTATTGACATCAAGATTATGACTTTAATAGAATCTATCTTTAATACCATTAACATTATCATTTGGGCCGGGATATTATGTATTTTATGGAACGAATAAGTCTAATCCTCTGAGAGAGTTCGTGAACACGCAAACGCAGGTAGCTGGCACCAGTCGGTTCATGCCTCAAATGATTATAAATACGTAAAAAATAATGTTACATCACCTTTATTGTATAGTGCCTTAATCCTCTCCTGACATCCTAATCTCATGCACCCTCAACTGATCGAATGATAAGTACCTAATGTCTAAGTAAGTCTTGGGTAGTTAAGGAAGGAATGCACATTGAAATAAAAACATTCTTATATAGTCGTAATTTTCCAAAAACAATTGCAAAAGAACTTTATAACGACTATTTGGCACACAACAACGAAGTAGAAATAAAAAGAACATAGTATGACAATTAATAGTCTATAACAGTTTTATACTATTTTTGATAAAAATAATAATAATACTTATGGTAACCCTCCACAGGGCGCTACAAATTATTTTAACGAATTTATACGATTTTCAGCAAAATACTTCATGGGTTTCTCACAAAAAATAAGAAAATTACTTAAAATAGTGCATGCTTAATAAACTAACAATCAGTAATTAATGTTATTAATTCAAAATACGATTACTTGAACCAAGTCAAACTAAGGTATGCACTTTATCGAAACTAAATTCAAGACAAGCCTAGCCCCGTAGTAAGCTTAAAGCTATATTTTACTTAGTATTTGTTTTGACTGTTGATCAAATAAAAATCAAAACAATTTAAAAATATACAATAAAATAAAACCCTATTTACGGCTTAAGAAAGAATAAATCATAGAAAAAGGTCGTAAATAAAAAAAACTGAGGATCCTATTGAGTGTGACGGGGCGAGTTAACACTTTCAGTGAGATGATGTATGATCATGCCTTTATGAATGATTGAATCGTCTGCCGAGACACGTTCACGGACCTACCTTTTAACACCTTCCTCCTAAAGTTTTACTACAGGTCATATATTACGCTCTGTGGCTACTTTTATGTTGTTATGATCATTATCATTCAAAGTCACCCACACGCGACTTGCTCACTCTTGGGAGGGTGTTTATTATTTTAAGCTGTTTTATTGTTTCCATGCCAGATGATGATAGGTATCAGTATATTTATTATTTATTTTTCAGAAAAAGTTTGAACACAGTCAATATCGGTATTGAGCTTAGATTGCCTGTATTGTGATTATAACTACGTTTGTTTACTATTTGCAGATATCATATTTCGAAAAAAATATTACTTTTGAAAAAAAAACGTTTATTTTTCTCTAAGTCCAACGATACAATTTAATCTTACGTAATGTAGTGAATATAAATAGTAAAAAGTAAGAAAATTATCGAAGGTACCTACCTAGTAGACTTTTAACAAAAAATAAATAAAGATAAATTAAGTGGACACACTGACTTGAATGACGTGTAGTCTCTATTTTATTAAACATTCCATAAGTTCAATTTGTCATTTTACATTTTTTTTATTCATGAATATAATCAAAATTATATCTGAAACTTTAGTCTTTTATAACATAAGTCAGTATAAAAGTTAACAATTGTTTTTATTAATTTTTTTAAAACCTAATTACCAGCCACCATTTCTCAAATAAGCGTGGTTGTGTAAAATTAACACAAGTGGACTAAGTGGCGAGCCAACCCATGTAAGGAAATGGACAGCTTGCCTTGTCGAGACTGTAGTTTGATTTATATGTCTTTGCGAGAAATAGTTCAACTGAACACACACATGTTATTGCATTTCATTTTAAGTTGAGAAAATATGTTTTAATTTTGAAATGGAAACGTAGAAAATCCGTTAAATCATAAATAACTTAGGTGTGGCCACTACCGCAATATTATCCTACATTTAAGTTGCAATTGATTAGTCTGAAATTTTTGTATTCATGCATTAGTACAAGTTTTAAAAGCTCATATCTAGTGAAACTGTTAAGCTCATTACTCACATACGGTATTACTCGATAGTTTCACTCGAAGTCGAGAAAAAATCAACGTGTGAACCGCAAAAGTCACTGTCAACTCTGTGAGTTTTTTAGTTTTTTTGTCCACACGTTGATTTTTACTCGACCTTGAGTAAAACTATCGAGTAATACCGTATGTGAGTACTGAGCTTTAGACATTGTCATCGAGTAACTACAGTAAGAAGGGAAAAAGAGTAAAAATAAATGACGAAATTACATTTTTAGTCGGAAATTTAGCAAATATCGAGTAAGTGATCGTAATATTTTTAGTCTTACCGCATTTGAATAAAAAGGTGGTTGGTCAGCAGCTAGCGCCGGGAAGTATGCAGCCATGCCGGCCGCCGTGGCAGCCGCGTCCGTGTACGGCGCCGTGTACATAGAGAGGGGGACTCCGGACGCGAGTCTCTGGTAGTTGAGGAACTCATATTGGCAGGAGCAGACTGTCTGGCCCGTTATGGGGTCTTGGAATATAGGGCGGCCGGTGTCGCAGCAGCGCGGGGCGGCCGCGGGCGAGCTGGGGCGGGCGGCGCCGCCGGCACCCGCGCTCATGCCCGGCGCCGGCGGCGGGCTGTTAGAGGCTGTCGATATGGTGCTCTGTAAGTTGCAAATTTTTAAAATGCCTTTATGGCGCGTTTTCACATTCGCAAGTGCGTCACAACATACATGTGTTATACAAATTAGGAGGCCTCCGTTCGCAATTCGCAATGCAACAATCACATTTATCGGAACTGGTATGCTTACATGGTAGAAAGTTTTTACTATGAGATACGACCGATTACTCAGTCGATCGAAATTAAATGATGGCTAATGTGACAGCTTTCGTGACGAATTTCATACAAAGCTCTACTAAAAAAATTGAATCGGATATTAGCATAAATATAATGTATGCGAAGATGGATAATAAATGAATATTTAATGATAGTGTGAAAAGTGTAGGGTAAGTTTGGCGTAAGAGCAATCTAGGGCGTGCCCGTTACGTCGTCAGTCGACGCTCTGTGCTAAGCGACTTTAAATATACCATGAGTAGAGCAGTTACGGCTGATTAAAGATTTATTTGAAATATTGAGCAAAAAATAGACACTGAATTATATTTTGTTATAAATGGGATGACATAGAGCGGATTAATGATTATTGTATAGTATAGCGACGAGATGGCATCTCATTGTTGTCGTAATAGATTTATTCGCTGGACTACCTGAATCGATACCGCGGTTGCAAAATAAACATCCGCTCGAGCCGGGCACGGAGCGAGAGCCGAGTTCAAATCAGCCTTTTTTTTAATTGAGCTTTGTGCGGATTGTACGTGGATAAATAACTTTCTAAATATTTGTCATCGAAATGAAAAATGGTTCCCAGCCGTCCAAACTATTTTGTGTTTTGAATGGGATTAGAAACCGAGAAATGCCACCCGAACGTTCTTGATACAACTGTCAGTTTTGAATGGAAATCATAATTAATTCTCCTTTTGAATTCATTGAATATTTTTATAGGATATTTCCGGAATATATTTTATTGACAGTTTAGTTGTACTCTAGATCGTGTGTGAATATATTAAGCAAAAAAGATGTCGTATTTTAGTTTTGTTGAAATGTGTCTTTATAGTAGGGGAGCCGAAGAGGGGATTTCGGGATTTACTCGAGCGCGTCAGATTAAGATACTGGAGATAGCTAGTACCCAGACAAGTACCTCCACCAAATATAAAAATCGATCTATGTTCGAACGTGAATTATAGAGGAACAAAATTTACTTTTGTCAGATTAGGCGAATCACTTTATATAATCGTCAGATTAAGATATGGTAGAATCAGAACATAAAGATGAACCATATACATCTAAATCTGACGCTCTAACACCTTTGGAAATGCCGATTTTTTTGTTCATATTTTTGAAAATGAGTCAAAAAAAATGAGTCGCGATTTTTATTTTTTTAACGTTTACGTACACTCACCCCAATCGTGTAAACAATCAGATTTACAAACGTATATTATCAATCATATTTCCTAAATTATTTTTAAGTATGTGAGTATGTTAAGCTGATTTTCAATTTATTGAATCTGATTTATAGAATCTATCACTAACTGACGCGCTTAAGTACGTCCATACAACAGTATTTTTTTAAATAAGTTTTTAATTATCTATGGTCGCTTCCCCCACTGATGAAACACATCGGTCTCATACAATTTTTTTCTTCTTATCATCTACCAAATGCAACCCAATAGGTTCTCTTTGACGCTCGAGTAAATCCCCATTTAGCATCGTCGCCTCCCGTACTATTACATTGTTGACATATTGTTATTATCTGATGTTTTGAATATGGAACGCGCTATAATTCAATATACCTAGACTCCAGAGTTTCTGGATAACGTATTAGAGATTGGGTAATTAGTGCGTCATATCTGCAAGTAGGCTTTTCTATTTGAAGTATAGGTGTCGAGGCACTAAGCCTAATAAGTGAGGTTGCGTTTAGCGGAGCACTAAGCTGGCGGTGTGAGGTGTCGCGCCGGACAGCGCCGGCCGCGGCGACCATATGGATATGGCTTCAGTCGCCGCGCCACTAGCTCGCTCCCAGAACTCCGCTTGATCCACCTATAACGAAGCGCTTGGCACCCGAACGCCCATTCACTGCGGCGATAGGCTAAAAACATTTGTTGTGTTAAGGGAATTATTGAGGTAATCCCGAAGCCGTTAAACGTCGAATCCCTGCATTACCTACATTACATACCCAGCATAGTTATTTAATCCTTGCTCGCAAACATTGTATTATAGTTATGTCGCGGGCTGTGGGTCGGTAGGTGTTCGGATTTGGGAGCGTCGCTCATTCGACCTAATGGATATGGCAATAGAGATTATATCGATCTGCATGCGAGGGGAACGGTTGAAATCGACACGCTGGTGCTTAAAAGGGATTCAATCCGTTAAAACGATACGAGTATCTGTTGGATAATAGTATATAATTATAGGTAGCGTGTATATTCGTGGTTATTTGGCTGTTGTGGACGCTGGTATTGTGTTTGCGAGTTTTCGGCCGGGCCTACTAACGAACAACGTGTGTACGGAATACCACTGGGGCGTTTCGTTAAACCGAACAATGACATTTTAATTTGTCAAAAAGGAATTTATTTTTGTGTTTCGTTGAGAGCCGTGGGTGATTGTGTTATTACGTAGTCGAACTCATGTTGACGCTTACGTGTTAGGTCGGTATAGTAAAACCATTTCTAAAATGAACGCCCCTCTACCGAATTCTGTATTTTTTTTTCTGTGTATTCTGTTTTTCTGTATTTCCTCTCACACGTTGAAATCATCACGGTTTTGTGGAGGGGAGTTCATTTTTAGAATGGATCATCTATACCTACTTTTTGTATTGATCAGCATTGCACTACTAAATTTTAAATTCATTTTTCGAACAAACAATCAATAAATAAAATATAATGGATTTTGGATTTGCGCTCAGTAAACGAGATTTGGGAACGTCATTTTTTTTTTTGCTTAAGAGCCCTGTTAAATTTTTGAAGTTTTGCGAAATTGGATATTTTATGCACCACGTGACCGGCGCGTCACGCGAATTCTATGAAAAATACTAAATGATCTTGATACTTCGTCGATCTAAAACATACAAATATACTAATAATTATTTTAGATCTGTAGAAAATGGCATCGAATAAATTCCATTTTATTGAGTGGATTTTTTTCAGTTTCATTCTGAAATAATTATTATATTAATGTTTTTATTTAATTGATAGGTGTTTAATATATTTTCCTAAATTCAAAATGGCGGATATTTTTATTTCAATATTTGAATCAATTATGTTTTATCTTAATAATATCAATATTCATTTTAAATCTGATTGATTATTTGAAATCAATTAAGTACATAATTTTAAATTAAAACATTCATGATTAATAATTATCTATATAAGAATAAAACTGAAAATAGTCTTATTGAAGTTAAATGTCCTCATTCATCTCATCTTATGGGCTCATTATTAAACCGATTCTTCTGAAATTTGATGTGTAGGTTTGTAATTAAATGTTTTTTTTGTCGAATGTTGGGACTTTATGTAAGTTCGAAAGTCTAAATTGAACGGACTAAATACAAATTCTAATTATAACAAAACAAATAAATTATATTACCTATATATATATTTAAGTTGCTTGTTTTGTTAGATGGTATATTTGTGTTTGAATAAATAAAAGTTTCGTTAACGAAACTTTTATTTATTCAAACACAAATATACCATGTTATTATCATTATGTTTAGGTATTATCTTTGTAGTTTCGAACTTTATATTTATTTTTATTTTATTACGAACTTATTGAAAATATTTCATTTATATATTAAAAAAAGTGGCCAAGTGCGAGTCGGACTCGCCCATGTAGGCTTCCGCAGCAATTGTTTATATGAAATAGTTTATGACGTATTATAAAAAAACTACTTGATAGATTTCGTTCAAACCAATTTTCGTTGTTAGTTTTTATGGTTATGTATAATATATATTTTTTCTAGATTTATCATCCTCTTAGTTTAGAAATTAGAGGGGGGGGGACACTCTGTTTTCCACTTTGGAAGAGTCTCACGTCCAAACTATTAAGTTTAGAATTAAATGGTTTTAGAAACATTGTTATGATTTTAGAAGACCTATTCATAGATACCCCACACGTATGGGTTGGATTAAAAAAAAGTTTTTAAATTTCAGTCCTATGTATGGGGACCCCCGAATTTTATGATTTTTTTTTCAATTATTTTCTGAAATCTTAGTGCGGTTAACAGAATACATCTACTCACCAAATTTCAACGTTATAGCTCTTATAGTTTCCGAGAAAAACGGCTGTGACATACGGACGGACATGACGAATCTATAAGGGTTCCGTTTTTGCCATTTGGCTACGGAACCCTAAAAAACCAACCCGCACTTGGCCAGCGTGGTGAATTAAGGCCTAATCTATCTCGTCAAGAGAGAAGTCCCTATCCCAGCAGTGGGAACGTGAATAGGGGTGTTATTTTATATACAGGGCGTCCCAAAATTATGGGCCATGAAGGGGAAGTACCATATATATCGTTGATAGTGAATTTTGCTCAAAGAAGACTTCATTTTATTTTAAAAAGTAAGTAATTTAATTAATTAATTTACAAAAAAAAATGTTCCATGTTTTTTATTTGATTAAAATAATTAATTTCACGTTGTTCCTTTCTTTTAAAATACTATGTTCCTTTAGCAGAGTTATTATTTTTTAGCTTTTCTTTCGATTGGTATCATAAAAATCGAGTATTTTTTTTCTACATGTAAGTCGGTTCGATTCCCAGACAAAGCAAGTAATTTTTAGAAAATCAATGAATGCAGAATTACTAACTTTTAAAAATAAAATGAAGTCTTGTTTGAGCAAAATTCACTATCTACGATATTTAAGGTACTTCCCCTCCATGGCCCATAACTTTGGGACGCCCTGTATTTATTAGAAAGGTACATATTTAATGTTTACAATAAATAATATATTTATTAGAAAGGTACATTATTTTTTGTTTACATATTGGATACTCGGTAAAAATAAGAACAAAAAATTACGGAATATTTTCTTTGTAATAAATATTATGGAAATCTATACTACAATTATCAAGCTGAGGAGATTGCTTGTTTATTTGTTTGAACGTGCTACTCAGGAACCGCGGGTCCGATTTAAAATATGATTTCAGTATTGGATAGTAAAATGATCGAAAAAGGCTATAAAACATAAACTAGTAAATAACGTAAAAACGCAAGCGCAGCTGTCGGCGGGTCGGCAAGTTAGTCATAATCTAAAAAAATCATAGGCATAATTACATTTAGTCGTTGGACGGTTTCACCAAAAAAAGTTGCCTTGTTGTTTTTTAATTAGGATAGATAACTTTAGATATGCAATCCACATCCTACAGCATAACCTCCAAATAAATAAGGTTAAACAAGATGACAATGATGTGGTACAATTCTTAGGCCAGCAACAAGTGGTACAATTCTTAGGCCAGCAACAACAATAATTGATCGTTATCAATAAAAATAACAATTGATCGTTATCAACGGATCAACTTATGTCGGTCGTAGTATCGCAATAACACATACACGCACACTAACAGCGTTTTTACAGCAATTGACAGTCCCACACACTGACATTTTACGAAATATTTCTATATTTTATTCAAGAACAACCGACATAGGTCCGACCTCGACAAGCGCTCGCGCGGTACTAAATGGAAAAAGCCGGCGGAATGAAAAAACTACTAAATTATGGTAGTTTTATTTTATTCATAAAAAATTACCAAAACCGTTCTACAAATTAAAATTAATATCATAGTTTAAGCAAATGTTGATAAATATTTTGATATAAATATGACGTCCCATTGATTTAGAACTTCGGAGTTATTGAGGTTTGTTTCGAAGCATTTTCGGTCGATATTAAATTCGGTATATCTTTAGAATAAAAGCATTTAACGAAAATGTACTCTACTCTAAATGAAGAATAGGATATACGTAACATAATAAAAATTAGTTTGATCGCCCATATTCGTTAGAATCTACAAATTAGAGCTAAGAAAACAGGTCTTCGAGCGTTTTTTACGAAACATGTATCCGGAGAATGATTATTACTCAATATATAAACAAGTTATCTAAAATGTTTCTTACTACTTTTGTAGAGGAGAAAACGAACTATTATAAAGATGTAATTGTAATATCAAACAACTAACGGAAACCATAGAATTAGGACGAGAAAACCGAACAATTTCGCGATTTCCGGTAAAAGGCCTCTTGTATCTTATCTACAAATGATACTTAAAAATGTTGTAATAAGTTTATGAAGTAGGTAGTAGAAACATAAAAAACATGATTTAATTGAACTAAGTCGCCTTCTATTAATAGAACACTTACAGTTTTTGTGGTACTTTCGAACTTAGGAACTGAAAAAGAGGACGCACTTGAAGCACTGGTAATGTGTGCTTATTAGATAAAACATACAAAAAAGTTGTCATCATATCCTTTTCAAATATCGGACCGTTGGAGGATTAAAGTGCCGCTGAACCTTATCTCCAGCAGACATCTTTTAAAAAACAAACACGATAAGTATTCTCTTTTTGTCGTGTTTTTTATAGTAACCCGCAGGATGTGTTAGAGTCGTTAAGCCCTTTTAAGTGTTAAACCATGTAACTGAATATTCGACCGTATAAGGGGTCCGAACTATTTGTTAAATAATGTAAAAAACTTAATCTTAGAGAAATCGGACCTAATGACACGAATTTCGTTAAAGACATCAGTCGAGCAAAAAATATCGATGACATGTATCAGCGGCGTTGTCGGGGCAGTGACGATTTTTTAGCCGGTTCTTTTGGAAATCATTAAAGTATTAAGTTTACGATACGTATACCTGAACGTAACTTTTTATTTCAATTTGTGTTCTAACTTTTGTTTTGTTATGTTTATGAACAAATTAAGCCAATGCAATACGTTAATAAATGTTTCTGCAAAAAAAGTTGCGTTCAAATATTTACTCACTTAAAATACAGTTTGTTTTTGATGATGGTAAAATATGTATATTTAAGATTTAAATAAAATAAAAAAATATGCCCCTGAAGCCTCAGAGACCAAAAGTCGCAAAGATTAAAACATTTTGTAACTTTTTGATTGACTTATTTTCGAAAACCAGAGTTAGACTAGATCGTTAGCATAAAATTATTTAATTAAACAAGAATTATAATGACAAAGCTACAATGTGGTTAGAAATATGAGTTGAGATACTTCAACCATGAAACATTTTGTTTGCAGAGGGATAGACCTAGCTAAACTCTACCATGTTCTAACGCACACATTTAGAACGGCTCAGAAGGTACAGTCAACGTCATAACGTAAAACAATCATAATTTTTTTCTCAAATAACAATTTTGTAAAAATAAGACTGTTAAAGACACTTTTTCTCTAAAAATAATGAAACTTTATTAAAATGATTTACTACCCTATCTTCCCTTATGTAAACCCAAATTCACCAATGACTTATACGTCACTTTGATTGGCGCCTAAACTAGAACACTAGAGTTATTTAAATGGACTACAAAAAACAAAATCGCATCTCAAATTGCCTAACTGAGTTTAAAACTTAACCTAGTACCGACAACTAGTATTACGAGCGGCCATTTACGACAACAGGTTCTTGTTTACTCATTGACAAATAAAAGATGCAAGTTTGCCTCGAATACTCTAGATTTCTAACCAACAAAGACAATTTACAACCCATTTTATGTTCCACAACTATTTCTCCGTGATAGAATTAGTTATACTATAGTATTGTTTTATAATATCTAATAATGATTAATTTATTTCATTATACATGATATTGCCACTTACGTACTTAGGTTAGATATCAAAGTAGACTGAGCGACGCTGCTGATCGTCCGTCGAAGGTTTAATTCCCGCGGGAAGAGATAGGATGGTACTATTTATAGACTCGTCATGTGGTGGCAACCATATGTCGTCATCATTTCAGCTCTCGGACGTCCACTGCTAGAGATAGACATACCTTAAGAATGTCTACAAATTACGGATGCAGCTTGCATCTACTGAACTAGCAGCTTTGATAATAAAATACTCATTAACATAAGAAATTCAAAGATTTATTTATTTAAAACATTTCAATATTATTATTATCATAAAATCTGATCATTTAAAAAGTTCTAAATATTACATAGACGGAGCCTAAATTATGATTGACCTGTGTCTTTATTGTTCATATTTTGTCAAGTTGGTTGGTTTGCTTTGACGGCGAGTGTACTTGGAGCGTACGTAGCGCATTAACCCCGATACATCGTCCTAATTTGTCGGGCGATGATTATCAGCCGTGAAATCCAGTTTCTTGACCAAAGAGACGCCTGCCTAAATAACCAGTTAACTTAACCAACAAAACTTGGCAAGTTCTATTCTCCCGAGGTTCGTAAACTTACATCTCAGGGGGGACAGATGCAAAGCACATTTCCGTCAGCTTGGCGGAACATAGGTTGTTATAACTTCTCGTAAAAATATATGCAAAGATTTAAAAATAGATTGGACACTGACAAAAGTCAGAATAAGTACAGTTTTGAATGAATCCCAGATTGAAAAGGTGACATCCAGACGATAGTATAAAAAAAACTCGGCATTGGCAAATAAAATTGCGCTTAGCAAGCTCAAATCACCAACTCGCACTTAGCCAGCGTGGTGGCCTATTCTCTCTTGTTAAGAGAGAAGTCCTTGTGCCCCAGCAGTGGGAACTTAAATGTATGAAATCAAGCTCAAAGTCTATATTGAAAACCTAAACCCGAATGAGTTCATAATGTATCGATTGACAAGAGACGAGACGATTCTAAACCACTTGACGTAATTGTGTCTCGAGCCCAAGGTTTTACGTTCTAAAATAATATTAGAGTATATTAGCATTTATTGTTAAAAAGATGAATCCTAAGTTAGGTTTAACTAGACACTAGAGTTCTCTAATATAAACTTACAATTAAAAACACACAATGTAGTAAAAATTAGCTATTTAAAAATACAGATACGCACTCAGGCAAAGCGTTGTGTATAGCAAAGTGTTACAAAACAAATTAAAAATGCATTTTTAAATTTAAAATAAAAAAATAGACGTATGTAAATAATGATTTTGTAAAAAGTATTTGATATTTTTTAATTTAGCAGTGATTGTACAAAAGTGATAATCGTTTTATATAGTGACATGGTCTATTCTTAGTCTATTCCGTTCATTTCTCACGTACATAATACTTACACTGAGTTGCCAAGTGATAAGAGCCGTCACACATTCAACTAACGAAAAGCTCATGCGAATGTTTGATGCATCCTATAATTGCCTCGTTGATAGTGATCAATAGTGATATAATTTGTTATACAACTGACTTGAAACTACGGCCTAATCGTTTATTTGAATATTAATATTACCAGTCGAGCGGCCGGAGCGAGGAATTATCATGATAACGTCACTTTACCGTAGAAAATGTTCAGATTTTTTCAACGTGTCATTCATATAATCGTTAGAGCTGAACTATTTCTTGTGTAGTGATTCTATCCTAGTGGGATTACTGAAAAATGCTTTTTCTAGATAGCCATCGTGAGTCAAGATATTTTACAATCTGTAACGTATCGTGTGATTTAGTGTATTTGTACTGTGGTAAGAGTTCAACTAATTAAGCAGGTACTAGCATATAGTTTTCTACAAAACTTGGTGTTTTTGATGCAGTTTGTTAATTGTATGGGTCGGATTAAAGCCTCGAGCAGACCGGATGCGTATACGTACACGTAAGCGTAGACGTGCACGTACCACTGAGTTGTAATGTATGGGAATGTATGTGACAGGACACACTGCACGCGCACGTCACGTTACGCAAGCGGTGTGTCCTGTATAATACATTCCCATACATTACAACTCAGTGGTACGTGCACGTCTACGCTTACGTGTACGTATACGCATCCGGTCTGCTCGAGGCTTAAATCAGGCGTATCACTGTCAGCGTATTTATGGTCAAATATGTTGTCATATATCTGACGGATGATGTGTCGGGCGTGTATTTTGCCACATTATTATATCGTTTATTTAAGTATTTTCCCGTTAAAAGTGAACTTGTATAAAAAACTCATACAAATTACTATGTTAATAAATTCATCCAAAAACATGATTATCGCCATAAAATTTAAAAATCAAACAATAGGCAAATGAAATTTACGGAAACGGAACATACGTGGTACGCTCGACGCACTAACGCATCATTCGGTTAAGTTGAAGTGTGAGAGGTTGAATGTTGTTCTGGCGATACGCGACACATCTTCTGTCAGACGTGATTCGAACATTAAGATATTATGAAGATTTAAAGAAGCAAAACTTAAAAGTTTAGATAAAGGGATTTATTAAATAAAAATATATTTAAATTCAAAGATGAGATAAAAATTAACAATAAAAATAAGTCTTTTGGTAATATTAAATAGTTTTGGTACGTTCGGCAGAAAAGCTGTGCTCGCTACCAAGACTACTAATCAAGCCATTGATTAAGCACGAGGAACGTTTTATTAGTTCGTTACGAGTTCCATATTGATTATCCATTTCCGTAGCGTAAAATTTTGTGTTATTTACATAAAATTGTGACTTTAATTGGACAATTACATGGTGGATCAAAATTGAGGCAGTGTCTATTCCGGCCATATCCTGTGTGAAGATGACCCGATAAGGCCCACCCTCGAAATGCATAATACCTCTAAGGAAATTCACACCTTTTCTAATTGGGATGAATAAATTGAAGGGCCAAAATTTATTTTACTTTAAACTATGTTTTAATGGTTTGTAATGATCGTAATTGAATGTAAATGAACTTCGATGCTAATCAACCTGACGAAATGAGGGCAATGAAATGATGACACGTTTAAGTATTAATTTTGGGTCATTGTTTAAACAGAATTCACGTAGGTACCTAAGCTCGTACATGCGTGTATGTTTTAAGACATTTATAAGATTTCATAGAAATCCTATCAGTTCTTTCAAGTCGTGGTTGTTAGTCACGTAAAGCAAAGCCTAGCCCATTTTGAATAATTTATAAGATCATTACTTTGCAGTTTTTTATAATTAAAGTTATAACACAATTCACAGGTATGATAATGTAGCGGTAGTGACTACTAACTGGGAAGTCTGTGACTGCTTCACGGGCAATTACAATCAGCAATTAGTTTTAATATTATAAGCCAGTTCAAAATTATCATAAATATGTCCGTATTGTTAGAAGTTATCAGTAACAGCGATCTCTTTATTTATTTTCCAAACCTCTTAGCCCACATAGAAGTGAATCTTTAAATAGTTGCGTCGGAGTATAAAAATATTGTTTAAAAATGGTCATAAAAATTCAGTGGGAAAAAAACATTATGGTTCATAAGTAGCCATAATTTCTGAGAGCAATCGTCGCTCGCATGTAAATCGATCTGCAAAACAATCAACGTGTTTTATGGGCAGGTGAAATATTTAATGTCAAACCAAGCCAAACATTACGCACTTATACAGGCAGGGGATCAGTCCGGCTCCGCGCCGCCATGCCGGAGGAAGTATTTTTATTGTGTTTCATTCAAACAACTCATTCATAAAATTGCGACTCTCGCGAAAGCAACCAGAGAGCGTGGACACAGTCCATCGAGTTCGCAAAGTGGCGACGGGTCGCTACCTGCCGGCTGCGCCCGCGCACACTGCGAAAATGACATTATCTGGATCGATGGCAACGCTCTCATTGTATTAAATCATTCAAGACGGTGCAAACGGACGGAACGCTGATTTCGCTAATGAAGTTGTTTCGGGTTGTTCATGAGATTTATAGGGCGGTGTTATGGGACAAACATGTGCTAGCCGCGGCCGTTTGTCTATTAATAACTGGACCGTTATTCAGCTTAATATCCCCATGACGTGCTCGCAAACATTCATACACCTATTAAAGACTAAATTAGATTTCTAAGTAATAATCATGTTCATAAAATAACAAACTTTGAGCAATTTAAGAATACCTAATCATTTGATACGAGTCATTTAGTTTTACGATCTTCATTACTTCATGAAGTTTTCTTGTGATTCGTATTAGATAAGAGCTGGCTCAAATGCTGAATGTTCTCTACTTTAGCTTAATGGCTTTATTAAAATGAAGTCGAACAATTTTGGGAATAGGAAGAGCGTTAACAAATTAGGTAGTTACGAGTATTGCCGAAAGTGTTGTTATAAGCGCATCGGTTGTTGTGTCAGGTTGTTTAGATGTCGGGGGTGAGTTCCATCGAAAATTGAATTTATCGGTTAATTCTGTTAGCAATAAAGCGGTGGCGATTCAAAACATCCCGTGCGTTTCCGCACGAGGCTCTTTATTACACACCCCGCACTCGCCCACTAATCGACAACTGTGTTACCAAAATAACCCCGCACACAATCGCCTCGCGATTTTAATGTGCTGTTATCAAATACGGTTACTTTGAAACGGAAGAGGATTTTAATGAACGTTATAACTATTTTTCTATTTCGAACTTGGACGCATAAAGTTGTGAAGCTTGTAAACGTGTCAAACCAGAAAAAGATTTATGGCCAGTTGATTGTGAGACATTTTCTGTGGCACTTAAGCGACAGATTTTATATTGCATTGATTTAGGTAAGTAAGTATAAACCTACTTTTTGTACCAACGGACATAATTACTCTTATCATCTATCTTATCATTGAAGCATTACACATCTAACTAAATTAATAGTATTGTGTTAGAAGGTATAGTTTGTTTTATCATAAGAGTAAATCGTGATATCACATTACGAAAACATTTGTCTGTGTTGTTTATTTGTTTTATTATTGTTTTATAGTCTTTAATTAAAGAACGTGTCTTAAAAAAGCACAAATGCAGGAGTACATTCAACTTGGTTATTAATCAGAAGTTGATTGTTAGTTTCGACGTGACTGTGACTTTTGAGTAGAGTCGACTTGTGGACATGTTAGCGATGTTTCTGAACGTCGTCGGGAGGTGTGAACGAATTATATGTGAACATTTCCCCGTCTGAAGTGGGTGCTACACACCCAGTAATGGCTATACATGTGTATTTTAAGTTCACTGAGGCTGTAAAGTTTCACGACTGTACGACCAGTCTGATTAAGATTAATTAAAGATCTGTGGGTTTTACTGAACCGAATTGCTTTTCAAGAACCAGCGGTTCAATGTCTCTTTCTGTAACTCCGGGGTAAACCAAGAGTTTGTAGGGGTTTGCTGTTATTTAATAAAACTTTTGTAGGTGTACTTACAACTTTATCTAGATTAGCTTTTTCACGAGCATTCCACTCACGAGTTCTGTGCTTTATAATGATGTGTTTTTTATTAAGGTATATAAATTATACCTTGTCAATATCACAATATGACAATATTTCGCCGTTATACTGTTCAAACCAATTAAATGCCCAAAAGTTCAAAATGAGATATCGCGTTTTTAAAGTTTGAGGTGTTGAAATTATAGTTTCTAATCTCTATTGTTATTATTTATATATTAAAAAAAGTACATTTGTTCATGTTCTATTAGTATGTAACCTCAGTTATATAAAAAGCTAAATGCTTTTATCAAAGTTTGGTTGGTTTTCCCTGTCAAATGTCAAATCTCTTTATTTTCTAAATTAGTAGGAATATAGCGAAACGCGAGAAATTAGTTTTTACATTTGTATAATAAAAGCTACCCATGATTTAAAAACACCTATATAGCTGTCACTCGTTAAGTTACAAGATAAAAGGCGTCAAGATAATTGGTTTTCCCTGTAGAAAATTTTAAGAACTAATGATTTCTGCATACAAATTTTTGTGGTTTCAGGTCTTTCAGTTGTAATTGTAATTTTAATGTCATAAAACTATACAAACACATAGTGCCTTGGTTATTTGAATATTAATAATATCAAACTTCAATAGTCATTAATCAGTGCCAACCAATTCCAATTAGTAAATGGAGAAACTTGGACAAATACTTTATGAATGACTGAAATTCAAATAATTCAAATTAAAGTCAAAATAATCAAGAGTGAAGCTTGCTTGATGTTCTAAATTATGCCTAGATGTACCTTTGATCATACTGTATAGAAAATTCCCTGAAAATTTAAATACCTATACGAAGCTGGCCACTTCAGGTAGCCACTAAATGTAATTATTATCTTACTTGCTCCTTCCCACGGATTTGCTCACTGATGATGATGGTCATGATGAAAAGGAACCTATGTGTTAATACAAGATGTCGGCGATGTCCTCACCAAATTTCAACAAAATTGGTCTAACCATTTGAGCGTGAAGAAGGAACAAAGTCACAAGCTTTCACCCTAATAATATTAGAGTAAAAAAGTAAGGAAAAATGTTAGTGTTTGTAGAGAAACGTTACCATGTCCGTCCGAGACCGTCCGAGTACAAGAACAGAGTTCGGAGGCTATTCCTTTGAAAAGGGCCGTAAGACAGGGAGACGTTCTGTCTCCGAAACTGTTTACTGCCTCTTTGAAAGACGCCTTCAAACTTTTGGATTGGAAAGGATTGGGCATCAATATCAACGGCGAATACAGCACTCACCTTCGATTCGCAGATGATATCGTTGTCATGGCAAACTCGATGGAAGAACTCGGCACAATGCTCGAAGGCCTCAATCGAGTCTCCTAACGGGTTGGTCTCAAAATGAACATGGATAAGAAGAGAGTCATTTCCAATGTTAATGTAGAGCCTTCCCCTGTTATGGTTGAGAACTCGGCTCTTGAAGTTGATGACGCGTATGTATACCTAGGACAGACAGTCCAATTAGGTAGGTCCAACTTTGAGAAGGAGGTCATTCGTCGAATCCAGCTCGGACGGGCAGCGTTCGGAAAACTTCACAGAGTCTTTTCGTTAAAAAATACCTCAGTGCCTCAAGACAAAAGTCTTCAATCAGTGTGTGTTGCCAGTGATGACATACGGATCCCAAACGTGGTGCTTCACTATCGGCCTCATCAACAGTCTCAGAGTCGCTCAAAGGGCTATATAGAGGGTTATGCTCGGAGTTTCCCTACGGGATCGAATCAGAAATGAAGAGATGCGTAGGAGAACGCGGGTCACCGACATAGCACAACGGATTAGCTCTTTGAAGTGGTAATGGGCAGGCTATATAGCGAGGAGAACAGATGGCCGATGGGGCCGTAAAGTCCTCGAGTGGAAACCACGGAAACAAAACGGAAACGCAGCGTTGGGCGTCCACCAACAAGGTAGACTGATGATGGATGCAGGCTGCGAACGACCGTAACGACTGGAAGTCATATAGGGAGGCCTATGCACAGCCGTGGACGTCCAATGGCTGATATGATGATGATGATGATAACATCAGGTTATTACAGCCTAATATCCTTCTTAACAAATATTTTAAGTAGGATATAAAACTGTTATAAAGTTTAGAACCATCACAAATCAGCTTAAAAATCATCAAAATCAAGCCGATAAACAAACAAACCTATTTTTAGTGGGGGGTTTAAATTAATCAAAACAAATCCATGTGTGAATGTCCACTTTCAAGGAATTTTTGTTCAACTAACTGTAAATTTTCTATTTTTTGTACAGCCCAGAGCAGAATTATCTGGATATAGCATTTTTGCTAGATGATAACTTGTATTAAGACGTATGAAATTCGACAGGTAAAACCAATTATCTGGATATAGCCTTTTTTCTTAGACGATATTTGTGTTGAATCGTATGAAATACCTTGAGTAAAACGAAATAAATGGTTATCCCTGAGGAAAAAAATAAAGTATTTAAAGAGGTATCTTGGGGGTAAAATAAATTTAATCAATTTAACTGACATTCGTTGGAGACAATTGTGGTGACAGTCAAGTTAAATCGGCCTAATGTTTTGTAGTTGTACACAAATCATAATTTGCTTGATTTACTTGATTATCACATTCTATAGAATCAAAACTAGAAGACATAGCAGTTAATGGGTTTTACCAGACGAAAGATCACAAAATTTTAAGTACTTTGGCATTTTTAGTTCAATTTGGACAAAATTTCGAGTTAATTGGTTTGAACAGTATAACTGCGATTTATACATACCTATAATATACCTAATTTTTCTTTTAAATTATAACATTATGTACTAAGAAAATATGAAGTTAGCCTTAGGTACTTATTGCGCTTTTTAGGTACTGATCTAGATAATTGACTTTGTAAGGCAGTTTATCTTTTAACTACGCATTAAATGCAGTTACGATACTACTTATACATCTTATTGATTTGTCGAAATTGTGTCACCAAGTTATTGTGCTACATTAGTCAATGTATTTAATTCAACACAAAGTAAATTATTGTAATGTTGTGATTGCTTTTGAACGCGTAACCTTTTGTAAATAGTTTGATAAGTAAGCAAGTTAATTTCTGAATGTAATCAATCAGTCAAAATGTTATCTAATAATACTCATATTTCCAATCGCGACAGAAGTCAACCTAATTATGAAAAGTCAATTTATTCAATTTTTTTACAACATGTTATTCATATTATGGTAACAACAACCTAAATTGATTATTGGCGAAATAGGAAAACATTTTGAACCTGGATGGAAAATATGTATCATACCTACCTAAAATTGTATATTTTTATTTAATTTATTTATTATAAAATTATAAAATATCATATTCCGTTTTAACTTTTAATTGATATAATTAATTGCATGTATTTTGAGGTGTCAATGTAGGAGGTAGGTAGGTACTCTTAAATATTTTCATGCTACTAATAAATTACTAAATGTCCTATTCTTTGAATTGCATTGCATTATTCGAAGAAATATTTTATAACAACTCAACTCCAGGTACAGTGTGCCGTATTTCATTAAATTAAGATTTGCACGAAAATAACGAGGTGAAATGAATCTGGTATAATGAAGTCGCGAGGTACCACACTCACACACTCGTGCGCCGAATCCGGTTGCGCCTGTCGATATCACTGCGTTCCCGTAACAAGAGACTACAAAATTTCGTAACAGGGTGAACAGCGTACAATTTCGGAGAATTTAATTAAGCTTTCCGAGAAACAAGGTTTCATTCACCTATCTTTTTAGACCCGTTAACGCTTATCCAAGATAAACCCCGGTATCAAATGCCGCTTGTAAACATATTTTTATAACATTTTAAAACGTTTTTGACAAAATTGAGACGCTTAGATGGATAGCTAGATAGAATTTCTTTATTGCACACCATTAATAACATAACAGTGGAAAATACAATGAGATATAATGGGACAATTGGTGGCCTTATCGCCAAAATCTCTCCCAGACAACCTTAGTTAGGCAGGCTTAGTTGAACTTGGAAAACTGAAAACATTAGAGCTACGAGAGTCGAAAACATTTAGCTCTAATATCACAACAGTGACTCATTATTGAGAACAATAGCGTACCTGAGTAAAATTTACTTAAGCATTTGCTTTTTATTAGGCAGGTACGCTTAATTAAAGTCAAAAGGGGTCAGAATTACGAATTCAAACAAAAAGAGGTCAGTACGCGTCGGTTGAGCACAACTGCAAAAATAATGAAGATTGTTCATGGCTCAATATGAAGTTAAATGAATGGTACAGCGCTTTGTTTCTCTGTTTATGATCTCGAGGTCGCACTCGACTCGGCGCGGGCGCAGCTACGGCGGTGGACCTCATTCGATGTGCCTCGCTTCTCGGCAATAAGCTGTCGAATTGTACTTTTATTTACACAGAACATAAACCACGCAGGCTAGTGTTACGGCAAGACTTGCGGATTAAACTGACTTATACTCTCGCTTACTTTTTGTAGGTACTTGCTACCTAATCATCATCACTTCAGCCGTATGCTTTCACAGCTTCTAGGTATTTTGGTCAATAGGAGATTGTATCCATTATAAATCAGAACCTTAACTAGATTGTATGTCCATCTTGTTTGATCGTCCAACACTGCATTTGCAGATTCGCGATATCTTAGATAGTTACTCTACAAGCTATAATATCTCTACAGCACAGCATCGAACTAAGTTCTAAACAGTTTAGATATGTCGGTAACCCTTGTTCTATTTTGCCGATTGCATTGAGAAAAGTAACGATACGTATCAATTTTCTTCTATCTTATTGAGTGACTCTCCGTATTGTTAAATATCTTGAACATCGTTTTAGGTACCTATGTACTACTAATTCCATCTTTTGCCATTTGTCAGGCCAAAAGCAAAGCCCCACGTTTTTAATCTTATTACGTGATCCTTATTAGTAGTAGAACACTCTTAATTCCATAATCAGTGGGTGATTAAGGAACTTTATCATGATATTATGTATTGATAGAATATTTTGCTGACCTAACTGTTTCCTCGATTTTAATTTCAACCGACATTCAATTGTTGCGCTTCGGTGCCAGTAACATTGAAACAATTTAATTTGTTTGTTCACTAATGAAATGTAAGCAGAACCACGGTTGTGTTCGACATTTTCATGTCAAAGTTATAATTGCTGTACGAGTAGTATGAACTATACTTTAGTTGACTTATAATGGATTTTAACCGAGTCCATTAAAAATAGTGTTGACCAGAACAGGATTTTTTTGAGAATTTTTTATTTTTTCATTTAATCTGAATTATTTTTCTCTCTCAAATGTAGTAAATTGTAATAGTAGAATGGTTGAGCCACTGGGCCATTAGATAGTTATAATTTGCGTAATAAAAATTAAACTATGGGATCTAAATCACAATACAAATTTATAATTAAAAAGTAAGTATATTAAAACTAAAATTATGACTTGAATTGAATAAATTGAAATGGCAATGATATAAATTCGTCTGAAGTTTAAGGTCAGAATCTCTATTTTAAAATTGGCGGAGGACGTTGGGTTTCTATTTTAAATATTACCAAGTTATATTCTGGGACAAAACCTTTAAATATAAAAATTCATCGTTAATACATGGATAGATAATATTGAAGAGTCATTAAAAAAACAAAACACTGGGAATGATCCAGATAGGTATAGTAAAACCATTTCTAAAATGAACGCCCCTCCACCGAATTCTGTATTTTTTTTTTCTGTGTATTCTGTTTTTCTGTATTTCCTCTCACACGTTGAAATCATCAAGGTTTTGCGGAGAGGAGTTCATTTTTAGAATGGTTTTACTATACCTAAGTATTATATCTATATTTAATTTTGTTACGATATTAAGTTTCCATATGATAAAGTTTATATAAATAGTAATATCTTTTAAGTTAACTTGTTGTTTAATTACTAAAATATTATATGTTTTTTGATGCTGTTATAGTATTATTATTTATTGTCAGATCAACAAAGTTGAAAAAACAATTGATAGAACTTAGATAAGAGCACAAAATATTTGTTTGATAGCCTTCTGATTTGAATTTGCACCATGTTGTACCATAACCTACCTTATGGATATTATTTCAAAATGATTACAATTTAACATTACGTTTGGTATCTTGTGTGTATGACTAAAACTAGCATAAACAGTTTATATTATTGCAAAACAAAAATAGTTTTATCAGGCAAAATGGCAAAAGCACGTTAATTATACGATATAGGTCAATAAAACCGAACAATCCAAATGTTGTTTATTTGCGAACGTAAAGTGATGCCACTACGAGTTTAGTAAGTCTTGCCTCTTAAAACGTACTGCAACGCAGCTTTAACGTTTACAGCCCATTCTTGTTCTTAATTGCTATTTAAATAAAAACGTACCATGAAAGCAATGGAACCTTTCTGCTATGAAAAACGAACACAAGAGTTAAGTAAGCGAGTGTGTTTAATTTTAAAGTCGAGGTATTTGTATGTGAATATAGTGTTATAGACTTAAATAGACGCTCATAATTGCACGTACGGGATTGAACCTGAGAACCTGTTAATGAGATCTCGTTGAGTCTGTCACTGTGTCGTCTCGGGTACCGAAACTTGAGGTTGCGGGTTCGATTCCCGTATAGGGACAAAAGTTTGTACGATCTGGAAATATTTGTTCCAAGTTTCTGGGTGTTATTTATGTTTATTAAAAATATATATGTTAGTATTTTATTTAAGTACCTTACCTATATTAGAAATCTAGGACCCGGAACGCAAGCTTGAGCTTACCACTGGGCTACCTATTTGTTGCTGTGTATATCTTTCAGCAATATTTAATTTAATTATGTGTGCTTTGTGATTTAGCAGTGAAGGCAAACATCGTGAAGACTCTGGTATATTACGAGAACTTTGAGATGTCTGAAGGACATTCGTGACCAACCAGCTCTTGAACAGTGTTGTAAATTAAGACCTCTTTCGTCAAGAGATAAGTTTCTGTGTCCCAGCAGTGGGAACGTAAATAGGGTTGCATATGCGAGACCCCAAATTTGGAAGTAATGATGATAATCTGTACTCGAGGGAGTGGCCTATGCGACTCTTATCACGACAGATAGCGAAAGTAGATCAAGCACGCACTACCTAGCTGTTCGAATTATTTTATGACATTATCTTTATTATTAACTCCGGACTCCAACCCAACATTCACTCTAATAAAAGAATATTGAATTGACAGATAAATTCAATTAGGTATCGTGATATTCACAACAGTATGAAATTTAATAAACTCTTATCAGATAACAAATAAGGGTGACAGTGGATCTAATAATTTATTAATGAATCCCACGCACTTGAGATAAAGCTGTAATATTTCAAAATAATGATTTATGGCCACAGTTAATATTGGTAGGTTTCTGTAGAGTTTAATCAAATTCTAGATAGTTCTTCCTTTTTTCTTTAAGGACCCTTTTTTTTGTTTTTTTTTATGGCAATTAGAGTCTGAAAGAAAGTTTAAAAATTATTGCAATTATTTAAATAAAAAAATTCAGACTGTGGTGTCCCATTTGTAGGGACAATGCCTCCCCTATGTCCTTTCAAGTGTCCCGCTCTTTTGCAGTGTGCACTATGCACCTCGCGTCTCGCCAAAACTTTCTGGGCTAACCTCGACACCTCGCACCAATAGCTGGTTGCCAGTTTGAGTCCATTTTTAGGACCCTCATGCTAGTGACCAGAAGGTATATTTCCGTATTAACTAAATTCAAAATATAAAACGGAACTCATAAAAACATGAAGTTTTAATGAAATGTTACTAAAGAAATATCTTGTCTTGACTTGACATTAAGTCCAAAATAATTATTTTAATAAAAGTCAATGCTAATTTTCTAGTCGTAGTGACACAGGGAGTTTAAATGGTAAGAAAACAAGGGATTGACGCGGGAAAAGGCGCGGGCAGGTTAGCTAGTAAAGAAACAATAAAGTGTCATTATTGTGGCGAGCAAAGCGAGTAACGTTTTTAGCAATTTAGCAATTGTTATATCCATGTTACATGCTTTGAAACCTTGTCGTACCTAGGGTTAATATTTATATTATTTTAAAAAAACAGTGAAATAAAAAGAGAAAAAGTATTAATATCTACCTACATTGGACATTTTTGTGTGTTAATACTTTTAGGTATAATATCTTTTCCCTTTTTTCAAACCAGACCATTATAATTATTTTATTAGATACAAATAGCATGTGGAAAAAACGAAATAATATAATTTTCTTGGTGTTTATTTTTTTAAAATCAATAAATCTGTATTATAATTTCATAGTAGTCAAATACATATTATAAGCACCTTACGTTCCCATTGCTGGGATATAGGGACATCTCTTGACACATGAGTTGAGGCCTTTACTCACCATCATCAATACAGAATGAAAATTATAATTGTTTTAAAATTTATTGTTATAAGCATTATTATGATTTTCTGACGAGTCATACCTTGTGCACTATATTAAGTAATTTTGTATTTACATTTAATATATTTTATTATTATTTCATGTGTGCAATAAATATTATGAATATGAATGTCTCATCATGTACATACTTTCGAACTATACAAAGTTCTCAGAACAAGCCGGATTCGTTACGATGTTTGCCATCACCGTTAGAGCACAAACTTTTAAAAAACGCGTAAATTCTTTTAAAAAGTAATTCCAGGTGTGCGCAGCTTGGTTTGAACCTACGACCTTCGGAATGAAAGTTGAGTATGCTCTCACTTAAACGCTAAACAGTATTGTGATTTTTTATTCTTAATATTCCAGGGACAGAAAGATTGCATTTGCAGGGAAATATACAATGGTAATCGGAAACCCACTATATCGGAATCAAAGGCGTGAAGGAAAGCTAATATTATTAATCATACCTACTATAACCAATAGTAATAGTCAAACGGATAGTATTTACTAATAATATTATTATGTATGTAAATTGTAAGCGTGGTGAATTAAGGCTCTAATCTCTTATTCTAATTCCCTGTGTCCCAGCAGTGGGAACGTAATTAGGGGTGATGATGATGATGATGTAAATTTAATGCATTACTTATTTAAAATGGTATCTATTTTTTTTTCTAAAATATGATTTTATTAGTTAGGTATATTACCTAAATTAAGTATAGTAAAACCATTCTAAAAATGAACTCCCCTCCACAAAACCGTGATGATTTCAACGTGTGAGAGGAAATACAGAAAAACAGAATACACAGAAATAAAAAATACAGAATTCGGTGGTGGGGCGTTCATTTTAGAAATGGTTTTAGGTACTATACCTACTTATTGTTTTAGCAACATAATTTGTTTGTATAAGTACCTACCTAAGTAAATTTTCATGTAGGTAATCATGATAGTCGTATCCAAGTCGTATCAAAATCTGTTGTTCCTTTTTGTCAAAAATTTTAAACGTAACTTAAGGCTTTATTAATATCGATTTCAATTAAGTACCTACTTTAAAAATAAGAATTGATAACTAATACAATAAACATATTTAGATCCGTCCGCGTTAAATTATGTTTGTATGAGGGCCACGTATTATCATAACTGGAACAAGAATCAAATAGCCTATCCTGTGTCCCAGACGTCTAAATATCCATCTTCCAAATTTCATCAAATTCGGATAATAGGTGTAAGAGTTATTGAGGAACAGATAAAAAATCGTTAGTTTTAGTATCATAATATTGAGGCTTTATGCATATCTCTAAAACAAACTAACTGACTCCCTAACTGACCCTTTATTATTAGTATAGATTAGTTGACCTAAGTCGTTGACTTTAGTTGCAAGTAGATGTTGCGTAAATTTATAAATAGGTTCTACTGTTTTTCTGAATCTAGCTGGTATTCATTAGAATACCATCAGTGTCAAGTAGGTACTTTTTACAAAAATATTGTACCTACTATATCTAAGTAATAATATAAATGCGAAAGTGTGTCTGTGTGTCTGTTTGTCCGACTTTCTCGGAAAACCGGCGAATTGACGTGATTTTTAAGTGAAGATAGTTGAAGGGCAGTATAGTGAAATAGGCTACTTTTTACCGCAGGAAAAAAAATATTTCCGCGGGAAAGTGCAGAACGCGGGCGAGGCCGCTGGTGGCAAGCTAGTCTAATATAAAAGAACAAAAACAATTTTTTAATTAAGTATTATGAAAAAATATAAAAATAACAAATAGCTATTATTTTTCAAATTATTATTATGAAAAACCTTATAATGAAGATTTCGGGATCTAAGGCATTTGTTAAACAAAAATTATATTTAGCAATACAAAAACTGGAATAAAAAAGCCTTGCTAACATAAGTTAGTGGGTATCTTCCTTAAGTAAATTGTAATTTTAATGTTAAGGAAACATTTAGGTACCTGCCGTAGGTACCTACCTAATCTATTTACCAATTTTTATGGGATGCGTCTAAGAATTAAAGAGAAACTATGCAAAGATAACAACCTAATGAGATTTTATTTAGGTACTTACCTTTGGAAAAAGGTTTTAGAAAAAGTATCGGGATATATACCTACTTAATACCAATGAAGGTACCTTTGCATCAAATATTTTACATGTTGTTAATTATGTTACATTAAAATTTAATGATTTTATAACATAAAATAAAAAGTTTTAAACGATACAGCCCAGGTAGGTACTGATGAATAAGAAACAAATGATTTTAATATATTTTATAAGTTACATGTAAAACATAGATTACATTTGTAAAAACGAATCGAATTGGTTTCTGATAGTTTATGCTATGCAAACAATAATAAGAAACTACATAAACTTTAATGAGCTAATACCTAATCTTTTACTCTTTAGTTATTATGATTAGGTAGGCTTAAAGGTACTTGAAAAATATGTTTATAAATTAATGATGTGGAGAAAATATCGTGAAACATATCTATTGATAACATTGTTTCAGTAGTATTTGCTATAATAGAGAATTGTAATAGGAAATTAATATTTTCCATACCATGTAAACATACCAACAAGCAACTATTTATTCGTTAAAATATGATTGAATTATATTGCTGGAAAAGTTCGAATCGCTATGGCTTTTATGATTTAATTGATATATTATAAATAAAACTTACCTGATTTGGAGGAGATCCTCTGAAGGCGAATTGCGAAGTCATTTTCGTAATATTGTTAAGAAACTTATAAGAATCACAGAAGCAGTCCAAGTCACTTAGAGTTCACAGTTCACAGTAGCATGATAGCGGTCAGTGTCGGGTGGGATGCAGGGCGCGGCGGTGCATCGTCAGGAGCGCGAGGAGAGCTGGTGCACGCGCGGCTATGCGAATATCGATTGCGGTGCAGAGTCGGAGTGGCAGCGGGCTGCGGAGCGTCCCAGGAGCGGAGCGAGCCGCGTGGTGCAGCGGGCGCGTGGTCGCGCGCGCGGCGGCAGTGGGTAATGCGGTAGCCGCCCGCCAGGTGATAGTAATTGGCGCCGCCGTCCCTCTCTACTGTCGCCGTCTCGCTCGGCGCGCACACGCACGCTCGCCTATGTGTGCGTGCTTGGAGCTCACCGCTCCTTCTTTTCACGCTCGCGTCGCCGTTTGACCCCGCGCCGCCGTCGTCGCTCTCGATTTTTGCGGTGCGGTGGGTGGCGCCCGCCACTGGGGCGGCCCGAGCGGTGGGGGCAACGGAGGTGGGGGTAGATGCATTCCTTTCTTTTTTAAAGCTTCTCTTTCTTTTCTCGTATTTTTTATGTCAGTATTGGTACGAAGCGGTCTCTTTTATTTTATTTTATACTTAAGTATATTATTTTGTGATAATTAACAGTGGCAAGCGCACAACGAGTGGGTTTGCTGAAGCCTTGACTTAATGATAGCTTTGCATTTGATAAAGGCAACCGCAACATTTGTAATTTTATTGAACATTTTTTTTCCATTGAAATTTATTTAGGTAGCGCTTATGTGACTAGTCTTAGATAGGTACTATTTATGATGAACATCAAAGTAAACTTTGTGTCTGGTTCTTTTCGTGAAGTTCCATGTTGTGATGTATGGTGGTTACTCACCAACTGCAAAAAAAGACTTGTCTCAGTCGTTTCCATGTTTCAAAACCATGAGTTATATTCAACCTTCTTATTTATAGGTAATAACAGACAAAATTTTACTGTATTTTTTCATGTTTTATATTTTGTTAATTTTCTACCAAAAATGTTATTGATTTATGGACCCTATTCTATAACATAACTTAGGTAGGTACGTACGTAGGTACCTTCCAAATGTTTCTGCTATTGTAAATTTGTTATTGTAAATATTTACGTGATGATATAAACTACCTAAAGTGCAACGTTTTATTTTAAATATAATTCCTTTTTAAGTAGCTATATTTCTAAGTTTCATCACAAGTTTGTCTTATAGACATCAAAGGTGATAAAGATTGTCCGTTATAAATTATCTGAAGTTAACATAATAACATCACATCTATTAAAATAAAAAGCGCAACATCGATCGATCTGTTCCCCTCTTCTTTCTTATCGCGCGAATATTTCACACTGAACGCATACCGACCGAAAAAACTCACACAGATATAAAATATTCAAACGGTATAACATAAAATAAATTATCTTAGGTGAGTGTGAGATTGTGTGCGTGGCCCCCTCCCCTGGGCGGGCCAGTGGCAGCCGACCAATTGGGGCCATCGGCGCGCGTCGCCGGCGTCAGTTCACTCTCCGAGCTGTGCTTGACGCTAGCGCACGTCTCACCGCTCGTCTAGGAGCCACACGCCAACTGTCCCTCATGGCCCAACGAATTTTCCCTAATGACTAAACTGACCAGAAGTTGTTGACATACCGACTACCAATACACACCATTTTTCGTTTATGAATTTAACTGGGCATTATTTTATGTAATAATAATATCTAGTATCTAATAAGTAGACCCGCTATGATAGAAACAGGAAGTTAATTATAAAATGTATAACTTTTACTATTGATTTTATACCTACTTAGGTACCTACCTACTACAGAAGTAGATTTTTTGGAACTGTATTTATCGCTTTTTCGAAATATTGATAACAAAACATTAATAATTACTAGTAGCAGTAGTCGGTAGGTGTTAAGTCAAACTAAATAATTTATTGAAAATGATTAAATTTGATAAACTTATATAAATCCAAAGTAATATTGTTGGATTAGTCCAACCGATATAGACAAATAAACACGTTTATTGCAAACACAATCAAGAGAGGGTGCTTCAGATTTAAATACATTTGAAGTCACGAGCACGCGAAAATAAGAGAGCACAGTTATTTGTTTTAGTCAAATGAGTTTTTGGCACCTCGTATGAAAGACGTTATTAGACTCTACAAACTCACATCACATTTAAATATCACACTAAAAGCGTCGATCTACATACGTCCTTTGGAGTAAATCCTAAAAGTGATTTATACTGAGACCCTATTCGATTGAAGTAGATTACAAATAATGAATAAAATTGCATACGAAATGAGTAGATCGAGAGCCTGTGGGTGTTGTTTGCGAGGGGCGCGGGGCGCGGGGCCTTATTGGCTGATGGTGGCTACTTAGCTCTGGATGTGCCAACCAATATACCCGCAAGCCCGCAACTTCTGTTTGGCTTTAATACTGAGACCACGGCTGTTCGACTCGCTTATTGTAGCGTCTTATTCAGCAGATTATTTCCGTTTCAGTTATTATTGATTGTGATAAAACTAAGACTTTTATTACAACATAAAAACAATTTGAAAATAAAAATACCTAATGATTTAAGATAATACTAGTCAATTCTAGAACTATTGAGCCTCCTTTCGCTAATGTAGCAAACTTTGCATTCCCATTGTTCCATCAAAATTCTAGACATAACCGGATTCAAATAAACCTTCGAACAGAGGCTAAATTTGGCTTACGCTAGAAATCCCAGACTAACTAATATAATCAGAAGTTGTGGTAACTTTCCTATAGACAGCGAACAACAAACCCTAGAAGCAGTTAAGGACAAAAGAGTAGCGAGAAACAGAGATGATTTCGGGCGGGCGTTGTTCCGCCCACCGAGAGCCGAGCGCGGGAAAACCGCGGCGTAGACCTATGCTCACACAGAATCGGCAAAAATTTTAAAATGAAACTAGCTTTCCGCCCTGCGGCTTCGCCCGCGTTTTACACTTTCCCGCAATTTTCTTAATTTGCTATACACCTCACGGAGCCCGAGACCTTTCCAACGAATGCAAAATTGCGGAAATCGATTCGTGCGTTCTAGAGTTATGGCGTCAGGAAGGAAAACCCGACTTATTTTTATATAGGTAGTAGAAGACTACATTCTAAAATTGAAATTATTGGTCACACGACGCTGCGTTCCTGATCCATAGTCTCCACTCGATAAATTTTCGACCACATCGGCTCTCTGTTCTTCTCACTATATGGCCTGCCCATTGCCATTTCAAAGAGCTAATCCACTGGGCTATGTCGTGGACCCGTGTTCTCCTACGTATCTCCTAATTTCTGATTAGATCCCGTAAAACATTTTGACATTTTGGACTAGTTTCTAGGAAACAAATTGGAATGGTAGTAAGCTACTTAGTGGCGCTTATTGATATTTTGACACAGAATGTTCTTGTACATACGACTAGTACCTACTAGTTTAGCTTGTCACTATGATTAATTATTAACATTAATCGATATTTACGATTTATTTATTTGTCTACATAATTAGGTGCACGACATTGCACTTTATTATTATTCGCTTCCTGATTGTCCATACCTACTTCTACTAATACTAGAGTAAGACACTACATACTATAGGTATAGACATAACGAATGTTTCTATATTACTAATCATATTATTATGATTACTGTGTTATCTAAGTAGGAACACAAGACTTTCATTTCAAAATGTCGTTCGTGGGTTCATAAACTCCACACACCTTTAATTTTGCGTAGATTTTTTAAAGAAATAAATAATAATAAAATACTTAAAATTGGTGCAAGCCACAAATGTGAATATAAGATTACGAAAAATATAACAAAGACATTTCAACGTGTCGTACACTTTCTTAACGCTACAACCATTTGCCGATTCTAATAGATATTGTATAGCAGTATTTGCCGCTCACCGAGTGCACTGTTTGTGGATACGGCGGCACGGGTTAACAAAGAGAGGGATGGTCATTCAGTGGAAGGTAGCAACCCCCCCCCCCCCCTGTCTGAAGCGCAGTCTGATTAAACGATGCTCTGTACCTATGCTTGTTTGCTTTGGAATACTCGATACTGCGTCGATTTAAAATGGTGCATCGTTAAATGTTCAGTTTCAATACGAGATTTGGTTACTTAAGTTTAAGTTTTTTTTTTGTTTCTTTTACTTTCTTTCTTTTTACATCAATTTCTTGAAGCGTTAAAAAGAAATCTGTGTGTGTGATGACATATTGATCCGAAATGCGGTGCTTCAGAGTAGCTCTAAGAGAATCGACATTGGCAAGCAGATCAGTTATTTAAAGTGCCTATGGGCAACTTATATAGCACGTAAAATATATGGCCGATGGGGCAGAAGTTTTCGAGTAAAGATCCGTGGATCGAAAAACACAATGTCTTACCCCCACCAACATGTTGCACAGATTTAATGGTCTTGTAAACGCTGATGGTTCAAGATGCAAGTTGGTTTCAACTGAAATAACTGAATACAAGAACTGAAGAAGAGACTTGTTGGCTAAGTGGGAGCACACTCGACTTTCATTCCGAAGGTCGTGGGTTCAAACCCCATCGCGAACCTCTGATTTTTCTCTTTAAACATTACGTGAGCTTTAAAAACACGTACCTACTCAAACGGTGAAGTTAAACATCGTGAGGAAACCGTCATGTTCTGAGAACTTAACTAAATTAGAAAGGTTTTCAGTTCATAATCACCTATTTACGTTACTACTGCTGGGACACAGGGACTTCGCTCTTGACGGGAGAAATAAAGCCTTAATTCGGGTTGGTGCATGTCACATGTCCATCAAACTAATCTTTGGTTTCGTAATCTGACCCGTTTATATACTTGGTCGAATCAAAACGGAAGATGTTAGGTTGGAATATAGTCCGAGAATTTATCATCACTATCACCGAAAATAGTGCATTCTTCTCTCAAAACTTGCACACAAAAATTTACTTCGTCCTTTTAGAAAACAAGGGAGTCTTCGATTCCATCGACACCATATAACCTGTAAAATACCGGAGTCAGACAGGAATGGGAATATTAATAAATAGCCCGCATTCATTTCGGACACGGGGATATTTCGTCCGTTCAGACAGGTAATAGTAATAATAATACAGCCATTTATTTCCAAACTCAAATAACATTGTAATCTTGAAACTAAGATATTATACATGTTATTTTTAAAATATTTAAATTAGTCAAAATATAAAAATTTAAAAAAACATGCATAAACAATTTATAGTTTGGAATATCCGGTTGTCTGGAAGAAATTGCTTTAAGCAATAAGACCGCCCATTACACATACGTTTTTGTAGTTTTAAGTTTTTTATTGGTGTGTAATAAAGAGTTATCTTATCTTATCTTATCTTATCCATTTGATCAATCCTCCATCAGATTCCAGGTTTGTCTGTCTAAGAGGCGAGTTAGACAGGATCGAGAGAGGAAATAGGAAACTAATTATAAACGGATTTACAGCAGATACCTTTGCTAAACCTAGACCTTTCACTAACATATTAGTAAATTAACCTTAAACTTAACAAGTATTTAGTTTAAATGTTATATTGAGTTCAAAGAAAGTACTTTTTAGGTCAGCAATGTCAGCTTGTGACAATTCCATTTTGTAATGAACATTAACCAAATGTGTTCCGCAAATCGTCGAAATAACAATGGCCCCATTGTTCGAAAAGTGGGAGCCAACTTGAACCTGTGACCTCATCAGCGAAATAAAATTAAAACAACAAATATTAACATACTTCATAACCGTCACCAGCATCGTATTCTTAAAATCACTCGATTTCGAGAACGAAGAAAGTCAAAGATTTAGCACCTGCTGAAAGTGTTATTATCATCATTTCAGCCATCGGTCGTCCACTGCTGGACATAGGCCTCCCTTAAACATTTCCAGTTGTTTCGGATGCAAGCCTTATCCGATATACTAGTTTAGGGTTCTTAAAGTTAAGAAAAAGTTAGGAAACCCCTAAAAACGTTATTCTCTCCTGTGCACGATAATAATTATACAGCCATAAATACAAACTAGGATCACTTGTCTTTATCATATGTTCAGCCTCTTCATATCTACCATTCTACCACTATTATTGTATAGAATTTGGTAAGATTATGATTTTTCACGGTGTGATAAGGTTTAAAAAAGATTTGGTAGGTAATTAATGAAATATAATGATATTAATTAACTATGGAACCCTAAAAACCAGGGAGCTATCAAATCTACTAATAAAAATAGTCTCTGCATATTTTTTTAAATCCTTTTTATTTTGTCCCAACTATTAACAATCTCAAGTCCGCTTATCTTTATGTTTCTGCATGGGGAATCATAAATTAAGATCTAAATAAAAGATGTCTTGTAAACAACAAACCTTTTGCTAAAAGCGGCAATAAATTGTGGACCTGGGATTTTTTGTTTGTATTTTATCACTTTTGCTCTGTCCTCACAATTGACATTGATTTTTATTAGGTACTTTAACAGATTTTATCATTATGATTTTGAATATCTTAGAATGTACTGAATGAACCTCCATTTAAGTTTACGCCATCTCATTACGAGATTTTTGTAAAATCTTTCGCTGCTTATCGTTTACATTATCCAATTGACATTCAACTGAAACTCTTGTAGGTCATGATTGTCTTTGTTTAGCACCGATAATATATTTACTTGATAGTGAATTAATTTGTATTGAAATGATAATTAAAGACTACCAAGGTTAAAGGTGACTGTTCCTCAGTATCGTCATTGTAGAGTGCTACTGACTTTTCTGTTACTATATTTTATATTTAGTTTCCTTGAACTTGACATGCATTTAACTCATTTGTTGATGATTTTTTTGGAAATAGATAATTTACTAATCTAAATTGAATGAGTCAATAGTAAGATAAGGTATGATTCCTAAGATAGAAAACAAGAGACATGGGCATTGGAGAAAAACCTTAAAGTCAATTATTCGTTCATAGAATATGTTTTTAGATGAATACGTCGACAACAGGAACTACCGGTGTTGCCAAAACGAATCTAAAAGAGGGCTAAATAGTGGTATATCTAGCGGATACGAGGGCTTCGTGCTAGGTGGCTTTAGTCATAAAGAATTTCCTAAAAATACAATGTTTTACATTTTTCTTCATCATTGCCCATATGATTTTTTGACGTGTAATAATAAATATCTTAACAATAAATTAATTATTTGATTTTCGATGATTGCATGCATTAGGTATAATAGTTTAGTTTATAATTTATGGTACCTTATAGAAATGAAATAAAAATCCTAATTACAAGGCTACATGGTCCTACTCAAAGTAGGAATATTTGAATTATGATAATTTAATTATGATACATAACATACAACACCAACTTTTTGAAGAGCATTCGGTAGTTTTAGGCCCATCCATTTGGGCCATATTGTAAGGTGCACAACTCTAGCGGCACTATAACAAGCGCGTTGACCCAGGCCTCATAATGCAATCCAATTACAATTCCATTGCAAGTAGAATAGAGTACCTATTTTTAATAACAATCAGCTACACATATTCTTCCACTTACCATTTAGAACCCCTGTTTTAATCAAACAAGTCTTTGACAAGCTTTTGATTATTTCACACCGTTATCAGTTTCCTGTTACTGCGGTGATAGAATAATAATATAATAATAAATTAATAAATATTGCTAGACGATTCATACAGCAACATCTAGCCCCGTGGTAAGTGGAGGTGGTCTTCTATGTTATAATATTAGATCTTACGATTCAAGGGTAGTTGTAGACCTTTTTATAATTTATTTTGTTTTATTTTATTTATTTATTGCATACATGTACAGTTTACAATGTCAAGCTTAGGTTATTTTAATTTGTTTGTAGTTACAGTGAAATTGGCGTACCTTAAATGGCAAGTTTTACGAAATCTGAACGCAAAAAAGCTTTAAGAAAACATGACAAGAAAAACGATGGTAGCGTGTTTAACTAACACTTCTTCCTTGTTATTTTAATTTAATGAAACATCCTTAAAATAAATGACCCTTATGGTAAAAGGGCCAGCTCCCAATCACAATCTTATCTTGAAGAATAGTCTGTTTCCGACCTCCGGTTTATTGGTCGCGTCCATTATCAAGATAAATTATCTTTGAAGAGCCAATTAAATTTTAAAACAAAGGTAACATAATAAAATTGCACTTCACACGGTTCTGTGTCTTGTCTTGGATGCCTTTTATTTTCATAGCAAGAACTGGCTGCGCCGCTGTCTTTGTTTGTTGTGGCTCGAACCATAAGAGCCTGTAATATTATTTTAATATTATTATTAAGTTTGATCTCAGATTTGATATTCATGGATATGGACGTAGAAGCTACAACTTTCCTCTAGCTTTTCAATATAATTATGTCCATAAAGATTAATTATGTCGCTGTTGTTTATAAGTTTATATTATAAAGTAACTTACCGTTTATTTAGTGAACGATAAAATAAAATAATTGAATATTTTTTAGGCTGTCGACGTTTCGTTTTTAGGGTTTCTCATTATAAAAAATATTAAAATACTCAAAGTTCTGTAAAGTTTAATTATAACCATTAATATAATACAAAGAGTATACTACTCTCTATTTTGTAAATACTAATCCACTAAAAAGACCATCTTCTTTATTTCAGAAAAGTCGGTAGGTACTACGTCTACAATCGTCCTTATTTCGGCATAATATATCCATTTTATAGCCTTTATTCTCCCAAAAGGTGGAAACAAAGAACTCTTTAAAGCTAATGATACTTAGGTGTGCATTTTAACACAATCTCAAGCGAAAAGGTCCCTGTAAAAAATATTCTACGCGTTATAATAAGGAACCCAATGTCCTCACAGTGGCGCCTATTTTTTGTCAGCCCCTTTTTGGACAGATCTCAGCCAAGCATTTGGCAGCGTCATAAAATTGCATACGGAAAAAACTGTTTCGGAAGGCTTTTGAGTTAAATTATAGGACAGATTAGTATATTTGTAACAGTTTAAGAATCAAAACAAATATTGTGTAGTTTACAGATGAATAAACGCCCGCAGTTTTGCTTTCGGAGATATTTCCTAACGTAAAAAAATCCTGTTTGTACCTAATATTTCAGCATATAATACAAAATCTTACACACTGACAAACGTTTGCATTTATAATACTGTAATTACATCGACTTCGATATAATGTGTGGTATTTTACATATAAAACAATTATTATTTTGTAACAACACAATTATAATGCAGCCCGCAAAAAACAGTGGTTCTACAAGACTAAGTAGTATATATAGTACTTATATATATTATATCTCCCTACTTTTATATATACCTATAGGTTTATATATACCTATAGGTATATATTATGTTATGAACCTACTTTTTTGACTTTGATAGAAGACTTCAATCTACTACACTCTTTTGATTTGGATTTTGGTATGAAGAATTTAATCATACCTTTACCAAAAATAGCTTAATATTTCACGCTAATAATGTTTATAAATTTATTACACGTCACTCAAGATGATTTAAGTACATTTATTTGAATTTTTATTCTCAAGAATTCAATAAATAATATTTAATTAGCTATTTTTATTAACAGGGGAGAACATGTCGATATAAATCAAAACCCAATTCACATAAAACAAAACAAAAAAATACAATGAAATGAAATTAGGGCAACAAGTCAAAGTTTTCGTTTGACTTACTTTACCGAATCACGCAACGCAGAAATGACAACGGAACATTTTGTCCCAAGAAAATGAAGGCAGCTAAAATTGAAATAGAGTTATTGTCGCAAACGAAACCATAAAACCTCTGTTTTAGTTCCATCGATAACAAAAAGGAAAAGACACGAAATTTCGGTTCCGGAAACGCTATAGAAAGTTTCAAAGACTCAACTTGAAACTGTGCTTATGGCAGCACTTAAATTGATCAAGTAGATCAAAATAGACAAATTGTACAGGACACTCATAATAGCTTTCTGTTATTTCCTATCTTTTATCTTTAACAAAAGTTGATGTAGGTATCTAAGGTACGACAAAGTACCGGTTTAAGATTAGCCTCATCAATTTAAGATAACTCGCTCCTACTGTATTCTCCTGTGTGGCCTTTTCGATGGAGTGAAAACTATGGTTTAGATCACTTTAGATAAATCATTAATGTCATTCGTAATTTTGTTTTAAATTCTACTTAATCTGAGAAATGTATTTCATTTAACGGTTATTTTGGTGACTTGAGTGTAATTGAAATTAGAAGAAGGAATCTTTTGTAGCTGCGGTATTACACTTTTAAAGTTTTATAATAAGATATACTCGTATAAATTAATGAATTGCTTTCATTTCACTTTTGGTCTCCCTAATTTCTATTGGGAAACTTGTGACTTGGCTTCGTACACAGGGTAAGTGGAAGCACACTCGACTTTTATTCCGCAGATTCTGACCCCGCTGCGAAACTCTGGATTTTTCTTTTACCTATATTTTTCCTAAAGACGGGTAGTCTTTAGGTATAGTATAAATTATATTATCGGTGTATATCCTTGTTCCCTAACATCTGGCTCATAATGGGTGAGAGATTGTGTATTTGAGTGATTAACCTCTAAGATTTCATGAACTATGTTTAGAATTTTTTAACAATAAGTCAATATTTTACCAATAGATAGCCTCTTTGTTTGTGAGGGTCAGTGTATTCTCGACAAGAGCGTAAGCTGGTCATGAATATTATTTTTTTTATTTCAAAATACTTTTCAGGTGCTTCTTATGAATTCTATGTATACGCCATTGTAAAACACCAGAAATCCCTTAATTGTTGTTGAAATAGAACAAGGGGTAACATTATTCGTATACCTAATCAAAACAGACAGGAGCATACTTAACGAACCATCTTGATTAAAATACACAATTCCTTACCGTCGACTCTCCATTAGCAAAAGAGTAAGTGTCACGATTCTCTCGCACGGCTTTTATTATTTATTCCCACTTTCGTAACGGCATGCACTGCAAGCTCATCCGTCCGAACACGACCAAACGAACTTTTAACTTTTCTCTGTTGGGTAGTATTCCCAGACTGGAGCTTGTAATAAAATTTAAATTAAAGCTGGACTTGTAATTGAACGTAAGTGGAAACCTGATCCTGTTCATCTATTCAAGGACTCGCATTTTCAAACTGGAAAGAATTAATGACTTTTCAATTCCCAATGTCTGAAATTCAACTGCAATTATTTGCTCTTATTGCTTTGTGAACAATGCCGACGAAATTGTTTAATTTACATGGGAAACAGCGAAACAAAAAGAGCTAAGTGGTGACATGCGCCGACACACCAAAAGCCTAGAGCCGTCTGGAGAGAGCCGCCGCTGCACGCCGACGCAAAAAGGACGAATCATTAGGAGGCGCCACACGAGATCCCATTTAAAAGTATGAGAATATTTTCACAAAAAGCCTCACATTCAACTCCCAGCACATTCATTTTATGAGAACAATGAGTGATTTTTGTATTTTTATTTAATTCTATGTCGATTTTATCCGCGGCAACGTGGAGGCGAGCCGCCGTGGTTGTCGCCTCGTTCCGTCTTCGACTTTTTGCTATGGAGAAGCGCGGGCGTCGGCGGCAAACGGCGGTTTTGTTCCCGCGGAGGCGCTACCCCTCCCCCCTACCCCCTCCCGGAGCAGCACCCTCTGCCGGCGCCACATTTCACACTCCTGACGGCGCAGCTCTCCCCCTCCCCCCTCCTCCGCCCGCGCAGCCAGCGCCCGTGCCCTTCCTGCTCCTCACAGCTTCGACAATCGGTTAACGAGCTCACTAAATGCGAACCATTGCATGTTCAAAACAAGATCCAACCGATAAAGCTCTTTAAGGCTGCTGCGATAGTATGTTTACGTTGGTATCATTTTAATTCATTAATGGTTAAAACTCATAAGGAACTGGATTGATTGCGGTTGCTAAACTAGAATTTATTGTTTAAATCTAATGAGTGGCGTCAATGTACTCTGACAGTTTGGTTATTTATCTAAGAGTTCTATGACGGGTGCGCGTAACATTTAGTTGTGACGGGATAATGGTATGGAAACAATGGAGTTTAAGACTTGTTTATTGAGTGAATGGAGTTGTTTGAAGCAGTATGCGCAGGAGTGGAGGCGGCGTCTCTCCGCGGAGCACCAATGATCGCCGGCTCTCTCGGTGGGAGGAACAAGTAATCATGCATTAAGCACCGCGCCCGACATCGGGGAGATTCACTCTGCGGATACAACTTTACCACTCATTATAAATATATCGAATTCTCTGTTTATATAGAACTAAACCTTTAATTATATCAATGGACGTTAAAACAGATTTTTCATACGATTTTTGGGCATCTAAACCATAATAAGCCTTATGTCTACTTAATATCAAAATGTGGTTATCTTGTCATTCAAGTGCTAGCTAGATTTATTTGTTAGTCTTGTATTACCAGCTAAGGCTTGAGTAGGTTCTCGATTGCTGTAGATTTATCAGTAAAAAATAATAAACAATTAATTAATGCAAACGAATACAGTTTACGCTGCTAGTATTGCTGTGAGCTGAGCATATGCCTATGTGTCACTTTTATATATTTTACCAAGTAATACTTAGGTTCTAAAAAAATATAACTTTGGCTTCATAAGACACTTCCAAGGATACAAAAATTTTGTATGAATTATAACTGTTTTATTCGAGTGGATAAACTGTCCCTCGATATCGGGAAGGCATAAATAAGCGTTGTTTGGTAGCGCTCCAGTACATCCCAGATCTCTGATTAGCGTTGCGTGACAAAGCCCTATTTGTTCGATCATTGTCTCAGCCTGCATCCTCGCGGCAAACACTGGAACACACACAAACCGCCAACATACAAATCTCATAAATAGTTATTACCTTAATTCAAATCAAATCACTTTATTGTTAATTAGGCCCTTGACAGACATTTGGCAATCAAGTACAATACAAGTGCTTAGCAGTGCTATTGCTACTCACAGGAGCAAATTTATCGAAACCAACACATACCTACTTTACCACTACACAACTAAACATAAAATGTATTTATTAAAGGAATAACTAAAAAACGCAAATAGGTTTAAACACAAAAGTAACCACGGAATAAAAATGCAAATTAACCTGTTCTGTCTCACTTTTTGTTAGCTATGAATTTTAAATGATTGCTTTATCTCGAAACTCGTGGATATCACGAAATATGAATAGAAATGTAAACATATACTCGCATATCTCGTTACCAAGTTCCGCTTTTAAGCGCAGACTTAATGAGCCAGCACTGCACCGAGCGCAACCTCAGCAAAGTAACAATTTCTAATTTATTTTATATTGAGTTTTTATTTAATTTATTCAGTGTGAGAGAAGTGGGCAGGTTTCTGATGCTTGTTACGATACGATAATCTGGCTTACAGGATGTTTGTGGCGATTTAATTGGCACTCGAAATACTTGGACGTTTTTGCGCCAGGCTTTTATTGCAGTCTAACGAGAAATCAACATACATAGTTAAGTGCGGTACACTGGTGTGCATGACTCACCTACGGATATGTTCAATAAAACTCTAGCTTTCAATGAATAGATAATTAGTTCATTGATATATAGCTACATAGACGATAAGACGTTTTATCTATACGAGTTTACGACTGTGATTAGATATTATGCAGTAGACAACTGAAGTTGGTGCTGTTTTTAGTGACGACAAATCTCAGCACTTACAACGCTAGTTAATTGTTAAGAGTTAAGTTTTGTGGTATGTGAAAGCGGACGCTTTACTAAGTTTGACATTTAGTGGTCGTAATTCGCCAAGAACAATACGCGCTAAGCACTCAAACAATTTTCGAACAAGTATCTTGCTAAAGGAGTCACATATTAATATTAGGTGCTGATGGACTGACGACGTGGATCCAACGCGTGAGAAAAATGTGGGGTTCACATAACAAGCTTTGTTTTTGAGCATTCCATTAAGAATGTTAACTATTTGCGGTTCGTAGTTTTGAGTCTGAGTCAATATTGGGCAGTTTACAAAAAACTGATTTTTGCAACATTTGACCTTGAATAAAAAAAATTCCACACCTGGGGACCATGTGGACTTTTGACAAATTGTTTGTAATAGGGTTCCCAACATGTATGCCAGTTTTCAGCGCTTTGTGTCTTATTTGACTGGGCTATACATATATATAGATACTATGGATCATAAGTTTTATAACTTGATACTAAACTAAGTAATAATGCCACTATCAAAAAACCTAATATTCAGAATTTTACTAAAAGAAATTAAATATCTAAAGAAATTATTATTACGCATGATCTAGGTAGGTATAATAAATTTTTGGCCATAGATTTCCCACACATGTTTTCTCCTTGTTTGAACTCTTCGTAGACAACGAATTATATTTTATCCTTTAATGATAAGTATAGCCACCCTTCTTTTATTGAAATTTGTCGTTTAAATAACTGTAAAAAAATCTATTGAAGTAGCATTGTTGAAAAACAATACTACAAATTTGATTTATAAAATAAATCTCTCAAAAAAGTTTAAAAAACCTTATTTATTGAACTCTGTGTGGACAATAAACTAATGGATTATATCTCTTTCACAGTGGGTACGGCATTACAAAATAAAAACATTAAATTGGACTAAGTAATAAATAAAAGGCTTAAGGTTAGTAGGTAAATATTTCCGGCAGCAAACAATCAGTAGCAGCGTTATCTATCTCTTTAAACTCGGATAAAGGCTGCACAATAGCAACACAATGATGAAACAAATCAATGTCATCTTAGGCAACGAACTGGAGATTAAACGACAAAGCGGTGACCCCTCGTATTAAGACGCGAAATCAAAAATGATAGCGCGCGACCCCTGCACATATTTCAAGAATGATCCTCCTTGTCCATTTGGCTATCGTCGGACAATGGATCGGACAACACACATTTAACGCCACAAATACCGTGGCTTCATAAATCATGAGCGTGGCGGAAGTGCGAAGGACGGCAGAGTCGCCGCGCGGGCGCTCGCAGCCGTCCGCGCAGCCGGCCGCTGGCTGCAATAACCGGCATTTTCAGCGCTATAGATAAATTAAATACCGACACATCCCGGCCCAGCAAGCGCAGCCGAGGCGCGCCCGGAATGTCCGAATAAAATTTGATAAACGCACCGGAAGCTAAACCTATTACGTGACACTGCCCCCGTTCCGTCTTTCCACTCCTCGGTTATTGTTTTTCTCCGATGGCATTTGGGGAATTTTGAGCTTTTATTCCACCCGGCATATGGGAAACGCGACCCTTTGAATCGATTAGATCTCAATCGATAAACTGTAATAGGTCAGTTTTGGAATTAATCAAGCATCAAAAGCCTGGCTATAATTGAGCGCCAAAGGCTGCGGGAGTGTCGTATATCTTACTAATTAATGGATTCGCTAGAAATGTTTTTGTCACAAAAGACACCGCTTTATAAAAAACGGATCGGTTCGTTTTATGTTTGGGTCACAGGGGCAACCCGTTTTCGGCTAGGTAGGTATTGTTTTTGTGGTGTAAGCCGCAATCACAAACAATACTTAGACAGATGTTTAATAGAATACGTTGGTAATTTTATTGTAATGGTGTCGCGGAATCGGTGCGTGCTGGCTTGGTATAAAGAAATATTAATATTGCCGCGATCATAAACAAGCAGTTGACGATGATAATTCGAACGCATAAAACAGGGCGTTATCTATGATCAGAAGGCAGCCCCAGAGAGTTTAGTGTGAAATGTGTTCTCAAAGACACCGTTTAGTAGCGTAATGCGCGTGCCTGTCGTACAAATTATGCATTTTCGAGACAAGTCGATTTTATTGCCGCGGAAGTGACGTCAATAAAGCACAATGTACAGCAGTTTAATGTTCTCGTATAATTTCTGATCAGATCCGATCACGATACACGTTATGACACGGAAGGTAGAGCACGTGACTTCTATAAAGAATCGGTTACAATTTGTTAATTTGTAGCGTATGATTCATATCTTAACGTAAATGATATTCCTTTACACAACATAAACCAGAACCTTTCTGTGCCCGAAATCAAATCGTTTCGTGTTTGAGATCTATAGCTTCAGTTATCGGTACTTATTGGGCATGACACCGAAAGTTCAGCCTCCCTATGAGATTTAGCAAAAGTCCAAAAAATGATATACTCCCGCAGCTTATATTGAACGGGAAATAAATCGTATACTTCCTTTAAGTGCCAATAAAAGTTGGAGTAAATCATAAAAGTATCACTCGACGAGAAACGTCTATAACAAGTGTGTTATTGCGGAATAATTCAGTAGCGGAGGAGGGTGTTTTGAGAGATGGCTCCCTCTAGAGCCAGCGGGCCGAACACCGACCTGATATTCCCGATGCTCTATCAAAGCCTTCAATTATTTATCGGACCCATGTCTACTTTTCATTTCACTCCTTTCCTTACCTTTCAGTGGGCGAATAAACATGTCACACCGCTGGGAATAAGCTTTACAGCAGTATTGTGAATAAATACCTCTATAGGCTGAGCTGGCGCTGACACTGATGTAGGGGTTAGTTCGATCATCAATATCACTTACGTGTCTTATATTAATGAATGGGAAATATTTGGAGTTCGAAGAACTTGCAATGTTTGGGACGAGTTGGTTTTGAAAACCTTGTTGTTAGTTATTATTCGTGGTAAAGGTATGTCACGAAAAGTTAAGGCAACTGGTACGAGTATAAGTTCTGGATTTTTATGGAAAATTGGTATAATAGAATAAATAAATTCTAAAATAAAAACCTCGCTGAATACCACATGTACACATAATATTTTAATTTATAGAAAATGTGCTTTTTTTTAATACCACATTCATCAATAAAATTTCACAGTGTTAAAAAATAACGCCATTAAATTCTTCTATTTGTGTAACAGTTATTGACGAAAGATAAAATATTTTTACTATCAATACCACAAATAAATCAAAAAGGTAATTTATTATTTACTATGCGCTATAAAATAGTGTCATTAGATATAGAGGACATAGAGGAAACATAAAAAATATATGATCTTTTCACGTGTACGCGTGATCCTTTCGAACGATAAAGATTCTCTAGTCTATTCTAGGGCACCAAATGGTCGTTTCTAATATCACCAAATGTTTAACTTCATATTTATTTTACAATGAAATTGACTTAGAAGGAACATAATTTCGATTGAACTGAAGCCTTTGCGCAAAAGTGCGAAGAAGTGAAACTCTTCTTGGTTATCACAATTAGGAATAATTGTATGTAGTATTCTTTAGTTTGAAACGAATTTTGTTATAAATAACATATTTTGAACTATGTTCACGTGCTGGTCTGATTTTTAATTAACAATCTTTAAAATATTTTCCAAAATTCTCGAATAGACACCAGTATTTGAACCACACCAAGAAAATCATCATTATTTTAGCCATCGGACGTCCACTGCTGGACATAGGTCTCCCTTACTGACCTCCAGGTATTACGGTCGGATACAGTCTGCATCCACCGTGAACCAGCAGCCTTGACAAGATCATCTGTCCATATTGTTTGTGGACGTCCGACGCTGCATTTTCCGAACCGTAGTCTCCACTCGAGAACTTTTCGGCCCCATCGGCCATCCGTTCTCCTCGCTATATGATCAGCCCATTGCCACTTCAAAGACAGCTATCATTCAACTCACCAATACTCGTATCAGTCAACTTCAAAATGATATCAAACACAGAACAACAAAACCTTATTACAAAGCACCGTCACGTCTCCGTAGCGAGTAGGTAGGCATTTATTCGTAGGTACATAAACTACATTAAGCCGAGGATAGATAAAGTCCATAGAATCTCGAGGTGGCAAGTTGTGGCCTTACAGAGTTGCGGCCAGTTATGCGCGGCAAAAAGCGATGATAATGACAAAGGCCATCACGGCGAAGGGCGCTGGATGAAGCTCCACCGACGTACGCGCGTAGAATAACGATGTGTTCGCACTAGACTTGCTAACTTTTAGAATGGACAGTGGAAAATCTCTGCAGTTATGGTTATTGATTTAGTTATATAAAAAGTATATCAGAAATCTAGCACCCGTAACACAAGCTTAGAGCTTATCACGGGTCTAGATGTCTCTGCGTGAATTGTCCAGCAATATTTATTTATTTATTAGTTTTAAAAACTCGTACGTAAACTAAAGTTGCTTTGCCCACGTTCTTCTTCTATGTTTATCGACCGATGCGAATTATTTTTAGTGGTCAAATATTTATCCCTCCTCTAAAAGGTTTTAGTTGTTTTTTGTTTACGGCTAGTAGAAACTCAAAATTGACTCAACATTATCCCCACACTACAAACTCTTTGAACCAGCCATACAAACTTTTTAACCTAACATTAGTAGGATTACAATAGTCTTTCTATTACAAGTTCCAACACATTAAAAACTGAATATACCCGGGTTCGATTCTACATGTTAGAAGCACGCGTACGTTTTCCTAATATAAAATCGTAGTGTTACTTCTCAGTGGCATGGTGAAAAGGGGAGGCCTAAGGCAATAGTAGAAACACGTCGCCAACATCGTTTGAGGGTCACGTAATGTAACGATACCGAATTACCCGCTTGTGCAAAGTGATCCTTATTGTACCCAGGGAATATTCTTCGCTGAAATAGAAAAGTAAAGATATAAGTAGATAACCTTTTGTTTGTGACTGTGAGGTTGAGTTTGCTTTGTGAAAAATTCAAAGTATTTTAGAATGAATTACTCTCGTATTTACACAGGAGTTAAAACACTCTCGATGTTTCGACCACAAAAAGAGCATTTTTTTTCAGGAGGAGTAAGCGACCCGCCGTGCTCCGTCATGTATAACTCACGAAAATTTTGAAAGAGAAATATTTTAGAATTGTCATGAGATGGACTAAGATAAAAGACTATACCTATAGCATGACAACAGCAATGGTGACCTCGAACAATATAGCATGTAATATTGATGGACAATTGACACAGCAACATCTAGCCCCGTGGTAAGCTCGAAACTTGTGTTACGGGTGCTACATGTTTGATACACCTAATATAATATGCATACATAGATAAATATTTTTATTATACAAAAAAATATCTGCAGATCGTACAAATTGTTGTTCCGAGGCGGGAATCAAATCCAACAACCTCCTGCGTCGCAGGCAACCCTTCCTCTCTCAGAGGTCGTCAGTAGTAGATAGTGTTTTAGGGAAATGTAGTTGTTCATTTCTCTAAAACAAATCCCCGCGCGTTTTCACCCAAATCTTCTATAAGTCGCTCTCAGCTTTTTTAAATCTTATTCAAACTTTATAATATAAGTGGTTCTCCCCTCAGAAGGGGTCTCGGGGCTGATATTATTGTGTAGCCATCTGTGACGAGCCCGCGACGCCATAGAAAAGACATATTTTTAGATTTAACTCGTAAATTACTACGATCCAATTGGTTTACGCTCGTGTGAAGATTAGCAGCGGAGTTTTATTCGAAGGTGGTAGTTTATGACAATAACGTGGACAGGGGTCAGTGCAATGAATTATAATGGCTTTCGCTGAAATATTAAATAATAATATTTTGCAATTTATTAGAAGAAGCACTTAAATATTTCAACAATTTTTTTTACTATTTTTATTTTAATTAGTATGTCTATTGCTCAGTGACGTTATGGCCAATTAAAGTAGCTTACTTTAAAAGGTCAGAATTTTTAATAAGAGGCATTCAAATATTTTGTGAAAATCGCTGACTAATAAATTCATTTTAAAATACAAAGATAAATGTCTACTAGTAGTTTTGAATGTGTATTCAACTGAATGCATTATTGGGTACTGCACGAAGCAAACCATTCAATTTAAAATGAAGCTTACTTTTATTAACAGGCAATAAATTAATTTATTTTCCATAGTATAATATTGCAGGCCGCTATAAAAAGTGTCTGTCACCATAATTTTGAACACAGATTGTTCCACTAATGCAGTGACTTTAAAAGAAGGGGTTTGACGACCCCTTTTGCTCGATTTTCATTCGTCACACACACGCTGGCAAATGGAAGTTTGATTTTTAAAATGGAATTTTATTGCTTTTTTAGAGTAGAATGAAAAGCGGTTATAAACAGGTGACGAATAGTGAAACAAAAGCGGCTTCATTCCTCCAACAAGATAAAAGCAAGCTGCATCCAACCGTTATACCTGGAAATCAGGGATGGATGTCTAGAAGTGGACGTCTGACAGCTGAAATGATGATGATGACCAATATGACAATTTATTCGAAAATCTACAACAACACACTGTAAACTTTCAATCGTCGCAAACAGCATTATAGCATAACTCTGGTGGAAAACCACCATAACGACGAGCAAATTGTAACATTCTTTTAAATCTTGCTTTCTACTCCAGTGGTGCTATTTTAATTCGTTGCTTATGTTTAATATTTCCTCACGAATCAGACAGCAGCGCAAATTAGTAATTATACAGCCACGAGGTAAGGGAACTCTAAACAGCTGTTAATAGCAGGGTGCAATGCAGCCCTTAATAACAAACTACCGGCAAGTAATTGGCAAAATCTATTTGAATAACGTTTTAGGTAATTGGTTGGTATAGGTGAAGAACTGTAATTACAGTTGCTGCGGTAGAATAAATCATCAAAAAATGGATGTGAACGCGTTTTATTACTTACTCTTTGAGGGATTTGGATTCACCACGCTTACCTACTAGGCAAGGTGATATAGAACACAGAAAGATGCTGCTGCCCGTATTTTGTCAAACAAAACTCTATGTATTTGACGACACCCCGGAATGAGATAGTTGGTACTAAGCTTATTCCGGCACACGGTAAGAATGTCTTCTGTCCCTACAAAATAGACGAAGATGACCAAAGCACGTTATTGAAACTGAAATATCTTCACAAACCGACTATTTTGGACAAACTAGAACTTCCCATTTGTACAGGATTTTGGTTAGACAGGGGGGAAGATGGGCAGCTTTCGTACACGGGGCATATTTAAACGGTGGTTAGAAAACACGAATGAAAATGTGAGCTAGACATTCTGTTTGCATGTTCTGTTCTGTGCGTGAATATTCATTACTGACTTAATTCTTGCTAGTGCAGTGCCAGGAATGTTACAGGCAGAATGGTGTTTTGACCTTCGATAAGCAATTTTGCTGGTAACAAGATATATCAGTTAAAGGCGCTGTTCTTATTTGTAAATAATTTTTTGAATATGATAGAGATTATAATCCGTAAATATTTGTTTTTTTTTGTTTTGTTGTGTGCAATGTCTTGGATTTTTTTGCATTCGTATTGCTAACGCTGTATGTAGTACCCATGATACAATAAGTTCACTTTAAATATTGAACTTTTATTCACGTCTAAAACTTCAAATCCATACAAATTTTCCGAATCTCCTCTAGTTCTGTGGCCAAATCGGTATCTTTCAAAACTAATAAACCGAATTAGATTGTGGTATACTTCGGAATAAACGGGGACAACTTCAGGCGGATTTAGAATTGCTAGAACCAAACTAGAGCATATGCACCATATACCGTATGTAAAAAAATGCATGGATTTTATTAACTTATCAAGTAAACATGGATACTTAGAGGGTCGTTGATACCGATGCGATAAATAGTAGAGGGCCTAGATCACTAGTTTAAAAATATAATGAAATCAACAAGCGCATATTATTGATAGTTAGACAAATAAAAAGTCAAATTTTAACTAAAACAGCTAGAGATGAGTAGTGGCTTTTCTTGTAGATATCTACAAGAAAAGCCTTAATATTCGCATTTGTATAAAATACTCGTATTGAAACGGCTAAACAACAAATACTTTTTTATAGTTTTCAATTACGAAAAGTTAGATTGATACCCCGATAGCTTTATTTTGTCTTTATAGTTAAAAAGTTATGAGAAAACGAGTCATTTCAGTCAGTTCTACAGTCAAAAACATACTTGTAAAGTTCAGAAGCACCGGAGGGGAGAATTAACACAATTAATTATTATTATAGAAAAAACTAAAGTACAAGTAGGTAATTTATTGCACTGTGTACAATAATAATTAACTATATAGGTACACAATAATTAACATTTTTTTTCGTATCATTTAATGGACTGTTAGCTGGGTAGGCTTTTTATTGTTTGCACCACTCACCTCGGTATTTATAACATAAACTGTCTTTGAAAAAAGTTGGAACAATTGAATAAATACACAAACGTATCTTTTGTTTCATATACCTATCAAAAATGTTTTTTAACTAGATAAATGACAATCCTTTTGCAAAATCAACGTTAAATATCTAACAAAAGAGTAGGGTGCGGAGCACACGTTATAATTACCTATTAACGAATTTTATAAAATCGTAGACAAAAGACTTGCAAACGACTAAAAAATTTAAATCTTCGTAATCTATTAATTACTTGGTGCTTTACAAAAATGTTCCAAAACCTTCAATATGAAGTTTACATTACCAAAACCACAAAGATTCTAAAGTTTTTAGATGTTGTTAATTTTTAGCTCACTAAGATCATAAACTAGTTTCAAATAATACTGAGATTAGCGCGTTGAAACAAATAATAAATCAATCAAACAAACTCTTCATCATAATAGTTTAGAGTAGGTATATTATATTAGTTTAATGACAAACATTGCCAACTCTTTTACTGTAACGAAATATAATAAAACGTAAAATGTCACCGTGAAAATGAAACAGAAAAGAGTAAGAGCAAACCATACCGAACCTTATAATTTGTGCGACTTTCCACCTCTCCACTTCATCCCGTTCGATATTACCGCCTACTTTACTTCTTTCATTTTCTTCGCAGTTTAAACAAGAAAGCGGGCGGGTGTAATAAGTGGGGGTTCATATTGCAGTGTTGCCGAACAATCGGAAAGTTTCACAGACACGCGGTGGGTACAAACCCCAAGTTAATAGAGACAACGCCAGCTAACGCGGAGCAGTAAGACAACTCCGTTTTAGGAAAATGAGTCTATGAAATCTTTGATTGGTGGATTCACATGCCGTTGGAAATGAAAAGTTTTCTTTACACTTTAACTAATAAGAATAAGATGAAATTAAGGCTGGATTACAGACTTATAATAGAGTAGTTGGCCCTCCCGCGGTTTGGCTTGCTTTCTATTCCATAATTTCTCACCTTTTAAACCTTTCTTTGACTACTACAAATACTTTAAGACAAAAATAAGCTCAATCGGCCGAGCCGTTTTCGAGTTTTAGCGAGACTAACGAACAGAAATTCATTTGTTTATAATTTTATAAACATACTCGTAGTTAAATAACGACTCAGGTTCGATAAGCGATTATTATATCCAACGCTGCTTTTGTGGATACGAGATTTCACGTTTCCAACGCTACGTTTGCCGATACGAGGTCTCAACTCGAGATATTTTCGGCCCCATCAGCCGTCCGTTCTCCTCGCTATATGGCCAGCCCATTGCTACTTCACTGGGCTTTGTCGGTGACCCGTGTTCTCTTACCTAATAAATCTTAATATTATTGTCACATCATCATCATCATATCAACCATTGAACGTCCACGGCTGGACATAGGCCTCCCTATATGACTTCAAGTCATTACGGTCGCTCGCAGCTTGCAATATTATTGTACCCAACAGTAACTCAGTGGTTGTTCTCGTGTTGTTTCCCTGCGTACTGTAAGATGAAACTACCTTCGTTCACTTCAAACTTTCACACAACGTGATTGCGAATCTGAAAAGTTCTCGTCTGGCAAAGTGCGAGCCCTGTATATGGCACTGAACAATTTGAAATGAAAATGAATTTAAAGAGAGAAATCTGTTAAAACTTCAGAATAGTGAATCTGTTGTAATATTACTTATTGTCAATGCGCTAACAAACTACCTATATTTAAGAAAGAAATTGGGGACATGTTTCACAAAACACAACATAGGTTACCTATTGAATTTTGTACATGTAATTAATTAAGTCATATTGTATTATTTAAAAAAATAAAAGTGTAATAAAATATGATTGAGTAAATAAAGTATTTATTTTACTTATATCTATTATAATCTTAATTATAATTAATATTAATAAATAACAATAGCTTTCGGGAAATTGCGCAACGTCTTTTCGTCCAAAATACCTCAGTGCCTCAAGACGAAAGTGTACAATCAGTGTGTGTTGCCAGTGATGACATATGGATCCGAAACGTGGTGCTTCACTATCTGCCTCATGAACAGGCTCAAAGTCGCTCAAAGAGCTATGGAGAGGGCTATGCTCGGGGTTTCTCTACGTCTACGTGATCGAATCAGAAACGAGGAGATATAATATTTATAATGGAATATTAATAATGGAATATTTTTTTGAGAATTTTATATAATGTAAAGTAAAACTAGTGTTTAAAAAAAACAAATATTAACATTAACCAACATATCATCATTATTATTTAGATATAATAATAACCATCTTTACTGATTAAAACTTATTTCTAGTATTAGGTACAGTGTTACCCTGACTCCCAAACTAGTTTCAACTGTATGTCAGTGTAGGTATTTTAATATGGACAATTTGCATTCACGCAAACGCCGAGAGCTTTTAATAAAACTAGAGAACAAACAGCTCTGGTATGGTTTGAACTCTTGCAAATTGCTCTAAGCTGCAAGCTGCAGGGCGGCGGCGGCGTTTAACAAGAACTGTGCGAAGTTCCGCAGCGCTTGTTAAGGCTCCTACTTACAGCTATTCATTACTAGGTTTCTACTTTCATCAGCTTAAACATTCATTAAGTTATATTGGATGGGTTGTGGCTTATCTTGTATAATGTAAGATTTCGAATTTTTTTTTCCGTTACCGGTAACACCGATAAATTATTAGAAAATGGTAGGTATGGGAAAAATTACAAGATCTCAACGTAATTTAAGTCCCGTGATAAGTTCTAAGCTTGTGTTACAGGTGCTAGATTTTTTATGTACTTAATATAATATACATGAATAGATAGATATATTTTAAATTAAACATAAAGAACACAATGACATTTGGAACACAAACATATTTGCAGATCATACAAATCATACCAATACTAACCAACGTAACGTCGTGATAGAAAACTTAAAAAAGTAGCTTCCAACCGAAACAAGTAGAAATACGAGTCTGAGAAAGGTCTGTTTGACTGAATTGTTTAAACATGCTCTTTAATTCAACTATTAAGGTCAAACAAATAGATAATGCAAGCAATTTATAGTGAGAATAAAACATTTACGTATCGTAGAAATCTAATTTGATCTTGACTGCATTAATTATATTAACGGGCCATTGAGCTTCCACAGCAAATAAAATGCCATCGTTTACAAGTCTGTTGCTCAATGAAGCATGTCTATTGTACAATTTACGAATCTATTTGAATTTTCTTTTCCACAAACTTTTACTGGGTTTTGTAACTGAAATAGTATTTCTAAGGAAACATCTATTATTACTTCCAATTTACAATATTATTCTGATGCTGAGTTGTTCTTCCTCATATTATAAATGCTAAAAATTGTTAGTAGGTAGGTATCGATGGATAAATGTTTGTTACTAATTCACGTAATTAATTAAACTTAACAAGTTAAATTAGTTCATGAGTTGAATACTGGCTACTTTTTATCCTGGATAATCCAAACCTTGCTGATCTCATATCGGTCATCATTACGATAGATATTCGTTTTGACTTGAATAAATTTAACTGGGGGTCAATCTATTCCATTTAGGCTTTATCTACAATATAGCCTAAATGGAATAGATTGACCCCCAGTTACATTTTTTGCTTTTACCTACGTAAAAGCACCGCATCTATTGGAGCACATGTATTGCTAGCGTTTCCTAGTGTCCACTTGTGCACGTTTGATATTGTCCAATTAGTGAATTCTAGGCCTTAACTAGTGCGCTCGGTTCCGCGAGCTTGCGAACTAAACTATGTGGTGGGGTGAAGCGATGCAAACATCTCCTGCCCCCACACCGCCCAGGTATGCTGACGGAGGAACACCAATCTCGACCATACAATACTTCGTAGTCTCCACAACAATTTCAGTTCTTTTTCGCGGTTGGATGTCTGCTGTTGAGGTATTATTTGCGGATTACGTTGGCATTAGGTTTCGTTACGCAAAATTCAGTGATATTAATACATATAATATAATAATTGTAACATAAATATTTTAGTAATAGTGTAAAAATCAAAATTCATGAAATGATCTTAGTCTACAAGTACCAACCTGACCAGCGGTTGATTAGGAGTCCTGGAATTCTGACCCCTTCCGTTTCATACCTTTATCATAAAGACATTTTACAATAAATAGAGGTAATTATAGTTGCTTCAAAAACTCAATTACTCTATAAATTTGAAGAAAAAGATAAGTTCATCTTAAATGTACATGTCCAAGTTAAAAGAACTCAATTCACGTAAGTACCTATCCAATAAAAAAAACATGAAACAATCTTAAACTAAATTTATTCTTCGCTCCGAGAGGTAGTAATGATAAGTCTACATCAAAATGGTCGTCACATTATAAACAATGCTACTTATATGTATCTGTCCGCAGAGGTTCGTTAGTGAATGGATGGGCCACAGTTTTGTTGTAAAGGTTATGTTCGGATGAAGCCTCATCCGGTCCGCTGGTGCCGTGGGTGTGTCGGCTACACACGATTTCAATCCTTTCGATATTATTATCTTGAGAGGTTTTGTCGGAGATACTCTAAATTGGGACATTGAATAAAACTATGGAGTAGGTATGTTTAAGTAATACAAGATTTTTGTTTGAGATTCTCCACCAATCTATCATTGACAATAAATTGGGTCTTTTGCGAACATGATGATGATACAGGGTGGCGCAATAGAACGTGCATATTGCATCTTATTTTTTTTCGGGGTTGAAAGCGTGCTGGCAGTGGGAGCCTATACCGTTGGGTAGACGGGCTCATGGGATTTTAGCCACTATGAGTAACTTCGACAGGAAGCGTCGCGCATTTTGCGTGCGCGCATTTTACGAGAACTCTCGTTCATACATTGTTACTAGGCGACTATATTGTTCTGAATGTGAACTACGGCGAAATAGTGAAGCTCCGAGTGCTAATTTAATTAAAAATGGGTAAAGCGTTTTAAAGAGACTGGTTCAACGTTTAAAGCACAAGCAAAAGGTCGTCCAAGAACGTCTAGGACCGAAGACAATATTGAGAGAGTTATGCAGTCGGTACGAGGAGATCCACAAATGTCTACTCGCAAGAGTTCGTCAGTCTTTTTCACTTATCACGACGAAGTTTGCAACGAATTTTGAACTTGGATCTTAAGCTCCATCCATCCAAGCTGCAAATAACACAGGAATTAAAAGAGTCTGACTTCAGAACAAGGCTTGGACTTGCTGATGAAATGTTTAATCGATTTTCCAATTTTGACAAAATCCTTTTCTCGGATGAGGCCCATTTCCATATCAATGGGTTCGTAAACCGTCAAAATTGTCGTTAATGGAACAGTGAGAATCCCAAACTCAAACACCAGAAACCACTGCATAGTCCTAAAGTAACGGCATGGTCAGCAATCTCTGGCAGAGAAATAATAGGCTCATTTTTCTTTGAAAATGCGTGGTTTTCAATAATTTCCGTTTGCGGTTAGAGGAGTGCCGTCGTAAAGAGGGCCATAATTTAGATGAAGTTATTTTAAAATAAAAAACTTCAGTTATTATTTTACAATTCCCTAGTTTTATTTTTAATAGACCGCTTGTATTTATTTTTTAAACAATTTTTTAAATATGCACGTTCTATTGCGCCACCCTGTACCTGAAATCCAAAAATACGCGGTCATAACTGCGGGTGAAAAGCTTCTCTTAAAAATTCCTCGACCTTCGAATTAAGTAAATAACGAAATAATATTGCATTTATAATAACAAAGTGCTTCCTAAACAACTAATAATTTTGCATAAATAATAACTGATTAAATTACTTAAATAAAATTTCTTGATTGTAACGCGCTGAACGCTAGTATAGTCAACATAGGTCCTTGAATGTCTGACATGTCGCTCCTATCTGTTTCGATGCATTTGTCGTTTAAACACCGACCTGTAATAAATCAGGCACCACGCGTTCAATAGAAAAACATCACATCTTAAGCTTATGACTCCGGCTTTATTCAACTTTAACCTCATCAACATAAGACTGAATATTCTTTAAACTGATAGATCGACGTACGCCTACAGCCACCACGTTAATTTAAGACTATCTCGAGTCCACTACAGACACTCTTCATTCAATACCTTAAATGAGATTCTTATCGCACGCCCTTAAATAGATTAGTAGATTAATGATGTCTGTAATAATTAATAATGGATCGTGAATTTTACAACAACAATAAAAGCGGTTCGGTCGTCGTAAACAGTACCTTGCAGTTTGTTGTTTTGAATCCTTTAGGTTTAGTGTGCCTTTACGATCCGTCAATGCGTCCCATATATTTACCTCGTCTTAATTACTGGCCGTTATCGGATCAACTTTTATTGTACTTCATTTTAGTATGATCAAATTCCGGTTTACTAGTGGCTTCACGGTACAATCCGCACTGACACTATCATAATTAAATAAGGAAATTATTGTAATTTTTGTGCGTCATTTGATTTGGTAAGATGTGAGTGATAATTAACTATGTTAGGTATTGGTAATTTTTAGTAATCTCATATTGAATATATCGAATGATGTTTAAGACAATAATATCCATAAAAATGATCCCTCATTTTCTGTTAACAAGTTCATGTTTGCACCACTTATCTCATATCTGCTTAATTGAAATCCGTACAAGAATCAATGACATTGATCTAATCTCATCAAATAAGGCAGTAAAAAATAACGAAGTGACTCAAGCACAACTCGCTCGAGTACAAGCTTTAAAAAGTTAAGCCCTTTTTTGAAAAAGAAAAAAATGAGAAGTCCCTAATTGATGCGTCGTCTTTGTTTAGTTTAATTCTAACATGCTTTTCCCATTAAAGTGGTCAGGAATCGGCCGGTGAGATAACGCGGGTCTTTTACTCCTTATAATATTACAGGGCTGACCCTCGGGTTTAACCCCAGTTTAAATCTCTGGTAGTGTTCGTTACTCGGTGTCACACCGGAGGACAAATAAGTGAGTGATGCTGTGTTCGCAGAGTCGCGTTTTTACATTGTCACGGCGTCCCAGGGGTGTCAGAGAGTATCGAGAATCGATACGTTTGCGCTAAGTGCTTAAGTGCTTGAGGGGATAGCGTTTCACTGATCAGCCCTCCAAATTTTCTGCATTTTACACATTGCATATTTAAATGACTCTGTTCAGATAGATTGAGTGTTTTATAATAAACGAGTAAAAAATAGTCATACATTTTTGTTCATTGCTCAATCATAGAGTAAGCTTGTGCAAGGGGTTGCGTTCGTGTAGTGACACAAGTAGTTTTTTCAAAAACAATGATTTACATACTTTGACTAGATTTTTTTTGCCACAATGTTTATCGGTATCGTTGATCTTCGACGGTTTTAAAAATTATAAAAAGGCATTGAATTTTAAACCGCAGGTTAATGGAAACGGTATAACCGGGCTTGGGCCTAGAAGACAACTCGGCACCTTTGTGAGTTTTATGGATTATCTTGGTTTACGTGTATTAACATGCGGAGCTGTGTCCGGTCGCGCTGCCCCGACGCCCACTCGCCTTTTATCAGCGCCCACGGTCAATGCTCGATAATTTTATTACAGAAGTTTTGTCGAATTACTTAGACCTTCAAATTAAATTAAACGATACTTGTCGTCGTTGATGTGGGCATTCATTTGGGGCATTCAATTTTAATGATAACTCGTGCATCGCCGCGTGACTCCTTAAAAGTTAAAAGCTGCAGCGATGACTGGTTAAGTTCTTCTGTGCTGACGAAAAGCTATTTAAATTGTAGTCTATTGTAGGATATAAAGGCGTTGGATTGAAGGTTGAAAAGTAGAGAATAGGTTCAGATTGTGGAAGAGGTAATCGGTAAGGCGTGGGCGGGTGAAGCGGCCGGGCCGCGGGCCAACAACGACAAAACTCCCTCCCTCAAGAATGACACTGTAAACAAAAGTATCATATAAGTTTATTAATTACACGGCCCCTCCGGCACGAGCCTCCATGAATATTAATTACTGGATACCGAAAAGCTTTAGAACGCACAAGGAGGGAAAGTTTTACAAAGAGCCTTTATTATTTAAGAAGTGGCGTCGATGCGGTGAAACGAATTATGCTCAACAGTTACGCCGTTGGAACTTGTGCGTTCTCCGCTTGTTACAGAGTCGCGTTTGTGTTGCTGGAGGATCAATTTATCATAACTGGATAAGAAAGTGACGGAAGAAAGTCAATAGAGTAGCTGCTGGAGGGTAGGCTCGACAGCGCGCCCCACCCCGCCCCCCGCGCCCCGCGCCGAACAAATAACACCCGCCCGCCGTACACAAATGCTGTCCATTCAATTTATGCAAACCGAGATTTAACTGTTATTACAATTTTATTATAACCAAAATAAAATTCTAGCGGGAGAAAATGGCTCGCAATTAAGGTTAATTTAAATATCTGAAGAGTTATGTATAAGTGCGATAAGTGGAAGCTTTCGCCTATTTAAAAATTTAAAGCGTATTATTAGTTATAATCGCATATAACTAATATAAAAATCAATGACACTTTTCGTTGTAATTTTATAACTTTAAAAATTGCTTTACATTAACATGTAGATGAGACTTGTCCGAATAGGTAGGTACTAAATAAAGACTTATTCAAAAGAAATAACCTAAATTAAAATTTCAACCTAAACTGAGCCAAAAATGACTCCTACGATAAAATATATTTCTTGAAAAAATTAGTAGCAGGAAGACTTTCATCGCTAACATGTAAACTTTAACATTACTTTATACAAGATAACAAAACAAGTACAATCAACCTCATTTTATATCTAACGCCTAAGGGCTACCCTTTCTTAAGAATACCTACTCCACGGTTTCGTGTTTGAGGGCCGGAACTAACGCAACCTTTGTCGTAAAGAAATTTCTCAAATCCCTTGTTATTTGAAATGTTTTAAATATAAGGGACTTTTTTGAATTTTATTTTGATGTATTTGGCCCTAAACATTTTTTTTCGTTTTTCTTACACGTAGGTGTTTATTTACAAAAGTCTGTGAATCTGCCAGAACCTCTTTGTTTTATAATATTGTTATAAATTGTTAAAACTTTTGTACAAACGTGATACGTGTGAAAGGATAGAATTGTTCGTATCAATTTTTTTACGATAGATTGTTGACCTTGAAACAAGAATTAATATGTTTTGATATAGGTATCATTGTTATGTTTTAATAATTAAATCTATATTAATTTTAAAGCAATTATTTTTTTAAATCTCCAACGACACCAATCAAATCCCTACTCCTATATTATAGTATCTTTCAATAACCAACTTAAAAAAAACAACAACGTTAAAAGTCATCTCACCTATTTACAGTTCCCATAGTGGGACACATGTCCTACAAACTTTTCGAAGTTCTCATAACATGCCGGTTTCCTCACGATGTTTGCCTTCACCACGTGACTACGTGTTTCAAGGGCACATCCATTTTTCTAGAAGAAAAATCCAGAGATATGCTGATGGTTGATGGTTTAATTAAACGTTACATGTATAGATAATTAAATAAGAACCATGCAATCATGTAATCCACGGTTAAGTCAAGTCGGGTCAAGGTTGCCTAGTTATTATTTAAAGTAATTATTTAATTAACACGGTGTCGTAGAGTCTTACCCTCTTAAGTTTAGGGCTACATGGAATTAAGTTAAGGGGCTAATGTTTACACGCGCATACGTTGATGCTATTGTAATTGTAGACAGGAGACCGCGGTGCACTTTCTTACGGGATATGTATTTGTTTAAATTCAAGTTTACAAACAAACAAGTACAGATTCATCCAATAACATAAGCCTTAACTTTAACAAAAATATACATAAAAAATGTCACTTCATCAATGATAACAGATTCAATACATATCTAATAATAGTTATTAACGGTCATTAAAATAATCAGATATAAGTTAGAGTCTAACATATACATATCGTAAAATCTTGTAGTAAATAACCTATGTAGTTAAACTGATACAACATCGATTTTAATTATAGAATCTGTGTAACTATTGATATTGATAAATTAAGAGCTACACGGGTCGAATATTACTTTAATGTGTTATTTTGAATAAATATATCGATTATTGTAAAGGATGTACGAAACCTTTGAAATTAAGTAGAATTGATCAAAACCGTCAGCATAATAATTAATTAAGTAATTATCGTGTAAGCTATTATTGTATATTTTCGTTAGAAAAAATGTAAATTAAATATTAATTTATAAGGCTTAGAGCAATTCGGGTTAGAATTTGTGGGCAGTAGAGATGATAATGGTGCCGGCGCTATCTCCCGGACTACAAGCGCCGGCGCGCGGTCGGCGCGGCCCCCCGCTGCGGTATTTATGACGCTAGACCCAACTTTTGGCGCGCACTCCCGAACTATGACTGCTAACAATGTTACTCTTACCCCTCGCTTTTAACGTCATTAGTTCTACGAGATTTCGTATACGCGTAATGTGTATTTGTTTTCATAACTCACTGCTCCATAGTATTTCAGCTCCCTTTATTCCCGACGCTTAATCGCTGTGGGAAACTAATGTTTTGACTTACCCGATTTTTTAATTTATTATCCTAATACACTTTTATTACATACCATTATGCCGAGGTACGATCCATAGACTACTATCTCGGCTCCCTCGTTACTCTCAACATAAAAAATATTATCAGAATTAGACAAATATTCATATCACAATTTATCCGCTCATAAACAGAAATGTTATCTCGACTTTATTAAGGACAGTTAAAGAAATTCATCAGGTTTTATATCAGTGTTTAATTCAGATGGCGTGCGTCAAAGAGCACTAAAGCTGTGCCTTTAAATTCATAACTTTTAATTAACTGGAATGCTAACACAATTACAGGGTTTATAGTCGTATCAAATTTTCCAAAACGGACCGTTCGACGTCGTAAAATGTGAGAATGATTACAAATTTTAAAACAAAGCATTGTAACGTGAAATTTAGTGTTGCTCGCAGCTGGCGTCGTGCTTAAGGGAAGCTTTAGGGCTCGTTGAGAGCTGGGATTGCTCGTTGCATTGGCTGAGTTTGCTCGAGTCGGTGTTAATTTGTCCCGACAAAGGAACAGATGTTACTTGCGCGCCTAGTTCGCGCCCCCGCCCCCGCCCGCCCCCGCCGGTACAACTAAATGTAACCAGACCTCCTTATAAGGATTTCTGTAAGTTTAATTAGTTCCAGTAGCGATATTTAAAACACGCGCCGATGAGAGCAATTTGTAATTAATGCTTTAACCTAGGTTAGTAAGAATTTAATGTAGCATGGTGGTTTGGCGTAGGTACTCTAATCAAATGTGTTAGTGTTTTTAAAATGTAAAAAGGTTTTCAACTTGTAAACCGACCGTGATACGAAAATTATTACAACTAATTTATATTTAGACCATATTATTAAAAGCAACTTTTTTTTTAATATTGATGGGAACTAAATAACCATATATAACAACCATAAAATAACCATATAAAACACTACACAAGCGACGTAGAATCCTTTTTGAAAATATAAAAGCCTATTGGATACTTTCCATGGAAATCCAAATTTCATAAAGTGTAACAAAACACAAATTTCTTACAATCCCATTTCCTTCCGTCCCCGTTCCTTTACGACGAAATTTCAATTCACGAAGGCCCAACATTAATCCGCGCGTCTATGGTTTGTTAAATCAAAGTAAGTCCTCTCTTTGTAATTTAAGCATTTCTATTTACATTCGAACTAGATTTATCTCGCCTTCTTCGGCCAAAAATTTTAATAACAAAATAACTTGGCAACTTCGTCTCGTCAAATATAATAGCAAAGTTGGAAGTAATAAGACAAAATTTTATGCATAACAAGGGGAGCCCTTGAGAGCACTGTATAACAAAAACAGTATCACAATTGCAATAATGGCATTATTTACAGTGATTGCAAAAGAAAAAACTTTAATGTTTTACCGAAATATAATTGTGTCCGAAATATTATTTTAATTTCAATTTCAATTTATTTATTAACCATAAAGTTATATTACATAACAGGCATGTTTGAATTAACCTTAACTTACAAATAGGTAATTTTAGTATTGCAACAATATAATTTACAAGGAGACTAATAAAGGTCAAACCACAATACGGTTATACTTAAAGTGTAACCTAAATAAAACAATAAAATAGATATAATTATTGTTTATCTAAGTCTCAGTGCTAAAATGCATAGTTACGCAGTCGCCATGGCCAAAATCAACATTATCATCATCAAGTGTGATAGGAAATATCTGAATAGACGCACTGTATAAAGTTACAGGGGAGGGTTAGCTCTTGTCTGCTGCCTAGCTAGACAGAAATGAAACGTCACTCCTTTATGAAGACGAACAACTTCGCCCTAACAAGTATAAATCTCCTTTACATTCTGCGTAGGTTTTTCAACAAAAGGATAATGTTAATTTATTGTTTTAGAGCCTACGGTATTTTACTTGAGATTCTAAAAAATACAAGACATGGTAGTTTGAAGAGATAGTGTTATATTGTTCGCAAAGGAAAATCAGATACCTACTTTTAATAGTTGTTTATAATTTACGTAACTTTTTTCAGAAGAAGTATGTATATACTGTAAAAAAAAATTATATTGTAAATTATAAAACTGTAATTTAAAGTCTTCATAATATTATACCGTAACAATAATCTTAATATAAAACAAGCAATTATTCCAACGGCTTTCCACAGAAGAAATCGCTAACATAAACAATTATTTATATTCTGCTCAACTTGAAATCATATTTGATATAAAGAACAAACGTAGGTACTTTCCTCCAACGTAAACTATCAAAGCCACCCCAATCTCACATCATATTTCCACCGATAGAGCCATATCTCGCCGGCTCCGAGACATAAACAAACGACGCCAAGAACCATCTGTATCTCCTGACATCCTCTCGATACATCTGCATCAATTTACATACAACAACAAAATATATTAAAATTCTGTCATCGCGATTCAAGACACAGTTGCGAGCCGTCACTGGCACCGGGCAACCGGTGATTAGCTGCAAAGTGAAGGAACCCTTCGGGGCGAAATGGGGGAAACCCCCCCTTCCCCTTTGGCGACAAGGAAAAAGGGCTACCCAGCAATAATTACTTTATATACCCCCTGTGAATAATTACCCGCGCCAGAGATCAATTACTACGAGACCCCGAATTAAGGCCGCGTTAATGAACCGACAAATTTTATTTTATTGACATCTGATTTAATAGCCTTTGTAAGTTTTGACCGTACTAAAAGGCTTTCTTGATGCCGGCACACTTAATTCTAGTGCATTCGCAAAGGACTCCGACAATTTAGATCTGTTATGTCTTATCGTTTCAGACCTTTACAAATTGCCTATTAATTAAGGAACAGTTAATTAATTACAGTAAAGGTGGAAAAAAGTAGTTGACGAGAAAAACTATAGGTATAAACGTGATGAGACATCTAATAACGAGTAATACCAGATATTTCTTGCTGTCCACACATCATAATAATGGTAAAAATAAACAAACAAATGGTAAAAATAATATGTCGGATATATTTTTACAGTTAAAATTATTGATTGTTTTGCTGAGTTAATTGCACAAGCCCATTAATTAGCAAGTTTTTGTGCGCATTCGATGTTTGTTTACTTATCGAACCAGACAGGAACCTACTTGGAAAGCAGACGGTATGTCATACATTCTCTCACAAGTCATAAAACATTTTTTTCACTTCCTACTAAAAACGATGTAACGACTTAACATATGGTGATCTAAATTATGTTACCTACGTCTAAACGACAGCAAAATAAAAATGTCCAAACATTTGTATACATTAAATAAATTTATCATCCCGTTTCATTTATAGGACTGTTGCAGAGAAAGGAAGCTGCTTGCACACATGGGGAGCCGTCAAATCCCAAACGTATTATTTTTTCAATATCAACTCACACGCTCGCTAATACAAGATAACGAAAATCACGACAATCGGATGGATGTTCGCGCCGCGTGAAATCAGCTCTTTTGAGAAGAAAAAGGCTGACAACAAACGTTAGGTCGAGAAGTTCGCGTGGGACGAGCGAACACCATGTATGTGGGCAGACAAGGGTACAGACATGTGACGATACCTGTCAAAATATGACGACTCTCATTCAGCTACAGATGTCGCTATTGTCATCGTGCTAATCTAATTTGGAGTCGTATAGCGTGAAAGTGTGCGATTAACACATTTTCGTTGCGAATTATTGGGTGGCTGTCAGTCGGTTTGCGTAAGCTGTGACAGGAGATTGGCAGGAGGCATGGGGTGCGAGCTTAGAGCGCCTCACGGGCCGCTGGATGCGTCTATCCAGAGCACAACGCGTTCAACGCCAAAGAAACTGTCCATGCAGCTATTTCTAAAACAATAACCTGTACTTCATGCTCACAGATGCATATATCATGCCAAACACTCAATCACTCTATTTTTAAATTTCGATAGCTCATAAAAATTTGCAGCCTCGTCAAGTTCTACTTTCTTGTAACTCTTAGCTTTGCATCACCGAAATTCATATTGGAAATTAATACGCAAGTGAGTTTTAAATGTTTACCTACAACAATGTTCTGAATTTGCACTGGGTACCTATTTATGTTTATCTTGTTCGACATATTGATAATGAAAGATTATTTTAAAATTTAAAGAAATTATCTGAACTGAAATAACATTTAGAAAAGTTTTCAGAATCTGAATTTTTAAATCACACTCTGAAGAATAAAACATAGAGAATTTATATTATTTTAGTTCTATAAAAGTAAAGTATAGGTACAATATTCATGTTTCTTTCTGCATTCGTTGTTTTTGTCTCGAAAAGTTCTGTTGAAATCAAATTACTAGAATTGTTCATTAAATAATTTACTCACCCCTTATCTCCACTCACCAATTGAATTTAGACAAATCTGTTCCTAAAACACATTTGGATCGAATGTTTCTTCCCCAATACATTCGTGAAGATACGGCTACTTAGTTAAATTAGAGGGTAGGGGAGAAACGTCACACAAAAGTTATTTAGATGTTTACGTGTGCATCGTTGCATTAAATAAGTAACGTATCCGTGCGGGGGGCCGGATTCGAACCTGGGACAATAGATCGCGGCCTGCTGTGCTCTAACATGATTAATTTTTATATTGCTAATCACAGCCGCTGTCATTGTCGTTGACGTTGACTTTTGCAATTGAACTGACACTGTGCTACTATTCTTTTATTTATTGGCCGCATGTGATGTTCAATTTTCACCTTACGATCGATTACGATATAATTTTATTAATCTAAAAATATAGTTTGCGAATGCGCAAATTTTAAGAAAATTATTTAATGTTTTAATATTCTGACAACAATAGTAAATTCTTACATATCCTATCATTCCGTTTAACAAAATGTGTTTGTTTTCTTCAACATAATTTATTGAGTGGCTCAGCGATAATTGTATTAACCTCTGTTAATACCTCCAGAATGGGGTATCGTCGTGAACATTAGCCGTGATTAGGGAGATGTCGGTACGATGTGGTGCTGATACAGATGTCTTTGGGCGAAGGGGCCCGACGCCTGGCTAATGCCGAGATAATGCTCGACAGAGAAGTTAATTGCAAGCAGTGCACCACACTTCAGCGTCGGGCGTCTAGCTAGTCCCTCGAGGTTTCTTCCCGTCGGCGTGAGATGCCGATCCCCAACCTTTTAATCATTCAATCCTAATGGAAGCCCAACCAACCCAGCTGTAACCAATGCATGAAATTTAAATGATCCACTTTACGAAAACCAAAAAAAAAATGGTGCAATGTTTGGCAAACTGTGTCCACACGGAACAATAGCAAAGCCACCAACGCTGGTCCAGCACCCCGCAGAGCAACTTATGAATAGAATAATGCGATGCTACACAAAACCGGTGCGAGAAAAACATCATCAATCAATGTATTTAGAGATGTTTCATTAGTAAACATTAAGATGTTTGCTTACATGTCTGAATGTTGTCTGCCATAATATGGAATGATTCCGTGAAATTATGTTAGAAAAAAAGTTGTCAGTGAAGATGTATTGCAGAATTTTAGTCGCACGGTGCAGTTGCATTGAGTTTCTTCGCGGTAGGTGTCTGGACCACTGCTGTGCAAATGTATCATGATATCAAAATCTGCTCAATTCTATTGGAACTCCTTGCTTTCCAACTTTTTGCTGGTCAATATTGTCCTAAATGACCATAGAGTGGAAATGCTTCAAATGAGACATCATACAAAAATTTTACGCATTGGTCACCAGGTAAAAGTATATTTTTTCATTCGATTGGTTTCGAGTTACTGTCCTTTTTGTGTTTGGATAAACATCCGTAAATGTTTTTGCATGAGCAGTTTGAACTTTTGGGGATTTTTTTGAGCCTGTGCAATATTAATCCTGCAAGCTAACTTTTATAAGTATATATTTATTTACAAGTCAAAAATAATAAATAATTTTATTTTATGGAATAATGTCGGTAAAATAAGATCTTAAGGTGTCTTAACATGCTTTTTCCATATAATTTAATAAGGAAGTAAAATATGAATAATTATATTTTGTGCAATATGTCTTCATACGTTTTAGTAATATTACAAAATTACTATAGATTTTTAATTATTTATTTATTTATTTTAATGATGTGTCAACATGTTATGCACTATGACAAGAATAAAATTACTTAAATGACTAAACTAAATATAAATGTTAACATAATTATAGACACATACATACATACATAATTATAACAATATATTCAAAATATGTACTAATTAGAGGCATTTTACGAAAAAGACAAGGTTCGAGCAGCGCCTACCAATAAAATGAATCGATTGGAACTTTAACTTGCTGCTCGAAGAAGCGCAGGCGCCGTCGTATTAACTTTATTCAGTGACTTTTACATCGCGATTTTAACAAGCTCTTAAATCAATAAACGTTTTAAACTAAAATAAAACTAAAATCATAATTTTGTAACAGTATTCATTTTGTTGATTTTTTTTCTAGTTTCTTTGGGTATGAATGGTCGATTTAGTAAAGTGAACAGACCAGTTTTGAACTTTTGAGAAATAGACCTAAAATAAAAGTAGGTTAAGATATCCAAATTATGCAATGTTCTAGAAGGTTTGAAAAACGATATCCTTTTTAAATGCCGTGTTGGCTAAGTGGTAAAAACTCGACTTTCATTCAGAAGGTCGTGGGTTCAAATCTCGACCTCTGGATTATTCTAGAAACTTTGTGTGTGCTTTTATAAAACACCATGCTCTTACGATGAATGCAAACGTCGTGGGGAAACCGGCATATTCTGAAAACTTATATCCTTTTATTACGATATATTATTGTATTTTGGAAGTCGGTTAAATTTACTTATATCAAAGAACTTTTTTCATAATTGTAAAAGTCGTTAATGTACGGTGTAGGTATGCTTAATAAAATGTAACTCATTATTGAGTTTCTCCCGTCCTTCATTGATCCTTGACTATGCTAAAAATGCAAAACTAACTTTGCAATGCAAAGCCACTTATCTTATCTGTTCATGCAGAAAACATCACCCTTGCCACATCATTAACATAAAAATTTATAAAAAACATTATTATTTCTATTAACGTTGTGTATTATGGTTTCTAAACACTTGTTTCTTGCCTGGAACTTTTTACATGAATAATAAGTATGTAAATAATGTTAGTGTATTAGTCATTTGGTATTTGGCTCTTGAGTTGAGTTAGCTTTGACTAAATATACTGACACATATATTTATTATATTACAATAGGTAATGTAGGTATTTAATTTTGATTTGGCATGGGTCAAAATCACCCTGAAAATCCCTCTTCTTCTATTTAAAGCTTACCTATCTATTTCATTAAAAGAATTCGTGTAAGATACACTATTCTATAAATATAACTCAAGAACGGCTGAACAGATTTTGCTGAAAGTTAACGGTGAGCTTAGAACCAAGAGAAGGGCATAGAACTTTTACAGCTGGAAAATATTATAACGCGGGCGAAGCCGTGGGGCGGAAATTTAGTATTATAATAAATCTATTAACCGGTTTGACTACATATATACACTACATACAATAGTAGGTACACTATTCCCGCGGAAGATCTGTTTAACACGGTCAAAGCCGCTGACAAAAGCTAGTCTATAATAACTCAATACATTGTTAATGACGACGAGTATGAATGGTCCTGTTTACAAGAACTGACAGACACCGCACGCGCTCGATCATATTATTAATTGTGATCAAAATACACTAATACTTTCTTGAATTGATAGTTAAATAGTTTTCCTAATGGATATTTAAATTTATATTGTACAATTATAGTGTTGTGGTTATAACAATTAAATATGGCGAGACACATAGGAGAATTGTTTTCCAGGACTGTAGAATCCAACCTTTCTTCTATTTCTCTACCTACATACAATCATTACCAGTAAAAAGAAGCGAGAAAGACACATTTGTACATTAAGGCATATTTATAAACACAGTGTCGGACGTCCACCAACAAGTTGGACAGATGATCTTGTCAAAGCTGCTTGTTCATTAAGGGTCCACCAGTGGACGTCCGATGGTTGAAATGATGATGATTATTCGCTTATTTATACGTAAAAAACTGCCATTCATGCACTACCTGATACGGGTATCCACAATACAACCAACCTAATACAAATAGGTAACAAAAAGTGATCTATATTAAAACAAATAGATAACAATAATAGCTGATGACTATAATAACTTCATTCAATTTCAATGCCGTAAAAACGTTAATAGGCAGAATCAATTTAAAATTAATAAAAAACATTCATTTCTAACAGAACGGTCAATCATCCGTACTAACTGTGGTTTAGGACTGGCATTAGATCTGGATGTTATTATTTTTATGGATACTGGGTTTTGAATGGGTTTCCATAATACTCTTTAATTAAGGAGGCCCATTTCATTTTACGATTTTATTATTAAAGTGAACATGTGTTTCTTGTTGACTTCTTTGGCATAATACTGCAATATTTGTTTATGTAGCTTTTCTGTTTAAGATTTTATACTTTGTTAAGGTAAGCCAACAATAGATACCTACACGTAATTATCTATCTATACTTATAATAAATCTGTAAGGGTCGGTCATGAAGTAAGTTGGTTTGTTTTTGCTAGATAGTTATCTTTGTATGGGGGACAAACATAAAATTTTACGCAAACGGAGTCACGGTCACCGCTCGTTTTAATAATATGTTATTATCATCTGTCCTTAATATATATGAAATACATTGAAGTAAATTGTCATTAAAATATGGTAAAATTATAAGTTGTTCCTAAAAACTGTAGATTTTACTAATTAACAAATTGTATCTCAATATCACAAAAAATAAAAATCTTTGCGTCACAACATTGACCAGTATTTGACAAATGATTAAAAAAAACTAAAGAATGCCACATCGACAGACCATAGATAAATATTCTCACAAACCCGTATATTTGTAAATATTTTTATTAGTTACAAGGGTTATGCTGAGTTACAAGATTATACATCTCATAACATCTCCAGCCGAGAGATTGTTCGGAATCGACAAACATTCCAGAAATTCTAATAATACAATATATTTCAAAAATGCCTCACAACGATTATAACACACTATATTCATTAATCTCGGAATAAATTATAATGGATCATAGGTAGATTAATATATGGATGGAATATTGAAAAGTACCAAGTTATCCATTTTTATAGAAAAGTATTTTTTATGTCTGTCCGTATGACTCGTTCTTAAATATTTTGATTTTAATTCTCTTGAGGTTCAATTAAGAGTAGGTAATCTAAGACATCTGAATATCGTTTTCATATTTTACCAGATGTTTAACAAATTGGTGCAGTCGACATCCATGGTTGAAACACTTGTGTCACATTTGTTTAAAGAACACTTATATGTTTAACTGATTATTTGACAGAGTTAAAAAAACACTCAATGGTGATAATCGAATGTTTTATAATTTACGCAAGTGATTTTTGTTGTACTACCTACAACTTTTCCAATGTCAACTAGAAAATAGCGAGAAAATGTCGAAAAGTATTCGAGTTAACGTCAAAAGACGCAGGCATCAGCTAGAGTAAAATAAATAACAACATGATATCGAGGAAGGCAAACAAACAAACACAGGTCACCTCCCGTAGCTCGCCGCGCGTGCCGAGGATTACTGAACCGTATTTTAATATCAAAGAGCTCTCACTTTTATGAATTACCTACTTCTATTTGGCCGACGTAATGTCTTTCTTTATTCGAGGGACGTTTTGCGTGGGAGAATTTAATTTGTTGCACTTTTCGTTTAATCGCATTAGAGAATTCATATCTTTATTTTGGTCGCCCGCCAGTGGGTTAATCTGTTTTGCATTGAAGTGATAACGTTTTTCATTATTCGATCAACTTGATTATTAAAGTTTATTATTACAAACTTACAAACAGTTCTACGCTGTTTTACGGGAATTTTCACTTTTAATTTCTGAAAATAAAATTCCTTTATACTAAGTCCTGTTTTCAGTTTTAAGCCTACGATTAATCAAGACGAGTACTTTTAATGCTTAGATTGTTTTGTAATCAAAAATACTTTATGTATATTGAGGATGACTGACTTGACAAAACTACATAGAATTATAATCGAACATAAAGCAATGCTTAGAGCAAGATAAAGTAGAACTTAAATCCTCCTATTAGTGTCACAGATAAAACTCAGTGATATTTATCAAAATGATGTCATCATTCCGGGTTCGCAATGGATCGCCATATCCGCGGACCACCGGTACGGGGCATTGTAAGATTTGTCCCCATTTCCATGAATTTTGTTTTCATTGGCCCGTTTCTGGATTTGTTTTGTATATTTTTTTAGATATTACCCATGATTTATCTCCTCCCATTAGGTGACTGTGAGTAATGCATACGTGCTTTGCCCGCGCGCCGGGGGGTGTCCGATCCGTCTGCGTAGATAGCAACTACACATGTTGTCAACTTGTATGTTTTCATCCAAATACCATATATTTGATAAATTTAACATTCCATATTAGTATGATATCTCGATAATGACGCTGTTTCGTTCTGAGGTGTCAGCTAATAAAGTTCTTTGAAATGATTTCTTGTGTGTTATGGAAACGGACTACGATATATTTCTGAGGATATCAGTTTGAAACATAGTACCTAGATACTGATTCTGGATAACGACTTTGAGATTCTTTATAATTTTCACTTTTTTAACAAATATTTTATAAATTAAATATCAATTATTTCAACAAATGTATAACAGGTTTGACCTAGTGACCTTTCCCAATTGTAGGGTACTTTCTGTATGTTAATGGAATAAGAAATTACTGATTCTAATTCTCATTAATTCTCTCATTCGAAAACAGTACCCACGTATGAAAACAAAACCAATAAATGAAGTTGTATATCTTTCCAGATTATGATTGTATATTAACAAACTTAACATTAAGTATTCAAATAAGCTCGAGCGCATAGGGATAGGTCCTCAAATTGTTACCATCCAAAGCAGCGGCGACGTGTTTACTTGTTACTGACTCGGCTTACTCATAAGCTGCAAAATAGCACAGTCACTTGGTGTTACGGACATACATAAACAAGTTGAACAAATCAACAAATATTATAAACAAAGGGCACTTGTCACCCAACGTAAGCGTTTTTGTTCGTCGTGCATTTTTATAACAAGCGTTTTTGTAGTGAGACGATGTAGGAAGGAAGACGCGGCGGGGGGTCTAACCACGGCCTCCCGGGGTATGACTTCACAAAACATTTCGTGATCCATAAAGACAAAAGGAAAAATTAAAATCTGTAAACTCTCGGGACTGTGAATTTTATATTAAGTACTTACTACCCAGGCTACACGATCTCGGTTGCTGCATCAGGCTGTTATACTGAGGGAGTTAACATGTTTATTTCAACTGTTATTTCTAAACAACAGTAATAGGTTTATGGTATTTCTTTAAAATTTGCTTCATGGCAACCGGTGAAAATTAGTCCACTGAGATTATCGACTTTGGTAATTCATCAAAATTCAATTTCTAGCTTTCAACATCCAAAATCTGGTCAATAAAAAATCATTTCATCACAAGGAGATTCCGTCCAAGATGTTTCAGGTTGGCTTGTGCTCTGAGGTCTTATTAAACCGTTGAATACAGATCACATCGGCTTAAATTCATATAAAATCTGTTAATAAGGCTTATGTTTAGCAGCAGTTTGTACTGATGTTGACTTATTACGATGACTTGCGATTCGATGAACTGTGAGAAAATAGTTGCATATCTCTTACACACAAAAAAACTCCTTGCTTAAGTAAGGTCTTATGTTTTTTTTCTCACTTTCTTTTACTTAGGTACTTTTTTAGAATATTTCATCGGATGTATTGATTAGGTACAATAAAACACAACAATGTGATATAGCATTGTCATACCTTGTTTTTTATTCCATAACAAATGAAATGCTCGCGATTAAGCTCCATGATGGAAGCCAACAATGAATTGATTAAAATGAAAATAATGAACTACAGCGCGTATTCTTCACACATCATTAAAACCACAACAAAACTGATTAAAGGTCCGGCGTGAAAGAAAATCTTTTGAATATAGGTTTGCATTGTTCACGTGTGCACTCAAAGTTTGTGCTAAAGTGTATAAAGGATGATGACAAAATACATTGTTTAAATGGTTTTTAGTGTGTATAGAACACACAAACTATTTACACAGTAAACTAAATAAACAATAATAATAATTAATAATAAACTATATAAAAACAAGTTGATGTTGTTAAAACTATGATGGTTGTTGAAAACAATAATAATGATTTATCACGGGATATGGAACGAAATATCGATAAACTCAAAAACTGTTTTGTTTTTTTTTATCTATCACGATAAATCATTGTACGTACAATTATAATATGTTTGCATAATGGACAGTGTTTATTAACTTTGGCACAAAACTATTTTCCCTTTCATTCGTTATCATTGTTCCGAACTGTATTATTTCATCTTCCTTTATTCGTGCAAACCCTAAATGCCCTGTTTGCTATTCATATCAATTAAATCGTACAGAAAAACAGAATTCTCAAACCTGAAAGTAGTCACGAGTGCCCTCATAAGTATTTACATGGTATTATTCATGGAAACAAATGTCCTTTGAATTGTTTTTGGATCTGTTGACTTAATACAAAGTACTTTGAGAGCGGGTCGTTCTGTTCGCGACATGGCGACATTGCATTATGGATGGCCTTGTGTTCATTTTCTCTTATTATAACACGAAATTCGTTTCTCTCCGCAGACTGGTTCGCTTGAAGCTTTGCGCAGTCCTATTCAAATCATGGATACAATAACCACTTCACTGCTGAGTGGGGATCTGGCGAGCGAGTTGTTATTTTTGTCTAAATTACTATTCTTTTATTTGAGTGGAAATAATTGTTTTAATTAAAGGTCTAACAGAGGAACGGAAAATGACAAAACGTACCGAGTAGACCATTTTCTTACTCATGTCGTTGGTATATTTTAAATGACCAGTATGAATTGAGGTCGACTCACGCTACACCGTGTCGGGTCCGAGCCGAGTGTCGGCCGTAGCACGGTCACCGAGCCGGTTTCGTGTCTAAAATTACAAAGACGGCCCGCGACGAGTCGGGTCCGAGCCGAGTGTCGGTCGTAGCACGGTCACCGAGCCGGTTCCGTGTCTAAACTGCATGAGCACTGTATAGCATCACTACCGACTGCAAGGGCGCAGCTCGGCAGCGCTGTATTCATGCAACGGGCCGTGGCCGAGCCGAAGCGGGACCGAGTTGTTTCCGAGCGATGTCCGTTACTCGGGCGTCACTCGGTTGCCGCTCGGTATAGCGTGAGTGGGTTCATACAAAATGTATGAAATATTAGTTGACCGTGCCACGGCCGACACTCGGCTCGGACCCGACACGGTGTAGCGTGAGTCGACCTTTAATCTTATTTTTTACAATTGTTGAACTTGAGTAATATTACAAAATTTTAACACAAAATTCAAACAAAACGTGGGCGTAATGTGGAAATATTGTGGCACAAAATACACTTGACAGGGCATTGTGATAGCCCCGTACTAAGTACAGCTCTGGGGAGTAAAAGGGCAAGTGCGAGAGAGGTCCAGTGTCCGGAAATCGTTGGTGCCATAATAAAGAGCTGGGCGAGAAAGCGGCCGCACGCTGCGTGATAGATGCCCACAAACCGAACGACAAAAAAAATAACAAAATCGACTTAGCAAACATGTTTAATAAAATGAATGACTCGCTCGTATATCTTCACCTGCTTAGTATGACATAAATTATAATAACATTATGTTGTACACGTTCAAGGAGTCCCAACAAATTCTTATTCACTAGAAAATAAGATATCTCACAAAATATATTGTTGGAAATATTACGATGAGTTCAAAATAGATATGTTAGAATTTTCTAATGCCACCCTGCTGGTTAACAGCGTTTTATTGTCCCTTTGTTGCATCCTCAGATTTAAATTGTATGCATATGCGATTTCCTAATTCTAAACCATGAGTTTATTTAGCGTAATTGTTTTAAGCGGTTTGGTTCTTATATAACTTAACCTAAGCATTTTGAATTGATTCAAGATAGTGATTCCGTTTCAGGTTTATAGCAGAGCTAATTGGTGAGGGCAAGAGTCGGCGATAGTAGAGATACGGGAGCAATTCCAAATGGCCGATAGGGTTCAAACAAAGAGGTGTCGAGCCCTCCCTCTAATGATAACCAAAGCAGGCTCCACATAATTAGCGCTAAACAATATTTAGCGGCGATTAACTCCATAAAGTCGTATTAAATTAGAAGGGCCGTAAAAATCAATTAGTGAGTCCATCGTGTTGTAACCGCACGCTTCCGAATTTGTCCTTTTATTAACAATTAGATGGGTTTATGTGTGGAGTAGGTGCGGATTAGGCGAGTTTCGGACGACGTGCGTGTCTGCTCCGGACGAGGAGGGCTTAGCCTCGGGGGATGCGGCGACCCTTCAACTAACACGATGACAGCTGCCTTTCTCATGTCCACAGAGGAATTTTATACCGCGAAATTGACAGCTACGCTGACTCATAATTCATCGTCGGAGCGATGTGTTCGCGAAGATGTTCCGATGAACGCAATAAAGTATTTGGCCCTGTTCGGCGCAGCGGCGCGAGAGTGCCCAGTACGCGCTTCACGCGGCGAGCTCCGATTTATGTTGTTTTATATTCCCTTGTCCGCTTTTGTTAATGTGAAAACTAAATCATTTATGAGTATAAACGATTTCGTTATTTGTAATTTTGCATGACCAATGCGATTAACGCTGATATCATAATAAACGAACTTTTCTTGGATTGTCAAAACAACATTTTAAACATGTGCACATTTGAGAGCCTCATTTGTTGAAACAAATCAAGATATTCTAATAAAATTGAAACCAGTACTTTGTATTATAAATAAGAATACATATTTGCAAGTTGCTTAGCTGTTTATTGTAGGTAAAAGTGCTTGTTTACTATTTCATTACTCAAATTAGATTAAAATTTGGATTTTTATGTCTAATATTGTCATTTAAAATCATGCTTAACCATGTGACAATATCAATACGCGATGTTATTAGTAACTAAAACATAGAGGAGTTTTAATCCTTTATGTTTTATTAATAATTTAATAATTAAACTCTAAGTTGAAAAGAGACTTACAGAAAATAAATAAGAACAATACCGTCGGCACAATCACACCCTCAACACATAAGAGACTCCGAAGTTCTTCAATTGTGAACCCCAAACTGCCGTGTAGGAATGTCCCATTGATTTTCCCCTGATTATGCATCGTGGAAGTATGCCCAACTTGGGCATTTAAATTTGTGCGAATATTCCAATCGAAATCTTACCTTTGTGCGGATTCATTTAAGTGCGAGTACCTACATACTTATATACCTATGATAAGGATGAGAATATTCGGTTTCTAATTTTGTGATTGATCTTTATTATAAGATGCTGACATTAGAATATAACGTTTTTCTGATGTAGGTACTAAAGTCTTCAAAATTCGAGTTATTTCTCCTTTGGTGGGGCATATCGAATGCATAATAATATTACAAGTAGCATCGTAGTATAGTAGCATACTAGTTTTGGGGCACCCCGTAATTTTGCCTTTTTTCAAATGTGATTTTACTGAGGCAATAGTTATGTTTTACTTAGTTCTAGAGTCTTTGTATGTGCGCTTACGTTCTGTAACTGTGTGATAGCTCATAAGTGACACATTAAAGCTTCGTATCAGGTGTGTACCAGAAAAGATAGATACAAAATCGAGAAGGTGTTGCTTGAACTTGGCTTGATAAGCTGCCGCGTTTCCTAATAGGACGTTTAATCGTCGTTTACTAAATTAACTCGTGAGATTTTATAAGCTACTTATCATCATCATAAAAATAATAATACTTTCCACTACAACCTGCGAGTTGGTGATCTATTTCTGCATTGAATATGCGACTTATAAAATAACAAATGGATTGAACATCAAGGGGAAGATTTGTTTTAGCGCAATTGAGTAATGAGATATCCATAACTTACACATTTATTATATAAACTAATCATAGTTACTCGAAATAAATAATAAGAAATCCTTGTTTATTATTGAAACCAATTTCAAACCTATTCATGTTTCATTGCTATTGACTATAAGTTGTGACTGACTCTCCCATAAGTGGTACTTGTACTAATCTTAGAAATGTTAGATTCATCTAAGACGGAAAGGCAAGATGTAAGGAACCGAGGGTAGACGAATTACTGTAGATAAATTATTAAACGTAAATGTTTTCAGTTATCTCCGATGTTGTGGCCAAGGAATGTCATCTCGCTTGACTTGCAACAAACGAGAAATCAACTCTGTTGATTATTTAATTTATACTATGCTTATATGTGTTCGACAAAGATCTTGGGTATAGGTAAGGTTTTTGAATGATACTGATTACTTCTTAATTTTACCAAATTTGTGATAGATGAATCTAAACACAACAAATCATCCCACCCATCAGGGGTATGCCTTTGTTGTACTTTGAAACATTTGCGAGTCATTTATTCACTCAATCTATACAAAAAATTAAAACTATTCCTACCATAATTAATTGAAAATGTCTTTAAAACTATACCTCTGAAATCCCTCCTACTAAGGAGCTTACCCGCTTGATATATATAACACAAAAGTTGCTCTCAAATCCCTGATACTGGCGACTACACTCGCTCGTCTATTCTTCCAGTTCCGTCTGTTAGGGAGCGATCAAGCTTTGATACGAGTGCAGCGCACATCTGGTAGCCGCTACCCTCTTATCGGCGTGAACCACTGACCAAACCAATTTATCGAAGTCATAGAGATTTATGAAAGCCCGTTTTAGGTACTTACTAAACAACTTGACTTATAACACATTATGTCGCAGTGAATTATGTAATTGCTGTCTTAGGAATTATGTATTATGGTGCCAGCCTAGAATTGTACCACCTTCTCCTTATGGGTGTTGTCAAACATACAGAGGATTTTATTCCAGATAACGTTCAGAAACGTTGTTCAGTGTTCTGTGCCAATTGGCCTTTTTTATTTGATTGGTATCAACCCCTAAAACATAACATCCCCAAGAAATAAATGGGTTTTACTACGTGAACTATGCTCAGTATTGCGAGTTTATTATGATGATGATTATCTTAGGATATAAAATGCATGTTTATTGATATTAAAGAGATTGATCAATATCAATTATTATGCATCATCAATTTCTAAAATCAAAGTTTTAACATCAGATAACATTCGAACAAGCTAAATCGCGCGATTCACATAAATCGTTCATAAAATCTGTTTAGTAGCGTAATAAATAAAGCGGAGGTCCGACTCGGCATGCATATATCGAGGCAATATTACGCAATAGTTTGATTTATTGGTTTCGGCAAGGTGCACAAAATTCTAACGGCCCGGTCGAGCCCTCGGGAGGGCATGATAGAATTCGGCCTCAGCAATTTCCCCATAAATGTGGAAAACTATTCAACAGCGGAGTGATAAATGTGGAGTTATGAATAAATTTGCCTCTACGCGCCCAAATCTGGAGTGATTAGGTAGAGGCCAGGTGAATTCGCACCTGTAGCTTATTTGAGCAACTTACGCGTTGGAACTTTAAACTGACTAATTTTATGAATATTGTATTGGTAGATTAGTTTGAGACCTTATCTAAAACCGCTATTGAATTTTAATTATTATCATAACAGATTTCGTGATCTTGTCAATAATTTTGTATAATATGAAAAATCGATAAAATAAATGCAACATTTGTCTTTTTATAACGGTTGAGCCGATTCCAGTATTTTTGGTTTTAAAATAATAATCATATAATCGTAATAGCCAGGGGAAGGTTTAAGTTAAGGTGTCAGCTCGTATTTAAGTTTAAGTTATCATGTTGTTCTGATACAATTGTAAGTATTCCTAATAAGAATCCAATTGACTAATCTGAAAGTGGAGATATTTTCAATTGGTTTTTTTTAACCTTATTTGTAGGATACAAGGGATGCCTTTGCCCTGTTTGTTAAAGTTATTCGTTAAAGTTATACTTAGACACAACTTAAAACACCCATTGTAGATTATATACTGTAATAAAATAAAAATGCCTTTCAAACTTCATATACAACCAGAGTCGTTTTGAAATTATGAAACGCTTAACGCCATCTGGTGGCTTGTGGCGTGACCTCGTTGCAGCCTAAAGGTCTGTGTTAGTTAGGAGCAAATTCTACAGGCTAGGGAAATAAAATGGTTTCAGGAACTAACGACCAAGTCTATGGTGTAGTGCGAATAATAAAAATGTGATAACATCATACATTTCATATTACATTTTTAAAGCCAAAATGATGCGTCATTAAATCCTAAATCTCATAGTTTTCTTGTTATAAAATTTACCATATAAAATAACATTTAGTACTTAAAATTAATGTATTATTAATCTTAATATGAAAGAAATGCTGCCTTGATAATGCACTTTCATAATTTGCGAATTGCATTTCTTGATTGGATTGAGCCTTGTACAATATTAAAAGTACATTTCCCACATTTATTGGCGATCCGTTATAAGGCATTGTTCAAACGGAGAGGCCATTAATTAAGCAGTGCCTACAGCATACATTTTTATGGAGGCAATCGACCACACTGCTCTTTGATCTGAAGGTAACGTATAAAATATTATTGATGTCACACGGCCGTGGTCTGATTGCTTTCATAGATTATTAGCTGCTATTTGTGTTGTCAATGTTTATGACTATTTTATGATCACTGGCGGTTTTATTGCAGATTCAATTGCTATAGTTACGGATTTGATTAAGTAACGCAATCGGTTTTGTTTGTCACCAAATGAGGACGTGGTTTTACGATGCCAAATAATTCGACTCGATGAAGTTGGTTTTCTGATATTAATCATAACCTATCTATAAGGTGTTCCAATATGGGTATAAAGCGAAAGGGGTCAGAATTCTAGAACTCATAGCACATAGGCGCTTTTTCTTTAAAGGGTTTAAGATTGGGAGACTTCTTTATAACATATAGGTATCAAATTAACTATGAGATTCATAACTTATAGTGAATGCCAAATAATACTTACGATTTTTATAGACCTTTTTAAAAGATACATTTCATTGTTTCAACTGTAAAAAAGCATTATGCTTTTCATTGAATAGTTAGCTTTCGCAATACAGTTCTGATAACCATTTCTTATGATTAAATTACCTACTATTTTTAATTAAAAAGGTCTCGTTTCTTTAAAACCTTTATTAGAAACCCTAAGCTTATTCGGATTGAATGCCTCTTAAAAGTTGAAAAAAGTGGTTCTTTATTAGCCCTTAAGCATTGTTTAAGAGTTGAGTAGAGCGAGGGTGGCGGTAAGCGTCGACTTTTACCGCCTCATTATCGACTCTCCCTCATTTTGTTTGTACATTTCTATGGACTGAAACATTTAGTTAACTCGATTTATTTCTTTTTTTCCATTACCTCGGATTCATTGCTGCATTTACCTGTGCCGTGCTCGGTTTTGTTTGCTTAAGTTGTGTTTCTACGGAAATAATTTATTTTTTATGTCAACCTTTCGGAAACAAAACTAAGTCTGTATTTTACTTTAGTTCAACTTATTGGCAATTTATAGAAAGATAGAAAGAATTACTTCATTGTACACCATTAATAAAATAACATAACAATTAATTAGGTATTACTTAGCACTTTATACTTATCAATCGAACTTTGATAAATATTTGAGAGGTAAATAGCGTCCCTAGGGATCTACTTAATATTTATCTAAAAGTTAATGATAAAAAAAAATGGAATAGAATAAAAGCAACAAAGCTTTTATAGTAGGTATATTATTAAACCGTCTAGTTTCGGATTCGGATTCACCCGAATTCACTTATAGATCTAAGTAGATCTACTCGTATACTAATTATTATACATACGAAGTACTTAGTATGGCAAATATTTATTTTAATTATTCTTAGAAATGTTGAAACAGAGATGCGGTTGACATTGCGCTATTCAAATTCAATAGTTATGGCCTTACAGACTTTGGACTTCTAACTGTAGGTCTATTATTAAAAAGAATCTATTATATGTATATTCTAACTAAGTAGATATACTATTAGATTATCTTGCGCCCGTAACACTAGCTTCGAGCTTACCACGAGCCTAATTATTGCTGTGTAAATTGTCCTAAAATATTTATTTATTATAACTTTACTCTAAAACATCTTTTTCATGCTGTGAAATGCTGGTCTAAGAGTAGTAAGACCTAATCTCTGCTCAATGAAGTCATCATTCGACTTGATTTATATACCAGAATACCTACGCGTAGCAGCGACATCCTATGAACAGTAGATACCAAATTACTGCAATCACCAACCCGTCTGGTAGGCGTGGTTATTATTGGGGGATTTGGTATATCCCAACAGTCGATGGGTTCTAATGGAGTTCCGTGATATTGATCATAACTGCCAAAACTGGTTAATTAATTATAAAATTTCAGATTATTTAAATGATAATAAATATATAGGAACTTTCATTCTTCAATTCAAGAAAAATAAGGGGGGGTGATTGATAGTGACGACATGTTTAGAGGAAAAGAAAAAAAGGGGAAGGGGGGGGTATTGATAGTGACGACACGTCCAAGTTAATCTTTGTGATATTACGGACAAAATCTAAATAAAAAAAATGCCTATGTACCTACTCGGAGAGTCACACTGGGATCGACTGGGAGAGGGTTTAAGCCGAAAATTGTTTTACCATACGGTAAAACTCTGTGTTCTTGTATTCTAAAATAAAACACAAACTGTTATCCGAGTGCGTCAAGAAAAAATGTAACAAGGAAAAATCGAAATAAAATGTAAGACCTTTGAAATAAAGATTTAATTACAATTGTTACATAATTTTACTCATAATTAATAGTTATATATTCTATAAATATCTATAAAGAACGTTTAATTAAGCGAATGTATTCGATTTGGTCACAACGAACGTTCTCTTTCAACAGCCTCCATTTGCCTTCGTAAAGAGCTATGGAGTGACCATTGAGATATTATTGACATATTCACTTGTGAAAATTGTGTATTAAATCCGCATAGAAAACATCTTTGAAATATTCTTAGCAGTTATCTTTAATTTAACGGACTAAACAAATTCATTTAAACTTTTTCAATCATGGTTTTAAACAATATTAGAACACGAAACGGGTAACTTTCCATGATGTAAATATTTTTGAGTCTCCCGATATTTACCCGATATAACTCAAAAATGTTATACACAAAACTATTTAAATAAAGGGATTTTACCCGTTTCGTGTTCTAAAATTCTTTTTCTGATAAGGTTTTGTTATTATTTTTCAGTGGATATTTTGAACTGTGGGTAACTTATAGCTAGAGCTAAATCTATATGAAAACAACTGATTTGAATGCGAATAAAATAAACAACCATCAAATATGCTGTCCAAAGTTTAAAAGTCTTCAATTCTGAAAACAATATATTTTGACAATACAGCAATCTTTTAAATAATATAGCATTCAGGATAATATTAATGTATGTACAGGTATACTAGTAATACTTTTAAACAATATTTATAGTTTGTGTCGAATTTAGATCAACATCGACGTTTTGTGGCGAAACGATACTAAATACTTTGTACATATAAATTGAAATTAAATATAGAAAATATACAAAACATTTTATATACAATGACAACAACAACTAAATCGACAATCAATCGAATATTTATAAAATATATGATTTAACGAAACCAATCTTTTCTAAATGCTTCATTACTGATACATGATCAATTTTCTTAAGTCTAGGTTTATGTGGCACCTGAACTAACAAATAACTTATTGCTTCAAAAACTCAAACTAGATAAGACTGGAAGAACTTAAATACCAACAAAAAATAAAGATCCTTAGTTACACAATATAAAGGTTCGTAAAATGTCAAGATTGCATATTGCCGTCGATATTATAAATAACATGTAACTACTTGAACAAGTATAGGTCTCCTCAATTTCGTATCAACTAATCACGCTCTTCATGTATCGTCTATAAATAATTAGGATTTAGTTCCATTATTCTTATACCTATAAAAATACTGAGCAACATCGATTCCATTCATTATTATTTCGTTCGACTTGTAACCTAAAGGGAAATCCTAGATTAAACAACATCAAACGAAATTAAGTACCCACTCAACTCTTTATACAATTTAACTGTGCATTTAACTTTACGAATTTAAAATTACTCTATGCGATTTACAAATAAATTTATGTACCAAATTAAATAGTTTACAAAGTTTGACCTAAAATTATGTATAATCAGCCATGTCCATCTTCGTGTTTGTTTTGCAGAAGTGTTATGTACTCGGTGTGAAGCCACGGAGCAGACGGCAGGCACCCAGGGGACTGGCACCCACGCCTTTACCTGAAACAAACCATAACACACCATTAAAATCTAATAATATTCCATCAATACTTAAATAAACATTTTCTATTGTGATCTTATAGAATGTTAGAAAAATAATAGCAGCTTAATTGAACAAAAAATAAATGGTATTTGGATAGAAGCTCCGATAGTATCGCGCAGGCCCGCCGCCGCGTTCACACATCCGAACCGAATAAGTAAAAAAAATATAAACCAATCGAGATGAGGTGACGAAACGCTCAGTCTCATTATCTGAGAATTTATTAACGAATCGTTCGGACCGGAAAACCAAAATGTGAAAGAAATAAAAATTCGACCTCGGCCGCGGTCATCTAAAGTTTGTAGCGGCGTCAATGAAAAAAGAAGTCAAACAGGTTGGCCGGCGACCCTCTGAATGAAACGGAGAACGGACTCAGGCCAGAGATAAGAGGTAAGATTAGAGATGGACAAAAAAAAGAAAGCGGCTTTTAATGCGGAGGTAGTGTTGTGAATGAAGAGGGCCCATTGAGAACGTGCGCCCACGCACTCGCGGCCTCCCTTAGGGTGGCGATCCACCGGAGCTACGCTGTGTGCCAACATAGCGTTGAGGAGAAACACCCTCTAGATATCAAACGTAGCAAATTTGATATCGATGGGCCGGTTTTCCCCAATACGAGTAAATGATACAAGTATCGGGTGATCGATCAAACGCATTCTACACAACATAGCTTACAGAAAAGCACACTCACCCATAAACATGAATACTGCGCTTTATGCTATACTGTTCTCTATAAATGCATAATAGACTACCATCTTCACTGCACTCTACATTTTATATTTTTATAATAGTTTATGGAAATAGTTCCTGTACCTAATAGGAACTATTTCCATAAACTATGTGCAGATTTATAACTACAATTTTGTACAGTAGATTGTTATTATGTCTTAGTAATTATATGATAAGGTTTAATATTTATAAACTTGACGAGTATAATTGTGGTGAAGAAATTTTTTATTATAACTTAATGTCGGTACTGTACCTAAGTAATACCTATATTAATAAAGCCATACGAATCTTGTACATACAATTAATATATTACCTATTATATTGTATTAAACAAGACTGAATACAGAAAAATCAAATATTACTAGCACTCGATTTTATAATAATATTAACTCTTATTTCAGACAAAATTTTGCTCTAAACAATAAACTCGCTAAATCTAAAGTCGACATATCCGATTTCAAATATAACCTTGTTTTTGTCATTTTTACTCCATTATACCTCCATTGGTTAGTCGGCAGTTAAATTATTTGGATTTTAATTCCCTTAATCTATCAGGATATCTTTTATTATGTTAAGCGGACGACTCAGGTATGTTATTTAAGTTGAAAACAAAAACTGCCGATTGAAATCTGTTCTTTTTGGGCTACTTTAAAAGGAATGCCGCGATAAGGAGTTATTTTCGCGTCAAAGAATTCGAGGGACAAAAAGGCGTGAAAACCAAAATAATACAAAACGTTTATAGAAGTGAATTTGTGAACGTTTGGCTAAAACAAAATTCTTGGCGATTCCGTCCTGTGCGGCGGTGTCGGCCTCGCGATTTATTGTAATGAGAAGCGGATGCCACTTCTTAGAAAACCTTTGAAGACTCTTAGAAAAATTTGACAGCGCGCCCGTTGGAAACTAAATAGGATACGTCTTCACACGGTTCGCGTGTGATACCAATAATTATGTCAATAGTTCGCTCATAACATCTGAACATCCTCCGACAATATATTTCGAAATAAATCTCTCTATTCTGAACTTTAAATTTGGTTTGTTTAGAATCAATTTTATTTGTGCATATTTTACCGTGAAATCGTGAATCATCATCATCAAAAGTTGGATTGATTCGAGCTCAATAAGCAAGCTAATTTTTTAGAGGAAACTGTTTTGAGTAAATGTTATGTAGAGCTAATTTCTAGAGGTCAGCTGAGTACGCGTGGGCGTACGGTACGCGTCGCTTGACAATGACAAATGACGCAAGATTGCAATCTCGCCCTCAGCGCGTCGCGTCGCCCTCACAACTCCATTGTTTTCAATTACCGACATGACGCCCCGGCGAGCTACTAAACCGCAGCTCGGTTTATGGCTCTCCCCGTATCTCTACTACGATCCTCCATTTACGAGGCTCATTTACATGCACGTGTTGCCTAGTGCCGTGCAACACACTACGGACAATTTGAATCAATCAAGCGTCGGATTAGCCTATCTGCCTGACTCAGAACCTAAGCTTTATTAGGGTTTATTTTGGTCAGAGTTCGATTTAGCTGATTAACTGATGACTGAAAATCACTTTATCAGCTGATGCCTACTAAATTTATGAAACGTTTTCTACCTGAATAGGTTCAACTCTAAAAATGTGTATTGAGTGAAGTAAATTATAAACGAACTAGCAGCCCCCGCGAACTTCGTCTCGCCATATACTTTTATTTGCAACTATCTTCTGCATACTAAATTTTATCTAAATCGATTTTTTCCGCGTAAGCATATACTATTTTTCCGCCGAAGTATGTATTTTTCCGCGGTAAAAAGTAGCCTATGTTAGGATTAGGATATTAGGATATTACATAGTATATTACATTGACTCCCCCCCCCCTCGTACCCAAGTGACGCTTACATGGAGTCTACATCGCATGCTGGCTAGCTGAGCGCGGTGAGCGACAACCTCTAGACTTTTTTCTAATACTTGCATTTTTAAACTCGTGATATCTTCCGAATGAAATGTCCGAATTGATTAATTCAAAAAGTTATAAAAAGGTATTAAAGCCGTCTTGAATATAAAGTAATTTATTTTGATAAGGATTAATACCAAGGTACAAATGAAGACCCTTTCAATAGGCGGCATATATAAATTAATATTTTAGAATAAAAAACTGCTTACTGTGACATAACTATAATATTTAGACATATGCTGTCGCGACATTTTTTGTAGATAATGATGAGTTCTGCAAAGTCGTAGTACATGATTTTGTTCTATCATCAATAGTTTTCGCAGCGCACGCGACGTAAGGAATTTTTCAGGTCATTTTTTTACACCTTATGTTACATTATTGGAGTTTTAGTAAGGATCCCAAATTTTTTTTTAAATATAATATAGCCTATGTTACTCGGGGATAATGTAGCTTTCCAAAGGTGAAAGAATTTTTGAAATCGGTCCAGTAGTTTCGGAGCCTATTCGTTACAAACAAACAAACAAACAAACAAACAAACAAACAAACAAATCTTTCCTCTTTATAATATTAGTATAGATTATACAGATCTATTAACCATGGCATAGTTTTTTCATGAATCAATGCAATAAACTGGTACAGCTTTAAAATGTAGGTACTCGTAGAATTGTCATAAGTGTTTTTGAACCGATTATTATCTCATGTAAGGTGACGTGTTATGAAACACTGTCATCAACATTTAACTCTATTAGAGCGACGAAAAAATTAAAGTATTTACGGACTTAGGACCTTTTGGAGCAAGAGGGTTAAGGGTTTTCGCCCGGTATTATTATTGTGCAACCCACCTTTTATAAAACGGTTTGAAAGCTGCAGATCCCTCGTTGTGGTGCGGTTGGTTGGGCTGGTGGTTGTTGGCCGAATGGTGGGGGTTGTAGGGGTCGCGGTGCGGGGAGTGCTGGTGCCGCGGGAAGCAGTACGGGGAGGGGCCGCCACTGCCCAGCGGGTTGCCCACGCTGGGCATCTTCATGTTGGGCGGCGTCTGCGGCGGCGTGTCCGTCTGCACGTCCGGGAAGGAGGCCGGGTGCAGGCACGGGTGCTGCGCGCCGTACTGCGCCGCGGGGAAGCCCCCGTAGCGGCCGTAGGCGCCGCTCGCCGGGCTGGCCGCCGCCGTGGCCGGCAGCGCGAACCCGTTGGGCCCGACCTCCGCCGCCGCGCTGCGCTCCACCCCGTACCCGTGCTGCGGCCACGGCTGCGCCGCCGGCGGGGGGGTCTTGCACGCCGCCGTATCCGCCAACGACCAGATCTTAGGCTTCGACGCCGGAATCGGCACCCCGCAGTCGCCACCCCGCTTCGCTTCCTCCTTTATCCCGTACCCCAGCATCTGATGGTGCATGCCTTGCAGCATCTCGTCACCCTTTCGATCGTCATCTGTAAAGATAATCATATTCATCTATCATATTTAACGTCTGATGTGCGAACGCTCGCGATCGCATTAGCAATAACCAAAACGATAAAGGGGGATTAAGATGACTATTGAAAATCGATATCCCGCGGTTCGGACCTACAGACATGACCGTTACAAGCGGAACGTAAGTTTAGACTCGTAAGATTCGAAATCTCCGAGAGCCCCTCTTAGAAGTCGTGTGAAAATACGTTTGGCGTGCAGTGACCCATTCGTTAAGTGGTTATCCGATTAGCGAAGTGAAAATACCACTTTGGGGCGCGACTCCCCTGCCGCGGGCGCGATGCCCGGCGATCCCTTTGGCAGCTAAGCCGAGCATTTATTTCACATTTCCCGAAGCGCCCCGCGGCAACGAGCCACCGCACTTGCTACAATACGCGGGACACAATTTATGGTCATCCACAAAACATCTAGCTAGACATAAGTACTTCGCCTTTTCTCAACATTTGTGATAGAGGCATCATAATTGTGAAAAAAAAAGTACAAAATTAAAACTGATATCAAAACGAAGCTTACTCGAGATAAAATATCTAGAGCTTAAATTTTATAACCCGAAGTGCCTATTCATTTTTGTACCAAAAAGGTGTTATTGTACAATTACACAAAAATGTTTATTCAGCGAATTTTATAACATTCGGAGTATTATCATAATGCCATTTTCCGTTGTAAAGTGGGTTTCGGAGGGCGCGGGCCAGTAATGAAATTCAGAGGCCGCGGCGGCGCGCGGGGGCGACCGCTCGACTTCATTCTCTTTATTCCATTTAATGCTGACTGCTCCTAGCTTTTAAGAGGGGTTATCCGCGTTGCCCTTCACTAGGGATAAATAGGGACGCCACTTATACTCGCGCGAAGATATTTATCCGGCAAATTGTTTTAATTTTCATTGTATTAATCTAATAAAGGCCCACAACGGCGGAGATAAGTGAAAATTAGATGATTTCGTTATTTTGATACTGGCAATATGTTGTTATTAAGTTAATTTTTAAGGCGTGGGGTGCGGATTTAGTATTGTGTTTGTAGCTTCTTGTAGAACTTTTATTATTTCTGTTTCTTATTTCTTAATTTTATTTACGAGTATTTTAATAAAAGTATTAACACTTCGTTTTCCTCCGAGAAATACCGAACACAACACAATAGATCTCCCCAAATCAAATGTTGAAAGAGGACAATTTTTAATTTATTTATTCCAATTAATGCTCTATTATATATAGTTGGTTAAGGAAATCCGTTCATAAATATTTATCGGATGCAGAACTTGCTGGCTATTTCCTCCGGATATGCAAACTATAGATTTATCTGCAATAGAGAAGGGGAGGGAAATGGTTACAAGGCGCACTCTGCGATACTCACACACTGAGTGGTTTCTAGTGACAGACGTGGGGCGAAGTGAAACACAATAAAAACACATCTACGCCGCTTGGGGCTCTTCACGTTGCCAGATTAAACAAACCCTTAGTTTGGAGGGATTGAAAAAGCTGTAGTTTATCGGAAGTGATCTGAAAAATGTGCTGGATTTTATAAGAGCCCCTTGATACAAATTTATCGATGTGATCATTTTGTACGGAAATCATTTAACTTTTTGCGTATCCTCGTAACTGATAAGACTAAGAGAATTTATAGTTTTCGTGAAAGAAAATTTAAATAAATTACCAATAAACCTATTTTAATTGTTTCAGTCATTTATTTGGCTTCTACGAGAGACGATTAATATGTAATTGCTCAGGTAGGTACTATAAATGTAAAAAAAATAATTAATTAATGTTTTTTATAATCCTTTATAAATGGTGAGTTATATAAAAGAGTTTTAGTGCCAAAGAACTGAAATATTTGGAGGACCCCACCGTGAGGCGGAAACTTGAGTAGGTAAATAAAAATGTTTTTCCTCAAAACGTTTTCATTAGTCAATAAAATTTTATGCAGGTCGAAAAAAGTAAAATTAGAAAGGTGCACATGCTCACAGCGCCTGCACTTTACGGGCCAGAGAGTGCAATTTATTGCATCTCCGCCCCGTCGTTGCTCACTTGTTTGTATAACTTCTACTCATTTTCCATTAACGCCGTCGGATTAATATTTTGTTTGCGATGCGTGCGCTCACGACAAAAATTAACATTTATTGGTAGGGTCCGAATGAAGCTTTTATTCATGAGTGGCTTAGCGCGGGATAGTTCTGTTTGTTTGTCGACTCCGGTCTAGGGATCGTGTGAAAGCTTTTATATTGGCTTTGTTTGCCGTGACTTAGAATGATATATCGCATGTCGAGAACATTGCCGCTCTGAAAGAATAGCCGTGTTGTTGGCGAGAGAAATGTTATGGTTTATTAGCTCACTTGTAATGGGTTTTGCTTTAAGCAAACGTAGCTTATTGATCGCTGTGTATTTATTTTTGGCGTGTTTGCAGATTAATAGGATTTTTGGTTTCATTAGTTAAATTAGGTTATTAATTACTAATTTATGGATCGTTTTTAGTATCTTTTAATTATTTAATTACAAATTTAAATATTATTTTGGTATTAATTTTTATTTTGGTTAGTCAAATAAATCTAGCTTGTTTTTTGGTCCGTTTGTCTGTTCGTTTGTCTATGTAACCAATTTATTTAGAAACCGCTAGTCGAAAACTCACACTTTGTCAATGCGATAAAAGTTCATCTATAAATCAGTTTTAAAATATTTCTTGTTTTTTTTTTGGTGATGTATTGATAAGGAACGCAAATTGTTCCGACTCAATAAAATTAAAAGGTACTTATTGCTTGAAACACGGTGCAGGTACCTACCTACAGGTGTTAATTCTTGTAATGTAGTTCTACACATTTTGTCAACTGATTTGACGTGTAAAATATTATATTCAATTTATATTACAAACGTATCCAAAAAATTATGTTTCTTATTTAGATATTCAGTCACATAAGTACCTAGTAAAAATATTTGTTATTAAGCCATTTTTTTTAATTTGTGCATGTCCTTGAGATCCTTGGTCCGCCCTATTTTTTGGTTTTAGGTGTTTTCGACAGATTTTATAAAAATATAATAACTAGTGTAGGTATCTATGTTATAATCAATTACAGAAGTAATATTTATTAAAAAAAAACAATAACAATGTTTTCTCGCCTCAACATGATATGAGGATGCATAATTTTCCTGTATACAGGTCTCAAGTTTATTTATTAACGGCATCTCGTGCCTCGCGGCGCGGGAGGGCCATTGAAACCGCGAATTAAGCGCACTTCTGTACTACAATAGGCGCCTTCATTAGAGGAGCGTATGCCGCGCATCGCCCGTGACGCCCTCTCCCGGCCACTTCCATTAACGCACTTCCACCGTGAAGTTCCCAATAAAAACACGCGTTCTCAAACATCTCAACAATAACAATTCCCACTTATAATTCATGCTGTTGACAAGCGAAACTAACCAACGCTCTCCCTCATACCGCGCCTAATACGCATCTGGATTTTACTGTTGCACTTCAAACTTAACGTAAATGCATTGAACCCTAATAACGATTAAGTATACGCCTTCAAATCCCAACCGATATAAAAAGGAACAGCGACAAAGATACCAACGGAAAAAGGTTCTATTTGATTGGAACACATTATAAATCCCCAAAACCGTAGTTACTTACGTTCCGGCGGAATATCCTCATAAAAGAAACGATTCACGAACTCGACAAATCCTTTGGCAAGAACATGAAGTAGGGCAGATCGTCAGACACGCTCAACGCGACCTCCGAGCGTCGCCCCGTTGTACCGACGAACGGAAGACGCGTTATATGAAATTTGGTCCGGGCGCCGCCCACTTTACTACGAATAGGAAATCCGGGACCGAGGAGCGGTTACGCACAGTTACACGCCTGAGACCCTCCCCCCTCCCGTCCCTCCGCGACTTCACCCCCCCGCGCTCTCCTCACCCCCCATCCTCTCCATCTCATACACCCTCAAGCCCTCAGCCACGTTATGCCAATTCACTAGAAGATTTATACACCGACAAAATTAAAGCAATTTTAAACGCTGTTCAGCAATCGTACATGGACATGACGCACTTACCCATCGAACACGGAATTTATAACAATAACATTCGCCACACAAAAACAGTAATCATTAAAGAGGCATTTAGTATTCGCAAAGGCAGTGTAGGACAGTACTTATATAAGAAGCCGTTTGTATAAAATCGACATCAGACGGTCCAACCTCCTTATAAATACTCGGAGGGAAGTATTTATGAGGCTGACTACCAGATGTCATAAAGATACAAAACTCAACGAACCTTTATGACTTTTCATTTTATCGTCCTGGTCGTCCTTGTCTTTTTCGTCGTCGGAGAGCATCGCGTCGTCGTCATCGTCTGTCTTGTTCTTGGGTTCCCACGTCATCTTGTTCTCCTTCTTGAGGCGGCGGCGCGCGTTCGCGAACCAGGTGGACACCTGCGTCAGCGTCATCTTGGTGATGATGGCCAGCATTATCTTCTCGCCCTTCGTCGGGTAAGGGTTCTTCTTGTGCTCGTTGAGCCAGGCTTTCAGCGTGGCTGTGGACTCTCTGGTTGCATTTTTCCGCCGCGCTGCTAAATCGTACCCGGCTCCATATCTGCCAACAAACGCATTTATACTTACATTTATCTAATCAGCGCTTCCGACCTTAGTTTGCGCCAGCTAAAGTTTTATTTGAATACGACCACATTGTTGTATTTGGAAGAAAGAAAACAGTTTTAACTTTTTTATAATACCAATATAATGATGGAATAAATGATGTTGGGCGATGTTTTAGAGAATTATCTCTATTTCACCAGCCTTCACAATATAGGTTCAACATATAAAAAGTCTACCTTATCTACCTGTAATAACTTTAAGAGAACCTTTGTGAAGGAAATAAATGAATCTTTTATTTTATTATTTATTATTATTTATTTATTTCTAAAATACGAAATGATTATGACTACATCGGATTATCAAGCATATACCAATCTCATCCACACGATTTTATTGTTTATAAAGGGTAATAAATTGGCATTTAAATTCGTAACAGATAGGCGTTTTATTAGTGGCAATAGATTTCTCGTAACGGCAGCAAAAATAAAGCTATCGCGGCACCGAGCGACATTCGATGTACATTTTAGGGCCTACCGTCCCATTTGCATCCGCATTCTGAGCGTAATTGTGGCGAAACGTAACGTTCCCCCTGGCATCGTACCTGGCTTCGATTTTCTCTTTGACATGACAAAGGCGCGGTCTGAGGGGCCCAATAAATAGACTTCGCGCGTGTAAATAGTTAAAAATGAGACCGTATCATAATATGTTCAAGCGAATTGCGATGCTCGAGCCTGCACGTTAAAGTTGTTTCTGCGAATTCACTGGATTTCCGCTGAAGTGAATATTTCACGCAAACGTGATTTGCAATATTGACAGTAACTTTACCGTTATTTTACTTTAGAAACGTTTTGGGGTCGTTGTTTTGTCGATAAAAAATGAGCGGATGATCTCTTTGAAATGTTTAGATTTTTTATAAGGAGATATGTTTTTGTTTGTAGTTTTGTTTGTTAAGTTTATGGGTGCAGTTGCAGGGCGTTGCATTGCAGCGCAGGCGTGGGCATTGGGCGCGTGGGCGTTCTCGCACATCGATCGAGCCGCCATCTTGCCCACCGGCCACAACTGCTAGTTGCCGTGCGACCGAGCCCTTCGCTTGGCCACTTACACATTTCACGGCTCGGACTTAGCCTATTCAGGCATTCTTATTCATCTGTTAAACGCTCATTCACGTTCCAGTTTCTATAATTTAAACTTACTTATATACGTTCAACATGTAAGACGTTTTTATTCGTCGTTTTATTTATACTTACCACGTTCGAATATATTTGAGTTTGTTTGAGTTTATTTTTTACTTAAATACGTCTCTACTCTCTACCTATAAATGGTGTAATAATTTTAACAAACTTCTAATTAGATACATCTTTGAACTATGCCGAAAGCTAGTCTTGGAAGCTAACATAATGATAGAAATACTTATTTGTAATTACTACAATAATCCGTAACATACATAAATTCAACATTCAAGGTACTTATTATTTCTTCAAACATTTACAAAGGAATACTCGTAGATAGTCACAAAGGAATAAATAAAATTAAAACAACAATAGCGGATCAATTCAGAATAGTTCATCCCGTTTTGTTTCAGTTACAGTTACAGCTGCGATGGGCCGCGTCGTGAGCTTTATTAATTAATTTAGACAGTCCTTTTAACCACAGAGCACATGCGTGTGGTGAGAACTCTAATACACCCACAAGCGGAAATACTTTGTATCCTTGTTAATTTGAAGACAGATATTTTAAAACTTGTCTCGTTTTAGATAATTTCTATCTATAATTGTCGGGATTTACAGTAAAGATTCGTTTCCTTTGTTTTATTTATTCTCTCGTTGGGACGTAACTCTTTTTTTTATAATTAGAAAAATGCTTTACTGTTGTATTTATAGAATTTTATAATGTTTATCATTTTGATCCGAGTGACCGTTTTTAGAAAATGAGTACCTACCAAAATAATGATAATGTATTTAGTACTTTTGTGTGCAAGCTTATTCTCGGTTAAAATTCCTTTATAACACGAATAAAACTGCGGGTCGAAAGGCTACTTTAATAACCAAACAAAGAATCTTACTCAACAACAAAAGCATTACCGCGTTATTTTTTCAAACAACGTTACAGAATGTTTGACCTCGTGTCGAGAAAAGCGGAAAGTTGGGCGGGCTTATACAGTTACAACTGTTCCTACATATTTGAGCTTGCAGAGTATTCAATTCGTGGTATCGAAGGTTTACGATCTACCCGCTCGGGGGAATTGCGGCCTCTTCGTCCTCCCCCGTAAACCGCTATGTACCTACACGTACTACCCGTACATAAGTAATACCCCCCTCCCCACGGGGAGACACGGGTTCTATTAGAATTAGGATTCGCTACTTGAATACGAGACGGAGTAAGTTTGTTACATTTATTTTGTTGCTGTAGTGGTGTTGTACTACAAAGGACTGTTTCGAAGTTTACGTTTTGTACTTTTATAGTTTAGTTTGAGTGGTTCTTACAGAACGAAGATGGAAGTAATTTGTTTGCGATGTATGCAATATGAGAAGGATTATTATAACTTTATAAATCATAGATTTTTTAATTACCCAAGTACAGTGGTGAAAAAAGGGTAATAATTAACTAACACAATGCTAACACATTACTACCGATTGTATGAGTTGTTAATTAAAATCTGTTTCCTAAATCTTAATACAAGTCAATTGTAAATTCCTTACGCCGCAATCAAGGTATTGTTTTTAATTACATTCCGTAAGTTTGTTTGTAATTGACTTATGTGTATGACGGATGTTGTCAGTCATTGAATCAGGTCGTCATTCCTGCCTTGGTAATTAGTTAGTAATTATAAGCTCCCCACTCGAGACATCACTATCTCAAACATTAATTATGACAAGATGAAAAATTTATTACAGCACTTGATTGAGACGTGCTAGGTAATTTCATAATTAATGAGTTGTGTTCTTTCTGCATGTAAAGGCGTTTTATGATAATAAGCATTTTAACCGTGAAATATCGGCAAAAAATTACTTCAACGAAATGAAAATAAAACTTTTTATGCTCGTTTCTAAAATTAAGTTCATAATTGAACTAGCTATTTTGAACTGATATTTTGTTCATTTCTGAATAATGCGTCCTTGTTTGTTTAGTGTAGTGTAGTAGCACAATGGCGTACTCCTGTAAGCCCTCTAGCAAAAGGGTCGTTACTCGTTAGCAGATGACTCTTGAAATCTAAGTACCGTTTGCATGGCTCGTCTCGCTAACAAGCGATGCTTACTTGGTTTATTTAAAAAGTAACAACCCGAATGGTTGGCACACAAATGATTCCCTTCGGAGCGTCGCGCGCTCGGGGCTCGGTAATTTCCTGCGTATTTTGATCTCAATGGTGCGGCACAAGTGCACCCTCGTTCTCGTCTTTTTCTCTAATTTTTGTACGTTTTCGTTGCTCGAGACTTGTGTTAAAAATAGCCGAGTAATTTTTCATTTCGGCGCGCGGCGGGCGTGGCAGATTACAGGCTGTTCCAAATAACACCCCAACGGTACTTAACTCGAATGCGCCTACTCTCGCGGCCAACTTTTGCTCTTCATATTCGCTTTTCATCGTAGGTATCTTACTTGTTCTTTTGCAAGGTTATTTATTCGATATTTTCAACTCTCTGCGGAACCTGGGACGTTTTATGGGCACTTGTGAAGTTTTTGCCTCAGATGAATATAAAATAATTTCGCTGGCGAGGCGTATGGCCGGTAATTACACTTGCAAATAAATGAATGTCGTTTAGTTCATCGCGACAACATGACAACTTGTTATATGCAAAATTTATTATCAACATTTTCGTGTTTATGTGAATGGTATTTGAAATAATATGTCGTGAATTAATTTGAAGCCGGCCAGAATGTTATGGATCACCCTATGATTCGGTCGGAATAGCGAACAATAGTGCGCTCCGAGACGCTATATATCACGAAGTATTTCCGTGCACGCCTGCCCCGAATTTAAACTACGTCTTTTTTACGCATAAAAACTAATGTCGCCTCTAATTATTTTTAGATTATAACGCACCGCCTGCTATATATTAAGTCGAGCGCAGCCGAATTGTCAGCATAACTTTGCTTTGATGTACCATGATTTGTTTTTATTTTCAAGCAGTTCCACGTGATTCATGGGTGGATAAATTTCAAGTGCGCCGTGAAAACTATGTTTAATTGATGCATCTACTTATTACTTTGTTATGACATCCAGATGATAGTCATAGTCGATTTATAGATCAGTTTAGTGTTTAACGACGCTCGGAAATAAACAAAAGGGAATAAGAATTCTCGAGGGCGACAAGTCTGACGGGTTGATAAGTTTGGCGAAAACGTCAACGCAACGCGTCGTCGATCGCGTTTCACTGAAAAACTGTGAATTAATCAGGAGCTAGCGCGAATGGATGTGGCGTCATTCGTCTCTGTCAGTCTCCCCGGTGGATATGTGTCGAAATGAGACGGTGGTACAGTCGGGAGTGGTTACTCGGTCATTTGTCCCCCGCGGCCGCCACGCACTGCCTAGCACTCGGCTCTGGATATGCCATTATACTCACTGATGCAACCGCTTTTTGTTTGTAAATATTTTACCAAACCCCATTAACATTTTAATAGTCGTCGGCTCAGTTACGGAGTGCAGATTCATAAGTGGGTTGGTGGTTTTCAACACATTTCTGATGCTGTGTTGAAAACTACGACTTTCATTATGCGTTGGACCGCAAAAAATGACATGTGATATTTTATGTAAGATCTTTCGACTCGTGACTGACACCGACTTTCTAGCCAATCAAATTTTACCCATGCGTTTAACACACATTATCAAGTTAACAATAAGTGGAAGTATAGCATCCCAATTTAGAAACACGACACCGCTCGTCATAATTTTAAGAGCCACCATGAAAGTCTTTTAATTTGAATGCTTCAAACAGTTTCACGATTGAATTTCTTTTTAACGTGACATCTTTTATCGCTTCACTTTATGTTTAGATGGGAATAAACTTAAACTGACGTGGTCGTATTCAATTATCACTTAAAAGGTAAGGGGTAACATGTGCACAACAAACAATTTATTGAAGTCAAATCGCGTCCGAATAGAAATACGAGCCTTTCGCATTGCAATCTATTAGAGAGATAAGTCTCGATTGGGAGGTATTATGTTAATCCTAAGCGCGGCGCGGGCTTTATCTAAAGTGGCTCGGGCGTGGACCTGTGGGGTCTGGTGTACCCCTGGGACTTACCCGTAGGCGGCGAGCGTGGGGTCGTACGGGTAGTAGGCGCCCGACGGCTGCAGGCCCGCAGACGTCCACGCCGACATCTCGCCGCTGCCCTCCTTCAGCGCGTAAGGGTTGCTCTGAAACACCGCATCACACAATTACATCATTATCAAACGTATTGTCATATAGGATTCAATCAGTATAAGATTTATTAAGGCCTGCTAGCGTCTGGGTGTTATAATATTATATTAAGTATATCAGAAATCTAGCACCCGTATCACAAGCATCGATCTTACCACGGGGCTAGATGTTGTTGTGTGAATTGTATAACCCATATTACATACAAATTCTGGGTACGGCAGTCCAAAATACAATCCAAACATAACATTACTATACATTTTGAAGTTTAAATGTTAAGCATATTTATATGTGTAGAGAGAGACGTTATAAATTAGTTTATTTATTTTTGTCCTGCGTGTTTTATATCTGTTTGTGGATGTGTGTGTGTGATGTAATTTGTCGTGGATTTTCCTTTACTGTCTGAATAATTTTAGATAATGATACTTAAATCATGATATTAAAAGTACCTATTAAGATTTTATTTGGTGGTGTAGTTTGTAACAACGTTAGTTAGCTCGATTGAATTTGCAGTATTAGTGGATTATCTTTTGAATTGAATAATTTTAAATTAATAACACAATATAGAATAGAATAGAAAAATATCAGTACAAATATGACAATAATTAATTAAACTTGACTGGTAAAGCTTCGATTAGTAACTTTTAGTTCCAGTTAATACTGATTGACGGTGTACACACGGCTTAATTTTTTTTTATTAAAAAATTTTCAATCTGAGACTTTGTTATAAATTTCGATCATGTCTTAATTTTAAAACATCCATTTCTGCAGTATAATTACTACCTACAGAATTTCAAGACTTTAAAGATTTCGCTAACAAAATTAGCTCGTTATTACAATAACTATACTCGGCATTTTTGCACGCTTGTTACGTTACTGCATTTCTGCACTAATTAAACTAACAGACTTACCTACTTAGATAGTCTTAGTTCAAAAAGAGCATTTAGGAATAAGCTCTTATAGTGATTAGAAATGCACGAACATAAAGTAGCACTCTACATCCCTAAGCTTGCGTGTAAGCTGATAAATCTCTGCGCGTAATACCTCTCACTCAATCGGCCTTACAAATACGCCTAGAATTTAATTAAACTTAACTTAATAAAAGGGCATAAACTGAGCAACAATAAAAGTCCCAAGTGTACGGGCTGACATATCACTAGCGTATTTGCATAATGTATGGATGCGAGGGGAAAACTATGAAGGCCTAACGGGAGTTCACCCTTTGCGTGATAGTTGTTTACCAGCCAGCAAAGCGGGAACTCACCCAGTCTCAGATATTCGCATACATTACGACTAAATTAAAAGTGTGAACGATTCCATGCGCCTTGGGAGTTGGGATTCCCTCCCCTATCCCTCAGTTTAGACTTGACGCCTCTGATAATAAAATGAAAAGTAATATGATGCGTTTGCGAGCCGCGATAACTGAATGAAAAGAGCGAGCTTATTTGTCCCCTCCTGTTTTTGTTGCAATGCTATTTTCTGTAATGCTCATTAATTTTATGTTTTTTTTTTGAACGTAAAATACGGACGCAAATACAATAATGGCTTAGTTTGTAATTTAAGATGTGTTTTGTGGTTTTAAGCCAATAAAATATGTTTTGATTTCGCGAAGATACTTACATAGATCGAGTTTTATTACGGTTCTTTGTGTGTGAGATTTATTATGTTTTTGCTGTTTATTTAAATTTATTTTTATTTAGTACCTACCTAACGCATTTTATTTATTTATTAGTTTGTTTAGTTACTAATAAAATAATTAAGTTCATTATGTACTTTATATTGTTGATAGAACTTTTTTAAAAGTATATCTATATTTTGCAGGAGAGCTGGTGATAACGCGAGCAGAAGATGATTTTACTAACGTAATCGCTGGATGGAAAATAATAGCTTTGGTTTAGAAAGTAGCCAGAACGTAGACAATAAATACAATGAATGTAACATATTTAATATATTAGCTGACCCCACAAACGTTGTTTTTCCATAATTATAAAATGAAAAAAATAATATCCTTAGACCTACCCGATATGCCCACAAAATCTATATCAGTCAAGCTATTTCCTACGTGTTAAATATATGGTACGTATAGTAACTAACATTGTGACACGAGAATTTAATATTATAAGATATCAGTACAGATAATCAATTGGTCTGATATGATAAAAATGAGCATTTCATGTTCAGCTATAATCGGACCATAAATTATAATATTGTTTAAGAAACCTGTCAAGACCGTGTAATCAATAACAAAGATCAGACAAAAAAGTGAGTTCTCAGCAAACAAGCCCGTCGTTAATATCTATCATTGTAAGTGAACATTGCACTTCCCCACGTAAGCCAGTGACAAATTCGTACAACTCTTTTGTGAGACTGAGATAAAAATTGTTCCTTTTCTGTTGGTGACAGGGCCCTAAGGTTGGAGGTCTGAGGTTCCCTAACCATGAGTGATGACCGCCGCGCCCCCTACATTAGAGGAAGCACGTGCAACTACCAACATTAATGATATCATCGCTTTCTATGGGAACAAGAAAATAATGTTACCTCATTGTGGCTTTATTTTACGGCTGACCAAACTTCTTACTTGGATCATTTTGTTCTGAGTGATGATGTTACACGTAACCTTACTGTACAAAGGTGTAACTGAATTTTCTTTTTCTGTACATTTATATAGAGGGAGTGAGCTTTTCAAGAATTTACAATATATTTTATGTATTTTATCATAAGCTCTGCCATCAATTATTTATTAAATAGGGTTTTTTGGGAGTATTGTGTAATATTAAAGGTATCTATGTTTTTCACTAAACTCTAGGTATACAATAAAAATAAAACGCTTATTTCATTTATGTAGTCTCTGTATAACATTGAACTACTCGTATTTTATATTCTAAATTAACATAAAAAACTGTAGAATATTACGTTTAAAACACATTATAAAACAAATAAATTATTGTTTAACAAATATAAATCCTTCCTAAACAACTCCTTTATTAACTATCACAAATCTTATCTAAAGCAATTCATCCCCTTTTCCGTAAGACTGAATCTAACAACATTTTAATCAATTCTTCACAGAGTTCGCGAGTCAGCGCGCCAAATAGACTCATTACGGCAACCCCAAATAAATATAAACAGTAGCGAAAAGGGGCCGGCCCTTCTATTAACGTTATTCACACGCGCCGCTAGATCCATAAATAAGAGCCAACTATGCCGCGACCCTAGAAACAAAAAAGACAAAGTTCACGTTCGAGTGATCTGTGCGGTTCATAAATAAGGCTCGTTTATTTCATTGCATTAAACCGGTGATAAGTTATTTGACGGTTCATAAATTCGTACCCCATCGGCGGGGCGCGGTGCGTTTGGCGAAGGCGCTTATTGACCGGCGCGGGCTCGGCGCCTCGGGCTGCGGCGCCGCCTGCTGCCAAATCACGGCCACTTCATCATCCCACGCACCGACTTTCTGGCTACTGTACGCCAATACCATTTTCTGCATCATAAACTGTATTACCTCGTAGCTCGTAGATGCATCTCCGAATAAAGCGCTCTTGCACTAACTGCTCCATTTGCAAAGTCTATTCGCCAAGCGCATGTCTATTAGCTGCGGTGCGAGCCAACTTTTGACATATTTAAACGTATCTACTGAGCCTGATATCCTATGGCAAGTGCGTATATTGCGCACATTGGCGTTGTTACAACGGAAGTCGAGTCGATGAAGCGAACTTTTAAGGCATCTGATACCTACTCGTGTCGCATAAACAAATAAAAGTCTAAACGAACGCTTGTTTGAGATAGTAAAAATTTTTGATAAATTGAAAAGGTAGTTATATAACGTAACGGAAGAAAATCCTGTGCGACGACAAATTCTAAAGTGAATTGTGGGAAGTGGAAAAAGAATGGGTCTAAGTGGATAAAGAGCGAATACAAACGAAAAAGTCATTTCATGCCGCACAGTGGTGACGCAACCCGCGGGAGCACACTATTTTCAATCTTACCTAATTCGCATTAAGAGTTATATTCGCGGAACAAGAAGACAACGTGGCTAAGTTCAATAAAGCTTTCCCCCAAATAAGCCATAAAACGAGCGGCTACGGGCGCGGGCTGCTGAGGTACCTACCCGTTCCAATTATTTGTTTGTGGAGGCACAATAATTTTATTTTACGTTTTATTTAACATTTATTTCGTTACGGCAATTTCACGGGTATCAAAGAATTGCTAGATTGTGATTTAAACGGAATTGGTTATTTTCCACTTCGAGGACTGTATTTCGTACGGACCCTGGTATCAAGTTAATATTGTTTTATTATGCATGATATTTGTTTAGTTTGTTTTCTAATCAAGTTTTTTGTGATAGAGTTTATTGGCCTTATTATTGGTTGATGATTGAACGTAAAAGTAAATTGAGCAGTTGATTGTTTTCATCACAAAATACCTTTATACAATAAAAACTATTTTAATCAAGAAACTTACTCAGCGTAATCATTATAACGGTTTTTATATTATTAACGTAGGTACTGGATATAATTTGCTCAACGAAATCCTTTATGTCATTACCTGTACGGGACACCACTCCGCATCTCCATAAGCCGTAGATAAATTACATTAGAGTTGAAAACTGTTGATGGGCCATCACCATAAATAAATAAACAATAAAGGAGGATGAAACAAGTCAATTGTAGCTGAAACGCAGACAATATGCGGTCACGTTAACTGCCGAGCCTGCCGGTAACCGATCGCGGCGAACGTAATTCAATGATCGTAAACGCTCGCAATGATATCAATTAGAAGGGCCTCGAGACCGATAAAGCTCCGCTTTAATTAGGAGAACAAACAACAGACGGTTCTTAATGAGCCGTGAGCGTGTGGAGGGCGAGAGAGGTAATTAGGTCGGGGGAGAACGCCACGTCGCGCCACCGAGAGCGATCAATTATTGAGCCGTAGTGATTGATTCCGACGCGACTTCTGCGCCTCCCCGCCCCGCGACGCGGTCGCGCGACCCCACCCGCGACCGCACTCTGACCTAACTCTTAATCCCGACACTAACTTTGAATGCTTACTTAATCTGCCTCTCAATAAGTTTACGGTGTCGCTGCCACGCATTAGCCGCAACTCTCGGTTTACCCACCTAATTTGTCACTTGTTTCAGCTAGATGTTTATCCTCTCAAATTAAATACTTATTAAGACAGGATGTACATTCCTAATCATATGACAAAAGTATAACTAGATAATTAAAAATAAAACGCTATCTTACGATCGCGGACGATTATTATTTCGATATCACAAAGGAAATGTCAAAATAAGGCATAATTAAAAGGCTACTAAGCGTTAGAGATATAAACAAGTCCCTAACAATGTCTTAATAACAGTTTCCGCGGGGCCGCATTATTGTATTATCTGATGTCTTGCTAATAGCCATCATCGGAGGGTGAAACGCAGCTGTAAAAGGCCAGTGCTGCTTATAAATTATATAAAATAAGGGCATTAAAAACCATTTAGAGCAATAACGGTAATATGGCAAAATAGCAATAAATAAATTGAATGAAATTATGTATTATTTAGATAGAGAAATGAATGTGTAGCCGTAGAAGTGTCAGAGTTAATGGCGGCTGCGGGGAGGTCGGGAGAGGACAAAGCGCCCCCGGGGTGCCTTTGTGCCGGATTCCCTGCCCGTGACATCTGTCCGAATCGCTACAATAACTCGCAAAAAACTCACTCCAAATTCACCAACTGTAAAGCGCTCTAAAGCGTTCCTAGCGATTATTTTCCGCTGAATGTAACAATAGCAATACCTACGCATAGTACAACTTTGGATGTCTTCATTGGACTATTGTTGCATGTGACATATCATTTATCCTATTTAGAATTAGCGCCTTTCTGCCTCTGGTGGTCTCCTTTCATGAACCAGTCACGTTGAACATAATAGTGTCACAATATTTTAAAGGCAGTATTCAAGTGCGAAAAGTAGATTGATAGATTACGTACTTTATACCTCTGAGATGCTCAAAGTATTGTGTTGTTAAGAAATCTTTATTATAAAAATCAATACCACTTTTCGTTGTTATCTTTTAACTCAAGAACGGCTGGGCTGATTTAGGTGCTTTTGGTTTTAAAATAGTCGTATTAGCCAGGGATGGCTTAAACAAAGCAGGCGAGCCGAGAGCGTGTCAGTTAGTAAACTTTATAAACACCTGTTTTAGATGTCTTTCTCCGAGCTAATATTGTCAGCAATCACAGTCAACAATATTATGCAAAAAAAATTTAGGTACCAAAATACTCCGTACAATGCCCGCAATCCTTGTATTTTAATCAACAAAAAAATGATACCGATCTAAATTAATATATTCTGATGCAAAGTATACAGACCGCTTATAATGAAATTTATATTCTTTACGGTTTACTATTCGGCTAATTATAAAAAAAAACTAGTTTGTCATGTATAATTAGGGTACAAGCTTTCTTATATGCAAATTTTTCGTGAAACATAAAACTACAGCATTAAAAAACAAACTAAAATTTAATAATAAGGTGGTTACAAAGCTATCTTGGTTTTAATCGACACCTTGTTTTATATTGGACTAATGCTTAGCGCGGTGTCGGGTGAGCCCAGCGGTCGACGCGGACAAAAATTACGCGTGGATCACGTTTTTTTCACTTCCGGTCGAGATAACGGTCAGAATAAGCACCTTTATGCGTTAAGTGGTCACAGATCGCTTAGTAAATGCCCGTATTTTGAAATTATTTATATTAAAGACGAACCCACCCTTCAGTTCTTTGTGAAAAGTTTCAATTATCACGCATTAGGGCCGTTTCCTGGAGCGAATCTTGTGGGCCGAGATTGATATCGGGATCCTCGAGTCGGAACCGACCAATATCCTCCCATTCCGGAGCGGACAAAGGGACATTACGGCTCGGCGTATCGCTGACTAACGTCTACAAAGTTTGCGATGACGACGTATGCTGGACAAGTTAAATGATTGCCAAATGAAATATGCATTAGTAGAGAACATAGAGGTCAGTTTGGCATTAAGCGCGACCGCTGTATGATTTATTGTAAAAGCGTGTTGGTAATTTATAAGAGTGGTGGGGGAAGGGTGCCGGCTCCGCGGGACGCCTAGTGCCGGCCGCCGGGAAATCGGGGAAATCCGAAGATTTATGAGCGGCGGACCCGCGGCGAGCCGCTGACCGCTGCCTCACTGTTTGCCCACTCATTATACCCACCAAGTAAACGCTTACTGCAAAGATGACTATATTTGCGGAACAATTAACGCTTTCGAGGTGAAACGAGGGTTGCAGGGCGGTTAGCGGTCATTGTTTACAAATTATAATGAAGTGGACGGCTGTCGCGTTGAAATTACACGGTTTAGCGGAGGAAGGCGATGACCAATGGGCATGTAGCAGATACCGCGTACTCATGTGTCTGATAAAGCGGCTGATACAGAAGGTATACATACCTACGTTGGGATATCGCTGTGTAAACATGCGCGACGTCAATCATTGCTCTGCGGCGGCGCTTTAAAACATTTTATCGGTTGTCATATACCTACATAGGTAATCTAAAGTATAACGCATTTATGTCAAATCGTAGATGTACCTATTGATAAGCCCACCCACGTATCAACAACGCATGGCGCTGATAACGCTGCTGCCGCGACATAATGCATGCAAGCAATTATTAGCCACGGAAAATTTAATGAATTCATTCTAAAAAACGTTGAAACATAAAATCTAATGACTATTTTTAATTACCAAGATAAACGATTGTATATCTTTGCTAAGTATAGTCTATGCAAGTTAATTATTGGCGTTTGTAGTAATACCTAATTTACATTCAACATAAACTTGTATGTCTAGAAAATGTTTTATAAATGAGATATTTATACAAATTCTTTCTAGGAAAAAATTCACAGTAAATGCGTTTCGTAATGCACTTAATAGTTGCATTGACACCTTCGTGATGATAATTTGATGCGATCAGGGTGGTAGCCTGGTTTTTCCTATCATTGCATTATTGATATCATTGAAGTTTATAAGATTTTCCATGAATTAGTTATTATGAAATTTAAAAACTTGCTTCTTTTTATTGCGAAGAAGTTTCAATGTTGTAAATTACGTTCAGTAACAAATATTGCTGCACAATCTAAAATACACATTTTAACAACAATAAATATTTGTGAATTTTATAAGATTGTAAGTATAAATGGTCAAAATTCTGAATTCATAATGAATACATTTTCTCAAGCTCCTGAATCTACTACTAATTAGTAACCTTTAAAATCTAAAATCTTCGAAGCAAGGAGCTCACTTATTAATTGTTTGGTATCGAGAAAGCAGATAGTAATCGTGATTGGACATTGTAGTTTGCGATACAGATTTGATAATCGGGTCGGGGTTTAATCTGCAGTGATTAATGAACAAAGTAAGCACTAAAGACGGACCACCCACCGGCAGGAGACGGCTTAATAAGACCCTCATTAACACCTTAATGGCTATTCTCAATTCGCTTGATTTCTCTTTAGTTTTATTTATTTTTTCCCTCTCGGTCGGGCTAAGGCGCGCCGTCGCAGCTCCTCGCGCTCCAACGCCCTCTAATTGAATTTCTGGTCTTTTCTCTAAACTTATTCTCTTTGACTTAAGATTAGTGATGTATTTAAATTGGCGTTTTGTTACGTTTTTATAGTCGGTGCGAGCGTCTTGCTTCTTTTTCGTTTCCGTTTTCTTATCAAACTTTTAATTTGGTTGATAATGAAGCGGGCGTAGAAGTTTCGTTGAATGTTCACTCGGTCCATTTGAATGAGATTAGGGTAACGGCTTTGCAGGTCACTTTTGCTCCTGACTTTGGTCTTTTATTTAGTCGGCGTCGTCATGTCTATCAATAATGTGTTGCGGGTGGATTCAGAGATTTCCGTTTGTAATAAACGGATGAGATATGGAAGAGCGGGGACACATGTACGCAGTATGCACTTCGATGACGAAAGATTTTATTGCACCACCACAAGATTAGCCCTCCTTTACAAGTTGTGACAGTATTTATATGAACGTCTTTGATGTTTTTTAGTGATACTGAATTAAAATAAAATATTCATATGAGAACTAAATTCATCACAAAGTTCTTGAGTGTGTTTTTTATTGCCTATAGTTTTTTATTAACAGCATAATTTTCCTTTGAAAGAAAAATTAAACCTAGCTGCGATATTATAGCAATTCGACTTCAAATAATAAATTGAAATTTATTTATGAATTAAAACTTAAAAACAGACTTTATGCAATATACCTAGTAATAAGTATACAATAATGCGTGTATTTCAACTTTATAAACAGCAACGTGACGAGAAGAGGCGGTTTAAGCCAAACAAATTCCTTTACTGATTATCCAAAGCGCACAATAGATAAAAGATGGCGCTGCCTGTATTGTTAGTAAGTCGCAATCCGAACAGACGGCGCCACCGGAGTTGCCAGTGTTCAAAAATGGCAGTTGAATATTTTCCCCTACAATGACGGCCGACCGCGCCAGTGGAAAATAAACCTTGCAGAGACAGCAGACGGAACAAATTGTAACGCAAGCATAGGAAGACTTACATGGCCAGAAACAGACACGAGTGTATTTGTGGTAGAGCGTCGTCATTGTTCGCTAAATTGTCGCTTGCACGTAACCAGGCAGGTCTTGTCGTGAGGTAGGTATGTGTGCACACAATGACACTATACATACACTAAAACACCTGTTATTAAAATGCACCGGGTCACAGAATGGCTACAGCAAACTTCGTTTAATACAATGACAGATAGAGATCTTACTGCCACCGGCGATTAGGATGCATCCACAATTATCTACACGAACCACCATTAGCGGCGTGATACTACAATTACGAGTTGAATGTACTTGTTTTGAACTATAACTATCTATAAAAATGTGTCCCTACACATAATTATGCAGGCGCCTTTTACATAATTATATAGTATACTTGACAGATTTACGAATTGATGAACCATTATTATCACGACATGCGTAATTCTCTACCACGAGAAGCGCGATCTGTAAGAATTTGTACCAAACCATGAACTGTTTGTGGTACCCCCTTATTGTGTTCTTTGTAATGGTATCTCTCAGTAGAACCACAGATATGTATTTCGATTCTTTGCCGAGTGTGGGCCCTTATAGGGATTACTGGTGCCGCTTACGCCGACCGCTCATTTGTCCCTGTTGCCCAGACAAGGTGTTAAACTGAACAGTAGTTCAAGCCATTCTTCGAGACCGCAAACTTTTTGTATCGCAATTTATGAAAAGTATCGTTTTGGAAAGGAAATGCATAAATACTGTGGTATTTTGTGTCATTCGGAGGCGAAGTAGGTATGGTGTAATTAGTGAGTAGTCGATGGCTAATTTGTGTAATAATGCGGGCTTTTTGAAACAATTTTAAGAGTTAAATAGTTAATGTTTCATGACAGGGTGGCGGCGCGGCGGGGTGTGCGAGGTGTCGGTGGTTTTCTGGCTGAGCGCTCGCAGACCGGTTCGACCTGCACGCCGCGCGCCGCACGCCAGCCCAGCGAGCGCCCAAACACGTTGTACCTACCTACCTTCCTACCTACTGCAGGCTACGCTGAGAGAGCGATAAACCTTGCGTTGCCGTGCCGCCATCACAAGCCAATATTAACTACATTCTAAATTACCAACCAAATTACAGTTTGCAAATTCTTACATCCCTCCAGTTAGAACTAAAGTCAAGGACATGCCACTCCATCTTTATAAACCTATGTGGGTTATGTTATGTGGCATACAAGAAAGCTTTTTACTCTGACTGAAAATTATTTTAGATAATGTATTAGATAATACCTATGAACATTACTCGTTTTATTGATACGTTAACATTACTACTGCTATTGTCGTAGCTGACTGAAATAGTTTTTGCCATACAGTTGTAAGGTTTCAAACTAAAAGGGTGTCTGACTATCCAGCGGATAGTATCCACCCTATATTGCACAATCAACCGTAGTTCTTCATGTAAGCCCATCTGTTTCGATCAATGTTACTTTATTCTATAACAGTAAAGATCGATAATTCTGAGCAGTTACTAAATATTACTCCAATGGTCTGTAGGTAACAGAACTCATCATGTTTGACAGTTGATATAAGGAATGTACGAGTGTATAATGATATAGGGGTAGGTACGTACCAAAGGTGAGTAGAAAGCAGAGCTGTCAACACCGATGCTAGGGTAGGGGTTTTGCTCTGTAGAGGGGTATGGAGTGCCGTAGACGCCCACCGCAGCGCTGGAGAGGCGAGGATACGAGGAGAGCGCTAGCCGCGCGTTGTCGTATTGGCAGGAGCAGACGGTTTGGCCAGTGACAGGGTCAGTTATGATTGGTCGTGGCGTGTCGCAGCAGGAGGCAGCTGGCGTGCTGGCGTGGCTGCCGGCGCCGGGCGAGAGCGCTCCGCCGGCGACGGCCGAGCCGCCGGGCGACAGCGGCGGCGCTGAGCTCGACCCGCCGTCCGGCGATGTGGCTGCGCCGCCGGTGCCCGCCCCGCTGCTGCCCACGAGCAACTGCAAATAGACACACTCATTATTTGTTATTTTATAGTGATTGACTCTCACTTAAGTTTTCTAAATTATTAGAAAATTGTATGGGAAAAATTACAAGATCACAGTAACCATGGTCCTCGAGTGGGAGTCGAACCCACGCCACCCAGTTGAGCCCTGGTTGCACGAAACCAATCAGTGCTTAACTGATGATATGAGGAGTAATCCCGCGATAGCATAGTTGGTTTAGTGCAACCAGGGCTAAACTGGGTGGCGTGGGTTCGAATCCCACTCCAGGACCAAGGTTACGTTGTGATCTTGTAATTTTTCCCATACTATTTTCTAATAGACACAGTCATGATCTATCATTACAGAATACGTCCCATAATATACACTATAATACATCACATGTCATGTTTATTCATAGGTGGAATTAAACTCTATATAATATAATATAATTATACTACATAGTTGTAGCATGGCTAGAAGAGCTTGATTGCTCAACTTACTTAGTTTTGAACAATGTTGGCTAGCTAAGACATGTCCAAAGTGATTCTTAGATAATGGTCTTGCAATTCTGGTCACTAAGCTCAAATTGATTTGTAACATTTCGTTACCACTGACCACAACGCACGTGCAAAGTCTTTGTTTTTTTAATGGATAAAATTACCATTTGCTTTTAGGATTTTGTAGGAAAATATATTGATTCCATGAAAATTCCCGTTCTTTTATTCCTAGAATATTAATTCCCAACTGGTAATTTTGTATAAAATTATAACAAGTAGACTATTTTCGCTCGTGTAAGCAAGTGCATGTGTCTGCCCTGGCCACCCCGTTAGGTCATTGACCAGTTGCGGTTTAGTGGTAAAACGTTTATAGACGCCAATATGGTACTACTATTAGGAGATTCTTCCTTAAGTATTTATTGCTACTATAACTGTACTTTGTCTTGTTAAAGTACTAGAATACTTTGAATTCCGCGAGTTCTAAAGTTAATTAATATGTTCATTGTATAAGTACATGTTAATGTTACATGAACGACACGGTCATTAGGAAATAAGTATCGCCTACCGGTTAGATACAAGTCTGAAATACCATGTAATAAAAATTGTGTAAGCTGTTAATCGAATACTTTTATTTAACACTACTACGGTCTGGGTACATCTTCGCTTGCGTTGTTTCATATTTACTTATCAAATAAGGTTTTCTTATACTTCAGTTTTATACGCATAAATTATCGAAGATTTTATACTCATGTATGAAATGTTAGTAATATATCAGTCTTATCCTATTTTACAACATGGTCAAGGATTTAAGGATGAAATAATATTTAAATTTCTTCTAGTACCGTAAAACACTCCAACATTGCCCACATTTTTCGAATAATTACAATTTTTGTTATTTTTTTGTATGGGGACACAAGTATTTTCTATTCGCATCTGCAACTATAGGATATTTTGCATGTATTATTTTATTAGATTTTGTTATTCGTCAATATTAAATCAAGTATTTTATTATTTTTAAAGGCGGGCAATGTTATCTCGACTTATTGCCAACATTGCCCACGTTGATTTTTGACGCAAATATCTCCTCTCCGGCCTCTAATCAGCTGACAGCAAAACCTGTAGAAGAATTATGACCAAAACTGGCCATTACTTTAAAACTAAAGCGAATCCATGACAGGTTTCCTACCAAAATCCATGTTAGGCTAGTTGGGCAAAATTACCCTGACCTTGTTAGCATTTTCCATACAATTCGCTTTTCGCCTTTAGTAAAGTGATAGGGTTGGTACATCTCAGTAAACTGTTCTTGACTTTTTATTTCTTTTTATGTTAATAAAAAAACAAGATTATCTTCTATTGAATTATTTAAAAAACTTTAAAGTAACATGTTTGATTCAACAGATTCACATGCAAGTATTAACATTTATTCCGTGTTATTTTTAATACATTCTGGTTCCAATCTTTCGTCTTGACTTTCTTTGACGAATTCGAGATTTGTTCTTGCTTTTAAGAAATAATAAACATAAATTATCTAAATAATCAAGATAATAATAATTAGCAAAAAAAAAAAAAACTCGGAAGTGTCAACCCTAAGCTTATTTTGACTGCGGGCAATGTTGTCAATAGTAGATCGCAAAAATACTAGATAACTTTCCCCACCTTTATAACTTTAGTTATACAAGAGCTGCATCAGTGACAATAACGGTATAATAATACCTTAAGTTTTTTGTACAACATAATATAAATTAAACTCATCTGTGTTTTCTTCATCACGCACAATCCACTTTTGAATTTTCACCAAAATTTGCCCGCAAAAATACACTCTGTCTTTGACGAGTTCCAACAAGTTACTGAGTGACGTTAGCGTTACATCCAATAGACAGTGGTGCTAAACACAAAACCTATTTTCTACCAAAGTCAATAAATGTTACCATAGTATTCAGATATTTTTGCTATTAAAAGTTTTGCTTAAAAATTACCCTCGGTGGCAATGTTGGAGTGTTTTACGGTACCTAGTTTCGGAGCCAATACTCATCAAACATACCTACCAACAAACATATTACTAAATCACTTCTCTTAATAATATAGATTAAGAAACTCCAGATTCAACTTTGTTGGTATAATATCACATTAAAGAAAGTTTCTAAGAAGTCACTGACAGATGACAATTGGGATTATTTGCGGTTTCTGGAAGTGAACAAGAATGCCTTTGGGGCACTCTTCGATTCGATTTTCAACCCTTAATACTTCATTCAGTAAAACGAAAGCAGTTTGATACAACGAACGGAACCTTAATTTTGCTACTGTTAGTAAATATAATATTAATTTTCACAAGTATATTGATAAAGATATTTAGTTTTGTAGTTTCCTTGATTATTATCAAATATTAATCATCAAGTTATTTTATGATTATAATTTTGTTATTATATTTATAATACTTAGAAGACATTATTTATTATAACTTTATTATTAGCGATATGTACGTAAACATATTATTATCAGTGTTTGATCGAACTGAACGTTGATATAAGTAATTTATAACTGATTCATTAAACGTTACATTCGATTTTAAATTAAATTGACTAATAAAGTTATTTTTAAATACTTTATAAAATTTTCCGGCCAAAAACAAAAACGTCCGTTCAGTTAGAAATGAATCCAATAGTAACTCTGCGCACAGTATTTCATTACATTAATTCCTCATAGGAGTCCTTCAGTGGAGAGTTAGCTTAAAGCGCTCTGGAGACCTACTCAATATAACAAATATTATTTCTTTATTTAATATCAGAAGAGCCCTAACGTCGGCAAGATTAAAGGGACGTCAACAGATTTGATCAAACATAGGAGTAGGTTGACTTAGAAATAAAGCATAAGATACTGTGCACACAGAGAACCCACTTCACCTTTAACGCTCCGTTTGAGTGCGTCAACTTGTTTTCTTTAAACTTAGCCTTTATTTTTGACCACATCTCATTTAGGAATGGACATAGCAACTTGTACACTTTCTATTAAAAAAATCTATTTCCATTCTATTATTTCTATTAACTAACAGTTCAGTAGTATAAATATCAACTCTGCGCTTAAAAGCAATTTGCAGGTGTCGTCCATGATAGTACAAAATTACAAAGTTAACAGCTGTCATATCATGTCTGTTATTTTATTCATAACTTGAATGAATAAATTAACAAACGAGCTGACTTTCATCCGCAAATAGTTTAGTTCATTGTTGGAATTAATCAATAGAAGATAGTAGAACTTACTTTCAAATCTTCTTTTTAAATTAGAATAAAAACGGAATTTTGACTCAAGCAGCTACCAGTTCCACTTAGTTTTTGCTTAAGCTTTAAAGTAGTTTAGTAAGTTTGTGGATCAGTGTAACAGTAAAGTCACATAGAGATGAATATAAGACAATAGATATGATTATCAATAACCACGCACAACTTTGAGACCAACTTTGAGTCTAATTGCGAAAAACAAGAAACCCCAAACTAAACTATGTAGATAAGATTACGGGCGGATCATAACCTACTAAACCTGATCACCTACAACTTGTATGAGCAAATTCTGAAAACCACATTTTGTGTCATGTCAATTTCATAGTCACCTTAACCACCAAATCCCTTATCTAGAGCAAAGCGAGTCGCAATCTATGTGAACGAAGCCCGTCGAAAACGCAGTAAACACTCACCACTCTGCACCACTCACAGCGATAAATGCGGCGTAGGTACAAGTCACAAAGAGCCGCCCGTTTGGTCCGCCTTGCTTTACAAACATTACTATCTGAATCACTTGCGTGAGGCCCTATAATTAGTAAACCCAGGCGATAACACACATAGAATCAGTCTGCGTCATCACCGATCGGAACACCGACATTTACTCGGTATGAAATTGTGATTTCGCTATCAATCACTAACGGTCAGATAACGACATCGGCCATAATAGGCATAGTTGTCTCTGTAGATACCCACTTACATGCATATGACATTAATAACTGTTGATAGTTAGGTACGCCATGTTTCGAAGTCGCTTTGTCGGCTCTATAAATTATACAGCTATTAGTCAAGAGCCTGTTAATTTGCAATGTTTAAGTATGTAGATTTTCTAGACTCCGAGGTATATTTACTTTATTAATTATGGTTTACATTGTATATTGTGGGACTAGTTAGACTAGGAAATAATTTGAAACCTAACCATAACTAGTAGGTAATTTATCAGAACACGTTATTTTATCTGACAAATCACGAAGACGCGACTTATCGATCTATGGGTTCGTAGCCGTTGACGTATGTCTAATATTATTTGGGTTATAAAACCGTATAATAACAACGTCGTTTGCCTCGCCGGGGTTGATCAAATCAAATACAAGCGATATTATGCCTCTGTGTACAGAGAGGGTGATACTTTAAGAACGCTTGACTGCCTCAGTCAACAAAACTTCCAATAAAAACTACTTGGATGGAAACCGATCTCAAGCGAACGACAGGCAAACACAATTCAAAGCAAAATACGCCTAGGCTTTACATTGCCCTCAAATTAAATAAAAAAGCTTTAGTAATTTAGTCCAATCTGTCAAATGAAGAGTGGTAAGCAAAGAAAGGGGGCCCGGATTAATGTTTTATGTGGGTGATATCAGATGTTTTCAAGTAGAGGGGTCTGCCGCTCTGAGCAGTGAGTTATTATTCAGTGCGATCGCCAGAAAATATAGGCTTACAGCAACGGGCTGGCTTATTATGTAATAGGTAATTTGCCTTGGAATTGCATACTATTAACATGACCGAGGGGAGGTGCAAGTCGCAGTCCGAATAAATAACACTTAACACCAGTTCATTTTCCATGGAAATGAGCAATTATACCTACATAGATTTTATGGGTAGCAGTGTTGTTTTAATAGGTGCATACGTTAACAGAAATTTATATCCACCGTTAATTGTTCCGCTGAATGTATGATCAATTTGTTATAAAGCTTTATCATAAGACTCATGATATAATTTATATTATACCCTGTGAAATGTTCCTGAGATCAAGTTCGTGTTTCCCTGATAAAACAATGAATTTTGTAGTAGCTTTAAGATCCATCCATCATCGTTACTAGTGCGATCTCGCATACAGCCAGTCAAATGGACAAGGACAAAAACAGGAGTGAACCCCGCACTCTCTAGGGATGCGATGTGACGTGTAGGTAAATGAAATCTGCTCAGAGCATTGTCACTCGCACTGTTTAAAAGCATTATCAGGGAGGGATAATGTAGGTATTATCATTTTATACGCACAAACGTTAATGTGTTTGAGTAACTCGTGTTGGTGGGGTTACTTTGCAAAGGCCCAGCGGGGTGATTTTAACATGCCTAGGTTCTCTTGGCATGGTATAAATAACTGTAAATTATAGTCCTAAATTAGACAATTACTTTTACATATTATTTTTTTGTGTTTAGTCATAAAAATGAGTTATTTTGTACCTTCTAATAGGTACTTTATAAGTAAATTGATTGACGTTTTAAGTTTTCAAATCACTTTTAGCGATTTTATAATATATTTTATATACCTATATCATGAACTTTATGAAGAAGAAAAGCAAACACTCAAAAAGTTTTTACGAGAAGAAAAAGTTTGAGCAGTGTATCGGAGAGTGCAAAATCCATTACCTACCCAATTTGCATGTAAGCTTGACAGGCCCGTATCTGTTACAAACACGAATTAATGTTAAGTGATACGGTTAACTATTAAGCACAATAGAGAGAATCAATACTCAATTCAATGTCCATGTACCTACGTCTAAATATAATAGAAACGGGGCGGGGCTCATTTAGTATGCGCTGGATAAATACACACCATACCTTTATATGTGTAGGTGGCGCACAGAGCGTGGAAGCTTTTAGGCAACTATCAATATTTGATGAGATTCGGACACTGCCCTGCCTGCGATCATGTCCGAAGTGAGACACAATCTACCTGGAATAAGCGAAAACATCAGCGACAGCTCGGAAAAACGGTGACATGTCGAAAATGGATTACCTAACATTTGGTCTACCTAACATTTTCTTTTTTGATGGTTGCCCTGTGAGTCTGCGAAGCATTTGGATTTGATAGTTTGTCCGTGAAACCTATACTGACTTTCAAGGCACTTTATATTATAATACATTTTTATTTTATTTGAAACCTTATAACGCATAATTATAATGATGGATTACAACGATATTGTTAAAAGGTTCTGTTAAAAAAAAAAGTTTTATGGGAAACTAAGCTCCAAATATATATTTGCAAGTTTGTAAGCATTGATTATTATTATATGCATCGTCGCCTCCCGTACTACATTTGGCCGAATTCTAGCGCATGCTGTAGGCTAACTCGTCAGTTTAAGCATTGGCTATACCTATCTGGTTATTAAATTAAATTAAAAAATTAAAAATCATTTATTTCAGCCACTTAAAAGGCCATATACACAGTTACATGGTTAATGCAAACACTTAAAAATAAAAATAAATCAGATAATAATAGTAGGTACAAAGAAATTACAATAAATTTAGAAAAAATCAATAAAATAAAAACCAATAAATTTAAATTTAAATGTCGGAGTTAAATTGAAATTAAAAGAATTAGTAAATTTGTCAAGAATAAAATAATCAAAAAATTAAAAATAAATAAATTTAAATTAGAATTAAATGTCTTTATTGCTTATTACGTGGAGCTGCGATAAGCGCCACATAATCGGGCAATCAACTTTGCCCGCCAGCACCTTGAGCAGTCGATTTTTGCTGGAGTGCACGCGGCGCAGCAGCGATCCGGCTCTTTTTCTTAGGATGGCTTGGAAACCGTCTATATGTGCATCCGCGAACATTCCTGAAGCGCTACAACATTTTGGGAGCCTGACTAGCGCTCTAAAACCGTTGTTGTACTGGACTCGCAAAGCGTTAACTGCCTTCTTGCTATAAGAAACCCACAGACTGCAAGTGTAGAATGACTGGCAGAAAGCCTTAAACAATGTGACTTTTACTGCTCCAGTACATTGTGCAAATCTGCGGGCCAACATATTGCTACGTACAGCCAACGCTCTGCGCTCCCTCTCTATATCCTCGACATCCTTAAGGTCGTCGGTGACCCAGTGACCCAGGTACTTAAAGCGCTTTACTCTCGGTAATTCCACCCCGTTGAGAAAAACAGGAGGTATCATAGATATCTTCTGTTCCCTCGGCTGGAATACGAGAAGCTCACTTTTTTTGACGTTGTACCTGAGTCCATACGCCCCCGCATAATCCTCGCATATCTTAAGGAGCTTCCTGACGGCACTGATCGAGGGACCCAAGAGCACCATATCGTCGGCGTAGCTTAGGTTATTAATGAAACTACCGTCAATTGAACAACCAACACCGGCGCTGGTGAGCTCCTCGATCAACCCGTTTATGTAGAGGTTGAAAATTCGCGGAGACGTTAACCCGCCCTGCCGAACTCCGCACTTCAACCCATACTCATCAGACAAAGCTCCTGCCCACCTTACAGTATTGATTTGGTTGTTGTACCAATAACCAAACAAATTAATTACCTCACCTGGAAGAGAGGTTTCGGTTCTCATCTTGCGCCACAGGACCTCATATGAAACCAAGTCGAATGCTTTTGACAGGTCTAGGAAGCACGCATAGACTGGGGTCTTCCTGTCAGTATAATAACGGACAGTCTGCTTTAGGCAAAGGATCGCTGTCTCCGTAGACAAGCCTGGTCGAAACCCAAACTGGGCGTCGTTCAGGTTTACATGCCTACGAAGTATGCGATCGAGCAGACAGTCCAGTACCTTTGCCACTGATGTAGCTAACGATATGGGTCTGTAATTACTCTTGTCAGATGAGTCACCTGTCTTATTCTTAATTATTGGTACAACAACTGTTTTCATACATTCACTTGGCAAATAAGAGTGTCTGACACAGAGCGAGTAGAATATTGCCAACACTCTTGACAGATGTTATAATTAGAACGCATTACGAAAACTTACACTTAACTGCATTTGAAAGTACCGAATGAAATTATCTCGTGGCAGTAAAATTAAAACAGAAGCTACCCACCTGTGTGCCAAATGCGATCTTTAAGTATGCTCTACACTTAAATCGTCTGTAATAAACGCTACCGAAATGACAGTTAAGTCGATGTGTTTATTTTAAAAACATAGCCAGGGGGTATAAAGATGATCTCATAATGTCCATTATATTAGCGAAGGCATTATCGTGTCCCGAAGGCCCGGTTCTCGCTCCAATTTGGCCTTTACAACGGGATATGTTAAAGAGGACATTATAATAATTAGATTGTTATCAGATGTTATTATATGAATTTTCCAAAATTATAAGCGAGCGACGAAGATAAGTCGGCGATACCGTGAGGACGGTAGGAATAGATTACGGAATAGCCGGGGGCTGAGGCGTAATCGGACGCACTAAATTCTGGTCCTTAGGAAGAGCACGCCATTCAAATCGATAACCGATCATTATAATGATTGCCCTGTAAATGCCACTCTTATTTTGAAAGCCTTGACGAACGGGAGTCGAGATTTTATTCAAAACATGGGCCATCGTACCATCGTATACTGAGTATAATGTTGTCATGAATATTTTTGTTTACCTTAAAGGTGCAAAGTCGTATGTTGTCGCTGAATTACGGATACATACTATAATTTTAATTTAGTTTAGTTGATCGACAAACTTAACTAAATAAAAAATATATTTGGGTGGTTTTTAGGCCATAAATAAAGGTTGTTTTTTAAGTATAAGATTATGTACCTACAATTTAAATGCATTATAATTTATAGAAGGAATTAGATAAATATTTATCTGTTTGGTCTAAGATTTGACTATAGAGCCACTTTTGCGGTTTTTTAATGGACTGGCGCATCCTTGCTGGGCGCAAAAGGTTAATGGTAAGGTAATGGTTCCACTCTATCTAGGAACATTTAATACGATTAAAATAAACCAATAGGTAGATACTTGGTTATGGTTTCTAATATTTTCTGTAAAGTTATGTTATGATTTTTGTGTCATACTCGCCTGTATCCTCATATAATCATGTTACAGACCTTCATTTAAGATAATTTATTTTAGATTCAATAAAATATTGGCTTAGTGTCAGAAGTTCAGTAAAGAAAATTTCATCACGTCATTAAATTGTTAATGCATAATTTAAATAATAGTCAGTCCGCCATGAGACATCAAAGGAACCTTGTTATAGGTTTATTATCGTCTGTCTATCGTGTACAATATTATCATCATCGAACCAAACAGCGTCTTATGTCACCGACGAGCATCGCCTCTTCCTGTTCGTTATTGGTAATATCTACTGTTGTCGTAAAATAAGGACTATATTATCGAAGCTAAGTCCCGTAAAACCGGTAGCATTTCAAAATATTATGCTTTTATTTGGTCACACTCATAAGTTTTTAAGTGCCATTTGATATGTCAAAGTAATGGGAGGAAGATCACAAACTATTCTCACCGCTGCGCACAAAGGGGTTGCCTTAGACGCCGCCAGTATTCAATTGACGCCACTGTTATGCGCATCATAAACATAAATCTTAGCTCCATTCCGTGGAAATATCATGTGGCGCTTTGCAGCAATATGCGGCGGGATATGTCTTGGCTTGTCTGAAACTAGGGGTCTACATACGCGGACACACTTGTTTGGAGTTGTGTTTTACTGCTCCATTATTTGGCATTTTCAGTATTGCAACCAAATTATTTCTGATAATACAACAAGAAATTGGTGGAAAACATTTTCAGATCAGTCGTTTGTTAGTACTTACATAATTTAGCATTAATTTGCAATTTAGCTTATCTAATGTATGTACTAACATTGAATACCCAGTTAAAAACATGCAAATGTAAGTATAAATAAAGTTATCGCAGGTATTTTACATTCTGAGCGACATAATCGTTTGTTAGAAATATTTTCAGTAGGTATTATTTTGCAAGAGTTTCAAATCTTGCGTTCTGTTTTTTGGTCTTGAAATGTCGGAGCAAACGACTTTCTACATGAGTGTTGGCGACTCTTCATTATACAGCGACATAACACACTAGACTAGATACCTATGTAAGTGCCGCTGCTATTCGCTGTATGAAGGAGAATGGCGTCGTATAATGTGTCTACAATGTACTATAATGTACTTAGACAAATGTCGTGTGGGTAATGTGTAGTCCGTGGCGTCTGCAAGTCGGGTTTGTTTGCTAACTTGAATAAAGATTTTGCGAAAACAATGGTACGATGAGTAGGCAATAAAACACTCAATTCTTTTAGTGAAATTGAAATGAGGTGTGCGTGACGCACGATGTCACGGAAACCGGGTCCAAGTCCGCGTGTGTTTGTGTGTGTGTTTGTGTGCGTGAACACGCCGAGGTGACTAGCTAGCTCGAACACGCGCGCCTAAAAGCTCATGATATTCAATTCAACAACACCGAAACATGATTAAACTATTTACATCCAAATGATCAAGTATCAGTCAACCAACAATTTAGGACAAACTAAAATTTATGTCTGCAACATATAAAATACTTGTTTTTTATCTTACAACCTTTTTGCTATATTGAAATAAATAAGAAATGGTTAATAAGCATTCAAATAAATTCAAATTAACATAAAACAAATTTAATATGATAAACCACAAAGTAAACTGAACTTGCTTATCAGATTAATAATTATATTCTAGGGTAACTAAAGAACCTGGAATAATTAAACGAAATGAGACTTGAGTCTTTTAAATTCAGATGAAATACCTAAATTCCAAGTTATCCAACATAGTGTTTTTTTTTTCTAACTAAACATCGAGCAGATAAAACCTGGCCGGTAAGTTATGAACCAAAAGGGTAATATTAGAAAACGCATCGCATAAAATAATGACGAAAACAAATTGATAGTAAATAATATGTACTTTATTCTACAAATTAAACTATTGTAGAAAAGATAAAGTAACAAGATACATGACAGGTGAATAAAGCTTCGTTGGTGCAGTCCAAACATTTGTTACTGGGATGACAGTCGCAAGTCGCGACATAACGCTTCGCACGCGAAATTGTCTCGCTTCTGTTGCTTTACATCGTACCTAGGTTAATTGATTAATTCAAATGAATTTTCAATATATCAATGTGTTTTACATCGCGCTACTGGGTATTAATATCCCCAATAGAATTGAAAAAAGGTTTTGGGGGGAATTAGTATAATTAACGCTTACAACAGCATGGTGATGAAAAATAGTTTTTCAGCACAATATTAGTTACCGCATAGTTCAACGCTATGGCAATTGATTGATGATTCAGATTTTGTCCGTAAATCACAAAAATTGGTCATAATATTTTCCTTTACCATTTTTTTTTCGATAACTACAATGCTACAATTAAATTTACAAAACTGCATTTAATAAACTATCTGTTCAAAGTATATTTATGCTGTAACAACTGCATTGTTTTCCTCTCAAAGTGGCAGACAGTTTGTGGCTTAGAGCCTAATCTAGAGTTAACCAACCTTACTGTACCCTTTATAGCCTGTGATTGGCGCACTAAGTCCTTGGGCGCTCACTGAATACCTGACTAAGCCTAAGATTAGTTTTACTCATATCAGTGGCAACGTATTTGCTGTATTAAATAGTTTAAGTAAGGTAACAAAAGCCTTTCCAGAATTGATATACTTTGAGCTTGTCGAGCCATATTTATTTCCATCTGATCTGAAACAATATTTGTATTCCACAGCTATGTAGGTAAAGGATTCCTACTCCTTCCTATTATCCAAATTCCCAGAAGTTTGGTGATAAATAATAGAGAAATAATGGAGAATTTTGAAAGTCACCATGTCTATGCGTAATTCAGCGATTAAATAGATATCACAATAAATGATTAAATTATAAATATTTAAGTTGGTACCTATCAGTTTTTAAATTTAACGTAGGTACAATAAAACATTCTATCCCTTTTACTATTTCCCAAATCAAACCGAAAAGTAATAAAAATAAACATTGAACAATAACGGATTCAATACCTTTGGGCATAGAGCGCTCGGCATTCATAAATACTGACCAACGGTTTGCCGATTAATTGCTGTTTAACGCATCGTTGAATTATCGTCAAGCGGATTGTGTCTGTCGATAATTTCAATGGCCAAATCCCAGTAGTTAATGCTCAGCGGACACTTCATTTATGGCCTCACTGTTGGCTGAATGTTCGATTACCCACTGGTTTATTATTTTACTAGCTTCCCGGCATGCGTTTTAGTAAAGTGTAGCTTTATATGGAGAATTTTAGTCATTTACCAAGTGAATGTTTTTTATCAATCTTGAAGTTTTTAAGTAAGTTAGGTAGGTACAAAAAACTTAATATGTTATATGCAAATTCTTTATAATGCATTAGACTAAGTCTAACATGTTCACTGCGTTTTAAAATTGTACGGTTCGTGTTAATTTTAAAACTTTTATTTATCTGCTATTATTTGGTGGCACTTTTATGTTGTATCAGGTTTTGAAAAATTTACGAATAATATACAAAATTATAATTATAATATCTTGAAGGAGCAAAATACATCGTCAATTAACATTGTATACAACCGACATAGAAGCTCCATCTGAATTGTACAACTTAGGATTAGGTACTATTTTTTATAGGTAGTATTCTAAAAATGAGAAGGTTTATTAACAATATTATTAAACCAGCTCCAATACAAAAATATAGGTATTATTAAATAATTTTGTTTTAAATGAAGCTTGAAGCTTGCAATGTCAGTAAATATGTTTATGATGTAAACGAATTTCAACTAATATCACTTTACAAAAGCATAAAACTTACGCGAAAGTTAAACCGCTGCCGTTCTTGCTGTGCACTATACATCGTTCAGAAATCGCAAATGAAATGAAAACTCAAATTAGCTTCCAAGGAAAATCAATCTAAACCTAAGTATGTACCTATTTAAAATCTCAATCAGGCGCGACGCGGCAATTTAACATTCCATGTTCCAACTTAAATTATCGACAAGTTTAAAAACAAGCGTTGAGGCAATAGCAATAATCGCTGCAAATTAATTACCACCGCAGAGCGAGCGCGAAGAAAAACAGTAAAAGTAATGACGCGTTACTGAAACACAGAGTTATAGGGCTAGCACTGCAGCCTTACCTAAGCGGAAACTCCGCCAGAAGGACCAACCCCTGGACTCGCCACTCGCCGCTCACTTCCACTCGCTCCCAAAACAATAAACTTACTTCACACCGGATTGGGGTGGATCCAAGAAGCTTACAACCTCTGGACACCAACACCCCAATATTCAGCTACAAGCGTTAATACAATCGAAGCTTATACCATTCATTATTTGCCATGGTCCGGTTTTTACAGATTTTAGAAAATATACGAAATAGACTGCGCAAATAGCGAGTTTTTTAGTCAATATTTACACTTTTAATTACCCATACCTATACATCGTAAATTTTATAGTCACCTTAAATTTACAATGTCGTCTATGTTGATAAAAGTGAATCCATTGGTGATATTGTCATAGGGTGAATAGGAAAATATACTTATGTAGGTAGAGCGAGCCGTGGCGGCAGCCGTTTGGAGTTTGGCTTATAAATAAATAACATTTAGCGAGTGGAGTGGGAGGCCCGGATTATGAGGTCGAAGGACTCAATTAAACTGTGCTACTGGTCTCCGGACCCGGCTTTTATTGTACACTTTTACCCTGAACTTTTGCCTATGAGATACCTACACTACACTACGAACCCGACTTCGGGACATTCGGTCAAATTAATGCGATAGGTACTGCTTCGATGTTTACAGTTATGCATTTAACATTTATATGGGTATTTTTTATGGGTACATTAAAATGAATAGCCTTACGAATCGCTTAAAATACTTTTAATTGAAATATAATAAAAATAATACCATTAGCTACGTTTATGTACCTACACATCACAATGTTCCTTTATGTGGTGAGTACCTACTCACCACACAATACACAGAAACTCCAAAAGTTTTACTTTTGGAACATAATTATCAATGAACTTTTTAATTAGCCAATATATAAAGTTATAAAAACAAGTTTTCATAGAAAAGACATAAACGGGTTCATTTTTCTGCAACTAACAAATAATTTAGACTTGGTATCTTTTGAAATATTGATATTGTATTTGTCCCTACTCTAAAAAAAATATCTCGTAATTTATTAGCATTGTGAAATATAATGAATAATAAACATTACACTTAATGTTTATTGAAACATTTTAAACAATCATATACAGCATAGATAAATTATAATAAAACATATAGTTTTTGAACAAACGAAAATGGCGTCGCAGCTATCATTAATTTATTAAAGTGATAGCAATATACAGCTATCGATAAAAACCACATCTAAGTACCTAATACTGCAAACTTTAACACTAATCAATGTGTAACAAACATGATAAAGGAAAATAATCAGGACTTACATTTCTTTTATGTTTTGCGCTAAGCTGATTAGGTACATTATTTTTATCTATAAAATTAATTTAACATTTGTAGATTTGGTTTGTAACTTTTGCTGTTTATCATATATATTTAACATTGTGATATCTACGTTTTTTCTTCGTTTAAATCATGTCAAATTATTAGGTAAATAATTTAATTGAATGACGTTCCATTATGGATCCAACCGAATTAAAACTGCAATATTATATTCCATATACGCTCATCTGTTTTAATGTTGGTCATAAGGGTCATAATATCAAATTTAAATAACTTTCAGGAATGTTTAATTAAAAAGTCTATTCTAATTTTCAGCCAAATCCATTCAACCGTTTCTGTATGAAGTGCTCACTAACTGACAGTGGCAAACATTATCAAAATAATAATATTAGTGAGATACTAAAATAGCTAACTTACATACGAAACTATTCTTAACTTCAGTTTAGAGTAATTAAGCAGTATTAATTAATTAAGTGTTGACGGCACTTATCTGCGACGTGGACAGACAATGGTATTTTAGTGCTGCTGTCATAACTGTACTTAAACTGAAGTTTTCAACGTGCCGCAAACTTGTTTATTTAATATAATTATATTAATTGAATTTAAATTAGGATAATCTATAATTATAACAAATTAGTCCTGGCTAATGGGTTATTGCTAGAATATAAAAAATAAGTAATAAAATAAGGAGGGGGCAATGAAACAAAAACAGCCTGGTTATAACATACATATAACTTTCACGATTTGTAACTCTTTGTACAAAAATGACCACTAAAAACCTTTTCTAAAGATTTCCAAATAATAAAATAAATTATGTAGGTATATATAAAAATGTGAAAATATTCTCAAAAAACTGGATATAATGTTGACAAAGCTATGCTTAATTAAACTGCATATATGAAGCACATAAACTGCAAAACATAAATAATGCTAACTTGAATAAAGGAATGTTAAACTTACTTGTATTTTGAACCAAAAATGGCCATCTTCTGTCTCCTTTTTCTTCTCTCATCGTCCTTATTTATAACAACTGACACCAACTTTACTTACTAGCATTGTAAATAACTTCTGCCACATACTTAGTGAAAGTTATAAATTCAACTCTGTCGTATAACATTTGGCCACCGGAGCTTTGACTTGCTGTAACATTTTACAGGTCGTCGCCAAACAGAATTTTATATGTATATTGTTTGAAATAGTGTGCTGAAAATAGCTTTTCCGCACACATCTAAAATCAAAGCTTAATTCACTTAACGGAGGTAAATGGAATATAAAATAATGTGGGTGCTTACCCGTTCGACCCACGATTTTTCTACCCAATATTATTTTTACCCGTTCAACCCAAAAAATATGGCCCGTTCTACCCAGAGCAAAAATTTGAGTCACAGTGTATTCTAAATAGTACAGACACCGTAATATTTATAAAAAAATCGAACTTGACGATATTATTACAGTAGCTTCAAATTTTGTAACTTAGTTATGGAGGTAATAATAGTTCATGATATCTTCAAACGAGTGCACGTGCAATTCCTTGGCTACACGTAAAATTTCAGTGGGACATTGTGTAGAAAAACTGACAAATTCTATATCTTAAATGTGTTTTCTATCTATGTGTGTTGAATAACTAAGATGATTATTATTTATGTTAATCAAAAAATATTTAAACCTCTGTTTATCAGAGTTTCCATCGATAGGGCTTTATACATATATGTACCTATATATATATATATATATATGTTTGTTTCTTTATAGATTGATTATTTTTATTGTTAGACTAGTAGACAAATATTTATCTGAACAAGACTGATTCTAAAAATATTTTTTTTTATACTGAATTTCTGCATTTTTTGCCTTATGACCCTGCTCTTTAGTGTTTCACTGTGTCATTTATTTGAATTTAAACAATAGAAATTAGGGATAAGTAGGTGTGGGTAGAACGGGTAACTGGAATCTAATCTTTTGGGATGAGCGGAGAAAAATACCTACTGGGTAGAAAAATCTTGGGTTGAACGGGTAAGCACCCAATAATGTCAGACGACAAAATGGAACGACAAAAAATACATTTAGACTTTACGGCCTCATCTGATAAAGCGTGTCAGAGATTTTTTAGCAGTATTTAGATCATTATCATGCTGCAAATGAGCATAATTATCATTATTCCTAACCACATATTTCACTAACGTATATAGGTATAAACACAAAATTGTCCGTCCGTATGTCCGCTTAATTCCCGTAAAGTCACAAAACCTATCTATTAATAGTAAATTATAAAAAATTTAAAGCGTCGTTCGAGCAATTACAGACAGGAATAGTGTGCAGCCAGATCGATGTGACTCGTTAATGAGACTTCAATTATATTGCAGTCACTTCAGAAAGGCCAACTATCACGTTGTCATGACAACTTGAAGTCAAATCATCTACAAAAGACGGTAAAAGTGGATATAATAATCAACCCTATTTACGTTTCAACTGCTGGTTGCTAAATCGGCCAAGGCAAACCAAGGGAAATAGGGAGGAGATATGTAATTTTTCTCTATTGTAATTTTTTATCAATTATTATAGAAAAAACATCCGCGGATAAAATTACGCGTCGCAAAAAATTCTGCCCTTGACATGACCTTTGGAGCCACAGATTTAATATTATTCCAGTAGGTACCACTAGTAAGGTACGTCTAGCTTGTATATTAGTAATTTCTTTCTCGATTTGAATCACATTCTGAAGTAGGTTTTCCTAGTTGCCTAGCCATATCAGGTCATTAACAATTTACTGCCACCGAGTAACTTGAATGGTTCACTGCATTCACTCAATTGGACGTGTGATTGTTGGGGAATTGCAGGAGTTATGTGAATAAATTTCATTCCGATGGTCGTGGGTTCGAACCCCGCCGCGCACCACTATAGGTATAATATAATTGTGCGTAAATTCACTTAGAAAACGTTTAGCATAGACATTATCCATAGAGAGCACTGTGATCTGTAACACAGGTTTTCACACCTTTTTCAGGCACTAAGTTAACGATTGCTTGAACTATGTAATTATACTTAATTAAGTAACAAACCTATTGTGAGAGTAAATAAATAAACGATTAATTTATTATTATTATTTATTTATAGTAAACTGTTCTAAGTGCGTCTAGCGAGGCATATCTCTACATTTTATCACAACCTATCAGCCTTCTTCGAAAAAAAAACGAACGCATAAATGATGGCCACATCCTTTTCCAGGTGTGCCATAATGAAATGTTTGCTAAAGTGTTATCATTTACAGATCAACATACTTAAATCCCAATTTTATGGGAGCACAAATTTCACTCCTTGTTAAATGTATAACAAATAAAAAATCGTACTTAACGACAGGGTCTGCCTTACCTGCCCTTAGCGTTATCAGATTTTGTTCGATTATGGTGGCGCCATCTAGCTAAGTTTTTATACACTGTGGGTAGACAATGCGGGTAGCATGCACGGACTAGGGTCAGATCAGTTTATTGCAAACGTGTTACTGAGTAATTACTACTCTCACGCCCTTAGCTTATGTATTAGATTATGGTATAACATAATAACTATTTACGTTTCCACTGCTGGGACTCAGGGACTTTTCGAGAGAGATTAGGCCTTAATTCACCAGGCTGGCCAAGTGCGGGTTAGTGAATGTCACATGCTCTACAAACTTTTTCTCAGCCAGTTTCCTCAGTAATAAAATAAATATCGACTCAGCAGGCACTCAGCATTTCTATGTACCTATGCTTGTTTTTTTAAATAAATTCTTTGAATAAATTTATGTATAAACATAATTTTTTGTCCGATAATTTTCAATATCTAAAAGACAGACTAATTGGAATGTTGATTTAAAAGCAATTGTTTTTCAAGAATATTTTTAGGCATATAATTTAAAGGCAGTACCTATAAATAACAGGTAGGTTATTATTCTCATTATTATCAAAATACCTATTATCACCTTAAACTTTATCATTACTATCTACCTCAAATTAAAAAAAAAAGTCAAAAATATGCGAACACTCAATTTGACGTAGACATGGTAAGATCCTTATCGTATTATGGAAATAAACACATGAATTGAAATTGTCCTTCGTTGGGTCAACTTCAAGGTGTGCAGTGATCAGTAATCGTTTATCGGAGACCCGCGACTTCCGGCTTGGCAGAACAGCTGTACAATATTAACTGTCAATGTATTTATGGCATTATTGGGCCTAATTGCATAATATGAATCTATAGTTCGATACTACATGACGGCTAAGGGTTAAAAAGTTAACAATGGGTTGAGTAATATCTGTATTTTAAGTAACCGAGTTCTTTTTAATTACTTTCATTCATAATAAGGATTTTCTTCGGTGAACCTACTCTTTACTTATTAAGACAGAGTTTTGCAATATTCTTATTGGATCTAAGGAGTATTTTTTAGTTCTTTTCTTTGTAGTTGATATCAATATCATTATCAATACATTATAATCTCATAACACATAAATAATGTTTTGTATCGGTAAATAAATTGGTGAAGGTCTTTGTGCACAAGTGGCAATGTTTGATTATTGGCTTTAAAAAAATATGTAGGTACATTAAATTAATATCAAAATAATATAGCCTACGTTAAAAGTTGTAAACAAAATAAATCGTTATAATGTCTGTATGAACGGTTATTTAAAAAAAGTATAATGCAACCATCAAACAACTTATATTATATTAATTTACTTTTTATATGAGCGCGAGTGCTTTAGTAACACTGCTCATCAACCTTATATCATACAGGTGATCAAAATGTCAAATATAATAACCGATTAATTTTAAGCCGGCCGCTTATATTAAATTATTTATTAATCTGCATCATAAAAACCGTGTCCCTGTCGAGAATGGCTAATTATGTCTTTACTTATATTGAAGCTATCAAATTACATAGTGCCCAAATGTAAGACATCGTTCACAACCTGACTTTACTCGACATAATAAGGCCCAATCCTAATAAAATTATTGTGACGTTTAAAAAAAAGAAACCCATTCAATGGTCTATTCAAAACCTTTGAATGGTTTTTTTAAACGTTACCACAATCTTAGGACTGTAGGTTTTTGTAGTGGCACATTGTAAGAACGGAAACAACTTAATTATAATGATAACCATTTAATTACAATTTAAATTTAAATTTCATCAATTTGTTCATGACTATAAATAAAAATAAATTAATACGACTTAGGTATAGTAAAACCATTCTAAAAATGAACTCCCCTCCACAAAACCGTGATGATTTCAACGTGTGAGAGGAAATACAGAAAAACAGAATACACAGAAAAAAAAAATTCAGAATTCGGTAGAGGGGCGTTCATTTTAGAAATGGTTTCACTATACATATATTAAATTATTATCTACTTTGCTAATTATACTAAATACTCAATATGTTAACTAGTGCAAAGTGCTTCACTATACAATAACTCTAATTACTATAATAGTTTTTTTAAGTTATGTAAAGTTTTACGGTTAATTGCACAACAGACTTTTTCTAGTTTAACATAGTTATTTCGTTGTTTTTTAAGTATGTCCCAATTCATTACAATTCATTCCATGGACTGTTTTTATGCAAAGGGTCACATAATTATGATGCGCACTGTACTAACATACCGTTCACTTAATTATGATGTGCACTGTACTAAGATACCTTAGTTCACTTAATTATGACGCGCATGTACAAACATACCTTAGTTCACTTAATTATGACGCGTACTGTACTAACATACCTTAGTTCAATTAATTATGACGCGCACTGTACTAACAAACCTTAGTTCACTTAATTATGACGCGTACTGTACCTACTAACATACCTTATTTCAATTAATAATTATGACGCGCACTGTACTAACATACCTTAGTTCACTTAATTATGACGCGCACTGTACTAACAAACCTTAGTTCACTTAATTATGATGCGCACTGTACACAGATATACCCCAAATCGGAACAAAAGTATTATAAAGGGGCATCTAGAGGGGGTTATCTGTGGCACTGTACTAGCATACCTTATTTCACTCAAGAATGAACGCGTCCTAATATTTATTACACAGCGTCGAAGGTTTACGATTACAAAATTAGGTATTCATCATTAATTTAAAAAATAATTTGAGGTTTTGTTTCCACCTGCTGCGAGACTTGCTTTTACAGATGTTTTTAACTAAAACTACAGTTTATTTTATGAATATTTGTATAAGTCACTAGATTGAAGTTTTTATCATCTAAGACTAACTTTATTAACCATCATCTAAGTCTTAGATGAAATATATACATACTTACCTATGTAATAGTCCAGCAATATACTTAACTATTGTTTTATACTAGTTATTTTTATAATCTTTATCGATGTAATAATGTCTCAGGTCAAAACCAATGCAGTACCTGCCTACATTATGATGCCACGTACCTACCTACTAGAGCAAAATTTTGTATTGCATTGGTTTACAAGTGGCAGACATTGTATAAATAATAAATATAGAAATCTTATATAAAAACAATTCCATTTTTCGTTGTAATTTTATAACAGCTCAAGTACGGCTGGGCTGATTTAGATGCTTTTGTTTAAAATAGCCTTAGTAGCCCCGGGAAGGTTTATGTGCGAAAACATAGAAATAAAACAGGCGAAGCCACGGGTGAAGCCGAAGGCGGGTCAGTATGTTTTATCGTCAACAAATAAAAAAATCAATTTTAACGTTTGAAGCAATGTTAAGTTTTTAGATACTAATAGGCCTAATCCTAAATAAGACTAACATAGGTATTTAAAATCCTTAGTAATAGTAGGCATAAATGCAAGTAACTCAGTCTGTTTGTCTGTCCGGTTTTCACGGCAAGAATACCAATTAGAATGGAATTTGGTTTAAAGATAGTAGGTACAAAACTCATTCTTCGTTTTACTGCGGGAAAATATAATAAAAACGAATGTGTTGCTGGTGCTTAAGATGGCTAGTTAGGAATATTATTAAAAAATATGTATTAAGACCATTGTGGGCCTTTGTGATACTAAATACTCTAAATAGTCATATTAAATTTAACATAAAGTATGTACATATTCAAGTAAGTTCTTACACAAAAAAAATCTACCTACTTACTATGGGTAGATTAGTAGGTACCTAGATTACAAAACAATTTTACGTAATAAATCAATAAATTGTTGCACTTTTTTATGTACCTTTATTTTTTGTTATGTGTTTTTTTTGTTTTTGTGTACAATAAAGAGTAATGTATTGTATTGTATTGTATTGTAATAAATGATTTATTACGTAAAATTGTTTTGTAATCACAATTACTTTTACAATTTACTTTTACACATGTTAAGCGTGGTGGTTATACCAAATACCCCAAGACCTTTCGGGTTCTTATTGGGAAGACCAGTGCCGTGGTGTTGTGGTAGTTTGTGAAATGGTAGGTACCTACTAATGATAATTAGGATTTCATTTATTAAATCTCTAGCTACAATTTAATTAACACTATTATGAACCTTTAATTTCTTGCTGATGCTAATTTTCTAATCTAATAAGCCAAATATTTTATAATATTTTTTTAGTTTTAGTTCAAGTGTCCTATTTATATTTTCTATAAATTTCGCAGGTAAACCTTTTAATAAAGGTAGCTATAGTTTTTTGAAGTGCATTTTGCAGCGGAAATTGCTTGAAGATTAGGCCTAACTTATCGTTTCAAACGCGTACGGATAAAAATATACCTGTACTGTAGAACTGTGATTATTTATTTATTTTATAGCAATGGTCGGTTTGTACAAATTGAATTACCCATATGAGTAGGACTGAATATAACTAATTATCTTGAGCTGCACGGATAAAAGAACAAAAACTAAAAACAGTATTTTTGACTAGCTTTTCTACAGTGACTTTTCTAGCATTTTAATAGATGCAGGGAAAGGTAATTAACATGCTATTCTGAAACAATATCTATATTATTGTAAAGTTTAATTTAAGTTACGTAGTTTTTACGTAAAAGAGTAACAAACATCTATAAATTTCGTCTTTATAACATCGAAAAACATTTAAAGAATATATAAAATAACAAAACACATCGAACAAGGTGTATTATGCTTTACTTTTTGTTAGGGATACAAGGAATAAATTGAGTCTAGCAATGCAGTTACAGTAGGTATAGAAATGCTCAGTTAGTACCTAGGTAGCTACATGGATACAATTTAAATATCTCAAGGCATGCTGTTACTGCGTAGAAGTACAAAATTTGAGTAGGTATAGCTATTTAAATGGTTATATTAGATAGTTTAGAGGAATATGTTACCTGCGAGGCGGGCGGGTACGAGTAGCCGAATTGTGCGTACGCTGCCATCGGGACGATCATAAGGGCGGCTTCACTCAAATCACTGTTTTACAAGTCTTTATTAGCACGAATCGGACGTGTATGCGTATGCTTAAGCCTACGTTTCTTATTAATTTAATATATCACAGTTTGTTGTGTGCGCGGCGGTTCTTCGGCGCGCTTCCATTCCCGCGCGTCAGAAGGCCGGTGCGCGCGCGTCTCGCATGCCGGTCGTGCGCCGGCCTGTACCTACTTCACACGTCCGAGGTTCAACACCGACTGGCGCGCGGTCGACGCACTACGCCCCTCCGCCGAAGGAGACGGCCTATTACGCCCCACCCAGGAGGTGTGGCCTCGCTTTCTAACCCAATCAGGAACGCAGTTTTCTATCCCTTTCGGAATTACGAACGTGGGCATGCTGTGGCATTGGGTACGAGGGATCCCCTCTCCGGAAAGGGCTCCGCCTGCGAGATAACGGCCGCCCACGCTATGGTGGGGCGCAGGAAAAAAGCGGCAGAGACGGCCTGACTTGATCATGTTTATGGCTTTCTGTCGAGACAGTTCGCCAGCCTGTACCGCAGCAAACAAATCTTTAGTGGCAAAAAATGGCTCGGCCGAGGACAAGTTGTTTCACCTCGTCAGATTTACGAACAAACAACACAGTTAAGAATGTGCTATACATACATACGTGTATGTTTACTAGTTCTTTTTGTCACGAACATGAAATGTACTGAATGATGGTTTACAATAAAACATTCGTTTGCACTTTAACGTTGTATGAACATTCATGCAGAGAAAAAATAATCTGATTCTAATGATTTTCGAATGTTGTGTTGTAATTTAATTGTTTTTCTAGGTTAACATCGTCAATTTAATCAATAAATTTTAATGATATTTTTCGTACTAGGAAGGTAGGTATTAGTTAGATTTAAGAACTAAAAAAAAGAAGAAAAAGAAAACTAAAGAAGAACTGATTTATCTTTTAGAAATTACCTTAACATTTTGTTTATTTTTTAATTTCTACTGATGTTACAGTGCACTTTGTGCCTACTGTTAACATCAGTAGAAATTAAATCTTAATGTTACCTACTTTATGTTTTGTGGGTTAAGTTTTACTTTACATGTAGGTGAGCATAATTTAGTAGTTTAGTAAAGGTACCTAAATATTTAATTTATCTAACTAACATTATGTTACCTAGGTACTTGAATTGCCTAATGTAGGTATAGTAAAACCATTCTAAAAAAGAACTCCCCTCCACAAAACCGTGATGATTTCAAAGTGTGAGAGGAAATACAGAAAAACAGAATACACAGAAAAGAAAATACAGAATTCGGTGGCGGGGCGTTCATTTTAGAAATGGTTTTACTATACCTAATTATTACCTACCTATGGAAGTCACAAAGAGGAATATTTAAAATACCTATATTTTCATGAACCCCAGAGACACCATACCTATATTTCGGAGACCTAAGAACCTCGTAGGGGCGCTGTTTCACGGTTTCAGGCGTGGGGTAGTTCCATCGTTTTCGCATAGGTGGCACTAGGCGAAGAAGAATAACACCATAGATAGTTATGATTCCTTTTTTATTATTTATTTATTATTATTTATGTCCGTTAAAATAAATAAGAACTGCTAACTGCGTTTGTAGAATAGTTTGGTTTTTGGAGTAGGCTGAATTTGAAAACCATGTTGTAGGTCCTTCTTTTTTGAATATTCATAACACAAATTATATAAAAGAAGGTTACTCTAGGTACCAAGAGCATTAAACTTAAACGCTAAAACATCTTTAAAAATAGTCCCGGACGAATGTGGACTAAATCAACCATTCAAGTCATCGCTGTAATCAACACTTATCACGAATATTCAGAATCGTCGTTTACCTTGGACTTATTAGTGCTAAAATGTAAAAATGTTTACATAAATGTACTTAGATATCTTCAAGGTACACCAAACTTTACAGCCATTAGTAACGCAAGTTTAATTGTATTAATTCTCGGACAACTTTTACAGCACAAACTTACAATGGCCTAAGGGTAAATACTATTATTATTTACATCTAATCAAATACAAAAGTACCTACAATAACAGATAATAGTTAAAAACATATCAATCTAAAAGTTTACGATGCGTAACGGAAATAATTATGACACTGACACTGCAAGTTAAATTTAAACCGCAGTTAACTCATAAATGAAATTGTAAAGCTTATAATTGTTGTTACTAGAAAAGATTATATAATTAGGGAGGAGCCCACATTAAAGGGACTGTTAGGCTCATTAAAACGAATGCAACTGTTTCTTCCACTTATTGGCTCGTAGTGCTGGCTTAAGAATAGTACCTAGAACCCCATCTTTTTCAGGGATGTTCTCGAACTGGCAATGGTTAAGTAATTACAAAATTACTGAGATCCGAACACCTGGTTGCGTAATAATTAATACCAAATCCCCTTAGACTTAAAATGAGTTTTACAAATAAACTGTATATTTCCTATAAAATAAATATATTGGTTACGGTGTTATTGATATTCTCGCCAATATCTTAGGGTAAAGTCGTCCATATCTGTCCGTTTACAAACTTAAGTATCTATTTTGAAGTCTTATTTTCAAAACAAAAAATCATGTCACTAATTGCATATCCATAGCCGGGGTATCAACACATCCGATCAGTCGTCCAAAGAGACACCTTTTCTTCGTCATTACAATTAAATCACTATTCCATCGCAATAAAGTTCTATTTAGGCTAGCATAGAGCGGGGGATGGCGCCAAGACATCTGTCATCGTTAATAACAAGCAATTTGAGCCAATTTTGCATTTTTGGAATACAAGAGAGCGGCCAGGCGTCTCGCTCCCACGACAGGAAGTAACACAAAAACTCACACTAAATAAAGTAGTGGTTGACATGTTTGGTTTTTGCTCGGGTTACTAATTACGCAGGCACAGGAGGTGCGTGTGCTCCAACGCTGACGCGAACGTTAGCCGTAAATGCTAGCAGTTTAGATATTTATTAACATGTGTACGTAATTAATTTTTACGATGGATCAGATAACGGAATCAGTGGAGCGATACGCTTGTCGCGGACGCGGCTCCTAGACCTCAACGGGTAGGTAAAGGTTAATTAAAGTAAAATTATCGGAGGTTGCGCTATGAATACTGAGCCATAGGCTCACAATGAGTGTTCCGTAACCTTCAGGTCGCACGACTGACATGACAATGTGTAAACATCATTCACATTTCCGTGGAATGAATATTACCATATTTGTTTTACACAATGAAGATCGGACAAAACTGGAGAAATATACAAGAATGTTTAACATTTTCAATCACGATAAATATTTTAGGAATAGTTGAAGTAGTTGGTAAGTGTTTTTACCTAACTGTGCTAAAGGGAGGTTTGTGTTTTTTTACCTTCGATAAGCTTAATATTTTTATCCGTAATGTACCTATCTAATTTTTTTTGTATGATTTTGCTTTTCCAATAAAAAAAATATCACAACGCAATAATATAATAACTAAACCTACTCAAAACATTAAAAATCATATAGAAATCATCTTCAGAACTAATTCTTTTATATAAGTCAATTATAAGTGAACCTCATTCCCATCCACCTATAGAGTTAGGTTAAGGTACCTATAGAGTTAGATAAATATAGTAATAAAAAGTAATTTCTGATACGACTCATAAAGGCTGTTTCTAGCCATTAGTCGCATTAATTAACTCCACGAACGCCAAAATAATCTTTTCCAGTAACAATGGGCGCATAAACCTTTTACGGTCGCAAAAAAGGTTCACATAGATACATGTGTCCTCGAGGGACGTCCAGTACACCGTGTTTATCCGTTGATTAAACAGAGCTCGGCCGCAATGCGTATGCAAAAGCGGACGGACATATTACCAGGGCTCGAATTCTGATTGTTTAGAGAATTTATTACTCTCGAGCCTTGTACAGTTAATTGAATTCGCCTGTAGAATAGGCACGGGCTGAATTGCCCGGCTGCGTTTATCGTGTCTTCCCAGTGCGTGGTCCGATCCTGCTGGCACCGTTTTTGTTTCTGACACGTATATAGCCAGATAGATTTTGATGATAACATTTCTGTTTGAGGGATATATTAAACTAGTGAACAACTTTGTATTCGATTTTTAGGAAATAAATTTACCGCATTTCTTAATTTAATATCCATTCTATGGTGCAAATTTAGCTATCTAGAAGATATATATTTTTGATCTAGAGAAGATCTATGAAGAAATAATTCATTAAAGTAGGTATTGCTGTTTTTTGGTTTAAATTCGATTTGAGTTGTCACACTACAAATGCATATAATTTTAAGATAATGAGTGCTAAGTGTCAGTACAAAGGCTAGAATATGTATAACGTATTAAAAAAACGTATTTACTCTCACATAGTTGCAGGAATATACGACATTTAAGAAATCATTTAAATGTTAAGGATTAAAAAATAGAATCGTTACTATTTTAAAAACAAGTTATTTATATATTTCATAATTTGTTTATTTTAAGACATTTACAGCAAATATTTCTATTATTTATGATATTTATTTATCATCTTCTTAGCTTAATCGGCTTTGTAGGTACGATAAGATAACCATGTCCATTATTATTATAAAATTAATTGGCGTTTTCTCGTTTTGTAATTTTTTTATCTCTATAAAATACTGGATCATGAGCTACATTATTTATCAAGTTAACGCTCATTATCTAAAAACAAAACACTGTTTTTTAATCGTTATAACTTCGAGGTCATTAATCACCGGGGTACTTTCCAACCGAAAATTTTGACCAGAACGTTATTTTAAACTCTGTCTCGTTAAGATAAAGTTTTCGATAAAAATGACGTTTTTTCTAGGACAGTTTAACAGTCTTTATATGAATTTGTTTAAACTGACACAATCTGGATATACTTACCTCAAAATTAATATGTTTTCATCAGTTTTCTAAATGGTTATAAAGTTGGTTTATTTTAATTAATTTCAAGGCACATCATTATTAAAAATATGCATATTTTTTTAACCTTAAAAATTAGTTATATTAATAGTAAAACACAAGTTAAGCTTCAAGGGTTCATAATACGTCAAGGAATCCTTTAAACAAAGCCTTCTTTAAGGTTTTTGTCGCAGACGGACAGACACGCGGTAAGTCTGATCAGTCTGATGTAACTGTAGTATTATTTGTTTGTTTGTTTGATCGCGCTTATCTCAGGAACCGCTGGTCCGTTTTAAAAAAGTATTTCAGTATTACTAGATATTTCATCTTGGAAGGCTATATAAACTATTATATACGAGTAGATATTGGAAAAATTCCAGTCGGATCTATAAATAATAGTTTAATGTTGTAAGTCTTCATTGATGTACAACAAATTGATAAAAATATTTAACAAAGCCTTAAAAACGCTCGATATTAATTTTGCATAACAAAATGCACTTCATTTCCAAACAGTGGTTGATAAAAAAACAAATAAATTAACATCTGCAAGTAACAAAACTCAAACACTTAAGGATCTATGCAACCGACAGAAAAAAATTGCTTGACAAGTCAGTAGGACAACGGAAACAACACGCCACTTGTGTTCCTATACCTATCTGCTGTACACGTGTCAAAAATGTTTACAGACCTTTTCGTTACTTTATCGCCTTTGAGAAATGCACTTTTTTTAATAAACACTAACGACCTAGCTATTTTCATGTAGTTCTGACACGCACGAACCGTGGAGTAACTTTTAAACTCTCACTCAGCCATCCGTTACTAGGGAAATGTTATGCGTGTGTTGAGAATAGTTAGTTATGAAGTGTTTCTTTGTTATTTAAAATAAAATAATGAGGTTGACAATTTTTTTATATTTATCAAATTTAGATATGAGGTTGTTCTTTATGTTTCTCAATACAGTGCTTAAAAAACTGAAACATATTTTTATTTTTATTTCAACCTTGTTTCCATTGTATATTTTAGATTCATGAAAATAATGTATTGTATTTATTGACTTGTCCTCATCTTCAGTCATCTGTAGGGTTTTATGAAAATAAATCTAAATCTTAAATATTATAAACATATTATACATTATTTTATATCATTTAGTTTAAGACGTGACTAAGTGTTCTTCTGTAAGTATCAATGGTCGAAATGAAAAAAGGAAATAAATGAATGTTATGTAAATACTTTGCCTGTGGCATAACATATTCGTCAGATTAAAGTTTTAAAAGAATTATCCAATAGGTATCTTCGGGATAGACTGTAGGTACCTTATCGCCTAAGAGCTTCGCAAGACGAACTCCCAGCAATGCATTTACATGTCACAAGAGCTTGTGGGAAATCGTGCACGTGGGGATGATTGTGAGAGTGTCTCCTACATGTATATTTGTACTAGATGCATATTTAACAGTACGAGGTTCATCATCATCATCACCCCTATTTACGTTCCCTAAGAGACATAGGGGTACACGAGGGTAGGGTAGAGACGAGAGCTTTGTAGAGGATGTCTTGGTGAAGAAGAAACAGCTGCCCACGTAATCCTGAAATGCGAGTGAGTATCAGTGCAACGACAACAAATCTTCAAAACCCCGAGGTCACTCCGTGAAGCCTGTGAAGACCCCAGGAGGATTCTGTGCTTTTGGACGGAATAAGGCTGGTTATACTAGCAAATCTCATCACAGAGATACATAGGGGCTTCTCTCTTGACGAGAGTGATTAGGTCTTAATTCAACACTCTGGCCAAGTGAATGACACATGCATGACCTTTAAACTTTTTCAAAGTATTCATAGCATGCCGGTTACTTCACACAAGAAAAATCCAGAGGTGCTTGGCGGTAAGAACCCACGAACTTCAGTATGAAAGTCGATTTATATTTATTTTATATATGAATATGAAATTGTGTTACTAAATATAAATTGATAATAAAATACAGCGTGTTATGGTGGTCGGGTCAGTTCTTTAGCACTTCGATTAAGATAATCTATTCATTGCTTGTTTTTCTTTGATTAGTCTAGTGATTTAAACAAGTTATTAAGCCTATCCGATATCTTTGGATTGTTTTAGAACGGAATTTAAGCTATTATAATTAATAATTTATTAAATATTTCGGTAGTCAATTTCATCGCAGCTATTTCATCATACCTACTCAATCGAATAAAATTTCTGTTTGAAACCAATTGAAAGAAGCACGTTTCCGCAAATTGTGTAAACACGTAAGTATGAGCTATTTGACATGCAAATCGGAAATACAGAGGTTTTGAACGGAAACAATAACGCTAACATAACGAGAGCGAATGAAGGAAAAGTCGCCAACTTAAGGTCGGTTTTCATCATACGAGTAGAGATAACATTTTTGCGTAATACTAGATAAAATGTGCGTAAAAAGAAAGAATACGCGGTAGCATAACAAAGTTAGAACACTTTTAGTCTCTAGTTTGTAGCATGTTTTGAATAAATTGTAGGTACCTATACTTCTTAGTTAGTTTTTTTTTCTTCTAGTTAGTTTTAACAATATTTCGCCAATGGTAATAGTGGTAATGGTAATAAAAAATATTTTAGAACTATATATACCTATTGATTCTAGATCCTATACATAATCCTTTACATTATTTTTTTAAAGTTATGATTTACCCTGATAATACACAGTACTTTTAGAAGAATAATCTGTAATATAAAAATTATTGTAGAAAAATAATATAAACGTATATCACAGATGTGCGAACACCTTTAGCTGTAAACATACCTACTAGAGCGTGAACTGCCAATTGTTAATCGATCGAATACGAAGCTACATTATCTACATACGTATAACCGTGGTATATAGATGTGCGTAGACATTAATCTGACATTCAATTGTTCTCTAGCAACCTATTTACAAAGATCTCGGCTCTGATACGACATCCAATGTAGGAAGGTTTATTAGACTTGTATTTGCTTAGTGAGAAGGTGAGGTACTATCTTAACACGGCAGGTGAATGAGTCAACAGATTAGAAAATTTTGTTTGTTTTGGTATGTCTAAACAAATTAATTTGAACTCTGCTAATACTAAGGATCAATTTAGAATTTATTTTTAAAATATAGTTTATACAAGTTCTAAGTATTTAAGTTTAATTTATAAAATTATAAAGTTCTTTCTATTCTCCATTACCTACAAGAACACATACAAAAAAACAGGAAGTAAGATTTATTATGGACATTTTGAAGACAATTTTTTGACGTCTGAAATAGAAGTTAGTACGTATTCCCTAATAACAAAATATGCGAAAGTAACTTTCATTTCCATTTAAAAACATTTTCAACTAAACTACTTCAACTAAACTAAAATGTAATTAATAGAATATAATAAATGAAAGAATTTCGAAATCAAACTTATTTATTTGTATAATTCACATTTATTTATTCCTTCTCAAAAAAACCGAGACACGGCATTTGCAATTTAGTTCAAGACTTCGCGTTTCAAGTTCAATTAATTCTTTTTTTACTTAGTTAAGCTTAATAGCACTATAAAACATTTACAGCTGTTTAAATAAGACAATTTATATAATATAAATACCAACTATAACTTCATAGTCTTCATAGAAAGTGGATTCATGAGTATTTTAATCCTAAGGCCCATAATGCGTCAAAGCCAAACATACCTAGGTACATAATGCATATTGAAATATTGATATAATAAAGAGCAAATTTAATATCATATTAAAGGAGAAATGAGAATAAAAAATGAAATTAATAAAATTTAGTCTGTTTAGAAAAATATAAATTTTGGTTTTCTGTACCAAGATAGTTTTTAAACAAAGTGAAGAAATATTATTTTCCGCCTTTTCAATAAGTTTTATAGTTTGATCATGTTGACTTAAATTATTAGATATTATTAAGTATATTGACGAGCGTCGTCCAACCAAACCATATTATCGGTTTTCGACGTCAATCTAGTGACGCGTCAGTGCTGACCTGGTGCTATCGTGTAATTTGATCGTGTCTGTACCGATTAAATGTAATTTAGCCTTTATAATAGCTTCTAAAGTTTCGCTGAGAATATGAATTATAGGCATAGACAAAGAACAAACAAAGAAGCAGTTCCTCAAAACTTGGACACATACATTTTGTAAAACAATTCATATATAACTTTAAAAGATAAACTATAACCTCTCAGCCGTGAGGCATCTAAATGACGAATTGTCCGTATCTGTGGACCCCATTACAGGACTTTTCACAGATAAGAGTTTGAGCACAAATTTTTGTGACCTAGGTTTGGAAAAACTTGATTTTCTCTAAATTTAGTTGGAATCATGTAAAACTACAGTTAATTTTATAAATGTGATAAATTTTTGCAATTTCTTATACCACTTTCACTTAAGTTTGATTAACATAGCAACTATTAGAGGTGAAATAACATGAACCTCCAAGACTTAACTTTAATTATCTTATAATTAAAAAATTAAACGATTGGTGGTAGTAATATTGTATTATTTTTATGCTATCTTATATATATGATAAAATTAAAAAACAAATAGCATACATTCCATACAATTTTTTTTCAGAGCAGTGAATCGCGCAAGTGCTACCAAACTAGTCACAGATTCAAACAACAAATTTCATTTTTTTTTGTACCACAGACATGCGATTTTTTATGTGAGAGCGAGAGTCAGTTCATTCTTATACGATTTTTCATGTGTTCGATAGAGTAGGAACTATAAGATCGCCAAAATACGCTCGGAACTGAACCTTGTGATCTTAGCAGTTGCGGGTCCTCTGACAAGACCATCCACGCAAGCGGCAAAGTTTTCTATGTCCGTTAATGGAACGCTCAACGCTTGAGAGGTTAAGAGTTAGAATGTAACTCCACTTGGTGCTCTGTTGCTCCCACCCCGTGAAGGGTAAGACACTGCTTAATATATTCCTTGTTTAGAATAAGATTATAATATTAAGAAGGGCCTTTGTGACTTGTGTGTATCACGAAGTTTTGAAAGCGTTGACTTCTGGTATCTACCTACTATGTTAAATTATACATTTAGATTACTTGATCTTCTACAACATTGTTGGGCAGCCGGTGCTTCATAAGTTTGGTTGTTTAAAACAGGTAACAAATTTGAACTACATTAAAATACGAAACAAGACCTTTAGCATTCAAGATAGAATTCAGTGGTAAAAATAACTCTATGTTACAATATTCATAGTAGGTACCTACTGACCGTAACTTTTTTTTTAATCACCAACCTAATCGATTCCTTATATTCTAAATTGTGTGTGAATTTTTATGTCATTTAATATAATAATCATATAATAAATAGATAAGCAAATAAGGGACACAAAAAAGTCTATCTCTAAGCAGTAGGTACGTTTTTTTTGGTCGTATAACTGTCAAACGTCATAATGTTCCTAACATTTTCAAATCTTTAAAACGCTCTCCTGTCAGTGTTTTGCAGATACACAATTAGGAGTAGGAATACGTAGGGAGTGTCGAAATTACCTACTAACTGACCATGTTTTTTCTCAACTTTAAAACAAACTCTGGATTTTTTATTTAAATAGTCGTAGTAGACGACTATTTTAAAAATCCTCATCAACTAGTGACTAGACTATTAATAATCTACATCTCTGTGACATTAAGGGTTAAATATTAAATATTTTCCTGTGTTAAACCTATTATATTCCAACGTCCTTGAAGAAATTCTGCAAGTGCAGTTCGATCTATTAAAACAGCCTATTAAAACACTCACCAATTAAAAACATGCTTTAGTCAAGTAATTGAAATATCGCTCCCAAGAACGAAGAAAGACTACTGAGAATTGTACTGAAGTAAAAACTAAATGACACGTTCACCATAAGTACTTACCTACCTACTTCCATTAACGAGGTGTTAATAAATAGTTGCACAGATGTAACATAATAAGATTGCAATTACGAGGAACGTCGAATAATAAGAGTGCGGCGGCAACAATGCAGTAAAAGTCGACTAATTAGTACTCAAAAGGGTTGTATGTATAATTTGTCTTAAACAGCATAGTTAATGAGTCCTGTAGCCAATTTTATGCAATTTAAGTAAGCACCATTCATGCAAATTGTTTATGATTTCCATAATAGTGACGTTGTTTTACACTGTCTTTTACAGTCATTGAGTTTAAACTTGGTGAAAGAGTCTTACCATCTTTTGCATGATTCAAATATAGATTCTATTAGATATATATTATGTGCCGTGTGATTCATGCCTTAAAATAGTATATTACCTATATATCACTTCCCTTGCGTTTCGTTATTCACACTAGAGGTTATTTTTTTTATTTTAAGTATAGTCGCGCATCGTTTTGTGCACGATATTAACTTACTGCTTCATGATTATCAAACAATCTACATACCTAGTAATCTTAGTGTTTAGGTAAAGTGATCCCTTAAGACACTATTTAAGATACCATTTGGAGAACGTGCAGTAGTAACACGTATTTATGGATTGCTATGATGATGATCTATGGAAAAAACTTTTGAGACTAGCAATCTTAAACACAAATTACAGTGTACTTCCAATGAGGCCTTTTACCGGAAATCGCGAAATTGTTCGGTTTTCTCGTCCTAATTCTATGGTTTCCGTTAGTTGTTTGATATTACAATTACATCTTTATAATAGTTCGTTTTCTCCTCTACAAAAGTAGTAAGAAACATTTTAGATAACTTGTTTATATATTGAGTAATAATCATTCTCCGGATACATGTTTCGTAAAAAACGCTCGAAGACCTGTTTTCTTAGCTCTAATTTGTAGATTCTAACGAATATGGGCGATCAAACTAATTTTTATTATGTTACGTATATCCTATTCTTCATTTAGAGTAGAGTACATTTTCGTTAAATGCTTTTATTCTAAAGATATACCGAATTTAATATCGACCGAAAATGCTTCGAAACAAACCTCAATAACTCCGAAGTTCTAAATCAATGGGACGTCATATTTATATCAAAATATTTATCAACATTTGCTTAAACTATGATATTAATTTTAATTTGTAGAACGGTTTTGGTAATTTTTTATGAATAAAATAAAACTACCATAATTTAGTAGTTTTTTCATTCCGCCGGCTTTTTCCATTTAGTACCGCGCGAGCGCTTGTCGAGGTCGGACCTATGTCGGTTGTTCTTGAATAAAATATAGAAATATTTCGTAAAATGTCAGTGTGTGGGACTGTCAATTGCTGTAAAAACGCTGTTAGTGTGCGTGTATGTGTTATTGCGATACTACGACCGACATAAGTTGATCCGTTGATAACGATCAATTGTTATTTTTATTGATAACGATCAATTATTGTTGTTGCTGGCCTAAGAATTGTACCACTTGTTGCTGGCCTAAGAATTGTACCACATCATTGTCATCTTGTTTAACCTTATTTATTTGGAGGTTATGCTGTAGGATGTGGATTGCATATCTAAAGTTATCTATCCTAATTAAAAAACAACAAGGCAACTTTTTTTGGTGAAACCGTACAACGACTAAATGTAATTATGCCTATGATTTTTTTAGATTATGACTAACTTGCCGACCCGCCGACAGCTGCGCTTGCGTTTTTACGTTATTTACTAGTTTATGTTTTATAGCCTTTTTCGATCATTTTACTATCCAATACTGAAATCATATTTTAAATCGGACCCGCGGTTCCTGAGTAGCACGTTCAAACAAATAAACAAGCAATCTCCTCAGCTTGATAATTGTAGTATAGATTTCCATAATATTTATTACAAAGAAAATATTCCGTAATTTTTTGTTCTTATTTTTACCGAGTATCCAATATGTAAACAAAAAATAATGTACCTTTCTAATAAATATATTATTTATTGTAAACATTAAATATGTACCTTTCTAATAAATACAGGGCGTCCCAAAGTTATGGGCCATGGAGGGGAAGTACCTTAAATATCGTAGATAGTGAATTTTGCTCAAACAAGACTTCATTTTATTTTTAAAAGTTAGTAATTCTGCATTCATTGATTTTCTAAAAATTACTTGCTTTGTCTGGGAATCGAACCGACTTACATGTAGAAAAAAAATACTCGATTTTTATGATACCAATCGAAAGAAAAGCTAAAAAATAATAACTCTGCTTAAGTAACATAGTATTTTAAAAGAAAGGAACAACGTGAAATTAATTATTTTAATCAAATAAAAAACATGGAACATTTTTTTTTGTAAATTAATTAATTAAATTACTTACTTTTTAAAATAAAATGAAGTCTTCTTTGAGCAAAATTCACTATCAACGATATATATGGTACTTCCCCTTCATGGCCCATAATTTTGGGACGCCCTGTATATAAAATAACACCCCTATTCACGTTCCCACTGCTGGGATAGGGACTTCTCTCTTGACGAGATAGATTAGGCCTTAATTCACCACGCTGGCCAAGTGCGGGTTGGTTTTTTAGGGTTCCGTAGCCAAATGGCAAAAACGGAACCCTTATAGATTCGTCATGTCCGTCCGTCCGTCCGTCCGTCCGTCCGTCTGTCCGTCCGTATGTCACAGCCGTTTTTCTCGGAAACTATAAGAGCTATAACGTTGAAATTTGGTGAGTAGATGTATTCTGTTAACCGCACTAAGATTTCAGAAAATAATTGAAAAAAAAATCATAAAATTCGGGGGTCCCCATACATAGGACTGAAATTTAAAAACTTTTTTTTAATCCAACCCATACGTGTGGGGTATCTATGAATAGGTCTTCTAAAATCATAACAATGTTTCTAAAACCATTTAATTCTAAACTTAATAGTTTGGACGTGAGACTCTTCCAAAGTGGAAAACAGAGTGTCCCCCCCCCCTCTAATTTCTAAACTAAGAGGATGATAAATCTAGAAAAAATATATATTATACATAACCATAAAAACTAACAACGAAAATTGGTTTGAACGAAATCTATCAAGTAGTTTTTTTATAATACGTCATAAACTATTTCATATAAACAATTGCTGCGGAAGCCTACATGGGCGAGTCCGACTCGCACTTGGCCACTTTTTTTAATATATAAATGAAATATTTTCAATAAGTTCGTAATAAAATAAAAATAAATATAAAGTTCGAAACTACAAAGATAATACCTAAACATAATGATAATAACATGGTATATTTGTGTAAACTTTTATTTATTCAAACACAAATATACCATCTAACAAAACAAGCGACTTAAATATATATATAGGTAATATAATTTATTTGTTTTGTTATAATTAGAATTTGTATTTAGTCCGTTCAATTTAGACTTTCGAACTTACATAAAGTCCCAACATTCGACAAAAAAAACATTTAATTACAAACCTACACATCAAATTTCAGAAGAATCGGTTTAATAATGAGCCCATAAGATGAGATGAATGAGGACATTTAACTTCAATAAGACTATTTTCAGTTTTATTCTTATATAGATAATTATTAATCATGAATGTTTTAATTTAAAATTATGTACTTAATTGATTTCAAATAATCAATCAGATTTAAAATGAATATTGATATTATTAAGATAAAACATAATTGATTCAAATATTGAAATAAAAATATCCGCCATTTTGAATTTAGGAAAATATATTAAACACCTATCAATTAAATAAAAACATTAATATAATAATTATTTCAGAATGAAACTGAAAAAAATCCACTCAATAAAATGGAATTTATTCGATGCCATTTTCTACAGATCTAAAATAATTATTAGTAGGTATATTTGTATGTTTTAGATCGACGAAGTATCAAGATCATTTAGTATTTTTCATAGAATTCGCGTGACGCGCCGGTCACGTGGTGCATAAAATATCCAATTTCGCAAAACTTCAAAAATTTAACAGGGCTCTTAACAAAAATTATAGATGTCGTAAAGTAATTTTATCTGCAAAGGTCCGGCAAAAGGAAAAAGGCCGAGCGGTCGGTATTCGTACGCACACAGCTAAGGGATATTCATTCACAAAATGCTCGTTTGGAAAGGGATAACCTGTCCTGTCCTCTGAACCCGGCGTCTTCGTCTCCTTATCTCCATTCATTCATTACCATCTAGTTTATAAAGTCGACGGCCCGAAAACACATCGTGCCTCCACTTTTTGTCACACCACTTAATTATCTGGATTTATATCGCGATAAAACCGACCAACGCTAGAGATAATGGATACGAGATGAATTGGAACCCATTGTTTATGTTACTGCTCTATAAAAATCAAACTCTTATTTTTTATCATGACTTACATTTCTGAAATCTTTAAAATGAAAAAAAATATATTTATTAATCTTATTAGTGTGTAGTTATGTGATCATCATAAAATATTACTTCTCTAAACCTTGTCACCGTCCTGTTATTGGACCCACGTTAGAAAATTACTAGAAAATTATGAAACTGGTTCTGGTATTTTCCACTTAACATTGATACGTTTTGCGACTTATCACGCTGGCTAAGTGCGGGTTAGTGAATGTCTTCAAACTTTTCATAGTTCTCAGAACATGTGTGTCATCTTTTATTATAGATTAAACCTAGAAGTCACAAGTTATATTTGTATCCATTTTAAAATTAGAAGTTAACATCGACTTTTTGTAACACTAAGATTTTAGACATAGGTAAAAATTTTACCCAACAATTGTATATCAATAAAAATAACAATGCATAGTACGCTCCACAGAGACGTTAGTAGTGCAGATCCTACGAGCAACAAATTAGAATTAGAAATAAGATTTAAAATGTTACATCATGTCCCCAAAATGCCCATTCTCTTTCAAAATTTTCGTGAGTTATACTATTCATTTTGTACAACTGGAATTACTCACGTATTTACATAGGAGTTAGGAGTCGAAACGTCGAGAGTTGTTTAACTCCTATGTAAATACGTGAGTAATTCCCGTTGTACAAAATGAATGCCCATTCTCCTTTGTACTTGTCGAACATTGTTGAAAGTTCTGTGGAATTATGTATGGAGACGTATATTTGCAGTATTTGTGCCTTTTGTTGGGGCGGGTGATGCAAGCGCAGGTTTCGCTTGGTTTTAGTTAATTACAGGCGTCGCGGGCAGCCCGTCGCCGGCGCGCTCGACGCGACGCGGCGCGCGCGCATCCCTGGTGGTCACTACACAAAAGCGGGTCGATGCCTTCGATAACGAAGCCAGTTTTTATCTTCTTATTTCAACGCTTTTAATTAGTTAGGAAAATATTCTCAAATAAAAACTGCCCCTGGCGACGACGTACCTCAATATAAGGATTGTCGTTGACCCAATGCAGCCCGAGGCGAGCTTTAATGGAAAAGAATACCTCCGTTATTCCGATTGGCTTCTGTTTGTCGATAGTATAATAATTACAGTAATTACTTTGAGGATATTATTTTATTGATTTTCAAGCTCGTTATGAATGGTCGTCCATTAAATTTTTAATACTGATCGCTGTTCAGTCTGTTTTATTTCGTAACCGCAAAGCAAATACGCTTCTGTTTGATGTTGACGCTGTGTTTAAGTGTTTTATAACTTTCTACTGCAGTTATACATTTAGTCCGGGATCCGTAGTACATTGGAATCATGTGATTACTAACAAGCTAATTTTTCGTGAGTAGCTTAATTTTAATGAGACGCCCAAAAATATCCTATACTCAACTTTTGATTGTGGTAGCTAACAGAGATATCGAGGATTAAATATGTCGATTTGATGATCCAAAAAAATTGATTACTAACCGGTTGTTTTTTAGTTATATCGTAAGATAATGATCTAAATTATATAAAAACATGTTTGTCCTACAAAACCTATGGTTTGATCAAAGAGTCCCCCATTTCCAAAATGTATCGAAAACGAGGTCAAAATAAATGATTACTAACCAGCTGATTTTTTGTTGTATACTTAATTAATATATATAAAATCTAACTGACATATTGTCCTACAAATTTCGTGGTACGTTATACCGGTCCGACGCCTAGACATTGTTAATACCACAAGACCATTTATCTCATTAGTAACTGTAGGACAAATATATAACAGAATAGGTTAGTGTGTTCCTTGCCCAAATGTAACAATGACCTACAAAAATAATGGTATGTATCGCTAGTCCGACAAGAATTGTAATTTTTAAGTTAGCCTATTTGTAACATAGAAAGTTAAGTCGGCGTCAGTGTAACAACACACCCGCAATAAAATATAATTTGTAATTATATCAAAGACATATTTCGTCGGTTTTCGCATCTACTCAGTTGGCGTAATGGCAAGGATCAAACTCGGCGACTAAGCGTCACCGAGTTCGATCCCCCGAAAGAGAGTTCTTTTTGTGATTATGGATAAGATAGTGATTTTTTTTAAATTTAAATAACATTATTTTATAGTTATCTAGGTAAAAAAATATTGTAGGTATTAAGTATTTATACAACAATACTTATTTGAATATTATAAAGCTGAAGAGTTTGTTTGAACGCGCTACGCAGAAGTATTAAAATAATTATTATTAAAAACTAAATTGTCTAAAATAATATCAGAAAAGGACGCGGACAAAGTCGTGGGTAACAGCAATAATTATAAAGCTAAGGAGGTTGTTCGATATTCAAAAATAAACCACCTACATGACTATACCACCTACATACATACTTAATGACCTGATTCCACCATCTCCTTTCCACTCCAGGACAAGCAGACGCACGGCGAATTTTAACCCGTATTTAGTGGATAACTGGATATATCTCATACACCCGCACTATGCGATTCTCATCCACCTTTATAGTTCGCACCGCTAAGGTCTAAGGTACGGACGGACAGACGGACGGACGGACAGACATGACGAATCTATAAAGGTTCCGTTTTTGCCATTTAGCTATGGGACCCTAAAAATAAGTTATTATGACTGGATGGTAATAATCTATTGTGACCTTGTTTTAGATACATTTTGGAAAGGGAGGACTCTTTGATCAAACCATAGGTTTTGTAGGACAAATATTTTTTCATATAATTTAGATCATTATCTTATAATAAAACCAATAAACAACCGGTTAGTAATCAATTTTTTTGGATCATCAAATCGACATATTTAATCCTTGATATCTCTGTTAGCTACCACAATTGAGAGTTGGGTATAGGATAATTTTGGGCGTCTCATCGAAACGAAGCTATTCACGAAAATTCAGCTTGATAGTAATTATTTTTACATCAAGGATGTGTACTACAACTTTGGACCGTAGGACCGGGATAACGTACCACGAAATTTGTAGGACAATATGTCAGTTAGATTTTATATATATTAATTAAGTATACAACAAAAAATCAGCTGGTTAGTAATCATTTATTTTGACCTCGTTTTCGATACATTTTGGAAATGGGGGACTCTTTGATCAAACCATAGGTTTTGTAGGACAAACATGTTTTTATATAATTTAGATCATTATCTTACGATATAACTAAAAAACAACCGGTTAGTAATCAATTTTTTTGGATCATCAAATCGACATATTTAATCCTCGATATCTCTGTTAGCTACCACAATCAAAAGTTGAGTATAGGATATTTTTGGGCGTCTCATTAAAATTAAGCTACTCACGAAAAATTAGCTTGTTAGTAATCACTTGATTCCAATGTACTACGGATCCCGGACTAATTATTATATGCATAAATAATTTAATGATTATTCAATTTCTCAAGGAACTTTCTAGTTCTACTTCACAACATTACACATAATTCGTGTAAGGATCGATAATGCACATTGAATCTAGATCTCCATTATTCGATTAGTGAGTTCTAACATAGAGTTCCGACTATCAGCGATAATTGTATTTGCATGAAATTGATTAGGTAGTTGAACAATAGGTACGATGATATTGGGAATGTTATCATCATTATTCTGGAAATCAATTATTTGATAGGACTCTGGTAGAACTGTGTTAATCAATTGTTTGGTAGCATTTATTAGAAAACTGTTGGGTATTGACAAGATATCCTTTGTTTAAAGTAGTTGAAGGGATGGAGTGACATAGGCTACATTTTACCGCGGGATAAAACATATAATATTACCGAGGGAAAGTTTAGAAGGTGGGCGAAGCCGTGGGGCGGGAAGCTTGTAAACATAATATTTTGGAAATAAATATCTTATCTTTAGAATGAACCGCCATAACTATGCGTCTAAACATAAGAAAAATTACTATAGATGGATAAATACATACAGATGGGCTTATAAAACTTACTATAGAGATACAGATGGGCTATTAATTTAATCTGTTTACAAATAATAATAAAGTGTAAAAAGTGGCATTTGTTCCTTAATTAGCATAAACGAGGTATCAAAATAATGAATGTGGTAAATGCAAACAATGAAACCACTTACACATTTTTCCTTATACTCAACTAAGTAAAATAAACATAAAACAATAAAATAATAAACGTTTTCATCAAACTACTATCAATAAACAGAACCATATCAGACCACATCTTAATAACAATGAAACAAGTTTCGTATGCAGATAATAATAGGTAACTTAATTATAATTACGGTTGAGAGTCAGTTGGATACGTTTCATAATTAGAATTCATGAATAATGGAATATGCTATCCTCGAGAACTCACAATCAAACCACAATGAAAACATAAATATAAGTTTCGAAAAAATTCTAAACATACTCTTGTTAAGCTGTAACATTGTTTTAACACTATCGATTGTGGGTCGTTTTATAAGGGAGTAATGCTGTATACTTAATAACATTGTATTAATAATAACATATAATTAGTACGAGTAGTATAGCTACGAAGATAAAAGAAACAACGGGGTTTAAAGGCTGTTTACAATCAACCGTATAAGTGGGATACAGACACGTACACAAGTTTCCGCAAAGAAAGTGTTTTAATGGGGTAAGTATTAGTGACGTAAAAGTGTGTAAAATTAATTTAATGACGTTCGAACAGAAAAATAATGCAAGTTTTGCACCAGTCACAAGCAAGTATTGAGTCAGTATTCACCAACCCGCATTGACAGCATTATGAATACAGGCTACTCTCTCTATCTTAAAGAAATAAGTGTGCCCTCCCTGTGTCCCAGCAGTGGGGTAACGTAAATAGGGATGATTATGATGTTTGCAGTCAAATATATTGAAGGAGTTATAACCGGTCTTTATCCCATAGTTTATACAAACCGCGAAAATTGAACAGTTTCAACTCAAATTTCATAGGTTTTAATTTTTATTAAATTATTTTAAATTTTGTACCTTTTTAATCAAGGTTATTATATTATCAAGGTTAGGTTCTTTGTTATTAATTATATATAAGTAATAATCATAATACAAGCTTCGAGCTTACCACGGGGCTAGATGTGGCTGTATGAATTGTTCAGAAATATTTATTTAATTATAAGCACTTGTCAACTCGTCAGTACTGCGGACGTTGGGCTCGTTACCACGTTATCAGCCAGATGCATATCTTGACAGGTTCGAATGTGACCACCTCTCAAACCTTCGTCATCGACACCTTCAAACAATAAATTGACCTTGTTAACCTCTTTTATGCAACTTTTTTTTGTATTAAACTGGCAGGTGTATATGACGAAGCATGACTGCTAAACGTTTTAACTTAAGCACTTGAAAGTTTTCGCGTTGTTCCGGATTAATAAAAGTAGCACCACATTTTTACCCGCTGATGTCGACAAACCGACTGACCGACAAACAAAAGCATTAATATATGCGAGATAATTATAGAGCCCATAGTTATCAAATACACATTACGTATCACCTACGTCAGCAATTTCAAAGCAATTGTTTCCAAGCTAATCGCCTATAACTCGGTCCAAAGCTTTTGCTCGAACAGTTTTGGCGTAAATGAAATCCTTCCTTTGTTCCACAATCCACAATCCGCACGTAGGCAATTTGTTGTCAGTGAAATTGCGTGTCCGTAGTAAGGATGGAAACATTCGTAATGAGGCAAATGCATGCATGCCTGCCGACTGCGAACAGTAAAGTTGTACTTCGAAAATAACTTGTAGATGCAGGATAACAGTTGGGAAAAAATTCAAACGGTTTGCTCAACGCGCCATGAAATGCAACGGAAAACACTTGAAAATAGTTCAACACATAGCTTTCCGCCCGCGGCTTCGCCCGCATTGTTAGGTAAAAAGTACCCTATGTCCTTCTCCCGGTTCTAAGCTGCCTCCCCACCAAGTTTCAGCCAAATCGGTTCCGCCGTTCTCGAGTTATAAGTGAAGTAACTAACACGACTTTCTTTTATATATAAGATTTGGCGATTTTAACCCAAAACCTTTACAGTTTTAAAGTAAAACTAAACATCGATCTCTCATTTCTCCAGCGACTCATCGAACCTCAATGATTATAAACTTCGAATCTAATCTATGGCGGTGAGAAAGATTTAGCAATTCAAAACATAAACGATTGGTGCGATAGTTTAAGTCAGATAACGTCCAATTAAAACAATTCCATCAAAACATTTTGTGTCAGGTCATTCCACCTGCCTCGATAATAATTTATTCATAAGCCGGGTCTGCTCGCTTGTTTTATAGTCACTTTTATAACAATGTGTTATCATAGCTTTTGCTAATGTACGTGATAAAGCTCTACTATATTTCTATCTGAATTATACACGGTGTTTCATGATATGAACTTAGAATTCCAGGACTCCGTAACTCTTTTTTTCAAAATGTTTCCAAACATATGTTTCTTTCTCTTTTTAGGGTTCCGTAGTCAACAAGGAACCTTTATAGTTTCCTCATGTGTGCCTGTCTGTTGACTAGAAGACTCAAGTCAGGACTGAAATTTAACACGGTTACAAATATTAACTACGGAGAAGACAACGGTAATTTTTTTTAATAATTTAAATGTTAACTTAATAAAACCGAGATAGGATAATTATGAAAGGTATTAAAAATAATTTCCGATAACGCTTATATTTGTTTACGTTGTTTTAGGTCATCGAATAACAAAAAAATCTTAAATTATTGTTAATAATTCTTTTAAGTAGAATGTATCCGATTGCTCTTCAAAACATGAGAAAGGCGTCCATTTTGCTTACATTATAATTAGGATATGAAAAAGGCTTTCAGCAATAGTTTTCCGACGGCTCAAATGATAAGGACGATGATTGTCTTGACCCTTGCGAATCGTTAAACATGCACATTCATAATCGGTCCATTCGTGTGCGAGTAGACCTTTGCGTCAATGATGCCGACGTGCTTAATGCATAAATATAATGCATATTAATATAGTACTATGTCTCGATCGATCTTGTAAACGTGTTTTTATAAATATCACTAGTATGTAAATACACTATAGATAGGATAGTAATTAGCCTTTGGTGTAATAAGGCTCTGCGACCATTATCTGCACGTAAGGTAGGACACTTTCCATGTTCCTTTATTCACCCGGGGTCGGCGATGTAGAGACATCCTAAGACATGCATGCTTCAGAATGCATTGACCAACCTGCTAATTTTAATCTAACGTGGATAAAATCTGAATTTAGATATAATACATTTACCTAAATTCGGTTTACTATATTTCCAGGTATTTTTGTTAGGCTGTAATTGGAATGTTACTACTTGATCCAGCTATTTATTGCATAACAGAGGAGTAAAAGTTGAAGAAACTTTACCTTAACGTAAAAAAAAATTAAGTGTTAGCTTCCAAGTATAATTAAGTGTTAGCTCTTTGAAGAAACTCTATTCTTTGCGTCGGCAATTTAACAACCGCAAAACGAGATGTCGACAACCAATGGAGGTTGTGGTTGAGTACTACGGTTTCATTTCCATGTTTTCAAACCTTACAATTATATTCTTAATTAAATTTGAAGTAGAACCATTTCATGATTTCGGTCATAAATACAAAATAAATTACAATTTCGTATTTATAGGTGTATTTACTAATGTTATAAGACCCCCCGCTAACTACAGACTTTCTATCGGCCGATAGTTTGGTCGGGTTGGGCTGTTAGTACGTTTTTCGACCGATACCAAATCGTGTAGTATGCGGACTTGCATACATCTTCATACTGATTATAAGCCCGACCAAACTATCGGCCGATAGAAAGTCTGTAGTTTGCGAGGGCTCTAAAACTTAACTTTTTGATTGACAGTTGAGTTAAAATCATGCTATATAATAGCAGGAACTCAATATATAAGCTCGACTTTCTACATCATTATTTTCAATAATAAAGGTACACAAGCTCTCTATCTTATTATGTCTAGCCGTTCGTCAATAGCACAGGGTCAACCCTGGCTAAACTGTATTGTTATGTGTTGTTGGCTTTGCGTGTCATCGAGGATACTCTGTCACCGAACTAATCTGAGACTGCCTCTTAGAGGATACATGGTGTCATTCAACACCAGAAGCTCATGTTTGAAGCTTTGTATGTGTTCTAACGGGTAGACAACGTATAAGGTAGGTTGTTTACATTTGAAGTATTAAGGATATAATATACATTATACGAAAAAGAGCCCTGTTTGAAAAAGACTTTGAAAAAGACTTCTATAATAAATAAATCTTACGCAGGCGAAACCGCGCACTATTATCCTTTAAAGCTCTTAGGTCCATCAAACAAACAATAAAAGTGATTGGATCATAAAGCTTTGTAATTTCCACTACAACGATATAATGCCTAATGAAACAAGAATTGTAATAGAGGACATGAAGAATGAATTCAAGGTGTGTGTTCATTATGTTACTAACATTAAACTTACATAAATGTTTAACTCATCATCATCATTTCAGCTATCAGACGTCCACGTGGTCTCCCTTGATGATTTCCAGGTGTTACGGTCGGATGCAACTTGCACCCACAGTGAACTGGCTGGCATCTTTGACTAGGTCATCTATTCATCTTGTTGGTGGACGTCCGACGGTGCTAATCGGCTGGGCTATTTATAATGTTCAACTAAATTGTCTAATTTATAAAGTTTATCATTACTAATTGGTATAAGCTCTGAAAGACGCTATGTAAAATAATACCAACTTTTTCCAGTAAGCGTAGGGGTTTTACCAATTCTTCTAAGATCTAATGTGTTTGGAGAGCTCCAGTGGTGAGATGTATCTAATATGGGTTGATTTGATTATAGTTTCATAAGCTTTTTTAAAACAAAAGCGTCTACAAATATAAATTTGTAGTAGGTATTCATAGAAGGAGTACGAATATGCATAAATATACTCATAGGTTATTACTGAACATAGCACACTAAATTTAAAAATACTCTACTATTGGAGACATAAACAAGTATGTTAGGAAAAAGAATCCGTGAACTGGCAACGCGGTCCCAATGTCTATCCACGGGATCCTTGCCAAGACAAACTGTTAAGTAATTTACGTGTTACAGACACGTGCATTATTATCGAAATAAAACATCACAGCTTTACAGCTGTCTTGGTGATCATTAGTTTGATGAAAACCGTCCCATTTTACGTCCCATTTCGTCTCAATTACTCATTATGCGGGATAGCGAGATTAAACTTCTATCGATTCTGACGCTTAATAATTATTAAACAGTCATTACTATAAATTACAACTGGCAACATTTAAAGATAGGCAATAAAAATCGGTTTTTGTTGTCCGTCAAGCGCACAGGACCAACGCATTAATTAGGAGCCTCCGGAAGTGGCTCGCGTGCTTGCATCCGATAGGCCATTGCATTATTTATACATTTAATATTGTAATTATTATACACCAGCGTCCTGCCTTATTATCATTTATGTTATTATATTAAATGTTATAATAACGCTTGCCTCGAAAAGGTTAGGTGTATGTTGATAAGGAGATAACGTTCTCTGTCAGCGCCTAATGAGGGTACTCGGTGAAGCGATCGAAGTGACTTGAATGCAAATTTACGCAACATGTCCTATGGGTATAAATATTACGCCTTGGAAATAAATTCTTTTACAATTTGTAGTCGTTTGTCGCACAATGACGATCATGTTTCGATACCGAATGTTATATGACCGCGAGAACAATGCGATATTTTAAATTAACCATGGAAATAGTTTGTTTTATTTTAATCCGCGTAATGTTGACATATATAATGGGGTTCGCGTTGACAGTAATAATGGAATAATGTATTTTAGCTTAATTTATATCTTAACAAGTCGGTTTAATGGGTAATTTGATAGTAAAGTGAATGTAATTTAATTTGTAAACTTGTGATAAACGTGCTGAACTAGGAAGTAGGTACTTGTTCAAGTACGTAAGCGTGAGTTTTAATAAATATTTCAACGTCTTAGTTTTAATCAAAAGTAACTTAAAACGAATAATAATTATTTTAACAACATAATTATAGGAACACATATGAATCAAAATTCTTAAGAGGACCGATTTTTCAGTACACATTTTCTCAAAAATCGATATCTTAAGTATGAAAACTTTTCTCTCGAAAAACTAACAAGCAATATATCAATTCCCACTCGTAAGAATCATCTTAAGAAGGTAAATAATCTATTTAATCTACATTGCACATTTTTGTTCGAGCTTGGGCATTGAATGTGTCTAATGTTGTCTTTGAGCAAATCAACCACAAAGATTGTTTATACTTTCCATGAATAAAAAGCCTTTATAATATTCATAAAACTTGCTTCAAAATGCCAATACTAAACACAATAAATACAGAAGCAATCCCTCCAGGACCATTAGGTTGAATTCCTAAAATGTTGAATTTGCAGTAAGTTGATTTTGCGATATGTTGATTCCTAAAATGTTGAATTTGCATAATCATATTTTCAAGGCTGAATAATGGACACTCAAAGTAATGTTGCAGTGTAGGTAGATTAAAGACGGTGTTAATTGCAAATAGTTAACGTAAACAAATTACCGTTAACCGATATGTTGTTTGTTACTCGTAGTTTTTACATGTAATAAAATAATTTCGTATAAGGTACCTACCTTTGCTTCAGCTATAAGTGTGTTGGCATTATTATTGTGCTTTTATTTCTATCGCTGTTCTTTATTCAGTTTTTAGCAGCTTATATCCCGAAGATTTCCCTATTATTTAAAAAAAATAAAAGAAAACTACATGACATATCTCTTTATAATATTTCAAAGTATGGATTGTTATACAATAATTATGATTATTATGATATTATTAGCTTCTTAATTATATAAAAGATCTCTTACATCGGAATTGTTTAGGAATAAGAATTTTTAGTTTCAGGAATTTATAAGTTGGTGTCCTACATGCAACATCTATGTTAACAGATCAGCAAAAACATAGAATATCGCTATAAGATTTTCCACCGTTTAAATATGTAGTAGATAATAAACTTGATCAGAAGATAGTTCGCGATTCCTCGATCGGGTAAAACGCGTTATGAAATTAATTCGAGCTCTACATAGAGCAGCTGCCCTTTGGTATAGAATTTCATTAATATTACCGGTTCGTAAAATAATGCGGGCACAAGCACAACGCAAATGACGGTCGGACGGACACACGTGGCCAAGAAACACTTCCTAAGGCCACCTGAGTGCCCACAGTTTATGCACTTTCTCACGACCTAACGTAAAATAGTTCAACGCGTTAAAACACAAGGGAAAAACCAGTAATAGCACTTAACTGTCCCCGATAGAGTGGTTTGTGTATGTTTCAACTGTTAAAAGCTCTTTGAGTGTGTGTAATGAGCGTAGGTACAAATTAGAGAAAAAAACTATATTGCTTGCCCATAATTAGTAGGTATTGCTGACTTATTTTTTTAAGACAATGTCGATGAATATCGAGTTTTCTAATTCGAAATAAGGATAATTTGACTTTTTTGTTCCAAGTAATGATTTTCAGTTATATATACTGATCAAAAACAGCATGCATCCACCGGCATCTCAGCATCTTTTAATAGTCCATTACGTTAGTGGACGTTTAGCGCTGCGTATGCTGATCCGAGATTTGTATTCGAGAACTTTCTGGCACGCGTTTTTTACGCGCTATATAGCCTCCCTACAGCCACCTCTACATGGACATTAGCATAACTCTCCTTTGTCTATGATAATTTATATATTTCGAACATTGTACCTATAGAGATTCGTCATCGATTTTTTAATGATTTGGATATCATTTGCAAATCAAAGATGAGCGATGTGTTCCCCGTTAATTGATGCCGAATCCTTTAATGCCAGAAGTTAGTGGGGTGTGGTACTATTTTAGGTTGGTACTACTCTAAAGCTGGCACCACACAACAGGAAAGTCGGTGTTGGACTCTTGACTCTTGTAGCTCTCACGTTGTAGCTATGGCGCTAAGCGCTTCGGTAGGTGCCTCGGTTTGTCAACTCTTGTTGTTTTTTAGTTTATTATGTTAATCATCATCATCATCCGGTTTAAAGTTACTACTGATGGGAAACAGGGACTGTGTTAAGATTCTTTCTTCTTCTCTTTCTTCTTTCTACTGCGACGTTTCCATTCCAGAGTTACAAGATGTTCATCATCATCATCCCAGCATGGGACGTAGGCCTCCTGCTGGACTACTGCTGGACGTAGGCCTCCCTATATGATTTCCAGTCATTACGGTCGCCCGCGGCCTGCATCCACCGCGAGCCAACCGCCTTCTCCAAAACATCTGTCCACCTTTTTGGTGGACGTCCGACGCTGCGTTTTCTGATCCGTGGTCTCCACTCGAGAACGTTTCGGCCCCATCAGCCATCTGTTCTCCTCGCTATATGGCCTGCCCATTGCCACTTCAAGGAGCTAATCCGTTATAAGACGTTGATACAAACACAAGTATTATAGGAAAAATTCAAACCAGAGTAGGTACCTACTCCTAATAATTCATTCTCTAAGAGAAATTGTTAAAAATTTCAAGCGATCAGCTCGTAGACCACAATTTGACGAGGGAATCTAAAAACAGAAAGTCTGAGTGAGAACCGCGCGCGCGAGCAGAGAAGAGACGGTACGGCGGGACGCTAACTTCTTCTGAAAAAGACTGCTCTTGTTGTGGTTGAAACGTCGAGAGTGTTTTAACTCCTTTGTAAATAAGTGAGTAATTCCCGTTGTTATAAAATGAATAGTGTAACTCACGAAAATTTTGAAAGTGATATAACAGAAAGACTGTAGCCAGGTCTCCTGAAAATTACGCGGAAATAAAATCCGGGGATGGAAAAGTGTTGGTCTAAAAAAAATTACCTAAGTGGTGGGACGTTCATTAACTCCACAAACGAAAATGGCTTCTGTAATTTAACCCAAGGTACGAAGCTGAACCTGTAATTTAAAAAGCTTGAAATGACACGTTATGTTAGATAATTACCTATGTGCCAGAGTTGGTGGGGTGGGGTGGGGTTATCTTTTATTTGATCTACGCAGCTCTACGCTTAGTTGACATACGTTTTCATTATTGTTTTGAGTTGTAAGATAAGAAAAATCTAGTGTAGGGTTGTCATGGAACTTGTTTAGGTTGTTTTACACCTACAACGAAATAATGCTCTATGCCTGACACTAGAAGAATTTTACGTGGATAGAATGAGCATTCGCTCGTTTGGTGTAAATCGACCTATAAATGTGTTCTTACCCTTGCGCTAATTTAAATATTTACTTTGTTTTTTTAATCTATATGCAGAGCCTGTATGGTATATTTATGATAATACTCTATGGCGATTTCTGTGGCGTGGGGGAAAAAGCTCCGACACAGAAGGTTGCGGACTCAATTCCCGCCTCTGGACAAATATTATTTGTTTTTTTTATATATATTTTTTATTACACATATATAACACCCAGACATTCGAAACAAATATTTGCAGATCGTACAAATGTATGACCAGAGGCGGGAATCGAACCCGCAACCTCTTGCGTCGCAGGCGAACCTTCGCCTGCTGCGCCATAGAGGTCGTTTTGCAGTAAATTGGCGCAGTGGTATTATACAGAGCGATGCTACATTCACATAGATACATTAGGTTCAACTAGATAGGTCTAGCTCGGCCAGAATTGTGGAGAGAATGTTGGTGTTTCTTCTACAATTAAGCTTTACCGGTTTAACGTTTATGTCTATCTATGTTTACTATCTGAGTAGGATAAACTAGGATGGATTGTTTAGCGAAAAAATAAGCATGATCCTAGACGTAAAAACGTTCGCCTTCTTTTTATATATCCTACAGCCAGTTTTTACCTAGTATGTCGTAAATAAAATAAACCATTTAGTTCTAAATCCATGTGTTAAATTGTAGATAGAGTAATGAAAAAAAGAAAAATTACTTATCTTTCCTCGTTTCATGGGTATTTAGTATCTATAAGTAATTATTTGTTGAATTAAGAATTAATAGGCCTTATGCAACTATTTATTTTAGGTATTAAAATAAAAATAAAAATAAAATAAAATATGCATTTATTCAGTAACTTAGTAGTGTTACATGGGTGATAATTGTAGAGACCTTCTTTTAGATTTATTTAAAAATCTGTGCTAGAAGATCCCGCTCTTGCATAACAATTTGTTTTTTACATAAGGAAATGACCTGACTATGTAAATGCAAAGGTATTGTAGGAATGGTTTTAATTTTCCTTATAATAAATAAATATATACAATAAATAAAGGACATGTCATGATGTGAGGTGTAATGTTTGTAATATGATGAATAGAACCTTCATACTGTCAGTGTTACAAGAAAATTAGCGAGCAACGAGCAGTTGGCTTCTAGTGCTCAACGACATTAGACTCATCATCATCCACATCATTTCATTTTCCGAACGTCCACTGCTGGACATAGCACTCTCTTAAAAATAACCTGTCGTATCGGTCGGATGCAGCTTGCATCCACCGTGAATTGGCAGCATTTACCAAATAATCTTTCTATCTTGTTAGTGGACGTTCGACGATGCGTTTTTTAATCCGTAGTCACCACTCGAGAACTATTCGGCCACATCGGACATTAGATTATAAGATAAGATGATTTGAGCAGAAACGTTTCGTGTTTGTGAGAGAGATACTGAAACCTGAAAGATGTTCATTTCACCCAGTAACTTTAGGCAGTACACAGCAGAGACAAAAGTTTTGCTTGAGTATTTTGCAGTCCATTCTATATATCAGATTGTTTAGTGATTCTAGTGCTCAAATTTCTATATAAACTAAAGCAAGTTAATAGTTTTAGAACAGTTAAACCGTTTCGTATTTTAAGTGAGTGAAAGTCTAGTAGGTACCTAGGTACCTACGAGAGGGCTATATCTATAAAATTTTATTGATTTCAACCTAGTTAATTACCGCATTTGATTTTACTTAAGTACCTACCTTTGTTTTGCGTTTATGAAGTAGTTAATAGTAAAGTGATGGATGGATTTTTAGTAAAAGTAATTTCCATGAACGAAGTTAGATAGCTATTTATGTTAGAAAGGCTGTAGGTTTAAAATTATTCGGTATGAGGTGGTATTTACGTAGCTTGATTTGTTGAATGCGCTCAATATCGAAGCTACATACCAACATGTTAAATAGTGATTAAATTATTTTGTATGTATGATTCTACAAAGTGATATAATCCATTGTGAATTGGCCATCCTCAACATACAGTTATTTTGTGGATGGTCAGTTTTTTATAGGATTGTCTAGGAGGGTAAATAGGGTAATGGATTACTTAATTTAAGGCTTCTGGAATATCTGAGAAAAATATATTCGGAGAGCTAGTCAGTTATAATACCCACTAACAAACAGACAAAAAAAATATATATTCCTTTTTATGGATAGGTAAGTAAATAAAATTTATTTCCGATGAATTAAATTCTATCCTCTCCGATAAATAAAATTCTTTACATATTCGTCTGATCGTAATGAATTTCAACATTTCAGACATTCAATTTTATCACTTAGTTTTCCACCATTAGACTTTTCCGTGTTATTAGAGTTTCCCACCGGGAGAATGTTTTTATTTTTTTGTCTTTTTTGGTGGGTGTAGGTAAAGCTTGTGCATATATAGTTTTGTAAAGGTTTTGCAGCATCTTTGTAAAAGCTTTGCGAGTCTTTAGGTACCTACATCAAAAATCCAATAAGTTAGGTACAAAACAAGTCTTCGTGGTCACTTTCACTAATATTTTATATAGAAACAGCGAAGTTTTATAACGGTATATTGTCATAAATCATCCTTGGATAATATTTTGCTTCAAATAAAATAGATTTAATAAATAAATAATATAGAAATGCTTCGTATAAGTAGTTCAAAAGTTCATTTTACTTATCTAGATAGTTCTAGGTACCTAGGTGTATGTACATAATAGACATTTTGATCATTACCATTGCAGACCACCGTTCTTAAGTAGGTACCTACCTATATAATAATATGGCATAAATTACAAGTAAGCCAAATGAGTAACACATATATTTAAAAAAAAATGTTATGTTGCCGTAAAGCTAAAGGACTTACATCTTGCTGGCTAAAAAAATCATCTTGTGCGTCCTCGCTCGCACAGCCCATATCTTGAAGAAGCGGCGTAACATGGCGCTCCCAGTCATCCATAATTAGTATCTTCTTAATTAATTAACTACCGAAGCCCCTAATATCACAGCCCACTAACTGAATCAGCCAGTCATTTCATTCACAGATTCGCACTCCGGCAACACCGAACTCCTCATTTCGCGCCAAAACTTATACTTTTCCGATTACTACTGTAAGGCGGGAAATGGACGAGATCGCGACACTCGGCTGTCACAGCGAGCGAAAGAGAAAAAAACAGCTGGTTTGGCCGCGGGCGTATCACGTGCCCGATTACCGGCGCGCATTCAAAAAACGCACTGGGAGGAAAGTCAGCGACAGCAGCGAGTGCGAGTCAGTGTGGCGAGGCGCGGGTTCCCGGCCGCCCGTCGACGCGACCGGAACAGGAGTGTGTGCGGCCGCCGGACCCGCACGCCCTCTGCGTCGCGCTCGCGCAGCCCTCTCCCTCTCGCCGCCTCGCCGTCGCGTCGCCGCGTCCCTCTCCCTCCCAGCAGCGCCGTACCTCCCATGGGCGGCCGCGTTTTCCCGCGTCGCCCGTCCGTGGCCGCAACATGGCCGTACCAGTCCTTCATTCACCAGCTCGTCTCCTCGCCAGCACCATCTAACATGCAATCATACATATCACAATGACAAAAGTTTGCAAACTTTCAAGCGGTTACATGCTACCTGGCCGGAAAAGCTCATGAAATATCTAGTTTACTGAACTTTCATTAGGTTAGCGGAACTCTAAACTCCTGGCTAACTTTTAAGTTGCATTAAGTAATATGTTACTGTAGGAATAATATTTTTTCATTCCAGTTAACATTCACTTGTGTTAACATTTACTTAGGTACATGAAATTTGGAAATGGTAATGGAAATAGCAAAATTATGATTCAAAGAAATTTTTTCGTCACCCCGGTGCATTGACGTCGGCCTAGGTGGCTCGTTAAAACTCTACAATTTTACCCTGGGCTCTCAAGATAAAACCCTTAAAATAAAATAAGCACTAAACGAATGGTAAATTACATCGAGTTAACGAATGTTAATAATCGTTAAAACACTAGCCACCTACTCGTACTCTAGGTATATCTACCTACCTACTCTATAAAGTTCGAGTAGTGTTATTCAAAAGTTTAATGATAAACATACTAAGCATAATAAGTAATAACCTAGCGCTCAATTTGGTTCTAGATTTATCCTTCAAGCCGGCCTAAGTTCATAGCAAGATTAACAGATTATTGTAAAAGATTTAACCCATTCACTGCCGCAGCTATGCAGCTCCTTCCATGTCTCTCACACGGTAACATACTTTGCGTCATTAGAACTCGGAGTACCTATACCATAATGTCTAAAACACTTTGATTAAAATTTAATTGCATACCTAAGCATCACCCCTAGTTACTCTCCCACTGCTGCGAACAAAGGGACTCTCTTGACGAAAGAGATAAGGCCTTCAATCACGTGCTTCTTAAAAAGCCCGTAGTGTTTTTCAAGAAGAAAAATCCAGAGGTTTAGGTAGAGTAGGCTCTCACTTAGCGAGCACGAACTTAGTTAAATTGTAATAATGGTGACTATTTTATTCCCACACGGAAACTCTAAAACTTAAAATACTCATGATAAGGATTAGGACACCATTTAAATCTATATTGTATAGTAGACTGCAAATTATGGCGTAAGTATCGATAACGATACTTACCTATAGGTATGTATTATCATACTAGCTGACCAGCGCACGACCTCGCCCGCTTTCTATAATTTTATCACCTTTTAAAAAATCCTTTTCTGGACAAACACTTCGCCTGTGACCCAAGAGTTTGCGGGTTCGATTCCCGCCTCGTGACAAAAATTACTTGATTATTGAGGTACTATTCTTGAGCTGACAACACACGGCAATTCCACTAAAAGTTTCCATTCTATACCAACAGATTCATAAAACAAAACTTTATAAAACTCGTCCCATGTGCTCGAATTGCCTCGAACACCTCTTGAATCACGGCACTATATCCGATTGCTTGCACTATATTTTTGACCTAGTTCAGGCGATTCAAAGCTTTATCATTCTGAGCCTGGAATTCTGTTCACAATTCATAGGATTTTCATTCAGTTGTAGGTTCCAGTTATCCTTTATCAAAAATTTGATACGGAAAATAAATATTACAGACATAGTTTTCGCTAATCGGTACTTTGAAATTTTAATGGCTTTGTATAAATTCAATGATTCAGTTGTGTGTGTTGGTGTCCTATTTGATAAATAGGTAATCCATACCTATTTATCAAATAGGACACCCAATAGATACAAAATAAAACAAAACAATATGAATCCTTTTTATATAAAAACTAGCTTCCGCCCGCGGCTTCGCCCGCGTGGAAATAAAAAGTAGCCTATGTTCTGTCTCAGGGTCTAAAGATTGTCTGTACCAAATTTCATAAAAATCGGTTTAGAGGTTTAGGTGGGAAAGCGTAACAGACAGACAGACAGAAAGACAGAGTTACTTTCGCATTTATAATATTAGTAAGGATGTATGCCAGCTTTCGTTGTAATTTTAGCTCATAGACGGCTGCGCTGATTTAGGTGTTTGAGAGCTTTATTCCTGCCGATAATTAGGTATAAATCATGCAATGAAAATGTTTAGTGCTCTATGGTAGCTACTTAGAATTTACCGCGGGAGTATAATCTCTTTCCGCGGGAATACCGAAATAGTCCTTGGTGAAACGGAACTGGTAATCCTATATTTTAAGTTTTCTATAAGTACTTACATTATTATAGGTACCTACATAGGTATGTTTGTACCTAAGTGTTGACTCAAGACAAGACCCATCACAGTAAATCGCTTTTATTTTTACGTAAAATAGGAAGCGTGATGTCTTCCTAGGCTAAAACGAATTTTATATTAAAATGTTCTAGGCACATTTTCGAGTGTGCCAACACGACACGACAAATCTTCCCAACGGCATCTATTGAATGAGGTATTTAACACATTTGCTTGTGCATCGGAATTTCCCTAGAACTAAGTGTTCAGTTAACGTGGTGCTTCACTATCGGCCTCATAAACAGGCTCAGAGTAGCTCAAAGAGCTATAGAGAGGGCTGTGGCCGGGTTTCTCTAGGTGATTGAATCAGAAATAAGGAGATACGTAGGAGAACGAAGGTCACCGACATAGCCTAGCAGATTAGCTCTTTGAAGTGGCAATGAGCTGGCCATGTAGCCAGGACAATGGATGGCAGGTGGGGCCGAAAAGTTCTCGAGCGAAGACCAAACGCAGAGTCGGATGTCCACTAACAAGATGGGCAGATGATATTATCAAAGCTGCCGGTACACGGTGGATGCAAGCTGAATCCAATCGTAATAACAGGAAATCATAGGTATACGAAGGCCTATGTTCAGCAGTGGACGTCCGATGGCTGAAATGATGATGATGATGAATAGTTAATAATAACCCATACATAAGGTTGATATATGCCTGACGTAAAGCTCAAATCGTTTCGACTAAGTAGAAGTTACCTCGTAATTTTAGATCGAGACATTAATTATTCTACGGTAGATGGACTTCGGCTTCAACGAGTATCTACCCACAACAATGAGGAACTTTATATTTTAGTAGTTAGCAACCTATACCGGGTTAGTTGCGGACTTTCCGCGTTTAACAAGAATTAGACATTTAACTTTTAATTGGCCGCTTGTTCGGTCTTCAGAAACTTTGCTAGCCGTAAGTGTTTAACAATGTTATACCTACCTACCTACTTAACCTATACCAGTATAGCTAACAAGAGCAACCCGAATAATAAAGAACTTTAACGAACCTACTAAAACCGTCCGAAGATCAAATATATACCTACTTCGCTTATCTTTGCCTTCACAAAGGTAAACATGAAAAAAAATCAATACCAATCCAAATACCTAGTAACCTAAGAGCCCGTGATGGCCAGACCTTCCTTTAATTCACAAGCGTGAAAATTATGTCATGTGTAGGTATGTCTAACATAGGTAAGAATAATCCCCAAACATGAAACCTGGATCGCGGTTCCTTTGGGAGATAACCACCTTTTACCTGTTATCTCCCAAAGGAACCACGATCCAGGTTTCATGTTTGGGGGTTATTCTTACCTATGTTAGACATACACATGACATAATTTTCACGCTTGTGAATTAAAGGAAGGTCTGGCCATCACGGGCTCTTAGTCTATAGAGTCTAGCTAGAACATGACATAGCATTAACACCCACTAATCACTACTGTGACACAGGGACATTTTAGGCCTCAATTGACCACGCTGGCCTAATATTTGTTGGTGGTGGTTTGTGAATGTTACATGTCTTTCAAACTCTTCAAAGTTCTTAGGTAGAATATGCATGATTCCTCACGATTGTCCAAACCCAAATAAATATTGCAAGAATAAAAGTTAAAAAGTGCGCGCGTGGTATAAACCCACGGCCTTTGGAATGAAAGTCGCCAGTGCACTTAGCCAACACGGCTCTTGAAATTATAATATAAACAGTGGAATATAAACAGTTAACTATCTACCTACTTAGTGGAGGCCAAATTATTCGGACAAGAGTTAGTTTAAACTTACGTCTAGAAAGCGTTCAAATACAATAGTTGCTTTTGATATAAAAGTCAAATAATAAGCGTTTTTAGGGTTCCGTAGCCAAATGGCAAAAACGGAACCCTTATAGATTCGTCATGTCCGTCCGTCCGTACGTCCGTATGTCACAGCCGTTTTTCTCCGAAACTATAAGAGCTATAACGTTGAAATTTGGTTAGTAGATGGTGTTCTGTGAACTGTAGGTACTAAGATTTCAGAATTTTTTTGAAAAATAAATAATAAAATTTGGGGGTCCCCATACCTTGGACTGAAACTTAAAAACTTTTTTTCAATCGAACCCATACGTGTGGGGTATCTATGAATAGGTCTTCAAAAATCATTGAAAGGTTTCTAATATCATTTATTTCTAAACTAAATAGTGTACACGAGAGACTCTTCCAAAGTGGAAAGCAGAGTGTCCCCCCCCCCCCCCCTCTAACTTCTAAAATAAGAAGATGATAAATCTAAAAAAATATATATATTTTACATTACTATAAAAACTACCAACGAAAATTGGTTTGAACGAAATCTATCAAGTAGTTTTTTTATAATACGTCATAAACTACATTATTTCATATAATAAATAATTGCTGCGGAAGCCTACATGGGCGAGTCCGACACGCACTTGGCCACTTTTTTAAGCGCTAATGTTGTTCAATCAGTTCTTCAGCCGTTATGGCGTGAAAGTTTGAAATAAAGAAAACTTTATTCATGGTGAATATTATTTGATTCAAGTTTTATCCATATAATGTCATACATTAGACTTATTATAGGATGCTTGAAAATTAATAAATTACAGAGGCCTTTTACCGAAAATCGCGAAATTGTTCGGTTTTCTCGTCCTAATTCTATGGTTTACGTTAGTTGTTTGATATTACAATTACATCTTTATAATAGTTCGTTTTCTCCTCTACAAAAGTAGTAAGAAACATTTTAGATAAATTGTTTATATATTGAGTAATAATCATTCTCCGGATACATGTTTCGTAAAAAACGCTCGAAGACCTGTTTTCTTAGCTCTAATTTGTAGATTCTAATGAATATGGGCGATCAAACTAATTTTTATTATGTTACGTATATCCTATTCTTCATTTAGAGTAGAGTACATTTTCGTTAAATGCTTTTATTCTAAAGATATACCGAATTTAATATCGACCGAAAATGCTTCGAAACAAACCTCAATAACTCCGAAGTTCTAAATCAATGGGACGTCATATTTATATCAAAATATTTATCTACATTTGCTTAAACTATGATATTAATTTTAATTTGTAGAACGGTTTTGGTATTTTTTTATGAATAAAATAAAACTACCATAATTTAGTAGTTTTTTCATTCCGCCGGCTTTTTCCATTTAGTACCGCGCGAGCGCTTGTCGAGGTCGGACCTATGTCGGTTGTTCTTGAATAAAATATAGAAATATTTCGTAAAATGTCAGTGTGTGGGACTGTCAATTGCTGTAAAAACGCTGTTAGTGTGCGTGTATGTGTTATTGCGATACTACGACCGACATAAGTTGATCCGTTGATAACGATCAATTGTTATTTTTATTGATAACGATCAATTATTGTTGTTGCTGGCCTAAGAATTGTACCACTTGTTGCTGGCCTAAGAATTGTACCACATCATTGTCATCTTGTTTAACCTTATTTATTTGGAGGTTATGCTGTAGGATGTGGATTGCATATCTAAATGTATCTATCCTAATTAAAAAACAACAAGGCAACTTTTTTTGGTGAAACCGTACAACGACTAAATGTAATTATGCCTATGATTTTTTTAGATTATGACTAACTTGCCGACCCGCCGACAGCTGCGCTTGCGTTTTTACGTTATTTACTAGTTTATGTTTTATAGCCTTTTTCGATCATTTTACTATCCAATACTGAAATCATATTTTAAATCGGACCCGCGGTTCCTGAGTAGCACGTTCAAACAAATAAACAAGCAATCTCCTCAGCTTGATAATTGTATCTAGTATAGATTTCCATAATATTTATTACAAAGAAAATATTCCGTAATTTTTTGTTCTTATTTTTACCGAGTATCCAATATGTAAACAAAAAATAATGTACCTTTCTAATAAATATATTATTTATTGTAAACATTAAATATGTACCTTTCTAATAAATACAGGGCGTCCCAAAGTTATGGGCCATGGAGGGGAAGTACCTTAAATATCGTAGATAGTGAATTTTGCTCAAACAAGACTTCATTTTATTTTTAAAAGTTAGTAATTCTGCATTCATGGATTTTCTAAAAATTACTTGCTTTGTCTGGGAATCGAACCGACTTACATGTAGAAAAAAAATACTCGATTTTTATGATACCAATCGAAAGAATAGCTAAAAAATAATAACTCTGCTTAAGTAACATAGTATTTTAAAAGAAAGGAACAACGTGAAATTAATTATTTTAATCAAATAAAAAACATGAAACATTATTTTTTGTAACAAAACAAGCAACTTAAATATTATATAGTAATATAATTTATTTGTTTTGTTATAATTAGAATTTGTATTTAGTCCGTTCAATTTAGACTTTTGAACTTACATAAAGTCCCAACATTCGACAAAAAAAAACATTTAATTACAAACCTACACACCAAATTTCAGAAGAATCGGTTTAATAATGAGCCCATAAGATGAGATGAATGAGGACATTTAACTTCATACAAATACAAATACAAATACAAATACAAAAAGTTTATTTCGTTAACGGAATTTTTACACGTAACTTAAGTGGCCGAAATATTTTTTTAAGTAAATATGATTACTTGTGTTAAAAGATTTCGCTCTTCCATTTGACTTAACTTAAAATAAACAACTTACTATTCATTAATTCAACAAAAATAGTTTTAGATATATGAAATAATAATTCTTTAGGGTAGTTATGAAATTATTTGCTAGCCAAAGTACATTACAACTTGTTTAAGAAAAAATATTAGGGTAACTTCAATAAGACTATTTTCAGTTTTATTCTTATATAGATAATTATTAATCATGAATGTTTTAATTTAAAATTATGTACTTAATTGATTTCAAATAATCAATCAGATTTAAAATAAATATTGATATTATTAAGATAAAACATAATTGATTCAAATATTGAAATAAAAATATCCGCCATTTTGAATTTAGGAAAATATATTAAACACCTATCAATTAAATAAAAACATTAATATAATAATTATTTCAGAATGAAACTGAAAAAAATCCACTCAATAAAATGGAATTTATTCGATGCCATTTTCTACAGATCTAAAATAATTATTAGTATATTTGTATGTTTTAGATCGACGAAGTATCAAGATCATTTAGTATTTTTCATAGAATTCGCGTGACGCGCCGGTCACGTGGTGCATAAAATATCCAATTTCGCAAAACTTCAAAAACTTAACAGGGCTCTTAATGAATAACTTAGAGTAGGTACCTATAATAATAGCGATTACTAGTTTTGTTCAAAACAGCAACAAACTTACAAACTTTAACCTCCTAAAATTTAATGTAGGTACCTAATATGAATAATGTACAAAAACAAATCTAGGTAGGTGACTCTATCAGATTTTAAATTACTTATTTACTTTTAACATTTAGTAAATTTAGATCAAAGAATCTCAAATAAATTTAATTAAATCCTATGCTGAGATTTAAACAAATCTCATTTAAATCTCAGCATAGGACTTAATAACCTAAGAGCCCGTGATGGCCAGACCTTCCTTTAATTCACAAGCGTGAAAATTCTTTCATGTGTATGTCTAACATAGGTAAGAATAACCCCCAAACATGAAACCTGGATCGTGGTTCCTTTGGGAGATAACAGGTAAAAGGTTGTTATCTCCCAAAGGAACCGCGATCCAGGTTTCATGTTTGGGGGTTATTCTTACCTATGTTAGACATACACATAAAATAATTTTCACGCTTCAGAATTAAAGGAAGGTCTGGCCATCACAGGTTATTAGTCTATACTAAGAGCCCGGTCTGGCCAGACCTTCCTTTAATTCTGAAGCGTGAAAATTCTTTCATGTGTATGTCTAACATAGGTAAGAATAACCCCCAAACATGAAACCTGGATCGTGGTTCCTTTGGGAGATAACAGGTAAAAGGTTGTTATCTCCCAAAGGAACCGCGATCCAGGTTTCATGTTTGGGGGTTATTCTTACCTATGTTAGACATACACATGAAAGAATTTTCACGCTTGTGAATTAAAGGAAGGTCTGGCCATCACAGGCTCTTGGTCTATAAATTGTCGCGGGAATATATATATTTTTCAGCGGTATTATTAATTGTAACGCGAGCAGAACCGCGAGGCGGCTAGTAAATCTAACTAAAATGTACGAAACGTAAACTTGTTCGTTAGAGCAGCGAAGTCATAGGAAAGGAACGTATTGACGTTTCTTGTCAATGTCAAAAAGTCAACTTACCTGGCTCGTCGCTCGTCGCGTCGGTCAACCATTGAAAGTTTGTTTTTCAGTTTTAAAAAGTTATACCTAAGTTGTTTCTCGTGATTTAAATACAAAATGGCACCTCCAGCTGAATTAAGTTATGACGAAATTCTCAAGTTTATGCTTAAACACAACGGGAAAGTGACTAACCATGAGTTGGTAAAGCATTTCAAAGTTTTTCTTATGAATCCGGATATGAGAGGTAAGTTATAAAAACTATCTTATTTAGGTATATCTTTCTCTGATACGAGTACGTACTAAGGTGCGACATCCTATTTTTCACCGGTTTGATTACAACGAAAAATTATCCTTTTTCATAGATGAAGCTAGAAGCACTTTCAAAAAACATGTCAATACATTGGCAATTATTAAGAATCAAAATAATGAAAAATGGCTGATTTTAAAGAAAAAATACATGACAAGCAGCAAACCAGAAGAAAGTTATGAAGTTAAGTTAGAAACAGCCCCAGCGGATGGAGAAAATCCAGTGGAATCTCAATCCGAGCCTCCTCCTCGACCTCCGTTGCCGTTGCAGCTCAACCAAGACTTCAGTATATTGAACAACCTTATTCAGGAACAAACTCCACTTACTCCTATCGCTCCACTTACACCTGCTAATGATGATAAAGCATCTATAAGTATACTTAAAGAGAGCCTTATGTCTCTTCAAAGTGATGATGTCCCACCAAGAGTTTATCCTAGAAAGAAATCTGCTGAGAAGAGATCTAGTATATCCTCCGGATCATCTACACCAGTATCTCCAAGGCAAAGCTTAGCTGTGTGTATTAAGGAAGAACCACCATCTCCAACCCCATTAACAACTTCACAGAGTGAAACAATGTTGGTAGACAGCGAACACACTATGTCTGTTAAGGAAAGAAAGCAAATGTTCAATAGAATGGCTTCGGAGAGTGATGTCCTGAAATCTAAGCCAAACACTAGTTTTGGTTCTCCGGTAAGTTTAATTTTTTATCATTAAATCATAAGGAATGCTTGAAATGGAGGCAATCCCTTATTGACCAGACTTAACACACACCTAGTTTACTACAATATTAACCACAGACAATGAGCGGTGTACATGCTTCAATGGCATAATAAGTATGAAATAGGTCACTTTTCTAATGTTTATCATCTGGCATCCATTAATACTCTTAGAATAGCAACATGTTGTTAATTATTCCATTTCTTTTGCTTCTTACTCATGTTCCAAGTTATCTAGATACAAATGCAAACTTGTAACTCTACTCAACTTGTGTGGCTGCATTTGTCATATTATGAAAACAATTAAGTACTTATGATCTTGTTTGTTAAATCAAACATTTTTCATTTTGTTATCAATAATGTAACTAGGTACGTTTTTACAAAAAAAAATGTGATAGTCTCTACATTTCATACACAACTATCGTTGACAATTTTTATCTGGGTTTTATATGGGTTAATATGGGGTGGTACTATTCTTATACCACAGCACACTTTATTTCCGACGCTGAAAAAAATATTTTTGGCAAAGCCGTAAACCGATAATTTAATATACTATGCTATTGCTGGTATGTATATTTTATTTAATACTAAAAATGTTACGTGTATTCTACGGTTTGTTCAAAGAGGTTTTAACGAAACTATGAATTTATTTGTATCGCCTCTTAACCCTTGATGATTAAATTGTTGCGGGCTGATAAAAGTTTCCTGCTCGTCAACACCTGGTGCGGCTAATTGAATTGTAAAACGTTACTCGTGACCCTTTGGCGGTTAAAATGTTGTCGAATAATATTAATAACAAATTTTATATCAGTTTTGAGATTCAGGATATTGAAAGGGCTCTGTTTTTATTTTGTGCAAAATATTTCTATAACGCATTACCAAACAGGAATATTTTAATTACACATGCAGCGTTTTTGTTTTTATCGAGTAAAAATGTGTATTTTTAATTTTATAAAGGAGAATTTTGATAGTTTGGTCTTGACAATTTTTTATTTTATATATAGTAGAGTATTAGGTACTAGTATTTATTTATTATGCTCACTAAACAATAATTATTCAATGCTCATTTATTGATCAGATCGGGAAAGTTGCTTTGCAATTTTAATTGAGATATCAAAATTTTTTACAATAACTAAACGAATAACACTTGTAACATTGGTATGGTAGGTACTTAGATAACGGACATTACTCCGTAGAACACGTGAATTCAAAACGATCTCTGTGGCACAACGCATGTAATTGCAGATTTGAATCCCGCCTTGTATTGATTGTTCTGCAGTTCTTTTTTGGGTGTTTTGGGAGTTTTATATGCACTATAAATCATATATTTGTAAATTCTATTAAGTGTAGGTACACATACCTTTAACACAAGCTTAGAGCTTACGCGGGGCTAGTGGCTGATTTGAATGTTCAAATAAAAATAAAACTTAAAATTGGTTCATCCTACTCTGCGTGCAACAGCTCGGAGGAGAGATCCACATTCCCGTGCCCGTAATCAATATGCACACAACCCCCAAAGGGCCCATTTCAAAAATAACGCACGACGGCTATTTGTTCCTCCGAAATTTGTATAATAATTTTATTTACTCCCATCCCATCCCCTGTACAGGGGAACTGAACACGCATCTAATGACACATATTTGCCAGGCAGTGTACGCCTTCGTACCTGCCTAATGGACTTTACAATTGCTTCACACCGCAAAGTACAGTACGCCACTTAGCAACATATTTAGGGACCACGGGAATGGTATCAATCCAGGACCACAAAATAATATTTATATCAACATCAACAATTCTGTATATAACTTGATCATTGAAAAGAATTGTTGACCTATTGTTTTAGAATAGGGTTTAATAAAATGATCCCCTCCTCTGTTCCCTGATGAAGTGAATCATCATCATCAATGCTGTCTCGAACTTTCTCGATCGGTCGTTATGCGAGGGGTTGCAGTAAACTAATAATAATTACTCATAGCTATGTGATAAAGAAATAATTAAATAAATATATCCCTCAAAGTCCACGTCAGTCCAGTCCGTCAACAAAGGCTTACAGGAATCTGGGACCTAACCCCTTGATTACACATTTGTGCCTGTATTGACCTGCATCTAACCTCGTCACGGCACTGTTATCCCATGTAACATTAATGTAACATGCTGTATGCCAATCCAATTACAGTTTACGTCAAGGATTCGACGGCATTATGACTATTTTATTCGTTTCTAAATTTGATCCAACTGAATTAATGAGGGTTTACAGGCTCTGGAGGTGAAGGTGCAAATTGATGTCAATATTGAATATTAACGTTTATTATTCACGGCGTTGGTCATTGTTTGGTGCGGCGTGACTCGTGGTCTATTGTCGTTGGGTAATTATCGTGTGTTACCGATGTGCACGTGCGTAGATATGCCAAAGGGGGTCATTCGTGCTATTGGCTATTCATGTTTTATGTCTCTTGTTCGAATTGCTTATTTTGAAGTCGTGTCGGAAATGTTGGATTTGTGTTCTGGGTTTGGAATGAGGAATCAGTGCCTTTGATAGCTCTATGGCGATTTTAGTCTAACAAGAATATCTTCCCGCAGGAAAGCTTAGGGACCTGTTCTATACTTAAATATCGAGTAAATCTAACTTATCGCCATTATCAGTACAAATTTCCTTACATCTTACATCAATCGCAGCGTTTAGCTCCGTAAATCGTTCAAAAAGTTAGCTTCATTTTAAGTATACACATCATCACCGTTTTGAATAAACGCGTGATCGTTATGCATGATGTGGGAGATAAGATGGCATGGTCCGTTGCTAGTTGGCAGGAAAATATGACCGATTTCATTGTTCTCTCGCTGCTATTTGGCCTGAGAATCACTTGCAGACATCAACAACGCGGATGCCACACTTAACGAGCCTTGTCGAACTGAAATAGGATGGATGAATTAGCTGTCAGCTATTCAAAGATAAAAGTGCAACAGTACACGCTCTATGGTGATAAACAATTGAATGTTGTACGGCTCTACCAGATTGTACAATGCGAATGATTCACTTTCGTTTTGAATTAAAATTCAAGTATTTAACTTGAATTTTTAATTCAGTACTACAAGTATGTTGAATTTCTTAACATAGATTGGTCGAAAACTCTGCCCTAAGTCTATTCAAAAATTATCTTTTCATCCCTTTTAAATACCTAACTATTAACATTATTCCATACAATGGGCTAGGCAAAAATATCTAATGCCTTTTTCCATGCAAGCATTTGTTATATTTTCGCAATTGATATGACAACGCAAATATGCAAAATGCTTGAACATAAACAGACAAATCAATATAAATAGTTTATACATATAACGGAACTTTATACATTATAACTACTTATATCGAATTATAAATTACACGTTCTAAATACCTATTATTATACCTATTATTTAGTATGTGACCAAATAATTAAATCCAAATGTTTTGTGTGTAATTTTCAAATCGTGATTCTATCAAATCGTGATCCTAGAAAAACCAAATTTGTGAGTGAAATCGATATTTTGCTAGTTTTAGCTGTTTCGTCCTTACTAATGAGAATAAATAAAATTAACAAGGCCCACCTTATCTTACCTTACTCATCAATGACTAACTATTTCCTAAAAGAAATAAAAAATAAAACAAACAAATTGGTTGTTGATCGTAGGCGCCAGCCAGCGTCTGATGTTATCTTATCTGTTATCCGTACAATGGTTTTCAAGTCTGCTAATTCTTTATGTCTGCAACTCTTTAAAATGTCTTATTGTCTTGATTAATTGATTTCTGGGGTTGCTAATAAACTAATTTATTGCTTCGTTTATGGTATCGGAGAGAGAAGTACTTACTGATGAGTTAACGGATTATAAGGCTGAATGGTATAATAAAAGTTGATGTTCTTGGATTATAAAAATACCAATTATCCATAGATATGTGTTTCTTTCATTAAATGATGTGATTATTTCTCGGTATTTTAATTCGACATGCGTTTAAAGCGATGGCTAATCTTTGTTCGAAATTAAAACGTATATTAAGTTCTACTAGTTAATAGTTTGAAATTTTATGCTTTCTTTTGTCATTAAGTGAACGACATAAAACCGTTTTTAGTACATATCAAGGTTTTTTAAATTAAACAGCCGTGTTGTTCCAATTCGCAATTTGACTTGAAAATGATTGTGATATCCGTAAAGGTTATAAGTTCGGACCGGAATAGTGTTATGTTTTATTTACGGGCCATAATGTTCGTTATTAATGTGATATGAGGCCAATATATCGATGGTTGTCATGGTGCGTCGTCGCCGTCTAGTAATAAGGCCCAGTGCGCACACGGCGCGGTGTCCTGTTGAGCGGCGACCGCGGAGTTGCGCGCACGCATCTTTAACAGACGACATTTTTTTTATATAATTTTGACGTTGAATTATTTAAGTAAATACTCTAACGCACGAGATTGTTTACTGAGTAAGATGCTTTTAATACAACGTTAGACGTTGGGCCTTTGTAGAGAACAATATCTAATTAAAGTAAGGGATCAGCTGTTCTATGCTTTGCCTGCGATAGATTTAATGCACACGCAGAAAGTCGTCCATTTTACTCACTTTCGATCCAAAAACTATAAAATCTAAAAGTTACAAGTCTCTACGTTCAGCGGTTTGAGGGAGTCCCTTTGTTTATCCGTCAGTATTATTTTTATTTATACATTGCCATTTTTCAGTAGATCTTAGCTATACGTTTTGACTGCGAAGTAGCTTTCGTCTGAGGTCCTCTCTGTATCACACGTGATCCGTGAACGTAATTAAATACAAATTGTTACACATTTAATTGCTATTTCCGAAGAATGAAAAACTAACAAGTAACAAAGTTAATCTTATTATTAAATCAAACACATCACATTAAGGATGTTATCTTGTCAATATCGAAGTCCCTAACAGTGAGGCCTATAGTGTAGACATAAATATGTAACGACAGGTGGTAAAGTGGCCATGCTGTGAAGCGCACGCCCAGCGGACCATCAACAAACATCATAACATTGTCACTGCACTGCTCAAAAATGAACTGTATTATTATGTACCCGACGGTACTTAATTATGCCCTCCAAAAAACAATACTTGAGACCTATATATCCACAACTCATCCCAGCGCAAGCTTGAAGACGGGAGAATTCGAATTTATTGACCATTAATTCAAAATATTATTTTCACAATATAAGTACTCATTTATTAATTTTGAAATATTAGGTTCCGATTAATTTATATGTGTCGTTAAGATATTTATTACCTATGTAAATATCGCCTTTGTTTATATTCCTAATCAATTTTGTTTGTAGAAGAGTTGTTCCATTGTTTCTTTATTGATACATTAATGCAACAACTGGAGCAAAAGAATTTCGAATATGTATTCATCATCATTTCATCCGTTGGTCGGCTAGTGTTAACAAAGGTCTTACTCATGTGCAGTTGTCTCGCTTGAATCGGTGTGAATGCACCGCACGGTATTGACTTCCTTTAGCAAAATTATGGAAGATAATTTGTTTAAATACCCTTATTCGCATTAGCATCCATGACAATGCCGATATCAAATTATGGTATCAAAAGGATATTTAGGATGGGTAATTTAAATTACTTATCTAAAATCATCATCAAATTTGGTATAAACACCACGATTACCAATATTTTAATTTACTTCCTTTTTTTTCAGGGTGTCGACGAAGAAGATAGAGCATCAGTAAGTATTTTTACTGTCATAAATAAAACTAGCTCGCTTAATCTTGTCAATTATGTAGGTAGGTATGTCACTTTAACATTTTAGCTAAGATTTTTCAAGAAGAAAAATCCAGAGGTGAGCTGCTGGATTTGAAACCTTCGAAATGAAAGTCAAGTGTGCTTCCACTTCTCTCTTCTGCCGGTTTACTATTAGCTTTAGTATAAATCGCTTAGTCTTAGTTTTACGACACCCGTTGGCTAGATATGGGGGTATGTTTACTAATTTTATTTTATTTTTAGCTTGAACCGAAGAACGAGGATCCCTTCGACTCCAAACAGAAGCAATGGGTCCTGTGTGCGGCCAAGGGGGAGTACCACGCGCTTGCGAAAATGTGCAAAGAGACCCCGAAACTTGTGAAGACCAAGGTAAGTGTTACGATTAAGCACCTCTACCTTTATTTCACCTGTATTTATTTTTTGACTTGGATATATTAGTGAGTAAAAAAATATTGAAAAAATACATTATAACGTCTCACTTCTAACTGGGGCAGGAGAACTCAGTTTATTTCTGTGGATTTCTCTTGAATATTATAACTCAAAGCAGCCAGATACTGTTAAAAATCTACATTTCAAGCGCTACTTCAGTTCTGCGGATTGCCTAAACTCTTGAATAGTATAATTCAAAGCAGCCAGGTACTGTTAACAATATAATGCCCTACATCTAACCCATATCGCATTTCCACCCACTCTTTAACACTTACAAAATCATTCAAGTCTTCCGCATAGATGTCACTTTGAGTAATCTTAACGGATGTATGTGGTCACATCCGTAGATTTTAGGGGTTAACACCACGAGAGCACATGTCCAAAAGGTGTGTTTCTAATTGGGTCCCGACGAGCACGGCCGGCGCCGGCCTTACCCCCCGCCGCATGCTATCTTGACATATCTCCGGACGTCCCTTGTTTTATTTTACGAGCCTCTCAAGCTTTTTTTTTCTAACTATTGTTTACGCTGTTTCCATTCGCGCTGGATATATTGTCGTATAAAACTTTTGGATAGCAATGTCGCTCTGATAGTACCACTTGTAAGAACGTAACTTCGCATTGTGACTTTTTGATATAAATCAGTAAATCAATATTGCTTTTCAAATAACACAGCTCTGTAGTAAGCTTGAAGCTTGTGTTATCGGTACCTACTAGATATCTGATGTTATAGATTTTTATTTTTATAGAGAAATGGAATATTTAAATGGTACGTATATTTATTTTGTCTGTCTTTAGGTGTCTGAGTATATTAAAATGGTTTATTTTCTGTTTATAATTATTATTTGTCGTTCTAATGTCGCCGTTGCCGCCCACGCAGACGATGCGCTGATTGCCCAGTACCTACATTACTTTTATTGAATACGCAATAAAAAAGGTAATGATAGCCTTCTCTTTTATTGATTCGTTGTAAATCAAGGGTCGAGGCAATTGGATTTGAATTTTATTGGCATCCTCTCTTAAGTACGTGAATAGTTGTTAACTGAAGTTAATGATAGTTACCCCGGTACAACCTGTATGTCTTATTTCTTTATATTATATTATACCTTTCTGGATCGAATGAGATTTTACAGACTTGTTTGTACTGTTTAGATTTTACTCGCTTACAGCGGTGTATTCATGTACTTATTAATAAACGTAAGAAAGCAGATTTAAAATGTATGAAATATGAGTAACTTTATTCGAACTTAAACTCATTTTTTAAACGTTTATCCATATTTGGTTTTGTGGAAGTTTTTAAATTAATAATTATATCTATATTAATATTTATATTAGTAACCGTTGAACCACTTTTACACAGTAGACTGATAAGACGCATTTCTGTAATACCTCTTTATAGAACCTTATCATCCTGATATCTACGACTAAATGTCCTGTAGATATTCACTGGCAACCTGTGTGTATCTTTATATTATATGACAATTTTTTGCCCCTAAATTTACGGTCACGACAAGCATTCTTATCAGTTTTTTATCTCCGATGAGTTTGTACAAAAGAGCTCAAGTTACTAAGTCCCTAATTATAATGCAACCTGACATGATAAAATCTAATCACACTAGAGAAATTGTAGAATATTTAACATGACTCAAGGTACTTTGAATTATTTTTAAACTAATCTGTTTGTTGTCATAGTTGGCGATTCTTTCAAAACGATTTCGTGAACGTTTAATTGTACCCTAACGATCATGTAATTGCATTGATAAAGATTTGTTTGGTTCATAAAAGGCATCGACTCCGCATTATTATTGTTGATTTACGGTCTCTCGTCTCTAACGGGGAGGAGCCGTTGATCCACGTAATTAAATCCAAAGCATTTGATGCTGCTTGCCACTCGCCTTACCAACGGTTAAATTGATATCCCATTAACTTATTTTAATTACATTTATATCGTTATCGGAAATAAAGTAAATATTTTATTATCATTGAATGAATACTCAAGACTATAGGTTTTAATTATATTTTAGGATGCTACTGCAATAAAGTCAGATAAATTGGCACGCCTTTACTAATTGGTAAGTCTACGTCGCGCCGGGTGCAATTACAACCGTTCCTATAATATTTTTTGTGGCGCCTGCGCTGAGACGGTATACTATTTCAGCAAAAAAGCCTCAAATATTCGTCTAAAGTTTCGGTTGCACGCGCTATTAACGCCGGCTCCACGGCACGACGGCATGGGAGTGTCGCTGCAGAAAGCAGTTTACCCCTGATTTATACCACTGCAAGTCATAGGCTTCGTTGACATCTCTCCGTCTAATTAAGACAGTATTTTATTGATGATTTATGTTAAGTACCCTTTTAAATGCAAATTTCACAGGGGCCTATTTTATAACGAACAATTAAAGCACTGTTTATGGTTAACGGGTTAAAGATTTAGCATAAATAAACGGTCCTATTTGTTTCTATTCTGAATATTCTTCGATATATTCATTTATTTGGTAAGAGAACAGCAATAAATTCATTTAATAAATTCATCATATATGAATTTATTTATTTTATCGTGTACGTTCGAATGTAAATAAACTAAGTTATTTCATTAGCATTATCTAATTTAAATGTCCGATTTAATAGTACCCAAATAAAGCAATCGGATTGAATGAGCCGGCGAGCTCGTTTGTCACGGTCGCTTATTACCCTATGAAGTGAAGCACAACGTGAAGAATTCGGTTTATTGTTAGTGTTGAACCGTCGAATGGGTGATGGGTGTGCTAAGTTCTCGTAGCGGCGCCAACTTGCTGCAACCTGAGTTGCTGCGCTCCGGCTCATTTGACCCGAGCCGGCGTAGCCATTGTTTGGTCTCCATGTCAAACACGTGGGAGATCAATTTTCTATTCTATATTTTGGATTGTCACCCAGTATTGACGCCCCGTTTTAAGATAAGATAATTCTTTATTACACACACCAATGATCAACAATTTACAAAACTTAAAACTACATAAACGTATACGCAAATATTGGTTATTGTAACATTTTCCGTTTTATTGTAACATTTTTGTTTTATTCGGCAATAAGATTATAATATATATATCGATTCTTGGCGAGATGAGTCATTAATTTAGAGTAGAGTTCCTCCCTAGAATTGGTAAGCTTTAATATATCGCTATCTTTAATTTGGTAAACTGTACCTACATGATACGAATTGATCACTCCAAATTAACGCATTAAATTATTAGTCTTCAAAATGCATAATATTACGTTCCCTTAAAATAGAAAACAACAAATCAATGAGGCCTGTTAACCACAATTGAAGGTTTTGATCTGCATTTACTACAGTGTTCGTTCACCCTCTTTGTACGTCGTAACGCAAGTCATTCCGACAAGAAGTGATTTCTAACACAATGACGTCGCGATATTTTAATGGTTGTTTGTTTAGTGGTTCTACCTTACTCGTGTATCGACCTAATCATATATGCCGATAGTTTTGTTCTTATATCAACGTTTCATTATAGAGTTCATGGGCTTGTGTTGTTGGACGGACTCAAATTTGACAGGCTGGTTAAGCTATTGTGTTTTCTTTCTGGCGCCTAAGTGTTAAACCTGAAATGATGGAATGTTTTTTTTTCTGATCCTTACGGTTTACGGTTTTTTTGTAGATTTTACATACGAGAATGTGTCATGGGCACAGATAGTGTTAGTATACTAAATCACACTACAAAGCCTCCTTTCATTCCACCTACAACACGCAATACCCGCTATTTGCCAAAAAACAGTTGCTACATTCTAGACTAGACAGATCAATTCAATATTACCTAACAACATCATCAATAAAATCTAGCACTCTTTTCTATTAATATCCGCTCCCGAATATCGAGCAACATAATTTCCGCTATAAACACGCAATGTATTTGCAAAACGGCACCCAGTTCTATATTGCAGAACACGAAAGCATGCTAATTGAAATTCAACATGAAAGGGATAATGAAGGGACCTCCCGTACCCGTCGCCTGTAATTCGTCAGGCAGTTGGATCGTAGGTTACTGCGGGGAATTAACAGGCTTGAGATCAAATCAGGTGCATTCTCCTAATCGCACCCTCGTATTGAATCCGCCTATTGCCTATATTCTCTACCCAGTGTAGGCAAGAGATACGACTCTAGCAATCATTGGATAATTATTTTATTGTTAAGAAGGCTTAGCGGCAGAGCAAATATCATCATCAACATAACATGGACACGGGTTTCCCCAATATAAAATATAATACTTACCTAAATTAAAAAAAGTGCTGGATCGCGGATTTAAAATTGTATTTAGAGTTCAGTGATTTTTATAATAATTTATTGTCAGTTTTGTTGTTATTTGTAGTAATTTACGTAAACTTGTGTGTTGTACATAAATTCCCAAGTTTACTTGTATGCTTATAATAATATTGTGGTCACATTTAGCGTCGAGTCAAATGGTGTTAACATTTGCAGAGAGTGTAAGCATGTTCTTCGGAATATGTGGTTCAAGTGACAAATGATCGCACTTTATACACGTTTAAACATCTCAAAGTTGTCTTTGCTGGTTTGAAAATACCCAGTAAATACGCAACGAAAATTATTTGTAATATTAGAATGAATATGTATAATGTAGCAATCGTTTCTTTTTATGAGACGACAGTATAGAGTATTGGATCAAAACGATTGCATTCAGAGTATTCAAAAGTTTGCGCACTTAAAGCGCCGGTGTTGAAGACATGAGTGCTAATGCAATCCAACTCTGAAAATCTGTGAGGAGCGAATTTTAATTTGCCCAAATTGGAGCTCTCGTACACGAGGGCGATGGGTGCGCAATTTACGAAACCCGCCTGGGATGCGGGGGAGAGGCCTCGCAGTTTACCATGGCACATTAATTAACCGAACTGAATCTACATACGGCGCCACAACTACGTACGGAGCCCACTGGTGGCAAGAGCGTAGATTTACGACTCGTTCGACCACCATCTATCGGATAAACTAATTGCAGTGCAGAGCTATTGTTTCTAAACACTAGACAGAAATAGAGCATGCAGTTTGGATAGCGAGTTAGGGCCGATTGTCCGCCGGGAGCATTGAGGACGATTATTCGATTGTTTGCGTTCAATACCCTGATATCTGCGGTGACTGCGGACATAGATTTATTTAGGTAAGTATTCTATTATGGAAAGATTATAGTAATATTCTTATTTAATTATAGATACAGAATATTTCGTTATGTGAGATCTAGAAAAATTGATTTTGAATCGATGTTTATTATAGATACCGATACCTAAATTATAATGACATATAAATATGTGTTAAACTCATCACAGAATTGTTTTATCGCACATTTAAAAAGCTCTGTTGGAATCTAAATCTATTCATAAATGTAGAGCCGTTTACCAAAATATTAGGAATATTTATTAAAGCCTGAAAGTAATAAAATGCAACAAGTCTGAGAATCAAAGTATTTCCAAACGCTCTCCTCACCAACCATCGGTTTCAAAACAAAGCGCGTGCAATCATCGACAAAGCGTTATCCGAACGCAGCTTTTGTGGAATATTTGGTAATGGATGAGCGATATGTTCTACGTACGGGGTGATACGTCGCCCCGCGTCGCCCGCGGCGTACAAGCTACGCGCCTCTCGCTTTCGGCTATTCGCAAACCACCGCTCTACTTATCTCTATCATACTCACACTCGTCCACATTTTGATTATGAATTTGCGAGATTTTGGTAAACCGAATCATTATATTGGACAGGTCGTATCGTGTACGTTTATAAAATGCATTAAATTAAATATGTATTTGTAACGGACACGGTTGAAGATGTGACTAAACCAAGATCACGCTGTATAGTGTGGGGGCTGCAAAAGGGGTTTTTGTAGTTACTCGTGCGCTCAGATAAATTCATTGGAGAGAAGTAGCTTGATGTTAGATATCTCTTAAAATATGCTTCCTAACTAGTGAATGCAAGCCCAAGGCATTCCTAACATCTTTTGGTCAGAATTTATACTAATGTTTATGTTTACTAAAGAAGAATGGTTAGTTATAGAAGCAAAGTATTTGAAAAATATCGGCCATAGAAAACGCAGTAGACACATTTTAAAATACAAAACTTTATCACACACAGCATCACAGCGGACATTGCAACTTGTTAAAATCGAATACGATTTCGATCGCACTCGAATAATTAAAACTGTGCAATAGTTACGACGATGCATAACTAATTGAACAGTAGCAAGCGATAATGTATTCCATCGGGATAATCCTTGAGAATAGCGCAACCGTCAACTTGTCCCGACTCACTTTCATCTTGATCTATAATAGGGCTCCGAGCTATCTCTCGACAAAAATAATTATAACAGAGAGAGTCGAGGTGCTCCACTAAGCCACTACAATTCGTCTGCGGCGGCAATGAGCGGCTTGTAAATCAAAGGGATTCTACATAATTAAGCTTATAATTAATGAAAAGACTCCTTAATTTATAGGCGTAGTCATTCTTAAAATTGCCCCCGTTTTGATAAGGCGACCCTAAGAGGATGTGATTAACACATGTTACATGTTAATGGGTGTTGTAGATAATGATATCGACTTGGATTTCGGCTTTTACATTTTAATCTCCGCAGTATGTTTATTGATTATGACTAGTTAAGCAATAACTTGCATGATAGGTAGATTTCATGGCATGCCGTCTTGAAAATTATTAACTTATGAAAGTTATGAATTATGTTTCCTTGCTACACTCAGCCATAATGAATATGTCACAACTATACAGGAAATGCATATATAATTATAAGATAAAAACATTTTCGTATACGAGTGTGATTTACAACTTGAGCTTGAAATATTTTTTCTAAATGCATGACAGGCGAGGAAAGTTGTCCATTGAAGCCCTTAATGCGGGCGGGAGTTAGTTTGAATTTATGCCGCCACCGCCGCTTCGGGACCGACGGGCTCCCTATTAATTTGTTTATATTAGACATTCACTTGCGCAGTCAATCACGATTGTCGTCGACCGACCGATATACGATTTGTTTTCGAAAGATCTTACTCGTGTTTTGGTTATTTCTGTACAATTGAAGCTTTTAAATTTAGTGTCACCGCAACTCTCGGGAGACGCCTGGAACATTTGTCTCGGGATATTTATCGCTCCGGCTAGGAGAGTATATCATCCAGCCAGCATTGTGGCAATCGATCAGAAACCGCGCTGCTTCGGCTAAATTGATTATTTATTCAAGCTTAGTTAAATCTTTGAGCGGTCGCGTTATTTGTAGACATAGCTGCAGGAAGTGGTAAATACTTAACGGAGCGGTCCGCGGTGGGGCTCATTTGTCGCAGCTTTCCGATTGTTTAACAAGAGGAACTCTATTCATTTTCAATTAATAGACAAATTTATTTGACGTAGCACAGTTTTGTATAGATAGAAATAAATTTATGTGGAAATAAATAGTGCAAATAAATAAAAATAAAATAAATAAATATTGCTGGACAATTTACACAACGACATCTAGCCCCGTGGTAAGCTCGAAGCTTGTGTTACGGGTGCTAGATTTCTGATATATTTAATATAATATACATACATAGATAGATATTTTTTATTATACATATATAACACCCAGACACCCGGATAATAATATATAATATAATAGTTCATATACTATTGTAACTTGTTCTCCAAAATAGGTGGTAATAAACAAATAAAGATAAACTCATTTTCTTTAAAACGTATTAGTACCTTATACAATAGGTACATATGATATTTAATTTAACTGTAGCTTTCAGTAAACTGTAGAGCTCATAACCAACTACGAAGTTAATATAAAATATCATAAAGTATAATTTCCCACAGTACTGTTGCAAATTAGACTAGTTAATAAAACGAATCCACCCTCTCAAACTAAAATTAGCCACCGCATCCTTTCAACTTGGAGATGATTGTAGCATCATTTAAAACACAAAACGCAGCCACAGTCGACGCCATTGTATCCAAATCCCTACATGTCCCTTTATAATAATATAACGTACTTGAAGATACTTGTGTGTACGGGGCCACGGCCGCATGACCTCCCGGGGCAAACGGGCTACACGCCGCACCCGGGTAGAAATATAAAACATGTTCATTATTTTAAGGCTAATTGGGAAAGGCCGCTTGCAGCGAAGTAGGTGCGACTCCGCCCGCCCTCGGCTGTACCAAATTCGAGCACCGTGTAAAGCCCCATTACGGCACAAATGCGAATATACGTATAGACACAGTTTCTGCATTAAACCTGAAGTGCTACATGTCGCTTTGTATAAGATGATACGGTATGTATACATTAGTAGGTACATACTTTGAACCGTATATCTAATAGCTTGTGGCAATGTCTTCCGGTAAGAGCTTTTTTCTTTAATTACGCGACATATTACGAATTACGTGGTAACTCGAAATTATTTAATAAATAATATTAAATTACATATCATGGATAAATCTTAAAGCCCCTGCCCTACTACCACAAGCCACCATATCACCCTACAACTGCTGCCGGCTCAGCTATTTTGCATATTTTAATCTGTTGTATTCTTCACTGTAAAACTTTAAAAGACAATTATAATCGTTCTACGAGAAACTAGAATAAAAAAAATACATGAGAAAACACTTTATTCAACTAGTGCATACCTATAGAACCATTTTAAACGGAGTAAGTTACAACCTCTTCTAGGTAGTCTTAGGATGGACCAAGGTAGTGAATTATATAAACTCTTGCGGGAAATGTCGTAAAATGCTATTCAAGTACATTTACTCAGTTTCTCTTGGGTGTTTCAAGTACAAGACTCTACCGTTCTCCCGTTTTGAAACAACTGCGACCAAAGCCGCAGGCAAAATCTAGTTTATTCACAAACCCTTCTTACCCTAGCAATTGAAAGTGGTTTTAAAAATCGCCGGTTTCATTATTCCTTTTAAATATTGAAGAGGCAAATATAAAGTTTGAGGTTTTATTCTCCCTTTGATGATCTCCTTGCCCGAGGCGTGTACATTATTGTGAAACTTTTATATTTTGCTGCAGATTAAGCGTTGTTTTACTGAAAAACTTATTTCTAAAGGATGAAATACAAAAGAAGTTCACTTAGGTACAACCCTTGCGTTAAGATTACTTACGCTTTTCTGTTGGAAACTTTTAATTAATCAAATTTTCTGAGGAGTTTGTTTCGTAAATTGGACTCTGATTGGATTACAGTGTATTCTTAAATAACATCATAAACTTGCTTCTATCTTTATTTAAATATTGTTTCAACTTTAATATCATGTAAATATACTATACAAACAAACCTCATAACTGATAAAATAAATTAACATTTAGTAAACAGATTAATCGCCTCCGTCTCTGGAGAGATGAGAGGGTATGTCAATTGTATTAAAACGATTACTGGGAGGAGGCCCAGAGCCCGGCGCGATCCCACGACCAGATACGGAGCACAGCGGAGCGGTGCTGAGCTGTGCGGAACCGAACCGGAGGCGGGCGATAGTTAATCACAATTCGCATCTGTGATGAAGTGTGGCTCCATTGTAATTACTTCGTATGTTGATTTAAGCTATATCAAGTCGGGAGAAGGGGCACTGGAATATTGAATGTATTCCTTTAGTTTATACAATTATATGTGGCGAGGTGCCGCTGCGGGAACCTATTAAAATATTGAAGATAAGATCGAAGTTTTAGTAGGCGCTCGCGATGTGGGCCGGCCCTTTATAAACGAGAATCTGATTCTGGCTACCTTCTCGGCGAGCTCGTGGCTTTCCTCATGTTTACAATTGTTTGTAATTATGAGCTGATTCAACATTCAATTTAGTTTGTTTCTTTGTTTATTATCTTTTGATTTTTAATATCCTGTGTTATTTGATGTATAATTGACTTCCTCTTTATTTTGTATTTTATATTCCATGCCTTGATAAATATATATATGAGTTAAGTGCATAAATCAATTATTATTAGTTAAACGAATCCTATAAAAGTGAATTTATTAAAAACGATAATTTGCTTTCATTTTTTAAATCAACAAACGCTACTTGAATATTTGAATCAATTTTATGAAATGTTTCGATATTGAAAAACTAATCGATAGGTAGTTAGTGCGCGTAGCCGCGGGGGTGACGTGGCTAATACACGGCAGCCTCCGAGAGTATACTTTTTAATTAAGACCTGGCCGGTTGCTGACCCAACCTATTTGTTTTACCAAATGAGAAACGACAAGATGGGAATTAAATGATAAGCACTATTACGAATGTTCCACTCAGGGTTTTATTTGCGATGTGACCGTTAGAAAGATTTACGCTGGCACTAATCTGTAAACTAAATAAACCATACTGTCGAGCGCTTGAATTTACTACAGATTAAATATGTTTGAAAATATGCACGGAGACTAAATCGAGATTCTTGACGGAAATCATTGTTGAAGATGGAGTAATCTCTTTCTGATAAAGTCTAGTCTAATATTTATTTATCAACAACAACAATTAAGAAAGTATTTAAACTTTTTTTAAGCCTCTTAATTTAGGATAATTTTACTGTAATTCACATTTTTCGTGTAGAATTGATAACTTAACACACAATTGAAATGTGTTCCATATCATTGTACTGTTGTCTGTACCATACCATACCATAATTGTATTAGACCTTTGGTATTAAGTGCCAACTCTCTAGAGTTAAGGAGAGGTAAATGAGTTCAATCAAGATTATAATTTGGAGGATACATAAACTCTAACTACGTAAATTGTACTTCGCAGGAAATACCCAGTTTTAAGACAAGATTAATGATATCGCTGTCAGCACAAATTAAAGTAAGCTGCAAGATTTTAATAACGCTTCTGTCGACTGGACTTTAGATTTGATGTCAAATGAAGATGATTAGGTACCTACATGAATTAATGATGATTTATTTTCAAATCTTTTATCCACTTACAATATTTCTAGCTTCAAACTAGATGTCATTAAAATCATTATGTACTTAGATAGGTACCAAAATACTTAAAAAATTTAAATATATTTAAAAATACCTGTGGCATCTAAACTTTATACATTTTAAGACATGTTTTATTCTGATGGTTATTTATGGCTGTTAAATTTTAGTATCTCTTCTAATAAAGGTTTCCTTTTTATTTAACGTAATATAAAACTTTCCGAACTCATGCATGTTAGCGCCATATCCGGTAAAGTATTGATGATAAAAATCTACATAAATGTGGTATACCGTCATTGTTTCCTCTAGCCCATTCGGAGGTTTTGTCTTATTTGTGTCCCCGAATCCTGTCCAAAAGTATCCGCTGGTGCGTTGACTCGTATAGTCAAATATATAGTGTTGGCGCAACTAACCGACGGCGAGTTGGGAACAGTTTTTTTACATCCCCGTAAGATAAGTGCATTTGCTTGTAGCGACAAGGCACGCTGCGCCGCGCCGTGCGATCTACTCGAGTCCGCCTGAATGGCTGAGCGTACTTTATTTATATACGCCCTTTTGTAATTAACGACACTGAAAAGAAATATATCTTTTGATTTACAACGTATCACTCCCTGTTCGTATTTATAAATCATATGAGAATGGAAGTTGTTATTCTGTATCGTTTTAACTGACTGCACTGCCTTACTGTGATTTTCTGTTATGAATATTCAATGATTCCATTGCTACCAAAGTCATCGAATGACACTGACTATTCTGGAAATGTTCTGAAAGCTAACTTCGGCAACAAGAAATCAATGAAAGCGGCAAAGCGGAAATGGCAATACTCGGGGGGAAATAATATAACTCTAGAAGTAAAAACGTAAACTAAACATTTTTTTACAATAATTATTTTGGGTTTATCTAAAAATAACAAAAATGTCCCATAGTTGGTATACTAGAACGGTTCTCACTGGTTTTGGGGAAATTCCAATAACTCTGTTTGGATAAACAGAGTCAGAACAGAAAATCACTCTTTTCTAGGAGTCCAATTATATTTAATTATTTTATTTAACGTTATACCGGTTTATGGGTTCATGTGATAAAGCCCTCTCACATACAAACGGATGGACGGACAGAGATGGCTTTGTAATAGGGTTTCGTTTTCAACCTTCGAGTATAGAACCCTAAAACCATTTCTACCTATACCTACAGTCACATAAACAGAACTGTTTATAGTTCTTATTACTGTACGAAAAGTAACGTTTTGGTATTCATTGAGAGAATCCATCGTAATCGTAACTTAAGTTCATTTAAAACACGTAAAATGTTGTATTCTGTAGGAATATAATGTTAATTGGAAACTAATTTTATAATACACCTATCCGTTTTTCTTCAGCAATAGTATTTTACAACCTTAACTAATTTTGTAACTACCAACAATTAAATGCTTGGTTTCTAATTACTAAGTAACCTGTTAACATTATGTTCAACAAATCATAAATTCCCAAAGTATCTAAGCGGTAATTTTATGAATACCAAGAACTGCAACGGATTAGTACAACTAAAGCGATAATGTAAAACAACCAAACAAAATTGCGAGAGAACGAAACGAAAATTGAACCAAGCGTTGATAAAATAAGAGAATTTAGGAGTAAAACGTGAGGAATGAGACATCGACGCAAGAGTGCAGAGGCGGTGGACCAGCTGACACCTGTCATCACGCAATTTATTAGACGCTCCGAAATAACAGAGTCACTGAACGTTCAAACAAAATGAACAGACAACGCTCTATTAACGACGCAATCTCACAAAACACTCGTTATAACTGCTATTGTTGAAGCGCAAAACTATGACTGTCTTTTCCTTAACTCTCAAATATTATAACAAAACATCCTTATTATTCAAGCCTGGTCATTTTACTATACAGTTCAAACTGTACGCTTTAATTATTGTTTCGTACTCGGAAATCATACCTTGATAATTATCATATTCGTCCATTTGATTAGTTGAAAGGCAATCAAAAAACACTGTCGCAAGAAATATGTCTCGACAGATTGAAAAAGAATAATGGGTTTGGATTTGTCACCGGTTTAATTTATATATTTAGTGCGAGATGCCACACGCACAAGAGGTGACAATATCCTCGGGTGTCAGCTTGTTTCATCCTGCCTGATGCAGTGTTCTAGCGCTTAATAACTGTCCGCGGCTGTTTGCGTCACTACGCGTGCAATCCTTATGATAATATATTGCTTCTTATTTTAGAAATCCTCATTCACCGTGCTTTATGTTCAAGAATATCATATATAACTTGCAAGGCACTTCTCGAAAATGACATATTGTGACTGATTGTTTGATTGTGTATTACTGCAGAATACATGTGTTGGACCGTGTGTTCAACGTCTCGTCTTGATGTTTTTAAACTGTTTTAGAAATGTACGTTTTATTTATGTTCTAGTCTGAGGATGGATGATTTATTCAAATAGTAAATTGTTGAATATTGGTGAATTATCTGAGCGCTCGGTGGAGTCATTACTGGATCTCATGGGTACATGCATGGGGTAAAGCACTGATGGGATATTAAGGTTATTACCAACGGCAAAATTGGCCGTGCGACCGCTGAGGAAGCTGCTCAGCGAGACCTATTAGTGGTATTACATATTTTATATGATCCACCGTCGACCGATGATTACAGGTGTATTAATACGTCCAGCCGTCTCCAGATCATGGGAATATGCAGGGTTCACATTCATCTACGTTTTTTACAGTTTAGTAGGTAGTTCGGCGAGTACATAATGGATATCTTACAACCTATATCGATTTATTAAGGATTTACAAATTTTTTACTCTCTTTAGCGAAACCGTGAGAGTGAATGGGGTAGAATGTCGTGCCTGGTGGATGCTAATGATCATTGCATGCTTAGATTAGTTTCTGTTTTTTTTTTGTATCTCAAGTTGTACAAATGTATCAGATATATTTTTCTTTGTTTCAGGATCCTTTTACGGTGAGTTGTTATGCAGAGTTTGGTAAAACATTTTCGGTAATTATAAAATGTTCAGTAAGTATTGTATCATTAAAGCCAACATAAAATATTTTTAATTTAAAATTCCACATAAGTTCCGAAAGTTTTTCATATTATTATTTTATCAACTTTAGTCATTAAAGTCAATATTCTTTATATTACTATTTAACAATATAAGACTATATTTAATAAAAGTAAAATCCTGTGGTGAGTGAGACTGTCGGTATGCATTTTAGAGCGGAAATTGAGTCTTCCGCGTATAATAATTTTGTTATACTAATTTATGAATTATTTTCTCTAACCATTTTGTTTCTTTCCGGTATACTATGCTGATGATCTTCTGGCTGATCTACAGGGTGTAAGTATTTTATTATTATCTTGATTACAAATCGCTTCGCACATGTCAACAGTCCAACAAAATATAATGAAAACGAATATCAAATTATCTCAATGATTTAAAGTAAAGCGTCTTCTATTGGGTTTTAAAGTTTTACGTAATGATTGTAGGTCTTATTTCAAATTAGCAAATCAATCATTTAAAACTTCTTTATTTTATATGATTTCAGAGGTTTATACCAGGTTTATATTTTTGGTGGTTTGACGACCTTCTTGACTTCTGGGAAGACTAATAGCAATCTGACCTAGATAGTATGAAAGAGTGGAGGTATATGGCCAGCAGTAGCAAAAAATACAGAGTAATCAACAAAATATTAATAGTTATACTTCAACTTAGAGCTTGAAGCCAATTGTATAACTTGTGACTGTTCAACAATCAACTTACCACAATTACTAATTCCGTGACAGTAGGTATATCAACGTCACTGTCAAACTATGCATAATTACGCACGTAACCGAGTTGACAAGACTATAATTAGTGGGTCGCAAGACGCATCGTCCGCGAATCCTAATTGATGTACATGCAAACGCAATCAATATGACGTGCTACCGGAAATGGGACGATGGAAATGCCACTTGTCACAGTAAGGCTAAATACTTAAGCTCTATCTGAACAATGGCGTTACTTTACATGAAGTGATGTCACTTTAAGTACACTGTCCGATTTCATAAGTGTATGAAACGACGGTATATATTTTTTAAACATTCTGGAAGTCTTTCCGATTTCTGGTCAAGTTTATCCTATTTATAGTAACTTGTCTAGAGAGTTCTAAACAAATGTACCTTAAAAAATGAGATTAAAAGATTGTTTTTTTTACAATGCATACATAATTAAGTCATCTCTTAATTTTTTAATTAGCCTATTTTGTAGCACTGCTTGGCAAAATTGTACACATTTTTTTCCTCAATATCTACTGGTTGTTTGTGTGAAATTATTATAATATCTTGTATTAAAAATGTTTAATTCAATAAGTACAAGATACAAATGATTATCTTCTGGTTTGAGTATACTTTTATGAAAGAAAAGCTCACCTACGTAAAATGTTTACTATTTTTTTATTTCACGAATTTAAATTCCTTACTGTCTATAAAATGTTAAGCCATTTTCCTTTTATAATAAAAAAAAATGTTTCATTTGACACAGACGAGATTTATATCGGGCAAATTATAAAGCTTTGCTTTGTGCACGATCCAAGTAATCCTGTTTAAAATTTATTGGCTTAGCCGACAATAAATTTGTAAATTCTGTAAACCACTGACCCGGAAACGTCGTCTTAATGAGATTTTTATTTTAGGGACTATCAAAGAACCCTTATCTTTACAATGGCGTTCGACTATTTTGTTTTATTTCCCTAATTTCTTAGATGTTTTTTTTCTTCCGCATGTCCTGGGCTGCTCATAAACATGGAACGAGCAGTATGTAAGTATTGAATATAGTTTATAGTTGTCTTACTTACCTGTATTAATTAGGTATCATTATTATAAATTCGCGTTGTACCGTCAATATTTTCATCTGAAAATCGATTCCAATTTAGCAAAACTGCTATATAGACCTGCATGCTGGAGGCAATTTATGAACACGATATTTTGCATGGAAGGTTCTAAATGTCTGCACACATTGACATAGCCTATGCATATGTATAGATATAGATACGTGGAAAATCGTGGCGGTAGCCAATGTGCCCTGCAAATTAACAGCGCTTCCCTCGAGGCCAATATTTCTCCCGGCGACGTCGAACCTAGGACCGCCCGCCACTAACTACCCCACTGAATCAGCGGCGATCACGCCTACACCTTGTATATTCGCCGATTGCTACGTAACTCCTACCATCCACCCTGATAAAGCAATATTTTATATGCCGAAGAATCTTTACTGCTGACTGTACACCTGAAGATCGTGTTCAAAGACGCTGCCTATCTGTTCTCATCTGTCCCTGTCCTAAATAAATTCTTTGTATTTATTACTTTAATGTGATAGTGATTTTACCTACCTTATTAGGTAGAAACGGTGAAAGTTTGCTTATCGGTAAAGAAAATTATCTTAAGTAAACCCTTTTGACTCCTGTTCTATTAACCGAAGATGCTTTTTTTAGTAAAGCCGACCAAATTAAGTTAGGTCAATATGTTTTATAAGACAGGGTTAACTACGAATTGCTATCACCTGCACAACATCTTACAGATAATCCTACACTTGTTGCAAATGCTAATGCAACATACAAAGTGGACAATTTATTTGATGATCTGGTTATGCCTACTGTACTATTATAAAATCCTAACCAATCTATCTAAGCCGCATAATTTATTATCAAAAAGATATATCTTACAATCTCATTATTACAATGTAGTTAACTAATCGAACCCACCACGCTATAATTGCAGAGCTAAAGCAAAACCTTTATCTAAAATGAGGTTCGTTAATGCTTTAGTTATCATAACGTTTTAAATATTAAAATGATCAACGATGAACGCGGGATAATTCCTATAACTATGCTAATAACACCTACCTTCTCCAAAATATAATATTTAATCTGGATGCAAATCATCCTAATACGTTCCGATTATAAAGAGCTATAATTTCGGCATTATATTGTCCATCAAAGTGTTTTACATATATAAAAATAAAAGGCTGGCAATCAAGCAATTTGTTCCTCGACCTACTAAACTCTTTCGTGATGAAATCGTGTTTTGATCTTAGGTTAATACTTAGGCTTTATAATTTTGTATCGGTGGGATAGCGGTATCATTATATAATTAAGGTAATTTCAGAACCGACGCAGCTTCTATTTAATTTTAAAGATTATAATGTAATGTCGTGTGGGTTGATGGTTTGTTTGTTGCAGACGGCGATGCACTGGGCCTGCAAGCGCGGAGACGAAAACTTGGTGAAGCTGCTGGGCGGAGTGTCGAGGACAGTCGTCAACGAGCGTTCTGTGAGTTCTAGATATAATATTTGTTACTTTTTTTAGTTCTTGTACTAGATACTATAAGATATATTTATTCCTTTAAGATCAATAGATACAATCTACGATAGTTTATTTCTTCTTCTTCTTGTCCTTTTCCCATATTATGTGGGGTCGGCACAACACGTCCTCTCTCTCCAGTTTCTACTACGATAGTTTATTTAGAATTTGAATAAATATTGATGTACTTACATTTCAAAATACATTAGGTGTTTGCCTATTTTTTTTATTCGAGTTGGCCTACGTTTAGTGTAGCCGTGTCGGTTGTGACTAAAATTAACATTGCATTGTGTTATGAAAATATTTATTGATTTTTTTAATGCTTATAAATTTTAATTATTATATTCGATTATGAATTAACTAGGTACCGTAAAACACTCCAACATTGCCACCGAGGGTAATTTTGCCCGAAGACCAATTTTTAAGCAAAACTTTTAATAGCAAAAATATCTGAATACTATGGTAACATTTATTGACTTTGGTAGAAAATAGGTTTTGTGTTTAGCACCACTGTCTATTGGATGTAACGCTAACGTCACTCAGTAACTTGTTGGAACTCGTCAAAGACAGAGTGTATTTTTGCGGGCAAATTTTGGTGAAAATTCAAAAGTGGATTGTGCGTGATGAAGAAAACACAGATGAGTTTAATTTATATTATGTTGTACAAAAAACTTAAGGTATTATTATACCGTTATTGTCACTGATGCAGCTCTTGTATAACTAAAGTTATAAAGGTGGGCAAAGTTATCTAGTATTTTTGCGATCTACTATTGACAACATTGCCCGCAGTCAAAATAAGCTTAGGGTTGACACATCCGAGTTTTTTTTTTTTTTTTGCTAATTATTAGTATCTTGATTATTTAGATAATTTATTTTTATTATTTCTTAAAAGCAAGAACAAATCTCGAATTCGTCAAAGAAAGTCAAGACGAAAGATTGGAACCAGAATGTATTAAAAATAACAAGGAATAAATGTTAATACTTGCATGTGAATCTGTTGAATCAAACATGTTACTTGAAAGTTTTTTAAATAATTCAATAGAAGATAATCTTGTTTTTTTATTAACATAAAAAGAAATAAAAAGTCAAGAACAGTTTACTGAGATGTACCAACCCTATCACTTTACTAAAGGCGAAAAGCGAATTGTATGGAAAATGCTAACAAGGTCAGGGTAATTTTGCCCAACTAGCCTAACATGGATTTTGGTAGGAAACCTGTCATGGATTCGCTTTAGTTTTAAAGTAATGGCCAGTTTTGGTCATAATTCTTCTACAGGTTTTGCTGTCAGCTGATTAGAGGCCGGGGAGGAGATATTTGCGTCAAAAATCAACGTGGGCAATGTTGGCAATAAGTCGAGATAACATTGCCCGCCTTTAAAAATAATAAAATACTTGATTTAATATTGACGTATAACAAAATCTAATAAAATAATACATGCAAAATATCCTATAGTTGCAGATGCGAATAGAAAATACTTGTGTCCCCATACAAAAAAATAACAAAAATTGTAATTATTCGAAAAATGTGGGCAATGTTGGAGTGTTTTACGGTATCTAATTCATATCCCTTTAATTTTTATTAAAACATCACATTTTCATTATAATAGTTAAGACCTAATAAAACCAGTTAAGAAGAAATCAGACACCTCATTTAGCAGTAATCGTTAAACCTACGGGTTACCTAGAATAGAAGCGTTAATGTTCTATCAAATCTGCCTACAACTGGTAATTCCCGGGTTTACTATATCGTTAAACTGTAGTTTATGTTTTTTTCATGTGCTGTTTCTTCGTTTACGCGGAAACAGAATGGGGTAAGTATTTTTATTGTCAAGTTGAAGCTGTTTTGTGTACCGGGCAAGCGATAGTCAATTTACCCCAGTCGTACTTAACATTTTAATGGTTTCACAACTTGACTTTTTTCTATTCTACGATTTATTTCATGAAACGTTATACTAGATTTACACACTTTGTGCTAATTTCGATCGTTATAATAATCATGTGTAAGTAAACAGAGTGTTCAGTCTTCGCCTTTGTGAATGTCAAAGTTATTTTGGAAAGTAGTACTCCACGAATGTATGTATGTGGGTTAATATTATGTACCTATATAAACCTTTAATTATAAAAATAGTTTGTTAATTAGTTATTGGCACATTTGTTGTACTTATCTTAAGTTTTCTCTGTAAGTTACAGTTAAAAAACAGTAACTTTTTATAAATGGATACAAATATTGACTTAGAATCTCATACCATTCTAACGCCGTTTTATTTTAGAATGTATATAAGGGGAACTCTAGTTTTCTTACAGCTGTCGCTCTATATTCTGTAATATCCAGTTTAATATCTGTCTTGTATATTCAGTGTAAGTATTAGAATTGGGCGCGGATTCGGTATAATACGGGGCGAGAGCAGATGTGATGAACCCTTCCAAGTAACTTTGCATGTCGTCTGTGCTTTCTATCTGAATATCGTGAACATAGAGGTCTGCATTATTGAAGGAATTTAAACTCCTTTGTAACAAACAGAAATGGAGGTTCTTTCAATTGTATTTTATTTTATGTTCGATACCTTAGAATTTTTGATCTTCCTTTATCAAACATATACTTTTAGTCACATTTAATTTTAAAGGTAGTGATTCTCAGTTGCATAAGTATAAGCATCCCTATTTACGTTCACACTGCTGGGATATAGAGCCTCTCTTGACGAGAGAGTTTACGTTTGGATAACTTTATTTAGTAGTTCTGACAAAGGCATAAAGTAAAACCATAAATATATTACAGTTTAATTTGCATTATTAGTTTTATATCATACGTATTTAGTTTTCTTTTGCTAATGTTTTATATAAATAATTATTTATCTATTAGTTTCAGTTATCGTTTTTAAATTAAACATATTTTAATAAAAAATTACAATTATAACACAAGTCAAGCCAACAGTTAACAAATACATAACCAACATTTCAGTCATACAATTGTGAAATTACTATGATATGTGTGCAAATAATAACTTGCATGCAAAGCAATTACGAAAATGACAAACAATGTCCGACAGTATGTCGTAATGAATTAAGTTGATACTATAAATTGTTAAACCCTGACTCAAAATAATACATTTTATATCTAACATGTTTTATTTTTAAAATTGTATACACAAACACAGGTAAAAATTGTATATACTTGTCAAAATATAAAGATATGATAATTCAAATAGATTTTTTATAGTTAAGGCTATTTATAATAGTTAATTCATCTCAATTCTAAATCGTAATTATGATCCACAAACCACTTAGTTTTTAGCAAAATATCAGAAATAGATATAGTACCTATTTATTTTGCTCCATGCTATTTTATATAAAATTATATCGTACTTTGTTTTATTAAAATTACGCAAATGTTTTATACCCGTAGCTACGTTAGTTCACTCTTAAAAGTTAGACGATTGGCTCAAAGATTTAATGAAGGAAATATACGACTGTGAATCTACGAACAATAAAGTGTTCACGATGTTTTTGATGGGGTTTTCAATCGAAATCTTAAATGAGAATCACGCAAAGGTTGTCTATTAAACCTTTATGAGTTTATATTATGCATCAGGAATTAAGCATCCGTATTTTGTAAGAAGATTAATATTGTAATAACTTACCTAATTATGTCGTGTGGTTTGTCCAGTTTTACTTATTTACCGCAATCTGCCAAGGTTATTAATTTTATAAATAAAATTTCAGGGTTACACACCACTGCATATAGCAATGCAATTTCGGTTATCGTTTTTAAATTAAACATATTTTAATAAAAAATTACAATTATAACACAAGTCAAGCCAACAGTTAACAAATACATAACCAACATTTCAGTCATACAATTGTGAAATTACTATGATATGTGTGCAAATAATAACTTGCATGCAAAGCAATTACGAAAATGACAAACAATGTCCGACAGTATGTCGTAATGAATTAAGTTGATACTATAAATTGTTAAACCCTGACTCAAAATAATACATTTTATATCTAACATGTTTTATTTTTAAAATTGTATACACAAACACAGGTAAAAATTGTATATACTTGTCAAAATATAAAGATATGATAATTCAAATAGATTTTTTATAGTTAAGGCTATTTATAATAGTTAATTCATCTCAATTCTAAATCGTAATTATGATCCACAAACCACTTAGTTTTTAGCAAAATATCAGAAATAGATATAGTACCTATTTATTTTGCTCCATGCTATTTTATATAAAATTATATCGTACTTTGTTTTATTAAAATTACGCAAATGTTTTATACCCGTAGCTACGTTAGTTCACTCTTAAAAGTTAGACGATTGGCTCAAAGATTTAATGAAGGAAATATACGACTGTGAATCTACGCACAATAAAGTGTTCACGATGTTTTTGATGGGGTTTTCAATCGAAATCTTAAATGAGAATCACGCAAAGGTTGTCTATTAAACCTTTATGAGTTTATATTATGCATCAGGAATTAAGCATCCGTATTTTGTAAGAAGATTAATATTGTAATAACTTACCTAATTATGTCGTGTGGTTTGTCCAGTTTTACTTATTTACCGCAATCTGCCAAGGTTATTAATTTTATAAATAAAATTTCAGGGTTACACACCACTGCATATAGCAATGCAATTTCGGCACGAGAATATCTACAGGTTACTCGTGGAAGTTTATGGTAAGTAGTTTAATGTCTAGAATATAATAACTAATAGATAACAATACATCTGTAAGAGTCGGTCTTCGAGTAAGTTAGTTTGTTTTCAGAGATATTGTGTTAATAAGCTCAATATACAGGGTGGCCCATTCAAATCGGTCAGTATGGGAAAGTCTGAAACTGTAAGACATACGAAGATTTGTTCTTAGGAACCATGTCACCGATTTTGATAAAAAGAAAAACTGCATTCATACAATTAAAAAAAAAGTGTACCCAACTGGGGAATCGAACCCGGTTGTTTTGAAAAAATAAACTTACACTATTTCTATTCAGATATCGTTTGTGTAGGTCTTAAGCAGTAAATATCTCTAAAAAACATAATGTCTAAAATGAATAAAATGCATTTTTTCACATACTTTAATTTATCATAGTAGGTGTTCAAAGTGACCACCGTTACAATATTCAGCAAGTTCAGGCATGTAAAATTGTCTCTATGGTTGTTTGAACCTCTCTACTTGTTACATACACCGTGTTATGTATCATGTGGCATTGGCATTGCATTAAACGTTTAAGGAAGTTTTGTTATCTACAGTAATATTATTATCTATTATTGCAACTTCTTACTTCTATTAATCAAACACTAACAATCAATTGAAAAGCCCACTTAAAGTAAGTATGTAGATATTGTAGATACAGAGACGTGTTAAACCTCATTTGAAAATGGAACGTGTCGGTGTGACTGGCCGAATAGCGATACAAAAAAAAAGAAAAAAAAACTTGAGTGTCAAATGTTTAGGCGGGAACTGAAAATTAAAATCAATGCTTCGGTATTTGTGTCGTTCGCTGTGTGGTTGGGAAAATGCGTTTTACAAATTCTGAGCACTTTGATTTATTGGAATCTTACTTTAAAAACGACAAAAATTGCTCCCGTGCACTACATTGGTACCATATCAAATATCCGACACGTATTTTACCTACCCGTAAGATATTCATCAAAATTGAAGATGAAGTGTACAAAAATAGCTATAACACCGTTGAAGAACTAAAAGTAGCCATAGAGTCAACTTTAACGCAGATTCACCACATGAAGATACAAAATGCAATAGTAAGATCGTTACCTAGACGTGTTGAATATTGTATTGAAAAAGACGGTGGTCACTTTGAACACCTACTATGATAAATTAAAGTATGTGAAAAAAATGCATTTTATTCATTTTAGACATTATGTTTCTTAGAGATATTTACTGCTATGTTGTAGTGTATGTAATAGTGTATGTTTATTTCTTCAAAACAACCGGGTTCGATTCCCCAGTTGGGTACCCTTTTTTTTTAATTGTATGAATGCAGTTTTTCTTTTTATCAAAATCGGTGACATGGTTCCTAAGAACAAATCTTCGTATGTCTTACAGTTTCAGACTTTCCCATACTGACCGATTTGAATGGGCCACCCTGTATGTATGATACTGAAACTAAATTGATGATTATTAGATTTTTTCTGTTATTGAGTTTAATGATTTATTTTGTGCATTTCAGATGCGGACCCCTATGTTCGGGATTGGTCTGGCAGAATACCGCGACAGTGCTTAGTACACATGGATACGTCACTTTCGCCTGGATCTTATAGAAGTATGTTTTTAATTAAAAAATCAAACCAAATTTCATTCAAATCAGTTCAGCCGTTTTCCCGTGAAAACCAACAAACTTTTACCTTACCTAGAAGTTGATAAAATTATAATAAGTACCTATATGTAATGTATCAGTTATTCTTCCTCTATTATAGCAACATGCTTACAATGAATAAAGTTAATGCCCCAATTGTATCTAGCTAGATTAAACTTTAGCATCTAATAAAGTTATGAGTGAGTTCTCTTGAAATGTCCAAAACAATAAATAAATAATAGTTGGACAATTCACACAGCAACGTATATCAACAATAGTTTGAAGTAGAGTACATATTTGTTTTGACTGCAAACTCTCATTTGAAATATCCAAACCTTAACAGAAAACTAAAGTTCAACTTTGCCAGACCACTCAGTAAGTTTCAGAATAGAGTTAGTTTCGAATTCAAAGCTTCTAAAAGTTTAGATATCAAAGCTAGCGCCATCTGTTTGAAAACAATCGCGCTACTATGGTTGCTAGCTTGCTGATATAAGATAAAGAACGCATATGGTGTTTTCATTCCCGCTGGTGAAATTTAGGAAATCTACAAGGTTTTTCGTAGTGATTAAGTTTTAAATGATTTTAATGTATATTATATTGACTCGGTGAGTTTATAAGCTAGAATATTGTCATGTTTCAAGCATTAAAAGCTCTAAAATTCATTTTTTTACCAAAAACAGCATTAGGAGCGTTGAATCTAGCGCCATCTATCAAAAAGCGTACGCACTAAAATGGACGCACTTACATCAAGTTACAAGGTTCATTGTAGTTCGCTCATGGTGTTACAGAGGGCGACACTCATGACTTGAGGCGAACGGTCACTTCGTCTGCTATACGAATATCAACAAGTTCTTATATTCCGCAGTCAAGTAAGATTGTATGATGTCGATGTATATTGCACTGTGAAGTTCATTTGTGTATAGTATCTTCTGTAACATTATATTGTGTTGATAATCCTAACCATATCGGTATATCTTCATGTTTGTAAATGTTAGTTTAATTTCCTGTGTTATTTTAATTAAAATATGAGATTATTTATTCATATACGTAGGTATATAAATAATCTGATTCTATAGCACTAATTATAAATTGTTATAAATGTGTAATACTTAGTCAATGTTTTTTAAATGAATGTGTCTTTTCCATATAATATGTAATAATATTTAATCCATATTTGTTTTAGTTACAAATTTGGTGTTGGTTTATTAATCTCGGCTGTTAATATTTTTACTAAATCCTATGTTTAAGATTAGACAATGTGTAAATTAAGACTTGTTCGTATGTACCTATACCTACTTACTGTATTAGTATGTGAAGGGTTCGGAATAGTTCGGATTATCTTAAATATAACTTAGAAATAAAAATATTAGAAAATGGTATAGAAAAAATCACAAGATCACAAGTTCACAACGTAACCTTGTCATGCCATTTTCTAATAATTAATAAATAATATTAATAACCTAATCAAATCTAAATCTATCTAATCTGTTAAACAGAGAAAGAAGGTTTCCTCCGCATCGGTTCCCTGAACGTGCGTGTGAAGAAGACGACAGAGGCGTTCAGTAACTTCCTCGGAGTCGGGGCCACGCGCTCCTCGGCCTACGGACCCAAGGCGAGGGACGACAGGCGCTCCGAAGACTACGACCAGGTGCACAAGAGTTGGGGCTCAGCTGATAATATACAGGTGAGAGAAGATGCAATTCTCTTTTTAGTCGAGTCTTTTTACCTACTCAGGTAAAGAACCATCACTCTTTTTTGTTCGACAGTTTGACTGTGACATTTTTATATTTTCAGTGTATTTTTACTATGTTTCAAATTGAGGTAAAATATTAAATTTTACACAACAGTTTTTGGAGACCTTCTTTTAAGTATTTACATACTCTTGTATTAGAAGGTCACATTTAACCTGTAATAGAAGGTCACATATAACTTGCATAAGAAAGTCACATATAACTTGTATTAGGAAGGTATAGGAAGGTTATTAGAAAATGGTATCGGAAAAATTTCAAGATCACAACGTAACCTTGGTCCTCGAGTGGGAGTTGAACCCACGCCACCCAGTTTAGCCCTGGTTGCACTAAACCAACTATGTTATCGAAGAACTTGAATTTATCCCATGCCTCATATCAACCAACGAGGACCAAGGTTACGTTGTGATCTTGTAATTTTTCCCATCAATCACTATAAAATAACAATTAGTATAGGAAGTTGTTATGTATTTCCAGAAGCAGGACAAGCTGATGCCTCCTCCAATGAGCAGTAAGGTGCGGCGTCGGGGCGCGAGCGGCCGCCGCGGCGTAGGGGCCTCGCACTCGAGGAGCACGCCTTCTACTCCCGACCAGGTATATTACACAATACCTACTGTTGGACATAGACAAGCTGATGATAATCTATATTAAAAATTTTGTCAAGGGTAGACTGGATCGAAACCTTAAATGAATAACAAAACTTTAAAAAATATTTATTGATTTTGAGTCGACAAATTTTAACCCGAGCGAAGCCGGGTTTTCATCTAGTAAATAAATATTGCTGGGCAATTCACACAGCAACATCTAGCCCCTTGGTAAGCTCGAAGCTTGTGTAACGGGTGTAAGATTTCTGATATAAACTCCTATAATACAGGAGACATTTTCTGTGTAGAAAGAGTTGTTATTTGAAATATTTTTAATAAATATAAATAAATTCGTTCCAGCCGCGAGCTCAGATGGGAGTGAGCGAGGAAGGAGACTCTGACTCGGACTCCGCTGCCGGCTTTCACTCCGCGTGGAGGCAACAGCGGGCTTCCAACGCGACATAACCAATCCACATCCGTATCACAATACAATTTCAAAATTAGAACATGAATACCATAATTTAATTCATGTTCTAATTTTGAATTTCAATTTTGAAGATGCCGCCGAAAATGTCGAGTAACTATTGAGTTTTTCGACATTTCGGCGCCATCTTCAAAATTTAAAACTCAAAATTAGAACATGAAACTCGGAGAGACGGATGATTTTGACGAAATATCGACAAAATTTTGCATGGATTTCAATGTTCTAAAATTCTTAAAAACTGTAAATGTTTCAATATGGAAATTAGCATCTATTTAGTTTTATGATTTATATTATTTTATCAGTATTACTTTGGCCTAGGGCATTGCATTTGTATTGGAATCAACCGTAAAAGTACGAATTAACGTAAAAAATAAATGTTTTTTTGTTTAGTTAACTCACGCGAATTCAAGAACTATTGATAAATCGTAAAAGTGCTATTGATTAACAAATAAAGTCACTAAATGCAATAAGTAAAAAAACAATCGTTAGTTTGTGTCGACACCTGTTTATATATTGCATCTTACTTATTAAATTTACTTACCAATTTATTCTTTAAAAAATATTAGCACTCCTTATATTTATTTTTGCACGAACATGTTAATGTTATTGTGTATATTGATTTATTTATGAGATTAGGCACAATGTTTGCCGAGTAAGAACCACGTATTTCTCCTATATTTATTCAGTATTTTTTATAATGTTCTAATAATAAATGCAATTGAAACATTACATTTTATTATAGTTAAAATAAGTACTTATATTGTCAATTTTAAATGCACATCAGAAATACTTTTAATTAATTTTTTAAAGGCCATTAAATTAATAAGCGATGAATTGTATAAATTGTGTTAGACACACTTATTATTATTGTTTATTTTAATTTTAAGTTTTTAATGAGATTCATGTGTATATGTAATTTAACTCATTATGATTACTAAATAAGTGGATGTATAAATAACAATAAAAATTGAATTAAATTTATCACGTTTTTTAATTTTCTCAACTATTGTATAAAAACACAATAACCTATCCAGACGTAGGTATAATGGAAGACGTAGGTTCAATTCCACCTTTATGGCTAAAAAGTTATGTTGGAATCTTATATTAATTTCTATACCATTTTAAACTATGAGTATTAGACTCATAATATTACGATAAACGGAAAGAAAGAAAATAAGAATCTTAAACAAAACCTTCCGCCAGCATTCTTGGAACTTCAGTAAGTACTTATCTAGTAACGGATTAGAATTTATAAATGTAATAAATACGTAATTGTAATAAATTCGTTATACAAAGTATCGTTACAAACATAAAGCAATCCACTTCAGAGCATTCATATGGCACGAATTCAATTGAAATTGTTTAGACAGTGTCGTCCCGCCCGCCCCGCGCCGCCCAAACAGGGCCCATAGTACGCCCGCCCTTCGACTTGTGTTGTCGTCTGTACGACACGGCCCCATAAAGTTGCGGATCTGTTCCTAACGTTACTTTGCGAGACACTTTGGAAGTGGAACTGATATCTGAATAAAAGTGAGTAAGTTCAGTACTGAATTGGGATTTCATGCTATGTAAGGACGTGTTTTGTTTACCTATTTTTTTTTTGTATATTTTATTGGGTTATCTATTACTCGTATCAATCTCCAATGACAGTGAAATACTGAAACGCTAAACGATTTTGGTGAGATAATTTTTTTGCGTTTATTTGTTTAAATTACAATTGGTTTGGGGTTAACTAATTTTGAGGGCAAAAGTTTTTATGGACCTGTTCTGTTTGAACTCTCTAGTGAATACTAGTGAAGTTTCTACGAACTACGTTTTTAATTCAAATTACGTTAATTACACTAACAATAATATAGCTAAGTATAGTCAAACACTAAGACTAAAACAGCAAGATAACTATTATAACCCAAACAAAACAGCGTGCGGAAAGCTAGCTTGTATGTAATTGTTGAATACTTTCTGTAAATACATGTAATTTTATGAATAAATGTAGGTATAATACTATTCCATTATTAAATAAAAAAATACATGTCATACATAACAGAGGAATTGTAGAGGACCCACAAAACGACAAAAGTAACTTTTGTTTGAAAGTTCACGTTGCGAATTCGTAATATACCTAGTTTTCGAATATTCCGAATTCAAGAACTTGAATCTAGTAAGAACTTTCCAGAACTCAAAAGATTCTAGATGTTTTGTTTGCTCTAGGTATCGCAAACTGAACCGTGTTATGTATCCTTTTAGGTCTCTAATAACACATAAATTAAGACTTAATGTAGTTCCTAGCCCTTATTGTTCCATGTTGTTGTCAATACTTACATAAAACTATCATATTTGTACCATCTCCGAAACGTTAATTTAATACGACTTGATTGAAAAGTTCACCTAATTCACACTATTTACGAGATGTTTATAGCAGACTAGCTGACCCGCCCGCCTTATTCCCGTGTTTTTTCACCTTTTAAACCTTCCCTGGGCTACTACGACTATTTTCAATCCAAAAGCACCTTAATCGGTAAAGCTTTGAGTTATATACAACGAAAAGTGGCTTTGATTTTTATATAAATTGATTGATACATTCCTTGTTTATCCAATAATTAATCAATTAAATGAGATTAATTAAACAATTAATTAATCTCACCTGATGAAGTCTTGATGAGGCCAAAAATGAATCACAAAGGTCTAGAAGCTATTATATTATACCTACCTAAGTAGAGTAGGTACCTACGTGTATTTACTTATTCTCTAACAGCACTTTTGTCCCGGTCACGGACATGTCCAACTCGATCCCTCGAAAGAGTGAGCGAACAATTAATAGAAATTACCTCACCTGGGGTGTCTAATTGAATTTATTTTCCAATACTAATTGTCTTTGGGTTCACCTGGTTGGCGGAATTAACTAATTATAAGATTTCTGTGCTATATAAACTGTATAATTATTTTTCAATCATCTTCGAAATCCATGCTTTGAGATGTTTCTTTTCGTTTTAAACGTCAGCTGTTTTCGGTTTATTTATATTGAAGGATCGATTTATGCATTTTTTATCTTATACCAAAATAGGAACTAGGAGTAAAGGTAGGTACCTACCTAAGGTTACTTTTTAGCGCGTCTAAAAATAATTGAAAAACAATAAGACTACTCTGAGGTTAAAAGGTATTTAATATTCGAACGGCAAAGAGGTTAACAATTACCTCTATTGCTTAATGGATTTCTACAACAGAATGAAAGTGCTCGTAATGTTTTAAAATGTCGTGACTACAAATTGATGGATTAAAACAAGAAATATCACTTGACTGCACTTAGTCTTCATGATTTTATTCACCATCTATAACTTATTTTATAGAGAGCGTTTTCTTGTTCTTCGTTATCATTCAGTAGCTCTTATCAAAAATAAAGTTACCTGTAAGAAACTTTATTTTACCTCTGTAGTTTTGAATATAAAATAGCGCACTTATACCTAACTAATGTTAGTGGAAACTTGTAAGTAGGTATGTATTGTTTTTGTTATATTTTAACATTTGTAAGTTTCCCGAAATGAAGGGTTCCTACCTTCAACGTTTAATATATAAAAAAGTGGCCAAGTGCGAGTCGGACTCGCCCATGTAGGCTTCCGCAGCAATTGTTTATATGAGATAGTTTATGTTATGACGTATTATAAAAAAACTACTGGATAGATTTCGTTCAAACCAATTTTCGTTGTAAGTTTTTATGGTTATGTACAATAGGTATATATTTTTTCTAGATCTATCATCCTCTTACTTTAGAAATTAGAGGGGTGGGGGACACTCTGTTTTCCACTTTGGAAGAGTCTCACGTCCAAACTATTAAGTTTAGAATTAAATGGTGTTAGAAACATTGTTATGATTTTTAAAGACCTATTCATAGATACCCCTGGGTTCGATTAAAAAAAAGTTTTTAAGTTTCAGTCCAAGGTATGGGGACCCCCAAATGTAATTTATTTTTATTCAATTTTTTTAAGAAATCATAGTGCGGTTCATGGAATAATCTACTTACCAAATATTAGCTTTATAGCTCTTATAGTTTCGGAGAAAAACGGCTGTGACATACGGACGGACGGACGGACGGACATGACGAATCTATAAGGGTTCCGTTTTTGCCATTTGGCTACGGAACCTTAAAAACGGTAATATAAAACGTAACGTAACGTTAATATAAAAATACGAGTATTATCTACCATATTCAAAAAGCCAACAAATAAATTCTTAAAAGTCTACAAATCTTCGTCAAACAAGTAAATTCGCTCCACTCATTAGGATGAGAACCCTTAGAATTTCACAATAACAAGAATTATTGGTCGAAAGTTGTGGGTTGATTACATTCAATCTGGTGGGGAAATATCACTTAATAAATCTTCTATTACTAACAACTGTTATTTATTTCTTTTTTTTATTAAGATGTGTCAACACGTTACGCACTGACATAAATAAATTACTTTCTAGACTTGACTAAATATAAATTCTAGCATAATTATAGGCACATACAGCATGCACTTAGACGACAGACAAGTTAACAAAGTACCAACTTTGAGTCTAATCGCGGAAAAAGAGTCACCAAAATAACAAATGTCACCAAAAAATCTCGAAGTAGGTATCAATTATAATACCAGTCTGAACTTTCAACCAAACGCGCCAAATATTTGACCCTCGGAAATTACGAGTAGAGCAGTCAACTGACACTCCCATAAACTGCATCACAATAAAATAGCGTTTACGCCAAAATCAATACCCCCAGCTTTGAATCGCCCACACCATTATAACTCGATGAGTGGAGAATACTAATAAGTACCTATAACGTCATGCTATGAGTTTAGTTCACCATTAAAATTTAATGGCTGTATCAAAGCTTACGATAACACTAGCGTAGGTACAGATCCATAAATTTCACAAAAATCAAAATTAACAAACGGGAACGTTTAATAGTAAATAATAATAAATCACGAGCAGATTGTTTTACCGTACAGATTCGCCTGATAGCTCACTAGCTCAAAGAGGAACTGTGCATCAAATTGAAATTATTCCCTACAACGTTATCGGATTCACTGTTCTTTAATATTTCAGGTATAAAGGCCAATAGCTAGCTTATTGTCGGTTGTTGAAAAGGCACCAGTAATTCAATTTCTACGGTCAAACCTAGAATACACCCATAAGAATATTCACACAGCAACATCTAGTCTCGTGGTAAGCTAGAAGCTTGTGTTACGGGTGCTAGATTTCTGATATCTATTTATTTAAGGTTAAGGTTATTATATTGAGGGCTTATTCTATGAAACATGTGTATATAAACTTTTCCTTTGAAGATAATGTTATGAAACGCAAGCGAAGCTGTCGGCGAGTCGGCTAGTGTTAGATATAAATTTATTGTTCTATCTGAAAAATCTGTTCTATTCCGCCTTTGAAAATCGCGAACGTTAATGTGTCCAAGAGACCAAAATCCACGAATTTGGTCTCCAGAGCCACTGTTATTAGTCTGTTCCAGTTCCAGCCTGATGTTGGTGTCAAGAGAGCGCTATGTGGGCCTACATTATAGCAGCAGCCCGCGGCGACTCCCGCCAGTCCACACGTAAGCGCTCCTCGGCCAACAACTCGCACGATCATCTATATTCGTAAGTTATTTTTTATTTTATTAACTACCTAATGATGAACCAAGAATCACAATTCCCCTATTTACGTTCCCACTGCCGTGCGGGACACTGGGTTTTCTCTAGAGATATTAGGCCTTATTTCAAAAGTTTGAAGGACATGTGTTATTCACCAACCCACACTTGACGCTGGCGAAGTGCGGGTTGGTGAATAAAATATTGTGTCCTTCAAACTTTTCAAAGTTCGCAGAACAGCGATTGCCTTACGATGTTTGACTTTACCGTTATAACACACGTTTATTAAAATGCACCCATGGTGAAATGGTACCCATCTAGTATCATCAGACCTGTATGTCTGTCGGTTTGATTTAAAACTAACGGTTTTTAGATTTCTGATACACTTCATAATAGAATATGCACATAGATACATATTTTGTATATAATTATAATACCGGAACATTTTGATTGTCAGATCATACAAATTTTTGTTTCGAGACGGGAATCGAAACCGCAACCTCTTGCGTCGCAGGCGCACCTTCGCCCGCAGCGCCACAGAGGTCGTCAAAGTAAAAAATATTCGTGACTAGCTTTCCGCCCTGCGGCTTCGCCCGCGTTTTACACTTTCCCGCAATTTTCTTTGCTATATTATAGCCTATGTTACTCGGGGATAACGTAGCTTTCCAAAGGTGAAAGAATTTTTGAAATCGGTCCAGTAGTTTCGGAGCCTATTCGTTACAAACAAACAAACAAACATACAAACAAATCTTTCCTCTTTATAATATTAGTATAGATATATATATATAATATAGATTATATAGCTTTCACAAGACGACATTTATTTGAATTACCTCCTTCCACATACAAAGTGTGTTTTTTGGCCGTAAGCTAAACAATGTTATATATATTTTTAAAGGCTGTGGATTTTGTTAAATAAATAAACACTACAGAAACCCATTATTGTGCGTGGCTCTACACGGACTAAGCTGTTTTATTACACTACCTACATCTGACTAACAAATAGACGATCAAATTCCCATCCGTTTGAGAGGTGTGAATTATGGATGGAAAATAATTATTTCAGAACGATTTCGTATAATACTATGTTTACCTATAAGGATTGCTTATTTAATTCGATTTAGTCTACATTCGTCCGGAATGTTTTTTATTAATAATTAAAAAGATCTTTTTCGACCCGCATTCCGATTGTTGGTCGCGTTCGTCCCGCATTTTTTTTATCACTTTATTTTTTTGTCTGTGGTGTTGATGACGTGGCGTGCACAGTGACTATTAGTTGTATGAACTAGCCTCGAGGTAGCTCTTGAAGTAGTTCTAGACATCTGATAAATTTAATTGAATGCTATAATAAACATTTTCATAACACTACACCACATAGAAATAACCCATAACATGATTAAATAAGTTGGATAGTGTACTCTTTGTGTGTGTTCTCTCAATGGAAGTTAAATCCACAACGTCTAGGCCCGAATTACTTTAATTACTAGCCGACCCGCCGACAGCTTCACTTGCTTTTTCCTCAATAAATTTAGTATCCAACACTAAAATATTTTTAAATCGGACCAGCGCGGTTCCTGAGATAAGCGCGTTCAAACAAACCAATAATCAGACAAACTCTTCCGCTTTATAATATAAGTATGATTTATTTTAGATATCGCGATGCACGGCCATTTTCCGTGTCTGGCACGGTGGTGCCTTTGCCGGGACCCTCAACCTCAAGCACTCAAACCTTTAAAAAAGAAGACGACATCATACAGTTATCAGATAATATACAGTCGTCTCAAAGCAGCTTGAGCCCTCTACGCATTACAGAGAAGTTTGAAATCGGCAACAACAATGACCGGGTGTGCGAAGTGAGTATACGCGAACATTTCTCGCTTAATCTTCTTGCACTTTATGAGTAAGTATAAGTAGTCCAACTATTTCACTATGTATGTGTTACATAGTGAAATAGTTGGACTTCTTATACTCTAGGTTTATTAAGTTAAAATAAAATTGAAAAAATAAAATAAGATTTTGGAAAATTATTTGATGTGAATTGTGATTGTGATTCTGGACAAGCTAGAAATAAAGTAAATAAGTATTTCTGGACAAATTCACACAGCATCTAGGCCCAAAATTGGTTTAAAACCCTACGTCAGGTAAGGCAGTAGAGTTGGGTGTTTAGGTAAGTATTACTATTGTTTTATAATTCTGGCTTGAGCCAGATCTAAGCATACCTACAATTAAAATATCACTTTAGTCATCACAGAATACAGTAGGTAGATGTTACTAGAAGTAAAGTTTCTACATTAACATTATAAATGTTTATTTTTATTTTAAAACTATTGAAGATATAGGACACCTAAGTACCCAATAGTTTGCTATAAAACTTAGGTGTTACTAATCCATCTACAATGTTAAACAATGCAGGTTTTTTTAATGGTCGTTAATCTGAAATAAACTGAGTCGTTTCTACAAACATACTGTCAGTTTCAGTTCCTACAATATACCATACCATTTTTATTTAGTAAACATTTTGCCCAGGTCCGATACTTGGGTGATAAACAGCTATAAGAGTAAAAGTGTTTGGTAGGTAAATGTTTAAAAAAATCAGCACGCTAACCATTAGGTTCGTTATTAGGTCCTTATAATGCACATGATCGTGACCCGAATGAGAATCCTGTTTACACCGATGACATTGAAAACTTTCGGGGTTGCGATCAAGGCTCCAAAATTGTTAGACTGCCTTATACTTTCCTTATGATGTATGGGTTTGCATAAAAATGACACCTGTGTTTAAATTAATGTCTACCTTCTTTTATAAGTTTAATAAATCTGCGCTGAAATGTCAAGTGCGTCTTGAATGAGTCTTGATTTGATCTCAATTTTGCCGGAAATAAATTATTTTGCTATCATCAAAAAATCTAGTTTGTCATTTGGAATTTATTTGATATTTCAATAGATTTTTGCATTTATTTAGGTAAGTATAAATATAATCTATTTTGTTATCGATATCGACATAGTACCTAACGTATTTATAATAGACCAATCTCAATTACTTTATTACCGTGGGTAGTAGGTATTCTCATATTACAATAATTTTCCACGCATATGTTTTGCTAGTGTTCAAGAAATTAATTAATCACCCCAACACCGCAGAAGGTAAACATCCTTGATTGCATTGAAGCTTGATTCCATGATCACGTTAATGTATTAATTTTAAAGGGCTATTAGCCGTATTAGATTCGGCGATGGTGGTCGCCGCAATCAGTATTTACAACGGTGTACGGACGCGTCATAAACGCGACATCGGGAAGTCGTGTGATCGACACTCCTCATAGCCCATTGTTTCGATGGTGCTGCCTTGGACACGCACAAGCCATCCATTAATTTTGACTTGATGCTCATTCCCAACAAGACACTGACAGAAACGGACGCTGGACTCCTGACGTGTTCGGTTAACTGACTCAAATCTATTTCCAACTGCCTCGCGCGAGTAATTAGAAGCTCCCATCTTTTAGCCGGCTGAATTTCTGTAATTGTTTGGGACTTCGTGACCCATTCATGCGCCAATTACTTTGATACTGATCTATGCTATTTGCTGGGGAGCTTAATGACTGTCAGAGTAATATCTGTGTGGTGGCAAGTGAAATAATTTTAAATGCTCTAGGTGCACGTAAATTAAAATATGAGCCCTGTTTATACCATTCATCAATTACGACTCAACAGCATGGCTGCGGTAAGTCATTATATTTCCGGTTATATGTGGTTTATTTAAATTTAACTTTGCGAATAAAATTTTAGTTTTTTGGCAAAGTTAAATTTAAACAAACCACATCAGCGTTTACCCTTGCTTCCTAGAGTGTATCGTACATCATACCTGACTGTCAATTTGCTGATGGACATTTTATAAATTACAAGATAGCTGTTTGAAACGGATCTTTTGTGGTGCGAATCATCGCTGCATGTGTCCGTTATGAATTGGCATTAATCGTCTCAAGCTCGGGACATTCCCATAACACATGTAGTTTACCGTAGTTACATAGTGCAGCCACAAGTGGGTATAAGTTATCCCTACAAATAGCGGAATCACCCCGTAACCTTGAGCGAGTAAGTAAAGAGCGCTCACTAATTGCTACCATTGTGACATTTAATGGCTTACTGTACGCAAATGAATGTTCGTGTCTGGCATTCGCAAAGTAGCTAGAGCCACTTGACTTCTTGAAGACTTTTATGATGGAAGTAGTAATGTCTTCTTTGTTGTGAGCTCTTTATAAAGTCTGTGCCAAATTCTGTTAATTAATCAACATTTTCTTTAAACCTTCTGATCAACCTTATCGCAAATTTAATGTCTTCATTCACCATCATTTTAATCTCTGTCTGTAGGTAGACCTCTGCTGAGCATACCTACTTCCCATAAATAATTGTGTAGGTACAAATAATAAAACGCAAAAGAAAATACCTTTTTCACCAATTTAAAGCCTAATTCTGGTAATAAAATACATTAATCGTTGTGATGACATCGACAGAAAGATATTATATTGTAGGTTAGCATTCTTAGGCCAGCACCATACCACACAAAACCTACAGAGATAACGAGTCCGTAACGTTTTTCCTTTAAGTCAAGGAACCCTTAAAAGGTTAAAGAAACCATTAGACTTCAGTAAACCACAATTAGTTTCTAGAATGTGAAACTTCAATTTACGAATGCCATGAATTTAAGAGGCCTATTACGTGAAATCGCGAAATTGTTCGGTTTTCTCGTCCTAATTCTATGGTTTGCGTTAGTTGTTTGATATTACAATTACATCTTTATAATAGTTCGTTTTCTCCTCTACAAAAGTAGTAAGAAACATTTTAGATAACTTGTTTATATATTGAGTAATAATCATTCTCCGGATACATGTTTCGTAAAAAACGCTCGAAGACCTGTTTTCTCAGCTCTAATTTGTAGATTCTAATGAATATGGGCGATCAAACTATTTTTTATTATGTTACGTATATCCTATTCTTCATTTAGAGTAGAGTACATTTTCGTTAAATGCTTTTATTCTAAAGATATACCGAATTTAATATCGACCGAAAATGCTTCGAAACAAACCTCAATAACTCCGAAGTTCTAAATCAATGGGACGTCATATTTATATCAAAATATTTATCAACATTTGCTTAAACTATGATATTAATTTTAATTTGTAGAACGGTTTTGGTAATTTTTTATGAATAAAATAAAACTACCATAATTTAGTAGTTTTTTCATTCAGCCGGCTTTTTCCATTTAGTACCGCGCGAGCGCTTGTCGAGGTCGGACCTATGTCGGTTGTTCTTGAATAAAATATAGAAATATTTCGTAAAATGTCAGTGTGTGGGACTGTCAATTGCTGTAAAAACGCTGTTAGTGTGCGTGTATGTGTTATTGCGATACTACGACCGACATAAGTTGATCCGTTGATAACGATCAATTGTTATTTTTATTGATAACGGTCAATTGTTGTTGTTGCTGGCCTAAGAATTGTACCAAATGTTGCTGGCCTAAGAATTGTACCACATCATTGTCATCTTGTTTTACCTTATTTATTTGGAGGTTATGCTGTAGGATGTGGATTGCATATCTAAAGTTATCTATCCTAATTAAAAAACAACAAGGCAACTTTTTTTGGTGAAACCGTCCAACGACTAAATGTAATTATGCCTATGATTTTTTTAGATTATGACTAACTTGCCGACCCGCCGACAGCTGCGCTTGCGTTTTTACGTTATTTACTAGTTTATGTTTTATAGCCTTTTTCGATCATTTTACTATCCAATACTGAAATCATATTTTAAATCGGACCCGCGGTTCCTGAGTAGCACGTTCAAACAAATAAACAAGCAATCTCCTCAGCTTGATAATTGTAGTATAGATTTCCATAATATTTATTACAAAGAAAATATTCCGTAATTTTTTGTTCTTATTTTTACCGAGTATCCAATATGTAAACAATAAATAATGTACCTTTCTAATAAATATATTATTTATTGTAAACATTAAATAATTGTACCTTTCTAATAAATACAGGGCGTCCCAAAGTTATGGGCCATGGAGGGGAAGTACCTTAAATATCGTAGATAGTGAATTTTGCTCAAAGAAGACTTCATTTTATTTTTAAAAGTTAGTAATTCTGGATTCATAGATTTTCTAAAAATTACTTGCTTTGTCTGGGAATCGAACCGACTTACATGTAGAAAAAAAAACTCTATTTTTATGATACCAATCGAAAGAATAGCTAAAAAATAATAACTCTGCTTAAGTAACATAGTATTTTAAAAGAAAGGAACAACGTGAAATTAATTATTTTAATCAAATAAAAAACATGAAACATTTTTTTTGTAAATTAATTAATTAAATTACTTACTTTTTTTTAAATAAAATGAAGTCTTCTTTGAGCAAAATTCACTATCAACGATATATATGGTACTTCCCCTTCATGGCCCATAATTTTGGAACGCCCTGTATATAAAATAACACCCCTATTCACGTTCCCACTGCTGGGATAGGGACTTCTCTCTTGACGAGATAGATTAGGCCTTAATTCACCACGCTGGCCAAGTGCGGGTTGGTTTTTTTTTTAATATATAAATGAAATATTTTCAAATAAGTTCGTAATAAAATAAAAATAAATAGTTTATCAAAATAAAAATATAATGGGAATTATTCAAGATGACATATGTAGATAAATGGATATTCTACATCTGTGTATGACATATGTAGATAAATGGATACCAATAAATATAAAAATAAATATAAAGTTCGAAACTACAAAAATAATACCTAAACATAATTAAAACCTTCATTAACACGCTCACTGCGTTATGGGATCAAATTAGCCCATGCGTAACTTTCCGCTGGTGCGGCAGTCAAAATCGCGTTCTTTCACCCTGTGCGGGGGGTGACAATATTGACATTTCTATGAGTACAACAGAGACAAATATATCGAAATTCTTATCTTTTGAAGCCTTGCTTAATGGCGTAGGAAATATCATATGGGATTGCTTCGATCCCATACGCACTAGATAGAAATGATTCACGTTCAGTGCGAAGTGGGTTCAGAACGGCCCCAAAAATTGTAGGCCCCATAGCCGCACTGAGTGAGGGTCGGGCGGCGCGGGCGCCGCGTAGTGACGTGATGAAGTTTCGATACGGACGGACGCTGCTAGCCAGTGCGCCCGCATTTTTACAAAATATAGGTGAACCCCATCTATTGTTACTGTCAATCTTATTTTTTGACATTGCAATAGATGGAGGGCAAATTTGAACATTTTCCAAAATTTTTATGCTGTTATCAGAGGCAGTTCTGGTTGAAAATATGCTCTGAAAAAAAATCTATGTTTTCATTGTTTCACCTCATCCGATCCACTTGACGAATCTTTATCGCATAATATAAGTCTCTTTTTACAACGCTTATGATAAGACCATAATTAAAAACAAATCAAATAAATTTATCGTGACTGCAATTTTGTTTTAATCCCATCCCTAGTTGAGACACAAATTGAACTTTTTTTCAGTGCGATATGAGGCATAATTGATGGCATATATATTTTTTTAATTTATTAAGTACCGAAATGTCATAACTCCGGGCGAAGCTAGTTTAAAGTTAAACATATATTTAAGTCTATAATAGTAAAGTTTCAAGTCAATATTGCCGTTTCTGAGCTAAATACAAGGTATTTTTAGAGACTATATTTTATGAGGCCGAAAAGGCCTCAAACGCACTGCAAAAAAGTTCAATCTTGGGTCGAAAAGACCACATACGCACTGGCTGAAAGTCTACGAAAAATGGTGCCGCAGTGAGCGTGTTAACGAAACTTTTATTTATTCAAACACAAATATACCATCTAACAAAACAAGCAACTTAAATATAGGTAATATAATTTATTTGTTTTGTTATAATTAGAATTTGTATTTAGTCCGTTCAATTTAGACTTTCGAACTTACATAAAGTCCCAACATTCGACAAAAAAAAACATTTAATTACAAACCTACACACCAAATTTCAGAAGAATCGGTTTAAAAATGAGCCCATAAGATGAGATGAATGAGGACATTTAACTTCAATAAGACTATTTTCAGTTTTATTCTTATATATATAATTATTAATCATGAATGTTTTAATTTAAAATTATGTACCTACTTAATTGATTTCAAATAATCAATCAGATTTAAAATAAATATTGATATTATTAAGATAAAACATAATTGATTCAAATATTGAAATAAAAATATCCACCATTTTGAATTTAGGAAAATATATAAACTCCTATCAATTAAATAAAAACATTAATATAATAATTATTTCGGAATGAAACTGAAAAAAAATCCACTCAATAAAATGGAATTTATTCGATGCCATTTTCTACAGATCTAAAATAATTATTAGTATATTTGTATGTTTTAGATCGACGAAGTATCAAGATCATTTAGTATTTTTCATAGAATTCGCGTGACGCGCCGGTCACGTGGTGCATAAAATATCCAATTTCGCAAAACTTCGTAACGTCACAAGGCTCTTAATAAAAGACAACACATGAAATATTAGATTTTCATGTTTCGAGATGATTAAACGTCGTTATGAGGGTCGTAAACAGTCGAGCGGTATGCCAGACGCTATTCAAAACATACGTTCCTCTGTTCTTGTCCTGAAAAACTTTACGAGACATAACTAGACACTATTATAGCCCTGTCTTCAATTCAATTAGATCCATTTAATAGGGATTTAAACCCAGTTTCAACGAAATTAATGTTTTAGTTCGAAACACATTTGATTTAGAAATTTTGAAAGTAAAATGTACGAGTTTTTCTTTGGGTTTGCTTGTATTACATTTAGTAAACCCTATTCATTAAACAATGAAACAGGTTTCTTTAATTCTAGGCAAGACTGGTGGCCAACAATCATTGATTGTATAGTTTCTTTAACTAATGTCATCATCATCATCACCCCTATTAACGTTCCCACTGTTGGGACACGAGGGTTTCTCTCTTGATGATAGAGATTAGGGCTAAATTCACTACGCTGGTCAAGTACGGGTTGGTGAATGACACATAATTCAAACTCCGATGGTTTTCTAGGTCGCCAGCGATGCCAACAATGACAAGAACTGGTTCCACAAGCAATGGAATAAGGTGACTAGGAATCTCCACTACCGCATCAGTGGCGAAGGGAGAGCGAAGCCTCCAGACTGGTTTCTGGACAAGTTTGCTGCAAAGACCTTCTCAGATCCGGAGGAGCCGCTCTACCAAACGCAACGGTCGAAACTGTTCTGCGGATTAAAACTTGCTTTTGATCCGACGCTTCCATCGCACTATCAAGTAAGATATCTTCTGACCCTTCTGCGAGTTTAGAACTGTCTTCGTGTTCTTCTTATACTATGATGATTCTTTTAGTTCCACTTGAAATGGTTCTAAGTTAGTAGTTACCAGAGAGGAACTAAATAATAAAAAAATCTTAGACATATAACATACCTATATATTCAACTATAATCTTCAGTAGGTCATGAAGGTACAGAGTGTTTTACTGGAATTATTATTTAGATAAAAATCCAATTCACAACACAACGTTCTGAAGATACCTATACGGTAAAGGAAAACATCGTGAGGGCACTCGCGGCTCTTAAACGGTCGATTATGCTGGGATCAAGGATCTGTGTTTATGTTTCGGCAAATAATATCAAACAGCTTATGTTTTATGACGTTGTATAAACCATCAAATATAAGAAATGGCCTTACATCTGAAGCGATTTTATAATGACCAACTCGTGCAGTTAAAAAAATTAACGGTAATTTATTTCATTATTTGTTCCATTTATCTTTGAATCTTGATTCCGCGTTAAATTTAACTGGATTTCTGCTTCGCGGCTTTGTGTGCGGTACCTATAATTGATTTTACCGCGGAAAGATATTATTTTTTGCGATAAAAAAGAAGCCAATATGTATGTTTTTCAGCACTCAAAATAAAAAAGTAGGTATAACCTGCGCACATATAGAAGCGAATTATAAATGGCGTCCGCTCGCATGCGTTCTCGCTCACTCTCTATCGCTGTCTATACTCACACAGTGAAGTACGCGCTACAAAAAAATAGTCAGTCAGGCCTAATTCGCACGAGAGCTTTTTTAACGTCCGTTAAAAAAGCGTTCAAATAGAACATAATAATTATGTTCTATTTGAACGTTTTAGGCATACCCAAGTATGCCTAAAACGTCGGCGATTTTAGAACGCGACGCTTTTTTATCGAGCAGTGTTGCATTTTCAACGAAAAGTGCTGGTAATAGGCCGTATGAAACTTTTTATTATTATTCACACTATTAAAAAAACGCCGGCGCTGCGATTAGTACTATGAGTATTAGTAGAAATATTCCAATAATTCGTCAAATCTTGTATACTTGTCGAATCTTCGTACAGTGTCACAAACTGTTATTTTAAGTATCTCTGTTCATTCAGAGGATGTACCCAGAATGTCCTTTTTTTCTTTCTTCTTCTAGCAACACAAATCGCTATAGCTAGTTATTTAGCAAAAAAAAATTCCCACGGCTTTCTAAAGCGAGGAACGAGACGAAAGTGATTTAAAAGCGTTCGTATGAATGATCACATTGAGGACCTTTATAAAAGCGCCGGGTTTATAACGCAAAGTTGTTTAAACTCTTTACTTTACTTTACTAAAAAAATAATTTCATTTAAAATAAGTATTTTGTAAAAAAAACTCTGTAGGGACCTAGATAAAAATACTATTTAGATAATAATAATACAATAATACCGTGGAAATATGCTCGAATTACAAATAATTTTGGTATTATGTTTGTATGGGAAATTCGTCGTGACGCCGGCCTGTTTGAGAAATTGTTTTGCCAACCGTACCATACCTACCCGCCGCCATTTACAGAATTCACTTTTAATTGCGCAGGTTATATATCAACTTGCGCCAAAGTGGTTCAGCCGTTTTGCCGAAAAGAGTAACAAACATCCTAAGTTATAAACTTTTTTATATGTATGTTATGATGTTCTTCTAATCGTTTCGTTGCTTTCCAGTGGCTAGCAGTAGTATCATTGGCTATTCTCTACAATATGATATTTGTCATTGGCCGTGCAGTATTTTGGGAACTTGATAATTTGACCCCGATTTGGTTTGTAATGGACTATCTCTGTGACATTATTTACATCGCAGACACCATCATTCACATGCACGAAGGCAAGTATTCTTATTGTTATTCATTACCTTTGTAGATAACTATTACCCATATGTGTATAGTAAATAACCCTTAATATAAGTATCCCTTGCATTTGTATGTCTCTATTTGTATGTCTCAAAAAAACCCTGAAAAATTAAGACCCTATCGTTATTTAATACCCTAAAATTATAAGAAATGTTGGCACTAACAATATCCAGTAAACGTAGCAATTGATCTACCCGACATGACGCTAATAGGGATAAATTTGATCACTTAATCTTAATGAAACCAATGTGTTGGCATTTTAGTAACATAATCGTCGAAATGCTTTTGTAATTATAGGCTTGGTTTAAGTGCCTGTTAATCATTATTCTTAAAAAAAAACATCACTATTGGAAGTTATTCTTGATTAATTCCTGTTGGATAAATTTCCTTGAGCGCTGTTGTTTGAAATCTATGGAATATTTAAGTATTCCTGTGATAAAAGTGTGATAAATCATGCAAATCTTTATCGACTCGAACATAAAAGCACGAGCTTTTTCGCAATCAACAGTTTGTTACATAACCTTCACTCTGCTAAACAAACATGCTTATTGTTCAACGGTTAAATGCATAGCTCAATGGAACGAGGTATTTGCTTTCCAATAAACAGTCAAGTCTCTTATGGCTTGGAGTCGTCGCAAATCAACAATTTGACACCGGCACACGCCGCGCCGCGCCCTACGACATCAAATTTAGCTAACGTGTGTACAAACATTCGACCCTGCCTAGTTGGTTTTTCCGTTCAAACAGTGCAATTGGCCGATTTGACACTAATCCTTAGATACCTCTTGACAAAATTTGAATCTCATTGCGTTATTCAAAAAGGTCACATTCAACATTCAAAAGTTAATTCCAATTGTAGTCTATCAAAAGCTCGAAACCTCCTCAAAGCCGATTTTTGCGGTGTTGATTTCCCAGATCATTTTATTTTATAAGTTTCCCTTTATTTATTATCTTAATTTACTGTTATTAATATTTGTATTGAAATTACAGGCTACTTGGATCAAGGTCTTATTGTCAGAGACTCGAGAATGTTGAGGAAACATTATCTTAGTACAAAGGCTTGGCGATATGATTTAGCATCATTATTACCCACGGATATTGCCTACTACTGGTGGACACCCGGGACGTGCGACGAAGTTTGTAACTTTTATACTCTTTTTCAAAATTTATCAAAATTTGCACTTCATTCATGTGACTTTGACCTACTACAGAATTCTGTCTGAACAGGCAGCTCATGTATACGCACCAATAAGTGTTCCGCCCAGGCATACTTTAACTTTTTTATAGCTGAAGTGTCAATATTGGTTCTGTTTCAGAAAGGTTTGCCGTGCCCCGTTATTGTGCGTCTGAATAGACTTTTTCGCCTTCCTCGAATGAGGGTGTGGTTTGATCGGACGGAGACTGCTACTAGCTACCCGAACGCCTTCAGAATTTGTAAGGTCCGTAAAATGTCACTCTATCTCTCTCAATCCCTTTGATATTCTTAAAATAACTTAGATGAAAATAAAATATTTTTTGTTTTAGGTTGTTATGGCTATTTTGGTCCTAATACACTGGAATGCATGTCTTTACTTCGTTATAAGCTATGCTATCGGCTTCGGAACTGACAACTGGGTGTACAGTCTCAACGGTCCACGTAACAATTCACTCGGACATCAATATATCTACAGTTTTTACTGGTCGACGCTTACTCTCACCACGATAGGTGAAACACCACAACCCGAGAATGACGCGGAGTATTTGTTTGTCGTTGCTGACTTCTTGGCTGGAGTGCTCATTTTTGCAACTATCGTAGGAAACATAGGGTCAATGATATCTAACATGAACGTAGCTAGAGTCGAGTTTCAAAATAAAATGGACGGCGTCAAACAATACATGGCATTCCGTAAAGTAAGTGGAGAGTTAGAAGCCAGAGTAATTCGATGGTTTGCGTACACATGGGCACAAAGCGGAGCTCTCGATGAAGAGCAGGTTCTCTCATCCTTACCCGATAAATTGAAAGCAGAAATAGCTATAAGAGTTCATTTAGACACTTTACGCAAAGTGAGAATCTTTCAAGATTGTGAACCTGGGCTTTTAGAAGCACTGGTACTAAAACTGAGACTCCAAGTTTTCAGCCCTGGCGACTTTATTTGTCGCAAAGGGGATGTTGGAAAAGAAATGTATATTGTAAAACGAGGAAAACTTCAAGTTGTGGCTGACGATGGGGTAGGAGTCTTAGCTACATTGAGCGCTGGATCTGTATTCGGAGAAGTAAGTGTATTGGACATAGCTGGGAATCGAACGGGAAATAGAAGAACGGCCACCGTTCGATCGTTGGGGTATTCTGACTTGTTTTGTTTGGCAAAACGAGATCTTTGGGACGCTCTGTCTGATTACCCTGATGCAAGAACTACACTCACTGAACGAGGTTGTCAACTTTTAAGAAAGGTACATACGAGTATAATTGAAGTGAAAGATTTTGATTTATTGAATGAACAAAAATTAACGGTGTTTTTTTTTCTCAGGATGGCCTTTTAGATGAAATGGTATTTGCAAGTGCTCAAACAACGCAGCAAAGTTTAGAAGAAACTGTGCACAAACTAGAAGACACGGTAGATCTGCTACACAACCGCCTAAAGGGTCTCATCGAGGACTTTGGTGAAGAACAGGCTAAAATAAAGGAAAGAATAGACAAAGTAGAGGATCGGTGAGTTAAAAATTGCGTTTAGGCCACATTCTACTGCCAGTACCTAGTTTAGATCATTCCATACTACCCACGCGAGTTTGAAACTTAGGTATAATGTTACGTTAAATTTTAAATTTAGGCTTTATTGTCTATTGATAAAGCAAAAGTAAAAAAAATCATATTGCGTTGCTATTGCGAAAGTTCTTAATGTAATTTATATTTCGTGTCCAATGCGAATTATAACTGCGTCTGTAAAAATATTTAATGTAATTTTATACTACCTTAACGGTCTAATTGTTACAGAGTTCTGGACTCGGAAGATGAATCCGACAGCTCTCCGTGTAACAGTGAACCTAGTGAGAAACATTGCAATGTGTCAGTGTACAGTGACGTGGTGATGCACAGAACACGTGGGCGATCGCTGAGCGTTGAAAGACCAGCTCTGCTTCATCCCACACCAGAACCTAGAAGCAAATCTTTACGCCTGAAGAAAGTTCATATACAAGAGCAGATATGAATTATGTCGGCTCAAACATGGTTTGCACGATGCAGCCTTAGTGAAATGAGAATAATTTTGGGACATCCAGAGCTGACATTACTTTTATCATATACCTGGTAAAGATACAACCAGGACATTTGCAATGTATCGGTTAGATCCACCCAAACAGATTTTTCCAGCTTCCGATTTACTCAGCGTTTTATTCAGTTCGGAATGATGCAAATATGATCGAGCGCAGTTCGGCAATATCACATGCAGAATATAATGTAGTCTGAAAAACTCTAAAAGCAGGGAACACATTTGTAACACCCGACGCGACGCGACGTGTCGACACCCGACGTGCACCGTGCATGTTACCAACACGCGACGCCACGACATACTAGCATTTCATCATCATTTTGCTAAATAAATGCAAAAAAATATTATAAAATTGGCATAAAGTGACAGTTCTCGAACGAATGACGCGTGGCGTCGGGTGTTGTCTAGAAACATACTGCGCTCCCGCGTCGGATGGCGTGTTTACCCCCACCATGGGAACGCATGGTGGGGGTAAACACGCACACGCAGATCTGGCACGTCTGGATCAGGTGGCGTGTGCGCGCGTGGCGTCGGGTCGCGTGTTCAAAGTGTGTTTCTGGTCTATAGAAAACCATACATTTGATTCGACTCAACACGCATCACGTTTCATCGGGTGGCGTCGGGTGTTACAAATGTGTTTCTGCCTTAATAGCTGAACTCTTGCTGAAATACGCGACCTAGTTACGAATGTCAAGTTGTCTAATTTTTTTATAGGTCACAATAAAATGATATCACATTTTTATATCTCTATGTGTAGAATTTTGATTATTTATAATAATGATAGGTGTAAAATATATATTACATAAAAATACATGTATGAACCCGCTTTGAATTTGATCGAATTGAGTTAGGATCAAAACTATGTGATCGAAAAATATAAAAGTATTGGAAAAAACCTGTTTGAATTTTGTAAATAATATTTTGATGTAATGAGATTACTATGTAGGTTAACTTAGTTACTTTTTTGTTATTGGTTATTAAATAAGTAAGTAAATTAAATTATGTAAGGTACCTTCCGGTAATAAAGACATGTTGTTTTTAAAGAAATCGTGAGTTTAGTGTATTTAAACACGATAGATATTCGTGTAGAAATCGTGTCAATCAAAAAAAGGCTTTAAATGTTAAAGGTGAGATTAACTATAGAACATTTGTACGTAGTTTGTTAAAATAATAAGAAAGTAAATAAATTAGTAGGTACTGCATGCATTTTAGAACAAGCTTTACAATACTCAAATATATTTTTGAATGTATTTTCTGTGGACTTACACGAAAAAATATGTATATAGCTAGTAATGGACAAAATGTTAAGGATAAATAAATACTTACTGTATTCTGAGTAAATAATGGATTCGTATTTTTCATGGAAACCTCTATTCAGTTAAATCGATAGTAAGTTATAGTAAAACCATTTCTAAAATGAACGCCCCTCCACCGAATTCTGAATTTTTTTTTCTGTGTATTCTGTTTTTCTGTACCTATTTCCTCTCACACGTTGAAATCATCACGGTTTTGTGGAGGGGAGTTCATTTTTAGAATGGTTTTACTATACTTGAATAGTCTATATTAATATTACTTATCTTACGACTTCTGTGGCGAATCGGGTGAAAGTCCGCCTGCGAGGCAAGAGGTTGCGGGTTCGATTCCCGCCACGGAATAAAAATTTGTACTATCTGTAAAAGTTGTTCCGAGTGTCTGGGTTTTTGATACTTATGTATAATAAAAATATCTATCTTTGTATGTATATCATGCTACATAGGTGAATTTGGCATGTTAATAAAAATAATGATGGTGAATTAAGGCTTTATTTCTGTCGTCAAGAAAGAAGTCCCTGTGTAGCAGCAGTGGGAACGTAAAGTGGGGTACCTGCTATCCTAAAGTGAAAAGTAAGAATTATTTAAATCCAATTTCATCATTATCATTATAGTATTAAGCAGAAATCTAATACCCGTAACACAAGCTTTGAGCTTACTTACTTAGTCCTTAACAGGTATTTCGGCGTTTCTATTATACATTAATATGATTAGTGAGTCTATAATTCAATATTTAGAAGCTTCATGTCGCTCAAAGTTGTAACGTTATCTAGGTTTTTATTAACCGCATCGAGTGGCCCTTGAAAGATATCAGAATATTAGGCTTTATTTTGTCCACTTTCGATTTTGTATTGTTACTCTATCCCACTCTAATATTTACCGTCTCTTTTATGAACGTGCATGGATTTGAAAATCACGCAACTATTGTACTACATGCGCTCTGTGGTGCAGCCTTTAACGCTAGAGGTTGCGGGTTCGATTCCCGCCTCGGGACAAAAATTTATACGATCTGCGAATATTTGTTCTGAGTGGGTGTAATTTATGTATAATTAAAATATATATCTAGCTAGATTATATTAAGTACATCAGAAATCTAGCATCCGTAACACACTAACACAACCTCCGAGTTTACCACGGGGCTAGGTGTTGTGTTGTTGTGTGTGTGTATATTTATTTATTCCAAACTGATAATGGCTTCTATTGACTCCTCAATCACGGGTCTCCACCCGTGCCTAGAAGTAGAATGCAATTTCGGTTGATAATGATGATGATGAAGTCACTAAAATGACCTATAAATTACAATTAATGATATAAATAGTCATCATTTATTTTTGGAAATAGGTTTATTTAACATTACTTACATACATTTATATTACAAAGCCTTAGCCATATTATGAAAATCTGTATGGGATACACACGCTTAATATAAAATCACAAATTTGGTGATTATACCTTACAAACTGATGTATTATTGATGTACCTAACTGTATATTGTTATTTTTGTAATCTTAGTGTGTATCCAGTCCATGATTCAGCCCAATTACATAATTTTCGTATAATGGGTAAAATCTTATGAGATCACAAGTGAATAATTCCTGCAACTCTAGTATGCGATTTAAATTACCAGTACAAACATTATTACCTATTACAAACTTATTACATAAAGAAATTATAAATACAACATCTAGTTACTTATATTTGGTTCTCACAATGCCAATGGTATGGACATGACACCAAACGATTGATTTTACGAAGAAATTGGTTCAGAAGTATTTTGTGGCATAACATTTTCAGTAAATTGAAGAGCTTTAGACTAGTCAGGTATGCTAGCTTTACCTATGATAACTTCAAGAGACTTTGACATTTATGCCAACAACTAAAACCACAGAGAAAAATAATATAGAAAACTGCAATGTCAAACGAATTGATGATATAAGTTCCTATAAGTCCTACTACTTATCATAATATTTTACAAAAAGACGACTAACATACGATCTCTTCGAAATCAATGGGTTCTAATGCTTTTTAAATAGTCTATTGTTATTATCATGGATACTTTAGCCATTATTACGAAATCAGAGTCATGGGTGCATCAGCTTTTAAAAAATCACCAATTGCAGGCATTAGTTTCACACCCTGTTTAAATCAAATTTGTTAAATATCATATAGAAAATTGTAGAATGCTCTATGTTTTTTTTATTTACATAATTTTATGTATAAGTACCTACGCATACCTACCTTTGCTATTCAAATTTTATAAAGTTTCAAGAATCAGTCATTTGCAAACACATTTTATTTGACAATGATTAAATTTTTAAATTCGTTAGACAAAGTCAGCGTTCTTTATTATATTTTATACGTACGTGTGAAGACACAGGTACAAAGTACTCCTTTTAACATATCAACTACGATTCTTACTCCTGTTATATATAATTAACGCGTCGTCTTATCGTTTTTTCCCTTATAAATCTTTTCATATAACACTCTTAGAATATCCTGTGTTATATACTACGTGGCTTAGTGCTGCCTCATCCTTCATTGCGCCTGCAAATAAATGAAAAATAATATATAAATAAAAGCATACATAAATATAATCACCCCTATTGGGATAAACAGGAAATCCACGAAGCTTTTTAACTTGGAATTGGTCAACAGTTTTGTCCCAGAACGTGTCCTTATAGTGTTGGTCCTGAAGAGGCCCACGTTCTAGGTCGCAAGTGTTGACCAAATCCAACGAAAAACAGTCGTGGATTTCCCGTTTATCCCACTATTAATTTATTAAACCACTACGGATTTTATAGTAAAATAAAGATTTTACAGGCAAAAATCCTAGCAGTAGGAAAGTAAATAGGGGTGCTATTTACGTTCCCACAGCTAGGATAAAGGGACTTCTCTCTTGAAGGTAGAGATAAGGCATAAGCAAAGCATAACCAACCCTATTTACGTGCCAACGGCTGGGACACAGTGGCTTCTCTCTTGAAAATAGAGATTAGGCCTTAAGTCAGCCCAATATAAGATAGGTACATAAAATCAATAAATTATCATTAGGGATATTTTATTCAAAGACAGTTCTGAGCAGCTACTCACTTTGATCACCGGTCTGTTTTCATCATAGTCAATTGTAATGCTTAGTTACAAACAGTTTTATTATTTAATTAGATTATGATGATACGTATGATGATTTTGAGTGATCCAACGTAAGGTTGAAAATATAAAAAACAAGCTACATAAGTCAAACAGTCATAGTCTTAATAGAACGCAAATGCAATCATCGCGCGAGTAAGTGATGCGACCATCGCGAATTCAATACAAACATTTGGCTCGTGCGAACTCATCGTGCGATTTAGGACACCTATTGGAGTGCAATATGGTCGCGCGTTAGTAGTCGCGTAATAGTGCATTCGAGGAGACCTGTGAAGTGATGCTGTGACCGCGCGCTCTCCGCCCTCTATCTCGAAAACGGTTCACCGTATAAAAACTTTTAGTGCACATCATTTGTAGAAAATTTTGTATTCTACAATATTAATACATATACAAATACCAAAAAACCCATAGGACATGAGATATTTACAAAAAACTGATTTTTGTGCTCTTTGACCACTGTATTACAGCTGGGTATTTCGAATTCCGAGGTGAAATCCTAAACTGGACTATAAACCTACGATGCTCGCATTAGCGTTCTATTGGGATGATGACTTAGTGCGATGCCTTTGATTGAGAAAGCGCATGCTGTACCTAAGCGGTTGCATGCTATTCACCATCGGGCCAGAAGGGAAAGCGCGCGTCGGACGAGGTGACGGCGTCGTGACGGCGCGGCGGAGAGAAACTCGCCGGGACGTAACCGGCGCTGGGGGACGAAGAACCACCTGGAAATACACCATCCGTCAATTATGATAATACTGAATAGAATAGAATATAATATACCTACCTACGTTTATATACATGTTACGGCTAATACCCGAAGTGCGGCTACACCTAGTTCTAGCCGGTTAGAACTAGGTGTAGCCACTTGCTCTTGGTTAAACCTAGTATTAGCCGATTATTTTCGGGTAAAACTAGGTCTAGCCTTCATCATGCCGGCTACAACTAGGTCCAGCCATTCCCTGTTGGATAAAACTAGGTCTAACCGATATCACTCCGGCTAGAACTAGGTCCAGACAATCCCTGTTGGATAAAACTTGTTATTCTAATAAATAGTTTATGTTACTTTATAAAAGTGTGATTTATAATTAAAATAACATTCTATAAATTATAATATGCAACTACTTATTGTCTGTTGTTAAAAAAATGTTCCTGATTGTTTCTATTATATTAAAAATTGCACACTATGTACAGCCAATCCCTGCTAGATAAACTAAGACACGCTCCGCTGCTGCAGATAGTGAGTCACAATCGCTAGTAGACCTGCAGTAGATCAGCAGCAGCAGCGCGTGTCTTAGTTTTATCTAGCAGGGATTGGCTGTACATAGTTGTAGCCGGCATGCTATCGGCAGAGCTTTTTTTAGATATTAAAAAACATCCAATAAAAAGAAACGTAGAGAGTTTTTTTATTCTTATAAATCACATTGTAATAATTAACATAAATTATTAGGAGTGCAATTTTTAATATAATAGGAACATCAGGAACATTTTTTAACAACAGACAATAAGTAACTATTTGCATATTATAATTAAAGGAATGTAATTTTAATTATAAATCACACTTTTATAAAGTAACATAAACATATTTATCAGAATAACAAGTTTTATTCACCAGGAATTGTTTGGACCTAGTTCTAGCCGGAGTGATATCGGTTAGACCTAGTTTTATCCAACAGGGAATGGCTGGACCTAGTTGTAGCCGGCATGATGAAGGCTAGACCTAGTTTTACCCGAAAACAATCGGCTAATACTAGGTTTAACCAACAGTCAGTGGCTACACCTAGTTCTAACCGGCTAGAACTAGGTGTAGCCGCACTTCGGGTATTAGCCGTAACATACACACAAAGATATAACACAACTTACAACAAACTTATTTAAGGGCATTAACTAATTATATGAAAAAGATAAAAGCTTCGCCTATATGACTCTGCGTCGAAAAAAGTGTTGGCTCAGCATGTGCAGAGCGGTGGCCGCTCTGCGCTGTTTTTCAGCCAAAAACCTCTGATTTAGACATTTTAATATTGATTGTTATAGCACTCGAACAAGACATGGGCTCAATATATATGTACGTTTTTTATGATGTTTCTCAACAGAAATCAAATAACGCCATGATTTATGAAAACTTTATAAGTCTTGGCGTTTTTGTTAATTGTATTTTTGGAAATACATATTTTTATTATCTAAATAAGTTGTAAATACGATTATATTTATATCTATACATCTTATTATGTCATTCTGGTGGCGCGGTATTAGTTGCCAAACTCCGAATCGGCTGGTATGTAGGCTCGCCTATCAGATAGCACACAAGATTCCATAATATATATCAATATCCTACGATATATAAATGAAATCTTGTGTGCCATCGGATAGGTTTGAGTAGTCAATGGTATCGTTAATGTCCAGCCTTCCTCAAATTTCCAGTTATTTTGATCGGTAGTAGCTGCCACCCCCGGGCAGCTAGTACCGATCAAAATAACTGGAAAATTTGAGGAAGGCTGGACATAGCCAGAAGTGGACATTCAACGCCTAAAATTATGATGAAAATGTTTTACATGTTTAATCGATATCTCTTAACTTTTCTCTGTATGTAGTCCCTCAAGGTACTATTGTAACGTTTCACTCAGCTAATGCCCTCTGGCATAGAGTTTCGGAACTTATTGACAGCTGTGACATACATCTGTTGCATGGATAGTTTCGTGCTCAGAGCGTAGATGTCGCTTTTTAGAAGCGTACCAATCTCTACATAATAATCCGAGAACTGAGGCGTTTTCCCATGTACTTTTCCAATCACAATGAACTTTTCGAGATTGTCAACATCATTTCTTGCCTTTTGACCGAAATACTCTATTAACGTAGACACTCGGAGGACAGTCGCGAGGATATCTTGAGCTCTCGCTGAATGGAGACATTAGTCCGAAATACTGTCCATGGGATACGAAGCATCTTTCTCCAACAACACATCTCAAAGGTCTATGCGTTCACGATCTGTCGCTTTTAGAGTCCACTTCTAAGTGCTGTATGAGAAGATCTAGAAAAGCGTCCGTTCTAGCTTCGTTGTTTTTTTTACGGATATGCTACGAATCACCATACTTTTTCAAGCTGCGTCCCTTAGACATTCAATCTTTCTGCGCACTTCTTTTTCACAAGAATCATCATTGATGATGTTAAATGTCACATAACTGTAAAAAAATAGCTGTGTGCCCAGTTTGACGACAATCTTGTAGGTAATCAGAGAGCTTATCAGGAACGGAAACAATGTTGTATTTGAAGAAAAGCTTTGTATATTTATGAAAGAAGTGATGTTTTGGTTGCGATAGCTGATTTATCTAATGGTGTTTAAGTTAAGGTTATCGCCGAGTTAGATTGGCAGCTTCAGAAGTTACCGGACCAAAAAACCAATGATCCGAATTTGATGAAATTTGGTAGATACTCATTTAGACGTCTGTGACACAGGATAGGCTATTTTAATTCTTGCTCCAGTTATGATAAGAAGTGACCCCCATACAAACATAACGCGGATGGATTCGCGTACACAGCTAGTAATTGGCGACCTCTGTGGCGCAGCGGGCGAAGGTCCGCCTGCGACGCAAGAGGTTACGGGTTCGATTCCCGCCTCGGGATACCTATTTGTATGACCTGCAAATATTTGTTCCGGGTATCTAGGTGTTAATTATGTTCAATAAAAAAACTATATATGTATGTATATTCTATGAAGTATATCAGAAATCTAGCACCCGTAACACAAGCTTAGAGCTTACCACGGGGCTAGATGTTGCTGTGTGAATTGTCCAGCAATATTTATTTATTTTATTTTATAAGTAGCTTCCGCCCGCGGCTTCGCCCGCGTAGAAATGAAAAGTAGCCTATGTTCTGTCTCAGGGTCTAAAGATTGTATGTGCCAAATTTCATCAACATCGGTTGAGAGGTTTAAGCGGGAAAGCGTAACAGACAGACAGACAGAGTTACTTTGGCATTTATAATATAAAGTAAAAGTAAGGATGTAAGGAAGTAAGGATTGGTGAGTAAGGTTAAGATACCACCTTCAGTCCAGAACGGGAACCGTGTGACAGCGTCGGAGGAGGTGACGATGTCGTGGTGCCGGCTGGGAGAGAAACCACCGGCCGACGTGGCGTACGCAGAACTGGGGCTCGGACAACCATCTGTAAACAAATTTTCTATTAAAAATAAAATAGAATATACGTATTCTATTATCATAATAAAAAAATATCTATCTATGTATGTATATTCTATTAAGTATATCAGAAATCTAGCACCCATAACACAAGCTTAGAGCTTATCACGGGGCTGTCGCTGTGTGAATTGTCCAGCAATATTTAATTTATTTTATTTATATTAATACTGAGCCGTGTTGGCAAAGTGGGAGAACACTCGACTTTTCCGAAGGTCGTGGGTTCAAACCCTGTCCCGCCCGCACTTATGATTTCTCTTCTTCCACACCTGCATTTCTAGATGAATACGTACGAATGCACAATACACTATAATGTAGGAAGTTCCGATGACATACACATAACGAATCCGCTTTGGGAATTTATTTATAACTTGATCAATATGACTATCAAACAGCAGCGCTGCTATCGAATCAAACTCCTAGGTATCAACTGTTTCGGGTTGATTGAGTAGAGACTAGAGAGTATTCGAAACGCACGGTATCTACACGTTTGTAGCGTAAATGGGTACACAAAGCACTTGGACACATTAATTTAATTTGTTTCAGATGCAGTAATTATGAAATCCAATGAAATCATCTTGGAAGTGACATGTATCCGCGAAGCTTTACAATTATTTAACCCATACCTACACAATAGCACATAGGCTTATTTTTACTGCACTACAGTTAATTTTATTTTTGGGAGATATTATGTCTACATTTCACACGTAGACCTTAAAAACCTAACCTTAATAATTTGACGTACACTTACACAGCTTTAGAAGTTACACAGAACACGAGCTCAACAGATGCTTATGTTCTGTGTAACTAGACGCGTATATAGGTATAATTGATTAGGACCCAGGTTAAGAGACTCACCGAGTGCGTTTACTCCAATGGTGTTGTAGGTGTTCATGGACATCGATTGAATAGGCTGCAACGGGTTTTGAAGCTGTAATTTAAAAGAAAATTTACACATTATATAACTTTTTAAATTTTTAATGTAGGTACCTAGGGTAAATGTTATATAGACATATTTGTAGGCAAAATAATTTGCAACAAATTATGATTTCACAATTTGTTGAAGACGTATACTCTCCGAGACATCGCGAAAATAGTGTTGTCGCCCCATTTTTCAAGATGGCGGCCGGGGGACAAGGGTAGTTACCCCACAAACTTCAGGTTAAGCTTCTATTGACCCCCCCTCCCTTCCCCCATATGTTCCAAAAATAAATTAGAGTCCTCTAAAAATGCAAAGCTCATGTAACATTTCAATGGACTTAGTAGGTATAAGTATACATTTCATCAATATTAATGAATGCAACATTTCCTTCATTTAATCATTCTAACATGAACTGAATTACACGGTTTTCAGTTTAATCTTGTTTTAATTTTGTAAAGGAAAATTAATCTTTATACTCTATAAACACCGATAATACTTCTCATAAAATTGCAATTTTCTTTTCATCATAATTATATTTTCGAAACCATGTCATTTTTTTATCTTTATTTTTATAAATGTGGTCACGTTAAATTTGATGTCGAGATAGTATAAATAGTTTTACATAGTTTCCGAATCCTTTTTAGAAATGTTTATTGTCCAATTATAGCTACAAACTATTCTCCGAAAGCAAATTACGTTCACAACACGGTTAAATTGTTATTTCACCGCAACAAAGCGCTTGTTAAATGTCGATGAATAAACGAGTCTATTCTAGAAATTAGCAAACGGGTTAACCTACAAATACCATTCCACCAGTGCTATCCCATGTAGCAGCGTAATGACTAATCACCATGCTGCATGGATTTCAAACGCACAACATAATCATCAACATCATCGTCATCTTATTTTTTTTTCTAGACGAGAGGCATAATGACTTTTATGCGCTGCCCAAACGCAATGACACATGTTCCAACTTTTCGAGGTTTGCTTTCACCGTTAAAGACGGTTCACGGCGGGATTTGAACCCGCGACCTTCAGAATGAAAGTCGAGAGTGCTTTTAGTCTGCTACTTGATAATTAGCGTTGCACTTGCTGATTGCCTGTGCCTGTTCCCACAACAAAGCAACATTTGGGACAGTTTATTTGGCCCAGTCGTGTCCAAATTGCCACTTTTAATTTTTATTAATTCTGTCGTGACATTGAATATTGAAGAATTCAACTCTTCAACTTTTATTTTATTTTATTGCCTGATGAGAGTTTCACAGAGCTATAACATGAACCCGTAACTGCCAACAGCTCTAAAAACTGTAAAGTGTTAGTAATGTATATCTTACCTGGCCTTGCAACTGATGCGTCGCAAAGGGATTGACTGTGGAGGTCTGGTGGGGCAGGCCGCCGTGGGGCGAGCAGCCCGGGGGGCTTCGCCCTATGCCCGAGGGGTACCCCAGCGCGGTGGTGGGCTGCCCGAGCCAGGTTCTGCAACAAAACCACCACTTCAATACAACTTATATTTTTCTAAGTATATAACTTATATTTTTCGTACACCCGTCAATTTTGTTATTTCTTTGCTCGCTTTCCATTCAAAGGTTGCCTGGAAGAGATCGCTCTTTAGCGATAAGGCCGCCCATTACTTATTGTATTATGTAATTTTTTATTTGTTTGTTTTGGTGTACAATAAAGTGTTTTTGTATTGTATATGAGATAAACGTTGAAATTTAGTTTTAGGCAAAATCTGATCGCTGATAGCAAAATCTGAGGTCACTGAACCTGCAGCCGGATCTTAGAGTATCTGTTACATCATGTGTGCAACAACAAGTGCAACTTCAATCTATCTATATTAATAATTTCGTCAAGGGGTACGGTAGACTCGATCTAAACCTTATATGAATAACAAAACATAAAAAATACCTATTCATTTTGAGTCGACAACATATTATGTGGAATGTGGATATACATTGCAAAATTTGGATTATGGAGAATTTCGTCAAATTTCACCCTTCTTTTCATGGGTTTTCATCTAGTACTCGATAAAGTCTAGGTTACAAGCACTAATACTTCAACTTTTTATTATGAAACTCGTACAAAAAGTACTGGTCACTAAAATGTAAATTAAACTATGAACAGTTTTCGAATTGTAACAGCAATTCGTTAGCTCAGTTGGTCTTAAACAATTACCACTCTGATATATTTTATACAAAAAATCCGTGTGGTTCCAGCCTTAGAATATGACCTATCTTATCCTACCTAACCTAACTTTGATCTTCTCTTGTCATCAAGACTAAGAATTTCTGTACCATAACATTACGTGGTAAAGGGTGATAATTATACCAAATCTCCCAAGATCTATATGGCTATTGGGAAGACCCTTTGTATATTGAGACGTAATATGGGTTGTTATATGAGCAGCAGCTCTGAAGTTTAGTAAGCAGCGGGAAAATTCTTTAACAGCAATTACCCCTAAGGAAGTAAACTGACACCAATACTTAATCAACCCTAATGGCAATATCAATTTCTCCAATCTCGCCATATTATTAGTTACCTACGTACCAACCTAATGAATCTTATGTTTTATACATTTAAACATAAATTCATTTTATGAGAACGGAAATTACTCACGTATTTACAAAAGTGTTGAAACACTATCGACGTTTTGACCTCAATAAGAGCAGTCTTTCTCAGGAGGAGTGAGCGCTCCGCCGTACGCCTTCACGAAAATTTGGAAAGCGAATTAATTTTTAATCGAATAGATCCCAGATCTTGAAGTCAGACGTCCACCAACTAGATGAATGGATGATATACATATTGAAAGTTGGTTTGGTTAATACTTATACTTACTAGATAATTATACTTATAACATTATAAATAGCTGTCACTTTAATGTTACACAAAACAGCAGCTGAATCGCCTTATCACAATATTCAGAGGTCAAGAAGACGAAATAGCGAGTAATCGGACAAGAACTTATGTTACCTACTTCAAGTTAGCTTATCAAACACAAGGACACCTTCGCACAAAACAATGTCAACTTCAGTAATAACCTACTCATTATCTGTCTAGTTTAGACCTACCCACTTCAAGGTCATGTCAGTAAATGATCTAAAGATTAACTATACGGAAATCGGAAGTAAAAATAATGTATATCAGAACATTATTAGTGATTGTTATGTAAATAACTTGCACATAAGAAACATAAATAAAATAATCAACACGACGTTTTATAAACATTTCGAAGCTATAAGTGTAATATTGCGACAAATTATTAATTTGATAAGCAGAGTTAAACACGCGCAATGGGCAATTTTTTTTAAATCGTCGGTTGATATCTTATCTAATGTTTTTGGAAAATGGATAGAAACATTAAAAAAGTAATAAAAATATGACAATAAATAAGTTTTACGATATATTACTTCTATGCCCGGTGCCTACATTTTTTCATTATTTCATTTTTTTATTATTTTCTCAAATAATATAATTAAATATCATTCACCAACTTGCAATAGGCCAGCATGGTGAATTAGGATTAAGACCTAATCTTTCTCGTCAAGAGAGAAGTCCCTGTGCAGTGAGAACAAAAAGGGGTGATTTTACTACTTGTTATACATATATATAATAAGGTAACAAATCATCATCATCATTATCAGCCATTGGACGTCCACTGCTGGACATAGGCCTCCCTATATGACTTCCAGTCATTACGGTCGCTCGCAGCCTACATCCACCGCGAGCCGACCGTCTTCACCAAGTCATCAGTCCACCTTGTCGGTGGACGCCCAACGCTGCGATTTTCCCGATCCGTGGTCTCCACTCGAGGACTTTTCGGCCCCATCGGCCATCTGTTCTCCTCGCTATATGGCCTGCCCATTGCCACTTCAAAGAGCTAATTCGTTGGGCTATGTCGGTGACCCGCGTTCTCCTACGGATCTCCTCGTTATAACAATTAACAATATATTTTATAACCCCTTATTATATATTATTTGTTAGAACTAATTAAGTACCTTGATTAACAAAGGTTAACGCAGCAACAGTTATAAGTAGGTATCGTGTGATCTCATAGCACATTATTTATCCGGGTTAGATTACTTTACTGCGTCTTGCCAGCTGTTTAGAGGTCTCATCTGACCATACAACGCTTAGATGATACCGCAAACTAATATTATGGTAGGTACCTATATGGTGTTTTATTGCCTTGGTACTATATATTTTTATTTAAAATCCTCACTTACTCACTGAAAATTGGAGTTCTTTACAACAATTCAATAAATCCTTTTGTTTTTATTGATAATTTACCAGGGCCCATGGCCATTCATTTTAAAAATAGAAAAAGTTCAGTCAAAATAATTTAAAATAAAATAAGAAGACACTCAAATAACTGCGTTTTACGTATAGCGTATTGTACGATTGCAAACGAAACTGCACTTATTGTTTGCTCTTAACAAACAACCCCCACTGTAGTGAAGTATTCGGGGAAAATGTTTTCATAAATGTAACTGGCCCAGTCAGTACACGTTGTTGTTTTGCCATGGCTGTATTTCCAGAAATACAAATGATCACATGGACTTTAATACGTACAACAAACAGGCAGGTTAATCTATCATCATATACATAACTAACCATATAACGTTCCACTATACTCCAAACGACTCCTATATATACGCTATGACGGATTTGGTATAATAACTACGTATAATGTTGGTGATTGCGAGTGAGTTAGTTAGTGCGTAAAAAATACATATTAGTAGATTCGACGAAATCCACAGGAAAATATGGTGTGGAAACTACTACCTTTCTTCGCTCTCTATCTTCAATATAGATGCAACAATAAATTACACCTATAAATCCTTCAACTCTCGTCACAGTTACCTTACCTAACTACTGCGTGTATTATTGTTCTCTACACATCTGTATCTGTACACCGTGGTTTTTTATTCCAAATAAAATTTATTTTATTCAAAAAAAAAACCTACCGAGGTCACTCCGTGAAGCCTGTGGTGTCCCCAGGACGGTTCTGAAGCAGGTTATACTAACTGTACCTACTACGCACAATTGACTGACTTTGAGGCCAATTGCGGATTTGGAAGTTTCTATACCAATAATTAACTTACGTGTCGTATCTCGAATATGCCGGTGGATGGTACGGCGATGCAGATCCGAAGTAGTTCCTGGCTCCGAGCGGCAAGGGCTGCATATGAGGAACGTGTTGTCCCACGTGCCCTACGTGATAGCCTTCCCCGAATAGGGACTTTGTGTAGGGCGCACGGAACGGCCTCTTCATGCGTCGCCGCCGCCTGTAGTTCCCGTTCTCGAACATCTCCCCGCATTGTGGATCTACAACAATATTGCACTCACCACCGAAATCAATTTACATGATTTGGACAGTATCATAGCATTATCTAGCCCCGTGGTAAGCTCGAAGCCTGTGTTACGGGATTACTTAGAAGGGGAGAACATTATATTAATGGTACCTATATGGGATCAACAATTTTATAATATTTGATGTTTGATCGTAAAAAGAGATGGTGGTTTATTATATTTAACCTCAATCAAGAAGTTTTAGGTAAAACGTGAAATGCTGCAATATTAACCAAATATTTTGGTATAACGAAGAACATCTTTTCGCCAATAAATACATACATTAGTTCCTAAGAGAGATTATTGTCAATAGATGTTGTAGAAGGAGATCGCTGTGCTTGCCCTGCTGCTGGTGACACACACATTTTACCAACTCCTAACTTCGTCAATGTTTAAGAAAGCACCATCAATGAATGTAAATTTTAAAAGTTTGTAATTTTATTTATCTACAACTGCACCGTGAACTGCCCTAAAAATAATAAATAAAGTACCTTTCTCAAGTATAACGTGCGCAATTGAAAATGAATTCTGTAAATGGCGGCGGGTAGGTATGGTACGATTGGCAAAACAAGGATAAAAGTATAGACAGCGATAGAGAGTGAGCGAGAACGCATGCGAGCGGACGCCATTTACAGAACTCATTTCTAATTGCGCACGTTATAATCTAGTTTACGCCAGCAAATCGCTTAATCTGCATTCCTGAATAATAGCAATCGCAGTTGTACAAAAACACATAATCATGACACATCGCGCAGGAAGCTCAGTAAATTGCGAAATGTTTCGTGTTTCATACCTAGCGTCCAGTAGTTTCCTTTCTGCGCCCCGCCTTCTCTGGCTACTTTAATGAAGCATTCGTTCAAACTGAGATTATGTCTAATCGAGTTCTGCCAGCCTTTTTTGTTCTTCTCGAAGTATGGGAACTCCTTGGTGATGTAGGCGTAGATCTCGCTGAGTGTGGCCCGTTTCGTCTCGTTGTTCTGGATAGCCATGGTGATGAGAGCCACGTAGGAATAGGGAGGCTTCGTGAGTGCTTGGGTCGTGGCGGTGGTGGACTGGGGTTTCATCTCGGTGTTTCCAGGACTAGAGGGCGTCGTTGCCTTAGATCTATTGACATCATTGCTGCAAGAGAAACTTTAGGTGAAATGTAGCCGGAGATCTTGTTACTAGTCTTTTGGGTAATTCGTTTAAATTTTTTAATAACTAGCAGACCCTCCCGCGCCTTCGCCCGTTTTATTCCCATCCATCTAATCTTTCCTTGGGCTACTAAGACTATTTTAATACCAATATCACCTAAATCGACTCAGCCGTTTACGCGTAATGGCGTGACCAAGGCAAATATTTTTTATATTACTATATTATATTATTTTTTATATTATTTTTTTATGACTATAAACTTTAGGTGAAATTTAGCAGGAGATCTTGTAACTTATAAATTCTGGGTAATCTGTTTTCATTTATTTGATTATACATTGCTACTTACGGCATTAAATAGGTCATTGATCATTTTCATAAATACAAAGAGCTCTATTTCAAATTCCCTATAACGAATGAAAATTTCTCAGAACTGATCAGTTGTTGTTTGGCTAAGTGGATAGTGGGTAAATCTATATACGTAAAAGGAAGTCGTGTTATTCACACTATTTATAACAAAAGAATAAATGAATCGATTTGGCTGAAAATTGGTGGAGAGGTATCTTAGAACCAGGAGAAGGATATAGGATACTTTTACCGCAGATAAATATTATGACGTGGGCGAAGCCGCGGGATGGAAAACTAGTTTGATAAACAACTTTGTCCTAATTAATGCTTTTCAGGTGTGTGATTATGATGAAATGTTTATAAATATGTACCAAACAAATAGCTAATTCCCAGAAATTGTTACTTAGTCTTACTTAACTTAGTCATGGCATGGCGATATGTTTAGTTAGTATGCCCTACTAGACATTCAAAACATTACAAGATACCGCTTTAAGATAATAATCCCACTAATATTATAAACACTACAAATACCTAAACTACAGTATTATTACGGAAGGCTACATGAAAGTTCTAGATTCTAGATTATGTATGTATATTTGTGACTCAACTTGAGCCGATTTCTGACATACCTAATAATTACATTATATAACCTACACATCTTGATCGTACAAAGGATGATGGGCAAAAATGTATGGAACTTGGGACCACCCTCCAATAGCAACAAGATATATGTCGTTGCATAGGTCTTTTCAATAGGAACAACAATTATTATGACAGTTTTGTTGAAACTGCTGTCCGTTTAAAGCTATAAAGCTTTTTGTCGCTTAAGGAAAATATTAAACTACTAGTTGACCCCGCGCGGCTTCGCCCGTTTTTTACCTTTTAAACCTTCCCTGGACTGCTACGATCATTTCAAGACCAAAACCAGCGCAATCAGCCCAGCCGTTCTCGAGTTTTAGCCAGACAAACGAACGGCGATTCATTTTTATTTATATAGATATATATAAAATATAGAAGATAGATTATTGATATCCACGTACTTTACAAACATAAAGATAAAATAAAACATTTATGAACAAGGAAAATAATAACATATAAGAATGAACTTATATATTATATACTTATGTATTATATTGATATGTACCTTAGCCTAGAACAGTTATTTACTCTTCAGTCATCGATGGGAAGTTTTCTATCTAATAAGCCTCGGGATATGTATAAAAACATTAAACATTTGTATCTGTCTTAATATTTTTCTCAGGTACTTAAAAGCTTAATAACTCCAAACGGACAGCAGTAACAACAAAGCTGTCATAACAAATGTTGTTCCAAATGAAAAGACCTATCTAATGATATAATATCATGTTGCTATTGGAGGGTGGTCCCAGAATGCCCATTCTCCTTTGTCCCGAGGCGGGAATCGAACCCGCAATTCTTGCGTCGAAGGCGGTCCGCCTTCGACGCAAGACTTCGCCCGTTGCGCCACAGTGTTGACACAGAGGTAGGTATTCATCATCATCATAATTTCAGCCATCGGACGTCCACTACATAGGCCTCCCTTAATGACCTCCAGGTATCACGGTCGGATGCAGCCTGCATCATGAACCAGCAGCCTTGACAAGATCTCTGTCCATCTTGTTGGTGGACGTCCGACGCTGCGTTTTCCGATCCGTGGTCTCCACGCGAGAACTTTTCGGCCCATCGGCCATCCGTTCTCTTCGCTATATGACCTGCCCATTGCCACTTCAAAGAGCTAATCCGCTGGGTTATGTCGGTGACCCGCGTTCTTCTACGTAGATAGGTATTAGGTAGAATGTGCAACAAACCTGTTGATCGGACTAGCATCGTCTCTCGGCAGAGCAGGCAGCGTCAAAGTTTGGTAAACCCTCGACAAATCCTCTTCGTTCTTGATGTTCTGCGGCGGCGGATCGGCGTTGTTGTCTTGTAAACAAATGCCGCTGTCAAACGACGATGCACCTGTGTCAAAGGAATTTGTCAGAACACCTGCTATTATGTAATACAGTGATTTGTCTCATCATCCGTCGGTATTATGTAATTCTTGTTCTCTTACTTATATTTCGGAGATAATTATTATATTGAAACCATTAGAAGATAATTATATATTTAACTAAACCTAAACTGTGAAACCTTACAAAAACATTGATTTTCTTATTCTTTGCTACGAGTATGTTGAACATATTACATTAGTTCCTATTTCATAAATTCTTCTAAATGTTATTGCCTAAAAATGGACACTACGTTGTTTTATCGCAATAAGCAATTGATAGACTAACAATACGACTGAATTTATACCTACCTACCATCAAGGTCTTGAAATTTAAACCACCGACTCATACTAATAACAATTCTGCACAAACTAAAAATGCATGTTTCATAGCATATTTCAGTAGCGTTAAACTCGTATTTAATGTTCGAGATTTAGCCAATCTTTCTCGAACGTGCCTCCCAACACAGGTTTCTTGGAATCCGTCCTAACGTTTAGGCAGGCAATATTTATAACACAGTGTGCCAGATTTTCAATACACTTTGTTCAGTTACATTATTATATAGATATTTAATAGAAAGTAGGTTATCTTTCGTAAACTTTTTTCAATATTATACACTAGTTTCCATCCCGCTGTTCTGCCGCGATAAAATGTATTTTTCATAAAATAAATTACTTATCTATCAAACAAATTCGAGAAAAGTTATCAAACAAACCGGACTTTCGTAAAAAAATAAATAATAATTATAAACGAGTAACACAATTCGCACAATATAATATTATAAAGCTGAAGAATTTGATTGATTGTTTGTTTGTTTGAACGCACCAATCTCAGGAACCGCTTTTATTTGAAAAATTCTTTCAGTGATGGAAAGTACCTACCTTCATTTATCGAGTAAGGATCTAGGCTATAATACATATAAATTAGAATTATATAGAAAACGTAAAAACTCGAGCGAAGCTGTCGGCGAGTCGGCTAGTTATAAACAAAATTCTGCTAATTTGGATAAAAACATTTTATAGCAAAACGGTGCAGATCATGTTACCAAGTACGGCATTTGATAACATACTTTTTCTTGGAAAAGAGCTAACTATACTCGTAAATGAAGATATTTTACGATCGGTATATTATATTACTAACTTACTACTATTAGTATTGACTAACATATATTAATTACGTAAAAGGTTAAGAATATTTGCAGACGAATGTATTTATGTGTGTTACTATTTCACGCAAACGCGACTACAACAAATAAAGACACAGGGTACTTTTAATGCTGGAAAATCTATAATAGCAAGTAGAGCCGGTGGAAACTAGGTTCCTATGTCGCAGCAATGAGAGCGTGAATAAAAAATAAATGAATGATTATAAGTTTTATTTTTGATACTGGCTTGCTTGAATCCGTAATACATATTTATGTATATAATATTCACATTCTCCTAATAGCTAACCTACCTCCTTGTGTCCGGTGTGTATCGTGAGAACTAAGAAGGTCTCACTGTGTGTTCTCATAGTATTATTCACCTACCTACTACGAGTTCACTATCTTCAACTACCACGTTAAAATAGATTTTCTTGAAGACACCTCGTTCTGTGAGAATAAATGCATGCCTGCAACGCAAGAGGTTACGGGTTCGATTTCCGCCTGGGGATAAACGTAGTACGGTCTTTAACTATTTGTTCCGAGTGTCTGGGTGTTATATCTATACTAATATTATAAAGAGGAAAGATTTGTTTGTTTGTTTGTTTGTTTGTTTGTTTGTTTGTAACGAATAGGCTCCGAAACTACTGGACCGATTTCAAAAATTCTTTCACCTTTGGAAAGCTACATTATCCCCGAGTAACATAGGCTATATTATATTTAAAAAAAAAATAGGGATCCTTACTAAAACTCCAATAATGTAACATAAGGTGTAAAAAAATGACCTGAAAAATTCCTTACGTCGCGTGCGCTGCAAAAACTATTGATGATAGAACAAAATCATGTACTACGACTTTGCAGAACTCATCATTATCTACAAAAAATGTCGCGACAGCATATGTCTAAATATTATAGTTATGTCACAGTAAGCAGTTTTTTATTCTAAAATATTAATTTATATATGCCGCCTCTTGAAAGGGTCTTCATTTGTACCTTGGTATTAATCCTTATCAAAATAAATTACTTTTTATTCAAGACGGCTTTAATACCTTTTTATAACTTTTTGAATTATTCTATTCGGACATTTCATTCGGAAGATATCACGAGTTTAAAAATGCAAGTATTAGAAAAAAGTCTAGAGGTTGTCGCTCACCGCGCTCAGCTCCATGTAAGCGTCACTGGGGTACAAGAGGGTATAGTAGTAGGAGTCAATGTAAATGTAATATATGTAATATCCTAATCCTAACATAGGCTACTTTTTACCGCGGAAAAATACATACTTACGTGGGAAAATTCGATTTCGATGAAATTTAGTATGTAGATAGTTGCAAATAAAAGTATAATAATATGGCGAGACGAAGTTCGCGGGGGCTGCTAGTGTATAATAAAAATATATATCTATGTATGCATAGTATATAAAGTATATCAGAAATCTAGTACCAATAGAACAAGCTTCGAGCTAACCAAGGGGCTAGATGTTGCCGTGTGAATTGTCCAGCAAATGTTTATTATATTACATCATTTGGCCGACTACAATTCAATCGCGTTATAAGATTCGAGTAGCGTCATAGATGTCATTATGGAATGGAAAAGGTTGGATCAATAGACGTATACGAAATTAAGACAAAAATATTATTATTAATCGATAACCTAAATATATAAAAATTGAAATAAAATTGATTATTTGTCAAGCACTAAGCACTAACTGAACTCAAATATTATGCTACGTAAAAGTATATAGTCGTCCAATCCATAATTTAGATTCAATACTTATTAAAGTATTGCATCTAGTGTGATGATGAGAATGAGTTAAATAACATATTATTGAAAAATATGTTTGTACCTATGGGAGCCACGTCTTATCATAACTGGAGCAAGAATTTAAATAACCTGTGTCCCAGACGTGTAAATGTATATCTACCAAATTTCATTTAATTAGGATCTTTGGTTTTAAAGTTATGGAGGAACATTCATTTAGAAAAAAAATAATCTAAAAATCGTTTGTTGTGTGAATTGTCCAGCAATATTTACTTATTTAATTTATATCTGAAAACAAACTAACTTACTCCATGTAACCCTTACAGATTTATTAGTATAGATACAGCATGTAAGTAATGACTAAAACCGTGATTTCAGTAGGTATTACAGTTCCGACGGAGCTAGAATTCAAGAATGTTGGACAGAGGCGAGCGAACACTTGCATATCGGATTCGAGCACCGCGCGAACACGGCAAGGTATTGTGTCGCTTATAGAACAATGCCTCGTATTTATAAAACATAAAAGCCGGCGTATCGTTCGTGAAATTAATAACAAATAACAATTGTGAAACGTTATTCGGGAGCAGTGCGAATTACCCATGACGCTGAATAACTGGCTTGTGAATGTACATGGCCGAGCGCAGAGACATCTATGAGATTATTTTTGGACGAACGTTCGTTATGCAGCCGGATTCTTCTTTTATAAAGCCTCCAGCACACCGGATGCGTATTCGTACACGTAAGCGTAGACGTGCATGTACCACTGAGTTGTAATGTATGGGAATGTATTAGACAGGACACACTGCTTGCGTAACGTGACGTGCGCGTGCAGTGTGTCCTGTCACATACATTCCCATAGATTACAACTCAGTGGCACGTGCACGTCTACGCTTACGTGTACGTATACGCATCCGGTGTGCTGGAGGCTTAAATCTTGCGTTTTGTTACGATTTATAAAAGCAGTATCATTTAATTAATTTGAGGTCTAAAATTAGGGCTGAAGCGTTTTATTTTGTGATTGAACGCGCTTATCTCAAAAATGATAAGAAACTACTTTTTTTAATGTATAAATCACAGGAAATCACAGGCAATCACCGTGGCGTGTAAATAATACCCTGGTATTAGGACTGCCTTTTGTACTTGTTATGTATCTGTTCAATAATGTATTAAAAATAATACATCAATAAAACGGTTGAAACGGGACTACTAAGTTGTTTTTAGAGTACTGGTTTCAGTTTTTATTTTATTAAATAAGATAATTAAATAGAGCCGTGTTGGCTAAGTTTTAGCATACCTACTTGACTTTCGGTCGTGAGTTCAAACCGTGGTTCAAACCCTCTGGATTTTCCTTCTAGAAAAATGTATGTGCTCTTTAAAAACACGTGGTCTAACGTTGAAGGCAAACGTCGTAAGGAAACCGGCATATTGTGAGAACTTCGAAAAGTTTGAACCACATGTGTGTCATTGTGACCTGCAGTAGGCCAGCGTGGTGAATAAGGCCTAATCTCTCTCGTCGAGAGAGAAGGCACTGTGTTCCAGCAGTGGGAACGTAAATAGGGGTGATTATGCTAAATTAAATAGATTAATTACAGACAAATAAACAATCAAATGGAAGTGGCAATGGGTAGGCGGAGAACAGATGGCCGATGGGGCCGAAAAGTTCTTGAGTGGAGACCACGGATCCACCAACAAGATGGACAGATGACCTGGTGAAAGCGTCCGACCGCAATAAATGGAAATAATTAAGGGAGGCCTATGTCCAGCAGTGGGCGTCCAACGACTGACATGATGATGATGATGAAACAATCAAAGAAAATGCTTTGTCAACTGAAGGAAATAATAGCCTATCGCAGTTATAGTATGCAGCTGTGGCGGTTCGAATTACAGAATCAACGTAGGTATTTATTTGAAACTAGCTGTCCACGCGACTCTGTCCGCGTTAAATTATGTTTAAATGGGGGCCATGTCTTATCATAACTCGAGGAAGAAAATTATATAGCCGAAGCTTACGAAGGCATCAATATGCTTTCGTTATCGACGATTATTGTTTATCTAACTTAGGCCTTATTTTCTTGACACTTTTATTATATTGGGCATAAAAATAGGCAATAATTCTCCAGCAAAGAAATGCCCAAAGTTTTTAAAGACCAAGTTTAAACTTACAACTGTGTCCTAGTTTTTTAATTAGTAATTTTGCTATGCAAGACAAAGTCAAGTAAAAACCCATTAAAATACGTCCACCTATTGTAAAGTTATTATGTGTACGAACAAACACAACTCAGTTATATTCCTATATTTAAGAAGCTTCGTCAGACTAAAGATAAACATTTTCGGTATTAAGTTTTGTGTTACAGTTTTGTAGGAGGAAAACGGGCAATAATATTGGAATGGCATCTGAGCTATTTTTTTAGCTTGGAGGTCCCAAATTAGGGCTAAAAAGATAAATTACCGTAGCCCAAGGCGTAAGAAACTCAATATTTTTACGCCTAATTAACATTGAAGTACAGAAATCCGTTTCCATGGGATACAAGCATGCCTTTAGGCCATTATTAGTTAAACACCTGGTTACGGTGGAAAGAAAAACAAATGTTTGGGAAATAGTGTCGTTAATCTGTCGCGAAGGTATTTCGAATTGGTGAAAAGAGAAAAGTTTTAACAGTGTTTGTAAATAATAATACAACGGATTGTAAACAAGATCGTAAAACGTCCAATGAAAATGAATACATTCTGGTTTACGAAGAAATAATGATCAAATGATGTTGTGATAAATTTTGTCTAAAATGTGTCATTATTTTAACGAATAATTTAGGATTTGTGTTAATTTTGTAAATCAAAATACCTCAAAATAATTTTTTTTCCTTAGATTCATAAATATTTCTATAAGAGACTGATAAAAAAGGATATTTGACGGAGAGTCTATAAGTAAATAATGTTACTTATAAAAGCTAGAAAGTTCTTCAAGTTTTTATGCAAGCCGATAATCACAGGACGAATGTGGACTAAATCATCTAATCGTATCACAAGCGAGCTTGAAACGTTGCAAAATTGTGTAATTGAAAAAAGGTCACAGACTTCAACAATCCAAGTCTAGAAGAAAAGAACGAAAAAGAAAAACACAAAGATGCAGTAAAACGATCACGCAACTCGCGTTCAGAGTTTCCACGAGTTTACGTAACATCAGTAACCACTGCTGAGGCTCTGTCATCGGTTACAATGCGTGCCCACACCTTACCTAGAACCTTACGTGATTAAGCTTTATTGTTTAGTTAGGAGAACAATTACCTTTTGTACGGTGATATCGGCTCCTTTATCAAACGCGTTTAGTAACCATAACCACGGTTTCACTCGTGAAGTCTAAGTGTTTCAAATATATTGAATATGCCATTTCAGGGGTAAAAGGGGTCGAAGATTAAAGCGAAATAGGAAGCGAATTAGGAAGCGAATTAGGCGAAGATTAAAAAACGAAAATAAAATATAAAACAACACCCATACGAACAGCTACAGAACAATACATTTATTGATTACGTCCAGAACGTATTTGTCTTGCTAAAGTATAGTTTTGTAATCAAGTAAGCTGGATTATAATCTGTTGAATGTTTGGCAAAGTGAACCGTATGTTCGACGGAACATCTATATTTGTGCTTATAGTTAGTATCGTCCAGTTGTGGTTATTTGTCATTTATACTGTTGGTAGTTTTCAGTTATCTGTCTGTCTGTCAGGAAACGGAATAAAATTTTATTTTTCAATTTCCATAAAAGGAATTTTTAATTGCATTACTAATGTACGGCTGTAATATTGTCAAGTGATGGATTTTATTTTGAAGGGTTATTGTACATTTGCCACAAAGTTAGTTCGTCACGTTTTTGAAAACTCCATACATTGAAAGTAAATTCGTCATAGGTAGGTAACGTACATCATAAAGTAGGGTTCGCATGTAAGAAGGTGAATGGTGTTTTATAGCGCTCGGAATGATTATTTATTTATTTAATCGCTATTTTATTCGTACTTGTTGATGGGTTTACGAAGTACCTACATTAAGCATTTTTCGTGTGGCATCGGTTTTAGGTTTCAAACTTTAGAAATTTTACATTTAATTTTAAACCAATGCAATGTAGCGCAATAGATTGATAATTAATTATTATTTATTAATTGCGTTGATTCCGTGGCATTTATTATTTATAGAATTTTACTTCTTGAAGATGTTTGTCAAAAAGGTAAAATTTTCATAATCCTGTTCATTAAAAATGAATATCATATTATATGAAATTTTATTAAAAACTATCTATGAGTGTGAAAACATCAATTTTGTTATATCCTACTTATTAAATGATTTTCCTGCTGTCTCTACGGAAAGACTTTTATGTATGACGAATTTACACATCCTTTTTTTCATGACGAATTAATTTTGTGGCAAATGTACAATAACCCATTTTGAAAAAAGATTTGTCTGTGAATAAAATATACCAAAAGCTCAAGCCAAGATTTTTTGGGTTATTCGTCATCTCGCGGGAAAACAAAAGATTTTTTGTGTGCAATATTATTAACATGGGTGCAAAAAATTATGAAGTTTTCAAGACGAAATTACGTATGAATTTAAGCCGTATATAATTTTCTCATAAACGCAAAGTATTAAAACCAAAACCGAATCGCTTAAACTATTGAAAGCGCTTTAAAACCTCACAACTCTTAGCTAAGAAAGAAATATATCAAGTGGTTGAGGCACACTTGAGGAGCGTGGTACTTCTACCGATCGGGAATAAGTACCTACATTTTGTTACCTAGGTGTTTTTTTATTGTATTGTAATCGTTGTGAATTATGAGCAGCTTGCAACAAGAGCAGGCAGGTTAAGAGGACATGACCCTGTGATGACGTCATGGGCATACGGCGCCCTGTTGCCCGCTAGATACCCACTCGTTGTTTTAGATAAGCTGTGTTGAGTTAATCGTTATCTGCCGTGATTTACGTAAACATCTTACCTACTACAAAAGCGAATCGGCTCGTAATTAAACTTATTACAGTTATGGTTCAGCATTATTAACATAGAGTAGGAAATTAGATACTGAGTTCTCTCACCAATTTACAGTACAGATAACAGACAGTTAACGGCCCAATTAACAAATTGATGGCAGCATAGAATCTATATTAATAATTTCGTCAAGGGGTACGGTAGACTCGATCGAAACCATCGATCAAACATCAAACCAAAATCGAAAAAAAAAATGGATAACAAAACATAAAAAAATATTGATTTTGAGCCGATAACATATATATCCGCGAAATTCGGATTATGATGGATTTCGTCAAATTCCACCCGAGCGAAACCGGGTTTTCATCTAGTATTGTAAATATTTCTCAACAATTCCTACAGCAACATCTAGGCCTGTAGTGAGCTAAAAGCTTGTGTTACGGGTATTAGATATCTAGTTTCATTGGTCGTAGGATTAATCGTATACAAACATGCAATAATCCAGATAGCAGAGAAAAGATGGACTACAAATAATAACGGTTGGAGGAGGCCTGATTTCATATAGGTATCATAATTTTAATAATAAATAATATTTCGATAGAATAATAATCGACTTCTTATTGTCGAGGTCTACAGTTTTAAGCGTTTTTTTAATATCTACCAAATATGTATAATAAATAATTATACTTATGAAACTTCCTCTTGAATCACTTCCTTCCATCAGTACCTACCTATTTAAAAAACCGCAACAAAATCCGTTGCGTAGTTTTAAGGTGTAGATTGAAGCATAGGGCCGGACCACAGATAAATCTGTGGGCCGGACAGACAGCGATAGCGACTTTGTTTTATACTAGGTAGTGATCTTGTAGTACAGCGCTCATCAACGTTTAATGGTTGTTTCATACGTACTACAACCACAAAACCAGGATTCTTACCCTTAACATCTGGAAGACAACTATCTGGGAATATTGTGGTACCTTCCGCACCCGCGTGCTAGGTCGATCAACTCCGCCGGGCTGGACAACCCAATGGCGGCCGATTGTTCCGAAACATGTTATAATAAACGCCACAAAATGTGGGCTAGCGTTATTTGTACAAAAATGAATAGTTAATTGGTTTCGTCAAAATGTTATCCAAGTTACTTAATGGGATGTTAAACTAACAAACAGAGAGTGGATTAGGTCTTAATTTGCATTGAGACTACTCTACCACTAGGTTACTTGCAAAAAATCCTATTTCTTTATCGCAATGCAGCGTCATTTAAGTTGTACCATAAGAACCCCTATTATGTTCCCACTGCTGGGACACATGAGCTCTTGACGAGAGAGTAAATTTAATAAAAGAGGTAATTTTAATAAATCAGTGAACGTTTCATGAACACATTACTATTTCACTAGAAAAAGAAATGATGATAAAACCGTAAATGAATTATCAGCACAATGCGAATTGATTTCTTCCGATGTCAAATCGATTAAGGTGTAAACTGTGTTAAAGGTGTTCGGTGCGAAACATTAAAACTGTAGTGCCCTTTCGTATTTGTACTGGATTAGTTACGGACTGTTTTACGGCCGTAATCGTACTACACCCTCGTGTAAAAGTGAAATAAAAAGTATTTTAAGTAGAAATGCAAAAACAAGCTGTAGCTAAATAAATATTATAATAATCCATATAGGTTATTATTATTTCCATTAGCTTACCACGGGGCTAGATGTCGCTGTGTAAAATTGTCCAGTAATATTTATTTTTTATTGTACTAAGCTTTAAGTGCGTACCTACCTACATATTCTAACAATACGAAGATATTTTTCGGATAGAACAAGATGGACAAATGATCTTGTAAAAGCTGCCAGTTCACGTTGGATGCAAGCTACATTTTGACCGTTATTACTGGAAGTCATATAGAGAGGCATATGTCTAGTGGACGTCCGATGGCTGAAATGATAATGATGATGATAGTATGATCAAATTAAAGAATGATGATTCACTCAAAGTCCAGTCAGACTAGTCAGTACTAAGTAATGTGTCGGTTGTAATACATGTAGAGGTATAATATGAATGCTGGACGACATAGAGTAATGATGTCATAGGGTAAAGCATAGGGCAAGATGGTGTGATTGTTAATGTAAACAATTATCGAATACCTCCAAGTACACTGTGGATAGCTCACGTTTGGTTTGATTTTGAATGTTTGACAACTGTTTCAATCCTTACTAATTATTAGATTTTGTTTGCATAAAATTAATACTCGTATCTTGTGTGTAAAGTAAACGGTGATGTTTTTTAATATTAACCAATCTTTAAGAAATACTGCTTAAATTTTGCTTAAATTTTGCCAAATCGAATGGCCACGGGAAAAATTAGACATTATTAAAATTAAAACAAAATTAGAGTACCTATAATGGATCACTCGTACCTCATGTTTCGATAAAATGGAATTAAAATTGAAAAATATTCTAATCATACATAGCACAGAGCCAAATGCTGATATGAAAATTAGAACGATTTTAATAAATAGTAAAAAAAATATAGTCTTGCAAAAAGACCGCGATAACATCCAAGTTATCATCTATACCTATCATCATCATAATGTTTCGTCCTCACTGCTGGGATACAGAGACTTTTCTCTTGATAGAGAGATTAGGTCTCAATTCACCACGTTGGCCAAATGCAGGTTGGTGATGTCATTCACCTTATGTCCAATTTGTTAAATTTTTCAAAATTCTCAGAACATGCCGGTATCCTCATGATATTTGCCTTCACCGTTGGAGCACGTGATTTTCAAGCGCACATACATTATCAAGAAAAATTCAAAGGTGCGCGGCGGGTTTTGAATCCACGACCTTAGGAAAGTTGAGTGTGCTATCCGCTTAGCAAACACGGTCCTCAAACAGCCTATTTACAAACAGTGAAATAAACCGTTCATAGGTTTTCCATTTCCACGACGCCGGCCGCGATCGCCAGGCAGCTGGGAAATAGCGTCAGTTTTTAGTGCACCGAATCGACCGGACGGCAGTAATGACTATGCAATTTACTTCTCGAATCGAATCCTATTGCTGTAATGCATTCCTATTTTAGACTGGAGGCGATTAAATCTATCAATGAATTTCCGGCAGCGACGGCGGTTTGACACTTTTAATATCGCCAATCAGCCGGGCCGTTCTGAATGAACAATGCTGGTTGCTCGTAAATTATATACTTAAGTTCTTGCCAACACACTGAACTCTCTGAGCGGCCGCACGAATGCTCGGTCGGTATAAATCGGTATAAATCGGTCATAAATACTATGGGATTGACTGATGATGACTGTGATCTTTTTAATTATTAACGGAGAAAATAAAACTTTTGAACTATAATTCTTTAAAGAAATAATTTATAATTACCATAGGTGTTATACCTACACATACACACCATCTCTACTAGTGTGTGTAGTCATACCAACTAAGTGAAAAGCTGTTATTGAGATATAGATTTTAACGTGGACAAGGCCTTTGATAGTAGCATCAAAGGACGTTTTGAATGCAATCTCCGGACCATCCCTCAATTAATAGAATGTAGCAACTGAAGTGCTACAGTTTCTACAGTCAATTATTAGCGGAGCGACGAAAGTTTATAAAATGTTGCAAAAAACTTTTAATCAAACTAAAATAGGTAATATGATAGCAAAAGCACAGCTCAAGAGGCTTAAATGAAAGCAGTTAGGGTAGGTAGGTGCCCCAAGGCAGTCGGAAAACAACGGATTTAGGAGTCAAGAGGATATCCAAAGATCAAGTTTCATTTGAATTGCCCATGTTCATTGTTCGTGAATGAGTAACTGTCTCGGTCGTCGAATAGTCATAGAATGTGAACAGTGCATATTTTTACATAGACATAATCCCGTTTCCGTTTAATAATTATAAATAAATGTATGGCCTTTCTTTTTGGTCTGTATTTCTTAGTGTAGACAAATAATATTGAATGGAAAAATCGAAATTAAAATGATATTAATCGGAGTTACTGAAGTTGGTAGATTAAGTTCAAGGTAGGTGGTTTCCAAATGCGAGCCGTTTATTAGATACTTACTAGATGAGATGAAATCACGTCTTCGCTCGGGTGTAATTTAATTTAATGTAATTTTAGTGTAATTTTTTTTCAGAAAATATAGGTACTGAATTAAATTACTATTCACAAATACTATGTAATTATGTGCTGTTGGCTGTGCCTGAATTAAATAAATAAATAAATAATTTGACGAAATTCTCCATAATCCGAATTTTGCGGATATGTTGCCGACTCCAAATCAATATTTTTTTATGCTTTGTTATTCTAATAAGGTTTCGATCGAGTCTACCGTACCCCTTGACGAAATTATTAATATAGAAAATATTAAAGAAATATGAGTACTTGGTAGGGTTTGAACCAAAAACTAACCTGATAGGTTGACGGAGCAGAGATTCGAAGATGCTGCTAAGGTGTACGAAGGCTCATCTTTGGGCTTCAAAAGCTCATGTGTCGATACCGCGTGTATTGATAGCTGCTCCTGTAAAAATATATATTATCAGATATCTGTTCTGTGATTCTGTTTTATAAATATGATATAAAATTATATTTGATTTTCTACCTAATTGCAACGCAAATGGTAGAGCATCAGAAAAGAAATATATTTATTTATAAAAAAGTTTGAAGTTTAATCTTCAATCTTAAAGTGCTAAAACGAGTAATTCCATGTTCTCCTTTACGCTTTTCAAGTGGTCTGGCTGTAGTACCTAAAGATTTAGATGTAATTCAGTAGAGGCACGCAGAGATAGACATAGAGATTCAGTACTGAGATTGTGCAAAGGCAGATATCTTTATCAGGAAAATATTATAAATTTGAGTGAAAATACGCAGGAGCCAACAAATTCTCAGGTCAATTATAAAGTTTAACCAAAAAAAAAATGTTACTTTTTTGTTAACAGTTGTTTGATAATATTTGGTACCAAATAAAGCATTAAATAAAATGTACCTACGTAATAAATCTGAAAATCTACCTATTTGTTAAAATGTACCGTACTTTCATAAACATTCAAGTGTAGGTAGGTACATTACACGGGTTGTACCATACCTTGCTTTAATGTAATACGATTCTTAAAGTTTATATCAAAAATGTTCAAACATTTTTCTTCGAGCAAATCAGTGGCAATCTCGTAAACACGTGCGTACTATATTTTCTCAGTGTTAATATAAATCGAATCCCAAAGCGATGACCAATAAATATTCTACTATATCTATTTTTAAATACGTAGGATGTTTTCTCCGATCTTGAATGAACCAAGTCGCGACCCTCTTCGTAACGTCTTCGCCTGCTAACACGTGGGACATGTGGCTAGATTGTTGCGATTTAAATATAACGCTAAGGTAGTTTTGTGAAAATGCACATAAACCCACACCAACCCCACAATATGTTATAACACACATCACATAACCATTATAGTTAAATAGCTTATACTATAATATATTTTATTAATAAAAAAATAGATATCATTGATACTTATAGAAATTAAGTACTTAATTATTGTAATTTTCTAAGATTGATACTAAAGGCGCGAGTGTAGCAAAAAGACCGGCAAGAATAAGTTATGTCGAACGTCCTTCTCTTTTATCGTTGATTTTCTTTTACTTTTACTTAGGGGTTTCATAGATAAAGTGATTGAATATATGGATTACAATAACTTTTTTATCTTGTTGCTATGCAGAAACAATTAACAGAAGTGCAACGTGTGAGCCGCTTTCAGCCCGTCGCTTGTGGCGTTGCGTTAGCTTTTTGACAGTGTCAGTTATATCCGAGCTGATTTGTTCGCAACAGCTGCGCGAGCGCACCTATTAACCGCTGATACATGTTTGTCAGCCGGCTATTAGGGTGAAAGAGATAAAATTTCAAATCATCTATAAAAGAGCGAGATCGATTCATTTCTTTTTCACGACCAATGTTTATTCTGTCCACTCTGCGTGACATCCAAGAAAATTCTTGGTCCATGAAAGTTTTATTGCAATTGTGAATAATCCTTTGCATATAATATGCTAAGAATGTTTACAAAATATATTCCTAAACACAATTTAACGGTTTCGTAATTCAGTTCATTTTACATTGAAGTAATTTTATTGTAGTTTACATGTCGTTGACGTATTTTGTAAACATGCGGAAGAAATTTATTACATTTTTATGACTTTATTTGAAGAAAAAACGATTAAATACACCGATTAAAACGCGTTAATGCTCTCATCAAACAAAATAATTCAAATTGTATCGTCAATTATTGAAGTGTCAAAGGTAATAGAAATAAAATAATATAGTCACAAAAAAGCGAGTCCGCCCATGAGAGGTTCCGCAACAGCAAGTAACTTATTTCGAACCGTTCAGGAACCAAAAACGTATCGCTAGTGCGTTAAATTTTCGGTAAATGTTGGCATCTATGTATTATTTTTGTATTATTCTGTAATTTAAGAAATTAGGGGTACTTTTTACCAAAATATAAATGATTATTTGTGAACCCCAGAAATGTTGCAAATAAGGTGTCAATGTTTTTCGACACTTTGGAATGATCGTAACGTGATTAAGGACGCGTATAAAATGTACATAAATAGGGGTCGTTTTATAGGTCAATACGATACTGAAACTAATTTAACGATATTTAGATTATTTTTCTGCGTGTATGTATCTATGTGTGTTTCGCCACAACTCTTGTACCAATGATCTGAATTTCATGAAATTTGGTAGATATAGGTAGGTACATTTAGAGGTCTGGGACACAGGATAGGCTATTTAAAATTTGCTCCAGTTATGATAAGACGTGGCCCCCATACAAACATAATTTAACGCGGATGGAGTCGCGGGCACTTCTAGTACTATATTAAGGGCTTATTCCACTTTACCCCAAAAAAACTTCCACTTCAACCCCAAAACGTTTTTGAAAATTAAATTTAAAATTAATCTTTTGTTTTAAGTATAGTCAACAGAAAAATTCAAGATAATACTTGAGGAGTGATAACTCATCAATTTGAAAAAAATACTTATCGCAAAATGCTGTTGCGAGCTGGTTGTAGTAAAATCTATTTGAATACTACAACATCTTAAATCGTCAGAGATATAATATTATGTGTATAGAGTCTGAAAAAGAAATATTGGTTTGGTAAAAAACCTATTTAATAAGACTACCATATTATTGAGCCTTTAGACTCAATATCTTTGAACACAACCTAACATACTCCATGACCGACCCTTACAGATTTATTATTAGTATATTACGATTCCTCTTGGTACGGCCATACTTTAGTGATTATGGCGAATACTGGACCCCATATTGTGTAAATTATAAAAGTTAGATATAATCAACTAGCTGTATCTTTAACGATAGACCGCCGATAGACTTCTTAGCCTACAAATTTTTTGTACAGTATTTTATAAAACATTTATATAGATACCTACAATATTTTATATACAAATACGCCATGAACAATAATTATCTTGCGTTTTATTTATTTTTGCTAAAATTATGCTGCAAACCCTACGAATAATGCTTGGGGTGCAAGTGGAATGGAAGTATGGAGATATTTGTTGATGAAATTTTGACACCTTTCATCGTCTTGGGGTGGTAGTGGAATGAATGTATGGAAATATATTGACTAAAAAGTAGAGTTTTGGGGTAAAGTGGAATAAGCCAAGGCAATGCCTCAGGCCCTTAGGCGAAGATCTAGGATATGAGAGAATGGGGCAGACTTCGGTAAGTAACAACCTCAAGAGCGGCTGTCAGGGTGGTTTTCTATACGAGCAATGTTGTTTACTAATTAAACTTCACTCAAGCCTTTCGACGTTCGATTTGACGTTGATTTGAGTAGCGAGTATATAATTATGTATTGCACATGTTACTCAATACTAGTTTGATATTGAATTCCACATGCATGAGCCCTTATAAAAATAATAAATATTAATTAAATAATAAATATTAATAATTATAAATATTAATATTACTTTGTCATTTTAAAATTAACACGGTTAATCGTTTTGCAGTCATCTCAATATTGGAATGTTGCTTACTTGATCCTAAAAATAAATACATGAATAGTGTCAGTACACTATTCATGTATTTATTCAGTATGCATAAACGAAAATATACGAATAGTACCTAAAGTGCAGATTCTACAGGCATGTGCTGTGTCAGTTTTCCTCTCTAAAATTTACGTGAAACTATGAGGAGTTAGAATTATTGGCCCGAAAATTAGTCAATTTATTGAAACACTCACTTCTACCAGTTTTTAAAAAATAATGGAGAAAAGTGCACTCGCTACTATTATAAATATAACTAGACGTTACGCGGCTGCGCCCACTTAAATTTTTCATATTTTCTCACCTTTTAGACCTTCTATTCCTAGATGCTATACGTGCATTAAAATACCAAAATCAGCTTCATCAACACAGCCGTTCTCGAGTATTAGCGAGACTAACGAACATCAATTCAATATAGATAAATTAATTATAAATATTAATATTTTTTGTAAATATTTGCAATCATTATTATTATATCAACGGTAGGTACTCGTATGTAGAATGTCACAATGCACACGTGATTCAACATTTTGAACCTGGATGGTGAGTTTTTATATTACAGAAGTACGGTTTGGTTAATGGTTTATTTTATCTCTTTATTATAATATTTATATTAATTGACTTAACATTATTTGTATTTGATTAAAAAATGTTTAGTGACAACGAGATGGTGACGAGGCGACACTGTACCGCAGGGTAGGATTAACCAAAAATAGCTTGGTAATTAATGGGCGTTTTCAAGCTCACAATCTCAAAACGCGACGCATTACGAGAATTTCACGTCGAATTTAATAAAATCATGATATATAAATTTTAAAATTTACAGCTGCTGCGTATTGGAGTGTGGTAAGTGGTGCTTCGACATTCATCATTTTAATCACTCTAAGCAATTGCCCAAATATCTGTCTATAAAAGTATGCATGCATTATTCGGGTATTTCGGGTGTCTGGGTGTTCCATATTTATAATAAAAAATATATATCTATGGATGTATTTCATATTAAGTATATCAGAAATCTAGCACCCGTAGCACAAGCTTCGAGCTTACCACGGGGCTACGAGATGGTGCTGTGTAAATTGTCCGGAAAATGTTATTTATTATTAAGCCGCGCTTTCTATTGTACAGAAATAAACTACAAAAAAATATTTGGAAGACGGAGTAAACAAACTTATTATTATTTTAACCGATTTGCAAAATAAGGTACCTAATTATTATCAGTTTAGCTATGTATGTACATATTTTTATGGTATTTCTAATGGAAATTAATAATTTCGAAGGCAATAGGAAAAATTATTATAATTTATTAGAAGTTTCACTTAACTTCTCTTAATCACACATCCATCTTTAATTTGTTTTCAATTAACAAAAGGAACATTTTATTGGTACCGTTCACAAAACATATTTAAATACGCACTATATACCTAGTTCTTTATAACATGGGCTGGACATGGGTAAAATAAATGAGCTTAAGCTTACTAGCTCGTCTAGGTTTATTAACTCTTTATTGATTCACACCCAAAGAGGTTGTAAGATTCAAATTAAATTATACTTTCAAAACGATTAATAAAAAAAATGCAACAACGTGAATTAGCTCGTGAAATAGCTCCATTGTGCTTAGTCCTCGACCGATTTAGCAATGTGTTTTTTACATTATTTCCGATAAGCTATTTTTCATAATTTGAACCTCAATATCGGTCCTTATGAAGATTGCTTAGGGTTTAAATCAGCTTGTATGAGAATGAAATTGAAAGTTGACGCTGGTGAAAAATATACGCATGTAAAAAGTAGTGGTAGGCCACCCAGAAGCACTGAATGCCCTCTTTGCACGTACACAGAACCCACGTATTATAGGGTTTAGCGCATAACCGTATACGAGTTCTCTAACTAAAAATATTTCCCCTAACAAGTGCTCAAATATAAACGCGCAGTAGATGCTATCAGACGCAACAATGAGTGCTCAATGGATATGGATACCAGCAGGCGCTATGCTACCTGAAAAATGATACCTTCGTAATATCCACGTATTCAGGAAACCTGCATCTTTAACCGTTTTAATCTTAGGTTTCATGGAATGTAACATATCTAAATTTGTTTTAAGGAATCTACACACTAGTAGCACACTACAATCACTTCTAGACATTCTTCTATAATTATAAGTAAACTATAGGTTTTTAATTATAAGAAAAATATAGGTTTTAATTACATAAAACTATTAACGGATGTCGTAAAAATTAAGCAAGGTTTGAATAATTGTGTCTAGTCACAATAAAAAAAAAGAATGTGCAGAGTTGCATCCAGGTAGGTCAATCGTCAGTTTCGACACGATAACATACTTACTTAGGTATTTAGGTTTATACGTGACATTAGAGAATACTAAAAGGAAGCACGCGGGTTCACTCGATTATCTCTATTAGTCAGGGATCCGTAGTACATGGAAATCAAGTGATTACTAACAAGCTAATTTTTGGTGAGTTCGTGAGCTTCGTTTCGATGAGACGTCCAAAGATATCCTATACCCAACTCTCGATTGTGGTAGCTAACAGAGATATCAAGGATTAAAAAATTCAAGGATGTAAAACCGGGATAACGGACCACGAAATTTGTAGGACATTATTGACATATATTCGGTAATACATGGAAATAGCATTTTAATATGAAAATAACATTTTTGACAACGGCCCTGCATCCAAAGACAAGCTGACTTAGGCCAGGCGCGCACTAGGCAACTAGGCTGCGGCAGCCAGTAAACATATGAGATTTCGTGGCTGCCTAGTGCGCGGGCTCCTATACAACGTCATATTTTTTACTGGCTGCCGCAGCCTGGCTGCCTAGTGCGCGCCTGGCCTTAGCTGGAATTCAAAGTTCGTATGTTTATGAACAAAATAATTATTTAGAAACGAAAATCTTATGAATATATTTCAATTTTTGTTTCGGGACGGGAATCGAAACCGCTACCATGCGTGACAGGCTGACATTCGCCCGCTGCCCCACAGAGGTCGAGGAGGAGGAACGTTAAAGCTCGACATGAATTAAAACGGTACGGATTTTGCTTGAATATATTGACCCCGTGTTGTGCTTTTGTTCATACATCTAACATTAACGCTGTTGTGATCGGATTACAATGGTGGGCATATGAATATGAATACCCACGCGCTTGGATTAGGTTCTCGTCTACCTAAAACTGAAGCAAAATATTAAAATCTAGACGTAAAATTAATTATCAGTTCTAGATACCTAATTGCGTCAACACACCGACAGCTTCGCTTGCGTTTATATAATTTCGCCTATAACCTTCCTCGATAGATGTTCTATCGAACATTGAAATCAATTTTCAAAGAGGACTAGCGATATCTGATTTTAGCGCGTCCCTCTCGTCAAGAGAGAAGTCCCTATGTCCCAGCAGTGGGAACATAAAAAGGGGTGATTATTATTTTTCTATAGAATTATTTATGGGAACCTTGTTATTATATGAGCAGTGGCGATTACCGGGCTACGATATTTATTTCTGTTTTTCATTCGGAAAACATACAGATAGAATAACTTAGGAACTAATCAATACAATAACATGTTTTCACAGACTAGACCACTTACAAAGTAGGTACCTAAGTTTCTAAATTTATTATTGATTTATGTGTCCTGTTGGGCTTATCAAGATAAAACTGAATGTAGAACAATGTCATCAGTAAGAAATGATAGCCAATGATACAATGTATCTTCATTATATATTATTTAACCCGAGCGGCCAATGTTAGTTACTCAATTAAACTAATATTGCTTACATAACCATTAATTGAAAATTATTTATTATCACGTAGTCACCTACATAATAATAAGGAAATGTACCTTATCTCATACGTAAACCAGATCATAAATATCTCATTTAATTGAATATCTATACATATAAGATAAAAATAATTACCACTTTTCGTTATCATTTTATAACTCAAGAACGGCTGGGCCGGGCTTTGCCCGCTTTATTTCCAAGTATCTACCATCGAACCAACCCTGGGTTACTAAGACTATTTTAAGTTATAAAATTACAAAAAATATATAATATTGATGATGATGATTGAGTTAATGTTCTACAATATGTGATAATATATTTTTTTATAAAAATAAGCATATTATTTCATAGCGTTGATAAGGTTAAAATCTTATTGACAATCTGTCACTGTGATGAACTCGAGTCAGGGGCAAGAGATAAAGTCATTCAGTAAATAGTACCTACTCGTGTTTTCATAATATTGCATAAATTGTTAATCATTTTGTTAACCCATATTACGTTTTAATGAACCCGTAATACCCGTGCCCAGAAGTGGGCAAATAATTTAGAACCATTTTTAATTTAAGATTCGGTTCAATCGAAACGCTAACCAGGCGGGTCGGTGATCACACAAAATAACGTTTCTTGTATAACTTAGTCCATTTGAAGGATTTGAAGTCATTTTCGAAAAAGATAAACTAGTCTACACAACATGTTCAGTTAAAGAAAACTTTAATACTCTTAAGAACATTGTTCACTTAAGTCCCTAGGCGATAACGTTCACGTAATTTCTTAATTGGTAAATTTATTGAGCTTAGTAACTAAATAATGTACCTATATTTATATCTATCTATATGCTCTATCTATATTTATTTATTTAAAAAAAGTAAAGTCGTCCTAGTTTCACCATTTATAACACAAGAACGGCTGAATCGATTTGGCTGAAAATTAGTGGAGACTCTCCACTGAAGTGGTGGAATAGAACCAGGAGCCCTCTCCCGCTCTCAAAACTATCCTAATACGTCCCTACGTAGAGAGAGAGAGAGCATATAGATAGATAAAATATACATTATTTAGTTGCTAAGCTCAATAAATTTACCAATTAAGAAATTACGTGAACGGAAAATGTGTTTAAACTTAATTGTAATCGGTTGAGAACAAACCGGGTGAGTACGGGACTGGGTGAGAACGAAACTAAACCGGAAAATGTTATAACGCGGGCGAAGCCGCGGGGCTGATAAAGTAGTTATAAATAAATAATTTTAACAAAGAAAACTTTCTGTATAACAAAGGCTATATTGAACAATAAATATATATATTAAATTGATTTATTAAATAGGTCACTGATTCACTGTAATTCGTTAGGAACAATATTGTGCACCGTCATACAAAAGATATTGTACTCGGTGTTCCAAAAGTTAAGTTAATAGACGCAAGAGGTTGCGGGTTCGATTCCCGCCTCGAAACAACTATTTGTATGATATGCAAATATTTGTTCCGGGTGTCTGGGTGTTATATATGTATAATAAAAATAAAAAAAATATCTATCTATGTACGTATATTATATTAAGTATATCAGAAATCTAGCACCCGTAACACAAGCTTTGAGCTTACCACGGGGCTAGATGTCGTTGTGTAAAAATTGTCCAGAAATATTTATTTTATATTTTATTTATAATAAATAAATTGATATTGTATATTTTGAGTTGTTTTAATAAGGCCAGGACAAAATATGTTGAAATATATACCTATTCTCGAAATAGCATTGCAATGGGCGAATCATATTGTGTTATTTCAGTTATCTACGAGTAATTTCTGCTGTATATTTTCGGTGTCATAGAATGAAAATTGTACCTATTTATTCATATAAAAATTAATAGATACTTTTTTCATGATTGAATGTTTTATAAAAAATCATTGATGTTTAGGGTTTATTTAGTTTCGTCAAATATAAATGCCTAAAAAACAATTAACTTAATCAAACTGTTAAAAAGGTAACTGGAAATTCATGAACCTTTATATTGAATACTAGCTTTCCGCCCTGCGGCTTCGCCCGCGTTTTACACTTTCCCGCAATTTTCTATGCTATATTATAGCCTATGTTACTCGGGGATAATGAAGCTTTCCAAAGGTGAAAGAATTTTTGAAATCGGTCCATTTGTCTCGGAGCCTATTCATTACAAACAAATAAACAAACAAATATTTCCTCTTTATAATATTATATAGTACAGACTCGCCCGACCTCGCTTCGCATATACCTTATAATTATTCAACCAAACCAAGAAGAATTAAAATCCGTTGCGATGTTTTAAAGTTTGAAGCATACAAAGAGACGGACTTACCGTCCGTCCGTCCGTCCGTATGTCACAGCCGTTTTTCTCCGAAACTATAAGAGCTATAACGTTGAAATTTAGTAAGTAGTTTATTCTGTGAACCGCACTAAGATTTTAGAACGAAATCTATGAAGTAGTATTTTTATAATCCGTCATAAACTATTTCATATAAATAATTGCTGCGGAAGCCTACATGGGCGAGTCCGACACGTACCTACTTGGCCACTTTTTTATACAGTGACCAAAAGTGGTAGTGGAACTACAGACTGATCTGAGTAGATATTCTTTTTACGTCAAAACCACAAGAATACAACTTTAATAAGGGATTATCCAGAAACACGTGGGAGAATCGGATAATTCCCAATTCTGCGTATAAAATAAATAAATAAATATTGACGGACAATTCACGGAGCAACATGAGCAACGGGTGCTAGATTTCTGATATATCTACTTAATATAATATAATACACAGATAGATATATTTTTATTATACAAGATTGTACAAATTGAAATGTTTGTAGTAATTCAGGGAAGGTTTAAAAGGTGAAATTAGACCGGGCGAAGCCGTGGGCGGGTCTACTAGTAATAATATATGTATATATTTATATGTAATATGGATAGTAGACGGTGTGAAGAAGACGTGTTCCCGCAAAAGCCAAGTCTCTCCTTAAAGCTCTACTTTATCTCCCATCGACATCAATTTTCGCATATTACTGGGGCAGGCAAAATTATTACCACATTTACCCACTGATCGCAGTATGCCAACAGTACCTACTGTTTGAATAAACATCGGTAAATCCATTTGCATAAATACGTGGAAGTGAACGATTCTGTAAGGCCCTTTGGCTTTCGAGCCAAACACCAAACGCCCCGAGGCTAGCACAAAGTCCAATGAAGTTGCTCTGTATACAGTATTTCTACTCTGTAAACCTGTTACTTTTCAGTCAGATTGAATAATAATGTTCCTAGTGCTGTTTTTCACATGTTCAGATTACTTTCATTAAATTGATTATAGATTTACACCCATATTCTTAGACGTTTCCTCCAGACTCGACTCAACCTCTCAGTTTATTCTCAGTTGACAAAAACGTCCTCCACTTGATTTTTTCGGCTCACCTCAAGTTCGAGGCAAGGTGGGAACTGTCAAACGTAAGGTACCTCATATCATAACCAACCATGAAACTCCCTCAAGACCACTCAAGACGACTTGTTTATTTTTGAGTGGAGGAATAATATGAGGAAACGACTAAGAATAATAATAATAATAATAATAATAAAATACAGACAGAGCAGACCGGATGCGTATACGTACACGTAAGCGTAGACGTGCACGTACCACTGAGATGTAATATATGGGAATGTATGAGACAGGACACACTGCACGCGCACGTCACGTTACGCAAGCAGTGTGTCCTGTCTCATACTACGCTTACGTGTACGCATCCGGTCTGCTCGAGGCTTTAACCGTACCTTGTTGTAACCGTCATATTCATAGAATTTTGAAGACTTTCACATTTGACATTCACAGGCACTTGGCCAGTGTGCTGAAAGAGAGATTATCTCTTCAGTCAGGAAAGAAGTCCCTATATTCCAGCAGCGAGAACTTATATTAGGGGTGCTTATGCTTATGCATAAGCGTATTTATATTTATACTAGCTTCCGCCAGCGGCTTCGCCCGCGTGGAAATAAAAAGTAGCCTATGTTCTTTCTCAGGGTCTAAAGATTGTCTGTACCAAATTTCATCAAAATCGGTTGAGATGTTTAGGCGGGAAAGCGTAACAGACAGACAGACAGACAGACAGAGTTACTTTCGCATTTATAATATTATTAGGATTAGGATATAGGATTAAGTAAGGAATAAGTAAGGATAAATATATAAGAGGTTTATTATTTATTATAAGTGGTTTTTTGTATAGGAACTATTAGGTTGTTTTATAAAATACGTGAGAGCTGTATTGGTGAAATGATGATGACGTTATTTCTCTATCGTTTCATTATAACATGACCTATATCTTGTTTATCAAGTTGAACGATAAACGTCATCATTTTCATTTATTCGTGATAAACAAGCTGTGATTTAACTAAAACTTAAAGATTGAACTTGAACGGTTGTTAGAAATTGCAATATAAAGTTGGAATCGGAACAATAGCACGGTCGTGTGGGTGCACACTCGCAGCGGGTCGAATGCTCACTCGAGGCACTGAGAGTAACCCTACACCAAACGTATGAACCTACTGTTACTTGAAATAATTTTATTTTCGCGCCTTGCTCCGCTCTCCATCTCTCAACTTTTTTAAATTTTATTGTTGACGTTTTTATTACTGAAAGACGGATTTGTTTTGCCGTCGTTAAAGGACTGGTGTTATTATTACCGTTATATTTTATTTGACATTCGTTTGTTGGATATGGTAGGTATAAAGTTGACGAAAACAGATTAGGTAGGCACCGACGGGCTCACGATATTCGACCTCGTGATAGCAGGCCAAGTCTCTCTGAGAGCGTCACTTAGTTTCAATATCAAAGAACTGATAGCGCTATGTGCTTGTGAGAAAAACAACAGATTCAATAACAGTTTGGTCACCTACCACGTTTTAATTGCTTTTAGATTTATAATTGCAACATTTATCATTTGTTAATCTTCTAAAGTCATAATTATAAATAAATTTGTAAGTCTTTATTAATTTAATAGCTAAACTAAACATAATATGACATCGGCGATGTGGCTTTTATAGGAACAGGGTTTAAATTTCGTGCCAACAGGTATCTGTTAATATTAATATTGAGAAAGCAACTTTAGACACTGTTATTTAGATTTAGTAATCCTTTGGCAATCTCGTTAGGAAGTAATGTTGGTGCTTTATATGGGAATAAAATCTGTGCCTTAATTCAGGGCTGTAACTGCTTATTACTTTAAGGTCTTCTAAACTTCATGTACCTATATTATTATGGCTACCTACCAAAGTATTGCAAACTAAAAAAAATCTTTTCCCAATATTTTTTATTAGTATTTCTGTGTTTTTGTACGTTTATGGTACAATGTTAACTGTCCGGGAAATGCAACAAAGAAAAATAATATGGATTTAAATCGGATGACACATTGAATTGGTGATATGAGTCGTTAAAAAATATCCATTTTAGATTTGAAGACGAAGGAGATTTATCAATTTCTCAGTTTTATACGACAATTTAAAAACAACTGTATACATATCAGTTGTAATTAAATTTTAGCCACCATTTTCGCAAAACAACGTGGAACTAAAATGTAGCGTCACAATGGTAGGTCTAAAAGTGAGAATTAATAGAAATAGAAAATAATCTGCTTAGCTGTGAAAAAAATGCGTCTTCCTTGTTTACACTCGACGGCAGGAATACAATAAAAAACTAAGAAAAGAAATGATATTTTCTTGTTATCTAAGTAAAATCTAAAAAGTATTTTCTTGTTTAAAATATAAAAAAGCTCCATTAGATTCAGAAGTTTAGGTCTCTATTTATATGATGAAATACTAGCCTACTTAAAACATTATTCAAGTCTCAAATCCTAAAAGTTAAATAACTATCAAAAATGATCTCTCTGAAAACAAGTAGTAAATCTGGATTAAGTACCTACTAGATATTTTATTTTCATCGATTGCCTAAGATCGATTATAAGCTGTTGTGTGATATATGTTAGGATATTTTATAACTGTAATGCAATATAAATGTTTATGTAATTCTAGTATAACCTGCGCAATTAAAAATGAGTTCTGTAAATGGCGGCGGGTAGGTATGGTACGGTTGGCAAAACAAGTTCTCAAACAGGCCGGCATCACGACGAATTTTCCATACAAACGTAATACCAAAATTATTTGTAATTCGAGCATATTTCCACGGTATTATTGTTATTTAAATAGTATTTTTATCTAGGTCCCTACAGAGTTTTTTTTACAAAATACTTATTTTAAATGAAATTATTTTTTTAGTAAAGTAAAGTATATCATCATGTCCTGTCCCAGGTCCCATCGTCCCTACATTTATAATGTAGGTATGTGCACGCGCTATGTACATTTTGCCAGGTGATTAAAAATTATGTATACTCAGCACTTCTTCTAGAAAAAAATAATTGTAAAATGTGCCTATATAAATGGTTTTATTTTTACGTGATTTGGTAGAAGAAGAGTTTTAGTATCCATACATGTCATATTTATTCAGCACCATTTCATGAAAACCTTGTAACGACCCCCGCGCTGCTATACATACTCACCGCTGGATGAATATGAGGATGTGAGTAGAGCTGCATTCGGCGCGTGTCTTGAAAAGGTTCTGGGTCTAGGGAGTTGAAGTGGCAGTTCGTTTATAGGCATTAGGCATTTTACTCACCGCAGAATGAATATGAGGATGTGACTAGAGCTGCATTCGGCGCGTGTCTTGAGGAGGTCTTCAGCCAAGGGAGTTTAAGTGGTAGTGGCAGTTCGATTACGTCAAAGAGATTATAGGCATTAGGAATTTTACTTACCGCAGAATGAATATAAGGATGTGAGTAGAGCTGCATTCGGCGCGTGTCTTGAGAAGGTCTTGGGTCAAGGGAGCTGAAGTGGCAGTTCGTTAATAGGCGTTAGGCATTTTACTTACCGCAGAATGAATATGAGGATGTGAGTAGAGCTGCATTCAGTGCGTGTCTTGAGAAGGTCAAGGGAGTTGAAGTGGCAGTTCGTTTATAGGCATTAGGCATTTTACTCACCGCAGAATGGATATGAGGATGTGAGTAGAGCTACATTCGGCGCGTGTCTTGAGAAGGTCTTGGGTCAAGGGAGCTGAAGTGGCAGTTCGTTAATAGGCGTTAGGCATTTTACTTACCGCAGAATGAATATGAGGATGTGAGTAGAGCTGCATTCAGTGCGTGTCTTGAGAAGGTCAAGGGAGTTGAAGTGGCAGTTCGTTTATAGGCATTAGGCATTTTACTTACCGCAGAATGAATATGAGGATGTGAGTAGAGCTGCATTCAGTGCGTGTCTTGAGAAGGTCAAGGGAGTTGAAGTGGCAGTTCGTTTATAGGCATTAGGCATTGTACTTACCGCAGAATGAATATGAGGATGTGAGTAGAGCTGCATTCGGCGCGTGTCCAAGGCGTAGGAGTGCGGCGGCAGCTCGTTCATGTCGAAGGCCCGGGAGAGGTGGGCTGGGTTCAACCGTGCGATGTCATCACTGGACCCATCGAGGCCGCCCCCATCGGAGCCGCGAGCCACTGTCACAGAATATTATATAAGTCATTGATACCAAGGAAAGGAAGTTTAGGAAACTCCTTTGATGAAGCTTGGTAAGCTTAGGTAAGCAAAAGCTTGAAGTCAGTATAGAATAAATTCGAGCTCATAACGTTATCTTCGATAGCGTGTTCTAGCATAGCCTTAAAAAGACGGCGAGACTTCGACTCCCACTTGAGGATCAAGATTTTTATGTAATTTCTTCTTTAATATTTTCTAGTGTCTTGAAAGCTAAAGCGAGTCAATCGCTATAAAATGCAAATAAACGTGAGCTTAGGTAAGCTCATCAAGTTATTTTGACTTCAGTGTTTTCTATTTTTTATCCACTATCTCTGGGTGGGTAAACAAAAAATATTTCTGGAATTATGTTATAAATGTTAGTATCTGAAAAAATTGTTTTGGATAATAATACCCCACATTTTCATCAATCTGTGCCATAGCGTAATTATAATTTAAATAAACTTTTTAAATAACCTCAGATTTTGCAACATTCAATTAGGACTTTATTGAACACAATTGAATGCCCTAATAAATAAACATGAAACGTGGTGTTAACGTAAAATATAACTAACGTAACCTGCTATGCCCTAATTTTATTAAACGCTTACCAATAACTAAATCATAGAGAGTAGTCACGTAATAATATTAAACATAAACATGGAAGCATACCGACAAATATTCTGCTGAGTAATCGAACTTGACAAAACTAGCAACCGGGCGCTAATTGATTCTATGAAATAGATAGAGATAGTAGAAGAACATAGTTAGAAAATAGATTCGAGAGCAGTAGAACTCATAGAGATATCAAGTCTTTGGACTTTTTTTATAATAGACAGAAATACAATTAGTAAAAGTACTTATGACTTTTTAAATGTTCTTCTATTCACTTTTCGTTGTAATTTAATAACTAAGAAGCGAACTCTTCATAGGTCCTGTACTTATGAGTTTTTTGACAAAGTAAATGTTAAAGGAACAAAAAGATAAAGTCAACTTGGTCTTCGATGTCTTTTAATTCAAATTCCATTATCCATCTCACATCTGCCTCGGACTTTCATCATGCTTGCAAGGTTTTGATCGATCCATTAAAACCTTTGATTTACGATGAAACGTCGTACTCGGTCAAACGCAGGTACTAAAGCCTGGTTTACACAGTGCGATCTAGTGCGAGTCAGCTGGGTTATTCCAAAATCCTTACGCAGTAGCCGCAGTAAATGCAACTCGCACCGTGTGGACGTGTCGTTAGAGTTATGCACATCCAAGTTATCTGCAGTAACTATTATATATATATATAACTATAGTAGTAGTATAATTTGGACACTTTTGGCAGTAGTTAGCCTTGTTGTCAGAGGACTTTGTGTATTTTTGTCTTGCAAGAGACTGGCAGGTACCTACTCTAATCGTGTAAACAGCTAAGGCAAGTCGAACTTCTGTTATGGAAGGAACTGTCCTTTATTGGATTTAGAGAACATCAACGATATTCCTCTCCTATTTTTTTTCTAGGTATACGGAAAAAAAATTAATCTGGTGACCAAACAAACCAAGAATTCCCTTAAATAACCGTCTCGACCGTCAGATTCGTTTAGTTCATAATAATATAAATGTAGATGTAGAGTGTTGGATAACAAATAGTTATTTGAAAATAACATCACTTTCCATAAGACTACGGTCAAAACGTTTAACCCATTTGAAACTGAATTTAGTAACTTGCACTTTGTAAACGAGTCATTAGATTTGTAGATAGGGGGGTATTCCTATCCAGTTTAGATTTGATATTCCCTTTGAGTTTTGGTTGAGCGACTTGTCATTGACTGGTATCAATGGAAATATCAATCTTGATACGAACAGCAGTAGGTACCTAGGTACTGAACAATAAATACGAACCTGCAAATGTAGGTACCTATTAGTCAAATCTAAAGTTACGATTTTCTCTTGTAATGTGATAATTAGACGCTTAAACATAAAAATGATTTCATAATTACAAAATTACATTCTGATATTAGTTTAAATTAGGAATCCAAAATCTATAATAGGTAAATATAAATAAATTGTTGTTCGTTAGTCTCGCTAAAACTTGAAACTGTGTGTGCCGTTTTAACTGGTTTTGGTTTTAAAATGTTTTTGATGGTACAGGGAAGGTTTAAAAGATAGGTGAGATAAAAAAACAGCAAAACCACTTTTGGTTCACCTTGTTCTCAATAGATTTCAATGGATATCAACAACTAAGTATATTTTGTTTGATAGTATTATCCTCAATAAATAAATGGTCTAAGAATCAAAATTAAAGTTTTTGTTCGCCTAAGGTGCTACCGTGCCGTAATGTTGATTTTTTTAGGGGCCACCAATAAAATTTGTTTTGAATATCAGTATTAAAAAAAATCAAAATACTTACCTACCCCATGTCTTATAACGGAGCCGAGATATTCGACTTTGAATCAATAATAATTATAGTCTGCGATAATGATAAGCTACCCTCTTCGGATTTTACGAATGTAACAACATGCAAGTTGGATGAAAAAATCCTGCCCAAACTTTCCAAAGTTTCTTCTACAACGAAGTTTTACACGGATTTTTTTTGAAGCAGCCGCTAAAATCGACTTCTATGAAATGCATTTATCTTACTAAAACTAGGTATAGGAAAGTCTTGTTGATTGTTTATGTAGACGATTTTTTTATGATTTTTTACAATTCGATATCTCGCTTCGATATAGTTTAGGTGGCGACTGTATTATCTACCTAATGAAAGTTGCTAGGTTTTGAGAGTAATAATGGCAACAGTTTTTTTTCTGGCCTCGGGATTTAAAAAAAGACACCTCTTTTACCCATTGCCCTTTTATAAAAAAATATAAAAACACAGATTAATATATCACAGATCATTTCTATAGTACCTACCTATAGAGTACCTACCTGTTATAGTAAATTAATTAAGTATTCTAAATAAATAATTTCACTAGCTGACCCGCCTGCGACACCTGATATTTAAAGTTTATAAAACATTTGATACTGGGAAACTGGGCTTAATTGCTTGTTCATTCGAGCCCATTTAAAAATCTGAACCTTTTATTTTAAAATTGCTTTGTGGATTTTCCTGAAAACATAAAGATAGTGTGTGTGATTGTGATTAAGTTTCGGATCTAATTATTAGGTATATTGTTTAAACACTAAGGAAGAGCTAGTCATAGAACAATCACCAACTACCTTTTATCCAGGCGAAATGTGTATTTATATCTCCTTATAACGTTATGCATCCTTTGACCGATACAGTAGGTACCTCAAAAAATATACTACTACCTATTAAAAAAAAACTTATTTAACAAGTAAAAACATTTATATTCAGACATTTTCTGTTTGATTGAAATCTTATAAAAATATTTATATAGATACCTTGTAATTATTATCATTAGGGTTATCGTTAAGTACAAGATACTCACTTACCGCCTTTTTTAAAAACAAGGTACTCCTCCACAGCCGTCTTGACGCCGAAAAGTTCCTACTTCTCAATTAAACGCTTTCACGAATTTCACAAAAGCTCTTTACTCAATAGCCACTATTTATTTCCAAAGTTTAAAGTTTTCAAAATAGTTTATGTATTTATTTTTTGTTATAACAAATGGTTTGGCAAAAAAGTCGACCGGATCGTCGTAGCGGGCGCGTATCACTGAAAGTCCGTGGGAGCGAGTGACGCACGACCTGTGCGGCGGCGGCTGTATGAGCACTGACGGACTGTCGCCGCTCCGACTGAAACAACTCGCCTTCACGCTGCACCCAAAGCTTGCGCCAACGCACTCACCATACGCTTACCTCATCATTTTACAATACCTCCTGAAAAAACAGCTTTAGCTTTCATTATAACGGATTGCTCTAGATGCCTACCTACTACATATTGGAGTGTAAAACTTTGTAGAGCCATTGAGATCTCTGTTGTTCTCTCGTTTGTAATAATCAGCATGATTTTAGTGTTTTTCTTAAGGTGAAAACGGTAATCTTTGAGTTAGTGTGGTTTAGCGAGTGGGGGAGAGCGCGGCGTCATTGGCGGATCGGCGGAAGCCGGGCCAATGGCGGTGGAAGGAGGGGCCGCATAGCGACCGCTTCTAACTTCGCCAAGACAAGCCGCGGCTCTGTGCCTCCCTAATTTCCTTTTTCCTTGAAGCTCCTCACGAAAATAGGACTCGAATCTTGATTCTTAAGCGGCCCGCCTTCCTCGCGCTATACAAGCCAATATATCTATAACCTACTCGCCAGTTTGGGTGTTTAATTTCCTAATAAAACGCCATAACACGCAAGTGATTATGCGCTCAAATTCTGGATTCTTGATAGATTCAGATTTTTTATTACGTACTCTTTAACTACTAACCGGTTATTGAAGTATGCTTTATCAGATCCAGAACGGCGATAATTCCACTATTCATAAAATCATTGGTGTGGATATCTACAAATAGAAAATTTCCAAGATCGAACTTGTTATGCAGAGCTGCACAGCACAAGACGTGGCAATTCAAACGATTCCATCACGATGCAAGACTTTTTGATGTTTGTGATGTGCTGCTGCTACGTTAATGAGAGGTGAAAAGAATTGAGCTTTAGTCCTACTGAGAATTGAGCTGTAGTTGTCGAACCAGTGCAGTGTGTAAGTGTAGGTAGAGCTCCGTGAAATAGGAGATTAACATCTGAAAGTCTTGGAAAATTCAGTTATGTTTCTATTTAATATCGTAAAGTGAAATAAAAAAAAATGCCAATAAGAATAGGTCATCATGTTGTTGATTATTTTAATTCGTAGGAATTGAAAAATCCAAAAAGCTGCGGACTTGGATACCTACGGCTAGTGGTAGTACCTAATAGGCTGGCATACTTAGGACTTTACTACCTACCTACTTCTAGTACTTACTTTACTACCTACCTACTTCTAGTTACTTACTTAGGACCTACTTCTAGGACTAGAACATAATTAGTTAGGTACATAGTTGTACAGGGGGCCTACCATGATCTCTTAGAGCAGTATTATTCTAATCTTATTTTGTGATTTCGTACCATAACCTCTTATAAACCAAATAAAGTAATATTATTGTAGGCTTACTCTAAGAATGTTCGGAAACATGATAGTTTTTAAAAGATGGTGGTTGGCCCCCTGGTATTAATGAAAATTTGACCGCGTTATTTTTTAGGTTTAGGATGTTTCATTTACCTAGGTTGGTTCTCACATTCTTATTCATTGTAATCGAGAGACAACGAACCGGGTGAATACGGGACTGGGTGAGAACGAAACTAACCCATTTGTATGATTTATTTAATTCGTAGGAATTTAAAAATCCCAAAAATCTGCGGACTACGGCTGGTGGTAGGTAGCTTCCACCTATGCCAGCCTATATACTGATAATAGGCTGGCATAGGTAGGTATAGTAAAACCATTTCTAAAATGAACGCCCCTCTACCAAATTGTGAATTTTTTTTTCTGTGTATTCTGTTTTTCTGTATTTCCTCTCACACGTTGAAATCATCACGGTTTTGTGGAGGGAAGTTCATTTTTAAAATGGTTTTACTATACCTACTTATAACTTCTAGGACTAGGACATAATTAGTTATGTAGTTTTAATGGTACCTAATGATTTAGGGTGTTATTTTCACCTAGGTAGGTACCTACTCACATTATTTTTTGTATTTCTTTAAATCTTAACTACCCCATTGACTAAACCACTTAGATACCGTTTTGTCGTGGGTCCCGGCAATACAATGAAGTTTTTTTTTATCTTTAATACGAACCAAGGTCGTCCGAATCAAATATTACGAATTGTGTAGGTAGGATACCCAAGTCAATAATAGCCAACAGGCTTCCTGTTTAATTTCCAATATTAGGTAAGTATCTTCAGTTAAAATTCTAGCAATCTCTCTGTGCTGTAGGTACGCAAAAGGGCAATAGTAATTTTAGATTTACTAAGAGGTCTTGAAATCGGGGGCACTGTACCTATCACGAAGGATTATTTTTATAATAAATAAATATTGCTGGACAATTTTTACACAACGACATCTAGCCCCGTGGTAAGCCCAAAGCTTGTGTTACGGGTGCTAGATTTCTGATATACTTAATATAATATACGTACATACGTACATACGTACGACATGACGAATCTATAAGGGTTCCGTTTTTGCCATTTGGCTACGGAACCCTAAAAATGGACCAAGCATAAAGCTAAGCTCCCACAGGTTAGCTTATAGAAAAACTGATGCCCCTATTAGCCCCACCTCCCACACCCCTATTACCCCCCCTTACTATTGACTAATTATTTACCTACGTTCCTACTTCTGGGACGCATGAATTAACCAAATAGATTAGGCCTTTATTCACCACGCTGGCCAAGTGCGGGTAGGTGCATGTCACATGTCCTTCAAACTCGTTAAAGTTCTCCGAACAAGTGGAATTTGCCGCAATGCTGCGAAATCGTTAGATTAAGATAAGGTAATAAATAAAATATTGCTGGAAAATTCACACAGCAACATCTATTCAGTAGCATTTAGACTAAGTTACAAGGTGATTTTTTTTGTAATTTTGTTCTATGTACTTTGGGTGGGTTTGGTATTTTTTTATTTTAGAAACATTTTATTTAATGACACAATTGTACAGGAAAACTCAATTCGATTTAATGTGTTTCCCGAAATAAAGATACTTTAATATAAGTAAATTAAATCTAATCAAAAAGGTTGAACTTTCTATAAAAAATTTTTTTTTTTTTTAAGTTCGTCGAGTTTTGTAATGTCATCCAATAACATGACATTGGCGGTTCACAACAAAACTCCAATAGCGTTTGCCACAATGAAAAAAAGAAGAAGAGTGTGATCCTACTTTGATTTGCTTGATTTGACCAATCGGAAAATGGGACAATACAAATACAATAATTAATAATAAAATGCAAGCAAAACAATGAAAGGACTAAACTAGATACAGGCTACACAATAAAAAATATATGTAGGTATATAAAGAACATAACATATTTTACTAGGTACCTACTTCTACAGTTTATTACATAAGTAATAAAAAATTAAATATATGTAATAACATAGGTTAAATAAATAAATTTATGTAGTAGCCTGTTTTATTTGGCTATCAATAATAATGATAGCTTGACGAACACTTCAAACCATCAAAACATCAAAATGATGGTTTGAAGTTTGAAGTAAGCACGCGCCCGAGCGGCAGCGAATGCGAAAGCGAAGCAAGTCGAGTCGACGCGCGGACATCCAAATAGTAACAACTGACGGAGTTTATTATTGAAAACTTAGCACCGGTTTTAAAAACAGGTTTAGTTGTGTGTACTGTGCAGTTTTATTTTCTGTAGGCAAGAAAAAATAAACACCGAGTTTTGGGAAATAATTGGACAGATCAACAACATCAACAAGATTGTTTTTGTTCTTTTAAAATTCCTTAACTTTTCTACAAGGTTACAATTACAACTAACAAGGTAAGACCGTTTTTATGGATAGTTTTATAATTACTGTATGCGTAGGTAGGTACATTTTATAATACCTACAATTTACATTATGGAATGGAAAGTTTGTATAAAAGTAGTTGTACGGTACCTATAATAAGTACATACTTATGGTTTTTCTTCATTGATTATAATAATAAAATTAATGTCTAAGCCTTGGTTTATACTTAAGCTCACCCTAAAACATGCCAACTATCACTGTGATAGTTGTACGTACCCATGATAGTTTTATTTTATAGGCTTTAGGTGTAACAAATTACTTAAACTTTGTTGTCATAATTATTATTTATGTTGTGCAAGAGAATGTGTAAGACTAATAATACTAATAACAATATAATAAGTTTATAATAATTAAGTTGGCACTGTAAGACTATTAGAAACTCATGGCGAACAACCTCATTCAACCGTAGTGATATGGATTATGGACCTCCTTCCTTGAATGAATATAGATACACAACACAATAATGATGTTGATGACATGAAGATTATTATCTATGGAAGAAAAATGGCGGGAATTATTAAAAATGGCGTAAATAGTTGTAAAAACTTTTATGTATTAAGTATTTGTTTTAAAAAAATCCTATCTTCTTCAATACATAGTTTTCTAACAAATAAATTCCCATATTTAACTATGAATTGGATTTTCCTGCAGTTTTTTTAAAAGGTAAAGTGATTCAAATAGGACCTTTCTTATGTATAAATATGTACCCGTGGCACAATGATGGCAGGTTATTATTAACATGCTTTTATTTCCCAGGACAAAATGCCGTTCAAAATGCTGTCATCCGAAATGAATGTTAATAAAAAACTACTGCCCATCAAAGGACATTATTTCTTTTTCAATGCAGGTAAGTTTTATGTTTGTAGGTATTTATAAATAATCTTATGGATAATTCTGTATTAAAGGACCTTGTGTTAATTGACACTGACCATTAATTGAACTAACCTTGTCAGACCCAAGACTTACATGTAATGGGTTCTAAGGGGAGACCCATAATATGGGTTACCTACTATATGTATATGGGAAATGGAAAACCTGTGTGCATATTGTTTCTTTTTCAATTTGTAAATAAATGGTAAAGTTATTCAGTCTGTCTAGTGACTGACCTAACACCTTACATCCTTCATCATCCTTAGTAGGTATACTAATACTTTACATAGTGACCAAAGAAATTTAAATGGATCTCAAACCTAAATACTTAATAAACTCATAAAGATAATCATTATCAGTGATTACTGAATGCTTGATATAGCTTTAGTAATTTGAAAATATGAAAGAGATACATAGTTACATCATAGATATACCCGAAGATAAAGCCGACCCAAATTCAGACTAACATCTTTATCAGAAATGTACCTATAAGACATATTGTGTCTTTATTTGACCAAACTTGATGTTGATTGAAATAAGACCAGGATTTTAATGAATGTGTTTTGTCATGATTAATTTTCTCTATTGAATATTGGGTACTCGGATACAAGATATTAATAAATATTACTTAAGTTAAGTTTCTTTCTGTATTATGTTTCTTAAAGTCTGTAGTAGAATAACATCTTAGATATTTTAAGTACAAACAATGATCCACAATAAACTTAATTAGGTATTTAAGCTAGAAAACGATACATGTTTATAAACATAGAATAGAAAATACCATAAAAAGTTTTGACAAAATGAATCTATATAATCAGGCTTGTTATGTTGCATATTCCCCCTATTCTAGATATTAGTTTATGATTAAGATAATATAAGTTTATTAAAACAACTTATTTACTTATTAAAGTATATTTTATTTATTAATTTCAGGCACAGCACCTCTAGTTCCATACCTATCTACATATGCCAGGCAACTGGGATTCTCAGCATCAACAGTTGGATTAATATACACAGTACTACCAATATTTGGCCTCATAGCAAAACCTTTATTTGGTGTCATTGCAGACAGGTAAAATATATCTTTTTTTTAATTTTATTATTAATTTATTTATTTTATGTATGAATTAGCCGACACGTCGACAGCTAGCGTTTTTTTTACTTTATCTTAAATATAGTTTCTAATTGGATCACCAGTTTCTGAGATTAGCGCGTTCAAACAAACAAACTCTCAGATAATATTACAATAGATATTCCATTAATAGATCATGTTAGATATCTAGCACCCGTAATACAAGCTTCACGCTTACTTCATGGCTAGATATTGCTGTGTGAAATGTCTAGTAATATTTATTATTATTATATCATGGAACTTAATTTTTCAAAATGTATTGAACTAGTACTTTACTAAAATGTATAAGTACATACTTATGTGTTGTAATTAAATAAAAGTTAATATTTCAGGTTCCAAATTCAGAAAACTATATTTATAATATTCCAAATCATAACCATAGTGAGTTTCTTCTCGATATACTTCATTCCTTCAACGGGGAACTCTTTGAATGTGGAACTGGATTGTAATGAGGTCACAATGCTGCGGACCTGCTTCTCCAGTACCGACGCTGTTGATAATTGTGCTGTTGATGCTCTATCAAGCCTGAATTCTTCGGCTTCATGCAAAGTAGGTTTATTATTTTTACTAGCTTACCACCCTGAGGCTTTAACGGCTGTATCTTCGTGCGGAAAAATAATCATTATGTTGTCTGGGCACTCAAACTATCCTCATACCAAATATCTTCTTAGATTATATCGAATGCCTTGAATATCGAATTAATTTTGAGCATTTGGCTCTATTTTATTTTATATCATGACAAAAAACGGCATTCTTGTATGTTACAGTTTACTTTATGTAGAATTTACTGTACATCAACTTATTTCTCATCAGCTTAACATCATTTTTAAACTGTGACCAATTAATTAGTACCTAATTAGGCACTATCAGTAGCACTAAATACCGCTTGATAATAATAATCTTATTCAACAAAACTTCGGAGTGCTATTATTAGTAAAAATTGATCATAATAACATCCCTGTATCCTTCTTATGTCTTCCCGTGTAGACAAATCGATAAAGAGATTTACCTACCAGAAGATAATTATGGTAGATTAAAACAATTAAGGTATCGACTTTAAATGTTTTATTATATTATAATAATTGTCTACTTGATTTTTAATAGTAATGGTGTTTAGATATGGATTAATAATAAATAAATAAAAAAATACTTAATTGTGTAAACCGCCACACAAATAATTCACGTCACGCGATTTCTAGGCAAAGTAAAATTTCAAAAATTGTAATTATGATCACTTTTCCGCCATGATAATTGTGATTATGACCTTTTCCAGATGAATTGTGACATGACCTCTCCTAAGATGTGGCAGACGGTGTGCGAGCACTGGCACATCCCGCAGTACTGCTACAGCGTTACAGACACTCTCAAATACTCTGCGAACCTATCTCGAATACAAATGAAGGATGAATGCGCCTATTTCACTGCCAGCAACGTAACATTAGATGGTAATGCATGATATTTTATCTATACGAATCTATATTAATATTATAACGCTGAAGAGTTTGATTGTTTGTTTGTTTGTTTGAACGCGCTAATCTCAGGAACCGCTGTTAGGATTAGAAAAAATATTTCAGTGATGGATAGTCCATTATCGAGGAAGGCTATATGCTATATAATATTTTATAAACCATAACATATAGATACATAGTAAAAAAACGCATGCGAAGCTGTCGGCAGGTCGGCTAGTTTTTTTATAAGTCCATACGGTAGTCCATAAAGCACTATTAGTTTATTCAATTCAAATTTTAATCAGATTCTGTTTTTAAGGTTACCTCTACACTCCAAAATGCCGAATCGGGGATGGCTTCGTGGACGTGAACGAGCCGTGTCAACTAAGCTGTACCAACCAGAAACTGCACAGTCCACAGATAGCAAACATGACGTGTGTGGATAAGACGCTGAACTTCAGAACGTGCAATGATTCGGGGCTGGAGACGTTAGCTAAAGATCCATGGTCGAATGATGAATGTCAGGTATGTTTGTTACGGGAACGGGATCCATACATACTGATAATAATAGAATGTATTAATAAATAACCAGATAAAATTTAAGTATCTGATTATTTATATTATGTGCATTGTTGTGTTTGTGTGGCACAAACACAATAATGCACATGAAAAGTATATTATAAAATATGTAAAATAATATGTTATATAATACAACATTTAACTTGCATTAGTGATGTCAAGAAAAAAGCATACATATCTTAATATAAATTGTCTGTTTGCAATGACAAAATCTTAGTTTATTAATTATATTTTTGGACATACCCATATATAATACGTTTTCTAAAAATTGTTTTTAGAAACTGATTTAAGTAACTTTTGAAACCAATATGGTTTTTAACAATTTTAATTAGGTTAATATATCAAATTAATTGTTTTTAGTCGCCCTTTTAATAAACATTTATAGTTCTAATAAAATCAAGAGTATTTAATATTAAACTATGATTTTTTTCTTTAAAAATCAAGATTTTGGCTAATGTTGGTGTTAAATATCTTAAAAAAAATTGTTCTATGTTTCAGGTATCCTGTGCATTAGAGAAAGGCGCCCCGTGGCGACTAATGGAGATCTGCGAGGGTTGGAAGGCCGACGCAGCGTCGACGTGTCACCCCAGAACAAACGAGAATACACATTTCCCCACAAACCTCAGTTTTGTGGGCTCTGTACCTCTCTCTACCGTGATCAGCGAACATAACTGTGTGTTCGCGAGGCTAAGTCACATAACTCTGCCTGATGGTGAGTATATAAATTGATAATAAATATAATTAAAATTACAAAATATTTATCAATAGATATATTACGCCATTAAGCCTTTGAACACAATATATCTGAAAACAAACTAACCTACTCTTTAACCAACCCTTACAGATTTATTATTAGTATAGATATATAATATACTTTTTCCATATTACAGGTGCAGTCCGCTACCCTATGTGTGAAACAAGAGCACAATATCAACTGGAGACTGAATTATTCCAAACATCTTGCGAAATTGAATGTGATAATGCTATGGTATGTTGCCTTATGTATGTCACTACAAGTACTGTAGAAATATTTGTTCAGAATATCTGGGTGTTATAAATATGTATAATAAAAATATCTAACTATGTATTATATTACATATATTACAATTCTAGTACCCGTAACACAAGCTTCGAGCTTACCATAAGGCTTGTTGTTGCGGGCAAAGAGAGTGGAAAACTAGATATAATATTTAAATAGAGATATGAATAATATTTGACAAATAATAATATTGAACATTTTCTTCACAGCTGAACGAGATGATCCAAAGTTCTGAAACTGAAGAATCTGGTAGTTCGGAGTATACAACAGAGTTCTGGCTATTCTTCCTGATGATGATTATCAGCTGGATTGGCCAGGCTGTTGTAGTCACATTCGCTGATGCTATATGCTTCAATTTACTTGGTAAGTTCGTTTTTTAAATGTTCTAAAGAAAACTAGTTAATATTTTTTATGACAAAAATTGCAAGAAACCTATTCAATTCTTTTAGATAAAATAGGTAGTCAAAAAAGTTTTGTTTATGGGTAGATCCGCTATATTTCACTGCAAATAAAACTGGCTGAAAAAGGTGACATACTTTTTACAAGAACAATTGTTTAAAATTTCAAACTTCGAATTTCATTCAAATGTTTCGAATAGATGCATGTATTGTATTTGAAATTGAATATGAACTATGAAGCGATATTGTAAATAATAGGAACATGGAATGGTGTTGTCGATCATTTTATTGGCGCCGGGTCCTTAAAGATACTATGCCAAAATGTACTGACGGTCCAAAGCAACAAACGACAAAATGTAAATAATTATCTAGATGTAAGTAAATTTAGCTCTGTCTAAAAATTTAAATTATTTGTTTTCGTTCTAATGACGTTGTAGAAGATCGATCAAATTTTTACTGAAGAAGGCGTTTTTAATTTTAATAAGTAATTATCTCTAGATGTAAGTAAATTTAGCTCTGTCTTAAAATTTAAATTATTTGTTTTCGTTCTAATGACGTTGTAGAAGATCGATCAGATTTTTACTGAAGCAGGTGTTTTATTTTTGTCATGTAATTAGTCTCATTTCTCAGAAGAAATTTATTTATCTCAAAAGAATAACAATAATTTACTTACTGAGATAATCACTTAACATTTTGTTCAATAATTACAAACACGTAGGTATCTCAACAATTATTCTACAAACGTAATTGAAATGTCATAATTTTCTTTACTTAAGAAAATAGAAAACTAAAAACACGTATGTAAACAAAACAGTATGAATTTACAGATAATTTTGACGTATACTCAAAAGTGTTGCCAACTGAGAAATGTTGACTTTATTAGGAAAAATGTATGAATGATTATTAATGTTGCTAAAAATTTAATAGTTTTGTTTTAATTTATGAAAAATTCATCAAAACACGGGCTTTGAGAATTTCTTGAAAACGATAATGGTTAATTTCTTGGCCTTATAAGGCCCTTTTTCGATAAAATACATATTGTTGTCAACTATTTCACGAAAAAGTACAAAAATATTTAAACTTGAATTAACACACTGCCATTCTACTCGTAGTACCCGAAACACATCTAGATATTGCTGTGAATTGTTCAGCATTTTATATTTACTTATTAATATGCTCTTAACCTTGTGAATGTTGAATTTCAGATGACAAAGCCTCACTATATGGAAGACAGCGACTATGGGGTTCAGTTGGATGGGGCATATTTTCTCTTCTGACTGGTTCGCTTATTGACTGGTTCAGCGGAGGCGCTTACATCAAGGATTACACCGTCGCCTTCGCACTCATGTTTGCACTTATGTCCGTGGATGTTATAGTCTCCTGGCTACTCAAGGTAATCATAATATTATATTTTTTTACTAGATTTAATAAATACTAGATATTTTTGAATTTTATGAATTTTGTATCTACAATTAAACCAAACATTTTGTATATGTTTGTAGAAAGAGTATCAATAATAGTTATACCTAAGTGGCCAAATAAACAATAACAGCGCTGAAAACTAATAAAATTAACTTATCTAATTTAATTTTTATTTATTTCCAGATAGAGTCAACAAAAATGTCGATGAACATTCTGGCCGATGTGGGCACACTGTTGTCATCACTGCCTACATTCTTCTTTTTCCTCTGGACTGTGGGTGTGGGATTATGCACTGGACTTCTATGGAACTTTCTGTTCTGGTTGCTGGAAGATGTGACGAAGGCCCATACAATAGACCAATGTGGATCAGATTACTCGAAGACCCTGCAAGGATTGGTTAGCGCTATTCAGACATTCTTTGGGGAAATACCATTCTTGTTCGTGTCAGGTAAGGTGAAAAATATATACATATCATCATCACATATTACATCTTAAAAATGAACACGGGTCTCTCTAATGGAACCTATTAGGTCTCAAGGTGTTTGATATAATCGACATAATTTCTCAGGCGGGTAGTTTTGCAGTAAGTTTGTACTGTGTACATAACCACTGATTTAGGGATTCATTGATTTTAATATTAACAGATGGTAATCAGAGGTCGTCAAATGAGTCTATAAAGTTCTAAAAATAATTCGCAATGAGAATGAAAAAAAAATGAAACAATACACAATTTTAACCTTTTCCCAGATTATTAAAAAATGTGTTACATAATAGACGGTTATATAACACAAGCTTAGAGCTTATCGCGGGGCTAGATGTCGCTGTGTTAAATTGTCCAGCAATATTTATTTTATGTATTTTATTTTTATTTAATTACATAACATTGACTAATTGTGAAGCTACTTTAAAGCTATTTTTTTTAATGCTTGTACTTACAAAGCACAAGCATTTTAAAGCTTCACTATTTTGTGAATAAATATTTTTATTATTTTTATTTTGCAGGTTACATACTCAGGAAGGTCGGTCACGTGAATATGATGAGCGTGGTCCTGTTTGCGTTTGGGGTCCGTTTCCTGCTGTACTCGCTGCTGACGAACCCGTGGTGGATTCTGCCCATCGAGATGTTCCAGGGGGTCACCTTCGGCATGTTCTACCCCACAATGACCTCGTATGCGCATATCGTCGCGCCGTCGGGCACTGAGACTACTGTGCAGGTAAAACATCAAACTATAATGAGAAAAAAATATTTTCAGACAAAATACACAATACAACAGATTTACTTATCAATCAATAACTATAAATTGACTCTCACTTAAGTTTTTTAAATTATTAGAAATTGGTATTGGAAAAATTAATATGTACTTATATTAATAGTATAAATATATTAATATATTATTATTTATTTATTATTATTACAAGATCACAACGTAACCTTGATCCTAGAGTGGGAGTCGTAAGCACGCCACACAGTATGGGATATGGAGGTATGGGATAAATTCAAGCTATAACGAAACTCCTCGAGAGCGTAGTGGTTAGCGCAACCAGGGCTAAGCACTACTCCCGAAGCACACACACACTAGGCAAAGTCGTAATAAGATGTGTAGAATCGTGGTGATTATCCCCCAAGACTTAAATAGGTTCTATTCAAATATTATTTTCTTTTCCAGGGTTTAGTAGGAGCAGTTTTTGAAGGCGTGGGCACTTCTCTCGGCAGTTTTATAGGCGGTCGCCTTTACACGAGTTACGGAGGTGTCCTCACGTTCCGCTGGTTCGGATACGGCGCTCTGGTCTGCTGCGCGCTTAACGCTCTAGCGCAGTACCTTATACGAAACAAGACGGCCAGTTTAACTCAAGGTAAAACTGCATAAAATATCGACTCAATTATGCTTAGCTGCATAATAAAGCTGCTACATTTATTATTGAATTACATACTAACCTTATACATGTGCTGACGGTCTTATATAATTGCTGTTGCATTATTAAATGGACTTATATTAAGATATATTTTTATTTTACCGATAGATGTCTACAGTAATAATATTATGCAAAATGATAAATACGTAATAACAGCAACGGAAGTCAAAATAATATTCAAAATATTATAATTTGTCTTTATACTTTTGTATGAAAATGAGTACTTATGAGATTACAAATACTCAGCATTTTTATTATAGTTTTGTAATTTAAAACTGTTTATCATTATATTTCGTATCCAGTTGTAGTTCGTAAGTGGGTATTTTGTTAGTTAGGTAGATATTTAGGCCAATTACTTAAATATTATGTTATGTTCCTTTCACAGTCAGTATTATTAAAATATATCTTATTTAATTATTTACGTGTAGTTTAATTTTATCCTTGCCTAGATAAAAGTATTAGTTTACAATTATATTTGAAATATTTCTAAAACTAGCTAGACTATAGTGTTCTTTAGCTTGTCCTATGAAAAATACACGACAGCTCAATAATGACCAGCTAGAAATTGTATGTACGAAAATATATATTTTGTAGGTAGGGCTTATTCTTTTTTTTCGGACGCTGCTAAAGAATACTTGTAGCTGGTTGTTGAAGTATTTCCAATAATCCTGTATAAATATATAAGAACAATACCAGCCTGAGACTGCTAAATCCCAGTGACATTCATAATGCTACTTTTTTGGACATGTAGAATTGAATTATCTCTACTTATTTACTTATTTTACTTATTTACTTGTATGGATTATACAAGACATTTGAATAATAGATTATTTTGTCTTAACAAAGTTATTGTAAATGACATGATTTTTCAAATATGCATGCTTATTCCAACACGAAATCAGCAATACTTACGACCGGCGTTCTCGAGAGATATTTATACCCTACACATTATCTATATCACGGCCAATAAATATCATACACTGAATAATGTACTTACTATTACGAGCGGAATAACCAGATCTTGATAACCGTAAATAGGTATATAAAGATAAGATATATTTCCTCATTTTAGATGAGTGACTTGTACATACTAATATTAAATTATTCTTTTAAAAAGATGTTGTACGCACGTTGGCGGGTAAGCGAAACATTAAATTCATTTTTTTTAATAAGATGTTTTGAATGATATCGCTATTATTATTTCTACAATTATTATTCTTCTGTGTATTCTGCTTTCAACCGTCACCCTGCTGACAATGTCGCTTATTTTTAATGCAGCCTTTAGGATAAAGGTAGGTAAAAGTAGATAGATACCTATATTTATTAATTAACCAACTTCAAATAAGAAAGAGGTTCCCCATTAGACTGCATTTTTTTACATGTTTGGTAAGTACCAAACATGAATTAAGTCATAACTTTGGGACTTTGGAATGGGTCCATTTGGATGATTCATATTTTATTTGAAAGCTGATGTTTCCCGTGTCCCATTTTTATTTGATACAGCTCTTACAATGAAATTAATGTGGAAGTCTTAAATTTAGAGGAAGATTGAAGTAGGTTTAATGAAAATTTTCAACTAATTGCTCATAGTATAACAAATTTCATGCTTGTTTCAGGTTATACGGCTGTGATAAGATATGAGCAACCAAGTGATATGGTGTATATGCTGGAGGATATCTACGAAGGCAAACTATAACGTTTCTCGCAACAATCTTTTATCAAGAAATGTGGACTGAAGATTAGCAAAGAGAAAAGTGTCAAATGAAGATAGTTCACCGACACGAAGAGAATAGAACTACGCCTTAAAAAGGCAACTTCGTTTTTATTTTGTCACGATTTATAAGGTGTTGGAGGGATAATAGCATCTAATGTATTTTTGTTGTTGAAAACAACATATCTTTCGTAGTATTTTCCGGCACATTCTCTGGCATTTTAAGTTTCATCTGTAAAGAACATACATAGTAGTAGCTCTTTTAAAAATTATCTTCGAATGAAATCAAAGAAAACTTTTAAAAGCTGCAAATTCGTAACAACAAGACTTGGGCAAAGCTCAGTCTTATTCCTTTTTGTTGGTTTGTAATTTGCTCGACTTATACCTTGCTTCCCGACATTTCTTGGATTCAATTCAGGCTCAGTGAAGATGTCATAAATTTTTGGGTGCTTTGGGTCATCTATGAGAATGAAACCCAACATAAAATCATAATACAAATTCTGGCGTGATTGAAAATACAATTTTAAGCATAAATTAACATTATCTCGATCGGTTGTTAACTTGTTACATAGTAATGAAGATTACATTTGTTTTTTTTTTTTCACTTTAAGTGAGTCGTCCTCCCATTGTTGCTTTGTCTTCTGTCACTAATCATGATTCAGCCACAGAGACTATATGTGAATTTTCCATATTTATTTATTTATACTTAAATTATAATTGGTTTGAGACCATTCATCATTAATCAATTCAATTACTTAGATAATTCAATAGAAGTTCTTTTCTTTAATATTGTCTATTCTATAGTATACAACTTATTTATGTATAAAAAAATATAAGAAAAAAAAACGGAAAAATCATAACAGATGAATTTTTTTAAACATCTTTTATGATTTTTAGAACACTTACAAGTACTTGACTGAAAGACAAAACAAAACTGAAGATTTTTTGAAATCGGACCAGCGGTTCCTGAGATTAGTGCGTTTAAACAAACAATCTCATCAGCTTTATAATGTTAATATAATCTTTGTGTTAAGAAAGTTGAATTTATATACACTTGTGGTCATACAATTAAGAACGATTTGAGTTTATAGAACATTTTTATTTTAATCTTCTTATACACCGAGATGTGTACCTTCTGAGAAACAACTTAGTATGCTAAAAAATAGCCATACTAATGGAGCAGAGTGTCTTATAGAGAAAACAATAAAATCATTTACTATATTTCTCAAATTTTTATTTTACCGAAATGAGACACTCTCTAATAGTAATGAAGTTGGACATTATAATTAAGAACGATTTATTTAACTGCCGGGAAATTGTTTTATATGGCACTTACATTAAATCTAAATCACAATAATATGCAGTGCAGAAAATTTTAAAAGTAATTTAATACATTTTAAACTAAATTAAGAGTTTATAGCATTATCCACGGCCTTTTAACACTGCTTTACACCTGCGAGGCATAACCTATTAATTTTTGATATTTCGCAAGATAACTACAGTTCCATTCTTTTAAAAAAGCGTCGTACAGCTCTCCTGTGTTCCCACACTCTGTATTTGAATACTTTTTCTTTATTTTAAATTACAGATTCTCTATTGGCTCTAGATTTAGATTGTTAGCTTGTCAGTCTAAGATAGAAAACCACGAAAGCACACCCAAATTTTCGCATTTCCACCACCATGGTTTAATGTAACTTTCGAGTACTTAGGGTTGAATGCTATATTCGGAAAACGTAGAACATATTGTTTTCCATCAGAACACAACCTAGTTATTTTCGTTTCGTTAGAAAAAAAGTAAATTTTTTCACTGTCGCAAAGCCCAGTTTTCATACTTTCTCTCAAGTGCAAGCTGATTTTGACTATAGCAAAGTTTCAACATGAGTACCTTCCTTGATATCCTTCCGTGCGATTTTTATTTTACCATACGTCTTCAAACAGTGCGTGCTGAGATAGCTGAAGGCTAGTTTTCACCAAAATATTCTTCTCTCAGCACATTGGACCCATTAAAGAGTTTTGTAGCCCATACGAATGATGTTTTGGTCATCTCGAGGAGTTGTTTTTCTCTGTTTAGGTACATGTGGAACACTCCGTAGAAGTATGTGATACGAAGTAAAATGCTCAAAAGCGTCGAAAACTATCGTTTTTAACATTACAGCAGATGGTTGTCTATCTTTTTATAATACCAATTCTTCAGGCGAAGTTTTACTTTTGTGCCGGTGTTCTACCCTGTGTTGATAGATCAAAAGCTTTATTTTTTTTTAACTAAGCAATGCCTTTTTATCTTTTACAGCACTAAATATTGCCAATATTATACAAACAGTTAAAATTCAAACCGTGTTTTCTGTTTAAATTATAAAAAAAGGAATTAACGATTAAACGTTCTTAATTATATGACCAACCAGTATTATAGAAACTTTTAACAATACTGAGATAAATAAAATAAATTACATGCAAATAGTTTTGCGTCTTAGTTTGAGAAAATCTTCCCTAAATATTAGCGTTCTTAATTATATGACCACCAGTGTATATTTAGCCATAAAAAAGTACTTCGTTTACAAATGAGAAATACTTTTTTATGGCTTTACTATGTAGGTGAGCGATGTTATATGTAAGGCTGCATATTATGTGTGGATATACTTTTAGCAGTGTTAATTTCTGGTCAAGTGTGGGTCGGGGGTATGACGAGTAAACGCAAATTCCTTGTTCTTCCCCCAGGGGAACATCTTGGGGGGGGGGGGGGGGGGCACGAGTATGGTACGCACCACACCAGGCGCATCCAAATCAAAATATTTCCTTTGTTATCTTTCAGGTTATCGACTAGATATAACGATATAGTCTCGTCTGGATATAACGATATCTACATATTTTTGATCTGGAACAAATTTACGCAGGTTTTTGTTTATGTCTGTCAAATCATAGGTATTTAAAATCGTCGTGCTGTAAAATGATGTTACAGCGGCTAGGTTTCGATTAAGATCCACCTGTTCCACTTAACTCAACTATGCATAAGTTCAACTAGTTGAAGTAATTGCACCAAAAAATTCCAGTTATTTCAACTTTGATATTGTTTTGAACTTTCTGGACAACAGTGTCGATACATGATGTTGGCGCAGTATTATTCATAAAAATAAATTTACTTTATGTACTTATGTAATACGTTCCTTCTTTTAGTAGGTACTTAAATATATTTATCATGTTAGGATTTTTTGTCCGTATTTATATTTATTGATAGATGGGTAGTTGGTGTTCATCAAAGTGTTTGTTTGGGTTAATAATACATTTAAAGTTTAAATTCTCGTGTTGTTAGTTTTATCTTTTCCTTTTCTCAGAGTCCACTATTGTTTGACGGTTCAAGAATCCCTATTTTATATAATACTAGCTTTCCGCCCGCGGCTTCGCCCGCGTAATTATATGGTAAAAAGTATCCTATGTCCTTCTCCCGGTACTAAGCTACATCTCCACTAATTTTCAGCTAAATCGGTTCAGCCGTTCTTGAGTTATAAGTGAAGTAACTAACACGACTTTCTTTTATATATAAGATTAGTACCTGGGTACACGGAACGGGTACATTACTCGGAAAACATCTAAGTAAATATTTTTTCTTTAAAATAGGTACTGAAAGGTCTCTTTTTTCCTTTACGAAAGAAAGCAGGAATGTAATTATTTCCTGTAAAAATATGTACCTATGGCGAGTGAACAAGATAATTGATGATCTCAAGGGTGTTTAAATCAATGATTATTTGAATATGATCTTTTAAATGCCTAAAATTTATGATCTCGTTATCGATACATTTCGGAAAGAAAGGGGACAAGGCAGATAGAAGACGTACCTATAATCATATAAGGTTTCGATCGAGTCTACCGTACCCCTTGACGAAATTATTAATTAAGAAGATAAAACTTGGGATAACAGCTAGCGACAACTCTCGTTAGACTCGAGTACTAGAATGCACTCCTATTCTGAACCGTTGGGATAAACAAACAAGGTAGTCGTTGGACTATGTACCTTGTACCTTGTTTGTATATTCTCGCTGAATACGATCGAGGGAAACTCGTGTCTGGTAGCGCCATCTGTGAATGATGTGCTTAAAAATAAAACAGATGTCGCTAAACCCCCTGGTGTCCGATATCTATCGGTGTCAGTGTTTTTTAAACATTATTTGGAAATAAGACGTTCTTTTCAAGTAGCCGTCTACATGAAAAAAAAGTCTAATTTTCAAACTGTGTTGAAAATGAAATGCCTAAAAGTTTAATGGTAGGTACTATTAGTTATTTAAAGTTCCTATAACTTTCATTATGCAGTTAATTGTTTTTACGGTGTAAAAAGTTAAACATCTAACAAAGTGCGTTTTAAATGTAAATATTTGACCTAAAAGTTCGAAATATTGTTGCGTTGATATCCGAGTTATCTACTTTTATTTCATGATGAAGGTAGTTAACCTAATCATACATACTCATTACACTACACGGTTTGTTGTTTTTATATTTATGCCCTTAAAATAAGGTTAAGCAATGCAACAACATAATGTATTGTGACAACGGATTGAGCGCGTAAATAATTATCTGACATGCCCCGTAAGCATAATCATGATGGTGATGTGACACTATGTCAGCGACCTCATGGTTTAATGGCTATACAAGGTGAACCATAATGGGTATATGAAGCCGAAGCAGGCGTGTTTACCGCAGCGAACAGAATACAACCCCGAAGAAAGTTTTCAAAAAAACGCATTTTCAGATTTGCATAGAAAAAAATATCTTCGGTAGTTTTTCTAATTGTTGACAACCCTAGAATAAGACGCGACTGCGTATGAGTGAGACAGTGATGAGCTCCGTCTCTCTCACACGTGACGAATAGGCTATGATAATTGTCAACTAATATCTAATGATAAAACTAACTCTTATTTATAAAATTTATTGATTTTATCATTTTTAGTTGAAAATATCATATCGTATGTATTTGTTACGCGTGAGTGAGACTTAGCTAATCGATGCTATTCACTGTCTCACCCACACGAAGTCGCGTCTCATTCTAGGGTTGGCAATTATTAGAAAACTACCGAAAATATATTTTTCTATGAAAATTTGAAGATGAGTTTTTTTTTAAATTTTCTTCGGCGTTGTATTCTGTTTGCTGCGGTAAACACGCCTGCTTCGGCTTCATATACCCATTATTATGGTACACCTTGTATAGGCCGCTTTGGAAACCGACGGGTGCGGGTGCTTACAAAAAGTTCTAGTTTCTGCACAACACTGCAGAAACTAGAACTTTTTGTAAGAGATATTTTATATTTGTATAATTTAGTTTTGTTTTTTATGTCTTACGTAAATACGTCTTGACCGATTAACAAGTGCAGTAAATACCTAAAGCTATAATTGAACACAATCATTGTTGTAGGTATCTGAAATAACTATGATAGTGAAGGTGAAGACCTTACGATAGGTACCTTTGTCTCTACAGATAAATCTGGGGACGGAAATAATGGCCGCACTTCTTTGCACAAGGTACGCGCGAAATATTTTTGCGTTGATATCCGAGATGGATATTTTTATTTTTTGATGAAGGTAGGTACCTAACCTAATTAATCTTACTCATTACACGGTTTTTATTTTATTTATTACACGGTTTGTTTTTATATTTATGCACAGAGTCCTTGAAATTAGGTTTAGACCTACGTAATGCAACAGCATAGGTACAATGTGACAACGGATTGAACGCGTAAATACGTAGTGATTATATTCTCTTTGGCGTAAATATCTTACATGCCCCGAAAGCATAATAATGTGACACTACATCGTCATCGGATCGTCATATGTTCAGTATGTCTACCAGTACCATGGTATCTAGCATAGACAAATAAATAGGTATTTGTCTATGGTTCTAGCAATCTACACTCGCTAGCGAAGGCAGTTAAAAAAAATGTATGAAAACTTGAACAGCGCTTCTAGCGGATAGTTGGGTACTAAAATGCTCATTCAAAAAGCTAATTGTACAGACTGCTTAGTTAAACTACGCGCCGCCACTCAAGTCCGTTAGACGTGGCGCTGCTTGCCTAGATATGAACGGTTCTTTACTGTAGTTCCCGCATTAACTGTAAGACTTGAAAGGTGGCGCGGGCTCTTCTTCTTCTTTAATTTTTTGACATAACCGCTGTAGTAACGTCAGGCCATTGAACTATGACTCATAATTAAAGGTACTGTTTCTTAATTCAACTCACTTTGTCAGTAGCCTCGTGGCTAAATGGTTAAAGCAGGCGCTTCGGAAACCGACGTCTGCGAGTTCGAGTCTCTTCGAGTTTCTGCATAACACTTGCAGAAACTCGTTTTGTTAGAGAAATTTTTATATTTTTTAATTTAGTTTGGCTTTTTTTGTCTTTGAAGTCGCCTTGACCGATTTACAAGTGCAGTAAATACCTAAATAATTGATCACAATCATTGTTGTTTCTAAAATAACTATATTATTTTGAAATTATGTTGAATTTGTCTTTTTCATTATTTTGATTAATTTTTTGTAATTATGTATTATCTAATTTATTTTTGATTAATTAATTTAAGATTGATTTTTTTATTATTTAAGTATAAAATGGAATGTAATAATAATGTGAATTTGATTAATAATTAAGTAATGTATGTAATTGGTTTTAAGAAATCGTGTATGTTACTCTACTAAATAAATAAATAATTATTATTATGATAGTGAAGACCTCGAAGCTTGTGTTACGGTTGCTAGATTTCTGATAAACTTAATATAGGTACTTACATACATATGTATATATTTTTATTATACAATGTAGTATAGGTATGTAGTAGGGTAGGTGGGGGAAAAGTCTTTTCACATTATAGTATGTATGAACTTGTTATAAAACCTTTTTGACTATACTATTTTGTATAATTTGTATCTATCTGGTTTTGGTATCATTACAAGTTTACATTTTAAAGAAGATAATTCCAAATTCAAATTAGAAAAATGTGTGATTTTTATTTGTTTTTCGTAGGTACTGTCAAGATGAGTGAATTTTATGAAGAAATTCGATACATTTTAAAATTTTACTACAAAATCGGAACAAATATTTACAGATCGTATCGACTAAATTTAGTCCCGAGGCGGGAATCGAACCTCTTGTTTCGCCCGCTGCGCCACAGAGGTCGTCAAAATATAATAATTATGTAGGTATATCAGAATGATTTACGAAAACAAGCACTTACTTTTTATGAGAAGAATGGTTTAATTGGTCTCATATATAATGGACCAAGAGCCTGTGATGGCCAGACCTTCCTTTAATTCACAAGCGTGAAAATTATTTCATGTGTATGTCTAACATAGGTAAGAATAACCCCCAAACATGAAACCTGGATCGCGGTTGCTTTGGGAGATAACAACCTTTTACCTGTTATCTCCCAAAGGAACCACGATCCAGGTTTCATGTTTGGGGGTTATTCTTACCTATGTTAGACATACACATGAAATAATTTTCACGCTTGTGAATTAAAGGAAGGTCTGGCCAGACCGGGCTCTTAGTATAGACTAATAACCTGTGATGGCCAGACCTTCCTTTAATTCTGAAGCGTGAAAATTATTTTATGTGTATGTCTAACATAGGTAAGAATAACCCCCAAACATGAAACCTGGATCGTGGTTCCTTTGGGAGATAACAGGTAAAAGGTTGTTATCTCCCAAAGCAACCGCGATCCAGGTTTCATGTTTGGGGGTTATTCTTACCTATGTTAGACATACACATGAAATAATTTTCACGCTTGTGAATTAAAGGAAGGTCTGGCCATCACGGGCTCTTAGGTTATAAAGTGAAAATGTCATAAAAATCAAAATATTTTCAGTTACCTACTGCTGCGATGGGGTTGCAATGGGCATTTGCAATTTTGCTGCTGTCAAAATGTTGAGTGCACCTGGCCAGTGACACACGTCATTGCCAAAACTGACGTCATTTGCGGCTCGACAGCCTGCGTGCAGTGCCGGGGGTCACGATTGTTTGCAATTGATTACACTCCTTATTATCTGTCTAGATAAAAAATAATGAAAAATAGTTCTATAATTGTAGTGGGAATATTCAAGCTGGTTAACGTTTATAACGTTACGCTAAAAAAGTTAGTTTTCACCGGGTTTATAAATAGCACCAATGGGATAGTCTATCAATCTACAAATCTACAGCCATAAATAGTGGTTTCCGTCTTCAAAAAAATCTTATTTGATACTGTTGTTTTGTGTACATAGATTGAGACACCATCATCTCTTTTTTTCTACTTTTCCTGAAGGTTCTGCTTCCAGCTAAGGTCCAGAGGCTAAAGAGTGTATTCTACTATCAAGGATTTTGAGTCCCCGGAAACCCTTAAAATAGTTCTTTCCATGCTACAAATATCTCCATGTAAGATTAGGACTAGATTTTGGTTTTTGCATGACTCATAAGAATACTTCACACTTACAGTTTTGTGAGTTCAGATTCGTTGAGCAGTCCAATAGAGACATAAGAGTCGTTCGTCAACTCACAACTGGTGTCGGTTACACAAAACAAACTCTAAATTTAAGATTTAATTACTTGTAATTGTTTTTTAAACAAATATATTGATGTGTACGTTTACTAAAATTAAAACAACAAATTGCAACATTTGAATTTGTTAGGGTTCCAGCTAAAAACACCAATTAATTTTAACTTAAACAAGGTGAAAGAATACATTCAACGCTGACATGTCTTCGCAATTCACGTAAAGTGCCATTCGAACTAATATTTTTTTTATCTAGATATTAAAGAAACGTTTTATTTCGCACACAACGTTCAGAAACAGATTGTATAATTAAAACATTGGGCAGGTAAAGGTGGGGATCTTCGTTAGCTTTAATTAAATCGTGGCTCTTTCGCTTTAATTCCACCGTTATTAACGCTGTTAAAAACTGAGTTGCCTGAACAACGAATCCATGGGGACGGTATTAAAACTTAAATAGTGTTTTATTAACTAGTGGCTCTGTGAGCTGTAGACCTCGCGAGGACCAACATCTTAAAATAAAAAAAAAAAACAAATTATTTACTGTGATATTTTTATTTTCAATGTTTTCACTATCCTCGTAAAACTTTGATAAGCTTCTTAAAATTGTAGTCTATTGTAATCATGTTTTTGGTTATTTTACAATAAATTAGAAAAAAATAATGACAAATTAAACGATACCTAAACTAAAATAATTTAAAACCTAAACAAAACTAAACCTAAACAATAATTTAAAACCATTAGAAAAAAAACCTACGAAATCAACGAAACTAAAATAAATAAATAGCCCACAGCTGGAAATCGAACCCAGAACCTCCGGATGTACGCTCTATTTCGTAACATTGCTCTGGTTTAGTGGATCTCTTTTATGCCATTTTTGTAGTTAGCTTACTTAGGTTTCAAACTACAGAAAATGGCATAAAATAATGGCATAAATTTCTGTAGTTTGAAACCTAAGTAAGCTTACTACAAAACTCTTTAAAAAATTAAAACCTTCATACCAATTTTTGTATAAATTTTAAACAATTAAGGCCTGAAAAGATTAAACGATACCTAAACTACAATAATTTAAAAACCTTCATACAATTTTTTGAATTAATTTTGTAAAAGGTCTTTCAAAACAACTAGGGCCTGCGAATACTATTTTTGAAATGGAACTATAAAAATGGTTTTCGTAGATCAAAATTGTTTTAAAAAGGCCTTTAACGCCAAGATCTCGTGACTGCGGCGATATGCACTGATTCCATAATTGTTGGGCTAGAATAAATGTCAAATCTAACCATCACTACCAAAGGGCGATGAACGGGTGGTGCCTGATTAGGCAAATACACCAAATGGGTAACAGTGCCAACAGAACCATTCACCAAACCTTTTTTAACCCACAAATTCGTTTTTAGCATGACTACAACCAACGCATAGATAAAGACTTTTTTCTAATCCTTGGGCTTGTCGATCTGAACACGCCTGTGCGGCTTCTTTATTATTGTGATCGGCACAGACTTTAGCAGTGGGTCTATTAATGTCTTTAAGCTTAAAAGGATTATACAAATTATCGTTTTAATTCTCTGGAAAAGTCTCATTGCATCTGTAAAAAGCCGACGTTCGTTGTCACTTTTTCTACTTTTTTCACGTGACATTAATGTCTCGCAATCATTTATAGTGGATTTTCATAAGCTTAAACGATCTAAAATTTCTCTAAAATGAGCTTGGTCTTTACCTCCTTGACGATAAGAAGTTGTCAAAATAACACTACAAGCAATTTTTTTATAAAGCAGTCTGCATGCATAGGTACAGGAAAAATCAGATCCATAAAACGGGCGATCCAGCACTGGAGGCAATTGCTGTATGTCTCCCAATAGAATTAAAGTCATATTTCCAAAAGGCAGATCAGAAAATAATGGCTTAGCTTCCCTGCATTTCAAATCATTTTTTTTAAACAATGTGCAACCTACCATACTCATTTCATCAATGGTAATTAAATTACAATCTCTCATATTGTTCTTGAAAACGTGAAAGATTGTCATCACTCATCTTACTAATGGTTTTCTCAATGCCAAGATGCAAGGTTGAATGAATGGTACTTCCACCGACATTAACAGCAGCAGCTCCAGTGGGAGCCATCAAACGAAAGCTAGTTGGTCCCAACACTCGATTCAACTTAGCGCAAATCGCTTTAATAAGTGTACTTTTTCCATTACCTGCTTTGCCTTGAATGATTATCATTCTTTCTTTGTCATCTCTAGACCCTATTCGCAAAATTTGCTTAGATACAAATGATAATACCTTCATTTGCTCTCTGGAAAATCTGACTTTTGGATCTTCCCACATTTCATCCTGAATATCATCTTTTGACTTTTCAAATGTAATGAACCCAGGCAGGTTCGCGTTCGGTTCGCGTTTTCTTCGGCGTTTTATCAATTTCTCTCATTCCTAATTCGACTTCATGTTCCGATTCGCCTTTAGGACCCATTCCTGCCGCTACCATCCATTCATCTATATCACCACGAGCCTCATCCAAATCTTCACCATCTTCATATTCCTCTTCGACTCGAGGAATAACTAAAGTATCATCATTTTTTTTTTACCAAATGGTTATACATATAATGTTTCTATGTATATTGACTATCTAAGGTTTCCGCTGACCTCCAAGGCACATGCCCTGAAACGGAGACTATTCGCTCACTTCGCTCGCTCGGTCAATTAACCATGGCATTTAAAAAAATACTGGTGTGTCAAAGTTTTCTTTAGCACCCATTAAATAAATAAATAAATATTACTGGACAATTTTACACAGCGACATCTAGCCCCATTAACTGCAAGAAAGTCGAAAGTTCGAAAGGACAACCAATGCATCTTCTTGTGCAGTGTCTATGTATTATAATATTTTGCACAGACGCTACAGAAAAATAGACACTAGTGTATAATATTCTAGATTCTAGACGTATAGGTGCAGCATTTAATATCCAGTCTACAGAATATACAAATCCATGTGGGCAGTTATATAGTTCAATATTATCTATATGAAAAGTGAAATTAATTTTTATAGATATTGGTACATAAAACATTGGCGACGAGCTATAAAATATTTTTTATTTCGTTTTTTTTTCATAATAATTATAATCCTCGTTATTTCCGTTCCGTAGCTAGTTTACTACTAAACCACATCGGAATGAGGAAATTTACAATGGTGTCAGAGACGGTATCCAGTTCTGATTTTTTCATATTGCTTATTTTATCAAATTGCTTTTTGAGTATTTCGAGGCTACTCTACAGTTTTCGATAGGTAGGGCGGACAAGTGGCCGCAGAGTTTCCGGACCGCGATAAGACGGCGCTCATCCACCCTCAGCTCCCAACTGTTGGATTTTAATATTACGCTTAAGTGTTGTTCTAAAGACGTCCTCGTCTAAGTACTAATTTGTCTCGGTTTCAAGTTTTCAACATTTAACGCTGCGTTTTAGTTTCTCTTGAAGTTATAACCTAAGAGCCCGTGATGGCCAGACCTTCCTTTAATTCACAAGCGTGAAAATTCTTTCATGTGTATGTCTAACATAGGTAAGAATAACCCCCAAACATGAAACCTGGATCGCGGATCTTTGGGAGATAACAACCTTTTACCTGTTATCTCCCAAAGGAACCACGATCCAGGTTTCATGTTTGGGGGTTATTCTTACCTGTGTTAGACATACACATGAAAGAATTTTCACGCTTCAGAATTAAAGGAAGGTCTGGCCATCACAGGTTATTAGTCTATACTAAGAGCCCGGTCTGGCCAGACCTTCCTTTAATTCACAAGCGTGAAAATTCTTTCATGTGTATGTCTAACATAGGTAAGAATAACCCCCAAACATGAAACCTGGATCGTGGTTCCTTTGGGAGATAACAGGTAAAAGGTTGTTATCTCCCAAAGGAACCGCGATCCAGGTTTCATGTTTGGGGGTTATTCTTACCTATGTTAGACATACACATGAAAGAATTTTCACGCTTGTGAATTAAAGGAAGGTCTGGCCATCACAGGCTCTTGGTCCATTAAATGCTTTATTTGTTTTAGGTTTTGCTAAATTGGTATTTTGTTACGATAAATATCGGTACGTGGGCTTTGATTTCACATGCATATTCTGTCCAAATCTAGTAAAAAAATCGCCTAAACAAATTATGTAGGTATATAAATAATATCTACCTGTCTAATCTTATTAAACATTTATTACGATATTGACATTATAAATCGATAGCTTTTAACTAATTTTATTCTTCAAACTTTAGTTGAGTTCTTTTACACTTAAAAAAAAAATAGCTATCCCCCCCACCGTTCGGCTCTGCCCGTGATATAATAAGTGTTGATAATATGTCCATTTATCATAATATATTTAGATAAATTGCCATAGTACCTTAATATGCAAAAACATTAAACAAACCAAGTAGTAAAGTTACATGATATAGCGTATTCAAGAAAACAGTCACCGTTTTATTATTTTGCAAATTATATACTTATTTTACCTTTTTGATTGATTTAAATCAGACTTCCCGCAATGAAACCGCTGGATCGCTTTGAATGGTCACGTGTCCTGAGAAATGGATTGCTCTAAAACTAAGCAGGAACTGCGGTCGGTTTGTAAGTAGTCATGGCTATTAGTTAGCGGGCACAGTGCGATTATGCGGGTTGTGGGCTGTGACGTATCACTTGACGCGGCACCCTGGCCCGCGTCAGCGATAGCCGGCGCCTGATCCCGTGATTTACGAGGCATCCTGGCTAATGTGCACGCAGCTTTACCGCAATACTGTTAGGGTGCGTTTTCAACAGAGGCTACCTATGCTTTCAATAAAATTTTGAATTAATAGCAAAATTGGTTAGCTCTGGTCGAAAATGACCTTTATTTATTGTATTTCTTTTTTGTTGGATTATTTTATGCTAATATTGATATGTCGTAAACCGACATTGGGTCTATTAAATTACAATGCGGCTATAGCTGTATACTTTACTTACTTTCATAGTGTTATGAGTAATGGCATTTTAGCATGGGGCAGTGGAGCTGACCCTAAACGTATATTTATCCTCCAAAAATGTCAGATTTAAAACCAAGAGACATCTGCCGTAAATGGCCGTAATGCCTTTTCACAGCTTAAAATTGTAACATTTACTGGTGCATATATTATGAGTTGTATTCTATACATAAAAAAACATAAACGAATTTGAAATAAAGGAAAAAAACACTTCTATAACAATCGTTCTAAACATAATAACTTGCTGCTGACACCCAAATCTAGACTAAGCAAGCTATCTAAAAGCTTTATAGGAAACTGAGTAATATTCTATAATAAACTCTCAGCAGAATTTAAAGACTTAACTAACTTTTTAAGCTATAGTGGTCTGAAAGTAAAACTTAAAAATATCTTAATAAACAAAAGCTATTACTCATTGCAAGAAGCACTTAGTGACAGCATCATGTTTGATTAATTAGGGGTCGTGACTCGTGGTCCCAATAATTTGACCCACTGGTGGGACATTGTGTCGATTTAATGAGCTTGTGGTCCCACTGTTTGGTGGGACCATCAGTCATAGTAATGCAGTCGCTCGGGTCGTGACTCGTGGTCCCACTGACTTGGTCATAAGGGCTACACAAATATTTTTTTGTGAAATAAACAACAATGTGGAATTTATTATTAAATTATTTTATTTTATTATTTAAGTTTAATCCTAAGGGGATTCAAAACATGAATAAGCCGAAAATACAAAGGCCAGCATAAAAACGTAAAGCAAAATAATTATTTTTATTTCTATCTATGAACTTATGAACAACAAACAACAAACAAACTCTAAGTTTGTTTTCTTTAAACTATTTTTTTTTTATCTTAACTTTTCTAAAAAATAACCAACTGTGATCTCCTGGTTTATCAGCTGCATTTGTGACTGTATTATTAAGTCGTCTTTTAACAGTTGCAACCGATCTCTTTTATTTTCGAATGTATTTTTAGCAATAAAATATTCTTTAAGTGTATGCAGTAGTTTCAAAACAGTCACATAATTTTTATTTATACTTTTATTGAGTTTTGAATTCCGACTTTCGCAAACGTTATAAGTGCGATGTCTTTCGCTAGATACACACCATTCCCTTACAATTTTTTCAGATTTGACATAATAATTATCAAAGTATGTTATAAACACGTTCATTTTCTCCATGTTCATACATTCAGTTTTGATGTATTCCAAACCTTCTTCAATGAACTCTTGCGGCAAAAGGGGAAGAGCAGAACATAATCCAACTATTCTTGTATAGATTTTTGCTTTGAGACCTAAAGTTTTGACCTAAAGTTTTCTTGTAAATGCTCTGCACGAAGTGGGCATAATAACGTTTTATAATAACTGTAGGACATTCAGAAAATATTACAACCAACGCATTGGTTTGAGCAATTTCGAAATCGGCGTGAATTTTAATAGGATTCCATTTTGGAAATCGTGTCATAATGATGTCAAATAATGCGAAGTATGAGTTTTCTTTTTTATCACTCATGAGAGCAAAAAATAATGGAGCAACTTTTATTTTGTCAGTAGTAGGTACTCCCCGTGTCTCCATGACATGTGTTACCATTAGCTGATAAAAAGGCTTGGGAGTGAAGAGGGAGGTTGCATCAAAAAAATATTCATCGGTAATTGGTAATAATTGCTCAGTTCTTTCTGATGCAAATACAATGATTCTAGCATCGCCGCCAATACAAGTATAATCTGCTACAAGAAATGATTTGAAATTTGCGGGAATTTCAACCTCATGTAATGTCTTGTAAACCAATTTCTTTAATTTAAGCTGTTTTTTTCTTTCGCTGTACAAAGCACATTTAATGTTTTCGAATGACGACATGTTTGTAACAAGTTTAATGCCTTCGTCTAATATGGGGTCAAAGTGTTTTTTGTAAATTTAGGTAATTTATTAATTAATTAATTTAATTTTCTGGTAGTCTCACTAAGCAGTGGGACCACGAGCCCATGATTTTAACTTTGACTGGTAGTCACACTAAGCAGTGGGACCACGAACCCATGATTTTAACTATGACTGGTAGTCCCACTAAGCAGTGGGACCACGAACCCATGATTTCAGGGATAGTGGGACCACGAGTAATAGTGGTACAATCACATGCTGTTTTCTCGTGGTCCCAGGATTTTGTCCCTTTAATGGGACCACAAGGGAGAACTGTTTTTCGTAGTCCCATTGTTGTGTAATTACATCCTGTATATAAAAGTATGTGGTTACCAAAAGAAACAATGATAATAAATGTAGCAACTTCATATTATTTAGGTAAGAATAATATTATATTTTATCTAAATTTTTCTAAAAAATGTCCCACCGAAATATCTACTGTAGTTGGTAATTCATAATGTCATCGTCCCGCCTAAGAAATTCTAGTCTCCTTTCTGATGGCTTAGAGAATTGTTGTTCTCTATCAACCAGAATATTTGATGATTAAACGAACTTACCAAGTGAAGTTCTATCATAATTATACGTTGCGTTTTTTCCGAAGAAATAAGTCCTGAAATAACAACATTATTCACTTGTAGTATGCATAATTGTGTACCGTTACATTCACTACCGTTTAGAGTATTAAAATCAAAATCTTTAGGCGCTGTCAGTGTCACAGCCTGCCGTCTCGCTCGCTGGTACGTCATTTCGTTAAGAGATATATTACATCAGATATTCTTGAATACTTTTTCTTGATTTTGTTGACGAAATCAAATCAGCATCAGGGTCCTTGGGTTGGGAGGGAATTGGTACTTATTTCTTCGGAAAAAACGCAACGTATAATTATGATAGAACTTCACTTGGTAAGTTCGTTTAATCATCAATTATACTAGCGTTTTTTCCTTCAGAAATAAGTCCTGAAATAACAACATTATTCACTTGTAGACTTTTAGAGCTGATTGAGGAGATAAAATCACATTAAAATTACTCAATAGAGAAATTATACTAAATTAGGTTGAACTTAGAATTATGAGTGACTTCACTCAAAATCATATATGTTTTATATGATGTCATGATGTGGATAACCACTAATTCGCTTATTAAATAAACTCCAAGATTCTTTACCCTGTTATAATTATATTATTTTGAACAGTATTTTTATTACACTATCAACATAAAAATGTTGTGGCTTATAATTTGTGTGTTAGAACAAATCTCATAATTGAAAATGCTCTCCAGGTTTGTATGATTGTTCTTTTGCAGAACCTTTCCATTGCAAAGGAAGAACCGTTTTTGTTGTAATTAGTAATAATTAGTAATAACATAATGTTTAAACATTAGTAATTACATAATGTTTAAATATAGCTGTTAATCTCTATGGTTAATGCGTGGCTTTACTATGATTTTATTCATAGATAAAGGGCTTTCCCAAACGCCAATAAGATTCACTGGTGATAAACGATCATACTCATATCAAAATTTATTTAGATTCTATTCTGCTTACTAGTACCAAAAACATTTCTAAAGTCAGTAAGACATTTTTTGTACAATTTTTTACTGAAATCGATAGTTTCATTTACAGGGGAGCAAACTCCAAAAACATCCATAGAGGATTTAAACTTGTGATCGAATATTCATGTATCCGATCGTCTGAAAATATGTTTGAATTATTCATAGGAGTACCAATAGGAACGCTTTATTGTTGCTATTGAGTATACATACAATTTTGTATGTAAAATTAAATAACTGTGGTGAAAAGAATAATATAATATAAAAATTGTTGTAAACAACTCTCAAAACTGTAAGAAATATTAACTTCACAAACGTGTATGTATGTTTATGTATTTAAATATACACGAACTTCCCAGACAACTATTGTGCTACATACTTGGTAGAGATTATACTTAATGATTATTGTTGATGTCCCCGTATGGTGGAGATAATATATAATTGTCTTAGCGACAAAAAATCAAATTAACACATAATTGTTGCTGGTCAATTAAGATTAATTATTATGTAAAAAGTTTCTAAATAACAGATACAACGGCTTAATATACCAATTGGGAATAAAGCCTCTTCTTCGGTTTTGTAAATAATTGTTTATCTGTGAGTCAAAAAGAAACCGTAGAAACGTAGTATAAAAAGATTGTAGCCCAAGACAACGTAAAGGGAACATGTCAGGCGTGTCTAGACAGTTATTCTAGACCTTACAAGTCACATTTTTTTTTTTTTTTTTTTTGTATTTGCAAAAGGCAAAAAGATCTGGGTTAATTGATTGTTTACTTATTTAGTAACGTTTTTCGAGGACTCAGTCGTGACTTTTTTCAAGTTCTCAGTGTGAGTAGAAACATGACTGTTTCCTTTTCTGTCGACGAATAGTCGATAGTTCAATTCACTTAGATGGGAGACTAGTTTTCTCTCATTCTATTGATGTATGGATGCAAAGAAGGAATTATATATATAACCTATAATGATAGTAGATAACTTGCAGCTTTATCTGTATGGAAATTTATATTATATTTCGACCAAGGTCTACAGCCGGTACCTTCTCTACAACCACACGAACCATACCCCGTTGTTGAGGCGCCAGAATTAACAATACAACTCGTATCTACATTATTGTCATTTTAAATTCTTTAAAATGATTATAGGGTAGCGTGGAGCTACCATTATTTTAGTCGAATGAAGAAAATAAAATGATACAATTTTAAGGCTTATAACAAAGCCAATCAATTTCTGGGCAAGTGCACACTAGAAAACTGACTATGCAGCGGTTGAAAATACTAACTTATTTATATTCTATGTTTTGATAACTTTATCCAGATGTTAATTTCTTTAAAAATGCGATGTGTTCCATTGTATGACAGCTGGTGCATCCCGTGGGTGCAAAACAGAAATCATGGGGTTTAACTCAATAGCATGTATTTGTGAAACCCTGGATTTATATTCAAACGAAGTTGAATTCATAATAGGTCTACAGCTAACCTAGTCATAGACATTATTATAGAAATCAGTTATAAAACTATATATAATAATATATAGTTTACATAGTAACTATGTCAGTTTGAAACGGTTACATTGATAGTTTTTATAATATAAAATAATATTAAAAATGTAGCACCGCTAATAGTGGATTATCTGAAGCGATTCATGGTTCATAACTTTAGGAAGTTACTATACACTTAACAGCAGAATATTCATTATTATATTTTGTGTTATGTAGACACGTTAGTGTATCAATCATTCAGCATTACCTCTTTACTAAGAGACAATGAGAGAAAAAAATTTTGGAAATAGTTGTACGGATTATCCGTAACTCAATGGACGTAGGTAGCGTAGAAAAAACTCTCCGACATGCACACATGAAAACTGACAATAATTTCTTAGTTGCCAGTGATGGCACACCCTACAGCATACAGCCAAGTAGGTTTGTATAATTAATGTTGGTAAAACACGCTTGGTCTTGACCCGATATGTACATCGGTCATACATAATGCGGCTGGTGCCGCGGAGCGGAATCTTCTTCCGCACACCATAGCAGCTTATATTTAAGATGCACATTTCAATTCGGTATAGATTTTAAAAAGATTCCAAGAATGAACTTATAGTAATATAAGTTGAGCACGCTGCGATGTCTTGATTGCTGCGATCCTTCAATGCTGGATTATATTATTATTGTACACAAACCTTTAGTTTTGTACTTAGGTCTCACCAAGAGGTGGATCGATTGTTAAACGACTGTTTAAAAAAAACATGTGATTATAAGCAGATATCTGTACCAAGATGGTATTGTTAATCGTTATAGTACTAGGTTAGTTACTATTGATGTCGGAGAAACGGTCGATGGTTTTTGGGTACCTCGTCTCCTTTAAGCTCGGCGGCTGTGTCGGCGGTGTGTCCACTGCTGCACTGGCGTCCTGGATGAACTGGACTACGGATATAGACTTCTGGACGTGCGGTATTACCTATTTGATGCGATCGGCTGTTTCCTTGTAAGATTAGCCAGTTTGCATCAGAGATACTGAAAAAACCTAATAACAGATTCAGAATGCTGAATATTTCATAATTCAACCTTGTAAATTTCTTGTTCTTCATAGCTCGTTCTTGTTCTTCATAGCTCGTTCTTATTGTTTTACAAGGCTAATATTTATAAAGTTGCGTATGCTGGTCACAGGTAAACCACTTTATAGTTTGCTTATAATATTTCGCTTCAATCCCAAAATAATCGAATACGTATGGAAGGAAATATTTTATGCAGGAAAATCTACAACTTGCAGGATGTAGTAATAATAATAATAAAACGTACGTATTGTAGGTATACATGGTATACATTATAGATAATTATGATATCTTGATAAATATCTAATGGTGATTGTTTGTATTATTTTTAATGCAAAAGTAGGTAGGTATTATGCATAATTACTATGCATAAATCACCAAGTAGAATTATTCTATTCCATTTTTATTTTTCAAATAAATGGACGTTAATTATAATAATTTAAAACAATTTAATAATTACACAAGAGGATAAACCCAAAAGTATATCCGAATGTGTCAAATAAATTTTACTTGTGTAATAATACACTGTAATAATGTCAAATCTATCTTTGTGTTTTGTTTTGGCAAAAGTGCCGTGTGGCGATGGCCTAATAATAGTGCCACCCAATATTTTCCCATAGATTTCGTCAAACCGACGTAGGGATATGTTTATCAGAAGATAGGCTGCAGCGTCATTTGCGTAGGTACTTAACCTATCAACTCACTGTGGTAAATTAAATTTGCCGTTAACAAACCTGTTAGTTTGGTGGATACACAAACTCCCCAATCTATGGGGTTTATATTCAGCAACCCCATGTCCAGTTGCAATGAGAGAAGTAGAATAAGTGAGACAGCCCATAGAACAGCTCGATATAATTCTCTTATGTAGTACGAATGCGATGAGTCAGCCCAAAGATCAGCTCGAATGCATTAACTTGTTAATTTGATAGTCATTATGCGATGAGACAGTCCTGAATACTGCTCGAATGCATTGTATGACTATCATAGTACATTATTAGTATAAATACGTATTGTTGTACACAGAGACTAACACAGTATCTGTTTTCAGTAACCCACATTGTAAATGCGGGTAGCGCTTTATTGTTGCGATGAGACTGTCCGATGATCAGCTCGAATGCATTTTTGTTGTTTTTGCGCACAATATAAGCTACATAAGTATGCTTGTAATAATAAATAGACTTTTCAATAACCCACATTGTAAATGCGGGTAGCGCGTTATGACATCATTGTTGCGATGAGACTGTCCGATGATCAGCTCGAATGCATTTTTGTTGTCTTTGCGCACAATATGAGCTACATAAGCTTTCAATAACCTACATTGTAGATGAGGGTAGTGCGGCATGACATCATAATTATGAGACTGTCCGACGATCAGCCCGAATGTATTTTTGTTGTCTATGCCCACAAAATAGCTAAGCATATTTGTAATAATAAATTGACTTACCCTTGTCAATGGTATGATTTGGTTCCGAGTCACTTGGACTCAACTTGGATTTTTATAACAAATTTTATGATTTGTAGTTGATCACTTACGTAAGAATGGCAAATTAAACTTGTTTTGGCCATGATAAAACGTAATTATTTTACTAGTGCGAAACTTTCGCAATTTTACGTGACGAACGGTTGAGCACTAAAATGCGAATGGACGTACCAGCGAGCGAGACGGCAGGCTGTGACACTGACAGCGCCTAAAGATTTTGATTTTAATACTCTAAACGGTAGTGAATGTAACGGTACACAATTATGCATACTACAAGTGAATAATGTTGTTATTTCAGGACTTATTTCTGAAGGAAAAAACGCTAGTATAATTAATAGTCTTAATAAAGATTTCGGATGGCGTTTCTTCATGTTTTTATTTAATAGCGAATGCCAACATTCTACTACGTTATTGGTGCGGTGTCTTCCACCATATACATTCCACTGTGAAATAAATCCTTCATTTTTAAGCCAAGTCCTTTCCATATACTTTGAGAAAATTTTAATTTTGGCAGTGCCGGGACTTTCGGTTTTTATGTACTCTACACCATCTGATGTCTGATCTAAAGGTAGCAAAGGTAAAGCAGTGTGTAGACCCACGATGCGCCGTTCCTGTTTTGATTTAATTTTCATTTCTTTAGCCTTCTTCCAGATGCTTTTAGTGAAGTGATAATAGCACTTTTTCAAAATAATGCCCGGAAAAATGGTCATTATTGCATTTGCAGGAGCTACTTCAAAATCTAAGTGAAGTTTTTTTGGCGACCACTCTATTTGTGCTTTAATAATTAGAAATAAAGCGGCGTATGATGTGTGTATATATGTGCGTCATCAATGCGTAAATAAGCGGAATAACGTGTGTTGTTGATGGTGACTCAGATATATCACCATGAATAGATACAAGTTGGGTAAATGCCACAATCTTTATCATAGTATTCAGCAAGTACAAATTCTGAGAATTTCGGAGGGATAATAACTTCTTCAATACTTTTAAAGTTAGTACGTTTGCGATGAGTGTACAAAGATGTTTGTACATTTTTAAAGGAAGGTAAAGTTGCTACAAAATTAAGACCCTCATTTTCTAATTCCGTCAAACCTTTTTTAAAAATTTGTGTCACTGGTGTGTCTGTTAAGCGCGATTGTTCTTTAATTTTATCTATTGAATCGTCAATTTTATTCTTACTGTAATCCAATTTACATGAATGTGTTTTATTTTTAACTATTTCTTTACCCTGAAACGCAAAAAGGAATAAAATATCAGATACAACCTAAGGCATTCTACCCGACTCTAATTATTTCTTTCCATGCGGACGAATTCACAGGTAAAAGCTAGTCATAAAAAAACCCAAAATTTTACCTTGAGAGTTAAAGATCCACGGCATTTTATTTTTTTGGCTTGGCTACACTTACAAACAACATTCCCACTTTTATAGACCATATACCTAAAATATTGTCTTCCATCATATAGTAATACGATCCCGCCCTTTCTTTTAAGAAACAAAATTTCTTCCATGATATTTTGTGTTTTCTTATAAACAGAATTCTAAGTATTAATAGAATTTTGATGTATTTAGTGTCACAAACACTTCACTACACACTCCAAAAAGTTTATCTATGCAAGAAGAATACAGGAGGATGATAAATGATAAATACGTTACTGAGCATAGGAATGGGACTACGAGAAAGAGTTCTCCCTTGTGGTCCCATTAATGGGACAAAATCCTGGGACCACGAGAAAACAGCGCAATTACAGTGGGACCACGAGTCACGACCCTTACTTAGTACTAAGATCTGACGAAGTCTCTTAAGACTAATCTAGGCAAAATTTTAATTTAATTATTTCAATATATTATACAATTTTTTGTGGTGTACAATAAAGAGTAATGTATTGTATTGTATTGTGTAATTTTGTAATTATACAAGTAACTATGTATAAGAATCTGACATAACCAAGTGTAACAAAGTGTACCTACGGTGAAAATAAATAAATACAAATTATTTGTAGCTATATAATGACAGAGTATTGCAATCTGTACAAACTAAGGCTCTTCTTAATGGCCACTATCACACAAAAACAGCTACCTAGACGTTTCTGTGTTATTATTAAAAATTGGCTGTTCAGAAATTCAAAAAATACCCCTTATTTCTATTAATCAAAGAAAGCGGTAGTCGCTTAGAATCTAAAAAATAAATTCAACGTTTTCATTAAGGTGAGACTGCTCATTTGCAAAATGATAAATATGGCATAAATTATTTCATTTAATATTCAATTCGGTTCTTTCTCTGATATAACGTAGCGTAGAGAGTAGATACATTGAAAGCGACACCCTTTTTTATTTTTTTACGACGGCAAACGATACTGTTTGCTTACAGGCTCTTAATTTAACTCTCAAATATGGGGGAGATATAAAAGTGCTCGACAATCCTAGACTGTGCACACAGAACGATCACCTGAGACCCGCTTAGCAGAGCTTAAAACCTTAGTGATATTATTACTAGAAAGTTTGTATGTATGTTGTATTATGGATGGATGTTTGATTCACCTTTATTTTGTGTGCCAGAGTCGTTCTACAGTTCAACACCCACACCTTGCCCCTGACCCTAGGGGATTTTGGTCTACTGTCATCGGCCGTGTGACCGTGTCGCTGGGCACTTGGTGACTGATTTAAGTGCTTGTGATCATTGTGGGTTTTGGACCATGAACGCTATGCTGCTCCAGTGCGTGGTGGCGGTAAGCATTGCCACGTTTGTTCGTCAGGGAGCACCGCGGGCAGGTGAGGTTGGCTGGGCACCTTGGCTGGAAATATGAAGTTTGGCGGCCCAATACACTTTTTGTTTCTCTTTTTTAAGTGGCAAAGGGCTGGTTATAGCGAGGAGAACAGATGGCCAGTGAGACCGAAAAAATATTTTTATTTAAATAGTATATTGTTAATAGTGTTTCCTATATAACACATTATTCGTTTTGGAGGATAACTATGGCAGAATCACCACGCTTACCAGGCCGTTTGCTAAATAATTTTCATTTTATTTTTTTATTTATAATAATGTTACTCTTTACTATTATTATGACTTCGTAAGATAGTAATATCCAAGTAATGCGTCATGAACGTATAGTTTGTGAAATTTACGACGTGTTATATTATAATTTAGTGTTGCGAACGCAGTAAAGTTGGGCTTAAAAGATCAGAGCTAAGGCTGATAGAGACGGGGGGCCAGAGGACACTTTCCCGCGACATAAATTCTAAATTGGGATCATAAATATTTGGTTTATAACTCTTGACAATTCGGAGTCTGTATTTAATCAGAAAATAGTACACCAAAAGCATGGAACTAGAACAAATAAATACTTTCAATTATGTGTGATAATAAATTCACTATAACTTGTTTGTTCACTAAGCTAAAAAAACAATATTATAGTCGGCATATTGTTTTTTTAGTTTGTCGATTTTTCGCGCTGTTGATGCATGATCAGCAAAAGAGATCAAAAAAGTCAAATTTAAATACCACACAATCAAACCCTTAGCCCTCGAGAATTTTCACGAAGAGATCTCCATCTTTTATGAATTTCTAAAGTTTCGCCCCACGCCGAGAAAAATGCGATTAAATATGTTTTGTTCAAGAGCAAGACATTAAAGCGATGTTAAGGGTGTGATAATGAGGGTGTTGATAAGCGTTTATTAGCCGCGGCCCGAGCGCGGGGGCCAGCGGCTACTTGCCGAGAAGCTTCAACTAAAAAAAAAACCGGAGTTGCCAACTTAGTCCTGTGTTTGATTAAAACGACGGAATTCAATCGCGTGTAATGCAGCTTGCTTTCCTATAATATAATATTGGCACTAATAATAACCAACAGAAACGCCATGCTTTAAAACTGTCTACTCAAAATCAATTATACAATACTACTCTAAATCGTCTCTACTTAAAAAACCGTGATGTGTTTTCTGTCAAAGTTTCACTTCATTTCAATAGATTGGTGTCCTTTACTCATTATTTCTTTTAAGTTACGAGTATATATCATATTATAAAACTATATCATAATATTATTTACTCTTTTGAGACCAACGAATTAGAAAATGTAATGTGGCAACAGGATTATCGTCACCGTCAGGACTGCAATAATAACGTCGTAACGCTATCTGAGGGGAATTAAATCATTTTAACACAGTTTGCAGCGTCTTAAGAAAAACTGAGCCTTGGTCGTTAAATTGCTATTTGAAAAGATTTTTGTTTTAACAGAATAATAGAAGTTTTTATTATGAAAGTTTAACCCTTTTATTTATTTAAATTGCGACATTGCTGTAATAAGATTTTTATTTGCGTTTGTTTTCATAGTTTTCGAAACTACCTGGTAATGTCATCGTCATAGTTTAATAATCTTTAAGTAGATTCAAGAATCACGTTTAGGAAACAATAACTTTTTTTTTATGTAGCAGCAATAATGGTTTCGTATAGATACAATGACAGTTGTCGCTCAATAAACGTAGGGTTTTTTTATATAAAATGTTTTAGATACCTATAAACAAAAAAACGCATTCCCTTCAAATCTTCAACTTTTATGCAGTTTATCATAATTTGGAATATTTTGAGGTTTGTTTCCAGATGTTCGATAAAAACCTTGAATAGACTTACATATTAAAACTATATCCTAAAACCATTTGTTGTTATTTATTTACATAAAAAAATTAGCGACTCATTTTTTCTTCTCATAAATTCTGGTAATCATCAGAGAGTGATCAATTCCAGGGGTGTTGAGTTGTTGGCTTAGGACGCAGGTGCGGCTGAGCCCGAGCTCACCACAGCCCTAATAGCCTCTATTGATGCGCGCACACAAACGTTGTAGTGATTTGAGCTATCATGCTGGATTATTGTACTAGTTTGGAAGTTTGTATTCGTGTTGTTAACCCTTTTTTACAATATTAAATTTTTGGCACAGATTGTACACAAGTTGTTTATAATCATTAATTATGGTATCATAGTCTGGTTTTGTATATCAACTGTTATTTTTGACGGCGCAAGAGGTTGCGGGTTCAATCCGCCTCGGGACAAAAATTTGTAAGATCTGCAAATATTTGTTCCGAGTGTCTAGGTTTTAGGTATATAATGTTTCGTAAAAATATATGTATTAATCATAATTATTAACACAAGGTTCTAGCATGCCACGAGGCTAGACGTTGTTGTATGAATTGTGTAGCAATATTTATTTTGTTTATTTGTGTTTGGCATTTTTTAACTTGGTAAAGTTCAAGAAGATTAGGAATAAGACGGTTAGAATAGAAGATCAACACTTTATTATTTGACTTAAAATAATAAAGAAAAATATTTCCGTAAGTTTTATTTTAATAAAATGTATAAAAATAAATAAATGCATCGCAATTACAAGTGTCATTTCGTCACGCAACAGCCACCCAACGGATTAAATTTGCCGTAAAACATGTCTACCGCAATTAGTGCTCTAAAATTTCAATTTGATTGGTGTAATAGCATCTCTTCAGAGCGGCGGCACAGTTGTTATTAAGCGTTTCTAATTTAATATCATTTGCATAGGCGTGACCTGCGCAGCCGGCTTTTTACGGCTTTCCACGTGTTACATCGAGCTTACATTTGTAATTGTGTTTTAAGTTGAAAGTACTGTTTCAATACAATTCTATTTTTCTATTATATTGATAGAATGCATTGTAGTTTGTACAAAAAAAAACAGAACGCTGTTGAGCTGATTGTAAAAAAAAAACGTTTGTTTCGGATAAAATCTTATAAAGTGTGTTTTCTTATTAACCACCTTGAATACCTTCCGTAGTTAATAAAGATTGTATCTCTTTATAACGGGTGATAGAAGAGAAAGAATAACGTAATTTCAAAGAGCCGCGAACATTTTCATAACTCCCCAAGATGATAAGGAAATGGGGTGAGCAGTAAAAGCGTCGGACATTCAGAATAGACACTAATGTGTGCTACAAAAATATCTGTCAAATTAATTGTAAGAGGACCGTGAGGGTGCGAGGGAGAGGGGAGGCGCCTTCGTCTCCCTGTCACAGATACAAATCGCGCGGATTTACGCACACTCGAGCCCCACTGGAATTTATCTGACGCTCCTATTTACGTATCCTTTTATTTGTTTCTCTCCTATTAGTCCCGATAGAGAATTTTTATGTTCGCGCCCCGACGCTCGAACTCGTAAAGCGGCGACTTCCAAGCTCTTTACAGCAAGGATAACACAATTTTCGCCAACGATTTGTGTTTATCGTATCATATTGCAATAAGTTTGCACTAGGTGAAATGTAAATATTTTTGTTTGAGTAAGGACTGAGCGTGAATAATGGGATACTCTGTCGCCTGCTGTATTCAGGTGTTCTGTTCAGCTTAATCCGTAAATAAGCGGAGAATAAAATGGATCTAGATAGAGACAAATTATTCTACCAATGGATAAGTTATTGAAAGATTTGTATAAAATGTAAATATTTAATAACGTTAAGAAACATAAATCATAATAATAATATGAATGAATACCATCGAAACAATATTTTAGATACAAATTGTTTTTTAAAAAGCAACAATTCACCCAGCGTCAACAAACGCACGATACTATTCGCCCTGACATTGTAAAGCCCGCATTCAGCGTTGATCAGAACAGCGGATTTATTTATGTCGCGTTGGGGACGAGGATCCGCGACGCAAACATTTAAATTAATGTAATAAACACCCGTGAAATTCACGGCTTTTGCGGATCCGGGGATTAGCAGGCATGGTATTATTGCGAGGTAGTACGAGTACTGTACAAATACTATTTGTATCTATTTCATTCTCGTATTATAAAAAGTAACCTATAAAAGTGCATTTAAATAACAAAATAAATGCTGAAAAAATCATAATAGCAAATATAAATGAAAACAAGTTAAAAATATTATATACAGTGATGTGGGAGTGGGAAAATACGGACTAGGTAAAAAAAACTAATGATTTTAGCTCTGAAATGTAAATGATGTAGTGTAAAGTAGCAGTTCATAACTTCGTAGACATTCCGTAGTCTTTTGCTACGAAGTGCTACGAATTTACCTTATGGTTTATCTATCAATTTATTGTAAGAAGTTTTTGTTTAATATAATGTTACCAAATGAAATATACTGAACTAAATTTCTTATTCGTCTCGCGGCCATCAGTAAGTTTTTCTCCGGTCACGTAGTTGAGTGACGGCTTGTTCTCAAACTTGTGCAATAACGGAACATACCCGTCTGTTGTGTATCTTGTGTCACGCACACTGTTTTGATATACAGTCCTATGTGTTTTAAACTACTCAATATCTCTTTTTCAGCCTATCTATTAGTCTTTAATAGTATTATTTTATAGTTATCGTTGAATCTTAATATGTATTCTTTTACTTTAGTAACTTATTGTAGTATATCAATTATTCACTGATTCAACAAAAATTTAGTTCTATGTAGATTAGACCTGTTCAAAGTCTTAGTAGAGACTTTTGTTGGAGACAGTTTTCTCAAAAATAAAGCTTTGACAAAGACTTCTAATAACTCACAAAATATTATAGGAACCTACTATATCCAACATTATGAGACAGAGTGTGTTTTTTTGTGGTGTGCATATTCTCTATCCAATTACAGTACTACACAATCATACCTAGGGCAGTTTTAAGTCCCGTAGACGTGTTAACCCCATTATCAAACGTGGCTTATCCGTAAGCCCCGACGACAGCGGCTCGATTTATGCGCAGCGCAATTTGCAGAACTGATTCCAATCACCTATTGACCAAACCCCTATTAATGGCTTGTTTAATTGGCCCGTTGTGCGAATGAGAAGGTAAAATAGTCTAGACCAATTAACCAATCAAGTCTTTTCTATAATAAAATGTAATAAACTTAGAGCTCAGTCTTAGAAAAACATGGATATAGTTAAAATAAAATAAAATAAAAACATTTATAAACTTAACAACTTATATTATTAATAGTTCATAGTGCATGGATATTTTAGTTCTAGGAAATTGTGTAGCTTATTTCACATTTTATAAGTAACCAATAATACAATTTTGTAGGAAACAAACAAATCGATCAATTTTAATCACATTGTCACCTAAACGGGCGATAAATTCCACATCAAAAGCAAAAACATACATCATACCGGGCTCATATGTTCCAAGGGTCGAATAAAACATTCCGATCACGTTGAATCGCTTGTTTTACAAACCGATACCGACCAATCTATAAACGCAGTAAAATAATCTCTAATACGATATACATAAAGATGAGAATGTGGTATAAAGCTCCGGTCCGCTAGACACGGCAATGCAATCAGCGGTGACCGGGCGGGATTTGGCTCTACACGCGAGGATTTGCGGATGAATAAGTTTCGACCCCACAATAACAAAGGCTTATTGCACGTAACGCGTTTTATAAGGCCGTTTGCAAAATTCTTTCCTCTCAACTGTGACGTTATGAGATGCCCTCTCGTAAAATAAGTGAGTAGTGTAACATAAAAATAATATTATTATTGCCTTACATATTTTGAAAAGGGATTCTTTACTAAAGTTTAATGTTTATATTCTAATTTTCTTCGTTCATGGTTTATTTTATTTCTTCGTCTATAGCTAATGTACTTTATAAGGGTACCTTTGTATTTGATAATGGAATCGTACCACCCTTTGCTAGATTTTTTTTGTGAACACAAACTAGACCAGACTTTGTCTGTGTTTTTGTGGTTCAAGTTAACGTTGAAATATTTTACATCATACCACGGATTCGCCCCTTTTATTCCCATGTTCCTTTTAAACCTTTATTGTAAAATTGTCCAGCAATATTTATTTATTTATTATTATTGTGATACTACGACTATTCACCTAAATCGGTCCAGCCGTTCTTGAGTTTTAAAATTACAACGAAAAGTGGCATTGATTTTTATATATAAAACCTACAAAAAGTGTAAAAAAACAAAAGCAGTTAGGTATTTAAAACTCAGTAGACTTATTGGATCCGTTGAGCAATACGGATATTGGTACGATCGGGACCGCAAACGAGTCAGGCACGGGATATGGAGCTATGAACGAGGGTAGACCACGGTCTTTCTCACCAGAATGAGCTTTTTGATTGTACTTTTAGTCGGCACCATTTCAGAATACATAATATATTTTATATACAAATAATACAGATATGTTTATTATTTATAGGTAAATTATGGCAATAATATTGTTGAACAATTCACACAGCTACATCTAGTACCGTGGTACGCTTGAAGTTTGTGTTACTGGTGTACTAACTAACTAATATACTGTAACCTACTCGAATTATTTTTCCAGCTCATAATCTTTTTTATCGGTCCTAAACGTGTGGATTTTGTGGAAGTCTAGTGGGCGTGTTGAAGGCAAAATTCGTACTGGACAATTAAAGACCGGAGATTTTTCTTGCCCCAACTTCTTCTTCCCCCGACCCTGAAGGGTCTTGGTCTACTTGTCTTCAGCCTCACCCCCATTGTCGCCAGGACGTGTGTGCATTATGAACCCACTCTACTATAACTTTTTGTCAACTTGTACGCGTTCGTCGACTGGGCTAGTTTTAACTTAATTTGTTAAATTACAACAATCAGATTGTGGTGAAAGATTAATGTCAGCGATCTAATATACAGGCAGGTGCGGTTGGCGCGGGTGCAAAGCGTGCGAACTGTAAACATGCCACAGTTGTTATACTTCATACCAGTAATGTATTTTACTCATGATCGCATATATAGGTATGTACAATTATTGTTAAAAAATGAATTTACATATAAGAGAAGACGAATAATTAGAGAGATTTACACCAGATGTGCCTGTTATAGTTTGATCAGAATCTTTATTTACAGTAGACGTATCGTGAAGTCTTTTAGTTATCATACGTATATAAAACAATAACAATAATAACCCTAATAACTTTGCTTTATCTTGAGTTTTCTCCGTAGATGTGTGTATATTTTATGAGAAGCATGATGAATATCCACTATTCTAGGCTCCACGTTACGATAAATAACCTTTTCGCGAGGTATGACAGCTGCCACTAATCGTTCGCGTGGCCCGTTCGACCGCCTTTAGGACGTTTCACAGTTACAAATATGCGAAAATACGGAAACACTTCGTTTCTACCTACCTCTCCGTTTTGCTGCAATATAAAATAAAATACTAACATATTAAATACATTCCATTAACTTTAATTTTCCTGTTACAGACACGTTTCTACTCCTTCTTGTCAATGTAACGATCGAGAGGCTGGAAAAGACGCCTTACCAGTAAAATAAAGGTAACTGTGTTTTTTTAGCTCCTTCCTAGCAATTTACGAGACCAAAAATGGGTTCTATTGTAGTGTGAAGTCCCAGTAGTAACGTATTATTTGTCGATAAGATGTTGCTGACGACATTATTTTCCTAGCTAAAGCGAGTACTCCGTTGGGTGGAGTGAATACCTTACTAACGAAGCAAGCTCTACCGAGTACCGCGAAACTTCTAAAACACCATTAACTCAATCTGTTTTACAGATGTTATCGCGATGTCAAGAGTTTGCCGCATTAGCTTCAATATTGCTGTGATGCCCGACTGACTGCAATCACACTATCGTATGTACGTATAGGTATTATATTATTTTATTTGTATTATTTATTGTAGAATCACGATAACCAAACTGCCCAAGGAATGAATTTGTTGTTCTGAAGACCTTACTACAAATAGTTAATCATATTTCATTAAAAAGATTTAAAGAAAAAAATTACTAGAAAGAAAGGCGAGCAAAAGGAATCAACTGATATTGTTATCATATTAACGATATAGGCTCTCGGTCACCTAATTGTTTTTATTTGAAACTGGAATTAAATGCTTCATTTGTAAATCTTAATAACATTTTCCCTGTCTCGTTTCTTGCGTAAAGTTTTCAATTAAGCCTCTGCTCGAATCATTGAGGTTCTAATTGGCAGAGCGCCCAAGCTCCTTTATTACAGTACCCCCTCTCCACTGGTTATCACAATCAATTTAATACTCATTGCTTCTGTTTTGGTCTAAGCTTTATGGATTTCAAGATAAACAGGTAAACAACTAAGGGATTCGAACATTTTTGTATTAAGTCTGACATACCATACATACATACAAGTCCGCTAATTAATAAAAAATCATGATTCGGTAATATTTATTTCATGAAATTTTACTTTACACATCAACATTATTCAAAATGAATCGAACAGAATTGTTATTGGTATGCCTGTGTAGAATGCCCAAATGAACGCAGCGAACATCAGAAAACGATTTGTTGCCAGTGTGATTGTGCAATTATATGATGCAGGGTATCGAAATACGAATTTGCAGTATGCATTTAAATTACAATTCGCATAAATAATTCGTTGTTACTTTAGTTCTTCTGTGAACACCATTGACGACTTAACGATATTTTTATGTTATGTTACAATATTGATTCAAATATCAAGTTTTCTAATTTTTTTTAACTTCACAAATGAAACAGTCTTAGAATGTTCCATACACTCAGACTCACTTAGATTCACTTAGATAGTTTTGCCAATACTATTGTCATATAAGCTTACTATAATTAAAGATCTATATTCTAATAAAACGAGTTTACTACGAGTATTTCAGCTATTCAATAGATTTTTACTCGCTTGTAACTGAAAATAATCCTGGGTAAGTGGAATGAAAGTCAGCGGATGCCTGTTTTCAATTCTAGGCGCTCTCCGCTCGTCAACATCTCACTTATTTACGAGATCCTAACGACCACATTATGTGCCTCTGACTCAGCGTTCTGTGGGTATAACGGGTTTAGGCCATTTTTTTCTAGTTTGTGATACACTTTTGGTTAAGTATAAGATAATAAAAAAATAATCGAATCTTAAACCAAAGATCATAAAAGATTTGACAAAAAGAATATTTTTGAGAATCCTTGACCGAAGTTCACTTGATGATTTAGTAAAAGCGGCTGGTTCACGTTATGGAGGCCGCTTCAGACCGAAATATCAAGAAATCTCTAAGATTCAGCATTGAACGTCTGTCGGCTAAAAACCACAATATATATATTTCACTCCACAATATATTTTGAATTTGTTAACTTTAGTAATAAAAATTAGATAAAGCCCACGCACCGTCTACGACTACGGCGTAGCGGCTCTACGGCGCGTAGCCGTAGCACCATCTGCGTGCAAATTGCTTAGACTCGATAATGGCGAATTCAATTTGCGGGGATTTGCAACTTAAGCTTTTGAACAGACGTTGAAATAAAGACTGATCATATCAGACAGTTTAACTAAAGTTTAACTGCATCGCCTGCGTTGCATTAGTTATTTACTTGTTCAGTAATCCTTTGGAAATAGCTGAAATACCAACATGTTTTTTGATTTGTCCTTTAGGAAACTTACTGCTAGTTAAAAATATTAAATCTCAAATGATAAGTAACATATAGTTAAGTCTTACATGCTAGTTACTAGAGCCAATTACAGAAAAGTTTTGTTATAAGTATATTGTATATCTGTAAGGGCTGTGGATTTTGTGTTAAATAAATAAATAAAAATAAATAAAATAAAATAAAAATGTTATTACATATTTAGTACCTGTAACGGCTTTTCCCTTAGTGAATCTTTACTTTAATTGGAACTTTCTACTTGTTATTTAAATTTATTTGAAATGAAAGCCAGTCACATCGCAGGCTTCTGTAAAACACGGGTAATCCGCGAGCAACATAACCGAGATTGTATTACAGCAATAAGTCCGCCTACGACCTCGATAAACGGGGTCTTAAGAGAGCTCGGATCAACGCCGTTTTCATGCAATTGTTACATTGGGATTTCAACTCAATTAATCAAAAAATTTTTAGAAGAAGCGGTACTGTAATGCTGCTTTCGGATTATATAAGTTACTTTATTTACATAAGTACTAGCTGACCAAGGAATAGTTGTTTTGTAAAAAAAAAAAAAAAAATTAACATTCGGAGGAATACAAAATTAAATGTTGGCTGATTCTCAGTCCCACTCAAGAAGCACATAATATTTCATAAAAATCGGTCAAGCCGTTTCGGAGAAGGATTGTTATTAAAATTGTACCACGAGAATTTTATATTATTATGAAGTACACCTAGATAATTATGTTCGTTAAAACATTATTAACTTGTCATCTCTACTTTACTCTGGTTGAAGCGTATTATTAGCTATCTGTTCAATAAACCTGTATAATTCAAGTATTAAGTTATGCGGGCGTTTGTATGATAGAAACGTGGTTGAGTCTACGAGTAATCCTGGTAAGATTTTTCACACGTCGACTGAGGGGAAAGCTCAGGCGCGCCTTTGGCAAAACTAATAAAGAAACCATCTAGCTGTCAGCTGAAGCTTGAAATGTATTTTTTATATAATTTACTCGTGGATTGATTGTGAAACGCCATCTGAAACCTCTGCTTTGGTGGATTCTCCAATATTTCTGGAAATTATAGACACAAATATCTTTATTTGGATCCCGAATCCCGAATTTGCACTATATTGATTTTGATAAACAAAAACATAATAAATAATTATTTATTTTATCCATCACTTGCGCGTGAATTAATCTCGCTTCTCCTGCAGCTGGCGCCACAATTTGAGTGACTAGTTAAATTAAAGAATACAAAAATACAGTCGAATATAATGACTGTTTTTAATTTTCAGTTTATCGAACTACTTAATATCCCGCCGACAATGCTCTTCCATTCATAGAACAATCATATCATTCGCATCAACATGAAACCTTCCTCACAAAAAGGCTCGTGCGAATTCATTTACCAAAAGCTTAAACCAAAATACTGTGTGCTGTGTCCACCGCAATATTAATGTAAAATGGAACGTGTTTTCGTCAGTTTGCGGGAGCGACAGCCTGCGTTCTGCACTCGCTTTTTGTTCGCTGCGGCTGCGGCGGCGGTCGTGACTGGCTGCTGACCGCTCGCTGGAGATTACTTGACGTTATTAATAAGCATGGCTAGACTGGATCAAACTTCAAAGTTTTATTTAATTTCTGTAAATGTAGCAGAATTATGTAGGTACAGAATGTATGAGAAAATAGTAAAAACATTACAATGTTACCAAGCAGGAATCCAACCCAAGCCTTCCAGTATAGATTTTTATATTTAGCGTTTATGTGCATTCTAGTCAACGCTGTCTTGCGGACGGTAGGTATGGGTACCTATCTTTAAATTGGAACGATTTATAAACCAAAAACACTTTTATAATAATAAGAAAAGAAAAATAAACAAAATCTTTATTCGAATCTAATTTTAGAACAAATAAAAAATATATATAAATATAATAAAACCTATCAGTCGAAACAGAATTATAAACGAACAATAATTTTCTCGATTTTATCAAATTATTTAATCAAACAACCACCTTATAACGAATGGGTATAATAACTACGCTTAGGTAGGTACCTGGCACTAGTAGTGCCAAGCAGTAGTGCCAAAGGAAATAAACGGGCAATGCGATGGGAGGCCCCACGCAATTACCCCAAACTAAAACTTATCCCACTAGTTACAAGCAAAGATTGTCATTGTATCCTTTTAGGTAAGTACTAAGTACCCATAATACATATTTGTCTTTAACCTATTTTAGTTAACATAAACGAGTACCGATTTCGTAGTTGCGTAAACAATAGGTAGGTAACTAACAACGTCTAGTAAATGTTTACCTATAACAAAATACAATATAAAAGAGTGTTTGAGGATATCAAAACCAAGGAAGCTGTTTGAAACAGGAATTGAATAAAATAAAAACGGTTTAAAATTGTTACTGAATCGTGAGCGTCCTGTTCACAGGGGGTGCTCGGCTTTGATTCGCGCCGAATTGCATTACACTTGCGTGAAACGACCGCACCAAAGCCCCTTATTGCACTTTCTTACTCGATGGGCCCTTGTACATTGGTAATTACTATTTAGTTTAAAAAAACTGAGCATCTTTTGAGTACGACTAAGAGCTCCAGGTTACTTTGTTTTCAAGGGCGTAATTAGCAGCATTGGGGTCTTTGCCACTTACCTTCTTTGATCAGTCGGCAGCTTATTCAACTCAACCCTACGTTAATTGTTGAAAAAATGTTATTTAAGCCAATAACTTTTCGTTTTGTTTGTTTATCTTAACAAAAATACATGGTCAATCAAACCGGACGTCTGTATGTCCGAATTAATTTGCGAGTCTCTGCAGCGTGATTCAATTACATGTCGTTCGGGACAGTCGAGGCGGACAGACGGGGAAAAACTGGGGAAAAATGTCGCCATTAGATCGTGTTGATAAGTGGATGACTTCTCGCATGGGTTGCCGTCAAAGGGCGACGGGCAGTCAGCCGCGAATCCGGCAATGCCTTCGCTTCACCAAAAGTACCTACACCAAAAATTCCGACGGAACTCAAAGGAGATTAGAAAAATCAACTAGCTGAAAAACACTCAGTAAAAAATATATAGAGACTTTAAACACGAAATGCTATCGCTAATCACAATGACGCATACAAAGAAGCTACGTCATATGTTACCATAATTGCAACGCATACATAACATCATAGAGTGGTCTGATAGTTGTCGTAAAAGATTTACTCATATGTTTTAATATTCATATTTTATTAATGTTCAGTATGTTACCAACTTAATATCTTACACTTAGGTATAGTAAAACCATTCTAAAAATGAACTCCCCTCCACAAAACCGTGATGATTTCAACGTGTGAGAGGAAATACAGAAAAACAGAATACACAGAAAAAAAAAACAGAATTCGGTTGAGGGGCGTTCATTTTAGAAATGGTTTTACTATACCTACTTATACTCATTTGATTTGTTTTATTAGACCCTAGCCTAGATATAATTTTAAAATAGGTATTCAAGCTTGATTTATTATTCTCATTTTAAGTAAAATGTAGATTTTGTAGGTATTTAATAGATCTGTTTCTTCAAAATTGCATATAATTTTTGAATAGGTATTTAGAATAAACTTCTTTGAACTGAAATACGAGTTCATTATTATGCAGATCTCTGATAATAGATGAAATATAGCATCAGTTACCCAAATTCCATGTAGCAGATTCCCCGACCGTAACGCAAAGCCTTTCTAAATTGCAAGCTCTTCGCGCACCGTCGATATTTTAAAGGAGCACCAAACGACATAAAAAAGATACGAGTTAGGACTTAGTATCCATTTGCCGAAATTGGCCTCGTTCAGATAACAACAAGTTTCGCACCCTCGCTGCTAAATGTGCAATTCATACGTGTGTAAATCTACACACATGAATTTCCATATCGACCTTATGTGTAACGTGATAAAGTGCAAATTGCAATGGTAAGTCGGTTTTAGCATATGTCATTGCAGATGCTGTTATCCGATGTTGGACAACGTGTGGTGAGCACCAATTCTTTATCGTTAGTGGAAATTTCAGTTTGAAATTGGCTTTTGATAAAAGGTCTTGTGCGGCTTGAAAATGTAATGAAAATTGGTAGACAACACGGAAAACTGATAAGAAAATGATATGCAACATCGATGTTTATATTTTAAAAGTCAGGTCAGGTTAATCTTATTCCTAACCGTAACATCATTTTGTTCTTATTGAGTATTTGGCGCAATCATACTATATTCATGGAATATAATTGAACCTCTTAATTATTTTTTTAATTCTCATTCTTAGTTGTATGGTTATAATAATTTTGTGAAGCCTGAGAAGTAGTGGCTTAATGTAAATTAATAACACCCAGATAGGTTCCATACAAACTAGATCCAACTCTCCATACTCGCTAAGGATAAAGTTTAAACAGCCTAGTATGTACAATGTACATTAACCTCCGCCCGCTTTGAGCTACGGAATAAATTAAATTTGGCGTATCTTATACCGCTCGCTGTGCATACGATTTACATGGTTGGATAAACAAAGAAAACTATTTCATCTTTGAGAAATTCCTCGGGAAATTGCTCTTTATTGGACGAGTTTGAATGTACCTACTTTTATTAGATACCTGTATGTTAAACTATAATCTACTATACTCGTAGAACCTACACAGAGACAAAAGCTATGATACCTATTGATAATCGACATTAAACAATATTATCTAAGCAGATAATATACAGGGCGTCCCACGGCCATGCCACATGGAGGGAAAGTACCTTAAATATTGCAGATAGAACATTTTACTGAAAGAAGACATTATTTGAATTTTAAAAACAAATTAAACTGCATTTATAGATATTTAAATAATTACATGGTTGAACCGGGAGTCGAACCCGTTACACGAGAAAAATAATTGTCCTGTAGTTTTATCATACCGATTGAAAGGCTTCATCATAAGGATTTTTTATTGCTAACTAACATAGTGTCAGAAATAAAAGTAAGACCATGAATTTTAACATTTAATGTGAAATTAAGTTTAGGAATCAGTCAGCCGCATTGCCATGGACAAAATAGTTTACGCGTCTTTCGGGTCAGGATACGGCTCGACTTGTTGCATACCACATTGCATACTAATTACATTACAACCAGGTACATACTAATTACGTATCTCTTTATCATTTTATCATGCACTTAGATTATAATAGGGAAATGATGCGTACTTCTCAAGTGGTGAATAACAGTTGTTTGTTTTACGGCAATGCCAGCTTTCCTGAACTAAATTTCACGTTAAGACCCCCAGCTAACTACAGACTTTCTATCGGCCGATATTTTGGTCGGGTTGGGCTGTTAGCGCGCACACTACGCCAACTTAACAGTTGGGTTGGTGGTGAGTGCGCAAACTAGGCAACAGTCGGCCGACGATATTCAGTTTTTAAGCTACCGTTGAAGAGAGCTGTCGCATAATGGAAGTTTCTCGTAGTAAAATATTGTCCAGAAATATTATAATTGCTCTCATACAACGGAGGAGAAAAATCAAGAAGAGAGTCCGAGAGTATTGGGTGCATCCCATCTACAGTACTAGATTATTAAATGGAAAATTAAAATTAGATTACGTTTCTACAACCAGCGATTGAGTAGAATTGGACAAAATGAATGAATGCACGACCTTCCGGCTCCAAAACTCGGAGCGAAGTGAACCATCGGCCGACTAAACAATCGGTCAGTGTGCGCGCTTGCAAGGAGCTCCATACTAATATAGCAGTCGGCCGATAGTTTGATCATCGTTCAGTTTGAACGCAGTTGATTAGCCTATCAAACTTATTTATCGGCCGATACCAAATCGTTGTAGTATGCGGACTTGCATACATCTTCATACTGATTATAAGCCCGACCAAACTATCGGCCGATAGAAAGTCTGTAGTTAGCGAGGGCTCTAAATGTTAAAATTCATGGCCCTCCTTTTATTTTTGACACTTTGTTATTTAGAAAAAAATAATCCTTATGATGAAGCCTTTAAATCGGTATGATAAAGCTAAAGGATAATTATTTTTCTCGTGTAATGGGTTCGACTCCCGGTTCAACCATGTAATTATTTAAATATCTATGAATGCAGTTTAATTTGTTTTTAAAATTCAAATAATGTCTTCTTTTAGAAAAATGTTCTATCTACAATATTTAATGTACTTTCCCTCCATGTGGCATGGCCGTGGGACGCCCTGTATATTTTAACAACTTTTACTATATACATAGATACATATTAATGAAGCAAAATGTATTTTCTTAACTAGGTACCTACTACGGGCTACAAGGGGCAAGACAGTAGTAATGGTGCGTAGGGTTATTCTCAAGAAAAAAATATCGTATAATCTCGCAAAAGTATATGATAGTTATCAATTTTATTCAAAGTAGTATAATTCAATAATACAAGGTTATCAGAAAGGGTAGCGTTATAGCATAAAAGAGTGAGAAATATAAACGGCTATAAACAAGTTATAGGGTGTCGGAATTGCAGATCTTGCCTTTACGATCACAGTGATCATCTTACAGAAGACACACTTTCTATCTTCACGTTTGGTTAATACAAGGATAACTAATAGATTTTAAATTTATTTTCACAAATTAGCGCTAAAAGTTTGTTACACCCACAACGTTTTATTCTTGTTAATAAATTATTAAAAGTCGTCTGTTTTTTTAGGATTGTAATATATTTTATATTTTAACTATAAAAGGTTTTGACTTGACAGACAAACCAAGGCTCTGCTCTTATATTAGTTTAGTTTTGTTTTGTTATGAACTAAGAATCAATATTGTTAAAATTTACATAGTTATTCACGTAGATTAAATGTATTAGTATTTTGTTATTACCTAAAAATGAATAATGATGATAATAAGAAGACATTTTGTTTGTATTCAAATATGAAAAAAGCATAAAATACTACGCAGAATATAACAATCTGATACAATATCATAAAACCATCCCCAATTCGAAAGCCCTTTAGCAGTAAAGCCGATAAAGGACCTACATGACCGGAGTTTCCTTTCTGTGTGAAGAACATGTATTGTGCCTAAGACATGCCCTCGCCCGGCTCCCTACTATAACTGTCATCTTGTCAAACTATAACACGCCAAATCCCTATATTTCCATACAGACATATTTTACGGCTCAACAGAAAAATAAATATCAACGATATCGTTAGACTTTGCCTCATGACTTTCCTTGCACGGCGCTTATTTTTGTGCTATGCAAACTTGAATTGTCTAAGTCTAGGTAGGTAAGGATAAATTGATATATAAATTGGCCCAGCCATTCTAGAGTTAAGAAAATACAAGAAGTGGAATTGATATTTAAATATATAGGTAGATGAGGATTTCACAAAGCTTTTAAAAATAAATTAATTTTGCAGATGATGGGAAAGAAATGGACGCCCACGATTCACAAGAATATGACACGAATAATAATTCAATATGCATAGTAAGAAAGCTAGGAATTGTGGAAATACAAGAATGTACTAGAACGTACGTCTATTTATATTGGTATTAATGTAAGTAGAAGTATGTGACCACTTGGTGACTAAGTGTTCGTAATTTTTATATAAATTTATTATTATTTTTTGTTATAGGTAAGTACAAAAATTTTTGTATGTGAATACGACGGCCTTCCTTTAGTTATATGAAGTTTGTAACATAGTGAACATATACTCATCTAAACCCAGAAATTGTATAAAAAGATAACATACAGACAGAATTGCATTCATGTTTACAATATAAAGAAATATCATTCCTTGAACCTTTATCGAAAGGAATTTTCATATCAGTTATTGACGTGAAAATCTCCCGATACATCGTAATACCGGCGCAAGGGTACACAAGATATCACTATTGTAAAATAAACTGTACCTACAACTTAATTTATTTTTCATTTATTTCATAAATTTTCGTTTTTTTATTGTTTAATATTTCATAGATATATTTGTACCTACATTTATTTCAGAATGCTCATCGGCTATTATAAGCGTAGCGTCGGTTGTAGAATGCGAGCATTGAACACAACAACGAAGATTCTAATGTTAAACCGTGAAGTGTAGAAATTTTAAGTGTAGAAACCGCGCAAAAGAAAGTCGTTTTCTTTACACTACATATAGCACTATTTATAACTCAATAACGGCTGAATCAATTTCGCTGAAAATTGGTGGAGCTTAGAACCAGAAGAAGAAATTTTTACAGCCGGAAAATATTATAACGCGGGCGAAGCCGAGGTGCGGAAAGCTAGTATTACAATATAAATAGCTACAATGTAATTAAATACAAATTTGATATTAGGTCTATTACTGAATTTTAGTTTCAAACAAACATTATTTTTAAACCACTTTATTTAGAAGACCTTCACGTCATGTTTTGTTGAAAGAGCCCAGTTCGCTGGTGTGTAGTAAAAGACACTAATACCGCAGATAAACCGTGCCTGCTCGTTCTTTGTCAGGATCGAATGACGGTTTGGGCGGTAATTTTGTGCTGGGCGGAGTTTGTGAGAAAAATTCCGCCTTGTCGATGCCACGCCCACCGAATTCAACTTAAAACTTTTCCCTTTTATTGCTCCATGGATAATATGATTACCATGCCATTTTCATTTTGTAAATAACCATCTCCTTTTTTCAGTAGGATACTTGACACACAGTTAAATAGATACCAATTTTGCAAGAGTAATGGAAAATGGTTGGATACTCGCTTATAATGTTGTTGTATGAAGACTGTCTAAAGTGCCTGCGGCCCCATCAAGAAAAGTTCAGATTAGATGCAGAAGATCATCGAGTCTAGTAGTACCTACCTAGTCCAGGCTAAGTAACATATTTGTGATGACTAAAAAATTTTGTGTGTTATAAAATTATAACCGAAACACAGAAGGAATTCATTGTGTCAGTTCTGATGGAGTGCGTTGGCATTATGGCTACAATAGACTTAGCGTCTTTGTGTGCGTAAATCTCAATAGCGATAAGCACACAGTTGGGAATGTGTACCTAATTGTTGTGATTTATTCATTTTCATTTATATAGATAGGTACATTTTCATAATTTCATTCAAAAAACCCATTTATAGACATACAAACGACTAGGTGTATAAATTTATGCAAAAAAACTATTACATCCACACGAACATAACCACACGAGTATTTTTGACTATAAAATATGCGTTGTCAATTTTATAGAAGTATTAGAATCATAGTCTTATTGGTTTCTAAACCATTTAGATATTTATCTATTTCAAATAACAAATAATTCTGTTGTTCTGTGGAGTTAGCCTAGTGACCAGATTAGTAATACCTACCTACCTACAAGCTACCAAATTGTCACCAGTTTCTACAAAATAAACACACAATCACGCAATGTTGTACTATTGAGTATATTTAATTTGTGATTTTTAATTATTTTTAGATTATTATATTAGGTTGGTATATTTTATTAGCATACTTTCCCGTTACTATGAATTTTCTCGTGAGAGGATGTGTATATCGCTTTTAAAAGCAGTTTATGCTAAGTAGCTGTTCTATAAATTATCAAAGTTATCAATGTCTGTTTTAATTTTCAGCAAAGTCCTTCCGGCCGTTTCATCGTGAATTAGTTTCATATCACTCACACACCGCCAAACTATTTCATTTGTTTTCTGTATTCATTTTAAATTGTTGTGTGTGTGCCTGTAGGTAGGTAATTGTTAAAACAAGTTTAGAATTATACCTAGCTGACTCGCCCGCGGCTTGGCCCGCTGAATCCCATGTTTTCTCACCTTTTAAACGTTTCCTGGGCAACTTCGGCTATTATTTTCATATAAAATTTACCTAAATCGGCCCAGCCGTTCTTGAGTTATAAAATTACAACGAAAAGAGGCATTGACTATATGAATATATCAAAGATATCTATCTATAAGAAGATGTGTATTATAATACCTATCTAATAGCTTTTGCTTACTTAGTGTATGTAATTGAAAATACTGTGATAAATTATTAATGTACTGGTTGGCCTAAAAATGAATATAATTTGATCTCTTTATTTATACCTACACTTTCTTAAGTATATTTAATTGTCTTTAAGTTTATCAATAACTCTTTCATACTCAAGCTCTGCCTAGCAGTTTTGTCCTTGAGAACATAAATTCTCAAGGACTACTCTTCAGGGACTGGTAGTGATGAGTACAACCAGTGTAAGAATCTGTGTTATCCACCTTTATAATCTGAGAGTTACACTGGCTGTAGGCAGATTGATAATATCCTGATTTCCCTGTGCATAATGCCTTTATAGGCGTAAGTGTACAGATACCTCTGTAATTATGTTCACTTTTTAAACACGTGTTCTAACGGCAAAGGCACATCATGAGGAAACCGGATTATTCTGAGAACTTTGAAATTTTGAAGGAAATGATGTCATTGGTGAATTAAGCCCTGATCTCTCGTTCTGGAGTTTCCCTGTGTCCCAGCAGTGGGAACGTAAACAGGGGACAACAGTAAAACTTGCTAGATGTAAGTACCTACTTATTTAACAAAATCCACAGCCCTTAAAAATATATATAACATTTTTCATAACCTGAGCTTACGGCCGAAGAAATGGATTTTTTTAAAATAAATATGTATCTTAGCAGACAGTCTTAAATCTTGCTAAACAATTAACTTGAAAATTTTACAGTAAACCTTAGATGCACAATGGTATACAATGTACTTAGCATTTTACACATAATTAAAAAAGAACGAAAAAGAATTAAAAGTTTGATTTATTTAAACAAAAAGTACTAGTCAATATACATAGTTTTATGATTAAGAAGTTATGAGAATTCAAAAAGTAGCTAAAAGGGCTTCAGCCTCCTCCCTCAAAACCTTTCTCAGTTCATTTCTAAACTTTATTTCTATTGTTAAAAATATCCAATCAGTTTTAACTCCTTGTTATATTTTAGCTGTAACCTATTTATAATAGAATAATGCGCATATTTCGTATGTGATGTGGAGACTGCAAACAATTTTGTAAGAGTGTGTCTAGTTCGATGATTGTAATCTTTATTTTGTCACTCCCTATCCCTTTAAAATCACGCTAATTTTTTGCTGTTTTGCCACAATTATTACAATTCGTAGGTATAGGTAGACAAGTTGCTAGATGTATGTACCTACTTATATATGAGTAGATAACAAAAAACTAGGTACATTACAGTCATCAGATCTAAATACAATTCTTGAGAAGGTATACCTATCTATACTAATAATAATTTTGTATCTAAGGGTCGGTCATGGCTTGGAGTAAGTTTGTTTCAGAGATATTGTGTTTATAGGCTCAAAATATGATACTGAAACCAATTTTTGTATACAAATGTACATACATACTGGACAAAATATTACTGGACAGTTTACACAGCGACATCTAGCCCAAACACACAAAAAAAACAATATAAATAGAAAATCTCGTTAATTTGTCTATGATAAAAATAAGTACCTAATCATAAACAAATCATCCTTATTTGATGAAATTTGGTAGAAAAACATTTAGAAGTATCGGACACAGGACAATACAATACTACAATATTACAATTTAAATTCTTGATCTAGTTATGATAGACGTGGGCGCCGAACATATTTAACACGGACGGAGTCGCGGGCACCGCTGTTAATAAATAGTATAGGTACAAAATACAAATTCAAAATACAAAAGTTTATTTTCTTAACAGATTTTAAATTGAACACAACAGTATGTGGAGACCTTCTTTTAAGCATGTAGGTAGGTACCTACATACTTTTATTAGAAGGTCTCGCTCTTCCTTATCTTACATTTTGTTTAAATAGGTAAATACTACAATTGCGAAAACATTTTGAATACTAAAGACTAACATAAAGCTTAAATTAATAATTAAATACTATTTTACGACAAAATTTAAAGTAGAATTACAAAATTTCACTTGAGTGCCAAATGTAGTTCAAAAAAATATAAGTAAGTTAAATTAAAAATCTCATCTATATTTTGGTCTGACCAAATTGGCACTTGTGTAAAACTAACCCGTCAAATAGCTCATATCAAGGTCAAACAAATTACATACTCATAAACCTTAGTAAACAAGTAGGTAGGTATAGGTACATATGTTATAGTTATTATTCTCTACTCTTCCTCTACTCCATGTACCTACCTACCTAAGAGTAGGTAGCAGAACCCCTTCTTACAGTCCTGTAAGAATGTCTTATTTATCTACCGGTTAGCAAATATAAGAAGCTCATACATTTATAATAACAATTATATGAACCTAATCAGAATTGCGCGGCGGTGTTGGATCCACGGCCTTCGAAATGAAAATCTAGTGTGCTACAACCTAGCCATGTTGGCTACCTACCTATTGACAAATGGCGTGGCTAATATGTAGGTAGGTAGGTACCCGCGGCGTCGCGCCACTACAGCCGCTAAGCATGTGTGCGCTTTGAAATAGGAATCTAAGTAATCAGACACCGCTCTCCAAAATATTTTCCTACTAGCTGTCTTGTTTACTACAACAGTTCAATAGTTTTACCTACACAAATCTATTGTATCTTCTGGTTCAAGTTTTAATAATGAACTCTGCCTATCCTAACCTATCAAGAATTTTACAAAATTATAATGATCATGCAAAAAATTACCACGTTATAATTAAAGATTTTGTAACTGGATGGACGAGAATTTTTCAAATAATCTGTAAATTTTTTATACATTCTATGAGAGTACAACCTGCTTCGTTAAAAAAATATTACTAAGCTGTTTAAAAAAAAAACGTTTCCCCGCTTCATACTTTTTTTTTTAAACAAAGACCAGAAAAAGACAATAAGGTCAGTAACTAACCTAGTAATCAATTCGTTTTTATTTATTTAAGTAGGTTTGTACCTAAGCACCTAGTAAGATACCTATTAGGTTTTGAAAATAAAATATTAAACTAGGTTTTATCATCCACATTTTAGTGTGTCGAATTGTAAGGTCCAGCATGTTCACCTTTTATCGAAAATTTTACTACATGAAAACCTTTTTGGTATTAGAACTACTTAAGTAGTAGTAATAGTTAGTCGAGGTCAATCCTGTAAAATGATTATCTATTGATTTACTTAACATTTGTATTTGGAATGGCTCCGTTTGTTTATGGATAACAATTAATTGAAATTCATTGAAAGGAGTTCTGAGTTCTGACATGTCTTATAAAAATTACATGCATTGGTTTGTTTGTCAAAATTATGAATATTTATGTTGTCATTGCCAATAAATTACGATGGAAAGATCAGAAGAAAGTTGTGGAATCACACAATAAAAAAATAAATTTGCGGTAGTTCTAAAAATCGGCGCTGAGCCTATAACTCGGTGCTGAACCGAATTACTGAACTACCGCAAATTTATTTATTATTTTGTGTGGTTCCACATCTTTTGTTCGTAGCACAGAAATCGTAGTATAAAAGCGCCAAGAACTGCATGCTTCAGCCACAGTGTTCTTTACTCCATGTTGTTGGTTGTACCTACTAAATTACTACTAAATTACTTATTCTACATAATTCTATTAGTGCTAGATTCGAAATGTCAGATATCCCAGGATGGATGGAAATATCGCTGCAACAGGACCGAGATGAAGGTATGTAAATAGTTTTTATTTACGGCTACAAATTACATAGGTACCTACGTAGGTGACGCGGTGCATGGGACGTAGAGAGCTTTGCGTAAATCAAATCCTATGTATTCGTTTTTTTAGATGTTTTTCTTCGGTGAATGCCTATTGTATTATTTAAATTCAACAAAATTATACAATAATGATCATGAACATTTTTCCATGCCATGTGCTTTTAGATTTTCTTGTAAAATAAAAATATTTAGTACAAGATTATGGTGGTTTAAAACAATAAGCCTCATGGCAATCATAAAGCTCGAATATTCATACATATAAGGTTGAATGACGATACGTTTTTAGCAAGGTTATGTATAGAAGTTAATGGATGGCAGGCACGTGTATCTTAGAGATAAGCCAAATAGCAAAATATAGATGAGGCTTATTTATTGATTATTGTTAGAATAATTTAAGAAAAGGTTTTGTCTAGTATTTAGCCTGAGAGGTTAACTACCTACCGAGTTGGTTGGTGATCGCCGTAAGATGGAACAGTTAGCTAATATCTGTAAATCCCTGACTTGGTTTGACGATACCCAAGGGATGAGAGTGTGGTAATTTTCTTAGCCGGCACCAACCGGCCCTTAATTCCCTGACTTACGGCCCTAAGTTACCTACGAGTTAGTCGTCGTAATTCTTATATTGTATAAAATATGGTTTTCAATTGTTTTTCAGAGCGAATGGAGATAGAAACTCCACAAATGATGCTAAATATCGTCTGCCGAAATATAATTGTATGGCTCACTAGAAAGTACCTCAATGGTGAAACGAATGGTGTTGCGGGAGAAACGTTCAATATGCTCGAAAAGTACTTCTCAAAAAAAATTGAACAATACTTGCATTTGTCGCTAGGTGAGTATTTAAAATTTATCAAGCTGTTTGAAAAGTATCCATGACTAAAAAAACCACAGAAAAAAGTAGCCTATTTAGTCTATTTATCATGATTTTTCCTTTTTTTCAATAGATAGTTCGGAGTGGCGTGAAGAATGCACAAGACTTTGCGATCGCATGCCCCTACTAACAAGCGTCTGCATTTCCCTCATCTCCAAGATGATGAGTTCCCACAACCAAGTCGGCCACAGAGCCATCAAGAGTTTCTTGGATGAAATCGATGAGTTCACGTCACTTAAAAGTATCAATGACGCGGAATGCGAAGTCTTATCTACATTAGGTATGCTTGCTCTTATCATAATAAGAATTTATTTACATATTTAAATTTGTACAGATTAATCCAATTGAACTAGTCTTAACTTTAACAGAATACATTAAAAAAATATACTTAATTAATGATAAGAGTCAATACATATAATAAATAACATAATAAATACTTATAATATTTAACCGTTTTGTGGAAAATATGTTTTCATTTTTGTATTTTAATAAAGAGATTCATAATAATGAAGCTTTATTTTGAACATCTATTCAATACCATTAAAAGATTTTTTATATGGATATTATTGTCATTCATTTTTTCGAGTAAAAGCCTCCTCCAGTTTTAGATACAATAGTACAATAAAAGCTTTTCCCATTTCAGATTTCAAAGTGCCTCTATTCACCAACGTCCAAAAAGCTACGATGCTAGCAAAGAGTCTGGGGATGTTTGGGATGAAGCTGGAGATCGTGGTGCTAGTCACAGAGCTAGCAGAATACTACCGCCCAATACTGCAGAATGATGTCATCAACGTTTACTGCACTTTGAGCCATTATAATGGCAGGATACAACGTGGTATGCATCATTATTCTGCCGTAATATTTACACTACCTACTGGACACGCACACTTTAATTTTTTAGTTTTTTTTTTATCCTAAAAAGTAGGTACATTTCTTACAATTTCTTCTGCCAAACTGCATAATACTCGTATATGCACCTTAATCTATACTGAATCTATCTAGGTACTTAAATTTATATGTTAATCTACTTAAATAACAGCAGGTGAAGGTCCGCCTGCCACGCAGTAGGTTACGGGTTCGATTCCCGCCTCGTAACGACACAATTAGGGATGCATCCGATACCGATACCGATACCGATATATCGGCGATATTCGAAGTTTGCCGATATATCGGCATCGGCGATATTTTTATGGCCGATTCAACGATACTTTTCAAATTTCGCGCTTTAAAAATGTAATGTAAACGGGCGGGCTTTGGAGCGTTTGTGAAAATATTATTAGAGAGTTCGAGAAGATAAGCCCCTGTCTACCCTCATTGCAGCTCAGGGTTGAGCTGCAATTCTCGAGAGATGATGTCGAGAGATACCTTAGGTCTCCTAATATATCGAGAGGCGCATATCCGTTTGTTTTCTGGCGCAATGACGTCTTATACCCAAACTTAAAAAAAATGGCGCAGAAGTACTTTAGTTTCTAAATGAGTTCTGTCGCATCTGAGAGACTATTTTCCACCGCAGGTCTTATTCAAACAGATTTGCGAAATCTCCTTTCTCTGCAAAACTTAAGAATACTTTGTTTTTTAAACAAAAATCTCATCAATGTTAATTTTAATTACAAAAACTAGCGACTACTTAATCTTAACCTGTCTATAGTTTTAAACGGTGTTATTTCGTCTGTTCTGTTATATTTTGTTCTTTTTATATTCATACAAAAATAATCTGACTAGTGTTATATTTATTTTACCTTCATTTTTGAATTTAATAAGCGTATCGGTATCGGCATCGGTATCGCCGATATTTTTACAAGAGTATCGGTATCGGTATCGTATCGGCAAAAAGGTGTATCGGGGCATCCCTAGACACAATGTATATACACTTTCCGTGTACGGAGGTCGTCTCAGTATGTCCGCAAAGGTTAAAAATATTGTTACTCAATTCACTTTAGCATATGCAATCCTATTTATGCTACCACTGCTGGGACGCATGGAAATATCTCTTAACAAGAAAGCTCAAAGCCTTAATTTACCAATTTGTTTGCTGCTGAGTAGGTACGGGTTGGTGAACGTCGCATGTCTTTCATACTCTTCAAAGTTCATCATAACATGCCGGTTTCCTCACGACTTTTGCTTTTACCGCCCGTGTTATCACAATTAGATGTTTCATTTACGTCATTATAAAAAGGCATGGTACATCGTGTTATGTATAGGTACCTAATTGTTTATTTGTCATACATTCACTGTTGGATTTCATATATAATCCATGCATATGCTGATCTATTATAAGTTTATATATTAATATTGTTGGTTGTTTTAAAATAGATTTTTTTTTCCGTAGATGCCCCAAAAATCCGTCACGTTCCATTAGTAGCAGCGTCGATCATAGCCGCAGAGATATTCATGAAATCTCAAACCGTGTCTCTGGACCAGCTTGCCTTAGTCACCAAATGCGAGCCCATGTACATCAAGTCTCTCGGCGGCCTCATCTACTGCCAACTGAACAAGAACTGCGAAGTGCCGTTTGGACCCGTCACACCTCCGACAAGACCTAATATCTTGTCTAAGAGGGGCGCGCGTAAGCGCAAACTAAATCAGTACCGTTTGTAGAAGTGTTGAACACTTTACTTTGATTTGTGTTGATCACAATCTTCTAATTATAAGTGCTTACTTTCAAAGTTTATTTAAGATTTGATTATTCAAAGTTATAGTTCAGTCAAAACGATTATGTAATAGACCTATGCACTTCTCCGCCTAACTGAAAAAAAAACAAATGTGTTTACTTAGAGTAACTAACCTACCTATTAATACATATCTGACTATAACTCCAACTATAACTATAAATCAACGCAACAATTGATTTTACATCTGAAAAACACTGTTAGTAGAAACATCTTAGATTAACTGATCTGGTGAATGTTCTGTGCTTTGTATTTTCCAGAATAGTGTCGCACTACTAGTCAGACATCAAACGCAATGCTGGCATACCTTTGATGGAGATGCTTTTCTGCCTAATTAATACACACTTCAATTCACCTAATTATTATTGTAAAGAAACCCTCCCTTAGTTAGGGTTGTCCTTAACTTATGCATGTAGGAATTTCAGATCAATGAATAAGTTGTTTGGTCGTTTAGGTTGTTTTGCTTACATGTTATTTAAGGTCATAATAATTTCAATGGTTGTTGCTTTATAAAACGATTTACTATACGATAAGAACTAATAGATCTTTATTCGTACGTTGAAATATTCTTTTGTTTAAAACTAATTAAGTAGAAATACCTTTTAGTTGTTTATATGACATGTTTCATTGTTACTTTTTGGGATCTAAATTAAGTTATAAGTTAACCCATCTCATAGATATAAGTATTTTCTTGCTAATAAACTACTTTTGCATCACAATGTTTGTTTACATTTTACTAGAGGTTAATAGGCGCATATTAAAGTCCACATAGGCATTTAGCTTTGACCATCGAACCGAACAATATGGATGCGAGCACTCGTATGTGTAGCAATAAGGGTTTGTTGCGCCCAATGAATAACATAACAACATACAAGGTTATCAAACATTGATCTACAGTTAACGGGAATCGTATTTTGCTCCACCATCCCATTTAGGTTTAGGTAGGTACCAAAGAGAATATTATCACTACGTTATAGGTAGGTAGGTAGGTATAGTAAAACCATTTCTAAAATGAACGCCCCTCCACCGAATTCTGTATTTTTTTTTCTGTGTATTCTGTTTTTCTGTATTTCCTCTCACACGTTGAAATCATCACGGTTTTGTGGAGGGGAGTTCATTTTTAGAATGGTTTTACTATACATTTGTATGACATATAAACACAATTATTAAGTACCTATACTTATATAAATAATTTTTGCTGGACAATTAGCAAAATTTAGCCCCGTGGTAAGCTCGAAGCTACGTGTTACGGGTGCTAGATTTTTGATATACCTACCTTTAAACATAGGTACATACATAGATATATTTGCACTTTTTCTTATGATGGATATTCATTAACCCTGTATTTCTATAATAATAACTGCTCTCCAATTCCAATTTACCACAATATCAAAACATGTGCTAACAAAACCACATTTTATTTACCTATAACCCCCGCAATTGAAAATGAATTCTGTAAATGGCGGCGGTATGTATGGGTACGATTGGCAAAACAAGGATAAAAGTATAGACAGCGATAGAGAGTGAGCGAGAACGCATGCGAGCGGACGCCATTTACAGAACTCATTTCTAATTGCGCACGTAATACCTATATATTAAAAACATTGTCGATATTTTGGTACGGTACTGAAAAATCTGTAGTTTATAGATGTATTTTATATTAAGTACATATAATATCATAAATCTAGCACCCGTTACACAAGCTTCGAGGTTACCAGGGGGCTATATGTTGCTGTGAGAATTGTCCGGCAATATTTATTTATTCCAAAGAAATCCCTCGCTTTTCCTCATAACCATTTTGACCTTCTCAAAAGTGGAATTACAAGGCTAGGCCACAGAATGTTAACAAGTTATAAAAATTATGAATTAACGTCAGACAAGGGTCCAAAGGAGGGATTCGCGACAATAGCCGATGCTTTAGGGGCCCAATAAAAACTTGACAAATGGCGTTTCATAATCGCACAGCATTCCTTGCCAGCGCTCGTCAGCCAAACTTGATTGTCCTGTCCTCCCTTGTGAAATATGTTACGCACAGACAAAGCTTTGTTCGCAACGAAACCTTTTTTATTTCGATGAAGGTTTATTCTGTAAGTATAACATATCTGCTCGGTGTAGGTTTTATGTACTTATCCTATAATTACAAAGAGCACTTGTCATAAAACAAAATTGTAAACCTTTATTAGTTAAAATCCTTACTAATATTATAAATGCGGTAGTAACTCTGTCTGTCTGTCTGTCTGTTACGCTTTCCCGCCTAAACCTCTCAACCGATTTTGATGAAATTTGGTACAGACAATCTTTAGACCCTGAGAAAGAACATTGGCATAAGCCGCTGGCGGAAGCTAGTGTATCATAGTTATGTTGGTAGCCCTATAAAACATAGACAATAGACTATATCAAAATAGGTTGGTCATCCTCATATTAGATAATATGATTTACTTCTTCTTCTTTTATATTGTGGAATGTGGCGAACGCTCAGAAGAACGAATTTAATGGAATGGCCCTAACCACGAATACATCGTGTATACCTACGCTAACATAAATTAGTGTTGTACGAGGTAGGTATATTATAATAATTTATCGATAGAGTTTGTTTTCAAGTGAACTTTTTTTATGATAATGTATTTATTGTAAATTGAAGTACGTAAATATTAAATTATAGAATTATAGAATTAATACAGTTATAAAACCAAGCAAAACAAAAAACATTTTAACTAGAACAAAAAAAAATAGGTACTTAAGTAGAACTCAAATTCAAACATTCGTTTAGTTATATTCTGTGGGCATATTAATTTAGTGAAAATGAACTTTTAACCTTATTTTAACTAGTTTGAGTTCTACTTAATGTTTAAAGTTCATTTTAACTAAATTAATATTATACCCACAGAATATAACTAAACGAATGAAAGACCTGAATAAGCCAAATGTTTTAGATAATTATAAAACACAATATACTTACTTATATTTAGTATATTATTATATATCAAAATAATTTATATTTCAAAATAATATAATATTGTATGAAAAACCTGAAATCTAATCCGTCATTTCATTCTACGATTCATGCTATTCTGCAAAAACACAATATATTATCAACATTTATTCAAATTAACATGGTCTTTAATTTTTTACCTAAGTCTAAAATCAAAATATCGATAACTCGTGCAATATACAAGAACACCACTATCGATGTAAACAAAACCAAAAAGTGACAGTAAATGATATCCAAACTATCCAAAGTGACAGTAAATGATATCGAAGGAAGCTGAAGAAAGGCACGTGCCATAAATATTGGCAACCAAGCGCAACTGTTGAGTATATAGTTAGGCTCCTTTTAATTCCATACATAAGACAGAGATGTCATCATTTTTATTTTAGTCATCTTATAAACTAATTCCATAGACAATTTAGTAACATATCTATTGGTATTCTATTATCTAAGGGCGAACGTGACTGGCGAAAAATTTGGAAATATCGTAAATTGACAATGGAGCGCCGTATCGTTTGACAGCTTGTACCTACGTACCTATTATTTATTATCGTAGGTATATTTAATGAAAAATCAACTAGGTAGTCCTTATTGTGAAAAACGTAGGTATCTAAATAAATTAAGGAAGTGTATCACATTCTTGTTGGAATGTGTTCGATGTTTATACCTAACAATTGAACAATCATACTTTTTGACAATATATTATTTGGTTTTAAGAAATCAATTTTAAAGAAAGTAATCTTTAACTTAATTAAATAAAGATGTCTAACAGTTAGGACATTAGCTTCTTTGTAAAATGAGATAGAAGTATAGGTTTCCTTCTTTTTTTTAATTACCTACTTTGAAAATGTTGTTGTTGCGTTATTGGAACCACCTCCTAACCATAGACAGTAAAGTAAAAAAGATAAATTAGGTATTATAAATATAAGTTAGTAGTGTGGGATCAGCATCAACGTAACAATATAGATACACTAGATGAAAACCCGGCTTCGCTCAGGTGAAATTTGAAAAAATACATAAAGAGTACCTACCTATATCATAAAAAAGTGTCAAAAACAATATTTTCGCGAAACGTCAACGACTGAAACGGAACGTGGTTCACACAATGATTTTGGGTTCACACTATAACGTAGTGATTATATTCTCTTTGCTTCACACCAAAGATGGCGACAACAATTATTATTGTATACATTATAAAACATTTTACACAATTTAACGAAATTCTCCATGATACGAATTTTCCGGACATATGTTGTCGACTCAAAATCAATATTTTTTTATGTTTCGTTATTTATATAAGGTTTCGATCGAGTCTACCGTACCCCTTGACGAAATTATTAATATAGATATATTATTAGATAATATATAGAAGAAGAATATTATCAGCGAAAAAGTAGAAAAGTATAAACACACTCTTCCAAAAACCGTTAACTAGCTGTCTGAACTATTATTACCCACTTCACTGCTAAAGAATGTCCTAATAAGGGGTAAAGATATTGTGTTCAGTCACCCCGCCCGCCCCTCAGCGTTATTAAAAATAATTTCTCATTTTTATTGCCCCCTCTAGTGGTGTAATAAATGATTACGGTGGTTTAGCTAGTACTGATTTATACGGCATTTTTCGGCAACGGAATGTCATATTGCACACAGTTATCAATTAATTATGGTTGACATTGGTTGGTTCTGTACTGGTTGGTTATATTCGTTAGGATTGTCCAAAATGGCGATCACACAAGTAACAACTTTATAATTTTGTAAATTTATAAAACACTTGACACTGGCAAATTGTGCTTAATTTAGCGCAGGGACCATTATAATAAACTAACTAACTATATTCGTTAGACACTATTGTAGATACATACATATACATAACACCCCTATTCACGTTCCCACAGCTGGGACACAGGGACTTATCTCTTGACGAGAGAGATTAGGCCTTAATTCACCACGCTGGCCAAGTGCGGGTTGGTGAATGACACCTGTCCTTCAAACTTTTCAAAGTTCTCAGAACATGCCGGTTTCCTCACGATGTTTTGCCTTCAACGTTAGAGCACGTGTTTTTTAAAGCACACATAATTTTCCAAGAAGAAAAATCAGAGGTGTGAGGCAGGGTTTGAATCCACGACCTTCGGAATGAAAGTCGAGTGTGCTCCCACTTAGCCAACACGGCTCCTATTGTAGATAGTTTGATAGAATTACTTTATTGTACACCAATAAGAAAACATAATATGTAGAAAATACAAAATATAATAATGGGACAATTGGTGGCCTTATCGCTAAAAGCGTAGCAACCTTTGGATGGATAGGAACTATTAAATGCTGGAGTGGCGGTTAGTTACTATTTGAGTAGGTAACAAACATACATTTATAATGATTTAATTAATATCATTTGGTTTTCTCGTTCTATTGTACTTTTAGGGTTCCGTAGCCAAATGGCAAAAACGGAACCCTTATAGATTCGTCATGTCTGTCCGTCCGTCCGTATGTCACAGCCATTTTTCTCCGAAACTATAAGAGCTATAAAGTTGTAATTTGGTAAGTATATATATACCGTAAAACGCACTAAGATAAAAACCGCATCAAGATAAAATTAAAAAAAAAACAATAACTTATAAGGGTCCCCATAATTAGAACCGAAACGTGAAGTACCTACTCGTAGTTTGTATCTACACGTACGTAAGGCATTGAATGTGTTAACTGCAAATATGTAGGTAGAATCATGAATACATATTATTATTATTAATTACTAGCGGTGCCCGCGACTCTGTCCGCGTTAAATTATGTTTGTATGGGGGCCATGTCTTATCATAACTTTAGCAAGAATCTATATTAATAATTTCGCCCGGGGTTACGGTAGACTCGGTCAAAACCTTATATGAATAACAAAACATAAAAAAATATTGATTTTGAGTCGACAACATATTTATCAGCAAAATTCAGATTATGGAGAATTTTGTTAAATTGTGTTAAATGTTTATAATGTAAACAATGGCAGTCGCCATTTTTGGTGTGACGCACGTTCTGTTTCATCGTCATTCGTTTCGCGAAAATAGATAGATAGATAATATTGTTTTTATTATGAATCAAATTTCACCCGAGCGAAGCAGGGTTTTCATATAGTTTAGTAATAAAGTACCTTGTGTCCCAGCAGATCTCTAACGATTTATCTACGAAATTTCATTAAATTTATAAATACATACCCATTTTATTTAAAGAATCGTTAGGTTACTTTCAGTATAGTTTGTTTTCAGAAATATTGTTCTGAAAACAAACTAACTTACTCCCTTACAGATTTATTAGTATAGATGAGAAACAGCCTTCCAGTTTTCTATGTGCTGAGAAATGTTATGATATGTGTTGGTCCCTGCAACGGGATAATAAAATGCATATTCTCACAGGATCAATTTGTTTTTGGTAATGCGGGACCCGCAATCTGGCTGGGAGTGGTCTTGCCCCGCCTCTCACTTTTCTTTCTATCACAGTTTTCTGTCGCTCTCTGCTACATTCAGTATCGAAAAATTTGAAGCAGTACGTTTCGCTGATTTTCGTTAATAAACATTTTATATTTTTTTTATTTACAACAGCCTTTAATTCTATAAATGGTGATTAGTACAAGGCCATTGTTTCTTACTACCACTTATAAATGCATTTATTATTAGTTCGTATATATTTTATCCGTTAATTACCTATTTTCATAAGTCTAGCAATGGTTTACTGAATGTATTTTTATACCCAATATCAAGATAATGTGATTTCGACATCTCGCAGTTTCCACCGGTATCAGATAGTCACTCGTGATATGATTTAATTTTTTTAAATTAATTTCCAATACTTTTTGTTATAAAATAAAAAATAAATAAATATAGCTGGACAATTCACACAGCAACATTTAGCCTCGTGGTAAGCTCTAAGCTTGTGATACGGGTGCTAGATTTCTGATATACTTAATAGAATGTATACATACATAGATAGATATATTTTTACTATACATATATAACACCGCTTTTAGCGATAAGGCCGCCAATTGTCCCATTATTACTTTTTGTATTTTCCACTTTTCATGCTTGGTGTGCAATATAGTAATTCTATCTATCTATCTAACACCCAGACACCCGGAACAAATATTCGTTATTTTTTTACAATGCATTTTGCAATTTTGAATTTTAGAATGCCGTATTTGATGGTTATTGTTCGCGGTTGTGAAAAGTGTTTTTTCTGTGGAGGCGTGGTGATGTTGGTCCCGCCCAGCGCGCGGCCGCGGCAGTCTTCAGTGGCACCTCAACGAGGCTACACGCGCGCCGCAGCTAGTTCCCAGTGTGCTGTGTAACGTAGTGTAACGGGTTCGCGTCTCATTCAGAAGGGGTAAGTGATCAGTGAAACCTTCTTGCTGTGTTTAATTAGGGTTAAAGTATCAGCGGTGGAAAACCCTTAAACTGAGATTTCGTATTTTCTTTAGATATATTTATTAATTATATATTTTATGGTATGAACTTATTAATCCAATTTTTAATCCTTTTTTACAAATTAATGCTACTTTTCGTTGTAATTTTATAACTCATGCATGAACATAAAGATTTAGGTTTTTGGTTTTATATAGTTGTAGTAGCCCAGGGAAGGTTTATAAGGTGAGAAAATATGGGAATAAAGAGGGCGAATCTGCGGGCGGGTCAGCTAGTTTTTTTTAATATAAATAAATAAACATCTAAGGTAATGTAAGGTCTGGGCTTGTGTTACGGTTTCTAAATATCATACTTTATGGCAAAACACTTCATGGATACCTATATATTTTTACTATACATAGAAAATGCCCAGAAAATCCATATATCTCAATTATTTGTATTGTAATTATTTTTCGGGACAGGAAACGAACCAGTAACCTCCTGCATTCAGATAAACCTTCTCCCGCTGCGCCACAAAGTCAGTCAATTAAAAATTACTGCCTTAATCTACGTTTCAGGCAATATTTCTTAATATTTAATTAATTATTAGATTATCCGCGTTTATAAAAGAAATAAACTACATTTAGTACCCACCTCTCGTTGTGTTTGGTTCCGTAAATTTTATTAATAATAATTCGTTAATATTCATTAAAATTCATCAATTGGAATCATATCCCAAGTCATTTTTACAGTTTACATTATTTTTACAGTTCATCGATCCAGACTGAAAAAGCAGTCATTTTTGAAAAAAAATGGCTTGTGAAATTTCATGAGTTCACGATAGACAACGGTAACAATTCACACTGTTTCTAAAGCTGCTGACCGCGAATGAAAAATTTGAGCTACTCTCTTTACATGTTACTTTCCGTATATACTTAAATCTACATAATATGTATATCTATTAAATTCATAAACATGGCTTGCTTATAAATGTTAAAAAAGTTATAATGGATAATAGGAATAGGATATGGATACATTTTATTAAAAATCAATTATCTTCACGGAAAAAATAAATTAAAAACACAAATACAAAACCACTTTATTATACACCAAAGCAAACAAAAAAATCCTAAATAAAACAAAAGAAACAGGTAAATATTTTAGTAAAAACTTACAGCTAACACAAACAAATAATATACTGAATAAATACCTACTAAAGGCCAATTACATGTTTCTCGCATACAACTATGGGCGCCCTTATCGCTAAAGAGCGATTTCTACTAAGCTACCTTTGGATGGAAAGCGACCAAATAAATAAAAAAATTGACGGGTGTACTAATACTTAGAAATATATATATATATATATATATATATATATATATATATATATATATTATAAATTTTAAAGCCATGTTTATGTATTTTAAATTTAATTCCGGAGAGGTAGCTCAATTGTTATTGTGCCAAGCGATTTTTTTATACCTGCGCGCCATGCGGCATTGTCCGTCCGCGTTTTAATACGTTTTCCCGTGAAAATATATTTTACCCCGAGTTAAAAAACAGCCAGGACTCTTTTCTACAAATTTTTAAAACCTACTTAATTTTATCAAAACCAGTTCAGCTTTTCTGTGTTCAAGATCAAGAAACATCCAAACTTTTACATAATGTAAATGAAAATAAATGATATCTAAAAAAGATATTATTATACAATCGACTGATATTAATTCGAAACTCTAGGCACATACCTACCCTTCAATAATACGAATTATCTAGTGTTTGAAATAACAAAAGTTTGAAAAAATGAAAAAATTATAGAGTTTCGAGTTATCGTAGGTTTGAATTAACGAGAGTGGACTGTAATTAAATAAATACAACATAACGTATGGAAGAGTAAAAAGAAGTGTGAAACTATCAAGAAATCTATTTGTTTTTAGATTGTATAACCATAATTATAAAATTTAATAAATTAGAAGGTTCTGTGTCTAAAAAATGGAATTCTGACTTTATGGTCTATCAAAACTCTTTATTTCGAGAACGTTAAGAAAAGGAGTTTAAAGCCTTTAAGCTATGAAAAAATAAACTTATTTAAACCATAAATTCCTGCTCCAGTTATGATAAGACGTGGCCCCCATACAAACCTAATTTAACGCGGTCGGAGTCGCGGGCACAGCTAGTTTATAAATAAATAAATGATCCATGTGTCACAAATTTATTTATATTATTTTAATCGTCCGAATATGTTTTTTGAGGCATTCACTTTTGTTCAGTTAAAGTGAATGCCACAAACTGTGTCCCAGATGCCTAAATGTTTATCTACCAAATTTAAATAAATCGGATCATTGATTTAATATTTATGGAGAAACATAGATACAGAAAAAGAAATCAAAAAATCTTTAAATTAGTTGCAGTATCATGAGCCTATAAACACAATATCTCTGAAAACAAACTAACTTACTCCATGACCGACCCTTACAGATTTAATATATTATAAGTATACCTAGATAATTTGCACTGCATTAAATTAACCAAATTACACAAATTACTTAAATCAATGCATGAGACGCATATTTAAAAATCATCTTCATTTTGCAAATCATTGCATAAAAAATCAAGTAGGTACCTACCATTAATATTGGACCTCTATACTATAAATTCTTTTTCACTTCAACGCCTACTAAAGGGGAATTAATTGCATACCAGTGAGCATCGCGCGGCGATAAGCAGCGATCTTATCAGGCCTTATTGAAAAAATGGGGAGAGATAGAGTAGCGCCCCGTCGCGCCACCCACTCACTCTTATAAAAGCTATATTGCATGTATGAAATAAAATCCGTGCCGGCTAAGTCGTACACTCGGCTTTCATCCAGAAGGTTGTAGGTTCAAACCCCGAGGCGCACCTCTGGATTTTTCATCATGATAAATACTTGTGCAGTTATTGCACGTGCTGCAAATATCTTGAGGAGCAAGCATGTTCTTGAGAACTTTGAAGAGTATGAAATATGTTTTGACACCCACCAACACCCGCATATGAAAAGCGTGGTGGATCTGACCTGTTCATTTAATTCATATTGAGATAAACGGGAAATCCACGAATCTTCATTCTTTTATGAACATATTTGAGTAAAACCTGTTTTATTGGCTAATCGAAGATATTTAAGAAACTGAGCTCGCCCCCGGAAGCTGGCACATTCCTTCCGGGCATAAATCAGGCTCTTGCCTCATTCTACCCGATGATTACGTTTTATTTCGCACTTATTGAGCTTTGAACTGTGATGTATTGGTTTCATTAGGGCAATCATTATATCCTAGAAATAAATTTAACGGTATGTAGTGATACTTTTTTATTTATTTAAAAAAAGACGATTTTTTCGTTAAAAAAATCTAGCACCATGTTATCGTTTTATATGTGATATTTTAATTGTAACGGTAATAAATAAAAAAATCTGAATAATTCTCTTTCGTCAAGAGAGAAACCGTGTTTTCCCAACAGTAGGAACATAAAAAGGGGTGATTATGATAACTTTCTATTGATTCATGATTTCTGTGGTATATAAAACGTAAGCTATTTATACCTTTTCAATAGTAACATATTGCATTGTTTATTATTTCTAGGCAAATGAAAGCAAAAACTAAATCGGTAGTGGCACGCTTTGTAACCCCGGGTGTATCATTTCATAACACTTCTTGTTTATCGCCTACCTCGCACTATTCTTTGTTTACAAGCGCCCATCCAGCAGACAGATAGTTCGGATAACGCGTCCCAACTGGACCACCAAACTGTAAGCTACAAAAGCAGTTTCAATTGAATTTTACTCCGAATTACATAGAGCCGGTACTGCCGATACTTACATAGAGCAGAGAATACTATTGTTACTTTTTGGTTCACGGGATTTTGTACAATATTTATGTTATAGTTAAACTATATTGTGATGGTTTGCTAAACATTATTTTAATTTTCATTCATATCACCCCTATTTATGTTCCTACTGCTGGGACACAGGGACTTCTCCCTTGACGAGAGAGATTAGGCCTTAATTCCACGCTGGTCAAGTGCGGGTTGGTGAATGACAACTTTTTAAAGTTCTCAGACCATGCCGGTTTCCTCACGATGTTTCCCTTCACCGTAGCACGTGAGTAGAGCACGTGTTTTTAAAGCACAAATAATCTTTCAAGAAGAACTTTATTTACTGTTCTACTACTATAGTATCTATACGTCTTTGAGGTGTCGCCTTAAAATATATATCTACAAACAGTACCTAGGTAACTACAGGATAATGGATACATCAGATCATGACAGATTCACAGGAAGCACACACAAAGACAATTCAGTTACAAATATAGCTTACACGCATACAAACATTATAGTCCAAAGGCTCACAGACCAAAACAACGATATCGGGTAATCGGGTTTGTACAATATGAAAGACAGGTGATGGAATATTCCTCATCCCAATATCGGCTCGGCGTTCCACACCGTAATTGGACTGTGAAAATGCTCCTAACGGGCTCTTGTGACGGGATGTGATACCTACTGTCAAAGGTGTTCGCAAGCATCATTCACGTATCCATTTATAGAACACTATACGTTACTGCAGAGTCAGATAACATCGAATTTCATTACACACAGGTGCTCTATAAATTTGTTAATTTATAAAACACCATAGTAAATTGCGCCAACATATCATTATAAAATAGTAGAACCTTTTAGTTTAAAAGCACAATTAAATACTAACTAAACTCTTCATACTTAGAATACAGTGCATGTACCTTGGGGAAAATACACATAATGCGGGAAAGTATGCGTCGCGGACAGAATTATGTAATTATTATTATTATTCTTAAAAAGTTTAAAACAATAACTATACAAAATGAAATTGACATTCTTTTAGTGTGTCTATAAGTATTCTCAAATAGTATGTCTATGTTTTAATTTCGTTCGAAATAAAGCCCTGATCTAAAAATTTTGTAAAGCCGCACTTATTAAAATCCTTGTCCTTTACTAGCAATATGCACGCACACTGTGTTTAATATTTTTTATAAGTTAGTTAGTTTTTATTAGTAAAATATTTCCATACCATTTATTTTAAAAGTTCTTCGCCGTTGAATACCTACCAGACTATCAGAAGCTGCGTATTTTTATGTCCTATGTTGATAAATTTGATAAATTTCTAATAAGAATGTACTTATAATATTGATCTATAAAATTATAATAATCATCATCTTTGTAATTGTCCAATATTATCAGTAAGAGCCACCACAATGAAACGATTTAGATGCCTACGTAATGTAATCTTGTTGACTGTCCGAACCACCTTGCTAATTACACAAAGACCTAGCTGACAATCACAGATAGCTAGCTACTGTTGATACCTTTCAATTGATTGTTGAACTTAATAGGACTTTGTCTTACCGCAATACCTATTTGTAATTACTAATTAGCTGTTAATTGAAGACACGCCCTAATTAAGACCAATTATCCTGACCTATTTCAGATAGCTAGCTGCCCTAATAATGATATCGTTTGCAAGTATCTACTTGTAAACGATATAATTATTTATTAATTATAATTATTATTTTAGGAACGTTACATTGACGATAGGAATACTTCATTGCTTGTGTTTCTTTGAGACTTCTTAAATATATTTACTTATAGTTTTTATAATCACATCACCTTATGAATGAATATCGTACAATAATCTACCTAATTTCCTTTGTTCGGAAAATGCGTGCAAAATTAGTTTGTCTTTATTACTGCTGATACTTATAGAAACATTATAAAACTATTGATATGTATTTCAGTTTACAGTAAAAAGTTACAATTAAAATAGTAGTTCCGCTTTTATAAAGCATTGGTCAAAACGTCGGGATAGAGACTGTCTGCACTGCGAACACAGTTGCGGTCAGTGGTTGTGCACGTATTTGTAGCAATGTGCGTTGTTTACAACGATGCGTGGAATATCACAATTCCGGAACATCGGTGTGACACCGAACACATTACAACTTGTTCAACACACTGTACGAACAAACTGTATAGATTCTAGACGTCAACCGATCGCAATATTAAAACAGTGATGTTGTGCCATTATTTCTTAATACGTGTAAGATAGTGATGTAGCTTAACATGTTTACTTATCATATTCAAAAATCTATTATCTAATCTATTCTTAGGTAGGTACTTTATAATATACATAGTCTACTTAATATTATAAATGGGAAAGTGTGCCTGTGTGTCTGTTTGTCCGTCTTTCACGGCAAAACGGAGCGACGAATTGACATGATTTTTTAAGTGGAGATAGTTGAAGGGATGTAGAGTGACATAAGTGGCTTTTTACCGCGATAACAAATATATTTCCATGGGAAAGTGTAAATCGCCGGCGAGGCCGCGGGGTGAAAAGTTAGTAGGTAATTTTATAAAAAACAATATTTTTCTAATAATTATATTATTGGTGTTAGATACATATATTATGACTCAGATGCTGTTCAGGTGGACATGGTGAATACCGTAAACAAAATTCTATAAAACGCTGTCTAAATACCAACCACAGAAGTTTACTAAACAAAAGTTATTGTTTCTGGAGGGTCGTTTGGCTAGCACCGTATGGTCCATTAAGCGCTTTCATAATAAACACTTTTTTCTATTCCTGCTCGAAGACGGAATCGACGTATCTAAATGTTTATTTACATCACATTTTTGGAAAAATCTTGTTTGAATTCGATTTATTGATTAGTATCGACATTTAGATGCTACTATACGTCTCATACTATAATGTAACCAAAACTTTATAGCAGGACATGAAAGTATATTTTGTTTTTTACATACTTCTTTTATTTAAAAAAATATTACTAAAATAATAAAACCCTTTTATTAAGGTATAAACATAGATCTATTGGCGATCATAAGTGTAGGGATTATAACAAAGCTCGCAACTGCAGAAAGTCGTTATGATGATGATGATAAAACAGCATTATAGGATTAGTTAGTGGAAGTGGCAGTGGGCTGGCCATATCTGCCGAAGAACCGACAACCGTTGGGGTAAACGCGTTCTTGAGTGGAGACAGCGACTAGGTAAGCGTAGTGTAGGATGCCCTCCGGCTAGATTGGATGACGACTTGCACAAGACTGCTGGCAGATGCTGCAATCGTCAAACGGAAAACAAAGCAATTTGGCGCTCACTAGGAGAGGGCTATGTCCAGCAGTGGACAAATACTGGCTGATGATGATGATAAAACAGCATGGCAATTGATATTGATATACCAAGAGGTTAAATCCTGTGCCGTGAGGCGTCTGAGCTGCCAAAACCAGGACGATGCGGTTTGCTAGATTTGATGTGACGGATTAGTTGGTGCAAGCAAACCACAAGTTCACGCGTGTTGATCAATGCTTATTAAAGCAGGTGTGTCGGTTTGATCTGATTGCGTTTCTCGCATCGACGGTGACGACACAGTAAACGCAACTCAATGTACATGGTTATTTTATTATTTATAGCTAAATTTTAATAAAAGTATTTATTGCTTACTAGCTTTCCGCCCGCGGCTTCGCCCGCGTTATATTAGATTTCCCGTGGTAAAAAACTACCCTATGTCCTATTCCTGGTTCTAAGCTATCTCTCCATCAATTTTCAGGCAAATCCGTTCAGCCATTCCCGAGTTATAAGTGTTGTTACAAACACGACTTTCTTTTATATATATAGATTTTGTTAGTGATATTTCAATGATAATTTTCCAAAAATAAATTAATGTTAATTGTTTTAAGTACCAAGTATAGCTATACAAAACCGAGTGATCCGAGGAGTCACTTACCTTTTGTTATGCGACGCTACTATGCCTTGTCTGTTTGTAATGGACCTACGAAAGAATACAAAATTATTTGTAACTGGAAATTCGCTGCCGGCCACTGCCACTTCGATGTGAATTAAGCCTGATGTCTTCAGGGCGACAATGGCGTTATAATTATTTAACACCAATTTAATTATCATTAATAAGTAACACTATAACTTAAAATATAAAAATAACAAACCCGTGCGCAGTAGCTAGCGTTATGGATATACGTATCTTTAAGCTCAATTTAACATTTTATAGAAGTAATCGAGCATGGAGGGCTTCTTACACCACATGGCCCCGCAGTTCCTGCACCCAGCTCTGCAGAGCTTCGGATGCGGCGCGTTCCGGCCGATAGGGGGAGCGTTCCACCCGCTCTACCCGGGGAAGGCCTTCGCCAGGCACCTCGGAGAGCAGTATGCTCTGGGACAGAGCGTCGGCCAGGCGCTCAGGGTAAGATGGATACTATTATACGAGCCATTCAAAGGGCAATACACACTCTACCCGGGATTAGCCTTCGCCAATCACCTCGGCAAGCAGTATGCTCTGGGACAGAGCGTCGGACAGGCGCTCAGGGTAAGATGGATACTATTATACGAGCCATTCAAAGGACAATACTCTCTCTACCCGGGATTAGCCTTCGCCAATCACCTCGGCAAGCAGTATGCTCTGGGACAGAGCGTCGGACAGGCGCTCAGGGTAAGATGGATACTATTATACGAGCCATTCAAAGGGCTATACTCTCTGTACCCGGGATTAGCGAGCAGTATGCTCTGGGACAGAGCGTCGGACAAACGCCCAGGATAAGATAGATACTATTATGCGAGCCATTCAAAGGGCAATACTCTCTGTACAAGTACAGAGAGTACCATACTACCAGATATCAACGTGTACAGTAAACTCATGTATAGTCATCAATGTATAGTAACATCATTCTCAGTATGTAGTAAACTTTAATAAGAGCACGATGTTCCTCCACGTATTATTAACCATTTTTCTAATTAAATTAGTTCTAATTTAAATAATAATTTTCCATTTTCCCGGTAACATGAAAAGTTCAAAAATTTCCATTTTTACAAATAGCCTTTACTTGCAAATCTGTTCTTAAGAGCCTTGTGACTTTACGAAGTTTTGCGAAATTGGATATTTTATGCACCACGTGACCGGCGCGTCACGCGAATTCTATGAAAAATACTAAATGATCTTGATACTTCGTCGATCTAAAACATACAAATATACTAATAATTATTTTAGATCTGTAGAAAATGGCATCGAATAAATTCCATTTTATTGAGTGGATTTTTTTTCAGTTTCATTCCGAAATAATTATTATATTAATGTTTTTATTTAATTGATAGGTGTTTAATATATTTTCCTAAATTCAAAATGGTGGATATTTTTATTTCAATATTTGAATCAATTATGTTTTATCTTAATAATATCAATATTTATTTTAAATCTGATTGATTATTTGAAATCAATTAAGTAGGTACATAATTTTAAATTAAAACATTCATGATTAATAATTATATATATAAGAATAAAACTGAAAATAGTCTTATTGAAGTTAAATGTCCTCATTCATCTCATCTTATGGGCTCATTTTTAAACCGATTCTTCTGAAATTTGGTGTGTAGGTTTGTAATTAAATGTTTTTTTTTTGTCGAATGTTGGGACTTTATGTAAGTTCGAAAGTCTAAATTGAACGTACTAAATACAAATTCTAATTATAACAAAACAAATAAATTATATTACCTATATTTAAGTTGCTTGTTTTGTTAGATGGTATATTTGTGTTTGAATAAATAAAAGTTTCGTTAATGAAGGTTTTAATTATGTTTAGGTATTATTTTTGTAGTTTCGAACTTTATATTTATTTTTATATTTATTGGTATCCATTTATCTACATATGTCATACACAGATGTAGAATATCCATTTATCTACATATCGACGGAAGAAAGCGGAAATGTCGTATCTTCAAAACCCAGGTTTTCAGTAGAGCCAAAAAACCTTTTTGAAAATTCATAACTTTTTTATTATAAGAGATAGAAAGGTGAAACTTAGAATGTATCTAAACTTTTTTAAAAGCTACTTAATCATTTTGCTCAAATTACCGTAAAGTTAGTGCAACATTGATTTGTGACAAGTTACGACAATTGATGTTTCAATTTCAAGCAGCAGAAATGTCGTATCTCTGAGATGAATGTATGGCCAACTGAAATTACATATATTCTTGAGTGTCAAATTTGTTGTATCTTTGTTCATTATATTAAACTATATCTATATTTTGTTTTAACTTATGAAAAGGCGATGAATGTATCAAAATAAAACGCTTTATGTTGAATCTAAAAAAAATATTGTGTTTTAAAGAATGTTTTGTCAGCAAAATTAAAAAAATGTTGTCTTCAACTCTTCCTTCCATCGTTGACGTTTTGCCATCTGAAATCAAGTAACTCCATTTATAGTTTGTGAATAAATACATAACTATTAGCAATATGTGTCAAACTGTTATTTAGGTGTATTTACATTTACAACACCTACTTGTACAGATAATTAGGTATATAGGTACTACACAGAAGGACGCCCCCGCCCATCAATCTGGCTTTCCTTTAGTTGCCTTTTACAACACAAGTGGGTGTAAAGTGTGACCACATTATTTGTTCAGTAGCGAATACAGCGAAAATAGAAAATAAAACTTATTGGTAGATAATGTGGCGTAGATGTTCAAAATTCTCAACACTAGCGCTATTATTATTACTGAACAGGTTACTAACGTTATTATCATTACTGAAAAGATTTCTAGCGTAATTATTATTACTGAACAGATATCTTGGTAAAATTTCAAGTTGTATTTATATTAGAATTAAAATCGATATGCAGACAAAACAAAATACAGTAAAGAAACGTTGAATAATAAATAACTCATTGAATGAAAATAGTTCCACTAAGTGTACCACGATATAGGCGACTGCAGTGTGATGATATCCTACTCATACTGCCTCCCACAAGGTCGCTGCTGCCCATCTTTTGATGTTCCTTTAGGCACAGTTTACGACACCCACGGGCATGGCAGGAGATGGGGTGATACTATATTAAGATAGCAGGCACCACACAATGTGCCAGAGACCAACAATTACTTTATGCAAAATCCAGACGAAACAAAATCCTAACTCATCATTCTTATAATATGGGCTCCAGTCGGGAATCGAAACCGGGACCATCAGCACGATGGCAACGTTGTCTACCAAGGAGGTTAATAAACCTATGTATTTACCTTACGTTATGTATGATTTACATAAACCTAGATGTTGGTAAGTACTCACCGTTCAAAGCTAGATGTCTAGCTCTGGGAGCGTTCGCTTATGGTCTTCTAGATGCTGGGGCTGCTCCCTAACACCACCTGAAAATTAAAAGTATGTTACTAACTAGCTAAGAAGTACCAATATGTACTTTTTAATTGACTATACAAAAAAACTACCTATTAAAAACTTATAAAGGACAATCGTAAGCTTTTTGTTAATAATGTAATTACCTATCTTTACAATCTTATTCTTCTTATTGTTCATTTTAAGTAAAAAAGTTACAAAACCGCGCGATTACGCACGAAGAGGCAAACAAATTGTGTTTTGCAGGTGTTATTTGTTTACCAATATCTCCCTGAACAAATAATTTTATTAAATTAAACGTTTCTAAATGTTACTATTTTCCAACCACAGCGCATACAAAAGGTACTTTTCTTATATTCAAATAACTAACTAACAACGGCTTACTGTCCTGACAATTTTATAATAAAATCATATTGACTCGAAACATGCAAAAAATAATTTAATTTATTATTCCAATACTTACCAGAACTCTTGGAGATATATTAATTATCCTCTTATATTTTTTCTTGCATTTGAAAACTTTTTCACAAGCAGCGACAAATCTGCTTTCTTACATTCGCACTCACGCATGTACTGAATCGCGGTCAAAACGTTGTATAAGGCTCGTTACTTATCTCTTCAGACAAAACATAGCTCTATTTTTTTGGTGTATATGTATGATATTGACATAATATTGATTGTTTAAAATGTGTTAACTGTTTCATATTGTTGCCTGCATTAGTAGGGGCAGAATTGTCGTATCTCGGTCAACGTCAAATTGTTGAGCGGCAGAAATGTCGTATCTTATTCGAAGCAGTTTTAGTGATTCATAAACAAAGTAGTAACTATTTTGTGTTCTTGACGTGAGGGCGTATCTGTTTTATTTAAAAAAACAGCCGATTTTGCTCAAGTTACGACAATATTTCTTACGATCTGTACCAAAACAAGGAAAAATCTATGGTCGTATCTGATTGAAAAATCATCGTAGGAAAACGTGACATAGACCATTCGACGCGGCTTTTTTTTTCTACGTCAGATAATGGCAAAATTCAAAAAGGTCAAAATGAAGTTACGACATTTCCGCTTTCCACCGTCGATATGTCATCTTGAATAATTCCCATTATATTTTTATTTTGATAAACTATTTATTTTTATTTTATTACGAACTTATTTAAAATATTTAATTTTTATATTAAAAAAAACCAACCCGCACTTCGCCAGCGTGGTGAATTAAGGCCTAATCTATCTCGTCAAGAGAGAAGTCCCTATCCCAGCAGTGCGAACGTGAATAGGGGTGTTATTTTATATACAGGGCGTTCCAAAATTATGGGCCATGAAGGGGAAGTACCATATATATCGTTGATAGTGAATTTTGCTCAAAGAAGACTTCATTTTATTTTAAAAAGTAAGTAATTTAATTAATTAATTTACAAAAAAAATGTTTCATGTTTTTTATTTGATTAAAATAATTAATTTCACGTTGTTCCTTTCTTTTAAAATACTATGTTACTTAAGCAGAGTTATTATTTTTTAGCTATTCTTTCGATTGGTATCATAAAAATAGAGTTTTTTTTTCTACATGTAAGTCGGTTCGATTCCCAGACAAAGCAAGTAATTTTTAGAAAATCTATGAATCCAGAATTACTAACTTTTAAAAATAAAATGAAGTCTTCTTTGAGCAAAATTCACTATCTACGATATTTAAGGTACTTCCCCTCCATGGCCCATAACTTTGGGACGCCCTGTATTTATTAGAAAGGTACAATTATTTAATGTTTACAATAAATAATATATTTATTAGAAAGGTACATTATTTATTGTTTACATATTGGATACTCGGTAAAAATAAGAACAAAAAATTACGGAATATTTTCTTTGTAATAAATATTATGGAAATCTATACTACAATTATCAAGCTGAGGAGATTGCTTGTTTATTTGTTTGAACGTGCTACTCAGGAACCGCGGGTCCGATTTAAAATATGATTTCAGTATTGGATAGTAAAATGATCGAAAAAGGCTATAAAACATAAACTAGTAAATAACGTAAAAACGCAAGCGCAGCTGTCGGCGGGTCGGCAAGTTAGTCATAATCTAAAAAAATCATAGGCATAATTACATTTAGTCGTTGGACGGTTTCACCAAAAAAAGTTGCCTTGTTGTTTTTTAATTAGGATAGATAACTTTAGATATGCAATCCACATCCTACAGCATAACCTCCAAATAAATAAGGTAAAACAAGATGACAATGATGTGGTACAATTCTTAGGCCAGCAACATTTGGTACAATTCTTAGGCCAGCAACAACAATAATTGACCGTTATCAATAAAAATAACAATTGATCGTTATCAACGGATCAACTTATGTCGGTCGTAGTATCGCAATAACACATACACGCACACTAACAGCGTTTTTACAGCAATTGACAGTCCCACACACTGACATTTTACGAAATATTTCTATATTTTATTCAAGAACAACCGACATAGGTCCGACCTCGACAAGCGCTCGCGCGGTACTAAATGGAAAAAGCCGGCTGAATGAAAAAACTACTAAATTATGGTAGTTTTATTTTATTCATAAAAAATTACCAAAACCGTTCTACAAATTAAAATTAATATCATAGTTTAAGCAAATGTTGATAAATATTTTGATATAAATATGACGTCCCATTGATTTAGAACTTCGGAGTTATTGAGGTTTGTTTCGAAGCATTTTCGGTCGATATTAAATTCGGTATATCTTTAGAATAAAAGCATTTAACGAAAATGTACTCTACTCTAAATGAAGAATAGGATATACGTAACATAATAAAAAATAGTTTTATCGCCCATATTCATTAGAATCTACAAATTAGAGCTGAGAAAACAGGTCTTCGATCGTTTTTTACGAAACATGTATCCGGAGAATGATTATTACTCAATATATAAACAAGTTATCTAAAATGTTTCTTACTACTTTTGTAGAGGAGAAAACGAACTATTATAAAGATGTAATTGTAATATCAAACAACTAACGCAAACCATAGAATTAGGACGAGAAAACCGAACAATTTCGCGAATTCACGTAATAGGCCTCTTAATCTGATCTCATTTTAATTAAAACAAATGAAACTTTAAGACCTAATTTCACCATTCTCTGTTTTTTAGTCATCCCATTATGTTAAATCATTGTTAGTTTACGTATATTGATGGACTGTTAATTACATAATGGGATGTTAAACTAACAAACAGAGCCTGGTGAAATTGAGCCTTAATAACAAAAGATGTGTAGGTAGTAGGTAGATTTTAAATTAAAACCATATGTTATAGTCTATAATTAAAATTATAGACTTTTTGTGTTCCGCAAATTTTTCCGGTGTGTGTATATTATATAACAAGCTAACAATAATCTCTTGTATGTTAGAGCGTCCGCGACGACACGAGTACGCCCCCGCTGTACCGGCACGGCTACGGCGCGCGCGACGACACGAGCTCGCCGGGCTCCGCCGCGTCCTCCCCGCGGCCCTGCAAGGACGACGAGCCGCCCGCGCCGCCCACATGCACCGACTCACATGATTTCTTCTCCCGTGAGTATATACACTTAAATGAAGATATACGTAAAGGAAGGGTCAGCGATATAGCCCAGGGGATTACGGCAATCAAACGGCAATCACTGAAGATGAAAAGAAAAGATGGTCGATTAGCCTAAAAGTTTTTAAAATGGCAACTACTGGTCTTTAATTCCAAAGGTTGCCTGAAAGAGATAGCTCTTTAGCGATAAGGCCGCCCATTGTGTCTCTTTTTGAGTTTTAATCATATTTTTTGGTGTACAATAAAGTGTACTGTATTGTATTGTATAAACTTGTAGCGGACGGTGAACGCAAGTCGTCCTGCGGCGTCTGCGGCACGCGGCTCGGCCCGGGCGTGGCGCAGGCTCACTTCCTGCAGGAGCTGCAGCACCTGTACAGCCTGAGCGCGCTGCCGCGGGACCACGCCGCGCCCACGCACGCCTTGCACCACCAGGATGAAGACGCGCGCTGGGAGGTATTATGTTACTAACGACCATTTTTTTTTGCTTAGCCTGTATTTTTGGCAAAGGCCTCCCCTAACTCTGTCCAGCACTCTCTATCCAGAGCAGTTTGCCACCAGTCTTCCCGGAAGTCGAGTTTTTAACGCGCGTTTGCTCGACTAATATCCTGGATAAGAGATCAGGAGTAAAAAGAACCAATAGTCTTTAAAACAGTTCAGCCTCTTGGTTAAGCAGTTTAGTGGGAAAAAGATGAGCTCAACATAATATTTTATCAACACACAGGACAGGACATGAAGGCAGGCCTGTTATGGGACAAGATGGATTTTTTTTAAATAAAAATACATAGTAACAAGTAAATAAAAAACAATTTTTTTTCTCAACCTATTACTATTCCCACAGACTTACCAGCGCATCCGCGCCAACCGCCAGCGTCGCCTAAAGCTGCGCACTCGTAAGCGCCACCACACCGTGGAGAGTATGCTCGGCTACGACCTGGATGAGGAGCGCGAGAGGCAGGAGCGGCCGCGCGAGCCGCGGTACGACGCCGAGGACGAGCCCGTCGACGTGGAGGGCGACTCGCTCGGCTGGCCCGACCCACCCGTAGCAATAGGTAACAAATAGTCAGGGATCCGTAGTACATGGAAATCAAGTGATTACTAACAAGCTAATTTTTGGTGAGTAGCTTCGTTTCGATGAGACGACTAAAGATATCCTATACCCAACTCTCGATTGTGGTAGCTAACAGAGATATCAAGGATAAAAAAAATCAAAGATGTAAAACTGGGATAACGGACCACGAAATTTGTAGGACAATATGTTATATCTCAAGATAATTATCTAAATTATATAAAAACATGTTTGTCCTACAAAACCTATGGTTTGATCAAAGAGTCCGCCACTTCGAAAATGTATCGAAAACGAGGTCAATTTAAATGATTACTATGATTACTAACCAGCTGATTTTTTGTTGTATACTTAATTAATATATATAAAATCTAACGGACATATTGTCCGACAAATTTCGTGGTCCGTTATCCCGGTTTTACATCCTTGATTTTTTAAATCCTTGATATCTCTGTTAGCTACCACAATCGAGATTTGGGTATAGGATATTTTTAGTCGTCTCATCGAAACGAAGCTACTCACCAAAAATTAGCTTGTTAGTAATCACTTGATTTCCATGTACTACGGATCCCGGCCTAAAAGAGATATACAGCCGTAACCATAGTTACCAACCAACACACCGAGATATTCAGCCGTAACCATAGGTACAGTCGGCCAAGATATTCAGCATGCAATGCTGCAACCCTGGCTGAGCATCACTTAACTAACGAACTCGCCGACCGCTGCGCTTGCGTTTTGATAGCTTTCCTCGATACATGAAAATGGACCAGCTGCGCGGTTTCTGAGATTAGCGCATTCAGACAAGCAAACAAACTTTTTAGCTTTATAATATTCGTAAAATTAATAAATATATCACGCAGGTCGCGGGCAGTATCTTAGTTCTCTATCATCTCCAAGTTTTCGCGCGTTCTCGCGCCAGTTTTCGCGTTTTTTTTTCCCTTTTAAGTCTTATTGGCAAAGTCACACGATAATGTCGCCAACACATGCGCATGAGGTCTACCAGTTCTGTGCTTAGACTCCCTGGGATCCCAATGTTATATTGTTTTCAGATAAAGAACAGCGGAGCGACGGAGAGAAGATCCACCTGAACTACGCTGAGGACCTCGAGATCTCTAGCACCAACGACGCGATGCAATCTCCAGAACGCGTGAGGTATTTTTTATATTGGTGTTTTACTTTCTTGCACTTTTTACTAACACTTACAGGTCTTACGTGCGCTCTCGATGCGAACGCGTAGCGGCGCGGTGCGGCGCGTTAAGATTAGACAGTCGATAATCATGTTGAATTCTCATCTAAAATTAAATAGCAATCCTTAAGTCGCTTACGTAAACGGTGCCTTACGAGATGGCCAAATGATTTTAGGTTGATGTGGCCACTATATAGGTTACCTATAGATTGCTGCGTCCGATTTTCACCAAACAAGCCCTAATACAAGTATCGAGCAGCTATTTGGTAATTGGTCAAGCGCATTCATATCAACAAGATCTGCTGTGAAAGCACCCTTATGTTGTGTTGGTTAAGCCGATTCTAAGCTGCATTTGGATACAAAATGGTTTCTGTAATTCGTAATGTCGGTCTGTTTGTGGTCACGGCAATGCAAATGTTAACTGGTTAAATGGAATTCCTTCTTTGAATTCGATTGAACCAAAATCCGAGTGACTCCCATCTGCCCCGTTGACCTGGCCCGGTACCGGGGCAGATGAGAAAAAAAAGTTGCATCGGGCCCGGTGATGTGTTCACCGGGCCAGATGACACAAATTAAGTGCCATCGTCCCCGGTACGGTGCGCCTTGTAATTTATGAAATACTAAATACATACATCTACCTATGAAAGGGACTGAACTTAAAATTCAAACTGCTTGGTAAACAATAATCAGTTTTTATTGTGAAATACTATACTTTACCATGGTCCGTAGATTTAAAGATTTATGTCATTTATTTTCTTATAATCCTAAAGATCACATGGACTAGTCAATGAGTACAATACATTAATAAGTAACATTAAATAGAAATATAAAATGGAAACAATGTTGACATAAGAATATGTTTCATTTTTTAGGGTTCCATTGCCAAATGGCAAAAACAGAACGTCCGTCCGTATGTCACATCCGTTTTTCTCCGAAACTATAAGATCTATAAAGCTGAAATTTGGTAAGTAGATGTATTCCGAACCCCACTAGGATTTTATAAAAAAATAAAAAATAATCAATTACATTTGGGGGTCCCCATACTTAGAACCTAAACTTTAAAAATAAAATTTCATCAAACCCATACGTGTGGGGTATCTATGAATAGGTCTTCAAAAATCATATTAAGGTTTAAAACAACATTTATTTCTAAACTAAATAGTTTGGACGAGAGACTCGCCCAAAGACTCGCCCTTGGCCACTTTTTTTAAGCACTTAATTAAGTTTTAAGTTTAAACCTTAATATGATTTTTGAAGACCTATTCATAGATACCCCACACGTATGGGTTCGATGAAATTTTATTTTTAAAGTTTAGGTTCTAAGTATGGGGACCCCCAAATGTAATTGATTATTTTTTATTTTTTTATAAAATCCTAGTGGGGTTCGGAATACATCTACTTACCAAATTTCAGCTTTATAGATATTATAGTTTCGGAGAAAAACGGATGTGACATACGGACGGACGTTCTGTTTTTGCCATTTGGCAACGGAACCCTAAAAAATGAAACATATTTTTATGTCAACATTGTTTCCATTTTATATTTTTATTTAATGTTACTTATTAATGTATTGTACTCATTGACTAGTCCATGTGATCTTTAGGATTATAAGAAAATAAATGACATAAATCTTTAAATCTACGGACCATGGTAAAGTACAGTATTTCACAATAAAAACTGATTATTGTTTACCAAGCAGTTTGAATTTTAAGTTCAGTCCCTTTCATAGGTAGATGCATGTATTTAGTATTTCATAAATTACAAGGCGCACCGTACCGGGGACGATGGCACTTAATTTGTGTCATCTGGCCCGGTGAACACATCACCGGGCCCGATGCAACTTTTTTTTCTCATCTGCCCCGGTACCGGGCCAGGTCACCGGGGCAGATGGGAGTCACTCCAAAATCCGCTCACAAACTCACTAAATGAAGCATACATAAAAAATAAAAAATGAAGCTAGTTTAGTCCGAATTCTATGAAGATAAACAAAGATTATAATTTACTTTGGTAAACTTTTGCTGGTAATCTCTCACTAAAGGTGATGCGTAATTCATGCATAACACTCCAATACCTTCTATAATTTTTTTTTTTTTGACTTTACGTAGACACAAAGCGTTTAGACACAACGGTAAATACAAGGTTTTCACAGTAGACCGATTTTCATTACGAAGAATGTAGAGCGCCTGAAAGCTTCGTGTTTACGTGGGGTCTTTACAGAGTTTGTATCACTATGTGTTCTTCTGTGGCACCGTCGCTCGAGTACTGATTTTAATGCAGTTTTCAAAGCAATGTTTATAACAAACATCCGTGTCACGTTTTCCTAGTGCCTCCAGCATTGCATGGACCTTGCTTATAATTATTGTAGATTTTATTTGTACACTATACCTATCACATAATATTTTTAATCCAAGATTTTTCTATTACTTAATTTTCAGTTACTGGTACCATTTAAAATATTGACGACAGTATCTTCATTTTGTTAATTTTGAAATGTTTATGGTTCTTGTACAGTTGGCCAAGAAAGTGGTCTTCCAATTTTGACAAAAGTTTCTGAGCGATGTAATGATCGACATGGTTTACTTTTCTCACATAATTTAACTGACGTACAAACTAATCTCAACCGTAGGTTGATAGACCACATTTTTTGCTGTCTGTACAAGTATATAAAACAACTTCTATCACCTATTTTCTATTTGATCTAGCACCTGTAACACAAGCTTAGAGCTTATCACGGGGCTAGATGTCGTTGTGTAAATTGTCCAGCAAATAAAATAAATAACTTTATAACAAATCATCATGATTGAGCAGCATGACACGTAAAAAAAACCGAGGCTTACATTTAACCAGCTGCGTAATTCCAGGAATGAGACGCCGAAGCCGCTGTCGCTGGAGCTGAGCAAGGAAGGCTCGCGGCGCGCGGAGGTGTCCACCTCGGAGTGGGCCGAGGGCTGGCCGGCGCCCGCGCTCGCGCCCGACGCCTACCCCCTGCCCGCCGCGCGCCACAAGCCCGACGGCGAGAACCAGCCATCTTCCACAGATTCACGCAACTAGACTAATCTTAAACCACCTGTCTTCCAACTGTCTGTGCAACCAAATACTACTTACCCACTTACAATTAACACTTACACGCAACTAAACAAATCTTAAACCACCTGTCTTCCAACGGTCTGTCCAACTTAACCAATTTGAAACCAACTATATACCACCTAACTCAGATACTACTAATACCATAGACGTATTATACCAACGTCTATGCTAATACTAATAACCTACCTTAAGACAGGTTCGGTCTTCAATCTAAGACATTCTTCCACAGATTCACGCAACTAGACAGATCTTAAACTACCTGTCTTCCAACTTTCAGTGCAACTCAATCAATTTTAAACCCACTACCACCTATTTCAAATACTACTAATACTAATAACATATCTTAAGACAGGTCCAGTCTTCAGTCTAGTCAATTTTCCATCGATTCGCGCAAGTACCTTACCAAATTCACCAACGAAACTGTCGATTTACTCGCAATTTACTCTCCTAGAGGCAGATTACTCGAATAACTAACCTCTTCAGAAAATATTTGAAGTGTAGATGAAGAATATAACTCTACACTTGTATTAATTCCTGTGTTTGGTAAAGTTGTAAAATTAACATTTGGTATTCTAGTCTCCAACGTATAAATAGTTATGTAATAAGCTAATCGTGTGAGGCACATCAACAATATCTTCAAACCTAACCTTATCTCGAACAATGTTAATGCTAACTCAAATTAAATTCTTCAAAAATCATTATTCTTTGAAATTTGCTTGTTTTGTGTCACATTGTAAATATAAAAAAATGAGTTTAATTATCTGAAAATAGATAAATGGGGTTCGTAAATGACGAAGACGCTATTATCAAGCGAAATCGCTCAGATTTAATAGGTCTAATTAAATGATTATCATTAATGAGCGCGACTCAATCCTAGGCGTTTTTGTCTTAGATATTAAATATAATATACACTTAGAATTAAATATCAGAGCGGTCGTCATTTACAACTCTATTTTCTATAATTCTTTATCTTATTTCATAGGTTAACGTGTATTTTAGAACGAAAACGAACGAGTTTTATGTTAAGTTCGTTTTATGTTAATAAATACTAACTAGTACTTATAGCTTATCTGTTTTTTAAACTAATTTATATACATATACTTGTGTACTATTGATAAGTTATAGTCTTTTTGTCAATATTGTATGCTTGATTTATTAAAACATTTGATGTTTACTAATACTAGTGTAAATAAAAAAAATATTTTCTTGTTATTCTAAAGTTATAGCGTTGATATTATTTTACATTATGTACAAGTTTTTATAAATAATTAAGGTATCATTAATCTTAGGTACCTAATGTAGCTTATACTTTTGATTTTTGACCTAGGTATAATTCGATGATTGAAAAATAGTATAACAAATTTCCTGCTCTATCTCAGACTAACTTAAATTTATTTAAATATTAAAGTTTTAAGTGTTTCAGCTAGTATATATTATATCGGTTAGAGTAGTCATGACAGACATTGGTGTCGATTCTGATGTCGCCAACTAGACTTAACTAACTTAAAATTAGGTTTAGTGCCTGTCAAACGTCTTTTCCTATTCTAGCAATGATGGATTAAACTAAAAAGGACTAACTATAGTTTGACAGCTCTAAGTTACTCAAATTACATTTTAGTTGTGTTTTGCTATTCTGTTGTACATTTTTTATGTCAAATTAGACCTAAAATTAGAGTTATTTGACTAAAATTAGTGGCCATCTAAAAGGTGACGATTATAATTTGTTTAATAACTTTGTTGAGAAAAATATAGGTGATAATGGAGGAATATGTCGTAGCAGCGATTATTGATTTTTTGGAAAGGTATTTCTTTGAAAATATCGTGAGCCTCTTTTAAACATAAAACTTGAAATAACCTAAGAATTCAAATATTTTAGGAAATACCAAGATAGAAAAGGGTTAGAATAGCTGAGAGATTTATCTAATCCGTTTGAATTGTCGGAAGAAAAATTTCGGAAGCTCTTTAGGCTCCCCAATTCTGGTGCCATAATTTTAATTAATAAATTAAATGATCCCAGACTATTGGAGGGTCACATACCAAAACACATCAAAGTTTGTATTTAAATTTATATTTATTCTTTGCGTTTTTCTGATAATGCGTAAAAATCGCCGTAGTAGTCTGCGCCTGGTAAATCGGCGAGTCTCTTCCGCTCCTGTGTGATGTTCGGGACTTTGCATGAATGGCGGCATGCTCTCCGTTTGTGGGTCTGGCGAAGGTGGACTGACTAAAATGCGATAACTGCTGCATCTGCTTGATTGCCTTAAACGGTTAGGTATAGTTTTAGTAAGACAAAACACTTAGCTGTCTGTTTACAAGTAAAATCAAACAATAAAATTACAAAACAGGATGTTACCTCTTGCCATCTCCAAATTATGGTGTAGCCGCCCAATCATTAATTTAGCTGGCGTTTGTTAGCCCGTTTACGTGTTGTGGTTTTTCATATTTATTTTTTAGATAAATAAATATTTTTAACACTCGGTGTGGCTGTTGTTTATTTTGATTCGGTTTGTTCACGTAACCAAATTTTTATGCTATAAAAACGAAGCATGAAAATAAAATGAAAAATTAGAAAGAGAAGTAGGTAAAAATGTGAAATGAAACTACACTTTCGCTAAAAATATGTAATAGTTTGAGCAAGTCCCCGTGACATTACTGAAACCGAAATCACAGACTATGCAAATTTTTGCATTTTCTACCACAGATGTAATAAGTCGGTTATCATTTCAGTAGAAAAGGCTCATCACTACTCACATAATTTAGTTGGTGTTTAGTACTGTCAAGACCGATTTATAATTTAGTTCGACGTAACAACAGAATAGCTTTTACGAATCACTAAACTATAATTCTGATTTTAGATCGCTAGTTTAGTTTAGTGAATGCAACAAGAGAATCGACACCATTACCTTTTAATTGTTTTGTATAAAAACAAATTAGAAAGAAATCATGTAGTTAATGTGTATAGAAAACTCATTTGTGTCAAATAAATTACTAACACTGCAAGTTTTTTCAATAGCAATATAACGTTTTATGACGTTTTCCTTGCAAAAAGCATACAGACGGCAGCAGCTACATTGTTTTACTATGTAGTGATTTTTTTTTCTCATACCTTAGTAAAATTATAAAGAATACTACAATTCAACAGAATAATAGATTTATTATAGTTTTCAAACAGGTTGAATCTATCGGCAAGCTTTCAAATAAACTCTGCATAAACACAGCTTTAAAATCATCAAACACTGATTCAACCTGGCCACATTTTACATAGAAAAGTCAAGTTAATAAAAAAATCAGGCAAGTTACTAAAACATGTTAATACAAAGACAATGAAACCATAGGTGGATATTAGGTACATAAATAAATAATTAAAACCAGTTATATTATCAATACGAAATCGCTTGATTTTGTCCGTCTCAAATGAGACAATAGTTTACACGCATTCTCGGCTTATAAATCGAACGAATCTGAGCGTGAAATTAAATAAATGAATATTTAGTATTGTAAAAAGGCACCCACAAATAAAGATATCAATATATCTTTACCCTACTCCAAATATAATTCAGGTTTATAAGCACCTCAAGTCAATATCAATGCAAGGTCTAATTGCATATAAAACTCTGACCGACAAATAATTTGAGTTAAAACAAACTGAAGCTTACAAGCGCTAATTTGGATAAGACCGTGTTGACTGTGGATTCGCTTAGACCCCATTAAGTTTCATAGTGGATTGGTTAAAAATAAGCTCTTCGTCGTTAGAGACTGTTGCCCTTAGCGCTGGGTCCATATCCGGCAACTGGTATTCTTGGACAACCTGATAAAATATTAGTTATAATTCAACGTAATTCTAGGTACTTTTTATGATACCAGACTGAACAAGAGTTTATGATGGCGGTAGTTTATTTCAGCATTTTGTGTCAGCATACCGTAAACTGCCACGAAATGCAGCCAATTCGTGCCTTTAATGGCCAACACTTTAATGGTAAAGCAAAACACTTAATGCGAATTGAAAACTATGAATATGAATGTAGAGAATAAGAGGTAACGCAGACCTTATAGTCACCATATTCGAAATTTTTTTTGAGTTCTATGTCACTTCACATACCTAACATCACCGCTATCTAGAATTTGTAGGAACAACAAAATCTTTACTAACCTTTCGTATTTGTCCTTCCCTAGCGTTGAGTTCCCTTGAAAGTTCGTCCCTACGCTTCTCCAATTCAGGGTCACGGCATTCCTTCAAATATTTTTCAACTTGCTCATATTCCCGGTAAAGTTTGGTATATTCGGCCAAGCTCTGCTTTGCCTCGTGACTCTCCGCCCGCCCTTTGGACGTGGCCGCGTCGTAGTCCCGGTTATGTGTTGCCAAACTGCTAAACAAACAACTTATTAACATTTTCGAGTTAGTTGGCTCGTCTATATAACTTGTATAAGTACACAAAATGTAGAAATAAAATAAACAAGAATTTGTTCAGCTATCACAAAAGGTGCCTTCACAAATTGTAATCGAGAAAATCAGTGCTTATCTGAAGATATCAGGTATGGGATAAATTCGAGCTCTTACGTAACTTCTGGATAGCGTAGTGGTTAGCGCAACCAGGGCTAAACTGGGTGGCGTGGGTTCGATTCCCACACGAGGACCAAGGGTTAAGCAGTCATGTAATTTTTACTATGTCATTTTCTAATTATTATTATTAAGAAAACTTAAGTGAGAGTCAATCACTATAAAATAAATATAAGTGTGTAGTGAGCTCGGATGGACAGCGTTCGGGAAGCTACGAAACGTCTTTTCGGCTAGAATACCTCAGTGCCTTAAGACGAAAGTCTTCAACCAGTGTGTGTTGCCAGTGATGACATACGGATCCGAAACGTGGTGCTTCACTATCGGCCTCATCAACAGACTCAGAGTCGCTCAAAGGGCTATGGAGAGGGCTATGCTCGGGGTTTCCCTACGAGATCGAATCAGAAATGAGGAGATCCGTAGGAGAACGCAGGTCACCAATATAGCCCAACGGATTAGCTCTTTGAAGTGGCAATGGGCAGGCCATGTACCGAGGAAAACAGATGGCCGATGGGGCCGAAAAGTTCTCGAGTGGAGACCACGGATCGGAAAACGCAGCGTTGGGCGTCCACCAACAAGGTGGACAGATGATTTGGTGAAGGCGGTTGTCTGTGGATGCAGGCCGCGAGCGACCGCAATGATTGGAAATCATATAGGCCTATGTGCAGTAGTGGACGTCCAATGGCTAAGAAGATGATGATGATGATGAATATTTATATAAGCACACGTTTGGGACTTGGCGAAAAGTGACTCAGTTGCAGTAAATTGAATTATTTTGGATCGTAATCCAACTCACTTGTACATGGAGGTGTAGAAGTAATGCGGGCGGCTGATGGCGCGCAGGAACCGCGGCACCATCCCGTCGCCCTCCCGGTACAGCTCCAGCAGGCGGTTGTACGACATGTACTTGTACGACGGCAGCCGCAGCAGCCGCGGACCCATCTTTATCACGTTGTTGTCCAACGACGTTGCTTGGAACTTGGCGAAGAGTGACTCATTAGGAAATGGTTTAGATAAATATTACTTGATTACTGAGTCACTCTTCGCCAAATTCCAAACATAAATATTAGAAAATGGTATAGAATAAAATCTCACTAGTAACCTTTGTCCTGGATTGGGAATCGGACCTATGACTTCCACTATACGCCTGGCTGCACTGGTCAAATTTTTTTTTTATTATTTTTGTATTAAAATCCAACTCACTTATACATGGAGGTGTAGAAGTAATGCGGGCGGCTGATGGCGCGCAGGAACCGCGGCACCATCCCGTCGCCCTCCCGGTACAGCTCCAGCAGGCGGTTGTACGACATGTACTTGTACGACGGCAGCCGCAGCAGCCGCGGACCCATCTTTATCACGTTTATCTCGTTGTTGTCCAGCGACGGACTCTGTCAACCAAACGGTAGAGCTAATCAACGATCTCTGTGACGCAGCAAAAGTCATGTTACGAGAATGGCGATGTCTTCCGATGTGTGCAAAAATGACGAACGTTAGCTTTATTGCCTGTAGCACATCTCCGCCGCGAAACTAAAAGGGCGAAACCGCTGCGTGAGTTTCGCTGTGCAACAGTACTACACTTACGCGAAACTATAGCGAAACAGAGCGAAACAGACGCGTCCGAGATACACGCGGAACCGCTCCAAAATGGCGGACAACGGGCGGAGATGTAGACGACGCCTAAGCAAATGAGCGAAATCATGTTAGAAAGAGACAACATCATAGTCAGTTTTGTACGTTAGAGCAGGGAATTTCGCTATTGTTACAGGGAACTTAACTCACAGCAAATCTATGGCGGTTTCGCGCTTTGAGTTTCGCGACGGAGATGTGCTACAGGCATATAGGGTTAAGAGTATGAGAGTAGATGGGTATGTGAGGAGAGGTAGGCCAAAGAAAAGATGGACGGACTGTGTGAAAGATGATATGCGTAAGAAAGGAGTGGGTAGATATGACGGTGACAGAGGAAAATGGAAAGAAAGGACATGTTGTGCCGACCCCACATAATGTGGGAAAAGGGCAGGAAGATGATGATGACAAATATTTTATTGACTCTAAGTTTCACAAAATAAAATTAAAAACCATGGGCTCCGTACTAGTCATATGACTGTTATACGGAAACCATAGACCTCTCCCGTATCATTGTCAAAACAAACAACATTATAAAACAAAAACTTAATCAAAATAGAAAGAAAGAAAAAAAACGGACTGTGAATAATGGAAATCAAAAGAGAGAACCCTATGTGGGGGTCGGACATGGCTTAAATGATGATGATGAAATAAAAATCACTTACAGCCGTTGCATGTTTTGAGCCACAGCTTGGTATGTGACGTAAACCTGCAAAACAATAAACGACTTAGTACACTTTTGGTCAATATTTTCATATAAAGAAAAGCTACTAGGAGTACGACATTACATACCCATATGATGAGCAATAGTTAGAGGTATTCCAGAAAGAGGCTGCTGGTTTTTTAATCCATTTAAAACCTGAAATTGAAGCATAAACTTGAGCATAGGTAATCGTAAACTTAATAGTCCGGGATCCGTAGTACATGTAAATCAAGTGATTACTAACAAGCTAATTTTTGGTGAGTAGCTTCGTTTCGATGAGACGTCCAAAGATATCCTATACCCAACTCTCGATTGTGGTAGCTAACAGAGATATCAAGGATTAAAAAATTTAAGGATGTAAAACCGGGATAACGGACCACGTAATTTGTAGGACAATATGTTATATCTCAAGATAATTATCTAAATTATATAAAAACATGTTTGTCCTACAAAACCTATGGTTTGATCAACGAGTCCGCCATTTCCAAAATGTGTCGAAAACGAGGTCAATTTAAATGATTACTATGATTACTAACCAGCTGATTTTTTGTTGTATACTTAATTCATATTTACAAAATCTAACGGACATATTGTCCGACAAATTTCGTGGTCCGTTATCCCGGTTTTACATCCTTGAATTTTTTAATCCTTGATATCTCTGTTAGCTACCACAATCGAGAGTTGGGTATAGGATATCTTTGGACGTCTCATCGAAACGAAGCTACTCACCAAAAATTAGCTTGTTAGTAATCACTTGAATTACATGTACTACGGATCCCGGACTATAAAAGAAACAAATTACCTATACAATGTGAAAGCTACAAGTTCCTAAATATAATCACAGAGTACCTACCTTTAGAATGTCGATCTTACTACAACAACCATATTTACATCCCAATATAGACTGTATTGACTGTGTAAAATTGTAAATTCTTTAAATGAGAATAAAGTACCTATCTTAAACTTTATTTTCACTCACCTGCTGTATATTAACGCCAATATTATGCGAAGGGGCTGTGCTCTTGCTAATTATAAAAGGTATGTTGGCTTGATTGGAGTATGAGTGTGTATGCCGCATCCCAGCTTGTTTCATTTGTGACGCTACCGTGGGCTTCTCATAGCGACGCTTTCCGTACCTTACCCGTCTTGCTTGCCAGTTCGTGGTCTAAAAAGGAATTTCCATAACGTTGAAATTTTGTCACAAAATTAAAGCTCAGATCTTGAATCTAATATTATAGTCAAATTTTTTTATTATCAAATTAATTCAATTCTTTCGACCCCTATCCTATATTGGAAATGGCAATACTTATAAAAAGTGTGTTTAATTGTTAATTTTTTTTGTAGAGAATCGGATGATTAATAAAAGAAATGCACAAGTAGACTTTGCACAATTCATATATTCCGTATTCCGAACATTAATACCAATTTTTAGTTCTATGAAAATTATTGTAACCTTTGAAGTCTTATTTGACTGGACTAGATCATGAATTCGGCTGGATTCAGTTATAACGTGCGCAATTGAAAATGAATTCTGTAAATGGCGGCGGGTAGGTATGGTACGATTGGCAAAACAAGGATAAAAGTATAGACAGCGATAGAGAGTGAGCGAGAACGCATGCGAGCGGACGCCATTTACAGAACTCATTTCTAATTGCGCACGTTTTACCTGTTTTGAGTCAACTAGACGTAAGTAATTCTCGTGAGGACCCTCCACATTTTGATACTGAGGTTGACTTCGAGCTGTAAACGAATAGCAAAATTACTATCTCCGTAATTCTTATTTACATTATGTCACAGTTTGATAACTCACGTACATACTACCCTTAATTCATTTAAGTACAAGAACAAGTACTTACATGTTGAGTTAAAAAACTATGGACAAAAACGCTTGAGAATTAACTAATTTGTGCTCCAATAATTATACTTACACCGAAAATAAAATAATAATTATTCGACATGACATGACTATGTTGTCATTTTGTGTAGTTTAATAATTATAATATAACTAGCTGACCCACCCGCGGCTTCGCCCGCTTTATTTTACATTTTCCCGCAGTAAAGATTTAAAGATTTCTGTCATTTATTTCCACAAAATCCTAAGATCACTTGGACAAGTCAATAAGTACAACGCATTAATAAGTAACATTAAATAAATAAAGTAGCCTATGTCCATCTCCGGGGTCTAAGTTTCATCCCCAATAAAATTGAGACTTATCGATTTAGCCGTTAATAAGTTATAAATAGTGTAACTAACACGACTTTCTTAGAGATCGTCCTAGTCCTGATGTTATACCTTTTCTATTTCGTGTCGGGGGCGAAGAAAACTGTCTAGGCTGTGGTTTATTCATATTGTAGATTTCTACCACGGGCTGATCTTCTGGCGCCGGATCATCAGGTAACAACACTGGAAATAACGCTATTGTGTATCCTAATTGCCCAACGGATTAGCTCTTTGAAATGGCAATGGGCAGGCCATATAGCGATAAGAACAGATGGCCGATGGGGCCGAAAAGTTCTCGAGTGGAGACCACGGATCGGAAAACGCAGCGTTGGACGTCCACCAACAAGGTAGACAAATGATTTGGTGAAGGCGGTGAAGGCGGTTGGCTCGCGGTGAATGCAGGCCGCGAGCGACCGTAATGGCTGGAAGTCATATAGGGAGGCCTATGTCCAGCAGTGGACGTCCAATGGCTGAGATGATGATGATGGTGATATCCTAATTTATTCGTAAACATGGCGATGACTTAGCATACGCATTAATAAACACTGAACATAATGCAAAGGAACATAAATGTGCCATGTTCAGCAGGCAAATAGCAGCTCTTCCAACCCGCCTTGTATCTTGTACGCACAACTGAGAGTCATGCTATATTCCCCAAACATGTAATGGGTTCTGGGATTGGGAAGATCCAAGCCAAGAAGCGGGCTTCACCTCAGTGTAGAGACAGATAATTATAAGAATAAATAAAACTAGTATGTACCTATTTTCTGCGGAGCTTTTTGTGACTGATGCTTGGGTAAGCGCCGCCGGTTCTTCAGGTCAAGCGATGATATATCTAGGGGTATTATATTTTAATTATAATCAGAACAGTTATTGATTTACATTTAGTCGCGTTGGGTTAATGCGGAGCACACTCGACTTTTATTCCGAAGGTTGTGGGTTCTTCCCTGCCGCGCATCCCTGATTTTATGGGGTTTATTGTGAGTGACTGGGTAAACGGATGAGCTCTTTGAAGTGGCAATGGGCACGCCATATAGCTAGGAGAACAGTTGGCCGATGGGGCCGAAAATTTCTCAAGTGGAAACCACGTATCGGAAAACGCAGCGTCGGACGTCCACAAACAAGATGATCTGGTTGAGATGATGATGATGAATAAGAGTTGTTTTAAGACCTTAGTGCTTTTCCACTTGATATATGCTACGTTATTATATTTTAATATGACCTTGGCTTTTAGCTTGGAAGATATAAAATGCTACACGTCTCAAAACTTGAAAAAAAACGTAGGTTGCTATTAATAGCTGCGTTTATTAGCGGTAACCTGCGATCCGTTGTTGCGATGGTGGAACTACAATCTGGTCGGGCTCTCGACTGAGGCGCCGCGTTCCGGTCACGCTGTGCTGCTTGCGAGTCAGCGCCTTCACCAAAGGCACGTCTCCTCGAGTTTCAACTCCTACACAATTATTACTATTATTTTATTATAGACGAGCAGCTTAGATGCTGATGTGTCTATGTCTTATTCTCAGATCCAGACGTGGCCTGATCTGTATAGAAAGTCAACTTCTAAGAGAGCAGACGTCTTGTTAACCTAGGCCAATATTCTTTTTACTGTTTCGGCCTTTACTTGATGAAGTTAACGTAAATTTTTGGTGTAATGGCTGGTTTATACAAGGTCAGTGACTGACTTCGAAATAGCGAGTTGATTTTTTTTCCGTATTATAACGCGGGCAGAGCCGCGGGGCTGAAATCTAATAAACAAATCAAGTTATCCTACATCCTCAGCGATGTTCTCTTAACTCCAAATTAAAATCGGCTTACAAAGTGATTAACAATTAGTAAAAATTATATATAACTGTGAAACAAAGTGTTAAGAAATGACCAACCTTGAGGGATTAGCGTACAAGTTTTTCGTCTACCAGAGAAAGTTTTAGGCCGTTGTTCATTGGCTGCTCTGCTATGATTTGTCAAGTGGCTGAAATGTAAAATGACGGGTTGACTAGGAGGTACTAAAATATATTGCCGGACAATTCACGTAACACGTTACGTGAGCTTACCCACCATTATACCATTTAGCACCATCCGTAACAAGCTTTGAGCTTTGTTACGGACGCTAGATTTCTGATATATTATTTATTTTATTTAATGAACATTCTTATGTTTATTAGTTGATAAGAAAAGCGCAATAATAAAATCCTTACTAGTTTTCCGGTGGGTAGATTTCGTCATCGCTCTCAATGCATTCAACATTAGGCACCGAGCGGTCCACTGTGATTGAACCCTTCGAGCGATTACCTGCCACGAAGCCTGAAAATATTAAAAAGATAATACAATTAATATATTCATAAAACAATAATTTTATAACTAAAGAGAAATGGGCGGCTAGTAAAAACAATTTTACTTTCTAACTCAAGAGCTGCTGGGCCTCTAGTTCTGTTATAAATAGTTGTAGTAGCCCAGGGAAATATAGGTGAAAGAATAAATCGGGCAATGCCGCGGATGGCTCAGCTAGAAAAAAAACCCGACTTTAAACTGTCGAGAATTATATGATTTCCAATGAAAGCCATTTTCAAACCTTGCCTGAAATTGAAACGGGAAGCACCAGATTACAATAAAAAAAAACATCGAAATTGTATCATCCAGTGAAAAGCTCGTGGGTAACATGAAATGAGAATGTGAAAATTTAAGAAAATAATTAATTTAAGAGTTAAATTTACCATCCCCGCTGTCGGCAAAAGTACGCCCGTGTCGTTTTGAATTCTCCTCCGGTATTCCGAGCCTGTTGTCTACCTGAAATATTTTTTTTTGGTTTTTTTAATATGTTTTATCGTAACGCGCTTTAGACCAGAAGTTGAGATGGGGGGGTCACTTAGGAATTTTCAAAGGTAGGCCAAAATAAACGGTTGCTTCCAGATAGACCATCGTGCATCGTCTTGCTTGATGATAATGGTATTATTAAGGCATTAAATATATTAAAGAAAGTGGATCCAGGCGGCTCAAAATCTTGGCGTGAAAAGGGAGAGGCCTATAGCAACAGGTGTTAAAGGTTGGTTCAGCATCATCATCTCAGCCATTGGACGTCCACTGCTGGACATAGGCCTCCCTGTATGACTTTCAGTCATTAAGGTCCTAAAGGTTGGTTAGATAGTTAGAAAAAAAGCCGAGTTGGGTAAGTGGAAGCACACTCTACTTTTTAAAGGCCGTGGGTTTAACACAGTTGCACATCCGTGAATGTTTCTTCTTAGAATTTTTAAAGGAAATTTCTGTTGCTTGTGATAGATAGATAGTTTCACAGTTTTAGTAGGTACCTGTTGTTTAGGCTGCCGGTAATTCTGGCCCCGCATATTTCTGAGCATCCGATGTTGCTCTACGGTCGCCGGGTCCACGTAGCCGCGCGTCGACGCCGGAGGGAGGTCCAGCCTCGGACGAAACACGGGCTGCTGAGATACCTCTGCAGATGCTCAAACAAATAAGTTTTTAAAATCAAGTTATTTTCTTTTTTATAAATAAATATTGCTGGACAATTCACACAGCAACATCTAGCCCCGTGATAAGCTCGGAGCTTGTGTTACGGGTGCTAGATTTCTGATATACCTAATAGAATATACATAAATAGATAGATATTTTTTTATAATACATTATAACACCCAGACACCCGGAACAAATATTTACAGGTCATACAAATAGTTATTCCGAGGCGGGAATTGAACCCGCAACCTCATGCGTCGCAGGCGGACCTTCGCCCGCTGCACCACAGAGGTCGTCGTTATCATAACAACCCATAATACCTATGTCCCTAATTGACCCGTACAGTGGATGATCAACTTGGGTTATTCAGCTAATGTACATAATATGTCGTGTGCTGAATTAAACACAAATTTGTTTTTGATTTGTACTTACTCTTTTTTGGCTGAGTGCGCACCATTATAGTCGGCAGGTTTTCAGGAATAGGAAGCTCATTGACTCTTGTCAAGCTGAAAACAAACAACTGTAAATTTCCTTTCTTAAACATTTCCAGTTGTTTTAAGTTGCAAGCGCCTTGTAGCCGGTAACCTGCAGCCATTATAAAGACCATAACCATCTATCTGTATGTCTTGATAATGGGTTGACAATAGGTACTCGTTTCAAATTTTAATTCGTAACAACAATTTAATTAAAAAAAAAACAAATGTTATTTATAGTAATTTTTGTTTCTTCATTTCCGTACAGAAACGTTGTTTGTCACTGTATCTCGTTTTATCATTATTTTTACATACATTTTTTTGGAAACGCAAAAATAAACAATAAAGTTACTTACCTTCTTTTTTTGGGATATCTTTTCTTTTTGAATACATTTACTTGTTCAAGTTTATCTAGTAAATTTAGGCATCTTTCTTCTGCTATTACAAACTTATCGTCTGACTCTGCTGCAATATTAAGTTATTTACTAATACTACGAATGCACTGAGTAAGTTTAAGTCACAGATGGATCATAGTAGGTTAGCCTACGAGCCGGGCTATGGCCCGTCTGCTAGACAGTTACTAGTTCCATTACCGCCCGGGACAAATGTACCTACAAATTAAGGTATATTTCGGGTATTCTGGGTGTTTTGTACCTATATGTGTAAGAATATTTATCTATTTAGTACCTACATTGTTTTATGTTCAGATATCTAGTACCCGTAACACAAGCTTGAAGTTTACCACGTAACGAGACGTAACGTAACACAAGCTTGAAGTTTACCACGTAACGAGGCTGGTGTTGCTGTGAAGACTAGCCAGCGAAACACCGGACGGCTCGGCTAGTAGATACGAGTAGGTACATACAATAAAATCATATTGTGTACTTACATTTAAATTCTAATTTCCGTTCAGAATGCCTACCATCTAAAGAATACCTAGCCAGGCTACTCGAGCTCCGATGCTGATGTTCTGAAAGAAAAACATACTTTTAATCTTAAACATTTTAAATAGTTAAAGCCATGCATTATTCTGAATGATTCATTTTTAAAGCAACGTTAATTCGTTATACTAGGTACCTTCATATTTTTAACCTCTCTCGCTCTGTTATAAAATGTTGTAAACTAAGAAGCCTTATGTATGACATCTATCTACAGCTAGGTACCCACTACAAGAAAAGTCGACTAACCATTATTTATTCTTAGTCCGTCGCCCATATTTTAACTTGAATTTTTCATATCCCCACTTTCGGGATGTTTGTTGAGGTTTTTATAATATCTATAAATTAAAAAGGGGTGTTACTTGTACAAGCACTAAAAAATCATTACGTCAAAGTTTGTCAAAATAATAATACAACTCTTTGAATAGAAAAATTGACGTATGCGGCTTCAAAATCTATGAGCTCTGTTTTTTCGCAAATATTACTGGCCGACGAAACCGTATAACTGATTACCACTTTAGCAAGGAGGTTTAGGTAGGTCCTACCTGTTTGGCTGATGGGACTAGCACATCATCATGATTGATAACCTTAGTTTCATCTCCGTGTTGATAACCCATAAGCGTGAAACTAAAATGGACTTTTTTTCTATAAGTATGTAGAGCTCGCATCAATTTTTGAGTCGGTATTTGAGGCAAGCTGACAACTTGTTCCCTAGTTCTATTTAACCCAACAAAGAGCTTAATTATTAGTGTTGAGGCAACATAATAATTTTATATATTGTAGCCTGTTTAGAAATATATATTTATTATGCAAAAATGATAAGACTTCCTATACTTAAAGAGATATTGCGACTTTCATATTTCCTATTTAGTATTAAAATCCTAAACCTAGATACCTAAAAGTGCATGTGAAGAAATAGGGTTTTGTAAAATAACACACAATGTTATTATTTATATTTATTAATTCAATATACACCTATATCTACTCGTTCGCTTATTATTATTGACAGTATATAAGATATTCGTCAAGAAATCGCACAATAGCGTTGACTACATTTGAATGCTAATTAAATTAAATAAGACGTCATCAAAAACTCTTAAATAGTGTAAAGTAGTATTATACTGTAGTAAAGCATTTTGACGAAGCGTAAAAGTCGCGTTGTAAAAGGCGTTTCTTCGTGCTGCGGCTGTCTTGGTCCCGGAGTCAAAACCAACACTCCGAGACTAAGATCAGGATGTTAGAGTTATCAAGACATGATGAAACTGTTGGTTACAAAAATATGATTATATCTGTTAGAATAACAATCAATTTGTTGGTAATTACACGTCAATTTTTACATTAATATACATGTCAAATAATTAAAATAAAATATAGACATGTCAAAACAATAAATGTCACAAGTATAATTCAAAAAGCTTACATGTCATAATTTATATTTCTAGAAGTTTGTAGTTTTGTTAATCGTACCCAATGATTTTATATAGTACAACAAATATAACATTTTACACAGTAAAAAAGTTTAAGGTTAACAATTTTAAATTGACTGATATTGTTTATTGACATTTTCAAAGTTTCCCAGAGGTAATAGTTGCGCCCAGTGCACAGCACCAAACATTTTCTCATTTATGTTTCATTGGTGGGACTACTATCTTAATAATACAAAATATCTTCAGTCAAATAGTAAAGTAAAGTAAACATTTATTTATATGACATAAAAGTAATAAACAAAAAATATAGTGTTCCATGGGCTCCTTAGCTAGTTTAAACTGTGTTACAGGAGCCAGTGGCTTTACAATTACAATTTTGTCAAACTTATAACATTACTAAATTACAAGCAAATTTTACTCAATGAGTTTATGTGGATACAAAAATTATTGCAATACTTAAAAGATAAACGCATGCGCATATAAGAGTCGCCTAATCGTCAATACGTTCTCCATTTCATTCAAATTGTGATGATATATTCTACACTGCATTAAATAGACAAGTCAAAAATAATATAATGTATAAATAAATGAAAATTCATGACAGGAAGTCTGAACATGTGACTGATTGATCTTCTTCAGTTGATTTTATAAATAAACTTACATTAATTGTGGGCAAAAAACAATGATAAAGAATTTTTGTAATCAATTAAATAACTCATCATAATTAATTAAATAATTCATCAAACCACAGCACTAAAAGTGATGGTTTTCGTGATTGTAATTACATTATCATTATTCATGAGTATAATTATGATCTATATTTGTTACACTAATGCAAAAAGTATCAAATACTGCTGAGTACGCGGAAACGTCTGCCACAAACAACAACGACTTTTTGATGTTTCTAAAAATGTAATATACCAATTGGTACTAGTAATATCCAGCGTGTTTACAAGATTGTAACTTATTAAATAAATATAGAAAAACTATTGCTGGACAATTCACACAGCAACATCTAGCCCCGTGGTCAGCTCGAAGCTTGTGATACGGGTGCTAGAATTCTGATATATTTAATATAATATACATTACATATATATATTTTCTATTATACATATATAACACCCAGACACATGGAATAATTATTTGCAGGTCATACAAATTTTTATCCCGAGGCGGGAATCGAACACTCTTTCGTCCTAGACAGATCTTCGCCCGGTGCGCCAGAGGTAATTAAATTAATAGTTACAAATTTGTAAATGCGCTGAAAGTGGAATGAATTTATATTCAGTCATGGTTTAGACCTCATACAAGACCAATTTACATAATCAAAACTTACAATATTGTAATTCTTAGCCATCCATGGGCTATGGCCTCCCTATTCCCTCCGATATTATGTATTTTTTGAATAGAAAATAATCGAATATATATTTAAATTTAATTAATTATTAATAAGAAAGAATAATAATAATAGAACACCTAATGCTCATTTAAATATAAATTAATATCTATATAATAAGTGACAATTGTTATGAATGTCCTCTTTTGAAATAATATAACAAAATAATAACCGCAGGCTGAAAATGAACTCAATACAAGAGGCCGAATACATACTTGCTGTAATATTCATTATTCTCAAGTTCCTATTTCATTGGAAACTGGAACACACATTATATGGCGTATTGTTTATAAAAATATAAGGGGTTAATGAAGTTGCCGTTCTTATATTGAATATTACAGGATTGGCGTTTATGCGAGTGCACGGCCGGTGGTGTTCACGGCCGAGGAGGCGTTCGCGGAGCAGCCCGCTGCAGCACACTTACAAGATAATGCATTTCTTTTTCCTGGCCGGCTCTGGAGGCTCCAACGCCGCCAGTATAGCCTCGTCGAACACGTTTTTCAATCCTTTCTGGAAAAACAAATAGAAATGTTTCAGTTTTGATACTTGGGTGGGGTCATTCCTCTTATTCTGATTATTAATTACTTGTTACCATCAAATCTTTACTCAGTGGACTTCGAAATATATAAAAAACTATGTTATCATTAAAATAATGTATGAAAGTATAAATTACTTTCAATTAAGTCTTTTAAATACTGGTTAAAAAAATATGAAGACACCTTTTATCTTATGAGATGTAAAATGTAGTTTATGATACAAATGTATAATACACTTAAAATGTATAAAATCTTCTTAATAACCTTCCCAATTCTATTGTAAAATATCTAAGAATATCTTAACAAAACAGGCAAGTACTCTTACTCAAAAATGTAAGAGTACAACCAAATTATGTAAAAATGTCAGGAAAGTATATTTTTCAACTTAATTACCTGCGTTAGAGCAGAGCACTCGACATATTTAACCGCTTTGAGTTCTTTCGCAAGCTTCTCGCCTTGCTCTAGTGAGACTGGCTTCTGCTTGATCTTAGCCAACTTTTCCATGGTAGCGGAGTCATCTCTTAAATCTATCTGTGTTCCCACCAGCAGGAACGGCGTCTTTTGTTGATGATGGGTTATTTCTGGCACCCACTGAAAAAACGTTTTAAATTATTTAGTGCATGCTGTATATGTCTATAATTATGTAAGCATAAATATTTAGTCTAGTCTATAAGTAATTTATTCATTTTAATATAATTATGTATGTTATGTATAATAAGTAATTTTAATGTAATTTATCATTATTTTATGCACCCTCCGTCTTTTAGTACTTCTGTTTCGTGTCCATCCAAAGGTTGCCTGGAAGAGATCGCTCTAAGTGATAAGGCCGCCCATTGTTGCACTTTTTTATGTACCTTTATTTTTTGTTATGTGTTTTTTGTTTTTGTGTACAATAAAGAGTATGTATTGTATTGTATTGTATTGTATTGTATTTTATAGTGTATAACATGTTGACACATCTTGATAAATAAATTAGATTCTGCTAAGGACATGGGCGTCTCCCAAACCAATGATTGGTCTAAAGGGAGTGGGTTTATTCACTATGCTTAGGGTTGGTGATCTTAGTATGTTGCTATATAGTAAAAAGAATTCAATTTCTGGCCATCTTCTGGTACATTTATCCCTTAGTCGGTTTGATGGAGAGGATGGTGTGACAGATAAGAGGATGGCACCACACTGCCAATTTCCTAGATGCATTTACATGTTTTATACATTTTTAGCATTATTTATTATAAAATAATGAATGAATGTAATGAAAGTGAAATAATTTGCATAATTAAATGAGTCAGTCCATGATGGTCCATAGTCCATGTTAATCATTAGCGTATAAACTACAATAATTATTAACATACCTTTTCCTTTACATTCTCAAATGAACTGGGACTCACAACACTGAAGCATACAAGGAAAACATCAGTTTGTGGGTAACTGAGTGGTCTTAGTCTGTCATAATCTTCCTGACCTGCAAATAACAAATAGTAATATATAAATCAATGACAATCTATTGGAATTTAGGTTCTTGAAAACATGGGAATAAAGGTAGTGAAGCTGTGGTTTATATAAATAAATAATCTATTTAACAGACTGCAGTAAATTGGGTCTTCGGAGATATAACCAGCAGGTTGGTGATTGCACTAAATTTGTATAGAACAGTACATCAAAACCTTTCGTTTGACGACACTGAGATGTGTGGTACTATTCATAGGCATACACCACACGACACGGAATAGACTAACTATCAACAAAAATATCCCGCATGTTCTGAAAACTTTCAAGGACATTTGTCATTCACCAACCCGCACTTGGCCAGCGTGATTTAGGCCTAATCACTCTCGTCAAGATAGAAGTCTGTCCCAGCAGTGGGATCGTAACAGGGATGATGATGAGGTGAATGATAAGAAACATAATGAGGACACTACATAAACAATAACTTACCAGCAGTATCAAAAAGACCTAATGTATAGGGCTCTCCTCCAATCATGACAGTGACAGCATAGTTGTCGAACACCGTCGGCACATACTCAGACGGAAACTTGTTGGTTGTGTAGCTGATTAGCAGACACGTTTTACCAACAGCACCATCGCCCACTACCACACATTTGATGGTCTGCATACTGATGTTCTCCCCCCAACAAAAAATGGTTATATCTTTTGATTCACAGCTTATGAACAAGCTTTCTGGAGCATAGCCTGAAAGGCTACTGGGTTTGCTGAAACAAAGTACAAAAATTAAACATCTTCATCATAGCAATAGAACAAAGACAGTGCTGAGAGCTGCAATAAAATAATGGGAAGTTATGATTACAACTGAACTATAAAGATAAATATTTAGATATTTCTTAGCTACAAAGTTACATCAATACACTCATCATCTTATTTATGGCATTGAAAAAGATTTGTTTGAGAGAATGTCCAATGCCATCAAGTTATTGCTTTTATCATTAAGAATACTCATTCATTCGATATGATGCTACTAATAAAGATTGAAAATATATTTTCTATAAATGATTGATTATTTTTTGTCCTCAATCAGTAAAAGCAGAAACAATCATAAAAAAGAACAGCAATAAAGTACACAAATGCAGCAAAGACATAGAATCGCTAAGCATTATATTCCTTAGCCAGCCAAATAAGGATATTTCTCGGATAACACATGAAGCATTTCATTGTATAATAATAGTCTCCATTAAACATTAAATAAGAATAAATGTACCTAACATTCAAAGGCATTTGTAGAAGAACATAATCAATATGACACAGTTATCCAAGTAGCAAAACAATGAACAAAGTGAAATGTGTCAAGAATTGTATCACACTATTCAATTTATTAGTGAATCTATTGAACATCCAACTGGCAAGATGTTGTTAAAATAACTATCTAGGTATATATAATAGGTATTTGATTGGGTTTTGCTAGTTAGAGTAATTGATTATAAGGCTAATTTACTGCTATGCAATTAATTAACTATGTGATAACACCAAGAGTTTTAGGTCTCTTCTTTTTCCCTACTAAGTAACTTTAAAAAAAACGTTATTTTATTTTATTATTAATAAATTGTAAGTGACAAAGCAAATTATCATAAAAATAATGTCGAATTGTGGTTACATTAAAAATAGATTCATAAGCATACAGGAACGCAGCAGTAATTCTGGCATATCTTTTATTAGAGGGCTAATAAATAAAAAATATTGCTGGACATTTTTATCTATGTGTGTGATTAGAAACAATTAGCCCTAAATAAAAAATGCTAAGAGGCTAAGGAAATTAGAAAATTTTATAAAGTAAATAAGTAACATAGTTGTAAGATAAACATAATAGAGAGGTAAAAGAAAGCTTGTGGTTGGTAAATTGAGTTTAAATTCAAAAGATATTAATATATAACCTGTCATCACAATTTTATCGCAACATATTTGTTCTAGGTGTCAGGATGTTCTATATGTCTAATAATAAAATATGAATCTAAATATATTCTTTTAAGTGTATCAGATTATCTAGTGCCCATAACACAAGCTTCAAGCTTACCACGGAGCTAGATATTGCTGTGAATTGTCAAGGAATATTTTTTTTTTTTATTATTTAAGTATTTATCTGTTTTATCACAGAGATATATAGTCGCAATGGCTGATAAAAACATTAATAACAATAGCAATAAGCGCAATACAGGAGACCCAACCTACATAATGTAAAAGAGTGAAAAAATAACATAAAAAGCACAATAATTGACAACACATACATCAAGAACTAACAACATGAGTATGAAATAGAACAGCAAAATCCTAAGAACTATTTACTGATTGAGGACAATGACCTAAAATAAGGTCATATTAATAAAACTAAACACACAAAAACATTAGTCTGTAAACATTGAGGAACAAATGCATTATGTCTATACCAGCTATCTAATAGAATCCCCACGGATGAGATAGCGACACGGACGCGCCTTCCTGTTTCGTACGATGACAAACGCCAAGTTATTAGGCTACAAAATAAAGGTCTTGAAAACAGTAAAATATGTCTCAAGTACAGCATTCCAACATACCTTTTAAACGGCTAATAACGAGTAAATTACACATTGAAACTAAATTTCTTTGACTGCAACAAGTGTACTGCGGTATGTTACCTGTTTTTTACATAATCACGTCACCAATACATTCGACTTGACGTCCATTTTGTTACGAGTAGCCCGAAACGAATGTGATCAAAGAATTTGAACGGTATTTACACTTAGTAAAAATACATGAATTTATACACTTCAAAACTCACCTTTAACGAGGATATTATTTCACTTGCACCTTTTTAAATTAAAGATCCCTGATCTATCAAAAAGAATTAACAAAAACTGCACGGTGAGTTGGGTGGGTCGTTGTCGGTCGGTTTCGTTCCAACATCAACAATGGCGGATATTTTCGTTAAAAACCCAAAAAAAAAATTCAACGACAATGATTTCGTTCAGAAACTATATTTGACATTAACTTTGAGCTGGCAGCATTGAATCCTTAACAAGGTAGCACAGATAAAAAAATCTACCTTTAAAATACTAGCTGACCCACCCGGGGCTTCGCTCACTATATTATTTTGCATTTTAGGCCTTCCTTTTAGTTTGAAATTAAAATAATAAATTTGGTCATAATTTTTAGTGGTAAATATAATGTTTTATTCTCTAGAACTTTTTATGTGACTTATTTAAATAATTTAGAATTTTAAAAATAACTTATTAAAATAATTTAGAATTTTAAAAATAACTTATTTAAATAATTTAGAAATTTAAAAATAGGTTTTATTTTGAGAAGTGAGCCAGTCACGTTCGGCACATATTTAAGAAGAAGAAGAAGATTGTATTTACTTATACTTACTTACAGTTACTTACTGATAGGTGCAAGCGTGCAAGTGCAACCCAATAACACATTCTGCAATATTATTTACCGACTCAAATCAAATCTTTTTTCAGCATCTACATATTCAAAAGGGTTAGTTAATGCTAGTTTGAATTACGAACACAGTTTTGACAAACGTAGTTGTAATTATTCATTTATGTTTGGTTTTGACATTGTTGTGTCGAAAAGTTGACTCGAGTTTGGTCGACTGTAGGTGTACTACCTTTGCATTTGTTTTCTGCTAAAATAATAAACCAAAGATGATGCTGCTTGGCGATATATTCCCAAATTTTGCAGCCAATACTACCGAAGGAAAGATAGACTTTCACGACTGGCTTGGTGATTCGTAAGTATTTATTAGGTAAGCATTTATAAATTTGAACTAGGCTGATGTTCTTGTGAGAGTTTATTGTATTGTAACTATCAGGGCTCAATATGTTAATATTAAATTATTCTATTGGTTATTCTTTTGACATAATTTGTAACTGAACCAAGATTACATAGGTAAAAAATAAAGATTATATAATATAGATTTATAATAGTAGGTAATCTTCATACCCTTACTGTTACTAAATTCGACTATTTGGTAATGTTTCAGTTGGGGCATTCTGTTCACTCATCCGTCTGACTTTACTCCAGTTTGTACGACAGAGCTAGCTAGACTGCTCAATCTTGTGCCGGATTTCCTCCGACGAAACATTAAAGTCATTGGATTATCCTGTGATTCAGTGGAGTCCCATAGCAAGTGGTGTGATGACATTAAAAACTACGCAGGTATGTCATGTTGTTAAAGTTTTTTTATCAAAAACATATTTCGATCTTGGAAATTTGGCATAATCACTACTGCTCTGGAAAACGCATTGAAGATCACAGTAATTTCATCCAGTAAACAGAACAACAATGATGGTTCCTTCTAGTATATAATTATACATCCCTAAATAGCCTTATCCTTAAAGTTTAAAACTTAATGATCTCATCTTCTTAGACACATATTACTAGCTCTTTTTTTCTATCTACAACAAATCAGATTAATAATATCTGTAATCAGATTTGCTGTTTTATTATTCTCTTTTGAGTGAGTGCACATCCTCTGATGTGTCTTCATATTTAATATTTACATAACTAACTCTTGATAATATTTATTTATTTAAATTCCAGGCCAAAACGAAGATGAAGTGTTCCCGTACCCGATCATAGCCGACGAGGAGAGAGAGCTTGCTACGAAGCTCGGTATGCTGGACAAGGACGAGTTGGACCCCAAAGGCATTCCCCTCACTGCGCGGGCGGTGTTTGTCGTCGACCCTAGCAAGAAGTTTCGTCTGTCGCTTCTGTATCCTGCTACTACTGGCAGGAATTTTGAGTGAGTGCATTTTAGTAAAGTTTGAGTGAGTGCATTTTAGTAAAGTTTGAGTGAGTGCATTTTAGTAAAGTTTTAGTGAGTGCATTTTAGTAAAGTTTTAGTGAGTGCATTTTAGTAAAGTTTATGTGAGTGAGTAAGTGAACGCTGTTAGTTGCAAACCAACCCTCAATGTATCATTGTTTTGATTCATGCTGCACCTTACTAAAGGTAGCCATTGTTCATATTATACAGTAGAAAAGCAATATGGCAGTATCATCTTTCATGTTATTTCTTTGTCAATTGTTATAATTCAACATCTGCGGGTATTTTTTCAAAGCATAGGCTGTTATAGTAAACATTAATCATAAACTACTAACGGATTAATTGGTACGTTACATTTTGCTTAATCGTAACGATATGCTGTAACGAATAAATATAATACTATTCACACTAACGTAACATTAATTTGCGTTTGGTACATAACGTCAGGAAGTTAACACTATAATTGTCTTCCTCAGTGAAATTCTGCGTGTTATGGATGCTCTGCAGCTCACGGACAAGGCTAAAGTGGCTACTCCAGCGGATTGGAAGGTAAATATAATCATAACTATAAAATAGAACTTTATTCAAAATATTAGAATATGAAACGTTAACATAAAGTTTATTCAAAATTATTTGTCTACAGTGAATATTCTATTTATATCAAAGAAAAATTATACAGTAAACTATTTGACCTTTCCCTGGACTTCTACGAACATTTCAAGACTTAAGTTGGCGAAATCGGTTCAGCTGCTCTCGAGATTCGCGCTTAACAAAATCGGCGCCCATGAAACATCTCGTATCAACACCATATGTAACATTCGTATGTTTTAAATTTCAGGTTGGAGACGATTGCATGGTGTTGCCAACTGTACCCGAGGATCAGATCGAGAAAGTGTTTCCACTGGGAGTGAAGGTGCTTTCTGTACCTTCTGGAAAGAAATATCTTAGGACGACGCCGTGCCCTAAAGTTTAGGAATCTCTAACTATACTGCACAAATGTATCAGATGTTCTATCGTCTTTATGGTAACATTGTTTTTTTTCCGGTAAAGCATTTATGTTTGAATATATTTTCTTAATAATTCTAACACTTTGTTTTGATCCTTTCGGACCGTTAGTGCTTGTCCAGGAAGGGCGAATACGCCGTGATTCTCTCGCGCGAATTACGCGCGAACGTTGCGTCCACAAGGTGCGTACCAACGCGCGTTTCCGTGTCAAAATGTTGGCGCTCCGTTTCCCTCGATACGTGCACTCGCTCTAGAGTTCGCGCGTTAGCTGGACGCAACAAGGCGTCCCTAGTATCTCGACACGCGCGCAATACGCGCGAGTCGAGAGTCTAGCGTAGTGCACGCGTTTTACGGGCGTATTTTGAATTCGCGCTACTCTTGTAGTATATTTAGCGCTCTTACGCACTAGCGGCTAACCGCGGGGGCGGCTAACCGCGCGGCTAGCCGCTTTTCCAGTTTAATATGCAACCGCTTATGATTGTACGCACTAAACCGCCACAAAATTTCAACCGCGGCGGTTGAATGGAGTGACGCGGCCCGCTTCGCGGCTAGCCGCCATCTTGTGTATACGCACTGGCGGTTAGTTTGCGGCGAGCCGAGGTGAAGTGTAGTATGCACGTGTTTTCAGTTGCGCAGCCATGAACTTCGACACAGAGAAATTCATTGTTGAAATTCAACAACGAGAAGCTATTTGGAATTGTGAAGGAGCAGTTTATAAGAATAGAGATTTAAAACGGAAACAATGGGAAGAATTAGTAGATATTTTTGGAAAAGAGAGACAACATTGAAAACAACTTGCGAACTGGCCAAATTCTTTGCGTGTTTCTAGTAAAGGATGAATCCAGTATCTTTTTTTATTTTTCTTTCGTTGTTTTCGGGAGTAAAAATAAATAACACAAGCTATCTCGACGGCGTCCATTTTGTTTATGAGCCACGCGCCTTCGAGCGGTCCAACCGCTTAACGCGGTTTCATCGCGGCTGACCGCTATGGCGGCTAACCGCGAAGAAACCGCGTTAAGCGGTTGGACCGCTCGAGTCTAACCGCCTAGCGGCCAACCGCTAGTGCGTAAGGTCCTTTAGGTGTTACATTATTATTAAGTACTAGCTTCCGCCCGCGGCTTCGCCCGCGTGGAAATAAAAAGTAGCCTATGTTCTGTCTCAGGGTCTAAAGATTGTCTGTACCAAATTTCATCAAAATCGGTTTATGCGGGAAAGCGTAACAGACAGGCAGACAAGAGTTACTTTCGCATTTATAATATTAGTAAGGATAACACTGCCTGTGATTTAAAGTAAGTGGTTACTTAAAGTTAACAAACCTAAGTAAAATGCATTTTTAATTTTTTATAGTCAATAAATATAGTTTCAAATTAAATATTTTTTATTTATTATAACTATTTATGATCTATGATTATTAGATAATTACTTATATTAACATCAGTGTTTTGGAGTATTTTTAGTCATTATTTTATAAGTGATGATATTTATTTACCACCGCTTGCAGTTATACATATTGTTTATATGGACTTTCTGTTCTCCGAATATACTAAAAAAATAAAAAATAAAAAAACAACTTTATTATGTAGGTAACCTCACTAATAGTCGGTAGTGTCGTATGGAATAGAGATTCCATACGACACTTATCAATGGTGTCGTTTTGGTAGTGTCGAGTGGAATGAACGGCTTTTTATAGTAGTTTTCTGTTTCAAAGATCCAAGACTTTGCGCGCGTTGTATATGCTCTTGCTCTGCTTCCACAGTTTTGTCTGTCATCATATCCAACAATATTTCAAATTTTAAACGAAGCATATTGTTTTCCTCTACCAGTCTCTCTAATTCATTTTTTAAACGAATATTCTCCTTGTGTGCTACTCCTGCTTTCCCTGAGGCTGAAATTTAACAAATTCTGAATCAATCATCTTCCTTCCATTTTGTTTACACACATCACCAAATACAAAAAGTCAAGATGGTTATTACTAATACCTACATACCTGGTATCCATTGCCCATCTTCAAAAGAAGCATCAAAGTCTCCTAGCTTAATCTTTAGTGGTGCTAAATCTATAGAAAGTTCTTTTGATGCATAGTCACTACCAAATTCATTCTTTATGACAGAGGTGTCCTGCTTGCGGACTGGAATAGATTTTGGTGAGAACTTATTACTGAAAAGGGGCATAGTTATATATTTAATTGTAGTAGGGCCTGGAGCACAGCGTAGTTAGGTGCTTCCCAAAGAGAATATAATCACTACGTTATGTTTGGTGCTTCCCATCAACTTTCCACAAAGCTCATCAAAACAACTGCCTGCAAGCAACAACAAACTGTTTCCATGACAACAAAGTCAAAGGAGAGAAAGGGAGTATTGAGTATGCGGTCTCATTTTTTTTTTTTGGCGTTCAGCACAGGGCATTTGCCATTTTCTGTGGTCTCATTTATTTCTTTGTATATGAGTGAGTGAGTGATGAATGTAATTCAAATCAATCAATGTGGTTTGCGCATAGAAAACCCAATGAAAACCGGAACCGGAAAGATGATTTTGGCGCCATAATTAATATTCATTTTTCAGATGATAGCGGGAAAAGGAAATCCATTTTCTCCTCAGATCCCAAAAGAAGGCTTGCGGTACCCGAAATAATCTTACGTAAAAAAACTATTATCCATAATTATGTCCGGAAAGAAATTGAGAAAAACCAAGATAGATAAAGAGTCACGCGAGAAAACTCAAAAGCGCACGCACAGCGACGGAGACTTCGAAGATGATATGGCCAGACTAATTAGTCAATATCAAGCCAGTGCAAAGAAGAAGAAAATGGAGCTCGTTAATTCGCAAATAGAAGAAAGGCAAGTACTACCTATTTTACTTTCCTAATCCAACCAAATAAGAGCCTGGACATGGCAAACCTCCTATTCCACCATTATAAATAAAATATGTTAGAATCTTAGATTATTTTAAATAACAACAAACAAAATGTCTATTTTAATATAAAATATCTATAAACTCTAGTGATACAGTATATTTCTAGGCCAACCTCCTAAGAAAATATTAAAATGTTCTCTTATTTTTAGGCTACAACACAAGTCAAACTTCTTCAAGCGCATTGCGGACGTAACAAATAAGGTGGAAGCAAACTTCGATATAATGAAAGAAAACAAAATTAAGTTCGATAATATCATAGGAGCTTTCATGAAGTGCATTCAGCAAGCTACAGACATATTCAAGCAAAACAATCTTTTAATGGACGAATTAAAAGATATCACTACCCTAGGCCAGAAAGAGTAAGAATATACACATATATTATCTACCTGTATGTCATTACTTCTACTGCTAAGGCCTATGTAATAAAATTAGCTAGGTAGAGATAGGTTTATATAATAGGTCAAGTAGGTATCTACTATAATTATTTCTTACATGTAGGTACAGTTAGTACCTATTTAGAAGCCTTCCGCCCGAGCTGCCTGCGGTAAAATATAAATTTCTGCGGTATAAAATAGCCCATGACTTAAAGATCAAAGAGCAACATACATCCAAGCTTCCGCCTATAAAATATTAGTAAGATGATGATGCAGTAACTACTTAATACATCACAATTATTATGTATAGTTTTGAAGAAATGGAGTCACAGCAAACTGCTGAAACTGAATGGGCCATGGATGAGTTGGAGTATGATATCAAGAAATTGCAAGAAAAGTTTTTGTTGAAACAAAACGCAGTGGTTAGGAAACGCTGAGCCGTAGCGTTTTCCACGCCATGCAAAACGATTTGTATTCTGATTTTGATTTTTTTTTCATTTTATAAAATGTATGAACAGCCTCGACAATAATTAAGTGTCACAATTTGTACTTTTGTTGATTAAATATTTCTATTTATTCTTTGGTAAAATTTGTATTTTTTACAATAGTTGCACAGACAGATAGTATTTAGACATGGAAACTTATCTAAAACTAGCCGACCGCCAACAGCTTCGCTTGCTTTTTTTTCATAAAATATAGCCTATAACCTTCCTCGATAAATGGACTATTCAACACTGAAATATTTTTTTTAATCGGACCAGCAGTACCTGAGATTAGCGCGTTCAAACAAACAAACAATCAAACTCTTCGGCTTTATAATATTAGTACCTATATAGTATAGATTACATTGATAAGCATAAGAGGCAAATTCTCATATTGAGAAATTTTAAAGACTGTAATTACATGAAAATAATATAAGTAAAAATATGGCATACTTATCCAACACTCAAAATATGTAGTAAAATAGATCTTTATAATAATTCTCAAACAGTTTTAATGTGATGTAAAAATCTGTTAGGTACCTAATGATAGATTCAACATAAACTTTTTTTTTTGGCGGTAGGCGTAAAATAAACAACACTGTTTGTTCAGTTCATCTTTTATAAATCTAATTTAAAAATAATTATAGCAAGTTTACCTAGACTTTTAATGCATTAATATCATTATCTGTGAACTCTACCTGCCATCTAATATTATCACTGTAATCCACAAGCTCTGGACAAAGTTACACTACACACTTTGAACTTCATAACCTCAACAGTCAACATGAGCAACAACGAAATCCAGAGCTCACTGTCCCAGCTGAGTACATTGTTCAAGGACTCCATGGCTGAGTTTGAAGAAAAGCTAAAGAGATCAAAGTCCCCCGTAAGTGACTTAACAGCCCTGACTAATGAATTCTCTGTATTCAAATCCTTTATGGCTAAGTCCCTACGGCTTCTTCAAGAACAATTTCTCGCACTTGCAAGCGATGTAGATAGGTTGGAGATGAGAGGCAGAAGGAAAATTATCCTCATCCATGGTGTGCCGGAGGCCAGCCAGGAAGATGTAGTGGAGGCTGCAGTCCAGTGTTTCAAATAAAAATTCCCGGCATCTCCAAGACTGATATGAGTCGTTGTCATCGCATGGGCCATTTCACGTCTGATTGCCCTCGCCCAATCCTATGTAAAGTGCGTGAGGTGTCGCCGTGATAAAATCTGGGCATCTAAAACTGCATTAAAGAATTCCGGTGTAACACTTTCGGAATTCTTGACAAAGGCTCGCCACGATACTTTATAGCTCGTAAGCGTTTTGGAGTTACGAAGTGTTGGACGCAGCAAGGCTTTGTCTTCGTGGTCGGTGCTAATGGATCGCGACATCGAGTCTCCAATGTTGCTGAGCTATCTGCGGTCACGGCACTGATGAAGGATGCTGCTGTCCCAGCCCCGACAAAAGACACTACAGGCCAGTCTAGGACGCGTCGAGTTGCCCCTAAAAAATTGTCTGTGTGTAGCTTGAACATTGATATAATTTCTGTTTGCCATTTTGTGTTTAGTTCAGCAATCCAGACTTGTAGGTAGATTTCAATAATTCCTATTCATTTCGCGTTACGGTTAAAACTTATTTTTATCATTACCTTTTATTTAGAGGTAGTTTACAAATATTATTAACCAACTTTTGTTTGTTTGTTTACATTGATGATGACATTGACTGTCAGCTGTCACATTTTGTTATGAGTGACATTTGAATTTAGGCATATGGTGCCAGCTATCTGTCAGTCATGTAATCGCAGTAGCGTTCCGTTTCGCGTACTCTTATTACCATGAATACCTGGTTTATAAATCACATTATTTATTAATATCTTGTATTGAGTATGTAAAAATTAATGATAGGTACTGTTTGCATATAATATTAGTGTGTGGTAAATATTATTGATATCTATTAATTAACAGGCAGGTGGACACAGATATGAGTTTTCGTAAATTTTATTAATTTTAAATTTATACAGATTGCAGTGACGACCTCTGTGGCGCAGCGGGCGAAGGTCCGCCTGCGACGCAAGAGGTTGCGGATTCGATTCCCGCCTCGGAACAACAATTTGAATGATCTGCAAATATTTGTTCCGGGTGTCTGGGTGTTATAATGTATAATAAAAAACATCTATATATGTATGTATATTATATTAAGTATATCAGAAATCTAGCACCCGTAACACAAGCTTCGAGCTTACCACGGGGCTAGATGTCGCTGTGTAATATTGTAAAAAAAGTTTCGAAATCACTGCAATAAGGTGTGTAGGGACGCTCAACGCCGACTGTTACTATTACTTATGCTATTTTAAAAGTTTAGGTTTAGTAAGGCCTAACTAAGCAGTCTCTAAAGACATATAGGTATATCTATCTCCAGCAGTGGACGTTCAATGGCTGGAAAAGGGTGCCATTTTCACAATTTTTCAGTCATTGGTTGTCCACTGCTGGATATAGGCCTCCCTCAATTATCGCGAGTTGTTTCGATTTGATGCTGTTTCGTTTCACCGTGAACTGCCTTGAATCTTTGATGGTGGACTTCTGTGGCTGTATTCCCCGACATATTAATAACTAATTAAGGCTTGGGGGATTCCGTTTACGTAATCACCATGTTTAGCAGACTGTATGATTATAGATAGTTTGTACAGGCGGAAAGTAAGTACCAATTTGAGCTAATCTAAAACAAGTATAATTTATTCTACAAAATATATTTATAAAACAAATAAAAAATCTCAATTACCCATATATTTTTAAAGTATTATAAAAATAATTCTAGAAACTAGGCCTAATAATGTAGTCGCTCGTTATCACGGCAGAACTTTTCTTTTCATAGGTTTTCTATAATTGGCCTTGCTACGCCACCGTGCCTTGTGATCTCAAGGCACGTTGTACCGAGACTGATTATTGGACGTAAAATTGATTATCCTTAGTTTTCAAACATAAATCGCTCTTTCATCTAAACGAGAAAGACGGGCGCTATTCTATTAGCCGACCCGCCGATAGCTTCGCTAACGTTTTTGCGTTATCTACATCTTTTTATCTATATATATTAAACTCAATGCCACTTTTCGTAGTAATTTATAACGGCGGGTCCGACTTAGGTGCTTTTGGTTATACATATAGTAGACGTAACGACTAAACATAAATAGGAATAATACAGTCGAAGCCGCGGGTGGATCAGCTAGTAGATATATAGATAAGCCCAAGATAAATGTGCTTTCCAACACTGAAATTTGAAACTGAATTTTTTTTCAAATACGATGTCAAATGACACTGAAGGTCTAGTCAAGCTTCAAGTGATTCCCCTTAAGCATTGTAGGTAAGTGCACCACCTAGGAGTACCTCGTGCAGTCGAAAGTCGGGTGATATCAGTGCTCAAACAGTAAATACTCTGTTCCACCTATTCGGAATATCTATAGATTCTTTCTTATCTCTGGTTTTGTTAGATGGCCGTTGGGCATTGTCATGTGGTTAGCGCGGAGCACCGCGGGCGTCTGGGCTGCTGCGGCGGCTGCGGTGAAAGCCTCACTTTCATGCGCGGTGGGGCGCACCCGCGCTTACCACAACAAAAGTGAACGTCGAGGTGCGCGCATTCGGCTCGCGCTGCCAGTCTTACTGCGAGTGTAGTCGCGCGCATACACGTGATGACTGGATGGTTGTTGTTGATGGTCGTGGCCGGAGCCGCGGCCGCCGGCGGCCGGTTGCCCCGCACCTCGCCCCCCGCCTCCACGCAGGCCCCCCCCGCCACCACCCGCCTGCCCCCCAGGAACATCACCCTAGCATCTAGGAACACCATACGAAACAGGTCAGTTCCCCCCCACCACTTCACCTATGACCTTTAGCTATTGACATCGATTTATGAATGCAATTATGAAAAGGTAAAAACTGAAATGTTTCGCGTGTGCTCTGTTATAGTACGTTCCTTATTAAGCAACTGCGCTTGCACACAGCTTTTGTACTTAAAGTTGTCAAGTACGACGACTACGGATTGGAGCGCGAGAATATGATATCGATGAAATGCTGCGGCCCAATTCTGCTGAGATTATTGTACTTTGTTATATTATTGTGGCAATGGATATTTTTGCGCAACCACGACGTATTTTGCTCGATTTTAGTGAATGTTTGATGCCATCTACATCAACAAATTTAAACTACCTGTTAAATGCTTTGAGACTTGAGGGCTATATTGAAACTTAAAAAACAATTTATATAGATATATAATTATTTGAAACTGACTCCTTACGAGACCGATAAACAACTTTAAGTGTGTGTTAGATTGACAATTTTGGTCTTGTAACAATTAAATATGATTGAAAAATAGGTGGATTGTTTCTCCTCTAAATCTTCCATTATAACTATAATTATTAACACAACGATCTTTAAAGTTTATAAAGATAAGAAAAAAATATTCTCGTGCTGTTTACACGAAGTAGTTTTGAAATGGTATTCTGCCAATAGACATCGATATCACGCACGACGCTGAGATAATAACCATGTCTTTCTTTTATCATAAAAACACTATTAGCCACTAGTCATACAAACAAAAAACAAAACGTTTGAGTGGGACTGCGCAAGAATAAATAAATAATCTCTGAACTGAGAATTTTGTAATAAATGAAATGAAAAGCCTTGCTCTTACGTTACAAAACCGATGCGTTAGGTGTTTAGAACCAGAGTTTCCGATCCAAAGTTTTTGATAGAATGAACGTTCGAAAGGTCAAATAACTCGTAAATAATTGATAAATATAACGGTAACATTGATATTTAATCATAAAATACATATATAAAACGATCACATTTTATTTAAAATAATTTTATTTTATACATGAAATCATAATTAAATATTATTATATTACTATACAACTCTGAAAGAATTAGTAGAAGAAATAAGTTTACGTATAGTTATTAAATATATATATTTAAAATGCTTATCGTATCGATGACTCTCGTTTTTCTACGTACTATCTGATAATTTCTACGAAACATAGAAACCCCGAATAATACTTATAATTTAATTAATAGATATATAAAAGGCAGGCAGACACCGGGAACGAATTTGTAATAAACTATATTTCGATTACCCTATATTACAAAATACCAATTAAATATTGCCAGAAGTGCCGTAAATTGATTGACTTTTCAATGATTATTATTTATAAAATATATTAAAATCTAGATAAATAGATCAATTTCGGACTAATTCATTTTATATGTAGTCAAATTAGGCACAGTTTAGTAGGATATAAATAAAATAAAAGAGCCGTGTTGGCTAAGTGGGAGCACACTCGACTTTCATTCCGAAGGTCGTGGGTTCAAACCCCGCCGCGCACCTCTGATTTTTTTTCTTGGAAAATTATGTGTGCTTTATAAACACGTGCTCTAACGGTGAAGGCAAACATCGTGAGGAAACCGGCATGTTCTGAGAACTTTAAAATATTTGAAGGACATGTGTCATTCACCAACCCGCACTTGGCCAGCGTGGTGAAGTAAGGCCTAATCTCTCTCGTCAAGAGAGAAGTCCCTGTGTCCCAGCAGTGGGAACGTGAATAGGGGTGTTATGTTATGTTAGTAGGATATATCAAATTTAAGGCAAATAAATGATTGTTAAAATAATTTGTTACTGATTAATAAAATTAAGCTCTGAGAATTGTGTCTGCGATGTATTTTGCGCAATAGGACTTAAGAAGGACAGTATAAACAACTTTTAAAAGAAAACAACAAAAGACATAGGACATACTTACCACATTATTTCGTATATTATGTTGTCATTTTATTGCGTAAGTATACCTTTTTTCAACTAACTTATAGATATTAAAGAAGTTACCAATTAATTTCGAACTTATTTTTTATAAAGAAGAAAAATAACTCGTATGTCGCATTCAACTTTTAGTAATTTTGTTACATATTTTTGTAAGAGAAGTCATCATCGAGAATATTTCTGTAAACAAGTAGGTAGAGATGGTTTATTTTTGTTATGCCTTGGAGGTTATTTTGTTTAAAAACTAATTTAATGATGTCACATCATGAACTACATCGTACATAATGAGTGCAAATCTACGGCACCAAATAAGGGAACAATAAAAAATATTAAACGCTTACATTACAATGGTGAAAATTTTACGCTGAATAAAATTAACGAGTCGAGTTGACATCTTCGAGCTTTTACTTTTAGCCATAGTTTTTTTAATAACATATAAAAATATTCCCTAAGAAAGATATTTGACTGCCTTATAAGTTTCTCGCTTCTGGCTCAGCAAGTTAGAATGTACTAAAACTAGACTGAAAGTGAACTTTTTTCAAATTTTTAGCCGCAACCATATTCTCATATAACGGCGCTATAGCCATACCACAGGCCAATGCGGTAGATCATGCACATATTTATGAACTCTGTGAACGTTAGCACTGAACAGTCACCTGCAGTTGCCTCAGAAATGGTGCACTAAGCCATTAAAATTAACCTCACAAAGTTAATAAAGATGCGTGATCTCGCGTCAAGTACATTATGTGAGCGATTTGATAAAACACGAGCGTAATTCGTGTTCGCCACACCAATGCACAAGCTTACGCTTTGCACTTAGTGTCATATTTGCCCAAAAGAGGTACACAGAGTATAAAGTGGCTATATGGCTTTACAGAGCTGTGTATTTGGACAATTTTTTGTGACCATTGCGATATGAACGTGTGTCCTTGTCAATGTAGAACTTTGCGCTTCGAATATAAAAACTTTGAACATAATTACTGGTTTAATATCAAAATGTCACTAAGATTTATGTGAGTTTTTGTGTAAGATACTTAATAATGATGGTGTTTCTGTTACTTGGATTCCATCTAATAGTTGAGTTTATTAATTACTTTTATGTTTATAGTAAAACTAGTGGGTCGTGAGTGTGCGAGCTGCAAGCAGCTCGCATGTTGTCCCAAGTAGGGGGGGTTTTGGTACCTACAAGTTTTTTTTGGTGGAAATCGATAATCAAGACGAAATTAAGATAAGAAGAGGGTATTCAGGAGGGCCTGGGGGCGTGGGGTCACAGCACGGCTCGCTTCGCTTTCCGTGCTGTTCCCCATGGTCGTGGTGCCACACACGCAGCAAGGCTCGCTTCGCTCGCCTTTCTGCGTGGCGTGTGTCGTATTGCGGTTCGCTTCGCTCACCGCAATCCGACCCACGCGCGCCGTCATCAAATTCGTAATCCTCACCCCCATATTAGTCGGAAACGATACCCATATCAGTACACCACGGGCATCAGCACGGCTCGCTTCGCTCGCCGAGCTGATGCCCGTGGTCGCATTGCGGTTCGCTTCGCTCACCGCAATACGACCCCGGTCGTGCTGCCGTACACGCACACGCAGCAAGGCTCGCTTCGCTCGCCTTGCTGCGTGGCGTGTGTCGTATTGCGGTTCGCTTCGCTCACCGCAATCCGACCCACGCCCGCCGTCATCAAATTCATAATCCTCACCCCCATATTAGTCGGAAACGACACCCATGTCGAATTTTTGGGGGAGGGGGGACAAGGGGGACATTCCGGGGGTCACAGCACGGCTCGCTTCGCTCGCCGAGCTGTTCCCCGTGGTCGCATTGCGGCTCGCTTCGCTCGCCGCAATGCTCCACCCGATAAAAAAATCAGTTTTTTCATTAAAAAGGGGGTCTAGGGGGGCGAAGGGGACAAACTTTTTTTGCTTTTCTAAACTATCTATCCTCCTCTACACAGCTGTGAAAAAATTTTTCCTCTAGGTCTTACCGTTTAGAAGATACCATAGGGGAGAGGGAGGGGGAGGGGGAAATTTGAAAAAGTCGGAATTTTTCCCCACTCACCCGGACCCCCTCTACACGATTCTGCAAAAAAAAACATACCTTCCCATCCACCAACAGGGAGAACAATTATGTCAATGAGTCAGTCAGTGAGTGAGTGGTAATTTAGCTTTATATAATATAACTAGTGGGTCGTGAGTGTGCGAGCTGCAAGCAGCTCGCATGTATTCTAAAATTGGGGGGGGTTTTGGTACCTACAAGTTTTTTTTGGTGGAAAGCGATAATCAAGACATAAAGAGAACTGCGATGGGAATCGACATTCATGACAATTTTTGTGATGGGGGAGGGTATTCAGGGGGGCCTGGGGGCGTGGGGTCACAGCACGGCTCGCTTCGCTCGCCGTGCTGTTCCCCGTGGTCGTGTTGCCCCCGGTCGTGGTGCCACACACGCAGCAAGGCTCGCTTCGCTCGCCTTGCTGCGTGGCGTGAGCACGACCCACACCCGCCGTCATCAAATTCGTAATCCTCACCCCCATATTAGTCGGAAACGATACCCATATCAGTACACCACGGGCATCAGCACGGCTCGCTTCGCTCGCCGAGCTGATGCCCGTGGTCGCATTGCGGTTCGCTTCGCTCACCGCAATACGACCCCGGTCGTGCTGCCGTACACGCACACCCAGCAAGGCTCGCTTCGCTCGCCTTGCTGCGTGGCGTGTGTCGCATTGCGGTTCGCTTCGCTCACCGCAATCCGACCCACGCGCGCCGTCATCAAATTCGTGATCCTCACCCCCATATTAGTCGGAAACGATACCCATGTCAAATTTTTTGAGGGGGCCCAAGGGGGCCAAAGGGGCATTCCGGGGGTCACAGCACGGCTCGCTTCGCTCGCCGCGCTGTTCCCCGCGGTCGCATCGCGGCTCGCTTCGCTCGCCGCAATGCTCCACCCTTAAAATATTCGTCAAAAATAGGCCAATTTTCGGTTTTTTCATAAAAAAGGGGGTCTAGGGGGGCGAAGGTGTCAATTTTTTTTTGCTATTCAAAACTATCTACCTTCCTCTACATGACTGTGAAAAAAAATTCTCTCCAAATCTCACCGTTTGGGAGATACCAAAAGGGGGGGTGAAATTTGGGGGAAAAGGGGGGGTAATTTTTTTTTCTTCCAACTCGAGAAAGAACCCTCTATACGACCCCGCCATCGAAAATCCTATAAAAGGACGATTTCTGGAAGCACACTCGAGAGGGGGAGTTTTTTTGGGGGGGAGGGGGGGATGAAAATTTTTTTTTCGCAATCGTTTACCCCCCTCTATATGACCCCGAAAAAATTTTTAGTCAAGGTGCTACCGTTATGAAGATACCATAGGGGAGGGGGAGGGGGAGGGGGAAATTTGAAAAAGTCGGAATTTTCCCCCACTCACCCGGACCCCCTCTACACGATTCTGCAAAAAAAAATATACCTTCCCATCCACCAACAGGGAGAACAATTATGTCAATGAGTGAGTCAGTGGTAATTTAGCTTTATATAATATAACTAGTGGGTCGTGAGTGTGCGAGCTGCAAGCAGCTCGCATGTTGTCCCAAGTAGGGGGGGTTTTGGTACCTACAAGTTTTTTTTGGTGGAAATCGATAATCAAGACATAAAACTGCGATGGGAATCGTCATTCATGTCAAATTTTGTCATGGGGAGGGTTTACAGGGGGGCCTGGGGGCGTTGGGTCACAGCACGGCTCGCTTCGCTCGCCGTGCTGTTCCCTGGGGTCGCATTGCCCTCGGTCGTGGTGCCACACACGCAGCAAGGCTCGCTTCGCTCGCCTTGCTGCGTGCGTGTGTCGTATTGCGGTTCGCTTCGCTCACCGCAATCCGACCCACGCCCGCCGTCATCAAATTCGTAATCCTCACCCCCATGTTAGTCGAAAACGACACCCATATCAGTATACCCACGGGCATCAGCACGGCTCGCTTCGCTCGCCGCGCTGATGCCCGTGGTCGCATTGCGGTTCGCTTCGCTCACCGCAATACGACCCCGGTCGTGCTGCCATACACGCACACACAGCAAGGCTCGCTTCGCTCGCCTTGCTGCGTGGCGTGTGTCGCATTGCGGTTCGCTTCGCTCACCGCAATCCGACCCACGCCCGCCGTCATCAAATTCGTGATCCTCACCCCCATATTAGTCGGAAACGACACCCATGTCGAATTTTTGGGGGAGGGGGGACAAGGGGGACATTCCGGGGGTCACAGCACGGCTCGCTTCGCTCGCCGAGCTGTTCCCCGCGGTCGCATCGCGGCTCGCTTCGCTCGCCGCAATGCTCCACCCTTAAAATATTCGTCAAAAATAGGCCAATTTTCGGTTTTTTCATAAAAAAGGGGGTCTAGGGGGGCGAGGGGGTCAAACTTTTTTTGCCATTCAAAACTATTTATCCTCTTCTACATGACTGTGAAAAAAAATACTCTCCAAGTCTCACCGTTTGGGAGATACCAAAAGGGGGGGGTGAAATTTGGGGGTAAAGGGGGGGTAATTTTTTTTTCTTCCAACTCGAGAAAGAACCCTCTATACGACCCCGCCATCTAAAATCCTATAAAAGGACGATTTCTGGAAGCACACTCGAGAGGGGGAGTTTTTTTGGGGGAAAGGGGGGGTAAAAAAATTTTTTTTTCGCAATCGTTTGCCCCCCTCTATACGACCCCGAAAACATTTTTAGTCAAGGTGCTACCGTTATGAAGATACCATAGGGGAGGGGGAGGGGGAGGGGGAAATTTGAAAAAGTCGGAATTTTCCCCCACTCACCAGGTGTTCCCCTCAACGATTCTGCAAAAAAAAATATACCTTCCCATCCACCAACAGGGAGAACAATTATGTCAATGAGTCAGTGAGTGAGTCAGTGGTAATTTAGCTTTATATAATATAACTAGTGGGTCGTGAGTGTGCGAGCTGCAAGCAGCTCGCATGTATTCTAAAATTGGGGGGGGTTTTGGTACCTACAAGTTTTTTTTGGTGGAAATCGATAATCAAGACTTATATGAAACTGCGATAGGAATCGTCATTCATGTATAATTTTGTGATGGGGGAGGGTATTCAGGGGGGCGTGGGGTCACAGCACGGCTCGCTTCGCTCGCCGTGCTGTTCCCCGTGGTCGTGGTGCCACACACGCAGCAAGGCTCGCTTCGCTCGCCTTGCTGCGTGGCGTGTGTCGCATTGCGGTTCGCTTCGCTCACCGCAATCCGACCCACGCGCGCCGTCACCAAATTCGTAATCCTCACCCCCATATTAGTCGGAAACGATACCCATATCAGTACACCACGGGCATCAGCACGGCTCGCTTCGCTCGCCGAGCTGATGCCCGTGGTTCGCTTCGCTCACCGCAATACGACCCCGGTCGTGCTACACGCACACGCAGCAAGGCTCGCTTCGCTCGCCTTGCTGCGTGGCGTGTGTCGTATTGCGGTTCGCTTCGCTCACCGCAATCCGACCCACGCCCGCCGACATCAAATTCGTGATCCTCACCCTCATATTAGTCGGAAACGACACCCATGTCGAATTTTTGGGGGAGGGGGGACAGGGGGGACATTCCGGGGGTCACAGCACGGCTCGCTTCGCTCGCCGCGCTGTTCCCCGTGGTCGCATCGCGGCTCGCTTCGCTCGCCGCAATGCTCCACCCTTAAAATATTCGTCAAAAATAGGCCAATTTTCGGTTTTTTCATAAAAAAGGGGGTCTAGGGGGGCGGGGGGGTCAATTTTTTTTTGCCAATTAAAACTATCTTTCCTCCTCTACATGACTGTGAAAAAAAATTCATCCAAGTCTCACCGTTTGGGAGATACAAAAAGGGGGGGTGAAATTTGGGGGAAAAAGGGGGGTAATTTTTTTTTCTTCCAACTCGAGAAGGAACCCTCTATACGACCCCGCCATCGAAAATCCTATAAAAGGACGATTTCTGGAAGCACACTTTAGAGGGGTAGTTTTTCAATTGTTTGCCCCCCTCTATACGACCCCCAAAAAATTTTTACTCAATACCTTACCGTTGAGAAGATACCATAGGGGAGGGGGAGGGGGAGGGGGAAATTTGAAAAAGTCGGAATTTTCCCCAACTCACCCGGACCCCCTGTATACGTTTCTGCAAAAAAAAATATACCTTCCCATCCACCAACAGGGAGAACAATTATGTCAGTCAGTGAGTGAGTCAGTGGTAATTTAGCTTTATATAATATAAACTAGTGGGTCGTGAGTGTGCGAGCTGCAAGCAGCTCGCATGTTGTCCCAAGTAGGGGGGGTTTTGGTACCTACAAGTTTTTTTTGGTGGAAATCGATAATCAAGAAAGAAATTATTGCGATTGGAATCGACATTCAAGTCAAATTTTTGATGGGAAGGGTATTCAGGGGGCCTGGGGGCGTGGGGTCACAGCACGGCTCGCTTCGCTCGCCGTGCTGTTCCACACACGCAGCAAGGCTCGCTTCGCTCGCCTTGCTGCGTGGCGTGTGTCGTATTGCGGTTCGCTTCGCTCACCGCAATCCGACTCACGTGCGCCGCCATCAAATTCGTAATCCTCACCCCCATATTAGTCGGAAATGATACCCATGTCAATTTTTTTGAGGGGGGCAAAGGGGGCCCAGGGAGGCATTCCGGGGTCACTGCACGGCTCGCTTCGCTCGCCGCGCTGTTCCCCGCGGTCGCATCGCGCATCGCATCGCACGCTCGCTTCGCTCGCCGCAATGCTCCACCCTTAAAATATTCGTCAAAAATAGGCCAATTTTCGGTTTTTTCATAAAAAAGGGGGTCTAGGGGGGCGAGGGGGTCAAACTTTTTTTGCCATTCAAAACTATTTATCCTCCTCTACATGACTGTGAAAAAAAAATCCCTCCAAGTCTCATCGTTTGGGAGATACCAAAAGGGGGGGTGAAAATTTGGGTAAAAGGGGGGGTAAATTTTTTTTTCTTCCAACTCGAGAAGGAACCCCCTATACGACCCCGCCATCGAAAATCCTATAAAAGGACGATTTCTGGAAGCACACTCGAGAGGGGGAGTTTTTTTGGGGGGGAGGGGGGGATGAAAATTTTTTTTTCGCAATCGTTTACCCCCCTCTATACGACCCCCAAAAAATTTTTCCTCCAGGTCTTACCGTTTAGAAGATACCATAGGGGCGGGGGAGGGGGAGGGGGAAATTTGAAAAAGTCGGAATTTTCCCCCACTCACCCGGACCCCTTCTACACGATTCTGCAAAAAAAAACATACCTTCCCATCCACCAACAGGGAGAACAATTATGTCAATGAGTGAGTGAGTGAGTCAGTGAGTGGTAATTTAGCTTTATATAATATAAACTAGTGGGTCGTGAGTGTGCGAGCTGCAAGCAGCTCGCATGTATTCTAAAATTGGGGGGGGTTTTGGTACCTACAAGTTTTTTTTGGTGGAAATCGATAATCAAGAAAGAAATTATTGCGATCGGAATCGACATTCAGGTCAAATTTTTGATGGGAAGGGTATTCAGGGGGCCTGGTAGCGTGGGTTCCTCGTGGTCGTGGTGCCACACACGCAGCAAGGCTCGCTTCGCTCGCCTTGCTGCGTGGCGTGTGTCGTATTGCGGTTCGCTTCGCTCACCGCAATCCGACCCACGCGCGCCGTTATCAAATTCGTAATCCTCACCCCCATGTAAGTCGGAAACGATACCCATATCAGTACACCACGGGCATCAGCACGGCTCGCTTCGCTCGCCGAGCTGATGCCCGTGGTCGCATTGCGGTTCGCTTCGCTCACCGCAATACGACCCCGGTCGTGCTGCCGTACACGCACACGCAGCAAGGCTCGCTTCGCTCGCCTTGCTGCGTGGCGTGTGTCGCATTGCGGTTCGCTTCGCTCACCGCAATCCGACCCACGCGCGCCGTCATCAAATTCGTGATCCTCACCCCCATATTAGTCGGAAACGATACCCATGTCGAATTTTTGGGGGAGGGGGGACAAGGGGGACATTCCGGGGGTCACAGCACGGCTCGCTTCGCTCGCCGCGCTGTTCCCCTTGGTCGCATCGCGGCTCGCTTCGCTCGCCGCAATGCTCCACCCGATAAAAAATTCAGTTTTTTCATTAAAAAGGGGGTCTAGGGGGGCGAGGGGGACAAACTTTTTTTGCTTTTCAAAACTATCTATCCTCCTCTACACGACTGTGAAAAAAATTTTCCTCTAGGTCTTACCGTTTAGAAGATACCATAGGGGAGGGGGAGGGGGAGGGGGAAATTTGAAAAAGTCGGAATTTTCCCCCACTCACCAGGTGTTCCCCTCAACGATTCTGCAAAAAAAAATATACCTTCCCATCCACCAACAGGGAGAACAATTATGTCAATGAGTGAGTCAGTGGTAATTTAGCTTTATATAATATAACTAGTGGGTCGTGAGTGTGCGAGCTGCAAGCAGCTCGCATGTATTCTAAAATTGGGGGGGGTTTTGGTACCTACAAGTTTTTTTTGGTGGAAATCGATAACCAAGCAAAAGTTGATACTGCGATAGAAATCGACATTCAACTATTTTTTTTGATGGGGGAGGGTATTCATGGGGGCCTGGGGGCGTGGGGTCACAGCACGGCTCGCTTCGCTCGCCGTGCTGTTCCCCGTGGTCGTGCTGCCACACACGCAGCAAGGCTCGCTTCGCTCGCCTTGCTGCGTGGCGTGTGTCGTATTGGGGTTCGCTTCGCTCACCGCAATCCGACACACGCCCGCCGTCATCAAATTCGTAATCCGCATCCCCATGTTAGTCGAAAACGACACCCATATCAATATACCCACGGGCATCAGCACGGCTCGCTTCGCTCGCCGAGCTGATGCCCGTGGTCGCATTGCGGTTCGCTTCGCTCACCGCAATTCGACCCCGGTCGTGCTGCCATACACGCACACGCAGCAAGGCTCGCTTCGCTCGCCTTGCTGCGTGACGTGTGTCGGATTGCGGTTCGCTTCGCTCACCGCAATCCGACCCACGCGCGCCGTCATCAAATTCGTAATCCTCACCCCCATATTAGTCGGAAACGACACCCATATCGATTTTTGGGACAAGGGGGACAAGGGGGACATTCTAAGGGTCACAGCACGGCTCGCTTCGCTCGCCGCGCTGTTCCCCGAAGTCGCATCGCGGCTCGCTTCGCTCGCCGCAATGCTCCACCCTTAAAATATTCGTCAAAAATAGGCCAATTTTCGGTTTTTTCATAAAAAAGGGGGTCTAGGGGGGCGAGGGGGTCAAAATTTTTTTGCCATTCAAAACTATCTATCCTCCTCTACATGACTGTGAAAAAAATTTTCCTCCAAGTCTCACCGTTTGGGAGATACCAAAAGGGGGGGTGAAATTTGGGGAAAAAGGGGGTGAATTTTTTTTTCTTCCAACTCGAGAAGGAACCCTCTATACGACCCCGCCATCGAAAACCCTATAAAAGGACGATTTCTGGTAGCACACTCGAGAGGGGGAATTTTTTGGGGGAAAGGGGGGGTGAAAAAAAAATTTTTCGCAATCGTTTGCCCCCCTCTATACGACCCCGAAAAAATTTTCAGTCAAGGTGCTACCGTTTGGAAGATACCATAGGGGAGGGGGAGGGGGAGGGGGAAATTTGAAAAAGTCGGAATTTTCCCCCACTCACCCGGACCCCCTGTATACGATTCTGCAAAAAAAAATATACCTTCCCATCCACCAACAGGGAGAACAATTATGTCAATGAGTGAGTCAGTGAGTGGTAATTTAGCTTTATATAATATAAAATATAATAATTAATGCTACGAGATGTTTGAGACCATCAATTAAAGATGGTCATTAAATAGGTAACTAAAATTTTACAGTAGGTATTCAATCGCTTTCTGGTTTTCATGACGCAGGAATAGATGCACGGAGTTTAAACTAAGAATAGATGACATGGTGATATTCTTATCTTTATGTTTCTATAGCATTGCCTTAGCTACCTAAATCTTTACTTTTTAATGTCTGCCTAATTTGTGACTATAATTATTATCATACAATTAATTGTGGATATAATTATTATCATGCAATGATTTTTAGACGAATTTTTCATGGCAATTGGTAAGTTAGATCTTAATAAACGCCAGATAATTTTGAGATCTCGTCATTAGATAGGCGATTTTGCGCCCACTGCGTGCTAAAGTCACATTATTTCGTCACTCACTTTAATGGTTTAACTAACATTGATTTATTCATACATATGTAATGAAGTTATTTAAGGTTTTAACCTGATATTTATTCGTTTGCTTTATAAGACACTTTACTAATCAAAATATCTAAATCCTAGTGATTTTTAGATTTCATTTATTTTACAGATACATAGCATTATTTGCATATTTTTTAAAATATTTAAGTTCTAATCCGTCATCAGAAAGTAGTCTTCTTTGTTAATAAAACTTGAATTTTTCGAAAAAATTAACTGAACTATCACAGTCAAAATAGAATAGAATATACTTTATTGCACTCCACATAAACAAAAACATACAATACAAACTTATATTATAAACTTATTACTTACAATATTTCTCAATTAATAATATTAATAAATATTTAGTGCACATGCATTTTCATGGCAATATCTACCTTCTGGCATCTGCACTATTTATCTAAACATGCGAACCACCCAGTTCTCGATGACTTATCTAATTAAAGGAAACTGTCTATTTACACTAGTGGATGCGTGATCACTTTCCCAAGTACAAGTACTTACATACGGATAAGGCTGAGAATTCCGTGATTGGGGCTCTTTACCGTTCGCCCGAGGAAACTACTGCACGCAAGTTTTATTAGATGATACACACGATTCGGCGATCTTATCAATCTATTAAATGTCTCATTTTCAAAAGTCGTTCTTGAGTGGATACATGAAATCATGAAATAACCATGTTTGCCTACTCCTTGCCTTTATAAAATCCTTAGACAACTTATTGATATCTAAGGAAATAGATGGGTGGCCCCGACATTTGTTCAATATCTCTAGGAAAATTGTACGAGCATTAGTTTGCGCTGACGAAAAATTTTGTGTTCCAAATCTCTATTGCCTCTACCTAGCACAATATCACATGCTACGGAAGCCATGTTGGGCGTGGCCTGACACGTACTTTGCGGTATTTATATAATATTCTCCGTTTTCTACGACATTATTAATAATCAGAATTGCAAAACAAATCGGGACGATTTAAGCCTCCAGCACACCGGATGCGTATACGTACACGTAAGCGTGCACGTGCACGTACCACTGAGTTGTAATGTATGGCAATGTATTAGACAGGACACACCGCTTGCGTAACGTGACGTGCGCGTGCAGTGTGTCCTGTCACATACATTCCCACACATTACAACTCAGTCTTAGTCTGCTCGAGGCTTAAAGCCTCGAGCAGACCGGATGTCAATTAATGATGTATTCACGCAATATCCCATATTATTTTTTCTTGAGATGATTACCAAATTTTAAATTTTTTTTTCTCGGTAAATGCGTATGTTTTGACGTACCCGAAAAATGTGCTTCAGGTAATGAGGTATCATAAACTTGAGAAGCTCCAAAGGTCGAAAAGCACCCGCACCTCTAACGTATTAAAACATTCTGAAACGATTTCGTAAACATCCTCCAGTCTATTCCAGTGTCCGATCACACTAATCTGACTTTGTAATTACTATCTGAAATTTGCATATACATACTACAAATGCTCGGTAGTACTATTAACCAAAGCAATTTTCTAACGATTACGAAACCTCAACTCTAAAAGCAAATATTTAAACAAAATGCTGTAATCTAGAATCTACCGTAAAACGTAACTGCAATAAATCAAGCAATTTGCTTCTAAGCCTCGCGGACGACACTCAATTACAGCTCGTATTCATACCTAGCATTAATAATGCAATAGATTATGTAGTTACTAGTTCAGTAGGTGCATTATACTTTCTAAGCTTCAAGTAGATACTTGTTTTTTATTGAGTAGGCAGATAAAAACAGGTGGACTGATCTGAGGTGCAGCCGCTGCGAACGAGATCAAGGTCATTCGCCGGTATCATTACTGCTTTAACGATAATTGTATCAGCTCTATCGGTAATCATTGAATGGCATCAATAAAGCGAAAACGCGCTGTTAATGGCTTGATGAATGGCGCGTCGGGAACATCTCCGTTAGGCAGCGATCGGAGTCATCGAACGAGCGGCCGCGCCGTTTGGAATGGGCGCTCTCTGGCCAAGGACTTAGGACTTAACCCTGCGGTTTGTGAAGTAGCTTCAAAAATTTGTAATAAAACTTTAAATGCAAGTTACGTTTGGCCTTTAATGCTCATGTTGGCGGAGCAGTGCTCTCTGTACCATTCCAAAATGTCAATGCCGCTGGTCGGTAGGTACAGGAAGAGTTAGGCGGTGCTCTATAGCCACTTACAATACATATCTATAACAAGGACAACCGGCGAGGATTAATTGTTTGTTCCTCGGACAATCGCTTGTTTGCCAGTTATTACGGCACCTTATTGGCTATTGCTTGACTAGGTCGAGTTGGCGTCTGTTAGCTTATGTGTCGTATCATATTACACCCGTTCAAAGGCGTACGTCGGCCTATACACTAGTTAAGAGCGTTTTAACCGAGAATTTGTTGACATTAAAATAGTAAACTGAACAAGTTAATCACAGTAAATTACTCAGTACATATTTACAAATGGAGCGCGAAGGCGACATTTTATTTTGAATGTACCTTTAGTTTAATCGACTTAAGGTTCATTCTCAGAAAGATTTCGACTTAAATTTATTATTTAATTTATTACTTTATCACGTCCCAATGATACTTGTGTGTCACAAGACACACACAAGTATATTTATATAATACATCTCGACTTATGGGTACGATTAGGTAGAGATGGGGTTGTACTATTAAGCCGTTACCACACGATACTGATACATCGTCAATTTACAAATCCCACGTTAAGGGATCCAACAAGAACGTGGAATCCCCTCACTGTACAGAATTAAGCAATCGTTCCATAAATTGATTTGTAACGAAACGTTGGCATATTCAAAGGTGATTCCAAATTTCCACGTTTCAGCATAGACGTGTTATCTTGTGATCGTGCAATACGTTCCGTTACCTCACGGGTCAACGCTGGGTCCCAGAGGGTTTGGTTTAGCATAAGAAATAAGCATGCGTTTATTTCCTACTTAGCTGGGCTTTGTGCCTTTCTGAATGCTGATTGTCACTTTCACCGAACAAACCATCGTTTTAATTATTTCCGCTAATAAGTACCTTCCACGTTCTTACCTAATCCATCCTGCCTGTCACTAAAGCAATTTAAATGTATTATCTCCTAAATATATCTATGTCTTAATAAAAGGCATTATTATCTATTTCTCACCGAGGGAACGGCTTTCTTTGTATGATTTTTTTTGTTCAAAATATAATTCTTATAGTTTTGTCTATCAGCCAGCGCTTTTGCTTGTATGGTTATAATTTAAAGAAAACAGTTTACAATTCATTGTCAAAGTTAATTACCTTATTTTCATAGTAACATAGATACACAACGATTTACATGAACCCGTTACGAATTAACTTTGTGGCAAATGTACAATAACCCGTTAGAACACTTATAAATAAATAAATTATTATTCATAATAATTTTTGAATTACGTAGAGTAAGTAAATTACGTAGTATGGATGTAAGTATGTATTTTATTATGATAATAATATCGCGTATAAGTCATTTAAATATTTATTAATTATCATCATACCTTATATCGTATTAGGACAAGGAAGGTGTTATAGACCATTGCAACAGCCAGGAACTAATGTGAAGCAATGTTGCTATAGACAAAGTATTTGTTGCAAATATCCTGCATTTTATTTACAGGCATTATAAATACTTCTATCGGCATTTTACGAGCTTGTATTAATATGTAACTGGCATTGTTTTAGAACTGTGAGATAAGCTAGAAATATTAGAGTTAGCGACATGTCTGCATTCTTAACAAACTTACTGCCAATTATTATTTGCTACAATACCTAGGAAGTCCTAGAATTGTGACATAGATTGGCATATTTAGAGCGCATGAATGCGACAGTGGTATCGTTTATTATACATATTTTATACTGGACATTGTTTCGTACCTTTCACCTTAGGCAAGTGTTATATTACGCAATTTGGAGAATATTTGACATGTTATACCTATGAATTGAAATGAGTCAACGCGCACTGTATTTGTCTATAATAGTATTATTTAATCTGTGTCTATACTAATATTGCTGGGGTAATGCGAGAACTAATATCACTGGGGAAACTAACATATTTTTATTAGGCTAGAAGTTGCTGTGTGAATTGTACAGCAATATTTATTTATTTATGCCAAAACCCTGAAACTGCATTATAATATTTATATCCATATCGAGATAAACGGGCAATACACGAACCTTATTTACGTAGACTATTGATCAACCGTTTCGTCCCAGAACGTGGGACTTCATCAGGATCAAGACACTGCAAGGACACGGATCACGCACGCTCGCCGGTCCGCAGTGCACTGCGGCGCGCGGCGCGTTGCGTTATTTCAATATGAATTTATCAAACCACGACAGTTTTTATAGTAAAATATTTATATCATTTAAAGAAATATCAAAAATAAACATAATAATCAGTATTATATCACTTTTTAAATATTTACAAGGTTAGCTTCCTGTCAAATCCTCTGTTGAAATAAACCTAACCCATAATTATAAAGACGAAAACATCCCACGTTTGATAAAAAATGTGGCCCTATTTCGTTGCCTTTCTGTAGGATTAGTTTATTGAAAGTATCAGTAACCGTTTATAGTTCACATTTACGTAATTTCGTATTCGTGGACTGGCAATGGCGGAAGCCTTCTTATGGAAATGTAACACCGACAAAATACTACTGGCCACACATGTAGCTGGGAAAATCTTACCTAATTAAAAGTTAAGTAATTTACACTTAGGTATTTAAATTGGAAAGAGCTTGAATCTACCGTTAATCTGTTGTAGACTAAAGATAAATAATATTTTTTGTAAAACTGTGTAGGTACAAAGTAGGTCTTAAATTTAGGTGTAGTATCAAAAACCTGCACACATGGAGCGTACAACAATATTTGGTACTAATATTAGGCACTTACAAAAGTAAACTAGTTCACTTTACGAAGTTTTCGGTCACAACGACTGTATATTTTATTCGTTGCACGGCCTGCCTGCTTCAACAAGCTTATAACTTGACTACGAGTATGTTTGTAATATCGTTCGTTCTACGTAACACCATAAAGCGATCCAGTAGAGATGCCCCGAGCGTAGCATTTTCCAGTGATTTGGGTGGGCGATAGTTTCTATCTGGGCCAATATTGAAGAACAAGTAGATTACATATATATATACATGTAGATATAGGTTTTTATTTTAGTTATAAATGTAATCTAAATAAGAGATAGGAAAATAATATGGACTATTCTTATAATAGGTAAATAATCAACATAAACCCACATGAAAAACTCATCAATTCGATCATTATCTTTTACAGCCTCACAAATTTCTCTTTAGTTATTTTAATACGGATAACCATCAATGGAATTTAATCTTTGTCGCATCGCTCATGCCCAAAAACTATTGTTTTTTATTATACAATAACGTTTATATGTAATTAAATGATTACATTTTATAGCATAACCTTTGAAAGCAACTCTCTCTATAGTGACATGTTTCAAGTGCCGCCAACATTCTGTTCAGGTGGACATGCAAGCTAAATTATCCTTATACAATATAAAAAATCAATGCCACTTTTCGTTGTAATTTTATAACTCAAGTACCTACAATAAGGTTAAAAGGTGAGAAACAAAGAAATAAACTGCGAGCGGAAAGCTTGTTTATCAAACTTTAGACAATTGCGCACTCAATGTAACCCTAAAAATTCCAATGTCGACGAAAGTTTTAATATTTAATGAGTCCTTTGTCTGAACCAATTATTATTCAATTCAAATATCATAATGCATGCACATTTCGCAAACATTAACGTGAATTTGCATATGAGTGTCTGTATAGGCTTTAAATTTTACCTTTCCATTCCTATTCGTTATAAATCATAAGATAATAACGATAATTTATTTAAACTCAATGCAAATTATTAATTATATAAGAAAATCGTAGGTATCATTTGTAGAATTTATAACTGTAAACAAAGATGTTGACGTAGATATTATTTACGTTTTTTATAACTGGGATAATATGTAAAGATTACTTAAGCAATACACAAAAGGTCTAATTTGTATACGTAGTTGGAGATGACGACATACAAGCCAAGTTTAGGATTTGCTGGGTGTTTGTTTTATTTTATTATAATTATCAATTTTATCATTAAAGTTTGTTTAATTTGGCAAGAATGGCACTTTTTTAGTACAAACGATTTCAACGCGCTCCCTTCTTTATAACAGATGTTTAAAAAACGTTTATTTGAACGATTTATTTTACACACTATTTAGATAAAAAAGGAAACGTTTAACAAGATTGAATTTTCCTAATCTAGTGTCTGACAAGATACGCATGGAATCCTAATTCATCATCATCATCATCATCTCGGCCATTGGACGTCCACTGCTGGACATATGCCTCCCTGTATGACTTCCAGTCATTACGGTCACTCGCGGTGAATAGGTTTAAACTTAATTACCATAATACTTGGTTTACACGGGCTTCGTAGCTAAGCGCTTAGTACTTGTCACTAATACTAATTCCTCGTGTGTAAACACGCTGATTTGTGCTTAGTATTAGTGTTTGTAAATAGTGCAAGGGAATAGAGATCGATCCTATTTACTTGTCGCTTAGTAAGCGACAAGTACTAAGCGCTTAGCTACGAAGCCCGTGTAAACCAGGCATAACACTGTTGAAAGTCAATTTTAGAACAGTTGGCTGTCACTTCATCGAGCAATATTATGATTAGAAAGAATCAAAATAATTGCAAAATCTGTACAAGTATGACCTCTTACCAACTATCGATAATCATTATATCATCAGCTCACTCAATAATTTCAGCTAAATATCTTGTTGTTGTTGAAATCAAACATAATTTCTTAAACTGTTCGACGAAAGGCGATTTCGACACTGAGTTAGTGCTTAGAACTCGACACGACAAATCGTGCTAACAATTGTTTTAACCCGGGCCTGTTCAAAATGTGACATTGTCATAATACAGATACTGTCAAAAATACACACATAGAGTGCGTAAAAAATGATGCGCATTAGTTTTGTAATGATTGCCAAAATGGCGATCACACAAGTACCTAGATATAATTTTGTTAATCTATAAAACACTTGACACTGGCAAATTGCGCTTAATTTAGCGCAGGGCAGGGACCAAAACAAAAAACTAGAACTATGTTTTGTAATTTTCGAAGATATGGACTTCCCAAATTCTGCCACGCACCACGCAGCAGCTTGCGTGAATGTCTGTTTCTTTTCTCTGTTAGTATAGAAGACGTTCCAACACACAGAAAATGCATCCACGTACGTATAAAATTGTACGAGATGATTGTGCGTTAATTACGTTTGATGTTGTAGATAATATCTGACGTCATTATTACTCGTCCATACCTTGCAAACCAAACCACATGACCACTAAAAACAAACACACAACATCAAGTTAAGCTGTCCATTAAATTCATCAGCTAGTATTTTGATTTAATTGTTATTAGTTAACTGAAATTCTCAACGCAAGATTTTAGCGGAAAAACCGTACAAGCTACTTAAAGTCAACAGAAACATGTATTAATTATGACTTCAATTAAATTACATCATACCTAGAATCAAGCCGCTATAAATGTCTAGTCTAGCTCCAATTTCATCTAGACATCATTAAAACACTGAAATAAACAATTACATATCCAACACAACACGTTAGTGGCTCTATAAAGCTCGAGGGGATTAGTATTTCAAAATTAACCTTGAAACATCAGATTATCTTAACTTTTACATTCGAGAGTCGACATCGACATATGAATGGAGGCTGCGACTGAGACATGCCACACATGCGTTCTACGATGAGCTCAATAACACTCCGCTTGACTCTATTTTAGTATTCAATCCGTTCTTTATATCCTTTCTACCTATCTACGTCTCAACGAGCCTTGGCCTTCGACGCTAGACGACAATTTGACTTATGCATACAATATTTAAATTTACAAGACAATTTTTATAACTAATCAATAAATATTGTTTAAATAAGTCTTTATTTGTAATTCATTTAAATATTAAAACTAGGTTAACTAGCTATGTAAGCGAGCTGCTACCGAGCAGGCAACGTTATTCAATTATTATGAATTAGACATGGTGTATGTGCTTCGTACTTTAGCAATAAAATGATTATGCTATAAGAACTAAGATAATCTTGAGTTATACCTAACCCAACACTTAGGTATCCTATCCTACTAATGACATAACACATCAATGTCTTAAATGCAATATACCTGTTACCTATGTAAAGTCAATGTACTTTATTCATGATGACCTTTGTATCTATGAACTTTTTGCATAATATTTGCTATTTGTATAGATAGATGGTTTGCAGTTTAAATGTAACTATTTTTGTTAGGCATGTTTATTTGTTTATGCGCTTAATAATGCTCTTTAAAAATATCAAAACATCAATGTTTATCGTTTTTATGTTTATGATATCATATTTTTTTGTTTTCCCAAGAAATTTTAAATTTTTTTATGAAAATAAAAGTCAAAAGATGAGAGATTTGGTGATGATTGAGATGGGACATATTGGTTTGGGGTGTAAATACTGGGGGACCAGTTTACACCATCGCTGCGTTTATGCAAATATTGTTGCCAATTTACAATCATCCTAAGGTCTTCAAACATAAAACATGTGCGTAACCTTGACTTGAGATAATTCAAGGTTGATTTCTTTTCAATTTCTTACAACGGGATGATATTTCAAACAATATCTACAAGGAATATTGCAAGATTCTGTTGCAAGTTCCATCTATATTGTTCCGTAAAATATTGATATTGTTGTTGCAAAAATACGGCGTGGCCTTCGCTAGATGTCTCGGTCACGTACTTTTTGATTTGACATCTTTTATAGTGTAAATCAATGCATTCATCGTTTTTGCTAGTGGCGAAACTATGTTGGAGTCGTGAGTAGCGTCGATAATTTAACGTTGCGCCAAAGTTTCAAATTCCATACAATATTTAATTTAATTATTTTATGTTATCTCACATGAACTTGAGTTTACTCTTTTATAAATAAACTCATAATCATAAAAACGAAAAATCGCGAACGATTTTTGTCATAAACTTCTGTCATCAAGAGTTTTTCTTTTGGTCTACAATTTTTTTTAAATATAACTAGCTGACCCGGCGAACTTCGTACAGCCTTAGTGTAGCTTTTTTATTTTTATTTTTTCCGTAAGAACCTTGCACAGAGTATTAGAAAACTACAAAAAAAAACAGCCAAATCGGTCAAACCGTTTTCATGTTAAATGTCGTGACAACGGAAAACGGGTTTCATTTTTGTAAATAGATTATTTCTGTAACCTAATATTTTGAGCCACTTTTAATTTTACACTTTGATGATCTTATCAATCATTAGTAATAAATCCCATGATTTGGGTTACTTATCATTTCAGAAAACTTAAATAGTAGTTTAGGAGTGAAAGAGTATCAACCATCTGTTTGTCCAAACTTACAATCTTTCGAGCTATAATAATCTATATATAATACTCTGTACAATCATCAGGAAAACATCGTTTCAGATTAAAAATAAAATTGTATCTATCTACAGAGATACTCAGACCATTACTACATAGAATACTTACTGGTTTCCTGTTACAAAATATGAAATGAATGCTACTTAGTTTATTATAAAGTGGAACTAATAACGTAGCCTAGGTATGCATGAGTAAATTGGTTATTAGCTTGAGTTATTCTATTGATAATAGCGTTGGTCCCGACAGACCTAGGTGGCATTTGTCCTTGTCAAGGTTCCAGACAACATTCACAATATTTATACATTTCATAACCTACCCAATATCCACATTGAATTCAATGATACAATTAAATCATTATTATCATAAATAATATTATAAACGCGTTAGTTTGTATGTATGGATGTTTGTTTCTCTCACGCAAAACTACTGAATTGTTTTTGTTGAAATGATATAAATCTTCAAATATCTGACAAAGGTAGCCTTTGTATTTATAGAATATTAGTGTAATTCATAGAATATTAGTGTAACCGCTCTATCTTTTTAATTAAGTAGCTACACTTATTTAATAAGATAGAGCGCTAAAGACAATACCTGTCTCTGACAAAAAATAAAGGTTAATGATCAAAACGGTTTAATCTGTAGCAATTTAAACCATTATCTCATATTGATAATCATAATCAACGAGTAACGTAGAACACTTTAAGGTACAATAACAATATCCGGTTCAATACAAGCGATACTACGTCTCACAACTGGGCATGGATCTCCCCTTTAGAACGCATAATTGTATTAATAAATAATAAATAAATATTAGTGGTCAATTCACACAGCAACATATAGCCAAACATATTTGGATTGATGGATTTGGTATTATCACGATTTGGAGAAACGAGTTGATGTAAGTACACAGAACTGTGGAAAATAAAGTCGTTTTTTTATAAATCAAGAACAGTTTCATTAATTTGTTTGTAAATTGGAGAAAAAGTAGCTTAGTACAAGGAGAAGGACATATAGGGTACTTTATACATCAGGAAAATATATAATGCTGGCGAAGCCGCGGTACAAAGAGCTAGTATTTTTTTATAAGTTCAAGACTGATAAATTATCAAATAGATATCATTAAAATTGAGTGCGTGACTATCTTTTTCCAAGTCATATTTGTCTCATTGTGAATCTTAGTTTATTTGCATCAAGAATTCGAATAACTCTCTCTTTTATTAACGAAAGCGGTAGCTTCATTATTGTATATATTATTTTCAATAGCCTACTAAAAATATTGTGGAGCTATTATGACTTCATGTTTATTAAACACCAAATTCTCATGTAAAGTTTGGTGACTTTGAGTGGCCAAACAAGCTGTTATGGTGAATTTTGAAATATTTACTTTTATTTTAAAAATGAATGTTAATAAATGTTAATAATTAATAAATGTACTGGTAATATAATGGTCGGCCAATAACTGATATAAATCATGTTTTCAGGGAAAATCTTTGAAAAGCGGGCAACACAGCGAGCTAGTTATAAATATTGTCACCGAGATATCAAAGATAAAAATTATTTGCTTCATTGATCACAATATATCAAATCAATGGAGCATAAAAGTTGGAAACGAACGTAGAATTCGTGCCTCCATTACGTACACACGGATTACGAGCACTGCAGCGGTTACATTTGACAGATGATTTTGAACCTTATCGCCTACCGCCATGGTGTGCGGGTAATGAAGTGCTAATCGAGTTTGGCTTGTACCTATACTGTAGTTTTGTACGCAGCTTATTGCGTTTACGGCTTGGGACATTTGTAGGTCATAATGAGGTTCGTCATAATAGAGATTAGACCGATTCCAGTAGGGCGAATTTTGGCTTAAAATAAATAAATTCGACTTAATATGTGGTTAATAAGCAACTTAACTTAACTATTTTTCGATATTTTTATAAAAGTACCTACCTACCTACTGTCGCCTGTGCCCGGAAAAGGTAGTAGCATGTAGTAGCATAAATGTTCAAAATTTAATTAAGTATTTCTTCAAAAGGTTGTAACTCTGATGTTTATTTGTCTTTTACGGAAAAATAGCTTAACTGAGTTGAATTTAATAGGTACTATAAAGATTTTGAGTGCTGGAAAAGAATATGCACTATTTTATATAATATTATAATGTAAAGCAGACAATATCAGAATGTTTGAGTGTTCCAGCTGTTCCACCGAGACTGTGACCGACCTCGCCTCCGACATAGATAGATACGATAACAATACAATTGTTGAAAACTTAAATTATGTTCGCTAAGATACTCAAGGAAGGTTATTTCGATTTTATCACTATTTGAAAATTGCTGGGTCTGCTTATCTACCATTAGAGATTAGATGTAAAGTACCATTATTAATGTTATTATTCCCATGGCTTAATAATCATAGCCATAAGCATAGGTAAGATAAGCTAAGCTTTTATAAATAACAACCGTAGTGAACAAATTATATAGAAAATAATTTAAAATCTTCTCGTAAGAGATTATAAAAAAGAAAGATCTACAAACCTCATCCTTTTTGTATATCATTCAAATAATTTAATAGCTTTGTACCTATTCAGCCAAAAAAAGCCGAAAAGCTATTATCAATTAGAGTAAAAAATTAATATTTATGTTACAATATAAAAAGAATACAAAACAATAAAATTACATTCAGGTTTTGCATGTTTATCTTCTCTACTCCAGTTGCCTAATTATTTCCATGCATTTTATGATCGTTTGTGATTTTTTTTGTTTTTTTATGTTATTTAAAAGATTTTATATATTTACAGTATTTTGAGGTACATTTACCTCTGTAATCTTTGTAACAATAACATATAATTATTTCGTAAATCACAACACAACCTCTCTCGTCAAGAGAGAAATCCCTGTGTTCCCAGCAGTGGGAACGTAAATAGGGGTGACAATGATTTGGCACATCGAGCGCAGAACATATAATTTTTATGCAACTTTAGAGGAAGCCCAGTTTTCACCAAAACAGAGATATAAGAGGACACGAGATTAATAATTTTATTGTATTCTGACGTGTATACATCTTTGTGTTTCTATGGAAATTAAGTTTTTGACTTTGAATACTAGCTTTATACCGCGGCTTCACCCGTTTTATACCCGTGTTTTAAACCTTGCCTTGGCTACTACGATTATTTCAAAACTAAAAGCACATAAATCGGCCCAGCCGATCTTGAGTTGAGTTATAAAACCACAACGAAAAAACCTATATGTATATATTGTATAATAATAATGCAAGCGAAGCTGTTGGCGGAACATTAGTTATTAATTGCGTTACAATTATCGAAGTACCTGTGACCTCATAAATACAATGGACATTTTTCTTTGAATTCACTCATATAACTATGTTATAACTGTTATAAAAGAGGTTAAATTGTTCCCATAAAACAAAAGGTTCGTTATAAACAAGATCAAGGGTATCTTTTGTTTTATACGAACAATACTATGAGCCTCAGAATCCGTATTAATATTTGAAATGCGAAAGTTTTATATTTTATTAATTTCTAACCCTTTATGCTTCAGGTTCTTATTTTTAACCGACTTCAAAAAAAGGAGGTAACAATTGGGCAGAATATTTTTTTTGTGTTTGTTCTAAGGACGCCTGAACTTGCAAATGGTGCAAAATTTTGTTTGTTTCATAAAGTAAACTTCCTAGATGGTCCTATTGATAGTCATCATGATCAGATGAGATTTTTTTAGAGGCGGTCTAATGTCTTTTTTTTTGTAAAAAGAATAATAATAAATTTATGACAGCATTTCATTTATTTATTTTAAACATATACCTAAAATTTTACTATATATGTTTAAATAAATAAAAATAAATAAATAAAATGCTGAAATACTGTTCTCAAGCCCCACCACCTAACACACCAAATTATCTACTAAATTGATAGTAGGTATATTTTATAGATTTAGTTTATTATTAGCTTTATATTTAGCGTTTTGTCCAAAATACAAGTTTCCTGATATGGCTTTTCTCGAGTCAATACAATTTACATCTTTGGATCTGGTTCAAACGAATGACCTTCTGAATGTCTAGTTAAATCTTGATTTAAAGGCTAACAAACCCAACTAAATCTTGTGGCTTGTATTGCTTTATATGAATGTTTGTCATAAAGATCTATAACAATATTTTGTTTATTAGTATCAAATCGACTTTTGATACTAAAAAACTATTATATAAGGGCAAAATATTTTGCTTTTGACCTTATATAATCAAACTAACCATGCTATCACCACTTTTTTGGTATGTTTGACTGCCGGAAAAGGACGTAGGCTACTTTTTGCCCCGGAAAAATCTATTATATGGTAGGCAAGGCCATGAGTTGCAGCTAGTGTTAAAATAACATGAAATGCTTGACCAATATAAAAATAAAATGAAAAATAAGGTCTCCAGTGAGAACCAACAATCATCGGAATTTGTAACAGCCTGTTCCCTTAAGTAATCAAAAGGCAAAAATTTTATACTTACATATTTCGAGATGAAATAAGTATGTTAACATATTTGAGACATAATGTGGGTCTATAGAAGCCAGTAGGTTACATATGCTACAGAAATGTCACATGAGCGATCAACGCAAATTATTTTGCGTAATGCTCCAGATTACTATCTTTTAGGCCGATGTTATGAAAGCTTATTCAGGCATCAATCAATCCCTGTGTATTAATTTTGAAAAAATAATTCAAATGAAAATGTATTCTTATATTAAATCATCGGTAGGTACTTTCTGCTGATATTGAAATACGATGAGATTGAGCATTGAGATCTGAAGTTAGAGTTAGTATAATAGATAAATCAATTTATTTTTACCCAGATTATTTAAATATTTAAAGTCACAGTTGATGTTACCGTAAACTAGGCTCATTAATAAACTTTGTAGAGATTCTGTGCAAGTTTTGGACAGTAACTCGTCGGGTAGAGAGAGTTGCGTTGTACCTGCAAGAATTACATGCTTATGTGATATTGTAGAAATTTCGCAACGATTGAGTTCTTGATTAACCTTTCAAAATACCTTAAGCCAGAGATGTGTTTAGTTTGAAGCAATGTTTCGGCCACCCTATCATTTGCTCTACATCGCTTCATTTGTCGTTCGTGCTTGCGTTGCCGCAACGTTACGGAGAGTTACCTAAACTGGTGTCAGGCCCTGTAACCACTAGCCAAACGACTATTTTTTAACGCAGTCTACGTAACTGATACGAAAAGAGAACGCGCCGAGTTTGGTGCTTACAGTGTGACGCGTACCATAAAACTAATACTTCTTTTGAGTAGGTCCCATTTGTTCCGTGGAACATGACGTCACGGAACAATTTGAGAAAATATTTTCCCAATTTGTACCACGGAACTACATACTAGCTTTTGCTCCTGTTTTTATTTGTCTGTGACTGCATGGAACTAAATGAGAATAGCTTTTCCCAAATTGTTCCATGATGGTAAGCTAGCTATGACGTGAATGACACTAATCACTGACGTTAATACCAGGAGCAGTTTCACTATCAAATAATTTATATAAAAAATAGAACCTACTCCAAATTAAAAAGTTAAAAATCATAAAACTAGGAACAACATCAGTTTATATCGGTGCTCCTAAACAACACATTAAGTTATTTATTTTATCCCTTTTAGTGTTAGATGATCTCTTAATGTGAAAAATTTTTCATGTGAATATTTGATGTCGCTGTGTAAAATTGTCCAGTAATATTTATTATTTATTTTATTATTATTTATTTATTTTGAAATAAAGAAAGAAAGAAATATTTATTTAAAAGTCAAAGTCAAAGTAATTTATTGTTTTCATGTGTTTACAAAGGCAATATAATAGGCACCTGGGCGCGACATGGCTGTGCAAAAGTATTTATAAGATCATTTAATGCATGAAACATAGGTTACACTATGTTTCATGCAAATAAATATTTATGATTTATGATTTTTTTTTTTATGATTTATGATTTTAAAAAAATTATTAAAGTACTTATCAACATGAGCCCATTACAATATAAAGTCATATGCAAAACAATTTTTCTTTTATAGCATCTATAAATTTTTTTATACATAATAGGTACTTATATCTAAGCAAAATAGAATATACCATCCTACAATTTAAGTAACAATATAATAAGAGTTTAATTTACAATATTTACATCAAAAGAAAGAGAAACTTAGTTATCAAAAAAATCTTGAAGGGAATAGAAGCTATTTGTGGTAAGATATATTTTTAACATATTTTTAAATTTAAATATGTTTGTTATGTTCTTAATACTTTGAGGGATATGGTTATAAATTTTGTTTGACATGGCGTGTTTTCCTGAGTGAAAAAGCTCAAGTTTAGAAAATGGGATATCGAGTTTACTATGGGGGCGAAGATTTTGAGGGCGGGAGTAGACCTGGAAGTATTCTTTGTTCTTTCTTACAAAAATACATATTTCCAGGATATAAATACAAGTTAGGGTAAGAATTTTTTCATTAATATTAATTACAAAGTTAGAAAATGGTCATCATCACAGAGATAGAATTTTTTGCATATTTATCAGATGTTTCTTTAGATTTAACTTGAAAGAAAACAAACTTTTGGCGTTCGAAAACTACCACGAAATGCAGTTTTGCTAGGGAACCACCTGGAAACTATACTCTATCAATCTAAAAAAATATTTTTCAAATCAGTCCCGGCGTCTTTGAGTAACCGGTCCTACATCCTTCATTTATTTAATCCTTGATATCTCTGTTAGCTACCACAATCGAGAGTTGGGTATAGGATATCTTTGGACGTCTCATCGAAACGAAGCTACTCACCAAAAATTAGCTTGATAGTAATCAAGTGATTACCATGTTCTACGGATCCCGGACTATAAGACAAATCATTCTCGAGTGGCCAGTACTACATATCAACTTCAAAAAGTTTATGCAATTATGACTAAGAAGTTTTTATAGTTTGTTCCACGGAACAATTTGAAACAAAAAAGTATCAAATGTTCCGTGGTACAAATTGGGAAAATATTTTCTCAAATTGTTCCGTGACGTCATGTTCCACGGAACAAATGGGACCTACTCCTTCTTTTTTTCTGCGGTCTGGATTAAAAAATAGCATGCGGTCAGAACAATACTATCTTCATTTGAACATGAAAACATACCGTGAAATAAATGTTTTTATTTGGAGTTTCCTGAAGATGGCGCTTGAAATAGTGTCAAAATATAGGGAAACTATAGGTATAATTTATCTATACTCAAGAACGGCTGGGCCGATTTAGGTTCTTTAAGGTTTAAAATAGCCCAGGGAAGATTTAAAAGGTGAAAAAACATGGTAATAAACCGCGCGAAGCAGCGGGCAGGTTAGCTAGTATACCATAATCCACATCCCACGAATAAGCTGTTTCGCTTGAACATACCTTCAATTACATTACTCCAATAAATACTTAACAATCTTTCATAAGGTTGGTATAATTTGAAGGCGAGTTATGTAGTTCAAAGTAGTGTTTTGCCATACGAGCTCAATTTCTCACGGCATTAATATATTCCACTCATATCTGATACATTAACTGACTATAAACACTAGAAATAACAGAATTAAATTATTTTTATGATCGATTTATCAGTTACTGCGACTAGTGAATTGTGCAATTAGATTAGTTTATTACAGATATGTTTGTACTTTATATTAGATACACATACCTAGTTAGTGAGGTATCAGTAGTATTTTTATTTACTTTTATTTTAATATACGAGTTTATTAAAATAAAATAAATAATAGTCAATATCCTAGCTCTGTCGTAGTAGTAGTCAATATGTAGTTAGTGCCTCATAGAAACCTAATTAATTATTTACTACGAATATTTGTGGACAATTATGACTATATAGGTATATATATATATAAAAGCTTGAGTTGAGGTATCCAAGTGTGTATTTCTTTTATTTATAGAATATATGTAAGTAATTACGTTATTTATGAACTAGACTACTGTTCTTGTTTACGAACACAGGTGTATTGACTTTACTAACTGGAACACTAACCCGCCTGGTAAACAAGGGCATACAAATTTCCCCATGAACTATAATGGGTTCAATTTGTAACATGAGCGGGTGACTCACGCCCATGTAGGGGACGTAATATGGAACACGCAACAAGTAACATGATTTAAATGTTTTTGAGTTTCCCGATATTTCAGAGAGACTGATGACATTTACGAGTAGGCACACAGTTATTCACAAACGAACCGATCCACCCCTCTTTCTGAGTCTTTTATTTTTAATACCACCTGTTTCATTTTTCACATTATTTACATACATTCACGAACTTGCCTATTAAACTTTTTATAGCCCCAATTAAGTAAAATCGCCAGTAAAGCATCAACGGTTGCCCAAGTGATTTAGATCATTTAGTAAGGATGGTATGTCGTTTTGTACGTGCTTTCAACGTACGCTCGTAGTAAAGGGCCATTCATTGAGTAAATCTATTCGTGTACGTAACATAACATTACGAAATAAATACCTACTAGCTCTTATGGGAGTTACGCAACCTACAAAGCACCCTAAGACCCTAAATAGGTGTAAGCTCTATAAACTATAATTGTGTGTGTCTAAGAAAATTCACTGTTGGACTAACTCATCCTTTTTATATTTCCAAATAACTCGATTACTTAGGTATAAGGTACCATTTATCGAATTTGGATATATGTATATTTGATCGAACGGCTATGTTCTACGATCTATTGTCTAGCCCATTTATAATTCCACAAATATAATGCGTTGGGTATACATATCAAATACATATCGTAGTATAAAAAATCGAGTAATTCAAAGGGAAGGTGTATAATTAGTATTTAATTAAATAAGCAGATTTAATTAGCACCTGAGGCAAAGCGGGTCGCTAGTAATAAATAATTATTGCTGAACCATTCACACAGCAACATCTAGCCTAGCCCTGTGGTAATCTCGGAGCGTGTGTACACTTAGAATATAGAGACGGGAATCGAACTCTCCACCACCTGCGTCGCGGGCGGTTCCTTCTTGACCGTAGAGATTTCTCTACTGCACCGCTAGTAATGATTATAGCAAGTCCCATTTTCCATGTTAACAGCTTAACTGGATGCCAGGTATATAGATAGGGGCTAGATGTTGCTGTTTGAATTGTCCAACAATATTAATTATTTAAATCAAATCAAATCAAATCAAAAATACTTTATTGTGCATAAATTTACAGATAAAATAACATACACAATGGGTGTGCTTAACCCATTGTGTATTTAACTCAGTTACTAGTCGACACTTCTTGTAATATGTCCTTTGATCATCAGAAAGCGACAAATCTGTTAATGACGATATAAAGCATATTTTATATGATAACTGCCCACTGCTTCGCACGCTTTATTTCCATGTTTTTTCTTGAGTTATAAAATTACAACGAAATGTGGCATTAATTTTTATACATATAGGTTTATCGCACCAGTTCTTCTGTGAACGTGTTGCGTCAACATTTGACACTTACTTTCATAATATTTTACACACAATTGCACAAAAATGACTGTAAACATGATGTATAACCAACAAAAAACAGTTAAGGTGTAGATATATGTGAATTTGGTAAATTTGGGTTCAGCAGAAACCATTTATTTCCGTGTTCTTTAACGGAATTGCTTTGAAAAAATTACACAATGATCTATGCCATATAAGGCATTATCTCCTGAGGCCGAAATTTCATTTTTTTTATTTTAAGTACCTGAAATAATAGTGTAAAATACCGTCTACTTTTTCAGCAAGAACCGTTTAAATCCTAATCTATTAATCATAAGATTTTTTAATTTCCATCACCATATAGAATAAAAGAATACCAATCATCTCCTGAGCTTACTTTTTCGAAAAAAAATCCCAGCGATTTTTAACGAATTTTTTACGTAAAACGACACACGCAATGTGCGGGGCGAGACGTTGTGCTGAACGGACCTATGACAATTTTCTCCGTGCGCCCTACTAACTAATAATATTCTGTGCCGGAACCAATTTTATAAGTAGTTTGTCATTTATAACTAGCTGCTCCCGCGCGACTTCTGCTTGCCGTATACTTTTATTTGCAACTATGTATCTCCATACTAAATTTCATCCAAATCAAATTTTCTTGCGTAAGCATCTTTCATCTTCATCATCTTTTCCTGCGGAAGCATGTATTTTTCCGCGGTAGAAAGTCTCTCGCCATATACTTTTATTTGCAACTATCTCAATACTAAATTTCATCTAAATCAAATTTTCCCGCGGAAACATGTATTTTTCCGCGGCAAAAAGTCTGTTCTTTCTCAGGGTCTAAAGATAGCCAAATTTCATCAAAATCGGTTGAGAGGTGCGGGAAAGCGTAACAGACAGACAGACAGAGTTACTTTCGCATTTCAATTTTGTATATATTATTTGACGCGTAAAAATTTGACGCATTGCTTATAACACAACTAATAAAGAATGTTACCTAATTTTGATTAATAGCACTCCATATTCTATGTCAAATATAAAAAATAAATAAAAATAAAATAATAGAATAGAAAGATAAATATAAAAATAGAAAGAATTACTTCGATACATTTATATTTTTTTTTATTTATTTATTTCACAACATAAAACATTATTACAAAATAAAAATAACAATAACACATAGAAAACCACAGAGGTTTATAAGTTAGTGTTATTATGAGTCACTTATAACGAGATGGTTGAAACTATTTTAACCTAAGTTTGGAATCGGGTAGGTAGGTACATAAGAAATGGAAGAAATCGCTCACAGCGATAAGGCCGCCCATTGTACTCCAAATGTTTTAGTTTTAAGTGTGTATTGTGTGTTTTTGTTTCGTGGTGTGCAATAAAGTATTTTCTATTCTATTCTATTTGCAAGGAAGTGTCGTAGCTTATTACATACTCTTTCTATATGGTTGGACCAAGTAAATGTGTTATCTATTATAAGACCTAGGTACATATGGCTATCTACTATGTCTATAGTAGGGCATCTACAGTTCTTACTACTTGTGTGTAAGCAGCTGTGGTCGTGTGCAACTAAGTTGGCGGGGGGGTCTTTTTGAATATAAGGAGACTTGATTACTAACATTTTAGTTTTACTGGCATTCATTACTAATCCAGCATCATGACACCATTTACATAAATTGTCAAAATCTATTTGCAGCAGGTCACGGGCTTTATTAGGGTCATCATCAACTGCAACGAGACACGTATCGTCTGCGAACTGGTAGCAAATGGTATGGTTGATACAGTTGCTCATCTCATTGACGTACGACAGAAAATGAAGCGGACCTAGTACCGATCCCTGGGCAGTACCCTCAGTCACTGTTATATAATCACTATTTTGATTTTCAACTTTGACAGAGTATTTTCGATTATGAAGGTAATTTCCACACCATTATAGCAGGGGACCTCTTATTCCGCAATTATCTAGTTTCTCAATTAGTTGTAAATGATTCAATGTATCAAATGCCCGGGAAAAGTCGATCAGCAGTATCAGTACATGTTTTTTATCATTAAGGTTAATATTAACTTGATCTGTAAATACTATTAGGAGATCATTAGTGCCCTTTCCCGGTTGAAACCCAAATTGATTTTGGTATAGGACATCGTGTTTGTTGGCCAAGTGCGAGTCGGACTCGCCCATGTAGGCTTCCGCAGCAATTGTTTATATGAAATAGTTTATGACGTACTATAAAAAAACTACTTCATAGATTTCGTTCAAACCAATTTTCGTTGTTAGTTTTTATGGTTATGTACAATATATATTTTTTCTAGATTTATCATCTTCTTATTTTAGAAACTAGAGGGGGGCGGACACTCTGTTTTGCACTTTGGAAGAGTCTCACGTCCAAACTATTGAGTTTAAAATTAAATGGTTTTAGAAATATTGTTATGATTTTTAAAGACCTATTCATAAATAACCCACACGTATGGGTCCGATTAAAAAAAAGTTTTTAAGTTTCTGTCCTATGTATGGGGATCCCCAAATTTAATTTTTTTTTTCAATTTTTTTATGAAATCTTAGTGCGGTTCACTGAATACATCTACTTACTAAATTTCAGCTTTATAGCTCTTATAGTTTCGGAGAAAAACGGCTGTGACATACGGACGGACGGACAGATGGACGGACGGACGGACGGACATGAAGAATCTATAAGGGTTCCGTTTTTGCCATTTGGCTACGGAACCCTAAAAAAATAGGTTTAGTACATCTGTAACGTTCAAGCTACTATATTTACATCCTAAGTATCTAATTATCTATCCTACTTCCTACTAATAGTATAAATGCGAAAGTGAGTGGGTGTGTTTGATATCTTTCACGAAAAAACTACTGACAGATCTGGACGAAGTCTAGAATAACACATAGGCTACTTTTAATCCTAAGAAAATGTATAGTTCTAGATGTTGATTGATACGAAGTGTACTCATTTGCAATAAATCAATGTATTGTTCATTTAAATTTACTAAGAACAGCGGTACCTACCTATAGTATATAGATAAATACCAATAGCAACAAAACTTTAATACATATAGGTAATTAATTGTCTTTAACGTCAAAGTTTAATGGTAGGTAGGTACTTCTACTACTTGAGTTATCTTCATCCATTTTATAAATCGAATAATATTTAAGTACTACTATTAAACTATTAACTTAATACGCGGACGAAAACACAACAAAATACTGCGCAAGCTATTGCACTACTACTATAATCTGCTGGCGACTTGATACAAAGCGGGCCGTGGCCCGCGCGACGTTGTTGTATGACGTCACAAGCGCTCATGTGACTGTTAGCGAGACTCGATATTTTTCGAAACTTTGAATGCCTATAAAATCAAAACTACTAGGTACTTTTTAACTAAACAAGTGTATTTGTATACACGCAGGCTTTACTGATACAAAATTTCAAGCGATTTGGCATATCTAGTAACATTCCTTATTATCTGGTTAGCGCTGCGAGTAATATTTTCGATACGCCAGCGCCGCTCGCGGTTGCTGTTGTCAATTCTCGTAGTCGTTTCTGCCGCGATTTTCACTGCCTACTCGCTCTTAAACAGTTTTACGATCCTGGTAGGTAACCTAATTCATAAGATTCTTTATCTGAAGATTCAGATCTCACAAATCTCTGTTTATTGCCCATTTGAAAAATAACTACGATTTATTCATGGCGATCTCATGTGGTGGTTATGCGAGTTATAAGATAGGCCGGACTTGTGCGAGTCTGACTCGCCCACCAAGGGTTCCGTCAAGTTATAAGTTGTCTTATTTGTGGGAATGAGATGTCAAGAGATCTTATAAAAACCCATCTTAAAGTGTTCAAGATAAGTTTGCACAATTAAAACCCTCATACATTTTTTTTGTTATTTGTTATGTTATGACATACATTTTGCGATTTCAATTTGTGACAGCATGTACAGGTTTACCTCAGTGTCAGAAGTGATCGTATTTTTCTTATAAACTTTGAATGTAATTCGTCTTAATATTTCTTCTCGACAGACGATCAACAAAATAATAAAATGGGTTCCCAAATTTTCATTGAAGGTACTACGGATCTCTAATAAACCATAGAAACAGGATGTCGGAGATATACCTAGTCTTTAAATATCGAGAGTGAAATCGATAGGCATGAAAGCGACAAATCTGTATAAAAAATACTAATATTTTGGTCATAAAAACTTGAAGTATTAAGTTCTAATTTTAGTCAAGAAAGGAAATATGTTTTGCGAATTGCTATCTTTCTTTCTACTCGTATAAGATTATGATAAACGATTAGGGAAAAGAATTGTCTCTTCGATTATTTGGCTGATCATATATTATATCTATAACTTTAAATAAATATATAAATAAGATAAGTATTTTTTTTTAATATTCAAAATTTAAGACACAAAAGACATTTATACGTAGGTATATACCCATGTCTGCTTATAATAATTATAGAGTTAAATTACAATTAAATAAAAATACACACTATTTATTATAAATAGACCTAATATATAAAAAATACAACACAAACAAAATTTAATATAAATTACAAATACATGCGTTATAATCAACCTTTTAGTATATCTTGAAAGATTATTTTTTCACAGCAAACCCTAAATATAATATATTATTTTCTTTCCACAAATTATTCAAAAGTTTTCATTGGAAAAACCTTGTGAGTGATATTAACATTATATCGCTGTGATTGATATTGCTAAACGTTTGAATAATTTAAGATTTTATTGTACCTACCTAGCTAATGTGATCTTTAATATGTAAAATATAGATAGATAAATAAAATATATAACCTGCTAGTTCTAATTGAAACATTAGGAGTAGAGTCGATTGGCAATTCAAGGCCAAGCTGACACAAAAACCCGGCTATGTTTAATTTTATGGAAACCTGAGGAAGAGCTTACTATAGAAATGATCCTATGAAGTAAGGTCTTATGTTTCATATTATTGAGAAGAAAATAAGGGTCATCTAAGGGAAGCCTTATTGTCAAACAAAATTCAGTTTCGATACAGCCTTCTTAAAGTAGGTACTGTAGAAAACCTTCTACCATGAAGCGTGGCGAATATTTTCGTAAATAATTTAATATCCTTATCCAAAGGACGACCTGACAGAAGATGTTTAAAATTAAAATATGCACATAAAAATTTAACGCTGAATTTATTTGTCTATTTGATTTATAAAGATATTTTAATTTTTACGTTAAAATTATTTCTAATGGAAGATGTCACAAATGATTTAATAGGGCCGTGTTTAATATTCAAATAGGTATAATAGTTACGTTTCAGAGTAAAAACCACACAAACAAAATAATTTATTTTAACCTACAACAAAAACCAGTTTTCATTGTTGTTTTTTAAAATTAATAATGATAATGAAATCTAATTCAAAGATCAAAACACGCTCAGAAATATGTTAAACTTATCCACGTGACGATCTGATTATAGGTTGGCACGTTGATGAGCTGATGAATAGATAATCCATTATTCAAGATCATCAGCAAAAATTATCTTTCGGAAGCAACCTTCGGAGTTATTGTTCCTGAAGTAGTCACGAGCCTCACGAATTAAGCTTTTCCCATCGACTAGGAGGTCTGAGGTACTTCCCTGCACGATCCTATTATATCCACAAGACAAGTGATATTGCTCAGGTAATTATAGTCTAAGAATTCCAGTTGAAGCTCAATAAACATTTAATTGGAAACAAAACATAATACTCGTGACCAAAGCTAGAAACTTTGGAATCTAAGTTTTAACCAGTTTAGGGTTAGCTTTATGTAACAGGCAACTTGCGTAGTTTACTTCATATAGGTAAATAATTGCTTGGAAATATTTCAACAAATACCTACAATTATAGGTATTCTATTTAACCTTCGAGTGCACTTGTTCATTTGTTACGTGCGATATGTGTTCTAGGCAATTCACTACTATTTTAAACTAAAGGAATGTAGACTATCCATGGCTGCTAGCCAAAAAAGACGACGGCTGTACCGATCACATCGCAATACAAATTCTTTTCATACATTGTACTAGCTTTAGCAATTACTTTGTTTTATTGAAAGCCATGAATTCAAAGTTGTTAATCAACTGATCATAATATTCCACTTTTGAAAGTAACGCAATATATCCGACGTTTCTGTTTCGTCTATGGAAACCATCATAACGAAATTGAAATTTGAAATGATTGTTTATTGCGGTTTGACTCGAAAATATACAGCTTACCTGTATTTTTTCGGCATTTTAAATATATGTTTTCGAAAATAAAATTATTTAACGACATTTAATGTTATGTAGCTACTAGAAACCTGGCGTAAACCTTTAATTAATTCACTTATTTATCTCGGCTGTGCAGCCACAGGCCTTGTTAAATTAATTTAGACTGAACGATTTATGTCATACTGCATTTGATACATCGACATCATTCATTTATGTATTCGATCGGAATTCCTCAAGTCGTAATAGGAAGAAGCACGTGGGGTCGAAACGTTTAGTACCTACATATCAAGGCCGACTGTCATGTCCTGATGTAGGTATAATGGATTCTCTACAAAACACCAAATTTAATATATTATGATACACGCTTGTGATTTTTAACATATTTTGAGTCATTTTGCATAGGATTGTATCTTTTTCTACAATGCCCGAAGTAGTTCAATGTTTTTTCTTGGATATTCTATACTGTCCGTTGTCCCTATATATATAAATGTCAATCAATAGTTACCTACTTACTTGAGTTAGGTATCAATTTCCGACATTAATACCAATAGGTTGTATTTATATTATACTTATAGAATTATTTGCTACGGTTTTATAAATGAATCGATTCATACGTTATTGTACAGAATACAAAACTAAATATTTATGAAAACACATTTATTTATATAGTAGTAATTCCGCGATAAAACACACTTCATGGATAGTTTCCACAGCACTCTCCTGGAAACCGAAACTGAACTTTACTGCAGCACCCAGCGAAACACATAACTGCTGTAATATTTTACGAGACATGTTCAACAAATCAAAAGCATAAATATATACCTATACGTACCTATAACAAGTTGTTGAGAATATTTTCCCTGCGCACGAAATCAGTCTATAAATGTCAATTGCTGGACATAGGCCTTCCTGTGCTTAATTTGACACACATTAGTCTAAAATGAATGAACGTTCTAATATATCAGATACGTACGGACCAGCCAATGATCAACATATAGATAAAATCTTGCAGTAGGTATTAACTGGTCCGGTAATAAACAAGGAAATGATTTCGTTTTTAAGGTCACTTGCTTAAAGTAGGCTATATCTTGCTCATAGGCAAGTCAACGATCTACTGGTATATTGTTATTGTTTTTATAAAACGTTCATATTTTATTATTTGAAAGTATATTTTAATATAACTAACTTTCTTGTAGATGGGCACTATCACCGTAAACCTTGCAATATTTTTTTTAATCGGACCACTGAGTCCTGAGATTAGCAAACAAACTCTTCAGCTTCATAATACATAATAGGGTAGATTTACTCAGTACCATTTAATATAATGGGTCGTGACTCGAGGTCCCACTAATTTGACCCACCAGTGGGTCATTGTGTTGATTTAATGGGCTCGTGGTCCCACTGACTTGGTCCTATGGGCTATAACATAAAATGACACTCTAGCTATAAAGGAAACTTATTATACAAACGTATAATTATATCTTAACCAATATAATATGTATTTATAACATCGAGTCTGATTGTGTATCCTTCAACGTTTATTGATAAAATAAAATAATTTCTCAACCGCATTTTATCTTCGGTTGTTCAACCGCTTCCATTCCAAGATATTTCTCAACACTTGCATTATTTTATTTGTTATTCATTTTAATACACTGCCCGTGTAAGTAATTATAAAACCATTGAGATTGAAATTGCCAACAAAATCAAGGTTCGATTTTGCCTCCGGCATATCTGTTAGCGCTGTTTATTGGTTTATAAATTTATTCATCGTTGCGAATAGTGATAATACTTTTTTGTAATATTTTAAATGTACTAACAAGCTACTGCACCAGTTTAATTATCTTCACAATATACAGAATAATTCCTTTCTCGTGATCACAGTAACAACTTAACCGTTTTAGATAACAAACAGGACACGAACTATTGTGTTAAGGTTCATGTAAGTTTGTGTCCTTTTTGTTTCAGCAATAAAAATATCAAAGGAATCTCGCCTCTATTATTGCTTGACTTATTTTTTGCTTAGACTTGCTCCTGTTCACAGAAACACTACTTACTAGTATCTAGCAAAAAAATTCACTAAATTCTACCAGTGCATTAAAATTAATTTCAATGTAATAATTATTATTACAGTAAGATTTATACAAAAGAAAAAATTTCATTGAAATATTATCAAGATTATAGAACAAAGAGTTTCCTCAAAACGTTTTGCTTTGGGAACGTTAGATATCTCACTTTGAACAATGGCTATTATAATGTTTAGTTCTAATATTATTATTGTTTATAACAAAGTAACATTTTTAACATAGGCAGCTTCAACTTTTAGTTAGGTTACTCATGACCTTGGCTGTACAAAACAATGTATTAAAATAAATAAATAAGCATATTGCTGGGCGACCACGCAGCAATATCCCGATTTATTCCACTTTCTTCATAATAATAATTATTTACATAAATTTTTAATGATTCGTGTAAAGAAAATAAAGTTATCTGTTTCTACTAAGTAGACAAACTAAATGGATCTTCAAACCCAAAAACGAACATCTTGGCATAACTAAATTAGAAATAAAAAATAAATATTGCTGTAGGTACAATTTTCACAAAGCAACATCTAACCCCGTGGTAAGCTCGAATCTTGTGTTACGGGTGCTAGATTTCTGTTATTCTGTTGTACTTAATATACATACATAAATTTATATTTTGATCATGCATAAATGTAACACCTAGGGCACTCAGAACAAATATTTTCAGATCGTACAATTTTTGTCCTGATTCGGGAATCGAACCCGCAACCTCTTGAATGATACAGCAGTGGCTGAAATCTGAAAAGTAAGGTCTATGTAGAAGTTACCTACGTGAATAACTTAGTGCCAATGTCACCCGCTCGCGTGCTTCCAAACGTTTTGTTTCGGCTATTTAGTTACTACAAGGTGAATACTGTTTGGAGTAGGTACGTCTATACCTAATCGTTTTACGATTCTTGATCATTGTATAATGTAGGTCTCTGCTTTGACAAGCTTATTTCATTTGATCGTAATCATAATTGTAGTTTTATTACTATTTATTATTCACATTTACCTTATATTTTTTAATCTTCTAATATTTATCTAATTATTTATAAGAAAATGGTATTAGTTATAACTCAAGAACGGCTGAATCGATTTGGCTGAAAACTGGTGGAGAATTAGTTGGACCAGGATACTTTTTACAATGAAAAAAAACGCGGGTAAATCCGCGGCTTCTTCCGCTTCCGTTCCATTGATCACCAACGGACTCCTTACTAGTTAACATAGTAAATTGAAATATATACCTACATATTTAAATATCAAAGTTTTATTTTCACCATCAGGTTGATATTTAAAATTTGGCAATCTTAAACAAGGATTAAAATAACGTTTTATAAATAACGCAACACGTAATTATGGAAACCATAATTATAAAGTAGAAAAGTCAATTTGCTTTATGAATGCATAATGAATAAGGCAAGCTGCGGTCGCCACGAGGATTTGTTTATTTTTCCAAAGGTTAATCATGGTAAGAAACGGTTTCCCAATCGTGAAGATTATTCTCTTGTGAATTGCCGTTCGGCTTAAGTATTGCGCATACTATTATGGTATTAAATCTCCTTTTTACTATGAGAAATATTTATAAAGCTTTGTTTTATTGTACTTAAGTCTCTTAAGAGACCGCCTGCGGATTCGCCCGCTTTAAGTTTTCATATTTTCTCACCCCTTAAACCTTCCCTGGAGATTTCAAAACAAAAATCACCTGAATCGGCCTAGCCGTTCTTGAGTTATAAAATTACAAAAGTGGCATTGATTTTTGTAGAGGTTTCAAGTTTTTACTAACGTATCTATTTTAGTTAACTCAAACCTACGGCCGCTTACGCAAGAATTATTTGATCAAGTTCTTGAATATTCAATCTGGACGCATAAATAAAAACTTATTTTGATTCATGTTTTTTTTCTTTGCAGGTAAATTCTGATGTCTACTAAGAAGTCGTTAAACAAGAGGTGTGGTAGAAATATGAAGGTATCTCTACAATAGGTAAATAATTAATTAAATATGTAGTTGTAGGTCATTAATCTTAAGCTGATTTATAGTTTTAAATTATTATGTTTGTAATATTTTTAGTAAAACAATACCTACAGGTGATTTGAGGGCACCTTTTACCGTAAACGAATGTCTATCAAAACAATAATAAAAGTATTTGTAGGTCAGTGTGTGGTTTTCCGTTAGGATTTAAAATTTCCACAAAAAAAAAACTATATAGAATTGAGTTGAAAATAATTTTCTTACGAAAATTACGATATCTTATAATTAATAAATCAATATTACTGGGCTCACCGACACCGTGGTAAGATCGAAACTTTATAGCTATTATGTTCCCCTATGTTGTAGGTAGGTAAGTTAAATCTGGGCTTAATTTGAATATAAGAAAAACAAACATGGCCACGTCTATCACATAATTACCAGAACTGAATAGAAATTGATTTATCAATAATAATTAATATTTAGATATGGTGATTTATAAAAGAAGATGTGGCTGAAGAATTTAAAGGTTAGCGCAGGCTATATAGCGAGCGATTAGATACTTTCTGGAATAACTTTCATACTTAGAGAATATAATCAAAAGGTGTAGTCTACAGACATCCAATCCTGTTCAAAAAATAATAAGTTACATGATCGTATCACAATATAAGAAAAATGTTATATATTTGTAAGGACTGTAGATTTTGTTAATTAAATAAATAAATATCCAAAATGCACTTTTCAAATGATTGATTTAAATTTAAATAAAGAAAAGTAAATCTTAAAGTGTTTGTACCAAAACAATGTCACATTAGAGAGTAAGCTCTAATACTCTTGTCGAAAAAAGAATTCCCCAATTAACGGGTAACGGGCGGGTAGAGTGGTGGTGCGGTAAAATATGAAAGTGTATACTAAATATGTAAAATGACAGCGTATCGGTGAAATAAAATGTTGTATTTTATTAGTTTTAGTGCCTCATTTCTATCGCATAGATTCTCTGTGAATTCTCTAAAAGCTTTCTGCTAATGCTACAAGCTATAAATAAGAGTTAAGAAAAATATTGTTTATATAATATTATAGTTTCAAAATAATTATAATACAAAAGAGGCTATTCATGGGGAAATAAAAAAATAATAAAAAGGTGTGCATCCAATGTAAGCCCAGCTTAAGATTTACGATACGTAATACAAATCTGTGACACCATCGATCTGTTTACCTAATAATTTTAAAACGTTATAAAACTTTAACTATTAATTTAAACTAGGAATTATAAAAGTAAACGGTTCTAATCACATGTCCATAAATCGCTTTAATACTATTTAAATAATTGACAGGATCATAAAGTTACACAAAAAACACACTGGTATGTTAAATTTGAAAGTGTGTAAGTTTACATTGCAACAAGGAACCTGAGGAATATAAGTCGGAAAAATAAATTAATAATTCAAATTTTATCGGCAAACCGCGTGTTAGTTACGCATTAATTACGATCTTTTTTGCTTTAACCATAAAGTTTACTCTGAGAAGCTAGTATCAACATCAGTAGTGAAGGCAAACATCGTGAAGAAACCAGCATGCTAAAGGGTCACGTGACATTCACCAACCTGCACTTGGCCAGTGATGAGAGAAATTAGGCCCTAATTGGTGAATTGGGGCCTAATTTCTCTCATCAACAGAAACCCCTGTGTGCTCGCATTGGGAACGTATATAGAGGTGATTATGAGGCTGTAGAAATACCTGAGCCCCACATAAGAAGTCTTTCTAAGAAGCTTTATGGTGTACCCCACATACTCTACCCATCAGTGACGTAGTGTTCTTATTGATCCAACAGTATAATAAATATAAATATTGCTGGACAATTCACACAGCAACATCTAGCCCCGTTGTAAGCTCGAAGCTAAGAGTAATGCAGATACCCAGCAAAGGCAGCGGTGTATCGAGTCATAAATACAAAATAAACGCTAATGGTATAAATATTTACATAAAAAACAATGGAATGCTCGTTAAGGAAACAATGCTGTCTCAGGACCAACCGTATACCGATTTATTAAGGGTATACCATACAAAACAATCGTAGTCGGTACGGTACCCAGTTCAAATATTTCATTATCATCATCATAACAATACATATTATGAATCTTTGGGCACGGGTTCTCCCATGGGCACTGAAAGTGTTAATTGGTTTTTACCGCAGGATCATACTGGAAATAGATTTTACAAAGTTGCTGTTTAAAACGTATATGTATTTAAGACCACTGAATATATCTGATTAATGCTATTATAATCATAAAATTTAAATGTAATTATTTTTGTTATTATACACGGCCAATTTACTCGGTCAAGGTAGGTTACCTACTTTATTTATACTGACCGACAATGATAAATTAGTACAAAAATCTAAAGCAAAGACATTTTTGCAAAATAAAAAATAGAATTTTTCTTTCGAATACAATTCGAATATTAATATATCAGGAAAAATCCCTAAAATAAGGCTAGTGTTATTGGGGAAATCTGTACTAGTTTGCAATAAATAAATAAATAGATTAAGCCTTAATTCATTATGCAGGCCAAGTTCGGCTTAGTTTTATTAACAAAAAAAAATAAACTATTCCTGCTTATATCAATATAAAGGTATTTTGACATAGGTACATAATTCGTAATTTCGTTTACAAAGCAAAAGAAAGTAAGTTTAACAGCCTTAAAATACAAGTTTAATTTTAAAGTTTTCGCATTGTGTGGCTTAATCTGGAGAAAATATATTCGTAGTATGTAGTTTATGTTGTACCGCGTATGCTGCAGGAAAATTCCTTTCCTGACATTTCGTTACGATACCGTTACAGCAGCATTGAGAAATCCGGCAATCTACTAAATGTCTGCCGAACTTTCACTAGGAAGGGCTGTATTAGAGCTGAGTTTGTGCTTTTTAAGATCTACTATCACAATCAATCAAATAATTTATTTGCTGAATATAGGTAGGTAATATAGATATTACATTTAGGTGTTATAATAAAAACAATTAGCCTTATATATTCTACCATCAGAATGGTGTGCAAAAATATTTCTAATTTTAAATATCTTAATTATGAAAATAGCAATATATTGCTTTTACTTGTTATAAATAGAATTTAATTAATTGTTAGTCTCGCTGAAACTCGAGAACAGCTAAGCCGATTTAGCTTTGGTTTGAAATATTTGTATACTATCCAGGAAAGGCTATAAAGATAAGAAAACTTTACATCAATGTTAACTAGTTTCTCTATAAAAATGTTAGCAACTGTTTCGAAAGCTCTCCTATTCATCCATTATTTTCGTACTTTCAATCCGTTAGTATCTACTATCTATACTTACATTAATCAAAACTTATGTAATGCATTGTTAATAAGGAATGCGGTGTAAACTACTCTACATTTAGGTACTCAATTGTAGTCAGCTTTCTTCTATTCAAATGTGTAATTTGAATGAAAAAACTACATAGTAACAGCTTTCTATAGCGACAACGACAAGGCCCCTCGTCATCAAGAAAAGTGACAGCTCAATTTGCGTTGCTCTGTGCCACTAACCACTAAGGACTTTTGTTTGAAACCGAACCCTATATGTATATTCGTTCATTCATTATTTATAGTTCACGAATGATTGAACTAATGTACAGTATATTGACCTTAGTTTTATTCAGTTATCATTGGAATAATATAGAGTATATCAATTTCAAAATTGATTTATATGTGATTTCGTTCAGTTGTTCTATTATTTTATAGTCCAAAATTATAGTCCGGGATCCGTAGTACATTGGAATCAAGTGATTACTAACAAGCTAATTTTTCGTGAGTAGCTTAATTTTAATGAGACGCCCAAAAATATCCTATACTCAACTTTTGATTGTGGTAGCTAACAGAGATATCGAGGATTAAATATGTCGATTTGATGATCCAAAAAAATTGATAAGTAACCGGTTGTTTTTTAGTTATATCGTAAGATAATGATCTAAATTATATGAAAAAATATTTGTCCTACAAAACCTATGGTTTGATCAAAGAGTCCCCCATTTCCAAAATGTATCGAAAACGAGGTCAAAATAAATGATTACTAACCAGCTGATTTTTTGTTGTATACTTAATTAATATTTATAAAATCTAACGGACATATTGTCCGACAAATTTCGTGGTACGTTATCCCGGTCCTACGCCTAGACATTGTTAATACCACAAGACCAATTATCTCATTAGTAACTGTAGGACAAAAATATTACTGAATAGGTTAGTGTGTTCCTTGCCCAAATGTAACAATGTCCTACAAAAAAACAGGTAGGTATCGCTAGTCCGACAAGAATTGTAATTTTTAAGTTTGCCTATTTGTAACATAGAAAGTTAAGTCGGCGTCAGTGTAACAACACACCCGCAATAAAATATAATTTGTAATTATATCGAAGACATATTTCGTCTGTTATCGCATCTACTCAGTTGGCGTAATGGCAAGGATCGAACTCCTGTCACTGACTGGTGACTGTGCGTCACCGAGTTCGATCCTCCGAAAGAGAGTTCTTTTTGTGATTATGGATAAGATAGTGATTTTTTTAAATTTAAATAACTTTATTTTATAGTTATCTAGGTAAAAAAATATTGTAGGTATTAAGTATTTATATATTTATTTATAGTATTTATATATATATATATATTTTTAATTTTATTTACAGGCAATACAACATCTTGATATTTATGTTGGTGATGCTTTCGAGCAGATAGATAAGTTTTGCAAGAAAGCCAACAGTCTTTATTGAATGTCTTTATTTTTTCTCTTTTCTTTCGAAAAGTAGGGTTTTCACATAATAAATTACACAGAAAACACTCCATAATTATTATGGAGTGTATTCTGCAGCGCAAAAAATATTTCTTGAAATTATTTGTCAAGATAAAATAAAACTCTAATGTACGGTACGCATGCGTACCGCCGTATAACTTATTGTTGAGTTTAATCAAACTAAAAGTCAACATTTATTTAAACTAAAGAAATAGAACAAATAATATTTGCCAAGTGCGAGTCGGACTCTCCCATGTAGGCTTCCGCAGCAATTATTTACATATTATTAATAAACTACTTGGTAGATCTCGTTCAAACCAATTTTCGTTGGTAGATTTAGTGGTACTGTACATTAAATATTCATTTTAGTTTTATCATTTTCGTATTTTTGAAGTTGGAAGTTAGTGTACCTACCCCCCACACTCATTTTTCCTTCACAGAGTCTCTCGTGCGAATCATTTAGTTTAGAAATAAATGCTGTTGGAAACTTCAATATGATTTTTAAAGACCTTTTCATAGATATATAGTTTTCTTTATATGGATTTTTTAAATATTTTATTTAAAATCTTAGTGCGGTTCACACACTACATCTACGTAACAATTTGAACAGTTTAGCTTTTATAGTTTCGAAGTAAAATGGCTGTGACATACGGACGGACGGACAGACGGACGGATGGACAGACATGACGAATCTATAAAGGTTCCGTTTTTGCCATTTGGCTATGGGACCCTAAAAATAAGTTATTATGACTGGTTGGTAATAATCTATTGTGACCTCGTTTTCGATACATTTTGGAAATGGGGGACTCTTTGATCAAACCATAGGTTTTGTAGGACAAATATTTTTTCATATAATTTAGATCATTATCTTACGATATAACTAAAAAACAACCGGTTAGTAATCATTTTTTTTGGATCATCAAATCGACATATTTAATCCTTGATATCTCTGTTAGCTACCACAATCAAAAGTGGGGTATAGGATATTATTGGGCGTCTCATCGAAACGAAGCTATTCACGAAAATTCAGCTTGATAGTAATTATTTTTACATCGAGGATGTGTACTACAACTTTGGACCGTAGGACCGGGATAACGTACCACGAAATTTGTCGGACAATATGTCCGTTAGATTTTATAAATATTAATTAAGTATACAACAAAAAATCAGCTGGTTAGTAATCATTTATTTTGACCTCGTTTTCGATACATTTTGGAAATGGGGGACTCTTTGATCAAACCATAGGTTTTGTAGGACAAATATTTTTTCATATAATTTAGATCATTATCTTACGATATAACTAAAAAACAACCGGTTACTTATCAATTTTTTTGAATCATCAAATCGACATATTTAATCCTCGATATCTCTGTTAGCTACCACAATCAAAAGTTGAGTATAGGATATTTTTGGGCGTCTCATTAAAATTAAGCTACTCACGAAAAATTAGCTTGTTAGTAATCACTTGATTCCAATGTACTACGGATCCCGGACTATTACGTTGGGCCCGAAACATTGGTAAATCAAAATTACCGACCGTCAAAATGAAACCAAAAAATATTGGCCGCCAATGGCACCGGTAATTGCAGTAGGTGATCGGGCGATTATAAAGTGATTTCTGATTGGCTGTGGTTTCCTTATTGGCATTTTTAGAACACTTGTCTAATAAGCATTACAAAATAATCAATGAAATCAATCAGTTATCTCACTCACAATGCGTAGGCAGTGTTATGACTGGCTAAAATACAATATTTAATTTGTATAGCATGTTCGAAGGAAAGGAACTGGTTTTAAAAAGTGGTTTTCTTGTAAATAGGACGTTGAACTTTTTGCTCCAATGATATTATGCAATCTATAACGAAATATTAATTTGTTTTCTCTTCATGTCTGTGTCGTATTCATATATCTATTTTGACCTACGTGAAAATACTATAAATTATTTAAATTCTGGCTGGTTTAGAACTTATAAAAAGACCATAATCAATCTTAAGTGCATTTTCATCCAAACAAACCCTATTATTTTATACGATGTATATCACGTGCCAGTACTGCGCCTGGGTATTCTTAATAGAGCTCTTTTTCATTATGTTCTTCATATAACTCAATATACATATATACCTTAATAAGTTCTTAATAGGTATATCTCAAAAAGGTGATTGAGTACATTTTACCAGACGGTTTGGTGATCGCAGTTACTAGGCACAGCACAGTAGGTACACAGTTTGATACTTCGTTTTCAAGTGAATAAAAGTTCCTTGTTGAAAAATTATAATGCAATTCCAATAAAAATATATGATAAATCCAAACTTAAGACCAAATCATAGTTTTATCATATACTTACATGTTCAGAATACATTTGGATTAGAAGTAATTTTTGTAGAGAATTGGATGATGAACAATTTTTGCCCTAAATGTCACTATCTAGCTGTAAAACGCGATAAACTTCTTTTTACAAACTTTCAACATCTATATTGTATTTAATATGCATAATGATGTAAAATACGATAAGGTACCTACATTATTATATAATATACATTTTACAGGTACATTTACATTGTGTATGGAAATACGTTTATCTAATCTTAAAAGTTTACTCGAACATAGGTTTTAAATGTTCGAGTACCCATTCACGCAATTAACTAGCAGCTAATTAAACCAGCAAGTTTGCTTATGGTCATATGGTACAGCATTGCGAGCTGAATCTACTCGTAAACAAATCTTTATTCAACATGTCCTTGTATGAATGAGGCTTTACCTAAGTAACTCGTTTGTGACTTTATTGAATCAACATTGCTTAGTTATATGACATTTTGACACACAGATGCTAATTAATTTAGGCAAGAAATCTCACCGTTCATTTCCTTTAATGGAAGTAACGCAATTAGTAATTATAGTCTTGGTTACAACAGAGACAATTCATAATTCGACTTAAGACGTCCATTAGAGTATATTTATACTAAAATATAAACGTTTCTACCATAATGTGAAATATAAAATATACTGAATAACGTAAAATACCTACAAATCGATAAAAGTAGGTAGAAAATATTTGTATCATAATTGAATAGGCATTTCCCATTTATGTTACCTTGTTTGTATTTCACGCAAGTCGCAAGTTAAGCAGTCAGCCACTTACTAACCTATTATAGTAATAAAATGTATAAATATGTCTATAACTCTTATTGGAAGTTCATAAAATATTTTAAACATGGCCCTTTGCGGGTGATGCATTTAATGCCTTATTGCCCATTCATCCAAAATGGACATATCGGCGAAGTTAATTTATATTGTAGATTCTTGGTAGAGCCATTAGACAACAATTATTTATGTGAAATATGTCTTGTGTGGATAGAAAAGGAACTCACATCGATAATAAATAAGTGTATAGATTTAAATAAATAAATAAAAAAAATATTTTGACATCACACACCAAAGTACAAGTTTCGCCAAAGTACAAGTCCTCTAGTTACGACGGTTTGAATATTTAAATCACAAGTCAGAAAAAATTAAAATTCATGCAGCTAAATTGATATAGATGGCTTCCTAAATTGTGCCTAGTACCTATCTGAAAAGTTATACCACGTCTAAACTATAAAATACAAAACAACCCCTAAGAAGGAGAAAGTGGTTTAGGAGCTTTGAAGATGTTGTAATGATGAACATGAAACCAATGAGTAAATTGAGTTGCAGTAGTAAAAAAATAGTATAAAACATGATAAATATAATTCACTAACAAACAACCTGCATTTAATTACAACATAGTCTTAGTCTTACAAATTGTATACTCGTAGCTATAGATACATTTATTAGACTTGTTTCTACACAGTTACTTCGAAACTTCATTGTAAATACAAAATTCAACAGCAAAAGCAGGTTTATCAATTATCCTGAAAGTGGAGCTTTCGAGTTGAATCGCGATCTATCGAGCAGCGGCCAGTAACCATTGGCCATTAAATCTTGCAATAAACATGGTTTTCGAGAATCTTGTATAATCTGAGGAACTGTGGCTAGTAGCTGCATTTATACAGTAGTCTATGGAGGTAACGAGTAGATTGTGATCGATTTATCCATCTGTGCACGGAGCTTGCGACACGTGCGCTATTGCGTCGCCCGGCTCTTATTAAAATCACCAGGTACGCCTTGCACTAAGTCCGCTTTTTTGCGTTACATGTCCGGTGATTTGCTAAACGCGTTGCCTGCTATAGCTGGAAAATTGTGATTAATCTTGCTCGTAATTATTAGTTAAGGTTTGAACCTTAGTTAAACCTCCGTGGTTTGAACCTAACAGACAGCTTGAACATTCAAACTAAGAATGGATAAAATATTATTTCACACGAATCTGTCGTCAATGGTTTGTGAGGTTGTAGTAGGTAGAGTATCTTTGAGTCTAATAATTCTATCAACAAAAGAAAGTTACATAGATTGCGAGTGTCATAGGGCATTATATTTGCTAAGGCTTTGAGTTAAGCTAGATAATACCTATATGTATATAATATTGACAGTATTTTTTTTAAGTTTTTATGATAACAACGTTTAAAATACTTGGCGTAAGAAAATTTTGGTCTTCAAATATTTATATTAAGGATTTAATTATATCTACAAAAACAATATTATGCAAATAAAAAGAAATTATGGGGCAATCGACTTGCAAGTCGATGCCCGAAACTAATAGACCTGGATAGACGAGTTTTTAGTTGTTTGTTGTTTTGTCACGTTTTGCACGTGATGGGTCTTTAATGATATTAACTTTATTGTTTTATTAATCCCCATTCAGAGTCCATAAGGTCAAGCACCTCACATTACAACTCATACATTACCTAACTCTAACAAATAACTTTAACTTGAACATACGGAGTATACATATAATTTATACCAACATTATAAGGTTAATTATTATTATATCCGCTTTCTAGCACATATAAAACAAACATGTATAAACTGATTACCATTTCTTTATGAGTTTGACATTGACACATATACATTCAAATAGTAATTCAATTGATAATTAATAATCTTGCGAACTAGTTACGACTTAGTCACTTTGTTTCACAGAATACATACATAGTTAATTTAAGAAGTAGGTATATTTAATTACTAGCTGTGCCCGCGACTCCGTCCGAGTTAAATTATGTTTGTATGGGGGCCACGTCTTATCAAAACTGAAGCAAGAATAACCTATCCTGTGTCTCAGACGTCTAAATGTTTATCTACCAAATTTCATCAAATTCGGATCATTGCTTTAAGAGTTATGGAGGAACATAATGAAAACAAACTAACTTACCTACTCAATGATCGGCCATTTGTATAAAAACATTAAAGATAATATATTGAATAGGTACATTATATTTTTATGGTGTGTAAAGTTATTCAAATCAGCAGTTAAAAAGCCACAGTAACACTTTCATGTGTTTTTAAAGCATCGTAAAGTATTAAACCAGCTGGAGACGAGGTTGTTAATGAAAACATCGTCCATATTTTGCACATAATAATTATCTGCTTCTTGTATCAGAATTGTCGAAGGGCAAAATCATTTCTGAGTATTGTCTTTAAACTGAAATAAAATAATAAGCCCCGAGCTCGTATAACTAAAGTTATTGTCGACTGATTTCTTTTTATAACATCGTAAATATTTTCAACAAAGAACTTTCTGTAAGCTTTAATTTTTTTTATTTTGGTAACAAATGGTGACCTACAGCTACTTCAGAAAAGATAAGCTTATTTAAATAAAAATATAATAAACTACGCTAAGCTACATTAAGCTTTAAAGCTATTAGATATTAATTCTCAGCTGATCATGGCAACTCTATCGGCAAGGTGACATTTTTATACATAGTTTCTAATGGTATTTATTTATTTATTTATTTATTTATTTGTCACACAAAACACATAACAACGCACATAAAACAAACATTACAAACTAACAATAAGAACTACGTTGAGACATAAAAATATGTGTGATCTACAAAAATGGTTAAACAGAAACAATTTAAACAAACAAATGAAACAAAACGAAACAAACTACGCGTATCTTACCTATACTTAAAATAAATCTGCAAGGGTTGGTCATGGAGTAATTTAGTTTTTTTTCAGAGATATTGTGTTTATAGGCTCAATATATATTATGATACTGAAACTAATTTGACGATTGTTAGATTTTTTTTCTGTATTTATGTATGTTCCGCCATAACTCTTAAGCCAATGATCCTAATTTGATGAAATTTAGTAGATAAACATTTAGACGACTGTGACACAGGATAGGCTATTTAATTTCTTGTTCCAGTTATGATAAGACGTGGACCCATAGAAACATAACGCGGGTACCGCTAAAGATAAATACCTCGCGTGCTAATTTTAAAATATATTTTAGAAATGAAAGAAGTATCAACTGCCAATGTGCTCCTAAACAGGGCGAACTTTTAAGATAATAAAAAGTAATTGAGCAATACGAATTGGTCAACACACGTGCCTAAGACGAACGTCGGTGACTCGAATATTTCGCTAGATTACTAGTATGTCTTTGGGTGTGTAACACTTTCAATGACAACGAAGGTTGAGGTTGTAACTACTGAGATTTATTTTGAAACATCTCACTACCTACCCATTTATTATTTAACCTAGAGATAGTTATATGTTTCGTGACACTACATTAGCTCAATGATACACAAGCGATGTCGATGTATTTTCTAATATAACTATTAAAATTGTATAAAAGTTTTGCTCGTGTCTTCGCTTTTTATGTAACTAGTAAATTCCGGTAAATAATTCCCAAAGATCGACCAATAGACGAGATACAATTTAGGTGAAAACACCAATATGTCATTTGGCTAAACCCTTCTCTAGTGTTTTTTTTAAGGTACCCGTAATATTACTTATAACTTATAATTATATACGCGATTTATACGAGTATAACAGAAACTTCGTTCTATGTACTGTACCAACTTACTGCGATTACCAAACCGCCTCGTTACCTGGTATCGCCCAAGACATAAATAATAGGTTCTGTTAGGAATGCCTATGCCCAGGAGTGGTATAAAATAAACAAACAAATAAATCATTTTTTTTTCTAGCAAATAAATATATATATTTATTTATATATATATATTTATATTTATATATATTTATTTTTTTTTCTAGCAAATAAATATATATATTTATTTGCTAGAAATATATATATTTATTTGCTAGGTATACCTATGTAATCTTTTTCAATTTTGTATATAATTACATAGTTAATAAGTTAGAATTAAGTACATAACAATTAAGTGCATAACGTATTAGTTAAACTGTAATGTTATGTTCTGGATTCTATAATAAAATAATAAATAAAACTACAAAACAAATTACATTATAAACATAAGTGTTAGTGTTATGGTGATGATGATGATACTCACATATGATGCAAAAGGCTTCCAACAGTCAATCCTACTTATAAAATTACTTGTTAATATTAAGCAATTGATGTGTGTTGACTAATGAAACAGATCTCATCTCGATCATAATAGGATAATAATGCAAAAAGAAAGTTTGTGTCAAAAAGAAAGTAGATTATAAAACGAAACGCTTTTGTGTACTATTCACACAAAACTTCAACACAATAACATGTTTTAAGCAACCTACGTAATTGTTGGAAATTGGCTTTTAATGTTGGAACTTATGTATAAATGATGTACCTATTTGCAGACGTTATGTATACTCGTATGTTATGCGATTAGTCAACGTTAGATATATTTGCCTGCTGTTAAAAATTGCATTCTTTCGTACCTACTAAGGCCTACAAAGCCTGAAAACAGAATATATAACTGTACTTACTGAAAGTTCCAAGTCTCAACAAATATTTGTTAGGGCTGCTTTGTCTGTCCGTCATCTGAACAACACATTTTATAATAATACATCTCCTGTTATAATCCAAATCGTATCATCTAGTGAGCTAATAATCAAGTAAATATCTATATTACCTACTTTCCCACAATCAGTACAACATTTTAATGGATTTCGGTCACAATATAAGAGTTTAATATATAAGTTAACATGTTTAAACACGAATGGCACTTGTCAGTATTTTTTTGTTAATGTAAATAAAACTTAGCATTATTTGTAGTTTATTCCACAAATAAAATCCACAATAAACGAATTTTAATTAAACCTAAATGTCTTTTAGGTAAGAGCTAAAAACCCACGCATTGCAATATCAGGCAGAAATATAAGTCAGTTGTACAATACTATTTTAGTAAGGACTATAATCTTTACTATAAACTATAATTTTACTGTGGGAGTTATTTAATATTAGCTACGTCAAGTCATGATTGATGAAATGCACATAGGGCCAAAGTATTTTACCAAGGTTTCCAGTCTCCAAGTAATGACTTCTTTAAACTACCGCCCAACGGTTTTTGCTAATCTCGATTGACGGTTATCATCGTAAATAAATACATAATACCCATGATAATGATATTTACATACTTCTGCATAAATTTACCAAAGTACAAAGATTTATCAAATTTTTACCCGTAACACACGCTTCGATCTTACCAGATGATGTTGTGTAAATTGTCCGGCAATATTTATTTATTAATTATTTATTATTATTTAGATTTCAAGCAATATCTTAACAATATCAAAACATCGTGAGGAAACCGGCATGTTCTGAGAACTTTGAAAAGTTTGAAGGACATGTGTCATTCACCAACCCGCACTTGGCCAGCGTGGTGAATCAAGGCCTATCTCTCTCGTCAAAAGAGAAGTCCTTGTGCCACAGCAGTGAGATCGTAAATAGGGGTGATTATGTAGTTCACTGGCGAAAAGGTAAAAGGTACTTTACATGCTGAGGTCTGTACATTGCGACTTGTGACAGCATCAAGCGCAATCATGACTGATCACGTGACAGCTCTGGTCCACTCTACTACACTACAGCCATCAATGAGATGTGGATACAATCCGATCAATCATGTCGATTGCTGATCAGAGATAAGATTTACCGTTGATTGTACTCTCGTGCTGTTTTTATCACGTGGTAGGTCAGCGATTGGTTTTTGTAAGATACGCTGACAAGAGTCTGTGCTGACTATGGAGACGGATTTGTCTGTTTTTTTAAGTATTTTTTTAAGTAAGCTTTTATTTTCCATACTTAAGAGTTTGGAATATCCATTTAACCAGGAATATCAGAAAAAATCGTTATTTATCTAAAGATAAATGGAATAAAAGTACCTAAAATAAATTGTTCAATATCTTTTTAAAGTTTTTCTTTTTCTTTCTTAAAACTTTTAAGGGCTAACAAATAATAAAGCTTTCAGGCAGCGTGTTCTCTTCTTTTTGTTAATAAATTCACATTATTAACATTGTATTATATCTTGTAGAAAGGAAAGTGTCGAAATCAAGAGCATTGTTCTCGTGCATTTATCCGAGGTTGCGCCAAATAATTCGACTATACTGACGGCCATAATACACTTATTATATTATGTACTTATTATATATGACGTATAATCCCACGTAATACGTGGTTAGCTAACTAGCGGTTCAATATCACTCGAGGTGTTGTTTGTGAAATCGTTTATCGTTCACACGTTACTATACTACTACGTTACGTTACTATGAGTCCTAACGTAGAATTTGTTTGACAACACGACGAAATGACACGAAAATGTAATTCTTTTGAGGTTTATCATTCACTAGCTGACAATCATTCGACCGCAATTTGTATGTATATATGTATAATAAGAAATATAATATATCTATGTATGTATATTTTATTAAGTATATCAGTAATCTAGAGCCCGTATCAAAAGCTTCGTATTACCACGGGGCTAGATGTTGCTGTTTGAATTTTTTTCATTTTTTTTTCATATAGTTAAATATACCTTTATATATCCAGGCTTTCAGCTATCCTATATAGTAGAGTCCAAAATAGAATGGTTTATTAAAGTTAATTTCAAATGATATATAACTGGTCTGTTTTATCCATGACATTTATGTAACAAAGATAAAACAAACAGTAAAAATACTTAAATGAAACCTACAATTATATGGTAAAACATGTTTTATTCGTTAAACTACCAGCTAGATACCGATTTAATACCGGTATGTAGCTCATAAAAAACACAGTAACTGATCTTTACGCATATTGTCAGCGATAAACGATGATGGATGCTATCATTGTTGTTTATAACGTTAACGGTAACGGGGACATAACGTTAACGGGACTTAGATAACAGCGTTACGTTAAACCATGTCATAGTAGGAAGTTATACTATTGTAACTGTTAGGCTAAGTTCTACCCTATAATTTAATGGGAATTAAACCCTGAACTTCTGCGACATTTCCGAACATTTTAGGAACAAAATCTGGTAAATCGGCGTCGTAACAGGTTTCCAAGTTTTAGCGAGACTAACGAACAGCAGCTCTTTATACATATAAAGAGAAGCTTTTGGTTACTGAAAAGCTTTTTGTAAAAATATTATATGTACCTTAATTTTCTATTACGGGCTAACGTCCTTTGATACGTTTACCAAGTAAGGCCGACATTACTCCGTTTACAAATTGTAACTGTGTATTCTAATGAACATGAATTATAACATTAAACTTATGCAACAAGGAAACGCGGGCTTATGAACAAATAGTTCGCTTCGCTATAACTGCATGGCGACGCCCACTGCAGTTGCAATCTTACTTATACGTATAGTCCGAGAGTTATTATTTTTCGCACTGCGAAGACTTGGAATGCGTTACCTGCTTGTTTTTCCTAAATCCTGTTATCTGGGTCTCGTCAAGTCTAAAGTTTTACTCCAAAATATGCTGACTATATACCACCAAAAGTTTTACATCACCTTTAAAAACATCTAAAAACTCTTGCTGTAGAATTGGGGAATGTGGGGGCAAGATTTTATAGAAGATATTTAAGATCGCCTGGTAAGCGGAAAGTCCTACTAGCTAGTAGTACTTATAAAATATTTTTTATTTTAGGCATAATTCATACTCTAATAACATTTTAGTAGTCTCAATAATAACTTGGAAGTCAAAACGCCAGCGAAAGTATTTTATTTAGCAAGTCACTATTCTGCTCTTTAAAAGCGTATGCCCATACTTTATTCAAATTAGGTGAAACCATAAAATTCGAATTTTAATAATGTTTCACTTAAGGTAATAATAATACGTAATAAGCACGTAATAGTATGTATCTAAATTAGAGTACATAGGTTTTCTTATCGCTATTACCTTAAATTGGTGTGTTATTAATTAATGAGTTAAATATTACTAGCTTGACGCCCGCAGCCACGTTATAATAATTTTTTAGGGTTCCGTAGCCAAATGGCAAAAACGGACCCCTTATAGATTCGTCATGTCCGTCCGTCGGAAATTACGTTGGAATTTGGTAAGTAGATGTATTCTGTGAACCGCACTAAGATTTCAGAAAAAAATGGAAAAAATGGAGAAGAAAAAAAGATAGGACCTTTATGAACGAAATAATTAGAATCTTAAACAATTTTTATTTAAGAATGTGTTTGATAGTACCTTGAGGCGGATCTTATGTCTCCGGTGTTTTTTTTTGATAAGGTTTGTTTTATTTCCCATGGAGAAGTCAGACAAAACATTACTGTTACGTTGTACAATGAAATTAACTGAACATTGTTCTACAGATGTTTGAATAATTGCACGGTTAAATAAACATTATGTCTAACAATAAATCAACTTGGATGTCTCACTAATGAATGAAATGAATGGATGAAAATAAAAAAATGTATGTGGCCAGTGGTGGAAAGTTAGGTAGGTACCTACATTTCAATAAATGTACAGAATAAATCGAAGCTTTTAAATCATTAACAAATTTTAGTTGTGAAATGTGTTAATAATATTAAAAATAAAACTTTTAACTTGTGAATTTTCTGAGGTATCTTAACTTTACAGTTTTATTTATATAGATTAGGACATAATTATTATAATAGTCTAGTGTCAGAATAAGATATTAAATACTCACCTCACGAACTCTATTCAAAGATTTATATCCTAAAATTAATTTGTGTAAACCCAAATACCACGTACTTATTTAGGCAAATGAACCTTTATCCGCGAATAAATTTATGAAAGCTGTGTGACTAATCTTTGGTACCTAAGCCATTGAAATAAATTAGAAAGATAACTGGTTTAAAAATCTAACCTTGTAGTACCCCTTCATTAAAATGTTCTTTATAAGATTTACTAACAGTACTAATATTACATACTAAAAACTTTGTCATAAGTATTTCACGCAAAATAACATCATTATAACGCCCTATAGGTATAAGTCGTAGCGTAGGTGTGTACCATTTAAACTATGCATAATTTAAATAGCATGGTCTGTCTATTTAATAGGTACGTTATTAAATTTTCTTTATCACTTCTTCTTAATGTATTCCGGTTCATATAGGTACTATGTATAGAGTTGTATACAATTTGTACAGCTCAAGTAGATAACCACCCATCCGTAGGCAATGAAAAGTTGAAAAGTAAATTTATTGTTTAGTATTATTGGTATCCGCCGGATACTAATAATTTATAGTGATTTATAACAATGAGAATAGGTACAAGGCTTCAAGGAAACAATACACAAGTTTGTAAGCTCTTATCAACTTGGAGCAGGAATGTAGGTACCGTACCGACCTCCTTGCCTATAAAATGGTAGTCGTAGATAGGTACCTGAAACTTACAGGATGTGGTACGAAAATGAGTATTAAGAAAGTCATTTTGAGGAAATATAATTTGTGTTAGGAGAGTTGTCTAAGTGATCTTTAGGATTTTATGGAAATATATGAAATAAATCCTTAAAAATCTTTAATTATTTAAAGTTAAATATGTTGCAGAGTGCCCCGCGCTTTTATATCGTTTGTAAGCAGGACCTATCTAGTTGATGTCTGTTGAATAATATGATAATAATAACTATTTAGGTGTTCATATGTTTTTTTTATACAAAGAAATACAAAAATTAGCCTAGATGTTTTAATAAGTATAGACATTAAAGAAAGTTTATCAATATAAATTTACAATTACCAACAAGAACGAAATTATAGGTCAGTAGTTAGTTTTTGTATAGCTTTATATGAGTATTAATGCGAGTAGCATTAATACACAAAATAATAAGAAACAAAGATAAGTTATCTAGGTCAGTTACCAAGCAATAGGTATAGTAGGTAATATTTAATTATTAGCATGGATGATGATTTAAAAACCATCCAAAGATCTTGCATATTTTAGAAGGTGATTCCGCAATTAACTTTTACCTACCATACCTATATACCTACCCAGTAGCTACATACCTAGGTATTATGATACGGATTACAGCCGCATCTAACAACTCACTATTTTATTACATTAGGTACCTACACATAATAATTAGTTATTGTAACTACGAGGTAAGTATTACCAGAATATTATATGGATTGTTGTCTAATTCTGCTTATAGGTAGGTACATAGATATTAGTTGATTCATACAACGTAAACAACGACTACACTATGTCATACATAATCACTCCTATTTATATTCCCACTGCTGGGACACATGGACTTCTCTCTTGACGAGAGCTGGCCAAGCGCTGGTTGGTGAATGACACATGTCATTAGTGTCGAATCAAATCCTTACGATGTTTGCCTTCACCATGCACGTGTTGAAGAAAAAAAATACAGAGTTTTGCAGCAGGGTTTGAAGTGTTTGAACCCACAACCTTCGGAATTAAGTTCGAGTGCTCCCACATAACCAACAATCTCTACTAATAATACTAATACATAATACCTACTATACTTTTGTATACGCTGTAGTGTAGTGGCAGGGACATTATTAGTTGGATAAGATTTGCACAACACTACATTGTCTCAACAATATCGGCCGTATTCAGAAAAGATATATTGGAAATACGTCTTTATACCACCCGATGTTTTATGTTACCGTTAAATCAATTTAGTGCGCACATTAAATGTATCGAGAACAAAAAATCTAAAAGTTCGATTGAGAAGAGGCGGGTTCCAAAGTTCCAAACGACCTGCGGAATGGGTATATAACTTTAAGTAGGTAGGTAATTATCATAAAATATGGGTAGATGTCTAAAGATGAACCAAACGTTAAAGGCCGGAGCTCAAAGTTTGATTGACACGTTTATTGACGCCCACAATACGGCCATCGAACGGTTATGTAATGAAATAATTACGACGACTAACCCAAACGAAAAGGAGAGTCGTTGAACAGCATTCGTGATATTGACTCAATATTCTTTATTCTGTGGCTGTGGTCGACTTCGGCCCTACATCTACCTTTTAATGTACCTAAAATCTTAGTAGACATAAATATTATTACTTTTTTTAAACTATCATGGTTTTTAACTATATTTGAACATGAAACGGGTAACATAACATCATTTAAATGTTTTTGAGTTTTCCGATATTTCGACACTGTTGCAAGCGCCATGTTCACGGACAGACTGATAAAGAATATGATAGAGAATATCGGAAAACTCAAAAACATTAAATCATGATATGTTACCCGTTTCATGTTCAAATATATAAGTAAATATTATTATTAATTATTACCTGCTATCCGACCTGCCGGCAGCTTCGCATATTTAACGTTATCTACATATGCATAGTTGATATAATATATATAGACTATAGCGTTCCTCGATAAATGAAGGTACTATCCAACACTGAAATATCTTTTCGGACCAGTGGTTCCTGAGATTAGCGCTAGCAAACAAAGAAGTAATCAAGTATAATATAAATAAATAATAAATAAATATTACTGGACAATTTTACACAGCGATATCTAGCCCCGTGGTAAGCTCGAAGCTTGTGTTACGGGTGCTAGATTTCTGATATACTTAATATAATATACATACATAGATAGATATTTTTTATTATACATATATAATACCCAGACGCCCGGAACAAATATTTGCAGATCATACAAATTGTTGTTCCGAGGCGGGAATCGAACTCCTGCGTCGCAAGCGGACCTTCGCCCGTTGCGCCACAGAGGTCGTCAATATACCGCGATTAATCCATTTAGACCTACAGCACCGGCAAAACGCAAGGCTAATAGGTATTTTTATAACTATAGATATAATATTATTATTGCAGGACAATTATCAACTTCTAGCCACTGCTAAGTTCACACAGGTCGTCATGTTAGTTCGGTAGCCAACTTACATTAAACCTTCGAAAGCCAAACAGACCTAAAGCGTGCATAGAGTCCTTTCACCTTATCTATTATTATCGAGATCAAGTATACTAGAAATAATTAGGTAGGTACTTACATGAGCTGGTTTATGTTTGCTGACCCTTAATCGATAAGGCCTTGTACCTACACGGCCGAGAGGGCCTTATTTAGTACCTAACAACCCATATTACGTCGTACTACTGGGCACAGCTCTCTCCAATAGAAGCCATTAGGTATATACTATAGGTCTTAGGTAAACACGCCTACCGGGCGGGTTGGTAAACACAGTAAGTTTCTGTTTTATTTATTGTGAGTAAAAACACTACAACGTTGTGGTTTAACACATTCAATGCTTAAGCTCAAATGCAGCCTGTCGGGCTGCAGCACCACCACACCGTGCCGTAGAAACCAGCGTGTCATGGGCACAGATAGTGTTAAAGGATTTAGATTATATCAGTACAACCACTTAGGTACCTATAAATTTAATATGACATAGTTTCCAATTAATGTATCTTGTGGTTAGCCACTACTTGGTCAAATTGGTTTAACTTATGTTCAGGTATCAAATCTTTGAATTAAATTTCCATATGTACCTTCTTATTTTAATCATCATCATCATAAACCCATACTAGGCATCCCATTCATCAGGTAAAAGATTGATTGTGAACAAAGTGAGTGCTTTATGGTTACTTAAAGGTAAGGTCATAAATAAAACTGTATGTAGAATTCATAATCTTAAATATAATTAGCTTACTCCTTTTTAAAATATCAATGACTAGATAATACTTATTACAATTAAAACATAGCTATGTAATTAGTATAACTTAAAATCATTGATTAAAACTATATAATTTTGCTGTACCTTATTTACTCCAATGAGATCCATTTGCTTATAATTTAGTTGAATATTTTATTTCAACCAAAATTTAGCATTGTCTTATAAAATAGTATAATTTTGAAAGAGCAGTTCTTAAAATAAATATCCACGTAACCTAGTCTAATCTGCCCTCCGATAGCTAAATTATGTAATAGTTATAAGGTTTATATCAGGACACTGACCCCATGTGGCTTAGTGATGTTTTAGCTATTGGAGGGCTGTAATAATAAATAATCATTGTTTTCATATAGACTTCATACCATGCCATAATTCCTCTAATTTAAATCTAAAATTATTTCACTATTTAATATATCCAAAAAATGGATAAATGTTCAGTAAAATGTAAATACACTTTTAGCATAAATAAAGACAATAATTACTCATCAAATTGACTGGATAAACACAAAAAACTGGACTAGAAATCTGTACCAATATAAAGTTTGTTAAGTTACAATTTCATGTTGTACTCAGTCAGACTAATCTCTGGGTTGCCATCCCGCTCCCTATCTTCAAGCACAGCTATCTTCTCTGGCATAGCGTCCATTTTGAGTAGCAACACTTGTTTTTCTAACTCCTCGAGTAAATACTTGTTGTACCTCTCTTTAGCAGCTTCCGTTGCGGGTTGCAGCGCACCAGTTTCACCAGCTAGGCAGGAATTCAGTACCTCCACAAAACTATCGAGTTTCTCAGTATCACCTTGTATGAACAAATCGTGGGCAGGATCTTCAAAAGATACAGTAATTTTACCATCTTGTAAACACTTAGTGAATACTTTAGTTGGGTTACATTTTAACCGGTATTTGGTGTATCTAGAGCCTTTGAGTGAGCCACGGGTAGTATTCGAAAAATGTAGCAAAAAGTAATCATTATCTGTGTTTGTTTCTTTACCAACAGCTATGGTTGATTTCAAATACTGAGCACTTTTCTTCGCTCCGGGGTTTCTGTTTACAACTCTTACTTTGCACTCAAACCGCATAGTAACCACCAAAACTTCTTTATTAAATGATGTGTTTTATTCCAACAATATTATTTTGCAGTAAATTATGATAATTTATTGAAAAACATGCTTGTTGTTTTTGTTATGATGACCGTTGCGGATATTTCGCTGCCTGTGTTGTGTTTTCGATCGATCGGATCAAACTGCTATTTACACGGCAAATGCGAAGCGCCGCATTTTAGTCGTTGTGAGGTTATTTGTCAAAGTTCTTTGATTAAATACAATGATTTTATTTAAATATCTAACACGAAGTTAATAAATGAATTACAAATAAAATGTTTTAAATATGATTCAGCCAACAATATTTATTTTTTTACTAAATATTTTATTAGGTCGTTCTAAATATTTGAGTATTTTTTGATTATTTTTGATAGATTTGAGCGCGAACTTTAAATTGTTTTACTTGGAAAAATATTTGCACTTGTTTTATTAGGTATGACTAATATTCTAGAACTTTACTTAGTTATTTTAATCCAATAGTTATATTGTACGCCAGGGTAATACCTTGTACTTAGTTAAATGTCTAATATTAGTATTTTCTTTACAGGGAGCAGTACATTTTCAACGTGTTTGAAGTAATAGTAAGCACATTGGAAACGAAACTCCAACGAATAGAGAACCTAGACAAAGCGGTTGAACACCTTATGAGAAGAGTTGAAGCACTGGATTCAAGAGTAAATGATAATATACACAAAACAGATGCCATTATTTCAAAATTAGGAAACTTGGATCTGAAACTCTTTAGCCAAATAGGACCAGATAACGATGAAGGCACTACAAAAAGGCAAATTGAATTAACCAGTGCACAATTGCTTGACAGAAAACTCGAATCCCTAGATCAAAAAGTATCTAACATAGACCTAACTTTAGTTGGTTTGAAAACACAAATAGATAATAACTTTTTACCTGTAGATGATATCAATGCAGAGGCGAGTGAGAAAAAGCCTATCAACTTGAATGTTATTGAGATCGCAAAAGGATTAAATAATGAAGTTGTTAATGAGATAACGAAAGAAGTAGACCAACTAAGAACATCTATGTCTACAGTGGATAGAAAATTACAGTTTCATATCAACCTTGTGTCTGAGAACTTGGGAAAAGTTCTGTACATGATGGCAGATGTACATGCAGCGATTGTTGAACCGGAAGCTGCTTCTATTAACGTCAACAGTCTCTTTAAGAATAGGACAGCGACCAGCACACAAGCACCAATAGCAAAAAGCAGTAAGTTAGATAATTTAGTCAACAAGATCATTCCCATGATGAGCGTTTCTGAGAAGATGGACGAGGTGTGGGATGTAGTAGTCGGCACCAAGAGCTCAGTCGACGATCTTGTACCAAAATCGGACGAACTGCTCACACAGACGCAGAGACAAGAGAGAGCAATCGGCCAGATACACAGTGACTTGCGACTGAAAACTAACCTCATTATTGAAAACCTGGACATGGTGGAGAAGAGGCTGAAGAAACAAGAGGATGACGTTGCGACTCTAGCTCAGCGACCCGTGTCAGCTGACCTGTTGCTTGACCCATCATTCGACAAACTAGATGATGCTGCCAACCGGTACCGAGTAGATGAGCCTTCTACTGATCCCAGCACAAGCACTGTGCCAGCAACCACCACTCCAGTTTCCAGCTTCCTCAACAGGTGATATCTATCTTTATCTACCAGATTTAAGGCGAATTTGTATATATTTGTTTTGTGCCGTGGCTTCGCATGAGCGATTTTCGTTTTCAGCTGCGTGCTTGCTAGGCCTGATGACTAATGTTCTGTTGGTGTTCAATCCAAGCAGTGGCAGCGGCGCCGGCAGCAATATCAGCGGCGCCACGGTCACGGTGACGCCTGCTGGCGTTGGCGCGGCTACGTCCCCGCGTGCTGTGACCAGAAAAGGCGGCATCATCTTCCCCAGTGTCAAGAACAAACCTATCATCGGCAATAACACTTTTGCCTCCGAGATTGTGGCCAACTATAAAGATGTTAAAGTGAGTCTTGACAGGAGATATTTATATACCTATTATTGTCACAACGTTATTGTGTTTGCTTGCACTATTTGATAATAATCCTAATATCATGAAAAGTACCCACATTTAAACTTGTTGTTCTCCGTATTCTTGAGCCTAATTTTATGAGTAAGTTGGCTTAGGTAGGGATCAATTAACATACCAACCGTACCCAACCACCAACCCTATTTAGGGTCTAACGAAAGTTAGGGGCGATACACATATTAAAATTAAAGAATGGCAGATCTAAGCGAATATTAGTAATAAAGGGCGGTAAAATAAAGAGTTCATTGCTATCCGTTAAATTACGATTCAAAAGCCTAACAGCCTAACCCATAAATAGATAGTCGACGCGTTTAACTCGGACAGCTGGGCTTCGGTATAAATCTCGTGATTTAGTATTAGCAAACCAACTTTCGTAGTTTAGGCGTAAATCAACAATTATAATGCAGCACGACAGACGTCTTTTCAGTCAAACTGGAGCAATATTTTCGCAACATTCAACGTATCTGAGGCACAATCACAAAATTTTCGCAATTGCACAGGTTCCTTATCTTACGTCCTCGGCCCAGGTCGGATGTTCAAAGATCTACCGCGACGTTTCCGCGCAAGGAAAGTTGCGTCGGCCATTACGTAAATATGGTTCGACTTACTGAAGTCCTCGCTTGTGCTTTCCGCGCTTTGTGGGCGCGGGCAAAAACCTGCCTTTCCCACCAAGTGACAATTACCAACCGATGATTATTACACCGTGTTTATTGTCTTAAGTTCTTAACGTACGAGAACCGGCGCACAGTTATGTCGAGCGGTGATGTAACCTACGTAACTTGTTTACCCTAGACTGTGTCTGTATGCAAGTGCACGAAAAAATATTACCTTTCATTAACTACTTGACGTTATGACAGCAATTACCGTGACTATAATCCAATTGCTGATATAATAATACGTTTGAAAACAATAAGTACCAATCACTAGTCATATAACAATACTTAAACGTAACTTATCGAATATCCGAGCCTCCGATTCCAATTGAAGACAATGCTGTATTGTTAAGTATGTAATCAGGAAACTGTCGCTTCGTGACAACGCAAGCCATAGTAATGATATAAATTTGTGGCGTGCCTTTCCTAAGCCTAAGGTAACAATTGAACGTACTGAGTATAATATCAACGGAGGCCATACTATTGCCACTTATCTCGATAGCAATAATAATGCATAGCCGATTCGCTTATGAATATTTCCCAAGAGAAAGGTAGCAAGCAGGTAGTAAGTACTTGCTTTACCGAAACATGTAATTTAGTCTATCAAGCGCAGAGAACCTCATGGACTGAATGTTTGTACAATGCTGGCTTTGCTTTCTAAGCTAATATTTACCATTTGTTGTCCGCAAACCTCAAGTGGCCTGCTAAGCTTGCGAAACTTACTTTAGAAAATAATATTATCCTTAAACAATGGAACTGTGAGACACTATTCCGGCTTTAGCAGACCGTTTCCTTATACTCTGAGGTTATTAATGGCCTACCCATTCTGCCCTAAAGATCCTATGTACCTAATAGGAGAGCGTGACTTAACAAAAGTTTGACAAATTACGATTTTTTGTGAAACTGAGTTTTCACTTGGAAGTTGGAGCGCTTAAAATGAAAGTAGGCAACGTACGTAATAAATTACCTCATAGCTGTCATTGATATTGATAACGTATGGATGGCTGGGTGCATTGTCTTCGGAAATCTATTAACTATTTATAATTCTTACAACGTATGCAACATGCCTCTGCGAATCTACGTTTGATTCATTGCGCAACCATGTGTTTATCTTTTTGTTTTTGCATATGCGAACTATCGTGTATTTTGTTTATATTTTTACAAAATATGATTTAATTGATTTAAATATTTTGATCAGATGACTATTATGTAAAGCAGTCTTAATAGTTATAAGTGTGTTTCTGGCTTTAAAACTAATACAAAAAAAATCTGATTAAAAATAATACGGTATATTTAAAACCAGAACAAACAACATTAACATAGGCGAGTTTTTGCAAATGTTTAACTACTTTTCCCCGAGCGATAATGTCATCACAAAGTGTTGAAATGCTTCTACGACACGGGCTAATATTATTATTTCTTTTATACAATGTTCTGCATTTTCAGGGATTCTCGTGTGTTGACCTCCTGAACGCGGGGATGAGGGAGTCTGGCGTGTACTACCTGCAGATACGAGGAACCACCTACTGGTTCCTGAAGGTCTACTGCGAGCAGAACATCGCTGAAGGAGGATGGACGGTAAGATCTTAACATCATCTACAGTAGCCTTTCCCAAAGTGGGCGATAATGCCTCCTTGTAGGTACTGAAGGCCTAAAGGGGGGCGGTAAAAGACCCAGAAACTTTTGGAGTATTGTCAAGTGCCCTTCTTTAGGCAATTATAAATAAAAATTATAAAGTTAAGTTATTTCTTGAAAATAAAATACACAACATCTCAAAACATTGCAAATTATTGTCTCTTGTAATTATGGGACACCTAGAAAAAGAGGTCGCGCTCATAACGGCCCATTGTACTCCAGATTTTTTTTATTTTATTAGTCATAGTTAATACTAATATTAGTCATAGTTAATAATATAAAAGAGTTTAAGTGATGCGCAATACTCGTAAAGTTTCTATTCCAAAGGCTTTTTAGAAGGTAGAATTGATCCGACTTATCTATTTCTGGATGAAACGCGGAACATTTGTATATGCAAGATCATTCCAATAAGATAGTACAAGCTATTTTAAGAATTCGGAATCGCCCTACAGTTGCAAGCGGATAAGTGGTGGACATTTTAGACAGGAAACCGGTATGTTGAAGGGCATTTGATCCAGTCCAATAGCAAGAAATCATCTACGTCACACATTTGACTTTATACGTAACCGCCTCAGCCTACTTTACTAGTATAGAGTATAGGATAACGCATACGATATAAAATGGGACAAAAGAAAAGTATTTTTTCAGTACGCATACTTGTTAGTCTTACTTTACATTTTCTACAACGTTTGTCAATAAATTAATGAATGAGAAACATAGGTAATAATTAATTCTGGCCAAATTCTATGCGTGAAAACTTTCAATCCGAAAATTCAAAGTTATGTCTACGTATAATACAAAGCAGGAGCAAACTAAACAGTACGGGGCTAATCATTTTTTTTAAATAATCATTTTATTATTTTAGGTGATACATCGTCGAGACGACTATGGTGTTCCAGCGGAGAACTTCAACAAAGATTGGAGTGACTATAAGAACGGCTTTGGTGACCCTAGCAAGGAATTTTGGCTCGGAAACGAAAATATATACATGCTGACCAACAACGACGATTATATGCTAAGGGTTGAGTTGGAAGATTTCGACGGGAACAAAAGGTACTCACAAAATCCTCCCATATGTTGTAAAACAAACGTGTATCCATGTCAATACAATGATAACCTAAGAGAGTAATAATTAATGCCGTGTAATCCCGACTTAAAAAGTACACTCTATATCTTGTGTTTAAACTAACTAAATAATTTATATACCAGACGGCAGCAGCATTTATATACCATGCATGTTGCGAAGTCCAACCCGCCGGGTAAGTGTGGTGATTGTACCAAATCCCCCAAGATCTATGGTGGGTTCTCACCACTCTCCATTATATGCTAATGACAAATCCTCCCTTTGAGTTGGAATGAATGAAACGAAAGTTGTCAAGACAAAAATAACTTTAGACGTAGAAAGGTCATGTTGTGACGCAAGCGCATAATTAGGTATCAAAAAGCAATTATATTGCTGTGAAGGATATGTTTTTAAATGTATCAGTGTAAAATGTACCTACATATTATTTATAAATCTTATTGGACTATTTAAAACTATACTATGTATTTAGAAATAAATATTATTCAGAGCCCTAAACATAACATTATAATTTACAGGTTAAAAAAACTAATACTCTATTCCATTTCATTAATCGTATTGGTATTAAAACCTTGATACTAAGGCAGGCCTTTGGATGTAGCATGATTTTTATAGGAAACTCATGTTTATTTTGAGAGCATAAAATCTAGCAGAAAATAAATATTGTTATCGTGTTTCAAATAATATTAATTTAAATGTTTCAGATTTGCTCAGTACTCGCACTTCAAGATATACTCAGAGGCAGAGTACTATAAGTTGGAAATAGACGGTTATGAAGGCAATGCGGGTGACTCTCTGAACGATCCGTGGTATGGCTCCAATAATAGCCCTTTCTCAACGTATAACAGGTCAGTCCCAAATAGTAAAATATTATTTTACGTACCTAACAGGACATAGTTAGGATGTTATTTTTTCTTAAGTTTACCAGAGACTAAATTTGTTAACCACATAAAATTATTTACATTAATCATATTTTATTAGTCATCCCTTCATTCATAACCACATGCAGTAGTTACTGGGTACCAGCATTAGAACTAAAAAAAATCACTTACCTAGAAAAGCATCCAACACTTTGTTTTTTTTTTCAATGCTGTAGTCTGCCGACGTCATGTGTTGTGACTGATCACATTCTGAAAACAGACAAGAATATTTATTACATTTCAATTTCAGTCCCTTTTACCAACTATAAAATTATTACAGACAAAATCTCACCTTATGAATCGCCTTACAGTGATTTTAGTACTGTAGCAGGTTTAAATAAAAGTCCCATGTACTTTCGATATTTATTGACCGAATCTACTAAAATCGGTTTTACAGAGACAACGACAGATCTTCCTTGAACTGCGCTTCGATGCTGAAAGGCGGTTGGTGGTGGAAGTCTTGCGGGCGAGGGTTAAACGGACTCTACCTTCATGACCCACAAGATCTAACCGCGAGGCAAGGTATGTATCATTCAAACGGGTTAGAATGTACGGCGGTAGGAAAGTATCTACATACTGCCCTAAACTTCGATGGTATGTAGGTAGATACTACTACAACACCTTACTTTCTTTGTCTTTTTTTGAGTCAGATTAATTTTTCACTAACTGCCTTTAAGTGAATAGAACTAGAATACCATAGTATTCTTACATCTTGCATTGTTCATGGAAGATCATACTGAATACAAGAAAAAATAAATTTACAATTACTATGACATTTGATTATGGACTAAATATGAATATCTTAAAAATAACCTCCGGCACTGCGATTAGAGTTTAAACATCCAGAGTACAATGCAATATAAATTCAATTGAAGCTTAAAGTAATGTAAATTTTGAGATGTATGATATGCCAAAGTAAAATGCATTTATATATTATGTAAAATGCTTCTGCTAAACAAATTACCCACTAATTGTGGCCTTGAAAGTTACAAACTAACAAATACATTATATTGAAAATTATTTGAAAATTAGAATTATACATAAAACCAAATTGAGTCAAATGTCAAAAAAGTCAAAATGAGTCATTGTTATGTTATACTTAATGTTAAATACATATATCCTAAGCATAGCTGTTATCTTAAATAAGTATCGAATAATTGTATTATAACCCCCGAATTATACCAGAAAATGATACAAATATGTCTTAAAAAAGACATTCAGAAATCCAATTATTGACTACAATGGTTTGTCAATCACACATTATGACAGTATTTTTTAACTAGTACTGAGGGCAAGTACTAATAAAGCTAACCTATGTATAATAAAAGCCATATATAGGAAATAGACTTGTAATAATGTTGACCTTCAATTATAATATTAATAAAATATAAGTGCCAAACTTAGATACATCACTAATGTTCATAATAAGTGTATTGAGTTTGGAATGTTACATACATATGCCGTATTTTCTATTGTAACTAAATATAAAAAAGACTACAAACGACAGAATTTAAAGACAACTTAGATTAGAACAACTTAGAATTACGAATAACAAAAAGCTTTTTTTTCGTCAACATTAGTTACAAGTCCAACAACCAAACTATGTAAATATCTCAACATATTGATACGAGAAAATAATACCAAAGAATCAAATCCCAGATATAATTATTATCTTTCTTATAAAACAGCCAGAATTGCTAATAATAGTATTTTTGCCAAAAATTACCATCTTTTAGATGATTTAACCCTTTGCGTGTAAACGCTTTCAAACATTTCACAATATTAAATTTCATTCAAGACTGTCCTACAGCAGAAATTAACACAAGTATTATCTTATACACACATTATGTATACAATATACTAAGAATTTGAACTAAGAATTGAAATGAAATATGACTGATGTCAATCTAATCTTAATTATCAATTAATTTTAAATCTAGAGTAATCCTTCTGAGATTTAATAACTGTATCTATCATGTGGAACGTTAAAACATGGTTTTGTGTATTGGTTTTTCAGGTATCGTTTGGTTCCGCTGGCGAGGTTGGGACTACACTCTAAAGCGGGCTACCATGATGATAAAGCCTAAAGGATTGCAGTCAAATACGTGATTTACGTTCTTACAGCAATCTGACGTACTTTACCAGCCTCTGTTCACTCACTACGTGGATTCAATGTACAAAACGCGTACTTGTAACGTATCTTCCATTTAGGGTTAAATTAGTAGCTAAGAATATCCACACCGATATTGTATAGTAAAAATTGGTAACGCTATTTTGAATGGCCCGTTTCATTAATGAGATGATAATTCCTGTGATAGTGTATTATTGCCTATTTTTTAGACAATAAATTTATTTTAGAATCCATGTAATGAAGAGGAACATAGTAGGCAGCTGATCGCTCAAATTTTGTACCTATTTCTGTAAATATGATACTATTTCATCCATCATGTCACAAATTCGTCAAATTCTATAAATCGACTTCAACAGTTAATTACAAATTCTTACTAAATTTATTTAATTAGTAATTGTCTTATGGTTTTTGGAAGCCATTCAATATTTTTTATTTGAATTCTTATATGTTTTGGCAAATATTATATAAATTATATAAGAAACAATTGTCATAAGAATTTTGGTAAACAAATAGTAAAATATATTAGGCAGTCACTCAAATCATTCAAATTTTGTACCAATTTCTGTAAATATGATAGTTATGTTTCATCCATTATGTCACATTCGCCAATATAATTAAATAGACTTCTACAATGAAATACAAATTCTTACAAAATTGAATTAATAAGTCTTTGATTATCTTTGGAAGCAATAATTACTTATGTTTTTATTACTATCACTGGGAAGTCGGTTTATTCAGAAATCTATTGTAAATACCAGAAACTTGGCTATGTATGTATTGAAGTGCCACATCATACTCCAAATTCATTAATTTATTACTTATTCATACCCTTGTCATATAAAGTATAAATTTCGTTAATTAGGTTTGTAGTTTTAGATTTAAGATTGAAATAAATCGTTAAGATGTAAATAAAATATTAATTCTACAATTCTGCACATTAACCTATATGCACTCCTTTTAAAATGTATGTAGGTACCGATATAGTTTCAATGGACATCTGTAGAATATCTTCTAATCAAATGTAATTGAACAAAATGTAACGAATGTTATCATAGTTAAAAATTACATGATATGTTCGCCCAATAAGTATACAAAAGAATATTTGTAAGAAATTAAATTTTACATTATAGTATTCCTGTATTTTAATTTCCCGTTTTTTCAAATTTAAATGTAACACTAACTTTACTATCTTCGATAAATGGATCCTAGAATTTTATACTGTTAAGCATCTTACAATTTTGTTTAAGTAACATGTATGATTTAAGTTCGTTATGTAACACTTACCCACAATACCGAATCTTATGGATTAAACATTTACTTAGCTGCGTCTAAATTTGTACCTTGCAACTGAAAGGCGAGTAAAAATTCCTTTCAGTTCAATCCACCCTCGCGCCTGTCCGGCATATTCTCCGGCTGACCATTTGCTCCATTACGTTCAACTAAATGTTGCATGTTATCCTCGAGAACATTGTTAGGTATTTCCTCTTCAAATATGTTAGCCTGCAGAGGCATACGGCGCAATACGTTGTCATCGTAAGCGTTTAGTTCCAAAACGTTCTGCGGGAGGTCTACTTGATCTTCTTCTTCGTCATCGCTGTCATTGAGTATATCGAATTCTATGTCGTTTCTGTGTATCTCTGCCGGGTCGACGTTCTGTTCCTCCGCTAAGTTTTCTGCGTTCGCTCCAAGTACATTATTGGGAACGCCATCCATCGCATGGTGCAGGGGCTGCAGGTATGCGTTGACGGGCCGGTTCGCAATGACGTCACCCGGCTGGCGTATCACTACGATAGGTTCGTCATCGTCGTCGTCACTGTCCTCGAATATATTGAAGTCTAGAACGTTCCCGGCCATTTCTATAACGTGCGGCGCTGGTCTGTTTTGCAATATCAGTTGTTCTTGTGCGTTGTCCTGCTCGGCTTGCTCCTGTTCCTCCTCCGCCTCGGGCGGGTCCTCGGATCCGCTGCCATTGTTTTGACAATCGATCACGAGATTACCCGGCGAAGGGGGCTCCGGCTGATCGGCGTCGTTCAACGCCGCATCGTCCAAGTTATCCAGGAAATTGTCCGGGAAATCTGGTATATCGAATATATTGGTGTTGAGAATCTGCGCCGGCAGTATCACATCCAAGCTGTCCTGGGATAGGTTTACTTGTGCGAAATTTTCGGGTGATAACTCTTCGACCTCTACAATCTCTTCCTGATCGGAGTCTTCGGCTAATTGTTTCGTATTGAAGGTGGTCGGGTATGAGTCATTGGTATCGGGCGGGGTGGTGTCGCGGTAGATGGAGTCGAGGTCTGCGAGCGTGGAGCCGAGGTCGCCGGCCGCGCCCGGAGAGAGTACGGTGGAGGGTGAGGACTGCGAGGCGCGCGACGTCTCCGACGGGCCCGGCGAGCCGCTGGGCGCCGACACCAGCTGCACGGCCGCCACCGCGGGGATCACGTAGTTCTGCGGGCGCGGCGCCGGCGGACGCACGGGCGGCCGCACCAGGCACCCGGCCGACCCGCCGCGCCGCGACCGAGACCTGCGCGGAGCCCCGACGCTCGACGCGCGAGGTGCCTTGAGGTTCAAGCTTGTGGAAGGCCTAGGCGGACCGGCGCTGGATGTCACTCGTGGTGTTCCAAAACTGGTAGACCCTCTGAGTCCTCCAACACTTGAGACTCCTCTCGTCAATCCAATGCCTGCGGTCACTCTCGTCGGCGTCACGGTCGTGGCCGCCCTGGTTGAGCTCCTTAACTGAGGCGCTGAGACGGGAGGCGCTGGCACAGGTGGCGCTGGCTCAGGTGGCGCAGGCGTGACTGTATTTATCTCAACGACTGGTCTCGAGGCGCGGCGACTGCGCGTGTTCGGGCGGCCCAGTTTGGGCGTGCGGTCCGGGGGCTGCAGCGCGGGCGCCGACGGGCCGTGGACGATGATAGCCTCAGAGGACTCGGAGGAGCTCTGCTGCGATACACGTGGCATAGCGTACCGGCCCGACTCTGAGAAGCTTAGCTTCATGAGAGAACGCGGGTCGAAGTCCACATCGGATACGTCCTGGGATTCAGAGAGCGCCCGTAAGTAAGCGCGCGCCGGTTCTAAGGTCGCGGCGCGCGCTAGGACGTACTCTTCGGCGGCGGTGAGTTGCTCCCGCCCTTTGCTCTTCTTATGCTTTAGTTTGAACTTAGACTTAGATTTAGTGGGGGATTTGGGTGTGTTCGCAGTGGCGGAGGGGAGGGGGGGCGCGACGCCGTCCGGCTCGCTGCGGGGGGGCGGCGGCGCCGAGCCCCCCGCAGGGTGCGCGTGTTATGTCTTCATACGCTTGGGCCCGCGTTTCTTGATGCGGTGGCGGGCGGAGGCCACGATCTGCGTCAGGCGCTTGTGCTCCGACAGGATGCGAAGTAGCTCCACGATGAACGGGAGATAGTTGTGGCGCCTTCGGGCCATTTCCTGTGAGTAGCGCTGCATCTTGAGGTCCTCGTAGTCCATGAGCAGGCGTATGCGCGTGACCTCGCTCTCAGCATCGTCTGTCTCCATGCCCAGGATGGCGGTGGATCCGACCAAGTCATGCATTTGTCGAGTCAGTACGGTTTTACGGTCGGATACCAGAGCCATCAGGTTGAAGTGGATTTCTCCTTCCGTGTATCTGCAATAACATTTTTTATTTACTACTGGATAAATAACAGGTGGTAGCAAATAATAAACTACATACACAATTATAGAGAGTAGAAAATAAATTGATGAAAAAAGAAAAACAACCAATAGGCAAAACTACAACTTACAAATTAAAGCTCACTAACCGGGATATCACTCTCACTATCTCCTCCAAGAACTTATAGCATCTTTCTGGTGTGCAGTCTAGATGGCTTTCGGTGATGACGTCAGCCAAAGAATCTCAATAATTTACTAACCTGTTGATACGGCTCCGTATAATGGGGCGTACAACGTCCAGCCAATCAGCGTCCGGGGCGATAGGTCCGTGGTCGATGGGCCCCGCGCGTAGCCCGTCTAGCTCATACAGTCGACCGTTAATCGGCATGTAGCCTATGAAATGGTAAACATCTTCGTCCTAAAACAGATATCATCGTTATAATAGAAGATTGGGATTTATGACATTGATCCTGTTCACATTGTATCCTAATTTAATAGAAGTAATATATAGATTTACTTTGAAGCAAAAGAGCAAAAATACCCATGAACCCTTCTTGAATTCTTGGATTTGCATGAACTCAATGTGTTGTATTTTTTTTTAGTTATGATGGTGCAGGCCCATTTATTTACTATTGTGAAAAAACAATAACAAACATAAACTAAATTAGAAATAATCTGGCCTTTATTCAATCCTTTGAATATGGGTCAGAATATTAAATGATTTATAAATAAATCAATTAATATTAATCATGTCATTACTCATTACATATGTCAAGTCATACTTACTTTGTCAACACCTTTCTTGTCAACCTCGAAGAGATAAGTATTGCCCATAGAGTTGTGAGCAGCACGAATCACTTCAGAATTACTGATCGCATTACCAGCCGTGTGAGGGTCAAAGTTTCTGAAACAAATCACATCACATAATTTGACTTTTGTGTCACGTGGTCTGGGTATTCATTCTATGAGGTTATGGTGATTTTTTAATCTATCAAGTGTATCAGATATCTAGTACATGAAAAACATGCTTCGAGATTTCGAGGCATAATTTTATGCTAGATGTTGCTGATGAAATTAGATGTGGAAATAGTATACTTAGGCTTTTTTATACCGCGGGAAAATCTAATATAACGGTAGCTAAGCCGTGAGCAAAGGGTTATTTAAATATTCTTTTAATTCACAAGAAACATTAAACATCTCTAAGAATTAGTCAGACAGCGAAGCAAACAAGACCTCTAGCATAAGAACCCTTATATACGGTCCCACAGCTGGGATCCAGGGAATGAGAATCCACAAACATCAAAAACAGTATAGTGTGCTCCAACTTGGTAGTCAACATTGTATTAGCATAGTATTTTTGTCCCAAAAAGAAAACAAGTTATTTACCTACTAAACTCCTTGAGTTTAGTGAGTTCCATGCCAAGCTCCAAATCTGGATGGTTGCAATTGAGCAGAAGACTGATGATGGCTTGTGTAGCACACGCATTGTTAATAGTCTGTAAACAAACATTCAAATTATTATGTGGTAACCAAAAACAAGATAAGAAATAGGTCAATCCCCTAATAATAATTGTGTGGAAAATTATACAATTATTATTGAGGTAGTTAAAGAAGTTGATGTTGAAATCTTTTAAATAAATTCAATGCCACTTTTGGTTGTAATTTTATATCTCAAAAATGGATGAGCCGATTTATGTGATTTTTAAAAATAGATGTAGTAGCTCAGGGAAGGTTAAAAGGTGTAGAAACATGGTAATAAAGCGGGCGAAGCCGCGTTATATTTTATTTATATTTAATTGGATTTTTTCTAGACAAACCCACACACTCCGAATATGTTATCATGTTGCTAACACTACATGAATAAAAGGATTCAAGTCCTTCAAAGGTAAGTAATTTAAGGTTATTCACTGCCACAGAAAAATACATAATGGATGAAAGTTGAATGTCAGCCAGGACACAATGAGCAAATGTTCACAATTCTACACTAAAAGAGCAGTCCTTTTAATTCTAACAATAAATAAAATAAACCATCTCATCAACATTATTCAAATCATATTGCTTCTGCCTGGACTGATCTAGCCAATACAACCCATAATAGGCCTTGCGATTTAGAGATTTTTAGAGATATAGACTGCATTGTCCCCTTGCCAAAGTCGGCCCTAACCAGCCTAACTCCTTGATGTAGCGGAGTAAGACCTTTGGTTTCTTACAGATCTGAAACCACACTTTCAGGAATTCCATATTCCAGATTGGTGGATCGATAAGTACCTGATGTGCAAAGTAGATTTTCTCTAGAGCTTCACTGGATGTGACGATGGGGCCTGCTGGAGGTTCCTGGTCTTTATACTTGAAGAGAAATATCAATCCATGCACGGGCCTGTAACATTAAATTTATAATTTTATATTTTATTGTAACCAATGAGAATCATTGTAAATGAAATAAAAAACAGCAACATTTAGCCCGTGGTAAGCTATTTGTTCCAGGTCTTCTGGGTGTTTTCTATGAATAATAAAAATGAAAATATATATAGAGTTTTGTAACACATAACACATGACTTGAGCTTAGCTACCATGGGACTATTATAGATGTTGCTGTGTGCAATATCCAGCTACATTTATTTATTTCAATGAAAGAAGATAATTGAATAAAACATTTTGTATTATATTTAGCATTTGGAGGGATTGTGTGTGTTTTACCAAATGTAAATAATACTTTAAAAATGCCAATTCATTCTGTTTATGTATGACATATTTATGTAAGACACAGAGCTATTGAATTGTCCTAATCATATAAAATAATTGGATTGAGATGGTATGAGCATCTCAACTATATTATTAATGTTAGGTATTCACTTATTTTGAGATAATTTTAATTGTATGTAATGTTAACAACATAAAAGCTACATTGATATATCTTTTAACTTTTCACAGTGCACACTGTTATAGTACTAACCTAAGATTTTCAAATACATCTTCCTCAAAAGCCCATAGTTCTTCCACCTGGACTCCGCTTGCACCTGATATAAATTAAAAAAGTTAGTTAAATGTTTAATAAGTATAATTATGTATATTATAAATGTACTATTAAGGAGGTCTAGCAATTAATGTTGTAATGGACATTTCTTAAAAAATGTAGTTTCATATTTAGAGTCTGTTACAATAGCAGTGCTATTTGATTTTGATTGATAATCACTAGACTAATATTGTGATTTCAAGTAAAAGTTGTATTTGTCCAGGGTACAAAACTGTCATGTTTGTATTTCTATACTACATTCTTTATCTCTGAGTCTAGGAGTTAAAGTGATATTTTTAGGTTAAAATTCATCTCAAATAGTCAAACTACAGAGAGTTTTGGTCCAGGGCAGACTCAACACAAATACTGTACAAAATGTGATGTTAAAAATAACTTTTGTTCAACTGAGAGTATCATTGCCACATTAAAAGTACATTTTTTTACATATAGTAATGGAGCCTCACCAAATGCATGTATAAGCTGAGTAAAAACACCAGGGTCACTCTCTATCAAGCACCAGGAGCCAGAAGAATCCATAATCTGAAATAATAAAATTTAATCATCAAATGTTTAGTTCACATTTTTGTTATTATCTTTGCACTATTCGTTTGGAGACTCCTTTTTCCGCAATTAGACTCAAAGTTGGTCCTTTGTGCGTGGTTGGTATCTTTGCACTTATAAGATATTTATATAGATATCTATTTATACAAAAGGAAGTTGTGTTAGTTACACTATTTATAACTCAAGAACACAGTTGATTTGGCTGAAAATTGGTGCAGATACCTAGCTTAGAACCAGATAAGTGATATGTATTATTATATCGCTAGAAAAGCAGTAGGGTGGGTAAGCTTATAACAAATAATTGTGTGTAAGAAACTAGAATTAGAAACAATTTATACGGATATTATGAATGTGAACTCTAGTCTAAATTTAGTAAAAATATGACAGAAACCTGATTTTTAAAGTTGAAATGTTAAAACATGTGTGTTCATGCAATAAAGCAATATTGAATGTAATATATATATATAATTGGAATATTAATTGAAAGATTAGCTTATAGCTTGAATATCAAAAATGTGCAATGTAATCAAGAGTAAGTGACCTTGAAGTCTTTGTACAATACCATGGCATTGTTCAGCACTAAATGAACAAAGAGATTTCTTTATTTCACCTAAATGATGTATGTGTATCCAGATTTATCACATCTAACCAATGTTATGGGATAACTAGATGAATTAGGTGGGTTAATCTTTTGCTTGTTAATTTATGTTTAGGTACATTTTATTTTATAAATTGTAAAAAATAGTAATTTTAATCATAAATTGTAAGGTGGAATAACTTTGCAAACTAAGAATTTATTTGACCTAACATAACCTGTAAAACTACCTAATATAGGTAATGCATTGTAATGATCAACGTTTAGCCAGGTGAGGCAAACAAGGTAATGCCGGCTTCTGTTTTAAATCATACATAACATGTAGAGAGCTATAGAGCTGTTTTACATTTATGAGTAGGTAATTAAGAATTAAATATCAACAAAAAAAAGTATAAAATGCAAAATATGTACCTTCGTAAAATCAATAAAGGATTACAATTGAAGCACTAAAATACGAATTCAACATCGGGATTAACAACAACGAAACTAAAATCCCGGTCAAAAGTGATTCCTACAAATATCATTTACTTTTTGTAACGCCCGCCCCGGAGGATAAATTAATTTCGCGGCGGGCAAAAAATGCCTCTTCAAGAACGATACGAACAAACACTACACGCACCGGAGAGCAGACCGACCAAACAAACAAACTAATTCGATTCGATCGATCGCTTCGCTCGCTTTCGGTCGCTGGTACTTAGGCCCTTTTAAAAATTATATGTGTCAGTCATGTTTCATTTTTAGGTCCGTAACATAACATACGTCAAATCACAGAGTACACAAACGTAGCGTCACATCAATTTGCTTCGTCATGGCCTAGGTAGAATGTCAAAGTTTGTTATAGAATGGTGATCATAATGGTGGTGAGAGCACGAGGTATATTAAAAAGTACAATATTAAGCTATATATAACAATAATATGTAAAAGTGTATGTATGTATCTAAGAAAGATTACATTATTTTAAGTAGACCTCCTCTTGGTGGCACCGGAACTATAATGTCAAAGTCAAATTTTAAACACTTTAGTGTGCAACATTTTTAAGAATCAAAAATATTGGAAAAAATGAATTTTTACGTTATTTGTACAATATGAAAATATATTATCTAAAGTATCAACAGCCTGCCCACTTGGAGCATAATTTTAAGTATGCTTTTTGCCTAATTCATAATATAGCTCTTTTACTTCTTCTTTGGCTAGTTAAGTATTTGTTTTATGTTTTGGTGGTTTTTATGGTACAAAACAAATTCTTTTAAATTAGCTTGATTTTTATAACTACATAAATCGTTCTTTTCTACTATAAAAAATCATTGTTCTTTTCTGGTAGAATTAACATCGTGATGTCAGTTAACATGTCAATATGTCTGATAGTGTAATAAAGTCTTGCAAGAAAAACATTATCATTCCATTCCATTTCATTCTCATTCAGTCAGTTCAGTCAATCGTATTCGTATTCAGTCAGTCAGACAGACTTTTTCAGACTTTGTACGAGGAGCAGCGCCAGTCAGACATTTTTATTGTCTACAATTATATGATCGGTGAGTTGATTTTATTTCTAATTATCATCTTAACTGTTGAGTTTTTCTTAGTTTTGTTATATTGACTGTTAAAATTGTTAAATTGTACATTCAATAATATATTTCAGCTGATAAATTGTATGGGGGTAGGTAGGTATATCCAACTGTTTTATGCACTCGATCTCAGACCTTTGCACATATTATATTATCCATTGTGGTATATTGCACTAAATTATTAGCTACAAGTTCCTACGTTTAAGCCCTATTATATAAAATGTCTGAAAAAGATAATAGTAGTGATTAAAATTGTATGGGGGTAGGAGGGTATTTCCAACCTTGAACTCGGACCTTTGCATACATTTTAATAACCACTGTGGTATATTGCACTTGATTATTAGCCATAAGTTCCTATGTGTAAGCCCTTTTATATAAAAACGCTGACAAAGTAAAATCATTGCCCAAAAATGAAAGTAGGTTAACTACCTTCAATAACAATTAAAATAATTTATATTTGCTGTCTTCATTTTTCTTATTGCTCTCTCTTATTTATAAATCTTTAACAGTGATATAAAATATATTACATATTTAGTTTATACATTTAAATAATTACACTACATGGACAAAATATTAGTTACGAATTATTTTTTAATGCAGGTATATTATAAATTAATGTAGAACAAAGAAAGTTGAGTCGTGTTGGCTAAGTACTAAGTAAGTAAAGTAAGCTAAGGACTTTCATTCCGAAGCTTGTGGGTTCAAACACCGCCTCAAGAGTTTTCTTCATGAAAAAATTATGTGCGCTTTGAAAGACATGCTCTCGCAGTGAAGGCAATGCACAATACACTCCACTGTGAGTCGTCACTGCAGATCTTAGTTCCTTCACAGCAAATAAGGCATGAAAACATAATGAGGAGACCGGCATATTTTGAGAACATTGAAAAGTTTTAAGGACATGTCATTCACCGAACCGCACTTGGCCAGCGTAGTGAATAATAGGGCTAATCACTCTTGTCAAGAGAGTACTAGTGTACTAGTAGTGGGAACTTAATCGTGTAGATTATGCTAAGTAGAACATTTTCAAAACTTTTTTGTGTGAACACACCCGGGTTTACTGCTAAAGTTATAATACTACTGCTGACTGCTTCACTTGCCTTTTTATATTATCTACATTATATTGTTTATTCAATTGATCAATCAAAACATATTTATTGTACACCACAAAGTAATATTAGTACAAACATAATATTACATATTATACATGTAAGTACTTACTATGCAACAGTGGTATAACTTTTCAAATCAAAGGAGCGTTTCATGAGATTATTGCATTCAAACAAACAATCAATCTCAAAAACTTCTCAGCTTTATAATATTAGTAAAGATATTAACCCACTGCATGAAAACTTTTTTTTTACAAAAATTACTCTGATATTAACACAAGTTTAACACAACACAATTTACAACTCTTGTGACCTCATCGTTCATCATTCAATTACATACCTTGTAAGTCTAAGTACCTTATTTCCTAATAAAATATTTTGTATTGCAACAATCTTATATAACAATGTATTTTTTATTCTTAAATATGTATTCTCTGGTCAAGCATCCCAATATAATTTTTACAGAATATTAGTAGGTATATAATTTCAGGGTTAAATTTCAACATAGTTTAGTAGTGGTGGAACTAATTGCTGTTGAAGATAGGTAGGAACATCATGTTTAGATTATGATAACACTGTTCAGATTATAATCTGTTTTGTAGTAATTTATAAATAAATACAAAAAACCATAACAAACTTCAAACTTACTTTGTCTGACTATCTATCGGAGCAGATTTTAATAAAGTTTGATGTGGAGATATTTTCAGTGCCGGAAACCATCTACTTTTACCTATATTTTACCTAATTAACTATCAAGTTTAAAGCTTTTTTTTATCAGATTGAACCATGAACTTGAATTCTTGAATTGAACCATGAATTCTGCATCATTTGTTTTACTAAAACCTAATACTACTGCGCATGGTCACACAGCTCATTTTATATCTCTGCAATTTTAATAAATTTAATAGTTGTAATTCTATTGTTACAGGTAAAAACCATGTGGGGCTTAATATTGAGCGCGTTGACATACATCGGGATAAATCCCGTGCCATATATGGCCCCGTTTATTGGAACAACGGCCCCGGCGTTAAATTTACTTGTAAGCATATTAATGGCGTATCCATTGGCGAGAGTTTACCATCGATACGTGCGTCGATTCGGAGCCGGGTTTAGAAACATGTTTCTTTTTCTCGCCGGTGCCGACATGGCGTTTTACAACTTCGGTTTATCTATGTACCACAACCTCATGCCAATTATTGCCATGTATCTATCAACGATGCTGCTTGGTCGAGGAAAACGGAATGTGATCTTTACATTTATTTTCAATATGGCTTACCTACTGGTCGGGTATGTGTGTACGGAATCCGAAGACTATGATATAACCTGGACCATGCCGCACTGTGTGCTCACTTTGAAGATGATCGCCCTATCGTTTGATCTCATGGACGGACAGAACATTATAGATGGTGTGAAGATATCTACGAAGGTGCGAAAGATCGCTGTCATCGAAGAGCCTTCTCTTTTGGAGCTTCTTGGATTCGTCTACTTTCCCGCAGCGTTCCTAGTAGGACCTATATTCTCCTTCAGGCGCTACAAGGAGTTTGTCGACAATGAGTACCCATTGGACTCGGACGCCGAAATTTACGAAGAACTCTCCAAGAAAAGATTATACCAAGGGCTGGCATATTTGGCAGCGTTCCAAATCGGAGGTAAGTTAACATTGATTTTGCTAACTTTGCTAAATAAGTGTACATTCGCTACACTGGGTTCACTTATACATGTATATACATATTTTTAAATACATAATAAAAGGGGAATGTTGTTAATTAGGTATTCCTGAGTTACTGAGTCATGACAATATAATGTTGGGGGTTGTAAGAATGACTGATTTTTGTAATGTATTGTAATATCGTTTTGTATATGTAAATCCTAATAAATTAATCCAGTAAATAACTGTCCACGTACTTAAAATTATTATTTCTATTTCAGTCACCGTATTCAACATACAATATATGATGACCGACGAATTTACGGAAACCTCAATACTTTACCGGCACTTTTATTGTGGGCTATGGGGACATTTCGCCCTATATAAATATATCTCCTGCTGGTTACTCACAGAAGGTAAGAAGAATAATATACATAACACATACAAAATCTACACAATAGATTTGGTATAGGTAATCTAGCTTACTTGCCATAGACCAGGGTCGATAAATTTTTAAACCAAAAATGTTTCATGCAATCTTATCTATCCAATTTTTTTGTTATGTGTTTTCTTATTCATAGTATATCGCTGACATGAGTATTAATTAACACATTGTGACGTAACAAAACTGGGATAATTATATCGCTCTTATAATTTTCTCGGTTTGATAATAATAAAATATCGTTTTTCCTCATCTAGGTATACTAATATTATAAAGCTGAACAAATAAACATGTTGAAAATTATTTCAGTTTAGGATAGTACATTAATCGAGGAAGGCTATATTATATAAACTATATTTAGATAGCGTAAAAAACATTATCTAAATAAAATTTATTTATTGCGTTAAACCGAGGGGTGTTATATATTATGTTGTATATTAAAAAATATCTATCTAAGTTCCATGCGGGCTAGCCCCGTGGTAAGCTCGAAGCTTGAGTTGTGTTGATGTGTAAATTGTCCAGCCACATTTATTTATTATAATTTGTTCCAGCTTCGTGCATCGGATTCGGGCTGTCTTTCAACGGAGAAGCTTGGGACAAGCGCAGAGGCGAGTTCGTCACAATCTGGGACGCTTGCAACAACATTAAGCTGTTCCGCTTCGAGAGCGCCACAAAATTCCAGCACTACATAGAGAGCTTCAACTGCAACACAAACCATTTCGCGGCTGAGTATATTTACAAACGCCTCCGTTTCTTAGGGAATAAAAACGCCAGTCAAATCCTTACAATGGTATTCTTAGCCGCCTGGCACGGAACACAATCCGGCTATTATGCCACATTTTTCAATGAGTTTATCATAATGGTTATGGAGAAAGAGCTTGAGACCATTCTCTCACAAACTAAGCTGTACCATTATGTGTGGGATAACTTCTATGGACGGTGTGTTCTGTACGCCGTCCTAAAAACATACACAATTGTCTTCATGGGCTGGAGTCTGGTGCCCATCACACTAAAAACATTCTCCAAATGGTGGCTCGTGTACCAACACCTGTGGTTTTCCGGATTTTTGTTCTTCCTGCCCTGGCCGTTTGTGTACAAGTCACTTTTAAAGAAAGCTATACACAAACTTCAGTTGGAACCGGTGGCTGAGCAGAAACCGGTGGCTGAGCAGAAACCGGTGGATGAGCAGAAACCGGTGGATGAGCAGAAACCGGTGGCTGAGCAGAAACCGGTGGCTGAGCAGAAACCGGTGGCTAAGAAGGATGATTGAAAGGATTTTGCTGTGTTTAGTGATTAAGATGTTATTTGAAACCTGTCTAATTTCCCCAGGTGGTTATTCTGTTACATGTTTTACGGGCTGGTACCTGTAAGTGGTGGTGAAAATGACTACTAAATTAGCCTAATTAAAGTTAATAAAAGTAAAGCTTTGATCGACAGTTGGTAAACGCCAGTAACACCCTACTTTGAACTACTTTCTACTTTGAACAATATGTGATACAATTCGCAGACATTTACTAACAATTTAGAATATTAAGTTTCAAATGTTTTGTGGCACTACTCTATGATAATCTATACTTACTTCATATTTATTTTCTTTTATATATTTTACTATTATTTCACTTTCAAAATTTTCGTGTATAACTGCAACACCAACCATTTTTCGGCTGAGTATATTTACAAACGCCTCCGTTTCTTAGGGAATAAAAACGCCAGTCAAATCCTTACAATGGTATTCTTAGCCGCCTGGCACGGAACCTGTGCACGGAACACAATCCGGCTATTATGCCGGATTATCTTGGAGACGTAGCCGGCTACGTCGCCATGGCGTCCTGGTGGGGCAGAGCTCTTACACGATCGTCTTCATGGGCTGGAGTCTGGTGCCCATCACGTTGAATACTTTCTCCAAATGGTGGCTCGTGTACAAAACCTTTGGTTTTCTGGATTTCTGTGCTTCCTGCCGTGGCCGTTTGTGTACAAGTCACTTTTTTTAATAGAAGCTTCAGCTGGAACCGATTGCTAAGAAGGATAATTGAGAGAATATCGTTGTTTACTGATTTAGATGATATTCAAAACCCGCCTAAATTTGCCCAGGAGGTTATGCTGTTACATGTCTAATGAGCTGGGACCTGTATACCAGACCATTAGACATGTATCAGTAGTAGTCATTTTCACCACATGTAGTAGTCATTTTCATCAATTTAGTAGTCATTTTCACTACCTAAGGGCGGCCTTATTTAATTTGAAGCGAAAGTAAAGCTGTGATCAAAGGTTGGTTAAACGCCAGTAATACTCTGTCTACTCTGAATAATACTTAATCATTTGTTAACAATTTGGAATATTATGATTCAAAAGTTTTGTGGCACAACTCTATGAGAATATATACTTCATATTTATTTTCTATTATATCTGTTACTATTGTTCAATAACTTAATACGTAATCCGAATGCACGGCGATGCTTTCAGATTTTTTTGTGATACAAAGGTTGAAGATATAAAAGCTGATTGTCCTAGTTAAACCAACACTGTTGTGTCGCAAATCATTTGGACAACTCAATCTCATGCTGAAAATTGAGAACAAAACGACCTAACTAGTTATTTAACATTAGATGTGGGCGGGCCAACATTGCTCAACATAATTTCATTGCTTATATGGTAAGAGCCTAAGCACAATAAATGTGGAAAGTCGAATATTTTGTAAGAGAATCAGGAATATTGTAACTTTAAATGTATGTAGTTGTTTTGGTTGTGTATTCGTAAGCGATATTTACCTTCGTTCTGTAATCTGAGGTCCCTTGTTAAATTGTATTTTAGGGCCTATTACATTTACTAGTTTTAAGGACAAGGGACCCTAGATATGGGTGATGTGTAGGAATTAGAGTAGGCAAACGGCAAATCATACCGACACAAGACCTAAAGGTCTTTGTAAACCCTTCTAACACATAATTTAACATTTAGGTTACAACTTTTTATCTGATTCTTTTTTCTTATTATTTTTCTACTCAATTTTTTAATTATTTTTATTATAAATGTTTTCACCTAGTTTATTTAGTACCTACGTTTATTTACCTTGACTATTATTTAATACTTTCATTTCCATTATTGTTTTGAATGTTCTTTTCACTCATTCTTTTACTAACTCATTTTGACGACAATATTTTTGTTTAAGGACGTTTGACGACATTATTTTTGTTTTAGATCGTTAAATGAATAATGAATTAGGTAATAGGTAAATAACTGACCCATAATTTAAAGTACATAATATTTGACCTTATGGAAAATTTTCATTTCCGTCATTATTTTTATTGATTTTTTTTAGTTACCTATATAATAAGACTGTTAAACCCTAGTAACAACGATAATTTAACATTTGGCTTGCTGTAACAATAATCAATATATTTTTATAGGCTATAGAACTAAATAGTTCAAACTATTGTAATGAACTCCTAAGATAGTGGCCTGAATTAATTAAATTAGAATAGGACTTTCTTAAATTATTCACTTTAAAATGTATATCAAAAGTTATTTTTATTATTTAAGTGTTTTTTTTTTTCAATATTATATGTCGTAAATAGAGGGAGGAATAAACATAGGTAATTAATGATCATGTCTCAAAGTGTTGTTTTATTTTTAATTTATGATATATTTAAATAAAAAAGATGATGTTTACAATAACATAAGTAGGCCTGGTGAGTCTGGTGTTAAAACCAAATCCCCAATTCTTCTAGGAAGACCCATGCACAAAACATACTGGGAGTGGTTGTTTGCTATTGAATAACTAGTATGTACTAGGTAGGTACAAGTATTAAATCTAATAATTACAATTAGGAAGCTAACTTTCTATAATGACTTCTGTGGCGCAGTTGTCGGAGGTCTGCAGGAGGTTGCGGGTTCGATTCCCGCCCTGGTACCAAAAATTTGTACAATCTGCAGATATTTGTTTCGGGATAGTGTGTAGGTATCTACATTAAAAAAATATCGATCTATGTATGTTTATTCTAGTACCTATATTTAGATATATAGCACCCGTAACAGAAGCTTCGAGCTTACCACGGGGCTAGATGTTGCTGTGTGAATTTTCCAGCAATATTTACTTTATTTATTTATTCTGTGTATGCGGAGCTTATCCAATACAAAGAGGCTCCGTCGAGTGAGGGGGTATTTCCCCCTGTTTTGGATTGGGAAAGCGTCGGAACCGTGGGAACGCGCCAGGTGCCTCCAATCCCTGCTTGCTTCAGTATTGATCCATGACTAGGTACCAAGGGGACTTGCGGGAGATAGCCTATCCTACTACAAAACATCAGAGTATCTAGAAGATAAAACAGCTCTGGACTCCACTCTAATATCTTAAAGAAAACAAAATAACAGATTATTGTACTCAATTCAGATATAGGTAGGCACCTAGTTCTATAAAATGTTATATGGGAGAACCTTGCTCAGTTGTGGGACGTTATATCGTTGTAAGGATGATTGAGCTCCACATTCAAATCATAAGCCTCCAATCAATTTGAGTCAAGATAACCTAAGAAGTTACAATTTTGTACAATTTGTACCTGCTATAATGAAACAAATAAAAAAATTCAATAAAATGCCTTCTAATCAAAGACATTTAAAACAGCATCAAAATTTGAGCACCAATTCTATTCTCATTTTGCGCACCGACAATGAAGCAGGTAGTTGCTAAATGCCTTTGCTTCTAAAAATTCAACTAAAGACTGGACGTTGACTAGCGCCGTTTAATTCTAAACGCGTCAAAGCTACCCTTTCCTCTTTTATAATGCAACCTACCACCTACCGATGGGAACCTTACCACCTGCTATATTCTACCATCGCCTCTTCGTCGGTACCTACAAGAATTTCCTATTCAGTTTCATTACTAAAGGCATTTCCATTTGTAACTAGTTAGTAACAACTTTATTTTTGTTTTCCTTTTAGATTTGAAACTAGAAGGTACCTAGGTTCTTCTACGTCTGTGTCCTATTTAACCTTAGTTAACTAAGGTACTTAAGTTTTTTACGTAGGTAACTTATTAAAAATCAATAATTCGTGTTGGGGAATAATAAAACGAACATTTTATTTTTTAGATTATAATTTGGGGGTAATCTGTGTTTTAGGTTCCCAAGTTACGCAAGGATATAGGTTCCTATCCTACCCAGCCCTTCCTTGATCAAGATATCTTTTGCATTAGATAGTCGGCTTTGTTGTCACAAATTTATTTTTATAAAATATCTGTGTAATATAAATTGGCTTTAACCTACTATAAAAGTAAGGGTAGTTTGGTTATTTTTTTAGTAGTTATAGTTTTAACTGAATTATAATGATTAGATATAAAAATGACTAGCCATAATGTATCTACAAATTCGATAATTGCTTATAACTAATGTTTTGTCTCCTCAAAGCCATTAAGTATAATTCAGTGCCTTAGGCTGTGCTCGTTTATATACTTAGGTAGGTACATACAAACAGAAGTAAAGTTGCCGTAACAGTGTCGACTAGCACGAAAAGTAATGACTCTTCAACCACTTTGTCAGAAATAATGATTTTGTTTCTAAATAAGTAAGGAAATGTAAACATAGTATTTGTTAACAATTTAAGTACATAATTACAATTTGAACACATAAAACAAGTGAAAATGTTTGTGAACAAGTGAAAAAGCTTTATGTGTGTTATAAAAGTGTTAATAACAACCTTACTTTGAACTAACCAGATATTTACTTAATGTTTTGTAAGTTTTTAAATAAAAAAATATTCTTATTTTTTATATTGATTTTATATTAGGATAAATATATAATGTCCGTAAGCATCTGTGACTTAGGGCTTTTAGTTTACATCCATAACAAATAAAAAATAAATTATAATATATACAGCACTTTACAGATTATGACTAGCAAGTAGGTACTATTATGATACCTACATATATTTTAGTTATAAGACAGATCAGGCTAGACTCTATTTAAAGCCTAAAATCTGGGTTAACTCGACATCAAGATTATCAGGTTTTAGGCAAACCAGAACGAACCCGATGTTCATAGATCAATATTCAATTGCCAACTCATAAATAGGTAAGTTTCCAAATCAACGCTATCAACATACCTAAACAAAAAAATCAACCGTAACATAATTCTAAAAGGTTAAAAGGAACACTATCATATTGTAATAATAACAACTAATGACTGGGCACAAGACTCTGCAATAGAGCCCATTGTACATCTTAGGGGTAAGCGTGGTGATTATACCAAACCCCCAAGTTATAGGAATGCCTATAATACCTAATCATAACTATTCTGGTGAGGACTTTATCTACAGTTATGTGCATAAAAAATTACAAGCCCAATTATGGCTAAAGTAGATTATAAGACACTACAGATTAATGAGATCAAACATTTTGCTATAGCGAAGCAAATTATCTTAGTTCTTCCTTCTCAATGACGTTTAGGGGGTTGGGGAAGATCCTTGGGTCTTCAGGGACCCAGATTTTGGCGTGCAGCGTGTTTCCAGGAGGTCGTTCACCCCGGCGCGACCAGGATAGGGAATGAGCCTGGCAATTGTTACCTGTTGGAGAAAGGAAAGAAGATTTACTACAGAGTTTTTTAAAGGTAAGTATACTGCCTTTCTTACGATAAACAGCGTAGGTGAGTTATTAGCATATTTGTAATCAGCTCGCTTAGCTGATTACAAAACAAAAAAACAAAACTGCATTACGATAAACAGTGTAGGTGATACACTGTTTATCGTAAGAACTGCAGTTTAGGCTACAACATTTTCTCAACATTTCTGTGTATTATAACTTTCTTACGAATGGTACAATACAGGCTCAGTTTCCAAAATAACGAGATATTTTTTATATGTATAATGATTTTTTTTTAAATATCGTTCATCTTCAAGAAAAGTAAAATAGTAGGTACATACCTAAATAAAAAAATAAACTTGGCAATGTTCCACAATGCAGTTCTAACTACTTAATCTATTCAATTTTTAATTACTTGTACAATCGCCTTAGCGCCCCACTGTGAACTTGAGGTTTATTTATCGACAATTATTATTGTTGGGCTTGGAGGGGGCATTCGCAAATGTGGTATGCATTTCTAGCTGTTATTTTATTCCCCTACGCACGTGCAAGCAGTTACGGCTGTTACCCTACAATTTGCCCCTGCGATAATGTATTGATAGGGTTGATCTGTCCTGACGAATTTGTGTCGAATCATTTTTTGTACGGTACCCCCCTGAAATTAATGTTTGTCGTTTGCGTGTGATAAGACTACCTACACCTGTGCAGTGTATAGATAAGCATGTACCTGATCAACAAACGATCTTTCTCGCTATAAAAGTTACCGATTTAATTTATCAGAATTTCAAACTATCTACTTACGAATTATGCTCTAAGGTCAAAAAATCACACAGCAGCATCGAGCCCCGTGGTAAGCTCGAAGCTACAAATAATAGTAAAACATCGTTAGAAGTCGAAGTACCTACTGCGACATTTAATTAAACGATTGAAGTCGTGTAATTATTTATGACGTTAATCGTATCGCATATGGATAGAAATTAGAAAACTGAAATAGCATAGCCGCGGTAAAATACCTCTTCCCGTGAGATCATGAATAGCGTAATATTTATAAGACTATAAAGTCATGGAACAGAGAAATTATAAACTTGACGGCATCCGATAAAGTTTACCGATATATTGACGGAATATACTAAGAGCCCGTGATGGCCAGACCTTCCTTTATTTCACAAGCGTGAAAATTATTTCATGTGTATGTCTAACATAGGTAAGAATAACCCCCAAACATGAAACCTGGATCGCGGTTCCTTTGGGAGATAACAACCTTTTACCTGTTATCTCCCAAAGGAACCACGATCCAGGTTTCATGTTTGGGGGTTATTCTTACCTATGTTAGACATACACATGAAATAATTTTCACGCTTGTGAAATAAAGGAAGGTCTGGCCATCACAGGCTCTTAGTCTAGAATAGAAATGGGGTAATTAAGTTGACAAATGCTTTAATAACAGGCGGAGTGAGCCACATCGAGTTAAATTATCAATTTCCTGTTATTAGACCGCGTTGTTTTGTTACGTTTTACAGCGTCATTACAGGATTCTTTAATAAACTACCTACAATTACCAACTAGAAATGCATTGCTCGTTGTGTCAGGCTATATGTATAGAATATCACCATCCTAAATACTAATTTACCATGTTTGTTTAATTTTTATGTTATCCTATGCATAATCATAAACAATGAAATGTCTCAAAAATTTCATAAGTAGGTGCTTATGCCTACTTGTCGTAGGTAGGTACCTACTATAACGTAGTGATTATATTCTCTTTGGTACCTACTACCTCGATATAAACTGGTCTCTGCTACTGCTAAGTATGGTAATATAGACTAACGAATTTTTATTCGACGGCGATTTGAAACTTTTAAATGCCGTCACGTGTCTAGCTAATTGGATAATACCTAGGCTTTAATTCAACCCAAATACATTTTAACCATAACTAATCCGAATTAAATTTTGTAGTTCAATACAATCAGATAAGATTAAATCACAATTAAAATTTTGCAAAAAAATTTATTTGATCATTTCGATTCACAATTCACAATCTGTCACCTTGTCCTCGATAATTTTTACCAGCATATTTCGACAAAGCTCCCAACTCTTCCTCGATTCTTACAATCTGATTGTATTTGCCTACACGCTCGCTGCGGGCTGGAGCACCGCACTTGAACTGTCCCGCGGACAACCCAACAACCAAGTCAGACAAGAACAGGTCATCTGTGTCCCCCCATCGATCAGTCACCATAACTCCAAAACCATTTGATTTAATCATCTTATATGCATCAATGACTTCGGTTAATGTGCCAGCCTGGTTAAGCCTCAAAGCAATAGTGTGCCCAGCTTTCTTCTCCACTGCCAGCCCCACTCTTCTTAGATTAGTCTGGGTCAGGTCGTTCGCTACCAGCTGGCCGCTAGAACGAGTAGAGAGTGTTGACCAAGAAGCCCAGTCGTCCAAATCAAACGCGTCCTCCAGAGAAACCACCGGAAACTCCTTCATGTTATCTATATAAACTTCACCCAGCTTCTCTCCAGACATATACTCTTGAGGGTTAGAGTTAGGATTTTTAAATTCCAAGTCGTAAGCTCCATCCTTGAACATTTCGGACGCAGAAGCATTGATTCCGATTTCGGCTTTACCGTTGTATCCCGTTTGCTTTATGGCATCTGTCAAGAACAAGAGAGCATCCCTGTTGCTTAGAAGCGGCACGGCAAATCCACCGGTGTCACTAACATATACAGAATCGGGTCCAAACTTCCCCCTAATAGCATTCTTCACAAAGCCGTATATTTCAGTGCCGATACGCATTGCTTCTAAGAAGGTCGCAGCCCCGGTTGGCAAAATAAGGTATTCTTGGAAGGGTAGGCCATTCGAAGCAATGGACCCTCCAGTTAGAATGGTAAAATGTGGAACTGGTAGAATGATCGTTGTCACACCGGCCATGTCAGATATGTGTCGGTATAAAGGTACTCCTTTCTTAGCAGCACCAGCTTTTGCGATTACCAGCGACACGGCCATAATAGCGTTAGATCCGAGGCGTGATCTAGTTTCAGTACCATCGAGTGCTATTAGGAATTGGTCAATCTCTCTTTGCATGGTTACCTCTAGGTTCTGTTTGATGAGTTCAGGAGCTATGATAGTGTTGATGTTCTTGACGGCGTTGAGCACACCCATGCCGCGGTACTCCGCAGGATTGTTATCCCGGAGCTGCACAGCTTCAGCAATTTTCTTGACATCGGTGGAAGGAACACCGACACGGAATAAGCCAAGTTCGGTTACCATGTCCACTTCCACTGTCGGTATACCAGTGGCATCAAATATTTGACGGCCTACTAAAATTTTGATCGGCATAATTAATTTTTTTTCTTTACTCTTCTATAATAATAAATCAAATATTATAAAAATACAACCCAAGAAACCCCCCACCGTCAAACGTTAAAATTTATGTAAAATAAAATAAAAACATTCTTTTTATAGAAAAAGATATTAAAAGTCAGTTGAACAGTTTACACGAAAAAGTATTTATAAGCAATCCGTTTTTACTAAAGAGTTCGATTTAACTATATTTGATTGTTTACCTTCATGAAGCGAACAATGATATAAATTTACATACATACACTTAAATATTGGACCAAGAGCCCGTGATGGCCAGACCTTCCTTTAATTCACAAGCGTGAAAATTCTTTCATGTGTATGTCTAACATAGGTAAGAATAACCCCCAAACATGAAACCTGGATCGCGGTTCCTTTGGGAGATAACAACCTTTTACCTGTTATCTCCCAATTAAAGGAAGGTCTGGCCAGACCGGGCTCTTAGTATAGACTAATAACCTGTGATGGCCAGACCTTCCTTTAATTCTGAAGCGTGAAAATTCTTTCATGTGTATGTCTAACATAGGTAAGAATAACCCCCAAACATGAAACCTGGATCGTGGTTCCTTTGGGAGATAACAGGTAAAAGGTTGTTATCTCCCAAAGGAACCGCGATCCAGGTTTCATGTTTGGGGGTTATTCTTACCTATGTTAGACATACACATGAAAGAATTTTCACGCTTGTGAATTAAAGGAAGGTCTGGCCATCACGGGCTCTTAGGTTATATGCAGTAAACCTACTAAATTACCTACTGTCCTAATATAGTTAAAACATAATACACACATTGTTTCTTAAATTATTTAAGTAACACGTGTTCGAAATCCTATGTAAGCCTTGCGTTTTGTTCATAATTGAAAAAAAGATTAGCGGCCAACTATAACAAGGACCGCTCTCGAGTTTTTTATCGCCCTATCCTATCAGAATAATATTGTGATAGTGTATCTTTTGAAGCGTTATATGAAAATAATGAAGTGATGTTATTTCGAACGATTTTATTAGTAGACTAGCCGCGGACCCCTGACAGCTTCACTTGGGTTTTTTCACTTTATTTACATATGTAGGTATATCTAGTTTATATAATATAGCATATCTTCCTCGATAAATTTACTATACAATACTGAAATAATTTTTCAAATCGGACTAGTGGTTCCTGACATTAGCTCGTTCAAACAAAGGAAACATAGGTAGGTATAGGTACACTAGTTTTCATATTACAAACCAGTAACCTCATCATATTTTTTATTAAATTTATCATCAATGATTATGGTAGGTACCTATGTAATCAATAGATATAGATACAGTAAGTAACTTCAAGACACGCTGATTCTAACACTACATATTTTAAAACGAAAATGCCTTATCTTTCTGCTTCAATCTTCAAATCTATTCAACGGATTATAATGTGGTTTATTACAGAGGAAGATATATAGGTATAACCAGCTTTCTTAGATACCTACTTTCCAAGTTCTTAATTAAATTGTTATACGATACTTATATATTAATTTCTTTGTCATAATAACGTGTAACAAACCGTTTAAAAGATTCATGGAAATCAATGATAGCTCTGAACTACTCAGCAGGGAGCTTAATTTTTCCAACGTATTAAATTCCCCCTTAATGGAGTTTGGATTGTGCTTAATGGTGTTCTAACACACTTCGATTCTATTACAAGGGAGATCGCAATTTGCTCCGGTGTGATTCGCAAATATGTTTTAACCCTTGTTTACTCTTTAGATGTGCATTGTAGTGTCGACACAAGTGCATGAGGGCGAGGACAGTAGTTGGGGCAGTAAAACATAGTGAGAGTTCCACTGCAACATAATAGGGCTAATGCGTATAAACTTAAGTTCTCGTAGACACATTGATAGTCATCATCATCATACTGGATATATTTATTCCTGGTTTTAGTGTACCTAATAACTAATAATATTGTAGTGTGTATTAGATCAGATGCTTTACTAAAAACCCCGTGGAAATATTATAATATTAGTGGAAACTGTTCAATAATCTACCCTCCTCACCTGTGATGCTACACGGGATTGGATTGCGAAGGGACATCGCGTGAGATAGTAGATCCTCATTATGGGATCCGCGTTCGTCACGCAACCCGTGTGAACACACCTGGGATGATAGATCCCACTATATATTATGTATATAACTTATTACCTACCAATATGAAAACAATAAGTAGGTAAATGATTATGATTATGCTTTTTGTGATAAGGCCGCCCATTATAACATTTTTATGTAGGTACATACCTATTTTTTGGTCGTGTATTTTTGTTTTTTTATGGTGTGCAATAATGTACATATATTGTATTGTATGACTCTCTGGGAAACGTAGCTTGCTACATTTCCATGCTCTTCATAGTAACTACATGAAGCCCATCTCGGGACAGCAATATGTAAGATCTGCAAATATTTGATCTTCTTTCTTTCTATTTATTTATACGCTTTACTGCGGAAATAACGCGGGTGAAGCCGCAGAGCGGCCAAGTTATTATTTACTAAGTATTATTTATGTTTTTAGATGTACATGGCTCGGAAATATATATTTTTGTTTATGTGCTTCTATATCTAGGTACCTATTTTGTTTATTAAAATTGTTGTTTTAATACACAAAAATAAATGTTTCTTACTTCTAAAATAAAGTTGATTAAATAGATAATGATATCGATTTGTGTCACTTATGTTTAAAATTTTTCAACACATAAGTACCTACCCACATTCGTCAATTGCACTACACATTTGCCCCGTGAAAATTAATTTGTTAAACTTATAAAGGTGCACAAACAGAGGTTATAGGTGCAGTGACCTGGCACTGAGCTGAATCATCGTTTAGTGCCGCTCCATTGAACTCGCGGTTTTTGATGTACAAAATAGTCGAGGGCCGCTACCCTAATTTTACCAATTGTATAAAAGTTTTGGCCCACAATTGCCGTAAATATGAACCCTACCTATTGTATTACGTTTTTTATTAGAAAAAGAAAGGCTAAAGACTTATAATATAAACCAATTGCGAAGACAGCAAGTTAGGGTACCTAGTGGTATTCATAACGCTGGACAAGTGCGGGTTGGTGAATGACACAAGTCCTTCAAACTTTTTAAAGTACTCGGAACATGACGGTTTCCTCACGATGTTTGCCTTCACAGGGCACGTGTTTTTTATCATCAAGGAATTGATAACATACCTCTAATGATGACCTTCTTCTGGGAATCCTTGTTCTTAATGTTGGTGACCCCTGTGAGCATGGTGTCATTGCTGTTACGATCAGTGCGGACCTGCCAAAGAACAAAGAACTAAATCGATAGGTCAAAAGTGAGTTGATGTTGTTGGAAAATTATACCAACAGATTTTACAATGATTTTCACATTCGTTCTGGACGATTTTCATGAATAACTATATTTGAACATGAAACGGGTAACATACCATGATTTTAATGTTTTTGTAATGTTACCCGTTTCATGTTCAAATACAGTTAATTTTCGTCCCGCATTCCGATTGTCGCATTCTTCCCGCTGAAGAACTTCGGCGAGGTTTTGTCGCTTTCGTCCCCTGTAGTGTTACTTCCTGGCGTGGTGTATCTACCTAAAGCTCTGTGACGGTCCTGGCTGATGCTTTGCGAATTGACGATACTAACACGCTTTTGAAGGTATTCTCGTGGAAACAATCACAAATTATTATTATTATTATCGTTTTAGACTTTGATCGAAATGGACATTTGTTACAATTAATTTAAATTACTTACCGACAATATAACTCGACCAATTGCTGCGCCCTTACAGGGTAGATGTAACCTTAAGCAACCTACCACCTAAGCCTAACATTATAAACTGTATAATAAATGAAATAGGTAACAGCTCTGATGTTACAGGCGTCCATAGGCTGCGGTAGCCACTTTACATCAGGTGGGCCGCATGCTTGTCTGCCATCTCAGTGGTATAAAAAAAAAGATAGAATCTATAAGTACTTATGGTATACGCAAACACTAGAGTTTAGGTACTCACCAATTCGCCAAGGAAACTGATATATCCGATAGCCAACTTCAGCGTATCAACTTTAGATAATCTCTTCTCATAGGGCAGTGTGGGTATGTGCGCTCGCAGGCCCTCGAACGCATCGTTGATGGACTGCATCCGGCGGCGCTCGCGCAGGTTCGCGGCCTGACGCTGCTGTATCTGCTGCTGAGGGCAGCGCGAGCGACGACGCATCCGACGGATTTCAGACCTTGAAAACATACAATACAAAAACACTTAATTGTACACATAGATTGTTGGGTGATCTGTGATTGTACACCAATAACAAAACACAGCAATAAAACACAAGAAGAGACATGGACGGCCTTATCGCTAAAGAGCGATCTCTTCCAGGCAACCTTTTGATGGAAAAGAGATATGGTATTTATATAAGACAGAACATGTATATACACAATATAGTTAAACAAACACCTCATAGTTCTCACTGAAAGTATTCACATTATATTCAACCTCTTTGAATTATAATTCATTTATGAAATATAATTTTACCTTTATTTTCATTATCTCCGCTGCGGTTGCCTGGAAGAGATCGCTCTCAGCGATAAGGCCGCCTTGTAGGTAGGTATAGTAAAACCATTTTTAAAATGAACGCCCCTCCACCGAATTCTGAATTTTTTTTTTCTGTGTATTCTGTTTTTCTGTATTTCCTCTCACACGTTGAAATCATCACGGTTTTGTGGAGGGGAGTTAATTTTTAGAATGGTTTTACTATACTTACTTTTAATTAAATTTATGAAATAGTAAGTAGGTATTAAGTTTCCAAATTTAGTTTTATTTTATAAGTAAGTACGCTAAAGAGTTCATTGATTGATAATAAATAAAATATAAAATAATCTCCTAATAAACATAGAAATATTTGTTATATTGGTCTAGGGAAAATGGACAAACACAATTTTAAGTTATTTCGCATAGAGTGAATTAATTCGCGTAGCTGAAAATTGGTGGAGGTCTAGAGTATCAATCATAAAAGAGGATCCAAGGCTTTTTTTATGAGCCAATTCTTTCCCACGGCTGGGCAAAGGCCTCCCCCAATTTCCTCCAATCATCTCTATCTGGCGCGAAATATTTCCAGTTGTTAAACTGGTCTACACCTATTAGTTGTGTTGGCTTAGCGCTAGACTTTCGTCCCGGTGGAAGGACGTGCATTTAGAATCCCGACAAGCACCTTTGAAAACACAAGCTTTTCAAACAATTTCCCAATACTTTATGTTAATAAAAATTTCATGCACAAAGAGGTGTACAATCATAAATCGATTTTGTATTCCTGAAATAGAAAACATGATTTCTGTCCATTCGAAACACGATCAATTACTGTCCATGACTGTAATATAATTTTCTTGTCGGATACGCCCTAAGGACGGCCGCCATGTTTATGTCACAGTAACAGTTCATTGCACAGTAGTCACATCATATAAATGTTAAATAAATTAAAACAGTCGATGCAGATCTTCACCTTTTTCTGGGGCAGGAATGGTTCTCCTGATCGCTAGCGTAGAGACTCCCGTCGGACATGGAAGAATCATCGTAGAGAAAAATGTCTGAGCCGTGTGTCGGTGATCCGGTTACCGAGGCGGGAACAACACCAGCACTTTCCACTGAGGATCCGCGCCCGTCCGAGCCGTCCATGTCGAACATGGCAGCTTCTAGCACATTCTAGAGCGTGCTGTACCGATGCCGAGCCAACAATGAGCTGAGTTAGGGAGGTTCGAACTTCGAACACGCAGGCCCCGCCCGCGATCCTTCACTCCGCCCACACCCACCCTCGCCCAATTTAATATGAGCTTTTATCTCCTCTCTGAATACCTCCTGCGGCCTAGCAATTGTTCTACGAAGCGGGGCGAGGGAGTTCAATTATAATTGGTTAGGATCTCTGTGATACTTGAAGCTACGCTTAAGATTAGTGTCGAAGCTATTTAAAAATAGACTACCTAAATATCTAAAAGTGTAATATATAAATAATTCTGGACATTTCACACAGCATCATCTAGCCCCGTGGTAAGCTCGAAGCTTATGTTACGGGCGCTAGATTTCTGATTTACCTATAATATACGTGAGATGTATATTATAAGTACCGGAACTGTATACCTACCTAATAAAGGTAGGTATACAGTTCCGGTAACATATTGCTGGACAATTCACACAGCAACACCTAACCCCGTGATAAGCTCTAAGCTTGTGTTACGGGTGTTAGATTTCTGATAGAATATAACATACGTAGATAGATATTTTGTATTATAAGTACATAATATATGTATATAACACCCAGTCACTCGGAACAAAATTTGTTCCGAGTGACTGGGTGCAAATCTGCAAATATTTAATATTTGCAGATTTTACAAAATGTTGTCCCGAGGCAGGAATCGAATCCGCAACCTCTTGAGTCGCAGGTGAACCTTCGCCACAGAGGTCGTCTTACTCAACAAATACTAATAAGGTACATAAATACTGTATCTAAATTATTTAAATTAATTAATTATTCTCCAACTAGGTACTATCAAATTACATCATTTTCTTTTACCTACCTATCTCGACCTCTGTGGCGCAGCAGGCAAGAGGCAACCTCTTGCGTCGCAGGAGGGTTCGATTCTTGCCTCGGGACAAAAAAAACGATCGGCAAAAATTTGTTATGAGTGTGGGTGTTATAATTTTATATAGGTATATGTAATCATGAATAATGTACTGGTTTCAGCAATCGATTCTGCTATATATACCTACATATACAATATAGGTACCTAACGATAAAAGATAGTCAAATTTTCAGGTCACCCAATCCAGCGCCATTGGAATAGTGTAGCCAGAAGATAAAACTACACAAGATGGAATCCGCTTCAATATCAAGAAAATACAAACTAACAAAATTATTGTACCTACTCAATTCAGTTTTGACCAGCAGGCCTAGCAAGATTCCTTACCTTTAGCAGTATTATTTGGTTTGTTTTTAACTTCTTAACAGTGTTTAAAATAGTAAAACGTATTTTTATGTCAACCTTGATCCATTGTACAAGCTTCGAGCTTACCACGGGGCTAGATGTCGCTGTGTGAAATTGTCCAGTAATATTTATTTATTGTACATTCAATTGAACCACCAGATTTGAACGAATGATTATGTTATATCGTATTTATTGACATGTCCAGGCGATCTAGAATCTAGATGTCGCTGTGTAAAATTGTCCAGTAATATTTATTTATTTATTTATTTATCTGAAGATTATGGAAATAAAATAAATGACATACTTAAATGTTTAAATTTATAACTGGCTGCAGACTTAGACATAATTCTCACAAAAAATAAAAGATCTGTTTTTAACTTTAATATATTTTTATTTTAATCAGTCTTCATTTATTAATTAGTTGATGCTGAGCACCAAGTAGATTCCTAGTGACTAAATTAACTTAAATCAACTATAAAGTAATACAGTTTTTTGGTAAGTTACATACACAATAATAACTACAAAGAAATGCAGTTAATTGACATTGCTTTAAGGGAAAATTACAATTATAAATAGTTATGTCATCATAGCAATGCATATTTTGTCCCATTACTGGCCACATGTATAGATGACACACTAATGGGTCTTGAGAGATTAGATATAGGTGGTAATCACCACATTTAACAGGTGGTAACAGTAATTCACGTTTTATAAAATGAAGTAATAGGAGGGCGAATTTTCCACACAAATTATCCTAGTGACTGAATTAGCTTAAATCAACTATAAAATAATAGAATGGCGAATTTTCCACACAAAATATCCTAGTGACTGAATTAGCTTAAATTAACTATAAAGTTATAAGAGGGCGAATTTTCCACAAAAAATATCCTAGTGACTGAATTAGCTTAAATCAACTATAAATTAATAGGTGGGCGAATTTTCCACACAAATTATCCTAGTGACTGAATTAGCTTAAATCAACTATAAAATAATAGAATGGCGAATTTTCCACACAAAACATCCTAGTGACTGAATTAAATTAACTATAAAGTTATAAGAGGGCGAATTTTCCACACAAAATATCCTAGTGACTGAATTAGCTTAAATCAACTATAAAGTTATAAGAGGGCGAATTTTACACACAAAATATCCTAGGGACTGAATTAGCTTAAATCGACTATAAAGTAAAAAGAGGGCGAATTTTCCACACAAAGGATCCTAGTGACTGAATAAGCTTAAATTAACTATACTGTAATAAGAGGGCGACTTTTCTACACAATGTAATACCAACATTATTTAGGATTCCAATATGGTATCTTAATATATTTATTATCAAACTTTAGTAGGTACATTAAAAAATATAAGTTAGCCAGTCTTTTAGAATATTATTAAGAGATAAAGATTTATGTTGCTATACAGCGTTTTTTTATAATATTCCAAATATTGGATTAAAAATGGAATAGAAAGACAAGTAGGTAGGTATTTTAAATATTTAAAAAATTGATGGTATTCTATATTATGGTATTACTACTGGTGGTAAGCTTTACACAGAGTCGAAATATTGCTATAGGTACTTTTCTAAAGCTGTTATTTTATAGAACTCAAAAAGTGAATCTGCTATAAACATAAAACTAATAAACAAATACTTATGTAAATAATGAATAAAAACTCATGTGAATAAAAACGTTCATTGAAAGTTCAGTTGTTTTGTGGGAATTTGTCCCACAGCCCATTGTATGCTCATTCCCAGTTGTGGGACATGGGGTTTTAGTACAATATAAACTTTATGTTACAGCATGTTATTGTTAAATATTTGTTTAAGTATATATTTTTACAACATAGTATACAATTTAGGTATTTCTTCAAACCTTAATTCTGCCCATAGTTAAACACACAATGTTTGAAAAGTTGAATAAACAATGTTTAAAAAACAGATTCAATCATTAGTTGGTCATTATTTTACTTTTTTTCTATTAAAATCACAATAGGTATCTCAAAATTTGTACATCCAGCCAGATTTAACGTGGCTTATATAGGTTAGATGTCTTTCGTACAATCAAATATAGACTTATTCATTCTGTTCATAGAAGTTGCCATATTCAAGTATTTTCGTACCGCGTCCCTGAAACAAATTATATTTATTTATTTATTATTCACATCATGTGTTGGCTAAGACACACTCGACTTTCATTTCAAAGATCACGTGTTTAACACCTCGCCGCTCACCTCTGGAATATCATGAAAAATGTATCTGCCCTTTAAAAACACGTGCTCTAACGGTGAAGGTAATCCTCGAGAGGAAACCGGCATGATATGAGAACTTTGACGAATTTGAAAAGGACATGTGACATTCACCAACCATCATTTGGCTAGTGTGGTGAATTAAAGCCTAACCTATCTCGTCAAGAGTCTCTGTGCCCAACAGTGGGCACGCAAATAGATTATTATTATTTCTGATTATTATTATATTTGATTATTATTATATCTGATTATAATGGATTTGAGATGAACTACTCACGTGACAGGGCCTGGCTCGTCTTGTAAGACATTTTTGAGAAAATTCAAATTCAATACTAAACACTTGTCCATCTCGAATGCTCGTAGTCTGGATTTTTTTTTGTGTTCTCTGCTAGCTGAAGAAGTTTGAGAATCTATTCTGTAAAATTCATAGGATTATCACTAAATAGTTTATAATCTTTTAACAAAAAAAAATAGACTTTAGCTGCCTTTATCAACAAACTTACAAACTCACTAGTCACCCGCACGACTTTTTTAAGTTCCCCTCGATTTATCTGGTCTAGGATCATCAAACCTAATTTCCTTATCAAGTTAAAAAATGATCATCAAAATCGGTCATAACGACAAAGTTGAACGCATAGAAAAAAATTAAAAAAAGAGCATGCCGAATTGAGAAACCTCTTCCTTTTAAAAGGCTCGGCTAAAAACAAAGTTACGTCTGTTTGTTCTTATGTATGCCATATAAGTTATTAGTATGTAATCCTGGAATGTTCATGTAATGAGAAGGAATGAAAAACATGTGAAAAGAAGAGCGTTAAGTATGTGAGTAGATGGTATGTGAGGAGAGGTAGGCCAAAGAAAAGATAGACTGTGTGAAAGATGACCCCACATAATGTGAAAAAAGTGGCCAAGTGCGAGTCGGACTCGCCCATGTAGGCTTCCGCAGCAATTGTTTATACGCAATAGTTTATGACGTATTATAAAAAAACTACTAGATAGATTTCGTTCAAACCAATTTTCGTTGTTAGTTTTTATGGTTATGTACAATATATATTTTTTCTAGATTTATCATCCTCTTAGTTTAGAAATTAGAGGGAACACTCTGTTTTCCACTTTGGAAGAGTCTCACGTCGTTAGAAACATTGTTATGATTTTTGAAGACCTATTCATAGATACCCCACACGTATTGGTTCGATTAAAAAAAAGTTTTTAAGTTTCAGTCCTATGTATGGGGACCCCCAAATGTAATTTATTTTTTCTCAATTTTTTTATGAAATCTTTGTCAGTTAACAGAATACATCTACCTACTAAATTTCAGCTTTGTAACTCTTATAGTTTCGGAGAAAAACGGCTGTGAGATACGGACGGACGAACGGACAGACAGACGGGCGGACGGACATGACGAATCTATAAGGGTTCCGTTTTTGCCATTTGGCTACGGAACCCTAAAAGGGCACTATACCCGCACGAATCCGCGTACTAACCGCGGTGACTGAATAGTATCACAATATTGCGGTTTCAAACCGCGTAAAAACAGCATAAATGCGGGCATGATAGTAATTTATTTATTTACTTACAAATTCTGCTTCGTAATCTCCAAACTGTCTCTAAATTCTTTGATATGTGCTTTTAGACCAGATATCCATCCGTGCTCAGTTATGATTCCATGTAATTCTGTTTGTATGTTATTTTCGCTTTGTGTTTCTCCAGGTATATTATTAATTTCTACATTTATGTCTGAGATAGCCAGTTCATCAGTTGTAGTATATTCGTAGTCTTCCCAAGCTTGGAAGTGTATCTTTATATTGTATTCCGTAATATCATGTATTCTTTTGAAGAAGACATTATTGTCTGGTCTCTTTTTTCGGGGATTTATTGGAAGCTCACTATCTTCATTTTCAGTCTCAATTTGCATCATTAACTCTAGTAGTGCGTTGTGGCCATCTTGTATTTGAATAGATGTATCTACTTTCTGGAATATCACAATTTTATTATTAATGTTTTAATATTTTTTGACGACCTCTGTGGCGCAGCGGGCGAAGGTCCGCCTGCGACGCAAGAGGTTGCGGGTTCGATTCCCGCCTCGGAACAACAATTTGTATGATCTGCAAATATTTGTTCCGGGTGTCTGGGTGTTATATCTGTGTGTCTCTTTTTTGTGTTTTATTTGTGTGTTGTGTTATTTATTGGTGTACAATAAAGTGTTTTGATTTGATTTGATTTTGATTTATATATGTATAATACAAAATATCTATCTATGTAGGTATGTATATTATATTAAGTATATCAGAAATCTAGCACCCGTAACACAAGCTTCGAGCTTACCACGGGGCTAGATGTCGCTGTGTAAAAATTGTCCAGTAATATTTATTTTATTTATTTATTTTAATATAGAATAGTTTAATAATTAAGATAGTGGTTTAACATTTCTGATTCCGGTCTCGGGACAAAAAAATTAATCTAATTTGAATTTTTACAACACACTGACACTAGAAACAAAATTTCTGCAGATCGTAAAGTTCTTGTTCCGAGGCAGGAATCGAACACGCAATCTTCTGCTTCGCAGGCAGACCTTTGCCTTTTGATGTTTCAGTGTAGGTATACAAGAAATGAAAAATTTTACATTTTAACAAACCTTCAAATTTTCAAGAAGTCTTATTGCACATCCTAACGCTTTAACAAAATCCTCAGGAGCGATAACTTTTTTCGACATATCTGCAATTAATACAAATATAAATTTGTGTAAGTAAACAATGCTTACTGTGACCTTATACCGAGGAGAACAGATAGCCGATGGGGCCGAAAAGTTCTCGTGTGGAGACGGATCTACAAACGCAGCGTCGGACGTCAACCAACAAGATGGACTTATGGTTCTTATCAAAGCTTCACGGTGGAAACAAGCTTCAATTATACGAACGTGGTAACTGGAAATCACTAAGGGAGGCCTATGTCCAGCAGTGGACGTCCGACGGCTGAAATGTATCATGTTATCTTACATGTTATGTAACTTATCTAAATAGATATATAAATCCATACTTACTTGCTTGATGCAGGCCCAAGTTGCTGATATATTTAAAGATTTCTTCATTTTCTTTAAACATATTAATATTTTCACAACAATGAACTGCCTCGCTGAGACTATAAGGCGGAGCCAGCTTCAGAGCAGTCCTAGGCTGTTTCTGTAACATTAATCAAAACATTTATCATTTACGTTCCCACTGCTGGGACACAGAGACTTTTCTCTTGACTAGAGAGAGATCAGGCCTAATATCACATGTCCTTAACCTGACCTTACGATGTTTGTCTTCACCGTTAATAGAGCACATTTCGTTTTTAATAAAAAGAAATCCAAGAAAAGAGGGTTAACGAATACTAGGACATAAGTAGTACTAGGTTTTTGAATATTTGGTTCTTGAATAACTAGCTGCAAATATTAACCTATAGTTCGGCCGCTGAGAGAATTCGTTTAGGACACCTATCAGTAAAACACGACTAGTGATGGGCACAACATAATATAGAGTTTGTAACCGGTCCTCCAAAATGAACCGCCGCGTTATTTTTAAGATTATTTTCGTTCTAAATTGGCGGAATCATTTAAAATTTATATTTTAGTAATTTAAGTGGAAAGCGACTGTTTTAGCGTCACAAAATTGCGGCCCATATTAACGCTATTTGGGGTTATTATTTTAAACCTTAATATATAAATGCTACATTCTTTCGCGCGTTCGGTTTGGTCGTAGTTTTATTTTTATATTTTATAAAATCTAATTGTCCATTATTTTCTCATAATTCTTAAAAAGAAAAACAAAACGTATTATTTTATAAATATAACTTTCTTAAAATGGTAAATAAACAGCAAAAATATTTTTATCGTAACTGCAACGCCATTACAAAGTTACGTTGTCAGTTCAATCGCGATGTGTCAGAATCAGAAACGCTATCTCTCGCGGCCGAACTATAGTATGACTCTTAAGAGGCCGGCGACACGACGAATTGTCCATACAAACGAATACCAAAATGATTTGTAATTTGAGCATATTTCCACGATATTATTGTATTATTATTATTTAAATAGTATTTATCTAGGTTCCTATGGAGTTTTTTTTACAAAATACTTATTTTAAATGAAATTAATTTTTTTTAGTAAGTATTTTGTAAAAAAAAACACGATAGAAACCTAGATAAATACTATTTAGAAAATAATAATACGATAATACCGTGGAAATATGCTTGAATTACAAATAATTTTGGTATTACGTTTGTATGGGAAATTCGTCTGTCGCCGGTCTCTTAAACCGTGTTTGTGTTACAGTTTTTCGAAATTTTATACTCTATAAATTTGTTAAAAATAATTTCTAATAATAATTTATCTTACCTGTAATACAGTTGACAGTGCCTCTTCTAAAATCTGCATATACATGCATCTCCATTCATCCATTCGGTTTAGAAGGTTATCCTCCATCAATTTGGATTTAATAGAAAATTCACTATCACTATCATTGTTGCTTGGTTCTTGTTCCAAATTAAATCTCTTTTTGTTTGGTCTCTCATCTGATTGAGAATTTGAACATAAGTAAAACAAAACATAGCTTTAATTCTGAATACAAATTATCATTATCACCCATACTTAAGTTCCCACTGTTGAGACACAGGAACTTCTGTCTTGATAAAATCAGTCATCAATAAAAAAGAGATCACTACCAAATCCAAAGCTGTTACTATAAGAAAGGGCGTACCACAGGGCTCCATTCTGGGCCCAATATTCTTTGTAATCTTTCTTAATGACATCATTAATTACGTTACGTGGACAGTACCCAATATTGGGCTTATTATTTATGCAGATGACACTAATGCCATAATCCCTGCTGACAGCCTTCAGGAACTTACAGTGACTATCAATAAGACTATTACGATTTTCAATGATTGGTTTCTAGCGAACAAACTTACTGTCAATGTTAGTAAGACAAATGCCATACTATTTAAAACTACATCCCGCCAATGTGACTCACTTGATATTGTATTTAATGGTGCTAAGGTGGTACTCTCGAAAAGCGTAAAATTTCTAGGAGTGTACATTGACGAATTACTTAATTGGAAGGATGAATTAGACTCTATCTCAAATTCCCTTAGTTCAGCTTGCTATGCAATTAGGAGCCTTAGAGACACACTAGATACTGTACAGCTCAAAAACGTTTATTTCGCTTTAGTTGAATCTAAGTTAAGGTATAGTATAAAATTCTGGGGGGGTAGTTATAAGTATAATATCAACAAAGCTTTTTGTATTCAAAAGAGGGCTATTCGCACTCTTGTCAGAATCCCACAGTGGGAATCATGTAAAGACTTTTTTAAGATTTTGGACATTCTAACACTACCAAGTCTATACATCCTGGTAACACTAGAAGATATCTTGAAGCATCCTCTTAGATATGAAACCGTAGAGCAGAAGTTTGAGAGAATTTCCACTAGAAGAAAAGATTTATGTCGCCCCTACAAACCATGTCTCAACGTTTCGAAACACTTTTGTAGGTACCAAGCTGTTCAGTTGTTCAATGCATTACCTGTTAAAATGAAATCTATGGACAATCTTAATTTATTCAAGATCAAACTGAAGAAAGTTTTGTTAAAGGGGTGCTACTACTCAGTTGAAGAATTTCTTAACGATGACATTTTGTTTGATTAACTTTATTTTTCTTTGTAACATTTTTTTTTTTTTCATTACCATAGCAATTGTACATGTACCTAGATAATTTTGTGTTAGTATTTAAGTTTATATTTCAAATACAATTTGACCATTGTGAAATGAATAAAGATTATGATTATGATTATGATTATGATGAGATAGACAAAGTCTTAATTCACCACGCCTGCAGAGTGCGGGTTGGTGAATGTCACATGTCCTTCAAACTTTTCAAAGTTCTCAGAACATGCCCGGTTTCCTAAAGATGTTTGCCTTCACCATTAGAGCATTTTTAATACTATTAATTATTGTATACTAGCTGACCTGCTTATTTTTTGCAAAAAATGATTTAATGATAAGTATATTAGAAATCTAGCACCCGTAACACAAGCTTAGAAATCTAGCACCCGTAACACAAGCTTAGAAATCTAGCACCCGTAACACAAGCTTAGAAATCTAGCACCCGTAACACAAGCTTAGAAATCTAGCACCCGTAACACAAGCTTAGAAATCTAGCACCCGTAACACAAGCTTAGAAATCTAGCACCCGTAACACAAGCTTAGAAATCTAGCACCCGTAACACAAGCTTAGAAATCTAGCACCCGTAACACAAGCTTAGAAATCTAGCACCCGTAACACAAGCTTAGAATTTATCACAGGGCTGGATGTTTTTGTGAGAATTGTTCAAATATTTATTTATTAATAATTAATAGCTTACCCTTTTCAGCAGCAGTTTCATGTTTTCGCTTAGCCAATGATTCAGGAGACACTGTGGTGTTAGGAAGTGAAGTAAATCCTTCATCGTTTTGTGTCAATATCAACACAGGTTCACTGATAGAAGCATTAGCTGTAGAACTCATTGTTTCAGATGTGTTGTGTCGTTCTGTTGAAGATATAATAATATATAATGTATTTTATTGTATAAAACTACTGACATTCCCACTGCTGGGACAAAGAGATTTCTATCATATGGATTATCTAAGTATTTCATTACAAAAATATCTTCTTAATTTATATGCACAAATTTATAAAAGAGCATAGATTATGTGCTATTTGGACAAATAACTAATGTATGTACCTTATGGATATTGTCCAACATGCACATAAATATGAAACACCAGAATATAGATTAAAATTTTGGAGACATATAGGGTAGCCTATAAAACATGGCCAGGCAAATAGTTAGTTAGTTTTATGTTTGTTTAACGTAAATTTCTAGTTTGTATCTTGTTTTAATACTATGTATCTTTACTATTTTTAAATTTAATTATGTATTATGTGTCGTGGCAAATAAATATTTTCATTTCATTTCAAGGTTGATTCAATAAATCAGAATAAAAATCCAAGAACTTTATAGGTCTCAAGAGATTTTGATAGAAAATCACGTTTACCAGGCTGGAAGTTATCGCAGTTAGTAGGTACCTACATAGAAAGACTTTCAGTAGGTAGGTACTAAGAATTCAATAAGAAATTCCTTGGACTGCACGACGACACCCGATCTTCAAATCAACACAGATAATAACCTAGGTACTACACACATGACCATCAAATCTATGGAAGATTTAACAAAATGATTTTCTCATTTTTTTCGGGGGTTTTTCACCCATGCATGGCACAAAGCAACTTGGACCAATGTCGGAGAAAATAAGCTATAGTTTACGCAAACAAGTGGCAATAAAAATGGATTGTACGTACCCTGAAGTTGCAGGGGTGCTCTCTGCAACCTTTTCCAGTGTGGAATTAGTATTCCAGAATCTTCTAGATATTTTGAATACATCCTTCCTTTTTTCAGGAAAACTAGGACCCAGTTCCAACACTTTATTTCGTCAATCGTATAAATACTAATAGGAAAACTAATATTGATCAGCACTAAAGTAATTAGAAATAACTTTGTACCTACCGCATGAAAAATGAACTTTTCTGCACCGAAAGCAAAATAAAATAAAATGTCGTCGGTCGAAAACATAAATCGGCGCGGGAAGATAGGTCTACGTTCCGTTTCATGTTTCGTAAGGTACAAAACATTCCTATTTTACCCCAAAAAGGTTAATTTGTACTTTTGTTTAGTTCATTAAGTAACCTGAATAATAAATTTTATTTATCAATCTTTACAAAGTTGGTATTAGGTCGATTATAACTAAACTATAATAGATAAGGCGCCGACATAGCAAATGCTGTTATTCAAATTAAAAATTAAACTGCTTGTAATGAAACGTTCATGGTAGTTCGGAGCGAATTGTACCAACCTCCGTGGTACCAACTTTTTATCGATGTTACCAAAGTTCAAAAAAAGTTCAAAAAGTTTTAATTCACATAAAACATTACAGTTATTACCAATTCTTTAAACAATCGACATAATTTGTCATAGTTTATTAACCAAAAATCTCAGAAGAAGGAATATAAAAATGAATACACACACTAACTATAACATAAGCATTAGTCTTTACCATGGAGTAGAGATGTGTAGGTGCCATGAGTAATGCATTACGCGTAATGTAGCACGACCGCGTACTGTAACAGTACCTATAGCCCGACAAAATTTAGCATGACACATGGCATTACCCACTCCTCCACCGTTCGTGGGTACTTTAGTACCACAACCACAAACGTAAAGAAAGAAAGACCGTCAACTGTTCATGGTACTAGAAGGCCACAAAACGTTTCGCCCTTTTGTTTTCAAATTTCTGTTTTATCTATGGCATTATATTGCTGCCTGTCGTATTAAATGTCACTGTCAATAATTATTCTAATCTATGGTGAATTAATCTATGGTATAAAAAAATAATTATAAAACAAAAAGTAAAAAAAATCGTACAAAAACTCAATTATTGTATTATAAAGTTGATTTTTAAATACGCCAATATTATTGGTAACACAATCAACTTCAACAAGGGGAAATCAACTTTGTTAAATAAAGGTTTAATAAAAATTTAAATTACTTAGCAAAGAATAGCGCGTCACGTCGGGTCATGTTTAGAGTACTGCGTACTGATAAAATGCTATATGACGCGGTACCAAATGTCATGCCATATGGCATGACATTAGAGAGTACTGTTTTGCGCATCTCTACCATGGAGGTAAAAATACTTCACACTAGGCTATGGCTGTGTCATGAAGACCAAAAACCGTGTTGTAATTAGTGTTTAGAAACAATTGATAATGTTACCTAATTTTGATGAATAGCACACCATATTCTATGTCAAATATAAAAAATACTAGTGAAAGAATTACTTCGATAAATCAATTAGTTTCCGATTTAGAAGTAAAACAAGTTGTAACCGTACGACGCGAGCCGCCGGTTACGGTGTGACGTCATAGTGCAGCACGATCAGTCTGGTTCACTGAGTCCGCTTGCATTCGCTTGTTATTGTGACGTAACTATAATAGTTAGAAATATGCTGTCGCGACATTTTTTGTAGATATTAATGTGTTCTACAAAATTGTAGTACATTGTATATTTCTAAAATGAATACTTTTCGCAGCGCATGCGATATAAGATTTTTTTTTTACATCTTGGGTGACATATTTGGGTTTTCCGTGCGGATCCCTACTTTTTTTGAAAATCTAATATAGCTTATAACCTTCCTCGATAAATGGACTATCCAACACTGAAAGAATTTTTGAAATCGGACCAGCGGTTTCTGAGATTAGTGCGTTCAAACAAACAATGAAACTCGTCAGCTTTATAATATTAGTATAGATAAGTATAAGTATAGAAGCGCATAAACAAGTTTTAAATCAAAATAAACGGCCTCACGCATATTGTAAGTAAAATAAATACAAATAAAAGTGGCCAAGTGCGAGTCGGACTCGCCCATGCAGGCTTCCGCAGCAATTGTTTATATGAAATAGTTTATGACGTACTATAAAAAAAACTACTTCATAGATTTCGTTCAAACCAATTTTCGTTGTTAGTTTTTATGGTTATGTACAATATATATTTTTCTAGATTTATCATCTTCTTATTTTAGAAACTAGAGGGGGGGGGGGGGACACTCTGTTTTGCACTTTGGAAGAGTCTCACGTGTAAACTATTGAGTTTAAAATTAAATGGTTTTAGAAATATTGTTATGATTTTTAAAGACCTATTCATAGATAACCCGTCGTATGGGTCCGATTAAAAAAAAGTTTTTAAGTTTCAGTCCTATGTATGGGGACCCCCAAATGTAATTTTTTTTTCAATTTTTGGCCACTTTTATTTGTATTCATTTTACTTACAATATGCGTGAGGCCGTTTATTTTGATTTAAAACTTGTTTATGCGCTTCTATACTTATACCTATCTATACTATCTATACTAATATTATAAAGCTGACGAGTTTCATTGTTTGTTTGAACGCGCTAATCTCAGAAACCGCTGGTCCGATTTCAAAAATTCTTTCAGTGTTGGATAGTCCATTTATCGAGGAAGGTTATAAGCTATATTATATTTTCAAAAGAAGTAGGGATCCGCACGGAAAACCCAAATATGTCACCCAAGATGTAAAAAAAAAATCTTATATCGCATGCGCTGTGAAAAGTATTCATTTTGGAAATATACAATGTACTACAATTTTGTAGAACACATTAATATCTACAAAAAATGTCGCGACAGCATATTTCTAACTATTATAGTTACGTCACAATAACAAGCGAATGCAAGCGGACTGAGTGAACCAGACTGATCGTGCTGCACTATGACGTCACAAGCGCTCATGTGACTGTTAGCGAGACTCGATATTTTTCGAAACTTTGAATGCCTATAAAATCAAAACTACTAGGTACTTTTTAACTAAACAAAAACTAGTGTATTTGTATACACGCAGGCTTTACTGATACAACATTTCAAGCGATTTGGCATACCTAGTAACATTACTTATTATACATTTGTACTTCGAACAAGAACTTGCTGATGACGCCAGTCTCATGAGTCTGGGCAAACAGGTTTTATATACAAGGTAATTTACCTACGTATAATTAATTATTTATTTATTTAGAATGGACACCCAACAAATAAACAACAGATAAACAACAGAACAGCTTGTAACAACAAGCTTACAAGCTTTAGCAGTGCGAATAATGAAGGAAATGGGTATCGCTAATTATTTAGTTTTTTTTTTTGGCGTTCAGCACAGGGCATCTGCCATTTTCTGTGTTTTTTTTTATTAAAACAAAATTAGGGAAGCGATTTAAATTAAAAATAATATAAAATAAATGAAAATAATAATAATTGTATGACTACTGTACCTATGAATAAGACAAAGAAAAAAATATTGTACGTAATAAAATTATTAGGCTTTTATTCATTAGATTAAACAGGCTCAACAAATTTATCCGTTTCGGGCATAGAATGAAAATAATATGTACTTATATTATTTTTGTATTTTTTATTATATAAACATTCTTGATTAGATTGTATTCTTCAGATCTACATTTGAAACTAACTTGACTTCTGGTGAAGGCTGAGTTTCACTATCGGTAGATGAGGTCCCATAATTTTGATTTGGGTAATGCTTGTGATTGGTATGGCATTCTGTAGTGGTACGAGTATCCCCATCCCCATTCATATTTTCAACTTCAAATCTTTCTCTAGCCACGTCGTACTTTGCAGACCCGAAAATAGGGGCCCTTAAATAAAATCCACACAACATATTATATTATTGACTTTGGTTAATTTTTTAGGGTTCCGTAGCCAAATGGCAAAAACAGAACCCTTATAGATTCGTCATGTCCGTCCGTCCGTCCGTCCGTCCGTATATCACAGCCGTTTTTCTCCGAAACTATAAGAGCTATAAATGTATTCTGTGAACCGCACTAAGATTTCAGAAAAATGTTGAAAAAAAATAATAAAATTTGGGGGTTCCCATACTTGACTGAAACTTAAAAACTTTTTTTAAATCAAACCCATACATACGTGTGAGGTATCTATGAATAGGACTTCAAAAATCATCTGAAGGTTTCTAACATCATTTATTTCTAAACTAAATAGTTTGCACGAGAGACTCTTCCAAAGAGTCCCCCCCCCCCTCTAACTTCTAAAATAAGAAGGTGATAAATCTAAAAAATATATATATTGTACATAACCATAAAAACTACCAACCGCCGCTGTGTATATTTTAATGTTCTTCGGTAAAAAGTAGTTTTATATGTTTTAATGTAATAAGTAGATAATGCAGCTGCTCACAACATCATCAACATCTCCCCTAATAACGTTTCCACTGCAGGGACATAGTGACTTCTCTCTTGATGAGAGAGCTGGCTAAGCTGGGGTTGGTGAATGACAAATGTCCATCAAACTTTTTTTATGTTTGAAGAACTTGCAAGTTACCTCACGATGTTTGCCTTTACCTACCGTTAGAGCACGTGTTTTCAAAGCGCAAATTAATTCTTCAAGGAGAAAAATCCTGAAGTGTGCTGGGGTTTAAACCTACGACGTCGTAATGAAAGACGAGTGTGCTCCCACTTAGCCAACAGAGGCTCACAGTGGGCTGAAAATACCTATCTAATAGGTAGGTAGGTATAATTACTATTATTGAGTTGGTAGCTAGGTTATTAAAAGTCCTTCCCAGTTATACATCCCAGTTTAGGTCGGTAAGTAGATACCATTTCATATTTTCATTATTCTTGAAATACAATTTTGTATCCTCATAGACTTGTTCCTGTCTTTTGGTTCCTTGTCCAAGAGAACTCGATCTAAAAATAATGATTTTTTTCTATAATATAAATCTAATTATCCTTACATACTAACGATATTATTGCCAGTTGTAGGTATTTGATAAAAAAAGTGAATAATAGGTCCTTATCTACTCTAAGGTGCTGTATACCTACATAATATAAATATTTCTGGTCATTTCACAAATCAACACTGGCCGCGTGGTAAGCTCGAAGCTATGTGATATGGATACCTACCTGAGATCTGATGTACCTGCCTATGTACTAACTCAACTCATCTATACTAATAATATTATAAAGCTGAAGAGTTTGATTGTTTGTTTGAACGCGCTAATCTCAGGAACCGCTGGTCCGATTAAAAAAATTATTTCAGCGTTGGATAGTCCATTTATCGAGGAAGGTTATAGGCTATATTTTATGAAAAAAAAGCAAGCGAAGCTGTTGGCGGTCGGCTAGTTTAGAATATATCTAGTTTAAATACGGTACCTAGATATTTATAGTAGGTAGGTACCGTACTACTTTCTAGTAAACACCATCTTAAAACATTAAACTTATCTAAATAGCTATGTATAAATGACTTACAATAATGTAGGAAGAATCAGTGACACAAAAACAAAATACATTTTTGTGAATAATAATATTTTAGTGAAATAAATTGAATTGACGTTAGTATAGTACCTACTTAATAATTTATTACTTATAAAACATTTTATGTGCCCACATGAATAAATATTTAATATGCGTGAAATTCAAATCGCTTATCCGCTCGGCTATGCTACAGTTATTATATGTTGGTTCATAAATAATATTTATTGCAAACATAGAAATATTAATATTTTTAGACCTAAACTATAAGACTTATTGCTCTACTATAATAATCGGATAAAATAATGTTGTTGATGATGATGAGGTATATTTTATTAAATACTAGCCGACAGCTTCGCATGCGTTTTTTACGTTATCTAGAAGTTTCTGTTTTCCAATAGTTTGAACGTAAATTGTGATGCTTATGCTAGGAATCGGGGACTTAAATCAGTGCTTCCTCACTTCAGTATTATGAGGAAGTATTTCTAAACTAATATTTTTTATGTGAAATTCTGTAATATATATATTAACACGCCAATTCCTAAAGGGACATTCAAAAATGTAAAAATAATTATAAGTCAAACTGTCGTCGTAAATGATTGATACTTGGACAGCTGGTGTATTTAGGGGTTGCCCCATGACATAATATTTTCCCGAAGCTAGGTATATCGGTAAAAACAATTAACTCTTAATTCAAACTCTCTTTGAATCATTTTTGGTATGCTATCACATAAATACTTTTATTTATAATATACCTTTTAAAATTACTTAAAAAGTAACATCAAATTGTATTTCTTAGTATATTGAAGTGTTAAATTATGCTGATACGTTGGCAACCCAATGTTTTGATCTTTTGTGATTGAAATTTATTCTATCTATCTTTAAATTCCTTGCTCTGAGTATCTATCAGACAGCTTACCAATCGAAAAACTCCTGTCATTCGTTTCGTTTATTTTCGTCGTTTCTTTCGTATTGTGAGGTTTTGGTATTATTTTTATCAAATTATTAGTATCCTTGAAAATTATGTAGTGTCCAGTATTAAGTATAATATGGTAAACAGTGTTATCATTAAGAAAAACAAAACGTCATGACGATAATTTATGTACCGAGGATCCTTTGTTTGATTTCTGTTCAGTTAAATTCTAGAACATAGTTTTACGTATCAAAATCAAACTTTAAAATGCGTAAATATAGCTAATGCTTAGTAAACTGTAATTTAGCAACAGTCCAGAAAGTTATAGGTGTTAAATATGGCTCACTTTGGGAAACGTGAAGTGTCCTATACATACAGTGCATTAAATAATGAGCCAGTCCCGCCACTTGGGGCCCTCGGATCCGACCTTGGGAACACGACTGTGCCCACTTACATCGCTCTAGACCATGACCAGGAAGACACAAACAATGTGATCATCCACAAAGTTCCCAAAAACAAGGGTAAGAATTTCCTTTATCTTCATCCTGAGCACATTGTTTTCAATGTAACTATGTCCATTATATGATGTTATCTTTTTAATGGATTCAGAATTCATATGAATGAGCAACACATCAATTCAAATATTTTAGCATATAAAATCTGTGTCTATTGAGCGACAATCACAATGAAAAATACTTTCTGTAAATAAGCAAACCATTCATACTCTTTGAACATAGAGGCTTACATGTAAATAACTAAAATCATGGTTCTTAATAATATTATTATGGACATTTTCTTTCGGATAAAGTTTTCCAAAATGAATATAAGATGCAAAACATCAACATAAATTATTCTGTTATCTTAACAAATGTGGCATCTGCCACGAACTCACAGCTCTAAAGATTCAAAGATTTATATATTCAGCCTTATAACAAGGTCTGCTAGTCAAGTCATATTACATGTTACAAATACAATCATTGTAATAAATCTAAACAATAACAACATAAATTATTAGAAAATGGTATGGGAAAAATTACAAGATCACAATGTAACCTTGGCCCTCGAGTGGGAGTTGAACCCACACCTCCCAGTTAGACCCTAGGTGCGTTAACCACTTCGCTATCGAGGGATTACGTAAGAGCTCGAATTTATCCCATACCTCATATCATCAGTTAAGCACTGATTGCGCCATCTATCAGTTGTGATCTTGTATTTTTCCCATACCAATTTCTAATAATGTAGAAAACTTAAGTGAGAGTCAATCACTATAAAATAACAAATAGTAATAACAACATAATTTTAATAACCTCTGTGGCATTAAACATATGTATAAGTGTTACAAATTATTTTATGATTTCAGGAGGATGGACACACATAGAGGATCTAGATTCATTTTTCACAAGCATGTACAGATACTATGTAAGGGGAGGTTTTTATCCAATGGTTCTGTCCGACCTATTTTGTCTCCTACAATTCATTTTTATAATATGGTTCTCTACATTTCTGATACACTGTGTGAATTATCCGAGGTTATTTCGAAATGACGCCAATGCAAATAGAAGTGAGAAACTTACTTTGGATGATGTTATATATCCCACTTCAGTCTGTGTGGACAATATTTCATGGAAATGGTTAGTAGCATTTATCTTTATTCATAATAAATCTGTAAGAGTTGGTCATGGAGTAATTTAGTTTATTTTAAGAAATATTGTGTATATAGGTGTAAACTCTATGTAGCATCCTTCAATTTTACAACAAAATCAATTGTTTCTGGTTGGGTTCGCTTATTTACCATACAATGATAAACTCTCCACTCTATATCATTACTACCACTCTCAATAACGACAAAAATTGAGTAATACAGTACTTGTTATGTTGCAAATTGAGTAAAAACTTAGCTGCTGTATTATATTATCCAAGCCCACAATATACTCGACTGTCGGCATCATGCATACAAACTTTCTAAGAAGTTTGTTCATTTGTTTACAAGCTGGGATTGCTTGCATGTGCATCTGCAGTCCTACTTATTAGTCATGGTCAACAACAGTATATTGACCATGACTCCTAATAAGGAGTCATCTTTACATTATCATGATCTTAGTTGCTCACAAATATTCATACTGTTCTTCTCTTCATTTAAAGACAACTTTTTTTAATGCCATAAAATGCACAGTTCCTTCAGTGTCGTTATAAAGAGTTATACACTGTACATGCATTGCATTTATGACCTTGACACCCACTACGGGACATGGGTCTCCCCAATAGACCCCTATTATATAACATTGTTATCTTTTTGTTCTTCTAGGTGGACCCTTATTGCATTATGTTCAATTATATGGTTCCTGCGATTATGCCTGTCAGTATATGACTTATATTATGCATATGACACAAAACTGTTTTATAATAGAGCTTTGAAAATTCAAGAGGTATGTAATATTTGTAATTTGTAATTATAACAATCATGCTTATTTAAATAAATAAAACTAAGTGTCAAAACTAATTTGCAAGGTGTGATGAAAGGTTGAAAGACATTGTCATTCACCAATCTGCACTTGGCCAGCACGGTGAATTATGTCCTAATCTCTCATTAAGGGAGAAGTGCCTGTGTTCCAGCAGTGGAACGTAAATAGGGTGATGATAAAAGAGCAAAATTAGCTAAATTGACCCAACCATTCTCAAGTTTTGTTGAGGCTAACAGACATCAATTCATTTTTATATAAAATAATTATATCAATTGGGTTTTGGTATGATGAAGATTGCTTGATTCACTGATAATAATTGATTTACAGAGTGACCTAGTATGGATGAATTGGTCCACAATACAGGAGAGAGTAAGAGAAGCTCAACCAGAGCATCATATGTGCGTCCATAAGCAAGAAATCAACGAATTAGATATATATCACAGAATACTCAGGTATGTCTGCCAAATTTATTATTATATTGCCTGCTATACTATTTTTTATTTATTATACATATATATCTTCTAATATTTGTTCCATCCCACGGTTGCCTGGAAGAAATCGCTTTTAGCGATAAGGCCGCCCATTGTTTCACTGTATTGTTATGTGTTGTATTTTTTTGTGTATCTGTTTTGTAATGTGGTGTAACAATAAAGTATTTTGTATTGTATTGTATTGTATATAAATCCAGACACTTTGAACAAATATTTGCAGTCTGTACAATTTTTTGTCCCGAGGTGGGAATTGATCTAGCAACCTCTTGCGTGTCGTCTTAAGATTGAAATAATCATTAATCTTTAGGACTGTGTGTGTGAAAGTAGTAATCTTCCTTGCACATGCTGACTTATTGACCCAAAGCAATAAAATAATTTACTGATGTAAATTTTACATCATAGATGTCTGTCTGTTTCTAAGAAATATGTAAGTTTATATCACTATTCCTAATTTAACTATTCTAATTAATTTTGCTATTATTTCAGAAAAAATAATTACATGGTTGCTATGGTGAACAAGAATCTTCTACCATTACAGATCCATGTGCCATTTTTAGGTGACTTCCATTATTTGTCAAGAGGCTTGAAATGGAATCTGGAATTCTTATTATTTTGTGAGTATGGAAAGCTATTTTATTAATTAAATAATAGATAGAGTTAAATAAATAAATATTGCTAGAAAATTTACTAAACAATATCTAGCCCCATAGTAAGCTCGAAGCTTGTGTTGCGGGTACTAGATAATCTGATATACTTAATAGAATAAACATACATACATAGATAGATATTTTTAATATACATATATATTATTGTATTTTATTCAACAGCTAGTCCATGGAGCCCTTGGGAGAGTTGTTGGCAACTTCGGGAAGCATACAAAGATAACTCGAAGCGTATGCTATTGGCGAGACAACTCGAACGACAGATACTACTGTTGGCGCTCTTCAATCTGCTTTTCGCGCCGTTTATACAAGCGTGGCAGATTCTGTATTTCTTCTTCAATTATGCTGAGGTATGTCGCTGTTTTATTTTCAGCCGTGTGTTACCGACCTGCCTAACAAAGAATGATACCAATAGATTTCTATCCGTTGGTAATAATGGTTCTGCTTTGTAGGATTGTATCACCACACGATTAAGGCCGATTACGGTTGGTGTATTCCACCAATGCAGAATGACGTTGCTGCTCGTCTTTTGGTTATATTTGCTTGATTTTAATAAATTTTCTGGTCTCTTTAATTCTCTTAACGATTTCCTTATCTTGTGTAACAGTCAATATCATCATCATCATTTCAGCCATCGGACGTCCACTGCCGGACATAGGCCTCCCTTAATGACCTCCAGGTATTACGGTCGGATGTAGCCTGCATCTACTATGAACCAGCAGCCTTGACAAGATCATCTGTCCATCTTGTTGGTGGACGTCCGACGCTGCGTTTTCCGATCCGTGGTCTCCACTCGAGAACTTTTCAATAAATAAATAAATATTACTGGACAATTAACACAGCGACATCTAGCCCCGTGGTAAGCTCGAGGCTTGTGTTACGGGTGCTAGATTTCTGATATGTATAATATACATACATAGCTAGATATTTTTATTATACACATATAACACCCAATATAGTATTCACTATAGTATTAAATATAGTATTAAATATAGTTTATCTAATTTATTGCAGTTGATAAAACGATCGCCAGCATCTCTAGGGCTGCGAACGTGGTCCCTATACGCGCGTATAACGCTCCGACATTTCAACGAGCTAGAGCACGAGTTGCGTGACCGTTTGAACCGAGCGCACAAACCGGCCACCAAGTATCTCAACAGCTTCACGTCTCCCATCACCACGGTGTTTGCCAAGTACGTATACAACCACTAGCCACACATATTCTAATTCGTTGTGGACTAGGATCTGCACTGACGTCTCGCTATGGAGCGTATTGCGTATTGTGCATTGCCTAAGTCGGCCCTAAACAGCCTAACTCCTTAACCTAACCCCTCCTAACTAGCCACACATATAATCTAGCTACTTATCTAAATTAATAATTTCGTTACGGGGTACGGTAGACTCAAAACATAAAAAATATTGACTAAAATTAAATTTAATAATATATATCTGCAAAATTTTGCATATGGAGAATTTCGTCACATTTCACCCACGCGAAGCCGGGTTTTCATCTAGTATAACATATAACCACAGATATAATCTAGCTACATAGTTCGGCCGGGAAATTGGAGCACTAACTACGCGACCATTTGAACCCATCATATCAACAAGCCACAAGTATCTCAAGTCGTCTCGTCCAGCAATGTATATATATATATAATATTATAATATATATAAAATTCCAAGATTCTCGCTATTATTTTTCCTCAGAACATTCCTCTTTGGAAGCTTCTTGTAAAAAAAGACGAATTGGTATAATCACTACCAGGTCGACTCTTACCAGGCTGGTTGGCATTTTATTTATTTTATTTCATTAGGAAAACATACAGCTTATAGGTATTTAAACAACTGAAATAAACCATAAACCAATTAAATGTTTTAAGAGAATAAAAAAATAGTATAAGAATCCTTCGAAATAATATTTAGCAATGACAAATAAGTTTATCAGCAAAATTCTATGTCGCTCTCTACGACTTTCCCACGCATAGTATATTTGGGAACCTGCCAGATATTTTTGGCTTGCTTCATAAATAACTTGTTGCGTAGTTTGTTGTTCGTAGGTGAACATGTGTCACTTAATGCTGTATTATCAAACAAAGGCCATTAGGTTTACGCAACTGCGTAACCTCAATTAGGGTCATCTCAAGTTATAGACTAGTAATAAATATTATAAACTAATAACTGCTGGACAATTTCCGCAGCTATATCTAGGCTCCGTGTTAAGTTCGATGCTTGTGTTACAGATCTGATATACTTTTAATACATATAATAAGTATACATATATTATAAAAATGTACATAGAAAACTAAACAGTAGAACATAGAAAATGCACTTTATTAATTAAAAATCGGCTTTCGCCTGCAATTTAAATAAGATTGAGATAGATGTCGCTGTTAGTCCGTCAGATGCTGCTGTTAATTATCTAATAATATATATCTACTAGCTTTCCGCCTCGCGGCTTTGACCGCGTTACAATAATTTCCCGTTGTAAAAAGTATCCTTCTCTTCTGATTTTGAGCTACGTCCCCAAAAATTTTCAGCCAAATCCGTGTAGCCGTGCTTGAGTTATAAATGTTGTAACTAACACGACTTTCTTTTATAAATATAGATAGATTAGCTTTCCGCCCTGCGGCTTCGCCTTCGTTTTACACTTTCTCGTAATTTTCTATAAACCTCACACAGCCCGAGACCTTTCCAAAGAATGCAAAATTGTGGAAATCGGTTCGTGCGTTCTGGAGTTATAGCGTCAGGAAGGAAAACCCGACTTATTTTTATCCAGTAGATAAGATATGTTTTAATTATTTTATAATTGGTAATATTATTTTGTAACATCAACGCTCATCTTTCAGGAACATAGTGTTCTTATCCGGGAGCGTGTTGGGCGTGCTTGTGATGCTGTCCGTGTATGACGAGGACGTGCTGACCGTGGAACACGTGCTCAGCATCATCACCATACTGGGATGCATCCTCGCTGCTGCAAGGTAACACATGTATTTAAATCTATTAATTGTATAACAATGAATCAGAAATGAGGAGATACGTAGAAGAACGCGGGTCACCGACATAGCCCAGCGGATTAGCTCTTTGAAGTGCCAATGGGCAGGACGTATAGCTCGGAGAACGGATGGCCGATAGGGCCGAAAAGTTCTCGAGTGGAGGCCACGGATCGGAAAACGCAGCGTCGGACGCCCACCTACCAGGTGGACGGATGAGTTGGTGAAGTTAGCTGGTTCACGGTGGATGCAAGTCGCATCCGACCGAAACGACTGGAATTCATTAAGGGAGACCTATGTCCAGCAGTGGACGTCCGACGGCTGATATGATGATGATGAATTGTAACAGTCCGCACACTTAGCAAGGCGTGGTGACGGCATGGAGTAGGGCTATAGCAGATTGTGATCCCAGGGAGTCTATGCGTAGAACTGGCAGACCACTTGAACGATGGGTCGTCGATATTGTAAGGGTCGCCAATATCACCTGGTTGAGATCCGCCCAAGACCGCGTAGACTGGTGCGAATTGGAGGAGTCCTATGCCCAGCAGTGGGCCGATACGGGCTGAAGATAATGATGATGAACAGTCTGGAGCCCGATAGGAAGAGGTTGGCCATGAAAGCGCTGGCGGGACGATCTACTCGACTTCTGGGAAGACTGGTGGCAAACTGCTTTGGACAGGGAGTGCTGGACAGAGTTAGGGTAGGCCTTTGCCCAGCAGTGAGAAAATATAGGCTTAGCAAAGAATATTGTAACTACTTCGTTATGTGTGGAGGAATTTGGGAGAGGCCTTTGCCCAGCAGTGGGACACGGTTGGCTCATAAAAAAAACAAATTAATCTGTTGCTCAGTTTTTTTTGTTTGTTTAATCGGTGCTAACTTCTACTATATTTTTATACAACACTAAGCGTCTACATTATGCCTTGCTCTCACATTTACTGCTACTGTTGGTCTATTCTGTGATATAATAAGGTACTGTGACTAAGAAAATAAAATCAAGGAATTCAGTCCTATGCTCACTGGATTTAAAACAAGCTAGCGTTTAGATAAAAATCATCATCATTTCAGCCGTATAATTGTGTGCGTGCACGGAAATATATGTGGTGGATCAGTCTGCGACGCGAAGTTCCGGAATCGATTCCCGCCTCTTATGTCCATAGCCTTATCATGTTGATAAACCTAACATAGCCTTAATTAAGCATTACTAACAATATTTTATTAAATCATTCTTGAACAAGCCTAAGCAAACTTACGCAAATTCCAAAATTATTTATTTTTAAATGTCGGTTTCTATAAATTTAACTGTAGTTCGATATATCACCATCATAATACTAATCTACAGCTGGGCGGAGGTCCTAAAATAGAATCCATCTTTGGATCTTGGAGATAAAGTATAATTAACACGTTTTCCAGATGGATTAGTAAGACCGTAGTAAGTTGGTACAGTTCACAGAACGACGCTTCTCTGGGATATTAATCTCTTTTTGACACAAGTTTGGTTTCAAGCCTTTATTCAAGTCACCTGTGTTTTGGACATGCATTATTTTGATATTTATTTATTCAAGGCATTTTGTACGTAAGCGACTGTAAATTATATTAATTTATCCTTATTCTAATACTGTTCAATGCGATAGTAACGCTGTCTATTTGTTCTGCGCTTTTCGGGTACTTATCGTTTTACTCTAAGTGCTCTTTGAAGTGGCAATAGGCTGGCCATATAGCGAGAAGAACAGATGGCCGATAGGGCCGAAAAGTTCTCGAGTGGAGACCATGGATCGGAAAACGCAGCGTCGGACGTCCACCAACAATATGGACAGATGATCTTGTCAAGGCTGCTGGTTCACGGTGGATGCAGGTTGCATCCGACCGTAATACCTGGAGGTTATTAAGGCAGGCCTATGTCCAGCAGTGGACGTCCGAAGGCTGAAATGATGATGATGATCGTTTTACTTTTTGTTAGTTCGTTTAATTTAACGATTTGGTTTTGCTCGACCTGACGGCTGATGTAGGTAGAAGACAGACACACTGTTACACAGGAGTATAATTTATAATGAAGCAAGTGTATTAGTCGCTGTAAAATAGGATATTAATGTTTCGTAAAGAGTATTACATATATTAGTTACGTCGTATATTATATATTATTTTGATATGCTCTTTCCAAATTTCAACTTTGCCACCTTGTTCGTATGTTTGCCGCTCGCGCCGCCATATTGAATTGCACACAAAAGCAGTTTTTTTATAATTCTTTCCGACGCAGTTTTTAGAAAACATATCTACACAATTCAAGTTTTGGTTGGTTTTTAACCGTGTTAATTAAATAAATAAATTCAAGTTTTGGTTGGTCTTTAACCGTGTTAATTAAATAAATAAATGGTCGTATTTAACAATATTCAGAGTTTGGTTTTTAACCGTGTTAATAAAATAACTAAAATACTAGTTTTTCTTAGTTAGGTACGTCAAGTTATTACTGTTTAATTTGTTTAAATTATGTTGGTTTTTAGTAGGATAAGACTCAAAATATTTCTGGTTTGTGTGTTCACACTTTAATGTTTGTTCTATATGTATAATATCTACCCGTGAGAACCTCTCATTGGCTCTATGTAACTATCAAAAATACTACTTATGTATATTTAAGCCGTTGGTTTTCCAAATAAATAAATAACTAAAAAGTTTTTAACAATGTTTCAGAGCTCTGATCGGTGACGAAGAGCGCGGCGGGTGCGCGGGTCCCGCGCGGGGCGAGGAGCTGTTCGTGCAGGTGCTGGGCCACGTGCACTACCTGCCGGCGGCGTGGCGCGGCCGCGCGCACACCAAGGACGTCGCCGCGCACTTCCAGCAGCTGTTCCAGTTCAGAGCGGTGATTATCTCCATTGTCCCTAAGTATACTATCGAATATGAAAGGACGCGCCGAGTTTTCCGATATTTTGACACTGTTGCAAGCGCCATGTTCACGGTCATTACACCGAGTAGGCCGTTATTGACAAACGAAGCGATACCCTCTTTCTGAGTCTTTTATTGCGAGTTTGATTGTCACTATTGATGTTACCACCTGTTTTAAATGTATTTGTGTATGTTCAAATATAGTTAAAACCGTGATAGTTTTAAAAGTACTATCTCTATTGTCCCTAAGTTTACCATCGAATCTGAAAAATTACCATTTTACAGGTCGGCCGTTTGAAGTTTCTTTTTGTAATATATTTTGATTACTAGCAGTATAGTATATTGAGCCTATATACACAGTATCTCTGAAATCAAACTAAATTACTCCATGACCGACCCTTACAGATTAAATATTAGTATAGAGTATAGATGAAGCGCCACGTTACGGCCAATTACGGCTCAAAAGAAGACACAGGGACTTCTCTTAGGCCGTAATTCACACTGGCCAAGTGCGGATTGGTGAATAATGCAGTAACAGATACATTACATGAAAAGTGTGGTAGTCCTATCTAGTCAATTCTAGCAACTTCGGTAAGACACCTGAAAAACAAAAAAAATTGTCAATAAATTACCAATTATTGGAAAATAAAACATTATTTGACAATATTAATTACCAATTATTGGAAAATGGAAAGAAAGGACATCTTGTACCGACCCCACATAACATGGGAAAAGTACAGGAAGATTATGATGATTTATTAACAATTAAACTTTGTCATAAACTTATAAAATAATTAAACTTATAAAAAAAAAAATTAAAACTTATAAACTTAAAAATAAAATAATATAAAATAATGTTTAATTCCAGGCATATATAATTTTCGAGCTGCTGTCTCCCCTCCTCTGCCCCTTAGTGCTGTTGTCACTGCGAGCTCGAGCGTTGGATATTGTGGACTTTTACCGCAACTTTACCGTCAGCGTCCTCGGCATTGGAGATGTCTGCTCCTTTGCACAGGTACGTTCACATTCTGTAAGGATAATAATAATGAATATTCAAACATCTGTGCCATACTAGTCCGCCATTTTGAAAATAATGTGAAAAAAAATCATATGATTTAATACATGTTAAGAAAGTAAATGAACACTTTTTATTTCTAAAAATTGTCCGGTGATCTAATCTTATTCGGAAACCATGATCAGTTTGCCCACAAATAAAAATGAATTCGAAATATTAATGTTAGATCAAAACTTGTTGTGCAAATTCCACTTGATGTTACAAAAAAAATATAATTGAATACTCAGAGACCATGAATTGTTTCAGTTGGATATCCGAAGGCACGGCCATCCTGATTGGCAGACGCCTGGGAAATATAGAGAAAAACTAAAAGGTATTAATATAAAAACACAATTCTAAAGAAATTTAGCTCGACACATCAAATTTTAAATTAAATCTTTTTGCTCTAGTTTTGAATAAAATAAATTTTCTGTTGAATAAAACCTACTTATTATCGTTCCAGTTAATGCCCAATACGACCAAGGCGAAGGTGGAAAGACGGAGTTATCCTTAGTAGCGTTCTCATGCAGACATCCAGGTTGGCAACCGGGCGAGCCAGCTCAGAGGCAGTTCCTCAGATCTCTGCGACAAAGCATGCACCATGCCCTGCCTCATCACAACCAGCTGGTAAATAAAATAAATAAATATTATCAGAAATCTACCACTTGTAACACGAGCACGAGAACAACATCTAGCCCCGTGGTAAGCTCGAATACCACGGGGCTAGATGTTGCTGTGTGAATTGTCCAGCAATATTTAATTATTCAACCAAAACTCACGTAGAATCAAAACTAAATTGTGAGAGAAAATGATGCACAGAAATCTCGACTTAACTTGTAGGAACTCAAAGTTATGAAGAGTGACAAATGGTCAAGTGGGAGCCAATGAGCTGGTCTAACAATGTTAGCGAATATGTCCAGATTTAGATATTTTTAAAGAGTTTATTGAATTATTATGATGATTTGATTTATATTGTTAATTAGATACTATTCATAATGTAACATTTAACTATTTAATACCTGACCTGTATATATTTTACCAATAAATGAGTCTTTGAGTTTACTGTCAATGATTTTGTGTTAAACTAGCTATATTTTTTTTAGAACAAGACGATGCTCGGCTCATACATTCAACAGAGTTTGTTCGGCGCGATGACGCCGATGCCCGCAGTACTGTCCTACTATCCACAGCAGAAACCACAGCAGCAGTTTAGACTACCGGTAACATTTTATTTACTTAATTATTACCCATTTTATTAATAAAAAAAATTGTTTTAAAACACACATATAAAAGTCTATAAAATAAAAGAAAGTCGTGTTAGTTTCACTATTTATAACTCAAGAATGGCTGAATCTATTTGCCTGATAATAAGAAGGTAGGTTATAGAACCAGGAGAAGGACATAAGCGATTATTTATGGGAAAATGAATTAAAACGCGGGCGAAGCCGCGGGTTGAAAAGTAATGAATACTAATACATTGAATACTAATTATAAATGGATAGACTCCTTAAATAAGATTAATATCACTTACTATACTAAAAATAATGTCAATAGTTAGATACCGCGCAAAACTGTTGTTCACCTAACCTATGTCATTTATTACCAAAACATATCTATTTCCACAGGAAATGGATGAAACCAGTGACGAAGACGACGACCCACAAGAGAGTAAAACGTCAAGTCAAGTGGAGTCTGGTTTGGGAGGCGTGTCCTCAGCACTGGGCGTCCGACCGACCGACCTGGGCGACATGTCCGCCAGCGCTCTACATCTCTATGATATGCATCTCTCACAGGTATTTACAACTCTGACTGTATCTACGTCTCTATGACATGCTTCAAGGTGTATTTGGCTTGTATGTCTCTATGACATGTTTCTATCTCCTATGACATGCTTCTATGACTTTATGACATACATCTACATCTCTTTGACGTGCATTTACATCTCTATGACATGCTTCTATGTCTCTATGACATGCTTCTATTACTCTATGACATGCTTCTATTACTCTATGACATACATCAACATTTCTATGACGTACATCTACATCTCTATGATATACTCTATGACATACATTTACATCTCTATGACGTGCATCTACATCTCTATGACATGCTTCTATGACTCTATGACATACATCTACACCTCTATGACATGATTCTGTGACTATGACATACATCTACATTTCTATGACGTGCATCTACATCTCTATGACATGATTCTATGACTATGACATACATCTACATCTCTATGACGTGCATCTACATCTCTATGACGTGCATCTACATCTCTATGACATGCTTTTATGACTATGACATACATCTACATCTCTATGACGTGCATCTACATTTCTATGTCATGCTTCTTTTACTCTATAACATACATCTACATCTCTATGACATGCTTCTACATCTCATAGACATGCATCCTACAACTCTTCTTGTAAGCTTGAGGAGATTCGTGCTGTACTGTGACGTATGATGATGATGACCATAGATCGAGTACAATAAATTCAAACTAACAGCATTATTTCATTGTATCAATGTTTTACTTTCTTATTTCAGGCAAGCATAACAGCATCAACATCAGCATGTTGCAGCAACAACTGCAGCTCGCGTCGTTCGCCGCGCCGCAGCGGAGAGAACACGCCGCTGCTGCCGCGGCCCTAGCATTGGCGTCGCGGGTCTCAATGCCCCCCCGTCTGGCTCTAGGTACCCCGCGCCCCAGTGCTACTGTACTATCTTTACTACGTCACAAGTATTCATATTGTCTTTGGATTTGAGCAGCCGTGCCTCTTTGCTACTGCTCTATCTTTACTATGTCGCGAAAATATGTCGTGTTTTTAAATTAGAGCCGCGTCCGCGTGTTTGTGTCAGTATAAATTCAAATTAATACAAAATAGGGTTCGTTTTCGAAACTTTTTATAGTTACGTTTTATTTAACATTCGAAACGTTTTGATTGAGATTTTTTTGAGGGGGCCAATTCTGATCAATCGAGAGATCACACGACTAGGAAATGTTTTACGCAGTAATTGCCTCGTTTCTCTGGCTGTGTGGCAAGTGGCCCCGTATTGTTGAAACCCTAATGCTTCCACGTCAATATAGTCGTAACTCGTCTAGAAAAAATCTTGTTTTCGTGTCGCGATATATAGCCCTATTTACAGTTAAACTACCCGCCAAATTTTCATTACTTTTGAAATATAATTTTATAATAATAACGCGTTGATCTTTCGTATAACCGTATTTTAATTCTATTATTTTCATTTTTTTCTACAAACATTTAGCTGTCAAATAGCCAGAACTAAAAAACAATAATGGCGAAAAATTGAAATCTTGCGTCTTTTTTGAGACACTTGTTATTACGTTTAGGTGACACAGTTGGCTAACGAAGAAGTTCATAAGTCAGCAAAGTTAATTTAAGGTGTGACCTTCAGTCACCAAAATTGTTTTAATAATTCTATGGATTGAATATCATCAGGGTGAGTTTTACCACGACTGTTGTTGGCACGTTTCTATGTTAAAAATGTTCTAATTTGTAAGCACAATCTAGCGCCCGCGTAAATGAGACATCTCTAACGTGGGGTGGCAATAATTCCAACATATCGTATGCGCGTGAGTGAGCGATGAATGTCAACCGAATGTGATACACTGTTGGTATCTTGCGATACACAACGTACAACTATGTAACGAAAATTTGTGGTATTATATACTCGATTGTAAGGTCCGTTTTGGAGTTGTGATTTTGTAACTGTATATTACTATATTTCTTACTTATGTATATTTAAGTAATGCTTCGTTCTGTCGTTTGGATTATTGCTTCCGATTTTTTATACGAAACGATTTGACGTCATTTTAAATTTACAGTTTAATCTAAGTACATTGTGTACGTGAACATTATTTTAATTTTAGCTCTAGGGAATATAAATTTAAGGCTCGTTTAACTTTGAAATTTAGTCCGATTTGTTATGAATGGAATTAAAGTCGGATTTATGGAGCCCTTATGACATCGTGTTAAATCACAACATAGCATAAAGACCATGTCAAAAATTAATTTACAGTTGAAATGGTACTTGAAGTGAAATTATTTATCTTATTGAAATAGACTAATGAAACTTTTTTAAATAAGTGATACAATTTGACGGGCTCTGATTTGAAAAGGGCCAAAGTCAAAGTCAAGAACTTTATTTCTATAAAAACAACGATTTACATGGACACGTCAGAATGATAACTCTTTAAATCATTTATAACTTGTCATTGTAAATCACTTCTTATTATTAATATTTCACTTCCATTAAAATAGCTGGGTACATTTAAATTTAAATTGACGTTTTCGATAGAATAGAACAATTTAATTACAATAAATAAATAAATATTACTGGACAATTTACACAGCGACATCAATGATATAAAATAATTGTAATTAACAACTGACATTAATAATTTACCTACCTACAATATTTGATTAGTTTATTAAGGCATTTTTATATTGTGCTCAGAGTTGGGAACTAAACTCGCACCCAAACATTCGAGTAAGAGAGCAAGAAGCACAATTTCTGAAACACAACTAAACAGTTCTTATCATATGCCTTTGTTTGTATGCGTATTATTGCTTCACTCGTACGCGAGCAATCCTTGTATAATTAGTAATTTAATCAGTTGTAATAATTGATTTAGCAAAATGTAAATTACGCTACTTGAAGGATGTAAGTTATCGTATACAATAGTTGCTCTTTAAATATTTAATGTATTATCCAAAAGCTAATAGTTTTTAATATCTTTAAATCTTTTATATCGACCGATTAAATTAGACAAGAACGAGAAATGGTGTTAAACATCATTGGGTTTATCACAACATTATTAGAACTTTTTCAAAATAGTTAAGTACCCTGAGTACCTAGCAATAGCCTTATCTCATATACAATAGCTTAGTGTATTGATAAAAGTTAAAGTACAAATCTATTTTAAAATAAATAATACTATTTTTTATGATATTACTGCTTGAGTATAATTAGAGAAATAAACGGTTTTTAACTTGTAGCGCTTTTGCTCGGATACAGCCTTTTTACGGCTTTTTATTACCAGGAAAATACACGCAATAAAATCTTATTAAAATCTTAAAACCATGCAGACAGCTTAAACTATGCGCCCATGACACAAGTTTGTATCTACAGCTCGGTATAGCTTGGCATTGAATGTGCTATACTAACCTATCTTTCCATTTGTCATATTATTTAAATGATGTAAAAAAAATTAAATTTAATGGAACACCGATAGCTGGTTGTACTTCATTAGGTACTACAAAACTGGGCGAGATTATAAATGCTAAGAAATTTAAAATCTCCATATATCTCTGTATGTCCATATATCTGCTCATAGCTCAAAAATAATATATACATACTAACAAATACATAAGTAGTTTCTTAAAGCCTTATGTACGTCTTTGGAGCTACGATTGAATCCGTTACTGAAATTGTGTTACGTGTACATTACATATATTTCCATTTCACATAGTGAGACTGTTAGAACATGCCTTATACTCTATTTACAGTACATGTGTCACCCCCCAAATATCCCATTATAAGGATTGCCATCCTATAACAATATTTTAGGTAAAATCGTTTTAAAAAGAACAAATGAAAGCAATACGAATAATGTAAGGTGTGATAGATGTAACAATTTTTTGGATGATTATAGATTTTGTTCATTCATGGTAGTTTTTCATGAAAATATCTTTAATATTTATTAACAAGCGCTATTGCTCTACATATATTTATTAAAAAGGGGCCGGTTTCATAATGTCCTGGTCATGTTTTGACTCGCGAATTTGCGAATATCTACTATCTCCATACATCCAAATTCAGGTATTTCGCTCAATCTATTTCCGCCTTAGACAACTATGTATATCTACACAAAACTCTATTAACCTTAAAGTAACTATGTACTAAATGTTTTTTAAGTTTATTTACATATTCTTATTCTATTACTCGGTTGTATCGTAATGTACAGCTTATTCAGGAATATATCAAGATATTATGAAACAGGCTCTAAAATCTCTACGTCAATGGTTAGTTAATATTTACATATTTAAAATACTAAGTTACGTACTTTATAAAAGCTATATATAAAACGCCAATGATTCAAAGTACCTACTTACTATCAAATGAGCAATACATATTAATTTAAAATGTGGTCATTATCTGCCTTAATATTAGTCATATGTACTTTAACTTATATTGTAACTCATAAATAACATACATTGTCAAACACATACCTTATAATGCATAGATTAGAAACTTTTTAGATAAATTTCTTCATTGAACTTGTAAAATAAATAGGCTTAAATTCTAATATAGATTTTAAATAACAATTATGTTATTAAATTTAATGTTATCTTTTTTGAAACTAGATATATCAAAATACAAAAACAGTATATTTCACGATAGCTAATGGTAACTACTTATTATGATTAATATATTTATGTCTGAATCCAATATAATCTTATTATAATCAATGTACAAATGCTAAATTCATTAGAATAATACACTTAAATTTTATATCACCATTTAAAGCTTGTAATTTTATACTTATTCGACTTTTACTAATGTTAATTGATAGTAAATAGTTGAAAAAACCTTTTTGTATAGGTCTATCTATTAAACATATATGTGCCTAGTGGATAATATTATATTCTCTTTTGGAAACAATTTTTAAAATTGATAATCAATATTTATTTTGATTGTTTTCATACTTGAGCAATATTTTTTTAAACCACTATGATTTGTTTTCATGTTCGTTTGTCAACTACAAATACTTTAAAAATAGATAGAACAACTTGTACACTCTTATACCTAAAACAATATACAGGATCACAATTAAATATAACTGTACAATTGGCGGGCTTATCGCTAAAAGCGATCTCTTCCAGGCCACCTTTGCATGTATATGAACTATCGAATCATGTAGTGGCCTACATACATTCATTATTTAATTTTTAAACGGAATACTTAGATAAATCATAAAATATATGTAACTTAAATGATTAGGTAAGTCAATTATAATTCAGAAAATTCCGATGAACCAAGCCTTTCAATATATTTATGGACTCCATTTTACGTATAGAAACAGGTAGAGCGTTTCAGAGAGTTGGAATTGGGTAGTATGCTTTGGGATTTTAAGAAGAAGGTACCTATCGAAGGAGCGGAGAGATAAAAAAGAGTGAGAAAGGTGAATACATTCAATTTTAAGATAAGGCGGTAATTAACTGGTGAACAGGAGGTTATAGAGACGATAAATAAATATAGATGGACAATTTACACAGCAATAAAGCACCTCCTATCAAACTTAAGGATCAATTAATAAGCTTCTACCTATCTCAAGTCAGTAAAAAAACACGTGATCTTAATTATAAAATTGCGGAATATCTTGTGCCTATATAATATTTTTTTTATAACAAATCGACAAATCATATGCGGTTAATACATACCTAGTTTAATTTTTAAATGAAACTTATGGTGCTTATAATTACATAATAATATGCAAGAGGAAGCGATATCCTAAACTTTGTTTCATTAATCAGATATTGTATAACAGACTTCATTGTTGTTAATACTTTTAGTAGTTTATCAAATCGGCAGATTTATGTTAGTTTATATATATTATATTTAGAGTATTTTATTTATTAACCTTATTCCAGTGAGGGCGTAAATATTTACTAAACATTTTTATTTACTCACGCTCAGTAACGAAACAATACAAGTTTAAAATAGTAAATATGTACCTAATATAATTATGAATTATTATCGCCTATTACCACATTTTAATGACAGTTATGAGTCATCAAAGTAAAGATGTTATGTCCAGAATATTAATTATATTTCTACTTGAATACGGTGCAGAAATAACTTACAGATAAGTACATGCATAAATCGTACAAAAAAGTGGCGAAGAAAAGGCTCTTATTTTTTATAAAATGAATTAAAAAGCAAATAATGACAAAATAAATACATAAACGAAGATTATAATGAATCTGAATATTTTTATTTACAATTAATAATGAAACCAAGGTCCTACATTAATGTAGGACTTCTACCAAAACTGATGTCAGTACATGTTAGCTTTATGGACATTGATTACGAGTTTTTGGATCGCATAAAAAAATTTAAAATAGCTGCAAAATTATGTACAGGGTGGAAAAACTGTAAAATCACGAAGTATGTAACTTACAATTAAACTACAAAACAAGATATAAAGATGATAACAAATAAAGTAATATTACTTATATTTTTTTAACAGCAATAATAATATATTATTCCACCCTTCTTCCCCTCCTTATCTCAAAGATAACTTTAGTTCCTCTCCGACTCTCATGCTCTATCACTTCGCTCTTCCAATACCCTTCTCTTAAAAACTCCCCATCACACTAAAACCTTTTATGAAAAATCTTTTAACGTTCAAGCTATCCGCCTCTGGAATGCTCTCCCTCTTGAAATTCGCAAAGCTGAATCTCTTCCTATCTTCAAAAACAAACTTTTTAATAATTATTATAAATCTTTATAAATATTTTATGTAAGTAGATATTAACTTCAATTATAAAATTATTAGTGTTTAATATATATCTGTATTGTAATATATTCATATTCTATTCTTCGTAATTTATGTATTTATAATATATTATATATTCTTATAATATATTTTTCTATGTTCTTCTATGTAATCTCTTTTTAACACCACTGTCTATATATTTATAACTGTCCAGTCCATACATAGGTTGCCTGGAAGAAATCGCTCACAGCGATAAGGCCGCCCATTGTACTCCAAATGTTTTAGTTTTAAGTGTGTATTGTGTGTTTTTGTTTCGTGGTGTGCAATAAAGTATTTTCTATCTATCTATCTATCTAATATTTAATGAGTAATAATACACAATAAGTGCCTCAAGAAACCGTTTCCAATAAATAAATAAAAATATTTTTTACGCGGTATAAATAGCAATAAAATTAATGATGTAACAATATAATAATTCCACCCTGTAAATTGTATTTGTATGTTATTTTTACTTTGGGTTTTAATACTTTTTATTTGATAATATAGTTAAATGCTTGTTAGTGATATAATTTAATTTTTATGTTTAGTTACGTAACTCATAAAACAATAGTTAACGCGCGTGTCTTATGGTTAGTTTACGGAGTTTCGTGATGTGTTCAATTAAATAAAACTATCGTGCCATTTTCTATTGGCACACTTTCTTGTTAGTATTTTAGGTTTTCTCTTGAAAAATAAGTTCATTGTTTTCTATTCTTCTAGTTAACAGCACTTGCCCTCTTGGATTACTTATATTTACGCTTTGTTATTTGAAATGACTACTGTTTCATTTTAAAATGATTCAATATTTATATAGGTAGTGCAAGCGGGCCTCAATTGCTGAAATTTATTAAGTTTGTTTTGTGAAGAAGTTTCAATTTCAATTGTGTGCTAGTCAGGACTGAGACAAATATCTCTGTGAATGGAATTAATTCTAAGTTTGGTTATATTTGTACATACTTATATGTTTTTTATACTATAGTGAAAGATTTTTTTTTATTATTTGTGATATGAATCCCCTCATAGATATTGTTATTGGAATAATTTTTAATGCCTTTGCAAATAATCATCAAGTGATGTTGTGCCTCAATATGGATCCATATAACTGGTTTAGTCCGTAGTTACTTTAAAGTTCAAATAAATAAAAAATCATTACGGCTATTTGTTAAGGCATGGTAACTATGATATTGAATTAATTATTAAATTAGATTGTTATGTCATATTCTGTATCTATTTACTATCACTTAGCATAAGCTATGTAAATAAAGTATGTTAGCAAAATGTTATTGTTTTATTGTTCTTATTAGAAAAATTATTTTTTTTAGTTATGCAGTTATATTATATTGCATTTCGTATAGGTATCTATTTATTCATCACTGTATCACTATGTCGTAGATTTCTTTGTGACAATCTTCAAAGAACGTTGGTCTTGAATTGTAGCCTTTCTAAACATCCATCGCCATTCATTAGGTAGGTACTGACTCAAATATATGCAAGAGATATCTAATTTAAAATAAGCATGACCTATGACTATTCCGACCTTGACTTTTCAAGTATTGATGGTTTTTATCGTTTCGGAGAATGAAGGCAGGTTGTATCCTTTTAAATTATTAAATCTACATGTTCAAAAGCAAGTTTATGAATATAAAGGATTTGATTACTTTATAACAGGGGCACAGATAACAATAATGGCTATCCATGATCGTAATCATCCAAGATCTATGTATTAATAAATATGAGAAGATATGCAGCTGGTTTTATGACCAAGTTACTATGTGGTCCAGACATTGCAGTAATTATTTTGGAACAATTAGATAGAAGGTAATTAATTATGACCGTATTATGGCTATATCTGTACAGTATACTAATAATATAAAGCTGAAAACTTTGTTTGTTTGAACACGCTAATCGCAGAAACCACTAGTCCGATTTAAAAGTTCTTTCAGTATTGGATATAGCATTTATCGAGAAAGGCTATTTATATTTTAAGCTGAAGACTTTGTTTGGTTGAACGTGCTAATCGCAGGAACCGCTAGTCCATTGATCGAGGAAGGCTATAGAATAGACTATTTATAAATCATATAAACTATATATGTAGAAAATGTAAAAAAACGCAAGCGAAGCTGTCGGCAAGTCATATTCTTTGTACATGAATGTTAAACTGACTAAACTTGTTAGGAAATTGGAGTTTTATAATAATTAGTTCTAACTACAACTAAATTACAAAGGCCATTAGCTAAACTTGAATTCGATTTATAAAAATGCGTTTATGACATAACTTTTTTAATGTATCTATATATTTCTAAAGAAATGTTTTTTTTCATTTTTTGACCTGGAGGTCAAGTAGTTCATTTTACCCGAGCGTTAATTCGTGGAATCACTTCTGTTCATATTCCAACTTCCATTTAGCGTGCTAGTATCATACAAACGATTTTGCAATCTTAAAAACCTGTGACTAACCATTATTACCTATTTTCAGATTGGTTACGTTGACGTCCAAAGTTTCTACAATCTCCTTGTAAAAAAGTCCTTGAAAGTTTGCTCTGAATCGATAGCACGACAATGTTATATTTTTAGGAGAAATTTGAGTTTTCCTCTACTTGATGCCTGTGGAATAACCCTGTTGACGCATTGTCCTTATGATTGTTGAATCATACCTCTTGATGATATTTTATGTTTCTGGCGTAAGAGAGAGAACATGAGTAGAGAGAGATATATATTTCCGTCTATGAACACGTTTTTTTTTGTTTATTACGTAAGTGTAGTTTCTGAAATGTTCCAAAATGAAGAACGCGGTCTGGCAATCGCAGCGTTGGACGTCCAGTCCATATGATGAACAGATGATATGGCTCCGTGTTCGTTTTCTTACGTTCTTCTTACAAAATAACCGGAATTCTAAGAGCATTATCCGGAATGAGAATCAGAATAAGTTAATGCATGAGGATAATTTATTTTTTATTTTTATGGAACTTGACGACCTCTGTGACGCAGCGGGCGGAGGTCCTTGCTTCGTAGGAATTTGCTAGTTCGATTCTCGTACCGGCACCTACAATATTTGTACGATATATAGTCATCAGTGTAACACAAGCTTCGAGCGTACCATGGGACTGCATTCTACTTCTTAGTCACGTCCTACAATCATTTTAAACGCAAAAGACGACCTCTTTGGCGCAGAGAGTGAAAGTCTGACTGCGACGCAGGAGGTTGCGGGTTTGATTCCCGCCTAGGAACAAACATTTGTTCCGGGTGATTGGGTGTTTTTTAAGTAAGTATAATAAAATATTATCTGTATGTATATTATACTCGTCTTTGGTACCTATATCACAAATCTAGCACCCGTATCACAAGATTATTTATTTATTTATTGCATGCATATACAGTTTATAATGTTAAGGTTAGGTGGTAGGTTGCTTAAGGTAAGTACATGTACCCTGTAAGGGCGCAGCAATTGGCAGCAATTACCACAGGGCTATTGCTGTGTGAAATGTCCAGTAATATTTATTATTATTATTTATTTATATTAATAATCTGTCCAGGGTGTAGACGTGTAGAAGTGTTGGCTTGTGGCAATAAGTGGGAGCACACTCAAATCCCGCAGCACACCTCAACATGTATCTTGAAAAAGCTTTAAACACTTGCTTTAATGGTGTAGGCGAACATCGTGAAGAAACCGGCATATCTTGAGAACTTTGAAGTGCATGAAGGACATGACATGTGATGCACACCAACCTGCACTTCGCCAGCGAGAATTAAGGCCTAATCTTCGAATGATCGGGAAAATGCATTTTAATGGGTTCTAATTGGGAAGACCCGTGTGTGGTTGTAGGATTTCATTGAGCATGATACATTCCCCTTAAGGGGATGGTTCGAGGAAACCGATCCGGGAACAACCCAATTTATTTATTAATTTTATAATAACGGGAATTACTCACGTATTTACAAAGGAGTTTAAACACTCTCGACGTTTCGACCACAACAAGAGCAGTCTTTTTTCAGGAGGAGTGAGCGTCCTGCCGTGAGTAATTCTCGTTGTTAATAAAATATATAGAGTAAATACTCACGAAAATTTTCATTTATTTATTAACTGATAAAATAAATAATGTTTCATGTTGGACACCATATTTCACGTGAACCATGTCACGTCCATTGTTAACATATTCCTCATTCTTAATTTTAAATTCATCACATTGCAATTTCGTTTAGTCATATCGTGTAGTATCATTTTATCTGCGGCCGTATTAACCCGTTTTAAAAATAATGGGGTAATACTTCATTTCGCAACTTGGGCAGCACACAAATTCTTTTATGAGTATGTACGAGTGTAGTATTTTCTTTTTTAATACACGGAATTCAACAAGGGTTTCGGTCGTCAACCTTTTTGGTAGGTAGTACACCTACTTCTTAAGAGAATGCGGATTTTTTCCTCGTTTTAATTTACACTTTTAACACATCAAGCTTATGGATTTAGGCATCTTAATGTTTCGTAATTGTTATTATTATAACTTAAAAAGCTTCCTGTTCGACTTGTAATATTTAATAAGAATATTGTGTTGTTCTAGGTGGAGAACTATTAGCATGTCTTAAAAACTGGTGCTGTAAAATAAAGTTTTGAATAACTTACAATCAATTTTAGCCAAATTTGGTAAAAGTTATTTATACTTGAAGAAGAGTGTTTTGTTTTTTAAAACTCAAAGAACTACGACACAGACCAGACAGAGAGGTAAGGACCTTTGCCTTTGAATATAAATATATTTTTTAACAATTCACACAAGAACATCTTACCCTGTGGTAAGCTCGAAGCTTGTGTTACGAGTACAGATATCTGATATAGGTACTTAATGTAATTAACTACATAGATTGGCAGTTTTATATAGACACATAGAAACAATATCTGCAGATCGTAAAAACATTTGTTCTATGCGGGTATCGAACCCGCAACTTCGCAGGTGAACCATAGCCCGCTGTGCCACAGACGTCAAAATAGAGATAGAATGATGTAATTAAGGATTATTCTTGAATATTTTAATGATTTACGGGGTTTTTAGACCTCCATTAGCTTATTGGTGATAATTAGCTATTCATCATCAACAACAATTTTTGAATTTAGAAAATAAAATGATAAGTACTACGTAGATCTAACCAACTTTGTCGACAATATATATCTATAGGTTATAGTTACATTATATTATAAACTGTATTCTTGATGTCGGTTTTAGTTCAAAACATAATCAAACCCAAGTAATGTGTTTTACTGTACACAACCTAATGTTAAATAATTAAAATACTAATTCCAACTTAAAATTACAGTTGTTTTCCATTTTTAGTAAAATTTCATAAGTTACGAAGGCATCGATGAAAGAACAAGGCATAGGGCCGAGTATCAGTGTGATAGAGATGCCACGACCAGCCGTCGAGAGTCGAGACCAAGCTGATGGGTGGAGGATCCTGATATCCTAACAAGTGTTAAAAAATATCTATGTATGTATGTATATTCTATTAGGTATATCGGAAATCTAGCACCCGTAACACAAGCTTAGAGCTTACCATGGGGCTAGATGTTGCTGAGTGAATTGTCCAGCAATATTTATTTATTAAAAAAAAAACTGGAGCTCGGATTTCAGGCTTTGGGGGTTAGCTGGCGGGTGCGTGTCAGGAGACAGGGGAGACAGCTAGTGCGGCGGGAGGGCGCGCGGCTATAAGTAAGAGGTGCGCACGCGCCGGCGAAGTTAGTCGCCGTACGGCATCGCGTCGCCAGCGGTCCACCCGCTACCCTGCCGCGTCACCCCCACCCTACACGCCTTTCTCACACAACACAGGCGATCCTCAGTTTCGCAACAACCGAAAGGTCGTCACTATTGGCATTTAAAGGCTCTCTGACATTAGTGTTGCATTTAAATGTGCGATGCAGCTTCCCCGTTAAGCTTCACTGTCGCAACTTGTGTCGCTTGGGTAAGGCGCGTGTGCTGACGAGAGCTCTCTGTTGCAGCAAGCAGCCCCCACACCGGGCAAGTGCTCCCTGAACTCTGCAACGCAACGCACCGCGCAACGAGCCGCTCGCAACATGATCGCCAGGATCGCGCTGTGAGTACTTGCATTCCACCACTAATCACAGTTATGAACGTAAGACATTGACATTTCAATCTCCCAGATTATCATTAAACGCTCATTATGGTCAAGGCGTTAATGAATATTACATTTTAGATGTGGTAATTTTTACACAATCACTTTCTAGTCTACGCCGATAATTGTTATGTGGCTCTTGCGCTGAGATGTGTCTGTGGGTCGTTCACTTTCGTCTGTTGTTTGCGTTTAAGTCGCTTACGTAATGTGATGCTTAGGATGGTCGCGTGTTAAATGTGACAAAAATTTGATCTGATTTCACTTGTGGAAATCAAGTTTTCATTGCTCAATGACAACAGAACGACATCACGAATGGGGGCACTGTTTCTCAATGGAGGCTGCGAAATATTGCTTTAAGAATATGCACGACTCTGCGCATATTGTCTCCCCACCGAGGTTGCACATTCCGATTATTTAAACAAAATAATTAATGTAGTTAAATAAAAACGAATTTCAACCTTTTTGATTATAAGATAAGATTTTCGTACTAATGTGAAAATTCAAAAGTACTATTATCCCAGCCATGTTAAAACTATGTTTGATAATATCAACAGACAAATGTGATATTACTACACATACTGATAACAAGGCAAGGCCATCATACCATATATTAATCGAAGAAAGTTTTAATTATCGAAGCATCTTCGTTGTCGACTCCCCATTTTCCAAACCACATGATTATACATTGCAGATGCTTTTCCCTCTACGAACTAAACTTTCCGAAGCAAATATGTTTAGTTTCATATCGCGTTTTCTCCTAGCTCCAAGATAGAGACATTGAAATATGTTTACAAGTTCTGCTGGCAAATAGCTAATGTCTTGAGAAAACTTACATTGCAGATGAAAACGAAAGTTGCAAAAATGTCTGAGGTGAACTTGCAAGTTCAACTCCGCGTTATTCGTTATTCCTTTAATTTTGATAACTTGGCTTATATCCTTTAGTAATATTATAAATGCGAAAGTCAGGATAGATGGGTAGATGTTTGTTACTCATTCACGCGAAAATTACAAAGCTTTAATGATGCGTTGTTTGTCATCTCGCGATACTCTACAATAAATCGGAAGAAAATAACGCGGAAAAAACTGATCTTCGAATAATAGATAATAGTCAAAATAATTATTTTACCCAAGGTAAGGTCAGTTAGCTTTTACTATTAACAAAATATTTTTTAATTAATTAATTGATTTAATTTGTCGGTCAGGCAGCAATAAAGTAAGGCAACATTCTTATTAAGTTACAAAATCATCAAAAAATGTTTTTTAACCCTTTTCAAATCGCACCAAAAACACTAGTTGAAAGTATAAGTCAAAATTTTCTAATAAATGACATTCAAAAGTATCCCGTGAGACATCCAAACATAATAATGACATCGCCAAACATTATAGAAGTCGTGACCTGTCACCTCGACTTATATCACAGTTTCCTATAAAATGATCTAACAAAAAAGCTCTCTCTCTTACGAAATGAATGAAGTGTTAAGTGAGCACGCGGGTCCATGTAATTGGCCTTTGACTATACTCGTTATTTGATCTACCGATTGGCATTGTTTGATGCGCATGCGACTATAAAAGACCTGGGAGCCATGTTACGTATATTACCATGGCTTGAACTTTAATCTAATGTCATGTTTGACATTTTCTGTCCTAGTTGTAACTTTATGACCGAGACTGATTTAATTAAACGTATCCGTTTATGATCTATTGAGGTTAAAGATTCTTATTAATGTGAGTATTGTTCTTTCTTAATAATTTATTGTATTTATTCAATTGTCCAAGTGATCTTTAGGATTTTATGGAAATGACATAAATGTTAAAATCTTAATCTTAGCCACTGTCAACATTACATTTAAATTACAAATCTTTACGGTTTTTCGGTGAAGATCATTTAAATGAAAATATACCCTACCTTTATCAAACATAACCTAAATATTTTTTTATAACGATTCAAGAACATGTATTTATAGAACTTGATAGCTTAAATTAATATTTAGTTCGTTCCGCCCAATAGCAGTACTGTTTTTTGAGTACAGGGCCATTAAGACTGGATTGGTCGTTACCATCTTATGCAACTGTAACATAATAAATTGATTAACTTGGCTTAGAATGTGTTGAATTTCTTATTTGAGTACTTCAACTGCGCTTAGCGTGTTCACCTTAAATTATGATCACTGCCTGATACAGCTATCATCCTCAACACATTGTACTCGATCAGTTATTTCTTGTTACTGTCGTCACTTTCTAAAACGTTGCTAAATATGGTTAGGTGTAAAAAAAGGATAGAAATACATTTGTTCACATTTTATTAAAAGTACATTGTTAATATTTATAAACTATAATAATCCGGAATTAAGTTTTTACGCTGTAAACACTACTCGTTGCTAATCATAAGTAATTTTTACTGATGTTTTTGATTAAATTCACGTATTTTAAAACGATTGTTTTGCTTTCCCCTTAAAGTTATGGTAATGTTACGTCGTCTCTTCAATTGTGAAATTCACCCGTTCTGCATCCGAATACGAATTAGATTGGTAATTTCTCCATGCTACAGATTCGATGAAGCATGTGTTAAAAAGAAAGTGATTTGAGCGTGACTATCAATGTTTAGAGTCGCTATTAAGCGCGTCGGTAATGTAATAGTTTATTGACGTAATCTTGATTGTTCCTACGCCCGTGCATGTAAAGTAAGTTGTTTCTTCCGATCGGAAATTACAGAACTTGTTTCTGTTTCCACTTTTTTATTTCACAATTATATTTTAAACAATTTGTACATTAGCAAAATTAATGTTTTTTAAAAAAAATATTGCAATGGTTGATATCCTCTGGTCTTTAGGACTATAAGTAAGTAACATTGCAGTTTATATCATGCATATGCAAAAGTATTGTCAGGCTGATCCGGATATCCCTACCGGTAGAGAGCTGGGCCTCCAGTTACTGGAGCCAGTGTGTAATATCCGGTTCTCGCTATTTTATTAATATTTCGCACATTTTACGATAACCGATAGAAGGTTAGATCCGTGTTTCAAAAACTGCACACCTCTGATTTTCCTTCTTGAAAAAATGATGTGCTTAAAAATACATGGTTTAATGGTGAAGGCAAAATCTTGAGGAAAACGGCATGTTTTGAGAGCTTTGAAAAGTTCTTAGGAATGTGTCATTCAACCCGCAGTTGGCCAGTGTGGTGCATTAGGGCTTATCTCGACAAGAGAGAAGTCCCTGTGTCCCAGCAGTGGGAATATAGGGGTGATTATGGGATAGGAGATGAAAAACATAGATTTACCCGTTTTGAGTACGAGCTAACTTCAGTAGTGCGCGGATCATTTATTTTGTTCCTCTCGCTTTCATTTCAAGTAGGTTCGTATGAAATGCCTCGCGATCGTGCTACGGATAGGTCTCAGTCTCTAGACAATCTATCCGAGCGAGGTCACAGCTCATGCCACGTGGATTTGACCCAGGCCTCTCACCAATTTTGTATCGAAACACTTCATATGAATCCAAATGTGCTCTTTGATATTTTCAAGGATCTTGTTTAAAATAGGTACGTGTGAGAATCCAGTCGAGACAGATGCTAAGTCAACCTTCACTTTCGCTTTCAGTTGAATATTTATCGCAAAAAAAGCCGTTGTTACCCATGACATAAACAAATAGTGTTTTTTTTGGCCTGTTTTTCTCGGCCTTCGATGAAGCCGGGTGCGCCATTTCTCTGTTTATGGTTTCTCTACAAAGCTTAAAATAATTATGATATTAGTTACACTTTGGTATTGATATGGCAACGCTTTACACTTATATTTGGATTCACGATAATGATGTAGAGTTTTCTCATATATACGAAATGTAATAATTTTTTATAAAGGTTTGAGTTCTTTTACTAGGCCAAAGATGTAGTTAATTTTACATTTAAGTAGACAACTGACCGCAAAATTGTCGATGACCATCTTGACTTGAACTCGTATTTGCAACCAAAATAATATTCAAATACCTATTAGGTACACGATAAATTACAATGAAAATGACTTCTGTTGAATAAGTTAGCTACCGATCATACATGTTTGTAACACTTTATCGTACCTTTATACTTCTCACTTCTTTCTACTTCTCTCTACTTTCAAGACCAAGATTAGCTAAATCAGTTCAGCCTTTCTCGAGTTTTAGCAAGACTAACGAACAGGAATTCATTTTTATATAAGAGAGATACTATCATATCTATAATGTCGCTTTGTGGGTGAAAAACTTGTCGATTAAATACTAGGATCAAAACCTGTAAAATAACTTTCACGACTTCCTACGATACCGGATCTTACGTAATTGCAGATGTTCTGTTGTTTTCTTATGCCCAAAATAAAACCTAGTAAGCACTGTTATTTATAATTTTATATTACTACCGTTTACATTACATTATTTTATTAATATTATTATTTCCGTTTACTTTGTTTTGCAGTGGCATGTGTTATTCTGATGTGTATGTTATTATTGGTATTTTGTAAAAATCCGTCTCTATCGAAATCTATCATTTGGGAAAACAACGAAACAAACGACTTTGAATCCAAATGGACAAGTTCAAAACAATCAAATGCAAATCACGATATAATTTAAAATCTGAAATGTCAAATCTAAGTAAAGAAAATCTCTGAAATAGCTACTTACAGCAGAATATATTCAGGAAACATAATATAAGATCGTTAAGAGCGAGTCACCTTTCAAAGAACCGGATCATTTCATTAGCATTTTATGATATAGCTACCCACATTTCTGCTTTTATAGCCAGCTTAGAGAACATAATTAGAAGCACGAATGGATTTTAAATATATAAGCGCTTTCACAGTCAATTTCAAACTGCCACCCAAGTACGTCGTACATCCTTAAAGGTAGTTCTCTACTAAATCTTTGCTATGTTTCTACATCTGCGTTAGCCCCAACACCCAATAGCTCTGTATGCCTCATGAGTTGAAGGAAAGTGTACCTATCCATAGGATAAGCTGATAATTATGTATTATCTTCATTATCATTTAAGCCGTCTTACTTTGTCCTCCCTATTAGTCTTCTAGTTATTCCAGTCGGAAGCGGTTTGGATCCACCAATACCTATTGGGTAGAAAAATCTTGGGTCGAACGGGTAAGCACTCACCATGAATAGCCCTCCAGTCCATAACAGCTGTTTATGGAGAAAATAGGAATTCCAGTTTACAAGAATTCTTGATCAAAATCTTATCAATGTTGCAATGAATATTTTTGACAAGGTATTGTTTATTTCCGGACAGTGCCACTTTCATTGTTTGTTCTTTCCTCAGTGATCAGAGATAACACGTTAGAATCAGACGTTACACAATGCACGTCGTGCCTGCGTGGGACGTTTTGTCTTAAAGAATACTACGTAATTTTCCCATATTTCCCGAGGTTGGACTGCCTCAAGGATTTTTCTTATTTCCTCAATCTCCTCAACGTAACCAGAGATCAGCAATGGCTTCAAAAATTGTGCAGGTTTTCAGTGATAAGTCACTCATCCCTAGCTGAACAGGTGGTGAAAAAAAAACTGGTGCTCTTCTAACTGAGATTTTTTATTTATTTATATTATATAGATATGCTAAGCTTCTGTGTTAACATAGACCAAATTGTCTCATCATCTCATGTGCTGTATGTCTTCTGTGTTGAAGGGATGCCAGTGCCACCTAATTGAAGAATATGGAACGCAGCAACGTTGAACAGCTCTTGTAAAAAGAACCTTAGGGCGTCGAGTTCCGAAATGACAATTCTTTATTCATCTACATTTAAAAATACTAACTTAGTCCTGGGTAGAGTATTTGAGCGAACTTCGAGAGCTTCAATGAAAGCTGATATTTAGCTATCGCCGAAAACTTTTTTTTTTTAAATATGTCTACTTTTATCACAACTAGTCATATTTTTGTTATGGGATGTTAGCGTCTTCAATAATAATAAGTATGAGTTTAAACATACACAGCTGTTATAGAAAATTTGCTTCAAATCAGAATAATCTCTAATCTCCTTTGAGAAATTTTTGCAGGTTTAATTAATTTGAGCTCATTATAACTCTGTGGGACGATACAATTTGCCTCTATTGTAGTAGGTACAGTTACGTATTACGTTACCTTTTACACAAAATCTTTTGACTCTGAACTCTGAGAAAAAAGCGTGGCTCTGTGTAGCCTACAATTCCAATTCCCAAGGTCGTGAATTGTCTCAATTCAATACGAAAACGATTGTTATTGCATAACCGATATAGGCTTTGTGCAGTTATGATAGAATAGTAGAACAATTGAAGGTAGGTTATGCGTATTTTTTTTAGTAAATCGTTTATAATTTACCTAGCTTGCCGTCCGTGACTTTGGCTTGAATAATATAAAAGATTTATCTGTGGAACGAAGTTTTTTTCCTGACATGCATCGTATGACTCTTGCTAGTGATGTTGGTAACACTAACAAGCCAAAGGAAAGATTCATCAATTGAGCATGTAATTTGATCCTTTTAGTGATATCCTAACTTAATTTATGTTGTCCCCCAATTTGAAATTTCTTTATTATTTTTTAAGGACGTTGAGTTGAACAATATATAGTTGTCGAATTCTGTTAAGTAAATCACTCCGTACTTTATTTTATGACCTACCCAAGTCAATGGTTCTAAGGCATTACAGTCAATAGTTAGGCCTAGGATTAGTATCAAAAGCCAGGCAGCTACTGTTATCCTTTAAATTAGAATAAATGGGAAATACACAAATTTATATATGTTAGTAAAGGGCTAACCGTTTCATCCCATTACGTGTTGCATCATCACTTTTTATAGGGTGTTAAATCATTAACACTGGGAGGCAAGTTGGAATATAAATCTGTCATCATCATTTGATAATGATGATGACAGATTGTATTATATTGATTGTATAATATGATAATCTTGCCTAGTATAGCAATTCTTGTTATAAGGCTAAATAAATGTAACTTTGAATCTTTGATTATCAAATTCCAACTTGCCGCCCAGTACGATAAAGATTGAGACAGTTATTATAATTTGATCCATTGCTGCACTTTCTAGTCCGATATGTCAAGGGTAGCCGGCGCGCGTACAGGTCACGAACCCTGTTGAGTCTCTTGCACAACCCCCATTGTCTGACAGACGCATTAGGCCGGGACTCCACCAAAGCGGTGACGAGACGAGCGGAAAGATTTTTAAGCTATTGCATAGCATGAAAATAAATAAATTAATTATAATTAATTATGTGGGGTGTGCCTAGGGTATTTTGTTCTTTTCATTATTGTCTAAGATTTGTGTATGGGCTTTGTTGTCTGAAATAAATGATTTTATTTATTTTATACCTTCTATCGCGGGCCTTGAGCGTGGAAACCGAATCCAGAAATTCCGTAACGAAAATAACCTAACACCCCCTGATCAAAAATGATATGCAATAGCTTCAACGCGGCAGACTACGAGTGCCACAGGTTTTATTTAAACAACCACTACCATCGTACAAATCTCCGTGCGGTAGGCATATATTATATATTGCATACTATTGCAGTGGGTCGAGGCGGTTGTGGACGCCCTTGCTGATTATTTATGTGACGTGGAGTGAAGAGTAATGTAATTGACTTGTATTGTATCCAAACTGTAATTAAGATAAGCTTAATCTCCGCTTTGGTAGATTCCACCAAGCTGAAAAACTACTCTTCTCGCCAGCACGCATCTCTGCTATGGTAGAGTCCCGGCCTAACGCATGCCTGAGATACTAGGCACCAATGCCGAAACTGATGAAACAGAAATTGAACATTGAGAATTTCATCAATTTTGTCAGATGCTTTCTCTGGATTTTGCCATCAACTGGATTTTTATGAGCTTGTATACTATATACGTATGCTTGCGCTTAGTACAGCGCTATGCATTTTCACCTTCTGTATTTTAATATAACCTGTTCGTGCGGTGCCGGTATAATCTAAAAGCACCACCTAAATAGCCTAGATCTAACTCAAGATACTCGTTAACTATGTACGTACAACTTCTTATTGTGACTTCTAAGTTTTACTACCAGTTGTCGCTGTGTTTTAGATAGTAAGATCTAGAACTTTCTAAGATCTTTGTTGTAATTGTTGGAAAAGCTGTAAGGCGGGTAGAAACTTATGTACCGGAATCATTTTCTTTTTTAAAATCTTTTTTATATTAAGTTCTGAACTATATCCGCCTATGGAACCTAGTAACACAAAATTGTCATCAAAACTGGCTCAGCAAGATGTGCAACAAAAAACATTGTCGCAACAATTGTTTTGGCGCATCAAGCGGAAAATGGAAATATTTTCTTGGCACCGCTGCCGCTACTTTAGTAAAATCGCGTTGCGCAGCTTGCATTTAGATGCGGCACTTCAAGAATGCGGTCAGTTCGTGAACGTTCGTAACAAATCCAGTCTACTAAAAACCAGGATTCTCGGTGACCTATGTGCTTATGACAACCAATCCTTGCATTGACAATATAATATTACGACTCTATCTATCTATACTAATAATAAATCTGTACGGGTCGGTCATGGAGTAAGTTTGTTTTCAGAGATATTGTGTTTATGGTCTCTTTATATGATGCTGAAACTTATTTGACACATTTTTTTCTGTATGTGTATATATGTATTTATGTATGTTCAGCCATAACTCGAAATTGATAAAATTTGGTAGATAAACATTTAGAGGTCTGGGACACAGGATATCTATTTTAATTTTTGCTCCTGTTATACTCGTGATAAGAAGTGGCCCCTATACAATTATAGTTTAACGCGGACGAAGTCGCGGGCAGCGCTAGTCTTAAAATGATCTTAGGTATATAACCTATTGAATCAATCTAAACACAATTTGCGGAATTTTATAGTAGGTGCTCTTTTGTGACTGGTTTTACAGGTAAGTACGACAAGGTAATCTTCAACACTATTTGATGCGATTAGAATTTAAATAACTCTGTGGTTGCAAAAATACATCATGCAAAGGATAATTAGTCAGCGGCGAACACGAAATTTGCGTCGTAATATTTTAAATGTTCTGGGTACAATAGTGATAGGTCATGTTAAATGTCTAATGTTGCTCAGTCAATCTTAACAGTCAAATTTTTAGTATTCAATTTGGTATGACATGATTCATTGTAAATCATCATCATCACAGCTGGGAAACAGGGAATTACTCTGTTAATAAGAAAAATAATAATTTGTTCATCCAAAATAGTCTACTAAATTTCGAGCGTAATGAATAACATTGTTTGCGTAAACACAACATTTTATTATATAATTCGGTTTCGCCACGCGCACGGCGGGTGCTCATCACTCGCGGAGAAAATGGCGTGTCATAATAAATTGACATTGGATTAAGATTGCATCAATGGAGACGCTGGACGTAGCACCCTCCCGCTACAACTGCCAACGCATAATCCGATATTTATGCTCCTACGTTTTGCAAGCATCAATTTCGAATACAGTTTCACTTTCCATATGACCTTTAGAAGAATGCGAATAACGGATGAATAAATCATAGTTCGTCGCCACGAGTCACCCGCGGCTAAATGCTTCACGCATTGTACAACACGGATGTTACTGAAAAGGTGTAACAAACAATCCGCTAGCGCCTATTTTCCTACCTGGGGAATGCATAACCTTTCCTTAGGTATTGCAATTTGCAATATAGTTTTGCAATTTTGTAGCCAATCCTAGAAGTGTGTGATAGCACTAGAAATTCATGTTGCCTCTTTATGACCTTGCTTGTCGTTTATCTGAAGTATAAATATAAGTTACGTGAAGTTCTGCGCATTTTGGTGTGCTCAAACTGCCTCAAACCTACGTGCTCAAATTTGAGTAAAATGTTGTAAAAGCGGGTGCGGCAGGTACCTACGCATGAACGATTCCTGTTTACGAAACATGCTTTATGACTTGTATTGTGGTAAAAGTTGATTTTCTGCTTGCGAAGCATTGCATTTATTTGGCAAGTTAGCCTGCCTAGGTTTTTTAGTAAATATCTTTTTCCAAAAATTAAATAATAACCTGACCATAACCATTTTTAAAGTGTCCATAATTTTGCTAATTAGGAACACAGTTGTTTTTGTATTTAAAAGTGATTTTGTATTTAAAAGTAATGGTTTAAAAGTAGTTATTTTATTAAACCGATTTAGATGAAATATACATAGCCCCGTGAACGACATACTCATACTATTACGAGCATTAAAAACGCATTATAAAGCTTGTTAAGTATCAAAACCCCGAAGCCCATTCTTTTGCCTGTACATTTAGTATCTGTGAATCAGACATCATTAATATTAAACATCCACGGCTTGGATGGCAATAATTTCGCGACGCCTTCTGCCGACGTGATGCCTTTGGATGCCATAATTATGCAATGCATGCCTCTTCTGACAACGAACATACCAACCAAATACCTGCTTGCTACTTCATTGTATAATAAAACGCAGCACCTACGCTATAACGGACGAGATATATTGCTGCTTGTTTTTTGAACGTTAAATGATTTGTCATCAATAAAATGCTTTCTACAATGTGCAATTTATTGGTAATGAAATATATGATCACTTGATATACTCTACCTATGCTGACTCTATCGTATCCACACAGCTATCCAAGTTTAATAATAGCTAATTTGTGATTAAAATGCACACTTACGGTAATCAACGTAGCGGACTTAATTAGTTCGCTGTCAAAAAGCCTAACATTATGAATTTTTCCCTAATTAACACGGATTACCAACATTCATAAAATGCAACTATCGTATGTTAATATGATTGGTCCTACTTAAAATGTATTAAAATGTAATGAGCTAATAGAAACATAATTAACTAATATTGTTTCTTTGTCCCGTAGTGGAATTTTAACGTTTTGCGCATGGTTTCTTGCATCATCAATATTGATAATGATTTTAATCCTCAGGAGTCTTATTGGCTTGCAGGTCACGAACGAGTGTTAATTTTTACGTGAGCACCATTTAACACGCTGGGTTGATGAACCTCAGTACCGTTGATGTATGTACCGGATAAGTGCCTATTTTCGTCATCACTAAGGGCATTGACTGGTTTGCGAGCGACATTCTTTCCGTGATTCGAATGCAGCTACCCTTGACTGTAGGATTTGCATGGAAACTCTTGGAAAACCTGAGATATAACACTCAACTAATTATACTTGTTTGAAACAATCAAACATAATAGCTATTACTTATTTTGTAAATTAATGTCTAAAAGGGTACTTTATTATTTTTCTGTAAAATGAATTGTACAATCATTCAATATTCAAATAAACATCGTGAAAATATTTTATCATGTTACATTATATTAAATTTATGTTATTACAGCAAATGGTAGCTACTCGTCTTTATATTCATAAAACCTCTTATACGGTGTGGTTTTATGTCCAGAATGTGCAGTAATGTGGCTCTCATTTCCGATTTTATGTCAGCAGTGCTATAAACACTTCGATTACTGTACGGTTTGAAAGTATCTGCACAAACGCACACGTGGTTGCTCCCTTTCCATTTCATTTCGCATGCTCATGATCTTTGCTTTCTTGTTGCGCACGCAATGTTGCGTCGTCGGATCTAATCATCGCGACATCGTGTAGCGATTCGTAGCGTCTAAATCTGCGAAGTTAAATGTCAAAAGTTGCATATATTTTCTTGGAATTTTCGTATAATTGTCACGTGTCGTGGAAGACTATTGTTAGGTATGAGGTGGCCGGTAGGTGTCGGTATTCACCTCGGTACATTCACCAGTGACCTCGGGCTCCGCGCGAGAGGCGGACCTTGTCTCTTCTAGGACAACTTATTGTCAGCAGTGACCGCTCTCAATCGCTGATCACGTGCTTAGGAAGCTACTTAACTGTTATAAAAATATTGTCCTTACATTCACAGTAAATTACATTCCTTTACTTTTATATGAACTTTTATTTGATCCAAATTAGCTAGTTTGTTTCTTACAACTTATTAGGTATTATGTTGTAAAAATATATAATTGAGAGTGAGGCGATTATATACGATTAAATAAAGATGCCCTAAGAATGATATTGAATTCTCATTGATTTAACACAAACAAAAGAGGAATTTGTGTTGTAGGTGCAATAAAAGTGCGTAACAGCTCGTTGGCGCCAACTCGCTATTTAGTAAATTTGCGAAATAATTCCTGAGCAAGCCTTTCTCAATATTTAACCCTGAACGACTTCATATTGTCGCATAATTTTCATATCACTTTCTAGCAATAATAATAAAAATAGCAATAAAAATCACAGTCGACAATGGTGTGGCAATTGTTTATTGTCGTTTTGCGCGGCTAGCAGCAATTTAGGTGTTAGTTCATGTGTAGGTAAAGTCATGCCATGGAAAAATTGACAAATTAAACTAATTAACTAATTAAAATTCAGTGCCACTTTTCATTGTAATTTTATAACTCAAGAAATATTAGGCTACTTTAGGTGCTTTTTAAAATGGATTTAGTAGCTCAGGGGATGGTTAAAAAGGTGAGAAATAGTGGGAATAAAGCGGGCAAAGCTGCGGGCGGGTAAGCTAGTCTTAAATATATTAATCTACGACCTATGCACATTTTTGGTACTACTTACCTACATATTTGCATTCATTATGTTCGTATCTTAGCTAATATTAAGCACGAACCGGTCGGTTATGTAACTTTGGCATCCGCGTAGTGAAAATAATATTTGAATCCGGGTGCCTTGTGACTCATTTTGGTGAGTTTATTACGTTTTGAGTATTTTTCAATTTAGTTTAGTTTAATTTACATCGTATAATACAGGGTTAAATATCTAAGTTTAAAACGCGACAAGATTAAACAGACTGATTTATTTCCTAAAATAGCATTGTATCGTATAGGACCTATAATTACCTGTTTATTCTATTAAGCACCTATACTATAGGTGCTTAATACAGCACCTATACTATAGGTGCTTAATAGTATAGGTAAAATATACTATCATTATTTTTAAGTTTCTTTTTAAGTCCCCCGTAAGGATTACTGCTTAGTACTGTCTGAATAATGTAAGATCAAATATAATTTTACGTATTAGTAGATAACCCAAACTCAACTGCGAGAGAAACCGTCACAAACTACCTACATCTTCTTACATACGAATTCGCATAAATCTTTCAATTCTACCACTTGAAAGGAAATGCATTTTCTCTTGCTTGAAAGACAAGTTTTTGCTGATGTTGGTCATTGGTCATATCCTGAAGAAAGCCTTCATTTAGAGATTAATTTTATTTTGTTTGTGATTTCGTTTCTAGAGTTCGAAACTTATACTTATTTATCTATACATATGTATATTATAGGAACGCCAACAGTAGGTATATAAATATCATATTGTAAAAATAAAAAATACATATTTAGCACTTATTATATTTGTTATAGAATGATCAACTTACATCGAATACTTGTATCCGTCCACGTATGTTTACCGGTTATTAGGTTGTATTTACATATTACATAAAATATTTAATGTAGAAATACATACCTAATTAAAATTCATAGCTTATCATAGTTATCACAGAAAAGTACCTACCTACTTCTAATTAAGAAACGTGTTTATACATTTTTTGTAATTATGCGTAAACATGTGTTGGTTTTGAAATTTGTTACTTAATTGTACATCATTATTCTGAGCATTTACTCTTTATGGGTTGTTTATTAAAACATCTTGCGAAAAGGCGTCTGAATCTGTAAATAAAGAAAGCCGCTGGCACACGTTAGTATCGTCGGCGTCGAGAAAAACCTAACAATATAATCATATTTTAAAAAAAAAAACTTAAGTTATAATCAATAGTTTTAACGGGATTATGTGCACTGTTATTTTTTCGGGACGTACCCGCTTCGAACTTACCACGGGACTAGATTTTGCTGTGTAAATTGTCCATCAATATTTATTTATATTTTGAACGAGGTTTGATCGTGATATCTTTAGATATCGAGCGCTGAACACTTATCTCTAGTTTCCTTTTACCTTCCCGTAAAACAGGTTTGCATATAATTTCCGTTGTGATTGACCATACAATTTTGACATTGTATGTTTATTTGATTTGTAGAGAATTAAAGATAAACGCGCTCTTTCAGCGTCAGCTTTCATGAGGTTAAAAAATAGCCACTTCAAAGAGCTAATCCTAATAGTATTTGTTTTGGCAAAAAAGACAGATTAGCTAGGCTTAAGGTAGAATGTATAGGAGTGATTATTTTATAAGAACTGTTGTTGAACTGAAGAGTTAATGATTTTGAGGCATTTTAAGCGAATATAAAAGGCAGAAGAGTGTTACTGTTCTGTTTATGGTTGGTTATGGTCTTGTACGATTAGGCTGCAGCCTTTATTTGCTTCACTACTGTAATCTGAGATTATTTAATATTTTTAGTTCTTTTTGGTTACGCCTACTCGGTTAATCGTGTCATTGTAAGTAGCTTGCGGCCCTGGGACTGACGATAAGTTTACACTCTCGCTCTCCGCAAATCTTGATAGAACTCTAACTGTAATTGTATGTTACTGTCGTAACTCAACTAAACTAAATTATTTATCTTCCCTAAACACGTAAATCTTTATTCTTAATTACAAATGATATTACTTTACCTTTTGTTGCATGTTTTGTGTCGTTATATAGACTGAGGGATAAAGGTGATCTCATCGTCTTTCCCTTTTGCCTTAATATATTATGTGGGTATCCAGGTATAAAATAACATCGCTTTATTTATTTACATAAACATCCAGAAATCTAGTATCTACCCGTAACACAAGCTTTGAGCTTGGACGATTCACACATCTAGAAGTTGCTGTGCGATAGTCCAGCAAAATTTATTTAAAATTAGTTCTTTTGGGGAGACCTGGGCCAATGAGCGTGGATAAAATGGTGATTTGTCGATCTGATTATGATTTAGGCACCACCCGGCTTGTATATAAACTTAACATAAAGCTTATACAATGATTGTGTTCTGTGAGAGAATATAAAAACATAGTTTGTAGTTGGTCAAGGACTGAGGTTAATTCCCAGACAATCTGTGTATTTGCCTAGGCAAAGAGCACAGACTGAGTTACGCGATGACACTAGCTATCTTGTGTAAAAGCAAACATGTCTCGTAACATCTAGGATACCTATTAGATACTACTCAATTATGCAATGAAATATGAGCATATCCCAAAGTTCACGAAGATATAACATTACTATATGTACAGTAAATAGTTAACCTGTTTCGTATGTACCAATTTAATATTAATTAGGTACTTACTGGATAAACATAATACGTGTATTTGGTACTGTTGTACCAAAAGATTAGGTAAAATTAGGTGCACCAACCAAATAATATGCAACAAACCTATTAGATATAATGAAAGGAAAATAATAATCAGAATCGTACATAATTGTAATGATGAAATTATGGAATAAATAGTTTTGTCTAGGTACCTATATAATATCTTAAAGGAAGTGTTAATAGCAAGTAGATATCAAACAGCCCAGCCTTGTATCGCTTCGACCTTCTCAAGTCTAGTGAAATTGAACCGGTATAGGTTCCTATCTAGGCAATCTATCGAGACTGCAAATGACTCCAACGGAACATGCAGCCTCTACACGCGGCGTTTTTTACGCGCTGACGACAAAAACCCATAAAATAAACTAAGTGCGTACTTTTTTATGACGAACCTCTGTGGCGCAGCGAGCGAAGGTCCGCCAGCGATGCTAAATGCGATGCGAGGTTGCGGTTTCAATTTCCGCCTCGTACAATATGTACATCTGCATTTTTATCTGAAATTTTTTTTTATCGTGTGAGAGGAGTTTTCTATGGTTAATAAAAAAATAGAAAACCCAATATATGTATATTCTATTAGGTATATCAGAAATCTAGGTTCCGTTACACAAGCTTCGAGCTTACCACGGGGCTATGTGTTGCTGTGTGAATTGTCCGGCAATATTTATTTGATTATTTTATTATTTTAATAAGTCATCTATAATTGGAATCGCAAGACCAAATACTCGCGATCATGCGCTTAACAAAAATATCAGCAGGTCAAAAACGCGTTGTGCAAAGACTCTACGTGTAATTGTATTAGGGGTACTCCAGTTTTTTCTTTAAAAGACAGGAAGTACTGACTAGCTTAACGTATTTAATGTTTATGATAATTTGAAGGTATTGCTTATTATAGAACTATAAATATGTAATATAAAGTTACATAACACATGAGGTCAATGGGAAATGGTGACTCTCTTAGAAGTGAAACCAGACTTAGATGACCCAAGGTCTTTTTACTAATAAATGCATGTCTTTCAGTTTGTACCTACTTATGGCTAGTGCTACTGGTAAAGAAAAAGTAGGTACCTATTAAAGTAATTTTACCAACCATACATTTTCTATTTATGTTTAAGGTGTAATACTATTATTCTGTATGAGTAGCTTTGATTTTCGATTCGTTGTAGGTATTAAGTTATTATAAACAATATTTAAAACTGCTCCAGTAATTCGATCCAAGCCTAGAGTTAGTAGATGGAACATAAAATTTCAAAGAAAATTGCAAAATATTCTCGAAAATAGAATTGTCGTTGCAACTGAAAAAAATTTGCTCTTATAATAAATGGGTTACAAATTTACAATTACAAATTATTAGTAGTTACTGTTTATTTGATTATTTACAAGACACAATGTATGTAGGAATTGTACTATGGGAAATGCATTAATTTCCTCTACCGTGGGTCGGTCAGAGCAGAGTGTGCCCATCGTTGCTCTGTTTCCGTGTGACGCAGAAACGACGGAACACCGCGACACACTTCCGATAACGATAATTGAATCCATGTAAAGAAATGTTGCTATGATTCAGTTGAATCCAAACAGATCAGTGTCATTGTGCATGTTTGGGAACTCGAAATGAGTACAATAGCTCTAGATATTTATGTTTGTTTGAAATGTCTGAACTGAAATTGCATCATGATAATATTGTTGCTAGTTTTCTAACAAATCTATTTACGGATCCTTGCGCAAGTTTGAGTTGCATAGGTGATAATAAAAACTAAATTTATAAGTTTTTCTTAGCAAACACAGCGAGCAAAAGTTGTTTAAGTTTAAAGGCGAAAGTGCTCGTCACCAGTGTTGCTTCATCGAATCGCTCACAGATTCTGCATGCGTAATACACCCACGCTCCGATTTTCGCTGTCAATTTCTCACGACTTCATCAATGTTTGCAATACGTAGTTGCAACGACAATTCTATTTTGCTGCCATCAAATTTTCACACAACTTCTTTTCCAAAGTTGCAATCAGGTATCGGGCACTATGCAAATCCATTTTCATTACGAAAGGTATCTTGGCAATAAGCCGCGCTAATGCTTGCCTACGCATGAATGATGAATAGAAACAATATAGCCCTGAACTTTGGTAACGCTCGTGTAAAAGCGATGTTCGTGTTTATAGGCATACTGAACAATGATGAAGAATGCAGTGATGAAATGCGTAGATGAGTCACGAGGCTCGGCGCGGCGCCCGTAGGCGCAGCGCCCGCCAGCTGCGACATGCTGACTCACGAAGCGACTCCTAATGCAGTGACAAACAACTTTCATAACTTAATCACGTTGGCAATATCACTGAAGGCAATTTCCTTGTTACAGATGTATATTGGTCAGCGGCCTCTGCGTCGCTCGCGCTGAAGTAGACCTAATCACCGAACCAAGACCCGGGGAGGAGTATGTACTCGTCAGCTCCGGCCAGCAGACTCCCCTCAGGAACTTTGAAACATCACACAAAATACCAGAAAAACACCCAAATCACCACGTGATCAAGCCCGATGATAGTGAAAAAATTATAAAAAAATTACACAGCGGAAAATCTAAACATCCGACTGAAGGAATCATTGCGATTGAAGAGGAGAAAAAAACTGTGTATAATAAAAGGATTCAAAAGAATAAACCGGAATCAATCGAAGTAGATATTCCGGCATCTAAAATAGAAGACATTAAGATCAGAGAAGCTCTTAAAAATGTAGAGACAAACCCACAGATGGCTGTAGATTTGGAAGCCATGTCCGAGTCTGGTAAACTGAGCAACTCTGAAGGCACTACTACACAAAAACCTGTCCTCACTACTGCAGTACCGGCCACAACCAAAGGATACGAGTACGTGGGTATTAACTTCGACACAATCGACGACATCAACAGCGGCCTGCTTCCCTCAAACCTGAACCTGGAGACTGCCGGATCTGAACAGAAGCAGCACTCTCGCATTCAGATAAAAAAGGGTCCTAATGGTCAAGACTACGAATACGAGTACATTTATTACTATTACGATGAAGAAGATGAAAAGAAGGAGGCAGGGAAGGAGGGAAATAAAAAGTCTAGTTCTCCTGTAAGCAACGCGCATGATGGGCCAGGGAAGGAGGAAAACCAGATTGGTGTGGAGAGTAAGCCGAAGAGTAAATACAGTAGTATTGAGAGGTCTACAACGTCGGCCCCTGCGGCGGCCGAGACTCAGAACGAAGTGTTGCCCGCAAGTGGACGAGGCAGGTCCCGAGGCCGCACCGTCGCGCCCGCACCTCCCCCAGCGCCGGTCGACGAGGATGATAATGAAGATATCAGGTAATTATATTAATTTAGTCTTAACTCGGATAAAGTTCAAGTCTCTTTCAAAAGTTCCTGATTTGGGAGGTCTAGCTTCTAGAGGTCTAGCAAATGTAAATCTTTATTTTCATCAGTTTTATATAGGTGATTAAACCTTATACCTTTTGTGATGATGAAACTATGAAAGCTTAATTAACTGGGCCTTGTGATGTACCTAAGAAAGACTAAATAATGGTCCATTAAATAATATCCTAATAGTAAACCACAAGTCTGGGACAATTTAATCGTAAACTTTGTTGCTGATAAAGAAGGTTCTAGGACGAACTGTGATAGTTTGCTACAGATTAAGATATGTGACTTATCAATGATGATAATTATCACTGATCAAAATAAGTCCTGGCTCAGGTATTAAATACAGAAATTGTTTTGTATTGTAGCGTTCGACTACCGTCCAGCACACGGTTCCCACCTCGCGGACGAGGCTTGTCTTCAGGCAGTTCCACCACCTACGTCCCAGAGGTGTCTTCTGAGATCGCCAGGCACCGCGCCCGCGGCCAGTCTAGCCAGACTGATAGTGTGGCTGATGAGTCCTTGGGACAGTCTAGGAGCCGAACAAGGTCTCATATCAGGTAAACCCTACACTCGAGTCATCCTTTTCACGGCATCTATTGGACAGATCTATTTTACATATTTCCAGTTGTTTCGATTAAATTGGCCTAAATAGAACAATTTCCGTTCTTGGTACATAATGTAATTATTTCGCTTAAAATCCGCTAATTTTATAATTTCCAATTTAAAACTTTTAAACCTGATATGATTTGATTATTATGCTCCGGAAAGTTTTACAGTAATTGTGCATGTTTCATCAAACCTTTTGCTTCTTTTGAGAAACCAAATATTCTACATAACCAACAATTTCTTATATTTCCAGACGTCCCAGCTCTGAACTAGTAGACCTTGACAGCTTCAAGACAAACTCCGGAGACATTCCATCCTCATACAAGGAACCACCAAGCCGTTACTCTTCCGAAAGCCGATCCACTACTGAAGAACCAGAAACCGAAACCAAAGAGACGATCTTCCCATCAGCCCGCGAGCCGCACAGTCTCAGCGGCGTCACAAACCAAGACATTCCTACTACTACCGAACAAGACACCACCGAATACACGACTATGACAGCTATGGAGAAGGTTGCCTTAGACCTTTACGCGTACTTAGCGGGCGAGAGCTTGAACAATGAGATCAATCCTACAGTTAATTCCGACGTGGAGACGACTACGATCGACGATGCATGGACGACGGAGATCACGACAACAGAAGAGCCGACCACCACGACAACCACGACTACGACTACCACTACGGAAGCGCCGACGACGACGACCACGACACAGGCGCCGTCGACTCGCCCCTCGAGGTTCAAGGCACGCCCGGGAGCTAGGACTCGCGTCTCCACCACATCCGCACCTACTGAACCACCGCAGGAGACTACTACTAAAGTTCGAGGTAAGTTCACAATAGTCGGATATTTTACTATAAAAACTGTAGTGGTTTGATCAATTCATGTTGAGATAAATGGGAAATCTACGAACCTTTTTTTCGTTGTTTGGTTTGTGGATGTCCAGTTTATCTCAAATAAATAGTCTGATAGCGGAGTTCAATTTTGGGGCCATTTCTTTTTCTGGTATTTATCAACGACTTGCCAAATATGATCCAAAAGCAAAACAAAAGCGAGATTGTGCTTTTTGCTGATGATACTTCGTTATTGTTTAAGGTTGATCGAAGATCTACCAACATGACCACAATCAATCAGATCCTTGATCAAGTTAACAAATGGTTCTCTATAAATAATCTATTACTAAATCCAACTAAAACGAATTGTGTAAAGTTTTCTTTAATCAACCAGAACACAAACTGTAGTGACATAAAAATAATGAACAGTAACATTGATTTCTCTAACTGTACAAAATTTCTAGGTATACAACTAGATAAAAAATTACAATGGGGACCGCATATTATGATGTTAGGAGATCGACTAAGCTCTGCAGTCTATGCTGTGCGTGAAATAAGAAAGCTTACTAATAGTACAACTGCAAGGCTAGTTTACTTTGCTTACTTCCACAGCATCCTTAGCTACGGAATATTGCTATGGGGATCTGGAACCGATACTCTTTCCATTTTCATTTTACAGAAACGAGCTATACGGGCATTATACAATCTAGGCACAAGAACATCACTTCGTAAAATTTTCAAGGAAATTAAAATCATGACCGTTTATTCACTTTATATTTATGAGAATATTATGTATACCCGAAAAAATATAGATAACCTGAGAAAAAGAAGTGATGTTCACTGTGTAAACACACGGAATAAAAACAAGCTAGAGAAGCCCAGATTTAGATTGCAAAAATGTAGCAAATCTTTTCTGGGTTACTCTATATTGTTTTATAATAAAATACCAAATGACATCTTGGCCTTAAATGAAACTAAATTTAAGAAATATGTTAAGAATAACTTAATTGACAAAGCTTATTATTGCATTAATGACTACCTCAATGATAACAATGCATGGATCTCTGACTCAGCTAAGAATAATAATTATACACATATGAATGGACAATGCTCTACGCAGCTGCAAACATGACTGTAGGTAGAATTGTATTTATCACGGCCTATATACAGCCTAACTATAAAAATAGTGTTCAATTATATATTACGTTTTTACTCTGTAAATTTCTGACGAAACTAAGTGTATTTTTATGTACCCATGGTTTTAAATAAATTGAATTGAATTGAATTGACACCTTTGGCGGATATTTAAGGCAAGCTGAACTCTTCTTCCACACCTTCTTCTTCTTCTATTATAGGTACTCCAAATTAATTAGATCATTTCAGACGTGATAACTAAACATCAATATAAATAAATATTGTATAAATAAGAAACTAGACTTATTTTATCAATAATAAACTATTAAATTACTTGAAAGCCAGAATGCTACGAGTATCTAGTGCACCTAAAATTACTTAACTGTATATTTCTTTTATTCATGAACTCTATTCTAATGTTTCCTTATAGCCGGAAGTATCATTGTTTCAACACATAACGAAGACCAAAACCTCTCATAAAAACATTTATCAAAATGTCTTAACAATTTCAGACTGGCCATGATGTATATAAACAATGTGTTGTTTAATATTTATGAAAAATAATAGATGTTCTAGAAAAAGACAAATAAGTCAGATAATTATTTATATTCGTTGTAGGAATTCCTATAAACCCATGGAAAATCAGCACCAAAGTGTTCATAATGAGAGGTTTATTAAGAAACACGCGCATATTTTGTTGGATAACGGTACCTACTAAACACGATGTATGAAATTTTGTAAATGAAAATTCTACAAACATAACATTCGGATAATCCCTTGGATTTAAAACTATTTATTAGACAGTAATATACTACAGACTAACTCTATATAATAAGTATAAAATACCTCTATCTAATCTAGATGTTGCTGTGTTAAATTATCATGGACATCTGAATTATCCAGCAACATTTATATATATTTATTTATTTATAGTGGCACCCCATAGATATTTACTAAAAATCAAGCGCAGTATAGTATCAGTGCCTTCACTAACCAGGAACCAACTGAGGATACTTACTATTCGTAACAGCTCAGCGAAAGTTGTATTTTTTTGCTTAGCGATTGTGTGTATGCTAAATTTATAAGCGAATTTTAATGCTTCTTTATGTCTAATCCGTGACTAATCCGTAACATCTGACCTCTTATGTAACGCTTGTATAATATCTTGGAGAAGCATTAAGATAATATGCATAAACAATGCATTCATCTCGTTAAAATATAATCTAAAATATACCTACGTAAGTTTCGGAAGTTATATTATCTTACTAGCTCCTACAAAGATACTTTCAGGTTAAATTATATATCGAATAAAAACATTCATATAGGTAGTTTTATTAGCTGCATAAAATAATTAGGTTTTGCCCAACAGTGGGAAAATACAGGTTAAGAGAAAAAAATTATCTTCAACCACCGATCGAAAAATAAATATAAACTAGTGGGTCGTGAGTGTGCGAGCTGCAAGCAGCTCGCATGTTGTCCCAAGTAGGGGGGGTTTTGGTACCTACAAGATTTTTTTGGTGGAAATCGATAATCAAGAGTAGTGGAAACTGCGATGGGAATCGTCATTCATGTAAAATTTTTTGATGGGGAGGGTATTCAGGGGGGCCTGGGGGCGTGGGGTCACAGCACGGCTCGCTTCGCTCGCCGTGCTGTTCCCCGTGGTCGTGTTGCCCCCGGTCGTGGTGCCACACACGCAGCAAGGCTCGCTTCGCTCGCCTTGCTGCGTGGCGTATGTCGTATTGCGGTTCGCTTCGCTCACCGCAATCCGACCCACGCGCGCCGTCATCATATTCGTAATCCTCACCCCCATATCAGTCGGAAACGATACCCATATCAGTACACCACGGGCATCAGCACGGCTCGCTTCGCTCACCGCAATCCGACCCACGCGCGCCGTCATCAAATTCGTAATCCTCACCCCCATATTAGTCGGAAACGATACCTATATCTATTTTTTTGAGGGGGGCCAAAGGGGACAGGGGGGCATTCCGGTGGTCACAGCACGGCTCGCTTCGCTCGCCGCGCTGTTCCCCGTGGTCGCATCGCGGCTCGCTACGCTCGCCGCAATGCTCCACCCTTAAAATATTCGTCAAAAATAGGCCAATTTTCGGTTTTTTCATAAAAAAGGGGGTCTAGGGGGGCAAGGGGGTCAAAATTTTTTTGCCATTCAAAACTATCTATCCTCCTCTACATGACTAAGAAAAAAAAATTCTTCCGAGTCTCACCGTTTGGGAGATACCAAAAGGGGGGGTGAAATTTTGGGTAAAAGGGGGGGTAATTTTTTTTTCTTCCAACTCGAGAAGGAACCCTCTATACGACCCCGCCATCGAAAATCCTATAAAAAGAAGATTTCAAGGTGTACACTTTAGAGGGGGAGTTTTTTTGGGGGAAAGGGGGGGTGAAAAAAAAAATTTTCGCAATCGTTTGCCCCCCTCTATACGACCCTGAAAAAATTTTTAGTCAAGGTGCTACCGTTTGGAAGATACCATAGGGGAGGGGGAGGGGGAGGGGGAAATTTGAAAAAGTCGGAATTTTCCCCAACTCACCCCAACCCCCTGTATACGATTCTGCAAAAAAAAACATACCTTCCCATCCACCAACAGGGAGAACAATTATGTCAATGAGTCAGTCAGTGGTAATTTAGCTTTATATAATATAAATATTATATTCATGTTTTGGTGTAGCTTTGTATAAAATCATCTGATATATTTATATTAGTATCTAACGTTCTTAAAATAGCAAGTATTTTTTGAGTGAAAACAAAACGCTAAGTACTATCGTGGAAATTACATCGCACGGCCTTCCAACACAACCACAGACATAACTTACAGTCTAATGAACTGGCGCGGCCGCGTGTTGCAAATCAAGCGTGAAACAATAATTTGTTGCTAAATTATTCTAAATTTATAATTATGTAGGTACCTACAGTTTTCCCTGGTAGTACTTTTTTCATAGTTTTTCTTTTTACACTCTCTATGTGCTTAATATTTTGTTTATTTACTGTTTATTGTTGCTAAAAAACGCGCGATCTAATCATTGGAAATTGAAAAAATAATAACAATAAGGATTTCCTCGTGGGAAAAACGTATTTTGCAAGGCAAAAAATAATTTATTATTCCTGACATATAAAGCGCTTTTAACCAAATGAATTGCGTCAACATTTAATAAACATATTTGTATACAGTTAAGATATAACTAACACTATCTGTGCCCATGACACACGCCCGTATCTACAGCACTGCAGGCTGTCAGGCGCCACTCTTGGGCATTGAATGTGTTAAGAGAAGCTAATAGATTATAACGCAACGCCTTAATTAAGACCGTTATATTAATCAAATAGTTTTTTTCCCCAGGTCGCTTCAGCAAGCCCAATGGCCTTCGAAAAACCACTGCTGCCGTTGTAGAAACTTCAACACAAGCAGCTGCTGTTAACGCTGAAAAACCATCAACACCTAAGGTAATCATTTATTTATCATTAACTAAAGAAATACTCGTAATTACAGCTACGTTAGTTTAAAAGCGATTGTTATGCGATGCGATTTTGTTTTTATATGTACCTCCTACCTTTATGATATAGGGGTGCGAATTATTTGTTTCATGTTATTTATTTATAATAGGTAAATTTTTATTAGATAAACACCAAAGGTTATCATAATATATTAAATATGTCTAATCTATTATGTTATACATATAGTTGATAGTAGTGTTTGAAGCTCTGTAGGTTTATTGCATAGTTCTACAATCTTAAAAAAATCTTGGTTAAAATTTAGTTCGCAATGAATGAATTACATGATTCCTGACAAATAGATAGAGAGATGACAATGCCACAGAACATAATTTAATTACTATGCAAACACTTATCAAATAGATAGAGAGATGACAATACCACAGAACATAATTACTATGCAAACACTTATCAAACAGATAGAGAGATGAGAATACCACAGAACATATAATTACTACGCAAACAATACAATAGCTTAGAGAGATGACAATACCACAGAACATAATTACTATGCAAACACTTATCAAATAGATAGAGATGACAATACCACAGAACATAATTACTATGCAAGCAATGTGGTATTCTCATCTCTCTATCTATTTGATAAGTCAAATAGATAGAGAGATGAGAATACCACAGAACATATAATTACTATGCAAACAATACAATAGCTTAGAGAGATGACAATACCACAGAATATATAATTAACAACACAATAGCTTATAAGTTTTGTTTTGTTCCAGCAGTTTGGTCGCCGTGGATTGTACGCGGCCCGCACACGCCCCAGCAGCACAGTGGCGCCCCCGTCGAGCCAGGACGATAGCTCCTCACCCGCCAGTGAAACTCCAGCTCCTGTCAGGTAACTTAAAAAAATACAAAAAGTTTTATTTAGAATAGAGCACAAAGTTAAAGGTTACATACAGGTACCTATAATGATGAAACCTGCAGCAGTTTCATCGCTCGCCTCAAGACTCTTGTTATATAAATGTACAGTATTCATACTTAGCTAATAATGTATAAACTAATTTCAATATAAAAATCAAAATCCAACTCTTTTAATTTATGTAATACATAACATATACATATATTAAATAAAAAACTTAGTAAAAAAACGTTCGGAATGAAAGTCATGTATTGTAATTCTCAACTACCTGCTACCATAACACCCCTATTCACGTTCCCACTGCTGGGACACAGGGACTTCTCTCTTGGCGAGAGAGATTAGGCCTTAATTCACCACGCTGGCCAAGTGCGGGTTGGTGAATGACACATGTTCTTCAAACTTTGAAAAGTTCTCGGAACATGCCGGTTTCCTCACGATGTTTGCCTTCACCGTTAGAGCACGTGTTTTTAAAGCACACATAATTTTTCAAGAAGAAAAATCAGAGGTGCGCGGCGGGGTTTGAACCCACCTGCTAAATGTCTTATTATTTCGGCATCTATAATTTGTAGGTAATATTTCAAGAATATCACTTTACCTTGTACGAAAGATTTCAACTTGTATACCCCTTCATGGGTAAAATTTATTAAATTAATCTGGTTTTAATTGCTCTTACAAAACACTTCTCAATTAACATTACTGGGTTGAATGGAACGTGGATATTTCATATAAAAGTCGGTAAACTTACTTTCATAAGTATATTTCATAGTTTTAGTGTTTACTAGCTTTCCGCCCTGCGGCTTCGCCCGCGTTTTACATTTTCCCGCAATTTTCCTGCAAAATTGTGGAAATCGGTTCGTGCGTTCTGGAGTTATAGCGTCAGGATGGAAAACCCGACTTATTTTTATATAGTAGATAGATAATAGACTACACTAAATTAAGTGAAATTTGCCAGTGTCAAGAGTTTTTTATGTGCGCTTTGAAAACACGTGCTCTAAGGGTGAAGGCAAACATCGTGAGGGAACAGTAATGTTCTGCGAACTTTGACAAGATTAAAGGACATGTAACATTCACCCACCCACACTTGGCCAGCGTGGTGAATCTCTCACGTCAAGAGAGAAGTCCCTGTTTAGTAGAAACGTAAATAAGGGTGATGATGATGTAGTATTTTATAATTTTAAAAATTATATAGTTGTTATATGTGATCGCCATTTTGGCAATCCATTTCATAGTTGCAACGCTCTTTTGCAAAAGTGTGCATTAAAGCAGTACTAATTTGACATTCAACGTGTTAAGTTGCGAAATTAAAAAATGGGTGTACTAATAGATCCGTGAGATGGCATCTGAAAGGTATCTAATCAAGCATTGTTTCATTGTTGCGAGAGATTATGCAATTTCACTAGGCCATCAGTGCATGCTGATTAACCTACATAATGACTACTGAATGAAACTTGGTAGATAATTAATTATTACCAATTAATGTATAGATACTACGATGTACAGTCTTTGAAAACTCATTAAATATATTTTAAACAGTGAATTGCAAAATTATTAGTGATCTGTACTAATATTAGAAAGCTGAAGAGTTTGTTTGATTGGTTATTTGTTAGTTTGTTTGAACGCTCTAATTACAAAAACTAGGTATAGTCCAGGATCCATGGAATATGGTTAGCACTTGATTACTAGGCGTCTCATCGAAACGAAACTACTCACGAAAAATTAGCTTGATAGTTATCAAGTGCTAACCATGTTCCATGGATCCTGGACTTGTATGTATAAAACGTAAAAAAACGCAAGCAAAGCTGTCGACGGGCTGGCTAGTATATTATTTATTTATTACAAATTCACCACTCGCGGCTTTGCCCGTTCCCGAGTAATAGTGAATTTTCCCGCGGTAAAAAGTAGTATTTGTGTTATTCTGATACAAATATGCCATAGTTCACCATTCGCGGCTTTTCCCATATTTCAGTAAACGTGGTGATTATACAAATTCCTCAAAACCTTATTTGGTTCTATTAGGAATTGATGTTCTTTTAGGTTGATATGATGATGATTATGTAACAATTACTGCATAGTCGAGCCGCATGACTGATTTGTAGACATTTACATACGAACACAAAAAACTGTTCCAATAAACTGATTGACTGTCTGACGTAATAATAGATTGAGTGTCAATATTGTGGACGGTAGCTATTGTGCGGTTGAAAGGTCAGAGACACACTGCTTGACATCGAACATGTTCGTGATACGCTGTATAATATTTGAATACAATTTTTACAGTTACTGCTGATTTATTTATATCAATGTAGGTAGGTACGCGTGAGGTGAATTGATTTTTCGTGTTAGATTTCTGATCTTAATGTAATATACATAGATAGATAGATATGTTTTATTACTTATTTATCTACCTATCAAACAAAATCCACAGCCCATATAGGTACATATTACATATATAGGGTTAAGGACACCCATTGTGAATGAAATATTTTGTTTGCCCAATGTTTAAAATGTCTGTATTTGTGTGTACAATAAATAATTTATGATTTATGATAAAATTCTTCTTATAACTTAACTATACACGCAGACACTCAGAACAAATATCTGCAGATCGTACAAATATTTCGTTCCGAGGCGGGAATCGAACCCGCAACCTCTTGCGTCAGGCAGACCTTTGCCAGCTGCGCCACGTCATATGTACATAATAATGATAGATAATAACTTTATTGAACACTTTAAAAGACAAAAAAATACATACCTACCTAATATAAGAACACAAACTAAACTAAATGTAATGTAACAGCGATGTCTTCCAGGCAATCTTTGGATGGATAGAAACTATTGAATCATGGAGTGGCGGTGTACCTATATAGTATTTTTTTATATGTATAATAACATAAAGCATTGTATACAGGACCCGTCTCCGGCCAGGGTTGAGGAGTCGCGTCACAAGTACCACGGCTGCCATCACGCCCGAAGACACCACGTCGCCCAGCGCCTCGGCTGAGGACGCTGAGACCACGCCGGCGCCTTCAAGGACCCTTGGGTAAGGCTATTACAGCATTTATAGAGTTCGCGAGTTCAAATCATCGATATTGATTACAAAAGAAAGAAGAACATACATTTGGAATACAACCTAATGGCACTGGAGGTTTATTTTGCACATACGCAGAATTACTATTTCTCTTTTCCATCCAAAAGTTGCCTGGAAGAGATCGCTCTTTAGAAACAAATAAAGAAAATTTTTATTTGTGTACAAATAACATCTTATAACACTAGGCGTTAAACATAAGGGACACAAATCTTTAGCGATAAGGCCGCCCATTGTACGTGTCTCATTTTGTGTTTTAATCATGTGTGTTGCTCAGCTTAGTGTTGCGTACTCCTATGCAGGACAACACTGCAGCAACGCTGGTTTTCAGAAATGCTGTAAACTCGCACACTCTGTGTCCCAGCTTTCTCATCAATTATCTGCTCGTGTAATCATAATCATAATCTTTATTGTTTCAACATATTGGTAGGTACAGACAGAGTTCTTAAAATTATTCCTGGGTATCACAATATGACCCCGCTGGGGCACTACTCGTATAACAAATTATACTAATACTTATATCTCACTTAAATAACTAGGATAAATTTATGTATGTGTAGTCGCAGTCGCAGTCTCACCTAATATCTTCTTGTGTAGTCGCAGTCGTCCTGGAGTCCGTCCGGCGCCGCTTCGCCCCGGGGCGCGCCTAAACCTGCGCCCCGCCGCGCGCCTCCGCCCCGGCGCCTCTAGCGCAGCCCCCGTTGACACCTCCGAAGCACCCGCGGAGACGTCGGCGCCCGAGACATCTACTGACGCTGAAGAGGTAATACTGTTTGATTCATATGAAGGTTGGGTGCCTAGACGGTAACTAGACGTAAAGATTGTATGTATCAGGGTAACTAGTAAAGATGGGATTGAATTTTGGCCCAACATAAATACATATAGGACTATAGTATGGGTTTATTCAAAAAGGGTATTCTGAAGCATTTAATTTAAAGGGTTCGGCAGCACGCAGGTAACATCTCTGATGCTACAGGCGTCCATAGGCTGCGGTAACCGCTCTCCACCAAGTGGGCCGCATGACTGTCTGCCAACTTGGGAGTATAGAAAAAAACCTGTTTCACCTACTGACGCTGACGACGTAACTAACTCTCTTGATTTGTGATGTTGATCCCTATGCCTCTTTTCATATCACAGTTAAGCTTTGTTTTTGGCAGTGATGTTTTGGTTTAGCGCCTTGTCAATTGTAAACTCAACCAAGGGTGATTGATAACTTAACTGTGATAGGATTTATCGAGCCTTCTGCTGATGCTAACAAGAATATTTTTTGAAGCTGCACTTTTTGAAAGGTACAATTATCTAAGAAACTTTTACAAGCATGATGCTCAGTTCTTTTCATGTTGTTGTGTGTCCATTGTCATCATCATCATCGTCAGCCAATATTTATCCACTGCTGGACATAGGCATCCCCTAGTAAGCGCCAAAGCGCCATGTTTTCTGTTTGACGCATCCAGCAACTGCCAGCAGTCTTGCGGAAGTCGTCATCCCATCTAGCCTGAGGGCGCCCTACACTATGCTTAGCTACTCGCGGTCTCCATTCAAGAACGCGTTTACCTCAACGGTTGTCGGTTCTTCAGCAAATATGGCCAGCCCAGCAGCCCACTGTCATTTCAACTTGCTAATCCTATTTATGTCCGTCACTTTTGTTCTGTGACGGATATTCCCGTTTCGGATCCTATCCCTTAAAGAAACTCCAACAATATTTATTAAGTATATCATTATAGTGTGTCCAATATTTATTATATTTATTTGAGCAGGCCTCTCCAAGTCCGGTGACGGAGGCCCCCCGCGGCCGCGTGCGTCCCGGCAGGCTGCAAGTCTCACCCTCGCCTAAGCCGCGCGTCACCGCCGCCCCCGCGCCGCGTCGCATCAACCCACTGCTGAGGAAGAAGCCTACCACAGAGGTAAGAATCATGACACGACGCAGGAAAATTGTTTTACTTTAAACCCGAGCCACTGCTGTAGGTATAACGCGCTGCTCCAACCCGCTGCTAAGGAAGAAGCCTACCACAGAGGTAACAATCTTACACTGTCCGTGTTACGTCACAGGCAACTTGTTTTGTCACTGCTGTAGGTTTGACGCGTTACTCCAATCCACTGCTGAGGAGGAAACCTACCACGGACGGATGATGTTCTATCATTACTCTCATCAGCGAAATATGCCTTGTTTAAGGAGCCTGATATCCTGAATTCAATTTTCTGGATATCATCTTCCCTGCTTTCTTGTCGCCCGATTGACTCCTCTTGGTGATGCTAGAACCACTAGGTTTCCTTTTTCCAGAGCTTATTTAAAATACTTCCAACTACCGGGAAAAGATTTGTTATCACCAGGCATGTTAGTGATCGCAGTCAGTTGGCATAGTACGCTGAAAGACATTACAAACTGTTGATTTATTTATTTAACATTATGATATTTTATTTTTATTGTTAGTTAATAATGTTTAATTTTAATTATTCTATAATTTTCATTGTATATGACTATTCTAAGTGCTTGTTCAATAATATTTATTCAAGAGGCAATCTTGAATAAATATTATTGAATTTGAATTTGAATAACAAGATTCACAGCCCATATAAAGTATGATAAGTATGTTGATGTATTTCCATTGTATGCAGAGGAATTTAGATACGTTTATCATTGACCCAATTGAATATATTAATGTCTTTCAGGCAACAACCGAAGCCCCAAAGAAAGCTGAGTCTGTAGAAGAGAGCACAGCATCTGGTGAGAAGAGCGAGACAGAAACAGAGCCGACGGTCGTGGAGACGACGCCAGCGCCACTCAGAGGGCTGGACGCGCTGATCGCGCGCCGGAGGGCCGCCGGGCCGCGTCCGATCCGACCCGCCAGACGCGTCTAGTCTAAAAACCATCAAACTTCCTTCATAATCAACGCTTTCTTCATCAAACGTAGATAGGTATTACGCCTCGCCTTCCCACATTCTGCATGAACAGAGTCGGCCAAAGCGCTCAATTGCGTCATTTCTTCGTATCATGACCTTTTCTTTGTACTTGGCGCCTAAGCCTAAAATACGATCACGAAGACGATTAAACTGACTTACAAGCTGAAGGATGTCCTAAGACCAAATAAAATCTTAACGTGCGTGATGGTCCCTTAACGTAAATGCCTTAAGCGTTCTTAGATGCGAAACTACACAATATCTACAAGTAACAACCTGATGTGTCCTCTTATTAGCTGTTGTGTAATTTTACGCATCGTCTGATAATTTGATCCCAATATTTTAGCGCCATAACTCAGGCGCGTCAGATGCTTTTGTCGGTATCGCCATGTCTTTAGGTCTTATGTCACCACTCCTCAGTGACTTAGAAGAAATTCTAAATTTTCGCGTTGGTTTCTATAATCTTATTGTTAGGAATTGCCTTTAGAATAAGTAACCTAGATTTTACTTTCAAAATATTTGAGATGGGATTGTATTGGCTTTGCCTCATATGCAATCCTAAATACTCCAATACAAATATTTGTATTTTGCATTTTAAAATCTCTAAAACATTGCACCTCATTATTTTTTATTCAGCACTCCAATTCTTCTTAATTTGCACTTTATGGAAAACTTCATTTGCACCCGAATTGAAAAGTTTGCACCCATCAACATATTAATTGGTACCTCATAAATCCTTATCTTTTGCACTCCCATACTCGCAACAGTCGCAACGCAATTTTTTTAGGGTTCCCACTCTTAGGCTTATAGCTATTTACGAGCACTTAAACCTTAACCTTGAGCATTAACTTACATTGGCATATTTTGGCAAGCTTAAAAGATGCCACGGCGTTCTAAAGCACCTTTCGGTTTGAATAACACCGTCCCAAATCTGTTTTACTACTGAAATTCCCAGGAAACTAAATTTCGAATAATTTCGTTATTCTCTCTGCAATAACTTATACGAGCTTTTGTTTCCTAATGTTACTACGAGTATATATTTGAATTTTGATCTATCTGAGCATTAGCAGAATAAATTGTTATTATTGTTAGTCAATTTATTACCTAAATTGGTAGTTTTAACATTGTAACTACATCATAACGTCAATCGTAAATTTTGTTTCAAGAAATTAGTTCATATATTATACCAATAGAGGAGTTACTTATGTTGTGTACATAGTAGAGTTAGACATTGTTTTAAGTCTTCCTTATTCATTCTCTTCAAATGCTCATAAATCATTCAAAAACCATGATATTAGTATTTTATTATATTGAAATTTAGAGAAAATATACTCATTTTTGTATTTTATTTATTAAGGAAACTTCTAGTTAGTTTAAACGCGTCGTATTGTAAATAACTCACAATATGCCGTTCTTTCTGAAGCACTGACTTCTAGTGCCATCGTGATAGTGTTTTGTATCTTTCGTAAGTGTGATAATAAATATTATAGGTATTAAAGTTTATACGTGTTTTATTTTTACGTATACTAACTCTTTTAATATTGTCAAACTTCGTTCAACAATGTGTTCTTGTAACAATTACTTACGTACCTACCTTACCTTTGTAAGTCATTACTAAAAATACTTAGGTATAATGAAATTGACAATATACATATTTAAAGGAGCTTACGCAAAATAAATGAAGACCGAAAATGTTGCTTTGAAACTATAGTAAATCATGTACTTAATTTTTCACAGAATTAGCGCTTTTCTAAGTTTATAAATTTTCCTCTGCGATAAGCGAGAGCCCTTAGTCTAATATGAAGTTAATAACCGATTAGAATGTAAGAGACTGTTTAACAGATAAAATTGTTTACTTTGCGCACACTTCAGAGCATAACAATTCAATTGACATCATTTCGTGTGCAATAATAGTTTATGTAATCAGTTATTTACAAACACAGTGTCATAGGCTATTTCTGTAGAATATTGATAACAACTTATTAGATTAAACCCTAAAACACTAGTGGTATTGTAAGTGAACGATGTCTTTTCGAGCAGAAAGACCGTACGATCCAGAATCGATAGATAGATAAAGAAGATAAATAAATAAATAAATATAAATAAATATTTCCGGACAATTCACACAGCAACATCTAGCCCCGTGGTAAGCTCGTAGCTTGTGTTACGGGTGCTAGATTTCTGATATACTTAATATAATATACATACATAGATAGATACTTTTTTATTACACATATATAACACCCAGACACCCGGAACAAATATTTGCAGATCATACAAATAGTTGTCCCGAGGCGAATGGAATCGAACCCGTAACCTCCTGCGTCGCAGGCCTTCGCCCGCTGCGCCACAGAGGTCGTCATATTTGAAGATATTTGAAGCATCGGGAGAAATTAGTATTGGTACCTAAAGATACTATTATATTTTATAACTCATCAAAACACTGGTTTAACTTGTCTCCCCAATAGATAAAACCTATTTTTATCAGTGTAAGTTGGTAGGTACAGTGTACATAAAGCCTACATATCTCTTTTGGTATATTATAATATAAATCCTATACTCATCATCATCATCATCATCATCACCCCTATTTACGTTCCCACTTCCCACTGCTGAGGCACAGGGACTTCCCTCTTGGCGAGAGATATTAGGCCTTAATTCACTACGCTGGCCAAGTACGGGTTGGTTGAATCCTATAGTCGGTTTAACGAAACTCTTGGTAAGAGGTGAGGTGGTAAGTATACTGAATTTAAAGATAGTAAAATTTCAATTTTGTCTTCGGTACAAACGCATCCTACTCCAGCTTGTAATAACTAACAGTTTAGATACTATTCAGTAGGTTGTCTCAAGAAATTGCCTCAAGAATTTGTCTCAAGAAAAATTAATAAAAATGGAAAGCTACAATTAGGTCACAAGGTTGTTGCCAAGCAGTACCTGGCTGTACCTTCCTATTAATCATAAGAGATCGAATATCAATGAGACCTCTTGTAATCTTTATAGCGTTTAAAATAATTTATAAATGACGTTTCCCCATAATATATAAGGTAGGTACCTAATACCTTTTAAAATAAGGTTTACTGCTAATAGTATATTTCGGGATTTACTCGAGCGCGTCAGATTAAGATACTGGAGATAGCTAGTACCCAGACAAGTACCTCCACCAAATATAAAAAATCTATCTATGTTCGAACGTGAATTATAAGGGAACAAAATTTGTTTTTGTCAGATTAGGCGAATCACTTTAGATAATCGTCAGATTAAGATATGGTAGAATTAGAACATAGAGATGAACCATATACATCTAAATTTGACGCTCTAACACCTTTAGAAATGCCAGTTTTTTTTTTTTTTTTTTGATAAAAAATGAGTCGCGATTTTTATTTTTTTAACTTTTACGTACTTCCACCCCAATCGTGTAAACAATGAGATTTACAAACGTATATTATCAATCATATTTCCTAAATTATCTTTAAGTATGTAAGTATGTTAAGCTGATTTTCAATTTATTGAATTTGATTCATAGAATCTATCACTAACTGACGCGCTTAAGTATTTTTTTAAATAAGTTTTTAATTATCTTTGGTCGCTTCCCCCACTGATGAAACACATCGGTCTCATACAATTTTTTTCTTCTTATCATCTACCAAATGCAACCCAATAGGTCTCTTTGACGCTCGAGTAAATCCCCATTTAGCATCGTCGCCTCCCGTAGGTACTATAAAAACTATCTAAGATTGTTGATCATGCTTGCGGCTATAAATGTATCTATTTTTCTTTTGTATTACCTATGTTATTATTTTGTTATTTACTTCTGTTGTTAGTTTTCCAATTATTAAATAAATAAATAAAGGACATAGCAAGCGGCTCTGACGTTCTATTCTATAACAACAGCTGTCTATGACCCTAAACGCCTATCAAAATCATCAAATTGAGTTCGCGACCGTAATTATTTGTTTCTCTCAATCATAATCTGACGTAATATTCCAAGCGACACTATCACACGATACTAACCTATTATCTGTAGGTATAGATAGCTGGAGGCACATGAGCTGCGTTCATTGGCTCGCCCGAGTCACTGCCGATAGTACCTTTACGACATAGCGCAAAAATACAGTACGACAACTATTATTGCAGTGAGTATTACTTGGTTATTTTAATGATTGTTTTTTTTTGTTATTATTTCATAATCATATTATGCTTTATAAAAAATACAGCCCACTATATGTACCTATGTGTTAGGGTTGAGCCTAATTTTGTTATGAGTTGTATACATAGGTATATTAAATTTTATTCAGAAATATCTATTGATCATTTTTTTTACTTTTAACTTGACGATCAAGAAAATATTATTTTCTACTTGATGCTCTGAAATTAGATCTTAAAACATATTTACAGTAAGCTCACGTACAAGGATATTTTTAAACATAGCTATGTATCTAATTATTTTATTTTATTTTCTACTTGATGCTCTGAAATTAGATCTTAAAACATATTTACAGTAAGCTCACGTACAAGGATATTTTTAAATATAGCTATGTATCTAATTATTTATATTTATATTAGGGTTTCAATTTATATTCAATAATATTAACAATGATTAATGGTTTAATAATGACGTTTTAAAAATATTTAAAGACCGAGGTGCATACAAAATATTATGTGTATAATGTAAACCCTTTATACATCATGAATCATGAGTCTATTTTTAATATCTTCACGAACCCGTAAAATGTACCTAGCAGTTCATGGAAACTTAAATCTATCAATATCGATGGATCTACAAGCTAGTACTTATGTTGTTCGATTTCTACTTACCTCGTTAGGTTAGTTACAAATCTACTATCTAACTAACTGTTTTTTGTCGATACCTTAAAATATTCCGATAATGTCGCGTATATTGTTTAGGCAGAGCTATATTGTTTACCTAGTTAATAAAATAAAGTACCTACCTGAGTAAATTTTTTTAAATTATTATTTAAGTAAATCTTAAATTATTTATAATCAATGAAATATTTATTAAAATAAAATATTTCATTTAACATTTAAATGTTTAGTTTTGAATATTATTTCGTTAAAATTATCCAAAAACTGCAGGTTAACATACTGGAAAGACTTTCCTGTGTCCCGAAAACAGACAGAACATTGGTTGGACAGAAGCCGGTCTTGACTTGATGAGTTCAGTTAGCGGGCGATTGCGGCGAAGTGGACACCTACTACAAACTAAAATGTAAGTGCTTAATTTTATACCTCCTTAAATCTTCTAGAAATAGACAGTAGTTCTTAATTGCCTCTTTTACCATACAAATTATTCACAGCACCGTGTGTAATATTATTTCAAATTGACTTGTTTGTAACCGCTGTCGCGTGCCGGCGATTTCGTTGTTTATTCATATAGGTACTTAAATGGTAGACCTACGATAATTGCATTGCGCTGCATAGCGAATGTTGACAATCGAACGAACATAATTTCAGTCGGAATAATGGATAATTTAAGCATTTTATTGCAATTATAAATGTAAGTATTTACAATACTACATTAGTTTTTATAAAATACCCTCAGGGTATATGTGCGATATAGGTTAGGAATGCAACGACGCTGACCTTGTTTTAATGCATTAAACATTAGCTTATGCGTTACTAACTGTGTAACACAATATCTCTGAAAACAAACTAACTCACTCCATGACCGACCCTAACAGATTTATTGTTAGTATAGATAAGTCTCATATAGTTTAGGTTTAAGCTTTAAAAAATCAGCTACGTTAAATCATTATTCCCGGCACCTCATAAATTTTGTGCGAACCCAGTATTAATAATTTTATGGCTTATATTTTACATAATATCATTAAATAGGTAAGTACTCGATTATTTATAAGGATTCAGAGGTTCTTTCTATGAGTAATATTTTTACATCTAAGTACCTACCCTCAGATTTCTCACTTCTAAATGCGTAATTAGGCGTCTTAAGCTACTTTGGGTTAACCTATATAATCCGCCATTTTATTTACAATGAGCCATTCTGAATTTAGTGCCCCGTGAAGTTGTGTGTAATGGATGTTGTTGTTCGGTGTACTTATAGTATTCTCTCGACCTTAGTACTTTTGTTAAACTCTGATTTATTTGCTAAATACTTTTCTAGACTTTGGACGGTGGATTTTTTTCTTGTCTCTTAGTTTTTGAAACTAAATGCTTTCTGGTTTATTTGTTCAATACTTTTATAGACCTCGAGAAACACGTAAGGTATACCTAAAACATCAATATTCGATTCTCTTAGACTAAATTTTCTTTATCGTCTCTGGAAGATTGTCGTTCGAGATGGCGTCGCGTCAGTGGAAAATTTTCATGTCTCTTAGTTTTTGAAACTGAATGGGTTCCAGATTTTTTTTACATGTTTTCGAAGTGTTGCATTGTCTCCAATGTCTAGTGAGTCTTCATCGTGTCTTCAAGACCTTAAGTTTTCTTGAACTTTCCGTAATTAGTAACATTTTTGTTCGACTTCAAAAAAGGAGGGCTTTCTCAATTCGATCGTATTATGCATTTTTATGTTTGTTCGCGAATAACTTCGTCGTTTATGAACCGATTTGTTGATTCTTTTTTATTGGAAAGTAGCTACCTTTTGTTATGGATTGCTTAATTTGTGTCAATGAGAGTTTTATATCTAGATAGGTTGTTCCTGTCATCTAGGGTCTGATGATGAAGTTGTTTTTTTAATTATAGAATATTATTAATATTATATTATTTCACACTTTGCTTTGCGTTTCTATCAAGCCATTTGTGATATTATAGATTTAACTTTCGGAGATTTGTGGTGACTGACGCCATTTTGTAATAGTTTTTACTTTAAGCGGTCTACACACCAAAGCCGGCGGCCCAGCGGCACGGGCCGCCGGCCCAACCCGCCGGCCTTATTTTTTACAATCATGCCGCCGGCTTGCACCCGCGCGGGCAAGCCGGCGGGGCTGCCGCCGGCATCCCTCTCCACTCACTCAGTCAGTTGCCCGCCGGCTTTCATAGAGTAGTGACGTATTTGGCAATAAAGAATGTTACCTAATTTTGATTATTAGCACTCCATATTCTATGTCAAATATAAAAAATACTAGTGAAAGAATTACTTCGATACATCAATTAGTTTCCGGATTAGAAGTAAAACAAGTTGTAACCGTACGACGCGAGCCAGCGGTTACGGTGTGACGTCATAGTGCAACACGATCAGTCTGGTTCACTCAGTCCGCTTGCATTCGCTTGTTATTGTGACATAACTATAATAGTTAGATATATGCTGTCGTGACATTTTTTGTAGATATTAATGTGTTCTACAAAATTGTTGTACATTGTATATTTCTAAAATGAATACTTTTCGCAGCGCATGCGATATAAGAATTTTTTTTTACATCTTGGGTGACAAATTTGGGTTTTATCGTACAGATCCCTACTTTTTTTGAAAATGTAATATATCTTATAACCTTCCTCGATAAATGGACTATCCAACACTGAAAGAATTTTTTAAATCGAACCAGCAGTTCCTGAGATTAGCGCGTTCAAACAAACAAATAAACAAACTCTTCAGCTTTATAATATTAATAAGTATAGAATAGTATAGATAAGTATAAGTATAGAAGCGAATAAACAAGTTTTAAGGCCTCACGCATATTGTAAGTAAAATAAATACAAATAAAAAAAAAGGTTTAGTACATCTGTAACGTTCAAGCTACTACATTTACATCCTAAGTATCCTACTTCCTACTAATAGTATAAATGCGAAAGTGAGTGTGTGTGTTTGATATCTTTCACGAAAAAACTACTGAATGGATCTGGTCTGGACGAAGTCTAGAATAACACATGGGCTACTTTTAATTCTATGAAAATGTACAGTTCTTGAGGGAAACGGGGCCGAAGGCTGGAGGAAGTTGTTTGCAATAAATCAATATATTGTTCATTTAAATTTACTAAGAAGCTAGTTTGCAATAAATCAATGTATTGTTCATTTAAATTTACTAAGAAGAGCGGTACCTACCTATATATAAATAAATACTTACGTACCTACCAATAGCAACAAAACTTTAATACATATTTAATGTCTTTAACGTCAAAGTTTAATGGTAGGTACTTCTACTATTTGAGTTATCTTCATCCATTTTATCAATCGAATAATATTTAAGTACTACTATTAAACTATTAATTTAATACGCGGACGAAAACACAACAAAATACTGCGCAAGCTATTGCACTACTACTATAATCTGCTGGCGACTTGATACTAAGCGGGCCGTGGCCCGCGCGAAGTTGTGGTATGACGTCACAAGCGTTCACGTGACTGTTAGCGAGACTCGATATTTTTCGAAACTTTGAATGCCTATAAAATCAAAACTACTAGGTAGGTACTTTTTAACTAAACAAAAACTAGTAAATTTCTATACATACAGGCTTTACTGATACAACATTTCAAGCGATTTGGCATACCTAGTAACATTCTTCATTACTAGAACACCACATGCCGCGGCTGTCGTGCCGCCGGCAAAGTCGTTCGGCTTGGACATTCTGAAGCCGCCGGGTTAACCCGCCGGCACTAAGCCGGCGGGCTGTGCCGCCGGGCCGCCGGCTTTGGTGTGTAGACGCCATAACGACTTGTGAAATAATTTAAAACTAGGTATTATATGGATCTTTTTTCATCATAATCATAATCACCCCTATTACACCTATATTATATATTGTCATATGAATTATTTGTTTGTTACAGATACTACCTTCTATCAAGATGGTCGCAATTACGTCAGTGCTGGTTGTGGACGGCGTGGGGTCCAACTGCGAGAAGATCCTCACCTCGCACGGCATCAAGGTCACTACGATACCTAAGATCACCATGGAGGAACTTCTAAAGGAAATTCCTGTAAGTACCTACTTCTACCGCCACAACTTTGTTATAGGGCACAGGTCTTTTCAATATAGGTATTCATTTACCTACCTTATGTGTTTTCTACAAAATTTAAACTTCAGTCAGGTTCAGTTCAGTTCAGCCAGTCAGGTTGAAATTCGTAGTGAAATCATGCATCTCTTTGTAGGTCTTAAATTATTTAAATAATTTGTATTGTTTGTGAACACACGTGTTTCAGTTTGGTCATTGGTAACGGAATAGCATTTTACTTTCAAATGTGTGTCATTTTATTTTCAAACAATACAAAAACACTGTACTTACTTCTCAACGGTCAAGGTTGACACAGTAAACATTAAATTTCGTTTAAGAATTATGTTCCTATCAGACTGTTGTTATTTAAGGTGTTTCTAAGGAAAGATAAGATCTTAGATAAGCTGTTATCATAAGTGGTCATCACCAAATTTAAATACTCATGTTCATAAATTAGGTATCGTGATAAATACATTTGCTGACCTTTGTGGCGCAGCGGGCGAAGGTCTACCTTCGACGCAGGAGATTGCGGGTTCAATGCCCCCCTTGCGACAAAAATATTTGAAAATATTTGTTCCAGACATTCATGTGTATAATAAATCTACCCGCGTATTAAATATACTTTTCCTTTACTTTCAGAGCTACGAAGCACTAGTGGTCCGTTCCGCCACCCAGGTGACAAAGGAGGTACTGGACGCCGCCACGAACCTGAAGGTGGTGGGACGCGCCGGCGCAGGTGTCGACAATATCGACATCGAGGCTGCAAAGAAGAAAGGCATTATCGTCATCAAGTAAGTATCCTGCCGAGTTCTGCTGTCCTAGTACCTCACCCGTTTCCATTCCAAACCCGGCTATGGGAATGATGATGGGAGCGTCGTTCTACGTACTATTCTAAAATACTCTCATAATATAATGTATCTGATATTCTATTTATTGCGAAAATAAATATTTATATTGGTGGTTGCCAGACCACCAGGATCCAACCTGTTCACCACCAATATAAATCTGAATCAATATAAAATGATCAGTGAAGGTTGGATCCTGGTGGTCTGACCACCACCATGTTAACCTTCACTGTTCACCACCAATATAAATCTTTATGTCCGCAATAAATAAATACGGAATACTGAATATTTTCGTTGTGATAACCTCGCAATAACTTATTTTGCTTCCCAGCGCTCCAGGAGCGAACGCAATGAGTGCGTGCGAGCTGACCTGCGGACTAGCGTTGGCGCTGGCCCGCCGCATAGTACCGGCTGCTGTTTCCTTGCACGAGGGGCGTTGGCACCGCGCGCATTACAACGGCTCCGAGCTCTACGGCAAGACTCTGGCCGTGATAGGGCTGGGCAGAGTCGGCCGTGAGGTCGCTATAAGGATGAACGCTTTTGGGATGAAGGTAAGCTGAAAACTAAGCAGTTCAAAGACAAGCTCTGGTGATCCTTTTCCAGAGCTGGTATTCAACGGGACCGAGATCCATATCCAGAAGCTGCATGCACGCTGGTTGGTAAAGGTAAGAACCACCAAAGACAGTTCTACAAGACAAGGCTGGCTCTGGGGATTGGAACGACTACGACTACGACTACGACGAGTCTGTCTGTGATTGGTTAACTATACTGCTACTCTGGCTACTACACGATAGGTACAAGGGAACCCAAGACTCCGGCCGTAATAGGCTTGATGCTCCATCTAGGAAAACCTTGAGTTTATTGTCTTGTAGACTTCTAATGCTGAATATAGGGAGGCTTAAAGATGTGTTGTATAGATTCAGCTAGCAGCCTGAACCAACAGCTTTTACCAAATTGACTGTCCATCTTATTGGTGGACATTCTTGCCGTATTACTACTTATAATATAGTGCCTGTAATATGAAATAGAATAGGAGTAGTAATAAGTAATGGTGTCTCTCGCAGGTGGTCGGGTATGATCCGTTCTTGACAGTAGATGAGGCTCTCAAGTTCCACGTGACTTTGCTGGAGTTGAACGAGGCCTTGGGGCTAGCTGACTACATCACGCTCCACACTCCTCTTATGCCAGAGACCAAAAGTAAGCTCTCACCATCACTTAGGGGCCGTCCATTAATCACGTGAGGTCGTTTTTCACATTTTTTTTTGAAAATGCTAAAAAAATACTATTGAGTATTTCCTCTACTTTCTTTTTTTATTTGAAAGTACAATCCTTCCGGTTAATAATGAAAAATAATTTTATTCAAATTCCTGCCTCGGCTGGCCTACAACTACAATAGTAGCATAAAATGACATTATAATAACAATGGCTATAGTATGTTTATAGACCAGTGCAGTTAGCTTCAAAAATGGTCAAATAAGGAAAAAAATAGTAGTAGAATGAAACCCATTAGAAAAGGAGGGGAATATGATAAAAATGAAAGGAAAAATAAATTACGGTCGATCTGAGTTCGGGAAGTGGGAGGGGGTGGGCTTTAAGGGGAGAAAATGGTTTATCTCGATTTGCGGTGAAACTACTAGTCCTATGAAAAAAAGTTATATGGCAAAGTTGTAGGTAATAAAACGATCTACAACTTTTAATTCATAACTTTTATACATAACGTCAAAATGTATGTGAAAAATTCAAATAACTAAGTTTTTGGTTTTTTATTTCTATTTTTTGCAAAAACATTTTATTTTCTACGAAATTTGGTGAAAACTTACCTATTTATGCTCCAAACACACTATAATTTATTTGATTAAAAATATTAATTTTTTCACCTTATTTTGACTTAATTACTAAAAAAATAGACCAATTTTCAATCGAAAATTCACGTGTCAAAATATTAGCTTTTTTATAAAAATCGGTATGTTGTTTGTTCATTGAAATCTCTATTTTTTGATGGTTAAGAAAAATATATACATTACCATAGTAAATTTTCTCAGAAAATGCAAAACACCGAAACAAAATTTGTATCATTATGTACAATTGCATCATAAAAATGTGATTTTTGCAATTTTTATTTCATATAATTGCTTATAATCCGACTTATTGCACATTATACAAACAGATTATTATATTATTATTATTATTATAATAGTCTGAAAAGACAAAATCACATTTTTATGATGCAATTGTACCTAATGATACAAATTTTTGTTTCGGTTTTGTGCATTTTCTGAGAATATTTACTATCGTAATGTATATATTTTTTTTAACTATCAGAAAATAGAGAATTCAATGAACATAAAGCACACCGATTTTTATAAAAAAGATAATATTTTGACACGTGAATTTTCGATTGAAAATTAGTCTATATTTTTGAAAATTAAGTCAAAATAAGGTGAAAACAATAATATTTTCAATCAAATAAATCACAGTGTATTTTGGATATAAATAGGCAAGTTTTCACCAAATTTCGTAGAAAAATAACAATTTTTGAAAAAGATAAATAAAAAAAAACAAAAAACTTGGTTATTTGAATTTTTCACATAAGTTTTGAGGCTATGTATAAAAGTTGTGAATTAAAAGTTGTAGATCGTTTTATTACCTACAACTTTGCGATAAAATTTTTTTTCATAGGACTAGTAGTTTCACCGCAAATCGAGATAAACCATTTTCTCCCCTTAAAAGCCCACCCCCTCCCACTTCCCGAACTCAGATCGACCGTAATTTATTTTTCCTTTCATTTTTACCATATTCCCCTCCTTTTCTAATGGGTTTCATTCTACTACTATTTTTTTCCTTGTAAAAAATTAAAAACCCTGGTCTATTATTAGTGATGCTTGTTACTGAAATAAACGATTACTCACTTGTCAGTCCTTACTCACGTGGCATCCATTAAGGTTAAAGAACTTTATTTCTTATAAAACTTATACAAAGTCACTTAAAATAAGAAATTTAAAATTATACTTAGTCTAAATTTAAATTTATATTTTTACATTTTAAATTCATTAAATTCATATTTGTAGAAACCTGATAAATGTAAAATTTATATTACAGACCTGATAAACGCGAAAACACTGGCCAAGTGCAAGAGCGCTGTGAAGATAATCAACGTGGGACGCGGTGGGCTTATCAATATGACGGACCTATGGGACCATATTCAGTTGGGACAGGTAATAAAATAATAATAAAAACGTTAATTTATTACATCAAAATTATTATTATGTTGTATGTTCCGCCATAACTCTTAAACCAGTGATCCGAACTCAATGAAATTTGGTTAATTAATAAACATTTAGATGTACGGGACAAAGGATAGGCTATTTAAATTCTTGCTCCAGTTAAGATACGTGGACCCCATTCAAACATAATTTAGCGCGGACGGAGTCGCGGGCACCGCTAGTTTATGATATAAGTAGGATATTATGTTGCTATTGCTATATGTTGCTTATGGTTTTGATATTCCGCAGGTGACCGGTGTAGCTCTTGATGTATTTGACCAGGAGCCTCCCACAGACTCGCTCACGTTGGAGATTATCAAGCACCCCGCCGTAATAGCCACACCACATCTAGGTAAGTTTAGTTACTCTGACCACAAGAGATCATGATAACAAATTTTACGTCCCTCAATATTACCTACTAGCCGACCCGTCCACAGCTTTCATTTGATTTTTTTATAGTTTGACTATAAAAGGATGGGTAGTAAGTACCATCCTTAGGCACTACAATTATGTTATTTATTGTAATAATATTAAATAAAAAAAATATTTCTACCGAGTCCGAGTGTTATATATTATTTATTTATTTTATTTTTATGTATCTTAAAAAAAAATTATTTATGTATATTTATTATATTAAGTTTATCAGTTATCTATCAAGCTTCGAGCTTACCACAAGGCTAGATGTCACAGCTACAAAAATGTCCAGCTAATATTATTTATATATTATCAGTTTTTGTGGCTGAATAAATAAATTATAATGTTTCTGCAGGTGCATCGACGAAGGAGGCTCAAATTCGCGTGGGAGCAGAGATTGCTGAACAACTTGTGAACATTGTGAAGCCCGGGACCTACACGACTCCCTTTGCCGAGGTCACAAACTTCCTCCGTCAGTAAACTCAAAATAATTGAGTCAACAGTGACACAGATAACATAATGCTAGCCTACCTGTAAGTATTCTGTTATCTGTAACAAACCACAGTTCTAAAACTGTTAATATTGCTGAAAATTCTCTTGATAACGCCTGTTATGTTTAAATGAATTGGTGAACTGATTAGTTTTTACATAAAGCAATCCCAGTTTGTGCATCAAAGATTAGGCCATTCAATTCAAAAATTGTATTGCTCATAAAGAAGCTAACAGTTTTCATAATAGTAAACTCTATGATGGAAAAGGTTCAATATAGCAGGATTAGTTAACATAATTAAACCTAAACTATAAGTTTCCCAATTAAGTAAGTTTGTGGTTGAGTCATTCCGATGTTGTCTCGACCTGATTGATATACCTGATAACAAAGCTAGTTTTTTAAGAGTTTTTGCTGTAATCCTAATATTCATACTCTACCAGAATTAATTATGACTGGTGGGGTGTTTACCTTGTTAATGCCAAGAGCTGATTATTTACTTTTGCATTACTTTTTTTTGTTGAACACTAATTGTTTAATGAATAGTCCGAGAGTTGGTACTAGTTTTGGGTTGGTATTTGAGTCGGTCTGAAAGCGTGTTCCGTGTTTCTCCTATCATACACCAACATGATTTTGAATTGAGCACGCCATGAACCAAATACTTCTAAATATTGGTTCCAGCTCTTGGATTGTTAATGATTGTAACTAGTACATTTATATGTACTTTAATAGTTTATATAAAAGTTAAGTTAAGTCAAACAAATAGTATTGTTTGAATATCTTTCGAAGCTTATAATGCTAAAATTACTTGTTATGCATTTTTATGATGCGTGTTACTATGATAAGTTATGTTAAAAATAAAACATTTTGGAAAATTAATTTATTATTTTATTTAAAAAATACTTAATCATAATTTACAAAAGTACAAAAAGCGTTTCTACTACTATATCAATCGTATGTTGAGCTACATCTGGTTGAAGCCGCATTTTCAAGGGCAAGAATTAACACATGTTATATATATCAAGATTATTAGATAGACAAAGTTGGGTTCAGATATAAGGTCAATTACTGGAAATACATATACATATTATATGTCGTAACGAACCCTAACAGTATTTATACATTTTCGTTTGTCACTTGCCTAAAAATAATGTTATGTACAGTACTATAAAATTCCAAACAGTCTAATAAAATATTTATATAAATCCATAATAAATATGAAAAATAATTGTAGGTACCTAACATCAAGTTAAATGCTTTAGGATGTTTGATTTGTTGTCTTCTTTTTAACGTGATTTCATTTTTAATAGATTTCGTCTCTAAATCCAAATTAAATGCGTGACGTACGTGTCAACAGTTTAAATGTTCAGATTTAAGTTTAATAAGTAGACTCTACGTTTAATAAGCACAATTTTCCAGTGTCAGTTTCCAGTGTTTGGGAAAAAAGTTTAGATACCAGAAAATGGTGTTGCGTTACGTCACGTCAGGCGGACAACACTACATTCATGTTAACAGTAATTTTTCATATGGACTAACAGGAATAGGTGTCAATCAGCAAGAACTTAAAATATGAAAAACTGAAACCAGTAAAAACTTTTCAAAAAAGGCATTCCTAATTTCGATTCAAAACCAGTGAAGTCGACTCCTGCCGGTGAGATAAGGTAAACTTTGTTTCAAAAACTCTGTTACTTTACTGTCTTCAATTAATTCATATTTTAGAGTCAGTACTGGTTAGGGGACAGATGATCTGGTGTAAGCGGCTGGCTCGCGATAGATGCTGGCTGCGTCCGACCGTAATAACTGGAAATCATGTAGTCCACCTATGTCCAGTGGACGTCCAACGGCTGATGATGTTGATGAGTGGGATATTCTTGATGTTTGGTGGAAGTTTTGCGACGTTACTGCTTTTGGCGAGAGAAGCGAGAAGGGCGGGGCGCTGCGGGCGCTGCTGCGCTCAGCTCCGCCGCTTCCTCAGGCTGGATCGAACGTGTGGCAGCTGAAACATGGCCAGAGTCAACCACGATACATTCCACTGATGAAACCTATCTCATACCTATCCTTTTATACCCTGAACCTAACGTTTGGGTCCTAACAAGGGAACACGATGATACGTACACTGTAGTGTAGTCTAGGATATAGATAGATTCGGCGGCGCTGCATACCCACTTGTTCAAATGCGCATTTGTCATTTGAATACTTTTAACATTACAGCTTAGATTTTCAATGCATATTATTCACTGTTCGATTCTGGCCTTTCAGTCAGATAAAACACACAAGATATCAGAATCGATATGCTACGTAAGCTTTAACAGTAACTATGTATGTATATCAGAGCCGATGGAATTTGAAGTTCAACTCCTTCCTAAATAAGAACAGTGATTACATCAGTTGCAAACCTGTGGCGAAGGCACTGCGCGTTTCCGCAGTAAAGGTCACTGCAATTACTTTGGGGGAAAAGCAAGGTGACCAAACAAGGTACGTGTAGGTATCCTTAAGTCCGGCATTCCACAACAATCTATTTAGACAGCTTAAGCTTCTGGTATTAACGACAGTACTAGGCTAACTTAACTTCTTTAACAAAATTGCAAAAATAACGGTAAATGCTTAGATTAGTTACCCTGACAATTATATATATTATAACGGCATTATGAAAATTCACACAAGATAGGTAGTATATTTGACGGAAGATGTAACATATGAATTGAACTTGGTATGACCTAGTGTATGGGACGATCAAATATTTAAATAATATGAAGCTTAATATGTAAATAAACGAGATGTTCGCTAGTCTATGACATTTTATTTTAATTGCTATGATGAAGACGATTGTAATAAAACCCGTTTGAAGTTCAAATTAACTACACGTGTAAATTCCGCATATCATAGACTCGTGAACTAATCAATGTCCAATGGTCAATAGTATATCTGATTGTGGTTAGGTAGCTCTTTACAACTCGATATAACTCACCATATATTATGTTTTCTTCATTAGCTGTAGACTACTTCATTGTAATTACTGGAAAACTTACAGGATGTAACCTATAGGTTAGAGATAAGATGGCCTCCATGATAACAGATGACCAGCGAACACAAAGTTGCAGATTTTCTAATACATGTTAGTAAGTTATACTGTTATATTTATTTTATTTGGCCAGCTCATCATTTTGGTGACTTAAAAAATAGTCTCCAAAATATAGTATGCTCAACGTTTTATAATAGAGTTCATGACCATTGAAGATTGATAGCAGAAGTGAAGAGGGATAGACAGCAATTCAATAAAATTTTATATACCTATGATGGTGGTGATTACTTACGCCTACCAAAGCGGCCTCGACTAGGCTTGCTAGGCGCGGGAACCTCCTCGTTCGGAATCTCTTTGGCCGGGGTGTTGAATCCATTGCGTTTCTTATCTATAATGGATGACACGATGCAAATGAAATGATTAAGATGTTTCAATAATACATAGTACAAAAAATAAATTTCTGATTGGGTTGGCTAGGACTCAAAGACGAAGACAGCCCTTCAGAAATGTTGAGTATCACATTAAATACACAAAATAAAATAGATATATAAGGAAAAGAAGGTAATAAAATGATATTCGCAGTGATTTATCGGTCGAAGTAATGAAAAGTGGTTAATCTGAAGATGTTTTTCTGGAACGAAATGATGTTGTGCGATTTTATTGTTTTGTGCGTGGAATTTGGACAAGACCGTGTAGGTACATACTGTTGTAACTAGACTTAGGCGGGTCTGCGGGCGCTTCCGGAACGGCGGCGGGCTCAGAGTTTGAGTGCGGCCGAGTCTTTGCTGAAAATACATAATCTCTTAGATAACCTTAGCCAATTGATCCGGGAATATATTTCTTACGCAGGTTTATTTTCTCTGTTCTTTACTGTAGTTGTTGAGTGAAACGCAACTCAGTAACATCAGTTTCTAAACTATAATACATATTTCAACTTGGGTAGGTATTTCTTATATGTTTAAGGTAAAATTTCATTAAATCGATCTATAACTACAAGCAAAAGGAAGAGATAGTCAGATAATAGAGAGGTGATATATAAATAAATAAATATTGCTGGACAATTCACACAGCAACATCTAACCCCGTGATAAGCTCGAAGGTTGTATTACGAGATATAATATCTATAGTATAAAAGAAAGTCGTGTTAGTTACTCCATTTATAACTCAAGAACGGCCGAATCGATTTGGCTGAAACACAGATAACCTGTGGGCTGAAAATAGAGGTATTTGAGAACCAAGAAAAGGACATAGGGTACTTCATATCTTTCCGCGGGAAAATCTAATATATCTAATCTAACGCGCGGAAGAAAAAACATTACAACAGCAAAAAACGATTTTGCTGGACCATAAACATCTGATGTTCTGGTTATAGCCAATAATGGTATGTTACCTTCCATAGCTTGTTGCCTCCTCTTCTTGAGTGTTTCCAGAAGCTCAGTGTTGCTGCGGAAGGGCCTCACTCCGCCGCCCACGAGCTTCTTTCCCTCCGTGGAGGACGGCGGGGCTTCCGAGGACGGTTCGGCTTCTTCAGCGGGGTACTCGGCCTCATCCACGTATTCTTCTTCCTCCTGCGAAAAAATAGTCTCTTAGTTAGTCCAGTTCAGGTATCTTCTATTTATTGTTAAAAATAAATACTGGACAATTCACACAGCAACCAGACCCGTGGTTAGCTCTAAGGTTGTGTAACGAGTATACCTATATACCCGGAACAAATATTTGCGGATCATACAAAGTGTTGTCCCGAGGCCGGAATCGAACGCGCGAAGCAAGAAGCGATGCAGGCGGACCTTCGCTTGCGTATTTTACGTTATCTACATCTATAATATACCTACTAGCTGACTCGGCTGTGGAACTGTCACTCGTGACACAAGCTTCGAGCTAACCACGGGGCTAGATTGCTATGTAAATTGTCCAAGAATATTTATTTATAATGTCCGTAAATATGTTATAAGATTTGCAATACAGCACACAGGTCCCTAATAACTTGATAAGGGACGAGATATACGGTCCAAAATGCAGGTAGAAATTCCTCAAAGGAAAAGAAGGTCTCATAAAGGTTAATCTCGAAGGTGACCGGGGCATCGCCCGCGCCTTGAACCAGTTGCCACTGATCCACTGCTACATTATTTGCGAAACTTGGATAACATGATAACAACTGACGTCAGTAGTATCCATCCACCTAAGGTCACACAAGCTCTGTTTTTAAATAAATAAATATTGCTGGACAATTCACACAGCAACATCTAGCCCCGTGGTAGGCTCGAAGCTTGTGTTACGGGTGCTAGATTTCTGATAAACTTAATATAATACCTATACATACTTAGATATTTTTATTGTAGGTACATATTAACACCCAGACGGAACAAATATTTTCAGATCGTACAAATTTTTGTTCCGAGACGGGAATCGAACCCGTTTATTTTTTGTATTTATAAGGCGGATTGGTGATCGCAGGTGAGTAATTAGGTACAGTACACGGAACGACTAAGCTCTTTTCTAAAATAATTTATTTAAGAATACTTTTGCAATCGAACCTAAAATGTCCAATTCAAAATAGCATGAATAAGTATCCACTTCAATGGATATAACACAATAAAGAAATTAAATATTTATGATTGTAATACTCTATCGTAAGACAATAAGTCAATGCCAATTTCGTACGCTTTCAAATCACTCGACGCAGTACATAACCAAACATTTCTTGTACGAGTGTGTTACGCAAGTTGTGGCACGAATTATTTACTGTTCAGCGTTCATCAGACATGGGAAACTGACTACAAGAAAGTTTAGAGATACATAAGCATTACATACAAAGCAAAAACGAAACAGATAATCATCATCCTGTACTATGGGACCTATCTACATACTGGCTGATCATCATCATCATCATCTCAGCCATTAGACGCTGGACATAGGCCTCCCTATATGACTTCAGTTATTACGGTCACTCACGGCCTGCATCCACCGCGAGCCAACCGCCTTCACCGAAGCATCTGTCCACCTTGTTGGTGGACGTTGAACTTGGGTTTTCCGATCCGTAGTGTCTAATCGAAAACTTTTTGGCCCCATCGGCCATTTATTCTTCTCGCTATATGGCCTGCCCATTGCCACTTCACAATCCGTTGGGCTAGCTGTATCAGTGTATCTATCTATTCTATAGTCTTAAAATCACAATAGTTATTCGAACATTTAGGTTCAGTTTCACCGGTTACAGATAAAGCTTTAGATAGTTATCTGACAGATATTTGTACCTACATTTTTGGCAGATAAGTTACGGATAGGCTTTATCTGTAACCTGTGAAACTGGCCCTTATTCCTCTAAAGGCCAGTTTCATTGCCTCTATTGATTTAATACGTCAGAGAGAATATGAATATGGACTAATTCTCGACCTTTGTCCATTTTAACTCCATGTTGGCATTGCCCTAAAAGTGATAATTGATTGCCTAAATAAGAATTTTACGAAATTATATTATTAATAGATTGCCCTAAATCAGAATTTTACGAAATTATTAATATTTTCCGCTAAGACAAATTTCAACGCATTTAGACCGTAAAATGTCTTCTTCGATAAAGCAACAGTTTAAAATCACGTAGCAACAAGTCAAGTTGTTTCGCTAACTAGAACATAGCGTAACAAAAATGTATGTCAGCATTACTTATACGCAAGCCATTAAGACCATGAACTTAGCTTGAACTACGTTTGTGCTGGAATTTTATGCGATGATTGACATTTATAGGTACCTAGTTTTGATCGATTGTGATATCCAACACTGTCAGTCGTGCAAAGGAACGCATAAAGATTATTGCACAATATGCTATACTAAATTAGTTAGATTCGTCATGTCCGTCCGTCCGTATGTCACAGCTATTTTTCTCCGGAACTATAAGAGCGAAACTGTTTAAATTTGGTAAGTAGATGTATTCTGTAAACCGCACTAAGATTAAAAAAAAATTGTGGGTCCCCATACTTAGAACTAAATAAATAAATAAATAAATATTACTGGACAATTTTTACACAGCGACATCTAGCCCCGTGGTAAGCTCGAAGCTTAAATAAACTAAGAAGAAGAACTGAAACTTAAATAAGTATATTTTTTTCATCAAACCTATAAGTACGTGCGGGGGGTATCTATGAACAGGTCTTTAAAAATCATATTATTGTTTCTAACATCATTTAATTCTAAACTAAATAGTTTGCACGAGAGACTCTTCCAATGGTGGTGGAACCCCTGGAATCGGGTTAGTTTCGTTCACCCCCGATTACAATTAATATCACAGTTGATGTGGATGGTGATGACATCATAGATTAACGTTATCACGATCGCTCCCATAATAAAGTTAGTTTTTGGTTTATTATAAAAATTAGGTTCCAATAATAAATAAATTATTCAAACCACAAGTTGTTTTTGGAGAAAAACCTTATGCCTGGTAACGATGTATCAACGTATTAGTCATATGGTTCTCCTGCTTTCATATCATAATGTGGGGCATCTTACGAGAACCCCGAAACACATCGATAGCGCGTTCTAGAGCTCGCACGAATTTAGTCGCGACATCTAGTTGAGAAGTTTGTAACTTCTGTTTTGCTTGTTGACGAAGAATGACTCGACTTTATGTTGAAAACTAAAAGTTAAAAAGTTCATAAGTTTATTCACGTACAACATACATGTCTTCTATCTATCCTATGCAATATTATCTAAACATAATATATATACATAGTATATATAAATAGATATTATAGATTATATAATATACCTATGTAGGTAACCTATGTTTAGATTTTAGTCTTTTAGATTAGATTTTTATAGTTTTCAAAAATAGCCTTTACTCGCAAAATCTGTTCTTAATGTGATCTCATTTTAATTAAAACAAATGAAACTTCAAATAACAAAATAAGTAAATATATTGCTGGCCAATTCACACAGCAACATCTAGACGAATAACCCGCTAGTTCGTCATCTCGTAGCTAAGTGTAGTATGTTGATTTTAAATTAAAATCATATTTTTTTAATTATGGACTTTTTTTGTGTTCCACTAAATTTGCCGGTGTGTATAGTTTAAATTATATACATAAGTTACAGTAATTCGCCTGGCAAAATCTGATGTAACCGTGCCTCACTTCCCCATCCCCGGTTCGTAACACAGGTCGGTTTCCTCACGATGTTTGCCTTCACCGTTAGAGCACGTGTTTTTATAGCACACATAATTTTTCAAAAAGAAAATTCCCACGAATGTGCCACATAGCCACACGGCTCTTATAGTAAATACCTAAAACTAATCGAAAGCAAGCGTTCATTCAAATGACAAGGTTCCGTTACTCGCCTGCGGTAACTACTCGTAATGCCTGACTAATCGTCGGTCGGTTGCAACATGCGGTAGTACATTAATGCGCTTACTGGTGGCGCCGGTGTTGTTGTGGTGGTGGTGGCTTTGCCCCGTGTGTTTGGTCCTCTCTTCAACAGTCGGGAGACGGCTGGCCTGGCCGGCGGCTCTTCTTCCTGAGCTCCAACTTGCCACGCCACACAGGCCAACAAAACGAATCTGCAAATTAATAAGAACTAGATGAAAACTCGGCTTTGCTCGGGTGAAATTTGACGAAATTCTCCATAATCCGAATTTTGTGGATATATGTTGTCGACTCGAAATCAATATTTTTTTATGTTTTGTTATTCATACAAGGTTTCGATCGAGTCTACCGTACCCCTTGACGAAATTATTAATATAGAGGTAACATATTTGTAGGTATGCGTGTCTAAGATGTCTTCAATAAGTAAGTGCGAAGAGTGGTTTAGAACCTAATAAAGACCAAGATAATGACCAATACACGAAAGAGACCTATTTCCATCAACGGTATCCTTACGTAAATTAGGAATAAGTAGGTGTGGGTAGAACGGGTAACTTGAATCTAATGTGTTGGGTTGAACGGAGCAAAATACCTATTGGGTAGAAAAAACTTCGGTCGAACGGTTAAGCACTCCCCTTTAGAATACGTAGAAAACTATATATATGTACATATACATATTATCTAGGGAAAAGAATAAGTTTCGAGAAAAACAGCAATTTCATAGAAATAGAGAGAAGGGTCCAACAAACATGGAATAAATAGTAGGACTAACAAAATTGACAACTCTTATAAAATTATGCACTTAGGAAAACATAACTAAAGGTAAGGTATATTGTTTGGTAATGCACAATCTTAGTACAAGAGACTTAACTCATAGTTACAAAAAGCTTCGATTATTAATCTTAAGGAATGCGTCAATTTTAAATAACATTAGGTACACAAAATAAAGATTACTAGACATGACCTTACGTAAGTAGGTACCTAAAAGGAGGCTGTAACTTCAGTAATTGTTAGTCATCTCCACGTACCGATGTTGATGATAAATCGATTGTTAATGACGAAATATTTTATTGGGGTCAAAAGTCTATTGTTTGGCTGAGCCTGGAGTTCAGATTTGCAATAGATTGTATTTTTAGTTCGAGGTCGACACCGTCGTATAAATTTTTTATCACCATCATAATCTCCTGCAGTGCAGCCTTAGGAATAGTACCACCCCATCATTTCCTGCGCGAGTTGTCAAACTGTCAAAGATTATTCATCATCATTACCATTTCAGCCATCGGACGTCCACTGCTGGACAAAGGCCTCCCTTACAGTAGAACAATGTTATCAATACCTACCATTTTTCTACCATATCGATAGCATTATTTTGGGCATGATAACAATCTCCACTTTTATAAGATTATTTGAATTGTTTTATCTACCTTATACGTTTAGGAGAAACTAAGACCGTGTTTTTTTTAATTCATATTACCTAATAAAAGCATTACCTATTTACATAATATTATTTTAAATATGCATTCGTAATTCGTAACATTTAGTTTATGTGTTGAAATATGTGCAATCAAAAAGTTGTTTTAATCCTGTTACGGAACCATCAACCCTATGAAACCAATATACCTAAATAGTACCTAGTATAAAGTAAGAGGCAAAAACTAACTACTAAAATTCAAGGAAATATCGAATGTCGCTTTAAATAGCAATTAAACTTTGATTAATCACCGAGTGTGACTGGAATGTTAACACGTTGGCTTAACGTGCTTTGAATTCTAAATACCCAGTCCTTTTAATGTGCAGTCCAGATACTGTACAACTACTTTGTATACGGTAAAAACGTAATGTACAGGTTTCAACTAGTTAAACTAGAGTAGACCACAGTGTACATGGGTTCCGTCTCAGTGAAACAGTTCACACCTGTACGCATGGTTAGTACTTGATCTCGGTGAATTAGTATTGCACTGTATCCTAGACATAAACATAAAGGACGACAAATAAGATGGGAGATGACCAAAAGGATGGCGAAGACTTGCCCAAGAATGAGACGAGTGGAAAAAGTAGGGGAGGCCTATGTTGAAGGACAACCCGACCCACTGGTTGCTTAAAATACTTACCTATTTAAATGTACATAGCATATAAATAGTATTTAACTCAAATCTAATTTAACAGTGTTGAATTTAATTGAAATTGTATCCTAGACAATATTATATGCAAGTTCACCTAATGAGTTTTGGTTCTTCGATTCTATGTTAAGAAGCAAGTAGTTACAAATAAACTAAACATAAACATGAAATAGTTCCTTCCATAACTTAACTACTATTTATAATTGAAACATTTTAAATCCTGACCACTTTTCTGCCTGGTCCTTAGCTGTTAGCAAAGACATTTTTACATTTTTAAAGTGGTTATGTCTTTACCATGATAAACATGATAAGATAAGATAAGGTTATGATAAGGTTGTTAATTTTCTGAGTAATCCGATTGCAGTTCATCGAACAGATCACACTGCAAGCAAATTTTACTAAATTCACTTCTAAATTAAGGCACATGATTCGTAACATTTTCCTTGTTTTGATACCGGTTTTAGTGAATAATAATATGGTTATTTCGAGTGTCACCAGGCAGATCTCCGGCGCAGGGTGGTGCAGCAAGGCATTGTTAGGTCGTCCGGCGCGACGTTCTAAAGGTCACTCGCCGCTCTACGCTCTACAACCGATAGTTGTATAACAAGTCTCGCACAGGGTCAGGTCAGGTGGACAGACGATTGATTCCGTATCCGCTTCCGACAATACTCCGCAACACCTTCCCTTAGCTTTCTCTGATTTTATGTAATATACGCCAAATGCCCGACGCGATAAGAAAGATTTAGACTACGATTCGTCTATTATCAACTGTTAACATTGAATGATGATAATTTATTGCGCGTAACCGTGCGATTGCATTTGTGAAATCTATTGTGAAAGGAGCTTTGAGTGAGCGACACTCCTTTGGTATACGCGTTAGTAGAAATCAAAAATTGCAATACAAGTCACGTCGGAAAAAGTGCAACTTTCTATAGAGGCCTGGTGGTTGGTTGTGGAGTGGTGTGATCGCGTGGTTGGCCTGAATTGATTGTAACCTCAAACACGTCAAGGTCAGTTGGGCACTACCAGAAATGGTAAAAAGTAGGCTGACCTCGAAGTGCAATGCGTACGACATACCGCGCCTGCATTGCACTATGCTTCTTCAGGACTACGCATTGACCCCGAAAGTTTATCGAAAGATATCAATCTCTTATCTCGTTTGAGTTAAGAAGTATCTTAGAACTGTCCTATTCACACAATAAAAATCTAGCTAAACAATCAGAATCTTTGAATAAACAATGTCAAAGATCGAAAAAGATTGCAAATGGTTACACCACGAGGTTCGCGAATTCATCTGTGTTTGATGCGTTGGGTAATCCGTGAGAAGCTTTCGATTCGCGCATGAATCTTCTCACATTCAGTCTAGCTACTATAGCATCAAACCTGAGATATGATCGTTGAGCAATAAGTTGATTGTTGTGAAAACCAGCTGGTATGCCAAGACTACCCATGCGACCTTACCGAACAGAGATGAACCTAGATAAATGCAACGTTCATGAAAAGAAGCATCGGCTCGAAACGGTCGTTGCACGCTCGGCGGTTCTTCTCGACTTATAGGTAAGTAAATGTCAATCGTTTGGTTGCGCAACCATGTTTTATTACCATACGGTATGTCTGTTCGTATGCAGTAATGCCAGGCTGTTGAGTAAGGTTCAAGTGGCTTAAGCGCCTCTTCGTACAGTCCCGGCATTGTAATTCTTGACATGTACAATGGGCTTAGCTTTGCAATTAAGTAGTTGTACTAAGTACCTATGCACCATGTCCCTACCATTAATAATAGCCTAAACCATATAGGTAGGTAAATCTAATCACAAAGAGTTTAGAATTTGATATTTTGCTAATGCAAGTTCTTTAACCTCACGTAATTTGATAAAATAATTTAAAGGTAATTGTTTAATATGAATTTAATTGAGGCCAGCAAACTGGAAATAAGTACCTAGCTAGTTACGTACACTAAAGAATGTAGAGTAGACACCTATCTACCAACCTGACCACTGCTGTTGCAAAATTTTGAAATCGTACTATTGTAATATTGTAGTAAACTGTCAATTTCTTTGCGAGGACTTGATTTACTAAATCAGAACAGTTAAAAGCCCGTGTATCGAATGATTTTGGCGATTTTGATCATTAAGACGAAGTCTTGAGGAGTAAAACCAGTTGCTTACAGTTTGCACTAGACAATCGTTTAGATTACGGATTTATGTGTATTAGAACAAGTTTTGTGAGTAAATTATTATGTAAATGGATCACGTACATTTATTTATACAAAGCTTGCTCTCGGATTTGTTAGGTCACCTCTATTTAGAACATCCTTCAATGATGATAAGGCAAATATAGTCACCTACGAGGGTGTGGTGACTGGCTACGAATTTTGTAGTTCCATAAATGCTGGTTTATTGCAATCGAACTGGCTTTCTCAGGACTGGTTGAAAATTAATAAATTTTGCAATTTGCAAACGCACACTTGTTTACCTCTGTATTCGGAATGCGTCAGTAGTTTTTTCAATATGATACCTAGATATAGTGACTAAATAGCGATAAGGCCGCCCATTGTTTCACTGTATTATTATGTTTATTTTTATGTGTATTTTTTGTAATGTGGTGTAACAATAAAGTATTTGTATTGTATTGTATTATTGTAAATACATTGACTATACTTTATTTGTTTGTTTTTATTTTTATTTATTTTCAGTTATTTATTTTACATTAATTAGAACGATTATTACAACCGATTACACTAATTCCTGAATAACATTTAAACATAATGTCATAAATATAAATTCTGTAGATATTAAATCGAACAATTAATAAAATTTATTTGAAATATATATATATATATACCAGAATTAAATATAAATTGTTATAAAAATAACGAGGAATATTTATTTAACCTTTATTAACCACTCCAAGCATCACTAAACTTTTCCATCTCACAAAATCTCAGCGTTATAAAAAGCTTTGGTGCAGTAAAATTAAATGTCGAAATATATTATTTATTCATAAAGAACATTTTTTAAGGAAATGAGACCACATCCGGTGAGTGTTCTTGAATTACTAATTATTTTCCAGAATTGACCTACAATTTGTGAAGTAACAGATTTGGCGGACTTAGATATAATATATATAAGTTATATAACGTTATATGTAACATCCTCCTATTGGATTCCGTCAGATAAAACTGTTTACGTATAGAAGATATTAGCTGACCCGACCGCGGCTTCGCCCGCTTTATTTACATTTATGTTTTCTCACCCTTTAACCTTTGTCTGAGCTACTACGACTATTTTGAAACCAAAAGTACCTACCTAAATCCGTACTTAAGATATAAAATTACAGAAAGATATAACGTGCACAACAACATTTTGCACAGATTAAACAAAAAAAGTATAATATGTTAAAAAGTTAGTTTTTTCTCATCTTAAAAAAGTAGAGATTTAAAGCGCGAAAGCTATAAAAGGTTTTCAGGTATCAAATATTAGATCCGATTTGTAATAGTATTCAACGTGTTAAAAAATATTCTATGTTTTATGTGTAATTACGTAAGGAGTAGTAGTTTAATGATCTGGGGCAATTGCCCCTAGGCAAGTAAGTACTTAGCTCTGGTCCATGTACTCGGGCTTACCATGCATCCCACACGACATAATACTCGTAAATTGCCTAATCGTGGGCCCAACCAAGTCTAACTTACAACATGGGACCGATCGAAACAACCGGTTCTCAGTTTCGCTCAATTAATTTTCAAATTAATTGGTTTGATACACCGGGTCAATACGTGATCGAACTAATGGGGTTACTAAGTCAACGTAATATATTATGTAGCCGATCAATCAATCAAAGATACGTTACAAGGAATATATAAACACAAAACAAATACATTGTACGTAACGGATCGGCCGCATCAAGTTTTTGGCCTTTCACGGATTCGCCCTTTAAAAGCTTCACACAAATTCGTTTAAGATTCTATGAACAGTACCGCCTAAATAAATAGGCCGTTAACTGCTTTTGTCAGTTGCACACTAGATAAACATTAGAAAGGCGAATTACTGTTTTAGATTAAAGCAAACTAGAAACCTATTTGGCTCTATCAAATTATTCACCTGGCCATAATTATCATAATTATAACAAATGTATATATTTTTCCTTTCTGGACCTGCTGCACAATATCACTAGATTTTAGACGAGCCCAAATCTCAGCTCCCAAATTACAAACACTTCGCAATTGCATACGCATAGCAGGGTTAATAGGAAAGCTCAATAAAAATTGTACTTACAGGGGGAGAATCTTCATTGTTGGTGTGAGTTGAGAGTGGTTCGTTCTCCACGGGACGGTCTACAGCGGTCGGAGGCCACGCTTGATCTGCCGCCTGAGAGAGCAATCGCGCGGTACACTCGCTGCCGCGCCCGCGCCCGCCCGCCCCGCCCGGCCCGTGACTCCCGGCTGCATTCTATACCACGGATCTTGACGACACCTTTTTCTACCAACAGGCATATCACTTCACGTGCCAGCTGTTCATTATTTGTACTATTCTATGCATTCACTATACCTACTCGTACTTGTTGCGTGCCACATTACGGTATCATACACCCTGGGTAGAAAAATCTTGGGTCGAACGGGTAAGCACTCATATTAATGGCATTCTACGATGACGTTCACACAATCATTACCTATATTATTCCACCGTATTTTGTGATTGTGATTTGTTTTTTGGTGTTTGTTTGTATGCACTTTTTCTATAGGTACTTAATTTTATTGAAATGTACTCGTATTTAGGAGATAAGTCGGTAAGAAAATATTAATTACATTACATCTATAAAAATCTCAAAATTCTAATCTACCAGATAGTAAAGTGCCAAGAATGCTGGCGGCATTGCAACGTTGAATGGCAATGCTAATTCATTAAATAAACCCAGCGTTCTTATCACCTGTGGATTCAATTAGTTTAGCCAGATCTTTTAAAACTGCGTGTGTTCTAGTACTGGAACCTAATGTCTCTACCCTATACGGCTCAAACAAGAAACCACTGTCGAGATTAACAAACAACAGACGGTAAGAAAATGTTTGTCAACATATCCGAATACAGTTGCTCTAGCATCGCTCAATGATTTACAGTTGTATTGGTTTGTTGATTGCATTCGCCGTTTGAAAGCTTTCACAAAATCAGGCCCTAATGGGTATGTGTTCTACGTGCTACATTGGCCTACATTGGGTCCAACTACTTGGTGACCCCCATCCAACTATATATGTCCTATTATTATTTTTTAAATATTTGTTAACCGTTTTACAATTTCAACTCAAATTGCAAGCCAAGCTCATGGTCATGGTGGATGCAAGCCGCTTCTAACTGAAATAATAGCAAATCTTATAGTACCTACGTCGAACAGTTGCCGTACCTAGGGCATGTCACTCGGGCCTACGATTAACATAAAACATAATAATAATGAATTTAGAAAATATATATTGCAAGTCGTTAAAAAAAATATTTGGACGTGAATGAAAATCTACATCCTTCTGCAGACAGACCTTCGCCCACAGCGCCACGGAATACATCAATCAATGCTTTTCTATTTGGAAGTAACAAAATGATGTTCCACATTATTCAAGCGGCGTTTGTCTCGCATGGGAATCGTGTGAATGGGAAAAACGTATCCTGTTACTGCACAATAGTTGTGCTAATTCCATATTACGTTCCATTACGCAACAAGAGGAATGTAGGCAATTACTAAGTGGCTGGTCGATCGAGTCCGCGAATGTTAAAGATCATAAAACAGGTCTGTATGACGCCGGCTACTTTCGTAGAGGTCATAGTTGAAAATCATCTCCGGATTAGGTAAGATGAGACGAGGTCAGATGAATGCACGGGGTGCCTTATCTGAGAGCTCGTTACAACAGCTTTCACGGGGCTTTGCTCGCGAAGAAATGAAATTCCCCGTGTTATAACTTCACAAGCTACTCTTCGGTAAAGCTTGTGTTATTCTGATTTATGAGCTGTATAATTGAAAAGTTTAACGTTTGCGTTTAATTATTCCTAATAATTAAAATAAATAGACATTTAAATATATTTACACAGCTAAAACTGAAATCCTTCGATTAATGATCCCCTAATCCCACATATTTAAAACTGAGGCCATCCAAAGTAGGTATATTTCGATTTTATTGATGACTTATTCAATACTAGCGGCCCGCGACTCCGTCCGCCTTTATATGGGGGCCACATCTTAAAGCAAGAATTTAAATAGCCTAACCAGTGTCCCAGACTTCTAAATGTATATCCACCAAATTTCATAAATCGGATCATTGGTTTAAGAGTTATGGCGGAACATACATACAGAAAAAAATATAAAAATCAGTCACTATAGTTTCAGTATCATCTATTGAGCCCATAAACACAACATCTCTGAAAACAAACTAACTTACTCCATGCATGACCGACCCTTACAGAATTATTATATAGATTGTTTATGCGTGTATGATCAGTGTACCACCTACAAAGGTACGGAAACATTGGCGACTACTGCAATATTCATTTAATTTTGCTGATTGGTGACCTATTCGCTTTGCTTATTTGCTAACCAAGCTTATTATTTCGTTTAATTATTGTGTAATGATGCGGATAACAAATAAATGTTTTAAACGTTTACTTGAACTTATAACATAACACCCTATCATTAATTTACGTCAACATTTATGGTTAAGAAAACAAGTCAAAAAATCACTTAAATAATAAGTTACTTATTTTTATTCTGCGTGCAACGTCGATATTAATGTGAGCAATCATTATTATTGATTGACGGATAAATTTAAAAATGATGCTTTGGTTCAGTGTAGTATTATTATTATTATTTTCCGTGTCTTACAACAAAATATTCAGCTTCAATGTTTAAGTTCAATTTGTTATTATTTATCAGCTATGATGCAGCAATGGATAGAAAATTATATTTATTTCCTTATAATAGTTATCTATTAATTAACAAAATTATTATTCATATAACATTTAAGTATTTTACGTTCCCATTTACTACAAAATGTCAATATAAGAATTATTCTTACATAAAACCAAAGCATAGATTTTATTATGTTGTGTCATATTATATGAAGCTGATTTTCTGGTTTTGAGAGCAACTCCAATGTATTAAGAAGTATCATAATATAGTAATTAAATGTTAGTGATGACACCAACTTTAGATATAATGACTTCCTTATCTAAAACACGTGGTATTATTAAATTTAGGTAAGATATGATAACAGAAAAACTTTTCATATTAAATATATTTATTAAGGTAAAAAGTATAAAATGAATTACACCATTACACTAGGACGTTTCGTATAAAAGTTTTAAACAATATTTACTTGTTAAACTTATCGAAAACGTTATTATATAATATCATAGAAATTTATATAAATGGAGAGATCGATTATCCTACGGTAACAGCAATTTGCGCATAATTCATAATACATTAACATACACGACATTAACTAATTCTTACGTATATTATAGGATTAATATCATCTATGAAAGCGCTAGAGCAATACTAGATGGAGAAAGAAAAATATAATATTACTGCATTATATCCTAATTAATAATTCATTTATTAAATTAAATATTGAATGACTACATGATAAATAAATTGAGCAAGAAACTTGAAATAAACTACACACACATATAATGTATATATATTTAGTTATAAGGACGGCAAAGCTATTTATGCTTTTTCTCCTTTTTTACATTCTGTTTCCTGAAGGTCATTATTAAATCATTAATACATTAGGAAAATTAAATAATTGGTACCTACATAATATTATACGCTTCATATGGCTATAAATTGTTTATAATACAGCTATTCTATAAAGCCCTAACATTACATTATAATACTGATACCGTATGATAAGGTATTATAATCATTATACGAGTACAGGATTTACAAGATATACCAAGCGCTTACATTTTATAGACGTATTCTCAATCACATTATAGTTGATTAATTTAATAAAAAACCTTATCAGAGCCATCAGTGCTAAATTTAAGTTTAAATGAAAATAAAATATAATGAAAACAATATAAATATATGTAAATATTTAAGGTTGTAGCTGCCTCGCACATCAAGATATTAATAACTAAAGATGAAGCACCATTATTAAATTATTCCCAATAATATTGATATAAAGGGAGAGAACATTACCATATTATTATTCTTATTCATATTATTTGTACTATTGAATTTTCATGAATTGAAATAACATTTTACAATCAAAATAAAAAATCACAGATCATGGCAAAATGCTTTATAATGGTCAAGACAACCATTTTGTATAGCACTTAGCCTGAATATCAACTGTTTTATTGCCACAAATCCCTAAGAGACCAGGAATTCTTCAATTTAAACTTCCTCAAACTAAATTCAGATTTAACTGTTCTACTTTAGCACTGAGAGCTCTATTATACATTGGCTTTAAATCGTTTTAGTCTATACTTTCTCACTACTAGGCTAACTATACAGTGTTAATGGAAATACACATACAAACAGCAAGATTCTTTATAACTAACCGATAAAAAAATGTATAACACCATGTCTTTTCGATATACATCACCGAATTACTAACAACTTTGGCTAGGGAAAATGTTAAAATCACGTCTTTGTTCAGCTTAGCCCACATAAAATCAGTGTAACACAACCGTGGACAAGCAAAATTGTATCTGTAAATGTCATGGAATGTATTACTTTTCGATATGAGTTGTATACATTTTTAACGGTATGGAGCTATCACATATCTTGCTGCTTGTTCATGTACACTGTATAACTCTTCACCTAAGACTAATACTCAACTCTAGAAACACGTTAAAGTCTGTGGTAAATAGACATACCATATAAGTAACATTAAATGCTTATAGCTTAAGCTTATGCTTATACTAGGAAAAATAATGTAATATTTGCGAATTTAGTCGCACAATGGTTTTTCTTGCATAACTGGCGTTGAAGGCTGCTGCAGAACAGTGTACACCATATTCAATCTGAAACAAAGAAGATCAGGGTTACAGTTTCAAGAAATAAACAAATAAATATAAATTGTTTTTATAATACTGTATTTTGTTGGTATAATTATGACAAGTTTATTAATTTAGTTAAGTTTTATGTATTAGCGTTAAGGAATAATGAAGCTCTTTTTATTTTATTTTATTTATTTATTTTATTAATTATGTCAAAACGCCTGTGGGACTAATCCTATAACAGATAAGGTTCTGTTTAAGTTAAGCTTGAGCGAATTTTACTTGATATTGAAAGAAAATACATATATTTTGTACACAGATAATACACAGGTTAACAGACACACATAGGTATTACAATAGGTAAGGGAACCATGTGAAGGATGGTAGAACAAAAATTTGTATGATCTGCACATATTTGTTCCAGGTGTCTGTGTATAGTATACCATATGTAAAAATAAAAAATATCTTAAGTACTTATATCAGAAATCTAGCACCCATAACACAGTTGTTGCTGTGTGTATTGCCGAGCAATATTTACTATTTATTTACTTACCTATGTTGTCTAGAAACTCGTGCAAAGTGAACTTTGTGCACAGCGTAGATTCCGCCAAACAGAATCAGACCGACGAAGAAAGACACGCCAAGTAATACCGGGAACTGAAAATAAAGAATATAATAGATACATTGTTTACTTCGACAAAGAGGTTTAATATCATTAAAAACGTATAATAGGTATATTGTTTAATTCGAAGAAAAAAAATCCAACAAACGTAAGTTGGTGTAATAACACCTACATTGTAATTTAAAACAACAATTACTATGTAATGTAAAACAAAAATCACCATGTAACACGATTTTACCCATGCCCATGCCCAGAAGTGGGACCTAAAGTTGTAATGATAAAATTGAAAAAAAATAGTATTATAAAGTGTCTGTTTGTTTGTTGCTTAAATTTGGATTATTCACCTGTTTCTCGCACTCATAGTCCCAATCAACAGATATCAGGTTGTCGTACAGCGTCGTAAACTTGTTGAGAGGGCATAGCTTCCCGCAGCCGGGTATCTCTAGGACGACCGGCTCCACGATCTCATAACTGTTTCTGTACGAGATCCGGATCAAGTCTTCCGATTCTTTAGCATCTGTGGAGTTACGTTTCAAATTTAAATATATATGTCACTGTCAAACTGACAGAAAAAGTCAATGTGATAGATGTGTATCACTTAAAGGGATTTGCATTATTGAACGAAATAAGTGGTAACATCACTAATTACTATCAAACTCGCAATAGAACACTCCAGAAAGAGGGTAGATCGGTTAGTTTGTGAATAACCGTCTACCAATCCATCGCAAATGGTGATCACCAACCCAACTCAAAAGCAGAAACTAACTTATTTAGAAAAAATATTATTATGTTCTGATTAGTGTTATGATGATGATGAAAAATGAAGAGAACTTACCATGTACAAGTTCGATGAACACCGTAGCCGTATAATTGGGCGGTTCAAAGTCGTACAAGCCCAGCGAGTTGAGCACCGCGGCGACAGTCATATCGTGTGCGCTGAAGATAGCCACCTTCGGGTGCATCCTTCTGTGCTCAGTCTCGAACACGTCATTCAACACCTGGCTCATTTGGGATGTGACGTGCTTCAGGAATGGACCGGCTTTCAATCGCGCCAGGCGTGGTGTTAGTGTTGTGAGGGCGAAACTGGAAGAAATGGTGTTCTTAGTTCGATTCCCGCCTCGGGACAACTATTTGTATGATCTGCAGATATTTGTTCCGGGTGTCTGGATGTTATATATGTATAATAAATAATATCTATCTATGTATGTATATTATATTAAGTATATCAGAAATCTAGCACCCGTAACACAAGCTAAGAGCTTACCACGGGGCTAGAGTTTGCTGTGTGAATTGTCCGGATATATTATTGATTATTTATTTATCTCCGTTGTCATCATAAGCAAATACTTGTCATATGCCTCCTTATTACCTAGGGTCCTAGGAACTTTTGTTTATATTTAGTAGTTAAAGTCTAAATATAATCATCTAATAATCTATAATCGTCATTAAATCTAATCTAAAATCAGCAAAGTTTTATTTATCATGATATCCTCTGAGGGCATAGGTAGTGGTAGAAGCTTTTTAAATAATTTTGAGTTTAAAGGTCAAGCTCCACAAAAATATAAACCTATACTTTTCCAAGGTTAAAAATATGTGTAGAATACAAACCTTAAAGTAATATAAATAACAATAAATAAAATGTATTTTATTTACCAATAGGCTGCTGGGTCCTTCATAGAATTGGGGAACACTTTATGTGTCCAGGCAGGTAAGGTTAAGTTGTATAAATTCTCTATAAATAGAGTAGCATAAATATCCAAAACGCCGCAGTAATCATTGATTGTACTTCCAGTGTTTTCGGATAAATAGCTGGAACATACAACATATTTTAATGAAAAGATTAAACTACTAGCTTAGTTCATAAATAATAATGTTAATAATGGACAAACAGTAAAACATTACTTTGAACTATTCCTTCACTATTAGAGTTAGAGTTTATAAAGTGGATATATATTTTTCAAGACAAAAAACCAGAGGAGCTGGGCTTTATACCGAAGATCTTCCAAACAAAGTCGGGTGTACTCACACTTAACCAACACAGTTTGTTAGCTTACATTACTTATTTTATATATGAACTTAGGAACCCTTACCTCATCAATTTTTGGTATTTCATCAGTCGCATTTTATATGCCTTCGAAGTGATAACTTTATTATACTCTTGGTTCCACGCTGGGCAAGGCTTATCCATGTATAAGACCTCATCATCTCTCAGAGGTATAGTGTGAACCGGAATCGGCTGCCACAAGAGTTGTTTATTCCAAACTTCGTCTTTTTCTGGAGGATACATTCCTAGAACGAAAATGGAGATTTATTTTCTGTACATAATGTAAAATACATTATATAGTTCATCTGCATAATGAACCAAGTTATGTTTTTCATTGAGTTTACACTTAACTTACAATTGATGAAACCCCAAATATGTATCATTGTGTACACTTTCCTTCCAATTCATCACTTAATTTGATATCATAACACCCCTATTCACGTTCCCACTGCTAGGACACAGGGACTTCTCTCTTGACGAGAGAGATTAGGCCTTAATTCACAACGCTGGCCAAGTGCGGGTTGGTGAATGACACATGTCCTTCAAACTTTTTTCAAAGTTCTCAGAACATGCCGGTTTCCTCAAGATGTTTGCCTTCACCGTTAGAGCACGTGTTTATAAAGCACACATAATTTTCCAAGAAGAAAAATCAGAGGTGCGCGGCGGCGTTTGAACCCACGACCTTCGGAATGAAAGTTGAGTGTGCTCCCACTTAGCCAACACGGCTCTCCGGTTAATTTGATAAGTGAATTGAAAGTGTGACATTAAATGGTTACATACTAAATAGGGTAGGTTCATAATCATTAATTTATAAATTGAAATATCAGATACGTAAAATAAATAGAAATAGTAATGTAAGCATTAGTAACTGTAAATAATGATAATAAAGGTTATTGTCTTCATTTATTTGTTTTGCACAAACTAGGGCAGATAAAGTATTATGTTTATGATTTAGTTATGAAATATTTAAAAGAGCTTATTTATCAGTTGTTTATGTTGTCATTATTATTATCATATGAATAAAAAATAATTTAAAAAATGTGGCAATTGCCTGCTTATATTTGGTCAATATGATAAAATTGAGTTTGGTGACTTAAGTACTAAGAGGTTGTTAAGTCAGTTTTTAGCAAGTAAACTACCAGTCAATCATAGCTACACCATGTGACCTTTTTAATACAGATCCAGAACAAACATTAATAACATACGGTTGTTCAAAGACTGTCTGCAGTAAATATATATATTCTAGAATGATATTCTTAAATTGTACTTTAATTTATCAGGCTGAAGGACAAATCTATAACCTTGTTAAATCAAACCCTAGATGATAATGCATTGCCTTATCAATTTAGATAGACTGGTAAAATATGTATTAAACTAGCCTGCAACATGACTTTGATGCCTGGATATAATGGTTTATCCAAAGGAAGGCTACACCAGGGCAATAAATAGATTTTGCCACATGGGTGCTGATAGTGTAAAGAAAATTGTACTAGAATTTTCTGAAACTAGCCCCACAATTAATATACAGCGGAAAAAAGTGTAGATTAATATTTCCTACTCGTAACTAGAATTAGTGTGAAACCAAACAATAAACAAATTAGGATTTTTAATATAAAATAATCAATTGTAGAACTTACCTGCAAGATTGGCTTGCGCAGACATTAATGTCCTATCCATGTCCGTAGACCTGACATAGATCTCAGTTGGATCAAAATTTTCAGACAACAAGTGCTGGGAACAAAATATTATACATATCAGTTGACTTCAGAGGATAAGGGATGGCATCCACATCACAAACGAAAGAATGGTTTAGTTAGCTGTTTGAGGTTTGGTATTTTTTTAGCCTGATCATAATCTCAATTGGGCTAAAACATGGAATTGGGCATGTCCAATTGAGGAGTACAGGTTCGTACCGTACAGTCGTCTGTACCACTGTTGTGAGAAAAATATAGTGATAACATAATTGTAATGCACTTATTACACATAATTGTCTATGATAACTTTTGGTATGTGTGGTAAAATTTAGCAATTTCCACAACATAATTATGATGTTTAAAATGATTTAATTGAGGAAACACAACACTTATATAGGATGACTGCTATTGATGAAAATTAATTGAAGAACATTAAACATACCGAGTATCGATTCCGCAGCCATTTACCCAAGGCATAGTGTTGTTGTTTGCCTATGTTGGTCAATTCCCCGAACTTCACAGGCCATAAGGACTCGTTTCGCCACGGGTCCGTAGGGTAAGTATCTGTAGGTGTCCGGTCACCATGTCGAAACAAAACAGCTGCAAACTTCACACTTACGTCTCCTAGACAACAACACCCGCAACACAAAACAAATACTATCAATGGAATAATTTCCATATCTAAAGAAGATAGCAAAATCTATTTAGTTTCTTGTTTTTTATTTTCACACCGAATATTGATGGTGGTAAGAAATAGTAATGCTAGGCTGTTGTGATATTGTAACGAAAATAGCAAGGATGGCAAAAGTTAAGATTATCACACAACAACACTTTAATTCAGAATAGCTTCCGATTCCAATTATAATTAAGGTTCCCAAGACATTAAGCGTAGTTTGTACGCGGTCCTTGTTCTTTTTTTTACACTTTGTGCAAGTGGGAGCACTAAATAAATAGCAAAGAGAATTATTTATAATCACTACGTTTTAGTGAGGCGGCACTTAGATTGAACATAGGATTGGATTGAGTGAGATTGAGTTGAGCCACAGATAAAGCTCACTCAGCGTTAAAAATTACCAACAATATCGCTCAGACAGACAATGCTGCCAACCTTGATTAACTTTAACATTTTGTAATAACTTTTGACAGCTCCTCCAGGACCTCGCTACTTGCATTTTTCATAAAATTATTAAATTCATCATTATACAATTTGGCTCCCCCAGAAATTCCCCGACAAAGATGAAAGGGTTCATATAAATCTTTCCTTCCATTAGTTTTTTCATCTTTCATTTCTAAATTTTGTAAATTTATATCTGTTAATAATATTAAGTTGTAAATACATATTACATAATGTTCCATATACTTACTTTGTAATTTGTCTTGTATTTTTTTTTCTCATTTTAGTTAGATTTATTAGTTTTCATTTTAGTTAGATTTATTCGTTGTTCAAAAATGTATCAACTTGTTAATTTGTTTATTCTTTTTTTTTTCTTTTTGTCTGTTCATAACTCCCATTGTCTTTTTGCGAAAAATCTACTCAAAATTTGTAATTAAATTTACTCACTTGACATTGGCGGTTGACGGCATAACCGGTATAATATAAGGCATAACCACAATGCTAGTCACGTTCGCCACAAATAAAAGAAGAAGAAGATGCATTTTTAATAATTGCAGAGAATATTAAGTTCCTATGTTATGGTTATGAGTATACTATTTATTAAATTAAATACTTACTTATAATAATAAAAAAATATGAGTTAATAATCTATTTAAAATAAATAAATAAATATTGCTGGACAATTTTACACAACGACATCTGACCCCGTGATAAGCTCAAAGCTTGTGTTACGGGTGCTAGATTTCTGCTAAACTTAATATAATATACATACAAAGATAGATTTTTTTTTATTATACATATAATGTATAGCACACATTTATAAATGTATATATTGGTTCTTGAACACTATAAAAACATTTGTCTATCAACCTACAATTTAGTTTTATCTTGAATAAATTACTCTTAAGTTCCCAGGAATCAAATTAAATTAAACAAAGAACGAATGACAAATTACGACACACTCAACCCGTATAACGTAGTTATTATATTCTCTTTGATAGCCCGAAGGATGCTATGTTTCTGTATTCCATCACACGGAACCACTAATTATTGTCTCGTGCAAACGAAGCATGAGCAACAGCTTTTTTTTGTGCGTGAAATACCCGGCTGTACATTACCTGGTCGTACAATACCCTGCCTCAACATTTCATCAATGACAAGCAATCTTAGATCCTAGTCCACACTGGTCGAGAATTTCAGTAGCGAGTAATTTAATAAGAAGTTGTTCATCGGCTAAATTTTTGTTCTTCGGACTACTAAAACACTCGACCAGTGAGTGCGAACTAGGCATAAGTTTAATGCTACCAAATTTATATTTATTTTTCTACTAGCTTAGCTGGCAGCACTTATTTATTTAATTAAATGGACGGAACGAAACTTTTTTGTGCCAGTGATGTGATTGTGAATGAAACGAAAATGATGTAAAGTTTGCGAGTTATTTTAAATAACTACTTCGTAGATTGTTTAGTTCTTTTACAAGATAACTTATGGTGTGATATAATTCTATAGAGGTTAGAGATAAATTTGTGATAAGTTTCTTTCATAGTTGTATTGTGTCAGAAAAGAAGACTTGGGAAGTTGAAACTTGATGGTGAGATCTTGGCTTTGTTGTACATAATTAGTTCAAAATCTATTAAACTTGTATTTAGTATTCAAGAAATTAAACTTCGTTCATGAATGGTGGTTAAAAGTAAAGGTAATTAATGACCTAAACGTAAATTAAAACTTTTAAAAGTAATGTACTATCATGAAATCTCTATAAAATGTCTCAATCCAAGCAACACGTAATATAAAATTATAGTATTTTATACAAATTATTAAATCTCTATAAAATTTACATTATGTTAAGACAAGAGATTGTTTCTCACAACCTTAACAAATTAATTTCAAATTTTTAATATTTCGTTGCATGAAAAGTTGTTGACTATATTTGATAAAGCAAAGCAAGTTTTAAGTGTAGTAATATGTCGGTGTTGGATACATACACATTCAAAAGGTACACATCAAATAATTAAAAATTTCCTCATAAAGAAATTATAAAGTTTTCAAAGCAGTAGGTTACTTATAATCGTTGTACCAAATTATAATAAGTGCCAAAATGTTAGGTAACTTAAAGTAAACTGTATAATAACTTCACCATAATCAACCTATATCTACATCCCATTACTGGGCATGAGTCGTAGAACATACTACATCGTCAATGGAACTGATTTTTTGTCTTGAGGGATTTAAAGTAAATAATTCTGCCAGTCTTCTAGTATACATTTTTTCTTGACAACACACTAGAAAAGACTTGTAGTACTGTTTTTAGCCTACATTACTTGAATCTGCTGAGAGGTTATATAAGAAATCCATTTAATTCAATGATAAAGTCAAGTGTCATAAAATCTGCATTAACCAATAAATTTTAGACTTAGACATTCATTGTCCCACACTTATCCAGCATAGTGAATAAAGACTTAATCTCTTTCCTCTAGAGGGAAGTCCTGGTATTGCAACAGTAGATCGAAACAAGGGGTGCTTATGCTAATATCAATACAGTTGTACACTTCGGTTATCTATTCCGCTAGGTATGTGATGGGTATTAATCCATTAGTTCAACCGATCAATTCCCGCAATTACTTCTATGGAAGTGCATTTATCCTGTTGATTGAACGGAACATTGGGCTGATGCTTGCTTAACCAATTTGTAGTGACCGGATTATGTTCGAAGGAATAAGGTAGAGGTCATTACATATGGTCATTATATATATAATAGTATCGTTTAAAAGAAGAAGGTTAAAGTTTTGTTTAAGATTGTTAAACATATCCTGGACTGAAGCAAAAATTTATATTAATGCGGAAGTTTATTAATAGAATAACATGTGTACTAACAACATCCATAGGTAATATGTATGACATGTTATTCTTTAATGCAAAAATTACTTAATATCTTAATTTTAATGTCAAAAATACATTATTAAGACTTTTAACATGAAAATTATAAAAGAAAAGCTTGAATTCAAAACTAATTTCAAGGAATATTATTTTAGTATTACATACATGAATTTTAAAGATCATTGCGATGTTGAATCAGTGCAAGTTGTTAGCTAGGTCTGAGTCTATCTGATTTTATCTAGGTAGGTTTAAGATCTATTGCTTTGGTACCTTTATAATTACCTACATAACCTACTTAAATGTTGCCTTACTATTATTTATGATTGGTGCCTAATTGTAAGGTGTAGCAAGTATTTATACCTAGATATTTAATTATCTATTTATACATTATTACACTTACACTAAATGCTACTTTGTCTAATCTAAGCAGGAAATTTTTGGAATAATTAGAGAAACCTATCTCTAATTGACAGAATACTTAAATTGATTATCTGATATACAACCTTTTACATCAAAATTGTAACTCGCTTTCCGCCCGCGGATTTACCCGTGTTGTAAAAGATTTTCGGGCACAAACCACAAAATAAAACGTATGTACTTAATTGATTTTTGTAATCGTGTATGTTACTGTAATTTAAATAAATAAATAATTATAGCTTACATTAAAAGTATTATTATAAAACTAGTCGTCAGTGGGTCAACGTCACCAACTGCAGTAAAGTCCTCAATTGCTTTTTAATAGTGCGTACGTAATCTCGAAGACGTACCTATGTCGCATAAATAATATGTGATGCAACCTTTTTTCTATGATATCATTTTTAATGCGACGTCTTGGAGCCTACCACGGCGCTATATGTTGCTGTGTGAATTGTCCAGCAATATTAATTTAAATACCTACTGAAATCTATTGATATTATTAGGAATGCGCTTTGTGTGCTACTGTATGCACCTTAGTGTCCTTGCCAGACAGCATTAGCATATTAGATCGTTTGATACCTGACAGCGAGGTCTACTGGAACAGAAGAGTGATCAATCTATTCCATATAATTATTGTTCCGTTGTAGGCTCAGTGTTGCTTTATCAACGGACCTTTTGATTGGACTATTTATTTCTACATTTCAGTTTTTAAAATTATAGATAACACAGAGAAGAAAATAATAAAGTCTGCTTAACCCGTTAGTTGTACGTACCTCTTGTTTACTCGGATTTTTAAGCATGCGTGATATCTGTGTCATAAAATAATTTAATGGCTTTAAAAGTTTATAACATTACTCAATATATTTTTTCTTTTGCTTGATAATATTTTTCTGTTCGAAAAAATAGTGGGTTACATTAATTATGTTAAAGTATTCATTATATGATTTGTGATTTATTATTATTGTGTTACACTATGACACTGAATAATAACCTGACATTAAACTATATACCTTTTACACTGATTAAAGTGGCTAGTGTTATTTTCTGTATCAAAATATGCAAAAGAATTTATTATAGTTCTGTTAAAAACCCTTTTTGATTATCTACAAATATTATTGATATAATAACATACTGTACGACAATAATTGATCGGTTGATGGAGGGCAATCACGTCATTTACTTTTTGATCTCTTAATTATTTGGATGGAAGTGGCCTTCAGAGTTACGAGCTTTATTCTCTCGATTTTTAAATGTACAATAATGGATATATACATATATACAAAATAAGGTGTATTAATCTACTTATATCAAAACACGCGATATTATCATAGACAAATTGAACAGAAGTATGCACATCAGGATATGAATTTGTAATCAATAAAATCTTAGGTATTTATTATTATAAAACCACTAATAACAGTACTAACTTAATAAATTCTCTTAAATATAAAAATCAAGGCCATTTTTCGTTATGATTTTTAACTAAAGGACGTTTGAGCCCATTTATGTGCTTTTGGTTTTATATTAGTCGTAATAGCCAGATAAGGGTTAAACGCGGAGAAAGCATGAGAATAAAGGGGGGAAGCCGCGGGCGGTTAGCTTGTACGTTATAAACTAAATATAGATTTATAATAATCGATTTATGCAGTATGAAAACGTAACCATAGTAATGTATTCCTATTTCAGAATCCAGAAATGTTCTCTAAGAATAGTCTACGCTTACACGGAATCGCAGCGGCATGCATGCAGTGATTGCAGACAATTTGACTGTGATATTGCCTAACATTTGGCATCACTCAAAACGTTAACATGTGACAATAATTATTGTGAATTTAATTTTAAAATAATTATAGTGCCTTACTGTGATCGCCGCTTTATTAGTAACTAAGTTTAGCATATGCTCAATGGATAACAAAACGATCACAACTTCGAATTTAAATCTAAAGAAAAAAAAACGTAAAAATGAGAAAAAGAAGAAAGCGATTGCTGATGGCACAGGAACTAAAATGAGCGAGGTGATCCAGGAGGTGAACGCGATGGCCGACCGTGCACCAGATAGCGAATCTGCCAGCTCTACTGATAGCGAGGACTTGGTTAACGCTATTAACTACAATACTATAACATCACTTGCCGCGCTCAAAGATATTATTCAGGGCGAGGGCAACGATACTCCGGAGACCGATAGCTTTTTCCAGCATTATTTTATGAACCATTGTAATACATTATCGAGCCGCAACTCAAATTCTGCTGTGCCTTCTTTGTTTCCTGAGAGACGCAGGCTGTCACAATGCCGTGAGGAAGATGAAGATGACGAGAAAAAGGAAAGTGATCACTTCCCGTCCAATGTTACTGACTCTAAAAGGCGTTCGCCTAGAAAAAGACATGATATAGATGACGAAAAAAACGCAAATGTTAACCATACGAATGACGTGCGCGATTGCGCAAAAGAGCAAGATTCCCAAAAGCGTACTGTAATGGGCGCGAAGCATAAGTTTCTAGTTACGACAAGTGAGCCCCATGCCACAGCTGAACCCGCGGGGCAGCCTGAGGTTACCCCACTGCCTCTCGCGCCAGTCACAAAGGCACTTCGCGGCCATTACAATAATGCCCACACTGTCCATTTTGGGACGAAAGGTGCCGAAGAACATCGTCCTACAGCTCGATCTGTATTCGAAGGTGATACTCTACACAGAGACAAACACTATTTCGATAGTAGTATTGTTGAAATAAGATCAATATTCGACGAGGTTAAAACTAGCTCTGAAGATATATGGGTCAAAAGGACTGAAGATAAACCAGTAAGTATCTTTTGCATTGTGCATGCTTACCTTTAAACTTTAGTGAGATCCGGCTGCAAGATTAATTCGTTTGTTAACGCGAACCATACGACTGACGTGCGAGATTGCACAAAAGATCAAGATTCACAAAAGCGTATTGTAATGGGCGCAATGCATATGTTTAAAATAAATAATTCCTGATTCTATCTCAACCAAGTTTAGATTTTGTACTGATATTATAATTAAAGTCAGAAATTATAACATCCGTATTTATTAGGTTTGCTTTCACAAATCAATTAAGTTAAGGAGTTAAAGGATACGGCTTGTTAAGATACCCTGTTGTTACATTTGCTTGACGTTTTAATCTCTATTCAATTTTAGGTAGTAAAAGTTGAATTTGAAAAGAAGCAGCCTGTGGCACCAGCGCCTAAAGGAAAAGGTGTACCAAAAGAGGAGAACAAAAAATCGGAAGTACGATCTAGATCCGGTACATGGGGCGCACAGTCTTTGAATAAGGAAAAAGAAGTATTGAGGGCAACTTCAACTAAACGCGATAAGGAGGTCCGCCGTAGCACTGACGATAGGCGTCAAAAACGAGGTACCTAAGCCCCTTATTTATCTATACTAATATATTATAGCTGAAGAGTCTGTTTGATTGTTTGTTTGAACTCGCTAATCTCTGGAACCGCTCGCTGGTCCGATTTGAAAAATTCTTTCAGTGTTGGATAGTACATTTATCGAGGAAGGATATAGGGTATTATATAAACTATGTAGATGTTAAAAAAACACAAGCAAAGCTGTCGGGGGTTGGCTAGTCTTCTAGAAAATATTTTACATTAGAGACCTCTGTAGTTCGTCAGGCGACGCAGGAGGATCTTTGACTGCCTCGGGCAAGAAAGGCAAACAACAAATGTTGGTTCGATCTACAGATATTCGATCTGTTTTCTATGTTTAATGAAAAAATACCTATATATTATATATGAAATGTATTGAATAAGGCGTATCAGATATACAAATAGTACAAATACAACACACAAACGTAAAACCATAAAATTACCTATTTGACATTGACATACTACGAAATAAATACGACTTGTTATGGTCGGTACCGTGTAGCGGTTCTCTAATTGAAACTACTCTTAAATAATTGTTTCTGAATTCAATACAAAAACGTTCCTTGTAAGCGAAACCATCTTTATTCATTTATGACTTTATTGTACTGAGTTATGTAGAATTATACTAAAGTAGTAAAATATCATGCAAATCGGGCGATTTGCAATGCGATTTCTATTCTATGAATACGGTCGATTGAACCGAAATGGTATAGTCTCGGATAAAAAACACGTAATCATCTAATCACTACCGCTACCCATAAAAATTATACATTAGAATTGTTGGCGACCGACGAAGCGTAGGAGTTTACGCGTTGCCTTTATTTTAGGTACAAAAGTTAACTATTATATATATATTGCCGGACAATTCACATCACACAGCAACATTTAGCAACATCAAGAATAAATAATTGGAAATGTAATTATAACGAGTTGCTAGTTTAATTACATATCCAATTAAATGTGAAAGAAAACGTTCTCAAAATAAGAGTAAACTAAGTTTTCCAAAGAATATAATGATATCACAATCTATGAGCTTCGCCAGCCGTGGTAAGCTCGAAGACTTTGATTGTAAGAAGGCGAGGCAGGATACTGTGATCAGGGTAAGAACAACTTGTGTCCCATAGGACTATAGAAGAATTCGTTTTAAATATTTATAATATAAAACACCCAGAATCTGCCGATCGTATAATTATTTGTCCTGAGGCGGGAATCAACCCACAGAATTCCCTCGTAAACACGACTAGTAACGTTCTACAATATTCGTCCTAGGTTAGTATTCAGCCGAGGTACAATGAGCCGTCAATACCCTGGCACAGTGGCATAGGTCCAGCGCAACACGCAAACAAAATGACATCATCACCATTTGCGTTTAAACATTTACTAGGACTTTGTTTAGGTACTTCTGTAATATTTTTTCCTACCTAATAGCATGACGGCTGATAATGAAACGTTTTCCTATTTATGAACGGTTCGAGTTTGCAGTCCTAGTAAAATTAGATTTATTACGGCCGGAGTGTTGTTGTTGAGGTGTGATTTGATGGCTCGTGGCACGTAGCCAACCATAGACGTTAACGGTGACATGGTATTACATGTACTGTAAAATAAAACATGTAGTATGGTGTCACGTTTTTACTAATGCTTCGGGGAGTATTAAAGCGGTTTGAAACGCGGTGTTAATAAACCATATTGCAATGGTTTATTCTGATCTTACCAAGGCGATTCTAATACATTGTAGAGGGTGTAGTTATATTATTATATATTTCTTTTTTGCCTCCCCTAACTCTGTCCAGCAATCCCAGTCTAGAGATATTATAGATTACGAACACTATTTCGTATTTGTCTATTTTTTTAACAATCCAAAAATTAGAATTGAATGATTAATCTTCGAAATGTAAACCGCTTCTATTGGAAATCAAAGCAGCTATTCTTCGAAAATTGTAGGCGCGCGTGTAATCATAATATTTTACACATTACGAAAGTCTCTCAGTGTTGTCAGTATTAATTCACACTTGATCAACTCAACCTTGATTTAGCATTGTACTGATAACACATCTATTTATCTAAGTGCGGTAAGTACTTAATAGTATTTTACACAGTTGACTATTCGATGTGAGATACGACACATACTGAGTGGCTTAAAGAATACAACTAACCTAAGTGTATTCGATATGCCATGTTTTCCAATTCAAGTTTATTATGTTTTCTTGATACGCAGTTGTTGTTTTTATGGCGCACTATGCCTCACTAATTACCATATCTAATGATATTTAAAAACGTTTCTATTTTACGACGCTGTACTAATTGTCACTAATTAAAAGCCACTGTCTTAACATAGCTTGTCCGTTTCAAGAGCGGCTGATTTATTTCTTACAGGAAGAGGGGAACTTTAAAGGCTTTAACAAGCATACGTCTCAAACTCTCAACATTGTTTTATATATATCCATATACATCCATGTTTGGTAGGTGATCGAAAATTGTAAAGGAAATTTATAAATATATATATATATATATATATATATATATAAATATTTAAGAAATTGGAATAATGCGGTGTAAGACAACGATAATCTTATAAAGCACACAAATAAACAGAGCCAGCTGCTCGCTTGGCCTTTTGTATACAGAATTCACTAGTTATAATAATAGCTGATTTGGCCTTATGATACGCAAACGAAATTTCCTTTACAATTTTCGATCACCTACCAAACATGGATGTATATGGATATAAATAAATACAAAATCAATCGTAAAAATCGTTATAATCTAGTCAATATAATTTTACAAAAACAACAAAAATGATGGTTTTTAAAGGTTTTCCCTATATATATCTATGATATATATCTATGATAAGAATTAGTAGTATACACTTTTGCGACTGTTACCAAGTCGCAACGGTATTGTGTTTGTGGAAAGTAGAGCCGCTTGACATGATTTTCTGTGGCTTCCAATTGAAAGTAGCCAATAAACCTACGACTCAAACGTTACATAGACACTCCATCTCGTAATCTGATTTTTTACTATTTACACAACAATATTATTACATATTATGCTTATAGCGTGCTTATAGGTACTCATGGTGTTTACGCGCGGCCCGCGCGCAGGACAGCAGCGGGGCGAGACGCGGGACGAGAGGCGCCGGGCGAGCAGCGGGGAAGGACCCCGCGCGACACTCCTTACAACGCCAGCGCGCGCGCAACACGTCATACTTTCTTTTCAAATCAAGATATTTTTGTAAACCAAAGCAAAAGTAATTAATATATTTAAATTCCAAAGGAATTAGTTTGTTTAATTTCTAAACAAAAGTGGCGACCGTGACAGGACACTCTGTTCTATTTGCAGTGCTGTCCAAGAATTCTTGTATTTTTGACCGTTACGACGCGCGTCGGTTCGCCATTGGAAGAACGCAATCAACGACCGAACGGTTTTTGGAGGAGATTGGAGATGTTGGAAGGAGAAAGCTGGAGCTGCTGCTGTTGAAGCCTGTTGGAGATTTGTGAGATTCAGAGGTGGATTCCGTTAAAAGTAAGCCCAGTCCAATTAATCTTACCCTTCAATTACCGGTTCCTTTGTTCTAAAATGTCGTTACAAAATTTTGCGTGCAATGGTTGATGCTATTCTTTTCTTTTCTTCGTAAATAAGTGTAACTAAGTGTTCTCAAGCTTTCGCATTATTCTGCTGAATAAATTGCATTCTAATAAATAAATAAAATTTAATTTTTAATTTTGCTTACCTAAGTAAAAAGCGCTTCTAATGACTTCTTATAAATAAAATTAAATTAAATATTTGCTTGCATAAGTAAATAGCGCTTCTCATCATTTTTTCCGTCGGTTATTTCCATCGCATTGCAAGGTTTGAGTACCTACATATTAACTTGCTACTTGCTTATTGTTTAACTAATTTGGTATTGTTTGCGCCCGATTTGGTTTGTTAAATTATCGATTTAATAGTCTGGTAAAATGTCCGAATCTAAGGATAATGGATCTAAGGGTGAAATACCTAATTTAATTAAGCAAAGAGGTATTGTTAAGGGTAGGTTAACGAACTTTTCTACCTACTTATCTACATTGCAAAGCCTTAAGGATATAACTTCAATTAAATATAGGGAGTTAGAATTAAAATTAAATAGAATACAGTTACTTTTAACAGAATATGAAACTATTCAAGATAAATTAGATTTATTACATTCAGATCCCAATGAACAATTAAAAGAACGAGAAATCGTTGAGGATCAATTTTTGTGTTTAATTTCAACGGGACAGGAGATTTTTGAATCCCGTCCGAATAATAACGAAAATAAGGATGAAAGCCGTAGGGACGAGTGTAATAGTTGCCATTCCTGTGCGTCTAGTTCCATAAAGTTACCGGCTATAAAATTACCTACATTTGATGGTAATTATTTATCTTGGCTTGAATTTAAAGACACTTTTGAATCAATGATACATAATAATGATGGAATTCCATTAATAAATAAGTTTCACTATTTACGGTCCTCGTTAGAAGGAGCCGCCTCGGTGGTAATAAAATCAATTGAATTTAGTGCTAAAAATTATAAAGTGGCATGGGAAGGTTTATGCCAAAGGTTTGATAATAAAAATGTTTTAATAAACAACCATTTAAAAGAGTTGTTTGGCATTCAATGTTTACGTGTAGAATCTTATAAAGCGTTGCGGTTTATTGTTGACCATATGTCAAAACATTTACGTGCGCTTGAGTCTCTCGGACAACCGACAGATAAGTGGGACGCACTCATAATATACATGGTGTCTACAAAATTAGACATACGTACCAGTAGTAAGTGGGAAGAGTACAAATGTAACTTAAGTGAGCTGCCGTCCCTAAGTGAGTTTTATACTTTTCTGCGTGGTCGTGCCGACGTGCTGGAAACAGCCTATAGTAATAATAATACTCAACGGGATAAGACGTTTGATTCGAAACAAAAGCCAAACGCTCATGCCAAAAGTTTTTTAGTATCTAGTAATAAGGTTAACAACAAAAAGGGTTGTCCTTTGTGCAGTGGGGAGCATCCATTGTACAAATGTAATAATTTTAAGGGTATGAGTGTAGATGATCGTCTGATTGAAGTTTCAAAGTTAAAGCTGTGTAAAAATTGCTTACGCAGTGGGCATAATGCTCATCAATGTCAACTCAAAGGTTTGTGTTTTACATGTAATAAAAAACATAACACACTTATACATATTAATACCTCGTTGTCTAATATTGTACCTTCAACATCGGAGTCATCATCATCATCATCGTTGCCCGTGTCGCTTACAATTTCTTCTTCGATCGGCCAGGTATTGTTATGTACTGCGGTTGTAGAAATAATTGTGAATAATAAAACTTACCTGGCTCGGGCGCTGCTTGACTCAGGAAGTCAGTCCTCGTTCGTAACTGAAAATTTAAAGGAAAAGCTAGGGTTGTCGCTTGATAGTTCTAGTTCGGTTACTGTTTTTGGAATTAATAATGTGGGCTGTAAAATTTCAAAGAAGTGTAATATTAAAATTCAATCGCGTATTATGCCTTTTGAATTAATTATGAAATGTTTGGTGGTGCCACGCATAACGGGTACTTTACCAAACTCAGTGATTGACACTGAATATTTAAAAATACCAAATGGTGTTGAATTAGCTGATCCTAAATATTTCTTACCTGCTGATGTCGATATCCTTTTAGGTGCGGATGTATATTGGGAGATAGTTGGTTCTAGTATAATAAAACTCGGGTTAAACAAACCTGTGCTTCAGGAGTCTAAGCTCGGATGGCTTGTAGGTGGTCCCCTATTAATGAGTCAGTCAATCTCTAGGAAGGTTAATTGTAACTTTACTCAAGAAATAAAGGATTCCTTAGATAAATTTTGGAATATTGATGACTTACCACTAACAAAAACATATTCCGTCGATGAGCAACTTTGTGAAGATAATTTTGTAAAAACTGTTAAGCGTCTGTCAAATGGCAGATTTTCGGTTCAGATGCCTTTAAAGAAAGAACCGGAGACTTATTTCATTGCTAAAAAATGCATGGAAAGTTTGGAGTTATGTGGTGCTCTTTTAGGGTCTCGCTTATGTTCTAAAGTTCTGCAGTCATGGCGCGGAGATATAACTCAGAAATACCTATGGACGGATTCAACAGTCGTATTAGGTTGGTTGAAAACTCAACCAAAAGATTTAAAAATGTTTGTGTGTAATCGGGTGAATGAGATTAATCAGCTAACTAGTAGTTTTTCATTTCGGCATGTACCGACAGGTCAAAATCCAGCAGATATGGCTTCACGCGGGGTTAGTCCCAAACACCTAGAATCATCTTTTCTTTGGTGGGAAGGGCCTGCGTTCCTCCGGGATGATAAGTCCTGCTGGCCAAATAGCATTGGTTCTCACACTCTCACAGACTTACCTGAACTCAAATGTTCAACTAAATGCCACGTTTCAGTTTCTGAGTCGATCCCATTCGAAAAATATTCGGATTTTAATAGAATGAAACGAATTTATGGATATGTTTTACGTTTTATTGCTAACTGTAAATCTAATAATATTAAAAACCATGGACCTTTGAATGTTGATGAGCTTTATGAATCACAACTACTATTAATTAAATATAGCCAACAAAAATATTTTTATGAAGAAATTAAATTAATTAAAGATAAGAAAACTTTGAATCGAAAATCTAAACTAGTATCATTAAATTGTTTTGTTGATTCAAAGGGATTGCTACGAATTGGGGGTCGAATACTAAATTCAAGCTTCGATTACGATAAGAAGCATCCATTTGTTTTAGATGCTAAGCATCATTTAAGTAAATTAATATTTAAGAATGAGCATGAGAGGTTGTTTCATGCTGGTCCACAGCATCTTCTCGCGTCTATAAGAGAAAGATTCTGGCCAATTGGTGGTCGGTATCTAGCACGGAGTACAACCAGGCAGTGCATGACTTGCTTTCGGATGCGTGGGCAAACTGTGCAGCCAATAATGGGCAACTTACCTGCCGCAAGAACCTATTCATCGTTTCCGTTTTATTCATGTGGCGTTGATTTTGCAGGGCCATTTATGATTTCTAGTCGCAAAGGAAAAGGCAACCGTATCTCAAAATGCTACCTATGTTTATTTATATGTTTAGCTACAAAAGCACTTCATTTAGAATTAGTGAGTGATTTAAGTACAAATGCTTTCATTCTCTCACTACGTAGATTTGTCTCAAGAAGGGGTAAACCAAATACTATTTTTTGTGATAACGGCACAAACTTTAGGGGCGCAAACAATGAAATATGTAGAATACTCAAATCTAGCCGTGAAGATGTTTCTAACTTTGCCTCTAATGAAGGCTTCCGATTTGTCTTTAGCCCTGCATATTCTCCACATTTTGGAGGTATTTGGGAAGCTGGCGTTAAGTCAGCAAAACATCATTTACGTCGTGTCGCTGGCAATGCTTCTTTAACCTTTGAAGAGTTAGCGACGCTGTTCACGCAAATTGAAGCCATTTTGAATTCCCGACCTTTGACTCCTCTTTCAAATGATCCTTCTGATCCCACTCCCTTAACCCCTGGGCACTTTTTAATTGGAAGGCCTCTAAGCGGAGTACCTTCACAGGCAATCACGGCGAAGAGTCCTAACCGTTACCAGCTAATTGAAAAGTTGCGGCAACACTTCTGGCAGAGATGGCGCCAAGAGTTTGTAGCAGAGTTACAACAACGCACTAAATGGCAAACAAAGCAGAAGGAGCTACAAGTTGGTGATTTAGTAATCCTTAAAGAAGATAACCTTCCACCTCTTCAATGGCAACTGGCGCGCATATGTCAATTGTATCCTGGGACAGACAGTACAAGCAGAGTCGCGGATATTCGCACTAAAAAGGGAATATTAAGAAGAGCCATAAATAAGATGTGCCTTCTACCAACTAATGATGAGACTTAAACATCATCGTCAGTCACAACCACTCAATAACACTCTAATGTTCCACGAGGACTACGTCTGACAAGACAGACAAAATCTTTGAAAGCAACCCTTTCAAGGCCCGGAGCATGTTTACGCGCGGCCCGCGCGCAGGACAGCAGCGGGGCGAGACGCGGGACGAGAGGCGCCGGGCGAGCAGCGGGGAAGGACCCCGCGCGACACTCCTTACAACGCCAGCGCGCGCGCAACACGTCATACTTTCTTTTCAAATCAAGATATTTTTGTAAACCAAAGCAAAAGTAATTAATATATTTAAATTCCAAAGGAATTAGTTTGTTTAATTTCTAAACACATGGCTTATTATTGAACTATGCGTATCTTTTTATTTTAACTTATTTATATATTATTCATAAATTTTCGGTATATTTTCGTTGAGATAAGGGATTACTAATAAGGTTAATTAATATTACAAAATATTGCCACAGCTTTGATGCTGAACTGGCAACCGATTTGTGTCCGTTATGTAATAAATATTTGATTATAATATGATATTTGTTTCTTAACACAAATAATTTGTTTCTTTTTTTTTTTTTTTTTTTCTTTCTTTCTAGTAAGACTTAAAATTAGTTATCAAAAAATAAAAGCGCATTTTCAAGACAAACTTATCTGCATTTAGGTTATTTTGTTCTATTATTCTGGAAATAAATGCATATTATTTTATTATAAATCTTAAAATCTTCAATTGTTCCTCGGACGTCCAACCTTGAATTACTCAGCATAGAAATGATCACATGGTTATTCAACCGCCACCATCATTCTATCAACAATTCATTATAAACTAAGTATTTTGACCTATTTCCCAATCGCGTGCATGATATCGTGTTACACACAACACTATTATGGCGATTCATCACAGAAATTTAATCCCAACAATGTAATAGAAAACTTGCTATCTTTTAAGATATCAGCCTGAACTAGATATGCGAATAATTATTCGCATTATCATTGTAATCTAAAACTATTAGATTACCTATTATAACTATGACCTAGGTAAATTTTAATAGGTATTTAGTTTTCAAATAGGGGGACCCAAACATTTACTAACCCAAATATTTCTGAGGCCTTAATCGTCTTAATTACACTATTTTGCTTGCGTCATCGATATCTTTCCCGACATAAATGTTTTCTGTGTGTATAAATAATATTGATTTATGTAAATTATTGTATTCAGTATATTAATAGCTAGTACCTGTTTCACAAGTTTTGAGATTTCAACTTGGCAATCTGTTGCTGTTGTCTTTGATCGACTAGAAACAAATTCCTTGTACTAAATGTACATAGTGTTGCCATGGTAACTTCCATCCTATTAATAACTAGCGGTGCCCGCGTTAAATTCTGTTTGTATGGGGGCCACGTCTTCTCATATCTGGAGCAATAATAAATAGCCTATCGTGTGTCCTAGACCTCTAAATGTTTATCTACAAAATTTCATCAAATTCGGATCATTGGTTTAAGATCAATGGCGGAACATACATAATGGTTTTAGATATTTATTTTCTCTAAAGAATTTACATTCACTTATAGAGAAAACTTAAGCTAAGTAAAACAAGTGTGCCTGTAATTGTGTTACACTACCTGCATATAGAAAAAAAACTAGTTTCAGTATCAAATATTGAGCCTATATACACAATATCTCTGAAAACAATCAAACTAGAGTTAGTTTTCAGACCGACCCTTACAGATTTATTATTAGTATAGATAATAATCGTAGTAAACTCGCAGGTCTACTTAGTCATGAACCTCACATGTTAACGTATTGAATGTTTTTGTTTTGTAGATCAACGTCTTGATGGAGCCGTCACGAGAAGCACCCAGTCGGTCGGTGAACGCAAGCGTCGCGGCTCTAACGATGATGGTCAAGCGCATCAGATGTACCAACAAACTATACACGGTAAATCTATATATATATCTTACAAAGTCCCACTACTGGGCAGAGGTTTCTCCAAAAAATAATACAATATATCTCTACTGCCTATATCAAAGATCGAGAAATTGTCAACTATAATTTGGATGTTATCAAAAGCGGCAGCGCCTCTAGTGTCAAAAAGCTGAAAACTTAATATCCCAGTTTAAATTTGAGTAATATCTTTTGAAATCATGGCATATGATTAAACACGGAATTCAATATTTTGTTCTCAATCATACATTCACGAAATGTTGATCTATTTCACGATTATTCTGATCTGACACAAGATATTCGGGTCCTTGCGCCCCCGCAGAAATTAGTATAATGTGCTGACAAAATATTATGCCAATAATATTTAAATAGAAAATAATAGCACCGCTTCCGACGCAAGAGGTTGCGTGTTCGATTCCCTCGGAACAAATATTTATACGATCTGCAAATATTTGTTCCGGGTGTCTATGGTGTTCTAATGTATCATAAAACAAATTTGTATATTATATTAAATATATCAGAAGTCGTGCACCCATAACACAAGCTTGAAACTTAGGGGGCTAGTTACTGTGTAAATTGTTCAGCAATATTTATTTATATTGAAAAAAAAAATTTCAGGAACAACCGGTGTGAGCCGCCGTCCAGCGCTATTCGATATCTTCAAGTCTAAACGCTCATCGGACGCAAAGAAACCGCCCACGATCATGCAGCAAGTGAAGGCGGCCGTTCAGGTATTATAGCATTTACAACCTTAAGGGATGAATTATATTAGACCGGGGCGGAGCCGGGCCGGGCCGTGTCCGTGGCCAGTTTCTATTACACCGGCCCGGACGGGACACGGATCATACACGGTGTAATATAAACTGGTTCATATAAAATGTATGTAACGTTTCCAATCCGTGCCCCTTCCGGGCCACGGTCACGGCACGCCCCGGCCCCGGCCCGGTCTAATATAATTCATCCCTAAAGCATATTGGATATAGATCTATTTTATTATAGAGCTCTTTCATTATAGAGCCGTGTTGGGAAATTGGGACACTTTACTTTTATGCCGAATGTCGAAGGTTAACGCTGACAAAGCACGGATTGGTCAATCACACATGCCCATCGAACATTTTTCAAATTTTCTCATAACTTGCCGGTTTCCTCACGAAGTTTGCCTTCATCGTAAGGGCACGTGTTTTTAAAGCACACATAATTTTTTAAGATGAAAAATCAGGTGTGCGCTGCTGGATTGAACCCACGACCTTCGGAATTAAAGTAGAGTGTGCTCCCACTTAGCCAATACGGCTCATAGGCAACACTGATCTGTAGTTACGTTTTGGTTAATATTAGGATAGCTCTGGTACCAACAGCTAGCCTCAAATACCTTCCCAAAAATTGAATGAATGAATGAACTCCTTATGGTATTTATAAATGATATAAAATAAAATATAGGTAACTATTTAAAAGCTTAAAGTAAATTGGTACAAACTCTTAGACTAAGGGACCCGTGACCAATACTGGAAAGTAATAATAGTTCTAACAATGAATAAACATGATCAATTGTTAAAATTGGGTCACTGGCAAGGGCATCAGTGATGTACAATTGTTAGTTCTAGATTGTTCTTTCTAAAACGTCTCAATGAATTCCTGAACATACTCGTATTAGAATCTGGAAATTTTAAACATATGTATGTCTTATTTGACGACCTCTGTGGCGTAGCGGGCCTGCTAGGGCCTGGTCTGCCTGCAACGCATGAGGTTGCGGGTTCGATTCCCGCCTCAGAACAAAAATTTGTTCGATCTGCAGATATTTGTTCTGAATGTATAATAAAAAATATCTATTAATGTATATTAAAGTATATCAGAAATCTAGCACCAGTAACACAAGCTTCGAGCTTACCACGGGGCTAGATGTTGCTGTGTGAATTGTCCAGCAATATAATATTTATTTACTTGATGAAAACCCGTTGAAATTTAACGATATTCTCCATAATCCGAATTTCGGATATATGTTGTCGACTAAAAATCAATAATTTTTTGATGTTTTGTTATTCATATAAGGTTTCGATCGAGTCTACCGTACCCCTTGAAAAATTAATATAGATTTGTTTGTATCACAGAACATGACAAAGCCAACGGGAAGAGAAACGCCACGCTCTGAAAGTAAGACTGAAGGCGCCGCGGCCGCTCCGTCGCCGGCCCGGACCAAGGACGGATCCGCACATCGCCACCCGGGCAGCGATACCAGAGTAAGTCAACAAATATATAATAAAAAAAGAAAAATAAAAAATTATAAAAAACGAGCAAATTTCTAAACTCAATTCGTACTTGTTTGGGTTCCATACCGCACTATTGCCGGTATAGTATAATAATAATACAATAGACATAGGTAATACACTAGCGACTCGCCTCTGTTGAAGTTCGAGTTTAATCAAAATCGTTGCTAATTTAAAGATTTTTCCATACGAACTTGCAACCTCTATTTTTCCCCTTAGGGATTGAATTTCGCAAAACCCCTTCTTAGTGGACCTATACGTCACAAAAGAAAGCCACGCATTTCTACCGTTAGCCTAACCAACCCGTGGCCAGCGTGGTGAATTAAGGCCTAATATATCTCTTCAAGTAGACCCTGTGTACCAACAGATATACATATATACATTTTTAATTTTTTTAATAACAAAAGTTTAAAACGGATTTACCAACATTTTCAGATTCTGTAGAGAAGATACTCCCACCTAACACAGCTCTTTGTTTACAATAAGAAGGAAATTATCATAATTAACAATGTTAATTTGTTACAGTACTATCACACTGTTACCGCGTCGGCGTCAAGACGGCCCAGTGCAATGGCCAAAGTCATGGACATCTTCCGTGGTCGGGCTTCGGTTCCCGGCCAGGGCACACCCGATACATCAGAGAGGCGGAAAGCGGTAAGTTCATAATGTAAATAAATTAATATTGCTGGATAATTTACACGGCAATAATAGCCCCGTGGTAAGCTCGAAGCTTGCGTTACGGGCACTAAACAATCTGATATACTTAATATAATATACATACATCATAGATAGATATTTATTATTATACGAACACCCAGAAATTTGGCTGGAACAAATATCTGTAGATCGTAAAATTTTTTGTTCCGAAGCGGGAATCGAAACCGGACCCTTCTGCGTCGCAGGCAGACCTTCGCCCGGTGCGCCACAGAGGTCGTCAATAATATTATGATCAACTAGCTGAACCGCCGAAAGCTACGCTTGCTTTTTTACGTTATATACTTATAGTTTTTATAGGCTAATACCTATTATATAAATATAATGTTAGGGAAGGCTTTGTGCCGTGATTCTGCTCAGATTTCTGGAGAGTTTTAGTATTTCTTCTTAGCTTAATACTTTCCCTGTGCATGACCCATCGGTGGGGCATTTTGAAGTTCTGGTCGTAAGTACGTGCATGACACATATTTGGGTCATTTATACCCTAATATAATATCCAAAAAAAGCATTTGGACGTAGGGGCTCGACTCCATAATTTTGGCTGCACAGGGAACGAATGTTAACACATTCAATGCTCTATCGGGCTGCAGCACCGCCACACTGTGCCGTAGATACTAGCGTGTGTCATGGGCACAGATAGCGTCACCACTGTTAAGCGTCATCTTATGATACAACTTCATACTATGTACAGAACAACTAGTAATGATTAATATCTGTATATGACTTCATCGTTATTTCAAACTGACTCAATAGATTCTTTTGGAACAAAATTGCACCGTCTTTTGACACGAACTTGTATCGATGAATAAAAATAATAAAGTAGATAGAGAACATCCTATTACAATCTCAGTTTCAGGAACCGAAAAAACTAATAAAACGAGGTATCGTTACAATCGTTGAATTTATTCAAAACTCAATCCAAATCATGATCAGTTTCTGAGATGGAATGAACAAATAGTGTACATAATGTAGTTTCAAAGGTTTAGTAAGAGGTTGCAGTAACACAATACCTACAATAAATATAAAGTAGCGGTTTATGCAAGATTTTTTCAAAAATATACAACTGTTATTGTTTGTTTGTTTCAATAAAAAAATATAACGCATTCGTTTGTTAATTTAACGCTTTATTGAAAAAATATATTACGCGAATATTTCGATTTGTCATATCACAATATAAATTTTTTCTGTGTGTAAACTATATTAAATCATATTATAATATTATTGTAGTAATGTTTTGAAGCCAGATATAAATATATGAATGGATAGTCTATTTTAAAGAGACGGCTTATTTAAACTGATTTATCTTACATGTACTCATTTTCTTTAGAGGGCACTTATATTCGCTATAAATCTCGACATAATACAACATCCGCACTTGACTCAATGCTAATTATAGATACGTGACGATGTTTATAAATATCCGTACCTATTAAAGAGCTTAACCTACTGATTGATCGGTTAACTGATTGATTTATAGTGTTTTTTTACTCCGTAAGGATTTATTAAAATGTATAAATATAGATATAAATATATGTATAGATATTATAGTAAATGGTAGTAGTAGTAGATATTATAGATTGTTATAGTAGATATTGTAAGTAGGTTGAATGTCCATATTTGCAAACAGCCTGTATATGGATTATTTTTTTTGAAATTATTTTAGGTTCCGTCCTTCAAAAAGACAAAAACCAAATAAAAATTTAATATTGCTGGACAATTCACACATCAACATCTAGCCCCGTTGTAAGCTCGAAGCTAGTGTGCTAGATTTCTGATATTAGACATACAATAGGTACATATAGAACACCCAGACACTCGGAACAATTATTTGCACATAGTAATTTTTTTTTGTCTCGAGGCGTGAATCGAACACCCAACCTCTTGCAGGCAAACCTTCGCCCGCTGTACCATGGAGGTCGTCTATATATCGTAAAGTTTGTTACAGCTACATAAAAGTAGAAAATCCACTACAGACATCCTCAATTCGCAGCCGTCCTTGTGAAACAGATTGTATCATGTTACACAGGACGAGACACTGTCTGCTGTATACGCCTCTTTGATTATAATACACTAGGTGTGCTACTCAGCTTTACCCCCCTTTCTAAAGATAATAAATTAAACATAAAAAGTCATTTACCAACTTTGTTCGCCTATGAAGGGGTTAGATTTTGTAAAATACTCTTTATCGGATTCAATAAAATACTATATTTGCACACCAGGACAACAAAAATACATTACAAAAATATTGGTACATAAAAAAGTGTTACAATGGGCGGCCTTATCACTAAAAGCGATTTCGAACCGGATGTCTACGTTATATAAAGAACACACCCAAGTTTTGGCTGTCTACGATCAGTGGCTTAGCTCAGTGATTCAGTAATTAAGGTCCAAGCATTTATGTTTATGTAAAGATAATCGTAAAAATAACACTTGCATCTGTAGCGACTTGTGTATGTCGTAATCGCAATATAAATCAAGGACATTATTGATGTGTAAGATAATATTATATATAACGCCTTCTGTGTACTACACTCGGCTAGAAATAGACGGGGGGCCAATTGCTTAAACACGACTACATTACTCCATTAGAATCCAAGTAGTGTCAACTGGGTTGTGTAAATAATCGCGAAACAACAGCTTGTCTGTATCATAGCGTCATACAAACTGGACGTTTTATCGCTACTGAACGTATCTTCCATCGTGACGGAAACAATCAAGTGTTCACAATATCTGATTAGTGTAAATCTGTACGGTTTACTGATAATAATTGTGATAAGTTATTTTCTTTTGCGTCATATCAGTGAAACTAACGCTTCGCACCCTAGATTTACCCCGAATCCCGGTTCCTTGATGAACCGATAGATAAAATAAGAGATTCCGTACGTTGCATAACAATAACATCGTCTCGTGACGGTATCGTTATCTCTCAGTGCTTGTGGAGATGCCTTCGTGCTTGGCGGCGTACGCTATGTTTAAACTGTGCTAATTACATACGAGTTGACGCAGTGTCTCGATGTGAGCCGCCATGTCTAACTACTTTCGGTGGAAACGCGGCAAAAGGGACGAAGATGTTTTCTACTCGGAAAAGCCTCGGAGTCGCTCACTCGACCCTCGATCATTGGAACTTAGCGGGATAAAGTTAGTGGCCCAAAATTATCAACAGCAGGAACAAAAGGTAACTGGTAGGGTACCCCTAATGTATAAAAAAAATTTATGTCACGTGTTACCGTACTCCTCCGAAACGGATTTACCGATTTTTAACAATTTTTATGTGCGTATTCAGTAGGTCTGAGAATCGGCTACTATCTATTTTTCATACCCCTAAGTCTAAGTGATAGGGGTAGTAGAAAGCGTGTTTGCAGCCCTAATACTCTAGTAACTCTAGTTTATAGTTAAAATCACAAACAAAATATAATATTAATATTTTACAATAATGTTTACCAATGTGTTTACTAAGAATACTGTTTATGATAGTTTTTTAGCCTGAGGTACAGGATTAAACTAACTCAGGCTCATGTATCCTGTACCTTATTTTATAAATCTAACATTTTTTTAGTGCCTTTCTGTATAATTCGGAATAAAAATATTTTTATTATTAACGTAGTATTTTCAGATATCTATAAATAAACTCTTAAGTATTATTATTGCGGCATTGGGAATATCTAAGTCTGCCGCAGCATATAATATTTAAAATTATGTTAATATACAACTAGCAGCCCGCCCTTCATTCGGGTACTTAATTATACTTATAAATCTTCCTCTTAAACACTCTCAAAACAAAACACTCTGGCTATTTAAAAAAAACGCATCAAAATCCGTTGCATTGTTTTAAAGATTGAGACATTGAGACAGACAACGATAGCGGCTTTGTTCTATATTATAATAAAGATACTTCAGCTACTACTATCTACTTTACAGTGTTGGTCAATAGTTACTGCGGTAGGTACAAATAATATTTAAACTAGGTATACTAAGTAAATATGTCTGTACAATGGCAAAACCTATACAATCGCGTGCTATATTATCATTTCAAATTACTATATAATTAATTCCCTTTGTACCCACTATATTCTTACTACAAACCTTATTTACGAGATGTGATAAAATTGCTTTATTAAGGGCGAAAGTTTATAAGTTGAATGATTCACGGAAAAAAAGGCTGAACCGTTTTCCATGTATGAAGATATTTTGAGTACTGTAAAAGAACAAAGGCTACTATTTACTGTGGAAACTTATCTAGATCTTTCTGCTGGAATATATTTTATTTCACGGGCAATGCCGCAGGCAGCACCTTGTTACGAACGTTTTGTCTCTTAACTGTGCCGTGATTTTAAACTCGAAATTGTGTCTTGTTAAGAATGGTTTTGGCTATTTTATCGTCGATCTTATAAACCTCCAAATCTAAGCTTGACATGTTAACCTATGTTTACAATAGAATTTACATAGTACCTATTAACTTACGCATTTAAGATATGAGATTTGTCTTCTTACAATGGTATCCAATTTTTGTTTCTAAAGGTGCTATTACACTTATATATAAATAAGAGTGGAAAAACATCTTTATAATAAGTAGGTATGCGTGTAAAATATATGTAGAACTTTCTCCACATGGTAAACTTCTATTATTGAGAATATATATTGTAGTTATAATAAGGAATTCTCATGGCCACACGCTTTGACCTTTTTATTTTATTTGAAGGTTTTTTTTCTGCTATAGTACCTACTGCGATTTGATAGACATAGTTAATTGCTTATGTTGAGTAAACTTCCCATTTCGATGTTTTCACGTTGATTTATATAGAAGTTCCAATATAAATGTCCATAACATGCTGGTATTTATAGATGTTGATAACATTTATATTGGAATTTTTACTCAACTATAATTGTGGCGTTCCGTATAAATTATAATTAACTACTTATAAAGTACACTATGGTGCAAGTCGGAAGTATAAAATATCTTTGTGTTCAGGGTTACTTACATTTTCAAATAAACATCATCGTCATCTATAGATACGAAGTATTACGAGTATATAACTAGATCGATATAGAATGGAACAGAATATACCTACTTTACTGCACGCCACAAAACAGAAACAGACAATACAAACTTAAAACTAAAACATTATCTGGATTTATATATATTCCTATTATAGTTATACTATGATTGCACCCCGAGCGATTTAAACGTCTTGCTTACTGTAATACTGTCTGTAGTTAGTGTATAACAAGCTAGATATGTATATAACGTAAATGAAAGCAACCGAAGCTGTCGGCGGGCGGCTAGTAGATTAAATGTCCATACACTTGCAGAAAAACATCAAAATCCCTTAATTATGCTCCGTCACGAAATATGTAAATACCGAGCATTTTCAACCATACCCAAGAATTCGAGAGCAAGCGATAAGGCATGTAAACTCATTTCAGGCTATTTAAGTGACGTTATCATGATGTATTATCATTTTCGAAATTTTCAATAAACATTCTCAACAGATGGTGGTCATTTATCTGGCACTTCATAAATTTTATTTGAAGTGCATTAGATATTGATATTATATTACCTAATTGTAATGTGATTGACTCGAATGGATAGCGTTCGGGAAATTACGCAACGTCTTTTCGTTAAAAATAGGTATCTCAGTGCCTTAAGACGAAAGTCTTCAATTAGTGTGTGTTGCCAGTGATGACGTATGGATCCGAAACGTGGTGCTTCACCATCGGCCTCATGAACAGGCTCAAAGTCGCTCAAAGCTATGAGAGGCTATGATCGGGATCGAATCAGAAATAAGGAGATACATAGAAGATCGCGGGTCACCGACATAGCCCAGCGGATTAGTTCTTTGATATAGCCCATAGCATGGAAATCATTAAGGGAGACTTATGTCCATCAGTGGGCTTCCAACGGCGGAAGTGTTGATAATGATGACGATTAGTTATTGTTTCTTCAATTTCGTATTTTTCTTGTGTTATTATGACTCGATATAAACACTTGTATTAATATTAGTTTGGTAGTTCGACAATTGTTTTCATCAGGTGCGACATGATTGCGACATGATTCGGCCCTGAAATGTATCATCTAGTGTTCCTTTACTGGTAACAATGTAACATTTGCCGCTTTAATACTAACTAAAACAATGAAACTTACTATGAAACAATTGCATCTAGTCTCTCGGAGAAGATCCCTTGGTTGGTAAACTTTTTAAAGAAAATAGATAAATAAATATTGTCGGACAATTCACACAGCAACATCTAGCCCCGCGGTAAGCTTAAAGCTTGAGTTATGGATGCTAGATTTCTGATATACTTACTAATTCAATAAACATATTTAGATAGGTATTTTTATTATACACAAATAACACCCAGACATTCGAAACAAATATTTGCAGATCGTACAAATTTATTTCCCGATGCGGGAATCGAACCCGCAAACTCTTGCCTTGCAGACGGACCTTCGCCCACTGCGCCACAAAGATCGTTAATAAGTAATAATTAGTCGAATAAGTAAGGTCTGTCGGCTTTAGGATCTTATACCATAAACGTGCACTTAGTGCATTGTAGTATTGAACAAAACGTCGTACATTGTCTCCACTGTTTATTGTTATGATCGGAACCCAAATAACCTAAGAGCCCGTGATGGCCAGACCTTCCTTTAATTCACAAGCGTGAAAATTCTTTCATGTGTATGTCTAACATAGGTAAGAATAGCCCCCAAACATGAAACCTGGATCGTGGTTCCTTTGGGAGATAACAGGTAAAAGGTTGTTATCTCCCAAAGGAACCGCGATCCAGGTTTCATGTTTGGGGGTTATTCTTACCTATGTTAGACATACACATGAAAGAATTTTCACGCTTGTGAATTAAAGGAAGGTCTGGCCATCACAGGCTCTTGGTCCAAAAGCGACTCATAGTTGTCCTTCAAAAGGTTCCGTCATCGTCATGACAATCTATATTTATCTCACTACAGGGTGGTTTCCTATAATTGGTCTTGGTATAAACACCGCGCTTACTAGACTAGATGATATGTTAGTACACTTCTGTGTGAACGACGCTGCTGCCCGTATTCTGGTATTTTATGCCCTTAAAGCCAGGTCATTTAATAGGTAAACATATGACGTCTGTCAATTTCTTTAGATCAAAAATTGTTTATTATGTTTTTTATTAGTGAAAGCTAATCGTAAAATTACTCGTTTCGGTCATTATAACAATAATATGTAATCGTAGTTGAATGGTAAATTTTATGTTAAATTTTGATGAATTGTCAAATGTTTGTTTGTTTGTTCCTCGTTATAATATTACTAGTTGTCCGCCCTTTGGGATCTCCCGCGTTCTAATAGATTTTCTCGCAGTAAAACGTACGTGTTAATCTATCAACTAACTCCATACTAAATTTTATAAGAAGTAACACATACACACTCATAAGGTTTCGTTTTTATAATAGTAGTGTGATATGTATAGATAAAAATAATGTTCAATATTATCTTCAAGTTCGTACTATAAGTGTTCCGTACTGTATCGTCGCGTCGCCAGTTCAAACTTGAATAAACTTAATAAGCCAAGTCATATAAAACTTTAAATGGATATTGATACCAGTATCGCCATCTAGTTATTATTGAAGAAAAGTTATTAGAAATGCTTCGTTCTCTTAGGCTTAACTAGAGTGCGCTAAAGGCAAAACCTGACTGGAAATCAATTTCCGTAACAAAACATCCACATTTTCACTTGTTTAAATTTCCCATTAAATTTCGAACTTCATTTAATTTCTTGAGTTTATTCCTACTTTACTGCAATAAACAACAAAGCTTGCTACTATAAAGAAAATATAATGTTTTACTTACTTAATTATATTTTATAAGCTTAACTTTTTGAGATCTTAAATTCTTTAAGAACATTTGTATAAATTACCATTACAAAAGCGTTGGGCATGTTATTAATAAGCTTTATTAGTGATTAAAACTTACTGGGGTAAATCCATGTCTAATTTAAAGATTTCTCAATACTTCCTTCAATAATTTTCACAATCACAAAACAAAACCAAACACAAAATAAACAGTTTTATGTTAGTAAAAAACTTTTGAACTTTTTAAAAACAAATAAAACAATGATATGTTGACAGGCAGATGAAATGGAAGCTGACGTACCGTTTCAATATAGCAATTATTAGCAATATCTAAAAAAACAACAGTCTTTAACAAAACTACCTCAAAAATAAATTGAACTATGTTTTATATGAATTTTACTATGTTTTATTTAAATTTTACATAGTTAGCATATTATTATTTTGTAAAAACAACACATTCGTGATACCACAAAACTTGTGTTCAATTATTAAAACGAAACGTAAAGAGGGCCGATAACTGCCGATTGTCCGTATCCAATAGGAGAGCTCTGAGCGTTTTGAAACACTATGTAAGTACTCGTTATTGGTTAGGTGGAAACAAGTCGTAGCTTTTATCCAATGACTGTCTGTTGATTATAGAAACCGGGCATTAGGCACTAAGATCGTGTTCTTAGCAGGATTAAAATCTAGTAAACTTAATAGCGATTTATTGTTATGACACATACGTTTTTAATTTTACGGGAATTGTTCCTAGCTATTCCTTTTAGTGATTTATTTTTTATTTTACTATTTATGTTTATGCTTCTTTCTTTAATTTGGCTTACTTCTTTCTTTCAGAGGGCGATATCACAGCATCAATATGCGGGTATGTTTAAAATAGTTATATATGTTAGTTGTAGGACCAACCTACTTGAGTTTGCCCCCTTAACACTCGCTATACGCTTGATAACCTAAAAAATAACATATTAGTATTTCCGTATCGCAGTATATATCTTTTGTTTTTCTGTTTTATAAGTCTTGGGGAACGCCCACAGTCGGGATGAAAGTGGCGGTATATACACTCGGCCTGTAACACACGAAAAAAAAACTTTGTTTTATTGCATTAACTACTATAATTATTGTCAATTAATAAAGTCTCATGATCTCTTTTATATTATCTCTACTAATAATAAATCAGAAAGGGTCGGTCACGGAGTAAATTATAATTATTTTTATCAAAACAAACAAACAAAGTTGTAGTTGAACCAGCTGTATGTATTTGTAGATATGCAAATTACTGCTATTGTTTTAATATTTGTGTTTTGCGAAAGTCATTAATACTTTTACGGGCTTTTCCACGTGTTTTAATTAACTTTCCTCACGTTGTTTGCCTTCACCGTTTGAGCACGTGTTTTTTAAGCACACATATTTTCGCAAGAAGAAATATTAGAGGCAGGGTCCCACTTAGCCCCGCGATACAGGCTTTGCCTAGTGTTGAGTCCGCTGATATGTCTACTTGATTTAATTGTAGGTACTTTAAGATAATAGATATTTTTTCATTTCTTTTCATATTAATATTAGTAGGACTATGATTAGTAGGGTTCCGTAGCCAAATGGCAAAAACGGAACCCTTATAGATTCGTCATGTCCGTCCGTCCGTCCGTCCGTCCGTCCGTATGTCACAGCCGTTTTGGGTTATTCGTCATCTCGCGGGAAAACAAATTTCTTCAAAACTATAAGAGCTATAAAGCTGAAATTTAGTAGGTAGATGTATTCCGTTAACCGCACTAAGATTTCATGAAAAAATGTTAATTAAATTTGGGGGTCCCCATACTTAGAACCGAAAATTTAAAAATAAAATTTCATTGAACACATACGTGTGGGGTATCTATGAATAGGTCTTCTAAAATCATGGTTAAAGGTTTCTAACATCATTTATTTCTAAACTAAATAGTTTGCACGAGAGACTCTTCCAAAGGTGAAAACAGAGTGTCCCCCCCCCTCTAACTTCTAAAATAAGAGAACGATAAATCTAGAAAAAATATATAATGTACATTAGCACAAAAACTACCAACGAAAATTGGTTTGAACGAAATCTACCAAGTAGTTTTTTATAATACGTCATAAACTATTTTATATAAACAATTGCTGCGGAAGCCTAAAGCGAACCCTACCTAGGGCGAGTCCGACTCGCTCTTGGCCACTTTTTTTAACTTGTGTGGTCGGTGGCAGAGTTCTTTGAAACTAAAGCTACTGTAGGTAACACAGACACAGGGCTATATTTCATGTTAATCAAGTATCGGTCTCTTGTTCTTTGTGTCTGCTTATTCTGCGATATTTGATGCCGAGGTACATTTTAATTTATCATCAGTAATAGTATACTGATGGGAAACTATTTGCAATGCCAGTTGGTCCACGTTACATTTAACATTAGCCGACCAGCCGACATCTTCGTTCGGCAGATTTTTACGTTATTTACATTTACCTTGTTTATTTTCTTCCTTCTTTCCTCGATAAATATTACTATCCAACACTGAAATATCTTTTTCAAAACGGACAAACAACCAATTAAATGAACTCATCAGCTTTATAATAAACTAACGGTGCCCGCGACTCCGTCCGCGGTAATTATGTTTTTATGGGTGCCACGTCTTATCATAACTGGAGCGATGGTTTATTATATATTAATAATTACATATAATCGATGTAATTATTAATATATAATAAACAAGTAGGTTTCTGTGTGATAGTGATTATCGGTTAAAAGGCAATAAATGCAAGTGAATAATATTTTCATTAGTACTTACCTAGAAATTATACCAAAGCATTTACTATTAATTCCAACATACGCAGAAGTAATGTTAAAAAGGTTATTTTATGACATAAGCAAAATTACATATCTTTCCTATAACTACATTCGATATTAAATAAATACTTACATCACACGAAGAAGTCCCGCGTGTTGGGACGAAACGGTTCAAACGGTTGACCAAAATTCAACGTAAAAAATGTTCGTGGATTGCCCGTTTATCTCAATATGAATTTATAAAACCACAACAGTTTTTATAGTAAAACTAGATGAAAACCCGGCTTCGCCCGGGTGAAATTTGGCAAAATTCGCCATAATCCACATTTCGCGGATATTATGTTGTCGACTCAAAATCAATATTTTTTTATTCTAAGGTTTCGATCGAGTCTACCGTACCCCTTGACGAAATTATATCTTTATATATAAAAAAAGTGGCCAAGTGCGACTCGGACTGGCCCATGTAGGCTTCCGCAGCAATTGTTTATATGAAATAGTTTATGACGTATTATAAAAAACCTACTTAATAGATTTCGTTCAAACCAATTTTCGTTGGTAATTTTTGTGGTAATCTACATTATATATTTTTTTTAGAATTATTATCCTCTTATTTTAGAAATTAGAGGGGGGGACACTCTGTTTTCCACTTTGGAAGAGTCTCTAGCGCAAACTATTTAGTTTAGAAATAAGTGATGTCAGAAACCTCAATATGATATTTAAAGACCTATTCATAGATACCCCACACGTATAGGTTCGATGAAATTTTATTTTTAAAGTTTCGGTTCTAAATGTGAGGGACCCCCAAACGTAATAGATGTTTATTAATTTTTTTATGAAATCATTGTGCGGTTCACAGAATACATCTACTTACCAAATTTCAACTTTATAGCTCTTATAGTTTCGGAGAAAAACAGCTGTGACATACGGACGGACGGACGGACGGACGGACGGACGGACGGACGGACGGACGGACATGACGAATCTATAAGGGTTCCGTTTTTGCCATTTGGCTACGGAACCCTAAAAATGAAACCCGTTTTCCGTTGTCACGATATAACATGAAAACGGCTTGACCGATTTGGCTGATTTCTTTTTGTAGTTTTCTAATACTCTGTACAAGGTTCTTAAGAAAAAAAAAAGCTACGATAAGGCGGTACGAAGTTCGCCGGGTCAGCTAGTTATATATAGTTTTAATATACATATATACTTATATATATAGATACTAACGAACCTTAACGAACGAAAAAAATATAAATAGGTACATGTTAAATTTGTAATAGTTATTGACCTCTATTTCATATAATAAAGTGAGAGAACTATGCTTAAAGGCGTCAGGCAAGGTCCACAAACTGGTAGCGGGTAGGGTGCTAACGATATGAATGAGCAAGGTCACGTTGTAAAGTTGGGGAACACGGGGCTAGTGGACTAGTGACACGGTCGGCTCCGGCGTCTTGTGCGCAACCTCGCATCCCGCTCTCTTCGGACGCCTATACCCGCGCCGCGCCGCCCGCCGTGCCGTTGCCTCTGGTACGCGTAATTTAGTGTAACCGCGGCGCTCGCTAGTGTGGCCCGCATCGCACACTACGCGACAACAACATCCACGCTTCTATACTATCAGAATATCACACTATTTACGTGTATTCTGAATTAAATAAGTGTTGCTCATAAGTGATCGAAGTGTGTGTTATGTCCGCTGGTCAAATCTTGAGTGCAGCGCGTTGGTATACGAATGTTGTTTATGTTTTGGGATTATTGTGGCACATGGCCTGGTTGCACGTACGTCTCAATCGTCCCCATAGCGCACTGCGCCACATGTTTTTTGTGAATTATTTATTATTATTATTATCAACTATATCTGAATAATTGCTAAAAATAGAATATTAAAAAAAATTCGAAATCGCATGCAGATTAGATATTTAAACCGGTTTATACAGTTTTTGAGTATCTTGTTTGATCGATGGCTTTGTTACAAATCAAAATGTTAAGTAGGTAAATAAAAACATTGCTTTAGGCGCAATTTTTTACTGTACAGGGTTGGCAGTTGAGGAGCATTTGCGTCGTATTCTAGATTGCTAAAATTGGGTCAAACATCGAAAATGTACTCGCACAGCCTGTGTTTAAGTTAAGCCTCTTCTGTCTCCACCTGATTTTAGTAGTTATTAGTACCCATTACCGTAAGAAGGCGCATAAAGCGAAAAAAAAGAAATTTAGGTACTACAAATTTAACAAAAACAACGTATAAAATCTGAATCAATTAATGAATAATAGTATTCATATTATCCTATTGAATTGTCCACCAATAATAGTCCCGTATTTTTTCAATTTTTTTCTTTTTATTCTGATTGAAATCTTTGTATACCTAAGTACCTATTAAAATATAAGAAATTAAATTTATATTGAAAACGCCAAAAATACAAAACTAAAAAAGGGCACAAATTAAAAAAGTTCAAATCATATTGTATTATGAAGGAAATAATATGCTGTATCCTAGAACAAAGTATGTAAATGACTCATGTTTTAGAATACAATTGTAAATTATGTTGGAATTTCGTTGTGTGTTGTCTCCGCGTTACTTAATTAATCACCATATTATCAATGAATATAAAAAAATTGGGACCGGAAACTAGTCCAACTAAAAAATAAGCCTTAGAAATAGTCTATCATTGTAAATTTTTTAATCAGTACTAGTGTGGTACCTACTGTGTTGATAATTTCTATTATTATTTTTTTGCAATAATTGATATAACTATGTTTTGATTATTGAGCATATCAAAGAATCATTTGAAACAGATTAAATTACTTTTCGAATTAAATAGCTTTACGCTAAGAGCTCGAATTTAGTCTATACCTGATTCTCAGTTAAGCACTGATTTGCAACTATCAGTTTTACAAAGAACAGATTCAATTGTTGGCGACTAAGAAATATTTTGCTTGCTGTAAATAAATTACTTATTAATTGTACTTTAAGGTAATAAATATATTTTTTCATTTTTTTTTCAAATAAATATTGCTGGACAATTTACGCAGTAATATATCTATAAAAATATGTCCCTTCCTTCAACTATCTCCACTTAAAAAAGCATGATTTTTTTCACAATTCGTCGCTCCGTTTTGCCGCGAAAGACGGACAAACAAACAGACACACACACTTATACACTATTATTTATATAGGTCTTTGGGAATACCCACCGACGGGATGAGAGGGATTCCTTATTTTATAACTCAAGAACGACTGGGCCAATTTAAGTGCTTTTCATTTTAAAATAGTAGGAACCCCAAGAAGGCTAAAGGCTATATAACACGGGAATAAAGCGGGCGAAAGCGATTTCTAAATCGACTAGTATAATATAATGTATATTTATATTTAAATAATTCTGATCGATCTAGACGTACGCTAAATATAATAATTTAAGTTTCCGAATCATGAATATTACGCGCTCAAGATTTGATCAATATAAAAATAAGTATAAAGTGGCAAAGTGTGAAATTAAAAACGATTAAATAGTTACAAAAATAACGAATGCAACGCCAAAATGCATGCATTCTCAAAGTTTTTTGCCAAAAATACTGCTTCTTCAAGTAAATCCCACGAAAATGATAAAAGCACAGATAGTGTGCACGGTATACATGAACCCGAAGATGGCGCATCTCAAGCGAGTTCCAGTAGACCAATACCCATTACCGCTTTGAATACCCACGCTCAAAGAAGCACACGAGGGCCGTCTGTAAGTCCTTTCGAGTTTGCTTCTTGTTCTCGCGAACGCCATTTTGAAGATTACTCCCGCGATACAACTGAATCAAAACACACCCCTCAACAACACTATCATACGCACCATGGAGACTATCGAAGAAAAAATGAAGTTGATCTGTTTTACACAGGTTCAAACTCATATCAGAGCTCTCGACATGACTACCGTCATTTTGTATCATCAATATACAATGACACCATGGACGATATACAAGAAAACGAGTCTCATTCAAGGTATTCCAAGTGTGACCGTTACGGTGAGATTTCCAATACAAAACTAGGTCACAAAAATAAGTTTGATAATACAAGTTTCGCACAAAAGTTAGCTGAAAGTGTTAGCAGTGTCAAAGAAAATGATCATGAACCTAATGAAAGACGTGGGTCGGGATCAAGTGGGAGCGGTCACCGGCATAAGCATTCCATTCAGGAGTTAATTCGTACCTTTAGCAAAAGAATGGGACATTGGAGGCACGACTATAGCGAAGGTCGGAGAGGATCTTGTGCGAATCCAGTAGCGAGAAATAATGTAGCAGCTGAATCTGATGAGTATAGAACACGCTCGAAATCACTCGATTATGATCATCTTCAGAAAATGTCGAAACGATCCGTGCTCGATGATTGTGGCGCTACTTACGCAATTTACGACGAGATTTTGAGAGAAGGTACGTGTTTGTGATGTTAGAAATTATAATTTTATTTGACTTCAAAACGAGTAGGTGCTCAATTTGTCGGTAGTTTTTACGTGTGTTCACCTATTACTCAAAGACTCCTGGACCGATAAGCAAAATTTTTTTTGTATGATAGAAAAATATTTAACTACCATGTGGTTAATATACCAACATGGTAATTTTCGATACGAGACATATTTTTTTTTTATAAGAACAGGAATTTTAACGGCCCTTACTTGTCCTAGCTTTAATATCACCCGTAGATTTGAAAACTATTTTGGTTGGTTCAAATACTGATAAGTTTTTAAATTAATTACATTCAAATCTATTATAAGATTGTAGCCTTTCCCCGGTGAAATACCAACAGAAATCACTTTTTTATAATATTAGTTTTTTATAAACTTTGAAAGGTGTCAATTAAATGATAGGCATGTTTTTACAATGTGTAGAAGGACCTGTTAATTTTCATGATACGTTTTGAGGTCATGCTTGTTTAGTCTGCGTCATCAACGTCTTAACTCTTGAGTGTGAAATAATATTATTCTTTATTACGAAGTAATGATATTACTTAAAATTTTGAAATTTATCATGGCCTGGATGGGGCATTTGATGAAATGTCGCGTAAATTTCTTTTTAATGGATAAAAATGCGTCACCGACCTAATTATCTACCACCTGTTTGCTTTATCGCGAAAAGGTCTAAGGTGGCTTTACTACTTATCTTTTCACAATTTCTAGACACTCTTAGATTCAACTTTTCTTGTGTTTTAAAACATCATTTAAAGAGTTATATTTAAAACATCACGTAATCAAGTAATCGTAATAAGATTCCGTAATGTTCAAGGAATAATGTTAATAGTGAGATTTGTTTAAATGCAATTTGTTCGGAACTTTCAATCAACTATTTTCTTATTCTTTTATTAAGAACGTATAAAGTGAATCACCACTCAATCTTATTTCTAAATCCAGATTATCAAGCCATTGTGTCCGTCACAATGTATTTCATTGGATCGCACCAAATTGAGTTACATTACGCAATTGTGCCCTCGTTATGTCCACTTAACCTATATAATATATTGTTACTAGTAAATGGCAAGTTTACTATTGCGTTTAAATCAAACACTAATTTTTGATTTTTCTTATAAAATGTATATTCAAACTAGACAACCCTAACCCAGCCCTGAAAATTCTCCATCGACACTTAATATTCATCTATACTAATGATACATCTGTAAGGGTCGGTTGCTGTATATATGCTACGGCTAATACACGAAGTGCGGCTACACCTAGTTCTAACCGGCTAAAACTAGGTGTAGCCACTGACTGTTGGTTAAACCTAGTATTAGCCGATATTACTCCGGCTAGAACTAGGTCCAGACAATCTCTGTTGGATAAAACTTGTTGTTCTGATAAATAGTTTATGTTACTTTATAAAAGTGTGATTTATAATTAAAATAACATTCTTTGAATTATAATATGCAACTACTTATTGTCTGTTATAAATCACACTTTTATAAAGTAACATAAACTATTTATCAGAACAACAAGTTTTATCCAACAGAGATTGTCTGGACCTAGTTCTAGCCGGAGTAATATCGGATAGACCTAGTTTTATGGGGAATGGCTGGACCTAGTTGTAGCCGGCATGATGAAGGCTAGACCTAGTTTTACCCGAAAACAATCGGCTAATACTAGGTTTAACCAACAGTCAGTGGCTACACCTAGTTTTAGCCGGTTAGAACTAGGTGTAGCCGCACTTCGGGTATTAGCCGTAACATATACACGCCATTACTTTGAAACTAATGATCCGAATTGATGAAATTTGGCAGATAAACATTTAGAGGTATCCCTCCTAAAGTTATGATAAGACATGGCCCCCATTCAAACAAAATTTAACGCGGAAGGAGTCTCAATCTAAATATTATCAAATTAGTTTCAGTATCATATATTGAGCCCATAAATACAATATCTCTGAAAACAAACTAAATTACTCCATGACCCACCTTTACAGTTTTATTATTAGTACCTATATTATAACTAAATAATAAATAGTACCGACATTAAATTAATGTCTGCGGCCAAATGCGTAAAAACTCTAAACAGTCCTAATCGAGTTAATAAATTTGAATGTCATTTGCCTCTGCCTGTCCTAGCCCACGGTGCGTCTGCTCTTGGCAAGCAACCCACGGTCATGTTTGTGCAGGAGGGCTACTGTCGCGATAATTTCGATTTACCGAGCTCATAATCACGCGATACCAATCCTTACGTCTTCGGGTTTAAGATAGTTGTTGTTACTATTAGAGTAGATGCTCGTGATTGTTAATTTGTCTCACCGGAGCGGTGAATGTCCCCCCCCTATTTCTATATTCGTCTGCCGGCCACCATAATCGTAAACGCTATGTCAGTGAACTTCTTCTTCTTCTTGATTGAGGCCACTCCACAGTTTACAACTTTTGTGACCATTTATTTACGTACCTTGTAATAGACTAAGTACCTTATTTCCTTTTTTTTGTATTGATGGCGTTGCGCTTGCAGTTTGAAGAATTGCCAGTGTCTCTCAGTTACTTGGAAGTTTTATTAACTAATAAATAGTTTGATCTGTACTTTGAATGTACAAACGGAAAGTTGACTTAGCCAGTCTCGTTCGCCACAATATAAAAGAAGACGAAGTAAAGTTGACTAACCAGATTAAGACAAAAAGGGACAACACAAAAATAAAAGATCCTTACTGCAGCTCCAATCTCGCTATCATTCGACAGCTTAGATGCATCAGTAAAAATAGAGTGCCATCCGTTAAACCTTGAGTTAAGTTCCTAGTTAAATGCTCTTTTTGCGTCTGTACAATCCTTATCTATACCAAAATATAACATAACTGGCTTTAAAGACTAGAGCATCGTAAGAGCTCGTTCCCACTATGTCGTCTGTCGGGACGATTTTATATCGTGTGTCGTAGCGGTAGAAGATTTTATATGAAGCTATTTACATTTGTCTGACAACAATTTTGTGTCTCCGATCCGACAAAAAATATCGTGTATTTTGTCAGCCCTCCCGTTCGGAATATAAACGGGTTCGGAAGGTAACGCTCGCATATGATCGCCAATGGCGCTGTTCACATTTGTGGGATGTCGGGTCGATATAATTAGGTACCTATCTTACCTTAGAAATATCGACAGCCTTTCTTCAGTGCAAATGCAGTCTCTGTAACTTGTATTTTGATAGTTTATGCTCCCTGATATACTAGACATAATGGCACCAGCTGCGGTCGTGGCCGACAGCCGACTAGTGTAAACAGAGGCGCCGACACCCGATTAAAATCGGAATCCGGCAGACGACATAGTGGGAACGAGCTCAGGGGTTAGAAATAGTAGGTTAGTCGGGTATTATATTCATGACCGGGTAAGGTAGGTCAGTAAACTTTTGAATGCTACGAAGTAAGCAATGGAATTTATTAGAGTAGCGAAGTAATGTTTGTAGTCGTTCTAATATACTAAGAGACCTTTGGGAGATAACAGGTAAAAGGTTGTTATCTCCCAAAGGAACCGCGATCCAGGTTTCATGTTTGGGGGTTATTCTTACCTATGTTAGACATACACATGAAAGAATTTTCACGCTTGTGAATTAAAGGAAGGTCTGGCCATCACAGGCTCTTAGTCTATAAGTTTGGAAATCAGTGAATTTATGGTATAGGTACTAGTTGTCATACGTGACGTGACATTGCTTGCTGATTTTATCTCATTCAGAGCCTAAGTAAAAAGTAACAAATAAATAATAATACCGTATTATTGTTTGATTAAATCAAAAAACTTATACTCAAAAAAGTGGCCAAGTGCGTGTCGGACTAGCTCGTGTAGGCTTCCGCAGCAATTATTTATATGAAATAGTTTATGACGTATTATAAAAAAAACTACCTAATAGATTTCGTTCAAACCAATTTTCGTTGGTAGTTTTTATGGTAATGTACAATATATATTTTTTTTAGATTTATCATCTTCTTATTTTAGAAGTTAGAGGGGGGGGGGGGGGGACACTCTGTTTTCCACTTTGGAAGAGTCTCTCGTGCAAACTATTTAGTAAATGATGTTAGAAACCTTTAGATGATTTTTGAGGACCTATTCATAGACGTATAGGTTCGATTAAAAAAGTTTTTAAGTTTCAGTCCTAAGTATGAGGAGCCCCCAATTTTATTAGTTTTTTTTCAATTTTTTTCTGAAATCTTAGTGCATTTCACAGAATACATCTACTTATCAAATTTCAACGCTAAAGCTCTTATAGTTTCGGAGGAAAACGGCTGTGACATACGGACGGACGGACATGACGAATCTACAATGGTTCCGATTTTGCCATTTGGCTACGGAACCCTAAAAACCAGTATTTTTGTTACGTACGTTGTGACGTCACTAAGTGCCCTCAATATTTAACTCCACGAGGCAGACTCTTGTTACAAAGTTACAAAGTTTTAATCTTACGATCTTTACCTATCAAAGAAAATAAATGTAATTAAAAAAAGGCCTAATTCTTGTTTTATAGATTAGTTGTTTTGAACCTCTGTGGGTAGAAGTGGGCGAATACTATTAACCACACAGCGTATATACAGTTATATAATTAAGTCTATTAACTATTAAAAATAAGATTATCTGTGTAAAATGTTATCAATTGCTTAATGCGTTACTAGTTTGCTCAATGAAACAAAAATAACTAATCATTTGATGTATGCTGATATCACAGTTAAGTTGATATAGCGTAGTGGTCTTATAAATTAATTCAGTTACCTCGAGTATAAGGCCACCAGTCATTCTGACGTATTATAACAGCTTATTTGACGGTCAATGCCGTTGATACATAAAAATTTGGTTATTTTTAAGAATAATTAATTTAACGTCCTCGAAACTGGTTTCGGTACCCTAACGTAGTATGCATATTTTCAAATTACATAATTATTTACATACATGTATTGTCCCTTTGTATTGCCATGCGGATTATCTTGAATCGGAACTGGTGATTGATTGGGAAGCGTAGCCATGGACAGCTAGCTGGATGGATGAAAAGTATCTAGGTATATATGTATACATAGTTGATCCATACCGCCTCCAATCGAAATATCCGGACATTCATCTAGTCCATGTCGAGCAGTTTTATGATGATAACGAAACAAGAGAAGGTTCCTCTAATCATAGTCTTGATTTTGCTATTATCTTTTTTGTGTATTGACACAAAACAAAAGTTTCTCATCTTTGTTATTATCCCAATCGCAAATTCGATTGACAAATAAGTAGGACCTCCAATTTTATAGTATGATAATAAATAAATAAATATTGCTGGGCAATTCACACAGCAACATGGGCCCCGTGGAAAGCTCAAAGCTTGTGTTACGGGTGCTAGATAATGTTTATCTTATACTAAATCCGTCTTATAATTTTTTTTTATTATGAAATCGAATGGTCTACAAGTCTATTCATGAGAATTTAGTTGTAAGATTCAAAGTCAGATAACATTCATCAAATCTCGAATCAAAGAATTCCGTTTTAATTATCAAACTCATGGATTTCGCAATTAAAAATCTGAACTAGATTTTTCACTATCAGCCGTTGCTCCAATACTAGTGATAACATAAACAAAGCGCGATTCTGTTGCTGGTTGTCATGGAAGAGTTTAGACGGGAGTGCTACTCCGAGATTCAACACGACAAAACGATATAACGATAACGAACGAATAGCTACGTCAAAATTATAGCTAAAACTAACTAGGACAACCTCATGGGCTATTATTTTGTAGTACTTTAATTCCCGTGTCGGTTGTCGAATATAATAATAATCTATATGTATAATATAAATATCAAATTATAAGATATATCTTCTAACGGAAATAGGTTTCGTACGATGTTATACAAGTTACTTTTTAACGATCACTATTATCATATAATATTATGTTACATTGAGTAGACCCTATATGCTCACAATCTAGTAAGAAACCGGTTTTACGAGACTATTCATTGATATCGTCAATGTCCTTTACTGTTAAAAATACACCAAAGACTGCGTGTTAGCACAGTACCGCCTCTTGCCTAATCTCAATAAGTTGATAACTCAGCACTTTTGGATAATAATTATATCACTTTTTATGTACTTTTTTACTATGGCGTTTTAAATTACTGTAAAATTACATAACATGGTATGTTACCCGTTTCGTGTTCCTTTAATCCAATCTAATAAGTCTTGGTGAAACAGGAGATTGCCTCCGTGTACCTCTCAGTATAATTATTTCCTCCCACAGGGGCTCAATTGCGCAGAGCGGCGTCTCAGGAAGCTGAGAAGCGGAGATCGTCTTTGGGTAACTGCGGAGCCGTCAGAAACCGAACTGCAGTCTCATTGTTCGACCCGTATCAAGCTGCTATGCTGTTTCGAGATTCTAGAGGGGTAAGTTACCTTCAAAGTGTATCAGACCGTGTAGTGACGACCTCCGTGGCGCACCAGGCAAGAAGGCCAGCGACGCAGGAGGTTACGGGTTCGATTTTCGCCCCGGAACATAAGTTTGTACGATCTGCAGATATTTGTTCCGAGTGTCTGGGTGTTATATATGTATAATAAAAATATCTATCTATGTATGTATATTCTATTAAGTATATCAGAATCTAGCACCCGTAACACAAGCTTACCACGCGACTAGATGTTGATGTGTGAATTGTCCAGCAATATTTATTTATTTAAAGTACCACACCGGAATATCAGCCCAATATACCACTGTTTGAAAATTTTTGTGTGTTTTAAAATCTCGTGCTCTAACGGTGAAGGCAAACATCGTGAGGAAACTGGCATGTTCTGTGAATTTTAAAAAGTTTGAAGTCATTCACCAACCCGCACTTGGCCAACGTGGTGAATTAGGGCCTAACCTCTCTCGTCAAGAGAGAAATCCCTGTGTCCCAGCAGTGGGAACATAAATAGGGGTAATATGATACCTCTGGCGTCAACACGACTAAAACATTTATACGAGAAAACGATCAGCTGCAACTTTCTCTGTACGTTACCAACTTACTGCGATCACCAACCCGCTTGGTACATTTTATAGAATGTCAATTGAAGTTCTGTTTTATGGGCCGAATATCACGGGACGAATGTGAACTAAATCGTTTTATGTGATGTTTTTTTTGTGATGCGTTTTTTTACGTTATCTACATGTAAATATAGTGTACTAGCTGACCCGGCAAACGTTGTTTTGCCATATAAATAATTTATAAAAAAAAAAATTAGGGGTGGACTATCCCTAACATTTAGGGGGATGAAAAATAGATGTTGGCCGATTCTCATAGATACCGGATAAGCACAATTTTTTTTAACAAAATCGGTCAAGCCGTTTCGGAGGAGTATGGCAACGAAAACTGTGACACGAGAATTTTGTATATTAGATGTTACTCACGGTAAATACAGCTTTCCAATTGTAGAAGAATTTTTGAATTAGGCACTTCTTTTTCCTTGTACCTATTTGTTTTCATTGATCATGACGTAATAGTAGGGGAGCCGAAGAGGGGATTTCGGGATTTACTCGAGCGCGTCAGATTAAGATACTGGAGATAGCTAGTACCCAGATAAGTACCTCCACCAAATATAAAAAATCTATCTATGTTCGAACGTGAATTATAAGGGAACAAAATTTACTTTTGTCATATTAGGCGCATCACTTTAGATAATTGTCAGATTAAGATATGGTAGAATCAGAACATAGAGATGAACCATATACATCTAAATCTGACGCTCTAACACCTTTGGAAATGCCGATTTTTTTGTTCATATTTTTGAAAAAAAGTCAAAAAAAATGAGTCGCGATTTTTGTTTTTTTAACGTTTACGTACACTCACCCCAATCGTGTAAACAATCAGATTTACAAACGTATATTATCAATAATTTTTCCTAAATTATTTTTAAGTATGTAAGTATGTTAAGCTGATTTTCAATTTATTGAATCTGATTTATAGAATCTAACACTAACTGACGCGCTTAAGTACGTCCATACAACAGTATTTTTTTAAATAAGTTTTTAATTATCTATGGTCGCTTCCCCCACTGATGAAACACATCGGTCTCATACAATTTTTTTCTTCTTATCATCTACCAAATGCAACCCAATAGGTCTCTTTGACGCTCGAGTAAATCCCCATTTAGCATCGTCGCCTCCCGTACTATAAAACGTGTCCGAGATATGCAACTTTTCTCTGCTTGATGGTTCTAACAAGGTATTTCAACACACATTCGCTTATGGATTTAATGTTGGTGATCTTTTGAGTCCAGCTTATACGCAACATGCGTCGATACACCCACATCTCGGACGGTTCTACTCGTTTGCACAGGTCTTGTCTAATTATTATTGTCCATTCCTCGCAGTCGCAGCCATATAGGACAATCGGCTATATATATGTAGCAATGGACAATTCTGGTGCGGAGCTTGATGCGCAGTTGTTTTGAACACAGAACTTTGCTCATTTTACAAACGATGCTCTTGCAATCTCAATGCGGGTTCGAATTTCTGTGTCACTCTCCCAATAGTCCGTTAAACAGGATCCTAGTGATCGATACATCCGAACTCTTTCCAGAATGTTCGCAGCTTTAGAGATTATAGAAGTATATGGTCACTTCGTTTCGATGCATTTATGCGGAGCCCTATCTAGCTGCACATTCAGATATAATTCGTTGGAGGCCTTTTTCGGACGATTTAAATGTAGATAGATCAGCGTGGTGAATACACCGTATCCCCTAGTTCCATAAAAGGTTCTACTAAGGAGATTCGTGCCTAGTAGTAGAACGTTGAATGGGTTTTTATTGTGATTCTATAAGGATTATTTATTATTTATTATTTAGATGCCTGGTATCCGTAACACAAGTTTCGAGCTTACCACGGGGCCTAGATATTGATAGGTTTATTGTCCTTCACTATTATCTTCGCTTCAAACAAACAATCCAATATTTCATCGTTAATTATTACCAATCATCAATGTCTGAGAATTCAAACAGGTGCTTATTTCTACACAAACAACTACATCAAATTTTAATTGCCAATTACTGCACTTGCATACTATGCAATCCAACAAAGAGTGAACGACATTATCTACTAATCGATAGGTATATGTATTTGTTCATTGGCAAAGTTCTAATAAATTCCAACTTTATAGATTGTTTATTACCTCAAGTTTTTTGATTAGTTTTCTATCCATCGACGTTAGTATTGAAGTTTATGTAGATGCTCTTAGCTTATAATAGTTTAGTTTCGCAATGGATTTTATAGTACGAGCTTAAGAGACTGTTGAGATTGCGTTTTTGATAATAATTTGCTATGTAAAATCCGAATCAAGTCAATTTATGTTTATCAATTGAAGAATTAAGGATAACGCCATATCTGAATGTGATTTCGGTTTATGTGTAATTTCTTTTTTCTTATTGACATAAATTATCAGGAAGGCTATTAAAATACAATGCTCAACTAAATTCGTCTTGAAGTTGATCGGTGCCTTATAGTCAACGATAGTCGTAAATATAACGATAGGTTGCGAGTTGCGAGTTCAAACCCAGTATCCTTGCCAGCCGATCGAAGTAAATTTTAATTTCTTAATTAGTTTTTAACCAACGGTTGGTTGGTTTACAAAAGGTAATTGACCTCGATTCATCATCTTAAGACGTTCTGTTGTTGATTCTCGTCTGTTTCAAACCAAGATGCCGCATCGCAGCTCTAGACGCGGTGATATACAAACAGGGCCAGGTTATCATACTAATAAATCAAGATTTGATGGACTGACACGAATAGGCTACGAAAAATGAATCAAATTAGTTATAATTTGGAATTAATTGGAATGGAGATAGTGAGAGGAAAAAAGTTACATTTGTCGCCCGCGTTATATACAAGGTTTTTTTGCTTCTCGAGAAAGCGTTCTACAAGTTTGAGGAGTTTTTAGAAATAAATCGGTAAGATTGAAATTTGTAATTTCATTGATATATGTAATTCATTCATTTATTAACATTTGTAGTTGTTTGACATTTATTTATTATAACTATTTTTAATTCATAAATCGTTGTATAAGTATCGTGAAATTAACGACCTAAATTATAAATAGATATTTAGTTTGGATTATTAACATTGAATTTTTCTCCAGCACATCGCTCCAATCAAAGAGTTTCTTATCGGTATTGTCTATCAGTAATTTCCTTGTAGAAATGTGTGTTCGAGGAAATGAAAACAAGGAATAAAAATATCGCGCCATCTAATTGATATCAACCGCACAAACAATGCACTGCTGCTTGGCTTGACACCTGCATTGCTGTGCATGCTGTGCTAGACTTTACGAGCGTTTTGTAATCATCTTGCAAGGCAAAATCTTACCTAGACATTTGTTTTTATACAGGATAAACCTCGCGTGGAACCTTTTGAATAAAACTGATAACATAGCGATAAGATAATATCAAATGGGGGCAATTTACGATAATCTAATCTTAATTTCTTGGCTATTGCATAAAATATTCTAATTACTATTTAAAAAAATCATAACAAGCCATTTACGTCACACTAATGTGCCCAGGTCTCCCCAATACACCCATTATAGATCTTAGGGGATTTTATATAATCTTACCGTCGGGTTGATGATAGCAGTAAGTCTTCAGATAAATCCCTTAGTCGGTTTTACGTAACCGCTGAAAGAGATGGGACAGTACAGTACAGTACCTACTAATATATTACTATATGATACATATATATTTTTATTCTTACTATAATTTTATAAGTAACTAAATGTTGTGTTTTGTTTTAGTTGCCTGTGGTTGATCCTTACCTGAATAAATTCAGTCATACGGGTGAGTCAGTTTTCTTTAATCATATTGATATAACTTGTAGAAAATCTCATTTAGAAAGTATCTCAACTTGCGACAACCGTGAACTTTTTTCTTTCAGTTTCTTTAAACATTATAGTAGGTACTGTTAATCTATTTTTTACTTGTATGAAACATTCGTGAATGGAGAGCGCGATGTATTTATGCAAATTGGCCAACGCGACGTCAAACAAAATAAATGTTTTAAAGATGCTGTTCATGAAGTCAAAGTCGAGATTTATTTCTGTAGAAACACAGTGATTTACATGTTCTTTCAGTCATTCACGTACACGTCCCAAAAAAACTTATAATTAAACATATCATTAATAACCTGTCTATGTAAGTACTACTTACAAATGTGTAAATTTCATTAAAATACATACAAAATAAATAATACATTTAAATTTTAACATGGAAATAATTTTGTCTTGACAGTTCGCTTTAATGTTTTCATGCTGATGTTAAGAAACGGTTATAACTAATTAACAAATTAACTAAAACAAATTATGACAACTAATGAGCATATCAGTCATTAGTAGTTATATCTATTGAGACCGTCATAGTGGAATTAAGCGATTGTACGCATTATTAATAATATAAATAGTCTTTGTGATGCGGTTTTAGTACAGCGCGCACTACGCTGCGTTATGCGTGTGACGATGCTCGTAACTTGTATCGCTCGTATAGTAAACACGACCAACACAGGAAATAAATCCACACCGTATGATATTGTATGAGTTGTAGCGCGGTGCGGGGTGATAATCGTATTAAAGTCTGAATAAATTATTGCATTAGATCCCAACAAACTGAAAATCAGTAAATAATGTTCAAAACATAATTATAAATGAGTTCCCATCATTCCCGTGTATGCAACAAGTTCTAATAGAGGTCAAAGATATCGCGATTTTCAAAAACTATAAATCATAAAATTATCTATAAAAAGCCAATACTTTTCTTCACACTTTTTGCATATGAAAAAATTTTGGAATTTGTTGTCAAATATCTTCGTTATTTCTTCTACAAAATTACGACAGGTTGACCGACCTTGCAAGGTCACTTTTTATTTGAAGTTTACAAAATCTATTGTTATATTTGTTAAGTCACATTCGACCGGTATTGATGTTCGTTCCTTTACCTAACCTTAAAGAGCATCACACATGCAAACACTAGGTATACGAAAAAATATTTCGAGTAAAATAAATCTTACTTGGAACAACCCATGTTTTTTTTCCACTGTTAGACATGCTATTCCCCCAATAGAAACCATTATGATTCCTTGAGGTGATTTGTATAGATTTAATGATTTTGTAACATTGTCATCATAAATGCTCGGGGGGATTGGGATGGTAATTTTTGCCCACTTCCCACAATTCCCCCTTTGAAGGATTTTTCATAGGGGAGGGGGGGGGGGGGAGATATGGGAACAAACGACACACAAACTGCTACCCATAATCATCACGAAAAATGGTTAATCATTGATAAATATCGTATAGCTCGCTTAGTTGGATGGCACTAATCTCAAATTCCATCGTTAATCATCTAGCAAACATCCTGCTAGCACCACATTGGTATATTATTTTCAAATAAGAAATTAATTGCCTCATCGTTACATTCAACCTATGCACACTATTTATTTCCGTATTTAGCAATGAATGTTTGTTGATTTAAACTATAATCCGTAAAAGTTGACGCGATGATGATGTTAATACTAAGTATAAATATTCGTTTGTGTTATATTTCTCTTTGTGGCTATGTTTTGAAAAGTACTCATCTCTTCTCGGGTTTGTCGTCAAACTGAGGCAGATAACGGTACGTTCACACGGAGGCACGATTTCCCGAATCTTATTTTAATCGGATCTGGAAAAAACCTAATGTTGTATTCATGTGCGGTACGTTCACACGGAGACACGATTTTCTCTACCGAATCGGTTTTTTGCAGGATTCGGTTTAGTGGCATAAGCATTTCAATGAAGGAGTTCACACGAGCATTCGGTTTCAAGACACGACAAAAAACCTAATCTTGCTGAAGTTGACATACGATTGTGCGACTACAAACCGATCCGGTTTTCAATTCTTTTTCCACCTTTTTCAAAAGATTATCAAATGTAGGTATAGTCATTCAAGGAAGTAGTTAAAAAAAATTTGTGGATCATTCCTTAACTGCTGCATTAGAGTTGTAAAGGCACCAACTGTTGATCTTCTTTGTACTATTTTAACCACAATCTTTTTCTACGACGCTGACGGCGATAATACCAGTATAGTATAGCAAAACTGTTCACGTCCATCGGTTCCAAATCAACGTGTGAGCGCGCTCTTGCGAATACAACATTAGGTTTTTTCCAGATCCGATGAAAATAAGATTCGGGAAATTGTGTCTCCGTGTGAACGTACCGTTCGGTTTCAAGATCCGACAAAAAACCGAATCTTCCCCTCGTGTGAACGCATGTATTGAATGCCCTATACCACTGCATCGGATCTGGATTTTGCAGTATCAGTATATACAAACCGGATCGGTTTGTAGTCGCAAAATCGTATGTCAACTTCAGCAAGATTAGGTTTTTTGTCGTGACTTGAAACCGAATGCTCGTGTGAACTCCTTCATTGAAATACATAGGCCACTAAACCGTATCCTGCAAAAAACCGATTCGGTAGAGAAAATCGTATCTCCGTGTGAACGTACCGTAATAGAAAAAAAACCTACGATAGGTTAAACTAGGAAGACCCTGGCGCTGTTTAACGTATTTTGTATTGTTATGATGATAACGACTGTTATATCAATTGATACGCCATTTTCATCTGAAAGTATGCCTTGTTCGAAACAATTATATTTTTTATTTTTAGAAACTGATAATATTAGCGTGAAGGTCAGTGAACTTTGCAATCTCGTTGCGGTTTTTCATTATACGCTTATGTGCAATTCGCTAGTCTCAAGTGTGTTTTAAAATACTATGTTACTTAAGCAGAGTTATTATTTTTTAGCTATTCTTTCGATTGGTATCATAAAAGTAGAGTAATTTTTTTTCCACATGTAAGTCGGTTCGATTCCCAGACAAAGCAAGTAATTTTTAGAAAATCTATGAATGCAGAATTACTTACTTTTAAAAATAAAATGAAGTCTTCTTTGAGCAAAATTCACTATCTACGATATTTAAGGTACTCCCCCTTCATGGCCCATAACTTTGGGACGCCCTGTATATTTCAATCTCTACAATCACAATATTCCTTTACTAGTTGTGGGGCTCTGTGGAACACTGTGTTATTAATATTAAAATGTCACAATTTTGCCCTGTGTCTCAGCAGTTGCATTGCAAATCAAGGTGATGATGATGATGATGCCTATAAATTAATGCTGAGGAGGAACGATGTCAATAAGTTAAATACTCCCGCCACCATTATGGTGGTATAGCGTCACTACCGTTACGTTTCGTGTGACGTAATATCCTTTCACCGCCAGCCACCAAGTTATTCACTTTGGAATAAACTTAGTTGCGTGTGCGGCGGTCCTAAGAGCGCATGAGTTTCGCCTCTATACTACCAATTATCGGTTACAATTCTAGATTTATTGTGTATTTGATAGCAGCAGATAGTGTTTTATCAAGTGATTTGTGGACAGCGTTTTATCTGCATTGTGGTTTCCGTTAGTAGGTACAATTCAGCTCCAACATTTAGTCAGTGAATGTTCGATATAGCGTCCGGAGTATGTTACTGGACATTCAACCCAATGAAACCGATAGCTGTTTGGTTAGAGGTAGGTTATCTGTGTTATTATAGTATTGTAATGTTTTCCTGTTACGCTTGACATCATCAGTCAATCAGAATTCATGATGTGTCTGGCTTTATGCTTTATATGGGTAATAGTCATACAAATTAATTAAAGCCTGAACTACGGTTCAGAGAACTGTATTGTCTTAAAAGAAGTACAATTCACTTAATGAGATATTTCAATAGATTAAAAATTAATTGCACAAAGTGGCTTGCTGCTAATAATAATCAATAAAGCTAAAGGTTTAGAGATCCACGATTATGCTCAAATTAGTTTAAACTATCCCTTTTTTTCTTAAACATGTATTTACTCGATATATTAAGTCTTTGACTTTTAACAGATAAATTTTTATTATTATCCTCAGTAGGTTAATGTTCCGCTTGGGTTACGGTTGGTTAAAACACAATATGCTTAAGTTATACCAGCTAACCTGTTTTATACAACATAAATGTATAAAACCAGCAAAATCAGTTTTATTTAAACCAACATAGTAATGATATTTTCTTCTCACGCAATTGATATTACCATTTGTGTGGATCAAATTAAATTAAAGTTTTTGAGCTTCGCAAAAGGTTCTTCCAGTCTTTTGCGACAATATGATAATGGTAAGGTTACCATTATAATTATTGTAATTGGCTTCGTGCCAAATCTTGCTTTTTAAAGCTACAGTCAGACGCAACGCAAATAAACCACTAATGCATTTCTCTTAAAGATTGGCGTCAAATATATAATTTTATAAATATCTTGCGTAGGTAAAATAAAATTCAAACATAATTATGATAATTTAGTGCGTTTTAAAAATAAACCGCCTAAACAGATGTCACTGGTTTTATTTCATCTTTCTGCACTGTTGTAGAGATAAGCTTCATCATAAATATCACCTCAGATGAATGTAATCTATACTAATATTATTAAGAGGAAAGATTTGTTTGTATGTTTGTTTGTTTGTTTGTAACGAATAGGCTCCGAAACTACTGGACCGATTTCAAAAATTCTTTCACCTTTGGAAAGCTACATTATCCCCGAGTAACATAGGCTATATTATATTTAAAAAAAAAATAGGGATCTTTACTAAAACTCCAATAATGTAACATAAGGTGTAAAAAAAAGACCTGAAAAATTCCTTTCGTCGCGTGCGCTGCGAAAACTATTGATGATAGAACAAAATCATGTACTACGACTTTGCAGAACTCATCATTATCTACAAAAAATGTCGCGACAGCATATGTCTAAATATTATAGTTATGTCACAGTAAGCAGTTTTTTATTCTAAAATATTAATTTATATATGCCGCCTCTTGAAAAGGCTCTTCATTTGTACCTTGGTATTAATCCTTATCAAAATAAATTACTTTATATTCAAGACGACTTTAATACCTTTTCATAACTTTTTGAATTATTCAATTCGGACATTTCATTCGGAAGATATCACGAGTTTAAAAATGCAAGTATTAGAAAAAAGTCGCGAGATTGTCGCTCACCGCGCTCAGCTAGCCAGCATGCGATCTATGCTCCATGTAAGCGTCACTGGGGGTACGGGGAGGGAGTAAAATAAAGTGTAATAAAATAAAAAAATACAAAAAAACATTAATAAAAAATATGAATAAAAAAAATTGATAATAAAAAAATTCAAACTTCCTATATAATTTAACTTTTTTTTTAAACCCGATGCAAAAAAAGGGTGTATGTGTGTATGTATGTACCCGTGCGGAGCCGGGGCGGGCCGCTAGTGTACAATAATTACATACCTAGTTGGTAATTTAATTAACAATAATTACTCGAGACGCACTCGGAGTTTTATTATTCAATTGAGATATAAAGCGGTCTACACACCAAAGCCGGCGGCCCGGCGGCACAGCCCGGCGGCTTAGTGCCGAACGACTTTGTACGTTTTTTTGACGCGGCTGTCGTGCCGCCGGCATTGCCGCCGGCACGACAGCCGCGGCATGTGGTGTTCTAGTAATACGTCACTACTCTATGAAAGCCGGCGGGCAACTGACTGAGGGATGCCGCCGGCATCGGCATGCAGCCCCGCCGGCTTGCTCGCCGGGCTGTGCCGCCGGGCCGCCGGCTTTGGTGTGTAGACCGCTTTACGCGGCAAAAGTTCAATGAATCGCAACTGTTTGAGCTATAAATGTTGCTCGAAACATAGCTGTTCGACTATGTAGTATCGTAGTTAGGTAGGTCTGAGTTGAGTACACAAAACGGTACTGGCCTAAACTCTTTTGAAGTGTGAACAGCCGACATCAAACGTAGTCTGGGTTCGCTGTCAATATTTCCCGGCCTCATTTACCATGTTTTGAACTGTGTCCCAATTCTCTACACTCTGTAGGTACTGTAATGCAGTAACAAGATATGCTTTTGCTGTCATACTTCCAGTACTGCTGGCTAGTGGATAGCTAGTTTTGTAGGTCAGGATTCTGTACGGCCTGACTCTAGATTTTTGAATCACGTGTTCAAATTTCTCTGTCACTCCCATATTGCTAGCTAGTGGTAAGCTGGTTCTGTAGGTCAGGATTCAGTACGGCCTGACTCTAGATTTTAAAATCACTTGTTAAAATTCCTCGTCGAAAAAACGCGATCTTCAGATATATTTCGTTATCAGTGCAATTAATTTGGTTGCGGTTTGAGTTCATGGATGGTACACATGAGTTGTTTAGGTCGTGGGCGTGCGCGTCTGGGGCAGACAGCCAAGCGGCGCGACGCACAGCGCTTGCACAGCGGACGGGTGAGCGGTGTCAAGTTCGCGCAGTTCCGCGGCGGCGTACGCGGCGGGCGCTGCGCGTATAATTAGCAGTGAGCCGTGATCGGCGCGGAGAGCGGCCGGCCATGAGCGCATGCTGCGCCTACACTACTTCTCCGACAACCCCGCGCTCCACCCACCAGACGACGAAGACTCCGTATACTCCATCGATCTCATCAAGGAGTTCGAGTCTGTCGGACGCGCATGGAAGGCGTTCCTCGATGATTGGCTGCTGAAAGGTCCGCCTGTTTATCTCTAACACCCACGTTTTTCGATGCTTTGTTGTTTGTTTATGTCACACCGTTACTATTTTCCGGTGAAAATAGCAGCTGCCTAACAAGTGTCTTACTTATCTTCTTACCTTTGCGCACATAACTCTCTGTTGGCTTGAATGGTTTGTAGCTCGTCCCTTACTCTGACAACGGATGTGACTTCATAGTTGTTTCAGTTTTCGAGTCGTGGTACATTTTAAAACATAATCTTGTTTGCGTCATGGATTCTTAGTTGTTTTTTTTAATTGTAAAGTCTTAGTTCTAGACTACATAATTAATACTCGTATTAAATAAAATCATTAATTGCATTGAAGTAAATACGTTACTGAACAAGCAAGGCTACAAATGTATTTTATTAACATAGTTTGTAAAAGGTTTCCTTTAACCCGCACAGCCAGTACTGCTGCTTATGTATACCAACCAGCCTCGGGTGACATTTATACGTACAGGTTTATATTTACGTACGTCGCCCTCTAAGTGCACTGCATTCAGTCAAAATTACATTAAACCATCGCCATAATCACATCAAACGCAAAATAGACTTCCATTATACGCGCACTGATTACTATCCTCGTGTATTATACACGGAGTTTCAATTGATACTGTTTGAACAGAAACTTAAAACATACAAAATTGGTTTTATGACGGGAATAACGAACGAAACGAGAAACACATTCATAATTTATGAATCTCTTTTCGCTGTTTGTACGAAACTAAAATCATTATTGTTTAGGAAGTTGGGTTTCATTTTGAATAGCTGTCTTACGAAATAACAGCAGTTTTTTGTTTATAACAGTTTTAATAACGAATAAAGGTTACATGTTTTTGATTAGCAGGGAATATTGTCCACATTGAGCTTCATATTAGGTATTTAACTATGAAATTGTCGTTTTGTATGCAAAAAATTAAACGATTGTATGAATCGTAGTTATCACCCATGCAATCAATGCATCTTTGCCAACGCAGTGGCAGTTTATTGATGCCCTTCTTAAAATAAATCAGCTGGACGGGAAGCAACAAACACTTCAAAGCCATTTTGTATAATACCTCTCGGGTATTTAATTTTTTCCCGCCAAGAAACCATCCAAATTCTGGAAAAAGTAGTAATCTGTAGACGCAAGGTCTGGTGAGTAAGTCGGATGACGTAGAGCTTCCAACCCCACCCTTGGAGACTGTCTGCTGTACAGTATGAGGTCGCGCGTTGTACAGGAGCAGCGGAGACGAGCAATCGACCAATGCTGGTTGGATCTACAACGAATAAAAAAATAAAATATAAAAGTAGAAATATTCAAACTCCAAAAATTTTAGAACATGGGTGTAAAGTCGATGCACAAGAACCTCCCCTACGACTACTTGCATTGGAACACCTTATCCTGATAACCATCCATACTCATATTATAAATGGGAAAGTGTGTCTGTTTGCCGTCTTTCACGACAAAGCACGGAGTGACGGATTGAAGTGACTTTTTAAGTAGAGATAGTTGAAGGGAACTCTACGTTTTACCGCAGGAAAAAAATATATTTCCGCGGGAAAGTGTAGAACGCAGGCGAAGCCGCGGGGCGGATAGCTAGTATATATTAAACAGGTAGATGTTAATCTTACGGCGAAGGTGCAGCCGAGCGGCTTCGCCATACAGTTCAGTAGAGCCTTAGGTCTCTAGGGCATTGATATCGTTAATTTATTGATAAGCTGAGCTATTACTCTGCCGTTAGTTTGTATTGATTGCCTGCGGATTAAAGGAGTGATTAGCTGAACTCTACATACAAAGAGAGACTATGTATGTAGTTCAGCTATTCACCAGTAAGAGTGCTTTTGAAATCACTAACAAAAATAAACTTTGAACTTCCGTAGGTCGTGAAAAACTTCAGAATAAGAAATCTGAATCCCTTTACATTATTTACATATACTTTACATTACAATAATTTTACACACATCTGAATTACTGTACATGTGTTCCGTATGGTTTTATCGTTTTTTTATGAGGCCACAAATTTATTAAATAAGTAAAAATTAGTCAAAGCTTTTAATACTTTCCTCGTTTTACTGATGCCGATCCACATCAAAATGTGGAGGTAATTCAACCAGTATTTACCTGTAAGTACTGGCAAAGACAATTATAACTGAAGAGTAATATATTTACACGTGCATCTTACAGGGTCACTGAAGATGACTTAGCGAACAATAGTGTTATTTATTTATTTTTAAACATATATAACCTTACAAATACTTTAATCTACATATGGCAAATAAGGTAGTATAATAGTTATATAGTAGTAGTAGATACTAGATACACTATAGTACATTAGATTCAATTCTCAATATACTTACATACACATATTTTGGATAACCCGGTCCAATAAACGGACCAAATTGCTTTGTAATCGAATTTGATGTCACTACAGTTTATACATCGGCGTAACATTATTCATTACTTGCGTCACAATATAGTTCCCTAACACATGAAAAGTTTGCTATAGGGCTCTAAAAATTCTCATTAAAAATTACGTTATTATTATTTTTTATCATCAAGCAAGAACCTCACGCAGGTTAATGAGGATAGATGACTGAATCTTTTTGCACTTTAACTTGATCTCCTACAGAATGCAAACGGGTGCGTTTAAATAGCTACACCTAACGTTTTATTTCTCCTGATTATGTTCAAGATGTAGCTTATCGACACCGGCCTAAATAAAATAAATTCAAAGTCAAAATCTCTATTTCTATAGAAAAACGATGGACTCGTCAGAAAAAACTTATAATAGGTAGGTACGTAATATAAAACATGGATACGTGTTGTCTTACACTAACAAGGTAGCTTCTGTGCTCGTTCATAAAAGGCACACGTTTCTTGGTACCGTGATTTCCATTGCAATTGCTAGTTATCAAGAAGCGGTGTTGGCGATGCATAAATATTAATGAAATACAATTTTTGTTGTTTTTTTATTATATTCTGCACTATTACGAGCAACTCTGGATCAAATACCTACTGTTGAAAATATATCCTATAAAAATTGCTATATTTAGGTTATCCATTTTCTTAGCCCCATTTTAAAAGTAAACTTCATTTTTCCCAGTTAATTTAAAACCCGAGTCGATATCCCTAGAGGAGAAGTTACTAGCGCTCCATTAAATATTTTATTGCATTATCGATTGTTGCTTTTATCGATTTCAATATTTCATGAACAGTGTTTTTCTTGTGATCCTTAGTAATCGAGTTTCGATCTTGAAGCTACTGCTGCTAAATGAAAAAGTCACAACTACAGACATAAACTAACACATATCTATTAATTTCAAAGAAACGTTTACCATTATTCATACTCTTTTGACTTAGTAATTTAAACTCACTAACATGAAATTTGATGCCTGGATTTCATGCGATTCGCCATGGAATTTTTTAATAAAATTTTGACCGAGTTGCCAAAATGGCGTCCATAAGAGTAAATATCGTTTAACTTTATAATTTTATTTCACATTATATTGGGGAATTGCGCAGCGAATGCCACAGGAGTAAAATATTTTTAATTTTATAATTTTATTACACACGATATTGGCAAATTGTGCATAATATACATTGAGCCCATGGTCTATTAAAAATGAGATCGAAAAACTAAACTTAAACATTTTGCTAACCCTTAAAATACCCTAAAAATTTTAAGGAGTACCTACACGATTTGTGAATGAAATTATTAAAAACGTATAGTATGCAAACCAACTTGCAGTTTTTGCTGCTTGACTGCTTAGTTAGCGCCTACTCTACATTTCTAATATCCCTTAAATTATTAAACTATTAAATTTAAACTTAAATTTCGTCTTGATTTTCGGTAATTCAACACTAATTTTACTGACATATATTTTTTTGAATTAGCCTAATCTGTCCCACTGCTGGGCAAAGGACTTCCCCAACTCTTTACAGCAGTCTCTATCGAGGGCAGTTTGCCACTAGTCTTCCCAGAAGTCGTAAAGTTAATCTCGCCAGCGAGCGTTAACATTTGTTGACAACTATTTTTTTTATATTCACAGAGGAAGATGAGGCCCAGATATTTGTCAAGTTCTTCAAGTTCCACAAGTGCTACGACTTGATTCCTACTTCGGCGAAGCTGGTGGTATTCGATACTAAACTTCTTGTAAAGAAGGCCTTCTACGCACTTGTTTACAATGGTGAGTTAGACTACACTAAAACATTTCAATCGTCACAAGTATTCGTTGCATGTATATATTGTACATAGACTGGACATTTCTGGAGATGGTAACAACGCGATTGAATTACTTAACGTCACAACATAAGTTAATTAGTCTCTCCTATGCAATGTTTTACTCATACTCTTCACCTGAAAATGTTAATTTAGGATATACTGTCCCATCTCAAGTTGCATTTATCCACAGACTTGCCCAGCTAACGTAAACAATGTTCTATTTTAGTTTTCTCTAGGTAGTAACAGCGATGTTTGCATGTGCCATTTTCTATTCAGCAGCGTTCTATACAAATATTTCCATAAATGTTTTCACTACGATATCAATGACTGCCACAGTTTGTTGATGTGCGGTTTAAAAGTTAGAAAATTCTATATTCATTTCTCTTGCTGGTGCGTAGTTTTTGTTAAAATTTTTCGGACGCTAAAGCTCATATTTCTGAACCCCATATTAGAATTCGAACATTTTGTATGAAAAGAATTTACCCAGGTGTCCTTTAACTCAAAAGCGACTTTAAAATGTATTAATTCATCAAGCACCTGATGTTATGATAATGTTGTTACCTTTTTTGGATGCTCATGAATTATGTTGATGCGTTGTAATGCAATGCCTAGTTATTCATATAACATCTTGCCAAGCGAAGTGTCTGCAGCGGACGCAGCGAGTTCATTCTATTGCTAAAACATTTATGTGAAATTGCTGTTGCCTGTTTATTTTATATGAGTTGCATTGCATGAATTGTGTTTTTATTTTATTTTTATTAATATAGCTATTGGCATGAACTTACACTAAACTTGTTCCACTGCGAGATGGAAGATGTATGTCAGGTGTATATATTTTTAGTATTATCTACATGGTTTAGATATTGTAGAAACCTTCTGAATATGTTTTCAAAATTATTGCTCGATTTATACTGCTACTGTTAATCTTCGAATTATCATGACGTTAAGACATGACAAGTGTTTGCTCTTTGCGCTTTTACTATTAGTTATTCTTAAGTGCTCGTATTCACGTAGATATAGGCCGGGATCCGTAGTACATGGAAATCAAGTGATTACTAACAAGCTAATTTTTGGTGAGTAGCTTCGTTTCGATGAGACGACTAAAAATATCCTATACCCAAATCTCGATTGTGGTAGCTAACAGAGATATCAAGGATTAAAAAAATCAAGGATGTAAAACCGGGATAACGGACCACGAAATTTGTCGGACAATATGTCCGTTAGATTTTATATATATTAATTAAGTATACAACAAAAAATCAGCTGGTTAGTAATCATAGTAATCATTTAAATTGACCTCGTTTTCGATACATTTTCGAAATGGCGGACTCTTTGATCAAACCATAGGTTTTGTAAGACAAACATGTTTTTATATAATTTAGATGATTATCTTGAGATATAACATATTGTCCTACAAATTTCGTGGTCCGTTATCCCAGTTTTACATCCTTGATTTTTTAAATCCTTGATATCTCTGTTAGCTACCACAATCGAGAGTTGGGTGTAGGATATCTTTGGACGTCTCATCGAAACGATGCTACTCACCAAAAATTAGCTTGTTAGTAATCACTTGATTTCCATGTACTACGGATCCCTGACTAATATGGATTTCATTCAAAAATTGCTTTTGCTCGTGTCTGCATTTTTGTGCTATAATAAAACAATATTTCTACAAATGAGTTCTAGTATAAATTTTTGCTGTCTAGTATAAACTTTTGCTCTAGTATAAATTTTTGCGTTATAACTTTGATAGACATAGACATGAACTTAGACAGTAATAATTCGTCGAAACGGACCTAAACCAATAAATAAATATTGCTGGATTCAGAGATTTCACAGCAACATCTAGCCCCGTGATAAGCTCGAAGCTTGAGTTACGGGTGCTGGATTTCTGATATACTTAATATAGTATACATTCATAGATAGATTTTTTATACATATTTATAACACCCAGACACCCGGAACAATTATTTGCAGATCGTACAATTTTTTGTCCCGAGAGGCGGGAATTGAACAAGCATGCGATTATACCTTGGCTTTTGTAGCATTGAAAAACTTAGAAGTTTTCCAAGCAAATTGAAACTTAATTGGTTCTATTCTATTCCAATAATTTGCATGGAAAACTTAAGTTTCTGTTTCAATAAGTTTCCCAAGAAATCATGTTATTGATCGTGATTCTTGACAGTTATTCGTTTATTCGTTCCAACAGCAATGGCAGTGGCATAAATCCACTAATTAATTAAAACCACAGATATAATAACCCCCAGATACCTCATAACAGGCGAAGACCGCGCGCCAAACATATGGTTAAATCAACCATATTTAAAGCCCCGCCTCGAAACACGGCTTTAGTTGCGACCAAGTGTCAGACCCGTGAACTTCATATACGTTTCTATAGTCTAACGCAAGTGAAGAGGTCAGCTTATAATGGCTACTCGTACGAAGGACGTTCACTTGTCTCTTTTCCGCATTGCGCTTATTGCATTCGTTGTCCTTCTCGGCGAAAGCACGTGTAACGTTAGTGTTGTAAATTCTAATCGATATCGTTAAAAATAATAGACGACGTATATTAGCGGGTCTCTCGGTATTATTGTATGTACAAATAAATAAGTAATCCATAAACCGTTTAAATATGTTTATAGAGTACTTACTCAGTAAAATGAATTATTAGTGATAAATTTTTCTAATATCATTTTTTAATTTTTAAGTTCTACAGATTTGTGTATTCCAAAAATAAATACATATCTACCTACCTACATGATGCTATTTTCATTTTAATATGAAATTTTAAAACGAATCATCGAAATTAATTATCGACAAATTCGTTCAATGTTCCCAACCCGCGACCTAAGTGCGACCTTGAAATAGCCAATCACAACGCCTTTGTTCCAGTCCCCGCAACCCGCGCCTTCCTCCAATTTCGGTGCGTTTGAATCGGAACAAAAGTATTATAATGGACCATCTAGTGGGGGTTATCTGTGATTAAAACATACACACAATTTCGGGCTTTTGAAACTCGGTACGATCCATTTCATTCACGAATGCTTTGAGCAAATACTTGTATGTTCCGTTTGGTGCACTAATTTAATGGACGTATCACAAAATTCCAGATATTTGGATATTGGTATAGACTATTCCATATACGGACGCTTTGAGAAAGTACAGATTGTATGTTCTGTTTGTTGCAGGAGTGCGCGCGGCACCTCTCTGGGACTCGCAGAAACAATTGTTTGTGGGGATGCTCACGATTACAGACTTCATCAAGATACTGCAGATGTATTACACCAGTCCCGACGTGGCTATGGATGAGCTGGAGGAACACAGACTCGAGACTTGGCGTCGTAAGTATATTTTATATATTTGATACCAACGGATATTTTATTAAGGATACGAACAGTATTATTTGGGAAACAAACGGTAGTAACGTTAATAGTGAGAAACGCGCGCGCGAGCTAAGAGGAGACGGAGCACGACGGGACGATCACTCCTCCTGAAAAAGACTGCTCTTGTTGTGGTCGAAACATCGACAGTGTTTTAACTCCTGTGTAAATACGTGAGTAATTCCCGTTGTTATAAATGATCATTTAAAATAGATATTAAATGAGTAGGTAATTAAGACAGTGTTCATTAAAATAATACGCGACTCAGTTATTATAATTAATTACCGTGAAAAAAATGTTTAAATTTCATTCATTAAAACCGTCTATGAGAGATAAAATAAGATTGATACTTTGTCACCAACAGTTTGATATACCAACAGTTCATTTTGGCTTCGAAAAAACTTAAGCTTTTGACATCACAGGAACATTTATTCCATTTTATTATAACATCAAGGACCAAACACTTCATTGAATATACTGAAATATAAAGTTATCGTTAAAGTCAGCTAAAAGTCCTCTCGGATTCATAAATTCCGCTGCCTGTCCATTAACTAAATGATCACATTTTCGTATGTCTGTTCGTTTGAGACATCCAATTTCCGATGTAACTACTAGACTTATTGAATTTTGCTCATACATGTCGGTGCCACATATTGGGATGTTTTTCGTAAATAACTGGATTTTAAACAAAGCGGGCTTTGAATGGGTTGAATAAAGAGCTAAATATTATATGTCGTAATTTTTTATTTAGTAGTTTTTTTAGTTTAAATGTGGACAATTATTAGCATGCTCTATTTTTGTTAAGCAATCTTTCCAATCTTAATGAAAACGTGTAACCTAATATCCTTGTTAACAGAGAAATTACTGCTAGAAAAACAAGATGTCCCAGGTTTATATTAAATTCCTGGAGTAGCGTTAGAAAGTATATTTTATCTTGGGAACTAATTACATTTGCCAGCTGTTAATTGTCAGACACTATCTTGTTACTATTCTCAGAGTGTGTTTACTCTGACATCGAATACGATGCTCCCAATAAAGCTGCCTATATACCGAAGACGCACATAAAATTAATAAAATAAATAAATTTTGGTGGACAATTCACACAGATTGATGATGATGGTCGTGGGTTTGTACCCACATCCTTCTGCATGAAAGTCGAATGTGCTCCTACTTAGCCAACACAGCTCTCATACTTTAGTTTACACTAATATTGAGCAAGGCTTTAATTCTGCCTATTAGAATCTAGGTCCGGTACACTCATCAAGCTCCGTCATTTACAACGCATCCTAAGAACCGGTTTACAAAATACCAAATAAATACGACACTTTAGTTAAAGAATATCGCTTAACTTTTTATTTCTATGTTCTACGCTTAAGTTTTACTTAGGATTAACAATCAGGTTCTTTAGTATCCAAGTTGTAAATGTAAATGGAATGTTAATTTGTCATTCAATACCCAAGCTCGGTGCTGCAGCCTGCTGTACCGTAAATACGAGCGTGAGTCATGGGCACAGATAGTGTTGTATAGTATAGATCTGCAGCCTATTTTACATATATATAACATCGTGCTTGTAGAATGTAAAATTTTAAAATTAAGTTTAAGTGTAGACGATAATCCAGGATTCACCTTTACAGTATGTTAACGCAGAAGCCCCATGTGAATTTTGACTTTATTATTTAAACGCTTCTACGACCTTTGTAGGGCAGTAGACGAAGATCTGCCTTCGACGCAGGTAGTTGCGAGTTCGATTCCCGACTCGTAACAAAATCAATCTGTAGATATTTGTTTGTAAGTGTCTGGGTGTTAATATATATATGTATATTAAAATATATCTATCTAAGCATGTATATTATACATAGTATATCAGAAATTTAGCGCCCGTAACACAAGCATCGAGCTTACCACGGGGTTGCTATGTGAATTGTCCAGCGAGATTTATATTTATAAAAGATATTATTTTGGTGTCCTGCTTGAGTACGGGTCACCGGTAAATAACATTCTAATTCTGGCGTTCTCCGAGTCTCTATTTAATGTCAATGTATTTGTAAACAAAGTGTAAACATGTTACGTATCACGGCAACCTTATTCGTTATTCAAGTCCTCAATACGTCCTTGGATAGTAAAGACGATAAGAACATAAACAATCTTCGTATGGTTCGTCGCCACTTTGTTATCGGACATAGAATTTGTACTCGCTAATGTGTTTGTTATTGTTCATATACTTTGCGAGTTTACTCACTCTATTGACCTAGAACATTATTTACATTCATATTAAAATCATATTAAACGACAATTAAACTGCTTTTTTCTGGGTCACACAATTTGCTAATCCTGTATGATAAACTATACAGTTGTATAATTTGTCGTCAGCTAGGTCGAAAAAGTACATACAATGCTATTCTATTACATTACCGTTTTTTTAAATAAAATATATATAACCTTATTGATTACAGCATTGTTATACACTTAGTTCGCAACTGTTCAAAATATTAAATTATATAGGTACCTACCGTACGTAAACAAAGCATTTTATCGTTTACGGTTGCGCAAATTCGCTGTGCATATCATCGTCAGGTTGGCCGAGTGGTCTAAGGCGCCAGATTTAAGCTCTGGTTCCCGAGAGGGAGCGTGGGTTCGAACCCCACACCTGACAGACGACTTTTTATGAAAATATTTTCCTTTTTATTTGTATTTTTAATATTATTTAGAGAAGTTTCTAATCCGATTATTAAAACCGTTCTTTTAAAAATAAAGAAAATATTTTCTTAGTATCTTCTTTATAATCTTTCTACCTACTTAAATATATTAAAGACTTATATATGCATAATTTTAGTTTCATAACAATTTGTTCTGTTGACTTGAAATAGGAACAAACTTACCTTCATACTTTCTTACAACATTTCGCGTTTACAATTTTAGTAAATAGTATTTAATATAATTTTAGCGACTGCTACAGATTATTTAATATACATATGGCTGACGCGTGATTAATGTTGTGTAGTCGCCTACTATGTAAACCTGTAGGCTATAGTGAACAATAAACAACAACTTAATATGGAGTCTCGTCTCGTCGTGGACCATGAACAATAATACAAAATGGGTTTATTTTTTTCAGAAAACAGGCCTATAATTAATGTTATGGGAGCTGTTAATTTAAATAACATGACTTGTATTAGAGAACATATGTTTATCTTATTATAAACAAAGACTAATATGATTTTCTATTGTATTTCCAGAAGTGCTAAAAGACTCGTCGATGCCGCTGGTGTCTATCGGGCCAGATTCCTCGTTGTTCGAGGCAGTTCGGATCCTCATATTGAACCGTATTCACCGACTGCCGGTCATTGACCCTGCCACGGGGAATGTGCTGCATATCCTCACTCACAAGAGGATATTGCGATTCCTGTTCCTATACGTAAGTGTCTCATTAATATGCCCTCACGATAACGTCGTAGTTCTAGGCACATTTCTATACGTAATTGTCTCATTAATATGCCCTCATCATAACGTAGTAGTTCTTGGCACATTTCCATTTTAGATTTTATAAACAAAAAAAAATTATTGCTGGACAATTCACACAGCAACCAACATCTTGCACCGTGGTAAGCTCGAAGCTTGTGTTACGGGTGCTAGATTTCTGATATACTTAATATAATGTACATACATAGATCGGTATAGTAAAACCATTTCTAAAATGAACGCCCCTCCACCGAATTCTGTATTTTTTTTTTCTGTGTATTCTGTTTTTCTGTAAGGAAATACAGTTGAAATCATCACGGTTTTGTGGAGGGGAGTTCATTTTTAGAATGGTTTAACTATACATATACACACTCGGTATTTGTTCCGATATTTGCAGATCATGCAATTTTTTGCCCCGAGGCGGGAATCGAATCCACAACCTCTTGATTCGCAGGCAGATCTTCACCGGCTGCGCCACAGAGGTTGTCAAATATAAGAATAAGAATATTTATTTCAATATACTTGAAATACATTTAGTACTTTGGTACTAATTTAGATTCACCTACTTAACGATATCATTATGAAAGAAACTTAACTAACCACTAACAATAGGCAATATAAATTAAATATTATATATTTTCGGACAAATTACACAGCGACATCTAGCCCCATGGTAAGCTCGAAGCTTGTGTTACGGGTGCTAGATTTCCGATATACTTAATATAATATATATGTTACGGCTAATACCCGAAGTGCGGCTACACCTAGTTCTAGCCGGTTAGAACTAGGTGTAGCCACTTACTCTTGGTTAAACCTAGTATTAGCCGATTGTTTTCGGGTAAAACTAGGTCTAGCCTTCATCATGTCGGCTACAACTAGGTCCAGCCATTCCCTGTTGGATAAAACTAGGTCTATCCGATATCATTCCGGCTAGAACTAGGTTTAACCAATAGTAAGTTGGCTACACCTAGTTCTAACCGGCTAAAACTAGGTGTAGCCGTGTGTTGTTCCAATGTAATATTATTTTATTTGTATGTATATTTGTAAGCCAAACATTCTTGAATAAACGAATTTTCTTTCTTTATTTTCTTTTCTGTTCGATAAAACTTAGATGTGTGTCCCGCCAAGCCTTCCGCCCCGCGTCTCACTCATGACTTACCTACAGCAGCTGCAGCAGCGGCGCAGGGTGGAGGGCATAGCGAGGCCCATGCCTCTGCAGGTTGTGAGTGCCAGGTGCTGCTGATCTACTGAAGGTCTACGAGTGTGACTCGCAGCGTCTGCAGCAGCAGCGCGTTTCTTAGTTTTATCGTATTGAAATTATGAATGTAATGTAATAATTGATTTTAATGACATAAGTGTTTAAAATTGATATAATTATAATAATGCATGTACCATTTGTTTAATATAATTCCCATTGTCCCATTGTCAACGGGAAGGAACCTACTTATCATCAAAATGTTCTAAAATTCATTGAAATTATTTGTATGCCCAGGTGGGCGCGACATGGCTGTGCAAAATTATTTTATAAGATCATTAATGAAGCCTATGTTTCATGCAAATAAATATTTATGATTACGATTATGATCATCTAACAGGGATTGGTTGTTAAAAAAACATCCAATCAAAAGAAACGTAGAGAATGTTATTATTCTTTTAAATCACATTGTAATAATTAACACAAATTATTAGGAGTGCAATTTTTAATATAATAGGAACAATCAGGAACAGGCGGGACACGCATCTAAGTTTTATCCAACAGGGATTGTCTGGACCTAGTTCTAGCCGGAATGATATCGGATAGACCTAGTTTTATCCAACAGGGAATGGCTGGACCTAGTTGTAGCCGGCATGATGAAGGCTAGACCTAGTTTTACCCGAAAACAATCGGCTAATACTAGGTTTAACCAAGAGTAAGTGGCTACACCTAGTTCTAACCGGCTAGAACTAGGTGTAGCCGCACTTCGGGTATTAGCCGTAACATATACATAGATAGATATTTTTAACATTATCATAATAAATGAATACAACTGGTAACAATTGAATGGAATACTTCCAGATAAACGAGCTGCCAAAGCCCGCGTACCTACAACGCAAGCTGCGGGACCTGCGGATCGGCACTCTGCAGGACATCGAGACCGCGACCGAAGACTCGTCCATTCTCGAAGCGTTGCGCAAGTTCGTCAACCGACGCGTGTCCGCATTACCGCTCATCGACGCACAGGGCCGCCTGAAGGATATCTACGCGAAGTTCGATGTCATTGTAAGTAACCTGATCGAGATATAATTACCAATATAGCGACCTAGAATTTGTCTATTCTCAAAGCGTTGCGCAAGTTCGTCAACCGACGCGTGTCCGCATTACCGCTCATCGACGCACAGGGCCGCCTGAAGGATATCTACGCGAAGTTCGATGTCATTGTAAGTAACCTGATCGAGATATAATTACCAATATAGCGACCTAGAATTTGTCTATTCTCAAAGCGTTGCGCAAGTTCGTCAACCGACGCGTGTCCGCATTACCGCTCATCGACGCACAGGGCCGCCTGAAGGATATCTACGCGAAGTTCGATGTCATTGTAAGTAACCTGATCGAGATATAATTACCAATATAGCGACCTAGAATTTGTCTATTCTCAAAGCGTTGCGCAAGTTCGTCAACCGACGCGTGTCCGCATTACCGCTCATCGACGCACAGGGCCGCCTGAAGGATATCTACGCGAAGTTCGATGTCATTGTAAGTAACCTGATCGAGATATAATTACCAATATAGCGACCTAGAATTTGTCTATTCTCAAAGCGTTGCGCAAGTTCGTCAACCGACGCGTGTCCGCATTACCGCTCATCGACGCACAGGGCCGCCTGAAGGATATCTACGCGAAGTTCGATGTCATTGTAAGTAACCTGATCGAGATATAATTACCAATATGGCGACCTAGAATTTGTCTATTCTCAAAGCGTTGCGCAAGTTCGTCAACCGACGCGTGTCCGCATTACCGCTCATCGACGCACAGGGCCGCCTGAAGGATATCTACGCGAAGTTCGATGTCATTGTAAGTAACCTGATCGAGATATAATTACCAATATGGCGACCTAGAATTTGTCTATTCTCAAAGCGTTGCGCAAGTTCGTCAACCGACGCGTGTCCGCATTACCGCTCATCGACGCACAGGGCCGCCTGAAGGATATCTACGCGAAGTTCGATGTCATTGTAAGTAACCTGATCGAGATATAATTACCAATATGGCGACCTAGAATTTGTCTATTCTCAAAGCGTTGCGCGAGTTTGTCAACCGATGCGTGTCCACCTTACCTCTCATCGACGCACAGGGCCGCCTGAAGGATATCTACGCGAAGTTCGATGTCATTGTAAGTAACCTGAACGAGATACATCAATATAGCGATCTAGAAGTCGTTTATAATTTTCGAAGTTACGCAAATTCGTCAACTGCCTTACTGCTAATCGACGCACAGGGCCGCCTCAAGGATATCTACGCGAAGTTCGATGTCATTGTAAGTAACCTGAACGAGATATAATTACCAATATGACGACCTAGAATTTGTCTATTCTCAAAGCGTTGCGCGAGTTTGTCAACCGATGCGTGTCCGCATTACCGCTCATCGACGCACAGGGCCGCCTGAAGGATATCTACGCGAAGTTCGATGTCATTGTAAGTAACCTGAACGAGATATAATTACCAATATGACGACCTAGAATTTGTCTATTCTCAAAGCGTTGCACGAGTTTGTCAACTGACACGTGTCCGCCTTACCGCTCATCGACGCACAGGGCCGTCTGAAGGATAACAAGGCGAAGTTCGATGTCATTGTAAGTAACCTGATTGAGATATAATTACCAATATGACGACCTAGAATTTGTCTATTCTCAAAGCGTTGCGCGAGTTTGTCAACCGATTTTTGTCTACCTTACCGCTCATCGACGCACAGGGCCGCCTGAAGGATATCTACGCAAACTTCGATGTTATTGTAAGTAACCTGAACGAGATATAATTACCAATATGGCGACCTAGAATTTGTCTATTATCAAAGCGTTGCGCAAGTTCGTCAACCGACGCGTGTCCGCATTACCGCTCATCGACGCACAGGGCCGCCTGAAGGATATCTACGCAAAGTTCGATGTCATTGTAAGTAACCTGAACGAGATACATCAATATAGCGATCTAGAAGTCGTTTATTATTTTCGAAGTTACGCAAATTCGTCAACTGACTTACTGCTAATCGACGCACAGGGCCGCCTGAAGGATATCTACGCGAAGTTCGATGTCATTGTAAGTAACCTGAACGAGATACATCAATATAGCGATCTAGAAGTCGTTTATTATTTTCGTAGTTACGCAAATTCGTCAACTGACTTACTGCTAATCGACGCACAGGGCCGCCTGAAGGATATCTACGCGAAGTTCGATGTCATTGTAAGTAACCTGAACGAGATACATCAATATAGCGATCTAGAAGTCGTTTATTATTTTCGAAGTTACGCAAATTCGTCAACTGACTTACTGCTAATCGACGCACAGGGCCGCCTGAAGGATATCTACGCAAAGTTCGATGTCATTGTAAGTAACCTGAACGAGATACATCAATATAGCGATCTAGAAGTCGTTTATTATTTTCGAAGTTACGCAAATTCGTCAACTGACTTACTGCTAATCGACGCACAGGGCCGCCTGAAGGATATCTACGCGAAGTTCGATGTCATTGTAAGTAACCTGAACGAGATACATCAATATAGCGATCTAGAAGTCGTTTATTATTTTCGAAGTTACGCAAATTCGTCAACTGACTTACTGCTAATCGACGCACAGGGCCGCCTGAAGGATATCTACGCGAAGTTCGATGTCATTGTAAGTAACCTGAACGAGATACATCAATATAGCGATCTAGAAGTCGTTTATTATTTTCGAAGTTACGCAAATTCGTCAACTGACTTACTGCTAATCGACGCACAGGGCCGCCTGAAGGATATCTACGCAAAGTTCGATGTCATTGTAAGTAACCTGAACGAGATACATCAATATAGCGATCTAGAAGTCGTTTATTATTTTCGAAGTTACGCAAATTCGTCAACTGACTTACTGCTAATCGACGCACAGGGCCGCCTGAAGGATATCTACGCGAAGTTCGATGTCATTGTAAGTAACCTGAACGAGATACATCAATATAGCGATCTAGAAGTCGTTTATTATTTTCGAAGTTACGCAAATTCGTCAACTGACTTACTGCTAATCGACGCACAGGGCCGCCTGAAGGATATCTACGCGAAGTTCGATGTCATTGTAAGTAACCTGAACGAGATACATCAATATAGCGATCTAGAAGTCGTTTATTATTTTCGAAGTTACGCAAATTCGTCAACTGACTTACTGCTAATCGACGCACAGGGCCGCCTGAAGGATATCTACGCGAAGTTCGATATCATTGTAAGTAAGGAAACCGTGGCAGAAAACTAGTCTACACTATTCATATAGTATAAATAAAACAAAGTAGCTTTCTTTACCACTAAATCTTATGTTGTATGCTTGAAGATTAAACGGATTTTGATGCGGTGTTTTAATAGGTAAAGTGATTCAAGAGGATGGTTAATAAGTACAATTATAGGCTTCCTCGATAAATGTTCAAATCAGACTAGTGGTTCCTGATATTAGTGATTTCAAACGAACAATCAAACTCATCATCTATTTATATTATTGTTATTAAATATAATTATTTATTTTATTCCAGAATCTTGCCGCGGAGAAAACGTATAATAATCTCGACGTGACCCTGAAAGAAGCCAACGAACATCGAAACGAATGGTTCGAAGGCGTCCAGAAATGCACGCTCGATGAAACTCTCTTCGAAGTTTTGGAGAGAATCGTGCGAGCTGAGGTAACTATTCAATTACTCTACTTTGTTACAGAATTGAAGATCATTTTTGGATAATTACTTATCCGTAAACGAATATGCCCTTAGTTGTTTGTAAATTGCCCAGCAATATTTTATTTAATTAAATATACAAAAACCACAGCTAAACTGAAAGCTACATTAACTGGCATAATACATATGCCATACAGCCAATAACAGGATTATTTTTCTCTCCAGGTCCATCGTTTAGTTGTAGTCGACGAGCAAGAGAAAGTGATCGGTATAATTTCCCTATCCGATCTGCTTATGTACCTCGTGCTTCGACCCACGGGTGAAGGGACTAGTCTCCGCAACGAACACGGTCCCATTGAGGAAAGCGAGGAACCTAACACAAGCACTGAAAGTGCTCAGCCATCTCCAGGTGAACCGCCAGATAAAACCACGGAGGTAATATCAGAGGTAATACAAGAGGAAACCCCGGAGGTAATACAAGAGGAAACCCAGGAGGTATTACCTGAGAAAACCCCGGAAATAATACAAGAGGAAACCCAGGAGGTAATACAAAAGGAAACCCAGCAGGTAATACAAAAAGAAACCCCGGAGGTAATACCAGAGGAAGTCGACACCTCCCAAACGGACGAAGCCCCTAACTCCGACCTGTAATTCCACACCACAAGTACGATCTTTATTCCATTAGGGCAACCAAATGACTTATGTTATTTGTTAAACGCCGTTTGTATTATTGTTTGATTTGTTTGTATTTAGGCATGAGTATGTAGTTTAAACACCGCTACTTAAATAATGATAAGCATCGTTCGCGTTGAGTAGTTGGTATCTCCTGTTTTGTTTTTCGCGGAGCGATGGCGTTTTTGAATATTTATTTATAAGTAAGTTCGTTGTAGTATTCTTTATGAATGTAGTTGGGTGTTATAATGGTATGTGTGATCATTTGTTAATTACATAAGTAATATTATTGTTTAAACGGGGCGTGGACTTTTAAAATTATGATTAGAATCTAATCTTATAGATTTATAAGTTGTATACTATTTTAGATATTATGAACAAATAAGTATTGAAATAATATTATTTGAGTTAACTTAGTCAGTTTGCCAATCATATGATTAAACACAAATAATTATAATGTAAATTTTTTAATACTTAATTATATATACTACATATGTATATATAATGACATATTATATTTAATCTTACAAAACCTTGACATTGTTCCACTGTTATACAAAATCAGAAAAAGAAATCTACATTTTATATGAAACTATGCGAGTACCATCTGTCCACGCTTCCCTAAAGTATTATTTTAAAATGTGTTATTAATTTATGAGTAGTTTAACTTATCAATTAATGAAAAAAAAAACTCAGTAAAATACTAAAATAATCATATTAAAATAAAAGCCCCGGATATTTTTTGTTTTGTAATGCCAAACTCTTCGTTTTGCTGCATTTTGAATAGGTACACTTTAACTCTGAAAAACTATGACATATAAATCGTTATATAATAAGACAATTTCAAAGTTTGTATCAGACAAAATTTCGAATATTTGTATAGGTTAATAGAAAAGAGTAAAAGAGACCCAAATATCACCACATATGTGCGCTTTAGTCAGTACTACATATTTATAATATTTATGGACAATACAATATAGCTATATATATTAATTAAACAATTAATTATTTTAACTTCTAAATATAAAGTGCAAAAGATCCACATTATCTATTAAAATAGACATTCCTGTAAGTGAGTCTACTTGAATGTTTGTTACAAAATATCAATATTATACAGCTTTAGTTCTCGCTTTTTATTAACCAAAGCCAAATAATAAATAGGGTTAAATTAAAAAGTTCACCATTCTTAGTGGAATGGCCGTATTCACATAACTTTAAAGATTGTAAAAGGTTAAATGCTTGTAGAGCGATTTATAATAAGATGTAACATTAACGATGAACTTCATATTGGACAGTGAGTCATCATCATCATCATCACCCCTACTTACGTTTCCACTGCTGGGACACAGAGACTTCTCCCTTAAACTAAATCCTGGTGAATAAAGGCTTTAAATATATCAAACTTTTCAAAGTTCTCAAAACATGCCGGTTTCATCACGATGTTTGCCTTCACTGTTATAGCACGTCTTTACAAAGCGCCTGGAAAAATTCCTGGCAGTAATACTTTAATAGTGCACGATATAAATTGTATCATCTACATAATGCCATGTATGGAGCTGAAAATCTTCATATTATAATCATGATACATTTAATAAACCATTGTTGTTGATAATGCGGCTGTTGGTATTATATCGCAGCGTTTGTTAAAGCCCTTATTTGCGAAAGATTATACTAAAAGCGGTTGAAATTGTATACTAAGATTTGGCTAAATACCTATTGAATTGATTAGTGAATCAATATATATGTATATATCATAGTTTTGTGTTATCAGAGACATTGTATTGGATTTATTTTAAGACATTTTGTAAAAAAAAATTAAGAAAGTTTAGACAAGTTGATAATGTTCTTGATTAAATATCTTAACCGATATTAATTATTTGTTTTGATCATTAAAACGCACATGGTCGCATGGTAATATCAGTGAATAAAATCTGATTCAAATTGAAGCTTTATTTTTATTTGTATAATCAAATCAACCCATGTCCTATTTCTATGACACTGGTCACTCATTGTGTGGTATTCACGGATTTTAGACTAGGTTATATCAAAACCCATGGAATTAATAATGCTATTTCTTGTTTAGTCCTACATAATAAATAGTTTTGATAGGTAGGTATTTTTTAACTTTAACTTCTTAGGTAGGAAGCATTTTCTTTCTCTTAGTTTATGGCTTGCTGTTTTTGGTTAAGAGGCCTATTACGTGAAATCGCGAAATTGTTCGGTTTTCTCGTCCTAATTCTATGGTTTGCGTTAGTTGTTTGATATTACAATTACATCTTTATAATAGTTCGTTTTCTCCTCTACAAAAGTAGTAAGAAACATTTTAGATAACTTGTTTATATATTGAGTAATAATCATTCTCCGGATACATGTTTCGTAAAAAACGCTCGAAGACCTGTTTTCTCAGCTCTAATTTGTAGATTCTAATGAATATGGGCGATCAAACTATTTTTTATTATGTTACGTATATCCTATTCTTCATTTAGAGTAGAGTACATTTTCGTTAAATGCTTTTATTCTAAAGATATACCGAATTTAATATCGACCGAAAATGCTTCGAAACAAACCTCAATAACACCGAAGTTCTAAATCAATGGGACGTCATATTTATATCAAAATATTTATCAACATTTGCTTAAACTATGATATTAATTTTAATTTGTAGAACGGTTTTGGTAATTTTTTATGAATAAAATAAAACTACCATAATTTAGTAGTTTTTTCATTCAGCCGGCTTTTTCCATTTAGTACCGCGCGAGCGCTTGTCGAGGTCGGACCTATGTCGGTTGTTCTTGAATAAAATATAGAAATATTTCGTAAAATGTCAGTGTGTGGGACTGTCAATTGCTGTAAAAACGCTGTTAGTGTGCGTGTATGTGTTATTGCGATACTACGACCGACATAAGTTGATCCGTTGATAACGATCAATTGTTATTTTTATTGATAACGGTCAATTGTTGTTGTTGCTGGCCTAAGAATTGTACCAAATGTTGCTGGCCTAAGAATTGTACCACATCATTGTCATCTTGTTTTACCTTATTTATTTGGAGGTTATGCTGTAGGATGTGGATTGCATATCTAAAGTTATCTATCCTAATTAAAAAACAACAAGGCAACTTTTTTTGGTGAAACCGTCCAACGACTAAATGTAATTATGCCTATGATTTTTTTAGATTATGACTAACTTGCCGACCCGCCGACAGCTGCGCTTGCGTTTTTACGTTATTTACTAGTTTATGTTTTATAGCCTTTTTCGATCATTTTACTATCCAATACTGAAATCATATTTTAAATCGGACCCGCGGTTCCTGAGTAGCACGTTCAAACAAATAAACAAGCAATCTCCTCAGCTTGATAATTGTAGTATAGATTTCCATAATATTTATTACAAAGAAAATATTCCGTAATTTTTTGTTCTTATTTTTACCGAGTATCCAATATGTAAACAATAAATAATGTACCTTTCTAATAAATATATTATTTATTGTAAACATTAAATAATTGTACCTTTCTAATAAATACAGGGCGTCCCAAAGTTATGGGCCATGGAGGGGAAGTACCTTAAATATCGTAGATAGTGAATTTTGCTCAAAGAAGACTTCATTTTATTTTTAAAAGTTAGTAATTCTGGATTCATAGATTTTCTAAAAATTACTTGCTTTTTCTGGGAATCGAACCGACTTACATGTAGAAAAAAAAACTCTATTTTTATGATACCAATCGAAAGAATAGCTAAAAAATAATAACTCTGCTTAAGTAACATAGTATTTTAAAAGAAAGGAACAACGTGAAATTAATTATTTTAATCAAATAAAAAACATGAAACATTTTTTTTGTAAATTAATTAATTAAATTACTTACTTTTTTTTAAATAAAATGAAGTCTTCTTTGAGCAAAATTCACTATCAACGATATATATGGTACTTCCCCTTCATGGCCCATAATTTTGGAACGCCCTGTATATAAAATAACACCCCTATTCACGTTCCCACTGCTGGGATAGGGACTTCTCTCTTGACGAGATAGATTAGGCCTTAATTCACCACGCTGGCCAAGTGCGGGTTGGTTTTTTTTTTAATATATAAATGAAATATTTTCAAATAAGTTCGTAATAAAATAAAAATAAATAGTTTATCAAAATAAAAATATAATGGGAATTATTCAAGATGACATATGTAGATAAATGGATATTCTACATCTGTGTATGACATATGTAGATAAATGGATACCAATAAATATAAAAATAAATATAAAGTTCGAAACTACAAAAATAATACCTAAACATAATTAAAACCTTCATTAACGAAACTTTTATTTATTCAAACACAAATATACCATCTAACAAAACAAGCAACTTAAATATAGGTAATATAATTTATTTGTTTTGTTATAATTAGAATTTGTATTTAGTCCGTTCAATTTAGACTTTCGAACTTACATAAAGTCCCAACATTCGACAAAAAAAAAACATTTAATTACAAACCTACACACCAAATTTCAGAAGAATCGGTTTAAAAATGAGCCCATAAGATGAGATGAATGAGGACATTTAACTTCAATAAGACTATTTTCAGTTTTATTCTTATATATATAATTATTAATCATGAATGTTTTAATTTAAAATTATGTACCTACTTAATTGATTTCAAATAATCAATCAGATTTAAAATAAATATTGATATTATTAAGATAAAACATAATTGATTCAAATATTGAAATAAAAATATCCACCATTTTGAATTTAGGAAAATATATAAACTCCTATCAATTAAATAAAAACATTAATATAATAATTATTTCGGAATGAAACTGAAAAAAAATCCACTCAATAAAATGGAATTTATTCGATGCCATTTTCTACAGATCTAAAATAATTATTAGTATATTTGTATGTTTTAGATCGACGAAGTATCAAGATCATTTAGTATTTTTCATAGAATTCGCGTGACGCGCCGGTCACGTGGTGCATAAAATATCCAATTTCGCAAAACTTCGTAACGTCACAAGGCTCTTAAAACAATTTTGCCAGTGTCCAAGTACGATTTGACTTGTCGCAGTTAAGAAGGAAGCATTTTGAAACGTCCTCTTTATAATTTTGTAAATACGTACTTGACACGGGCAAATAACGCTTAATTTAGCGCAGGGTCCATTCTAAAAAAACGAACGAAACGTTCGAAGATTTATAATAAAACTTGATCATTCGATGTCGCCGCCACAGATATAACAATATATTTGAATACATATAAATTCATGTTAACTGTTGTTTGAATAGTGGCATTAAATTTCGATTCGACGACTATGAATTATATCGAGACAGCTTACACACTCATGTTTCAAATTACGTGGTCATTTAGAAATGTTGATCATTTTATAACATAGCTATTCAGCTACTGCTCCCTAGATAAATGTTCTTTCAACCCTACTGGGTTGAATGTTAAAGTGTGCACTTCCTTCTTCTTTTGGTTCGAGTATGCAGGTTGAATTCGATATTCCAAACGTTTTATATCAACAAATCATCAACTTTATATACATAATATTAACTTTGTCGAATGTTATGTGGTCTACCACATAACATATATCGACTAATCCCTTTTCTTACTTAGCTATGTTTCATTTCGTCCTCCACTCAATAATTACACTCAATATAATAGTAGGTATTCCCACCCGTATAAAAATATTTTGTTTTTTTTAGTAAAGAAGCCTATTTTCCATTGAATAAACTTTCGTAGCAAAGCATTTTGGGAAGCGTTCCATCTCAAAACCTAGAACGGATAAATAGTTCCTACCTACTTACCTATATTATTCAAGATTGGATAGGGTAGTTTGTTTGCTTAGGATACGGGGACAGAGGGTTTAATAAAACACTATTTTGTTGACATTATTTTAATATCTACGCGGTAGCACAATCACAGTCGAAAAGATTTCCATATTAGGTATCAACCAGAATGAAAATACATAATGCTTGTGAGCAAAGCTTCACCCATTCGGGCAGAGCGAAACATGATTCCAATGTGAATTCGTAAAATACAACTTAGTCACTGTGATTGTACGTCTGCCTTTGATTATAGTTTCGTTATACAGATCAAACATTCAAAACATTTATTATTATACAGATACAGTATAATCAGCTACGATTGAAATCATGACCGTTTGGTTTCAAGTTGTATAGAGATTACATGTCAATTCTGGATAGCAATTTATGGAATTAACTAAATACATATTCTCATGTTTTCAATCGCAAACGCTTACAAAAGTTATAATTTATCGGTTAAACGCCTTACAATAACGATGTTGGATTAAGTATAGCTACGTGATTTTAAACAGAATATCATAGCTTTGGTTTCAATTCAAATGTAAGTGTGTGTACTTAATATTAGATACGTAATAAATGATTTGACATACTTTGTCTTATTAAAACTTTGCAAACATTGTTCGTTTTAGGCTGATCAATATCTAGAAAGAAGTAATAGGTTCAATACAACATTCTTGCTACAAATTTTGTGTGGGTGAATGTTTGATACTTGCAATTTTAATTAATCTTGTAATTTGGACAAATGTAGCGAATTAAATGATGATAGTTGATTCATATGCATTATTTTATGCCTATTACCTACTAGATATCACGGTTTTGAGTTCGCTTTTTACTTAATTCAAAATAGTTCTTAGGTTATAATGATTTTGTGTCTGGAAATATCTTATAGTAAAACTTTGTAGCTTTAATTTTATTATTATAACAAAAATAATATAAAAAGACAAAAAAAAGTACCTATCTAATAGTTAAATTGATTCAAATTTTCGGAAAAATTTTAAACAACAGGTTAAAGTATCAAAGTATTTCAAAAGGTTTACTAGATTTTGGTGATGTCTTTTAAACTTCGTATTTTCTAATCTTGGACGGCTGTACACAAAGTACAAAAAATATTGCCTATGGTGCCATAAGATGAAATAAAGAAATCTTATTTGCACACACAATTTTTGACTTTAGATGTATTTTCTAACTGCATCCCAAATTATAAAATAAAATACACTAACTAAATCACAAAACTTAAGCCTATGTAACAATATGATGTTCAAAATTAACCTAGGTTTATTTAATCTTTACGGTAACTGCTTTATGATTTATTATTATATAAGTATCTACCGTTTAACGAACAATGATTTTAACAATTAGATTAAATATTTTATTTAAAAGTAAAATAAAGTATTATCCTATGATGCCATAAGATGAAATAAAGAAATCTTATTTGCACAAGAATTTTGATGTATCTTCTAACTACATCCCAAATTATAAAATAAAACACAAACCACTAAACCACAAAATTTAAGCCTATGTAACAATATGATGTTCAAAATTAACCTAGGTTTATTTAATCTTTACGGTAACTGCTTTATGATTTATTATTATATAAGTATCTACCGTTTAACGAACAATGGTTTAACAATAAGATTAATTATTTTATTTAAAACGAGCTTCACACCATACTTTTTTAAGCCAACAATTTACCATTAATTTATCAAACAACAACAACGTTTTTTTACGAATAAGGCCTAGGTATGCAATTTATACCCTGAGCTACTGTCTGAAGGTAATCACCAGTAGCTCACTACTTTACACCTAAAACATAACTTGATCACACATTTGTGATAGAAAAATCTAACAAAAAGGCTCGCAGATATGTATAAATTACTAAATTATATGCGAATAGTGATCAGTTCTTTTATTACATTTAAACAAATCTACTTTTAATGAGCTTAAAACGTGAAACATGTAATGGTGACTTAAGTACACCTAAGAGACTTATGATTTTCATGAAAGCCGAAATAATGTAGGTGGTAATAAAATAACGGCCTTATCGTTGGAGTTACTCTCCTCGTAGCCAACTTAGCAAAATACAATACTTATCTAATTACATTATTGATACGGATACAGAGAATACATTCAAAATGATTAATATGTATCATGATTATTCACTTATGATATAAACACTGTAATCTATCGCAAATTAACTTGTAACACATTAATGAATGAATAGATGGTTGTAAGTTGTAGGCGTTGGCAAATGTGCCAAAAAATATGCCTCTTGAATAACTTCTAAAAGGGGTGAAATATACCAAGTATATAATAATGCTAACCGATGAAATTTATATTATTTAAATAGTATTACTTAAAATATCACATTGGTAAGAATATTACTAGAAGAATTCGAAAACTTAACGGGGCTAAAAGTGGTCGTTATTTGTTAAAAAATATACAATTTGGAAACTGCTCTACTAAGAATAAGGAAAACTTACGAAATGGGAGAAAAAGGGAAGACAGTAAGTATTATGTTATGTATTTGGATACTTACCCCCAAGCAGGCATGAGCCACTATAAGAGTCGAGATCTGCTGTTACCTTAGGGGTTGCTTTAATAATAATACATTATTATTATATTACACTTATTACAACAGATACAAGTTGTGTAGCTATGATTAATACGTACTGCAAAATAATGCATCTTATTGGAACAGTTCCGAAACAACATTTATTTAATTTATCAATAAATACCTATAGGCATTTTGTCTAAAATGTGAACAACGTATAATAAAATGTTTTTAAAACAATTCTGTACTTTCCAACGTTGTATACCTAAATTAAACATTAATAAAATTGCACTTTGTGTGCGTATTTATCTAGTGCTCAGAGACCAAGTCTAACATTGTTCTTAAAATAAAGTAAGTTTTATAAACAAATACTGAGCTGACAAAATTTTAAAAATTAATTTAATTTATAAATTTAATATAGAAAAAATAGGTCATGTACTCCTGTGATCTTTAAAATTAGCAGGGAAGTTACAGATATTATTAAATAATGACGTAGGTAGATTGTATAGCTTGTCATAGAAAATCTGATATGTTATAACACTCAGTAAAATTTTGAATTTATTTTAACGGGAAAATAAAGTTTGAGGTATTAAGTGAATTTCTAGAAGAATCACAGACATTTACTTGGTAAATAATAGTAGGTAAAAGATATTCAGCTACACTTACAACATTTCCAAATACTGCAAAGGTACCTATTAATTGTACCTATTGTACCGATAAACATTAGGATTATATTTCAAAAATTATGTAAAATGGCACTTTCCATACCATACTAAATAAAATATGAATACTTTTCTTATTCTACGATTCAACACCATGTTGCATAAACAATAATTGCTAGAAATTCATTCAATTCTAGTAGCCGATGTCATCAAAACCTGTGACTGTTGAAGATATATGTGGTATACCTAAACTCCAGTCGAAATAGATTATCATTTACCTTTATGTTGGGTATCGGCGTAATGTTAGAAGTTGTCGTATCTGGTAAATCTAACAGTCGTTTCAGACAAAAGGGACTTTTGTCTTGATTTAGTCCTCCCAGGTGTCGTACGGAGCGTCGGGGTATGCCCACGGCGGGCGGCTCGAGGCGTGCGACGAAGTGCTGTTGGTCTTCTCATTGTAACTGGAAATAAAAAAAATAATTAATTAAAGTAAAATTTATTTCTTTTATTTTATTGATTTATTATTTACAGACAGAATATATAGCAGTAAAAATACGAATGTAGCGAACATCCATGACGTAGGTACCATAAGTTTTCTAGAACTGACGTGTTCATGAATTTTGGCAAAGTGTGGCTGGCAATCAAGAAATCATTTATTTGCTGAATATAGGTAGGCAACCATCCATGACGTACTCGTACCATAAGTTTTCTAGAACTGACTGTTATCATGAATTTCAAATTTCGAAATCAAGAAATCATTTATTTGCTGAATATAGGTAGGTATTATAAAATACATTTAGGTGTTATAATAAAAACAAAGTCCCTTATATATTCTACCATCACAATGGTGTGCAAAAGTATTTTTAATTTTAAATATATTAATTAATGCATTATCAATAATTAAATGAATTCCTTAATAATTTTTGACACGCCTTTTTAAAAAAAACCTAGAGAACCTATAACTACTTTATCACTTTTATATTCCCTCGTAAAACCAACAGGAATAGTGAGGCATATAAGCATTAAAATACGTGCTTTTACGGTGAAGGCAAACATTGTATGAAAAAAGAATTTTCTCAGAACTTTGAAGAGTTTGCGAGGACATGACTGTGGCATTTAAATATTCTTCACTTATTAATTTCATTCATTACCATAATCACCCCTATATACGTTCCCACGGCTGGGTCACAGGGACATCTCTCTGGAAGCGAGAGAAACCAACTCTCTCTTTTTATTAATTATAGCTGAGAATAAAACCGCCAATTGTTTAAGCAATAATTACTTGACGATAATTTAGTTAATAATTAAATGTTAATTAGTCGATGAATCAATTATTGTGTGTGCATGCAATAATTGATTTCGATAATGTAATGATTGAATATTAACGCCTTGCAAATTGAGCTAGTTAAACTCATTGAGCGATTATCTATAACAATCGAATACCAGCAGTGTTGTTCTCTGACCACCTTACTACGATCATAGACTAATTAGTCTATGCTACGATCCTACCCATTTGGTGCATGGTGCTTGTATTAACCCTTAAGACCTTAAATTGGTATTTGGGAAACAGTTTCATTGGTACGACGTAATAATGCTTAGTTATGATGATAATTATAAAGTATGATTTTGCGATTTTATAAGAATGTACTGGAACCTTTTTCTCATCTCTATCAAATCCAGGAGTAAAGTTAGTTGTAGAAAAGACGGAAATTTGGTTGATGAATATTTAGACGTCTGGAACACAGGATAGACGTTAAATTCTTGCTCCAGTTATGATAAGTCATGGTCCCCATAAAACATAATTTAACGCGGACGGAGTCGCGGGCCCAGCTAGTAATAAAGTAATAAATAAATAGGTATGAAGTAATATTCGTTTGATGCACATGGCAAAATGCGTTGTTATGTAATTTAAATTGCAGCCAAACAATTCATTGTTATTTTGTAAATGAATCCTAGTATGTTAAAACCAGTATCATAAATTAATTTCTGTATATTCAGTATCAGATCAGATGCAGATCTTATTTAATATTACGGTGAAATGGTACGTGCAGATTAGTTCATTAACCGGAGGATTCGCCATAATTCTGTCTAATTAATGCGGAGTGCACTGAGTGTATTTACTCATGCATTTCATGAAACTCAATGGAATGACGAGATCATAGACAATAACTAAGTGTAGTGTGCCTAATTATGTTACGTTAATATATTTGTGTCTAAAATGATTTTGTTTCGTAAGTACCCATTTTTACCTTCCTATTTAATCAGTTTCAGTTTCAGTTTATTTATTAGTCCAATCAAATATAATTAGGTACATTTGGATATTAGGTTGGATTAGGTACAATTGCTGGGACACAGAGACTTCACTCTTGACGAGAGAGAGAGATAAGGCCCTAATTCACCACGCTGGCCATACGGGTTGGGAATCCTAGCGTCCTCCTCCCTAATTTCTTGACCTCAGCCATATCGAAATCGAAAAGTATAATTCACTTACCGTGTTTCCACCTGCTTGTAAGCCGAAGATTGACTGCGATGTGTGACCGGCTCCAAATCAGCTGTGTGCCAGGCCAGCAGTGGGTCTTGAGTAAATCTGAACAGACAAACGACATTGATTGTCTCACTCGATCCCCAATAAAAAGTTTTAAAAGCTACATCATCACCACTATTTACGTTAACAATGCTGGGTAACAGGGAGTTCTCTTTTGACGAGAGACATTAGGCCTTAATTCATCACGCTGGTCAAGTGCGGGTTGGTGAATGACACTTGACCTTCAAACTTTTAAAAGCTAAGCAGAGATATATGTCTACTTTATTCGGTGCCTATATACCTATTACCTACTTCCTACGGAAGTACGGATGAGAGTCTTTTTATTTGTATATACAATTGACAAGCTAAAGCAAAACAAAACTGTGATAGTTTAAAGTAAGTAACACACTTATATACTCTTACGATAAAAGCCGAATAAGTGGAAAAAAGTATTTCATTAAAATTAAACATGAAGTTAGCATTCGTTTGTTCTTATCTCTTTCATTTTCATTGGTTATTTTTAATATGGTTACTATGGTAACAAGACTGTTTGTGTCTTACATAAAAAGTACATTTTTAGTTTTAAAAATCTAATTTATAACCTACGCTAACGCAACCTAACCGTACGCGAGCTAACCGAATTCACATTTATGAATACTTATTTACTCTTTCTGTTGAGTGCATACAAACTAATTATAACTAACCTTGCCCTGTGTGGTCACATGAGCTGTTTACAAAATAATGTCAAAAACTGCAATACTATTCTCGCGGGAAATACAAACTGTCTGAATTCTATTTCAATCCATCATTTTGGTATCGTAGCTCGAATAGCATTAAAAATTGAATGACCTCTTTCGAATGACAGCGAAATTACTCCTCTTTGAAACGGCGGAATAAAATATTATGAACCAGTCACACAATGAGTATTTTTAACGCCATTTATTTCAGTAGATATTCGAGGAACTTATTCAGTTTTGTTTCAAGTACAAGTATCCCAATTACACTGTATAGTATTTCACCTAATTTAATGTTTGTTTTGCGGGCATGAAGTGGCGTAATTATGTATACCTAAAGTGAGCAATAAATACGAAATATTCTCGTTTTGCACACCGATTTTAAGAGCACCTAAATTTGAGAAAATCTATTCCCATTTTGCGTAACTTAGATTCACAATGAAGTAGTTGCTAGACCGTCCAAAACATGTAAAAGGGTTACTGCACACCTTAGATGATCTACGTAATTCTGCTATACTTCCTAGATTATCTAAGAGAACAAGTGTCACCGACATAGCCCAGCGGATTAGCTGTTTGAAGTGGCAATGAGAAAATTGAGCAGAACGGGTGGCCGATGGGGCCGAAAAGTTCTCGAGACCACGTATCGGCAAATTCTGCGTCGGAGGTCCACCAATAAGATGGACAGATGATCTTCCGACAGTACTAGCTGGAAAATGATTTCCAGCTACTACGGTCGGAAGCTATGTATATTCCTATGGCTGAAATAATGATGATGATAAATCTACGATCTCATTCAGTACTTACTCGTCGCCGAACGCGTTAACCGGATTCCCATAGAGATTTCCATTTCCGTTACGGTATTGTCCACCGCCGTCGCCTTCGAAGATGTTGCGATCGCCGGTGGGGCGCGCGGGGCGGGGCGAGGGGGGCGGGATGGTGGTGCGGTCCAGCGGGTTGGGGGGCGGGGGGCTGTCGCACACTTCCACCGGTCTGGTCTCCAACGTCGAGTTGCGGATGCCGTATTTGAAGTACATTATTAACCCTGAAAATGATAACTAAATAAATACAAATACAAATATTTTTATTTATTCCAGACAATTTTCACAAAATAAAATTAAAAACCATTGGCTCCGTACTAGTCAAAAGACTGTTTTCTTTTGCCATCAACATTGTCACACCCTTACTATATTATATATATTGACAAATGCACACATGAAGCATTTTTCTATATATAGTATAGAAAAATGTTTCATGAATTAATGAATTAAAAAATAGTATTATATGTGACGGATATTTTAGTGTTTGCAATTTAAGGGAAAAAAAATTACTAAGCAAAGTGTAATTTTCAGAGTTAGGTACTCAAAAGATATTTCAGTTTTTAGCAAAGTGTAAAAAAAGTATTGGAAATAAAGGTATCTTGCACAAACCACAAAAATTGTGTTGAATGTAGTATTTAAAGGGATATTAATTTAGTAAGCGATGTGGAATTTTCAGTTACTCAAAGGATATTTAAATTCAAAGCAAAGTTAAATAGTATTGCAAATAAAGGTTATCTTGCACAAACAACAAAAATGGAACATACCTAGCGTCATCCAAACAGTGAAACGTAGCAGAGTCAAGATCGAAAGGTTAAGGATCAAGTAGATGTTCACAATTATTGCAATCGTGGGCACGAAGGGTAGGAAAGGTGTCGCATACATAAGTCCAGCGCTGAAAACAATACATCATCAAATGCATACTTGCTAGATAACATTAGAAAACGTGTTATTGCAATATTGTGCAATTATCACCCTAACGAGCTTGTGTGAGCAGGGTTTTATATGAACTTATATAGACTTACCGATTTTGCGGCTTCCTCGATATCATAATTAGGATGGCGAAGACGGTGAGAATCAGTAGCAGCATTATAACGAGGGTTGCGGTTGAGGAGCCGGGGTTGCCATACGCAGCGATCAGGTCGAACAAGATAATAAGCACGTACATCACTCCAACGGCTTTGATTACGTACAATCCTAGAAAAGCATAAAACAGTTACATTTTTATACTCACAATATCATCGTTGGAGCAGTGTTGGCTAATTGGGAGCACACTCGACTTTCATTCCGAGGGTAGTAAATTCAAACCTTTGGATTTTTCTTTTTGAATAATTGATGTGCTCTTCAAAAACCCTTGCTTTAACGGTGAAGGCAAACATCGTGAGGAAACCGGCATAATCTAAGAACTTTTGAAAAAGTTAGTAGGACATGACAATGTGTCATTTACCAACCCACACTTAGCCAGCGTGTTGAATTTAAGCATAATCTCTCTCATTAAGAGAGAACACAGTGGGACACAGGGATTTCTCTCATTAAGAGAGAAATCCCTGTGTCCCAGCAGTGGGAACGTAAATAGGGGTGCTCATGACTCAGAATATCTGCCACTTGGTTTTAAATTTTTACGGAGCTTTGACTAAAGCTCTTACAGGAGAAAAGGACGAGTATTTTCCACAAAGCTTCGACTTTTCGTTCGTGGATATATTCTGAGAGGTATTTATTCTTCTGTAGTCAGTTTCACTTTCCCAATAGTCCGTAATAGATAGGATGATCCCCAGACTTTGGGAGCTGTCTGAGGGATCAAACAAGCTTTGAAAATATAGTAAGTACTAATAATTTTATTGATATTTACTTTACTATTTTAATAACAACCTTTTATATTGTATTATTGAATAAAAAAACATTTTAGAATTTAAAAAATAATGATAACGATTAGTATCGTCAAACCTTTAGTTTTTGACAAAATGTGTCTGCAATCAGGCTTTATATACTAAAACATTAAATGTTTATTGTTTATGTTAATCGTAAATCGTTTATTAAATAATAAATATGCTCCTCTAACGAGAAAGTTGAGAGTTTATGCGATAGATAATTTAATACGAATAATAACAGAGTCGGTAGCCTAGTCTTGGAATTATGTGTGACCCATTTTTGTATTGCTTACTAGTATTGTATTAAGTTTGTCAGATGTCTAGTACCCGTGACACAAGCTTATAACTTATCACTGGGCTATTGCTGTGTAAATTGTCCAGGAATATTTATTTGTTAACTTCATATTTTATATTAATAGTTTTCAATAAGGTTACATTACAGTTTTCTTCAAATAACATTTAGTTCTACGTCAGTCGAACCAAACTTTAAAATGGCAAGTTTTAAAACGTTATTAAAACCACTTTCAAAGTATAACCAAGTTTCCTTTGAATAACCTGTGCTTTTGAAAAACTTTGACGAACTCGATGAAATGAAAAACTTTATATTATTCCTTGTAATATTGCTTTCATCATCATTATAATAATATGTTGACAATATATTTATGAAGTCTTAATGTATAAACACGAAAACATCAATGGTTAATGGAATGTAATGTTCTAAAAACTACGGAAATTAGTAATCATTTCCTTAGTTCTTATAATGAAATGAATTAAATGCCCTCGGCCAATTATCATACCGAATAGCACGCGCTTTTTACTACACGACTTGGTATAAAAAGTATAAATCATGTATACATGTATAAGTAAGGCCCTTACTAGAAAAATACTAGTCAATGCATTTTTATTTTCTGATCCTCGTTTTGTTAATTGAATAGTCTGAAAAACAGATTAAAAGCAAAAATTAAAGCTTTGTCAATGTGAAAGCGAATAATTGGATATTTATGCGTACTGTATGGTAAGTTATTTTTATGTATCTTTTATTGGAGGTCCTAAATTATACTAGTGTTTAATCCTAGTGCACTAATATATAATATATATTTATTATTATAGAGCTATATTAAAGTTTTTCTGAATTAGCTATTTTATCCGATAATGATCACTTTGGTTCCAAAAACAACTGAATAACACTGAAAGTTCAAAGATTCGACAAGTGACTAGCAGTTTGAGGATACAGGCGAGTGGGCCCATACAAAACTTGGACTGCGGTCCCAGACGCCTGAACACATTTTTGAATTGGTCGACTTGGACCATATACCCAATTTGCTTTAATGTACAGTTAACAGCAAAATCAAATCACATAACTCAGGATTTATTTTATTGTATTTTTTTAGTAAGAATGTCATAAGAACTATAATTATGCGAATGATTCCTAAAAACAAGGATATCCATAAAGGACTGCCCTTTTGTTTCAAAACAGGTATTCTACTCTTAACACCTGAGGGCTATAGTAGTACCTATTTTATGTCGCTGCAGTTTCGGTCATAAAACGTATAAGCGAGACGGATAATGGCTCAAAAAAGGATGTAATAGATGAAATGGCGATTATAACCAAAGAGGTGTTGCTGCATTGCGTATAACCTCATTTGTCCAAGGATGTAAAAGTTTTTTTTTTTTTCGCCCATTAGGCAGGCAATAGTCTTAGACCTTACAGCCTTGTCTTTGGTTTCTTCATATTTTTTATTTAATATTTATTGTACCAATGTACAATGTACAGGATGTAATAGATGAAATCTATATAAAATCATTGATGAAATGGCGATTATAACCAAAGAGGTGTTGCTGCATTGCGTATAACCTCATTTGTCCAAGGATGTAAAAGTTTTTTTTTTTCGCCCATTAGGCAGGCAATAGTCTTAGACCTTACAGCCTTGTCTTTGGTTTCTTCATATTTTTTATTTAATATTTATTGTACCAATGTACATTGGTACAGGATGTAATAGATGAAATGGCGATTATAAGCAAAGAGGTGATGCTGCATTGCGTATAACCTCATTTGTCCTAGGATTTAATAGATGAAATGGCGATTATAAGCAAAGAGGTGTTGCTGTATTGCGTATAACCTCATTTGTCCAGGACAGGCTGGTTGGTTTTTGAATTCAAAAAAGCAATTCTTTTTTTGGAATTGGTTTCAGTGATTTTTTGACAACTAAATTGTCATAAGGAAAAGATTTATTTTTAAGATGTTTCTAAATAAAAGCTGAGATTTATTGTGTTTGTTTCTACCGGGTAATGAGACAAAGGCGACATATCCAACAGTAATACCAGAGTTAAATAATCAACGAAGCTGCTGCATTTAGTACCTATATTGAGTAAGTAAGTAGTAAGTTTACTTTATCACTACACAGTATAAAACAAAGTCGCTTCCCGCTGTCTGTCCATATGTATGCTTAGATATATAAACTACGTGTTAAAAGAGTGTTTGAAGAGGTAGGTTTACATAATATATGTATAATTAGATGTATAATATATGTCGCTAGTTACATAATACCCTTATTCACGTTCCCACTGCTGGGACACAGGGATTTCTCTCTTGACGAGAGAGATTAGGCCTTGATTCACCACGCTGGCCAAGTGCGAGTTGGTGAATGACAAACTTTTCAAAGTTCTCAGAACATGCCGGTTTCTTCACGATGTTTGCCTTCACCGTTAGAGCACGTGTTTTTAAAGCACACATAATTTTCCAAGAAGAAAAATCAGAGGTGCGCGGCGGGGTTCGAACCCACGACCTTCGGAATAAAAGTCGAGTGTGCTCCCACTTAGCCAACACGGCTCTCTCATTTTTAATTTAATTTTAATTAATTATTTAATTTAATTTAATTATTAAATTAATTAATTTAATAATTTCCTTAATTTTTGATGACAGCTGTCAAAATTAAAACTGATAATTAATTATTAATTTAAATTAAAACTAGTTGAAAATATTGCAATATTTTTTTGAAAACAAAGGTCTCACTAACACTTTTCGTTTGAAATCAAAAACGGACTTTCTAGGATGAGTAGTTACGGAGATATGACAGTTTTAATTTTGACAGCTGTCATCGAAAAATGAGATCTCACTAACACCTTTCGTTTGAAATCAAAACGGACTTTCTAGGATGAGTAGTTACGGAGATATGACAGTTTTAATTTTGACAGCTGTCATCGAAAAATGAGATCTCACTAACACCTTTCGTTTGAAATCAAAACGGACTTTCTAGGATGAGTAGTTACGGAGATTATGACAGTTTTAATTTTGACAGCTGTCATCGAAAAATGAGATCTCACTAACACCTTTCGTTTGAAATCAAAACGGACTTTCTAGGATGAGTAGTTACGGAGATATGATAGTTTTAATTTTGACAGCTGTCATCGAAAAATGAGATCTCACTAACACCTTTTGTTTGAAATCAAAACGGACTTTCTAGGATGAGTAGTTACGGAGCTGTCATCGAAAATCATCGTTTTCAATCTACGTACCTCTTCATAGTTTCTGCTACCCTGGTACCTTACATAGATTTTGCTAGTATTATATTCAGCGTAAAAAAACGCGAATTGATATTACCACTTGTGTATTTTCATAAAACAACTAAATAAAGCCCAATGCAAAATTATCGTAACCGTTTAGTTATATTTTTCAGTATAACTATTGGATTTTTTTAGTTATAATAAATTGTAATAAAGTTGTGACTGTACCATAATAATCATAGTAGATATATTTGGAACTAGTTTGGAATAAAATACATGTTTCCAAGTAGTTCGATGACTTCCAAACAGTTCGACAATCGAACTTCTGGTAGGATTTTTAAATTCCTATTATTATGTTGGTATTTTATTTTTTGCAATAGGACAATAAGACATGATGCCAACTGTACTTTAAACAATAGATTTGAGGTTAAAATTACGAGTGGTCCCACTCGCCCAAAGAAATAAACAAGAAAAAACGAATCAGGCGACTGGGACTGCAGTCCCAGCTATGTCGTGGGCCCACTTGCCTGAATCCTCGCAGTTTCCGAGTGAGCTGTGCTGTTTATAGACACAATCGTAAATTAATTTTGACGGGTAGCTGTCAGAAAGATCTAATTAAACTACATGTACCTACCAATCCGACATAGAACCTTACCAAAAAGTAAGTTATTTTCGAACCAAACACTTTTATTTAAAACTCAAAAGCTAACGCCGAAAGTGGGAAAATTGATAGAACTTTGTGTGCACTCAAATAAAATCAAAAGCGCATGGACTCGCGTAGACACTCCTTTCAATAGCTCTGTCAATCGACACAACACTCGATTGAAGGGGCGATGCAATGTCCAGACTCAAAGAGAATTCAGGTTGCTCCTGCTATGCTTTGACGTCAAGATTAAACTTGTTTAGACAAAGCTTTGACATTAAACCTCTAAAGCGCTCTACACACCAAAGCCGGCGGCCCGGCGGCACAGCCCGGCGGCCCAACCCGCCGGCCTTATTTTGTACGCAAATAAGGCCGGCGGGTTACAAAATAAGGCCGGCGGGTTGGGCCGCCGGGCTGTGCCGGCGGGCGGTGTGTAGAGCGCATAAGAGGATTAATATTTGGATAGTTTCGTAAAGCTGTCCTTTTGAAGATTTTTAGTTGCAGCAAAATACGCTTAGTTAAAAACATTGTTAATTACGAAACATGATTCACATGTTAATTACGAAACAAGTTCATGTTTTTACACATTAATTTAAATACAGAGGTGCGTTGCGGGGTTTGAACTCACTACCTTCGGAAACAGTCGAATGTTTACCCAATTAGCCAACACGGCTAACCCCAGTCAATCATACTCCATTCAAATATTCACTGTCTAAAATGTTCTCTACAAATCTTTCTAAAGACTCATCAAACCTAGAAAAGGCGGAATATTAAATAAATAAAAATAATTTATTACAGACACAACAAACACACAAAACAAAAAATAAAATACTAGGCACACCACATATTTTCATCCTAGCATGATACGCAAACTGCGCATGTATCTTATCATGTCATGGAATGCATAACATTAATTGACTTACCACTCTCGCTAGTCGGAGGACCACAATCCACCCAGGGGAACAATCCGGGGCACAAGTATGACATGGCGTGCAAGCGTCGAACCACAGCGTCCGTGAACCGTCCACAGCGAGAAGTGTTGCATGAACCACCGGGGACAGCACCTGTAGGATTGTCCCCAACGTTATTTTACATCGATGAAATCCCGGTTTCGCTCGGATGTTTGACGAAATTCTACATAGTCCGAATTTTGCGGATATAATGTTGTCGACTCAAAATCAATATTTTTTATGTTTTTTGTTATTCATATTCATATAATTTATTGTCACACATGAAACAACACAAATAAAATGTAAATGTAAATTACTTAATATTGTGCACTAGGTATGACTCGTCAGAAATTAATAGGTACTAATGGTATGTAATTACATTGAATTCATAATAAGGTTTCGATCGAGTCTACCGTAAGCTTTGAAGAAAATATTAATAAAGATGCTAATTTTATCATCATTGCGGTCCATATTTTAGGTTTCACATTAATGTAACTCAGAAGGGTTCTAGATGGGAACCTACTCTCTATTAGAACACGAAACGGGAAAGTATTTGATTCCCGTTTCGTGTTCTAATATTGTTAAAAATCATAACAGTTTAAAAAGTTAATCTACTCTCTGTCTGAAAACATTTAAATGTTTTTATATCTCCGCCGTTTATTGAATAACAGAACTAAGTTATCTTTTATTTTATTTAAAATAACGCAAAAGGATGGTCACGACCCTCAGCACTAAAAGAAACGATGCAAGGAGTAGAAGGGATTTCATATTAATTAATAAAGAAGAATAGAGAGAAAAAATGAATGCGTTTCTGTATATTGAAAAACTGAAATATTTTATAGAGATGAATTTATAAACATTTAATCGTTATTTTTTCACATAATTGTAGTAGTAAAGTGTTTGTTTGTGGTAGGTAAATCTCAATCCAAAACTTTTTATAATTCAGGAAAATAGTCGGGAAACTATCTAAACAAATTATAATTTCTCTCTGTGTTAAAATTTACATTTTTATTACTTGTTTAAATTACGCTGTTTGGTGGTTTGCATACTTTAATTAAAGTGTCTCCGTTGTCGTAGTTTCTGGACCATTGAGTTTTGTGTGGAATTATTCAATGGTTCAATTTCGTATTGAAAATTTATTTATTTATTGCAAACTAGTACAGATTTCTCCACTAGCCTTATGTTTAATAAAAATTATACACGTAAAAAGGTCACTTAGTCAATGCTAACAAAATGGAACAAATCCTGTAACAGATACTTGATTGCATTTTACCAGAACTAAAAACAAATAGAGTTATGAAGTAATCAACCATAATTGTAGTTTAATAATAATAACCAATCCAGTTATTAAGTTACATAAATAAACTTTTCATTTTCAAACCAATTTATAGGAGACTAGCCTGCCACATGTGGTTTGCGGTTTTGCTCAGTAATAATTTAATGTAATGAATTAAAAGAAAATTAAGTCGCAATTTCCATGACATTAATTATTCGTATTTATTTGAGGTAAAATCTCGAATACACAACCATTGTTAACATATAAATTATGAAGCGAAATTTACCGAAATTAATGCTGAAAGACAAAAACTTACCATAAAACTTATTTTCCGCGTTGGAGTTAACAAGGAAGGAATCATCACGACCATCATCATCATCTTCACCAGGCAGCGTATCGTCCGAGTCAGGAGAACTGTAAAATAAATAAATAAATATTGCTGGACAATTCACACAGCAACATCGAACCCAGTGGTAAGCTCAAAGCTTGTGTTACGGGTGCTAGATTTCTGATAATATCAGATATACTATATGATATACTATATTATAGTATATCAAAAATAATAATATTTTAAAATATCTCTATCTATATACGAGTATGTAGAATTTACATATTTATAGATAAATATATTTTAATATACATAATTATATGAACTCCCAGGCACTTACAAAAAAATCTACAGATCGTATTCGTGAATCGAACCCCCAACCACCTGCGTCGAAGGCAGACCATAAATAATAAAATGATACATACATAAATAGATAATGCAAACATCCAATATAAACCTAATATCGGTAATGCTACTGCTCCCAGGTCAAAGGCTTAAGCTAACATTGATGTGTATTGATGTTGATTCTGTGCACTGCCAACGGTGCATTATTAGCTACAACGCTGTTCACGAATATACGCTACAATAAACATCTAAAGGCTTAAATCCCCTTTGGCTAATACCAATAGTCAGTTGGTAACCGAAGTTGCCACACGAATTTGCAACCCCACAATATTCACTCCACCAAAGCCTCCCCTATGCGTTCTATGGCGTTCACTACCTACACGGCTTAGCTTAAAAGCATAAACGCTATAGAAAGGTTTATATCGATTTGTCTGAAGGATTAATATTTAAGTCTAAATCTGCGGTTCAGGTAAGCCTTGAGCTTCTCTTAATACTGTGTTATTTAAAGGCTTAATTAAGGTATTACTTAGAATTTTTCGGATGAAGAAAATACATGTAACTTTACCTGCGAGTTACTCGGCGTATCATTACACGGTTGGCTTGCGACGTCTGAAACAATTAAGTTATTCAGGCTGGAAGATTGAGATGACAGTCGGGTGTTCTTAGAATAACAGACACTGTTTAAACGCAATTGAAATTTTGAAAAAGATTATAATAAGATCAGCAAATTAGTATAGCCTAAGGAATACATATTGTATTTACATCTATGCATATTGTATAATGATACTGAAACTATTCTGACGATTTTTTATGTATGTAAACCGAAACAAAGATTTGAATCCTAATGTACAATTTCATCATAAAAATGTGATTTATAATTAGTCATTATTGCAAATACTGCTGATTTAAGTCTACCAAACGTAGTGATTATATTCTCTTTGAGTCTACCAATTAGAATGTCAATATGCTTAGTCCAAATTAATTTTGAGTCGATGTTTAATCCTAAAAATTTTATGTCATCTAAAGTGTTCATAAAATGTCAATAGCAAATTTTACAATATCATTGTGAGTTTGAATTATGTATATGGATTTTGTTTGATGAAATAAAAAAAAATCCCATTTCCGTTTCAATTCAACTCGTAAAAACCCCATTTTAAATTTATTGTTTACAATTTCATTACACCATAAATAAACTTACACAACGTGGTAACATAAAGAAAATCTAATCTTGTGTGGATTATAACCAACAGTCAAATTTAAACTGCGATTATAAAAGTTTAACAAAGAGCAGTCTATAAGAATAATGTATTTCAATAGAATCTTAGTATTTTCAATTATTTGCAGTGCGCTTTTGTCTGTGGAGAGCTACAGATATCCATTACTTAGAGTGATAGGCGGACAGGACGAGACGTCAGACAAATTGGCCTATATCGTTCGCGTAGAAAGGATATATAATATAAGCACACGGGCCGGGATGGTTTTATGGAGGGAACATCATTGTACCGCATCCGTTCTGACGGCTACGGCAACAATCAGCGCCTTGCATTGTTGTCCATCCCAGTTCACAATAATGACGAGACATTCAATTGTAAATATTAAATTCGTTATAAGATATGGTTCGACACCAGGTAGACCCAAGCCTGACAACGAGGACCAGTTCAGCGACGTGATGTCATGCCTGCAAGTGCCATCTAAAAGAAACATAGATTCTGATTTGAGCCACGACCTAGCAATAATGAAGACTCAGCCGATTATGCTGAAGACCTACGGACGACTTAGCGCGATCGACTACCGGTCGCTAATAGGGTATCAAGTCAAACAATTGGGATATGGACGAACCGGATTCGGCACGAACACCACTAATACACTGGCTTTGAAAATGCCGTTACAGGTTATAGATGGGATGGCTATTCAATGTTCGGATACAGAAAGCGGATTCAGTTATCTGTGTATAACATCCAGATGTAGCAATCGCCCAGGAATGGCAGCACCTGGTGACTCAGGTGGGCCTGTGCTGCATTCCTCTGGGATTGTAGGGGTTTGTTCTCAAGGTCTGGGTGATACTAGGACTCCATATATAAGTCCTTTTCAACAGGTCATGCAACCTTTAAGTCCTCACATGGATTTTATATCAAAATCTGTCAGAAAGCTAGATATTGAGTATCAGGAATCCAATCATGTTTAAAATTAAATTAACAATAAGCTGTCAATCCAAATCGATGCTTATGCCCCACCAACCCCTTTCATTCTCACCTTGTTCTGATCACCCTAAGAAATAGATATTGTGTTTAGCTTCTACATAGAGGATTGGATTTATGGCACAGTATGGGGCTCTTGACTTGATACCGCGTTATGTACAATATTCCGTTGAATATACATCGTACATTTTATTATTAGACACCATTATAATGACAGTTTTTGATTAAATTGATTCTGATTCTAAAATTTAAAATTTTGATTTGACCAGTAAACATTTTATCGTCATAATGTACACCTTAAATAGATCAATTATTTGTGCTTAAAACATTACATTGTACATTGTACATAGATGCTATTATTATCGTTATGAAAATAGTAGGTTTTCGCTTCAAAAGTAATGCCAGTGTCATGACAAAGGTCAGGGCAACGCTTCGCTCGGCTCATCTCGCTATAGGCTGATTGCTAAAAGTGGGTCAGGGGTGCAGAGGGCCTAGCCAGCCTCCTTCTTGGGATGAATTCGGAACGATCATACTCACCCTCACGATCGATACCAATCGAACTTCTAAGAGAACCGGCCGGCTTTTAAATCATTACAATTTACCGCCAATATTTTTGTGAAAGAATTTGTTTGATTAATTAAGTCGGGAAATGTTTAATTTAGTTTTGAGTTCATTTAAGTTCACGGTACACCTACGTATGTAAACATTTATAGAAACCTTTAAATATAGTTATAAATTTATTTCATTCTAGGAACTTTATGCTTAGGTACCTACTGGAAAAATGTAAACTTTACGTAGGTATTAAAATTTTATGATTTAACAAAAATGTTTTATAACTTGTAATTTTATGAATAAATATAGGTACTTTGACTCGAATCAATACATAATACATAATCACCAGAGACAACCTAGTTATACACAAGTCGAACTTTCTCGTTGTGAGTACCTATCTGCAAAATCTGTAAATAAGGTAATGGCATAGAGTAATGGTACCTAAACATAGTTTGAACAGTATGAACTCACTCCGAATGCAGTTTCGCGGGTGACTGTCGCAGAGGCGATGGGGTCTGGCGTACGGATGCTCTGGGGTAGAAGTTCGATCAAGTTCGTAGATTGAGGCTGGTAGCGCAGAATCAGCACACATGTTGATACCAGGGTGTACGCAAGCAGAGTACCTGTAGATAAAAAATAAATACTTTTATAAATATAGGAAAGGTAACACTGTTTTTTTTCTAGAAATCATAATCCTAATCACTACTGTTCTATGTTCCCACTGCTGGGACACATAGACTTCTCTCTTAACGCGAGAGATTAGGCCTTAATTCACTTCTTCCTTCAAACTTTATTTTTCATGGTTCTCAGAACATGACGGTTCCCTCACTATTTTATCCTTCACCGTTAGAGAACCTATGACCTTCGGAATGAAAGTTGAGTGTGCTCCCACTTTGTCACCAAGACTAGAGTAGGTACCTATTTCATAATAAAGTCAGAAATTGTATCATGTGTCCCTGGTTTTTTAGAAGAGTTAGGTAAATGTCATTAGTTATTAAATAAAATAAATGATTATTCGGCAAGAACCATAAGAGTTCGAAATTTACGCAATTGCGTACGTGCGATACACGTCATCAGTTTCCTGATTAAATTGATTGATTGATTGATTGATTCAGATTTTGTCCGTAAAATCACAAAGATTAACTTGGACATGTCATCACTATCAATCACCCCCCCTTTTTTTTTTTTTTTTTCTTCCCCTGAATTTAATAATGAAAGTTCCCATGCATTATTATCATTTAAATAATCTGAAATTTTATAATAACCCTTCTTACAAAGATTACCCTTTACAATTTTCTTGAATTTATTCATTGACAGTTGGTGAAATTCTTTGGGCACTTTATTATAAAAGCGAACACAACATCCCTTAAAAGAAACTTTAACTTTACGTAGTCGAATACGGGGCAATGCAAGTTTATCTTTATTTCTAGTATTTACATTGTGATAATCACTTTTCTTAGGAAAGTTACTTAAATTCTTGTGAATGTAAACTAAGCATTCGAAAATGTACTGGGAAGCTACTGTCATTATATTTATTTCTTTAAATTTTTCTCGCAAAGATTCCCTTGGACCCATATTATACATAGCACGTACAGCCCTTTTTTGCAAGACAAATATACTATTGATAAGCGCGTCAGCAGCACATCCCCACAGCAGTATACCGTAAGACATTATACTGTGAAAATAGCTGAAATACACCAATCTAGATGTTTCGTGATTAGTCAAAAAACGAATTTTTTTGACAGCATATGCCGCAGAGCTTAGTCTTTTAGATAATGCGTCTATGTGTGGACCCCATTGAAGCTTGCTGTCTAAGGTTAGGCCCAAAAATACTGTATTTTCAATAGGCTTCAATGACTCTCCCTTGATATTAACATTTACTGGTACCCCGTTCTTTACATTAGGTAAGGTAAATCTAATGCATTTTGTTTTCTTTTCGTTCAGCAATAGGTTGTTTGCGCTGAACCAATCCACGACTTTATTTATAGCATTATTTACATTGTCAAAATCATTATTACGTCTATTTAACTTAAACACTAAAGAAGTATCGTCAGCAAATAATACTATGTCGTGATTTTTCTTAACCAGATGGGGCAAATCGTTAATGTAGATCAAGAATAGAAAAGGACCAAGTATGGATCCCTGCGGTACACCCATTGTTATCAAAGACCCCTGAGACCTAAATAAGTTATAGGCACCATTTACCGTAACTTCAAAAGGTTATTTTAATACGTAAGTTTGTTATTTGCGAACTTTGGTAGGTCATAGAATATTTGAGAATAATTTCCGTTTTCCCCTAAATGAATACAGTTTCAGAAACCAACATCTTTTCAATCAAGAATAATAATCTATTTTACTAATAAATATAATGTTATTAATGATCACTGAAATGCTGGTAACTGCTAACTCAGCAATTTTCGATAAGAAACACTCGTATAATAAACAATTAACAATAACTGCTCAAATTACGCAACCTAAAGATTTTAATCTACAGTTTGATATTTGTTTTTATGTCTGGTAACATAGCGAAACCGATGTTAAGAGTTATTGAATGATATTGGATGTGCATTTTGTAAGTGTTCCAATGGGAAATGAATAAAAAATACGGCTGCTTCCAAAAATATGATACTGAAAATTGTATAACAACTTGATAAAAGTTGAATTAAGTTTTGGGTAAAAAAGTAAGATACATCTATTATAACTCACAAACTATAGCGTTTATAACATTGATCACGCATCACTCTGTCGGAACTGCTTAAAATATTTTCTAAATTACAGGTATTTGTTTTTAAATAAGTATAAATCTTAAACTGTTGACCTAAATCCGTACAATAGGTCAACTACTAAAAGATGGCCACAAATACTGCTAGCTCTAAAGTCAAACATTTATCTAGGCTTCTGTAAATGTTTAATGTTAGTGCTGAAAAGAGGGTCAAGGCAAGACTTGGAATCGAATCTCTTTTCGAACTGTTGCTTCAACCGCAACAATTTAATGCAAAAATACAGATCTCGATAGAGATTTCTTTGATTTGTTGTTCACATTGGTCCGCAATAAGTTTCCGTTTTGATAAAACACTCAAAGGATTTATATTTTGCTACGAGCTTCAATCGTTTCCTTATTTTAATTCTAATAAAAACTCACAAGTTTTTAATTTATCCGTAATAACATGATTTTAGGAAATAAATGCTTGTAGGTACTTTTGCCTTGCCGTGGGATCGTGCACTATTTTAATTCCGAAGGTGGTGGGTTCAAACTCAGCCGTGCACCTCTGGATTTTCCTTTTATAATTTATGTGCGCTCTAAAAACACTTGATTTAACGGTGAATGCAAACATCGTTAAGAAACCGGTATGGTCTGAAAACTCTGACGAGTTTGAAAACCTATAAAAACAATTACGAGCTGTTTGTAGTGTGTGCTCTTCAAAACGTAGTGGCTCGTCCATTATCAAGCCCAAATTACCTGATACTTCTACACGGCTTAAAACGACATATTTAATAAAAACCTTAGGATTTTGCCCAATAATCTTTTTACAAACATTTTTCTCGTAATACCATGAACTTTGTTATATCGGGATTTCATTCCAAATCCTGATAAAAGGACATGTGATATTCACCAACCCGCACTTTGTCAGCGTGGTAAATTAAGGCCTAAACTCTCTCGTCAAGAGCGAAGTTCCTGTGTCTATGCAGTGAGAACTTAAATAGAGGTGAATATGAATGTACTTTTGCATCAAATTATATTTCCACGGGAAAGTGTAGAACGCGGGCGAAGCCGCAAAAGAATGTAGTGAATGAATGTAGTGTAGAAGGAAATTAATGTTTTTGATTTGATTTGTTTGATGGCAATGCTTAATGAAAAAATAAATGAATCATTATTACTGGACAATTCACACGGAAAGGTCTACGCTTGTTTGTTGGTGTCGATTAACTGCTTTACTAAAGTTTCACTTTAGCCCCATTTCTTTTAATCAAATCACGCTACTTGTGTATTCCTTGATTCTTTTGTCTTGTCACTTCTTTATGTCACTTATTTCCATAAAATCCTCAAGATCACTTGCACAAATTAATAATGTATTGTATACATTATTAAGTAACATTAAATAAAAATATAAAATGGATACAAGGCTTAACATGATGCATGTTCGGGTTTATAATTGATTTAAGAATTAATATATAATAAAATAAATAAATATTGCTGGACAATTCACACAGCGACATCTAGCCCCGTTAATAATACCTACCCTTATGTATAGCTAGTTTCTAGAAACCTACTTGTTCCATCACCACAACTTTAACTATACATGGACAATCCTGGTACTATAAAAGACCTTTTTTTTCTGTAGAAAGTCTAGTGATTGACGTGATATACTTGTAGATTTGCTTACACTTCTCTGTTGTTACTAGCCCGGTCAATTTAGACATAAAAATGAGGGTGAAGTTAACGTTAAGAAGAAAAAAGTATTGATACATCTTTATAGATAATTTTATGATCTACAATTTGTTTTCAGGTAATTTTATGATAAAACTTACCGTTTTGCTGAAAATCGCGAAAATCTCATTTTTTTTACCTTTGACCTTGAATAACATTTTTTCCTTAATGGAGAATGATGGGGAACTTTTAGGCATTGTTTATAATTATGTTTTGAACAATTTCACAGAAATTCAGCTTGTTGGGACTTTATGTAACTTCGAATGTCTAAATTGACCGGACTATACAATGTATAGTCTTTACTATAAAATAGGAACGAAAATTGGCATTGATATTTATATAATGAGAGATAATTGTAAATAGTTTTTGATGGAGCGGCAATCGATTTTAGCTTTACTATAGGAACTTATATAGGAATTAGCTTTATTATAGGAATTTAATATAGGAACTATTTTTTAACTCAAGAACAACTTGGTAGATTTAGGGGTTTTCGTTTTAAGATATTCGCAGTAGTCCCGTCCCGGAAAGATTTAAAAGGCTAGAAAACATGACAATAAAGCGGGTAAAGCCGCGTGCGGGTCAGCTAGTCCAACATAGGTGTAAATATTTATACCACACATTATATTTATATTCATTGTATATTATATAAATTGTTTTTTATAAATCGGCGTGTCTGTTGCAAACGATTGAGGTTAACTGCAACCGTGAGATAAGTATCGGTCGTATTAATATCAGCATATTGCTGCAATCAATTCTAATCACTTCATCTACTGGAAGTTTGTTAAAGTGCTTTAGAGAGATAGTATCATCTTCGGAAACCTCGGCTAATTGCCACTTAATCCCAGAATCTATGCATATTCACTTGCAGGATCACATGACGCCTTCATACAAAATTTAGATTTAAGATTATTCAACAACATCATTACCTCTAATTACGTTCCCATTTCTGAAAAATGTAGTTAATTAACTAAATAGCTAATTACAAAAAGAAATGTTAAAGTAAATATAAGATTTTTATCTTAGGCTATCTTCTCAGTAAACTCGATTAGGCACTTAAAATACTCTTAAATACTTAATCAGGAGAGGGCTATGCTCGGTGTTTCTTTACGAATCAGAAAATAGGAGATTCGTAAAAGAACGCGGGTCACCGACATAGCTTAACGGATTAATATTTCGCTCGTTGAAGTGGCAATGGGCAGGCCATATAGCTCGGAGAACAGATGGCCGATAGGGCCGTAACGTCTGACGTCCGCCAACTAGGTGGACGAATGAAATGGTAAAATAACGTTCACAGTGGATGCCAATAGTCAGTAGTGGACGTCCGACGGTTGAAATAATAATGATGATTAACGTGAGTAATCCCTGTTGCTTTAAAATGGAAAATGTTACTAGTTCCATCTACGTTAAGCTGTAAACTTTTGATGTAGAGGAGAGTGGGGTAAAAGCGAACGTGAGATAATCCGGAGTGCATGGTTGTAGCGGGTAAGTAGAGATTAAATATTATTAACTATAACAACCATATTTTATTTGGTTTATTCGCGGAGTGCCGACATTCGTAGTTTGCCAACTTTTGTGATATTCAATGTAAGTATTAGCGGAGTGCCGACTTTTCAAAAATTCGGTGCAACTAGTCGCATATCGACGACTTTCGCATTGTGCCGACCTTTATAATGTTCAAGCAATTAGTAGCGTTCTGTAGACTATTACATTTTGTCGTATATATTTTCGCACTCTGCCAAATTTATGTACAGTCAAGAAGATATAAAAAAACAGAAAATCAAAATATTTTATTTCTTTAACTTAAATTAATATACAATTTTGTGGTTTGAGACTCTCTTTTGAGTATAAATATACTTGTGATAGAGACTCACTCTGCAACTCTTTACAAGTTTAGTAGAGTTAAAAGTAAAAAATAACAAAAATAGATTTTCTACTGTACAAACATAAAAAATAAAAATTAAGGCAATAAAAATATGATAAACAAAATGATATTCTATCTATGTAGTTAAGTTGTTCATTATGCAGTTCAACGTTATTTTATAAATCGCACTTTGCTGAGTCTTATTAGACAAGTTTTTACATCTATTTTTTTTGATAAATAAATAATCATCAGTGATCTTTTTTATACGGTCGTCTCTTAGTTTAAACTTGTTGAATTGCTTTTTGGAAATTGGTAAATGCATGTTATTCATTCTTACATTGTAATCACAATGAACACTTTCATCTTTCAGGACTTTAATAATTAAGAAAAGATTAGGTTTTCTTGTGCCAACGATCATATTATTATTATCTCTTATTTTGATAATCTTCAATAATCTCAGAATGTTTATGTACCTATATTAATACAATTAAAAAATAATCTACCTATTGTAAAGGTTGGTACCTACTTAATCTCTGTAAAATAATAGTTATATTGTAACTTCACACATCTGATTTCAAATTCGTGGTCCTGCGACCCTGACGCTCACATGAAATAGCCCTTAACATTTTTTAACTTAATTGTACTTTAGTCGGCATTGTGCTTTCCTAAGTATCTAAGTTTATAATAGTAGGCAAATTACTCATAAAATAGGTAAATTTATAAAAAGTTGTCGTTATGCGATTAGTTGCACCGAATTTTTTAAAAGTCGGCACTCCGCTAATACTTACATTGAATATCACAAAAGTTGGCAAACTACGAATGTCGGCACTCCGCGAATAAACCTTTTATTTGCGGTAAGATTACATTGTGTGACAACATTAAAGAATTTGAATTTTGCGCAGCGGGTGAAGTTATACCTGCGACTCAAGGTGTTACGGGTTCGACTCCCGCCTTCAAAAATAAATGCGACAAAACTTTGTACGAAATACACATTTGTTCAGAGTGTCTGTGTGTTATAAAAAAATATCTATCTATGTATGAATATTACGAGTATTAGGTATATACAAAATCTTGCACGCGTAACACATGTTTAGAGCTTACCACGGGGCTAGATGTTGCTTTGTCAATTGTTCAGCAATATTTAATTAATTTGTTGTCGTTTTTCAATTATGTACTTTTTCATTTCCCAGAAGTAATGTTTGAAATGAAACAAACGTTAACAGATTTTAAAACTAAGCTACAGTAAATAAACTATTTCGTAACTAAAAGTTAGATCTGACAAATATTTCTATAGAACATGAAAAATTGCTCTGTTATTTGAGTTTCCCTTTTCACCGGCATTCTCGCTTTCCCGGTACTGAAATGTTGCACAAAGTTGGATGTCTACTTGATCAAAGCATAGCTACTAAGGTTCACTGCCTGATTAACTTAGTTCCCGTCTAGTTACGGAAATAATGAGACTGCAGGCACTAGAGTTTCTATTTGCAAAGGAATTCAGTTTTAAACTTATTACAAAATATTACTGCCTATTACGGAACAAGGTAGCTTTTGTTCACCGGCATTTTGTCCTGTGATGGCAAATAAGTATTCATAATAACTTTCTGAAGACAAGGTGCTCCGCTCCAATTACAAGGAATATAATATTATCTGAAAATATCTAATTTACTTCTAATTTGGCCAACGATTGCATTGGGATTGCAATTCAACGTGGCAACGCCGCCATTAGGTATTCTTAGCACTTTACCCTCTGGTAGATTAGAATTTTAACATAAATGTTATGTAAATACTTCCTTAATAGCAAGCTAGCTTTCCGCCTCCTGGCTTCGCCCACGTTTTAATAAATTTTCCTCTGTAAAAGTATCCTATGTCCTTCTCCTGGTTCTAAAGCGAAAGCGCTAAAAAGGTTTTTGAGTAATAAATAGTGTAACTAACACGAATTTCTTTTATATATTATAGTTATCTCTATATATAAAAGAAATTCGTGTTAGTTACACTATTTATACACTATTTATATTTGACCTACCCAATTTTCCCGCATTATTTACGATGCTATAAAGTATTAATTGCAACAGTTTCCGCAAAAGGAAATATTTGTTTTCTAGGTCCAATAAGCTTGCTTTAAATTGCGAACGTTGTAGCAAATGGATTTTATTTATAAAATACTATTATTGGTTACGATTCATCGACTTTGTTCATCCGCAAAAACTAAGTATTACTGGTATTTATAGATTTTCCTTCGGGGGAAAATGCCCGGTGAAGATAGATTTTTCTATTTCAAAATAAAACCTTAGTTTAGTCTATCTTCATTGTTTCAGTTTCAGAAATATGCTCTACTACATCCTGATATTGTAGAGGCATGTAATAATAGTTGTGTATTTTTAGAATTTATCACTTATACAATGCTCTTTTGGCTAAAAGCCTCCCATTTTTTGTGGAAAACAAACAAAGAAGAATAGAATTACAAAATCTTAGTGGAAGAGGAACTATACACGTGCTGTAACAGTAAATGAAGATAATTTTACTTTTGATAAAACTAATTTAATGAACATGCCGATGTTTTGCTACGAGTATGTCTGGCATAACAAAACATCGGGATGTTCTGAGAACTTTAAAAAGTTTGAATGACATGTGTTTTTTTCACCAACTCGCACTTAGCCTGCGTGGGGTATCGTAGGGTATCAATGCAATAATATTTTTGAAATCGTACCAGTCATTCCTTAAAATAGCGCGCGCAAAACAAAATTTTCAGCTATATTTTATAAACCCCGAAATCTAAATCCGAAAACCAGGTTTAAATTCCTGTTACCGGTAAAAACTTAAACGTGCACTCTAAAACTTTTTCTGGATAAAATTTCACCGGCACGATCAGGTTAGCTCATAACTAAGTTTTAGAGTATCCGATAAAAGCTCTATACCTTTTGCATATCGGAATTTTGAAAGCACTAACGCTGAACTAGATATTCAAAAATCATTTTAATACTTTTGTATAAACATTTTTAATACCTTTGAATACCTAGTTCAGATGGTATGATGCCAACATTTTCCTACTTTTACTTGTTTATCGTCAGATGTAAAGCGGAGCCAACTCAAACAGAAAACTTGTTGCACTTCGGCAAGCTAAGCGGATACAAAATGATTCAGAATATTCTATTCATCGAGACGGAAATTTTATAACAAGCAAGTTTTAATTTCATTTTTGTGTATTGATACTATTTGCGTCATATTTACATTTGTAGTTATTTATAGATACTATTTGCTAGTTAGTTATTTATAGATGTTTTTGTGAAGGTTTACGTAAGACTAAAATATTACAGTTCGGCATAGCAATCAAAGAACTATAAGGTATTAATTGGAGATAAACTTCATATGAAAATATAAAATCAGCCTGAAAGGATATTGCTCCCTTTCCAGTGCCCTCTCATTAGTATTGTGTACCTACCTAATTAGTTGAGATTTAGCTTAACAATGACCATGATAGCCTTTTTTCTGGCTTAGTGATATCCTTTAGCCAGAAATCTATCAGAATACGGGCCTTAGTATCGTTCTGTGTACCGCACCAACTCTCTCTAGATCTATTATAGTTTCTATTGAGAAGACCTGTTCCTGACTCCAACCCGTTGTGGTACTAAGTTTGGGTAGTTATGATTATAATTATGAAAAAAATGGTTTACAAATTATAAACCCCATTATGATAGTGAATTTAAATAATATATTCATTTATTTAAAAATACGGTATAACGTATTATTGAAATGGTCTTTAGACGTTCTGGAAGTAATGTTAGCCTTAGAACGTTTTTCTGTAAATATTTCGAATAGAAGATATTTGTTTGTGTAAATGTCAAATGTAGTGAATTCACTTACCAATGCTCATCATTTCCACAAGCACCTCTAGTTGCACGAGAAGAGATACAATGGCGGCGCAAAATCCGCCGCCGACGGTGGCCAATGTTGGGGTCCCGGTTTTCTCAGAGATCACAGCTAAAATCCTGCGAAAAAAAAAGCTTTAAATTAATTTATCCTGAAAAGCTTTTAAAAATATTTTTTAAAAGCTTTTAGAAACCTTTGTTTAAAAAAGCTCTTCCAATTTATCTCGGCAAACCCTTTATTGGATTTTGATTGATGATTGCAGAAGTGCATAAAAATAAACTATTCCGCTATCCTATGTACCACCTATATTAGCTACTAATTGGATTGTATTGTATGTGTGTATATGCGTGTATACAAAATTTCCGCCTAATAGGTTGAAGATATCCGCTTAAAAATTTAGTTATATTTGCGTGTAAATACCCGAAGTAATAAGTAACTTCAGTCTTATTCGATATATGTTTAAGCTACATTATTAAAAGGTTTTATCAAAATCCATTCCTTAATTTTTGCGTGAAAGAGCAACAAACATAAGTACATTATTACAAACTTTCCCATTTTTCGTAAAAATAACTGTAAATATAATAAGTATTAGATTAAAACCCGGTCATACGTATTTCGAATAAAGTTTTCAATATTGCCTTTTTGTACCGTATGCTAGTTCAAGTTATCGTCAAAACTCATTTTTGTGGCGTGTAAGTAGTTCATTCAATAATGTTTGCAGGAAATTCGATCTAGACCTATTTTGCACAAGTGTAAGCTCGGCCAGGCGGCAGTTGAGTAGAGAATTTTTTCAATAGTTTAAGTAGTTGATATTTTTCTTAATTTGGTTTTGTTTGTATGAATCCATAGTGTTTTTAATGTTCATATTTCGTAATTAATCAGTAAGACTTAATTACCTGTAGATGTTTGTTTCACAGTTACTTTTTCTAATTTGTTTTTATACGTGAGAACCTTTGATAAGCTTAATATTTTTATCCGTATTGTATATAATGTTTTTGTAAGTTTTTGGTTTTCCAATAAATAAATATAAATATAAATGGAGTTCCTGACTTCCACTTGATTTCACTATGGAGTGGTATGAAAGTTCAGCTTTGAAGTATCTCTATCTCTGATGTAAGTTTTAACTCCAACTTTTGCTTTGAAACATATTTGCGGAAGCGGCTACTTGTTACAGTTATTCAGTAAATACAGCTTTGTTAGTTTAGGTTTGAGAAACTTAAGTGCCGAAATATAACGAAGCGATTCGAAATTTTAAACACATTATGTTTTTAGTGTCATCTGCGTCATGGGCCTTGTTCTCAGAACATGCCGGTTTCCTCACGATATTTTCCTTCACCGTTAAAGCACGTGTTTTTATGAGCACATAATTTTTAAAAGAAAAAATACCAGAGGTGCTCGTAGGTATTGTTGGCTAAGTTATCCCACTTAGCCAACACGGTTTTTAGTATATTTGTATTTATTTATTAATTATTCAGAAAATTGTTTATTCCTTTCAGGTACAATGCCATTGAAAATAGGCCACGAATATTTTAAATAAACTCGTTATGGCAAGCGTGAGAGAAAACAATGCGCTAACTAGGTACAATAAAAACTGTACGCTGTACTGTGTGAATATTTTAAGTCCTTGAACATTTCATTGATTTTTCAATTAAACTCTGTCCTTAAAATAGAAGCGAGATTTTTATCAATGTAGTATGTAATATGTTTCTTCATAAGAAGTTTCTTTTAATTATTAAAACCGCAATGCGTCTGAAGTTGTTGAGATTAATAAAGTTCCACCCTCGTTCTGGATATACTGAGACAGTTCGGCATTGTTTAAACAAAAGCGTAGCGATCTTATTTTATATTCAGATTGGTTTAATTTAAATTACGTTCTTCAAATCTGATTTATATGACTTTCAAGTAAAATATTGAATCGAAAAGGTTCGTCCATGGATGATCACCCAGTCCTGTTCATAGTCGAGTTCGTTTCACAGCGTTCGTTTCATGAACTAATATTGATACTAGCATTTCACGCGCGGTAAAAAGTGTCTGAGTTTTCGGTTTTATGATTATTGTCAGATTTAATTAAAACACTTCCTTGCAAAACACACATCAGCAAAAAACCTCGTCGTCCCACAAGTTCGCAAACTTCGGAACAGTCTTCTTAGGTGTAATATCAACAGCCTGCCTATAATAAATACATTGAATAGGAACATTGATGTGATTGACAGTAATGATTTTATACAGGTGAACTGTTTATAGTTCTGTATTGATTTTAGTTTATAAATATTATTAATACCCATTTTATTACAGGTTTTATTACATTTACGAGACATTTTATAATTCAAATTTAAGGATCTAATTTTAGAATTAGGAATCGAATGAAAAGTATTTCCCTAATTTAATATTGATAGATATGTCAAAGATCGTCCTCTCAGTCTTGTGATTGGTGATTTGAATCTTATGTAAAGGCCTGTCTGTGTCAGTAATGTAATGCAATACCTTTGTCGTTAACAGAGATGACCAAGCATCACAAGTTGGTCGCCCAGTCTAGCGACTGGAAATATGACACTGCTATTAGATAGGCCTGTCTGTGATCGTAATACGCCTGTCAAACTTAATGCAATACCTTTGTGGCTTGGTAGATACTTGGAATAATAAAAATATTTCCTTGTAAAAATTTAAATAGAAGATCTATTTTAATGGAGAAGAAAATCTAGTTTATTAAATTAGGTCGGGTTTTCCTTCCTGACGCTATAACTCCAGAACTCACAAACCGATTTCCAAAATTTGCATTCGTTGGAAAGCGAATTGAAATTTGGGCAAGTGTAAAACGCGAGCGAAGTTAGAAACGAGTTAAACCTAAATCATTTATTTAATTAAAAGTTTTTTTCAATGTGTCCATGTAATTCGTCTATCTTCTTGTAATGATGCGTCCATGTAATTCGTGTTTCTATGGAAATAAAGATTTTGACTTTGTCTTAGTCTATTACATGACTCACTTGAACACAAGCCCATCCAGTGCCATCGCGTAAATGATCCTCGGCATCGGGAACATGGAACCGAACATGGAGACGGTGAGTCCAGCCAACGCCCCCAGAGCCACCACGTACTTGCACGTGGGCGCGTGCACGTGCGCGAACATCTGCACCAGCGCGGAGTCCGTGTTCACCTCATCGAACGGCACTGGGGACAAGCGAAGTCTATTAACAAAAGTTCTAATTTTAAATTATAAGAAATGTCAGATTTCAATTAGCACTGCCATTTTGTTTTTGGGAGGACAAAAACGAGTTCTATGTTTGTATGTACCTACATTTTGACCCTTGCACATTCTAGCCTTTGAACAATTTATCATGTTGACTGCCCAGTCCCTAAATCGTTCTAGCGATGCCTTAATAAGGACGTCTAGAGTGGCCCCTTCTAGAATTGCGACCATTGTATTGTAAAATTCATAATTTGGCTTGTAATCTAAAATTCGGTCATGTTTTCAATATTCGGACTATTTTTCGGAATTTGGCATGTGATATCAGTCAGAATTTATTCCGGTCGTGAGTCTGGCCGCCCTAACAATGGTATTTGATTGCATGCACAAACAATTATGTATTGAAATATGGGCCCAATTTCATACCTAAACCGTTCAATGTAAACAATACCGAATGCTTGTTGGACTACAGAGCCAAATTTACAGGTTTATCTGTGAATTATTTAGAGTGCCTCTTAGCAACAAGGACATGTAGGTACTTATAAACCCCGTGATAACCATAGACAATATCATTTCTTGAAAGAAAAATAAGCAGAAGTTATAAAATCTATACTTAAAGGTTTTTTAAAGATTTATACCATTTATTTAAAACCCTCAAAGATTTAAGGGACAAGTCAATAAATATAATTATTTATGGATTACTACGAGTATTATTATTAAAAAATTAAATTAAAAATCTTTATTTCTTTAACTTAACCTAGTTAACTTTTAAGTAACAGTTTACTTGTGATAGTGGATTCCTCTCTTCCGTTTTCATTTAATAAAGGTTGAGTCGGATTTTTTTGTTTTATAGTAATAACAATAGTTTTAAAAATTATGTGGCGGATAACAAAGCATAAATCATATTTTAAGTCTCTACGTCAGTAAAAAGCTTTACATTATCCTGATATGAAGAGCGGCGTGCAAAAACGAGCAATTAAAACTTGTAAAAATTTTATTTTATGTGGTCCACGTAAAAATACGTCTTGCTTCGCTCACCAACAATTAGTTCCTTCGTTCACGATCCGTTCCTGTTGCACTATTCAGCTTAGTTCGATCATTTAGTGTAAACTGTTTGTAGATAATACGATTTAATTTCATCCTTGTTTACTTGAGTTCAAAGCTTTCGCGGTAATTGGTACAATTGCCTTGTAGAATCCCTCTAGAACGGCAAAGTGAATGCAACCTAACCCTACTACGTACTATCTACGTATTATTTAATATTGGTTCTAAACGCTATGGTGCTATATATTCTTATTATAACAAAATTACTTATATTTATTTTATAGTGATTAACTCTCACTTAATATTTCTAAATTATTAGAAAATGGTGAAGGGAAAATTACAAGATCACAACGTAACCTCCCATATCAGTATACCACGGGACCAAAATATTACAAAATTGTTTCTTCCTTAAAAACTTAAAAACTTGTCTCTAGCTAACGATTCCATCAAATCTAGTTATCTAGTTTCAAAAGCTTTAACCCGTTAAGTGGGGAAGCAGTGTGATCTACCACATTATCGAGTTATGGATTATCAGCTAAGGCGAGCGAGATTGTGGTTTGTCCTAGCTTGCTTTAAAGTTATTATGCACTTAGATGCAATTGGATAAGCATATTTACAGGACAGTTGGCAGGGAGCTTGCAATGCACAAACGCGTCCTTCGTTTTATTTGAACGCTGTACAAATACTCCTCGAATCTCATTATGAGACAACTCGAACAACGAATATTTCAACCATTCATTTTAATACATCGTATTCCTGACCATACTGGTTTGCATTGTCAAATAGCTTGAGTGGGTATTATGAAAGGTCTTCGTATGCTTGTTACTGATAATTATATGAGAGTATGATATATTGTTGTTCATAAAAGTATTTTTAGGTTTGTAGGGTTCCGTAGCCAAATGTAAAAGGTAAAAAACGGAACCCATAAGGGACCCACGAATCTACAAAGATTCATTACGTCTGGCTTTCTGTCGGATCATGCATGATGTCCAGCTTGTGACTGATAATTTAATTAATATGAGAGTATGATATATTGTTGTTCATAAAAGTATTTTTAGGTTTGTAGGTTCCGTAGCCAAATGTAAAAGGTAAAAAACGGAACCCATAAGGGACCCACGAATCTACAAAGATTCATTAATGTCTGGCTTTCTGTCGGATCATGCATGATGTCCAGCTTGTGACTGATAATTTAATTAATATGAGAGTATGATATATTGTTGTTCATAAAGTATTTTTAGGTTTGAACCCATACCCTTATGAGTTATTCGTGGGCCCCTACGCACGAATCTACAAAGATTCATGATGTCTGGCTGTATGTCGGTCCGTATGGTTTTTCTCAGCACAATATTAGTACACAGATTGTTATTTCACGCAGAAAGGAAACCGGGATCAACAATAACATTATGATACGGATCCATTGGCAAGGCCACAGACTCAACGATTGCTGTTATAACAGAGCCCTAATTCTGTTGTTCAGCACGAATCCCCATTGACGTTGTGCGTTAAATAGGGTTCCGCGAATTTTTCATGCGGGCCGATATTCTCGGGACGAATGTGGACTAAATCAATGCACCATGTTATACTCTTCATATGAAATCTGACGGAGAAATAATAACCACCATGACCATCATAGCAACCCAAATCACTTCCCATTACTGAAAACGAATTTCTGCAATATAACACAATAAAGGTTTATGGGGAATTGGTATAATGACTGCGCTTACTGAGCGGTTTGGTAATCGCAGTGTGGTTTTGTGTACGCGAATACAAACAAACGCTGCAGCCTAAATTTTTTATAAAGATCCTGTTTTTATTTTTAATTTTAAGCATACCATATTTATTTATCCTTACCCCTTATCTATTAATCCAAGTGATCTTAGGATTTTATGGAAATAAATTAAAATACACACAAGTTAGACCAAATTGATACCTACAAAAAAGGTAAATACAAAAACATGTCTAATAAACGTAGAATATAATATATTTAAAATAATTTTTGCCATTTATGATGGCTTTTGGTCATACTACACTCCCATTTTTATGAAAACTCGCTGTTACTGCCTTATTAAAGAATCTTCTCTGTAAGAAACTTAATACAATGATTTTCTGTTGACAAATGTTTTCTTAGATAGCAAATTTTGCGGTTTCTTCCCCTTTAATTCAACAAAGAACACTACTTTAGTTCAAGATCACTTCGCCACTCAGACTTTGAGAAGTGTAAAAGAGAAATAGTTCACTGAATATCTCCGCTAAAGTCTTTCAAAGTAACCACAAGAAATTATTCAATAGGAGTGATTGAATTTGTGCAATGCAAATTGTTCTTTTTTCTTCGAAGTTTATTACAAAATCTTATTTTTAGTTCCATGGTTTTCTGTTTCTGGTGGCATTTATCCCAATCTCCCAAATTTTTCAACGAAACATACGACATAAAATAAGGGGGATTTTTCCCTAGTTGTAACAACATAGTTTAATGTCATACTTTTGTATTTTACGCTAGAGAAAACAGAAGCCTTTGACGCAATTTTCTTTACTTTATCTCACACAATGTGGTGATAAAAGATTTTAATACATTTGCTGTAATTTATTATTACATCACTATGTCTCAGAAACCGACTGATATAAATTATATTTGCTACATTCATAGTTTCCAAGAATTATCATTACATGAGAACCTATCGTGTGATGCCTGGCAAAGAATATAATCACTCCTCCTAGTATTTTTCCGTGTGTGTCTTCAGTCCCACTTAAAGATTTGTATATCAGACAGAATGCTGGTCTTTCTGTGCAATGCAACTGACTATGTTCACGAAGAGGGAGACTAATTAATTAATACGATAAGACGTACCTGCATTAATATGTCTTTCAACTGCAGCTTCAATTTGAGAGAACTAGCATTTCCCAGAAATTCCTCTTAATGTGGAGAATTTCCAACATTTAACCGTGCAATACAACTTAACATCACACGTCGAGAAAATAACTTACGAGTATATGTTGAAGATTGAAATGATGTAAGATTTTACTCTCTACCGGATATAATCTTCAACTTAGATAAATTATAATTTATCAAATGTAGCCAGTAAATACCTTCTTCGTACAAATTTTCATATTCATTTTGGCTAGATGTTGCTGTGTGAATTTTTCACCAATATTTAATATATAATTAAGTATTTATATTGAAATTTTACTTTGTTTTGTTTATTCTAAGTTATTCCGCAGATCAAATAAGTTATGAGGCAAATTATTCATTGTGGTTTTACCACTTATTGTATGATTGAATTATGTTTTTCTTTATATATTTTTTTTTATTAAATTTGAAAATCAATTTTCAAATGACTAATTATTATTTTTGAAATCGTTCCATTCAGTCTACGTTAAACTTTTTTTTACGTGGAATACCTTTATCTTCTACGACCAACGGCGTAGGCTAACATTTGTCTATTCGTCAGGAAATCACTTTTATTTATGTTTAAAAAATAAATACAAAGTCTAGTAATATTTCACATGGTGTATGTGATTTGTCCTGCAATATTGATTTATAGATGTGTTTTATTTTCGAAAATATTAATGTCTTACTAAAATAAAACAACAAAAGATCATAGTGATATGTGTTGAAGCCCTACTACTAAACAGGAAATCGTATAATAAACTCACCTTATATTGAAATAGTTAATTAAACTACCCCTAGTTTAATAAACTATTTCAATATAATAGGCCGGGATCCGTAGTACATGGAAATCAAGTGATTACTAACAAGCTAATTTTTGGTGAGTAGCTTCTTTTCGATGAGACGTCCAAAGATATCCTATACCCAACTCTCGATTGTGGTAGCTAACAGAGATATCAAGGATTAAAAAATTCAAGGATGTAAAACCGGGATAACGGACCACGAAATTTGTCGGACAATATGTCCGTTAGATTTTATAAATATTAATTAAGTATACAACAAAAAATCAGCTGGTTAGTAATCATAGTAATCATTTAAATTGACCTCGTTTTCGACACATTTTGGAAATGGCGGACTCTTTGATCAAACCATAGGTTTTGTAGTACAAACATGTTTTTATATAATTTAGATAATTATAGTTTCGCCACGATAAGTTTGCCATCCTGACACATCGCGATTGAACTGACAACGTAACTTTGTAATGGCGTTGCAGTTACGATAAAAATATTTTTGCTGTTTGTTTACCGTTTTAACAATTGATGAGCATTAAATCTACATTATTATATCAATAATCAATGAATCTAATAATTTTGTGCCAATCTGAGTGTAAAATAACTTGGTAAAAAATATTTTTCTAAATCTGCGTAATAATATTGCGATAATATTGCGCTATTACAAGGTTATGTCAGTGCTTTATATTTGTAGGTAGTGCTGTGCTAAAAATAACAGGCAACAACAGTATCGTTATCTGTTACAGTTATATTTAAAAAATAATACGTTTAAGAATTGGAAAATAATGGACTATAAGATTTTATTAAATATAAGAATAAAACTACGACCAAACCGAACGCGCGAAAGAAAGTGGCATTTTTATATTTGTGTTTAAAATAATAACCCCAAATGGCGTTATGGGCCGCCATTTTGTGACGCTAAAACAGTCGGTTTCCACTTAAATTACTAAAATATAAATATTAAATGATTCCGCCCATTTAAAACGAAAATAATCTTAAAAATAACGCGGCGGTTCATTTTGGAGGAACGGTTACGAACTCATTATGTTGTGCCCATCACTAACGTGTCAAACTGACATGTGTCCTAAACGTATTCTTATCGCGATCAGACTATATCTTGAGATATAACATATTGTCCTACAAATTTCGTGGTCCGTTATCCCGGTTTTACATCCTTGAATTTTTTAATCCTTGATATCTCTGTTAGCTACCACAATCGAGAGTTGGGTATAGGATATCTTTGGACGTCTCATCGAAACGCAGCTACTCACCAAAAATTAGCTTGTTAGTAATCACTTGATTTCCATGTACTACGGATCCCTGACTATAAGGTACGTATTCTGCCATCAAATTCTACAACTTTATACTACGGTCAGCTACGAATTCGAATTGCAAAAATTTCTCCGTTTCAGCTTGTACTCGTAATATGCGAAATTTGTATGCAACGCGTGTCAACGCTGGGCGATAGACTGTCTAGATTAGTTACTGAAACTCATTTGTTCCGAGTACTATAATTCCACAGTCACATTTTCACCACTCTTTGCATTTTCACAATTTAATTTTGATATTCAGTAGAATTTAATTAGAATTCTGTAAAAGTACTACTATCTATACCGGTATATTTTTTTCATTTTGGCAGCTAGTTAACCATCAAAAATATACAAAGAAATTCTTGGGAAACTATTTTTCATTTTCAGTCATTTTGCACGAAGCTTACAACCAATAAAAAACGGGCATTTGCGAGTCGCCCATGAAGGCTTTCGCAGCAGTTATTTTTTTGAAATAGTTTATAATGTATCATAAAAAACTACTGGCTAGATCTCGTTCAAACCAAATTTCGTTGGTAGTTTCCATGTACAATTATATATAAGGTATAAGTTTAGAATAATTTCAATTTTATAAGTTTTTTATAAGAATTTCTTTAACCTTTATAATGTAGGTAGATCCTTGGGCTTCCAGCTACTTAATTAAAAGAGCCTTATTTAATCTTCTTGAGATTAACTCTAATAAAGTCGTCAAGAACGGTACAAGTCTAACTTTATAGACTAAAAGGTATCTCTGGATCATTTTACAAACATCCAGTAGTAAGGATTTTATACGATGGGACTGACATACTTTTAAAGCTAAAAGTCCTCATAAAAAATAGATTAATATTATTTTTAAATGTTTTGTTTTTTGGCATTGTATACAATGTTATTATTACAAACATGACTGGAACGATATTTTTGAAGGTGTCAATCGAATGATGGTCGCTGATATTTTTATAAGAAATCTATATATGTCTTCGTTCTACAACGCATACCCATATTATGTCATAGAGACTTGAAATTATCTCAGTTTTTAGGGTCTTCTAATAAAAAGTAAGAAAGTGGATTTAGAAGTACTGAAAAATACCACAAAATGCTGTTCTAAAACTAAAACTGTGCTGACAGTATTAACCTAAATAACCTAAAACTGTTACGGTTGGAGGGACGCGATCGAATTTACGTGTAACGATGTTACACCAGCGTTCACATATCAGAAAAAAATGTAGACTCCACGAGATAAGCTGATTTTCTCGCTGAAAACTAGTGATGCAGTGGTGACCAACCACAAAAAAAGAAGCGATCTTTTCCGGTGTACCACTAACCACATTAGCTTCCTCCAACCCGTACGGTGTCATCGACCTCTCGATACTTTCCTATACATAAGTGATTTTTTCGAGAGGGTTTTTTTCCCTTTAGACAGATTGTTCGGTTATTAAGCGCGGAAGTTTTGTCTTTCGCACTACATATTCAGCTACTGTGGTCCCGAGGAAGATGGAGGAATCCCTCAAAAAGAGATTTTTCGCAAGTTCATCTGGTCCAATACGTCTAAGTCCAATTTTAATACCAAATTATTAAGGTATTTCCACTTAAAAAATCACGTCGATCAGTTTTGCCGTGAAAGACGATCAAAAAGACACACATTATAATTTTTGGTTAGACGATTAGTTAAAATATTCCTTTCCCATACAGTTCAAACTTTCGAAACACAAAAAAGTGCTTCAAAGTTTACTGCAGTTCACTCTCGCGACGTGTCACAGTCTAGACACGTCCCGAGTAGGTATCAGTAGTCAGACAGACTTTCATTTCATCTTGTTCCTTGTTATAACCCCTGCAAATACGTCAGAGACGGCAGAAGCAAAATTAATATCAATACAAAACGAGTTCTCGTAAACTGACTGTTTATTTAATAGTCTAGTTCAATTATACGACCTCTGTGGCGCAGCGGGCAAAGGTCCGCCTGCGACGCATGAAGTTACGGGTTCGATTCCTTAAAAAGCCCGGGTTCGATAGTTTTTACGAGCTGCAAATATTAATAATAATAATAATAATAATAATAATAATAATAATATTGCTGGACAATTTTACACAACGACATCTAGCCCCGTGGTAAGCTCAAAGCTTGTGTTACGGGTGCTAGATTTCTGATATACTTAATACCTAATATAATATATTTACATAGATAGATATTTTTTATTATATAATATATATTAGGTATATAAGAAATCTAGCACCCTAAATAATGGAATAGTTGTATAAAAGTTATCAATATTGCACTACGAAATTGTTCAATATTTTTTTAAATGAAGAAATTATAACAAATTCTAAAATCTTAACAAGTATTGAGCAACGACCATATAGTATGTAGGTATTACAATTGTCGTGTGATCCCATTTAAATTTAGTTCGATATCATCAAACTGAAAAGCATATAAGTATTTTTATACACAATTTGAAATTGTTTTTTTGTTAAAAGATTACTCGGATATTTCTTAGAATTTTAAATATTCATGCACGGTTTCCCTTTCAGGAAAGTAACTACTATCTCTATGCACAACGGATCGACGGGAAATGCTACTTCACTTTGACTACATAGCTTCGACAAAAAGATCGGAAAGGAAATGCTTTTCCGTTCTACTGGGAGGATCTGTAGGATTTTTCAGCCAGTATTTACTTTGTAACACACTCTTTTAGTGAGTGCACAGAATGTTCTGTGCATAAATGCATATAATAACTAGGTTAAGATTAAGATAGTGCGAATATAATTAAATTGATTAATAAAATAAAATTAACAATAGTGAAATATGAAAAAAAATTACTCATGTAAAATATCCGTCAAAAATTACTTATGTAAAACGTCAGCCTTTTTCCATGTTCTTTTTTCAAATATTTTCACGAAACTTTAATAAAATTGTTAAAGAGTACAATCTGAATTTCAGAACTTCCTCAACATCAGCAGAAATACATTGAACTGTCAAGGCTAAATAATTTCCCTAAAAAATACTCGTGTATTCAAATGTAAGACCTTTTTTTAACGGATTTTAAAATTATTTATAAGTAGTAGTTTACATAGTTATAAATGATTTATTTAGTTATAAGTTTTTTTCTGACGTCTCCACGCAAATCTTTGTGATGCTATGGAAATCATGTTTTTCACTTTGACTTTCAAAAAAAGATTTTGATTTTGTACGAATGATTGAAGTAGAATATAAATCAATGGAGGTTGAAAGCAAATCCCCAATAGCCAGTCACGTTCGCCACAAATAATAGAAGAAATAAAATAAATATAAAATTATTGCTGGACAATTCACACAGCAACATAGCCCCGTGGTAAGCTCGAAGCTTGTGTTACGGGTGCTAGATGTTATTATTATTATGTTACGGTGTTAGGTGTTTTTTTTAATAAATAAATAGATTTCTGATATACTTAATATAAATACAAAGATAAATATTTGTTTATTAGTTATACATATAGAAAACCCAGATACCCGGAATAAAAAACTGCAGATCGGATAAATGTAAAAATCTGCAGATCGTATAAATGTTTGTTGCGAGGCGGGAATCGAAACCAAAACCTCCTGCGTCGCAGGCAGACTTTACTACAGCTACAGAGGTCGTCAAGAAGATAAAACAAAGACTTACCAATCAGAGTTAGCATGAAGGAGCTTGTCACGTAGGCGACCAGAATGATGGCCAGACTGCACACAATGGCCAGAGGGATCGACCTCTTCGGATTGTTCGCCTCTTCTCCCGTCGTCGCGATGATATCAAACCCAATGAACGCGTAGAAACACGTGGCGGCACCAGTAAAAACCTAGAAAAAATAAAACAAATTGTTCATCATCATCTTCACCATATATAATAACTATTAATAAACTATTTAATAAACTATTGTATGACCTGCAATTATTTGTTCCGGTCAGGTGTCAGGTGTTATACATATGTACATATATATGTATATTAAAAAAAAACTATATGTATGTATATTCTATTGAGTATATCAGGAATCCCGTAAAACAAGCTTAGAGCTTATCACGGGGCTAGATGTTACTGTGAATTGTCCAGCAATTTTATATAAGTTCCCACTGCAGGGACACAGAGACTTCTCTCTTGAAGAGAGATTAGGACTTATCACCACGCTGGCCAAGTGCGGACACATGACCTACGAACTTTTTAAAGTTCTAAGAACATGCCGGTTTCCCTATGATGTTTGCCTTCAACGTTACAGTACCCGTTTTCAACGCCCACATAAATTATTCAAGAAGATCCAGAGTTGCGCAGGTTTGTACCCACGACTATTGGAATAAAATCGAGTATGCTCACACTTAGCCAAAACGGCTGTATTTATAAATGGATATAGGTACCTTAATGCCTGAATAAACAAAACTATTTCAATTTTACTCACCCCATTCCAACCGAAGGGCAAAAAGCCTTTATGATCCGTCCAATTGTGAATGTCGATGTAAAACAGTCCCGCAGCCATTATAAACACCCACACGCTCAAGTTGATGATGTTCAGGACATTGTTGAAGAATAGTGACTTCTTCACACCGGCCACTAGTACCAGGGTCATAGCTATAGTAATCGCAAAGGCGACAAAGTCTGGCGGCTTGCCTGTGGAACCAAGAGTTTCGTTACATTTCAATTATTATTTTCCAATCATCATCATCCCTTTAGGTTCCCACTGCTGGGACACAGAAAGTTCTCTCTTGACGAGAGATTAGGCCTTAATTCACCACGCTGACCAAGAGCAGGTTGTGAATGACACATGCCCTTCAAACAAAGTTGTCAGAACATACCGGTTTCTTCACGATATTTAAATGTGTTTTTAAAAGCGCACATAGTTTTTTCGAGAAGAAAAATCCAGAGGTATACAGCGGGGTTTGAACCCACTACCTTCAGATTGAGAGTCGAGTGTGCTACCACTTAGCCAATACGGCTCACTTTCCAATAGCCAGCTTATTTTCCATTAGTCAGCTCATATTGTTTGGTGACACCAATCACGGTTTATTGATTTTACATCCGCAAAATAGATGAATCTCTCACATATCCGAATTCGCCATACAAACAACAGGGCTATTAATTTCTCGATTGTTTCGCAGGTTTAAACGTAAGGTGAAAAGTTCGTTCGCTTTTATTTGACCGTAGCCAATATACACTGGTCGGCACAATTAACTTCTGGCTTTTAATTGTAAATACAAATCCATTCAATATGTACTACATAAAGTTTAAAGTGAAAAATAAAGGATTTCATTGACATTGATAAAAAAGAAAAACTGCCCCGATGGCAACAAAATCTCCAAATCTTAAGAATATTGTGTATTGTTTAAGATTTGAAGTATTATAATAAGTATTATTTGTTTTCTATATAACATGACTGTTTATACCTACCAGCTACCAAAATATGATAATTTGGATACTCCTCCTCATCACACCTCGTGTGAGGCATGGGAAATTAACAACTGGAACTATTATGTACTTAATACATATAAAATAGGTTAATAACATATTGAATGCAGGAGTTCAGAAAATAATTCAAACGTTGAGGCTAATTGTGCCGATCATATAATGTACAAATAATTTTGAGATATACATATATCCTACGCAGTGTAAAGGCATGTTCTGAAGTATGTGCTTTGTGTTGTGTTGTATATCCCTAATAAACGCATAGAAAATACTTTCAGTCATTAAAATTCAAGTTATACTATTGTTTGAAGGAAGCGCGAGTTGTTCAACTTAGTTTTTGTATGGTTTGATCCAAATTTGGCGTAGGGTAAAGTTTCGTGCCTAAGTCTGAAAGTATTTTCCGTAATTTGTTCTAAGAGGTAGCATCGAGTTAGTTAGTAGTGAAGAATTTTCTGAAGAAAGTGCCTTAGACATTGCAGTACATGAACTATTTGCGTCGTATTCCATTCTAGCATTTGGCCCGCAGTTCTGCAAATTTTCGCTAGGAATTTGTTTTCCCACGATAAAAGTACTAAATAAAAGTATCGTACTAAATCCCCAAGTTATTCGTATCATGGGTTCTATGAAAATTCATGGCACTACGATTTCTCGTGATGATGTTGAAAATGTAGCGTCATTTTCGGGACTAGAACTATCTCGATATCATTTAACCAGGATATAGTCGTTTTGTCGTGAATAAACAACAAACATACAAACAAAGCCTTATAAATATAATCCGGATATGAACATCTCGCTAGCTTCGTTTGTTCTGGGTTAACACGACTCATGTTCGTGCGACGCTCCAACGTACAACACGTGTTGAACATGTTATACACAGACGGCCCTCCAACCTAAACACATCGTAGAATCGATGTCCACTTACCATTTATATTGATTGAAATTGACATACCATTGAAACATAAATTAGATTCATTTCTGTCTACCATATTACTCGATGTAATATGACATGTATTGGACCAAGAGCCTGTGATGGCCAGACCTTCCTTTAATTCTGAAGCGTGAAAATTATTTTATGTGTATGTCTAACATAGGTAAGAATAACCCCCAAACATGAAACCTGGATTGTGGTTCCTTTGGGAGATAACAGGTAAAAGGTTGTTATCTCCCAAAGGAACCGCGATCCAGGTTTCATGTTTGGGGGTTATTCTTACCTATGTTAGACATACACATGAAAGAATTTTCACGCTTGTGAATTAAAGGAAGGTCTGGCCATCACGGGCTCTTAGGTTATATATTCTCGCCTGGAATATTATTAGTCAGGGATCCGTAGTACATGGAAATCAAGTGATTACTAACAAGCTAATTTTTGGTGAGTAGCATCGTTTCGATGAGACGTCCAAAGATATCCTATACCCAACTCTCGATTGTGGTAGCTAACAGAGATATCAAGGATTAAAAAAATCAAGGATGTAAAACTGGGATAACGGACCACGAAATTTGTAGGACAATATGTTATATCTCAAGATAATCATCTAAATTATATAAAAACATGTTTGTCCTACAAAACCTATGGTTTGATCAAAGAGTCCGCCATTTCGAAAATGTATCGAAAATGAGGTCAATGTAAATGATTACTATGATTACTAACCAGCTGATTTTTTGTTGTATACTTAATTAATATATATAAAATCTAACGGACATATTGTCCGACAAATTTCGTGGTCCGTTATCCCGGTTTTACATCCTTGATTTTTTTAATCCTTGATATCTCTGTTAGCTACCACAATCGAGATTTGGGTATAGGATATTTTTAGTCGTCTCATCGAAACGAAGCTACTCACCAAAAATTAGCTTGTTAGTAATCACTTGATTTCCATGTACTACGGATCCCGGCCTATATAAGTCGGGTGGTGGCCGTGAAGTTATTTTCAACATTTATAGTTAATTTTTAAAGTATGATTCTTTATCTAGCCTTCCGTTATACTTATTGTATTTCAATCCCAAATATCAGTCCTATTTTTTTAAATTTGATTTTGGGTTACATCAAAGGATAGTTGACTACTGAATAACGGCACTAAAATTTCAAAAGTCAAAGATCCTGAATTAACTCTAATCTTTTTCTTTACTTGACTCAACGTATTTTTCAAGCATTTAACATTGTGGTGTTGGGGATCAATTTTTAAGCCCATTTCCTACCCATACAGAACAAAAACTATGAAATAAATCTAATAATTTAAAAAAACTATGAGTTTATTTATGTGGAGTTGTCGAGGCGTGTAAAGAAAATGTTGATTGATATGCGCGTGTTCAGTAGGTAGTTAGTGTGGGAAATTTTTGATAAAATTCTACGAAATTAATAAACAATATTGAGTGTGAGAGAGATATAAATACAAAACAAAATGTAAGCCATTTTAACAAATTTCCAAGAACTTTCTATCATAATTATATTTATTCCATTCGGTATTCGCTTCATAATTAGAATTGGGTTCGCAAATAAACTAAACATTAATTTTGTATCGAGAAGGGGAGAGTCGCACAAAGTGATTTTCTGCGAAACTGACTAACAATTTCATTGAATTGTGAATATCTTATGCATTGTTTTGTGACGGCACCATAGTAATTAATATCAAAGAAAAAGGTTGATTGAAACAGTAAATTTTCTTTCTAATTCTAATTTGTTGTGGGGAAACTAGGATCTGCACTGACGTCTCGCTATGGAGCGTATTGTGCATTGTCCCCTTGCCTAAGTCGGCCCTAACCAGCCTAACTCCTTGATGTAGTGGAGTAAGACATATAAGAAGTATAAGAAGTATAAATTTTCTTTATATTCATTGATTTTTATAAATATTATCAAGCTATTGACGACCTCTGTGGCGCAGCGGGCATCGCCGTCTGCGATTGCGACGCGTGGGTTTAATAGATAATAAATTGAAATTACTTATTTAATTTATTTGCTCAGTTACTCAGTTATGAAAATGCGTTGACATGAATTTATGGTGTCCTTTTAGTCATATTGTAATGTATGTTTAGATGTGTCACAGGTATTATATACTTAAAAGAGAGTCTCACACCCGGAAATTGTTTTAGATTAAGTAATTGAGAGAAATAAACATATGATTTGTTTGTTATGTGTGCTTATGATCTACCTAAGTAATATTAAAATATAAATTTGACATTCAATAAGTAATTATATCCCAAAATTTTACGCTGTGATTTTTAACGAACAATTTAATTAAAACGGTAGAATAAAAAGTCCAATTCCATTTTTATGTAGCTGTCGGAAGCTCACTGCGGTTTGTGCATTAAAACACGGATTGTGTGGGTCTTTGGAGGATAATCCAGGCGAAGAAAAAGTACAACGTATGTTATAATGTTTCACGGGGTTAATGAACGTAGCATGCTCTTAGCTATTAAAGCAATTTGTGTTCGAATCCTATCTGGTTTACGTCACGTAGTATTCTGTACTTTTTCTGCAAGTTGTTCTATTGTAATCCAATTATATTTCGGAACAAAGTTCATCTGTAAGAAAGTAGCTTATAGTTATTACATAAAAGGGGCAAAATGCCGAAACCCACGCTTTTCCGCTACGGTGAACGTTGCGTGGGTTGTCTACTGCCTAAATTACTTACTTTCCCTCCGTATAATAATTAAGGGGTAACATCCAACATTTCAGCCTTGATTTCATAGAACAAAAATGACTTATTCAAATTAAAAAATTAACAATAATAAATAATTAATTTATTAATATTTGTATCATCAAACAGCAATAATATCACATTAACTCTTTTTACTATTCTTCCTAGTTATTTAGATTATCTACTAAGAAGAAAGCAATCTTATTTTTTGTTACGAAATCGGCGATAGAATTTAAAACTATACACTGCCTATTGCTTTTATCAACCTGTCAACGAGTGTAATATAATCCGTCATAAACAGTTGTGTATTTTAAATATTATAAGCGCATAGCTACCGACTCGTGATGAGGCTGTTATACTATAGCAATATGCTGGAAGTAAGATTATTCTTCGCAATTTCGCCGAGGTACAAGCCAGCTAAGATGTTACCTATGAAATTAAGGAAGATAAATAGTTTTACAAACCGTAAATGGTCCCAAATGTGCTTGTTAAGGAGCGGGTGACTGCACCGTTGAGGATTGAGTCGAGGCTGGCGCTGAGAGCTCTAGCACAAGCACTCGTGCCAATCTGGGGACAAAAAAGTCCCCTTAGAATTTATGAATATCAGCCTAAATTGCAGGTTATCGCTAAACCAAAGTAATTACGTAATTAACTTGCTCAAACATCATCCGCACATGGAGATTTAATATTTGCAATGAAGTAACATTCATAACAATGTGATTATTATAATATATTAATTCATTGTTATGCATATTATGCAATGTTTGCCAATATTGCAGGTAAGTTATTACCATAATGTATTTGTTTACTTACAGATAATCATCGATTCATTATACTAATATTTGTGTCATCCGCTGGTACTGCAAATAAAGCCTGATTATTTGCCTCGTTTTAAGCTGTTATAAAGTAACTAGTGAAATAATTTCAAAACATTTATATATTTTCTTCTTATATATTTTTTTTATCGAATGCGTGTTTAGGCCTTTAAATTATATGAAGGTATTTATTAGGTACCGATAATTATGAACTATGTCTGCGTAAAGTCATGTTCCAAAGTCCAAATTCTTCCTGATCGTTGAATTTCTAAATGGACCCCGTTAGCTTACGAGTCGCAGACATATTATGTCAAATGTCCACGAGAGGTGAGCTTAAGTCGTCCATGCAGACCCCGGCGATTTTTGGATGTTTTATTCATTTTAATTACTAAAAATAACCCGAAAACATAAATAATGTGACTTGTACATTACCCACAAAGTTTAAAGTACCCTTTTTAGTGATAGCGTATTTTACGTACAATACATCTGAATAAACAATTTGTGCTTATTAATGTTGTTTTATAATTATTTGTGGCAATTAGTGTCATATTCTTTATTTTTTCGGGTTAAAATATATAAAAACAATGTTAAAATAATAAACTTTAATACTTGCTTGTACTTTTTGTTAGCTTTAACATTGTTATGTTTCCAAAACAAATGTATAACTAAAATATTACTTGTCTAAGTAATCTTTAGGATGTTATGTAAATAAATAGCATAAATGTTTAAATTATTGATGGTTTGAATATTATTTTATATTCCGATATCATTTTATTATATGAGGGCGCATACAAACCGTCAGAAAAAAACATCCTATTCAACTATATTATTATAACTTTATAGATCATAACTTAAGATTTAGTTAAAGAAATATTATTGGAATCCAAAGTTACACACAAGTTAAAGTGACTTCGGGAGTTGTTGATTTCTTCGACGAAAAAGGTAAAATAGATTGGCTCGGTCTCCCGAACCAAAGTACTAAGCGAGCTTAGGGGTTTAGCCCGGCACCGAACTAACCTACTCTACCACGAATCCTTCTCCGTGACATTTCCGACACCCAGGTGCCTTGACTCTAGATTCGAGGTAAGGTTAAATCTAATGGGCCTGTAGGATTCGACGAATATCGTATTCGATAACATATTCATCGGATCTACAGGGACCACACCATTTAAACCGCAATACAAAATAATTTCCTAAATAAATGAATTTGAGAATAAAAAAAGCATTAAGAATTTTCAAACAGATACATAAATCAACATCATCTTTTGCAGCTCGATTTCATAAACGATATGTTTTTATCTATTTCACTTTCGAAACTAACCACTATTTATTTTGAAAAATAACGATAGTATGAATATCCAACGTTGGTTTGTGTTTTTCATTAAGATAAAATCTTCTTCTGGGAAGCTCTAAGACCACGAGCGCGTCTTTGATGGAAAATAGAAACGTCGCATAAACATAATATCCTTCCAATTCAATTCAGCAATTCCCTATTTTTCAAAACGATATTGTATCTCGATAAGTAATAAACTATTTGTTTTTAAAATTATCATCAAATAAGGCATAACAATAAGTAAGCGATTAGAGAATCGATTTCCAGAAATTATTAGATATGTATTAAATTAATTTCTGGAAATCGATATATAAAGTAAATTATACCTATCTTTCAATCTAAAGCGATCATAAGTTTCTAAATCTTAGTTTGATCATCATCAATTCCTATATATACACGAATTGCTTCAGTAAACAGTAGGTAATGAAGCCTCAAAGTAAGCCCAAGCATTTAAACAACGTTCTATCCTTATAAGTTTACTAAAACGAAGACACCCATAAGTTGTGATATTTAGTGGGTGGATCTAATAAAACCTGCGTACCCTTGCAATTAGGAGTTCTTCGCAAACAATAAACTTCTTGGATTTATTTTTTAGAGGATAGCTTTTTTTTAAAGATTTTAAAGGTGGTTATCTAGTGTGCAAGCCTCAGGTACCTACATTTCAGATGAGACTTTATCTAGTCATATCATAACCACCCATATAACGACATGGGTTTCTAACAGGAAACAATTCACAAGGGGCAATAGCGATTCGGCCGCGTACGAAACCGGAGTCTCGTAACCAGTTACGGTAGAAGAAAAAATCCTCTTTTTACGAAACCAGTTACTAGCCAATAGGATAGGGGAAGCTGAATAATCTTTCCAAGCGACTTCGACTGTGCTGAAGCTGAGGAAACCACCATGTTTGAACTTTGAGGACTAAAGGAAATAATAATTATAGTGTTTATCTCTAACTATAATTTAACAGTATTTTTATGTATATTTATCATAAGAAAACTGTATTTATATTTGATCAGAGGGTGAGTATTAGTACACCCAGCTTATTTAAATATCATATCTCTTTTCCATCCAAAGGTTGCCTGGAAGAGATCCTCTGTAACGATAAGGCCGCCCATTGTACGTGTCTCTTTTTGCGTTATAATCATGTTTTGTTTTTGGTATACAATTATTTTTGTATTGTATTGCAAAGGCTTTTCGAAATTAAAATTGAAAGGAAAGAATATCTCGTTATGGCAATTAACGTATAGGAATTGATGTCGATCATTCACAGGAGTCCTACCTACCAGGTATTCCAGCACCATGTTCCAGCCGATAACGAAGGCTATGAACTCCCCAACGGTAACGTAGGAGTAGGTGTAGGCCGACCCGGTGGTGTTCGGCACTCGCACCCCAAACTCGGCGTAGCAGGCACCTGTTGGCAAAGCATAATTATCTATAATAATTTCGTCAAGGTACGGTAGACTCGAAACCTTATATGAATAACAAAACATAAAAAAATATTGATTCAAAATCAATATTTTCGAAATTCGGATTACGGAGAATTTCGTAAATGATATGTTAAATTGTGTAAAATGTTTTATAATGTAAACAATGGCTGTCGTCATCTTTGGTGTGAAGCACGTTCCGTTTCATAATACTCATCGCCAGTCGTTGACGTTTCGTGAAAATATTGTATGAATCAAATTTCAAACGAGCGAAGCCGGGTTTTCAACTAGTCTATATTAATAAAAGGCAAAATAAAACGCATGACTTTCAGTGTAATTCAATTTCCCTAGTGTCAAGAGGCAGTCGCGTCTTGTATAATTCGAAACGTTTGCAGGCGCTTTATATCGTTACGTCAAATCAACATGCCGACGAAACTTGTTTGGTTAGGCAGATGCAGAGGTACAAATATAGTAAAACCCTAAATAAGTGGTGTACGGATCGGCAAACGCAACGTCGGACGTCCACCAACAAGATGGACAGATGATTGGTCAGAACGGTATATTCACGTTGGATGAAAGGTGCATCTGACCGTGGAACCTGAAAATCATTAAATGAGGCCTCAGACCAGCAGTGGACGTCCGATGGCTGAAATGATGATGATGTTGATGTATCCAGACTACAATTTTAAGTTAATTTATTCTTCCACTTCCCCCGTTAGGTATCAATGTATTATTGAAAATTTACCGCTATTAAGATTGTTTATTTATGCCGTATTCGACCCGGACGTTCATCCCGAATAATTTTCAATACCTACTCAACAGTAATACGGAAGAAGAAGCAATGTCAGATACAAAATCTAATCATCATCATAATAACGCATAATCTTTTCTTAATTTTTTTACCGACTTCAAAAGAAGGTGGTTTCTCAATTCGACCGTATAAATGCTTTTATTATGTTTTCGCGGATAACACGCATCAGAATATTAAATATCAAAAAAATATTTCATTGAAGTTATCGGTTACCTGTCGAAGTATATAAAACGTGTTTGTACTGAGATATTGTTTCACCACCGCAAATCAAAATTCAAAATTGAATTTCGAACAATAGAGGATCCTTAAAAAGATCGGCATACCAACACGAAAAGTGAGGCTCTTTTTAAACGTCGAACTCTCTCGTCTGTGGTGCTATGAGGAAGAATAGAGTTTAGGCACTTGAGCGTGGCAGGTGTTTCCTCGAAAAGCAAGTTAAAGGCTTACAAAATACAGACAAAACAGCTTTGTTAGTCGGGTTCTAGACAATTTAAGAGCTAAGAAACTAGTTAGTCCTGCTGCTTTGTTATTCTGAATACTAATACCGTGTCTGTTATCCCGTCACTCTCTGTTCACATGGATGAAACTGGCAGTATGAAAAGAATGACCTTAATTTGTATTAGAAGATTTTTCAGTCTGTTTAGTTTTTAGCCCTTAGTATACAAAATGTTTTCGTATTTGTATTTTATTAAGGATTTATAAAGAAGAGCGTGACCTTCTAATACAAGTTTGTAAATACTTAAAAGAAGGTCTCAAAATACTGTTGCGTAAAATGTAATCTTTGTTAGACAAAATAAACTTTTTTGTATTTTTACACCTTCAGAAACTGACACTACATATGCTGTCATCATTAGCGCTTAAGACATTGTATTTATAAAAAAATATAGCTGGACAATTCACACAGCAACATCTAGCGCCGTGGTAAGCTCGAAGCTTGTCTTACGGGTGCTAGATTTCCGATATTCTTAAAATAATATAGATACATCCATGAATAGATATTTTTTTATTATACATATAAAACACCCAGACACCCGGAAAAATTATCTGCAGACCGTACAAATTCCTCCTGCATCGCAGGCAGATCTTCGCACGCTGCGCCACAGAGGTCGTAGTAAGATACCTATTTAATTTATACCACCCGAAACTTGGGGATGGGATCCACCGACCACTATATTGATTTTTTTATGACGCCTCCCCTCGAGATAGTTTGTGTTGGTTCGACGCTGCATTGATTGAACCATAATACATTTCAACTACTGTTATTTTAAACTATGCACATTTTGACGTTCATACTTTTTTTCAAATAGACTGTCTTTCTGTATTGACATTTTGACCCTTGCACATTTTAGCCGTTGAACAAATTTTCATGTTGAATTCCCAGTCCCTAAATCGCCCGAAAGAAGCACTTTGAACATTTTAAGTACCTACTTGTATTTATACGAGGTAGTTTTATAATTATTTTGGCTCAGAAAATAATATATTAAAAATCCACACTGTTTAACTACCGTCATTTCGAACATCAGAGGATTGATAATGATATAATTAATTATTACTCATTAGTAACTTTGAACTCATGTTTTGATATATTTACTTTGAGCCGTGTTGGCTAAGTGATAGTACACTCCACTTTCATTCCGAAGGTGGTGGGTTCAAACCCCCGCGCACTTCTTAATCTTGATGAGTAATGTACATAGGTGCGCCTTGTAAACTCGAGGTCTAATGCTGTGCATTTTAATCAGACGAATTTAAAATGGTCCATAGGAATGAAAATGTAATACTCAGAACAAGAAATCAAATACCATCGAGTTTTATCTGACAGCTCACAAACTAAACGGCTGGCAATCAATATCACGCCAAGCTGTCGAGTCTGTCTCATGAAGTCAAATGAATGGCAGAATGGCCTTCACAATAATAAGCTTACGAGCTTACAAAAGCTAATAGGATCTTTTTTACATACTGAAGGGATTTACCAGCTGTGATATGCGTTTCTACCTAAAATCTGCGATATACTGGAAACAAAACCAAGCATTGAGCTTACCACGGGGTTGACATTTTTGTTTCAGTGAATTGTCCAGCGATGTTATTGTATTAGATGAATATTATTAGCTGATCCGTCCGCAGCTGCACTCGCTTTATTCCCATGTTTTCTCACCTCATAAACCTTCCCTGGGCTACTACGACTATTTGAAAACCAAAAGTACCTAATTCTGCCCAGTCATTCTTGAGTTATGAAATAACAACGAAAAATGACATTGATTTTTATTTATGAGATTGCTGCCCGTCAAATATAGCTGACGTAGTTCAGTCTATATATATATAAATAATAAAAAAATATTGCTGGTCAATTCACATAGCAACATCTGGCCCCGTGGTAAGGCTTGTGTTACGTGTGCTAGATTTCTGATATACTTAATGTAATATACATACGTAGATAGATATTTTTTATTATAAATAATATCCCAGACACCCGGAACAAATAAGAACGTGAATATAAACTTCGGTGTAAACTCCTTTTCTACAAAATATCGTTATTTATTTATTTACGAGCAACATTGTTTGAAAACGCAACGGCTAAAACATCATAATATAAACATGAATAAAAAACATAAAGCAATAGGTTCTCTATAGAATAGAAAACTTACCAGAAAAAATGCTAGCCATTGCCGCGATGATGAAGCTGATGACGACTCCGGGGCCGGCGTACTTGCGCGCCACCATCCCGGCCACCAGGTACATGCCGGTGCCCACGCATGATCCCACGCCCAGCGATGTCAGGTCCAATGTTGTCAGACATCTCTGTTGGACAGATAAACACTTACAATAATCATAAATTTTTTTTCTTAATTTTTATTTATTTATTACACAAAATTATGTGTGCTTTAAAAACACGTGCTCTAACGGTGAAGGCAAACATCGTGAGGAAACCGGCATGTTCTGAGAACTTTGAAAAGTTTGAAGAACATGTGTCATTCACCAACCCGCACTTAGCCAGCGTGGTGAATTATTTATTATGAGTCACTTATAACAAGAAGATTGAAACAATTTAGAATGAAAGGTATAAAAAGGTAATAATTAGTTTATTGTAAGATATTTTTACACGTCAAATAATACAAATAATACAATATCCCAGCATTGGTAAAGTAATTTCCCAATGGCGGAATATAGCAAATCATAACTAAGTTCTTGCACTGGCGTATCGTATGTTGGCATAATTGATTCTTGCCGTACTAGTGCAGGCGATAACCGCCTCTAAGGTGACGACCCTTTTCATTCCGCGACTGTACACACAACTATAATAAGATTGAAACTGACGAAACTCTTATAGAAATAGAACTTCAGCCCCTTAAAGCTAAAGCAAAGGCTAAGTTAAAGACACTCTTTTGTTAATAAATTTGGACTAAAACTGACTACAAAGTAAACTTTAAGTGAAACAGACGGGATCAGTGATCTAACTTTGATTAAAATAACAAACGTTGGGTGCATTTTATAAAGGCGAGCCATGTCTTTGTCAGGGAACAAAGTAAAACATTTACAAACGCACATTTTCGTTCTTTGTAATATACTTTCATCTTCAAAATGCTTATCCAGACAGACATTGTAAGTTGAATTCTGTGAAAATCCGCATTTTACTTGTATCTAGAGGTTGAATGCACTGCTGCTGTCGTTCATTACACTATAAAAGAGCCTTTACAGTTTGCAACTATTAATATAACAATGCAGACGCATTTTACCCCAGACAGAATAAATTGTATGCTAACTCGATAAGTACCCACCTAGACCCAGCCGCAACAAAAATTAGTATTCTATTGTCGTAGGCGTGCGGATGGGGAGAGTGAAAGAGAGAGGAAGATTGCTCGCCCAAAATCAATTGCTATTCCCTAGCTTGCTAAAAATCTGAACATGTGTACATGTACACCTCGTGCAGCCAATTCCAATTTAAAACTATCCAGCTTGAACTATTTAAACGGATAATAGATACCTTTACACAAGGAAAACTAGCTACCTAGATCCCACAGCCAATAGCCATAGCCAATTCCAATTTAAAACTATCCAACTTGAACTATTTATACGGATGATTACACAAGGAAAACTAGCTAACTAGATGAACATATTGCATCACCAATAGTTTTAGCGATACACAGTATTAAAACACTATTATTTAAACCTTCCTCTCTTATGCGAGAGCGTTGCAATGCAAATTTCTAGTGAAGCTGTTGAATAAATTTAATAGTTCGTTAAACGCTTCACATTAATTATGCAAGACTGTGCCGTGCTTTCGATGAAAACAACACATTGACGTTACTAGAAAATGCTCGTGCAACGTTCCATCGGGACCGATCTATTGCAGACGCGACTATTACTTTATTTTACTAATAAACCCGGTTTCTTGCTGATAAATCGGTAACAAAAAAGGCGATAATCGTCGTCTCCATCCGGTCCGGTGATGCCAATTTCGTAAATACTCAGAGATAGATCTCTAAGACCCATGAATTAGCTCAGGTGATTGAATTGTCCCAATTTCTTAAACTAACACTATTAGGGCCAATGACACATTCACGTCTTTCCATCCTGGTGTTGCGAAGGCGCACCGCACCTACACCATACTAACATTCGGCTTTGATAATATGTAAGTGTTAAAGCATATATTTTAATTTAGGTAAACCTATTCCAAACAAGAGCGTTGCATTGCAAATTGCTGGTGAAGTTGACGATTAATACTTCGCTGTTGAATAAATTTAATTGTTCATTTAGTGCTTGAAGCTACGAATAATTATACAGGCCTTTGCACTGCATTAGTTCAGTATAACAACAAGACGTTGTTGTTTCTCAAAATGGCCGCGCAGTTGAGAACGATCCGATAGGATGACTTGCCCAGAAGATTGTGTCAATGTGCCCAGAAGATTGTGTCAGCAACTTTCTCCAAAAGACTGGTTCCTAACTTTCCTGGACTGCTCTCCAAAAGACCGACCTAAAAGCGTAAGGCCTCAACCAACATCTTCAGAGGCTCTGTGAGATTTATTGGTGGTATTATTAGACTCGCGTATGGTTAGGTAGTTCTTCTCTCTGGCCTTACTCACTGGCCGCTTGAGCCTGGCTTCGTGGCAGTAATATTACAGGTTATTTAAATTATTTTTTATAATAAAACATCCTGAGGGATCTGACATGTTCTGAGAAATTGAAGAGTTTGAAGGACATGCGACATTTACCAACCCTCACCCGAATTAAGGCCAAATCTTTAAGGCAGAAACACATTATTAACACCCGACGCCACCCGATGAAACGTGATGCGTGTTGAGTCGAATCAAATGTATGGTTTTCTATAGACAAGAAACACACTTTGTACACGCGACCCGACGCCACGCGCGCACACGTCACCTGATCCAGACGTGCCAGATCTGCGTGTTGCCCATGGTGTCAGTAAACACGCCATCCGACGCGGGCGCGCAGTATGTTTCTAGACAACACTAGTCATTCGTTCGAGAACTGTCACTTTATGCCAATTTCAAATTAAATTTTTGCATTTATTTAGCGAAATGATGATGAAATGCTAGTATGTCGTGGCGTCGTGTGTTGGTAATATGCACGGTGCACGTCGGGTGTCGACACGTCGCGTCGCGTCGGGTGTTAATAATGTGTTTCCTGCTTTATTGTACAGAAATATGTCTGTGTCCCAGCAGTGGAAACGTAAATAGGGTTGAATATGTTTCATGTATTGAAATCTTTCACACAGGGTCGACTCTCTTTGTCGAGAGATTTTGCCTGCATTTATGATTTCAATAATTGAGGTAAAATATACAAGGGCATAAATTCTGCATTAATTAATTACTATTCTATCTTGCAAAATTTATTACATAAATGCCGTTTCTGAGCTTTTCATTTAAATTTAAAATCATATCCATGATTTTCGATTGCCATGCAAAATGAAGTTGAGTGTTAATGTTGTTTTCCTTACAAAGAGTTTCATTTAACAACAAAATAAACGGACCTCTGAGAATTTTCGCAAACAAAGGCCAATTAACTTTATAGATATTCGAAAAACATTTTCATTTAATTAATAAAATATTTCAGAGAAGTTGCAGTTGGTAACCATATGCGGTATCGAAAATGGTTTGAGGAATCATTTTTCGCATGATTGGTCAATTTTGACAGACATTGTGAGTTTCGTAATTGCTTAACTTTCATGGTTCATCGCGTGGTATAATTATGAATACGAAATAATTATGATATTTCAACTTATGAAAATAATTAATTACAAAAATTAAAATGTCACAAAAATTTCTTTTATCGATACTTACCCTTTTTTACGTTCCCACTGCTGGGACACAGGGACGTTCCCACAGCTGGGAGACAGGGGTATTAGGCCTTAATTCACCACGCTGGCCAAGTGCGGGTTGGCGTATGTTACCATGTCCCTAAAACTTTTCAAAGTTTTCTGAACATTCCGGTTTCCTCACGATTTATTGAACCCACGATCTTTGGAGTGACAGTCGAGTGTGTTCCCACTTAGCCAACACAATTATTTCTTTGTAACTGCATTTTATTTTCTAAACTTGGAATCTCGCGCGGAATCGGGCGGCTTTTGGCCAAAATATAGCACGTCGTCACTAAGGGGTTTTAATACAGAATACAGGTAGCAGCGTCGTCTCGTTCTAAATAAGGCATGTCATTTACCAACCTGCCTGGCAAGAGTTGCTATACCAAATCCTCAAAAGTTTTCATTGGTTCTACAAGGGAGACTCGGGTAATGGGACGTAATATGGATTAATATAATGATAATAAACCAACAAACGTATAATTATCTAATTCAAATCCTAAAAACCTCATTTATTACTAACATAAGAGGTCAAATCCATAATTAATCTGATACTATTTCTATAAATCGATGTCAAAGAATTTGAACTTTTATTCATTGTCCCAGCGTGTTATTTTCTCCTTTCTAAAAACAGAAAACATTTTTATTTCATCCATTACTAAATTATTTGGACTTCGAAAGTGGTTCATCTACAATATCTACATCGTCATTTCAAAATATCATTATACATTTTGCCTTATCAGTTCTCCTCCGCAGTACCTACCTGTCTAAGAAATCATATACTTTTTTGTGTTGATCAACTTCTAAGGCTGTCAACTGCTTAACTTTCTATATTTCAGATCTTCATTTTTGAGAATTAAGGCTTCCGGTATCTAGGGTAGGTACATCTAGTACCTACCCTAGATACCACACATGCGCTTATACATATACACCGTGCCCGCTAATAACCCGAAAGATTTAAACCACGTATTTTTGACGATATTACGAGTAAATAATGTTATATCAACATGGGTCTTATTATGTGTTTTAATAAAATTACAATTTCGGTACAAATTAAATCTTATTAATTGCCCGCTTCTTTGTGAACAAGCCGTTAGGTAAGAAACTCAAGTTGAAGAACAGAGAGCGAGCATGACACTTCACGAATCGCTCCGAAATCACACGACGAACAAGAAGTGTCAAGTTATGTCTTTTTTTTGTATTTATTTATTTATTCTTTAAAGTAGGTACATTTCTTAAATAATTTTCTGCCAAACTGCGCAGCAGTTTGTCGGCAGCCGTTCTCGCGGACATTTACTCGTTTTTGCACCTTTCTTATTATCTTATCTTAGTCTATATTGGTACTTAACTTTATTTATAAATCTAATGTAATCTACTTACTAATTAATTAATTAATGGCGTGGCTTAGCAGGCAATGGTCCGCCCGCGACGCAGTAGGTTGCGGGTTCGATTCCCGCGACAGTAATCCTCAGGGCGACACTTTATCTGCACGATGTTTGCAGGATGTTTGTATTGAAATTATTTTTATTTATAGTAAAAACTTTTTGTAGATAGATACCAAACTTCTTTATGAAACTGGCTAACAACCATGCAGTTAGTAGTCTACGTTTAAAAGAAGTAAGTGGCTACGACATGCTCACGCCCTTAGGGTGCGTTAGACTATAGATTTTTAAACTTTTGATTTGTTGTAAATAATTAATATCTCCTTAATTATGAGTTTTTGGACTATATGTTACATAACTTTATATACTCTAATTAGGCTCTAGTATCGTTAGCTTAAATCTTTCGGGTTATTAGCGGGCACGGTGTATAACTTAATCGTTTTGCCCATAAGTATAAATATGTGATAGAAATGTTTTAATTAAGTTAGTGTCAGCTAAGCTAGTATTGAAACAAAAATCCGACACGTTTATAAAAATTTAAATTCGTTCAGTTAAAACGAGTATGTTTTAATTTATTTACTGTCACTGTGTATTCAAAGGACAAAACATGTATACTCAATTTCAATTTCAAAAATTGAACACAAAAACTCTAGGTATGCGTCAAACAAAGAAAAAGGTCCAATATAAGAGTGTCAAATAAAATGGGATTAAAATGGCATATAACATTGTACAATTTATTCTTTCTTCTTTCAAACATTAAAATAGTGCTCGAATGTTTTGTAAAAGTCCAAAACAGAGACTGAATCCTTTACGTGTCTTTTGCGCATGAATTTAATTAAATTTAATTGAATGAAGTAAGTCACAACAGTTTTAAGACAGATTTTACCCCCAAATATAAGTCTGTTTCATTACTAAAACAAAACTGTTTACACACGGACGTGTCCTCGGTAAAACAGCAACATTGCTGAAAACTATATCTGAAAATTTAATTCACTTAAAACCGTTTCGTATATTTAACGTGAAAGCACAACAGAAGATATTATTAGTCTATAGAATTATACTGTTAATGTAAAACCATTTTACGTCATTTACGTGAAACACGAAATCTTGGCGTAGACAAGCTTTCTAATATAGCACAGATGTGTTCGGAAACATCTGTTGCTGCTGTTTTAAAAGTTGGAAAACCAGCAAGCAATCCAGCACTATTGACAAAATGTTTTTTGCTGATCCAATCGCGGCTTAGCCCGCTATATCTCCATGTTTTCTCATGTTTTTAACATTTCTTGGGTTACTACAAGTATTTTAAAACCAACAGCACCAATCAGCCCAGCCTTTATTGAGTAATGAACTTACAACGAAAAGTGGCCGAGCTCATAACATTAACTGAATAGTTATGAAACTATCTCCTGAAGTTGTTGGTTTCCAATGAATACATTGAAACCAACAACTATGCTCTGTCTGGTACCGCAATATCTACCAGTTTTTGTTTACTTTGACTTTGTGTTTCTGGAATCGGCTGCGGATCTATATTGGCAATATCGGAGCTATTTGAGGTGGAACCGTAATTAACAAACCCGACTTTACTCAAAGCTCTTAAAAGTTATAATAACTTACAGCGTTGCACAACTCCAAACAAATATCTAGTACTAACTCCACCTTCCGTATAGAAAAGTTAAATGCAGGAAGGATGTATTCTCAATCTAAACATTGTCGGAGAATTCTACTTCAGCTTGATCTATAATATTGGATTTCTAACTTCGAGCTAGCGTTGTGTTACGTGTTGTTAAGGAAATGTTTTGAACTGTTATTAAACTATCCTGTGTTGTGAAACCATGATGATCTAGTAATTTTACTAGTTGGGATAACGTAGTGTGGTGTGTGTGTGGTGTGGTTATTAGTTAGTAAATAAACCTAACAAAAATTATTAAAAGTAGTCAATGTGAAATAATTACATGCTCCAGTGAATTTATGATATCTATCTCTAACACAAAATTCGATGTGTTAATATCAGCCTTATATCGATTCCTGGAAGCGTCCATGACGCGCCTAAACAAAAGGGTAAACAAAAAAGTAAGGATGACGCAAATTAAAATATATAAAACGTTAAATAAGAAGTCTCTGAAAAAAATAATTTAGCCAGAGTAGTTAACTCATAAAACAGTTGTTATAAATAAAGTGGAGACTTCAAAAACTGAAAATATACTGTATGGGAATATACACTTCATATGACTACTGAATCGTAGAACAAAACTAACATGCACTTCATCAAGCTCTGAAACTAAAATGGCAAGGTGCAGACCAGCTCTGGACACTAACAAGCACGAAATGGCCCAAAAGGAAAAAGAAATGCAGGACGGCCACGAAAACGATGTGCCGACGACATTAAAAAACAAGCTGGAAAAAACTGGATCTAAGTAGCCCAAGATAGAAACAGATGGAAATACCTACAATTAGGGGTTCATATATACCAACACTACACTAATATGAAATACCTATTTAATATTATACACCTAGTTAGATTTAAATAATATACTAGATATAAGTTACTTTTTGGTTAAGAAAATAAATAGCAAGGTCTTAATTCCTGGAAGCTTCCATGACGCGCCTACGCCACAACAGAAGGGTAAACAAAAAAGTAAGGATGAAGCAAAGTGAAAAAATAAAAAACGTTTCAAATATAGAAGTCTCTGAAAAAAAATAGCCAATTTAACATTTTATAACAGCGGCTTTAAATAAACTGGAGACTTCAGAAACTAAAATATACCTATTATAATAAACACTATAAATGCCTAATGATGGGCTATTGTACGTCTTTATGAAGAAGGGGAAAGTTAAATGTAAATAAATCTCTTTCACTTCAAAATGGTATGAAAGGGTTTTGAATAACTATTACTAAAGTAGTCAATGTGATATTATTACGAGTACATAATCTTATGGTATCTCTAACACAACATTCGATGTGTTCATGCCAGCCTAGTCTCGATTTCTAAAAGCGACCATGACGCGCCTACGCTAAAACAATATATATTATTATATAACTTTTGCCGCGACTTAATTTTTAAAACGGCGTGACCTGAGTTTGGGGGGCAATTTTAAACAAAAACAATTGAACAAAGAACCAAATTTCGTGCTTCATATACTCGTTCTACGGGCTCTAAATAGAAGAACGATGTCTAGAGGTGGGGTGAAGTTGGCTAACTTGTATTTAGTGCTTGGCTTTTGCCATCTATTTAGTTTTTAATGGATTTAATTTTTTATTAGTGCCCAGTCAACAAATGACATAATATATCCTCAGCATAAGTTATAAATAGCAAAGGGCCCAAAATAGATTCTGGGGTATGCCTCGCTCGACCAATAACTCACTTGAGACATTGAACTTTCCATCTGACTTAGTTAATTTAACAAACTGACGACTCAAATAACTACCGAACCATCTGACAGCGCTAGCGCTGAGGTCAAGTATGTAGCTTAGCTTTGACAATAGTAGTGTGATATTAAGACAGTCAAAAGCTCGAGGGAAATCTAATAGCACAAACGACGGATTGATAGGTAACCCGATAATCGGGTTGTTGGATAATGTTGTCAGTCATATCTAGGAAAGCCGTAGTAGTACTAAGGCCTTTTCTAAAACCTGACTGAACTTCAGGCAAAAACTTGTTCATTTCAAGAAGTTCTGCTAGCTGGTTACAAACTATCTTATTTATTTTGACAGTAGTGTCGGGTGCCGGAGGTGATCCTTTGAAGCACGTCTTTTCTAGGGGTCCTGCGACAACCGAGTATGTGTACTCGGTAAAGTCCATTGTATAGGATAGATTCCGCTCATTTAACGGCGGCCTGCCCACTACAGCAGGTCTCTTGATGGCATTTTCTCTTGGTCTTGAGTGGCGTCCTCTTGTTTTTGACACACTCGTACGGCAGAATCACATACACTCCAATGGATTCGGATGTTTTGTCATCAACTAGAATAGCGCAATTCCTGTTTGAGAATGCATTAACAAAATCTTTGAGAGAGTTAACCTTGAAGTTTTGAATGCTTATTTTGCAATGGATTATTTTATTATTTTTTTGATTAAGTGTGAATTTAATTGTACCTTGCAGAAATCGACACTTTGTCTAAGTTTCAACAATTTGGGTAGAGTGTACCGCGATTAAAGCACGTCTTTTCTGGGGGTCCTGCGATCACCGGATCTGTGTACTCGGTCTGTTGTATAGGACAGATTCCGCTCGCTTAACGGCGGCTTGACCACTACAGGAGGTATCTCTTGATGGCTTGGCATTTTATCTTGATGGTTATCTTGATTGTCTGGCATTGGAGTGGTGTCCTCTAGTTTCTGGCACACTTGTTATTTTGGAGAAGTTGAATTTTGTTATAATTAATAGTTGGGATATCTGTCATTTTATAAATAAAAAGAAATAAAAACAGGCTTGAAGTTATCCGAATCCAACCACTCTAGAAGGCAGAAGCGTGGGCACGGTGGCTGGCTGCAGATCTTCATGTGCATTGTACTTAAGGGTCTATTACGTACAGGTTAATTATTATTGATCATCTTGAAGTTTCTTGATAATTATCGCTCAGTTTTAAAATCCCTCATCGGCTTCGAGCATTTTCTCTTGATTGTATTTTTGATTGTTTGGCATAGGAGTGGTGTCCTCTAGTTTTTCAAAACCTAAAAAAAGATCATGCGTGATTATTGAAAAGTTATATCCATAAATTGGTATTAATTGTTGCTAGGTTCATCTCCAAAAGAGTTTGCAGCAAAAATAAAGCACGCTCTGATACTCTGATTTAGATGCCTCTATTGCTATATCTGGTTCTTTAAGCTTTCTAACAGTAAACTTAGCTACATTTCCACCACCTCTTTTTGTTCTGGTTCCATTTGTTGTTTGGCCGCTATCTCAGCTTCAACAGTCAATGTAACAAATTTCTTCTCCACTTCACCTCTTCGTCTATTCGTTTAACACTCTCTGATAAAGAACCGGAAAAGATCAGCTTCTCCTTAGGTGCAGGGTTTGAAAGAATTAAACGCATTAATTCAGACGTATATATTGAGCCGATAAATACAATATCTTTGAAAACAAACAAACATACTCTATGCATGACCCATGACCGATCCTTACAAATGTATTATTAGTCGAAGACGGCATCGAGAGACACTTTATTGCTCCTTGAGAAAATATTGCAAGTTATTTTCGTTACGTCAATAGCTGTAAACTTCACATTGTTTAAAATAGCAGTGAAGGTTGTGTCGGCAAACTCTACAAGAATAACTTATTGATCTAGACGAGAACAAATGGATTGCCCACTTTCTAATCTTTCTAGTGCTGTCGGATTGATTCTTTGTTTGCCTTCCACCGGCTTTTATTTCTGATGGAGTTATTTATACTAGACTGTCGTGTTTACTTTGCTCTCTGGAGGGTGCAAAATTTAAATTGAGGGTTACATGAAACATGGGTATGAGTATAAAACAGTGTATGAAATGCTAGGGCTACCACGAACACATTGTTGTAGGTCTTTCCCGGTTGAAATACTCTTTTACGAAAAAATATTGGACTTCGTATGTTTTTTCTTACGCAACTTACGAATATGACTAACGTACCTACCATTTGACATAAAATTGTGAAATGAGTTTATTCACGGTGGATGCAAGCTGTTTCTGACCAAACTAAGTAAACATTTTGAGAGATCTCTTTTAACAGAAAAGGTTTTCTGAAGGCTGAAATGATTAAATCGAAATAATTTCTTTTTCCCTAAAATTAATAGTTTCCGCGGAACTTTCCAGGTAACCTATATTTTTTCAACCAAATGGAATACTACGATGTCAACTGAAAAACAGGTTATATGATAAATTATAAATATAAATAAATAAATAAATGATAAGAAGGATAAAAACTTACCGATAGGCATTGTCTCCCAGCAGGAACCGGTATCTCTTGAGTGCCCTGAGCTTCTCTGGGATCTTTGGTGCGAATTAACTTCGTGAAGATCGTATGGCCATCTCTGCGTATGGCCGCCCAGTCTCTGTTGCGGAGCCTGCCATAGGCGCTGTGACAAAAACAATAAAATATAATATACTTTATTAAGAAAATTAGGAAAACCAAAATACATTACAAAAATATAGGTACAGTCAGCAAAAAATGTGGTCTACCATGCCATAATCTGTCAAATAAATTTGTACACCGAACTTGGTAAAACATGTTGATACCTAATATGACTTAACAAAAATGTTTTTTACACATGTTTATGCAAATAAAGTTATCTTTATCTTTATCTCTTTACCACACTACGGTGGAGATTCGTTTGTACGTCAGTTAAATTATGTTAGAAAAGTCAACCAAATCGATTATTACATCGCACAGAAACTTTTGACAAAACTGGTAGACCACTTTCTTGGCCGACTGTACATAAAAAGGTTTTGCAATAAGCGGCCTTATCACTAAAAGTGAACTTTTCCAGGCAACCTTTGGATGGCCACGAAACACAAGTACTAAAAGACAGAGAGTGCATAAAATTAAGAGAAATTACGTATTAATTCCATATTTGAAAAGTAGTACCTTACTTACTATGAAACACATGCTAAGGTATTTATTATTCTTGGGTGTCAAAGTAACTTGCTAGTTAGGTATTTTTGGTAGGTATTTTTGCTAGGTATTTTTAACGGACAAAAAAATTTTTTGGCTAAGAGGTTATTGTGAGATTTGGATTTTCAACCTCGTTACTTTTAGGATTTAAAAAATGGACAAAATGTTTGTTCGATAACCTTTTTATGGCACACATCACAGACATACCATCCTTCACATGGTTCACAGTTAATACCTACTTTTTGTCCTTTTGGTTTTAATTTTTTTCAATTTGCTTGTTTTTTTTTGTGTTCGTAGTTGTGTATCTAGGTGTCTGTTAATCTGTGTATCTATTTGTGTGTACAATAAATGTATTTTCTTACACCCATAACACAAGCTTAGGGGATAGATCTATGTGAACTGTCCAGCAATATATATTAGTCTTAGATTCTTTGCTTGGATTTATTTTACACCTCACGACAAGAAATAACAGGAGACGCTCTCACAAAGATCGAATGGAGTTTATTAAATACTTCCTTCGCACGTTCTTTTTGAGAAGCAATTATTTGGTACAGTACAATAAAATTTAATTTCTATTCTCAAAAAATAAACCAGTTGCCTACTAGAAAAAAATTTAAAACAGTGAAGGTGTTATTAGAAGTGTTTCTATAAAACAAATATCATAGTTCAAATGTAAGTGAATTTATGCATTTCGTTATGAGAACTGCATAAATTTAAACTGTATTTACCGCCTCTAAATTATACTAAAGGCACCGCACCGTAATTTTGATAAGCTTAATGAAACTGAAACACTTAGTCAAATCAGTGTAGAACTAATTCTAAGCGCTACGTAGTTACGACATCCGTAGCACTTCGTAGCACATCTACGAACCTCAAGAGCTCAAGCAAATTAGTTTTATCCAAGAACGTGATGAGATATGCTTAAGTGCGCAGGGAAATTATTGGAAGCGAACTGCCTCTGAAACGCTTCAGTGGAATTGAATTATCCGTGGATACCACTCGAATCAGAAATGAGATACGTAAGAAAAAAATGGGAGCACCGTCATCTCTCGCCAAGATGACCTGTGTCCCAGCTGTGGGAACGTAAGGGGTGACTAATATATAATAACAGTACCATATCTCTAGTCTAGTACCTTACAACAATCGTCAGGAGTAGCTAAAGTTGTACTTACACATGTACAAACACAGAAGTGTTTAGCCAAAGTCTACATGCTCGAGCTCCGTTCGCATTCGAGTTTTCAATTTATCTACGTCTGTTATTATTAAATCATTTAATAGAATGGGGGTGAATGACTATAACTAGTTTTAAAGCGTTCGTGGGGTGACATTTTGCAATTTGTTCGCCTCCGCAGTGACTGTCACCTGGAAATCCTGGGGTAATGGAAAATGCTTTGGCGTCTAGTGTCAGACTTGCTAACAGCTCTTCTCTATTTCTATTGGAAAAAGAATATTGCGGTGTGCCTGATGCGGATTTGGAGCATGCAAAGGTTGCAAATATCATAAGATTTTTTCAACTTTATGAGCGTTATTTACGATTCCAACGTAAAATTATTTTTCCAAGAGCTCAGAGTAGCTTAAAGAGCTATGGAGAGGGCTACGCTCGGGGTTTCTCTTCGTGATCGAATCTAAAATAAGAAGATAAGAGATCGCGGGTCACCATCGGATTAGCTCTTTGAAGCGGCAATGTTTATGGCCAGCCACCTTATAGCGAGAAGAACGGATGGCCGGTGGGCCCGAAAACTTCTCGAGTGGAGATCAGCAAACGCAGAGTGGGACGTCCACCAACAAGATGGACAGATGGTCTTGTGAAATAACGTTGGATGCAAGCTGCATCCGACCGTAATACCTGGAAATCATTGGAAATCAGCAGTGGACATCCGATGGCTGAAATGGTGATAATGATGATGATAAGATGTCGCTTCAGATAGAATAGACAGATGAATTATAAAAGCTCAAGAAAATAACGTGCTTTACCTGAATTAATTAAGTTTCATATTTGGAGTGGCATACTTGTAATTACTTCGTAGATTTTTTCAAGCTAATTCTTTTCATTTAGCCATTTGAAGTTCCTTCGTGTTCAAAAAGTTATGATGCCTTAGTGAATAGAAACCTTTAAAAGAACTTTTAACAGGTAATACAATTGAGATGAAACTTAGCGTGAATACTGAGCATGTAAAATTAACTACTTAACAAGTTTTACAGCATTTAAAAGTGACCATCATTTATGATAAGAGTATTACTTTAAAGGGCTATGCAATTAAAAAAAATTAAATATCAGGGTTTCGAGGTGTGATTAGATGTTATTGTCTCATGATTTGGAATATATTTCAAAACTTTTAAGAAAAATAAGCGTAAAATGTTTTATGTCTATCTATGATTTGTTTGACTTGAGTGGTTTTGATTCAGTTAGGATAGTTTTGATCGTGGTTTTGATAGACTTTAAAAGCGATGATATCAATGTATCGCAGAGCAAAAATACTTATAAAATTAAAATAGTTCATTATGTTTATGTTTAAATAATTTATAAGTCAGTGATATTTTTAAATTAATTTAATAATTACCAATTCAAAATTACTACATTAGATCTAGTCTAGTATTTCGCGAAACCGCAAACAGACAAACATGTCATTGTAGATATAACGGATTCATACGTGAGTTTGGTACCCTTAAAAAAAAACACGAATAAAGATAGAATACTATTAACCTCCTTGCGGCTGCGAAAATCAGGAATATATTAAAATTTGAATTTCAAATAAAAAATATCGGATTTTGAAGTGTCAGTAGCTCGCAATCGGAATGAAAGTAGTCCAATAACCTATAACGTCATTTGTCACAATTATATACATAAAAAAAGTCGTACGGATTGACGAAATGGCGACCACACAAGTAACATTCTTTAAATTTTGTAAAACTCTTAACACTGGCAAATTGCGCTTAGTAATCGTAGAGTCTGTTACAAAAACTAGGACTAAAGTCGTACCTACGCGCTGCCTATCTAATGATTAAAACGAATACGGATTTGGATGCGTTTTTTAAAAACAAATCACCTCTTGGACTAATTAATTACTCACTAACTTATTCGACTAATTTAAGTGGAATATTTGTGTGAATTATTAGTTTAGGCGAACGAGGGTCGTTTCGCCTAAACTAATAATCTCTTTTAAGGGTCTGTTGTTATAAAAGTTGATTTTGTTTATTTATTAAAAAATGTCAAACTTTATCAGTGGTTTAATACAACCAGCTAGTAAGGTGTAAGTATATTAGAACTATGAATTCCTGTACACATCGTGTCTTCAATAAGTCTAGAAAAGAAAATAAAGATTGCTATTCCTTTTGTAGAACACACATTTTCCTCAGACGAAATAAACCACAAAATAAAAGGTCTACGTTAAATAAACAATGGTATTGCAAGAACGATCCAAATAGTTTTAAATCTTATAAATTCGTTGCATTTGTGGTTCCCCTCCTGTCTAGACTGCAGAGAACCTCACCCTCTTTGACTTCATAATAGGGCAAGTTGACAGCGTCGCCAATATTCCTGGAACTATATTTGCTGCGAATATATTTGATGTATTTTAAGGTACTGATAATCGTTGGTACCTACGTGAGCGTAATGTGTGGTCGCTTTGTTTAGTTTTAATGATCTTGTCATGTAAATAAGCGTTTAAAAAGTGTATTTTAAAATACATTATTGATTGATAGGGTATTTTATAGGGTAGGGTCTTTTCTAGGACATTTTTTTTTTACTGTCATCCGTCTTATGCCTACCTTTTTTTTAGGATTGTGGCGTTGTCTATTCATATTAAGGTTCCTTGTACCTACAAGGAACCTTAGAAAACCTTTTCTAAAGACATGAAACGATGGAACTGAAGGAAACGGAGTTAAGATCTACGCCAAACGTTTGTACGTCAAATTTTATTCCTAAAAATAGTCCTACAAATCCTAATAAAATAGCGACGGTTTATTTGATAAGTTTTCAGTATTTTTTTGTACACGTACGGTTTTATGTACAATTCCCTAACGAGACATGTTCTATTTTGAAAAAGGTTTTAGTTGTTTTATTTTAAACTGTTTTCATAGATAGCTAACTAAAAAAATAGACTTATATTCCCAGTAGAGCCCATAGATTTTTTCCACCCTGTTATATGATATTTCCAAGAAGAAAAATCAGAGGTGCGCGGCGGGGTTTGAACCCACGACCTTCGGAATGAAAGTCGAGTGTGCTCCCACTTAGCCAACACGGCACGAAATTATGTGTGATTTATAAACACGTGCTCTAACGGTGAAGGCAAACATCGTGAGGAAACCGGCATGTTCTGAGAACTTTGAAAAAAGTTTGAAGGACATGTGTCATTCACCAACCCGCACTTGGCCAGCGTGGTGAATTAAGGCCTAATCTCTCTCGTCAAGAGAGAAGTCCCTGTGTCCCAGCAGTGGGAACAGAATAGGGGTGTTATGTGTTATGTGTATATGATATTTCATGCATGTTCGCGAATAACTTAGCCGGTTTTAAACCAATTTTAATTATTATTAAGCCAAACAAAACATAATGCTAAGAGTGGTCCCGTGATAAGACAAACAGAATCTGATGATGGCATTCCAGAGGAATTGAGAGCCACCTTTGAAAATCGTTGTGTATATGTTATTTTCATAATTCCAAAAGAATAGAAGGATCTTAAAATCAACTGTTTTTTTAAGAGTGTTACTTCAGAATGTACGGTTTGGTAAACCGATTTGGATGTTTAAAAGATTCAAGAAAAACAATTTTTTTTGTACTTATAAGGCGATAGCGTTTTCTCGATTAATAAGTACTAAAAAAAATTAAAGGATAAGGAGGTCCTTGTCCACGGAAACTATTCAGAGAAATGTTTTTTATCACGGAGTTAGTTTAATTAGTTAGTTTAGTAGTTTTTTTTTATTGGCTTAGCAGTCATTGAAGGTAATATACGCAGTTTTTTTAAAGGAATAACCTTTTTATCGATATAAATTTGAGTTTTAATTAACTCCAATTAATAATTGAATGGAAAATCGAATGAAGCTATTGTAAAGTTTTGTGAAAAATGTGCGGTCTTCAAAAACTTCATTTTATATTGACTCTCTGTCGTATTCTAATTGTTAAGAAGAATAATAATTGTTTCTCATCTATATATTTCTTGAATATAAGTAAGATGCTATCATCTATCAAAAATATTAAAAAATCTTGATAATCTAACGCACGATGTTGTTAAATAATTAAAAAATTCTTGAGTGCGTGAACAAAGTACCTACTGCAAGCAGCTCAAAACCTTTTCGTGATATATTCCGATGTAAAATGGCCGATTTAGCGCCCCTACTTTAACTGTATTCGTGCAGTCCCCCTAACCTCAAAATTTACAGACGCTTGTGGAATTCAGAACAAAAGTTTTTACCCCTCTATGAACCGTAAAAGAAAATTAGATACTAATCCCAAAAACCTTTTAAAATTATCCCGAATAACCTTTTGTAAGCACCGCTCTTGTTCCGTCAACAAATGTTTGATTTACGTTTAATTTCTATATCGTGAAATAAAATTTATTACTGTAATATTCACCGTAAACAAAAATTCCTTTACCAGACGGAGAAAGTCATGTATTACATACATAACCCGCAAGCGCCTACTCTGCTTTCTTAGCTGTGGATTGACATTATTTGCAATAGACGATGACCTCAGCGATGCTCGGAACAAGAAAAATCTGAAAAAAAGATACTTACGAGGTTATTTGGGACGCCAGGTTTGAAGCCCGACGCGGTCGGTTTCTGTTAGAAACGCGGTTCTCAAAGTCGGAATACTCAGGTTATAAACGCGAGAGTTAGTCGCGGGCGAGTGTTCACGGACTGGGGTGGCGAGCGACGTCCGGACGGGAAGACGTGCTAGGCCACACTGGGTATCGACCCCGCGCGCGCCAGCCTTCCGCCCGCCCCGGCACCGCCGCGCCCGCCCTCCGCGCATTGCCAAAATGTCAGTTCAACGCTTTAACTATTCATCTCTTATTATTCTCCTTAGAGATGCGATCGATGACTGTGATGATCGACTAAACAAATAAATCATTTTAATTTATCAAATATATTTTTATAATGAATTCTAAATTAAATATTTTAGTAAATTTACTAAAATAAATATTTAGGTGAATTCTAAGTATAAAATATATTCCTTAACTGATTCTATTTTTGCTTTAAAATAGTCCAGTCAATTTATACATAAAAATGAGGGTGAAGTTACATAAAGTCCCAACAAGCTGGATTTCTGTGAAATTGTTCAAATCATAATTATAAACAATGTCTAAAAGATCCCCATCATTCCACGTTAAGGAAAAAGTTTTATTCAGGTTAAATGTCAAAAAACTTAGTTTTTCGCGATTTTCAGCAAAACGGTAAGTTTTATCATAAAAGTACCTAGGACAAAATTGTAGATCATGAAATTATCTATCAAAATGTATCAACACTTTTTTCTTACAAGACACCGTTTCTGAGATATAACGGTTCAAAAAGTTATAAAAGTTGGCATGCACAAATTGTCAAGTTCCCGATAAGACGATGTGGTCGCTCAGCGACAAAGCCTTTTTCTTGTAATTAAATAAAAAAAATAAAAAAAAATTGTCAAGGCCGGTCGTGCTCTAATATTGAATCACAAACAACGGAGGATTCGTTTCGTTCCGACAAAGTATCATGCGATACATCGCTATTGACGCAATTTAATAACTTTTGAACATTTTATTTCATTTTGTAAACAATTTTTATAACTTTTTGAACCGTTATATCTCAGAAACGGTGGCTTGTAAGAAAAAAGTGTTGATACATTTTGATAGATAATTTCATGATCTACAATTTTGTCCAGGTACTTTTATGATAAAACTTACCGTTTTGCTGAAAATCGCGAAAAACTAAATTTTTTGACATTTAACCTTGAATAAAACTTTTTCCTTAACGTGGAATGATGGGGATCTTTTAGACATTGTTTATAATTATGATTTGAACAATTTCACAGAAATCCAGCTTGTTGGGACTTTATGTAACTTGAAATGTTTAAATTGACTGGGCTAAAATAATTAATTGAAACAATTCCTTTTGCTGTGTTAACTAGCAAACTATGCAAGAAATTTCAATTTACTTTCGCTTAATTGAACAGCATTTTCAAGTGTATCTCAAAGGAAAAGGATTCTAAAGGTGTATATTAACAGCTATTCCCACCGTATTCTCTTAAAAGTAAACTCGGTGTTTGAATTAATTTGTTACAAATGATTCAGAAAACAGATTTATAATTGGAATTTCAAGGACTATTCATTCAGAAGACATACTACGATTGTCTGACTGCACAACAGGGGTATGATTCCGTAGGCAATTAAATTTTGTCAATAGAATATGAATTCCCAATAATTAATATCAAAACGAAAGTCTATGTGTGTTGACTTACGGATCCGGAACGTGATGTTTCATCATAATCACCCCTATTTATGTTCCCACAGCAAGGACTTCTCTCTCACCATGAAAAAGGTCCCAGTCTCTTGACGAGATAGATTAGGCCTTAATTCACCACGCTGGCCAAATGCGGGTTGGTGAATGACACATGTCCTTCAAACGTTTTAAAGTTGCCAGAACATACCGGTTTCCTCACGATGTTCGCCTTCTCCGTCAGAGCCCGTGTTTTTAAAGAATACATAATTTTTCAAGTAGAAAAATCAGAGGTGTACAACGGGGTTTGAACTCACGACGGAATGAAACTTGACTATCATGAAACTTTGCTTCCAGTTAGCCAATACGTCTGTAATACAAAATTCTAAGGACTTTTTAAAGTAAAGTTTTCAGATTAATATTACAACAATTCTTAATAAAAATAGCGTATAATAAATAGGAAATTACAACTCGTAGATAAAAGTGCCATGCCAAGTGTAGAATTCCTACAGCGGTCACGTTACAGGGAAAGACATCATTCCTGAGGCGGTAGGATGGCGTGTTGCACCGGCACGACACAGAACATGGAAGTATTCCCAGTTTGAGCACCGATTTTAAAAGCACCATTGACAGGAATGTAGTGTGAGGCTGGCTTGCAGATAAGGTACGTAGAAGTATCGATATATAAAGATTTTTTTAGATTTATATACTTAATTTCTATATTCATAATTTCGTCAAGGGGTACGGTAGACTCGATTGAAACCTTATATGAATAACAAAACATAAAAAAATATTGATTTTGAGTCGACAACAACAAAAATCAACAATCTGCAAAATTCGGATTATGGAGAATTTCGTCAATTTTCATCTAGGATTTCCAAAAAATCGCTTGAACAAGTAAATAATTGAATGTATAACTTTTTAAACTATCATGGTTTTTAACAATATTTGAACTTGAAACGGGTACCATGATGTAAATGTTTTTGAGTTTCCATATATTTTGATACAAATGCCATCTGTATGGAGAGAATGTTAAAGTATGTTATAGTACTCGTAATATTAAGTTTTACGTTTCAAGCTCAAAAATTGAAAGAATAACTTCTTAAAACAAACTATTTATGTCGCATAATTTTCGTAACCCGACCGCAACATCTGTGAAGCAAATTCTCGAATAAAACAATTGTTTTATTATTTTGTTATTCTCTTGAAGTTTCTAGTGAATAATGCATGCCTATGTTCTAGGAATTGGACTCTTAGAACGCAGATAACTTAAGAGGCCTATTACGTGAAATCGCGAAATTGTTAGGTTTTCTCGTCCTAATTCTATGGTTTGCGTTAGTTGTTTGATATTACAATTACATCTTTATAATAGTTCGTTTTCTCCTCTACAAAAGTAGTAAGAAACATTTTAGATAACTTGTTTATATATTGAGTAATAATCATTCTCCGGATACATGTTTCGTAAAAAACGCTCGAAGACCTGTTTTCTTAGCTCTAATTTGTAGATTCTAATGAATATGGGCGATCAAACTATTTTTTATTATGTTACGTATATCCTATTCTTCATTTAGAGTAGAGTACATTTTCGTTAAATGCTTTTATTCTAAAGATATACCGAATTTAATATCGACCGAAAATGCTTCGAAACAAACCTCAATAACTCCGAAGTTCTAAATCAATGGGACGTCATATTTATATCAAATTATTTATCAACATTTGCTTAAACTATGATATTAATTTTAATTTGTAGAACGGTTTTGGTAATTTTTTATGAATAAAATAAAACTACCATAATTTAGTAGTTTTTTCATTCAGCCGGCTTTTTCCATTTAGTACCGCGCGAGCGCTTGTCGAGGTCGGACCTATGTCGGTTGTTCTTGAATAAAATATAGAAATATTTCGTAAAATGTCAGTGTGTGGGACTGTCAATTGCTGTAAAAACGCTGTTAGTGTGCGTGTATGTGTTATTGCGATACTACGACCGACATAAGTTGATCCGTTGATAACGATCAATTGTTATTTTTATTGATAACGGTCAATTGTTGTTGTTGCTGGCCTAAGAATTGTACCACTTGTTGCTGGCCTAAGAATTGTACCACATCATTGTCATCTTGTTTAACCTTATTTATTTGGAGGTTATGCTGTAGGATGTGGATTGCATATCTAAAGTTATCTATCCTAATTAAATAAAAATAAAATAAAAAATAAAAATAAAATAAAGTTTATTATTCACTATAAATGGTTTACATATAACTTTTAAACAGTAGTACTTATAAATTTCTATGACTCTAAACATTAGAAAAACATAGGTACCCAAGCTAGGTTTATAACCTGTGTTATGGTGTACCTATACTCCTCCGGACTAATAATAAGTTATTATTACTACATAAGTTCATAAGCTAAGTTTAATTAACAATATTATGATAAGGAAAAGTAATTATAAATAAATATATGTAAATTTCAAAAGTTAATTTATACTTTATTAGTTTAATGAATTTAATTTGATACGTTAAGAAAGAATTGTAAGTATGTTTTCCGTTTGTATATAATTTTGAGTCAATAACCATTTTTTAAATTTACTTTTACATTCATGTGTTGATAACGGGTAATATTGTAGAGTTACATTAAGTTTATTATAAATATAAGGTCCTAAAAATGAAGTATTACGTCTGGCAAATGCTGTTCGACACTTAGGCTCTACGCATATTCTTTTACCTTTACGCTTTGCCATTTGCTCTACATCTATAGGAGTTTTCTTATGATGATTAATTATAAGGTGAAAGATATACAGCTGCCTTGTAGAGAGGAGTTGACTTTCAGTGTATAGAGCGTCTGTTGGATATCGAAAAGGTTTAGACATCATGACTTTTAGGACTGAGCGTTGTGCTCTTTCTAGAGTTATTATTAATGTTTTGCAAGCTCCTCCCCAAATCGATACGCAATAGACTAAGATAGACTGACATAAGGAGTAGTAAACTATCCTCATTAGCTCAAACGTCGCCGCATTCCTTAAGTTTTTAAATACCCAGATAAGCTTCCGAACTCTATTTGATAGCGATGTTAAGTGAGACTTCCATGATAATCTATTGTCAATAACAATTCCCAAATATTTAATTGAATCTACTCGTTGAATATATGGACAGCTGCAGCTAATATTATTATAGTGTGGTTGAATTTGAAATGTTCTATTTAGAGGAAATGTGTGGTTTAGTATATTAAAACAAATATATTTAGTTTTATCAAAATTAAGTGAAAGAAGGTTTTTATTAAGCCATGTTATGGTATTTTGTAAGCCATTTTCTGCACTAGCCCGAGTTTCCTCCCAAGTTTCACCTTCAAAAACTAGAGCTGTGTCATCAGCAAAAGTTATGACTCTACCATGGTGTGGCTTAAATTGGCATAATTCATTTTTAAAATTAAAAAACAACAAGGCAACTTTTTTTGGTGAAACCGTCCAACGACTAAATGTAATTATGCCTATGATTTTTGTAGATTATGACTAACTTGCCGACCCGCCGACAGCTGCGCTTGCGTTTTAACGTTATTTACTAGTTTATGTTTTATAGCCTTTTTCGATCATTTTACTATCCAATACTGAAATCATATTTTAAATCGGACCCGTGGTTCCTGAGTAGCACGTTCAAACAAATAAACAAGCAATCTCCTCAGCTTGATAATTGTAGTATAGATTTCCATAATATTTATTACAAAGAAAATATTCCGTAATTTTTTGTTCTTATTTTTACCGAGTATATGTAAACAATAAATAATGTACCTTTCTAATGAATATATTATTTATTGTAAACATTAAATATGTACCTTTCTAATAAATACAGGGCGTCCCAAAGTTATGGGCCATGGAGGGGAAGTACCTTAAATATCGTAGATAGTGAATTTTGCTCAAACAAGACTTCATTTTATTTTTAAAAGTTAGTAATTCTGCATTCATTGATTTTCTAAAAATTACTTGCTTTGTCTGGGAATCGAACCGACTTACATGTAGAAAAAAAAACTCGATTTTTATGATACCAATCGAAAGAATAGCTAAAAAATAATAACTCTGCTTAAGTAACATAGTATTTTAAAAGAAAGGAACAACGTGAAATTAATTATTTTAATCAAATAAAAAACATGAAACATTTTTTTTGTAAATTAATTAATTAAATTACTTACTTTTTAAAATAAAATGAAGTCTTTTTTGAGCAAAATTCACTATCAACGATATATATGGTACTTCCCCTCCATGGGCCATAATTTTGGGACGCCCTGTATATAAAATAACACCCCTATTCACGTTCCCACTGCTGGGATAGGGACTTCTCTCTTGACGAGATAGATTAGGCCTTAATTCACCACGCTGGCCAAGTGCGGGTTGGTTTTTTTTTAAATATATAAATGAAATATTTTCAATAAGTTCGTAATAAAATAAAAATAAATAGTTTATCAAAATAAAAATATAATGGGAATTATTCAAGATGATATATGTAGATAAATGGATATTCTACATCTGTCTATGACATGTGTAGATAAATGGATACCAATAGGTAAATATAAAAATAAATATAAAGTTCGAAACTACAAAAATAATACCGAAACATAATTAAAACCTTCATTAACGAAACTTTTATTTATTCAAACACAAATATACCATCTAACAAAACAAGCAACTTATATATAATATAATTTATTTGTTTTGTTATAAGTAATTAGAATTTGTATTTAGTCCGTTCAATTTATACTGTCGAATTTACATCAAGTCCCAACATTCGACAAAAAAAAAAATTTAATTACAAACCTACACACCAAATTTCAGAAGAATCGGTTTAAAAATGAGCCCATAAGATGAGATGAATGAGGACATTTAACTTCAATAAGACTATTTTCAGTTTTATTCTTATATAGATAATTATTAATCATGAATGTTTTAATTTAAAATGATGTGCTTAATTGATTTCAAATAATCAATCAGATTTAAAATAAATATTGATATTATTAAGATAAAACATAATTGATTCAAATATTGAAATAAAAATATCCGCCATTTTGAATTTAGGAAAATATATTAAACACCTATCAATTAAATAAAAACATAAATATAATAATTATTTCAGAATGAAACTGAAAAAAATCCACTCAATAAAATGGAATTTATTTGATGCCATTTTCTACAGATCTAAAATAATTATTAGTTAGTATATTTGTATGTTTTAGATCGACGAAGTATCAAGATCATTTAGTATTTTTCATAGAATTCGCGTGACGCGCCGGTCACGTGGTGCATAAAATATCCAATTTAGCAAAACATCGCCCGGTCACAAGGCTCTTAATACTACGAGTATAAGCGGGTATTCAGTTCTATTGCCTTAAGCAATATACTCGTATTTCTACTACCTAGTTAGACGATGATTATGGGACCACCAGAATATTTTTTCAAATCGTTCCAGGCGTCTTTGTGTAATCGGTGAACATACATACATAAAAGAAGATCTCACGTCAGGAATTTCTAAGATAATTTTGATGATAAAATATACCAATTATTTAATATACAAAACAACTCAAATGCTATGGCATAGGTACCTACATCTTATAAATCTATATATCTATAAGAAAGTCGTGTTACACTATTTATAACTGCATAATGGCTAAATCGATTGGTCTGAAAATGATTGAAATAGCTAAGAACCAGAAGATGGACATAGGCTATTGTTTATAGCGGGAAAAATATATCTTTCCGCGGGAAAATGTAAAATAACGCAGGCGAAGCTGCGGGGTGGAAAGCTCGTAATAAATAAATATGGCCAGACAACATCTAGTCCCTAAATAATATTAATATTCACAATCAAAGCAAATAAATTCCCCAACCGGCCAGACAGACAGTCACTAATTTGCTGAATTTCAATACACGTCTACTGGCTACTGATGCGCTATTTAAGTAAACCATAGCCTTAAAGCAAATAATTTTGAGTCAGCTACCTCTCTTCCCTACCCAATTAGTGTTAACCGAATTCTCGGGTCCCCTCTGTAATCAATAATATCTGTATATTCATTGGACGTACAATGAATAAACAGATAGTATTAATGCCTGGGAAATGATAAATAATTAATATAATTTGCAATCAGTATGTAATACTTCATAGACTTCGTTCTGCAGCACATACAAAAAAGTTTATTGACTTCTGAAACATCTAGATTGGTGTATTTCAGCTTTTTCGTACGCTGCTATTGCACTTATCAATAGTATATTTGTTTAACAAAAAAGGTTACATATTATAACATGCATGACCTATGTTATAAATAGCACGTATAGCAGCGTTATAGACATATAGCTAAGTATAGTAGCTTCCCAGTGCCTTTCTGAATGCTAAGTTTACATTCACAACAATCAAAGTAACTTTCCTAAGAAAAGTAATTATAGTACTGTAAATACTAGATATGAAAATAAACATGCTTTGCCCCGTATTCGACTATCGCCTGCGACGCAAGAGGTTTTGATTCCCGCCTCGGGACAAAAATTTGTACGATTTGCAAAATTTACCTATGTGTATAATGAAAATAATTATATACCTATCTACATATGTATATTATATTAAGTTTATCAGATATCTAACACCCGTAACAGACTTCAAGCTTACCAGCGAAATCATTAAGGGAGGTCTATTTCCAGCTATATGCTACTACCTACGGACCATATGCGTGATTTGCACATTGTGGCTTTACTTTCAAAATTTTCGTGATTACATTTTTTGATTTTATAACCTGAGAAAGATTTGATTCCCGTTGTTCTAAAATTAATTGTGGCTTTAGTTGGCATTATCTGAACAAACCTCTTACTGCCTCTTTGCACAGAGCAAAGCGTACATGAATGTTCTTTCTTTCATAAACGAGAGTTTCAGAAGTTTTCAACACGTCTAGATGTTTTATAACGGTCGAAACATGTATCTACCTATTTTAGAGTGAAGATGGTGCTCCACATTAACCTATGAAGCTAGGGCTCAAAATTAATTAAGACCTGCATCATAATTTTACTAGCAGCTTATTTGATGGCGCAATCATGTGAAGATTATGAACTTAATTAAACTTATAACGGTTTCTGTAATAATAATCTTATAGTTAATTTTCAGGAGTGTTGGCTACGTGGGAGCATACTCGACTATAGTTATCGACTATACCCAAGATCGTGGGTTCGAATCCCACATCGCATCTTTCGCGATTTTTCTTTTTGGAAAGTTTCCTAGTGGCCTATGTCGGTTAACGTCCGATGTCTGAAATAAAAAAATACCTAACTAGTTTTCCGCCCTGCGGCTTCGCCCGCGTTTTACACTTTCCCGCAATTTTCTTTGCTATATTATAGCCTATGTTACTCGGGGATAATGTAGCTTTCCAAAGGTGAAATAATTTTTTAAATCGGTCCAGTAGTTTCGGAACCTATTCATTACAAACAAACAAACAAACAAATCTTTCCTCATTATAATATTATTATATAGTAATTAGTATATTAGTAATAGTATTAGGATAGATAATAATTATGTAAATATAACACCCAGATACTCGGAACAAATATCTGCATATCGTATTTTTTTTCTAGGAAACATAAAACTCTCTGCTATGTTTTGGATATTAATTAATTTCTAATGGAATTATTTTCTAACCACTATTGTGTCCACCCCTTTGTCGCTACCGCTCAATACAATTATAGAAAGGGTCATTCTAGCAATTAATTTTGACTGGATATACTGCCATCTCTGTTTCGCTTGTGGCCGAAATGTGGCTCATAACATGCTACGAGAAGACTTGTTATCATGAATATAGGTTCCGAACCATTTCTACATCTCGCATCAACACCTTGAAGCTTTCATAAATAAACGTTGCTAGAATCGTAGTTCCTGCTCATACCGTAAGCCTTTGTTGTTGGCGCTCTTTGCACACAAAGCACTTTAGCGACATCTATAAAATCATCTGCAAACTATATTAGAGATTGGCGCCGTACCAACAAAAGACACGTTCAGGGTGTGGTTCTCACAGCATGCTAACATTTTAGTTCAGGCATAAAATCACAGATGGAGCTACAAGCTCGTGTGTAGTCAGAAAAATAAAATACAGGCTTATATCTTACCTTACAATTATAAAATGTATTTAACAATAACTATTATATGTATATTTCCGTTTACGTTTTTTTATGTATATAATAGCGCATTAGATTGTTTATTCCGAAATGAAAGTCATTTTGGGATATTGTACTGTAAGAGAACCTCAGAACAAAATCCAGGTCGGTTTTTATTCATATTATATCTTGATGTTTCAGTACGTAACACACATTTTAAGAAATGTGCATTATTTCGAATATTATTGTAGGTAAAATAATCATCGTTCGTAAAATGTTGAGTTCATAAAAACACATGTTAGACTCACAAGCGGAGCGATACGCTGAGCGTTCAATTCACCTAATATTAGCTGTCCACCCGCGGCTTTGCCCGCGTTATTGTTTATTTACCATCAGTAAAAAAGTAGCTGAGGTACTTACGTTAATCTTATTATTGTGAAGTTTCATCAAATCCATTCAGAAGATTTTGCGTGAAAGATCAACAAATATAAACTTACATCCTCCCAAACTTTACAGATTATTACAGAACATATAATTACTACGCAACTACAATCTAACACTTAAATATTTTTTTAATTCGAATGAGTGGATTAACGCTTTCAAACAAACAAACTTCAGCTTATAGATACTTACACTTAATTATAGATACTTAAGTATGATTTTTTAACCCAGTCGTAGTATATTTTTTTATAGTTTAGCTTTTATTTGCTCACATTATAAAGTAGGTAAAGATTAACGACTTATCATATCGAATATATTCTAGATCTAATCTGCTAAGATATTTACCGATCCATATAAGAAGTCAAACTTGTAGAATGCATATGAATCATCGGTTTCGTGGAAATTAAAACGGGTTGAAGCTTCAAAGTCATCGGCAACTGATTAATACCGATTCGAGAAAAAATATAATTTTATTTTAATTTAATAGTTATTATTTATCGGCTAAGACGAAGCACATACGACTATCATTCTAGAAGTTTTAATTTAAAAAAAAATGTGCTTTAATGGCGAATGCAAACATCGTGAGGAAACCGGCATGTTCTGAGAACTTTGAAAAGTTTGAAGGACATGTAACATTCACCAACCCGCAATTGGCCAGGGCTTGAACACTCACGTTAAGAGAGAAGTCCATGTGTCCCAGCAGTGGGAACATAAATAGGGGTTATTATGAGTAAGCAGAACAACACTGGTGCACTACCTCTGATTTAAAAACATAGCTACTCGTTTTGACGACACATGAATTAATCTTCTTATCACACAACGAAAACATAAAACTTACCTAAATAGTTAAATCAAAAGAATACGATATTTATTCCGCTTACTGACAGACCTTGTGAAAGATGTCTAATTAGTAGAAACGAATAAAAAGATGTTTCTGTGAAGTAGGTACCTATAGCCATGTTCCCTCCGGCATGGACTTTGATAAGAACAGGAGAATCTATTGAGTAACCTCACTTTGTAAAGTATCACCTACTAAATTTTTTTGTGAAATCACGTCTCTAATTTCGGTGTATTAGGAAATGATTCCTGCGACTATAAGGTTTAAAAGGTATAATTTTTATGTTAGTGGACTACTCTTTACACTTTTTCCTGATAAAAATACTTAGTTATTTTCAGATGCAATACGAAAATTCTCGTTAGGTTACTTTCTTAAGTAAAAAAAAGTTAGCTATTTCAGCCTGAACTACCAAACTCATCAACGGATAACTCCATATTCTATATAAAATTGACATTTCAATTTGTATTGTATTATGAATAAATGATGTGCTACTCCGACTAAAAAGAAAAGAAAAAGCTACTCTATATATTTCTTATTTCAAATACTAAAATATAAATGATAGAAGATGCGCCAAACATCTATATTGAAAAATTCCTCCTTGTCCGATCATTGGGAGTTCAATATAAGCCCCGCGCCACCCGTTTAAAACAGGACTTTGCTTTTCTTGTACAATTCCTCTTTTAGAATACTTAATGTAGACGAACTTACCCCTTTTCATCTTTTACCGAGAACTTTTCGGGTTCTTTTAAGATTCGTCCAGTGGAAATCATGCCCTTTTGGGAGTTACCCGAATGAGAGTCACTTACGCGTGATGCCAGTTACAGGTAAATTGAACCGGTACAATGAAAATACATTTACTTATTTCCATAAAAGAAAACAAGTTTGTCAATGCTTCCAACTCTAAAAACAAAAGAGCTTAATCACGACTTTCGCAAATGCTCTGCGTAGTGTAGAATAACTTAATTCTATTAGAATATGTTGAATAAAACATGAACTTTAATGTTGCAAAATTTAATCTCCTTTTGCAGGACAGTACTCTCAAATTAAGTTTAATCGCACCAAGTGAGGGGGTCAGTTAAAAAAGAGGCCCCCTAATCAGGTCCGCGCAAGCACGCGTTAGGTACGCACTTACATAATGAAAGGGGAAGCGAGGTGGTTAAGGGGGGCCGGGCCGTCATCTGCGTACCCCCGGTCCGGCCCCGATCGATACCTATACGTGTGGACTTTATGTAAAAAGCCTCCTGCACACCCGGAGGACGCCGACCATAAGTGTCGAGAAACGAGTAGCCCCCAGGGAGAGGCACGAAATATCTTCAATTTTCGAGAGAAAATTTTCCAATGCGGGGGCGAATGCCCGCGGCGGAAGGGCTGGCCCGCTCGACTGTGTCCGAAAAATGCTCGAACCTTAATTGAATTTACAGATTTGCCTTTCGGAACGCACGATCTCCCCTAGCACTCTTTATAGGCCTCGTTACTACTCTTTATAACCGATGTTTACGAGCCTGAAACTTTCATTTTGCTGTGCTAATTATTTTGTGATGGTTTGCTAAAGTTGAAAGTAACGAAAAGGTTTTGGTTTTAAACTTATTTTTATAAGTATTCTACTTTCTTAAAAAGTCTAATTAATATTTAACACATTTAATGACCAAGCTAACCGTGCCACACCGTTCCGTAGATACGTTTGTCATGGGCACAGATAGTGTTAAAAGATGCATTCACATGACACAAGTTTGAGTCTTTTCTGATACGCAATGCTTTTTTAAGTCTCATTGTAAAACTATACCTAAAGATGAAGCACGTCAAAACATGCAAAGTTTTCGCATAAAAATGTCTTCTCTTTTTCCTGTTAGGTATTAAGTATTTGTTTTTGACCTCACTCGCATGATTTAACATGCTTCCTTCTTTTAGTTTTACAATGAAACATAAAAAATTCATTGCAAATCTGACACGACTCAAACAAGCATACAAGACTACTCAAAAAATAGTAACCCCTAAAAATTGTAATATGGATTTTTAGGACGTAAATTTATTTATTTACGTAAATAATTTATTAAAAAATCATTCATTTGAGTTTCTTGCTTTTGTCCCGTAACCAGTTGTCGAACATATTAATTATCTAGGTACTACACAAATATAACTAGCAGTGCCCGCGACTCCGTCTGCGTTAAATTATGTTTGTATTGCCCAATACGTCTTATCATAACTGGAGCAACAATTTTAATTGCTTTTCCAGTGTCCCAGACCTCAAAGTATCTACCAAATTTGATTAAATTCAGATCATCATCATCATCATAATTTTATGTTGTAGTACACAAATAAATCTTATCTTATCTTATCATTGGTTTCAGAGTTATGGAGGGAAATACATCTTAAAATCATAAATCTAAAAATCATTAGTTTCAGTATCTATTGTTACATCGTGTTTAGTAATAATTTGAAAATATAAACACAAGATATGTGAAATGAAACTAACTTACTCCATGACCAACCCTTACAGATTTATTATTAGTTATATGAATAGTTAGCGATAAAAGTTAAAGTGTAATCTGCTAAATCTCCAAATAATTTCCAAAACATAACAATCCTATTAATAGTTTTCCTTTTTATCACATTCCCGTAGTATTCCTGGTAGTTAGGGACATGCTACCCCACTTATTAGTGGCGGTTCTTCGAGCCCTCATTTGATGGCGGTGACGTCACTTCATTCAATTATTTTTGTTCAAGCTTCAGTCAGGTATGTTTACGGTACCCATTCATCGGTTTATTATGAGTTGGCATGATCACGCATGTCCGTCAAATGGCTAACCTATAAACTAGTCATTGGCTAACTATAAACTAGTCGGTTATGAACAATGTTAAAATAGGAACCACTTTTCACTTCCTTCAATACTAAAATTATGTAGGTCAGTTTATTGATTTTAAAATGGACTCTGCGCTTCTTTAAAATGAAATTTGAGTGCAATTCACTAGTAGTCCGGGATCCGTGGAACATGGTTAGCACTTGATTACTATCAAGCTAATTTTTGGTGAGTAGCTTCGTTTCGATGAGACGCCCAAAAATATCCTATACCCAACTCTCGATTGTGGTAGCTATCTATGATAAATTACTAATTAATCGCAAATAAATAACTTAGAACTTTGATGATAAAAAGCTTGTGGTCAGCGTGTGTGTCTTGTAATCCATAATACCAATTTAAGTTTTAATAAATCAAGACATTATTTGTTTTTAGAACTAAGCCAAAACTATTAACAGACAAAAGCTAGATTGACTCTTTATGCAGAGATGCATGGCTCGCTTCGCTCGCTCGTCCAATAATTTTGACAAATATTTTATATGCTATTCCCTGAAGTTGTAAAATATGTTTTCAGCTTCCTAGTTTTGTTTTTCTTCGCCTGCGCTTTTACTCGCAGGTTGTGGTGATGATATTTTGTTGTAACCCTGTAAGATGAGAACACTATTCGATAAATACCGACTATATTTTTTGAGTTAAAATAATATTTGTATATAAAATCTGGACATATTAAAAACAATAGGGTTATTTGTGAATTAACACATAGCAAAAGCACTACAAAAAAAGGAATGTTGTCTCCAGATCTTTGAAACTGTTTTATTTATAATTATAACGGGGACCTCGGGAAATATTTTAAATGATTTTATTTCATTAAAACACCGGGGTCAGCGGGAACTACTTTAAATGATTTTATTTCATTAAAACACCGGGGACAGCGGGAACTACTTTAAATGATTTTATTTCATTAAAACACCGGGGACAGAGACCGGGGACAGCGGGAACTATTTTAATTTGTTTTATATAATTCCCATTGTCCCCGATGACTGGGGACCGGGGACGTGGTCACCGGGGACAACGGGAAGGAACCAAATAATACGTCAGACAAATTAATGTCCTCCTAGGCTTTGCTGGCACTTACGAACTCTTTTTCTACGAGTATTGGAAAGACGCGTTTGAATTTCTACTTCTTACAAACAGTCAGATTTTCGTAAAAACCCTTGTAGATTTTGTTAATATTACTAAATCAAGGGTATTTAAAAATCTATATCAATAATTATTGATATACCTAGATCACACAGAGTCCAAACTAAATTACAACATTCATAGAACCCGTAAAAATATTCTCTTACAAACTTTGATAACCCATTCTGTTCCCTTCTGTAACTTGTTATTTTTTAATACAGTACCTAACCATTTGTCCATGTTTAAAGAAATTAGCATGACGCCTTCAAAATTCATACAAACGATTAAAAAATAAAATCCCTTTTCACTAATAATGTGGTTGATATTGTTTTACTTTTATTTGTAGGTTTTTGAACAAAAACGAGTAACATACCATGATTTTAATGTTTTTGAGTGTCCTGATATTTCGATACTATTTCAGGCGCCATCTTGAAATTTTTAAATATTGTTAAAAACGTGTTATTCTATAAAGTGAAAATTGGAGGCTTTATAATAAGAGATTGCTTATGACTGGGTGATGATGATAAATCAGACAGTTATTTTTTTAGCTTCTATGGATTCGAAGCAACATTGGACACAACAACATTTTTAAGATTTTACTTGGATAGACAAATTTCATCCCAGATCTATGTAATATACCGACTCAAATTACACTCGAGTCCCAGGAATAGTTATTATCAGTATAACTTTTGTTTATTTTCTTACATCAGCAATTGTTAAAATGATTCAAAGCGCAGTATTACAATTAACCCTTCACAGAGCGTTAAGATTCTGCATCAGGCAGACTTGGTAGGCAAATTCCCTTTCGCTGACCTAAAATCGAACATGATATAAAGGAAGAAATGGAAAGCGTTCCCATTTCAAGGCAACACACGAGCCAGTGAAATGTATTCGGCTTCGTCGGAAGCCTATTTCGCAGTAGCTGCCCTACCTACCGATACGTAGGGTGGGCAGCCTATAGTCCGCACCGCGCACATGTAAAATAGCTAAAGACGGCTACAGGTATGCTCTACTTACATTTTAATTATTATAACATCGTATTACGACGACTTCTGTGGCGCAGCGGGCGAAGGTCTCCCTAGACGCAGGAGGTTGCGGGTTTGATCCTCGCCTCGGAACAAAAAATTGTACGATCTGCAGATACATATTTTTTTATAATATCGAACATTATTATAATATCGAAGTATGCATTTTGATGTTGGATACGCTGCTTGGCTGTATAAAAATCTTCATTTATTCGGTTAGTTGAATTGACACCGAGGTACAATTACGAATTTTGGTACTGACCTATCTGTATGTATAACTACTGTATATTTTTCGTTGTCATCTAATAACTCAAAAACGGCTGGGCTGGGCTATAGTATGAAACGTCGGAAAATTATTAATTCATATGGCCTCAAACATTTACCTACTTAACATAAAAGAAAAAAAATATAACAACCTAGTATCTAAACTCTGATAAAACTAGGTACCGATACTTTTTATTTGCGTTTTACTCGTCTAAGTTAAAGTTAATTATGCGAAAAACTCTGCCAACGTAACCTAGAACTGAATAAGTTACTCAACAAACTTTATTACTGCTGCAACCCTACTCCTAAACTTTCACTGTCAAATCTGGATTCTGGAGTAAATCGATAATTTTATAGAAAGTGAAAGTTTAAAGTGGAGCAGTATTGCGAGCGAGTCAAGGCTTGGTACTAGGGCTACTTCTCTGTTATATCTGCTCGTCCAAGATACATGCCTCGCATAGGCACTCGTGTTACCGTCCGGCCGCCTCCGCCCCCCCGCCCCACCCGCAGGGGGACTCGGCCCCTGCCCCCCTGCGTCATCTACTACCGACTAGCGCTAGGGTTAATTCAAACTATTCAAGACTATTTGAATATTTTAAATTGTTTTTAATTTTTATATTTTGTGTTTTTATATTTTAGGTGGGAATGCGTTTGGAAAGAAGGCAATGTATCAATCTATATTTTTTGTTTTCATCCATTTTATATTTTTATCTCTATAGGTACTTTATATTTAATTTGCGTTATTAATTGTATTTGGTGAAGAAACGGATGAATCCATAACTTTTATGAACCGATAATTCCAATTGCATTTTTTTTAAATCTAGGTAAAGCTAAAAGTTTTGATACATACCCAAGGGCACTTGGCACTAAGCGATACAAATTCGAGGGATTCGACGTCGAGAGTTGTTTAACTCCTGTGTAAATACGTGAGTAATTCAATACAATACAAAACACTTCATTGTACACCAAAAACAAAAAACATAAATAAAACACAAAAAGAGACACGTACAATGGGCGGCCTTGTCGCTAAAGAGCGATCTCTTCCAGACAACCTTTGGATGGAAAAGAGAGATTATATTTGAATAAGACAGGGGTGTACTAATACTTGTACACTTACAAGAAAATACTAATTTATGAATATAATTATACTACTATAATTCATTTTATAAAATGAATAGTACACACGAAAATTTTGAAAGTGAAAAATGTGAATGTAAAAGGTGTGTCAGCCCTGGTTGTCCGGCACAGCCCTGATTCCGTAGAACAGAGAACGTGCGTGCCGCGCTGGCTGTAAACAGGCTACCCTACGTATGGGGTGGACGGACTACCCCCCAGAAAGGGGTGCCCCCGCATCTTCCTTGTTCCTCCTTGTGCAAATTCCCTCGGCGATGGAAATGTGCTCGACCACGTTTTATACAATTTCTAGCCGGGCGATATTCTGTTGTCCAGGTTACGACGCCCTGTGCGACATATAACTTACAGGGCCTTATTCTTAAGAGCATGCTGTTTCTGTTGAGATAGAATCTCTTTGATTCGTTAAATTCGGACATAACAGAAAAACATAATTAAAAAAAACTGGACAATTCGAACAGCAACATCTAGCCCCGTTGTTAGCTCACATAATGTGGGAAAAGGGCAGGAAAATGATGATGATGATGATTATGTATAACATCCAGACACTCGGAACAAATATCTGCAGATGGTACAAATTTTTGTCCCGGGAATCGAACCCGCAACCTCTTGCATCGCTGGCAGACCGTCGCCCACTGCGCCACTAAGGTCGTATATAGTACCTAACTGAAGTCTGTCTCTCGGTGGTATAATAAAAATTATTAGGTATTAGGGGGAAGATCAGTCAGTACTCAGTAGTGTTTTATACGCTGATGATGATGATGAACAAGGATAAGGAAACTATAAGACTTTCTAATTTGCTATATCTATGGCCCAATGTTAAAAAATTAAAATAATCATACAGTTTAAAAGACGTCAAATTCTTATCTAACTGGGAATTACCTACTCTGTTATAGTAAAACCATTTCTAAAATGAACGCCCCTCCACCGAATTCTGTATTTTTTTTTCTGTGTATTCTGTTTTTCTGTATTTCCTCTCACACGTTGAAATCATCATTTTGTGGAGGGGAGTTCATTTTTAGAATGGTTTTACTATACCTGAGTTATTAATTTTTTATACGTGACTTGTCTAACTAACTATTAAATTTATTTTTTCTTAAAAAAAATTCCCTGTTTTTTGAGGATTTAAATAAATAAAACCCGGTACACATAAACATAACTAAAATAAAAATAACTTTTAATTAATTTTTAAGTCAAAATCAGGTCGAGTACCACAAGCCACATCAGTACAAGCAAGTACTGACTACTTACCTACTGCAATTAATATAAGTAAGAACGTAAGAAAATATAAAATGTTGATATATTTAAAATGGTAAATAAAATATTTTCAATAAAATAGTCCTAGGAGGCCTATGTCCAGCAGTGAACGTCCGATGGTTGAAATGATGACGATGATGATAATGAACAATTCCTAAAAAATTAAATATGTTTTTATTTACTTACAAACATGGCTTTGTCGCTAAACTGAAATAATAAAACAAAAGAATAAAGAACAGAAAACCTGCAACAAGAAACAAAATGACACAGCGAAAATGATCCAGAACGCTTTGATTCCCTCGTATAGTGTCTTACGCGAAGATTATGGCGACTTGTGAATGGTTTGGGCAAGTTATTAAGGTTGTTTGTTGAGAACAATTCCGTAGGCCGTTGACTTTTCCATTCATTCACTCCGCCCAACTTTGTCTTGGCATCGCGGATCTTAGGAGTATCGCTGAGCAGTTTATGAAACTTAATTGTCACTTTGTTTTGATAACTTACTTTCATATCTGGGTTATTGGGGCTTAATTAGGTTTTTCTGCGATTTGTTTTACTATTGAAGTTGATGTTAGAGGAAATGTTCGTTGTGTGAAATATTGGTATTTTAAGGTTCCATAGCCAAATGGGAAAAAACTGAACCCTTCTAGATTCGAGATGTCTGTTAGTTCTTCCATATTTCACATCCGCTTTTTTCCGAAACTATAAGAATTGTACTGTTGAATCTTAGTAAGTGAATGTATTCTGTAAACCGCTTTAACTTGAATGTGTTACAAACATTAAAGGCGATAATAACAATTGCTTAAGATAAGAAAAAGTAGTCAAATATAAGAATTATGTACCAATTCTAGTATGTTAGACCTATAAAGAGCTGTAAAATAGTAATAAGATAACAATGTAGGTATGACGTATATCATATCGTGATATAAATTATAATATAACCTGCCCAGGAGTATGAAGAATAATTTTACCAAGTTTCATTAAAATCCGTCTATTAATTTTTATTTCTATATCGAACATACATACAGTAAGACAAACTAAAATTTTACTGATTGCATTTTTGGAGTGCTTACCCGTTCGACCCAAGATTTTTCTACCCATTGGCATCAGTATCGATCACTAATCACACTCTAATAGTTATTTTAAAAATTATTACAGATTGATATAGACAGTACTTATATATAGATTTTTATATTCTCTATAACCATTCGATACAAAATATAACACTAGTAAGATCGTGGTTCCTGTTATCTATAATAATCACCAATTTCAACTCTAAAAGCCTAATAAGGGATGAATTATATTAGACCGGGCCGTGTCCGGGGCGTGCCGTGTCCGTGGCCAGTTTCTATTAGGTACACCGGCCCGGACGGGACACGGATCATACACGGTGTAATATAAACTGGTTCATATAAAATGTATGTAACGTTTCCAATCCGTGCCTTGTCCGGGCCACGGTCACGGCACGCCCCGGACACGGCCCGGTCTAATATAATTCATCCCTAAGACTACAATATCCAACAGCCAACTGTTCAAGGAACTGAAAATCAATAACTATCCAATGAAGTAAGCGGGGACATTCACTTGTACCTAATTGATTTTCCGTGTCATAAATTCTACTAAAAGGTCATAAAAGCTAAACTTAAATACTGGTTACTAATCGATACTCGGCAACATGCGAACGAAGGCGCGCCGATCGATATGTGTCAAATCAGTGCGAAAAAGAAAACGTTATCAGATATAAATGATAGTTAATTATTGATTAAGCTTTTGTATTTAGCGCAGCGTCGTACGACCACCAACACGATGGACAGATGATCTTGTCATAGCTGCCAGTTTACGGTGGATGCAAGCTGCATCCCGGAAATTATTAAAAATGGGCCCCCTATGTCCAGCAGTGGACGTCCGATGGCTGAACTGATGAATGATGAATATTTTGATATCTAGATAAATATTTTAATATCTAGTACGGAAATTTAAAATTTATGTTCCTTTATATCCTATTAAATTAATCAATATGTACCTACGCATATTCTGTGAATTTTTATTACGAAATTGCGTTTTGTATCTAAAGTTACCAACACTACATGAAGGGGTGATCATAGCGTTTACTCCCACTTGTCCTGTTGAGTAGTCCTGTTGACAGGACAACTGAGAAAAAAAATCCCAGTAGTTCTGTGACGTTTAGGACTATGCTTTACACCTGACTTTTATTCCCACGTGTTTTGTTGAGTAATTCTGTTGGTATTTTTTTCGAATTAGTTTTGTCTAATTTAAAAAACTTTACCTACCTAAAAGTATGTTTTGATTTAGATTTGATCCATTTATTATTTGTGGAAAGTCGTGTACAGAGGATCATAAATAAGCTTATGTTCTAAACAATCTACTTTTTCAATGGTAGGTACAAAGATTATTTTATTTTATTTTACAATGTTAGGAAAAATAACAGCTATGCTTATATATAATCAAATTAAGTTTAACATAACATGTCTAAGAACATTTATGATGCCTAGGGCTAATTATAAGTTTCCAAGTTTGTAGTTTATGTTACATATTATAGGTACTTGAATTTAATATAACATCATGTTACAATAATTATAAAAGGAACATAAAACGTATTAACATAAAACAATCATAATTACTGTAATAAAATACTTTTGTTCGGATGCAAGCGCACCGAAATTGGCGGAATGCGCGGGTTGCGGGGACTGGAACAAAGGCGTTGTGATTGGCTTTTTCAAGCTATTTCACTACCTAATAATAGTGTTAGGAAAGTTGAAAACCAAAAAATTAATTTGTCGATAATTAATTTAATTAATTGGTTTGTAAATTTGAAAGAAAGAAAGAAAGAAAAAAAATTAATTAATTTATTATCTACAATCTAACTTAAATTTAATCAAACTTAAAGTAACTTAAAAATAATACCATTACAATAGATTTAAAATAAAAATTAGGAGAGAATTTCGTAAGTATTCAAATGCAAATAGGATCATGTAGTTGTGTATTTATTTTTGGAATACTTACACAAATCTGTAGAACATAAAAATTAAACAATACCTAATATTAAAAAAATAAAAAGAGATTTGTTGTGTTTGTCACTAAAACTCTTTTGTGATTCAAATAATGCATGCAATTATCACTTGACAACTGATTGAAATAGTTTGAATCATAAAAAAATTTTGTTGTGACAAACATACAATTCTCACTTTTTCTATATTAATTATTACTCACAGGACAAGTGAGAATTATATTGTCATTTGTCCTGTGGACCGAACTACTGGGAATTTTTTTCTCAGTTGTCCTGTCAACAGGACTACTCAACAGGACAAGTGGGAGTAAACGGATCATAGTTCCTTTGGTATGAGATGGTACGTAATCGTACAATATCACCATTAAAAGATTTATTTTATAAATAAAATAAAATATCTAACTTATAGATGCGACATCAACTCGACGTAGCGGGTTTGGTAAATTGTTACGTGGACATTTTCATATTACGGGTAATTTTCACCCAGCTCTGGGTGAAAATTACCCGAATTTTATTGCCATTTAGAATATGTTTATGAAATCAATTTTTATTTTTTATTTAATCATTTAGAATAATGAAAACATAAAAATCGTAATAATCTATATTTAAAAATGGTTTAGTCCATATTCGTCCCGTGATAATCGGCCCACATAAAAAATCTATGCAACTTTTGCAAAAATTTTATATTTTCTTGTGATGTGTAGGAAAATATTTTTTTATTATTATTAAAAGAATTAATAGTCTTCTTGAGTTATAAAATTACAACAAAAAGTGGCATTGTATATTTTATATATTAGTTGAACAGTAATTTAAAATAATAAACAAAATATCCTTAGCTTCCTTTGGTACAACAGATGCACTACCAATTGTAGACTTATTGTTTAAAATAAAAATTTCTTTTCAAATTTCTCTATTTAAATCTGATTCATGATTTTTATTTCATATGTAATCAAATCATATCACTGAAAAATACAGATACGTCATATCTTCCAATTAATAATACTTTTATAATACAAGACAAAATAAAGAGTCCGGGTAAATTGTACCCGACCCCCACAACGGCGGGTTAAGTAAGTATATACGGCTATTTGAGTTTAATTAGGATAATCCAAAACGGACTTGCTAATACTTAATTTAAATTTATGAAAATTCTTTAAAAAATTTAGTTTAGTATTATTACGAGTAAAATTATCCTTGGAATATCGGTGGAATAATATACAAACTTTAAAAAAATGTTCAATAACTTCTTCTTCTTACCCTTTTCCCAGCTATGTGGGGTCGGCACAACACGTTCTCTCTCTCCATTCTCCTCTGTCAGCCGTCATATCTACACTCACTCCTTTCTTACACATATCATCCTTCACACAGTCCATCCATCTTTTCTTTGGCCTACCTCTCCTGGCATATTCATCTACTCTCATACTTAACATCCTTCTCGTCACATGACTTTCATTCCTTCTCATAACATGCCCATACCACGATAACCTATTGCTCATCACCTTATCCGTCACTGGCGCTACTTTCACACTACCTCTAATAAACTCATTCCGAATCTTATCCAATCTCGTCACACCACACATCCATCTTAACATTCGCATCTCGGCTGCATGCAGCCGCCTTTCATCCGTCCTTTTTACTGCCCAACACTCCGATCCATACATTACGACAGGTCTAATTATAGCTTTGTATACCTTTCCTTTAAGCTTAAGGGGCATTCGTGGGTCACAAACTGTTCCCGAGACCTGTCGCCACTTCATCCATCCCGCATTTATTCTATTATTTACATCCCTGTCAATCTCACCATCATTCTGTACCAATGAACCGAGGTACCGAAAATCGGAGTAGACTGGTAAGGGTACACCATCTAAGGCAATAGTGGAAAATTTGGATGGACCACCAAAATCACAAAACAGATGTTCTGTTTTGGTTCTGCTGATTTTCAGTCCGACACTCTCCAATTTCTCCTGCCATTTTCCCAATCTGGACCTCAGTTGCGTCTTCTCCAACAAGAACAATGTCGTCGGCGAACAGCATACACCAGGGTGCCTCCTCCTGAATATCCGATGTCAGCGCATCCATTACTAGGAGGAACAAGTAAGGGCTTAAAGCCGATCCTTGGTGCAAGCCTACAGCCACATTGAACTCGCCGGTGACGCCAGCTTCGGACCTAACACGCGTACTAGCTCGGCTGTACATGGCCCGGGTAAGCTGCAGGTACTTCACAGGTATTCCTTTCTCTTTCATAGACCACCACAGAACCTCACGGGGTACCCTATCGTATGCCTTTTCAAGGTCAACGAACACCATGTGCAAGTTTTTGTGGGCACGGCTATATTTCTCGCATAATTGGCGAAGCGCAAATATGGCATCCGTTGTCCCGCGCCCTGGCATAAACCCAAACTGGTTCAGCGATACTTCACTCTCTTCTCTCATTCGTCTCTCTATTATTTTCTCCCAAACTTTCATACTATGTGACATAAGCTTTATTCCTCTGTAGTTTTTACACACCTGGACATCCCCTTTATTTTTAAAGATGGGCACCAGCGAACTGGAGCACCATTCGTCAGGGATCACCTCTTCGTGCAACAACTTATTGAAGAATAAAGTCAGCCATTTCCATCCATCACATTTAAGAAACTTCCATACTTCCACAGGTATACCATCTGGTCCAGTTGCTTTTCCATTCTTCATATCCTTCACAGCTTTTTTGACTTCATCCATACTTACCTCTTTTACTATTCCTATATTTACAGGGATATCCCCTAACACTCCATTCCAATCATTCTCCTCATTCATTAACTTCTCAAAATATGCCTTCCATCGTTCTTGTATTTTTCCGTCATCCGTCAAAACCTTTCCACTTTCATCCTTAATACATTTAATATGACTTCTCTTGCATTCCGTTCTCTCTCTTTCGTTATTCTGTATAGGTTTTTCTGTCCTTGGGGGCTTTCCAATGTGCGGTACAGTTGATCCTGTACCGTAGCCCTTGCTACAGCTACGGCTTTCTTAGCTTTCTTTTTAATAGTTCACATATATCTCCTTTTTGCGCTCTTTCTCCTCATCCGTCCCATCTTGCATACTTTTCCATTCTTTAAAGGCATTTTTCTTTTCTTTCAGAACCCCTTGCACTTCCATATGAAAGATAGACAAAGAGACGTGGTGGTTCCACCACATCTTTCCTTTACCTTTTGTTTCACCAAAGACATTCTTCGCTACATTCCTAATACACATCGCCATTTCATTCCAACATTCATTAACAGATTTAGCTGCCATATGCGCATCCATTTCTATCATTTTATCTACCACTCTTTTTCGAAACTCCTCAGCACACTCTTTCTTATTCAGTAAGAACCATTTAATTTTTTTTAAATTTAATAAAAAAATGTTCAATAACATCTTACTAAATTAATACATTTTCTTAACACAACTTTGAAACGTCATTAAAGCATTAAAAAAAAATTTAAATAAATTTTATTTGCAATAAACAACGTGGTGAACGATATCACTAACTACATTTTAGGTAACAAAACACTTAATATTTATTGCATAAGAGAGAAAAAGCTAAAATCATTAAAAGTAGCATTGTATAATCAAAACAGGACATCATCAGACTTCCTTAAAACTAGCAAAATGGCATTCTTGCCGTAAACCAAATTAAATCCAACACTAGCGTACCCGCTACAATAGAAAATTCACTTTACGCACTATCAGAGGTCACAGCAGGGTCCGCTCTTGGAATACTTGTCATGAACAGAATGCTAGGCTTTTAATTAAAGCTGGAGTAATTTAGAGGGCAGGGTGCGTGGCCATACGTATTAGGTAGAATCTTCTGCATACTCATTTGGAAATGTTTAAACAGCGAGGTACGGGGGGAGTGGATGGGGGGAGATGGTTAGTTCTCGGCTACAGATAAATTAATAACGTACCTACTGTGTAGCCGTCGTATCTGTACGTAGATACACGCGTGTCCGTTAGTACCGGCCGAAAGGGTGTTCTCGATTCCTGAGGAATTATCGATTTTGAAATTCGGAGTTGGCTCTTTCTTTTACTTTGTATGTTGTTAAGTTCTGTTGTTTAGGTTGATTTAGTTGATAAAATGTTAGAATGGTTCAATTGTAGTTATTACATTTTTTCATGGAACAGGACATTTGGTTTCATATTATCTTTTTGTTGTATGATGGAGTCAGGATGCATTTTGCGGTTTTTGATCTAAAACAGATCGTTATTAATGTTTTAATCGAAACCAAAAATATTAATAGATGTTATTTTAATAAGTGCCAACTATTCGTTCTTTGTTATAGTAAGCTGAATTTGTCGCAAAATGCCGTAATGAATTTATCGAACAAGTTTATATTTTTATTAAATTGTTCCAGGAACAGAATTTAGAATATCCAATTATAGCCTTAGGAAATATTGAAGAGATCACCCTCTAAGCACGAGATGTGAGATGTAAAATTTGAGCACAACACAACGCACACCTACCTATTATGAAATTTGGACGCACACATGTAAAGGTTACGCACACGCGCCCGCTCGGACTTAGCCAGCCGGCTATTGGGGGGAGGGGGGAGGCTGAATACTTGCGATGCTCGACCCAGCTTAAATTTTCGTATTAATATGTATCTCTTATACGCGTGGATTTGGCCTCCGATGCTACCCGTAATTATTTGGCCGACATATGGAACACTAAGTTTACAAAACATATAATTAGACTGTTCTAGCACGCAGCCTTGGCCTTGTAAGAAGGAAAGTTCTATTATTCGGTTTGAGAGCCGGTTCTCGGGTTCAATTACTTTCATAACTTTATCCTTAAATTTGTCTGATTTTCCCAATACGAATATTGGCGAATTTACTGTTACAAAAACCAGGATAGACCACTTATTGAAACTGCTTATTACGATAGATAAATAATTGTGTTGGAAAAAGTGCTAATCCGGCTAATGATGATAAACAAAAATCTTAAAACAGCTGCGGATTATTGTCTAGAGATAATTTTAAGAGCAAGTCAGCCATCTGCAATAATGATGATGATATTTCAAGATAATACCAACTTAAGAAAGTACCGGCAAGACAAAGAAACCCAACTAGGTCCAAAAAAGTTCCATCGCCAAAACGTATCGACGCAAATAGGGACGTATAAAGCCTCCAGCCTCCTCTTAAAGGTAAGCGTCCACTAAGTATTCTAAGTATTTTGTATCAAGTTCGCTCTACGACCACAGATTGGTATTAAAATAAGCAACATACGTATTGCAACAAACTGATTAAATTTTAACAATGCGTCCACTGGCTTAAAATATATAAAAAAAATATTACTACACAATTTTACACAGCGACATCTAGCCTAAATGTAGGAAGACTATGGCTACGTCCAGCAGTGGACGTCCGGCAGCTATAATGATGATTAATGTTGAGTGATCTGTGCAGTACCGATCAGATATAGAGGTTATGCTGTTGTATGTATGACCCTCTATACAAAATAGTATAATCAGTTTGATGTGATACGTCCGAAACTTACGATACCGAGCTGTGATGGACGCATACCTTTATAGACATCATATAGCGAACTTGAAACGAAATTCTACTTATATACACCTAAGTATTTATTTTTAGTCTATAAGTAAGACATTTGTAAGTGAACTACTACTAATTGTGGAACTAATGAAGATAGTCTTAAAATTCGGAAACAAGATTACTTTTATAGCTTATGAGTACCTACTCCTACCTACTAAAGATGGGTTTAGTACCTACTAAAGATGGGTTTTTAGGGTTCCGTAGCCAAATGGCAAAAACGGAACCCTTATAGATTCGTCATGTCCGTCCGTCCGTCCGTCCGTCCGTATGTCACAGCCGTTTTTCTCCGAAACCATAAGAGCTATAAAGCAGTAGATTGTAGGTAGTTGGTAGGTAGATGTATTCCTTGAACCGCACTAAGATTACATTTGGGGGTCCCCATACTTAGAACCAAAAATTTAAAAATAAAATTTCATTGGACCCATACGTGTGGGGTATTTATGAATAGGTCTTCAAAAATCATATAAAGGTTTCTAAAATCATTTAATTCTAAACTAAATAGTTTGCACGAGAGACTCTTCCAAAGTGAAAAACAGATGGTCCCCCCCTCTAACTTCTAAATTAAGAGAATGATAAATCTAGAAAATATATATATTGTACATTAGCACATAAACTTCCAACGAAAATTGGTTTGAGCGAAATCTATTAAGTAGGTAGTTTTTTTATAATACGTCATAAACTATTTCATATTAATAATTGCTGCGGAAGCCTACATGGGCGAGTCCGACTCGCACTTGGGCACTTTTTTTGTCAAGATCGTGCATCCAGCGTGAAGGAGTACAAAGAAGATGTGTAACTTTTAAATATTATTATATTCTTAGAAGAAGAAAAGAAAGAAAATTCAGACAAAATTCCAACACATAAAATATATGTTTTTATAAATAGTCAATAGTAGCTTTTATTTATTTATAACTTTTACAATAGCTTTGACAATGTTAATTTTATTTCGATCTCGTCTGTACCTATTGGTCTGTTTTTCTAAAACAACACAAGTTTCCATTTCAAATAATCAGTTCGGCACTTAAAATGTCGCCGCAGTTTTGGCTCACATCTAAATTAAGAAATTTACGTGAATAATTAAGTAACGCAAAAAGGATTGTCAACCGAGGTTGGACAGCAAAGTAACCCCATTTTCAATGGTAATTGAAAAGGGTAGCGGAGCGTTAAAAAATTCAATAGGCAAATCAACTTCATGGCGGCATATGTTGAGGACCTGTAGCCATACGACTTCAGAACTAGACTGCCTGCTATTGCTCAGTCAAAAGAGAAATATTATCATTTACATTACGTCCAACTATGAACAAGGACCAAGAGCCTTGTTGGCTAAGTGGGAACACAGCCAACTTTCATTCCGAAGGTGGGTTTCCCCTAAACAAACTACAGGTTACCTTTTAGGTACTAGCGGAGCAAACGACCGCTGTGGCGAAGGTTCACCTGCGACAAAAGATGTTGCGGGTTCGATTCCTGCCTCGGGACAAAAATGTTTACGATCAACAAATATGTTCTGGGGGTGTTCTGTATGTATAATAAAAAATATCTATCCATGGATGTAACTCATATTAAGTAGGTATATTAGAAATTTAGCACGGGGCTAGATGTTGCTGTGTGAATTGTCCAGTAATATTTACCCATTATTTATAGATGAGCAGCAAAGCATTGTACTTTACTTACTTTACTTTACCTTATTGCAATCTCCAACAATTTTAACAGTTATAATTCTTAGGCACACAGTTTCTCCAATGGAACGTATTTTAGGTCTTGGGTGATTCAGTATACCACGCTAGTACTTCTTTTGTCAAATAAAAGGGGTTTTCAAAAAGCTCAAGTCCCTCAACAAAGCCTCAGTTGTAAAAAACACTACAAACTACAAGCAAACGCAGGATATTACTTTACTCCCGTTCGCGTTAAATTATGTTTGTATTGGGGCCACGTCTTATCATAACTGGAGCAAGAATTTAAATAGCCTATCCTGTGTCCCAGACGTCAAAATGTTTATCTACGAAACATCATATTCGTATCATTGGTTTCAGAGTAATGGAGGAACATACATATGATAGTCAAATCCAGAAAATAAATCTTAAAATCGTCAAATTAGTTTCAGTATCATAATATCGAGCCTATAAACACAGTATCTCTGAAAACAAACTAACCTACATCATGACCCTTACAGTTTTATTATTAGTATAGATAATTACTTTTCTCTGTCATATTATTCATATCTTTTGTACTCGTAATCTTTGATTAGGTACTTATAGTTACGGAACGGTATCTACTCAAAATATTTTCGTATTCGCATAGGTGTACTCTACACGTAATATAGAATAAACTTCATGTAACTAGGTATAACAGGCGTGATATACGTAGTTATGCTGTATGGAGACTGTTCGAATCCATTTACTTCTCTAAATTATGCGTAAAACGTCCATTTGACGCTCGCCCCTCTTCCCTCTTATCGCTTGGACAGAAACGGGAGCCTCGGGCGGGGGTTGCCGGACTAGGGCAAATTGGGGGGTGTATTTCCCCCCCAAGTGAGGGTGGTCCGAAGTCCTCCTCACCCTTTAGCTACCCTGAAGTTCCATCTCTCACACCTATAAATTCGGCACACACATTTCACCCTATCGTGGGGTGGTTGGGAGTCCATGGGGCACCAATCCTTTCGCAGCGTGTCACACTTACCAAGCAGTGGTGACCTCAACTACAAATTAATATTTGGTACCGTTTCCGTTCGAATCATTAATCATAGCCCGTTGCCTCTCCTGGTCTGTCCGCAACGTCTAATCTTACGATCATTTCAAACGAGTACTTAGATATTTGTTGTAAATTAAAGTTTACCGGTTTGGTTGCTAAACGCTAGTTCTGTTGTTTCTGTTGTCAGAAAAAATATATTTTACGAGTACTAAATCCAGACTAAGGACTAATTTCACCACTCTCTGTTTGTTAGTTTAACATCCCGTTATGTTTAATGACAGACAGTTTATGTATATTGATGGACTGTTAATATACTCGTACCTAATGGGATGTTAAACTAACAGAGTGGTGAAATTAGGTCTAAACGTTATACTGATAAATGCTTATCAAAACAACAATGGATTTATTTTGTACCGTCTCATACAAAAAAAAACACTCATACTTATAAGAATTACTTTAAACATTTATTCGCACTTAATGTTAATTATAATACTTAAAAATATTATTGTACCTGGTTAGTTGAGAGATTCCTAAAACAGTTTTATCTTTAAAATGTACTTCTTGTATTTGGAGTAGTCTAACTGTTTCAATTATACAGTTTTGTTATATTCAATTCTGTACATTAGTTTTATACAAATCTTTAACGAACTTTCTTTAAAAAGGTTTTAAGAGCCCTGTTAAATTTTTGAAGTTTTGCGAAATTGGATATTTTATGCACCACGTGACCGGCGCGTCACGCGAATTCTATGAAAAATACTAAATGATCTTGATACTTCGTCGATCTAAAACATACAAATATACTAATAATTATTTTAGATCTGTAGAAAATGGCATCGAATAAATTCCATTTTATTGAGTGGATTTTTTTCAGTTTCATTCTGAAATAATTATTATATTAATGTTTTTATTTAATTGATAGGTGTTTAATATATTTTCCTAAATTCAAAATGGCGGATATTTTTATTTCAATATATGAATCAATTATGTTTTATCTTAATAATATCAATATATATTTTAAATCTGATTGATTATTTGAAATCAATTAAGTACATAATTTTAAATTAAAACATTCATGATTAATAATTATCTATATAAGAATAAAACTGAAAATAGTCTTATTGAAGTTAAATGTCCTCATTCATCTCATCTTATGGGCTCATTATTAAACCGATTCTTCTGAAATTTGGTGTGTAGGTTTGTAATTAAATGTTTTTTTTTGTCGAATGTTGGGACTTAATGTAAGTTCGAAAGTCTAAATTGAACGGACTAAATACAAATTCTAATTATAACAAAACAAATAAATTATATTACCTATATATATTTAAGTTGCTTGTTTTGTTAGATGGTATATTTGTATACCATGTTATTATCATTATGTTTAGGTATTATTTTTGTAGTTTCGAACTTTATATTTATTTTTATTTTATTACGAACTTATTGAAAATATTTCATTTATATATTAAAAAAAACCAACCCGCACTTGGCCAGCGTGGTGAATTAAGGCCTAATCTATCTCGTCAAGAGAGAAGTCCCTATCCCAGCAGTGGGAACGTGAATAGGGGTGTTATTTTATATACAGGGCGTCCCAAAATTATGGGCCATGAAGGGGAAGTACCATATATATCGTTGATAGTGAATTTTGCTCAAAGAAGACTTCATTTTATTTTAAAAAGTAAGTAATTTAATTAATTAATTTACAAAAAATAATGTTATATGTTTTTTATTTGATTAAAATAATTAATTTCACGTTGTTCCTTTCTTTTAAAATACTATGTTACTTAAGCAGAGTTATTATTTTTTAGCTTTTCTTTCGATTGGTATCATAAAAATCGAGTATTTTTTTTCTACATGTAAGTCGGTTCGATTCCCAGACAAAGCAAGTAATTTTTAGAAAATCAATGAATGCAGAATTACTAACTTTTAAAAATAAAATGAAGTCTTGTTTGAGCAAAATTCACTATCTACGATATTTAAGGTACTTCCCCTCCATGGCCCATAACTTTGGGACGCCCTGTATTTATTAGAAAGGTACATATTTAATGTTTACAATAAATAATATATTTATTAGAAAGGTACATTATTTTTTGTTTACATATTGGATACTCGGTAAAAATAAGAACAAAAAATTACGGAATATTTTCTTTGTAATAAATATTATGGAAATCTATACTACAATTATCAAGCTGAGGAGATTGCTTGTTTATTTGTTTGAACGTGCTACTCAGGAACCGCGGGTCCGATTTAAAATATGATTTCAGTATTGGATAGTAAAATGATCGAAAAAGGCTATAAAACATAAACTAGTAAATAACGTAAAAACGCAAGCGCAGCTGTCGGCGGGTCGGCAAGTTAGTCATAATCTAAAAAAATCATAGGCATAATTACATTTAGTCGTTGTACGGTTTCACCAAAAAAAGTTGCCTTGTTGTTTTTTAATTAGGATAGATAACTTTAGATATGCAATCCACATCCTACAGCATAACCTCCAAATAAATAAGGTTAAACAAGATGACGATGATGTGGTACAATTCTTAGGCCAGCCACAAGTGGTACAATTCTTAGGCCAGCAACAACAATAATTGATCGTTATCAATAAAAATAACAATTGATCGTTATCAACGGATCAACTTATGTCGGTCGTAGTATCGCAATAACACATACATGCACACTAACAGCGTTTTTACAGCAATTGACAGTCCCACACACTGACATTTTACGAAATATTTCTATATTTTATTCAAGAACAACCGACATAGGTCCGACCTCGACAAGCGCTCGCGCGGTACTAAATGGAAAAAGCCGGCGGAATGAAAAAACTACTAAATTATGGTAGTTTTATTTTATTCATAAAAAATTACCAAAACCGTTCTACAAATTAAAATTAATATCATAGTTTAAGCAAATGTTGATAAATATTTTGATATAAATATGACGTCCCATTGATTTAGAACTTCGGAGTTATTGAGGTTTGTTTCGAAGCATTTTCGGTCGGTATTAAATTCGGTATATCTTTAGAATAAAAGCATTTAACGAAAATGTACTCTACTCTAAATGAAGAATAGGATATACGTAACATAATAAAAATTAGTTTGATCGCCCATATTCATTAGAATCTACAAATTAGAGCTAAGAAAACAGGTCTTCGAGCGTTTTTTACGAAACATGTATCCGGAGAATGATTATTACTCAATATATAAACAAGTTATCTAAAATGTTTCTTACTACTTTTGTAGAGGAGAAAACGAACTATTATAAAGATGTAATTGTAATATCAAACAACTAACGTAAACCATAGAATTAGGACGAGAAAACCGAACAATTTCGCGATTTCCGGTAAAAGGCCTCTTAAAAACAAACCAATAATCTTAGAAGATTATACTCGTATATGATGCAGACAATGTTAACACTAATAAAAATAGCTTTATTTCCCTTTATTATTTTTATGTTTATTGTTTAGCGGTGTAGCTTCAGATCTGTCTGACAATTTGAATGTTTTGCATAGCAACGTTACCTTTTCACGCCCACAGTTTTCGTCTAAAGCTTTTATTGTATTTGTGAGTAAATATTTATTCGCAAAATGAGGCTTTTTCATATCAATATCATCCAAATTTAAACTTTCTAATGGCGCATTGTACTTGATTTTTTTATCTTCATAGTCGGACATGGCTGAGCCGTGGCTATTGTTGCGAACCACGTCGACACGTATCACCTGAACAGATTCTGGGCTTTGAGTTCTTGATATCGTTAAACTTTTTCTGCGACCATTATTATGAAAAATTATTTTGGTGTCCTCTGTAACAGATTCCTCAATTTTTATATCACGTTTATCGGGATTCTTTAGCAAAGTTTCGTTTATAGAAGCGCTGCCGTGTCGCGTTTTGTTACGGTTATCGTCCACCTTATGCTCGTCAACTTGTGTGGCTTTATTTTCTTTTTTATTGCTCAAACTTTGAAGAAACATACTTGATTTTCCTGACGAAGGCCTCGATTTGTCGTTGTTAAATAAATATTTGACATAATCCTCGAAGTAGTAGCTAGTAAGTTGTGAGGATCTACCGTCATCACTAGAGTCGTCTTCATCGGGAATCACCTGTTTAACGAACATTCTGTGTGTATCACCAGTACTGGCACTTTTGTATTTAAAGCCATTTCGTAACCGTTTTGGTGGATCGATGTTACCTTGAAATTTAAGTGTTTGTACTGTAAGAAACATATCCGGATCCTGGTTTCGACTGCTGTTTCCACTTTCATCTGTATAATAATTTTCGTGATGACGAAAACTGAAAAAAGAAATTATTTTTTGTTCATTGCAAATCCGTAGCATTGTGGTATGCTGAAATATCCAAGCCTGTTGTTAAGCATGGTGATCATACGATAGTTCAATATCTATCAGGGGTTCTTTTAGGGAGAGCTGTGCCTAGTAGATACTAGGACTTAAAAGAACTATTATATTTTTTTGTTTTTATTTTCTAAGGATATTTTTGGAAGAATTTAGTAGTGTGAGTATTTAATGTTAATGACTCATTTAAAAACTGTAATACTAAACATACAAACCTCGCGTAGTCTACCCAACGAGGTCCCTCGTCGTGTTCAGGATTTATCATTCTTTTCTGGCAATATCTTAATGGTTTCTTATCAGTATAGCATAGATGAGGCTTTGCTTTTGCTTTAGTTCTTTCTTGGAGATTTATCTTGGCACACTTCATACTTTTTTACCTGAAAATAGAAAAATATATTAATTTTCTGTACACAAATGTCTATATTTGCGGCTTATAATAAATAATACGCGTTTGGTTGGTTGGTACCGGCATTACCTGTTACAAAATACATTTGCCTAAATAATAGTATCCAAGTAGTTACTACTACCCGAACAGTTAACACGCAAACTCACCCTTGTATAGAGATGCTCTTAAATGAACAAGGCAAGGCCACGCCAAGAACCTAATAGTGATTTGAATTAATTTGATTATAAAATACAGGATGTTTTACGGAGCCTATTTATGTACATGTGAGCAGTACCTCACATGCCTCAACGTTTTTCCTTCAAATCCTTAATGATTTATCGCTGATAAGCGTTTGCGCTCTCTTGTATGTACTATTTTTCATTAGTTTTTGTTAATTAAATACCCTATGACCACGACTTTTCGTATTATCATTAAGTTAGGTATAAAGAAGTGTTCGTACATTTAACTATTTCTTATAAAAATAACATCATAAAATTAAGTTTATTAACAAAAAACTAATCGTAACATTAGCAATATACCATTTTAATTTCAACAACCCCTTATTAGTTAGTTAAATTATTAGGTACAGCTTAAGGCTATAAAATTAGCGATTAGTTACTTAAAGACAGAAAAAACAATCTATAGTGACAGTACGCCATTTTAAAACGACTTCGCGCTGAGTTACGCTATTCTTCCTTAAAGCTTTTGTTTAACATCTATTCATTTTGGAAGCAATTATGTCGGAGATATTCTTCTACACCTGTCTTTTTCTCGCACCGTAAGTTCACACGGGGTGATAGAGAAGGACAGATTTAAAGCGTTTTTGTAGAAGTATTGATGTTAGAACTACAATGCGTTGGCAGGATGGTATATTTGAACTAGCGGTCCACATGTTCTTGGGAATAGCTTCGCTATTGATGCAAAAAATATTCGGCATTTTAGGGAACGAACCGTTTTGATACTCGCTGTATGATACGAGTATAACATTGTTTTAACACTTTCCAATAACCATTACCTATCTATTATAAAAAAATGGATTTTGTATGTTGAAAAATTTTACGTAATGGTTTTCAACTTAATATTTTTTAAATAAATTCTGTTAATTATCATTTTATTAAACTTTTTTTAAATTTTTAATTGGGTACTTTTCTGATAGTTTGCAAAACTAACAATTCTACTAAGTTAGCTTTATGTTAATGGTTTTCAACCCTACATACAACCAGTAGGTACTCTTCACACAAAAGAAACAAAACGCCTTGGAACTCGTTTCCTGAAAAAATGGCTTAATCGTGACTCGACAGAATTATTATTATCGCTTAGCATAATTACCTTTACAGAATTTAAACACATTTCCCCTTGATTTACATTACCTCCAAGTTACTCGTAGCGGCTAAAATGTCAAACAGTCACGCGATTTTCTATCGTGTAATCGAACCCTTCTAACTTTATTTTATTGATGAATGTATCACGTCCATTGTGTCGCACTACAAATCGCACACAACGTCACAATAATAGGCACAGCTGCTACAAGACTAGAAACATGCACACAAGCAAACTCCTTGGTGCATCGTACGCGGACATCTTGGATTACAAAAAATGCATTATTATTATCCTGCTACAAGGACATTGCACTTTTCAAATAATTTTGGACCTTATTGTTACCAATTTGGGGCGAAATCCGTTTGTCTGCCAAACCACGCCAGCGAAGCTAAGCCATTAACTTAGATTTCATTCCAAAGTCGATTGAAATCATGGGATACTCATCCTTCTTCCGTCTATGGGTAAAGATTCTTATGGAATGGAGGTATACTGTTGGAAATTCCAGTTTAATAAATTGTAAAAAAAAAGTTACGTTACGTATCCTCTAGGCGCCAAATGATGCAGTGAGACGAGTAATACTGCATCGGTGATTTTAGAACTTCGTTCAGAGATTTTAAAATATTTGATTAATTAAAATACTTACCAACTAGTGTGTGAATATGTAGATTTGTGTTAAGAAACGAGATTATTATACACCCGAAAAATATAAAGACAGTTGTTTTGTTGTTGTGTTTTTTTTGTTCTGCCAGACAACGCGTCTTTTATTTATTAAAATAAAACAGGTTTTATATTAATCTGAGCCAATGTGGGCGTCAATTTTAGTAAAAGCAAAATAATTTTAAGTCAGATTGGAATTATATTGCAATTTTATGAATACTCTATTGCGTCTTAGTTTTAAGTTTAGCTTTGATGTAGGTATTTCAGTACAGCTCATATGAAATAAAAAAAATTATTATCATGATATTTGGGTGAGAAATAAGTACCTACCTTATTCTCCACAGTTAAACAAATAAACCAAGCATAAGCGAAGTATTATTGTATGAAATATCTTGATCACATGGTCGCCTCTATCTCTCGCGTGGTCTGTTCACAGAATCACTAATTAACGAGATTCTTAATATCCCAATTTGAACAATTTACGTGCGGCTACACTAATACGATTTAAGGTAGGTTAGGTAGTTAAGGAACATAATCGCATCTTGAAAATGACTTTCGGAAGCGCTCAAACTTTAGCAAAAGGCTTTGAGAGTTCGAACAATGCCTTGACTGGTGTACCTATAGATGTTTTTGTTTACGGTTTTCACTAACTTGTTTGTTTTGCAAATTAAAAATTATAAAGCAAAGAACGGTTTTAACTTGAAAACAATATATTCTACTGACAAGATAATTGGTTAAATTACGATTAGACCTGTATGACTTGTTTATGTAAACAGTATCCATAATTACGTTATTAAACCATGTAAAAATTATACATACCTATGTACCTAGGGATAAAAAATAAAAAAATCCTGATTTTTTAACTTAGTTTAGATACAAAGACATAAGTAATCCTTTTTGAAAAAATAATACTCGCATAATAATATTTTATTACCGATAATTACCGAAAATAAATTTAAAAAAGTCTTGCTTGGCCCACCTGCTCTAATATCACCAAAATCTTACACCCATATCGTAACATTAACCCTTTTTCCAACAACTTGTAACATATTTGACATTTGACCCGAACAGTATCGCAAAACCCAATGTTCACTTGTCCACAAGGTGTATACTGCAGGTTACAATGCAACCTGTCTTTGGGTCAAACCGAACAAAGTCGGGTAGCTATTGATTACTTACAGACGCGTCCTAATCTGGAGACCGTTCGACTATTTCCATGACAATGCCAGAGTTGACCCCCCGGGCTCGGAAACGAACGAAATGTATTTTTGAACCACGCCCTAATCTGCGTTCTATTAGCAATTTGACTGATTTATTTGAATAGTCTTTTTTTCAATAGTGGTTTGGACCTGACTTCTTATAATAATATGACTTACACAAGAAATCTTTCAGATTTTTTGATATTGTTATATATTTTCTTGTTATGATAGTTTCTGGGATTAACTGTGTTATAAACTTAGTTTTAGCCTTATCATGATCACATTAGCGCATAGCGAAGTCAATTTCTTTTTGTCCTTTTGCAGTAGGTAATTAATATTCCTACTGCAACGACATGATACATTCACGATTCAAGAATAAATTGATATCTTTTAAAATTGATATAGTTCCCATACCTCGTAAAGAAGGTCTTAATGATATTTGACATTGCTTAAATCGATGGTGCTAATTTCTAAAGAGCTGCGACCCCTTTGAATACCTTTAGTTGTGCTCCAATAAAGCCGGGTGCGCGAATATGTATCAGTGAGTACTAAATAAAGGGATGATATATTGTGAATGGTGACGTGATTAAAAAAACCATTTCCCTTACTATTGTCAAGGTGCATTCTCAGTAGGGCTGTGCTACAGAAACATCGATAAGTTCTGTTGGTGACTGTATGTCAGAATTTACAAGAAGAATTGACACGTCGTTTACGATAGTTTGAAAAAGTTATTCACGGAAACATGCAATTGCCCGCGATAAAATTACCCTTCTCTGTACTCATACTATTCAAACAAAATAAAAATTAATCATAGCAATGTCATTGAAATCGTTCGGTTAATTTCAGATGCCAAACGATACAATACAATACAAAATACTTTATTGTAACACCAGAAATACAGGACATTATAAGATTATTACAATACGATTTAATTAGAACTTTATTACATATAATATGAAAATCAATCGCGGAATGTGTTACTAAGCGCAAGTCTCAAATACAGCTGAACCGATTTTGCTTATTCTTTTTTATAGAATTAAGAGAAAGAGTGAAAAATCGACTGCTAGACGGTACTAAGCTCGCAAGGTAGATTTAGCTAGTCGTTGATAAATGCAACAAAATCATGAATCATCTTTAAATAAATAATTGCTGGACAATTCACACAGCATCAACTATGCTTGCAAGTAAAATACAGCGATATCAAAGCCCATCTCAAATTTTTATTTTTGTCACCATCTATCTGGTTTAGGTACGTTCTATAAAAGACACAGTTTGACTTTAATAAGCTAAGAACCCTACCTATATAATTTTCTACAAACTACATCTATCTACTTATCGATGTCGATTAGTTTCAAAATGTCTCCACTCTCAAGTCTCAGGTGAAGGTAATCGTTGTGGGAACTATAATATATTATCTGCCGCTTACAAAAACATCTCTCTCTAATAATTCGCTATAGTTTAATAACCATAAGATTCGATACGAAGCTTGATAGTAGTTTTTAGTATAAACTTGTGTGTGTGTTTTTTCATAATTTTAGGTGTTTTATTTTAAGATTTTAAAATCAATTTATTGTTTTTATGTGCAGGCTCTATGCGATATTAAAAGTACTGTAGTAAAATTGTTTGATTTTTTTATGTTCTTTGGAATAAAAATAAGCTTTGAAAGAAAGCAGATTTTTTATGGTGTCGATTATTTAAATGCTGTTAGACAAAGCATAGACAATTCCTGAACAACGTCGTCGGCACCTTTGTCGGTGTTTTTGTTTACTTCAAAGGTTCCAACCGGTGCCATGCTTTTGGATAACAAATATCGCTTTCAAAAATTTTACTGTTTGCATAATGCAGCTAATTTTCGTAGCTTTTTGAAGTAATTTTTAGATAGGTGGCTGCATACGTGCTCATAAAATATTTTACATTTGAGCATTAATAAAAGTTTGTAACATCTCCAATCACTTGATAGTTTTTGCGGTAGTGGTAGGTTAATGCGAAAACTAGTAATATGTTCACTAGAGAAAGGTAGGTCAATTTGCGAAAAATGACGCTAATAAAAATTGTCTAATAAAAAAACAGTCTAGATTTAACAAAATGAATGCAATAATAAACGTAAGTAAAAAGCTCCCAATATTCATAGCTTATAAAATCGTAAAAGCACTATAAATTTTATTCTCTAAATTAGCATCATATCTAATTAACTATCCGTACAACAAAGCCTTTATACGTGCAATATAATATAATATACTCGTAAGTCCTTAAGTGATAAAAATGCTGGCTTCTATTTTGTCCAAAGAAATTAACATTACCATTTTTTACACACTTTGGAATTTTTATAACATAATGTATGTTGTAAATACTTGTAATTTTATGAATAAAGTTTTTCATGTGCAAGAAAGGTTGTCGGTACATCGCGATTCATCCAGATATGGAACATATGTCCCGTGAGTTTCGAATTAAGAAACAAAACACAATCAAAACAAACCTTCAGCGTAAGGAGCAGAGTAAAAGTTCCCGTCGGCGTCGTGGGTGGACTACAGGTCACAGCGCCGGTGTCGACTCGACTACGGTGAAAATATCGCATAATAACAGACTTTGAACCGGCAAAGGCATGTTCATAATAATTGGGCCAACACAAAACGCTAACAAAGTTACACGGAAATTAGACGGAATTGTTTTACTTCGTCTACATAGTTTTGGAAGAGTTGGTCATGCCTGTTGATGATATTCTTTTTGGAATGTTTCTGTGATGTCTGGTTAAGATTTGGTTAAGCTTATTTTTAACTTCAAAAAAGGAGGAGGTTCTCAATTGTTCGGTATCTGTATTTTCTTTTATGAATGTTCACCGATTACTCAAAGACGTCTTGACCGATTTGCAAAATTATTTTTTTGTTTGATAGAATATATCTTAAAGTGATCTTTTTTTTATCGATTAACTGTAAATAATGTAACTTGTTTATAGTTATATATAAAATAAGTACCTTATAATATAAAAAGAACCTCAGTTTAGCAAATCTGCTTATAATTATAAAATTTATACGTAATTATTTGATATGCTTTTACTATCAGTAAAGCCTATTTTAGTTGTTTAGTCTAAGTCTCTATTGTTTCGAGCTTGAAACACTCCAATGTAATTCAATTTTAGAAATGATATACCTTGTACTGGTGCAAAGCATTTCTAGGTATTTGCATTTTTATTGGATCATTTCTTAGTAATAGTTTCAGTCGGAAAATTACCTTACACGAAATCATGAACATTGTTCCAGAAATATTATTCTATTTCTGTGTCAAAATGTCGAAAATTTGCAAAGTTAGATTGAAAAGGTCGTCAAAAATAAAAAAAACACAATTTTAGACATTTATAAAGCTTACAAGCTTTCCACCAGCGGTTTTGCGTTATAATGGTTTCTCCCGGGGTAAAAAATAGCTTATAGTGCTCTGATACATCCATATATTTATCCTTACAAACTTTCCCGTTTTTAATAATCTATTAGTCAGATAACTTGGCTTTTATACAGTGCCTTTAATAATATACATATACATCTTATATATGTTGCAGGATTAGTTTTTGTAAATTGAATAAAAGCAATTGTGATTCCTACACGAATACCACATAGAAGATAATCGACAAATTCTTATGTTTTATAGTTAACTAAATGTCATTTTTAGCTGTAAGATATTAAAATCTACGATTGCTTTATTTACAAAATTCCCGACAAAATTACCTAGAACGATAAATCAGAGCGTCGAAAACTAAACACTCTTTAAATAAAACCAAATCAATATAAAACACGGGCCCGAACTCCGCTTTGTGGCGTGATCACACACGTAATAACTCTACAAAAGTGTCCCACTTTCATATCAACCGAGTTTTTATTGTCTAGATCCATGCTAGCCAAATAGTCAGTTATATTCACAAGAGATGGGCTACTGTACAAACAACGACGTTTTATGAGACTGGGATAGTAAACGCGTTGGTCTATCTAGGTCTACCGGAACTAGAACTAGGTTGTTGTTCTACAATCATAATTGACGACTTCTGTGGTATAGCGGGCGAAGGTCCGCCTGCGACGCAAGTGGTTGCGGATTCGATTATCGTCTCGGGATAAACATTTGTACGATCTGCAGATATTTTTTCCGGGTGTCTGGGTGTTATATATATGTATAATAAAATTATCTATCTATGTATGTATATTTTTTAAGTATATCAGAAATCTAGCACCCGTAACACAAGCTTCGAGCTTACCACGGGGCTAGCTAGATGTTGCTGTGTGAATTGTCGGCTTATGCCACTCAACCCCAAAAATCTACTTTTTAGTCAATATATATCCATACATTCATTCCACTACCACCCCAAGACGATGAAAGGTGTCAAAATTTCATCAACAAATATCTCCATACTTCCATTCCACTTGCACCCCAAGCATTATTCGTAGGATCTGCAGCATAATTGTAGCAAAAATAAATAAAACGCAAGATAATTATTGTTCATGGCGTATTTGTATATAAAATATTGTAGGTATCTATATAAAGTCCGGCAATAATTATTTTATTATTTTATTTATCTGGAAATACTTGTTCCGATTACTAGCTGACCTGCCCGCGGTTTCACCCGGGCCTTTATTCCCATGTGTCACTAACTAATAAAATTGAAAAATTAAAGCGGGCGAAACCGTGCGGGACAACAAGTGTTAGGTGTATAATATTTGACTTATTTTTATTATTATAGATTTCCTAATAATATAATGTACTCGTATTATGAAATGCATCTCGGTTGTAAGATAACCATGGATTTTAATTGGTAGTTTTAATAAAAAAAAATAAACAAAGTCAACATAAACAAAATGGATTGTTGTAACTTTAAATAAAATTGCAAGAAAAAACCACGACCACCCAAATTGCTGGCTTTGCTTATTTCCTTTCTCATTCCTGCGAACGGTCGTCTCGCTCTTACGTCTTACTAATCTTAAGTTTGTCTATTATTATTATCTATTGCAGTTTAGGGGTGGTCTCCTAGAGTTGTTACTTAATTTTTTTATTTATTTTAATGAATAAAAATTTAAAGAAAATATGATCTAGCCAACTATATCTTGACAAAAATTGATGTAAATTATTATTTTATTTTAAAAGTCGTGTTGGCTCAGTAAGCGCACACTTGACTTTCTTTCCAAAGGTCATGGATTTTATTCTTAAAAATTTAAAAAAACACGTGCTTTAGGTACCGGAAAAGGCAAATTGTGAGGAAACCGGCATGATCTAAGCTAAGCCACCTACCATGCGTGTTTGTCACTTATAAAATCCCATGATCAGAGCTAATAAAGACGACACGAGATTTGGGGTAGTAGATAGGTACTATTCTAAGGACGACACCATATGGCCATAATTTTAATCACCCTATTTACGTTCCCACTGCTGGGACACAGAGACTTCTCTAATGACGAGAGAGATTAGCCCTTAATTCACCACGCTGGCCAAGTGCGGGATGGTGAATGACAGATGTTATGTCTTGACTCTTCAAACTTTTCAAAGTTCTCAGAATATGCCGATCCTTACGATGTTAGCCTAACACATAACTTTTTATGAATGTAAATCAGAGGTGAGCAGCGGAGTTTGAACCCAAGACCTTCGGAATGAAAGTCAAGCGTGCTTCCACTTAGCCAACACGGCTCACCACATGACCATTATACTTATTGAAGCAGTATCACATGCAATAGGTACTTTAGGTCGATCAATATTTAGTATCTGATGCCTAAAAGTATGGAATTTACGATCAATTCCGACAATTTTAGCAACTGCCCTTAAAACGTTTAGATATTCTCATATGTTTTAATTGTACTACATTGTCATACCAAAATCAGTACTCAAATATATGGGAAAAGGTTAATGAATCATTATTAATTTAGTGACAAAGCTTTTTCGTTTTAGATTAAGTTAAAATATTTGTGATTTTTTAAATAATTTAAATGTTAATAACAAGATTATGTTCTTATGAAACACCCAGAACCAGGAACAAATATCTGCAGATCGTGTGAACACTTATTCAGATACGGGAATTAAACCCGCTACCGCCAGGCTTTTTATTTATAGTTCCTCATACAAACGATGGTGACGCTTTTACAATCAAATTCAAAATGTATGTTCTAATTATCCGTAATTGATCCATAGTGAATGCCAGAATGAAGATCTTTTTTAACTCTCTCGATCGTCAATTTGTACTGGAATAGTTACATGTACGTACGTACGTACATACATTGAAGTTGACTTATAAATACATATATACAAATAAAAATAAATTGCTATTCGTTAGTCTCGCTAAAACTTGAAAACGGCTGTGCCAAATTAGCTGATCTTGAAGTAGAATTTCAGGGAACGGTTAAAAGGGCATAAATTATGTGAATGAAGCGGGCGAAGCCGCGTTCAGTTGCTAGTAATGACAAAAAGCTATGATTGACATACTCGTGTCTTAGTATGAAAAGGTATGAATTATTGTGGTGAAAATAATAGCGAAGCAGGCACTATGCCGTGGCTGACACCAACAATACCGGTACCAACCTCCCGGCAACTAGCGCTGAATCGCGTGAATGAAGCCAGGCTTGTCAGTTACTCGTAATTTATGAAGTTATTAAACGAACATAGACCAGACAATTTTCACTATGTTACTTTATTATTTAAGGTAGAAGCTTTGGTAGAAGAACACCCTTGATCAAGAAGAATATTGAAAATTCAGGTGTTATTTTACGGAAATCCATTCTAAAAATAAATATTCACATCCGTAGTCCTGATGATACTTAAAAAATCCTTCAAAACTCCGCATCGAGTACCGAATGCCATTTTTAACTCAGTCCTGCGTCTTTGCTTTCTTTGGACATGTGTCGCGACGTGGAAGAGACGTCTATAGAAAGACTTGCCGTGAATGGAAAGGTGGAAGGCACACAAGCCGAGGAAGACCTCTAATGAGATGGATAAGACCAAATAAAGGCAGCCGTTTACGCCACTCTGCACGGATGCACAGTAAGCAAGCTACTAGTACCAACGTGTCTGTTGGGACACAGGGACTTCTCTCTTGATAAGTGAGATTAGGCCTTAATTCAACACGCTGGCCAAGTGCGAGTTGGTAAATGTCACATGTCCTTAGTCGCCCTTGATCAATCATGGGAGCTTTTGTAAAAAGAGCACATTGCTTTGTATTTGATATCAACCCATATTGCGTTCTACTACTAGGCACGATATATCAACTGAACCTATACGAGTAAATAGTCTTTGGAGATTCGGTATAAATAATGAGAACTCATCTTATCTTGGTAACATTATATACTAATTAAATCTGTGGGTATTTAATTTTTTCAGCGGAATGGTAGTTACCTATTACAATTTGTATTGCTCGGTGCATAGACGATAGATTAGTAATTAGGATCATCATAACGTGAATCATTCGAAGGAATAGTACAAAGCAAATCTAAAAATGTTATTATAGATCAAATTGGGAGATTCTAAAAAATCCTAGTGTAATTTGTTTCGCATAATTAATCAAAGTCAAGGCGAGTGAGGTCTGTCTGCTTACCGCGGGCACCAATTACTGCATCGCTGCATCGAGCCACGCAATATCGCGTTTCTGTACAGCCAGGGTGACCATGCTTCACGATTTCGCGGATAATAAGCAGAAGCACAAGCATCCCCATTCACGTTCCCGTTTCTGTACAGCCAGGGTGACCATGCTTCACGATTCCGCGGATAATAAGCAGAAGCACAAGCACCCCCCATTCAAGTTCCCACTGCCCTAGCAGTGTCTTGAGTCCCTTCCTAACATAGGGACTCTAGAGACCAGGCCATAGTTCACGCTGGCCTATTGCGGGCTGTTACAATTCTTTAAAGTTCTCAGAACATATTATGTATCAATAAATATTGCTGGATAAATTCACACAGCTCTAGGTTCGTGGTAAACTCGAGTCTTGATTTACTGCTGCAAAATTTCTGATCATCCAAAATTGAAAAAAAAAATATTTCTTGATGTTTGTCTTCACCGTTAAATCAAGAAAAGTCCAGAGGCGCGTTGCGGGGTTTGCCACCACTCATGTCTGAAATGAAAGTCGTATCTGTGAATATGGAAACTTGCAAGAGCTGCCAGCTAAGCTTTTTCTTATTCGATCCCATAGAGAAACCCTAGCATATCCCACTCCAGAGGTCTCTGTGCGACTGTGATCTTCGTGTGAGGACGTCGGATTTAGTTTATATATAAAACCCATATATTAGAAACTATCTAGCACCGGTAACTTTATATGTTGCTGTGTGAATTTTCCAGTTATATTTATTTATTTAATGTTTGCATATAGTTTTCCCTATAACGTTTGGTTTATATAAAATGCAGCGGCTAATATCAAAACGAATGGTCTTTGACGTTCCTTACGTTCTTATTCTTTAGTTTTAGAGAATTATGATCTCATTGTGACCTTTAGATAATAACCAAAGTAGTTATTAGTGTTTCGAACTTAGTAAAAAACAAATTCTACCACCTGCATTGCATATGGGAAAAATAATTTGTGTGTATGCTACTATATAGTTTATTTTGAAATATTATTACCAAATATTGTCGTTCGCTTCAAGTACAACAATGATAATTTACAACAATTTGGCTGTTGATACTACACCTAAATTTAAGACCGACTTTGTACCTACAACGTTTTGTAATAAATAATTAATTATTTATCTTTATCATAGGACTCGTAATATCGACTGGAAAACAAACGAAGAATGCAAATCAATTGAAAATGGTGGAATAAGTACTTAATCAACATGTCCTTGATAGAATACAAATACACATGATTGTCGAAAAAACAAATGAAATGAAAGAAGATGCATATGTTTTTTAATGTTAACTTGTATGGTTTTAACATTTATTTTGTTATTTTCTGAATAAATGATGAATAAAAGATGATTTATTTTCGTTATTTTTTCGCCTAGCCTAAGTTGAACTCTCGACGTATATTTATTTATATAAAAAAATACATATAGAACTTATATACATCAATATTTTAATAATAAACGATAGCAACTATGTTATGGATTTGATCAAACTTGGAGTTAGGTAACGTATCAGTAGGTATAGAATATTATTTTTAATTATTTTTTAAAACTAAGCCTAGATATATTTTATCCTATCAGCTGATCCGCTTTGTCTCATAAAGTAATAAAATTACTACTGCAAAATACATAATATATTAAAAGTCTACGTTGGTAGGTATGTTAGACCACACAAGACTAAATCGGCTTATTTGATAGTATCACCTTTAAGTTACCTACACTAGTTCAGACTCGTGGCTTAGTTTATGATACTTAATTAAAACTTTCTTTATTATTTTTATAAAACCACAATCCAACTAGGTAGATCTTAAAACGTACTACTATTTAGGGATTTGGATACAATACATCTTATACCTACATTATTATTCGTAAGTATATTTATTTAATATTTTTTTTAATATTTGTTTTTCATTTTCTATGTTTTTAGTTTTTTAAGTGTAGTGTAGTGTTTAGTTTTTTATTTTCCAAAAAAATCTTTATAAAGTCCTTTATAATTAAAATTAGTTAAACCTTGAAATCTAGATAATAATAGTTTTACTTTATCTATATATATAAAAGAAAGTCGTGTTAGTGCCTGAACTTATAACTCGAGAACGGCCGAACCGATTTGGCTGAAACTTGGTGGGGAGGCAGCTTAGAACCGGGAGAAGGACATAGGGTACTTTTTACCATATAATTATGCGGGCGAAGCCGCGGGCGGAAAGCTAGTTTAATATAAAGTTTAATTCAGTAACTTTAATAAACAAACAAACTTGATCTCCGAAATTATAATGGTTCTTTAAAATTCCTACTTTTTTTATAATAGGTATTTTAAATCTACATGTGACTGATCTACCGCAATGCTCAACAAAATGGGCAGTCACGATTTTGATCTGAACAACGTCAATTAAGTTTAATAACAAATTAAGAATGCAATAATAAAGATATTGTTAATGTATTTATTTGAGTAACGCCAACAGCTATAATTATATACCTATACAATAAATATATAGGTACAACTTTATAATAATCTGGTTTTCACCGTGAAAGACTATAAAACATTTATAGCTCGGTAAATTCAATCCAGTATTAATTGTACGCATTCTCAGAAACTCAAAAGATTTATTTCATTGCCAATACAAGTATTTAAATAAATTATGTGTAAAAGACCAACAAAGACGCCGACCTCGCACCATTGACCTATGAGTAACTGCGATTTTTTGCACCACAATCGAGGGTCAATACCCGTTTCCTAACATTGAAACAAATATTCAAATATTATTATCGTCTCCAAATAAACAAGATGATCTGTCGTGTGATTTGGGAAACACCGAATAAAGTTCTGTCTACCTACTAGAATTGAGTATAAACATTTTAATATGCCTATTTGTGTAAATCTAAAATCTAGTATGTGCCTCGATTTTCTAATTATTTAGCGAAGCAAAAATATTCAAGTAAAAACTATATTTCTCAAACATTTACGTTACACGGTGGTCTTTTCCTACCCGCAATTCCGGAAATATATAAATACCTAACCAGATTGTGGTGATATATGAATCATGGAATTAAGTTTACACTTATATATTAAATCCTCATGCATATTGTTTGTATTATCTCTGAAGTAGGTTTATGTATAAGAATACATTGAAATACTTAAATTAATTTTACAAATTAATCATATTTAATCCTTGAACTAAGCTGGAAGACACTTAAAAAACTATGTAACATAAATTAAATTAAAACAATGTTGAAAACAAATTCACGACTTCATACATCAACCCACACAGTATCAATTAGGAATCGAAAACCTATATAAAACCCCGAAACAATGAACGTTTCACATCTACATTTCATATTAGCCTATATTATTGATCTTTGTGAGCTTAATATTCCTGACGGTCATATCTATTCATACGCAGATAACACAGCAATAGTCTTTTCGGGTTCATCTTGGGAAAAGGTTAAAAAATCAGCAGAACACGGTCTTGAAATGATTGCAAACTGGCTTAAACTAAACTTACTATCACTCAATATAGAAAAAACTAATTTTATGTGCTTTACTAAGAGTATACGTTCACAGCCTTCTGCTGACTTTACTATTAAAATTCATAAGTGTGACAGGGTTCCTAACAGATGCTTATGTTCTCAAATAAAACAAGTTACAACAGTGAAATACCTCGGCATCACTTTAGACCAGAGACTTTCATGGCATCCGCACATTGAACTTCTTATGAGTAGAACCAGGAAGCTTACATGGATTTTTAAACACTTGCGACACATTGCCACTGAAGAACTCTTACATAAGATATATGTGGTTTTGGTGCAGTCTATATTGAGTTACTGCATAACTACCTGGGGTGGTGCAACCAAAACCAAACTAATACACCTTGAACGCGCTCAAAGATCACTTCTAAAAGTGATGTTTCGTAAACCATTTAGGTTTCCAACTAAACTACTATATTCTATACAAAATACTCTCTCTATTAGAAAACTATATATTCTTAATTCTACCTTAAAATTACACAAATCTGTAGTCTATGATCCTAATCTTTTAAAAGGAAGGAAAAAGAAAAAGAAAGTCATAACCGCTATGTCTGTCAAGTCAAAATTTGCCGCGCGTCAACAAGAAAGCCAGACCGTTAAAATATACAATAAATTAAATAACGCTTTAAATATTTATCCTATGAATTACAACCAATGTAAATATGCTATTAAGAAATATATATTGCCTCTGGACTATGATGAAACTGAATCTATTCTCGAAATCTAAGATTGTGTATTTAATACCTCAACCCTGGGACACCTTGTATATAAATATACTTTTTATGGTATTTACTTATTAACACCTGAGACACCTTGTATATAATTATATTTTATATGGTATTTATTAAGTAACTACTGGTACACCTTGTATATAAATATACTTTTTATGGTATTTACTTATTAACACCTGAGACACCTTGTATATAATTATATTTTATATGGTATTTATTAAGTAACTACTGGTACACCTTGTATATGATTATATTTTATATAGTATTTATTAAGTGACTACTGGTACACCTTGTATATAATTATATTTTATATGGAATTTATTAAGTAACTACTGGTACACCTTGTATATGATTATATTTTATATAGTATTTATTAAGTGACTACTGGTACACCTTGTATATAATTATATTTTATATGGAATTTATTTATCTAATTTATTTGTATTTAATTATCGAATATAAGATATCAGTATATTAAAAATGTAATATATACACAAATATATATTTATAATATATTATTTATTATATATATAATATTTATTTATTTTACTAACATACCCAACGCACATAATCATAATACATATTTTATACTTAAGATTATTTAAATAAACATGACTGTTTTAATTTATTAGTAAAAACGCCAACATATCATCACTTGTACTACACACCAATATTGTACCTACGGATTAGTAACAGATATGCGGTTTGTTCAAAATTATTTTCTACCCTCAAAATTTTGTTATAATTTAGTTTAGTTATATTTTTCTACCCACAGAAATTTCATGTAATATGTTATCAAAATAATATAATGTATGATAAGGAAGAGCGTTGCCTCCTAATACAGGTACTTTGTACTTAAAAGGAGGCATCCAACCACTGTAACAATTTTATGTACATAAGGTTAACGAAATAAACATTTTGTATTTGTATTTGTATTTGTATATTAGCCGAAACCTGAATAAAAATAAAATGATTTGAAAGTGAAACTCGCTTGGTTACTAGACCTTAGCCTTGCGTCCGTTCAGGCAACATGAGCACAGTTATATTCCTGTCGGTTTCTATCTGGGGTTCGGAAGCGAGTCAGATTCGGCAAGATGACGTCAGCCTTATACTGACCCGACCAGTTTTTGTGTGAGACACGATTTAGTGTTTGATTCTTTATGCATAACTCGCGAGTCCTAACCTAAGGTCGTCTGACATTCAAGGACAAGCGCCTTAATTGCCAGGACTGATATATAAGACGGGATGAGATTGAATTTAGTTTCGTTATAAGAACAAAGGTACTCAATTAAGTTTAAAATGTTTTTTATGATCATACATTTAGGCCAAACAAAGAAAGAACAATCTCGCCATTGTGGTAGGATGTAAGACCTAATTTTACCGTTGAAATAGAATGCACTCAACTCTCTAAGCTCATTCTAGTTCTAAGTTATTACTAAGAACTAACCGTTAGTTGTTTATAGCGCTCACCGCTCAACCCAGTTGTTCAGTTCATAGTTCATTCGAACATGTTACTCTGCGTAATATACTTCGAATGTTCGCTAATCTAACCTAACAACAATCAGGGTATAACAAAAAAAAATACTAGTAATAATGCTCTAAAATTCATATAACACAATTACCTTTTCAAAAATTATTATGCCATTCATTTTATTGAATACGAGTATATATAGTTCAAGTAATTCAGTTATCCTTCATCAAAAATGCCACAAATAAATAAAAGACGTGCACAATCCCAAACAGAGGTAGCTCAAAACAGGGTTGTAATCATATTTCTAATGACTTGCTTCGAATAATAAAGATGATCCGGCAACTAGACCAGCGTCTCAGATAATTTCTGTAGATGGTTTAACTGATCAGTGTTTAATTAAATGTGATAAGCATTTTCCTAGTCAATGGTTTTCATAGTCTTCAAATCAAATGAAAGGAATATAGGGGATAGTGTGTTTTACCCCTTAATGTTTACAAGTGACCGAACCTCGTTCCTTACGGTAAGACGTTCAGTTCTGGACGTAGATCTTCATTGATATACATTTATGATTTGTTAATAACGAGTCCATTACGTGATGTCATCATTCACATGATTGATTAAAACTGAATTTAACTGCATAGTGTTGTTACAAACCTAAAAAGTCGGCCCTACAATAATAAAGACGTATGCAAAATTCATTTAGTTCATCATTATCATCACTTCAGCTGCTGGACATCGATAGATTCATAGTTTCGATATAAAGCTTCAATGAATATATTCTATCTAAGTAGACTGTAACATCCACTGCTGAATATGGGCCCTTTATCACAACCCTTCCTGTTTTTAGCCAGCCGGATCCAGTGAATCCCAGCTGCTTTCACAATATCATCTGACCTTAGGGCTAGTGGTCTGCCTCTAAGTCGCAGTACATTAACATATTTTTTAAATTTTATTTTTACAGTTTTTACTTCTAGGTGAAGTAAGAAGTCATGATTCTGTGCTTGATTCACGGCCACTATCTGCGAATCATTAAACCCCATCTGTTCAACGCGTTATATGCCTGCAACATACACAAACCAAAAGCGTTAGCAAGTTCAAATTTTGTCCTAATTATAGTTAATTACAAGCTTAGAGCTTATCACGGGGCTAGATGTCGCTGTGTGAATTGTCCAGCAATATTTATTTATTTATAGTATCAGCTCTAGCCATCGCCTTTGTTGCCTTTTATGACACTTGTATAGGTAATCAAACTTTTCCTTCTTTCAGAAAAAACTTAAAAACCAGCGAAATACCTACCACATAGAACGCGAGAAAAACAGATATGCCTTCCTTATTCAAATTGGCAATATTTAAATTTGTCCTTGCTGATGACCAGATAACCCCGCTTCGCTGATCAAGAAATACCTACGTAAATAAAAATGATTTGATTCTGAATAAAAAACAAGAATCGTATGCACTGGTGAGTGGCCGTGGCTCTGAAGGAGTCTGCAAGGGGACGCGGTCCTTGACCTACATTGACTTGCTTCAGAGTGCACACCAACACTACTATAAGTCGCAATACTGTATTTAACATGTACTAGGTATACTGTACATGTGTAACATGAGAGTGATTTACTGGGATTGAGTGTAGCTATGACGACTGACAGAATATTGAAATAATAACAAATATTGCCATACAATTCACACTGCATCTAGCCCCGTGATAAGCTCGAAGCTTGTGATACGGGTGCTAGATTTCTGATATAATTAATATAATATACATACATTGATAGATATTTTTAGTATGCATAATAACACCCAGACACCCGGAGCAAATATCTGCAGATCGTACAAATTTTGTTCCGAGACGGGAAACGAGCCCACAACCTCCTACGTCGCAGGCAGACCGTCGCGCGTCGCCCGCTGCGCCACCGAAACGTCAAATTGAAAGAACATGTGGAGTCGACCCCACATAATGAAGAAGAAATGGCAAGAGGAAGAAGATAGGTATACTGTTGTGAAATTTAACTATTATATAGTAATAACAAGTCATATTACGTCCCACTAGCCACGGGTCTTCTTAAAATAACTTACTAGCTTTCCGCCTCGCGTCTTCGCCCGCGTTCTAATACATTTTCTAGCGAAAAGCTGTAAAAAGTATTCTGTCCTTCACCTGGTTCTCTAAGCTATCCCTACACCAATTTTCAGCCAGATCGATTCAACCGTACTTAAGTTATAAATAGTGTAACTAACACGACTTTCTTTTCTTTAGATCTCGGGAGATTTTAATCATCACTTCTCGGGAGAGTTGTTAGTCGCAGTACGTTTTAACATTTTATTTTATTTTTATTTTATGAGGGTAACTTATAGTATCTATATCTAAATAATATAATAAGCATAATATATAATAATAATAAATAATAATAAAATCTTTATTTACAGAAATGGTTTTACAGACATGATTTAAAGAATTAAATAGTGTACAGTAAAATGTTGGGTTTTTAGAACTAGGTCTCTAAACCTGGGTGCTTTTACATAGTGTCTCATCGCTCTAACTAAGTATTAAACTTGTGCTTAGACGCGATGGAAACCTAAGCGATGGAATAACAATTCTTATAACAACTAAAACGAATAACAATACAAAGATCATCGCTGCTGCCCGTGTTCTGGTATATTAATCCCTGAGTCAGTTTGTGACTTGAACCGCGGGAATAGATGAGGTGGTACTATTACGGCACAGTGTAGTTTTTGATTGGCCGTGTGATGCCAGCCTAAGGATGGTAGCACCCTCTATACCCCCTGGTCGTGGTAAACGACACTCACAAAGAAGGCACAGCATCTTGTTCTGTCTGTATATGGTGCCAACGCCAACTTAATGAGGTAACCAACCTGTGTGGTAAGCATGAAGACTTCTTGCTCCAGTTTTGATAAGACGTGGCCCCCATACAAACGCGGGCTATATTGTCCGGGTGTAATAAAATATGTATGTATAGTTAATAAAAAATATCTATCTATGTGTGTATATTATATTAAGTATATCAGAAATCTAGCACCCAAAAGCTTCGACCTTACCACGGGGCTAGAGGTTGCTGTGTGAATTGTCCACCAATATCGATTATTATTTACCCTTAATTAGACAAAAGCCTTACGAGTTGTAAGTTCCAAACAAAGTGCTTAAAGGCCTTTGACCTACTGGTCATTTGAGAGTAGAATAATAATAATATCCACACTGGACTTAGTTATTAAAGCAATAATGGCGTCAAACGACAATGACCCTTCACTTTTCAAGTACGAACGGTCATTAGCATCATTCAGTGAACACGTCCATTCCGACATCTTATTAAATATCTGATTCAATTTTCAAAACCAGATAAAACAAAAAGGTATTTGAGAAAATAATTTAATTGCCTTCATTGTGTGGTGTACAAATGCTGCGTTTCGTTTATTATGTTCAAAATATATTTTGATTTTACATATTACGAGTACAAGATGGACAGCTGATTTTGTCAAAGCTGCCAATTCACGGTCTATGTTGCATCCGATCGAAGCAACTGGATTTTTAAGTAAGGCTTTCGTCCAGCAATGAACGTCCGATAGCTAAAATGATGATATTCTACAAAAATATTCAATTCAAAGTCATTTAACAGATTCGGTGTGAAACTTTTTAGGCTTTTAAATATCAGAAAAAATACATCCGAAACTACACGTCCACCCACGGGAGTGTAATTTATGTTACCAGAATTCACGGCCGCTTCACCGGAAATTGATTGAATACCGACTAAATAAGGTACCACACTCCTTTCAGCTCTCAAGCTATCCAAAACCTTCTTGCCAGTTCATGTACATAAAACTTTACACTTTGAAGGCATTGTTATTATTGCATTTATTATTGCAACAATTTGTATGATCTGCAAATATTTGTTTCGGGTGTCTGGGTGTAATATATGTATAATAAAAAATATCTATCTATGTACGACGTATATTATATTAAGTATATCAGAAATCTAGCAACCGTAACACAAGCTTATAGCTTATGACGGGAATAGATGTCTCTTTGTGAATTGTCCAGCAATATTTTTTTTTATTGTATGTTTTATTGTAGGTTAATATAGGTAATTATCTCTTACCGATATAATATACCTAATAATAATCAAATATAACTCACTGCTTGGACACAGGGACTTTTCTCTTGACAAGAGAGATCAGGGTTGGTGAATGACACATAATAATGTCCTTCAAACTTTGCAAAGTTCTCAGAACATGCCAGTTTTCTCACTATGTTTTCTCACAATTAAAGCACGTGTTTTCAAAGCACACATACATGTGTTTTCAAAGCAGACATACATTTTTTCAAAAAAAAATGCAGAGGTGCTCGGTGGTGTTTGAACCCACGACCTTCGGTATAACAGTCAAGTGTGCTACTTAGCCAACATGACTTTTACAATATAATCCTCACTTCTAATATCCAGCAGGGCACGGATCTCACTAATAAAAGCCATTATAGGCCTGGGGGATTTGATATAAATACGCTTACTAGGAATGTGGACGGTCGCAGTATGCACAATACAAAGAACGCAGCTGCTTTTGTTTCAGTTATAAATATGTCGCCTAAAAATCAAAGAGTGCTCAACTGTGAGTCAGTGCTTTTACGCGTGAATTTTCAATTTAAATTTATATTTCTGAGAAATTAAGCGGTTAAGATAAGAACTTATACGGTTTGGATAACAGGTTTAACTAAAATCAAGATGCATCTAGAAGTCAAATAGCTTCAAAATGAGATTAACACAAAATATGGCGCGTCGATGTCTTTTTCATTGCATGAGTAACGATGTTTAAAACTATTATGTACTAAAACGATTTGTTTGTTCGTTTGACTGAACGTACTGTGGGCCAAGCAAATCTTATGACTAACTGATCTCAGGAACTACTATAGTCGATATTCAAATGTATTTGGTCTTGAGAAAGGTTTACTTTTACCGCGGGAAATCTAAAGTTTATAAAACGGCTTAATACAAAAAATAACTTATTTATAAAGATACATTGATGTTAGTTCCTATGAATTATTGGTTTGAGAATTATGGAAAACATCTATTTTTCAAATTCGCCTCAAGTTTAAAATTTGTAATAAGACACAATTGGTCTTATTACAAATGTTTCGCCTTTTTCATATTTTGTTATTAATTTTGTTTTTTGTTGACAATAAAGTATGTATTCCATCATGAAATGTTTAATTACAGTTATTGAGTGTGGTTAGTGAATTCGTCCAAACGACTTTGGCGGAGCGTAAACAAGAAACTCGTTTTAGTTTTATTCTCTTGTACTTTTGTTTTTAACTAATTAATGCAATTCAAGTGCCAATAATACTTTTAATGACGATTCTTTAATTAATAATAATTAATGAATTATATTGTGTATTTAAGTGTGTATAACAAGTTAGGTAAGGTCTTAAAATAATAATGCCTATGTTGAACTGTATTTTAATATAGTAATACTAATAGTAATTAATACTCAAAACAAATGGAAGTCCAACAGTCACATTAAAAATTATATAAATTTTATTATCCTGAGTTTTCTGTCGTACCTAAATATAAGATATTTGTTTCATAAAGGGTATGCACTGCACGTAGAAAGCTGATTACTTTCGACAAACATGCAACAAATGCCAGCCAAAAAAATTATACATTATTATACGCCCAAATTTATTCGTATATTTTCATCATTTTATAGAAAAAAATCCCTTCGGACGAAACTAATGTTTTTAATAATAAACACGCAGATAAAACCGGTTATCGATAAGTGCAAAGTACTAATAAGTGTCCATACAAGATAGGTACTCATAAAGAAAAATTACTGTTTCCGTTTCAAAATATCTCAAACACCAGCTACAATCAAAATCGCTTCATGAAAGACGCCGCTTCTTTGAATCCAATTTGTGGTTTAACTTCGGAACAAGGCAAAAAAGTAATAAAGTTTAAGTCATAGATGGTTTGAGATACATAAGTTTATGATCGGAATACTTTACGTCTTCTGCTGACCAGATTTGGCTGTTCGAATCTTTCTAGGTATAATTTAGCTTATTTGCCATCTATATCAATCATTGACCACCTGGTAACTGGTAACAGTGCTTCGAAACTGTTTTAAAAAGCCAGCAAATGTTGGAATTAAGATTTGTCTATGGACTAATGCAAAAATAGTCCGAAGAATTTTGCTTGTCTCAAATCAACGAACATAAGAGTCAATAAAAGTCATTAATTCACATAAATATTCAAGTCGCATCATACCTACCACATTTATAAAAACAATATAAGTTCTAATCTTTTAAGGCAAAATTATGTTTTTGAATCTTGAATTGAATTCGATTATTTTTTGACATCCACAATTATTTATTACTATTACTACCAAATATGAAAAATTAAAATGTACACAAATAACAGTGAAACGTAATATGCCGTGCCCAACGGGCCCAGTTTGTCACAAACATGTGTTCAATTAAATTATGTTGTTATTACAGCTCGGCCCGGGATTATTGGCTGCTAGGGACGAACTCGGCGATTATCATCGATAATGACCACTGTTATTTTATCGATATCGAGATTTAACAAACCGGCCACCTTATGCCCTTATTTATATCTGAGACTAAACAAACAACCAGGTAAAAGTACACATCCCAAAAAAAACCTGTGTTAAATCTATTTTTTATTTTCCTATTCCATTAAATTGGAACCTGTTATCGTTATTTTATCAGTTAATTTTTACTAGTGTTTTAATTTTTTTTGTTTTACTTCAATAAACAAAGCTTGTCAAATATAGGTATCAAGCCAAAGGTCTAACCCCATTCACTAACCAGATCAACCATCCTGTGAATGTTCCACGAAATTCTTGGTTCTTGTTTCAGGTTCTCAAGGTGCCTCCACGACGGGGGCGTTTCACACCGGGTGCCTTACCCACGAACCCACAATCCCAATACAAATGCAACACAAAAGTTCAACCAAATCGAACGAAATAATCCTAATATTTGTGTGAGTAAACCGACTATCGATGTCGAGTCGGTAACGTCTCTAGTAGCTTTGATTCAGTGCTGACCTTCGGACGAAAGCGAAACCGGTGTGGGTCATCGTGCCGCGAGCGCTCCCTTTCACGCTGCACTCAGATAGATTCCACAGACTGCTATACATTCTACATTGCGTGACCTAGTCTACTTGATTCTTCTTCATTCTTAGTTAAAAATTTGGATGGAGCTTGTATTAGAAGAGGATGGTTTATGTAGATGTATGCTGATTCACGCTGCACTCAGTTAGATTCTACAGAGTGCTATACATTGTATGTACATTGCGTGACCTAGTCTACTTGATTCTTCTTCATTCTTACTCATATAAGAGCAAAAGTTTGTAAGGATGGAAATTGTATTAGAAGAGGATGGATTATCTAGATGTTGGCTCATTCACCCTGCACTCACATAGATTCCACCGAGTGCTATACATTCTACATTGCGTGACCTAGTCTACTTGATTCTTCTTCATTCTTACTTATATAAGAGCAAAAGTTTGTAAAAATGGAACATATAAGGTCATGGACCCCTTATCCATACGACCTCTGCGACGCAAGAGGTTGCGGGTTCGATTCCGTCCTTGGGACAAAAAACTTGTGCGATCTGCAGATATTTCTTCCGAGTGTCTGGGTGTTATTATTATTATTAACCTGCACTGTCCCACTGCAGGGCAAAGGCCTCCCTTCCCTCCTTCCACTCTTCGCGACTTAACGCTGCGACAGGCCATGTGCGTAGGTGTGAGTCAAGTTCATCCCGCCATCTGATTCTGGGCCTTCCACGTGGTTAGTTAGTTCTTGGGTGTTATAGATAATAAAAAATATATATGTACCTATATTAAGTATATCAAAAATCTAGGACACGTAACATAAGCTTCGAGCTAACCACGGGGCTAGATGTAGCTGTGTGAATTGTGCAGCAACATTTATCCTGGTGTTACAGCCTCCGTGGTACAGCGGTCTAAGGTTTCTTGCGGCGCATGGAAATTCCCATTTATTTTGCAGCGGAAGCGGAAGCCGCTTGTATCACCTTGTACCAGCCGATTTTATTAAATCATCTGTCCTAAAGTTTAGTTTGTCATTCGTCATCATTTATAACCCAAATAAAACAACTATATGAAGTATGTCTAGGTTTAACTTGAAATAAAATCTTGTTCTCAAATAATCAAATAATTCTTCTCAATAGAATTAATCACCAATAAGCATTAATTGGCTTATAACCGTGGCTAAGTGGGAGTACACTCGTCTGTCATTCCAAAGGTCATGACTTTAAATCCCGCCAAACACTTAGATATTTTTCTTTAAAAAAATATGCTTTGAAAACACGTGCTTTTAACGGTGAAGACAAACATCGTGAGTAAACCGGCATGTTCTGAGAACTTTGAAAAGTTTGAAGCACATGTACACCAACCCATACTTGGCAAGCGTGGTGAGTTAAGGCCTAATCTCTCTCGTCAATCGAAATAAGTCCCTGTGTCCCAGCAGTGGAAACGTAAATAGGGGTGATTATTATACTAGTTAGGTTAGTTACTAAGCATTAAATAGAGCCTTTCACCAAACCAGAGCTTGCAAAATCTGTTTTTTTATTGTTATATCATCCTTTTAATCCCATACAGTCCCCTATCCTAAAATAATCCCATTTAGAACACCAATTTGAGAAAGTGTAAAAGATTTAAAAATACATAATTATGTATCGATTTATAAATAATCTACATCTTATATATAAAAGAAAGTCGTGTTAGTTACTTCACTTATAACTCAAGAACGGCCGAATCGATTTGGCTGAAAATTGGCAGGGAGGTAGTTTAGAGCCAGGAAAAGGACATAGGATACTTTTTACTCTAATATAATGCGGGCGAAGCCGCGGGCGGAAAGCTAGTATATAAATAAAAATGAATTGCAGTTCGTAAGAAGCTAAAACTCGAGAACGGCTTTACCGATTTAGCTGAATTGAAGGATTCGTAGTAGTCCAGGGAGATTTAAAAAGGTAAGAAAACTATACAAAGCGGGCGAAGCCTCGGACAAGTTAATTAGTTCATTATACTACTACTCTTTGGTATTGAATTACTTCATAAGTTCATTGAAAGAAACATAAGCCCGTTGAAATCTTTTATATTATAAATCACTCATGAATTATCAATATGTAATTTTATCCTTTAAACTAGCCGACCCGATGACAGTCTCGCTTGCGTTTTTTTATCTACATACCTATAGTTTATATCAATAGATTACTAGGTTTCCACTCCGAACGAATTTATTTATCGTAGCGAGAGTGTTTACGACTGAGATATTAAGGATTGATTCTATACGTATTATAACCATATAATATTATAATCTGCAGATGTTTAGGGTGTCTAGATGTTCTATATGTATACTAAAAATATCTATGTATGTTATATTAATTATATCAGAAATCTAGCACCCGTAACACAAGCTTCGAGATTACCACGGGGCTAGATGTTGCTGTGTGAATCGTCCAATATTATTATTATTATAACAACGATATTGATAAATTTAATATGGCTTATCAAAGTTGGACTATTTAAGATTACTAACTATTTATTTATTAACAGTAAGACAGATACTTTTGCATCTAATGCATCTTAGTTGTATAGTAAAACCATTTCTAAAATGAACGCCCCTCTACCGAATACTGTATTTTTTTTTCTGTGTATTCTGTTTTTCTGTATTTCCTCTCACACGTTGAAATCATCACGGTTTTGTGGAGGGAAGTTCATTTTTAGAATGGTTTTACTATACCTATGTATGTTTTAGGGCAACAAACTACTGATTGGATTTTGATAATAGTTCACAGTAAAATAGTAACAGATAAATAAATATGCTACTAAATACCGCGGGAAAATTCATTATAACTCTGGCAAAGCTAGTTTGTAATTATTTAGGATAGAAATATTAAGAGATTTATGTCATTAATTTTATAAAATTAGATTACTTATGTACCCATTTAAACTTTTTAAATATTTACCTTTTTCTTATTCTCCTTCCATACTTACTTATACAAAATGCTCCTTCTCTGTCTCTCTCTTTTGGTTCAGCTGCCGTCCACCACTTCTCAATTTCTTATCAACGTATTCAGTTACCAAAAACTATTTGCACTTTATATTCTTTTTAATATGGTGAATGGTTAGTTCAGTAAACGAAAATGGCTTTAATTTATTTTATTTGCATAATAATGACTTTAAAACATAAAAACTATAATATAATAAAGTAATTTTTCTAGTATCGTTTTGCAAATAATTCACGAAAGTGTTTGTTTATTAGAACCGCTAAATGATTTAGAGAAGTTTGTATACGTTCCTCGTCTAGAATTTATTCCTAAATTACAAATATTTACAGAAAGTATTGATGTTTATGTTATATTGACCGTGCCCAGAACACTGGTGACATTGAAAATATATACTTCTACCTATTACATAATAAAACAGTAAAACGAAAGTTCCTACGTTTTATATTCCCTTCCGTACCTTCTTATAAACTAAAGCAAAACTTTCGCGGTAGCGATGGGGTTACGAAAATAAAACAACCTTTTTCACATTAAATTTATATTAGATAACTCAGATCTGAATACTACTGCTACAGCACTGATTAAATCTATGAAGTAAAATGTGAAACTGCACTCTTTGTCACAGGTTTTCAATAGTCTGGTGAAGAACATTCTTTTCGTTCAAAATTTGTTATAAAATCAAAGTGTATTTTCACATTTTATAGATCTCCTGCCCATACCCATTCAACTTAAAATATTATACAAACACCATTTGAAATATGTTAATATATACGGTTCAAGTACCTAACTGGTGGTAGGTAAGAAAAGGACGAAATCGCATGGCTTATGAACAAATAAATATTCGCATTTGGTTTAAATACTTGTGAATTGTTCTCGTATCATTAAAGTATGATCAAATAATTAGACTACGTTGGTTATTTTATAAGAATAAAGTTTTAAAATGTAATATTCATACTAGAACAAGACACAATGCACAGCTGTAAATATATTTTCGCCGTAGCGGTGTGACAGATCTGTCGCTTATACTAGATTATCTAAAGTACTTATTTACTACAGTAGAGATAACAATCAGGTTCGGATACCTATAGTCGCCGTACATACGGTTATGTGCGAATGGTATCGGCACGGGCGCCCGAAGTTCCGACACCCGATCGTCATCCGTGACTCCTCAATCTGGGGCTACATCTAGTAAAACAAGTCAAATATTATATAGTACCTCTCAGTGTATGCTAAGAGACGATCACGGGAACAATTTATAAAAAAAACAACATCTTATCATATTTTTAACTGTCTGATTTTACTCAACTCAATGTAACAGAATCACCTGGTAACTACATATTTTTAAATTAACACATTATACACAAAATATAAATCAACACAAAAATTCTTACAGACACCTTCTTAAAACCTATTGTTTAGAATAGAAACGATTGGAAATCACTAGGTACATCCTTAAAAACTTATTTAAAAATAAGTCTATCGATGAGTGCTAAATAGAATAATATGATAAATAACAAATTAATATTACTTTAGTAGTTATTTACACAAGTTTATATCTAAATGATACTACAAGTCCGTGCTTTAAAGTTGAGGGAGACAAATATTCATTCTAACATATTATATATAATATAAATATTATAATAAGGAAGATCATGCCCCGCAGAAATGTCCACATTTTAATAACGTAATTAAAAATATATAACATTCATAAAGAAATAATTATGGAAGGCATGTTGAGGTATTAAGTGTTGCAGTGGTCAAAAGAGGGGCAAATATGCGGGGCAGGCCTTATAACTTTAAACCTATTACTCGATACTTGAGGTAGTTTGTTTCATATAATTTATTCACTGTTAATTATTGCTATGAAGCCAACGCTTCGGTATTACAATTACTTTGTCAACAATCAACACTTTACGTACTTTGCACATACATTTCTATAATGGTTATTTATACATAAAATTTAACTCCTATGTATGTGTATATACTGTTTTATTTGTTTATAAACACTTATAAATTGTCAAATATTGTATAATATGAGTTTGTTATAACAATATTAAATTTTACATTGTTTTTATATATATAAGAGGTAGGCCTTACCTGTCTGATTTGTTTCTATTAATCACGATTATATTGATATAATTACATGCGAATAATATTTATATACTTTATTTTATATAGTGATTGGTGAGGTAGATAATCATTGTTAGATTTGTAATTGTTTATTCTATGTGTATAAAAATATTTCTGCAATATAATCAACATTAAATACAAACATTATCAAAAATTAGGTAGATACAATGTTTATATATTGCACATTTTACGACATGGTAATATCATTCGTTCAGTAAATTATCAAATCGATTTTGATTTTCTGGTTGGCATTGGGAAGACGTGTCAATATATTTGTCTTGATATATGATATGAAAGGTAGTGGCAGAACTACAGACCGCTAACTCATAAATTCAACTTTGACACAGTGATATAAAACATTTTGACACGCCTGCGCCGGCGCAACATTATAATGATCGGCGATAGGTATTGTTCATTCTCAAATCAATATTTACAACAGTGACCTATTTCAAAATTGATTTATAATTATTTTCTCATGACATTTCATTATTACTATACAAAAACATTTACATTATTATTAAAATTATTGCTAAAGAATTTCTTTATTATTAGGCTAAGACTTATTAAAAATTAAATTGTTTCGCAAAAACAGTTGGCGGAATAAATTTGGCAACGTTTAGGAAGACTACTTTCCTACCACTAACGAAACAGGAATGTATTAACTAAATTCGATCAAATAACATTATTGGTAACCACTTGGAATATTTTATTTTTCTTATGAAAATAATTCCGAATTCAAACACAGTTATCAAACTACCTAAACATTAAAACAAATGATAACAGACAAAATAATAGGAAGCACCGGGAAACTATAAATGAATAATAATAATAATAATAATCCGTACAGTTCGTTTTAAACTTTATAAAACGATCACATACTTCATCGAAATTTATTAAAAATATGTTTGTCTATTATCCAGTAATCTACATCGCACTCAAAGAAAAGTTAACGACCCCAAAACAAGAAACATAATATTTTAATATGGACCTATAAGTACCAATACGATTTAAATAAAACATAATGATTGCCCAGGGGCGAAAAATATATTTTCAACTACCTAGATATTATAATCAACCCGATGGAGAAAGATCTCAAGGCCTGTTGATACTTATATTCAAATAAACTCTTATTTATGATAATATTTTGATGCTAGTTTGTGTTTAATGTTAAAAAAATTATTTAATATTATTTCAGTTCATTTTATGATATGTTTCTTCGAGATATAGTATTTTAACATTTTATAGGCAGACAAATACTAAACAACTTAAGTTCTTAAATAGTTTTAGAAGTAATAAATATTGATGTAAAAGTGGTTCATTTGGTATTTTTTTTCAAAACCCGCCTAAATTTATTTATGCTTAAATAAATAGGTAGGTGTGCCACGACACTTAATCTTTAGAACATAAGTATATTTTATTTCTTAGCCATGAGATCTCAAACCATAAATTTAACAACCTCTGATAATTTTCTATTAAGTTTACATAAAATATTTTATTTTCAATCAATCATCCGCATTCTTACCTTACAATTTCTGGCTTGGCAAGTCCCCGTGCTCAGTGTTAAGCTTTAGAAAAAAAAACCAATCATCTTCATCAAGTTTACCTTAAAACAGTAACTAAAAATATTTTTTTAACTAAACAGCGATCATAATATTCTCACAAAAGTTAAGATATGTTAAGTAAGTAAGCCACCCACGATACACATTCCAAAGTAACGTCTTTGTTAACTTACACCTAAAGTTCTACGATAATCGTAATTTAATATGTTTAAATGATATGGTTCGACAAAATGATATCGTGAATTTATTCTACCTCCATATAATTATAAATATACCTTTCTTTGACAAGGATTCATTGAACAACAAAAACTAATTATTGCATGCGTACCTATGGGATACCCAAAATGGCCTTTAACAAGGACTTTATAGCGAAATATCTCTTATTAAACGCATCTAGAGCGTTATGTTTTTTTCATAGTGAAACTTGATACTGAATTAGATGAATCATGTGACATTTTTAATTTGTAGTCTGACGTAGTAGAGGAAGGAGAGTTGGCCGAGCCTGAGGCCATGGATGAAGTCGAAGAAGACGAAGCACGTGAGTTCTTTTTGAAATGCGTGTCAAAATGTTTGACCATGTGATCTTTCCTAATAAAACCTTTGCCACAATGGTCGCAGGCAAACGGCTTACAGCCTGAGTGCAGACACATATGCCGACGTAGATCCGTCTTGTGGTTGAACGACTTCGGACATTCGCTACATTTAAACGGTTTGTTATCCGTGTGTTTGTAATAATGCTCTTCGTATGATACGTCGTCTGAGAATCGTTTACCACACCGATCACATTTAAATGGTTTTGCACCGGAGTGGAAAGTTTTATTGTGTTGCGTCAGGTAGCAAGCTTTATTGAAGATCTTATCACATTCGTAGCATTTGTGAACTGTGTTTGGAGCAGATTTCTTTAGCTGATTGCGTTCCATGAGAGGCGAGGAGGGCACCGTAGACGTGACGGCGGACGGCGACGTGACCGCGGCCGGCGACGACGTCGACGACCCGGCGCTGCGGCTCTCGTACTCCACCTTCGCGCTCTCAGGACTAGCCGGGGACTTCATTTGACTACCATAATTTTCTTTGTTAGCATAGTCCATTATATCCTCTATTTCAAGAATTTGGAACATGCTCGAATCGGCTTGGTCGTCTTCGCGTTTTATAGTTTTACCTCCTACTACGTTACCATAAGGATACATCTTTACATGATCGGTGTAAGTTGTTACTCCTTTTAGATTTTTAGGTGACATACTCATATCGTAATCCCCACTCTGCTCTCCAATGTCATTGCTGCAATATTGGAGAGGTGAGTTGACAGGATCTACGATGATATAGCCGGCGGTAGACTCGTCGGCGACTACTTGACCCCCCACGTTAGGCTGTATGATGTAATTGGAAACATAGACGCTGAAGCTCTGAGTCTGGAGCTGCGCGAAGCTCGGCAAGCGTCCGCCAGTCGCCTGGCTTGATGTTTCCGGTTCCATAACATCGACTTCTTCAGGTGCATTTTCACCAAAAGTAGCCGGGCTGGCTATAGGCAGATTGTTGATAGCCATATCCATAACGTGGGGGGCCATCCCGTTTGGGTAACTCGGTGCTATAGTCTGTTGAAAATTCTGACCCAAATATAATGGGGTGTGCGTGGGGTCCGGCACCGATGTTCCCAAAGGATCCGTAGATCTCGGACTGTACGGGTTGACACCCAAGTGACTGAACGGCGGCAGGGTGTGCGGCGTAAGCGCCGGCGTACTCTGAGTTAGGGCTGGAGTTGAAATATTGCTGGTTGACACTGATAGCAGGCCCCTCATATGGTGATTTTGAGAAACAGAGGGACCTGCCTCCCCGTTTGGGGGATGCGGAGCCGTTGAAAGAGACTTTGATCCCTGATGACTACTGTCATTCGGTAACCCTAGCCCGGGTGGTTGACTACCTATGTTAAGTGGATGCGAACCGACTTGATGCTGTAAGGGATGATTAGCTAAAGGATTATTACTGTAATTATTATCTAAATTACCCTGTTGAAGATGCGTGTACGGTGACTTGGACTGCATGGCGGCGACCCGGTGCGGCGCGTACGGCGACTGGAGCGAGGCGTCGTCAACGCCGCGCGCGTCGTCGGACGGCGCCGGGCTCTGCGTGTTGGAGTCGGCGCTCGGCGGCTGCCCCCGGGACATCGGCTCGCGGGCGGGATGGTGGTGGTTCGATATTGGCATCGTGGCTGGATCTGGCTGGCCTGATGACCTCACGGCGTTCTTGTGAAGGGTGGTATTGTAATGTCGTTTCAGGTGTCCGGAACTGGTGAACCATTTATTGCAAGCAGTGCAATTGTAAGTCTTTGGCCGTCTCGCTTCATTGGATTTCCAATTAGCTCCTTTTCCTCCGATGGATGGCATTGTTGATGTAGGATTTGCAGGTTGTGAATTAGATATCTGTGGTGGAGCTGGTGAGTCATAAGGACGATATGGTGGTTTCATATCGGCGTTCGATGAGGCTACTGGACTGACGTAATCTGTGAGTGGCGGCATCTGAACTCCTGGATATAGCTTCTGTTCGACGTGCATAAATGGTTTTTGATCATGATGGACGCCAAGAAATTTTTCTTGAGAATAAGGAAATTTTTGATCGGGATGAAACATTTTAGGCTCTGATGCATATGCTTTTTGTTCTGCAAACATCTTTTGTTCCTTGAATAAAGGTACATCGCCATTAAGCTGTGGATTCGTATAAAGTTTTTGGGCCTCCCACGGCATCATTGGTACAGAGCGGCTGTTTACCTCTCGTCCTTGCGACTGCGGTTCATCGTACGCAGCGTTTGGCGTTTCACCTTCATTGCCCTGGTAAACAACTTTTTGCGAATCTAAGTCTAAAATATCCGAAGACTCCTCTTGTTCCTCCTTGACTTTCAAAATTTCATTTTGATATCCTGAATTATTATATTGTTTACCGGTAAATTGTTGAAAGGGCATCGAAGTGGTGGACTGTGGCTGCGCGGGCGCGGCGTGGGCGGTGTTGCAGTGCTCGTTGAGCTGCACGGCGGAGTCGCACACGAAGCCGCACTTGTCGCACTGGTTAGGTGACGGGGACGGCGTGGGCTGGTTCAGCGGCTGCCCGTATAGCGGACTGGACGACGACACGCGAGCCGCGCGCTCCTGCATGTTGTATGGGTGAAAGCGGTTCGTTTTGTGATGATGATACTCCTGATATTGCGATTGTTCCCAGTTGATCTGCTCGGCATGCTGGTTTTGAGGGAAGCCGGAATGATAGTTGTTACCGAACTGGGCGCCGGGCGAGAAGTTGGTCTGGTCGGGGTTCTGGTAGGGCGAGGGCGCGCTGTGGTAGCTCTGCGGCGTGGCCGGGTGCGGGAACTGCGAGGTGTCCGGCGTGGCGCGCTGCGGGAACTCCGGGCTGGGCTTGGTGATCATGCTGTCGCTGGAGTCCGCCGGGGCCGACACCGTCGTCTCGACCTTCACTTTTGCACTGTTATTGTTTTCGGTATCATTGTGTGAGTTTTGCGTGCCCCACTTCACGTACAAGTTCTCTTTATGATATTGCAGATGTACCTCCAATGAGTCGACGGAGTCCAGATAGAGATCGCAAATCTTACAATGATAGTCCCTCGACGGTAAAGTCGACGATACGGCACTGCTGTTATCCATTTAAATCATCAATCCAACGGAGAACACCGCCTCCTCCAACGAAAAAAAAATAAAAAAACTTCACTTTTCGTTTCGACGAACATGAAGTCCACACGCCTCAGGCGCTACAGGTTAGGATCATAATCGCGGCGTCGCGTCTCCCCTCGCGACTAAACTTTATACAATGTTAATGTTTTCCGAGAAAGTTTTTCGCGGCATTTCCGTGCGCGCGATCGCGTCGCATCCACGTGCGCGCCGGCCCGGTGCACCGCTACACACCGACACTGACCACTCCACACTTTACAACTTTGTATTGTCCAACATAAAAATATTATAAAAATGTCTTGTACTTTTTCAATCACAGAATATTTACTGAAGAATTAAGTTGGCACTTGTTTTGAACCGGCGCGGATAGTTTGTGATATGCGATAAGTGCAGCGCGCGAGCGATGTTTTTCATCCGGGTACGGACGCTGCGGACGTTTACTAGAGAGCGACTGACAGCCTTCCCGAAGTCGCCTTCGGGGGCATGACTTCAATAACAATTCGCAACGTCGTCCCCCACCGAGACGTGCGTGCGCGCGAGCGAGAGCGTCGCACGGTGATGAAGTTATCGCTCCCGCGTCCTTTTGTGTGTCCTTGGTGCGAGCGAGACGGCAGAGGCGGGGGTCAGCGCGGCGCGAGGGACGAGGCTGGTCCTACTCTTTCTCAAAATTGAAATGCCCGGTCGAAATGTCCGGTGGATGCTGCGTCCGAGTGGGACGGCGATAGCACCCACCCTTACAATGCGGGCGGACAGACTCTGCGACGAAATTCTCTAAATTTTAAATCTGTTTTATTTTTTGTAAGAAACGTAACAAGAGAGACACGAAAATAATTTATTTTTAAGTAACTAAGTCCGACTACAAGTTTACGTATACAACAATTAAAGGCGATACAAGTCACCTTCAAATTATAATACTTTTAACCTTTTTATCGTTCAACAATCTGGAAAACAATTTAGGCGTTTCAGCTAATTAGGTACTGATGCATTATTATATTAATACTAAGATTTTAATTAAGTTGGCAAGTCGTAAGCATTCAATGTAGAAAATCAATGATAAAGGCGAATAAGAAGATGCTTTTTTGCCTTACTATTTAATAAAAGCACATTATTTTGAATTCTACCTTCTTTATTTAATATCGTTTAATCCGAGTTCAAATTCAGATTATTTTATAAAAATTTGCGAACCAATTTATAATTAACTTTTAATTTACAAGAACCACAATACCTACCTTATTTCATTACTTATTTCAACATGTTTTTACGACAAGAACATTACAAGTACTCAACCTATTTAATAGTAAAGCTGCGCAGCAGAAAATTTAGCATCGTGAACGCACAGGCGCGCCCATAATAGGCAAATTTAGTATAATACCTAGATCTTGTGGTTCTTTCGGCAGTAGAGAGATATCGATGTAAATAATATTTAAATGATATGCGCGTATCTGTAGCGAGTGGGAGTATGCGGGAGTACGCACAGGCCACGCCGGACCATGCAAACTATGAGGGGGCGAGCATCGATTTTCTCGGACTCTGCCGATTACTTTCTTCGCAGGGGCCCGAGCTTCCAGTTCCTGTTTCACACTTGTTTCTTTCAATTCCAGTTTTATTTTTTAGACTCGCAGTTTGTATTTTGTCGGAATTCAAAACTGGTTTTGCACTTTTGTTTTTCATTGTGACATTGATATGATCTATTCGATTTGATTGAATCAAAAGCGTTGGTACGTTGAATTTTGAAATCGTTGTATTATTTCTTGATTATTTTAACAAAATAATAATAAAAAAGGTACCTAATAAAATTTATAAGTATGACTATTTAAATCTTTGAAACACTTTTAAGTGCCTTAAAAATTTTTCACATAACATTTTATACAAAAGTTCTGCTTGAAATTCTTCGTTATTTATTAATACGTATTTCTAATAATTGTACAGAATGTAAGTACATAATTCATTGTAAAAATATCATAGCTATGGTATTAAACTTTAGTGGAACTTAATTATAAAACTTCATGTTTAAATCTTAATCGTATTTAATAGTAAAAGTCGTAATAAAGTTTTGTAAAATAAAAGTAACAAAACAAAAAGGTAGGTAGGTCTAAACGCGGGTAATGCGTAGAGAGTGGGACCAGGTCGTACTAAACGGTTAATCAGGGATTAACCGTCGCGAACTGTATCATTCATAACATTTTATGAGGGACGAAGGCAATAAACCGACGACTGACAAACAAAGTTGGGAATCGACGAGTTTCTCGCAAAAACCGACCCGCGGTAGTAACAGCGGGTAGCGGGGAACTTTTCACCTTATTCTACACAATTTGTTTGATTGTTGTGTAAATATGTTAAATAAAAGTATTTAGTACCTATAAGTAAAGTTTCGTTTATAATATAGTGATAAAATAAATCCAATTCAAATTTTGCAGTCCTAGCAGGATCATACATAATATAATTTGCTAGGTATCAGTTATTTAGTATTTACTGTTATAGTACTTTATTAAGTATTTCCTATCTGAATAATAAAGAAATAATGTATCTAGGTAAATTTTATTCCTTTGAAATTTAATATTTTTCCCCAGCAGTGGGGACGTAAATCTGATATCTTCTATTTTATCCTAAACAAAAAAAAATTACCAAGATGTGCGTTTTAGGATTTTCACCTTTTTTGTAGCAGCTAGTTGTCTGGCTTGCCCCTGATTCTGTCCACGCTGAGATTATCATAGCATAAGTAAAAGAGGGACAACCATTCTTATGAATCTTAGTAGAAATTAGGCCTAAAGTAGGTAAGGTAAGCTATCACTTCATTTTTTAAAGCTTCGAGCATACCACGTTGCTGTGAAATTTTTGCAGCAATTCTTATTTATTATTAAATAAATAAATACATTATTACAGAAGACGGACGTCTAACACTGCATCATATTAATAAAATACAAAGAACTATTCATGCATTAGGTGTTTACTACGCTCACGTGTAATATTTTCGAAATACTGTATGATAATAGACGATGAAACGGGTAACATTAAACCATGATAGTTTAAAATGTTATATTGTACAATATTTAAATTCCGATAATATTACTAAATTAATTAATTTAAGTTGAGTCAGCTCAACGTTTCGTCGTCTATTATCATACACTATTTCCAAAATAAGTCTAGATTATCATTCTGGCCTATGTCAGCAATTAATATTTCATGGAGTTTTAATTTACGATCTTTTCTGACAATACCTAGATATCTTTAAAAAAAGATAAAATATAATAAAGAGATAAGATAAGGTAAGATAATTCTTTATTACACACACCAATAATCAATATTTACATAAGAACTTAAAAACTACAAAAACGTATGCGTATGTAAAACAATTAAATGTATGAATTTTTGTCGTGCCAGTTATAAAAAATATATTTTTAAACACTGTTAAAATTGATTGGTTAGCTTCGGGTAATAAATTAAATGCTTTCATATTCATGTAGAACCATAAGCTCCACTTTGTGTATCTATATTTATATGAATGTGACAAGAGTTAACGCAACTACAAAGTTACACTTTTTAGTTCACAAATTTACTAAAAACTTATAAATTCTTAGTATTTATTAGGTTTTAGGAAATTTGTTAAAAAATTATTAATGAATGAGAACAATAAAAGGCTTGTTGCGGCGGCTTACATTGATGTATCTATAACAAAAGGTCTTACTATACTTCGTTATACTTATAAGATAATTTTAAGCAGTAAACATTCCAGACAAGTTGGTTTCCAATAAACGCAGCTGGGAAGGACAAAGAACACAGATTAAGTTCATTGTTTTAGGTTAAGCTAAGCTGCTGCTTTTTACACCAATAGCGATAACATTTAGTAAGTAGTTCTTTTCTTACTGCAATAAATGCTTCATAAACAGAAACGTTTTAAAGTCATTTGAAAAGGAACTTCATGTTTTAAATTTACCTATATTTTATTCCGATTGAGCGTTTTAATTTTGGTTGAAATTGTGTATAATTATTAGGTAATTTTACCAAAATGTATTCTAACCTATACAATTACTATTAGTCACCCCGATAATCGCGATACATAAATCATAAATTTTAAAATTGCAGATCTGTTATTAAACTAACAGCATAATTCCTACTGCATATTAATTTCAAGTTTATTTTTATTTGTTGGCAGTCGTGTGCGCATGAGTTAAGTAAATAAAAAAGTGTAGGTACCTTATTGTAGCGCAAGGTAACCTGTGCAGTCAGAAATTGCGATTCAGTTGGCTGATTTGTTTCGATGCGGGCACAGTTTGAAGCTACCAATTTTGATTTCTATGTTATGCACCTGCAAATTTATCTTGGTTGAATGGCATAGTCTGCTCCAGTATTTCGTGATGACTTTAAAGCTAAGGTCACTTTGTATGATTCGGCGAATGCTCCCGTTTTTAGATGGATCTGGAGACAGACATGTTATTAAAATGTGATTATTTGATTTTTATGTAACCTGTTTTCAAAATAGTTAAAGTTGAATAATAAACTTGTTAATCTTTTGTATTCTCAAAGCAATTTATTATTGTATCCTTTATATCGTTATTTTTAAATTACTGCTTACATTTGCTGTCGTCATTTATTCATTTTAAAAGTTTTATTAGGCTTTGACTAGTTTCAAATAATTATCTGATAATTTAGATTTTGTGCGAAATATGATATAAATAACTTTCCTGCAACATTTTTAAATAAAGATTATAGTTAATTTGCGGTTCTTTAAAATATTCAAATCAAAATTGTCCTTAATCGACTTAAGTTCGTACTATTGATTAATCATGCCGTTTTTATCAATAATTGGATATTAACACATCCTGAGACCTGAGACATCAGAAACATGCAAACAGATCAAAGAATCTAAGGGTTGTTTACCACGTTGGCATGGCACCCCTAATATAGCAAAGCGCATTCCGTCAGTTGCACCAGAACTAACGTCATAAAAAAATAAATCCGCCATCTTAGAAACTGATGATGCATCCAAATTGCGCGGCGTTGCCAAATCTACGCCGTGTTAAAAAAACGCATCTAGCAACGTCGCACTCACCCCCGCACACACACAAGTGCTGCACAACAGGTGTATCATACAACCACGCATACACAGACATAAACTAATAGTTATTTCACACAAACTGATAGTTAAGCTGCGGTTGAAATGCAGAGGATTTCCGAGAAAGAGCACTCACACAGGCACAATGCGTCGGTGTGTGGGAACAGAAAAAATCTTTTCACGTTTCTTCAACATGGCGCCGCGCAGGGGAAACAATGATGCGCTCGCGCACCTCGTAAGCCGTTCAAGGTTGCGTTGCAATTTCGTTTAGTGGGACCAAAATTATAGGATAGATTGGTGTAATTTGCAAGGCTTCAAGTTGAATGGTTAATTTCTTATTAATCTTCTTTGGTTCTATAGAATAAATTGTGATTAAAAATAATCGCTGCAATTCTAGTCTATCTAAATAATAGTTAGTAGGTATTGTAGGTATTGATAGAGAAAAATGGATAGCTAGATAAGCATTTTTAGTAAAATGTCGGTTACCTACCAATACTGTTTAATAAAAAAATGGATATTAGTGTCCATTTTCGATAAATTGAATAAAGAATTTCGAAATAAAGAATTTCGATAATGTTGAAATAAAAATTGTAGCAATTTCTCTGTTACAAAACTTAAAATAATTCTCGTCTTGAGACACGAGAACACTACCTACTTAATAAGGGAATCACGCGGGGATGCAGCAATCCAAGGGGATGATAGGGTGAAGGAATGCGGGCGTTATAAAAACGATAGGATACAGTTAGCCGGCCCGACCGGTTACATCACAACATAGATTAAACATTTTTGTTCCTTTTCAAAACGTGTTAACGTTTTGAGGATGATTTTAGAGTCCTACTATGTATATTTATAGCGAATGTTTAATAGCGCAATGAAAAATTTTATGAAGATGACGAATAACCCGATAAAAATAAGATGTGTCTACGTCAGGGTACATTGTGACCCTATAGCATATTAATTAATAACCTATTTATTTTCTTAAAATCCAAGTACCTAATCTGTCACCAGAAGGCAGATAAAAAGCTATGTTGTTCTAATCGCTTCTCAATATCAGCATGCGAGAGAGACGAGAGATAGAAAGAGAAGTCCCTGTGTCCCAGCAGTGGAAACGTATCTATGAACGTTCCCATTGCTGGGACACAGGGACTTCTCTTTAGACACCATAGATTAGGCCTCAATATACCTACCATGATGGCCAAGCGCTGGTTGGACCGTGTATGTAGGTAAAATATTTTGTGGCGTTACATATAGGAAATAATGTTATTGCACGTTCTAACGACAGTTTTCACAAGCCTCCTCGTAAACCGTATCCCAAAAATAATTAATTTATTAGCTAATCGTACTATTAAAATATTTATATCTACATTTTTTATCTTAGTTCCTAACAATTCTCCGTATTCTAATTAGCACGAGAGAGGATAGATAAATACCATGCAAAAAATAAACTCCTTTCCGGGCGAGATATTCTAACAATTTGCAAGGGAATATTAATGAGAGAGGATAAGGTTCCGAAGCGCTTTACTTTTAAATACGATATGTGTTAAATTTGAACAGATCTCCCCTAGGGTGGCCGGTCATCAATTTGGCGAGCCGCGGGGTGCGGGAGGGGAGCGTCTAACCCCTTATTTTACATTTCACACTCAGGGAAAATCGTTAGAGAAATCTGCGTAACGTGTATGTCCGAGACATACGCACACAGACGCGCCGGCCGCCCCCCCGCCGTGTTATATCGACGAAACTTCAAGAATCCTCTTACACGCAAATGTGTACCTAGTCGCATATGGAAATCTAAATTATACATTCATATACGTTCGTATCTATCGGACAGTTGGATAAAGTAAATCTTTGTGAATGTGATTCTTGTTGGTTCAGTATGGGTTATCGATTCGTGTTCTAATTCTAAAATAGCAAATTTATCTTGATCATAAATGGTAATTACTACTACTTTGTATGAAATTGTAATATGTTAAAAATTTTACAAACTGACGGATTTCGATACGGGCTCATTAGTTATTAAGTGGTAGTACCTACCATATTGGTGCGTAGTTCTTGCCTGGTAAGTACATCGTATGAGGTAATCTATCGGAAGGATGTAGGTGTAGGGCGGTAGGTAGGTTAGCGAGTGGTCACATACATTATTACCGTACAATGTCACTATGCAAATGTATGTGGGAAGGCTTTGTGTGAACGCACTTACGCATACAAGGCGGCTGCCTCCACCGTATAATCCGCTCCCTCAAAGATGGCTCTACGCATGTGAGAGTACACACGCGGCACTTTCTCTTGAAGCTCGCCACTGGCTTTTAAAGAGGGTGGCGGGTGGGGTGTTCCGAGCGGGTGGTCGCGGGGTGCCGGACTACGTGCCGCTTTGGCCGGGTGCTGCCGCGTCCGTCGCCGGGCTGCTGCCTAGCACCCTAGACCAGCTCCATTGCGATACCCTGCTGTCCAGAGACGCATGCTGGCCAGAACGCGCGCAGCAAGCCGCCGGCCGCGGGGCGCGGGGGTTTAATTGAGTGTACTCAGCGCCCTCGCCCAATGATACTCCTCTCCTACAGAAATACCTGTAATAGATGTTAATTACAGCTCGGCCCGCACCGCTCGCTCGCAAAGAAAAAAATAATAATTTGAACAGGTCGTAATTAGAGATGTTTACATAACTGTAAAACAAATATTTTCTTAATTTTTAATATTTTTTCCTCTTTTTCCTGCGTAGTAGGGTCGGGTTTAAGCATATTTATTTTTCGCGGAGTTTTTTTGAGGAAAATCTGAAATTACATCTGAAAAGCGATGTCTACTGGATGAAGGTGGGTTGGGTCTTTTGTTTAAGATGAGCCGGCGCCGCGCCGCGCGCTGCAGGACGCGGCGCGGCGCGGCGGCCGGCGGGGCGGTCGCGGCTCGTTGAGACCGCGCGCACGTCCGGGCACCCCTAAGGGGCGCGCTGGACTTTTCGCTCGGCTTGATAAACATTTTCCATTCCTCCCGATGTAGCCTACTGCCGTTGGTTCCGGCCTCCGCGCATTTACATGTGATGACCACCCTTCGTCCACGGCCGATTCCGATCAAACTTAATTAAAATCCTCCGTCTCCCCTTATTACGAATAATCTCATAGGGTTACATGAGCTTAATCTTTGTGCGCACCTATTGCGCAGCTTTGAAGTAATAAATTATCCATATCACAGACCATTCTGTTATAGTAGAACACAAAACGTTTGATTCAAAAGCAGGACAATAAAGTAACAACAATTGAAGAACAACCAACGTGCACAGTGAACTTTTCTTTAGTCGGAAATATTTTATCACTATGTAATTTTATGTTGTATACAATTCCTTGTAAAAGATACTCTAAGTTATGTTTATTTTAATCAGAAACTTATTCACAAAAATATTTTGTTTCGCTGTAATATCGAGAAAGTATAAGTACCTAGGTATCGTGGTGGTGTAAAATTTTAAAAATTGTGGATTTTTTTTAACTCGTTAAGAAAAATAATCGAGGAAACCTGCAGTTATTTGTATTTAGATGCGTTATACATACGTCTAAGAAGAAATAAGTGTTTATTTCGTAAAAACATTAATAACTAGCACAGGTGAATATAATATGAAGGTGCTAATTTATATCGATTTTAGTCGATATAAATATATCTCAGCTTGTCAATGGCAGTTCCAGCAGAGAGTATTTTTTTGTTTTGTCTTAACATATATCACACAAAATGAAAATGTATATATTTGTTATGTTCTCACAAGCTTGGATTCTATTACCTGGAAAGACACATAGGCTTCTTTTTACTTCAGAAAACACTTCTTACAATGTATTATGACTATTAGATATTCTTGCACAAGTTTATATTTTGCTTACTGTGTTTCTGATAAGTTAATTCGAAGCTTAACTCGGTATTTTAATTTTATGAAGGTAAAGTGAAACTAACAATGTGTTTTATGTCACTGGAATTATTTGCGTATGTAATAAATGTACCTAGTAGTCCAGAAAAGGTTTAAAAGGTGAACCTTTTAATAATAAAACGGGTAAAGCCGCGGGCGGGTCTTTACATTACCTAAAAATACGAAAATATTGCATCACCAAGTGCAATGACCGCGCTTTAAAATTTTTAATTTCGTACGATATTTACGTATGAAATTTAATTAAAATTGATATCATACCTGAAATGATATTTTCGTTTTATGATACTTTTTATATAATAAATACCTACTTACGATAAGATTTTTCTTTTAAATTATATGTAGTCTATTTTCTATAAATACATCAAGTATCTCTACATTATTCACTTTGAGTCCATTAAGAAAGTCAAAACATGCGTTGTTTATGCAATAAATTAAATTTGGTTTTTATTAAATTAAAAAGTTCAACTGGCATTCTAACCTCAAAAGAAATGAAACGGGACCCTCAGAAACCTAAGCACATTTTCAATCTCATGTTTAAAACGCTATTAAATTAAAAACTCCTATTACTTCATAGTTAGTAGTTATTAAAGTAAGCAAACTAAAACAAGTGCTTGTTGAGCTTCGAAATGAAGGGTTCCGTAACACGATGCGATATGAGGTTAATTAGGAAAAACCTTAGTAGGCTTTACGAGTCCTTTGAATGTTCAAGGACAACCCAACCCGGAGCTCTTGTACTTGAGGCTTACTATGAGCGCGCGGTTCAAGTTAGACTGGGTGGTTCTTTTTCCAGGGATCCGTGTCCGTCCGAAAGCAGAATTTAGCAATTAGCGATTTTTGAAGACATCGAGATATCAGTTTCTTGACCTAAAAGTAACTCGTAGATGTGTTAAAATGTAGGTGGAAAAAAGGACAGTTTTGACAAAACTTGAAGGTACCTTTTAGGCCTCATCGACTCTTTTCATCAGGTGAGATTGTGGTCAAGCAAGGGTCTATCAACAATAAAAAAGAAAATTTAAATACGCGTGCTCTAACGGGAAAGGCAAACAACGTGAGGAAACCGGCATGATCTGAAAAAATTGTGAATTTCGAAAGACATGTCATTCACTTACTTGCACTTGGCCAGCGTGGTGAATTAAGGCCTAATCCCTCTTGTCAAGAAAGAAGTCCCTGTGTCCCAGCAGTGAGAACATAAATAGGGGTGATTATGATGATCCAGTCTCCAATACTAAAACAATTATGTCACAGTTGAGGAATAGAAACTTCAAAACAACCGAATTCTCCCAGGTAATATCCAGTCCCAGTACTAAAACAGAAAGCCTAGTGTTCAATATTCCAATCGTTACTACAATTTATATGAAAGCACGTCCAATACACGCAAATTTCCCACCCAAGCTGCTCCATTTCCTATGTCTGCATAATAGATAAACTTACCTATATACGTATGTAAATAAGTACTCCACAGGCCGAGTAGGTATAGAGAGGGTCGATATATAGTTTAAAGCTATACGTATACATGGGCTTGACAATACTAGCCTCCCCCATACCAGGATATTTTACTTTCTCTGGACGTGGCCGCCTAAGGCCCCGTCTCCCCTTGGGGGCGCCTCCCCGCCCGTTCGGCCTCCATACTATACACCATACACCGAACTAACTCGCTTCTACATCTATAAGCTCATATGTATTCCTATAGATACGTACTTATTTAAATACCTACGCAATTTAAAGCCCTACCTACACAGGTACTAGTTATACGATTGTGTAAGGGCTTAAATCAATTTGCCGTGTAATTTTATTTCGTTTAACTGGTTTAATTTGTGTGGACTTTGGAAATTAAGTTGGTTATTGTTTAACTTGGGAATCATACTAATGAGGATGCTTGTGTCTAATTTTGTAGGCAGTAACTTTAAACAGGATATCGGTAGCAACAGCAATTCTGTATGACAATTATTAAGTAGAATGTTGTCGTTTTACACAATATTCAATACTCATAAGTTTGACCATAAAATTTATACACCGATTTTTATCGTAAATTCTCAGAACATGCCGGTTTCCTCGCGATGTTTGCCTTCACCGTTGGAGCACGTGTTTTCAAAGCGCACATAAATTTCGAGGTGCGTGGCGGGGTTTCAATGATCATACTAGGTAGAATGGTGGGTAGCTACCTATTATATTTTAATTAATATTTGACACATATGAGAGGTACTTTATCAATTCTCAAAACTTACCATTCCCCAAGGTTGTCTTTCAAAGAGCTATTAAACATTTAATAGATAAAACAACTCCAGCACAGCCAATATTAAAATTTCCTGTCCGAATTTTAAAATACAAAAAGGGGTAGAACAAGGTGTCTCTCTATCACCCATACTTTTCACGGCCACATTGGACGAGATATTTAAAAAGTTAAGGGACCCATGGGCAGCAATGTGTATTTTGATTTTTGGGCTAAATATTATAATACGTGGAGGGTGTCGTTTTGTTTGATTTTCTACTGCGCGCCCACAGTGCGCGCCACTAACATCGCCTTTGGCTGCAAGCATCCTGAAAATATATCCTACTACTGACCACTTCAAGGCACTTTTTGCCGAAAGATCGTGTGACCCTTTAGGTACCTACCTACGTGCCTTGCTTTATGAAACGTGCCGGTCGTGACGACCTAAATTCCTAAGGAGGTTAGGTACATGCCCTGGATAAAATTGACTTCAATACTCTATTAGAGGATGGTGCTTTTTCAGTTAATAATTACCTCGCGGATAAATTTTCCACAGATAGACACCAGGCCTTTTTCCATCAGTTAATGGCTAAATAAAACAAAGAAAATGTAAAGGAGGATCAGTCTAGATTCGTGATATGATAACTTTTCGAATTTTTACAACATCAGTTAATTAATGTCAGCTCGTAGTAGGTAAAAAGTTACAACGAGGAAAATATTAAACAGCACTTGGTTCTATATTTGTAAGTTATCTTCGTACCTATAGTCTACATTAATAATTAATCAGTAAGACCGTAGCAAAGTAAAACAAGAATCAATATTACGAGTTTGTACTATTTGAATAAAGACCACGAAACAACCTACCTATTGAGATAAACTTGTTAAGCATATCTATGAAATAATTAATTTGATCATTAAATAAAACAATTATTGAGAGAAGAAAATTTTAATAAATAGATATAACTTTAAATCTAAAAACAGAGAATGAGAACAAGAAGGTCAAAATTATCAGAGAAAACAATGTTAGGATTAATTAATGGACTATACAGAAGGTACAATAATTACCTAGTTACATAGGTAAGATAAGTATAGGTACTACGATATATTCAGCGGAACATTAGTTTTTACAATAGAATTCATGACATTAATAGGGTACTCATTATATGTCATTATAGGGTGCTATAACCAGATGTAATGTTGACCTTACTTTACATTTCATAAACTGGACTTTATACATAAAACACAAGGATATTATGTCACCTAAAGTGATATGTTTCACTACAATAAGGCTGAAATTCAGAGTTTTTAGTATCGTCACTGCAGTTATATCTCTGAATCTCCGCAAGTGATTCACATTCAACTCATGTTTCTCACATTTGGTCCTTAGACTATAATAGCCTTTTCATCCACGCTTAAACGGGCGCGTCGGGTATTTGTAACATTTCAATCTTACAATTATTAAAATTATGATGTGAAAGTATGCGAGTTTTGGACAAATTCGCCCGACACGCTGACAATAGCACCCCGACATTTATGAATAGCATAAACAATAATTAGGTAAGCATAAGGAATTTTAAGTTCTTATGACACCTACATTAATCAATTATAGCACTGGGACATAGTTAAAATAGGATAAGTTACTAGCTCTCTAACTCAAATATATTTTTTTCCCACCAGGTTTACATTTCGTTGTACTGTTCTCAACTTGGAAGTATGGTTCCTTTTCAAAATACATTATAAATTATTCATGAAGACAATACATTGTGAGCAATATGAATAAAGTTAGCCAGTATATGAGGCTAGAATGCCGTTCTATAAAACATTATCTTGTAAAAACTGTTTGCACCTTAGATAAGAGGGTGGTAATATTAGATAAACTAAATCTCAAAAATAGAGAAACACGTTAAGGGAAGAAAAAGTTAAACCACTAAGCAAGCTGTAGTATTTGTTTATAATTAGTCAAGGGAATCCAGGATAATAATGCAATTGTAACCACAAAGCATGTTAGTAAATATTATTTTTATAGCACCCATAATAATGCTAGCAATAAACTAGTACGGTGCTAAAAATCTAGGTATAAAATTTTAATCCAACTACTAAAACGTTTTCTTCCAATTTGATAATGAATCTTTTAACTACAACACCGTAGTTTGCTACTACTGCTTATTATACTGGAAGACAGTAAAACAATCGATCTAATCTGTAACTCCAATTTTGTCTACTGCTAATCTGCTATTGTTACAAAAATAGGAACCGCCTTGGGTATGAGAGCACGGCCAAATGAAAAATTTGCTAATTCCTTCTAACGCGGTCTTGGAGTTGTCTGTTATTGCTTCGGCCATTCCTAGAAGGTTTTTTTACGTTTGGGGATGAGGCGTTGCCGCTTCGTGCACTTGGCTGCACGCTCACGTAAAGCTGTCAGGTTTTTTCTCAAGTTTTATACGAAAGGAAACTTTAGACCGCATTTTGGGGAGCAAATGATCATTGCGTTTTGTTAATTCATATTTGAGCAATTTATATTTAGTATATTAATCTGTCAATGTTCATGGTCAAGAAAATAAATAAATATTGCTGAAAAAAGCCCCGTGGTAAGCTCGAAGCTTGTTACAGGTGCTAGATTTCTGATATTTATCTAATATACACGCAAAATTTACGTTTGTTACAATAATTGTGATGGCAACTGAAATTTAATGTTTTCTAGGTTACCCGGCTTATCAATACTTATGATAATATTTATTAAGTTATTTAAACTCCATTATTATTGCAATCATTTAGAAATAGTTATTTTACATCAAATTGAAAGCTAACTAACGATATGTACTTAAAGAGTAGGTAAGAATATTGAAATAGAATGAAAACAATTTAAACTGCTCAACATAATTAAGTAACTATATAGATAGGTACATTAGATTCTGATTATAAGGCAAACTGTTAATTGGATTACCTCATTAGTTTTTTAATCAATTAAATTATTATCATAATAAGAATCAGCAGTATAGTAGTCGTGATAAATTTTTTTTTTAAATAATTATTAACGGTAAGTATGTAGTAGCATCATTTATTAAAATGAGTTCGGTTGTTACCGACCTTCCTTTAGGTTACCACTGAGCAATGTTTTATATAAAACTCAATTGATTTATATAGTAAGTACCTATTTTAGTAATTGTTTTATAAACGTGAATAAATAGTTGGAAAATATTATCAATCATTGTGCGAATAAATTATATTTACATAAGAAAATTGTGCATTTGATTCATTACTCTGCACTATAAAAATATTCTTAGGATTTTTTGGTAAGTTTCAAGCAAAGATTAACATGTGTTATCTGTGACGGAAGGAAGTATTTATTAAAGTATACCTTTTGAAGGAAGACAAATAACTTTAGGGCCTTTACAGCAAACGAGCAAGAATTCTTTGCACAGTGCTGTAAGTAACAGTTAGTGCAATGCGATATTTCATTGAAAGTTACCAAAAAACCCATCAAAATTAATCGTAGATACAATTAAAAATACACTTATTTAAGTTAGACCTCAGAACATTATAGATTCGAAGTGAAACTTTAGTTTTTAACTTACCAATAAATTAGTCAGCATAAATAAAATTAAAATTATTCTGTGAAACTAGTTTTTTCAATTGATTACACATGGTAACGGTGGATTACTAAATAATATTCAATAAATACCTAGTTACGCTAAGGTAGCACTCATGTAAAGCGAAGTTATCGCTGAGTTAGATGATTAAAATCAGAAAATAATCAATATATGGGTACAATATATAAAATACACACAATATAATTACGTACATCGTATAGGAAGTGGGAACATATTCAAAGTATTTCTAGAAACATCAAGGTCATATTATACACCCCAAAAATAAATTAACATTTTAAAAGTAATGTTTGAAAGGGCATGAGACAATACCTGGGTGCAGAAAAACACATACAAGTCATTTATAAGGTACAAGTCTTAAGTTCATATATATAATGAAATTATAGTTAGTTTGATACTAACTATAATTTCATTATAAGATAAGACTACAAGTGAGAGACGTTTACATAACAATTATTAGGATAACATAAGACCTACCGACCAAACAACGACAGAAGCATCTATTATTAGAAATTGATAAATTCTAACATTAGGGATCTCCGCGTTAAAGCTCAAAATCGCAGAAAATAAAGGATATCAGTATTTTGACTTGTTCTTTCAAATCTATCATCTTCAAAGTCGACAGTTCGTCTGAATATCGCCACTGAATAGATATACTTTAATACTTTCGCAGTATAAACATCAAAAGCATTCAGCCGATATAGCCCTGTGCTCGCGTGATAAATTGTTTCTTGTTCATTTATTAAACTCTTCCAATGAATACTACCAACATTTTTATATAATAAAATATACTCTTTTAAGCATTTAGTGTATTGCTTTATATTTACTTTGAAGGCTGTTAGCTTCTCATTTGTACATAAATTACAGTCAGATCTTTCCTCGTAGTGTTACGTTTCTAGGAAACTATTAACCTACATATTTTTTTAAATATTTTATATTATCAATCATTGACACACCGTCGCGTATTATTTCTGATTTTAAGTATCTTTGGTGAGTTGTTTTAACTCTAAAAATGTTGTCTTTCAGGATCTGGTTAAATACAACAATAACAAGTTGATGTATCTTACCAGATTTTAAGTTTCTACGAAATAAATAAATATTAAATAAAGTGTTTTATCTGTTCACTGGTTTCATTTATTATGTTCTTATTATTGCTTTAACACTGGGTTTTTAACATTATTTTATTTAAATTATAAATATATTTTATGATTAAACGACTCGCGCAAAGTATTAATAATTATTATAGCAGTATAAGAGCTTTTGTATATTTTGTTTTTAATTTACGGTTAATTTGTCATACTTTTATTTGTGGCAATCATGATACTATCCCCAGGCGCCTTTAACTCGGCTTTTGTCTTGTACTGTTCAGATCTGAATTCCAACATGCCAATTTTTAGACTAATAAAAAACCTTACAAATCAATTTACAACGAAATATTAGAATAATAATACTTAGGCTGACTCATGTTTATAATTTAATTATGTTTTTTTCTCAATATTACAACTAAACCTTAATAATATCAGCTACGCGTAAAGATCAGCATAAATATTTTTATTAATACAAATGTATATATTATGTGTTCTGTATAGTTTGTGTCGTATTTGTGCTGCCGTCGCGTCATTGCTAGGGATGAGACTACACACAATTTTAGAATACACTTAAGGCAAAACTTGTAACGACTAGCAGTAATGAGACAACAAGGGATTGTGGCGTCACGAGCCTGCCCAAGTCTTGACAGAACCCTGAACAAAAGGGACTGAATCTCCAAAGAGGAGGATTTACTCACTCATGTCTGTAACATACATCTCCAAAGAGGACTATTTAACGAGCTGTCACTTTTCTCTGTAGCATATTAGGAGCGCAGTTGATCACGTGTAGTTTTGTAGCGTAGTTAGATTTTTTAAAATAATATTTTTTATTATCAGAGAAAAACAGATGGTAAACACCTCTTTAGGAATAATATGCGTTCAGTGCAAAAACATAAATAAATAAATATAAATATAGCTTTCGGTAAATTATTGTTTGAAACTTCGATTAAATTCATCGAGTTTCGGGTGTATCTTTTACCATTCACGGTAGCACAAATAATGTATATTTTGAGATTTTGCTACGAAAACTATTTTGTATTATGCAATAGGGTGATTTGTAATGTTACTTTTATAAATAGATAGTTCGATGGCTATAAATAACTATAGCGTATACCTACTGCAATAATGTTTTCATTTTGATTTTTATTATATTATAATTGATAAATCTAGATAACTAAACTTTAGTTCTATTCCATCAATAAGATAAATCATCTTAAAGGTGGAATGGAGCCTTTAAATATGGATAAGTAACGTTTCTCTCAAGTTTTTATCTATTCACAACAATAGGGTTCGTTGTATTAGGTCACAAGTAGGTTTAACACGTTCTAGAACTAAACGTCAACTGTTTAGCATGCTTTGGAGTGACGCCACACTTTCAAGGAATAACTTCGTATACAGGGTATAAATAGAACAATCCCGATTTTAAATATTTGTCATTTTTCTATACTATAACATTGTAAAGTCAGAGTAATGACCAGCATTATGTCTGTATATTGTGTACTTATTAATTGTACTGATAATACAAATTAAAAGGCACAATGTGTAGTTTTATGTAAAAGGGTTTAATATATTTAAAATGAGAACGTAATGAGAAAGTCACGAAGACATTTTATGAATATTTTTTTTGTGTGTTCTATTAGATTATGGTTTGTATTATATTACAGAAAACGTCTTTATTTTCTCTAATAAGTACTTTTATAACTGTCATCGGAGAAAATAAAGATTATTTTATTTTTTAATATTAAGTGTAATAGTATAAAAAATACTAATATATTATCAGGCCTTGGGCCAATGTGGAAGATCGTACATTGTAAAGTGGTATAAACCGGAGTTTTATCATTCTTCTTTTTGGAGAGTACTTGTGAGAGATTGTCCTTTTACACCCGATATAAGGAAGCACAAAAGTCGATGGAATTCGACGTGACAACAACGTTAACAGCATATTTCTACGGTTGCAGCTATTGAATACAACTATCTAGTATATATAGGTAGATACCTATAAAAGACACAATTTCAAATATACGATTTAGTGGTAGCGCCGCGAAAATCGTGATTCTCAGAGCCATGAGAAACACACAACTATTTTCCCAGCGCAACCACATAATAATTACATTACCTATGATTGAATCAATCAATATTTCCTTTAGAGATTACAAGGAGATTTTTAAGTTTTAGCTGTTATAAAAGCGGGACGAATGAAAGATTGCGTTCGACATTACTACCACCTATTTTAAACTTTAAATTTAAATTTATTGAATTGACGTTTATTAAATGCCATATACTTTAGTATAGTTTTTTACTTGCACGTATTATTTATACTATTAGTTTTATGGGGTTTTAGTTATGCGGTACACAGCCATTTTATTACCCATCGAATTAACAAATCTAGAGCCTACAAGACGAACGCTACCTTTCTGCCTGTCTGGTCCCGCTTGTAAAGAGGCAAAACGATATAGGGCAAAAAGTTAAACCTAACTACTATTGGGAAAACGTTAACACTATACAGTTCATGCTTGTTCGTCCTGTAGTCGCGCTTTACTAGCACTGGCGGGCTTGACTCTCACCCCTTCAACTGTCGGCGCTGTGACTCAAGAATAAGACATACAACTCAAAGATAACCTTTGCAGTTAAATACTAGAACCCAGGGACCAAAAAAAGTCTTTAAAATTTACAGTCTACACTTGTAGTCAAATACTTAAATGATTTATTTATTTATTTATTTATTTATTTAACACAAAATCCACAGCCCTTACAGATATACAATATACTTATAACAAAACTTACGGCCAAAAAACGGATTTACTTTTTATAAAATGTATCTTATAGTTATATTAAATGACCTTCCATTAATAATAAATAAAATTAATCAACATATGACATTATTCGCTGATGACAGTTCTATGACAATGATGTTTGTATAATATCAGAATAAAATCATTCTGATATTACAATGATATCTGAGATAAGTTATGAAAAATTGTTTGTTATTGGAGATCATACCAAACAAGAGACCTGAAAGACATTCAGTCAAGCTACTGAAGCAAGACGTTTGCTGTCAAAAAGTGACAAGGGGATCTCGAAAGCAAACGTCGATATGACATTTGCAGTCGAAAACTAGTTAGTTTATTATAATGGTCCCTGCGTTAAATTTGCCAGTGTCAAGTGTTTTATAAATTTACAAAATTATATAGTTGTTACTTGTGTGATCGCCATTTTGGCAATCCCAGACAAAAAAATCCGGACCTTTGCTATAAGACAAACGTTTACAATAGACAAATGACGTATGCGGCAATGAATACATTTGGTGCACGCGAAACGCCATTAATCAAGAAGAATCGTTAATCTAGATAGACTGGTGACGTTGACAGTATGAAATAGCCAGTCACGTTCGCCAAGACAAAAGAAGAAGAAGACTGGAGGAGTCAATCGAGAGTCAAACCCCTACAGGACGAGTAGCGTAACCATCGTACAACGCACTAGCTCATACAAGCAGCAGTAGTCAGCGGCATCACTGCGACTGCGGGTCGCACTGTAGAAGACGCACGATAGACGGATCGCTCTTGGCGCCCTCTATGAACTCTTCTAGAGAAAGTTTACCGTCTTTGTTGCGATCCATTTGACGGAATATCTTGTCCGTCCGCTTCTCGGGCGTCGATTCGTCCTCGGGCATTTTCATTACGCTGCCCACCATTTTGTAGATGGCCTGGAAGTTAATGTTGCATTCTTAGAATCTTACAAATGCGAGATTTTGTGGATGTATATTGGTTATTGGAATTTTACGCAAATCTACTAAACTGGTTGAACAATTTATGGCTTATTACGCAATAAATATAAGGCGGGCACAGTCTCTGAGCGAGACTAGTTAATGTTTTTTGAGACAAAAGACGCATGAAGTGTTATCATTATCGTAACAAACCATATTATAAGAGAATTTGGCATAATCACCACGCTCACCAATTTGACGACCTTTGTAAGTTGTTATGTTACGTACAAAACGATGCAGCTATAGCTGCTATACATTCTTCCAAATTCTGGTAATAATATAAATCCATTAGCCATTTTGACGACAACCACATGACAAAGGGTAGTACTAAGCTCGAACACGGCAGAAGACATAAAACCTTCTTCCCAATCGCTGTTATAACTGCCACACTGTAAGTAGTATCATGAAATGGATGGTACAGCCGTGGGTTTCTTGATCGACTTGGCAGAGCACTGTTGTGACCACAGATATATTCTCGTAACCCCTTTGTTGATTTGACAACACAAAACATGGTGTGGTACTGATCCAAAACACGGCAAGAGACAGCTTCTTCCCAATCGCCGTCAAACTGCCACTCTGTAAATACGCATGAATGCCATAGAAATACTCACAGTGACGATTTCAAGCATCTCCTGGCGTGAGATATATCCGTTTCCGTCGAGGTCGTACATCGAGAAGGCCCACTTGAGTTTCTGCTCGAGTTTCCCGCGGGAAGTGACGCTGAGCGCGCAGAGGAACTCCCGGAAATCTATCGTACCGTCGCCGTTCGCGTCGAAAGTCCGGAACACGTGTTCTGCGAACTGTAACACGATCAATCAGTTAGCGAATTGGTAACTGAGATTTTATTACGTCGTCAGGAGTTGACGAGATATGTGTGTAAAGTTAAATGTCGGATTTCGTCGTGAGTATGTCAATTTGCACTGGAATTTTTTTCCCATTTTAACACTAGTGGCGCTGTTTTGATTGCGAAGCATCTCTAGTGGTCGAAAGCGGAACTACTTACTATGCAGATGTAAAAAACGAACGCTTACCGTTCCTACATCCTTATCTGCATAGTGATACGTTTGACTATAGTCAAAGTCAAACGTATCACTGTCAAAAATATGCTCTCATACCAAAGATCTGCCATCATAACAACCCATGAAAGATATTATACCTAATAAATTACCCTATAATACCCAATATAAATATCGGTACAATCTTTTGTAACCAAGCTTTCCAAGGGGGTTGGCGAACTAAACCTACATTAATATTTATAATCTGAAAACTATGTAAACTATTTGAAATTTAAATATTATATACAGAACCCTGCCAAATGGCCAAAAATTTGGTATTCGGCAAATACAGGTCAAAACTGGCTGACCCCAATCCTGAATAAACTACAGTTGGTTTATTCCAACAAACAGATTCCAGTGACCTTACATAAAGTTTATTTGTTGATAGAGGTTTGTATTACCTTACTAGCGTCCCCGTATGGGAAAAAGTTCCCGTATATTTTCTTGAACTCCTCTACAGAGAGATGGCCGCTTGGACAATCTTTTAGAAAGCCTTTGTACCATTCCTGAATCTCTGCGTCTGAAACGTGAATACAATTTTATTAAAAACAATTAGTATAATGAAGTGTCTCCTTTACTACTATTAAACGGGTCTACTCAACTTTTAGTATAGATGATTTTAATATCATTATCTTTGTCTTTTGTTTACTATTGATCTTTAGATTTACGTAATGAGATTTTAATAGTAGTCAATCACTTGCAAGACAGACTTTAGACACTTGCAAGACAGAAAAATTGTGTTATAAAGAAAATTAAACTGACATTCTTTATAAATATATATTTTACTAGCTGACCCGCCCGCGGCTTTGAGCGTATTATTCCTATGTTTTCTCACTTTTTAAACCTTCCTTGGGCTACATTTTAAAACCAAAATCACCTAGCTAATTGTGTTTTAAAATTACAACGAAAAGTGGCATAAAACTGTATGCCACTTTTCGTTGTATATAAGTATAAGAATTACGTGAAATATACTGGAGTTACCATTAAAATAAAATATTAAATGTAGGTACCTGAAAATTCAGTATTCTGCTTTAGGTCTTCCAAAACCTCAGGTTTCAATTTGCTGTTCTGTTTACCCATTTTGTATTCTTCTTATGTACCAGCGTAGGACGTAATAAATATTCTGCACAACCTTATTTCGTTTAGTTAGTCAATTCTTGTGCCCTAGAAAATTGTAAAAAGCTGAAAAATCAAACAAGACGTGGAAAATAAGCAACTCACCATTAACCTAACCTTTTACAGGATCAGTGCACGTAACCTTCCATCCTTACTAATTGTTATTGGTTTAATGAATATGTGAAAATGAATTCTAATGATATGCTGATGTAATAAGGTACGTCTGGTGTTAACAGCCACATGTCTAGATATTATAATGATCTGTTAAATCCTATTTAATTTAAACATTTCTATGTACAAACATACCTACTATAAATATTTATTATTTTAAATAAGTTTATTTTGCTTAGCCGTGTTGGCTAAGTGGGAGCACACTCGACTTTCATTCCGAAGGTCGTGGGTTCAAACCCCGCCGCGCACCTCTGATTTTTCTTCTTGGAAAATTATGTGTGCTTTATAAACACGTGCTCTAACGGTGAAGGCAAACATCGTGAGGAAACCGGCATGTTCTGAGAACTTTGGAAAAAGTTTGAAGGACATGTGTCATTCACCAACCCGCACTTGGCCAGCGTGGTGAATTAAGGCCTAATCTCTCTCGTCAAGAGAGAAGTCCCTGTGTCCCAGCAGTGGGAACGTGAATAGGGGTGTTATGGTTTTATGGTTATTTTGCTTGACAATTCACATCTCCACATTAGGTGATATGATTGTTGTCCCTAAGCGTGAATCGAACCCGCAACCTTTTGTCGCTTCTCTTGAACTTCTTCGCCACAGAGGTCGTTTTAATACATTCAGAAAAAATAATTACCTATCTAAAAAGCGATTGACTGTGGGTTAATTAATAACAACCTTACTATTACAAGTAATATATAATAAGAAAGGAGCTACTCATATTAAATATGTATAATCGAATGTTTCTTTCGTTCGATTTCTTATAAAAAATACATGACTTGGATTGGATATCCCATAAATGCCATAATGCAATTACTATAACTTTAATTTAAAGGCAAGTCTATAAATTATGGATTGACAACTGCCCTAGTTCTCACTATTGAACTTTTAAAGAATATGGGTTCTAAGTGAATCGATATTAACATCAACTGAGCCATTTAGATATAAAATTAATGCTACTTATTCATTTTCATAAGTTACTTTTCGTATGGTATTTCAATAGCGCGCCTAGATTTGATTAACAAATATTCATTGTGCATATTACAAGATCTTACAGGTTCCGAGAACTGAAGTTATAATAAGGATTCTGATATCTAACACCCGTAACACATGTTTGAAATTAGTTGTTGTTCGTATTTCACAGTATTATTTAAAAAATTGCGTGTAAGTTTTTTTGTTATTTTTCTTTTTATTTCGCGTGAATTAGATGAATAATTTTGATACTAAACATGTAGCTGTAACAAGCAGTGATTTAGACAAATAAGTCGTTATTTTTTATAATTTGTATATTATACATGAATAGGCAAAATGTGAATCATTAAAAATATGTAGGTATTATTTCTTAGAGATACAACAGAGACATAGTGGGGATGTGGTTACTCTTTACCGTGCCTAGCTGTAGGTCGAAAAGGGCGCATGTGCGCTAAAATAAATGTAAATGAGTATAATACGAAATGTAAATATTTAGAAAATAGACTTCAGACTTGGATATTCTGTAAGATGTGGCGAAGTCAACTATTCTACCACAGTTTTATCAAGACATAGTTTTCGACAGAGACCCACGAAATAATATATAAACCAATCTATTGACTGTAGGATTTTGGACTAAACAGTAAATTCAATTAAAGTTTATCTTACTATCGGACACAAATTTAGACTTGGAGTTAAATCTAGACAGATTGTGCGCCTATCGCTGCTAGTTAAAATTTATATCTTAATCTATATCCTACGTAGTACATGAATTATTAAATAATACACCGCGTTACAAATGAATTGTGCTTCAAGCTTACACTATATATAAGAATTACTACTTATACACCTATAAATTATACATAAATAGTAGAAAAAGTTTGAAATGACTACTCGAGATTAAAATCTATCACTTAAGAAATATTGAATCTCACATGGAAAATAATTGAAACTTAACGCAAATTGAATATTAACAATGGGGTCACTTTCAGATGGGACGATGTGTTATTTTGCGATCGCTGATAAGAAAATTTACCACAGAGATTCGGTGAATTACTGAACGCCCCAGACAAATTTGACCCTTTACATATTTTTTAACAAACATAACAACAAAATTGCTTTGGAATAGAATTAAAAGATCAACAAATATCCTGATGAAAAGTATCATTTACATAATAAATATTAAAATTACAATAAAGCAAACTTAAACATCACATAATAAAATCAACATCATGGCACACGAATTGTAATGAGCCCTATGTATTAACACCTAGACTGAAGTTTAAAACTACTGAATTAGTAGAGATCAAAATAGCTATGACATTGTCGTGCAAGTGGTGGAGGATCCGAGGTAGGGGAGGGTACAGCGAATCTAAGGGCTAATCTAACTACCACTTAGCCATAGCAACGGATACGTAGGCCTGGGTCGCGCAGATAATTCAACAAAATCAAAACGAATCGACGAAAAATTCAGAAATTTAATTTCTCATTTCGAGATATGTTGATGAGTCGCGTTTGCATCGAAGCCGATATAAAAATTCTAATGAGTGAAACCGGCGGCGGCGATGTGTTGACTAAATTCAATAAGTCCCAGTCAATGGTCATTGTGATATGTTCGAACAACACCCTGTCGCGAAGCTAACTTCGGGGTTCAAAAACAACACTTCTTTGATCCCTTTTCCCTACTTTAGTCTTGTAAAAAATCAGTCAATTTTCAGTTTTGTTTTGCTACGTGAATTTGCCAAGAAATCGTTGGGTTAACTTTGAGTAAATAAACTATAAAGCAATATAATATCATTTGAAGAAAGCTATTTACAAAACATAGAAAACAATTTAATAACGCAATGAGTACCTATAATGTGGAATGTCTCAATCCAATAAACCTACACTTGCATTTTCAGTGCCGATGCAAAACTTAATTAGAACTCGAGGAGAACAGTTTGCAGAACTAATTTAGCACGTCACGTTGTGGTTGTGATGTTAGCAAACATGTTTCGCAGTGTTCCGAAGCGTTAACGCACTGAAAATAAACTAAACGGATAAGGACGCTGCTTTAAAGAATTATCGCGACCCTTAAAACAGTGTTGCCAACGAAAACATGAAACAATTGAATAACAATTTTATCACGACTAATTAAAATCTAACAAAACACATTGAAAACAATACCGACTAGGACACACAAAACAAAACAAATTTTCGTTTTTGGCCGCTTTGGCTATAACTAAAATTACTTTAAATAAGATTATATACCAGGAATAGCCTAAAAGATTACAGAAAAGAACATAGGACAGTACAGACAAACTATGTACAGAGAGAACTAGAAGGCACAGTTAGTGGGAAAGACGTGAATGAATATCATCTACCACAATAGCATTGATAAAAGAGAATTTTGGACGAAGCGTGGACATAAAGGATTTCAAAAAGCTAGTAGATACAGAATAAACTAAGCCGAAATTGAAGATCCCTGACGAAGTTATGAATAACATGGACTACCTAACACCGACATACCAAAAAGACAAACATGTTTTAAAATTTACGGTAAATTACATTTCGGACAGAAAGGATCAGATTGCTGTCTGCGATCGACTCACTCGAGGCTGTTTGCGTGATTCGGGACATTCCGTGACTTACTTCCAATCTGACCGATTCCGTTCACAATCTACGCTAAATGCCTTATTATAAAACGTTAAGATTGAGATTAGATATACTGTGCAGTTATAGCATAGGTTAGTATCCGTCGTCGGACAGAGAGACCTGAAATAGACTCGAGCATCGTAGGGAAATAAGATCTAATGGAGTTCGAGAGAGATCTAAATGGTTCGGACATTACTTGTTTTCGAATTTAGAGTGGACAATCCGACAGCAACACTTTTATATCAAATACATATCTTTATAAAAAGGAACGGACTTTATATTTATGAAAGTTATTTAATTCATTGACGTTTAGTTTGTTACACAAATATTATCTTAAATTTAAAATACTTTTCCTCTTAATCGACAAGTTTACGACGAATCGTGATTTAATAAGAAGCACGGCGTTCGCCTGGTGGTTACGAGGCCGAGGCGCGCCCGCCACGCGCGAGATTGCGATGCCGAGAGCAGACCAAACATGCACCGGCATGGTATTGATCATGCCAGTTCAAATGCGAGAATATTGAATTTGGCGAGCACTCGAATAAGTCGGACAGTTCCGAGTTCCGTGCATATTTGCAACAATTTGTCACAGTTGGTGCCAACTACATCTGCGTGGAGCGGCTTGCGACGGGCGCGCTGTGTCGATGCGACGCAATCGCTTAAAACACCTTCCAAAAGTCTTAACTCTTATCACGTACCTAATTACCACAATCATTTTATAAACTCTAAAAAATCTCTTTGAAGTGCGAAAAATTTCGACGCGAGACGCGGTCACTCGTATACTGTTGCGTGAAAAATTAAATTGTACGCCTTGAGACGTGACGCCGTCGGTTTATAGTAAAGTATAGGGGTATTAGGTAACAGGCGGGGAGAGGGTAGGGGAGAGGTGCTAGAGGTGTGTGCTTTAGGGCGCGAGCATCTTGGAGAGCTCCTCGTCCTGGAGGCAGCCCTTCAGGAACTCGTCCTGCGTGAGCTGGCCGTCGTTGTTCTCGTCCATCTTTGCGAAGATGTTCTTGGCGCGCTCCTCGGCTGAGTCAGCTGGCCGGTTACTTGAGCAAGCGCCAAGCATGTCGTAGATTGCCTGGAAGTACGGGAACAAAAATAAATAACCTTACATCCTACCTTACATGAAGTTTAAGGCTTAGCTAGGAATGCGAATTGCACGATCAATAAAATGCAACGTCTACCAGTGAAAAAGTCGTAAAACGCTATATTGTATGACCTAAAGCGCATTTAACGTCTTTTGTAAGATTGCGTCACCATCTATTATGCCGTCAGATTAGAGCGATAAGAGTTGCAACAATGGGGTAGGCGACGGCGCGCTGGACGCTTTGTGTTGCCGAGCTGGTGGCGAACCTGACAACAGAACTGAAACGCATTGTATTTCGTCTCTCGATGCACTTACACATATCTTACGCTCCTGATGGGAGGTGAAGGTATTATGCTGATGTTCTGTTATGCATTACTTGATTCCACGTGGGTAACTTAGCACGCCTAAGCATAGATAAATGTCTTGACTACACATTTTCTCTACTTCGTAAAAAAAGATTAGTAATAGAAATGACCGCACATTCCCTAGACGAATCCTGGCAATAAGATTTTTTTATTTATTTGATAATCAGAAAAATAACTGCGCGTGTCGCAATATAGGCTTTCGTAAATCATGCTACGAAGGTATAAAAAATTTACTCCGGCAGTGTGTAAACAATTATTAATTACATTTAAAATGATCATTTCTCCGAAATAAAGCTATCTCAACCGTCCTATCAAATAGGAGATTCAACCTGATGTCAACATATCCATAAAGTTATATCTCTGTCTAGTCAGTATAAGAATAGTCTCTCTGCAATACAGCAGACAGCCAGACATTACGTATAACGGTTCGACTATGAAAACCTAAAAACAGTACGTTAATTAACTGCATTTTTATACCCTTCCCAAAAGGTTTATAAAAGGATATTTAGAGCAGCTTTCAAAACGTCTGGAAACAAATGTTAAGCTAACTATACTTTGCGACCAGCATAAAGTGGCTTTACAAAGTACGCCTTTTACCAGTCTGTTGACATTAACCGCATTAAGGTTCAACGCTATTTCTATAACTGTGCAGTAGAAGTAGTTAGAAAATAGACAGCAGAAGATAAAATACAGAATTAATTAGAAGGATATAAAAGAGCAGTAGGAGTACTTAACCGTACGTTTAATGTTTTATATCCCTCTTCTATTCTTCTTATATCCTTTCTAGTGACAAAAAGCAGGAGTAGTTCGCTCTAATTATATAACGTTTTTTGCTAAGGAAGATTATTTTTTAAAGAATTAAACCAATAGCAATGAATGGCACATATTTGAAAAATAATTACGAGTATATTTTCCGGTAGTTATGCTAAATTACTGTTAATTATGTTGTACTTTCTTTGATTAAAGTGGTTGATTGATTGAATACCTTAATAAATAAAAGCCACAGACAGAACTTAGCCATCCGAAAATTCCTGTTTATGGACAAATTAAGAAACAAACCGAATAACAGCAAACACAAGCTAGTTTAAAATCTATTCTATCGATATACTCACAAATACTTTAATTACTTTTATTTTAGAACTAAAACGTTTATCTTGCCGGCGCTACCAACTAGTTAATAAATTTAGTGTTTAACCGCGACACAGAGGCGTGAACCGAAGCTATCGAGTGCACTTTAAATTATGTAGGAAGCGTAGCACTAACCCGGGTAGCCGCCTAGCCGCTCACTTCCAACCCAAACCAATTTAAGGAAGATCAAAGTTTCTCGGTTGGCACGTAACATGCAAAATTATGCACCTAACGCGCCCCGCAAGCAAACTATCTAATTGAAATTGACATACTTGGGAAGTCTTGCCCGAAACACGGCTACTTTGAACATTATGTAGTTTGTAGTTCATATCGTATATGTAATGTAGACGAAATAAGGATGAACAGGAAATACGAGTCGGCGGGATGAGGCAAACCACTTACGATATTAAAAAGCAGTACAATAAGCCAACAGAATTTCACGAGATATTTTCCAGTTCGCTCAAAAACTGGCATTGCGGAGGTAGGCACTAAGGCTGCTAAACTGAAATGGGATTGGGCGGGCCACGTGCTTCGTAGTGTCCCGAAAGGTGAGTCAAGGTCGTCACCGAATGGTGTCCCCAAAGATATCGCGTCAGTTGGGATGATTGGTGAAAATCGGAGAGGCCTTTGTTCAGCAGTCAAGCCAAGCCAACCGTGCCCATGGTTGGCTTATTAAAAAAACTATTATTTTATTGACAACGTGAATAGAATAAATAAATAAATATTGCTGGACAATGCACACAGCAACATCTAACCCGTGGTAAGCTCGAAGCTTGTGTTACGGGTAAGAATCATAGGAGACAAATAACTTCTAGTTAATTTTAAAACTAAGATGTAGCCAAGTAGGGTTCAATCAAATGAAATTGTGAAGTTAACAAAATTGAAAATTTAAATCAATCGGTCCAACCAAGTTATGGTAGTGGAAAAGTGGTAAGAGCAACTGTTTCTGAATATACTTGTGTATCTGGTATAAAACAAAAAGGCATTATTTCTACGTTAGGGCATTATTATAACATAGTGACAACCTAAATAGTCATCATCATAATTTTAAGGTCGTGGAACATTTTTTTAACGTTACTTTACCGATACTACGAGTACACTTATCTCTCTGATACTTATAAATTTATTATGTTTTTATTTTTGTAATTGTTTAGTTTAGTTTGTATAAAATAAGATGCGAGTAGGTATGGTCAGTGCACCGCCTATTATAAAGGTTCCACAGAAAACCAGCGCAATGACTACTACTGCATATCTATTGATAGTAATTAAGTAGATTGCAAATAAATGTTTTTTTACTATTATTTTATGTAACTTTTAAATATGTATTATGCAGTTCTTGAGTGGTGTTATATGTGTAAAACTTAGGCTTACGGCTTTCGGCGGTACTTATTTCGAACTACAGAAATACAGAGTATTTAGAAATCCAAGCTCATAAATGAGTCAAAGGGTAAAACGCCTTTATGTGGCAAACGAAAACCGTTGAAGGTACAAACGTCAAACCAACATTACATGGATATTAATAATTCAGAAAGTAGTTAATTTTCTTTTAAAGCTGCTCCAGTAAACTCAGTATTAAAGCAACTCAACACAAGGTTTACGTATATAGATAGTGAACAATATATATCTAGCATTTTAGCACACGTAACACAAGATTCGAGCCTACCATGGGTCTAGATGTTTTAAACAGGTTTCTCGTAAGTGATTATTCAAGGTAAATTCTTAATGAGAAAATAAAAATTCTAAGCCGTATAATGTAACTCATATTAGAAACTTTTAACTGAAATAAACATTTATTTTGTTTTTTATTTTAAATTTCTAATGATAAATACATGTTTAGGGCTTAGGGGGAATTTTTAATTTGTGCTAATGGACAATTTACTATTATTGTGCTTACTATACTGTAGATTACAATGCTGGCTCTTTCCCAATGTGAAGACCAGTATAAGCTAGGTTTATGAACGTTTTAATTTAGCGGTACTCAAATAAATTTCATAAGGACGCGTTGATCAAAGTATTGCCTATAGGTAGCTAGTAAGATATTTGGTAAAAAATAAACATGGAAGAGTTGTCTTCAATTGGCGATAGAGTTGTTCATAGTAAAAAAAGTATAAATAGTAATTGTTCAGGAAATAAATTTGAATGTAAGTATACTTTCGAGCCGAGCCGAGGTTTCGCAAACGATCAACGGCGCATTTGTATTTTTATTTTCATTCGATAATAAAAATAAAACGCGGCCGTGAAAACGATTTAGTATTCGAATGGACGACGGAATTCGTTAAAATTGGCACGAATGAAAAGTACTAAACAATATCCGAGGAAACATTTAACAATTGTTATTATTTTCGGCATCAATTTAAAGAATACACTTTCAGGATTCCGTACCTAGTCTATTAAGACACTACTTATACTATTATCATCTTAAATGAGTACGATTATTGCTGAGATAGTATTAATTGTTGTATATGTTTTCATTAGTAATTCAAATTTACATAACATTTCTCGAAAGTACTTATTATTGGTAGTTTTAATTTATTAAAAAACGCACCCTTCTGCGGACAGCTCCGTAAGATTCCTAGTTTTCTCAGTTGTTGAATCCTTGGACTACTAAAAATATTTTAGACCAAATTCAGCTTAATCTGCCAACTATTCTCCGTTCTCTGAGTTTAAAAATATTTGCCTTGCTACTTATCAGCCAGGGTATACGTTTCTCGTCAGGGTATAAAATGAGAGGTGCGGGTCATGTTTTCAGGTTGCCTCAAATACCTATCCAAAATTGGTGCCAGCTCTCGGACTATTAGCAGATTTATTAAAAACTAGCTGTGCCCGCGACTCCGTGCTCGTTAAATTATGTTTGTATGGGGGCTACGTCTTATCATAACTGGAGCAAGAATTTAAATATTCATCCTGTGTCCTAGACGTCTATATGTTTATCTACCTAATTTCATCAAATTAGGATCGTTGGTTATGGAGGAAAAAATAAATACCTACAGAAAAAATCTATAAATCGTCAAATTAGTTTCAGTGTCGGGTAGTGACTCATGGTCCCACTGTGATTGACCCACTATGACTCGTGGTCCCACTATCCCTGAAATCATGGGTTCGTGGTCCCACTGCTTAGTGGGACTACCAGTCATAGTTAAAATCATGGGTTCGTGGTCCCACTGCTTAGTGGGACTACCAGTCATAGTTAAAATCATGGGTTCGTGGTTCCACTGCTAAAAGTTTAAAGTTTTAGTTTTTTTAGTATCGGAGTTATGGCAGTTTAAAGTTTGATAGCTGTCATCGAAAATGTTGCTCTCTCTAACACCTGTCGATTGAGCTTAGTAGGGTATCTCTAGGCCAGGCCGTTTCAGAGTTATGGCAGTTTAAAGTTTGACAGCTGTCATTTTGACAAATGTCATCTAGACACCTATCGGTTTAAAAGTTAAACTGTTTCAAGGATAATCATTAATAATAATAATATTAATATTACTGGACAATTTTACACAGCGACATCTAGCCCCGTGGTAAGCTCGAAGCTTGTGTTACGGGTGCTAGATTTCTGATAGACTTAATATAATATACATACATAGATAGATATTTTTTATTATACATATTTTTTTTTTTTTTTTTTTCATTGAATTCCTTATGTTGACTTAAGGACCCAAATATACAGGGTGTCCCAAAGTTATAGGGGAAGTACCTTAAATATCGTAGATAGTGAATTTTGCTCAAAGAAGACTTCATTTTATTTTTAAAAGTAAGTAATTCTGCATTCATAGATTTTCTAAAAATTACTTGCTTTGTCTGGGAATCGAACCGACTTACATGTGGAAAAAAAATTACTCTACTTTTATGATACCAATCGAAAGAATAGCTAAAAAATAATAACTCTGCTTAAGTAACATAGTATTTTAAAAGAAAGGAACAACGTGAAATTAATTATTCTAATCAAATAAAAAACATGAAACATTTTTTTTTGTCAATTAATTAATTAAATGCTCAAAATGTGATCCCTCATGTCTTAAGCATCTTCGCCAATCTTCTTGTGACCCGGCTGCCTGTTGATTTTTCAATAATTTTATGGTGAACACTCGATGTGATATGGCACAATTCTGTTTGCAACTCGATCATTTGACCTTGGCTCAATTATTTTATGTTGTTCCTTTCTTTTAAAATACTATGTTACTTGAGCAAAGTTATTATTTTTTAGCTATTCTTTCGATTGGTATGGAAAAGTAGAGTAATTTTTTTTCCCACATGTAAGTCGGTTCGATTCCCAGACAAAGCAAGTAATTTTTAGAAAATCTATGAATGCAGAATTACTTACTTTTAAAAATAAAATGAAGTCTTCTTTGAGCAAAATTCACTATCTACGATATTTAAGGTACTTCCCCTCCATGGCCCATAACTTTGGGACGCCCTGTATACTTCATCATTATAATGTCAGATGTTGGATGCCACTGCTGGACATAAGCCTTCCTTTATGACCTCCAGGTATTACGGACGGATGCAGCCTGCATCCACCGTGAACCAGCAGCCTTGAAAAGATCATCTGTCCCCATTGTTGGTGGACGTCCGACGCTGCGCTTGCCGATCCGTTGTCTCCTCGAGAACTTTATGGCCCCATTTATTACACAAAAAAAAAATATGTTATAGCCCTTATGACCAAGTCAGTGGGACCACGAGTCACGACCCGAGCGACTGCATTACTATGACTGATGGTCCCACTAAGCAGTGGGACCACGAGCCCATGAAATCGACACGATGACCCACTGGTGGGTCAAATTAGTGGGACCACGAGTCACTACCCTCAGTGTCATATATTGAGCTTATAAACCTAATATCTCTAAAAATAAGCTTACTCCATGACCAACCCTAACAGATTTATTTTTAGTATACAGAAATTGGTTTGACTTTCAACAGCAATATTATTTTTCCGCTTAAACTGTCATATTCAGTCAACGTCCAACAGCTTTCGCAAAAAGAGCCAACAATAACGGGTTTTGTTTTACATTTTTCTTCACCGCACGTTGTTCCCGTCATAATCTAATTGAGCGTAGGGTGCCGTGCCTTCGACAATACATCGCTATGTTATGGGCCGGCCCGTTTGAGGTTTAACTTAGTTTTTGTCGCTACAGTTTTTAGATAGTCATACCAATATATTTTATTATTGAGCAAAACCATGAAATATTAGTCACGTGTCAGTGTTTTACTTCTATTATTTAATACTTTGGGCACAAAAATCTCGAAATGTTATGTTAGCTGTTCACAATTTAAGAGATCAAGAAAAATTATGAACTAACTTTTACAGAATGTTTTGCCTGTAATATAGGTACATGTTTTAACATAATTTTCACATTTAAGAGGCCGCGACAGACGAATTTCCCATACAAACGTAATACCAAAATTATTTGTAATTCAAGCATATTTCCACGGTATTATCGTATTATTATTTTCTAAATAGTATTTATCTAGGTTTCTATCGTGTTTTTTTACAAAATATTTACTAAAAAAAATTAATTTCATTTAAAATAAGTATTTTGTAAAAAAAAAACTCCATAGGAACCTAGATAAATCCTATTTAAATAATAATAATACAATAATATCGTGGAAATATGCTCAAATTACAAATCATTTTGGTATTCGTTTGTATGGGCAATTCGTCGTGTCGCCGGCCTCTTAATATATCTCATCCAGATCGAGCAAAAATGTTTACTATAATGTCCAAGTTTATATTTTATTTTTTAAGTAATTCAACAAGGCATAAATTATAAGAGTTGAAAAACGTGAATTATTCATTAATATGTGAAAACACATAAAACTATATTCTAATATTGTTCCATCCGATAATACGGTTGCCTGGAAGAAATTGCTCTTCGCGATAAGTCCGCCCATTGTTTCACTGTATTGTTTTCTGTATTTATTTTGTGTATTATTTTGTAATGTGGTGTAAAAATAGAGAATTTTGTATATTATACTGTGTATGTTTTATAAAACATTTCGTTAAGGTTTACGGGTATAATACGGTGTATGATAATCACGATGCAGTCCGCTTCGGTAATAACATAATCCTTTGAACGTGTGTCGTGCAATTTTATATGTGAACTACATACGTAGATTACATGTTATGGAACATGTTATTTAGTTCAAACTGTGAACAATATGAAATACAAAAAGTTTCTTCATGCTGTTGTGGCTAATATCAGATAGTTCGAAACTCTTGTATTTAATTTTCTTACCGATTGCTCTGAAGGCTCAAAGTGCTTATTTTACTTCGAATCAATAACCGTTTTACTTCCAACGGATGTAAATTTGATTGCACAAACTAACCGAGTTAGCGTAAAGTTCAAGGAGCCTCTTCAAGGAAGTTGCATTGAAGAAACACTCTAAGATAACTTGACCTGTGGGCTGCAATTTAGTTACACAACTCAAATATACTAATTGCGAGCATATAATTGAAGTACCTAGTCAAAAGAGTAGGAAAAATATACTTAGTATAAAATTTCTTTAGCAGAGATAAAATTGCTTGACTTCGTAGATTCAAGGTAAACTTGCATAAAAATTTAGGACACGAAAAAAAAAAAGTAAGCTCACGACACAGAAGGTTTCTTCTCGTCTCGGAATCTCAAAAAATAAAGCCAAAGCCTGATAAAGTACCCAAGAGACTGTTTACTCCGAGAGTCGAGTAAAATCGTAGTTGCACTAACAATCTTTTGTAATTTCCATTTCCAAGACAATAACCCCCCATAGACTAACGTTCATTCCTTCCGGCTTATCCCGTGTACAGATAAGCGACGGGATGAAATAAAACACGACTTGAAGGGTCGCGGTGTTATAATACCGTCATTCTTTCCGCTATTGCACATACACTGGCGTTCATTCCGTAAGGATTGTACATTCCGGCAGGAATGAACGTTAGTCTATGGGTAGCTATTGGCGTGGATATATCATTTCGTACTAGTAGAAATATTTAGCAAACAGTAGCTGTTAACACAGTGTTGGTAATTGCGAAGCAATCACGAATTCCTGCTTTACTTGTTAACGAGTACTAACTATTCGAAAAATCATTAAGCGAGCGAAGTGTAGCGGGATTTATAATGTTTGTAAAATTAATGAATTAATGTCGTCGTGGTTATATCGCGGAACGGTTATTACAAACTTATTATATTTTAATTCGGTTAAATAATGTTGGTTTAGCTTTATCTGTTTAAGATTATCAATATTATTATTTATTTATAATATTTCATTTAAGCTATCAACCTATCAACTCACAAATTTAACCGCGTTGTAGGTACATAATGCTCTTTCTAGCCTTAAACGGTAAATTCTGTGTTACAACTTATTTGTTATATACCTTACTTATAAGGTATATTAAAGAGCCGTGTTGGCTAAGTAAAGAGCCGTGTTGGCTAAGTAAAGAGCCGTGTTGGCTAAGTGGGAGCACACTCGACTTTCATTCCGAAGGTCGTGGGTTCAAACCCCGCCGCGCACCTCTGATTTTTCCTCTTGGAAAATTATGTGTGCTTTATAAACACGTGCTCTAACGGTGAAGGCAAACATCGTGAGGAAACCGGCATGTTCTGAGAACTTTGAAAAAAGTTTAAAGGACAATGTGTCATTCACCAACCCGCACTTGGCCAGCGTGGTGAATTAAGGCCTTATCTCTCTCGTCAAGAGAGAAGTCCCTGTGTCCCAGCAGTGGGAACGTGAATAGGGGTGTTATGAAGGTATATTATCTAAAGAGGCAGTTTACAAAATACGAGTATTTTTTTCGAAATTATATTATACCGCCAGCCCTCCAAAAGTCTTATTCTCCTTTTACACACGTCAATAAAACAGAGCATTCTTTATAAGCACTGAATCCGTTCTCACGTTCACTAAATCCGTGCCATACGGACCTTTAAAGCCACAACAAAAGGAAAGAAAAGGAAAATAACATTTAAGCTGATTGCAGGAAAATACTAGTTCAAGTTTCTATTGCAAACAATTTTTATCTGTGGCTCGCAGAAGCATTGTCCGGTTTCACAATACATATACACGTTCGCGGTCGCGTTTCTTGCGAGACCGGGCAATACAATAAACTCATATCTATTTACACAATCGGCTTTACTGTTTGATGCACAATAAACCACCGAGATATTAGTAAATGTTACACATGTCTGAAAACCGTCTTTTGTGTTACTTGTAAGTTGAATTTAAGAGATCAAAGAATGGTGCATGAAAATGAGAATATGAGGGCATCTAATACAAATATGATATTATAAAATTGATCTAATCTCTATGTGGACAATGTTTTACAAGTTATAAATAAGGACAAAAAATATCCTTACTCTTAATTCTTTTGGTTCGCGGTTTTCGAGTATTCGTTGCTAAGACGTAAATGGTCATAATGGTAGTAAAATATACTTTCTAAGACAAAGCTACTCTAGGAACAATCGACTTGATTCATTTTCTCATACATAATTCGATTCTCCCTTACTCTAAACGAAAAGTACTTCAATTTTAAAACATAATTAAATGATGTGCGATCAAAGCTGCAGGGGAATGCTACAGGTAATATAATATTCTGTTTCAATCAATAATAGTGTTCTGAGAACGCCGCATCGCTAATAGACTATAGCGAGCTTTATAGTTAAGTGAGGTAGTAGGTTAACTAATTAAATTATGTAGGTGCACCTGCTCCCCTAAATTGAGTTAAAGGAAGGGCTATCTTGAAAGGGTTTCGATTAACGTACCTACTAATTATGTATATTATTTCCGTGTTCCTCAGGCTCTATGATGAAAGTGGTAATTTCCATTTAAGGCCGTAACTGTTGCAAAGAGCTGGAGTTAACGCTCTGCCGCTGTATTTTAATTAATGCACCACATTTTACGCTTCGAAAACGTTAATTAAAACTGTTTTTAAGTAAAATCGGTTATTGAACAAATTTAAATTACACATGGGATTTAGATACTCAAACGAAGTTCATTGAGCTTTCATAATTATACTATTTGTTTGTACACAGTAACTGTTTTCAGACTCGGCGTTATTACATTAACTTGACTAAACATTTGCATTTAAGCATTCAAAGTGAATCTGTATAGTATTATATATAACTGCTGTCCCTTTTAAACCTTCCTTGGACTACTACGACTATTTAAAAACCAAAAGAAGCACTTAAATCGACTGAGCCGTTCTTGAGTTATAAAATGACAACGAAAAGTGACATTAACAGACTCACTAGGAAACTAAGCGCAAGAATAATGTGACGGCTTTAAAAAATAATCAATTCGGTCTTACGGTAGATACCTAACATACAGAAATTAATATAAGTTTATACCTATTAATAACGAAGTTTAGATGTTATTAAAACCTTCTTTATCAGTGTGCAAAACGTATTCTGTCCAACCCTCGTTCATCGACATGTAGTAACGTAAAAATAACATCATGGTTAGGAAGTGTTGTGTTATATTGATGTGTTGATATACACCGTGTGTTGCTATCTAGACGTAAACTAGTTGAGTCATCACCGCACATTGCCGATCGCTTCGCAAACGATAACAAAAGTTGCCAGCCGATTTTTAATAAAGTGATCAAACGCACCTTGGCAACGGCAACGCTTTCAGTGTTTTGGAAGCAACTTTCATTCGGAATTGCGAAGATTATTATTTTTAAGAATGGTGTCCGGTTATTTTACAAGGAAGTACACGTGTATCGCAAAATATCCGTCGAATTTAAGATGTCTTAAATATACACTGAGAATAAAGCTGAACGAGTAATATTACTACAATTAGCATATTTTACAGTATTTTTAAAATAAGAAATATTTTCATTTAAGTGAAAGTAATTGTAATTAAAACAGACACAGAAAGCAATATATATAGCTGTTTCGAAGTTCAAAGCAATTTGAACCTCGTTCATCACGAAAAACATGCTACAACTTTACACCGTATATGTCCGCAAATAACTATCTTCCACTGAAAAATCCAAGAGTTTTCGTATCAAACGATGCAAATACAAATAAGGTACGTAAATAAATAACAGACAACCCTGTCGTAGTGAAAGCAATAAGGCTAATAAAACTTGAATCTGAATATTTTCCTGGTAAAAAATATTCTCATTCCTATATCTTATCTTTGTTTTTCAAGCGATCTGTTTATGTGTGTACAATTGATTGGTGTTGATTGATCCGCATGCGATAAGCAAGGGCATCATTTAACAGGCTGGAACATAATTAGCTCGATTTACAATTCAATAGCGGTGGACCAATAGGTAGTCACCGCATAATAGAGACGTGCCACAATTGAGGCATTCCGTTCATATTGCAGCTATTCGTGCCTAGACACAGCTCTGAATGGCTTTGTATTATAGACACTAGTATGTCTGCGATCCCAATTATAATGTTGTGTTGTGATGCTGTGCAAGCAATTACTCAAATACTCAAGTGGAAACAAGGAAAATTAAAAAAACTATTTTCGAAGTAATTAATTGTATTAATTTGTTCAGAGACCGGTCTATTTAAATGGCTGAAATCGGAATGAGAATAGTTTAGGCTAAAGACTCACCTGTACTATCTTGGTCATTTCTTGAATGTCGATGACCCCGTTTCCGTCGACATCGTACATACGGAATGCCCACTTCAGTTTCTCCTCAGGAGTGCCGCTGGATGTCACATGAATCGCTTGAAGGAACTCCTATAACAAACAGTCGATCTCGATATACATCGAGACTTGCTGATATCACAAGTTGTCACAAGTCTCTTGGCGCTAGCAATAAATACCATCGCAAATTGCTGTATTTCGCAGCTTCGGCGTGTAAATAATCGCCAGGCTTTATTAATATAACATAACCCATGTCCCATATCGGCTAAAACTTACCACAAACTGGTTAATAATAGCTTTGAACGCCAATTTCGTGCATAAATGCAATTTTAATTACCGCGTGTCATCGTACTGTGGCAATAATTAAGGAAGGCGCACGAACTACGAATCATCCTAAATGTATGGCGTCGCATGGGAGTGCGCTGAGCGCACATCCATAATACAGTGAGCCACTGAGTCAGTAGAGATTTGCGGTCTACTTTTCCTTTGAAGGCGAGCTCTCTGTGACACAGTAGTGTCACTGGTTCTTTATCACTTACGTCAGGGAATAAGTTCATCCACAACTTAATTAAAGAGCGCTGGAAGTAACGCAAGTCGGAGTTTTAGTTTTGCCTGATTTGTGGCGCCGGTGGTGTTCGTCCCTTCGACCTAAATTACCTTGAAGTCGATGTAGCCGTTCTTGTCCATGTCAAATGTGCGGAAAACGTGGTCGCAGAACTCCACGGCATTCCCAGATGGGAAGAACATCTTGTACATGTCCACGAATTTGGCTGGGGTCAGCCTTCCGTTGGGACAATCTTGCTGCGAGTGGAATAAAATAATATTTTATTAAACGATAAAACTATTCATAAATTCAATTCGTATTCCGGTTCAGAATATATATGGAATGTTAAAATTAGCTTCGTAACTCAAAGAGCTTATTGGAAAAATCGCTTTCTGCATCAATGCACAATATGCGATTTATTTGTAAAGTCTGCTTCATCGTTTATTTTAACATAGTGTCTATGTGATATAATACTAAGCTTTTAAACCAAAATTTTGAACAAATTAACATTTTAATTAAAGTTTTTTCTATTTATTTAATATTAAAATAATTAATGTAGTGTGTTTGAAACAAAGCAATTTAGAAAAGCAAATAACCATATTTGGGGAATATGTAAAGATAATATAGTCAAAATGTTATGTTTAAATTTAATTCAATGCAATTTAGCCAGAGAAGCGTGATTTAGAATGCAGCAAACATTTCATCTAATTAAATGTTGAAGGATTTACCAAAACATACTTCAACATGATGATTATTTATTTCGGACTAAAGTTTCATCGTTAACCATAACAAGATGAAAAATACGACTGGTTATTTGTTTTCTCGAGTAGCAGAGCACATTGGCAACAACAAACACGGCTAATATAAAATATGCACAACGAGCGAACACAATACGAGAACAAGTTGGTAACTTTCAGTGTTCGGTGCAAAAGTTCTTTTGCAAATAATGAATTTGAAGTTCACTTCTTTCACAAACTAGTTATTTTTATACATACGTATAGTGAAACAAACAGTCAAACATATTGACTTCGGTAGGTGTATTTCATTGATTTTTATTGCAAACTAATAGAGATTGCTTTTAACTGTTGTATTCTGTACCGTATAAAGTTGATTTTGAACTAATAACTAAAAAGCAATCGTAATACAAACTACTACGGCATTTATAAAAAAGAAAAAAGTAGATACGTAACTGATTGAAATATCGTTTTGGAGAGATTGTTCTTACCTTAAAGCCTTTGTACCACTCTTTGATGGTGGTTTCATCGTAAGAAGTGTGGGTCTTCAGGAAATCCATATCCTCCTTCGTAAGCTTGTCCTTGCTAACAAAGCAGCCCATCTTGACAACTGCAAAAGACACTGAAGTTAAGGCGACAAAAAATCTTTGGTAAGTTTAAAAAACATTAAATGTTCAAAGTTGAGCAGTCTACTGTTTTACTAGGAAGTGAAAGAATGATGCTTAATAGTTTCTGAATTCTGAATGGAAAAGCATCTCACTTGTTGAAAGCAAAGAATGAATACAGAACGAAATCTATTATTCCCCGTTGCGATGAAAATGGAAAATAATTTTCCGCTCAATTTTAACTTCTGAATAGTAGCGACAATCAGGACTTCAAAGTTTTACGGATGATGTATAAAAAAGGGTATCAGCGACCATCGAAATAAGTACCTATAGTTAAAATCAGAGCTGCTTATTCCAAAAAAGCACAAGCTGAAATGCCCAATTGTCTTGTATTGAGATAGAATGTCGTTGTATTGAGTACGCCTTTTTAATTGCGTAACTTTTATAAAGATAATTAATATTTTTTATATTCTATTCTTAATTAATATCCATGGAAATATCGACTGTTGTCAAGGATAATAAATTAAATACAAGCCTTGAAGGTGTACGATGAAGCTTGTGTATCTCTTGATCGCCAACAATCAGTGGATCAACAATTGCGTGTTTAGTAAAATAAAGCAAGTTTTGAGCGTTTGGGGTTGTAATTTGTATGCAAAATGTCAATTCTCTAGATCGAAACTCAATACGAAATTAAGACAGGACTCTTATATTGATAGTGCTACTGCTCGTATCAGACTGTAATTCAATCTTTATATTACTGCGCCGGCAGCTATTAAAGTTTGCTCAGTCCGATCAATATTGCTCAATCAGAGATAGGCAATGCCAAGAGGTAAGTACTTAAGTTCACTAAGTCAACTCTACTAAAGTACACTATCGATTTAAGTAGACCCACTTTAGGAGAACCTTACAAGAGATAAGAAAGTTTACCGTTTCGATGCGAAGGCTGGAATAATTTCAGTACTTTGTACCCAAGGGCTTCTTTGTATCTTTTATTTTGCTTTATGTAAATAAGTTCGTTATATCTACTTAGTAAAATTTCAGTGTGGCGTATTTGAAGTAAGAAAATTTATAACGTTAACACTTAACTCGTAATTGTAGCTTAGTGGGTCGGTAAATACCTATATTAGAATAATTATAAGCGTCTGAACAAAAGTTGATGAAATGAAAATGTATTTCAATGTTTTATAATATGTTTTCGTTTTCAGAATAAGGATAAAGCGATATAAGGATAAAGGAGGAGACCTTAGGTTCTTCTTTTTAACGATATCTGTTTCGTGGACATTATTTATGAAAATAATCGTGTATGAAAATAATCGTTCGGCAATCGGCCTCGTGCTCAGCGCTGTTTCGTGAACGTATTGAACGTCCCAGCAGGTGAAGGATGGTATTTGACGTGAGAGGGTTCAGCCAGGGTGTGCAAATGTCATGGACAGAGCGACAATAAAGATAACGCGTGACGTTGACGAAGAGCCAAACAGCGAGCGCCTTCTATTCCCTTCCGTTACATATGTATAGAACATTGTATCAAACTTCTGGGTTTACAAAGTCTGTTGTGTAGAAGTACCTACTCAACTCATGTAATATATCTACTTCAGATCGCAGTAATCAGACCCGAATGGTTAGGTTAAACTTATCAGGAGAATTATACGTATAAATAGAACCATTGGAACAAGCTTGGTAAACAAATCTTAGGCAGTAAACTGAGAACGAGAATGAGATTACGCATTCGCCGTTCAAACGTATGTTAATGGTTGACTAGCACCAGTCTAATACGAGTATATAAGTAGAGCGTGCATATCTTGTTGTTGATGACAAACAACCCATACAATGTCCTACTAATCACCGATCTCCCCAATAGAACGAATCTTGAAGATTCCTTGGAGCAGATTCCATCCCATACAGTTTTATCATCTAGAATCTAGAGGTACTCTGATATTTTGTAAATGATTTTGTGGTGATGTTCTTGGCATCACATGGAAATATCTTGTATTGATAAATTTAATAAATGTATAGTATTTTTGGTGGATTAGCGAGGTAACATTTTCAAATCCAGGTTGATGAAAGCTGTCAGAAGCACCGCCGCCGCGCGATAAGTGGCAAGCGGCTGGGTTATCATCGCAATAACGTTGTTAGCTCTCGACGCCCACTAACCCTATCGCCCAAAATCACTCGGCTGTTCGGGGAAAACGATTATTCTTGACAAACCCCGATGGTTGTTCTGATCGTTTTTAATTTTCCAACAGTTTTCAGCTGAGGAACGGCAGATAGTTTCAACAGAATCCCTATACAAATAATTTTGATAATAAATGTTTAAAACACAAAAGACCGAAAAGATTGCTAACCTATTTAGAAGTATGAAGCATAATTATAACTACAAGATGACAAGTATATGTATATTATGTCAGTCAAGTAGTTTTTACAATAAATTAATTTTGATTCGTCTTTGTTCAGAATTAAAGAAAGTATACTTCGAATAAAGTGAAACCGTTATACCAGAGACTAGCCCTTACCAGATTTTCAATTAGAAAAACGTATAAACCTATCTAATTACAGATTTACATCTTCTTACTCTATAAGAAATCCAAACAGTCGTCGTTTTACTGTACTTTATATCTTTAAAAGACGCAGTAGCTCCCTACATCTCCAATTAGTTTCATCAGATCAAGAAAATGCAAATTTCTTTGTTATAGTCGGTTTATATTACCTAACCTCTCAATATCTCGGATTTTCTCAGCAGAGGAGTTTTTATTTAGTCTTCTCCTCGAATTATTTTGATTAAACCAAGTAGACTTGTTTCAATTATTCTTTCAAAAGCAGACTCTTCAGAGGTACGTTTCTTTGGATTAACAAGAAAACTTTTTAGGTATGTTTTTCATTCACGTACATTCATACTAACTCACTTATATTTGAAAATTATTATTAAGGCCCAAAAGTGTAGAATGGATATGAAAGTCACTTTTAAAATAAAATGACTACTAGTGAATTTCTTACGTCATGAAAGCAATAAGAGGTAACAACGATACGCGATCTTTATTTTAGGATCGCAATGAAAAAAATAGCTGGACGATAGGTACACATTGAAAACTCTATTTCCGGAAGATCGATACGTTTGTAGTACCCAATTCAAGAATACTTAAATGTAATACTTATTTTTAACGGAATAAACAGAAGGTCAGGGAATTCGCAACAGAGAGGGATCAAATAATGGGTCAAAGTATTTTCAATAAACTGGAATAAACCTGTAAATTATGAGTTTCTTAGCCTCTTTGGAGTCGTGTATATCTAATTTCGTTTTTTTAATGTAGGTATTAGGTATATGTAGATAAATTCTTAAGTGAAATCTTTAAAAAAAATATTTTATATTTACAAGACAAGCCAACATAAATAATGGGTGTTTTTTTTAGAGGTATAGAACTTTAAATTGCAATAATACAGCGATGGATTATTCGATTGACATGATTTTTTTTTATCTGAAAGATAATCATGTGGCAATTCATATTTAATTTGATTTCTGGCATATAACCGCCACGGCTGGCTCGGATGCAGTCCAATCTGTACGTCCAATTTTCGATGATTTGATGATTCCACCAGCCCATATAGCGCACCAAACAGTCAGTTTTTTTGGATGTAACGGTGTTTCGACATACACTTGAGAATTAGCTTCACTCCAAATGCGGCAGATATGTTTGTTGACGAAGCCATTCAACAAAAACAAAAAATTCGCTTATGAAAATCGGGAACAACGGCAATATCGTTTGGGCTCATTCGACGAATATACGCCTTGCTTGATGATCGTTTGGTTTCAATTCTTGCACTAGTTGGATTTTGTAAGCACGCAAACCAAGATCCTAACGCAAAATATTCCATAAAGTGGATGGACACAGATCCAATTCCTGTGCTCGATTATTTTCAAATTAAAATAGCACTATTTTCAAGCGTTGTTCAAGCGTGAGTCTATTCATGATGATTTGCCAATCCAAACTCAGAATAAATCACTTTACAGCTGTTAAATTAGTCGCCACCGTGAAAAGTTATGCCAACCTAATTCTTTTAGTCAATTAGACCACACATTATCCATATAAAATCGATTAAACACGGACAAAGCCGCGATTAATAACTTTGTAGTAAACAACACAGACAATGTATCGGATTTTCGATATTGATTAAATTCGTTAATTCTGCGTATGCCCTAATTTGTATCGTAATTATAAAATTTACGGTACAAATACGCTATTAGATTCTGGGACAACAACAATACCTAGTTCAAAATTACTTTATGATAATGTGGGTACAGCTTTAATTAATGTTATCAGAGAAGGCGTTTGCGTGAGTAACGCCGCATTAAACTGAATTATTAGAAAATGTGGCTGGTCGCATGTAGGTATATGAGGAACTTAAGCAACTTTTTAGGTTCATTTAGTTACACTACCAGTAATTAAAATACTAAATTTCGCAACGTAACACAGTGATAAATCTAATACTTTGTTTTTCCTTCTCCTTGAATGCTTAGAAGCGATGTGAGGTACATATCTTATATAAGAATTCAAGAAGGAAAAAGACATACTAGTTTCGTTAGTTTAAGGTAGACTTTTGATAAGGACAATGCGTAATAACATTAAGGGAAGGTTGCAACAGTTCTGCAGTCATCAGGCGTATTGAGCGGCTATGCCTCTCACGTCTTTGTACGTGACGCCTTCGCATTTCATAAGCGCCGGGTACCACTGACATTATTGCCACCAATTAATGGTCATTAAGGTCACTAAGAAGCAGCTCAAGCGCTGCGCTTTAGTCCGTAACTTAGTGTGTCCTTAGTTTGGATTGCTGAGTAGCATGCATTAAACTTAAGGCTTGAGCCAGAGAACTCATGTAATCAAATCCCAGGCACGTTGTACTGTATAATTCAGTTAGAACATATGCCTGTGTGATTACAAATTTAACGTAAAGTGTAGGTATTAATGTCACTTAGTATGCTTACCTCGAACTTTTACCAGTATGATTATCAAATTAAACTAAAGTGAATTTTCTAATCACATTGGCAAATGTTCTAATTGAATTACGAGTATAAGGCAATTTGCAATGTTGAGCCCGATTTACAAAAAAATACAATATCACGGTTCTATTCTGTGATGCCTTAGCGGCATCACGATCCGGTTTTTGGATAAAAATGAAAATATTAAAAGCTGCAGCAAATTGTTTTTAAAGTCATATGAATAAAAACATCAATTATTACGAATACTTCTTATAATTATCCTAGCGAAACAACTGGATACCATTAATAGAGGCCTATGTCCAGCAGTGAGCGTGCGACGGCTGATGTGATGAGATGATGATGACGACGAAATAATTGTACTTCTTAGTTTATTTGAACTTGTAATTTTGTGAGCATAATGTTCACGGGTTAAAATTTTAAATATTAAAAGCTAGAGCACCGTGTTTTCTTAATTCTCTTTTTTGTACTTGTTCATTTCTAAAAGTGTGCTTCAGTTTATGAAACACAAAAAATAATTTTAATAAGCTGATGGTTTTCTCCCATTAATGTCTATAACAACGTAAATTTTCGTTTCTGAGAAGCTTCGATTCCGGATGAAAAATAAACAAAGCATAATTTAAAAGTTTACTGAACAGACGTCTACAATGGTTGCGGCAGATAGCTGGCTGTAAACTTGCACCAACACCTTAGTAAATAGAACCAGCAGCGTGTTAAAACTGAGTTATGTGAAATAAAATTAATCTGTCTGTAATCTTGAGCATAGAATATTCTTTTATATTATATTTATTATTATCTCGGGAACTAAGTGACATCATATCGAAAAAAATTTAAACAACCTTTTTCTGTTTCTTAAGGAAACGTAGATAATCAAATATAGTGAACATTCTTCATAATATTTGAACATGAAACGGGTAACATACCATGATTTAATAGTTTTTGAGTTTTCCGATATTTTGAGTTTGTCCGTGAACATGGCGCTTGCAACAGTGTCGAAATATCGGAAAACTCAAAAACTATTAAATCATGGTATGTTACCCGTTTCATGTTCAATTATAGTTAAAAACCATGATAGTTTAAAAAGTTATATTCTTCATAATGTTTGAAAGGTACTGGGCGACCATCATTTCGACGTGATGAAAGCGTCAGCACTTTCCACGCCCACGGAAATAAGTCAATGGGCGACCCCAATAAGGGTGCTGTGACTCACAGTTGGGAGCTACGAAACAGATATTTTTTATCAGGATATCTTAGCATTTAATTAACATTTGCGTTTACTTTAAAGAGTCTTGTGAAAATGAGAAATTTGTTACAAAATATTTAAATAAATATAAATATTGCTGAACAATTCACACAGAAAATCTAATCAAGTTCGAAGTTTATGTTAGGGATAATACAATAATACAAGATAATACAATACGTAGACAGATTTTTCTTACACATCAAAACACCTAAAATGCCCGGAACAAATATCTGCAGAACGTTCAAGCATATAATTTAATCCAGTGGCGGAAATCGACTACACAACCTCTTACATCGCAGGCGGACCTTCACCCGCGCCACAGAGGTCGAGGTCAATGTTTTGTGATTCTAAGCTTAATTTAATTTATATTGTTGTTAAATTATTATAACGTTTATTGACAGAGTAACAATACAGTGAGAATAAACATAGTGGTACCGTAAGCAACTACGTAGGTACAGCTACTGATTTATAGGTATTACAATATAGAGCGAACATTAGTCCATTCCATGGTTTCTTCAGTACTCAAAACGGTATAATATTCACATTGTTATATTATGTTGGAAATAACTATGTTCATAAAAATTCAGAAAACCCAGTTTCCAATTTTTAATCAAAAGGAACTACGGACGCGCACACCCCTTCATTCACATTCGTTATGTGGAAGTGGGGTTATGATTCGACGATATACGGCCTCAAAATCACGATTCGTGTCAGCAAGTTTTGTGATTATTTTTCTACTTTTATTGATATATCTAATTGGACAAAATATAGATTTTAAATTATTTTATTAGTTTTATATATATCCTGTATCTAACTACTGGAGTTGTTTTCAACCTCTAATAGCAAAACAAGAGTTGAATTTTTCACTTTTAAATGAAGAATTGAATTTCTTGAGATAAAGTAATCAACAAAAGGGAGACAGGAGTAATTGCAAAACCAAACTCAATGTACAGACAAAGCACTTGCTTAACTAACAGGTCTGGTAGTTTTCTATATAATTTGAAAAAGCAATTAATTCCATTCGTTGTATACGATTGAAATTCTACCAATATCTCAGTGTGCTTGTTGAATATAAATATATTCAAAAGGGTGTTCATATAACGAATATAGAGCTAGGCTTTAAGAGTACTCGACTTTCATCTATAGGGCTTGATACGGATTAATTGGTTCAAGGGGATGATGAGAGTTTGTAGGTACTTCTTTGACCTTCCCAATTTTCGGTATCAACGATGTTAGATAAATTTTAGGCATACATTTTGTAAATCCAGTATATTTCGAGGCATAATCTATACTATGAACGACAATTTATTATTAAGGTTTCTAAAATGAGACGATTGAATTAATCTAAACTGAATTATGAATTGTCGTATGATCGAGCCTTGTTGGCAAAGTGGGAGAGCACACTCGGCTTTAATTCCGAAGGTTGTGGGTTCAAACCCTGCCACGCTCCTCTGATTTTTTAATAATTAATAATTGGTTATTTAATACAAAATTAAATTACTAATGGTCTTTAACGCATATCATGGAAAACATGTACGAGTACATCAAGTTTAGGGCACCTTTGCCTGGGTTCGTTCAAGTAAAACTTTGACAAGAGAGAGAGCTCTTAGTGTAGTGCGAAAAGAAAGGGTGATTAATGACTACAGGCTTAATGGATCGCGGTTTTAGGCCCGTAATGATTTAAGTTCGATTGATACAGCAAAATAAGTTTGTAACTCCAAAATAACTATACAAAACGTATCAAATCTTCACTTCCATGATCAAATGTTGAAAGCGCATAAACAAAAACGAACTACATAATACTAATGCCTCGGGCGGGACAACAATTTGTATGATCTGCAAATATTTGTTCCGGATATCTGGATGTTATACATATATGTATAATAAAAAATATCAATCTATGTATGTATCTATTCAGTAAGATCAGAAATCTAGCACCCGTAACACATGTTTAGAGCTTATCACGTGGCTTCTGGACAATTCACACAGCAACATCTGCTGTGTGAATTTAATGTAATAGACCAGGGTTTTTAATTTTTTACAAGGAAAAAAATAGTAGTAGAATGAAACCCATTGGAAAAGGAGGGGAATATGATAAAAATGAAAGGAAAAATAAATTACGGTCGATCTGAGTTCGGGAAGTGGGAGGGGGTGGGCTTTTAAGGGGAGAAAATGGTTTATCTCGATTTGCGGTGAAACTACAAGTCCTATGAAAAAAAGTTATATGGCAAAGTTGTAGGTAATAAAACGATCTACAACTTTTAATTCACAACTTTTTTACATAACGTCAAAATGTATGTAAAAATTCAAATAACTAAGTTTTTGGTTTTTTATTTCTATCTTTTTCAAAAACATTTTATTTTCTACGAAATTTGGTGAAAACTTACCTATTTATGTTCTAAATCCACTATAATTTATTTGATTAAAAATATTAATTTTTACACCTTATTTTGACTTAATTACTAAAAAAATAGACCAATTTTCAATCGAAAATTCACGTGTCAAAATATTAGCTTTTTTATAAAAATCGGTATGCTGTTTGTTCATTAAAATCTCTATTTTCTGATGGTTAAGAAAAATATATACATTACTATAGTAAATTATCTCAGAAAATGCAAAACACCGAAACAAAATTTGTATCATTATGTACAATTGCATCATAAAAATGTGATTTTTGCAATTTTTATTTCATATAATTGCTTATAATCCGACTTATTGCACATTATACAAACAGATTATTATATAATAATTATTATTATATAGTCTGAAAAGACAAAATCATATTTTTATGATGCAATTGTACCTAATGATACAAATTTTTGTTTCGGTTTTGTGCATTTTCTGAGAATATTTACTATCGTAATGTATATATTTTTTTTAATTATCAGAAAATAGAGATTTCAATGAACATAAAGCATAACGATTTTTATAAAAAAGCTAATATTTTGACACGTGAATTTTCGATTGAAAATTAGTCTATATTTTTGAAAATTAAGTCAAAATAAGGTGAAAACAATAATATTTTCAATCAAATAAATCACAGTGTATTTGGGACATAAATAAGTAAGTTTTCACCAAATTTCGTAGAAAAATAACAATTTTTGAAAAAGATAAATAAAAAAAACCAAAAACTTAGTTATTTGAATTTTTCACATACATTTTGACGTCATGTAAAAAAGTTGTGAATTAAAAGTTGTAGATCGTTTTATTACCTACAACTTTGCCATATAACTTTTTTTCATAGGACTTGTAGTTTCACCGCAAATCGAGATAAACCATTTTCTCCCCTTAAAAGCCCACCCCCTCCCACTTCCCGAACTCAGATCGACCGTAATTTATTTTTCCTTTCATTTTTATCATATTCCCCTCCTTTTCTAATGGGTTTCATTCTACTACTATTTTTTTCCTTATTTGACCATTTTTGAAGCTAACTGCACTGGTCTATAACAAATGACGTTTAATGTAACAAAACTTGTGAACAAGCTCGTCTAGTTATAGACATCAATAGACTTCGCGTAGTCCGGACCTATATGTGGTGATTGCAAACAAAAGACTTTCAATCACTATGCGGTGCCGTAGATCCACATATGCCGGTCTATTCAGTTCATCCCTATCCGCTTCCTTTAGTGCAGTTTGTTCCCTCATGCGATTTCTGAACAGACAAAGTGTATTCATTCGGTTGAGAATGCATTCATGTTAAAGATAAACTGACGGTATGTTTCTCAACTTTTAACGTGATCCAACATATTAGAGTTAGTCGCTTGAATTCAAAGACAATTTACAAAATGAATGTGTGTATTTGCATTTTGCGCGTGTAACTTTCTCGCTAAAGAACAGTAAGAAAAACGTAATGTGAGTTAAAAATAATATACGAAAGTCCTGACTTGCGAAGTTGTTGTTGGTCATCAAAAAATATATTTTTTTATGTAACACAATATTTTTTTTTGCGTGCATGGCATGGTATATTTTTATACTTCATTTAATTGAGTCTATTAAATTTTATTTCAGGAGAAAAACGAGAACAATTAAGACAACTCTGATAAAAGATAGACATGAGTTTATTTAGCACAGCGAGCACCCCGATGATGTCGTCCCCATATGTGAAAATAGGTCAGGTCACGGCTAGCAACAATTAGTAGAAACGAGAGTCTGAACTTAACTCTCTGAGGGAAAAAGCAAAAGTACTAAGTGATTTGAGTTGTCGTGACAAGAGCCAATATTCTGTATTAAATAGTAGATACATTTAACTTTACTAGCAATAATGTATGATATAAGATTATTTGATATGCACACGATACCCGTTTCAAGTGTCAATAATTCAGCTACCTAGTTTTTATCCATACAAAGATGTAGCTTATGTTTTGTTTATGTTGGCACATTTCTCACTGCTCGCATCTAGCGAGAAATAATTCCCGAACATCACGACAAAATCAATATTGCGAATTGCCGCAATGTCGAGTTTTTGTGCGGAGCTCGGCTAAGGTCTTAAGAGATAGCCTTTCTGATACTTATTGACAGAGGTCTCGGTCTCGAGCGCTCTGCTTCAATTATAACAATTTATTTTCAACTTCAATTCGGTTTCGAGTCTTGCTAGGCCCTGGCACTAAAACTCCTTTGTAAATACGTAAGTATAGTAAAACCATTTCTAAAATGAACGCCCCTCCACCGAATTCTGTATTTTTTTTCTGTGTATTCTGTTTTTCTGTATTTCCTCTCACACGTTGAAATCATCACGGTTTTGTGGAGGGGAGTTCATTTTTAGAATGGTTTTACTATACTTCCCGTTGTTATAAAATGACAAGTGGAACTCACTAAAATTTTAAAAGTGAAATAATATAGACATTTTTCTAGGGGCAGGCACAAACAATACATTTATGCTCAATTATATAAGTTAGGCAAAACCATCTGGCAGGGTGGGTGTCTCTATGATTGAAGAGTAGCCAAAGTGTTGGCCAGGGTATAAATTATCACCCTACCTATACCCATGGACAGGTTCCAATGATTTATAAATATATCAACTATTTAAGAACGAATACACATAAAAATGTTTTAATACTGTAGGAACAATAAAGAATAAAACTTTGTAGCTATAAGTGTGATAAATAAAAAATATGACAGAGTTACTGTAGGTAGGAATCCATAAAAAGTTGAAATGAGACAAAGCTTACATTTTATTTTCTCTAGAAATGTAATTGGATTTTTATACCTGGGAACAAGGATTTAAAAAGTTAGTGGGTAGTTGATATAATATGTTTCAGTTATTATTGTGTTAAATGAAGTAGGCTAAAGGCATTTTTATCGTTATCTCGTTTCGCTAAGTTGCTTATCTTAAGAGTTATGATGATGGAATACGGAATTGGTTTAATAACTGGTTTTTATATAATTGAAAAGCGAGATAACTCACACACACAAACACATTCATCATCTTGCGTGTTAAGTGTTAGTAGTATCTGCAAATATACCTACACGAAATGTATCAATGCAATTTTTGATAAACTTAAATTGTAGATATATGAAGAATTTGTAGACGGTTGATGTTATGAAACCAAATGAAAAAAATACAAGACTTAAAAAGTATACAATTTCCAACTTTACACAGCCCAAAGTTAAACCGGAAATGTAAAGTTCTGAAGCCTCGTTAACGTGTCTCGAAAATGTATTCAGCCTGCATTTTTATGAATATTATAGTTTGAACGCGATAAGAATACGTTTAGGACACATGTCAGTTTGACACGTTAGTGATGGGCACAACATAATGAGTTCGTAACCGTTCCTCCAAAATGAACCGCCGCGTTATTTTTAAGATTATTTTCGTTTTAAATTGGCGGAATCATTTAATATTTATATTTTAGTAATTTAAGTGGAAACCGACTGTTTTAGCGTCACAAAATGGCGGCCCATAACGCCATTTGGGGTTATTATTTTAAACACAAATATAAAAATGCCACTTTCTTTCGCGCGTTCGGTTTGGTCGTAGTTTTATTCTTATATTTAATAAAATCTTATAGTCCATTATTTTCCAATTCTTAAACGTATTATTTTTTAAATATAACTGTAACAGATAACGATACTGTTGTTGCGTGTTATTTTTAGCACATCACTACCTACAAATATAAAGCACTGACATAACCTTGTAATAGCGCAATATTATCGCAATATTATTACGCAGATTTAGAAAAATATTGTTTACCAAGTTATTTTACACTCAGTTTGGCACAAAATTATTAGATTCATTGATTATTGATATAATAATGTAGATTTAATGCTCATCAATTGTTAAAACGGTAAACAAACAGCAAAAATATTTTTATCGTAACTGTAACGCCATTACAAAGTTACGTTGTCAGTTCAATCGCGATGTGTCAGGAACGCAAAGTCTCGACGGCGAAGGTATATTATAATTATAGTGACAATACATTTTGAGTCGGTAATACGAAGGTAAGATTGTCAAAACTTTTTTATAAAAACATACGTAAGTGTTATTAAAAGTGGTGTGGTGTTTAAAAATCCTCAACATATTGTTTCATTTACCACTCACTCGCGGGTGGGTTGGTTCATTTTCTGCTACGTAAATATAAATCGGTCTGACGCTTCACACGCCAAATATAGATAACTATCGACCCCCCTCGTCTCGGGTAGGTACCTAATTATTATTATGAACCTTCCTTTTTAATCACTCTACTTTTTAAAAAACAGCATCAATATGTTGCGTAGTCTAAAAGTATTAGAGATTAAAAGTTTTAAAGTTTGAAGCATACGGAATGGACAGACAGTGACAACGACTTTGTTTTACACTATGTAGTGAAAATAACAATTTAATAAGTAGAACAAATCTATTGTCTTGTTGATTCAACAATACAATGAAACCAATAACAATGTCAGCGGGATATATGTGCTCGTTCGCATCATAAGTCAATGACACTACCAACCCTTTCATCGCTTGGAGCCATGCCCTTTGCATCAAAGGGAGGGTTATCAGAATAACTAATTTCATATGCATCTAATAACCTGTCTGCCGCAGTCTAGTTATAATTTGGTTAGATGTCTTTTATATATATTGGATACACAACTTTAAATAAATAAATAAATAAATAAATATTACTGGACAATTTTACACAGCGACATCTAGCCCCGTGGTAAGCTCGAAGCTTGTGTTACGGGTGCTAGATTTCTGATATACTTAATATAATATACATACATAGATAGATATTTTTTATTATACATATATAACACCCAGACACCCGGAACAAATATTTGCATATAATACAAATTGTTGTTCCGAGGCGGGAATCGAACCCGCAACCTCTTGCGTCGCAGGCGGACCTTCGCCCGCTGCGCCACAGAGGTCGTCGGTCTTTTGATTTATATTTTTTTATTTTGCAGGATTATAAAGAAAATACGATTTAGTAGCGAGATGCCTACTATCGCACTTAGCCGACTTTTACAAATTTTCACACAATAGGTTGCATAACGACAACTTAATGAAACCTCAGTATAAGTAATCGCACCACGCCTACTTTTTTTATTTTTTTACTGAAAAATAGCAGCTTGCCATATTTTTTTCTCATCGTTTCAAAAATATCATGATGCCTATTTTTGTACAGTCTATTTCGTAAGTGCAAGGAGGTAAACAAAATATTTAAAATAAAATAATAATGTCATCATGTCATGTCATATTATGACTTATGTCATTTAATTCCAGCGTTCGAGTAAATGGAACGAACAAAATGAATAATAATTTTATAAAATATATTCAGTATCAAATATCAAATTTTTGATAGTAACTATATAGGTACATCGTCACTCCATGATTCAATAGTTCCTATCCATCCAAAGGTTGCCTGGAAGAGATCGCTGTTAGCGATAAGGCCGCCTATTGTACATTTAGTTTAAGTGTGCAATAAAGTTATTATCTATCTATCTATATTCATAACTGTGACGTTGTTTTCGTACTTGGTGTAAATTTAAGATAAGCCACACACCTAGTTAGTTATTTTTCTTATATTAATTGGTGGGCGTTGCGATCTGCGACAAGTTTTATACTTCTGCAGGTCGCATCACTGCCTATTTCGTTATTTGCCTCAATTAAATTCCTTAATAAAGACTTTTTATGTTTATGTAATCATTATTAATAATTATGTTTGTAACAGGGTTCTTGGTCATTGTGGCGTGGCGGACATAGTCAGTTTCTGTTAGATAGAATTCAAATAAAAACGACATACCTTCGGTACAATTACAGTTTTGTGTTTGATTGTACATTCAGTAGGCAACACAAGTAAACAATATACCGATAGAAATGAAAGTAGGCATTATGCGACCATATGGTCTATTTAGAATAATGTTTGACGAAATGCAATTTTCGGCATAGTGCGATCACTTGTATGGAAATTTCAGAATGTTGTCCTTGCGCTACATACTGAAAGTAAAAATTAAAAAATGAACTAAGTGCGATAGTAGGCATCTCGCTACTAAATCGAAAATACAGCAAAATGCGTCATTATAGCATCATTTGTTTTACAATAAACACGTTTCTATACAGTTTTACTATTTAAATGGGTGAATTTTCCAAATCAATTTCGAAGAACTTTCAACTAAATTGTGCGGTGTGATATATTATGTATGTCCAGCAGTGGACGACGTAACCCACGCGAAGACTGTTGTTTGATTATAGAGAGATATTGTAGAGAAACCTCGATAACATATTTTGTGCTAATGACGTACAAATACAAATATGTTTATTTCTCTCAATTACTTAATCTAAAACAATTTCCGGGTGTGAGACTCTCTTTTAAGTATATAATACCTGTGCTAGAGAGTCCCGCTCTACAACGCAGCTCATTATATAATTAAGTTAACTAAGATAACTAGGATTTTACAAATAAAAGTTCTTAAATAATATTTAAAACTAGTATAAGTTTAAAAATGAGTATGTGTATATATACAGTAGAAATAAATATAATAAATAAATATTTAATTATATATTATGTACTATATATAATAAATAAATATATATAAATAAATGTATATATATGCTATAATAATAAGTATTGTATTACTTTGTAAGACTAAATAAAATATAATGTATATAATTAGAGTGCTAGTTTGCATATTTTTAAGATATTTATATATTTAAAGTTTATATTAGGTAAGTGCTACACTATAACTTCTAACAACTTTTCAACGTCCTCATAGCTAAGTGTAAGTAACCACTGCATGATTGTTTTTCTACAAGTGTAAAGGTTCATTGTGTATAAATTTAAAATTTTGTTTACAGAATCATAAATGTGTGCAGATTGCTTAGCCTGTTGACGGAATGCAAATTTTGATCGAATTATAATTTTATCAGCTACCTTATCTTTTCTTCGCTTGTTTAATTTAATGGGATCTAAAGGAAACGATTTGTGTGTTTTTAAAATTAAATTGTACATGTATATTTTCCTAACTGACAGAATACCTGTTTCATTGTAGAGCTTGTTAGTGGGAAATTGGTAAGGCTTGAAATACATGACTTTGATAAGTAACCTTTGAGCTCTCTCTAAATCTAAAAATTTAGTTTTGGCAATTTAGTTTTGACGTAATGATTTAAAATTTGTATTAATAGTTATCGAATGCAGGATACATTTTAAAATAAATAAGGTTTGTACTACTGTGTAGCCATGGTTTTAAGAAAATGAAGGCATGCTATTATTTGTAATAGTAGGTAGGTATGTACCTGTAATATAATTTAGAATTTCAAATAAGTACATAATTTCTCTATGAAATATTTTTTGTTTGTTTTATATGTAGTTTTGTAGCCTGCGTGATTTATCTAATCAAGTGGCATATCGTCGAATAATTTAAAACCAATAAGTACATAATTCGATTGAGTATTCTGTTTACTATAAAAATTACTTTTGTATTATCAAACCAGCTATTTTATTTATCGTCAAGCCTTACGTCCTCTCTAATCTTCTAATAGAAAAATTGAAAACACTTCTGAAATGAAGTTTAATACACTTTCCTTCCAAAGTAAACTATAAGCTAAGCCAGCTTTTTCAAAGCAAACAAAGCACAAATAATATTTCTCTAGTGTCTCCCAACAGAGCCAGTTTATTCGCTGTATTTTTCCTTGATAGTAGGGAGTTAAGTTTACTACATCCAAGATTTTTCCAATTTGTCAAACCAGCAATTTTATTATTACCCCCAGGCATATTCTAAAATTGTGCTTAATAAAATCGGGAACAATCTTGACTGTTATTTTAAATTTTGAATTTTAATGTAGTTTTACTACAATAAAAGCTAGTTTTACTAGTTTAAAAGTAGACAAAGCACAAATAAACGAACGGACTTGATCGATGTCGCTGGTAAAATTGCACCACTACACACACACACACTACATCGAGTTGCTAATGAAAACACACTGAACATGTATGCACACTGGACATCCCTTCAGCTGTTTTATTCACCCGTTATTTTTAGGAACAAGAAATACAAAAAGCTGGTTTGATACCGTGGCGGCAATGAGTTAGTGTTTGCAAATTTTACGTAACACAAGCCTCGAGGTTATAAGTAGGTAATAAGTTTCTGTGTGAATTTTCTAGCAATATTTATTTATTCATGAACAAATATTACACAATACTCGAGGCTGATTTCAATTTAGGAATGGGATAGCATCTCAGCAATCTGGTTTCCAAGATACAAGATCAGATGTCTCATCAGATTCCTCCATGTTGTCTATATCCAATAACAGATAACATTATATCCGGAGCCGAGAAGCCTTGGCTTCGATATCACCCAAGATTGTTGTGTAGGCAGCTCAACATTTTATTTATCTCAACAAAGTGCACCTATTGCACAGTAATATCATACGTAGTCAATTCAGTGCGACAGTATTTTGATCGAACTGTTGTGTTGCTGCTAATAAATAATCGAGGCACTTTCCCGTGACAGTCGTGAATTGATGCATTCTCGTTTCCCGAGTGTTTTAGGTAATATGCCTCCCGTTATAGGAGAAAAAGAATTATGTATTTTTTTTTAATTAGGTGTGCTAATATTATTCGTTATATTTAATGTTTAATTAGTTTTGATAGTAAATACTTCGAGCGGTCTCTCGAAGACTGTACGTCACCACGCGCGCTAGGAATGCTTACGGCGAGCGGACGGCCAGTCACCTGGTTCCCCGGCTCGTAAATGATTTACCTACTGAATTGCGGGATGCTATAGGGTCATTCTACTTTTTAGTGCAGGTTTTCGTGTCCCCCAGACAAAAAAATGTCTATCTGCCATTTTCGTAATGAAATAAAAATAAATTGCGCAACACATTAAACTTCCGTAATATTTCCTTAACTTCTGTTAACATTTATATTTGAATATTTTTACTATTTTAAGATAATAAGGGTAACATAGTGGAGTTTTATGGTAACATAGTGGTTTTCCATAGTATCGCAAAGTGTCCCCGACCCAATACGCGGACTAACTTACCAAAAAAAGTATACTTCTTACAGTGAAGTCCTATGCTTCAAAAATGTATTAAGTTTACTTAACCCTACATAGCTAACGTTCTTAAACTACCTTGATAAGCTAACCATTCGTCATTTTGACGATCATTATAAAATGAACCATATTATAAAGTGTGTTATATTTTTATATGGATTTATTGTATTTTCGAGAAATATAGAATATAAATGAAAGATATTTATCACAAAAATCCATATATTAACCCATTAATGGTCAAACAAAAACTACATGGATTTATCCGAAACTTTGATTATTTATTTATTCTATAGGTTACAAAAAAATATTAGAAAAGGAAAAATAATAGGTTTTCATGTTTTTCAGCATTTTGAGGGGGTGTGCCCAAATTGGCACAGTGGCCACTTATGAGTTATAATTTTCGAAACAAGGCTTTTGTATGCAGAGGATTTTTTTGCATTTTTTGCAGCCTCAGCGGCTTATTATGGCAAATAACACAGCGTACTCGTTTCGGGAGCCTTTCAGGTACGTGGTTGGCACCGTCCAGTTGCAAACCCTCGATATTTGATGATGTTGAAGGACGAGAAGAGCATCTTTGGGGCGATTTCAGATAGAATCTGGCTATTCTTCGTCGAAAAAGCAGTTGGTCCATGGCTTCTCTAGATCGTACGTGCAATCGCCAAGCATTTGATATGGCCACTTACGCCAAACTGGTGCATTTGATGTAGAAAGACTCGATCTAGTCATGTTCATCTGTTTGAGGTGCATTGGTTCTAATTCGGGCTCTCTTGGTAGCTAAAGGCGCATTATCAATGCTATTTTCTGAATCCGAGAGAACGCCAACGTCATCGAGAAATACCTCAATATTTCCGGGAACATCATAAGGCAAGTTAGGTACAGCATCGTTGTTGTCAAAACCTCCTTTTTCATCAGTGTCGACACTGGGTTCTGGAGGAATTATCGCCAGGTCATACTCCCAGACACCACTGTCTTCTTCTATGAAATTTATAGCCTCTTCTAAGCCTTGAAAGTTGTTACTAACGCTAAATCTATGCCTATAACTTATTTTCAAACTCAGAAAAAAAATGGATAAAATTAGCACACTTGTGGCCATTGTACCCGAATTGGCACAGTAATGTTTTGAACGTCACCAAACCATAAATTATCAAAATATGTTACTGCAATATGCCACAAATCATCATTTATTTATTGTATTTTACATATTATAAGTAATCAGGGTGATTATACTTCTCAACTTAAAATAATATTTAAAAAACAAAACATACCTCCACACGTCTCTTGATATAAAAATTCAGCAAGAAATTATCAAAAAACCACTAATGATAGCAAAATCGCTTTAATTTTTATTCAATCACTGTACTTCCAACTACTCAAAACTGCAATAACATAACGACTGGTGTCAACAGTTTTTTTTTCTACCTTCGTTATTTAGGTGTTCCCAAATTGGTACGGCGACCATTAATGGGTTAAACCATTAAGGCACTATAAACACGAATAACATATTATGGCACCACTTTTTCGAGATCAAAACCACACATCTTATAAACTACGAATAAGGCAAAAAATATCAGAAAATTATAGTTTTTTTAAACATTTATAGAAATAAAACATTGATGTTCATATATTTTGAACACATGTTGGTCAAAATACCAATAGAATGTTCACCACCATTGGGAACTTAGCAACTGTGGAAGTTCTTCGTTGTCATTTATCTCCAAAACTAAGCAACTTACCTGTTAGAGACGACCACCATCCGATGCAGTCTAACAGTCTCTTAGTTGGCGCGAAACCTCAAATCCGTTGTTATAACTGTTAGAAAGTTACTAGACGATATTAATCCGATGTGTGCAAAAATGACGAACGTTAGCTTTCTAGGGTTAATATGTTTGCGTTTGTTATGTAGGCCTCATATATTTTTAAAAGCTTTATTTTTTTTCAAAATAATTTCTTTAGTTTTGTCCCTAAGGAAGAAGCGCAATAGCGGTACTACTATGTTACTGGTATTTTCTCAAAAAATCGTTAGATGTCAGTGTACCGTCACTGGTGGGCTCGATTGGGCAGGTTGGGCATTACAAGAGCGGGGTGGAGGGGAATGGCAATAAGCCGCGTGTCGCCACTCAGACGCCGCCATGTTGTGAATCAAGACGCGTGTGTTTATTCGGTGTGTACTTTGTTACCCGGCGAAAAGGTAAGTTTCAGAACTATCACGTTATGTTTTAACTATTGATACGTGGCATTTATGTCACTGAATTGTATTCTATTGTTAGATTTGCAAATTTTACGGTTATTTCCTAAATATCAGGTCACATCATGTTATTTTACAACTGTGTTACCGGCTACTTTGTTACTCCGCTGTGTAACGCAGTTGTAAATATACTCTGTCACTGATTCTTTCTAATTCTATTTAAGTTGATTTGTTCGTATTTTAACAATTTCGCATTTGTTTGATGACTTACTTTAATTACTGACGGTAAAATGAGTACTGTAATGCCATTTTTTTATATTTATAGAAGATCATGCCGCTGAACAACGTCGATTCCGAAACAGGCGAAAATAAGACCCTGTTAAAGATGTGGAAGCCAGAAAAAAGGCTATAGACAGGTACCACATAACAAAACGCCTCGTCAAAGACTTAACATCACGTGAACATCGCCAAAACAAAAGGAAATAGCGGGTCGCTAACACCAAAAATGGAGCCCTTAATCATGCCCGGAATTGACCCCTCAACCTAATGTACTTCGTGTGAACACTCCACCAACAGGACCAGATACACCTAATATTCCTGAAAATTGTCCGATACCCGACTCTCACAGATTGCGGACGGATTTTAGAAAAAGCACACTGACTCCAAAAACGACGATATTACGTACAAAAGTCATTGAATTTTTCATTCGGGATGACGGGATTTTGGTAAAAGGGATATAATAGTAGGGTATGATTATTATCTTCAACCTAAGAGAGTGATTACCTATTTTTGTAGAGAAGAGAATTGTCTATTGATACAACTTTGTTACTGTTGCACAACTGTGTTACCCTATGTCCCTATTTCTAAGTATAGGTTTTTTCAATTTCAGTTGTACAATTGGCATAATAAGCTACATTAAAGATATATCAGATGTAAGATAATATTTTTTTATATCAATGTTAAATACTTTGTTAAGATATTTTTACATATATACATTTTATCTCAAATCTTTGTAAGCAAAAGTTCACAACGGTAACATAGTTGTCATTTAATGTGATTTTTATAAGACTTAATTAATGATAATTTCTTATTATAGTTATGGAAAAGAAAGATTTATGTTACTAAAATACGTTTTGTTAATTGTTTGTTTGTAATGTGTGACTGAAGCAGCTCAATAAAAATATTTTGATTGGTAACAAAGTGGTTTGATTTTTCTACCTTGGTCTGCAAAACCTTAGTTTTCAGAAAGAAATAGGTACAAAATTGGCTGCTGACAGTTAATTTCAATTGTCTAGATATTATTACGCATACAAACAGATAATTTACTTCATTTATCTCTAATGATAAAATTTTTAAAATCCATTTTTAGCAGTGCAAAAACCTGCACTAAAAAGTAGAATGACCCTATAACCCGCAAAAACATAAAATTTAAACTTAAATCTTACTTTCTAGCTAACCTTTATAGGTTTAATACTCAAATAGGTACCTACCCAATTCCGAACTTAGGTTAAAATAGTTTGTTTTTCTTTTATTTGTATAATATTAAGTACTAACCTTTATAGGCCGGGATCCGTAGTACATGAAAATCAAGTGATTACTAACAAGCTAATTTTTGGTGAGTAGCTTCGTTTCGATGAGACGTCCAAAGATATCCTATACCCAACTCTCGATTGTGGTAGCTAACAGAGATATCAAGGATTAAAAAATTCAAGGATGTAAAACCGGGATAACGGACCACGAAATTTGTCGGACAATATGTCCGTTAGATTTTATAAATATTAATTAAGTATACAACAAAAAATCAGCTGGTTAGTAATCATAGTAATCATTTAAATTGACCTCGTTTTCGACACATTTTGGAAATGGCGGACTCTTTGATCAAACCATAGGTTTTGTAGGACAAACATGTTTTTATATAATTTAGATAATTATCTTGAGATATAACATATTGTCCTACAAATTTCGTGGTCCGTTATCCCGGTTTTACATCCTTGAATTTTTTAATCCTTGATATCTCTGTTAGCTACCACAATCGAGAGTTGGGTATAGGATATCTTTGGACGTCTCATCGAAACGAAGCTACTCACCAAAAATTAGCTTGTTAGTAATCACTTGATTTCCATGTACTACGGATCCCTGACTATTAATTTTAAAATTTCAACCATCTCGTTATAAGTGACTCATAATAACACTAACTTATAAACCTCTGTGGTTTTCTTGTGTTATAGTTATTTTTCTTTTGTAATAATGTTTTATGTTGTGAAATAAATAAAAAAAAAATAAAAAAAAACTTATCGAGGAAGGCTATAGGCTAAATTATATAAAATTATAACATACATATATAAACATATATATATTAACAACTATAACATAACTTAAATTATTAATATCAACGAATTCGAATTAACAAAATATTAAATAGATTCGTGTATGTTATACACCTACTTTAATGGGTTATATTGAGGAGACCCAGAATTGAGACGAGTTTTTATGATGATAGTTGTTTATATAATATAGAAACATGGCTATAAAGGAACTAGACCGCACATTCAATAGGTTATGTTAATTCACTGAAGATTTAATTCATGAGTTTAGTCTAGGTAGCAAATTAGCAAGGCTTTCAGAGGTTTAGAGCTTTTCAATAATGAGGCGGAAGAGATGAAAGCGATGAAACTTTTTTAATTTGTAAACTAGTTAAAAAAACTTAGCTGAGTAGGTGCTTTCAGTTAACGACACAAAGTTTATAAAAGCAATTTAACTGAAATAAAATTTACGAATTATACTTTAATTAAAAAGTAGTGTTTTTATCTAAGGAGATACAAAATGCTAAAAGGGCAGAAATAAGCTTCAGACTATTTAAGAGTTTAATTTAACCGTAGAACATTTTATTAGTCTCGCTTAATTTGTTTATATCTTTGTACGTAAGCTAAACTAAATATAAGAAGGACTGACAAAGGTTTTAGGACATAATAAAATGCATTAGTAGGTATTAATATTTATAATCTAAAGCTGTCTTAATTTACCAAACATGTTTTGTACTTAATTCTGTATGGATCTGTAATATCTGTACCTACTTTTACGAATACTATAATATAAATTATTATGTCATTGAATTATTAAAATAATATTTTGTTTCCGATTCCTTTGACAAGTTTCCAGTTTTTAAGATGAATACAATGATGAAAGGGGCGTGCACGAAATAAATGTTATAATGTATTTGCACAGACAACTTGTGTACCTTTGGAAATGCAGGGTATTGAAAAATTGTTTCGTTTCCCTCAACCAAGATTTCCGGTCTGATATTACCAAACGAAGAATTGTCTTGAGAAGTACCGCGATGCAATATGTTGGGTACTTTTAAGTAAACGGTGTTATCTTGATCCTAGAGATCTGGTTTGAAATATTATAGTAGGTACCTTGTTAAAACAAATCTCTAGCCGGTGGAAAGAGCGTTATACATGAACATCTTATCGTCACAAACATTAAGATAACATTTAAAAGTAAAATATTTGTTTATGAAAGCAGTTCTGTAATGTTTTCATCAGATTACACATAAACCTAAGCCGTTGTAATTTTGTTTGAGTTATGAATTTGGCTCAAGAGAATATTTATAAAGGTACGCAGATAAATAATATACCAGTATGGTATACCGGAGTTTCTCTACGGGATCGAATCATTTCTGATGAAACGTAGAGTAACTCTTTTAAGTCGGACGTACACCAACAAGATGGACAGAGGATCATGTCATAGCTGCCAGTTCAAGGTGGACTCAAACTGCATTCGACCGTAATACCTAGAAATCATTAAGAAACGCCTGTGTACAGCAGTGGACGTCCGATGGTTGAAATGAAGATGATGATGGTATACTAATACATTATTATCTTTAGAAATATAAATGTTACCATGACGGTGGTTGTACACAACGTGGCGGTTTGCACGCGATGGTTACTTGTCATTGATTTGGTCATTTGATCGACATACCCCATAAATCGTATTTTCTTGTACAAACTTATTAATGATGGTGTTACTGCTATTTAACACATTATTCACAACTGCTAGGTATAAAATATAGACTCTTTTTGATCACGATAACTACATAATAGTTAACTAGATTTTCAATTAGTGAATATTTTGTTCATTTGAAAATTACAGTTAGATCGTTTCAGTAAATGTTTTTTGGTTAGACCTTACGCTTGCTGCTACAAAGTTGACCGATCGATCGTACCAAACCTCAGAATTTGGTAGATTTCAGTAAGCAAAGAATCTAATTTATTTATTTTCTGAGATCACAGACCATGCGTAACTGTAGATTAATTTACAAAATGTATGTAATTTTGTTTGCGTTTTACAATTGTTTGATCCAAAAGTAACAGCGTTTAATAATTTCGGGGTCTCGATTGTGTTCTCCTCATTTTCGGCAATAAAACCAAAGTAAAGACATGCGCAGTAGGACCCATGTGGGGAACCGTACCTTCATGAAATACTTTTTAGTATTAGACATATTTTATCAAAAACATAGTTTTACCATAACAAATATATAGGACATTTTACGGCTAAGATTGAACGAGTATCTAAGAAAATTCTCTACAAATACCGATGATTCTCAGTGGTTTACGATTTAACAATCTAACTTTAGAATATAAGCCAGATGGCTGGCTCCGGCATCAATGGAAATATTTGAAATCTTTAAATATAGTAGGTATAAAAAATATATAACTGTAACTAAAATGTTTAAAACCCACAGAAAAAAATAAAATAAAATCACTATTAAATACCATCAAAAATAATAAATGTGCAATAATTAATAATAACTTTTTAAATTAACTTACCAAATATGGGAGCTAGAGTTCGTTGAAAATACGTTTGGAGCGAAGTGTGCGAGTTCGCGAGTATGTGCGTGCAAACTAAGAGTCACGTTAACAATTAGTGTCCGACGAGCATGATAGCGCGAATGGAACTAATGTGCGCGGCGCGGCGTAAACAGCGAATAGGCCGGCGCCGACGACGGCGACCAGTAAACGAATATCCCGAAAGAGCGAGGAGCACGTAGGGGCTTCACAAAAGATCGATACCTTTGGTAGCGCGCGCTCCCTTCTCAGCACCCGAGCGACTGCGACGGGACCACCGGCAAGCACAACGGAGCCTTCGGCAGCTACAGGAGCGCTCGTATCTACGAATACTTCGACTGTGACGAGCGACCTACCGACAGAATGTACGCTATTTTGCACCGCATATCATTTTGAATCGTGACGTACTAGGGGCCCATGAGAACGTAGCTGGGCATGCGCGAGAGGTAGGCGCGGCGATGCGAACGAAATGAATAAGCTCAAACGAGTCAAAGGCGGTAGAACAAAGAGAATCTATGGACGCTGCTGGATGAGGGTCGTAGCCGCGAGGCCTGGCTCCCGCCGCACGCAACACCATCGATCACAGCTGGGCACGCACACCTTACGACCTCCATCCACACAACTGCCTTCTACAAATCTACTTCGATATAATATTGATTTTATTACTAACTTTTATTTTACGACAATTCGATAATACCAGCTATCAAATCGGAAAATGAATCAAAACTATACATATATTTAAACCTGGCACAATCAGTTCACACGGAATACTAACGAATTGCGTGTGTAATCCAATCAAATTCTTTCTGTTCTGAAAATCGAGAATCCCGCATCCACGCCAGAAAATTCGATTAACACCCCGAAACGCCACACAATAACGAACTTTATTAAAGGTGAATCGTTACCGACAATGTCCGAGTTATAAAATAAAGACACAAAGTAACATTTTAAAACGTTTGTTTTATCACTTAGTGATTTAAGAATGACCATATTTTGGACATCTTTCTGAATATTGAATTGACAAATTATAGGAAGATAAGAAACAAAACTAACTGGTCAACAAAACTGCAATAAAAATATCGTTATATGCTGAAAGGGCCGGCTAATACACTGATAGATTGTGGGTCGTTACGATACCACTCACGTTGTCATTGATATACGACAAGTGATATCAGTCAGGTATAATCTACGCCACACGTTAACAGAGCTATGTGAATAACGCTTCAATACTCATTTTCAACAATAGAAGTACTGTAAACTACTTGTGTAATAAAAACCTATCAAAATAATAGTAAAAAAAAACTTAATATTTTTTTTCATTGTGTATCGTATATATTAAAATAGAGTTTAAAGACCCGGTTTACCGTTTTAATTTATACTTAACTTATCATATATCTCAATACCTAAGCATAAACATATCATTTATAATCCTAACAAAATACATTTTCGGTTTTAAAATAAATGAAGGTAAAAAGTGTGAGCCATTCTCATGAACACTAAACCTATAAAAGCATGGCAAAGCTATTTGCTCTGCCGGTCAAGGCAATCAGATAAAATTTCTGCATTGGCATCGATTTACACATGTTAACATTTTTCTATCGGTTTATACAAAGCTCACATGATTTTTAGGGTTCCGTAGCCAAAAGGCAAAAACGGAACCCTTATAGATTCGTCATGTCCGTCCGTCCGTCCGTCCGTATGTCACAGCCGTTTTTCTCCGAAACTATAAGAGCTATAACGTTGAAATTTGGTAAGTAGTTGTATTCTGTGAACCGCACCAAGATGTTGGAAAAATTTTGAAAAAAAAATAATAACAACGATTTCGTTCAAACCAACGAAAATTGGTTTGAACGAAATCTATCAGGTAGTTTTTTTTATAATACGTCATAAACTATTTCATATAAATAATTGCTGCGGAAGCCTACATGGGCGAGTCCGACACGCACTTGGCCACTTTTTTTTAAATCGAAATCTTTACTTACTTGCAGAAGTACTTGAGTGAATTTTTCAGGCCAGCCGAAAGCTAAAGCTGATGCCACTTTTCGTTTTAATTTTATAACTCACGAACGGTTGAGCTTATTCAGGTACATTTGGTTTTAAAATAGCCAAACAATTTAAAATAGCTAAACAGAAATAAAATGTTGACCGCTGTGTCAAATTACATACCATCATAGGAACAAAAATCGAATGATGGATGCGAATTTATAGTTTAATTTCAATAGCGCACTACGTAGTGCGAAATTGGATATTGGTAACATGATGTCCGGAGAATTGCACCTGAAATAGGTTTGCAATCGGCGTGTGTTCGTCCGCTATAGAATTTCAAATTGCATACAATTTAGAACGAAAATATTTGACCAGTTGATCCCAGCTATATCTATATATTTTACAAATTCGGTCATCGTCATCATCACCCCTATTTATATTCCCACTGCTGGGACACAGGACTTCTCTCTTGACGAGAGTGAGACACCACGCAGGCCAAGTGCGGTTGGTAAATGACACATGTCCTTCAAGCTTTTCAAAGTTCTCAGAACATGCCGGTTTCCTCACGATGTTTGCCTTTACCGTAACAGTACGTGTTTTCAAAGAGCACATACATTTTCATGATAAAAAATCTAGATGTTCGCGGCTGGATTTCAACCTACGACCTTCGAAATGAAAGATGAGTTCGCTCCCAGTTAGCCTACTCATTATTCACAGTTATGTTTACAATATTTGTTTTTATATTAGAACGAATGCAACAAACTTAATACAAATAAATAACAGGCTTCATCTAATAAACGCCAGGCCTTTTTTCAAACTGTTAACTAAAATGTTTAAACAAAATGCTATAAATGAATATGTAACATACAATGTCCATTAACATTAAGAGTAGGTCTGTGCGAAGAGCTTTGTTAACCGGAACCTTCCATTATTCCCGATGTATTATGTTCCCGATGTATAATGTTATGAATGGTTAATTAGGTACGTAGCAAGTTAGCTTGGCCACACTATAAATAGGACATAACATAACTGTTGGATTTTAACAGACATATAGTTTTAGAAATAGAGTAGGTATTAAATATGTACTGACGTTAGAATTTTCATAATATAGACATAGAGGCTCTTTTCAAAAAGAGGTTGTGATTGTGGGGAATCCAAAAGTCGTAAAATACAAATAATGTTTGCAGAAGACCTACCGTTGCGAGCCCTGGCGATTGATTCAGTAACGGTAAATCGATAGTATGTAAAAAAATATTTTAAGTGAAAATACATATGTTGTAACTGAACGTGTTGGCTAAGCAAGAGCTCAATTTTCATTCCGAAGGTCGTGGGTACAAACCCCGACGTGCAACACTGGATTGTTCTTTTTGAAAAAAATTATGTGCGCTTTGTAAACACGTGCTCCAGCGGTGAAGGCAAATATCGTGAGGAAACCGGCATGATATGAGAACTTGTAAAATATGAAGGATATGTGTGTCGCTCACCAACCCGCACTTGGCCAGCGTGGTGAATTAATACCTAATCTTTCTCGACAAGAGAAGTCCCTGTGTCATAGCAGTAGAAACGTAGAATAGGGATGATTATGATGCTATAAACTAATTGGTTACGTACAGTTTTCCCGAATAAATGTTTTCACCTACGCTCATCTACGAGTAATTACTAACTGCAATTACAACCCTATCCATTTGCACAACTGAAATCGCTGTTTGTTTATCTAGAGAGAACCAGCGTAAATACAAAATTACATCATTCCATTGAAATCTATCAACTTCATAATTTTGATTTTGTTTTCTTGAAAGAGTAAGCAGAAGTACAAGGAAAACTGAGCTTATACGCTGGAAAGTATTGACACTTGTAAAAGAATCTGAAGCTTTCATTGTTTCATCCACCTTGAACTAATAAATAACCCCCACACTTTTTAAGGTACCCTAACCTAAACTCGTTTATGACTTCAAGGCCAAGTCGAGTCGATAAACCAGCTGTATTTCAAATAGCAAACGTAGTCTGGAAACACGAATCCATAATAGACGTGTTAAAATTTACATGGTATCAATATTTCAAGTTTGCGACACGATTTTTGTTATGAATAGGTTGCCTAGAATATAAGACTAAAAATTACATAATGTTCTCCTCTTATGCAATATATTTTAGAGTGGTTATAGTCTTGTGAAGAATGAACACGAGCAATGTACGTGTTAACACAAGGACTAACTTTGTAACTAAAACATATTTTTTTAATAATAAAAAAAATGTTTGTCAAATTAAAAAACTGCTAAGGGACAGTTGTGAAACTTAAAAAGAGCTACAGGACACTTGCGTCATACTAATGAAGTATATTATAGCTAACGATGTTTCAGTATCTACGAGTACGTTAAAAAAATAAGTCATTGTTAATTAATGTACAAAAAAATATAAGTTCAGTGTTCAATTCAAACACACTGTGCGCCGTAAGTATATTTAAATATTAAATGAATTTACACAGAAACGGGGCGGGTCAGAATCATAACTTGGAGTTTATAATAACATTAATAAGAACAAGATTTCAAACAAGAAAAACCAACCAATATAGAGCGTAATCTACGTTCTCATATGATTAAAGCGATGACTGGGGATATTACTTCGCGTGAGTAAGCACCTTACCACATAAAAATGTGATTCATAGGTTCCTACATACAGTAATGCCACTCGTACCATCTAGTAATTAACTTTTCGAGTTTTTAGCTTCACATACCGCAGTGGTACTAAGAAAATCTGCTAAGTAAGCTTAATTTTTGTATAAATACATAAAGCATCCATTAACCAATATTAGGTAGTTTTTCTCAGAAAAATATAATACGAGTTTTTTTATTTCCCAGCTACAAGTTTTATTTCTAAATCGTTTATAATAATCAAGACTTCACTAAACTACCTATATTAGATACATAAAAATGAAGAGAAACTTCTCTTCTTTTTTTGAAGTCAGTTGAAAACTGTAAACTTTATAGGAGATACTTAGAAGCTCTAATATAATCTCAACGCTTACGAGGCGGCTTAGCGATCGCAGTAAGTTGACACAGTACACAAATCGAAGCTGGTATATAAATTTCTTAGTTGGTTTTGAGATACTGGAGGACTTACTAGTATGTAGTTGTACTATTCATAGGCCGGCACTTCGCTGTATATAGAAAGGGATTTATGGTGTTTATTAAATGAGAGTATTTTATTATTTCGGCGTGATAGTATGCGATTTAAATTGTCTGAATAGCCACCCATGAATGTTGTGCCTATAGGGTTATTCTTTATCATCATAGCATCTATCTACGTTCTCACTATTGGGATAGAGGGATTTCTCACTTGATGAGAGAGATTAGGCCTTAATTCACCACGCTGGCCAAGTGCGAGTTGATGAATGACACCATGTCCTTCAAACTTTTTTAAAGTTCTCAGAACATGACAGTTTCCACACGATGTTTGACTTCACTGTTAGAGCACGTGTTTACAACGCACACATATTTTTACAAGGCGAGAAATCCAGAGGTCCATGTCGGGACTTGAACCCACGACCTTCGGAATGAAAGTCGAGTGTGCTCACACTAGCCAACACGGCTCACAAGGATTATTCACAACTTAGTAATTCGTTAAAAATGTCACTTAGTGCGTTAAATTGAAGGCCTTGCTTTTCGCAAGATGAAATAATGGACGTAGTAAATCATTGTCTATCCAGTCCGTGCTTTTGTATAGGTTTTTTAATAAGGGTTATCTGTCATTTGTATTGAGATCTTTTTTCTCCGAGAGCTAAGATTACTAATCGGGCATCCAGAGGTCTCGGTGTGAAATGAAAGGCATTGCCTAAGTAGGTACCTAAATGTTTTGTTCGCCTGTCATCTGAAAGGGTGAAGGTGAAAGGCATAAGTGCGAAAACCTTTGTGAGTTGTATTGGTCAGGCCATTAATATAAAGTGTCTTATTATGGAATATTTATTAGGCATTATATTTCTAGTGATTTTTTGTCGTCTATATAGATAACTTTTCGAAGATTGTTTTTCGAATGGTAAGGTTTCGTTTGTACCTACATCTATAAATATACATAAAATATGTCGTGTTAGTTTAACTCAAGAACGGCTTATTCGATTTGGCTGAAAATTGGGTGAGAGCCTAGATACCTTAGAACCAGAAGAAGGATGGCAAAGCTAGTAGTCTATATTAGGTTAATTTATTTTATATATGTAGTTTTAAACAGGGGCTAGAAAAAATTATTTTATATATGTAGTTTTAAACAGGGACTAGAAAAAATATCCTCAATATAAATGATACATAATAATTATTATTTTACCTAAAATGAACAACAAACCTGAAAACCTATAAAAGAACAAGTAATTACTGAATAACTGAAAACCTTAATGGAATACAAAAGTTTAGCTCTACTGTGTCTGAAAACCTATTTGCTCTGGCTTAGGTACTGAAAAAACTAATTCAGACCATAAAGTTATTTGGTGCATTGCACAAGCCCGGTAGGTAACTGGCTTAACCTATTAAAATTAAAACATGGAATAAAATCAAAAGACCGTACATAATACAAAACCAAACACGCTACGAATACCAAGTTAATAAATAATACATTAAGCTTATAATAATTAATAATACATACTTGGGTATAAGACCATGTCATTTACCATGCCTCGGAACAACTATTTTTATGATCTGCAAATATTTGTTTCGGGTGTCTGGGTGTTATTGTATGTATAATAAAAAAATATCTATCTATGTATGTATATTATATTAAGTATATCAGAAATCTAGCACCCGTAACACAAGCTTTGAGCTTACCACGGGGCTAGATGTCGTTGTGTAAAATTGTCCAGCAATATTTATTTATTATTTTATTTATTTGTTTCAGACTTTGTCAGCAACTAATTGTGAACCCTTATTATCCACACACATGGGGAAGTAATTGGAAACTAGAATGGCTACGGTGTAATCACAATATAACAATGGTGACCTTCTAATCTAATGTAATGAAATCAGCTAAGAGAAATTAAACCGACCAATATATAAAGTCTCAGTTGAAATAGAAGCGAGAATGTCACCTTGTGTTGTCTAGGTAATTAGCTTAGGTAACTCCCACTGTCCTGGTAAATAACAGATTCCACTTGCACTCTTGCTTATTGAATGAGCAAATCCAATTTCATCAAGCTTAATTCGAATAAAACGTATTTTTAGTCATGGAACGCTCGCAGCATACGATCTTTAAACGTAAGTCCGCACGTCAAATGGAGTTTAATCGGCTTTCATTTACATTACTTAGGTATGTGAATTTATTTTACAACTGCACTTTATGGATGTTATGCGCGGTAACAAATATCCTTACCGTGGTAGGTAACCTTGGCTTTTTAAAGTCTTGAACTTTTTTATAGTCATAATTATTTCGTGATACTTTTTTGTTATTTATAATCAAAGAAAATGTAATACTAACAGAACTTTAAATGTAAAAGTTATACTATAAATACATCGATATTTTTATTATATTTAGAAAACCAACAACTTTTTTTAAGGGGAAAAATCCAGAGGTGCCCGGCGGAGTTTGAACCTACGAACTTCGGAATTAGATTCGAGCGTTCTCCTTCTTAGCCAACACTGCTCTTATGTACTCGATAACTTGGTTAAATAATTTCAAAAAACCATTATGACTATTAAGTAATATATTAAATAACGTTCTCACTAAAATATCTTCAATGATTGGTAGTCAATAATAAGTGAATCGGAGTCCAATTTGCCAATTATGATTGTGTTAATTGCTCAGGCACACATAACAATTAGTGAACCGTGAGTGTAGCGTTGATTGTCGTGTCAACTCTGCAAGAATACTTTGTACCTATAGAACAAGATTTATATAGATATATCTTTAAATGTACATAGTAATAAGTATTAATGTATAGAATAGCACTTATGGCATGGCGATATGACATATGGTTTGCACATCCTTGCTAATAAAAGCACGGTCGTGTTGGCTAAGTGGGAGCACACTCGACTTTTATTCCAACGGTCTTGGGCTCAAACCCGCCGCGCACCTCTGGATTTGTCTTCTTGAAATATGTATGGGCGCTTCGTAAACAGGTGCTTAAATGATGAAATCAACCCGCATTCGGCCAGCGTGTTGAATTAAGGCCTAATCTCTCTCGTCAAGAGAGAAGTCCTCGTGTCCCAGCAGTGGAAACGTAAATAGGAGTGATGATAATGATGAAAAGCACTGCAGGAAGCAAACCTTCTAGTTACCTTAGCACAGCCAAAGGACTTTTACCTCTGGTTTTACCACACGTTAAATCAATTCTGATTCAAACGCTACTGTTTTAGGTAACTTAAATTTGTTAATAGTAAGTTTGTATGTAGATTGTAGGTATCACGTCAAAATGCGCCAATAGGTACAAAAATTTAGGAGGGGCTGGATTACGTACCTAGTTTTAGGACACGCAAGTTTGTTGTGTTAGTAATATGTTTAATAGGGACAATTTTAATCATTCTAGTCCGGGATCCGTAGTACATGTTTCCATGTCCTACAAATTTCGTGGTCCGTTATCCCGGTCCTACATCCTTGATTTTTTTAATCCTTGATATCTCTGTTAGCTACCACAATCGAGAGTTGGGTATAGGATATTTTTGGACGTCTCATCGAAACGAAGCTATTCACCAAAAATTAGCTTGTTAGTAATCACTTGATTTCCATGTACTACGGATCCCGGACTATTCCATGCATATTAATAAACTTTGAATATAAACTTAAGAATAAGAAATGTTTATTTTAATATTATCTCAGCAAACAGCTTATTTAACTGATACCCATAAATAAATAAATAATAAATAAATAAATATTACTGGACAATTTTACACAGCGACATCTATGTAATATGTTTATCTAATTAGTGATAGTCTTGTTGTCTTTCTTATTCTCTAACACTTTTTTTGTTTGTATGTTATGAGCAACATTAGCATAGCTAAAGCTTTCTTGATACTAAATAACTTCATGCAGGCTGTTTAAGAAACTGTTTAAAAGGTTCTCTTTGAAGATGGACGGAAGAGAACTTTATGCACAGCTAGTTACCGCACTAGTTTCACAGTGAACATTTATAATTAACTTTATAATAAACGACACTGCTTGCTGCCCGAAACTTCAACCATGTAACTTAGTTGCTGCGAACACGGATTTTAACTTCTAATGCTCTTCGTTCGTCATTGCTCAAATTCGTGCAGAAGATCTTAAGGGCTTTCCAACTATAATTAGAGTACTTGAGAGTTACTGGCTCGTTATTCCAACTATAGAAGATCAAATTATCGGATCAAATTATCAGATCAAATTATCAGATCACCATTCAAGATTTGCTTGTTTTTTACCGTCTTCAAAAAAGAAGGAGGTTTCTTAATTCATATTCATATTCATATCATTTATTGTCACACATGAAACACATATAAAATGTAAATATAAAATTACTTAATATTGTGCACTAGGATGTTATAATAAATAATGCTGTATATGGGCATACAAAAATTCGACCGTACCTATAATTTGTTTTTATTTTGTCGTTTAATAAAATTAATAACCGATTTTGATGATTTTTTTTTTGTGGAAAGAAGACATTCCAAGAGTTGCCCCATGATAACGCAATTAAAATTTGATGATGGCAGATTAGAGACTAGAATCGCGAGGAACATTCAATAATAGTACGAGAGACTTGTGCGTTTGTATGTTTTTTTATAGAGGCAGTTTGAAGTCTTTTTTTTTATTACGAACGTACGAAATTAGGCAATCAGCGCTTATTTCTCATTGGTTAATTTACTAGGATAAAATTATTTTGGTCAAATATTTCATAAAGTATTACATCATTGTCACAAATCGACACCAATTGGAATACCTATTTACACACTTCAGGTTTTGTGTGATTAAAATTACCGGATAGTCAGAAAATCTCAACTCTTTGTCTAAGTTTCTGAATGTTAGCACAGAAACTTAAAGATGTCGAAGTCGGAATTATATTTGCAGAGCTGTCGATACTCGCTGAGCTCTGTTCGAAGTTATGCACAAAGGTTGAACAAAGCTTTGAATCAAGAAGCAAACAATAGTGCATCCAAGTTTACCATCATCGTAGTAAAATCTATATCTATACTAATAATAAATCTGTAAGGGTCCGTCATGGTGTAAGTAAGTTTGTTTTCAGAGATATTATATTTATAGGCTCAGTACATAAATGATACTGAAACTAATTTGACTCTCTTAAACCAATGATCCGAATTTGATGAAATTTGTTGGATAAACATTTAGACGTCTGGGACACAGGATATGCTATTTAAATTCTTGCACCAGTTATGATAAGACGAGGCCCCCATAAAAACATAATTCAACGCGGACGGAGTCGCGGACATAGCTAGTCATAAATAATATATAAAACATAATTTACAGTAATTATTATAAGGCATATATAAGGAGAAAATGTATTTTCCTTTACCCCTTAAACGTAGTGTAGATTATTAAATTGCTAGCCAATAAGCGTTTCTTGTTTGAGAAGCTTAGGATTTAAAAGAAAAATATCCAGACTAGCCTTATAATATAGGCATACTTAAGTGTATTATTGTAAGTGCTTGTCCAGGAAGGGCGAAAACCCGCGTATTCATACGCGCATGTTCATACGCGCGTCGTCGAGGTACTAGACATCAATACATCGCATCCACAAGCATCGCGCGTATTCAAAATACGCGCGTAAAACGCGTGCACTACGCTAGACTCTCGACTCGCGCGTATTGCGCGCGTGTCGAGATACTAGGGACGTCTTGTTGCGTCCAGCTAACGCGCGAACTCTAGAGCGAGTGCACGTATCTCAAAACGTGCACTCGCTTGAAAATGTTGGCGCTCCATTTCCCTCGGGAAATGGAGCGCCAACATTTTGCCACGGAAACGCGCGTTGGTACGCGCCTTGTGGACGCAGCGTTCGCGCGTAATACGCGCGAGAGAAACGCGGCGTATTCGCCCTTCCTGGACAAGCAAGAAGAAGCTAAAAGAACATTACCAGAGCCCACACTATCATCATCAGAACCAAATGAATTAAATGAATTTTTGATAATTCATGATTCGCCTAGAACGAAAAAGTTAAAGCAAGAAGTAGCACAACTTCGATGGAAAGCAAAAAGAGATAGATTAAAGATCAGAAAACTTCAAATGAAAGTTAAGCGTTTGAAGAAGAAGGTATAGATGATCTAATCTTAAAATGAACTCCCCTCCACAAAACCGTGATAATTTCAACGTGTGAGAGGAAATACGTATTGCATCAGTATACTTGTGTGCGTGCTACAACTTTACTGTAAACATGGACTCATCCGCGCACTGCGTTGTCAATAAGTTGTGCGACCAATCCCGTGTAGGCATTTGTATGGCGGGGAGCGCGCTCTTTGTTTGAGTGACACGTCCGTTCAGTCGCGCGTTCGGCTCATTAATGCCGAAGTTGGCCGACAGATCCAGCCTTTCTCTCATAGTGACACCGTGAAGGCTAGACATTTGGCGTTCGTCGACATCGTTAGTAAAAAAGTACAAAATGTATGGATTTGACATAAACCTATTATCATTATGGTCTAAGCTATTGCCACATGTCTATGGGGCACGTTTGTTTATACGTCATTGAACATCCAATGACAAAGATCAATTTATGTGTGTTGTATCTATACACCTTTTTGCATGTACGTGTAACCGCGGTGGAGGGGCGTTCAGTTTAAAAATGGTTTTACTATACCTATCTATGGTATTACTTTCGAATCATGCAGCGCCTTATGATGTTGAACAACGAACGGGCTTTAATAGTTCAACAATGCCTCTACAAATGCCAAGAAAATGGTGTAGACGTTGTTTCACTAACGATGGATGGCTGCACTGCAAATATAGCTATGCTTAAAAAGTTAGGATGTTCGTTAGAACCTCGGAAAATGATAACTACTTTCAAACACCCTGGTACTGACAACGAAGTAGCAGTATTAACATTTGAAAATAAAAAGCGGTTTCTTGATTATCAGGGTAACAGTATTGAATGGTCTTATCTCGTCAAGCTCAATGATCTACAAAAATCTGAAAGGCTCCACCTCGGGAACAAGTTAAGAGATAAACATGTACATTTTCAGCGACAAAAAATGAAAGTAAAATTAGCGAGTCAACTTTTCAGTAATAGCGTAGCAGACGCACTCCACGTTTGTCAAAAAACTAAAGATGAATTTAAAAATGCGGCGCCAACAATTACTTTTATCCGCATTATAAACAATATCTTTGACATTCTCAACTCCAGAAACATGCGTCAGTTTGAATTCAAAAAGCCCTTATTTGAAAATAATATTTTGAAAACAATAGAGTATTTAGAATACGCGAAATATTATATAACGTTTCTAGTAGTTCCCGATGAAGCTAAGCCCATTTTCGCTACAAACCAAAAAACAGGTTTTATGGGCCTTCTAACATGTATAGATAGTACACTCTTCTTGTATGAACGCCTGATTAATAAAGAAAAGACTTATATATATCTTACTCTATACAAGTTTTCACAAGATCATTTAGAACTATTGCGGGGTAATAAGGGCACATGGAAGGGCAAATAACAATCCTACATCACGTCAGTTTAAAGCAGCGTACAAAAAAACTCTTATAAATACAGAACTTAAAGAGGGTTTTAGAGGAAAAATATACAATTGTATTCCTTTAGATGATATTTTTATTTTAAATGAATCCTCTGTAATCAAAATAAATATGACTTCAGAAAGGTACCGAATTTTGCAAAATGACTTGAGCGAGGAATCATTAGTTGAGGAATACATGCCTGATGAGTTGTTGTTAGAATTTGACGAGCAGTTAAATACAACAACAACTGATTATTTGCGCCATCAAATAGTCGCATATATTTCTGGGTTTGTCGTTAAATATTTACATTCAAAGATCAAATGCGAGAGCTGCATTCATGAACTATATGCTGATAATTACGATGATGATGACCTTTATTTGATAGAAACAAAAACAAAAGGTGGTCTTACTTTTCCATCTAAAGACGTCATAGATATATTTGTCTACGAACCGAACGCAGCATCCGTTGTATTAAACTGCAATATTTAAATTCGCCTAGTTTCCGTAAACATAATGATTATATCAAAACACTTAAGTCTTTTATTGGACAAGATTATTTAAATAAATCATTCAATCATATGTTCGACCAATCACCGACTCATAATCATGTTATTCTACTGATTAAATCCATAGCTGAAAAATACATTGATATTCGTTTGAAGCATTTTGCAACTATTCAAAACGATAGGGCAACCAACCGACAACAACTAACCCAAACAGTTATTTTTGCAGGAAATTGAACTATACAAAATGTAGGCTTCCGCAGCAGTTATTTATATGAAATAGTTTAAGATGTATTAAAAAAACCACTTGCTAGATTTCCTTCAAACCAATTTTCGTTGGTAGTTTCTATGTAATGTACAATGTATGGTAATGTACAATACAGAGGGGGGGGGGGGGGGGACACACACACTCTGTTTTCCACTTTGGAAGAGTCTCTCGAGTGCATCCCATCTGCCCCGGTGACCTGGCCCGGTACCGGGGCAGATGAGAAAAAAAAGTTGCATCGGGCCCGGTGATGTGTTCACCGGGCCAGATGACACAAATCAAGTGCCATCGTCCCCGGTACGATGTAATTTATGAAATACTTAATACATGCATGAACATCATAAATCTCAACCTCAGTCAAACGTCAATTAGTCGGTGACGGTCAGTCAAGGTTTTAGGAATTTATGAACTGCAACATCTGCAACTTAGTAAGTGATGTTTGATTTGTTTAATATTTAATTTATCAAAATGATGAGTGGTTGAAAATATTCGTTGATGTGGTACTGGTGTGTGCTACTGATTAAATAGCACGTAACGATTTCAGGAGCTATGGTCGACGAAAATATAACGAGTTCAAATTTAAAATACATAAAAAGAGGTGGCGGCACTGTCCTTCTTAATGCTGGATACCAGTATACTCTGAAAGAAAAGTATAAGAATGGGACAATGGCATGGGAATGCATTCACAGAAAAAAAACAAGATGTGGTGGGAAAATAACTTTGAAAGTAAGTACCAAAGTGCATTCATCTTATAATGTCCTGCTGACTTATCTGTGATCTAAGTAATAGAAGGTAATTAACACTCACTGCCAGCATTATACAAAGTGAGTTTTCGAAACTTGATCGAATGAAATGTGCTGGTACTAGACAAATTGTAATCGATAAAAAAATCTGCACTTCGCGTAGTAAAGTTCATTTTAGGACGTCCAGATTCGATCTTATTTTGTTCCCGGTAGCAATTATCCCAATTTAAATAAAATAAAAGAGAGAGAGAGAGAGAGCAGAAAGAGTATTAATGTTCATCTATCTTTTTTAGGGCAGTGATAAAACAAGAGAAAAAGTCATAGTTGCATCCCAGATTTTGTAAAAAATGAAATAGATCAGACACTATACCAATGCAAAATTAATTTAACATCAGCAGAATTTCCGACCGTAACTTCAGTTTATAATGCTACAGTAGCCTCATACCAAAACGCGGGTCTCAATTTAATAAAACAAATTCCAGAACTACAGCAAGTTAAGAGTACGTTATATAGATCGAGAAATGCTTCCGTTGGGTTGGAAAAAATTGCCTTCAAAAATCTGACCGAAGTGAAGGTACCCGAAAAATATTTAGATTTTTTGATAGCAGACTACTCACATGAAGGAAAGAGAATTTTAATATTTGCCACTCAAAAGGGCAGACAACTTTTGTCTGAGGGTTATCTTTTCTTTGGAGACGGCACATTCAAGAGTTGTCCACGGCCTTTTAAACAGCTTTACAGTATACATTGTGCTATTGGTGAAGATGACACAAATATTGTGCCAGTGGCATACGCATTATTAAGTGACAAAAGTACGAACACATATGAGGTTTTTTTTCATTTATTAAAAGCTCAAGTACCAGACTGGATCCCAGAAACTTTTAAATCTGATTTTGAGATGGCCGTCATGAACGCTATTGCATCAGTATTCCCTAATGTAATCACAAAAGGTTGCTACTTCCATTATACGCAAGCGGTGTGGAAGAAAGGAAAGGAGTTACAAATCACCAAGTTAAAAACAACACGCAGACAAGTAGCCCTCAGTGCAGCACTACCCCTTCTGCCACAAAATGAAATTATTAATGGCTGGTGGTATGTTGCTGCACAAAGTCCCGACGATGAAAAAAGCAAGTTGTTTCGTGACTACATGTTGAAGCAGTGGTTGCGTGAGGAGTTTATTAACGTGTGGTGCGTTTACGGACAACGCCACCGTACGACAAATGCACTGGAAGCGTGGCACAGCAAACTTAATAAGAGTATTAAAAAAAAGCAGCCCAATATAGTCGAGGTCTTAAAAGTGCTGTATACTGATGCCTCTTACTATAAACTAAGATCAGTTCAAATAGAAAACAATATACTAAGTACTCCACGACGTTCGAAGGAGGCTATTCTAAGATATTATAAGATAATATAAGATAATATAAGCTATTATAAGATAATAGATTTTGGGGAACAAGAAGCTTATATTATATTATATACAAAATTAGATCACAACTTATAGGTTCACTTAAACTTTAGACAGCTTCCACATATAGCATTGTACGTAGTTGTATACTTTAAATATAGGTATTTCAGTTGAAAACAAGGTCCAACAGTAACATTACACAAAGTAGGAAAAATATAATTATCGTTGAAGTACCTGTTGTTAGAAAAAAACAAACTAACATATTATTGTACTAAATTCAGATATGAGCTGGTTGTTCTTTATGTTACTTAATTAAGTGCTTAAAAAAAGTGGCCAAGGGCGAGTCTTTGGGAGAGTCTCTCGTCCAAACTATTTAGTTTAGAAATAAATGTTGTTTTAAACCTTAATATGATTTTTGAAGACCTATTCATAGATACCCCACACTTATGGGTTCGATGAAATTTTATTTTTAAAGTTTAGGTTCTAAGTATGGACCCCCAAATGTGATTGATTATTTTTTATCTATACTAATATTATAAAGAGGAAAGATTTGTTTGTTTGTTTGTTTGTTTGTTTGTAACGAATAGGCTCCGAAACTACTGGAGCGATTTCAAAAATTCTTTCACCTTTGGAAAGCTACATTATCCCCGAGTAACATAGGCTATATTATATTTTAAAAAAAATTAGGGATCCTTACTAAAACTCCAATAATGTAACATAAGGTGTAAAAAAATTACATGAAAAATTCCTTACGCCGCGTGCGCTGCGAAAACTATTGATGATAGAACAAAATCATGTACTACGACTTTGCAGAACTCATCATTATCTACAAAAAATGTCGCGACAGCATATGTCTAAATATTATAGTTATGTCACAGTAAGCAGTTTTTTATTCTAAAATATTAATTTATATATGCCGCCTCTTGAAAGGGTCTTCATTTGTACCTTGGTATTAATCCTTATCAAAATAAATTACTTTATATTCAAGACGGCTTTAATACCTTTTCATAACTTTTTGAATTATTCAATTCGGACATTTCATTCGGAAGATATCACGAGTTTAAAAATGCAAGTATTAGAAAAAAGTCGCGAGGTTGTCGCTCACCTCACCGCCCTCAGCTAGCCAGCATGATGCGATCTATGCTCCATGTAAACTTCACTGGGGGTACGGGGAGGGAGTCAATGTAATAAAATAAAGTGTAAATAAATAAAATGTATGTACCCGTGCGGAGCCGGGGCGGGCCGCTAGTTTTTTTATAAAATCCTAGTGGGGTTCGGAATACATCTACTTACCAAATTTCAGCTTTATAGATCTTATAGTTTCGGAGAAAAACGGATGTGACATACGGACGGACGTTCTGTTTTTGCCATTTGGCAACGGAACCCTAAAAAATGAAACATATTTTTATGTCAACATTGTTTCCATTTTATATTTTTATTTAATGTTACTTATTAATGTATTGTACTCATTGACTAGTCCATGTGATCTTTAGGATTATAAGAAAATAAATGACATAAATCTTTAAATCTACGGACCATGGTAAAGTATAGTATTTCACAATAAAAACTGATTATTGTTTACCAAGCAATTTGAATTTTAAGTTCAGTCCCTTTCATAGGTAGATGTATGTATGTATTTCATAAATTACAAGGCGCACCGTACCGGGGACGATGGCACTTAATTTGTGTCATCTGGCCCGGTAAACACATCACCGGGCCAGTTGCAACTTTTTCTTCTCATCGGCCCCGGTGCCGGGCCAGGTCACCGGGGCAGATGGGAGTCACTCAGTCTCTCGTGATTCTCAATTTTATTAGTTTTTTTTTCAATTTTTTTCATTAACAGAATACATCTACTTATCAAATTTCAACGTTATAGCTCCTATAGTTTCGGAGGAAAACGGCTGTGACATACGGACGGACGGTCATGACGAATCTATAAGGCTTCCGTTTTGCCATTTGGCTACGGAACCCTAAAACGTGGGTGGGATCTAACCACAGACCAACACCCACATAGCATCCCCTCACCCCGCAAATTGACACACGTTGTTTCCTAAGGAAATCTGATTACAACATCTCCTCTCTATATCTGCTTCGTGGTTTTAATATTATTTGAATTTGAGTGCCGATGTTTGATTGTTCACTTGACAAAGTTAATTATAATCATTACAAGACCCACTCCTGGGCACGGGTCTCTCAAATAAAATTCTTTATAGTTTTTGTAGTATTTGTTATAATAATACTCAAATTGAACACCCAATTGGGTTGTAAAACATGCTCGACATGCCTTTGATTTCCTAAATGTAATTTCGTAAATATAAAACGAAGAACGCTAATTAATTGTTTTTCGGCATGAAAGCCGACAAGCTGGAAAGTTTTCAAGTTAATTTTAATCCCTATTTTTGGCAGGTCGTGGAAAAGTTCCAAACCAACCACTCAGCGCTTGGGAAATAAATATCCAAATATTAACTACAGGTCATATGCAAAATTTTAGTGCTTATATTTTCAGGGACTAAGTTTCTTGGTTTCAATGTTTATTGTAAGCATCAATAAACGCATAAATATATAAATAAATCTCTCCGTGAAGATGGATTGTAACGGTGTCGAAATATCGGAAATATCAAAAACATTTAAATTATGGAATATTTAATATTAAAACACGAAACGGGTAACCCGTATTATGTACCCGTAATTTTGTTATATCATTTATTTATACATAATTTTACAAGTTACTTGCCTGGTAAGAGTGCCGAAATACCAATTTCCCACAAGACGTATGAGTTTTATTGGAGACCCTAGAAATATAATAGGTTATGACAATTATTTTTTTCTAAAAAAAAACCTATCTTACTAGTCTTTCGCGTGAAATTTTACTGATGTATCGTGTATGCCAGATATCATGTTATTGAATGAGTTTACGCACCACAGTAAGGGTGATGATCGTTTAACCCTCAACAAGGTTACGGCTAAGAGCAGAATGCACTTAGCAGCGACCCCGTTTAGCACACCGTGCACCGTTTAGTCGCACTACACTACACGCAAGCCCTTCCGGCGCAAGGACGTTCGAAAATACTCCGTAACAGGGTAAATGTCAAATACTCTTTACAAGGTTAAGTCGATATTAATGTAAATCAAACTGAGGCTTAACTTTCTTATTTGAAAGGAATGCTGGCTTCTATTAGACAATAAATTACTAACATTGCCATTCTATGAGATACGTTTTTGAGATAGATTAAACATTTTTTCCTTATCCTACATCATTCCTGAAATAAGTATTTGTTACAGTTAACACACAGATACATTCAATAATATTTAGATACTACACCATTTTTAATGCCAATTTCAAAAAACTTTTAAGCCTTGACAGCATTTTTTGTTAAAGAAATAGTCTTGAGGAGAAATAAGCAAGGCCGCCATTGTGCGACCTAAGCGTCAGGGTCTAACATAACAGAAATGAGGATTGAATTCCTGTCTCGTGCTGTACAGAAATAGAACTGAACAGACTTCGATATTATTCGAATGCTCGTAGAATTTTAATGCTTTTAAAGCACGGACGATTCGGCATAAACGTACATTGATATTTAAAAATCAATGCTGCTTTTCATTTTTCTTTTTAACTCTACGTAAAGGTCCGCTTCTTTTTTCTTTTTAACTCTACGTAAAATACTCAAAAAAGAGTCTCCAACCACATAATTGTATTTTAGTTTAAGTTAAAGAAATAAAATATTTTGATTTTTTTATTTGATTTTTTTTAACTTAATAACGGCTGGGTTGATTTAGGTGCCTTTGGGTTAATTAATATAGTATTAGTAGCCCAGGCAAGGTTTAAAAGGAGAAAACACGTGCATACAGCGGGCGAAACCGCGGGAGGTTCAGCTAGTATGATTATGAATCCACGTTTGCACACATAATTAAAACTTTTGATTCTGTTAATATTCCTAACATCATAGAAGTTAAAAGTGGTTCGGGTAGAGTAAAGAGGTTTGATTTTGAGAACAATATTCAAGCAAACATTGAAATGTCTACAATAGATGTAAGACTTGTAAGAGACAGTAAACGCCATCTATTTCCTCGGTATGAAAGCTGTGAAGCTTCGTTTGGTTATAAGATCATCAGCTAGGTGGCGTTACTGTACACTACCGCCATCTATGTTTACATTGTTCATGCAGGACAACTTGCCACAATGTCGTTCAGAATTTAACCAGAAGGTAGCATTAGTATCGTTTTTAGGAGTTCTTTGGAATTTTAAGCACCAACGTGCCTAGGTCGTTTGTTTTTACAGTACTTTCAGATGTGAAAGAAATATTTTAAAGCTGGTTAATGTAACCGTTTTAATGAACTGCTAACAAATTTCATTACGATTTAAAACAGAATTTCAATATCCTAAAGTATCTAGCTAAAATGGGGGGGTATTATATTAATGTCGGAATAAATATTTATGCCTTTCTTTTTGATATAAGGTCTTGGTTTTTAAAACTCTTTCACATGAGTGGCACAAAATACAAAAGCTGTATGGTCAAAAAGTCAGATAACATTGTTATAACTGCCGGAATATTCCGCTACTCTACACTGACGCTTTGACAATCGTACTGAATTCTGGAGGTGCAACCAATGTTGCAAAATATTAAGAAGACGAAGTACATTTTCTACCGTCTCGATGCTGCTAAACAATAGCAAGGTTCAACAAAGCCGGGTTTGACCAAACACTTGAGTAAAGAATTCCTAATATTTTGGGTTTGTCTCCTAACCTAAGAGCCCGTGATGGCCAGACCTTCCTTTAATTCACAAGCGTGAAAATTCTTTCATGTGTATGTCTAACATAGGTAAGAATAACCCCCAAACATGAAACCTGGATCGCGGTTCCTTTGGGAGATAACAACCTTTTACCTGTTATCTCCCAAAGGAACCACGATCCAGGTTTCATGTTTGGGGGTTATTCTTACCTATGTTAGACATATACATAAAATAATTTTCACGCTTCAGAATTAAAGGAAGGTCTGGCCATCACAGGCTCTTGGTCTATCCGTTCCGAATAGCAAAATAACTATGAAATACATTTTGTGAGAGAAAATATTTTACTAACGCGGGCAATGCGAGGCGTTATCTAGTACTGAATAGAAGATTGTAAACATTTTGTCGGTTATTGTTTAATGTTTGTATTGAGCTGCTTTATAATTAATATTACATTAAGTCGTATACAATGTTGCTCTGGTCAAATTTTGATGTTTTTTCTACCATATTCTATATAATATTAATATGTATGGAATATGGTAGAAAACACTCCCAAATTTCTACTCCGAACTTAATTTGAATTTAGATAAGATTTTTTTCACGTGATAGTCACTTTCAGTTAAGTTGCCTTATAAAGGAGCAATATGAATTTTAGTAACAGATATGTATTTTCAATTTATCGGTTCAACGTTTCATTATTAACCTATATTGTCCCACTCAGGTCTCCCCTAGATTTCGTAAATTTTCGCGAGATTTTGCGATCTCCAACCACCCCGGCTCAAATGTATCCAAATCCTGGTGCCAACGCTTTCTGGGTCTACCACGACGTCGTTGCCCTTCCGGATCCCGGTTTATGACCCTGTTTCAAGTTATACCACCAAAAGCAGAGACCCAATATTCTTAACTGATAATGTACGAAACCCCTAATAAGCTGCGCTAAGCACTCAAGTAGACATGGGCACTAGTTGTGTACAATGCACTCAGTCGATAGCTCGATATTGAATTTGATAAGATAAAGCTTAAAAGTCGCAGTGTTTTTATTTGACCAACTGAAAAAACAGTAATATTTTCTCTATTCTCTTTAAATCTTTTTTTTTATTTCTTTTGTACCTACACCACCTACAATAATATATACCTAAAGAAAGAAATACTTGCAGTGTGTTTCTATTCTAATAGAAGGATTTAATACTCCTTAGTTAGACTTTAAGGAGTATTAAATTATAAAATGTTATTTGAATCCCTCTAAGGCTTAGAGGGATTCAACTAACATTATATAATTTTGAGTCTCTCTAAAAATATCTCAGAGGTTATTTTTATAGATAATGTATTATAAAAAATAATATTATATTTGATAAAAATATCATCATAAACGATTACATATACGACAACATATTCTCACCTAATAAATGAACTTATCGTAATGTAGGCAAGTCTCAGTAAAACAAGCTTCAAGTTTAATTCCTGCGTGATCTAAACAGGTATTTTACACGTGACATTAGCATAGGTACAATTCAATTTCCACTCCCAAAATCTACTATACCCGACCTTGGGTTACTAACAAAAAAAAGTATAACGTATTGATTATTTGGCGCGTAGCCCGTTCTGTTAACACTTTCAAGCTTTTTATTAAATCAACGTCGACCTAGTCTTTAGTGTTTATTGCTAACTAACAAGCATTGTATTTTACGTTTTAAACTATATTAACAACACGGCAATAATTTCTGTTTTATTGACTTTTGAGACGGAGCGTCGTGAAAATAGCTTGAACCGCATTACTTTTCTATTACCTAATGTTCAATTTCAAAATGTTTATAATATTAGAAACACAACGATTACATGGACACGTCAAAAAAACTGATAACTGAATAAATATTACTAGAAAATTCACAAAGCAACATTATTAATAACTCGTCCATGTAAATTACTGGATACTTATTATCAAGGCAGAAGAGTACAAAAAGTTGCTTGTTCCTCTTGAAACGCACGCGGAAACGACAATTTAGAACACTTTCATAAAATACATAATTTCAATATACATAAAGTAAGGATTTTATTATTCAAAGAAGTTTCTAAATTCATTTATCTTTTCGTTTGGCTGACATACATTAGACATTTGAGCCCTGGATTACTGAGTGCTTTTGATTTTCAAGAATTATATTTTCTTCTACAGAGTACTAAAGAAGCATAACTTCTTGGTAGTATTTTTTATTCAGAGTTGCCAACTCGGCCAAGTAAAATAAAATACTACGGGAAGGTTTTCCTAGGAATGGCTCGCAACTCGCAATAGTCACATTTTTATCCACTGTAACAACTGTTACACATGCAGTTGCATAATAATGGTCATTTGTTAATACTTGCTCGAACATAGACAACAACCTGTTTTAAATTGATTAAAAAACAAAAGGAAAAGGTTAACAATGGATTGTAATCATAAAAACTACATGAGATACCTCAAATTGTTTAAATGATATTGAGATATTTCACCTTCGATCATTGATCGAAGTATTTCACTTTCAAAATTTTCGTGAGTTACACTATTCATTTTCTAACAACGGGAATTACTCACGTATTTACCAAAAGAGTTAAAATACTCTTGACGTTTCGACCACAACAAGAGTAGGTAGTCTTTCTCAGGAGGAGTGGGCGTCTCGCCGTGCTCCTTTGCTCGCGCGCCCGGTTCTCGATCAACTCCCGTAGTTATAAAATGAATATTGAGATACTTCAATAAGTTGTTTTTTAATCAATGAACATCATCTAACAAAATGGACCACAATTTTTCAGATCACTGGAAAGGATATAGAGGATTTTGTTCACGTAATCTAACGTACCCTCTGTGTATAGCGATTCATGGGCAAGCAAGGCACGTACACCTTACTTTTTCTTTTGATCAAAAAGGCTATAACATTTTGATCACCAGTAAAGCTTGAAATAGTGTAGATACATACATCGATTGTTTACATTATTAAGTCTAGATGTTTAGTTGTCTGCTTGACTGTAAATGTTTACTCCTGATTTCAAAAGAGTTACTTGTAGCAACTATGTATATACTATATACATTATGTATGTATAATAAAAAATATCTATCTATGTATGTATATTATATTAAGTATATCAGAAATCTAGCACCCGTAACACAAGCTTCGAGCTTACCACGGGGCTAGATGTCGCTGTGTAAAATTGTCCAGCAATATTATTATTATTATTATTCTCTTTATTTAATTGTAAACACATCAAAATACATTTCTTACAATAGATGAAAAATTATAAAAATCTATCTACTGTAAAAAATATATAAAAACGGATAATCACCGGCCACAAAGCTAAACTCAAGCGGCCGGTGACTAGGAGTGCAGAGAGAGGAACTTTCTGACAATCCGCGCAGAGTCTAGGAGTACTGCCTTCTGGATCTGGCCCTTGATCCAGCTTCCCAGTGAGAGCCTCTGGAGATGTTGGTCGAGACTCTTCGCCATTAGGCCGCTAACAGACACAACTATCGGGACGATAGTCGCTGATTCCACATTCCACATGGTGACAATCTCCTGGGCTAAGTCATGGTATTTATTTACCTTATCCTTTTCAGCTTTCACGAGATTGACATCATGTGGGATTGTGATATCAACGAGTATCGCTGTCCGTTTTACCCGATCTATCAGTACAATATCAGGTTTATTCGCAAGAATAGTCCTGTCAGTAATGATAGATCGGTCCCAATAGAGCGTTGCATGGTCATTTTCGAGAACTGGCGGTGGTGTGTACTTATAATACGGAACTTCAGGTCCAGTAAGGCTGTATTGAAGAGCCAGTTGTTGATGGATAATCTTGGCTACTTGGTTATGTCTGTGCAAGTATTCTGTGTTGGCAAGATGCGAACAACCCGAAAGTACATGACGAAGGGATTCCCCCGGTAGATGACACGCTCGACATATGTCAATTGTGCCATCTTTCATTATGTACTTTCGGTAGTTGTTCGTCTTCACCACCTCATCCATAATTGCACAGACAAAACCTTCGGTTTCCCCAAAGAGGTCACCAAATCGTAGCCAATTTACCGAAGCGATGGGATCTACGTCAGGCCCTGTAAGGGCCTTGAAGAATCTCCCATGCAGCTCCTTGCTCTCCCATACAGCCTTTCTGTCCTGGATGCTCATCACCGTTGGTTTGCGCCAACGGTGTTTTTTTTTTTTTTTTTTTTGTTTTTTTTTTTTTTTTTAATTTTTTATTATTATTATTATTATTAACTCAACAACATCACAGAACTCTACATGCTGTTTTATAGTACTAAGAAATTGTGATCTAAGATTTAATGAAATCGTTCAAATATAATACATTAAGGCAAATAGGAAACATTTTACATTCTTGATTTTGCATGAGCATTCACAGTTGTCATTTTGAAAATCGATTCGGTGATGCACGAGTAATTCTGTATTATAGAACCTTAAAAATTCAGGAAAACAATTGATGATCTGTACCTTTAAGATTATATGCAAGCTCGATTTAATCTTGTGCACCTTTCTAGTCGTATAACGTATGGGTCCCACCCATGCCCGGTATAGTCGACAATCTCCTATGGACGCGCAAAATCCATTCGCACGCAAAGTGGTATAAATACACTCTGCCTACTAGGCGCAGGTCTCCCAATAGAACTCATTATAGGTATTGGAGAATTGGTATAATAATTACCAGGTGCGTTGCGTACAAAATTCCTTTGTCGGTTCGATGAATGACACCTACGGGAAGAGTTAGGTGGTAAAAATGATTAATAAACTAGCTGATTGTTTGGCACTTTTCAGCCGGTAATAAATCTTATCAGTCATCAAGACTAAATAGGCGGACAATAAATCTTTATTGTAACATGTGACAATAAGTCTTAGTCAATTATCTAATTTGTATTGAACTCTGCGGCCAATTGCACTTTAGTAGGTACAAGAAGCAAATAGATATAAATTTACTGCTTCGTTTGAACACAAGAATGCTATTACATTGTTCAAAACGAGAGATAGGTATAATAAACATAAATAAATAAAGATTAAATATTTTTAAAGATATATGTCATAACGTTCCGTCCGGCTACGTAACTGAGTTTTGTAACCAGCTACGTAATGGGAATATTTTTTATCGCTTGGAACCCAGTTATGAAGGAAGTATTGTTTGTCTTTATTTGTAACTCATTTGTAACTAGCTACATAGTAGGAATTTTTTTTCTTAGTCGGAAATCCAGATACGTATAGAGAATACTTTGTCTCAACTTGTAACTGATTTGTAACTGGCTACATAGTAGGAATGATTTTTCCCTGTTGGAAATCCAGATACGCGCACCCCAGGCCAAAAGCATGGAAACAAGCTTACATGGAAATACAAATCCGAGATTTTCAAACACAAAAAGCTAAATTAAGTTAAAAAAATTATCGAAAATATAAATAAATCGGAAATATTATAAATTAATGAATGCCTGAATGGTTACAACTTACTAATATTACAATATTATCTCTAGGCCAAGCCGTTTCGGAGTTGTGACAGTTTAAAGTTTGACAGCTGTCATCGAAAATGTTGCTCTCTCTGACACCTGTCGATTGAGCTTTGTACGGCATTTCTAGGCAAAGCCGTTTTGGAGTTGTGGCAGTTTGAAGTTTGACAGCTGTCATCGAAAATATTGCTCTCTCTGACACCTTTCATTTGAGCTTTGTACGGCATCTTTAGGCCAAGCCGTTTCGGAGTTGTGACAGTTTAAAGTTTGACAGCTGTCATCGAAAATATTGCTCTCTCTGACACCCGTCGATTGAGCTTTGTACGGCATCTCTAGGTCCAGCCATTTCGGAGTTGTGGCAGTTTGAAGTTTGACAGCTGTCATTGAAAATGTTGCTCTCTCTGACACCTGTCGATTGAGCTTTGTACGGCATCTCTAGGCCCAGCCGTTTCGGAGTTGTGACAGTTTGAAGTTTGACAGCTGTCATCGAAAATGTTGCTCTCTCTGACACCTGTCGATTGACCTTTGTACGGCATCTCTAGGCCCAGCCGTTTTGGAGTTGTGGCAGTTTGAAGTTTGACAGCTGTCATCGAAAATGTTGCTCTCTCTGACACCTGTCGATTGAGCTTTGTACGGCATCTCTAGGCCCAGCCGTTTCGGAGTTGTGGCAGTTTGAAGCTTGACAGCTGTCATTTTGACAAATGTCATCGAGACCTATCAGTTTTAAAGTTAAATTGTTCAAGGATAATCCTTGAATTCCATTATGTTGACTTATGTTAAATTAAAACTTAGGCACATAGCTTAATTATATCGTCCTTAGAGAAGTCCCTGTGTCCCAGCTGTGGAATCATTATAGTACCAGCTTGAGTTAGTACCTACTTATATCTCATAAGCATAATGCACCGTTGTAAGTTCCTAATTTATCTAACTGTACTTTTCAATTCCCGCGAGATGACGAACACAATACTATGAAAAATTGCAATGTGCCCACTCGCGGGAATCCATCTTTTGTTTTCCCGCGAGATGACGAACAACCCATTCTCCGCTGCGACGCTGCGGAATCCGAGGTCCACTATTGACCATGGTCCAAGATTTGACAAGTCTGAATTACCTATTTCAGTAGAGTGACTGGTTATAAACAGGGAAAAGTAGTTACAAACTAAGATAATTAATCAATCACTCAATACGTAACTGGGTTTCAAAGCGATAAAAAACATTCCCATTTCGTATCTGGTTACAAACAGAGAAAAAGTAGTTACAAACTAAGATAATTAATTCTCAATACGTAATTGGGTTTCAAAGCGATAAAAAACATTCCCATTTCGTAGCTGGTTACAAACAGAGAAAAAGTAGTTACAAACTAAGATAATTAATTCTCAATACGTAACTGGGTTTCAAAGCGATAAAAAACATTCCCATTTCGTAGCTGGTTACAAAACTCAGTTACGTAGCCGGACGGAAGGTTTTATTTCCATAAAATCCTAAGTATCGCTTGTTGGGAATCGAACCCGCAACTAAATATAAGAGTGAAATATAGAGATACGATAAAATGAATAAATCTGTGTAATTTTATATTTATGCAGAATATTATGACATAAATTGGGCGCCATGCCATGCCACATTTTCTGTTAGGTAAAGAAACTTTAGAGCTGTTATTCAATAGGTCGGTGTAGTACACGACTTCCCTATTACCTAGAGCGACTTTTGCGGAAATACGGCAAGGAACATGAAACTTTCGTTTCTTCTCTTATTTCTAACTAGCTGTGCCCGCGACTCCGTCCGCGTTTAATTGTGTATGTATGGGGGCTGCGGAGCAAGAATTTAAATAGCGAATCCTTTGTCCCAGACGCTAAATATTTATCTACCAAATTTCATCAATTTCATTGATCATTGGTTAACGAGTTATTAGGAACACGACTTTAAAATCAAGTAAGTACCGCGAGGCAAAACCTCGATGGCGTTTCAAAATGACTTCTATAAAACACGCAATCGTTAAAACACCTGATTAATCAATTTATCAACATTAGTTCGCCGCTATTAAAATAAAATTGTTTATAAAATCTTTGTTAGAAAAGTAGCAGCTGCCTGATAAATCGTCAGCAAGAAAGTTTTGTGTGTGCAGTATATTACACAAACGGTGTAAAGTCATTTTTACGGGTAACTTCCTGCTTTGGGGCTTTAACCCTTAAATGACCTTTCAGTTTACTTTTTAGAGTCAGACTCCATTATAATTGACATAAATGTAGAATAAAAATAGTAATACCAATGGTCAATAAACTTGAATGTGATTTATTTTTCATCTTTTGGAATAGGTCCTCTCTAAAACTCATAAATTTTAATTGCGAAAACAATTACTTATGTATATTTAATTATGTCTACCGCATGGCAACGAGCAAACAAAACAAAGATATTTTGATAAGCTATTTAATTTATTACGTGCTAATAGGTACGAGTATATACATCAAAAGATTTATAATTTAATAAAATAGTTTATAATGAAAATAAAATTAGTAAAAGCAAACTCTACACCCAAAACATAGAAAATACTATGAATGAACTAAGGCGAAATAAACAAAAACGATCTGAAGGTGGTCGGGATCAGCACAGTGCTGGTGTGTAGAAACCTGAACACAGGGTTTCTATCCACTTAAAGTAATGTTCGTTTCGTTCCAGTAATTATTTTTATTCGTATAGTAAATTTAGGTCATTTTACATAACCAAATACAGAGCTGTTTGTTTTATTGAGCAAGGTGTTACAATGTTTTTTTTTATTTTTTAAATTACGAAATTTTAAAGTTTTGCTCGACTAGAATGAAAAGGCTTTTTCCGTAAAGAATACATTCCGTGGTACAATGAAAGACAGGGGCGGCCCCGCCCATCCTAAAGCAAAATTTAATTAGCATACGCGAATCCCCGGGCAAAAGAGCCCAAGCAAAATGAGTTATCGGGGGCACGAGCTTACGGGGACCACTATACCACGCAAAGCCCAGCCAAATCTGACTTAATATATACCTAGTTAGTTTATGACGATGTTAAAGCACAAATATACAAAATTCAATTTCACGAAGGTGCCATTGCAGTAAGATATGTAGTCTAAAGTGTCCCTTACCGGATACATATCACGATAACAATGAAAGCTGACACATAATCAATAGTTTGTTTCCTCTAAGACGTCGACACTTAACAGCCAATGATAGGAATTCAATAGCTTAAATCATAATACCTATCCCACTAAAATAATTCTGTAAAAAAAGTCTGGATGGAGCTGTTTGTTTATCTCTAAAAACTAATGAAAACTAGTTAAAGTCGTGCCAAGTGTAAGGTTCCTTACTGCGATTTATTTATTATTGTGGTTAATGTTGTGTGACTTGGCCGCTGAAGAGTACGTACAAAGAGTAAGTGAGTATTATAAATGTGAAACTTTGCTTTCGCTTAACTTCGGAACTAAATGACTTATAGACTTGAAATTTTAGATTTTATGTACCTACGTGATTATATCTTATTGGATGAAGAAGTTCTCAAGTAGGGGCACGAAAATGCGGCGAAATGGTTCCAGTAAAGGATGGACGGTCGTGTTTGCTTCTGGGCAGTACCGTGTCCTCCAATATGAAGTTTAAACGTAACGGACTAGGATGTCAGGGTTATGACGTAATATCTGTTTTGATTTAATAGGGAAGCTCCACATAAATTGAAGGTATTAAAGAATATTTGTCTAATAGTTTTTATAGATCTACTTCACGTAAATAGCGACTCATGCCAAATCTATGTTAGTGAACTTTACATTTGGCACTCGAGAGTGTGTCTGTGCTGTTTGTTACGTTAAAAATATGCGGCGTCATGAACGAGTCACAGTGGTTTTGGTAGTCTGAGTGGGCTGGCTTAGGTCCAGCTAACGACTATACCGCGCTGCGATCCACTAACATACTTTCCAACATCAGGAACTAGGAATAATTAACTTCACCACGCCGCAGGGTGGTGTGATGACCTTTTGTATAGATTAGCTAACCTTCAAATGTCGCTCGCGATACCCATACGCGGTGGTTTAGTTATTTAGCAGCTAACGTAACTGTTTAATGTTTAAGTTCGTATATGATTGCAGGTTAAAGAAATCATAGAATTTACATTGAGTATAGATGAAACAAACTAGGATCTCACGCTATTATTAGTGACGCATTTTCTAAGTGGGTATCTACAATCTGTAGAGGTAGTAATCGTACAACATAAACATGTACCTATATACCTACATATATCCTACGCAACGGGAACAAACAATAGGATAAAATAAAGAGAAACTTAGGAAGAAATATTAAAACTAATTTTACATATTTAATACAGGCATACACAGGTTCGCGCGAATTTTACTCATAACGCGGTCAACTCGACAGTAGAGTCCTAACTGGCAATCTCACAACGCGGTAGCGCGACTCTAAATTGTTGTAAATCTACTCGCGAGAGCTTATTACGCGATCAAATATATTTAATTCAACCAGGTATCCATAATTCGCGCGATAACTGCATCGGTGCGGAAGCGAGCAAACCAATAACAGATGGTGCGTTGGTTTGTAGTGTTAGCTCCGTTTACGTCGTAGAAGTTGCATGCACCTTGTGCCGCGTAGCTGCAATAACGGTACTCATACTCGTATTCCATAATAAGTCGAATTTTTAACGTATCCATGATGACAAAAAAGATTGAAAGGCGATCAAATTAATAAGAAAAATGAATTCCATTTTGTTGAAATAAAATTAATTTGAAATTAGAATTATTCACCAAATAAACATTATTTTGATTTGAAATATCCAATACTGCAGAACGGCAATTCTCAAGGTAAATACCTAAATAGATGTCATACTACAATGCAGGCATAATCAGCTAGTAAATTAAATACAATGCCTCTAAAGGCATTATAAACACATTATTAACACAAAATGACATTGGACATGCGTCTTCCAAATGTTATCTATTCGAAAGAACGTCTAACTCACAACAGCGTCCCAGCAGATAACATCGACGCAAAGTATTTCCAATTCAACCCACATTTTGCAAACCAATTACTGAAACATCGCATGAAAAAACAGTGATTCACTGTCACTGTGTGATGGGGACATCTAATTATAAATAGAGGAGAACCTCTAGGCATCTCTATCATTCGTTCTTAAGGTGGAAATTATATCTAGGTATCAGAAAAGATTATTCCCAAGCTCAATAATCCAGCTCCTAATCCTTACGATAAGGAGTTGCAATTGACCAGAGAGTTATACAAAGGAGTAATGAATTCCACAGTTACAAATGGTAGTGAGGCGACTGATGTCATAGACAGATGCGTCGCCAGGCGAATCGGTACGTAACACTTAATGACATCACACTAGCATTTATATTTAGTGTTCGCTCGAGCCTTAAAATAATTATTCGGAATCGTCACAAGACTACACAAGCCGGTTGCAAACCAGCACGTGTTCAATACACCGCACCACTATTTCTTTTGTGCGTAAATATAGGAATAGATTTGACTCATGGCGACTATCCTAATTTATTTGAGTTTATTGTTTGAAAGTATTTTTATAACGCCCGTCTGATTAAACCACCGAAGTGGCTGGATTTTATCTTATAAACATAGTTACTGATGAACACATTGAAACTAACGATTTTACGAGATTTAAATAAAGCGAACGTATCAGCGAGATTGGTCTGTTCTTTGGTGGCTATAAATTAACTGGCAAGACTAATTTATCCTATTTCTATTAGTGTGATAACAGTAAAAGATCTTTTAAGTCGCATGAACTAAATATATAAGTCGCATGAACTAAGTATACTTTGTGTTGAGATAAATTTATTTTTATTGGCATTATATTTAAAAATAGTTATCAGCTTAGTCGTGTATTACAGTAGCAGACGATGCCACTGCTCAACCGTAAACCAGTTTGTATATGCATTGAGTTCCTATTTTACATTGACGTGCGCTCGTCCTGATTTAGGCCTTCGCGGCAAACCTGACGTGGAAAGTTCCACGTCCGAGCATTACACAAAGCTGTACGTCACTGGCGTCATGTCGTAGTAAGGTGCGGACAAGTGTTATGCGAACGCTAACATCCATCCATGCTGCCATGCCGTAAAAGTAGGGGAGCCTACGATGCTAAATGGGGATTTACTCGAGCGTCATAGAGACCTAATTACTGATCTTTTATCCTTCACGGGCGGCCTTATATATGGTGCTCATATTTGGTGGAGATACTTAACCGGATACAAGGTATCCCCCTGTAAATACAAGGCAGATTATTTTATCTGCCGCGGTTTAGTAAATCCCGAAATGCCCTCTTGGGCTATAGGGATAATTAACATCATGTAGTATGTGAATTAACTTTAAAAATTGTTATTAGTACATACCTACCTCAGTTAATGTATTAGACCCCAAAAAAATACAATTTTAGTGACTCTATTCCCTTCACAATTAAGTTTCGTCTGAGTTTTGGTTGAGCAACTTGTCATTATTTGTTTACAAATAAGGGATGAATTATATTAGACCGTGTCCGGGGCGTCCCGTGTCCGTGGCCCTTACATACATTTTATATGAACCAGTTTATATTACACCGTGTATGATCCGTGTCCCGTCCGGGCCGGTGTAATAGAAACTGGCCACGGACACGGCACGCCCCGGACACGGCCCGGTCTAATATAATTCATCCCTAACAAGTCGCTAAACCGCGACCGATAGGCTTTAAACCAAAAATCAGACGAGACCAAAATTAAACTGTGATTGGGAAAAAGGCGAAGTTTGCAGTTCTGAAATCATGAATGTAAACATATATACTTAGTATATAAGTTATATATTAAATAAATCTATTAAATTACTTAAGTACATACATATTATATATATAAAGCAAGGGAAAGTACCAATAAAAAATATAAATTCTTTATTAATCTTTCAGGAGTTCTGGGATTATGTAAGAAAATAAATATTTCGTATGACGTTAACGAGTTCCAACCAAAGTTACATTCTACACAACTAACAACTAAAGACAACATGAATTTACCATGAAATAAACTAAATTACTAGTACGATGACAGATTGCTGTCCATTGTCCAATTCTAATTATTAGGGCTTGGCATAGCTTGCTGCATATTATAAAGCTATAATTTGTCCACGGGGTTCCATACTGGGACATTAAATTCAGTTTAATAACAGGTCAGTTCCACCCTTATATTAAATATCCCACATTCTGCAGTTTGTCGTGTAAAATAGCATTTTCCCTAGCTAAAAGTTATAATAACTCATACAACTAAAATTTTTAAAGGTTTTCATGATTATTTTCGTGATAAGGTACTAAATAATACTGGATTCGCAACCGTAAATTCTTCATATTTTAAATGCTACTCATAAGCATACAGGGTGCCCCAAAACTCAACGTCAAGCGTCAAGGGTCACAGGATTGATTAGTTAGAAAAAAATTGTAATCATCATGAAAAAAATCTATCAAATTCAGTTTTAAAATTATGGGTATTTCAGAAAAACCTAGAAATTTGGTCAAACTGTAACAATTTTTTGGTTATCGTTGTTATTTTTTTTTGTTTTTTAAACTTGGAACCGTAACCCTATGTAGAATCACAGTCAAAATTAATGACACACTTGCCCCAAGTTTCCTAGAATAAAGACTATTTGTTGAACTATAAATTAAAAAAAATAATTAAATACATTAACAAACACATAAAACCACAAAACATTAGATATGGCGATATTATCGTAAACATTTAAATAAATTGCCCTAGTATTCACTAGTATTCACTTCTCTGACAACTCGACTTGTACATAAATTACAAAGAAAAAAATACTGTTGTTATTATTGCCTACGTGACTGGTAGATTGTCTCCAAGGAACACACACAACGACCGAAAAGGGCCGAAAAGTTCTCGAGTGGAGACCACGGATCGGAAAACGCAGCATCGGACGTCCACTAACAACGTGGACAGATGATCTGGTGAAAGCGGTCGGCTCGCGGTGGATGCAGACCGTAATAACTGGTAATCATATAGGGAAGCCTATGTCCAGCAGTGTACGTCTAATGGCTGAAATGATGATGATGACGCAATGACACGTTTTTACCGCGGGACATCAACGTGTTGACAGTTTTACACATTATGATGTATGAGCACTAGAAATTGTAATTCGATATTGATATTCAATTGCAGCTGCGTCGATAGCTTACGCATTGTGTTGCAAGTAGCACAAACATTGAATAGATCAAGCCTTGTACTTTCTTACCAACCTCATCATCATCATCATCTCAGCCGTCAGACGTCCACTGCAGAACATAAACCTCGTAAAAATATTTCCAGTTATTTCGGCCGGATGCAACTTTGCATCCACCGTGAACCAGCTAATTTTACCAATTCTTTCATTCATAAGTAGGCGGACGTCTGTCGCTGCGTTTCCCGATCCGTGGTCTCCACTCGAAGAACTTTACGGCCCCATCGGCCATCTATTTTTGGGCATAGCCCTCTCCAGTCTTTTGAGGGACTATGTGCCTGTTCAAAAGTCATCGCTGGCAAAATAAATCCAATGTATTTAATAAATAAAATATTAAAAGATCTTTACGTAGTTAAAAAACGTGTTTCTATTGTATTTAGCTAAAGAGAAATAATAAATAATTCGATTGTTAAGTATTTACTTTTGTAAAAGGTATTAAAACAATATATTAAACAAATTATCTTATAAAATCAACATACAAAGATGTTTGCAATGAATGTACAGAAGTTCGATCATAAAAACTAATTTTACTGTCCTATAAAAGAGTTTACGGCAGAAGCAATAAAAAATAACTAACCACTTCTTAACTCTAGCCTCTAGCTATTTAGTGGTAAGATTGATTGAAACTTTACATTTCACGTTTTCTTATTAAGTACTTGGAATACATCATTAGTGTATATGCCTTCGTAAAATTTAACTATTATTATTATTATATTATAATAATACTCTTATTTAGTCCGTTGAAGAAATATAAAAAAGTAATTTCGCAGTGAGATTGAGATGAGTAACCGATTGAGATGATCACTGGCATTAGGTATTTATTAATTAAATCAACAGTAAGTTTGACTGCTATGTTTGTTTATGCATCTGCCTGGGGCACTGTAGCTCATAAACACTTACTTTGTAAGTGTTTCCTCACGGACGTCTAAGGGCTGATAAAGTGGTGATGGGTACTTCCATATCCATACACAACAATTTGCTGCAGTCATAATACTCATTCCACAAAAAGCAATCTTAAAATTTGTTTAGAATAGGTATTATGTGTGCTTAAATTACTTTTTTATACTCTGTGAAGTTTATTAAATGAATTGTTTAATTCTGTTAGCCAAAAATGATGATTATCATTTACGACTTCGATATTATCTTATTTATCTTATAATATAAATGATATACTCGTTCGTATAGAGAAAATAATGCAATAAAATTAAAAATAATAATGAAATCCTAGTATGTTTGTTACTTTCACGCAAAATCTACTAAATGCTTTTATCCAAAATCAATTGTTGTTCAGGTAGACTGATTATCTGATTTTGGTTTCGAAATGTTTGTTAATGGAATTGTAAAGCTCCATTAACGAAATTATCGCGTTGCATAATTAGTCAGACATGGTAGCTAATTCAGCACTTTACTGGGTCATTATTAAACAGGGTCTTTCAATCGCTTTAGTAAAAAGCAAAAGCGCTTTAGTAAAATAGAAGTAAATCAAAGTATCAACTAAAACATAACTTACAGTATAATAGTTCACAAACACGGCAACATGATAAAGAGAATGCTAGTAAACCAGCTAGTGTGCCTGTACCGTACGGCTAGTACTTACACATTACACAACTAACAACCAGGAATGTTGACGAACGAAACATTATAAAGACGCCCAAAGCGGTACCTATTTAAGGAGGGGTTTTAATGGTGCTATTCGGGTTAACTGCTGTATTTATCCACGTTATAAACGATACGTATATCGGATCATTGTAGTTCACGTTCATTGTTCCCAAACGAGCGCAAGACGCAAGAAAAACAAACAAATGATTGCATCCGCCAATCAAGTAATTAAATCAATGCACCGGAGAACTGCGATTTGCGTCATCTTTGCAATAGCTAGGAGTTAATTCGTTATTGAGAGAATAATTCTCAACCCTCATAACTTTCATTCTAATTGTCAATAGCAGATAACTCTCAGCAGGGTACCACTTTGTCACCGTTCTAGTGCCGTCTACTGTAGGTATTATTAATTATTTAAGGATATTATAGTATTTAATTTTAATGCTTTCTATGTGCAGTTTAATATTTATCACGTTTTACGGCCCAATAATAAATTATGCCTTAATAAAATCGTGGAAGCAAATATTCTAGCCGAGAGCATGTGTACAGGTACTTATTACTCTAACGGGTAATTGAACAAAATAAATAATTCTGCAAGCAGTTGGTTATATCTGTAGAAACCTAGAATAAATATTTGCATTCCAGGTATTCCATGATATTGTGTGTAATAAAAGTTATTATGCAACATATTTTCACAATATGTATTTTTTGTTGTATTGGGCATGCGATGTTTAAAATTTTAGATCAATACTTTCTATGGCATCATCGTTTTCAGCCGTCCGACAATTATGTCTGGAAAAAGGGTTTTCATAAATGAAACACATCCGATTTCGTTTTTTTACATTTTCTGAACAACTTCTACAAAATCTGATTAGTGTATTCCTCTCGTTTCTTCTGCTGCCATGGAAACCGAAATCGGTCTTAGATTACCCGGAAATCTACTCGTCTCGTCTTCACAGGAATAATTATTATGAAACGGCATACCTACCGTTTGTCTGCATTTGCCTATGTTTGTATAGTAAAACTAGTCTTACAATGTATAAAACTTTTCGTTTATCTCCGGAAACCGAAAGCTGTCTGAAAGCCGTCTTGCTTTCAGGATTTGCAAGTCTTTATGGGATATTAAGCACTAAGAAATGAATTGAAAATTATAAATGCAAGAAATCACTTTATTCTCTAAAGCTAATCGTAACAACATAGCAGGACAAAACCGCGCATATTATAACTTTTTGCTTAACCAACAATTTCCGTTCACGGTTTCAAGAAAGACTTACCTTACATTAGCTGAGTCATAATATTTTTAAAGTGTTATGGTATAAGTAAAACAAGGTCAAGGCCTCGACAATAATGCACTAGGTCGTCATACTATTTGTGTCCTAACTAGAGAAAACTTTATGGTATAACCTTGCCTCGATGGCATTTTAAAATCACAATAGCGTTATAAAATTCAACGAGCACCTACATTAGCCGTAAAGCCGTAGCCTTTCTTCCTACACGCTTGTTTCATTAGTAGATAATGTAGTTCGTGGCGAGTTACCACGCCAATAATGGCCTTAAGTTAGTATTCTTAGCCTGCTCATGATTCTAACTTAGGAAGCGAAACTAGAACGCAGCGTAACCTCTAAGAATGCTTTGAGTCAGTATGCGCTAACCAGTTAACGATTCGGCCGATTCAGAAGCTAGCCCCTACCCTTATAGCGCAACCCCTCGTTTAAACATTAATCGTTATTTGTAGCGTGATAAATTTTAGTTTCACTAGAGTGCCAATGACCTCTGTTACCCATTATGGACCTGTTTTGATTCTAGATGCTGTGGATAAAACACCGAAGACATAGATCGGGTTTATTCTCACAAATGGTATTGAACAATAATAAATGGATATAGGATTTGGCAACGGGCACGTTTTCGACATCATTACCATCATAAAAGAGAAGGAAATAAGTAAAATTTTAATTACGTGGGTTGTTTAGAAATTATAATGAGGAAAAAATATATTATCATATAAATGGGACGCGAGGTCTTATTAATTTGCAGGTTAACTCTTGGAAAGAGGCCCTCTAAAATGATGAAAACAGACAGAGATTATGAGAGAGAGAATTAGAATAACTCGCCGTGGAATATACAGGAAATCTTATTGAAGTGGGTTACATAGGATATTAGGTAGTAGTAAATAATTCAAATTGATTCTGCTTTCTCTTGCAACGGCTCCGGTCTAGAGCCAGTAGCTGAATATCCCACTGGGATTGTATAAAATTTACATGAGAAACAGAGTTGCAATTGTTGTGAAGTAACATTTCATGAAAGACGTGATAGCTGAGAGACGTGCAACTCGCAAGCTACACAAGGCGTCACATGACGTCATTTATATCAATCAGTAATTGCATATATTAAAAATGTTTCGTTCTTGAAATTGAAAATAGGAATACGGGTAATTGCTTCGATAAAGTTGTCATGCTGGTGTGTTTACTTACATTTGTCGAGATTATTTTAATTTGGGTTTTATTTTTAAATCGAATATAGCGCTCAATCACGCCGGACAAATGAACAGCCACTAACTTGATCACAGAGCGCGTCGCGTCCTTCGCGACGGGAAGGATCGCGGGGTTATAATACCGTCATTATTTCTCGCTATTGCACATACACTGGCGTTAATTCCGTAAGGAATGTAAATTCCGGCAGGAATGAACGTTAGTCTATGGGCCACTATTGTTAATGACAACGCCTCGAGATGATGTCCCTGTCCACAGTAACAGGATCAAACAGTTACAATTACAGAAAATGGTAGCCCACTACACGGAGGAAATAAATAAATGTAAACTTATTTATTTCCTCCGTAAGCTTATCTCAGAGTCATCCATGCAAATCGTGGATAACTATTGTTTGAATTTGCCGAGTATAAATGTGAACATCGCGATCTGTGAAGTTGCGAGTTGAGTAGCAGTCAGCTAAAGTCAGTCTTACAAAGGCATTCCGTTGTTTAGATGCAATTAAGCTATTACGTCCGCGACACGACTGAAATTGCCGTCAAAGGGCCTTTTGCTTTGTTTCTAAGCAATTTTAAAAGAGCACATGAATTCTTGAGATTAATGGGGCACTGTAACATTACAAAGGTATTTTCAAGTTCTTACGTCTTTGAGTAACATGCACGAGTACTGCTGAAGCTAGAACTTGTGATTTGCAATTCTACTACTAACAAATGGAACACATAGATATAGATACGAGTGAAAACCGCGTGCACGAGCAGAGCGGAGACGGAGCACGGCGGGACGCCTCCTGAGAAAGACTGCTCTTGCTATGGTCGAAACGTCGAGTGTTTTAACTCCTTTGTAAATACGTGTTGAATTCCCGTGAATACATAGATACATGCTTTGATTTTCTTACTGGCCTATGCAGACTATTGTGATGAAAAACCTATTGGCTAGTAACTGGTTTCGTAAAAAGAGGATTTTTTCTTCCGTAACTGGTTACGAGACTCCGGTTTCGTACGCGGCCGAAGCGAATTTGACTTTGAGTAAATTAGTTAAATTGCAGATGTGTAGCACAGGTAACGGAAATAGTACCAACCCATCTCTACCAGCAGGTGACATCAAGCTATGGGATTTATTCATATCGACTTTTTCAATAAACTAGTTGACTTGCAGCCATGTGGCCTCGGCAATAGTACAATTTTTAAGCGACTTCAAGGAGGTGGTTCTCTGAATCTTTTTTTTTTGTGTATGTTCACCAATTTGCTAAATTCCTTTTTTTTTTGTTGAATAGAGCATACTTTCTAGGTTGTCCCATAGTCATCAGGTCATGATCTCATGATAGGATCTTTGAGAAATCAGTGGAATTCTTAAAATATTATAGAGGCACTTTGAAGTTGTTTTTTTTTTTGTACAAATTCTATTTGCATAGACATGTACATTGCACAGCCACTGAAGAGGCTAGAGAAGGGACAAGGCTAAGGCACCTTATTGCGGTAGCACTGTCTTCATCCACAGACAGAAACAGATCTGTAAGTCTCTAGTCTCTGTTACTTCGCTACATCAAAGAGTTAGGCTGGTTAGGGCGGAGTTTTACGTACAATACACTCCACAGTGAGATGTCAGTGCAGATCCTAGTTCCCCCACAACAAATTAGAATTAGACAAGTTTTTAAATTGGTTATATTTACTTAATTCGATGAGTTTCAATCTACTCTACAATCAAGTCCAAGCCAAGCCCGACCTGTCAGTATATTATTATACAAATTACCATACCTGACAAACAAGGCGATATGCAACTATTTAACATTTCAGCTTTGTCATATTAATGACAGAAGAGTAGAATTTGAGTGGAACAATTGTTGGAACATAAAATTATAATATAATGACAGTGGTTTTACAAAGAATAATGTTAATTTGTGTGGGATTTGAATATTGTCAAATAATAATTACTTAAATGTAACTATTGATAATGTATTTTACTGTTTTAATTATTGTAGATTTATTAACAAAAATATTAATATTACTTTTTAGAAACTACAAAAGGAACTATTATTTAAGAAGGCATTAAGCTTTTGCTAAACTTTTAATAGTAAGACACTTTCCTTGAGTTACTTTTAAAGAAGATATTAAATTGTTGTAAGTTGTATGTTTTAATCTTGGGTAATGCATATTCATACAGAATAAAAAAAAATCAAATCATCATCAGTAAAAATATACTGCTCTATCTAACAAAATAACACTATATTTTTAGGCAAAATAAAAATAAAACTTTGTAATGATAAAGTCAATGGATAACAGATTTTTTCACTTACCATGGACACCGCTTTGGAGTTTTCCGGCCAGCATTCTTCGGTTTTCATTCTTCCTGATAACTTAGAGTCCATAATTCACAACCTATTATATTTACAAAATTTAAACTATTCCCTATATACCTACCTAAATAGAGTAATAAAATACAGTCAAGTTAACAAATCCCATTTCAAAATACAGTCAAGCAAAAACTCTATAATGTAGAGCACCTTACTAATTTTAACAAAAACTTAAGTCTTGATAAAACTGAATACTTTTTTAATTTAAGTACCTTTAAATAGGAACAAAAGAGTAACTAACATACGTAAACAATTGGTCGTTTTAATAACAAACGAACAATTGGTAGAGCTCAATGATGTGATAACTATTTCAAACAGATGATTTATCAGAGAAAAGATGTACCTACATTGCGTAAATTTCACATTTCACTTCAAAAAAACATTTTTTACACTACAGTCGATTCAATAAGTCTTATTGTACGTGCATGTCTTTTTTTGCTAAAAATCTGAATTGACAGATACAACAATTATCTCCCACTGCATTTTGTACAATCCTACGCCATATTTGCGAACCAAGTAGGTATAATACGTTTGTTACTTGCCAGCTATAAAAAAATGGAAACTTTTAAGGAGTGATTTATACCGTAAATAAGTTTTATACAAAATTTATGAAAGAAAACAAAAATTACCTGATTATCATATTATGTAATTCAATAAGACATTTATGTTTAAATTTTCTAAGTATTATTCCTAACATTTATTTTGTGTGGTGGCAATGTATTTGACATAAATAATAACAACTGACAGCTGAGGGATGAGCAAGGCTACTGAAAACATTTGATTCGATATCGAGTTGAAACTACTAATTAAATAAATAAATAAATAAAGTTTTTCTCAGTTTTTCAAAACATATGCATGTTTTGAAAATATTCATTTATTAATTAAAACGACATTTACTTTTTTTATTATAAACATTTCTAACTAACCTGAGATCAACATAATTTATATATATTATAACCGAAACACAAATTGAAGGTTCTAATAGTGTAAATTATACACAGCTTATCAAAAAACAATGTTTTTACAAACCATGCATTACGGAACAACACATTTCTTCAAAAATTTGAAACTGGCCACATGCAAAAAAGTCTCTTAATGGGAATTTTGTAATAAATAAAAAACGTGATTTTTTATTAGATAAATGCTGTGTTCAATAAAGTTAGTACATGACTTCGTCTATACCATTTATAAATTTAAAAAAAAAGCCTTAAGTGTTTGGAATATCGATTCTTCTGACTTTCTGACTTGAATTTTAATCGATACTTCAACTTAACTTCTGTATGAAGTTAGCCCTATCACTAATGACATGAACATGAAGTGAAGTGAAGTCAGTGGAAAAAGTTGTATGCAACTTGCAAGTTTTGTTTGTGTTGTTCAAGGCGAAGGAAGCGATCCAAATGTTTTTATTTTTGGATTATTCGATCTTTATTCACTGAATCGTTGCTAGTTCGTTAATTAATTATATAATTAAGGTTATCATGGGTAAGTTTTTAGTATTTATTCATCGAATTATGTGTATCTATGTATGATTTTAATTTATTACTGTTTGCATCTTTTTTCAGAAAATATAAGCGATGACCGTAAAAATTTAAATGATTTTCTGGAGGAAGCTGAGTTGCAGCAATATTATGAGTTCTTCAGGTAATAAACATTTTTAAAAATCTAATGTAAAAAGTTGTTTTTAGAATTAGGACAAAACCTTTCACTGTTCCAATAAAAAAAGGTTGCTTTGCGTTGTTTGTACTTGTGGCTTATTACGCTTTGCTTTGCGAGTTATAGATAAGGATCTGGTTATAAATAACAGAATTACTCATATCTGGCCTATAACTTAGAGAAGTAGAGAACCAACTTTTAGAATCTGCCTGCAATTTATATATATTACCTTGATGGAAGTAGCTAATAATTATCCTTATAAAAGCTTAAATATAAGCTTTCTCATCCTGTTGTTTCTGAGAATAGTTCTTTTATATACAAAAGTAAACTCTTCAGTTCTAGTAAATATTTATGTAAACAAGTCATAATAGATCATACACACTTCAATAGTTAATTAGTAGAGACTCAATGCCTAACTAACTGAATAATTACGAAATAACTATATAATTATTAAATTCTAACTTGTTTTAATGTAAGCTGAATGCATATTTAATTTTTGAATTTTCGTGTGTTAGTTGTTTGTTTGCTCTACGCTGTTGTATGTGTGTACTTTCATAACAGTTAATATTACCAAACATGTGAAACTATTAATCAAGTATTGTTATAATAAATAAATTATTTATTGTTATTTACTATTCATCAATAACAATGTTAGAACAAAAACGGGTAACATACCATGCTTTAAATGTTTTTGAGTTTCCCGATATTTCGGCTCTGTTACAAGCTCCGTCTTTACGGAGAGATGCTTGTAACAGTGCCGAGATATCGGGAAACTCAATACCCATTGCGGGTACTAATATTGTTAAAAACCATGATTCTTTAAAAAGTATCATCAATAACCATTAAACTTTGCCAGCTAATGTATTCAGTTAGTAATTTTATAATCACAGCGAAGTACTTAGTGATGTTTATTATGTTTTTGTGCAGCCGAGCTTGTTGTTTTTATTTTGCATTGCCAATTACCTAGTTTTATGTATAAGTTTAATATAAAATTATAATGTTATTGTTATGAAATCAGATGATAAAGTGCAATTATTTAATACAATTTATTCACAGAGAAATTCTAAAAGTTACAAAGGTGTCACAACTTAAGTTTGTTGTAACTGAAGATCTTGTTCAAATTGGTTTATCAAAACCTGAGCAGCGGAGGTACAAGAAGATATATTCAAAATACTTTCCAAATCCATATATATCTAAAATAAAGAGACTGCTAAGTTCTAGCAAGAAAAATGATCTGGTAAGATATGAGATCATTTGGTATTTATAGTTAATATTACTTTGATAATTATTATCCTGACTATTTCTTGACTGGAGATATTGATCTTTTTCAGTATCCACACAACCAAAGTGCAAACTCACTGGAACTTCAACCATTTTCATCTATAGAGAGCAATGTCAAGATTCCTACCAAACACATTATTTCCATTGAAGATATAACTATCAATAAAGAACTTGGTATGGGCCAGTTTGGGGTAGTGCAACAGGGAACATGGACTACAGGAGATCAAAGAGTATGTAACTATTTCTTATTATTAAGTTTTTAGTTTTTAGCTGACTTATTAAGTTTTTAACACGGGGTGGTATTTTAAATGTTGCTGAAACAGTTGTTTTTGCGAGTATTCTAGAGCAAACTAAAGTTGGTCCTAAAGAATTATTTAAAGAATCATAATTATTTTTATGGTAAAAGTTTTGTGAAAAACACATTTCTCAAAAGCAGTAGTAGTAGTAAACCCTAAATGTATGTAGATGCAATTATTTTTCTGCAAAATTTCTGCATAATAACTTCAGTAGTAAAAAAAATAAAAGAAAGACTCGCTAAGAACAGCATTAAGGGATCTCTAGAATAATTTTGAAATCTTGTAAATGTAAATAACTTCATAATTTAACTTTCAATCTTTATGGTTCCATACAACCATCATCATCATCACAATCATTTCAGCCAAAGTGAAGATCTCCTGATTAGTAAATGTTTCTATGTATGTAGGTATATTATATTAAGTATATCAGAAATCTAGCACCCACATCACAAGCTTCGAGCTTACCACATCTAGCATGTTGCTGTGTGAATTGTCCTGCAATATTTATTTATTGCAACTAACACGTCTTATAAATCTTAATCTTATCTTCTTCCAGCTGCAAGTAGCAATAAAATGCCTTGGACATGAGAGAATGACGTCAAACTCCACGGAGTTCCTGAAGGAGGCAGCGGTGATGCACAGCATTGAACACCCTAATATTGTACGCCTTTATGGAGTTGTTCTGCACATGGACTCACTTATGCTGGTAAGGTTTTATATTTATCTTTACATCCAGTATATTCATTTTACGTTGCAAAATTAGCTTTTGTTTCATAATTGCTCCGGGAGCACTCTGTTAAGCAATGGTTGGATGGTGTCTTTTACTACCTCACACAATTTATAATTAGGCCTATTAATTATTATATTAAACTAGTTGACCAGCCTTAGACTTTGCCAGTTTTCTATAGTTTTCTTCTATCGACCTTTTTAACCTTCCCTGAGCTACTACAAATATTTCAATACTAAAATCAGCTTAATCAGGCCAACCGTTCTTGGGTGTTAGGGAGACTAACAAACAGCAATGATTTTATTAATGTAGATATATATTATAATGTTAATAAAGAAATATATGAAATAGCATGTAACCTGGAGTAGTAAAATAAGCCACAGAGCAGAAAGAGTATCTACATTCTTGAGGTGTTACTTTAGATGCGCGACAGCATTTCAACGGAATTGCAAGTACCAAGTTACAGTTCGAATTCTGTGGAAATAAAACTCCATGTGCTTAATAGTTTCTGTCAATACCTCTTAGTGATTTTAATAAACACAAAGTCGGTACATTCAGATCAATTCGATTCCCATTCATTCCCATGAGTCAGTTGGCTCAGGTTACCGAACTTCGCTATCGTTTTACGAATTATTATGCTAATTTATGAGTACTTATAATTACTTTGAGTAATGACTGGGACTGTTAAAATTCCTAAATAGAACTTTAGTCAAAAAGGGGTTCGAATATACAAAAATATTCGAATATTCGAGTTTAGACCACGGTTCGGCAGGCGCAGCGTCGGACGTGCAACTAGGTGGACAGATGATCTGGTGAAAGCGGTTGGCTCGCGGTGGATGCAGGTCGCGTCCGACCATCAGGTGAGATTGTGGTCCAGCAAGGGTCTATCACCAAAAAAACCGTAAATCATGTTGGGATGCCTATGTCCAGCAGTGGACGTACAACGGCTGAAATGATGATGATGAGAGTGTAATTAATATTGAGTGTAATATTTCAGGTGACAGAGCTCGCCCCACTTCGCTCACTTTTGGAATGCCTTCGCGAAGTGTCTCTGCGGCCGAACTTCCCAGTGCCGAATCTGTGCGAGTTCGCGGAACAAATATGTGATGGAATGACTTATTTAGAAAACAAAAGACTGATTCATAGGCAAGTAAAAAATAATACAAAATATATATTCGAAAAATGAAAGTAGGTATAGTAAAACCATTTCTAAAATGAACGCCCCTCCACCGAATTCTGTATTTTTTTTTCTGTGTTTTTTGTTTTTCTGTATTTCCTCTCACACGTTGAAATCATCACGGTTTTGTGGAGGGGAGTTCATTTTTAGAATGGTTTTACTATACTTAAATATTACATTCATTGAGATCCTCTTTTAAGTTAAAATAAAACCCGTATTAGAGGAATCTCAGTAAACGGTTTTCCATAGTGAAATAACGTAACACGCTTAGATAGTTTCTTGAAATCGTATCTAAAAACCATAATAGCTAGAAGCTGAAATTTACAGGGATGTACCCTCAGAAAAATGGGAAATGAGCCAGTTCAATCAAATTTTATGCGAATTCACTATCTTGTAGTGTAGGCATTTAATAATTTATATGAAGCTTACCGGAGCTACATTTATCAGATTACTAAACTTTTGAATACACTATTTAAGAAAAGTTTCTTCTAACTCAGATATTATCATGCACGCCTACGATTCAGTTAATGGTTTGATTACAATAACAGTGTTCTAGTTAGAAACACATTTTGTTACAATATATTGCACAATCTTACTAATTACTTAAAAGTTTTCATATTACGAAAGTTAACGTTAAAGTATCAAAATGTTTGCCAGTAATAAAAACGAAATATCTAAAATAATATGGGTACTTGCGTACAGCAAGCTGAGTGGGAAACGTTTTATTAACTTGCATCAAATATAATTATAACCGTACTTTTTTGTACTTTTAAATAAGAATGATTTATCGTTGTTTAGTAATTTTTACTTACTTTAATTTCAGGGACTTAGCTGCAAGAAATATTTTAGTTTTTAGCAAGGATAGAGTAAAGATATCAGATTTTGGACTATCACGCGCCTTGGGGGTCGGTAAAGACTACTATCAGACAAATTACAACGTTAATCTCAAGTTGCCGGTGGCGTGGTAAGTTAAATTTATAACTTAGTATTTTTTTTTATTTTAATCCATTTGTAATAAATTACCGAATATCTGAATTCTTGTAGAAAAACGCTCTGATTGGTTAATATATAACTAATGTTCCCACTCGCATGGCGCAGAGGGCAAAGCCACTTGTCGAAGTAATATTCAAGATTTTATAGAAATAAATAACATAATTCTTTAATCCATAAAAGGTCAGCAGCTGGTTTAATTCCCACTGAATTACCCTTGTCGATAACTGATCAGATATATTTATAGCAAAACAACGGGGTCAGCTAGATTATTAATTTGTTCTGGTGTATACTAAATGTTATTTGTATTGTAGGTGTGCACCCGAATGCATATTGTACTTACGCTTCACATCATCGAGTGATGTGTGGGCTTTCGGCGTGTGTCTTTGGGAAATGTTCACGTACGGCTTTCAACCATGGGCAGCGTTCTCTGGACAGCAGATACTTGAAGCTATTGATGCACCGAACTATCAGGTTTGTAGACTTTCATTTGCTTATCTTTCTCTAGCCGCTTCTGGTATATAAAATCTTTTATTTGCTTATCACTCTCAGAAGAATATGACAAACCCATTGGTTGTCATATCTTAGGCTGGTAACACACGATAATTCCCACTGCTGGGAAGACAGGGACTTCTTTCTAGACGAGAGAAATAAGGTCTTAATTCACCACGCTATTCAAGTGCGAGATGGTGAATGTCACATGTTTTTCGAACTTTTGAAAGTTGCCGGTTGCCTCAGAACATGCCGGTTTCCTTGCGATGTTTGCCTATACCGTTTTAGTACGTGTTTTTGAAGCTATAAATTTTCATAAAGAAAAATCTAAATTCCCAATTAGCCAACACGGCTTGCTTACAAACAATCATATTTATAACTCCCATATTCATTCCGTTATAAGGCACGGATCTATTTCAAGGCAAGCTAGGCTAGGCTAGATCTTTGAACAGTAATAAAGGGTCTTTCAGTAAGTGCGGGTCGATGTTGAAATCAAATAAAAGAAGCTGTATGTGAGATATTAAAGATTTTTATTTTATTTTATGCCGTTATTTATTACCGCCCTTATTGAAAGACCCTTTATAAGCTATTTTGTTTCCTATTCCAGAGATTGGAGCGACCAGAATGCTGTCCCGAGGCGTATTACAGCGCGATGCAGGAGTGCTGGTCGCACGAACAAAGCGCTCGACCCAAGTTCAAGGAGCTGGGACCCAAGTTGCGGGAAATCAGACCTGAACAGGTATATCAGAATTAATTAATCATCATCATTGCAGCCTTCGACGTTCACTGCTAAAGCCGCATTTATACAATATCTATTACTTGTTTTTTGTTGCATCCGAACGATACACTTGGAAATTTGTAAAATAAAAAAATTCTGTAATAAATTTACAATAATGTGATTCAGTTGTTGTGACGCATTTATTATCATGTAAGTTTTAAATTTGTGTCAGAGTCTCGCACTCTATAACAAATGTTACAATGCTATCACAAAAATTAAGTAAGGAGGTCGAAACCGATACAGTTCTGATGCATCATAACACAATACGTCAGATAAATATAAACGCGGCTTTAAACCTCCTTTACTTAATTTTTGTGATAGCATTGTAACATTGGTTATAGAGTGCTAGACTCTAACACAAGTTTAAAACTCTAATGATAATTAGTGGGTCTCAACAATTGAATCACATTATTGTAAATTTGTTACTGATTTTTTTTCAATTGGCTTTTAACTAACTCTTCTAACACAAGTCTTGTTACTTAAATGAAGAGCTCCCATAACATTTTTTTTGTTATCTTGTAATTTCAAGCAAATAATATTTGTGACATTGGTCATTTATGATATTAGGCTAAAAATAATTGATTAAATGAATTTAAAGGATCTCATAATAAGAGTACATATTTAATGTGTCGTTTAATAATTTTTAAATTATGTTTTAGGTGCTAGCGACTACAAATTCCCCTAAACCCGAAGACGGTAGACGAACAAACCTGCTGGAATACAAAAACGGACAGACCATTACCGTGCTTGGAAAAGAGTAGGTGTTATTTTCATTAAATATTAGTTTATTAAGTTCAATGTTATTTATTTTATTATTTATTTACGTACAGAATATAACATGACAGAAATAATTAAAAAATATTGCTGGTCAAATAACACAGCAATATCTAGCTTAACATAGGTTAAGCTCAAAGCTTCAGATATTTTTACTAAACATATAGAATATACAAACAAATATTTGAAGATCAACTTTTGTCCCGAGGCGGGAATCGAACCAGCAACCTCTTGCGTCGGCAGACCTTCGCCCGCAAAAAAAGAATAAAATACTAAAATAATCTGTTACTATTTTACAGGAACATGACAAAGACTTGTATGTGGTATGGTGTGGTTGCGGGCGGCGCGTGTGGTATGTTCGACCCGAGTCACACAAAACCAGAGGTAAGAAGAAATAACCACCAATGATAGAGCCTTCTCTATTTTATACAGATTTCAAATAGAGAAGGTATAAAGTCTATCTCATGCCATATATCAATATAATACATATGAAATAAACGGGCAATACACGAACCTTATTTACGTAGACTAATTGCGGACCGGCGAGCGTTCGTGATCCGTGTCCTTGCAGTGTCCTTGATCCTGAAGATGTCCCACGTTATGGGACGAAACGGTTGATCAATAGTCTACGTAAATAAGGTTCGTGTATTGCCCGTTTATTTCAATATGAATTTATCAAACCACGACAGTTTTTATAGTAAAATAATACATATGTTTTAATTCCATTCTTGAATCAAACCATTGATTCGAATACTTTCTTGATTAAAGCGAGTTTTGAGCTATTTATTTTTTAATTGTCCATATTGACAAGATTCTATATAAACTAGTTTTTGAAAAATAATCTTGACCTTCACTTTTGGTATCTTGTTTTAGATTTCAGATAAATTTTATTAATTTGTTCACAATTTCTGTCCAAGTATTTGTAATTTTAAAATGGTTTTTGTAGGGTAGTAGGTAACCCTAAACAAAAACCATTTTAAAATTAAATAATACAAGCTTATTTTATTTAAAATAATATCCCTACCTACCATTTGTGCTATTTTACGTTGTGTATTTTATTTGCTTTTTAACAAATTACATTTGTGTGAATATGTTTGTGTTAATATAATGTGTTACCTTGTTCTAATCATATGGGAAGTTTGACTAACATTCCTCATTCAGTTTCATCCAAAGCTTTATGTTGTGATGTCAGTAACGAATAACTGTTATTAATATTTTACTACTAAAATCTGGAAAACTTTTTTGCGATCGGAGGTGAAAATTTGTGAATGTCAATTATTATTATGAAAGAGCAATTGACATTCCAGGTTTATTAACCCTCTATTGCATGAATTATTAAAAATGTGATAAAAAAAATATTTGTTGAATATAATGTGTTTTATTAGGGCTTAATAGACAAAATATAAAATAAAATAATTAAATAATCTTCTTATTTAGAAAATAAAATCAAAAGCCATTTTTGGCTTCCTATGCATTTACGGTGAATACGCTTACGCCATATTTGGCTTCCTATGCACAACAAGTACCAACACTCATATAAGGTTAAATTCTCTAAAACAGTTTCTTTTCCCATTCAAGCAAAGAAAAACGTCACATTCCTCAAATTTTATATGAGAACGCAAACAACAATAATTTTGGCATAAATGACGATTATTTGGTACTGATTTACCAAAAAAAATGTTAATTATGCCTGATGCCAATTATACATGACCGCACTGAATTAAGAGGTTGCGCTTTTATCGTGATCTTATGTGCCCCTTGCCGACGTGTATGAGATCGTACGCGTACCAATTTATCTTGAGGTAGGTGTACCATCTCTTGACGAGGTATGTTCGGCACTATGTGTACCAAGACTCTTGCCAGCTTTGCAATAATGTTTGGTAATGACAAGCTTGAAATCAAATAGTGACATGTATACGTCGCCACAAAAACGTTTTTATCGGATTCGGATAATGAAATATCGTTACTAAGGAATCTAACGCCAGGAAAAGAATTTGTGCATTTAGCAGTGTCATAAAAGCCTAAAGAAAGCATTATGAAGATATAGAAAAAAATAACTCTAAATGCATACTAAGCCATATTTGGCGTAAGCGTATTTACCGTAAATGCATAAGAAGCCAAAAATGGCTTCTATATAAAATGGTAAAAATAATAAACAAAAAACATATATTTGAAAAAAATATTCAACAGGGAATAATAGAAGAAGCACTATGGAACATTACGAATATTTTTTAAAAGCAATTTTCTTACAATTTCCATTTTAATTTCAACAACAAAACTGCAGTAAAATTAACTTGACACAAGTTTGCGTACGCGTCGGAGAAAAATGAAGGTATACTGTCAGGTTACATTTGCTATAGACAATAAAAATTGCTTTCCGTTTCAGTTTGATGTACTTAACATTATTACAATAAAAGTTGAAAATTTTTGTTTTTAATTAGGGTAGAAAAAATTACTAAAGTTAAAAAGCCAAATATGGCTCTGTATGCAATAGAGGGTTAAGCTGCTTCAACAAGCTTAGCGGGGCAAATAACTTGTGACCAATGGGATTACAATGCAAATGACGTTACACAGCGGATTTAATTTAAATAGCGTGGCAAATATATATAAATTGAAATGCATTGGGATTAACGACTTATGAACTAAAGGCAGATTCATAACACCCAAACAGACGTATCTCAATGTTATTTTCACTAATTATTGGGAACTTATTACATCTTTAACTTCTGCAGTATTTGTCCTTATGATCTTAAGATTGATCTCGTTCGTTTCTATATGAATTAAAATAAATAAATAAATATTGCTGGACAATTCACACAGCGACATTTAGCCCCGTGATAAGTGATGCTCTAAGCTTGTGTTACGGGTGCTAGATTTCTGATATACTGAATAGAATATACATACATAGATAGATATTCTTTATGAATCAGTTTTGATTCCGTGAAACTGCCTTTAGTTCTTCAACATTGCGCAAACACAACATCAAACAATATACATAGAACATTTTTGATTTAGATCAAAAATGTTCTGTGTAATTAGTTACACAAGACATCTCAAATCGCAAAAAAGTCCAATAGACAATATAAACAACATAAAGCTATATCGTAGACAGCGATCAGTCACGCGTCGCTATCACCGCATCCGAGTCGCCAATCCGCGCGCGGCATCCGCACATCACTCCTACGCAGTGACGTAAAACGACACACGTTCACTGGCAAGCGGACCATTCAGCGCTGCATGATATCCAGCCCGCAAGGCGACGTAAAACACACCGGCCATGTTGGATTAGATGGCGCGTATTTCGGCGATATATCGTTCCTCGATTCCACTGGGAGTGTGAGTATCGTTTGCGTTCATGACATTATTGCATTAATGTATGCTTGGTTCATGATATTATTGCAGATGTAGTGTATGAGTGTATGCATGTTTAGTCATGTTATTGCAGGTGTGTGTTTGGTTGTTTTATGATTGATTGATTCAGATATTGTCCGTAAAATCACAAAGATTAACTTGGACATGTCATCACCATCAATCACCCCCCCCTCTCCCTCTTAACAATGATAATTCCCATGCATAATTATCATTTCAGGACATTATTGCAAATGTAGTGTATGGGAGTTTGCTAGATTTTTGTCTATATTGCAGGTGTAGTGTGTGTGTGTTTGCTGGTTTCATGGCGTTATTGCAGGTTTAATGTATGAATGTGTGTGTGTTTGCTTGTTTCATGACATTATTGCAAATGTAGTGTATGAGAGTTTGCTAGTTTCTTGTCTATATTGCAGTGTAGTGTGTGTCTATTTGCTGGTTTCATGGCGTTATTGCAGGTTTAATGTATGAATGTGCATGTGTTTGCTTGTTTCATAACATTATTGCAGGCGTAGTGTATGTGTTTTAGCTTTTTTAATGCCGTTATTGTAAGATTTATATATGAACGTGTGTGTGTGTTTCTTTCTTCATGACATTATTGCAAGTGCAGTGTATGAGTGTTTGCATGGTATATGACATGATTGCACATGTAGTGTAGTTAAGCGTTTGTTTAAATATTTAAACAAACAACCCCTGAACCTATTAATTTTAAGCGTTTGTTTCATAACATTATTTCGGGTGTAGTGTTTGCTTGTTTCATTAAATTTATTTTGGATGGTGCAGTTAAGTGTGTCTTCAGGATGCTATTACTACCGCTTCGATCAAATCATTCCATTTTATTTTATTATTTTCGGGTTGAATGATGTTATGTATTTTGGGATTGTTTCTTATTATAGTTGGGGTGAGGATTTTTTTGCTATTGCTCCAATCATTTGACGACATATGCTTTTTGTTTTACATCATGTATAGTTTGGGGAGTGTGTACTTCGCTTAATTGTTTTAAATCATTTCTTCGGGTGTTATGTAATAGTTTAGAAAACTGTTAATGCGATTGGGATATTCTTGCTTTGCTTTCAGTTTATCATAAAAATAATTCCATTAAAATTATATTATTTTAGTTGCGGTGTAGATATATAACTTTTATGACATTCGGATTAGGAACTCTACTATGGCTCAATTTGTGTCGATTTACTTTTGATGTCGAATTTATGCTTAATTGGAGCTGCATCTCTTCGAAATCGATTCATTGTCTCATTTTACATAAATAATTGTCTATAGAATTTTATATGTTTTTTATTTATGGTAGTAAATGTATTAGATTATATATTGATATTATACATGAATTTAGTGAGAAAGTCTTTCTTAATTTTGTAGCCGCCACCTCGTCAAATAGTGACCCCCTATAAGCCTTCTGAGGACTTGGAGCATACGCCGCTAATCAACCCCAATTCACCATCGCATTTAACAGGTGAGTATCCATTAAACCACTTGCAAGACTGCGAATTTGAACCATGTAAGCAGAGTAGGCGAGATATATAGAAACTTGGTTCTAGTATTCATTAGTATTAAAGGGCTTTTTATGAAAAAGGTTTAATTCATGCTACATCCAGTCTTATGAGTTGTGGTAATGTTCTCTGATTGAATGACAAGGATCTCGATAACGTTGCAGAGATCTATAGCAACACTGCATTTCTCTTTTGTTAAATAAAAAAGCCTGCAATATTGAAAAACACGTTTCATAGTATCTGAATATAACTGTTATTTATGAAGATAAATAAAAAATATGATTTCTTGGTTATTTTATATTGAAATCGTTTTTTCACTGAAATGTATAAAATCGTGAACTCTAAAAAACAAAAGACATGAGTGAAAAACTCTTTTAATTTTGTCAGGCGTGGCGTGAAGGAAGTTTGAAAACGATTTTTTTTATATTTAAAGGTATTTAGACCAGTGCAGTTAGCTTCAAAAATGGTCAAATAAGGAAAAAATTAGTAGTAGAATGAAACCCATTAGAAAAGGAGGGGAATATGATAAAAATGAAAGGAAAAATAAATTACGGTCGATCTGAGTTCGGGAAGTGGGAGGGGGTGGGCTTTTAAGGGGAGAAAATGGTTTATCTCGATTTGCGGTGAAACTACTAGTCCTATGAAAAAAAGTTATATGGCAAAGTTGTAGGTAATAAAACGATCTACAACTTTTAATTCATAACTTTTATACATAACGTCAAAATGTATGTGAAAAATTCAAATAACTAAGTTTTTGGTTTTTTATTTCTATCTTTTTCAAAAACATTTTATTTTCTACGAAATTTGGTGAAAACTTACCTATTTATGCTCCAAACACACTATAATTTATTTGAATAAAAATATTATTGTTTTCACCTTATTTTGACTTAATTACTAAAAAAATAGACCAATTTTCAATCGAAAATTCACGTGTCAAAATATTAGTTTTTTTATAAAAATCGGTATGTTGTTTGTTCATTGAAATCTCTATTTTTTGATGGTTAAGAAAAATATATACATTACCATAGTAAATTTTCTCAGAAAATGCAAAACACCCAATCAAAATTTGTATCATTATGTACAATTGCATCATAAAAATGTGATTTTTGCAATTTTTATTTCATATAATTGCTTATAATCCGACTTATTGCACATTATACAAACAGATTATTATTATATTATTATTATTATATAGTCTGAAAAGACAAAATCACATTTTTATGATGCAATTGTACCTAATGATACAAATTTTTGTTTCGGTTTTGTGCATTTTCTGAGAATATTTACTATCGTAATGTATATATTTTTTTTAACTATCAGAAAATAGAGATTTCAATGAACATAAAGCACACCGATTTTTATAAAAAAGCTAATATTTTGACACGTGAATTTTCGATTGAAAATTAGTCTATATTTTTGAAAATTAAGTCAAAATAAGGTGAAAACAATAATATTTTCAATCAAATAAATCACAGTGTATTTGGGACATAAATAGGTAAGTTTTCACCAAATTTCGTAGAAAATAAAATGTTTTTGAAAAAGATAGAAATAAAAAACCAAAAACTTAGTTATTTGAATTTTTCACATACATTTTGACGTTATGTAAAAAACTTGTGAATTAAAAGTTGTAGATCTTTTTATTACCTACAACTTTGCCATATAACTTTTTTTCATAGGACTAGTAGTTTCACCGCAAATCGAGATAAACCATTTTCTCCCCTTAAAAGCCCACCCCCTCCCACTTCCCGAACTCAGATCGACCGTAATTTATTTTTCCTTTCATTTTTACCATATTCCCCTCCTTTTCTAATGGGTTTCATTCTACTACTATTTTTTTCCTTGTAAAAAATTAAAAACCCTGGTCTAATTTAGTTACTGTTATAATAATTTGCAGGAGCTGGTTGTACGTCCCCTTACCCTCTGTTGGCGCCAGAACGTGTAAAAAGACACAACTTGGAAGAAGTGGCTTTGCCTCGTAAGTACCTGCATAAGAGATAAACCAAATGCATGATACGCTAGTTATTAATAATAGCCTTCAGACATGTTATTTAATTTAACTAAATCAATACAAACGTTTTTTCAACGTATCTTTAAAAAAAAATTATTTATTGATATGCTATCAGGTAGGTTTCTTGAAATCTATTAATTTATTCCATAAATTATTTTAACAGGAGGCGAAGCCAGATCAAAGAGTCTCAAAAAACCATCACACAAATTTGTATCTGAACCGACCTCTAGTAAAAGTCTTCTAAATAAGGTATGTAGCACTATATTAATCGATTTATCCACTAATATAAATGTAAGATACGTATTATAGGACATAACTACAACCTAAAGTAGTACTGCATGGTGCCAACATTTTACTCTTAATACTAAGTTGGCGAGACGATCTCAACGCGTATGACCGGGGATGGAGGGATGTTGCAGAGTATTGAGACGGTTGGAAGGACATGGGGGAGGTCTTTGTCCTACAATGGGACACCATCAGAGGACAAAACTGATGATAGATCATGCTACAGTCATCAATACTGTCATTCTTACGATAAACAACAGCGTAGGCGACATTTTTTGTGAAAATGAGTTATTAGCAAATTTTTTGATTACAAATATGCTTATAACTCATTTTCACAAAAATGACACCTACGCTGTTTATCGTAAGAAGGGCAGAATAGTGCATCGCAAAAACTCCTAGTATGGTAAAAAGCAGTACCACATGGTGAGCTACGCTGCATTTGCATTGAAGAATTAAAATAGCAAGCTTGTAAGAGGTTGCTGCGTAGAAAATAGCAGGCGTTGCAAATAATGGTGTCGTGGTTCGGTGACACCGCAGGGGTCAGTGACCGGACAGAGCAGCGCTTGCGCAGTAAGCGACGATCGGGTTGTCGAAGGTCAGTGATTTGCAACCGTTTGCAAAAACACTGAATGATTTTTACTAAGTTCTAGTTATTTTTATAATGGTCCCAGCGCTAAATTAAGCGCAATTTGCCAGTATAGAATAAAATAGCATTTATTGTTAAAAAGATGACATTGTATGGTTATTAAGTGTCTTAAATCCTAAGTTAGGTTTATCTAGACACTAGAGTTCTCTTATATAAACTTACAATTAAAAACACACATTAATGAGGTAAAAAAGCTAAAAACAAACACAGCTACAAAGTTATCAAGTGTTTTACAAAATTATATCAAATCAAATAAAAAATAAATCACTTCGTTGTTTTATGTCGGAATTGACCGAAATAAAAACGAAACAATTTAGTGCCCGCGAGCCATGATTGATTGATTGATTCAGATTTGTCCATACAATCACAAAGATTAACTTGGATATGCCATCACTATCATCAAATCATGCGCGTTGAATGTGTTGTCTGTACCAGTTATCTCGTCTGTCCATGTACCAGCAACTTCGGCATAACCCCAAAAAATCCTATCGATCCATGCGCCAAACACCCGTATATTTAAGCTTATAACAAAGTTGATAAAATACAATATTCATCCCAATAATCTGATCTTCTTGCAATTACTTGTACATAATGTAAAAAGATAAACTTAAGAGGCCAGCGTCAGACGAATTTCCCATACAAACGTAATACCAAAATTATTTGTAATTCGAGCATATTTCCACGGTATTATTGTATTATTATTATTTAAATAGTATCTAGTTATTTATCTAGGTCCCTATAGAGTTTTTTTTTTAATAAAATAAACTATAAATTACAAATAATTTTGGTATTTGTTTGTATGGGCAATTCGTCGTGACGCCGGCCTCTTAAAGTCTTATTGTTTTACTAATTTATACAGTGCTATACCTAAAGGAAAAAATTCTAACACACAAAATCATTATCATTAATTCTAAAATATTTATATTGCAGGTGAAATCCGCCACTTTAGGTCGAACACAAAAGTGTGAAGATATTGCTTCGGCGAAAACAGACGAGGTCCACGAGTATCATGAAATTTCAGACACGGATACTGTAAGTAATTACACTATATCATAACTAGAATTAGATTTTTATAATAGATTTTTCCGCGGTAAAAAAACAGCTGTTGACCGACTCTCAGTCCTACTTAATAATAACACAATATTTTATAAAAATCTTAAGAGTTAAGTCTGATCCTACTATTTTACTACTTTTGAGAAGATGGTACTTTATCCCTTAATTATTGATTGTACGTACCTATGTATAAGACGGGATTCTTAAACAACATCTAAATTTATCCTGTGACATCATCTAAACCAGCTATACTCAAAGTGTGTTCCGCGGAACCCTAGGGTTCCGTGATACCTCTGTAGGGGTTCCGCAAGAATATTGAAAAAAAAAATCAAAACACCTCTCTCTGGTCGCTCCGCGGCCGCGCGGAGACAAAACGCAATGAACGTTATTTATTTGTATAAACATGACATGTGTTACAATAGCTGGTACAATATGTACCGTTCAACATCTACAACCCGTTCGCTCTAAGTTTGCCGGTCTGTGGAAAAACCTTAAAACATGTCAAACGAGATATATAAATCTCTTTTAGAAATGTCATTAGAGACACGTATGGTCCCTGTTCAATACAAAAAGCTTCTCAATAATTTTTGGTGCAAAATCCAAGATAAATATGCAATGCATGGCCAAATGGCTCTGGATATTCTTCTCCAGTTCCCTACTACATATTTGTGCGAAACAGGAGGAACCTGATATCGACTAATTGATGAAAAAAATTCCGTAGCAATTATTTATATGAAATAGTTTATGACGTATTATAAAAAAACTACTTGATAGATTACGTTCAAACCAATTTTTGTTGGTAGTTTTTATGGTAATGTACAATATATATATTTTTTAGATTTATCATCTTCTTATTTTAGAACAAAGGGTCCCCCCCACTCTATTTTCCACTTTGGAAGAGTCTCTCGTGCAAACGATTTAGTTTAGAAATAAATGATGGTAGAAACCTTTGATTGATGATGAAATGATTTTTAAAGACCTATTCATAGATACCCCACACGTATGGGTTCGATCAAAAAAACATTTTTAAGTCTCAGTCCTAAGTATGGGGACCCCCAAATTTTATTAAATTTTTTTCAAAATTTTTCTGAAATCTTAGTGCGGTTCACAGAATACATCTACTTACCAAATTTCAACGTTATAGCTTTTATAGTTTCGGAGGAAAACGGCTGTGACATACGGACGGACGGACGGACGGACGGACATGACGAATCTATAAGGGTTCCGTTTTTGCCATTTGGCTACGGAACCCTAATAAAAAACAGTTTCATACCACCCACTAGTTAGATTTTTCTTTTTTAATGTTTTCTATTAATGTCCTTGCCAAGTGGCTAAGTAAATAATAATAAGTAATTGTTACATTGTACTTTTATTATGCTGATTAATAAACTGATAAAAAAAGCTGATGAAAAAAAAAAAATATTGTAGGGTTCCATCAAGTATTTTGCTTCCCAAAAGGGTTCCGTCATGAAAAAAGTTTGAGAACCACTGATCTAAACTCATGTTTATGCCATCAATAATGAACGGTTATTTTCTATACAGATTGCGTCACTGAATTTTGATCGGGGTTGAAATTTACATATTTCATTGAAAAACAACAATAAAGTTATGTGGAAATTTCTAGAAACGCTCTTAGATAATTTTTGATATAATTCTTAGCATACAAAACGGTGTACCATAGGATAATTTCAACCTCTCTTTGTGGCTCGGCGACGTAATAATTTGAATAATTCTTTATCACAATAGTAATCATGAACTGCGCATTATTTCGGCACTCCCTACGTATAGTTGTGTATCTGCAAAACACAAATTTGGAAGGAGAGCGTTTTAAAGATTTGAAAATGTTAAAAACATTATGAACTTGGGCAGTTATACGACCAAGAACCAAGATCAAATATAGTAGATCAAAATTTTTCAATTAGATACGTATTTGGTCTGCGCAAGTATGATCATGTTTCTTCCTTTCGCACTAAGCTCAAGTGGCTGCCTATTCGCCTTCGCCGGGATACTCATATACTTACTCTCCTATATAATATTCTATTTAACCCTCTCGCTCCTTCATATCTTAAAGATCGCTTCACTTTCCTTCACCAGTCTCATCTTCATTCGCTTCGCTCATCGGAAAATCTTGCACTCGACGTCCCTGTACACAGTTCAACGTTTTATACGAAATCGTTCACAGTGCAGGCAATTAGGTTATGGAACCAATTGCCAGCCGAAATTAGACGTGCTCCTTCGCTTAACATTTTCAAAAGTCAGGTGAGAACTTTCTTTCTAAATTCTATAGATTAATTTGTTTATGATAATAATAATTTGTTTATTTTATTTATGTAAGTATAACTTTATTTACCTCCTATATATTATACACAATTGTTATACATGTATAGTTTGTTATTATTTTTAATTAATATTTTATAGAATATATTTAGCGTGTTTAAGTTTCTTTATTTTATTCTATTTTGTATTAGTTGTAGGTTTATGTATTTTATATATTAATTCTAATTCTAACACCACCGTCCAGTTATATTCTGCAGTTTTTCTTTCCATCCTCAGGTTGTCTGGAAGAAATTGCTTTAAGCAATAAGACCGCCCATTACACATACGTTTTTGTAGTTTTAAGTTTTTTATGTAAATATTTTTTATTGGTGTGTAATAAAGAGTTATCTTATCTTATCTTATCTTATAGTAGCCATGTTGGAGTTATGATAAAAATTGTGATTGACAAAAACTTCTATTTGACAGGACAGCGTTTTAAAGATTTGAAAATATGAAAAACATTATGAAGTTGGACAGGAAAAACGTACTTAGAGTAGACTTTTTTTTGTAAGTTATAATGATAGACTGGCATGCGTAGATGCCAATAATTCATCAAACGTTTACGTGTGTATCTGGCAGATACACGAAGATACGTAGGGAGTATCGATTTGCCGATGTCTTCCTATTTAAAAAATAGAAATCAAATACCCCCAAATATGTTCACCAAATACCACTTTACCACCGCCACCATATGATGCTATGTTGAATTACAAACAAAGTCATGTCAATAATGTAAGAAAGAACGACGCATTTTCTAAACATTGTGAAATCATTGAAATTCTAATCCTGTTCTATATTTTAAATCACAGGTGCAAGCTGAACAGTAAGATTTGTTATCAGATGAATATGATTTGAATCAGATTCAGTTAAACAGTTGTTGAAATAATGTGTTAGAAAATGTTTTCGTTTGGTTTTTGTCCTCTTGTTTGAAGGGAAAGTTTTCAATTCAAATTTCTTTTAGGAGGGCAATGCAGACAATGTCCGACCGGAGCACACAATGCTACCTGAAAGTCCTGGTATTCCTGTAAGTATTAAAGATCCTGAAAGTATGAGATTTTAACAGTTATATAAATTTGTTATTTGAGTTTCGTAAACGTATTTCTTAGTAATAATTGGTTACCATGTCAGTTCTATTTAGCTTCCGGTATATTTTCTATTAATGGTTTTGTAAATATTCTTACAAATACTTAAATTTATTTTATAGTGATTGACTCTCACACAAGTTTTCTAAATTATTAGAAAATGGTATGGAAAAATTACAAGATCACAACGTAACCTTGGTCCTCGAGTGGGAGTCGAACCCACGCAACCCAGGGCTAAACTGGGTGGCGTGGGTTTGATTCCCTCTTGTAATTTTTCCCATACCATTTTCTAATAATTAAAAAATATTAAATATTATTTTAGAAGTTCGGAGACTTCGGTAAAAGCCTACTTGATGAAATGGAGTCCATGTTTCGGAACCTCGATGACAGGAGACCAGATGAACCTGTGAGTATGATAATCTTTCATATTTCCTCTATTTTGAGGTTTAAAATATCACACATTAAACTGATCAAACAAGAAACTATGCCCTATAAACAATAAATTTATATTTGATTTCGTATTGTGTACCGTCCACACCTATGTTTATTAGGTTTAAATTTTCGGTCGATATTTAGTAGGTTTTATAATACGTTCTACGTTTCTCTTCCGAGTTCATATTAATAATAAAATTTGTAATGTAGAGTTCGCTGGTTTCGTAGCAAGGCCTCTACGTCGTAGAGGTGCTACGGCCATATTGTATTAATTGTGGCAAGTACAAGGTGACGTAAGAAATGTTTAAACTATTACTGAAACCAGCCCCAACTATCCTATGGTTCAACTTGTGGCTTTTGATGGTCATAAATGTCAAAATGAACTCTCGTCGGTATCTAATCATCTAGTTTTAGTCATTCCATAAAACGCCAACGGAAATAACTCTTCTTTGTCTTGCGGTCAATATTATGCCAAATTTTGTAAAAATGGGTCAGATTTTTAAACAGTTGACTATCGGACCACAGCATAAAAACCGCCAGTTTTTTCACAACTCCAACATCATTCACACGCTAAGAAATTGCCAAAAATATTTTTAATAGTGAATTTACGCTCTAATATTTTGCGCCAGAATGTAGTAAAGATATCAAAAATCTTAGCCACGTTGGAGTAACGATAAAAATTATGATTGACAAAAACTTCTCGTAATTTAATTACGAGAAGTATATTTACAATTAAAAAAATTACTTAACTGAAAAAGGATTTACTGTTATATAGACAACGAAGTCTTCTTTAATGTGATTATTAATGACAAGTTCGTTACTTTACGTCCTAAATAATTAAAGCCTTAACCCGGTTGCGTATGAATTTTATAATTCATGTTAAATAGAGTTTCAAACAAATAATTAAATATTGAATTCATGTTTACTCAGGTGAACATCGTGTGGAAAGTTGGTAAGAATGTTCGTTCAATCGTGAGTAGTTATTACATCATTACATCCTCTATTCTCCCCTTATCCTTGTTCTATCGATGAGTATAGTAGTATTATTAAAATCATGTAGTGATTATGAACATTTTTTTTGTGTCTGTAGCTAACGATTGAATTCATTTCATACCCTTTGTGGAAACAATAATTTTCGTTTACGTAGAGACATATCACAATCACAAATAAAAATAACAAGAAATTTGTTTTGTTTCATGATTAATATAATCGCGTAGTTTATGTACCTAAAAATTTATTTTGTTTCGAAGCAGATATTAATAATTCAGCTTAGTGACAACCTCTGTGATAACTATCAGGAATGCTACAGATTTCATGTAATAAATTATACTAATTTGTTCTGTATGCGCAGTTGGTTTGAGATGCTAATGTAGTTTGTATCTATGAGTCTATCTGTTTGAACTTTGAACTATTATGAACAGAAAAATTTGACTAAAGCTAGATTAAGATCTTGTCTAGACGTTCCTATTGATATGATGTGAACTGTAGTAGCACGTGCAAATTTTGCTTAGATCTTAGACTGTTGATGAAACTTCATTATATGTGACAATATTAGTGAAATTGTATATTATCCTCATTCATTTAGCGGCGATAGAAAGTTTTAGGCCACAAAAAATAAAAATAATCAATTTTACCCCCTTGTTCACGATAGTTGTATGCCTTCTTTTCGTTTCATGCATTAGTTTCGTATATATGAAAATCTGTACGCAGGTATTTTGCAGGAAATAATTAAATTAATATTGCTGGGCAATTCACACAGCAACATCTAGCCCCGTAGGATCATATAAGATCTCACTTTATACGAACGCCAAACTCTCCAAGTCAATTTGATTAAGGAACATAACAATATATATCACCGCGCATTTATATTTTATATAGTGTGATATTTTATGAACCCTGCCGTAATAATATTCTAGTTGAATTCAGGTCAAAAAAATCAGTCACAATTCCGTTGCGTATTTTCTTTTTTAAATTTAAATTTGATTATAATAATATTTTAATGAATTAAAACGCGTCACATAGAGCGAGAAATATATAATAGAAACAAAATTAACAGCACAACGCGTAATTACCACATTACCGAATCAGCAATCACATTGTAAAATTTTTAATTTAGATAAAAGTAATTATAACTTAACCTTTCAACCGTGATAATAAAATGTCTAGATTTGAAACGTAAACAGTTTTGGTGGTCGCACGTAATTACCGAAAAGCATTAAGCAGTTGAGTGTGGTGCATTGGGTCGTGATGTTTCATTTCGTTCACGAGTGCGGTCTCAGTCTGTGGGAGAACACAAGGCGACGGTTCACACCCAGGTGTAAGCGGCAGTACAATCTGATGGAGGAAGATGACATTTATGCGTAAGTGTAATTCTAGTTTACTCTTTCAGGGCTCTTCGGGGAAACATTTCGACATCGACTCTGCTATCAGGTCTGTGTGTTATTTATTAAACCAAATCCATTGCCTATATATGCATATATTAAAATATTCTTTCGATAATTTAACTTACGGATGAAAAAAAAATACTTTACATAGACATTTTTTTATGTTTCTCTGTTATTGCAAGTTTATCACGGTAGCTTGCGTGACTTTGTTCTAGTGTTAAAGAATAGTAAAGAATATACAGAATATATATCGACACACAAAGTAACATAACACAAGCAATGTACTTATTTTAAGGCATTAGAAAAAAAATTTTTTTTTTTATTAAATCTTAACTAATATTATAAAGCTCAAGAGTATGTTATATCCTGAACTATATTACATTTAAGAAAATTTTCAAGAAAAGCTACGGCTCTATAATACAAATTATAAATATGAAAATAACGTAAAAAACGCAAGCAAAGCTGTCGGCGGGTCGACTAGTAGTCTATATTTCGAAAGTGAATCTCAGCAAAAAAAAAAAACATTTCACCACTTATTTCGACATTAACGCTCTTACCAAATAAAGTAGGTAACTATTCAGCAACCTACCTAATAATGTTTATTCGTAAATGTTTATATTTATTGCTTTATCTTCAAAAATAAGTTCATAGTTCTAAATTTGTCGAAATGATTAAATAATACCTCTTTCTATTATAAATTAACAATCAATTAGTATTCGAAAGTAAACCAAACTTTCTAATTTTTTCTATTGTACTTTTCTGTACTTTTTTATTGTACTTTTCTGTACTTTATTGTAATGTTTTTTAATTTATTCCTGACAGATCGCATACGTTACTGAAAATGGACAAAAAGAAGGGCTTTCACACGAATACAATGAAGCCGATGTCAGCTCATGACGCACGGACCCTCGATACAGCAGTCGCGATGGCCAACGAGATAACCACCAAGTCAGTAAATAATCATCATCATTAGCCCTGTTGTGGGATTTAATATGCTTCCCAGTACTGAGTTCGGGTCTCTAATTAAACCTAGGTATTATAGGTCTTGGAAAACCTTCGCTTTAGTCATTAGACGAAATTCGTCAGGTCAAATTAAGTCAATATCATAAGAAATCATTTTACTCTTACGTGATTCAGAGTCATCTGTACCTTTTGTAAACGGTCTACCAAAAAATTCCTCTATCTTGACTCGGTTATGTCAGCGCAAGAATAATCTAAGTACGAGCAACATTGTATGCCGTTTCAGTGTTGCAGCTTTTACACTCGAATGAAATCTAAACGGCTAGGGTCTTAAAAACCTGAGCGTATGCGTGGTTTGCAGTCCGAACCTATATTTATGTAAAATATATACTAAAAAAACTATATAGGTACACTGGTAAATAAAAAACAGTTTGTGTTTTAGATCTATGAACGATCTTGATGGTGAAAGTCGGCTGCCGCATTCGCCCAGCGATCGCTCAAAGTTCCACTTTAAGTTCCCGCACCGCTACCTGCATCATAACCAGCCAAGCGAAGTCGAGAAGGACCCACTAGGTAAGGAAGATGAATACAAATTAAAACACAAAACATGTATAAATAATAATTAATTTTAATCTTAGCAGAACTAAATAGTATCAATTGTAATATTCTGTGCTTTAGGCATCTCTATAAGCCTAGGGCTCAAGTTTTGTACGCTGATATACAACCGTCAGACATAGGATTCCCTTAAAGATTTCCAGTTAATTACGAATACGCTGAGCTATCAATATTTTTATTTGTTGTATTTTTCTGTATTAGCCGGAAAACATGCAGAGCGCCGCAACTTTAGCGAAGAAGCGAACAGCGTTCCAGATATTCAGGTATTTTATTTATTAAACGAAGCATACATATATTGTTAAAACAGTGTAATTAAACATATTTCTTACTTAAACTATTAGGGCACATGGTCTTAATCTTAACAACGTACAAGATCACAACGTAACCCCCACTCGAAGACCAATGTTACTTTGTGATCTTGTAATTTTTCCTATACCATTTTCTATTTATTTAGAAGACTAAAGTCAATCACTAGAAAATAAATATAATCCGGTTATTTCCAGTCCATAATAACGGAGGAGAGTAAGCTTGCGTACACGAGCCTGATCGAGAGTCCTATGCCGGCGTCTTCACTGATATCGCAGCTGGCAGAGGCGAAGGGTATCCACGCCACCATCCCCAAACATAACCCCCGTGACTCGAGACCGCAGTTTCACTCGCTCCAGAAACATGTCACTCACTGGTATCTATTCAACTGTTTTTAAATCCAAATGAAGTTTATTACCTCTGATTTTTTTTCTTGGAAAATTATGTGTGCTTTAAAAACATGTGCTCTAACTGTGAAGGCAAACGTCGTGAGGAAACCGGCATGCACGAGAGAGATTAGGCACTCATTCACCACCAGTGCGGGTTGGTGAATGTCGCATGTCATCCAAAATATTCATATTTCCCAGCAGTTGTCGGTTTACTTACATTGTTTAACTTTACCGTTACAGCACGTGTTTTTAAGATGCACATAAATTTTTCCTTAGTCTATAAATAGATAAAAATTTATTGCTGTTCGTCAGTTTTGCTAAAACTCAAGAACTTATTAGGTTCATTTCTTACCATTTATTTTAAAATATTTTATAATATTTAAATTAAATTATATTTTTACAGGCCAACAACAGATAACGGAGAAGAAATAGCTACTAGTGTAAGTAACAGTTTTATGCACTTTAACTCTCTTTTGTTTCTGCGCGTTTCCCCTATAACATATGTATTTATTTTTAACTCTAAACGATGGCAAAATAAACGTTCATCTTTATCTGATAGTATAATAATGTATATTTTAATCTACAGAGTAAAAACGAGCTGCCATTACCACCTAGAAGTACAAAACCGAAACTCGTCGACAAACCAAGACACGTTCGCAAACATCCACTAAGACTGCCCGATGCACCACCAGTCATCCAACCGAACATATACCAAAACACACCATCACAGAATATATCAAATACAGCTAAAACTGTAGACGTTTGTGATGGGGTGGAAAAAGATAAAAACCCATTCGTTAACGCGAACCCATTCAGTAGATACGCGGATGATGATGCTATTGATACGTTGGAATATCATGGATCTGATGATGAAAGTGATGAACTTGATGAAGGAGGTTTGATTAAAGGTATTTAAAACTTTAAAAAAGGTTAATGCCTTTTTATGCACACCAACTTGTAACCATAAGCGACTATTTATTTACTAAGTTAATAGTTTTGTACATAAGTAATTTTTTTTATTTACATACATAAAATATATATAACACCTAGACACCCGGAACAAATATCGTACAAATTTTGTTCAGAGACAGGAATCGTACCCGCAACCTCCTGCATCTAACACGGCTACAAACCTTTAAATCTTTGGGTTTATAAAAGGTTTACTTTCATATTTCTTTCGATTTTGTTCTTTACTATTGTTAGTACTAACTAACTAAAATTAAGATGGCTCAGATTTCCGTATTTAGACTCAAAGGGGGTCCATTATGCGTGATCCTTGCATATTATATTGTATTGTATTGGCTTATGTAGATAATCTGACGTGGATGAAAATTAACACATGAAACGAATTTATCGAGGACGGAATTGAATTTATTCATGCTAAGTGTGTCAACATAACAGGTTAACAACCTTTATTAAGTTGATCTTGGAAGTATCAGAAATAACACATATTACAAGATGGCGCTGAAATATGGTTAAACTACAAACATATAAAGTATGCTATTTAAATTGTTTCATGTTCTATTGTTTTAAAGGTTGTTTTGCGTTAAAGTTATATTGTTTTTAGAAGCCTTGTTGGCTAAGTAAGCTCACAGGACTTTAACGATGGTCGTGGGTTTATACCTATTCGAATCTTCCAATTCCAGATTCTTCTTGAAAAAATTATGTGCTCTATAGACACACGTTGAAGGCAAAAATTTTTAAAGAAATCGGCAAGTTATGACATATTTTGTGGAGTTTGATAGACATGAGAAATTCACCGTGTTGATGAATCTCTCATGTCCCTCAAACTCTTTAAAGTAGGTATGTCAGGACTAACAACGTGTGGCAACGTAAATAGTGATAATGCTCTTACTGTTTAAAGCGTTTTAAGCACTTAAAAACCAAGCTGAATTAATATTCAGTTTGGTCTTTAATTTTAGTTTTGAAATTGTATTTTCATTTATATTTTTTTCGGTTACATAAAGCCACAACAATGATTTAGTTAAGATAGTTTGAAGTTGAATATTGTTTGTTAAACCTTAACTGAAAATAAACAATTTTTTTTTGTTTGCAGACTGTTCGGATCATGTGTCTGTGGAGGATTTGCTCGAGTTCGCCGATCAAAAGCCTTGTGGACGCCAGCGCGGTGTAGAGTCCGATGAAGTCAGAATCATGAGCAAAGTGCTTAAGGAAAAGGTTAGTAGTTTGTGGCCCAGCGGAAAAATCTAGAAGCTGACTTTTGTATTCACCGCGTATTATTTGTATTCACGTATTTGAGGAAAACTTAACACTTTTCGATCTTAATTTAACATTATTTTCAATCAGTACATAAAGATCTTATAACAAAGTACTTACTTGTTGCTAAATACTTTTAATATTTTGTTTAATACCTTATTATTTTGTTGTAGGCATCGCCGCAACAATGCTTACAAGCCTTGGAAGTATGCGATTGGAACGTGCACTTAGCTATCAAGGTATGTTTATTGAAACAATTTTACAGAATCATTATTATGGTAGAGCCCAAGAGGAGATTTCGGTCAAAATCAGTCATTTGTTTATTAAGTATATGATTGTTTAGGTGGTAAAACTGGCATTCTTTTTCCAAAAGCAGTAATTATATAGGTAATGATAATTTTCACATCACAAAAGTTGCCTGGAAGAAATCGCTTTTAGTGATAAGGCTTCCCATTGTAACACTTTTATGTAACTATATTTTTTTTGTAATATGTTTATGTTTTTTTTGGTGTGCAATAAAGTAGGTATATTGTATTGTATTATATTATAATGTTTGTTTAAGGTGGTAAAAGTAAGCGGAGAAGCATCTACTGCGACGCTGGCCGAGTGTGCGGCGCGGCTCGGCGAGGCCAATGGAGACGTCAGACACGCAGCTGCACTTGCTAATAAACATCATACATAAACATGCTCTTTTATTTGTCTACTCCATCAACTAAATCCTCTAGGAACTTGCGCTTAAAGTTCGGTAAATTCTTGCAAGGATTCTAGGGTTAAAAATTAAGGGTCAAAGCTTCAATTAGTATCAATTACTATTTTTTGTTTAACTTCGTTAATTCTTGCAAGGATTCTAGGTAGCTACAACTAGTATCTATAAATTAGGTACCTATAGATTTCTGAAAATGTTAATGCCCTACGGATTGGGTATGGAAACTAAAAAGAATAGAAAACTAGACAGAAAAATAAATTAAGATTGTTTTTTTCTTAATGTCCAGGTTTGCTGTAAGAAAACTCTTTAAGGGTTAAGCACACCCATTGTGTATGTTCTTTTCTTTGTTAAATGTTTTAAATGTAATTGTGTGTACAATAAAGTATTTTTGATTTGATTTGAAGAAATATTGCTGGACAATTCACACAGCAACATCTAGCCACGTGGTAAGCTCGAAGCTTGTGTTACGGGTGATAAATTTCTGATATACTAAAATGCTGAGGTACTTCACTGAAAAATTATCATTTAGCGCTTTATATTATCAAGATAATTAAATAAATAAATAAATATTACTAGACAATTTTTACACAGCGACATCTAGCCCCGTGGTAAGCTCGAAGCTTGTGTTACGGGTGCTAGGTTTCTGATTTACTTAATATAATAAACATACATAGATAGATATTTTTTATTATACATAAGTATATAATTATTACATACTTGTCGTGCAGTCGATTTTAGAATAGGCCATCTAGATCTGCTAGACTAGATATAGTCTAGCAGATCTAGATGGTCTATTCTAAATTCAAGCAACATTATCATGTATCATCATAAAGAACCTCTGAAGAAAGCCACATTGTCTTATTTTATAAGACTAGTAAACTTACCTACTTAATTTCCTTCGAAGTATAAAGGAGTAAACTAGGTGACCTACTTCATGTAACCATTGCCAATCCTTCAACGTGTTTCATAGGCTTCAATGACCCGACGTGATAACCTTTGCTATTATTGTAGTTCCAGCTTTTCACAGGACTGTAGAGTGTTGGCGTGTACAACGCTATTACAAGTATTACTCAATAATTGTTACTCTATCAATGCTCTCATTACATCAGTATTCATGTTGCACCTGAGATCAATCCGTAGTCTATCTAGCTACCTATCGCATGCTAAGTCTTCGTGTCAGTAGTGATTTCTAGCTCGCACGCTACGCTTCTTCTAATTTAGGGCACGGCCGTATCAATGATGCTACAATAGGCAGGCTAGATAGAATAAATGGCAATGTCTATCAGGAAATGCGTTGTTAACGAATTGGATTGGGACTGTTCCACCGATGCAGATACACAGATGAGTTAGAGGATCTGTTAAGATTTACCAATGGACAATGGTAACTTGGAGAACAGATGGCCGATGGGGCCGAAAAAGTTCTTGAGTGGAGACCATGGATGGGAATACGCAGCGTCGGACGCCCACCTACCATGTAGACGGATGAGTTGGTAAAGTTAGCTGGTTCACGGTGGATACAAGTCGCATCCGACCGAAACGACTAGATATCATTAAGGGAGGCCTATGTCCAGCAGTGGACGTCCGACGGCTGATATAATGAATCTGACGTCACTGAACGCGCGACGATTTAAATTAAAGGGATTTTTTTTTTATTTAACATCTTGGGAACTAAGTGACATATCGAAATAATTATTACACAAACTTTTTTATTTCTATATACTTTATGAAACGTAATTAAACGAAAGTATATAGTGAACATTCTTCATTGTCGTGTGTTATTTCGCAATTGAATAACTCATGTTATTTCTTAGTAGGTAGTTAATACTTTACTATCATCTAATCAAATCAACTAGAATAAGTACGTCCTGTATTCTGTGGCGCTACCATTATTCCCCATAGAAACGATAGGTACCATAATAGAGTTGCCATGGAGTCAACGATAGAAAACCATTAGGTAGAGGCCTAACTCTTCATAACAAACCACACTATTTATGTTCACACTGCTGGGACACAGGGACTTCTCTCTTGACTAGTGAGATTAGGCCTTAATTTACACCGCTGGCCAAGTGCGGGTTGGACTAACATTTGGTTTATTATTAATATTGTTTATTAACATTTTGATCACAACACTGTGTTTAGTGACTTCTAACTTATTCTCTAACTAACCTAAATTAGTAAAGACTCGGAGTAGGTACGGCAGTAAAAGCCTTACAGAAACTTAAGTAGCAGCGTTTTTAAATCTTCAGCGTGCCTGCGAGATCATTAACTGTAAGAGAACTTGGTAAGAGCCAGATTATTGTTTGAATGAGCGAAAGACTTCAGTATACCTCAACCAGGTAAATAAATAACACTGAATAGGTACCTACTATTTTAAATATTTGATTATAATAACATCATATATTTTGAAACAAATCTATTCATTTTAATGAAATTTATTACAATGCTCTTGGATGTTATATGAATAGTACCAACCTAAAGCAGATTAGGTACTAGGTTACATAAAACTATAAGATGAACTATTTATTATCTATCTTATATTGATACAAACTTTTAACAGAGATTAAAGGTTATCTAAGTAAACTTTGAGAATTTATGACTATGCCTTATGATTTGTGACAGTAACCTTTTTCAGGTCTCCACAACAAAGTGGATGAACTAATTAGGTATCTATCTTATATTGATACATACCTACTTTTAACAGATATTAAATAAAGGTTATCTTAGTAAACTTTGAGAAGACTAGTGGTGTGACACCACCCTTTTTCAGGTCTCTCTACAATAAAGAGGATGTACTAGTATTTATCTTGATACATAATTTAACGAAGATTTAACCCAGTAAATTAATATTAAATTATCGGTTACCTAAGTAAACTTTGAGAATTTATGACTAGTGGTGTGACTACCCTTTTCCAGGTCTCTCCACAACAAAGAGGTTCTCGCTGAAATGGCGCTACAAAGCACGTTATTAAAAACATTCCCGAGCCCGTCTTCTCGAGCTCGAATTAGGTCAGAGGGGGGCACCCTCACAACTCCACTTAAATCGGTGTGCCGGTTCAGCGAACACGAAAACGAAGGAAACTTTCCACACCCCCGTTGAAAACGTTTATTTTGTTCAGAGTAATGTTCATTGTTACCTAAGTTCCATGTAACACGTTTCTGAACAGAAATGGACTATGTTGGGACATTTATACAAAAATTGTCCGTCTTCTGTTATTTATTTATTCGCCACACAAAACACATAAAACAAAAATTACTATCTAACACTATGAACTACATTGAAACAAAACTATGTGTGATCAGATAAATGGTTACAAAGTAACAATTCGATAATTATACGTAGGTATGTTATAGCAGGGCGTTTATTTATTTTAAACATTATATCTACTATATAAGTCGGGTTTTCCTTCCTGACGCGAAATGTTAAGCGACTCACAAATACAGTTGTATGTAAACCGTGCCTTAAATTTTCTGGGTCGACCGAGAGAATCCCCTTACCAATCCATTTAAGAGGGTTGGCCCGTAACTGTATAGGTACCTAGAGCAGCCTCCTTTCAAATTGAATAGGTATGGACCAAGGAAAGAACGTTCTGAACGACAGTTTTAATGCAGTTTTAAGTTGATGACATAACGGTATTTACCAATTTTTAAAAGAGTGCCGATAATCACGGGACGAATGTGGACTAAATCGAGTTTTTGTGTTTATCTATAAAAGTTATTGATTGAGACAGCGGCAAACGCAGCGTCGGTCGCCCCTACAAGATGATCTGGTGATGGCTGTTTAGTTCTCGAAAAGCCTCTTCTGGTCGAAATAAATGGAAATTTCTAAGAGAGGCATAGGTAGGTGAAGCAGTGAACGTCAGACTTCTAAAATTATAAGAAAGAATAGATCTATTAAGCAGGATGGAGGATGTTCATCATCCCCTTTTATTACATATTTGTTGGTTTAAGTTTCGTTTGTTTGTTTCGGGACTTGGTTCTCAAAACTCTGTTATAAAAAAGTAAAATGGGTGTGTGACTTAGGTCAAGCATTTTAGTAACATAAAGATAATTTTCAACCATTATCTGACCGGCGGTTGTGAAGCAATAGTACAAATGTAATCACAGCGCATGCACGACTTTTCGCCCTAGTTCTCCATCAATGGGTGTGTGTGCGTTCTCGCGGATGTGTGGGTTCGTTTCCTTAACTTTTTAGTTGGTGGTGGCGCTAGTGTTGAACCTTGCGGAACAATTTCGCTGTGGATCTCTTTAGTTCTGGTTTTGTCCACATGAACCTATAAATTGGGCATTGGACAAAGTGCACATGTGTGTGTTTGGCAGTAGGACGACACTCGACCTACTTCGAATCGCACGCCCTGTCACAAACGGTAAAATTCTACTTCTGATCAAAGAATTTGGTATGCTGATAAATTAAGATCAATCTTGAATACTGTTAGACACTTTTATCTGGTTTCTTAGGTCAATTCACAACCATGATTGTGAGTGGCTTCGGCCTAAGATAATTAACACCCCCTCTTATCGTACCGTACTGTCATCATTCATCATCATTTCAGCCATCGGACGTCCACTGCTGGACATAGGCCTCCCTTAATGACCTCCAGGTACCTCCAGCCTGCATCCACCGTTAACCAGCAGCCTTGACAAGATCATCTGTCCATCTTGTTGGTGGACGTCCGACGCTGCGTTTTCCGATCCGTGGTCTCCACTTGAGAACTTTTCAGCCCCATCGGCCATACGTTCCCTCGCTATATGGCCAGCCCATTGCCACTTCAAAGAGATAATCCGCTGGGCTATGTCTGTGTCTGTGACCCGCGTACTGTACTGTAGAAGTTTGAAAATGCATTTCTCGCAGATCTAGAGTTGTTCCTACAGCTAATCTGGAAGGCCTCTTTCAGCAGTGACCTATAATTATAGTGCCTTCGGTTTTGATCGAATCGAAAAATTGTTTTTTTTTTTGTACCAAGGCGGGAATCGAAAACGCAACCTCTTGAAAACATTCGTAGCAAAACCACAAACATAGATTCGCGACTCCACAACCAGTTTGGGCTTAATATTGCCACGTGTTTTAATGAGCAAACATTTTTTCAATAAATATGAATGGATAATTCAAAGGCGCGAGGTGCGCGGCGGGGTTGGAACCCACGACCTTCAGAATGTAATACGAGTGTGCATAGCAACACTGTTTAAACTTATCTCCTCGTTATCAAACACAATTTAATTGGTCTAGTTCTAGTTATTCGAGCTCTAATCATAGGACGTTACGTAAAGAAGCATCATAGATGGTACCTACTAGTGATTAGGCCCCTTATCCGCATAATTTATCTATCGTGACCTTTTCGACAGAGATTAGCCCAGCCAAGTAACTTTCCGATAGCGAAATCAGCAGATCATAGTTCGCAGATCATTCTATTCCTATTTTAATATTTTCAGAGATATCTTGTGAAGGATGTTTTGGTGTCAGAGACAGAGTCCAATTCCTCAATTTTTCATGCTGTTTTTTCAAATTGTTTCGGTCGGATGCGGCTATCATCTAAGCGACGTGAATCAGCAGCCATTACAAGATCATCTATCCACCTTCTTGATGGACGTTCGACGCTGCGTTTGCTTAGCTAAGGCCTCTAATCCAGAACTTTTTGGCCTCATCAGCCATCTTTTCTTCGTGATATATGCCCGGCCCATTGCCACTTCGAAGTCCAAATCCATGGGCTATTTCGTTGACCCGTGACATCTTCATCTACTCATGACATATTCTATGTACCTATCTCTTAATTACATAATAAATAAATACATATTACTGGACAATTTTTACACAGCGTCATCTAGCCCCGTGGTAAGCTCGTAGCTTGTGTTACGGGTGCTAGATTTCTGATATACTTAATATAATATACATACACAGATAGATATTTTTTATTATACATATGTAACACCCAGACACCTGGAACAAATATTTGCAGATCATACAAATTGTTGTTCCGAGGCGGGAACATAAAACCACATATTATAAAACCTTAATGACAAGAGACTTTAATAAAATTTATATTGTTTATTTATTTATTTATCACACACACACATTCTTATCTAACATAAATTTATGTACTACTCGCAGTAGATTTTGTGTGAGTTAACTCACACAAAATCTACTTGTGTGAGTTAACTCACACAAAATCTACTGCGTGTAGTGATAAATATTCTCAGTTCAATTGTTTTTAAAGACATTTAAATTCTAGTTACATTAAATTTAAGGTAATACATATATTATTATATTCACTTCAAATATAAATATAATTTGTCTTATACAAGCTGTCCCATAATGAGTTTATGAAGCCGAGGCGTGCGTGTTGGCTGCAGCGAACAGAATAGAACGCCGAAAAAAGTTTTCAAAAAAACGCATCTTCAGCTTTTCATAAAAAATAGGTAATTTTTCTAATCGGTTGGACACCCTGTTTAATAAGTAAAAACTCTGACATAGTTACGAGCTGAAGTTCTATTAGCTGAGTGACCTTCATCTCCTGAAAGAACACGTGTACGGTGTACGAAAACCTTTAGAAATTATGGTAGGTACTTACTTCGAGTATGTACTGATTGTATCTGCCAAGAACATAAATCTTCCTGATCTCTATCAAGAGTCAGGGCACTTTTTTGTCATGAAATTAGATTGTTTATTGTGTTACCTCTATATATGGCTTATATAATAGTGGTCGTAGTAGATGTGTTGGTAAAGTGCACAATCGACTTTCATTCCAAAGGTCGTGGGTTAAAATCCTACCGTGCTCCTCTCCGGGGCAGATGGGATACACTCTGAATTTGAATTTTTCTATAATGAAAAAAATTCGTGCGTTTGAAAACACGTGCTCTAAAAGAAGGTTGGTCCTTGCCTTGCAGTGGGATATCGATCACCACAAAGACTACTTTGCCAGGTGTCAAGTGTTTTCTCACATTAAATAAATATAATAAAATAAAATAAAAAAAGCCTTATTATTCCTAAACACTAATACAATGAAACTGAACTCATTTAACTTAAATAAACTTTTAAGTAAAACTAAAAGTAGTGGTAGTGCTAGGATTATCACATTACAAAATTAAAAAGACGTATTTTGTTTATATAAACGCCACTATGCAAATCTTATATTCATAAAGTGTTTATTTAGTGCAATGCACTCGTTTCAGGTCAGGTCAAAGTAATGAAACTGTCATGTTCCACAAGTGACACTCAATGCTTGAGATCAAATTGGCGGGCAAATTAGTTTCTATTCAGCATTGTGGAGTTTCAATTACGATTTGCAAGAGTTGCTAGTCAATGAAATTGAGTCTAAGAGTCAATCTCTCGATGTAAAAGGAGCCAAAAGTTGGTGGTTTTAATTAGAAGCCGCAAATTGGTTCGAATATCTATTTCAAATCGCGCCAACACCTGCCTAGCCGCTGCAAGACTCAGCTGGCATTATTATATCTATGAAAGTGTTGTTTCAGGTTAAAACTTTAGAAATATAGGTTTAATATCATCATCAATTTGTTTATTTATTATACTAGAGTTTGATTTGATCTATTTTTTTTTTTTTTTTTTTTATTTAACCTATGTTGTCCCACTGCTGGGCAAAGGTCTCCCCTTGATTTCATTTTCTTGATTTCTATACAAACAATAAATTTGTAAGGATCTGTACGGATATTGTTTATAGGCTCAATACTTACTGAAACTAATTAGGTAGGTAAACGATTTTAAGATTTTTTCAGTTTATTCAGTAGTATCGAATCGATGTAGGTACTTCGATTACTTTTAAACCAATGATCCGAAATTGATGAAATTTCGTAGATAAATATTTAGATGATATATTAAATATTAAATATATTAAATATTTAGACACAGGATAGGCTATTTAAATTCTTGCTCCAGTTTTGATAAGAAATACAAACACAATTTAACGCGGACGGAGTCGTGGGGACACTAGGTGTATATTTTATAAATAACTTGGAATTGTTTTGAGATATTTATTACCTAACTAAAATTATTGTGTGCTAAAAAGGAGGCGTTAGTACATTTTATGACCAATAAGTATTTACATTATCTACATAGTTCTTACCGTTAGATACCGAAAAAAAAATTGACTCCACTGACAGAATAAAATGTATTTTTATTTTATTTTACGGGGCTAAATGTCTCTGTGTAAATTGTCCAGCAATCTTTATTTATTTATATGGATTTCTAAAATTCTAAATTCAAAAATTAAATCTACTGTAGTTACTTTATTTGCGGTATCTTAGGAAGGAAATTCCCCCTGGCTTCCGGAAATATAAGCCACAGCGCGATATCTTATCAAATTGGCAACAAAAATGTTTATTATGAAGTTCAAGTAGTAGGTATAGAGGTGGAGTTAACATAGGCCCGGCTGATAAAACATTCAGGATATCATTAGGGGGACCTTTTCCCTATCAATTCCTGTAACTTTATCACCAACCTAATTCCTATGCTCTACTTTATTTTAAAAAACTTAATACAAGGACGTTGGTAACAACAATGCCTGGTAAGCTTGTTTGCAAGACTAATAAGAAAACCTTATTGTTTTATTTATTACCTTATTTAACTAGCGATAATTTATTTATTTTTTGGCACACACAACACATATGCAGTGCACATGAAACAAAAATTACTATCTAATACTATGAACTACATTGAAACATAAAACTGAAATAAATTTATAAAAGATTTAAAACGCTCTCGACCTTAGTTTCACAGGTAGGTATATGATTATATACCGAAGGTTTCTATATTGATTCCTGTTCAGGGAAAATAGTTTGTAGGAATTTCCTAAACTTTCAAATTATTTCGCAGAATAATACTTTAGGATGGTCACATAACATATTAATGGCTTTAGTGACCAATGTTTGCTTGACCAAATGCACCTTTTAGAGAAATAATTTTAAATATAAGGTAATTTCTATTGTAATTACCTTATAATAAAAATTACTTTTTTAATAATTAATCCACGATAGTTATATCAATTATAACGGGACTCACAAACAGCAAGACATATTTAAACTTTATTTTGTCGTCTTTGCTTAAAAAACAGTTACAAACAAAATTTATTATTCCCTCATTTACTAGAAATGGGTTTGCGTAACGTTTTGTATAAAATTTATAAAACAGGCACAAACTTTTCTATACGTTGAATTTGGTCAACAGTTTCGTAGATTTATCTCATTATGAATTTATCAAACTACGACTGTTTTTAAAGTAAAATTTTCATTAACGCTCGTCTAAACCCATTGTTCAAGGAGTGTTGGTCTTACCTATAAATGTATAAAAAAATTATACATATGTTTAAAAGCAAAGACATCAATAGTTTACCACCTTGTGCGAGACTGGTGCCTGTTTTAGGTTATTAAAAACCTGTGTTACGGGTTACCAGACTCTGACTTCAAAGCTTAAAACTACATTAAACCATTACCTCCTCTACATTTTTTTAAGTCCAAGTGTTTAAGTATCTATTCAGCATGTTGGTAGATTTATTAACGGCCTCGGAAAGAGAACCAAGCATGAGCGGTCCCAGCATGTAGGCCACCTAGTTTCGTGACCTCTGCCCCCGCACCCCTAAGGCCCAAATGGAGCCCCTGCGACCTATTTATTTCCTCTTTTACGTAATGCCCCCTTCCTCTAACACTCTGGCTCTCTACGGTTTTCAACCTGACCTATTTTATGAGCATAATTACACAAAGATCGCAGAGCAGTTCTGAGCCATCATCTAGCCAGAGACAATTTCAACTGAAATTGTCTTGTAATTTTAAACCGGTATATCGTATAGGTACCCGTAGACTAAATAAAAATAAATAAATAAATATTGCTGGAATTGACCAGTATTATTATAATTATTATTGTGTATTATATTAAGTAGGTATATCAGAAATCTAGCACCCGAAACACAAGCTTCGAGCTTACCGTGATTTCTGATGTACTTAATATAATATAAATCAAATCAGGCGGGAATCGAACCCGCAACCTCCTGCGTCGCAGGCAGACTTCATTCGCCACAAATTCAACTTGCACTTATTTCGCATTTTAAATAGGTGTATGTCCTTTGATATGATATAAAAAGTATTTAAAGGTTCTAAAATAACTGCTCTTGGTAATAAATTGGTTCTTGCGTAATTTTATTCATACTCACTCTCATGTGTAAACCCAAATGATTCATATTGCCAATTCTTTAATTCTTTTAATAACTTGTTTAACTCAATATTCACTAGGAAGTCAAAGATGGTCTCAAACAAGTGTGCGTTCAGTGATTGGGCAACAGTTGGTATACACAAAAGTAGGCAACAGTTATACGAGTTATATAGTGAAAAACAGTACAATTTTAGTGATATATTCAAAGAAAAATTGAAAAATTATTCTAAACTGTTCAGAAAAGTTTGTTGTATTGCAAAATCAAATTATATTAGTGATAAAATAATAAATAGTGAGAATAAAATAAAAACAACCTGGAAAATAATCAACAACGAGACGGGAAAAGCCACAGATAATCATTGTAGTTCATTTAAATTAAATATAAATAATAATATAGTAAAGGAAGATGTTGACGTAGCGGAGGCTTTTAATGCCTTCTTTACTGATATTCCAACTACTACAACAAAAGCTTTGAATTCGTCCCAGTTATACGCCGAATCATTACTTAAAGAATGCGTACCAATATGTGAAAAAGAATTTAAATTTCGATATGTAGATGCCTCAGACATCAAAAAAGCTTTTAAATTAATTAATGTAAAAAAAACAAAGGACTTATGGGGTGTATCAGTAAACATTCTCAAGTCACTTATAGATACATTAGCATCAGATTTAGCTTTGATTTTTAACAACTGCATTGATTGTGGTATGTTTCCAGATTTGATGAAGCATAGTAAAGTAATACCATTATTCAAAACTGGTTCTACTTTAGATCCGACAAACTTTAGACCAATATCAATATTGCCTACTTTCAGCAAAATTTATGAAAAGCTTATTTTAATTCAATTACTGCAACATTTCAACAATAATAAGCTTTTACACGATAAACAATTTGGTTTCACTAGAGGCAAATCTACTACCGACGCTGGCATCGAATTACTTACGCATATTTACGATGCATGGGAAGATTCGCAGGATGCTCTTGGAATTTTCTGTGATTTGTCCAAGGCATTTGACTGCGTACATCACGGAACATTAGTAAGCAAATTATGTCATTATGGGATAAGAGGTGTATCTTTGGACCTTATCACCTCATACTTAAGTAACAGAATTCAGAGAGTTGAGGTAAATGGTAAAAGGTCTCAGGGGTCTTTGATAACAATGGGTGTACCGCAGGGATCCATACTTGGTCCTTTTCTATTCTTGATCTACATTAACGATTTGCCCCATCTGGTTAAGAAAAATCACGACATAGTATTATTTGCTGACGATACTTCTTTAGTGTTTAAGTTAAATAGACGTAATAATGATTTTGACAATGTAAATAATGCTATAAATAAAGTCGTGGATTGGTTCAGCGCAAACAACCTATTGCTGAACGAAAAGAAAACAAAATGCATTAGATTTACCTTACCTAATGTAAAGAACGGGGTACCAGTAAATGTTAATATCAAGGGAGAGTCATTGAAGCCTATTGAAAGTACAGTATTTTTGGGCCTAACCTTAGACAGCAAGCTTCAATGGGGTCCACACATAGACGCATTATCTAAAAGACTAAGCTCTGCGGCATATGCTGTCAAAAAAATTCGTTTTTTGACTAATCACGAAACATCTAGATTGGTGTATTTCAGCTATTTTCACAGTATAATGTCTTACGGTATACTGCTGTGGGGATGTGCTGCTGACGCGCTTATCAATAGTATATTTGTCTTGCAAAAAAGGGCTGTACGTGCTATGTATAATATGGGTCCAAGGGAATCTTTGCGAGAAAAATTTAAAGAAATAAATATAATGACAGTAGCTTCCCAGTACATTTTCGAATGCTTAGTTTACATTCACAAGAATTTAAGTAACTTTCCTAAGAAAAGTGATTATCACAATGTAAATACTAGAAATAAAGATAAACTTGCATTGCCCCGTATTCGACTACGTAAAGTTAAAGTTTCTTTTAAGGGATGTTGTGTTCGCTTTTATAATAAAGTGCCCAAAGAATTTCACCAACTGTCAATGAATAAATTCAAGAAAATTGTAAAGGGTAATCTTTGTAAGAAGGGTTATTATAAAATTTCAGATTATTTAAATGATAATAATGCATGGGAACTTTCATTATTAAATTCAGGGGAAGAAAAAAAAAAAAAAAAAAAGGGGGGGTGATTGATAGTGATGACATGTCCAAGTTAATCTTTGTGATTTTACGGACAAAATCTGAATCAATCAATTTTAAGTACCGTTTTATTTTTATTCTCCTTATTTACCTGTACGGTTTTGCGTAGGAGCCCATTAATCTCAGATTATTATTTTTCAATAACAGTTCGATATTATAAGAACCCAAATCTAAAATTATACGTTTTATTGCTAATATTATTTTAATAAATATTAATTCACTGATGAAATATAACTGAAAAGTATTTTTAAATAACTGACCCCTGCGCGGCTTCGCCCGCTTTATTCCCAACTTTTTTTCACTTTTTAAACTTCGACTATTTTAAAACTAAGAACACCTAAATCGTCACAGCCGTGTTTGGCTTATAGAATTACAACGAAAAGAGCCATTGTTTTTTTATATATTAGATAAGTATCTATTAATATTAAATATACATATTTCAAAAGAAGAACCTAAGTTATAAATGGTGCGCTGAAAAAGAGTGCCGTATAAAGACTGTAACTTTGAATGCCATGTTTCCATCATCTTACCCAAATTTGTGTGGCCTAATGTAGCCGCGGGCCGTTGAAGGGAAAGTTAAAGACATGGATAATGTTAAAATTCCGCGCGTACGAACTTTCTCTTTCACGCATTCCGCGGAGAAATACATTGATTCGTTGTGACCTGAAGGTGACGCTGATGATAGATTTGCAACGACGGGAATTACAAATTAATTAATTACTCACGTATTTACAAAGGAGTTAAAACACTCTCGACGTTTCGACCACAAAGAGCAGTCTTTCTCAGCAGCAGTGATGTTTCCTCCCTGCAGTAAGAACCACGCGCGCGCATTATACTCTATGAACTTTAAAGCTTCCAGCACACCGGACCGTAACGCGCACGTCACGTTACGCAAGCAGTGTGTCCTGTCTAATACATTCCCATACATTACAACTCAGTGGTACGTGCACGTCTACGCTTACGTGTACGTATACGCATCCGGTGTGCTGGAGGCTTAAATCTAAAAATATTTGTTATCAAAGTCATCATCATCATCGCAGCCATTGGACGTCCACTGCTGGACATAGGCCTCCATAAGTATATGACTTCCGTTCATTACGGTCGCTCGCGGCCTGCTTCCACCGCGAGCCAACCGCCTTCATCAAATCATCTGTCCACCTTGTTGGTAGAAGTCCAACGCTGCATCAAGGTGGACGGTAGAAACTATATATTTCCCAAGGATCATGCAGGTGAACAGATGTGAACCGTTGTAAAAAAACTTTCGGTTCACCCAGTACAGGTGAACTAAGGGAGGTGAACGGTAGGTAAGAACTCATAACGTGGTACCAGCCCACTCAATCTATCAAGATATCAAGTCTAGGTGTTCGCGAAATTACCGCCCACAATATTTGCCATAAAGTCGCATACTGATAAGGTACCTTTTATGACGTGTAACCTCATCGTTATTCAATGAGGTGTCTGTAACAATTATTTACTAGCCGTTAAACTCAGTATTTTCATAGCAAGACTGTCGCGCTGAATCTGATTAAATCACACAGTACCTTATTCAAAGATTAAAGATTTAATAGATTTATTTTTTAACAACGGATTAGCTCTTTTAAAAGTGGCAAAAGGGCAGGCCATTTCGCAAGGAAAACAAATGGCCGATGGGGCCGAAAAGTTCTCGAGTGGAGACCACAGATAACAGAAAAACGCAGCGTCAGACGTCCACCAACAAGGTGGACAGTTGATCTAGGAAAGCGGTTGGATTGCGGTGGATGCAGGCCGCCTTTGTTCAGCAGTGGACAAAGGCCAGACGTCCAATGGCTGAAATGTTATATTTATTTCCATAAAACATTACATACTTATCAACTGTTTTAGTTTTAAGTTTGTATTGTGTGTTCCTGTTATTGTGGTGTGCAATAAAGTGTATTCTATTCTATTCTACAGACTATGTTAACTATAAGAAATATTCTATCTCATTGTAAGTGAACTTTGTTGTTCTTATGAGAATGAACTATTTAAACCTGACTAATGTTACATCTACAGTTACTACAACAACCATGTGATATATCCCCGCACAATAGTTGCCTCAAACGTGCATGCGGCAAATAAAGACTAAAGAATTCCGGAAGGTTGCGAAGGATGTCTTTTGTATGCATGCGGTCACGTTAGTTACGTCGTTTCTCCACCGAGGCGAGAGGGCCTTGGTATCATCGTGGTAGCTGCTCGCTGCGTACTATACAGCTCACTGCGGCACTGCGCCGACGTGAAGCCGGGTACTCGGGCATAAATATACCGGGCACAGCCACGACCAGCTCCATATCTCCACCGACCGGCGCCCGACATCCCTGCCTTCACAAGGTAAGAAAAGGAATTGACACAGCTTTACTCACGGGATAACTCCCCTTAATTTTAATAAACCTGTGTCGAATCCTCAGCTAAGCATTAATTTGCCGAGCGATTTAAATTACCTTTGGCGATAGCAGTTACCTTATCAGCGGCCGCGGGGAATTATCATCGTTGATTTCAAATTTAACCGTCGTTTATATCCTTAGGTGCGGACCGGATATCCTAATTAACTGTGTTGTTTTACAGGTATTTAAAACAAATTATTATTTTATTGTTCTTCTGTGTGCGGTTTATCTACGAGTTGTTCAATAATTTTGTTCACGTTTTTGCTGTGTGTCTATTACAGTCGTTATCAACATGTATAGTTACATTCTTATCAGCATTAGTCGAGCTGTGGTGACGCGTTATGTATTGTAACAACTTCTGAACAAATACTGTACTTTTATTACGACTTATTGGTACTGGGGTTTCTTTGTGAACTCGTAGTAAACAATTTTGTAAAATTACTATAATTTTAATTCGGCCTTTTCGATTTTCAATCAAAATTTAAAAACGATGAAGAAATTTTTAAAACCTAAATGTATTGTTGTTGTCCAATCGATTCAATATAAATAAAGTATTTTAAATGTATCACGTTTTAAACAAATCCAATTATATTTTAATATTATTAAATCTCCTTTAAGATGTTTAATAAAATAAAACTTAAAAAAACCCATCGCTTTTGACCGCGCTTAATTAATTTAAATTAAAGGTTCTTCAACTTACTACCGCAAACAATTAACAAACGTTAATTAACAAATCAATCTCAAATAATGGAATCTCTTTTAATGCTTTATTACTTTGAGGTGTGGTACCCGCATTCATCTTATATTTTACTTTTACTTGTCTATTCTCGGGAGAATCTTCAATTTTCTGATACCAAAGTTTATTAAAAACAAAATAAGTTAGGCCTTAAAAAAATTATGTTATCTTATAGGAATTCTCGATTCATTCCATACAACAATCCGAGGACACAATCCTTTCATTAAAACTATTCTATGTATTTTCCCAGAACTAACAGTCTATTTAATTTCATATGTATCGGTTTTTCTATATTTTTATTTGGTTTGTCTTTCATTCACTCTATGGTAAACGGGAAACGATCATATAAATAACTCTTCAAACTCAAGTCTTGTAACTTATATGAAAAACTTATTTATTTGTAACTTCTGTAACATTTAAGCCCTAAATCGTTAAAGAAATAAATAAATTGTGTATTTTTGAGAGTCACTTCGAATTTTAAAGGTTATTTTGGTTTCAAAATAGTCGTAGTAGCCCATGGAAGGTTCTTACGATCATCGATAAAATATAAATATCATAATCTTTGTCCTATAAACTTATCTTACATTACAATTATCTTTTTACATTGCCATGATAATGAAGCCTAGTTAAAATTATCTTTTGCCTGATAATGATTATTGTCATCATTAGATAATTTATCAATCTTAGATAGCAAAATAACGTTGCGATATAGAAGATAATAATTTATAACTTGAATTTTAATATCTGCAATAGTAATTATATTTTTTGTTTGTGTAACAAACTAAATTTATAATTTGGCTTTTATAAAAATAATGCCACTATTATAATGACTCTGAACAACAATTAATTTTTAATATTTAACTACAATTACAATTTGTTGTTCCCATGTTTTCTCACCTTTCAAACCTTCTTTGTTGTACTACAACTATTTTAAAACCAAAAACACCTAAATCGCCCCCGCTAAGTTAACTTAACATTGATTTGATATTTATAACTTTTTTCTATACCAAAATTATGCTGTAGGCACTAGTCACAACTTAATATTCACATTATTTACAAATATTAGATATTTTATTCAATAATTTACCACAATCTTAAAAATTTCATAAGGACATCGATTGCGTAATTTTTTACCTTATCTTTTGTTCATTAAGACTACGGTACAATAGCTCCCTCTATGCTCTAGTTCTATGAAGTATTATTGAGTATGCAAGGTCTAGCCGCACAAGGAACGTATTTATACAAACATTGTTCTTTGTGGTCTTGTTTTCATATCAATCACTTTGTTTACCAAGTTCTGTCGTTACAGAATTCCCGACTGTAGTTATGAATATTCCGACAATAACTTTTCTATTATAAATATGATACCTTTTGATGACAGCAGATTTGGAAGGAAATTATGCTTACTAAGCTTTAGGCTTTCTTATGAAATGATTTTTCACGTAAACTACTTTCAACAGTGGTGATTGCAATCTACAAACTTAAAATCACAATTCGCCCGCTTTATTCTTCTTCGGGATATTACGATTTTTTTAAAACCAAAAGCAAATCGGTTTTGATTTTCATTTAGTTTACAGCTACTTATGTTCTTGTAATTTATTATTTTTGATATTCTTCTTATAATTTTGTATTAGAATATGTTTAAATTGTTGTCGGTAGAAATTTCATTGCATTGCTTAATCTAGTATACTCATACATAGTATCAATATTGATACTACATTCACTATGTTTATTCTTAGACGATTCTTTGTACATGTTATCATCATAAAATCATTTCTATTCAGATTGATTGTCTATTTAGGCACCAACATTCAGATTAATAATTATAAAATTGTTTCTGTCCCTATTCTCTGTCTCTGCAGTGTCCGACAAGTTCCAAATATTGTAACAATATTCCAATATAAATGTAAATAGGCAGTTAGAACGTTCCACTTGTGCAATATCTAACTATGAGTGCACGTAAGATTTGAAACTCGATTTCGGCAATTCAAATGGCCAGTATATAGCGACCGCCGCGCCCCCCGCGGCTAAAGACGGCGCGGTGACGAGGAACGGCTTCATGGTATTTGTCGCGGGTCTTCTCTCGCTGGTAGAGTACCTACTACTCATAGAGTTGCGCGGCGGCTGCGCGGTAACGGTGCCCTAGTTATTTCGGGTGCTGTCCTAGATTGGATCGAGGTCGAAACGCTGTTTTCATCATCTGCAGCGGGTTTTATTCGATGGGGCCGCGCTGGGCTGCCGAGTGCCGACCTCGTTGATAGATACAGGCTTAGATAGTAGCCTCGCGCCCGCGCGCCGCTCACTCCTCATTCCATTTCAAATGAATCCGTTTAACTGGAGGTTATCAACGGCTTGAACCTATTATGAATGTCTTTTACGTTGTTTGTTTGGATCAAAAATATAGCTCAATGGATTTAAAGCCACGAACGTCTGAAAAACCATTTTTGCAAAGTATATATCCAACGGAAATACTTTAGTTTTATCAGATCGGTTAGTCTAACAGCACTATCGTGGCCTAGTTTTGTACAGATTATTAGATAAGATAATTAAGGAAACAAAAAACAGATTAGTAACTACAGAGGTGTTAAATTTGTGTACCTAAGTTTTGCACGATTGTCTTTCTGAGAAATAGTTATGGGATCACCTGGGTAAAGTTGACAGTTAAAGTGGCTACTGGTGATTAGGCGACCCTATCCTACGTCCGAGTAGAGATCCTGCCGAGAAGGGGAGGTGCCAAGCCGTTGAATAAAGTAAGCCAAGGCCGGTGTGGGGGGGAGACGGTTACACGTGTGACCCAGATAGGCGGCGAGCGCGGAAACACGCGAGCAGGCCCGAGCGCTCTGCCTCACGCCCAATGATAGCTCACCGCGCCGCGAACGTACATACGGAATGCGCTCACGTCGCGTCCAACGTCTGGATCGCACTTCTAGGCACTCCACGTGGAGCCAGCACGTGTCCAGCATACGGTCAGTGACCTATAGAATCTGGTTCTGTTCTGCTGTTCGTTTAGAGCTGTATTTAGTGGTCCTAGCGCGGATCCTAGGACTCGTGACGCCATCTAGGTCGGGGCTCGTCGCGGAGAAGTGATGGCGGCGCGGAGTGCATCGATCGCGGTTACATCACCAGTTCGCGTCCTTTCTCTGCGCGCGCAGCACATTTCCCCTCGGCCGGCCCTTGCCCCCCTCGCGCGCTCGCCGCTCTACGCCATGGATCTCCGCTACGCGCTGCCATTCGCACTTTGCTCTCCGGCAGATTCGGTCGTTCACTTCATTCTAACGGCTCTAGGCCCTGTGAGGATAACTCTATATTTTAAAAATTCAATTCTAACGGGTGGTCGCTCTCACGTCATTCTAACGGGAAATAATTTCTAGTGTAATAAATTGAATTCGGAAGTGTTCTTTCATAATTTAAATTGTTTGCTAATAATTATTTTTGTGTTTTTATTATTTTATTTCGGGGTTGTGAAATATTTGTTCGGGTTTCCTTTGTTTGAACACTTAGATATTTTATAATTCAGGTTCGGTTAACGTTCAGTCATATTTTTCTTAAGTAGTCATCGTCATGTGACTCACGTAGATTTTAGCGCCAGCCACAAAGAACGTGACGCTTTAATCAGTTTTAATTGTATTTAGATTGGATCCAATCGACTTCAAGAAAGAAGAACTGAAGAAAATTTGCTATAATGCCTTCCGTGTCGGGGTGAGATTTGGACTCGACTTTGCCTATCAGTCAGTCTTTTTCTCTCTCCTATATGGTCGGCATACTGTCTTCGAAGCGGTCCAGTCCGGGTGTGCAGCTGTCGCAGCCTCGTCCGTACCGTAAACGCAGTGACGTCGGAGATTACGCAAGCTGTGCCAATAATTCGGCTGCGAAATCTTCGTACTTTCTGTTAGAAATACGGCTTTGATTATGTACGATGTCTATTTTTAATGTACTTACTATGTGTATAACGTGAATATTGATGCTTTAGGATGGTCTTCGTGTCGCAACTATTCGGTTTGAGTCATTGTACTACGAGTATCATGACGAAATCGAAATAATCGTCGTTGGCGCGGCGAGAATTAGGCAACCGCGGGCGAGCGGCCCCGCCCGCGCCCCGCTCCACGCCCCGCCGCGACCCGCCGTCGTATTAACTCTAGCACAAAGAAAGGCCGCAATATTTACGAATCTCTTTTTTCAGCTTTCTCCAGCAACCTCAATGCAGATTATGACGTCATGAAGAAAGAAAAACAATTAAATATTTTATTTATCTTTTTTTGCGAGCTGCGATTTTTTTTTATGCGTTGCGATTTTTTATGAAATAAATTGATTATTCGATGGATTTATTTATTTTTGCGGTTCATCAATTTATTATCGTGAAGGATGGTTTATGGGGAATGTGGTACCTATAGGTTTAGGGTGTAACTTCGAACAGTAGTATCTCGGTGGTATCCAGGGACTTTCGATATCCTTAAATTTTAATCCATCTAACAATAATTTGCAAAGCGACCTTAATAAAATGAAATTAGCAAAATTACAGCGAATTCAGTACTTTTTTGTACATAAAATTAGATTTTTACAGCGCAAACTTATAAAAAAATTACAGGTACCTACAAGATTTTACAGAGAACTAGACCCAAAAGACCAAACAACAAGAACAAACCATCTATTTGGTTATTTATAGTTTTTGGTTTGCGTAAATTCATTAAATTAAAACATACTTACATTGTAGGTACTTCATACATTACCAGATCGATGGTTAAATATTCAAGTAAATTTTATTATCATGTCCGCATAGAAATTTGGAGTAAAAAATATTGTATTTTGTCATAATAGCATTTGCATATACATACTTACAAAATGTTATTACGTAAAATTAAAGAAGGATAGTAAACACTGTACGTATTGACTAGAGAAATAGAGAGTATTGACTAGATAAACAAGACCAAAGAGTTAGATTATATTTCGTTCAATAATTTCCAAACAATGGAAACTTCCTACAATGTTGCTCTATGATGCCATCATGAGAAAGTCATCTTGTCATCTGCAAATTCGTGAGTGGGTTTATTCTTCATTCGCTTTTTTTGAGTCAGATCAGAAGTCTTCATCAACTCATGCTAGGCTAGGTTAGATAGAACACACACAAAACGTTAAAACTAGGGTCCTGCTACGATATATCAAAGAAATGTAGAATTGTACAAATTAATCAAATAAGGGGAAGTCTAGGAAGGGAAATGAGGAAAAGACTGTTTCCTCAGTAATTAAATTATCATTTTTTATAATGGTATTTTTTATTTCGGTAAGCACTAAAGGACTCGTCACACACGACTCGACACAGATCGTAAAGAATGGTGAATTGTTCGTATTGCGAAACCAAAATCCTCATTTCACAAACACCAAAATTTTCATTTCACTAGTAAAAAACATAACCCGAAATTGTGTCCGAGCCAGGCAACCATTTAAATCTATATTTACTAATAATAAATCTCTAAAGGTTTGTCATGGAGTATGTTGGTTCGATTTCAGTGATATTGTGTTTATAAGAATATAAGAAATTGAAACTAATTTGACAATTTTTATTTTTTGTGTATGTTCCGCCATAACTCTTAATTAAACCATTGATCCGAATTTGATGAAATTTTGCATTTAGAGGTCTAGGACACTGGATAGGCTATTTAAAATCTTGCCCCAGTTATGATAAGACCCACGTCTTATCATAACCCCATAAAACATAATTCAACACGGGCGGAGTCGCGGACACCGCTAGTATTAAATTTATCTATACTATACGTATAGATATATTTAGTATTTCGAGAGCCAGCCTCTTTGGGGTGAGGGTAAAGCAGGGGAGGGTGTATTTCAGCGCATGGTATGTCCATGTCTGCCATAGACGAGACCGGTCGATACGTGTGCTATACATAGACCTGTATCATTTAGATGAGCGAATTTAATGAAAACTGAACGATTATGTCGACTCATGGCATCAGCTTCATCATACGAGTTTTGTATTATTGGGTTATTGTACTTTTGCCACAAAGTTAATTCGTCATGTTTTTGAAAAATGTTGGATATGATTGATATAGGAATAATAATATAAATATTGTTAAAAACCATGATTGTTTAAAAGTTGTAATGGGTTTGAACCCGAAACGTAGAGTCTCTACGAAGATGGCGCTTGTAACATTGCCGAAATATCGAAAAACTCAAAAACACTTAAATCATTACCCTTTTTCATGATCTGATATTGTTAAACCCATGATACTTAGTTTAAAAAGGTCCGAAAGACAGTCAAGGAAACTTCTTAACTGTTTACAGTATCTATCTTGTGTTTGGGTTTCGTAGTAATTATTTGTACTGTAGTTTGGGCTTGATTAATTTGTATTGATAAGAGTTTTCATCTAGATGGGTAGTTACCTACTGCCATTAAAGGTGTGATGATGAAGTGGGTTTTTTCTTAACTAAAGAATATTAATTCTATTTAAAAAGATTTATATTGATCATAGGAAATTATTACTTGTCGTTGATTAAGTATTAAAAGGCAAACGCAAAGTTTTTCTCATTGAGTAGGTATTATCACTATTGGGTTTCAATATACCTACCATTGGCATGGTTTACAACAAGCAGGTTTTTATCAGAAAAAAATGTTGACGTCTTTTAACTCGCAATTCTTATCAGTAACCAGGTAAGTCACCATGACCACAGCTCATTAAAATCAAACGTGTGGCACAAAACACACGGAAAACTTCATGGTTATTTAAATCTAGCATAGAAACTGAATAAACAATAATAACCAACATCAAATCAGCCATCATCATCAGCAGCAGCACCCTTATTTACGTTCCCATTGCTGGGCACAGGGAATTCTCTCTTGACGAGATAGATTAGACCTTAATTCACCACGCTGGCCAAGTACGGGTTGGTGAATGACACTTGTCCATTAAACTTTTCAAAGTTGTGGAAACATGCCGTTTTCCTTACCATGTTTTGTTTGCCTTCACCGTTAGAGCACGTGTTTACATTTACGCACATTGAACATCACATGGCAAATATGGCAATATAGACGATACTCATCACAAGATTTTTTCAAGAAGGAAAAACCATAGATGCGCGGCGGGTTTTGAACCCACGACTTTTGGAATGAAAGTCGAGTGCGTTCCCACTTAGTCCACACGGCGCCTCACCTCAGTTGAGTAGGTTAATTTCATAATATTCCAACATTTAAGTAGGTATTTATAATAAGCCAATGAAAGATTATAAATGCTAATAGAGTTAATGTTATTGGTTAGTACGTGTTTGTATGTCAGTGTTGCATTAGTTTTGGTAAGTACAAAGGTAATCGCACTTTCCAAACGAAACTACTTTGATTTAGAAAGTGAATAGGCGGACTTTCTTTGCGCGTTATTTATTTGGAACTTGACAAAAGCATGAGTTACAAAGAGACTCGATAATAGATATAGAGCGATTTTGGTCAATAAAACAAAGAAATATAAGAAACAAAACAAATACAAATTATAAATAAATTTCGTTGTTCGTTCTTATTTTCGATATAAAAATATACATTTTCCTTGTTTAATTGCAAAAGTTACGAAATAAACAGAGAATTCCGATGAACCGTGATCTACTTTATTTCTTTTCTTTATTTTATTTATTTTTATTTACATTACAGTAGGACATACAGTTTCCATCAAAGATTCCTTTCGTTCTTTTTACTTTTGACTTCGGAGATGTTGCTGTGGAGTGGGCCATTCGTGATGTCTCCTAGGTGATTAAAAGATTCTTGGGTAACAGTGAAATTTGTTTACCTGATAGTTTTAGAGATAGAAAAGGAATTCCATCTTCTAAGGTAAAATAGACAGGTCCTTTTACCACGGTCTCAAATCATCGTCGTCATTCAGCCCACGGCCTTCCACTGATGGACATAGGCCATTGATGATTTCCAGGTATTACGGCCGGAAACAGCTTGCATCCACCGTGTGCTGGCAGACTTGACCAGATCATATATCCATCTTGTTGATCGACGTCCGACGCTGCGTTTTCCGATCCGTGGTCTCCACTCGAGAAATTTGCGGCTCCTTTGGCAGTTGAAATAAGTCTTCGATCTCAAACAAGGGATCTTAAAGATTAAACAACGCTACTAGTCACTCTTAAGTACCTTATTACGCACACGCTGGTAAAATCCCGACAATGATGTCATTAATTTAAATGTAGGAACCCGCCTCACTAGAAACAAATGCCTGTGCGTGGTGACAGCATGATACGTGATCAATAATTTTAGCATACAGTGTGCAGTGTAGAGAGATATTGAAAGTACTCTTACGCAAAGAAACTTGTAAATAGGTACTTTGGATACTTTGAAAGAAATGGCCACACGTGCATGCAGCGGGTAATAAATATACCGGTTTAAATATTTATTTCTCTTGAGAATTAATAAATTTACTTATAGAGATTTTGCACCTAAGGTCTGTCTGTAATTAATTGCGACGCAAGAGGATACGGGTTCGATTCCGCCTCGGGATAACTATTTGTAAGACCTGCAAATATTTATTCCGGGTGTCTGCGTGTAATATGTAAAAAAATATCTATCTATGGATGTAAATTCTATTAAGTAAATCAGCACCCATACCATAAAATAAAAAAAAACAGAAAACTATACCGAGTAACTTAACTGGTATCTATCAAACAAATGTTTGGACCCGTATTATTGTTATAATACCAATAAATAAAATATGAATTCACGATAACGTACTCCATACACGTGGTAAGTACCAACCACAGTAAGACTCGTCATTATATACCTTACAAAAGGCTTTCAACTGAACCTAGTGATTATGAAGCGGTCTATCGATCAAACTAACGACAATTCGGCTCAAAAATCGCAGTTTCGCTATTTTTAGAAACCAGTCCAACAAGTTGGACCCTGTCTGGAGTCGAATAGCTTTTGGAGGTGAAACGCGCCTGAACGAGATGGATAGAACCTTCTAATGAGTAAAAATAGGATGGGCGATTCGCGAAATTCTTTTGTACCAATATGCCAAAGACTCCCACAGCCTGCCTCGACCGAAATGCGTGAACAGTTATAATTATGTAGGGATTACTGTGAGCGCGAGTAGATTTATTCACATCTACACTATGCATAATATGCATTTAAGGATATTATATATATAATCATACCTCATCATTATCATCAATAATTTAATTTCGGAAGTCCACTGCTGGACGTAAGCTTCCCTTTAAAAATGCTAGCTTTGACCAAATCATCTGTCCATCTTGTTGGTGGACATTCTATGTTGAGTTTTCCGATCCGTGTTGTCTAGAACCTTACGGCCCCAACGACAATCTATTCTCCTCGATTGGCCTACCCATTGCCACTTCATAGAGCTAATCCTGGGTTATGACGGTACCCCGCGTTCTGATTCATTTATATCAAATTGATATTTAGCTATATCATGATGTCCCGACTATCAGCACGTCTATCAGGGTTGGTCTTTAGGCATATTGCTTTGTAGTTAATTTGATTCATGGGGAAATAAAACAATCAGATGTTATTTGCCAAATAAATTACGAAGCAAGAGTGACTAATTTGTTATTCATTTATGAAGCCAATTGCCTAAAATGCAGTCATCTTATTTTTAAGTCATTTCATATCGTAGTCATTTTGAGTCAGTATTTCAACAGAATAGTCTATTCACTGTGACGGGATTTTGATAACAAGTAATTTAACATTATTCATATTCATTTATTTACAACTTTTTGAACCTCAGGGTTTATCTTAGTCACGTCAACAAAATTAGGCATTTGCATTAGGCATTTAGGCATTTGCTATAATACATTAAAAAACAAATTCGTAGCACAAATTCATGTTCTTCTTGCACCTGAGCCACAATTAAATCCAATAGTTATAGAAAAGAAGATCTCAAGTCAAATCTTCAAACCAAATGCAGGTAATACGAGATACTGAACTTTCTAAAAAAGAACCAGTAACCTAGCAACATAAAATAAGAGGCGAATTTCTGCCGTTAGCGCTCCGTAGGCAAGCGAGTGGCCTTCTAACAATTTGGCAATGTCAAAGACCGACCGCTCGCCGCTTTCTCTTCATTCCATACTACGGCGTCCGTGGAAAAATGTACATGTATTTACGGTACATCAGAAAAGGTCCAAATTACTATAATAGAAGGGAAAGGTCTGTTTGGTTTGTTAATTTTGTGCATGTTCCATTTGGGGGTTTTCTAATTATCTAAAAAACATATCCATATTAGTGTGCCGTGTTGCCGGTCTAAGATTATCACCACCTCATAGTTACATTGTACGCTTGTATTAGTCCGAAATATAATACATAGTATGGCTCCGCGATACAGGCTTTACCTAGTCTGGAGTCCGCTGATATGTCTTTTGGATTTAATTGTATTTTGAGGTAAAAAATATTTTGAATTTTTAGCAGCCTGCGATTTTGCTCACGTGTTATATTTTTCCACGGCAAAAAGTACCCACTTGTTATAATTTTATACTAAACTATAACCAAAAAGATCTAAGAATTCGCTGAAAAACTAACCTAGGTAGGTACTGCGGTTCATTTAGCTAATTGTTTGATCGTGTACACATAATACTCGTATTATAATAAAGCTATAAAGTTTATTTATTTCATGGTTTCTTTGTTTTTTTGAACGCGCTAATCTCAGGAACTACTGACTAAAAAAATATTTCAGTGATAGTACATTTATCAGGACGGCTTTATATAATATTAGCTATATTTACGTAGATAACGTTAAAAACGCAATCTATCGGCGGGTCCTCTAGTAATACCTATACGATAAAATATAATATCTTCTTTTTAGCAGAAAACTATACTAATAAGACGTTTTCTTTAATTTGTTATTTAAAATTGATATTGTATCTACTATTATTTTCTTTTGTTTGTTATTGTTTACGTGGATATAATTGAAAAATAATATTTTTACCTAAGAAATGTTTATATGAGGATCAGTTATCAAATATGGCCTGATAAAAATCATTCTTATTTACAATATATCTCATTACGGTCTTATATTGTTATTATTAAGAATATTCGTTACAGAGAATTATTGATATGTAGGTGGAGGAAAAATACAACAGAAAGTGTCTTTTCAGATAATATCGAGAGGTCCTAAAATAGTTTATATTTATAAAATGATTTGTAATTAATATGTGGGCGTGAAATGCGAGAGGTAGAGTCTAATTGAGCCTTAGTTTGAATTTCAATAGGCTGGTGTGTAGGCTTAACACGTATAAAATTCGATACAATCAACTGGGTTGGTACAAAATCTTCCATGGAATTATTTAGTTCAATTACTCCACGTTTATACGAATCATACCAAGTTGATGAAATCAACTATACATTCAAATTAGCGTTTACTCCCACTTGTCCTGTTGAGTAGTCCTGTTGACAGGACAACTGAGAAAAAAATTCCCAGTAGTTCGGTCCACAGGACAAATGACAATATAATTCTCACTTGTCCTGTGAGTAATAATTAATATAGAAAAAGTGAGAATTGTATGTTTGTCACAACAACATTTTTTTATGATTCAAACTATTTCGATCAGTTGTCAAGTGATAATTGCATGCATTATTTGAATCACAAAAGAGTTTTAGTGACAAACACAACAAAACTCTTTTTATTTTTTTAATATTAGGTATTGTTTAATTTTTATGTTCTACAGATTTGTGTAAGTATTCCAAAAATAAATACACAACTACATGATCCTATTTGCATTTGAATACTTACGAAATTCTCTCCTAATTTTTATTTTAAATCTATTGTAATGGTATTATTTTTAAGTTAGGTACTTTAAGTTTGATTAAATTTAAGTTAGATTGTAGATAATAAATAAATTAATTTTTTTTCAAATTTACAAACCAATTAATTAAATTAATTATCGACAAATTAATTTTTTGGTTTTCAACTTTCCTAACACTATTATTAGTGAAATAGCTTGAAATAGCCAGTCACAACGCCTTTGTTCCAGTCCCCGCAACCCGCGCATTCCGCCAATTTCGGTGCGCTTGCATCCGAACAAAAGTATTTTATTACAGTAATTATGATTGTTTTATGTTAATACGTTTTTTGTTCCTTTTATAATTATTGTAACATGATGTTATATTAAATTCAAGTACCTATATGTAACATAAACTACAAACTTGGAAACTTATAATTAGCCCTAAGCATCATAAATGTTCTTAGACATGTTATGTTAAACTTAATTTGATTATATATAAGCATAGCTGTTAGTTTTCCTAACATTGTAAAATAAAATAAAATAATCTTTGTACCTACCATTGAAAAAGTAGATTGTTTATAACAAAAGCTTATTTATGATCCTCTGGTACACGACTTTCCACAAAGAATAAATGGATTCAATGGTATATATCTAATGGAATTTAAAAAACTTTACCTACTTATGTACATTTACATAGGTAGGTAAAGTTTTTTAATTAGACAAAACTAATTCGTAAAAATTACCAACAGAATTACTGAACAAAACACGTGGGAATAAAAGTCAGGTGTAAAGCATAGTCCTAAACGTCACAGAACTACTGGGAATTTTTTTCTCAGTTGTCCTGTCAACAGGACTACTCAACAGGACAAGTGGGAGTAAACGCAAATTAGCAGAAATCTTATACGCTTCATAGAACTTTCTGAATAAGTACTTAATTAGAGAGAGCCGATTATTTTTCAATACGAAAACCTAGCAATGGCAAAATATTAAAATGAAATTTAATGAAACTTTATCATTTTTTTCTCACAATGCAGATATTAGAATCTGCATAACTTAACTGATGATGAAAATTAATCGTGTGGTGTGGTCTTGACCTTAGAATAGTACCGCCTCATCTCTCCTACAGGTGTCAAACTTACTATGAGGTTTTATATTCTCTGTAGCGCAGCAGGCGAAGGTCCGTCTGCGATGCAAGAATTCACGGGTTCGATTCCTGCACCGATACAAATTTTGTAAGATCTGCAAATATTTATTCCGAGTGTCTGGGTTTTATAATGTATAATAAAAATATCTATCTATGTATGTACTTATATCATATTCAGTATATCAGAAATCTAGCACCCGTAACACAAGCTTTGAGCTTACTACCGCGACGGGGTTAGATGTTGCTGTGTTAATAGTCCAGCAATAATAATTATTTATATACCAGAAAATTAGCAGTAGCGTTTTAGGCAATTATTGACTAATTCCTAAGTTTATCCTCATTACATAGTTATGTAAAGTGAGTGGTATGCTGAGCTAACTACCAAATATGCAGCTAAACATAACGATAGGCACATAAGTTGCATTCTGTGTCGAATATTCCGAAAGCTGGGTTAAATTTTTGGAAAAGTATTTATTTATTTTTATATTTACATAAATGAATGTATGAATGAATTGACACTTTATTTGAACTTAACTAAATAAAAACAGAGTTATGGAAAAAACTTAATACTAACTTGTACTTAGAAGTTCAAAGGGCGGCCTTATTTTAGCTTAAATATACATTTTCAAATTATACTTAAGAAAAGACAATAAAAGAAGATTAATAAAAGAACTATAAACAATTATGTTATGTGTAACCTTATATTTTAAGTAGTGCCCTACCTGTATGTTATAGTTAGCCCTTACGTACTAAGACTTATAGCTCATACACAATCACAAACCTTAGTGGTTTTCTTTGTGCTGTACTTAAACCTAATTTTTTAAATATTATTAAGGTACGATAAAAAAAAAAAAAGATTACAGCCATGTACAGCATTTTTGAAATTAAGAATGTTTTACTGACAATAAAAAATAATAGGGAAGGATGAATTTCAAAAACACAGTTATATTTAAAAGAATAAGTATATATATAAATAATGTAGGATATATAATGGAAAGATTTGATATAATAAGATAGACCTGCTTTTGAAGTCACCGGACTTGTAAGAGCAATTTAAGGCCTTTTTACGTTCCCTGCTCTCTTGACTACACTCTTGACAAGAGAGATTAGGCCTTATTCACCACGCTGGCCTAGTGCAAGTTGGTGAATGACACATGTCCTCCAAACTTTCAAAGTTAACTTTTAAAGTCATGCTGGTTTCCTCACGATGTTGCCTTCATCGTTAAAGCACGTGTTTAAAAAGCGCACAAAAAGTTTTTAAGAAGAAAAATGCAAAGGTTTGCAGGGTTTGCATCTAAACTTAAAACTACAAACTAATAACATTTTTTCACATATAAATGCGAAAATGGAAAACACAAGTATTTTTTATCAATCAAAATAAACTCTTCAGCTTAATAAAATCAGTATAGATTCCGAAACAAAAGGGCATAGGAAAAACAGTGTTCCTTACAGATCGTCGATATGTTTTATGTAATAAGGTCGGTTGGTTTGTCTTATGGTTTGGTATGATTTAGTCGCGTTTAGGTCTGTATTCTGGATCTTCATCATCATCATCATCAGCCATCAAACGTCCACTACTTGTATTTAATCACTTCATCACTTTGTTATAAAGCCAACTTTTACCAGATCCGAGTTAGGGTCTGCAGTTGATATACCTTGTCAGCATCCATTGATATCAAACAAATAATAAAAATAATTATTCAAAAAAATGATTAACAAAGTAAATAGGGGTAGTGACTCGTGGTCCCACTAGTATCTATCTAAAATCATGAAAGTATTCTAGTAACTAAATATTTTAAACACTAGATTTAATTACTATGTATCCTTACTAATATCATAAATGCGAGATAATATATTCAGTAACTGTGTCTGTTTTCGCGCTTTCATGTCAGAACTACTGGACAGATTTATACTAAATTTGACATGGAAACAGTTTGTATGTTGGGGAATTACATAGGATTTCTCGGGAAAACTACAATTTACGCAGAGTGGAAAGTTAGTCCAAAATATGCACAAAGTCCAAAATTATTATTTAGTAGGTACTCCACTAAAAGCAGATATCCTCAATACAGGCCTGGCAAGGTTAGGTACTCCAACCAAAATGCTTTGGCTTAGTCCCTTGCCTTTCTGGTGAACACCGGTTAGCACCGGTTCGAAAATAACCTATCAAAAAATATAACACCATAATAATAGAGAATAATAATAATGTGATACAGTTTACTTTGAGAATCATATATTCATTCAAATCGGATAGCGTCCATAGAGGCATTGAATATTATCATTAAGTAGATAAAAGGTGTAGTTGGTGTCATCGCTCTTTGGCCTAGTTACAACAGCAATATAGAGGCTCCGCGCACCGAATTTGCCGAAATTGTTTTAAAATCTATATAATTTAAAAAACAATGCCACTTTTCTTCGTACTTTTATAACTCAAGAAGGAAGGATAATATACGAGTATAATGGTTTAAAAAAGCAATATATTTTCGTGTTTATAATTCAAACATATTAGCAATGGATAACTAGTTTGAGCCTACGGATGTGGCCTTGGCTGGTATCTACCGACGTTTTTCTAACGGTACATGTTTTTGAGATAACGTCATACTTGCCCACTTCTTTGTTCGTATATAGAAGTCGTTATTTTGTTGGTAGATATAATAAAAGTAACAAATACTTATATATAAAAAGATTTACACATGTGTCTTTGCTTTGTGGATTTGAACAACGATCTATCCATACAAATTTTCGCGTTTAGTAAAAATAAACCATTTTTTAAAATAAAACGTTTTATTTTGTGAAAGTGTGAGTTTTGTAGAAATAAATTAAGCAGTTTACGAAAAACTAAATGTTTCATATATGTATTATTATCGTGACATTTTATTGGCTTTATGTTTTTTAGTTAAGTTTATATCATGTTTAGCCGTTAGTTTTCCGAATAAAGTTAAATAAATAAATAAAGTGTGGGCTATCAAATAGACCCTTCTATTTGATAGCCCACACTTTATTTATTGTGTTATTTACGGTGATGAATAAGGCTGTCTTAAAAAAGTATTTAATGTAACTATAATTATTTACTATTCTTAGGCCGGCTCGAAGCGCCTATTATGATTTCCTAATTATAATTTTCACGGGAACAGTCGGATGTCGCGTGCGCACTGGCATCTTTCCAGCGTTATTTATACAAACTGACATTATAACCAACACTTCGCTTTACATAAACAGACATTTTGGAAAGATTTAATAATAATAATACCTAAAATCACGCGTACACTATGGAAAGTTTATTACTACTTATTCAAACTTCTAGGTTAGTACCTAGAAGTTTGAATTTTAAAGTAATTAAAGCAACCAAAGGTTGCCTGGAAGAGATCGCTCTTTAGCGATAAGGCCGCCCATTGTACGTGTCTCTTTTTGTATTTGTTATATTCATGTGTTTTATTTTTGGTGTATACTTAAGTGTTTTTGTATTGTATTGTAATTAGAACACTTTATTTGGTGGTTCATTAACAGTGTACTTACGTATTTTTTTAGTAAGTATATATTATTGGTAAAAAAATACAACTATATAATGAAATTAGGCTGTTGTGACCAGTTGGAGATCACACTATCACAAAAAATATGCTTTAAAGTGTTGGTGATTAATTCGGATGCTTAGCAGGTGTGCGGTGTCCTCAACGATGGCTTCGAAACATAAAAAAACATAAAGGATGTTGAATTCAATTAATGTAAAATAGGTGAAGCAGGAATAATGTATTTCAAACATGTTCTTCGTTTATGAGGAATCCTTCTAGTACCGTTTCTATGACGTCATCACACATATGGTCCCAAGGCCAGCCTAGTTACGAATACCGTATCAAACGGGCCAATTAGTACATTTTTAATTTTTGAGAAAAAACTAAGTTTATAATGTTGAGTAGAAATGCGACACAACTTGAAGGATGAAAATTAATACTTTATTCCATAATATCGAAAGTAACAGTGTTCAAGTCTGTTGTCTCTTGTTTTATATAATGGACAATTTGACAGAGTCAAGTGTTTTATAAAGGAGAATGGGCATTCTGGGACCACCCTCCAATAGCAACATGATATATATCATTAGATAGGTCTTTTCATTTCGAACAACATTTGTTATGACAGCTTGGTTGTTACTGCTGTCCGTTTGGAGTTATTAAGCTTTTAAGTACGTGAGAAAAATATTAAGACAGATACAAATGTTTAATGTTTTTATAAAAATCCCGAGGCTTATTAGATAGAAAACTTCCCATCGATGACCGAAGAGTAAATAACTGTTCTAGGCTAAGGTACATATCAATATGATACATAAGTATACAATATATAAGTTCATTCTTATATGTTATTATTTTCTTTGTTCCTACATGTTTTATTTTATCTTTATGTTTGTAAAGTACGTGGATATTAATAATCTATCTTCTATTTTTTATAAATATCTATATAAATAAAAATAAATCGCCGTTCGTTAGTCTGGCTAAAACTCGAGAACGGCTGGGCCAATTGCGCTCGTAGCAGTCCAGGGAAGGTTTAAAATGTAAAAAACGGGCGAAGCCGCGCGGGGTCAACTAGTAGTTTAATATTTTTCTTAAGCGACAAAAAGCTTTATAACTTTAAACGGACAGCAGTATCAACAAAACTGTCATAATAATTATTGTTCCTATTGAAAAGACCTATGAAACGACATATATCTTGTTGCTATTGGAGGGTGGTCCCAAGTTCCATACATTTGTGCCCATCATCCTTTACAAAATTATAAAGCTGTTACTTGTGCCATTTTGGAAATAAGTTCAAGTTAAAAATTAAATTTTTTACCATATTTCTATAATTTTAAATTGCGTTGCCAGAGTAGAGGCTACGAAAGATCTGTCAATGCGAATATAATTTGATTTAAATTTATATAACTGTAAATATTTAAACAAATTGTTAAAGATTACCTAGCTAATTACATCGGCTTAGGTTGGCTGTTGGCTGTAGCGCTCTACCTAACTCATAATAAAATAAATAAATATTACTGGTCAAGTCACACAGCAACAACTGGCCTCGTCTCAAGCTCGTTTAATCTTTATTATAACAGAATATCTCCATAGTTTATATTTTCTATGAACATAGAAAAGAGTGACGAATGGAACTAAAACCTTTTGACATGTGGCAATCGATAGCCTCAATAGCTCCGTAAGTAGTTGTTTGCTAACAAGAACCGAACTGAAACCCCATAGTTCGGCTGTTCAGAATCCTTGGCCAAGTTCTTACAAGTCGCTAACCTTGGACGTCATACAACTTCTAACTACCTATCACTACTTATAACTAGCCCTTAACACTACAGTATAGGGTCTAAATTAGAACGTTGAACGCGGCGAGGTCACTTTTGTTCTAACACTTATTGGATCAAAAAAGCGAAACATTTTTAGTTTTCTAATGGGAACGTATTTATTTGAGCGTTTGGTTGGTGGTTCAAGATTTCTGCCTGAGATATGGTCCGAAATCAGATTTTATCATTGGTTAACAACCGGCCGTTCCTTGATCCAACGTTGAAGAGTTAGTTTGATTGTGTTTGTTTGTTTGAACGCGCTAATCTCAGGAAACGATGGATCTTATTTGAAATATTATTTCAATGTTGGATAGAGGAAGGCTATATTATATAAACGATTATGTAGATAACATGAACCAAACAAGCGAGTCTGTCGGTCCGATTTAGTATAATCACCATGTTACTAGGCTGTTGACGTAGAACGTTAATTATTCTACGTAGGTACACAGAACAGGGCGTCACAGTTAGAAGAGCCGTGTTGGCTACGTAGGAGCACACTCGACTTTTATTCTGAAGGTCGTGGCTTCATTCAAACCCTGAAGTACACCTCTGGATTTTTCTTCTTGAAAAGTAAAGGCAAAAACGACGTGAGGAAACCGGCATGTTCTGATAACTTTGAAAACTTTACAAAACTTTTTGTCATTTAGCAGTGGGAAAGTTATTAGGGTGATGATGACCCAGAATATGAAGCTCCTAGTCATATTGACACCCACACGGGTGATGGAGGTATAGATACTATTTTCAAACTAGCACCACACGGCGAGTCCTTAATTTGTCTGTATGGTATTTATATCTTATTTTCCGCCAAACAAGAATTCTTTCATAAATTTCACAAAGGACCTATTATGTGATAATTTTCCGTGTAACATACACCAAACCAGTGGGCTTTATTAGAACATGACGTGTTTCATTTTACACCTACAACGGAACATTCTGAAATGGTATTGACGTGTTCTTTCATCTGGAAAGGACTACATTAATGGATGAATATTTATAGTCGCTAATATTCCTGGTGAACACAATTTGCATAGATAGGACTCACCTCTACATTTAGTCGTGTCATCATCATCATCATTTCATCCATCGTATGTCACTGTTGGTCATAGGTCTCACAATTAAACAATTGCAGTTGTTTCGTTCGGATGTAGCTTGTATCCAAAAATGAAAAAAAGAACTTTATTACCAACTTATGAAAAAACTACTTTAAATACTACATTATTATTTATTATAAAGTGATAGATTTAGATTTTTGATATTTATAAATAACTTTTACTTAGTTTATAATAGGCTATCGTAATTTAAAAACGCATAATTGATGTCTTGTAAAAAATAAGATAAAGGAATACGACGTATACTGAAGAATAGTTACTTACATATAGTTATATATAATTTTATAGTCATAGTTATACTCAATGTTATAAATATATTTTTACTTATGTGACCTGTAACTGTATGTTATCAATAAATGAACTGAAACTGAATACGTGTGTTGTACTTAATATGTACTTTAACGATTTCTTCAGTCCGTTTATAAACCTTTCGTGCAAATGAGGCCTTAGATACATACTCGAAAATTACTAAAATCGAAGTATCAGGTATTTAAGAAATGAGAATTAGCTCGTTCAAAATACAAACTCACCCTACATATTTATAAGGTATTTATTTATATATACATATAGGTAAATATATTGTTATTATTATTAAATATCAGTGTATTCGTTTAGTATTTAACCGCCACCATAACAATTCCAGGCTCGTTGCCATAATAATCGCAATTACGTAGGTACGTAATTGAGATTATTATGTGTTAGGTCATAAGTGAAGTATTTCCTGATTCATCAGGAAATTCACCTTGAAATTGTATTGCTTGCACATAATATTTATAATCTTCCCGTGAGCTATTTATGTGTACAGTAGCTTAGTATCCCATAATTATATATCCATATAACATGTTTTTTTATTTATTATATATCATATTGTGGATGTCCAATGCGTACTATTCTATCCGCAGTCTCTATTTGAGAACTTTACGGACCCAACGACCATCTGTTTTTTCCTGTCTCTTCATCATGCATATCCGTTTGTCTTGGGCTTTATTCTACAAAATAATTCTGACTATTTTTTAATTTAAAATATTAAGATAAAAACATTCTTATTTTCACTTCAAAGTCTAAGGTACTCGTAGGACATAATTGCTTGTAAGCTCTTTTTCTCAAGAAAATTAATTTGCTTTACGCAGAATAAACTCACTAGTATTTCCAGAAATCAACCGTTTCTATCAAGAGACTGTTTGAAAGCAGTGGAGGAGGCCTTTGCCCAGTAGTGGGACAATGCTGGTTGCGGGGAAGTTAAACTGAGTCGAACCCACTCCACCCAGCATAGCCCTGGTTGCGCTAACCACTACGCTATCGAGGAGTTACGTAAGAGCTCGAATTATCCCATACCTGATATCTTCAGATAAGCATGATTTTTCTAATTAAGAAAACCTAACTGAATGTTCTAATTTGTTGTGGGGGAACTAGGATCTGCACATTCTGCACTAACGTCTCGCTATTAAGCGTATTGTGCATTGTCACCTTGCCTAAATAAGTAAGTGTAAGTGAATGTTATTAATAAATGATAAAAATACGAACAAAGCCGCGAGTGGAAAGGTATTCTACAATACCGTGGTGTGTAAGTAAACCGTGGCACCGCGTCACTTGTGTGTGACTCTTGCAGGCTGAGCTGGCAGGTAGCCAACAGACGACTCATCCAACATTTACCTATCATTGATTTCTGCAATCTAGGTTAGAAACATTCTAGTGGAATTTTAAAAGCCTTTAACGGCAGTTGACGACGAAGGGATTGCGGTTTCAATTCCCGCGTAGTAACAAAAATTTGTACGATCTGCAATAATTTGTTGAGATTGTCTGGCCGTTATATGTTTAATAAAGAACAATACATAGTTGTTGTAAACAATACAATACAATGTAGGTACCTATATTATATTAAGTAAATCAGATATCTAACAACGACTATTACGATGTTGCTGTGTGAATTGTCCAGCAATATTTATTTTTATTTCTTGCAATTTAATTTTACTTTGTCGGGAATTACTCGTACCTAAGACTCTAAGACCGTATTATATGAATGGAAAACGTGATTTGTTCTAATAAAGTTACCGATTACAGCGTTGGTATCTAATGCATAAAGTAAGGTCACAACTAACTAGTATGATAACTTATACTCTTATCGGAACAGTCAATAACCTTGGCCTGAATTTAAGTAGTCTACAAATTAATGATGTACCAACCTAATTGAATACATTGTAGACCGTAATATCTAAGGCATTAGGTACCTATAAGTTGATTACAGACAAATTTCCAAATTTCATTTCATTTCAAAATATTTGCAGATCGTACCTACAAATTTTTGTCTCGAGGCGGAAATCGAAGCCGCAACCTCTTGCGACGCAGGCGGACTTTCGCCTGTGCCATAAAGGTCCTCAAATATTATCTTATAAACTCATAAAACGTCCGCCTTACTGGGAACGGATCGATGGGTAAAACTTTTTATTATCATCATCATCAATTTTTTTTAAGACTGACGTCCAATGCAACGAAAACCAATTCGATAATATCTTTAGTGACAGTGTTGTATGTCACAGGCACTAGGATTGATTTTTTCTTCATTAATTCGATAAGTCGAAGTTAACTCTATTAGATTATCGTCAGACGTTTTATCGTCAGATTTGACCTGAGTACCTACAACAACATAAAAGAAAAATAGAAAAATCAAATCCCTATTATAGATGTACTAGATGAAAACCCGGCTTCTGTTGTCGACTCAAAATCAATATTTTTTATGTTTTGTTATTCATATAAGGTTTCGATCGAGTCTACCGTACCCCTTGACGAAATTATTAGTAGGTAGACATAGATTCCTTCAACTGTTTATGCTAAGGCTCTTTCAAGCGTTGCTTAGCTACCATCTAATGTATTGGAAATGTCCACCTACATAAGGCTGTATATCTATGGCGATAGGTAGATCGAGCCTCGCACAAAGAGATGGAACTTCGTCACAGATGGTGTAGTAGTTAGTAGTGGATGGATCGATGACCTAGTTCAGGGGGGCCGCGGGGCGCAAATTTGGTCGATTTTGGACTTACCACGTGCCGTCGCAAAGTGGAATTGGGACGAGCCCGGATATTTCAGAGGATTCTCTTTTCTTTGTCCATGTTGCAGGAAACTCTGCGATTTAGACAAACTGATCCTGATATTGTGAAAGTACTTACCTACTTATAATTGCTATGCTCTCTTTGTCCATGTTGCAGGAAACTCTACGATTTAGACAAACTGATCCTGATATTGTTAAAGTACTTACCTACTTATAATTGCTATGCTCTCTTTGTCCATGTTGCAGGAAACTCTACGATTTAGACAAACTGATCCTGATATTGTTAAAGTACTTTTAATTGCTATGCTCAAACAGGGTGCATGTGAACGCTCTATATTTTAATATAATGTATTTCATTTATTTCAACCATTGGTAGGTACATTATAGATAGAAAATAAATCATATGATACCTACAATACAATGTCAGTCAAATAATTAAATAAATAATTCAAATAAAGTCAGGAAAATCACAGATAAATACTCAGTATTTATGTATAGGTACAACCCAAAGGATTGTACGCACAAGGTTAAAAAGTAGATGTGACATACGAACGGACGGGAAACAGACATGATGAATCCATAGGTTTCCGTAATTTGCCATTTGTCTACGGAACCCTAAAGAGAACAGACAAGGTGGAGATTAGATAAAAGAAAGTCATGTTAGTTACCAAATTTATAACTCAAGAACGCCTAAATCGATTTGGCTAAAATTGGTGGTAACTGCTGTCGATCTTCTGGTAACTGGTACATTATTTTAATCTATCTTACTGGCTTTGACGACACACACGCAAGGTAGGCAAGGGCACAAATCATATAGGTAATTACAAAGCAAGCAAGGGAAATTTGAAGTAACTTTTTCAGTAGGTACATGCATATTAAGATAAGTACTTAATTCATAATACACACAGATTATCAACATTTTACAAAAGGACTTAAAATGCAAAAACGTTTGCGGTAGTAATTGCTATAAAGAATAAGACTTAAGGCAGTCTTATTGCTTAAAGAAATTTCTACCAGACAAACTAGATGGAGAGAAAAACTACAGAATGAAACTAGACTAAACTAGCTAAAATGATGACGATGAAGAAGTTTATGAATGGAACACATGTTTAGTCATTTAATTTGAAAAAAATAGTATATTTGAGATCAATTTCAACAGAAATCAAAAATTGCAATAACAATATTCTTGACTTGAATATTATTCGACTTTGAAGATATTATAATAATTATTAAGATATAATATTATTATTATTCGAATAATACTTGGCTCAGATATAAATTACGGTGGTTTTTTGTGTATATTATAAGTGTAGTACTTTTATGTATTCAATACATATTTTATCGATAGCCGCTAAAATATTCAACGCTGCGGCTACATACACGCTTACCGCCATCTAGCGGTAATATATACAACTAAGTTATGCCTTATTAAACTATCGCTGTGAGATTTGTCATTGTCACTAACACAGTAACTAAGTACGGCAGTACTCCAACAGATGGCGCAAATTACAGATCATTTCTGCGCCACAACTGTGCCCTCTATCACAAAATTTATTTATTTAGTTTAGGTGTAGCTTGTTATTTGTCTAAGTACAAATATAAGAAGATTGATTCATATTTCTATACAAATGTCAATTTAAACCAAAACTTTTATATAGTAGGTAGTGTAATTAGGTTCTTGAAAATTTTTGAAAATCCCAGATTTTAGGTAGTAGGTAAACCTCGTAAAGTATTTAATTTTGATCTACAACTCTATTTTTTTTCTAAATTAGATCAAAGTAGAAAGTATGCTTTTTGAAAACATGAACGAAACAGAGTCCTTTACAACATAAAAAAAATCATTAGTTCCTAGGTAGGTAGTTTTATTTACCTATCAGTATCTAATTAATATCTACAGATGTGTAGCGTAGACTTTATTTTTTATTCATATAACGAGAGACTTTATTTCTTATTCATAGAACTTGGAGACCACGGATCGGCAAACGCAGCGTCGGACGTCCACCAACAAGATGATCTTGTCATAACTGCCAGTTCACGGTGGATGCAAGCTGCATCCGACCGTAATAATAACTGGAAATCATATAGGGAGGCCTATGTCCACTAGTGGACGTCCGATGGCTGAAATGATGATGATGATAGGTTTATCGGGATTAGTTTCAGTGCGGAAATTTTACGTTTTCCAGTTAGCTTTAAGTATGCGTGCGTCACTAACACAGGTACCTACCGAGGTAAAATCACAAATACAAATTCTCGTCGCAAACTCTTGAAAACTGTATAGGTACTTACTTATGCTAAAAGATAGTAGGTACTTTTATGTTTCAGCTCATATCTAAACTAATAATAAATCTGTAAGGGTTTTGAATACTTTTATAAATGAAATGTGAAAAGTCCCCGACAATCCCCCTTGTAAAATTATAAGTTAACTACCGCTGGCACGGAATTATAACCTGCGCAATTAGAAATGATATTTGGCAATGGCGGCGGGTACGTATGGTACGGTTGGCAAAACAAATTCTCAAACAGGCCGGCGTCACGACGAATTTTCCATAAAAACGTAATAGCAAAATGATTTGTAATTCGAGCATATTTCCACGGTATTATTGTATTATTATTATTATTTAACCCTATAAAGCTAACGTTCGTCATTTTTACACACATCGGAAGAATATCGTCTAGTAACTTTCCAACAGTTAAAACTACGGATTTGAGGTTTCGTGCCAACTAAGAGACTGTTAGACTGCATCGGATGGTGGTCGCCTCTAACAGGTAAGTTGCTTAGTTTTGGAGATAAATGACAGCGAAGAACTTCCACAGTTGCTAAATTTCCAATGGTGGTGAACATTCGATTGGTATTTTGACCAACGTGTGTTCAAAAATTATGAAGATCAATGTTTTATTTCAAATGTAAAAAAAAAACTATAATTTTCTGATATTTTTTGCCTTATTCGTAGTTTATAAGATGTGTGATTTTGCTCTCGAAAAAGTGGTGCCATATGTTATTCGTGTTTATAGTGCCTTAATGGTTAATTATTTGGATTTTTGTGATAAATATCTTTCATTTATATTCTATATTTCTTGAAAATACAATAAATCCATCTAAAAATATAACACACTTTATAATATGGTTCATTTTATAATGATCGTCAAAATTACGAATGGTTAGCTTATCAAGGTAGTTTAAGAACGTTAGCTTTGTAGGGTTAACAAGTATTTTTATCTAGGTCCCTCCCTACAGAGTTTTTTTTTACAAAATACTTATTTTAAATGAAATTATTTTATTAGTAAAGTAAAGTAAAGAGTTTAAACAGCTTTGCGTTATAAACCCGGCGTCGGCACTTTCGTAACGTCCTCAATGTGATCATTCATACGAACGCTTTTAAATCACTTTCGTCTCGTCCCTCGCTTTAGAAAGCCGTGGGAATGTTTTCTGCTAAATAACTAGCTATAGCGATTTGTGTTGCTAGAAGAAGAAGAAAGAAAAAAAGGACATTCTGGGTACATCCTCTGAATGAACAGAGATACTTAAAATAACAGTTTGTGACACTGTACGAAGATTTGACAAGTATACAAGATTTGACGAATTATTGGAATATTTCTACGAATACTCATCGTACTAATTGCAGCGCCGGCGTTTTTTTAATCGTGTGAATAATAATAAAAAGTTTCATACGGCCTATTACCAGCACTCAGCGTTGAAATTCAACACTGCTCGATAGAAAAGTGTCGCGTTCTAAAATCGCCGACGTGTGAACACTTAGGTACCTACTTGGGTATGCATAAAGCGTTCAAATAGAACATCATTATTATGTTCTATTTGAACGCTTTTTTAACGGACGTTAAAAAAACTCTCGTGCGAATTAGGCCTGACTGACTATTTTTTTGTAGCGCGTACTTCACTGTGTGAGTATAGACAGCGATAGAGAGTGAGCGAGAACGCATGCGAGTGGACGCCATTTCTAAATATCTTTTTTATGTGCGCACGTTATACCTACCTAATAAAACTCCGGTCCACTCGTGATAAATTAAAACAATACACGTTTCAGGGATCAAATAACTACAAAAAATTAATAATACTTATTTATTAATATTTTAGAAAGTACTACCTAGGTAAGTGGTACAATATAAAAAATATCTTAATATAAGTTTCAGGAATTCAAATCTGCCTTCTTAATTAGTTAAAAATAAAGGTGACCTTTGCTTTTGCCTGTTTCGCAAAAATGCATTTTAACTAAGGGTCGGCTCACACCTGACGTAAGATTCGTCGAGCGTACCTATCGTTTTGCAATATTATGCTGACGCTTCTATAAATAAATAAATAAATATTACTGGACAATTTTTACACAGCGACATCTAGCCCCGTGGTAAGCTCGAAGCTTGTGTTACGGGTGCTAGATTTCTGATATACTTAATATAATATAGGTACATACATAGATAGATATTTTTTATTATACATATATAACACCCAGACACCCGGAACAAATATTTGCAGATCATACAAATTGTTGTTCCGAGGCGGGAATCGAACCCGCAACCTCTTGCGTCGCAGGCGGACCTTCGCCCGCTGCGCCACAGAGGTCGTCATTCTATTCGGTTGCATTGCATTTAAAATATTGCATTCAGCATCTAGAGATAGGTAAAGCCTGCTATTGCGCAACGCCACCGATAACACGCGACATAACTTCCGTTAGATGTGAACTGATCCTAATATAGGTAATATAATTTATAATAGGTACTTACTTCGAATCTTTTCGCTGCCATAGGCTGCGTTTGTTGATATAAATAAATAAGATGTAATATTTACGTGTATGTAGGTATATAAATTTGTGAGTACCTACGCATCCTACACCTGATGTTAAATGCAACTTTTTCTTTGGTAGGTAATAGGTTATTCAGAATTTAATCTCAATAAGCTTGTTATTATTTCAGCATTATAATGTGTGGTACCTAATGTTCATAATATAGTCCCGAGGCGGGAGTCGAACCCGCAACTTCTTGCGTCGTAAGAGAACATTCGTCATGCCCCAGAGAGGTCTTCGGTCGGAGGTGCTCCTATAAATACCTTATAATGTTTTGTACCTATGTTATGTTTGGTAGGTTACATAACTCATAAAACTACAACTTTTTTCAATCCTCACGAGAATTTGACTAATCTCAAATGATAGGTTATATCTACATAAGGTTAAGCTAAGATTGTGACGGTAAGTATTCATGACTATCAATAATAAAATGTGGAATACACATGTCATATAAGAAAACTTTTAGGACACTTATGGCACAAGTTATCAAATGACTTATCAGCTAATAACTACAAGGATAAAATCACCCATCATCGATTTAAAAAAACACAATGCAATAGAAATAATATTTAAGGATAAATACCTAGGTGATTCAAAATAGTATTAAACTTAAATTTACACTTGAATAATAGTTCAAGGTTTTTAAATCACAATATATTTCACTTAAAAAAGTCTAAAAGTTTTAATCGCAACTCAAACAACGGGATTTGAGCGACGCAATTTATAGTAAAATAACTTTATGATAAATTAATTATATTAGATATATTATACAAACATTATATAATATTTTGGCATCAAGCAAGATCATGTTGTTATTGGTAAACTAAGAATAACAATAGCAACATGACCAAAAAAAAAACAACTGGCCGCACGAAGATTATTAACTTATAAAAGTACGTTTTATAAGTTAATGATAATAAAGATTACCTACATAATACGTAAGTTAGTATCATATAATCTTTCATATACCATTTTACAATATTAAAAAGTAGTTTTTAAATGCGACCTAATTTATCGGCTCAAGCCAAGGTTGAGTCCTATTTTCTTTGGTCGAAATTATACTAGTAAATCAATATACATAATATACTAGCTATATTTTAGCTCAGTGATAGTAACTATGAATGGAGGAGACTGGTGTTGCGGTTGGGGCTATATTTGCCGGCGACGGTAGAGCAGGCAGCGGCGTCGGGGGTGGCGTAGAATATACCTGGAATAAGAAAAAACAAAAATAAATAATAATCTATACTGGCGATAAAGTTTACAGGGGGACGATAGCCTGAAGCCTCCAACTCCAGTGATGGCTGAGATGGTTAATAGTGATGACATGTCTAGGATAACGTACCACGAAATTTGTAGGACAAAATGTCTGTTAAATTATATAAATATTAACTAAAACAAAAAATCAGCTGGTTAGTAATCATTTATGATGACCTCGTTATCGATACATGTTGGAAAGACTCATTGATGAAACCATAGATTTTGTAGGACAAATATTTTTCCAATAATTTAGATAATTATCTTGAGATAAACAAAAAGAAATTCAGTTAGTAATCAATATTTTAGAATCATCAAATCGACATTTTTATCCTTGATATCTCTGTTAGCTACCACAATCGAGAGTTTGGTACTTATAGGACATTTTTGGGCGTCTCATCGAAACGAAGCTACTCACGGAAAATTAGATTGATAGTAATCAAGTGCAAAATTGGACCATGAATCCTGGACTAACTTTAGTCCAGGATCCATGGTCCAATCTTTGTGAGTTTATAGACAAAATCTGAATCAATCAAAATATAAAATTATAGTCTACTAAATTACATCCACGTGGGGTCTGGATGTAATTTAGTAGACTATAATATATAACAATAGATACCTTACGGTCTGGCGGTAAAGTGGGCAGGGGGGACGATAGCCCGAAGCCTCCAAGTCCAGTGATGGATGAGCCTGCTGACAACATCTGTCCGTGAACGCCCCGCATGCTCGCGAACATTGGCGCCGAACCTATAAAGAGATGGAAATATTTAAACATAAGTATGAGTTTAAACTTTTTTACATAATGGTTTACTTTCGCTGCGCGACGTTTATAAACTGCAAACAATCTATAAATTTTTTGTATAATGTTTTAATTGAAAGTTAAATGTATGTCTCTGATTCATCATCATCATAATCACCCCTATATACCTTCCCACTGCTAGGACACAGAGACTTCTCTCGATATAGAGATTAGGCCTTAATCCACCACAGTGGCCAAGTGTTAAAAATAATTAAACAAATATAAAGTAGTTCAACTTATAATATAAATAATCGGCATTAGAATAACGCGTAGAATAACGCGCTAATTGCCTGCTTACTATCAACGAGACCAAAGCCAAGCGAGCTAGTCACTTGGCTTCTGTCTGGAAACCCGAGTTTCCTTTCCCAAGACAGTGGTTAAAATATATTTGTCCTCTCCATAGGTTTTAACTAAAAAAGACTAACTGTTTCAACACTACCGCAGAAAAAGCATGTTGTTCATAGGATCTTGGATTTAATACCCTTCATTAGTGATTTCAGGACATCTATGATACCATATTACTGGTAATATGGTATTTGTAACACTTATATGGATCTGTCGAAAGCTCCATAAGTGGTGAGCTGCCGATGCCGGCTCAAGTGGCTGTTGCATACAGCGGTTGTCATCACGCACCCGTTTATCACCCATTTTGGTTCACGATAGGATAAATGGTGCTCGAGTTTGCCCGCGATGAGAGATGCCCGCCAGAACACTCGAAAACAATTACCTCCTTTAGTGGTTTTAAACGTAGATTTATTTGATTTTAAGTGCAGGTATTATTAACGCTGTTAAGGTATAGGATTTGTTTGGAGGTGCGATCATGGTGTCTTTACATACATAATACAATTATTTGTTTTAGCTATTTAATTTTTAGTGAAGTCTAAATTTAGAGTTGTTCAAAAACTAAACATAGAAAATTTTGAATAATGTTTTCTCTCTCAGAGCGTATCTTACTTTCTCTGTTATAAAAAAATAAAACAGTGTTAAAACATAAAAAGAATTCGCTTAAAAGTCGCAGAGCAGTTTGTTAAAAACATATCTGATGAAATAAACAATTTTCGCCAGCAAGTTATGTGAATCCTGAATGCCGGAAAATAAAGATAAACATTTTTTTATGTCATTGCAGCAATGAATGTTGATAATTCATTTAATTTGACCGTTACAGCGTGCATGCTCCCTAATTACAATTTTATGGCATACTGAAAATTGTGGAAATCCTTTAACGTTGTTTTAAATAGCATTTAGGATTCACGAGGGCGCAATAACCCAGAAAAATAGAACTTGTTACAGTATAAAATAATTCGCATTTGTAGAATAATAATTGATTTGAAATACCTGATACTTAACACATCTCGTTTTAGGTTAGGTATTCTTTCATTCTAGGTACAGTCAGGTCACAAATGCTCTGTGCCGAGGGATGTAGTCTGGTATTGCGCCTTCGTTCCTGCCTACGTAAAGGAAATTCCATCATTATTCATTTATTTATTTATTGCATACATGTACAGTTTATAATGTATTTTAATTATTATTTTTTATTTTTATAGTGAAATTAACTCTCGTGACTTCAAATGGTCTTTGAGCGTGCTATATAATATACTTATTAGTAAGTTAAGTTTTTGCACCTAAATAAAGAAGAAATAAAAATATTACACAAACAACTGAATAAGTTAAATTTTTCCACGTACCTAAATAAAGAAGAAATAAAAAAAATTACACGATCAACTCACTTTATTATCTGCCAGCCTCAAGTGTTCGTTACAGAAAATTTAATATACTAGCATTCTGCCCCGCAGCTTCGCTCGCGTTTTGTCACTGTCTTTCTTCTGGTCTCTAATCTAAGCTACCTCTCCACCAGTTTCTAGCCAAATCAATTCAGCCGCTCTGTAGTTATAAATACTGTATAAGGTAAGACAAAAAGCAGGCGAAGTCGCGGCCCTGTCAGCTAGTACCTAAGCAATAATAATAATCAATGTGTGCGGTCTAAAGCGGTTCGTCCGTCCACTACGTCCCGAGGTGTAGAAATGGAAATATGTGCTTAAAATAGAATAACATGAATTAAAATTTATATAGGTATCTATGTAGGTATTTTCATGAATAAAAGATGGAATGACTGAACTTGAAAATTTGTAGAGAAATACAAATAATAATATTTTACGAATCTATTAGGTAATAAAATCATAATAATAAAATCTTTTAATTATAAACTTTATAATTTTTGGAAAAAAAAAAGACAATAAGTACCTACCTAAAGAAAGCACGGAAGCAATAAGTAAATGTCAATGAAGACAACTTTTAATGAGAAGATTGTATCGATTTCAAATAATATTCTATCTAGATAATAACCACCCCTGTATACAAACAATATGTAGAAAAATACATTGCTATCAAAAAGTATGTAGGCACCTAATAGTGATTTGCGCTGGTTAATTCTCTGAAAAGTGTTGGTAAATCATAAAGCACCTACCTATTCATAAACAACATCAAGGTTGTCGTTTACTAAAACCCATCTATTTTTATAAAATACCGTTAGAGTTTCGCCGACAGCGATATTTTCGAGATACGTACTACCTATTGCATTTATAAAGATCAAACGGATGAACAAACGGGCGTACTGTAAACAAATCATACACGAACACGATGTAGGGTAGATACGTAGGTATATGTAGGTACGTAGCGTGTATAGGGCACGTGTTTCAGCGCCATTATCTACGTAAACTAAAATACACGAGAACAAATCACGTATACCTACCTACTTGATGAGTCTCGGAATCAGGTCTTTAGTTTAATTTGAGATTTTTATACTACCAGATAAGAACACGCTAGAATTATTTATATTTATTATTCTATACCATCTAATATTTAGAACGCTTAAGTGAGTCATTACTATAGAAAAACTATAGTAATTATATAAATATATAGGTAAATTATTAATATAAATATATATATTATTATAATAAATATATAAATATTTAAATTTTAATATTAGGATGCAAGTTGCATCCACCGTGTACATACCAGCTAGTTTTACCAAGATGGCCATAATATCTTGTTAAAATATTGGCCTCAGTTTTTATTTATTTATATTTTACAAATTTTAGGAAAACTTACAGCTAACAATTAACTTACAGCTAACATAGTATACTGCTGATGGCTAATTAAAAGTTTCCGCATAATATATATCCGCCTAATGAATTAATCAAGTAAACTCATATAGATCAATAGACGACGATTTTCGATACAATGTTATAAAATTAAAAGTAAATTTATCAATATGTACGCTACTGTTCAAATAAATTAAGAATTTTAAAAAAAGTTATAGGCTATATAAAATCATTGGTTATAGGTAATTCAGGAGCTTAATACTAGACACGGGCCTACTTAGTAAAACGTAATGTATTTTTTGGAAAACCATTGTAAGACCACAATTTTATCTGATGGAAAGTGTCGATGTGGCCGAAGATGGATCACAAGGGTCTAGAATCTAGAAGGTCACTCTTCACTCTTGTCATGAAGAGATCCAGATTGTATATTTCAGGGAATACAGCGGCAAAAACTCATTCCATTTATTTTTGTCTTTGGATTAATTCTAATCACCGCGCTTAACAGGCTGGTCTTGTGGTAATACTTGAATTGACTTGTTTTTTTTTTCCAATTTTGTATAACTCTTGAGTCAAGAGTTATACAAAATTGGAACCTGGAAAATTGTTACATGGTTTAGGTAATGTTCGGTAAGAACTTAATAAAATAAATAAATAGATTATTAGGAAATCAGAAGAAAACATCAAAATTATCCTAAAATTAACACTATAAATCTGTGTTACCTATCCACCGAAACCTAACTTGTCACTTGGGTTCTACTCTTCAGTTAGTGTTACAAAGATTTTTATCTAAGGGTCGTTGAACTCTCAATGTACCTATGTAAAGTTAGTTTATCGGTTTCGTCTCATGTTCACGTAGTTAAGGATCAGTTTTCATGCTTATTTGTCTATATTTGTGACTGTTAGGGAAAATTGTGGACTACGTCTAGTAACTACGTAGTGCGTTTACTCATCATCATCACCCCTATTTACGTTTCCACCACCGGGACTCAGGGCTGGAGGATTCTGTTGAAGAGATAATGACTTAATTCACCACGCTGGCCAAGAGCGGGTTGGTGAATGACACATGCCCTTCAAACTTTTTCATCCTCATCATCCCGAAAACTATTCAGATCAAAATTCTTCAGGTGCGCGGCAATTTAATCATTTTCAACCGACAACTTTCAGATTGAAAGTAGAGTATGCGGTTTAACAAAAGTGCTCCCACTTAGCGAACACGGCTCTCAGGTTACTAATATCAGACAAACTCAAAGGTGAGAAGCCGTACGATCTACCTACATCTAGATATTAAACAGGAGTCCGGTGCAGGGTAATCGTCGATTTATTGCCTTCCATGTGCATCTCAGGCCGTTTCTCAGAAGCTCACTCCCTTACGACGTCATAAAATCTGTGGTAACATGTGCAACGCCAGTGCCGGACGGTCAATCGCTTTCTGTTCCATCACGTTCGTTTTAGGCCACCAATGACTGAGCTGTGATCTGAGTGATGCTATCCGGAGGAATCCGACGAAAACACTAAGGCGTAAATCTCTCGTATCTCTAGATATTAAATAGATTTAGGTGTTTGCGGAAATCCTTTTTAATAACATTTGGTCTTCAGGAGAGTGCTACTGAAAATATATAAATAGTAGGTGTACATTTTATCGCATCTGATTTTGGTATGTTCTATTTTTACGGTTTCGTAGCCAAATTGTTTATTTTATGATTTTTGTGACATAAGTTTTTTATAAATACATGTGATAATGTTTTTGTCGGATTACGAATAACATCATCCGGATCCGTTGATAAAGTGGAGAGAAAATGTACAAAAACAAGGAAATTAGTAGATCCGAGCGGTTGAAACAACATTTAAAATCGGCAGTTCACGTAAACAAAGGTGTACTTATAGTGATGCTGACAGGAGCCAGACCGGCGCTTGACTGAGGTATGTTAGTGCCGTGTCGACAGGTTTGCTCAAGTGGCTGAGCTGCTGGGCATCAGAATGTGATGAACATCGATTACGAAATAGATAACGGGCGACGCAGGGTATTTTGTATCACAAACTGAACGAAAACAATTGAAAAACAAGGATAAAGCTTTAAATTTTTTGAATTTTCATGTAGGGTAGTTTAGCTGGTTTCCCGTCCAGCTCCGGTTTCCGTCCATTACCAGGCGCACTGTACAACATTTACGTAGAATAGCATCATATTAATAGTCAACCACGCAAGTTTGGACTTGTTACGGCCTTTGACGTCATATCTGCACGTCTACCGACATTAAAAAAAAATTGCCAATTCACAACTCGAATAAAAGCTATGTCAATCTGAGGCGTGCTTCCGAGCTGTGCACACGCCATCTTGAATGTGAAAAAATTAGTGTCGAGAGGTAGCTGCACGGTAAGTTATTTTTGTTAATTTTCGCATGTATTTATTTGTTTTGGTCATTTATAACTAAGTAAAGACACAAAGTTGGCATTAGGAGGTGTTTTTCGTACTTATTTAATTAATTACTTATAAAATCTAAGTGGACGGAAATGGAATTACCTATTTCTCAAAATATTCTGTTCTCGTCCACGTGGACGAAAACACAAAAATATAAGTGAAATTTGATAAATCAGTTAAAGTAAGGAATGTGAAGAAATTCATTCAATTTTTTAATGGCTGGATCTTTGTTAGTTATTCGATCTAGAATTTAATTTTCGTCCACGAATTTATCAGTATTGCAAGCATAAATTTATATTTAAATACCTTGGACGGAAACCAAAAATATCTATAAAAACTACTAGTTTTCGTCCAAGTACTTTAATATGAGCGGACGAAAACTAAGACTTGACTTCTACTTTCCGTCCATTAACTTTAATATGAGTGGACGACAAGTAGAAACACCAGTTATTTAGTTTTCGTCCATTACAAACAGCGATTACTATCTTGGTTTGGTTTTAGGTATGACTTTTTTTTTTGTTTTTCGATCACTGCTGGTATTATTTTATATTTATCGCCTATATCATTTGCTGTTTAGTATATCTGGTTATTAAATGCATTGTTTTAGATGACATCATTGGAGCCGAAAAAAATAAGGAAAAAAACAAATCCTTACACAGAAGATGACTTAAAAAAGGCTCTATCAAAAATTCGGGACAAAAAAGCATCCATAAGACAAATTTGTATTTTATTAAGTTGATTAAAAACACAATTATGACACTGAGTTTTAATTCATTGCATTATAATACTCTTCATAAACAGTGGACGAAAAGTAACCTAACATATGTCGAAAACTAATATTTATGGACGAAAACTGACGAAAATGGTACTTTTCACTAAAATATTTTTTATAAAAAAAACGATGACTATGATCAATTGTCCCTTGGTGTAAACATAAAATAAACTATATTAGCGTTTAATAAAAATAAAGTTTGTTAGATTTGGCCCAGTGGAACATTTTTTTTTTAAATGTATAACCTGGCAGCTCCACTAATTGGACGAAAACCGGCTAAACTACCCTATAAGCCGCGCACTTAAATAGTAGTAAAAATATATATTACTAGGGACCCGCCTTGGCTTCGCTACGGGTACTTAGCTTATAATCCTAACTCTTGAATCACTCTATCTATTAAATTAATGGTATTAATGCTGTGTAGATAATAATGATGCGAGTTGATTTTTAGATAGAGTTTAAAATTTACATGATTTTCTTACAACGTACCTATTATGTAACTCAGAAATCTAGCTTCGAGCTTACCACGGAGCTAGATGTTGCTGTGTGAATTGTCCAGCAATATAACTTATTATTATTTTAATGTTTTTAATAAATATTTCACTGATCGAAAAGAATTAGAATTAATTAAATATTCATAAAGACGTGGGCAAAACAGGATCGAGTCAACTAGTAGTTACTTTATAAAAAAACTTGCAACCTTGCGCATCTTTAAGGTACCTAAAGATTTTTACGAAAATTTGTTTTTGATAAAAATTAACTGAAGTTTAACCGGTGAGTCCTAGAGTATAGAAATATAAATGTTATTTTCATTTTGTTGTTATCGTGATAGGGATGATCGTAAAATCAAGAAGTTTCAATATTCATGATTCAGGTTAACTTCGCGTGCTTTTAATAACCATTAGGGATGAATTATATTAGACCGGGACTGGGCCGGGCCGGGGCGTGACCGTGGCCCGACCGGGGCCCGGTCGGGCCACGTTACATACATTTTATATGAAGCAGTTTATATTACACCGTGTATGATCCGTGTCCCGTCCGGGCCGGTGTAATAGAAACTGGCCACGGTCCCGCCCCGGCCCGGCCCCGCCCCGGTCTTATATAATTCATCCCTTAGACATATATGATTCAGCAACAAATAACGGGGCTAGATGTCGCTGTTTAAAAATTGTCCAGTAATAATTATTTATTTATTATTTATTTTATTTAAATAAACTTTGTTGACCCTACAAAGTATAAAAATACCGTGATAAAATTAACACTATCAACGCCCATGACGCACATACTTATCTACACCGAGGTGAGACGGCAGCTTTCGAGCTGCAACAACGAGGCAGTGAATGTGTTTAAGTTTAAAGTTTACATAACCTCAAATGTGCATCGTGACGGTATATTTGTACCAGGATATCAGAGCTTGTGAGTAGATAATGCTTCTAGAAGATCAATATGCGCACATTGAAATGGAAATTGTATTCTAACTATCATACTGCGCAACGGGCAAGGTTAACCTAGCTTTGACAATCTAACCTTAGGTTTAGCTATCGAGAGAGGGGTTAATGCACTAGATAGGTACATGATCGCCGCTCGCATGAGAGATTGCTATGTGTTTTTTAGTTTTGTTCTGCATCCGTCATTGTATAAACTTCGAGTATGTATCATGTAGTGTTAACATTGTTTAAGTTGGTTACTTTGCTGAAACAACATCTCCCACGAGGTAACAAGCAGACTAATGCATAGAAAATAATTGAGGTAAAAGGAGGCTATACTCCTTTTAGTTTAGTACTCAAAGGTAAGTTTCAGTAGGTGATGGTATGGCAATGATTTTTTTTACGCCAAGACATTCGGTAGGTATAAAAAGTTTGGCCACGATAAGAATACGTTTAGGACACATGTCAGTTTGACACGTTAGTGATGGGCACAACATAATGAGTTCGTAACCGTTCCTCCAAAATGAACCGCCGCGTTATTTTTAAGATTATTTTCGTTTTAAATTGGCGGAATCATTTAATATTTATATTTTAGTTATTTAAGTGGAAACCGACTGTTTTAGCGTCACAAAATGGCGGCCCATAACGCCATTTGGGGTTATTATTTTAAACATAAATATAAAAATGCCACTTTCTTTCGCGCGTTCGGTTTGGTCGTAGTTTTATTCTTATATTTAATAAAATCTTATAGTCCATTATTTTCAAATTCTTAAACGTATTATTTTTTAAATATAACTGTAACAGATAACGATACTGTTGTTGCCTGTTATTTTTAGCACAGCACTACCTACAAATATAAAGCACTGACATAACCTTGTAATAGCGCAATATTATCGCAATATTATTACGCAGATTTAGAAAAATATTGTTTACCAAGTTATTTTACACTTAGTTTGGCACAAAATTATTAGATTCATTGATTATTGATATAATAATGTAGATTTAATCCTCATCAATTGTTAAAACGGTAAACAAACAGTAAAAATATTTTTATCGTAACTGCAACGCCATTACAAAGTTACGTTATCAGTTCAATCGCGATGTGTCAGGAACGCAAAGTCTCGGCGATCAGACCATAGTATAATCAAGGAAAGCAGATAATTATAGGCAAAATATGAGTAAAGTTGTCAAAGTAAAATATTTTAAGAAATGCAACTAAGACAAACTAGTTATAGTTATAATACCATGTTTTACCTACAACTAAGCGCCACAGTGGCAAAAAACTAGTTAACTAGCGAACTATTTTGCGCACTATTTTGCACACTGCGCTACCAGGGTAGCATATTATAAAGGAGGTTAGGACAAGGATACCTAAGAAGTGTTGCATGAATTATTACAGTTATATTACTCAACGACTTAATAATATAACATAGCGGAAATATTTTTTCCCGCGGTAAAAATTACCCTGGTTCGGGGTCAACAACTTACTCATGAGAATCTTACTCATCACTCATACATATATCCAGATAATCTAGCTAAAAACTAGTTCCTTCATAGAAAAGATAAGACGTAGGTATAGTAAAACCATTTCTAAAATGAACGCCCCTCCACCGAATTCTGTATTTTTTTTTCTGTGTATTCTGTTTTTCTGTATTTCCTCTCACACGTTGAAATCATCACGGTTTTGTGGAGGGAAGTTCATTTTTAGAATGGTTTTACTATACCTATATTTCAGTTTCATTTAGCCGTTTTTGGGTTATTGTGAGAATTAGACAAAAGTGATTCACATAATCCCCATTCATTTTTGATGAAAATGTTGCAAAATAAATCATACGTTTATTTATATGTTAAATAATCCCGACTTATTTTTATAGAGTTCGATTAAATAATTGGTAAAATTGATTATATAATTATTTCCATGTATCTTAGTTGTCAAAATATATATTTATTGATATATAGGTATTAATATTATTTGGATACACCTGTCCTCCTCCTCCTGACCTGGAGTTTTTGATTTTAATATAGGTAATAAAGAAGTAGATTTATTTGTAATGTATAAAATAGGTATATATATAGTACCGTAAAACACTCCAACATTGCCCACATTTTTCGAATAATTACAATTTTTGTTATTTTTTTGTATGGGGACACAAGTATTTTCTATTAGCATCTGCAACTATAGGATATTTTGCATGTATTATTTTATAAGATTTTGTTATTCGTGAATATTAAATCAAGTATTTTATTATTTTTAAAGGCGGGCAATGTTATCTCGACTTATTGCCAACATTGCCCGCGTTGATTTTTGACGCAAATATCTCCTCTCCGGCCTCTAATCAGCTGACAGCAAAACCTGTACTAGAATTCTGACCAAAACTGGCCTTTACTTTAAAACTAAAGCGAATCCATGACAGGTTTCGGTGAAAATTCAAAAATTTGTTTTTGATAAAAATTAACTGAAGTTTAACCGGTGAGTCCTAGAGTATAGAAATATAAATGTTATTTTCATTTTGTTGTTATCGTGATAGGGATGATCGTAAAATCAAGAAGTTTCAATATTCATGATTCAGGTTAACTTCGCGTGCTTTTAATAACCATTAGGGATGAATTATATTAGACCGGGACTGGGCCGGGCCGGGGCGTGACCGTGGCCCGACCGGGGCCCGGTCGGGCCACGTTACATACATTTTATATGAAGCAGTTTATATTACACCGTGTATGATCCGTGTCCCGTCCGGGCCGGTGTAATAGAAACTGGCCACGGTCCCGCCCCGGCCCGGCCCCGCCCCGGTCTTATATAATTCATCCCTTAGACATATATGATTCAGCAACAAATAACGGGGCTAGATGTCGCTGTTTAAAAATTGTCCAGTAATAATTATTTATTTATTATTTATTTTATTTAAATAAACTTTGTTGACCCTACAAAGTATAAAAATACCGTGATAAAATTAACACTATCAACGCCCATGACGCACATACTTATCTACACCGAGGTGAGACGGCAGCTTTCGAGCTGCAACAACGAGGCAGTGAATGTGTTTAAGTTTAAAGTTTACATAACCTCAAATGTGCATCGTGACGGTATATTTGTACCAGGATATCAGAGCTTGTGAGTAGATAATGCTTCTAGAAGATCAATATGCGCACATTGAAATGGAAATTGTATTCTAACTATCATACTGCGCAACGGGCAAGGTTAACCTAGCTTTGACAATCTAACCTTAGGTTTAGCTATCGAGAGAGGGGTTAATGCACTAGATAGGTACATGATCGCCGCTCGCATGAGAGATTGCTATGTGTTTTTTAGTTTTGTTCTGCATCCGTCATTGTATAAACTTCGAGTATGTATCATGTAGTGTTAACATTGTTTAAGTTGGTTACTTTGCTGAAACAACATCTCCCACGAGGTAACAAGCAGACTAATGCATAGAAAATAATTGAGGTAAAAGGAGGCTATACTCCTTTTAGTTTAGTACTCAAAGGTAAGTTTCAGTAGGTGATGGTATGGCAATGATTTTTTTTACGCCAAGACATTCGGTAGGTATAAAAAGTTTGGCCACGATAAGAATACGTTTAGGACACATGTCAGTTTGACACGTTAGTGATGGGCACAACATAATGAGTTCGTAACCGTTCCTCCAAAATGAACCGCCGCGTTATTTTTAAGATTATTTTCGTTTTAAATTGGCGGAATCATTTAATATTTATATTTTAGTTATTTAAGTGGAAACCGACTGTTTTAGCGTCACAAAATGGCGGCCCATAACGCCATTTGGGGTTATTATTTTAAACATAAATATAAAAATGCCACTTTCTTTCGCGCGTTCGGTTTGGTCGTAGTTTTATTCTTATATTTAATAAAATCTTATAGTCCATTATTTTCAAATTCTTAAACGTATTATTTTTTAAATATAACTGTAACAGATAACGATACTGTTGTTGCCTGTTATTTTTAGCACAGCACTACCTACAAATATAAAGCACTGACATAACCTTGTAATAGCGCAATATTATCGCAATATTATTACGCAGATTTAGAAAAATATTGTTTACCAAGTTATTTTACACTTAGTTTGGCACAAAATTATTAGATTCATTGATTATTGATATAATAATGTAGATTTAATCCTCATCAATTGTTAAAACGGTAAACAAACAGTAAAAATATTTTTATCGTAACTGCAACGCCATTACAAAGTTACGTTATCAGTTCAATCGCGATGTGTCAGGAACGCAAAGTCTCGGCGATCAGACCATAGTATAATCAAGGAAAGCAGATAATTATAGGCAAAATATGAGTAAAGTTGTCAAAGTAAAATATTTTAAGAAATGCAACTAAGACAAACTAGTTATAGTTATAATACCATGTTTTACCTACAACTAAGCGCCACAGTGGCAAAAAACTAGTTAACTAGCGAACTATTTTGCGCACTATTTTGCACACTGCGCTACCAGGGTAGCATATTATAAAGGAGGTTAGGACAAGGATACCTAAGAAGTGTTGCATGAATTATTACAGTTATATTACTCAACGACTTAATAATATAACATAGCGGAAATATTTTTTCCCGCGGTAAAAATTACCCTGGTTCGGGGTCAACAACTTACTCATGAGAATCTTACTCATCACTCATACATATATCCAGATAATCTAGCTAAAAACTAGTTCCTTCATAGAAAAGATAAGACGTAGGTATAGTAAAACCATTTCTAAAATGAACGCCCCTCCACCGAATTCTGTATTTTTTTTTCTGTGTATTCTGTTTTTCTGTATTTCCTCTCACACGTTGAAATCATCACGGTTTTGTGGAGGGAAGTTCATTTTTAGAATGGTTTTACTATACCTATATTTCAGTTTCATTTAGCCGTTTTTGGGTTATTGTGAGAATTAGACAAAAGTGATTCACATAATCCCCATTCATTTTTGATGAAAATGTTGCAAAATAAATCATACGTTTATTTATATGTTAAATAATCCCGACTTATTTTTATAGAGTTCGATTAAATAATTGGTAAAATTGATTATATAATTATTTCCATGTATCTTAGTTGTCAAAATATATATTTATTGATATATAGGTATTAATATTATTTGGATACACCTGTCCTCCTCCTCCTGACCTGGAGTTTTTGATTTTAATATAGGTAATAAAGAAGTAGATTTATTTGTAATGTATAAAATAGGTATATATATAGTACCGTAAAACACTCCAACATTGCCCACATTTTTCGAATAATTACAATTTTTGTTATTTTTTTGTATGGGGACACAAGTATTTTCTATTAGCATCTGCAACTATAGGATATTTTGCATGTATTATTTTATAAGATTTTGTTATTCGTGAATATTAAATCAAGTATTTTATTATTTTTAAAGGCGGGCAATGTTATCTCGACTTATTGCCAACATTGCCCGCGTTGATTTTTGACGCAAATATCTCCTCTCCGGCCTCTAATCAGCTGACAGCAAAACCTGTACTAGAATTCTGACCAAAACTGGCCTTTACTTTAAAACTAAAGCGAATCCATGACAGGTTTCCTACCAAAATCCATGTTAGGCTAGTTGGGCAAAATTACCCTGACCTTGTCAGCATTTTCCATACAATTCGCTTTTCGCCTTTAGTAAAGTGATAGGGTTGGTACATCTCAGTAAACTGTTCTTGACTTTTTATTTCTTTTTATGTTAATAAAAAAACAAGATTATCTTCTATTGAATTATTTAAAAAACTTTTGAGTAACATGTTTGATTCAACAGATTCACATGCAAGTATTAACATTTATTCCGTGTTATTTTTAATACATTCTGGTTCCAATCTTTCGTCTGGACTTTCTTTGACGAATTCGAGATTTTGTTCTTGCTTTTAAGAAATAATAAAAATAAATTATCTAAATAATCAAGATAATAATAATTAGCAAAAAAAAAAAAACTCGGATGTGTCAACCCTAAGCTTATTTTGACTGCGGGCAATGTTGTCAATAGTAGATCGCAAAAATACCAGATAACTTTGCCCACCATTATAACTTTAGTTATACAAGAGCTGCATCAATGACAATAAAGTTATAATAATACCTTAAGTTTTTTGTACAACATAATATAAATTAAACTCATCTGTGTTTTCTCCATCACGCACAATCCACTTTTGAATTTTCACCAAAATTTGCCCGCAAAAATACACTCTGTCTTTGACGAGTTCCAACAAGTTACTGAGTGACTTTAGCGTTACATCCAATAGACAGTGGTGCTAAACACAAAACCTATTTTCTACCAAAGTCAATAAATGTCACCATAGTATTCAGATATTTTTGCTATTAAAAGTTTTGCTTAAAAATTGGTCTTCGGGCAAAATTACCCTCGGTGGCAATGTTGGAGTGTTTTACGGTAGGTCTTTTATATTTTAGTAATATCAAATGCAGTTATAAATGATAAACAAAAAATAAGTAAATTTAGCTATGTTGAGTACTTATGCACAACATATTTTTATAACATGAAATGTAGGTACCTATCCTATTGAAATTTATCGAGAGGCTCGTTATTAAAAAAAAGTCCAACTTAGATTTAAATTAGCTCTTGTGGCAATGGGCAGGCCATATAGCTCGGAGAACGGATGGCCGATGGGGCCGAAAAGTTCTCGAGTGGAGACCACGGATCGGAAAACGCAGCGTCGGACGCCCACCTACCAGACGGATGAGTTGGTAAAGATATAGTTAGCTGTTTCACGGTGGATGCAAGTCGCATCCGACCGAAACGACTGGAATTCATTAAGGGAGGCCTATGTCCAGCAGTGGACGTCTGGCTGATATGATGATGAATTGAATAGAACTTATCAAGTACAACTCACCATGATCATTGGCGTACTGGTAGTTCGGTATGAGATCTGGTAGTTCGTGGTGCGGCGGCGTCGCCGGCTGCGGCCGGTACCCCGGCTCCACAGCGCCGAACGAGAGCGGCCATTCCCTCTCACTCATGCCTCCATACGAGCAGTACTCCCCGCCATAGCTGAGCTGCTGCCCGCTACTGCCATGGGAATACGCACACGCCCCGTAATCTATAGACGGACCGGCACTTGTACTAGCCCCGCTATTCAGATCGTACTGTGGCTGTGAAGTCGGCAACGCCGGAACACCACTTCCACACAGGTAATCCGTCCCGAATTGAGGCTTCAGCGCTTTACATTTGTTTCTAAACCCGCGCGGACGTCTTCTAAAGGAACCCTCCTCGAACATAAACTCAGAGGACGGATGGATGGTCCAGTAATGTCCCTTCCCCGGCCGTCCCAGCGTTTTAGGCAACTTCACGAAACACTCGTTTAGACTGAGATTGTGTCTGACGGAGTTCTTCCATCCTTGGTATGAAGTGCGGAAGAATGGAAACTGCTGTTGTAGGAAGGCGTATATTTCGCTTAGTGTTAATCTTTTGTTGGGTGAGTGTCGAATGGCCATTACAATGAGCGCTATGTATGAATAGGGTGGTTTTTCTTGGCGTCGCGGTGCGGGCGGCCGGCGCGCCGCCTCTTCGGTGGTCTGGTCTTCGGTCTTCATGCGTGCGCGTGCGCGTCGGGACGCGTGCTAGCGGACAGTGCGCGCGAGTGCTCCCTCTCTCTCCCGGTGCGCGCGCGCCGCCCAAGCCGCGCCGCCCCGCCCCGAACACAACACCCACGCCCGCCTCTAACGCGCTAAATCTAATATAGAATTGATACTTGACAGAGGTTTTCCAGAAAAAAGGGCAAGATGTTACTGAATACTGAATAATCGGTTAGTTTTTCCAAGCAACATTTGAGCAACATATACGTAGAGTAAGAAAAAAAAATTGTGTAGAAGTGGCGAAAAATCTGTTTTAAAAAGGACAGGACAATTTATTTAATAAGATCTTCATGAGGTTTTCTCACGGGGTTTTCTCTTAGGTTGCATGTACAGTTTACAATTAAATAGCCAATAGGTATCCATCAGTCGGTCGTTGCCCCGGCGGATACTCAGTCTGTATCATCCACGACATTATAAACACCCAAACATCGGAAAACCCGTTTAGACAATAATATTTACCCGTCGCAAGGACGGCTGTCGAACGGCTGCTCTTGACCTAGCACAATTAAACTAAACATTTTACTAGAACTATAAAACCGTACACCAAATATTTACCATAAAGCGTAAACCAAAAGTTTTGCATTAAACTTGTTTTATTTACCCGCGCCGTAAAAGATTGAACGAGATCTATTCGAAATTGAACTTTAATGCCCATAAACTTAAAGTCGATAATAAAATTTGCGTAAACGAAAATTTTAAAGTTACTAACATAATCATTAACCAATACTAGCATCTAGTGTTCCTTTAACTGATTCCTAATTAGGTTTTCAGATTCTATAGCACTTTTCGGTATAGTTGCCATTGCTAATAAAAATTTGTTCCGGGTGCCTAGGTGTTCTATATTATTGTAGGTATAGTAAATAATATCTATGTATGTATATTAAGTGATTATCTAGTAGTCTAGTACCCGTAACACAAGCTTTCAGCTTACCACGTTTTTGTCCAGCAATAATTATCTCCTTACCATAACACCCTTTAGTGCCTACATGTAAGTACCTACTACGATAAATATGTACAATGATTTTGCTGGTACATTAAGTATTGATGTAATTTTTACATAAATGACAGTGATTATCGGAGCACGCGGGTTTGAATGGCCACGGGTTGCTGATCCCAGTCATAAACAATCTTAGTAGTAAACAAAGCTCGTATAAACATGCATGAGCTTTCGATGTTTCACGTTATTATCATTTTCAGCCACAGGGAATCTAGTCTACAATGACCTACACTTTAAACAAATACAAACTATTCATTGCTAAAAAAAATTACAATTAGTGTACCTAATGATTATTAATTAGGTAGGTACACTATCATAAAATATTATTTTTACCATGTAAAAAATATTAAACAATAATAATTTATATACCTACCTAATGTTAATTAAATAGTTGAAAACTAAAAAAAAAATTATCATAGAATTCCACGGATTCCACCACTGAATAAAATAACCTACATAATGTAGGTAATAGCCATTTCTTAATAAAAATAATTGTGGATCTTGCATCCCTAATCGTATGCGGCGGTCTGTCGTCTTATTCGACGGTAACAATTAGCCTATAGGGTTTGATTTGTATTATTGTAAAGTTTTGTTGAAAAATTTCATAGTTTAGAAGAAACAGGGAATATCCTTCACATTTAGTAGGTAAACACATATACCTACCTACCTCTACATTTCATTTCACATAGAATCATTGGTTATCATAGAATCATTGCAAATATTTGTTCCGGGTGTCTGGGTGTTATTATGTATAATAAAAAAAAAATTCTATCTATTATGTATATTATATTAAGTAGGTATATCAGAAATCTAGCACCCGTAACACAAGCTTCGAGCTTGCCACGGGGCTAGATGTCGCTGTGTAAAATTGTCCAGTACCTAATATTTATTGATTTATTTATTATTTATTTATTTATCAGTTATTTTTAGTCTACACTACACCTATAGCCTCCCATTCGTGAGGTAATCCGCCGCTGTACCTAGGCTGTCAGTTATTACGGGCAAAAGTAAATTATAACGATTACACACAAGTATGCCAAAGTGCCTTTATTACGTTTTAAAAACGCTTATTGGCAAACTAATTCATTAATAGGTTCACATCGCACTTTAGCTTCGGTAGAACAAGTGCCGAACTTCCAATTAATACCTATTCGAATTCAAAATTTGGACTTATACCTACATACAAAACTGAACTGACCAGGGCACAAGACCTGAATATAATGTCTTTAAAAATGACATTTACCTATTATTTACCTAATCACGTGCGTGATGTTTCAATACGACATAGCGTCATAGCGTGGGATGAAAAGATATCAGATTTGGAGATCATAATATCCGCTCATTGCGACGTAATGCCACTTTGTTGTGGCTACAATCTGCTGATATTGATACCTTGTGATAATGGGTTAGTAGAAATCATACACCTACCTACATTATATCTTAGCTCCGTTAATTGCCTACAAACAAGACCGTGTTTCCCGTTGTTAAAGCCACATTTGTGATGCCACATGACTATATTAGAAAATTTTTTATTAATTATACATTTGTAATCTTTGACATGTCTGAGATTTGTACTATGCAAAATTAAAAAATTTGGCAAACTAAAAAATACAAATAAATAAAAATATGTTGTTGTGCGTCTGCTGTGGAATCGAAGCTTCAAAAATAGATTCCTTTGAAATACCGGGTAAATAGATAATGTTTTTTTTGTTTAAAATGTTAATTTGTTGAGAGTGTTCTTAGAGAAAATTGTTTCTATACCTACTGTTCACAAATTATGGGGGTTTAGGTAGGAAATCCATAGAGTCCAAACGGTTAAAAAAGATGTTTTAGCTTTGCGATGATAATGACAGCCAGTAGGTAAATTAAAAAAGCGATTCAAATTCCGTGTATTCAAAATGACATTATGGAAGACCCTTATAAATTCAGGGTAGTCCTTAGGGGTAGATGATAATATAGTTTTTTAAAGATATCGTTTCTTTACACGTCAGAATCATGTTACATAAATTATGGATAACACTGTTATGTCTCCTCTGGGCTTTACAACGAGAACCGCGTGAGCACGCGCAGCGTGAATCCTGCGCCATTTTGTGGGAGGGGCTTCCACGCTTTGCCCGATACTGAATACACTTTGCTGTAAAAAAAAGGGATAAACACATTTTATTTATATACTTAAAGGATTTTAGTAGGTACTTATGGCACATTTAATTAAATGTCCTTAAATTATAACAACGCATGACTTGCCTCTGAATCTCGTTTTTAATTAAACATTATTAAATATACCCTATAATAGACTAAGAGCCTGTGATGGCCAGACCTTCCTTTAATTCGCAAGCGTTCCTTTGGGAGATAACAACCTTTTACCTGTTATCTCCCAAAGGAACCACGATCCAGGTTTCATGTTTGGGGGTTATTCTTACCTGTGTTAGACATACACATGAAAGAATTTTCACGCTTCAGAATTAAAGGAAGGTCTGGCCAGACCGGGCTCTTAGGTTATAAGGTTGTAGAAATATTCAACAACTTTATACGTGACAGCGGCGATAGGAGTGCAGATATAATTAATCAAAAGCTTTTATCATGATGACATGGAAAATAAATAAATAAATATTGCTGGACAATTTACACAACGACATCTAGCCCCTCTGATCGACAATAGATCTGATGTTTATTTGAAATACTAAAATTATTTTTTTTATTTACAACTAATATCAGTAAAAAAATATACCAAAATGTATACATTACAATGAACATTACCTACATTATTATGTTGGTTTAAACGAGATCTAGCTAGTAGTTTTGTGAATAATACGTTAAAAAATAACTGCTGCGAAGCCTTTATGGGTGAAATATACTTTTCTATTGGTCCAGCACCTACCTTAATTCGGAGCATGCGTCTAAACAAACAAACAAATATTAAAATTTTATATATTTATAATATTAGATATATTACTAATTACTGTTATAATTATAATTAGTACCCATTGATGATGATGATATTGTAAGTAACAGTCGACAGTTAAAGCTGCATGAGCTATTAAGCTCTATCTACAAGCTAGTTCGCGAAATAGCGGACATTGTACCAGGATAGCATAACCTGCTAGGTAGTATTGGCTTGCAACTTCAAGTTTAAAACATAGAGCTACGATATAGTAAACCTAGACCCAGCAGAATTGCTGTTGACCAATATAGTTTTTGAAAAACGATATTATAGAAAAATAAATAAGTTGAGTACCTACAGGATTTGTGAAAATCAAACCACCCGCTCTCGTTTTGCTTAGGGCACCTAGTTAAACTTATAAACCTTCACTCTACTTAACGTAGTTTTAAAGATTGTAACATAGATTATGGATAACATAACATGTATGGCTATAATGGACGAAAGGACAGCGACATCGACTTGGTTTTAATACTATGTATTTAATGATGTAGGTATAGGTAAAGGTACAGATTTACCTGAAAATTAACATTTTTAGTTTATCTACCAGGAGCCCACAGCATAGTAGGAGATATAAAACTGCAAGGCGGAAAGGGGTAAGGGAGATGCTTTAGGGTGGACAGGTTAGTACTAACGGGTGGATTCGTTGTTGAGTGGAAGGGGGACGGTGGTATTGCACGTATGCACTACAACCGTACCTATGTGAATGGGAATACCTACGTTACGCTTCCCATTGTACGAGGTAACGTATGCTTTAAAACCTCCTATACTTCATTATTTCCTTGTACTAGGGCAAGCTATTTTGCACATAATGGAGGTTCTAAAATATCTTCTTTAAGTTCAGTCCAATAGGAACTTATAAAGAACATGACAAAAACAATTGGTTTACTGCGAATAACTAAATGGCCATTGGGCCATTTAGTTATTAATAATAGGATCCTTTTAGTAAAACTGCTCGGTATGACTATTTGGAATTTTTTTAATCATTTTGATATATCGATAACTAACCACTGTTCGTTGAAAAACCTTGAAATCGTGAAATATAGGTTACTTATTTCAAGATTTCAAGATTCTTTTCATAAATTCCTAAAGATCAGTTGGACAATTCAATAAATACAATACATTATAAACATTAAATTAAAATTTACAATTTAAACAAGGTTGACAAAAATATATGTTTCATCTTTTACAGCTCATCTGAATTGAGTACAATAATTTGTTTGTAATTTGTAATTGTAACTAAGTGGACTATATCCGACATACATTATATTCCTAAAAACGCAATTCTCTTGGAATTCGTAAGAATCGTGAGGGAAAAATATTGTGGAAGATTTAATGCACCAAACCACGAAGACCAGCCAAAATTAAACATTCTCATTACCGAAGCCCGCAAAGCGGTGATACAAGAGTCGTACGCTGAAACGTGGTTATAAATTAGAATACATGTTTTATGACTATGTGGCCATGTGTGTAGTGTCCGTCGACGAGTATTCACGCCGTACTGAGCGTCTTACGGGCACGTTCACGTAGGCGGCGCAGGAGATCTAACTAATACCCACTATATTTTGTAGATATTTTGGTATTTCTTGAATATTTCTGCTGCTGAGAGTACGAAGTTATATTGCTGAAGAACGCATCGACACTGAAATAGAGTTGCCTTAAAAATATAAAAACCTTTTTTCTAATGGGTATGGATCTTAATGATCACCACCAACCTAGTAAGCGTGGTGATTACACCATACCAAACTAATACCTACCAATATAAGGCTTGGGGATTTGGTATAATCAGTAAAGCTACTAGGGTATGTAGAACGACGCTGATCTTGTCTTCTGGTAGGTTCATCATCATTTTAGCCATCGGACGTCCATATGTGACTAAACGACATATGTAGGTAACTAAATGAACATGCCCTCCTAGTTACACTGTTAGTACAAATTAAATTAATTACTAGAAATTTTTTGTAAGATATACTTTTTGAACCAGCTTGAATTTATCAATCCTGATTGAATCTACATTGAATCTACACCTAAATACAGAGAACATACACGAATAGGTACAAGTTAAAAATAAGAATGCTCGTATTAGACATCTATCAGTACCAGTACATTTGCATGGCACAGGATCCATTAACAGATGGCTAGCGTAAACAACACCATTGGACGGCAACTTAAAAGGCGTAAGGGGAATTTGAATCTTATAATTCACCTTGTACCAGCCGCGAACAGATTAGAACAATGTAATGTAACGTTCAAATTACAGTGAGAACGCAACTGATATTACTAGCAGAGGTGTACTTGGAAGTGGTATAAGATAAAGCTGAAATGGAGCTGGATTTGTAATAATGTTACACCACAATTCAATTTGTTTCATTCAATAGGTACCTGATTATCAGTTTAATTTTAATATCATGAAAGTAAACATTCATCCAATTAGTTCATACATACGTCTAGCACAATATTATCTTAGGTACCTACCATTCTTCAAAAGGCGAATATGCGAATTTAGTATGAAAAAATTATCATTTCAGTCTTTTTGAACTTATGCTGGGTATAGGACTCCTCTTTTCAACTCACTAATATCTTTTATCTTTGTTCATTGCGAAATTCTTAGTTAAGAATTCAGTAAAATAAAAATAGATTATAATTAAATTACAAATAATAATTAAGAATATTCACTGATGTTTGTACTCTTGGATAAGAATGAAAGACAATGTGGACCCTAATATAAGGGTTAATAAGGGGCTAAATACCAGGTTGTAATCCGAAACATAAATAAATAAGTCGGTAAATAGACCGTGTTTTTACGGGTTAATTAAATAATATAATGGTAGAGCGAGACAGACGTGCATTATTCAATCATTCATTACCCCATCGTTGTATTAAATATTCTACTCTAATACCATTTCAATTGTATCAAAGAAAGACTAAAGAGTTGCACCGTAGGTAGATACACAAACCACTTAAACTTTCGACCATATTAAAATTCATAAGGATGTGACACTCTTGAAGTGATGAATCACAAGAGTCAACCTTTCGTAGCCAAACGCCAGTAGGTACCTAATAATAATAAATGACTCATCATTATTTAATCCAGTGTTAATTGTAGTAGTATCATTTTAATCTGAGAACCCTGAAGATTATAATGAAGTTAACAACTGCAGTGTGAAAATAAAACGCCAAGTACGACGATTTGAGATCGCACATGAAGGGTTCCGTACCGTATCTCCGTATCCTTTAAGAATCTTTGAGGAGAGTTTCTTTACTACGAAACCCCTGAAACATGACAATTGATAAACAATTGCTCCAAGTTAGTTCAAAGAGAAGAGAACTCACGATAAATTAAAACTTGGAAAGATAAAAATAAATAAATAATTTTTGTTGGACAATTGACACAGCAACATCTAGCCCCGTGGTAAGCTCGAAGCTTGTGTTATGGGTTCTAGATTTCTGATATACTTAATAAATTATAATAAACCTACATAGATAGATATTTTTATAATGCATTTAAAAATATCGGCACCGGACCTACATATGTATGTGTGGCATAAAAATTGAGATTTTTTGCAAGTTTTAAAAGGGCGCTACTTTTAAAATCCGTTTGTTATTTCTAACCCTTTTAAGATTTTTTGTAGAACGTGCCATTTTCGGATACCCTTGTAATATCATAGGTAACATACCCTCGCCCGACGGATGTAGGTAAACAAATGTAAATTACGGCCACATGTGCGTTCGAGGTTAAAAAACTTACAAAACGCTGCCCGATTTCGTCAAAAAAATTAACGTTTAACAACATGTCTGGCAAAGATATGCTGGTGGTGTGAACCAACACATACATTATTGCAACTAGAACATAAAAAAGCAGGACCAGATAGAAAAACGCGAGAAAAAACAGGCTTAATACGTTTCTGGTAATAAATTATATTTTTACAGTAGGTAATATTATTATTAAATTATTTACCTAATATTTTTTTTCATGTTATACAGTAGAATTGAAAATAATAACTATAGAGCGTACTTGCAGAAACGGTTAAAACATAAAACACGTAAATGGGGATAGTAAAGCGTTATTTCGACATAAAAAAAACAGTTTTAGACCTAATACGCAATTTTAATTTTTTGACGGAGACCAGAACTTCACATACTACAAGAGAACCTGTGACTCTTTGGTAAAGAATCAAAATATAAATACTTCTAATAAATAACTCATGATCTATTATAAAAATTTTAATTTGAAGTATTCTTACAAAGTCATATTTTAAGTTTTCTATAACATTTCTCTACCTAGAGGCATTTATGGATCACCGATTGCCATAGCATGGATTATTAGGAGCATTTTTATAGTATGTCTAATATTTAATAAGCTGCATCTTGTCAGTTAGGTCAACCAGCCAGCACAAAAGGATGCAGCCATCAACTGTTCCCTTTGTTTTCTCGCGCGGCATGCGTATCACTATCAAAATATACAACCGACCTAAATGTAACCGACTCACGCCCACACGCTACGAATGTGATGTTTTGACGAGCCTTCGTCTCTTCTGAATATTCTGAATAGTATTCTTGTAATTGTCTTTTGTAATAGGAGAAAGTAAAATCTAGGATCCACTATTGTATCTTAAAATATACTAAGGTAGGTACAGACAGATAGGATTATCAAACTATGATACCTACATGATTTAATTTATTACTTAGGTATACGGAAAAAATAGTTGTTTAACTATTGTTTTTCGCAGGTTGATCTCACCTACAGCTATGAGACTCTTTGTGCTTTTAAACTGAGCACATATTTGACATGGTTGGTCCTTACCCAAATTCGATAATTAGATAACGAAGTTTGGGACAAGTGAAGAAACATAGCATAGATAGATCTGCATAATTTAAGCTAATTGTCTCCACTTTAGCTCCTACAAGTACACACTATATAAATTTAATTATGTAAAACCTATCATTTTGCCGCAACCAAAACTTTAACTATGACAAATAAACGTAAAAACGGCAGTCCGTTTATATTTTAGGTTCCAGACTAGATTTTAAACACGAACTTCTTGAACGGATAGAAAAGGAAAACTGCAACGCTTACTGCGCAAACTCAACTCACATTTCGCTAACAGTGCGAAAGGGAAGCAGTTAGATATCTTCATGGGTGCAAAAAAGACAAACATATAAAATGTGAGCCTGGACATTTTATATCCTCATCCCCTCTAACGTTAACATAGAACTTGCACCTCCTATGCAGTTCTACATTCCTGGTATAAAGAAATTCAGAACATGGATAGGCCTATATTAACAACTAGATAGAACGGACTATTTGACAATACCTTGTAAATAGAGTAGTTTTATTTATAAAAGGTGTAACTCACGCTTTTGAAGTAATAAGCTTAGTATTCAAACAGAAAAATATGTAGTCCGCATAGAATAGGCTATGCGGACTACATATTTTTTTTATCTTATATTTTTATATTTATCTGCAGGGAAAAGATGGATGAAACATCATAATTTCGTTGATTTTGAAAATTTAGACTATAAGTAATGTGTTTTTGTAAATTGATTAGATAGAATATGTAAATAAAGAGCGTTTTTATTTTATTTATTTTTTACTTGTTATTATATTTTTTTCATTTTGTTAACAAACATTGTACCTACTTCATTAAAACTAAATTCGTTTGTGGAATAAAATATATTTAAACTGAGTAAGTTACCTACTTAAGTTGCGATTTTTTTATAAAATCCATAGTCTGACTGAAACTGTACGATTATTTTCATCGTGCTAATGTAAAAACAATGAAACTTATTACACGGAATCTAGGATAAATTAGATCCGAGTAAGCTTTCCACTGGGATCTGGAAGTGAGTATTCCTTTGATGAGGTGGTGCGATCTCGGCCGCGTAGTACAAGGTATCACCATCTTGCACCGGCTGTACATTAGCCAAGTTCAGGAATTCTAGATGATTCTCCTGCATCACTTGCGCGTAGCTTTCCATAGGAAGCGTCCCATCAGTGACGTGAGAGCGGACGTGGAAATTTAAATGGCTTCTTTGCTTGAAGCGTCTTCCACAAACTGTACATTCGAAAGGTTGTATGTTAGTATGGGTTCTCATGTGTTGGCGAAGATGTACAGACTGAGAGAAAGTTTTGCTGCAAATCACGCAGCGGAAAGGCTTCACTTTAGTGTGCGTTCTGAGATGTTGGTCTAAGCCGGCTTTTTGTGTGAACGCTTTGGGGCAGAAAGTGCAGACGAAGGGTCGTGTGCCAGTATGCATCCTCATATGTTGCTGTAAGCCACCTTGTTGGGTGAACCGCTTTGGGCACAATGGGCACTTGTGGGGTTTCATTTTGGCATGAGCCACGCGATTGTGCTCATCAAAGTCCCTACTCTCCCTAAAGCTCAGCCCGCATACACGGCAAGAAAACATTATTTGATCCTTATCAAGGCGCTTCTCGCAGACTTGGCAACGCAGCGCCGCTTTCCGACGCTTAGTGTGTTCTTCGTGATAGTGGAGCGAATACGAGCAACAGTTAAAGAAGATCTGACGGCATTGACGGTCCGGTAGCATGAACGTGCACATGAACGGCCCCCTAAACAAATTAGCTATTGTCAGATAATAAATATGTAAGTATATTATGCTAACTACCTAACTAAACTCTCCTAATAGATATTGGAAAATTCTACCAAACCTGTAATAAAATCTCGTACCTACTATTCTCTCAACATGTACAAAGTAACTTAGTTAATACAATTTTGAAAAAATCTAACTAAACACATAAAAGACATGGTCTGTCGATACCCATTCTATTCTATTCTTAAGCCCGCACAAGACGGAGAGTTTGTCGGAAATTAACTGGTTAGGTGCATACCTTAAATCGATCAGTGATTTAGGTTTCACTTGCAAACGTTTCTGCCCTTCCTTAGGCGCGTCCAAATCTCCATCGACCTTCACAATCAGGTACATAGTATCTTCAGAGAAGGTTCTAGTTGTGAGACCGTCGTGGTAGGTTTCAGTGCTGGAGTCAACGGCTACTCCAGATGGAATGAACTTCATAGCACTGATAAAGTTCTGTAAAGAACAAAATATATTTCGAACTTTATGAGTCATTATCAAAGCCAACCCATTTTACCTACGACGATAACAATTATAGGTGACCCGAGCATAATTACGACCCACTGGGCAGGAGTCTCCCCAACAGAAGTCTTTTAAAGACTGTCTGTGTGTTCTGTTCTGAGACGTAATATGCTTTGTTAAACGGGAAATATTACGGAATCTATAATTATAACAGAAAGTCATGTTTGTTCCATTAATGATTTGGTTTGGTGTGGAGGTATCTTACGAGACGGGCATAAGCTAATTTGTATACCGGGAAAATGTATTATAAATTATAACGCAGGCAAAGCTGCGGGGCGTAAAGCTAGTGTTATTGTAAGTAATTCGTAAATGTATGTAAGTATAAATCATTAAATGACCATCTTTATTGCTACTCTCGGTTTGAAATCTACAGAATAAAGTAGAAATAAATATGTCATCAGGTCTGCACACAATGCCCACTAGCCGTCAAACAATTCAACAGCTGGTAAAGTTTATTGTTCTTGCGTTGTGAGAATCAAAACTTTGAAATTTGTGCATTGATAATATGGAAGGCTGAAATTTTGGGACGTTACGAGATAGCTCTCAATCGTATGTTACTAAAAAGTTGAATAAAATTATGATTATTTGGTGGGTTAATAATAAATAATAATACAATTTTATTTGTAGCAAATTATATGTAGGTATTATAAAATTAGGATAGATGTTGCTGTGTGAATTATCCGGCAATATTTATTTATTAAGGCAGAGCCAACAGCACATATTAAAAAATATAATAAAAAGTAATATATTGAGCGCTTATTATATTCTATAATATATATCTATTATAGGCTAACACAACTTAAAACACAAATGATGATGATGATGAAGAAGTACCATACCTACCTTATCATAATAAGTTGGTGGATGTCTCTCCTCTTCGCTGCAAGATATTTCAGTGCTGTCATGTTGAGTATTTTTATGGTTTTGCAACGCAATTGCATTGTAAAATGTTTTCTTGCACAAACGGCAAACAAACACAGCCATTGGTTCATCTTCGTCCCAGTGGTACGGGTGCTGAGTGAATAATTTGTTATTAAAAGTACCTACATGATTATGTATAAAATAAAATATGTTTTGTGATGTTTTTATTTACGGATCTTAGAATATTTATTTAAGTTGATAGCATAGTCTATTTTTTGGATTCTACCATTTGATGACGGATCAGAATTTTAGATTGTTTTTATAGTATGTAATAGGTACATAAAAATATTTATGTAAGTACCTACTTAAGTTTTTATTTATTAACCTATTTATTTCTTTATTGCCATTCAGTATAATATTTAATGTGAGAATATGTAATATATTCAGGATATTGTTTTCTGAATACAGTATTATTTTTATCTATTATTTTTTTGTTTTGTTGTGGATATTTATATGTGTAGGTACTTGTGTAGGATATGAAGGTGTATGACTACTATTATGAAAATCGCCTGTATTTAATGCAAGGGTCTGGACTAACAATAAACACAAAAGCGATTCTCGTCTGTAGGTATTATTTTGTTAGTAATAATTAATTGCAAAACTTACAGGTGGCCGAATTTGTATATTTTCCGGGTCCAACTTTAAAACTTCACTGTTTTGCAAACTATTATCCATTATACGATTATAAATGCACCATTCCCTCAACAACACAGCAAGATTGGATGTGTCTGAAAACAATTTGAGTACTTATTCTAAATTTCTGAGGTCAACATCAACAATCGAAGAGGACAAACATAATTTAAACCAAATTGGTAAGATTTTCAAAGAAAAAACTGATAGATTAGAGATTTATAATAGCAAACCAAATTCTTGAACGATAAGTAATATTTCAAGTATTAAAACAAATAGATAACTGTATATTTACAAGAATGGTGGAAAGCTCAGGAAATTTTAATTTAAATCTAGTGCCAGAGAAGAAATAGAATGAGTGAATGAACACATATCGTACATTCAGTCCACTAATTTCCTTTTCCGGAAAATCATAGACAATTACATATCATTCCGTATCCGAAAGCTTTCGCCTTGCGTTCGGTTGCGATTTAACCCTGAAGTGGGCGTTACGCATGCGCGCTAAAATCACAATAGTCCACAAAGGGACTAGGGCAGCGGCCGCTGCTTTTTGGTAAAATTCGCAAAGAAAATCTAAAATCAATCTTTGTATTTGTTTTGCGTAAAACTGTAACAATGTCGAAAGTTTTAAACGTAAATTCGAGCTTAGGGTATGAAATATTGCTCTACCTGAACAGTTTTTATTTGGGAATGTTCATTGTTTGTGAAGTAGCCATAGGAATCTTGAAAGCTTGTAACGCGACGTATCCTGAGAATGCATTGATGACTGAAGCTATTATCTTTGGTGTGCTGTGTCTTTTAGAAGTTATTCGCATATTTTTGGGAAGAAAAGGTGACCTGGAAAATAGAAGTAAGTGTGAATAATATACCTACTTTTTTCTAAGGTAAACCTCAACAAATTTTTTAAATATATATAATTATTTCTTTTTCTTTACAGAAATACCCGTGTTCCTGTCTGTTCTTCTTACTGTGCCCTGTGCTATTGGAGTCAGCTACTTCCTTATTTACCAAACTTATATCTTACGACTTGAATATATCTGGTGTGTAGTCATGCTGATGTTTCAGGTTCTAGAACTGGCCTTTGTTATTATCTATATGGTAAACGCCTGCAAGAATCGTCAAAGCCAAAGTACCACAAATAATTGAATTTTCTCGCACAGTAAAGGTATCTATGAAAAGTGCCAAATGTAATTCACGATAAAATTGTTTGTGTTTAACCTTGTGGTTGTAAATAATGGTAGTGATCATGTAAAATGTGCGTATCTACTTTATAGAACTTACTTAGTTTATATTATATAAATTTTAGAGTATCTACCAATTTACGCTAATAATATGGTAGAAACAAAGCTAATCTTGCAGGTATACCTACAATGATACTGCAGTTTACGATACAAAATAATATATCACCAATGTTACATTGTGTAGGTATCATAATTTACTAATAATTATGATCAACTGTGTAATTATAGATTTTCTTATTGATTTTGCCCTTTGCCCTGTCTTTTTACCATTTGAATCTTAAACAAACGTACTTATATTACCTAGAATGTGGATGTAAGTAGTAATACTTGTGGTACATAATGTAGTAGGTATGCACTGTGTCCTTTTCGAGTTCTATTTTATGCTAGATAGGTATACACCTTAATTAATAAGGGTAAAAAATCAAGTATTATTTAAGTTTTTACGTAGGTACTTAGTCTATCGGTCTATTAGAAATTTGAAAACCAACTATAATGTAAGGTTTTTATTCGAATAGTTCAATAAAACATATTTATTATATCTAGCAGTTTAGTAAATTTGCTTACTATTACCTATTGCCAAATGTTCAAAGTTAGGTAAAATCAAAGCAGCGAGATAATAAAGCTCAAATGTAATGAACTGAATAAGTATTTGATTTAACCTCTTAATATATTTTGCATTAAGGGCGGTATGTTTATGTATTGGACAAAAGTATGATATCGAATTTGGTAAGTACCTACGTAAATGTAAGTATTCCATGAACCGCATTAAGATTTAAATAAAATTTGGAGATAGGTCTCTAGAATCGTTATAATTATGGTTTCTCACAGACAATTTCTTTTTGATTACCCACGAAATCAGTCTCATATTTGTGGCAAAGGTGACTATTAAAATAAGAAGAAGAAAAACTTTATAATTGTTGTGTTCTTGTTGTGTTTGGATTCTTCCGATTTATGAAGAAGAAGAACTAATAATGAAATTATTCAAAAAATGTCACCAGCGATTTACTTATTATAATCATTATATACGAATTATTATTATTATCATTATATACTAATTATTTACTAATCGCCTTAAAAAAATAAATCTTCATCAAGAAGGACGAAGTCTCAGTGGGATAACAAGTGAGATTAACGGTAGGTTGAAATTATAGTTTACTTAAGTCATGCATACAAGTATAAATAAGTTAGCGAGCTTCTATCATTATTACGTAAACCAAAGAGAATAATAATCACTACGTTATAACGTAAACTAAATGAACGTTTATTTTCGATTACATAGGTTGTGAGGTTGTGATTTGTTATCAGTCACTTGCGTCAGAAAATGATTTTGACCAATTCCAGAAGATTTAGTAGCGAGATGCCTACTATCGCACTTAGCCGACTTTTAAAAATTTTCACACAATAGGATGCATAACGACAACTTAATGAAACCTCAGTATAAGTAATCGCACCACGCCTACTTTTTTTATTTTTTTACTGAAGAATAGCAGCTTGCCATATTTTTCTCTCATCGTTTCGAAAATATCATGATGCCTATTTTTGTACAGTCTATTTCTTAAGTGCAAGGAGGTAAACAAAATATTTTGTCATTTAATTCCAGCGTTCGAGTAAATGGAACAAACAAAATGAATAATAATTTTATAAAATACTAGCTGACCTGCCGACAGCTTCGCTTGCGTTTCTTTAAGTTATCTCGTATAGTTTTTATAAAAAATAGCCTATAACCTTCCTCGATAAATGGACTATTCAAAACTGAAAGAATTTTTTTAATCGGACCAGCGGTTCCTGAGATTAGCGCGTTCAAACAAACAAACAAACAATCAAACTCTTCCGCTTTATAGTATAGAAGTATAGATATTCATAACTGTGACGTTGTTCTAATTAAAATACTAAGGTAAATACGTACATACACTATATGTACCTATAGCTTTCGTACTTGGTGTAAATTTAAGATAAGCCACACACCTAGTTAGTTATTTTTCTGATATTTATCGGTGGGCGTTGCGATCTGCGACAAGTTTTATACTTCTGCAGGTCGCATCACTGCCTATTTTGTTATTTGCCTCAATTATATTCCTTAATAAAGACTTTTTATGTTTATGTAATCAGTATTAATAATTATGTTTGTAACAGGGTTCTTGGTCATTGTGGCATTGTTTTTATGTTTTGTTTATCATTTATTACATGTTAATTTATTTCTGTTAGAATTGAAATAAAAACGACATACCTTCGGTACAATTACAGTTTTGTGTTTGATTGTACATTCAGTAGGCAACACAAGTAAACAATATACCGATAGAAATGAAAGTAGGCATTATGCGACCATATGGTCTATTTAGAATAATGTTTGACGAAACGCAATTTTCGGCATAGTGCGATCACTTGTATGGAAATTTCAGAATGTTGTCCTTGCGCTACATACTGCAAGTAAAAATTAAAAAATGAACTAAGTGCGATAGTAGGCATCTCGCTACTAAATCTTCCAGAATGATGTCAACCTGCTATATAAACATTCATTTTCCTTGACCGTACATGAAATACTTGGCAGTACATTACCCGGTCACACAATACCCGGACATTTTATATTCTGTGCCCAGACTCATTCGCAATCGTCGAACGAAAATGTCATCAATTGTCAATGTCAAATCAGAACTATTTAAACTAATTGTAGGTATTAGTATTATTTAGTGAAAATTCGCTATTCCGTTACTTAAATCAATTACTATAGTTATTATATTTACTTCAAGAGATTATACAATACGTAAATGATGGCTGGTTCGGCCCTGCGAAGGCTTATGGCGGAATATAAACGTGAGTTAATGTTATTGAAATTTGCACCTACTCAAACAGTTGGAGTTTTTAGAAGGTAAACTTAATCGATTCTTTCTTACTATGTACTTGTATTTGTTGAAAGTATCTTACTATCTATTTATTTATTCAAGGGCCACCAACATAAGATACACCTTAACTTAAAAGCTAAAATTAGCATAAACATTTGTTAAATGACAAGCACTCTTCCAATTGCAGGTGGCCACATAATACACAAGTTTATAGGGCAACATCAAGTTAAAAATATAAGTAAAATAAAATTATCGATTAATCTTATATAATGGTGCTGTTTCAGAGCCAAACAAACTAGGTAATAATTTAGTTCTATCTGCAGGTTTGATTCAAATATAATATTTCTTTGATTTCAGAGCTAACGGTGAATCCTCCAGAAGGAATCATAGCAGGCCCCATTAATGAAGAAAATTTCTTTGAATGGGAAGCTTTAATAACGTAAGTACTTTTAAAACTTGTGCATATCATCCAAAGACACAAAGTTTATTTTTTTTACATCTTCCTCACTTATTCGGTATTTATAGTATTCCTCTCACTTTATTATTTTCAGGGGACCCGAAGGTACCTGTTTTGAGGGTGGCATTTTTCCAGCAAAGTTGGTGTTCCCTCCGGACTACCCACTGAGCCCTCCCAAGATGCAGTTCATCTGTGAAATGTTTCATCCAAACAGTGAGTTTGTATTTTTGTAATCTATACAGTAAATCTGTAAAGGCCGGTCATGGAGTAATTTATTTTATTTTCAGAGATATTAAATAAAAAAATATTGCCAGACAACCGGAACAAATATCTGCAGATTGTACAAATTTTGTTCTGAGGGGGGAATTGAACCCGCAACCTCCTGCGTCGCAAGATATTTAGAGATCTGGGACACAGGATATGCTATCTTAATTCTTGCTCTAGTTATGATAAGAGGTGGCTTCCATACAAACATAATTTAACACGGACGGAGTCGCAGACTCCGCTAGGTAATAAAAATACAAATTATGTTTCAGTATACACCGATGGCAGAGTTTGCATATCAATTCTTCATGCACCGGGTGATGATCCTATGGGCTATGAAAGCAGCGCTGAACGCTGGTCTCCAGTTCAAAGTGTCGAGAAGATTCTACTCTCAGTTGTCAGTATGCTGGCAGGTTAGTATGCCAGACTAAATGCTGTGTGATTCCAAATTTAAAATAGTACAACCACATCTAAACGCTGTGTGATTCCAAATTTAAAATAGTACTACCACATCTAAATGCTGTGTGATTCCAAATTTGAAATACACTACCAAAATGCGAGTACTATTTTGTGTGAGTTGTCAAATCGACTATGGAACGTAGAGTAGACATGTCATAATAAATGAGTAGTGGCGAAATTCTGTGTACTTTACTTACTGTGATCAAGCAGTTTGGCAAGTGCGGTGATTATATCAAATCCACCAAGATCTATTAGGTTATACTAGGAAAACCATGATGATTAAAATTTGTAGAGCCGACACAGGGTTAAAAGGGTTGATGATGTATTATAGTAATTTAATAAATCGGTAATTAAAAAATCTCTTGCGATTTTTTTTCTCAATGCGAATTTGAAATTGATACCACTAACTTTAACTGTAGTTGCATTGCTAAATGCTAATTAATTGGCTTATATTGGTTTGTGGTTACAATAAAATATATACACTTATATGTATGTAGATAGTAGCTAGATTTCTGATTATACTTAATATAGTAATACATACATAGAAATAGATATTTTTATAATAGGTACATTTATAACACCCAGAAAAAGAATAAATAATATTTGCGACAAATTTTTGTTCCAAGGCGGGAATCGAACACGCAATCTCAGACCTTCGTCCGCTGCGCCACAGAGGTCGTCAACTGAGAACTTATGAACTTACCCCTCTCCCTATCATACAGCAAAGTGGAAAATGTCATTTTCTTGTTGTAGAACCAAACGACGAATCCGGTGCCAACGTCGATGCAGCTAAAATGTGGCGCGAAGACCGAGCACAGTTCAACCAAATCGCTGAACGATTGGTTCGCCAGACTTTAGGCATAATACCTGCCGATGACTCTTATTAGATAACTAGCGGTGCCCGCGAATCCGTCCACGTTTGTATGTGGGCCACGTATTACCATAACTGGACTAGCAAGAATTTAAAAAGCCTATCCCGTGTCCCAGACCTCTAAATGTATATCTACCAAATGTCATCAAAATCGGATCATTGGTTTAAGAGTTATGGCGGAACATACATACACAATAAACACAATGTAATGGCAAAACTGCAAGTTATTATAATCATTCTATTGTAAAGCCAAGCGCGCTTGAAATGCCAGTTTTGTTTGATGGTTGAAACGTATTCATACAAATAGAACTAGCTCATATGCCCTATTGTTACAAATGGTGGTTTATATTTTTGTATTATTTTGATATTACTTGTAAACGTTATCGCCTTAAAATGCGCAATAATACCCTGTAAATGAACCATTTTCATTCCTTTTTCGCCTTTATTGTAAACTAGCTAATTACTTATATTTATTTTATAGTGATGAGCTACTCTCACTTATAAGTTTTCTGAATAATTAAAATGGTATAGGAAAAATTTAATTAATAATATACCTATGTCTATACATACATTCAAGCTCTTACGTAACTTATCGATAGCGTAGTGGTTAGCGCAACCAGGGCTAAACTGAGTGACGTGGGTTCGACTCCCACTCGAGGACCAAGGTTACGTTGTGATCTTGTAATTTTTCCTATAACATTTTCTAATTAACTAGCTAATTGTTAATAAATATATTTAATTCTTCGCGAGTAACCTAACGACCGCAATATTTTTTGTAATTGTTTCAATGAAACTTTACTATAATTAATGTATTATAACCTATTTTACATTTACTTTTGCGATAATATTTTTTACTTTTTGTAATATTTTAAACCGGCCCGGAAAATATTAGCGTAGGGGTTACGTGCAATAGAGTGCGTTATAATTATATATAATTAAATTATATTTTAGCTAGTTGTAGAGAAAGTTAACAGATAGGCCGGGATCCGTAGTACTTGGAAATCAAGTGATTACTAACAAGCTAATTTTTGGTGAGTAGCTTCGTTTCGATGAGACGACTAAAAATATCCTATACCCAAATCTCGATTGTGGTAGCTAACAGAGATATCAAGGATTAAAAAAATCAAGGATGTAAAACCGGGATAACGGACCACGAAATTTGTCGGACAATATGTCCATTAGATTTTATATATATTAATTAAGTATACAACAAAAAATCAGCTGGTTAGTAATCATAGTAATCATTTAAATTGACCTCGTTTTCGATACATTTTCGAAATGGCGGACTCTTTGATCAAACCATAGGTTTTGTAGGACAAACATGTTTTTATATAATTTAGATAATTATCTTGAGATAAACATATTGTCCTACAAATTTCGTGGTCCGTTATCCCAGTTTTACATCCTTGATTTTTTTAATCCTTGATATCTCTGTTAGCTACCACAATCGAGAGTTGGGTATAGGATATCTTTGGACGTCTCATCGAAACGAAGCTACTCACCAAAAATTAGCTTGTTAGTAATCACTTGATTTCCATGTACTACGGATCCCTGACTAAGACACAATAATGCAATAATAAAATTACCCTTTGTAAGTACCTAGGATTTTTTTTGGTTTTGGTTTATCTCTTGTTGTAAATTAGAATATTATAGTTATTTTAATAAATCTATGTATATCTACATTTGATTTTTCTTGTTTATCTCTCCTTCCTTCTCTGAGATTAGCGCGTTCAAACAAACAATCAAACAAACTCTTCAGCTTTATAACAGATTTAGATATAATATTACCGAGGTGTTATCGCACAATACTCAGATCAAATAAAAAAAAATATTGCTGGACAATTCACACAGCAACATTTAGGTAAGCACGAAGTTACAGTGCTAGATTTCTGGTGTTAATATAATATACATAGATATATATTTTTATACCTTTTTATCACCTAGACACCCGGAACGAATATTTGCAGATCGTAAAAAAAATCCCCAATAATACTTACCCAATGCTTGGTGATCATTTATGAATACGTAAATCTCAACGTCTGGAAACCGGTATGAATAAAATACATTGACTGCATGAAATTTGCATTAATTTTAAAGCGAAATGTGCAAGATAATGCTGCATCGCTACCAGGAGCTTATGAGTTTTAAGAGGTGTAAAACTGCTTAGCTTATAGATAAATCTAAACTCTATGTGTGAAAGTGAAAGTTAGGTCTTAGATTTGGCTACTAATAGTAAATGAACAAAAATAACCCAGTAGCTAAATGTTCGAAGCATCATTTAGGTTTCTATTGAGGTATCAGCGACAGAATCATGGATAATTGGTATGTAATGTATAGTTATATAGTAGGTTAAAATAAAAGTCATACATACATAATTATAATATCCATTATTGAATATTTTATGTCAAGTAATAGGCTCAACATTTAATATAGAATGAGCATAATTCTCGAATTTCTGTTTGACACCGGAAGTCGCCACATATCCAAACTAACAATTTTATTTAAATAGGTACTTAAATAGTATTAAATACCTAGGTATTACGAGAAAGATCTTGTGAAACAGTTCCATTATTAATGAGTATTTTTAAAGTCGTTTTTGCGGTAAGAACTAAGTTTGATTCGGTATATTTATCTTAAACACTAAATGGACATGACTTCGCTCGGATATCAATGCACAACTGAGAACGGTAGAGCGAATTTTTTCGCAAGTTACGAATACTAAAAACGACCACTCGCTACATCTATCTTGGCGAAGACAAGTTTTTTGTACGTCACAGATACCAAGGAACTCAAGGAATAACGTATAATTATTTTCCTAATTATTATTGTTTTAAAATGGTTTTAAAGCGAGAAGCGGTCATTTTCAGATTTTTTTTCATGTAAACAGGATAGAGTAACCGTAAATTGTCTATGGCTGAAGATGGAAATGGAACGAAACGTTGACAACGCGGGGCGGCCAAAGTACCTGTATGCACCCTGCAACTAGGTAAATAGTTCATACAGATATAGGCATTGCTAGGGAACCTACAGTGCGCAAGTCCCCTTTAATAGCTGGTTATCGATTCTGGCAGTCTGGAAATTCATTCTGCATAAATTGGGTGTGGAAGATTTTTATCTGTTTGAGATTAAAGGTAAGTCTCGTTTATATTTGTGTGATGTTAATCCTTCACCTCTTTCTGCCTTTAGTGTTTTAAGTAACAAATGGGTTTATAGGTCTTCAAGATTTCATGAATCGATATTTGAACATGAAACGGGTAACATACCATGATTTAATTGTTTTTGAGTTTTCCGATATTTCGACACTGTTGCAAGCGCCATGTTCACGGACAAACGGTATGTTACCCGTTTCATGTTCAAATATAGTTAAAAACCATGATAGTTTAAAAAGTTATATTTCATGAATCGAGTTTCCAAATGTCGGTGTAACTTATCGGGAATATAATTATCTTTGTTCGTGGAGAGAGGATCAGTGATTTAGATTAACTCTGTGACTTATTTATTGGTTTTATAGACAGTTTCCGGTGTACCTTTCACTAATATTCGTCAATTTTGTAATTTAAAGCCGTTTACGAGTATATCAAATACTTAGGATTTTGCCGATTGTATCGAGACGGGACCACGCCCTTTATTAACCCTAGAAAGATAAACTGCGCCTCAGAGGCGCCCGCGAAACAGATAAATCGCTGTATTTTTTTAACCCGCGCGAGTTTAAACCTGTGATTTCGAACCAACTCTGTCGTCAGTCAACACGCCCGAAAGACGACCGCTGCTGCCCGGTAAGTACTTTAGTTTCGCCGGTATGACATTGTGTTGCGCTCGAGAGGCGCAAGTTTATCTTCTGTGTAACTTTCGCACATTTATTTCTGATTTAGTTATTTTACTTTTTACCTATTATTAAGATATTTTATTGTTACTAAATTAATTTTAATGGTTTTTAGTAATGTTTAAAACTCATGGTGCATAGGAAACGTTTGGAAGAAAGTGAAATTGCTTCTTTTTTGATCGAGGATTGCAGTAACAGTAACACAAGTACTGCAGGCTAATCTAGAACTTCCTCAAGAAGCCGATGAAGAACCTCCAAGTATGGTGCAGCGTTATTGTAGCATTTGTACAACAGAAAAAAAGAGAATATCTAAGATGACTTGTACGAAATGTAAAAATACCCTATGTGGATAACATAAAAAAGATGTTTGCATCAAATGATTAAAACTTAAGATTTTTTCGGTATTTTTTGTAATTTGTGACTAACTATATTGTAACTTAGTAGTTAGTTAGACAAAATGTTATAAAAAGTTAGCTATTCATAAAAAAAAACTTAACAATTGTTAGTACTACACAATTTTTTAGTTTTTGTTACGTTTTTGAAAATTTAACATGATTTCTTTAAATAAACAAATAATAATACCTATTTGTGTTTTTTTTATTTAATAATAATGTAACATTTAGTTCATACATTAAAAAAAGTATTTTTTCTTTATTATGTAAATAAATCAGTACTTTAAATTTTGCGCCTCTGAGGCGCCTGTTTATCTTTTCTGTACAAAAAAATATGTTTATCTTTCTAGGGTTAATATAGGTACATCTTCATCTGTCTTCATCTGTGTGTTTTTGTTACCTCATTATTACCTATACATAATGAATGACACTGGTTTTTTATCGTAACTTTTTGAGCAATTAAATATTAATTAATTAAAAGTCGTCCTTTTGTTTATTCAATGTTTAATAACAATTATCAAAAGTTTAAATTAATTTCCTGTTTTAGATACATAATGTAGATTTATTATAAAAACATATTTTTCAATTCTAGATCCACTTTGAACTTGGACAGCCAAACGAACCCACAAAATGGAGGAAGAACAACGTGACAAAGCAAAAGGCAAAAACACGGAGTCCGTGGTAACTACAGTTGAACAAGATGATTCGATTCCTAACAACGAATTGGCTAGATCTATAGCCTCTACTAGAATTGATTTAAAAGCCAGCAGCAAATCAACAATAAAGGATCCCATTTCGTTGCCACAGGATGATTTTGTTAATAATAACATCGTGGCTCATAGTTACTCGACGGCTATAGAGCTATCACTACTTCATAATAAATCTGAATGTGATGAAGATGTTTCACCTTCAACCTTCAAACCAAAAGAATCTGATAAAAAAGTGAAAAAAGGACCCAAAAAAAACAAAAAACTAAGATCCACCAAAGCTAAAATGGTGACAAAAGATCAAAAAATAAAAGAAAGTTTACACGAAGATGAAACCTCCACTTCAAAGAATAATTCCATCTTACCTGTTGAAAGTAACAGGTCAGCTATATCTGCTGTAGAAACACAAACACAGATTCTTGCAAAATACAAATGTTTAGAAGAACCCAAACCTATATCTATTGTACAACATTCTGAAGGTTCCGATATACAAGAAGCTGATTCTGTAGATCAACATACAACAATAAAACAAGCTAAAGATAATGAACATGATAATGGAGAAAAGTTGAAGTCCATCATGGTACAAGAAAATAATAAAAGTTTGCTCGAGATGGATAGTGCAATTATAAAAATTGTAACAATTTCAAAAGTTGAAAATGCATCAGAATATAATACTGATGTATCTGACAAGAAAGCGCAACTGCCCACGTTAACCAAAAACAAAAATTCTACTGTTGTTGAAAAACCCGAAATTGAAAAAAACAATCCTATCATAATAACAAGCGAGAAGTGCCAAAACAATGAAATGCTTGAACTTTTTGTACAAGGAACAGATTCAATTGATAACGCAATGATAGAAACCAATGTTGAAACTGTCGATCCTGAGATGAATTTTGTATGTAACAATGTTTCTAAAAAACAAAAGAAGAATAAAAATGTTAAAAAAAAGAAGAATGGAAAGGAAGATAAGGTGTCCATGAAACGTGTGCCCATATGTACTGCACCGCAAGTAAAGTCAGATACTAATACCATTGAATCTACAGTGAACAAGAAAACTGCACTCGATGCACCTCTAGATCCATTGCTGACTTGTGAGCCGCTTGTTATTGATCATGAAGACTCTAACAAGAAGAAAAAACCCAAATCAAAGAATAAAAACAAGAATAAAATCGAATCCAAAACAGTAGACGAAAAGACAAATAAAAAGGATTCCACATCAGATCAAGAGCCCATCGAGATTATTCCTCTTAAGACTAAAAATGTCGAAATTGTACCAGTCATGCCAGAACATGAGATAGCATTGGTAAAATCTGAACACGCCATACTTGAGGATATTGATAATAGTAATTCTAATTTAAGTGAATTTGTTTCACTTGATGCACCTGAAACTAATGTGCACCAAAATGCTACATTGTGTACAAGTGAGCCGCTTCCGTCTAAAGACGTCAAACCAACCAAAGGTAAGAAACCTAAATCTAAGAAAAAATCCAAAAACAATAGGAACTTGGCGCCTGAGAAACCATCATCGAATTCAACTGACGATGCAACGTCTTCTGGAATATTAAATGATAACCCGAAACAAGAAACTGAGAATTCTCATAAAACTGAGAACTCTGATAAGACTGAGAACTCTGATAAAACTGAGAACTCTGATAAAGCTGAGAATTCTGTTAAAACTGAGAACTCTAATAAAACTGAAAACTCTGATAAAACTGAGAATACTCTAAATGTGCCGCAGGACAACGGGGTTTCTTTGCCCGTAGACACCGAAAATAAGGTGAATGAAGGTGCCAGTACATCAACATCAACCAAACCAATTATGAAAAAAAGAATCTTTTTTAATACCGAAGGCTCCTTAGCTGTTGTTTATGAAGATGCTGGAGTCTCCAATGTAAAAAATGAACCGCATGCGAATGTAAAAGGGAAGGAAGATGCTGAGAAATTGGACTCAGATGACGAGGATAATGATCAAGAAGTTACCAGTGAAATGAATCTGCGGCGTTTACAAGAAAACGTTGCTCAAGCACGTAGAACACTGGGAGATATAAGGCAAATCCGCTTAATTTACAACCATGAAGAATGTTGTGGTGATACCAGCAAATTAGAGCCTTGCCGTCGAGAAAGTGCGGTGACGCCAGAAGTTTACTTGGCTATTCAGACCATGGATAAAGTCAATAAAGCTACTGACATCATCACGGATGACATATGTCATCGCTTTGACGAATATGACATTTGCCAAGAACAACTTGATTTACTACACACCAAGATGCGAAATATAGTCAGTGTTCGGCTGAAGACATATGGACATAACAACTTGGCTACGATGACGCTCGAGGAACTTGTCACCACTTATCACCAACAATTCAACAGAAAGGAGGATATGAAATTGCTTAATATCATGTTGTAAGCTGTCTCCTCCCGTCTTCGATACAGTTTTCAGCGTAATGTTTACTCAAATCTAACAACTTTAAGTTTAGAAACAGTAGGTACGTAGCATAAATGTTTTGCCAAAGTTAGTATACTCGAATGTACGATATTTTCAAGTAGGTACAAATTCAAAAACACAACATCGCAACTCGAACTCAAATCGTTCATGATTAATAAGTATTATTCGTCTGGATTTTATGATAAAATACTTCAAATTTGATACCGGTTATAACGATGGCATTTTCTTACTTAATACAAGACATGTTTTATAAGCTGAGTCCTTAGGCCAAAAACGGTTCTCTATAGTAGTTAAACTTCAAAATCAAATAGAATTTAAAGATATTACAATGAAACCAATCTTAAACTGATCTTTAATCATTTGTTTTGTAATACTTATTTTTACTCGTAGATTGCTAAAATAATTATATACTGTTCCATTCGAGGTCTAACACTATTGTCGTTGTCACTAGATATTATGATGGGTCTGAGGGTAGGCAATGTTTACTCCTAAAACATCTCGAAATCTATTTTACGTGTAGCCGTTTAATTTTGCGAGCTATATTAGATAATATTCAATATATTACTTTATAATTGGTAGTTATAAGACGTGGTAATTCAAATGGAGATACATTTGAATTCATTAACACTATCATTGCCGAGGGGCTTGCGTTTTTAAGGCACAGTGTGGTGAGACGGGCACCCGCCGGCGCAATGCCGGCATTGAATGTGTTAATGGACCATATACTAACTCGTATTTTATATTCATATTTAATCTCAATTTACTATTTTATTATTATACTAGCCGACCGCCAACAGCTTCGCTTGCTTTTTTTCATAAAATATAGCCTATAACCTTCCTCGATAAATGGACTATCCAACACTGAAAGAATATTTTAAATCGGACTAGCGGTTCCTGAGATTAGCGCGTTCAAACAAACAAACAAACAAACAATCAAACTCTTCAGCTTTATAATATTAGTATAGATAGTATATCTTCAATACAGTTAAGTAAGATAAGTATAATTACCATAACCAAACGGGTTCTTTTGTTTTTAAAACAAAAATTCAACGAAAAACAGATCGAGGGATTAGCGAATAAATATAAATGAATGATTAAAATTATACATTAATCTCTTTCGAAAACTATCTTAGCAGGAAACTAGATCAACTTTTTACCTATCTTGAACAATAAACCCCAAGTTGATTGTCACAGTAGTTATCTAAATATATCTATTTTAAATTCTTAAAAGTACCATTTACCAAAAATAATCTAATACATAATACCTCTGTTATCTTTTTTTAATTATTATATAGTTTAAGTATTTTTCGATACATTTAAAAAAAACGTGTTTACTAATCATTAAAATGCGCACAACCCCGTAGGTATAAAAATTATAATTACATAAGTAAAATTAAACATTGTAACCAATAATAACATTATTATGAAAAACCTACTTATTGTCTATGTAGTGGAAAAAGTTTTTGATTCGATCTCTGTGTTATACTTAAAATAAAGATATTTAATTAAATCATAAACTTGTGTTTTATTATACAGAATCTAGCCTACACAGTGTATACAGGGTTATTGGATATCCTTTGTCTTAAATAAACGACTGACTGATGAAAACGACAACGCAAAGTCTAAACTAATCGTAGAGACTAACCAAAGAGAATATAATCACTACGTAGACTAACCTTCAAAATCTTGTTGAATAATTATGAATTGACAATTGTTAATAATTATGGTCTCACTTTAATTTCTCTATTCTGTGCATAACATAGACCAAGTAGGCCAAATCTTCCAAACCTTATGAAAACAAATTGTTTTAATATTTATAAAACTCTTTGTTGTAAGAAAACACGTATGACAACCCAATGACATAAATGCCATCAGTGATTTGCTATTTTTTATTTCGTTCGTAACAAAAAATATAATTTGTAACTATAGTAAAAGTGGTGGCTTCAATTTAATGCCGCAATCAGAGTTTTGGCCTTTCGCAAAATACAAAAAGGAAGACTCAGAAGATGTTGAATACAACGGAGGAGATGCTATGCTGGTGAGATAGAATAGCTATAGATTACAGAGATTAAGTACACGAGAAAAAAGCAAAAGACTGATCTCAAACTTAATAGATTCGAGAGACATTTATTAATATACTACCAGTACCAGATTCGAAAGCAGCTGATTATTTATAATATTTCTGCATCAGTGACTCCTTATCTTTTATAAATAGTTAGCGGTTTGTTAATTAAGATTAGGTTACAATGGGACAGTCACACTTTTAAAGATAAAAGACCTCAAAATAAAGTTGAATAAAAAAAACTATCCATATGTTTGGTGGACTTTCGACCTACATGTTAACAAGCTTTACCACTTCGGTCTGGTTGAACCTTTATTCCCCTAACATCGAAATAAAGCAATGATCAATGATTGCTAATTAAAACACTAAAGGGTTGCATAAAATAAAATAATGTAAATAGCTGAACCTTTTTGAATAAAATTAGATATGCAGCGAAATAATCTGATCGCCGTCAAATAATAATAATAATAGTTTACGGAAAATACCGCGGGTCACCGCTAATTCTTCATATCTTTCAGCGAAAACAACTTGGTGATATGGAAGGGGAAGTAAAAGAAATTCAAATGGAATTAGACCTCATCAGGCGAAATCGTCACGAGCCCATTCCGAAACCTCAACCTGCCGTCGTTCACTTCATAGTAAGACCCTAAACATAATACCTACATGTAACCATAGACAAACATTTATTAGTCTATGATGTAACCTACCTAATGTAAGTCTTTTTAAAAGATAGACAGACTAAACTGCTGGTAGGTTTGGATAAAATACTTACAAACCAATTTAAACTTTAAGATTTAGACGACCTATGTGGCACAGCGGGCAAAGGTCTGCCTGCGACCCAAGAGGTTGCGGGTTCGATTCCCGCCTCCAGAGGTGCGTGACGGGATGTAAACCCACGACCTTGGAAATATAAGTCGGGTCTGTCCACTGAGCCAACACGGAACACTTCTTTTTTACCTCTAAGACTTTTAAAATGTTCCAGGATTCCGATCCCTTAGATGATACAGTTAAACATGATGAAATACAAATAATTCAGAAAGAAAATAACGACAAAGGTAATTTCGAGGTTGGTATTGTTCAAATCTATAATAATTTCAGGATCATTCACACAACAACGTACCTATTACGTTTTACGGGTGCTAGATTTCTGATAAAAGTACTTTATATAATAGATATACATACATAGATCCCTTTTTTTTATTATACATACCTATAACCCAGACACTCGGAATACTCGGATCAAATATTTGCAGATCGTACAAATTTTTGTCCCGAGGCGGGAATCGAACCTCTTGTCGCAGACAGACCTTCGCCCGCTGCGCCACAGAGGTTGTCAAAATATGTCATGTCATGTAAATATGTCATCTTATTCATCAAATCATTATTGCAGTCTGCTCGTCTCCGTGATGAGTTGATTCGCGCCAAGAATGACGCTGGTGAGGAGAAACTACAACGGATGAAATACGAAGCCAAACTAAAGGATCTGGAATTTAAAATCAACATTATTGCCGGTGGCAACACTGATTTAAAGGTGCGGTATTACCTTTTAACTACACCACGCACAAAGGACCTAAAGAACAATGGCAGATTATTAGTTGGCATAACGCTTTTGCGTCTAGAAATATCTGATATGCAAAATAGTTTTATTTGTTTGTTGACGATTTTTCCCATAAACAAATATTTTATTTAAGGCCACCGAAAAAAACATAAATAATTAAGAATATCAAATGACTATAACATAGATGAGGTACCTCATTTGTACCGCTCATTCGCTCAATAATGTCTCACTACTATTTTTGTCACAGTCTGACTAGAGAGAACGCCTCACGTTGTCCCGCTCGAACAATTCGTGTCATGCGTCTCGTTCTGCGAGTGAGTGAGGTAGTGTCCTGTTGAATACAAGCTCGCATGACGTTGACATGACATTACAGTGACTGTGACGTTTGAGGTTAGTAGTTCGCGCTCTGGAACGCGGTGTCAGTGTGACTTTTCTTGTCTTTTTAATGAAATGCCAACTAATTTCTTCTTCTTTAGTAAAGGGTCTTAGGATGTTTTTCGTTTTATAGGTAGAGGTAGGTACCTAAAATAATTATATAAAAATGCAATAAAGAAGCATTAATCTAAAAATACCTAATTCAGGGACTTCTTATAAGAAAGAATTTACTAGTAACAAAAACAATCACACTTTCGAACTTTCTCAGAGTGTCGTAAGACATAACCTAAAAAAGTTCAAATGTAAATATATTTTTTCTGAAGCCTTCTTATCACAAAATTCTTAGACAAAGTCATTCTAAGACTCACGCTTAACATTTTAAGATATTTTAGATCTATAGACGCTACCTTTTATTATCAACTAATTTTATGTATGAATATCTGCCATTGTTCTTTGAGTCTAATTGCGGAAGTGGGGTCCCCAAACTAACCTATTAACTACTCGGCTTGGAATTCACCATCATGTCAGCCGTTGGACGCCCACTGCTGGATATAGCCCTCCCTTAATACCACAGTTATTACGGTCGGACGCGACCTGCATCCACCGCGAGCCAACCGCTTTCACCAGATCATCTGTCCACCTTGTTGGTGGATGTCCAACGCTGCACTTTCCGCACTTTTCGGCCTCATCGGCCATCTGTTCTCCGCGCCGCTTGTAATTTGAGAGCTTTTATTAGAGCTACGAGTATCATCATAATCAGCCCTATTTACGTTCCCACTGCACACAGCTGGGACACTGGGACTTTTCTCTTTACGAGAGATTGTACCGTACATAACAGTTACCTACAAGTGTAATCAAAAGCATCGGTGTTTACGTTCCCATAGCTGAACAACAAAGAGGCTTTTCTCTTGAGAGAGATTAGACGTCGGTGACCGTCTTAGCCGTCGGCAAGTCTGTCTTAACGGGTTATGATGATGCAACTTAATTTTACAGGAGTCTCAAAAACTTGCCGAAGAAGTGGTTAATTTAAAAACTATGATTCGCGACTTGAAGGAAGAAACGGAGGAATTGAAGATAAACTTGGAGGAAAGTACGATACAGGTGCAAGAGTATCGCGTTAAGGTAAATGTTCTAGAATTTAACTGAAGTTGACAGTCCAATTAGGTAGATTATACTTTGAGGAGGAGGCCAATCGTTGGATCCAGATCGGGTCTTCTCTACGGGATCTAATAAGGAATGTGGAGATACTTAAAAGAATCACCGACGTAGCTCAGTCGGTTAAGCTCATTAAATTGGCAATGGTCAGGCCATAGAGAATAGATGGTCGATAAGGCCTTAAAGTTCTCAAAGGTCAAAGGCAGTGTCAGACGTCTACCTACAAGAAGAAAAAAACTTCTGGTTCACGGTGGATGCAAGCTGCATTCGGCCATAATAGCTGGAAATCTATGTCCAGCAGTGGACGCATGTCCTTTTCCTGGTTCTAAGCTACATCTCCACCAATTTTCAGCCCTATTTTTGGCTATTCTTGGGTTTTATATAGTGCAACTAACACGACTTTCTTTTATCTACTATATAGAAATAAGTCGGGTTTTCCTTCCTGACGCTATAACTCCAGAACGCACGAACCGATTTCCACAGTTTTGCATTCGTTGGAGAGCTGTGTAAGGTTTATAGCAAAGAAAATTGCGGGAAAGTGTAAATCGCGGGCGAAGCCGCAGGGCGGAAAGCTAGTATTCATATATAAATAGATAAGAAACAAGAAGTGTTAATTCTTTATAAAACTAGTAAATATGTTAAAATAAGTTGTATAGTAGTGTTGTAAGTCTTTTGGTAATAAAAAAACTTTAATCTTTTTAAGAAGTAGGTCTATTCACAGTATTTGCAAGCACCAACGTATTTATATCTATTCTTGGGTTTTATATAGTGAAACTAACACGACTTTCTTTTATATTCTTAAATAGATAGATAAGAAATATGAATAGTTGGTCTTAGTCTAAGATCCCGCTATACAACGACCTTCACCGAGATGTATAATTAATGAGACGTATTTTTTATGTTATTAAATATGCCAATAAATATATCCTATATGAGTTGCCTAACAAATTTCAGTCCAGAGTATTTTTAATTAATAATTAAAAAAAAAATTTTTTTAGACATTGCACCGGTGTGTATAATAAATAAATTTGATACCAATCGAAAGTTTGAAGCCCATAGAATATGCAAACGTTAGGTTGCCTATTTTTTTCCGGTCACAACCACGGGTTGCCAGGTATAAACAGGTAAATCTATAGGTACTAGCATTTTGCAACGGTCTGAATAATGAATCAAACTTAGATAAAATGAAAGATTATTTCATAAGGAACACGGTGGTATAGGGTTGCCTGCGAAAAATCGGTCCCGAATTACGGTTGTCGAATTTTAAATAATTGTAAATTTAAATAATTTTTGTGTGATTTGGATGACGGAATAATTGATTTTGATGATGAAACTTTTGAAAACTGTGCATTTAAGTTAGCTTTTCGTAAAAAAAATATTTAAATACAATTTATTTTTTATTATTTATATTTTATTATTTAAAGTTCGACAACCGTAATTTGGGACTGATTTTTCGCAGGCAACCCTATACCACCGTGTTCCTTATGAAATAATCTTTCATTTTATCTAAGTTTGATTCATTATTCAGACCGTTGCAAAATGGTAGTACCTATAGATTTACCTGTTTATACCTGGCAACCCGTGGTTGTGACCGGAAAAAAATAGGCAACCTAACGTTTGCATATTCTATGGGCTTCAAACTTTCGATTGGTATCAAATTTATTTATTATACACACCGGTGCAATGTCTAAAAAAATTTTTTTTTAATTATTAATTAAAAATACTCTGGACTGAAATTTGTTAGGCAACCCATATAGGATATATTTATTGGCATATTTAATAACATTAAAAATACGTCTCATTAATTATACATCTCGGTGAAGGTCGTTGTATAGCGGGATCTTAGGATATCTATTTTACAGTATTTGCAAGCGCAACAACAAGCTGATGAGCTAAAGCGACAATTGGACGTTATGGAATTTGACAGTAAACAGTCATCCGACCAAATCCAGATTGAATTACAGAAGATGAAGGTAAAGTGTTGTCAACCTCTGTGTACTATTAATAACAGGTTTAAAAACTTCATTCTTATTTAACGAATTGATAATTCGCTTACACATAAAAACTTACAAAATAACATGTGATAAGGCCGCCCTTTGTACTCCAAATGTTTTAGTTGTAGTGTGCAATAAAGTATAAATAAAATTGAGTACCTAGTTATAGTTAGGTAGGCCGGCACATAATTATAACTTAAATTGAATATATAAATTTAATTTATAAATAATATAACTTACTATTGCATAAGATAAGATACTGTTGTGTTACCAGTCAGATATGGACAGAAATTAAAATGTGTTTTTTTAGCTGTCTGAAATAAATATATTTTATTTATGAAGTGTATAAATTAAATGGTGCGCGACACGAAGTTTGTCGTGACCTATAATTACTCAAATCCACTTATAAAAACGCTTAGTGGAATTGACCAGAGGTCGTGGGAAAAATAAAACAATCGTATCTCTGTAAAGTTCCATCTATTAGATATGTAATTGAACTAAGCGGGTTGTGAGTCAGCTGGTTACGTTATAGTAAGCCACGCGATAATGATCTGTGGTCGTATTTCGTTCGGGGCATTTCTTACAGATGTCGCTTTATCTTATCATCACCCCTATTTACGTTCCCACTGCTGGGACACAGGGACTACTTTTGACGCCCTATTTATAAATATTCAATTTATTTTTAACAATATTTTACACGTCAAATAATATAATAATCATAATAAATGTCAAATAGTTACTGAATCAAAAATGTCTAATTAAATCAACCACTGCTGGGATATAGGGACTACTTTTGACGAGAGATATTAGGCCTTCATTCACCCCACGCTGGCTAAGTGCTGGTGAATGACACATGTCCTTCAAAACTTTTCAAAGCTCTCGGAACGGTTTCCTCACGATGTTTGCCTTCAACGGTAGAGCTGGTGTTTTTAAGGCGCAAATACATTTTTCAACAAGAAAAATCCAGAGGTGCGCGCCGGGTTTTGAACCCACGACTTTCGGTATATGAAAGTCGAGTGTTTAGCCAACACGGCTCCCTTTATGTCGCTTTATCTACGTAACTAAAATAAATTCGTATGTTGTTATCATTATGATAACAAAATCAAACTCAGATAAAAAATAATGTGATCTTTCGTCTTATACAACAGATGCAGTTTCAAGAAAAACTTTTGGAACTAGCGCCTTTACCGGATTTGCTGAAAGGAGCTCAAATTCAATTACAAGAAGCTAAACAACTTCAAAAGCTGGCCGAAGACAGCTCTTATGAGATAAATGTTGAACTGCAACGTGTTAAAGAGAAGGTACTAAATAAATTAAATTGATTTATCACTATACGAACTTACAAGAACAATCCGTTTCTAACCATCGGTGCATACTTAAAGAACATATTATAGAACATTACGTTTCATATTAGATATATGTAGTTGTTCTTTTCTGTTATGCCAATGCGCAAAATAAACACTACAAAGTTATAGTGAGAATGAGGTATTACGTAGACCTTATGCCAACAATGTATGGGATCGTAACGAAATGAGGAGATACGTAGATGAAGGCGGGTCACTAACATAGCTCAGCGGCAATTTGCAGGCCATTTAGCACGGAGAACAAATGGCCGATGGGACCGAACAGTTCTCAAATGGAGAACAGGGATCGGTAAACTCAGCGTCGGACGTCTACCAACAAGAAGGACAGATGATCGGGTCAAAGCTGCCAGTTCACGGTGGCAAGCTGCATCCGACCGTGATAACTGGAAATCAGGGAGGCCTATGTCCAGCAGTGGACGTCCGTTGGCTGAAATGATGATGATGATTCAAACAATCACTAAGATGCATGATCAACCCTATACCAAATTGTGTATAACGTGTAACAAATCGTTTAAGAATGTTTACTTTTGGATTTGATTCTAAATTTGAATGTTTCTTCCAACGGGTCAGGGCAGCCACCCTAACCGTTCTGCAACGGTTTCCATATTTTTTGAGTTTCGAATCTGTTTTACTTGTTTTGGCGACGGGTCAGAAAGGACACTAACCCTGGCCGATGACTCTAGAGGAAAAGTTTTATATTACACAACAAATTAATACGTCGTTTCTTGGCATGGGTTTCCCATATTGAAACTTGAAGGTAATGTGGGATTCATCTGTCATCATTTTGACGTGGCAGTAAAACTTACACACAGGTAAAACTATGTTGTTCTAATCGCTTCTCAACATCAGCATGAAAACTGAAGCGAGCTGACAAGCAAAATTATTTCTATTTTGAAATTTAAATTTAATGACCTATTTTGATCTCTTCTGGACTTCACCCACGGCAAGAGGTGGCACTTTTTTTCTGTATTTTACGCCCACTTGTGGGTCCTCATATAGGTTGTTATTATGAACTATATTATTATCAATTGTTTTAGCTTGTGGTGTCTGTGAATAATTTAAATCATGAAAAAGGAGAAACAAAGAGGTTAATTGAGGAAACCGTCAAACAAAGAAATGATCTCGAGGATAAACAACGCGAATTGGACGAGAAATGTAAAGAAATTGATAATAACAAGTAAGAACAAATTTGGACCTATGATATTATTAGATTAATAGATATAAGTTAGATAGATAAATTAGAAATTATTAGGTTATGAAAAAGTTATGAGAACTTGTAATTTATTATATCATACTCATTATTATAAAAAAAAAGTAATACGAGCTTCGAGCTTACCACGGGGCTAGATGTTGCTGTGTGAATTGTCTGGCAATATTTATTTATTTATTATCAAACAAAATTGTACGAAAATAAGCTAATAATATAATGATTTCTTAAACCGACTTAAGAAGTCGTTATACCTAGTTTTACCAAATGAAAGAAAATATTTTATTGCTATACTAGACTACTTTCCGGCAACTACTCAAGGTCAACCAATTATGCGGTCAGTGTGGCAGAGCAAACTTTTCAGGGTTATAACATACCGTATAAAATATATCATAACGTACCTACTTCTATAAGAAATTTAAAGGATTGTCTTTTCGTGTAAAATTTTTACACGTTTATTTACAATTTTCCTTCAATTAGATCATAGTTTTGGTAAAACCTATCATAAATAATACCTAATAAAACTATCATGTTACTATCACTGGTAACGCACAAATAAACTACAGGTGACAAGAAATAAACAATGACTGTACCTTCAACACTGTGACATAGATACCTGTGATCAGCAATCAGCATCTAAGCTGCTCGTCTATAATAAAACAATAAAATAATGAACACGAATACTATAATTTATGGTATCAGAAAATGAAACGGGTAATAATAATCAAGTTAGATTCAAATGTTTTTGAGTGCCCACTCGCTAATGTCTCGTTTCGTGTTCTAATACCATAAATTAACACATCCTTCCTTATGACTCGGTGGTTAAATCTTTTGGAAGTGAACGTCGTAACACGGTAAATCCCAAGTAGTTAAGTTGTCGTAGGTTTTTACCCAGTTCAAATAAACTAATTAAATATCGACTAGATTATAGGTACTTATTAAAAATCCGTTGTTCATTTCAGAGAATTTGGATTTTCTAGTTTTGACAGTTATTTTATAACGTGCTTAAAATTTAGGGACTTTTTCATGTGTTCTCTGAGTGACGTCATTCTTAATCATCAATCCAAATCATCGGTTTCTTTCTAATATAGGTACCCTAGAAACTCCTTAAAATTTATTATGCGTTTATGGAAGGATTTTGGTTGGACGCAAGTATTTCGCTCGGTGTTGCTTTATTTCAGTAACCTTGAATTACCATAACTTAGTCCATATTTCGGTATGTTTACTTCATTGCATATTGTGTTCTTTAACATCCTTGGGTAAGTCCCAGGTCAGCAACTCCATGAAACAGAAGGAATGACACTTCTTTATGACCTGTCATTTGTTACTAAACAACTTTTATTGGATCATCAACATCGCAATAATTATGTCAAAAAGCAGGGTAACATTGCAATCACCTTAAAACCCTTCTAGTTAAGTTGAGCGAACTTTGTTAGATTAGTGTCGCACGACTCTTCATTGATGTTTTGTCCAAATTATTTCTCGAAAAGAGACAAAAAAAAATTATTACTTTTTCGTGTCAGTATGATTTTAGAGACCTATATCAATCCAAAATACAAACAGAAGGTATAAAATGTGACTTAATCATATAACCTAAGAGCCCGTGATGGCCAGACCTTCCTTTAATTCACAAGCGTGAAAATTATGTCATGTGTATGTCTAACATAGGTAAGAATAACCCCCAAACATGAAACCTGGATCGCGGTTCCTTTGGGAGATAACCACCTTTTACCTGTTATCTCCCAAAGGAACCACGATCCAGGTTTCATGTTTGGGGGTTATTCTTACCTATGTTAGACATACACATGACATAATTTTCACGCTTGTGAATTAAAGGAAGGTCTGGCCATCACAGGCTATTAGTCTTTACTAAGAGCCCGGTCTGGCCAGACCTTCCTTTAATTCTGAAGCGTGAAAATTATTTTATGTGTATGTCTAACATAGGTAAGAATAACCCCCAAACATGAAACCTGGATCGTGGTTCCTTTGGGAGATAACAGGTAAAAGGTGATTATCTCCCAAAGGAACCGCGATCCAGGTTTCATGTTTGGGGGTTATTCTTACCTATGTTAGACATACACATGACATAATTTTCACGCTTGTGAATTAAAGGAAGGTCTGGCCATCACGGGCTCTTGGTCCAATATTTTCTAGTGTTTGACAGTAATCGTCAGTAGCTTGGTACTACAAGTAACGATTGTATTGGCAATTGGTCCCAAGACCGGGGAATTCCGCTTTAAAAAGAGACTAAAAACTAAGCTATTACTCTGCTCGATGAAGTGAAAGGTAAACCTGTTTCACTTGGGGATAAATTTCTTGATTTTCCTGGACTTGCGATGCATTTGGACATTCTGGAAAGACCTGACATTGCACAAGGAACATTAATAAATCTTTTTATCAGAACATTTGGTAATCCTGATCAGGTTTAAGATGCAGTTTGTTTTAGGTGACGTAAGGTTTCCGTAACCGAAAAGATATTAAATATTCTGTATTTAATTTTTATTTCCGATGAAAATCACGTTGAGTTATCAATTATTTTATTGATGTATTAACCACGTGTTTCAGATTATAGTTTTATCGTGTTTCGGTGGCACACAAAACACACACACTTATAATATTGTTTCGATATTCAGTAAGTTCTTTACACTAAAACGAATTTCAATACATTATTAATCATACTATTATTAAAAATGCGAAGGTTTGTATAGATGATTGTTACTCTTTCACCGCAAAACTACTGATTGAATTTTGTTTAAACTTCCCGATAATCGAGCTTATATATCAGAGTAACAAGGCTACTTTTTTCCGCGGGAAAATACACATTCCCGCGGGAAAATTCATTATTCTTCGCACGCTTTACGCTAGCCGAGAGACGGAAAACTAGTATATTAAATAATTTTCTTATCAAACTCAAACAGCAAACTTTACAGATGTATTATTTTGCGGCTGGAAGAAAAACTGAACCAGCAAGAGGCGCGGTACCAAGAGAAGATGTCTGAGTATACAAACTTGGCAAAGGACTTGGGCGACCTGAAGGAGGAGAGCAGCCGGTCGCTGAGCCGGTCCAAGGAGCGATCAGACTCCACGCGGCACTACCTGCAGTCTCAGATCGCCGGCCTGGAGAGGCAGATGATCGCCTGTCGGGCACAGTGCCGCTCTTACCAGAAGGAACGAGATGAGGTAACCCACCACCAACTTCACACTTCGTCCGCGACACTACTTGCAGTCTCAGATCGCCGGCCTGGAGAGGCAGATGATCGCCTGTCGGGCACAGTGCCGCTCTTATCAGAAGGAACGAGATGAGGTAACCCACCACCAACTTCACACTTCGTCCGCGACACTACTTGCAGTCTCAGATCGCCGGCCTGGAGAGGCAGATGATCGCCTGTCGGGCACAGTGCCGCTCTTATCAGAAGGAACGAGATGAGGTAACCCACCACCAACTTCACACTTCGTCCGCGACACTACTTGCAGTCTCAGATCGCCGGCCTGGAGAGGCAGATGATCGCCTGTCGGGCACAGTGCCGCTCTTATCAGAAGAAACAAGATGAGGTAACCCACCACCAACTTCACACTTCGTCCGCGACACTACTTGCAGTCTCAGATCGCCGGCCTGGAGAGGCAGATGATCGCCTGTCGGGCACAGTGCCGCTCTTATCAGAAGGAACGAGATGAGGTAACCCACCACTTACTTCACACTTCGTCCGCGACACTACTTGCAGTCTCAGATCGCCGGCCTGGAGAGGCAGATGATCGCCTGTCGGGCACAGTGCCGCTCTTATCAGAAGGAACGAGATGAGGTAACCCACCACCAACTTGTCCGACAAATGATTCGCACATAAGTATAATTTGAATGTATTTAGACGCGCCAAAGCTGATATTTCATTCATGAGCCCTGTAGGAGCGTTTTGACATTTTTGTGTTTAATTATAAATATTGTTGGTAAGAGATCAAGGAAACGCTGAATTTTCTAGATGTCTAATTTTCTAGATTCAGGCTTTGCTTTAGGTGCGCCCTTTGTACCATGTTGGTCTTTAATATTAATTATGTACCAAAAAATTTTACGGCATGGCCAATTTATGTGCTTTTGGTTTTTAATAGTCGTAGGACTAGATAACTAGATAGGTGGGAATAACGCGGTCGAAACTGCGGGCGCGTCAACTAGCATTAGGTAAAACGTAAGTTGTAAAATTACGTAGGTAGGTACATCTAGTTATTTAATGGTTATGTTATGAGGTAACCATTTGGTTATCAACAATTTTTATCCGGCTTAGGACTTAGGTAAAATAGCTTAGTTTGAAAGTATTATAGTTAGATAACAAAAGGATACAATTTTAAACCTGATACTAAACTGATTCCAAAATTATACAGTTTAGATTTTTAGTATGATGGTTAAAAATTAGTTGAACATAATTAATATGTACTGGACGCACGAAATGCGACAAACGGTTCAGTGATTTTTTTCGTCGCTTTTCAAAACGCACGAAATGCGACTTATTTGGTTGTTTACTCCAAAATGACGACGCACAAAATGCAACTAACCCAATGGCCATTTAATGTGATCTAGAATACTCTGTGATATTTCAAACAACCTAGCACGTTCTGATTATTGCTCCCCCACCTATATGATTATATTCTCACGAGTCCTTTGAAAATACATTGGATCTCGTGATCATAAACCGCCTTAAACGTCTGTCGGTCATAATTGTTTATGTGGTGTTTAGCCACAGAGGCCGTACGTTGATATGTCGGTACTTGTGTGTAGGCACCGTGTTTACTGCATGCTACCTAGACATGCAAGTGCCATTGACCGACACTGGCAAGCGATCAAATGACACGACAAACTGCACACTTCGTCACGTCCGCCAAATTAGCTCGTAAGTGTCTGTTATGTACTCAGCCTCATGATCTCGCAGATAAAATTTGTAAACAACAAATAAATAAATGCTAGAAATCATAAAAAATTGCTAAGTGGGAGCACACTCGACTTTAGTTCCGAAGATCGTGGGTTCAAATACCGTCGCGCACCTCTGATTTTTCTTAAAAAATTATGTGTGCTTTAAAAACGCGGGCTCTAACGGTGAAGGCCATCATCGTGAGGAACCCGGCATTTTCTGAAAATTGTCATTTACCAACCCGAACTTCGCCAACGTTGTGAATTAAAGCCTCTCTGGTCAAGAGAGAAGTCTCTGTGTCCTAGCAGTGGGAACGTAAATAGGGGTGATTATGATGGTAGTTTCCTTAAACTGCGCCTACTTGACAATCTTAAATAGGTATCTGTACTTATGTTAGATTATTTTCAGCGTTATATGCGTGATAGATGAAATTACCGGTAGATAGGTAATCTGTCTCTTGTTCTGGGTCAGGGTTTGAACGATATGTCATATCATTGTCTAAGAGCTCTGAAAACCTTGGTTTCATGCGCTATATCATCTGTTAAACAGTGTTTTTATAGCTTGTAGAAATAGGACTAAAGTGATCATAAATTCTAGAGTATTACGTCTCGGCTTGCGTGTTGTATAATCGTTTGTCGATGATGATTATGTACTCATTACGTTTTCATTGTTCAAGATACGTCAAAGGATGCAAATACAGCTACAGACGTTGAGAGAGAACTTTGGGTTGGTGGAGGGACGTCTTCGTGGTTTGCAAGGTCAGATAGCGTTCCTGAAACAGTGCTACTCGGTGACCATGCCAGAAGATATTGAAGCCCATGAATAAGATTGATTTGATATATTTTGGAATAAATTTTACAACTAACTGTTTTCACCTATTTTGGAGACTTTGTCTTTGACCTGATATGAATATAGCATTAGCACCCATAATTTTATATCTTTGTCTTTTACCCCCATTATCATAAACATAAGCGTAAATTTCCTTCCCTATTTATGTACCACTGCTGGAGCATAGACTTAATAGATATTCATGTGTCATTCATCAACTCGCACTTTGTCCAGGGTGGTGCATTAGGGCCTTATCTCTCGTCAAGAGAGAAGACCCTGTGTCCCAGCAGTGGAAACGTAAATAGGGGTGATAATGATGATAACAAAAAATAGTTAGGTGTTTTGACGGTCAAATCTGTTTAACAAGGGGCTGTTTAGTTTACTTGAATGGTGTTAATCTGAGTTCTATATTACGTGCACTTACGAGTATGCAGGTAATGACTAACTGTGCTTTGTTTGAGCGGCGCCCTTGCCCGAGTAAGGTCGTGCCTCTCAACTTACTGCCAAAGTACTTGTGTAGCAGTAAAGCAACTTGTTACTGCCAAATTATGATCGGGTTTACTGATGCCGGAAAACTGTTATCGTTAATGTGTTGTAGTGGTTTATTATCTTGGATACATCGATAATGTGGTTTTTGGTCAAGGAGGACTTTCTTGGGTCGGTCAAGATATATATAATACTGTATTTTCTGTCATTGCACATCCGATGCTCTCATTTAACAAGCAAACATCAAACCGTTGTCTCGTTTCCCTTTTGAGTCTTTGTATTCGCAATAGCACGACATAAATTTTACGGCCGACGTATAATTTACGTATTAATTATAATTTACGTACTAAACTTTTATATGGGTTTATTTTTAATAGACGCCTTATTTTAATGTTATAGTTGAATGGAGGTTTTCTATGTTTCAGGCCGGTCAAAAATTATATAGTAAGAGATCCGGCTGAAGGATCAGTGAACTCATATGTTTTTTGTTACATAACTATGAACTATTTCTATGCTGTATTATTTCTTTAACAAATAGATTTTCATGTCAGCACTCTTGTGCGATCCAAAATGGTTAAGTCTCAGCTGTGTGACTTATTTTAGTGGTCAAAACTCATCATTTCAGCCATCGGACGTCCACTGCTAGATTTTAGCTTTCTTATGCAACTTGCTTGCACCGTGAACAGGCAGATATGACAACCTATTGTCTATCTTGTTGGTAGACGTCCGACGCTGCGTTTGCCGATCCGTCGTCTCCACTCGAGAAATTTTCGGACCGGCTCCATGCTACTAAACCAAAATTAATTCATAGACAATCTTAGGTTTCTGCTTAGGATTACAAACTATTTTGTAATTAGCTCAATTCTAAGCTGGCCTTGTTATTGTTTATTATTTGTTTTGTTGTAATTGGGTTAAAATCTATGACTGAACAGAAAAGGCATTGGAAAATTCTGTTACAATGTAACCGGTATGATACGATTATGTTGTATTCTATGTCTTTGTTTCTACAAGTTAGGTTAAAAAATAAATAAATAAAATGTTTAAAAGCTTTAATTATATTAATGATGCAAATAAAAAAAAACAATTTATTATAGAACGACGCGGGTTGATCAGTTATGCATTATGAAGGTATATTTTATTCGTGTTATTCAGTAGAGTCTATGTATATTGAAATAGGATAGATGATATTCAAAATCACTTCCTACTGGGTTTGTCCATGACCACAAAATCCCCAACTTATTTCTTATTATCAAAGATCTATCCTACACCGGCTGACATCCAAAATAGAAACCTAATGAATGTGATCAAAATAAAGTTATTTTAGACTAAAATTGCGGAAAACTATTTGAAAACCAAAGACAATTTTCTGCTCCGCGATTCTATTTGTCCTTGATTTTTTTAATCAACGATTTAAAAATCAACACTATGTATCTCTAGTACTATGCTGCGGGCATTTTTTTAAACTGGGCAGTTATAGTAGCATGTTTGATATCAAGACCTGTTTACTTTATTATGTTAAGGCCATTTGTGACAACTGCAATATTGGCATCGAGATTTCTCTATCTAAAGTTTCATATCCTTGTTGTTCCCAGTTTTGTATTAATAAATAATGCGTTGTACATAAACTCCAGGCAAATGCCAGCCTACTTCTACCACAGAACATAAATAATTACTACTTAACTTCTACTATCGGCAGAAACTGTAATGATTAATCAAATAAATTCTCCTCAAGTGATAATTGTGTCCAGGAGAGAAAAATAAAAAGTATGTTTGAAGTGAGCATAATAATGTCTAGGTGTGGTTTGTTCGTTGGCTATCTAAAGAAAATCATACCATCGTCACAACCAATTCTTGATTAAATTGAATGTACTGAATTGTGAACAATCCCAAGAGCAACCAATAAAGTAATTTTGACAATCGGATTACGTTGGAAGTGATCATGGCACCCTTGGGACCAAAGAAAATCTTATTACCTTCAGGTGCGACCGGCCGGAGTACCAATTTACCTCGCGATTCGAGTATTGCATTCCTCGTTTTTAATTTTAACCTTTTTTTCAACAATATGAACTTACCTAACCTGTTATTTGCCTACGAAGACGAAGATTTAATAACACCAGTCAGTACGTATTATCTTCGACTAGAGTAGCTGAGCTAAGATATACTTCAGTCAAGGTAAGCCATTATATTGAATATTTTAATTATTGTCTAAAAAGTGATTTGACCTAGTTGTAAAACAGGTTTTATATCGTAGGTGGTTTTTATTGGTAGGTTAAATAACATTGTGTATACTTATGGGGCTAAAGTTCGAAGATTGTTGAACCGAATCCGTTTATTGTGGGTCGTGGAACCCATTGATTGAATAGTCAATCCGAATACAAAATTTATAACTTCAGAACTATTACTACCATAAATAAAAAACAAATTGCATTCAAACATATATTTATTGTTTGTATTTTTAAATATTTTTGGTGCTCCATTTTTATGTGTATTTAAATTATAAATTATAATACTAATAATAGTTTAGGACTCGCAAACACGCACGGCCTCCTTTAATGGGCAATGAGGAGCTCCGCGGTGTTTCCGAGGCCCGGGCAATGAGCTCGGCATAATAAATAATACAAAAAGAATTTAACGAAGGACCATCGGATGGTATTCACACACTCTCACGCTCCACACACACTAACAGTCTTACAAGTAGACAATATCACTAGCTATACAGAATGCGGCGAGGCCGCGTGCACTGATCCATGGATGCGTAGTACGGGTAGAGCAATCACTCGAAGTGAGAGCCCTTGAGCTTCTTGAGGGCGTTGGTGAGGTGCAGCATCTCGGTGTTGAGCTGCCACACGAGCGTCTCCAGCTTGTCCACGGAGTCGAGCACCTCCACGCGCTCCGTGTGCGGGTTGAAACGTACCTCGAACGGCCGCGACATGGTCGACACCCAGCTCCTGTCACACGAAAACGATAATGTTCAGTCAATTTTGCTTTAACAATCAATTATGGACACATCTGTTAGAAGAAAACGACTGTACGAAAAATACTATAATGGAAACTACGAGTGAAATTCAAATGTAGTTACCTGAATTTTCCTTTGGCATCTTCGAAACTCTCAGCTACATAGTAAACGGGCTGATATTCCTGGTCTTGGTAAGGCTGCACCGAGGTGGTGGCTGGCTCGAAAGGTCTGAGCTCTGGTTTGTCACTGAGGGCGTGGAGGAGTTCTCCAATCGAAGACAGAAGTGCGGCACCGTATGCCTTCAGTTGGTTGTCCTCCTTGCACAGTCCAAATTCAACGGTGAACCAGTAAACCTGCACAAACAATCCTTTCAAAATCGGAATATATGACACACCTCTTTAATCTTGCCATGGCACGGCGTCTAATATAAATCGCTGTACAACGCTTCCTATAAAATGTTAAACTTACAGTAGAGAGCTTTTCAATTTCGGGATCAGATGCGCCGAGAGAAGCCAAGCCGATTTCCTGGGAGAATTGCGCGAAGCTGGGATCAGCCAGCAGCGGGATGTGGCCGAGCAGTTCGTGAATGCAATCCCTAGGAAAGAAGGTTCAATTAATATCGAGTCGTAAACCTTTGCAGCAATTTGAATCTAAGTTTGACTAGTTCGACTATATAGATAATAAGAACACATCATAAGGAGCATTGCAAATATCCAAACAATTCCTGCTCGTTGAGTATGATCCAATTATATTATTTGATTCTGCCGTCTAACATTATGCGAATCTTTGAGTAAGTTACTCGTAATATCTATAACTATCTTAAAAATACTTCTCTAACTCTATCAATATACAATCTATGTATATCAAAAATTGGTTTCGTTATCTATAGGTAAATTAAGTTACTCGTAAAATGTCAGGAGATTAAAATGACTAGAAGCTTCAAAGATATATTAGTGAGCTTCAGATCGTCCTAAGCCTCTGTCTAAGCGCCTTCCACTATATCACTTTAGAGCGGAAAACTACATTACGCAGTAGCTTCAGAGAAACTCAATTATGGAGGCAGCTTTTAACAATGTTACCGTTCCATTACTAGCGCAAAGCTATTTGCTGATTTTGATTTACTTACCCCGAGACTTTATTTTGCCTCGAGAGTAAATTTTCTCAAGTTCGTGTTTCAAAGATGTTGCATAATAGGCCGGGATCCGTAGTACATGGAAATCAAGTGATTACTAACAAGCTAATTTTTGGTGAGTAGCTTCGTTTCGATGAGACGACTAAAAATATCCTATACCCAAATCTCGATTGTGGTAGCTAACAGAGATATCAAGGATTAAAAAAATCAAGGATGTAAAACCGGGATAACGGACCACGAAATTTGTCGGACAATATGTCCGTTAGATTTTATATATATTAATTAAGTATACAACAAAAAATCAGCTGGTTAGTAATCATAGTAATCATTTAAATTGACCTCGTTTTCGATACATTTTCGAAATGGCGGACTCTTTGATCAAACCATAGGTTTTGTAGGACAAACATGTTTTTATATAATTTAGATAATTATCTTGAGATATAACATATTGTCCTACAAATTTCGTGGTCCGTTATCCCAGTTTTACATCCTTGATTTTTTTAATCCTTGATATCTCTGTTAGCTACCACAATCGAGAGTTGGGTATAGGATATCTTTGGACGTCTCATCGAAACGAAGCTACTCACCAAAAATTTGCTTGTTAGTAATCACTTGATTTCCATGTACTACGGATCCCTGACTATAAGAGATGAAAAGTAGCAAGGTATCTATTTCGGGAAATATTCAGATTAATTAATTATTCCACGCGTTTGTACTAACTTCCGTATGAACTCGAGAATAATGAAAAAACTACACGCCATATGAATGAACAATTAACACTTGCTTTTCATTTAAGAATTATAACGAGTGTTACAAAGTTGAAGTACAAGTTAATATTCTTTGAAGATCAAATAAGCATACGAGTACCAGAAAATAAACTTTTAACGAATGGGTCGGAAATTTAAACCTTAAACTGTACCCAAAGAAATGTTATAATAGTGAATTATACTTACGGTTCAGGTGTATGGAAGGGTGAGTTTGCGTGGCGGACGTATTGTGTGGATTGGAAGACGCGGAAGGCGAGAGAAGCGAGGAAGTCTCGGGCAGTGAGGAGGCCTGCCGCCGGGCGCAGCGAGAATCCGGTGTGCTGGCGCAGGAAGTTGCTCACGGCCTCCAGCTGGGGAATCCTGTGCGGCACAAAGATATCAGCCGCCTGCAGCTTTGCAAACGCATCTTTGTATTCCTGGCAAGCGTGCTTAGGCATCAATTCCACCACAGTGTTGAATACTCGCTGCCAAGTCGAATTCTCGCTCTCCAGGTAAGACATTGATGGGATCTGGTCTCCGTATTTGTAAGAGAAAGCCACTTCCGCGATCTGCTTTCTGCGCTCTCTGTAAGATTTGTCCGCGAAACCAGGGTGGTTCATATCCAGCTCGGGTTCATACTTGGTCATAAGATGGTTGCAATTGTCAAGATCGGAGGCGTGACGCGGGAACCAGGGGGTCTTGCTGGAGACATTGTTCTCGCTGATGAGGTTCACTCCAGCGAAGGCGGTGGATTGGCGTAGAGATCGAATGAGCTGGAGAAGATTGACGCGAGACATGCTCACTTTGACGAGAGCGTCAAACTGGATGCCTTCGACTTGGGAGGGGCGGGTTTCGAGGTGGAGCACACAGCCTTTGTAGTTCTCGATGGTCTTGAGGATGCGAGCCAGGGAGCCCATGCCGTCGCGTATGCGGAGGAGGAGCACCGCTTGCTGCACTTCCAGCTCGGCTTCAGCCGATTCAGCGGCAGCATTTTGCAAGATCACTTCTTCTTCAGTCAAAGTATAATCTGAAATTAATTTATCCAATCAGATGCTACGCAAAATTATATACGTTTGTAAAACAAAAGTAAAACTTTTCAGCTAATGTTCAATTGTTGGGTAATTTTGGTTGATATTAAATACTAACCATCACCATTTTTCCCGGCGTCGTCCCCTATGTCAGCATCAGCTAAAACGAAAATAATAAAAACATAAAGAACCAAAACAAAAAATAAAAAAATATAAATAAAAAGTACAAAAATAAATCAATTTACCGAGGTGACCATTCTTTGTTTCATCCTGTTGGGTGCCATCTTCAACAGTAGGGGAATTGTTTCCGTTGCCAATGAGCACATCATCTTGGATGTAATCAGATTCCAAGCCGGAGTCTTAATAAATAAAAAAAAACAAAAATGTAAGTTAAAGAAACAAAAAACTCTAAATAAAATAATAAGAAACATAAATGATAATTGAAGTATATTGTGCTTGTTTGATGTTGCTTGTGGATGCTGTGGGACTCACCATTAGCGCGGGCGCGAGCCTCTTCAAGCACACTTTGTTTGGTCTGTTTGACAACCAGGGTTTCGAAACGGGCGTCGTCCACGAGCGATCTACGGCGTGATGGATAACCGTTCTGCAACAAACAATAACACACTTGTTAACATTATGAATTTGGAAAGAAGCAGGCATTAAACGTTTATTAATGGATTAAGAAAATATACACATGTATTTAGAAACTAAATACAAACTATACTACATGACCTGTGTCAGGTATGAAAATAAAGTAGTTTACTGGACCACAATATCTACCATCGCTATTGCCAATAATTTATACAAGTCCAATCCAACAAGAAAATTAGTCGCGACTCAGTTATTCATTGTGTTTTTTATTATTAAGTACTTGAACAATTGATAATGAGCATCTCCATTGAACCGGTTGTCTAAGTACCATTAAGGTCTCTTTTTCAGAAGGTCTTTTTTTGCGTGATAATTAATTCGTCTCGTTTTTGCGGTTCATTTCCTTTGACTCTGACTTTTAGAAGCGTGAAATTTCTTAAAACATCTTGAGAACGAAAATGACTTCGGATCAAAGCAAGCTAAAAATAGTTCCGTCCTCTAAATCCTTATAAATATAAAGCGGTCAAATCGCATTATATTTCATGTGAGAGTGAGAATTGCTTTTACGGAGTTCCTAAGCTTATTTCCTGCGCGTGTCCGGGAGTAAAGTGCTGCCATTATGGTCCCGCCTTTACGCGACGCCGGATGGTACGCCGAACGATTGAAATCCTTTGAAAGGATCTTAAGGAACTGAACTTTCTGAACCGCTGAGCCCGAATAGAGCCAATTATTACAACTGGCGCGCACTTAACCAATTGTTTCAAGTATGCTAAATACAAAAATAAAAATGGTCTTTGATTTTAAATGGTTTTATTTACTCTTGATATTTACTTGATGAAGTCATTATTAATCGAGACGATATTACTTTTGAAAATAACGCGGAAATGTAAAATTCAAATCAGGTATAGGTACCTACAAGAACTCAAAATATCAATACAAGTTTTATGAATTTTGAATTAAGTTGTTGAATATTTTACTGTTTAGCATTATGTAATTTACGTAGAGATTAACATTTTCCGTCTTGTGGGAAACCCGATTGGTTTATAATGCGGGCAAACCGAACTTGAAGGCAAATTTGTTAATTACCGTCGTGTCATCAGCGCGTATATGCTTCTAGCGCGGTTATGTCAGTGGCAGCGTAATTTCCGTCACGTAGCACTGAGAGGCACACGCTGCGAGACCTAGCATTTTCCACTAGAGTGGCTGCGCGGGTCTTACTATGTATGTCAAGGGTTAAGCTAATAGCACTCCATTGTTACCGAGCTCCTGAAATGCACTAAGACGGTAATCGTACCTAAAACGTCAAATAACTCACCTCTATAAAGGCATACAGTAATCATATAGCACGTGTGTTAGGCATTAAGTTGAATAACAAAGGATTGCGGAAACTAGAGTTAAAGGTCCGCCTAACTGGAGCGGGTATATTCGGAATCCGGTTAGCATATAGCCTTGGTGTGCCAAGTGGCCACTTTACCATTCCAATCGGCGGGGCAATTAAGCCGAGCACTGACCGCTGACCGCCGTATTCGTCCCTATATCGACGGACATTCAATCAAACCGACGCGATGCTTGTCATCATCACTTCTGGACGCCTGACTTACAATCGCTTTCATCAATCCTAAGTGACATCAAATGTATGAAATTCGACAAAATTATCAAATTTATTGTGCAATATACTGCGTGCTATGGACGTTTAAACAAACGGATGCTATTGTATGCCTTTATTACCTCTATCATGTCAATGTGTTTAGGCATAATGACTAGTATTTGAACATTGACTGCCAAGATCATCAGCTCACCAAGGGCACTGGAGTAAATATAAATAAATTTTACTCTTTGCGTGATCAGCACTAGCTACTCGCATCAAAACAATTCAGAAAAAATAATTCTTGTCTGTTGAACAAAGGAGGTCAATGATTATTTCCCTGAGTCTTAAATCCTTCTAACATTTAAAGATCTTGTTTATTTGTTATGCAATAGGTTAACGGGAAAACGGACTCTGACAAAATTTGTATGCCGTTTACTTTGACCGGAACAAAGACAAAGGACAATTAACAGTAAATACTTTAAACTCTGAGGCATTGAAATTCCCATAGAAGTGATAAATGGCAGATATTTGCTAGGTTATAAACTGAAGGGCTATAAAGTCATTAGTGACGATATCTTGCGAATTGCATTTGACGCGGTGAGCGTCAGCCTACCTTGCATTCCGACCTTCGATGGTCAAGGAAATACAATCAGATGCCAATTATAACACACGTTAATTTAAAACCGTTATGTACCAGATATCGCACAGCAACATAAAATGACATAAATAATGATCGCTTTGCTAAATAATGCAGTCAGCTTATTAGAATTTGTTAGTACATAATGTATTTAAGATGGCACAATAACATTTCGCAAAGCTAATGAGTACCTACTCTACCGGAGTATGTTTGTAAACAAACAGATTTCATTCACAAACCGCGAAACATGTATTGTCTAGGTGCATAATTGCAACCGAATTGAAACTGTAAAGTCTTTGATGATAATCACTTTGAATGTGGCCAATGCTAATCTTCCTTGAAACAATGATGAGTTTTTTACACTGTAATAGTCTGCAAGTACCTACATTAAAAGGTCACTGCCTACGGGAATCATGCTATGACTTCTTATTCGATGGTAATATGCCTGCACAATAGCTAATTTACTTGTAATTGTTCATTTATCTGTTTATGTAATATGTCACACGATATGATACGATTTCGTTGAGAAAGTTCATCGTTACGAGTTTTGATATAATTGTGCAAATTATTGCATGAGCTCGACTTGTCGAAATGTTGGTGACAGTTCACACACGAAATTATGAGCTTTTATGCATTCTTTTATCTTTGCCGCCAACTACTTACACTAAAAGCAAGAATTCAAAATTTAACTCGCGTGGAAATACTTTCACGGAATATAAACGACGATTTGTAATGTTGTTGTATTTTATATGGGTAGATTGAACATTGTTTTATGCTGTTTGACCATTTTCAACTTAATATTTTAACAATGGATCATTACCCAGTTTTTATTACTTTAAAATCGTTAAAAATTGCCAGTTTAGTTTCGAGATTTTTCATCAAATGGTTGATTTAGTTTTGATTAGTGTTCTAGAGTTTTCTTTCTACTCTATTTTTTGTATGAAATGCAAATTAATACTGCTTGATCACGCAAACTTGTTCAATTGTTTAGCGAGATTTTTTTATTACTTTATCAGCTTATAGCACGTTATACTCGTATTATTTTTATCTTCCTAATAAAAACTAAGAATATAAAACTTGTACAACTTGTCGGTATATTACAACAATAAAACAATAACTATGTGAATTTTTCAGCATTATGTAAGGATTTTGTATAAGTGCATAATTAAATATTTTGATGAATGCTAAAGAAATGATACGATACGAAAAGTGGTAAAATGTCGTGTTGAAATTTAGGGTCAATGCTTTTTATGAATTTAAATAAATGGGACAGTTAAAGCAATCACAAATTTTAAATGATTTTTTGTTTTCCTGATCGGTCACTTCGTTCGAAATTTATTCGAAATATTAGGTCAGTTCTGGATGCACTTATTTACGTAAAAATATCACAAATGACCGGTCACAAAAACATGATGATGATCCTTAAGATGAGCAGGGCACAGGCCCTTCTGCAGTGAGAGCATCTCACCTCGATGCTGTAGGACTTCTTGATGGCGAACATTTCGCGGTTCTTCTGTGCTGCTGCTACGGCCATTTCTTCTTATTCACTTCACTGGTTACAAGATGCCTGAACTAAAGTTCACTGCGAGCTTAGCTAGCGTTATGTCTGCGAGAGCTTTCGGTCACGACCACTGGCTTTTGCCTGTCTGTCTACGACTCAGCAGTCGGATTACTTTAGCTAACTAAACTTTGGATTGCAAACAGACCAATGCATGATGACCGTTCGTAAGAACAGTTTAAATAGTGTTAGGCTCGCGCCTCCCACCCCGCGCTGCCTTTCGTCGCGCCTGCGTCATCGCCCCCCCCCCTCCCCTCCTCTCGCGCGCCGCCGGAACAACCCTTGCCGTCTCGAGTACCCTCATCCTCTAACACGCATAATAATAATATAATTAACAATATAATAATTACATATTACATTATAAAAATAACTGTTAATTTTTCATTAATTTTCATTATGAAATGATAGGATATTTATTAACGATTATCTGCGACAGTTTATGATAAGATTATTTTGCTTTCAGTCGTTTTATGTTTTACATACGATAAAAAAATTATAGACTTATAATTTGGATTTTTTAACGGCTTTTAATAATAACCAATTTATTTTACAAAAAACAATTAAAGTTTTAAAAATTAGTTTTCGTATAAATATATATTGGTCCTGGAATTATTGAGGTTATTTTTTTATTCTTATTATTTATTTGCTGAAAGAAAACATTTCTTTATTTCTAAAAGGGAACAACTGCATCTACATATTTTAGAATTAGCTAGACTCACCCGGGAATCAACACAACTATATTTTTAATAATCGTTATTATACGAATCGGTAGATGTAATTAACATTTGAATTGCGTTAAAATAATAAATATTACTGTATAATTCACAACTGTGTGTGAACTGTTCATCAATATTTATTTTATTCGTTGATTTGGACAATCATTTGTTTTACGAGATATTTTTTTACACATTCGTGGTCAGGAGTTCAGACCTTAAATTATAAAGGCCCCATTTTTAATTCCTGTTTATGTTTTACCAAACACCAAGTTTAACAAGCATTCTTGTTATCAGCTCTTCCTGTAGTTTTAACCAATGTTCAATTATAGAGGCGCTTAATTAAGACATTCTTAAATTGCTGCTTATTAAAATTTATTAGCAGTAGAAGTATAAATCTTGATACCAGGTGCAGCATTGATGTTAATTATACCTTAAACAAACAGCTTCTCCGACTCCGTCCGAGTTAAATTATGTTAGTAATTTTCGTTATTATTATTATGTTAGTAAAATAATCAAATTTATTTTTTCAAACGTTAGAAACACTAGGTACACTTAGGTTCGTCAAGTACTTAGTATGGCGGCCACATCTTATCATAACTTTAGGAAGTATTCAAATAGCATCTCCTGTGTCTAAATGTTGATCTACTAAATTTCATGAAATTGTATGTTCTGAAAAAAATCGTCAAATTAGTTTCAGTATCGTGTAATCGAGCCTATAAACACAATATCTCTGTCAACAAACAAAATTACCCCATGACGACCCTTACATATTTATTATTAGTATAAATTCCCGTAGTAAATACCTGATATTCCCCATACCTATATATTATTAAGGAATACGCATATTATTCTAAAGGAATTGCCAGATGACTCTAGCAAACCACAGGGGGTTTTAACTTCGATTTTTCCATTTTTAGTTTTAGGTAATCAATAAATTAATTTTATTTATTTTTTCCTATTATTCATAAGACCGCAGGAGCAAATCAATCCGTCAGGTAATAAACATAAACCGATACAATATTCCAAAAATCAATAAACTGTTATTTTCCTGCAGATACGTCATAGTATTTCCAGAAACTGTATTATTTTCAGTTCTCAACACCAACAAAGCAGCTTTACGCCTCGGACTCATTTGAACTTAAAAAAATAAATCCTGGTATTATCGAATTATTTATTATTTGATAAGTATCATTGGATTTGTCTTGACGATATTAAGTTTGATCGTTTTATCAATTGTCGCAACAAAAGTAATAAAAATTGAAGGCGACAATTAGGTAAGGCTTGTTGAAATTATCATCACCATTTCAGCCCGTGTGCGTATAATACGTTGTTTAGGTAAATCCAAAGGAATTTGAACCAAGTCTATTAAATTTAAGTCACTATTTTCGAGATAATCAATTCTTATCTTATAAATGTAGGTATCATTAGGCGGAATATATTAATTCAATTCAATTCTTTATTGTTTTCATGTGGTTTACAGATCAAAATATATTGAGTAAACATATACAATACAGATACTAAATAGAGATAAACGTTTGCATTTAAATTATACTCGAGTTTCGTTTTGACAGGTAAATTATAAATTTGCATTTTGTATGCTCTCAATATTAATGAATTATGCCGTGGCTTTGTTTTTAGCGGCCACCGATGAAATATTTTGTGAATTTATGTACTTACTACATAGGACTTGTGTATTTATTATAAAAAAAAAATACAACGTATCCTATATTGGAGCCAAGATATGGACTTTGAAGTAAAGAATAATATCGTCTACAATAATGATCCTACCTATGAGAGGTTAGGAATAAAAAAACATGGGTCTCATTCATTAACATCATCATTGTTTCAACATCATCATGGTCTTATGACCAGGAGTGGATGTCCGATGATTGATAACAATTTATCAATTTGTATTGATTGATAACAATCAATCTTTTTTGCATAAAATACATGGCATAGGCCTCCCTTAATAAATAAATAAATATTAAATAAATATTACTGGACAATTTTACACAGCGACATCTAGCCCCGTGGTAAGCTTGAAGCTTGTGTTACGGGTGCTAGATTTCAGATATACTTAATATAATATACATACATAGATAGATATTTTTTATTATACATATAACAGGTAATTAATGGTTTACAGTTAGGTGCAAGAGAGTAAGGTGGATAGAAGATTCTATGAAATCGGCTGATTCTTGATGGATGAAAGCTGTTTCCAACCAAAACATGGAAATATTTAAGGGCCCATGCCAGCAGTGGACTTACTACGATAAAATAATAATAAATAAATAAATTAGACTATTCACACAGCAACATCTATTGGTAATGATGAAACATATGCATCAAGAAATAATAATGAGCTATTGCTATATAATGAGCTTCAATAAATGCATTTTTTTACTAAAAACCATAAGGAAGTTTTGTTAATTGTTTATATTGACGATTGTTTTATGATTTATTGCATTTCGATATCCCACTTCCGATATAGTTTAGATAGGACTGTAGTGATGAAAGTTGCTAGTTTTTTAGAGTACTTACTAATGGCAATAGTTTTTTAAATAAGTAAACATAAAAATGGCAGGTCTTCAAAAACATCGCCACTTTTACCTATTGCCCTTTCCAGCCATGACCTTGTGCTGACATAGACAATTACAAATTCACTCCAGAATTAGGTAGATTTATAGTAACATACCTATACCGTTTAAGGAAATAAGGAAAAGCCGGAGATATAAATAATACATTTATTAATAAAAACTTTATTTACAGAAAATCTTGTAAAATAATTACAGAAAAATGTTGCCCAATATTGAAAAATATTTTTCAAACTATCCGAGTTGACATTGAGATCAGCGCTCGCTCGATCTATAGGTAATTTAATTATCAAATAATACCTCTATGACGCAGTGGGCGCAGCACTACGTCAGATGTAGAAGGTTGCTTGTTCGATTACCGCTACAAAATAAAATCAATTGTTTTAAATCTAGTATTCTATAGTGTATACACACCTATAATATTTTATTGCAAAGCTCAATCAACAGGGTGCATGTTGATCTCACCTAGTTTTATAAGACCTATATTGTAAACATGTGAACAATAAAGTGATTTGATTTGATTTGATATATTAAACTCAGCCAAATAACGCCTTCTTACATAGCCTTTCTGTGAAAAATCCAACTTTAAAACCATAAAACATTTACCTGTTAAGATCATATTTAGCAACTTTGGTTTACGTTAGATTACCGGGTGCAAAAGATTGCGTTATAAGGAAAATATACCTGTAGGAAAAAGGCATTTATCTCCGTCGACGCAGGCCTACATAGGATTAACCCGGTGTTTCCAAGTAATGTATAAATGTATAAACACTATGACGTTTGTGAGCAGAAATCAGAAAGTTGAGCAAGGCGCTTGGGGAATCCCTTCTGGCATCAAACCCACCATTCCACGTCACAGCGCGTGACTCAACGTATGCACGTAACAAAACAAACTTGACCTATTGATGTTCAACGCCGAATGTCGAAAGCATTACTGACGTTTTTTCTTAGTATTTTTTCTGTATATTTCCTATGTTCGCTAGATGTTATTTTGGTAGTATGCTAATTTTATCGCATTTCTTGTTTTGAATAATTTGATGATGATAATGGATTCCGTTAAGTGTTATATATTAGACCATTTAATATGATGTGTTTATGTATATATTTTATAATGTTAATGCTTATACATAATTATAATCCGTGTCGTGCCGGTTTAAGAATAGTACTATTCTATCTTTCCCTGCAAATTTCGTCAAATCGACTAAAGGAGTTATATATCGTCTATAAAGGCAGTAGCGTCGTTCTGTTAAATTAATGCAAGAAAAAAAAACAATTATTTGAGACAACAATAAGAACAGATATAATAAAATTATAAGTTATTGTATCTCTAAAAGGTTCTATACTCAGTATTTTGGGTGTTATATGATATGTATAAGAAAAAATATATATCTTATCTATGTTGTATTATATGTATTGTAAAGGTCCTATAAATAAATATGATAAAAAAATTAAGTATGATTATCAGAAATCTATCACCCGTAATACAAGATTCGAGCTTACCACGGGGCTAAATGTTGATGTGTGAATTGTCCAGCAATTAATTTATTTTATATAATAGAGTAATGTGAATTTACACCTTGGTAAACTTATATCTACAAGGAAGGCTTTTTTGCTCTTCAGGAAGATAATTTTTACTGGGAACTCCACTATACCATGGGAAATATGGAAAATATTCACTATACGGGTGGAAACTCATATAAATAAGGAAAAATATCGATTCCATGTTTTCAATCTATGTTGAGATAAAGCATTCACTGAGCAGCATCCGATTACACCATAACCATCACAGAGGGCAATGACAGGTAAATAAATAGGTAGTTTATTTGCATGAGGAAAAAGTAAGACCGCGAGTAGGTAATTTATGATCAACGCTCTTGAAATGAATGAAACTGTATAAAGTTATTTCCATAATCCGTAAGTTCCTTATCATAAAGATAAAGATTGCGTCTTTATTTCCTACTAGTTAAAAACTTGGCTTCACTCGGGTGAAATTTGAGGAAATTATCCATAATACGAATACCAAAATTATTTGTTAGCCGAGCATATTTCCACGATATTATTGTATTATTATTATTTAAATAGTATTTATCTAGGTTCCTATAGAGTTTTTTTTACAAAATACTTATTTTAAATGAAATTAATTTTTTTTAGTAAGATTTTGTAAAAAAAAACACGATAGGAACCTAGATAAATACTATTTAGATAATAATAATACGATAATACCGTGGAAATATGCTTGAATTACAAATCATTTTGGTATTACGTTTGTATGGGAAATTCGTCTATCGCCGGCCTCTTAAGGAGAATATTTTACTACCTTTGGAATGCAAGTCAAGCGTTTACCAACTAAGCCAACACAGCTTGTCTTTCCATAAATTTACTAATTAGGTATATTTAATCAGGACGAGATACCTAATTATATTTACTTCCTTTATCCTTTTTAGTGAATAAAGTTTTCCTAACACCTGCATTATCTACATTTTTAATTAAAAATCAACAATGACTCATTGAAAAGGCCTCTAACCATAGATATAAGTACCTACAGTAATGGCCTTAGAAATCACTACGTTAGATATAATGCAACAATATTTTAATCGATTTATGATGAATTACAATATGACTTGTATCGGGTTAGCCATGTTGCCTTGCCACATTTAATTAAGGATAAGAGAGTAGTATTAATTTGCTAGTATAATGTTACGAATAAGGAAAAGTTTAAAAACTGATTAAACATGGGAATAAAGAATGCGAAGCCGCGAGCGGGTCAGCTAGTTATATTATATAAAGCTAAATTACCACTCACTGATTGACTGACTGACATAATTGTTCTCCCTGTTGGTGGATGGGAAGGTATATTTTTTTTTGCAGAATCGTGTAGTGGGGGTCCGGGTGAGTGGGGGAAAATTCCGACTTTTTCAAATTTCCCCCTCCCCCTCCCCCTCCTCTATGGTATCTTCGTAACGGTAAGACCTAGAGGAAAAATTTTTTCACAGTCGTGTAGAGGAAGATAGATAGTTTTGAATCGCAAAAAAAGTTTGTCCCCCTCGCCCCCCTAGACCCCCTTTTTAATGAAAAAACTGATTTTTTTATCGTGTGGAGCATTGCGGCGAGCGAAGCGAGCCGCGATGCGACTACGGGGAACAGCGCGGCGAGCGAAGCGAGCCGTGCTGTGACCCCCGGAATGTCCCCCTTGTCCCCCTTGTCCCAAAAATTCGACATGGGTGTCGTTTCCGACTAATATGGGGGTGAGGATCACGAATATGATGACGGCGCGCGTGGGTCGGATTGCGGTGAGCGAAGCGAACCGCAATGCGACTCACGCCACGCAGCAAGGCGAGCGAAGCGAGCCTTGCTGCGTGTGCGTGTACTGCGGCACGACCGGGGTCGTATTGCGGTGAGCGAAGCGAACCGCAATGCGACCACGGGCATCAGCTCGGCGAGCGAAGCGAGCCGTGCTGATGCCCGTGGTGTACTGATATGGGGGTGAGGATTACGAATTTGATGACGGCGAGCGTGGGTCGGATTGCGGTGAGCGAAGCGAACCGCAATACGACACACGCCACGCAGCAAGGCGAGCGAAGCGAGCCTTGCTGCGTGTGTGGCACCACGACCACGGGGAACAGCACGGCGAGCGAAGCGAGCCGTGCTGTGACCCCCCGCCCCCCTGAATACCCTCCCCCATCACAAATTGACATGAATGTAGATTTCCATCGCAGTTTCCAATATGTCTTGATTATCGATTTCCACCAAAAAAAACTTGTAGGTACCAAAACCCCCCCCAATTTTAGAATACATGCGAGCTGCTTGCAGCTCGCACACTCACGACCCACTAGTTATATTATATAAAGCTAAATTACCACTCACTGACTCACTCATTGACATAATTGTTCTCCCTGTTGGTGGATGGGAAGGTATATTTTTTTTTGCAGAATCGTATACAGGGGGTCCGGGTGAGTGGGGGAAAATTCCGACTTTTTCAAATTTCCCCCTCCCCCTCCCCCTCCCCTATGGTATCTTCATAACGGTAGCACCTTGACTAAAAATTTTTTCGGGGTCATATAGAGGGGGGTAAACGATTGCGAAAAAAATTTTTTCATTCCCCCCTCCCCCCCAAAAAAACTCCCCCTCTCGAGTGTGCTTCCAGAAATCGTCCTTTTATAGGGTTTTCGATGGCAGGGTCGTATAGAGGGTTTCTTCTCGAGTTGGAAGAAAAAAAAATTACCCCCCCTTTTACCCAAAATTTCACCCCCCCTTTTGGTATCTCCCAAACGGTGAGACTTGGATGAATTTTTTTTTCACAGTCATGTAGAGAAAGATAGATAGTTTTGAATAGCAAAAAAGTTTGACCCCCTCGCCCCCCTAGACCCCCTTTTTTAAGAAAAAACCGAAAATTGGCCTATTTTTGACGAATATTTTAAGGGTGGAGCATTGCGGCGAGCGAAGCGAGTCGCGATGCGACCGCGGGGAACAGCGCGGCGAGCGAAGCGAGCCGTGCTGTGACCCCCGGAATGCCCCCTTGGCCCCCTTGGCCCCCCTCAATAAATTTGACATGGGTATCGTTTCCGACTAATATGGGGGTGAGGATTACGAATTTGATGACGGCGCGCGTGGGTCGGATTGCGGTGAGCGAAGCGAACCGCAATGCGACACACGCCACGCAGCAAGGCGAGCGAAGCGAGCCTTGCTGTGTGTGTGGCTGCATGACCGGGGTCAATGCAACCTCGGGGAACAGCACGGCGAGCGAAGCGAGCCGTGCTGTGACCCCACGCCCCCAGGCCCTCCTGAATACCCTCTTCTTATCTTAATTTCGTCTTGATTATCGATTTCCACCAAAAAAAACTTGTAGGTACCAAACCCCCCCCTACTTGGGACAACATGCGAGCTGCTTGCAGCTCGCACACTCACGACCCACAGAGGGGGTCCGGGTGAGTGGGGGAAAATTCCGACTTTTTCAAATTTCCCCCTCCCCCTCCCCCTCCCCTATGGTATCTTCTAAACGGTAAGACCTAGAGGAAAAATTTTTTCACAGTCGTGTAGAGGAGGATAGATTGTTTTGAATCACAAAAAAAATTTGTCCCCCTCGCCCCCCTAGACCCCCTTTTTAATGAAAAAACTGAAATTTTTATCGGGTGGAGCATTGCGGCGAGCGAAGCGAGCCGCGATGCGACCACGGGGAACAGCTCGGCGAGCAAAGCGAGCCGTGCTGTGACCCCCGGAATGTCCCCCTTGTCCCCCTTGTCCCAAAAATTCGACATGGGTGTCGTTTCCGACTAATATGGGGGTGAGGATTATGAATTTGATGACGGCGGGCGTGGGTCGGATTGCGGTGAGCGAAGCGAACCGCAATACGACACACGCCACGCAGCAAGGCGAGCGAAGCGAGCCTTGCTGCGTGTGCGTGTACGGCAGCACGACCGGGGTCGTATTGCGGTGAGCGAAGCGAACCGCAATGCGACCACGGGCATCAGCTCGGCGAGCGAAGCGAGCCGTGCTGATGCCCGTGGTATACTGATATGGGTATCGTTTCCGACTAATATGGGGGTGAGGATTACGAATTTGATGACGGCGCGCGTGGGTCGGATTGCGGTGAGCGAAGCGAACCGCAATCCGACACACGCCACGCAGCAAGGCGAGCGAAGCGAGCCTTGCTGCGTGTGTGGCACCACGACCACGGGGAACAGCACGGCGAGCGAAGCGAGCCGTGCTGTGACCCCACGCCCCCCTGAATACCCTCCCCCATCACAAAATTATACATGAATGACGATTCCTATCGCAGTTTCATATAAGTCTTGATTATCGATTTCCACCAAAAAAAACTTGTAGGTACCAAAACCCCCCCTACTTGGGACAACATGCGAGCTGCTTGCAGCTCGCACACTCACGACCCACTAGTTATATTATATAAAGCTAAATTACCACTGACTCACTCATTGACATAATTGTTCTCCCTGTTGGTGGATGGGAAGGTATATTTTTTTTTGCAGAATCGTTGAGGGGAACACCAGGTGAGTTGGGGAAAATTCCGACTTTTTCAAATTTCCCCCTCCCCCTCCCCCTCCCCTATGGTATCTTCTAAACGGTAAGACCTAGAGGAAAATTTTTTTCACAGTCGTGTAGAAAAGGACAGATAGTTTTGAATCGCAAAAAAAGTTTGTCCCCCTCGCCCCCCTAGACCCCCTTTTTAATGAAAAAACTGAAATTTTTATCGTGTGGAGCATTGCGGCGAGCGAAGCGAGCCGCGATGCGACTACGGGGAACAGCGCGGCGAGCAAAGCGAGCCGTGCTGTGACCCCCGGAATGTCCCCCTTGTCCCCCCTCCCCCAAAAACTCGACATGGGTGTCGTTTCCGACTAATATGGGGGTGAGGATCACGAATTTGATGACGGCGCGCGTGGGTCGAATTGCGGTGAGCGAAGCGAACCGCAATACGACACACGCCACGCAGCAAGGCGAGCGAAGCGAGCCTTGCTGCGTGTGCGTGTACGGCAGCACGACCGGGGTCGTATTTCACCGTTTTACCACGGGCATCAGCTCGGCGAGCGAAGCGAGCCGTGCTGATGCCCGTGGTGTACTGATATGGGTATCGTTTCCGACTAATATGGGGTTGAGGATTACGAATTTGATAACGGCGCGCGTGGGTCGGATTGCGGTGAGCGAAGCGAACCGCAATACGACACACGCCACGCAGCAAGGCGAGCGAAGCGAGCCTTGCTGCGTGTGAGGCAGCATGACCGGGGGCAACGCAACCTCGGGGAACAGCACGGCGAGCGAAGCGAGCCGTGCTGTGACCCCACGCCTCCAGGCCCTCCTGAATACTCTATTCTTATCTTAATTTCGTCTTGATTATCGATTTCCACCAAAAAAAACTTGTAGGTACCAAAACCCCCCCTACTAGGGACAACATGCGAGCTGCTTGCAGCTCGCACACTCACGACCCACTAGTATATTATATAAAGCTAAATTACCACTGACTCACTGACTCATTGACATAATTGTTCTCCCTGTTGGTGGATGGGAAGGTATATTTTTTTTTGCAGAATCGTATACTGGGGGTCCGGGTGAGTGGGGGAAAATTCCGACTTTTTCAAATTTCCCCCTCCCCCTCCCCCTCCCCTATGGTATCTTCTAAACGGTAAGACCTAGAGGAAAAATTTTTTCACAGTCGTGTAGATGAGGATAGATAGTTTTGAAAAGCAAAAAAAGTTTGTCCCCCTCGCGCCCCTAGACCCCCTTTTTAATGAAAAAACTGAAATTTTTATCGTGGGAACAGCGCGGCGAGCGAAGCGAGCCGTGCTGTGACCCCCGGAATGTCCCCCTTGTCCCCCTCCCCCAAAAATTCGACATGGGTGTCGTTTCCGACTAATATGGGGGTGAGGATCACGAATTTGATGACGGCGCGCGTGGGTCGGATTGCGGTGAGCGAAGCGAACCGCAATGCGACACACGCCACGCAGCAAGGCGAGCGAAGCGAGCCTTGCTGTGTGTGCGTGTATGGCAGCACGACCGGGTCGTATTGCGGTGAGCGAAGCGAACCGCAATGCGACCACGGGCATCAGCTCGGCGAGCGAAGCGAGCCGTGCTGATGCCCGTGGTGTACTGATATGGGTATCGTTTCCGACTAATATGGGGGTGAGGATTACGAATTTGATGACGGCGCGCGTGGGTCGGATTGCGGTGAGCGAAGCGAACCGCAATACGACACACGCCACGCAGCAAGGCAAGTGTTTGGCACCACGGGGAACAGCACGGCGAGCGAAGCGAGCCGTGCTGTGACCCCACGCCCCCAGGCCCCCCTGAATACCCTCGCTCATCAAAAAAAAACTTGTAGATACCAAAACCCCCCCCAATTTTAGAATACATGCGAGCTGCTTGCAGCTCGCACACTCACGACCCACTAGTTTATTTTATATTATATAAAGCTAAATTACCACTGACTGACTGACTCATTGACATAATTGTTCTCCCTGTTGGTGGATGGGAAGGTATGTTTTTTTTTGCAGAATCGTATACAGGGGGTCCGGGTGAGTGGGGGAAAATTCCGACTTTTTCAAATTTCCCCCTCCCCCTCCCCCTCCCCTATGGTATCTTCATAACGGTAGCACCTTGACTAAAAATTTTTTCGGGGTCATATAGAGGGGGGCAAACGATTGCGAAAAAAAAATTTTCATCCCCCCCTCCCCCCCAAAAAAACTCCCCCTCTCGAGTGTGCTTCCAGAAATCGTCCTTTTATAGGGATTTCGATGGCGGGATCGTATAGAGGGTTCCTTCTCGAGTTGGAAGAAAAAAAAATTTACCCCCCCTTCTACCCCCAATTTCACCCCTCCTTTTGGTATCTCCCAAACGGTGGGACTTGGAGGAAAAATTTTTTCACAGTCGTGTAGAGGAGGATAGACAGTTTTGAATGGCAAAAAAATTTTGACCCCCTTGCCCCCCTAGACCCCCTTTTTTATGAAAAAACCGAAAATTGGCCTATTTTTGACGAATATTTTAAGGGTGGAGCATTGCGGCGAGCGAAGCGAGCCGCGATGCGATCACGGGGAACAGCGCGGCGAGCGAAGCGAGCCGTGCTGTGACCCCCGGAATACGCCCTGGCCCCCTTTGCCCCCCTCAAAAAATTTGACATGGGTATCGTTTCCGACTAATATGGGGGTGAGGATTACGAATTTGATGACGGCGCGCGTGGGTCGGATTGCGGTGAGCGAAGCGAACCGCAATGCGACACACGCCACGCAGCAAGGCGAGCGAAGCGAGCCTTGCTGTGTGTGCGTGTATGGCAGCATGACCGGGGTCGTATTGCGGTGAGCGAAGCGAACCGCAATGCGACCACGGGCATCAGCTCGGCGAGCGTAGCGAGCCGTGCTGATGCCCGTGGTGTACTGATATGGGTATCTTTTCCGACTAATTTGTGGGTGAGGATTACGAATATGATGACGGCGTGCGTGGGTCGGATTGCGGTGAGCGAAGCGAACCGCAATACGACACACGCCACGCAGCAAGGCGAGCGAAGCGAGCCTTGCTTCGTGTGTGGCAGCACGACCGGGGGCAATACAACCCCGGGGAACAGCACGGCGAGCGAAGCGAGCCGTGCTGTGACCCCACGCCCCCAGGCCCCCCTGAATACCCTCCCCATCAACATTTTTTACATTAATGACGATTCCCATCCCAGTTTCCTCTACGTCTTGATTATCGATTTCCACCAAAAAAAACTTGTAGGTACCAAAACCCCCCCTACTTGGGACAACATGCGAGCTGCTTGCAGCTCGCACACTCACGACCCACTAGTACAACGGTAAGACCTAGAGGAAAAATTTTTTCACAGTTGTGGAGAGAAGGACAGATAGTTTTGAAAAGCATAAAAAGTTTGTCCCCCTCGCCCCCCTAGGCCCCCTTTTTAATGAAAAAACTGAATTTTTTATCGGGTGGAGCATTGCGGCGAGCGAAGCGAGCCGCGATGCGACCACGGGGAACAGCGCGGCGAGCGAAGCGAGCCGTGCTGTGACCTCCGGAATGTCCCCCTTGTCCCCCCTCCCCCAAAAATTCGACATGGGTGTCGTTTCCGACTAATATGGGGGTGAGGATCACGAATTTGATGACGGCGCGCGTGGGTCGGATTGCGGTGAGCGAAGCGAACCGCAATGCGACACACGCCACGCAGCAAGGCGAGCGAAGCGAGCCTTGCTGCGTGTGCGTGTATGGCAGCACGACCGGGGTCGTATTGCGGCGAGCGAAGCGAACCGCAATGCGACCACGGGCATCAGCTCGGCGAGCGAAGCGAGCCGTGCTGATGCCCGTGGTGTACTGATATGGGTATCGTTTCCAACTAATATGGGGGTGAGGATTACGAATTTGATGACGGCGAGCGTGGGTCGGATTGCGGTGAGCGAAGCGAACCGCAATACGACACACGCCACGCAGCAAGGCGAGCGAAGCGAGCCTTGCTGCGTGTGTGGCACCACGACCACGGGGAACAGCACGGCGAGCGAAGCGAGCCGTGCTGTGACCCCCCGCCCCCCTGAATACCCTCCCCCATCACAAATTGACATGAATGTTTCCATCGCAGTTTCCAATATGTCTTGATTATCGATTTCCACCAAAAAAAACTTGTAGGTACCAAAACCCCCCCCAATTTTAGAATACATGCGAGCTGCTTGCAGCTCGCACACTCACGACCCACTAGTTATATTATATAAAGCTAAATTACCACTCACTCACTGACTGACATAATTGTTCTCCCTGTTGGTGAATGGGAAGGTATATTTTTTTTTGCGGAAACGTGTAGGGGGGGTCGGGGTGAGTTGGGGAAAATTCCGACTTTTTCAAATTTCCCCCTCCCCCTCCCCCTCCCCTATGGTATCTTCATAACGGTAGCACCTTGACTAAAAATTTTTTCACAGTCGTGTAGAGGAGGATAGATAGTTTTGAAAAGCAAAAAAAGTTTGTCCCCCTCGCCCCCCTAGACCCCCTTTTTAATGAAAAAACTGATTTTTTTATCGGGTGGAGCATTGCGGCGAGCGAAGCGAGCCGCGATGCGAACACGGGGAACAGCTCGGCGAGCGAAGCGAGCCGTGCTGTGACCCCCAGAATGTCCCCCTTGTCCCCCCTCCCCCAAAAATTCGACATGGGTGTCGTTTCCGACTAATATGGGGGTGAGGATTACGAATTTGATGACGGCGGGCGTGGGTCGGATTGCGGTGAGCGAAGCGAACCGCAATACGACACACGCCACGCAGCAAGGCGAGCGAAGCGAGCCTTGCTGCGTGTGCGTGTACGGCAGCACGACCGGGGTCGTATTGCGGTGAGCGAAGCGAACCGCAATGCGACCACGGGCATCAGCTCGGCGAGCGAAGCGAGCCGTGCTGATGCCCGTGGTGTACTGATAAGGGTATCGTTTCCGACTAATATGGGGGTGAGGATTACGAATTTGATGACGGCGAGCGTGGGTCGGATTGCGGTGAGCGAAGCGAACCGCAATACGACACACGCCACGCAGCAAGGCGAGCGAAGCGAGCCTTGCTGCGTGTGTGGCACCACGACCACGGGGAACAGCACGGCGAGCGAAGCGAGCCGTGCTGTGACCCCACGCCCCCAGGCCCTCCTGAATACCCTCTTCTTATCTAAATTTCGTCTTGATTATCGATTTCCACCAAAAAAAACTTGTAGGTACCAAAACCCCCCCCAATTTTAGAATACATGCGAGCTGCTTGCAGCTCGCACACTCACGACCCACTAGTTTATATTCTATAAAGCTAAATTACCACTGACTCACTCACTGACTCATTGACATAATTGTTCTCCCTGTTGGTGGATGGGAAGGTATATTTTTTTTTGCAGAATCGTATACAGGGGGTCCGGGTGAGTGGGGGAAAATTCCGACTTTTTCAAATTTCCCCCTCCCCCTCCCCCTCCCCTATGGTAACTTCTAAACGGTAAGACCTAGAGGAAAAATTTTTTCACAGTCGTGTAGAGGAGAATAGATAGTTTTGGAAAACAAAAAAAGTTTGTCCCCCTCGCCCCCCTAGACCCCCTTTTTAATGAAAAAACTGATTTTTTTATCGGGTGGAGCATTGCGGCGAGCGAAGCGAGCCGCGATGCGACCACGGGGAACAGCTCGGCGAGCGAAGCGAGCCGTGCTGTGACCCCCGGAATGTCCCCCTTGTCCCCCCTCCCCCAAAAATTCGACATGGGTGTCGTTTCCGACTAATATGGGGGTGAGGATTATGAATTTGATGACGGCGCGCGTGGGTCGGATTGCGGTGAGCGAAGCGAACCGCAATACGACACACGCCACGCAGCAAGGCGAGCGAAGCGAGCCTTGCTGTGTGTGCGTGTATGGCAGCACGGCATCAGCTCGGCGAGCGAAGCGAGCCGTGCTGATACCCGTGGTGTACTGATATGGGTATCGTTTCCGACTAATATGGGGGTGAGGATTACGAATTTGATGACGGCGAGCGTGAGTCGGATTGCGGTGAGCGAAGCGAACCGCAATACGACACACGCCACGCAGCAAGGCGAGCGAAGCGAGCCTTGCTGCGTGTGTGGCACCACGACCACGGGGAACAGCACGGCGAGCGAAGCGAGCCGTGCTGTGACCCCACGCCCCCAGGCCCTCCTGAATACCCTCTTCTTATCTTAATTTCGTCTTGATTATCGATTTCCACCAAAAAAAACTTGTAGGTACCAAAACCCCCCCTACTTGGGACAACATGCGAGCTGCTTGCAGCTCGCACACTCACGACCCACTAGTTATATTATATAAAGCTAAATTACCACTGACTCACTCACTCACTCACTCATTGACATAATTGTTCTCCCTGTTGGTGGATGGGAAGGTATATTTTTTTTTGCAGAATCGTATACAGGGGGTCCGGGTGAGTTGGGGAAAATTCCGACTTTTTCAAATTTCCCCCTCCCCCTCCCCCTCCCCTATGGTATCTTCTAAACGGTAAGACCTGGAGGAAAAATTTTTTCACAGTCGTGTAGAGGAGGATAGATAGTTTTGAAAAGCAAAAAAAGTTTGTCCCCCTCGCCCCCCTGGACCCCCTTTTTAATGAAAAAACTGATTTATTTATCGGGTGGAGCATTGCGGCGAGCGAAGCGAGCCGCGATGCGACCACGGGGAACAGCTCGGCGAGCGAAGCGAGCCGTGCTGTGACCCCCGGAATGTCCCCCTTGTCCCCCCTCCCCCAAAAATTCGACATGGGTGTCGTTTCCGACTAATATGGGGGTGAGGAACACGAATTTGATGACGGCGGGCGTGGGTCGGATTGCGGTGAGCGAAGCGAACCGCAATACGACACACGCCACGCAGCAAGGCGAGCGAAGCGAGCCTTGCTGCGTGTGCGTGTACGGCAGCACGACCGGGGTCGTATTGCGGTGAGCGAAGCGAACCGCAATGCGACCACGGGCATCAGCTCGGCGAGCGAAGCGAGCCGTGCTGATGCCCGTGGTGTACTGATATGGGTATCGTTTCCGACTAATATGGGGGTGAGGATTACGAATTTGATGACGGCGAGCGTGAGTCGGATTGCGGTGAGCGAAGCGAACCGCAATACGACACACGCCACGCCCACGCCCCCAGGCCCTCCTGAATACCCTCTTCTTATCTAAATTTCGTCTTGATTATCGATTTCCACCAAAAAAAACTTGTAGGTACCAAAACCCCCCCCAATTTTAGAATACATGCGAGCTGCTTGCAGCTCGCACACTCACGACCCACTAGTTATATTATATAAAGCTAAATTACCACTGACTCATTGACATAATTGTTCTCCCTGTTGGTGGATGGGAAGGTATATTTTTTTTTGCAGAATCGTGTAGGGGGGGTCCGGGTGAGTGGGGGAAAATTCCGACTTTTTCAAATTTCCCCCTCCCCCTCCCCCTCCCCTATGGTATCTTCTCAACGGTAAGGTATTGAGTAAAAATTTTTTGGGGGTCGTATACAGGGGGGTAAACGATTGCGAAAAACAAATTTTCATCCCCCCCTCCCCCCCAAAAAAACTCCCCCTCTCGAGTGTGCTTCCAGAAATCGTCCTTTAATAGGATTTTCGATGGCGGGGTCGTATAGAGGGTTCCTTCTCGAGTTGGAAGAAAAAAAAATTACCCCCCCTTTTCCCCCAAATTTCACCCCCCCTTTTTGTATCTCACAAACGGTGAGACTTGGATGAATTTTTTTTTCACAGTCATGTAGAAGAGGATAGATAGTTTTAATTGGCAAAAAAAAATTGACCCCCCCGCCCCCCTAGACCCCCTTTTTTATGAAAAAACAGAAAATTGGCCTATTTTTGACGAATATTTTAAGGGTGGAGCATTGCGGCGAGCGAAGCGAGCCGCGATGCGACCACGGGGAACAGCGCGGCGAGCGAAGCGAGCCGTGCTGTGACCCCCGGAATGTCCCCCCTGTCCCCCTTTCCCCAAAAAATTCGACATGGGTATCGTTTCCGACTAATATGGGGGTGAGGATTACGAATTTGATGATGGCCCGCGTGGGTCGGATTGCGGTGAGCGAAGCGAACCGCAATACGACACACGCCACGCAGCAAGGCGAGCGAAGCGAGCCTTACTGCGTGTGCTTGTACGGCAGCACGACCGGGGTCGTATTGCGGTGAGCGAAGCGAAACGCAATGCGACCACGGGCATCAGCTCGGCGAGCGAAGCGAGCCGTGCTGATGCCCGTGGTATACTGATATGGGTATCGTTTCCGACTAATATGGGGGTGAGGATTACGAATTTGGTGACGGCGCGCGTGGGTCGGATTGCGGTGAGCGAAGCGAACCGCAATGCGACACACGCCACGCAGCAAGGCGAGCGAAGCGAGCCTTGCTGCGTGTGTGGCACCACGACCACGGGGAACAGCACGGCGAGCGAAGCGAGCCGTGCTGTGACCCCACGCCCCCCTGAATACCCTCCCCCATCACAAAATTATACATGAATGACGATTCCTATCGCAGTTTCATATAAGTCTTGATTATCGATTTCCACCAAAAAAAACTTGTAGGTACCAAAACCCCCCCCAATTTTAGAATACATGCGAGCTGCTTGCAGCTCGCACACTCACGACCCACTAGTTATTATATTATATTATATAAAGCTAAATTACCACTGACTCACTCATTGACATAATTGTTCTCCCTGTTGGTGGATGGGAAGGTATATTTTTTTTTGCAGAATCGTATACAGGGGGTTTGGGTGAGTTGGGGAAAATTCCAACTTTTTCAAATTTCCCCCTCCCCCTCCCCCTCCCCTATGGTATCTTCATAACGGTAGCTCCCTGACTGAAAATTTTTTGGGGGTCGTATAGAAGGGGGTAAACGATTGCAAAAAAAATTTTTTTATTCCCCCTCCCCCCCCAAAAAACTCCCCCTTTTAAGTGTGCTTCCAGAAATCTTCGTTTTATAGGGGTTTCGATGGCGGGGTCGTATAGAGGGTTCCTTCTCGAGTTGGAAGAAAAAAAAAATTACCCCCCCTTTTCCCCATATTTCACCCCCCCTTTTGGTATCTCCCAAACGGTGAGACTTGGATGAATTTTTTTTTCACAGTCATGTAGAGGAGGATAAATCGTTTTGAATGGCAAAAAAAGTTTGACCCCCTCGCCCCCCTAGACCCCCTTTTTTATGAAAAAACCGAAAATTGGCCTATTTTTGACGAATATTTTAAGGGTGGAGCATTGCGGCGAGCGAAGCGAGCCGCGATGCGTCTACGGGGAACAGCTCGGCGAGCGAAGCGAGCCGTGCTGTGACCCCCAGAATGTCCCCCTTGTCCCCCTTGTCCCAAAAATTCGACATGGGTGTCGTTTCCGACTAATATGGAGGTGAGAATTACGAATTTGATGACGGCGGGCGTGGGTCGGATTGCGGTGAGCGAAGCGAACCGCAATACGACACACGCCACGCAGCAAGGCGAGCGAAGCGAGCCTTGCTGCGTGTGTGGGTATGGCAGCACGACCGGGTCGTATTACGGTGAGCGAAGCGAACCGCAATACGACCACGGGCATCAGCTCGGCGAGCGAAGCGAGCCGTGCTGATGCCCGTGGTGTACTGATATGGGTATCGTTTCCGACTAATATGGGGGTGAGGATTACGAATATGATGATGGCGCGCGTCGGTCGGATTGCGGTGAGCGAAGCGAACCGCAATCCAACACACGCCACGCAGCAAGGCGAGCGAAGCGAGCCTTGCTGCGTGTGTGGCACCACGACCACGGGGAACAGCACGGCGAGCGAAGCGAGCCGTGCTGTGACCCCACGCCCCCAGGCCCCCCTGAATACCCTCCCCCATCACAAAAATTGTCATGAATGTCGATTCCCATCGCAGTTTTCTTTATGTTATGATTATCGATTTCCACCAAAAAAAACTTGTACGGCAGCACGACCGGGGTCGTATTGCGGTGAGCGAAGCGAACCGCAATGCGACCACGGGCATCAGCTCGGCGAGCGAAGCGAGCCATGCTGATGCCCGTGGTGTACTGATATGGGTATCGTTTCCGACTAATATGGGGGTGAGGATTACGAATTTGATGACGGCGAGCGTGGGTCGGATTGCGGTGAGCGAAGCGAACCGCAATACGACACACGCCACGCAGCAAGGCGAGCGAAGCGAGCCTTGCTGCGTGTGTGGCACCACGACCACGGGGAACAGCACGACGAGCGAAGCGAGTCGTGCTGTGACCCCCTGCCCCCAGACCCCCCTGAATACCCTCCCCCATCACAAATTGACATGAATGTCGATTTCCATCGCAGTTATCTCTTGATTATCGATTTTCACCAAAAAAAACTTGTAGGTACCAAAACCCCCCCTACTTGGGACAACATGCGAGCTGCTTGCAGCTCGCACACTCACGACCCACTAGTTATATTATATAAAGCTAAATTACCACTGACTCACTCACTCACTCACTCATTGACATAATTGTTCTCCCTGTTGGTGGATGGGAAGGTATATTTTTTTTTAAGGAATCGTTGAGGGGAACACCGGGTGAGTTGGGGAAAATTCCGACTTTTTCAAATTTCCCCCTCCCCCTCCCCCTCCCCTATGGTATCTTCTAAACGGTAAGACCTGGAGGAAAAATTTTTTCACAGTCGTGTAGAGGAGGATAGATAGTTTTAAAAAGCATAAAAAGTTTGTCCCCCTCGCCCCCCTAGGCCCCCTTTTTAATGAAAAAACTGAATTTTTTATCGGGTGGAGCATTGCGGCGAGCGAAGCGAGCCGCGATGCGACTACGGGGAACAGCTCGGCGAGCGAAGCGAGCCGTGCTGTGACCCCCGGAATGTCCCCCTTGTCCCCCCTCCCCCAAAAATTCGACATGGGTGTCGTTTCCGACTAATATGGGGGTGAGGATTACGAATTTGATGACCGCGAGCGTGGGTCAGATTGCGGTGAGCGAAGCGAACCGCAATACGACACACGCCACGCAGCAAGGCGAGCGAAGCGAGCCTTGCTGCGTGTGCGGGTATGGCAGCACGACCGGGGTCGTATTGCGGTGAGCGAAGCGAACCGCAATGCGACCACGGGCATCAGCTCGGCGAGCGAAGCGAGCCGTGCTGATGCCCGTGGGTTACTGATATGGGTGTGGTTTTCGACTAACATGGGGATGCGGATTACGAATTTGATGACGGCGGGCGTGGGTCGGATTGCGGTGAGCGAAGCGAACCGCAATACGACACACGCCACGCAGCAAGGCGAGCGAAGCGAGCCTTGCTGCGTGTGTGGCACCACGACCACGGGGAACAGCACGGCGAGCGAAGCGAGCCGTGCTGTGACCCCACGCCCCCAGGCCCCCATGAATACCCTCCCCCATAAAAAAAAATAGTTGAATGTCGATTTCTATCGCAGTATCAACTTTTGCTTGGTTATTGATTTCCACCAAAAAAAACTTGTAGGTACCAAAACCCCCCCCAATTTTAGAATACATGCGAGCTGCTTGCAGCTCGCACACTCACGACCCACTAGTTATATTATATAAAGCTAAATTACCACTGACTCACTCATTGACATAATTGTTCTCCCTGTTGGTGGATGGGAAGGTATATTTTTTTTTGCAGAATCGTTGAGGGGAACACCAGGTGAGTTGGGGAAAATTCCGACTTTTTCAAATTTCCCCCTCCCCCTCCCCCTCCCCTATGGTATCTTCTAAACGGTAAGACCTGGATGAAAATTTTTTTCACATTCATGTAGAGGAGGATAGATAGTTTTGAAAAGCATAAAAAGTTTGTCCCCCCTCGCCCCCCTAGACCCCCTTTTTAAGGGAAAAACTGAATTTTTTATCGGGTGGAGCATTGCGGCGAGCGAAGCGAGCCGCGATGCGACCACGGGGAACAGCTCGGCGAGCGAAGCGAGCCGTGCTGTGACCCCCGGAATGTCCCCCTTGTCCCTCTCCCCCAAAAATTCGACATGGGTGTCGTTTCCGACTAATATGGGGGTGAGGATTACGAATTTGATGACGGCGCGCGCGGGTCGGATTGCGGTGAGCGAAGCGAACCGCAATGCGACACACGCCACGCAGCAAGGCGAGCGAAGCGAGCCTTGCTGTGTGTGCGTGTATGGCAGCACGACCGGGGTCGTATTGCGGTGAGCGAAGCGAACCGCAATGCGACCACGGGCATCAGCTCGGCGAGCGAAGCGAGCCGTGCTGATGCCCGTGGTGTACTGATATGGGTATCGTTTCCGACTAATATGGGGGTGAGGATTACGAATTTATGACGGCGTGCGTGGGTCGGATTGCGGTGAGCGAAGCGAACCGCAACCCGACACACGCCACGCAGCAAGGCGAGCGAAGCGAGCCTTGCTGCGTGTGTGGCACCACGACCACGGGGAACAGCACGGCGAGCGAAGCGAGCCGTGCTGTGACCCCACGCCCCCAGTCCCCCCTGAATACCCTCCCCCACCAAAAAATTTTACATGAATGACGATTCTTATCGCAGATTCATATAAGTCTTGATTATCGATTTCCACCAAAAAAAACTTGTAGGTACCAAAACCCCCCCCAATTTTAGAATACATGCGAGCTGCTTGCAGCTCGCACACTCACGACCCACTAGTTATATTATATAAAGCTAAATTACCACTCACTGACTCACTCACTCATTGACATAATTGTTCTCCCTGTTGGTGGATGGGAAGGTATATTTTTTTTTGCAGAATCGTATACAGGGGGTCCAGGTGAGTGGGGGAAAATTCCGACTTTTTCAAATTTCCCCCTCCCCCTCCCCCTCCCCTATGGTATATTCTTAACGGTAAGGTACAGAGTAAAAATTTTTTGGGGGTCGTATAGAGGGGGGCAAACGATTGCGAAAAAAAAAATTCATCCTTCCCCTCCCCCCCAAAAAAACTCCCCCTCTCGAGTGTGCTTCCAGAAATCGTCCTTTTATAGGATTTTCGATGGCGGGATCGTATAAAGGGTTCCTTCTCGAGTTGGAAGAAAAAAAAATTACCCCCCCTTTCGCCCCAAATTTCACCCCCCCTTTTGGTATCTCCCAAACGGTGAGACTTGGAGGAAATTTTTTTTCACAGTCATATAGAGGAAGATAGATAGTTTTGAATGGCATAAACATTTTGACCCCCTCGCCCCCCTAGACCCCCTTTTTTATGAAAAAACCGAAAATTGGCCTATTTTTGACGAATATTTTAAGGGTGGAGCATTGCGGCGAGCGAAGCGAGCCGCGATGCGACTACGGGGAACAGCTCGGCGAGCGAAGCGAGCCGTGCTGTGACCCCCGGAATGTCCCCCCTGTCCCCCTTTCCCCAAAAAATTCGACATGGGTATCGTTTCCGACTAATATGGGGGTGAGGATTACGAATTTGATGACGGCGGGCGTGGGTTGGATTGCGGTGAGCGAAGCGAACCGCAATGCGACACACGCCACGCAGCAAGGCGAGCGAAGCGAGCCTTGCTGCGTGTGCGTGTACGGCAGCACGACCGGGGTCGTATTGCGGTGAGCGAAGCGAACCGCAATGCGACCACGGGCATCAGCTCGGCGAGCGAAGCGAGCCGTGCTGATGCCCGTGGTGTACCGATATGGGTATCGTTTCCGACTAATATGAGGGTGAGGATTTCGAATATGATGACGGCGCGCGTGGGTCGGATTGCGGTGAGCGAAGCGAACTGCAATACGAGACACGCCACGCAGCAAGGCGAGCGAAGCGAGCCTTGCTGTGACCCCCCGCCTCCAGACCCCCTGAATACCCTCCCCCATCACAAAAAAATAGTTAAATGTCGATTTCTATCGCAGTATCAACTTTAGCTTGGTTATCGATTTCCACCAAAAAAAACTTGTAGGTACCAAAACCCCCCCCAATTTTAGAATACATGCGAGCTGCTTGCAGCTCGCACACTCACGACCCACTAGTTATATTATATAAAGCTAAATTACCACTCACTCACTGACATAATTGTTCTCCCTGTTGGTGGATGGGAAGGTATATTTTTTTTTGCAGAATCGTTGAGGGGAACACCAGGTGAGTTGGGGAAAATTCCGACTTTTTCAAATTTCCCCCTCCCCCTCCCCCTCCCCTATGGTATCTTCTAAACGGTAAGACCTAGAGGAAAATTTTTTTCACAGTCGTGTAGAGGAGGATAGATAGTTTTGAAAAGCAAAAAAAGTTTGTCCCCCTCGCCCCCCTAGACCCCCTTTTTAATGAAAAAACTGATTTTTTCATCGGGTGGAGCATTGCGGCGAGCGAAGCGAGCCGCGATGCGACCACGGGGAACAGCTCGGCGAGCGAAGCGAGCCGTGCTGTGACCCCCGGAATGTCCCCCTTGTCCCCCCTCCCCCAAAAATTCGACATGGGTGTCGTTTCCGACTAATATGGGGATGAGGATTACGAATTTGATGACGGCGCGCGTGGGTCGGATTGCGGTGAGCGAAGCGAACCGCAATGCGACCCACGCCACGCAGTAAGGCGAGCGAAGCGAGCCTTGCTGCGTGTGCGTGTATGGCAGCACGACCGGAGTCGTATTGCGGTGAGCGAAGCGAACCGCAATGCGACCACGGGCATCAGCTCGGCGAGCGAAGCGAGCCGTGCTGATGCCCGTGGTATACTGATATGGGTATCGTTTCCGACTAATATGGGGGTGACGATTACGAATTTGATGACGGCGTGCGTGGGTCGGATTGACGACACACGCCACGCAGCAAGGCGAGCGAAGCGAGCCTTGCTGCGTGTGTGGCACCACGGGGAACAGCACGGCGAGCGAAGCGAGCCGTGCTGTGACCCCACGCCCCCAGGCCCCCCTGAAAACCCTCCCCCACCAAAAAATTTGACATGAATGACGACTCTTATCGCAGACTCCTTCCTCTCTTGAATTATCGATTTACACCAAAAAAAACTTGTAGGTACCAAAACCCCCCCCAATTTTAGAATACATGCGAGCTGCTTGCAGCTCGCACACTCACGACCCACTAGTATATTATATAAAGCTAAATTACCACTGACTCACTGACTCATTGACATAATTGTTCTCCCTGTTGGTGGATGGGAAGGTATATTTTTTTTTGCAGAATCGTATACTGGGGGTCCGGGTGAGTGGGGGAAAATTCCGACTTTTTCAAATTTCCCCCTCCCCCTCCCCCTCCCCTATGGTATCTTCTAAACGGTAAGACCTAGAGGAAAAATTTTTTCACAGTCGTGTAGATGAGGATAGATAGTTTTGAAAAGCAAAAAAAGTTTGTCCCCCTCGCGCCCCTAGACCCCCTTTTTAATGAAAAAACTGAAATTTTTATCGTGGGAACAGCGCGGCGAGCGAAGCGAGCCGTGCTGTGACCCCCGGAATGTCCCCCTTGTCCCCCTCCCCCAAAAATTCGACATGGGTGTCGTTTCCGACTAATATGGGGGTGAGGATCACGAATTTGATGACGGCGCGCGTGGGTCGGATTGCGGTGAGCGAAGCGAACCGCAATGCGACACACGCCACGCAGCAAGGCGAGCGAAGCGAGCCTTGCTGTGTGTGCGTGTATGGCAGCACGACCGGGTCGTATTGCGGTGAGCGAAGCGAACCGCAATGCGACCACGGGCATCAGCTCGGCGAGCGAAGCGAGCCGTGCTGATGCCCGTGGTGTACTGATATGGGTATCGTTTCCGACTAATATGGGGGTGAGGATTACGAATTTGATGACGGCGCGCGTGGGTCGGATTGCGGTGAGCGAAGCGAACCGCAATACGACACACGCCACGCAGCAAGGCAAGTGTTTGGCACCACGGGGAACAGCACGGCGAGCGAAGCGAGCCGTGCTGTGACCCCACGCCCCCAGGCCCCCCTGAATACCCTCGCTCATCAAAAAAAAACTTGTAGATACCAAAACCCCCCCCAATTTTAGAATACATGCGAGCTGCTTGCAGCTCGCACACTCACGACCCACTAGTCTAATATATAAAAATCAATGCCACTTTTCGTTGTAATTTTATAACTCAAGTCCGGCTGGGCCGATTTAATTGCTTTTGGTATTAAAATAGTCGTAGTGGCCCATGGGAGGTTTAAAAGAAGGAGAATATAGGAGAGAAAAAACAACATAAAGCGGATGAGTCAGCTAGTTATTTATATTTTTCAATTTCGTTATCAACTCATATAACTTAAAAAAAAACTTAAAACCCAAAACATCAAGAATTTTATTTCCATAGAAACACAGGGATTTACATGTTCAAGTCAGTACAAACTTATAGCCAAATAAATTATTTATTACTTTTATATGTAAATTAGGTACTACTTCTAAACTAATTGGATTATTGTCCGGCAATATTTATTTATTTATTATAAAAGAATAGCTTTATCACCTATTAGCTTACCCAATTCATTAAAGTTAAATAAAGGAAATTTAAATTATCTAAGTTCATACCGTAAAACACCCAAAACAAATATCTGCAGATCGTAATTTATTTTGTCCTGAAACGGAAATCAAACCAGCAACCTCTTGCGCATCAGCATTATGCAAGGGATTGCTGTGTATAGTAAATGTTTGCTTATGTCGTATCTGGGGCAATAACCCGCCTGAGAGCCATCTGTAAAGTAGGAAGTGCATTCAATGGAAAGCGTGAGTAACACCAAATAATACTTAATAATAATTGCTTGTTTACTTTCAAAAAGGCCATATAACGCAAGGTCTGTTGTACTTTCTGCATCCGATCTTACCGCAACAGCTCAACACTTCCTTGTATACAGCTTACAGATTATATCGTTATGATTTCTTTTTTATATGACGTCTGACAAATAAATGATAATAATTGATATGATTCTCCTTCTGAATTTATGAAAGCTTCGAAAACACGTGAAGGCAAACATCGAAAGCAAAGAACTTTGAACAGTTCGAAGGACATGTGTCATTCACCAACACGCAATTGGCCAGCGCGCAGCGTGGTGAATTAAGGCCTAATCTCTCTTGACAAGAGAGAAGTCCCTGTAGTAGGGGAGCCGAAGAGGGGATTTCGGGATTTACTCGAGCGCGTCAGATTAAGATACTGGAGATAGCTAGTACCCAGATAAGTACCTCCACCAAATATAAAAAATCTATCTATGTTCGAACGTGAATTATAAGGGAACAAAATTTACTTTTGTCATATTAGGCGCATCACTTTAGATAATTGTCAGATTAAGATATGGTAGAATCAGAACATAGAGATGAACCATATACATCTAAATCTGACGCTCTAACACCTTTGGAAATGCCGATTTTTTTGTTCATATTTTTGAAAATGAGTCAAAAAAAATGAGTCGCGATTTTTATTTTTTTAACGTTTACGTATACTCACCCCAATCGTGTAAACAATCAGATTTACAAACGTATATTATCAATCATATTTCCTAAATTATTTTTAAGTATGTAAGTATGTTAAGCTGATTTTCAATTTATTGAATCTGATTCATAGAATCTATCACTAACTGACGCGCTTAAGTACGTCCATACATCAGTATTTTTTTTAATAAGTTTTTATTTATCTATGGTCGCTTCCCCCACTGATGAAACACATCGGTCTCATACAATTTTTTTCTTCTTATCATCTACCAAATGCAACCCAATAGGTCTCTTTGACGCTCGAGTAAATCCCCATTTAGCATCGTCGCCTCCCGTACTACTGTGTCATAATAGTGGAAACGTAAATAGGGGTGATGATGAAAATGATGTAGGGAGATACTAAGTCACGGTCGTGCAGAAGTGATGAATGAATAATCATCAGATTAATCTGCGCTGTAATGGCGTAATTGGCTTATTTCATGTCACAGCTACAAACTTGTAGGTTATCGAACTGATCAATGCCTTGTTGTTGTGCGACTGAACGCCAAGTTCATCTCTGGACCGCCGAGGAGTTGGTTGATAATTGAGTGACCAATTAATATAATAACTTCAAAAATCAATTACTTAGGATCATTGAGAGGATCGCCTTCAAATACGCCTTCCAAGGCAACGAATAGTCACGAACGGGACAAATTCTATTAAAAAAACAATGGAATCGCCCCAGTTTAGCACGAAATAAATACTTCCATTGTTTGTTTAGTAATCGCATCTTTCAGTTTACCTGTTCAGCGGCATCTAGGAACTCATGGTTATGAATAGTTCACTATAATTTTTTAATCTAAAAATACCAGAAGTTTGTCCAATTTTATCCAATTAATTCATCGTATTTTAAGTTTTGTTTTTTTTTTCAATTATTTTTAAGTACAAAGGTTCATTCATCTATTTAGTGCGGTTGGTAAATCGCACATGTCTTTCAAAGTTTATAAAGTTCTCAGAACTTGTCAGTTTCCTTACGATGTTTGCCTTCACTGTTAGAATACGCCATGATTACAAGTAGAAAAAACCAGAGGTGCGCGGCGAGGATTGATGTCACGACCTTCGGAATAAAAGTCAAATATCCTCCCACTTAGCCAACTCAGGTTATATTTGTGAATTTTGGATTGTTTTTTATTGCGATAAAGTTATACGGGCAGAAGGCCAGCAGGAAATTTCTTTGTTACTTAATTCCTTACGTAAAACCTTTGTTCTGATAAGTTATAGAAACAATTACTCTGAAACCTTCCTATTTTTTAAAGTTCATACGTAACTATGTTGCTTTAAATTCAAGTACACATAATTTACTCGTGGTAGTGAAATAAATGGTACCTATACATCATCATCATTATTTTTACGTCTACACTTTTTGTTTTATTTATTTGTTTATTTAATTCATTCACAGCCAACAGCACATAATTACATAGTATTTGTAAATGATATTTTAATGAAGTCTACTCGTATTTTGGCAAAAGTTTTATTGTTATCTTCTACTATATAAAAATAGTCGGGTTTTCCTTCCTGACGCTATAACTCCAGAACGCACGAACCGATTTTCACGGTTTTGCACTCGTCGGAAAGGTATCGGGCATCGTGAGGTTTATAAATTGCGTGAAAGTGTAAAACGCGGGCGAACCCGCAGGGCGGAAATCTAGTTGTTTAAAGAATCCAGAACATAAAATTTATGTTCTGGATTACAGTTATATGAATACAGTCATTATGTCTAGAACTTAATTATACCTTATTTACAAAAAATATACAAAATAAAAAAAATACAAATTAATTACTCGTACGTTTCGTCACAGTCAAGGTTGATAATCCGAATCGCTTTTTTTGTAATGGTATAGCAAAATGTTATGCAATCAGTTTTTAAAGTTTATTTCAAAAACACCGCTAATATGTTATGTAAGTAGGTATATTATAACCTAAGAGCCCGTGATGCCCAGACCTTCCTTTAATTCACAAGCGTGAAAATTCTTTCATGTGTATGTCTAACATAGGTAAGAATAACCCCCAAACATGAAACCTGGATCGCGGTTCCTTTGGGAGATAACAACCTTTTACCTGTTATCTCCCAAAGGAACCATGATCCAGGTTTCATGTTTGGGGGTTATTCTTACCTATGTTAGACATACACATAAAATAATTTTCACGCTTCAGAATTAAAGGAAGGTCTGGCCATCACAGGTTATTAGTCTATACTAAGAGCCCGGTCTGGCCATCACAGGCTCTTGGTCTATTACGTATATCTAGGTAATCGTTTTTAATAGTTTTTGTTGGAGCTGTTTGTCATTTCTCGTGATTTAAGTCAACCTCGTCTAGTTTTTACCAATGCTTCTACCCGAACTTTACTAACTTTTAACCGAAAAAAATAGTTTAAGTACCTAAGTCAATGCCGCCAGCATTCTTGACACTTTACCAGATGGTAAAATGATAAAAATAAAGCCTGTATTGCTGTTCTTAAATAACATGATAACTAACTAAACTTTTTATTTCGTCTTCCCACCATTTAGTTTGTCTACCTTTGTTCCTTTTGCAGTTACGGGGATACCTTTCAGTCACTATTCTTGTCACGTGTATCTTGTACCTTTTTTCACGTAGTATCCATACTATAATATACTATAAATAAATAATTTGCATTCACTGTTAGAGAACGTTTTCGGAAAACGGAAAAATCCAGAGTGCGCGGCGGGGTTTGAACCCACGACTTTCGGTATGAATATCGAGTGCGCTCCCACTTAGCCAATACAATAAAAGCTTTCAAATCAGAATATATAAAAATCAGCGTATGTTCATAAACCACTAATTTTATAATATTAATAAATAATTATATTAAAATTTTTGACATTGACGGTACACAATACAAGGTGTCTTAATTATATTGAACATGTACCTACGATACTTATAAACCATGTTGATGAGTTAACGGTAGGTTAAAACTATTTAGATAAAACTAAAAATAATAAAATTTTATTATTATATTATGTACATTTATGTCTAGTATCGCTTAATTATTCAATTATATTTCCTTATTGTTTTGGTTTCTTTTAAAGAACTGCGTCTTATTATAGTGAGATGTGTTGAAAATAATTAACTGTTAATGAATGCTAGTTAATTTAGTATTGCACTATTTATTTTATTCCAATTTGTTTTTTATAACATAAATAATAATATAATTTATAATATAATTTTATCACCAACACCTATTTTTAAATAAGCGTCCATATGTACCACTTGTGTAGCTAAAAACAGGCATAATATTATACTGACCTTTTTTTAAAAAATGTTTGAAAATAACAGCTTAGGGTTAGGACACACACTTATATATTATGCACGTTACACAATTATTGAATAAATAAATATTGCTGAACAATTCACACAGCAACATCTAGTAGCCCCGTGGTAAGCTCGAAGCTTGAGTTAGGTACGGTTGCTAGATTTCTGACATACTTAATATAGATAATACACTAATATTTTTTTATTTTAATCGAAATCCTCAGATAACTGCAGATAGTACAAATTTATGTTCCGAGGCAGGAATCGAACCTGCAACCTCCTGTGTCGCAGGCAGACCTTTTCCTTCTACGCCACAGTGGTCGTCAAATTACAATAATACATTAGCAAACACTTTGATTTTATATTTAGGTATGTAACTTGCTAGACATACATAAAAAGTGACCTTGCCTTTTTGAAAAATTTGTATGTTAAAAAAACAACTCAAAAACTCCTGTATATTATTTTGACAACTATTAATATGTAAATTTTAACGTGTTGAAATGTCCACTTTATTAGATTTCCGGGATGCTTTAGTCTGTTTTTGAAATATCTCAGAGTCTGATCTTAATATCAGCTAATTTCTTTGTTCTCTGCTCAAATTGTTTATAAGATATTGAAACATTTTACTTTGTGATTTACCCCTGGTTCTACAAGGTCTAAGTTATCATAGGTAATTTGATCTTAACATCATACCAAGAAGAAATATCTTATTCGTAATATTTTTTAACCACAATTGTCAATGTAGGATAGGATTCTAAAAATTCTTGTGTTCATTTTTGAAATAATCAAATAAATAATAATCAAATAATCAATTTATTGGTAAAAATATTTACACAACAAATAATACAAAATTATAATAAATCTCAAATGGAGTAGTTGAGAGTGGCATACGCACGTAAAGACGTGAAAAAGTATAATGCGGGCAAACCCGGGGATGGATAGCTAGTAATAATTAATACCAAAAGTAAAAAAAAATGTTTTCGAAACATATCACGGAAGCTAAACTAATATACATTTTTTAAACGAGCTTGCAAATTTTTGAAACGAAAAGGAAACATGTTTTGGTGTGGGAAGCCAGGGGAGGGAGCTATTTCGATATGCTGTTGCTACATTTATGTCTAGTATCGCTTAATTATTCAATTATATTTCCTTATTGTTTTGGTTTCTTTTAAAGAACTGCGTCTTATTATAGTGAGATGTGTTGAAAATAATTAACTGTTAATGAATGCTAGTTAATTTAGTATTGCACTATTTATTTTATTCCAATTTGTTTTTTATAACATAAATAATAATATAATTTATAATATAATTTTATCACCAACACCTATTTTTAAATAAGCGTCCATATGTACCACTTGTGTAGCTAAAAACAGGCATAATATTATACTGACCTTTTTTTAAAAAATGTTTGAAAATAACAGCTTAGGGTTAGGACACACACTTATATATTATGCACGTTACACAATTATTGAATAAATAAATATTGCTGAACAATTCACACAGCAACATCTAGTAGCCCCGTGGTAAGCTCGAAGCTTGAGTTAGGTACGGTTGCTAGATTTCTGACATACTTAATATAGATAATACACTAATATTTTTTTATTTTAATCGAAATCCTCAGATAACTGCAGATAGTACAAATTTATGTTCCGAGGCAGGAATCGAACCTGCAACCTCCTGTGTCGCAGGCAGACCTTTTCCTTCTACGCCACAGTGGTCGTCAAATTACAATAATACATTAGCAAACACTTTGATTTTATATTTAGGTATGTAACTTGCTAGACATACATAAAAAGTGACCTTGCCTTTTTGAAAAATTTGTATGTTAAAAAAACAACTCAAAAACTCCTGTATATTATTTTGACAACTATTAATATGTAAATTTTAACGTGTTGAAATGTCCACTTTATTAGATTTCCGGGATGCTTTAGTCTGTTTTTGAAATATCTCAGAGTCTGATCTTAATATCAGCTAATTTCTTTGTTCTCTGCTCAAATTGTTTATAAGATATTGAAACATTTTACTTTGTGATTTACCCCTGGTTCTACAAGGTCTAAGTTATCATAGGTAATTTGATCTTAACATCATACCAAGAAGAAATATCTTATTCGTAATATTTTTTAACCACAATTGTCAATGTAGGATAGGATTCTAAAAATTCTTGTGTTCATTTTTGAAATAATCAAATAAATAATAATCAAATAATCAATTTATTGGTAAAAATATTTACACAACAAATAATACAAAATTATAATAAATCTCAAATGGAGTAGTTGAGAGTGGCATACGCACGTAAAGACGTGAAAAAGTATAATGCGGGCAAACCCGGGGATGGATAGCTAGTAATAATTAATACCAAAAGTAAAAAAAAATGTTTTCGAAACATATCACGGAAGCTAAACTAATATACATTTTTTAAACGAGCTTGCAAATTTTTGAAACGAAAAGGAAACATGTTTTGGTGTGGGAAGCCAGGGGAGGGAGCTATTTCGATATGCTGTTGCTACGAATAAAATTAGTATTAGTATTCTGAATATTCTACAAACCCAATATCATAATGCAAATTATTTCACTCATCATCATCATTTCAGCCATCGGACGTCCACTGCTGGATATAGGCCTCCCTTAAACGTCTTCAGTTGTTTCAGTCGGACGCAGCCTGCATCCACCGCAAACTTGTAGCATTGACCAGATCATCTGTCCATCTTGTTGGTGGACGTCTGACTCTGCGTTTGCTGATCTATTCTCCACTCAAGAACTTAACGGTCCCATAGGCCATCCGTTCCCCTTAATTTAAATATCTTTCACTTTATCAAACTGTATAAAAAAGTACCTGAGGGCAGGTAGATTATTTTGAAAGCCAATAAACCATGGATCACATTTTTTGTCCTAAAATAATTTTTGACGCTACTAACCATGTAATGTACCAAATTTTCACCAATAATTAATACTATCTATCTATCTATACAGTTTCCTTTTAACATTTTCAGTGATTGCATCCACCGTGAACCAGCCGGTTTAACCTTTCACTGCCCATCTTGTTGGTTGTCCCACGTACCGTAGGGCTATCCGCAGTCTCCATTCGAACTTTTCAGCCAACAGCAAATCACTGCGCTATGGTACCGCCTACTGCTATTACAACGTAATCTTCTTGCATTTGATTGTCTTTGCGCAAGCCAAAAAAATATATATCTATGTATGTATTGTATATTATCTATATCAAAAATCTAGCATCCGTTACGCAAGCATCGAAGTTCGATGAATAATTGTAATAATTAATAATAAGAATGCCTGCGACGCAGGAGGTTACGGGTTCGATTCCCGCCTCGGAACTATTTATTCCGAGTGTCTGGGTGTTATATATGTATGATAAAATGATATGCTCTACCGGAGAGTATAAGAAAGGCTCAATCGTTATGTGTCTTTAAAACACGTGTAAAGGAATTTTATTTGTCTGAGAACAGCTAAATTTAACTTTATTGTTATTAGTATGTACTTATTTATTTATTTACTATATTATTTAGTCTATAGTATTATTATCTATTTAATTATATGTATTTTATGTATTATATATATATATTATATATTATTACATAAGTATTATATATATTAGTATATTATTGTAAGTATTAGTACACCCCTGTCTTACTTAAATACCATCTCTCTTTTCCATCCAAAGGTTGCCTGGAAGAGATCGCTCTTTAGCGATAAGGCCGCCCATTGTACGTGTCTCTTTTTGTGTTTTATTTGTGTGTTTTGTTATTGGTGTACAATAAAGTGTTTTGATTTGATTTGATTTGATAAAAAATATCTATCTATGTATGTATATTAAGTATACCTATATAGAATATATCTGTAGAACCCGTAACACAAGCTTCGAGCATACCACGGGGCTAGATGTTATTGTGTGAACTGGCCAGTGATATTTATTATTATTTTTAATTTTACGATCTGCAAATATTTGTTACCAGTATCTGGGTGTTATACATAATTATGTTTAACAAAATTAACATAAGTTTAAAGCTTACCACGGGGCTAGCTAGATGTTGCTGTGTGAATTGTCCAGCAATATTTATTTATTTGTAAGTACAACGTACACGTTATTACTCAAAATTGTGAAACAGTTAGTAATCATAGTTTATGGAAAAACCGCTGGATGGAAAATCTTTATTTCTTGCAGTTATGGTTTTTGCGCTTGTCGTACTTGATTGACTAGCCACATAAACACAGTAGGTAATTGTCATTCATTGAGGAAATGTTCACTTGACTAAATGACTAATATAACCAAATCCTAGATGCTCCATGTCAATGGAAATTTCTGCTGGAAAATAAACGAACTTAATCGTTAATGTATAACGTATATTTTATTTGGTATTTCAGAAAACTAGTACCCGTTACACAAGCTTCTAGCTTACCACGGGGTCGGATGTTGCAGTATGAATTGTCCAGCAATATTTATTTAATATTTATTTAATGACGATGAACGAAGATGTATTTAACAAACTCGATAAAAATAAGATTATGAATCGCATTTAAATTTATATTTATATAGCCTAGCAGCGCCACGTGGATATAATAATGGGTTTTTATGAGGTTGAAGACTACGACTAGCCGTGTGACTAACTTTAAACGAAAATAAAAAAAATATAATTGCCGCCATTATTGGGCTCTAGGTACTTATAATCTAAGAGCTGACATCCATATTTAGGAAGATATTTGAGACTGAAAAATTGTCCTGCACCTTCGATTATATTGCAACGCGAAAATCAGAATACCGGGACATCATCAGATCGTCTGGCATACCCAAAACTGTAATTGAAGCAACTTAAAATGTTATCAGAGTATCATTTATATCTAAATCTAACTGTGACCGCGACTCCGTCCGTGTTAAATTATGTTTGTAGGTGTCTGTCTTATCATAACTGTAGCAAGAATTTAAATACGCTCCTGGGTCCCAGACGCCTAAATGTTTATCTACCAAGTTTTATCATTAGTTTAAGAGTTATCTTGGAACATTATACATACAGAATAAAAATCTAAAACTCGACAAATAAGTTTCAGTAGTTCAGTACCATAAATTGAGCCTACAAACACAATATCTCTGAAAACAAAGTAACTGACTCCATGAGCGACCCTTACTGATTTATAATTATAAAAAATCCTATGGAGACCATGTTGATGGAACTCTTAATTTGCCAGATGGCATAAAATCTTGTTCAGATAATCATCAGCTACTCGTAGTTCAATTGTCTTGGGTATATAAGAACAGTGACAATATTTAAGCTTGCCTCAAAAATCTACTTAAAACTTTAAGCCAGCTCTCTGACTTTTTTATTGCTGAATCAGATTGATTACTTTTATTGCGCAAATTCCGAAAACATTTAACCACCGTTTGCTAATTACTCGAACTAGTTGTTAACGCCTTGATGTAACCTTGTTGGTTGCCGGGCGGTTGCAGACCGGATACCGTCGAGCTTGTTAGTGTTTTTTACTTCCGAGGTTTGTCATCGGCTTTTTATTGTAGGCGATTGACTTTCCAGAATTTTCCAATGACTCTAACTTACGCTAGATGAAGTAGGCTGTTGATCACTGTACAGAAGTCATACGTCTACTATAAGACAAATGCCTTCTATCCTTATCTATGTATATATTATAGATGTATCTTACACGAATTTCTTTTTTATTATGTAAATATAAGAAAGTTAACACTATTTATAACTCAAAAAAGGCTGAATCAATTGGGCTGAAAATTGGTGGACATTGTAACCAGAAGAAGGACATAGGCTACTATTTATCTTTCCGCGGAAAAATGTGTTATAACGCAATGCAAATGTATAGGGGCGGAAAGCTAGTAATAATAAATATAATAAAAGCTAATTTATTTAGACTTATCAGTCCATAAAATACAGACATTACATGTACATGTGTTTACACATTAATTAACAAAATACATATTACATCACAATACACAATCAACGAAAAAATGATTTATAAACAACCGGTTGAGTGCGAGTCGGACTCGCCCATGAAGGCTTCCGCAGCAGTTATATAAAAGAAAAGCGGCTGTGACATACGGAGGGACGGACGGACAGACATGACGAATCTATAAGAGTTCCGTTTTTTGCCATTTGGCTATGGAATCCTAAGAACATAAACATAACCCTTTTGAGTGACTCTGAGCTGAGCCTATTCACAATAAGTAACATTCCAATTAAGTGGGCTTCAAATGACTGATAATGATGATGATGTAGGCAAAACTCAGAGTGGTGCAGCGAATATCTAGTTCAAGGAAGCTGTATGTAGGTGTAGATACTCAATTATGTCGGACGGACATACGTAGGAGACAACTGACGACAATATAATAGGTGTCTTGTGATAATACTGAAGTGATAACGCGTTATAATCTCAAGGACAGTATCGAATTTAACCCCTTTTTAGGGCAGAAAAGCCTAATTGCTACCGATATTCAAAGAAAAATGTACGAGCAGTTGGGAATTCAATAATACAATCATATTAGATCAATATTATATTTTTATCCTATTTACCTAACTTGATTATGAAAAGTATTTTAAGAAATTTCAACATTGTTAAACCCTATCTCTGCCTATTTGTGGTGTTAAACCGACAAAAGCAATATAATAAATAGAATGAAGTATATAGTGCCGTACTTTATTCAGAGAATATCCAACAAATAACTGTCTGATGCAGACACATCAGCCTATAGCTGCTTGTCTAAACAAATCATAATAATTTATCTATAAAAACCACTCAAACAATAAAATATAATTTCCAACATTTTGTGAGTCTAATTTATCTAATTAGACAATGTGGTCAGGGGCAATATAGTTTCCTACTTCTCCGGCAGTACAAGTAGAAACATTTTTTTCGGCCATTGCCTTATTATAATTTTACGCTTTACGACCATGATAATATAACTAGTGTAAGGTGGACCAGTTATTCTTATGTAATTGAACAAAAGAGGACATTAAATCCGAATTGCAAACTTCAATGTCAGACTTATGGCCTTGAAACAAGATGGATTAGGTAATTAATGTGTGTTTAACTAAATTGATTGAATTTATGGACATCATCGAGTTATATCAGAGACCAGTATTTTGAAATACAAACTGAAAACATTTATTCATAGGATGGCGCTACAGATAACCGTCATATTGTCCCTGTTTGGTGTATTTTCAATAACCCCATAACAAATAATAATAACCATAATAACCATTTCATACATCATTATTAATGATTGCCCATAGAGAGAGACATGTGTGGTCTGTTTTGGTTCGTGCAATGAAATCTAAATGAGTTATTCAAGTTTTAGTAATTAACATGGACGTAACTTTTACACTGGACGTGGAGCTTTAAATCCATCTAATAATTAAATATTTCCGCACGGCATAGTATCTATTAAAGTAAAAGACGCCGGCGACTATAATATCTCTGGAGCTTATAAGGGAGTTTTATCAGCAACGGTTAATTAAATCGCGGAAAAGGCACAGACAATTGCTAGCTTATAAAATGATGCGCAGCGGGCGTAGGTCGGCCTGCTACGCAAGATGTTGCGGGTTTGATTCCCGCCTCGGGACAACAAATTGTATGATCTGCAAATAAATATTCCGGGATAATGTAAAATAAAAAAATCTCTTTATGTATATTCTATTTAGTATATCAGAAATCTAGCACCCGTAACACAAGCTTCGAGCTAATGGGGCTCGGGGCTAGATGTTGCTGTGTGAATTGTCCAGCAATATTTATTTATATTTACGAGTATATATGGGTTGCTAGAATTAGAGCAACTCTTTTAACATTACTCACTCAACAAAGCAAAAAACTGTTTTCGGTTCAGAAGACTTGATTGTCGCAGCTGATATCCGTGTCCGGGGTACAATCATCCTGAACTACGAGTATAATTGGTGACACTTTTTATAATAAAAAATATCGGATACTCTTGAGAACTAGTTTTGGAAAATACGAGGATATTGTTCTTATAACAAAAAATTAACCATCGATTGATTGATTCAGATTTTGATCGTAATATTGCGTTGACCATAGATTTATGTCTTATGTCTGACTTAGATATAATTATTATTTATTTAAAAATAATTAAGTCAATCTGACAAAGACATTTTTTTCCACCAAGAAATAATTAATTTGTTTAACTTGTCAGTTAATTAATTAACCAATAAAACTGTCGGATTATCAGAGTAGTGCGCAGAGATAGATCCGATTAATGGATTACATCATTTTAATAAGAAAATCCGACACCGTTCACATTCTTCCAGTCCAGTGATCCAGCGGGCTAACGGCTCCTGTGGTGGACTGGAGCATATCGTTAACATTATTTCAGTTTTATGAGAGTAGCTGGATTGGTCATCGGTGACAATGATTTTAGAAATAAACTAGACACACTAGATTGCAACTGGCTTATCTACACTACACTATTCCAGTGGCACTGGATTGGGTGAGCTGAATGAAAAGTTGAATGCTCACTGGAATGGGTTCATTCCAGCACTGGATTGGATTGCTGGACTGTAATGCTACTGAAATAATGTGAACCGACCATTAAGAACAAAAATGCTAAGGTTTTTCATGCTTTTATCAGATCTAGGCTAAAATTGAAATGGGACTATTTGAGAAGCACCAGCTTAAAATAAAATAATGACTAAAGTTCACCCAATCATTGGCTCTGAAGTTATAAACATAAAAAGTACCTACACTCGTATTGAGAACTTCCCTTTTTGAAGTGGATTGAAAATTAGTCCGACACGGCCAAGAAGTAAATAACATTGAAAATAATTGCAATACTTGCGGCTATTGTTAACGTACCTTTCACTCAATAACTTGTCTCTGGGTTTGCACAATTTTTATAAGGAAATGGAATAAAACAATATTATCTTACGGATACGGAAGTATTTATTTTATGTAATACAGGATGCATGCGATAACGTGGAGTTTAATAATTCATCTGTTTCTTATGTCGATACCAGTCACGCCCTTCGTGCTCGCTATTGTTGCTAGGACATTTGTCTACGATACTTATTAAATATACTATCGACTTGCCCGGTATCGCACTGGCAGTTGAGAAATATCGCTTGACGATGCACACAGCAACATCTAGCTAATATTATATTTGCTTGAATACTAGATAAGGGGTTCAGGAATGATTAGATTTAAATTTTGAAATTTTGTTTATTTAAATAATGCGGACATGCAGTATTTTATTGAAGTATTTTATTAATATACAAAAACTTACAAACAGACACGCCTGGGAATTATTATTTGTGTTTTATATGATCTGTAAATAATCTTTGATACAATAAAGGGGGTAATTTAATCGATTACAGATAAGTAGATAATAACTAGTTGCATAACGATTGACGGAAATAAATCTACAGCCTTACTAAGCGTAGTCAGCTTGTTCCAATTATTGCAGACAATCGTTTGGCTTTAAATATATTGAGTTACAATTTAAATTTACGAATAAATAAATAAATATTGCTGGACAATTCACACAGCAATATCTAGCACCGTGGTAAGCTCGAAGCTTGTGTTACGGGTGCTAGATTTCTGATTTACATAATATAATACACATACATGGATAGATTAAGTTTGTCTAAAGTTAATAGTTTGCCGTGGATACCTCGTTGCCTACTCATTATATGACATGTCAATTATGACACATACATACTCAATAAGATTATACATGTTTAATAATGCGGAAATCGACTTATGCTGCTTGTTAGTTTATAAAACCCAAAAGTTGATTAAATTACTATTCAAATGATCCAATTAAGAAAATAAAATTTGCTTAAAACTATTTGATTATTTTTATTTATTAATTAATCGTACGCCTTCTAGTAGCGACAACTCAGTTAACAGTTTGACGACCTCTGTGGCGCAGCGATCGAAGGTCTATGCAGAAGGTTGCGGGTTTGTAGTGACTAGAAGTGATAGTGTATCAAATGACAAATAATATTTCGTTAGATCCATCCATACATCTCAGTAATGGATCTAGTAAGAAAAATAAAATTCATTAGATACATCGTGGATCTGATGAATGGATCTGATAAGATAGAACCGCGGGTTCGACTACTGCCCCGTATCAAACATTTGTACGATACGCAGATATTTGTTCCGAATGTTTAGTTAGTTAGTTAATTATAATGGTCCTAACCTTGCGCTAAATTGAGCACAATTTGCCAGTATTAAGTATTTTATAAATTAATAAAATTACAAAGTTGTACAGGGGCTAGAGTTTGCTGTGTGAATTATACCTACTTCTGTGATCACCATTTTGGAAATCCCAAAATTCTTCCGAATGTTTGTGTAGTCTATTCTACTTCTACGGTACGTTCACACGGAGACACGATTTCCCGAATCTTATTTTCATCGGATCTGGAAAAAACCGAATGTTGTATTCATGTGCGGTAGGTACGTTCACACGGAGACACGATTTTCTCTACCGAATCGGTTTTTTGCAGGATTCGGTTTAGTGGCATAAGCATTTCAATGAAGGAGTTCACACATGCATTCGGTTTCAAGACACGACAAAAAACCGAATCTTGCTGAAGTTGACATCCGATTTTGCGACTACAAACCGATCCGGTTTTCAAATCTTTTTCCACTTTTTTCAAAAGATTATCAAATGTAGGTATAGTCATTCTAAAGTAGTTAAAAAATTTTTGTGGATCATTTCTTAACTGCTGCATTAGAGTTGTAAAGGCGCCAACTGTTGATCTTCTTTGTACTATTGGGTTTAACCACAATCTTTTTCTACGACGCTGACGGCGATAATACCAGTATAGTATAGCAACACTGTTCACGTCCATCGCTTCCAAATCAACGTGAGGAACTGAGCGCGCTCTTGCGAATACAACATTCGGTTTTTCCAGATCCGATGAAAATAAGATTCGGGAAATCGTGTCTCCGTGTGAACGTACCGTTCGGTTTCAAGATCCGACAAAAAACCGAATCTTCCCCTGAGTGTATTGTATGAACGCATGTATTGAATGCAGTATCAGTATATACAAACCGGATTGGTTTGTAGTCGCAAAATCGTATGTCAACTTCAGCAAGATTCGGTTTTTTGTCGTGTCTTGAAACCGAATGCTCGTGTGAACTCCTTCATTGAAATACATAGGCCACTAAACCGAATCCTACAAAAAACCGATTCGGTAGAGAAAATCGTGTCTCCGTGTGAACGTACTGTTATAGTCGGTATAAATCTTGACAGAGTGGTCGTGTTGTTTGTTGGTCACAATGACAAGCCTGATGGCTGTCTTTCTCGTGAAATCGTGTAGTGATGATGGGTGTTTTATACTTATAATAAAAAAATATATATCTGTTTGTATATTTTAGTGTATCACATTATCATGCTTACTAGGGCTAGGTGTTGATTGTCCAGCGAAATTCAAATTATTTACTGGGTTGTTTATGTGTATATGTATAATAAAAATATCTATCTATGTATGTATATTATATTAAGTAGGTATATCAGAAATATAGCACCCGTAACACAAGCTACGAGCTTACCACGGGGCTAGAGTTTGCTGTGTGAATTGTCCGGATATATTTATTTATTATTTATTTGTTTGTTAATGGTACAGAGAGCAACGACATAGTCTTTCCTCGATGACGAGCTCTGCCTATTTTCATTAAAACACGGCGGAAGATCTTTTAAATCCTTGTGGTTTATAAAAAAGTAACTGTAAATCGAATGAATTGAGTAAAACACAATAAGGATATTATAGACAATGGCGGTTTATTGAAGTGGTTCTATTCCTATCGGAGTTCCGTCTCAGTTCCGTCTAGGCTAAGATCTAGATAATTGACTATTCAATACAAATGACACATACAACCGCTAAACTTAAGTCCCTTTAATTCTAAGAAACAAATGACGCTTAATCGCCGATTGTCGTTCTGGTGATAGGGATTTAGTTGGAACATATTAATTGAATATTGTAATAATGGATTAATATATGATGCTGGCGAAGATCGCGACGGAGGAGATTGCAGGTTAAATTCCCGCCTCAAGACAAAAAGCAAATATTGTTTATGTTTTATAGGTTTTTTTGTCTTAGTACATTAAAAGATTGTAGCCACTCCCGAGAATAGATTACCTATGTGGTTCTATTCCTATGTCGGCACCATACGTCATTAGTAGCATTGACTAATCTCATTGATCGTTACATTTATATCTCAGTAATAGTTATGTTATGTTAGTTCTCGGATAGTACCGACCTGCCGATTACAATTCCATATTCGGTTATTTATCAATGTAATCATGTTTTATGAGCATTCTTTTATCGTACACGGAAGTTCGTAGGTTCGATTGTGTCAGGTAATATGATTCTTTATCGGTTGCAAGTCGGATATTGGCGACTAGGCAAGGGTGCAAGGACTCACGGCTTCCGGTCACGACGTCGTAGATATCGCAAATTTATTTCCGACAAAACCGCTAACGATTTATTACGATCGATTGACAAGGGTTATTTGCTAAATAGATAAATAATAAATATTTCCGAACAATTTACACCGCAACATCTAGCCCCATGGTTAGCTCAAAGCTTGTGTTAAGGGTGTTATATCAGATACCTATACTTACTACTTAATGGAATATACATACATAGACAACACGGCTCTCAGATATTGTTTATGTTCCCATAAACATGCCATGCGGATACTATACTATCGAAACTATCAATTGAGTGACTTGATCGATAGTGACTTTATATCAAGGCTGTAATGTGGCCTTGATCTGCAATGACATGGGTTTTTTATAGATTTCCAACAGGTACATACCTGGATTAGCAATTAAATGATTGTTTTACCCGTTCCAAACCTACGTGTTCGCAGTCACGTAGCTAGTTCTCAAGCAAACGAAGCTATTATTATGCCTATTGTTTCTTAATCTTTTTTTAACGTTACAATTTATTTATATAATAGGCTTACCGCGCTTTGGCCAAGTTACATTTTCTTACGCGGTAAAAGTTGGACTATGTGTTATATTGTATGACTTAGTATTATGTACGTAATGTTTTATAACTTAAATAGTTTACCTACACATAAAAGAGTAATAAACATGTACATAGGTACTCACTAACTTAAGCTATAATTATATAAGAATAATTAACAACAGGTAAATCAATTGATTCATTTATCAACTATTTGATAAAAGCAATTGATAAATCAACTGATTTTACACATAGCTAAATCAACATTATATTATGTAAATCGAATCATTTCAAATAATTATGTACCTACCTATATACTTAATATTTTAATTCCATTATCAAAATAAACAACTGACTGATGCCAATATGATGTTTACAAATAAAAATTTATTCGTTATACTTTAAAAATAAAAAGGAGCTGTGTTGGCTAAGTGGGAGCACACTCGACTTTCATTCCAAAGATCGTGGATTCAATCCACCCAGGATTTTTCTTCTTGAAAATAACTTTGGAAAATATTTTTTTAAAGCGCTCAAAATAATAATTGAAACAACCAACAAAATGATAAAAATGCTTCTACACGGAACATTCTTTCAGTGTTCCGTGTTTCAAAAATCAGATACAACCTGTGCAAATGTTTTTGGCAACTAACTCACTCACAATATAAAATATATCACAATATTTATATTTATACTTTTAATGTCACATGTTCTTCAAACACAAAGTCCTTAGAATAAGCCGGCTTATTCTAAGAACTTAGGACTAATACTTGTACTTGAGGACTAATACAAAATGTACCTAACTGAACTTAACGTCCTTAATAATTCCAAGTCAATAAAGCCCTAAGCAGCAGCGCTGCATTAGCATGACATCCACCTAATGATAGGTAATTATTTATCACGAGAATATTACAAAATTGCCGTAATACTTATCTAAGACTTCTAACAATGCTGCAATCATCAAACAAAGATTATGATATCTAAGCCTTGCAGGGTTTAAGTACTAGTGCAGCCTAATTGTTGAAACATGCTAGTTTGTCAACACGCAACCGAATTTTTTTTATACCTAGGCATTATATGAAGTAATTGCTGGATGTTTCATACAACGCCAAATAGCCCCGTGGGAAGCTCGGCGGCGCTAGTGGTAACTAATACTTTAAGCACATGACATTTACATAAAATCTCACATTCAATGCATAAACTAAGTTTAACGAAATACGAGCGCGTGTCATGAATCATGATAGTGTTTAGCTAAAACTCGTGAACCCATTTCTGGTATTTATTGATATGAATTCTTAAGCATCACAAAGAGTGTGCCTTTAAAAAATTTTTACTAGTAGACTGAGCTGATCACGCCGTCGCGTCGCGCAGGCGCCGTGATGTCTTGCTGTCTTGAATCTTCAAATTGTTGGAAATCACATATCTGAACCCAGAATCGGAGTGAAACACTTCGATAGCGCGATTCAGAGCTCGCAGGATTTTAGTAGCGACATCTAGTTAAGTTTGTTAATTACTTCGGGGGTTGTACTTGACATGAGCCAGCACTTTTGTCTGCGGCAGGTGTGCGTTGACGGGATATTATATTTATTATGGATAAACAAGTTTAATATTCATATTGAAATAAACGGGCAATACACGAACCTTATTTACGTAGACTATTGATCAACCGATTTCATCCCAGAACGTGGGACATCTTCAGTCTCGGTTGATCAATAGTCTACGTAAATAAGGTTCGTGTATTGCCCGTTTATTTCAATATGAATTTATCAAACCACGACAGTTTTTAAAGTTTAATATTATTCAAAAGTATCTTCAAAAGTAATTTGTCCTTTCTTAGTGTATGAATAATAAATTTAATAATATTTCTACTAATAATGTAAACACGGAAGTTTGTTAGTACGTCCATCTATAGAATCATAGATGGATGTATGTTACAATTTCACGTAACTACTGAATGGATTCTGATGAATCTTTACTGATATCCAAATCAGTATAAAATATAGGCTACTTATAACTGTGGAAAAATCCATTATAACGCTGGAAAGCGTATTTTATATTGGCAATCCCCTAGGACCTATTATGCGTTCTGCTGGGGACCCGTACCCATTAGTGGGACGTAATATTATTATGCTGATAATGAGCCCCTTGTTTTAGCTTTTTGTCATAATATTACTTTTCCGGGTATAAAAATATACTCATGTGGTTCCACCGAGATTAAATAATGGCATCATCCTAGTTTTTGTAAGCTCAGTTTAAAATTAAGGAGGACTGATTAAGGTAAAATATTAAGTCATAACAAGCAGTGACTCGGCGGGACCTATTATTTATTATAACCTTATGAAGCGTAATTGCATTCCTAAAAAGCAAATCATATAGATTGCTGTAATTTAACAATGTAGTTGATCATTGCCTTGACCCCTGTTAATGTGAGGCCAAAAACTCGCTGCTACCGGGTTGTTCCTGTGAAGACGTAAAATGAGCTGAAAAAGATAGGGATGAAAAAGATTATATACCTAATATTGCATACATATTTTTATAACTTTTAGATTGGAACCACATAGCAAGGGTAAGAAATATTTACCTAATTTATTTAAACGCATACAGATAGCTACACCACTTTCTTTTAAATATTTATACATATTTAATATAGATTTGACTGTGGTATAGGCCGTGATACAATCAAGTATCTGTCCTTTTGATCATGACTAACATGTTTTCTTTGAAGTGTCTCGACTTCCAACTAATTACTTACCAAAGACTGTCTCTCGGAGTTCTATTGGAAGTCACCCTTGGCTTTTGCATCGCACGACCAACTTAGTTAGAACAAGTTCAAATAGCCTAAGGGGTGACAGCTGAGGGCATGATTCGATTATGCACTCTAGTAGCCGTTCGAGTTTCAAGTTGATCTGTCTGTACCAGTTTTAACATAAAAGCGTGGTTCATACTGAGATAAACAGGAGAAGAACAACACAAATAAGTACATGAGGGAATATATGAACCTTTTTTACGTTGAATTTTGGTCAACCGTTTCATTCCAAAGCGTGGGACGTATCATAACCACTGTGGCGCAGGAGATTGTGTGTTCGATTCCCACGAAACAAAAATTTGTACGATCTGCAGATATTTGTTCCGAGTGTCATCTGGGTGTTATAGTGATAAAAATATCTAACTATATATGTATATTATATTAAGTATATCAGAAATCTAGCACCCGTAACACAAGCTTCGAGCTTACCACGGGGCTAGATGTTGCTGTGAGAATTGTCCGGCAATTTTTATTATTTTATTTATAACCCAACAAATCATGACCCTCTACTCTGATAAATGTCTTTGACTCTAATACAGCGGGCATCACCGCCACATTACATAACGCCCATTTTCGGTCATTATATCAGTTACGTGCGGCCTTGACTTTCACCTTCGACATTGGTAGACGGAACGAACCGTTGACCACACAACGTGCCGAGAGGTTGGACAAGCCTTGACTTTACAATAGAAAAATCTTTATTTGCGTTCTTATCTATATAATATGTATATATATACTTTTTTATGAGCCAATTGTCTCCCACTGTTAGGCAGGAGACCTCCCCCGATTTCCTCCAATAATCTCTATCTGGCGCGCTCTATATATTTAAACTATAGGTACTAAAAAGTGGCGCAGCGGGCGAAGGTGGGAATCCTCCTGCGCGTAGGCAGACGCAGGAGGATGGGTTCGATTCCCGCCTCGGAACAAAAATTTGTACGATCTGCAGAGATTTGTTCCCTATCAATATCTATCTGTGTATGTATGTTCTAATAAGTATATCAGATTATCTAATTCCCGTAACACAAGCTTCGAGCTTACAACGGGGCTAGATATTGCTGTGTAAATTGTCCAGCAATATTTATTTATTTATTGCCTAAAAAATTAATCCATAGGCGCGGTAGTCGCTTTCCATCAGGTGGGCCGCATGCTTTATCTACCACTTAGTTGTATATAAAAAAAATATAATATAGTCCATTACTCTTACTATCTAACTCAGTATAATTTTAAATTACCACTAAACCGTAAACCTACTGACCGTTCTAATAATTGAATGAGTTCTAATAAAAAAAGTCATTAAACTTAAAATTATATTTTTAATTGACTTCGGAGTAAAAACAATATTGTAAAAACCTTGGTTTATACTGTCAAATCATAAATAAACATTTTTTCTTTGAATTGCTTTAATTAATCATCTACACTTTTAAACGATTTTTTAAAGCTTAATTTGCCCAGTCGTTCTAGAGTTCTGTAAATATGCGATATTTGTTTTTAAATCGACGCACCTGTAATTTGCTAGAATAGTGCCTATGGTGTTGGTAACACGACTGTCGTCTGTTTTGTAACATTAACATTTTTCGTAACATTAACAATAAAAGCAGATTATTATCAGATTACATTCTTGATGTAGCAATGTAGATGTACTCGTAATTACAAAATAAAAAAACCATTTATTAGAATCAAAAAATGTGGCTTTGATTCCCAAATAGTATAATTAATAATAAATATTGCTGGACAATTTACTCAACATCTAGCCCCATGGTAAGCTCAAAGCTTGTGTTACGGGTTCTAGATTTCTGATATACTTAGTAAAATATACTTGCATAGATAGACTTGTTTATTATACATTTATATCACCCAGAACACTCGAAGCAAATATTATTTGCGGATCGTATAATTTTTTATTCCGAGGCAGGAATCGAACCCGCAACCTCTGGCGCCGGCAGACCTTCGCCCGATGCGCCACAGAATATGATCGATACGGCAGGACCAATTTTTACCCAGTTAAATAGTAATCCAAGTGTAATTTACAAATAGCTGCACTGTATTTTTATATTGTTTAAAGCATGCAGTTGGATATAGAAGTATGTGCCTTTACGAGACAGCTCCTTTATAAGCAATTATCGTGAGTAGAAGCCTTTGTAAGAATTGAAGGTCCTTCTGAACAAAGACAAGTAAAACAATTAAAGCTGTATAAGATATGAAAAATAAGAGTTTAGGGATAATAACTACACTGGCTAATTGAGTCCACACATGCGTCGAGATATAATATCTATACCTACTAATAATAAATATGTAAGGGTCGGCCATGGAGTAAGTTAGTTTGTTTTCAGAGATATTGTGTATAAAAACAATATAAATGATACTGAAACTAATATAACGATTATTCGTTCTTTTTGTATGCATGTTTCTCCATAACTCTTTAACCATTGATCCGAATTTGATGAAATTTGATAAATGAACATTTAGACGTCTGGAACAGGATAGGCTATTTAAATTGTTGCTCCAATTATGATGACGTGGCCCCCATATAAACATATATTACGCGGACGGAGTCGCGGGCACAACTAGTAGGTACTTAAGTACCTAATATATTCCTACGCAGTGAGTTTAAGGAACTCTACTCGTAATAATCTGAATGCCTGAGCATTCTATTGTGCCTTTGTTGTGGCCTAGTCTTAGGTATACTTAACTTAATAATTAACAGGATATGATAAATTATAGCCGTCATAAAGCGGAAACTTATTAATTTACAGTGCATTAAAATTTAACCAGAACTTTGTGAATAAGAATTCTACCATCATCAGACATCAAAACACCAGATATAAAATACCTGTTGAATAACAACAATGAAGTTGCATTAATATCAATCTAAACTCGGTCAACCAAATTAAACATTGAATTACGATGCGACAAGATAGACAATTCAATTACCAATTAAAAACGGCCTCCGGTCAACTGATTACGAAAGTCGCCTGCTTACTTGCTTAGCGAATAAATTGTGATTAAGATCGATTGTGGCGTTATCTACTGAAAAAAGTGACCTTGTCCTCTCATGTCTCATGTCGTAGCAAGCGGATCAAGGCGAATATGTGCATTTATGTGCCATACGAGGTTTGTCAAAGTCTTATCTTTGTAATAAATATAAATAAATAAATGGCTGGACAATTCACACAGCAACATCTAGCCCCGGGATAAGCCCGAAGCTTGTGTTACGGGTGCTAGATTTCTGCTATACCTAATATAATATACTTACATAATATATTTTTATTATACATATAGAACGCCCAGACACTCAAAAGAAATATGTATTTACACTATAGCATGGATTTTTCAAACAGGGTATATTCTGGAGCATTTTAAGAGTTCGGCAGCGCGCAGGTAACATCTTTGATGCTACAGGCAGCAGAGGCTACGGTAACCGCTCTCCATCACGTAGGCCGCAAACTTGTCTATCATTTTGGTAGATAAAAAAATGATATTACCCATTGGTCTACTCAACCCTATTAACCTCTGATAAGCATGTTATATTTTTGGTGCGTTAAAATCTATGTGAAACCCATTTTAAGAAGAAGTTTTAGACTTCTCCCAGAAGCTCCCTTAGATTGTACGTCTGTTTTGTTGGATTCGTTAAAGACACAGTATTAACAGAAAGGTTAATATATTTATCTGGATAATATTTATTTATCACTTGCTTGATAATATTGCAAAATAGTGACGGATAACATTGCGTTCTCAAGTATTTACAACTATGCAAATTTTGGTATTGGAGCAAGTTAAGTAGACTGATCACTAATTGGTGAACTACAAAGCATAGCCTGATAATTGCTGTACTACGACGTTGTCTTTAGAATTAATTCAGTGTCAAGTGCAGCGAGAGTCGTGAGCGCTTGCTTGGGACGACTCGTGTCCACTGGTTACTGGGGCGAGGTTTTATCTTATAAAAAAACAAGTCATGCACGCAGAAACATTACGGTGAACATCCAGGCTAAGGCTAACTTGGCTATAGTGAAAAAATGGTCAGTCCGTCTGTGCTATTTTTATTTGAGGAGATTCTCAACCTTTCCGCTAGACTCGCCAATGTTTTGTGCACTTGTAGTAATTTGATTCCGAACTGCAGTTTGGGATCAAATTACCATAGTTATTTGTTCGATTGACATCCTAGATTTCTGTATCTGAATATTTAGTTGAAGAATATATTGCTAAATGGTTTACCTACTTGTGACAGAAAAATACAACGACTATTATTGCTCTATTTGATAAATGAGTTCGGCTTAGTTAAGGAACTAATTGGGCTATGTCCAGCTGTGGACATTTGTCTGCTGTACTTATTAGAAAAAGGGTTTTATTAAAAAAATATATTTGAAGTAGTGCACGCGATGAGCCCCGCTTACAACAATTAGCACGAGTACGTCCATGACATATGATTACTTCTTCCATGGTTCTTTACAATAGATGAAGTAGTCATGTGTCATGGACGTGCTCTTACGTACTCTACTTCATCTATTGTAAAGAAACAATGGATGAAGTAGTATACGTATAAGTTCAAGCTCGTAAGTCTTGGCTTGTTGAGAAAGCGTTTTACAATGTTGACGAATACTTTCTTAATTTTAATTACCTTATTATCATTATTGAATTGAATTTATATTGTAATATTTATATATGATAATTTATATTCATATTGGACTTTAACTATTTAATACCTGACCTAGTATTTGTTAGCTGGTAAATTAGTCTAGTCTTTTAGTCTTTGTGGTCTCCATTAAAACTTACTCTACCTTTTTTTTTTTATTTACCTTTTTTTAGGTACCTTGGCTACCCCGAGCACAAAAAGGGATGAAATTTCTTCGTTTTATGCGTTTTCTATGGCATAGAGGAATATTTTTTATGTTTCGTCTTATGTCAATATTTCTAGCTGATTTTTCTAGTTTATATTTAAAAAAAAATATTTTTATCTGCTCATATAAGAACCATATAAGAAGTACCTACCATCTTTGGTTTAGGCTTTGAGATGGCTATTAATAAAAAATTATACGCTTTTAGAAGTAATAGGTAATCTATGATAGATAACTAATAATGTTATTAGTCATTTGATCTTGAAACAACCACAATTTACTTTTTAGACTTTTTAATAACATATAAAAAAATGTTATCTCACGCGAAAATCAGCTAGGATCGCAAATAAAATATTAAATCGAATTAATTTTATTAAAGGAACAGGGTCTCACCTTGACATGAAAATGTTGAGTGTTATTGGCGAAAATTATAACACTTCTGACATGTATGCATTATGCACAGATAAAAAAACTTGTCTCTAGACAAGTAGGTAGAGAAGTAGAAAACATCTATATTAATAATTTCATCAAAAGGTACGGTAGACTCGATAAACCTTATATGAATAACAAAACATAAATATTGATTTTGAGTCGAGTCGACAATATCCGCAAAATTCGGATTATGGAGAATTTTGACAGATTTCACCCGAGCGAAGCCGGGTTTTCATCTAGGTATACTAGTTTTATATAAACTTCGACATTTAGGTACATTTCTTTAGAGCTCGGGCTCATACGAATAGAAGGTAACAAATAAATCTAGGAATTTATTTATCATTTAGTGTACTTTCCCGTCAGATTCATATAAATATCTATTAGCCGTGTTGACTAAGTTGCTCCCACTCGACCTTCAATCTGAAGCTCGTGAGTTCAAACCCCGCCCCGCACTTCTAGATATTTTTCTGCATAACCGATTTGGCAAATTTAAGGCCGATTATTCTTAATAGTCCCGGAAAAGTTTAAAAGGTAAGAAATATGAAAAATTAAAGCAAGCAAAGTCGCGAATGGGTCCGCTTTTGTAATAAAAACAGATATGATAAAATCCTTGGAAAAAGAAATCCTACGCACATTGCGTGGTATAATTTCTGAAATCGCATTATACGATCCATACCTTAATTTAACCCAATTTCCGTTTCCTCATCTTAGATAACGAAGATTATATTTAACTAGCTTTCCGCCTCGCGGCTTCGCCCGCGCTATAATATTTTCCCGCTGTAAAAAGTATCCTGTAATTTTCCTGGTCCTCTACCTCTCCACCAATTTTCACCCAAATCTATTCAGTGGTCAAATGTAGCTGTATGTCATGTGTCAGCTGTATATCATTAAAATATCTTGGCTCACTTGGTCCTTAAAATAATATTTTGCCTTTTTCTTCAGAAATGTACCTATATAAATATTTAAAAGTAGGTTATTGCTTCACATAATTTCACAGGATAAGTGACTTCGATCCATTCTGGTGACAATTAACTACATACCTCGTAAACACTTAATTTAATATTTTCAATAATTTACGTAGGTACCTACTCAAGAGAATAACGAGTAAAACTTGATAAGGGACGGAGGTTTAAGTGCGTTTCGGGATATTCTGACGAATCCATCAAATATGTTGGGGGTGGACGTTTCGACTGCGCTATATTGTAACTCATTTTGGTTATAAATATATTTTTAGTTTGACACATATTTTGTTCATCTTTTTTTGCGTGTCACTGTATAACAATCGGGGTATCTCCTATATTCAGAAAAATATATCATATAATAGAGCCTATGAACACAATATCTCTGAACATATACATTTTATTACTTTTAAATATTTTCTCTCTTAGTTTGTGTGTGTGGTTGTGTTTTTAGTTATGTAATCAACTTGTACTTTTATTCCTAGCTATTCATTTGCTATACATGGAAGCTTTTAAATGGCTCTCCATACTAGTGTGTAGTTTGAACTGCATGCTATTTATAATTTTAGATAAATATTTTTAACTAGCTGTAAGTTTGCCAAACACTGTTAAAATTAACTTAATGTAAAATAAACTAACTTACTCCATGACCGACCCGACCCTTACAGATTTATTATTAGTTTAGATGTCAGGGTCTGCATCCGTTAGCGTCAAAGACAACTACAGCCTTGGTCACTACCACTGGTGGGCGGCAAACTCTTCCTGTCCAGCCTTACCTTTCATACGAAACGAAATTTTTTCGCATAAGGTCAATCAATTTCCTGATCTATCGACATTGCGGCCAATTATTGCACCAGAAACATTATTTCTTGGAACAGCCCGATCATCGCGAAGGTCGTCACAACCAACTGACGGTTCCGTGAATTTGATTGGGTTGATGGTTTACTGAAGCTGAAAACAATAGAATTGGACAAGGTCGGACCGACGATGCATTCGGTCATACGATCGGTGATTTTGTCTTTTCGTTGCGTGTTTCCATCCCTAACAGCTATGATAATTCCGAATTAATTTTTTTGAATGATATTCTTTCTTTCAAGTGGATTTTGTAAAGCTCTATGTCCGAAGTAATTTCCAAATTGTTTATTCATTGAAAAGTGATTGGTAATGGCAGGAATTAAATTACATAAATACAGAAGCTTTTATTGATCATACGATCGGTGATTTTGTCTTTTCGTTGCGTGTTTCCATCCAGCTATGATAATTCCGAATTCATTTTTTGAATGATATTCTTTCTTTCAACTGGATTTTGTAAAGCTCTATGTCCGAAGTAATTTCCAAATTGTTTATTCATTGTAAAGTGATTGGTAATGGCAGGAATTAAATTACAAAAGCATTTATTGACATTTATAAAGTACTGAGGCAACAAATTATAAAGTACCTACTGAGTTTTCCTTAATTTAAATTACTTTAAGTCGTGTATTAATTTTGTATGTGGTACTTATTCTATAATGTGGTGTAACAATAAATACATATTTTTTGTTGTACATTATGTTTTATTTCTATTTTTTTTATTGTATTGTTAATTTGTAGTTTATACAGTTTGAAAAGCATTGATACCAAATTCTGCCTTCTTTATTTATATTCATATTTTAGATCTTTCAATTCTAAACTTACATAAGTAACTTAAACTCTATCCTGTAATATTACAGTCACCTGAGACAAAAACTTAATAAGGGCAAAACAGAAGTGCGTCACTGCTTATTTTAAACTTAATTCAGTGTCCGTTCAAGTTCCGTAATGTAAATCCCCAAGAAATGGTGGCCTTTGCCCGTGGTTTCACTTGAGGTACATTAGACATTTATAATATTAAGGTTCGATTCCCGCCTCGGGTCAAAAATTTGTATAATCTGCAAATATTTGTTCCGATTGTCTGGCTGTAATTTATGTACTTATCGTTAAAAAATGTATACATATTATGTACTAGCAGCCCCCGCGAACTTCGTCTCGCCATATACTTTTATTTGCTACTATAATCCATACTAAATTTCATCCAAATCGAATTATCCTGCGTAAGCATATATTTTCCCGCGGAAGCATTTAATTTTTACGCGGTAAAAAGTCTCTCGCCATATAACTTTTATTTGCAACTATCTTCTGCATACTAAATTTTATGTAAATCGATTTTTTCCGCGTAAGCATATATTTTTCCGCCGAACTATGTATTTTTCCGCGGTAAAAAGTAGCCTATGTTAGGATTAGGATATTATTACATATTATATTACATTACATTGACTCCCCCCCCCCCCGCCCCCCCCGTACCCCAGTTACATGGAGTCTACATCGCATGCTGGCTAGCTGAGCGCGGTGAGCGACTACCTCGCGACTTTTTTCTAATACTTGCATTTTTAAACTCGTGATATCTTCCGAATTAAATGTCCGAATTGAATAATTCAAAAAGTTATAAAAAGGTATTAAAGCCGTCTTGAATATAAAGTAATTTATTTTGATAAGGATTAATACCAAGGTACAAATGAAGACCCTTTCAAGAGGCGGCATATATAAATTAATATTTTAGAATAAAAAACTGCTTACTGTGACATAACTATAATATTTAGACATATGCTGTCGCGACACTTTTTGTAGATAATGATGAGTTCTGCAAAGTCGTAGTACATGATTTTGTTCTATCATCAATAGTTTTGGCAGCGCACGCGACGTAAGGAATTTTTCAGGTCATTTTTTTACACCTTATGTTACATTATTGGAGTTTTAGTAAGGATCCCTAATTTTTTTTAAAATATAATATAGCCTATGTTACTCGGGGATAATGTAGCTTTTCAAAGGTGAAAGAATTTTTTAAATCGGTCCAGTAGTTTCGGAGCCTATTCGTTACAAACAAACAAACAAACAAACAAATCTTTCCTCTTTATTATATTATATTATATTATGTATATTATATTAAGTATATCAGCTAACTAGCACTCGTAACACAAACTTCGAGCTTACCACGGGGCTAGATGTCACGTGTGAATGATTCAGTATTTTTTTTTTCTGCGGACTGTACCTACCTTCATACTGCGACTGACCCGCTTGGTCATGCTGGTTAAACCAAATCCCCTAAAACCCATGATTGGTTCTATAGGTGAGAAGATTACCAGGAACAAAACGTAATTTAAGTTGTGAAGGAAGACGTTGATGATCTGGGTTAAATACATTTTCCCGCTACAATAAAATAAACATAAGTATTATAAGTAGGTATATAATATTCCCCGAATTTAGTAAATATTTTCCTATTGTTCTGTTATAATAAGTACCTACCAAATATAAAAGGTACCTTATTACTTTTGTTTCAAAATACGTAAGTGTGGAAGCTTTTATAACTTTTGCAACTGTTCAACGTTCCCCGTAGGTAAGTATCTAATACAGTGAAAATTTATAAAATCTTCAAGTAAATATAGGTATGTATAGTTACGCGAAACAATTCGAAAGAATACATGTTGCGATTTCTTTGCCATCCTCAACATAAGCTTAGCCGTCAAAGAGTTGTATAATATATCATGAGAACTGAGAATAATATCATGAGAATTGTGCCACAAAAGGACTATTTTGGTATAATTTTGCCACCCTAATTTAAACTAGGTTTATCACATGTGTTGATGCTTCTTTGTTTTGTGAAATGGTGTATTCATTTCACATTATTTCATAATTTAGTCTGTCTTTGTGTTAGGTGTTAAGTCACATGAACCGAATTATTGTTACTAAATGCTATGAAGTTGTTTTGGTTTATACTTATTTCACGTGATCTTGGTCATGATGCTTTTAGCTATATTAGTCCTGGTCATACTAGGTTGCTCCAAATAATCTAGAAACTAATATTATAAAGCTGAAAATTTTGATTTTTAATTTCAACGCGAACTGCTTCAGAGGTTTCTGAGATTCAATATTTCGCCATAATCATGACTTTTATTTTAACTCGTGGTTTTTTAACAATATTTGAACATGAAACGGATAACATAGGTACCATGATTGAAATGTTTTTGAGTTTACCAACATTTCGACACTGTTTCAAGCGCCATCTCTACTTAATTTTGATATAAATTAAATATATACATACGTAATATAATTATGACGGTAGATAACGTAAAAAAACGCAAGTGAAGCTTGTATAAAATAAATCTTAACCCTTAAATGGAAAGGTAGGTACCTAACATATCTCAATAAGCACTATGGTAAAATATTTAATTTGAATATAAAATTAATAATTTTAAGAACTCAAACAATATAAACAAATCAAATAAAATGTGCAAGGATTGAGTTCTTAGCGGCGTCATCTGTTGTTAAACAACGACACTACATACTTACGCTCTAGGCGAACCCATGCTTGTTCCCATAGTCTACTACCAAATTGTCGTATAACTAAGTAACAGCGTGTTCCAATAGATGGCGTACAAACAAGCTGTTGTTTATATTGGGTTTCCAAACACAACATTGTGTGGTGTAGAGTTCTGGTAACATTTGTATTTATTATATCTTTACAGTAGTTTATTATAAATTAGTATGTTTTAATAGTGCAGTGGCTCTGTAGTGTCAAGAAAATGGAGTGTTTTAATAATGGATAAAGTTCACATCGAAATGGTTGGTACCTTCCTAATCCTATTATTTTTCTAAACAAGTACCTAGACAATATAAGATAAAATATTACTAATAAAGACATTATATTATTATTTTTTTTTAATATAAATAAGAGGCCTTGTTTTTTTATATTGAATCTATTTTGACGTAATTTTGCTTCGGAATAGTCATGAGTTAACATAATTTCTTGAGTTGAGTTTGGGTGCACCGAGGTGAATGACCCCAGCCTATCAGAGTGGTTAAAATATGGGGCGCAGTGCACTCCGTCAAACCGTTGTCATGGTTACCGCTCCATGCCGGGAACCACACGGGAGCTAGGTAGTTATATCGGGCTGAAAACACTGAAAAATACGGAACCCTAAAAAAGAATTACCAATAGTAGAGAAGGTGTTGACTAGGTATTCAACTTAGTAGGTATCTATCTATACTTACAGATACAGATAGTCTATTGATAACAAATAAATAATAATATATCAATAACATTAATTAATTAATTAGTAAGAATCTGAATAAACTGTTGTAATGGTCAAGGAAAAATATTTTTTTAAAGTTTAGGTACTTACTACTAACTTAATAGGTAGGTACTTTAGCCAATATCAAATGGTATACTCTTCCAAATAATATTATAATAGAAAAACAACGGGTAGAAAACATTAAATAACGCAAGCGAAGCTGTCGGCGGGTCGGCTAGTAGAATCCTATATTTTTTTCCGAGCAATCCTTAAGTCGTCCTCTGCTTTGGTATTGTAAAAATGTTAGGCGTTCAGCACAACACACATAATGATAAATAGAGAAAACGTTATTGTAAAGTTGTGTTACATTCAGGTGGTAATGGATTGTTTATTATTAGCCTATATCCCAATGTAGGGCAATTAAATAAAAATATTAATTTCTTTAAAAATATTTCTTAGGGAATAAACCCTAAAAAATATTTTTATTCATTTTTAGTCATTCCCTTAAAAATTTTTTCTTCATCACACAAACAGACCCAAAATTGGTGGCCGCTCTCGGACTATAACCTTGCCATTATAAATATGAATGTGTTATATTTAGTAAAAGAAAACAAATAAATACATCTTTAGGCATCCTATGGGTCATCTGAAGCTCTATTGTTGCGCTTTTGCATAAGCGATTCTTATAATGACAGACTAGCTGACCTGCCCGCGGTTTCACCCGCTTTATTTATTCCCGTACTTTCTCACCTTTAAAACCTTTCCTAGAATACTACGAACATTTCAAGACCAATACCAGCTAAATCGGCCCGGTCTTTCCCGAATTTCAGCGAGAACGAACAGCAATTGATATTTATATATAAGACTATCTTCCGCCCGCAGCTTCGCCCGCGTTGAAATAAAAAGTAGCCTATGGTCTAAAGATTGTCTGTACCAAATTTCATCAAAATCGGTTGAGAGGTTTAGGCAGGAAAGCGTAACAGACAGACAGACAGAGTTAGTTTCGCATTTATAATATAAAAAAATAAAGTAAGGAAAGTAAGGATAGTCGTGGAGGCGTTCCTAATAGCAGAACTGGTGCAGGTATGGTGAGGATGGCTGAAGGGCAGTGCCGGACCGGTGTGATTCGCAGCACGCGGGAGTATATCCTCTCGCTGGCCTCTCCTATGCTGGGCTCCCCGGAGTCTGAACGAGCGCCCTCGCCCATATCCACCCTATCCGGCGACGATGACTCTGTTACCTCGAGGTGAGTTTAGTTTTACCAACATCAGGTAGATTTTCGAAAACAAATGACGACAACAAATATAAACAAGCAACGGTGTTACTGTATGCTGGGCTCATCGGACACTGAACTGAAGAAGATTTCTTCTAACCCTATATGGCCTGACTTTTGCCATTCCAGATGACTTGACTGTGGTAGGTACCAAAAATTATCTTATGGATATCGCGGCTAACGCAACGTTGATATTTTGTGGCTAAGAATTTAACCTTAATTTGCGCCTTAATTTACCACGCTGGCCAAGAGCGGGTTGATGAAGTTCTCAGAATATTTTTATTTATTTATTTTATTTTATTTTAAAGCCTGTTAAAGCGCGTGATTGAAGCGCACATTCAAGTAGAACAATATAGAGGAGTGCGTCAGGGTTTGAACCCAAGACCTTCGGAATTAAAGTCGTGAGAGCTCCTATTAATTTAGCCAACTAGGCCTCAGCAGCGTTTATAAAAATAATAAAGGTTAATTTATATTTTTTTACTTAACAATATCTAACTACCTATATTAAGTACAAAGTATTTTCTAACTGTTAGTAGATGATGAACTTAAAAAAATTCACTCCAATATTTTGACACTTTTAATTGGTGTTCACTAACTGAGAACGAATTTCTATACCTAACCTTACATATGAAAGAAAGATAAGAAAGATTTTTAACAAGCAATGCTACGTTTGTTAGCTAGTTTAATGAAATAGATGGAACTCTATAGATGGAATTCTCGTTTGTATCTCTACGAGTTTGTGTATGAAATAAAAAAAAAGTGATTTGGACTACATAATGCACGCCATTAAAAGCGTACATAATAGAACAATCTTAAATCAGAATCTTAGTTTTACCGCGGAAAATATCGCATTAATACGGGTGTTGGGTTCGAGTCCAGTTCTCGAACTATCAATAAATTATACTCATTTAATCCATCCGCGGCTCTACCTGTGTTTTAATTGACTTTCCCGTATTAATGCGATTTTTTCCGCGGTGAAACGAATCCTGTGTTATTCTGATATATAATACAACAGCGTCTTTTCTCGCATTTTAATTAACTACCCGTATTAAAGTGGATTTTCCCGCTGGTAATAGTAACCTTTGTGTTAGAAAATATAGTTTTTCAGCCGCGACGCCCAATGCGAGCACTATCTTACGTTTCAGGTTAGTTAATTATTTTTCTTACCGCAACTGGTGTTTTGTTATAATTACGCCATAAAATGGTAGGAGTAATTTTACAAGAGCAGGTTGTGCTGGTATTATAGCTGTTGTAGGGTCAGCTAACATCATGTCATGCCACCGCGCTATATGAGACCATAGTAGGAAATTCTAAATAAACATAATCTTCTTATTCCAACTGCGTGAAAGGAATACCTAAGCGCATTGATGTATAAGCTTTAGATTGTCACGCTGGAGAACCTACAGGGCTTGTTGTAGTTACATATAACTAGCTGACCCGTGACAGCTTCGCTTGCGTTTTTTGCGTTATTTATCCATACTAATATTATAAATGGGAAAGTGTGTCTGTTTGTCCGTCTTTCATGGCAAAGTGGAGCGACGAATTGCAAGATTTTTAAGTGGAGATAGTTGAAGGGACGTAATGATAATGCTACTTTTACCGCTGGAAAAAAAAATATAGTTCTGCGTGAAAGTGTAGAACGCGGGCAAAGCCGCTGGGCGGAAAGCTAGTCTATGTATAAAAGTCAATGCCACTTTCCGTTGTAGGTAATTTTATCACTTAAGAAGGGGTGCCATTTAGATTATGGTTTTATAGTCTTAGTAGCCCAGGAAAGGTTTTTAGGATGAGGAATCATGGTAATAAAGCGGACGTAGCCGCGGGCGGGTCAGCTAGTATTTCATAAATGTAGCGGCAAGACCTCTGAAATATTCTGTTTGTTAAGGCTACTGAAACCAGCTGTCTGACAGGATGGCGTATAACCTAAGAGCCCGTGATGGCCAGACCTTCCTTTAATTCACAAGCGTGAAAATTCTTTCATGTGTATGTCTAACATAGGTAAGAATAACCCCCAAACATGAAACCTGGATCGCGGTTCCTTTGGGAGATAACAGGTAAAATGTTGTTATCTCCCAAAGGAACCGCGATCCAGGTTTCATGTTTGGGGGTTATTCTTAATTATGTTAGACATACACATGAAAGAATTTTCACGCTTGTGAATTAAAGGAAGGTCTGGCCATCACGGGCTCTTAGGTTATTAGTATAAAGCCACATTAATAGATAAGTATATAAGTTAAACATGATGTTAGAACTATTTGTATCTGCAAGTGGGTGTAGTCTCGCGACACAGCTTTTAACTACTGCATGTCGTTCCCTGTATTTATTTATTGACATTCTATAAAACGGTATAATTATTCCCGTGGGTGTAGCGTGGTTTTGTAAACAACCGTCTTTTTTGACCGTTATGTTAAAAAATAACTAATTCAAACAATATAAAGGACCATCTATGAAGTTGGTATAAGCTACAAATAAAAAATATATACTTACTTACCGCAAATAGCATAATTTAGCTACATATTTCCCTATTTAAACATAATTTAGTGACCTAATTATTATTAAGTAGCATTATTTTAAGTAGTAAGTACCTAACCTATGTACCTATTAAGCATACAGAAGCCTTATTGTTTTTTTTTTTTGCTATTTTTAATGTTTACTCTATTATATGTTACTTGAATACGAAAGAAAAAAAATAGGGGCACAGAAACAGAGTTTCAAACATACAAAATCAACAGTGGAATTGAGAAAATATCCCATTGGTATCGGTTAAAATAAACCTAATGTTTTTTATCTACCTTATCTCATCAAAACAAATCTACTTTTCCTACATAAAGTTGTGTTAATCTATAATTTACTAAGTGGAAACACAAATAATAATTGATAGATATGGAAAAAAATATGAATAAAAAATAGTTTCAGCTCAAGTTCCACTGCTTGTTGCACTAACGACCGTGAAATATGGTGACTGATCCGCCCCTACCAAGCATTTTCACGAATTTTTATTGAAAATTTCACGAATACGTTTTTTTTTATTTATTTATCATACTTATATAACATTAAAATAAAATTAAGAATAGCCCAAAAATCACTAAGGTGAGATAAAGAGTCTCTTAACAAGAATCAGACTTGAACCTTATATATGATTTAGATAATTGTGGTTTACTCTTTAGAGGACCATTGGGAAGGAAAATCCTTGAAACCCTATATATTTTTCAAGGATTGATGATTATTGAAATTGATTCACCCAGCCAAAAATGCAGAAAAATCTGATCAGAACCTCTTTCTTTTTTGAAGTTAGTTTATTATTTTCATATTTTCAGTATGATTAGATAGTATGATAGAGTTATTAACTCTATCATATATGATAGAGTTATTAACTCTATCATACTCACATCTCACATAGATAGTATGATAGAGTTATTAACTCTATCATACTCACAATTAAGCCATGTTCCCAGAACGTAGCTTAAATTTACTGGATGCAAGACCATTGACCACAATATTATTTCCTCACTCAGTATTTCAGTGGTAGTGGAATAAAGTAAATAGTATTCTCGTGGAACAAGGGTGTAATTCTTCTATTTTTAAAGTCGTATTAGAATATCGATAGTGATAGTGTACCTATATTATTATGCTACGTTTTATAAGTTCGTAATTAACTAAGTTTTTATCAAGAATTAAAACCTATCTAAACCTGCATTATTTATTTACCAACAATTCGAATCGAGTTTTATACAGAGGTGCTTGAGCATCTCCGTCAAATCCCCTAGAGACATTCCATCGCTAACAATTAATTAGCTAAGTGTGAACGTGGCAAGCCCTTTATCAGTCGCCTGTACATACGTACGAGTGCAGTTCAGATAAAGGATTTTGCAGTTTGTTTATGCGTTGCACCGGCATGATGCGGCGGGGGGAGGGCGGCGGGAGGCTCAGTGCGCGCACGATGCGACCACCGATGCACGCGTTTTGCACACCCGCTGCGCAGTAGTCCTCCGTCCACCATGGCCGACTGGTCGCTGTTCGATCGCGAGTGGTTGCCGGGTCCTCCGCCGCCGCCTTACGACCCCTATCAGTACTCCGGCTACGATCCCTACTACCAAGAGAAGCAGCAGCAGCCCGGCCCGCCGCCGGCGCAGAGCCCCTTCTTTCCGTCGACCTCGCCGTCGCTCACAGCCATGCTCTCCTCCGCCCAAAGACAAATGTCCCCGATGCCGATGGCCATGCCGTACATGCCGCCGATCCGAGGGTAAGCGATTCATAAACATTTGCATGCGGCGACCTTCGACAGTGACCATCATATGCGCCGGTGTCACTCACCATGAGTATTAATAAACTCAAGCAAATAGCTACATAAGATTGCGCGAATTCTTTTGATAAGTAGAGCTGTAGTAGTAGCTGAGAATCAAGTTTGTTTATACATTGCAGGTAACATGATCGTATAACGAATTCCTGGATGTAGTTGTAGGTGGTGCGTGGTAGGTACCTTTTTGTAGCTCCTTACAGTCACAATCGAATTCAATGAATTTATTTTTCAACATGCCGTCCACAGAGTAAAGGTTATCATACCTTAAGCCATAAGCATTTATGCTAACATCTAAGTTTAATCTGTCAGTGTTTTATTTTTAAGTTATACCGCTTTGTGAGTTTTAATAATATTGCTGTTGAAGAAACAATGACGTAAGTAGACGTAGGCGCCGACGATAAATTTAGAGGTTTTTGAGTTTGTCTATAATATGACAAATAATTATGTAGGTACCTAGCCAAGGTACGTGCTTTAATAGTACATACGGAATGATAACGCTACATATTTCAATGCAATCACTCTGCGTACACAAATATAAATATATTTTTTACGTTTTTCAATATTAAAGTTCCCTTCGAAAGATCAGCGTTGTTTTGCTTCAGTAGGAAAGCTTATTGAGATGCAATCTAATTATTTTCTGATATATCTTTTGTGTCTCAAATAAGTTTTCGTTTCTTTCTTTCATTCATAAAAGTTGGTGATTTATACTAGCTTTCCGCTCTGCGGCTTTGTCCGCGTTTTACACTTTCCCGCAATTTTCTTTAAACCTCACGCAGCCCGAGACCTTTCCAAAGAATGCAAAATTGTGGAAATCGGTTCGTGCGTTCTGGAGTTATAACGTCAGGAAGGAAAACCCGACTTATTTTTATATAGGAGGTTATTATTATAATTATTTGTATACGTATACTCATGGTATAAGTACTGCTGTAGCGATTTAATGTATAATGAGAGTTTGTTCCCGGATAGACAAAGACTATATTATAATGTTGATATCTACTCTTTCGGAACAGACAACTCTTTAATCGAACAAGACGGTGGAAATGACAACTATGAACATGTACTTTCAAAGTTCTCAGAACATGCCGGTTTCCTTACGATGTTTGCTTTCATTGTTAGACAACCTGTTTTAAAGGGGACGTCTTTTTGAATGAAAATCGGTGGGGTATTTCTGTAGGTATTTCTTTTTCTGCATAGCCAACACGGCTATTACCATCTAGGTATCTCTAATATCATAGTCATAACATCCCTTAATATGTCCTATAACTAAGCACGGATCCGTCGAAAGGCCATGGAGTAAGTTAGTTTGTTTTCAGAGATATTTATTTATAGGCTCAATAAATAATTATAGAGCCTTACAACAAATGTTACAAGAATAAAAAATCTAAAAATAGTCACCCAAATCTTTTTTAGATTTTATTCTGTATGTATTTACTTATGTTTTTCCATAACTCTTAAAATACTTTACATTACTTACATTGATCCGAATTTGATGAAATTTAATAGATTTATTATTTAGACATCTAGGACGCAGGATAGGCAATTTAAATTAATGCCAAAACACGTGGTACAAATATAATTTATCGCGAGTGGAGTCGCCGGCATAGCTAGAACTTAAATAATAAAATTAATATATTCCTCAGGTAAACGTAGCTTCTTGCAATTGTCTCATTATTGGGAATAATTTAATACCAAATACAATGTATGTTAATGCCGTTATGCGTACCGTGTAAGCGTGATATTAGCATAAAGTTATTATTATTATTATTATTAATTTTGTGGATGTGGATGGCTAAGAATATTACTTGTTGGCACGAAATTCTCAATAAATATACCCATTCTAATATTATAATCTTCGTCAGAGCAATAGACAACACTGATCAAAGGCTGTAAAGACTTTACATTCTAGTTGAGAACCTACGTATTTGAATTTTTTTTTAAATATTATCTTTACTAATAATCTATACCAATTATAAATATGTAAGGGTCGGTCATTGAGTACCTACCTAAGATAGTTTGTTTTCAGAGATATTGTGTTTATAGGCTCAATAAAGGATACTGTAACTAATTTGACGATTTTTAGAATTTTTTTCTGTATGTAGTTCCGCCATAACTAAACAAAAAGAAACTTACATCATAGACTCATTGCGGGACGACCTCTTTGGCGCAGCGGGCGAAGGTCTGCCTGCGATGCAGGAGGTTGCGCGTTCTATTCCCGCCTCGGAACAAAAACTTGTATGGTCTGCAGATATTTGTTTCGAGTGTTTGGGTCTTTTATGTATAATAAAAAATATCTATCCATGTATGTAAATTCTATGAAGTGTATCAGATATACCGTAACACGAGCTTTGAGCTTACCAAGCTAGATATTGCTGTGTGAATTGTCCAGCAATATTTATTTTATTATTTATTGCGTGGCAGACATCCTAGTTTACGAGCAATGCGCAATATACGCCACCCAAGCCTTTATTAAACGCTACAAAGTAAGAAAGCTTGGTATTTGTATAATTGAATGCATCTAGACAATCGTGTTGTTGATCGAGTTACAATATTTATTTTATTTATAGAGATAATCTGTTTATTAAACCACCAGTAAAAAAATAATTAGTAAAAGATAGGCTTTCATACCAAAGCTCGTGTGTTCGAACTCCGCTGCGCTCCTCGAGGTTTTTCTTCTAGAAAAAAATGTGTGCTTTAAAAACATGTGCTCTACCGGTGAAGGCAAACATCGTGAGGAAACCGGCATGTTCTGATAATTTTGAAAAGTTTTAAAAACATGTGTCATTCACCAATCTGCACTAGGCCAGCGTGATGAATTAAGGCCTAATCTCTCACGCCAAAAGAGAAGTCCCTGTGTCCCAGCAGAGCGAACGTAAATATGGGTGATGACGATGTGATAGAATCTTATTATAATCCATAGGCTCTGAACTTGTGGAAACTATATTTCAGGAGCCATAAGCTACCCCAGTACGTCATTCAAAGTAAAACAATTTTGAAAATATAATTGTAATTTAAAAAATACGACAATCTATTTCTTATATAAAAAATATTACTTGCTGGTCGTTAGTCTCGCTAAAACTTGAGAATATTCCTATTAACAGTTAGTCACGTCAGCAAAATTATTCATTAAATCATTAGAATAATGTTAGTCCGGAATAATTCGTAAAAGTCCAGGGAAGGTTTTAAAGTTAAGAACAAGAAAGCGGTCGAAACCACGGGTAGGTCAGTAAGTAAATAATAAAAGCGTGGTTAACAACATGATGATGATTATATTGGTTATTATGTCTTAAAATCTACATTGTTATAGTGTCTCTCAATTGTTCGCAATTAACCTGTTATTTCTTTTTTACTCCATTGAGACCTGCATTGACCATTGAATGGAAATTAAAGCGATTATTGTTTATAATAATAGGCAGTTATAAGATGTTTGATCGACCAGATTTATTTTTCTTTGTCAATCAGGCTAATATGTTGTATGTATATAATTGTCATTGGTAGGTTTCAGTGGTTCCGTATACAAGAACCAAATGCCTGGTTAGCATGGTGCATTGCTGATACCAAATCTCGCAAAACTCTCGCAACACACATTATATACAACATCATAAAACACCGTATTAGCTAAGTAGGAGCACACTCGACTTGAAATATTTGTTTTAGTTTTTTTGGATAAATAAATTATTCATATTCTTATTTGTATAGAAAGGCTCTTAGTTTTTGAGTGTCTTGTTAATTGTATACAAATTACAAGTTACACCAAAATTAAACTGTGATAGCACAGGCACTGGGCCGTGCCCTTCATAATAGAACCCATTAGAAAGAACCCAGGAGTCTTGCAGAATAAACATCCCTATCCGTATCTTCGTTCCCACTGCTGGGACACAGGGCCAGGGCCGGGTTGGAGAATGACACGTGTCATTCAAGAACAGGAGTCATTCACCAACCCAACTTTTAAAATTTCTCAGAAAAAGCCGGTTTCCTCACGATGTTTGCTTTCACCGTTATAGCACGTGTATTCAAAGCGCACATATTTTTTTATGAACAAAAATCCAGAGGTTTGTTTCGGAATTTGAACCCACGAACTTCGGAATGAAAGTCGAGTGTAGGTACTCCCAAGTAGGCAACACGGCTCTTTATGTACCTAAGCATAATTATGTCCAAATGCTTTGCAAACAAAGACCCCTGTTTCCGCCACAACCTTCTCACTTGAGCGAACTTATACCCATAAGATTATTATTATCATTATCTTAAAATATAATAATTACCTGTAAGATTAATACTATCATTATTTTAAAAGATAATAATACCTAGTTAGTTAATCTTTCAGGATTTTTAATTGGATAGCTTTTCAGCACGCAATACAAATTTTTAAAGTATTTTAATGATCTTTGTAATGACTTCTATAATTTGTGGAAAAATAAAAGTAAATACTTAGATTTTTCCATTTAATATATCTGATATCTGGCACAACTTTCTTGCCTTTATATCAATCAAAGTTTTTATTTACAGTTATAGACATAGGTACACACGTAAAGTGCAAAATGGGTGTATTCTAATATAGTTCTTATGCAAATTCGCTCTCTTAATCTCTATGGCAACTTGTCCAAAACATTTTAAGTTGCTATTTTTCCATCATCAAGACAAGAAAACAATATGGTTATTTTAAATAACTAAGATACAATATTGCATTAGCATTTATTCAACGTCTACAACAGCCTGTCATGATTTTTAGGGTTCCATTTCTTAAAACGCAAAAAGAAAAGCTATCTCCGTCCTTTTTGGTCCGTCTTTCAGTAATTCATCATTATTTCTACAGAAAAGAGACAAGACGTCATGAACAATACCACTTATTGCGATAGATTCTTTTTTTAAATTTATTTTCTCTTTATTTCAATTTTATTAAGTTTCATTCTTGTACTGCTATATTATAAATAACTAGCTGACCCAGCAAACGTTGTTTTGCCATATAATTTATAAAAAAAAATTCGGTGGACTACCCCTAATATTTAGGGGGATGAAAAATAGATGTTGACCGATTCTCATAGATACCGGATAAGCACAAAAAATTTCATCAAAATCGGTCAAGCCGTTTCGGAGGAGTATGGCAACGAAAACTGTGACACGAGAATTTTATATATTAGATAACACGTATAATTATTTTTTTAAATTTATGTATTCATTGACTTTAAGTGATATTTACGATTTTATGGAAAAAAATGACATAAATTGTTAAATCATCTTCAAATAGTCTTTAAGTTACTAACAATAAAATATTTCGTCAAAAAACCTCTGGGACGTGCCCGCAATGCCACTGATAACTAAGATATTGCGGGTTCCATCCATACCCGCCCGTTGTCCAAAGTTACCTACAGTATTGAATACTAGCTTACCATTCGTGAATTTGCCTTTTAATGAGAATTTTCCGCGTTAATAATGCGTTAATGGCTTTCTTAGTTTTTACGTGAAAGAGCAACATACATTCATCCATCTACTCACAAACTTTCACGTTTATACGAGTAAGAAAATCTTTATTGAATAAAATATAATATTAGTAGGATATCAGGATATCTCTCACCATAAACAATACTACACACACAAGATTTAAGCCAAACACGGTTGGATAAATATGTGAATTTTCCAGCAATATACATATTTATGCTTTAAAGCCAACCTTGAAAATTTTCAAAATCTATGCAAGGATATGTCCTACTTACTTGACTTTGTAAGAAAAATTATATTGTCAGTTTTTCCATGTGACTTGGCGATCGGTTGTAATAACACAGTAATGGCTAGCGAGCTGGGCTAAATTTAAAACTTGGCATGATTCTCTACGATGCACTCTACATATATGGAGCAGTAATGTGCATTTAATAGGATATATTGTTGAAAAGGCTGAAGTTGCTTAGGCCTCGTAACATTTTTATCACTCTAGCTTTGTATTGTGCAAAACTATTTGATATGACGACCTCTATGGCGCAGCGGGCGAAGGTCCGCCTGCGACGCAAGAGGTTGCGGGTTCGATTCTCGCCTCGGGACGAAAAACGTAAAATGGAATTAACTTGGTTGTTTACCATGGTTGTGATTCATCATAATCATCCCTATTTAATTTCCCCCTGCTTATACACAGGAACTTTTCTCTTGACGAGAGAGATTAGTTCTTGGTGAATGACAAATGTCCTTCAAACTTTTCAAAGTTCTCAGAACATACCGGTTTCCTCACGATGTTTGCCTTCACCGCTAGAGCACGTGTTTACAAAAACACATACATTTTTCAAGAAGAAAAACCTAGGTAGTATAAATGAATTTTTGAATTAAATATGTAAATATTGGTGCATACATAGGTACTGATCTGCCATATTTAATGGCACTGGCCTTGTTACGTCTAGCTCCTGAACACAGGTGTCCCTTTTTGAAAGTTTCGGGGATTCCTTACTAAAGAAAATTACATGACAATGTAGGTATATAATTGTCATTATTGGTCTACAGGTAAGTAAATTATTTTACGACGCAAAAACTTCTATAAGTAAATGTACAGTCGCGGAATGAAAAGGTTCGTCACCTCAGAGGCGGTTATCGCTTGCACTAGTACGGCAAGAATCAATTATGCCAACATAACGTCAGTGCAAGAAACAGTGCTGCTAACATTTAAATAAATATGACGTTTGTTATCGAATAAGGTTTTGCTTGTTTTTTCTATACCGTATATTCGTAAAATATGGCAGGTTGAACCAACAAGAAGGTTTTAGTTTATAAAACATACTAATCTTATTGACAAGTTAAATTGTCAAACAACTTTGATCTGAATAATTTTGAACTTTATAAACGAAAGGTTAAACATTATTTTCTCTAACCCGAGTCTATTCTGTAACATAGTTTCAAAAGGTAATATGTGCTCGCGATACGTTGAACGAATCAATTTGAAAATTGACGAACCTTTTCATTCCGCGACTGTACCTACGTCTGTCACATTTATTTCGTCTAAGACATGAGATTGAAAAGTAATTAATTTTATTTATTTACGTAAAACTTCTATAAGCAAACTAGCTTTCCGCCCACGGCTTCACCTGCGTTTTAATATTTTCCCGCTGGAAAAAGTACCTATACTATGTCCTTTTCCTTTGGTACCTTTCTTCTACGTAGTCTTTTATTACCTCCCGGTAATGTTCTACAAACTACGTACTTATATTATAAAACTAACGTTACTTAAATTATAACTTTAACTTAGAAACAGTGTTACAGCAAGGCCCTGCAAACCACGCAGACATAAAATACTTTACAAAGAAACTAAATAATGAATTCCTTGAACATAAATATGAAATTTTATTTTAACTAAAACTCTTTATCATCATTTACCACTATAGTAATTTTGCAAAAACTCTTTGATGCTTTTTGTCAATTAATAAGTTTTTCAAATTCAATTCAAAATTATAGTCATTCATAACTTTTTTCAAAGATAATGGGAGCTTGTTATACAGTGTAGATATCGGTGTCAACGTTCACGTTAGCATTTCCTGTAGTAATGCTGACTGGAGAAATTTGATGACGGCTTGTAGCACCGCGGCGCAAATACTATGCGTGTGCGCATTTTTTTTGTATATAATTGGTTTAAATGTTATGGAGGAACATACATACATACAGACAAAAACTAAAAATCGTCAAATAAGTTTTAGTATATTGAGCCTAGGGAGCGTTCAAGTATTACGTAACGCAATTTTTGAAGATTTTTGACCCCTCCTCCCCCCACTGTAACGCTCCGTAACGTTTTTCTGTAGCCCTCCCCCCCCCTCTAATTGTTACGTAACACTCAAGTAATCATTTTTATCCTGGTCGCAAAAAGTTTTTATTGTTGGTATAGCTTTAATAACCTTATAATAAAATAATAGAGTTTTAAGGGTCCGGACTCGTGCTTCACCTAGATTCTCCACCTGGGTGCAGCACGGGGACTTGCAAGGTCCCGTGCTCCAACTAATGACGTTATTGGACAGTCAAGCACTATATGATTCAAAAGATCTAAAACTTCTGTAAGAGGAGTGAATTTATATGTGGAGATTAATTCGCAACACCTGCGTATTTTGTTTATTTTTATAAATTTATAAATATATTTTTTTTTACGTAACGAAAGGGGTTGCCAGTTTGGGAGTTTTAATTTCCTAATTTTTTTTATAAAAAAAGAAATAATGTTACGTAACGTTTTGTAAGAAATACCCCCACCCGCCCCTGTAACGCATCGTAACGTTTTACGTGACCCCCCCGCCCCCCCAAATTGCGTTACGTAATACTTGAACGCTCCCCTATAAACAAATAATAAATAAATAAATAAATATATTGCTGGACAATTTTACACAACGACATCTAGCCCCGTGGTAAGCTCAAAGCATAATCTTTGAAAACAAAGTAATACTCCATGACCGACCCTTACAGATTTATTATTAGTACCAGGGTTGTTGCTGATATCAGCATCAGCATCAGCATCCGCTGATGATCAGCATTAAATTAGACATCAGCATCAGCATCCGCATCCGCATCGATCGATGCTGATTTACGATGCTGATGTTCAAGTCGCAACTTGTTCGAAAGGGTCGGGCTTGACGCGCATTTTTGTACAAATTGGGTAAACAAGCACAAACCTGTTTATTCGTTGCACTACACATTGCGTGGAGATAAAGTACAGGATTTTGTGCTCGTCCGTGTTTTTAAAATAAGTCGCGTCAGTAGTATGTAGTACAATATTATAAACAATATTTTATTTCATTAAATACCAACCCACTAGTGAAACCACATTTTTCATGTAGGTTCAATAGATTAGATTGATTCAATGCTAACTTTTTAGGGTTTCGTAGCCAAATGGCAAAAAACGGAACCCTTAAAGATTCTTCATGTCCGTCCACCCGTCCGTCCGTCCGTCCGTCCATATGTCACATCACAGCCGTTTTCTCCGACACTATAAGAGCTATAAATCGGAAATTTAATAATCAGACAATTGTTTTATGAAATCTTAGCGCGGTTCACGGCCGAGAGACTCTTCCAAAGTGGAATGAGTGCCCCCCCCCCCCCCTCTAACTTTTAAGATATGAGGATGATGAAGCTAAAAATAAAGTCGATTTTTTTTATAAAACGTCATAAACTACTTCATAAATACAAACTTTAAATTGAAAAAGAAAATTACAATCAACTAAAGAAAGACAGACAGACAGCGGATGCATAACTATGCAACATAAAATTCAAAAGAGCCTTCGTAAAATGTTGCCAGTTTTTCATAATTCCATATGGGTAACATAAAATAAATTATACTATGGAAAATGATAGTTTTATTCAATGATATATATTGTAACATGGTCGGCACAACGCTGATTTACATTTAGGGCACCACGTTACCACTTTAGAAGCCTTTGCACCCGCAACTTTTGAAGTTTGCCTCTGAAATGAGCTTGTATAGAATCCTTTGCAGCGTTTTTTGCACGTCGTGCGACCAGGTTCCCTTTGCATTTTCTCGAAGGCATGTTTGTCTTCTAGCCGTTGCAGTGGGCGTTCAATAGATTGTCGGGGCTCTTCTCTTACCTTTAGCAGCTTTTTGAATATTTATCTTATCTTATTCAGCTCATATGTCCAAGACTCCTCTTGGAGTCATACTTTTTTTTATGGGGTTTTTGCTAGAAAACTATTTTTTTAAAGCCAAATTATCTTAATTTGGTACACCTAAACCCTTTTTGTTTTGGGTAAAACGAAATTTCAGTTGGACGTAACCTATATACTTAAAACTTTTGTTCTGGGACAGTGAACGTGTTAATAATAGGGCCCCGTTGGCACTCTTTGGGGACGGAACTCTACACGGCATAATTTATCAAGACTCCGTTTCAATGATGAAAGGAGGAAAACTTGATCAGACACGCACTTGGCCAAAATCAGCATCAGCATCAGCATCCGCTGATGTCAAGATCAAAAATCAGCATCAGCATCTGCATCCGCTGATGTGTCAAAAACCTGCATCAGCAACAACCCTGATTAGTACCTAGTATAGATTATGTTTATCATGATAATCCATTAAACAACAACCCCACACCTGGGCACTGGTCTTCCCAATAAAACCCATTGTAGAAGTTGGAGAGGACTTATTATAATCGAAGTTGGTACAGAACACAGAACGACGATACTACCTTTGTTCTGGTTTTTTTTTAATATTTATTATTATTAAATATCTTATCTTAAAAATTCTCTTCATTTGACGTCATAAAAAAGAAAAGGTAGTACTATTCCTAGAATGCCACTGCTCTGACATTAAAAGCCAGCTACTTGTAGAGTCTCAAGTTATTTTCTAAGTAATTAATAACATAAGTGCACATAAACGGACTGGGATGTTTGTGTAAACTTTGCTGAAGTTGGTAATATTAAACCTACCTTCCTTTACCAATCTTGATGATTTCGCTATAACAGAAACTTATGAATGTCAGGTATATATTTATGCAATTCGAATTTTTACTTGGTGTCAAGTATCTTACCTATCTCAGCTTATTTGATACATAGGTTGTGTTTATTTAATAGAAAAATGGTATATACGTATTATTATTATTCTAGTTACCTACGTAACAATGTAGAACAAATGTAGGTAAACATCCAGTTGTGAAGACATCGATATTCTGATGAGTTGCTTAAATTCAAAAAACCTTTATATCAAATTTCAGTTCATTAACTTCAATATCCCTGTAAAACTTGTAACATTGTAATAATTAGTCCGTTATGCAGGAAGTTTGAAAGGAATATTTGTAAACTATCAATCCGCAGATTGAAATTAGCAGAAATGTAAGATTGAGTTTACGTTTGGGTGAATATATGGTTATGCTAAATGCGAGTATTTAGCAGGTTTGATAAACAGTTACGTGGTTTTTCAGCATAATAGTACCTACACTGAAATGAGATTGTTATTTCACCCACTTAGGAAACCCGGATCAACTATAACATAGGATACGTATCAATTGGTAAAGCCACAGATTCAACGATTGCTGTTACCTAATTCTGATGTTTAGCCCGAATCCCTATTAAAGTTGTGCGTTAATTAGGAATAGAGTAGATATTTATTCATAATAAAACCTTTGAGCCTTGTTGGCTAAGTGGGATCACACTCGACTTTCATTTAGAAGGTCGTGAGTTCAACCTTGTGAGTCCGGAAAGTCCCGAAAGCTATGGACTTTTATTTTTGAAAACTTAATGTGCTCTTTTAAAACACGTGTTCAAATGGTGAAGGCAAACATTGTGAGGTAACCGGAATTTTCTGACAACGTGAAAAAATGTTTGAAGGACATGTGATATTTTCCAACCCGCACTTGGCCAGTGAATCTCTCTCATCAAGACAGAAGTCCGAGTCCCAGATAAGTACTTAAGTAGGGAACCTATGTATGTATAATTTACCAGTATTTTTATACTATAATACGAGTATTTGGTATATTATATTGGGTGATTATATAATATACCCAACACTACTAGGTATAACCAGCAATAAACCATTTAATGAGGCATCTTGAAGTTTTCATTTACATAAATCAAATATAAACAGTTTTAGTGCCTAGAATATGGTTTTATCAGGCCCGTCACTCACTGTATGATAATCACGTACTTGCCAACTTAAAGAGTCATTCCTAATCATTATAATAAACAAATACTAAGTTTCTAAAAAATATTATATTTTTAGTGTACTAATTATATAAATCAGTTATGGTTTTTTAAACTAGTATTCTAATAGTACGGGAGGCGACGATGCTAAATGGGGATTTACTCGAGCGTCGAAGAGACCTATTGGGTTGCATTTGGTAGATGATAAGAAGAAAAAAATTGTAAGAGACCGATGTGTTTCATCAGTGGGGGAAGCGACCATAGATAAATAAAAACTTATTTAAAAAAATACTGATGTATGGACGTACTTAAGCGCGTCAGTTAGTGATAGATTCTATGAATCAGATTCAATAAATTGAAAATCAGCTTAACATACTTACATACTTAAAAATAATTTAGGAAATATGATTGATAATATACGTTTGTAAATCTGATTGTTTACACGATTGGGGTGGAAGTACGTAAAAGTTAAAAAAATAAAAATCGCGACTCATTTTTTATCAAAAAAAAGAACAAAAAAACTGGCATTTCTAAAGGTCTTAGAGCGTCAGATTTAGATGTATATGGTTCATCTCTATGTCTATATGATTCTACCATATCTTAATCTGACAATTATCTAAAGTGATGCGCCTAATATGACAAAAGTAAATTTTGTTCCCTTATAATTCACGTTCGAACATAGATAGATTTTTTATATTTGGTGGAGGTACTTATCTGGGTACTAGCTATCTCCAGTATCTTAATCTGACGCGCTCGAGTAAATCCCGAAATCCCCTCTTCGGCTCCCCTACTATAATAGATTTTCTTTTGTGACAAATTGCAATAGCGCGCAGAATTTAAAGCTAATGTAGCTTTAAATTCTGCGGTAAAATAATTATGAAAGCATAGATAGTATTTATTGAGTATGCTCACTCAGATTTGCTGATAATCCAAACTCTTTGATGTAGCATTCCGTGCTAAATTTTGAAATCATTTGGCAAACAAGTTGCTTAAAACTTTATTTACAAGTAAATATCTCGAGATTTTCTCCGAGATATTTCCGAGAGAGTTTTTCAATGTTCTCGGTTTATTCTGCTGACTTGCTTCAGCTAAATGCATTATTGCTGCACGAAGATTTATTGGTAAATGGATGTCTGTCGCTACTGTCTTAGGACAGTGGTGCGTCCACAGATAAACCCCACGTCAGATAGGTACTCTAATACCATATTTTATTAAAACTACATAAAATTATTTAATTTAATTTTTTACAAGTATCTTAAATGGCCGAAATCTTTCTTCAAGTAAATATAATTACTTGTGTTATTTATTTATTATGATGTGTCAACAGGTATGCATTATGAAATGAATAAAATTTCTTAAAGAAGTTATGAGTAATAAGATTTCGGTCTTCCATTGTGTCATGTCATGATGTGTCGTAACCTACAAAACTATTCATAAAATCAATAAAAAGTGTTAGATATGAAAATAATTATTCCTTAGGGTAGTTATAAAATATGTCTGGAATCAGTTTGAAGCGGATATCCTTGCGATGTTTTCTTCCTTGAAACTTATTGTATAATTTTCTACTCTTTAAAATGTGGTATCACTATCGTTAGATTTATTGGTTCGTAGGTACGGTGGATATTTATCCGATCCGTCCGATGGCTGAAATAATAATGATGATCACTATCGTTTGTTGCAGGGATAACCCGAGAGAGATCCGCAACAAAGCTGAGAAGCAGAGGCGAGACAAACTCAACCATTCCATCGCTGAGCTGGCGTCCATGGTTCCCCCTGTGGTCGCCGCCAGCCGTAAGATTGACAAGACGGGAGTGTTGAGACTCACGGCCCATTACTTGCGAGCTCATCAGTACGGTAAGATTAATAAATAAATAACCATAATTTTTTCCTGGCCATTCGTCACCCAGGTACCTAGCCTAGCCTAGTGTGGGGCCACTGTAAAACTTTAGTCATACCAATATCAAAATAAGTCTAAATATACCTAAGTGTCTAGCTAGCATGTTTAAGTAGGTATGCCATGTAAATTTCTCTTTGAAAAATGAAAATGAAAAATGAAAATATATTTATTTCTGTAACTTAATACTAATACTCTTTGGTTTAAATAAATAAAAATTGATGGACAATTCACACTGCCACATCTAGCACCGTGGTAAGCTCGAAGCTTGTGTTACGAGTGTTAGATTACTGATATACTAACTAGGTATTTTACCTAGCTTGGGTACTATGTTTTTCATTAAGAGTTATAAATTACTAACTGTTCTTGAATTGAAAGTGAACTTTTCGTTTGTAAAAAACATCTTAATATATAGACACTTTTAAAAATATGTTTATAAATATATTTTACCGCAATTTAGGTGTATTAGATTCTTAGTAAGCATTAATATCTAAAAACAACTAGAGCAAGGCTTGCGACGTAGTAAATCCATGAATCAGACAATTTCGCGTTTAATTTGCAAATCTTTTCTCGTTTCCCCACATTCCATACGGTAATTGTTTATTGTGCGAGCTCCACCCATGACAATTAGATATGGATTAATGAGAGTGGTGGCGCGTTCTGTGTGCGCGTTCTGCATATGTATAATGCAGTCATGTTACGACTATGTCATCATCATCATTTCAGCCATCGGACGTCCACCAGACATAAACCCCTCTAATGGCTTTCAGTTACGATTGGACGTAGCCTGCATCTACAGTAAACCAGAAGCTTGCACCAGGTCTTTTTATCTTGTTGGTGGTCGTCCGAAGCTGCGTTTCCCGTTTTAAATTAAATTAAGTTAAATTAATAGTATTTACTATCTAAATATTATGTGGTTGAATCCAATCTAAAAACAAAAACAAAATACGTCAACAAGAGTGAGCTATTAAAACAACGTTGCAAAAAGTAATTGCAGATACAGACTCTTAGGTCTTAGAAGCTAATCTGACAGGAGTCAGGTGTTTAATATTATTAGAAACAGCACTTATCATATCATATTATCACTCATTACTTTGATGACAAGTATAACATCCACAGATGGTCACAAAGAATGCGCTTCCATACAATGTAGGTATATGCCGCTTTACGCTCGAAGAGATCTCAAGTTTTATTAGACCAAGTTACTAATAAAACTTAACTCTTAACTACCATCCCGCTTCGCCTGCGCTAAAATAGTAGTTCGCAAGAAAGTACTTCATTCCGTAGTAATACGAGTATATAGCTGATGACACTCAAAAATAATGTAGATTTTATTGGGGAACGAATTTTTAACAGTTCTATAGATACAGTAAATTTCATAAAAAAATCCTAGAAGTACTTGGATGTTGGGAACTAAATATTAATTAGATTCTTTTTAATAATCCATTACGAAAAACTAGTTTTAGTTTTGAACAAACCTTATATACAAAAGCTACGGGAATAAACTTTATAACAACGGGAATTACTTACATATTAACAAAGCATTCTCACGCACCAAACGCAAAAGCACCTCTGGTTTTCCTTCTTGAAAAATCACGTGGTCCGACGGTGAAGGCAAACATCGTGAGGAAACCGCCATGCTCTGTGAACTTTAAAAAGTTTAAAGGACATGTGACACTAATCTGCACTTGAACAGCGTGGTAAATTAAAGTCTTATCTCTATTCAAGACAGAAGTCCCTGTGTCGCAGTCGGAACATAAATAAGGGTGTTTATGTATACTCACTTTTTTGTTTATAGTGCTAGAGGGCACGCATACATTGTAGATTTACTGCAGTCTAGATATCAAATGCGACCTAGACATTATCGTAACTATGTATTAATTGATTAAAATAAAATGTATGTGGAGTAGGTGAGTACGTTTCTCGCTACCTAATAATTGCGCACTTGTTATATTGTCTCAAACATTTGCATTATTGATACCTCGGTGTTAGATGACTCACATATCATTGAATATTTATTCAATTTCATAAAGTAATAATTTGATATGTGTATCGTTTTCTTATAATTAAACGTGATATTGATATTTATTTTATAACAAGGTTTTAACAAAAATCATTGGTTTTAACATAATAATTATACCTACAAGGATTCAAAGAAAATGTATAAAAGCAGTCCTTGTGATTTTAATACATATTTTCGTCTCGTTTTTCTGCGCTTTAATCAAAATTTCTTAAATCAAACCGCCTGAGTCTTTGAAACTTTGGCGGGATTGTAACTACTTTGTTTTTTTTTTACATTTTGCGTAAAAAGAGAATTAAGGGTTATCCATGCGATATTTCTTAAACTAGTATTATATAATTTTGAACTTGAACGAGTTCTATTACATGACTTTCTGGCATTTTGTCTAGTTTTCAGTACCTATTGTTTGACGAGTGCAAACTATTCCCGTATGCGGAATTTAAATTGTAGCCGGGAGCTGTTTCTAAATAGCAAAAGTGGAACTCGAAATTATGCTTTGTTTTCAAAGCAAAATAGAACCACTCCCTGAACTATTTCGATTGTAAAAGTTTTAAAAACAATATTTGAATATGATTTTCGCATACTTCGGATTGAAATTCGAGAGTTCTTTCATATAAGCTACTAGTGCTTAGTTCATGTTTACAAATTAAAAAACGGTAGGTCATCGATTTAGATTCTGCAACACATAAATTACATTATTTACAGAACAAAAATTACAAAATTAGCAATAGTTTTAAAATAAATACCTACTGATTACCTACCTATAATGTTATAGGTAGGTAATCACCGAGTTTGGCAATCTAATACCGAAGTGATCTGCATATCTTGCACACCATCAAAATGTCCAAATAAAACCCTTAAAATACTGTTATGTGACTAATTTGGCGCAGTAATACGATGGAAAGCGACGTCCTACCACAACTTGTGGAAATGTAATAAAAATTAACTAGCACCTACAAACCTACATTGTAGCGTGTACTTGCACACTACGCGCATGACAAACAACGTGAGTCGCTTCAATTTGATCACTACGTTTCATATTTACAATATCTTTTATTTTATGTATTTTATGCATAAGTAAATCAGCAAAACACGTCCTATTAAATTTATGCTGCATTGAACTATCACTTTGTATGGCTTTAACATTTCCGATTATTGAAATGATAAACATGTTGATTAGAAGTTGTAGCGATCAGCGGAGCGGCGGGTCGGTCAAGAATAGATTTGTACTTTGCTCTAGTTTATGGCTAGAGCTGAACAATGATTCTTGAGATTTTAATGAAAGGGACTGGGATGACAAATAACTGATTTTATTGTATTTCTAAAACTAAAATGGGATTGGGCGGGCCACGTGCTTCGAATTTGTCCCGAAATGTGGGCGAAGATCGTCACCGAATGGTCTCCCGCAGAAACGCTGGCGATATAACTTAGACCAATTAAAAAGATATCGGGCCAGATAGGGATGGTATAGGAAATAGGGGGAAGCCTTTGCTCAGCAGTGGGACACGGTTGGCTCATAAAAAAAAATCGTTTTGTCAAAAGCCCGCCGAAATATAGGCGCGATCATACTCATTACAATAGAGATCCAAGTTAACATTATTTATGCTGCTATCTCCAGGACTCAGATCTATTGTATTTCAAAATACAAAAGATCTAAGTAATTAGTCGATATTTTTTTTATTATAAAGGTGTATATTTACCATTATGTTTCATTGTGTGCAGTATTTGGCGATTCCATTGCTGGACCGGTGCAGTTTACTCCGTCTTCCACGAAGGCGCTGCTGGGTCTTCTCAACGGGTTCCTTCTCACCACGACCTACAAGGGGCTCATCGTCGTCGTCTCGCAAAACGTCAACGAGTACCTTGGGTATAATGAGGTAATGTGTGAGGATCTAGCTTAAGCATATATATAAGGGTACTAGCCGACCGCCAATAGCTTCGCTTGCTTTTTTTTCATAAAATTTAGCCTATAACCTTTCTCCATAAATTGACAATTCAACACTGAAAGAATTTTTTAAATCTAACCAGCGGTTCCTGAGATTAGCGTGTTCAAACAAACAATCAAACTCTTCAGCTTTATAATATTAGTATAGATATAGTTTTATTCTTGCCTCAGATTTTTAGATCAGACCCAAAATTGATGCTAGAGATCTCTGACTAAAAGTCGCTTACCCAAAGAGCGATTGTCATTTCTATACAGATGATAGTTAACCAAAGGAAACTATGATAGGAATAACTAGATGCATAAATTACCTCAGTTTAATCTTTTGCAGTTGGATCTTCTCGGTCAGAACCTTTTCAATATGATACACGAAGACGACCGACAAACATTGAAAGACAATCTGATGCCGAGAAGCCAGAAACTTGGAACACACGGTGAACTGATTGTCCCTGAAGACGCTGAAGGCAGACAAAAGGTCGCTAAGGCTTTAGCTACTGAAAAACGACGATTTATTGTCAGGTAAGGACATTGTTATAAGCGTACCTGGTTTCGATCGACGCATGATCGAGAGTGACATAAACGGGGTTTGAACACTTTGAATCCACGACCTTCGGAAGGAAAGTCAAGTGTGCTCCAACTTGGCCAACACGGCTCACATCTGTCACATGTTTTTCAATACTGCCTGAAATTATCTACATCTTGATACTCAAACATTTATGGAAAGTACGCATACCTACATTGAAATCCTAGAAAAACGTTCTTTCCAAGTTCGTCTAGGTTTATATACCCTTTGATCCTGTTATCAGTAGCTGTATCAGTATTTTCTTGATATCAACAAGCTTGTATGTAATGAAACTTTTCCGTATGTACTATTGCTGTTAGATAGATATATAGTTAGCAACTCAAATATAAACAAGATAAAGTTATATTGAAAAACTTATGTTGATGATGTAAGTTGAAATAGGAACATGATAGTTTATTGCATTGCTTCAACAACTATGTTGCGCGTCAACTATGTAGAACTAACCGCAAATTGTTATGGCATTTGTTGTTAGGCATCAGGGAACTTTTAAAATTATAGTAATTATCCCAGAAAGTGAATTAAAAGGATATAACCTAGCTATCTCCTTATTTCATCATCAATTTTTCCGAATTATGACGAACGAATTATGATTGACGAAAAGATTAGAAAGTAAACTATGAACCTTAGGCCGATCACAAACTTTTCTTTGATATTATCCTTATATTATTATCCTTCTTCATTATCTAGTGTATTTATAAGCCAGTTCCTTCTCATGTACAAAGTGTAAAATGTTAATTCAATTAGACAAAGAACAAAACAAATCGTAAAGTATCTACAGTTATTGTTTAGTTATTTATGGATGGCAAATCATTGCATGACATATCATATCTAAATTTACATCGTGATATATCTATATTGTTAAAACAAAACAGGTTACGTCTCTGAAAAGCCAAAATATTCTAACGAAAATTCCAAAAATCCCTGTTTATGAGTAAGAATTTATTTATACGAAAGATAGTAGAAAAGACTTGAAATCAGTGTTTGTGGTACGAAAAGAGCACTTGTAAATAAATTTGGGTAATGCGTAAAATACCTTACGCGTCATTAATGAACAATCATCCCAAAATAGCCCATTATCGTTTTGAGAGGATTAAATATACTCACTACTTTCCAATCGGCATAATATACAGAACTACGCATGTATGTACATAGATACATTTCATCAACATTGTGCAATTTACCATGCCCTTAAAACAAATGAACGGTCCTTCCATAGGTTCAAAAAGCTTGGACAGCGTTCGGAGCCGAGTAAATACATGACCTGCCATGTGGAGGGTTCTCTCAGAAAGTCTGACAAGGCGTGTCGCGGGAACAACCGCTGCTGCCAGATGGTACGTCGCGCCAGAGCCCGCGGCGACAATCCATGCTCCTCAGGCAATGATGTGGTAAGTCTACCTTCTACCTAGTAACTATGGGAACTCACTCTATCACTATGGTGGAAGCCTATGTCCAGTCACTGCTAGACATAGGCCTGGTAAAAGCTGCTAGTTCACGGTATCTACCGTGAACTAGCCATAAACCGTAGCCGTAACCGTAGCATAGCCGTGAATCTCCCATAAAGATTTATTGCAGCTTGAATCTTCAAGCTGCAATAAATGGTCATCTTTATGGGAGGCCTATGTCCAGCACCTCGTGATACGTATTTCTTCTAAAAAAGTAAATAAAAACCTGCAACTTCGCGGGTTTTATCAGGTAGTCGGGCATGACCTCTCGCGGTACAACTGCTGTTCCACTGGCAATGATACGGGGAGTCTACCTTCTACCTGGTAACTATGGCAACTCTATGGTCACTATGGTGGAGGCCTATGTTAAGTCAATGCTGGACATAGGCCTCCCATAAAGATTACCATTTATTTTAGTCTTATGCAGCTTGAGATAGCATCTTTCACCAGGTCAACTGTCAATCTTATTGATGCAATGTACATCCGTCGCTGAGTTTGCAGATCCGCGGTCTCTAGGCCGGGATCCGTAGTACATGGAAATCAAGTGATTACTAACAAGCTAATTTTTGGTGAGTAGCTTCGTTTCGATGAGACGTCCAAAGATATCCTATACCCAACTCTCGATTGTGGTAGCTAACAGAGATATCAAGGATTAAAAAATTCAAGGATGTAAAACCGGGATAACGGACCACGAAATTTGTCGGACAATATGTCCGTTAGATTTTATAAATATTAATTAAGTATACAACAAAAAATCAGCTGGTTAGTAATCATAGTAATCATTTAAATTGACCTCGTTTTCGACATATTTTGGAAATGGCGGACTCTTTGATCAAACCATAGGTTTTGTAGGACAAACATGTTTTTATATAATTTAGATAATTATCTTGAGATATAACATATTGTCCTACAAATTTCGTGGTCCGTTATCCCGGTTTTACATCCTTGAATTTTTTAATCCTTGATATCTCTGTTAGCTACCACAATCGAGAGTTGGGTATAGGATATCTTTGGACGTCTCATCGAAACGAAGCAACTCACCAAAAATTAGCTTGTTAGTAATCACTTGATTTCCATGTACTACGGATCCCTGACTACTCCATTCGAGAACATTTCAAATTTCAACCCATCGGCCGTCTGTTCTCCGATGGTAGTACCTGCTTAGGAATAGTTTGTGACAACTACAACAGCACCCGCGTGTGTCGTCAAACCGATTAAAAGATTAATATTATACCAGCATCGTTCTTTATACTTGATCTTGAACTTACTGCGATCGCAAAATCGCCTAAGGTTATACAAAATCCCCAAGACCTTTAAAAGGTTCTTTTGGAGAGATTTGTGCCTAGTTGTGGGACGTGTGAGTGTTTATGATGATGATGCTCAGTTTGTTGTGCAATCGCACTAACAGTTCTCGACCGGCAGTTGTGTTGCTAGTCTCGTAAAACATTTCCCTCGAGATGCAAACTCCATTTTCTTAAGTCTATGTAAATTTAAAACGAAATAAAGCCTCGTGCATACGCATTGGAGATGTGGTGAAACAAGGCTAGTTTACCGGTTAAAATTACCTACCTAATTACAGTTAAAATTATTTTTAACATAGTATTTCTTAGGATTTAATCTTATTGTCATGTGTTTTATTTATTTGTATATACCTAACTCATTTATAAATCACTCGTATTATACAGATTAATGTTTGTTGTTAAAATATTTGGATGAATCTAAAAGACTGGCTCTGTTAAGATCAAGCAATATGCTTCATTTGGTGTAAACATTTGGGGTTCGGTAAAAGAGCTTTACCTAAAGCTAGTTTTGAATTAAATTTCAAAGCAAAATTGCCAGTAGTAGGTAAATTATTTGTTAAATAAAAGCCTAGAATCGATGAACACATTAACAGGAACAGACTGTGTTGTCTCGAGATTAACAGAAGACTCTCTCATTACCATCTCGCATTTAAGCTGGCTCGATTCAGCCTGCAATCTCAATGAGAATACCACATAGTAAACGTGTGGTTCCATTACAAAGCTTGCTCTATTTTCTTGACTTATTAATCGAACATTGTGGTTCACCTTCACTGTATGGTATTAAAACAATAAAAGTCACAATGTTCTCCCGTATTGTTATTTATACAATTTGTCATCCAATACATATAATATTTTATTTATTTATTTTAAACATTTTAGGAAAAACTTACAGCTAACACAAACAAATAAAAAATATTATGTATAAATACTAAAGGCCAATTACAAGTTTCTCGCAGATAACTAAAATATTAAAATTTAAAACATACTAGGAAGGGGCTAGGTGTTGAAGTGTGAATTGTCCAGCAATATTTATTTATTTAATCTTAACATTCCTAAGGTATTTTCTTTCCACACTACCTTCTTTAAAGTGTTCTAAAGGTACATGATATTTAGCTTCGGTCAATGACCATGCCTCATGCTAATCGCTGAGATCCCTAAGTTTAATGCCATTCAGATGATATAAATAATTTTAAATGCCAGTGACATTTATGTAACTAGCGGCCCGCCCTCACTTCGCCTCGGTTACCAACCTCTTGAATATCTATCTATTTATATAAAAGAAAGTTGTGTTAATCACACTTGTTACACTAACTCAAGAACGGCTGAACAGATTTGGCTGATGTACAGAGGTAGTTTAAAACCAGGAAAAGGGCACTGGGTATTTTTTACAGCGGCAAAAATTATAACGCGGGCGAAGCCGCGTGGCGGAAAGCTTGTATTTTATAAATCTTCGTCACTTCGCCTTTGTTACTTATACACCTTCCTCTTGAGTCAATCCGATCAATATAATCTATATTTAAAAATACGTTATCAAAATCAGTTGAATAGTTTTAAAGATACATACAGACAACGAAAGCGACTATGTTTTATACTATAGAGTGGTAGTGATGATGTTTTATTCATCGTTATAAGATAGAATAGACATTATAACGTAAATCTATAAAAAGGAACGTGCAACACCAGACCAACCTTACATGCATTTTAATATCTTCATGCAAATTTTATAATGAAAAAATGAAAAATCCGATTTTTTTCAATATTTTCCAACCTCCTGTTTTAATAAACATTGAAAAGAGAATTAACAGAACGTATTACACATAACTTAGTAATCATTTTCTAAGGAGCTCTAAAATTTTATATGACATAACAGGATAAACTATAGTATCTACAAAATTTAAATATCTGACTACCAGTTTTGACAAAAGTTTCTGTGCGATGTAATGATCGATATGGTTGACTTTTTTAACGTAATTTAACTGACGATGACGTACAAACGAATCTCAGCCGTTTCAAGACCACATTTTGCTGACTGTACAAGATGACGATCTACTTGCAGGTTTTCATCGGTGTCGTCCGCCCCACCACAGAGACGTTTATGAACGAGACCGCGATGGAGGCCTACAAGATGGAGTACCGCACGCGCCACTCCATCGACGGAGAGATCATACAGTGCGAACAAAAGATATCACTCGTCACCGGCTACATGCTCGGCGAGGTGTACGGCGTGAATGCGATGAACTTCATACATCGCGATGAAGTGCGCTGGGTGATTGTCGCTTTGCGTGAGAGTAAGTTTATGCTATGCTGTTTTTATTTTGTGTTTGATGTATTCTTTCGTGTACTGTGAGATGGATAGATGATCTGGTCAAGTTTGCCAGTACACGGTGTATGCAAGCTGCATCGGTAATACCTGGAATTATTAAGGGAGGTCTATGTCCAAAGTGGACAAGGGTTGAAATGATGATCATGATGATGTGTTCTTAGCTCAAGTATAGTCTCGTGTAGTTCTCGCCTAAGATAGTTCCACCTCGTCTCTACCGGTTAAGGAATGTCCAAGTTTTTGACGACCTCTCGCAGCGGGCGAAAGTCCGCCTGCGACGCAAGAGGGTTTGATTCCCGCCTCGGAACAAAAATTTGTTCGATCTGCAGTTATTTGTTCGATTTAGGGACTGGGCAGTCAACACGATAAATTGTTCAAAGGCTAGAATGTGCAAGGGTCAAGTGATATACGAAATCCCTCAAATGTAGCCTATAATTTGGTTCTATTTGGAAGAAGCGTGCCTATTTACTATCGAGATTTTATGATGATGAATATGTGTATTGTGAAATGACCAATAGATAAACATTGAGATCTTGAGCTAAAACACTTTAAGAAATACAATTTGAAACGAAAAAGAACCGTAAACACTATCTACAATAAGTTTTCTGCAATATGTTAAGAGCATCTCGCTTAGGTTATATTGTTGCTGAAACACTTGATGTTAACTTAGTAAAGCATTTGGTATAGACGGCTGAATGGATTTCATATACCTAACACAGTTTCATCTATTCATAGAATAAAAAATACATTTTTATTATTTCAATCTCAATAATATTATTACCCAGCTTTACGCGTTAAGGTAAACCAAACCGTATATTAGTTAAAATGTTTATAAATAAGTAGGTGATATAACATCCAATTCTAATTGCATTCAATTACCATATTATAAAGTAATTTGACCAATCAAATGTAACTGTTTATTTCCATTAAATCTAATAGATACGAGTCAATGCCATAAACGAAACAACATTTTTTTCATTATAAATAAATAGTGAAATACACAGCAATATTTACTATTATCATAGACTAAATGACATTTTTATTATGTTGGCCAGAGAAATCCTTTAGATTAGAAGATACCTCGAGCTTTGGCTGTTTAAACATTCCATTTGGCACGCAACTGAAAATATTAGTACCATGCTTGGCTCATATGCATGGTGCCTTATCGATCGCCCTACCATTGCCTGTTGTAATAATACTACTACAAATTCGCTTGCTTGACCTTAGAATAAAAATAAAATAGATAATTTCTTTAAGAAGCTAAGAAAGATTTCTACAACAACTGAAATTATAGTAGTAAATGGCTGTACGTAGATTTGTATGATAGGCAAAACAGTGCCTCTTGTGTTAAAAAATCCATTATAAATTGACGTTACTTTTCTCACGATCAAGTTCGAATAAAACTGTCACTTACCATTGATCATATTCCTAATGTGTTTATAGTATATTTTGGTAAAGTATATGCTCATTATTTAGTTGAGAACATAAAGTTACGCACACAATAAGCTTTGGTAGGTATTTAATAATTGGCTAAAAAAAATATTACTACAGTGCCTAGTTTTTTGCGCAGTATGACAAAATTATAAAGTAAATATAAAAAATTGTCGACTACCTATTCGTTGGTTTGGTTCACGAAACTGACTCAAACTAAATAACAGAAAATTCAACATTTCGTAGGAAATAAACGAACTTTTGCTTTGGAAACGTAAAATGGCAGCATGTCATGATCGTGTTTTGTTTTTTCTTCTTTTAGTTTGTCGCGAGTTCACTTTGACATCTTAACAACAAACAAATATTGTTTGTTTTTACGATGTCAAAGTGAAATACTGTCACATACTCGTATCACAGGCTTTATTTTACTCGTACAGTCACCAGCATTAATATCTGACTATGAACAGCGCCGCAAAAATATGTGACACAGATTGCCAGCAAAAACATGTGATAAGGTAACGTGCATAATAATCTGATGCTTTCGCGGCGGTATAAATATATGACATAGTCAACAGCATGTACAGTACAGAGAGCGACGCTGATGTCCGTCTTCTGGTAGTTCCTTAGTTATACCCACTGGATGATAGAAAATGATACTATTCTAGGCGGTAACAAATGTCAATTTAAAAATAACTTACACACTGTGTGTCTTTGATAAGCGATTTATACTAGTACATAATATCAGAATACACTAGCTAGACACAGGGTTTCATGTTGCCGTGAGAATTGTCCAGCAATATTTATAATTATGAGTTTACAAAAGTCTTAGCGTAGTTCTTTGTAGTTAGTTGGTATGTAGGTAACCTACTGAATAATTTTAATTATGTTAATGTTCTTAAATAAATAAAATACTTTTTTTTTAATATAGCAACATAGGCATACAAGACCATTTCTTTGTTCAGACGATTGTAAGTATATCAAAATATTTGTTTATGGTCGTCTACTTGGTAGGTTGCTTTTCTATATATACCAATTGGATTTCAATAGAAAATGAAAACATATTATTTAGCACCCCGTCATGACATTATTTACAATATAATTTATTATATACAATACGTTAATAGGTTTAAAGATAAATACTGATATCTATATTTTATGACTACATTATGTTCATTCAAAATGTTGTGTGTATTATTTTGGGTCGTGACTCGTGGTCCCACTGTAATTGTACCACTGTTACTCGTGGTCCCACTATCCCTGAAATCATGGGTTCGTGGTCCCACTTTGTATACCTAATTATAGTAAAACCATTTCTAAAATGAACGCCCCTCTACCGAATTCTGTATTTTTTTTTCTGTGAATTCTGTTTTTCTGTATTTCCTCTCACACGTTGAAATCATCACGGTCTTGTGGAGGGGCGTTCATTTTTAGAATGGTTTTACTATACAAATATATTACAAATGAAATTATTAAATAAAATTAATATTTTACCTAATAATTAATACAAAATACAATATTTAAATGATTCAATTCATCACACAACTTAACATCAATGGTGGAATTATTTTAGGCAAAAGATAGACAGGGTTCTGAAGCGTGAAAGAAATAATTAAAACGGAAAACTGTATGAATAAAATAATTGTTAGGTTAAAATAATTCGAAGGTTTTTCGTTAACTAGTATAATACTAATAAAATAAGCAAAATAATTAATAACATTTAGATGTTGGCGCTTAATTGGACGGTTATTTATTATGTTGGAGTGAAATTTTAAAAAATATATAATAAAAGTAGCTTTAAATTGCCCACAAGCGAATCAATAAAATCAATTGCAAATGTGTTTTTTTGCGAACGCAATACAATACAAATGTATACAGGAATCTACCACCCACCAACTGTTAAATTATCCTGGTACTGTCCCTAGGTGAGTGAAATGTTATTTTAAATTAAACACATTTTTATAGCTTCATTAATTAAATCCATAACTGCTCATAATAATCATAAGCACCCCATTTATGATGCCACTGCTGGGACACAGGGACTTCTCTCTTGGCGAGAGAGATTACCATTAATTCACCACACTGGCCAAGTGCGGGTTGGTGAATGAAACATGCCCTTTAAACTTTCAAGTTCTTAGAACATGCCGTTTTCCTCACGTTGTTTGCCTTCATCGTTAGAGCATGAAAAATCAAAGGTTTGCTTTGAACCCACGACCTGGAAAGAAAGTCGAGTGTGCTCCCACATAGCCAACACGGCTCACACATTACTGCTAGCTTTTCAATAAATACACTCAAACCTATAAAATTAAAGATAAGTTTCTGTTGAGTCTCGAGAACGGCTTGGCCAGTTCAGCTGCTTTTGGTTTTATAATGTTGGTAGTATAAGTCCTTGTCCTGGGATAAGAGGAAGTCAGCGACTTCGCCCTTTATATCGTTCATTCGCTACTGTACCACCGTTCGGTACAAATGGCGCTATAATGGGATACTGGACAACCTAAAGATATATTGGTAGACACTAAACGGTAATATACAGTTGAATTTCTATACCACGTCTGTTTATACCGCTTGTGTTGGGTAATACCTAAAAAGTATAATTATTGACCAATATGGCGTCAGACTCTATTTTTTCCATTCCGTTATCACCACCATTACACGTTTAACTATATCTTAGATAGGTATAATTTCTCCTCTTGACCCTTTCAGTCTATTCAATAACAACTCCGGTAGAATTGAAACATGATTAGGTTTTTTCTAATTATAATGTTCTTGTTTACTGACTGTATCTTTCTCTGTTAATTAGGTACTTGATTACGATAAGCACTACATTTTCCACTAGAACTGCATAGCGACACTGAATACCTAACTGTTGGTTTATCAGTTGACATTAGAAAACATATATAAGGTACTATCACGTGGTAGATGATGCATACAATATTGCTTTAGACGTTGCAGGAGATTGGCTATTTGTAAACATGGAGATATGACTTTGAAAATTATTATTAGGTGCATGTTCTAACATGCTTTAACACTATCTCTGCCCATGACACACGCTCGTATCTACGGCACGGTGTGGCGGTGCTGCAGCCTGTCAGGCTGCTGACTACGAGCTTGGGCTTTGAATGTGTTAACTGTGTACCTAAATAAGAATAGGCTTGCTTGATATCCAACATAAATTTTTATTGGTTCCAGTTTTCCCTCGCCGAATGCGTATTAATTATATTATTATTAATTTAATGGGTCGATTATCAAATCAACTGATAAATAATAACGACCAACATACATTTATAATTAAGAAGCTTTAACCAGTCATATAAAATAACTTCCTTGGTTTATGTTAAGCTTGAAAATTAATACTTAAAAAAAACATACTATACCAAAAAATATGCAAGTGAAGTTTAGTTTGTCGCAAATCGAAATACTACCCGGTCGATTATATTTATCCATGCTGGTCAGAATCAATCACCGAGGATAAATATTTCCATTTTCCGTGTCATAAAATCAGCTGTGGAACTTTAGTTGACTAACCATGTTTACCCAATTCTGGAGTACGTATACCGTCTCTTTCTTTCATATTCGAATATGAATAGGACAGAAGAGATCACACGTAAGGGTCAGGTTCATTTAATATTAATTTTATATATAGTATATAATATATGATGAACTATCGCACAGTTTCGACTATCAACAATCTATAACGACTCTAATTTCGTCTGATAGAGTCATATCTCAAGTTTAGTGTAGGATTATGTTATAAAGGAAATTTTAATGTGACGGAACACGATCACCGGTTCCAATGACAGATCATCTTTTGTTGAAGCTTGCGAATAACTAACTACCCTCCTGATATTAGAACGGAACTCTTTTGGACATCCATACTACAACGCAGCATGACATAATTTGGTACAATTAAGTAGGTACTTTAAATTAAAACATCTACCAAACAAACATTTAACAAAGTGAAATGTCATCTTGTGGTAGATGTTGTACTATTGTACCATAATATAATAATAATTGTACCATCTAATTATATTGGTGATGTAATTGATTATCAATTTTAAAATATCGTGTTTCTTTTCACCATGCATTGCTAATGTGATAAGCTTCTTATAATTGCCGAAGCCTTTATAAATTTGCTAAAGCGCCAAGCGAAATTTTTTGATAAGAAGTGAAAAACATTCGATTTGTTTTTTTTTCAACTTACATACAGATGGGCTTAACCTAAAGCTTGTGGTGCCCTTACACCAATTCATCTGAAATATCCGTATATCACTAGTCGACTAAAGTTTATTTCAATGACTCATTAATGTATATTATGTAGGTAAAAAACTATATTGCATTAAATATATATCAAGTATCTAGTACCCATAACACATGCTTCGAGTTTACCACCGGGCTAGATGTTTGTGTGTGAATTATCTATATTAATTTCGTCAAGGGCTACGATCGAAACCTTATAGGAATAACAGAACATAAAAAATATTGATTTTGAGTCGACAACATAATAGGTATATGTGTAAAATTGTCCAGTAATATTTATTTATTTATTTTTTATTTATAACCGCAAAATTCGGATTATGGAGAATTTCGTAAAATTTCACCCGAGCGAAGCCAAGTTTTCATCTAGTAATTTATTCGATCTTTAATCACCAATGCTATACTAACACTATCCCTGTCACATGCTCGTATCTACTGCACAGTATAGGGGCCATTGAATGTGTTAAACCTTACCTTCTCTTTCCAGTGTACGACCACAACATAATATACGGCGAGTCGTGTTACCGCCTGATTACAAAGACTGGCCAGTTCGTGTACATGCGCACGCGCGGCACGCTCGACGTGGACAGCCACTCCCGCGTCACCAGCTTCGTCTGCACCAACACAGTGGTCGATGAACGCGAGGGGAAGTACCTGATAAGGATGATGAAGGAACGCCTCAAGCTTGCTGAGATCAACAATGACACTCCCTCGATTCAGGACAAAGATGTGAGTTCTAGAGATTATTTTTGGATTGCTTTCAAGGATTATAAAGGTGTTGCTTAGTTTTGATATGTATCATTAATCATATCCTACACTTAAGTAAGTGACTGTGTTATTCTGGATACTTACCAACACACAACACAACACATCAAGATCTAAGAATAGTTCTACCCCATCTCTCCCCACTAGTGCCAAGCTGACCAAGGGTTTTTTACACCAAAATTCAGATAGCAGCGACGTTTCTCTATTCTGTCTCATTTTGCTGCGATCGCCATCACGCCTGGTAAGCGTGTGATTATATGAATAACCCATATTAAATCCCGGGCTCAGTAATGGGACAGTTACGGGTTGTTATAGTGACGATGATCGACACTACGAAATTTCTTCCGTAAACGTTTATAATGATGATGACTTTAACAATTATTTTCTTACTTCAGAAAACCGTCCCAGTAGAAGACCCGAGGAAATTAGAAAAGGATATAATGAACCTCGTGACCAACCTACCCTCACCCAACACATCCCCAATCCCTAGCTCATCTGACGCCTCTTCAACGACCATCAGACTGGAAATCATCCCGCCAAGGAAAGAACGGATCGTCAGCGCCATTGAAAAGATCTACACGGTCATCAAAGACATACCCAAACAACCCAGCATCATAGAAATATCAGATGACGTAGAACAAATGCCCGTCTACCAAAACGAAATACAGGAGCCTTTCTCTGAAGTGATGAAGTTCCAAATGTTCCCCCCGACCGAAACCAGTGAGACTAGCGTTATAGAATGTACCAGTGATGATGGAAATATGGACCTTGCAGCTGTACAGGCTGCTAGCTCGCCTAATCTTGAGACTCTCTTTGATGAGGACAGTAAGTAAATTCTATAGATTCCATCGGATATAGGATTACAGATAAGTTATGTAGTTTGGCTTTTGGCTCTGTAGCCATACTGGCAACAGACTGATTGACTGAATCTTTGAGCTATCCGTAGAACTTTTCGAATTACCTCAACACTTCGGCTTTCGTCGACGCTACACTGCCTTTCTTTAGCTTTGTCGTCTAATTTTGCCCAATAGACATCTCTTACGAATACTATGGAGCCTTTACTCCACTCTATCGTATCTTTAATACGAGCTACTTTAAAGTCACTGATATCGTTTAATTTTAAATTATTAGTATTTATTAGTAATTTGGTACCTATACCTACTATCTTTAAACTTACTGTAAGAAAATGTACTCTATGAAAATAGCTTGATCCGTTCAGCGTCATATCTTTTCGGTATTTTTTTCTATCTACTATATAAGATGTGGTTCTTTCAAAATTAAATTATAAATATTTACAAGGAATTTAACGAGTCTTTTTTATTTCTAGTTCTGACTGACATAGAGTCGGCAATTAACTCGCTGGAACAATCGATGGATCCGAACTTCCCAGATCTGCTGGTAAGTATTCGATGACTAGGTATTTTTCCCACTGTAAAAAGTGGTCTGTGATATAATAAAATATTAGCAGGAGTTAGTTATATAAGAGTAACAAACACATCCTTACAAACTTTCGCGTTTCAGTACGATTCTAGCATAATTAATAGAAATATAATATTGTTGGGTTAGAAGGTCTTTATAAGCCTCATTAATAACTCGAAAACCGTTGTGTGCTCTTGTGTTAACTTTTGTTTAAAACTTTTTTTTACATTCGCAACAACTTTTATATCAGTGAAACGCATTACATTGTTTAAGTTAATAATAAAGGATTAATAAATCAAACAAGCCTATCTGATAACTATTTTAACTTATTGTATAAGGTCTATACTCTTACTTAAATAATTAATTTTAATTTTCAGATTTCCAACGAAGTTCAAGAAATTTTGGGCAAAATTGAAGATCCTGATGCAAACATGGACACTTAAACGACGAAATAAAATATAACACGTTTAACTGGCAACTACAATCTTTTTTATTATTAATGATCATAAGGTATTGGCATTTTACAACTAAACCTAGCTTAATGACACTTGAAATAGACTAAGCAACGGTGCCATTTAAAAAGTAAGTTTAATTGTTACACTTTATAGATAAAATAACTGTAAAGCCTGTTATTATTTCGAAGGCATTAAAATTAAATGAAAGTTTACATAAAATGGAGTTTGTAGCGTAACTTTAAGGCGTAGATATGCGTGAATTTGGTAAATTTGGGTTCAGCAGAAACCATTTATTTCCTTGTTCTTTAACGGAATTGCTTTGAAAAAATTACACAATAATCTATGCCATATAAGGCATCATCTCCTGAGGCCGAAATTTTATTTTTTTTATTTTAAGTACCTGAAATAATAGTGTAAAATACCGTCTACTTTTTCAGCAAGAACCGTTTAATTCCTAATCTATTAATCATAAGATTTTTTAATTTTCATCACCATATAGATTAAAAGAATACCAATCATCTCCTGAGCTTACTTTTTCGAAAAAAAATCTCAGCGATTTTTAACGAATTTTTTACGTAAAACGACACACGCAATGCGCGATCTTCCCCTTCGCGGGCCCTTCAATTCAGTGCGGGGCGAGACGTTGTGCTGAACGGACCTATGACAATTTTCTCCGTGCCCTGTACTAACTAATAATATTCTGTGGCGGAACCAATTTTATAAGTAATTTGTCATTTATAACTAGCTGCCCCCGCGCGACTTCTGCTCGCCGTATACTTTTATTTGCAACTATGTATATCCATACTAAATTTCATCCAAATCAAATTTTCTTGTGTAAGCATTATTACCTTTTCCTGCGGAAGCATGTATTTTTCCGCGGTAGAAAGTCTCGCGCAATATACTTTTATTTGCAACTATCTCAATACTAAATTTTATCCAAATCGAATTTTTCCGCGTAAGCATTATTATATTTTCCCGCGGAAGCATGTATTTATCCGCGGTAAATAGTCTCTCGCCATATACATTTATTTGCAACTATCTCCATACTAAATTTCATCTAAATCAAATTTTCCCGCGGAAACATGTATTTTTCCGCGGTAAAAAGTATGTTCTTTCTCAGGGTCTAAGGATTGTATGTGCCAAATTTCATCAAAATCGGTTGAGAGGTGCGTGAAAGCGTAACAGACAGACAGACAGACAGAGTTACTTTCGCATTTCAATTTTGTATATAATTATTTGACGTGTAAAAATTTGACGCATTGCTTCAGATTACAATAATAGTGTCTATTGTATGCACAGATCACCCAAACTAGATACCGCATTAGAATACTTTTGTTCCGATTCAAAAATATAAAATAAATGAATCAGCTTAAGTCTTAAAAAACAGTACATTAACTAACAGTATTGTTCCCTATAACAATGATATAGCTTAAAATTTAAAATCTTGGTCTGTGTAAATCGAAAGCGAATCCACTGTAACCTCGCAACACAGGCTCTATAGAGACCTAGTGCAAGGGACAGAGCTCGGCTTCGATACCATTTACTAAATAACTCATAATTTATAATCTAAATCTAACAAATTAGCTATGTAGGTATCGAATGTATTTATGTAAACTTAAAAGTGAAATAAATTATTTTTTATTATTTATTAAAAAAAACGCACCTAAATTGGAGGAAGATGAAAGCCGTGTTTCGAGGCGGGGCTTTACATAATGGTTGATTTAACCATATATGTTTGGCGCGCGGTCGTCGCTTGTCATGCGGTATCTAGTGGGGTTAATCTATGATTGTAGGCTACACAACTAATTCTGGTTAGCGCTGCGCGTAATATTTTCGATACGCCAGCGCCACGCGGGGCACGCGGTCGCTGTTGTCAACTGTCGTAGTCGTTTCAGCCGCGATTTTCACTGCATACTCGCTCTTAAGCGCGTACTGAGTAGGCACTCACACCTTGCTTTACTTTTGATGACAGTGTCAAAAAAATCGATGTTTTTATAATCGATTTTTTTTTAAATCAATTGATGAAGGCTCTTTTTGGTATCATCAAATGGTCTTAGATTTTGTGAAGTCTGTGAAACTTTTGATGCCTTTTACAAATCTAAAGACTTTCAAAAGGAGACATTCTACTTATGGTTATATAAATTTATGTTTCAATAAATACCAAAAACCTATACTCAGTGTCACCCTGTGAAATTATCTATACATTTTACTGTAAACGATTCATTTTGGTGATCTCTATTATTACGAAATTTTATATTATATTCGAAGATCTCTAAAATTTGTTAGGCCTTAGAATATAAGCATGTAATGTTGTGTCGGTAGAAATTTCGTAGTGTCGATCATTAATATATTTTTTCAATTTTATTATCAAAATTACGGGTTTATAGCATCTACCGATATATTGTTACGGTATTTTGTAATTGACCGTAATTTGTTAGAAGTCCTTGTAGTTTTCGAGTGGTATGTTAGTGTCATTGTAGTTGTTCTCAATGTGAGAACGTAGCTTTGAACGTAGGTACATAGATTATAAGTTAATTAAATCATAATATATTTTTGCCAGCTATACGTAGATAAGGTATAATCTATATTCATAATTGTTGCTATGTTGAATATAATAGTTTTCCTGGGAAAACATGGGTTTTTCCACACTTCATAAAATTTAAGATTAAACCTAGAAACATTTGTACTGACATTATAATACAGAAAGGTTAGGACCAACAGGTCCTAAAGAATACAATCTAATATTACACTGAATTCAATATTAAAAAAATGTCATTTAAATCTGAAATGGAATGTATTAGAGATATTAAATAACATGCAATACCTACACCATCAGTTTTAACTCCGTTCATATACTATTTCATCATTGTCACACGGAGCCTGTTTTCTTGTTTTTTTTATAAAAAAATTATAATAATCCAAAAAATATTTTGTTATGCTACTTCTGAGATATAAACTTAGAAATTTAGAATTTTTATTATATTGAAGCGACTCAAAGACTGAGTATTTTTTTATTGTTGGGTTTTGTGTAAGCGTTTAGTTAGAGTTAATGTTTCAGCATTTCACAAGAGTTCACTCATCAATTCTGGTAAAAAATGTCAGTCAATAAGTCTCAAATCGTAGATTATCATTTATAGGAATGTCAACTGTAACAATCTTCTCTTTTCTCCATTTTATGGATTTTATAGTTAGAAGGTTAGAAATACATTTTGGTACAAATTATCCAAATAGTCATATAAATGATAGACGTCTGATTAATAATATTAAATATTTTCTTTTTTATCTTTAAATATTCCATCGTCGTCATATTCTTAGACTTAGATATAAGAAAATAGAAAACAAAGTTCTAGTGTGATTTTTAATCCAAGAAGTTTTCTATCTAAGAAGTAGGGTAAGACTAAATTTTAACGTCATGTTAAATATTGTAGTGCCAACAATTGTATAATATTATAGATTTATGAATTTAAATAACAATTTATGTCAAACCATATTCAAACATGATTTAAAACTGCAAGCTCTATTAAATTACATACCACTGTAATAAACCAATCAGAAACGCAACATTTTAAGTTCATAATTTCAGAATATTTTATGAAGAGCTCGTATTTTATAAATTCGATAAATGTTTAAGGCCTTTAAAAAGGACGATAATATTATGGAATAATCAAGTATCTTATTTTGTTTTTATATAATTTTTATTTTAACTTCGATACCTGATGATAATGACTAACTATGTTATGATTTATTTATATTTTTAAGATTATTGTTATCTGACACGTCAGAATTATTTTCTCACTTATTGTTATTCTTCGTTACCTTTTTAATGCTGACCTGACACACTCTTGATAATTATTATACTCTCGATATTCTGATAAACGCCTCTTATGGCTAGATTATAACTATGTATATACACTATATACTATATGTATATTAGTTATAATACATTATTATGTATATACATTATTATATTATATATTTATAATACGTGTTGCAAAAACTTTATGGGTTTTCAATTAGTAAATAATGCTTAGAATTGAAGATCATTTATTAGAGTAACTAAATTACATTTATCTATATTGACGTACTAATATTTCAAATAGACTTATCTTGTACTAATTAAAGGTATACTTTAAGAAATCAATGTGTCATTGTAATAAGTAGATTTTTATTTTAGCTTATATTTTATATGACAAGTAGATTATCTGTAACAACTAGCTGAACTACGAAGCGCCGCAAATCAAAATCACCTAAATCGGTCCAGCCGTTTAAGAGTTATAACAACGAAAGTGGCATTGATTTTATATGAGCGCTCTACACACCAAAGCCGGCTGACCCGGCGGCACAGCCCGGCGGCCCAACCCGCCGGCCTTATTTTGTACAATCATGCCGCCGGCTTGCGCCCTCGCGGGCAAGCCGGCGGGGCTGCATGCCGATGCCGGCGGCATCCCTCAGTCAGTTGCCCGCCGGCTTTCATAGAGTAGTGACGTATTACTAGAACACCACAACCCGCGGCTATCGTGCCGCCGGCAAAGTCGTTCGGCTTGGACATTCTGAAGCCGCCGGGTTAACCCGCCGGTACTAAGCCGCCGGGCCGCCGGCTTTGGTGTGTAGACCTCTTTAGATAGATAAGATATTATGCTATATTTGTTTAGCACCAAAAATGATATATTTTTGCATTCGAAGATTTGATAAAATGATTATTGGCACATATCTTATAACATTTCATGGGTTTATGTAGAAAATAAAAATAAAGAAATTACCACTGTTTTATTACAATCTTGTTCTACCCATTTAATACTGGATAAAATTGTTAGACTTTTTTTAAGTGTAGATATTTTTTATCTTTAATAATTAAATATGACATTTGTCGTACAGTGACTTTCGTAAAATAAGTTTAGAGCTGATAAGTTTAATATTACTTTGTTAAATCATCAACCCCAGAAGAGTTTGTTTATTTGAACGTACGAATCTCGGAAACTCCTAGTCCTTGGAAGAAGAAAAATCCAGAGTTGCTCGGCGGGGTTTGAAACCACGACTTTCGGAATGAAAGTCGAATATGCTAACTTAGGCAACACGACTCAACACGGGTAGGCCTGGTGACCCTGTATTCAGGTTCTTTTAGAAGCTACTTCAGGCACCAGTCTCAAGCACTGTGTTCTTTGGAAATATCATAAAATAAGTTTATTAGTTAGAATATATTAGTAGGTACAGTTTTTGTGAGGAAAACAAGTAGGTAAATATTTTTTACACAATATTTAACAGATAGGTACATGGAAAAAATAAAAACAATCAATGATAATTTTGAAAATTATTTTTAATATTGTTACACTTGCTACGTACGAGTATTTCTTAGGTATAGCTTTAATTTAGGTATAGCTTTAACTCAATACCTACCTACTGTAAATTGCTCCAAAAAAAAGAGATTGTTTTGTTTTGTTTTTTTATACGTTGAATCTAATCATTACCTAGGTAATTACTAAGTGCATCGGGATCAGAGCAAAACCCCACAAATTCATAGATGTATTGAGGGCCAAATCACTTAGGTAAGTTTCATACCTAAGTTATGGTATTCTAAATTACTATTAATACTCATTTAAATTGATTTGTTATCCAAACTTACATGTTTTAGACCAGGGTTAAGCCTTTGAAAATGGTAACAAGTGAAAAAAACATTGGTTTGTTCGTTTGCAAATGCAATTTTGTTTGGTTTAAAAAATTATAATAATTAATAACCGCGTATAATTAAGAAAGTTCAAAAACAACATCGCAGAATACAATTGATTTACTACATAACAAGCCGACTATTTTGTAATAATACATTAATACTTAAATTACATAACAAATTAATTGAACATACCAACAAATATTATACTTAGATACATATCTAATACAATTTAATCGGTACTTCTATACTAAGTTTGCCGAAATATTTATAATGTTTTTTTAGCAAGTTTTGCCAATAATATAAGTTGATTAAGTACAATGTTAACAGAGAATACGAAAGCGTGTCTAAATTTAAAATACCTATAAACGGAGTTTAAATGACTTAAAAACCTATAGATATATCAGTGGTGAAATTAGGCTTAAGTTAGTTCATATAGCCAAGAAAGTATCCAAAAGTATTAAAATTTTTTTGCCTGTAAAATTTAGATTAAAATGGAACGAATTTAAAAGGGCGTAACGCACCGCGCTTTTGTATTTGAATACATGCAAGAGATTGGAACTTTTTAATTTTTATTTTATGTTTCGGTTCCCTAATCTACTCGTTCCATTTAATAAATACTACTTCTACTTCTAAAGTAAAAATATCTAAAGTCTTTTCTCTTTTGACGCCAGTCGTAATGTTTATCCGAATACTCCCAAAGTCCTGAAAATAAACGAAAAATGATTTATCAATCGAATAATCATAAATAAGGTGGATAAGGCGAATTGAAGGTGGTTTGCGCAAGTTCACAAATTAACTTAACGGTACAAATTAAGAATTAACTCCAAATTGTAACATAGTCTGACTGAGTAACGGAGCCTTTACTATGTGAACCTATTTTATACCTACTTTGATTTATTTGGTGTAATCAATACGCTTACCAGGCGGGTGAGTGGTGTAAGCTTGGCGTTTTGGCTGCAAGCTTAGTGCGATGCTGTACACCAAAACTGGGTGTATATTCTATTAAGTATATCAGAAATCTAGCACCCGTAACACAAGCTACGAGCTTACCACGGGGCTTGATGTTGCTGTGTGAATTGTCCAGCAATATTTATTTATTTATTCAGTATTTAACACACATGTTTACATCCAGTGTTGCCGAAGCCGGTCACGTTCCTGTATGATCTGGTCTGCCTCTTTGGTCAACCGCTCTGACTCCTGCTTGGTCCAGCGTCCGCTATTCTCTCGCTCGTTGCGCAGCTGGGTTATGGCGAAAACCATTTCTGAAATCATTTTAGATTATTTTAACTTTGATATCATCATAATGATAATACAATAGGAAAATGAGCCGTTTGATCGTCCACAAAGTTTTTTTTTATATATACGTAATAATGAGAAACTACGTCAAAATCTTATATAAGGTCTCAAACTAAGAATTTATTAAATGCCGGGTAAACCCCCTTGGGCCGCGTACGAAACTGGAGCTTCGTAACCAGTTGCGATTAAAACTTTTTTGTACTTTTACGATACCAGTTGCTATTAAATAGTCGGTTTGACATATTAGAACACAATTAGAGAATTCGCAATGACTTTTAGCTAGCTAGTGCGTCAGATTTGTGTCAGGATTCGCCTGTGGTTAACTGTTGATCGTATCTATTCTACTTTTAACCGATGACCGCCAGCCTTATAAATAAAAGGAATTTGTTGTCCGAGAGCAAAGGCGCTGGGCGAATCAAAGAATACCAGAATAAATTAATCATAATATAGATAATGACGACCTCTGTGGCGCAGCGGGCGAAGGTCCGCCTGCGACGCAAGAGGTTGCGGGTTCGATTCCCGCCGGAACAACAATTTGCATAATCTGCAAATATTTGTTCCGGGTGTCTGGGTGTTATATATGTATAATAAAAAATATCTATCTATGTATGTATATTATATTAAGTATATCAGAAATCTAGCACCCGTAACACAAGCTTCGAGCTTACCCACGGCTTACCACGGCTAGATGTCGCTGTGTAAAAATTGTCCAGTAATATTTATTTATTTATTTAATGGTTAATATAGATAGCTTGGCTTTTAAAATGTAAAAGTATTTGTTTAAATATTTGATGGTGGCTAACCTTAAAGCTTTAAAAAGTAACTTACGGTTGAGCTCAAAATAATGTGCCTCAAATAGCAGTAAATCGTAGTGGTTGAAGTCTTCGGGAAGGCTCAGCGCCTTGTTCCTGAGGAAGTTGAGGATGTGTCGGAACATCGGTCCGTCGCGGTCGATGAAGTAGTGCTGCTTCAGCGAGTCCAGCACGATCGGGTAGGTGCCGTTGAACATCTTACACAGGCGGGAGTCGGGGTCCCTGGAAAATTAATAGTTTTTTTTATATAACTTAAAATATAAATATATATTTCTAGACAATTTACTCAGTAACTAGCCCCGTGGTAAGCTTAAAGCTTGTGTTACGGGTGCTATATTTCTGATATACCTACTTAAATAATATACAAACAGATATTTTTTATTGTAGGTACATAGCTATAGAACACCCAGACACCCGGAACAAACTTCTGCAGATCGTCAGGGAATCGAACCCTCAACCTCCTGCGTCGAGGTTGTGATTTATCTGTTAGGTACTCTATTTATATCAGAGTTCTGTCTCATCTAAGCACAGCGTGTCAAGTTTCAAATTTTCTAAGAACTCTATCGTAAGAGAACAGTAAACGTCAATTTGTACCTACTGGAAAATTATATGCATCCAATTTTGATACTAGAGGTGCTATTATGATACGATACAAATTGACGTTAAATAACAATCGAGTTCGTAATAAAATAACACTTAACACACTGTTAAAACGAACTGAAACGAACCGCTCTCGCTCAAAACTGGCCTACACTCTATGAAGTAATTGTCTGAATTGTCACTTTGGTGATCATAGGAATAGAGCTATCACGGACCTAACAGATGTTGATAGAACGTGCAACAGCTCTTAGGCTATGTTTACGCCATTACGCATCCCGCTGCATCACAGACAATTCTAAACGCACGTGGATGTATTAAAGTGTGTTGGACTGTCTGAGTTTAATACAAAATATACTTGCAAGTAACTTTCCAACATACGCTTGCACCATGCATGCAGCATGATCAGGGTTCCGGTGTGAGAATGGTCTTATGTTTGCATAATACCTACATAGTTCCGTTATTCACTGCCAGAGGCGCTTTTCCAAGCTCATACAAAAGTGAACGTTAACGTCGTCTATCGTTGCCTTAATTTGCACGTAATCAAACATTAATTAGTAGAGGAGAAGGTGGTAATATGACCCCCGCAGGTATATTGGCCCCCTTCAATATTAGTTAGTTCCCACAACGGCATCTAGTATTATTTTGGCGCAACGAGATCATTTTAGTGTACTATTGATTGAATACTCTATAAATCCGCTTGGGGCGGTTGCGTTCGTTCGTCATTTGAACAAGTTGAAACTCGTACCCGCCAAACTTATTTTACTACTGTGAGTTTTATTCCTTAATTGGTAAAACAATTGATCAAATTTGCTGTGGTTTTGAACATTGTGTCGTGACAATGTGGTCTACAGTATTTATAAGGTAAAAATGCATTTTTTCACTATTTCATATTGTTTTAGATTGTATATCAAAATATTTTGAATAACTCTAATTTGGCCCCCCGACATTGGTTGTATCATGGCCCCGGGGGCCACATTACAAATAAGACTTGTGCATTTACATACCTATTTTTATTTTGTACTTACGCACTTCTAATCGTGGAAGAACGACTACTCGAGCAAACGTTATCACATCATCGCCATATAAAAACCAATTAACCGAATCATTGCAAGTAGCAGAGACTCGTGTAAGAGGCGCGGACGAGGCCGTGGTCGCCGACGTGGACAAGGTGTCAGACATAATTAGGATGGAGCAAGCACTAGTGGAATTAGTGTACGGCGCAGGAGAGACGTGACACCCAGCAGTAGTTCCGACAGTGACGAAACAAACGTCAATTTTGATGACATAAATCTGAATAGGGCTCCTGACAACGAAAATGTACCCTATATGTTTTGCGAAACCATTTATACCAATGACAGACCTGGAGAGTAATGGATACAGTGTCAGAGTTGCGAATTATGGGCTCATATCGCCTGTGCAGGTTCAAAAGGGGACTATTATATTTGTGACTTCTGTCGTTAGGTGTCAGTACATTTAATGTGACCCCCAGGGGGCCACATAACCATCAGTTGATCTCGAGATGCCAAATTGGATTACTTAAGAATAATTGATAATTTGAATTTTGTTTAGCTAGTTTAATTTATTTTATAGCAAGATGTGAACGCACAAATAAATACTGAACCGAATATTCTTCGTTTCATATTTTTAATTCCTTTATTTTAGAAATAAAACCTCAAAAACAAAGTGGGGGGTCACATTACCACCTTCTCCTCTAGATCCAGTTGGTGTAGAGACATAGGAATACCTAATTTTGAGAAATGTACGCCATTTTGCTAACTAAACACCAATCGAAACATTTGACTGTATACTCAAACGATTCTTAAATTATTAGTATTATAAAACTTAAAATTCAACATCTTCTGGAACATTTTTACATGATAGCACCACTATAAATAAATACTTAATAGTGGAACTAACGCTAATTTTGTTCAGATAGGCCTAACCTCCGGGGTAACAGGGAATAAATCATGGTTTTTCAAATTGCAGATACATTTATATTGTGCCCTGCAGAAAGATGATTAAAAGAGCTAGAAGTGGGGGGGGGAGGCCGCGGCAGAACGCCGCAGTCCCCGCGGCAAAGCCTCGGGCTGAGAATAACTCCCTCAGATAAAACAACCTTACTCACGCTTTGTTACTAACCAGCAAAGCTCTATATTTAATAAGTATACTCCCACATACTGCTGTTATTAGTAACATTTAGCCATAAGTAATTAACCTTCAAACCAATTAAGTCGAATTTTCGGACCTGAAATGTAATATCTAGTATAATTATACACTTACTCAGTGTTTTTTATTATATTTCGGATGAAATTAATACCACAGATCAGAACTGTTTATAAAGGTCGTCATTATTACCACCCACACTACTAGGCCCGGATCACCCTTGTAAAATACATTATATAAAATCCAATGTAGTCAAAAGTACTATAATTATTCATTCTATTATTCATAATTAGTTTGTAAAGGAATTAACGGCGGCGTCCTATGTCTGTTATTTCAATCATAAACAATTTAGGAAGGTTTTAGCAATCATTATCAATGGCCAGTAATTGCTTTGTGCATTCATTAGTTCCATTTCACGATTACTTAAACTCATCGTGCCAAAGGGATTTTCGGTGCGTACTACAGGATACTGTCAGTGTCGTATAATACGAAAACTGACTCGGCTGCTGTGTTCTGCAATTTATAAATTAACCTTTAGTCGGGTTCACAATCACGGGAAGCGATAGTTTGGTACTATATATCGCGAACTTCGTCTCGCCATATACTTTTATTTGCAACTATCTCCATTCAAAATTTCATCGAAATCAAATTTTCCCGCGTAAGCATATATTTTCCCGCGGAAGCATGGATTTTTCCGCGGTAAAAAGTCTTTCGCTATACACTTTTATTTGCAACTATCTTTTCCTTACTAAATTTTATCCAAATCGAATTTTTCCGCGTAAGCATATATTTTCCCGCGGAAGCATGTATTTTTCCGCGGTAAAAAGTAGCCTATGTTCTGTCTCATGGTCTAAAAATTGTATGTGCCAAATTTCATCAAAATCGGTTGAGAGGTTTAAGCGGGAAAGCGTAACAGACAGACAGACAGAGTTACTTTCGCATTTATAATATTAGAAGATAGGAAGGGTAGTTAGGATTTGCTGCGGAACCTTACATGGGCAAGTCCGACTCGCACTTAGCCACTTTTTATTTACTATCATATAAGTGAATCAATCTTAAACGATAGCCATATACCTACTTTCGTTTAAAGACTTTATTTTAGTAGGTACTGACTACTGACTGAGTCCCCGTACCAAAGCATGATGCCTTACCGAACGGGCTGGTTTATTTCGGTACTAACATTTTTAAACTCTGATATCTTTCGAATGGAATGTCCGAATTGAATAATTTAAAAAGTTTTATAGAGATATTGAAATATCCGTAATTATAATGTAATTTATTTGAATAATGTTTTATTTTAAAATACAAATATAGAGCTTTTCCTAGCGGCGGCATATAAATTAATTATATTGAAAATTAAAACACTTATTGTGACATAACTATAATAGTTAGATATATGCTGTCGCGACATTTTTTGTAGATATTAATGTGTTCTGCAAAATTGTAGTACATTGTATATTTCTAAAATAAATACTTTTCGCAGCGCATGCGATATAAGGATTTTTTTTTACATCTTGGGTTACATATTTGGTTTTTCCGTACGGATCCCTACTTTTTTTGAAAATGTAATATAGCCTATAACCTTCCTCGATAAATGGACTATCCAACACTGAAAGAATTTTTGAAATCGGACCAGCGGTTCCTGAGATTAGCGCGTTCAAACAAACAAACAAACAATCAAACTCTTCCGCTTTATAATATTAAGTATAGATGAAGGCGCGACACGAGGCAAGCCAATGATAGACGACTATTATGTATAGGATGATAGACTTACGACGTCAGAGTCTCAAGAGAAGACGTGTAGATGGTGCCTCCTACGTCGATGTGGACAGGCGCGTTGTAGTTGGTGGTAGGCGCGACGCGAGGGAACCCAATGATAGACGACTATGTGTATAGGATGATAAACTTACGAGGTCAGAGTCTCAAGAGAAGACGTGTAGATGGTGCCTCCTACGTCGATGTGGACAGGCGCGTTGTAGTTGGTGGTAGGCGCGACGCGAGGGAACCCAATGATAGACGACTATGTGTATAGGATGATAAACTTACGAGGTCAGAGTCTCAAGAGAAGACGTGTAGATGGTGCCTCCTACGTCGATGTGGACAGGCGCGTTGTAGTTGGTGGTAGGCGCGACGCGAGGGAACCCAATGATAGACGGTTCTATCTTCACAGGGAGATTCACCGCTATCTCTTGCTTTGGACTGCTCGGAAACATCCTGACTGGCTTCTTTGCCTGGAAATGACATATAACATTTTCAATATTCAAGGGCAAATCAAACAGTATCTAACATTTACCCCGTGTTAAGCTTAAAGTCTGGCGGGTAGGTACTCTATATGTTATAAACAGTTATAAAGAAAACACACGGAATACTCCAAACAAATATCTGCAGATCGTCCCTCAAAACATTTGTCCCGGGTAGGATTCGAAACCACAGAGGTCCTCATTATAATTAATATTAGTATCGGTTTCCGATGGGATTAAGGGCGTTATAATCACCAACGTAAGGGAAATATTATGTACCTAAGTTTTTTTATTTAAATACCTTCACTAACTAACATTTCCTACCCATACAATTATACAAAAATTGTCACAGTACTTACTTGCGGCTAAATTGTTGCTTAAATATTTTTTCAAGCAACAATTTAGCCGCAAATAAGTCATTCAGTTCGCATGGCATGTGCATTACCGTTCGATGGTTCTGGGTACAAAATGTAAAAGTGCTAAAGACGTGACCGCAGGCCGCCGCTGGCGCTGAACCTCGAGAGCAAGCCGCAGCAGCCGCTCTCACGGCACCCCCCCCCTTCCCCCCACTCAATTATTGTACTCAAATCACCACGAATGTCTGAGATTCTTTTCGACAACGCTGTAGAACCTATTTCTGATTTGCCTTAGGGATCCTTATCTTAATAGGACACTAAGTGCAATAGCTACCTATACCTACAATATAACTCTAATATTGTAAGTATAGGTATTACTGTATGTATTTACAAAGGATTTGTAATGAAGAATTCGTATTCACATTTATCAAACAACAGAAAGTAAGTCTGAATTTTTTTCTAAAAAAAGATAGGTAGGTATGCTGAAAGTTTCGTTTGCGAGGTAACAATAAAACTTTCAGAAGGCCCTCAAAGCTCGCAGTTAAGGTAATAAAAAATTGTGGACATTGGTGTCCTTTATTAACAGCTACTTTGGTCAAAAGCTGTTTTATTTATTTATTATAGGTAGGTATATATAAAGCTGTTTTATTTATTTATTATAGGTAGGTATATATAAAGCCTTTATATAGCCTAATCACACAATTAAACCGCTAACTTTTACTATGGTTATGTGTTACGGCCTTCAAGACACATGGCTTCTTCGATCATTTGATATGACCCCATTATTTAAAGCCCGGTACTTAAAGCTAGGTTTAAAAAACGACATAGCACATTGCAGTGCATTTAAGTGATATTTTCTCTCTCCAATAAATTTTAGCCAAAAATTTGCCAAAGTTGAAGCCAAAAGGTACAGTCAGTTAAATGGATCACTTGTAAGGTATGTTTCGTGCACGTATGCATTGCATACGGCGAGTATTGCGGCGATTGCCAGAGGCTTCCGAGTCACCCTGTACGCCGGACCAAGTCCGACTTCAATTATTTTTATCGCTTGAATGCATCTCTGGCTCAGTCCTATCTCGACGGCTTCACACCTAACGCCCTATTCAGGGCATTTACACGAATGAAATGTTCATTCCTTACAGCAACCCTTTTGAACCCTGACTTCAAACTATCCAAGACAGAAATGTGTGAGTAAAACTAAGTCTCTAAGTCTTGTAAGTAGCACTTTAGATGAAGATATATTTAATAACGTTAATACCTGTGTATCTATATAATAGAGGCATCTATAGATGTTTAATTATGTTTATATCTTTGTGATTTTACGGACAAAATCTAAAACAATCAATTAGTTTAGCTACAAGCTTGTTCATTGTGCTATATACTGAAAGAGTACTTACCTGTTTGAAAATACATATTAGAATCAAAATAAGACTACACAATATATTTATTTAATCTTTATTACAAGTTTTCCTAGTTACTGACCGAAAGCCAACAAAATAATCAAATTGTTCAGATTCCAGAGAGTGAAACAAGTAAGTATGTAACTACTTAAAATAGCCAAAAAAACTAAGTTAGAACGGCTATACGCAAAACGAATGGGGTCCATAGTTTCAGGTTACCTGAAGTATTCTGATAATAATAAAACATGACGTTAAAAAAAATTATTTGAATTTGATTAATGAATTTTCTCTTATAATAAATCTTATGTTTCGTGTTTGTATCAGAATTAGGTACCTACCTATTATATAAGAAAACTTTATCATAGTATCTACTGTCCACAGTCCAGTTCCATTTGAGCCCGCAGGGATCAGATGCGATGTACTTTTCAGTGAGTATTTGATTGGAAAACTTTTACAATCAATCCGATATTGTGACTATATCGAAATAGCGGACATTCATTTCATTGCAGATTGATTGTTTTCTGCATATTATTTCTGTAGTGGATCAAAAAGCAATTTCATCGGAAGTTATTATTCGATATTGCTATTTATAAAGAGGTGGAGTGGAGAGTGTGATAAAATAATTGACTCTGTAAATTGATTATATTCTCTTTGCAGTAAATATTACTTTTTGATACTTCAACCAAAGAGAATATAATCACTACGTTAACTTCAACCTCCTGAAAAATAAGGTGTGATGGCACTACATAACAGCCTTTCGTTCAAAGAGGTCAGGTGTTTTTAAATACATACCTACATAATACAGATTAAAAATAGATAAGGAAATATACGTACCTAAACAAGTAAAACTAGAGAAAACTCCAAAACTTGGACGGGCCTACCACAATTCACATCCTCACAATGGTTTTCAGAGTTCTAGAATTTAGAAACGAAGCTTGCTGCTCTAAAATTCATTAGTATTCGTCGTCATTTTTGTCCGTGAATAGAACGGAGTAGGTACTGGGCGGTTACAAAGAGTGCAAATTTTGCCGCTGGCTCCGTCATCGCCGGAGGGCAGGTTCGCCCTTCTATTCCTATTGTAATTAGGAGCCTCGGGCTCAAAGCCGGGCCTTTGAACGGATTCAACCAACTTTACTGTAGATAGTTGAAAAATTAAAAATTTCTGATGACAGAGACTGGTGTGGAATTTATTATATGTTCTGTTTCAAACTCCAATTTTCCAAAATTCGTGGGGTATTTGAATTCTTTTTTTGGAGGTTTTATAATCGACGAAGGACACTCAACTTTCATGCCGAAGGTCTTCCACATACATAAAGAATATTTATTTTGTATTTTTAGATTATTTTATTGATTTTGTACCAACTACCAAAATTTATGTGAAAGATAAAAAGATGATTAATTTTAGAAGCAAACATCGCAAAAATATAAAGCCCTATGCCCTATACAACACACCTAGTCGCTTAATACCTTCTTGGAAATTAACATAATCTTGATTATTTATTGCGAATGCACAACTTCAAGTTACCTACTTACTAAATATAAGAAAACATTTAAAATTATAAATCCCGACACTATTTTAGTCAATCTCAGATGACATAATAATTTAGTTTTTGGTTGATAAATAAATTTAACACGTTAATAGTCTTATTTAGGTGTTAAATTTTGGCCTTGCCCTGGTGAAAAACAGTTCATGTTGAACTGATGTTTTGGTAATCTAAAGCTTTTATAGGTATGTTTGTATATATGAAGCTATTCAAAGTAACATTATACTTTGGTGAGGTTATACAGAGTCTACACAATGGGCCCGACTCGTCGATTGCCGCGAGAGAGGCTCCAGGCGAGCCGGCCGCCCTCTCGTTTTATCAATAGTTTATGTTTTGGCCCCCAGCGGAGGAAAGCCCGCAAAGTTACACCTAAGGTATACTATAATGCAATCGGTACCTTTACCATGAGTCGTCATCGTTAAATCGCCTGACGTTACTACAGCGGTTTCGTAAATACGTATTTCCCAACTATGCGCTAGAGGCGCTTTTCAAGTTTTCATACATTTTTTTAACTGCAGTCGCTAGCGAGTGTACATTGCTAGAACTTATAGTAGAGATACTGTTTGTAGATGATGAATAATACAATGCGGCTTAGTGCCGGCGGGTTAACCCGGCGGCTTCAGAATGTCCAAGCCGAACGATTTTGCCGGCGGCAATGCCAGCGGCACGACAGCCGCGGCATGTGGTGTTCTAGTAATACGTGTGTAATACTCTATGAAAGCCGGCGGGCAACTGACTGAGGGATGCCGCCGGCATCGGCATGCAGCCCCGCCGGCTTGCGCCCGCGGGCGCAAGCCGGCGGCATGATTGTACAAAATAAGGCCGGCGGGTTGGGCCGCCGGGCTGTGCCGCCGGGTCAGCCGGCTTTGGTGTGTAGACCGCTTTATGGTTCAGCAATAGGTATAGTAAAATATACATAAGTTTATACTGTAGCCGTTTCAGAACCGTTGCCACAATGTGATGTGTGTGAAACACAGAGTGGGGTAATCTGTGGTGTGAAACCAATAGTAGCAGAAAAACACAGTGCTGATCATCTCACTTTGATCGCTTATGCTTACAGTAAATTTTCTCCTCGAAATTAATATTTTTGTACGGTAAAAAGTACCTTTCGTGTTACTCCGGGAGAGAATAATATTACATGATAATATTAACATTATGTACCTACAGTATTAAGTCATCACATCAAGATCTTTTTATTAGTTCTGATTGAATGGTTTCAGCGAAAATACAGGAACACGAAGCTAACATTTTGCGCCAGTTTTGTGTATGAGATTCTAGCGAGCCTTATTTGCGTCATATCTGTGGAAGCTACAAAGTGGAACCAGCCAACTGCGAATCGACAGCCACGAAGGTTTTTCAATATACACCTACGACGATCTGTAGGTACTAAACGATTGTTACTGAAGATTTGCATACCGATTTACATACTTATTTTAAAAGTAAGTATATTTAGATCTTACTCACCTCTTTTACCAATATTATAAACACTCATCCACTTTACTAATTATGAATTTGTAATCTTTAACGATTTATATTACTTATTTAACACTATTATGGCCCATAGCGCCCGTACATTGCTGAACCGCCGAGGCCAAGAAATGAATGTGATAATAAGCAACACATTCAATGCACCAACAACCCCACACCGTGCCGTGACACACGCTGACATACGTCCTTCTTTTGGGCATAATAATAGGTCTTGGTATATTTTGTTGTTTACCACGTGTTTAAGTTGGTGATAATATCATAGAGTACACGGAACAACGAAACTGACATGTTCTGGTATACCTACAATTAAATATAAATATAAATATTGCTGGACAATTTACACAGCGACATCTAGCCCCGTGGTAAGCTCGAAGCTTGTGTTACGGGTATTTAGTAAGTTTTTACCGGTATTTCTTTAATGACAGCAAAGTAAATTTAGAGTATCAACTAGTTTGAAGAAGTAACTGTTTATAGTCCGAGCAGTCAAATAATGGTCATAAACTAAATAGTATGTAATTATGCAGCTCCGGTTGCAGTCTTCTTTGCAAACATGTTCAGTGACACAGAAGGATGATTACCTACTACCGTCTTGATAATAATTGTAACGTTAGATAATGTACTAGCAATGATTTTATCAGTCAGGACGAAAATTTTAATTTATAAATATTTCTGGACAATTCACACAGCAATATCTAGCTCGAATCCTGTGTTACGGGTACTAGATAATACAGATATATATCTATTTATGTATATTCTATTGATACACTTAATAGAATATACATAAATAGATATATATCTAATAAATACATCCAGACACCCGGAAAAAATATCTGCAGATAGTACAAATTCACGTTCCGAGGCGGGAATCGAACCCGCAACCTTCTGCGTCGTAGGCATACCTTCGCCCCTGCACCAAAGAGGTCGTCATATAAGTATATACTTATATAAAAGGTATAAAATATATAAACGGTGTAGGTATTCAGTATTCAGGCCTTCAGGCCTGCAATGAGTAGGCGGCCGGAGTCAGCCGCCCCTACGGCGCCGCCGCTGGCGCCGAGCTATAGAAGAAATCTACAGGGCAGGACTAAGGATTACACCCACGCAATTTTTTTAAAACTATTATTATTATTTTTTTAATTATCATGGTTTTTAACTATATTTGAACATGAAACGGGTAACATACCATGATTTAAATGATAGAGTCTGTCCGTGAACATGGCTATTGCAACAGTGTCAAAATATGGGAAAACTCAAAAACATTTTTAAATCATGGTATGTTACCCGTTTCATGTTCAAATATATTATTTAATACATTTGTGCAATATAAACTGAATATTCTATCACTCGTTATTAATAATAACTCGTTATTACCATGTCGGTCTTTGATGTCGGAGGCCAAGATCCACTACGGGCCGCAGAAGTATTTAAGTAGAAAATGTGATAATATTGACAAATTTAAGATTATAAACTTCGTTTTCATTAAACCATGGTAATCTATATGATTTCCAGTTAATACGGTCGCTCGCGGCCTACATCCACTGCAAGCCTTCTATACTGTACGATACTGCGTTTTACGATTCCTGGTAACTGTAACCTCGAGAACTTTTTGGAAGAAATATTGAAATTATTATTAAGTAACTGTGTCATAAAACTCATAAATGACACAGTTATTTAAGCAGTGTGTGTATTATCGTTCTCTAAAAAAAAAAATTTAATTATTAGTAAATGGTATGGGTAAAATTACAAGATCACAACGTAACCTTGGTCCTTGAGTCTAATAATTTTGAAAACTTATGTGAGAGTCAATTACTTACTATAAAATAACAAATAGTAAAATTTATACAATTAAAAAAAATGAGAGCTCTACATCCTAATTCCGGCCCCTCATTGTCGGTCGTCGATATAATGGAACACCTAGCATCGTTTGATACCTCGAGGGGCACCCTCGGGCGTTCATCTACAGAACAATCATTTGGGGAATTATTTAGAAACTGCCGGCGGCGGCCGCGCCGTGCCGCGGGCCTAGCGACGACCTATTGAGGCCAGGTACATGGAGCCGTATGCTCGAATATCACTAGTACGAAATTTTAGTACTTTGAGTGAGGACAGCGTGATGTATTGCATTAGTTATAGTAGAAGTTTTTTCGCCCATTCGACGCGGATTCTAATGCAATATAATATAAATATTGCTGGACAATTCACACAGCAACATTTATTCCCGTAGTAAGCTCGACGCTTGTGTTACGGGTGTTAAATTTCTGATACCTATTATTTTTTAATGTACTCTAATTTGAAACTAAACGGGATTTCACCTGCTGTCCACTTCAAGTAACTGCTGAGGCAGGTAAGTGATCGCAGTAAGTTAGTACAGTGAAGATAAAACTGCTGCCACCCAGTCCCTAAATCCTGCCTGTCTTCTGGTAGATATATTATTCCATTAAATTGAGTGTTACTACATATTCTCAGGCCAGCACCACATCATCACCTCTATTTATGCCTTAATTTACCACGCTGGCCAAGTGCGGGTTGGTGAATGACAGAACATGCGGGTTTCCTCACGATGTTTGCCTTTACCGTTAGAGCTAATGTTTACAAAGCGCAAAAAATGTAAGAAGAAAAATCAAGATGTGCGCGGCGGGGTTTGAACCCACGACCTTCGGACTGAAAGTCGAGTGTGCTCCCACTTAGCCAACACGGCTCCAGCACCACACATCCGATTAAATTAAGCTCTTAAACTCAATAATATTATGATACGACTGTTCCAGGTTAATAAGTTTAAAGCCTCACAGCTTCTTTGAAAAACTATAAATGATAAAGCGCATTTTTCTGCACAAAGACAAAGAGCTGGATTTCCGATACTAATCTACTAAGGTAATTGTTCCTGTAATAGTATTTTCTTTAAAGCATTTCACTTCATTTCTTTGTAATTTTCTTCTTATTTATCTGGACTTGTTGAATGTAATTCCTCCTTGTTTTTTCGAAACAACGGGAGATATTTAATTGAATTGTTTATTTCTTAGCTCTAAGCTATTTATAGGTGAATAGAAAGACAAGGAGAGCTCTTTAGTGTTTCAATTTAAATTCGATCATGATATTTATATCAAATACTAGCAGCCCCCGCGAACTTCGTCTCGCCATATACTTTTATTTGCAACTATCTACATACTAAAGTTCATCGAAATCGAATTTTCCCACGTAAGCATATATTTTCCCGTGGAAGTATGTATTTTTCCGCGGTAAAAAGTAGCCTATGTTAGGATTAGGATATTACATTACATTGACTCCCGCTGACGCTCCCGTGACGCTTACATGGAGCCTACATCGCATGCTGGCTAGCTGAGCGCGGTGAGCGACAACCTCTAGACTTTTTTCTAATACTTGCATTTTTAAACTCGTGATATCTTCCGAATGAAATGTCCGAATTGAATAATTCAAAAAGTTATAAAAAGGTATTAAAGCCGTCTTGAATATAAAGTAATTTATTTTGATAAGGATTAATACCAAGGTACAAATGAAGACCCTTTCAAGAGGCGGCATATATAAATTAATATTTTAGAATAAAAAACTGCTTACTGTGACATAACTATAATATTTAGACATATGCTGTCGCGACATTTTTTGTAGATAATGATGAGTTCTGCAAAGTCGTAGTACATGATTTTGTTCTATCATCAATAGTTTTCGCAGCGCACGCGACGTAAGGAATTTTTCAGATAATTTTTTTACACCTTATGTTACATTATTGGAGTTTTAGTAAGGATCCCTAATTTTTTTTAAAATATAATATAGCCTATGTTACTCGGGGATAATGTAGCTTTCCAAAGGTGAAAGAATTTTTGAAATCGGTCCAGTAGTTTCGGAGCCTATTCATTACAAACAAACAAACAAACAAACATACAAACAAATCTTTCCTCTTTATAATATTAGTATAGATTAACCTTTTTTCTGTATTCACAATAAATGTGCTTTGAAATGAAGCAGGAACGTCTATGAGCTTATTACTCGTACTTAAAATGAATTACGATTACTTAATAATATTTTTTCAGTATTACAGTAAAGGAATATCTATCGACATAAGTATTGCTACTTATGTTAAAGTAGTAGTACCGAAGTCGGTAGTTTTCTTAAAGATAAAAATGACAGACTGTGTCCTAGGCTCTATAGGCTGGACACTCGAGGACTTGACATCCGCTTAGAGATATTGTTTTGTGATTTGTTTTGTTAGAAATAGCTAGGAAGTCATGTGTCGAACTGAATGAAGAAATACTAAATCTGAAAGAGCGTACTCTTTATAAATAAATAAATAATAAATAAATAAATATAGCTGGACAATTTACACAGCGACATCTAGCCCCGTCTCTCGAAGCTTGTGTTACGGGTGTTAGATTTCTGATATACTTAATATAATATACATACATAGATAGATATTTTTATTATACATATATAACACCCAGACACCCGGAACGAATATTTGCAGATCATACAAATTGTTGTTCCGAGGCGGGAATCGAACCTCTTGCGTCGCAGGCGGACCTTCGCCCGCTGCGCCACAGAGGTCGTCTTTATGTATAGGTTTGTAACAATGGAAAATTTTATCACCTTCGTGTGCTCAAGCTGAAAAATACATGACCTGAATTTAAATATTAAATTTGAATACTAACAAACAGCAAGCACCTCGCAGACACTACAAAATGTCCGTTGATTTATTATGATAATGCTGCCCCCCGGCATGGCCTGAGGACGCGCCGCTCGCGCGTTGATAAAATATCGCACACAGAACTCTGGGAATTATTCGAAGATCGTAATTTTGGTTAGCGCTTTTATTATTCCGCTAAGGGGCTTGCGGCTTGACATTACCGAGACAGAGTTTGGGACTGAAACGTTGTGTGGCGAGCCAAGCGCGCCACACGGCTTCGCTTATATATATACTTATATATTACCATACATTCCCAAAACATTTTTCCAACTGTAAAAAGTACCATAATCATTATAGGTACATACGTCCCACCTCGCTTATCACGCAGGTTGGAGATCGCAATAAGTAATTATTATGTTCTGTGGTAAGAGCATACAAAAATTTGCATATCTTCTATCAAATATGAAAATCAATGCCACTTTTGCTACGATGTAATTTTATCACTCAAGAACGGCTGGGTGCTTTTGGTTTTCAAATATTCGTAGTTGTTCAGGGAAGGTGTAAAGGTGAGAACACATGGGAATAATGCGGGCAAGGCCGCAGGATCAGTTGATAAGTAAAAAGAAAAAGTCTTGAGGAAACCCGTGACTTTCAGGTGATGGTTTCAGGTTTCTCTGAACACGGTCAAATATGCTGAAAAGATGCATCTATTTTTGAACAATCTTTATCCACTTAATAATGTCGTAGGTCCTCCATCGTTCAGCACTAAAATCAAATCATAACACCCTTCTTTTTACTTTCAATAGAAATTCCACTTTTTCTTTTAATTTTAAACTGCATTTGGATAGGTTCGTTATTCAGCCGCCTATCAAATGTTTTATTGAATCTGATGGTTGGAAAATCTCTTGCTGTCTGATGTCGATTATTTGAAATTGAACGAAACTGAAACGGGTTAGTTTCGTTTTCACCCAGTCCCGTACACCCCCGGTCCGTTCTCACCCGATTTGTAATATAAATTTATAATAAATTCAAAACCGGATTGTTCCGACATGTGTTTAGTTTTGATAATGGTTGAAAAACAGGAAAATGCAGGCTAAATTGCATTTCAATTCGCATTGTAATTATGCACGACGTACCTACTAAGGTTAATTTCAAGTGGGTGTAATTCACACAGATTATGCTAACATGGATTAATAAAAGCCGCGTTGGCTAAGTGGAAGCAATCTCGACTTTCATTCATAAAGTCGTGAGTTCGAACTCCGTCGCGCACCTCTGCACCGAGCTTGGGCATTTAATGTGTTGAAACCCACATACCTAACAAGTTTCATAACAAAATTTGTGATAGATAGTTAGTTACACTTTGTTTTACAATTTTGAAACGCTAAAAAAACTACAGAGTTTAAAATCTCAATACAATGGTGTTTTTCATTTTGTATTGTGTATTACTTGTGTTGGAGCGCTTACTCCACCACCACCACAATACACAATACAAAATGTTCGAAACTTACAAGCATGAAGATACACAAATCGGATGTGCGAGAACTCAAACACAAACTTCTCTAAGTCTGGTTAAGTTGTGCAGTCAAATCGAATTACATCAAAGACTCCACTTTAGTGTATCTAAAAGTGCACCTCGCCATTTCAAAGATTGAATGAAGACAATGAGGCTATTTAGGTCAAAAAGTAGTGCTGAAATACCTAGCTTGATTCCAAAATTCTTGGTAAATTACCATTACTTGGCTTGATGATTATAGTAAGTTGGTACAGTACATAGTATCGTATGACATATCTTCTTCTTATACATAAAAATCAATTGCTGTTAGTTAGTCTCGCTAAAACTCGGGAACGGCCGTGCCGATTAAGCTGATTTTGGTCTTTTGGTTCGTAGTAGTCCAGGGAAGGTTGAAATTGTGAGAAAACTACAGAAAGCAGGCGAAGACAAGTGTAGGCTAGTATAGATATAATGTCAAAATCTGCCTTTTCAAATCATACTGTACAAGCGTTTAAAGCAGCCTGTGGAAGCATTATACGCAGAAGCAGTACACAGTAACTTTCACGTCTTGTTTAATAATGCATTATACATACATATAATTATATTATATTAGTAGATATTATGTGTTAAATATATTACCTAGTATTTTCTTGTAAGTGTATTAACTATTAGTACACCCCTGTTTTATTCAAATATCATCTCTTTTTTTCATCCAAATGTTGCCTGGAAGAGATCGCTCTTGAGCGATAAGGCCTTGAGAGTCGTATACCTTAGAAATTATAAGATCCAACAGATGGGGTATTATTCTCAAGCCGGCATCACCCGGCTGTTAAATTGAAATGGAGGAAAATATTATTTCGAAATGTGTAAATAGTATTACAACGGGGCGTGTAAGAGCTTGGTTATTTTTATGGGAACGCAAGGTCCCATTACGACTGAGCTGTGGGGCGCGCCTTAGGCGTCAGACCACATATTGGATGGAGAAAACTCGGAGTAAATATGACGAGGTCTGAGACTTTAATATTCGTATGAATCAGATTGCTGAGTAGGTGTTGTAATTAAATACTTTGTAGGTACATCCAACGCAGGAAATTTATAAAACGCTCGACTTTCAATCCGAAGATTAAGCTTGAACAGCACAGGGGCGCTTGACCGAATTTTATAATTATTAACTAGATGAAAACCCGGCTTCGCTCGGGTGAAATTTGACGAAATTCTCCACAATCCGAATGTGGCGGATATATGTTGTCGACTCAAAATCAATATTTTTATGTTTTGTTATTCATATAAGGTTTAGATCGCGTCTACCGTACCCCTTGACGAAATTATTAATATAGATAGTCGTCTATTATAAGGAATATATCAGAAGAACCTTCTTTTCAGAGAAGCTCCTTCTGGTATTACGACTCTTTCTCTTTCTATTCTATCTATACAATCAAATCATAAATGAAAAGATGAGAGGCTATAGAAGAGTAGAAAAAGTGTCACCGTCATAGCCCAGCGGATTACCCTGTTGAAACTCCGTGAAGCCTGCGATGACCCCAGTACGATTCTGTGCTTCTGGTCGGAGTTAGGCTGGTTCTAGTCTAGCGGACCAACCACGCACAACGGACCAAATTTGAGTCCAATTGCGGAAAAAGGAGCCCCCAAACTAACTAACCCCGTTGAAATGACGGGCTATAGCCTTTTTGTCCGATGATAAAAAAAACAACTTTCCCAAAAAGAAAAGAAATGTTCCTAACTTCATTACTTCAGTTTATGTTTTCCAAGTTTTAAAGCTATTTTATACAAAAAAAAACAATCTTCCCATTGTCATATAGCTCATAAAACAGATAGCCGATGAGGCTGAGGTTCTCGAATGGAGTCCGCGGGTCGGAAAGCGCAACATTGGACGTCCACCAACAAGATGGATGATCTTATGGAGGTTGTTGGTTCACGATAGATTTGTTGGACCGCATCCGAACATAATAACTGGAAATCATTAAGGGAGGCCAATGTCCAGCAGTCGACGTCCAATGACTGAAATTATGATGATGATGAACTTTTGACACTTACTTATTTATTTATTAAGGCACAGCCAACTATTATTTATTATTTTATACAATTTAATAAACTTAATAATATTTTGTAATAAGTATGTGCTATTACAAAATATTATAAAAGTTATTAAATTGAGGGATAATTCTATAAAACATGTGCCTTTTATAAAATATGTATATGTATATAGACACTTCATTATATATATATTATAGTTACATTGGGCGCAAACTTTATCGGTACACATCCGAATCGCTTCCGTGTCTGTTTACCAATTAATTCCAATTGCAATTTCAACTTCGATCAGATATTTGGTTAATATGTAATTGTTTAAGAACATGTAATTTTTATTCAATAGATTACCAAGATAACCATGTATAATAATGACGTTCATGACTTTTGTAAAAATCTTTTTTAAGAATCTATGCCACTTTTCGTTGTAACGGCTGGGCCAATCTAGGTGCTATTGATTTTAAAATAGGCGTGGAAAGGTTTAAAAGGTACCTAAGAAAAAAACATGTAAATAAAGCGAGCGAAGCCGCGGGCGCGTCTTTAGTATTATAAAAAATATTCGTATTATTATAAATTTTCTAATGCTTTTTAGTTTATAATGTGCTCGTGTAGCTCGCTCACTACTCTATTTTTTATATTTTATAACTTTTAGGTAAAATATTTACCTCCAGTTAATGATGTTATACATACGGTACAAATATAACAAACAAGGAAAGATAAAAATAAAATTTATAACATCCGTAGGTAGTAGATAAATTAAGAACTTGTAAAAATAAAACGTAAATGTAAAAATAATTTTCTGTAGATAATAAATACCTTTTATGTTAAACGTATACAGAATATTGTAATATTGTTGTAAAGAGCGAAAATCCTAACTATTATAATATCTTATATTTATATGCAACGATACAGGCGTTCACCCTCCTTAAACCTCTTATTCCAAATTTAAAAAACTAGGGCATAATAACTTACCTTTCTTTTTGGTGGAATCGCGAATGCAAGCAAAGCACCGTTACCCGCGAAAATCGTGTTCGCGGTGAGAACACCACACGTGAATCTATCTCTCGCTCAGGCAACGAACTGAGGTTCTGATGTAGTGTTGCCGACAAGCGCAAGTCTCGAACTGAAAACCCTTACCACGGGGCTGGATGTTGCTGTGTGAATTGGCGAGCAATATTTATTTATTTATTTTGCCTCGTATTCGCCCACCATCTCAGCTTTGAGTTTGATAGCTAAAACCCAGCCAATATTCGTCTTGCTCGTCCTATAGTTTTATTTCCTAATTATATACCATATATTTAATTAAGGCTGCATTGTCAACTTATTTGTACATGGTAGTTTTTTTTAATACTTACATTTGGTTTTTTTAATATTTATATCTTGACTTACATACGTCTTTAATTTCTTTTCTACATACCGTTTTGTCAGTTATTAATGTTGAACAAGATATTTGTGTTTTAAGTTGAGTTTCTATGAGTAATAGCATTATGACATGACCTCTTGTATTAATAATCAAATATATAACTAGTTTACAAAAAAAAATGGTTTCAAAGTACCTACTACATACTAGATGCTAATAACTTAAAGTTTTGCTAGATCTGAGCATACAGTCGCTATGTTGGCATCACTGAACATGCCGACTGTGTGACAGAAGGGACTGACCGAATATTGTTTAGTGTAGGGTTGATCCAAGGTTGATCGCATTCAGTACAAAAATACCCCAGTTATATCATCTTCCCCTAATAATACACTGCTTAACAAGGGAGCTTGCATTTAATTTGAACCTTGCGTTCTTTTGTTTGATTTTGTGTGGTTGACATTTATTCCATGACTACCGATTCGACGTCTTTGTAAGAGTGCAGTATAAACCTAAACTTTTTAACAATACAAACATTCAGACTGTTATTAAAAAGTTTATATTTGCTTCTCGATGACTATAAACGAGTGAAAATTTTTGTGCTATATATGGCACGCGTAAACATTAGTTTTTGTTTGGCATAATTAAGATTTTAAAACAATGCCCTTATAAAATAATTTGAGAGAGTTTTGATTTGAGTTTTGAGAGAGTTTTTATGTAAAAGGGTTCAATAAAGTATTTTTTCTTTCTTAAATTTTAATTAGGCTTTACATGTAAAATCTTAGTAGTTAGGTATATAAAATAAATAAATCTTATATTTAGCTTAGATTCTAACTTAAGGCTACCATTGAAATGCCACCGAAAGCATTGTAGACAAATGTTTATGCAGCACTGGAGTTTATGTAGCGTTGTCGTTATTTTAATAAAATAAAATAGAGTTACATTATGAGGTGGACACAAAAAGTTTAACAGTCAATTAAAATATTTTAAAATAAAATATTATTATCTGTGGTAGAATTTACACGGAGCTGTCAGCGGCAGGTTTCAATGTCCAACTGGGTTCAATTCTGGAACAAAATAATAAAATTAATTTAGTATTCGTAATTGATTTTTGGCAGTAGCATTCAGGGGGTCGACACTGCCTTGGAACAGAATTTGAATAGTGATAATGTAAACGATAAGTCACTTTATTTCTTTGAAGTTAAGTTTTAAATTTGACAGAACAGAGATTAAACATAGTTATTAGAAATGTACCTATTTTGTAGGTATTTTAAAATGATGTGTTTTTGCAAATAAACGATTGATTTGATTTGTATTATTTTCATGGCCTCCTTATTTTAACAAATGTATAGCAATGATTGGTGAATTGGTTAGCATAATTCTCTGCAAATATGAAAAATACAAGTAGCGAGGTCCTGGAGGAGCTGTCAAAAGTTAATAGTGTTAGGTTGGCAGCATTGTCTGTCTGAGCGATATTGTCCATAAGTTGGTAATGTTGCGTTTACTCGAGTCACGTCAAGTGAACTCAATCCAATGTTCTAAGTGCCGTCTCTTAAAACGTAGTGATTATATTCTCTTTGGTAGCATTAGCTGGCAAAGATTGGCAAAAAACAACTGTAGATAGACAAGTATGGAAGAAAATGGAGGAGGCTTTTACCCGAAAGGGGTCCGAATTAGATAAACATTCAAAAACAACTCAACAAGAACAATAACTAACACCCTAAAATAATTACTACTAACTTACATTTGAAATGTATTATAATTTGGTCAAATAAAGCTTATTATTATTATTATTATTTATTATTAATTGATTTTTGATACCACGGGGTTAGATGATGCTGTGTGTATTGTCCAGCAATATTTATTTATTTATTATATTCTATTTTTAACTACAACAAGGTGGAGATGATTTGGTGAAGGCGGTTGGCTCGCGGTGGATATAGGCCGCGAGTGACGGTAACGATTGGAAGTCATACGTATAGGGAGGCCTATGTCCAGCATTGGACGTCCAATGGCTGAGACGATGATGATGGTGATGATTTTTGATTACATTGTCAATATTATTAAATATCTTATAACAGTCCTGACAGTTTTAGGTTAAGAGGCCTTTTACCGAAAATCGCGAAATTGTTCGGTTTTCTCGTCCTAATTCTATGGTTTACGTTAGTTGTTTGATATTACAATTACATCTTTATAATAGTTCGTTTTCTCCTCTACAAAAGTAGTAAGAAACATTTTAGATAACTTGTTTATATATTGAGTAATAATCATTCTCCGGATACATGTTTCGTAAAAAACGCTCGAAGACCTGTTTTCTTAGCTCTAATTTGTAGATTCTAATGAATATGGGCGATCAAACTATTTTTTATTATGTTACGTATATCCTATTCTTCATTTAGAGTAGAGTACATTTTCGTTAAATGCTTTTATTCTAAAGATATACCGAATTTAATATCGACCGAAAATGCTTCGAAACAAACCTCAATAACTCCGAAGTTCTAAATCAATGGGACGTCATATTTATATCAAAATATTTATCAACATTTGCTTAAACTATGATATTAATTTTAATTTGTAGAACGGTTTTGGTAATTTTTTATGAATAAAATAAAACTACCATAATTTAGTAGTTTTTTCATTCAGCCGGCTTTTTCCATTTAGTACCGCGCGAGCGCTTGTCGAGGTCGGACCTATGTCGGTTGTTCTTGAATAAAATATAGAAATATTTCGTAAAATGTCAGTGTGTGGGACTGTCAATTGCTGTAAAAACGCTGTTAGTGTGCGTGTATGTGTTATTGCGATACTACGACCGACATAAGTTGATCCGTTGATAACGATCAATTGTTATTTTTATTGATAACGGTCAATTGTTGTTGTTGCTGGCCTAAGAATTGTACCACATCATTGTCATCTTGTTTTACCTTATTTATTTGGAGGTTATGCTGTAGGATGTGGATTGCATATCTAAAGTTATCTATCCTAATTAAAAAACAACAGGGCAACTTTTTTTGGTGAAACCGTCCAACGACTAAATGTAATTATGCCTATGATTTTTTTAGATTATGACTAACTTGCCGACCCGCCGACAGCTGCGCTTGCGTTCTTACGTTATTTACTAGTTTATGTTTTATAGCCTTTTTCGATCATTTTACTATCCAATACTAAAATCATATTTTAAATCGGACCCGCGGTTCCTGAGTAGCACGTTCAAACAAATAAACAAGCAATCTCCTCAGCTTGATAATTGTAGTATAGATTTCCATAATATTTATTACAAAGAAAATATTCCGTAATTTTTTGTTCTTATTTTTACCGAGTATCCAATATGTAAACAAAAAATAATGTACCTTTCTAATAAATATATTATTTATTGTAAACATTAAATATGTACCTTTCTAATAAATACAGGGCGTCCCAAAGTTATGGGCCATGGAGGGGAAGTACCTTAAATATCGTAGATAGTGAATTTTGCTCAAACAAGACTTCATTTTATTTTTAAGTTAGTAATTCTGCATTCATTGATTTTCTAAAAATTACTTGCTTTGTCTGGGAATCGAACCGACTTACATGTAGAAAAAAATACTCGATTTTTATGATACCAATCGAAAGAAAAGCTAAAAAATAATAACTCTGCTTAAGTAACATAGTATTTTAAAAGAAAGGAACAACGTGAAATTAATTATTTTAATCAAATAAAAAACATGAAACATTATTTTTTGTAACAAAACAAGCAACTTAAATATATATAGGTAATATAATTTATTTGTTTTGTTATAATTAGAATTTGTATTTAGTCCGTTCAATTTAGACTTTCGAACTTACATAAAGTCCCAACATTCGACAAAAAAAAACATTTAATTACAAACCTACACACCAAATTTCAGAAGAATCGGTTTAATAATGAGCCCATAAGATGAGATGAATGAGGACATTTAACTTCAATAAGACTATTTTCAGTTTTATTCTTATCTATACTAATATTATAAAGAGGAAAGATTTGTTTGTTTGTTTGTTTGTAACGAATAGGCTCCGAAACTACTGGACCGATTTCAAAAATTCTTTCACCTTTGGAAAGCTACATTATCCCTGAGTAACATAGGCTATATTATATTTTAAAAAAAATTAGGGATCCTTACTAAAACTCCAATAATGTAACATAAGGTGTAAAAAAATGACCTGAAAAATTCCTTACGTCGCGTGCGCTGCGAAAACTATTGATGATAGAACAAAATCATGTACTACGACTTTGTAGAACTCATCATTATCTACAAAAAATGTCGCGACAGCATATGTCTAAATATTATAGTTATGTCACAGTACGCAGTTTTTTATTCTAAAATTTTAATTTATATATGCCGCCACTTGAAAGGGTCTTCATTTGTACCTTGGTATTAATCCTTATCAAAATAAATTACTTTATAATCAAGACGGCTTTAATACCTTTTTATAACTTTTTGAATTATTCAATTCGGACATTTCATTCGGAAGATATCACGAGTTTAAAAATTCAAGTATTAGAAAAAAGTCTAGAGGTTGTCGCTCATCGCGCTCTGCTAGCCAGCATGCGATGTAGACTCCATGTAAGCGTCACTTTGGGGGAGTCAATGTAATGTAATATAATGTAATATCCTAATCCTAACATAGGCTACTTTTACCGCGGAAAAATACATACTTCGGGGGAAAAATATATGCTTACGCGGAAAAAATCGATTTAGATAAAATTTAGTATGCTGAAGATAGTTGCAAATAAAAGTATATGGCGAGAGACTTTTCACCGCGGAAAATACATGCTTCCACGGGAAAATATATGCTTACGTGGGAAAATTCGATTTCGATGAAATTTTGTATGTAGATAGTTGCGAATAAAAGTAGGTATATGGCGAGACGAAGTTCGCGGGGGCTGCTAGTATGTATAGATAATTATTAATCATGAATGTTTTAATTTAAAATTATGTACTTAATTGATTACAAATAATCAATCAGATTTAAAATAAATATTGATAGAATAGAATAGAATAGAATATACTTTATTGTACACCACTTAAACATAAACATACAATACAAACTTAAGACTAAAACATTTGGAGTACAATGGGCGGCCTTATCGCTGTAAGCGATATAGATGATATTATTAAGATAAAACATAATTGATTCAAATATTGAAATAAAAATATCCGCCATTTTGAATTTAGGAAAATATATTAAACACCTATCAATTAAATAAAAACATTAATATAATAATTATTTCAGAATGAAACTGAAAAAAATCCACTCAATAAAATGGAATTTATTCGATGCCATTTTCTACAGATCTAAAATAATTATTAGTATATTTGTATGTTTTCGATCGACGAAGTATCAAGATCATTTAGTATTTTTCATAGAATTCGCGTGACGCGCCGGTCACGTGGTGCATAAAATATCCAATTTCGCAAAACTTCAAAAAATTAACAGGGCTCTTAATTAAATTACTGTGTTTATTGCAATATATTATAGTCCTTACTAAAACAGCAACATAACTCAGAAGTCCGTAAAGGTAGAGTTATATCAGCGAGTTATCAAAAGACCGTCATTTTCTAAGTTCGCATACGCGAGCCCTAGGCGTTGTGTCCAATAGCTTTTGCTTAGTGCTCACACACCACCGTAGGCCATAACGCCCTAAGCACTAGCATTGGCTTCCGTAGGCCAAATTAGGAGTGATGCTCGAACTGACGATGCATACTCGTGCCACAACCGAAAACGCAACTGACCTATTTACTCTATTTCCTATAGTTTTAAAGATAGACTAATGCAGAGGTATTGATGGGATATGTTGCTGTGTGGATCAAGCAGTTTTTATTTATTTTATACAAGTACATTTAACTGGACTCGTTCGCACATTGTGACGCCGTAGAAATTGCGTTAACCTAGCGTTTGGAGTTTGAACCTGCGTCTAGCTTAGTTACCTAAGTCACCCAACAGACTACACGAGTCTGTTGGGTGCCACAAAACTCCCTCAAATTGTTATTAGACATTGTTTTAAATTCATAATTGCGCCTAATAAAAACCTAATGTGTCATGTCATAGCACTCTAACAACTTATACTTACTCGTTAATAGTCATCAAGAATCAAATATATTATTTTTATACTTAGACTGTTTGTATTGTTAAAAAGTTTAGGTTTAAACAATATAGGATTACCTTCTCACAAGATTCGCAAACATATGCAAAGTGAAACGTATGCAAAGTAAAGCGAGCAGATAGTCACTATAATATAGCTTTCCTAGAAAATCGCGTGTGTTTTATGTATGTCGTTTTGCCTGTGGCATTCTGCTATGCGAGCGGCCTAGGGGGCTTCCCCGGGCTACGCCACCTTGCACACAGAACGACTGTTTATTAAAACCATTATGATTGTGTGCATTTTTAATTAAACTAGCTTTGCGCCCGCGGCTTCGCCTGCGTTATAATATTTTAGTGTTGTAAAAAGTAACTACCATACAATATGTCCTTCTCCTAGTTCTAAGCTGCCTCCCCACCTAGATTCAGCCAAATACATTCGGCCGTTCTTGAGTTATTTATATAGAGAGTTATAGAAGATAAAGATAAATTCGTAAGGCTCGGTCATGGAGTAATTTATTTTGTTTATATTGGGTATATTATGTATGTATGTTCCGCCATAACTATTAAACCAATGATCCGAATTTGATGTAATTTGGTAGATAACATTTAGAGGTCTAGGACACGGGATTGGTTATTTAAATTATTCCTAAACTTATGATAAGACGTGGCCCCATACAAACATAATTTAACGCGGACGGATTCCCGGGTACAGCTAGTAACTAATAAGTCTTGAGTGTTCCTTACCAGGTAACAGCAGACAACACCAAAGTGGCTCTGTTTGGGGCACAGGTCTGCCAACTTGACCGTGAACTCGGGCTCGCAGTGCTTGTTGTGCGTGCAGATACCCCCCTGCATCATACACGGCTCTTCGGGCAACACTCTCACTTCTGGAAACATACAAATCAACACATGTAAACAAAGAACTTGCCACATAACTTCTTACTGCTTTATTATTATCCCCATAGTTTAAGTAGTTAATAAAATAAATAAATAAACAAATAAATATTGCTGGACAATTCAGACAGCAACATCTAGAATGAATTGAATTTAATGTTATCGCATAATAATAGCGATAGTTAAGTTAGTTTTTAGTAGTCTCAGCCGACGGCCACCAGTAGGTTTAAAAAAAATCTTTTTACTTTTTATAACTAGCTCAGGAAACTGTTTAGTCTCAAATAAGATGGCTGTAATTGTGTTAAGGACGTATGTAAACATCTGGACTGGACGTATAAAGTTTTTAGGTGCAATATTAAAATCACCCACCAGATTCAAACAAACCCAGGCAGTTCATATCGTGATAAAGCCTTTAACTCAGCAATGGGATTTATTGGATTGATGATGATGTCGTTTTGTGTTGTACCAACTTACTGCAATGGCCATTTACCAAATCCTGGTAAGCGTAGTGATTATTAACAAATCTTTGTGTGTCGAATTAAATGTTTATTCTATTCTAAATGTTGCTGTGTGATTTGTCCGGTAATATTTATTATATTTATTTATTATTATTCTAAATCCCCCAAGAATTATAACGTCTTCGATTGGGGATATCCGTGACCACTAGTGGGATTATTAAGGATAGTATGATGTAATATAATGTAATTTATTTATTACAAAAAATACACATATATACGTATACATTACTAACAGTTTTTCACTGTTTAATTGGATAATTCTTATCATTGAGAATATTTGTAGTTGGTGTCTTATCATTCTTAACAAAATACTATTTATACCGTTATTTATCAATAAAATTTTCTTAATTAGGTCAATGTCTGTCAGTTAGCGAGTTTACATAAACGCATTCGGCTTTGACCCTCTTTTCGAGATGATCCAATAAAATTGGCTATCGAAATCTTGCCAAAGTAAACACTATGGTTACGATAAATTAACTGTTCCGTAAATAGTTCAATCGCTTGGTAGATTTATCTGGAAAGATTTCCGGAAGTTTCGCTCGAAAATGACTTAGAAGGTTAATGACTACTCTTATACCCATATTCTTAGTCGTTTCCTCCAAACTCGATTTTTTCGGCTCACCTCAAGTTTGAGGCAAGGTGGGAAGGGAACTGTCAAACGTAAGGTACCTCATAATCAACCTTGAAACTCCCTCAAGACCACTCAAGACGATCAACGCTTGTTTATTTTTGAGTGAAGGAATATTATGAGGAAACGACTAAGAATATGGGTGTTATTCTTCGACTCAAGAGGTTAAGGGATTTGTTATAAATAATCACCATTCTTGGTGAATTGGTGACCTGATCGTGTTAATACAGCACCTACACATAAACATGTATATATATGTATGTACCTACTAGTCTATAAAACGCGATCGCGATAAGAGATGGGGTTGAGCTATTTATGTACTATGTTTATAATTAGTTCTAATTAATGATATGTTACGTTTGACGGCACCTCAAACATAACTTATCATTACAACTAATTACAAACATAACGAAAATAATATATCACATAAAACTAAGTTTTATTTGGTAAAAGCTACCAGTTCACGGTGGATGCAAGCTGCATCCGACCGAAACAAAATTTTTTAACAATGTTTTAAAGGATAGTGGGTCCACGCGTACCTAATGATAATGATGATGAACGAAATTTTACTATCTATATAAAAAGTAAGAATTTATCGAAAAGTGTTTGTGTTGGTTATTTACATTTAGTTCATTCAGTCAATGAGTGATAACATCGCCACAGCTTATTTGAGAATTCGTTCACGTGACGAGTAATCGTCGGAAGTCATGTGCCCATCGTCGGTCCAGAACTAATGATTAGCATTAGATTACAAGTGAAATGGACAATCATGGGCATGTTGCAGAGAAACTATTAATATAGTTGTTATAATACTTAGATCAGAAATCAGGAGATAAGTAGAAGCGGGTCACTGAAATAACCCAGCGGATTAGCTCTTTTATGTAGCAATGGGAAGGCCACATAGCACGGAGAACAGACAGCCGATGAGGCCGAAAACTTCTCGAATAAAGACTATGTTTCAGCAAATGCTGAGTCTGACGTCCACCAACAAGATGGACAGATGATGTTGTAAAGGCCCGCTGGTTCACCTTGCATTTATGCGAATCATTTATTTATTTTAATTTGTATTTATTCTAATTGACTCAATAATTTTAACTAATTACTACGGTACCTTCGTAAAACCAGTCGTTACTGCATTTTCCCGAATTAACAAAGTGCCAGTAACAAAACAAAGTTGGCTGTTTTATGCGGCGCCTGCGCAATGAAGCGTCCAATTTTTATACGCACAAGAAAAAATATTGATCAGAAAAGCAACACGATCTTATCATTCGTCCGTGACTAAAGAGAAATATGCAATGAAAATACGCGAGAAATTATTATAATTGTTTGTCAAAGCAAGTCATTAGCAAGTATGTTAAGATTGGTTGGACCTGGCAATGTTTAATAAATTTAAAAAAACGATTTAGCTAAAATAAAATAACTTAGATAATAATTATCGACATCTACTATGTTCAGTTCATTTATTTTAAAATCTAGACTCTACTCTCAATCTCCGCCAATATCAAGCGTAAAATAATAACAATTTATTGGCTGTTTTATAAAAGTGGCTTTAATGTAACTATGTAAAACAGCTCACAAGCCTAAGATGCTTTACCATTACAAATTAAAGACGCTAACTATTTCGACCTATGCGTAGAATAGAGTTCTATGTGACCATAGAGCAAAAGTACTTTTATCAGCTAAACGTCTTATGGAGTTCAAACTCTACAGAGGTGCGTTTTTAGAATTTTTATATCTAATGTAGTTACGGAGATATAGAGTCGAATAACGTTGCATCTGATATCAGTTCCGCAGAACAACGCACTGAGTGTCCATGCGACAGTAATCGGAAGCGGGGACGGCAAGATAGCGCGGTCCGTTTTTCAGTCCAGCCACTATACGATGGAAAGCGGTAGATCATTACGGGCGTTCGATATTTATTTGGGACTTTTTTTGACGGAAAGCTAGTGAAACTCATTATTAATACGAAATAACGATTAACTTAATACATGTCTTCAGTATAATCATTTTATGTATAAAAATAAACACGATAAAGTACAAGTCATATGAAAATATAGGACCATTTTTGACGGATACTGATGAGCTTTTATGGATTTTATGTGAATATAGGACTTTTTATGGTGGAATCTGTTTTACAATTTACGGAGTCGATGTTAAGATAGGACGTTTTTACTGGAATAACGAGTTTAAATAGGACATTGTTCGATTTAAAACTTCGTTAATTTCAAGTTTTATTTTATTATAATTTGTTCTCTAAATTTGTAGGTGTTCATATAATTCTGCCATACTCATAGTTATAAACAAAAACAGTTATTTTTTGTCAGATGTTAATGACGATCGTCACAAATCAGCACAATCGTCACCTTAACATATTGTCCCTATCTCCTGGGTCAGTAGGAAAAAAAAATAGCCTAAAGCTCTATCTACAAATAGACTTAAGTATTTCCAAAATTTTCAAACAGTATTTTGAATTGTTTGATCTCCAGAACTAAACCTCTTACACTGAAGCTACAAAGTAACGCCATTATCGCGACATAGTCAACTCTAACTTTAATCTAGATTTCCATATCCCAAACAAACTGTGCTACGAATGTCATGTTTTTCGGCTTAAGAAAAACCTGACGGACCCTGATTTAAAAATAAGGGATTTAAAAAGTCGAGATAAAAAAAAACACTGTTTTGCTGTGTTTGATTTTAAGAATGATTGCAGTGGCCTCATGACAATATATACGTATTTTCTATAAGAGATTTCAATTTTATAAGTTTTGAAATGGGTAATAGAATAAGGACATTTGCTATAATGTGGGATGAATCAGTGGGAAAGCGTAGGGCAAATGATGTGACTACATAGTTGCCTTTAAAATGTATTCTTGCTAATGTTGACCAAGAAGTTTGGTTTTTAGTTGGACAATTACTGTGGGCCAAACTAGAAATCGCTTTTTGGTTTCAGAAAGAGGTAAAGCGCAAAATAAAAACAATAATATTTACGAACTGAGATTATCACTTTATTTAATCGCTTTGTGTTTCCATTGCATGTTTACGCCACAAATAAGTTAATCATCCGCCTTAAATATCTACAGCAGGGACATGTCCGAAATGAAGATGATAGTGTTAATTCTGTTATTGAAAGAGCTTCTTAAACCAAAACTATCTATACTCCTTTTGAATGGCGTTTATTAGTAAAATGAGTCAAGAATAAGCCTCTTTGATTTTATATGTCTATGACAAGTTAATGACAAGGTATGAATGAAAGATATTGAGGAGAAGAACTGGAATAGCATTAAAGAACTTCATGCAGAGAGCAGTAACACTAACAAATTATGTTTTTAAATATTACTTTACTTTATAATTTTACAACAAATTATGAAATGAATTAAACCTATGTTTTAAGGTTTCTGATGATAAATACAGAGATTTATTAGATAAGTGCCACTCAAAAGTTATATTCGTGGAGTATCATCCTTACCTCATCACACTGCGTAATTCTTTAGAAGAGTCGGATGATGAGTTACTGGACTAAAGGATATGGTATTTTTTCTGCTGCTTAATTTTGAAGCTGTATTCGTCATTTAGCGAAATAATAATAATGACATTCCACGTTGTAAAAGTTAGCTATTATGTAGTACTTACTTATAAAGGTTGATTTTTATTTGTTTAAGTAAGATTATGTAACTAATGCAAACCTGATGATCAACCCCCTGTCTGATGTTAAGTATTTTGATAATAAAAATACAACTTTTGGGTAGGTACTTAGGTAATTAAACTTTTTCATGTTGTTCTAACGGAAGGACATGGTACTAAGTTACTAATAAGTAACGCGTGATTGATATTCAAAGTGAGTCTTGAGAATAAACTTTTGAATGAATAAAAGTTTGTTTCACTTATTTTGAGATTTAATCAGTTTTAAAAGATTTTAAATTCACAAAATATCCTAAATATTTTAAAATTACATAATATATTTATATATAGGTATAAATAATGGAAGCTAGACATAGTTTCACTAACATTATTATAAGGATATTATTCACATAGAACTCTTACGGAAAAGGTGATTCTGACGTAAAACGATCAATATTAATATAGAACGTCATTTCATTATGATTTTTCCGTAGAACAAAGTTTAGTGTTGACAACGGACCCTCGCTGTTTTGCCGTACAACGTCCAATGTTTAAATGGGACTTGCTATCTCCGGAAAAAAAAGAATAATAAATATACAACACAGAGCAATTAACTATGCTGCGGTGTTGTAACAACATACCAAAAAATCTCAATGATAAGTCTCACCGTTTAAAAGTTATAACTCTTAAACGAAGTCAAAAACTTCTCTGGCCTCTACTGAAAACCATCAACTTTGCAGATCAAACTCTGTTAAACGGATGAGTCGATTTGTTTTCAACAATTTAGAAATCCTTCAAAAGCCCACTCCCTGCATTGCATGTACCTACTGTAGTAACTTGTAACTTTTAACTGAGCGGGATGCTGCGGTGCATATATAATTATTGGATAAATAAAGATTACCCAATACCAAATCCATTCTGCTAGCTAGAGTAACTGACAGTATTTAGCGACCTCGTGACAATGGGACCTATATCTGGAGCCGGTCAAAAATGTTTTCCTTCGTGCTTCGTATTAAAAGCCTTTAGTATCAGTTATCATAATTTACTACGAAAAGATTGTGTGTAAACTATTCCTCCGACAAGTTGATGTGACAATCGAATTCGCTCAGAATTTGATCCCAAGAGATCAAATAAAAAAATAACATTAATCGTTTATTACGTACATATAAAGGCGATAAAATAATCGATAAAATTTAATATGTTTCAAGGTCGTTTCCTAATCAATGGTTTGTCTTAAAGTATTGATGTTTCTAAATAAATTACCTATTAAAAAATGATTTAAGTTATTCATTTGAGAATTTTTTAGTCGGTTACGATTTAGATTTTCATAGAACAGCTTTTCAACCTTTAAATACTAGGTGACTGATGCTTTGGGCTAGAATCGTAGACTCGGCATTTACGATAATTCATTAGGTACTGTAAGTTGGTGCCAAAAGTTACGTAATAAACTACTTTAGGTACTATTAAAGGACTTGTTTACAAATAATGCTGTTGTTGTTTACAAATATAGTTTACCTTTGCCTGTGACTTTTCCCGCGGTAAAAAGTAGACTGTGCTATTCTGATGTATAAACTATATTTTAATGCAAAGTGTCGTTACAATCCGTTCATTAGTTTTTGCGTGAAAGAGAAACACACTTTCAAACATACGTACATTCTTAAAACTTTCGCGTTTATAACATAAACATGAGTTTAAGATGTAATATTTATATTATGATATCTGGAAAGTAAATTAATTGAAATACTATTGAGATTAGATGGATAACGGACATTTATAATAGGGGGGCATAACGATTCAACACGGAAATATTCAATTTAGCTACTATCTCTGCAGGTACCTACTTTTAAATTATAATGTTTATTTCAGTATATTTTCGGGTTATAATTTAATTTTAATACATACTATTAATATTAGTTAAAAGTCTTGGTAGGTAATATAATAACAAAGTAAAAAAACAAACTAATTAACTAATTTCATTTTTCACTCCTTGTAATATAATTACATTTCTAAATGTTAATAGCATTATTAAAATTAAACAAAAATCGCTGAGCAGTATAATCGGCTTACCTTCTAGCTGCATTGGTCTGTTGTTTAGAGGTGTCGCTAAAATTTTCACTACTAACAGCACAGATAACAAAAACAAAGATTTAAACATTTTCACCTAAAATTAACTTGTACGCTGTTGTATGGAGAATGTCCAGAATCATAATAACGGTTATGACCGACGCCCGGTTGTTTTATAGCTGCGTTCTGATAAACAATTGCCACTGCTATTTCAGTACGTGGGGAGTTACGCTAGGGGACTAAAATACCTATTCCAAATTTCCAACCCGAGTGTGTAAATACGTGCGTTACCTGTGTATAGGTATACAGGTAGCGCATACTCCCTCTATCTTGATAATGTGGATCTAAACAAATAAATAAATAATATAAATATTGCCGGACAATTCGCACAGCAACATCTAGCCCCGTAGTAAGCTCGAAGCTTGTGTTACGGGGTTCTGAAATAATTAATATAATATACATACAAAGATAGATATTTTTAATTTAAATATAGAACACCCGGAACAATTATCTGCTGATCGTACAAATTTTGTCTCGAGGCGGGAAGGAACCCGCGACCTCTTGCGTCGCAAGCAGGCCTTCGCCCGCTGCGCCACAGAGGACATCAATAAAAAATCTTTTAAAAATGTGAAAAATAACGTCGGGATTATCAATACATGGGTTTATTAGTGACAGAGGGGTCGTCATCGTCATCTCTAGAGTTAATGCCGAGGCAAAGAGGCCTAGCCTCGATGCCTTTACAAGGAGCCTGAAAAAAGACTCATCGCAACCTACAACTGAGCACTTTTTTTCCCAAAGAACCGACTATAGGTTGTGGGGGTTTTGCTTACCAGGTGGATTGGTACAGTACAGTACCTACACTACCTACACAGAACGATGCAGTGCCTCTCTTCTGATTTTCGGTTCCTTAACCCTCTATTGCATGAATTATTAAAATTGTATTTAAAAAAATATTTGTTTAATATAATGTGTTATATTAGGGCTTAAAAGACAAATTATAAAATAAAATAATTAAATAATCTTCTTATTTAGAAAAAAAAATCAAAAGCCATTTTTGGCTTCCTATGCATTTACGGTGAATACGCTTACGCCATATTTGGCTTCCTATGCACAACAAGTACCAACACTCATAGAAGGTTAATTTCTCTAAAACAGTTTCTTTTCCCATTCAAGCAAAGAAAAACGTAACATTCCTCAAATTTTATAATTGAGAACGCAAACAACAATAATTTTGGCATAATTGACGATTATTTGGAACCGATTTACCAAAAAAACTTTCAATTATGCCTGATGCCAGATTGCGCTTTTATCTTGATCTTATGTCTCCATTGCCAAGGTGCATGAGATCGTACGCGTACCAATTTGTCTTGAGGTAGGTGTACCATCTCTTGACGAAGTATGTTCGGCATTATGTGTACCAAGACCCTCTTGAGATATTCTTGCCAGCCTTGCAATAATGTTCGGTAATGACAAGCTTGAAATCAAATAGTGACATGTATACGTCGCCACAAAAACGTCTTCATCGGATTCGGATAATGATACCTATATCGTTACTAAGGGATCTATTGCCAGGAATATAATTAGTGAATTTAGCAGTGTCATAAAAGCCTGAAGAAAGCATTCTGAAAATATAGAAACAAAGAACTCTAAATGCATACGAAGCCATATTTGGCATAAGCGTATTCACCGTTAATGCATACGAAGCCAAAAATGGCTCCTATATAAAATGGTGAAAATAATAAACAAAAAACATACATTTAAAGAAATCATCTACGGGGAATCAAAAAAGAAGCTCTGTAGAACATTATTATTATTTTTTAAAAGCAATTTTCCTACAATTTCTATTTTAATTTTAGCAACAAAACTGCAGTAAAATTAACTTGACACAAGTTTGCGTACGCATCGGAGAAAAATTAAGGTATACTGACAGGTGACATTTGCTATAGACAATAAAAATTATTTTCCGTTTCAGATTGATGTACTTAACATTATTAAAATAAAAGTTGAAAATATTTGTTTAGAATTAGGGTAGAAAAAAATTACTAAAGTTAAAAAGCCAAATATGGCTCTGTATGCAATAGAGGGTTAAGCTGGTTTGACGATTTCTGCGAGATTAGATAGAGTGGTTTTTATGTTGTTATAGGGTAATTAATTTTTTAATTTATTTATTTACTAGCTTTCCCCGTGAATCCGACTACGTTAAATTCGGTCTGAACATACATACAGATAATATATGCATACATAGGATAGGTACCTACATACAGAAATAAAATCTAAAAATCATCAAATTAGTTTCAGTATCATATTATATTGAGCATATAAAAACAATATCTCTGAAAACAAACTAACTTACTCCATGGCCGACCCTTACAGATTTATTATTAGTAAAGATAGATTTAAATATTTTTTGCCATCAAATAATCCATTGTCCGCACCAGATAATACTAGCTGAAGTCGGTTTATCCTTGTTCGATCAGGACATTCCCGCCGCCTGACCAGTTATAGGTACGTCTCTCGCCCGAAATTATCGAATTAATTATGATTGATATATAATAGCATCGCATTGGAACTGATCTACTATCCGTGGTACTTTTCTTAATTCTTTTTAAGAGGTGGCTACCCTACCAACTATTATGTGATCTTCAAAATGGGACAAAAAATAAGTTTTTTTTTGTTTTGTTGTGGTTTTGCTCTTTTGTTTTTTCAGATACCTAATTTAGACAGGGATATGCAGCGTTCAGGAAGTTTTGCTGCGTCTTCTCGGTGACAAAGACAGAGTCAAATTCTAAATTTATAATCCTGCTTAAGTACTTCGTCTTGTGGCACTGAGGTATTTTGGACGAAAATACGTTGCGGAGTTTCCCCACCGCTTAATTTACCCCAACCGTTTGATAAAAAATAGTTTTTTTTTAATTAGTAAAACAAACTAATTTTTATCTAACGAAAATACGTTGCGGAATTTCCCCACCGCGTTATTTACCCCAACCGCAACCGATATTCCGCAACGTATTTTCGTTAGATAAAAATTAGTTTTGTTTTTATTAGTAAAACAAACTAATTATTATTTAACGAAAATACGCGGTAAATTATGGCATTTCCCCACAGCGTAATTTACCGCGTAATTTCCCCGAACCGTTAGATAATAATTAGGTTTTTATTAATTAGTAAAAAAACCACAAGGACAGCTACTGCGTAAATCCGTATCCAAAACGATACAAGTGATAAAGTGTATTCGGCCTTCCGATTCAGTAGAGTCGCGATCTTGACCTCCAATAACCATTTGATGTACTATCTCACGTGACAGAGACTACTGCGAATATTAAATTGATCTGTTTATATCGCTATTAGTGATTCAGTTTGTTTTGTCATTGATAAAACTGTAATAAATGTCAAGTTTATCTAACACCGTGTTGTTGATATCCCTGTAGGATATAAACAACACGATCTAGAAATATTTCAGATTTCACTGCCCGACGTTGTAGAAACATAAGAAATGCCTAGATATAATAAATAATTAAAATAAATATCTACTGCTGAACAATTTAACTTACACAGCAATATTTAGTCCCGTGGTAGTTCTAGCTCGAAGCTTGTGTTACAAGCACTAGATAATCTGATATAGGTACTTAATATAGGTAATATAATATACATACATAGATAGATACTTTTATTATAAACTAGCTTCCGCCCGCGGCTTCGTCCGCGTGGAAATAAAAAGTAGGCTATGTTCTTTCTCAGGGTCTAAAGATTGTATGTGCCAAATTTCATCAAAATCGGTTGAGAGGTTTAAGCGGGAAAGCGTAACAGACAGACAGAGTTACTTTCGCATTTATAATATAAGTAAGGATATAGGACACCCAGACCCCGGAACAAAGATCTGCAGATCGTACAAATTTTTGTTCCGAGATATAGAAAATTCAGAGAATCACCGTCAGGATTCGAACCCACATCTCCCAGAATAGGCCCTGAATGTGATAACCAATTAAACTGATCGGGTTTATCAATAGAAATTAGAAATTAAGATGATTGGAAGTCATGTACTGTAATCAAGTTTATCTAGCATCGATTCGTGTTTATGAGGATATTAAACGATTATGATTAATTAGCTCATTAACTACCTAGAGAACTATAGAGTATATACCTCTGTGGTACACTGAGAAGGTTTAAAGTTTATTGAAGTACGTAAATACAATATTTGTTAAATTAATACAAATTGATTTTCATACATATACCTATTAAAGACTTATGGAAATTTATTGGATTTATTAAAGAGAAATCCTACACATTACATGGACAAGTCTATTAGTTCTCCGGATATAGATGAATGATGAATAACATGTATCGGACATCCTCAGAAATCTCAGAATGTTGTGCAAACTGTAGGTAGGTACCGTATTCTGTGGATTTGGAAGGCATTTTTATACGGATACGTTATTTAATGCGAATAAAACAATAGTTCAAATTTAAAAGGTGATAATGAAAGTTGGAATAGAAGTATGAAAATAATGGAATCTGTATTTGGTGTCTCTAGGTTTCCTGTTGCAAACGAACGAAGTAATGGATTTCTATTACAGGAGTAAACAAACCATGACCCAGATTTATATAACTATCGAGCATAGGTTTACAATCCGACTAAGAATAGCTGTTCTATTCTTAACCGATCTACGTAACTACTTCATCACAACAACACGTATTACGTCCCAAAACTGGGCATGTGGCCGTGTTGGCTAAGTGGGAGCACATTCGACTTTCATTCCGAAGCTCGTGAGTTCAAACCTTGCCGTGTACATCTAGATTTTATTTTTGACTAGCCGACCGCCAACAGCTTCGCTTGTTTTTGTTTCATAAAATATAGCCTATAACCTTCCCCGATAAATGGACTGTCCAACACTGAAATATTTTTTTAAATCGGACCAGCGGTTCCTGAGATTAGCGTGTTCAAACAAACAAACAAACAATCAAACTCTTCAGCTTTATAATATTAATTAAAATTAATATAGTATAGATTAAAATTCATGTCCGCTTTGGAAACACTTAACGGTGAAGGCAAACATCGTGAGGAAACCATCTTGTTCGGAGAACTATGATAAGTTTGGGTCTCCCTAGTAGAAACCATTATTCGTCATGGGGGATTCGGTATAACCACCACGCTTTCCAGACGAGTTGGTTGGAACAATAAGTAAGTACCTAGAACGACATGAATAAAATGTTTACCTTACCTATACCTTTATGAATTTCTTTAGTCAGTTTGACAACATCCGAAGGAAGAAATAGGGTGGTATTATTCTTAGGCCGACACGGCATACAATATAGTGTGTACAACAGATGGTCGTTGGAGTAAAAAAAACAAGTCAACGAAGACTATTGACCAATGATTTATGGAAAGCCTATGGGATGTCCAACCTTTGAAATGTAGACGATGCCTTGATTTATTGCAAAACATACCTTAATTTTAATTTTATAGTATGTAGTCACAGACAAATGCTTTGAAGTCTCTTATTTAAAAATTTAATAAAACACAGTAGTTATTTTAAAACATTTATTATTTTCAAATCAAAGTTCATTCGTTATTTTATTGTTAAACAAAAACCTCAAAGATCAGATTAAAATTTACAACACACTACATCTTGTTTGACGACAAAAAAGATACGGAACAAGTCAATGCAGTAGAGTTTACTCTACTATAGTTTAAAATACATTATTATATCATCCAATTAAAATTATTATTATTGCTTATACTTAGAAACGAGAAATGGATTGTAGAATATATTGTATTGTATTATATATACACTTGAACGAGCAATTCTCGTATATTAATAATAATGATTTGATCGAATTCTGCTAACGTAAAAACATCACATGCATTGAGATTGAATTGAGCTATCGCACATAATTCATTCATTCAGATAATTTATTAATTGCCAGCTAGTAAATAAAATATTTTATCAACTTATAAAACTACCTTTAGGAAAACAAACACGAGAAAGTTTAAAAACCATAAATTATACCTAGAAACATTTCATAATAACCTAAGAGCCCGTGATGGCCAGACCTTCCTTTAATTCACAAGCGTGAAAATTCTTTCAAGGTTGTTATCTCCCAAAGGAACCGCGTTCCAGGTTTCATGTTTGGGGGTTATTCTTACCTGTGTTAGACATACACATGAAAGAATTTTCACGCTTGTGAATTAAAGGAAGGTCTGGCCATCACAGGCTCTTGGTCTATAACCTTTAACCCAGTCTACACCCTGACTGGTATTAAATCATTCTAAAATGGTTTACAACAGTAACTGTTGCACATCACGGTCGCACTTATTAATTAAAATTGAATTATTAAATGAACATTACATTACAATGACTTTCAGACACCTTTACTTTCTTTTAAATTATTCTAAAACACACGCTACATCTTAAACAATAAGCACGTGAATTCATTTACAGTGTGTTGAAATTAGCATGTTATCTATAATAGTCATAAAAGTAATATACAAACGGTGGTTCAATCAAAGATACCATTAAATATGAAACTGGTACATTTTAATTAACGAATAGAAACACTCTTTAGAAAAATACAAGCATACTTCATTAATACAACTAACTTCCAATATTAAATCAGTTTAAATGTTTAATAACTTAATTTAATACTTTTTAATTTAATTACATTGTCGACTTTGTGACTGATGAGATAAAAATATATGATAATCAATTATTATCTTATTATTCTTATAAGTTCTACTAAGTACAAAAATATCAAGTTGGTGTCTAGATGAATCAGCTAGGCCACAAGATTAAGGTGGTATTAGAACGTATCACCTTAATCTTGTGGCAATTATACAATATACAATACATTTTGTTCCAATAAGGAAACAAAATAAGAGAACAAATATTATTTGTCTTTGTATGACAAAGACTATTAAAAATAATGATTTTATTTCCCTACAAAGTATTCTTATCTAAAAGACACTGAAAGAAGTAAATTAAATATTGCTTACAGTTATACTTAAAGGTAGTAAGTAAATCATGTATTGCTTACAGTTATACAATTTAGTTCATAGGAATATTAATAGTACAATTAGTTAAGTACAATATGCACTATGAAATGTACTTTATTAACATTTTATTGAATTAAAATACAGTATACTTAGTTTACAAAATATAAATTGATAATAATTGATAAGTCAAAATAAAATAAAATTAAGAATTAAATTTAAAAACTAAACATTAATAAGTCAAAATAGCTAAAAAAATCATAAAATTGACAAAATACATATCTGAGATCATATTTTCTTCGTCTCCTCAGTGATTAGAAAATCACATCTTGATTGGCTAATTCCTCTGAAACAAAAATTTGTATTCATTCTAACAAAATGTACAATTATGTATGTATGTTATTACAATATAATCAAAAAACTTTATAAAAAATTTAAAACGCGTTTGTTCGTCTAATAAGTTTTCAAAGAAATAAATTATTTATTTATTAGTCATACATGCGGTACATTCGTTCTTAAAATTATGTGTTGTGGTCCTTAACATGAGCCCCGTTGGAGCGTTATGACATTTATGAGTTTAATTACAATTTATTGAATATTAGTCATATCATATTGTTACATGATAGAATTATAATATTATTTGATTCGGTATTCATATCACAATTGAGTCTTAATATAGGTATAATGTTGTCAATGTCAATAATAACATAGATGATAAATTAAAATAGTTAAAATTACCTTGTTTTTGCCGTGGTAAGTAGTCGTAGACCTTATGTTCCAGAGACTTGACAATCTTGGTAAGTTCCTGTGTGGTGTAGTGCAGGGTGACGAGCGGTACCTCTGCGTCGGCGCGCGTTCGCGCCAAACGCATGTATTTCATACCATGCTTCAGACACATTTGTTTACGAGGCTCGTCATATTTACTTATCTGGGGAAAGAAGGCATCTTGAATATAACTTGAAAAAAAATAGAATCTATCCATAACCTAGAGCCCCCGCCAACTTTCAAGTCTTACGGTTAATGCGGGAACTACAGTATTAGAAACGTTAATATCTAGGCAAGCAGCGCCACGTCTAACGGACTTGAGTGGCGGCGCGTAGTCTAGGTAAGGTTCATATATTTAACAGAGTAGATAAATTATTAGGAAATGGTATGGAAAAATTACAAGATTACAAGATCACAACGTAACCTTCCACTCGAGGGCCAAGGTTACGTTGTGATATTGAAAATTTTTCCCATACCAATTTCTAATAATTTAGAAAACTTAAGTGAGAGTCAATCACTATAAAATAACAAATAGAGTAGATAAACTATCAAAGCCGTAGTTATCTATGGTATACAATTTAAAAAAAGAATTACCTTTGACAAAACGAGTGGCAAGCGGCAAAGACAACACTCTTCTTGGTTCGGCCAGGATACAGGGCCTATGGCTCCATCTTCACGCCCAAACTGAAAAAAAACACAGTTCGTGTTATTAAAAGAAGGATTAGCTTTCATCATAATCATTTCAGCCACTGGACTGAATCTTGCGGCTATATCCATAAAGATTTTAAAAAATCCCATCTTAAATGAGAATTAGTTACTTTTATCACTAGATCATCTTGTTGGTGAACGTCCGAAGCTGCGTTATGTAAAAATATTAATTATAGCCCAGTCAATTTAGACATAAAAATGAGGGTGAAGTTACATAAAGTCCCAACAAGCTGAATTTCTGTGAAATTGTTCAAAACATAATTATAATCAATGTCTAGAAGTTCCCCATCATTCCCCATTAAGGAAAAAAAGTTATTCAAGGTCAAAGGTAAAAAAAATGAGATTTTCGCGATTTTCAGCAAAACGGTAAGTTTTATCATTAAAGTACCTGAGAACAAATTATAGATCATAAAATTATCTATAAAAATGTATCAATACTTTTTTCTTACAAGCCACCGTTTCTGAGATATAACGATTCAAGATTTTCTCTTAGCAATAGATGTCGACTGCATTACGAGTATAACTTACTTTATCAATGACTACTCGGCACTTTAGCGTATTGGCCTCGCGACGAGAACGGTATTCCTCTTCGATCAACTCGCTCAGGATTGTGTAGACTCGAACCAACGACTCATTTCCTAGAGTTGAACTTTGGGCCATCTTCATCAGAAGTAATACACATGAGAACATTGAGGGTTCACAATCTTTGTGCATATCCTGAAAATAACATATTTAAAAAATGTGATTGACTCGTACTCAAGTTTTCATAATTATTAGAAAATGTTATGAAAAAAAGTTCTTTACAAAACTGATAGATGGCGCAATCAGTGCTTAACAAAAGATTATGAGGTATGGGATAAATTCAAGCTCATACGTAACTCTTCGATAGCGTAGTGGTTAGCGCAACCAGGGCTAAACTGGGTGGCGTGGGTTCGACTCCCACTCTATGATAACGGTGACTTACACTTCTGTACAGTACTTTTATGTCAAATAAAAAAAATACTTTTTTACTTTTACTCACGTCAAAAACATAAACAGCCATCTTAAGCCAGTCCTCAGTCTCGAAGTAAATGCTCTCAGCGACGGATAATCCAGTGGAAATAGAGCAAGCGTATGCTCCAGGGAAGACCACCACAAACTCGTTAGGGTTCTGTTCGATTCTCTGCACGGGTACGGAACAGTCTAGAAGGTCGGAAGGCGGTATCATTGTGGTATCCGATGCAAGCCATATACCCTTGTCCTGTAAAAAAAAGACGTTTATTTTGACATCATCACACACCAAGGGTGTAAACACAAGAAAAATAACTAGATACAAATAAAAGTACAAAAAAGAAAAAATTAACCTATCCTATTATCTATCTTACAACATTCAATTTTTTTTATTGTTTGCACCCTAGTGCGCATGTGCCAAAATGGGTTTAGTCTCAGCTATTGTGTTACCCTGTAAAAAATACAGGGTAACGCTGGTTTACAGACTAAACCCTTTTTGGATGGCTAAAAGTATACAAACAAATAGTTTACTGTACCTGTACTGCTGCCTCGGTTAGATCCTGGACAGCGCGACGGAATAATGGCGCGCCTGACGCTGGGACCGAATACCTGCGTAAATTAAATCATATATTTCACTATATTAGAACACGAAACGAGTAACATACCGACACTTCTATATAATTGTGTATCTGCAAAATACAAATTTGACAGGAGAGCGTTTTAAAGATTTAAAAATGTCAGGAACATTATGAAGTTGGCCTGTTATACGACCAAGAAAAACGTACTTAGAGTAGACTTTTTTTGTAGGTTATAATGATAGACTGGCATGTGTAGATGCCAAAAATGCATCAAACGTATAAGTGTGTATCTGGCAGTTACACGAAGATACGTAGGGAGTATCGATACCATGATTCAAATGTTTTTGAGTTTTCCCGATATTTCGGCACTGTTACAAGCGCCATCTTCACGGAGTGACCGACTCTCCTTTATCATGGTATGTTAATGTTACCCGTTTCGTGTTCTAATATTGTTCAAAACCATGATAGTTTAAAAAGTTATATATTTCTCTTTCAAAGTTTTCTTACACTATTCATTTTATAAAAAAACGTTCTCTTGTTGTGGTCGAGAGTGTTTAAACTCCTTTGTAAAATACGTGAGTAATTCCCGTTGTTATAAAATAAATCATAATATTATCCTTACTCGGTGAGCCGTGTTGGCTAAGTGGGTGTACCCTCGACTTTCATTCCGAAGGTTGTTAAAACCATACCACGCACCTCTGATTTTTCATTGTGAAAAATTATGTGTGCTTTAAAGACACGTGCTCTAACGATGAAGGCAAACATCGTGATATTCTGTGAAGTTTGAAGGACAAGTTTCATTCACCAACCCGCACTAGGTCAGCGTGGTGAATTAAGGCCTAATCTCTCTTATCAAGAGAGAAGTCCCTGTGTCCCAGTGGGAAAGTAAATAGGGGTGATAACTCACCAGATTTTAGTAGCGCCTTCGTGCATGTAGTCCAGCCAGGCCAGTTTGTGCGGATCCATGTGCCAGCAGTTAGTGCTGTAGAGTTGGTTCAGACAGAGCGTCGGTACAGTCACGCTCAGAGCTTTACCTAGCGATGACAGTATGTTGTTCGGATTCTCCCCGATGCGCTGCGAAACAGGAAATAAATAAATAAATACAAATCTTTTTATTTTCAAAAAAGGTATAAATTAGTTAATTAACTTAAAAAGAGGAAATTTAACTATCTTTTTTGTGGTTTGGTATATATGTATGATATTTCGAGTAATAATAAATAAATATTGCTGGTCAATTTAAACAGCAACTTCTAGCCCCGTGGTAAGCTCGAATCTTGTGTTACGGATGCTAGATTCTGATAAACTTAATATTATATACATAACTCCCAGCGATCAACATGCTCATTGCTATTATCCTTATAATATTATCTCGAAAGTTTATGAAGATGTATGTTTGTTGCTATTCCACACTGAAACTACTGAATGGATTTCGATTAAACTTCGTAATAACATAGCTTACATATCAAAATCAATCATAGGCAACTTTTACAGCGAAAAAATCTATTAAACTCCATGATTCAATAGTTCCTATCCATCCAAAGGTTGCCTGGAAGAGATCGCTTTAAGCGATAAGGCCGCACATTGTACAATTAGTTAAGTTTGTTATCCTGTATATTGTTTTGTTTATATAAGTGTACAGTAAAGTTATTATCTATCTATCTTTTTAATTGGCGGACCGCGGGTAGAAATCTGTTTCAATTATACCTTTAGGTTCCAAGGATGGCTCCCGCCAGGCGAGTGCGGGTTCGACTCGTGCCCCAGGCTGTCCACCGACGTGTCGATGAAGGCGGATAGCACACACACATGCTCATTGCCACTGTTCAGAATCTCCCAGTACTTCTCTTCAATTTCAGTCACGGTGTCTGGTAGACCGTTTGGGAAACGCATCCCTTGTATTTGAGACGAAATCTGAAAGACAATGTAGATTTTATGTTTTACTGTGTTGGAAAAATAGATGATTTGTTTGTAATTATATTTGTTTTTACTTATTTTCATTGTAGGTCAACTTCGTTATACTTGGTTATGTCAAAAAAGTTCTTATAATTTATCTTAAGTTATCAAAACAGATACGCAATGGCTAAAAAAATCAAATAAAAATCAATTTAACAATATTAAGTATTATTAAATTGATATTTATTACCCAGACATCATCATCTTCTTGTCCTTTTCCCACATCATGGGGGGTCGGCACACCATGTCCTTTTTTACTATTTTCCTGTCAGCCGTCATATCTACACCCTCTACTTTCTTACACATATCATCTTTCACACATTCCATCCAGACACTTTATTTTTTTTACACAGACACTCAGAACAATTATTTGCAGCTCGTACAAATTTTTGTCTCGACCCGGGAAAGACTCTTACGTCGCAAGAATAATTTACTTACCCGTCGGAAAGTGGTCAGATTCAACGGGCGTCCCTTCCCCGTGCACTCCTCAATCTTATCGTAGATCGGTTTACAGATATTGTAGATATCAGCTAGGTCTGGCTCCGGGAATGCCTCCTCGTATTCAGGCACCGCACCCTCTTCACCCAGCATCGCCTGCTGGTAGTGCAATGGCCAACTAGCGCGTAGAATCTGGTTCTTAACTCGTATATTCCAAATCTTGTTTGCTTTATCGCGCGCCGCTTGACGTTCATCTGTAAATTACGTTGTTATATAAATCATCATATTACAATACAATACAAAAACACTATATTGTACAGTCAGCCAAAAATGTAGTCTACCACCCTACGGTTGTTACGTTATGTTAGAAAAGTCTACCTTAGCGATCATTACATCTCACAGAAACTTTTGTCTAAACTGGTAGACCACTTTCTTGACTCACTGTACACCAAAAACACAACACATGATTAAAACACAAAAAGAGACACGCATCAAACATATTGTGTATCTGGCAGTTACACGAAGATACGTAGGGAGTATCGATAAAATAACCAAACTTTAGACATTAGCCTGTCAAATCGTAGATTAGTAACGTAGAAAAGTACGTGGATTTCCCGTTTATCCCAATATGAAGAACAACGTTTCGTTCGTACCATCAGTCAACGATTCGTAGGGTAGTACATGCTTGCAGTACAGCTTCTCTAGTTTCTTCGGGTCCGGCCTCCCGCGGGGCGAGACGAAGTTCATTTGTGCCGCAATTCGACCCCACTTCTCACTATGCGCTAGATAACCCTCAATCCCTCCCTGTTTCAATACAAGAGTGTACAGTTTCACTAGGTCCACTTCAACACCGTCAAACTGAAATAAAAAAATTAAAATCAAAACATTTTTATTTGTAGTAAAGGTTTAAGAGCAGAAATATTTAGTTGATAAAAATATACACAAGAATCTATACGCAGGATACGACCTGTGTGGCGCAACGGGCGACGGTCTGCATACGACGCAGGAGATTGCGGGTTCGTTTCCTGCCTCGGAACAAAAATTTGTACGATCTGCAAATATTTGTTCCGGGTGCCTAGATGTTCTATAAAAATCTATCTATGTATGTTTGTTCTATTAAATGCATCATATTATCTGGTACCCGTAATACAAGCTTCGAGCTTACCACGAGGCTAGATATTACTGTGTAAATTGTGAAACGCATAAGTGCATGTAAAAGCGATTAATAGAAAGAAGGTATTAAAATTTAATGTGTATTTTAAGTTTTACTATAATGAGTAATACTTACCATAGGTGCTTTAGTGAAATGTTCTTTATCTCTAGGAGTTAGCCCGGTGAGGTATGTTTGTATGCTCGCCATTTCCTTAGAGTTTGGTCCCCAGCGGTGGTACAATCTGCCCAGATGCTGGTTGATTGTACCAAACATACAGTTCTCGTCTAAGCGACAAGGTACGTGGAATCCTTCTGGTGGTATTATCTTACACATACCGAATTTAGATGCTTCTGCTTCAATGGACTTTATATAAAGTATTGGGTCCTGAAAATAAATTACATTTGGTAAGTGTTATTATTTTATTATTATTATTTCAGCCATAGTTGTCCCACTGCAGGGCAAAGGCCTCCCTATCCCCCATCCATGTCCTTTACATTAGAAAAAGTATTCAATGGAAAAGTCTACTGTGTATAGTTTGTCATATATTACCAATAACAAGACGCTCAAACATCTGACATTTGATAATGACATCTGTCAGTGTCAAATGTTACCTATTATAATGTTTTTAAACTGCAATAGAGGCACGGTACTAATTATATTTAACACTTTTTACCTGGAATTCATCCTGCGTAGGCCGATACACAGGCGCTTTACTTATATTCTTCGGCTCCTTCGGCGATGCATGTTTATGACGTTGATAATTCTGTTGTAACCAAATCATATTATAGTCATATGCAACTTCCGGGGATTTTTCATTACATGTAGATAATTTTGGGGTTTTTATGAGATTGCTTGCCTGAGACAGACCAAGACTTTTATCCGGTGATAACTCAGGCAGATTATTATCTGAAGAGGGTCCGGGCAAATCTATAGTTGATGAGTCAGGCAGATTTTTAGAAGATAGCCCAGGCAGGGTTTTAGTGGATGATTCAGGCAGTTCTTTATCTGTAATAGTTTTATCTGTTAGCAATGCCGAGTGATTATTTTTACTGGTTGTTGGATCGTATTTTTTATAAGTAAGTACTGCTTTCTTTTTGTTTGTTGCTAGTACTTTTGTTTTCTCTGACGGAATTACTAGTCTTTGCTTGCCCTCCAACGGTTTTGCACGATCTTTCTTAGTAAGCAATGAAAGTGTAGAATTCTTTTTTTTCGTCTGTACTGATAGTTGAGTAAGTTTTTCTTTTTTTGAAGGCAAGCCTTTCCGATTATTCACTTCTTCTGAACTCTGTGCAACATTCGAATTCTTAAGAGTTGCAAGATTCAGCTTATCAACCTGCACTGTAAGTGTTTTCTTTTTAGCTGCTTGTGAATTATTTGGTTTGTCAGTTACCACCCCCGATGACTTATGAAGGCTTGAAAGATTTAGTTTATTAACTGATACTGCTAAAGTTTTCTTTTTAGTGGCTGATGCAGGTAGATTGTTAGTTTTGGTACCATTAGACGGGGAGGAATTCCGTGAGATTGTGATGTCTTCATTACATTTAGTTGGAGGTTTAGTTTTAACAGCTGTTTGAGCTTGTTTTTTTGTAGCCTTTGCTCTATCTATCAAAGTTTGCAGCGCTGCGGAACTTTGCGTGCTGTCATCTTCATCGTCATACAAAGCTGATAAAGGGCGTTTGTTATTATGTGTTTGTGGGTGCGCTTGTGAGTTCAGCTGAAGCGAGGGAGCTAAAACATTAGATTACATTAATAAAGAGTTAGTATAAATGTGTAATGCATCCTATCTCTTACCGCGAGTGTCATCAAACCATCTAAGGCTTTTATACACCAGTGCAGTGTCAAGTGTCAAAATATACATCAAACAGCGTCTGTACTGTCAAAAAAGAAAACAACAATGTTTACTTAGAAATTGACGGTAACTTTAGTTAGTCTAGTTTTTTTATAATGGTCCCTGCGCTAAATTAAGCTCAATTCGCCAGTTTTATAAATTAACAAAATTATGTTCGGATCGGTTTCGTAAACTATATGTCACTTGACACACAGATGAGGCTTAAAAAAAACTGGTTACTATCAGAAATCCCCCAGGACCTCTATAATAACGTAATATTATGTCTTATGATGATGATTATTTAAGAGTTATCTAGGCTACACATAATTTTATGTGTTTTATTACTTTATGGGGCAAAGCAATAAATTTTTACAAAAAAATATTTGACTTACCATTTTCAGTCATATTATCACATACAGTATTTTGTGTTGGGTCCTTTATTTTAAATTCATTTTTATTTATTGAGTCTTGGGTATCCGGAAGTGATGAATTTGGTTCATTTGTAGATTCTGGAGTAATTTCAGTGTGTTTATTAAGTATGGATTCAAATGTCAATTCATGGTCTTCTATGTCTCTGTTATTTTTTTGCATGGTATCTTCTAAAAACTCTGTAGTATCTGTAACAACAATAATAATTGTCAAACAAATAGAGATATGGTAGCAAAATATATTGTGTAATATCCTGGAATCTTACAAATAACCCCGCTATCAAACCCGCAATCTGGTCGCAGGTCAACCTTCACTCGCCAAGTCAAGTATCATGTCAGGGTTGAAGATTAGATTGCAAAATACTTACCATCATCATCAAAATCGATATTATCGTTAGATTCCAATTTATCAATAATTTCCTGAATATTCTCCGAATGCACATTTTCCATGTTATCTGTCAGTACGGGAGAGCATCTGTCAATCAGATCTGAACCTGGTTCACTTGTCCGAGATGAAAGCACTTGACTATTTGTGAACGGGCTGGCATTATCTGCTATTTCGTTTTGTAGTCTCGCAAAATTTTGTTCAAGTCCTTCTGTTAATGACGGGGATTCTCTCTCGTTTGTTCCATTTGGTAATTCCCGCAAGTTAGTCTGAAGTGTTGCTAGGTTTTGTTCCGGCGGTTCCGACGAAGTCCCGTCTTGTGCACTAGTACCTGCTAATGTTCCTGTATCTGAACAATTCGACGGGACTTTCGCTTTAACATACCCGTTCACGTCTTTCTTATCATTTTGTAATCGTGTGGTGGTTTCTGTAACAAAAGTATTAAATAAGTTTTATTGTTGGCACATAAAAAACGAAGAATTCTACTTGTAAAGTATTAAAAAAAATATGGTCTGGCTGCTCAGAATCAGAATAACACATAGACTAAACGTTAATATATAATATAAGTATAGATAAGGTCGGATGTATATTGCCGATCTTTAAGAATTCTAAGGACATGTATTGGTCCAATAGTTTTGATTTTATTACAAAAAATTGGGATTTCAAGTACCTTTGTCATTGTCGCGTCGAAATTGCGGGTAGTTCGAGCGGACTCTATCATAAACGGAGCCTCTTCTTGATTTCGGTAACGGCGAGGACAATGGTTCCTTTTCCGAATCTGATTCCGAGTCAACACTAGCGTTGTTATGTGCAGTCCTTTTTACAGATTGACGGAGTTTTGAGAGAGGTACATGTCGAACAGACTCGTCGTTTGACGCTTGCGAATCACTATCGTTTGTATCGTTTTGTGTTAGATTCAACTTTCTCTGTGGAGATAGACATGCCGTTTGCCTTCGCTTTCCAATAGACTTAGATTTTAAGGGTTGAGCGCAAGCATTTTTACGCTGTTGACGCTCTGATGAAGATGAGGAAGATCTCGATTCGCTATCATCGGAGTCAATAGAATGACTTCTTAGGTTATTGGAAGAACTTCTTGTAGAAATAGTTGATCTTCGCTTTGGTATGGAAGCAGGTGGGCGGGATCTCGTTCGGGACTTTAGCAGCGCTGATGTTTTTGACTTCACAGTCTGGCTTGTCTTCATATTTGGATCACGGGTCTTATTAGAGATTCGCTTTATTTGTTTGCTTGGTCCCGCAGATGTGGGTATGTTTTTAACATGACGGGTCAGATCCTGACGTTCTACCACAATCATCACATCATGAATGTTGTAGTCAGTTGAGGAGACGTGTTTCTTTTTTGTCTTCTGATTTAAAGCGCTTTTTTTGTTTCTTTTTAAGTTAAATGTGTCGGAAGTGACTTGCGGGTTTTGCAGTCGGCTGAGTGGTGTGTCTTCCCCACTGTCACTGAAGCTACTAGATCTGTTTTTGTCTTGTTGCTTGGTTCTAGCGCTTTTACGCCCGGGTCGCACTGATTTCTGACTAGAATCTTTGGTTTCTTTTGTTTTATTAGTTTTGTTAGATTCTCTATGGATTGGTGTATCATCATTTTCCAATATACTTACAGGCAAGTCATTTAGGTGAACATGCGTTTCTAAAACATAAGATACAATGAATCATAGTAATAAAATAAAGGCCAAGAATTATTTGTATGGATGTTCCTAATTCATATCTATATTATGTATATATATGCCACATTTTGTTATAACTATTCAGTGGCATGTGAACAGAGCGCAGCCTATGTGCAACAACAATTACATTTCTGCCAAACTTACGAGGTAGGTTGGTGAACCAGGGTAGAAGAGTGGTTCGCATTGAATTGGTTTGTACCAAATACCTTTTCCGTAGAAACAATATCAAAATACTCTTTATATTTATCTCTAGTATTCTTTCTGTATTTGTATAATATTTCGGAGTATTCAGCTCTCATATAGACTAGTTTGCCGTTTGATATTGCTTCCCGGGCCAGTCTATCCACCTTCATTCCCAAAGGAATCCATTGCATCGCCAGCGACGCCCCCACAGCCATCAACTCCTGAGCTGTTGAGTAGGCTATCAATGCACTTCTGAGCCCAGAGGCGCATCGAGCCACATGTTGTAAGGCGCTTCTGCTGTCAGACAGAAATCGCATAGGTTGGGGTGATAAGGAGGGTTATGCTCAGGGTTTTATGGGCTGGTTAGATAGTGTTATACTTACTGTGCAATGACAATCGCGTCAGTAATGCAGTTGCAGTGCAAGTGGTTTTGGTGATACGTCCAGGAGTACTACTGGCTTTGTGCGCAGCATTTGGAGTCACTTGCGGTGGAACCGAGACTTGGGGTGGGGCATATCCTCCCACAGCAAACTTCCTTTGTGCTCTCAATCGGTTTCTATTCCGGGGTCTATTTCCGTTTAAAGTCTTCTTCGAATTTCTGTTCCTATGTATATTCCTAAAATACAATACAATATACTTTAGACACCATAAAAACAAAAATAAATTACAAAACATATAGGTACATAAATAAGTGTTACAATGGGCGGCCTTATAACTAAAAGCGATTTCTTCCAGGCAACCTTTGGATGGACATGAAACACAAGTACTAAAAGATGGAGGGTGCATAAAATTAAGAAGTACGCAACTTGACGACGACGGATAGATAGCTACTTTAGCTTGTTGCGGAACTCCATGATATGATCAAACTTGCGCAAACCGAAAATAAAGCGTATGCAAATATTATTAATACGCTCAAGTCTATCAAGTTGTACTTGAGTAGGTTAAGGTAACATGCATCGGCGTTATCAATAATAGGGAGAAGGAGTGCCTGAGCAAGTGTAACTTTGGTTGCACTTTGTTTATTTTAACGACTAAATTCAGCCAGTTGAGGTTCCTAGGAAAGCTTCGAATTTAATAACACACCCAAATTTTTTGTCACCTTCAGAAGACTTAATAGGTAAGCCTCCAAATAATACTGGCGGCAGTTCGGACTTATCAACCCTAGCAACCATTCGTGGACTCCTGATTAAGATCACTTGAGTATTAGTGGGATTTACCTACAGTCCATGTGATCTACTCCACTCCAGAATGGTACAGATAACATTAAGATAAATACACATTGACAGTTAGCTCAATAAAATGTACCTTTAACACTGTGGCATCGACACATTAGCATCTAAGCTGCTTGTCTATAAATATATAATAACAAATATGAAAGCATCTCCAGAGGCTCTTGCTGGGAAGCTGGATCAAGGGCCAGATCCAGATAGCAGTACTCCTGGGCTCTGCATTCATTAGAAAGACACATTTAAATTACTTCATCATATTAACCCATATTAGGTCACCAACATAGCCCAGCGGATAAGCTCTTTGAAGTGGCAATGGGCAGGCCATATAGCTCGGAGAACAATGGCCGATGGGGCCGATAAGTTCTCAATTGGAGACCACGGATCAGCAAGCTCAGCGTCGGACGTCCACCTACCAGGTGGATGGATGAGTTGTAGAGTTAGCTGGTTCACAGTGAGTGCAAGTCGCATCCAACCTAAATGACTGGAATTCATTAAGGGAGGCCTATGTCCACCAGTGGACGTCCAACGGCTGATATGATGATGATGATGAGGCATGTTTCATTACAGGCATCATCAATGGGACCCACATAATAATTTCTAACAGTCTTAAGGCACATGGTGTAATCAACATGCTTACCAGGCAAGTTGGTACACTACACAGAATGACATGTTGCGAGTTAAATTAAAATAATTTACTTACTTCGGTATTTTCCCCATGTTTTTTGTGTCGTTTCTAGTCATTTGACTTTATGGAAATTTGGTTCGCTTGTTCAGCATGTTGGGGACATGATCCAGTGATAAACTTTTCTTCACAATGATATGCTGACTTTTAAGCTTTCTCAGGTAATCTATTGGTATCAGCTCTGTTAGTTGGTTCGGGTGGTGGATACATCATTGTTTGTATTTCAAGTAGTACAGCTTTATTTCTTGAATAACTGTGTGTCAGATTTGTTTGATTTTCATTTCTTCGTGTTTAATGCAACACGCGGAAATTGAGACGTTTACTTTGTTTATTTAAAATGGACACCCAACAAAGATCAGATCCATACATAAACAACTAAAAAACTAGGTTTTGAGTTATGTTTTCTTAATTATAGGATATCCAGCATACATGCACAAGGTTGTAGATAGTCAGGATCTTATCTTTTATATCAGGAACGAGTTGTAGTTTTCAAGGTGGTAAGCATGTTTATGATATGACGAAATGTTTATGATATCTAACATAAACGCAACATAACATTTTGCTTACGTTCTATAATAAGCACTCTTAAGTGATTTAGAACTGTTTTTAAAGTTATAAAAACATAAAGTTCTAAGAATTTGCTAAATCATACCGCTAAAATATTTTCACTTTACACACAAACAAAGACTGACTGAAATTGAACATGTTACATGAACTTGAACATGAACGGGAGGGAGACGGTATTGTACGACCATACTGTACATGTACAGCCAGGTAATTAATGTACAGCCAGGTAATTCATTAACAAACAAATACAGCCGTTCTTCATGCTATGTTTGCTAAAGACAGTAAAAAGTCGATGAGGCTAACAGAGAAACCCAAACATCGAATAAAAATAAATGCAAACGAACTATAAATTGAAATAGCTGTGTTTTTATGTACATTAAGTACCGGGCTGTACAATTATTGGTCGTGCATTAGAAAGGCGGTATTGCACGACTAATTATTTTACGACCAGGTATAGTACAGCCAGGTAATTTATGTACAAATATGAACAGTGTTTTTCATGCTTCGTTAGTATAAGACAGTAATTTAATTAGCGTTGAAGAACACAAAAAAAGATATTGGTCATAAATATCGAAAATGTAGGATAGGTTAGGTTTGTATACATAATATGGTGTATTGAGAAGCGAGCTTACTGTGGTATCAGCCACCGAAACGCCAGAGAACCTTCGTCCTATATCTTAATTGGTACCATGAGCATACTTTCAACCAGATTCTCAACTCCATCAATAAATAGTTACTTATCACTCACTCAACCCATAATTTTATTATCATCCATAGTTCAAAAAGCCCTCGACTATCCGCACTACTTAGCCCTTTACTAAACCAATGTAAACAGACCATAGGAAAGAAAGAGACAGCAATACAAGAAAGATGCAACACATTTGCTTTGCTTGTACATGAAATACCTGGCTCTACATGTCGTACAATACCGGAACAAGCGACGACTCTGCCAATGTGCCAGTGTCAGTTTAGATTTTGTCAGCTGTCACCTTGGTAATGATGCTATGTCTTAGATAATAGAATACCAATAGATATGTTACTAAATTGTCTATGGAATTAGTTTATAAGATGACTAAAATAAAAATGATGACATCTCTGTCTTATGTATGGAATTAAAAGGAGCCTAACTATATACTCAACAGTTGCGCTTGGTTGCCAATATTTATGGCACGTGCCTTTCTTCAGCTTCCTTCGATATCATTTACTGTCACTTTGGATAGTTTGGATATCATTTACTGTCACTTTTTGGTTTTGTTTACATCGATAGTGGTGTTCTTGTATATTGCACGAGTTATCGATATTTTGATTTTAGACTTAGGTAAAAAATTATAGACCATGTTAATTTGAATAAATGTTGATAATATATTGTGTTTTTGCAGAATAGCATGAATCGTAGAATGAAATGACGGATTAGATTTTAGGTTTTTTATACAATATTATATTATTTTGAAATATAAATTATTTTGATATATACTAAATATTAGTAAGTATATTGTATTAAGTATATTGTGTTTTATAATTATCTAAAACATTTGGCTTATTCAGGTCTTTCATTCGTTTAGTTATATTCTGTGGGTATATTAATTTAGTTAAAATGAACTTTAAACATTAAGTAGAAATCAAACTAGTTAAAATAAGGTTAAAAGTTCATTTTCACTAAATTAATATGCCCACAGAATATAACTAAACGAATGTTTGAGTTTGAGTTCTACTTAAGTACCTATTTTTTTTTGTTCTAGTTAAAATGTTTTTTGTTTTGCTTGGTTTTATAACTGTATTAATTCTATAATTCTATAATTTAATATTTACGGACTTCAATTTACAATAAATACAATAACATAATAAAAAGTTCAGTTGAAAACAAACTCTATCGATAAATTATTATAATATACCTACCTCGTACAACACTAATTTATGTCAGCGTAGGTATACACGATGTATTCGTGGTTAGGGCCTTTCCATTGGATTCGTTCTTCTGAGTGCTATGTTTCGTTCGACTTGTTTTCATTTAATCAAATGACTAAGTTGTAGTGCACATTTCTCCAAAAATGAACTATCGGGAGCACCTTAGGCCAATTTTGAAGTTCCTAAAAGTACTATCAATATGCGGAAGTAGCAGCTTGTTTATTGCTTACCATGTAAACGAGACACACAAGAGACTAAACCAGATAGTAAATCCCAATGTTCTGGAACGAGAAAAGAAATATACTCCGGAGTATATCTATATTGTTGATCCTGCTTTTAACAAAAAAATGCGTATGGAACAAGATCGACAGTCTAAGCAATCCGTTGGTTTTGCTCGTATTTGGAAAAGTTTGAAACATTCTCTTGCTTGGCGGTTGCTATGGTTATGCCGGCATGGAAATAAGAAGCATCGCAATGTAGCACTAGAACAGCTAGCTGCTTTCAAGCATAACAAGAACTGGGATTGCTTGAAGCTCGCGCAGGCATTAGATAAGGATACGGCTGTGCTGCTGGCGCGGACGCGTGGAGCCGACTTACGGTACTTTCTACCTCCGCCCATACACGTTCGAAGAGCCGCCCTCACACCAGAGCTACTTTCATTCAAGTTCAAGGATTTGATAGTGGCAGTACATGGCATAAACAGCCACAGCTGCATTCAACATTTCCTGTCCAAATACTTTGTGAATGTCCAAGAGCACCACTGGGAAACTGAAACAATACCTAAACCTGACAGTATTAGCGAAAAAGATCTCTGTATACAGTGTCTTGACGCCATTCACCATCATATCACCTTGTTTCACCGGAATAAATTTGAAGATGATGCTTCCACAAATTTATTAATTAATTTAGGCCTTTTGCCAAGATTAGCTGAACTTTTGCAGAGGTATAAAAATGATCCTGAAGTGGACATGGCAGTCCTCCGAATACTCACAGTAGTAAGTGTCCATAGTTCTTTACTTGAGGCATGTTTTCAGAATGGTTTGATTGGTGAATTATCAAGAATGATAAGGTCAAAGGATGTTAGATTATCCAGCTCTGCAGCTGTGTGTTTGTCCAATCTCTCAGGTGAATGTTGCTACAGACCTGGACTTTACCTATTGCACCCCATTTATAGAACTACTCAAGCCCAAAAATGTGACACACTCTTAGTGCATGGCCTGAGGGGTGGAGTTTTTGTTACTTGGCGCCAAAGGGATAAAAAGTGCATGCAACCTATTGGAATTATTGAAGTAACAGTATCCGATGTTGAAACACACTGTGATCCTGCTTGTGATGAAAAAGCTGAAGAAGCAAACACATATTTAGATCCTGAACTACAAGAAGCTATGGAAGATTTTATTGAAATAAAGGAGGAAAGATTTTTAGCAGATTATGATGTTGTATTACATGATTTACCAATAAAGGCCAAAAGAGAAGTTCAAAGTTCGGGTATATTTTCTAGCTCTAAGAAAAGAGTAGCATTGGTAGAAGAAGATGAAGATCATTGCAGTCACACCAATTGTTGGCCTAAAGATTGGTTACCGAAAGACTGTTCTAATCTAAGGATACTCGGAGTGAATTATTGGAGTTCATTGTCTGAATGGTTAGAAAGGTGCCCATTACAGTCTGCTGATATTGCTACCAGGGCTGAAGACTTAGGACCAGCACTAGCAGATGCAGGAGTGGGGAAGATGAATGTACCTATTGTTTGGCTCGCTCACTCCATGGGCGGACTTATTGTAAAGCAAGTTCTAAATGAAGCATCCAGAAGTGATGATGACAGAGAAAAAGTGCTGTCTCAAAATACTAAAGCTATTCTGTTTTATAGTACACCTCACAAAGGTAGCTCCCTAGCTACTATGCCACGTGCAGCTGCTGCTGTTCTATGGCCATCTAACGATGTAAGGCAGTTGCAAGTTAACTCTCCTACTCTACTCAATCTGCATAAAACGTTTTTGGAGTACGCTGATAAATATGATTGGGAATTGATAAGTTTTTCAGAAACTTTACCTACTCTAGTCACAGCATTTAAGGTTCCTATTCAGTTTGTTACTACGAAATCTGCTGATCTTGGCCGAGGTGTTTTGTATGAATTGCCTCTAGACCATTTGTCTATATGCAAACCAGCCACAAGACAGTCCATTCTTTACACCACAGTAATAGAAGTAATACAGCGACTTACTTCCAAAGACTCAGAAGAAACTTATAACCATCCTTTGAAATGGTTGGTAGATATGTTGTGGTTGCAGTTTCATATTGTTGGTCAAATTATCTTTGAGAAAGTTGATGAAAGTCAATATGAAGATGGCTTGCGGTGGTTTGAAAAAATGTTAATTGATGCCTTTACTGATGGTTTTACTGATTAAAATTAGTATCTGTTTTCATAAAACAATGTCTTGGCCTAAAGCAGTATTGTACATATTACACTTGTATTTTTATAAATTGTGCCTATGTACCTACTTAAACATACAGCAGGTATTAAATGTAGCTACTTACCTACTTTACAGAACAATTTAATTGATGTTACTTACCTAATTATATTCTTGTCACTTTTTATGAATTTTATTTTATATATTACTAGCTGACTCGCTAATATTTTCACATGCTATCCTTCTCCGTACACATCTTCAGGTTATATCTAATATTTTATAGCTGAAGAGATTTATTGTTTGTTTGAACTCGTTAATCTCAGAAACTGCTAGTCCGATTTGAAAAACTATTCCAGTATTGGATATATGGTATATCGCAGATATAGTATATACTCGTATATAGGCTATAATTATTATACTAACAACCTATAAAAAACTCGAGCGAAGCTGTCGGCAGGTCTGCTAGTAGGTACCTAAGTAAATAAGGTAAAGAAGAGTCAAATTAAATTAATACCATAAATTGAGATGATTTAGTTTTATTATGGAAAAGGTTAATGTCATATGGGTTTTTCGCTATAATCTATAAAAGTTACTAACATGTCCGATACATTGAAATAATTTACTAATAATATGAAGTATGACCAAGTTTAATACAGTTTTATGAATAAAGTTGTAGATCGTTTTATTACCTACAAATTTGCTATTTCACTTTTTTTCATAGGACTTGTAGTTTTACCGGAAATAAAATCAGAGCTTAGATTGAAATAGTTCATGGTATTATTCTCATTAGCACATTCGCATTGGTTATATGAGAAACAATAACAAAACTGAACATTGAAAATATATATCCTCGGAAGATTATTACCTACTATAAATATTATGTTTAGTATAAAAAGTGTATTGAGTATTTACTATATTAGGAATGTTTTTGATTATGAATTCCTATTATCTAAGAATATTTGTACCTGTTAGTAATGCGGTAATTATAGTTAGCACGAAGAGTAAATATCAATATTGATTAGACATACATAAAAGTCTGTAGACTCTACGCATCCAATATAATGTCTTCAGGATGATGTTGCGGCTGCCTCGCTTCTGTAGCGCGTCGGGGATGTTTGCTGAATACCAAACCGATGGATTTGATACAATTATTCGCAAAAAGACCGCTTCCTTGATCCACAGAACACGGGACAGTCGTAACAGCATCCTGAGGACATTATCCAATAGATGTTCCTCATCATTCTGGGTAAAACTTATCCAGAATGCAATTTAGAGAGGAGTCATATTTTTATTTTATTATGTTTTACCTACTAACAACTCTACTTGTAGGTATTTTTATGTGCTACTAGCAACATATGTATTGCGTAATCTGAAATAAACCTATTTTATAATTTATAAATAAGGTAAATATAATGTTCAGGTTAGGTAGTAATTATAAGTTCTGTGGTTCAGGTACAAACTGATAAAAACTGGATCATCTATACTGATACTAATTGTTGAAAGATTTTTACCGATTCATCCAGGATTTGGTAATAAATCACGATGGTGACATTAATTTATATGTAAAACGCAGCCAATACATTGCATCTGCATACAAATTTTTAAATTCTAAAAAACATTGTATATTTGATATCAAAATTCAGTCACTAACCATTGTTCATTATCAGACCTCAAATCAGTAATGGAAATCTTATATCAATTTCTACACGAGTATACAAATAATGAGTATACTAAATAGGTATAGAGAAAGATAGACTTATATAATAATGAGATACCGTAAAATACAACCATACATAAGATTTAAATTCGTAAAAACATGGCAAAATGACATACTTTTAAGGGTTAATCAAAATAAATATACATTTAATTCATTAAAAGAAGCCGCACTAAGTGATTGACACAGTTTATGACTCGATTTTGTAGTTAATGAATCATATAATTTACATAATTTGTTTATATATTGGAATGATTACTTATGATGTAACATGTAAAATAAATTAAACCTAAACTTTGAGTTATCGACAGCAACACTGGCTTCTTTTCATCATCTATACTAATATTATAAAGCGGAAGAGTTTGATTGTTTGTTTGTTTGTTTGTTTGAACGCGCTAATCTCAGGAACCGCTGATCCGATTTAAAAAATTCTTTCAGTGTTGGATAGTCCATTTATCGAGGAAGGTTATAGGCTATATTACATTTTCAAAAAAAGTAGGGATCCGTACGGAAAACCCAAATATGTAACCCAAGATGTAAAAAACATCCTTATATCGCATGCGCTGCGAAAAGTATTCATTTTAGAAATATACAATGTACTGCAATTTTGTAGAACACATTAATACCTACAAAAAATGTCGCGACAGCATATATCTAACTATTATAGTTATGTCACAATAAGCGTTTTAATTTTCAATATAATAAATTTAAATGCCGCCGCTAGGAAAAGCTCTATATTTGTATTTTCAAATAAAAAATATCAAAATAAATTACATTGTAATTACGAATATTTCAATATCTCTATAAAACTTTTTAAATTATTCAATTCGGACATTCCATTCGAAAGATATCAGAGTTTAAAAATGTAAATGTACCTAAATAAACCAGCCCGTTCGGTAAGACATCATGCTTTGGTACGGGGACTCAGTCAGTACCTACTAAAATAAAGTCTTTAACCGAAAGTAGGTATTGGCTATCGTTTAAGATTGATTCACTTTTATGATAGTAAATAAAAAGTGGCCAAGTGCGAGTCGGACTCGCCCATGTAGGCTTCCGCAGCAATTGTTTATATGAAATAGTTTATGACGTATTATAAAAAAACTATTAGATAGATTTCGATCAAACCAATTTTCGTTGGTAGTTTTTGTGCTAATGTACATTATGTATTTTTATTAGCCTTATCATCCTCTTATTTTAGAAATTAGAGGGGGGGGGACACTCTGTAAAAGTATATGGCGAGACGAAGTTCGCGGGGGCAGCTAGTTAATTAATAATTAGATACACACTATCACAAAAATAACATACTTAATTTTTGGTCTCTAAAAATCACAATTTAATTGCTATAAATACCCTGAAAATAATACTTTTACTATAAAATTAACAAAAAAAAAACACCATCTTATTACTAAATTAATAACAACTGAGATGCAGTATAAAAATAAACAATTACAAAAATAACACACTGTTATGCAAATAAACATGCAACGAAATTTAACCTGATGACGAAGAAATATAACCTTAACCTAATCATTACGTATCTAAAGAATACTGAAAAGACTAGTTTTTCTTTGGCGCAGAGAATTAAATGATTTACTAAACATTAATACAATTTTACAAAAACTCCTTATCCATAGCACCATTAAGTATAATAATACTTAACTTACTTGTGCAAATCTTTTCATGTCCTACAACGATTATAGAACACATCATTATACAAAAGTTTTGCTACACGCCATATCTTAAAATACTGTATTGATTGATTAAAATACTACAAGGAATGAGTTCTAATTCCGGACTATAATTTATCCAATCCTAAACCCAAACTATTTCAGGATTGTCAGCTGGGCGAATCCAAGAAGCAGTTTATCGTCGAGAGGCTCGTTTGGTCCAGTGGAGATCTGAAAGGAATAAAGCATCAGATTAATTGCAGCACACTCGAATTTCATATACGATAGTGAAGGTTGCGGGTTCAAACCACGCCGAGCACCTATGGATTTTCCTTTTTAAAAATTTTCTGTGCGCTTTGTGTGTGAAAACACGTGCTCCAACGGTGAGGGCAAACATCGTGAGGAAAGCGGCATGTTCTGAGAGCTTTGCTTTGAATCGGTATTTGATCAATGCTTTAATTTAGACGCACAAAATCCTATTAAATACTTATTTAATACACAAACCTTAATGGTTTTCTTTGTGCTATTGTTAAACCTAATTGTTTAAAATGTTATTTAAGTACGAAAAATTAAAAAAAAAATTCCTATAATGCCTTTGTGTCTTCTTCGTGTTTGTCTGAGTTTTAATTCATTATAGTCACCCTTATTTTTATTCTCATACAACGTAAACTCACCAAATGGAAGGTGATAGAGGTGGGTGCTCCGAGATTGCGGTTCTGTAGCTCTATGAGCTTGGCGAGGTTCACGGTGACTTCCACCGCGTCCGTCGGCTGCACCAGGCCGGCTCCCACCAGCTCCGTGGCGATACCGTCCACCGTGTCCTTACCGAACACGTATTCGAACCGAATGTCGTTTAGCTGGCGATGACCGTTCCTGAAATACCCATTATTTATTAGAATAAAGAATGAAATAAGTTTATTTGTGTCATAAAAAGAAGAACATAAAGTACTTAAGAACTAAGTAAACATAAGAGCTAAAATTAAAACTAAAGACACAAATTGGTCACCACTCAGCATTTGCTGCAGAAGCTACGGGAGCAACTACAGCGCTGGTTTTCTGTGGCGCCGCGGAGCGCGAAAGAGGCGCATAACATGCATGCTCGTCATGCATTGCAATTTACAAATATAATTAACACTCATGGCATCTATGAATTAATCGTCATTATCATATATTCAGCCGTTGTACGTCCACTGATGGACATAGGAATACCATAATGATTTCCAGGTTTTACAGTCGGATGCAGCTTGCATCAAGTTGCATCCACTACCAGTTCATCTGTCTATGTTGTTGATGGACGTCTGCGTTTTCAGATCTGCGGTCTCAACTCGAGAACTTTTCGGCCCCATCAGCTATCTGTTCTCCGCGATATATGGCCGGCTCACTTCCATGAGCTAATCTAATGGGCTATGTCGGTGACCCGCGTTCTTCTACGTATCTTAACATTTCTGATTCGATTCCGTAGACAAACCCCGAGCTTAGCCCTCTCCATAGCTCTTTACTAGCAATTACATACTATTGGATTCACATGGTTTTCGTTTAAAAACAACAAGCATTTTCAAAATATCTTGTTGCTCTAACATATGGACGAAGTGTCAAGGACTTCTAATCTACTGGCACAAGTTAGTTACTGAGTTTTAATTACTAACCTCACTCTGAGAACAAGACTCAGTTCATTCTTCTTAGCATCTTGTGGGATCTCTTGTTCCGACTCAGGGTTCATAGGAGGCTGTAAATAAAAACTGTACTAAAACACATTGTAATAACAACGTCCTCACTTCACTTCAAATACTCACTACTGCAGTAGTAAAAGCATATACATGGGACTGACAGACACCGGGAACTTTGTTTTTTACTGTGTATTGCGGTTATGTATAGCGTATGTATACGATGTTATGTATGACTCCTTGTCTTCAGAAGAGTATTAGGTAGTAAAAGCTCATCAAGCAGGTGTCATCAAACCGAGATTAAGAATAATTTAACAGATAACGTCATGTAGTACGGTTCTGCGTGATGTACCAACTTACTGGGACCACCAACCAGTCTGGTAAGCGCAAACCGGTCGTTATAAGTGATGTTATGATGACGATTTTAGTTAGTGTTCGCCACTCGCCAGTAGAACGATGCATGTGTTCAAATGATGAAGTGTTGTTATGATAATGATTTATTTATCTAGTGATTGTTACCTCTACCACGCTCGGTTCTGTTTGCGGCGGCACGTTGGACGTTATGTTCGTTGGTTCGGTTATGTGTTCGTCGTCGCTCCAAAGCCACTCGCCCGTAGAACGATGCATGTGTCCGGACGATGAATTGTTGCGCTTAGTGGCCTGAAACACGTTAAAAAGATAGTAGCAGTCAAACTCATTATTTACTATTATCATTTATATTTACTATTGTAATTTTATATCATCGTTTAACTCTCGAAGTAGGCGAATTGGTAATGTTTTATGCAGTTGTATTCAGTCAAAATTTAAAGAAAATATATTTCATATATGTACTAACTAATTATATTATTTGCATTTATTGATTTGTAAGGGCAATAATTTGTTGTGTATTGTATGTATTTACGTCATTATTTATATAATATCTACAAATACTGCTACTGTATTGTGTACAGATACAGTGGCAATACGGGTACTAAATTCAAAATTTCACGGTGGATGCAGACTTCATCCGACCGTCATACCTGGAGGTCATTAAGGGGCCTCCCTTAATGAGCTCCAGGTATATGTCCAGTGGACGTCCGATGGCTGAAATGATGATTACATATATAAGCCGCGCACTTAAAGAATTAATTTATAAATGGCGTCCATTCGCATGCGTTCTCGCTCACTCTCTATCGCTGTTTATACTTTTATCCTTGTTTTGCCGCCGCCATTTTCAAATCAATTTTCTATCTGCGCGGGTTATAGATATGTTGTATTTATTAGTACCTTATGAACTCGAGTTTCCATGCTAGGTCCGATCGCCACCAGCGTCTGCGTGAGGTACTTCTTGTCCTTGGCCTTTTTGAAGAAGGAGTGTTTCAGCAGTTCCGTGGCGGTGGAGCGCCTCGCGGGGTCTTTCTGAAGGCACTGGGATAGCATGTTGCGGAAGGTCTTGCCGTAGGACTTGTATGTGTCCTTGTCACCCGAGCCTGAAAGTAATAGAATATCTGTTGTTAAATATATATAAATAAATATTGCTGTACAATTTTACACAACGACATCTAGCTCCGTGGTAAGCTCGAAGCTTGTGTTACGGGTGCTAGATTTCTGATATACTTAATATAATATACATACATAGATAGATATTTATAAATATAATATAACACCCAGACACCCGGAACAAATATTAATTTTATTTAGCTGAAGATATTGTTTGAGTGTTTTTTGTTTGGTCGCGTTAATCTCAGGAATCGCTAATCCGATTTGAAAAATATTTCAGTGTAGGATAGTGCATTTAACGAGGAAGCTAGCCTTGCACCTGCTAGGCTAATATAAAAATCAATGCCACTTATCGCTATAATTTTATAACTTAAGATCAGCGATTTAGGTGCTTTTGGTTTTAAAATAGTCCAGGGAAGGTTTAAAAGGTGAGAAAACATTGGAAAAGCGGGCGAAACCGCGGGCGGGTCAGTAGGTAGTTTATATGTATAATCTGTCAGATCCTGCGGGTCCACGGTTTTTTTTTAATTTTCCACTGACTTTGAAGGGTCTTGGTCTTTTTCCCACGAGGAGCAGTCCGTTGGGGGAATTTCAAAATTCACTTACTGGTGTCCAAATCAGGAGGGTCATTCTGAAAGGTCAGCATCAGCACTTTCATCGCGGGAAACTTGTGGTACGGCGCCGTTCCGGTCGCCATCTCAATAGCCGTGATGCCGAAGGACCAGATATCGGCTTTGAAGTCATACCCATTTTCCTGCAACAAAAAAAAACAAAAATTTATATAATTGCTGCAGATTTTACTTAGCAGCTATAAAAACATGTGCTCTAACGGTGAAGGAAATCGGCATGTACTGATCTTTGAAAAGCGTAAAGGAAAACTGGGTGGCGTGGGTTCGACTCCCACACCAGGACCAAGGTTACATTGTAATCTTGTAATTTTTTCAATACTATTTTCTAATAATTTATGTAGGTATTTTATGCAATATAGATTTTTTTTCATATAAGTTTATCCTTTCTTTTCTTAGGCACTACCGCTCGGCACTACTAGTAGAGTCAAGGGAAATTTTACTTTCCCGTGTCACCGCCATTCTTATTGGCTGATTAAACGCATGTTATAAAATCTCCCATGGACTATCTCATTACTAATGACACTACTAATACTAAGTATATCAAGAAAATCAAAATAGCTATATGAGTTTCAGTAAAATTTCCTACTAGTAGTGCCAAGCGGTAGTGCCTAAGAAAAGAAAAGGTTCTTACCAGGTCCATAATCTCTGGTGCCATCCAGCAAGGAGTTCCCACGAAGGTGCGTCGTACTTTCTGCCGCGACGCGTCCCGACCCGTGGCCAGCCACGCAGAAACGCCGAAATCCGCAATCTGTACCGCTCCGTCCTGGCCCAGTAGAATGTTACCGGCTTTTATGTCTCTGCAGAACGGAAAGTAAGTTACATTATGTTGCCAGGGTATAAATATATTTTTTTAAAGTACACATAATTTTTCAAGACGAGAAATCACCGACCTTAGCTCCTCCACTTAGTCAACACGGCTCAAAACACTTGCTCTAACGGTGAAGGCAAACATCGAGTAGGTATATTGTATGAATTTTATATGTAGTTCTGACACAAACTTCGATCTTAAGTATTAAGTTGGTAAAATATAGTTTGTAATTTTTTAACTAAATAGTTATGTTTATACATGCCCCCTCTGCCTTAGATTAAATCTTAGTATTAGATTTAGATTGATAAGCAGATTCCATCACGCACACGTGTGTGTGTCTGTAGGTATACACACACACACACACACCAAGATTATAAAATACTTTTGTTTTTCGCTTGGGGCTAAACCTATTTAAGCAGTATCTCTTCGAACTGTAATGAAAGTCCAATGGCTAAGCGAAATTTTTCAGGGTGGCTTATGCTTTAAGACTTTAAGTGGTAGTCTAAGCACGCAAGCAAGTAAGCGAGCAAGCGCTTTTGCTTAAGGCTCGGTGTCTACCAAAACACAGAAAACAAAAAACACAGAAATAAATTAGCAACTAAAAAAAAATTCGCAACAAAATTCGCAATAAAATATTCCGCAAAAGAAACGTTTTTTGGAAAAATAGTCAGCACTAGTCAAAGGAATATCCCTTAAATAACCTATTCAAATGTACATATAAATTTAAAAAACATATATAAATATAACCTGTGTATTTGTCCATGGCCATGAAAATATTCGAGGCCTTTGAGCACTTCTTTCAGCAATGTTGCAATGGTTGCCTCATCGAACACACCATTCTTGCAATTGGTGACCTTCATCTTGTGTTGAATAATATCCAGAAGGCTTCCTCCTGAGAAAAAACAGATGATGAAGCACACAATAAAAACTGTGTTTTTACTTTTTCAGCTTAAGAAATTACCAAATTCATAATTTACGATCAAAGTGCTATTCTGGCCGAAGGTCTTTAATCTATGGTCATGGTTATCATCCACCCTCCTAATTGATATAATGGGTTATCAGAAAAACTGCAGTGAAAATATAGTAATATTTAAACTTCTGTTAACTTGTTTTATGCCAGCAACTACATCTGCGAGATAACGGATTTTCACTAAGTAAATTAGCATTGTAATATTACCGGATATAAAAGCCATTTTATTAAAAAGCTTTATCAAGATAAATTCAATAGTTAATGCATGAATGAGTAACAGTCACACATCCATACATTCTGACAAACTTTCACATTATAGAATTAGTTTTTATTATTATTTTAGGATCACTTACCCTCCAAAAGCTTTAGGATGAGCCAGAGCTCGTCATGAACTACAAAGCTAGTGTGATATTTGACCACATTCTCATGATTGCAGAATGACATTGCCTGAAAGATTAATCATATAAACAAAATTTAGTTTTTTAAATAAATTTAGAATCTATACAATACAAGATAAACATGGGCATCTGTGCACGCTTAAATTACTTACATTTATTACTTCGTAACTTAACATTATACTCACTTGTGTTTCTTTCATTAATCCTTCTAAAGGGGTATTCCAATTCTCTAAGGCAATTCTTTTGATTGCACATTTTTCATTCCGAACCTCACAAAAAGCACTGTATACTACAGCAGTGGCGCCAACACCTGAAATCAGACAGCATTTTATTTATGTAAGTACCTAATAACTTATTTTAGGATAAACCTAACTACAAAACCTAAAATTAGGTTTTGATTTTTCTTGTTGAAATATTTGAGTTACCTACTCAAACAGTAAACATTTAGCACACACATTTAATTTTGTTATATAGGTGATCACATCCAATTAATTAATACAATTTTATTATTTACTTTTCTCTAGGTAAGTAACTAATATAACGAAATATAATTTATAAAAAATATTTGTGAATGCTGGTAAGTAATAAATTTAATTCCTGACTTACCAACAACTTCTTTAAGCTTATAATCTTTTTCATTATTCGGCCAGGGGACTTCGTTTGGAGGTGAAGACATGTTACTCCCGTAGAGTTGTACGAGAGGGTCCTTTCTAGTAAAAATAGTTTTAATTTTATTAAGACCTCAACGCCGGTTCAGACTCGATTGGCACCTAAACACACTTGCTTCTTTAATTATGAAAGGTACCGACTCTAAAATATATTAAGTAAGCAATTGATAAATAAAATAAACTGGTAAAAATAAGATTATATTTATAACTGCTAAAGATAAGTAAATAAACGGCAAATCATGGAATAATTGGTACAGGATCTTTTTGTACCTGACCGAAAGGAACCGCGGCGCGCCGCGAGCGGAGCAAAACCACCCAAGCCAAGCGAGCCAGGGGGTCGACACTGCCTTGGAACAGAATTTGAATAGTGATAATGTAAACGATAAGTCACTTTATTTCTTTGATGTTAAGTTTTAAATTTGACAAAACAGAGATTAAATAATTGTACATAAATTCTTGCCAACCAACAGATGCCGAAGTTCTTACTATTCGGTTGGTACTTAGGTTAGGAGTAAAATTGGCCGATTGACGGATTGACTATCATGTCACATTGTCATTTCATTCTGATTTTTCAGTCGTACGTTTTGTTTGAAATTGAGAAAATTAAGTTTATCAAATCCAAATTTATTCCGCAATATTGTGCAAAAGTGAAGTCAAAACTAATATTAAAAATTGAACATGCAAAATACAATAGAAGATTCGGATAAAAAAAAATCATACAACAGAAGCTCCAGGAAATGTTTTAATTGTGGTAGACGAAAGATAAGCCCAATATATATTTCTTGCAAAATTTCCTTTGAACCCTAAGTGTTTAATTCAATTTAATTGTATTATTATAGTATACTCATTACCTACTTAATATTTGCAAACCTGCTTGCAAGTTTGAACTCATTTACTAGGGAGGTACCTACTTAGTTCTAAGAAATGTACCTATTTTGTATTTTAAAATGATGTGTTTTTGCAAATAAACGATTGATTTTATTTGATTTGTATTATTTTCATGGCCTCCTTATTTTAACAAATGTCTAACAATGATTGGTGAATTGGTTAGCATAATTCTCTGCAAAATATATGAAAAAAAAATACAAGTAGCGAGGTCCTGGAGGAGCTTTCAAAAGTTAATACTGTTAGGTTGGCAGCATTGCCTGTCTGAGCGATATTGTCCTTATGTTGGTAATGTTGCGTTTACTCTAGCTCACGTCAAGTGAACTCAATTCAATGTTCTAAGTGCCGTCTCTTAAAACGTAGTGATTATATTCTCTTTGAAGCGAGCGACAAACAAACAAAACCAAAGAGAATATAATCACTACGTTTTAAGAGACGGCACTTATAACATTGGATTGAGTTCACTTGACGTGAGCTCGAGTAAACGCAACATTACCAACATAAGGACAATATCGCTCAGACAGGCAATGCTGCCAACCTAACAGTATTAACTTTTGAAAGCTCCTCCAGGACCTCGCTACTTGTATTTTTCATATATTTTGCAGAGAATTATGCTAGACAGAGAATTATGCTATTATAACCAATTCACCAATCATTGCTATACATTTGTTAAAATAAGGAGGCCATGAAAATAATACAAATCAAATAAAATCAATCGTTTATTTGCAAAAACACATCATTTTAAAATAAAAATAGGTACATTTCTTAGAACTAAGTAGGTACCTCCCTAGTAAATGTGTTCAAACTTGCAAGCAGGTGTGCAAATATTAAGTAGGTAATGAGTATACTATAATAATACAATTAAATTGAATTAAACACTCAGGGTTCAAAGGAAATTTTGCAAGAAATATATATTGGGCTTATCTTTCGTCTACCACAAATAGAACATTTCCTGGAGCTTCTGTCGTATGATTTTTTTTTATCCGAATCTTCTATTGTATTTTGCATGTTCAATTTTTAATATTAGTTTTGACTTCACTTTTGCACAATATTGCGGAATAAATTTGAATTTGATAAACTTAATTTTCTCAATTTCAAACAAAACGTACGACTGAAAAATCAGAATGAAATGACAATGTGACATGATAGTCAATCCGTCAATCGGCCAATTTTACTCCTAACCTAAGTACCAACCGAATAGTAAGAACTTCGGCATCTGTTGGTTGGCAAGAATTTATGTACAATTATTTAATCTCTGTTTTGTCAAATTTAAAACTTAACATCATAGAAATAAAGTGACTTATCGTTTACATTATCACTATTCAAATTCTGTTCCAAGGCAGTGTCGACCCCCTGAACAAAACTACAATACAAAAATTTTAGCCTTGACTAGAGTGGGGAAATACAGAGTACACAATAACGTCGAGGATGCGTTCATAAGTTTTTTGTTCAAAAAAACATTACGTCTTTTACAACCAACGCGTTCTAATGCTAAATGGTAAAATAATAAAATATTATAACAATGTTTTAAATTAAGGTAGGTACTTAGCACATAAAGTTACATACTTTATTGGTATCAAGCTATACTAATATTACAAAACATGATGAGGAGTTTGTTTGAACGCGTTAATTCAAATAACCGCTGATTTTAAGCTAGTATTTCAGTATTTATTTATTGCATATCAGTTTTTTACAATATACTTAAGTTTATGTAAAGTTTCAAACTTTACGTTATCTACCTACACATGTGAGTGTAGGGTAAATAACGTACAAAACACAAGTGAAGCTGTTGGCGGGCTGGCTAGTCTTATTATATAAACCAAAAGTCTAAGAAAAATATAAAATGAATGCTAAACAATAACTGCCACAAGACAATAGTTTAGATTCTAAAGAGGTCTAATAAAAATAGTGATAGCTCACTAATTAACTTAATAACAAAGTGGAACAGGTACATATTTAAAGCAGTTGTTTAAGTTTTACTCAAACCTTATCCATCTCTATTTTTGACACTGACAATAATGAAAACGACAGTTCAGAACTTGGTGCATTTTTTTACATTACTATACAATTTATAAATTTATTCGTACACACACAGATATATGAAAGAGTTAATTTAAAGTGTGATATACTATAAATGCAAATATTAATGCAATTATATGAAAATTAAAAACAAAATTATGGCGTAAAAGCTTCGCCATTTGGTCCCATTAAACGACACTAGATGACGTTAGTAGTCCTCAAATACACGCAAAAAAAACACAAAACCAAACATTTTTTTTAAATACACTCGAGAGCAATGAATCCGGGTCACTCAAAGAATCCAAAAAATCTCGGAAATTAAGAATGCTAGGTTAATGCAATAAATTGTATTTAATAGACAATTTAATACTCCTTAAATGAAAGTTAAAAAAATATGAGTCACCATACATTTTATTTACACAAAATTACATAAAGAAAAAAAACTGCTGATCTCTCCTTAAAACAAAAATAGGAAACATGAAATTTTTGAACTTTATGACGATTTTCTTGAATTTCAATACTTCGTATTACCTCCTCGTGCTTCCATTACTGCGTTTACGCGGTTTGGCATGCTGTACACCAAGTTCCTTATACGATTTTGGGGAATATTCTCCCATTCCTCTGTGAGAGCAATTTTGAGCTCAGGAAGCGTGATTGGGGGAGGGTTTCGTTGTTTTACGCATCTCCCTAGCTCGTCCCAAGCATGCTCGATCGGGTTGATATCCGGGCTGCGCGCTGGCCACTCCATACAAGTAATGTTCATCTCTTGAAGGTAGTCATTCACAATCCTACCTGTATGAGGTCGGGCATTGTCATGCATAAATATAGCATCCTCACCCAAATTGACCATAAATGGACCAACGTGTTCGTTGAGGATTTCTTCCACATATCTTACGCTAGTTAAAGAGCCGTTTTCTATGATCACCAGCTCTGTGCGACTTTCAGAGGAAATTCCGGCCCACACAAGTACAGACCCACCACCGTAGGCTACTTTTTCTTCGATGCATGCTTGCTTGAATCTTTCCCCTGGTCTTCTATACACTCTGTGTCTTCCATCGTGCTTGTAGAGCATAAATTTTGATTCGTCGGAGAACATAACTTTCGACCAATCTTCAATACTCCAATTTACGTGGTTCTGGGCATATCTTAGTCTTGAAATACGATGGCCACGCTCCAGTTTAGGGCCGTTTGCAGGTCTAAGGGGTTTTAAGTTAGATTCAGCAAGCCGACGTCTTACTGTCCATGCACTTGGGTTACTTCCTCCGAGGCGTCGAAACTGATTTGTGAGTTCAGTTCCTGTGAGAAAGCGATTTCGAAGCATGGTGTTCACCAAGTATCGGTCTTCTCGTGCTGTGGTACACCTAGTTCTGCCCGTTCCTGGTCTGGCGAGCTAGGGAGATGCGTAAAACAACGAAACCCTCCCCCAATCACGCTTCCTGAGCTCAAAATTGCTCTCACAGAGGAATGGGAGAATATTCCCCAAAATCGTATAAGGAACTTGGTGTACAGCATGCCAAACCGCGTAAACGCAGTAATGGAAGCACGAGGAGGTAATACGAAGTATTGAAATTCAAGAAAATCGTCATAAAGTTCAAAAATTTCATGTTTCCTATTTTTGTTTTAAGGAGAGATCAGCAGTTTTTTTTCTTTATGTAATTTTGTGTAAATAAAATGTATGGTGACTCATATTTTTTTAACTTTCATTTAAGGAGTATTAAATTGTCTATTAAGACCTAGAATGTACCTGAAATTCATGAATAAAGATTTTGATTTTTGATTTTTGATTTTTGATTTTTGATTACAATTTATTGCATTAACCTAGCATTCTTACTTTCCGAGATTTTTTGGATTCTTTGAGTGACCCGGATTCATTGCTCTCGAGTGTATACGATCGTGTAAAACAAACGAAAACAAAACTATTTCTATAGTACTTTTGCGGTCTAGAACTACGATTAGGTACCTAAGCATAAACACAGCAGAAACACTAAATAAATACCTTCATAGCTCTGTGCTATTGGTAGATACCTATATGCAAAACTGAGAACGATAGTTGAAATTTTCTCTCAATTACGGAATATAAAAAACGCCTACCTTCTACATTGATCTTGTCAAATAATGATTTTATTGTTGAAACTTGACTTGTATTTGGTTCTCTTTTCTATTTATATCGATTTCTTATTTTTGACTGTCCTTTTATATTTTTATCTTATTAAAATTTATTTGTTTATTTTGTTAATTTATTTATTTTGTTTCTTCTTAAATATTATTTTTAAATAATTACATTTTACCTAACCCATAGAACATTACTACGCCTAAACTATTTATTGCCTTGCCAACTCGTAAACTTATTTACGGCGAAATGTAGGTACTTACCTGAAAATTGAAACATCACTATAACATGGGCAATTTAATTAAAACGCGGACAAAACCGCGGATGGAGAGCTTGTTATTCATATTAATGTAGGTAATTAATCATGCATGAAACAATTATAACATGTAAATACAAAAATACTTAATAAAGTGCACTCGTTAAAAATAACAATAATTCTAATAGCGTTCCATTTTATTATAATAATGCTGTGTATTAGGTCCTGAAGTCCTATATAACTCGGGCGAACCCGCAGGAAAGTTTGTTGGTAATAAATTAAATATACTTAAGTATTAATAGAATCTAATCATGAAACTACCTTAGAGCGAAAAAGCCCCATATCAACTTTGTACTGAAAATCTAAATTAAAAAATAAAATGTACATACTTAATACATGTAATTTTACCTAGGTACCTACTTATTAGAACCAGACAAAGAAAATGTTTTTGGGGCCAAGCTAAATGAGGCTCTTAGGATTTTTAAATGAGAATTCGTTCCTTTTACAATAACGAATTTTTTTCTTGCGTCAAACCGAAGCTTTTTTAATCTCCAACTTCACTTAAAATGTTTGTGAAAAGCTTGAGAATAAATACGAATAAAAATATTATTCGAAATACTGGAGAAAAAACACTAAATCTTTTTACTTCCTGTTCCTTTCCTGTTTCATTAGACAAATTGATGGATTAAAATATATTTTTGTATGATACTCACTGAGTGCTAACAATCAGCGAGAGCACAAAGATAAAGGTTTAATCTGGTTGTTGTACGGAATCACGACAAATATACAAAATTAAAATGTTTCCGAGTGTTGGCTTAGTATAGATAACTTTAGGAATGTTATTAAATTTTATTCTCACCTGATGCTTGGTAAATTAATCTATTGAGGAAATGTCTACCTACACCTGACGTTGTAGCAAAACTGTTGGTTTAAGATATTTTATTCTCATAAAGACATACTCGTACATAGTCATGAGAACAATTAATTTACTTGTACATAAACAATTAACTAAGTAAATAAATATAAGTAAATATTGCTGGACAATTCACACAGCGACATCTAGTGGACCAAGAGCCTGTGATGGCCAGACCTTCCTTTAATTCACAAGCGTGAAAATTCTTTCATGTGTATGTCTAACATAGGTAAGAATAACCCCCAAACATGAAACCTGGATCGCGGTTACTTTGGGAGATACCAACCTTTTACCTGTTATCTCCCAAAGGAACCACGATCCAGGTTTCATGTTTGGGGGTTATTCTTACCTATGTTAGACATACACATAAAATAATTTTCACGCTTGTGAATTAAAGGAAGGTCTGGCCAGACAGGGCTCTTAGTATAGACTAATAACCTGTGATGGCCAGACCTTCCTTTAATTCTGAAGCGTGAAAATTATTTTATGTGTATGTCTAACATAGGTAAGAATAACCCCCAAACATGAAACCTGGATCGTGGTTCCTTTGGGAGATAACAGGTAAAAGGTTGGTATCTCCCAAAGTAACCGCGATCCAGGTTTCATGTTTGGGGGTTATTCTTACCTATGTTAGACATACACATGAAAGAATTTTCACGCTTGTGAATTAAAGGAAGGTCTGGCCATCACGGGCTCTTAGGTTATAGCCCCGTGATAAGCTCTAAGCTTGTTGGTGCTAGATTTCTAATATACTTAATAGAATATACATACATAGATAGATATTTTTTTATTATACATATATAACACCCAGACACCTGAAACAAATATTTGCAGATCATACAAATTGTTGTCCCGAGGCGGGAATCGAACCCGCAACCTTTTGCGTCGCAGGCGGACCTTCGTCCGCTGCGCCGTAGAGGTCGTAAAGAGATAAATAAGATTAAATAGTTGATACTTAGGCGAAATCGGATAGTTTTCTTTAATGTTTAATAATAGTTTTGTTTTGAATAATGTAGTTAATGTAAATGAAATGAAATCATTTATGACTGATATTTTATATCTCAATGCAGTTGTACCTACTGTAAGTATTTTTTTAGTTTAATGTTTGTAAAAGACCCATGCTATTTGGGAAAATCTATATTTATTTAGATACAGAGCATAGATTGATTTGGAAGGTTTAGCTCTTCTCCATACTAAGCTATCTCTAGGATTAACTCTATCAAACATTTTTATTAATTAAATATCTGACATTTGTTTCCCGTATAAAAAGCGCCGCGTCCAAAAGGAAATTCATAAAACCATCACATTTTGTAGTGAAAGGATTCTTCTTCTGGACCTTCGAAGGTGAATCCACCAGCATGTTTTTGGGATACATACTTGTCAAGGTAAGTTACTCGTTCCCATATTGCTTAGAATATTTTGATCGGAGTTCAGTGTGGCGGGAAAATCACACTGCAATGGGTATACCGTATACCAGAAGAAAGACGCAGCAAAGTTATTCATTTGCGACCATACACACACACACGTTTTTTTCTAGGGAGGCCTATGTAAAGCAGTGGACGTCCGATGGCTGAAATGATGATGATGACACACACACGTACACGTTTTATTTATTTATTTATTTTATAGTCTTTTTTATATATGTGTTCCGGGTGTCTGGGTGTTATATATGTATAATAAAAAGATATCTATCTATGCACCCGTAACACAAGCTTTAGAGCTTATCTCGGGGATAGATGTTGCTGTTTGAATTGTCCAGCAAGTTTTTATTTTTTACAAGCTTTCTGCCCGCGGCTTCGCCCGCATTATGTTGCGGTAAAAAGTACCCTATGTCCTTCTCCTGGCTCTAAACTACCCCCCTGCCAACTTTCAGGCAAATCCGTTCAGCCGTTCTCGAGTTATAAGTTCAGGCACTAACACGACTTTCTTTTATATATATAGATTTATGTATTCACTAGCCGTCTCCGCGTCCGCGTCCGCTTTAAAAAACAGAAGATAATGTAGCTAACTCTCCGAAAAAAAAATGTTACGATTTGATGAGCTACGCGAAAAAATATGGGAATATATTCTTTAAATATGATGTTATGGTAATTACCTTATTAACTTCGAGGAGAGACGTGCAAAGGGGATCAGCTCAGGTCAGATCAGTCCTCAGGCCAGAGTTGAGTCAGGGATTGTCAATCATTTTCCATGGAAGGACTTCCGCGTTCTATTCCAAACGTATTTGAAAATTACTTATTGTAAAGAACGTAATTTTAGTTTATAGTAATTACCTAATTATCTTAAGTTAACTCGGTGACTTCATTTGCATGTTTAATTTCATAGACATACCTAACATTTTTTTTTCTTTTATACCAAATTAACGTAAATTATACATACTTAAATGTTTTATTGGATACAAGTACCATAAGTAAATTAGTGGGTAAATAATGTTTTTAATAAGTATATCCACACTTTGCGGATCCACTGTCAATGGAAATGTCTTTGAAAACCCTGTTTTTTTTTAATGTTTTTTTTAAGTTATGATAAGGGTATATTAACCAATGTTTGGCATTCCCTGCAATGGTCAGCAAGACCGTGGAGCTAATAAAGAGCACAATGGGCAGAAAATTACCCACGTTTTGTCACAAACACAATAACAACCGGGTTAGAAGCGACATTGCAATATTTACACCTATAATATCCATGTATGGATTTTCCGCTATAGCGGACCATTTATGGTACTTACATATGTATGGTTTAGTATGGTACCTATCCAGTTTTTTGGATACTTCCTTTGATGTTTCTGTATGTGTAAATATCTCGTGTGATTAGATAAAGTTCGTGTTATACCAACCAACTGCGATCACTCTGATGCAACATATCATTGGTGATACTACCAAATCTTCAAATAATGGGTTCTTTTAAATGGGGTTATAGGGAAGAATTTGGGTGCTCATTTGTAGGAGGTATAGGTTTTAATGATAATGATTATAATACCTACATTTTTGAGGTCGCTGACATCAATTACCAATAAACAGTTACCTTGACCTGTTATACTCGGCTTTAGCTGATTGACATTATAATAATGTCGTCTCAAGAACTACTACATTAGGTGTGCAAATACGTAATATAAATATTAATAAAATATATTCACATTGCTGCCTATTGAGAAGTGCCTTTACATGCTTCATAAACATGTTCAGTTTTGCTCATGTTATGTACCTATATTAATTTAACAGAACCGTGGGAACAGTGGCTAGTAAATATTTTGAGTACTTCGAACTGTACTCAATAGTGTATGAAGATGATTACCTACTACTCTGTTTTCAGGCTCTCTTCATATCTCTCTTCCTAGTGTCCTGCTCATCCGGGTCGAACGAGGACATGACGCGAGACTTCATAGAACACGTTCTTCGGATACCCAACCCGGAGAAGATCCTGAACTCTGTCCTGGGTCGGCTTGAGAGGAACAGGCAACAGGGGGCCAACAGGCCGCGGTTGCCGAAAGACCCGGATTGTGAAGAACCCTGTTCTGATGTAAGGCATACAGTTATAAACGTGAAAGCTTGTATCATCATTTCAGCCATCCGACGTCCACTGCTGGACATAGGCCTCCCTTAAAGTCCTCCTTACGGTCGGATGCAGCCTGCATCCACCGTGATACCTGAAGGTCTTGAAAGTTTGTATGTTTTTAAATAAATATTGCTGGACAATTTCACACTGCATCATCTAGCTCCGTGGTAAGCTCGATGCTTGTGTTACGGTGCTAGATATACTTACTTAATAGAATATACATGCATAGATACATATTTTTTATGATACATACACCCAGATACCCGGAACAAATATCTGCAGATCATAAGAATTTTTGTCCCGAGGCGAGAATCGAACCCGCATCCTATTGCGTGGAGTTATGTTCTAAGCCTCTAAGGTAACGAACATAAAAAATACATTCATCTTTCAAGCCTTCATTTTTGCAGTCGGTTAAAATATAGGATAACAGCTTTTAAATTATAAAAAAATCCTGGCGTAGTTGTGTTGGGTAATAAAAGTTGTGTTTTGTAATTTGACATTTCGCAAAATTATGACCTTTAATAATATTATTTCATAATATTTATTTTTTTAGAGCCTACCAGAGTACACTGAGTCTTTGCAAACGTCGCGAGAGAGAGGCCTGAGACAGCTTGGGATACAGGTAAGTTCTCAATTTTACAACAATGTAGGAAACGAAAACAAAATGGCGGCCAATGAAAAAAAATGTGCAGTTTTCTGATAGAACAAGTAGCATTTGGTAATATAGTATATACCAAAGCTGTAACAATACTATGTATTTGAGTACGGACTAAATATAGTTCCTTATTAATAATAATAGCATAAGATCACAACAACATGTAGGTATTTACTTATGTAATAAAGATACTTTTAGATAGGTATGTATCTACTTTACTTTTATCGTGAATTTTTCAATCATTATCTAGCGTCGTTCTGTGTACTGTGTAATCTATTCCATAATGCTGGTTTCTATAGAAGTGAGCCTCTGGACTAGTTTTAGAAAAAATCATCAATATCATCATAATAACCCATTTTAATCCAAGGAATATTATGTGTTCTTGTGATTAAAATGATTTTCCATGTTTCTTACCTACTGATTATCACGTTACTACGTTGCTGTTACAATCACTCAATAATGCACTAACGGCTTCACAAAAACTCATGACTGGCATAAAACATTGTGAATCGCAGTGAAAGTGCAGTTGAAATAAATAAAACAATAACATGAAATGCCCAATTTCTAAACCAGAGAGGGGTCAACGTTTCCACGTCATTCTCAGATCCGCCGTGAAGATATTTTACCGTGACTTGTATAAGTTGTTTCAGAAACATTATCCGATTTGTCACTTGGAGAGGACGATAAAGAAGCTGAATACTAATGAGTATGAGTACCGGCCGGCCTATTACGAGGAAGTTAGATGCTCTACGCCGTCTGGTGAAGACGATGGACTATCGAATGAGGTGAGAATTCATGTCCTAGGTAGGTAAATAGAAATCCTAAATACTAACCCAATGACGAAATGTAATGCAGTAAGTAACACGCCTTCAATGCCGTTTGTTATACCCAGATACTTAGCTGAGATTTGAACGAATGTTATATTCTGTCGGCTTTTGTTTCTAATACCAACCTATTACCTACTCGTATTATCATATAGTGTAAATGAGTTATATTGTTATCGATATCTAGGCGGGTTGGTTTTCTCATTATGTTGGCTTGGGACTAACCTGTACTAAGCTAATAGGATGGGATATTATAAAAATTATGCAATGTTTCAGATTTGTTCGAGTCTTGGTTTTTCCTGTGTCCAGTGGAATAAAACGATACATCTTACCAGAAGACGATATACTAGGTATGTAGAATTATAAGTGTTGGACTATTGTGGTAAAGAAGGCTCTAGTAAGGTATGAAAGGGATGTCATATTCGATTCATAGAGGCTTGGTACAGTACCTGCATTGGAAGATAAGTTTTATAAGATACTAGATTCACGCCCGTGGCTTCGCCCGCGTCATAAAAAAATTCCCGTTGTAAATTATAAATAGCCCTAGTCCTTCTCGTAGTTCAAAACTACCTCTCCACCAATTTTCAGCCAAATCGATTCAGCCGTTCGTCGTCAAGTTTTATTGATAGATAGATATATAGAAAACACCTAGAACATTCGGAGCTTTGCAGATAAGGCCTTACTTTTTGATTCCAGTGACTGTTGGGAAACCAGGACTATGGTGATACCGGCAGGCTGCGAGTGCATGTGGCCGGTCCACAAGCTGGGAGATATGAAGTTTCACGTCTAAAGCACCGACTACACCGACCAAGCTACCCTCAGTTACTGCGACTATCATACGACTCTTATAATGATCTTGTTACTTGCATCGATTCATATAGGTAACAATAACTAGATACATTATTATGCGTTTTCTTACTTTTGTATATTACCATGTAATTAGGTTTAATATATTATATTTATTGACACGTCGCCGTCTATTCGATAAATAAATCGATATGTAAGAATGTTTAAGTTAAAACGAATTAATTCCTAATTCGATTTTATATTTATTGTTAGTTTATGAATGTGTTTTTATAAATGATTAAGAAGGTTTTATTGGATTTTATTATATTTTGCAGTATCATTTTGGGTTTTCTCGAAAAGTGTAGGTATAAATAAATATAGGTAGGTACATATATATTTAAATATCAATGACACGTTTCGTTGTAATTTTATGAGTCATTTTGTTTTCAGTGTTTAATCGGACCGTAATCAAATAGACAACAATAAAACCTATTGAAGTCTTTGATAAAGTCATCATCATTAACTCATAAAGATTTATCTCATTTATTTCCATAAAATCCTAAAGATCACTTGGACATAAACATGCAAATCGATATAACAACGACAGAAAATCTATTATAACACATAGATGTAAATTTATAACGCAGGTAAAGCCGTAGGGCGGACAGCTAGTAGATGTAAAAGCCGTATTCTATACTAATATTATAAAGCTGAAGAGTTTTAACGAAGGCTACCTAGGTATATCAGAAATCTAGCACCCGTAACACAAGCTTCGAGCTTACCACGGGGCTAGTGATAGTACGGGAGGCGACGATGCTAAATGGGGATTTACTCGAGCGTCAAAGAGACCTATTGGGTTGCATTTGGTAGATGATAAGAAGAAAAAAATTGTATGAGACCGATGTGTTTCATCAGTGGGGGAAGCGACCATAGATAAATAAAAACTTATTTAAAAAAATACTGTTATATGGACGTACTTAAGCGCGTCAGTTAGTGATAGATTCTATGAATCAGATTCAATAAATTGAAAATCAGCTTAACATACTTACATACTTAAAAATAATTTAGGAAATATGATTGATAATAAACGTTTGTAAATCTGATTGTTTACACGATTGGGGTGGAAGTACGTAAAAGTTAAAAAAATAAAAATCGCGACTCATTTTTTATCAAAAAAAAGAACAAAAAAACTGGCATTTCTAAAGGTGTTAGAGCGTCAGATTTAGATGTATATGGTTCATCTCTATGTTCTGATTCTACCATATCTTAATCTGACAATTATCTAAAGTGATGCGCCTAATATGACAAAAGTAAATTTTGTTCCCTTATAATTCACGTTCGAACATAGATAGATTTTTTATATTTGGTGGAGGTACTTATCTGGGTACTAGCTATCTCCAGTATCTTAATCTGACGCGCTCGAGTAAATCCCGAAATCCCCTCTTCGGCTCCCCTACTATGAATTGTCCAGCAATATTTATATGAATGACCTATGTAGATAACGTAAAAAAACCCTAGAATAGCTGTCGGTGGGTCGGCTAGTTTTAGATAGGGTAGACCGGGGGCAATAGTAACAATTTTTGGTTTTCGGACAATTTTACTATATAAACTTGGGTATTTTAATATAATGATTATGTTTCTAGAAACCTTAATTCAATAGCTACAAACCATTTTGTTGAATTTTACGTAGGCCTTACAGAACATAGAGAAAATTAGGTAAGAATGATGACAGGGCGAGTGCTACAATTGACCCCTTCCCAGGGTCACTTGTACCAAAAATTAAAAAGGAAATAAAAAACAAACAAATTATCGAATCATAACTATAGTATCGTATATTTGTTATTTTGGCATTTATTAATCAGTCACTATAAATAAGAACGTAGGTTTCAGGAACAGTCCTACAAAATTCACAAGATAAAACTAAACAAATTTAAATTGAGTTTTCTCCACTTTAAACACAAATAACTCAAATTCTTATAGTTTGGCATAATCGCTTTGGTCTAAGCTTTGATTGAGAGTTAACAAATAGCTTATATATATAAAATTGTTGGAAATAATTGACAGATATTATTTTCTATGGAGTTACAATTGACCCTGGTACAATCGCCCCTGTTAAACTTTAAGTTATCTTTAAGTAAAATCATTATCTATCCAGTAACATTGAATGCAAAGATGGCGAAATCCACTAAATTATTTGTTAAGACGATAGAGTGTTAAAAATAACAGTATGAAACTATTTCTTAATTACTATTTCACCTAATTTGTACTCATTTTTGTAAATTATATCAGGGGTCATTTGTACACCGGGGTTAATTGTACCGTTACAATTGCTCCCAGAGAAGACGGTACAATTGACCCCAAGTATAGATTTTGGAGCAATAACTAAATAACTCGGAACATTGTTGTGCTTTAGACACACAATATTGGGAATTCTAGAACTGGATACCTAGATAAACGCGTGGTTAATATATAATTACATGAAACACAGTAACCACTGAGTGACAGGGCAACCAAAATAGCAAAAAAAATTACTTTGGGTGCTTGAATACAAAAAAATGCTCCTACAGACGTCCGTTTCGCAGCGAGCGCGCTGCCGACTAGTGAGCAAGTCGGGACACTTAAGGCGCGTACCCCGGCTAACGGACACACAGATAGGTCTCCTAGAAGTTGAGATATTCCCAATGGTACTATTGCCCCGTGTTACTAGTGACCCCGGTCTACCCTAAGTCGAAGACCTTAGAACCCTCAAACTGACAGCATTGGAAAAAATCGGTGCTTGTACGATTACTTGCGAGGTTCAATTAGGACACCCTGATGAAATCTGTATGTTTGAACTCGTCTCTCGACGAGAACGCATCGCACCATCGTACGATCGCTGCCAATTAGGACGACGCCTTAGAACCCTCAAACTGACAGCATTGGAAAAAATCATGAACTCTGATACTTACGGTAGGCTGTTTTAAAGTCTCGTGTACCTCTCCAGCCTTCGGCTGAGTTAGTCCGCGAGCTCGCGCGTTGGAGGCAGCCGCTTCGGTGCACCAATCTATTGATCTACGAGATAACATTAACATTGTATTCCTGTATTGGACATATAAAGTAAGTTATTACATTTTAAGCTAAGCTTTGTTTAGGAACGTTACCATAGTACGGGCAATTTGAAATATGATTAGAGGTATTTATTTTTATTTGTAACACTGCATAATGAGAATTGAATATCCGTCGATTAGTGATTAAGGAAAGTCACTCATCATCAAATAAAACCGCTTATTAGTTGTGTTTTTCTCGCGGCATAAAGCCATTGTCACACTCCGTCCCTTCAACTATATTCACTTAAAATCACGTCAATTCGTCTCGCTCCGTTTTCCCGTGAAAGACGGACAAACAGACACATACTTTCACATTTATGATATGAATTAAATAGGTACCTATAATATGAATTACCTACAAGTTAATTAAAATACAAGTTTTTTTTTTATTGATAATAGACCCTTGCTTGACCACACTCACCTGATGGAAAGTGTCGATGTGGCCGAAGATGGATCGCAAGGGTCTAGAAGGTACCTATTCACTCTTGTCTTGAAGAGACCCAGATTGTAAGTTTCTACCTAATTACTATTCTATATATTTTGTATTTTCTACCTAATTCGTATATATATTATCTAATAATTATTAAAAGAAATTATTCGAAGGATAAGAGGACGAAAGAAATATTTAAAAAAATAATATCTACAAAATGATAATGAATGATAAATGTAGCTACTGAACCCTCCACTTCAGCTTTTCTCACACTTGATCGGCTTCTTAGGTTGGCCAATATGAAGTGACCTTAAACAAGTCATTAATAGATAATAAAAGTTCCAATGGAAAGTATCGAAACTATAATTTATTTATTGTGTCTACACTCCACATACCTACTTACAGCTATTTTAGTTATACATTATGCAACTTAAATTGGAATCAATAGTTATCTTTCGTAACAAACTTAACTTAGTTAGTTTTTATATTTTTGAAAATAAATGATTCATCATTAAAATAAAAAAAATCTATCTTTGTATAATATTATATTAAGTAAGTATATCAGGAATCTAGCACCCGTAACACAAGCTTACCACGGTCCAGCAATATTTATTTTACTTATTTATTTATATTTATACAAACTACTACTCGAGAATAATTGATTACAATGTAATATTATTCAAATTAATGTACAAAGCTGTTCTTGATAACTGTGACTACAAATTCAATAAGAATCGGCGTAAGTGTGGGTAGGCCATGAAATTTCGGTACCTAATTGGTACCGAAATTTAACTGCGTACCCTTTACTTTGTCACAATACATGTAGTGTCAAATCTGTAAAATACTTAACCAAATTCGAAGTTTTTATTGTTTTCGTTTTGTATTTAAAAGTTCGCTCGCTTCATTCTTACAGCTTTTAGAATTACGTAAGTACTTTATGTATAGAAATTAAGATTATCTGTAAGTGGTTTTTGTAAATCTACTTATCTTGAACTATTACCTACTAAATATTTTTCAGTTAAGATTTCAGATAGATTATGTACCTAATTAGAATACTTAATATATTTTAGAGATGATGATAATATTAGTTTAATGCTTTTCTTGTTGGTAACTAATGTAATACCGGCAAAGTACGTGTCGGGCCACACAAAATTTGCATTCCGTACCAGTAGTAAAAGATGTCAGTTACGCGCTATCGAACTTGAACTAATGGGACAATACTTCAAACATTATTTGAACTTTGTACCATAATGAAACGTAATTATGTCTAGACTATCTTTATGTTTTGCTGAACAATCCGCTCACTTCTGAGGAAGACGTCGTCATTCTTTCTAACTAAGACAGCGTTACTAATGGCCTTTTGAGTAAAGATTTTGGGGGCCATAGGGTAATTACTAAACAGAAAGTAATGAGTGGTATGTGGTAAAGTTTACCGCGAGTGCTTTTCCATTGCTAAATGTATGAAAATTGTGACTTTTTTTTTTGCAAATCATCCTGATTATACTAGTTCCCCCAAGATCTACGATTGGTTCTCTTGGGGAGACCCGTTTGGGTAACAACCATTAAGTCTCTGATCATTCTACTTTAAAGTAGGTGTAGTAGGCAATTTATAATCAACATATAAATTTATGTGAAATGAACATGTTAAGAAAGAACCTTTTATTATCTAATAACGCGCTTATATTCGTACAGGGTAATTTTTGTTAGTCTCTGGTACAATGAAGAAAAATTTTGATCAGCCTTGACCGATAATGTGCCAGTTTAAAAGATTTTAATCTAAATAACTAGGTAGTTGTGTCTTTATTTAGTTGTTGCCAAACAATTTGCCCTTGCCTCTTACACCACCACCATCATCATCATAACAATTCATATTGAGTATACGACTACCTCTGTGATGCAGCGGGCGAATTTCCGCCTGCGACGCAAGACGCGGGTTCGATTCCCGCCTCGGGACAAAATTTAACGATCTGCAAATATTTGTTACGAGTGTCTGTCTGGCTGGGTGTTATATATGTAGGTATGTATAATAAAAATAACTATCTATGTATATTTTTAATGAACAGGTTGAGATTTAATGTTGCACTAAGCCAAAACATAAAGTTCATTAATGTTTATATTTTACAGTTTGTTTCAGAAATGGCCCCTGTGCAGTCCGTCAGAGAGTTCTACAAAGACAGAAGCGTACTTGTGACAGGAGGCACCGGCTTCATGGGCAAAGTTCTAATCGAGAAACTTCTATATTCGATTCCGAAAATTGGCGATGTATATGTGTTAATAAGACCGAAAAGGGGCAAGTCTGCTGATCAGAGATTGGAAGAGTTACAACGATTACCGGTAAGGGGCTAACGGGGTTTCATCATCAGCCAATATTTGTCCACTGCTGGACATAGGCCTCCCCTAGTGAACACCAAAGCGCCCTATTCCCCGTTTGAAGCATCCAGCACTTGCCAGCTAATAGCTGTTATTATTAATAAAGAAATAACATATTATACATATATATAGAAATATTTGAATATGAAACGGGTAACATACCATGATTTAATTGTTTTTGAGTTTTCCGATATTTCGACACTGTTGCAAGCGCCATGTTCACGGACAAACTGATGACACCGGCGGCGGCGGGTAGGCAGACCGTTATTAACATGGCGCTTCCAACAGTGTCGAAATATCGGAAAACTCAAAAACAATTAAATCATGGTATGTTACCCGTTTCATATTCAAATATAGTTAAAAACCATGATAGTTTAAAAAGTTATATATAGAAATATGTATATATAAATAACACTATTTTTATATCTTTATAGTAAGATATAAAAAAAGTGAATTTAGTTGGTAGTACTAGATTTGTGTTCAGATTAAATATGTAGGTAAGTATTATTATTCTTATATAAATATTTTTTTTTAGGTCTTCGACCGATTACGGAAAAAAAGACCGATTGCTTTACAGAAGATACAAGTGGTGCAAGGAGATGTTCGTTTCGAAGGCTTTGGGCTATCAAGACTCGATACTTTGAAGATTTCAGATGTATCTGTAGTGTTCCATTGTGCGGCGACTCTTCGCCTGGAGGCACCTTTAAAGGAAGCTGTGGATATGAACACCGCTGGGACCCTGAGGGCTATCAATGTGGCTCGAAAGCTGAAGAACATTGCTGCTTTTGTCCACCTATCCACCGCTTTCTGCTGCCCAGATCGTGAAATATTAGATGAAAATGTAACGTAACATTACATTCATTAAAGAATATGTGTGTTTTAAAACACGTGCTCTAACGGTGAAGGCAAAAATTGTGAGGAAACTAGCGTGTTCTTAGAAATTTTAAAAGTTTGAAGGACAAATGTGTCATTCACCAACCCGCACTTGAGTGGTGAAGGGCCTTAAGCCTTAAGCCTAATATCTCTAGTCAAGAGAGAAGGCCCTGTGTCCCAGGCCCCAGCTGTGGGAAAGTAAATAGGGGTGATATGAAGGTTGAAAAAAGTTAATCTTCTCTCATTCAGCACAGCTTAGAGCTTATCACGGGGCTAGATGTTGCTGTGTGAATTGTCCAGCAATATTCATTTATATTATTTATTCCAGGTATACTCTACAACAATGCACCCTAAGAAAGTGATAAAGCTAACAGAATGGTTGAACCACCGGCAGCTGGAACTGTTGACCCCTACGCTTCTTGGACGTCATCCGAATTGCTATACATTTTCTAAGCGACTCGCCGAGACCTTCGTTGAGGAAGCTTACCCGAACCTGCCCATCACTGTAGTTCGTCCGAGCATAGGTAATCTGTATGCAAGAGAATATTCAATGACAATTTTTATGACAATGAATTGTCCAGAAATACCTATTCATTTATAATTTTTATTTATTTATTTAAGAGACATGGCTACTATTCGTTTGACTTTGAGACATACGTATATTACGTTGACTTTGAGGATTTCTGTGGCGCGCCAGGCAAAGACTCAGAAGGTTTTGGGTGTCCAAGTGATCTTTAAAATTCTATGTAAATAATGACATATTATTATGTACCTATATAATTAAATATTTAACTCTTTGCCACAAGTCTAAGACCTAATTTCACCACTCTGTTTGTTAGTTTAACATCCCGTTATGTTTAATGACTGTCAGTTTACGTAGGTATATTTATGGACTGTTAATTACTTAATAGGATGTTAAACTAACAAACAGAGAGTGGTTTTTTTTACTATATTAAAAAGTATCGCCACTATTAATTAGTTTTGCGACGGTTTACACTTTTAACAGAGAGTGGTGAAATTAGGTCTAAAAGTGGCTTTATGAAAATAAGCCTATGATATTGACAACGCAGTTTGTAAGAAATGGGTAAGTACCTACTTTCATAATCTCTACGAGTATACAGGGTGGCCCATTCAAATCGGTCAGTATGGGAAAGTCTGAAACTGTAAGACATACGAAGATTTGTTCTTAGGAACCATGTCACCGATTTTGATAAAAAGAAAAACTGCATTCATACAATTAAAAAAAAAGTGTACCCAACTGGGGAATCGAACCCGGTTGTTTTGAAAAAATAAACTTACACTTTTTCTATTCAGATATCGTTTGTGTAGGTCTTAAGCAGTAAATATCTCTAAGAAACATAATGTCTAAAATGAATAAAATGCATTTTTTTCACATACTTTAATTTATCATAGTAGGTGTTCAAAGTGACCACCGTCTTTTTCAATACAATATTCAACACGTCTAGGTAACGATCTTACTATTGCATTTTGTATCTTCATGTGGTGAATCTGCGTTAAAGTTGACTCTATGGCTACTTTTAGTTCTTCAACGGTGTTATAGCTATTTTTGTACACTTCATCTTTAATGTAACCCAATGCCAATGCCACATGATACATAACACGGTGTATGTAACAAGTAGAGAGGTACAAACAACCATAGAGACAATTTTACATGCCTGAACTTGCTGAATATTGTAACGGTAGTCACTTTGAACACCTACTATGATAAATTAAAGTATCTGAAAAAAATGCATTTTATTCATTTTAGACATTATGTTTCTTAGAGATATTTACTGCTTAAGACCTACACAAACGATATCTGAATAGAAATAGTGTAAGTTTATTTTTTCAAAACAACCGGGTTCGATTCCCCAGTTGGGTACACTTGTTTTTTAATTGTATGAATGCAGTTTTTCTTTTTATCAAAATCGGTGACATGGTTCCTAAGAACAAATCTTCGTATGTCTTACAGTTTCAGACTTTCCCATACTGACCGATTTGAATGGGCCACCCTGTATATTAAAAAATGAATCCCTATTTCCTTTGGTCATGCGATTTTAAAATAGTCAACAGTAAAAATAATAGTGAGAAAACATGAGAATATGCATCTAGTGAAAAATAGTATAAACAATGTATTTATTCCAGTGTGTCCAGCTTACCTGGAGCCAATGCCCGGTTGGGTTGACAGCCTGAACGGGCCGGTGGGCGTGATGTTGGGCGCAGGGAAGGGCGTCATCAGGACCATGCTGTGCGACGGGTCTTGCCCGGTGCAAGTCATCCCTGTGGATATCGCAGCCAACGCCATCATCGCCATAGGCATGATTGAGGGGACTAGAACACAGAGGTAGGCACAACCAGTTTATTAACACACCTATCTGTCATTATATTTTACAATATTAATAAAACTTTTTGAACTATCATGGTTTTTAACTATATTTGAACATAAAAGGTGTAACATACCATGAATTAAATGTTTTTAAGTAATATTTCGACACTGTTGCAATTGCAAGCGCCATGTTCACGGACAGAATGATGACACCATGACTCCGGCAAGTAGGCAGACCGTTATTGACAAACGAAACGGTCTACCCTCTTTCTGAGTCTTATACCTATAGCGAGTTTGATTATCACTCAATACCAAAAAACCCATAGGAAATGAGATATATACAAAAAACTATTTTTGTGATCTCTGACTTAGAAATTTTAATGGATGCGAACCCTACCATGTGCAGGTTTTGAGACAACTTTAAAGGTACATGTATTTATTTACAGCATCCGAGATTCTTACCTAATTAAAGCTTAAATGACTTGACTACTACTCAACCAACCTACTGGAGCGTGGTGATTATACCAACCTACAAAATCCCTCTACAAATAAAATTTCACTTTCACTACTTACCTATTTTTTTTATTACCTTTTTACTTACCTTACCTATTTATATTTGTGACGAGTTATTCTTTTCTTTACAGACCTGATAGAATACCTGTCTACAACCTGAATGCTGGTCATAAAGTCCCAACAACGTGGGGCGAAGTCCTAAACATCGGAAGAGAATACGGACGTAGGGCTCCACTGGAATGGCCACTTTGGTACCCAAACGGAGACATAACGACGAATGTCACGAAGCACGAGTTAAAACGTATATTTTACCATTTGTTACCGGCGTATTGTATAGACGCCTTGCTGTATATATTGGGACAAAAACGATTGTAAGTACTTATAATCGTACCAACCTACCTACTTATTTCTTTCTTTATAAATATAATAAAAAAAAAATTGTTGGACAATTTACACAGCGAATTACTTAAATTACATATAAATTACTTGCGTTTTAAGAACGAGGTTTTCACATTCCTGGTGAGTGGTGAACCGGCATGCTCTTAGAACTTTGATTACGAGTTTGATTGATATCTAAGTTTATTAACATTTCCGATATTTGACCACCTTTGAGTCTAAATGAGGAAAATTGAGCCCTTAACAAACATATAAAGAATTGATTACAATTTCAGCATGGTAAGAGTCCAAAAGCGAATAAGCCAGGGATTGGAAGTCCTACAATTCTTCACGATGCGCTCGTGGCACTTCGACTGTCTAAACTTCGAAAGCATCCAGACCAAACTTGAAGGACAAGAACGGAAAATTTTCAACACAGATGCATCGGATATAAACCGTGTTAGATATATGATAGACTCAATTGAAGGTGGTAGAGTTTATTGTCTCAAGGAAGATCCCAAAAAAGTGCCCATAAACAAAGCTTACCATGACTTGTAAGTATAATTATATTATTGTCAGAAATTGATAGGTATACTTATATCTACTAATACTAATATCTTTATACTATTGCGTAGTAACTATTATATTAAAAAGCTAAAGAGTTTGTTTGTTTGAACGCGCTAATCTCAGGAACTGCTGGTTCATTTTGATAAATTCTCTCAGTCTTGGATAGTATAGTACATATATCGAGGAACTATACTAGCCGACCTCCGAGAGCTTCACACCGGAAGAGTGGTGTTTATACCAATTCTCCCGAGCACGTGACCAGTAAGTAGTGGCACCGTAGAGTCCTGACCTAGACTCAGAATTAAATACCTAAATAAATTCACAAGTCAAGGTTAAGAAGTCAAATCTTTTATTCTTCTAATCCTCTTAAACTTGAACTGTGACTTGAAATTACTTAACACACCGAGGCCAAATTGCGTATTTAGCTATCTTCTGTCAACAAGTAATAATGTTATGTTACCTACCTTGGTTATAAAATAACAACTGCTACAAACAACTTCAAACTTTATTCAAGATGACAACGAATTAAGTACCTACCTAATAAATATCTTTGTTTGTTTTAGTCTTTATGTGTTGGACTGGGGGTTCAAGATCCTGTTCTGCTTGTTCCTGGTGGCCTGCCTCGCGTGGTTGTGTGAACCCTTCAAGTCTGCACTTCAGCTTGCAGAGCCGCTCATCAAGTACTTGCCGTTTCTGGGATCCGTCGTCAGACGATCTTAAATCAGTGTCCATGGACAATGATATTATGATCGACATAGTTATTTTATGTGTAAAACGTCCTAACTGTCAGTCGTTACTGAGGGCACTTAGGACTTGCATGCAACGTCTGTTCTTGTAGTAACTCTTACTTTGTCATTTTATGAAATACCAATCCCCCACTAAATAGGAATGATAGAAAGAGGGAGGGGCTTCTAGGTGACAGTTTCAATTAAGTTTAAAAAGTATTTGAGGCTTTAGCATGTTCAGTATTAAGTTAAGGCTAAATTGCCAATATTTTGTTAATAAATCTGTGTGTGTAAAAAATATTTGTTGTTTTCCTATATTTTATCAAGTTACGATTTGAGGCAGCCAATGTAGTAAATTATTAAATAATTTAAAGTAAGTTTTTTTGTAAGGAATAAAAAAACGTCGTGGCGTTTGCCAATATAATCGTCACTAATCAAAATGCTGTCATGTCATGCCAATGTCATCAGTGCTGTGACCAATGTCAATGTCAAATGTTTGAGACATTTGACATTGACATTGGTCACTTGGTGCTTCCTACTACTTTCAATTAATGATAAATCTAACATCAAATTTAATATGCAACAAATGGAATAATTAAGTGGTATCATCGCTGGTGAGTCAATACAAATAGAAATGTGGCCAGATTTATGTACTAAAATTTATTTACTGTTTTTTTTAAATATACCAATTGAACAAGAAGTTCACTTATTTTAAAAATTACTTCTAAAAGTATATTAATGGTTAAACTGAAATTTAAACTTAGTTCATATAACTTCCTTTGTAACGTAGATTTTATTTTGTCTAGAATTATTTTTTTAAAAGTCCATTTATAAAACCCGTTTCATTATTATTATGTCCTGATATGATAGGCATTATTATATTAGGTAAGTAAGTTAATAAGTAAGTAAAGTTAACAGTATATTATTCATCTAAAAAAATGACTTCTAATAATATATCATAAAAAAGGTATATAAAATTAGATTAATTTTCTAAGTACTATGAATTTAGATTTATTATGCTCACAAGAAATTGTAGCGTACATTTTATTTTGTTAATTTTTAGTTTAAGTTGGCAATATTTAACTGTACTTTTTGGGGAAAAAAGACGTGGAATAGAAGTTGATTGAAGCTGGACGCGCGGCGACTTGGCTGTTGGCGAGTGCAGAATAGTATATTAGTATAAGCTATGAAAACAAGTTTTATAAATATTATAGTTGAATGTTTGGGCTAAACATAAAGAAAATAACCGAATAAAGTTTCTCCAAATAACTTTACGCTCACAGTGGAACAAAATGAATTCGAAGTTGTTTTGGAAGGTAAGTTCACCGGTCTCTTTAACTACTATGCACATCAAATAAAAAACTTGTTTTTTCGTACTTTTAGACCATAATATACTTACGAAGTTTTCTAAGAAAAGGTCAACAAGTCAATCAAACTTAATTCTTCAAATTTTAAACCATATCCTGTTAGTTGCGAGATAATTTTGTTCATAAAGCGTGGGTTGAACAGTGAAAGTAAAACTGACGATCTGTGGTATAAGGCTTTCAAAAAGTAGTTTCGATACCTATGCAATAAGCATTGTTATGCTTTTTAATTTTAAATTTCAATAGTTTCAACTTATCACTTATCTCTATAGTCTATAACCATTTAAAATCTTCGACGTTAAGTTATAAAAATGAACACGGCGTCATTGAACTAATACATAATAGGTACTTACATAAATAGATTTAAAAGATGCAACATTTGCTTTTTAAATATTTATTCAGTACTTCATTATTTTCAGGTTCTGATGCCAATGCTAATGGTGCTAACACAGATTTCAGTACAAGCAAAAAAACAGAAGTCTTCTGTTGTAACAGATATCAATGAAATCAAAGAATTTAAGAAGTTACTTAGAACTAAAACAAATGTCTTGATACTGTTTAACAATGAGCCAAAGTCTAACCAACAAATAGTAGATGTTTTTAAAAATACAGCAGATGCAATGAAGGGACAAGCTACTCTAGTTATTATAGACTGCAATAATATGTAAGATTATTATACATTCTATTTTTTAGAAACACAATATTCTATACTTTAAAAGAGCTTTCCTGTATGTTTAAAAATACAACAATGTTGCTTATGATTGAAGTTAGACATAACATAGATATTATTTGTATAATAAATATCTCATCTCTTTTTAGTGAAGGTAAAAAACTATGTAAGAAATTAAAAATAGCTTCAAATAAGCCTTACTACATGAAACACTACAAAGATGGTGAATTCCACAAAGACTATGATAGGAGCGAGACTATCATTTCCATGTCAAACTTCCTGCGGGACCCCACAGGAGACTTGCCGTGGGAGGAAGATCCATCAGCCACCGATGTCCACCACCTTCTTGATGGAGAGGTAATAAACTTGTTTTACAATCACCTAAATTACCACCATTATAAGAACCCATAGATAGATAGATAGATAAACACTTTATTATACTTACTTATAAAATAAAAACAGAGTTACAAAAACTTAATACTGTATTAAACTTAAAATTACAAGGGGCCACCTTAGCGCTGAGAGTGATCTCTTCCAGGCAACCATAGTGGAGATGATGAATACAAAATAGCATAAAATATTTAAAAGGTAGTGTACATAAATTACATAAACAATTACCCAAACTACATCCTAAAAATCCAATCAATAACCCAATAAAAAACAATTAACAACAAAAACCCAATCCTATGGGTGTTTCTAAGGTTAATTATTAATTTTGAAAATGAAATTGAATCATAGGTAGGTTGGTGATTGCAGTAAATTGGTATGGTACAGAAAAAGGGGACAAAAACCAATCAGAAATTAATCTCTTGCAGCAACATCGAGGCAGTAAAATTTATGTTTTAATTTAAAATCAGTTAGAAGCCAAGCAGGAAATCTGATTACAGCTGCAAATAAATAAATTAAAATCAATCAGATAGATGACTTTATCAAACTTTATAAAACTTTGAAAAGCCTGTTGCGATTACTATCACACTAATACATATATTTATATGTACTCAGCTCTGTACCGTACAATGCTACCTGGCATATTGATTATGTCCAGACTAGTCATTAAAATTAACAAATATTTCTTAAAGGACTAGTCATTAAAATTAACAAATATTTCTTAGTTACTTAGGTACTACTTAGTGTTTATTTTTGTATTCCTACAAAATATAGCAAATGACAGCGAGTGTTGATTTACATAGGTGATCTAATTATTTCATTCCATATTTTCAGGCCTTAACGAAATTCTTAAAGAAAGGCGTAGCAGCATACAAAAAGTCAATGATTATGTTCTATGCCCCTTGGTGTGGCTTTTGCAAATCTATGAAACCAGAGTATGTTCAGGCAGCTATTGATTTGAAGGTAATTTAAAATATTTCCTAAACTAAACATACTTTGTGTAGTATGTGTACTATGTGTTAGCTTACACATACTACTAAAAACATAATATATCCCAGTGTTTTTAAGGGATTTATTAGTGATTAAATAAATAACTATAAATATTGCCCGACTAATCACACAGCAAATCTATAATTTACCATTTCCACCATGATATTTATTAGTTTATTATGGCGAAACCTGTGCTCTGTAGTACACAATATAAATATGAGCTGATATGATGAAACTATATACTTCCATACAAGTAATAGATAATAATGGAAGCTGTTATCATATTGCTCTAATTATTGTATGTACAGACGAAACATGACTCGGTTATTATTTCACATTCTGTTAGTCTAAGTGAGATAATAATCCGTCATTGGTAGTCAAATATTCTTCATGATATTCGAGTTATATTTATCAAGACTTTGATACTATATTTAGGTTGAAAATAAAAAAAGGAATGTGTAAATTATTTGAAAATCGAGTATAACAGGAAATAAACATCTGTGTAGCTTAGAAATTTATAATTTTATAATTTTAACTTATCGAATTATATGAATTTCAGGGTGAAGCCTACCTCGCGGCGATCGATGTTGCTAAGCCGGGTAATTCCAAAATACGGCAAATGTACAACATTACCGGCTTCCCGACGTTATATTACTATGAGTAAGTAAGATGTCCGATCATCATAACAAAATGGCTACGAATTCAAATAGGTTTTTAATTATAAGCTATAAAATAACGACTTATACTTAATAAATATGTACAAGGGAGATATGGTTCATCTATATGGTATATCCATAAAATTAGTTTCTAAAGACAGACGGTCTTCAACCTAGAACTTTTTTATTTACTTGAGTTTGCTTGCGTTTTATCTTAATACTTTCATTATTTATCTATATTAATAATTTCGTCAAGGGGTTCGGTGGACTCGATCAAAACCTTATATGAATAACAAAACATAAAAAAATATTGATTTTTAGTCGACAACATAAATATCCACAAAACTCGGATTATGGAGAATTTCGTCAAATTTCAACCGAGCGAAGCCGGGTTTTCATCTTGTTGTATTTAAATTCACATGATAATTGTGTGCTCCATGTTAACATCAAACATTGTAAGAATCATTGAAATATCGTGCTGTGCCTTTTTCATTTACGCGATCTGATTTCAATATTCGTGCATTGCTTGGCGATCTGATTGAGATAGTTTTCAACATGGCGATAGTTACCAAGAAAAGATAGAACCAGAATGGATCATGAAATGTCCCCAACATGTCATAGAATATGATCTCTGACAGGGTCGACATGGTTTCTACACCTCAGTTGTCATGTCTTGAATGGGTACCTATGTCAGATTGCCATCAAGACTAGTTTTGAATATGGGAATAGTGATTAAGGGGAAGGTAGTAAGGCGAACGGATCATGAAATGTCCCGAACATTGTCATATAATGGTATCTCTGACAGTGTCGACATGATTTCTGAGGTGTATAATAGAAATCATGTCGACCCTGTCATGTCATGAATAGGGTACCTATGTTAGATAGATGTGCGCTTTGCTCTAGCGCAATCTAGAAGTATCTGGGGTACAAATAATATCACTACTCCTCGCCTGCGAAACATGTTGTTTATATAAAATGCCCTTGACCTATAATATCCTATACCTTTGTGTCGCAGCGGGCTAAGGTCTGCGACGCCTGAGGTTGCGAGTTCAATTCCCGCCTACACCGCGAATAAACCTACTTCACAGTGTGGCTAACGAACAAACCAAGTCAATAAATAAATAATAATCAGCGCGAAGTACAAATAATTAGTTCGCCATGCTTACTTTATTCCCAAGCGAAATACTATATAAAGTAAAAGGAAAACATTTTGACTGCACGCTTTTTATTATTATTTATTATAGTATTCATCATCATAATGACCTATAAAACATCCTACTACTACTAGGCAATTATCTCCTCAATTAAACCCATTATAAATATTGGGGGATTTAGTGTATTCGACACGTTTACTATTGATAATCGCGGAAAGCTACTGTACAGATAACTGCCTGTTTTCTGCCTGTGTTATCTGATTTTTTTTTACATAAAAAAAACTATACAAATAAAAAAAACGCCACAAATAAAAGAAGAAGAAGTACAAAACAACCTACTGTAAAAAATATATTTTGTTTTTAGAAACGGTCAGTTCCGTTTCCCCTACAACGGCGACAATAAGCGGCAAGCTATGGTGGACTTTATGCGAGATCCGACCGCGGAGGTGCAGAACAAGAAGGACGCAGATGAGAGTTGGCCAGAAGACTCCGCGGTGGTGCATCTAACAGGTTACTCATCCAAAAATCTTAGTCCTTTTCGGTTATTGTTTATTTCGCCTTTTTGTTATTTTCTTAACTGTTTGCCTTTATTCTGAAAATAAACGGTTGCTTATTACTTTTTTTATGAGTTCATATTGAAGGAAATAATATTTGAAATATACATTTTAGGAATAGGCTCAGAGTCGCTCTAAGAGCTATGGAGAGAGATATGCTCGGGGTTTGTCTACGGGATCGAATCAGAAATGAGGAGATACGTAGAAAAACGCGGGTCTCAACTCAATAAATTGAATGACGGAGTCTTCAAGGTCTTGGATAATAGTGACTTTTACAAGACTTTTTTTTTAAAACTCCTTGATTATGGATATTTTCCATAGATTCAAAAAGTACACAGATCAGAAATCAGAATCAATAATCATAGAGTTCCATAAAGTTATCTTCCATGTGACAAAACCATGACAAAACGTAATCAAACAAAATTCTATGGTTATCATAAATGACAGTAAACTGTTTAGATTTAAATAAATATATTTTTAGATGAAATTATATGATCAATTGCTTTTTTAGATTATTTATAAAACTATGTGAACCATAATGAAAAGGTTTTTTAAATTTCTTCAGATTTTCGTAAAAGGTTTTTTGTTTTAAATACGTTAATATTAGTATCGATATGATTCTGCATCAATATTTGGACTCAGTGTTTGGATGTATTATAAAGTCCAAACTATTTACATCTATGCAAAGGGGTCCTAAATTGTCATTATTAAACCACTTGAACAAAGTATATACATATATTATATCTAGGAGGACTTGTGTTCCAAATACTCAGGTTGTATTTTAACACTCAGATTGCTTTTTCTCATTACGAACTACATAAATTGACTGACATGAGAACCAAGATAAACTTACATTATATTTTACGAACAATTACAGTACACAAAATAAACAATAAGTCAAACATAACGTTAGAATTACTTATTGGAAACAGACAAGAATAACAAATAATATAGAAAATAGTTATAGGTAAAAACCAAAAATATTTTTGTTAACCGATAATATCTTATTTTCATCCATAATATTTAATTTTCAGGAGAAAGTTTCGACAATGTGTTGTCTAAGGCAGATCACGCGCTTGTAGTGTTCTACGCGCCCTGGTGCGGCCATTGCAAACGCATTAAACCTGAGTTTGAGAAGGCTGCCGCTAGGGTCAAATCTGAAGGGGTGAGTTTGTTTTTATCATCATCATCATCATTAAAACAATATGAGGCACGGGTAAAGAACCACCATTTCAAGTCTTAGGAGATTCGCGAGAAATTAATATAAAACCACGCGATAAAGACCCGTTTTAAACTTCTTGATTATGTTAACAAATCTCGAAAGTTTTACAAATTTGAGTGGAGATAAGTTTTGAAAAGTGCTATAAACCAGACAGATAATAATAACATTTAATTGCTTTTAGATAAACGGCATCTTATCAGCGGTGGACGTGACGAAGCACCCAGAACTCGGCTCTCGCTTCGGAGTGAAAGGATATCCGACGCTGAAATACTTCTACAAAGGAGAGTACAAATTTGACGCTGGTCATGCCCGTCAAGAAGATCAAATTATCAAATTCATTAAGGTTAGTACGAGCCGTGTATGTGGTCTTAGAATAGTACGGCTTACAATAGTTGACGACCATTCGGTCGAAGATCCTGCTGCAGGTTGAGGATTAGATTTCCGGATTTGTCTCGGGAAGAATGTTTGTATGATCTCTTTATCTGATACGTTACGGTGACAAATGTTCTGGTTGTTTCCTTGTGTAATAACAAATATTGTGATCGCAGCAAGTTGGTTGGTTAGGTGACAGCGGGAAGAGTACTGGACAACATTGCTAGACAATTCGGGTGAATTGTCGAAAGGGTGCCTGCCCATTGCCACTTCGAAGAGCTAATCTGCTGGGTTATGCCGATGACCGGATTATCCTCATTTCTGTTTTGTTCTTGATTCTGTTCCATAGATAAACCCTGAGCTAAAATGGGCTATTTGCAGAGAAAGAAAGAAAGATAAATTTTGGTTAAAACAAAAACAACAGCACAATTAATAAACTAAGATATCCACAAAAGTCTATCTATGTATGTATAAGTACCTATATCAGAAACCTAGGGGGTAGATGTTAGTCTGTGAATTGTCCACCAATATTTATTTATTCATATTAATTAAATTATCAATATATTTTATTGCGTGTCTCTGAGCCGCTTCTCTTTCAACAACTAATCATGATATCTCGCAGGATCCTCAAGAGCCGCCGCCGCCGCCGCCGCCCTCGCAGCCGTGGGCCTCCGAGCCGTCCGCCGTGCGCCACCTCTACGCCGAGACCTTCCGCCCCGCGCTCCGCAAGATCAAGCACGCCCTCGTCATGTTCTATGCACCATGTAAGTACACCGCACACCACTTCCATTAACACTGACACTAACTGTGATTCCTATCACATTAACACTAACTGTGATTCCTATCACATTAACACTAACTGTGATAGGAATCACATTGATTCCTTCACAGTTAGTGTCTCCATTCCTATCAAAATTAGTGTCAACATTCCTATAACAGTTTGTGTCTCGATTCCTATTACAATTAGTGTCACCATTCCTATTACAATTAGTGTCTCCATTCCTATCGCAGTTAGTATCTCCACTTCTATCACAGTTAGTGTCTCCATTCCTATCACAATTAGTGTCTCCATTCCTATCACAGTTAGTGTCTCCATTCCTATCACAGTTAGTGTCAACATTCCTATCACAGCGTCTCCATTCCTATCACAGTTAGTGTCTCCATTCTTATCACGGTTTAGTTTTGATTCAAACCACAGTGTCTCACTCAGTTTTGGTTTATTTATTACTACCACAGTTTAGTTTTGGCCTAGACCACATCATATTTGGATATCGTCATACTTAACATCATTTGAAACTGCTGTAAACAAATCTAGTGGGTGCTCTGTCTCGTTTATAATTCGCGCCTGTCACCACTCTGAAATTAAATATTGTTTATTATAGGGTGTGGACACTGCAAAAGCACAAAGCCAGAGTTCGTGCAAGCCGCAGAGCGGTTTGCGGACGAGCTGATGGTGGCGTTTGGTGCCGTCGACTGCACCACGGCGCAGGACCTCTGCGGAACATACCAAGTCACCGGGTACCCCACGCTGAAGTACTTCAGCTATTACGATAAGAAGGTCGTGGATTATACAGGAGGGAGAAAGGTATACACACCTATCACAATTAGTGTCCGATTCCTATCACAGTTAGTGTCTTGATTCCTATCACAGTTAGTGTCTCCATTCCTATCATAATTATTGATAGGAATCGAGACACTAATCCACAAACCACAAACTTTTATTGATTAGTTATATGTCACAAAAACACACAATTAAAAAATCACAATTAGTGATAGGAATCGAGACACTAATGTGAGCCTTTTGATATTTATAGTTGCTGGTTATTTAGTAGGTAGTACCACAATACATTTTTGTATTCTGTAATTCCCTGTAGTTCTCGTAATAATCTGGTTTGTTGTTATTTCAGGAGAAAGACTTCGTCTCGTATATCCACACGCAGATGGAACAGACGCTGAAGTCTGCGGCCACCACGCCGGAAGCGGCCGGGTTCGGTGCCAACGTGAAATTAGCCTTCGACTCGGACTTCGAGTCCATCGTTGCTAGCTCTAAGCCTACCTTTGTGATGTTTTATGCGACCTGTAAGTACTGTGAAGGCCTTTTGCTACCGTAGATTCATTATGTCCCACTTCTATTTGTGCCCTAGTTTTTTATAAAACTCGAGTTTGTAATAGTTTTTCACTATTCTATTGAAGACGGTAGTAAGCAAACACTCAATATAATAATATTTTAGAGAAAATAAAACATTTTACTTCTATCAGGGGTAACTTATTAGGTATCTAAGTCTAAATTTATTTTACCCATTGACTATCAACTCCATTAAAATCTAAATCTGATCACAATTATTTCAAAATTTGTAACGTTATTTACCTGACACCTAGTTTAGATACGTTTTTAAGATACGCATCGCTAAAGACCGTACAATGTGAAATCACTAGAGGGTGGCCTTTGTCGAGAGACGAGCAGGAACGACTTCCAAATTTAGTTTATATAGTTTACGTTATATGTCATATTATTTAAGTCACAGCAATATAGGCTTACTTTATTGATTTTTTTTACTTGTTATATAATTTTTTTAAATCCTGTATATTTACCAACGCTTACTTTTTTTCAGGGTGTAGCCACTGTACACAGACGAAGCCCGCATTCAGCCGACTGTCCACAAGTCTATTGAACGGGCCCGTCAACGTCGTGGCAGTGGACGCGGCCGAAAACCCAAAAGTGGCCGATATAGCCGGGATAGAAACATTACCTACCTTCAAGATATTCGCGAATGGAAAAATACTCGCCGAATACAGCGGGGACAGATCGGAACAGGATTTGATGGCTTTCTGCAAGAAACACGGTCAGGTGAAAGATGAATTGTGATTTTAATGTAGATTTGGTCAAATATAACTTCAATACAACACGTGTTGAAAGACTACGCGGTTTACGTGAGCGAATCATAGCCATGCCATTTGATTTTCAGTACAATTCGCATCCTACATTTAGTCATAGTAACTCATAGTAACATAGGCCATTCCAATTGTAAACGGTTTAACAGATTGCAGACTTATAAGTGGCGTACGTGACCAATCGTATAGTCCGAGTTGAATATAAATTCATTCGCATTGTATCGCTTCGAGTTCGCTTTGTATCGCTCATGTAAAATGTATTACTAAGGCTCTGTACACAACTGACAGAATAGTATCATACCATTAAGTACGTAAACGCATTAACGATTAGGTGTCAAAATGTTATACTAAGCTTTTAATTAACACTCGCAATTCGTATTCTCTGTCAGATATATTCTGAACCTTAGTTACTATCCATCTGTACCCTCATATTTAAATTAAATATTATAAAAAGTGATAGAAAAATTATGCATAGCCTCGCCTCAATCAATTATCTCAATAGAAAGTCTTCCTATAATCCAAGAAATTAATACTAAACTAACTTTAAGGTACTTTAAACTACACAAGTTTGTCGAAACGGCTCTCTTAATTTGATTAAAGAGCTAATTCTACATTGCTATGGATGGATTAGATCCACCAATCAGATAGATTATATCTAGATGTAGACATTAGAATTTTGTTGTTAACAGTAACTTCATACATTACTACCAATCCCACTACTGGGCAACAGAGCCATTCCAACAGTCTTTATACTAATCTAATAGATTAGATCTAATATTCTTAACATTATCATTGAACACCTTTTGATAATGTTGCCCGCGTACTATAATTAAGATAATATTAAACTAAATCCTATTTATTAAATATAAGTGAGGGGCTGGGCTTTGCGCTTCGTTGGTTTGGAATTGGACTTATTGTTAAAGAGTTGTGTACTTAAATCAAATCTTAAACTTTAGGCATTTGCTAAATCGAGATCGCTTTCCATTTACCCATAATCGATTAAATACGTTCGATGATACGTAATAAAGTTAATTTAACATAAATAAAATTATATAAAAACTGTTTCAACGGGCTCTCAATAACAAGCCCCAGAATATATCATAATATTCTTAAATCGGCATTTATTCATAATGCATTTAATAATGTAGTTGTATTTATAGTTAATGAGCTTGTACGGCATATTTGAGTCGAGTATGGATATTCTTAATGAAAGTAAATGAATTATAATAATGTATGTGATGTTGAACAATAATGTAATGAAATTATATTATATTGTATGCTATTTATTTTTTTAAATCATATAAAGGCTACGTTACTTTTATACATGTACTTATTAGTCTACATTGTTGAATTTTAAAGTTTATATGTATACTATCAACTTGAGTATCTCAGTCTGCATTTTATCTAAGTGTAATATTAATGTTTAGCTGTTCTTGTAATTTCTTAGTAAAAATACCGTATTTACACATTCTTGTTCGTTATTCGTCTCCACACTCGACGAAACAATCGTATACGAGTGCGGTCTCTTACTATTGTTCACTCATTTGCACACAAACATGGAATGGTGATTTGCGAACAAACTGTTTACATGCCTATGTAAACAGAGGCTATGATGAACCTATGTAAATGCTAGAATGTGTAAATGCTGTATAAAAGCTAGTCTCTACTACGTGTATAGTTAAAGTTACTAGATTTTTTGTTTAAAATAAGTTCTTGCTATTTAGCTCAGCTTAAGTGTCTCATATTAATCTGCAATCGAATATCTTATTTTTGAAAACTCTAATCGGTTATTAACTTAATTAGTTTTAACTTTACACGCATCCACAAGCATTGTAACTTTAGTAGGTAATTTTTTAGATGTTATTATTCTTATTATCTCATCTGTTAATCATCAATCTCATTATCAATGAAACTCAAGGACGTGTATCGTTTATTTTACACTTCGTATATTTTATAATAGTTCTTTTATTTTTTGGTTAACTTTCTACGTTCTACCAATCTAATCTCGATATAGTTTTCTTACCGTATCTTAAAATCATGCAAATCTTTACTTTGTACAATATGTTTGTTTATTATATACTTTATTTATATATTTTCCTTTCTCTCAAGTTGGAATTTACAGATTGAAAAATGAACCTGTGTATACTATTATGGCCGAGGCTCTTGATTTTGGTGAGAACTATAATTATATTGTAGAATCGTAAAATATTAATATTGTAGTTTATATTTGATTTTTGTAGAACTAGCTTACGTCTGCGACGCTCGTGTTAAAATGGATTTATGTCCCGAAAATCACAAGACTTTCCACGGAAAGTGTATAGCCTCAAAATTAAAAGAGACATAAAAGAGATTTACCCACTACAACGTCCCAAACACAATCTCACAAACATACTTCTGATATTCGTTAATTTAATTTAAATACATTTCACAAAGGCTAAGGTTATAATAAAATAAAATTACACGTTTGCTATTTTGCGGGACAATCCATTATACCGTGAGCGAAGCATCGAGTCGAGGCAAAAGCTGGTATAATGTAAAAATATTGATTTTTTTAAACAATTTTATACAGTCATTAAAATATTGTATATTTATTGACTGCAATATTAATAAACGTAAAGATTGGCAATGTAGTGTTTTGTAGATAGTATGTACCTATTTTGTCGATGCTAGAAAATTAGACATGCGGAAAAGAGACAGAAAGATACTGTTCAAACAAAACAAAGTCCTGTCAGTAAAATTGTTAAGTAGTAAAATTGTATTGAATCTATTATTGGCCAAAATGGCGTCCGCACGAGTAACAATTTTATAACTTAGTAATTTTATTTTTACACTTACACTGGAAAATTGCTCTTAATTAAGCGCAGGGTCCATTATAAAAACTAGAACTAGAATCTTTAAGTATTTATATTATATTTATTAATAATGAATTTATCGACAGAATAAGGTTCTATTAATTAAATTTCGTATAAGATCCGTAGATGTTTAACTTTAAAAACGTGGTTATTTACGCTTTTAGAATAATTTTACCTTTTTCTTTAATTTTTTGCAGATATCTCGAAAATGTGCTTGTTTTAAAGTTATTACGATATAATTATAATCTGTTTTAAATTAACTTGTCGTTGTAATGTATCTGTGGTGTACGTAACAAAATAAATATTTTTTCAATTTCTTCCTTTTTTTTCTTACTACTATTATTAATACTAGTTTGTTATTTAGGCTCTTGTGTGTATTTTAAGAGTTTAAATACCATGATGTAATGAAAGCTCTATAATCTTAAAATAAATAGATTACTCTTTCTGGACAATTCACACAGCAGGATGTTAGTTTTCTGATATACGTAATATAATATAAATAGGTACATAGATATACATTTACATAGATAAAAATCTTCAATAACAATTAAAACCCGTAATTCCATAGAATCTGATCCTTTGTGCTTACTAAACCTACATTTATCACGTTTACAGAATAGGTAAATATCGTTGCATACAATTTCAGCAATATCATAAGTAATAATAGGGTAATGAGCACACAGATAATGAACGACGTATCGGGCTCACGAGATCGTTTCTGTAAAAATATGCAATTAGCTAAAATACTTAGAACATAATGTACCAACTGCATTCACATAAGAGCCAGGCCAAAAAAAGCGTATGTGTGAATTTAATTAAAGATAATGATAGTGCCCTGAGAGCACTAAAAGCTCTACTAAAGTTGCCAAAAAGCGTTTTAGGGGGTAACTTTTACTTAATCTTTGATGGCTTTGCATATAATAGAGGCTATTATTATCGACTCATTTTACTGCATAAATTCTCATGGATTTCGGGGAAATTAAGATTATACTACACTAGTCGACCCACCGACAGCTTTGCATGCTTTTTTTACGTTATCTATCTACATTTACACTATTTATAACTAAAGAACGGCTAAATCAATTTGACTGAAAATTGTCGGAGAGACATATTAGAACCAGGAAAAAGACAGGAGTTTTCACATCGGGGAAATTCACGCGAAGCTGCGGGGCGGAAAGCTAGTATTATATTATATAAAGCTAAATTACCACTGACTCACTGACTCACTCATTGACATAATTGTTCTCCCTGTTGGTGGATGGGAAGGTATGTTTTTTTTTGCAGAATCGTTGAGGGGAACACCAGGTGAGTTGGGGAAAATTCCGACTTTTTCAAATTTCCCCCTCCCCCTCCCCCTCCCCTATGGTATCTTCTAAACGGTAAGACCTAGAGGAAAAATTTTTTCACAGTCGTTTAGAGGAGGATAAATAGTTTTGAATCGCAAAAAAAGTTTGTCCCCCTCGTCCCCCTAAACCCCCTTTTTAATGAAAAAACTGAAATTTTTATCGGGTGGAGCATTGCGGCGAGCGAAGCGAGCCGCGATGCGACTACGGGGAACAGCGCGGCGAGCGAAGCGAGCCGTGCTGTGACCCCCGGAATGTCCCCCTTGTCCCCCCTCCCCAAAAATTCGACATGGGTGTCGTTTCCGACTAATATGGGGGTGAGGAACACGAATTTGATGACGGCGGGCGTGGGTCGGATTGCGGTGAGCGAAGCGAACCGCAATGCGACCCACGCCACGCAGTAAGGCGAGCGAAGCGAGCCTTGCTGCGTGTGCGTGTATGGCAGCACGACCGGGGTCGTATTGCGGTGAGCGAAGCGAACCGCAATGCGACCACGGGCATCAGCTCGGCGAGCGAAGCGAGCCGTGCTGATGCCCGTGGTATACTGATATGGGTATCGTTTCCGACTAATATGGGGGTGAGGATTACGAATTTGATGACGGCGAGCGTGGGTCGGATTGCGGTGAGCGAAGCGAACCGCAATACGACACACGCCACGCAGCAAGGCGAGCGAAGCGAGCCTTGCTGCGTGTGTGACACCACGGGGATCAGCACGGCGAGCGAAGCGAGCCGTGCTGTGACCCCACGCCCCCAGGCCCCCCTGAAAACCCTCCCCACCAAAAAAATTGACATGAATGACGACTCTTATCGCAGACTCCTTTCTCTCTTGATTATCGATTTCCACCAAAAAAAACTTGTAGGTACCAAAACCCCCCCCAATTTTAGAATACATGCGAGCTGCTTGCAGCTCGCACACTCACGACCCACTAGTACATATATAAAGCTATATATTATAAATAAAAGAAAGTCGTGTTTTTTACACTATAATATTTATAAACGAACGGATAAATTGTTTGGCTAAGAAAAGAGGAAAATGACATAAGATACTTTTTATAACGGGATACAAAAAGCGGGCGGGTCAACTAGTAGTTTATATAATACTAGATGAAACCTCGGCTTCGCTCGGGTGAAATTTGACCGAATTTCTCCATAATCCGAATTTTGCGGATATAAGTTGTCGACTCAAAATCAATATTTTTTTATGTTTTGTTATTCATATAAGGTTTCGATCGAGTCTACCGTAGGTACCCCTTGACGAAATTATGAATAAAGATAGTAGCCTAGTAGCCTTCCTTGATAAATGTAGGTAAGGTTGTAGGTATCACTAAAATATTTTTTCTCATCGGACCAGAGCGGAGTGTGACTAGCGTGTTCAAACAAACAAAATATTCATCTTTATAATATGAGTATATATTTATTTCATTTCATGTACATATTTATCACATCCGGCACAATGATCTCAACGTGACACAGCGCTGTCAACCCTCTACTCGTCTAAAAGGAAACGTCTATCAATTGTCTATAATTAGGTTGACAATAAAACAAACACTAGAACGTACAACCTTCCTTTTTATAAATGCCCTATGATTATTTACCTACTGATGTAGATTCTAGACTTATAAAGGGTCGAATAGGCCTGTGTCGGTATTGTAGTGCCAGAATGCGTGAGCGCCTAGTGCTCTTGCTATGTCTAGTAAGCGGTATTCAGGGAGATGTAATCGTAATGAAGGACGTAACACTGGGGTTCGGACAAGCTTTAGAACAATGTAGAGGGGAGGTAAGTTTACCTAATCTAATTACATATTCATTTAAAAAACAAATAAACTTTTTTTACTTTTTATTAGTATAATTTGTTTACTTGAAGTTTAGAACAATGTAGAGTACCTACTTACTCTAACTATATTGATTTTTTTTTTCAAATTCAAAATTCTTTATTTGAACCATTTTGTTATACAAGAAACATAGTAGAAAAACGATGGTGACTGCATTCGTTATAATATTAACTGTGTCGCAGATATTGTTTTAAAAACAAAAAAAAATAGTATTTTTATTAGTAGTATAATTTGAATATGTAATATGGATATTTTTCGAAAATCTATAACACAAAAAGTTATATCAATGACACGAATATTATGCCAACAGAGTAAGCTAACTGTAGATCAAATGGAAGAATTTTATCACTTCTGGGGGCCTGACTTCAAATTCGAGGATCGAGAGCTCGGGTGCGCTATCCTCTGCATGAGCCGGCACTTCAACCTTCTCACAGACGGGTCCAGGATGCATCATGACAACACTGCTAAATTTATTAGATCCTTTCCTAATGGTAAGTAAAGAAAACGAAATAATAACGAATAGAATAATAAGTGGACAGATGATTTGGTAAAGGCGGTAGGCTCGCGGTGGATGCAGGCCGCGAGCGACCGTAATGACTGGAAGTCATAAAGGGAGGCCTATGTCCAGCAGTGGACGTCCAATGGCTGAGATGATGATGATTATGATGATGAAGTAAAGAATACTCAGCTTAAGTTGATCGCTTTAAATCTATTTATAAATCTAGTTATTCCGCTCGCAGCTTCGCTCGCTCTCACTCGAATATAACAAGACCATAACCAGCTAAATCAGCCCGGCCGTTCCCGAGTTTTAGCGAGACTAACAAACAGCATTTGATTTATATATATTTATAAGAGTAGATAACTGATAATTCACATTGTCATTTAATCAATCAATCAATAACACTTTATTGTACACCACATATTAATATTAGTACAAACATTAAACTAAAAAAAATAGTACAATGGGCGGCTTCTCTTCCAGGCAACCCAAGGCAGGCGTCATTGTTACAACATAACTTTTATCCTAAAGGGAATATAGTTAGACCAGAAACAACTACATGCAAAAACACTTATACCTAATTATAACCAAGTTTTTATGTAAAATTGCTATAGTTAATTTCACGTGACGTGTGTAGTTCGAACGCCTCGTCAATTGTGTTCGTGGGCCTAATTTATCGGGTCCAAGTTAAAGATTGTGTGCCGCATCTCCCGTTTTATAATTACACTAGATGAAAACCCGGCTTCGCTCGGGTGAAATTTGACAAAATTCTCCATAATCCGAATTTTGCAACATTATATCCATATGTTGTCGACTCAAAATCAATTTTTTTTACGTTTTGTTATTCATATAAGGTTTCGATCGAGTCTACCGTACCCCTTGAAGAAATTATTAATATAGATAGGTTACATGATTTTTATTTGTCTCAGGTGAGATTCTAGCCCAGAAAATGGTGGCGATAATTCACGCCTGTGAGTTGCAGCACGACGCCAAAGAAGACCACTGTTGGCGCGTGCTCCATGTGGCTGAATGCTTCAAGATGGAGTGTCAGACGCAAGACCTGGCTCCGAAAATGGAACTCATGATGGCGGAGTTCATTATCGAGGCGGAGTCGGTGTAATACGGGCGGAGGAGAGGAGAGGAGGAGAGAAGAGGAGGACGGAGCGGGTTACGGGATAAAGGACAGTGTAAGCTAAGATAGAGATAAGACTTAGAAAGTGTAGTTTCTTAGCAATGGTAGATAGCTTTAATCAACCTCATATATTCCAATAATTTTGTAAAATCTCAGCTTGTGTCCCGGAATCGGAACATTTACTTTGTATGAAAATTGTATACATAACAAAATTGTGTAAAAATACAAAAAAAAAAAAACGCCAGTCATTCTAAATATTTTTCTAACGTTTGACCAATAGAGTTCACCCTTTTCATAAGATAAATACTTATTACGCTGTGGAAATAGAGTAAATCTGGACACTTATTTCTAGAATGTTCGCTTCACTTTTCATTATTGAACCTTTAGTTTATTAATTACTAGCTGTCCGCCCCGGGGATTTGCCTGCGTTATAATAGATTTTCCACGACAAACAATGCGTATGTGATATTCTGATATAAATGCTATAGTTTTCCCACCGTGACTTTTCCCGCTTTTTAATTAACTTGCCCGCGTTAGAATGTTTTTTTCCTAAGCTAATATATGTAAAAAGTGTATAATAAGCTACATTATTGTGAAGTTTAATCAAAATCCATTCAGTAGTTTTTGCGTGAAAGAGTAACAAAACCTATACAGCCCTAAAGACATCTATTCTTCATTCATTCTTTACAATTCAGACATTATTTTAAAGTTTTGCATTTATAGTCTAGGAGAATATCAATTTAGGGGTCAGGTTAGTGTTAATACTATTTAGTTTAAGGCGACAACTTGGATTACAAACGGCTATTGAATCTAGTTAGTTTTGGTGGAGGGAAATGGTTTACAGAGCATTGCAAAAGTTAATAAACATGTTTATTTGGAAATGGTCTTTATATGTACATGCCCTTTTATGGTTCTAGCTTTCCATGATAATTTGCACATGTATGCAAACATTATGAAATTAAAACACAATCATTTGAGGAACATTAATTTTTTAATATACAGTTATACAAAATTGCATGATCTTGATGATGAATGAAACTAGTTTGCGAATAACTTAATGTGCCTAATGTGTTCAAAGGAATATCATTTTAACAGAATTTACAAATATGTCTAACCAGAATAACTTATTCTTGTGCGCGTCTATGCTACACAAGAAAATTTATCGATAAATTATATGCTAGCGTTCATTATCCTGCGAAAACAGAATTAGCGTATCATTTAGTAGTAGAATGTAGTAGTACGTAGTTATTGTCATTTTTATTTCAGAAAGCTTCTGATTTAGAATGCCCATGATCTATGATTGCTTTTTAAAACACAAATTAATCAAATAAGAACAACTAAATGATGACCACAACCACTCTGACAAGAGTGATACCGACAAAGAAATAAATAAATTAAGAAAGGTGGATGGTGATGATGAATATTCCGTAGCATATTTATTCTTCAAATTTCTCTATAAATAAAATTTAAAAAATATATAAATATTTCTGCATAATTCACACAGCAACATCTAGCCCGAAGTGTTACGGCTACTAGATTTCTGATATACTTAATACAATATACATTTTTATTAAACATACATATAGGTATAACACCCAGCCACTCGGAACAAATATCTGCAGATCGTACAAATTTTTGTTTCGAGGCGGGAATCAAACCCACAACCTCCTGCGTCGCAGGCAGATGCGCCACAGAGGCCGTCAAAACGTCCAGTCCTTGTGATCATAAAGACTTTGTTACAGTATGTATCATATGTCACAACACGTATGAAAGCTATGACGCCGCTTTGGGCTTTGGAAGTTCATTTTGCGTGTGCAAGGACAAGTTAGTGCCTAACTGGTTTGTGTTTCCTGCATGCAGTGGGTACGTTGTTCGCGAAAACGTCACTTTCTACTTGATGAGATACTCGTGATAGTAAACGATGAGAAATGTAAAACATATTGGTACGTTCATAAATCGATAAAACGAAACTAATATAAATACTAAGAGCTGTTGGCTAAGTGGGAGCACACTCGACTTTCACCCCGAAGGCCGTGGGTTCAAACATCGTCACACCTCTGGATTTTTCTTCTTGAAAAATTTGTTAACACGTGTTCTAACGGCGAAGGCAAACGTCGTGAGAAACCGGCATGTTCTGAGAACCTATATTAAACTCTATTTTTTTTCACCTGTAACACAATCTTCGAGCTTATCACGGGGCTAGTGGTTGCTGTGTGAATTGTCCAGCAATACCTAATTATTTATTATAACAAACTTTTATACTCTTTAATACAAGAATTTATAGGTTAAGTAAATACGTCTCGAATATCGAAATTCGACTTAAAAGTGACATTTATAATGTAGGTTGTCACAACTTCGAGATTCTACGTAACTCATACAAATAGCAACAGATGATATTTGTGTAAACAGATATGTAATACGAAATTTTACGCAATAAATTGGTAAGTATTATAATTACTGAGGTCATTCGTCGATCAGCGCAGGGCGATGTTATATAACTTTGCCCCGGAACCTCTCTAAAAAATAAAAGAGAACGTACACATTCACGTAATCGCGAGTTTTAAACATGTCTGATGAGCGGGCACTGCAGTTTACAATCAACTGCAACAATGAATACCCTTTTATTATCACCTCTATTTACGTTTCCACTGCTGGGACACAGGGACTTCTCTCTTGACGAGAGAGTTTACTTCACAACGCTGGTCAAGTGCGGGTTGGTGATTCTGGGACACAGGGGCTTCTTTCTTGACGAGATTTATTCACCACGCTGGTCAAGTGCGGGTTGGTGAATGTCACATGTCCTTTAAACCTTTCAAAGTTCCCAGAACATGCCGGTTTCCTTACGATGTTTGCCTTCATCGTTAGAGCACATGTTTTAAAATCCAGATGTGTGTGTTGAAAAATCTCTGTAACATATAATACTGCAAGTTTGTGGAGATAGCATATAGGACCACCCACGTCTCAACACCAAACATTTCTGATTCATCAACATTTCGTAACAAATTGCTGGACGGTCCAGCTATTATAAATAATTATTCAACCCATCTCCATTATGACTTTCCACTTATACCAACGTGCCAAAACTAGTGATAATTGCGTTTAGAATGTTAACTAGATGATAATTTATTCATATCGTAATTTGTTGCTGCATAAAATAGAGCTATCATCGTCTAAATAAGGAGCCAAGTATCTCTATATCCTACGGCGTCAGACGATGATTAGTTTACAAATTATATCAATTTAGTACTTTGTAGCCTTATTTAGTCTATGATAGTACATTTTGTTTAGATATTCTACTGTTATGATAGGCTCAGAGTTGCTCAGAGAGCTAAAGGTCTCGGGGTTTCTCCACGGGATCGACTCAGAAATGAGGAGATACGTGGAAGAACGCGGGTGGGTCACCGACATAGCCCAGTGGATTAGTTCTCTGAAGTGGCAATGGGCAGGGCATATGGCGAGAAGAACAGATGGCAGATGTTTCTTTTTTAGCTGTTTCTTTTTCACTAAAACCTGCAACAAAGTTATAATCAGTAATAATCGTTTTATTTTATGTGTAATAAACGCACGAACCGATTTCCACAATTTTGCATTCGTTGAAAAGGTCTCGGGCTCCGTGAGGTTTATAGCAATATAGAAAATTGCGGGAAAGTGTAAAACGCGGGCGAAGCCGCAAGGCGGAAAGCTAGTTATATCTACATATATAACACCCAGACACTTAGAACAATTATTTGAATCCCTTGTTGTCCCGAGGCGGGAATCGAACCCACAACCCACGACCTTCGCCCACTGCGCCATAGAGGTCGTCAGAGGAGAAACAGTACATACAGTCAGGTTATCAAGCATCAAGCTATCATAGCTCTTATGGAAAAGCACCCTCATGTTACCTGCACTCTGTTTTATTGTCTCACAACTCTCAAGTTATAATATTGCGGCCGCGTAATAGAGTCATAGACCTACTGTTACATTATACCATCGTTACCTCATGTAACTCCAGTACCCACTAGCCACTGGCTAGCCTAGATGCCTACACAACCGGCCAAAAACTTGGTGTAAGGTTCGCGATAAATGACTGCAACCACTAAACCTGTAGTTATTTCGATTTGACAGTTATATATAAATAAAATATAGAAATAAAAAATGAAAGCAATGGTCTATACAGGCAGTACAGTACCGACTTCATGTAAAGCAGTATATTCCGCATCATAAGATAAATCAGTTGAAAAAAATATTAAAAAATCATGTTATTTATAGTTTAACGAGCTGTCCGCCCTGCGGCTTCGCCCACGTATACTAGATTTTCCCGTACGATTTAGTAAAAATCCAGGGTGTCAGCTAACTGCAAACCAAATTTTATAAAAAATACTTTAGCGGTTTCTTCGTGAATAAGTTACAAACATACACACTCTTGCTTGTATAATATCAGTGTGATTATTCTACATTAGGTAACATAACAACATTGACAAAATTTTAAACATTGCCATATTTGCAAGTGTTAAAAAGTCCAATTAAAATTTATATTTACATTTTATTGTTTATTTTATTTTCATACTCATAATCATATAGTCCTTTCGTAAATAAAAAAAAACAGAATAAAAAACTGTATAAGTACAATACAGGTTTGCAAATTATGAGTATTATCAACATTTTAGAGCGTAAATCAATTTTGAAGTACATAAATACTTCCTAAAATGTTTAATAACTAAACAAAGTATAGCATAATGGTCATATATATGAACTCATCATGTGAGATTGTGAGAATTCAAGTCAAGAAGCTACCTACCATAGCATCTAAAAAGATCCATAGACAAAACTACCAAAGATTGCACGGCACATCTTGATTAGTTGCGCGTTTATTCCGTTACATCATGAATGACCGATGTAAAGATCACCGTATAGTTTTTTAATGGCTCGGTAAACTTACGAGATTTTTGAGTAAGAGAAAGATGAAAGTTAGATATATAGTGCAAGTTTAACGGTAGTTTTAATCTTATTCGTAACTAGATGATTTCCCCATAGCTTCGCTTGCGTTTTTCTTACGTTATCTACATAGTTTATAAATCTTATCCCTAAAGCCTTCTTCCTATAATCGTAACAGCGATTCCTGAGATAAGCACATTTAAAATAAAAAGTGGCCAAGTGCGTGTCGGACTCGCCCATGTAGGCTTCCGCAGCAATTATTTATATTTTATATGAAATAGTTTATAACGTATTAAAAAAAAACTACTTGACAGATTTCGATCAAACCAATTTTCGTTGTTAGTTTTTGTGGTAATGTACATTTTATATTTTTTTTAGCTTTATCATACTCTTATTTTAGAAGTTAGAAGGGGGGGGACACTCTGTTTTCCACTTTGGAAGAGTCTCTCGTGCAAACTATTTAGTTTAGAAATAAATGATGTTAGAAACCTTTAGATGATTTTTGAAGACCTATTCATAGATACCCCACACGTATAGGTTGGATTAAAAAAAAGTTTTTAAGTTTCAGTCCTATGTATGGGGACCACCAAATTTTATGAATTTTTTTTCAAAAAAATTCTGATATCTTAGTGCGGTTCACAGAATACATCTACCTACTCACCAAGTTTCAACGTTATAGCTCTTATAGTTTCGGAGAAAAACGGCTGTGACATACGGACGGACGGACGGACATGACGAATCTATAAGGGTTCCGTTTTTGCCATTTGGCTACGGAACCCTAAAAACGGACAAACTCTTCTGCTTATTAGAATAGATCAAAAACACGGTTTTATGTTTAATGCTAGTATTTTGGTGATGTACGTTAATTCTTCCTAGTATTTTGAATCATCAGTATGTCAAGTGTCAGCGTTTTACGACATCGTGATCGTGAGAAAGTTGATGTCAATTTGCACTGTAAAATATGTATTCATTCAATGATTTTTTATAGCATTGTATTCATTACAAATGTTCGTTAACAATATCACTAGAAAAACTGACACTTGAAACACAGGGTCAATGCTTTATTGCTACGTTTTATATTAACCAATCAAATAGCTTAGCCATAGTAAATAAGTGTGTTATTTGTCAAAAGCACACTTCATCAGTTACTATTTATAACTCAAGAACGGCCAAATCGATTTGGCTGAAACTTTGTGGGGAGGCAGCTTAGAACCAGGAGAAGGACATAGGTTACTTTTTACAGTGGGAAAATATTATAACGCGGGCGAAGTTAATTATAAAAAAGCTTACAAATCGTATTATTTTGAACGTGTTAAGGAAGTTGCAAGCGCACGATTATTAGGTACATTATACGATCTCCTTCCTTCGGAACTGCCATCGCTTACGTAACACTGGACCAAGCAAGTTTGCGCCCATTTCTATACCTTCACATCGGATATGGTTATATGTTTTTGTTGTTGACGAGATAAACTGGTTTATGATAACTGAGATTATAGATCTAGTCTTAAACTACGTAGGTACATTTAACGTTACAGGAATGTTATTTTATTGACTATAATAAAATTGTGGACGAACTCTGTGGCGCGGCGGTCAGTCCGCCACCGAAGCAAGAGGTTGCGGGTTTGATTCCAGCCTCACCACAAAAAATTTTTCTGCAAAAATTTTTTCAAAACGGCCCCGCAGGAAAATCTATTATTATAAGCGGGATGGGTTAATATTGTTAGTATTAGTGGCCTTATTCATCTAATACTTTGTGAGTGAACATAATATTAATTTAGCATCAACAAGTAGTATTAAGTACTAATTCAGCTATGTGGTACCGGCCTAAGAAAAGGACCACCCCATTTCTACAATCAGGTGTCGACAATCCGACTCAGATATTAATATACCAAGGTGTACACTGGTATATTAATCTCTTACTAATATACCAGGGTGATAATAATATTATAATAGGCCAACTCAATCACAGGTAGGTATGGTGATTATACGAATCTAAGATCGATAAAGGGTTCTTCTATGGAGACCCGTTCCCAGTTGTAGAAAGTATAATGTTTTGTTTTGATTAAGTCGTACTAAATAGGCGGTAAATAGAGAGAAGTTGAAGGGAATGAACCATTTTTACGAGTATGACCTGTAGAATATAGATTTTATCAGCATGATTTCAGCCATCGGACATCCACTACTGAGGCCTCCCATATCCAGGTATTACGATTGGATGGAGGTTGCAACTGGTAGCTTTGAAAAGATCATCTGTTCTCCTTGTTGGTGGACGTCCGACGCTGAGTTTGTTTATCCGAGGTCTCCACTCAAAAACTTTTCGGCCCCATCGGCCATCCCATCCCCTTTCAAATCACAAAAAATAAGTACTTGGCAACAATCGCAGATACCGAATATCTATATATTATCTATTAGTGTTGTCTTAGCTGGCTATCCAATAAAACAAACAAAACAAACAAATCATTCCTTTCTCTGCATTATCAGAACGGAAATTATTCTCGTTATTTTTTAACAGTTATAGAGCGAACTTAAGCATAAGATCTTACATTCCTGTAGATATAGAAATGTTTTTCCACGCTTTAGAATTATTTTATCATTTGCAAATTAAGACAAATTCTCGGGGTAGGGTTGCGAACATTCTCCGTCATATAAAAGAGTCTCGAAGCGTACTAGGGTCAGATCATACGCAGCTTTCGTTTTATCGAGCCGTTGTGGAAGAAGTGGGTTGGTACCTAAGCAAAATGGCACCGCCGATAACTGTAAGTACAGGATCGTACAATCGTAGGGAATGCGAATTAATTAACTTGTTTAATGCGACGCAAGAGGTTGCGGGTTCGATTCCCGCTTGGGAACAACAATTTGTATGATCTGCAAATTTTTGTTCCGAGTGTCTGGGTGTTATAATATAGTAAAAATATCTATCTATTTGTGTATATTCTATTAAGTATACCAGAAATCTAGCATTCGTAACACAAGTTAGAGTTTACCACGGGGAATAATAGATGTTGCTGTGTGAATTGTACCGCAACTTTTATTGATTTCTTTGGAAGCGCATATATTACAGCTTTTCTTGTTTTGTTTATTTATTATCTGTGATGATTTCTAATATTCACTTTTAGAAGAATAATTTTGAAGAATATATAAATAATAGAATAATTTCCCATCAAACATTTTAATTTTCTATTAAAATCTATACATATAGTAAATTAATTTTATAATTGTTATTTTTATAAGCAGATTAAATAGATTGATTTCTCCCACAGTTGATATTATTATATTTATAATTTTAAGACGTTAAACATGCATTAATTACAGATTTACATAGTGGAATATGGCTCATTGATATTTAACATAAAAACTATTATCAAAATGGATAACTCATTCATACTAACGTATGATTATTTTAACGTTACCTAGGTAGGTACTTTAATAAACTTTATCATTAGGTTTCATCTTCGCGTCCTTTTCCCATATTTTGTAGAATCAGCACAACATGTATTCTCTACCAAAATAAACATCATACTCATAAATTTGAATTTAAATCGACACCAAGTTTCACTTTAGCTTAAAGTTCAGTTCAGTGTGTGATGACGTAACACAATAATAAGAGTTATAAGAGTTACTTAACAAGTACTTAGAGCACGTCATTTGGAACACAGATGATATCTCTACCATTGTATAGTTCTACTACTTTCAATTTCATGCATTTGTGTGCGAATAGGAAAATGTGTCTTAGCACAACCGGATATAACTGTAATTACTAAGGTCTTTGTCTAATTGAAAATTTAGTTATTTTTGACTATTATTTCAGCTAAGCTGCTTCCTACTGTCATGCGTTGGCATCTGCTTGGCGACTTTTGGAACTAAACAGTTAGTATATACCTACTTATTGTTTGTAAACCTTTGTCATGCTTTACCAAATCCTTCAATAATGTTTACATCTAATATAATCAATAATTTTAAATTATGTGAGAACAATTATTGATATTGCAGTCACAAAACAGCGGTAACATTGTTGAAGTAATTTGGTAGAAATTTCTAAAAATTCCCACGTCTTGTCGACTCTTCACTGTGATAAATGGTGAAACCTTCCCATTGTCAGTGTCACCTTACACTTGGTTCTTTCTTCAGCTTTGCGATCACGACAATGTTTTTAAATCGTTTTATTAGGACTTAACTGTTGACTTTTGCGTAGATACTTCTCACCCACAGGGAAGTATCTATTGATACAAATAATTGAATTTTTCCGTTGTTTTAGCGTGCGAAAAGTACATTAATGCTAGTACAATAACATTTAAGACTATGTAGTTTTAAACTTGCGAATTTCTACTAGTATGTTTCCTAATAAACCTTTGTGTTTATTCCAGTGTTCATATTCGGGTGCATATACCAGAGCCGGTTCACTCGGGGCACGAGCACCATTTTGAGCACGGCGGCGGCGGGTACGGAGGCGGCGGGTTCGGTGGAGGCCACGGAGGCAGCTTCTCCGACCATCTGCACGGAGGCTTCATTGAACACATAAAAGGTCATGGAGGCCACGACTCAGGCCACGGACACGGCGGCGGAGGCGGATACGACCTCGGAGGCCACGGAGGCCACGGAGGCGGTGGATTCGACTTCGGCGGAGGACACGGTGGAGGCCACGGTGGACATGATTTCGGAGGCGGTGACATCGGAGGTGGACATGGAGGTTATGACTTAGGCGGTGGTCATGGAGGAGATTTTGGTGGCAGCCTTGGTGGCCACGGAGGAGACTTCGGTGGCAGTCATGGTGGTCATGGAGGAGGTTTCGGTGGCAGCCACGGTAGCCACGGAGGAGATTCCGGTGGCGGTCACGGAGGTCACGGAGGAGATAGTTACAGTGTAGTCGTGAGCGAGCACGGATCGAGCGGTGGTTTCGGAGGAGGATTCGGTGGGGATCACGGAAGTCACGGAGGTGGTCACGACCACGGCAGCGGCGGCTTTGGCGGCTACAGCGGAGGCGGAGGTGGACACGGAGGTGGCCATGGAAGCTTCAGCGGCAACGACCTCGGCTTTGGTGGAGGGGATTCCCACGGATTCGGTGGCGGCGACTCCCACGGCTTTTCCGGCGGACACGATAGTTACAGCAGCGGTTTCTCCGGTCAAGACAGCTACAGCGTCGGTCACAGCAGTCACAGCTCAGGCGGTGATTTCGGTGGTCACGGAGGCGATAGCTACAGCGGTGGACATGACAGTCACTCGGGATTGAGCAGTTATGACTCACTCGGTGGGGGAGGAGGCCACGGAGGCGGTTTCGGAGGCGGTCATAGCAGTGGAGGCTTTGGAGGCCACGGTGGAGATAGCTATAGCTTGGTTCTGAGCGGAGGTGGACACAGCAGTGGAGGCCACGGCCACGAAAGCCACGGAAGCCACGGAGGCCACGGAGGCGGATTCGGAGGCGATAGCTACATTAACGCCCTGTCAGCTGGACATGGCGGTGGCCCCTACAGAAAATAAACCACCAAATGTTCCGACAAAACAAACCAACTAAGTCATAGCATTCTTATGCCTACATTTAAACATCGAGTTGTTGTATAGTACAAGTAGTTATAGTTTAAGTTATTGTTATTTTGTTGTAAGTTCCTAAATAAAGTATTTAATACCTCTTAGATATTTTCCTTGACAACCTCTCTTCTTATCAAGTTTGCCAGAACATGACTTACCTCGATCCCTAAAGAAAAATGAATTACACAAGTATAAATATATGACTATATATTTATTATCTGCTATTATTGGTTTAAATGGCTTATTCCCAGAGGTCCATGATTCTATTGTTTCTTATTTCCCAGTTAAGTGTTCTATTTAATATTATTAATTATTAATCATTGATGTACCAAGAGATTAAACTGTATTTATGGATGCATTGTATATAAAGATATGCATGCACATAAGAGATAAGTTTTTGATATAATCAATGAATAAATAAAAACCGGCCAAGTGCGAGTCGGACTCGCCCATAAAGGTTTTAATGATGTGTTATATTATTCTTTCGACATTCTTTTCGAAAACGAGTTACTATCTAAAAGATTACTGACTATTCATAATCACATCAGACGTATGATTGCAAATTCGCAACACCATTCAATAAGCGAAACTATACAATTTAATGGAAAACAAGAAACCACAAGAAGCGAAGTGAAATCTACATTTCGATTAAAACAATGTAAACTGATAATCATACTGATCATCAACTGAATCATATTGTACCAACTTACAAGGTTGCTCGCTGACTCGCATGGTACATGGAGTACCTACACCAAATGAGAATTCACAAAGGGTTACCCACAAAAAAAAAGACCAAGAAGTCTTTACTAGTCGGGCTACCGGTACTGTTTAGCCAAAAAAAGACCAAGTAGTCTGTAACTGATAAATCTTTATCATATTTTAAACTATTTTATTGTTTTTAACAATATTAGAACAAGAAACGGGTAACGTACCATGACATTTAAAATTTGTCCCGAGCTGGTATTCGAACCCACAACCTCTTGCGTCGCAGGCCAACCATCACCAGCTGCGCTAAAGAGTTGGTCAAAAAAAGAAACATAAAAAACTTTAATCTCAGCTGACTCAGCAAAAATTGTTTTGCCAGATATAATCAGGGTTTCGTGGAAGGAGGGTACAAATAGTACTGAATGTATATTTAATGCCACTCCATCAATCAAATAACATAATGAATTATTTTTGCGAGAGAGACTAGGTCCATGTCGGTCATAGTATCTCCTTTCCGATTCTTCATAGCAACCAACGGTGCGAACTGTTCTAAAATTAAAAAGTGATCTACCATTATGATTTTTTATTTTGGACATGCTTTTAAATAAGTGTACCTAATACAGTGTTTTTTTCAGAGAGTTATTGACTCATGACAGTGATACATTACACAAGATCCAAATAAAAAATACTTAGAAATATTTATTTAATTTATTAGGTACTTACTAAAATCTCTTTTTTAGGAGTTCGTGTAAAATGCATACCTAAATCGTTCGCATATTCATATAGTAACGAGTTAATCTGATTTTGTAGCCGTACGCGCTTACACATCTTGTTCAGGAGAGCAAGCAACCTTTCAAGACTAATTAGAAAATAATTTATGTCATGCATAACCTAATCACATAGTTATCCTAGGTCACAAGTCCATTATGTACTAATATTAACACTCTTTTCTGTTCAGATCCGGTCGCCATACTTCAGACTGCCCGACGCTTGCGGGGTATCAAGACCCTGTTTGAAAGAGAATCTCGATCGGTGAGCTGGAGACACGGGTCGCTTCGTTTTTTCGTTTTTTTTCCGAGGCAGGTCAAAAACGGATATATGCTTTTCTTTCTTCGTCTTCAAACTAGTATCCATTGGTCGCACTTCTATAAACTCCACAGGTTCGGTGGGAATAGAATCCGTTTCATTGTCTTGGTAATTAAATTGTGACGAAGTGGTTACTGCTGCCTCAGTGGTGGAAGGGGGAGCCACATAATGGAAGTTATCATTGGTAGACTCACCAACTAGCATCGGATCTTGTTGTAGGGCTTTCTCTGCCATCGCCGAATAATAGGAATATACAGGTGAAGATTCCTTTATTGTGAATGGTGTCGACCCAGCGCCCAGGAGATCATTAATTTGATCAAAATTTTGTGTATTTAGCGATATACCATTCGCGGAGAATGGTATACCATTCATATGGTTCACGTGATTTGGCTGATCCAGGCCTCCAAAGCTTATATTCTGTCTTGAAAAGGACTTTTTCTTGCCTTTTTTCCCTTTATATAACGAATGTGGTTTGCTTGTGATGTCTGACCCAAAAGACTCTTGTTGTCCACTGAATGCGTCATAATCATAGTTTATTGCCTCTTTGAAGTTACGCAGCGGATCTGTGTAGGTTTGTGGAACAACTGGGCGTGGGATGTGCTGGAACGCCTTGGGCTTGTAGTCGTGTACCACAGTGGACGATATCCCGAAGCCAGCAGGCGCCGTACCCTCCTGTGCCACTTGCTGGTGTATTTCAGGAACCAGCTTATCAGGCCCGAAGTAAGGTGACCCTACTGCATTAGGGATTTTGTTATTTTGGTTATCTCTATAGTCTAACCCAGGTAGATGACCCTCTAGCTCACTATTGGCTGTAGACGGTGCATAAAACGTAGGATTTGTAGGTTTTGGTGAAACGCGATTCTTGTGTGGTGAATATATATTTTCGTAATAAGAATAATCAGTACCTTGTACATTTGGGTTTCTCAGATACTTTTGACCGAATTTTTTTACATTTTTAGAATCAACACCTCGAATTTGTTGTCCTTGGCTGTTGTAAGATACTCGGGGAGGAAGCAACATCTGTTCTCTGCCTATATCTAAATTGGCAGGGATTTCTCCATGGTCGTGGAACACATGGTCATGCGTTACTTCTCGAGGATTGTATGCCATGTATTCTAATTGCGGCGGAGTTCCCAATGAACCTAATCCTGCGAACCCGACCGAGGGGTATTCCATGAAATTTGAAGGGCTTCTAAAGTGCCCCGATTGCGCGGAGCCTGCCATCCCATCGTTGTAAATCAATTTATGTACGTGTTCTTCACTGTAAGTGTGAATGTGTTCGTTATCACCGTCAATAATTTTTTCTACTCGATTTGGCCTTCTTATCTTTTTGATAGTTCCAGACCCATTCAAATCTGAGTAAAATTGCTCATGAAAATTTGTAACAGGCACCTCATCTTCGTGATGCTGTGGTTTTGTTGTTGATGAGCCTCGTAGTTTAGATCTCGTTTTACGAATCGGGCCTTTCTTTCGAGATCCACTATTGACTTTGACGATTTTAATTTTATTATGGTTATTGGATTCAGAGTAACCTGTCGGCTGGGGAAGATAGGAGTCCTGCGGAGGGGGCAGATCGTAGTCCTTGTTGATGTCTGAAGGCTGAGGGCCGTAGTAGCCGCGCGCGCGGTACAGCGGCACGAGGTGCGAGGCCGCCGCGCCGGGCAGGCGAGGCTCCTCGAACACGTCCATGGCGCCGTGGCCCGGGCTGGCCACGACCGGCACCGCCATCGCCCCCTCGGCGCTGGGCACGTAAGCCGAGGCATATTGGGATGAGGCGGGATGATTCGTTATGTATACCTTCTTATGATGATGGATGTGTTTGATTTTTTGCGGTAGATGTATGCGAATCTTTTTCCTGAAACAAAAGGAAATTATAGTACCGGTATTCGGTAGTTAAGTGAAGGATTGCATGCATGTGCAGCGCTCGCTTTTTATGATGTGGAGTTCCGTCTAGTGGTGTCAATGGCTGCGCGCGTGACGCGGCAGCGGCTTTCGCTATCGCCGGGCGCCGGAGCCGCGCGCTGTCGGCTACCGCCCGATCGCACACGATACTAACTATTACGTTTATATAAATTCCTTTATTACCATCATAAGCGGAAGAACTAACGATTCGAGGTATATTTGCGCTTTCTATACGACACGCGTGGATTACGCGTTTGGTTTATCGTCGGCAGTTCATCGTTCATTAAGCATAGCGGTGAAACATATCAATTAGTCGCAATTGCGCGCCGGCACACTGACATTGACTGTGCCTTTAATTTCCATCGCATTGCTTGTGATATAATGAGTGAAAGTTACCTTTTACACGCTCGTAAGGGATGAAATCAACGATAATACGACTTCCAATTATTTTTTTGTATTCCAATAAATTTGGATTGTTATTAAATACTTAACTGTTCTTTTGTTTGCTATCGCTTCCCTTACAAGTTGCTGGAAAGGATATCGCAAGCATAACATAATAAGAATGTCAACAACAATAACAGCTCATCGTAATTCATTAATTGTTGCTATTTATTTTCATTGGGAAAATTCACTGTGATCGTTATGGACATAGTATATATATGTTATATGTTTCATGTAGTCTTATAAGTTATGGCGCTAGATGTGGGTTTTACTATTAGAGTTAATCCCATATTTAGAGCCTACATTGTAGAAAATATTGTTTATGCACAAGCAGCTAGCCAATATATAAGTGACTCAGCTGCTTCGAAAATAATGATCAAGATTTTAATAATGGAATAAAATCAGAATTTTCTCAATTCGACTACTCTACTCAAACCTCTGACGTCAAAAGTTAGCGATTTGACGAAGTATGAGACGAGTAATACAAACAATATGGGTATCATTAGTTACTCTCCCTTATTCTTCTTCTATTTGGTAGAGTAACTTTAAATAAACAATTAAATAGCTGGACAATTCACACAGGAACATCTAGCCCCGTGGTAAGCTCGGAGCTTGTGTTACGGGTGCTAGATTTCTGATATAATTGATATCATATACATAAATAGACATAAATATAACAATATTGAAAGTGTTTGATTATAAAGGTCCATACACATAAGGTCAGGTAACCTAACTGGGCACAAACGTGAGCACGGCACGGTGCTGGTATGAGCATGTTACTGTTTTTGGTTATTTTATTGATGTTTGTGCTCGTCTATCGTGCTATATTATTTGAGTGTATATATATTATGTGTGTCTGTATGTGTATAATATGATGAGTGCAGTGCAACAGCTTATAATATTTTTCACGCACTAGTACAGTTCTATACAGTGGATACTTTTCACATTTCCTTTCAAAGAAACAGTGGTATTATATGATAGTTATATAAAGACTTACTTAGCGCCTTCCGCCGTTACAGGAAAATTGGTCGCAGCTACCAGAAGAGTGAACTATAACAAAAGAAACCCGTATTAATATAGTTTTGAACTTATAAGTGATGATGGACTTTAATAACATACATTTATTGTACTACTTTTGTAATACCTCGATAATGACATGATAATAAGCCTTATAATATAAGTATACTGCTTTAAGTTTTCTTATGATTTTGGGTAAATGTAATAAAGAATAATGTTATCCTAAAATAAAAACGAGCATAAAATTTATTAGAAATGGGTGTTATACATTTTTTATCTGATGGTGTTATGTGTATAAATATATATTATACTAACTGATACGCTCGTGGCTTCGCCCACAGCTTCATTTTATTTGAAGAATTTTATATTTTTTAGAATATATTTTTGTACAGACAGTATAGCCGATACTTTCGACTCTCAAAGACAGACAGACAGTCGATAAATACAATGTTCTGAAGAGAAGCGTGTACATCCAACATTTAGATTTATGGTAATAGTAGGTATGTGTACAGGGTTATAGGAAATTCACCAACTTGCAGCAAATATGGTGTTCTGTAAGACCATCAGATAAAAAATGTATAACACCAATTTCTAATAACTTTCATGCTCGTTTTTATTTTAGGATAACATTATTCTTTATTACATTTACCCAAAATCGTAAGAAAACTTAAAGCAGTATGCGTAGTGGGTGGTCTTAAGGCCCAAATCAATGTCTTCCAGGCAACCTTAGGATGGAGAGAAGCACTGCAGAATATAAGGGGAATTTACTTAACCCTGTAGATTGTTTTGATGAAACGTTAACCATTTACTTCATGTTTTGTGATGTTAATATAAATAACACAAAGTGAACATTATAATGCCTCATATTATAAGGTTAATAAAGTAACAAAATATGTTCGACTCTTTATATCGAGAATTTGTTTTTATTTATTCAATCTAACTTTATCGATCATAATTTCAGTATTAATTAGGTTAACCTTTGACTATGAAAAAACGGGCGGGTAAGATCTGCCGACTTAATAAGGATAAGTATAAAAATAGGGTTAATTTTTTGGTGTATTTTCAATAACCCTGTATAGCTACGGACAGCCCCCTCTGTAGATAATCTCTCGGTAAAAAAGAAACAGCTGCCCACGTAATCCTGGAATGCGAGGGAGTATCAGCGCAACGACACCAAATTCTCTAGAACTATGCTTTTGAAGTTAGGTTGGTTATACGCATAATGGACCAATTTTGAAACTCAATGTTCAAAATATCGTTCTTATGAACTATATAAACCATGGATGCACAGACCGCGGCCCGCGGGCCGCATGCGGCCCGCCGGTCGAATACTGGTGGCCCGCCGCGCCGACAGAAAAAAACAAAAAAAATATGTACGTAATCAAAAAATATAAGTAATTTAAATCTCGCGCGCGCGCTCTTAAGTGCGCTTATCGGTGCTGACGGTGCTCCTTCGATGATTGGTGTCAATTCTGGGCTAGTTACTTTGCTGAAAAAGCATCTGCAAGAAAAAAAACACAAACGCTGAAGATCTCATGCAGTTTCACTTCATTATACACCAAGAAGCCCTCTGTTCTAAAAAAATTGAATTTTTCAAAATGTCATGAAAGTGGTAGTTTTGACTGTAAATTTCATAAAATCACGAGGACTCAATCACAGGCCATTCAAACAATTCCTTGATGACATCGAAAGCGAATATGGAGATTTACTGTATTATACAGAAATAAGGTGGCTAAAGTCGTGGATTGACACTGGAACGATTTCTAAATTTAATAGAAGAAATTGGAATATTTCTGGCGGAAAAGCAAAGGGATGTCCCGGAACTTGTCTTGAACACACGGCTTCAAGGCAAAAATCAACTGATATCCCAGCTCTACGCCCATGTATCATCCTTTCAATGCAAACTGACACTTTTCAGATCGCAATTGAATTCTGGAAATTACAATAATTTTCCGAATTATAAGAAAATGGCTGAAAAATTCAACAAAACTGCGATTAATTTCAGTTATGTAGAAAAGCTAGATATTTTGATTCAATCTTTTCAAGACAGATTTTCGGAGTTTAAAAAAGTGAAACCTCTGTTGGACATATTCAGCAATCCTTTCACGATTTCAGTTGAAAATGCGCCAGAGTCAATGCAGTTAGAAATTATCGACATTCAAAACGACCAAGATTTACGCAACAAATTCAACGAAGAACTTTTACCGCTGCATTGATAAATACGTGTTGCTACAAGTAAAATTGAGCCAAATATAAAAAAAAATTGTAAGCACTATGCAGTGCCACGTTTCCAATTAATAAATTATTTTTCAATTTTAATACATCTTTATTGTCTTTAGTTACCTATAGGTACTTCTGGCGGCCCACCATCAGTTCATAATTTGCCCGAGTGGCCCCTAGTCTTGATAAGTCTGTGCATCCCTGATATAAACTAACTTACCCTATATAGTATTACATCTTAAAGATTAATAGTGAAAAAATAATTGACAAACACTCTACAAGGCCTTTCGTTATTTTATTTATACTACGACATTTTTTTTTTGTGTATGGTTAACCAACTTTGGAATTCAATTAATAAACAAGAAATATGCTTTAAGTAATAATGTAGCACAATAAAAAAAAAATTCTTCTTGTTAAGCCTTATAATAAATAAGCCCAGTGGGATAAAATACACTATGTTCTTAAGATATACATAATTGCAAGGAACTGAAACAACTTTTAGCATTTAATAATTTCTATGGCTATTTTTTCGCTCGCTCTCAAAGTTAGAAGTTAAAGATATTTAATTAGAAATAACTAGAAGAACCATTTTCAAAGCTTTCGTAAATCATTTTCAAAGAACGTAAGAGTTAATAAAATCTGATTTAAATAATTTAAAAAATATGGAATTAAAAATAACTAGAAGAACCATTTCCGAAAAAGCATTCGTAGATCATTTTCAAAGAAGAGTTGATAAAATCTGATTCAAATAATATTGGTTTAATAAAAATTATGATTTTTCGAGTTACTTGGGACCCTAAGGGTAGCAGGAGTAAATCCAAGGCACTAGCATACACAAGCACATCACACACTTCACATCACATCACAGGATACCGACCAAAATAAGCCAATCCATAGCTGCTCGCTTTCTTGCACGTTCGAATTTTCTTTTAGTTTTCCGATTAACTCGACAAGTGGAAGCCGCTGTGGCCTCGGATACCATATGATAATTACTGACAGGCGCGTGATCATTTATAACATTCATTTTCACGGCTGAAAGAATTCAGCGCGTCCCGGCTTGCCGCGCCGATTCTATTGCGGCTTGCAAACAGATTTGAACTACAAACATTCATCATATTAAAACATCCTTTATATTGACCATGATCTTAATATTTGATATTATTTATTTTCTTTATATAAACGTATTAAAATATAGTTTATACAAACGGTTTTAAAAATAATAAAAAACTTATTTACTGAAAGTTTTTTTTTACATTTTTATGAAATTCTTATTGGTCACCAAAGTAAAGTTCACTCGTTGAATGGCAATGCTAATTCGTTGACCTAAATATACCGTAAATTTCTGTCAATACAACTTGTATTTTATGAATTTGTATTACAAAAATACTGTAAAAATAAATCATAACAGATTGCACACGCGATTGCAGCTGAACGCTCTATCATTTCACATTCATATTTTTCATCATATAATACCAGACTATGAAGATACGCATTTAAGTTTATGTATCATTATTAAAAAATACCTTGAAAAAACACGTATTCTGTAATGACGTTCAATTTCATAATTTATTTAACATTTCGTCAACTTGCGTGATATTCCAAATTAATACAGGTGTAGCATCGACATGTGTAGGTGATATGCCAACTGAACTGCGACTACCCTTTTTAAGATCTAACGTACGATAATTGTATTAGTGTCTAGATAAACCTAACATAGGATTTAAGACGCTACTAACCATGTTCATAATGTACCATGTTTTTCACCAATAAACGCTATCTATCTTACCCGCCTGCTAAGCCTGGTGATGAAACCAAATACCTTAACTTAAGGCATATAAGGCGTTCCATCGAGAGCAAAGGCTTAAAAGCAGCGTCGGACGTCCACCAACAAAGTGGGACAGATGATCTGGTGAAAGGGGTTGGCTTGCTGTAGACGCAGGGCGCGTCCGACCGTAATAATTGGAAAACATTTGATAACAAAGGCAATTACGCACCTATTTACAAAGGAGTTAAAACACTCGTCATTTCGACCACAACAAGAGCAGTCTTTCTCAGGAAGTGTGAGCTTCCCGCCTTGCTCTGTCTCCTCTCGCGCGCGGCATTCTCACTGATAAAATACGTTGGAAATCATATGGGGAGGCCTATGTCCAGCAGTGAGCGTCCAATGGCTGAAATAATGATGATGATGGGTACTATTCCTGAGCTGGCACCACAGGGCGGACATAATATAGGCTCATCGCATTTCTGTTCAACGGTACACTCAATCATCGCGACTGTAAATAATAAATGACGCAAATTACCGACCGCGAATTTATCGTGGACTATCATCAAAGTGTTCATTATTTTTTTACGCTTTTACCAATTTCCTTAATATCATTGTTTTCTGTGTAAAAAAATAAAATACGCTTCAACAAATTTTCGGCATAGTATCTATGTCAGTTTACAGTAGGTAGTTAAAATTTGTTTAATACTCCTCAATAATAATCATCCATATAAAAATACACTAGCTGACACGCCCGCGGCTTCGCACGCTTTACTACCCTTATCACTTAGGGGTATGAAAAATAGATAGTAGCCGATTTTCAGACCTACTGAATTGAAACATTGTGTCATGAAAACTTTATATAGGTAGGTATTAGATTTATTGATTCATCGTAAGGTAAAAAGTATTCAATTAAATATATAGTTAAATCGATACAATATACCAACTTAACATTATATACATTTTGTAACAAATCTTCCATTAAACATTTGCCTGTAAGGCATATTGTTTATTATACACGTGCAGAAATTATTGTAATACCTAATTATAATAATCGTTTGGATATAATTGTAAATATCTATCTATCGATTGAGTAATTGATCAGAAAATTTCAAGTTTTTTCAGTTCATGAGGCTTGTTCTCATGAAAAAACTTTCATATCTTTGACAATATTATGTATTCGTAATCTTAATTACCCATTATGTATTTATAACTGTTTGTAGTTATTTTCCTTATTAAAGAAAATGTCCAAGTTCTTTAGATTTTAGTAAAATATTTTTAACAAGCCAATGCTGGTTCAAACAAACTTGACGACAATTTCCTAAAAAATTTTATTTTTTCATAACTGAAAATTGAATATTCTCACAAATATTTAGTCTTTGTAATCATAACTATACTCGTAACTTTGCATTTGTTTGTGTATGGAAGCGAATATCAAACAAGTAATAATAACAATTCTTTCAGTTCTTCAGTAAATAAACAACAGCAAAAATTGTTTGTTTATAATTATTAATTCATGTGTATGCTAAGTGCAAAGCGAATACTATGTAGAGGATTAAACGCAAAAAATGAGGTGCGAAAGGAAAAATATTTAATGTACGGGTTACATAATTTGCATGCGTTTAAAGAAATAATAATAGTAAATAAATATTGCTGGACAATTCACACAGTATTTATAAAGAGCCCCGTGGTAAGCTTGTGTTACCTACCTACTACTAGATAATCCAGTGTCTCCATATAAAAATAAAGGATTACCGTGTTGCCAGGGTGAAAAACGGTGTTTTACGGTGTGTCAGTTAAAAATTTGCCGTAATCGACACGGTAATGCACGTTGACCGTAGATTATGTCAGATTACGGTGCATCTACGGTAATTACCGTGTAATCTGATACACTTATTAGAAAAAGTGAAATTTTACGAAATTCTCCATAATCCGAATTTTGCGGATATTATGTATGTTGTCGACTCAAAATCAATATTCTTTATGTTTTGTTATTCATAAGTATAAGGTTTCGCGAGTCAACCATACCCCTTGACGAAATTATAATATATATATGTATATTAATGTATTATACTACATTCCGGTAGCGTTAATCGGCGGTAGTGTAATTGGTAAATGACATTGTTTGGCCGAGATTAATACTGGTAATACACTGCGTGAGTATGATGCGACCGAAGTCACGCGAGGGATGTTCCGCATTGTAATACCGCTCGTAACGATTACAAAGTTTGATTATATGCGATTCTAGGTGCCTGATACGTTCCCCGATTCCTCATCAATCACTTTAACTGCATTCTTTGAAAATGCTAAAGTATAACTTATAATAATTAAGTATAGATGAAAACCTGGCCACCAAAGTCTCCATAATCCGAATTTTGCGGATATTATGTTGTCGAAATCAATATTTTTTTAATGTTTTTATTCATATAAGGTTTCGACCGAGTCTACGAAATTATTCATATAGAATAAATATTGCTGGACAATTCACACAGCAACATTTAGCCCCGTGGTAAACTCGAAGCTTGTGTTGCGAGTGCTAGATTTCTGGCCGCTTAATTGTATTGTTATGTGCATTTTTTGTGTATCTTTTTGTAATGTCGTGTAACAATACAACAATCTTTAGTTTGTCCATCTGGTTGGTGGACGTCCGACGCTGGATTTGCCTCAACTTTATTAGCCAAACTCCACAGCACGTTTAGCCACAACGGCTATCTGTTCTCCACGCTATAATGGCCACTTGCGATTAAAGTATTTATATCATATTCGATTACCTGAATTCATTCATCTCAGTTGACGTCCTACATTTGAGAAATAATCGATATATCTGTTCTATGTCTATGTGCTATAATATACATATAATGTATATATGATATATGCGTAAGTTTAAGCTTTACAGCAGGGACAATGCTGATGATGTATTGCACACGTGAACCAACTTTCAGAAAGTTATTTGGTGATTTATTGAGGTGTAATAGCTCACCAGGTTGTATCTAGGCGCCAAATATCAGCCACAGTAAGTTGCGTGGCACAGCTTATTTATATTCATAAATCAATAGAAAACAGTAGAGGAACACAAAGGATGTTTCTTAGAGCGAGAGAGAAAAAAAAAGATAATTTTTAAATACTTTTTCTCGTACCAGCCTGCCAAATAACTTTCACAAAAATTTCCGACCTAGCTACCTTACCTTCCAAAACAGTAAAATGAATTTCGTGGATTTATGTACCTCAACTGTACACTGTCGCCATGAACTAGAAAATAGAATTCATATTATAGAAGAAAAATGTGATCATGCAATAAATAATATAAAAAACATGAAAATGAAGGCCTCAAGTTTTGTTGGTCAACTGAACTGTATTATTCTACTGTTATACAAAAAGAAATAGGATTTCTAACCAGTTGTATAATTTTAAAGCGGTGACACTACTGTTATACAAATACGAGTATGAATAACATAAAACAAATATTGATAACAACAGACCAGCCAGAATGCAATGAACATTTTATTATTTTCATTAACACTATTAAATGGCCCGATTGGACCAATGGCCCCATTGAATATTGTCAGTAGAATATCCACATTTTTAAACTTTTTAAAACCAATACATAGTATAGTTAAAAAAGATAACGATGCAGTAAAGAATAACGGTTCATCTTATCAACGTTCTTAATCAAAATAACCGGGAACATGTAGGCCAATAAAAATCTCATTTTACGTAATCATTACGAGCGGAATATCAAGAGTTCCCTACAACATTGTAGATAGGTTGATTACAGAGCTTCCGAAGAATTAACTCTTTTAACTACCCGTGAAGGAAAAAAGTATTATGGTTATAAAAAAGTATTAACCCAAACTGGTAGAAATCTAAACACGTTTATAACTATACCACCAGTTTAGCACAATTTTTTTAGGCATAGCCAACACCACACACAGCAAAAAATAATTGAGGGTGTGTTAAATAAAGTCTGGCACGTCAATTTGTTGAATTATCTTAATTATATTCGACTGTTTGAAGTACACTTGGTACTTTTATTTGTTATTCTTCCTATCTGTTTATGGTGTATTGATGAAAAATCAATACATATTTACAATTTACATACACACCTACTTACATTATATAAATAAATATAAAACAAAAACATATACAAACAATAATCTTCATCATTTAATTAGGGTAGAACTTTTTATAGATTATTTTTTAATATTGTTAAAACCTAGTTTTAAAACGGGCATACCAAGTTTTTAATGTAAAAGAGTGTCCCGGTATATCAGCACTATTTTAAGCGCAATATTCACGTAGTGATTTAAAAACATATCGTGGTTTGTTACCCGTTTATCTGTTATATAGTCAGGGTTGGTTCAAAATATATGACAGTAATCATCAAAGAACATTCAGAGACTTTCAGAATATTTTACTATTGAATCATCGATGCGTATTTTATTATGCGAGTATTATTGATACGTGCTCATGTTCATTATAAATAAGGAAGGAAAGCATAAGCAATTTATTGTTCTGTTTATAACATAATGATTACTGCACTTGGATTGAGTTAACAATTTACTGCGATATATATGATTATTTTTCTAGAAAGTTCAATATATTAGGAAGCGTGCTTCTTGTGAGTTATGTTGATATGGATGCGTTTCAAACATAACTTAATTTGTACAAAATAATGCCATGGAAGTTTTATAATCTATAATAAACAATCGAATGAAAAAGAAGATTAAAAAAAGGACGATTTAGGATTTAACCGTTAATGGGTATGCATTTCAAAATAACATAAAAATGTATAACTATATAGTATCTAAAAATGTTCCAAACTATAATGACTAAGGTGTGTTTTTTAAATATATATGTTCATATAAATACAAAATATCTTTATTTAGGTACCTGAAGTCTTTCGTTCAATTTTCTTTTGCTGTAAACAACAACAAAAATGTTATGACAATAGCAAATCGCAACAGGATGTGGATGAATAGATACTAAAATTAAAATAAAATGAGGGACGTGAATTTTTATTAGTAGATAGTTGAAGCGATAGTTGAGCTTCTTTTTATCGCAGAAAGGAGTTCAAGTGTGCTCGAATCCCCATTAAAAAGTCAATTTTTTATCTATCTACAATGAGCCTTGTTTGTGGCTTGAGTGAGTGCACATCCTCTGATGTGTCTTCTCTACACGTTATTCAGATATTTTTGTTTTGATGTAGTGATTTATACATATATATGTATATTATTTTGTCTTATTACTTAAGATAAGATAGATTAAAGATATTTTCCTGTCATATTGATGCTGGTCGTGATCTTTTCGGTACTTAAAAAGTCAATGAAAATTTTTAAGTTCTGAATCGAAAAACTCTACCCCGGAGGCATACGTTACCTCAACAGAAAAAATATAAGTGGAAGTTTTTAAAGGATTGTTTAAGATCTACAACCCTACTTACACCATTAGTAATTGTACGTTACGCATTAAATTCCCGAGGTACCTGTAGTATGAAGATGTAATCATTTTCCCAACTGTTCGTTCCCACAGAAAATACAACTCGCTATTAAATTGTTCCGATGTACTAACCAAGGTAATTGTGACCAATTTGAACGTCTACTCTGGAAAACGATTAAAATAATATCGTTAAATGTCAGTATTCACGTCAAAAACATAAGGATTGATTTGCCATGACAAATTTTTACGAATTCGTGGGTTAGGCACCAGCTTCTGTTTTAGTGCGATATAAAGTATAATTTTAATATTTTTAAACGTTTTACAAACAGATAGCAATGCATGTTTAACCTAACCTATGTAACCTAAGTTATAAAAAATGATAATAATAATACATAAAGTGATTCAAAGTCTTCGTTTATTAATGTAAATCTTTATCATACACATTTTAAGTTACCCTATGTCCCAGCAGTGGGAACGTAAATTGGGGTGATAATAATTTTCCTAGTCTTTTTCGATAATTGGCAAAACAAGTAGGTACTTATTTATCCAAACACCAAGAGATGAACTTGTTAAATATAACACAATAGAAAAAGTCAAGGTGTACATATCTTTAAAATAATTATAAGGGAATTTTCGGAAGGTGTGATTAATAATCCGCTTTCTCGTAGCATTTCCCTGATTTGTGAATTTTCATGAGTTTCACTGTCGAGTGCGGGCGGAAGTTGCGTGCGCGTAGACCATTCTATGCAGTTACCAGCGGATTGTTTATCCAATCCATTGATCGTATTCCCAACAGAACATCGATACGTGTATCCGCCGACTTGAGACAAATTGTTATAAAATTATTAAGAGCAACTATACTGCTGAGGGCTGCAACTATTTGTAAGTTTTTATGAACAAAAATAAATAATAGCATGCTTAATTCAGAAGTATAACTTAAGTACCTACCTAATAACTGTAATACCTACCTAAAACTAAACTGATACTAATCCCATAGATAGGGAAAGGTATAGAAACAAAAAACAATAGAACAGAGTTCATTCACATGATCACATGCTTATACCCAGCTTTTAACGCTCCCATAGCCTTATTATATGAGAGGCATATTCAAAGTAAAGATAAAAAAAAGGTAAAAAGTCCAAAAAGTGGTTTAAGAGCCGTGTGTCCTAAGAGGCATCAATCTGAAGGCCTGCTAAAGCCCACCGGTACACTACATACTTTTTATTCTACTTCTGATTATTAGACCACATTAAAATGTCAGACAGCGGCTCTCAAACATGTACGTATTTATTTATCCATTTAGGTGAATTTAAGAACGAATGTGTCTATATGAATTTAATAACGAATGTAAAGTTAGAGCCCTCGCTAACTACAGACTTTCTATCGGCCGATAGTTTGGTCGGGCTTATAATCAGTATGAAGATGTATGCAAGTCCGCATACTACAACGATTTGGTATCGGCCGATAAATAAGTTTGATAGGCTACTCAACTGCATTCAAACTGAACGATGATCAAACTATCGGCCGACTGCTATATTAGTATGGAGCTCCTTGCAAGCGCGCACACTGACCGATTGTTTAGTCGGCCGATGGTTCACTTCGCTCCGAGTTTTGGAGCCGGAAGGTCGTGCATTCATTCATTTTGTCCAATTCTACTCAATCGCTGGTTGTAGAAACGTAATCTAATTTTAATTTTCCATTTAATAATCTAGTACTGTAGATGGGATGCACCCAATACTCTCGGACTCTCTTCTTGATTTTTCTCCTCCGTTGTATGAGAGCAATTATAATATTTCTGGACAATATTTTACTACGAGAAACTTCAATTATGCGACAGCTCTCTTCAACGGTAGCTTAAAAACTGAATATCGTCGGCCAACTGTTGCCTAGTTTGCGCACTCACCACCAACCCAACTGTTAAGTTGGCGTAGTGTGCGCGCTAACAGCCCAACCCGACCAAAATATCGGCCGATAGAAAGTCTGTAGTTAGCTGGGGGTCTTACTGTTTTACATGTCTCTCTTACCTTACAAGACGAAATTTGAAATAAAAATGTATCCTGCAACATTCTTGATTTGTTTACAAAATTAAGGAGTTATAACGGGGATTTATCACGTAATTTTATTACCTACTTTTACTATTTACCACTTCCTTGTAATGAATGATTTGGAACAAAACAATGTGCTATTGATTTTTCAATGACTTCACTTCAATACAACTCTTTCAAATGTTTTTATACATTGGACGTTCCTTATCAATGTCATAGTTGAAACAATAAATCATAAATACTATGTTACTTAATAATACACATCCTTCCTACGATAAAATAATGAGGTCAGCGGATTTAAAGTTATATAGGTATAGTTGTGGTTAAATACCACCAGATAGGTGGTATTTAACCACATACTAATTTGTTTGATTGTTTTTTTGAACGCGCTAATCTCAGGAACCAGAGGCCTACAAGTTTGTCGTACATTTACGGCACTGGTGTCCAGGAAAGGACTGTGTAATATTGGCTATTAAGAAGATGATACAAATAATCGGTTATAGTAAAACTGCACGTTTAATTGGTTAATTAAACAAAAAAGTTTGAGGGCCACTGTGTTTAGAAAAGGACTCCTCAAGATTTATTATGTCCCAGGAAGAGTTCGGACATCTAGTAGGGTTTATTAGAAAGCCGGCTTATCTTAACATTTTTTGTGTTACGGTAAATCGACCTTCCTTTAGTGGGTCGCTCCATCATAAGATATCGTAATCGCTCTTCCGTAATATTTAAAACAAGAGTGCATTTCAATCATGTACCCATATAAGTTTACTTTTTTTTATCTGTGCCCATAGAATGGCCTTAATAATTCTTACTTTCAACATATACCCATTATTAACTAAAATTGATATAAAGTAGGCACTATTTTTATGTTAATGTTATGCGATCTATATAACATTTTGTTCTTTTTTATTTATCCGTTTTGGATTTCGTATCTGTTTAAAATAATTATTTGGGGTTTTATGCTGAAATGAATTAACATTATTAGTAAATGAAGTAGGAAGGTAATCTTTAAGTACTTCTCTATACTTTGAATTACCGTTGCAGACATCCGATTATCTATAAGTATATTACGAGTATAGTCTAGCTAGATAGACATATCACACCGGCCATCTATGCTCAAAGCGAGGAACTAAACAATGTCTGAACTGTAGTGCGCGGGCGCATTGCAAAATCACTTTTACCTGAGGTTTCGAAGACTTAATCCAGGTGGAGCTAAGCACTGAGCTTACCAAAGAGACAGACACTATTAGTGGCTAAGACTTTTTAAGCTGGTGTTCATACGTTTCTAATACAACTTCTCCATATTTGCTTTATTCAGCAGCTTAAAGATACTTATTAAGTGAATATACAGGAATTTATTACTGTCCATAAAAACACAGAACACGCAAACATCGTGAGGAAACTACTAAAAAGTACTTTAAAAGTTTGAAGGACATGTGTCATTTACCAACACGCACTTGAAAAGCATGGTGAATTAAGGCCTATCTCTCTCGTCAAGAAAAAGTCTTTGCATCCCAGCAGTGGGAACGTAAATAGGGGTTATAATGATGATGACACCTAGGTAAGAAAAGTAGCTTTTCATTAAGTAAAGGGACGAACATCAGAGAATTATTGCTTGTAATTTATCTTCCTTCTTAAAATATCTCAATTCAATCTAAACTCGTGTATTATAACTTATCCGGCCTAAGTTAATATTAACTGTACATTAAGCGTTACCGCTATGGAGACATTCCAGATAGAGCAATAAAAATACTTTTCTATTCAACAAATGACTACCGGCCGGCCCAGGGTGAGTCTGCTTTGTTCCACAATTTTTATATTTAAATAGGCTATTAGTATATTTTGCTAATAACATTAATGTTATTGGCATTCCCCCCACTTGAAGTCCTAATAATTATAAACTAATAATATCTATGTTATAAGACGACCTCTATGGCGCGGAACAAAAAATTGTAAGATTTGCAGATATTTTTCTGGGCGTCCGATGTCTGAAATGGTAATGCTGACGAGACTTGATAGATATATAAAAATATAAATAAACTAGATGAAAACCCGGCTTCGCTTCGATGAAAGACGAAATTCTCCATAATCCGAATTTTGCGGATATGTTGTCGACTCAAAATCAATGTTTTCATGTTTATAATAAATAAGGTTTCGATCGAGTCTACCGTACCCCTTGACGAAATTATTAATATAGATTATTAGTCAGTTAAATATCAATAACTATACCGGTGTGGTTAGGAACGTGTCTGGCTTGGGGCTCTTAATTAATTGGAATAGTTAAAAACGATGGGATATCGTTCAAGCTGCGTCGTTAGAACTCACAGGGGAGTCGCCCCACTCTCAATCCTCCTCTCGCCACCCACATTGCATATCGATGTATAGCATGTGTGTATTCACTAGCTGACCCACCCGCTTCACCCCAAAGCTTCGCCCGTTTTCTGCAGTTTTCTCAACATTAAAAACTTTACTATAGAAACTGTCGTGGTTTGATGAATTCATATTGAGATAAACGGGCAATACACGAATCTTTTTACCTTGAATTTTGATCTTCCGTTTCGTCGCTCACAACGGATCACGACAGCTCGTGATCCGTGTTCTTTGCAGTGTTTGATCCTGAAGAAGTCCCACGTTTTGAGACGAAACGGAAGATCAAAGTTCTACGTAAAAAGGTTCGTGTATTGCCCGTTTTAATCTCAATATGAATGTAAAACTTTCCTGAATCACTAAAATGAGCCTTTATCTGTAATAGTTTGGTTTTAAAAGTGTTCCCCAGCGGAGTCGATTTATAATACTTTTATGATTTACATGTACCTTGGTACATAGAGTTCTTACATATATATATATATATATTGAAACAATGGTTAAAGAAATAATCATTTATAGAACAAAGTTGTTTTAGAGTACCTAAAATAAAAATAAATAAATAATTATTGCTGGACAATTCACACAACAACATCTAGCCTCATGATAAGCTCTAAGCTTGTGTAGGTACTAGATTTCTGATATACTTTATAGAATATACATACATAAATATAATAGAAAAGATCTTCAGTTGAAAATATCACATAGTTAATATATTTTATAAAACCTTCACGTGCTACATGGTCCAGTTAAATGTTTTGTAACGTATGTCATACCAGAAGTGTATAACAATAACGACCGTATTGTCAAAATGGATTATGCAATTAGAACGCAAATTGTCTTGCATTTTGATATCGTAACATCAGTAGTACTAATATAATGAAAGTACGAGTGCATACAAAACATAATAACTAATTTCTATGATGTTTACATAAACTGTGAATTGCGAGCGTAGCTAATATTATCTGAAGATTTACATGAATTTTCGTACAAATTGGTGTAATTAAATAAATACTAACGTATGTATGGTTAGAGCCACAGTAGTTTTTGGACTTTTTGGTGGATATATTCCTATTTAAATTTTTACTCTTTTTACATGATTATTATAAAAATAAACATTCTGAAAATACTTACACATCGCATCATCAATAGAAGATGACCACATGTCACTCAAAGGCAAGCTCGAAACTTAAACAAAAAAAACATCTAGACCAACTAACGTTCTTCACTACTTTTAAAACAAAATTAGATTATTAGCACCAAACCGTCTTGCTTCAAGAAGAAGGACTACGGGGGTTGTGAAAATGAAACAGTTTAATCAATAAGGTGCGATAATCTATGTATAATAAAATATGCTAATATAAGATTTCAGCGGCATGATGGAGCCAGTATAGACCAGGCTATTAATGCTGAGTGGGAACCATTATTTGTTCTGTTTTTGAGTTTTTAAGTTCACGGAGCCCTATGCAGCAGTAGATTCCAATGGCTGAAATGATGATGATTTTGTAAAACAATAAGAACGCAAATTAAGTATTACTAGCTGACTCGCCGACTGCTTTGCTTGCGATTTTTATAGCCTTCCCCGTTAGATATACCTACTATCCAACAATGAAAGAATTTATCAAATCGGACCAGCATATGAGATAAGAGCGTTCAAACAAACGAACAAACTCTTCAACTTTATAATATTAGTATAGATTCTAAATTCGTTTTGAAAATTAGGTCAAACTCGGTGAAAAAATTTAATTATACCATATAGCTGACCTTAACCTCGGTGAAACTTTTGTTGTCTCTAAAATATTTCTTCACATGACCTTCTACTGACACAGGAAAGTCCAGGTTGAACGCCCGCCACGCACCACTGGCCGGAAGTCGCAGTTGACAGGCCAACATCGACATCGATAAAATAATTAACTATTTTCATCAAACAGCCCTCTATTTATTTAATTGGTGTATCGGAACGATTCGGGCCGAGGTGGCTGACCGCACAATTATCCTGGGGCACTTTGTAACCGATTTTGTGCTGAGGCTATTTTGATGTTTATCTAGAGAATACTTTTTTTATTTAGCTGAGCTATACTGAGATAAGTTTAGATAATGATGATAATTTACAGTTACAATTTACTTAAGTAAATTATAACTGTAAGGGAAGAATGACAAATGGAATGCACAGCAATGAAATGATTCCTATAATTCCTATAATTATACTTTTTTCATTACATATACATATTTGTAATATTATATTAGAAATTAATGTAAATTTACCAAATCAATCAATCGCAGCAGCACAATTATAAACGCAACGAAAACCTAATGTTACCTGAAACCGCGGGAAAATATAAAACGCGGACCAAAAAAACAAAACGGTTTTTCATATTACTATTATTTACTCTCATACTAAAAGCGCTACCAACGCAAACCTAACACGCCATAGCAATTCATTACTGACCGTATCAGCTAAAGTACCTGCCATATAATTATGCAATTTCAGTATTTTCAATTATATTGTAAAACGTTACATAAAACAATGTTCCTATGGAGTAATTTGTATCAAGAGATTCCCTCGCAGATGTAAAAGTGAGAGTGCTTCCGTTAGCGCGTGCGATTGTGCGCCTTATTAGGAATACGGGTCACGCGTTCCTTCCTACAACTTTACACTAGTACCTACACTTGGCGTGGCTAAGTAGGAGCACACTCGCCTTTCATTACGAAGGTCGGGGGTTCAAAAGCTGGCAGCGCATTATTCTTCTTGAAAAAATTATTTGCACTATAAAAACACGTGCTCACACAGGAGGACAGAAGGTGTGCCGGATTTGATTCCAGCCTCAGGACAAGTTTGTTTTTTATCTGTAGAAAATTGTTTCAGGTGTCCCATACCCAGGAGAGTGTTTTCTATGTACAAAATAAATACAGATTCAAACGAGTCTTTCAAAGTCTCGAGTCTTAATCGAATGTTGCAACGAGAATAAGCCTTAGAACAAAGAACATTGATAAACATTTATAGTAAAAGATATAGTAAAAGTAATAGATAGGTATAGTAAAAGAGCCTCTGAAGTATTTTTAAAAAACGGTGATCCACACGCTTTAAAAAAATATGATATAAAGTACCTAATGTACCGGTTTATTTTTAACGGAAAAATGTTTAAATTCGATATGTTGATATTGTAATTACCAGTTAATAGGAAAGACATAGACTACCTTTTTTATACTTTAGATTATTTTTCGCGGGATCATCTAGTACTACTTAAAATCCTTACCAATATTGTGTTACAAAGTTTTATTTTGCAATAGCACATTTAAACCCTTGAGTTGAAAACGATGGGAAATCATTTATATGGCGGGCTAGAAGGCGTGGGTCAGCTGATCCTTAAATTAGAGTAGCTTTTGTTATATTATTATGTATTCATAATTAGATGTTTTGTCCCATTTTATGAAATTAAAAAGTATACGTATGCAGAATCCGAGTAAATAATAATGACTGATCTCTATCTCTTTCATACTGCTGAAAACCTGAGCAGGAGCTAAAACAGAACAAGTCCCATTCCTTACGATTCGGGTAATATCTATATTTCCATCTCTTTCCTCTGTATCCAAACTGTACAGTCATAAATAAACCGCCAAACAATCAATAATAAACCCTTTCTTTACAACATTTGGTCGATTTCTATCAAATCTAAAGAAACTGAATATTTTTTACGTGATTTAGAAAACTGCGCTTTAGGTATTAGGTATTGAAATCTAAATTCGATCGCGATTTTTGCTATTTAGAGCAATTCGCAGTTGACTGGATGGCGTTTCGCGAAATGCGAGCACGTTGCCATATAAAAGGAAGTTTGTAATATCTTTTTCAGATTGAGTTGAGCTGTTCTTACGTCCGCACCGCTGTCACTTTCTTTACACCATGTCTGCGCGACTCTTGGTAAGTTCAGTTGACAAATATAACAAAACTAGCTATTCGCCCGCGGCTTTGCCTACATATTAATGGTATATATATTATCTAAGGATGAAATGTAGTCTATGAGTTATTCTGATGTTATTGTAAAGTCACATTCAATTCGTTCATTTTTTTTCTTGTACAAATTCACATACCGCATCACGTCATTATCAACGCGAAACTTTGTAGTATCATGTGTGGATGGAAGGATGTTAGTCACACATTAAATCTCTTAGGTTTTGTATCTTTCACACTAAACAAAGAAAACACAAAATTTAGCTATCATCATTTTTCAACTCCATTTTTAGATTAATGTGTTGGTAATGCTGGGTGAGCCTTTGGAAAACTATTTCCTGTTTATAAATCTAACATTTTCACGATTATTCATCTAATAGTCGAACTTTTCACTATGCAGATTAATGTGTAGGTATAGTTTACAGCGACCAAACTTCCAAATGTTGAAGAATTTATTATAATTTTATTATCTACAGATATTTATCAGTTAAATGCCAAAAATACCAAATCATTTTATTTCATCATTCTTGAAGAATTAATAAACAAATTTCGTCAAGGTTCATTAAGCTTGTCGTAAATATCTTCGCCTGTAAAACTTGGAACTATTTCCTCAACTGTGATAGCAAAATTGTAGACAATTTATCAAAAAATATCGTAATCACATGGTTCGCTTACGAAATTGTCCCCAGTCTAATAGAGTCTATATACATTATACAGGTAATGAAAGGTTTCTTAGTCTGGACCTTTATTTTCTTTTGCTGTTACGTAAAGATGCAGACTTAGAAAGTAACATTACGTTACTCTATTTTATCTTTATTTTTAACAAGTTGGCCATAGTCATTACTATTGTTGATCATTGCTTGCCATAATTTAGGTTTTTTTTGCCCAGCGATTGCATTTTGAATTCTATTGTGTCGCTAACGAGTTCCATGAATGCTTGCGATTGTGTTTTAAATGTTCAATAGTAGATTTTTAACTGATTTTTTTCAATTCCAGTTGGTGTTGTTGTGCGTGGCAGAGCTTACTTCTTTGATCCTGGCTGGGGGTCATGGTGGGGGTCATAAGAAGGTGATTATTCACGTGCCAGTGTACGTGAAGCATCATCATCATAAGCACACGATCGTGAAGCACGTCCACCACAAACACGGCGGCGGCGGCGGCGGCGACGACCACTATGAAGTCCTCGGATATACTTACGGAGAACCGAAAGCTGCTCCTCATGGTGGAGGTAAGGTTTTGTTTTTTTTATTTGTAAGCTTAAGATAAATGTCTTGGGTAGTTCTTGGGATGTTGCCGATTGTAAATCATCATCTGCGAAGGTCTGCCTGCGACGCAGGAGGATGCGGGTTCGATTCCCGCCTCGGAACTTAAATTTATACGATCTGCAGATATTTGTTCCGAGTTTCTGCTGGGTGTTAAATATTGCTGGATAATTCACACAGCAACATGTAGCCCTGTGGTAAGCTCGAAGCTTGTATTACGAGTGCTAGATTTCTGATATTTATACTTCATATAATATACATAAAGAACACTCAGACGCCGGAAATATCTGCAGATCAAATAGCTTATGCTTATAGTATTCCTTGGGCTATTCTTGAAGAGCTTTTCCATTTAATTATAATGTTATAGTACCAACATCATGCAGAAAGACTCATGCTAAACACTAGATAGCATAATTCACCAAACTGGCTAAGTAAGGGTTAATGATTGTCATGTCCTTAAAGCTTTTAATGTTACATAAATTATTCTTTACATATATTTTTCAAGGAGAAAAATCAAGTTGTGGCGGACTTTGGCCAACGACCTTATCAGTAGAGCTTACCTTACCCCCACTTTTTTCAATACTCAAGAGATTATTCTTTAAAATAACCGGAAATAATAATTTTAATGTACAAGAAATATTAGAAAGTCCAGGTAACGCGTAAGTGAAAATAAATTGATATCATTGCCATGAGCATGCGTACGATTCCGACACTGACGTAATTGGATTTTCTTCCTTGTTAGCCGGGTAAAGTAAATACGTAATAATATCAGGTATTTCTGTAACAACCCACTTTGTAAAATCATCAAACATTTAGTAAAATCATCTTCGTGTCATCTAATGTGTTCCTGTTTATAATTTTTCTTGTAAATTACAAACTCAATAACAACATTTTGACAAGAGGTATTTTGCTATTTCTGACGTTTGTAGTTTATATAAATCTAATTCGAGACTTTTGACCCTAATAATTAAAAACGGGATCGTTTCTTGCTGACTGACGTAGGTGAATTGCATATTTCCGAAATGTGTAAATACAGATACAAATGTCAGTTTTAATTGATCTCATAACACCCCTATTTACGTTCCCACTGCTGGGACACAGGGACTTCTCTCTTGCCGAGAGAGATTAGGCCTTAATTCACCACGCTGGCCAAGTGCGGGTTGGTGAATGACACATGTCCTTCAAACTTTTTTTTAAAGTTCTCAGAACATGCCGGTTTCCTCACGATGTTTGCCTTCACCGTTAGAGCACATATATTTGTATATTTTTAATTGATCTCGATCATGATAAATTTAACTTCAATTTGTACTGCATAATCACGGTTGAGTTCGAATAAAGCTGACACTTGACACTTAGATATGTTTTCATTAACTACGAGTAAAACGGTTTGGGCTCCCCAGCTACGAGTATTAGCTGGGGAGCCCAAACGGGGATTTCGGGATTTATTCGAGCGCGTCAGATTAATATACAGGGGGATACCTTATACCCGGTTAAGACCACATTTTTTGCTGATTGTACAATTATTTAGTTGTCGTTGTTTATATTTAATTTATCTTTAAGTTTAAAATGTTTCTCAGTTATGTAAAATGTTTTTAATCATGGTAATGTTTGGTTTCAGGACACGGGTGGGGTGCCGCAGACGAGGGTGAGAGCTACGGAGACTCCCCGGTGAGCTTCGAGGGCGGAGACCACGGCAGCTACGCTCTAGCAGGCTCCGACGACTATGGACACTAATCCTATAAACTTATGAATGAATGAATGAATGAATGAATGAAAAATGAATGAACAATATTGTACTTATAAAACAAAATTATAAAACTTAATACTATGCATATAGTAAACCTTAGATTGGTAAAAAGCGGCTTGTTAAACACGTACAAAATGAAAATTAAAGGTCGTTGAAAGTCTATAGGTATATCAGACAAGATTTGGAGCAAGAACAAGTCCTTTATTTCATTAGATGATGATGTATAAAAAAGTAAAAGTAAAAATACAAAGTTATGTTTTCCTCAGAATAACGACATGCCAGTTTAGTACAATATTTGCGTTTAGCCCGTAAATCTTGGGCACATTTATATGCCGTAAAAATATGCGTCAGTGTGACTGAAATTATCCTTCAAGTTTTATACAAAGTTGTGCATGCACATGTGTTCATACGAAAACACGCGCTCAAAATATACATATATTATCTGAGTTTTTGATCCGAGTTAGCATAGTTATACAGTTCCACTTAGAGTTTAGTTTAGTTCCAAATAGATTGTTTTTGAGTCTTTGTACTTCAAAAGTAATAATAAGTATTATGTGTCCCTCTAACTAATAATGTTATTGGTACATTGGTACCTATGCAATTTTTTCCCAGTATTTCTATAAAAAACAGTATTTTCACTCTTGTAAATATAGAATAAGTTGTTACTAGTTTTATATTTGTTTGTTATCCTAGTTTAATCTTTAAGACCTTAATCTGTCCATCGTAAAAAAGTACAAAATATTAAAAAAAATGTTTTTTCAATGTGTAAGTAAAAATTTTATAACCCGGTGTTTAAAACCTGGGAGTGATTAATGAATATGTGTAATACATAATACGTAGCTACTGTTGGAAGTCTTACCTGTATAGTATTATTGTAATTACTTACCTCTTTTATTTTTATTATACAAATGTTACTTAATTGTGTTTTATTATTTTGTGCAATGTTAAATTTAGTTTCAACGACTTCAGCATTATCATATTATCAGCTCTAGTTATTAGAAAACGGTATAGAAAAAATACAAGATCACAATCACAACGTAATCTTTGTCCTCGAGTGGGAGACGAACCCACGACCTTCCAGTTTAGCCCTGGCTGCACCACCACTGTGCTATCGAGGATTAGGAGCACGAATTTAGTCTATACCTGATTATAATTATACGTACTAATTGCGCCATCAGTTTTACAAAGAGGGTGTGAGTTTGCGACTCCGTCCGCGTTAAATTATGTATGTATGAAGGCCACGTCTTATCATAACTAGAGCATGAATTTTAATAGCCTATCCTGTGTCCTAGACGTCTAATTGTTTATCTACCAAGTATCATCAAATTGGGATCATTGGTTTAAGTGTTATGAAGGAGCATACATAAATACAGAAAAAAATCTAAAAATCGTCAATATAGTTTCAGTAAAATATATTGAGCCTATAAACCAAATATCTCTGAAAACAAACTTAAATAAATAAATAAAATAAATAAATATTACTGGACAATTTTACACAGCGACATCTAGCCCCGTGGTAAGCTCGAAGCTTGTGTTACGGGTGCTAGATTTCTGATAAACTTAATATAATATACATACATAGATAGATATTTTTTATTATACATATAATAACACCCAGACACCCGGAACAAATATTTGCAGATCATACAAATTGTTGTTCCGAGGCGGGAATCGAACCCGCAACCTCTTGCGTCGCAGGCGGACCTTCGCCCGCTGCGCCACAGAGGTCGTCAAAACTTACTTACTCCATGCCCCTTACATATTTATTATTAATAGATAAATAGTAAATAAGGTCGTTTGGTCGACGCTGGCCAAGTACGGGTTGGTGAAAGACGTGTCGTGTCCTTCAAACTTTTAAAAAGTTTAAATACATGCCGGTTTTTTTGCGTACATGAATTTTTCAAGGCGAAAAATCCAGAGGTGCTCAGCGTGATTTGAACCCACGACCATCGGAATGACAGTCGAGTGTGCTCCCACTTAGCCAACACTGCTCACAATATCATACCATCCTTTAATACGGTCCGCTACTGATTACAAGTATGTCCATCTTTATTAGTTTGTAGTTAGTTAAAGAATCCGTTATATTAATTACTAAATAAAAACATTTTGTTATTCATAAGCTGCACCACCTGACAAAGAGTTGTATTATCTTTGCGGAAATTCTGTTCTATATAACTAAGTCTGCGAGTTTGCTACCACTGAGCCTTAAGGCATCTCACGCTGATTAAAGGTTTTCACTAACTTTCTAGTAAGGCTTTTCTCAGATAAATTACTAATTCGAAGCCATTTGTTAGAAAAGTATGTTTTTTTTTGGCAGTAAAGCATCGCGTTTGCTCAGCAGTTTCCAAATGGCAAATAAGCGCTGTTTTCTCGTGGTCCCAGGATTTTGTCCCATTAATGGGACCACGAGGGAGAACTGTTTCTCGTAGTCCCATTGTTGTGTAATTACATCCTGTATATAAAATTTTGTGGTTACCAAAAGAAACATTGATAATAAATGTAGCAATTTCATATTACTTAGGTAAGAATAATATTTTATCTCAATTTTTCTAAAAAATGTCAAAAATGTAAAAAAGGAGACAACGGATCGGCAAGCGCTGCGTCGGACGTCCACCAACAATGGGGACAGATGATCTTTTCAAGGCTGCTGGTTCACGGTGGATGCAGGCTGCATCCGACCGTTATACCTGGAGGTCATAAAGGGAGGCCTATGTCCAGCAGTGGACGTCCAACGTCTGACATTATAATGATGAAGTACTTATATTATTTGGGTCCTTAAGTCAACATAAGGAATTCAATGATTATTCTTGAAACAGTTTAACTTTTAAACCGATTGGTGTCTAGATGACATTTGTCAAAATTACAGCTGTCAAGCTTTAAACTGTCACGACTCCGAAACGGCTGGACCTAGAGATGCCGTACTAGACGCAAATGATTAGTCTTAGAGAGAGCAACATTTTCGATGACAGCTGTCAAACTTTAAACTGCCACGACTCCGAAACGGCTGGACCTAGAGATGCCGTACTAGACGCAAATGATTAGTCTTAGAGAGAGCAACATTTTCGATGACAGCTGTCAAACTTTAAACTGCCACAACTCTGAAACGGCTTGGCCTAGAGATGCCGTACTAGGCGCAAATGATTATTCTTAGAGAGAGCAACATTTTCGATGACAGCTGTCAAACTTTAAACTGCCACAACTCTGAAACGGCTGGACCTAGAGATGCCGTACAAAACTCAATCGACAGGTGTCAGAGAAAGCAACATTTTCGATGACAGCTGTCAAACTTTAAACTGCCACGACTCCGAAACGGCTTGGCCTAGAGACTACACACTCCAAAAAGTTTATCTATGCAAGAAGAATACCTATATACAGGAGGATAAATACGTTACTGAGCATAGGAATGGGACTACGAGAAACAGTTCTCCCTCGTGGTCCCATTAATGGGACAAAATCCTGGGACCACGAGAAAACAGCGCAAATAAGATATGTGAGATGAGTAAAAATACTTTTTTAATTTTTACTCATCTCACATATCATACAAAACCAACACTTCTATTTATTATATCAATAATTTTAAAAACAACAAGTATATTGTTTGTTGTAAGCACATTCTTTGTTTAGTTATTTTAACTTTCACCCTTTATTATCATTTTAATATGGGCAATCAGAGGATAGATCACCTGAATATACTTTCTTGTTCTACTCCATTTTTGGAGTAAAGATTTAAAGATTTATGTCATTTATTTCCATAAAATCCTAAAGATCACTTGGACTTTGACACTTGGAGTGATGGAAGAATTTAAAAAAAACGTCTATTATCTCTTAAAATACATAGTTTCAGGATATGTTTAAGTAAAATTATGTTTATTTCAGACAAAACTGTATTTAACTTAATAAAAAACCTAATATTAACTTTTCGCAGTTTCAAACTTTTAGGCCGCTTTTCTACCAAGAAACCTCTTCACTTCATAATAAACTTTCGATCTACGTAAAATTAACAAAAACACTATACCGAAATCAATCTTATACCTCCTGATATAATCATACCTACTGATACTGGTGACAAATAACTAAAAATTGGGAAAATGATGGTTGAAAGTCTTTCCCATAAAAAAACTTCTTTTGTTTATAGTTTTCTCCATTTTCCGTTTCTCATTTGTCAATCGTGAGAAGCTATTTGTACCTTCTCTTAACTATGTAGTTTGTATGTTTCAACTCTTTGTGGCATAAAAAGCTAAGAATAAGAGTCTTGTGTTGTGCAACATAAATGCCTAGTGAGTCGTGTTGATTTATTATCAATCGATCTCCCAAAGATTATGCAGTTGGAAATAATAAATTGGTCAGAAACAAGTATTTATTTATTATTATTTTATTATATGATATACACGGAACCTCACAAACTTTATATATTCTTAATAATATGTCTTAAAATTAAAGTTCCGAAAACGAAATAACACAATCTAATAAATAACAATATGATCCAAATTAAACTACAAACCTCTGTTACAATGCAATATAACGATAAAAAGTGATGTTCCGAGTAATTCAAATAAAACGAACCATTTCTACTTGTGTAACAGATTCGTGTTTTATTTTTTAGTTGCGGCAGTGCCCGTTCTCAATTCTTTACTTTTATTTTATTCTCATTTAAGTTTACGTAATATTAGATTTAGGGCAGAGCAAATTGATTGTTGTGTTTTTTTATAAAACAAAATGAAGTGGGTGACATAATTCTGTTTACTCGAACCAATCATGCCTTTTACTTTTTGCCAACAGTAAACGGATCATTTACCTTCTAAATAAATAACTTTAAAGTAACTATATTATATATTAGCTTACAGTTAATTAAAATTAGTCAACAATTACGAACTAATTCATAAAAATATTTTTACTCGACATTAAGATGAGGCTCCATTCACAAATTAAAAAATGCACAATGTATCTTACGTAGGTATTACGAGTACACAAATATTATTTTGATACTAAAATCAATTATTACGATATAGAGTACAATATGTGTTTTTATTTAATAACAGTATTTAGTACCCGTAACACAAGCTCAGAGATTACTGCCGAATGAATTTTCAATATTAATACTTCTTCTGTAGGTTATTATTGTTGCAATTAATGTGGTAAAATAACTTAATTTCAATAGGTGAGCGTCTCTACACCTCCAGTTTTAGTCGTATGTTGAATACCTGCTTCTCTCGAGAACGAAACAGGTCCCTCATGGATAGTGTTTTCATCGTTTGAAAGGTACGCCGTGTTTTCCGCTCCGACAAACGACGACGGCTCTATCCCAGAATTACCATCAAAGCTTGCTGGGAAATCCGACGGTTGAATTGTAAGGCCTGTGTTCTGAGTGGGTATTGAACCTGCGAATGGATCGTGACTGGATCCAGGGAAGCTTTGGCCGTCTGTTAGTGTCACTGTCGGTTGAGGTATGGCGCCAGCGAACGGATCGTGGTTGTTCATTTGGACTGCGCTTTGGGGAGTCAGCTCTGCGAAGGGGTCGTGGGATGGTTCCGCTGCAGCTCCTCGGAGGTAACCGTACGTTCCTGGGTAAGACTGCTGCAAGCCGTTCACAGAAGAGAACACGTCTTCCTCGTCATCATCCCCTTGTTCGTGCACTTCGTAGCCGTGCCCGTTGGGTATCGTGCCTGGTAGTGAGTCGAACACTTTTACTTGTTTGACGGTGTGTGTTACTCCGTGCACTTGAGGGATTTGGTGGGGTATGCCTCCGTATGAATGCGCGGGTGGGGAATATGATGCGTAGTCGTCATCATAAGATGGCGCCGGTGGGGGGTCATAGCTTGGGATGTCGTGGTGATGATGGCCGTGTTTATGGTGGTGGTGTCCGTGGTGGCCGTGGTGGCCATGGTGGCCATGGTGGCCGTGGTGACCGTGCCCGTGTCCTTTATGCTCTGTCTTCACTGTGGTCGACTTTTTATGATGATGGTAATGATGTCCTTGAGGGACGTGAGGCTTATGGTGGTGGTGATGATGATGATGATGCTCCTTCTTTGGCTTGTGGTGATGGTGGTGAATGGTGATCACCTTCGTGTGGTGGTCGTGGTGGATGAACTCAGGAACGTGGACGTTTACGTGATCACTGAAATTATAAGATGATGTTGAAATTCAACCCTTAAATTTGTTGTACAATCTACAAAGTGTTGTTGTTTTTCGCAAGCAATCTCAAATGTAGAGAACTGTTGATATTAGTTAAATTCTGCCTTTTCAACTGTTTTGTTGAGAATAGTATCAATGAATAGGTAAGGTAAACCCTCAGAATTCGCAGCTGCGCTAACTTAAACATTACTAGAAGGCTTATTTTCTAACATAAATAATAGTATCGCATTATAAATTATTTTTGACATTGCTAAAGCTAAACTATTTTATCAAATATACAATAGCAATCTATAAAAATCAAAAGGTTAGTGTTACTCCTTAAAATACATAAAATATTGAATTGTTTCTTACTGGTGCTTTCCTCCGTGGCCGCCTGTCTCTCCATCCTCCAAAAAAAGTACCACTAACAATAAAATATATTTTTCCCAATCCATCTTTAGCAATATTTATTTATTTAAAAAGTATCCACTTATGTCCACGTTTTAAAATACAGTAAATCAAAGCACTAAAATACCACACACAATTTAACCCACAATACACTGAAAAATATTTTTCCCGATTTTATTATCTGACATACGATATCACCGCACCGCCACAGCGCAACGGATTGAATAGCGAAACATCGTGAGATGACCATTTATTCAATTTCACTTAAATAAACCCGTAATATCGGCAAAAAGACAACAAAACTATTGTCGGCGCAAAAGCCTTCGCAGCCAAAAACTGCGGACAATCTCACTCTTATATCCACGGACATAGAGTGCTGTTTATTATCGAGGAAGTATTGTTGCACTTGTTGTTTTGTGGACATTATGTGTAACAAGTATTTCACTACCGTTCCAAAACGACGCATTCGTTCACTGGCTCAGGGCGGTGGCGTAACAATTGATTGCAAGAACATACTTCGACTCAAACTCTTTAACAATAACAGTATGGAAACATTAGAAATCTAACTTATCTTGTCAAGAACCAATATACTCATAGTACTCGTAATTTTAATAATAAATGATAAAAATATACAATCGAATTAAGAACCCTCCTGTTCTTTGTCGGCTAAAGAGGAAAAGTAGCAATTCAATATTAAAACTTGTCATTAAAACCGTTCAACCATTTGGGCGGGAAAACAGCAAACAGAAAACATAAATAATAAATAAATAGATTTACTGGACTCTAAATACCTAGCTAGGTATCAAACTATCGGTTATTTCTATTAAAGTGCTTAAAGACATATTCTCATTATGTCGACCTATTTTTTTATCTTAAAAATTATATTAAGGTCACACGTCTTATTTAAGTTTAAATAATTGTTTAACAAAAAATTCGGTCTCGTCAAAATACAAGTAGAATAATCAATAAAAACCAGAAAGATGATACTGATATCGCATCTCTTCATCAAGCCCTTACCTTGGGACACCCATATTTCTCCTTATGCCCACAAACAATTACAAATGAGGATATTGCATCAGCTCGAAGAAGCATCGTTAGGCCGTAAATAAACAAGCACGTATAATAAATATGAAGCAGGTCCGTAGGCGTTGGATTGTGACCGTAAATACTTCCAAGTGTAAACGGGGCCTATTAAAATTTAATTATCCGTTCCATTCGTATTTATTGGTTTCCCGAGGGAAACATTTTTCAAAGATTGGTATGTAGTGCCCTTAAATTATTTCAACTACGGAGCGTCATTTTAGTTTTACCTATACTTGATGAGATTGCCTATTTGAGATTTGGTCTTTCCGTGAACACTCAATTCAATATCAATCCATATAAAAAAAATTAACTCCTAGGTTCTTCATTCTGATAAAATTGACACATTCACCGGCAGAGATCGGTTGAACCATCACCATACTGCGACGAAGAAATGCATGTGTGAGTATTGAAAACTAAGGTTTTGCCGACTTTATTCGAATTATACCGTTGTAAGCTCGTAGCTTGTGTTACGTGTACTAGATATTTGATAAACTACCATAGATAAAATCAAATAAAATAAATATTACTGGACAATTTTACTCAGCGACATCTAGATATATATATAGATAGATTTTTTATTAAAAATAATAATATAATATTTTATTAAAAATAGAAACACGCTTAATATCCGAAAAAATACCTGTCAATCTTACTAATCTGAGGCGGGAATCGAACGTAGAATTATGGTAAAAATAAAAAAAGGTTTAAATATGATTTAATTTATTAAAATAAAATATTATTTTAGGTAATAATTTACATTTACATTAGCTCGATCATAATTGTAAAACTATTCCAGTCTTATAAAGTTAATTTAATATAAATAATATACGAGTATGTAAACATTAATGTTAAATAATATGATAATTATAGAACACAATGTTATCTTAGGATTCCTATACTATTTTGTCAAAAACATGAATGTAACTGGTTAAAAAAATTGCTGTCTAAGTACTCGTAAAACTAGAGTTCTATAAAATATTTTTGTACGACCACTAGTTCTAACGTCTTAACTTAGTTTTAGTGTCAATTTTCAAAAGTAGAATAACCAACCTTTCGGCTCTTTTCAACGTTTCTTCATGTTTTTGATCAGCATTACGTCCTGAAAGAAGTTACGATATTATAACTAAGACTAATAATTATAAGTTTTGAGTAATTTATAATGTATCTGCAAGAGGTTTTTATAGTTGTTTATTTATAATAGGTCAACCTGTTCTTTATGGCCCGGCAGACCGGCAAATGTATGTAAAGGAATATTTTATATTTTTTCATTAAAGCCGCGGTGTTTAATAACTGGTCACCGGTCTCCAGCATAATCAAGCGTTTGATCTCCTTAAAGCGGTAATAGGCTACGTATAACTGATTTTATTAGAACACTAGCCGACCCGCCGACAGCTTCGTTTGTGTTTTTAATATTATCTACATACCCATAGTTGACATAATATATATATCCTATAGTCTTCCTCAATAAATATACTATCCAACATTGAAAGAATTTTTCAAATCGGACCAGCGGTGTCTGAGATTAGCGCGTTCAAACAAACTCTTCAGCTTTATAATATTAGTATAGATATTTCCTAAAACATTCGCCCGCTACACCACAGTGATACATCTATATGATATAACCTTTACGTACCTAAGTCCGTCTGTAATGTGGAATGAGCCTGTTCAACACCAAATCCCTGGGCACATCAGGAATATCAGGCACATCCATGGGAACATCGGGCAGGAAATCAGGGATCGATATGCCTCCTATTGGCTGGCTGTGAGACCCGACTGGCGAAGGATCCTCAAGCATATGGTGGAAATGCTCGTGGTCCTCAGACGGCGAACCGATGTGGTCGTGCGACGGTCGGCCGTGGTGGTGTCCCGATCCGTGGAACAACGTCTTAAACACCGTGTGCGTGTGCTTTATTTTCTTCACTTTGTACGGGACGTGGATCACCACTTTCTTTTTGCGGCTGTTGAAGAAGATTTTGCATGAATTTTTACTTTTTAATGAGCAGTAGGTTTCATGGCTGGATTTTTCTTCTTGAAAAATTTATATGCCCTTTGAAAACACGTGCTCTAACGATGAAGGCAAACATCTTAGGGAAACCGGCATGTTCTGACTTTGAAGAGTTTAATGGACACGTTTAATGACATTTACCAACCCGCACATTGCCATCGTGGTGAATTAAGGCCTAATCTCTCTCGTTAAGAGATAAGTCAGTTTGTCCCAGCTGTGGGAACGTAAATAGGGGTGATGATTAGAGGTTTCTGGGAAATATAACAACCACCTGTCAACCACCTAGGTATAATCGGAATATATCTGTATCTTAGATCAATCATCATTATATCAGCCGTTGGATGTTAACAGACGAACATAGATAGGCCTCCCTTAAATATTTACAGTAATTTATGTCGGAAACGATTTTCATTCACTGTCGACCTTGTATTTGAGTATTGAAGTAAAACATATTGCTATCACTTGTAGATAACATTTTAGTAAGAATGAAATAATGTCTTGGACAAGTGTCGTCAACCCGATTAAGGATAAAACCAAAATATAAGACATAAGCGTCGTTCTGTGTCAACTAACTTGGGTGATCGCAAACCATACGCCTGTTAGGCTGGTTTCGGATTCTTAGTTAACTTCCTAATGTGCGTGGTTGCGCGTGAGTGTAAGTACCTACTTACGTTTCCTGTGGATCTCACATAATCGTTTATGCAACAGGCGGTGTAGTAACCAAATAATAATGTGTTATGTTTCTTGATTTGGAGTATGATTGGCGTTATTATGGAGTTATGTAGAGTACCTATATTATATCAATCGGTATCGTGTTTCATCCATGTGGAACGTTTCTTTGAGGAAATAAGGTGTATTTATTGTTATGATGATGAGAATGATGCATAGGTAGGCAGATGTAAAGAGAGGTGAATAGGTAGTAGTTTGAAAGGTTGTTTATAATGTAATTTTTAGTAAAATTTATGTAATTTGATGTTTTTTTTGTAATTTAATGTGCAATTTAATAATGTCTGTAATTTTAATAATTTGTGTAATAGGTTAATTATTTAAATGCTGGCATGGAAAAGGGTTGGTTTACATCCGACGGAAGTTGCGGGGAGTCTATCATCGAAAATGATAGACTTATTTGTATTTAATAATAAACATTTGTTTCAAACTACTTATCCAATGAGAAACTATGGTGTCCGTTCAGCACATAAATTAAAAATATATAGACCACATACAAGACTGACTCTATCTTCTAACAATAGTTATATTATGTCAATCAAAATTTACAATAAAATTCCAGACGACTTCAAAGAATTGACATTAAATTCCTTTAAATTCAAGTTGACTAAATGACTAATAAATAAATGTTTTTATAGTATTAATGAATTTTTCGATTATAAATTGTGACATTAGTATATTATAATAGTTTGTGACATTAGTATATTATATTAGGATTATTATTTAAGTTGTATTCATACACCTGTAAAGGTAAGTTTTGGCTGAACTGTTATACATTAAGATCTCTGTAAAACCCAAAATTTATGAATAAATGAATTATGAATTATGAATTATGAAAAAGGTCTATTTGGGCAAAGGGTGTTTTCATATCCTATTCAGTTTCTGTATTCAGCATCTACAGACACGGAATACGTTGGCCATCAATGAGTTGATGTAAACGGAATAGACGCTGTAAGTTCGACTCATCAACTCTTGGCGCAGAAGGTTGCGGTTTCGATTCCTGTCTCGGAACAAAAACATTTACGATCTGCAGATATTTGTTTCGGGTGTCTGGGTGTTTTATATGTATATTATATTGAGTATATCAGTATTACATGCTTCGAGCTTCCACGGGGCTCTATCTAGATGTTGCTGTGTGAATTGTCCAGCAATATTTATTTATTTAATATATTTGTATAAAATTTAGATGTGCACTGCCCCTAATTGTTAGGCAAGCTTTAGGTTTCACGCGGCTCTATATGTATTGTTGTGCTAACAGCAACATTCTAAAATAGTTTTTGCGGTTTTTATGGAGAAACAATAATATTGTAAAAAATGGAAATTGTTAACCTTGATGCGTTGCCAAGGGCGTTAGAAACAAAAACACCCATACTTACTAGTGAAAACAAAATAAAAACACAGTTTGCTTTAGATTTTTACCTATGTAGTTATAATCTTCTTTATTTTAGACGTCGGACGTTGACTGCTGACAAAGCTCCCGTTAACAGTTTTGTAAGTCGAAAACTACCAGATTTCTTTAAATCATTCATCCCTACATATTCTTGGTGGACGTCATGCGCTAGTAGATATATTAGATTTTATTTTACTTTTGACGTTTTAGCTGCTAATACATAGTGGTTAGACCCGACATGTTGAATTTTTATATATATAATATCTTCCAACGGAAAATTCCGAAATAATAATAGTATCTTGTTTTTTTTGTGTTGTACAATAAAGTGATTTTGTATTGTATTCTAATAAGGACGAACCTAACCTACAAATCTTACCTATATTATTAATTTATTAATGAAAGCATAATTAGCTACACGCTGCGTGCATAATTAATTTTATAGCATCGATGTAAACATAACATAACAGTAGAGCTTATGCATAATATCGGTAACACCTTATGATTACCATTAGAATGCAAAACATATGATGATTCTCTTAAAAATTCGAACATTTTAAGAAAAAAATAACTTTGTTTACCTTATATAAAAAATAACGATTATAGTACAAAATATGAGATAACATTTCTAAAAGTAATGTACAATGATCACGAGAATTCTAAAAGATTTCTACAAGTAATGTAATGTAATAATGTAATTAGTGGTCAAACCCAGAAAATACAGGTACACAAGGATATTTCAAGGATTATTTATAGGGTAGGTACTCCAGAAGAGCTAATTATGTTGGTACCACATCGGTTAAGTTGATACTCGGAACGACGCTGTTGCCTGTCTTCTAGTACACAATATACTCAATGGTTTTAAGATACCGGTAGAAAATTGTAGACGACAATTAGTCAGAAGCTTAATAACGGACTTTGATTTAGTTAGGTAATACGAGTACTTACCATTCGGCACACGTCATCAGCATTGCCACTAGCAACGTCAGACACAAGACCTGAAATATGGTTAAATATAAAGATATAAGTATAATATCTACAAATATATACAGATAAAATTGCGATAAAATCACATTACCACATCCAGAATTATAGAGTAACAGTTGTTTTTCTCTGTTTACTCTATTTTATGTACATTATTATTTTTTATTTAGTCTTATGAAGTTTTAAAATGTTTATTATAACAACATATATATTTATTTCTACGGTAAAAATGTACAAAGTTTTAAATATTTAATATAATATTGAACTATTATTTTATAATGAGCTGCGATGTAGAGCGGGACTCTATGGCACAGGTATTATATACTTAAAAGAGAGTCTGACATCCGGGAATTGTTTTGATTTGAGAGAAATAAACATGTTTGTATTTTCATCATCAACAGATTATTATTCCACTACTGGACATGTGGTACTTCCCGTGTGGTACCATCCCATCTATCTGTGGGTCCAGTGATCTTTAGACTTTATGGAAATAAATGACATAAATTATTATCTCAAATTATTTCATCAAAGCGACTAAAGGATACTATCAGTCTGACTCTGTTTTGTTTATCTATGTCTATGGTATAACGTTGTAACCGTTTATATACATACTAGACGCTTGTGCACTGTGCCAACTTGCTACGATAACCATGCTGCCTGATAATGTGATTAATAATGTGTGGTAATCAAAACAAATCCCATAACTCTTTATAGCTTTATACGGTTTATATTGAAAGATCGATGCCCACTTGTGGCACGTAATATGATTTGTGAGGGCAAATATCACCTCAGCAAAACCACTAAAGGGTTCAGCATCTAAATTATTTAAGTTCTGAAATTATAACGTTAGTTGTGGCCATTTATTGTCATCATCATTATAATAACATTTAGAAAATCTCACTGGGAATCTTCTGATGGGAGGTACCTAGTTTATCTCAAAAATTTGGTATAGTGCACAGAATCGCTGCTGACTATCTTCTGGTATTTAAGTATTTATATGTCTAATTATGTAATATTAGCCTGTACAAACAATTAAAATGGCAATTACCAGAAAAACTAATCAAAGTTCGCACAGTTAGCCTTATAATTAATCAACTAATAAGCTCTTATGCATCGCTAGCTGGTTAACAATTAAAACAAACAATGAAAAGATGCTTATCAATCCCGATGCGACAGCTCAATTAACCACATCGCTCTCATCTATTTGTCGACAAAATACTCACAGCGACCCGAGAATCCATACTTGACAATGTAGTGGAAAGCACTAGCGATCACAAAAAGTCCGGAGAATGCGTGCGAAATGTTTGTTTGCGAAAACTTGCAGACGTATTTCCCACAGACCGCGCTAAAATGATGCGCTCAGTTTCAAGTGCACAATAACAATGAAAGCATATGCGCGTATCAATACTTATATATGCCTGATGCACCCTGTGTAGTTCCAGATGCACTGAATCACTAAAATGGTGGCTCGCCCCGTTTTTTTTAACTATTAAAGCAGACAAGCATCCGGTTCACGGCTATTGGAGCATATGGACGCCTGTAGCATCAGAGATGTTACCTGTGCGCTGCCTTGTGAATGCTTCAGATACACTTTTTGAATAATCTCATGAAAAATCATTCAGTAAGCCGCAGCATTAGGTACTCTAAAGCCTGAGATTTCGCGCCAAAATAACTTTTTGAATTTAGAATGGCACCGACTCTATGTAGATTATAAATAAGGAACTTTATATAATTATTTACTTATCAGCTGATATAATATCTATATCGATTGTCGGGGTATTTCCAAAGACTTCGTTCCTTCAGTGTTATGAATTATGTATGAATCATCGTCAGAAAGAACTTTTTTATTTATTTATTTATATGAGCTTATTCGGACAACAAGAGTATTAGTAGTAAAGAGTAATATAAAGTAAAAAATCCTTATATTATCCCTTATTCATTTAACACTATTCTGAGACAAAACCTTTTAATCCGATTGCGAGACGCACATAGTGGGTATGTGTATATCAGCTGTTTTTTTTTTAATTTCTTTTTTTAAAGTCTGCTGAAGGTCAACGAATCTGAGAGTATCCCCTACAACTTCATAACTTTATCAATTTTTATAATGAAATGAAAAACATATCATTTAATTACGCAACATTGTTATCTTTGTTTCAATTTTAATGACGAACTAATACTTGATTTAGCTAATGAAGAAACCAGATTTCAAACTGTTTAAATGATTAAAGAATTTTAGTAAAAACCAGTAGGTTTTTTTATAAAATCACTTAAAATTGACCACAAGTCCAAATACAGTAGTTATAAGTAACAAAATGATATCGATTTCATTGAATGTCAAGACCAAAAAGAAAATTGCAACTAGTTAGTAAAACACAGCAATGATTGATACCAATCGTAATTTAGTCCACAGCAAAGCGTGACCATAACTTGTTTAGCAAAAACATTGTAATCGTTTCCAAATAATAACGACCGTGGCTGAAACAGTTGCTCTAATAAAATATCACAATTTGTGTAAGATACGAATCTAGTTAAAGTCTATGGCAAAATTAGAACCATGTAATTGATTATTGTTTGGTATTCAACAAGAAAGAGGTGTTAAGAAACGGCCTAAGAATAGAACCACCACTCGACATACCCACTAAAAAGAATAAAAAGAACATTTATTATTATGCCAATAATGTTGTTTTCAAGCCAACGACAATTGTTTAGAAATCGTCAGATTTAAGTTGAGATGAAACCATTAAGAATGAAGGAACAGAGTGAACATCATTATTTGAGCCTTCGGACTATATTTAGAGAGATACATCTGAAATTGTTATTCTAAAACCATTTCACTCGACAATTTAACAGACGAGCTTGCTTCAAGTGAAATGGAAGTCACAGCTAATCGCCTCCTAGGCGATTAGGTACATTGTTGCTATAATCACCGCTAAATGTCACTCAACGTTATATTAAGATGTTACTGATAAACAAGATATAATGGTTCTAAAAAAATTGTGTGGAAAATGCTGTGTATATAGTTTTTCCACGAATTTCTCTTATTGATTAGTTTATAAAAGAAGATAAGTGGTTCTACTGGAGAGATACCAGCCTAGTAGTTTTTTACTGTATCAAAATTTTTATTTTATTTAAAAAAAAATATTGACGTAATGTAAACAGAAGGTAACAGCAATGAAATTACGAATCCTCTTAAAGCAACAAGATTAAAATTTTTCTTACCCAACTGCTACGAACGTAAACTACATATTTTAACAAAAAAGATTTGACGTAATTCAAAATATTGGAAGTAATATCGATTAATATAATTGATAATTATATAGATGATATCATTACTGTGCTCACAATTCATAACACAGACTACATACATAACGCCTACACTTTGATAATACAGACCACGTAGAGGGCAATCTTGTTGCGTAAAGCTATTTCTTGAACGCAACTTTATGATGGAGAGGAAACTATACATGCATGGAACACTCCACAAACACCTGTTAAAACCTTGGTTAATAAATCAAAGTTTAAGCTAACTTAGTCCCTTGTTTTTCTACTTATCCTCATTTGCAATTCGATCCCGTAGAGAAACCTCAAGCACAGCCTTTGAGGCATCAGCAGCATCGTTCTGAGTACTGTGCCAACTTACTTAGGTCACAATAATCGCCAACATACTTAGGTCACACAATCGCCAGGTAAGGCGTGGTGTTGGTGTTTATACCTAATTCTTCGAGTCCATTAATGATTCTATTGGGGGGAATATTGATAAAATACGAATAACATCCTTTAAAAATGATGTTGTAGTATAGGGAAGGCATAACGTCACGCTGTACCATACAAACTCTGCCCAATATTTCACCTCCTCGAGGATAGAATGCCTAAAAGAACTTGTGGACGCTCTAAGAATACACATCTTTCAGATCTTTACGATTATCGTTTTACGCGTTGATCCGTCATTCAGAACAAAATATTTCGTAGGTTTTTATTGTTTTTTTCAAAACCGGTCTTATTTGGAACTTTTTTATAAAGCTGTATCATAATATAAATATGTAGAATATTGGTACAATAAATAACTGATTTAACCGTACACTGCTGGTGGCCGGACAACCACATTGCAACCGGCATATTTCTAACCTTATAGGTACGTTATTTTCAATGAAATGCGTTGCGGTCTCCATTAACTAAATCTAATGTCATATTTTCCCATGAAACAAGCTAACTGCAATATGTCACCATCAGAGCGTGAAAATTGAGTTCTCATTTGGAATGGTGCGATTGAATGAAGTGATATCGAGAACACAATGAAAGTTTGTTTACGTAAGAGCGAGGCTACTTCCTGACAGGCGGGAGGTGCGTTCGTGCAAAAAGACGAGCCTCGGTCCGCTTCGCCAATCCAAACAAACGTAAACGCTTAATCACGATTACGCCACTGCTCCGACAATCGTACCTTACGTGCTGTTACACTTTCGTAACGTTTCATTAACTCTCATTCACTTTCAGGCGCTTACTATGTCTCTACATCTATCTATCTATACTATTAATGAATCTGTAGGAGTCTGTCATGGAGTAAGTTAGTTTGTTTACAGAGTTATTGTTTATAAGCTCAATATATGATACTGAAACAATATATGACGATTTTTAGATATTTTTCTGTATGTATGTATGTTCCGCCATAACTCTTAAACCAATGATCCGAATTTGAAATGAAATGAAATGTGGTAGATAAACATTTTACTACATTTTTGGGACACATAGGCACATAGGCTACTTAAATTCTTTCTAAAGATATGAAAAGACGTGGCCCCATAATTTAACGCGGACGGAGTCACGGGCACCGCTATAATAGTAAATAAATAAATAAACATTGCTGGACAAATCACACAGCAACATCTCATCATTCATCATCATCATTTCAACCATCGGACGTCCACTGCTGGACATAGGTCATATAAGGAGGCCATATAACTTCCAGTTACTACGGTCGGATGCAACTTGCATCCACCGTCAACCGGCAGCTTATACAAGATCATCTGTCCATCTTGTTGGTGGACAATAATCAGCAACATCTAGCCCCGTGAGTAAGCTCTTACTAAAGTAAGATATTTTTTTTATAATACTTACATATTAACACCTAGACACTCGGAACAAATATTTGCAGATCGTACAAATTTTTGACCCGAGGCAAGAATCGAATCCGCAACCTCCAGCGTCGCAGGTGGACTTTCGCCGCTGCACCACAGTTTTACCATATCACATTGAAACACGTGTTTATTACAATATATTTACTCGGAAACATCCTTAACACTATCAGTCTTCAGACATTGATATAAGTATATAATAAATTAGATTATTGTTCATTGGTGGGTGGATGTACATAGAATAGAAATTACTTTATTTACTGTTGGTTATTTTTCGACGAGTCCGAAGAGACTGCCATTTGTTGTGGTACTGGGAACTGTGGGGGGTACGTTTGTGCGACGTATGGTCCCGGTCCGACTTGTTCTTGGAGTTTCTCAGCTTCTTCTGGGGCGACGGGGCACATGCAGGGTACCAGCTGGACGTGCTGAAGGGACACAGGGGTGAGCGAGGCCGCGCTGGGCACGCTGATCGGGATCGGCGCCATGTTCTGATGCATCGGCACATTTTGCATCTCAGGCTGCTGGTATTGGGCGATCGGAGCCTGGTAGTACTTGCGAGCTTCGTACGGCACATATGAGTATTGGTAGCGGTATGCCGGGGACTGTAGCGGCTGTAGCCATTTCTGCTGTGGTTGCCTGGGAACAAAGATTTAAAGATTTATGTCATTTATTTCCATAAAATCCTAAAGATCACTTGGACAAACAAAACTATCAAGATCAATCAAGAGCTATAAACATTCTGAAATTAACAAACATATTGGGATGAACGTAATCCACGAACCTTTTTTACGTTGGATTCGGTTAACAGTTTCGTCCCAAAACATGGGACTTCTTCAAGACCACACTGCAAGTACACGGATCACGACCGCTCGCGGTCTTCAGTATACTGTGCACTGGGATCCGACGTCAAAAATGGTCGTAGAGTTCCCGTTTATCCCAATATGAATGAACAAAACAAACATAGTTTAAAATAAAATAGAGAGTTACACATTACTATAATAAAGACCGAAAGTTCAATCAAAAGAAATAACTTCGCTTCCGTTTGCCACAAAACACAACCTGCCAGCGTAATAAATAGAATACAGATTTTTTATTTGAAAAATAACTCACAGCTCAAGAAACAATGCGCATTAGAAAACGATACCACATAGTTATTCACCAGTGTACAACTATAAAGTATTACTATTTTCCAGTCATGGAAAAGATTATACAAACACTTCGCATGTAAAATTCGCTTGTGGATGCTAATAATAGTGTAGGTACGGTCAGCCAAGAAAGTGGTCTACCAATTTTGACAAAAGTTTCTGCGAGATTTAAGGATTGGTTAGGTTGACTTTTCTAACTCGTGGTTTTAGACGTACAAACGAATCACAACCGTAGGGTGGTAGACCACATTTTTGGCTGACCGTGCCTTGTTAGAAATTTTAAATACTTACGAGTCTGATCCCCATTTTAGGAAGAACGCCTCGGAAGACGCCATTGCAGCCAAAACTAGGCCCAAAATCATCTGAAACAAAGCACATTGAAAATTATATTCAAGCTTTTAAGCTTAAAATGTTGTATATATTTTTAAGGGCTGTGGATTTTGTTAAATAAATAAATAAATAAGCTGACGCGCCCGCGGCTTCGCCCACTTTATTCCCATGTTTTCCTACCTTTTAAACCTTCCCTGGACTACTACGACTATTTTAAAACCAAAAGCTCCAAAACCAGCCCAGCCGCTCTTGAGTTATAAAATTACAACGAAGAGAGGCTTTGATTTTTAAATATTTTATTGGTTTTTTAAGATCGGGCGAAAAGCTAGTAATCTCAATTTCTACTTGAAATAGTTTAAATATAAAAAAATTGCATTAACTCGCGATGCCTGCTATTGGTATTCGCATAGCATTACAAAACGCATTTACAACATTTACATCTAATATGTATTTAGAAATTGTATACAAAACTAGTTATTATTGTATTATCTGAGTGATCACAGTAGTGGATAATGAACATAGAACGACACTGCTGTCCTTCTGGTAGGTATATACAAAAGAATAATAATAAATCATATTTTATGCATTTATTCAGTAACATAGAGGTTTTACATGAGTGATAATTGGAGAGACCTTCTGAAAAATCTGATAAGATTTTATAGCTTTCGTTAGTTATTAACTAACGAAAGCTATAATAAAGCGGGTGAAGCCGCGGGGCGGAAAGCTAGTATTGTTATAATATCAACTACACATAAAAATACTTAAATAATAAGGAGCCAAAAGATTCTTTGTTTCCTAATACCAGCCGTTGCTCGTTCGTATAAAAAACCATAACAACACAAAGATTGATGAGCTTGTATTACAATTGTTATGGTTCTAAACAACACAATTAGAGTTTCTCTAATTATAGGATTGTGGTAAACAGACGTCAATCATAGTTGAGTTTATGAGATCCTTTCAACTGCGTTGCTTTTTTAGCGTTCCTATTTCATGTTAATGAAATAAAATTGCTTAGTGCACGTCTGACTCATGAAACAAGGACTAAATTTGGGAAATAATATCTACCTATTATTATGTATATTATATAACATACATTATATCCGAAATCTAGCTCCACGGGCTTACCACAGGGCTAGTTTACTACCAAATTTTACTACCAGTTTGTGAATTACCAGAAATATTGAAATACGAGTACATAAAAATCTATGCCACTTTTCGTTGTAATTCTATAAATATTGAAGACATTCTAACTTTATTCCCATGTTTTCTCACCTTTTAAACCTTCTCTGGGTTAATACGATTATTTTTAAAACAAAAGCACCTAAACCAGTCAGTTCAAATAGGTAGGTACATAACATATTACCTTTTTTTTCAATTAACAAAGTATATATATTTATGAAAAAAAAATTACCTATATAACATGTGCTGAAAATGTTTGATATGTATTCTGTTGGCGTACTTTTAATTAATAAAAGGTAAGGTTCTACAACATAATTTAAATAAGGTATTAAAAAACTTCAATAATAAACCGGGCTCTTCTGACAGGACATTAGATAGAGACAATGATCTATTGCCTGGGAACCATGACAATCAAGGATTTAGCGCTGAGGGAGATAAAAACATTAAAAAGTGATTTGAACTTCCGTGACTAATCGTTAAATAGAGCGTAGGGTTCGGCTCGTAAATACTCCCTTCTCAACGCCTGCATAAGGTCATAAACACTAATTTTCTATTGAAATAACCATTCGATTTAATAGACCCTCAGTGGGCGTTGTAAAATTATATTTCAATACCAGATATACTGACTTCTTACTTAATTAAAACGGATCTTAGATTCATTTATGATTATAACGTAAAATAAATTTCTCGTTTTTCTTATTTCATTAACTGTTATGGATAGTGCGGTGGAGATATCTATTCCATTGAAAGTTCTCGAGTTTATTAACGTTGATATGAATCAGGGCTTATCGTTTTAAATATAAGAACAAAGGCTTTTCATATTTTTATTAGATTACGTTGATTTTTTTGTTATATTTTTCGGCTTTATATAATTATTTAATAAATTATTTTTTTAAGTTTATTATTTCCGCACCAACCAAGTTTTCGTTCGCACGAGTTTCTCCAAGAAAACCCATTGGCGAGTCTAAGCACAAAAGGACGTTTCCTGCGACTCGTCTCTCATAAATCCCATACAAAGTATAAAAATATATAATAGAGTAGATTATATATTTAAATTATATTACTTGTCTATGTTCTTTTATGTAATCCTTTCATTAACACTACTGTCTATATCTCTATCATTGTATCATACATAGGTTGCCTGGAAGAAATCTATGATCTTTATATCTTTGTACTACAAATGTTTTAGTTTTAAGTTATTTGTTACTGTTTTGTGGTATTCATTTTCTATTCTATTATATCCCTTAGTCACTCGGTTTGACGATGCTCGCGGGTAGAGATATTGTGGTAGAATTCTACAACACCCCAAACACGGCTTTTTGAAGTTAAAGTAGAATGACACAGATTTAGGGCTTAGTAATTATTCTTAAAATACTGAGATCCTATTGTTAAATTGATAATAATTTCACCAATAAAATATTCTAGTCTTATTATGGACTCTGCGCCTAATTATGCGCAATTTGCTAGTGTGAAGTGTTTTACATAAAAATACAAAGTTATAAAATTAAAACCCATAGGACGCCATTTTGGCAATCCAAAAAAAAATACAATGAAATTAAAATAATTTCATCAATCAATTAAATTTAAATAACAACTTATCAAAACGTAACTGTTTTCTTAGTTAAGGTTATAATGAAAATTTCTAAGCCAGTATACTTAAAATTGAAGTTTCGTATCCTCGATTATTCTTTCATAAATATTTCAAACAAAGAGAATATAATCACTACGTTTTAATTTCAAAACTCTAGAGGACACTATTCATGTTCAGTTGTACCATCTTAGCGACAGAAGACAGGAATTCAAACAACCTGTCATCTTAAATTGAATAAAGCTGACGTATAAATTCATAGTCCCAAGCGATATACGGTAAAAGAAAAAAAAGAAAAAGTAAGTAAACAGAATATAAGAATCACATATTTGGTTGACAGGTATTGATCTAAACTTTTTTTGACAGTAGACCAGTAAACAAATCAAATGATCATGAATTATAAAGAATACTCATCAAATGATGAGTAGGTATTCTTTATAAACATTGTCCTAAGAAAATATTGATATGAAACGCCTACAAATCTAAAGTATGTTTTTATTTTATTTGATTTGATCAGCTTTAGAAAGGCACTCCGAAGCTGCATAATTAAACCTAATTAGTTCTTCAAGCAAAATAGCTTAAGTAGCTTACAATAAGATTAATAGCTTTAGTATTAGCTTACAATAAGTTTACCTGATCTATTTTTCTAGAATTAGCTGATAAAATAAAAACTTAAGAACTATAATAAAAATATTTGATATAATATAAATAATAAAGCTCAATTTATAAAAACTTCAGGATTCTAATTAGAAAAACCAATAGAAAAACTAAAATATGGACAAAAATAATTTTAAAAATTACTTGAAACTTAACAAATGAAAATTATATTTTCCTTACAATACACTTCTTAAAATACACAATCCTATAAAAAATATAAATAGCATAAAGTTTTCTACTCAATGTCTCAATCAACAACGATATGTTTAGAAATGTCGCCACATAGCAAAATTAGCAAACGCACTCACCATATTGTTGAAATCCCGTTGCATTGCACTCGAGGTAAACCGCCAAGAACACTAGCCGAAAACTAGAAGACAAAGTTCGAAATTCAAATTCAAAAAGTTCGTTCGTAGCTGTGGTTCACAAAAAAGTCTCGTTATCCGGGGAAGTGGCGGGCACCCAGTCCAGACACGGAATGACCGATCCCGTGAGTCCAGCCGTTTTTTATACACGCTATCAGATACATTCCGTCCCAAAAAGCCGGTCTCGTACCCCATGAGGTATAATAATAATCTTATTAACATATCTACACTTCTATCTTTACTTAGAACGTACCGTTATTAGAACGATTTTTAAAAGTTTCGTAGACATTAACCACTTAAAGTGAAACGATGGTGCGATAGCGCCCCACCCTTATGTTGCACGGAAATGTTTGATAGGGATAGGTACCGTACCCTATTAGAAAGGTCTTTAAAATCTAGTTTTAAATATGCTTTTAATGATGTCAAGGGAGACATTGTTTATAAAAACTAAGCCAATTAATTTCTTTAAGTATATTTTGATCTTGTGCAAATTAGCCACTCAACCGCAATCTACCTACAACATATTTATTCTACCTCCGAAAACAGATGCTTCACCATTTATGCACCGCAACTTGGGTGGCGCTTCAGCCACGTTATCCGTCACCTTGAGATAATTTCACACTTTTTTTCTTAGGGCGGCTAAGTGTTTCGACATGAAGTTTTAGGAAGGACTATCGTTCGATCGGTGGGCGCTACGCTCCGTTCCACCTGCTAATAGCGAGGGAGGAAGTACTGACACTCGTGTCGAATTGGAACGTATTCATTACCCAAACCTTCCTCTCCAATTTTGTACAACTCATTTGGATCCTTTCATCCATGAAATCTATAGTACGACCGGCTGCTATTAATCAATGCAGTGCAGACGTAAATTGAAATTCGATGGATTTGTTTAATCTTTATAAATTACATCAAGCGCTTCTAAAGAAAATGTTTGTGGGACAACTGTTGTCCAATGAATAACAATCTAGAAGTCTATAATTTTAATTTGTCTTTGAGATGATATTATATTACCCACAGAAAACTACATATTTTCTCACGAGGATTTTATTAATTGTTATATACCTACTGCAAACGTATAAATAAGTAAATAAGAAGTGAACTTTGTTAGACTAGAACAACAACTAGAACTTCATATTTATCGAATTTATAATATATATTATGTAGATCTATGAAAACTTAATTAAAATTTTATAAGTTATCAAGTTCAAAACGAATGAAGTTGTTTAAACTATTTTAACCCATATTCATGTAAATATTACACAGCTCGACAGTAAAGTACCTATTTATTTCGTTAAAGTAACACTGATTGAACAATTCTTGACACTTTTCAAGCGACTGTGAACACCATCCTTTTTAAAATATTGAATACTTATTGTGTTATCTAATCCTACACACCTACATTAACTTTAGTTAAGATAATTTAATATACCTACAAACCCTCCATTATAATAAAAGTTCTTATCTATAATTTTATAGGAAACTGCTCTTTAAATCCCGTTATGATGATAGAGTTCGAAGTTCAAGAACTTAAAAAAAATATTACCTAGACATAAAATTAAAGTTCATAAAAGTGGGTTCGTTGCATTTCGTGCGTATTAATTTTGGAGTAAACAACCTAGTAAGTCACATTTCGTGCGTTTTAATAGAGGCAAAAAAATTACAGAACTGTTTGTCGCAATTGGTGCGTCGAGGCCTAGGCCAAAGAGAATAATAATCACTACGTTATAATATGGCCTAGGCGTTAATCTTTTGTTTGATGGAAAATTATGTGTCGATATACACCTAATGTATCAGAGCACACAAGCTTATCAAAATATAGACTTAACTACTTATCTATATTTTAAATTATTAGAGAAAAATAGGTTTAGATTTTAACTTTTTTATTTCCGACTTATTTATTATATAGCGTATCTTCAATTAAAAACTTATAAAGTTACATAAGTAACCGATCAGTGATAAATACGAACAGTGATAAATATAAACTCAATAAAATAACCAGGATGAAAAAAAATCTAAATCGAATATTTTTGTTAAATTAGATCACAACAAAAACCATTTAAGTGGGTTCCAAATTTATTAATAAAAATAACAAAGTTACATTTTACCGACAACATTTTGATTTGATAGATGTTTGTGTGTTTGTACATTATGTAATCAGGTAAATTTAATTAAATTTATTGGCTATCCTCATCAAAGTTAAACCGTCGCTTACCATCAAATCGGAAACCGTAAGCGGCCGCATTTTTTACGTCAACCAACGCTGGATTGCGGTGTTTGTAGAAACTACCATGCCCGTGCGCCGGTCTCGAAGAACCATTCGGCACTCCATGAGCCTCGCGAGGGTAGAACGCCTCGAACGTGCCGTCAGAGGGCAGCACATTCTTCAGATCCCCATCATCTGGATCATACGGGCGGCACAGAGATGGCGCCACCAGTACCAACACTAGCAACGCGCGGTACATCTAAAACAAAACACTGTTCAATCACAGTCCATAATAATCAATTAAAACAATAGAAAATTATACGTACGATCTATCCAGTATTAATGCTTGATTACGTAAAAGCAAGGCTGTGTAGACTCGGTCACCTTGAGCCCCGGCTCATGCTAAAAGACCGATTGTGGCGTGTGCGCTAATTCCGATACAATACTTTCCCTTACGTAGTAACACTGTCGCTGCCTGTTCGCACACTGATTCACCGCTCCATCACACTGTCGTATATACGCTAATATCTTCAATGCGCAATTTCAAAGTGAACATTTTTCGAACTGGACCAAACTGTTAACACTCCACCCACACAATAACCCTGACCTCGCGGGGACTCTGTCTTAATAAGTAACGAACAACATTCGACAGCTACTTAAATAAATATAGTTATGCTCATAATTTAGGTACCCTAGGTAAGGTAAGAGAATGAAACAACAGTGTTCCCACATAAATCATCTTTAATTAAAATAATTTTCCGTTTAAATTAATATCTTCTAATCAAGAACATACAGAAATAAATCTTGGATAGGGCACAATGATATTTTTCAACATACTAAATAATAACCAACAGTTATGTCGTTTTACAAATTTGTTATTATGTTCATTATAATGCGTTTAGAGTAAAATGGACCAGTTTGATTACCGGAACACATTATCTTACCCGAATTTGCAACTATGGATTTTATTTGGTAGGTAATTTTTTTACAGGCCAAATACAAAAATAGCTCGTCGTTTATACGTAAATATTAAAATAATTTTCTTATGCAGAGCCAAAGGGGTGATCTATGTGTATTTGTGTATAATATATAAATTTAAATAAAAAAGTAGACACATTTTCGTTATACATTGTGACCGAACTTACTTAAAAATGTACTGTACAAATCAGTGAGCTGTGTAAAAACCATCTATCAATTAAGAATATTTTATACCTATTAAGGAATTAGACCGAAGCACCTAATAAACATTAACCACATTAATTTATCGTAAATGTAAGTAATTAAATGTAAATAGAGCCACAAAATATGTTGATTTTTTTATTGCTAATATTTCCATAATTGCGTAAATGATATCACTTCAAAGCGTGAACAACTAACGTCTGTATTTGCAAAAAAATATCAAAATAAAATATTGTTTTTGTGTTTTACAACATCTAGAAAGTCAAAATTATATAGTAAACAAGTGATTTGGTGTATACGTCTATAATGTATAATTTATAATATAATATAAACGTGATATGATGACATCTAATAAACATTAATTTACGCAGAATACAAACCTTTTTATGTTTAGTTCTTATACACAAAGTAAACACTTTTAACAGCGAATTAAAGAGATAGGTTAAGTGAATATCGCATGATTACGAAAATAGAAATATTCTTTATTTACAATAGATCGAAAGCGAATTCAGAATGTATTTCATAACATCATTCTAGATTTCATATAGTTATTCATTATATTTATTATGTTAAAATCCCAGTACAGGGTGCTAATTGTGTACAAACTTTTCCTACATTTATTTGGAATGAATATTTTTACATTCTTTTTCCAAACTCTAACTTGTTCTTATTGTTTACAAAAAGTGAATATTTTTTAACATAAATTTCAATCAAAATACTTAAACGAAAAATTATTGCTTCATAAATAAAATAGTTTTTCTAGCAAACCCATTTAAAATAGAAAAGAGGAATTCATAAGCTACTCTAGGCGTAGATCATCTTACATCCAGCAGTCACAAATATAATCACAATTCCTTAATTAAAACACTAATCTACACGAATAATACACCTAAGCTATTTGTTATGAAATTATGACTAATTATCGGTTTTTCATAAACCGTAAATTAATTTGTTAAATATTAATATTATTTTAGTGATAGTTAGATTTAAGTAACGTTTTGAATGTTAATTATTTCATTGCCAAACTATAACTTATTATCACTGAAGCCTCAAAATAGTCAAAATATTTTTGGGCTTTAACTCTAATGGGGCGTCTAAATGGGCTATATTTTACGACAATTTGTGGCTGCAATTATTGGCAAACATTGCCCAGCCATCAAAAAAACATGTTGCAATATGGCTGCAATAGTATGCAATAGTAGTATTAATATATTAAAACATTTTTACATACCAAAAATATGTGGCTATAATGCCGGGCCATCCTTAAAATATTGCATAGTGTGGCTGGTATTGCTAGCAATGTTGCCGGCCACAGTATTGCAGCCACAAATTGTCGTAAATATAGCCCGTTCAGACGCCCCTTTAGGAACTTAAAAAGAAATAAGATCCTTCATTGCTTTTCAAAAGTAAGAAATTATCTTTATACATTTTATTATAAAATGGATAAAGCTAATTTCAAAATGCCTTAGAAAAATTTATAACTTACAGTTTAAAACATGAAAATAAAAATGAAGAAAAGTAAGGTAAGGTCACAATAAAGTCCCAGATATGGCATAAGCTTCATAAACTCTTTTGTTGTTGGAGACAGACAAACTGTATTTACGAATTATGTTTCGTTGATTTTCGATCGTTACTTATGAAGATTATGTTAAATCTGGTATTCTTTTATATTATGGCCCTACAAGATGACGACTATAAAACAGTGTCCACCGGTATTCGATTAAACAAACCATCGCATTTCCTAATCCTCCATGTTCCTAACCAAAGAGGAACCCGTTACCAACATATTCACTGTGCAATATCCATAACCATCAATAAACTTGTTCCCAATATTTGAAAATATATTTTCACATATACTTAAACGTTTAAATATAACAAAGATATTGATATCAACAAAATAAATAATACATTATAAAGAAATCACAAGTTACTAAAATAAAAAAAACATGATTTTTTAAGACTAAATAATTAAGTATGATAGATATCCTTAGTCTAAGGTCTAAGGAATAGTGCTATTGACCGCCGCAACGTATAAGCGGGGTTTTACACCTGATACACTAAAACTTCAATAACGTACAATATTTTTATGAAAGTAGACCGTATTCTAAGAAGAGATCCTTAAACATTTGATCCATGTTAAGTAGTATGTAGTGTTTTAGATATTCCAACAGCGACAGGGTACTCGATTCAAAAGCGTGCTATCAAATTCAAAGCTTATTTACATAGAGGCATATAAATTCTCATATTTATTGTTTGATCGCCCATATCAAGTATGTACTTTACATAAGAAATCAACAGTATATTAATGAATACTTTATTATAATATTCTTCGGCAGTATATTGAGAGATGGTGTAAGTACCATGTACTAATTTTATCTCTATTATTACATAATAAAACAAGACGCTTTGCTTGAAATTAGAAGGGTTAGTAGACTGAAGAAAAACTATAATATATTTTCTACTAAAAATCAAAGAGCGGGGAAAGTCTATGGACACCATCTCTGAAGATATCACGAATTTTTTGGATATTATCTATCATGTGCGTTTGGTATACAACCACAAGTCCTCAAGTGTACTAGACATACATAATACCATTTTGGGTGAATATAGTGTACATTTGTACATTCCAGGCGCGTTTAATAGACAAATATGTATTACGGAAGCTATTGGATTAAGACTATGGTTTGAACTGCACTCTATCAAAATTCTAAAAAAACTCTTCACAAAGGTTGGTAAAATGACTTTATGGATTGTACCATAGACTACTTATATTTTGTATAATGTTGTTATAAAAGTAAGATCTCTTTCTCAATATTATCTGAATATACAGTATTTTGTTTACTAGCGGAATCGACTACATTAATGTCCTAGGACTACCGTTACATATAGTAAATGCAGGTTTTTCTCCTTTATAATACTGAGGTTATTGGGCGAAGGTAGGATATTCCAAGGTTCTAACCTTAGAACCTTTATAATAGTGGAATCATTCCTTTGACACAACAACCTAATTCAACTTGTCTATCTAACAAGCACATCACCAAAACTAAGTTTTCATACAAAGTAAATCATTATGATGATAGATGTTGCTATGTGAATTGTCCAGCAATATTTATTTATTTTTATTATTTACTATTTCATTTAATTTTGTTGGTCAGTGAGTTTACCATGACTAACGAGCAAGTAGTTGTGATATTATTTTGACGAAATACTTGTGATTAATTGATTATTATTGTAATATTCTGTCTCTGTCGCACCCGTGTAAATATATTGCCATCTTGTCCACACAAGAATTAGTACTTGTGCGAGCAAGTCTGCAATATACCTAGGCTCTAATCATGAAAGAAACAATCTGTTTTTGTTCATTTTGACAAGTATGAGTTCTAAAAATTGAATTATTTTTCATGAATTTAAATTTGGATATTACCACAAATAATGTATAAAATTCTACTAATATAACTCACACTCACGGAATGTAATAAAATTGAAATAAGTTTCTCTATTCTTTGCTTGAAACATCACGTACAGATTTCAGATTTTTTTATGCTAATTCAATAACTCAACCTAATATTTTCCCATAAATAATATCAACAACGCCTGAGTATTCATGATAGTTCAGCTGTTCCAACAATTGCAATCAAATACAAATCGAAATAACAGGCACTTATATAATTACACTACAATACAATATTAAATTAAATTATAACTACGATATTGCTTGATCATGTCCTGTGTACAATAGCGTAAAATGATAATTTAACTTAAAGCTCTAGTAGCCGTTTACAGATTTCATTGCCATAGACAAAGTTACCATCACATACTTCTGTACAAAAAAAAGCAGAGAAAAATTTTAATTTGGTAACGAATCCAGCGTAACCAATTTAAATTAACCCTTGATAGGCCTAAATTAGGCTATATCACTACGATTGTGTACTTAATTAATGTGCTGATTTAGTACATATTACTATACTTATTACTACATAACACCAAGCTTACAATCATTGACAATGTTTCTACTTTGTGTATCATACACAAAACCTACCTTCATGTAACAGAGACATACGTTTATATTCTCTATTATATATTTTACGGGCATAGACAAACTACACAAGATTGTAATTACATATTTAGATTAACTAGTAACGCATCTGATAGTCAATTATTAAATTGATATTTAATATACGCCAAATATTTTTAACACATAATATATAACAAATATTTATTTTACACATATTATCTAACAAAATGTCGTAGATCAAGAAAGAAGATGAGTATAAAATCAATATGTTTTATGATTTAAATATGGACAATGCAACTTATTTTCCGGAGACAACGGCATCTAGAATGGAAATTATCAAACATTTTTGAACAGTTTTAGCATGTATATATAATAAGCCCGTATAGTAAAACCATTCTAAAAATGAACGCCCCTCCACCGAATTCTGTATTTTTTTTTTCTGTGTTTTCTGTTTTTCTGTATTTCCTCTCACACGTTGAAATCATCACGGTTTTGTGGAGGGGAGTTCATTTTTAGAATGGTTTTACTATACCTTTGTATCGTTTTTGTTATATTTTGCAAGCTGTAAGTTTCCTGAAAATTGAAAAATACAATAAAGTATAGTTTGTCTATGATTCCGCGATCGGATGTGTTATATATTCACAGAATTTTAGACTTTATCACTGACATTTATTTGGACAATCGTTTCAAACTAGCGGCAACATTCTGGAAGCCATTCTCAATTTATTCAAGGATTAGAAGTCTAAAACGCTGTGAAAGTTCTGCGCTGCCTAAATTTACAGAATTTAGATTCGGGATTAATTGCCGTATATATCCATTTTCGTAGAGAGTGTGTTTAAACGCTGTATAGATAGGAGTCGAGTTTGGTCTTAGGCGCTGGCTGTGTGAAGGGTGAGAACCAGAAAAGTGAAAATCGTCCGAAAACAGATTGGATACTCTTCCAGCGAGACTTGCGCACCCACCGAGCTTGTTCCTTCTTCAGTTGCTCAATACCCTGGTGACAAAACAAAGTGTTATTATATTCAGCGCCAATATGACGGTCAATATCATCATTTCATGCATCGGACATAGGCTCCCCTATTTAGCGATAAGGCCGCCCATTGTACGTATGTCTTTTTGTGTTTTAATCATGTTTTGTTTTTGTTGTACAATAAAGCGTTTTCGTATTGTATTGTAGAACTTACAGTCTCATCGTTCCATATAGCGTGTAGCTGCGTCCCCAGCATTACAGCAGTGAAGATAGCGAATAGCAACGCCTCAGCGATGAGGAATAGCAACAGGATGACGGTAGCCGGTGGGGAATAAGCACTGCATTCCCTCCACTCGTGCCGTATGCACGTCGCGAACTGGTAGATTGCCAGCGCTACTGAGTGGATCGACAGCGTTGCGATGTATAGCTGGAAATATAAACAATATTAGTTGCTGGTAGATATTTACATGTACAAAAAAAAATTGCTGGACAATTTACATAGCAATATACCCCGTGGTAAGCTCGAAACTTGTTACGGGCCTTAGATAGCCTGATATACTTAATAGAATATACACATACATGGATATTTTATTATACATATCGACGCCATATATATCGTACATTCAATTTTGGAGTTATAAGCTATGATATTGTCCAATTTTCTGATGCGGAAGCTGATGCATATGAAGTTCATCAGACCTTCGCGATACAGCTTTTACCAAGGTCTGATGATCTTGGATCGTAGACTAGCTAGATTACATATGACGATGATGATGACAATGCAAATCTGATTTCAGTTATGGCAACACTAAACCAGCCATTAGTATTGAGACTAATATTTCAACAATTATGCTAGAGTATAGAATTTCTGCTTTCTCATGTGATATTCGATGGCTGGTGTTTCCGAGCGTGTTCCTAGAACGAGCTTCCTGATAGAAATCCAAAATAATTTAGGCTATTATCTTGTATTATTTTCCAACCGTATTTTAATAACTTTTCCGTGTTATAATAGATTTTTTCTGTGTTTTTCTGATATATAAGATACATTTAAGTTTCATAAAATTTTCAATCATTTCATAATTTATTTTCCGTGAAATAGTAACAAACATCTATAAATCCACACATCCATACATTGTTATCACATTTATAATATTAATAGGATAATGAACTCACAGTGAACAGCACGAAGTATTTCTGGTTGTTCTCTCCGACGCAGTTGTTGACCCAGGGGCAGTGATGGTCCATCTTCCGTATGCAGCGCTGGCACACAGAGCAGTGGTGCGCGCGCTCCGGCTTGATGCTGCAGCACTTGGTGCATTTGAAGATCACCTGGCCTTCGCGGAAGCTCATCTGCTTTATCATCTCTTTGGTAGCGTTGCCTTTCGGTACTGCACCCTGGAAAACGTGATTAACGTTAAAACCGAATTAGGTGGAAATGTTATGTGACGATCTTAAAAAATTATATCTATGTATGTATGTATATATTAAGTATATCAGAAATCTAGCACCAGTACCACAAGCTTCGAGCTTACCACGGGGCTAGATGTTGCTGTTATAATAATAATAACATTATAATAAAATTAACATTAACTATAAATAATTATACTACCTACATGATTTGTAGCGTGCGTTATTAATAAATTATTTGTATTTGCTGTGTGAATTGTCCAGCAATATTTTTTTAATCAAACAACGCCACGCACCTCTGGATTTTTCTTCTTTAAAAATGTCTGTGCGCTTTGAAAATACGTGCTCTAACTGCATGTGAAGAAACCGGCATATTCTAAGAACTTTGAAAAGTTTCAAGGACACAAGACATGTCATTCACCAACCCGCACTTGGCCAGGCGCGGTGAATTAAGGCATAATATCTCATGTCAAGATAGAAGTCCCTGTGTCCCAGCAGTTTGAACGTAAAACCGGTGATGGTGATGGCTTAAGAATATAAACAATCCATATTTATTTTAATGATGATTTGAACTTTTGATCCCGCCAATCGCATATAAACTAATACAAACATATTTTAGGCTGTGCACCGTGGGAGATGTATTAATTTGGGCTGTGATGATGATTATTTTAGTAAGCTAAGACACAATACGCAGATATTTCTGATAATATTCAACAGATTCATGAATTACACATAATTATTCCAAGATATATCTCCATTGTTGCATACAATTCACTTACGGCTCACAGTTCAAAGGCTGAATAAATCTATAAATGCAGTTCAAACTAAGTAGAGATCTTATCCGTAATATATTTGCATGTGTTTTGTGTAGCTAATAAATAAATATTATATATCACGTTTCGAATCCATACTTCAAGATCGGGTCCATAATAAAAGGAATGAATCGATGCCCGTGATCAGTTAGTTAAGATGGCTCAGTTTTCCGCATTTAGACTCAAAGGCGGTTATTATGTGTGATGAGATTTGCTAGTCTAACTCCGACCAAAAGCATAATCTTCCTGGGGTCTTCACAGGCTTCACGGAGTGACCTCAGGTTCTTGAGTATGTTGTTGCACCGATACTCTCTCGCATTCTAGAATTACGTAGGCAGATGTTTCTTCTTCAAAGACATCTACAAAGGGGGCTGTCCGTAGATCCGTGTGTGTAAAACAAGACCCTACCAGAAACATAAAACTTACCGGATCAGTGAACATCGTCCTCAGATGAGACGCGAAGGCGAGGAACGCCATGCACTGGTACAGGAAGATGTTGACGTAACTGTAGAACGGGTACGTGTTCACTCCCGGCACGAGAATCACCATCATCACCACAAACTCCGCGTAAAGTATCAACATCCATGTCAGCACCGCGCATATTATACCGCAGATATCCTGCAAATAATACATCAGTTAGATAGATAGATAGATAGATTAACACTTTATTGTACCTTATTAATTAAAATAAAAACAGACTTTCAAGAAAAAAGATTTAGTTTATTTTATGCACCTTCCGTCTTTTAGTACTTGTGTTTCGTGTACATCCAAAGGTTGCCTGGATGAAATCGCTTTTAGTGATAAGGCCGCCCATTGTTTCACTTTTTCATGTACCTATATTTATTGTAATGTGGTTTTTATTTTTTGGTGTGCAATAAAGAATATTGTATTGTATCAGTTAGTTAGAGTAAGCCCTCATCATAACTAACCCGTTGAGCAGTTGGGTTACATCCACACCCGCTCACCATTAAATTTTACCACACTGGCCAAGTGCGGGTTGGTGAATGACACATGTCCTTCAAACTTTTCAAAGTTCTCAAAACAGACGGTCTCCTTTCCGTCCGTAGAGACCGTAGGAGGACCGTAGGAGACCGTCTGTTTTGAGAACTTTGAAAGTGATATTTACCACCGTTAGTACACGTGTTATCAAAGCGTTCCTAAAATTTTCAAGAAGAAATCTCCATTGAACGCTGCTGGGTTTGAACCCACAACTTTCGGGAAGAAAATCTAGTGTGGTCCCACTTAGGCAACACGGCTCTAGTATATACTTAGAACCGTAGCTTAAATACTATTCAGAAAACATCAGTTTTGTTATATTCCACTTATTATATGATTTTGCTGCTGTCACTACGAAAAGACATATGTGGCGAATTTACACATACTTTTTTCATGACGAACTAACTTTGTGGCAAATGTACAATAATAAGATGTTGGCTTGCGGTCGGCTGTTCTGTCTGCGAGACATCTGTTGAGATGGCGTTATTTCCTGTCAACCGCACATCACATTGGTTATCGATTGAGTGACCTAAGCTAGTGACGAAAGTAGACCTATGGTACCTACATCTGACCTAGATTACAAAATAGACCCAATATAAGCACTCAATATATTTCTTTGTAATTAATTTGTTGTTGAATGCATATAAGAATGTATGATTTGAATCAATTACTGGATACTTTAAAGGATGCGACTATCCAATGGCTGATATGATTTCATTTTCGTTAGGGGCCGTCCATTAATCACGTGAGGCTACATTGAGCGTTTGGTATTTGTATATTGATAAATATACAAATACCAAAAAAAACCGTAGGACATGATATATTTACAAAAAACGATTTTTGAGATCTTTGAACTTTAAATTTTAATGGTTGCAAACACCCTACAATCAACTTTAAGGGTGTCAATATCCAAGTATTTACAGAATTACAGCTGGGTATCTCGATTTTCTAGATTCTTACAAATTTTGAGCTTAAATGACTGAACTAGCTATGATGATGATATTAACATACCTTGATACACCAAGCTTTGCCGCCACAGCACCGGTTATGCATATCTTTGTCTGGCCGCGTTACCATGAGGCACTCCCCATCTATCGGGTATTGATTGTCCATTTCATCTTCATCAGAGCTCTCGTAAAATTCTCGTATCATTGATCTTACTAGTCTTGATCGGTGAAATGCTTGTCTACAACAACGGATACATTCATCTCAAAGATACACATTAACTTATTCTCTATGATCTGCACTAACTCGCTGTAGAATTATAGCTGATTATCCCTAACTGCCTAACTGCCAAATCACTTAAGTACTAATTGTACGTTGGCGAAAGAAATCTTTAAGCGTTTGAATACGAATACAAGTGTATGTGCTTCCTACATACCTTACCTCTTACGTAAATATTAAAATAATTCCTATATTGACGGTTAATTAGGCACCTAGTAAGTCGTACACGGCATATTCTAAATTCGCAGTCGAAATGTACGGGCTTCAAATGTGGTAAGCGAGCTTTACACTTGCGGTTGTATGGCGTACCTAAAGTTTAGTTTGTCTGTCGTCAGCGCGTTTTAAATTCGCCGCCTTATGCTAAGCTATTAAAATAATGCAAAGTTATACAGGGCGTAACACGGCCATGCCACATGGAGGGAAAGCATCTTAAATATTTTAGATTGAACATTTTATTGAAAGAAGACATTATTTTATACTAGCTAGGGGCACAAAAATAGCTTAGGAATGAAAAATTTACTTAAATTCCAAATTTGCGCGGAGCCATCTTACGAATGAAATTAATTATTTACTGTTTCGTAGGGCTAACGGGGATCTAAGCTGAAAATTTCCTTTCCCAAGTAATTTTGCTTAGTCCTGGAGAGTTACTCAGATTAATTGTCATATATCATAGCTACCTTATTTCTTCTTTCATTATTATATTAATATGGGGATAGCGCAGCATGTAATTTATTTTTTTTCAATCTTACCAGCTTTTTATATGGACCTCTGTGGCGCAGCAGATGAAGATCTGCTTGCGACGCAGGAAGTTGCGGGTTTGATTACCACCTCAGAACAAAATTTGTACAATCTGCTGATATTTGTTCCGGGTGTCTGGGTGTTATATACATATATGTATAACAAAAAATATCTATCTACGTATGTATATTATATTAGGTATATCAGAAACCAGCACCGGAAACAAAAGCACCGAGCCTACCACGGGCTAGATGTCAGTGTGTGAATTCTTCAGCAATATTTATTTATTTATTAGCTGTCATTTCCTAACCTAATTTTTTTTTTTATTGTAAATTCGCAAAGAGAGCAGAGGCAGTTACCAGATTAAAACCGTTCAGTGATTAAGATTTAACATAAAACTTTAGTAATGTTAATAACATATTAGTTGATTTCTTTATTAATTAAGTAAAATGTTAGGCTTTACTTGTGAAATGGCATAAGTATTGTTTGAATTGTTAGTAAAATTTCTATTATTATGATTGTTAAGGTTAAAAGTAAGTATATATTAAAAATTTTGTAATTTTTCTTGCAGAGATCACAAAGGCAAGCCAAAAAGAATAAGAAACAGTGCATATGCATGTAATACAATACAGATCAAGACAAATCTGCTGAGGTTTCAAAACATAAACCATTTGCTGTGGCTGAGAAAGGCATAGAATTACAATACAGCATTCATCTAAATGTGATTGTTAAGTATTGTTTTAGAACTAAGTAGGTATACCTACCTACTTATTTTTAAACAAGCTTAGGCTAGGTACATGCAATTGAATATTTACTAGTAGCAAACAGAAATAACATAAATCATAAGTTGTTGGATATCCATTGGATTTATTGGTTTTTGTTGTTTCTTGTTGGATGTCCTAATTAATTAATAAAAAAATTAGAAGCAACCAAACGTATAATAAATCGAAAGAATACCAACAAATACAAAACTAAATAACACAAAAACAAAACAATCATTTGCAAAAAGATCTTATGAAAGTTCTTAAGTTTTTTTTTACAGCTCTAGGCATAGCTGCAAAAAAAAACTTAAGAACTTTCATAAGATCTTTTTTGCCAATACCTTGTCACGCGAAAACTAGATTCTGTGGAACTCTTCAAATTCTCTGTCATCTTATATTGATGATGATAAGTGTGTAGATGAATATCTAGGTGTTTACAATAATAATGTATTTCATGCAAAATCGAGTATAGAGTTGGTAACCACAGGAAAAAATAATGTTGAATTGGTTAGACTTACTTTTGATTTTACCCTGTTGTCTCTCGAATTCCCCGGACAAAGGTAAAACGAAAGAAAAGATGATATGTTCGGCGTTGCGGAAAAGTGCACTGAACAAACTGTAGAATTAAATTCACGTTCTTCAAAATCAATAAAAGGGAATGAAATCCGAACGAAAAGAAAGCCTGCCTATAGTGAAGTGACGGATGATGACGGATGGTAAGACAATCTTGGGCATTGACAGTGACTTGTAACATTTAATATTTAGTAGCAGCACCACAATGTAAGCTCCGATCAAAAATAGTAGGTACACACCACCAATGATTTTTTACAGTACTTTATAATAAAAAATATTTTACTATAAAAAATCATTGGTACCTACTACACACTAAAGTTTTACTTTGATTTTTTTTATTATATATTTTATTTCCACACACACAAACACCCGTGTATCACATAAAAACTTATTTCAAGGTGTTATATATAATTTAAACTCATATAATGAATAAATCGGAAGTTATTCTGCCATTGCTTGCATTGTAATAAAAAGCTATAATCTTCGCAGTAAGCATAAAATATTGTTAGTAACTTAAAATATTGGGGCTAAATTTTGCTGTGTGAATTGTCCAGCAATATTTATTTATTTATTTATATTTATTAAACTATCATATATTTTACTTCATGTAGTTTTACTATAGGTAAGACTCTTCATCTTCATATTATTTAAATACGCTTAGTGGTATCTAAGAAGACTTCAATTACTTTGGATTTTTCGTGCTATTTTTTTATAACAAATATGTGGATCGAGATGATGTTTAAAATACATAAATAGTTTCCGAACGAACATGAACGTCACATTGCGTGTCAAAATAGTGTCAATAATGACACATAATGACATTTAATTTCTTACACTTTCTTCCTACCTACCTGTCTGTACTTCGGGAAATTGAACATTGAGCAAATAGTTTTGAATGAATTTATCGTTTTAATTCTTTTTCCTCAGTAAAAGCGTATTGAGGAAGGTTATCGCAAAGTCCCTCATTGCGTGACCCGTGTTTTATTATAAAAAAAGTAATAAATCTTCGCGGTTCGCAATGCAGCCGGTGAGTTATCAAAATATATCCCAAGCCTCGTGTGTAGCTTTCTAAAGAATTTATAAATTCTGTATTAACCTACACTCGAGGCTTGGAACTTATATTACCCTACTAATACACATTTTACACAGTTGTTAATTATGACAGCAAGGGTAAACTTATATCATAACAAACACCTGCTACTTACATAATTATTTATTAAATGTAATAAAACAGGATATCGTTTTATACAAATACGGACTGCATGTTGGTACTTTTAAAATTAACCTGTATAACTGGCGTAATAGTAATCTGGCCATATAGCGAGGAGAACATGATGGGGCCAAAAAGTTCTCGAGTGGAAGCCATAGACAGGAGAACACAGCATCACTTCCACCAACAAGATAGACAGATAATCTAGTGAAAGCTGTAGATGCTAGTTGCATCTGACCATAATAACTGGAAGTCATATAGGGAGGCATAAGGCGGATAAGGCACCAGCAGTGGATGATGCATTCAGATGGGTGAAATGATGATGATAATGAACCTAATAGTTAAAAGTTAGTCTAGTTCTTCTTTTAAAATTAAATTATTCTTATTATTTTTCAGACAACAAAGGGTAAACCTCCCACAAAGGGTATGAAGCAGATTGTCACAGAAAATGATCAAACTGTAAAGTTCTATCGTAACATGTCTTTGGGAGCTATTGCCATTTATGTATTGGTTAAAATTGTGATTAATCAAGAGGAGTTCACTTATCTACTTACTGTAAGTAACCACATATATGATTATTATTATATATTAACTTGTCTTTGGGAGGATTCTCCAGCACCACTTTGACATACTAGTGTAGATGCTTATTGTACAAATATGATCAAACTTCATTGAACTCTCAATCCTCCACCCAGTATATGCATTGAGCCTTGTAAGGTTAAAAGAACTTTCTATCTTTACTCAAGAATACACAATTAGTGTATGATGTCATTAAACTTCTTTTCATAACAAAATTTACTTACAGGCTCTCAATATAGTAGTCATCTTAATGTATGCAGCTTGCTACCAAACAATGATATTCATGTCCCGCCCAAAATACACTGAAAACATGGCACTCATTGATTCAGGGTTGGATCTAAACATGGATGGTGGTATTGGAGAGTAAGTATCTACTATCTACCTACTAGCCAACCCGACGACAGCTTTTCTTGTTTATTTTTACGATATCTACATAAATAAAAATTAACTGATGTTTGTTAGTCTTGCTAGAAAGCCAGTAGTTCCTGAGATTCAAACAAACAAACTTTTTAGCTTATAGTATTCGCTTTATAAAATAAGAACTAATTATAAGTATGATTTAGTGACCTATGATAAGGTCCCTTAAGTATCTCACTTATTTGCATTTCAACTATAGTAACTATAGGTCTAAGGAAATTGGCATAATCACAATAGATTCTAGTAAGTTGGTACAGGTACAGAGAATGATGCTTCTGTTTGTGTTCTGTTATACTAATTGATAAATTTTGTTTTGTTTCAGGCATATTAAAGATATCATCATTCTACTATCGATCACAATCATCCTAACTATAATATCAAACTACTTCTGGCTTTTCCTACTGTTTATTCCAATGCGTGCTGCATGGCTTCTCTGGGTAAATATCCTAGGACCCTGGTTCTTCCAGCCAGCACCTGAAGAGACAGAGCAGGATGAGAAGAAGAAAAAGAAGATGGAGAGAAGAATGAAGCGACAGCAATAAACTAGAAATAATCTAGGTCACCTGGTCTATGCAGACAATGGTCCGTCTGCCAATGACAAATGTTTTATACAATCTATAGACATTTTTTTCTGCTGGTATGGGTGTTTTTTATGCATAATTAAATTATTTTCTATATAGTTTAACAATTATATCAGATGTGGATCAATAGCACAAGCTTCAGCTTACCATGAAGTTTTATGTTGCTATAATTTTATGGAATTATGCTATGGAATTAGGTTTTTTCCTGTAACTTATATCATTATTATGCTAAAAGTAATATAAATGATAAAACAAATAATTTGAATCAAAAAATATCAAAATTAAATCGATTCCTTTTTTTTACAACAATATATATTTTTCCCAGAGAAATAATAATGATTGTTGCATGGGCATCATTTGAGTTATATTTTTTGTTTACCCTTTTAAATGATTATTGTCGTTATGATTTTAAATTAAAGAAATTAGTTATTAGCATTAAAGATGTTAATAGAAATAAGTTATACTGTTGTGTTATACAAAAATTACAAAATGAAAATCTTATCAAATCATTCTGTTTTATTATGAATTTAATCTACATTTTGTCAAATACTGTTTCATATATTTACATCTGGGGTTTTCTGTCATCATATTTTTTTAAATTTTAGAAATTAGTTATTTGCATTAAAGATGTTTTAATAATAGTAATAAGTTATACTTTTGTGTTATACAAAAATTACAAAATGAAAACCTTATCAAATCATTCTGTTTTATTATGAATATAATCTACATTTTGTCAAATACTGTTTCATATATTTACATCTGGGGTTTTCTGTCATCATATTTATTTATTTGGTCAATTGATGTAATTTAATAAATAAACAACTTTGTTTTCTGATTTTAGTTGTAAGACAAGACAATCATAATAATGGTTCAACATACACCTTTTTACCTTGCTAAATAGTGTTTTAATTTTGTTGTGTACCTAATTCATTATCAGGTTCATCCATTCTTTTATTTAATATCAAAAGGTATCATATTTAAAAATAAATTGCTGTTTGTAAAAACTCCGGGATTTAGATGATTTTGGTTTTGAAATGTTTGTAATAGTCTGGAAAAGGCGAAGCCGCGGGCAGGTTAGCTAGTTAATTAAATATGTAGGTATACCTTAAGCTGGGTCAATTAAATTACCTAGCCGTTCTCGAGTTTTAGCCAGAATAAAAGAGTTTTAGGTTTGAAAATTTCGTAGCACTCCAGGGATGGTATAAGAAGAGTTAGGGCCGATTTTTCAATACCCATATAAAACTACAGATAGCTAACAGTCCAATAATTTTATCTGAGATTTTAACTATCGAATAAATACATACTAGTTACAGAGTTTAACAGACTGTTTAGGCCTATCTGTCAATTGAAAAATGGAGATTCTTGTTAACTGCAGAATAAATGCTATCTAGTCGTTTAACTGACCATTGAAAAATCTTATTTAATAAATTATACGAAGATAGATATGTTTTGTTCATTACCTATTTTATTTTAATATAAGTACTTCGAAAATACTTGGGACAAATATTTATCCCAAGGCGGGATTCAAATTCGCAACAACCTGCTTCGCAGGCGGACTATCGGCCATTGCGTTTCATAACACGATCCACGATGTTCTAAGGACTATACGGACTATGAGTGCATAAGGACATCGTATGTAGGTAGGTACACCTACTTATTTATATTGGTGAACAATTCACACAGCAACATCTAGTTCTATGTAAAGCTCCAAGCCTGTTACGGTTATCTATACTAATGTTATAAAGAGGAAAGATTTGTTTGTTTGTTTCTAATGAATAGGCTCCGAAACTACTGGACCGATTTCAAAAATTCTTTCACCTTTGGAAAGCTACATTATCCCCGAGTAACATAGGCTATAATATAGCAAAGAAAATTGCGGGAAAGTGTAAAACGCGGGCGAAGCCGCAGGGCGGAAAGCTAGTAGGTACCTCATTTAAGCCTCGAGCAGACCGGATGCGTATACGTCCACGTAAGCGTAGACGTGCACGAACCACTGAGTTGTAATGTATGGGAATGTATTAGACAGGACACACTGCACGCGCACGTCACGTTACGCAAGCGGTGTGTCCTGTCTAATACATTCCCATACATTACAACTCAGTGGTACGCGCACGTCTACGCTTACGTGTACGTTTACGTATCCGGTCTGCTCGAGGCTTTAATGTGTACCTATTGCACAACACAAATATAAAATTTGTTTATTAAAAAGTTGCTTATTTTTAAACCTACCCTGAATACTAAATAAGTAAAAACAGCCTAATAACTTTTAATTGGGTACCTACTCATTTTAATATTGTTAATTTTTTTAATTATTTACACATAAACATACATAACACCCCTATTCACGTTCCCACTGCTGGGACACAGGGACTTCTCTCTTGACGAGAGAGATTAGGCCAAGTGCGGGTTGGTGAATGACACACATGTCCTTCAAACTTTTCAAAGTTCTCAGAACATGCCGGTTTCCTCACGATGTTTGCCATCACCGTTAGAGCACGTGTTTTTAAAGCACACATAATTTTCCAAGAAGAAAAATCAGAGGTGCGCGGCAGGATTTGAACCCATGACCGTCGTAATGAAAGTCGAGTGTGCCAACACGGCTCGTGTTTATTTATTTCTTTCAAATTATGTGGATACATTTAAGGTAGTTAGGGTTTATTGTTAACCTCGAAAATATCGAATCTTCTGGAATAGAAAACCTACCTAATTATAATTCAGTTTTTTATCCCAAAGTGTACCTACCTATATCCATATCAATTATTTTTAATTAACACAGACCTAGTAAGACAGCTAACTACTTATCAATAACCCACATACCTAGATGCTCACAACTCAAGGCTGTGCATGTAAACGATTTATCCTAACTCTCGAGTAAATTATCCTAATTATAAGTTGAGGCGATAAATTTGAAGACATGAGTTTTTTGCTTGGTTGCAACGTTTGTGTTGCAAAAATGAGTAGGTACCTAATAGAAGACGGGTGGTACTCTGCGGCCAGCATTAGTTGCCCGCGCGCCGCGCTCGCCACTGTTCCGCAAAGCCTCGCGGGTTTCTAAAACAAGTAAGTTTTTAATAAAAAATATTTTTTTAATACTCACTAAGAAATTCTGTACCTACTTTGCACTTTTTTTTTTTTTAACTTAGCCCTTGGGGTTTGTAAGCTCCTATTAATGCTTCAACAATCAAATTTACGCTTACCTATTATTCTATTAATATAAATATATTTTAAGTTATACTATGTATTTATATAAATTGGCATAGCATTAGGCACAGAAATAAGTAGGAACCAGTTTTTATATATTTTTTTCTAATTGTAAGAATATGTTTTTAGTTATGCGAAAATATTTAATGGAAATACTTTTTATTAAAACGAATTTAATATAGGTACGCACGTCATTAAGTAGCACAAATTATCTGCAATAACATAATAAAATAGTTTTGGGAAATTTAATTATAATAATTAATTTAGGTACCTAATTACTTAGGTAATTATATTTTTTATGTTATTTATTATCTACCATGAAATCTTAAAGATCACTTGGACAAGTCAATAAATACAAAACATTATTAACATGTGTCTGGGTGTTATGTATGTACCTATAATAAAAATATATCTATCTATGTATGTATATTATATTAAGTATATCAGAAATCTAGCACCCGTAGCACAAGCTTCGAGCTTTTCACGGGGCTAGATGTTACTTTGTGAATTGTCCAACTATATTTATTTATTTAACAGAAAATACATTATTACAAGTGTTTTGGACAGAGATTAAATAAAATTAACTCAGAAAACATTACATATTGCAGCTTATAGTTAGATCTCTATAGTGTCATCCCTGCTTAAATTAAATGATTTAATTCAATGATTTGATCAAATTACTAAGGTAAACAATTCGATGGTTTTCCTTCAATGTTAAGTTAAACGAATCAGGAAGCGATTATATTGTTAGGGTTCTTTACCCTCTAAACTGATAATGTCTCAACAGACATAGAGAACTAAATGAGATAACTTACGAAAAGGTACTTAAGTTTGTTGCTTATTTTATGATGCCACTAAAAGTTTACTCTATTTATGTAATGGCACTTAAATTTTACGCTATTTATGTAACATCTGAACTGCTAGTCAATATCTTAAAATTGGTGCTTATTAAGATTTGTTAATCTCTGTAAGAGAGAACCTACTCATCTTATGTAGGTGGATTTGTAAACAATATAATCGTCAGACAAATTATGTAAGTTTAAGCGTCATGTGGTGGCGAAGAATAGTACCACCCTCTCTTATTCCGTGGGTCAAAAACTAAAAAAACAGTTTTACATTTTCTTTAATTTGACATGAATTAATAAAATCCGTTTGACTAGTGTTCATAGGCTAGTTCAACTCATCTTACAGTATGTTTTATAAATACTTTTTATAAACATTATAGATATCAATTTTTTAACATTTACCTACCTAAACAATAGAGGTTCTAATGATCATGACAAAGTGTAAGCACTAAGCAGACAAAGGCATATTTTGAATCAATTTTTTTTCTATCATTTATAGAATCGATATTATGTACCTACCTATTCAGAAATTAATGCAATGACGGTATACTCGTATCATAAAAGTCAAACAATTTATAAAATAATTAATGGCAGGTAATTTCCGTTAGGTATCTAAGCTGCAATAATTATTGCAATAATGTATTGCAGCGTCAATTCAAATAGGGTTATAAATTCGTCATTCAAAACACATATTATTTTCCACAATTGGAAAGATTGAGAAATTGGTGGAGACCATCTAAACTTTAGTACCTACTTAAACTACAAGATTAAATAAAAGTTTCTTTGTAGTTCATCTAGATAATTATAATAATATAGGTAGGTATAGGATAGGTTTCACATTTTTTTACCAAATCTGTTTAGCTTCCAGATTTCAGCAAGTTAACAATATTTACACTTTCACTGCCAAACTTTCGCATTTAGAATACCTATTAGTGTAATAGCTATGGCCTTATCGCAATGTTTCCAACGGAGCAATTTCAAAGTCAAAAAAATTAAATGTGTTGCTTAACATCAAATCGAATTTTATAGATAGGTACATGCTACGCGTGTTCTTCATGACTATTAATATTGACCTCAACCTATTGGTTAATATTCACCGATTTTGTCAACTTTGAAAACGATTTTTCATATGTTTTCATTACGAAATTTATGGTCGGCCGTCCTTATAAACTATTATAGTTAGAACTTAGAACCAGAGGCCAGCAAGACTCGTTTAAAATTATTATGATATAAGGCAGCAACTATATAAAATCATTGCGCAGCAAACGTAAATAAGATTTATTTACTAAAATTAGCCTTATTGTACTGAAGTTACAAATATAAAAAAAATAATTCTGATCAGTTCTGCATAGACTTATTATTACAAGAGACTTAGCTATCGCTTATCCAATGTCTACGTCATAGCCGTAAATCTAGCTCCGTGGTAAGCTCGAAACAAGTGTTACGGGTACCTACTAGATAATCTGACACAGTTAATAGAATATACAAACATACATAGATATTTTTAACAAACATATAAAATACCCAGACACCCGGAACTGTGAAATATCTGCAGATCGTACAAATACCGAGGCGGAATCGAACCCGCAACCTCCTTTGTCGCAGGCAGACCTTCGCCCGCTGCGCCACAGAGGGTGTCGTATAATTTAATATTACCTTATGGTTTAATTAACAAAATTATTTCAGAAACATTGATGTCCTTATTGAAAATAGAAATGTTTCTTCAAAAGCTTATATTATATTAATGGCTGCCCTATGGGGCCAACGTGGTTGTGGGTAGTCTGACCTTCTTATAAATGCAGTAATAGATTTATATATGGGCTCGCCCTCGTTTCTTAGATCTACCTACTTTATTTAAACATCCATTGTAGGATAACCGTGTCCAAACTTACGCTTGGACTCTACATGTACGAAATACTCATATAATGATATTCCACTAAATGAACCCACAAATTTGCTGTAATATATAAGTTCCTTACATAAAATTGCTAAAAAAATATTTCTAATTTTCTAACTATTTCTAACTAAACTAGCGACCCAATCTCGGTTCGCCTCGGGTCCCTCCACTGTTTAAAAATCCTTTGCATAGTTACAGACTACAGACAGACGTATTCTTTTGTGCCATGAACTGACTATAAAATTCTTGGGTAGGTATGTTTTTGCGTTGGCCGTAAACAGTAAGAATTATGGAATATTTCAAGCTAAATCAGCTAGGTAGATACAATCAACATTATTTATTCATAATTGTTTTATAATGGCGTATAAAATGCTGTTTATGATTTTAGAAGGTTCGTAGAGTTTTTGATTCATTAGCATACCTGCCTAACTAAAGAAAAGGCAAATGAGGTTAGCAATAGCAAGTATGCGCCATGAGTAAGAATAAAAAAGTCATCATTATTTGTAATCTAGGTTGTACCTATAGGTATGCTTGAATATTGTATATATATAGATTTTGTATTTATTATGCGATAAGAAAATACTAACTTGTAAGATCACATTACAATTTACCAAATCTTAAACCACGAAAGTTCTTTTCGATAAATGGCTCTCAACCAGTAAGGATCTACCTAACAAAAATAAAATGGGAGTATTGAAATTCTAATTTCACACCCTAATTTTGAACACAACTAGCTGACCTGTCCGCGGCTTCGCCTTTTTTTATCTCACGTTTTCTCTCCTTTTGGGTTACTTACAACAAAAAGTGGCATTGATTTTAAAAATAGAAGAGGTAGGTATAAGGTATTCACCTTTATTTATCTAAAAGTACTTCCTTCATGGTATTGTGATATGGTCAATAATACCTTCTTACTCAATTTTGTCACTATTTGCTTTTTTTCTTACTCTTCAAATACTCTGCAAACTGGTTAGTATAGGTATGTATTGTACCTATTACATCAATGTAAGTAAACTTATATTATGTCAATGCGGAGATACCTATTAACAGAGAACTTTGATCTTGTCAATATTGAATCTAGATTCAATAATATTTTTTGTCCTGCCTTGTTGCTTGCTTCTTGCCTAATATTCATGTCAAATTAGTCCTAAAACATAATTTCAGTACTTATTTTTACAATTCGTATATGTTTTATTAAATAGAGGAAAGGATAATTCCCATAGAGCTAATAATTGGTATGGTAAATCGTAAAAAAACGCAAGGGAAGCTGTCGGCAAGTCATCTAGTACCTAGCTTATAAAGTTACGAGTAGGTATAACCTACTCTACATAGAGAAAAACTATCTGACATCAGTAAAACATATCCTAGGGCAATTTACCTGCAATATGCTGTATTCTGGCCGATACAAAGTGTACGGTAATAAAGATTGCGTACCCCTTTGTTTACCAACTTGTTTTATAACATGAGGTAATAAGTACGTGTCGGTTCTCAAATTGTTTCATTCATGCTGGTAAACCAATTTTCTCAAATTATCCTCATTTTTGTGTTACATCAGTAAATTAGCCGCGTGTTTTTGTGTGTTTTGTTTATGTCGGAATTTTGCAACTTTTTTGTAGTTAGGGAAGGTTTGTGGTCGTCTAATCATAGCCAAATAAATGTTATGGCCATATTGGTACTTCTAAAAATATTGAACCATAACATTATTTAGTAGATTAATTTATGCAAAGCAGTACTTGAACATTTTAATAGGTATTTTGTTTATATTTCTATTTCGGTCACCTCTCTAATAGTTTTCCTCAACAATCCACTCTGCTTTTCCCTTCCTATTTACAGATCTTACTATGATTATTTACATTACATAAACGTTTTACATATTTATCACACAAACAAGCTCTCCGTACAAATATTTAATCAACATAATTGTACGCTACGTGCCCTACGTTGTTCCTGGTTCATTAATATTTTTAACGTGTTTGTTTGCAATATTCATAGGTATTCCTACTCAATTCGTTTTATTTTGAGAAAAATCCTTTGTAAATGCAAAATTTGTGGTAATACTACGTAATGAAGACAAGGGTGAATAGACACGTACATAATATATAACCCTAACATGTCTACATCATAGGGGGTTCCAAAGAGGCATTCGTTGTTGCCACTGCGTGGAAATGAGGCGCCATAAGCTAAGGTTTTGGGTAAAACTTGTTTTAACTTCATGCATTATAACAAAAGTTTTGTCTTTAGTATGTTCAGATATTCTAGAAATGCCATCTGATCAAAAAATCAGTTTGGATGAACTAAAAACAATCCCGGCTAAAGAAATAGTGGAATGCCTCGCTCATCTGAGCAAGGAGCCGTTGGACACTCCGAACGCAGAATTTATATGGAAAACTATAGTAGAGTTCTTCGGCGGCGTTCAAGAAATCCCTGAAAAAGTGCTTATGACCCTTCACTACGTAACAGTGGCTATAAAACCAGAGGACTACTCGAACTTAACTTTAAGCAGCATCGACGTCATTGAAAATTTTGGCTTTGACTACAATCTGGATGAAGAACAGCTAGCTGTCATTGCGACTCGGATTCGCGAAGATTTTGCTGGAAAAGAACCAGAAGATTACACGTTTTACGATCTAGTGGCTCTGCGGCAGATATTATGCCATTTCAATCGGAGTGAAATTGAAAGGATTCACCCGTCAGCGTTCAAGGAAGCAGCTGGGACGTTGGGCAAGCTTACTAACTGTGGAGCAGAAGCTATGGCGGGGTTCGCCACTTTAGCCGTGCAAGCCAGCGCGTTTGGACCTCCGGCGGGGTGGTCGGAAATTGTTGTAGATCTCATGGGCAACATCGCTCAGTCCGTACAAAATATTCCAACAGCCACTATAAAAGATACTCAGTATAAGGAACATCGCAATCAGAAAACATAGAGAACTTAACTATCTACTGCTTCGCCAATACACTAAAATAGAGGAATATGCAAGACCCGATTAAAACATTTGGCTTCCTTAATAGTTCTGTGTTATGTAGCAATAACTTGGTTCGGAATTGTCTAGCAATATTATTTGATTACACGGAAAATCCACTGTCGGATCATCTGTAATAGAATTCTTGTTGTTGCGTGTTACGTTGATATCCGCATAATCGCACCAGCCTCAATATTGATAGTTCGTCATAAGGTAGATAGATAAAACTGCATACAAATACGTTTCTAAACAACTACTTGTGAACTCCTTACCCACCCATAGGTCAATTTGGAAAAACAAAATAGGAATGACTAATTAATATGTTGCACAGGGCAAGCGTTGAAGCAACGTCAGAGGGGTCAAGGTTTGCGTTATAAAACAGACAAAACTGCTGGACATAGGGCTCCCTTAATGACCTCCAGGTATTACGGTCGGATGCAGCCTGCATCCACCGTGAACCAGCAGCCTTGACAAGATCATCAGTCCATTTTGTTGGTGGACGTCCGACGCTGAGTTTTCCGATCCGTGGTCTCCACTCGAGAACTTTTCGGCCCCATCGGCCATCCGTTCTCCTCGCCCATTGCCACCTCAAATAGCTAATCCGCAGGGCTATGTCGTTTACCCGCGTTCTTCTACGTATAAATTTATTTTAATCGGTTCGCCACCTACTAAATACGAGAAAAAGATACTAACTAACAAAGAGTGAATTGCGCTTGATACGATATACACATAGGTTACCTTTAAAGAGGCCCTAGTCTTAGCATAAGTAGTACCTATGTAATGCCTAGTGCAACTTGTTGTCCTTGTATACAGCACGTTTAATCAAAGAGTATATAATATATCCTGTAGATGTACTAATCAGGTTTAGCTAGGTATATTTGTTTAATAAACGTTTGCATGCCACACATTGCATTTTGTTATACATTCATGTTCCTAGGATTTTTACCTAAATACCTTAACAATAAAGGATTTTTTTAGATAATATTATGTTTAACTTATAACACGCCTACCAGAAAAAGTTATTGTTAGTTATGGTGAACATTTTAGAAATATTACCAAAATGGCGCCCATAATTATAATAGGTCAGTATTCTTTATATAATTTAATAAAACTGTCTAGTACACTGGCTCTATTTGCCAGTAAGCACTCTGTGCTTACTGGCTCTATTTGCCAGATTATTTGCCAGATCCATTATAGAAACTAGAACTAGATGTTATTATTTCAGTCGGGTACCTAGGTACTATTTCATTTTTCTGGTGTATGAAGCACCTATTCAATATAAATTTACATACATATGTCAATAAGTATAGGTACGTACGACCGTCATAATATTTTACGATGTAGGGTACAACCATATATTGCTAGACACGAGAATTCTACTCAGATAAAAGACTTGTTAAACTTTCGCGATAACATTATTAAGAAGTATCTTTGGATTACTTTGGAATCTATACTAATAATTCTAAGCTTTGTTCTTTGTCTAAAAACCCTCTCATTGTTCCAGAATACCATTCAAAATGACTACCGCAAGTATTTTATTCACGGTGTCGACCAGTTGGAACGTATGCGATAAGGTAGACAAGGAATGCTCTCGTAAAGTGTCTTCGATCTCCGATGAAGCGGCCAAGGAGTTGCGGGAAACCCCCTCCTCCAGAGCTGAAGGATTACGGCTCATGAGAGACTGGCTGAAGCAGAACAGCGATGTCAGGAATGTTCGACAAGGTAAGCAAAACAATAAATATACATATAATTCGACGTCTGTGGCGCAGCAATGGTCCGCCTGCGACGCAAGAGGTTGCGGATTCAATTCCCGCCTCGGGACAATTTGTACGATCTGCAAATATTTGTTTTGAGTACCTATCTGGGTGCTATTATAATATTTAATAAAAAATATCTATCTATGTATATAATATTAAGTATATAAGAAATTAGCAGCTTCAAGCTTACCACGTGAGTATATTGTCCAGCAATATTTATTTATTATTTATTTTATTTTAATGAACTTTTTTGGGTATCGATCCTACGCTCAAGGCACAGAATATATATTTACTCAAGGTAAGGTAGGCAAAACAATGTACTTAGGTAACAAGTGCGTACTACAAACATTGAAAATTTACGATTGGTTGGTCAACATTATATGTTCCGGCCACGCGGTTGATTGCAAGAATATTTGTCAATGTCGAATATAGACTCATGAAATATACAAAGAGCAATATAAATTACTGGCTTACATTGTTTCAACAATTCGTTGAGAACCGAAATGTTCTAGAGTAGGTACGTGATTGGCGCAACGTTGGCCGTTCAATATATCTACTGGGATTTAGAAAATGAACACCTTTATCGTCATAGAACTTAAGGCTTGAATTAAACACTTATCATTATCATCTCAGTCCGGAATCACCCATCACCCACTGCTGGGTAGGCCTTCTTAATATTTGCCAACCTCCTCTGGCCAGTATAAGTATTATCCAAATTAAACACTATGGTTCTTTAAAGATGAGGAGTTCCTGCTTCGATTTCTTCGTCAGAAGAAATACAGCGTACCGATGGCACAACAAACCCTCCTCAAGTACCTTAGCTTGAGAAGCTATTACCCAGAAATATTCAAAAATCTAGACTGCGAGGACCCCAAGTTAAAGGACATCATCAATAGCGGGTAAGTAAAAAAGAACATCACAGCCCGGGAATATTGTCAAAAGATTCAGTTCAAATCCTAACTTAACGTCACGCTTAAGCCTTTAAGGCAACAGCTATTATAATAAAAATAGTTTCACAGGAAATAATGAGAAACGTAACTTAACCTACATTTTATGCTCTACCACTTTAGTGAGCTCCATCATTCCCGAAAATAAAGATAAAGACAGGAATAAACACTATAATCTTCGTGTGCTTTTAAAAAAGGAATAAAACAAAGTACAGTTCCCATGATCGGTTTCACATGAGTACGGTACACGCAAGCCCAAATTATCATCAATCAACTCGGATAACGACAGAGAGAAAGTCCCCACGTGCTCGCCGCTCGGCATAACCTTGGACCGGTTTCGGCCACCACTAACTTACCCATGTTTGTGTTCCCCCTTCTGTGCTATGATATAATTTTGTTTGCATGCAATCTCAATATTTCCTAACTTCTAGGTACATTGCTGTTTCACCGGAGCGTGACAACAAGGGTCGGCGGGTCATCGTCTATAACATGAGTAAGGCATTTTTTTGTGTTGTAATGTACTCGCATGCTTTTCGCAAATGTGTATTTGTAATTTAACGTGCCTGGCAATAGCGAAAGCCTACTGCGAAATTTTGTTGCTGCATTGCCGTACGCTATATGTTAAACAGGAGTAGAACTGCTTACGATCTGCTGGCATGGGGTGGGAGTGGGAACTAGGCATATAATGATCTAGCGTAACATTTAGTATTCAAACCGATGCATTAGGAAAAGAAATAGAATTGAAACTTATAAGGACTACATACGTATTAGAAAGCATAAAATCTACGGAGAATCGGTCGTCTAGTAGCACTGAATTGTTTTGGGGTTTGATCACTAGTCGAAATTTTGCATTGCATTTTCTTTTTTATATTATTCGAACTTAGACAACACGAAACATCGAAAAGCTAACATAAATTGTTTCTTAGGTAACTTCAACGCTATCAAGTACGACTGTTGGGATATGTCCCGCGCCCACTTCCTGGTCTACGAGAGTTTGCTGGACAACGAAATGGACCAGTTGTGTGGCTTCACCCACGTGGGCGACGGCTACGGGGTCACTGGGGCTCACATCACGTCTTGGAGCCCCTCGGACTTCGGGAGGCTGATCAAATGGGGCGAGGTAAGTTCTACCTTCAGATTATTTTATCTGTAAAGTGAGCCGTATTGGCTAAGTGGTAGCACGCTCGACTTGGTCAATGGATTCAATCGATATTTTAAGCGAAACATTATTCATCATGTCGCTTTAGGCAAATTGCACCTATTTCAGTTCAAGGCAAAGTTTATATTATGCAAGTATTATAATATCAATGAACAATTAGACCAGGGTTTTTAATTTTTGAAAGGGAAAAAAATAGTAGTAGGATGAAACCTATTAGAAAAGGAGGGCAATATGATAAAAATGAAAGGAAAAATAAATTACGGGCGATCTGAGTTCGGGAAGTGGGAGGGGGTGGGCTTTTAAGGGGAGAAAATGGTTTATCTCGATTTCCGGTAAAACTACAAGTCCTATGAAAAAAAATGAAATAGTAAAGTTGTAGGTAATAAAACGATCTACAACTTTTAACTCACAACTTTTTTACAAAACGTCAAAATGTATGTGAAAATTTCAAATAACTAAAATAAAATAAAAATAATAAATAAAATAAATGTTTATTTCAGTACTTATGTTTACAGTTTGTAAATGTATTAGGAATTCCCTTTTAAGCAAACATTTGCTTGTGTTAGGGAAACTCCGCTCTTGCCCGTGATAATTTTAATTTTAAAGTACAATAATAGTGAAATTTTTAAGTTTTTATATAAGTATACATATTTTCTTAAGAGGCCTATTACGTGAAATCGCGAAATTGTTCGGTTTTCTCGTCCTAATTCTATGGTTTGCGTTAGTTGTTTGATATTACAATTACATCTTTATAATAGTTCGTTTTCTCCTCTACAAAAGTAGTAAGAAACATTTTAGATAACTTGTTTATATATTGAGTAATAATCATTCTCCGGATACATGTTTCGTAAAAAACGCTCGAAGACCTGTTTTCTTAGCTCTAATTTGTAGATTCTAACGAATATGGGCGATCAAACTAATTTTTATTATGTTACGTATATCCTATTCTTCATTTAGAGTAGAGTACATTTTCGTTAAATGCTTTTATTCTAAAGATATACCGAATTTAATATCGACCGAAAATGCTTCGAAACAATCCTCAATAACTCCGAAGTTCTAAATCAATGGGACGTCATATTTATATCAAAATATTTATCAACATTTGCTTAAACTATGATATTAATTTTAATTTGTAGAACGGTTTTGGTAATTTTTTATGAATAAAATAAAACTACCATAATTTAGTAGTTTTTTCATTCAGCCGGCTTTTTCCATTTAGTACCGCGCGAGCGCTTGTCGAGGTCGGACCTATGTCGGTTGTTCTTGAATAAAATATAGAAATATTTCGTAAAATGTCAGTGTGTGGGACTGTCAATTGCTGTAAAAACGCTGTTAGTGTGCGTGTATGTGTTATTGCGATACTACGACCGACATAAGTTGATCCGTTGATAACGATCAATTGTTATTTTTATTGATAACGGTCAATTGTTGTTGTTGCTGGCCTAAGAATTGTACCAAATGTTGCTGGCCTAAGAATTGTACCACATCATTGTCATCTTGTTTAACCTTATTTATTTGGAGGTTATGCTGTAGGATGTGGATTGCATATCTAAAGTTATCTATCCTAATTAAAAAACAACAAGGCAACTTTTTTTGGTGAAACCGTCCAACGACTAAATGTAATTATGCCTATGATTTTTTTAGATTATGACTAACTTGCCGACCCGCCGACAGCTGCGCTTGCGTTTTTACGTTATTTACTAGTTTATGTTTTATAGCCTTTTTCGATCATTTTACTATCCAATACTGAAATCATATTTTAAATCGGACCCGCGGTTCCTGAGTAGCACGTTCAAACAAATAAACAAGCAATCTCCTCAGCTTGATAATTGTAGTATAGATTTCCATAATATTTATTACAAAGAAAATATTTCGTAATTTTTTGTTCTTATTTTTACCGAGTATCCAATATGTAAACAAAAAATAATGTACCTTTCTAATAAATATATTATTTATTGTAAACATTAAATATGTACCTTTCTAATAAATACAGGGCGTCCCAAAGTTATGGGCCATGGAGGGGAAGTACCTTAAATATCGTAGATAGTGAATTTTGCTCAAACAAGACTTCATTTTATTTTTAAAAGTTAGTAATTCTGCATTCATTGATTTTCTAAAAATTACTTGCTTTGTCTGGGAATCGAACCGACTTACATGTAGAAAAAAAAACTCTATTTTTATGATACCAATCGAAAGAATAGCTAAAAAATAATAACTCTGCTTAAGTAACATAGTATTTTAAAAGAAAGGAACAACGTGAAATTAATTATTTTAATCAAATAAAAAACATGAAACATTTTTTGTGTAAATTAATTAATTAAATTACTTACTTTTTAAAATAAAATGAAGTCTTCTTTGAGCAAAATTCACTATCAACGATATATATGGTACTTCCCCTTCATGGCCCATAATTTTGGAACGCCCTGTATATAAAATAACACCCCTATTCACGTTCCCACTGCTGGGATAGGGACTTCTCTCTTGACGAGATAGATTAGGCCTTAATTCACCACGCTGGCCAAGTGCGGGTTGGTTTTTTTTAATATAAAAATGAAATATTTTAAATAAGTTCGTAATAAAATAAAAATAAATAGTTTATCAAAATAAAAATATAATGGGAATTATTCAAGATGACATATGTAGATAAATGGATATTCTACATCTGTGTATGACATATGTAGATAAATGGATACCAATAAATATAAAAATAAATATAAAGTTCGAAACTACAAAAATAATACCTAAACATAATTAAAACCTTCATTAACGAAACTTTTATTTATTCAAACACAAATATACCATCTAACAAAACAAGCAACTTAAATATAGGTAATATAATTTATTTGTTTTGTTATAATTAGAATTTGTATTTAGTCCGTTCAATTTAGACTTTCGAACTTACATAAAGTCCCAACATTCGACAAAAAAAAAACATTTAATTACAAACCTACACACCAAATTTCAGAAGAATCGGTTTAAAAATGAGCCCATAAGATGAGATGAATGAGGACATTTAACTTCAATAAGACTATTTTCAGTTTTATTCTTATATATATAATTATTAATCATGAATGTTTTAATTTAAAATTATGTACCTACTTAATTGATTTCAAATAATCAATCAGATTTAAAATAAATATTGATATTATTAAGATAAAACATAATTGATTCAAATATTGAAATAAAAATATCGAATATTTGAATTTAGGAAAATATATTAAACACCTATCAATTAAATAAAAACATTAATATAATAATTATTTCGGAATGAAACTGAAAAAAAATCCACTCAATAAAATGGAATTTATTCGATGCCATTTTCTACAGATCTAAAATAATTATTAGTATATTTGTATGTTTTAGATCGACGAAGTATCAAGATCATTTAGTATTTTTCATAGAATTCGCGTGACGCGCCGGTCACGTGGTGCATAAAATATCCAATTTCGCAAAACTTCGTAAAGTAGCAAGGCTCTTAAGACAATACTACATTATTATTTTTATATAATTTTACCAAAAGAAACAAAACAAACAAAATTAGAACAAAAGAAAAGAAAACTAAACTAAGTTTTTGGTTTTTTATTTCTATCTTTTTCAAAAACATTTTATTTTCTACGAAATTTAGTGAAAACTTACCTTTTTATGTCCCAAATCCACTATAATTTATTTGATTAAAAACATTAATTTTTCACCTTATTTTGACTTAATTTAAAAAAAATAGACTAATTTTCAATCGAAAATTCACGTGTCAAAATATTAGCTTTTCTATAAAAATCGGTGTGCTTTTTATTCATTGAAATCTCTATTTTCTGATGGTTAAAAAAATATATACATTACTGTAGTAAATTTTCTCAGAAAATGCAAAACATCGAAACAAAATTTGTATCATTATTTTACAATTGCATCATAAAAATGTGATTTTTACAATTTTTATTTCATATAATTGCTTATAATCCGACTTATTGCACATTATAAAAACAGATTATTATATTGTTTTATTATTATATAGTCTGAAAAGACAATCACATTTTTATGACGCAATTGTACCTAATGATACAAATTTTTGTTTCGGTTTTGTGCATTTTCTGAGAATATTTACTATTGTAATGTATATATTTTTTTAACCATCAGAAAATAGAGATTTCAATGAATAAAAAGCACGACAATTTTTATAGAAAAGCTAATATTTTGACACGTGAATTTTCGATTGAAAATTAGTCTATTTTTTTTTAAATTAAGTCAAAATAAGGTGAAAAATTAATATTTTTAATCAAATAAATTATAGTGGATTTGGGACATAAAAAGGTAAGTTTTCACCAAATTTCGTAGAAAATAAAATGTTTTTGAAAAAGATAGAAATAAAAAACCAAAAACGTAGTTATTTGAATTTTTCACATACATTTTGACGTTTTGTAAAAAAGTTGTGAGTTAAAAGTTGTAGATCGTTTTATTACCGACAACTTTGCTATTTCACTTTTTTTCATAGGACTTGTAGTTTTACCGGAAATCGAGATAAACCATTTTCTCCCCTTAAAAGCCCACCCCCTCCCACTTCCCGAACTCAGATCGCCCGTAATTTATTTTTCCTTTCATTTTTATCATATTCCCCTCCTTTTCTTATAGGTTTCATCCTACTACTATTTTTTTCCTTTTTTGACCATTTTTGAAGGGAACTGCACTGGTCTAAATGACAAATGTTGACTTGACTTTTATAAAACTTTACATCTGTTATGTTAATCTGCTTCAAGAAAGGAGAAGGTTCTTAATTAGTCTGAATATTTTTCTTATGTATGTTCAACGATTACTAAATGACGCGTGGACCGATTGGTAAAAATATTTTTTGTTTGATAGAGTAAACTTCCCATAGCCATCAGGTCTTGATCAGATTTTGGTATCCCTGAGAAATTGGATTTGGAATTCTTAATATTTCATAGAGGCAGTTTGTAGTCGTTTTATTTGTAAAATTATAACTACTGAAACTGATGCCTTAGTAACTTAGTAGGCATCTGTCAACTTCAGAATTAGTTGCATAAGAGTACAAACATTATGTAACTATGAAATTTAATACAGATGCTATCATTCTGAAGCAATTATTTTACACAGGTACCTTTCGTAATAAGTACCTACTGCTAATTAAAATTCGCTCTTTAATGGCACAAGTGATATTGAGATGATTAGATAATTTATTTATAACGCACTGTTTAGAACGAGCAGACAACTCATTTGTTGGCAACTTCCTACATAGGTATAGGAAAACCATTTCTAAAATGAACGCCCCTCCACCGAATTCTGTATTTTTTTTCTGTGTATTCTGTTTTTCTGTATTCCCTCTCACACGTTGAAATCATCACGGTTTTGTGGAGGGGAGTTCATTTTTAGAATGATTTTACTATACCTAATCGTGTTAAAACATAATAATATGAACTACGTCATTTTAATTCTAGAAATAAGAAATATGAATACTTACCTAAATAAATTGAGTTGAATTTAACAAGAACCTACCTATATATTTTTATTTATAGATTACGTGTTTTAGTTTTTATGTTGAACTTATCTATACTAATATTATAAAGAGGAAAGATTTGTTTGTATGTTTGTTTGTTTGTTTGTTTGTAACGAATAGGCTCCGAAACTACTGGACCGATTTCAAAAATTCTTTCGCCTTTGGAAAGCTACATTATCCCCGAGTAACATAGGCTATATTATATTTTTTTAAAAATTAGGGATCCTTACTAAAACTCCAATAATGTAACATAAGGTGTAAAAAAATGACCTGAAAAATTCCTTACGTCGCGTGCGCTGCGAAAACTATTGATGATAGAACAAAATCATGTACTACGACTTTGCAGAACTCATCATTATCTACAAAAAATGTCGCGACAGCATATGTCTAAATATTATAGTTATGTCACAGTAAGCAGTTTTTTATTCTAAAATATTAATTTATATATGCCGCCTCTTGAAAGGGTCTTTATTTGTACCTTGGTATTAATCCTTATCAAAATAAATTACTTTTTATTCAAGACGGCTTTAATACCTTTTTATAACTTTTTGAATTATTCAATTCGGACATTTCATTCGGAAGATATCACGAGTTTAAAAATGCAAGTATTAGAAAAAAGTCGCGAGGTTGTCGCTCACCGCGCTCAGCTAGCCAGCATGCGATGTAGACTCCATGTAAGCGTCACTGGGGTACGGGGGAGAGTCAATGTAATGTAATATAATATTTAATATACTAATCCTAACATAGGCTACTTTTTACCGCGGAAAAATACATACTTCGGCGGAAAAATATATGCTTACGCGAAAAAAATCGTTTTAGATAAAATTTATTATGCAGAAGATAGTTGCAAATAAAAGTATATGGCGAGAGACTTTTCACCGCGGAAAATACATGCTTCCACGGGAAAATATATGCTTACGTGGGAAATTCGTTTTTCGATGAAATTTAGTATGTAGATAGTTGCAAATAAAAGTATATGGCGAGAGACTTTTTACCGCTTAAAAATTTAATACTTCCGCGGGAAAATATATGCTAACGCAGGATAATTCGATTTGGATGAAATTAAGTATGGATATAGTAGCAAATAAAAGTATATGGCGAGACGAAGTTCGCGGGGGCTGCTAGTTTTAACATAAATTCGATTTTAAATTAAAGTAAGTACCTATATCGTTACAGGGCTTTCGATAGAAATTTGCAATATTCCGAAATTTTGTACAGACATCGATCGAACCATTACAATTTAAAGAAGGTATTATAAGTAACACTGTGCATGTGTGTGGCAGTAATAACAAATAATTATAAATATTCATTGAAACGATCGATACTCGCAAAATCAAAGTTTTTGTAGCACTATGATACGCAATGAATCGGTTAAAATGTAAAATTTCTTCATCAAGCCGATCGATGAATAATTGTAAAATTAATTTTAAAGCAGAATACTGTATAGCAGGCAATTTAAGATACTTCAAAGCTCAAATGTTACTCTAACCTTTTATTACATACATTATTCGAAATATAAGTTATAAATATAAGGTTCAAAATGCCTTATAATTATCTGGAATCGATAATGTTCAGGTACTTATAAGTATAGTGCAATGTTTGTCAATAAAAGATTTATTATTGAAATACAAATGAAAACAACTTCGTTCCCTCAGTTTATCTAGTCTTGTGTATGCTTAAATGATTAAAACTACATAACGTATTTTTATGCGGTTTTTAAATAGGTAGGTAGTGATTGTGTAGTATAGTGATTCATGAGGAAGGTTTTTATGTATAACTAGGTCACCTACCCGAGGCTAGCTAGGTTGGGTCGCTAGTTTTTTTTATATTACCAGATAATATCTGCTTCTTTGTAAAGGTGCCTGCCTACTGGATTTAGGTTTCGAAATTAAGATAACATCGGCTAAACTACCTACGTCTAAAACAAATGGCTATAACAATCGATCATTTATCTTGGTTACGGCTTCATTATGCAAGAGTATTGAATTAAGTCAGATAGATTGCAGATTTGTTATTTGGTACCATAATATCTTAGTTTTCACAAGGTTGCCCTAAAAAGGGCGACCTCTGTGGCGCAGTGGGCGAAGGTCCGCCTGCGACGCAAGAGGTTGCGGGTTCGATTCCCGCCTAGGGACAACGATTTGTATGATCTGTAAATATTTGTTCCGGGTGTCTGGATGTTTAATATTTATATTAATATTGCTGGCAATTCACACAGCAACATCTAGCCCCGTGGTAAGCTCGAAGCTTGTGTAACGGGTGCTACATTTCTGATAATATACCTACTATAATATACATACTACATAGATATATATTTTTTATTATAAATATATAATACCCAGATACACAGTACAAAATCTGCAGATTGTATAAGTTTGTTCCGAAGCGGGAATCGAATCCGCAACCTCCTGCGTCGCAGGCACACCTGCACCCGCTGCGCCACAGAGGTCTTCAAATAGTAAGGATTGTTTAATTTACAGCAATCCATCCCGATGAGACATAAGGAGTTCCACCTGATGAATATACCAGGCGCTGTGAAATATATCATCGACTTTGCAGTCAGCAGAGTTACGCCGAAAATGGGGGAAAGATTGCACGTAAGTAGATTACATCATAATGGTATTTTGAGCCGACTCATGTTCGCGAAATTACCAAAATTGAGGTCGTTCTGCCATAACATCTTTTATAGGCGATCATCAAGTTCTTTGTTAAAAAGACAGGACAGTAGGTATGTTGTTCAGACAGAATTTCTAAAGATTATATTGGCCTTCCAATCCAAAGTTCGGATATGGTCAAAGTTATATGGCCAATATTAAAGGCCAAAGTTCGATTAATGATCCAGATTTTTACTTAAGTATCTACTATTTCAATAAAACTTAATTCATTTACGACCGATGGCCGATGGGGCCTATTTCCATTACCCAAATATTATTATACTAATTAGCGACGACTAGGTGACGACTTTAGGCTTTACTTCTCCTCAGTGAAACCTATTAGTTCTTGGGGGATTTGGTATTATAATCACGATTACCAGGCTGAGTAAAGTTCGCTGTACGTTATCTGCCTATCTTCTGGTATAAGTCGATTAAAAGACATCTCAAAAAATGATTATGACATTATAATTGTACATACTATTTTTACATAGCATAGGTACATAAGGTTCAGAAACTATAGAATAAAATATAAATTTTCATGAGTTAGAACGTTTTAAGTTGCAAGGTAGGTAGATACCTACTTGTTATTAAACTATTATCTTTTTAATATAATTTAAAAATAATGTTTAATTTACAGGCATTACGAAATAATGTATAAGTAAACCTATGTTACAATACCTACAAGTACAGTCAGTGGCGAAATAAGGCCAGCGATAACATGATAACAATCTAATATGGGATGTTCTCTTTGACAGAACAATTATCTGATCTGAATATTGCGTGAAGCGAAGTTGCCTAAAAGTAACTTTAAGTGGAGCACGATTACAATTTCCCATTACTCTTATTACTTCATATCGACTACTTATTATCTTTTATTAGTACTTAAACAGAAGCGATAAAACGTTTTTACAATTGGTGTAAAAACGTTAACATACAGTGGTAGCATATGCAATTTTTTTTCCGAAATATATAGTGTCTCTATTGCTATGAGATAAGTAGGTAATTATTGTTTTTGTCATTAAACGAAAATATACAAAATTAAGTAATAATAATAACTCTCAGTTGCAATTTTTTTTTATATAGGTATACCTAGTCATCTTTAGGCTAAAATTCTGTGTATTCGTTATTTTACCTACTGGCCGCGATATTACCTAGGTGAAGATTGCGTTTTTTTTAACACATAGCTTTAATTATGCTGCAGACCCTCCAAATAATTTTGGCTGCAAGTGTAACAGAAGTTTGAAGATATTTGTTGATATTGACACCATTGCGAAATGATGAGCTTTGGGGTTGAGTGAACTTGAGTGGCATTTGCGCGATATATATCTACCTACAAATAAATTACCTACTCACCAAGTCCTACTATGTACAAACCGACCTTGGAACTAACTTCAAACTTAGAAACGATTGAAGGCAAGCAAGCTAGGAATAACTAGGAAAACTACTTGTTGTTTGGACCTAGGACGTGACAATCGTTCACGGTAATCCTTGGTGGTAACATTTGCATAGAAATGTTACTAGTTTTGCCGCTTTTACGCCCAGTGGGACTCACGTCTGCATGCGAAATATGCTATAACTTTTAGTAGGTATATTTAAAATATTATGGCACTATAGGTACTTACATGTTCTAAGGTGAACCAGTAGAATTAAAGTCTAAAGGTCATCAAACTATTTTACAAAAGATGCGAAGGTTTAACTATTTGTGCAAGTAGGTGCCAGAATATTTGAATAGCGACCATAGCCTAGGTAGACAATTACAATATTTGTAAGATACCTACTTGTAACTTGAGAAGCTATTGCTTTGTTAGGTTCAATGCGGGCATTCAATTCAGCTTGTAGGTGCCCTGTCCTTATCCTTATAAAAGTTGATTTTCCATTGAACATCTTATCACACACAGCACAGGCATAAGGATTCTCTCTAGTGTGGGTGAGTCCTCATATGCCATACCAGATGCACGTTTACGTTGAATTTCTGATCATACACAGAACATGCGTAATAACCTAAGAGCCCGTGATGGCCAGACCTTCCTTTAATTCACAAGCGTGAAAATTATTTCATGTGTATGTCTAACATAGGTAAGAATAACCCCCAAACATGAAACCTGGATCGCGGTTCCTTTGGGAGATAACAACCTTTTACCTGTTATCTCCCAAAGGAACCACGATCCAGGTTTCATGTTTGGGGGTTATTCTTACCTATGTTAGACATACACATGAAAGAATTTTCACGCTTCAGAATTAAAGGAAGGTCTGGCCATCACAGGTTATTAGTCTATACTAAGAGCCCGGTCTGGCCAGACCTTCCTTTAATTCACAAGCGTGAAAATTCTTTCATGTGTATGTCTAACATAGGTAAGAATAACCCCCAAACATGAAACCTGGATCGTGGTTCCTTTGGGAGATAACAGGTAAAAGGTTGTTATCTCCCAAAGGAACCGCGATCCAGGTTTCATGTTTGGGGGTTATTCTTACCTATGTTAGACATACACATGAAAGAATTTTCACGCTTGTGAATTAAAGGAAGGTCTGGCCATCACAGGCTCTTGGTCTATAAGGTTTCATATCATGTTATCATATCTTCTTCTTTTATTTTTGGCGAACGTGACTGTGACTGGCCATTGGGGGTTATCATAATTTTCAGGTTTAGGTTAGAATGTCAAATCTGTGCAGAAATTGGTATTTTATTCCTAAGAAGAAGAACTTTTCGTATCAAAGTAGGTTTCCTTGCACCTTTTTGCTCAGATGGGTTTTTTTTCATCTGAATTTTTTATTATAGTAGGCCTACCATATGCCACATCGTGCCCGTCGGCTGAGACCTCTTATCTATCGCTATAATTGAGCGATATCATTTAGTAATTATAAATAGAGAATTCAGCAATAATTTGTCTTAAACAAAATATGCAATTCATAAAACAATTATTAAATTAAATTAAATCAATTAATACAATCAACAATAATATTACTAACAACTAAGTTCTTCTGCTTCTTCTGTGCTCAGATGGGTTTTAGGAAGAAGAATTGAAAGTTAAGCATTCAGAAATTCCGTAAAATAAAATATTTTTCTGTCAGATTTGTTCTAAATCATTTATAATCGTCTGTTATAATAATCATGAGAAAGTAGTTCACATGAAGGAGAGGAGTCATCAATGGCGGTGTTTGTAGTAAGGTTTTTTCTGATACGAAGTCAGATGTTGTAAGGCATAGCGTGACACATAAAGGGGAAAAAAACTTCATTTGTAGTATTTGCAGTAATATATTTGCCACTAAAGATTCTCTCACAGAACATGCATATGGTTTCTATCTAGTGTAAGTCCTCATGTGCTTAACCTGGTAAAGTTTATTGTTGAATTTCTATAGACACAGAACGTGCACAAGGTTTATCTCTAGTGTGAGTCTTCATGTGCTTAACCAGGATAGAAGTAGTGTTGAATTTCTTATCACACACAGAACATGCGTAAGGTTTCTCTCCAGTGTGAGTCCTCAATCCTCATGTGTGAAACCAGGCTAGAACTAGTGTTGAATTTCTTATCACACACAGAACATGCGTAAGGTTTTTCTCCAGTGTGAGTCCTCATGTGCCTACAATGGTTCTGTGGATTGTTGAATTTCTTATCACACACAGAACATGCGTAAGGTTTCTCTCCAGTGTGAGTCCTCATGTGTGTAACCAGGCCAGAACTAGTGCTGTATTTCTTATCACACACAGAACATGCGTAAGGTTTCTCTCCAGTGTGAGTCCTCAGTGTGTAACCAGGCTAAATTTAGTGTTGAATTTCTTATAACACACAGAACATGTGTAAGGTTTCTCTCCAGTGTGAGTCCTCGTGTGTTTAACCAGGCCATAACTAGTGCTGTATTTCTTATCACACACAGAACATGTGTATGGTTTCTCTCCAGTGTGAGTCCTAATGTGTGTAACCAGGCTAGAACGAGTGCTGTATTTCTTATAACACACAGAACATGCGTAAGGTTTCTCTCCAGTGTGAGTCCTTATGTGTCTAACCAGGCCAGAACTAGTGTTGTATTTCTTATCACACACAGAACATGTGTATGGTTTCTCTCCAGTGTGAGTCCTAATGTGTGTAACCAGGCTAGAACGAGTGCTGTATTTCTTATAACACACAGAACATGCGTAAGGTTTATCTCCAGTGTGAGTCCTCGTGTGTTTAACCAGGCCATAGTTAGTGATGAATTTCTTATCACACACAGAACATGCGTAAGGTTTCTCTCCAGTGTGAGTCCTCATGTGTATAACCAGGCCAGAACTATAGCTGTATTTCTTATCACACACAGAACATGCGTAAGGTTTCTCTCCAGTGTGAGTCCTCATGTGTGTAACCAGGCCAGAACTAGTGCTGTATTTCTTATCACACACAGAACATGCGAAAGGTTTCTCTCCAGTGTGAGTCCTCATGTGTGTAACCAGGCTAGAACTAGTGCTGTATTTCTTATAACACACAGAACATGCGTAAGGTTTATCTCCAGTGTGAGTCCTCGTGTGTTTAACCAGGCCATAGTTAGTGATGTATTTATTATCACACACAGAACATGCGTAAGGTTTCTCTCCAGTGTGAGTCCTCATGTGTATAACCAGGCCAGAACTAGTGTTGAATTTCTTATCACACACAGAACATGCGTAAGGTTTCTCTCCAGTGTGAGTCCTCATGTGTGTAACCAGGCCAGTACTAGTGGTGTATTTCTTATCACACACAGAACATGCGTAAGGTTTCTCTCCAGTGTGAGTCCTCATGTGTGTAACCAGGCCAGTACTAGTGGTGTATTTCTTATCACACACAGAACATGCGTAAGGTTTCTCTCCAGTGTGAGTCCTCATGTGTGTAACCAGGCCAGAACTAGTGCTGTATTTCTTATCACACACAGAACATGCGTAAGGTTTCTCTCCAGTGTGAGTTCTTATGTGCTTATTCAAATATGGTTTTACTTTATTTGTGTGTATTTTTTGGATGTGTGAAATAAGACCCATTTTCTCAGTAAATCTGTGACTGCAAATATCACAAATAAATGTCAGATTTGATTGTAACTTTACAATATTACTACTACGTTCTAGAAAATAATTCTGCTGGTTGTTCACTTCATCTATTTGTGATTCTTCATATGTTGTGATGGTGCCCGACTTTGTCTGCAGATTCTGCTCAGATGTAGAATTCTCCTCTTTCTGCTCAGATGTAGAATTCTTCTCTCCAGTGTGAGTTCTTATGTGCTTATTCAAATATGGTTTTATTTTGATTGTGTGTATTTTTTGTATGTGTGAAATAAGACCCATTTTCTCAGTAAAACTGTGACTGCAAATATCACAAATAAATGTCAGATTTGATTGTATTTTTACAATATTATTACTACGTTCTAGAAAATAATTCTGCTGGTTGTTCACTTCATCTATCTGTGATTCTTCATATGTGATGGTGCCCGACTTTGTCTGCAGATTCTGCTCAGATGTAGAATTCTCCACTGCTTTTACAGGATCTTCTTTAATAACAGCTACTGAACTGGCAGTTGCAACTGCATTGTTTACAGCAATTATGTTCAATTTAGCAAAAGTCAAAGAATATCCTTTAGTGTTCATATCAACTAACAATTGAGGTGTGATCTGAAAAAGATTTTTAGACACTGATAACTGTTAACATTTATTTTCATTCTAGAACCACAACAAGCATAAGTAAGTGCAGTGGAGCCAGCTTGTGGGTCTCACACACCACAAAGTATAGTTATATCATCACTCACATTAATTATATAAATATATTAAAATGCTGCAACTTTGCACGGAATTATTAGTTTTTTAGGTATTATTCTTAAAGTGTTTATTATAGTGTACTATTTTTAGTTGGTGCCCAATTTCGACTATATTTCTCATGGATTAAGGATTAAAATAGCTAAACTGCTCCTAGTCAGCTGTCGTTACAAGCCGTTAAAGTTATAGGCAAAGTTGTAGCCCAAAACTTCAACTTTGCCTAGAAGATTATATACGAAAATATAAGCAGAATTAACACATTACTCTTATTTTATAAGCAGTTAAGTAGTTTAACGGTCGATAAATCCATAGGTAATATGAAACAACTCTTAATTACCATTTTTTTAGGACGTAGGCAAAGTTGGGCTTCTTAAAACACAAATCCCATACAAAAAATAAATTTGAGTTAGGGTTGGCAAAAAAAAACAGATTTATCATTATATTTTTATTTAAGTATCAAAATAGTAAGCATAATCAACTTGGAATCTAGATCAACCTGTTTTATTCAACTGGTCTTTATTAAAATATTAACCCCATATTAAAATACATTACATTTTAAAACAAAAAGTCAATGATGAATTGAGAATCTCCTCACTTTTTTAAGTCGGTTAAACTTTGTGACAACCCTAGACCTAGGCAATATTGCATTATTTATGTTCAGAGAACCCTTTACAACATTGCCTATTATCCTCCTACTCGTAAATAAACAATTACATTGAAAAAACCAGCAGAAACAATAAAAAGACCATATTTTCTTACCTAGAGGCCGGCGTCAGACGAATTTCCCGTACAAACGTAATACCAAAGTTATTTGTAATTCGACCATATTTCCACCGTATTATTGTATTATTATTATCTAAATAGTATTTATCTAGGTTTCTATCGAGTTATTTTTTACAAAATACTTACTAAAAAAAATAATTTTATTAAAATATTAAAATAGGTATTTTGTAAAAAAAACTCCATAGGAACCTAGATAAATACTATTTAAATAATAATAATACAATAATATCGTGGAAATATGCTCAGCTAACAAATGATTTTGGTATTCGTTTGTATGGGAAATTCGTCGTGTCGCCGGCCTCTTAAGCCAAACAATTAGAATACTTGGTATTCCACAGCAAAATCCAAAAGTTCTGGATCACTCGAAAAAACACACACCGCACCCGTGACGTATATCCGCAGTTTGACCGTAACGCGTTAGAGCTACCATACCAAAAAAATAATATTTTGTTGCCACAGTAATGATAGGGTTTTACCCCATTTAATATGCAGAAAATAGATGATTTTTAAAAAACTATGCAGAGTAAAAAAAATTAGGTAAAGTTGAAGCTGGTTGGCAATGTTGCAGCATTTTACGGTATTGATTTGAATTACCTACTTTTACTTACCTCAAGGTCACTATTATGTATCATTTGCCTAGTGACATGTTCGGACTTCTGCATCATCATCGAAAAAGTGGAGCAGTTCAATAATTTCTCGTAGCAGAAACAGCACACAGCTAAGGGTCTTGGATCTTCAGGGTAATACTGAAACACAAACACAATGCATAAACAATGTGGCTTACAGAGTGAACTCTTTAGTTATATTTATTTCATATTCATTTGATAGGAGTCCTTGATATTTGTATAGGCATACTTTAGTAAGTAAATAAAGTTTGAATACAATTTAATAAAACATCGAGGGCCTCAACTCAACACTATTACCAAAAAGAATGTAAGCATTGATAAACAATAAAAGTAGGTATAGTAAAACCATTTTTAAACTGAACGCCCCTCCACCGCGGTTACACGTACATGCAAAAAGGTGTATAGATACAACACACATAAATTGATCTTTGTCATTGGATGTTCAATGACGTATAAACAAACGGGCCTCTAGACATGTGGCATCGCTAACTTCTGACGTGCGTAATAGCTTAGACCAAAATGATAATAGGTTTATGTCAAATCCATACATTTTGTACTTTTTTACTAACGATGTCGACGAACGTGTAACTTGCCAAATGTCTAGCCTCCACGGTGTCACTATGAAAGAAAGACTGGATCTGTCGACCAACTAGTGCATTAATGAGCCGAACGCGCGACTGAACGGACGTGTCACTCAAACAAAGAGCGCGCTCCCCCCGCCATACAAATGCCTACACGGGATTGGTCGCACAACTTATTGACAACGCAGTGCGCGGATGAGTCCATGTTTACAGTAAAGTTGTAGCACGCACACAAGTATACTGATGCAATAAGTATTTCCTCACACACGTTGAAATTATCACGGTTTTGTGGAGGGGAGTTCATTTTAAGATTAGATCATTTATACCGTAAAACCTTACAAGATTGCCCAACTGATTTGACTTTGCCCACCAGGGTACTTTTTATAAAAGTCTTATGGTTCCGCCGCTATAACAGTGCGTTCCTGACACATCGCGATTGAACTGACAATGTAACTTTGTAATGGCGTTGCAGTTACGATTAAAATATTTTTGCTGTTTGTTTACCGTTTTAACAATTGATGAGCATTAAATCTACATTATTATATCAATAATCAATGAATCTAATAATTTTGTGCCAAACTGAGTGTAAAATAACTTGGTAAACAATATTTTTCTAAATCTATATTGCGCTATTACAAGGTTATGTCAGTGCTTTATATTTGTAGGTAGTGCTGTGCTAAAAATAACATGCAGCAACAGTATCGTTATCTGTTACAGTTATTTTTAAAAAATAATACGTTTAAGAAATTGAAAATAATGGACTATAAAATTTTATTAGATATAAAAATAAAACTACGACCAAACCGATTGCGCGAAAGAAAGTAGCATTTTTATATTTAGGTTTAAAATAATAAACCCAAATGGCGTTATGGGACGTCATTTTGTGACGCTAAAACAGTCGGTTTCCACTTAAATTACTAAAATATAAATATTAAATGATTCCGCCAATTTAAAACGAAAATAATCTTAAAAATAACACGGCGGTTTATTTTGGAGGAACGGTTACGAACTCATTATGTTGTGCCCATCACTAACGTGTCAAACTGACATGTGTCCTAAACGCACTAATAAAGTGGCCATACTATAGTATTACCGAGAATCTTTTAGTAGCTTTTATTTGTTGTTTATAATTTGAATATGTCACTGGCCACATAAAAAAACCGATTATCGCAAATTTCACTTCCGTCGACTGTCAGTTCGTGTCAAAGTTGGTGGTGTGTTTGGCGGGACAAAATTTGTGCGAAAAACTTTTTTCAAAGCAGTACTTGCGGTTGCAGCAGGCAAGTAATTCTTTTACCACTATAAGTTTGTAACAAATTTTAATAAACAATAACTATCGCATATCTGACCCGAAATCTCTTTTAAATTCGAAAATATTAAGGTGGGCAATGTCAATTTACTTTTTCTAGAGTGCTGTTTACGACTTTGCCCACCAAAATATTGCTGTCAGGGTTGTCTCTGCAACATTAAATTAAAATTGATTTATGTAGGTCCTATAAGAATAGGTCGGTCGGGATCTTAAAAAATCGTTTGTTATTTTGCAGTTTTAAAAAAAAAAATCAATTCCTCTTTATTAAATAATGTGATGGAAAATTTAATATTTCTAAAGTTTTTTGTAAAAATTAATATTACCTTAATTTGTTCTATTAGCTAAATTGAGGTAACTTAAAATTTATCACCATCATTTTCAGAATGTCCGTAAAATAAAAAATATGTTTTACAAAAAGTAAAAAAAAAGAGACGAGTTTCAGGGGCCAGAACATATAGATAGAGACTATTCTGAGGATATGCGTGCCAGCATATAAATGGTAGCAGTAGAAATGGTCGATAAAAAACCAATTTCATGTCAGGATGCAGAGAAGTTATTCGGGATCCCTAGAAGGACAATTCTTAACAAAATTAAAACAAAACTATACTTACTGTAGTTCCTAGTACCATAGTTAAGTGTTCATATAACAATTAAAAGACTATGTATACACCTACAGTTGACATGGCGGCAGCCGAAAGGATATTTAATAGGTTCTGAATTAAATTTCATTATAATTATAGACTGTTGGTAAACAATAAAAAAGTGACAACCCTACCACATATTTTTATTTATATGAAAAATGTCAAAAAAATATTTGTGGCTTTGCCCACTCAATTTAAGCGATGAATTTATTTGCTTAGACGTTTCTTATTATGTTATAAAGTAACATTGATTGTCCCATTTTTCCTTTTTGCTTGTTCCTTAATTCTTGTGATCATAAGGACAAAAATATAGAAATTACGATATTTTTTGCAAAATGGGCAAAGTTGTAGAAAAAAAAATATTTTGGCCCGTTGTCTAAATTATGATTTTTAAACATACTGTCGCATTTAATTCGATGTATAATCTATTATTTGCAAAGAATAGTATAACTAAAATAATGTAACGCAAACTTATTATTTGAATTATACATACTTTTAAAATTATCTAAAATTGAACCACAAAATCCAACAAAAGTGGGCAGAGTTGCACTGTTTTACGGTATTTCTTTGTGATCACAACTTACCTCACTATTAGATAGTTTTTTGTAAATACAAATAAGAGAACTGTTATCCACATGACGCAAACTACAATTGCCCGCAAGGCATATTCCACATACAGACACCATAGTTTGGCGAAAATGCTTTCCAATAGTTTTCAATATGAAATATTTTATGTATTTGTCAGTATTTAGGTGTTTCGGAATTGTAAACCAGAATGTGTTTCCGAATCGTAGAGCTGACTGCTCAGTGTTCAGCAAAATAATTATTCTACAAGAAAATTAGGAACGACTGTGTCCCTTGGTAATACTGGTAATTGTGTGTTGTGTTGTGGATAAAACGTAGTGATTATATTCTCTTTGGTGGTGGAAGCTTATCTTGGTAGTAGAGATGTGTTGTGTAGGTGCTATGAGTAATATCTCAAAATCGGTTGAGAGGTTTAAGCGGGAAAGCGTAACAGACGGACAGACAGACAGACAGAGTTACTTTCGCATTTATAATATTAGTTAGGATATATATATATATATATATATATATATATATATATATATATAGTTAGGATTGCGTTCTTGCCAATTAGGCACCGTCTTATAAAAACAAAGCTTGCATGCTTTGTTTCAGTCATTACCATTATAGTTAATATTAATATTATTGGTAAAACAACCATAACCAGTTGTTGTGGTCTACTAATATTGCCAGTCCTAAGCCTGGAGACCCCTTTATATACCATAAGTACCTAATTATTGCGGTTAAGTATGAAGGGAAATCAACTTTGTTAAATAAAGGTCAGACCTGCCCCGCACCGCGCAAGTGTGGTTTGCTTCATTGCAATTCATAGAAAATAAATAATTAATGGCATAACATACCTACTACTACATAATATAAAAACTTGAGAGGTGTCAAGGGGCACCCGGATGGAACGAAGTTCCTACATTACATCTGAACTGAACAGTACATTCAGTCTGTACCTGCACTTATTAGCATAGCATAGAGCGTCAGGTTTCAGGTTCAAGTTCAAAAAGTTTGTGGGTCATGTTTAAAGTACTGCGTACTGATAACATGCTATATGAAGCGGTACCAAATGTCATGCTATTTGGCAGTACACTATAGAGTACTGTTTTGCGCATGTTTGTCTACTTGGTATAAATAATTTCTGCTATTATTCCGTAAAAACTATATTTACGGTAACGTCTAAATGTCAATCTACCAATTAAAATATAGCCTACATTAGTCTTACAAGACTTCGTCGGACGATACCTAGGTATCATGTTTGAATAAGTAGTATCTGGATACTACTTATTCAAACATGATGTTATAATTTAGTGTCCAAGTGATCTTTAGGATTTTATGGAAATAAATGACATAAATCTTTAAAAAATCTTTAAATCTTTAAAATCTTTAAATCTTTAAAAATCTTTAGTGCTTCTTGCGTAATGATAATAACTTATCCCTCTTTGTATACTTATCTATAAATTGTAATTGTTATCTATAAAAATTATATAGAGCACAAACCTAGGCATGTAGGCATAGCTCTAAAAAATGGCATTTCATAATACTTTTTTTTTCAGATATACACGAATCTGAAGCAGTTACACAAGAACATGAACACCAACTGTCTACCCACTCAGTACGGAGGGACTTTACAATTCAAAGATATGGTTACTTACACGCAACAAATCCTTAGGGAGAAGAGAAAGACAGTGCTCGAATTGGACAATATGGAGATCCTCAGTACTCAAGGAATTGTATCTTCGAGACGAAGCAACGCTTTGAAAGGAGATTCCGTCTCAGTAGAAGGTAGTTTTAGAAAACTGGAAATAGATTAATGTTGGATAGTTGTTGTTTATCTTATGTTAAGCCCATGTTAAGCCTAATACTATTGGTAAAGTTGGCTAGCAAAAGAGCGAAAAATGTGAGACTTTTGTAATAAAATATGAAAAAATTATTTACGTAGATACTAATAATATGAATTTGAAAGATTCGATACTTGTTGCTCTTTCACGGCAAACGGCTTCAACTAATTTGGCTGAAAGTCGATATAGTGACAAACACTATGATAACACTATGATTATGATATTGAGTAATATTTTTCAAGAATCACTTATCAAGTAGTCTATTAGATTTAATCTTTTAAGGAAATATTAATATTCATGACAATAATGTTTTGGGAGCATAAGGTTTGCGTTTGGATAATAGAGATCTATGATAAAATAAATTAATCGTTATAAAAAAAGTTATGATTAGTATTTAAGTCGGTTTCTTTCTGCCACTGTAAGCATGTATGAACGAAGGCTTGATTTATTTCTGTGTTATACTGATTCACTATAGAAACGTAATGGACTAATAGAATCCTATAACGCTTCTCAGAAAGCAAAATCGCAAATCAGTAACAGAAACGCTATATGCATAAGTATACATTTCTAAAAAAGACTACTTACCTAAAAACTTTCATGAATGTTTTACATTGGATTATTAACAGTACACTGTGGACCGGTGAGCTGTCGTGTTTCGAGTTCTTGCAGTGTTGGTCATTTCAATAGGTAGGTACAGTCACCAATATAAATATCTGAATAAGAACAGCGGCGCAAATATAATTATGTGACACTGCTGGTGATTGAACCTTTACTGTTCACACAAACTTAAAAAAATCATGTGGAACGCGCGTTATTATTAAACATTGAATTATTAGGTATGCTATTAGTAGGTATGATTAAACTATACTTAGCATAAGCATAATAAAATATATATATTCAAGTGGTTAGAATATAAGAAAATGATGAAATAGGAAAATAGGTTAAGAAATTATAAATGTGATCTTTAAATTAAGTTGTTAAATAAAACATACTTTTTGCAATATATTTTTTTTATTGATGGATTCCTTAGTACGAGTATAATTGAGATTACAGTTTATGTATATTTTAAACATAAATTCAAAAGTAATTTATCTATGTATACTTTGATGATTGGTAATTAATTAAAATAATATCGCGAATTGCATTTGCACAACCAGCACAAACGCAAAACTGAATAAATATAGGTAATTTAAAATACACACATAAATTCTAATCCTAAATTAAACTATAAACTTTAAAATAGGTACTTTATACATATTAAACAATACTTATTATTATACAAAGTTGAACTAACCAAGTAATATTTACAGAAATATATTTTTTATTATATTACCTACATTTTTCATTTTGGTGTCTAAAAAACAGAAGATTAGAAAATTATAAAAACCGATTAGTAAGATATCTAACTATTATGTAATTTACGAAATACTTTTAATTTTATCGTTTAGAGCCATTAATTGTAGACATGGAGAATCAATTTGGTTTCGATCGTGTAGTGTTGAAACTTGAAGTGGACCAAGGTTACACAAAACTCCATACTAGAGAAGATTTATTGACGCTTCCCACGCCCAAAGATATTAAGAAAGGTCGCTAAGGCAATATCTAATTTAATTACTTTTCATTATTGTATTTTATTGATAGGTAATAAAACTGATTAAATATTTCATAATTCTGTACCGTTGAAGACGGATTACCATTCAAGGTCTTGTCTGGTTTTGTTTTACCATAAATATTCAAATCTTGGTAATCGAAAGTAAATTATAATGTTCTGTGGTAATGTAAAGCAAAAATCTATTTTTTTTAATGTACATAAAAAAGAGATATGATAATAAATTATTAATTTATAATGTGAACAGTATTTTAATCATTTCATGTTACCAAATGAACGTAAATAAAATAGGTTTGGAGCTGATGGTAATTAATAAGGATTACTTGGAGATATAAGATTAATAAGACTCAATAATTAATCTTTAATTATAAATAAGCCAAACAAAAAAAAAGCGAAACATTTCAAAAACAAAATATGATATTCATTAAATTGTTAAATTAAACATGTGTAAGAGGTATCTCGATCTGGCAAAAACAATAACACAGAAAGTAAATTAAGTTTTGCTATTTCAAATAGTAATCTTAAATCTATTAATAAATGTATAGTTTAACATGTTGCTGTTCTAAAAGATTTGTATATTGATTGATACTTACGTCTTAACTAAAATATTAAAGATTTATGCCAATAAAGACAACAAAACTCAATATTTCATATTATATTATCATCACGATTATCATAATCAAACGCGTTCTTTTTGATACAGAAATGATTTTGTTATATACCTTTTATATACCTATGATCTACTTTTAGGGAATATCAGAACTGTCAAATTCCGATTATTTGGGTTTACAATTCTAAATCTATATTTTATGCTTACCAATTTCTTACACAATGCCAGTAATGCAACAAAATAAATGCCACATGGTTACAACAGCTTAAGATAAATCACTTTTTTGGTATATTAATGAGGCTATAAAATATCACAGAAGAAATATTATTTATGTGGTGATCAATCGATAAACGTTAGGACAAAGTTCATCTTACGAAACGCATTGCGTTAGTGGTTTTTAAATTTTATCATAGAGAATGAAATCAATTGCTATATTTGTGTAATAGATTGTTTCTTAATCAATTATGCTTTTTGGAATAAAATTGGAATATACATATATAAGTATAATAATTTGTGATATAATGTAATGTGTATGTTTTGGTGTTTGAAATATATAAGTAAACGCAATCGAAGCAGGGGGAGTATGGGGCGCCACCTAACATCTCACGGTGCCCAAGCCAACCTCACCTGCCCGCGGTGCTCCCTGCCGATCAGCTGACGAGGCAATGGCAAACCACCCGCCAACACGCACTGGGCCAGCGTGGCGGGATATGGCCCAATACCCCAATATGACAAGTACACCACACATCTGTCCCCAAGTGCCCGGCGACACTGGGGGTGAGGCAAATGGCAGCAGGCCAAGACCTCCCAGGGTCAGGGGCAATAATCTCCGGGCGAGGGTCCAAGACTGCCAAACGACCAACGCTCTAAACTCGGAACATGGAAGATTGCCCTCACGACGACCACTGGCCCTGGCAACACACAACATCCGCACGTTGAGGACAGACGAAAAGATCGTTGAGCTGGAAGAAGAGTTGAGCAGGTTACGTTGGGATATTTTGGGGTTATCAGAAGTCCGTAGAGAGGGAGAGGACACGATGACCCTGAAGTCGGGTAACTTGCTCTTCTACCGGGAGGGCGACCAACAGTCCCAAGGTGGTGTCGGGTTTCTCGTCCACAAGTCCCTTGTTAACAACATTATTACCATCGACAGTGTGTCGAGCAGGGTTGCTTACCTAACACTCAGAGTATCTGAAAGGTACTCGCTTAAGGTCGTTCAGGTATATGCGCCGACCTCGGCACGCCCAGATGATGAAGTTGAGTGTATGTATGAGGACATTAGTAGAGCCATACATACCAACAAAGCTCACTTCAATGTTGTTATGGGGGACTTTAATGCGAAGCTAGGCAAGAAAAGCGGTGATGAGTTGAAGGTGGGGAACTTTGGTTATGGGCAACGGAACCCCAGGGGCCAGAGGCTGGCCGATTTCCTGGAGAAAGAGGGACTTTTTATGATGAACTCTTTCTTCCAGAAGCCGCCTCACAGGAAATGGACCTGGATGAGCCCCGATGGTTCCACGAGAAACGAGATCGACTTCATCCTGACCGACAAGAAACGGATATTCAATGATGTCTCTGTGATCCATAGGGTGAAAACCGGCAGTGATCACCTTATTGTAAGAGGCACATTGAATATGAGCGTTAAACTTGAGCGGTCCCGTTTGATGAAGTCCACGCTCCGACCTACTCGTGCCCAGATCGAATACCCCGAGAGCTTTCAACTCGAGCTCTCAAACCGCTTTGACTGTCTAGCTCTCGAAGAACACGCATCAGTGGACGAGATAAACAACAGGTTCGTAGAGACTGTCTATACGGTGGGGTCTAAGTTCTTTAAGACCCGCCGTACTAGTAGAACTCAGAGACTCTCTGAAGACACCCTCGACCTTATGGCTGAACGACGCTCGCTAAGACTGCAGTCTCCCGATGACGCTGAGTCCCACAGGCAGCTCAATAGACGTATTTATAAATCCTTGCGACGCGATATCCGTGTCTTTAATACTGCTCGTATTAAGGACACGATAGAGCGGAATAAAGGCACCAAAGTGTTCGCAAGAGATATGTCTATTGGGCAAAGCCAGATGACAAAGCTGAAGAGGGATGATGGCAGTGTAGCGTCGACAAAAGCGGAAGTGTTGAGGGAAGTCGAAAAGTTCTACGGGCAGCTCTACGATTCGGTCACTCAGCCTGTTACCAGTGCGGCTACAGACCCAAGAGCCAAACTGACCCGGCACTACACCGAAGATATCCCGGACATCAGCCTGTACGAGATTAGGATGGCCCTGAAGCAGCTTAAGAACAACAAGGCGCCAGGTGAGGATGGAATTACGTCAGAGCTTCTGAAAGCGGGTGGATCACCGGTACTTAAAGTCCTTCAGAAGCTCTTTAATTCCACCTTGCTTGGAGGCACCACGCCTGAAGCATGGAACAAGAGCGTGGTGGTCTTGTTCTTCAAGAAAGGTGATAAAGCCTTATTGAAGAACTACAGACCTATCTCGCTCTTGAGCCATGTTTATAAGCTGTTTTCTAGGGTCATTTCTAACCGACTCGAACGCTGGTTTGATGACTTTCAGCCTCCCGAACAAGCCGGTTTCCGAAAAGGCTACAGTACCGTAGACCACATACATACGCTGCGGCAGGTTATACAGAAGACCGAAGAGTATAACTTGCCGCTCTGTTTAGCGTTTGTGGACTACGAGAAAGCCTTTGATTCGATCGAAACATGGGCAGTGCTTGAGTCACTCCAGCGGGGCCGTATTGACTATCGGTATATCGAAGTGTTGAAGTGTTTGTATAGAAACGCCACCATGTCCGTCCGAGTACAAGAACAGAGTTCGGAGGCTATTCCCTTAAAAAGGGGCGTAAGACAGGGAGACGTTTTGTCTCCGAAACTGTTTACTGCCTCTTTGGAAGACGCCTTCAAACTTCTGGATTGGAAAGGATTGGGCATCAATATCAACGGCGAATACATCACTCACCTTCGATTCGCAGACGATATCGTAGTCATGGCAAACTCGATGGAAGAACTCGGCACAATGCTCGAAGGCCTCAATCGAGTCTCCCAACGGGTTGGTCTCAAAATGAACATGGATAAGACGAAAGTCATGTCCAATGTTCATGTAGAGCCTTCCCCTGTTATGGTTGAGAACTCGGCTCTTGAAGTTGTTGACGCGTATGTATACCTAGGACAGACAATCCAATTAGGTAGGTCCAACTTTGAGAAGGAGGTCACTCGTCGAATCCAGCTCGGATGGGCAGCGTTCGGGAAACTTCGCAGCGTCTTTTCGTCCAAAATACCTCAGTGCCTCAAGACAAAAGTCTTCAATCAGTGTGTGTTGCCAGTGATGACATACGGATCCGAAACGTGGTGCTTCACTATCGGCCTCATCAACAGACTCAGAGTCGCTCAAAGGGCTATGGAGAGGGCTATGCTCGGGGTTTCCCTACGGGATCGAATCAGAAACGAGGAGATCCGTAGGAGAACGCGGGTCACCGACATAGCCCAACGGATTAGCTCTTTGAAGTGGCAATGGGCAGGCCATATAGCGAGGAGAACAGATGGCCGATGGGGCCGAAAAGTCCTCGAGTGGAGACCACGGATCGGGAAACGCAGCGTTGGGCGTCCACCGACAAGGAGGACTGATGACTTGGTGAAGACGGTCGGCTCGCGGTGGATGCAGGCTGCGAGCGACCGTAATGACTGGAAGTCATATAGGGAGGCCTATGTCCAGCAGTGGACGTCCAATGGCTGATGATGATGATGATGATGATGAATCGAAGCTGTCGACGGGTCTGCTAGTATTATTATAAACAGAACACCACCCCTGCCTGTCAATTGATCATCACAAAATCGAACATTCTTTAAACATTCGATAATATAATATATTCTGTCATGAGTCATGATAGTCTAGACTAGAACTGATTATATACTTTTACTTTTTATACTTTTACTAGTAGGTATTTAATAAATACTAGTAAAAGTTTAGAAGTTATGAGTGTAACTTAATTAGCATACCTAGATGTAAAATAGTAAGAGATTAATTATCAACTATGAAATTGCGTTGATCGTTAACAACATAATTTATAAAACAAAGTCGCTGTATGTATGCTTCTTTCGTTAAAACTACACAACGGATTTTGATGCGGTTTATTTATAACTGTTTACCTATTTATAGGTAGAGTGATTTAAAAAGAAGGTTTATATTATTAAAAAAAGTAAAGTCGCTAGTTCCATTTTAAATATGATTACGGTGAGTTTAAGATTAATTATGAGTTAGAGTTTCTTCGTTTAGTTGACAGTTATACGATAATTATTTTTTATTATAACTATACCACCCAAGGTTAGATTAATTTCTAATATACACATACACACCACAGTTCCATACAGAATCTAACAAACCGAATATCAAATATAATAAGTACGTATTAAATTGTGTCTACCTAAATACTTTTAATGGTAATTGTGATTATTATGATTTCATTTATGACTACCTACTTATAACTTAATATACCTTCTTACTAACTTTATATTTAAAAAATATTGAAATAAGTTAAATTAACGAACTTTAAGATCCGCCAAGAAAGTCGTTCATAAATCAGAAAACTTTATATTAGGCTAACTTTACTATTATGAATAGTGGTATTGATAAAAGTTTAAAAATAATAGATTATAATTTTTCATATAATATTAAAATTTTATTACGATGATATTGCACAGATCACTCTATGCAATTATTATCGTAATATGCATTATATAAATGCAATTATAGTGTGCAATATATAAATGCGTACATTTTGTATAAATATGTTGATTCTTTATTTTATTGACATGGATAATAAAGGTACAACAAGATCCAACTCCTCCGAACAAATAAATAATAATAAATATAAAATTTTAGGTCTTTAAAATCCAATAAAATAATTTGCATGCGGCGAAATTAAAATTAATTTGATTACCTATTTTAATATAATTTATTAAAGGCAGTCCAATGCGAGACATTCTACATCTAAACTTCTAATATTTCAAAGGACGACATCTTAGATTCTGATGTATCGGAATTTGAAGGTCGCTTCGGATTGATTAGGTGTTTTTTAATTGTATAATTATAGTAGGTATTATCAATCCGAAGCTGCTTCGTTCCACTGGGGTAAAGTTCTTAGAAAATGGAACAGCGCGTCTGGTTTGTAAGAAGTGCTTTTACCGATAATGTCGTAGCGGGGCGCTAGATGTCGCTGGCTTATCGACTCTGCTATCAAATTCTCTGCTTCGTCTTTCTGTTTTTGAGAAGGACCCGTGTTCGTGAAGTTTCCTGGAATATAAAGAGGTAAGATAGATAATTATAACTCGAGAACGGCTGAACGGATTTGCCTGAAAATTGATGGAGAGATAGCTTAGAACCAGGAAAAGGACATAGGGTAGTTTTTTACCGCGGGAAATCTAATATAACGCGGGCGAAGCCGCGGACGGAAAGCTAGTTTTATATAACTCGAACCTTCTTTATAATTCCCTTATTTTGACGAAACCCACAGGAAAAAATGGGCGACGCTACAAATATAGTCATCATGAAAACTCAAACTCTCTCTCTTGGGTATAGGTCTCATCCAAAAGCACACAAATCTTTTCGATCTTGTGACGTGCGTAGCGTAGTATAAATATATATCGTACCTTCAGTAGAACAAGGGCCGAACTACCAAATTTTCGAAAAACGACTTTAAAACGTATTAAAAGATCATTAAGTCATCTTTCGAAAATTTGGTAGTTCGGCCCTTGTTCTACCGAATGCGATATACAGGGTGTAATCGTTAAGTGTGCACAGGCGATTATTCCGTAACTATTGCAGATATCAAAAAACTTTAAACTGATATCGAAAGTACTTTACCTAATGAGTAAAATGACATTAATAACTTTTTAAAAATAAAACGAGAAATATCCAAAAAAATTACATTAATCACTCCCATACATTTTATTTCTTAGTAAGTACAAAATTTTGTGTTCAAAGCATATGTTCGAAGTGACGTCCTCCTTGTGCAATACAATGACGAGCTCTATTTACAGTTTCTAAATGAACTTTCCTTAACATTTGCGGAGTAATTAAAGCAATTGCACGACGTACACGATTCTGTAACTCTTCTAGGCTGTGTATTCTCTCAGCGTACACGTGGTCTTTGACAAATCCCCATAGGAAGAAATCACAAGGCGTGAGATCCGGGGATCTGGCAGGCCAAGGGGTTGCACTATTATTGGCTATTAAGCCATTATAATTGTTTCGTAAGAACATTCATTACAACATTTGTATTATGTGCAAGTGCTCCATCTTGTTGAAAAATTATCGATCTTCTTTCATCGTCTGGAATTGGTTCTAAGAGACTTGGCATATCGTTTTGTACAAAGGAGAAATATCTCTGTCCATTTAAGGTTCCACTGTAAAAATATGGCCCAATGATCCGATCTCCAAGAATACCACACCACACATTAATTGAGAATCGCACCTGAGCTCTAACTTCAGTAGTTAAGCGAGGATTTTCAATTGTATGGGAGTGATTAATGTATTTTTTTTTGATATTTCTCGTTTTATTTTTAAAAAGTTATTAATGTCATTTTACTCATTAGGTAAAGTACTTTCGATATCAGTTTAAAGTTTTTTGATATCTGCAATAGTTACGGAATAATCGCCTGTGCACACTTAACGATTACACCCTGTATATATATATATATTATATAGTATAGAAATATATATCTCACCAATGAAAGCTAATACCATGGCCCTCTGGTATTGAGGGAACATGGGCGAAGGGCGATGCCAGCCTATTGCCTCGTACGTTAGCCCATTGCTGGACACTAGAAAACTGTACTGTAGTTGCGTTGCGTTGCTCTGAAAAAGAACAAAATAAATAAATAAATAACTGGTTCCTTTCCTCTTCACAATAGGTATACTTATGATAAATTTATTACAAGCTAGTACAACTAATGTTAAACCTGTATTGTGTGAGGCTGGAGCTTGCCATAGGTTTTTGAAAAAGCTTGTTATATAAAAAAATATTTACAATTTTATATAAGTTAATTTAAAATCCATTAAGAAATAGGAAAATGTCTCTAAGGATGGTACGTATGTTTACTTTAACTATGTACTTTATTACTTTTTTATTCCCTAATCAATATCATTCATTATAGTGTGGGTAGAACAAAAGAGCCATACCTACCTAATGTTATAATCTATGGTTGCAAATGTATGTATTTACTAATTAATGTAAGTGACAAACAGATAAGATGTATGCGCTGGCGTTATAACTTTGATGGAAATAAATGTTCTGTGAAATGATGGTGGATATGTGGTCTATTTATTTAACTCATATATACTAATATTAAATAGCTGAAATAGTTTGTTGAATGCGCTAAACTCAGGAACCGCTCGTCCGATTTGAAAAATTATTTCATTTTATAGGCTATATTATAAAAAGTACTTTAAAAACGCAAGCGAAGCTGTAGGCGAGTCAGCTAGTAAATTGTATAACATAAACATTGACAATTATAAATGCAAAAAGGAGGAATAAATTCATATGTAAAAGTAAGAAGGTATAAGATATTTGATATATTAGGGAAACAAGGTCTTGTAACTAGGCCACCCGCCAACCACAAGGAATTTCTGAGAACCACAAGTAGATACTTAATTATATTCGAGTTCATTATCTATTAGGAATCCCTCAATTACTGTATGGATGGATGGTTAAATGGATGGATTTTGTTACTTTTTCACGTGAAAACAAATTCATTTAAAACTGGAAAATGAACTTTGCAATAACATAGCGGAAACATCAGAAATTATGAATCCCACAGCATCTTTTAACTACCGTGAAAATATCATTTGTAATGCGAGAAAAGCCGCGGAGATTTTAGGTTCCGAAAAACTAAACCGAATTAGAAGAAAAATATTTTTAAAACTAGTTAGGTAGAGATAATCCATTCTAAAAATGAACTCCCCTCCACAAAACTGTGATAATTTCAACGTGTGAGAGGAAATACTAATTGCATCACTAGTGTGCGTGCTACAACTTTACTGTAACATTGGCTCATCTGTCTGTCAAAGTGATACCGTTTGCTTATACGTTATTGAACATCCAATGACAAAGATCAATTTATGTGTGTTGTATCTATCTATACACCTTTTTGCATGTACGTGTAACCGCGGTGGAGGGGCGTTCATTTTAAAAATGGTTCATCTCTACCTAGCTAAATCTTGGGAAGTATACAAAACTCGGGGTCGGGTAGGGTTCAGCTATGTAGTTAGGTTAGTCATGTTGTTGTCATCGGTAAATAAGGAAAATCTCTAGACACGATACATGGCACTAATAATGGAAGTCTAAAAACAACTGACTCATTGCTACTCATGTTAAAGGGAGCCCAGGGAAAGAACCGAACTCGATATAACCTTTACTAAACTTGCAAATTTATAACGAGAGCTGAAAAACTTTAGGACAGTTTATAAATCTATCTACATTATCAATTCATCTCATATCTACAACTATATCTATATGTATTAAAGAAAGTCGTGTTAGTAACATTATTTATAACTCATCGAATGGACTGAAAATTGGTGGAGAGATAGCTTAGACCCAGGAGAAGACCCAGGAGAAGACATAGGATTTTTACAGCGGGAAAATATTATACCGTGGGCGAAGCCGCGGGTCCTCCTCGCATCTTTATAAAACAAATTCGTGTTAGTTACTCTATAGACAACTTAAAAACGGGAAAACCGATTTGGATGAAAATTGGTGGAGAGGTAGCTTAGAAAGTCAAAAGAAGGACATAGGCTATAAGTATAATCTTTCCGCGGGAATCTGTATTATAACGCGGGCGAAGCCGCGAGGCCGAAATCTGTAAGTCTGAATTCATTGTCAATTTATATGATACATTTATAAAAGAAATTCGACTCAATTTGACTTTTTCATTAATCGAAAGAACCTATAATAGAACAATCTGTACGGTACTCGAGCAAAACAAATTTTTGTTTGCAAACTTAAATTTGCTATAATATTATCAGCGATTTTTTTTCTATCAAATACGTGACTGTGGGAACGTTTTGATAGTGTTAGTACCTATCGCTAATATGATAAGAACCTGTAAATATTTACTCAAATTTAGAAGACATCTTGTTCCGTTTGACGGCACGGGATGGTATGAAGTGATCACTATTTCCATAAGTGGTGCTGTCACAACGCGGCATAATCCACAATACTTACTTGCAATCTGTGAAGTAAATCGCTGCATGTAACAGTGCTGAAGCATTCTTCCGTGTCTGTTTGAACAGCTATTATCTGATCCGCTTCCATCGGCATCATGTCTAGCGTCTGATGAAGAGCACTAGCATCAATAGGGTCCCATTGCGATTTTGGCACAAGCTGTAGTGGTGTTTCTATCGGTGGTAAAATATTTTCTGAAATACAATGATGATATTGTTCAATCGCATATTCATATTGTTTCTTCGATTTAAGTCATATTACACGAGATATTAAAAAAATCAAGGCAGTATTATCAGAGCAGTATCAAATTGATGCCAAACGGAGCTCTTATCGCTTTAACACAATGTGCATTTAGTGATAAATTGACGTGCGTAAATATTACAACGTCAACATCTTTATTGAAAATGATGCAGTAGAGTAGACCATGACCAATCATGCTGTTAATATATGTTAGCTTGATTATCAAATATTTACATACATTCATTCAATTTACCCTCTGCAGCTGAGGTGAAAATAATGTAAACATTCTACTGATGTGGTGTCTATCAGGCGTCAACTTAACTAGCGTTTATTACCATTACATAACAGTTTATTTATAAATACCTTTTCATATAATTTTTTATCGGTTTATAAACTTATAGAATCAATAAATATCCATTGGAATAAAACAATATATTAGTTATTATAGAATAATCTTTATTGAGATCAAATTCTTAAGTATTTGATAACAGACCTCACAAATTATTAAAAAAAAGAGACATTTATCAAATATTGTCCTAAATTTAGGCAAAAAATGTTTTTAAAAACAATCATCTTAAACTAGGAAAAATATAAATGAAATCGTATGATACGTTTAGGCACATAAGAGCCTCAAAGTTAACCCTTATTTTAGGTTAAAATTTGCAGTCTTCGCGAATTTGAGCGGCGCATTGTTGGCATATCGCTTTCTTAGAAGCGCAGCAGCTGAACCTGGTCTGCCTAAGTCTGCTGGGGCATACGTTACACAGTTTTCTTCCAGGTGGCCCAGCTGGAGGGGGAGTTTTAGGAGAGGGAGGCAAATCCTCACCTAAAACTCTTCTGTTGGTCAGGCAAAGCTCTCTCGGCAGTCTGTCTTTATAGGCTCGCTCCTTCAAACTAGGAAGAACCAACTCTCTTGCTAGAGAGAGAGCAAATAATCTCCTCTTCGCAATTTAGCACCTGGACATCCTTGGTACAAGATGTATGCGTTCAAACCGGCTAGATCCAATATCCTGTAAAATATTGCCTGTTTAATTCCTGTCCTATAATTTCCTGTGATCCTCTCCTCTCACGTTTTTAATTCTCAGTTATTTCCATTGTTTCTTCAATCATAAAATCAGGGTCTTTGACCGAATCATCAAAGTCACTAAACTCATTTTCTTCCTCTAAATTCTGAAGCCAGTCTTCAATGTGTGTATCAATATTCCGTGGCCTCATCGCTTGGATGGTCCAGGACCCGAGTTCTCAGGATTTGCCATCTAAAAAGATAAAAAACTTAGTATATAGGCGAACAATTACATAAACACTGAGATTATGTATGCGAGACACTATGAAAAGTTAAATATTTTACTGAGATTACGAATATTGGACACTATGGAATACTAACAGTCTTTGTGAGGTTACGTCTAACAGAATCAGGTCTTATTGCTGTACTTACGTCTAAGAGACACCTTTCACTCATAGCGCCCAACGTGCGACCCGCGTGACCGATCGCGCCACACTACCCGCTGCCGCGTACCAATCGAGGAAGGTACTGAGCGAGACAGAACTATATCACGCCATATTGCGAGATGGCAACCACATATCAGTTTGGCGGTGTCCAAGAGACACCATGTCAGTTGCAGAGGGTTAACTAAGTTTATACTCGATTAACCTTCAGATCTTATCACCAACTCGCCCGGTAGCATGGTGATTATATAAATTCCCCCTTTTTCCCCCTTTGGGTTCTATTGTGCACATTACCGGGCCGTAATATAGGGCGATATGATGAAAAAATTCTTTAAACCAATAAATTATATTAATAAATAATATACCTGAATTGCTCTGTATTATTAGAAGGTAAATCCCTATGGCGACACCAAACACAAGTATAAACGCCAATGTAGCCACAATAGCCGTTGTGCCTGTACTCGTCTCCACTACCTGTGTTCGCGGGAATCTGTACAAAAGGGGCGTATTCTCCCGCACCACAGGCTCAATCCCCACTTCATCATCCCGCCGGCAAGAGCTCTGCCGCGTCTCATGATCTGAAACCAATTTCTTATTTAAAAACGTGTCCAGTACATTACTGATGAGATTCATTTCACACACTGCTCTGTTATGGCTAAAAATAATAATTGCAGTGATAAACGGTTCACTGATAAGAATTCACTAACAGACGAGAACGTTCAGCTGTAAATCGGCCATTAATATTAAGCTGGCAGGCACATACTGGCAGTAGAAGCTATCTGGCGCGCATTGGTTTGTGGTAGGCATGTACCATGTAACACGAGTGTTTAGAACACACTATTCAATATGTTATATTAGACATTTCATAGATTAGGGTTATCAGTATCTCAGCTCTGTGTTTATAATGTAACATTGTATGTTTAACTAGATATTTGAGTAGTGTGATTGACGTGTTTCTGTGGTCTGGATGGAAAATGATTGAGATTTAGCATAAAAACATGGCATTGTCATCTATATGAATGAGGTAAATCTTTCATTTATAATAAATAGGTACCTTTATTCTATTTATTTAGGGACTTTGAGTATATTAATGCTTTATTGTAAACTGTTATGTTACATTGTGTGATAAAGATTTTAAAGATTTATGTCATTTATTTCAATAATATCCTAAAGATCACTTGGACAAGACAAAGAATTTAAATACCTAGTAATAAACAAATGTCATTTTTAGATATTGTATTAACTTGGGTACCCTAATTCAATATTGATAGATACAATAAACATATTTATGTACTTACCAACAGAGTAAAGGGGCTGCATCTTAGGTCAATAGAGTTAAGGACTTGCACACTTCAATAATATCCTTGAAGTCATCTGGAAAAGATGACTAGTGCTAGTAGGTTAGATTTTGATCTGTATTGAGTATTGATATTGAGTGGCCACTGAGCTAAACAGAGGCCAGAAAGATAAAGTTTGAACTAATATTTCAATAGAAATAAGTTTAAATCACTGAAGAAATATAATTATGAACCCTTCCTTTGTTTACGTTCATGAATGATATTGACGTAAAATTAACTAGACATAAACATAACTTGACATTGGCAAATAAAATTAGAGACATAAACATGACTTGACAAAGACATTGGCATAACTCATGACGTTGACTTGACATTGACATTAGTACATCAAAAGAAGAAGAAAAGTTTTATGAAATGGCTAGGATCGATCTCCACAAACTAAAATAAAAAAATAAAAACTGCCTGTGTGTCACTGTCAGAGTCATGTATTTTATGCATGTCATTGTCATCCAAAAATCCAAAACAAAACGTCAGGAAAATAAACAAATAATATTTTGATTTGATATGTATCTATTTTGATTTGATTTAGCATACCAACTCATTATGTCCGGTAAAGGCACTAAAGTAGCAGAGCTTTTTACGAAAGTTATTGCTGCTACAAAATGCTTTGACCATAATTTACGGAAGGTGAAATTGATATTTTGATTGGAGTCTTTAAGACTTTTTGATGAGACTTTACCTAGTCTTTCCTTCCTTAGGTGAAAGTAGTAAGCTGTTCAAATGGCCGTATGGTGACTCAGTTCCGAGTGGGTCCTGAGCATTTGAACCAGCGCGGAACACTGCACGGAGGGTTCATTGCTCACCTTGTAGACGCTGTTTCTACTTATGCCCTAACTGCTAACGACAATGTTGACACCAGAGGAATGTCGATTGATCTTAGTGTTTCGTAAGTTGTTCTAGAATATTCTAGATTCACCATTGATAGATTTCTAGGAAACAACTTAATTCTGTTTAAATTACTGAACTAATTGACAACAAAGATGTTTAGATATATACTTTGTCAGCGTTTTTTGGACTACAGAACAACTTTTGTTTTCTGTTTTAAGATATGCATCCCTATTACTTCTACTGTTGGGAAACATCTTGACAAAAGAATATAGGCTTTATTTCACCTTCCTGGCTAAATGCAGGTTGGTGAACATCACATGTCCTTTCAAACTCCTGAAAGTTCTCAAAACAAGGTGGTTACATTATGATGTCCTGCCTTGATCATTGAAGTACATGTTTTCATATTTCAGTATATGAAAATATTAGCACATTATTTTAGGTACCTCAAAATGTTTATTTTGGGGAGATCAGTGCCTAGTTGATGTCATGGTTTGTTATGATGTTGATTCTTTTGTACTGTTACAGATACATGGCAACTGCAAGAGAAGGTGAAAATATAGAAGTGGAAGCAATCACCAGAAAGGCAGGTAAAAAGATTGCATTTTTAGAGGTGGAAGTGCGGAATACAGACAACGGCAAACTCATAGCTATCGGCCGTCACACTAAATACCTGGGAGTTTAAGTGTTACATTTATAATATTTAAGCATTATTGTGATTTTGTGAGATTTTAGTGAGTTAGTTGTTATATTATTGATTTTGATAGTCTTTTTAATTGTTGGTCAATATAATTCTTTGAAAAGAAAGTGTTTACTTTAAAATAACCTATTTATTTCTTAAAAGAGTAGAATAAAAGTCTTTGTTTTTGGGTGATTGACATTTATTAGAAAACTGTGTAACAGTGATACATAAATGAACAGCATTCTTAACTTATAGTAATTATTAATTAATAGCTTGCTATGGTTATTTGTGGATACTGAACCTAAGAACTAATTTATTTTATGCAAATAATGAATATCCGAAAGAAATAAAACAATAATGCTTAACTTAATAAAAAGAAGAACTTATTTCAAGTTTTGACCTTTGCAATTCAATACCTTACACAAATATTCAAAGCAATCTGCAAAAATAGTTAAATAGAATTATTTAAGAAATGTCATTAACACCCGTTTTTGCCATTTACAAGAATCAAACTGTATTGTTTGTAGGATAAATGTACTACAAGTTGGTTAAACTTGAAAAGTTAAGCATATATTTATTTAATTTATTTCAAACTGGAATATATGAACTACTCATAAACATTGTTTAAATAATATACTACCCACATTTACATTGATGGTTACTGCACCCTGACTGTTAAATGAATGTTAAACTTAAACAGTAATGGAACATACTATAAACATAATATACAATGATACAATCATAAAAACTGTTAACGTTTATAAACGATTTATATATATTTCATGAAAACATACAAATATTTAACTGAAAAATATAAAATGCAAAACTGATCTCTGTATCAATTGTCTGCTCATTAAGGACATTTTTGTGATGAACAACCATGATCAATTGATATTGTAATACGAGAAAAACGCATACTGCAAATTTACGTATTAAAAACCATTACATTGTATATTTTCACAACTCTCCCTAATTGTTAAGTTATAATATAATATCATGCTTAAACTTATTATTATAGAGTATTCTGATTGAATGTAAGCTTCCTAGTCAATAAAAGTATTTTTAATCATTGGTAGTAGCCTGTTGAATGTTTTAGTGTTAATTAGAATGGAATTTCGTAATATACCTAATAGTATTATTTGTCAAGTTGGTTACCAGAGCATTTTAATTAAATTTCACCATTTTTACAAAGGATGGAGAAGCTTTTATCCATGAATTTTCGACAACCACACCTACGACCCAAATATTCGTATATCAAAACCACCATTATCAAATCACAGAAATATTTTTCTTACCCTTGTCGTATACTTGCATAGCTCCTGTTCTTATTCACTATCCTTTGTCGTTAATAGTAACTATACATACTAAAATATACTAAAGATAAAGGAGCAGGTAAGCCTTAAAACGTTGAGTTATTATATCGCTACTTAAAAAGATAGCGAATTGATATAATAAAAAATCATCCAATAGTCAACAAAAGTTATTTTATTTTCTTGATTTTTTATATAACATTGGATAACGGTAGGTAATCTTGTATTATAAATTAATGTAGAATATAAATTTAATAGAATTATATAGTCAATACTATTCAAAAGGTCCGGTTTTCACCAAAACAAAGGAGAGGAGACGAGACGAAATTACCCCTTTTGAACTAGGCCTAAGTTCAGAGACAAATATTATAAGAGTTAAAGAATAATAATTACTACCCCACTTAATATTCAAATGATCTATTAAGTATTATGGTCTTGCTATTCTTCACTCGTGCAGAAATAATAATATTTAACGTATATTTAAGTAAATTATTTTTATCGGCCGTCTTACCATTTAACAAAACTTAAGTACCTTAGTACTAGAATTATATCTCTTACATAGACCATTATATTTATCAAGAAGATGAATAATGTCAAAGAATTTTCGTGATGGAAACTCATAATCATAACACAGGTTTCCTTAGGAGGGTTTCCATTGCAAAAAATACATAAAAATAACTTGAGTAGGTAGGTACCTACCTAAGTAGCTACTGAAATAAAATATGTATAACAAGCAAAGAAATAACGGACTTCGAGAAAATATCTTAAACATAGGTAGGTATAGTAAAACCATTTCTAAAATGAACGCCCCTCCACCTAATTCTGTATATTTTTTTTTCTGTGTATTCTGTTTTTCTGTATTTCCTCTCACACGTTGAAATCATCACGGTTTTGTGGAGGGAAGTTCATTTTTAGAATGGTTTTACTATACCTACTATCGTGGTGCTTCTCCTGTTTTGGCTGTTAATTACCAGTATTGTGTCAAGAAAGACAATTACAGGTATGATAATAAAATTATGTGAGTTATATTTCAGAGTTAAAGCTAAGTTTTAACCCTATTTAATGAAATTCCATATGCCCAGGATAGGTACGCATCACGAAAACTTGCTAGATGTCAGAAAATTAATTGTTCTGCATTCTAAGGTGAGTATAATATATTTTATTAAATTGAGTAAGTACCTATAACTATTACATGCTGGTTATATCATGTATATTAACTATGGTTATGTTTTGGTAATAACAACGACTAGATTATTATTATATTTATCATGTACTACGATAGGTTTAAAATTGAAATTTATTAATAACATCGTTCTAAAAAATCGTACCGCAAGAGTAGGTACATTATAGTTTTAGAAAAAATAGGAAGGGGTAATTCTGTATGTAAGAGTAAAGTCAGAATTATACATGGGTACATAGGATTATGAAATATAAATAAATTCGTATGGATTGGACCACACAGAAGGGATTTAAGGGTAGGTACGTTTAAAATACAAGCTGCTTATACAGATTTGGCTAAGATGAAAGACATCATAGAAATACTTGCCTGGGCTTGTCACAGCAGACAGAGAATTAAGATCCTACGATATTCCATTATTCTGGCAACATTTTAAAATTACTGAGCATCATTTTCTGATTTGCAGGTTTTTTCAAGATGACGAATGCGTTCGTTAAGCTTTTCCATTGTTATGGTCAACCCATACTGTGTGTCTTCAATTATAGATAGCCTATCATGTTCTTCGGAAGTTACGCCATAAGGCAAAGAACGGCGTGCCCTACGTCGCACTCTGTCTACATCATCCCCGCAATTCTCGCAATCAGCCCAGTAACGGAAATCAACAGATGGCAGGTCATCACAGGATATCAGCCCGTCCTGGACTTCAGGTAGCAGGAACACATTCTCGCCAATCGTATCAATACTATCGCCATTGTCACATAGAACACGTGCTAAGGTTGTCTCTTTAATCTGACGCAGTTGATCTTCTGAGAAAACGCCTGGTTTCTCGTACCATAACCGATCGCCGTCTCGAAGACGTTCAAATTGCTCAATGAGTAGGCACCTAAATAAAGGCCCAACCTTTCCACCCTCCACTTGATCCTCAAGTATACCCCCAACCCAAACATCAATATTGTGTACGGATCCATATAGTTCTTTCAGTTTGTCTCTTACACTCTTGTCTGAAATTTCTCCAGCTAAATCGTCAAAATCGTTAACTTCAGACATGTTACAGAACTGGCGGAATTTCGTGTAAAATGGTATACCGTGATCGCGGCCCCGCTGGATGTTCACAGCAGCTAAATCGAGAGCCACAGCGTGAGTGCTATAGAAGAGCTTCTCAGTAAGTTCAGAATTTAAGTTTTGGGTAGGTGTCTTCAGTTTCGCAGGGGTGGCAAACATTCCTCTCAGCAAAGGATCTACTCCTCCTTCGTCCACCAATCTCCACGGTGAAAAGAAGGCATAACGCAGTTGTAGATGGCCTTGTGGTATAGTTTCAAAGTTCTCATCGTAGCGATGCAAAACTGGATTAATTAAGGAGTGGCCAAAACGTAAAGCCGCTGTAGCAAAAACATTTGAAACAGAGGGGTTAAGATTTGGATTATAACCTTTGTATTTACCAAGCATAGCAGTTCCCTCAGGCCCCAGAATAAGCGGCAACCAGTCCCTGTAAGTAATAAGCTGAATCTGAGCTCCCACTACCTTTCTTGCTTCTTGATAAACTCTATCGCCATCCCAAAATGGATTAATATATTTCAATTCAAGTGCAACTCGATTATGTTCTCTCATCCAAATCGTATGAAAAGCAGCCAGACCAATCTGTTCATTTGCTCTGATATCACCAGCCATGAAGCAACTACGAGTGCTTTCCTCAAGGTTACGCCTGCAATCCATGCCATTTATACCAGTAGTAGGTAGAAGGGGCTTTTTGTTGGGAGCCGTAACACCCGTCCGTAGAAGCCCGTTATCATTAGTAAAATCTCGCAAATCTTTGGCAACTGCTTCTTCAAAGCCATATACTTGTGAGGCGTCAATAAAGGACGTGAGCTGATTTATTTGCTCCCGTGGTTGGACTGCTCCAAATAGAACAGATGTCATGCCAGATCCACAAACAGCACTAGTCCTGATAAAATCGATGCATCTACGGTTCGTTATACGCGTATCATTATCAGGAACTTCAATCGGGAAACAAGGTGCAGCATATTCACAGGTTTTCTTACAATCAACGCCATCCCAAGTTTCAGAGCTAACAGATGGTAAAGCATGATCCAAGTCGTGATCAAGCCATTGACCCCATTGCATGACCATGTGAGTAATCTGTAAATCTTCAGAAATTTCGGTTGTTGTTATAACCGTATTGGATATTAATCTTGACGCTGGGAGTGTAAAACCGTTGTATACTCTTCCTTTATTCCAACCTACAGGTTGGCTGAAGCCATTTTCGTAAACAGGAAACAGAATACGCCTAAAACCTGTCAACGATGAGCCCCAAGTTGGATTGTTAAAGTTATTACAGGTTCCGTCATATGAACGATATTTAGAATGAAAACACATGTCAGCGCAGTCTAGAGACTCCCTATGGGCCACGCATCCAGATAATTTTCCCATAACTTCCAAGTGTTGATTGGATAAAATGTGTTGATAGTAGAAAGGTTCTACTTTTGAGACATTCATTCCATTTGTAACAAAACCTTTGACAATATCCAGAGCTCGTTCGTAGACTTCAGCCGCTCTAGCAATTTCTCTGGCAGGTGCGTTTGGGAAACTGATGATTCTGTACAAATCATCAATACCCTTTTTATCCGTTTGATTCTTGAATATATTCTCAACCGTTCTGGCAATGGCTTGATCAATATCTCGCTGGGCTTGAGTCAAAGCAATATTAACGTAGGCATCTCCTGGCAGAATCCGATCTTTTACAGTCAAAAAACCTGAAGCAGTGTCTCTACCATAATCATTAAAAACAGAACATTCATATCGACCAGTATCGGTAAGAGATACGTTTTTGATTATAAGACTCCCAATTACAGTTACGCTGTATTTATCTTTAACTATTATACGTGCACCATCTTTACGCCATTCTACTGTTGCAAGATTTTCATCTTCAATTTCGCAAGGAATTTGTACAGTTGATTCTTTGAAAGCGTCAGTGTCTTCGGGTTTCACTACGATGTGTGGTGGTCCAGATTTAGTAGTCTCAACTTTTAAAACTGCCAATTTTTCAACGAACCCTTCAGAGTTTAAAGCACGACAGTGGTAAATTCCATCATCTTCGGTCGTTATATCGAGAATGGTTAATTTTCGGTGATCCTCAGTTATTAGGATATTATCTCCACTCTCTAATAGTTGCGAGTTCCTGTACCACGATATAGTTGGCAGTGGTACACCTCTAGCGGAACAGAAGAATTCAGCATTTAGGCCTGTCGCTAATGTTAGGCTTTGTGGATACGTGTCAAAATAAGGTTTTTCTGGAAAAAAGAAGTTATTATTTTTTAATATAAGGTATTTACACACAAATAAATGGCTGTTTCAACGATAATTAAAACTTACCAAATACTACAAGATCCACTGAAGTGGTAATCTTTTCGTGAATATTTTGTGCTTGGCAAGAATATGAGCCCACGTCTGTTGTCTGGATATTTTTGATTTCAATAGATCCATTTTTAAGAATAGACATGCGGTCACTTAGTAAGATTCTTTCACCGTTGAAGAACCATGTAATATGCGGCTTTGGATTAGCTTGGGCCATACAATCAAATCGAACTACTTCTTGTCCAAGACGTGTCACCTGTGGCTGGGGTAGAATTGTAAATCTTGGAGGAACTACAACAAATTAATTATATTAGTTAAATCAAGTTTATATTTTCCTGCAAACGAAAAGCAAAATTATTAAAAGTTTTACCAATTTCATCACGTTTATTTATGGTCATTTTGGCAGATTTTGAGTGAATTGTTCCCACTGGGTTCTTTGCCATGCATTCGAATACTCCAATATCAGTTTCATCAGCATCATGTACCATCAGAGTGCCATTGTTCATTATTTCGTAACGAGTGTTTTCGATGGGTATCTCGGTTGAATCATGAAGCCATACAATCTCTGGGGCTGGGTCGCCTGAGGCTACGCACGTAAATGTGGCGTCATCTCCGAAACTTACTTCCACGTCCTCAGGTTCCGACTCAAACTCCGGTCGTTCTGAAATAAACATTCATTAAAATACTCATATTAATAGGTATGTATTTACAAAAACTGATTATTTATAAACAATAAGTAGCAATGAAAAGGAAAATAATAAGGCAATAAGATCTGTTCTGATTTGTCTGACTCGATGCGGCGTTGAAGCGTTCCCAGCATGCTTTCAGAGTCAAGAACAGAATTTTCAGCATACCTTCTTCAACAGGAAACATTGACTCACTGCATTTAAAGTCGTGTTCTGCCATTGTGGCGAGGGAGGTGCCTGTCATGTGTGCGGGCTCGTAGCAAGTGGCGGCCACTTGCATGTCGGAGTGGTGGCGGAACATTCGGACCATCCACATCATAGAGCAATCGCAGACGAGAGCGTTGCTGTCCAGTCTAAGCTTGCGCAGTCGAGGCATGCCAGAGAACGAGCCGGCGGGAATACTCTTCAGTCGGTTGTTATGAAGATACCTAAAAAACATACATGTTTAGATGACTTGTTCCAGTTCTAAGTTGAAATTGTAGAAAGTAGAGTCCAGTCTCAGACTTTGCCTTTATTTAAAGGGGATTTCAAGATATAAAAAATACGTTTAAGAGAATGTTGAAGAGATTACTGAATTACTATAAGTAGATAATTGAATTTATTTTTCTAATTGTCTATTAGAGTTCCTTTCTGACTTACCATTTGCTTGCTTAATTGTATTTAGATTCTAAAAATGCTTTTAATAAAATTTGATTCGAGGATCACCTCAAAAACCTAACAAAAAAGCTGATTAATAAGATAATTATAAGACTAAATCGGAAAAGCCAGATATTATGGGTAAAGTATTATAAAAAAAAACCTTTTTTGACAATAAATTTTTCGGGATGCATTTCACACTTAAGAATTACATTGTAAAACTCTTTATTTATCGTTATAAAACAAATACTCACAATCTTTCTAAGCGGGGCATGTTGGAGAACATATCTGGTTCAATGTTATGAATTTCGTTTATATGCAGATACCTGGAAAATCACAAAGGATTATACCTCGGGGGGCTTAAATTACTCACTAACTGGGTATCATAGACTCGCAATTATGTTGTATTAAGCAAGAGAATGCTCATAACGCTCACATTTAATCTAGTTAGAGTTTTATTATAAAAATATCGTAATAATATCTAATATTTATATATTGCAGGACAATTCACACAGCAACATCTAGATCTTGCTGTGTGAATTGTCCTCTCTAAGCTCTAAGCTTGTGTTACGGGTGCTAGATTTCTGATATACTAAATAGATAAATATTTAACTTAGTAGGTTACAGTGCCAACAATAAGCAACTTAACAAAAAAATAATCATAAATTAATTCCCACAGCAACAATAATACTCTCGTTCTAAGCTCGAAGCTTGTGTTATTTGTTCAACAAATCTGGTATGCAGATTACGGTGCATATAGAACGAAAACATCCGGAAGATCGGAAACAAATTTCTCCAGAAAATATTTATATTTTTATATACAAAATCTTCGCAATAAAAAAATGAATCGTTGCTTTATGAACATCAATATTATTATAAGACGACCTCTGTGGCGCAGCGGGCGAAGGTCTGCCTGCGACGCAGGAGGTTGCGGGTTCGATTCCCGCCTCGGAACAACAATTTGTATGATCTGCAAATATTTGTTCCGGGTGTCTGGGTGTTATATATGTATGTATAATAAAAAATAAAAAAAAATCTATCTATGTAGGTATGTATATTATATTAAGTAAGTATATCAGAAATCTAGCACCTGTAACACAAGCTTAAAGCTTATCACGGGGCTAGATGTCTCTGTGTGAATTGTCCAGCAATATTTATATTATATTATTTAATATTAGTATAAAATATATCCCAAAATCCAAACAAATCCTAAATCAATTCGCATATGTAACTTAAATTGAACAGCATTCAATGGAAGGGTAAATTCCACGTATTATGTCTGTATGCGATCATTATGGAATTTCAGAATAGAATGCGAGCGCTGAATATCAAACAATGGAAACCACCAAATGAAAATAAACTAATTTTGCAATTCGTTAAAACGTTGAGTGTGAGTATAATCCAATTTACACAAAAAAAAATGTTTTTTTTAACTATTCGAAAAATTGTTGAAGCACGAAAAAAACGCAGTATTATTCATATATATCAATAATATTGTGTTTGTAGATAAACTTGTGTCTACAGGATTGATCAGAAATATTAGGAAATTTTAAAATAACTATTTCTAAAACATCTTTTATTTTAGTTTGTAACGTCGCATTGTCGGGTCCCTAAATAATCACTTTATATTTAACTTTCAATCAACTAGGATTAAAATGTTCGTTACAAAAATATAAAATTAATATAAATAATTAAGATTTTCATATACAGTAACATCTTTATCTTTACCCATTAGCTCGAAGCTTGTGTTAAGTACCTACTTACCTACAAGGATAGATGTTACCATGTGAATTTATCAAATTTATTTATATTATTTTTATATTTTTGTGTCTCATTATGAGTGAAAAAGAGGAAATGTATGAAAATCGGTTACACTATGACACAGATAAACCCCACATGAGAACTTTTTTTTAACCTCTTACCTATACAATTTGTTATTATATCACTATATCTGAATATTTAGAATTTACATAAACATGTAGAATTTTTTTATATAATTAGCAACACACTGACCAGAAACAAGTGCGACTGCGACACGGAGGCTGTTGTGTATTAATTTAAATAAAAAATTGTATTAAATTAAATTAATATATAATTCAATTCACTCAGATGAATATATTTATTCACTTGAGTTAATTGACCGTATTCGATTTAATTATATTTAATTAATTTGGTAAAAATAGGTTACAAAAGTTGCGAACGCTAATATCGTTAATTCGATTTAACTGAATCCGATAGAATTTATAATTATATAAATAAACGTCATAATCAAGTAGGTATTAAAATAATACCCATCATCCTACATAAAATATAATGACTCGAAAGATGGAATATATATAGGATTTATAATATAAATATAAAATATTATATATATCTTATATAAGGCATCCAAGTGATGATGATATATTAAATACACTACCTGTATATAAAAAGCAATGTTACCTTCAGTTGCAATTTAATAACTCAAGAACGGCTGGGCCGATTTTGGTTATAAATAGTCGTAGTAGCCCAGGGAAGGTTTAAGGTTAGGGAATAAGGCGGGCGATGCCGCGGGCTGGTCAGCTAGTACATAATATGTATAAACCCATCTCATCCCTTCGGTGTTGTCAATGCGACCAAAAGCTTTATAGGTTTATACCAAAACCCCAAGATGTATAATGGGTTACATTGAGGAGACCCGTACCCTGTAGTGTGCAATATGGGTTGTTATGATGATGATGACAGTTTTAATTAATTCCTAAAACGAGGTGCTTTATTTTCTTTGCCAAATTACTGACAGCATGAATGAAACAAGTTTAGATGAATCTGCACTGATGTTTGTTTGTTTGGTGGATAGCTCTTCACATGAACTGGTTGGATTTTCTAAACTCTGTGTTGGATAGTTCTCTAGAATTTATAGTTACCAAAATAATAATAACATATTTTGATCCGATATCGTTGTTTTATGTTATTTTAATAATTATTAATATGGCATGTTATGATGACGATTATATGGTATGCGACCATTAGTGTTTTTTTTAAATTTAATTTCTTAATACATATTTAACTTAATTTATTATAAGTTTGTCGCATATACCATAGTGATATAAAAAGACATACGTAGTATATCAGATTCCTACTTATGCCCGCCAAACCTTCGTGTATACTCTATAAAATAGGTATTTGTAACATCATCACAATTCCTATTACTGGCCGTAAGTAGGCCTATATGTTATTTAACAATTATTATGTTAACAGCCCATATGTTATTCAACAATTCAGATTTGGAATCAGATATTACCGGTTGCATAACGTTCTGGAACAAAATTGTGAGAGAGAATTCCAAATTCAAACCTTACCGGGAATAGGTAAACGAGTTTATCTAAACGAGTAGGTATAAGCGCTACCAGAAATTTTAATCAAAATTTTGATACTTATTAGATATCGGATCATTGTTATAGAATAAGGGTCTCAGCACACAGTCATATCAACAATGTGTGCTGAGACCCTTAACCTACCTAACTACACACTTTGTACTATATCGTAAACAAAGAACTTACAAACTTATCCCTTATGTTATGTTACAATTACAACATTACGATCTCATTCCTGTGCCGGTCAGAGCTACAGCGTGTGCGTTAAAAATAATCAAGCAACGATTCAGCGACCTGTAAAGTATGGGCTTACAATTGGTGACTTACAATGGGTAATTGTATAAATAAATAAACATGGACAATTATTTTTAATTCAAAATACAAAGCTTTTAAAAATATAACTACGGTATTATATACTCAAATATGGACGCTTTATTTCTTGTATTATAATTAATGTTGTCTGATATAAATGAAATTTAATTGAATTAAACAGTTTTCTAATGAAGACAAGAAAACATTTCAGCCCGCATTAAGAGATACCTAGTTAAAAAAATATAGAGTCGTCTTTATTATCCCTATTCTATGAATATTAAAAAGCTCAACTTACAGTTGTTCCAAATGCGGCATGTTCTTAAAGGCATCGGCGCTGATATGGTCAATGCGATTGCGGTACAGATAGAGGTACTTGAGCCGACGCAGTCCCTTGAAAGAGTCCGAAGGGAGGCTCCTCAGATGGTTGTCATTGAGCAGCAAGGAGCGGAGGTGGTGCATGTGCCTCAACCCTCCCGGCTGTAGCACCGCTATCTTGTTGAAGCGCAGGTCCCTGTAAAAAGTTTCTATGTTAGCATGTATGATTAAACTCGATTTGACATGTTTAAATTTGGAACGCTCAAATCCTAGATCGCTCCTCCTGAAGAATTTTTTTTTAATTACGAGTATTTTTTTATCACTGAGATGAAAAGTGGAATTAATATTTTAATATCTACTATTGGATACACCCCGCGCTTGGCCAGAACGTGGTGAATTAATAACGATAAAATGTTTTTTATTACAGACATAGGATTCATACGATAAATATACATACATACTAATTTAAGGCTAATTAAAAATAAAAATACTAGAGGCACAAGTCGTTAGAAAAACTTTAGATTTTAGTTTGCATTTTCCACCCAACGTCTATACGTGGTTGAGTGTTGCAAAGCTCTAGAAGTCTAGATAATTAAATCACCACATTCATCCACTCTGGTCATAAAAGACACAGTCCACTTCCGTTTGAAAAGCGTTTTAAGGAATTAAGACCTAATCTTTATCGTCAAGTGAGAAGTCCCTGTGCTTTAGCAGATAGGGGTAAGTACTTACTTATGCTAATGCACCTACTGTTGTACCAACAGAACTTAACACGGTTCGGTTAAAACATTTTTATTCTCATAGGAAAAAAGTTCACTTAAAATTAGAAATAACAATAGTTACTTAAAGTAGATTCGCTAGTTCTAGTTAGTAATTACCCAGTTATTATTATTTAATTATTTTTATTTTATTTTCGCATATACACAGAAAGTTTTGCGGAACAGAAATTTACTAGTTTCTATATTTAGCTAATGCGATATGCTTATGAAGCCTGAAGCTGCTATATCTATTGAGATGGGCTGTTTTATGTATGTTGTGTTTCCGAAAATACGAAAGATTTGTTCATATAAAGCATTCGATTTAAATTTTAATAGGATTTTACGTAATATAGGGAATTCAATATCGCCATCAGAATTGTCTCTTTGGTGAACAAATGTAATTTATACAGAATTAATCAGGATTACTTCGACGCAAATGACTTTTTGTAGTTTTTTTGATTACAAGCTTTTATTTCTGTGGGATAATTAATACGCTTGCACTTTCCTGATTTTAGAAGAAACAAAAGAAAACTTTATGACATTTGAGCATACCAATTTTTAGCTATCTAACTCGAATTTTTTTGACAACCATAGCTTAAATTTTTGTAAAATTGTTTAAAATTAAATGTAATTGACTATGAAACATTGTGAAATAATAATAGAATAAACAACGATTTACATTGCAATTCGAATTACATTACAAAGCAATCAACGCAGCATAATAACACCACTCGGCCTGTATGTACACGAACAATCAATTTCACAACATATTGGATTAAATTCATTTGTGTCTGGAATGATGCATCTCAATGAGAGAAAACTAATCATATTTTAGGAAAAACACAATGGGAAAGTAGCGAGGTTTCCACAAAACAAAAAAAATATATAGAGTCACTATTTATATGCAGGTTTTTCCTAAGAATGAATTTATTAATTAATATAATAATGTCTTGTACAATAGGCCCATTTTTAGCGTACGACAAATAATAAGCTCGACCACTACTGTGTGAACAGTGTTTTTACTAAAAGCAATAATTTGGTACCTAAATATCGGGCTTGGTAAAAATCAGCGTAACATATTTTGTATATAGAGCTTAGATAAAATATTAATTAATCTAAGTTAGAGAGTTATTAATTTGGTTTGTCACAATATAACGCCACAATTAAATTAATCGAGTGTCAACTGATAATCTCTGAGTTATGAAATATATTAAAAACTTATGTATTATGCATTGTTTACGTATGTAATAATATCATGAATCATAATATATATCAGTCAGAAGGACAATATAGGATTAGACAACCCATTCGTATAAAGCAATATATAGCAATATAGTCCCTGTGTCCCAGCAGTGGGAACGTAAAATAGTGGTGATGATGATGATGACCAATCAACAAACAAGGCCTGTACTCCACTCAGTTTCACATTACGAGAGATGTAATATGAATATTACGGATAATTGGCATTGTTATCTCGTACAATAACAGAAGACAATGCCGAGTGCGCTTTGGCCAATAGTCTAAGATCCAGCTGCAGGTTCAGTGCACTTATCTGTTTTTTGCAAAATACTAAATTTCTACGTTAATTTATAATAAGGAGAATATAATACTTGCCGAGGCGATGACAGCTTTGCTTGCGTTTTTTTACGATAGCTGCGTATAGTTTGCAATATATAGCCTATAGCCTTCCCCGATAAGCTAATTTAATTTAAAATACGGTCACATTTTGATAGGCACTCTGGTAGATATTATATTCTCGTTATTTTAAATAAACGTAGGAATTTATTTTTTAGTAAAAAAACAGATATTCACTGATTCTGCAGCCGGATCTCGTACTATAACAGATTTAAACAAAACGAAAGTTCCATTGTGAACGCAAACCTAAAGGAATTAGATGCAATATTCATGATAAAGTTTATTTGCTCCAGGAAATTTATTAACAGTGGGTACCTTTTGGTAACAAAGGATTTAATGAAACTGAGTTTGAAAATGGATATTTTCAATACAAAATAAAATATTTTTAGGCCGGTATCACTCTGCAATAATATAATAATATTGCTTGACGATTCACAAAGCAACATAGTTTCAATCTTCTACAATAAAGCGCCATCAAATCAACACCATGGAGTTTGATAGTTATATAGATATAGATTATATAGGTTATATAGATTATATAGATAGATAGAGTTGGCTTTCCGCCAAGAAAAAATTCCAAGAAGTACGCGACAGTTAAACAATAACTTATTTAAACTAAGTCTCCTTTTCACATGAAAACCATCTTGCAGCGGAAAACTAATCAAGTTGAAAACAAGCTTTTATAGAATCATAATTAGACCCTCGTCGCGACTTGATTTCCACGGCACAGAATAGATTAAAAAATACCTTTGACACACTACGCTTTGTCGCCGGGAAGTTCTTATAAGTGCTTTTTGTAGAAGCAAAGCTAGGTGAACGGACGACCCAAATTACATAAATGAACCTTTTGGGCTAGCGGTGTGGTTGTACGTTGACAAGCCTTTAATTTAGCTCCAAGCAGCGTGGTGGGGCGGGACGTGTTGCTAAATGAGCCTTTAATATGAGTTTCGTTTATCACCCTTTCAACTTTTTTCATATGTATATTAGTACAACTTTTCACCGCTATGGGCGCTTTTGTAATGGTACAAAAATAACGTTTAATCAACGCCTGTGGACGATCCGAGAAAATGAAAATATTATGCATCTTTTGCATTTATTACTTAGTAATAAGATTACCAACTTAGTTTTAGGATAATACTTAGTTATAACATAGTATTATATTTATTAAATGAGTTATCTCAATGTTGAGTTAATAAATGAAGGTTTCTTATTCTTTGAGATAAATGAATATGTTATAGGTACCTACACTGACCTCTATAATACAGTTGACCTCTATAATACAAGTGTATTATAGAGGTCAGTGTAGGTACCATAAACCATAAATGTTATACCAAAAACAATATTCGTCCGTTTCCCGCGCCCGACAAAGATTTTTCGACCGATTTTTATATCAGTCAATAGTTTAGTTGAGTACTACGGGTGAAAGAGTTGCTGACTTTTAGGACACAATTTCTTGGGACACATTATCCCAACCGACACTTTTGATTTTAATATATTTTTTACTGTCGTTTCGGACACCATTAAAAATAACCTAAGTATACAAGATGTTGATTTATACCAAATATACGTTATGAAAGAGACTTGTTGTTTTTTTTAACATTAATGTAAGTCACCACATACTTGCAAAGCATAGCTTTATCACATTATATTATACTTAGATTAAAAACTTTTTATCTGACTGTACTCAACAGCTTCAATAATTTGATGGTGTCCGAAACGACAGTTAAAAAATTATTAAAATCAAAAGTGTCGGTTGGGTCAATGTGTCCCAAGAAATTCTGTCCCAAACGTCAGCAACTCGGGTGAAACATGGATTTAAAAAAGAGATCATAGATAGTATAGCTCTGTCAAGCATCATCGAACCTAGTCACTATGATGTCAGATATGTATGTATATCAGTCGCACACAACTACAAAAAGCATTTTCAATAAAACATTATGCACAGTTATGTGTCAAAGAAATATCCGACATTTCTTTTAGCAGATTTTCACAACCGTCAAACGTGAAATTGGGATTTCCTGCAAATAAAGAAGAGCTTAATATTTTGCAGAATTTACACGCTTCATGTGTCCAAAAATATCAGGAATATCTTTAAGCCGATTTTCATAACGATCAAATGTGAATTTACTCCGGAAAATAATTATGAGTCAAAAACGTCATAGGTCACGTTGGTATGTACAGTCGCGGAATGAAAAGGTTCGTCACCTTAGAGGCGGTTATCGCTTGCACTAGTACGGCAAGAAACAATTATGCCAACATACGTCAGTGCAAGAAACAGTGCTGCAAACATTTAAATAAATATGAATCCTAACTAATATTATAAATGCGAAAGTAACTCTGTCTGTCTGTCTGTTACGCTTTCCTGCTTAAACCTCTCAACCGATTTTAATGAAATTTGGCACATACAATCTTTAGACCCTGAGACAGAACGTAGGCTACTTTTTACCGCGGAAAAATACATGTTTCCGCGGGAAAATATATGCTTACGCAGGAAAATTCGATTTAAATGAAATTTAGTATGGAGATAGTTGCAAATAAAAGTATATGGTGAGAGACTTTTTACCGCGGCAAATTAAATGTTTCCGCGGGAAAATATATGATTAAACGAAAAAATTCGATTTCGATGAAATTTAGTACGGAGATAGTTGGAAATAAAAGTACTTATATGACGAGACGAAGTTCGCGGGGGCAGCTAGTATTATATAATTTCCAATTATGACATTGACCGATTGACAATAGTTTACAATAACAGCAATACTAATGGCAGCAAAGAGATTACAATACTACGTAAGAAATGGCAGGTTGAACCAACAAGAAGGTTTTAGTTTATAACATACTAATCTTATTGACAAGTTAAATTGTCAAACAACTTTGATCTGAATAATTTTGAACTTTATTATCGAAATGTTAAACATTATTTTCTCTAACCCGAGTAAATTCTGTAACATAGTTTCAAAAGGTAATATGTGCTCGCGATACGTTGAACGAATCAATTTGAAAATTGACGAACCTTTTCATACCGAGACTGTACTAGGTACTCATATGCTTGGTTTACACGGGCTTCGTAGCTAAGCGCTTAGTACTTGCCACTATACTAAGCCTTAATATGACAAGTGAAAAGTAACCGTTTACACGTTGGAGCCACTAGAAGTCATTAGTGACCAGACATTCGAAATGGAACGACGCCGCCTGATTTTGCGCAGTGTGTTTTGTCTTGTCACTAACTAACTTGTCGAGCTGTTTACATGCGGTCAGCAAGCGACAAGTGCTTAGTAAATCGTGGTGGGGGTATCGACTTGTCGCTTACTAACGACAAGTAAATAGGATCGATTTCTATTCACTTGCACTATTCACAAACACTAATACTAAGCACTAATCAGCATGTTTACACACGAGGAATTAGTATTAGTGACAAGTACTAAGCGCTTAGCTACAAAGCCCGTGTAAACCAAGCATTATACATCTGAAATGATTTAAGCTTTTTATTAAGTAAAAGATAAGTCATCCATTAATAGCCTTAACTTTATCACAATCAGAAATCGCGCGCTCGGAGAAATACGACTCAAGAAAAGGAAAATGTATTTGTTATATTTTTAGAATTCCACAATAATGGCCGGAATGATTAAGTTGGTTGAAACTTATTTCTAAGAAGAAACATATTTATTTTTTATTCAAGATTTCTTATTAGTGTTGAATTTAATTGATAACGAGGTTTGGAAGTATATTTATAGAAACAAGCTTTTCTATGGCAGCTTTTCTTGTTCAAGCAGTTTCCTTAACAGTGCCCATGATGCACATACGTTTCTACAGCGTGATTAACATAATTGGTGTAAGAATAGACTAAACCGATATTATTTTATACCGTTCAACTCTAGTTGAGGCAGGTTACATTTGCAATTTAGTTAAGAAACAATCTCATTTTAAAACAAGATTTCTGACTTACCTACTGATCAACTAAGTCGACCTATAAATCTTAAATTGTTTGCTAATAAAACCTACCTACTGCTCAGTTTCCCAATCTAGTTCAGAAATGCTGTTGTAGCGAAGTACTTAGGTAGAGTTTCCTATTCCCAAAGAAAACATAAACAAACGAAAACGATTCTTTGCAAATTCTTCTGAGTAGTAATAAGAAGCCATACCTAAGGAATATTAAATTACAGAGTGCAGTTACTTAACAAGCGCTGTACAACTAATGGTGGCTGACCTGGCTATAAATTGAGAATACCTCTCGGGTTTACACAAGCTTTATAGCTTTTATATATATTATTTATAATCTGTGCTTGGGCACGATGTTCTATGCGGGCTCTGCTCGGGGTTTCTCTACGTGATCGAATCAGAAATGAGGAGATAGGTAAGAAAACGCGAGTCATCGACGACAGCCGTAAATATTGGAGAAAAGAGCTTTCGCACCGTATGAACACAGTACATACTTTGAAAGATCCAGATAAGATACATTATAATTATAAGTACCTATTGATATATTTTTATGATAGATATATTGAAAGATATTATATTGCTTATAGTGGTTTTGATGCCAACAATGTATAAATGTAAAAGGGTGGGAAATATTCAAACGATAAAACTTATAAGCAACCTTTGCATTATCAACTTTTAATTAGGTAAAATCCATGAAAGCTCAGAAATGTAAATCATACTATCTTGTTAAAACACTCACTACTATTTCACGACGCCCGCAACAAATCTTTCTGACTCTGACTGATCTTAACTAGAGGTACTTTTAACCTTTATATTTTTGTTAACAAAAACAGAACAACTGTATTTAAAATAAGCGATGTCCTTTTAATCCCACTTTACAGCTGGAATTTTCCAGAACAGTTTACTTAGCGCGAAACCTGTAAAACTTTACTGGTCATTTTTATTGTGCAATTTTATATAAAAGTCGGTAAAACAATCGTATAATACCTACCGCCGAGGTTGATAATGGTTGGCGTGTTTTGTGCATAAATATTTTACACCAATGTTTTATTTATTCAAACGGCATAATTTGTTTTGAGTTTGAAAACATAGTTAACTGACTATAGGTTCTTTATTAATTCTGGCTAGTTTGATTTGCGTGAAATTTTAACTTAGATACAAACTACAGCTGTAATGCTAAGGTCTTCAATGTGGTGGCAGGTTCGATTCCCGTCCCGGGGATACAATTTGTTCCTTTCGAAAACAACCGGCAGATATTTGTTTCATTGTTCTTTATGTTTATTTGAAGATATAATTTATAATGTATTAATGTCTAGTACACATAAGACACGTTTCAAGATTACTACGGGGCTAGATGATGCTGTCTTGTCAAAAAAATTTTTTTATATCAAAAATTGCATAGATTTTAGTTTATTTATAAATATTGAGAAAGATGAATCAATAAAATTCAGAACCTAAACAGAACCTGACATTTTACTAGGTAGACTATAAATACGATGTTCGGTTATAAAAATAGAAAATCTTTACCTCTCGGAACATTTTCCAGGAAGTTCATCCATAAATGTGAATCCTCAAGTTATTACGCAAGTGCAATGGAATGGAAAAGGTGTGGAAATTATGTTTTCCACATTTTATTATGAAGTTATTTTTAATAAGAAACGATAAACACCCGCGTCACTCTATAATAAGCATAAAAACGGGATCGAATCAGAAATGAGGAGATACGTAAGAGAACGAGGTTCACCGACATAGCCCAGCGGATTAGCTCTTGAAGTGGCAATGGGCAGGGCATATAGCGAAGAGAACGGATGGCCGATGGGGCTGAAAAGTTCTGGACTGGAGATCATGGATCAGCACACGCAGCGTCGGACGTCTACCAACAAGATGGACAGATGATCTCTTAAAGGCTGCCGGTTCACGGTGGATGCAAGTTGCATCCGACCGTAATAACTGAAAGTCTTATAGGGAGGCCTTTGTCCAGCAGTGGACGTCCGATGGCCAAAATGATGATGATAATTGACCAAGCGAACCAAGACTGTCTGTTTCAGATCCATCAGTTTATTTATATTTATTATTTAATTTCAAAACACAAAGGTAACTTAATTTTTATTGTTTACACTTAAAAATAATAATCAATAAATATTTCTGGACTATGAACTATTTAGCCTAGCGAGAGGGTTGTTAAACCAAATCCCCAAAGACATTTAATGGGCTCTATTGGGGAGACCCGAGTCCAGTAGTGAGACTGAGTGAGACGTAATAAGACGTACTAAAGGTTTCACTTAATAAGAACTCTGGGTGCGGAAAAAACAGATATTAAATATTAAATCCGCGTTGCGGAAGCTAGAAAAATATTTGTTCATCTTTTATGATTGAAGAGACATCTGAAATGAAATAACTATATTGATAGTTATTTCATTATTTACAATATACATCTGAAATGAAATAACTATCAATATATTTAGTTATTTCATTTCAGATGTGAATTCTCATATCAAGTCCTAAAGTTATTTTTTATTTCCGCATTCCGATATAAATATGAGATATTTATATAGGTATATGTAAGTATAAAAAATATCTATCTATGTATGTATATTCTATTAAGTATATCAGAAATCTATTAGCACCAGTAACACAATCTTAGAGCTTATCACGGAGCTAGATGTTGCTTATGTGTGAATTGTCCAGCAATATTTTTTCTTAGCTTTCTGACAGCAGGATTAATCTACACTTTCGAATTACCGAATCCAAAGTATCAAAACTTTCTTAAGACAGCTTAGGTAATACTAGTTTTACTACAAAGTTTCGTTTAGTTGCGAATAGCGCTAACTCCGTATCAAATCTTTAAGTACTTAGTAAACTAGCGCCTCCATAGACTGGAAGGAATATTAATTATCATGTTAAAGCTAACTTTATTACTCATAAAGAACATTGTTCACTTAGAACGAGCTTAGCAAATAATTTTTGTTAAACTATCTTAATTTATTAAATATTAATTAATTTCGTACATTTGACCTGTAAATAGGTGTTTTACTAATAAATTACTAACTATCTATCTATCAACCTATTTAAAAACCGCATCACGATCCGTTGCGTAGTTAACACTATGAAGGTGGTGTTTTATTATTTAGTTTCAAGGACACCCATTAAGTTCAAATCTTTTAGAATTCTTCCCCTAAGTATTGAAAACGTTTGCTGTAGTATGTCTATGTATAGTACGATTTACACATACTTATCTACATATAAGTAATAACATGTTCCGTGTCTTTATTAACCGGAGTGAAATAATTCATAGAAAAAAACAAGAAAGGGCATAGCTAAGTGCGGAAAACTAATAATTTCATTAAGTAGGTAGCTAAGCTCTTATTGTGAACTTTTTAATTAAGTTCATTATAAGTTCATATTGAACTTTTGTTTCAGTTCATAGGTCATTAGGTACCTACATTGTGAGTTCACTTCTTGTTCTTAAGAGTACAAAATCTTAAAAAAATGTTTTAACACTAATACCCTCACTCTAGGCTAGACTAGGTAGCCTAGATTAGGGTAAGTAAACTCAAACCAAACTAGTGTGTGGAGTAGTAAGTATGAGAGAAGCTGTTATACAGCTTAACCCTCTATTGCATGAATTATTAAAATTGTAACAAAAAAAAAATTTGTTCCATATAATGTGTTTTATTAGGGCTTAAGAGACAAAATATAAAATAAAATAATTAAATAATCTTCTTATTGAGAAAAAAATATCAAAAGCCATTTTTGGCCTCCTATGCATTTACGGTGATTACGCTTACGCCATATTTGGCTTCCTATGCACAAGAAGTACCAACACTCATACAAGGTTAAATTCTCTAAAACAGTTCATTTAAGCAAAGAAAAACGTCACATTCCTCAAATTTTATATAAGAACGCAAACAACAATAGATTTGGCATAATTGACGATTATTTGGTACCGATTTACAAAAAAAATGTTCAATTATCCCTGATGCCAATTTACATGATCGCACTGAATTTAGAGGTTGAGCTTTTTTCGTAATCTTATGTGCCCTTTGCCGAGATGCATGAGATTTTACGCGTACCAATTTGTGTGTACCATATATTGACGAGGTATGTTCGGCATTATGTGTACCAAGACGCCCTCTTTATCTTGAGATGGTCTTGCCAGCCTTGCAATAATGTTCGGTAATGACAAGCTTGAAATCAAATAGTGACATGGTATACGTCGCCACAAAAACATCTTCATCGGATTCGGATAAAGAAATATTGTTACCTAAGGGATCTATCGCCAGAAATATAATTAGTGCATTTATCAGTATCATAAAAGCCTGAAAAAAGCATTCTGGAAATATAGAAAAAAATAACTCTAAATGCATACGAAGCCATATTTGGCGTAAGCGTATTCACCGTAAATGCATACGAAGCCAAATATGGCTCCGATATAAAATGGTGAAAATAATAAACAAAAAACATATATTTAAAGAAATCTTCAACAGGGAATAAAAAAAGAAGCTCTGTAGAACATTATTAATATTTTTTTAAAGCAATTTTATTACAATTTCCATTTTAATTTCAACAACAAAACTGCAGTAAAGTTAACTTGTCACAAGTTTGCGGACGCGTCGGAGAAAAATGAAAGTATACTGACAGGTGACATTTGCTATAGACAATAAAAATTGCTCTCCGTTTCAGTTTGATGTACTTAACATTATTACAATAAAAGTTGATTTTTTTGTTTAAAATTAGGGTAGAAAAAATTTACTAAAGTTCAAAAGCCAAATATGGCTCTGTATGCAATAGAGGGTTAACGCGAAGTTAGTCAAGGCTATTCAAAAGCTTAAGGCGAAGTTAGTGCCACCAGTTGTTAACCAATAAATCAGGTGGGGGCGTAATACCTTCTAGTTGGGTGATTGATATGAGGAGTAAAATGGTTAGATGAAATAACGATCCTTTCACAATTAAACTATTAATTAATGAAACTGATATACTAATACTTTTTATTTATTTTTTTGCCAATGAATAAGACATCTCTATCTCTGATTGGCACGCCCGTATTGGGAAAACATAATAGTTCCAGTACCTAATTTAAGATAATCTGCATGTTACACCGCATGTACTTTTGATGGGATGAGGTTTTGTGTAGGTACCTGTGTGACCCCCACCTCAATAGTATAACCACGATGTTAATTTTCTATTATCAAACATATTCTAAGACAAGCTAACACAATTACTTTTGTGTTCTGACTGAATCTTTACAAAAACCTGGTTTTATAAAGAACTTCTCCTTACTCCATTATATACTTTTATACATAAAAGTCAAACAAACCCAATAAAATAGTCCAGTAATCATTTTGTTAATGTCTGTGTATGTAAGTACTACCTAGTACCTTACCTACATTGATCCTAAAACCCCATTAAACGTGGCACCCCAGTAAAATCTAAGTTCGGAACATTTAAGCTCCAAAGCTTACATGCTGTTTGAATAGTCTAGTAATATCAATTAGACCTAACGATCTGCTTTTTGAGTGCTTCCAGGTTCGATCCGACATGCACTAATATAGGCTCTGAGCTGTATTAATCTCCTCGCTGCTGGATTGTCACGTACTGCTTATTGGAGTGTGGGCAGGTATAACTATCCGCCTCCGTCACAAGCCTACCGGATACAGGTTGTTACATGACAGTGGAAATAGAAAGTAGATTTTTGGATCGGAAAGCTTTCTGCACAATCGTCTAATGGCGACCTATATCATCAACATAGAATAACGAATAAAATTAGTTTATTTGTGTCTCAAAAGGAAAAAAACATAAAGTACTTAAGAGCTAAAAGTATAATTATAGACACAAATCAGTATTTGCTGAAGAAGCTACGCGAGCATCTAAATAGTGGGACCACGAGTCATAGTGGGTCAATCACAGTGGGACCACGAGTCACGACCCCTAAAGCGCTGGTTTTATGTTGCTTCGAGGAGCGCGAAGAAGCGCATAACATGCATTCGTCATGCATTGCAATTAGTACAACAAAATAAAAATAAAACATGATGTTAAGTCGAGTTTTGTTCGACGTACATTGAATTGCTGACAGCCCCGTAAATCGCTTTGGGCTTTTGAATCAGTGCAATCCGTAAATAGGTTTATTGTAGTGTAAGCATAAATCCGAGTCTCAGGCTACTCCGAGTCTCGAAGTCTATTTGATTTGGCAGTCTTCTTGTCTATGATATTGAAAAGCAAAAGAATTGAGGTTTAAAAACTCTCATATAGAAAACATATTATAGTACAATAACAGTGCCGTGTGGTGATGGCCTAAGCAGAGGGTTGGTTCTATGCTTCTATTCTAAGCTTAGTTAATTAGTCTATGCTAGTTTAGTTCGGTTCAATTACAAATCTCATTAGATAAACATTCCCGCAAAATTTAGATCTCCCGCAAAATTTACACTGCAGATAAATACAAGTATAATCGTATGGTTTAATAATGTTTGTTTTATCGTCTTTTAAAAACCAACCAGTTAAAAAGTTACAAAACCTTCACCAAAGACTGGACTCGATAATAAAAATATTACACCAGCCTCGTAACAAGCTATTTCGTATGAAATTCCCCATAACTTGAAGCATTCCACTGGAATATTTTCCATCATTTTGCGAAACCTAGACTTCATTACGCAAATCCTGGTGTATTTGTTGCTATTTTATGTACGTTGAGTCTTATCAGCAAGGAAGCCATTTTTAATATCAAACTAAGAAGGCTTTGATATCTTGTCGTTGGAATTAGATATAGTCTAAGATCCGGCTGCAGGATCAGTGCACTCATTTGTTTTTTGCTTAAAACTAAATTTTTACGTTAATTTATAATTAGGAGAATATTTTGCCTATCAATATTGGCCGTTTTGTGCGTTTTAATTAAATTAATATTAACAGATGAGTGCACTGATCCTGCAGCTGGATCTCGTACTAATAAGTATTGTCATAGGTATATTGGTAAATAGATTAGAAGATAAGCGAGGTAAATTGGCTGAGTTTAATGAGCCATGTCTATGTAACTTTGTCTATTGTAGATGTTATACACGACACACCCATGACAGGCCCATGTTATGCATCACTGGAAGGAACTGAGCGACAGTACTACGGTCAAGGTTCGCGATCATTATGTTGGCGAGTCTCTCATAATTTAACTAACCGTGCCAACTTTGCAGATAATCGCAACCGAGTTTTAAAAAATATATATTACTGGACGATTCACACAGCAACATCTAACCCTGTGGTAAGCTCGAAGCTTGTGTTACGGGTGTTAGATTTCTGATATACTTAATATAATATACATACGTAGATAGATATGGTTTTATTGGTTGAATTACATAGCCTATGGGTGAGAACCGCTATTTACACCGCTGGGACACACTTTTCTCTTAAGAGAGATTAAGCCTTAAATTACCACGCTGGCTAAGTGTGGGTATATCATTAAAACTGTTCAAGGTTTTTACAACATGCCAGTTTTCGCACTAGGTTTAAAGGACGTGTTCAAAGTCCATATAAATATTTCAAGAAGATAAATTTGTTTGAATTCAACTCTAAAATAAACTTATCTAAAAAATTTTGACACAGGCACCAATATAGCAACTGTGGATATACGGTTTTTTTTTAAGTTATTGCAGATTTGATTGGATGTCAATTTTAGTTTTTACGAACCTATCTATTGCAGTTTTCCATTTCGATTGGATCCCGCTCTATCGAATCCGTTAAAGTCTGGCGTGTGGTTTTGTCCATTAAGGCAAAAGTGGTCAATTTCGCTGTCGTGTTGAATTATAATGTGCAGAATACAATTTCAGACTGAACATTTTTAAAAGTTAAAGTTAGGTTCTAAATACAACATTTTTATTGATAATCAATTACGCCATATCTTTAATTCTAGTGTTTTGCCACAGGGCATGAATTAAACATTTTTTTGTACATGCACTGTGATTTTCGCATTTTAATAATACTGAACCCGAAAAACTGAAGAGAAACTACATACTTCAGTATGCTAAAACACTGTAATTATACAGTCTATTGTGAAAATAAAGTCCAATAAACCAAACTAGCTAGACCTCAACTTCTATGTCGCGGGATTCAGTTAGAAGGGTCAACTAAAACAAGCTGATTTGCTTAAAGCGCACTTATAGTTTAGACTTAGAAGTTTTAACGGTAGATTGGCTTGTTGTAATTAATTTTACCACATACAAAGTTTGTTTCCCACACTAAAAAATCACTAATAAAACACTGCTTGTATTATCTCATCAATAATGATGAAGGTTGTGGAAGAGGTTCATAATTTTGTAATAATTCGTGCAGATTTATTGCTGCAGTTGCAAATGCTGTATATTGATGTGAATTGTAAAGTATTTTTTTGTAAAGAACCTACAATCGTCCGGCCACGCGTGAGTGTCAACAGCGCCTATTTATTCGTCGCTCATCAGAATAAAAGACAAAAGCCAATAGATAGGTACAACATACATATTTTCGAAAAGTTTTCACAATTTATGTTTTATATTAACGCAATCGGACGCAGTCAGACGTCCACCAACAATGTGGGCAGATGATCTTATAAAAGCTGCCGGTTCACGGTGGATGCAAGTTGCATCCGACCGTAATAACTGGAAGTCATATAGGGAGGCCTATGTCCAGCAGTGGACGTCCAATGGCTAAAATGATGATGATGATGAACGCAATCAAAATAAAATATAACTAACTAGTCGAGCCGTCGTCAGTTTCACTTGCGCTTTTTATGTTATCACCCCTACTAGTTTACAATATTGCCTTCCTCGTTAATTTTATAAATATTGTTTAGACAACGATTTGTATTGGTCCAACTGTAATGCTATGTTTTTTTTATAATTAAATATATAAAAGAGTACTAACCAACACTGAAAGAATTTATCAAATCGTACCAGAGCGGTTCCTTAGATTAGCGCGCTCAATCAAACAAACAACCAATCATACAAACTCTTCAGCTTTATAACATTAGTATAAATATAATAATTCAATGGTATTTTTTCTATGTGCATTTATCGAAATAGTATTTTAAGCTCTGTTGTCACTTCAAGCTTAAAACTGCCTTCTGATTTTACATTGTTTAACGTTGCTCATATATTTTGATGTGCTCGATACAGGATTACAACTCTAGCATATGCCTGTAATATGTACTCGTAAGTACCACCTCTGCCTCAGACGTCTGTAAACAAGACTAGCCCGAGGCAAGCACTCTGCAGACTACAAAGTAGCTAGGAAAAGCGCGTGCTGTCAATAGTATCTACCTATTGAAATAAGGATGGTTTTACACCGAAGCTATATGCTATATGTTATGTTAGCTATGCTAAACTATGAATAAATAGACATATATGCTATCTAGAAAATTTATTGCAACACTTTGATAGTCCCAGCAATCATGTTAAGTTTTGTAAATTATAAAAGTTTCTATACTTATTTACATTTTTTAACTATTATGTATTTGAAATAAATAAATAAATTTTGCTGGACAATTCACACAGCAACATCTAGCCCCGTGAGCTCTTAGGTGCTAGATACTTTTTATTATACATATTTAATACCCAGACACCCGAAACAAATATTTGCAGGTCATACAAATTGTTGTACCAAGGCGGGAATCGAACCCGCAACCTCTTGCGTCGCAGGCGGACCTTCGCCTGCTGCGCCACAGAGGTCGTCAAAAACCACGGGGAAGGCGTTTTTTTGATATCAGATGTTATAGTCCGGGATCCGTGGAACATGGTTAGCACTTGATTACTATCAAGCTTATTTTTCGTGAGTAGCTTCGTTTCGATGAGACGCCCAAAAATATTCTATACCCAACTCTCGATTGTGGTAGCTAACAGAGATATCAAGGTTTAAATACATCAAGGATGTTTGAAACTCGTCGCACGACGAGAACGCATCGCGCCATCGTACGTTGGCGCGATGCGTTCTCGTGCGACCGCTGCCAATTAGGACAACCCCTTACTTATCTAAAATGTTTTTTCGCATACCTACTCGATAGTCCTCGATATCGAGACTCCTCGATAGTCGTATGTGGCGATCTTTCATAAATTATTATAAATTGAACTAGTTTCTGACGTACCTAAAAGTACCTATTACACAGAAAACACTTCAGCTTATAGTATTAGTTAGTGGAAAACAACAGCGATGTAGCAAATTCATTAGAGTTTCAGAATTTCTAGGAACGTAGAAACAGGTCAAGATGCATTCATAGTCGGCTAATTAAACATAGCCTGTATTTTAAATTAGGTATTTACATCATATACATAATAAAAATATTGTCATCGCGGTCAACGTAGACAGATTTTTTTTATATTTATTTATGGTACTTTAACGATAAAGATAAAAAATAGCACAAAGAAACCACTATGGTTTATGTATGAGCTATATGGAGTCCCAGAACTCCGTAGTCCGTCCGTGTCCGTAGTGCTATATAACATGTCAGTCAATATAGCCGACATAGCCAACCTAATCTCTCTCGTAAAGAGAGAAGTCCCCCAGCAGTGTGAACGTAAATAGTTATTTACGTTAGTGCTTATGGTAGATAAGATAATTTCAAATATTGTGGTCACTCTAATTAACGGAAAGATATGACAGAAACCAATCACATGTCTCAAGTGTACACTTCACCAAAATCGGGGAATAAAGAGCCAGGCGCGTGGAAAATCGTATCAAACCTTTACAAACCTAACAATATGGAGTAGATTTTTCTTTGAATGAAACCGAAAAAATAAATATAAATATATATATCAATGTATGTATATTAAGTACATCAGAATTCTAACACAAGCTTCGAGCTTAAGCTCCACGGGACTAGATGTTGCTGTGTGAATTGTCCAGCAATATTTATTATAAATAAAAACAAAATGCTGGAAAATTCTCACAGCCCCATGGTAAGCTCCACATCAGAATTAAAACTACTTGTTGAAAATAAGTTAATTGACTTTTAATGGACTAATGGAAATGGAAAACAACAACTTTTACATTTTAGTAAAGCAGGCAACATAATCGGATACAAACAAATAATTAATAACCGCAGAACCGTGGTAAATACTAATTTACTTCTACCGCAGGAAATAAATTAAGAGCTGACTTTTTTATTTAATTATTTTAATATATTATATACACTTTACTTTTTTGACAATGCTATTGCAGCTACAGTTTATAATCTATATTATCATATGCTCATGTATACAATTTATATGACTATACCTACCTAAAAATTGTTTGATATTATATAAGTACTTGACGAAACCTAGTGTACCTACCTAGTGTTCTTAAAGTTTGAATAAAATAAATTTGAATTTGAGCGAGCAGACTATTATTATGATGACTTACTGTGATGACATACCATGATTTAATTGTTTTTGAGTTGTCCGATATTTCGACACTGTTGCAAGCGCCATGATCACGGACAAACACCCACATGCACATGGGTATGTTACCCGTTTCATGTTCAAATATAGTTAAAAACCATGATAGTTTAAAAAGTTATATTTACTGTGATGACTTACGGATCCGAAACGTGGTGCTTCACTATCGGCCTCATGAACAGGCTCAGAGTCGCTCAAAGAGCTATGGAGAGGGCTATGCTCGGAGTTTCTCTACGCTACGTGATTGAATCAGAAATGAGGAGATACGTAGAAAAACGCGGGTCACCGACATAGCCCAGCGGATTAGCTCTTTGAAGTGGCCATGGGCTGGCCATATAGCGACGAGAACGGGTGGCCGATGGGGCCGAAAAGTTCTCGAGTGGAGACCATGGATCGGAAAACGCAGCGTCGGACGTCCACCAACAAGATGGCTGAAATAATGATGATGAGACTATTATTATTTTAGTTTTAATTCGTTTTTTTTATCATATTAGGTAATAATCTTTAACCCAACCAAGATTCTTTCTAACCATTAAACTAATATCTAAGTGAATACTCTAGGTAATTTTATTGTAAACTAGCTTTCCGCCCCGCGGCTTCGCTCGCGTTATTATATTTTCCAGCTGAAAGGTGTCATGAAAGCTGTAACGTTTAATAAAGTGAATTTGATTTTGCCATCGTATCTTCCTCGACTTATCCCCTCAAAATTTTTATATTTAACATTAAGTACCTAGGTATTTATTTTTAAAAGTATATACAGGGCGTCCCACGGCCATGCCACATGGAGGGAAAGTACCTTAAATATTGTAGATAAAACATTTTACTGAAAGAAGACATTATTTGAATTTTAAAAACAAATTAAACTGCATTTATAGATATTTAAATAATTACATGGTTGAACCGGGAGTCGAACCCGTTACACGAGAAAAATAATTATCCTGTAGCTTTATCATACCGATCGAAAGGCTTCATCATAAAGATTTTTTATTGCTAACTAACATAATGTCAGAAATAAAAGGCAGACCATGAATTTTAACATTTAATGTGAAATTTAGTTCAGGAATCAGCCAGCCGCATTGCCATGGACAAAATAGCTTACGCGTCTTTCGGGTCAGGATACGGCTCGACTTGTTACATACAACCAGGTACATACTAATTACGTATCTCTTTATCATTTTATTATGCACTTAGATTATAATAGGGAAATGATGCGTACTTCTCAAGTGGTGAATAACAGTTGTTTGTTTCACGGCAATGCCAGCTTTCCTGAACTAAATTTCACATTAAATGTTAAAATTCATGGTCCTCCTTTTATTTTTTACACTATGTTATTTAGAAAAAAATAATCCTTATGATGAAGCCTTTCGATCGGTATGATAAAGCTACAGGATAATTATTTTTCTCGTGTAACGGGTTCGACTCCCGGTTTAACCATGTAATTATTTAAATATCTATGAATGCAGTTTAATTTGTTTTTAAAATTCAAATAATGTCTTCTTTCAGTAAAATGTTCTATCTACAATATTTAAGGTACTTTCCCTCCATGTGGCATGGCCGTGGCCCTGTATATGTGTTTATAGTTAATACCACGAAATATAGAGACATTTCTTGTTTTTTTCTCCGCTGAGTAGGATGGATGTAGATATGGATCAGCTGTAGAGGTAAAGCGTAGCGGAAGCGAGCAAGGCTATCTAGAATTCTAGACCTGGTTTCGTAAGTGTTTGTTCCTAAGTGTCTGAAGTCATTGCAATTCAAAATACGAATCCCAGTTCTGTTAGTGTGGGGCATTCAAAACAATAGGTACTTTGCCTTGTGCTATAACACCAAGTTATTTAAAGATTAAGTTATTAATTATTTATTGTAAAACTGTCTACAAACTAGGTCTAAAATTTGGGTGCAGTATCAACAGCTAACCCTGGCAAGCCTACAGCCCTGGCCAAAATCTTCCCAGCTGTTCTTGAGTTAAAACGAAAAGCGGCATTGATGTGGGTGGCTGTGTGGTGATGTGTCAGGCAGCTGCACCGTCTTGTTACTTTTAGCAAAACAATGTATCTAATATTTATTGTAACGTTTTGATAAAAGTTGAAAATATTTCATATAGGTAGTTCGCACCATCATCGTAGACTGGTCATCTATAATAATATATTAGTATATTTACACATATAGAGCTAAAGTTGAATTGAAAGAAATCGAAAAAGGATTCGGGCTTCGTGTAGATAATTATTTATTGTTAAGAATATTTTTCAGATGTATTTTTTTTAATTCTTCTTGCCTCTTTTTGTATAATAATTAAAGATAAAAACATCAGATCAAATAAGATTATGCGGGCCGATAATCACGGGACGAATTTGGACTAAATTAGAGAGTCGCTTGCTCTTGCTTGTTGACAGGAGTTAAATGCAAGTGACCCCTTAGTCTAAATAGTCAATACACATACAGTACACGGTCAGTAAACATATATCCAGTCGAAATGGCTTTGAGAATTAGAACGAACACAGCCCCCAAGGAAACTCAGGTACGGAAATCCAAACATTATAAAACATACACAGAGATAAATGGTACGTATGTTGTACAAATCGCTTCTGAATTCAAGAAAAAAATATTTCAATATAAAATTGTAAGACCTATTTTCATGGAATTGTCAATTTATAGGTAGTTATTTACATAGATAAATGGTTTATCCAGTTAGAAGATATTCCTGACGTGTCCATGTAAATGGATTAAAGTTATTGACTTTGACTTTGACAGCGTTAGATTATTAACTTACGCATGCCCGACTGGCTTCGTTTGGGAAGTAAAGGGCAGACCACTTGCCTTGGGGACACGTTTAAGTAGCTATTCAATTCAAAATCTTAAGTCCTGGTTTGTACCATTTGAACTATTATAGAATCTACGAGTATTTAACCTATTTTTCTAAAGTAACTAAAGTAAAGTGATGCTGATGACGGACTCGTGGTCACACCGTATTGCTACACAAGTGTGACTACGAGTAATTTATTTTCCTCATGGTTACACTACTCTGAAAAGGTTCGCACTTGACTGAATAGTAGGTATGTAATGAAGTGCCCGATAGATAAAATACTTATTCGTAAAATAACTAGTACTTTGAAACTTCTTGATAGGTTTTTCTAAACTTCCCGTAAATAAAACGTTCCCAGATATTTGATGTTAGTTCTTGGTGGGTTTGATATAACTTCTAGTGCCTAATATTAATGCTAGTCATTATATTAGGTAGTTGCTCGAACCTATTTAGTTCTTAAACTGTTCTGAGTCAAAAGGCAAAAAGTCGTAGAATCAAATTTATTTGCAATCAGACTCCTTGCGTATCATAACTTATTTATGTCTTATTTGCCTGTCGTCTGATCTTCAGTGAAATCACACCTTTAGCCTCCGTTGCAAAACCACCTTATACTAGATTTGAACAGAATTTGGTGCAGATCGATAAATATTGAGTTAGCGAGTGTTATAGCTGAATTGATTCAACTGGATTTACCTTTGGTGTGGTTTCTAGGGAGGATTTTAGGAATAACCTAGACAATGTAGATACCTAAGTGTTTACGAAAATAGAGGACAATTCACAGGTTATCCAGGCATTAAGAGTTGAATTAGCTGTTACACAAGTTTGTCTGTATAACATCTCATGCCTATATTATATCATATACTAGCCGTCCCGCCGACAGCTTCTCTTAAGTTTTTTTACGTAATTTAATCCACATATATAGTTTAGATAATATAGTATATAGTCTTCCTTGATAAAAAAAATAAACACAGGAATCCAATCAATAACATATATACATATGAATTGAAAACCCAGTTCAATATTATGATATTTTATACCTTGGTCGTTAATTTAGGCAATGCTTGCCATGTTTAATGGTCATTCTTGAAATTTATTTACAAGATAAATTATTTTAAGTAGAATTCAGATTTTCATTGCTGATTGTTTCTAGTAGGCTGTAGAGTAACAGCGCTAAAGATGCGTAACAAGCACTCGGCGCTTGTAGTCAGCTCTATACTTAGATCCTTCTCGCATTTACCTCTGTTTGTGTACAATTACCTCGCTCCACTAAGTGGTGAGTTGTTGTAGAGCTGCACCGAGCTTTTATTACAAACGAGTAGTCAGTCGGTTAATTTATCTCACTCTTTTCATAGAATAAGGTCGACTAATTCGTCTGTGTCACAAACATGCATAATATGCATAACACTTCTATGAACCAGCGCGCAGCGTCAATTCAGATTTATACACAAGGCTTTCACGTCAACCTATCTGTTATCAAACTAAATAATAGTTTTAAAATCAGAATTGTTAAATGCAAGGAAAAGGTCTCAAAAGATTTTGATTTTGATTACCGAATACAAAATTATACGGATTAATTTTTATTTTATTTTAAGTTCTGGTTTACGTAAATAAAATTAGACGAAACTCCAACACTCAGGTACGAGTATGTTTAGAATAAACTATACATTATTAATAATTTTTACTGTTTTGTGGTGTGCAATAAAGTATTGTGGGACCACGAGTCACGACCCGTATTTGGGTCTTCTATTATATTTTATTACTTACTAAATGCTGATACAAAACTCACGGTTATTAAACTGTAAAGCAGTAAAGCAGCAGCCAATTTAGTACCGACAGTGTCTAAAAGGAACTTCGTTGCACTAAACGTCACTTGAACCTTTGGGTTCGGTCGTCTGTAGTAAAAGCGTGCACATGCTATCCGTAAATCCGGTCAATAGGTTTGCAACAAGAACAGAGTCGCTCAAAGAGCTATGGAGTGGAGAGGGCTATTCCCGGGGTTCCTCTAAGTGATCGAATCAGAAATGAGAAGATACGTGAGAGAACGAAGTTCACCGACATAGCCCAGCGGATTAACCCTTTGAAGTGGCAATGGGCCATATAGCTAGGAAAATGGATGGCCGATGGGGCCGTAAAGTTCTCAAGTGGAGACCACGGACCGGCAAACGCAGCGTCGGTCGTCCACCAACAAGATGGACAGATTGATGATCTTCTCAGGGCTACCAGTTCGCGGTGGATGCAGGCTGCTATCCGACCGTAATACCTGGAAATTATTAAGGGAGGCCCATATCCAGCAGTGGACGTCCGATAGTTGAAATTATGATGATGAGGTCTGCAACGAACTTGCTTTAGGTATATAAATTTCCGAGGCAGTCACAATACAAGCCTCCGTCAATCCCGGCTTAGACGACATCGTAATCATATCGTTGTGAGAATGCACAGTGAACGTGTCCCGAGGGTGCAAACACCGTCTCAGTAATACTAAGGAATGTTAGTAAAAATGAAGACATATTTTCAAATTGTGAGAGAAAAATTCAGTTTTATGTTGATGAACAGTTATGACATCCCTATGTTGTATAGTGTTTAAAAATCTTAAGTTTACTTGCTGATTTACGAATTATATTTATTTTAATTATAAACAATAAACCAATCTTACCCGGTGGATTGATGAAATTCAAACTTACTGTGATAGTTCGAATTACAGAAATCCAATTTCTTAGGCGAGCACTTTACGGAAGTATAATTTCAAAAACGTAACAGACATTTTAGACATTGCAGACAAGGATCCATTATACTACATAGATCTAGGCATATAGAATTTTATATGCGATATTTATTTATTAGCTACACATTACAACTCACATGAAACAGGTAAAACATTAAACACATCCAATAGCAGATAATTGGATCTATATGTTTTATAGCTTTAATCTCGTAGACAAAGAAATCTGTATGTTTTCCGAATAAATAAATAGTGTCTAAACCAAACGCTTTGATATGCTACATACTCACAACAGCAAGCCATTGATTGACCTACTTACCTACTAATTGTGAAGCAAATTTATCATCTTTGTAATAAACCTATAAATTCACTTTGGTACATTTTTGTAATTCTATGTACCTTTACCGTATTGTAAATTTATCATCTTTGTAATAAACCTATAAATCACTTAGGTATATTTTTGTAACTCTAGAAAATCACACTGTTTAGTTAATTTTTGTTTTATCTGTTTAATCTACTTTTGGCAAAATTTTATGTATGTATATATACCTAAGAATTGTATATATCATAGTGTATCGCTGTAAGATTACCAAATAAATAAATATAGAAGTCCCTCGGCAGTGACAATACCTTGGTAAATTCATAGACTAAACTAATTATTTTTTTAATTTCCGTTAACATGCGATATTTAAGCTGGCTGCCGGGAACACTTCCTTTTCAGATATTCCTGGAAGCGGAATCTCATTCCGCTAAATACTCGACTCAATAACTTCACACATTCATGTAGTCAAAGGACCCACTACTTGATAGTTTGCCTTCTGATACTGAACTGAACTGAGTTCATTGAATCAGACAGTCGTCTGATTGTTCTGATTTCTGTTCTGTTGTTCTTTAAGCTCTAAAGCTATTTATATAAAAGCTTTAGCGTGAAGAGAACAACAATAGTATATTATTTAATAGTCTGTTTCAATATAAAAGCGAGCAACTTCTTTTATTATTAAGTCTTTTACACCTAATACGCCTGTTCTGCTACATAATGGGCTATCCAATTTTTATTCTGAAATACTGAATGTATTTTATGTAAGGGCAAAGCCTTAAAGTTTCTGCTTTGAATACTTTGCATAAATACCTCTGCTTAGTTAAGTCAATTCATAAACTTCGTGTCTCTAAACAGTAAATAATACATTCAATTACTTCCCAAGGAACTCTACATAAACGGTCATATAAACGGTTGATCAAAAGTCAACGTAAATAAGGTTCGTGTATTGCCCGTTAATCTCAATATGAACTCTACATAAGTGTATAAAATTGTAAAAAGCGATTTAACGTTTCACGCCTGCTTACAAATACGACATAGCTGATTATTTCCGAGTATTTACATACCAGAAATACTAGGAGACCTACTTTATCCTATTTAAGTAAACTTCTTGGAAGGCAAATACGTCACTTCGAGGCAGAAGACACGATAGAACATGAAGTTTTACACCGAAGAGGCCAGAAAATAAAGATTGCGACGCCTTACTAATGTGGCAGCCGCGTATACCTACATTATCACATCAAATATGCTTAAACAAATCTGTAAAACACCAAAATAAACTCTGTAAATATTCTGTTAGTATTGGGCATAATTCAAAATAGGCTCTACGGCAAAATGTCAGTACAAATCACGGTTCACCTCACAGAATTAGACTAATATATTACCTATAATGGTAGTTCTAACCAAATGTTTCTGTTATATTCTGTAAATTAATGAAAAGCGCATTATGTATTTAAGCTCATTTCAGTATTTTGTTTGTTATTATAATTAAGTTAGGTTTTGTAGCAAATTAAACTATCTAATTTGAGTTCTGTAAACATACCAAATGCAAGCCAGTATTGTAAGTATCAATATAATGTAAGAATAAATTCAAAGAACTTTAGGTATGACATCATACGATAACACATCGGAATCGAGCCGAGCGGTCATCACCTCTGTTATCGTTTCAGTAAGTTGATATTATTTCTATGTTATCTCGCCATATTCCAAATTAACAATGTTGATGAACAATCGAGGAACTAAGAAGCATGTTTAAGCCCAAGGCTTTGTTGAATTTAACTCTGCATACTTACGCCATTTTTGTTTCTCCCTTATCGCAATTCTGCATAATTTTCAATTTTTTTATCTATATAAGTATATATAGAGACACTCTATTCCCAATTCTACACAAATTACAGATGTTGAAACGTAGACCACGCCCCATTTATAGAGAGAGAAAGAAAGAAGGAAAAAATTTATGTGAACAATTGCTATCGTGTTAAATTAATATTGTGCAGAGGTAATAGTAGAAAACAATGTCAGAGGGATTTCGCTTTGTTTGTTAGGACGCCTCTACATGATTAGTCGCTAGCCGAAAGCTGTGGAGGCAAACTTAGAACTTCGATATAGTTTAAATTAATATGTTAGAATAACGGAGCCGTGTTGACTAAGTAGGAGCACACTCGAATTTCATTAAGAAGGTCGTGAGTACAAACCCCACTGAGCACCTCTGGATTATTCTTCATGAAAAATGTATGTGCGCTTTAAAAACACGTGCTCTACCTAATGATGAAGGCAAATATCGTGAGGAAACCGCATGTTCTAAGAACTTTGAAAAGTTAAAAGTTACTTAGTAAAAGTAGCCTTTAATACTTTTTACCGCGGGAAAAAATATTTTTGCGGGAAAATGTAGAACGCGGGTGAAGCCGCCGGCGGAAAGCTAGTTAGTCATCATATAAATGATTCATGTTGTCTGGTGGCGTAGTGGTTATAACAGATTCTTTAATTTTGGTGGAACAAGATGTAGGTTTTAATGATGATGATTCTAAAGTACGTAAAGTTATTTCTAGATCGCCACTCGGTTAAATGTACAAAACATCTGCATGTCGCGATACGAATTATGCAAACTCTTTGTTTTACAAACATGTATATAAAACTTTATACGTAATGTAAGTAATTCAGTGTTCATATTGGGATAAACGGTAAATCCTCGAACTTTTTTTTACTTCGTGTTTTCCCGTTTATCCCTTTATCAAAACACAGCAGTTTTTATAGTAAAATAACTCGGTTTTTGTAACAGTTTTTGTAACATGTATATTTTTTAGGATATTTTTTATAGAATGTAAGAAGGATAAAACGACTCCCACCAAATTGTTTCTGTACACTATTACGTTAAACGATTAACCTAAATAACGTAAACTATATTATAAACATGGCAAAGTTTCAATGAATATTGAGAAAATGACGCATTGTTCCATCATCGCCAATATTTTTAGGGAACTGTAAAATAGTGTAATTTTTATGAATAAATAAATAAATCAATAAATATTCCTCGGTCTTCATTTTCACAACTGGTTACGAATGAAGTTATGCAGCCGATTGAAGCTATTTGCAAGCAACTGGTTTCCACGAGGAAGTTTAGAAACGAGCAAAACGTCTCCATATCCAAAACGCAGATTTTAAATAAATATAAGTAAAAGTCAAAAAGCGCTCAAAATTGTCTTTTATACAATTTTGAGCGCTTTTTGACAAGGAACACTATAAAATGAATTTTCGTATTTTATTAAGCCCTATAGGTACTTATTTAAATTTCAATTTCGTAATCGTTGTTGTAAAATATTATATTTTGCTGATTATCAAAACTGCAAATTAATATCAAGTCAAGATACTCGAAAATAATTTTACGTAGGTATGTGTCGTTTTAAACGCCGAAAAATACTGTGAAGGGGCCATAAAAAGTGTTTTTTCCTACCCAGTGACAAAATACAGTGACGAAATCGTATCGAACATATTTTATATTTTCAACAACGGCAACGCTCAGATTAAATATTATCATTGAATAGTACGGTCATATGAACTTTTATTTAAACAAAGCCCTAAATTCCTTTTAATCTTTAACTTTTAATCAAGCCTTTCATAATAATTCACCCCTTACGTAGGGGTTCGTTCTTAACTTAATTTGTGAGTATTTTTTGACTATATTATATTATTTTATTATATCTGTCCCAAATAACTAAGAGCGCAAAAGCTAGTTAAAACAAATCTCTTTTGGCATACACGAGCGTATTCGCGAGTTGCAACTTTCGCCATTTCGTTGCAAAAAAATCTTCAAACTTCTCCAAATCACTGGCGAATCTGGCGATCTGAAATGCAACACACAAAAATAAAACTTACAAGGTTAACGCGTCGTCCGGTGCTCGAGGAACGGTGACCAGCTCCATGTTGAGGCAGCCAACCTTGTTTCTGACACATTTGCATTTTTCGGGGCAAAATTTGAGGGAGTTGTTTAGGTGGATAAAGTTTAGGATGAGTAGGAAGTTTAAGTGGTAAAGTAGCTTCATGGTTGTGTTCGTATGTTGCGGGGCGCACGCGGTGGTGCGGCGTGGGCCGCGCTGCGAGGAGGACTGTGCGTTCGCCGCCCGTCGCCGCCCGCTGTTGCACCGCGCGACTCCCTGTCACGTCCACCGCCGACCACGCAGATAAAACCATGATGATCAACGTCTATCTATACTATAATATTATAAAGCTGAAGAGTTTGATTGTTTGTTTGTTTGAACGGGCTAATCTCAGGAACCGCTGGTCCGATTTAAAAAAATATTTCAGTGTTGGATAGTCCATTTATCGAGGAAGGTTATAAGCTATATTTTATGAAAAAAAGCAAGCGAAGCTGTTGGCGGTCGGCTAGTTTTATTATATTTTTACAGTCTTTGGGAAACTTACAGCTAGTTAAAAATACCTAATTAAAAAGGTTGCGGGTTCGATTCCCGTCTCGGGATAACTATTTGTATGACCTGCAAATATTTGTTCTGGGTGTTATATAATGTATAATAAAAAAAATATCTATCTAATGTATGTATATCAGAAATCTAGCACCCGTAACACAAGCTTAGAGCTTACCACGGGGCTAGATGTTGCTGTGTGAATTGTCCAGTAATATTTATTTTATTTATTTATTTAATTAAATCTAAAATTATAAATTGCATGCAGTTGAAACTACATACTAGTATAGAGAGCCAATTAAAAGCTTCCACGTAAATATACTAATAAGAAATCTGAAGGGATCGGTCATGGATTTCGTTTGTTTTCAGACTTATTGTGTTTATAGGATCGAAATGTGTTACTGAAACTAATTTGACAATTTTTAGATTTATTTTCTGTATGTGTGTGTATGTGTATGTGAGGCCATAACTCTTAAACAAATTATCTGAATTTGATGAAATTTGGTAGGTAAACATTTAGAGGTCTGGGACACAGAATAGGCTATTTAAATTCTTGCTTCAGCTATGATAATACGTGGCCTCCACATACAAACATGACTTAACGCAGACGCAGTCGCGGTCATTTTATAGTCCGCTTTTTATAGTCTAGGCACAGAACATATAATTACTAAGACTAGGTTTATGATAAACAAAGTTTAATATTAATGTTTCTCTATGATAAATAAATATTCTAATTCAATACACAGTGTATTCTTATACTATGTACTGAATTAAAATATTTCTAGATAGACATACATAGCGGGAACGACTGTGTTTTTTACAGTCGCTGTGTCTCTCCTTATGTCTGCTTAAATCATTAAAACTACGAAACGGATTTTGATGTGTTTTTTAATTTGTGATAGAATTTTTAGAAAGAGGAATGTTTAAATACCAAGCCTAAAATTGTAAACGCGAAAGTTTGTATGTTTGTTGAATGTATGTATTGTATGAATGTTAATTTGTTAATCTTTCACGCTAAAACTACAGAAGTTCACAGTCAGTCAGTCTGTGCATTATTTCGATCATACTATTGTTTCCTGTTCATTTGGCTGTGTAAAAGTGCCTGCTTATTATCACACAGAAAATATAAAATGTACAAACGAAAACGTATTAACACTACAAGTATAATGTTTAAATAATTGAAATAAAATTAACCAACCTTTTTTACAACCAGATACATAGTTTATAACGTGTTTTTAGTTTCTTTTCCCCCATATTTCGAGGAGAAACATTATTTAATTTTATAATTAGGTTTTCCGTGGACGTACTCGTGGAGCCGTGTTGGCTAAGTGGGAGCACACTCGACTTTCATTCCGAAGGTCGTGGGTTCAAACATCTGTTTTTTCCTCTTGTAAAATTAGTGTGCTTTAATAACACGTGATGAACGATAAATGCAAACAACGTGAGGAAACCGGCACCTTCTCAGGACTTTGAAAAGTTTGAAAGTCTTTCACCAAACCGCACTTAGCCGGCGAATTAAGGCCTTAGTCCTTGAGTCCCTGTGTCCCAGCAGTGGGAACGTAAATAGGGGTGATTATGAAGTAGATAAAGTTAATTACAACACTTATATTTGTATTTCAACACTTCAGTATTTTAAAAACTTTCAGACGCGTCAAAAATGGGTTCTCTATCTGGTAATGTTAGTTTGTACCTAAATAACAGTGATAAGTACGTAGAAGTAACAATAAGCATTTAGAGGTTGTATCATATTTAAAAATAGGTACGAGTTTCAAATGGTTATAAACGAACAATGTCTAGCATTCACAAATTTTGGCGTCAAAGTTTAAAGCGCAGAGTTATAAGCTATAATAATAACAAGGTTATAAATATCCACCGAGCTCAAGAATTTGACTGAAACATCCAAGTGCATTAGCACGTTATACACAGACAGCGGTCATGAAGCGGTTGTTTCATTCAAAATTAACCTTTTCACGTGTCATATGTTCATAAAAATAACGAAGTTTAACTGTAAATGAAAATTGTATTGTTGGCATAAGTATATTTCCAACGAATATCATAACTATCTTATGGTACATTTATCATTAACTAAGTAGTTGGCCTGCACGCGGCTTTGCCCGCGTTCGATATCCCTGGACTAATACGAACATTTCAAGACCAAAACCGGCTAAATGGGCTCGGCTGTTCCCGAGTTTTAGCGAGACTAACGAACAGCAATTAATTTTTATCTCTAAGAAGAAGATTAAGACCTAATTTCACCACTCTCTGTTTGTTATTTTAACATGCCGTTATGTTTAATCACTGTCAGTTTACTAACCTAAGAGCCCGTGATGGCCAGACCTTCCTTTAATTCACAAGCGTGAAAATTCTTTCATGTGTATGTCTAACATAGGTAAGAATAACCCCCAAACATGAAACCTGGATCGCGGTTCCTTTGGGAGATAACAACCTTTTACCTGTTATCTCCCAAAGGAACCACGATCCAGGTTTCATGTTTGGGGGTTATTCTTACCTATGTTAGACATACACATAAAATAATTTTCACGCTTCAGAATTAAAGGAAGGTCTGGCCATCACAGGTTATTAGTCTATACTAAGAGCCCGGTCTGGCCAGACCTTCCTTTAATTCACAAGCGTGAAAATTCTTTCATGTGTATGTCTAACATAGGTAAGAATAACCCCCAAACATGAAACCTGGATCGTGGTTCCTTTGGGAGATAACAGGTAAAAGGTTGTTATCTCCCAAAGGAACCGCGATCCAGGTTTCATGTTTGGGGGTTATTCTTACCTATGTTAGACATACACATGAAAGAATTTTCACGCTTGTGAATTAAAGGAAGGTCTGGCCATCACAGGCTCTTGGTCTATACGTATATTTATGGACTGTTAATTACTTAATGGGATATTAAACTAACAAACAGAGAGTGGTGAAATTAGGTCTAACTCAACTTTTACGACGCTATCTGTCAAAAACCTTTTAAAAAATAATAAAATCTGTGGAAACTGCTACATAATCGAATTAATATGACACTGATTGCACTATCCATGGGTGTAATTAAATGAGATCATAGCAAATGAAATTATAAACTTAAAAGCCGGAATATGTAGCACTTAGTGCCCGTATTTTGGACTACGGTTATTTTATACGTACATCCTACAAGGTAGCTGCAAAAACACGAGGAGATCTGTTTCAGCAATAATAGATTTTTATTGTTAAACCTAAACTATCCCACTGCTGAGCAAAGGCTTTGTTTTCGGATGTAGGTACATCCGTCGTGCCTACAAAATATATTCTAAAGAACAAAATAATTGGATAAAGAATTTTTGTTTTAATTTTATTTATTGCATTATTGCTGCTGCTTTATTGGGATACTAGCGGTGCCCGAGACTCCGTCCGCGTTTTATTATTTATAAGTATGTTATTTGTATGGGGGCCACATCTTATAATAACTTTAGCAATAAATAGCCTATCCTGTGTCCCAGACCTCTAAATGTTTATCTACCTAATTTCATCGAATTCGTATAATGGGTTTAAGAGCTTAAAGCGCACATACATTTTTCAAGTTTTCCAGAGGAGAGTGTCGTTGTTTGAACCCACGACCTTCGGAATAAAAGTCGAGTTGCTTACACGGCTGTCACCTTATTAGTATATAATTAGTAGCATTGTTTAATACCAGTACTACATCTCTAACACTCCTGTTAAATTAGATTTACAACCAATACCTACCTTAATTATCACCTAAGCAATTACTTGGTTCCATTCCATGGTTAGCTAGGCATTCGGAGATCAATCTAAGATAATAATTACAGACACAGTTCTGAGAGATCTATACGATCCGATTACATTAGTACCTGGGAACCAATTAGCGGTAACTATCGTGAACCATCGACCCGTATCTATTATTATTTAATTGATACTTTTTCAAAATAAACGACTTAAACTTCCCCCATAAAATTTCAAAAATTTCACCCATTTATTGAGGATCCATCACTTGATGACTATGGGGCCCTTGGAAGTATACTCTATCAAAAAAAAATATTTGCAAATCGGTCAAGGCGTCTCTGAGTATTCGGTGAAAAAAAAAATCGGCGAATGTCTGTCTTTCCGTCCGTATGTCACAGCCACTTTTCTCCGAAACTATAAGAGCTAAACTGTTGAAATTCGATGTAAGTATTCTGTGAACCAAAAATAAGTATCAAAAATGAAAAAAATATTTGCCGAATACTTAGGACTAAAACTAAAAAAAAAATTAATTGAACACAAACGTGTTCTATAGGACTTCAAAAATCATATGAGGGTTTCTCAAATTATATTTAATTGTCTTTTTTCTCCTTGTCTTTTTCAGCCTTAACGAGATTAACATCGCGTTATTTTATTATTAAATTTAACGTTTTTTGCATAATGTTGTATAATAAACGGCAACCCTGTGCAGATCTTACCAACATCCCGCTAGCGATGTCTCGATGCCGTTGTCAACTCCATCAACTGGGACCTATTTATCAATTGGCTGGAAATGGACTGACTCCATCTATTTCGCCACTCTGGGAACTTCAAAGAATGTCTTCTAAGACCTGAAATATTAAGCTTGAATCAATGAAAAACATTCGTAAAAATAGTTAGGGACCTACCTAACTATTTTTACTACTATTTTTAATAAAGGTGTACCTTTATTAAAAATAGTTAAAGATATTTGCGTATAATAATCGATGCCACTTTTCGCTGTAATTTTACTCAAGAATAGTCGTAGTAGCCCGGGGAAGGTTTTAAAGGTGAGAAAACATGGGAATCAAGCAGGCTAAGCCGCGGTCGGGTCAGCTAGTAAGTTATAAACCCATATTACGTCCGACTACTGGGCTCAGCAGGTCTCCCCGGCATTATCCACACTAAAATCTTTTTTCCCGCGGGAAAACTTCAGCTAAGATATTAACAAATCAGTTCAATAGTTTTTTTTCAAAATCACAAACACAATATCAAAAACTTCAAATCCAATCAGGTAATAGACTCCGCTATACTGCACCTCGATTTTAGGTTTTCACACGTATGTAAATCATATTTCTATATTGTTGCTGCATCAAAAAATACTACAAAACGCAAACATCGAGCATTCGACAGTACCCAAACTACAACTGACGTGATTAGTCTAAGATCCGGCTGCTAAATCAGTACACTCATCTGGATTTTGCTTAAAACTATATTACCTAGGTACTACGTTAATTTATAATTGCGAGAGGCGCGGCGAAGTGCGCAACGGCACCCAGGTTTATGTAGAGTCTTAATAAATATATTGCCATGAAATGAACGATACTTTATTGAACACACAAGTCAATTGCATTATTTTGCGAACAATCAATTAATATTAATTTAATTAAAATACTACCGGTCACATTTTGATAGGCAACCTAGTAGATATATATTCTCCTGATTATCAATTAAGGTAGAAAATTAGTTTTAAGAAAAAAAAACAGATGAGTGCACTGATCCTGCAACCGGATCTCGTACTACATGACGCCAAGAATAATTTTTGTGATATTTTTCGAACACGAAACGAAATATCATACATTTGAGAATGGTGACATGTCAAAATGGATTAGATTGAAATCAAAATATTACTCTAACATTTTTATCCGCGTTGACTGGGATTCAAGAAACTTTTTTTTTATAAGAACGGACAGACAGACAAACATACTTGCGTATATTTCTATTCGTATGTCTTGATAGAGTGACAAAATTTAGGCAGGAAAATACTTAACGTAAAGGCAGGTACTACCTATGTAGGTACTAAGGTTTTCATAGTATATATTTAATGTTCCTACAATCTGAAGTTAATTTGTTTGATAGCTTTGAACTTCATTAAAATTCGTGGAAAATGCAGGCCAGTGCAGAGTAAAGGGAAAATGGTTATTTTCGCGGCTTTCGGAACATCATTAAAATATGTGTTACATGGCTGGATGTAAAACCATTCGGTCTGAAAGCTTTTACTTGCTTAGATAATTATAACACTCCGATGCTTGCCAAGCCCTTTTAGCATATTCAGTGAAATATTATAAGAAGTGCGAAATGTGTCACGTATCAGCCTAAAATTATAAACCATCGACAAACCGCCTAAGAGATTTATTGTACTAGAACCCGGACAGAGGAGTCCTATCCTGTGTACTAAAATAGGTCCTCTTGGGGAGACCCGTGAATGTAATAATGGGTTTTATATATTTTTTTAAATATTTTCTGCCGTCGGACGTCCAATCACTTAAAGTACCTATCACTTTTGATATATACCCAAGGAAAAAGTTATGTTATTAGAAAATAAGGTAACTTATTAGGTAGGTACTTACTATCCGTAGGTATTCCTTAGATGAATTATTGTAATTTATCTAATAGCCTTAGTTTATCACTTTTATTAAGTATATTGTGTGGATCATGGTTCACCAAAAATGTTATATGGATACCAACTCTAAATATAAACTCTACTAGCTTTCCGCCCCGCGGCTTCGCCCGCGTTATAATAATAATCCCGCTGTAAAATACTCTATGCCCTCCTAGTTCTAAGGTAAATAAGCAAATTTTAAGCCTAATCAGTACAGCAGTTCTTGAGTTATAAATAGTGCATAAAACTTATTCTTTTATATATAAAGATAGATCAAATAGAATATATACATAACACTAATAATATAATACAAAAAATATTATACAATACAATACAATATCCTTTATAGCACACCAAAAAACAAAAAAAAATAATTATAATAAGTACACCTATCAGAAATCTAGCAGCCGTAACACAAGCTTCGAGCTTACAATGGGGAAAGATGTTGCCCCATTGTAAGTGATGTGTGAATTGTTCAGAAATATTTATCTATCTATATCATAATTAAAAATAAAACGAATTGCAAAACCTCCATTTTATTTGCTGGTTAAAAATTGAGGTCGGATTATCTAGTTTATTAACGAAGCCCATTAAATCCTAATACGAAATAGGTAATGTATTATGTACCAACAGTTTGTCGACAATTATAGAATCACGGATGTAAATAGAATGATCTGGAAATCTCGAATTGGTTTATCCCGCATGTTCGCCGTATTTGGAATTGCCTACTGCCTGGGATGTGCCGAACTACTGAAATGAAACTCAATTTAAGTGGATTTAGTTTCAATAATTGGCTGCAATGTGGTTAAGAGCAGAGTAAGATAACAACCTAGTTAGCGCTGTAGGTACTAGGTACCAGTAAGTAAATAGAGTGCATTTGCTAGTCTGTTCTGTTATCGTATACCTAGCCGATCCGCCATTTTTTTATCTATATCTATACTAATATTATAAAGAGGAAAGATTTGTTTGTTTGTTACGAATAGGCTCCGAAACTACTGGACCGATTTCAAAAATTCTTTCAGCTTTGGAAAGCTACATTATCCCCGAGTAACATAGGCTATAATATAGCAAAGAAAATTGCGGGAAAGTGTAAAACGCGGGCGAAGCCGCAGGGCGGAAAGCTAGTGTTATATAAAGAAGTAAAAACACGCGCTCTAACGGTGAAGGCAAACATCGTGAGGAAACCGACATGTTCTGAGAACTTTGAAAAGTTTCAAGGATATGATTGTGTCATTCACCAACACGCACTTGGCCAGCGTGGTGAATTAAGATCTAATCTCTCTCGTCGAGAGAAATGTCCTTGTGTTTCAGCAGTGGGAACGTAATTAGGGATGATGATGATGATGATGAACGAGGTTTAGAGCCTTCCTCGATGTACTTCCAACAATGAAATATTTTTTCGAACCGATTGACGATATAAGTTTTAGTATTTTTTTTTTATTTCAAGGTTAATCTTGTTAATTAATTAACAGCAATAAAGGCATTTTTAATTACCTTTTAGCCGATCTACCCATTGTACAAAATCCAATTTTCCATCGATTCCGAGGGTTATTCGTTCCGAACGTAAAATTTCGTAGTAATCAAAAGAGCCGACAGCGCCCGTTGCAGATGAACAGAAAAAATAATTGTCTATGCTCCACCACTAACGATTACCTACACCTGAATTCGCAATTTTATTTTTCTACCGTTTTAGTTCCATAACGGTGTGAAGCGCCTAACTATCTGCAGTTACTTTATACCATCGATTTCGATTGCCTGCTCGATTTTATCACATAGTTAGATGTCGTGGATATAATAAATATGTAAATAAATATTGCTGGACAATTCACACAGCAACATCTAGTCCCGTGGTAAGCTCGAAGCTTGGGGGTTCCGTTTTTTGCCATTTGGCTTGCGTAGCCTAAAAATATATGGTTTTCTAAAATAATTTTATATGAAAGAACCTTAATTTTTATACGTATTATTCTGTTGAATAACCGTGTTGGTAAACTGGCGGGCGTGTGTATGAGAGCCTTGTGACTTTACGAAGTTTTGCGAAATTGGATATTTTATGCACCACGTGACCGGCGCGTCACGCGAATTCTATGAAAAATACTAAATGATCTTGATACTTCGTCGATCTAAAACATACAAATATACTAATAATTATTTTAGATCTGTAGAAAATGGCATCGAATAAATTCCATTTTATTGAGTGGATTTTTTTTCAGTTTCATTCCGAAATAATTATTATATTAATGTTTTTATTTAATTGATAGGTGTTTAATATATTTTCCTAAATTCAAAATGGTGGATATTTTTATTTCAATATTTGAATCAATTATGTTTTATCTTAATAATATCAATATTTATTTTAAATCTGATTGATTATTTGAAATCAATTAAGTAGGTACATAATTTTAAATTAAAACATTCATGATTAATAATTATATATATAAGAATAAAACTGAAAATAGTCTTATTGAAGTTAAATGTCCTCATTCATCTCATCTTATGGGCTCATTTTTAAACCGATTCTTCTGAAATTTGGTGTGTAGGTTTGTAATTAAATGTTTTTTTTTTGTCGAATGTTGGGACTTTATGTAAGTTCGAAAGTCTAAATTGAACGTACTAAATACAAATTCTAATTATAACAAAACAAATAAATTATATTACCTATATTTAAGTTGCTTGTTTTGTTAGATGGTATATTTGTGTTTGAATAAATAAAAGTTTCGTTAATGAAGGTTTTAATTATGTTTAGGTATTATTTTTGTAGTTTCGAACTTTATATTTATTTTTATATTTATTGGTATCCATTTATCTACATATGTCATACACAGATGTAGAATATCCATTTATCTACATATGTCATCTTGAATAATTCCCATTATATTTTTATTTTGATAAACTATTTATTTTTATTTTATTACGAACTTATTTAAAATATTTAATTTTTATATTAAAAAAAACCAACCCGCACTTGGCCAGCGTGGTGAATTAAGGCCTAATCTATCTCGTCAAGAGAGAAGTCCCTATCCCAGCAGTGCGAACGTGAATAGGGGTGTTATTTTATATACAGGGCGTTCCAAAATTATGGGCCATGAAGGGGAAGTACCATATATATCGTTGATAGTGAATTTTGCTCAAAGAAGACTTCATTTTATTTTAAAAAGTAAGTAATTTAATTAATTAATTTACAAAAAAAATGTTTCATGTTTTTTATTTGATTAAAATAATTAATTTCACGTTGTTCCTTTCTTTTAAAATACTATGTTACTTAAGCAGAGTTATTATTTTTTAGCTATTCTTTCGATTGGTATCATAAAAATAGAGTTTTTTTTTCTACATGTAAGTCGGTTCGATTCCCAGACAAAGCAAGTAATTTTTAGAAAATCTATGAATCCAGAATTACTAACTTTTAAAAATAAAATGAAGTCTTCTTTGAGCAAAATTCACTATCTACGATATTTAAGGTACTTCCCCTCCATGGCCCATAACTTTGGGACGCCCTGTATTTATTAGAAAGGTACAATTATTTAATGTTTACAATAAATAATATATTTATTAGAAAGGTACATTATTTATTGTTTACATATTGGATACTCGGTAAAAATAAGAACAAAAAATTACGGAATATTTTCTTTGTAATAAATATTATGGAAATCTATACTACAATTATCAAGCTGAGGAGATTGCTTGTTTATTTGTTTGAACGTGCTACTCAGGAACCGCGGGTCCGATTTAAAATATGATTTCAGTATTGGATAGTAAAATGATCGAAAAAGGCTATAAAACATAAACTAGTAAATAACGTAAAAACGCAAGCGCAGCTGTCGGCGGGTCGGCAAGTTAGTCATAATCTAAAAAAATCATAGGCATAATTACATTTAGTCGTTGGACGGTTTCACCAAAAAAAGTTGCCTTGTTGTTTTTTAATTAGGATAGATAACTTTAGATATGCAATCCACATCCTACAGCATAACCTCCAAATAAATAAGGTAAAACAAGATGACAATGATGTGGTACAATTCTTAGGCCAGCAACATTTGGTACAATTCTTAGGCCAGCAACAACAATAATTGACCGTTATCAATAAAAATAACAATTGATCGTTATCAACGGATCAACTTATGTCGGTCGTAGTATCGCAATAACACATACACGCACACTAACAGCGTTTTTACAGCAATTGACAGTCCCACACACTGACATTTTACGAAATATTTCTATATTTTATTCAAGAACAACCGACATAGGTCCGACCTCGACAAGCGCTCGCGCGGTACTAAATGGAAAAAGCCGGCTGAATGAAAAAACTACTAAATTATGGTAGTTTTATTTTATTCATAAAAAATTACCAAAACCGTTCTACAAATTAAAATTAATATCATAGTTTAAGCAAATGTTGATAAATATTTTGATATAAATATGACGTCCCATTGATTTAGAACTTCGGAGTTATTGAGGTTTGTTTCGAAGCATTTTCGGTCGATATTAAATTCGGTATATCTTTAGAATAAAAGCATTTAACGAAAATGTACTCTACTCTAAATGAAGAATAGGATATACGTAACATAATAAAAAATAGTTTTATCGCCCATATTCATTAGAATCTACAAATTAGAGCTGAGAAAACAGGTCTTCGATCGTTTTTTACGAAACATGTATCCGGAGAATGATTATTACTCAATATATAAACAAGTTATCTAAAATGTTTCTTACTACTTTTGTAGAGGAGAAAACGAACTATTATAAAGATGTAATTGTAATATCAAACAACTAACGCAAACCATAGAATTAGGACGAGAAAACCGAACAATTTCGCGATTTCACGTAATAGGCCTCTTAATTTACAAAGGCAAAGCTGTGTTGTACCGATTGCAAGCAAAGTTTTAGTTTTAGACAAACTTTTTAATTATCTTTTGATAATTATGTACATATTCCATATTCATACGTGTTCTCTAACTTTTAGTTTGTTTAAACTATCTAGGCATGTTCTTTATTAGGGCGCTCTATATGTATTTATTATGCCGTACATCTCTTTCCATGGGTATCTTCAAACTACTGGAATATAGATTATTAGATTTCTACACAGAATGTAGGTACAAAATACTTATTAACAACTAGCTTTCCGCCCCGCGGTTTCAGCCCGCGTTATAATATATTTTCCCGCGGTAAAAATCCTATGTCCTTCTCTACCAATTATTAGCCAAATTGATTAAGCCGTTCTTGAATTATAAATAGTGTAACTAACACGACTTTCTTTTATAATATATAGGTATAGATTTTTATTTATTGACATCTTCAATCATTTATTTATTGATAAAATCTGAAGGATTTTAAAGGAATAAAAAACATCAGTCCTGAATCTGACGCTGCTACCCGTATTCTGTAGGATGATTCCTAGTGAAAGAGATAAGGCGGTACCTACTAGTGGCCCGCCCGGGTTTGTTTGGTTCGTTAAAAACTTTGTAGCTACATGTTAACAATAAAGGACTTTGAATTCACTATTCTTAGGTCGGGACCAAAAGTAAAAGGTTCTAATTATAGATAGTACTTGCGGTTATATCCTAGGTCACATGTTAGTTCTCAGTTTAACCACTAGATCCGTTCATACTAAAAGCTACAAACACAAAAACCTGAGCGCTAGAACCAACGGGAGTAGTACACTAGATTTATTTTTAGTTCTATGTTTCTCGGTAGAGGCGCTTCGCTCAATGTTACAGTTACAGGGCTAACATCTAGGTTACGCTGTATCAACTCTACTTAGTACACATTTTAGTTCACAGTTTCTCCGTTAGAGGACCTTGGGAGAAACTGACGATTTATTATGATTGAGAATTCGGTTCTGATCTGACATAATAGACTAGCCCACACGCCGACAGCTTCCTTTTGTTTTTCACGTTATCTACATAGGTACCATATACACCTAGTATACCTAGTTTTTGTTGTATAGCCTTCGTCGATAAATGTCGGAACCAGAACTAAATTAATTTTTCAAATCGGACTAGCGGTTCCTGTGATTAGCGCGTTCAAACAAACAAACTCATCAGTTTCATTTATGCATTCTTATAAAAGCTAATAACCTAAGAGCCCGTGATGGCCAGACCTTCCTTTAATTCACAAGCGTGAAAATTCTTTCATGTGTATGTCTAACATAGGTAAGAATAACCCCCAAACATGAAACCTGGATCGCGGTTCCTTTGGGAGATAACAACCTTTTACCTGTTATCTCCCAAAGGAACCACGATCCAGGTTTCATGTTTGGGGGTTATTCTTACCTATGTTAGACATACACATAAAATAATTTTCACGCTTCAGAATTAAAGGAAGGTCTGGCCATCACAGGTTATTAGTCTATACTAAGAGCCCGGTCTGGCCAGACCTTCCTTTAATTCTGAAGCGTGAAAATTCTTTCATGTGTATGTCTAACATAGGTAAGAATAACCCCCAAACATGAAACCTGGATCGTGGTTCCTTTGGGAGATAACAGGTAAAAGGTTGTTATCTCCCAAAGGAACCGCGATCCAGGTTTCATGTTTGGGGGTTATTCTTACCTATGTTAGACATACACATGAAAGAATTTTCACGCTTGTGAATTAAAGGAAGGTCTGGCCATCACAGGCTCTTGGTCTATAAAGAGAGTGCTGCTTGATTGTTTGTTTTTTTGTTTGAACGCGGTAACGTGTAACTTCGTTACCCTTAAAATCTCTGTGATTTCACCTTTCTGGAATACTCCATTTAATCTACCTATTTTGTTTTATTGAAACATCTATCACGTAATGTTATTTACCTATTAACTACCTATTTCACTATTGCAAATCTATCCAAAATAATCCCTACCTAAAATATTCTACATGTTTTAAGGTAAGGGTGTAATTACGATAAATAAAACAACTAATATTTTCAGATTAATATAAGTACTTTAATGGCGACAGAATAATGGAATATTTTATGAATTTTAAACTAAATGATCCAGTTGGTATGATATTTATGGCGATTTAACTACGTGAGATTATACTTATCATTATTGACATAATAATTGAAAACCACATTTTATACTTAGAGTAAATATTAATGAGAATGTCAGACAACTTAAATATCAAAACAGCGACAATTTTAATAATAATCATTAATAAGCATCAATGTTTGAGGCCTAAATTTAAATAATTATTTTTAATTTAAATATACCGTACACGACGTTATATTAAATTTAAACGACAAAAAAGAGAGCAGCTAGAGACTTAAATGACTTAAAAGTCCAATTTCTTGTCCAAATTTCAACAACCAAAATATTTTAGTGAGATAAACCAACATACTAAAAACAGTGTTTCGCAGAGTTTAGATTTAGTACACTTATTATCCTAAGTTGAAACACTGTTTCATTGACTACTCCTATCAATATAACGATACATTTTATAGTAACGCTTGATACTTCAGTAAAGTCCTACTATGCAAAACACTGAAACAGGCTTGACAATAAAGTATGCTGTATACAATAGCCTCTTCGCAGCGTAAACATTACGTCGTTTCCAACACGGCCTCAAGGACCTGATAAAGAAACTACGTAATGTAACACGTTCTATAAAATACATATTAAATCCTATATGACGATATTATATTAATTTTTGAATGACATACGAATAACATCTTAAACTTACGTAAATACATACTATATATTCTAGATTGGCAGTGTTTAGCGGTTGTGCTAGCGACCTGGTATCGTCCCCCTGACTGGCTGGGCAAGCGGGCTCGCACGTGGCTCTTGTACAGGCCACCGGCTTTTGACAATCTACGAGCAACCACGCGTCCAGCAAGACCAAAGCAACGATGTCGTCTAGCCAAAAATTTCAAATCATAACATACAACAACGAAAACTGTTCTATGATAGAACAATCTTACAATTACTTCGAGCACGCCGCTTGCGGCAACGGCTCGCCTATCTACCATCTATGCCTACGTTGTTCACCTTAAATATTCGCCTATCGTCATCATAGTCCTACTTGTATACAACGATTTAGATCTAAACAGCTGATGGATGGATCTTATTTACAGCTCGAAAGTAGATTCCTTAATTGATACAAGGATTTATAATAAAATCGTAGTCCAGAAGTAGACTTCAGTAACTATAGGTGAAACATTCTAAACTCGATACTTAATCTATTCTAACACAGAGAATAGATGAGATAGATGGGACTTATCGATGCCATTCTATGCATTCTACCAATTAATTTAGAGAACCACAAAATACACCTAGGTACCTAATTATATAATTGTAAAATAGATATTAAAAACTGGAATGTAGTAAAATTATCAGATAAGCATGTAACATTTAGCCTGTTTCAGTGACAATCAGATTTAAATTATATGACAAATGGGACAAAATACATTCGAAGACCAAATCGAGTGCAAAAAGAACTTAGTTTACATTTTCCTAAATCTTGTTTATAAAATGTTTTGAGATTGATTCGTTGACAGAGTCGTGTTAGACAATGCGGCATTTTGTGTCAACTTGATTAGATCTCCGAATCTTAGTAAATTTATGAAAATGGGGTGTGCTGCTAACACCACGCCGTTGATAATACAGATATCGAAGTATTCATAAAACAGACGTTTTTGAGTACTTTTGTTCCTAAACCTTAATAACAATATATTATCAAAATTTTACGGACTATGAAAAAACAGTCTTCCTGGTTTTTTGACTATCAAAAATTTTGTAAAATGTAAATTTTCTTTTGTAAAACCCAATAAAGTACAAGAATCTCAAAACAGTCTAATAATTTCAAGATGACTTGACGATGTTTTGGAAAAACAGATCGTTCATGCCTTCAATTCAGATAATCGAATTCAATTGGTATATTGTACCAAGTAATATACATCCTAACGTTGTCGCATATTAAGATATTAATTAATTCACAACTTAGTTTACTCGAATACAAATAATTATACTTAGAAAAATACTAAACTAACGTAACCTAGATAGAGCATTGTTTTTAGTTGAACAGATCTTTGCACAAGGAGTAGACAACAATAAATAAAATAGCGGCGGGAGAGGTTCAGAGAAGCTTGTGCGTAAAACATTAATACAAAATTGAGCGCCTTGTGTCCAAACAGAAATGTTACAAACTTGCCTTTCGATATCATGAATAGCAATCTTAACCTTAGCTGAATATTATGAGATTAAATACAATTACTTATCAGTATTACATCTGATTACTTATATGTAGTTAATTGGGAACTCTCGACTATTGGGAATGAATTGTACGGAATTCGTAAATAATGTTTTATTGCACTGGGCAATGCAAATCATACACGGGGTTAAGCATCGGCTACCGTGGTATATGCATTCAGGTAAGGGGGCCGCTAAACTAATCGTTATTGGAAAAAAAATCATCTTTCTATATATAATTTTGACTTCAAAATCTATTGAAATTTATGGGTTAAATTTATTTAATCAAACAATTTACTTGGAAGCATAATTCACTTAATGTTAATTAAATGAACTAGCTATGGAATTTGTCCAGATTTGCTCTGTTGGTGTAATTTTAATTAGAGCTTACCTCAAACGCATATACGAGGCGAGGGTAAGCGAAAGAATAGAGGATTCGATGGTATAATACAGGTTGCCGAGTCTAACTCAGGGTTTGGGGAAAAAGGGGTTTAAGGAGTTTACTTTTCCTCCTTGTCTTCCGGCTCTTTCTCCTTCTCAAGCTCTTTGCCATCGCCCTGGAAAAGAAAGTATTATGTTAATGTAGACCACTTTTGACATAAATTCTAGCAATGTAGAGCAATTTAGCTAAATGCTTTTGCAGCTCTAAATAATGCTAGAAGGGTTATTATAAAATTTCAGATTATTGAAATGATAATAATGCATGGGAACTTTCATTGTTAAATTCGGAAGACGAAAAAAAATGGACCCGCCCCCTTGTTTTTTGGAATAGTGATGACATTGTCCAAGTTAATCTTTGCGATCTGAATCAATCAATCAATTAATTTACCATTCCCTTCTCCGGCTCGTCGGGCAGCGGCTGTTTCTCAGCCGGGGCGTCGTTCTCCTTCGACTCTTTGGTCTCCTTCACCTGGAAAAAACGTACAAATCTTCAGTGAATCAATCTTGACATGTCATGTTCAATTTAATTTGAGTTTACTCCTAATACTCTTAGGTTCAGAAAAAGAACTCGAGGACCAAGGTTACATTCTTTAATTTTTTTTATACCATTTTTTAATATTGGAAAGCCAAAAATATAAAAAGAAAAGACACGTATTGATGAGTATTGAAGCGTCGCGACAGAAGCTACCTCTTTCTTGGGCGGTTTTCTAATATAAGAAAGCTATAAAAATTAAAGGAAAGACACGTATTGAAGAGTATAGTCGGTAGGTACCTCTTTCTTGGGCGGTGCGGGTTCCTGTGGCGCGCAGAGCTCGTCCCAGTCGGCGAAGGCGCGCTCCTGCACGCGCGTCACGAGCCCCACGAGGTTGGGGAAGCTCTCCTGCAAGGCGTCGCGCAGCGGGTGAGACACCTCCTTGTCCATGTAGTGCAGCTGGGCCAGGTTCGCGAACGCTATCACGTCCAGCTGATAAACCAAGTGTTAGGTCATTACAAATGTACTATCGTATGTGTGGAAGAAATCACTCTTAATCAAGAATTTTGTATTGTATTGTATCGTGGTGTGAAGTGCTATCCAGCTGCCAAACCATGAGTTAGGTCATTACAAATGTACTGTCGTGGTGTGAAGTGCCGTCCAGCTGACAAACCAAGTGTTTTGTCACCACAAATATACTATCGTACCGTGTAGTGTCGCCTTAATGATGTATCAAACACACCACTGCGAATAAATTGTTTAAACGAGAAAGTTTGTAGCTTATACAGATGTATGTTTGTTACGCTGTCACACAGAAATTACAGATTGATTTTTAATTATTTATTATTGGATTAGAATTTAAATGAAACTATAATACGAAGGACATCAGAATTGTTCTACGGATTGCCAAGTTACTGCGATCACCCACCCGCATGACGTGAATTCGTTTTTGAAGATCTTGATTTTTGCCTAGTAATGGGATAACAGGGAAAGAGAGGTTAAAAATAATGTACTCACGAGAGTAGGCTCGTCTCCAAAGAGGAAGGGCTTGTCGGAGAGCAGCTCGGAAAGCACGCGAAGATCGTTCTTGCCGAGGTCAATGATCTCCTCCTGAGTGTGGACCCCGATGCCGTGAGCCTTGGCTTTCTTCATTCCCTGCAACATATCTTCATATACCTCCGCGCCTCTAAGGACTAAGGGTGCGCTATACAAGAAGTCACGCAGCAGCGTCGCGTGTTAACCAACTGACTGATATCAACAACCCGCCTAAAATGTGTGGTGCTTATACCATACAATCATCATTTTAAAATAGTCATAGTAGCCCAGGGAAAGTACAAAAGGTGAAAAAACATGGCAATAAGCGGGCGAAGCCGCGGGTCACCTCGTATGTTATATGGGAGATGAGTGCGGGCGGTAAATTCAAATAACAATATCATCGCTATTGTATTCTTATAAAGCTCGTACGTATTTATAAATTACTGCAATCTCTGAAATAAGTCACAGAAACATTATAGGAGCTAACCGATTGGCCATTGGCTTGCCAGCCAAAGAATAGTAGCACCTTTATTATGGCGTGTTTGCAGTCCAACCGTCTTTATATACCAGAAGATGGGCAGCAGCGTCGTTCTATACGACGACCTCTGTGGCGCAGCGGGCGAAGGTCCGCCTGCGACGCAAGAGGTTGCGGGTTCGATTCCCGCCTCGGAACAACAATTTGTATGATCTGCAAATATTTGTTCCGGGTGTCTGGGTGTTGTATGTATAATAAAAAATATCTATCTATGTATGTATATTATATTAAGTATATCATAAATCTAGCACCCGTAACACAAACTTCGAGCTTACCACGGGGCTAGATGTCGCTGTGTAAAATTGTCCAGTAATATTTATTTATTATTTATTTATTATTTATTCTATGCCAAATTATTTTGATCGCCAAACCGCCTGGTAAGGTGCTAATTAAACGAAATCCCTCAAGACCTTTATTTATATTATAGAAAAAGACACACACATGTTATGCTGTTGATGATGTTGTGAGATAACAAACCTTGCGTCCCGAAGTCAGCTTGTAACAGAAGTTGAGTATCGGGTTCGGCAGGCGAGTGTTGAGCGCGTTCTGCAGATTGAGCTGGTACCCCTTGATCACGCTCTCGGGGTACTTGGCGCGCCACCACAGCACCACCCAGGACAGATGGTTCTCGATCATGGAACTCATCGCGTGGGCCACCACCCGCTGCTCGGCCGTCAGAGCTACGAACAACGGAACACGATTTGAATAGCCTGTTTAGTTTAAGCTTAATGTTCAATGCACATGCGCGCCGACCTAAGCGTTAGTAGGGCAACCTGGATTTTGTGGACGACCTAGATGATTGAGCCCAGCCTAGATTATTAGCTCAAATCAATATAGAACAAAGCTTTATACCAAGTGCTCTTTAAACACATTTTACATCCATATATTTATGTCATTGATTTCGACAAAATCCTAAAGATCACTTGGACAATACAATTTTGTATATTGAGATCGAATTTGTTGAAATGCTCTTTGATGGATTGGTCTTTGTGTGGAATATAAAAAAATATTTGTATCTAAATACTTATAATTTGTATGATTTAACTTAATTCTCTTTGTTAGTGGACTGAAATTATGATGAAATACTAGAGTAGTTATGAGAACTTATGCCCTATAAGCTCTATAACTAGCTAGAGCCTAGAGCTTAAGTTCTCTCAACAGTAATAATAGTTGTTTATGAATCAAGTCAGCAAATCCGGGTTCACTTTGTACGGGAACTCGCGGAGAAGCTAGCACAAAACCATTACTCGGGTTCCTAGATTAAAAAAAAATTCGCTCTACCTTTGCTTGATTATATTATTTACGAGAATTGACGAGAGTTATTTCTGTACAAAGTCTTTGAAGCTGTCAGAAAGTACGTATCATTTTTTATCCATCTATATATTCTTATATGACCCAGACTTTACAGCTTCCGTTCCTAGCTTTATAAATGGGCTGGGGTTGGATATAATCTAATATTTAACTATTTTTCTTTAATTTCAAAGTAACTTAATGTTTAACTAATTCAGACGTATCATAACACAAAAAACTATTATAGGTAAGTTTTACTTATTAATTGTTATTCAATTGTAAGATATTCAGCGCATTATCTATACCTTAAATATAATTAGGAAAAGATGAGTTAAAATATTTTTTTACTGTTATGTTACTTCTACTTTTATGTGTTACTAACCCTTTCTATTCATAATCATAATCATAAATCATTTATTGCCAGAAATATTTAAACTCGAAAATAAACGATGTTTATACGTTACTAAATGTGACAGTCATAAACCTTATAAAATAGTGCCTACGGCAACGAGTGCCTCTAGAACTCATTATCAGTTCTATAGATGAGGCTCAGCTAATCTGGGAAGCTAATCGTTATAAGTCATGCAAGTTGTGCTAGATTCAATAAACTAGATCACCTAGATCAACTGACCTAACCTGAATTTCCTAAATCGATAAGGAAGGTGCGCGCGGGGCTAAATTATGTAACGAGCTTTTAGGGTTTGCGAGCAACAAAGCAGCAAAAATTAGGCATTTGCGTCAATGATCAAGAAACGTTTGGAGGGTCATCCCACTTCAATAAATTGAGTCAAAGCTTTGGCTAAAGATGGCTCAAAGGATATACCAGACCAACCCTGATGATAACCTGACAGAAAATCGGTGTCTTTATTTGGCGGTTAAAATTTACCTTTTTTTTTATTTACCAAGGATTACATAATTGGAATACAATCAAGCAACTGTTGAATTTTCTATGAAAACTGTCTGAAACGGCTTAAATCAGATGAAAAACTGTATGAAAAGGATTAAATTGGCTTACTTCAAATGTAGATTTCACAAGAGATAGGGATGAATCCACTAATTACATCGAGTGCCAGACGAGAGGAGAGTTCGTTATGCGATATTGTTCGTATTCATAACGAACGAATTGTATCCCCAGATCGCTGTATCTTTATTCAGTAGTCCTAATGAGAACGTAGGTGGTTCGTCACTTCTAAGGAATGTTCCACAATTAGTTCGTCCTTAGTGATCATTACAAGATGAGTCACATAAGATAGGGACTAGCGAGGTCCATGTAACTTTAGATAAACAACATGCATAGAAAAACAATAAATATTTTAACAATACTACTAAATAGAGACGCCAAAGACAAAATATGTAGTCCATTAGTTTTGACTATTGATTTGGTAAAAGCTATTCACGTTGATTGCAAGTTTCTGGCCAAAACCATGAGAAAATTAAAAAGTATTTAGCAGTAGGCATCCTACGAATAGAATGATAGCAATAAATAGAGGTTGCATTCGTAGTTTCTGATCGAGAAAATGTTTGGTCAATGATGAATTTATCTATGGAAGCCATACAGTTAACATGATGAGGGTCACTTACAGGCATCGAGATCCTTGTTGTACTTCTCCGAGAGGACCTTGATGATGAAGGCGCTGTCAGCGATCTCCTCACCATTCAGCTCGACGAATGGGAGCTGCCCCTTCTTTGAACGGAACTTGGCCTTGTGGTCCACGTTCTGGAACAATCGAGAAGACTGGTATAGAAACTTGTGTTTCTATATTATATCGTTTTATCATTCATTGTATCGTCGACGTATAAGTAAAATGTATTTGCTTTAATATATATAGTATGGTGAAGGAAAAGCAATAGTATAGTTTTAACACGGCAATCGCTCCTAGGCGGGCAAAGATAACTGTTTCTGAAATATCTCGCAGACACAGAAGTACAATTTAAATAGTTGCAATCGCATCGCATTAAGATGTGCCGTGTTGTCTCGACTAAGGGTTTTAAGTAGCAGAACAAGGGCAGCATCATTCTGTAAACTATTTCAACTTGCTACGATTACCAAATCGTCCGGAATTCACAATTAAGATCGGAAATTATTTGTTTTTGTTATCTGGTAATGGACACACAAGTTAATTTAAGGATATCAATGTTGAGAATGTTAATTTAAACTTAGTTAAAACTCCGTGTTTAAAGCATATCATGGTGATGATGGTTGAATCTTTAAAAACAATAGCAAACTGCTGGAAGCTAGCTGTCATGTCATTTTAGAAAATATACAAATAACGTCGCAGTCACAAATGCATGGATTATCGCAATTTATTCCGTGTGCATTTACAATGGAATTCGCATTAGCTTATAATTATAGCCACGCCACAGTAGGTTGACTTTACTAAATTATGAATCATCATGAGTAACAAATAATGTTTACAACGATTTCTCAAGACATCCTCGGATCTATAGAGACCAATATATGTAATTTACATTGTCGTAAAAATGGTGTCTCTTGTAAATTTAATGAAACATATAACTCTTTATAAAATGTTTGTCGATGCACAGCCCAAACCACTGACCGTAAAGGCCTAAAACTCTCCGTGTTTGTTGGTTCTCCTTATTAAAAAATACTTCTTACCTAACCTTAAGCACAGCCCTAACCGCAGGTTGTAGATAGTTGACACTTGTGTATAAATGTGCATTTTTTTAAGGTTTCAATGGAATACAAATCTGTATATTATAGTACGCATGTGTTATGGAGATAATGTATAATTCATCATTATATTTTTACCTAGTATTTTAATTATTTTTATCCTAAACAACTGATGATGCGCGGTTTTTGTTCTCTTTTATTGGTGTAAACATATGATCAAAACTTTCGCATTTGAGTATCAACATCATCATCATTGTATTTCAGTTATTGTGTCTCTCGCTCTTCCTGTTGTGCACAAGATTGTATAAACATTTGCTTATGAACTTTGACAAACATAAACATTGCAGACAACTTTGCAACGATATATTGCAATAAATAGTGTCTTTTGGAGTTTTTCCTGACAGAAAAACGCACAGCCATAACCACAAGTCGCAGAGACGTGAAACATTCGATGTTAATAAACTTGTTAGTAAAGTGAACATACGAAAACAAATGCACTTTTCGCGAAACAACCGTAGAGTCCCCTATACTATATCTTTACAAATTTATTGTAACGTTGTAGTGTTATTTCTGGATCTATAAAATAAAAAGTTATTTTACTAAACCACTTTATTTGTTACATTGTATTTTCTGTGGAAATAAGTGTTTTCTTCATAAAAAACAGCTTTGAGGTGTACAAAGTCGCGTTATACGCTCTTGTTGTGGTCGAAACGTCGAGTCGAGAGTGTTTTAACTCCGTTGTAAATACGTGAGTAATTCCCGTTGTTATAAAATGCGTAAGGTATTTTGAATAAAAAGTGATAAAAAAGAATTGATCGTCAATTTTTATCATGGTTGACTATGTCTATAACTGGCTGATAACACCAAGAGACTCAGGCGGGCTAGGGAGTTGATAACGTTAACTTGGACTTCTTTGTTCGACGCATAAGGAACAACCAACGGTTATACTACTGGATATTTCTAACGTTAATGTGACTATTGATTCATCTTACTAATATTTTGTGTCTGTGTGATTTATATTCATAATAATAAAAACTATCGATGTATGTACGTTTATTATTAATAAGTATATCAGAAATCTAGCACCCGTAACTCGAGATTGTCACGAGGCCAGATGTTGCTGTGTGAATTGTTCAGTAATAATTATTTATTTTATATTAAAGCAGTTAGTTTGTAAATCAGAATTAGGTACCTACTAGATTTTCACATGTATGGAGGTCGTTGAGTGCTGAAAACGCTTAGGCTACTTTTACCGCAGGAATAATAACTAATAATATCTGCAACCTAATGGATTGGAGCGCGAGTATTTTTGTTTAAAAACTATATAAATTTTTTATTTATTTTCATATTAAAACGAATTTTTGAAAGTCTGAATTTTCTACTAAAATGGGTTTGAAAATTTTAAATATACTTTAGAAATCTTTCAGAATAAGGGATTAGTAATCGGTTACTTTTTGGCCATGCAATGATTAATTCTGATGTTATGGTTTAAAATAATAAAAAAGAGTATCATATAAGGTATATAAGAGTATCATAAGGTTATAACATCATTGTTACAACCGGTTACATAATACTGATACTGACGGAAGGAATATACATAATATATTCCTTGATCTGCTTGCTTAATTTGCTTATCACTTTAATCCCTTTATATGTGCTGACAGGCGACAGCAAAATAACCAGTCACTCGTGATATTTCCAAGAAAATAATCCAATCTAAATAATTATTAACTGCAGTCAAAATTATGATAACTAATAAGTGGCTGAATAATGTTAAGCAAGGGCTGGTCCGGTTTAAGAGTTTCTAACTTAATGAAGTAGCACGTGGTTACAACAGGTTGCCTCAAATATCTTGGGTAACAAAGAGAGATCAGTTTGAAGTAAGGGTTGGGTCGGGGGTAGAGGGGTGCGCGGGGCGCGTTCGGCTAGGACTGGGATTTCGCTCGTTGCCATGGCGACAGGCTCCAGACTCCGGGTGTGCTCCGGGGCGAGGAGAGCAGCTGTATTGATTTCGACTGAGAGGTTCAGCGGCCGCATCCCGCCCGCGCCCCGCGCCCCACCCGTCGACGCAACTTGCCTCGTGGCGCGACATCGTTATATTTCTACAATTAACATATGTATCGCATATGCGATCCTAATCCCGAATTCCTTAAGAATAACATTTTGAAAAGCTGTTTCAAGTCATTTTTGCACTGTCTACGATCATTGGGATATGTCTCCTATAAGCATTGGGGTTGTTCTTTTTAATGATAAGTTACATTATTACATGTTCGGATTTTATAGCATTTAGTATAGGGTTTGTTTTGACTAATTTAACTGTATTGTGTTAACGAATAAGTAAATATAAGATAACTTTAAATAAAGCTTTATGGTAAGCATGTCCAAAAGCTGAGTGAGATAACCGACAATCTTCGTCGCATAGGAATAATATTTCATTTATCGATAAGATAAACGTCTACCCGGTAGGTACAGTAAAAGGTCCCTATCGTATAGGTTAAATTTTTTTTTTTACAGTGAATTGGTTTTGCGGCAAGCCCAGTCTGTACGCGCTTTAAACTTCGTCGAGTGTTAAACACGAGGGCCTACTTGTTAATTAGTTTAACGTTAGTTAAACTTTGAATTTACTAAACCTAGTTACTTCGTTATAATACTTTTAAAATCCACTAAGTAAAAATTGACTATGTAGTCAAAATAATTTCTTTTTTATTTTTGTTTTGTTTAAAGTTTAAATAATGATGTAATCTTCTTTATTGATTTAACTAATTGTACGAAAAATACGGGTTTTTTTACTTACTAACTCACCTTACTCTCTCTCTCTCTAATGAAATTTATGAAACATCTCTAAATCGTAAGCACAAATAATACGATGCCCATCACGCTAGAATACACACTACCCCAGTGAGCTCCTCTCGGTGAGTAATTTAGTTAGGAGTAGAGTGACAGTAAATATATTTCGGACATAACTTTTATTTCGGTAAGGACAAAGAACATAAAATATTATTTGTATTCAACACTTCGTGATTTACACTTGGTAGAGTTTCAGCTCAACAATAAATAGCTGATGCCAGAATCTACATCTACCCTCCAGACTCTGTCCAGACTTCAATAAATGTTTCAGAGGAGTTCTTTACAATCAAATTGATATGTTAATATCACTTTATCTTTTGCATACAGCAGTAACAGCTTCGAAGTCCTCGTTAGTTGTAAAATAAAGCTATCATAAAGTGTGTCATGAAATGCATAGGCGCAGGCAGACATCGGTGATTATTGTGTAGGATAATGATTTTAGTACGGGGTGGTGTTGGGGTGGCTGGGGCGTGGGGGAGCCGAGCGCGCGCGGTTGGTCGATGGCGGGCGGGGCCGGCGCGCAGGCGCCGCGCGGCCCAGGGTCGAAGCCCTCGCGGTTGCCGACCCCCGCATCTAGGCGCTACCAACCAATAATGGGATCTGCTTCCCTTTGATACATCATTTTGGTGAACGACATTATTTTTATAGACCCTTATTTCAACGACTGTGTCACGCACACCTTACTAATTTCCGAGTGTCGTAGTTCGCTCCATATTTCTACTCTGCACGCAAAAAAGTTTTTAGAACCTACTAAGCGACGTAAGACATTTTCTCTTAGATGAGGCCTGAACAATCACCACACCATATCATCACCTGAACAATCGGTGTATGTTGTATTGGGTCCTGCGTAGAACGGGACAATCTGTTTAGTAGATATACATAGGTATAAACGGTAGCATGAGCTCTGATCAGACAAAACTAATAAATTTAAACAACTGATTAGAAACCTTATAGAAAATGTAAATATATTTATAACCCATAATTAACTAGAACTTATGATTAGTTGTATGACTATGGAGGTAGATATTTTCATTGGGGTGGGTCAGTTACAGTAGTTTATTAGATACCATAACGTACGTCGTCATTCCGTGCAGCAGTATGTGTACCGTCCTTCTAGTTATCTGAATTGGGACACTGTGAGGAAAATAATGTCAGATGGTACGGCGAATTAGCAGAACGTAGACTCCGTCAGTGGAATCAATAACAAACATCCGATGGGAACAGGAGCTTACAATGTCTGTTATTGTTCCTAAGTGCTGAAAGCCAGGGTAGAGTGTAAACATCCGTGCACGTACTTCACTTCGTACAATGTGCTGTGCTGTGATGCGTTATATAAACAGACGTATTCTAGGAAGTTTGGCCATTGTTATATATCAGGAAGTTAGAAGTACTTTGATAGTTAAACGCATTTAACGTTTTCACTAAGTGTACATGAACTAATAAATGTAACAAGTAACAAATGAGTGTTTGCCTTAGATTTCGCTAGAGTAATCTATTTCTTGAGCGGGTATCGAGTTACGAGGCGTTGATAAAGTATCGCACTAGGCCGGTGCCTTCAACGAGTAGCCGTTGTTTGTCTCGCCATCCGATACGAGCATACTAATAAAGATGTCATGGATAGCTTCCAAGAATGCATTACAATGCGACACTTAGTGTTATCATTCGATGTTGAACTATTGTTTATTAGTGGACAACAATAATTAGCTTGGAGTTCAAGAATCTTTATGTTCGGCTAGATAAATAAATAATATGAATAATAAATATTGCTGGACAATTCACATAGCCACATCTAATTGTAAGATTGAAACTTGTGCTAGATTTCTTAATAAGCTGACCCACCCGCTTTATTCCCACCTTTTAAACCTTCCCTGCGCTACTACGACTGTTTTAAAAAGCATCTATATCGGCCCAACCGTTCCAGAGTTATAAGCCTTCTCCCACCGCGCCAGAGGTCGTCAGTTATGACAATATCCTTTATTCACAGCAACAATATGAATCGTTATGAATCGACAAATTACATAATTATTATCTTCAAAAACAATTTATTTATAGATGCCAGTTTAACTGAACAATGTATGCGTTGCATGCATCGGGGACAGGCCAGATAAAGGGCTAACAACCTCGCCATAGAGTTATTGCTTATTTTAATTGCTTTATAAATATTCCCTTTACTCCCTTGCTTTAAAATGACATTGTCTAGTTGCTATAAGCAGTTAATATAAACCATACTATTTTTGGGGCAAGACGCCCTACAATATTAACTTAAACAGAACAAATATAAAAACATTAAAACTAAAAAAGGTTAACGTTAAATTCTAGATTATTTACCAGAAAAAGACACATCTGAAGTATTCTATCAAGGAGTATAAAATCCAATAAGGTCCGACTATCGACCGGGTTAAAGTAAACTAGGTGATGCTAAACCAGCCAGTCCCGTGCTGCAAAAACAAGATATTACCAAGTGCCATGTTGGCCGGAACTTGAGAAAGTGTAGTCGGCATACCGTGGCCGCATGATTTCATAGCTCAGTGGCTAGCTGCTGCGGTTTCTCGATCACATTGCAACATATACATATATTACAAACAACAAGTGGCCTTATTGGTCCTTCTGTCAAAGTGCCTGTTAGTTATTGTTTTATTTATCGGGAATAAGGTTATTTAACTACTTGCATTGAGATAGGACATCGGTCATTGACAAGTAAGCTTTCGACTGAATTATCATAGAGGTCTAAAATAATATTCACCTTAAGTAAATTGATCTGACAAAAAAAGTTTAGGAAACGCTAAATCGGTTTTGCCTTTGTATGAAACTTCTACTAGCTTTAATCATTCTGGAGAAAACGATCGGCTTAATGAGAGGCATACTTAAAGCATTAGTATTCTTTGCTTTAACGGTGCTATTATTATAATAAGGGGCGGCATCGAATACGAATGAACCCATTGCATTAGGTACAATAGTCAGGACAGGTACTTCCGCGGATGGACTCCAATAGAAGAAGTGCTGACTTACTATAGCTATGAAGAAGCCGGTGCTATTCCGTTTTATCAAAATTTATCCAAATTAAAATGTTTCAGCGAGATTATACTACGTAAAGGTACTATTTCAGTTATAACGTACGCAATTAGAAATGAGTTCTGTAAATGGCGTCCGCTCGCATGCGTTCTCGCTCACTCTCTATCGCTGTCTATACTTTTATCCTTGTTTTGCCAATCGTACCATACCTACCCGCCGCCATTTACAGAATTCATTTTCAATTGCGCACGTTATACTGAATAAATCTTCTTGACCATGTACAATAAACAAATAAAGGCTGTCATCTACTAAAATCAAAGCACGGACATGTCAAGGTTTGAAGACCATAAGACAAGTCTCATCGTATTTGTCCTGGCATACCATCACCAAATATGTCACGAAACAAACTAATATTGATAACTTATTCAAACCATTATAGGCTTGAATCGCGACATATTGTTGCTGATGTTTCGTAAAGAGAAATCGATTAGGATGTTACAGTCACGAAGTTAAAAGTTTTTTACGTACAGTCGCGTTTTAATCAAAGTCACCGTGTAATGGGATAGAAGATTTATGTTTTTTTTATCATCGATAGAAGACCAAAATTGATCTGAAGTTTATTTATTTGTTTTACACAGACAACTTATCTATTATTACAGGTTACACCCAAGTTAGGACATAGTACGTTGCAATCTAGAATCTATACTAATAATAAATATGTAAGGGTCGGTCATGGAGTAAGTTTGTTGTCAAAGATATTGTTTATAGGCTCAATATAGGATACTGAAACTAATTTGTGTTACATGACACGCCTTCTTTAATTGGTAGCAGTGGGAACTACTAACGTAATTGGGACATCTCATTCCCTGGTGTACAGTTCTAAACATTGAGACACGCAACTGTTCCTTAGAGAGCTTGTTTTCCTAGCAATTAGCGGGGTGCGTGTTTTTTAACGAGGGTGAGACGACACGAAATATAATTCTGTGTGCTGAATAACCAGTTCACTAAGCTCGGAAGCTGACTCCCACATTTTCAGAATATAGCAAAGAGACTTATAATTTCGCTCAAAGAGTTCTTTACGGTAAATGTTCATTAATTTTGTTTTATATTAATTTCTTTATTTTTTGTGATTTTGACAAACAAATTAATACATGTTATTAGGTTATTTTACTTTGATATCAATTTACGGTTGGTTGACATTTCCTTCAATTTGTATATTTATTTTCCCTCACCTATCAAATATACCTAAAGGCTCATCAAGACTCATCTAACGCATTAAGTTATCGGAAGAGTAAGATGGAGTTGCCATTCACGTCGGTGACTTCGAATACTCATTAGGTACCTATAAACCAATGATGACTTGGGCCAAAAACAGGGGGGAAGAGAAGGGAAGAAGAATTTGCGATGAGGGAAGAATGGACCCTAAAGTTTCTCTTGCTATCGCGATGTCGGTGCAAATATAAGAAAGGAAATTAATTTCCATAAAATTATGATAATCGGCATAAATTATCATAAACGTAAAAGTATTACCAGTTATTTTTATTACAATAAATTGTAAAATACAGAGAATAATTTTACCGCCAGTGCATTAACTTAATAGTCACATAAAGTTTTCTTCACACATTCAACATAACTTAAGTTTACGGTAAGGTATAAAAATTCAATGAATTATTGAGTGCTTACCCGTTCAACCCATGATTTTTCTACCCAATAATATTTTTACCCGTTCAACCCAAAAAATATGGCCCGTTCTACCCAGAGCAAAAATTTGAGTCACAGTGTATTCTAAATAGTACAGACACCGTAATATTTATAAAAAAATCGAACTTGACGATATTATTACAATAGCTTCAAATTTTGTTACTTAGATATGGAGGCAATAATAGTTCATGATATCTTCAAACGAGTGCACGTGCAATTCCTAGAGAAATTTAAGGTGGAGAACTTATTGTATGTACAATAGATAATCCAATCAACAACGGTAAGGTGTAAGGTGCCATTGTTTTTCTTATTCTTTTTCTTATTTATGTTAATCAAAAAATATTTTTACCTCTGTTTATCAGAGTTTCCATCGATAGGGCTTTATATATGAATATGTTTGTTTCTTTATAGATTGATTATTTTTATTGTTAGACTAGTAGACAAATATTTATCTGAACAAGACTGATTCTAAAAATAAAAATTTTTATACTGAATTTCTGCATTTTTTGTCTAATGAATGACCCTGCTCTTTAGTGTTTCACTGTGTCATTTATTTGAATTTAAACAATAGAAATTAGGGATAAGTAGGTGTGGGTAGAACGGGTAACTGGAATCTAATCTTTTGGGATGAGCGGAGAAAAATACCTACTGGGTAGAAAAATCTTGGGTTGAACGGGTAAGCACCCGAATTATTAAGAGTGATCAAACAGATTTAAATATTGTAAATTATATTTGACAAATATAATCTTACGAAGAAAGTACCCATGTGAGTAAGAAGCATACACTTTCACAAATGGGTAAGGTTTTCGTTTCTCTCCTTCAGATTTCTCCTATTTACCTTAAGTAATGTTAAATAGAAATGTGAAATTTTAAAGACTTGCATTAGTTCTTTGGGTTTGAAGAGTACTTTTTTATGAATAGCTTCTAATATCAATAATGTAATAAATTATTTTGAGTTTAAGTTAATCTTTAACTCAGAGATACTCATAATTACATTAATTAAATATTTAATGACTTTAATTTGAATTCTATTAATTAATTAATTTTGTTATTTATTATTTCTGTAGTACCTATATATACTTCATTATTAAGTATATATACATCATTATTACATATTATTAATTAAGCCGATTAAGGTGCTTTTGGTTTTAAAATAGTCGTAGTAGCCCAGGGAAGGTTTAAAGGTGAGAGAACATGGGAATAAAGCGGGCGAAGCTGCGGCGGGTCAGCTATTCATTAATACATTTATACTAATTTATATGAAGAATGAGTTATTTGAGTATGAAGTACTTAATTCAAATGAAAAGCCAAACAATGTGCAGCGATGTTAACATGTGTGAATGACCATTAATTACAAGTCGCTCCAGAAATTAACCATCCTAAAGCTGCAGGGCGCCCATTGAGCTTGATGTTAGGTTCATCGACCGCAATGACGGCCTTGGTACGCCATACAACCAGTAAGATCCGAATACTCTCAACTCAACTCGCCTCCTGTTTTAACTCTTTATGAAATGCATTTATGTCGGTCACCCACTACATCTCGTGCATGGTGCTACCGTGCAGCGATGTTCAAATGGGATACAAGCCTCAATTGATTAAAGATCCAGACGCAAGATTATGTAAGAGGACACAATTACCACCAGGGTTCAATAAACTGGCGTGCATAGGACCAGGAATGTGAAAACGGTTACCGTTCTACTTTTGTTTTACCTACCTACATCAAGTACAGGCAATTGGGGTAATAGTTTTATAATTAAACGATGAGAGGCAACAATCTGTTTTGTTAACAAAGATATAATTAGTGGCCAGAATACCATAAACGTTGTGTTGGTCGTATTGTATCATCGCGATATGGTCAATTTCATCTTCCGTGGCAATTACGCATTTTGCCTTTGGTCATCCTGGGCTAAGTGGGAGTACACTCAATTTTTATTCCGAATGTTTTGGATTCTAACATGGCCAACTGGATTTAACTACTTGAAATTTGATGTGTGATTTGAAAACGTGCTGCAACGATGAAGGCAAATATCGTAAAGAGACCGGCATGTTCTAAGAAGAATGAACGACAATGAATGACATTCCCCAAACTGCACAAGTGCAGTTTTCCCGCGTGGTGAATTACCTAAAGCCTAATTTCTCTTGTCAAGCGTGAATCCCCTGTGTCACAGCAGTGGACTTGTAAATAAGGGTGCTTATGAAATCTGGGCTTATTTTACGGAACAACAGTAATCGAACATTTAAGTTTTATATAACACACAACCAAGTATTTTTTTTATTCATTTGTAAGTGGTAAAATAATTGGAGTTTATCTACTTCAAGCCACGGTCCGATTTCAATCTGATACCGGTACAGAAACTTAAGTATTTCTGCAAAATATATTCATTCTTACGCTACTAATTCATAGAATAATTGTATATTCAATATAAATTGATATCGGTTCCATACGTATGTACAAAGAAACTACAAGGTCTCGTAATCCAATCCTGTGTACATTGCAGGTAAGGAATTAGCTTTAATTTCAACTGATTTTACATTCTTGCCGAGTTACTTGAGGATCAAATGATACTGTAAACTGAGGCTTTGTCACTATTACTATTAATCTATTTATTATTATTCTTATGATTATTACTTATCTATTTTTGAATTTGTTTTTTTATTAATACGTATATATGTTTTTAATAGTAGATTTTTCATATTTTATTTGTTTATTCATTGTAACACCTAAACCTTAATTAGTTATTTTTATTGTTTCTGTAATATTTATGAAATGTGCTTTATGGTAACAAATAAATGCTTTGATTGATTTATCTACTTTGACAAAATATAATGTTTAATAAAAAGTTACTCGATGTCGAGGTAGAACAAAGAAACGCTTGCGCTATCTATGTCTTAGACCAGTTTAACAACAATTGGGAATATATCGGATGATTGTAGGAAGTTTGGGGAGGCTTCTGACCAGAAGTAGGACACCATTGGCTCATAAAAAATAGTATACTGTGTGATGCCGCAAATAAAAAATGAATAAGCATTGTTATAGTCATGTGATAGCGGCCAAGTATATTGAGAACAATAAGTGGCAGTACCAGAAGACGAGCTGAAGTAGTTTACACTACTCTACCTGCGTTGTGATAATATACCAAAGGGCCTTAGAATAGTACCACCCACGTATCGAATCCCACGGGTGTCGAATAAGATATTTATTTAATATCGTTTATTTAACTTATGTTTAACTCACAGATTTTGTTCATTCTCTTTGAATTAAATTTAATAACGCATTTAAATGTACTATCCTACTTAAACCATTTAGGACTAAGGAAGAATTTAAGCTTTTTTTATAATCTTGGTAATGGTTGAATTTCAGGATAGAGACTCATCTAAGTTATAAATGTAACATAATGTCCATATTAGAAGTATCTAGCTTCAGTATTTTAGGTCTACGAAGGTATGTCAATCAGTCAGGATCACATCGATCTATAATATCAAATCGTTTAGTATAGAAAAATATAGGCAATATGAGAAAATAGCTTTTTAATAAACCTTGATAAGAGAAATAATCAGTAATGCAATAATTTAATGAACGGAACAATTGAAAAGCGCTACTATAAATATACTATGATTCAGTTAAGTTCAATTCTTGATTAATACCTGTTTCGATTCTAAGTTTGATTTTGTTTAGTAGATAAAATACATGACTCAGGATGTAGAGTTCACTAGCCTAGACTGGTACAACTACTTCGCACTATCGCACTGCCTACGCACCGCAGTAATGCAAAAATCAATTTTATATAATTCCATAAGTATTCTTAGATAAATATTTTATTAAAAGAAAATTCATTTACAGCGATTTTAAGTGGAGTTTTCCTACAGGATTGAATTAAATATAAAAGAGGTGCGCATATAAACGAGAGTTACAGACATAGATAGACATAGTAACCTAAGAGCCCGTGATGGCCAGACCTTCCTTTAATTCACAAGCGTGAAAATTATTTCATGTGTATGTCTAACATAGGTAAGAATAACCCCCAAACATGAAACCTGGATCGCGGTTCCTTTGGGAGATAACAACCTTTTACCTGTTATCTCCCAAAGGAACCACGATCCAGGTTTCATGTTTGGGGGTTATTCTTACCTATGTTAGACATACACATGAAATAATTTTCACGCTTGTGAATTAAAGGAAGGTCTGGCCATCACGGGCTCTTGGTCCATAGCGGAGAAGCTTCATTATGCGCAGATCAGGTGGCCATTGTGGACAAATATCAGCAGAGTAATTACAGGCATTGCTATGAAAAAAAAATTGCTGGACAGTTCACACAGCTACACCTAGCCCCGTGGTAAGCTCGAAGCTTGTGTTACGGGTGTTTTTAAATTAAGACGGATTACTTGTGAAAACCCGAAGGACTACGATCAACAATAGATGTCATAAATAATAATGATATAGAGAATTGCTTTACTAGATTAGGGGCGAAAGACATACCTTCACGTTGCGTTGTGTAATTACGAAGGTTAGTCTGCCTAACCGTTAAAGTATGCAGCATACAAATATGTATGTATCGTAATGTATTTGATGATCAATTTATGTACACAGCGTAGATAAGTATACCGCCATAACGTGTTTACAATATGTAATGAGTAGAGCCCTTGATGGCGCAGTTAGACTTGCCTTAGTTTCGCAGCTCAGTGACACAGGTTTCACCTACTAGCATTTTCTGTTAATCAATTGTTCAGTTACTGAATAATTCTCGTGGCGTGCAACTATTCGATGGCGAAATTAGCTGAAGTATAGTGTTTAGATTTATTTTACAAAAATACATTGTTAATGAACATCAACATATTTTTGTTAATGACCATCATCATAAATCTATGTAAACACAGTACAGGATGTCATGATTTTTTTCACTAACCTTTATGAGTTTTTTAATTCCTTTTTCGATTTTACATATTATTAACACATACTATTTGACTTTGTGAAACATTTAAGAGGAGAAATTGTGTAATAAAGTTAAATTATTTCGCCTTTGTCATGGTATGTCAATAGTCAATACCTACTAATTAAGTACAGCAACCACGTGAATATATATTATGGTGCTCGGACGAATCATAACGCTGTCGGAACTACGAAGTAAAATAAACAAAGGGACTGCTTTACTATAAACAACGTCAAACGGTATTCTTATAGTAAATATAACTTCGTTACGTAAGATGAATACAAAATCAGACTCCCATAAATGGAGAATTTCAGAATTTATCCACGAAACATGATTTGAGGTGGGTAGTGATTGGTGGGTAGGCATTTAAGTGCGTCTGGCTGGGTAGGCTGGCTGGCTGTCTGGGCCTACTATAAAACTAACGTATACAAGTATAGATAAGCTACCCAGCCTCCCCTAGACTGCGGACAGCAAGTGCCACACCCTACACCAGTACACCACTCATCAACATTGAATTTACTTTCGCGTAAATCAAACTGTTAATGCTTACAGCTTTAGTTAGTTAGTCTGGGGACACAAATATTGGTCCTTTGTGCGTGGTTGGTCTGTAGTGTAACCAGCCTAACTCCAACCAGAAGCTTAGAATAGTCCTGAGGACATTTAAATTTGTTGCGATGCTTACAGCTTTAAGTTCATCTTCTCATACTTTGTGAGACCTTTGACTTAGATATGCTAATTTTATATACTATCCACTAACAGACAAAAGGATCAAAATGAGACATGCAACAAGACACCATTGTTCGTAACACAAAGAACAGAGTTAAGCTAATATATCTGTTGGCAATTCAATTGAGCAATGTAATGGCAAAGTTTTTTTTGTTTATTTAAGGTGGATTTATAAATCCAGGTTTAAACCAAAGGATATAAGACAATTATCAAAAGATAAACAAAATAAACAAAGTTTGGCTACCTAATTAACATAATTAGTGTCAGAATAAATCTGCAACTTATAGAAAGGTGCTGTAATTTAATTGCAATATTGCTCCGACTTACTTCTATTATTAAATTAAAGTGTGTTGTGTTCCCATGGTCTCTTGGCAACACAAGAGAAAGGTCAGATATAAACAAAGAAAAACATTAAAATTATAAATTATCCCGGACATTTCACAAAGCAACATCTAATAATTGGGTGTGATATTACACACATCTTTTATGGGCAACAAGGGCTTTTCTGACAGAAGTTTAGCAGAGTATTACCTAGGTTTTTGAATTATTAAAACAAATTAACATATCTTAATTGATAGGTTAATTGTATAAATGAGAAAGTTTTTGATATTTGGTGAATGAGAGGATGTTTGTTGCTCTATAGCACATTATTTTTAACGAATTTTTCATTTTTCTCCAAGTGGGCAGACTGTTGATACTACCTAAATTTAAGAACTATTCTGTACCTACACAGTTTTACAATAAATAATTCTTTATATTTATCTAGTTACGTTCATACGTATCTATAAAAAATATGATCAAATAAAAATAATACATTAGCGAAAGTAGAAACACCCCTATTACATAGTTAAAAATATGTTTTATGATACATAAGCGTGCGAAAATAATAAAACATGCCGGCAAATTCTGAATAAATAAACCACGGCAACTTTTCCAACCCGACAAATCGTAGACAAACGGCGCTATAAATACGATTCATGAATGGAGTGAAAGCAAGTACCACGATATTCATTGGAAACGCAGCCGAATGCATTAAAATAATCATTATGCACTTACCTCGTACTTGACGCCAGCGAGACGGAGCCATGTTTCTACTTTTAGGCAATACGGAGATGTGGACGGCAACAAACGAGTTCGCGTAAGTTGGTACAAATATGCAACATCTTTCTCGAAATTAGCCTTGTGGACCGTTGGCTTCGGCGGTGCTGGCTCCACTTTCTTCTCTTCTACCTTTTCTTCGGTTTTTTCGGCAACCGGCGTCTCATCTTTCGTCTCCTTAGTTTGGCTGTCTGCCGGCGCGTCCTCTTTTAATTCTTTTTCTTTCCCTTCTCCGTTGTCAGGAACGTTGCTCTTTACTTCAGTCGTCATCGTAATAAGCCTTCTAATTGAATTTGTTATACAAAATATGTCGTATGAGCCAGTAATAAAATAAATTCACCGCCAAAAATCACAATAGAACGCGACACAACGCTCCGCGTCCCGACACCACCGTAAACTACACAAAAGTTCACGCAAGCGTTCGCAGCGCAGCGCTTCGTGCGGAGCACCCCTCTTGCCAGATGTGATTGTGTATTTTCCCTAAAATAATAATTCAAAATAAATACAAATTTAATAGAATTCACAAAGCTGACGCGCCCGGAGTTTCACCAGCTATAATCCCATGTTCTGTGACCAACTTAATCGACCAAACCGTTCTTGAGTTATAAAATTGGGTACAACGAAAAGTGGCATTTATTTTAAATTACTGAGGGTTTTTAAGACTAAAAAACACGTTTTTATGTACCTACCAATAGTTTTTTTTTGTAACGTACAATTTTTGTTTTTCTAGTAGGTATGCAATAAAGAACATTGTATTGTGTTGTAAATTTCGAGAGTTCTATTGGTTAAAATACTTAAGCAATTTTATAGTATTTCCTTAATTCTTACTATTGTTGATAAAACTTACTATGATATAACTTTGTGTACTACTAGCAGCCCCCGCGAACATCGTCTCGCCATATAATTTTATTTGCAACTATCTCCATACTAAATTTCATCCAAATAAAATTTTCCCGCGTAAGCATGTATTTTCCGCGGTAAAAAGTCTCTCGCCATATACTTTTATTTGCAACTATCTTCTGCACACTAAATTTTATCTAAATCGAATTTTCCCGCGTAAGCATATATTTTCCCGCCGAAGCATGTATTTTTCCGCGGTAACAAAGTAGCCTATGTTCTGTCTCAGGGTCTAAAGATTGTATGTGCCAAATTTCATCAAAATCGGTTGAGAGGTTTATGCGGGAAAGCGTAACAGACAGACAGAGTTACTTTAGTTTTATCAACAATAGTAAGAATTCCTTAATTCTTACTATTGTTGATAAAACTACTATGATATAACTTTATGTACTATTGTTATTTAACTTACCCTTACTATTTACCCCACTTTACAAATTAATAGAGAATCTGGCAACATATATACCAGAGTATGACATTGCTTCACCCGTGTACGCGCCCTCAGTGCTGCCAACCCTAGAGCTAACAGGAATGTTAAGTTTTATCATGGTGTCCACACTGTCCGACCGAACCTCGATTATTTGAAATTCCGTTTCCGCTCTCTCGGCGCCTATCCTATAATCTAAGGGATGAATTATATTAGACCGGGACGGGGCCGAGCCGGGGCGTGACCGTGGCCCGACCGGGGCCCGTTCGGGCCACGTTACATACATTTTATATGAAGCAGTTTATATTACCCCGTGTATGATCCGTGTCCCGTCCGGGCCGGTGTAATAGAAACTGGCCACGGTCCCGCCCCGGTCTAATATAATTCATCCCTAAGTCGCCCGAAAATGCGAAACTTAAACTCTGACTGAATACGTACGTGATTCTAACCTACATTCCAAAACGTATGTAGCTAAAAAAGGTTTTTTTATGTTTTCAGTCTTTCTAAGTCCGTTAGAAAGTGATTATTACATAAACATTATTATTATGGGCAGGACGATATTTTTGAACAATCATCGTCAAAAATACCTAACTAAAATTCTAACCCGTTTTATTAATTTTAGGTAGGGCAGCGGCAGCCTTTTTTATTGATTAATTTAGGTATCAATAATATTCAATGTTATGTTCTTAAGTTTATTGGATATAAGTATAGGCTTAGGTACCTATTTTTATTATTAGAGCCGTGTTGGCCATGTGGGAGCACACTCAATTTTAATTCCGAAGGTCGTGGGTTCAAATTCTGTCGCGTTCAAATTAAAGAGAGTGTACTAAGCAGCTCAGCCATAAGCAATAGAGATAAAATAGTAGGTATCTACCAGCTAATGTATTCCCATATAAATTAAAAACTCCAATTGAATAATTAGTTACTACATATCTATCAAAAGGACATTTTAGGAAAGTATTTAAGTAATAAAATAGTTCAATAAAAGTACTCATAATCTATATTTCTCAGCACGATTATATATGACTTATATAATATTATGTACCTATCACAAAACATGTTTTCAAAGCAACTAAATAGTTAAGTTGTTAACTGTCACATACAGTCTCATTGGAGCAGTCACTAACCACAAACTTTTAACTGCAAATAAATATGTATATGTATACCTATATGTTGTAATCAAATGTTATATAGAAACAATCCTACAAGAATTTAAGAATAATCAATTTATTAACCGACTTCAAAAAAGGAGAAGGTTTCTCAATTCGATCGTATTTAATATGCTTTTTTTATTCGTTCGCGGATAACTTCGTCGTTTATGGACCGATTTTGATGATTCTTTCTTTGTTGGAAAGAAGACAGTTTCAAGGTGGTACCATGATAAGACATCGGGGTTTAAATAAAGATGCAGATCAGAGAAATCGAGGGGAACTTTCAAAAATCGCACGGGCGACTAGTGTTGTATGGTGGTTTTATTTTGAAGTCGGTTTTATTGTTGTAAAAATATTATGGGTAAAAATATGTTAAATTTTTTTTTTAGTATTTATCTTATTGTATATTTGGAATTTCAATGTGAGAAGAGGCAAGATCTGATTATTGTACGTAGTTTGTGTCCTTTTAAATTTACTATATTATTACGTAATATTTTAGTAAATTTATAAGGACACGTAACTGTTTACATTATGACTTTATTATTTTGGTTATGATTAATTAGATAATAGTACAAAATAAACTTGGCAATATTTTTATAAAAATATTCAAAAACGGTCTCCGTCTTATAAAGATTTAAAAAATATAATGTGATGTTTTTTATAATTCGTTACTCTTACAACTATTGAGACTATTTTTTTTTAATGTGATGATGGTACTAGTTTAAATAACATTTCCTTACTTAATCATAATTCTCACTCGACACCTAATTGAAAATTTTCTAAGATCATTTTAGAAAAAATCAAAGAACATAATGTAAACTTCATCATAAAATAATACTATAACACTGAAATTATTTAAAGACAACCTGCTTTTGTTCAAAACGTTTCTTTACGCAATCACATTGAGATCTTTTTAACTATATAAAAAAAAACATACTGATTCATGTATACTGTTCGAAGGAAAGAATAGTGATCAAGACTTGCATTAATTTAGTAGTCAATCAATGTCACTTTTATTTGTAATTTTATTAATCAAGAACAGCTGGGCTGATTTAGGTTATAAAAGCTAAGAAAACATGGGAATCGTTCACCAAAAATAAAAGAAGAAGAACATGGGAATAAAGCGGACTAAGCCGCGTTGATCAGCTAGTACTTTATATAATATAATATTGTACCTATATAATTTGTATTTTTCAAATAAGAGGTCATGATTGCCTCCTGTGTTTTTCTATGGTATTCTCACAATTATTCAACGAAAGACATAGTTATTTAAACTACATTATACTATCCTAATAAATTTATGTAATTTAACCTACTATTCATATAATACTAAATGATAAAACATAAGTAAATATCTATAAATAGAAAGGTGAGAAATGATTTCTCACCTTTTAATTGATAGATATTAAATAATGTTGATAATTAATCATATTAGTTACATATATGTAATAATTTCACAATATCGTTATTATTAAATTACTTATTTTATGAGGATTAGTAGGCACGCCCTTGATCTATTGATCTACTTATAGATCAATAGATCCAAGCACTTCTAAACAATGTATAAATTAATACATACATCTATGCCTGTAAACGTTAAATCTACAGCTACATCTTGGAAATACTGTTGTCAAGATATGAAACATGAATTTTGATTTATAACACGAGTATGCGTCATGGGCACTGATACTGTAACATAATAAATAAATACTGGACAATTCACACAGCAAAGTATGTATATTATATTAAGTATATCAGAAATCTAGCAGCAGTATCAAGCTTCGAGCTTACATGGGGCTAGACGTTGCTGTTTGAATTGTCCAGCAATATTTATTTATTAAGTACAGATATAAGATGAACCATTTTTAAAATGAACGCCCCTCCACCGCGTTCATGCAAAAAGGTGTATAGATACAACACACATAAATTGATCTTTGTATAAGCAAACGGTATCACTTTAACAGACAGATGAGCCAATGTTACAGTGAAGTTGTAGCACGCACACAAGTATAGTGATGCAATAAGTATTTCCTCTCACACGTTGAAATTATCACGGTTTTGTGGAGGGGAGTTCAGTTTTAGAATGGATTATCTCTACCTACCTATATCTAGTGGACATCCGACGGCTGATATGATGAACTAATCAGTATTTCCAAGCGTCCAGACACTATTCTGAGTCAGAGCTAGTGCTGGACGGAGTGTAGCTGTAGTAGTCCTTTTGCTAGGCAGTGTTGATCTGCTCCACGTTCAAGTGAGTGATGAAGCGGAGTCGCATCTGAAGTGACGGACGCAGCTTGCGAATCACCGTTTCCACTTCAGTCTTCATTGTGTCACCGACGAACATGTATTTGATGTGGTAACTGGCTGTGGCTCAGAATGTTATTGTTTATTAAATAAGTATGGCTCTGAATTGCGATAGAGAAACGATTGGAAAATGCCAACAAATAACTAAACATAGAACTTCATATTGTATTGTATTATGTTAATAAAAGATTGATTGATAGAAAAAGCGTTATCTTACGAATTGTGCAATCTATGGCTAAAAGGCTTTATAAAAAATAAATAAGTATCAAACGATTTATGACAAATCAATTACAAATGTTGATTCAAAGCCTCCGGTTCACGGTGGATGTAAGCTGCATCCGACCGTAATAACTAGAAGTCATATAGGGAGGCATATGTCCAGCAGTGGACTTCCGACGGCTGATATGATGATGATGACTAACATCAAACACTGAACTCATCAAATTGATGCAATTGACAACTATATATCAGGAATCAGGCTCTATATGACTTAAGACTTGCCAACACAGTTTAAACAGACCTATGTTTACTAACTCCCAATATTTATGTAAAGGATACAGTAGATCACATATAGGGTCGATGTAGGCCAGGTGAGTATGTGACTTGTCAATATGGGCTAGCAGTTCGTATAGCATCAGAGTAATGTCCATGACCGCTCGAGCGAGGTCCGAGTTGAATCTCTGCAGGAACGGACCAATCAGGTGGCAGAGATACAGCAGCTGAGACTCTGATTGGATATCCTGGGCTAGCTTCTCCTTCATAAACCTGAAACAGTTTGATAAATTAATTAATAAATATAATTACATTTGTTTTACTTTGTTAACAATTGGAATGTATTCAAAGATTTTTTATACTAGTCAAACATGCTTTAATTTATTCTGTATTTTTTTTATGGTGGAACTGTGCTTAGAAGGACTATTATCATATAAATAGTACCATAAATAAAAAAAACTTCATGACCACTTAAACTGTTTTAAAATTACCGGGGAGAGTAATAGCCGTTTTCCTGAATAAAACAGAGATAAAATCCATATGTAAATCAGGTTTTGTCTTGTCATCATAAGTTCATAACATGAGTCACAATTACCCAATCATAAACCAATTCTTAATTATTGATTAACTTGTTTCTGTTCTTTTCTTTGCTTTTGTAGTAATTTCCTTTATATTTAATATTTAATGTATAACGTGCGCAATTGAAAATGAATTCTGTAAATGGCGGCGGGTAGGTATGGTACGATTGGCAAAACAAGGATAAAAGTATAGACAGCGAAAGAGAGTGAGCGAGAACGCATGCGAGCGGACGCAATTTACAGAACTCATTTCTAATTGCGCACGTTATACTGTTCATTTTCCAAATAAAAACTAATACAAAAGTCGCCATTATCAAAAACAATAAGAACGATTATATTAAAGAAATGAAAAAGTACACTTACACAGGAACCTGCATAATCTGCCCAGCGCTCGCATGATACCAGATAGCATGCGCCAAAGCCAAGGTGAGACTGTACTTATTCTCCAGCATCAGTTCATTCGTCGTCCTCAAACTGAAAAGCTGGAAAGGAGTGTGTGTATGCGGCCACGACACCAAATCCTCATCAGTAATCACTTCAGATATCCTATCATGTAGTACCGTCCAGTACGGATCGGGTAATGCAGCCATGATCAAACCAATCGCGTTGATCCAAAGTTGAATCTTCATCTGGGGGATAACGACGAAGCCTTTGGTTATGACGTCTAGGAGGCTGTTGCCTACGGTGTTGGGTGGCAAAGGTAGCGCCATTAATTCGACGCAGGTAACGTAGAGGGAATGCGCTGAAGGATTAGGGTACTCGTTGAAACGCCAGTCCGTGTTCGGAAATTGAGAGTTTCCGGTTAGTGCTGGATTGTGTTGCTCATGGAATTATTGTGTTGAAGGATACTTAAGCTAGAGTAAAATAAACTTTGTTGGCTAAATCATACACACACAGATTTTTATTCCGAAGTTCGGTTGTCTACTGGCTAGTGCTATTTTCCCGTCAAATTCGTGCAATTAAATGGAATTAAACTGACAAGGTCTTCCGGGCTTCAGGCCTTCAGGCTTCAGGACCACACACTGCAAGGACACGGGTCACGACGGCTAGCCGGTCCGCAGTGCACTGACTTGGTTGACCAAAATCCAACGTAAAAAGGTTCGTGTATTGCCCGTTTATCTATATGTAAGCATAACACAAGCTTCGAGCTTACCACGTGGCTAGATATTGCTGTGTGAATTGTCCAGCAATATTTATTCATTTATGCCATTGTTGGGCAAAAGCCTCCCCCCTTCCTTTTCAGTCTCTCCCTCCCTCCCTCCCCCTTTCCAGTCATTTCAATCCCCGAAATATCGAACTATCTAATCTAACATGCAAATAAATATTTATGATTATGATTACTAAATGTAATTAAATTGAAAAGGATACTGTCAACCATTCTGTTAACAAGCGTGAGGTAGTAATTAAGGTCCGGGTTCCAGTTGGTGGTATCCGCCTCTGTGCTGTTGAGGTAGGTCTGGAAGGGCTCGGTGGTGGCCCAGCCGGTGGGACGCACGTCCTTCAGCGAACCGAGGACCGCGTTCACAAGCTTCCGCTTCAGTAGCGGCTTGTCGCGGAGTTTCGCCTCGTAGTAGTGTAGGGTGTTGTATAGGAAGGTTACTGGGCGGTCTGAAAAAAAATTATATAAAATCTTTATTTATAACATTTTTTGATGAATTATAAAATGGTATAAAATAGTAATTAATTCTTCAAAATGAGTTAAAACTAGTTGATGTTAACGGATTACCCCTCAGGCACAAAACAAAAAACAACATCTATCCCTGTGATAAACTCTAAGCTTGTGCTAGATTTCTGACTACCGTAACTTATAAACGGTTCAATTGATTATATACCTACAAAGATACTATATATAACCGCTCTTTGCCTAAATTATAGAATACTAGCTTTCCGCCCTGCGGCTTCGCCCGCGTTTTACACTTTCCCGCAATTTTCTTTGCAATATTATAGCCTATGTTACTCGGGGATAATGTAGCTTTCCAAAGGTGAAATAATTTTTGAAACCGGTCCAGTAGTTTCGGAGCCTATTCATTACAAACAAACAAACAAATCTTTCCTCTTTATAATATTAGTATAGACTACTAGGCCGTGTTTGATTTCCATGTACTACGGATCCCTGACTATACATTCTACCCATGCCTTTACCCTCGTTTTAATAGAATTTCCCGCGTTCTAGAGGCCAAACTTTTTATGACCTCTCGTGGTCTAGAATACAGAATGTAGACTCACCATGGAACTTATAAAGGTATCCTAGATGATCCAAGAGCTGTTCCAAGCTCTTGCTGACCTGGGGTATCTCCAAGCACCTGTGGACCACGATATCCAGCACTGGGATGAACCTGAGACACACGTTGCTGAGGTAGACGGGTATTGGCCCGCCGTAAGCGTTGTTCGGCTCTTCTGGCGCGAACTTCTCAGGATACTTCCTATGGAAGGCGAGATGTTTGTCATACCTGAAAATGGAAAAACATCATTACAATTACAACACGTATTGTTTCACTAAGGGGCACTGATCTCCCCAATAAAACTCATTATAGGTCGTGGCTATGAGCCGTGTTGGCTTAGCGAGAGCACACTCTACTTTCATTCCGAAGGATTTTTTTCTACTTGAAAAATGTATGTGCGATATAAAAAACACGTGCTCTAACGGTGAAGGCAAACATCTTTAGGAAACTGGCATGTTTTGAACTTTGAAAAAGGTTAAATTACATGTGATATTCGCCAACTTACACTTTAAGTTCCACCATATGTGTTCCACCAAACTGTAAAACTGTAAAACTATATCTAGCACATGATCACCTCCTTTGACTAGTAGCATAGATTTCTCTAGTCAAAGGAGGAGTCCAAGTGTTCCAGCCGTAGGAACGTCAAAAAGGGGGGGGGGGGCATATACTAATAAAATATTATCTTATAGCTTACCAATTATTCTGTTTCCAGTGCTCTGGCGAGTTTTCCTTAACGAAGTCCTGTGCTCGGTTTCTCAGCTCTGACCCTTTGAGTAGCAGGAGCTGTATGATGTACAGACACACCTGGCTTTCGTTGCCGTCAGGGTTTGGTCTTAGCACCTGCATTAAATATATTGAGAAATCAGTAAATATAACAGAAAAGCAGTTTAAGGTCTTGAAGATTTGGTGAGTGTATGATCAACGCCGTAACAAGTCAACCTTTGAGGGGCTAGAAGTTACTGTACCGAGCACCAACGCTCGCCTTGCTGTGTGCCAAAGGTGAGCGAAGCGTACCGCAATACGACACATGGCACACATAATCCGAACCACGCCCGCCGTCATCAAATTCGGAATCCTCACCCCCTAATTCTAATTTGTTGTGGGGGAACTAGGATCTGCACTGACATCTCGCTGTGGAGCGTATTGTGCATTGTCCCCTTGCCTAAGTCGGCCCTAACCTAACCAGCCTAACTCCTTGATGTAGCGGAGTAAGACCTTTGGTTTCTTACAGATATGTTTCAGCATATCTGAGGATGACGACCGCGCTACCGCATCAATAAGGTGCCTTAGCCTCTCTTCTAGCCTCTTCAGTGGCTGTGCAATGTAGTAGTACATGTTCTACCGTCTCCTCTGCCTCGAAGCAACCCCCATACGACACCCATGTAATTTTTTATGGTGGAGGGTATTCAGGCGCGTGGTGTCACAGCCACATTATTTATACTATTTTTTCTTACCAAGCAAAGCACGAGCTTATCAATAGTGACGATGTTGTACTTCCAGATGATGTCGTTGATGGCGTCCACGCACTTGTTGATGTGAGGTCCGCCGGCCGGGTTCGTCACCTCGAGGACGAGATAGTCGCAGAACTTGCGCAAGTGGGCCGACAGCGCGCGGGCTCCTATGCGCTCTAATATCCTGCAAATACACCGTATTATCTGTAAGTGTCGGTCATGGAGTAATTTAGTTTGTTTTTCAACATCATCATCATCATCATTTCAGCCATCGGACGTCCACTGCTGGACATAGGCCTCCCTTAATGACCTCCAGGTATTACGGGCGGATGCAGCTTGCATCCACCGTGAACCGGCAGCCTTGACAAGATCATCTGTACATCTTGTTGGTGGACGTCCGACGCTGCGTTTTACGATCCGTGGTTTTTAGTTTGTTTTTAGGTGTGTTTATAGGCTCATTAAACTATACTGAAACTAATTTGACAATTTTTATAGTTTTGGTATACATTTAGAGGTCTGGGACACAGGATATGCTATTCAGGTTCTTGCTCTAATTATGACAAGACGTGGCCAGTGGCCACCATACAAACGCGGAAGGAGTCGCGGGCACCGCTAGTCTATTAATATATCGTGGCTGTAGAAGGAAAACTAACTAAGTAACAAAACTAAAATCGGGAGAAAAACGCGATTTACTGTTTTTTTGCGACAAAAATAGCGATAACATTTTTTTGGCAAAAAAAATTATTGTCCACTTTTTGATATTTTATAAATTAATACTCTGCCTATGTTTTTACATAAGCATAAACGTTTTTGGGGAATTGGTTAGTGAGAAAAAAAATATAAAACAACTAGGTATTTTTCCCTCGCTAGAGTTTTGAATGTGTATGTCAGTTAGTTACTTTTGTATGCTAGTTAGTTACTTCTCCTCCGACAATATTTTGCGCTGAAGCTTAAAAAGCATACGGTAAACGCCCTTATGTAATTTTCCTACATCAAAGAAATCTTACAATGTCTTCTTATGTACTTTATAATTCGTAAAATCATTCTATCCATTTGCAAAGATTTTTATTTTTTATGTATATAATTTGAAATAATGCCAGACAATTAATACTTTATCATTTCTTTTAATTAAGAGTATGAAAAAAAAATAAGAAAACCTCTGAAACACCTCCGATTTAGTGTCAGACTTAGAAAATCAATGATTACGTTAGGTACATAACAAACGACTATTTCCCATAAAATCAACGGTGATAAAACAACAATTGTAGCTTAGTTTAGAACACAATAATTATAAATTATCTAAAAACACTTAGGTACGTAAACTATAATGAAAAAGCCTATACAGTAAGCTTAGAATAATCAATTTTGATTCAGTCTCATATCATCGTTATAAAATCACTTCAAAACAATTTGAACTTGATATCCATTCAATGGCTTTAAGCTATGATTTCTGCTTATAAAATACACAACAACACAACATTGTAACATTTTAAGAACACGATGTTTATTAATATTTCAACAACAAACTTGGAAGTACGGCTGCACTGTTTTACAACTGTATCATAACGTTTGTTTCCGAAAAGGACTAAGATCCTACTATCTAATACTTAAACAACATTTCTTCAGTCTTCGTTTAGGAAAATCAAATAATAAATCAAATTTCAGAACGACTCATTGGCATAATTAAAAACGAAAAAACGAAAAAAACGAACAACTATTCATTGCTATGACAGCAAACTTCTAACTAAGTAAATTTAGCAAGAAGATAACACTTAATTCATTCTATTATTCCTGCAGAAATCCAGTATCTAGTAATCCTATTGAAATTATTTTGTATGCGCCTATCGTTGCCCCTATGCATTAACTATTAATCAGCTTTTTCTATTCTATTTAGAATCATTGCCCGATTGCAAATCGTCTTGTAAAAGCTTGCCTTCATCAAAAACTGATAGTTTAAACTGATAGTTTTCTGATAGAAGGCAAGCTTTCCTAGCATTCGTGTAATTCCTTGAATATTGTTTTTTTTGCATAGATTAAGTAGGTCTGTTTTCTTTGCTTCCGTGATTGGAAGGTTTTCATTGGTCAGTATCTGTCGGGCAATGTTAATTTTATTTTCAACGTTTGTTGCCCTCCTGGTCATACATCCAGGACCGCAAGAGGTTTCCTGTGATATAAGAGCATTTGTTATTGTAGCGGAATTTAATGATGTTTTTGATTATTTTGTTAGCAAGTTCGTGGAGGAATGCATGAACATTGTATGGGCCAACACTTTTGTTATGCTTTGTAGATCGCGCTCTGTTCATGATACCTTTCAAATCAATTACCGAGTAGGTACACTTTTGTGTATCTCTTTTTTTCCCAGACAAACCCAATTTTAAGTGTAGTCGAGCAGAAGTACTTAGTAAGTACTTCTGTGTCTGGACGAGATGTAACAAATAGGCAGACATGTATTGGTTTCGGTTTTGGCCAGAGCAAGTATCCGAATAGAGCGTAACATTTGTCACTTCTTTTGGGATAGTTTTGACCCAAGTATTAATGGCTAAAACTAAGCAAAAGCTTTAAAACAAAATACCTTATTTAATTTTACTTGTCCTAAACTTGTTCAAAATCCACAAACTTTAAGTGGACAATTTAACTAAGTGATTTTATGCCCTTTGTATTTAACCATAATGGTCACAATCATAACGAGCGATAATTCATTAACTAACCTTATTTAATTTTGCCAATTTCATTGGTCCTGCTGGACCATAAATGTGTCGAGGGAAAACTAACTAAGTGATCTTATGGACTTTACGCTGTTGCAAAGTTAGTCAATGATGTCATTTATGTATTTATGGCTGAGTTATTTAATTTTCCTTCGCTACTTTTTTGTCTATTTTGAGAAGTTCATTTCTCCATCTGTTCCGACTTGTAAGTTTAATTTACAGATAACTTTTTGATTAATTATGATAGCGAAACGTTAGTAACACAGAAAGATGCGGCTTGAATTAGACTTTATAGAAATGCAATAAAGTCGATTTCGCAAAATGTGTTAGTTAGTTAGTTCTCCAACTACAGCAGCGATATATCTAAATGTTATAAACAATTATTGACTAATCCTAATCTCTCTCATCAAGTCCCTGTGTCCCAGCAGTGGGAACGTTAAGGGGAGTGAAGACGACTCACTTGAAAGCAATAGGATTGATCCTGTTAGTGTCAAAGATCATCTTCCAGAGCAAGCAGAGGAAGAGAGGCGTGCCGGGCACCGAGAAGTGTGATATGATATCGTTGTCGTTCGCCATCGACGTCCATTTGCGGTATTCCTCTTCCACGGACTTCTTCAGGACTTGTTTGTTTTCTTGCGTAGCCGTGTTCTGTTGAGCAAATCAATGTCGTGGTTAAATTTGAGTTTCAATACTTCGGCACTGTTTCAAGAGCCGTCACAATGGCGAGTAGGTTAATAATAAAGCTTTATTTGAACGAATAATAAATACATTTTAAATGTGTTAGTAATTAATTTTAGGGTGTTACTTCTTGTTGAATTGTTATTGAATGTTATTGTAATTCGGACCCCTTTCGGGTAAAAGCCTCCTCCATTTTCTTCCATACTTGTCTATCTATAGTTGTTTTTATGGTTCCGTAGCTAAATGGCAAAAACGGAACCCTTATAGATTCGTCATGTCTGTACGTTCGTCGTCCGTATGTCACAGCCATTTTGTAGCAGGCGAGTAGGTTATCAGTTTATTTTATAACAACGGGAATCACGTATTTACACATGAGTTAAACAACAGTCTTTATCAGAAGGAGTGAGCAGCCCGCCGTGCTCCTCTCAGCTCGCGTGCGCGGTTCTCACTGCCTCGCGCAGTCAGGCACAGTGAAAACCGCGCTTATTCACTATCGAACCGATTTACCCTCTGACAAAACTGATGACTGCTGATGAGTAGCCGGACATATTTAAGATTGTGTTCGCGATAAAGTGTGCGCGTCGCTTGTACGTTTTAAACTGCTTAATTATGTTAACAAATGGCGGAAGTTTAATAAGTTCTAGTATCGTAGTTTCGTACCTGTGAGAAGAACTCGACAAGCACGGGCGGGAAGCACTGCAGCGTGTGCTGCGACCACATGTGCGGCGTGTTCGTCATTATCGTGCTGAGGAGCTCCTTCACTGCCGCGCCGTCGCTCGCTAAAACAATAGAATCAATTTAATTTCAGTGATGGACCTATACTCTCTCTACCAAGAGTTGTAGCAATCTACACTCGCTAGCGACTACAGTCAAAAAATGTATGAAAACTTGAACAGCGCCTCTAGCGGATAGTTGGGTACCAAGTCAAGTCAAGTGCGTTAGACGTGGCCCTGCTTGCCTAGATATTAACGGTTCTAATACTGTAGTTCCCGCATTAACCGTAAGACTTGAAAGGTGGCGCGGGCTCAACGTAACTGCTGTAGTAACGTCAGGCGATTTAACTATGACAACTCCGGACGTCCGATGGCTGAAATGATGATGATGATGATGAACCCATAATGATATTTGTAATTATGTTCAGTTACTCACCGGCCCCTGTCATATAAATGCCGCGAGCTAGAGTGAGAACCAGCACACGGTTAAGCTCTTCACTCTCTGAAGACACCAGCGACTTCGGCTCCGAGACGACGCGCGACATTTGCAGTTGGACTCCCGAGCTACCCAGACTGGTTATAAGCCGCAACGCTGTGCTCTCAAAACTGAAATAAAACAAATATAATTATATCACAATACATTTATTTACTAATTCGCAAGATTTATGGGCATAACCGTGCCCTTAGCGTTACATAATGAGGGTTGTTCTGTAAAGTTACAAAATACTGTAAGTAATCCGTGCCCTTGCAGTGTTGGTCCTGAAGAAGTCCCACGTTTGAGGACGAAACTGTTGACCAAATTCAACGTAAAAAAGGTTCGTGGAAATCCCGTTTATCCCAATATGAATTCATCAAACCACGACAGGTTTTATAGTAAATAAATAAATATTGCTGGACAATTAACACAGCAACATCTAGCCCCGTGGTAAGCTCGAAGTTGTTACGGGTGCTAGATTTCTGATATACTTAATATAATATACATACATAGATAATATAGATATATATAAATATATATATAGTAGAAAATACGGTATCTTACCACAACTGCAGTTGCGTCTGATTGGCCTGCGGGTACGCGGCAAGTGAGTGTATATTGGACAGCAAGGTGACTCGGTAATGGGGCTGGATGTGGTGGATGCGGTACGAGAACATATCCAGCAGGTTGTGTAGTATGCCCCACGCGTGGGCTTTGAATACGTTCGGGAGCAGCTGATCTGAAAATGATGTTAAGAGGTATGATTAGGGGCAATGTTGTAACTCACTTGATGTGTTTTGTTTATTTTAGTAGTATTGGAACTGCGTAGTAAGAAGTCAATAAAATAGCCATCAGTTAGCAAAATATATCTACATTCTAACAAGCAAATGGTTACACTTACATGTAACAATAATTACACAACTGCCCTAATTTATTTTTAAGCAATCGTGTGTATTGCATACATTACCACAACATTAACAATATACTCATAGAATAAGATTCTCCCATATTCTTATCTCGACACTAAAAAAATAGAATAAGATTCTCTCCTTTCTTTTGTTTCACTTACTTATGAATCCTTTAATCCCCAGCGACTCAATCTCCGTATAAACCAGCAAGCGGCTGTACGTCTCGACCAAAGCAGGTGCCATCATGCTACTGCCCGGCACATTAGTCTTATTCTGTGCCAGTTTAGCGACATGCGTCACTATAGAATGTATCAATGACATCTTGCAGTGTAAAGTCAAGCTGTCCAGAATACACATCGATAAAGGTGCAGTAGGTAGAGGAGTTCCAGGGTTTCCGTTCGGTAATGGCTTCTGGCTTCCAAAGAGCGTTTCGATTATGATACCCATGGGGCGAGCGTAGAACTCCTGGTTGGTCGAATATGCGTTGCAAAGTAATGCGATGCGGAAGTCTGAGCCGGTCAGTGTCGGTGTGTTGGTCGATGTCACTAGATGCTGCAGGAATCTGGGAAAAGTTTAGATATTTTTATTACGGATACTATATTAGATATTTCACTTTCAAAATTTTCGTGAGTTATACTATTCATTTTATAAAACGGGAGTGAGAACCGCGCGCGCGACCTGAGAGGAGACGGGGCACGGCGGGACGCTCACTCCTCCTGATAAAGACTGCTCTTGTTGTAGTCGAAACGTCGAGAGTTGTTTAACTCCTGTGTAAATACGTGAGTAATTCCCGTTTTATAAAATGAATACTATATTAGATTTTGATAAATAAGTTCTGGTAAATATTATACTGTGGTCGCCTCGATGAGTATGACCCGGGATGATGGGATACTGCAGCGGACCGGGACAGTTGGAAGGACATGGGGGAGGCCATTGCCCTAAAATGGGACACAAAAGTCTCATAAAAAAACATTATACTTACTCGTACTGCACCTTTAAGTTCTGCGGCATTGTCATAGTCTTATGCTCACTTTCAGCTTTCTTCAGCAGATGCAACCAAATACAAACCACTGCCATTTGGTGCGTGGAATGTGCCTTAGCGCAGTCTGGAACTGGCAACGGCTCTACTTCAGGATACAATAGCTCATGAAGCTTGATAATCGGCAGAAAGTTGGACAATGGGTTCCTTTGAATACTGCCAGATATAAACTGAAGTAGCACCCACATCAAATGATCTCTTCCTTTCTTCATGTCATGCCCAATAAGTTTATTATGCAGTCCCATAACAATGTTGGGGAAAGAAGCAAACCCAATAAGAATGAGATAAATCACTTGAGATGATAAGTGAAGCCAGCACCAATGAGACGTAGACATCTCGTCTTCGTCGGTTTCATGCTCACTCCTTTCCATTGGCAATATCATGAGTTCCACTAACTGATCTTCTAAAGCAATACATCTTTGTTTATGTTGTTTCTGTAGTCCAAGCATTGAGCACATCATATCTCTTGAGTATGGCTGTTGTAGAACATGTCTTAGTAAAGCTATTTGTGGTTTTAGATGGTCCTCGTCATATGGTAAGTTTCCTTTTAGTGAGAATTTGAGAGTGGTTGGGTCTAGCCTCCATGGGTTGATCAGGTGATCTGCATAACCAGAGAATTCCACAACAGGGAGCATTTGTGAGTGACCAATGATTGAAACCATCTGAGCACATGGTTTGAAACTCTCAACAAAGCCGGTCAACAGCTTTGCTAATTGCTGGAAAATTAAATGAATAATTAACTATATCGTTTTTAAGTTTATATATTTATTTAGGAACATCTACTGAAATAACCTGGAACACTTGTATACATTCACTATGTTAGAATTTTGTAACTTTGAATAAATCATAAAATAAAGGTTTGACATAAGACTTACCCAATGTGGCCAGTGATTATTATCAGGATAATCCTTTTGAATCTCGGTAACAATGAAATATGCTGGCAACAGTGAGGCATTGCGGTCAAAAATATACTCTATAACACTGTATAGAGCTTTAAGCTGTGGCATTGTACTTGAATTAAGTTTTACAGGTAGCGTGTGTGCTTTTTCTCTGCATCCCTAAAACACGAAATGTCTAAATAAAGTATAACAGCAATAAATAATTGAAAATACTAAAAAATGTATCAAATCATAAAATGTTCATGATCGGCCAAACTGAGCCGACACTACACTGAAGACATCCCGGACATCAGCCTGTACGAAGATGATAATTTGTTAAATCTTAAACAAAAAGCTGCCATTACCTTCATTATCTCCCGTACACCTTTGTAATCAACACCACCTATAACTCTTCGTATCAAATTAAAGCATTCAATCCAAAAACAAGCATTTTCATAACACAGCTTTTCATTTGTCAATATACTTTCACATAACATTCTGAAAAAAAAGTATGTTTAGTAGGATACTTGTGGTAGATAAATTAAGATTTAAAATAGCTAAATGTATTAAAATTTTTGACAGAAAGTAAATAACTAATTGTTTCTCGACAATTTAAACAGGGTACGTTTAAGTACTACAAAACATTCAAAGTCATTATACATACCTTGCTTGTAGTATATTGGAATTTATCAAATTCTCCAATAGCATCAACAGTTGTCTCATCTTATATCTATTGGTTAAAACTGCTGTTAGTGTTAAGTATTGTCTCATGGCAGATTCCTGCATCTCTGGACCAAGTGTTGACATAATGCTGTGAAGCTTCTTCTGGTATTTTGATAGCCTGTTATTTTCCTCTTCACTTTTATACACAAGAAAACAACTAAAAGCCTCTTCTACTGCTTCCACTCGCTAAAGAAAATACAATAATTATTTAGTAAATATTGATATATTTAAATAAATTAAAATATTTAAGGAATGAGAGTATGTGTGGTTACCAATATTTCGTGGACAATGTTAGCTACTTGTGTGTCTCCCATGTTGCTTGTTGATCCTAAAACACAGATTTTTTGAGGGTTGTTATTGGTTTGTAATAAATAGGTACAAGTTTTTCGGTTCATTACTCTTAATCAACTATAATTAATTACCTTCAAAAGGCAACATTTTGGGTCGGTTTTGTTCACCCTTTAGAAAATGGGTTAAGCGTGGCCACGCAAATGTTTTCTTCTTACATATTATTACAAAGAATAATAAGTTTTACCATACATAAAATAATAGTGCTAATAATTATAAAGACAAATTATTGAGAATCAAAGTATACAGTTATTTTAAAAATTATCCAGGTGATTTTACATTTACATCACAACAAATCATAACGATACGGGCGGTTTAGTTGGACAACTTAATGGCAAGTGATATTTCACAGAACGAAGTCAGTTAAAAACTCATTCTGGTGAAATAGAACAAACCAATTATTAGTGTGCATAACCTGTGGACTGTCATACAACCTTGGTGATTCATTTGATTGATTGATACTCTGTGCGAAATTTGTTTGTCTATCTGCGCTGGGTCGTATTGAGCTTCTGCCATAGCAAAACGGGAAATACAATATGTATTCATATATTTTTATAATGAAATAGCACTAAATCGTTTATTTCTATGGTGAAGTGCAGCTGATTATAATCTACTCTATTGAGGTAATGGAGTCTCCTCCATTCTCAACACATTCAGAAGCTCCTCCACTCAGTGAAGACAGTGGTTTACTGATTACAAGTGGGTCCTTTTCAAGTGATTCTGCAAGTGGATGGCATCATGTCGCTTCAGAGGTACGTTTGTTTACATACTCGTGTATAATTATACTCGTACACCTGTATATTCAACCATGGTGAAACTCGTGTTCATCCTTGGCCAGTGCACTGCGATATTTACATACACATTAAGCTAATTGCAAAATTATGTATTAAATATCGCAACTGATCGTAAATTTTATTACCCAAGATAGATGTTAACGCAAATTTCATGTAGCATAGATTTGTGAAGCATGTTTAATCCTAGAAGACTTCAGATTCATGTTCGTAGCGTATTATAGAAATTCACTTAACTTTATCTTGATCTTATTTTGTTAGCAGCATGATAGATTACATTTCCCAACTGTTTGTCTTAAGTTTATTTAGTTGCCGCTATGTAGTTAATTTACAGTTGTTAGTTATTATTTATAAAATCTAGCATACGTAACACAAGCCTCGAGCTTACCATAGGGCTAGATATTGCTGTGTGAATTGTTCATCAATATTTTAAGTTTTGTATCTTCAATTTCCATGAAATCTGTTCTGTATTTTAAGCATGAAAGAGAAACAAATGAAATAAATATGTAAATGTGTACTTATATAAAGGTTTATTTTGGACATCACATACAAACACAAAGACAAAAATTACTTATAACTAGTATCTTCAATTTGTTGTTTGTAACTCAGTTGTTAATATTATGTTTATCAGTCGATAACCATAATATTAACAACTACAACTGTTAATATTATGTTTATCAGTTGATAACCATAATATTAACAACTAGCAACACATCCTTTCTTTGCCTCAGATTGTCTTGAAACACTCTTAACTATTAAAATTCTGCCTTAAAATTCATTGCGTAGTTTTAATTATAAAAGATTGGAACATACATAGGTACTGACAGACAGTATTAGCGACTTTGTTTTATACTATGTAGTATAAATAGTTGTTCCCACACCTTAAGATCTAGTCTATCCTGTTCTTTCAGTGTGTTATATATGTTATAAATAGCTTTTGTAATAATAGTGTTAATTAGTACCCACTCCAAATGTATTAGCAAACTATTAGCATTGGCAAATTTCAATCTTGTATGTAGTCTGTAAATTTTTTGTTTATTGATGTCTGTATTGCTTGCTTTGAAAAAAATATATAATGTTGGCATGTGTATTTATGTGATTTGCTGTGCTGTATCCTCTGCTTAATTAATTATGATGATAATAGTTTATCTAGGACATTCATTATTTTTATTTTTAAATTAATAAGGAAACTAATAATTAATAAGGAAAAAAATGTGCTGGACAATTCCACGCACAAAGGACCAAATTTGAGTCTAATTGTGGAAAAAAAGAATCCCCAAACTAGTGCTGGACAATTTGCACATCAAGCCCTGTAGTCCTGTAGTCCTGTAGCTCGAAACTTGTGTTATGGCTGCTAGATTTCTGATAAACTTAATAGAATATACAAAGATAGATATATATTTTTACTGTATATATATAACACCCAGACACTTGGTACAAATACATATATGCTTATCATACAACTTTTTGCCCCAAGGTGGGAATCGAACCCACAACCTCTTGCGTCGCAGGCGGACATTCTCACGCTGCGCCACATAGGTCGTCGAATAATATAGTATAGTTTTGCTATATCCATTTTGTGAAAAATATTTGATTGTTGCATATACAATTTTGTATGGTTATAAAAGTCAAGATATTTGTATAATAAAATCTTTAATTTCGGATTCATCCCATACAAGTAAGAGGGTGCTAAATTAGTTTCTTCGCAAAGATAAGCTTCTTGTATTATTGTGTTTAAATTTAATAGTGCCAATATTTCCTTTTTGCTGCAGCTGCAAGAAAGTGACTTTGATGATCGTTCACTATCTCTATGTGAATCTACTGATGCCTCGGAACGAATGTGTGGTGATTTCTTCAATACTGTAAAGAAGGGACCTGGAAAGATCACTGTGACAACTATCGACCCACCCATAGAGTTTCAGGTAATAAAACGTAAAGTTAATTATCAAACAGTCGGTATTATATTTAGAAAGTCTGTGTAAATTTAAACTACTGAAGTTGCGTGTGTTATTCTTATGTTATGAGTCATGAACAGGAAAACATTCATACTATTATTGCGTTGCAGGATAATCCATCCCCAGTTACAACCGAGACTGGTACTACTGTGCTGGTGCCGCCGTCAGTTATAGTTAACGCTGGGTCTCCCATACAAACTGAAATTACTGAAAATCTAGAGTTACCCAAAGAAAACAAACGTCACATTTCACCATTGTACCCTCGTAAGTTAAAGCCGGAGTATTTGTACGAGCGCCGGCAATGTTTGAACCATAGATTCGCCAGTCCCCGGCTCCTGCATCTGAGTCCTTGCCGCGCCACTCGCCCGTCGTCCCGGAGCTCTCTGACGTCACGCCTCTCCAGCAGCCACAACTCCCTCGTCACCCAGTTCCAAGCGGATGACTCCAGTTTCATCACACAGGCGATCTCTCATGACACGCTCTCCGCGAAAACCTCCGACATAACTGACATGTACAATGTCCCGTTCGACAGCGATATCTACGCGGTCCCAATTGATATGATTCGACCCAGTCACGGAAATCTGAGGAGCAAAGGTAAGAAACCGCCCAGAAACAAGAAGCGTGCCAAGATCACGCAACAGGGCACGTGCGCGAACGTCTCACTCGACAAGGCGCACAAGCCAAAGGAAATAAACAGACATAAAGACGTCAAATCGAAAAGGAACAGCTTGCCAAGTTCATCTCTCAAGAAAAACGTTGGCGATTCGGACACGGACTCGCTACATTTAACTTTGCGAGAGATGCGTAAATACTTGCACACGTTGTATTCTAGCTCTAGTGATAGTGAGTGTAAAGCTACTCTCAAGAAAAGCAACACGTTAGTCGCGGGCATACACGCGCGGCATACCGGTAAAGACACGGTCACATTTCTAAAAGAAAACAACGAAATTAAAGTAGAAACTAATAATAATCATAAAAAATCTAGTAAAAATAGCTTCGGTTTGAATACGAAGAACAAGAAGCATAAAGAGATTAAAGATTCTGAAGAATCTAAGAAGACTGGTCAGAAAGCAAAGATGTCTCCGGTGAGGATTCTGTCGCTTAATTTGAAGCAGAGTTTTTGTAATTTGTTTCGGTGGCGTCGGCAGCCTGTGGGGGACAGTTTGAGTGAGTCGGCGGTCGGGGAGTGCAAGGGGTCTCCGCCGGCGGCCGTCCGGCGCGCGCTGCCGCCGCTGCCCGAGACGCCGCAAACCTCACAGGCGACAAGGAGAACTGACGAAGAAACTGTCACTGACTTTGCCACCTCAATACAGAAAGTTAAAGACGTAAGTAAACATCATCACAACACTAATCTCTGCTGATCGTACAAATTTTTGTTCCGTGGCGGGAATCGAACCCGCAACCTCCTGCGTCGCAGGTAGACCTTCGCCTGCTGCGCCACAGAGGTCGTCAAAATAAATATATAATTCCTATTAATTTAATATTATATTCCTATAGTTTATAATTCCTCTGTCAGTCGTGCGTAAATAACATCATCACATCTCAAGTTTATGTTATTTATTTTCCACCACAGATAAATACTAGGCTCAATACTAGGCATTAATAAACACTTCAGGCGAGTTATTGATCGCATCAAGTAGGTACTTTACACAGAACGATGCTCCGGCCGGTCTTCTGGTATATAATTCCTTTGTTTATCATGCTATTCTTAGACATCCACACAACATCATAAAGATAATTAATTGTACTCTGTTCTGTGACATACATAGATAACGAGTGATTGCATAAAATAGATATATGAGCAATTGAGTACATACATTTGTTTGTGTTCGAGAATATATTTTAGCAGTGTTTTTCCATAACCGCTAAGGATGATTTAAATCTTTCTATAAATATTTCGACACAGTTCTTGCCACTGAAATAGGCCAGTTATATTGAGAGAAGTCTAGTCTTGGATATGTTTCATCCATCTCATACAACACAAGCACTATAATATATGTATATAATTATAGTTATATGTTAGGTTAGGTTTGCTAACCTAACCTAACTAAAATTTATCTGAAAAGATATAACAGTTACTAATTACCTAGTTCTAGGTTTGCGTGTTTCACCTAAATAAGTGCAAAGGTGCTTTTACAGTTTATAATTATCGCCACAAGATATATTCACATAATTTTATCCAATGCTAGATAAAAGCCTTTCCTAAGGTCCTAATATACATAAACATTCTTATAGACCACAAGAAACTTAAATAACAACCAAAGACTCAAATAGAGTCCTGTGTCCTTACAAAAATAAATTTAAATCGGTTATGCAAGACGTGAAAATGCTTGGATAGACAGAGTTACTTTCGAATTGATGATACAGTTCTTTATAACTAACTGTAAATTAAAAAAAAATAACCTCCTGCGGCACAGCGGGCGAAGGTCGCCCTTCGTCGCAAGAGGTCGAGGGTTCGATTCCCGCCTCGGGACAAAATTTGTATCTGCAGATATTTGTTCCCAGTGTCTGGCTGGATGTTATATATGTACGAGTATAATAAAATATATACCTATGTATGTATATTATATTAAGTATATCAGAAATTAATGTAGCACCCGAAACACACGCTTCCAGCTTACACGAGGCTAGATGTTGCTGTGTGAATTGTCCAGCAATATTTATATATTATTTGTTTATATGTATAGGATAAGAAAGTTCCGTGTGTGTGTAAATAATAGTGTTTTTTCAGTATGGCTGGTACTGGGGTCCAATCTCGGTGGAAGACGCAGAGAAGATTCTGTCGAACGAACCGGACGGCTCGTTCATAGTCCGGGACAGTAGCGACGACCACTACATATTTACACTCACGTTCAAACTGAACGGGTTGAGGCATGTGAGGATTGAGCATGATCAAGGTAACAATTTCACTAACTTGACATGAAATTCACTAACTTGACATTGGCGGTTGACGGCATAACCTCAATGGCCAGTCACGTTCGCCAAAAATAAAAGAAGAAGTAATAACCATATTTACACTTATGTTACATTACTAGCCACCTGCCGAATTTGCTTGCGTTTTTTTCTCTACACGTCGTTTATATATTTATATAAACTTATAGGCTTATAGCCTAACTCAATAAATCTATTATACTACATTGAATTTTTTTTCCACATCATAGCGCGCTCAAATAATAAGAGTTTATTTGGAATTTTAATGGAAAGTAAATAAAAATAAATATGGACCCTAAATATAGACTAATTGATTTCCATTGATTAACTAATTGATTATTAAACAATGATCATGTAACACAAGCAGCAATATTTATTTACTATTTCTAGGTAACTTCTGTTTCGGCGGCTGCACGATGTTCAAAGCACAGACGATAGTGGAGTTCATCGAGAACGCGGTGGAAACTTCTAGAAGTGGGCGGTACCTCTTCTTCTTGAACCTGCGGCCGGTGTTGGGCCCCGTGAGGGTGCAGCTGCTATATCCCGTGTCGAGGTTCAAGCGGGTGCAGAGTCTGCAGCATATGTGCAGGTAAGCTTAACAACATTCTGCCCTGCGGCTTCGCCCGCTTTAAAATACATTTTCCCGTTGTAAATAATAAATAGCCTATGTCCTTCTTCTGGTTCAAAACTATCTCTCCACCAATTTTCATAAGCTGAAAAACATTATTTACTAGCTTTCCGCCCTGCGGCTTCGCTCACGTCATATTAGATCTTCAAAATTCAAAAGTTAGTCAGTTAGTAAAAAGTAATCCTATGTCCTTCTCCTGATTCTAAGCTATCTCTCCAACAGTTATCAGCCAAATCGACTCAGCCGTTTTTTTTTGAGTTGAACCTGTTTGGATCTAGGAGTTGCGATATGTCTCATTTTTGTTATTTTTTCATGTGCTCTATATGTCTGAATAAATTATTTTTCTTTCTTTCTTTATTCTTCATTAACATAACTGCATCTTAACGTTCCCTGTGTATATTTGGCTATTGTATAAATTCGTTATTACTTTCAGATTTGTGATACTAAAATACGTGCGACGTGACCTGATCAGTGGATTGCCGCTACCGCGTCGCCTCGTGGACTATCTCAGCGCTGCGCACTATTACTCCGAGCTGCTTGCTGATAAGTAACATATCCACTTGTATACCGACCTTATCAAACTGTGCCAATATCCTTTATAACCCTAAGTGTTATTATGCAGTCGTCATCGGTCATCTGAACCTGACTAGCTGAACATTGGCCTAATATTTCCTGTTACAGCTGATAGCGACATGCTAAATGCAAGTACCGTGAATAATGTAATTTTACCAGATCTAGTTGGTCCATCCAATTATTTTATGATCTCTCTTTATGATATCTCTTCCCGATTTTCGACCTAAGTTCAAATATCAAAATGAAAAAAAAAGAAACACAAATGATCACACATTTACATTGACCTATACCTCTTCTTTGTACATAATATTTCATTAACCAATTTAAAAACAAATCTGTTGATTAGTTCCCAAAGGTAAAATACAAACAATATTGTTTCGGTAGTTCGCTTCTGAGCCAGATTCAAATATTCAAGTAAACTATAACTAAACGCAATAAAAACTTTTATATAACCTGCGCACATATAGAAGCGAATTATAAATGGCGTCCGCTCGCATGCGTTCTCGCTCACTCTCTATCGCTGTCTATACTCACACAGTGAAGTACGCGCTACAAAAAAATAGTCAGTCAGGCCTAATTCGCACGAGAGCTTTTTTAACGTCCGTTAAAAAAGCGTTCAAATAGAACATAATAATTATGTTCTATTTGAACGTTTTAGGCATACCCAAGTACGTGTTCACACGTCGGCGATTTTAGAATGCGACGCTTTTTTATCGAGCAGTGTTGCATTTTCAACGAAAAGTGCTGGTAATAGGCCGTATGAAACTTTTTATTATTATTCACACTATTAAAAAAACGCCGGCGCTGCGATTAGTACGATGAGTATTAGTAGAAATATTCCAATAATTCGTCAAATCTTGTATACTTGTCGAATCTTCGTACAGTGTCACAAACTGTTATTTTAAGTATCTCTGTTCATTCAGAGGATGTACCCAGAATGTCCTTTTTTTCTTTCTTCTTCTAGCAACACAAATCGCTATAGCTAGTTATTTAGCAAAAAAAAATTCCCACGGCTTTCTAAAGCGAGGGACGAGACGAAAGTGATTTAAAAGCGTTCGTATGAATGATCACATTGAGGACCTTTATAAAAGCGCCGGGTTTATAACGCAAAGTTGTTTAAACTCTTTACTTTACTTTACTAAAAAAATAATTTCATTTAAAATAAGTATTTTGTAAAAAAAACTCTGTAGGGACCTAGATAAAAATACTATTTAGATAATAATAATACAATAATAACGTGGAAATATGCTCGAATTACAAATAATTTTGGTATTATGTTTGTATGGGAAATTCGTCGTGACGCCGGCCTGTTTGAGAAATTGTTTTGCCAACCGTACCATACCTACCCGCCGCCATTTACAGAATTCACTTTTAATTGCGCAGGTTATACAAACTTTGATTGTCACCAATATAGGAATTTATTTATTAAAACTGTTTCTAAATGCTCATCTAATGTATAAAAAACCTTGCGTATAGAATTAAAGTCTCAAATCATTGTAAATTCACCCACTTAGTTGATAATTTATATGAATATTTAGTGGTTCAACCAATTAGGATAATATTGGTTAATGGGTACTTTGATAAGATCCGTACACACTTCGTTTATTTATTGATTTTCTACAGTGTAGACTTTTTATTTATTTTAGAATAAGATTGAGATGCTGAATCTGATTGTAATGAACTAACTTTGATTCGTAATGTTATTTTTGAAATATTGAAATTCGTACCGAATAGTACTTACATGAATCCAGTTTTATGAAATTCATGCAATCAGACTAAACCTATTTGGCGGTCGTTTTTTATAGATTTAAGCTTTTAATAATCGAGCTACGGCCGGCAACGGGTTTCTTGTTTCTTAAATAGGTATAGATATTATAATATTAAGTATTATTAATTTATTATTTGCTAGATTAGCGTTTGAGTATATAGGACCCGTGAATATGTATTCTGTGATTCTCGGCAAATGTTATCAATACTTACAAAATGTAAAGCGTAAATATCAATATTATTCTAAATATACAACGCCGGTAAATTTCCTCATGGGCTTGCCATAAATGGGTTTAATTGCGATGTAATAAAAATTGCCTCTACGTTTACATGCCTCTAGGTACAGTATATAGACAAGAATGCTATTTAACGCGCAGTAGTTATTACTACACGCAGTACTTATACAATTCGTAGTTAATTAAGAATTTGAGCACTATTTGCAATATACTATATGAAATTATATTATTATGTTAAATCATAAAAAAGTTAAGTATCCAGTCACCATGTTAATAAAAGGTTTGACACCTTGAGAATAGCATTTATGGATACAAACAATATAAAACTTTATTTCCTGTTTGCGTGTATTAGTACCTACTGGGAGTACCTAAAGTGCTTATAATACAGTGATAATTATTTAAATAATATTTCTAACATACATTTTGGATACATTCGAGGGAGTTCTGCCGTTTCCTTAGGATAAATACTTTAAGTAAATAATGTGATCTTCAATAAGATATTAGATTTAATAATGGTTGTGTAATTTACTTAAAATTACAGCAATTTTAGGTATATTTAAACGACGCTATGCCTTAACTTGTGTAACCTGAATAATAATAACGGATTGAATAATGTTTGTATGTATTAGTTATAGAAAAAACTGTGTATGGATTCGATGTAGGACAAGTTTGTAAGTTTGTCATAGTTAATTATCTATTTATTTCTTTAAATGTTCTAGTTTAGTTTGTTGGGATTAAAATGGGACCACATTTTAAATCCATTGTGGAACTCCCACAATCGTAACCGTGGACATTTTGCATTCTCATGGTACAATTTTGATCATTGGTAATGTTACCACTTATTATAGAAATATTTTATGACATGACATGATAAAATGACATCATGTAATGTTCTGGAATAAAAAAACACTATGTTTACCTTCGTTAGGTATTGTTTAAAATACCCTGTTATTTTTAACAAACGGTTAAATCTAATTTCTATTTTAAATCAAGTTATGGACATCAAGATTATAAAGTACGGTGTAACAGTTTTTCAGCTGTATGTACCTAGAAACAATATGTGAATCATATGATACATAGGAAATTAATCGATTAGTTTGCCCCTCTTAAGTTCAAAAGATCTCAAATATAGTCACATGCTACGGTAAATTCTTTAGAGCTACTATTTGGCTGCCGGCTGTAAGCCTGAATTCTATTAATTCATAGCTAATCTTCTATTACCTTGTTTGAACATAAGCTAGAATGTCAGTTATATATTAACTGTGGACGCTTTCTTATCCTTTACTTTGATATTAGATTATCAAAATATAAAATACGATATTATGTACCAAATACTGATAGAATTCAACATTTCCATTGATATTAACGATATTCTAAACTATATAGTAAAGCTTGTAGCTCGCTAGATATTCTTTGCAAAATTTAGTGTACAATAAAGCAATAAGAGCCCTTTAATATATCATAGTATAGCTTGATAAAATATACACGAATAGTTTATGGTACAATCATGAACATTATAATGACAAAGATAGAAGTTTCTTGCAAAAATGGTACAGGCACGGTCAAAAATGTATTCCGCTAATGCTCATGTTTGTTTTTTATTTATCGTTCCATTCTTTCTTGCTTATTGCAGTTACCCTATTACCCTTTAGTTTTCGGGATCGGGTTATTTTAGTATTTGTTTTATTTTTTTTTCGAAAGAAAAACTTATCATAATTATAGTGTCTGTAACTTTGTGATAGAGACTCTGTTTACTTAATTTTTAACACTATGTTATTTATATTTATTTGGGCGCTATATTAAAGAATATTTCAATCGCAATAACCTTTAATATAATATTTTTATACTAAACACATTTAAAAAATACTTTAGAACATAAATAAAGCACATAGTTGAAATTATGTTTTTTTGTAGGTTTCCGTAGGTACTTATATTATTTATAATTCTTTTTAGATCTAATATTATTTTAGGTTACTATAGGTTTCAGTTTATAATTTCTTCTTTCGTATTAGGACTAATTATTATCACATTCCTTGCGTTAAATTGGTTTCAAGTCATCTCTGATTTTAAGTTAACTATCGGTATAACCTGAAAATATGATAACTTTTGTAATATAAAGCTAAGTAGCATTCTAATGTCCGCACGAAAAGTAGTTACGAAATGTTTGTGATTGTTGACTGCATTTGTAATTTATCTGAGCTAGACGATCGTTGAAAAATCATCAAAATAGATTTCCTTTACGAATTAATCTGTAGGCTTAGGGCAGTATCGTATATAGAACATTGACATAAATTGCTACAAAATTAGCATTAAAGAGATTAGTATCAGTATTTTTGTACGCGTATTTTGTACGCGTACAGATTTCTATGTCCATTTCCACTGGGATGCTTATGAGATTTAAATATTTTTGTACGAGAAATGTCCAAAGAGATACACGTTAAGCTTTGATTAAATGTGAAATTTCGTCCGTCTGTATGGACTGACTCGACGAGGTATTCTGTATGTACCTATTTAGTTGCCGGAGAGATTGTGTATCTGTAGCCACCGGCCAAGATATGTTTACCGCTAATAGCTTTCTATAAAAAAGTTAAATATCAAAAAACATGTATCTGATACCTACTATGAAGTACTATGGAATAATTGCTAACTTTTATGCATTACTTCCGCATAATATGCCTGATTTTACTCTCATATCAGGCTTTCAAAGCAATATTTTTTCTATAATTACGTTACTGATATGAAATTGGATAATGTTAGTATGTGATAAGATATTATTAACCACTCACAGGGTGATTTTTTTCTTTTTTATGATACAAAACAGCTCTTTATTTGACTATGAGATGGCCGAATGGATGTGCCATTCTTTCATCTCATCACTTAATTAAGGTGGAAGGATTTTTAACAAAATTATGTGAACGTTATAGTGTAACGTGCTTCACTAATAAACTGAAAGAATACATTATTTGAATTTAAAAATCAATATTAACTACATTCATAGTTATTTAAATAATTAAATTGTTTAACCGGTAATCTAACCCGTTACACGAGATAAATAACTATTATGTAGCTATCATGCCGATCGCAATGTATATCCGAGGTTTCTGTTTTCCATCAAGAGAAAACCTTTTTCAGGGAAGCTATAAAGCTCCGAGAGTCGCGCGGGTGGGTAAACGTCGAATATACAGAATATCTTTATAGTTTACGTGATTAATACCCGATTTTCAAAATGAAATAAGAATGACGTTCTCTTCCCATCAGTAGGGTTACTCAGCACGTAAAATCAGAAATCTTTCCACCCTAACTTACCATAGGTTATCAATCAATATTCTAAAACTGTCTTAGATTTACCGGAGCCACGTGCTCGTTGTCAATTCATGCGTTGATCTTAGTGATAATTGCATAAAAGAAAGCACTTGTGATAAAAATATATGACGTATACTTTTTTACTACGATTACACATTCATAGAATTTAACATCAGTTCTAATTGTAGGTGTGTTGATACTCTAATAATTACCTGTATTGTGAAGTAGCGTATAATTATTAATAAGAAAATGCTTGCTACAGTTCAACTTTAATTGTTCGATTATTTGAGAATAGCATAATAATGGATTCTGTAAAATAAAAAGACAAAGAGTTGCTTATTTTTGAGTGGTACTAAGTCAGATGCCGCGTAAACCATCCAATAACCAATAAAATGAATAATACGTTATGTTTACTACCACTTATTACCATATCATTAAATTAATAATAAATTAATAATGTTTGTAATATGTTACTCTTTTTATACAGGGAAATAACGTAAATAAAAAATGGACAAAACTGTGTACCTACGTCAATAAGCAACTGCTTTATATTTATATTTTACCTACATTGTTAATTGGGAAATAGACTGATGACTCACCTGGATAAATACGAAAGTAGAGACTTAGTTTAAGAATAATATGCATAGAATGGACAAATATTAGATGTAATGGTTAGAAATTATAATAAAATATTTATGTAGTATGTTTTAGTTAAAGATAATATTTTTTTTATCACAAAATAATGTAGGCATCTTTTTCTCATATTGTTTATTATTATTTTCTCATGTTATAGCTCATCACCGATTTTAGAATCCAGCCATAAGTGCTGGAAATCGAAATAAAAAACGGCGAGCTCATCGCCGTTTTTAATAGGTAATTTCTATAGTTCTAAAAATATTATTCCTCATACATAGTTTTCGGTAAACGAACATACTTTATTATTCGTCAAATTTTAAGGGTTAAAAGTTAGAGAACATTATAACACAAAATGTAAAACTATTTGTAAGTGTGGATTGCTGGAAAAAATAAATTAATAACGTTATTATTTATTGCTAGGCCAGGGTATTTGGACATTTTGACAAAGTTTACAAATTTGTACAAACTGTTTGTAGAAACTTTATTTCGAAATTGTATATCTCCTAACATACCAGCCAAGTGTACCCTGTGTGTGTCTTCCGAAAACCATGTATAAGTAATAATTAGGTATAATCCTGATCTTTGCTCTAATGTGCGGCTATTATATATAGCGCATCCATAGCTGCATAAATCTGCAAGAGAAGTTAGACGGGACGAAACTAGCATTTTTCGCAAATCCTAGTGTTCCATTTGTTGTAATAAAAGTGATTGCATGTAGTTGATATTATGTGGCTTAGCAAAGTACAAAATATTAATAAAAGGACGCCAATTTCGTTCTTCCACATTCATATATTTTAGACGATGAATATAATTCATGTTTTCGTGTTGCTGTGCTAGCTAGCATTACTGAGCTATTTATTAATACTTCTGGATGATTAATAATTGATTAAATTTGATGTTCAAGAAGCTCTAATCATGTATTCTTTGTGCTTACCTTATTACTTGCCTCTATTAAGTAGTAATTCTGACATTATATATTCTCTTGGATATCAGATAATTTGATATTGGTATTGTTTAAAAGATATGCTTAAGGTTGATTGGGTTGTATCGATTAATAATAATTTCTAGTTATCAGTATTTCCGCATACATCTTTTTATTTGAGGATATACCTAAATAATATAATATAACTAGTGCAAATGCTTCATTTAGAATCTAAAATTATATTTATTGTATTGAATTAATATATATCCAAATTATGTAAAGTATTAAACTAAAGTATTCGACAAGCTTATGAATTTTTATCATTAAATTGAAATATCTTTTCAAACTTATGTTAAAATATCGACCTTCAGCTTTACATGCCCTTTAATAAGTTAATTCTAATAGTGTTAAAAATATACTATGCTAAATACCTATATTTTGTGCTATTCTAAATTTGTTTCAAAGATAATACTAAAGTTCACATTAGTTTTGTAATTCAACCCACCACAATATCCACAAGTTTAATCCATATTACTACTATGTATTATTATGTTACGTAATTAATAACTATGATTGTATATAGGTAATATTTAATTTGTAATTACGAGTGCAGTAGCATATTGTATTGTATATTTGTCATTTACACACCTATGAGTGGAAAATAATTTGTTGTTTTTATTTAATGTTAAGAAGCACAAAGTTCTATGAGTAAGTGATCAATTCTTACGATCAATGAGAAATTGGTATACTTACCTAGATAAATATTGTTTCTTATTTGCTCTTACTAAATTTAGATATGCTAAATATCTCGCGGAAATGAAAACTTATAACACTTATTCTCTTGGTCGAGAGACCAAGTCCAACGTTTTAATGAATTTCTTTTTGTAGACAATTTGGGCTAAAATGTGTAACAATAGAGTATGGTTGAGCTCTTAGGTTTGCCTTAAAATGCATTAGTACAAATACAATCATCGAAACATCACGCTAATAATTTATTAAGTTAACGTCGTAATATCTAAGCATCAATGTAACAGAATGACTATTTGTGCTAATTTCACGATTTAAACCTTTTCTTAAATTCGAGTGCAATAGAAAAATGTAATGGAAGAGACGAATGTTTTATCCTTTCTACTATTCTGAGTAAAATCCCAACAATCAAAATCAAAGATCATTAAAAAAATCTAGCCTATATATAATATATCACTGATTTTTATATTGTCTACATATTAAAATAGGTTCTAATCTAAGGTATAACTGGTAAATGTAGAGAAAGGGATTGTAAACGGTTTGATTCTAACGTGTGTGTCGTTAACATCAAAGCAAGAGCTTGAAAGAGACAACATTATTTCATTCCCAATTACTTCTCCTTTCTCTATAGTTTTAGATTATACTGTCTGTAAATTATTAGGTAAGTAAATTTTCTAAATGCTTTTAATATTACCTACCTTACCTATTCATCCATTGAATTGAAATGTACCCAACTTCCGTGCATTACTATTTGTTACTGCGCTTTGATGTTAAGCTTGAAGACAATGTCTATTACTTGTTTACTAACGTTGATTGTGTATTTGTTATTTAATGTATGTAATTTTAAATTAATTTGAACGCATGTAATGCACTTTTGTGTAAACTTGTAAGTTTAAGGTAGTGCATTTTGTTTTATGAAAACAGACGCTGGAATAAATAGGTTCCAAATGATTGCCTATTTTATTTAATTCCCTTAAGAATTTCAGAAGGCAGGGAGGTAACCAACCTGTCGTAAATATGTATAAAAGCTTTTATTGCTAGCTGTACTTAACACCTTAGTGGATTTATGATAAGGCAGAGTAGGTGATAAGTCATAACTAATAATAATTATTTAATACACTACAATTAAACTAAAGTTTAGTACCTATACATAAACTTAATTAACTGGAAAAGATACTCATTGACACAGTCATATCATTGTTAACTATTAGTACCTAGGTAGGTAACGTGAATTTCACGAACACGCAAACTTTAAACCGAGTTTTCAATGTTTTGTACAAAAAATGTGATATCGCAAGAAAGTCTAGGTGTTCAAATGGATTTTATAATAAAATTATGTAAGTATATCTTGATCCAGTTTTAAGGGATGTTTACTACATTTGCTTTAAAAAGTGAATAGTTAATAAAAATGACCCATAGTTGCAATATAAGTAAAGTCTGTCAGATATATTCCTGCCTGCTATGTTGTGTGTGTTACCCCTTAACCCTTAAACAATATAATTTGTCCAAAACCATGAAAACGTAGGCAGCAAGCAGGTCGAAGTGTGTATATTAGTTGAATATGAGCGCTGACCCTGCTGGTAAAATAGAGAGCTTACCTTCTGTCGTGTGTCATGATTTGTCATGCATGATCGTCTAATAATGAAAATGATAGAGAATTTCTGTCAATGCTGACTTTTTCGAAGGTGGTGTCCTTTAACTATAAAGGCACGCCTCCTTAGCCCGACCAATAGATTTAATGAACCTGGGGACCCAGACGCCCCGCCCCTCGTCGCCACCCCCACTCGGATTGCTGGGGTAGTTACAGAAAATGTGATCATTTGGTGTGGAATAGTGGACAGGCTAAAACCAATCTGGACATAGTTATCGGTAAGTTCAATTATGTTACCTAAGAATGCTAATTTTAATTATGTACAATCGCCTATTTATTTTATCACAAGCTTATAGCGACTGATTGAATTGATGTTGATGTGTGTTTGTGTTATTGACACTCAAAAGGTTTTGCCGGTAGATTTTAATTCGAAAAAGTACAAGTACGAGGTCACAACAGAACCATTGAATCTAGGTACCTACTTGAAAAACTACCTTCTGTTATGTAAAAAAAATCCGTTTCCATTTTTCAAATGGTCAAACTTCGTCTTTTTATTATTTTCAATACAGGTATTATTGAGTTAATAGATAAAGATAAAGAAAACTTTATTGTAAAATTGTGTTACATTCAGGTGGTAATGCAGAATGTTATATGATTCAACAATTTTTATCCATTTAGGACATACAATATTTATAAAATATTACTTAAAACTACCTAACAATAAAGAGATATGATAACTTATATGACTACTGTAATAACAGATTTTTCTAGTTCTGTTCAAAGAATTCTTTTAAATCATAAAATACCTTACTAACTAGCCATTTTTTAAGAGTAAATTTAAAACTGTTTCCTTGTAGTTCTTTAATATTTAATGGTAAATTATTATATATTTTAATCGCTGTGATGTAAGTACTTTTATGTTTTTATAAAAAAACACGTGTAGAAAAAACATTGTGTGTTTATAAAACGGTATGTACTCCTTTTTAACAATTTAAAATGTAGTTACATAGGTACCTAATTAGCAAATGTTGTTTTTTAATACAATTTCGCCTAGTCAGTGATAGTAAATGATGCCTACAATAGTTGTTTAGAGGGTTACGTAAGTAACCCAAAACAAGCCAAAAGACAAAACCGGAAAATTCCCGACGGTTAAATAAATCATGCAAACTTTAAAAAAACTCTTTAAAAAATATAAAACATACCTACATGTTTAATTGCAAAAATCGGTAGATTGAGTAAAATAGACTGTTTAATAAGGATAAGTATCCTGCGCTTAATTAAGCGCAAACGTTTTTGTTCCATAAAATATCTTCAATTTACTTTTCATAACTTTACTTCGACCTTAGATAAATTATAGTCAATAGACAATAGCTACCCATAGACTAACGTTCATTCCTGCCGAAATGTACAATCCTTACGGAATGAACGCCAGTGTATGTGCAATAGCGAGAAGGAATGACGGTATTATAACACCGCGACCCTTCAAGTCGTGTTTTATTTCATCCCGTCGCTTATCTGTACACGGGATAAGCCGGAAGGAATGAACGTTAGTCTATGGGGGGTTAATAATTAATCTAAGTCATTGACATAATGTGATTGAATGTAATTTTTCATGAAAATCAAAACTCTATGCGATCTCAAAAGAAAATAAAACAAAAGTTTTTTATGAGCTAACTTAGCTATTAGCTTTTTTTCTACTCTTTTCCTATGACTCATCTCTGCTTGTGTTGCTCATAGATTCAATCTAATGTTGACATTTAAATTTGATAAAACTATGCCGTGTCAGATATCTATCCGTTCTTTCAATTGTCAGATGACACAGATTCGGATGATTATGATGATGCATTTGTCAAATGAAAATGCTGTGTGAATGTGACGTGCAAACCATCAGATTATTGTGCAGCTTTCACATTTTCACACTTTCCATCAGGAGAGATTTCCCAAAGGTCTATCAAACATAAAAAAAAACCTTTGGTTTCATCACATGTTTGTTATGATCACATATTTTTGCGAGTTCATTGTCATATCTTTATGCGGTTGACTGTACAACTTGTTTACCGCTAGATTCTAAATCAATGACGAATGGTGCTACTTACTACTTGCATAATAGTTCTAATTTTTCATAATGGTCCTGAATTAAGCGCATTAGCCAGTGTCAAGTGTTTATTATATTTAAAATATTATAAAATTATTACGTGTGTGATCGCCATTTTGGCAATCCAACATACATAATACAGCGCGTGTTGGGTCCTGACGTTATGAGCAAAATCAATTATTTCTATTAAGCACTTAGAATCCGGCAGTGAACCTACAGCCTAAGGTACCTACCTAGGTGACTTGTTATCAATAAATTATTCCATAAAAAATTCAACAGACCATTGAATATCCTCGTTATTCTATAGATGCAAACCATAATTCTTAACAATCTGTTATTCTATTCTTACCCACCCGTAGTTTTCACAGAAACATTATGTGATTACATACATTGTGAATGCCACCAAGAGTGGTGTAGCGTGACACTATTCCGTTTACAACTAACGATTACTAAGCAATTTGTGAAAAGACTGAAAAATTACCTATATTTAATACCTAACCGGCCTAGGCTTGCACCACGAGGAAATTTATTATTCAGATGGTATAAGGCGGTCTACACACCAAAGCCGGCGGCCCGGCGGCACAGACCGGCGGCTTAGTGCCGGTTACAAGCTGAGCGGTTCTTTTAGTTTAAATATTTTATGATACACACTACACTAATATAATTAATTTCCACCTTACTTAGTTTAATAAACAAACCTATTTTGTAAAACCTGTTTTATAAATAAGAAGATGCGAACGACATAAAACTTCAGCTAAGTAAAAAGCATCAAGAGTCGAACTTGCCCACTGTTGGTTCAAGGCGTCGGTCGTTAAGTTGAAATCCCTTGTATTAAACTAACAAATTAGTAAAAGTTTTGAAATTAACTACTAACATAAGTTAACGTAACCAAACTATGACTGCGCGTCTCATAGCTATCGCTTAATATGGTGTTGATAATATTATACATGACTGTTACGTCTGTAAACAACCCGGTATCTCTACTCTACCATATTATTGCAATTATGAAATTCCAGATTCGATGTTTCCAGGGAAATAATTGGAAAATATTTTAGTAAAATATAATTTTGCAATTCCTGATTTGATGTTAAAAGGGAAACATTTTAGTTACCATATAAAAATCCTTCTAACCGCTATACCACTGTGTCAATATCAAGATGTAGAACTACTGAAATACTTTGTTTAACAATAAAGTAGATACCCCGATATCAGTTGGGGTCGGGTGAAGTTTAAATGGCACACCAACATAAGCACCCCTCGACACGGCACACGCAACAAATCAAGGCATTTGAGATATAATTACGTCATTTAATATACATAAAACATGTTTGAGGGCACGAGCCGGAAATACGCGCTTACAACAATATGTTCCGAATTCCGATTCATAGATCTTCTATACTTAGAGGAAAGTAACTAAATATGGAATACCATTTTGTTTTTTAGGCATAACTTAAACAAATATAAAAAACCAAAAACTTTTAATGGTAATTATAAACAGTCATATATTTAGTTATTATATGGTAACAGTATTGTATTAATATTATTAATTTTAAGTACTGAAATTTCTCAAAAACAAAATCAACAAAAAGGTAGCTAATTATGGAATAGGCCCCCAAATATGGAACACTGTAAAAACTATGAAAAATCAACCTGAAATTGTATCATACGTTTTAGGAACTTTGGTAAAATTAAACCTAACATCAATCATTTGCATAAATCACAAATACAGGTGTCGAACTCTACTCCAGCGCAATCAATCGTTATGTGCCCAAAGCCCGCATATGAGACATTTGTTCCAGATTTCCCCTATTCCATATTTGGAATTTGTAACTAGTTTAAACTTCTATTCATACATTTATACTCAATAAACTTATCCTATAAAATTACTTTAAAACTTTGAAACAAACATGTATACCGTACAAAGAAGCAATAAACACAATCCTATTTGCAATATTCTTACGAAAAATTCTTAATATTTGCGTACCTTAAAAAGTTTTCACACAGTGACAAAACAAAACGCTCTTACCACGGACAAAGTACTCGCCCGAGTGACACTTTGAAAGCTACACGCGCGTGTAGTGATTGGAAGAGATAAATGATCGCAACTCCTGGCGTTTAGGAATATCTGTTTTCGAGAAATGCCGGTATTCCAAATTAGGATCCTATTCCATATATGGTTACTTTCCTCTACTAATTCTAAATCTTTAGTTTGTTTATAGGCTCAATATAAGATGTGTCCATTAAAGACTCAATATATTATGTACTATTGTGTTTATAGGCTCAATATATTTTATTATGGTATCTACTAAAACTTTTTTAGATTTTTATTATGTTTTGTATATCCCTTCATAACTCATAAACCAATGATCCTATTTTGATGAAATGTTGGCAGATTAACATTTAGAGGTCTAAGTGTGTTCTAAACCACTAAATGTTTATCTAGGATAGGATAGGCTTAAATTGTATACGAACATAATTTAACGCGGACGGAGTCGCGGGAACCGCTAGTATATCATAATAAACGGTTATATTAGGTAAGATGTGAAACAGTTAAGTTTAATCCAATTACATATTCACTTTATATAGTTCCGTATTCCAAAATATAGAAGAAAGTCAATCGTTTTGGCTTCAACACTGTAATTATACGCAAAACTAGCCGCAGGATAGCAACTATCGTTTACTAGTAATTACTGAGTGTCCCCCATCATTTTCACCGCACATACGGTGTAATTGTGACCTGTGAAGTCACGCCACAATTACGAAAACATGTCAGATTGTGTTGCCTGATATTGTTCGCGAAAGGTCGATAAGGGCAGGTACAATTTACGGGTTTGTTTGGGTACTTACTAACTTTCACGATAATATTATAAATGGGAGAGTGTATCGATGTGTCTCTTTATTTGTCCATTGTTCACGGCAAAACTACTGAATCGATTTAAATGAAATTTGATAAAGAGATAGTTTGAATGCTGGGTAAGCACATAGCCCTTTTACCACGGGAAAATCTATAAAATCAATTTTTACGCCCGCATCGTGAAAATCTATTCTATATCCATCTATATTTATAAAAGAAAGTCGTGTTATGTATAGTGTAACACTATTTATAACTCAAGATCGAATTAACTGATTAGACTGAAAATTAGTGGAGAGGTAAAACCAGAAGAAAAGACATAGGATACTTTCTTACAGTGGGAAAATAGTATTACGCGGGCGTAGCCGCGGGGCGGAAAGCTAGTCTATTATAAAGCGCAGGGCGTAAAGCTAGTACTTTATAAAGTGGAAACTCGACATCGTATAGGTAGGTATTGACATTTTATCGAAGCGACTTCCCCTCGACGCCACGAGCCTCGTGGGAACAATGCCATACGCCCAGCGCGCCAATTAACTAACCATTACGTACCACATCGGCATTCGATGTACCTATTGATACGGGAAAGCCCATTCATCCGCCATTATGTCTCTTTTTCAGTTCCGTTTCCGCTCTTGGGTACCTTATTTAAGGTTCTTCAGGAATGTTTGTACGATCCGCAGATATGTGTTCCGGATATAATAAAATATGTAGTATATGTATTGTATTATGTTTCTAAAACAGATATCTAGCACGCTACCCGTCACACAAGCCTCGAGCTTTGCACGTGATGAATATAAATTGTCCAGCAATTTATCAAAATCGACATTTCGAGTATTTGGATGAACCTCCAGTAATTGAATATTCTCATCAGTTTAAAAATTCAGCCTGTACAGATGCTATTATATAAGAAATTTATAATTATAATAATAAATTATATTATTAGGTACCTATTATATCACAATTCACACAAGAAGTGCTAGTCCGGGATCCGTGGAACGTGGTTAGCACTTGATTACTATCAAGCTAATTTTTCGTGAGTAGCTTCGTTTCGATGAGACGCCCAAAAATATCCTACAGGTACCTACCCAACTCTCGATTGTGGTAGCTAACAGAGATATCAAGGATTAAATACATCAAGGATGTAGGACCGGGATAACGGACCACGAAATTTGTAGGACAATATGTTATATCTCAAGATAATTATCTAAATTATATGAAAAAATATTTGTCCTACAAAACCTATGGTTTGATCAAAGAGGGGACTCTTTCGAACATGTATCGAAAACGAGGTCAACATAAATGATTACTATGATTACTAACCAGCTGATTTTTTGTTGTATACTTAATTAGTTGTATACTAAATCTAACTGACATATTGAATCCTTGATATCTCTGTTAGCTACCACAATCGAGAGTTGGGTGTAGGATATTTTTGGGCGTCTCATCGAAACGAAGCTACTCACGAAAAATTAGCTTGATAGTAATCAAGTGCTAACCATGTTCCACGGATCCTGGCCTATACCAGTTTTCAAATCATACAAATCGAATATCTTTAAAAATATTTACGCGATAGAATGCAAACGAATACAGTCAAATTAAACCTCTTCTTTATTTAAATAAATATTAAATTGTTAACGCGCTTGCAAGGAGATCCCTATACCCAACCCCGTTTTCACCGTATGACAAGAAACAAAATTTACATAATCAATCGATTATTAATGCGGTGCGAGTGATGACTAAGCAATAACTTTTCACACTCCTTGCAGTTGGGTTACGCAATATTGACTAGTGATAGAAATTTGATTGCCCTATTGTAGAAAAAATATGCACATGAATAATGTATTTCTAAAGTTTTGCAGCGTCCATATTCTACCTAGTCGTTAACTTTGAAGCTTGTGGTGTTATGTTCCTAATGTGTTATCCATATTGTTTGGATAACACATTTTTTAGAAAACCAACAATTTATACGTTAATATTTACAATGTGTATCTTACTGGCTTAGCTCTTTCTTACATGTAAACCAATAAAGCTTCGGATACTTTCAGATAAAGGGCGGAGTCAATGATATCTTCATTCAGACTCTGATATTTTTTTATTTTTTACCGCTTAAGTCCTATTACCATTACAATTTTATGTTTTTACCGCTTGCGTTCCTATTCATACTAACAGATATTATTATTTATTGTTATGCAGGTTATGGAATTTACGAACAAACCAGAGTCACTTTGTCGAGTGTGTGGAGACAAGTCATCAGGGAAGCACTATGGCGTTGCAACTTGCGACGGATGTAGAGGCTTTTTCAAGAGAAGCATCCGCAGGTACCAGCCACATTAACACATTCAATGCCCAAGCTCACCGTGTCGTAGATACGAGCGTGTGTCATGGGCACAGATAGTGTTAGTAGAGCTGCTCCTAATGTTACAATTGCAAGGCTTGTCTAATATAATGTATTACTTGTATTTTTTTTTGCCAGAGGAGAGATGACATTGATTATTTTGAAATTATTTTAACTTTTAACTTAATTTTTTTTTCTATATTATTCGCTATCACTAGTTTCTGCAACGTAGGCCTAAATTCCTCCAAATTTATTTAAGATAAATAAAATTTCAGAAACCTAGACTATGTTTGCAAAGAGAACGGGGGATGCGTCGTCGATGTCACCAGAAGGAATCAGTGCCAAGCTTGTCGATTCTCCAAGTGTCTCAGGGTCAACATGAAGAAGGATGGTAAGAAATATCTTATTAAAACTATAAATAATCCATTCTTCCTAAGTTAACATCCACAGAGCTGAAACAACTCTGTACGAGTATAACCTTGTGAGGAAAGGCTCATAAAGGCTGTAAGTGTGTATATTTCTGAAATTGATTAAAAAATATTTATATACTAACCTATATATGTATATATCTGCCTTTTTATAAACATCTGTTCTGTTATCATACATCATGCTTACTAATATTATAAATGGAAAAGTGTGTCTGTTTGTCCGTCATTTACAGCAAATCGAAGCGACGAATTGCCGTGATTTTTGTAAGTGGAGATAGTTATAAGAATGGCGAGTGACATAGGCTTTTACCGAGGGATAAAAAATATTTCCGCGGGAAAGAGTAGAATATGTTGTTTATAACAAAGTCGATTACGCTGTCTATCTATCCCTATGTAGGTATGCTTCAATCTTTAAAACTACGCAACTGATTTTACCTAGAGTCATTTAAGAGGAGATGATTTAATAGGTTTAAAAGTATACTACTCCAGGTGTAGCGAGGGCGGGTCAGTTCTTAAAAAAAAAAAAAAAAAACCTAGGTACTTACAGATATTTGGTAATGCACCTACTAATATCAGTTAATCAATAGAGAACAGAGCCAGGCACTTGTCTCTATAAAGCATTTACCCAGTTGCTACGTCGAAGCATGTCTTTTCCATTAGGAAACATTTCAAGTATTTGCGGTAGACAAGTGTCGCTAAGTGGTGAGAGATAAAAATGAGGGAACGACCCCTTGTCACCTACGAACGTAGGTACTATACCGTTATTCAGATTCTATCCGAATTATTTACCTGCAAAAAAGACTAACTTTATTAGATATTATAAATGACTAAGTTTCTTTGTTTACCTATATGTTTGTTATCTGCAGTGCTGCACTGAGGTACGAGGAACGGATGACGGTTAACATTTTTATACTAATCTGGATTAACACTGTTAGTTGCATAAAAATATTTTTTTCACAGTCATATTGAAATTAAAATTCAATATAAATATCTATATTATACTCTTAATCAAACTCAAAAACTTTTTTTAAAAATTCCATCAACCACAATTTAGCTTAGCCATCTTAATGATCCTAAGCATAGCTTTATGATGATGAGATCATCATAGCGACTCATATGATCAAGCTAAAGGTTTGTTGACAAACACGGGAGATAATACTTACTTTGGTGCATTGCTTTACCTATAATAAATCTGTGTTGTTTGAAATTTGCATCCCAATCTACAGTAACTACACATTTAAGAGCCCTGTTAATTTTTTGAAGTTTTGCGAAATCGGATATTTTATGCACCACGTGACCGGCGCGTCACGCGAATTCTATGAAAAATACTAAATGATCTTGATACTTCGTCGATCTAAAACATACAAATATACTAATAATTATTTTAGATCTGTAGAAAATGGCATCGAATAAATTCCATTTTATTGAGTGGATTTTTTTCAGTTTCATTCTGAAATAATTATTATATTAATGTTTTTATTTAATTGATAGGTGTTTAATATATTTTCCTAAATTCAAAATGGCGGATATTTTTATTTCAATATTTGAATCAATTATGTTTTATCTTAATAATATCAATATTCATTTTAAATCTGATTGATTATTTGAAATCAATTAAGTACAATTGAAATTTGATGTGTAGGTTTGTAATTAAATGTTTTTTTTTGTCGAATGTTGGGACTTTATGTAAGTTCGAAAGTCTAAATTGAACGGACTAAATACAAATTCTAATTATAACAAAACAAATAAATTATATTACCTATATATATTTAAGTTGCTTGTTTTGTTAGATGGTATATTTGTGTTTGAATAAATAAAAGTTTCGTTAACGAAACTTTTATTTATTCAAACACAAATATACCATGTTATTATCATTATGTTTAGGTATTATCTTTGTAGTTTCGAACTTTATATTTATTTTTATTTTATTACGAACTTATTGAAAATATTTCATTTATATATTAAAAAAAGTGGCCAAGTGCGAGTCGGACTCGCCCATGTAGGCTTCCGCAGCAATTGTTTATATGAAATAGTTTATGACGTATTATAAAAAAACTACTAGATAGATTTCGTTCAAACCAATTTTCGTTGTTAGTTTTTATGGTTATGTACAATATATATTTTTTCTAGATTTATCATCCTCTTAGTTTAGAAATTAGAGGGGGGGGGGGACACTCTGTTTTCCACTTTGGAAGAGTCTCACGTCCAAACTATTAAGTTTAGAATTAAATGGTTTTAGAAACATTATTATGATTTTAGAAGACCTATTCATAGATACACACGTATGGGTTGGATTAAAAAAAAGTTTTTAAATTTCAGTCCTATGTATGGGGACCCCCAAATTTTATGATTTTTTTTTCAATTATTTTCTGAAATCTTAGTGCGGTTAACAGAATACATCTACTCACCAAATTTCAACGTTATAGCTGTTATAGTTTCCGAGAAAAACGGCTGTGACATACGGACGGACAGACGGACGGACGGACGGACGGACGGACGGACGGACGGACGGACATGACGAATCTATAAGGGTTCCGTTTTTGCCATTTGGCTACGGAACCCTAAAAAACCAACCCGCACTTGGCCAGCGTGGTGAATTAAGGCCTAATCTATCTCGTCAAGAGAGAAGTCCCTATCCCAGCAGTGGGAACGTGAATAGGGGTGTTATTTTATATACAGGGCGTCCCAAAATTATGGGCCATGAAGGGGAAGTACCATATATATCGTCGATAGTGAATTTTGCTCAAAGAAGACTTCATTTTATTTTAAAAAGTAAGTAATTTAATTAATTAATTTACAAAAAAAAATGTTTCATGTTTTTTATTTGATTAAAATAATTAATTTCACGTTGTTCCTTTCTTTTAAAATACTATGTTACTTAAGCAGACTTATTATTTTTTAGCTCTTCTTTCGATTGGTATCATAAAAATCGAGTATTTTTTTTCTACATGTAAGTCGGTTCGATTCCCAGACAAAGCAAGTAATTTTTAGAAAATCAATGAATGCAGAATTACTAACTTTTAAAAATAAAATGAAGTCTTGTTTGAGCAAAATTCACTATCTACGATATTTAAGGTACTTCCCCTCCATGGCCCATAACTTTGGGACGCCCTGTATTTATTAGAAAGGTACATATTTAATGTTTACAATAAATAATATATTTATTAGAAAGGTACATTATTTTTTGTTTACATATTGGATACTCGGTAAAAATAAGAACAAAAAATTACGGAATATTTTCTTTGTAATAAATATTATGGAAATCTATACTACAATTATCAAGCTGAGGAGATTGCTTGTTTATTTGTTTGAACGTGCTACTCAGGAACCGCGGGTCCGATTTAAAATATGATTTCAGTATTGGATAGTAAAATGATCGAAAAAGGCTATAAAACATAAACTAGTAAATAACGTAAAAACGCAAGCGCAGCTGTCGGCGGGTCGGCAAGTTAGTCATAATCTAAAAAAATCATAGGCATAATTACATTTAGTCGTTGTACGGTTTCACCAAAAAAAGTTGCCTTGTTGTTTTTTAATTAGGATAGATAACTTTAGATATGCAATCCACATCCTACAGCATAACCTCCAAATAAATAAGGTTAAACAAGATGACAATGATGTGGTACAACTCTTAGGCCAGCAACAAGTGGTACAATTCTTAGGCCAGCAACAACAATAATTGATCGTTATCAATAAAAATAACAATTGATCGTTATCAACGGATCAACTTATGTCGGTCGTAGTATCGCAATAACACATACACGCACACTAACAGCGTTTTTACAGCAATTGACAGTCCCACACACTGACATTTTACGAAATATTTCTATATTTTATTCAAGAACAACCGACATAGGTCCGACCTCGACAAGCGCTCGCGCGGTACTAAATGGAAAAAGCCGGCGGAATGAAAAAACTACTAAATTATGGTAGTTTTATTTTATTCATAAAAAATTACCAAAACCGTTCTACAAATTAAAATTAATATCATAGTTTAAGCAAATGTTGATAAATATTTTGATATAAATATGACGTCCCATTGATTTAGAACTTCGGAGTTATTGAGGTTTGTTTCGAAGCATTTTCGGTCGATATTAAATTCGGTATATCTTTAGAATAAAAGCATTTAACGAAAATGTCCTCTACTCTAAATGAAGAATAGGATATACGTAACATAATAAAAATTAGTTTGATCGCCCATATTCGTTAGAATCTACAAATTAGAGCTAAGAAAACAGGTCTTCGAGCGTTTTTTACGAAACATGTATCCGGAGAATGATTATTACTCAATATATAAACAAGTTATCTAAAATGTTTCTTACTACTTTTGTAGAGGAGAAAACGAACTATTATAAAGATGTAATTGTAATATCAAACAACTAACGTAAACCATAGAATTAGGACGAGAAAACCGAACAATTTCGCGATTTCCGGTAAAAGGCCTCTTAACAATATTTAACTTACCACAAAAATGAATTCTCTCTATATAAACACTGATGAAATCACGATTCGCAGCACTCCAAGCCCCATGGAAGTGTGAAAACAAACAAACTTGCGGGGAACCTGCCGCCTAGCGCCTGTCGGTCGCAGCCGCTTTTCACACAGATATTTATTTACATTACAGAATTGATTGCACCCCCTTACCACTTCGTAGACACTTTACATTCGACTATTATGTTTCATGTTGCGTGTAGTTTCCATAAAATGAATCACACATACAGTTTATTAGTTTATTTTAGTGCATTATTCAATATAGAGCCACTCCTTAAACTTCGGTCGTTCGCTCTCATTTTCTTATTTAATTGCTTAAACTTTTGATAATATTGATTAACTTAATGTTATACAACATTTATTTACTAAAATTTTACCAAATGACTTATTTTTTAGCGGTACAGCACGAACGCGCCCCGCGGCCGCTGGCGCCGCACCAGTTAGCGCTCCAGAAGCTCGGATACTCCTTCTCGCGGCACCAAACATTCGTGCCCACCCCACCCCTCGCCTTGACCACATTCCCCTCCCTGCACACATACGACATGCCTTCACTCGACATAATGCCCAGTGAAAGGTCCTTCTTCGACAGACCGTTTCAGGATTTCACATTCTCAAGTATCCCCGATGTCGCTTCAGACGCATTCATAGGTACTCATGCTTTCAACTCTCTAAGCTCTTTCAAGATACCTCTTCTCTCGGCCCCGTTGCACTATCCCATGCCGCATCCCGGATATTATCCAACAAATATTTTCTGCCCTCCTGTTATAACGAGTGACGCACATCCCTTGAATCGAGTGGGAGTGGATAGTAAGTTGTCAAATCTTATTTATTAGAAAGTTCATAACGTGACTAAGTCTTCATTCATCTAAAACGGTAAAGTATGGTTTTGTTGTTTGTTGTTGTTAGTTAAGATATTTATTTTTCTCAAAATAATATTATCATTCACTTACAGAGAAAACTTATAAAGAAACATCATCTTCATCGTCACTAGACCTAAATGAGCTTTTAAAACCAGACTCTCAACAGTCTGAGAAAATTAATGAAGACGAGGTATCGAGTTCAGAAGGAGCTTTTAAAACTGATGAAAATCTTGTACAGAGTGAACAAAGTAAGTAAAAAATAACAGTTCTAAGTTTAAGTAAGTACCTACCTACTCATTCTTCATGCCTTTTGCTGGTACCGTTGAAACAATTAATTGAATGACAACGTTTAGTAATGAAAGCGCGTTCATTGTATAGAAGTACCTATTTTTAAGCAAATATTTATTTCACCAGGTAGAATAAGCCTTCCTTCTCCCAGTAACTACGAACCTCCAATACACATAGTATCCAAATCAACCCAATACCAGGAGATAATCGAAAAAGATCATCCGAAAGGTAGTCTTGAGGAAGAAATTGCCCAAGAAAGCAAATACATACAGATAAAAAGGATCGAGCATGGAAGAATCTCACGTGATGCAATGTACGACCCAGCTGGAAAGATACTGGTGGCGTCTGTTAAATGGTGGCATGCTACCACTGTCTATGCACAAATCAAATCTCCAGAACGAATTGCCCTGTTGCATAGTAATTGGAAAGAGAATTTCTTTATCACTGCCGCTCAGTGCTCGTTTTTCTTTGAAGAAGGTAAGTGTCACATCCTCATTTTCAGGTCTCATACAAACGATCTGAGAAAAGCCGGCAAACGACGCGTTTTATTTGCATTGATGTAATTCATCAATACAAATAAAACGCGATGTACATCTTCGTACAGTTGGTAATGCATTTGTTTTTATTAAATCTTCTTATTAAAAAATTTTTACTCGAGCGGACGGTAATTTGGCGATCATAAACCCTTCTTAAGAGCGAGTATGCAGTGAAAATCGCGGCAGAAACGACTACGAGAGTTGACAACAGCGACCGCGTGCCCCGCGTGGCGCTGGCATATCGAAAATATTACGCGCAGCGCTAACCAGAATTAGTTGTGTAGCCTACCATCATAGATAAACCCCACTAGATACCGCATGACAAGCGACGACCGCGCGCCAAACATATGGTTAAATCAACCATTATGAAAAGCCCCGCCTCGAAACACGGCTTTAGTTGCGACCAAGTGTCAGACCCGTGAACTTCATATACGTTTCTATAGTCTAACGCAAGTGAAGAGGTCAGCTTATAATGGCTACTCGTACGAAGGACGTTCACTTGTCTCTTTTCCGCATTGCGCTTATTGCACTCGTTGTCTTCTCGGCGAAAGCACGTGTAACGTTAATGATGAATATTCTAATCGATATCGTTAAAAATGATAGACGACGTATATAAGCGGGTCTCTCGGTATTATTGTATGTAAAAATAAATAAGTTATCCATAAACCGTTTAAATATGTTTATTACTTACTCACTCAGTCAAATGAATTATTTGTGATAAATTTTTCTAATATTATTTTTAAATTTTTAAGTTCTACAGGTTTTGTGTATACCAAAAATAAATACATACCTACCTACATGATGCTATTTGCTACAACGCCTTTGTTCCAGTCCCTGCAACCCGCATCTTCCTCCAATTTAGGTGCGTTTGAATCGGAACAAAAGTATTCTAATGCGGTAATCTAGTTTCGGTGATCTGTGATACAATAGACACTATTATTGTAATCTGAAGCAATGCGTCAAATTTTTACACGTCAAATAATATATACAAAATTGAAATGCGAAAGTAACTCTGTCTGTCTGTCTGTTACGCTTTCCCGCACCTCTCAACCGATTTTGATGAAATTTGGCACATACAATCTTTAGAGATCTTTCTCAGGGGAGAAAGAACAGACTTTTTACCGCGGAAAAATACATGTTTCCGCGGGAAAATTTGATTTAGATGAAATTTAGTATGGAGATAGTTGCAAATAAAAGTATATGGCGAGAGACTATTTACCGCGGATAAATACATGCTTCCGCGGGAAAATATATGCTTACGCGGGAAAATTCGATTTAGATGAAATTTAGTATTGAGATACATAGTTGCAAATAAAAGTATACGGCGAGCAGAAGTCGCGCGGGGGCAGCTAGTTATAAATGACAAACTACTTATAAAATTGGTTCCGGCACAGAATATTATTAGTTAGTACGGCGCACGGAGAAAATTGTCATAGGTCCGTCCAGCACAACGTCTCGCCCCGCACTGAATTGAAGGGCCCGCGAAGGGGAAGATCGCGCATTGCGTGTGTCGTTTTACGTAAAAAATTCGTTAAAAATCGCTGGGATTTTTTTTCGAAAAAGTAAGCTCAGGAGATGATTGGTATTCTTTTATTCTATATGGTGATGAAAATTAAAAAATCTTATGATTAATAGATTAGGATTTAAACGGTTCTTGCTGAAAAAGTAGACGGTATTTTACACTATTATTTCAGGTACTTAAAATCTACGCCTTAAGGCGTAGATATGCGTGAATTTGGTAAATTTGGGTTCAGCAGAAACCATTTATTTCCTTGTTCTTTAACGGAATTGCTTTGAAAAAATTACACAATAATCTATGCCATATAAGGCATCATCTCCTGAGGCCGAAATTTTTTTTTTTTTATTTTAAGTACCTGAAATAATAGTGTAAAATACCGTCTACTTTTTCAGCAAGAACCGTTTAATTCCTAATCTATTAATCATAAGATTTTTTAATTTTCATCACCATATAGATTAAAAGAATACCAATCATCTCCTGAGCTTACTTTTTCGAAAAAAAATCTCAGCGATTTTTAACGAATTTTTTACGTAAAACGACACACGCAATGCGCGATCTTCCCCTTCGCGGGCCCTTCAATTCAGTGCGGGGCGAGACGTTGTGCTGAACGGACCTATGACAATTTTCTCCGTGCCTTGTACTAACTAATAATATTCTGTGGCGGAACCAATTTTATAAGTAATTTGTCATTTATAACTAGCTGCCCCCGCGCGACTTCTGCTCGCCGTATACTTTTATTTGCAACTATGTATATCCATACTAAATTTCATCCAAATCAAATTTTCTTGCGTAAGCATTATTACCTTTTCCTGCGGAAGCATGTATTTTTCCGCGGTAGAAAGTCTCGCGCAATATACTTTTATTTGCAACTATCTCAATACTAAATTTTATCCAAATCGAATTTTTCCGCGTAAGCATTATTATCTTTTCCCGCGGTAGCATGTATTTTTCCGCGGTAGAAAGTCTCTCGCCATATACTTTTATTTGCAACTATCTCAATACTAAATTTCATCCAAATCGAATTTTCCCGCGTAAGCATATATTTTCCCGCGGAAGCATGTATTTATCCGCGGTAAATAGTCTCTCGCCATATACATTTATTTGCAACTATCTCCATACTAAATTTCATCTAAATCAAATTTTTCCGCGGAAACATGTATTTTTCCGCGGTAAAAAGTATGTTCTTTCTCAGGGTCTAAGGATTGTATGTGCCAAATTTCATCAAAATCGGTTGAGAGGTGCGTGAAAGCGTAACAGACAGACAGACAGACAGAGTTACTTTCGCATTTCAATTTTGTATATAATTATTTGACGTGTAAAAATTTGACGCATTGCTTCAGATAACAATAATAGTGTCTATTGTATGCACAGATCACCCAAACTAGATACCGCATTAGAATAATTTTGTTCCGATTCAAAAATATAAAATAAATGAATCAGCTTAAGTCTTAAAAAACAGTACATTAACTAACAGTATTGTTCCCTATAACAATGATATAGCTTAAAATTTAAAATCTTGGTCTGTGTAAATCGAAAGCGAATCCACTGTAACCTCGCAACACAGGCTCTATAGAGACCTAGTGCAAGGGACAGAGCTCGGCTTCGATACCATTTACTAAATAACTCATAATTTATAATCTAAATCTAACAAATTAGCTATGTAGGTATCGAATGTATTTATGTAAACTTAAAAGTGAAATAAATTATTTTTTATTATTTATTAAAAAAAACGCACCTAAATTGGAGGAAGATGAAAGCCGTGTTTCGAGGCGGGGCTTTACATAATGGTTGATTTAACCATATATGTTTGGCGCGCGGTCGTCGCTTGTCATGCGGTATCTAGTGGGGTTTATCTATGATTGTAGGCTACACAACTAATTCTGGTTAGCGCTGCGCGTAATATTTTCGATACGCCAGCGCCACGCGGGGCACGCGGTCGCTGTTGTCAACTGTCGTAGTCGTTTCAGCCGCGATTTTCACTGCATACTCGCTCTTAATGGACGTTAAAGGACTTCTGTGATTGAAGTCTAGCTGACGCCTTTGTCTGTAGCCAAGATCGCTCAAGAGTGTGACCTACAATAATAACGTGTATGTAGGTACTTACTATGTGGCTCTTTGTGGCAAATTAAATTAAATATACTTTTTTTTTTTTTGTGTTGGCGTTAAATATACTTAATTCAAACGTGATAGATTTTGCCAACCTTATTTTCGTTCAATTACAGATTATATACCTCTCACACAGCGACAGTACCTAAAAGATGAAATGAAAAATATAAAAAATCTATTGATAAAAATAGTAGAATTCAGATTAGATAAACCTGAATATGACTGGATAAAAACGGCACTACTGCTTCAAACTGGTAATTGCTAGAAAGTGGCATTTTAGATAAACTACGATTTTGACAATTGTTTAGTAACGTAATTGTTGTACTTTTTTTAGGGTCTTCTGATAGCTCCCTATCCCATATAGAGGCTTTACAAGAACATACTGTGGCATCACTTCAAGAACACTGCGATTGTAAAGACAAGGCGAGGTTCCGCCGAATTCTATTATTGGTAGCATCTGTGTGTAAATTGGCTAACCAAGGATCAATCGAGAAGTTACTATTTCCTACTTTTACAAAAGAATATATAAATGCTACCTTGTCCCGTATACTATTCCTTTAGTCTGTGAATGCATGTATGTGTATTATATGAAGTATATCAGAAATCTAGCACCCATAACACAAGTTTCGAGACTTTCGAGCTTACCACTAGGTAGGTAGAGGTCTAGATGTTGCTGTGTGAATTTTCAGGCAATATTTATTTATTTATGTCTTATTTCTAGATAAGGGAACATATATAAAAAGATAAGATGCTTATGTGCAAAACTGTAGGTTTAGAATGACTTCCAAACGTTTCTATATGTTAGTGTTAATAGATTTAAGGCGACGCTTTAGATTCGAACATTGAAAAGTAATTTAATTGAAATTGTTATTTAATAAGTCTATCTCTATAACTTATTAACTAGGTTATATTATCTACTAAACTAATTTTCGTACATTTGAAATACTAAGTTTCAAGTAGGTAGTTATTTTTTTACATTAGTGTAGGTACCAAGACCTTCAGATGAACATAGCCTCCACTAGTCATTAATATGTACCTAAAACGCTGTAGGTACATGCATATAATTAATTAAGGTATCTGTAGAATATAATTATATTGATTAGTTTAAGTATAATTTTAAAATGTTAAATTTATGTGTATATAGGTAATATTGGCCTGTCTTTTAAATAAATAAATGAAACTATTTATGAAACTAAAAACAGATTTTAAATAAGCTTCACCAGCTTTCTATAGTTTTCCTTAAACCTTTCATAAACAACCTACTAAAATGATTTCAATCTAAATCGGTCCAGCCTTTCTTTAGTTTTAGCATGACTAACGAACATTTTTATTTGGTAAAAAGATTATCATTTCATATAGGTATATATCTATAGGTAATTATCATGCCACTGGCGCCACACGTAGGTTGTACATAAGAGTTTGCGTCACGGGCACGATCTTGTATAGGATATAGGATGTTATTCAAATGTAAAACATTTTCTAATAGACATGTGAGCATGTAAGTATGTAAGTACTAAATTATATTATGTTGACATCTATATGGGTTCCATTTTTTCCCATTGGCTACGGGCCCTAAAAAATGAATTGCTCTTCGTTAGTCTATCTAAGAGAACTGCTTAGCGAAGTAAGCTGATTTTGGTAAGTATTTAAATATAGGGATCAAATGGTGAGATAGAGAGACGTACTCATTTCCACAGCTGGGACACAGGGACATTACGATACACTCGCTGACCCGCCCGCTGCTGGCGCGCGTCGACACCAAGGCGGGCCACGGCGGCGGGAAGCCGACCGCTTTATACGATATAGGTACGGTTAACATTTATTTATGAACCATGTATTCGCTTACATGAGAACCATGTTATAACCATATTAACATACAGTTCCGTACTTACATTAAATTTTATTAAAAAACAATCCATAAATATCGAAATACGGGGAGCAACAGCTACAACAAATCTTAAACCCTTACAAACTATTCAAAATAAAATCATTAAAACATTATTTTCATTATGATTATCTAACACCATCCATTCATATTTACCGGGAAACTAATCTCATGAACTTGTCACAGACATACAAATACAATACATGCATCTTAATCAGAAAAATTATAACAAAAGACATTCACACAAGAATAACTTTCACATAATTAAAAAATGTACAAAAAATTGTAACACGACAAGCTAACAATTTAGTTTTAAGACAGCCCAGAACCAATTTTGGAAAACGTAATCTAATGTTTGAAGGTGCAAAAATCTATAACAAACTACGTAAAGACATTAAACAGGTAAAATCCATAATCATATTCAAAAAGCTTCTCAAAGCCCATGTTTTGAAGAATTTTTCATAAATTTGAACATTTTTTAAAAATTTTGAGTAAGTAATTATTAATTCATTTATTTTTTCTACCAAAGTCCAAATTTCTCTGTTGGCAACATTTTTGTTTTGAGTGTACGTCAAAATTATCTGTGAATTCATTTCAAAGGTTTGACGGCATAATCATAATTGCCAGTCACGTTCGCCATAATAAAAGAAGAAGAAGAATAGTTTTCATACTGTTTTGTTTACATCTGTTTACATTACATTTATTTTCTAATTTTCAAAATAAAGTAAATAATTTAGGATCGTTTGTAGAATAATTGTCTAATAATAATGTGCACGCTGTGGCCCCCTGTAATTAAAAGAACATAAGTTTCGAAGACCTTGTGAATAATGTTTAGAATATAAATCAATGTATCTTTGTTGGGAGTCCTTAAAATAAATAAATAAATAAAGATTAGTGTGTTTGTACTATTGAAATAAAATGTAATAAGTTATCTCTGTAAGTGAATGAATGTTATTCTTAAATTATTATATATAAATTTCTTAAACCATAACTATATGTTCTAACATAAAAATATCTATCTATGTATGTATATTATATTAAGTATATCAGAAATCTATATAGCACCCGTAACACAAGCTTAGAGCTTACCACGGGGCTAGATGTCGCTGTGTGAATTGTCCAGCAATATTTATTTATTATTTATTTATATCATCATACATCATCAATACACCCATCGGAGATCCACTGCTGAACATCCTCACTTAAATATTTCCAGTTATTTCGGTTGAATGCAGCCGTGGTTTTAACAGCTTTGACCAGATCATCTGTCTGTCTTGTTGGTGAACGTCTGTCGCGGATGCATGGTTACTATAGCCTAAACATTTTCTTCTCATAGTTCAGATTAAAATACATTATTGTTGTTATGTAGATAATGTCATTGGTACTGGCAATGTTTGCGCTGATCCACGGCTTCCAAAAATAGTATACTTATATACAAGTAAATAGGTATACTATTTGTGGTAATATAATAATATAATATAATAATTAATTATTGATATAAATTAAACACTGATTTGTATCTGTGGTGAGCTATAATGTGTCGTAAGTGGTACCTATATAAAATGTTGAGTGTGTCTATACAACTTATATTTTTTATCTTTTACAGATCGAGGAGCACACTGACATTCTGTGCTTTATGACCCAGTTGTTAGGACTGAAGTTCGTCAAGTAAATCCTGCCATAGTAAAGTATTATGATTCCGCTAAATAAGTATTATGTACATAATTATACCAACATGGTGTGTGTTCGATTACTCTGTGTCTCCGTAAGACTGGTGATAATGTTACGCAACCTAGCTTGCTATTTTTTATGAATAAACCTTGTTTTTTTATTTTTATTGATTTGTGTTATTGCTTGACCCTCCTATTACTCCCATACATGGCATGCGAAAAAGTAATCTAAGGCATAGACTTAAATCTATGTATTACAAGCAATGATTTTATATACTATATAAAATCATTGATTACAAGCAATGATTTTTTATAGTAATTACAAGCATCTCTTTTCAGAAGGTACCTGTGTCATAGATAATGTTGTACATGTGTTTCTAAAAGTTGAAATAAATGAATTTATTATGTATGCATATTTCTATAATTTTCTCTTTGCCTGACTTTACGCATCCTCCAGAGAGCATGTTTGCACTATGGTCAAGTATGTCATAAAGCTACCATAAGTAGGTAGGTTTACATCCGATTCGCATAGATAAAAAATTCTAAATTTAAAAAGGATAGTTTTGGCGGGATAGCACGCAACTATTTTAGTGACGCCATTTAATTTCTATTCATGAAGGACTCGGTCAGACTCAGCTTACAACAGCAAAAAATGGATGTATCTGATATAATGGCACAAAGAAAAAAAGTCAATAGTGATGGAGAAAATCTAAGAGATAAAGTGATCTGTGAGACATCAAAAGTTATCAAGCTCAGGGTAAGTTCAATTCTGAACTAAAAGTTTTATAATTTTTAGTAAGGTATCATTTATTTGTCAATAAATTTACACACTTAACAAAGAAGGTAGGTACTTAGAGTACCTAATCTACAATTAAACCTAAATCATGAGTAGGTAAGTCTTAACTTTCATTCAACATATAGATAATTATGTAGGTATTATGTTTGTGAATTAAAATCCTTGAGAAGTGCCTACCTACTTACAAGTTATAAATAAATTTCGGGTAAAACAAATAAAACACTACCGAATATTAGGTACCTACGCAACCACACTAAAAGCAACTCGTAAACAGGTAGCACAAGATGCGGCGTACTGGGACCTAAAAGAACGCCTTGCAAATGTCGAATCGGCTCACGAACGGCTCCAGCAGAACATGCAGGACATCCAGATGAGCCATGAAGCGCTCTCCGGCACCTACCAGGACGAGCTGAGGCAGCGGCCCGACTTCCTAAACAAGTGAGTCTGTCCACCGTTTAACTGGATTCCCACACTGATTAAATAATAGGTTCATAATTTTAGATGTGGTTTCTTCTAGCAAACCATCTATCCTTTTGAATTGCATTCGGTTTTTGTACATAACAGTAAAATATGTTCAATAGTTTTTAGTACCTAGGTAGGTACCTACGTCAAGTAATTAGGTACCTACTGTTTAATTTGTTTAGATTATGTTGGTTTTCAGTAGGATAAGCCTTAAATTATTTTTGGTTTGTGTGTTCACACTTTAATGTTTGTTTACATGTATAATATCTACCCGTGAGAACCTTTCATTGGCATTGTATGTAGGTATGTACGTACTTAACTATTTAAGATTCTACTTATGTATTTTTAAGCCTTTGGTTTTTCAAATAAACCTTAATATAGGTGTAATCTAGAGTCTCGATAACAATATCCCCAGGCTAGCCAGTACCCGCGAGATCTGCGACGTCCTGGAGGTGTACACGGGGCGCGTGCGAGCGTCGCAGCGCCGCGCCGCCGCCGACCGCGAAGCGCTCGCCGCCGCCTACAGCGCTGCCGCCGCACGCGTGCAGGACTCGCGCGTGCAGCACCGCGAGGACATAGCGCAGAGCCAGCAGCAGCTCAGCGTGCTCGCTGATGAACGTCAGTAGAACCTTCTAGACTATAAAGCACTATATTATGTATACTAGGTATAGTGCTATCTATAGCCGCACCGCGAGGACATAGCGCAGAGCCAGCAGCAGCTCAGCGTGCTCGCTGATGAACGTCAGTAGAACCTTCTAGACTATAAAGCACTATATTATGTATACTAGGTATAGTGCTATCTATAGCCGCACCGCGAGGACATAGCGCAGAGCCAGCAGCAGCTCAGCGTGCTCGCTGATACAAGTCAGTAGAACCTTCTAGACTATATAGCACTATATACATATGTATACTAGGTATAGTGATATCTATAGCCGCACCGCACGGACATAGAGCAGGGGCAGTTGCATATCAACGTGCTCACTGATGAACGTCAGTAGAACCTTCTAGACTATAAAGCACTATATTATGTATACTAGGTATAGTGCTATCTATAGCCGCACCGCGAGGACATAGCGCAGAGCCAGCAGCAGCTCAGCGTGCTCGCTGATACAAGTCAGTAGAACCTTCTAGACTATATAGCACTATATTATGTATACTAGGTATAGTGCTATCTATAGCCGCACCGCGAGGACATAGCGCAGAGCCAGCAGCAGCTCAGCGTGCTCGCTGATACAAGTCAGTAGAACCTTCTAGACTATATAGCACTATATACATATGTATACTAGGTATAGTGATATCTATAGCCGCACCGCACGGACATAGAGCAGGGGCAGTTGCATATCAACGTGCTCACTGATAAACGTCACTAGAACCTTCTAGCTACACTATATAGCACTATATATATGTATACTAGGTATAGTGCTATCTATAGACGCACCGCACGGACATAGAGCAGGGGCAGTTGCATATCAACGTGCTCACTGATAAACGTCACTAGAAATATAACATCTTTCTACCGCGTGGTCAATACGCTAACTGATAGGTACTATAAATTATCTATACGGCGCGGACATCTTCCAGCACTGCAGGAACTATTTACATCTATGGCAGGACCATGCTGTGCATATTTTGCATTCCATACTAACAAGACATACCTATTCAGCCCCTTGCACTTACCGGACTTTTTCTGTCTGTATCACTTAGGTACAATATTTAGATTAGTTAAATGCTTCTAGTGTTCAGTAATAACAAATGTTTATGGTATTGTGCCAATCAAAAACACAATAAGAACATAACAAGCTAACATCAGCCATGTTTACCCAGTGGAGGATTCCACGGAGCACCACCAGCAGCTGGTATCGGCGGCCACTGAGGCGCGGCGAGCGGCCGAGTCGCGCGAGTCCGCGGCGCAGGCGCAGCTCGGCGCCGCGGACACGCGCTTCGACGAACTGCGACAATACGCCGCGGCAGAGGCAGAGAAGGCTAAGCAAACCAATGCTCTGCTTAAACAGGTATTATGTATAGTTTTCTTATTTATTTTGAAATACTTTTTACGATCTGGAAATTTTAAAATGAAAATAATATGATGAAACTGTTTTAGAGGTTAGTTTCGTATTCACCCGGTCCGTTCTCACGATTACGATTAAGTTTATTTATACACAGATAGTTTATATCACTATTTTTTCCGCTTTTAAAAAAAAACTCCACTTCCACTCCATTCCATTACGAAAATAGTTTCTTGTTTAATTAATTATTCGAATACATTATGTGTGAGCTGTTTTGTAGCAAGCGCAATGTATCTCCGAGCTGACACAACAACTGGATGACAAGGCTACAGAATTGAAAGCTGCATCGGATGCCGCCACTGCCCTTCAAGCTACTCTACAGAATCAGTGAGTTAAATTTTAAAATATACTAATAATAAGTCTATGCTGGTAGGTAGTGATTCTCTACAAAATTTAGTATTTATACTCAAGCTATCGAAGAAAAGGAGAGTTAGAATTTGATTTGATACTAAATGGAAAAATCTGCGGGATGGTTTGCTTGAACCATGCCACTCGTATAATAATTATGTGAAAATATAATGCTGCTCTATGTATTTATAGGCTTGAAGTGGACACCGCGAAGTTGAACATGAGTGAGCAGCGCGGCGACGCCGCAGATGAGGAAATCGCCCACATCAAGGATTTGCTCACCACTGCAGAGGGGAATGTCTCCAATTTGACTCTGGAAGTCGAAAACTTAAAAGGTGATGAGAAGGTAAATAGCCTTGTCTTAAATTAAAATTCTAATATCTTTCTTAAGTTACGGTTGTCAAACTATTAATTGCGCTTTTTAGGGTTCCGTAGCCAAATGGCAAAAACGGAACCCTTATAGATTCGTCATGTCCGTCCGTCCGTCCGGCCGTATGTCACAGCCGTTTTCCTCCGAAACTATAAGAGCTATAAAGCTGAAATTTAGTAGGTAGATGTATTCTGTTAACCGCACTAAGATTTTATAAAAAAAAATGTTAATTAAATTTGGGGGTCCCCATACTTAGAACCGAAAATTTAAAAATAAAATTTCATTGAACCCATACGTGTGGGGTACTTATATAATAGGTCTTTGAAAAATAATATAAAGGTTTCTAACATCATTTATTTCTCAACTAAATAGTTTTCACGAGAGACTCTTCCAATGTGGAAAACAGAGTGTGACCCTCTAACTTCTAAAATAAGAGAATGATAAATCTAGAAAAGAAAAAATATATAATGTAGGTACATTAGCACAAAAACTACGAACTAAAATTGGTTTGAACGAAATCTATCAAGTGGTTTTTTTATAATACTTCATAAACTATTTCATATAAACGATTGCTACGGAAGCCTACATGGGCGAGACCGACTCGCACTTGGCCACTTTTATTTTGTTTCACAGAATTTGGAAGATTATAATGCCGAACTTCAAGCTACCCTTCAGCAGTCTGAAACTTACAACGAGGAATTAACAAAACACTTTGAGGAGAAAAAACAAGTCAGTCATTTTATGTACTTACTTACCTAATGAGTGACGAATGACGATACGGCTCTGTTCTACCTAATATAACCTAAGTTCTACGCGAACAATCTCTTATTAACGAGTATAACCCGCGCATATAGAAAATTGATTTGAAAATGGCGGCGGTAAGTATGGTACGATTGGCAAAACAAGGATAAAAGTATAGACAGCGGTAGAGAGTGAGCGAGAACGCATGCGAGCGGACGCCATTTATAAATCAATTCTTTAAGTGCGCGGCTTATATCATTCATTTATTTTGTGGGATAGCCACGGAGCTTTTGCTGCGTGAATTTTTCAACAATATTTATTTATGATTTTGTTTGTAGGAGCTAGTTGATTGGTCCGCGCGTTTGTCGGAAGCGCAGCGTGAGTTAGGAGAAACTCGTGCGTCTCTGGAGTCGTCCGGTGCGGAGACGCGCGCCGCCCGCGCCGCCCTCGCGGCGGAGCGGGACCGGCGCGCCGCCGACGCAGAGGCCGCTAGGGCAGAACTTGACGTGATCAAGTAAGGATATGTAATCATAAATATTGCTGGACAATTCACACAGCAACATCTAGCCCCGTGGTAAGCTCTAAGCTTGTGTTACGGGTGCTAGATTTCTGATATACAAACATAGATTCAATATAATATATAAAATATATAAACAAGCTTCGAGCTTACCACGGGGCTAGATGTCGCTGTGTAAAATTGTCCAGTAATATTTATTTATTTATGGATAGATATTTCTTTATTATACATATATAACACCCAGACACCCGGAACAAATATTTGTAGATCATACAAATTGTTGTCCCGAGGCGGGAATCGACCCCGCAACCTCTTACATCGTAGGCGGACCTTCGCCCGCTGCGCCACAGAGGTAGACACCGCTGAACTAGCTGCAGCCCTCGCCTACACTGAGGTCGTGTACTACCTTTTATTGTAATGCCCTTCCTGGGCTCATGTTGATACTTTAATATAATAGAATACCTATGTAACATACATACTTACCTATGTTACATATTTCTTAAAATTTAAACGTAAATTAACTTTCATTTATTTAAAAAGGTTATTGAGTTAATTAAGAGTACATTTTTTTTATGTTAAAATAGTACGTCGTCTGTATAAGTTTGTTTTTACAATATTGTTAGTTTACCCATCAATGGAAACTTTTAATTGGCCTTCCATAAATGGCAAAGTTTGTCATATTATTAATATAGTATTATCGTTGTGTCTAGCTGTAAGTTTTCTTAAAATGGTGAATTATTATTATTATTATTTAGCCGTACTGTCCCACTGCTGGGCAAAGGCCTACCTTTTTTCCTTCCACTCTTCCCGTTCTAGCGCTCCCTCAGACGATGTTAGGTAGGCGTCAAGTTCGTCACTCCACGTCCCAAAATAAAATAAAATAATAAATAAAGGAGACGCGGCTGCGCGGCGGCGGCGGCGGCGGAGCGCGCGCTGGCGGAGCGCGCGGCGGTGGTGGCGCGGCTGATGCGGGACGTCAGCGCGGAGGCGGAGGCGCGCGCCCGGGCCGCCGCGCTACTGGCCACCGCCACTGACAAACTGCACGCCATCACACTCACTAACGAGGAACAGACCAACCAACTGAAGGTACCTATAACACATTTTTTTTTATTACCAAGTTGGCAGACAAGCATGCGGCCCACTTGGTGGAGAGCGGTTACCCATGCTATAGTCCTTTGGGAAAACCTTGGAAGGAAGATCATTCCAGAACCTGAGTGTTCGTGGTAGGAAATTTCTTGTGAACCTGACAGTCCGCGAACTGAATGGCTCTAAATGTGGATGAAATCCTTCCCGACTCATATAAATATTACATCCCACTATGGCTCTTTCCATTAGAACCCGGCTCGATTCCAAATGTTTTCTTATCTCTACATCCATTGATCTAAATAAGTTACTCCCATGCGCAGTATTTTATCATCATCATATCAGCCGTCGGACGTCCACTGCTGGACATAGGCCTCCCTTAATGAATTCCAGTCGTTTCGGTCGGATGCTACTCGCATCCACCGTTAACTTCACCAACTCATCCGTCCATCTGGTAGGTGGTCGTCCGACGCTGCGTTTCCGATCCGTTGTCTCCACTCGAGAACTTTTAGGCCCCCTCGGCCATCCGTTCTCCGAGCTATGTGTATGCGTAGTATTTTTAAAAGTTAATGCCAGATTTTCTTATTTCCAGATTAAGGAGGCAGAGCACAATACCAAGGGCAAAATTATTCTTGAAATGAAAAGAGAAAAGGTAAAATAACTTATTAGGTAGATCCTTTACGAACCACTTATGTAAATGATACCTAGTTATTCCCTAACTCACAAAACACCGGATCACCTTCGAGTCAAAATTCAGTAAACTGAAAACCCTTTTAAAGATAAATCTAGAAAAAATATATAAATCGAGTGGTTTTTGTATAATACGTACCATTTCATATAAACAATTGCTGCGGAAGCCTACATGGGCGAGTCCGACTGGCACTTGGCTACTTTTTAAAGATGTTAGCGCATAATATATTAAGTATTTATGCAGCATTATGTTCTAAATGTGCCTCATCTTTATAGAGTAGTTCGCCCAATATGACAAAAATAAATTTATTTTCCTTATTTTTTTTACTTGTGACAAACATTGAATTTTTCTTTATAGGAGTGTCTGCTGCAAAAGATCACCAGCATGCAGGAGAGCATCGACAATATCCAGAGGGATTTGGAGCGTACCTCCACGCGTCCGCCCCCGCGCCCCGCAGCCCCGCGTCCCCCCCAACGCCCCGCCGCCCCGCGTCCCCCCCAACGCCCCGCCGCCGCGCCCTACGACCCCCCCGAGCTGGACGTCAACGCGCAGCAGTGCGCTCCAACACCTCCCAAACTTATGAAGGTTTGCTTGCTAAGAATAAGAATAGGTACATATGAGGGTGACAATTCAGACGGGTCAATAAGTTAAGAATTCTGCGCAAAAATGCATTCACATGGTCATGGAAAATGGGGATTGTGAATTCAGGAAACAAATGACATAAATCTTTAATTCTTTCAGCAGGCGCTGGACGACGACCTGCTCCAACCCTTCCTGAGCGACAGCAGCGACTCGACGGAGGTGAGTTGCACAAATATAAGGAATTTATTATGATAATCTTCTTCTTTCTTGTCTAGTATCCTACAGCTGAAATATAGAGGTATCATTAATATCTGGAAAAATAAAATTAGATTTAATATTAAGAGGCCTTTTACCGGAAATCGCGAAATTGTTCGGTTTTCTCGTCCTAATTCTATGGTTTACGTTAGTTGTTTGATATTACAATTACATCTTTATAATAGTTCGTTTTCTCCTCTACAAAAGTAGTAAGAAACATTTTAGATAACTTGTTTATATATTGAGTAATAATCATTCTCCGGATACATGTTTCGTAAAAAACGCTCGAAGACCTGTTTTCTTAGCTCTAATTTGTAGATTCTAACGAATATGGGCGATCAAACTAATTTTTATTATGTTACGTATATCCTATTCTTCATTTAGAGTAGAGTACATTTTCGTTAAATGCTTTTATTCTAAAGATATACCGAATTTAATATCGACCGAAAATGCTTCGAAACAAACCTCAATAACTCCGAAGTTCTAAATCAATGGGACGTCATATTTATATCAAAATATTTATCAACATTTGCTTAAACTATGATATTAATTTTAATTTGTAGAACGGTTTTGGTAATTTTTTATGAATAAAATAAAACTACCATAATTTAGTAGTTTTTTCATTCCGCCGGCTTTTTCCATTTAGTACCGCGCGAGCGCTTGTCGAGGTCGGACCTATGTCGGTTGTTCTTGAATAAAATATAGAAATATTTCGTAAAATGTCAGTGTGTGGGACTGTCAATTGCTGTAAAAACGCTGTTAGTGTGCGTGTATGTGTTATTGCGATACTACGACCGACATAAGTTGATCCGTTGATAACGATCAATTGTTATTTTTATTGATAACGATCAATTATTGTTGTTGCTGGCCTAAGAATTGTACCACTTGTTGCTGGCCTAAGAATTGTACCACATCATTGTCATCTTGTTTAACCTTATTTATTTGGAGGTTATGCTGTAGGATGTGGATTGCATATCTAAAGTTATCTATCCTAATTAAAAAACAACAAGGCAACTTTTTTTGGTGAAACCGTACAACGACTAAATGTAATTATGCCTATGATTTTTTTAGATTATGACTAACTTGCCGACCCGCCGACAGCTGCGCTTGCGTTTTTACGTTATTTACTAGTTTATGTTTTATAGCCTTTTTCGATCATTTTACTATCCAATACTGAAATCATATTTTAAATCGGACCCGCGGTTCCTGAGTAGCACGTTCAAACAAATAAACAAGCAATCTCCTCAGCTTGATAATTGTAGTATAGATTTCCATAATATTTATTACAAAGAAAATATTCCGTAATTTTTTGTTCTTATTTTTACCGAGTATCCAATATGTAAACAAAAAATAATGTACCTTTCTACTAAATATATTATTTATTGTAAACATTAAATATGTACCTTTCTAATAAATACAGGGCGTCCCAAAGTTATGGGCCATGGAGGGGAAGTACCTTAAATATCGTAGATAGTGAATTTTGCTCAAACAAGACTTCATTTTATTTTTAAAAGTTAGTAATTCTGCATTCATTGATTTTCTAAAAATTACTTGCTTTGTCTGGGAATCGAACCGACTTACATGTAGAAAAAAAATACTCGATTTTTATGATACCAATCGAAAGAAAAGCTAAAAAATAATAACTCTGCTTAAGTAACATAGTATTTTAAAAGAAAGGAACAACGTGAAATTAATTATTTTAATCAAATAAAAAACATGAAACATTTTTTTTTGTAAATTAATTAATTAAATTACTTACTTTTTAAAATAAAATGAAGTCTTCTTTGAGCAAAATTCACTATCAACGATATATATGGTACTTCCCCTTCATGGCCCATAATTTTGGGACGCCCTGTATATAAAATAACACCCCTATTCACGTTCCCACTGCTGGGATAGGGACTTCTCTCTTGACGAGATAGATTAGGCCTTAATTCACCACGCTGGCCAAGTGCGGGTTGGTTTTTTAGGGTTCCGTCGCCAAATGGCAAAAACGGAACCCTTATAGATTCGTCATGTCCGTCCGTCCGTCCGTCCGTCCGTCCGTCCGTCTGTCCGTCCGTATGTCACAGCCGTTTTTCTCGGAAACTATAAGAGCTATAACGTTGAAATTTGGTGAGTAGATGTATTCTGTTAACCGCACTAAGATTTCAGAAAATAATTGAAAAAAAAATCATAAAATTCGGGGGTCCCCATACATAGGACTGAAATTTAAAAACTTTTTTTTAATCCAACCCATACGTGTGGGGTATCTATGAATAGGTCTTCTAAAATCATAACAATGTTTCTAAAACCATTTAATTCTAAACTTAATAGTTTGGACGTGAGACTCTTCCAAAGTGGAAAACAGAGTCCCCCCCCCCCTCTAATTTCTAAACTAAGAGGATGATAAATCTAGAAAAAATATATATTGTACATAACCATAAAAACTAACAACGAAAATTGGTTTGAACGAAATCTATCAAGTAGTTTTTTTATAATACGTCATAAACTATTTCATATAAACAATTGCTGCGGAAGCCTACATGGGCGAGTCCGACTCGCACTTGGCCACTTTTTTTAATATATAAATGAAATATTTTCAATAAGTTCGTAATAAAATAAAAATAAATATAAAGTTCGAAACTACAAAGATAATTCCTAAACATAATGATAATAACATGGTATATTTGTGTTTGAATAAATAAAAGTTTCGTTAACGAAACTTTTATTTATTCAAACACAAATATACCATCTAACAAAACAAGCAACTTAAATATATATCGCCGTTATACTGTTCAAACCAATTAAATGCCCAAAAGTTCAAAATGAGATATCGCGTTTTTAAAGTTTGAGGTGTTGAAATTATAGTTTCTAATCTCTATTGTTATTATTTATATATTAAAAAAAGTACATTTGTTCATGTTCTATTAGTATGTAACCTCAGATATATAAAAAGCTAAATGCTTTTATCAAAATTTGGAGGTAACTGTCACTAGGTCTCCTATTTAATTGGTTTTCCCTGTCAAATGTCAAATCTCTTTATTTTCTAAATTAGTAGGAATATAGCGAAACGCGAGAAATTAGTTTTTACATTTGTATAATAAAAGCTACCCATGATTTAAAAACACCTATATAGCTGTCACTCGTTAAGTTACAAGATAAAAGGCGTCAAGATAATTGGTTTTCCCTGTAGAAAATTTTAAGAACTAATGATTTCTGCATACAAATTTTTGTGGTTTCAGGTCTTTCAGTTGTAATTGTAATTTTAATGTCATAAAACTATACAAACACATAGTGCCTTGCTTATTTGAATATTAATAATATCAAACTTCAATAGTCATTAATCAGTGCCAACCAATTCCAATTAGTAAATGGAGAAACTTGGACAAATACTTTATGAATGACTGAAATTCAAATAATTCAAATTAAAGTCAAAATAATCAAGAGTGAAGCTTGCTTGATGTTCTAAATTATGCCTAGATGTACCTTTGATCATACTGTACAGAAAATTCCCTGAAATTCGGAGGAACTATTTAAATACCTATACGAAGCTGGCCACTTCAGGTAGGCACTAAATGTAATTATTATCTTACTTGCTCCTTCCCACGGATTTGCTCGCTGATGATGATGGTCATGATGAAAAGGAACCTATGTGTTAATACAAAATGTCGGCAATGTCCTCACCAAATTTCAACAAAATTGGTCTAACCATTTGAGCGTGAAGAAGGAACAAAGTCACAAGCTTTCACCCTAATAATATTAGAGTAAAAAAGTAAGGAAAAATGTTAAAGTGTTTGTAGAGAAACGTTACCATGTCCGTCCGAGACCGTCCTTGTACAAGAACAGAGTTCGGAGGCTATTCCTTCGAAAAGGGCCGTAAGACAGGGAGACGTTCTGTCTCCGAAACTGTTTACTGCCTCTTTGAAAGACGCCTTCAAACTTTTGGATTGGAAAGGATTGGGCATCAATATCAACGGCGAATACAGCACTCACCTTCGATTCGCAGACGATATCGTTGTCATGGCAAACTCGATGGAAGAACTCGGCACAATGCTCGAAGGCCTCAATCGAGTCTCCTAACGGGTTGGTCTCAAAATGAACATGGATAAGAAGAGAGTCATTTCCAATGTTAATGTAGAGCCTTCCCCTGTTATGGTTGAGAACTCGGCTCTTGAAGTTGATGACGCGTATGTATACCTAGGACAGACAGTCCAATTAGGTAGGTCCAACTTTGAGAAGGAGGTCATTCGTCGAATCCAGCTCGGACGGGCAGCGTTCGGAAAACTTCACAGAGTCTTTTCGTTAAAAAATACCTCAGTGCCTCAAGACAAGACTTTACGCCATAAGGAAGTCATATAGGGAGGCCTATGCACAGCCGTGGACGTCCAATGGCTGATATGATGATGATGATGATAACATCAGGTTATTACAGCCTAATATCCTTCTTAACAAATATTTTAAGTAGGATATAAAACTGTTATAAAGTTTAGAACCATCACAAATCAGCTTAAAAATCATCAAAATCAAGCCAACAAACAAACCTATTTTTAGTGGGGGGTTAAAATTAATCAAAACAAATCCATGTGTGAATGTCCACTTTCAAGGAATTTTTGTTCAACTAACTGTAAATTTTCTATTTTTTGTACAGCCCAGAGCAGAATTATCTGGATATAGTATTTTTCCTAGATGATAACTTGTATTAAGACGTATGAAATTCGACAGGTAAAACCAATTATCTGGATATAGCCTTTTTTCTTAGACGATATTTGTGTTGAATCGTATGAAATACGTTGAGTAAAACGAAATAAATGGTTATCCCTGAGGAAAAAAATAAAGTATTTAAAGAGGTATCTTGGGGGTAAAATAAATTTAATCAATTTAACTGACATTCGTTGGAGACAATTGTGGTGACAGTCAAGTTAAATCGGCCTAATGTTTTGTAGTTGTACACAAATCATAATTTGCTTGATTTACTTGATTATCACATTCTATAGAATCAAAACTAGAAGACATAGCAGTTAATGGGTTTTACCAGACGAAAGATCACAAAATTTTAAGTACTTTGGCATTTTTAGTTCAATTTGGACAAAATTTCGAGTTAATTGGTTTGAACAGTATAACGGCGATATATAGGTAATATAATTTATTTGTTTTGTTATAATTAGAATTTGTATTTAGTCCGTTCAATTTAGACTTTCGAACTTACATAAAGTCCCAACATTCGACAAAAAAAACATTTAATTACAAACCTACACATCAAATTTCAGAAGAATCGGTTTAATAATGAGCCCATAAGATGAGATGAATGAGGACATTTAACTTCAATAAGACTATTTTCAGTTTTATTCTTATATAGATAACTAGCTTTCCGCCCGCGGCTTCGCCCGCATTATATTAGATTTGAAAAAAAAAAAAAAAGTAAAAAGTACCCTATGTCCTTCTCCTGGCTCTAAACTACCCCCCTGCCAACTTTCAGGCAAATCCGTTCAGCCGTTCTCGAGTTATAAATTCAGGCACTAACACGACTTTCTTTTATATATATAGATTATTAATCATGAATGTTTTAATTTAAAATTATGTACTTAATTGATTTCAAATAATCAATCAGATTTAAAATGAATATTGATATTATTAAGATAAAACATAATTGATTCAAATATTGAAATAAAAATATCCGCCATTTTGAATTTAGGAAAATATATTAAACACCTATCAATTAAATAAAAACATTAATATAATAATTATTTCAGAATGAAACTGAAAAAAATCACTCAATAAAATGGAATTTATTCGATGCCATTTTCTACAGATCTAAAATAATTATTAGTATATTTGTATGTTTTAGATCGACGAAGTATCAAGATCATTTAGTATTTTTCATAGAATTCGCGTGACGCGCCGGTCACGTGGTGCATAAAATATCCAATTTCGCAAAACTTCAAAAATTTAACAGGGCTCTTAAATAACCTACTCTATCAGAGTCAGGTAAATGTTTCCGATAAATGAGAATCAAAAAATTGGGTACCTACATAAATTTTTGCCTTTGTTAATAAAGTATAGACAATCGAATAAAAGTTTCTGGAATCTTCCCAAAATGTATGTAATTATTATTGTATTTTTTTTTCAATAGAAAAACTTATATTTGTGACTTGAACCTTTTGTTTTATGAATAATATGCTACTAGTCCGTCGTGTCGCTGTAGTTTTTAAGTTCATAATATGTAAATTTTTATTATTGGTGTGTGTAATAAATAATTATCTTATCTTATATAAAATCTTCATATCCGCAGGCTTATGTGAACGCCTGTTTCGCGGAGATGATGCGGATGGGCGTGCACGGGGGCTCGCGGGACGGCCCGGGGGGCGCGCGGGACGGCCAGGGGGGCGCGCGGGACGGCCCGGGGGGCGCGCGCGAGCCGCTGCGGCGCCGCAAGTTCTTCCGCCTCAAGCGCAACACCAAACCCATGAACTAGTTCTGAACTAAACCAGACTGATCATCTAATTGTTTATCTTTAGGTTTTTGATTCTTTATACCGGCATAAAAATGTCAATTTAATTAAGAAATAAAAAAGGAAATAATCCTTTCATTATTTAGAAGTTTAGACCTTTTCTTACTATTTGCCACTACTTTGGGTGCTTTTCCTATAAGTTTGTAACTTTTTACTTATTAAATAATACATTATTATCATTATTGTTATTGTCATTTCCTCTTATTACGTGGCCAGCCCATCTCCATTTGAGTCTTTTAACTTTTAGTGTTACATCAACAGTTTTAGTTCTTTCCCTAATATAAATATAAAATAAAATAAATATTGCTGGACAATTCACACAGCGACATCTAGCCCCGTGGTAAGCTCGAAGCTTGTGATACGGGTGCCGGCTGTGGCTTCCACTGTCCGGAGTTAAAACTATCTAAGGCTCAACCCCTCAATCCAGCCACGACGGCCTTTCAGGCGGAAACACTGGGAATATCGCTGGCAGCTGACAAATTATTCCTAGAGATAAGTAATAAAGAACCACCTACTCCAATAAATCTGGCCTTCAAAACAGACAGTGCAGCTCTAGTTAATGCACTCAAGAGATCAGAGACAAGATCCAAATCGACGGCAGAGTGCTACAATTCTCTACAAAAGCTGTCAGAACATCCTAAAGTCAGCAAGGTAATCGTAAATTGGACGGAAAGATTATCCTGCATGGGTAACACCATTGCGGACAAACTTGCTAAGGAGGGATCTAGACAGATCCCTACGGTTCACGATATAAGTCTCTCTAACCCACCAACCGCCGAGGTTAAAATCAGGCTTAAACAAAATTCAGAATTGGAACAGGAGAAGCTATGGGAGCGACGAACTGATTGCAAGCATACCAAATCAATTTTTGAGATCAAAGATAGGAAAAAAACGACAAACACGTTGCTGAAGATGAATCGCAAGGATCTTAGAACTATGGTAGAACTCATAACAGGTCATTGCGAACTTAACTACCATCTACTTAAAACCGGAGCCACAGACAGCAGCTTGTGCCGGGGTTGCTTCGAGGCAGAGGAGACGGTAGAACATGTACTACTACATTGCACAGCCACTGAAGAGGCTAGAAAAGAGACAGGGCTAAGGCACCTTATTGATGCGGTAGCGCGGTCGTCATCCTCAGATATGCTGAAACATATCTGCAAGAAACCAAAGGTCTTACTCCGCTACATCAAGGAGTTAGGCTGGTTAGGGCCGACTTAGGCGAGGGGACAATGCACAATACGCTCCATAGCGAGACGTCAGTGCAGATCCTAGTTCCCCCACAACAAATTAGAATTAGATACGGGTGCTAGATTTTTGATAAACTTAATATAATATACATACATAGATAGATATTTTTTATTATACATATATAACACCCAGACACCCGGAACAAATATTTGCAGATCATACAAATAGTTGTTCCGAGGCGGGAATCGAACCCGCAACCTCTTGCGTCGCAGGCGCACCTTCGCCCGCTGCGCCACAGAGGTAATGGCTAGGTTTTTCAATCTATCAGACTTTTTGACATTTAGCATGCTCCTTTCCATTGCACGTTGGCAAGTTGCTAATTTGTACAAAACATATTCGTTTAAACTGACGAATAATGAATCTAATTCATGTCATTGATATTGAATGCTAAGAGAAATAAATATATCAGAGGATACCAGTCCGCGCTGCGCGCTTGTTGTGTACGCACACTACGCACGCACGCTAGATCGCATAACCGACGAAACTTATGACTCGCTCGTCAACGCGCAGTGCGGTAATTTGAAATACCTATACAGGATATTTGTCCAAAATGTTTTCGTGCCCTATTTGCAAAAACAATTTTTCCGACGGAGTAAAATGCTCAAAGTGCTCGATAACGTACTGTTTTACGTGTGCAAACATAACCGAGACCAACTACCGCAAACTTGGGCCGGCTAAACAGGCTGCTGTCCAGTGCACCACCTGCAAGAATAACCAGAGTATGTTGTCCCCGACGGTGTACCCCAGCTCGCCCGCAGCGGCGACCACCCTGGACCAAGTTCTACAGGAGCTACGTATCGTAATCAGCGGGATCAATGCAAGGTTGGAACAATTGCCGGTGATTACTCAGGAAATGCAAACACTAAAAGAACATTTTGAAGCGTCCTTTTGTACACTAAAGAAGGAAGTATCCGAGAATACTATAAAAATTAATCAAGTTACCAAGAGAATTGATTTACTTGAATCTCAAAATCATCAAGATTCAAACTAACCCCCAGCTTAAATCTGAACTCGATAAAATTACGTATGATCTCAATAACAAAGAACAATTGTTGAGAATTAACAATGTCGAAATAAAGGGTGTACCCTACAAGAAAAATGAAAACTTCAAGAATCACGATCACGAATCTTGACGAGAAAGATTTGGCTTAATTTCACCAAGCTGGCCAAGTTATTATTATAAGTACCTAAGGACATAAATAAGGAAGTCGGTAAACGGCTTTTCATAATTTATTAATAGGGTATGTCTCACATCCTTAATGTTACAGTATGAATACTTCTTCTGAATCCATTCACAACGGGTAATACAAACACTATCAAAAGAATCCAAAAAAATATTTGGTAAAGTAAATATATCATACCCATCATGATATGACTACCTAAAAATAATGCAAACAATAAGATAATAGAAAGCGCAATATCAATGCAAATATACACGTTAACTACCCAAAGATACAATAAAATTACAAGTTCATTATACGAAAATATAGCAAAGAGTAATTGAATATGTGTGATGATTAATATGACGCCCATTGTAGCATAAAAATGTACAATAACTTCAGCAAGAACAGGATGCACCTCGAATTGTAGAAGGTACTTCTTTATAATATTGTACAGCACTACGAGGGCAATGCTTGGAATCAGCCCCAATAGAGCTATAATGAATGTTCCTATTTTCGGAGTTACGGCTCGAATAATACAGTATTTTGCATCAGGGCACTTATTCAATAGTGACTGTGTCATATTTCAATCCAAATAAACCTGAGAATAAAAAAAATATTAATAAGTACTTAGGTACCTACCTAGATTGGTCCTTGACTCATCGTATTAACGACTAGTTGGAAGCTCTAGATTTTAATAAATAAAATTAAATACATAAACGTGATATCTATATTGTTCATCCCTTGCCGGATAGTATACTAAGGTAACCGGCTTAAGAACACCACCAAATCTCTGCAGGTCAAACCGACTAAGGGAATTAAAAGTACCTTTAATAAAGAAGAAAGTTCGTTCTGAAACTCTGAAAATAATTCGTATGAATGAAGTAAAGTATAAATAGATCTCAATAGGTATGTATGTAAAATAATTAATTTATAATTTGCCGCTAAATAATGCTAAAAAAATTCTCAAAGTGAGGGCTATTCCTACGTGTTAGTCAATAAAGGTTGACGTGTCATGTCAAGACCGTATTTTTGTCATTCTTTTTCTTCTTCTTTTATATTGTGGCGAACTAGACTTTTTGTCATTGCTTGAGTCAAACTTATTCTATTGTCAATGTCATGTCACATAGTTTTGTTATCTCTCTCCCACCCGTTTGGTATTGTTTGTTTCGTTTCCTTCATTCAACACATCCTATCCATCAGTTTTCGTTCACATTCCAAAGTTTTCACAACGTTTATGTAATATTTTTTTAAGTGGCGGCAATTATAAATTAAAAGCACGTGAAGTTAAGTTCTTGTTTTGATATTACTAACAATATCGTAAGTTTACGAGGTTCATTTAAGTTCGGGCTAACGTATGGATAATAGAGTTAAAGAAGTTATGGTAAGTTTTGTTTGAGCAATCATGTGTATAACCGCGCATTTTATTGTTTTAGGCTCATTTATTTAAAGTCACACTAAAACCAACCAAGCAATTCTACTAGCACAATCATTAACCAAGAATTTGAAACCAATTATCGGGAATAAACTTAGAAATATTATATATAAAATTATTTAAGTAGGTAGATACCTACCTAGTTAAACAAAACTTTTGCTTGTGAAAGTATTATTTTTTTCTAGATCAATCCAAAAACAGAAATTACCTACTAATTTGTATCTAATTCTTATAAGATTTTTAATGTTCATATTAGGTAATGTGTTATTTTGTAAAAATTTGTATGGATATAATTGATCTTAAAATAAAACAATAGGTTATTAATTATTTCAAGGTAAAAAGATTATAAATTTCTTTCCACTGCTGAACCGAACTAGCCTAGTGGTAAAAATTAATGAATATAATATCTAGAGTAACATTAGACACCTAAAATGCAGGAAACTTAAATACTTTCCTTGTTTCAAGATTGATTACAACGAACTTGTTGTAAAATTTCATCAATATCCATTCAATAGTTTTTTGCCAATAGCAACAAACATCCCACATACAAATATTTATTTTAATTAAAACTAATATTGTTTTAAAATATTATTGCTTATGTTTCAGTATGAAGGTGCTAAACCATGGTACAAGCATATCACTGTAGAGCCTACCATGTTCTTCTACATGATGGCATTCATGATAACAAATGTCTACGAACAGACATACTATGTGTTCCAAGCTTGCACGGTGAACCACAACTATAGTGCGGAGATATGTCACAATATTAGAGATTATGATGAGATTAATACAGAAGTTCAGGTAAGTTCATGAACAAATTACTTTTTTATTTATTTATAAAGCCTTTATTGCCATTAATTGCACTATTTGTATGATGTAGTTTTTCTAAGAGTTAAATAAATAGTACTGGACAATTCACACATCTAGCTAGCCCCTTGGTAAGCTCGAGCTTGTGTTACGTTTCCAGTCTCTGAAAGAAACCATTGAAAGGAACAAAATTTGTTCTAGTCACATAGTGACTTACTTTAATTTAAAAATTCTTTACTTAAACTTATTTATGTGTGCCTAAGCGTAATTATTATACAAAATTCCCCAAGACCCAATAATGAGTTCTATAGTGCAACATTATATGGGTTATATGATGAAAGTAATTTAGCTCTTAATATAGTTTAATTGAATATTACTTTGTTGCCATTGTAGGCATTCGTGTATTATCATAGCATCAACAGGCTTTGTTCTAGATTTACTACTTAGTCATCCTATCTAAGTACCGTAAAACACTCCAACATTGCCACCGAGGGTAATTTTGCCCGAAGACCAATTTTTAAGCAAAACTTTTAATAGCAAAAATATCTGAATACTATGGTGACATTTATTGACTTTGGTAGAAAATAGGTTTTGTGTTTAGCACCACTGTCTATTGGATGTAACGCTAAAGTCACTCAGTAACTTGTTGGAACTCGTCAAAGACAGAGTGTATTTTTGCGGGCAAATTTTGGTGAAAATTCAAAAGTGGATTGTGCGTGATGGAGAAAACACAGATGAGTTTAATTTATATTATGTTGTACAAAAAACTTAAGGTATTATTATAACTTTATTGTCATTGATGCAGCTCTTGTATAACTAAAGTTATAATGGTGGGCAAAGTTATCTGGTATTTTTGCGATCTACTATTGACAACATTGCCCGCAGTCAAAATAAGCTTAGGGTTGACACATCCGATTTTTTTTTTTTTTTTGCTAATTATTATTATCTTGATTATTTAGATAATTTATTTTTATTATTTCTTAAAAGCAAGAACAAAATCTCGAATTCGTCAAAGAAAGTCCAGACGAAAGATTGGAACCAGAATTTATTAAAAATAACACGGAATAAATGTTAATACTTGCATGTGAATCTGTTGAATCAAACATGTTACTCAAAAGTTTTTTAAATAATTCAATAGAAGATAATCTTGTTTTTTTATTAACATAAAAAGAAATAAAAAGTCAAGAACAGTTTACTGAGATGTACCAACCCTATCACTTTACTAAAGGCGAAAAGCGAATTGTATGGAAAATGCTAACAAGGTCAGGGTAATTTTGCCCAACTAGCCTAACATGGATTTTGGTAGGAAACCTGTCATGGATTCGCTTTAGTTTTAAAGTAAAGGCCAGTTTTGGTCAGAATTCTTGTACAGGTTTTGCTGTCAGCTGATTAGAGGCCGGAGAGGAGATATTTCCGTCAAAAATCAACGCGGGCAATGTTGGCAATAAGTCGAGATAACATTGCCCGCCTTTAAAAATAATAAAATACTTGATTTAATATTGACGAATAACAAAATCTTATAAAATAATACATGCAAAATATCCTATAGTTGCAGATGCTAATAGAAAATACTTGTGTCCCCATACAAAAAAATAACAAAAATTGTAATTATTCGAAAAATGTGGGCAATGTTGGAGTGTTTTACGGTAGTAAATCTAGAGCAAGATAAGACTTGTATAATGTCGCGGCTTCGCCCGCTTTATTCATGTTTTCTCACCTATTAAACCTTTTCTGGGTTATTACGACTAATTTAAAACCAAAGTAAAATGTAGGAAGTATATCAGGTAACTAGGGCTATGTGCCTGCCATGAGGCAAAATGGTACTGTGTGATTAGTCCACCAATATTGATAAGGAATCTTACTAAAAGTTAGTTAAAAAAAATGTAAAGTTAGTTAAAAGAATTTTACTTGTAAAAACCCTAATAAATATATGTTTACGTAGTATATTTAACATTTATAAATAAGTATTCATTAGTGTATTGTATTATTTGTATTCTATGTATTCGATAAGGCCGGCCCATTGTACTTGTTCCCTTGTTGTAATTGTTATTTTTGTTTGTTTGTTTTGGTGTACAATAAAGTGTTTTGTATTGTATTGAATCTTATGGAACAGGTCACAGTATCAACGTTCCACCAATGGAACGGTATCGCGAGCCACGTGGTACCGCTACTGTTGGCGCTGTTCCTCGGCGCGTACAGCGACAAGCGAGGGAGAAAGTTCATACTACTCGCCGGCTTGTTGGGAAAACTGTACTTCTCACTCGCCATTACAGTCAACACTATGAACTGTGAGTTTTGAAACCACCTCATTGTTAAGTATTTACAACCAAATAAGTATATCGCTTATGCCACATGGTTGAGAACACCATTATGTATGCTGTTATTACTTTTAGATAAAAAGACGTGTTGGCTGAGTGGGTGGACACTCGAATTTCATTCCAAAGTTCTTTGATTTAACCCCGCAACGCACCCCAAAATTTTTTGGTAAAAATTTACAGGCTTCCAAGGAAAACATCGTATGGAACCCGGCATGCTCTGGGAACTTTGAAGAATTTGAAGAGCATTTATGTGATTAAACCCCCATTTGGCCAGCGTCGTGAATCATGATCTAATCTCTCTGGTCAAGAGAATTCTCTATAATCCAGAAGTAGCAACGTGTTACTATGTGTTATAGGTTTTCTGTACATAATTCCCGTTTTGTTCCAGCATGGCCGTTGAGCTACGTGATATTCACAGCCACGTTCCCCAGCGCTCTAACGGGCGCGGACCTCGCTATATTCGCCGGCTGTTTCGCCTACATCGCCGACGTATCCACCGTCAAGAACAGAACGCTCAGAGTCGGCATTCTGGATGTTGTCTACCTGAGTGCGATGCCCTCTGGCATTGCTATAGGTGAGACACTCATTTACATATAACGACCGTAAATTTAAAGAGCATATTTAGCGTCTACGATTTATCTCTTTCTTATGATCGTCTCTGAATCTACTATATAAAAATAACTCGGGTTTTCCTCCCTGACGCTATAACTCCAGAACGCACGAACCGATTTCCACGGTTGCATTCGTTGGAAAGGTCCCTGTGTGAGGTTTATAGCAAGAAAATTGCGGGAAAGTGTAAAACGCGAGTGAAGCCGCAGGGCGGAAAGCTAGTTAGTTATGATTTTAACAAGTGTGTTTGGTTTTGTTATCTTTTAGTAGCGTTCAAGTTGAGTTGCTCTTCTATAGTATTACATAATAATGATTGTAAATGCAGTTAACAATGTTGCACTATCCTACACTAGTATTATATAACAATAAAAGAAGGCACCGAAGTATTATAAATTATAATACAGATAAACTCTCATGATGTTATCTTATCTAAGTGACAGTTTTATCATTCTTCAAGTTTCGGTATTATAGACTTATATATTATTATTGAAAATCCTTAGAGAACTTTTTACGATAGATATCAGCTGTCTATCATTAAACTTGTCTCAGGATTTGATGTGTTTTCAAATGTTATCTATCGAAAACAACATGTATGTATGTACCTATTGCTCTGATTACAAAAGCGAAGTATACCTACTCGAGAGCAGTGAAATAACAATTACAAACAAAAACAAATCGAACAAAACACAATAACATTAGTTTTGTTACACAGAATTATATTTCCTTTTCTGTCTTGATATCTGAGAATGAATTCAATGAAACAAAACTGTTTCGTTTCTTACAGGAAATGTTCTCTACAACAAGGTGGTAGATCGCTCCTTTACAGCAATGTTTGCGATAAACTCAACGTTAATGATAATAGCTACGCTATACACGTTATTTTTCCTTGATTGGCAAACTCGGCCTGAACAACAGACGCTGAAACAGGCCGGCGTCACCAACCCAGTGAAGGATTTCTTCGACTTAAGCAATGTGACCAGTACAATAAGGACTCTAACGAGAAAAAGGCTGGAGAATCGACGACTGTTTCTCTGGCTATTGCTGATATCTATGGCATTTTATACATTCCAAAGAGGTAAGTAAATACTCAAACCGAACAAGAAGACAACTCACACAGCAACATCTAGCCCCGTGGTAAGCTCGAAGCTCGTATTACGGGTGTTAGATTTCTGATATACTTCATAGAACAGACATACATAATAGATATATATTTTTATAATACACTAGCTTTCCGCCCGCGGCTTCGCCCGCATTATATTAGATTTTAAAAAAGCAGTAAAAAGTATCCTATGTCCTTCCCCCGGTTCTAAGCTGCCTCCCTGCCAATTTTCAGCCAAATCTATTCAGCCGTTCTCGAGTTATAAGTTCAGGCACTAACACGACTTTCTTTTATATATATAGATATATAGATGTATAACACCCAAACACTCGGAGCAAATATTTGCAGATCGTAAATTTTTGTCCCGAGGCGAGAATCGACCTCTTGCGTCGCAGACGGACCTTCGCCCGTTGCATCACAGATGTCGTCAGATTTACAATATAGATACAATATTTAAAATATTTGAAATCTAACTCACAGCGCAAATGTTAATTATACTCAGTTTAACATGACCTACATAGTATTATGTAGTATATTGATGATTTCACGTTATGATAAAACCGGCGCAAAACTTACGCAACAATATTCGGTAGGTATTGTATTATCGTGCGTTTTTAGAACTCCGCGCCCGCATATTTTTCTGCAACATGGGTTTCTTATCAAATATTATTCGCGTTACTTAAACCTGTTCGCTTGTTATTTTATCTAGATAGAGCGAATACATCAAGTACTGCATGAGTAAACATAATTATTATACTATGACCTCTCTAAGAATTGTCTTGAAAACAATAGGATAGGTAGATTCTGTTGATCTCAATCAGATCATATTAATATTTCTAAAAATGTTTATTAGGATAGGTTTTTACTTTTTACATCTATTATAAAAAGACGTATTAGTTACACTATTTAACACAAGCTTCGAACTTACCATCGGAGGCTACCACTAGATACTGCTGTGTGAATTGTATTTTCATATTTATTAATACAACTACAATACGACACTATAACATAAAGTTGTGTATTTGCAATGCACAAATTTAACAGGAGAGCGTTTTAAAGATTTGAAAAAGTTAGGAACATTATGAAGTTGGACAGTTATACGACCAAGAAAAACGTACTTAGAGTAGAATTTCTTTTGTAAGTTATAATGATTTACTGGCATTATGTAGATGTCTAAAATGCATCAAACGTAGTAGTACGGGAGGCGACGATGCTAAATGGGGATTTACTCGAGCGTCAAAGAGACCTATTGGGTTGCATTTGGTAGATGATAAGAAGAAAAAAATTGTATGAGATCGATGTGTTTCATCAGTGGGGGAAGCGACCATAGATAATTAAAAACTTATTTAAAAAAATACTGTTGTATGGACGTACTTAAGCGCGTCAGTTAGTGATAGATTCTATAAATCAGATTCAATAAATTGAAAATCAGCTTAACATACTTACATACTTAAAAATAATTTAGGAAATATGATTGATAATATACGTTTGTAAATCTGATTGTTTACACGATTGGGGTGAGTGTACGTAAACGTTAAAAAAATAAAAATCGCGACTCATTCTTTTTGACTCATTTTCAAAAATATGAACAAAAAAATCGGCATTTCCAAAGGTGTTAGAGCGTCAGATTTAGATGTATATGGTTCATCTTTATGTTCTGATTCTACCATATCTTAATCTGACGATTATCTAAAGTGATTCGCCTAATATGACAAAAGTAAATTTTGTTCCTTTATAATTCACGTTCGAACATAGATAGATTTTTTATATTTGGTGGAGGTACTTGTCTGGGTACTAGCTATCTCCAGTATCTTAATCTGACGCGCTCGAGTAAATCCCGAAATCCCCTCTTCGGCTCCCCTACTATAGGGAGTATCGAATATTCATTTATTATTTTCATTTCATTTCCAGATGAGCGTCCGGTGATGCAATTATACACGTCCAAAGTGTTGAAATGGGACTCTACCACGTTCAGCAACTTCCGAACTTACCTGAGCATCCTGTACGTGCTAGCAATGCTGTTCGGTATTCCTCTCATGACCAAAGTGTTCTGTTGGCGCGACACAGTTAGTATGACAAACTAAAAGGCCGTATTTAGGTTTCTTGGAAGACTTTTCAACAAGCTAAATTACTAGTATCACCTCATATTAAATTACGAAATTAGCTACTCGCCCTCGCTACATTTGGGTAGGTACGTTTGGCTACGTGCCGGTTTCCTCACGATGGGTGTACTGCGGTCTTCGACTCTATGACCTTCATGCTCCCACTTAGCCAACAAGGCACCACTTATTGATTACAACATAATAACTATTTATAAAAAACTGTTAAAAGAATTTTACTTGTCAAAACTTTAATAAGTATGTGTTTACGTATAAGTATTCATTAGTGTATTGTATTCTATCTCATATATGTAATATATTATATTTTTATAAGTATTCGTACACTCGTAATTTTTCTTTTATCTCTTTCCATCCAAATGTTGCCTGGAAGAGATGGCTCTTTAGCGATAAGGCCGTCCATTGTACTTGTTTCTTTTGTTATATTTTTTGTTTGTTTCGGTGTACAATAATATGTTTTTGTATGTATTGTATTGTATTTGATTCCAGGTGATATTGATGCTGGGAGCGACCGCCCACATGACCGGCCATTTGATCTACGCACAAGCGAGCACGGACCGGCTGATGTATGTGGGCGCCACCGCGGCCTCGCTGGGGCCCTGCGTGGCGCCCCTCATCCGCTCCATGACGTCCAAAGTGCTGCCACCTGGCGAGAGAGGTAGTAACGTACTTCAACAAGCATACATTTTTGGCCGACGACGAGTCTTTTTTGGCACCGAGAGAGGCGTCGAGGCTAGGCCTCTTTACCTCGGCTTCAACTCTAGGGGTGACGACCCCTAGGTCATGTGGATAAGCCTTTTGTGATGGGCAGGCTTCAGACGATTGTTCTCCAACCGCCGTAGCTGCAACTCCGGGGCCAGAACGTGGCTTGGAGCTCGCAGGCGCGGTACCTCGGCATCAAGATCGACAGGTCGTTGAGGACCAAGTTGCGAATCTACACCACCTCGTCTCGGCTCACGTACGCCGCGCCGGCGTCCACCGCCAACACTCGCCGCCTGCAGACGCGGCAGAACACGGCGTTACGGCTCTGTGCGGGAGCGGGCAAGTACGTGAGGAACGACGTGATCGCGCGACCTGCCCGTGCCGTCCGTCAGGAGCACGTGGCGCTGACACCGCGCAATGTGAGCACGCCCCCCCCCCCTCCCCCCCGCCCGCGCCGCGCGCCGCCCGCTGAGGACCTGATAGCCCTCGCCCCGGGAACTGAACAACATAGCGTCTGAAGCCTGCTCATCACAATGGGCTTACCCACATGACCTAGGGGTCGTCACCTCTAGAGTTGAAGCCGAGGTGAAGAGGCCTAGCCTCGACGCCTCTCTCGGTGCCCTCGCAAGGGGCCTGAAAGAAGATTCGTCGTCGATATTTTTCTTTTACCCGGTAACTCAGGTTATTTTAGAACGTACTTCAGGCACCAGTCTCCCACGATGATCCAGTATGATATCTTTGGAAATATCAATACAATGAGTTTATTTGGTACAAAATAATAGTAGTACCTTCTATCTACTAATAAGTCATGTGGCTTCAACTGCGTTATTATAAACTTACTGCGTTTTTTGCGTTATAATTTGATGGCTATCAAAGTGTCTATGAAATTTCATTAACATCAGGTTCAGTAGTTTGGTCGCGAAAAACGGAAAAAAACCAAACACACACTTTCCCATTTATTATATCAGATCAAAGCGTTCATTCAACCAAACTAATAATGTAACAAACTTGTCTCAAGGTCATTTCTCAAGGTTGTTTGTACAATAATATAATATTAAGAAAATGTACCTACTGTAAACAATATTATGTAGATTCTAGCATTCCTGTCAGAGGCTTACCATGAAAAATAAGTCACAAATATAAGTATTTGTAATTACCTGTGGTTTTATACTCTGGAATTAATAGAAATGTATACTCCGCCGAAAATACAATGCTAGGCTTTTGCTAATTGGATAATCTTCCTCTTTGGACTTAAAAACAATAAATACAAGGACATAAATTTTCCTAGAGATTGCCCAGAAAAAAATTGTTCACCCCTTCCACAGATTAATGTGACCCCTTCCCTAGCTACTTACACAATTACGTCTTGTAATATGTAGTAATCCAAGTCAAAGACGAGTAAATATAATTTTCCTGTACAAATTGAAGTAAACTATTTCACGATCCAGTAAAAATACTGACACATGACACAGAGAGATTACGTTCAGATAAACAAGAGGAAAGATAAAGAAATATACCTACAAGCAGTCGTTCCGTCCGGCTACGTAACTGAGTTTTGTAACCAGCTACGTAATGGGAATATTTTTTATCGCTTGGAACCCAGTGTAGATACCATAATATGCTTTATAATTCAATTAAAAACAAACAAAAAATAAATTTGAAATGCTATTATTTTCACTTAAATTAAAGTATTCCTTTACACAATAAAATTACTTACTTCATCAGCGTAATCTAGAGCTCGCTATATTTAGTTAAAAAAAACTAGACAACATTTCACCCGACTTAAAATTCCGTGTTTTCTTTGTTTCAGGTGTTGCATACGCCTTCCTATCTGTAATGGAGAACGCCGTAGCTATGTTCGCCTCGGTCATCTACTCTCAGATATACAAAGCGACGCTAGAAACTGCACACGTCAACGCTATATTCTATCTTACAGTGTGTACGCAAGCGGTCGTCTTTACTTCAGCTGTGTAAGTCACGCGAACACTAATATCTAAACTCTGGAATCTAAATTTTTCTGAGCTGTTATCGATTGAGGTTTATAAATCACTAGCTTTCCGCCCCGCGGCTTCGCCCGCATTATAGGTATTTTATTTTATTTTATTTATTTATTGTACAAAACACATTACAACCAGAATGAAATATGCTTTTTAAAGTTAATGTTAGATATGAACTTGATTGCAACGTAAATACATGTACATACAACTATAATAAACATCCATATCGAGTAATAGGTAAGTAGTTTGGTAATCGACGATCATTACAATAAAAGGTTTTAAGGTAAGTCAATAATTTTATATAGTAATCATTGAGGTAAGTTCAATAAAGTAAATATGTACTACAAAAAATATAAAACTGGTAAGTAGTATGAGAATTTCGTAATTAAACATTTGTATTGGTTTTTAATTTTTTGTTTTTTATATTGAAATTGAGAATCTCTTTGATAATTTTAATAAATTGGGTTAATTTTGGTACAAATATGTCAAGTTTGCCATCATCTTTATGTAGTTCATTGAACTGACGAGCCATTCTAGTAAGGGGATTAAAATGTGAAATATTATTTTTAAATGTATGTAAGGCAAAAACATTCTTTTTGTTAGAGTTGCGAGCTCTATAATTTATGTTAAAAGATATTTCAGATAATAATTTTGGTGAATCTATAAGGGAGTGGAGTAGTTTATAGAAGTAAACAAAATCAAAATAGATGCGACGCGTTTCTAAGGAAGTAACGTTGAATTTTTGGAGCCTCTCCTCGTAACTTAGCGACAAACGCCCTGGCTTAAGACGATAACAAAGGAACCTTAGTAATTTTCTTTGAATCCTTTCGATATTCATATTGTGAATTTTATAGTTAGGTGACCAGATGGGACTACCGTATTCTAATATACTTCTAATTAAAGAATTAAAAAGATAAATTAAGCTGTAACAGTTCTTAAATCCTTTTGTGGATCTTAAAACAAAACCTAATAGTTGGTTTGCTCGGTTAATAATAGACTCATAATGTGCACGAAAAGATAGTTTGTCATCAAACAATATTCCAAGATCCCTTGCAACGGTGGAGCGCCTGAGTTTATGACCATCAATGGCGTAATCAAATATAATTTTATTTTTCTTATTGGTAAAAGTAATGAAGAAGCATTTACTGACATTCAAAGTCATTCTATTGGAAATACACCATTGTGAAACAATGTTTAAGTCATTTTGCAGATCAACGCAATCGTTGCTGTTATTTATAACATTGTATATTTTTAAATCGTCGGCGTATAAAAGGCAGTTACAGGATAGGCGGGAGACGAGATCGTTTATAAATAATATAAAAAGAAGGGGTCCTAGATGCGAACCTTGAGGAACGCCCGAGGTTACCGCCATTGGTGAAGATACGTAACCCTGCAATGTAACCAACTGACTTCTGTTGCCTAGGTACGAACAAATCCAGCGAAATAGATTTCCATGAAATCCGTAGCGCCGCAGCTTAAGACAGAGTAAGCGATGGCTAACCTTGTCAAAAGCCTTAGAAAAATCTGTATATGCTGAGTCAACTTGACCGCCCTTGGCAAAGGCCTGGCAAAGAAAGTGTTTGTACTCTAGTAAATTACTGATTGTGGACCTGTTCTTTACAAAACCATGCTGTTTCTCAGACAAAATGGGCTTTATATGATTAAAAAGTTGTGCATATACTAGTGATTCAAACAATTTCGCGAAACAGGACAACAAGCTTATAGGACGATAATTTTCACACTTAGATTTGTCACCGCCTTTGTGAATTGGAATGACATGGGCTGTTTTCCAAACCTTGGGAAAGACACCGCACTTAAGAGATTTATTAAAAATTGTGTTAAGTGGAACAGCCAATGCTTTACCACAAGCCTTAACAAATGATGTGGGAAGCGTGTCGGGCCCAGGACCTTTATTTTTATCTAATTGCTTAATTTTTAAGATAACGTCGTCTTCATTAATATAAACTTGTGACAAAGAGTTGGTAATACAGTTGTCAATAGATGCCAAACGGCTTTCATCATTGATATTTTCATTATCACTAACGTCTTTTTCAAAAAACGAACCGAAATATAAAGAAAAAAGCTCACAAACACCATGTCCTTCACTTGAAGAAGTGCCATTATAAGTCATGGTCTGAGGAATTGTACTACGACCTTTTTTGTTGTTAACAAAACTCCAAAAAGCTTTTATATCGGATGCAATCGATTCTTCAATAGTCAAAATATACTTATTATAGCATTCTTCGGCTAGAATTTTACATCTGTTGCGAAGCAAGGAAAACGTGTCGTAATCTCGAGGGTTACCAAACTTTTTGTACAGTTTGTGAAATTTGTTTTTTTCTTTATTGCAATTTATTAATGGCTTGCTATACCAAACCGGATAGCATGAGTTTTTAAGAGATCTGAGTGGCGTGTGCTTATTGATAATGTCAAAAAGTGTGTCATAAAAATTTTTAGTGCAACAATCAACATCCGGTGACTTCAGTATGTCATTCCAATTCACAGAGTTTAATTCCGCATTAATTAGCTCGTAATTACATTTATTAAAATTTAGGCGTTTTACATGCAAACGTTTAAGATGTTTTGAAACTTTAAATAAGGGCAAGTTTATAGTGATGGCGGGGTGCAATTCATCCAGACGGCTCAATGACACACTTTCTGTAACAGAAATGTTATCCAAATTGCTTAAAACTAAGTCCAAAAGTCGATTTTTAACATTTAAAATTTTGTTATACTGACTCAAGCTGCATAAAGACATTAATTCAGTTAATATTTGACAGGTTTTAGAAGGTTCCTGATGAAAATTATCGCTATGAACAATATTGTAAAAGTCAGGAGTGTTGAAGTCGCCGATTAACAAGAAATTATCATCAGGATAGTCATTAAGTATTAATTTTTGACAGTGAGAATAAAATTTGTCCCTTCTTATGTAACTAATGTCGGGTGGCAGGTAGCACACACAAATGTTCAAACGAGGCAAACTACAACTAGCGGGCATAATTGTTACCCAGAGATCCTCAATTTCACTATCCCACGATGTCTGACGGATGACTTCAAGTTTTTTTAAAGTTGCCAATAGAACCCCGCCGCCTTCGCGTTTTTGAGAGCAAGAATCAATTCGATCCCTTCTAAAAATATTGTAACGATCGTCCACTACTTCTCCATCATAAACACTTCTATTAAGGTTAGTTTCGGTTAAACAAATTATATCATAATTAGAATTCAAGAGATTTAAATAAAAAGTTGTTAACTTACTTCGAATTCTGTTAACGTTTTGGTAAAATATTGTAACCATTTTAACTATGTAAAAAATAAAAAAATAAGAACAAAACAAAAACAAAAGTGACCAAAATTAAAAGACAGAACAAAAAAAAACAATGATAACTACTCAGAGCGTAACTTATTAAGAATTTCAATATTTTTTATTAAAATTGCAGGACTCTTCTCGTCCTTACGTATAGACACCTGTCCAAAACGCACCCACACAAATTTATAGTTTTGTTCCCTACAAAAACTACGTGCTAAACTATGAAGTTCTTTAATTTCAGGCGATAAATGTTCCGATAAGTACACTCTTGAAGTAGCGTCCTTAAAACCAAGATGAGAACAACATAGTTTGTCGCTAGAATGACTCTTGTTGAACCGTGAGACCGATGAAAGTAGTGTATCTCGTAGGCGCTGCGATGAGAGCGACACGAGAATGTTTCTCGGTCGCTTGGAGTCGGCGTTCAGCTTAGCTACTCGACGACAGGCCTTGATGTCGCCGTCGGAAATAGGTACATGAAGGCATTCACAGAGCCTCTTAAACAATAACAGGAGATCCTCGTTTTTGCCCTCCGGAACTTCATGGATTTCTAGATTCAGCTCCCGTGATACTTTTTCAAGCGTAGAAACACGATGTTGAAATTTCGAAATAACTGACTGACTTTTTAAAAGCTCAGATTCCAATTTCTTTATGCGGCTTTCTTTCTCAGCAATTTCAGATTTTAGATTTGACTGCTCCGATGTGATGAAGTGAGTGGTGGTGGAAAATTCGTTCTTCACCTCCTCAACAGCGCGGTTCACCTCAACCGAAACCATTTTCTCAACATCTTTTTTAAGTGCCGAGCGTAGGTTCACCATGAACGCCGAGTCCGGAGAAAGTTTCATATCAAATAATTTACTTATACTTTCCATCGTCACCGGCTCGTCTTTTAGTTTGGAGCCTGATGCTACACTCATAGCAATCGTAGAGTTCAAGTCGCATGCAGAAGCTTGGCTAAATGACGCGTTCATTGAGTCGCTCAGGCAACGCTGTTGAAGTTTCACCGGTGTGTCGTCATTGCGTCTGCGTCTTGTTATATTTTGGCAGGAGGGACAGCTCAGCGAAGCCAATAAATCAGCACTTATCTGTTTAGATGAGTCAGCAGCGATATTTAAGCATAAATAGCAGTATGAAAAAGCACAATTGTTGCATTTCAATAGATCCTTTGTATCTTTATCAGACTGACAGCCGCTACAATGCATCTTGTAATATTGCCTTAATGTTAAACAAGCGGTAAGTGTACTTTCGTTAGCCAGCAGAAAATAAAAGATCTATTTAAATAGGTAAGTTGGAATAATAAGTGCGTTATGAAAGCGTTTGATAATTTCGACCAAGCGCCGCACGGTCTGAATGGCTCAGTTGTTTCAACCACCGACTTAAGGCGCTAAGTACTCGGCGCCTTACGAGCTGTTCAGGTTCAAACCTCGGTACGGGCAACTTTGTGCACGAAACAAATATTTCTGGTAGTCTTTCAATTTCGAAGACCCCCAGAGTAGGTCCCCTTCAAAGCAGCGGGGTACCACGACAGAGACCTCCGATGTTCCGCAAGATGGCCGCCGCACTCAATGGGTCCTCTCACAAGAAGAAACGAGAGGATCCGAATCCCGAGCTTGTCAGAGAATGAGAAGTCCGTTCAAATTCAATATGGCCGCTGTCCACAATGGTAAGTGGCCCAAGTAGAACAGAGAGGGTCCGATTCAGGTGTCACTTCACAAAAATTGTTACGAAATTCACAGTATATCGCACGTTAAAACACTCGACAACCAAAAACACGACCGCTCGATACGAGAGTCGCAGAGCGAAAAAAGTATAGGTATTAGATTTTCCTGCAGTAAAAAGTATCCTATGTCCTTCTCCTGGCTCTAAACTACCTCTCTGCCAATTTTCAGCTAAATCAGTTCAGCCGTTCTTGAGTTATAAGTTAATTTATAAAAACCTGTGGTTTTATATTATGGAATTAATAGACATATATACTCCGCCGAAAATATCTTTTAACTATCTTTATATATAAAAGAAAGTCGTGTTAGTAGTAACTAACTTTCTTTTATATATAAAGATAGATATAAGATAAGATTTATGACCTCTGAGCTGCTGGCAAAGGTGCCCGAGATGCAGGAAGTTACGGGTTCGATTCCCGCCTCGGGTCAAAAGCTTGTACGGACTAAATATCTTAAACCAAACCATATATTTTGTTCCAGAATAATCGAGATTTTGCTCCGAGGACGGAAACTGGATGATGTTATGGAACAAACTAAGAAAAACCTTTCTGTTGAAGATTGATAAGTGTTTACTAGAACCTAGAAGGTAAACCCAAGGTTGTGGTCAAACATACATAGAGATTTGATAAATGTACTTAGTGGTTAAATTTAGTTATTAATGTAACACACCCATCTTACGTTACCAATAAATAAATACCAATGCTCGACACACACAGCAATATCTAGCCCCCTGGTAAGCTTGAAGCTTGTGTTACGGGTGCTTGATTTCTGTTAAAGGTCGGTTTAAAGAAATTTTATTCTCAAAAAAGAACAAGGTTCACTTTAACTTAAATAATGAGCTTAAAGCTAATTGTAACTAAATATAATAAGTTATTATACAAAAATGTAGTAAAAAGGTACTTAATATAATAGGTATTCATAAATACCTATGTATTTTTATCATACACATAATAACAGCCACTCGGAACAAGTATTTGATCAGATCGTTAAATGTTTGTCCCGAGACAGGAATCGAACCCGCAACCTCTTGCGTCGCAGTCGGACCTTTGCCCGCTGCGCCATAGAGGTTGTCAATTAGTAATTTCTAGTAATAAATATTTTTCATTATACCTACATCATGTCATATAAATTAATTGCTTTACATACGGGTGCTTTTTTTTTAATAGAATAGGTATACTTAAATACCTATGTATTGCCTGCCTAACTTCTAATTTAAAATGAATCATAAGTATGTAGCTATATTAGTTTCTTTGTCAAATTACATATTTATTTAAAATACATACCTACCTAATAACATCTGTGATATTATTGCGATGAAATAAAACTCGAATATTTTTAATAGATTTATTTCACACTGAATTTATTTTATTATTGATTATGATTATGTATACAGATAAACGCCGTAACGTGCCTTGTTTCTGAGATATTGTAAGAGCCAATCACTTATGATAATTTCACTACTATTACTACTGTAAGATTATGCTATGGAAGTAAAACTTCGAAACATATGTATGTAGTTTCATTTTAGGTAAGTAAGTTTTCCTCAATTTGTCTTGGTATACAAGATAATCCGATCTAAAACATTATAACCTAGTGATAACAATAAGCTCGACTTAATTACAAAGAGATTCAAAAACATGAGCCATACTCCCCTAAAACTAAGAAGTAGAAACATTAATAAAAAGTATTTCAGGAGTAATATATATAAAAAATATACAGGAACCTCTAATCCTATCACATAATTTGAGTCTTATACATAATATAACAGAAAATTAAATGCAACAATTTTGGTATAATAATGAGCAAAACATAATAGTAATAAGTTGGCAACAAGTCCAACCACAGCGATACTTAATTAACACACATATTTATCTGGTTATTATAATCAATATTAGTATATTTCATAAAGTTATATGTAATCCATAAAAGGTTACATAAACCTATTAATCAATATATCACCTCCGATGGAGTAGTTTGCATACAAAGTGTGGTCTAGTTTAAAATCATCACTTGCAACTACAGCTTCTATATACATTGAAATGTTATAGGTTTTCTCCTCGCGTTTGTAGAGAAGCTTGTCCAGGTCGATGGGGTCCGGAGGAGGCAAGCCCATTATGTCTGCTAGCCAGCAGCAAACAACCTCGAGGACCTCCACAACTGAAGCCACTGGATCTCTAAAGAAATCTTCGGTATTGGCTTTCTTGAATATCCTGTCCAATTTCTTGTACAGTAGATCATCTTCATGATCCTCAGTTAAGTATCTCCGAAGTTGTTGGAGAGCAAAGTCACGCGCAAGTTCCACCCGTTTCTCAAATTTAGCAAGCCTTAGCTTCTCAAATGTTTTCAGATATTCGTCATATAGATTTTTAAGATACTCGTCATTTTGATTAACATGAACCTTTTCATCTTCCATAGTCGTATCTTTGACTTTGGAAGAGTCTTTGCTCATTGCTGCATCATCAACGGGTACAATTCGATCTTCTCCATATGGTGACCTAAATACAGTGTATGTCTCTTTGGTATCTCTACGCCACCTTAAACCTTCTCTTTTGTATTTACTATATGTTACAATAAGGTTCTCATAATCACGAGGGTAATTTTGCCCTCCCCGGTTATTATTTGGTTCATCATCATCATGCATGTAATCCACAGGTTTGAAGTTATTTATTTTGCCTTGGGAATTGACATTTGTAGTCTTATCGATGTTATTAGGACAGGGGCCGTAAACAGTAGGGTCACTGTGGCATGGTTCTGTTTCTTCTATATAGGCTTCATCATCGTCATCATGAGAAAAATTATGTTCAGTCTTTTCATTGTCAGGAGCAGTTGTTTGAGGTGCACTAGTATAAAATTGCTTGTCCCGTAGAAATCCAAAAAGATTTTTAATTGTACCATAATTGTGGTGTTCGCTATCTTTATTTGTGGAATCTTTGATATTATCATTATAATGGGTGATTTTTTGTTTGATTGCCGATTTTTGTTTTTTTGTTTTGGAAACGAATCCTATGATGGGTATATAGGAGTTGTAGTTGTCGCTGTTCACACGGATGCGGTCGGTGTGGACGGCGGGGGTTGCTAGTCACGCGGACACCCAGCGGCCCAGTATCTGGCGGATCTCGACGCGGGCTGCCTTCAGCGCGGCGGAGTCCTCATCACTGGACGGATACATATTAGCGCAATGCGCCGTGCCTGAAAAAGTAAATAAATACTTTATTTTGATACTAGGTAGACAATTATTATTAACCAAATTATTATTTATTTATTTATAAATCTAGCACCCGTAACACAAGCTTTGAGCTTATCACGGGGCTAGATGTTGCTGTGTGAATTGTCCAGCAATATTTATTTATTTTAATTAACAATATCATTTTGTTTTGTTAACAGTCCAACATAATGTGCGAAGTCAACTTTCATGTTTACAAGATATATCTGTTTCGTCCATTGAATTAGTTTGTTACATGATTCCTACCTACATAAACTGTAACCGTAAACCAGCCTCCTTGCAGTTTGTTTGTATGAAGCATTCCATAAGGCGTACGTGACTAACGAGCCGACGCAGCAGTTTCATCGTATAATTCGTTATTTTAAACCGTCGATTGCAGCCAACGTAATTAGTTGGTTTAAATAAATGTAAATAAATATACCTTTGATTAAAATAGCAGGCAGTTTATCATCATTGGATTGAACAACGCCAAGAGCGTGCCAGGGATCTATAGTGCCATGCACAAATAGAATGCGGCTGCCGACAATATCCAAAGCGCCGTATTTCGTATTGCTCCAGGTAGTTGCATCCCGTATGAATTTTTTTCCAAACCTGGAATGAAACTCATATTTAATATTTATATTTAATGCATTATACGATTAGGTTTAATACGGAATGAAAGTCATCGCAAGAATACAAAATAAATATTGTTGTACACCCTGTAAAATAGAGGTTTTCAAGAAATTTTTGTTAAATTTAATTAAAGTTCTAGAAGTTAGTATCTTATTTGCTTGCCTTCAAATAAGCAATTATTCGATAGATTAAAAAAAAACATTATCTTTTAGTGGTTAATGTATTGAGGTTAAGATAATGGCGGTGTTACATAGTTATTTTACAAATTTAACTGTAATAAAGCAATGGAATTTACAAGGAAAATATGTTTAGAGGCACTTAAATTCATTATCAGTATTAATACCTACTACTATTGTTTTGCGAAGTTAGAAAAGGAAATATCTGTAAATTTTCCCGCTTCAGTGTCTTTAGTATCTTTAACCCTTTGATATAATACAAGATAATTTCTTGTTCAGACAAGAACTAACACAACACACATATGAATTGACGAAATCAAAGCATCATGCTTACTTTTTCCCGAAAACATCTTGGCATTGTTCCGTATAGAAGTCTAAATTAAAGTAATCTCCGAAAACTTCCTTGGCACGAGACCCCGATGATGTCTGGTAGAACCCGAACTCAGTGCAAGTCTGATACATCCATTGCCGAGCTGAAAAATATAACTATTAACAACTAGCCTCTTTTGTTTTGAATTAAAACTTATTTTATTTAAGTAGGTTGGTAAAATACCTATAGGTCAACATAGTATTGATAATAAGAATTGGTTTAAAACAACATGTGCAACTTACTTCCTTCTCCGGTCAGAGAGACATTTTTCAAATCGCGTATTTCATTGTTGTAATCATAATCCATGCAAGTCTGGTTAGATTTTTCTAGAATAATAGAGTTGAACTTGGCAAGCTTCTTGTAAGCAGGTTCAGAATTTGGCTCGGTCAGAATGTTACATACCTGTAATAAAAATTGTTTAAATTCAATGGATTTTCCATAAACTACAATAACACTATCATCTCCCATGACACACACTCATATCAACAGCACAGTGTAGACAATGCAGGCTTTCGGTCAACTCCGCCGAGTTTGGGCATTGAATGTGCTTTAAGACAAGGCAGCCATCTACAAGTCAATACTTACAGTATTTATGGTGAGGTTTTTATATTTTGGAGTGACACTAAAACGGTTGTCTTCATTATATTGGACTAGCCCAGCAAAGTCATCAGCTATTGAACTAAAAAAGTTCTGCTTGTCTTTGGTCGAAGCTTCATTAAAAGATTTACAGACACTGAAACAAAAATAAGTATGAAGAAAATCACTTTAAACTTTAAAATATTATAGGTAGGGAAAAAATATGTTTAAATACCGAAATTCCTTTTCAATCTTTGATGGTTCTTCTTCCATAAGTTTGACTATCTCTTTGTGTCCAAGTTTAATTTGATCCACACAGGCATCACTTCCAGTTTTTTCATGTAATGCATTGACCACAACTTCATAGTATTCTAAAACACAAAGTATTTAAGAATACAATTTAAAAAATGAAGACATATTGATTTTATTAAATATAAGCAGATTTTTTTGTCTTTGCTGGTACATAACACCGTTTCTAAACTGAAGATTGTTCTACATACTAACTATATTGGAATAAGATATTTTTACTTACCATTAAAATCAATTTTGGCCAACAAAGGTCCACTTGAAGAAATAGCAGCATAAATAAGATGTGGATACTTCATCCTGAGCCAAGCTGCCAGTGATCCGGGGTAGGATCCTCCAAATCCAATCCATTTGACATTCTGAAGTCTATACTTTATGTTCATTGCCCCAATAAAGTAAGCCAAATCTTCCAGAGCTTGATATGATGACAGATATTGAAGGTTTTTCACTGATAAGTCTCTAAAATTTTAAATTAATATAAGTATAACAAAGAAACACATCAATATTATATTCATAATCATATCTTGTGAAACATCTCACCTAGTTGGGAAACTTTTTCCATAAAAGCGATGTTCTAGGTTGAAGCACAAAGCTTTAAACTCCTTAGCGTACTCAATCCACGCTCCTTTGACCATCCACCGAGCATCAGCAGGCCCCTCTCCTCCGATCATAAGGAAAATTGGCCCAGGGTTTTTGGGATCGAAGAAACTATCATTGACGAAATATTGCTGAAATTGTTAACATTTTGTTAAAGATTTTTTTAGAGGATTAATGGCCATCAATAGTAAAAAATATGTTCTAAGCCTAATATGAGGGGTATTATGTAGGTACTTATTATTATGTTTAAAAAGAATATTTTTATGAATTTTCCGCAGAAAAAATAGCAAATCCTGTGTTAATATGAGGGTAGATTGAAAATTTCGTGGCCTGACATATAAATAATTTAAGAAAACAATTGAAACTATCCTAACAAATCGAGTTTGTATGTTTATTGGCAAAACTGTGTAAAATTATTATGAGAATATTTTTAACGTTAGAGTCATTTTGAGCAAGATATGGTTCAGTGTTTTATAAAAATTGAAAAAAATAGAACAAAGTGCAGTCATCAAATACCTACTTGTGTAAAAAACATTTAACACCGAAAGAGATCCATAATGACATGAATTTAACATTATGGTTATATCTCTACATATCTGCTTCGTTGTATACGATTGATGGGCTTCAGAATCAGTAAAGTGTGTGATCTCATAATGCAAAACCAGAGATTGCTGACTCTTTAGGCATCTCGTAAGAACGAACGCAATATATAATAGTCGAAAAACTTGGTTATTCTAAGGTTTCTGCTGTTTTCTTGACTAGGCCGCGAACTTTTCAATCCACCCTCATACATTTTTAGAGATTTATTAGAAAAAAAACTTGAGACAATGTTTAAATGTGTATTATACATACTTGCTTCCATGTCCTAACATCCGCAAAGGTTGAATGGTCCAGTTTCTGATCGAACCATTGTGATTCTGGAACTAGGATATCTCCATTCTCCACGGGGGCGCCAAGGTTGCCGCTGAAGCCGCGACCATGCCGGAAAAGCTTATGCTGTTTCTTGCACAAAGTTAACTCAACGGTTTGCAAAAGCAAACCGATTATAACGATTTTTAACATTTTAAAGCAAGTATATTTAGGATGGTAAAAAAAATTTCATTGTCCTTCTTCCGGGGTGGAAACAATGAAGAAGCACAAGAGCACCAACAGCTAGGCTACTTAGAATTATGATTTAACAAATCTTATTTTTACTGCCCCACAATCAGCTATTACTAATTATTCAAAAATCAATTATTAATCTCACTGCCCTGCACAGCACAGTTACACCGGGTCGCCGCAGAAAGCAGAATGCTGATGCGGTGCGGATGCGTACGCAGCTGAAAAACAAACAACTCAACGAAAAAAACCGATGTTGCCAACAGACCCACGACACCGGATGTGGTTGATTCGAACGACTTTACACGATAAAGCCATTCACACTGCCATATTATTATTGTCAAGGACAAATTTATTAAAAATAAACCAACTCATTACTTTTTTTTAGCTAAGGCATTTTAATGTACTTACAGACTCGAAAATAATATTGCAAACAGGGTTGCGTAAGTAATAACAAGATAAAAAATAAATTAATATAGAAGATTATTATTTTGCAGGAACTGTAACCCTTCTATGTCTGATAGATGAATTTGACAACTTTATGAGCTTGACAGAGGATGCAAAGCTTCTAGGAGAATTTTTCAATATGGTAGAAGTTTTCTATACTATAATAATAATAATATATTATTATTAATATTATAAATTATTAATATTATAAAGAGGAAAGATTTGTTTGTTTGTTACGAATAGGCTCCGAAACTACTGGACCGATTTCAAAAATTCTTTCACCTTTGGAAAGCTACATTATCCCCGAGTAACATAGGCTATATTATATTTAAAAAAAAATAGGGATCCTTACTAAAACCCCAATAATGTAACATAAGGTGTAAAAAAAGACCTGAAAAAATCCTTACGTCGCGTGCGCTGCGAAAACTATTGATGATAGAACAAAATCATTTACTACGACTTTGCAGAACTCATCATTATCTACAAAAAGTGTCGCGACAGCATATGTCTAAATATTATAGTTATTACACAGTAAGCAGTTTTATTCTAAAATATTTATTAATATATGCCGCCTCTTGAAAAGGCTCTTCATTTGTACCTTGATATTAATCCTTATCAAAATAAATTACTTTATATTCAAGACGGCTTTAATACCTTTTCATAACTTTTTGAATTATTCAATTCGGACATTTCATTCGGAAGATAATCACGAGTTTAAAAATGCAAGTATTAGAAAAAAGTCGCGAGGTTGTCGCTCACCGCGCTCAGCTAGCCAGTATGCGATGTATGCTCCATGTAAGCGTCACTGGGGGTACGGGGGGGGGGGGGTCAATGTAATAAAATAAAGTGTAAATAAAAGAAAAAAATACAAAAAACAACATTAATAAATATGAATAAAAAAAAATCATAATAAAAAAATTCAAACTTCCTATATAATTTAACTTTTTTTTTTAAACCCGATGCAAAAAAGGGTGTATGTATGTATGTATGTACCCGTGCGGAGCCGGGGCGGGCCGCTAGTTGGTATAATAAAAACATTACTTTACGCACTTAAAATAATAATATGCACATAGCGTAATATAAATGTTTATGGTTACATCCGGTCCGATACAGTATGCTTATTTCATTAACTTTCATAATTGGCGCTTGTAACTGTATGATATTCTGCTTTTTTTTAATAATACGTGTATAATATTTTAATAATTCCTATAATTTAAGTATACTAGTACCATTTAGCATAAAACGCACTGGTTGTTACAACTGTAATATTCAAAGAGAATATAATCACAACGTTTTAAATACGTTGGTAATATTCTGTAAATAATAAATAACTTTTTTTTCTGAAACACTCAACCAATTTTATTTTCTGTGAGTCAAGCAAGCCTGATGTCAGCTAAGTCTGATGTCGGCCAACCATCAGTTTCATAGTTGGAAATTCAGGCCACAACAGAATATAAAAATATTTTTTACAACTTGCAATTCTAACTTGATCGATTTCGCGAAGGAGTTGGTCATTGGTGCCGTGCGCGTGCGGGTTAGTTGGCGCTCAAAGATTAGAACGGTCGGTACGGTGGTTTTCAAAAATGGCTCTATACAGGATTTCATCAACCAAATTTCTAAATGTTCAGGTATTTATTATTTAATTTTTAGTTGTCTGATACAGAAATTATTAAGAGTACCTATTTCAGAATAATGTTAAATCTTCTTCATCGCTCTTTCTAACCTACATATCCACATTTTGGATTGCAGTTATGTAATGTGAATTATGGCATAAAAGGGGATTTACTGATGTTAGGTACTAGTGACTAGATATTTTGAGTTCTACCCTAATATAACTCTTACTAGATTTAAAATACATAATACATATAAGTTCGAAATGACAGGTTACTATACAAATTCGTAAAAATTGTTAGTACTTTCATAATTTCTTAAGTTTAAAAAACGATCACCTTTTATGATTTTATACAAACACCTACTTACCAAGACGTAGTTTATGATCATTTCCTCCATCTGCTTATATTTATACTTTTTTACTATGTCAAGACAACAAACAAAAAATATGTGATTAACTGAAGTGAAGGCTGCCTTGTGTGAACCTTTCACTACTATGAGTTTAAGATATCCTTTTAAAGTAAGGACTTACATAGGTACCTCATCCTAAGCCTTGATACCTAATGTAGAAAAATATTGCACTGAGAATCCCTCCAAGTACTTGATTTCAGTGCTAAAAAATTAATCATCAAATTCATTCACATAATTACTTACACAATAATTTTAACTTAAAATCGGAAAGAAGTAGATACCAACACTCTCTTTACTGAGTCTTAATGCATCAACACAGCAATCCACTCATTGTAATGTCACACTGTAGGTAGGTACTTAAAATAATTTGTAATACGAAAACATAATTTTATAATTCTCTAAGGCTCATTTATACTGATATCTTTTAACATTTGTTAGCATAATGCTTCTCATAAACAGAATAAGTTTGGTTAACATTAATCATATCAGTGCCCAAAACAGATGTGCTTTTAGCATGTGCAATTAAACTCTAGTGATCTCAGCCAGACTCTGCCTGTAATCCATAGCCTGCTTTCTCCCTAGCAGTTATATTCCTACTTGGCCGTTATTTACTGTGATATTTAATAGCCCAGTCAGGTCATTGTAGGACTGTGAGGGAGCCACACAATGTCATATAATGGACCACCTTTCAGTCTTAAGTGCAGTGAACTGAGCCTTAACTAAATAAATAATTAATTCCCCATCTGCAGTTTTGAGATAGGGAGAGAGCTAACTGATTTATAACCTGTCCATCCTGAGATTTGATTGATTATAAATTAGGACAGGTTAATTCAAAGCTGTTCGCTGTGATTGGATCCTGATACCATGTTTCTATATCCCATGAACCATTTTCGGAGTCCTTGCAGAATCGTACAAGCTAGATCACTCTCTAGGTTTTTGATCTCATCATTTAGATCTGAGTCTCTTATGACTTTTTTATGACACTTAAAAATTTTCCTTAAACCTAATTTATGTTGCTTTAGGTTCACCTAAGGATTTTTATTTGTAATTTTTGTCTTACAACACAGTTTTTTAGTTCAGTTGTTTCAGATAATCTTTTTTTATTTGAAAAAAAGCTGCTTATTACTTGAGAAAGAACTAATGGAAACACAGTTAAATAGGAATTATTAAATAGACTTTAAAAAATATATTAGGTATTTAATAGTTTCCTAATTCTATTTCCAGTGTTATTGTACAGTTTTGATATTTATTTTGCTGACTTTAAGTAAATTGACCATGGGTCCCTTGTAATGGTTTTTGAAAATTGTATCTGTAAAAATTTACACTTAAATAAGTGACATGCACGATTTCTACCGACTTAATATATTACTTTCATATAATATATTACTTTCATAATACAAATTTCTATCTTGGCTTGTACAAGCTAAAATAGAGAATAATAATAATAAATTCGATACAACACTGCTATTTTATTCATAGTTAATTTTTTATGTGTATTAATGGCTACCTAATGAAATTATATCTAAATGAAATGACATTTTCTACTGTAATTAATTTGCAAGACTTATAAGGTTTTATTAAATGGAATATAATGAATACTAATTTTGAATCTAGATAAGCTCTACCTTCCTGCTTATTTATATGTAAAAAATATATGAGGAATAAATATGACGTCACACTATTTTTCATTTATACTTATTACTATTCTGTATTTATAAATGAAATATACAAATCGAGTAGAAATTTAAATACTTTTATAAATTCGTATTAAAGCCTAAGTACACTATTTTATTTCTTAAACAAAATCTATTTAATTAGGTATAGGTATCCTTACATAAATATTCTCATAGGTAGGTATAGCAGTATGTTTCGTTTCAGTTTTACCTAAGAGGTACCTAGTCATGTTAATTTTTGTTTATGCCTGGGTTATTATGCATAATATATTATTGTTTACCTACTCTGAGCCATATGAACGTTAAAACATAAACTACCGTTCACGAGGCCATGTAATATATGTGTCGTCAAAAACTAGTTAAAATAAAATTACTACCTTCCTAACGAGTTTTACATATTAACGTAGTTCATAAGTGGAAAACATAATAGATAATTATTATGTCGACAGTTAGGCAAGGGGCAATACACAATACGCTCCTCAGCGAGACGTCAGTGCAGACCCTAGTTCCCCCACAATTAGAATTAGAATGTCGATGGAAATGGATAGAGGAAATTTATAGGAAAATTTGATAGGATATGGAAATGATATGTTATCGATATTGTAAATTCTTCACAATGACATTCAGAAACGTCCTCTACGCTAAAGATAACCACAGGTCAAATTCGCACTCGCTGCGGGCAGACGCCCAAATGGTCTAAGCGTGCTACCGTCTCCATGCCGATAAGTTATGCAATGAATATATTTCTATTTAGCAGCAACATCTTACACAAAATAAACTATTTTAAAACTTTTTTGGTATAAAGGTTTCGTAAAATATGAAAATATTATGTTTCAAGAAAGACTTCCTTATTATTATTGATAAAAAATTGTATTTTAAAATGAATGAATTTTCATTCAACTATAGGTGTAAACATTTTCCTCGGCTTTAGGTGTTGTCTAGATGTTCAGAAAATAGTGGTTGAAAAGGTATGATCGTTGTGATAATAGCTACATGGTTATGTTTTACTCACAGTGCAGTTCCTTAAGTTTTAGACGATGACTCTACTTTTTTTCGACGGTTAAAAATACATTGCATATCCTTCGGATTTATAAATAAAACCTCGCCAGTGATGACGGAATCGTTCACCGTGATTACTATATCTTCTTGTTTTGTAATCAACCAAGCAATCTAAGACAAACACAAACATATTAGATATTTGTAATATTCGGTACGTTTGATTCATTTGTAACTGTTTTAAGTAAATAGTTAAAATATATAATATTTCTGGACAATTAATACAGCAATATATATGATATTATTTAAAACCATTAAACTGTTGTTAAAATTTATAGCTCAATAAATAGAAGAATAATATTAGGGGCTAGTTGTTGCTGTGTGAATTGTCCAGCAATATTTATTTATTTTGTGTAGGTTAATAGTTTTGTTACAGGAAACTGCCAGAATAATTATCTAAGTCTCGTGTTTTTATCAAGCACGTAGTTAGCATGGCACCCAGATTAGATAGCGCCTGTAGATCTGTATATCTTATCAGTAGTATTCTAGAGTGAACCTGAGCATACGGCCTTGACTACTGAATATCAATGTTTCCAACATTAATAAATGTTTAAATACTTTGGTATTAATCATTCGCTATGATTTCCGTTTTATATTAATGTTGATATGGCTTGTTGATAAATAGTAGATATAACAATAAATGAAAATGAAAATGAAATCGATCGATATTTTAGGCATCATGCGAATTCTATTTTCTCGCGCGTCTTTCGTTAGTACAGATAAGACGCCTATTCAATAAGTATCGTAAGAGTAAAATTCGCGCGAACGTGCGAAGGTCGCCAATCACGTTCTGTTAGGACAATCCTTAGGTAAGACGATGTTGGTATAATCTTCTATATTTATAAAAATCAATGCCAAATGAAAGAGTTGAAGGATTTTGGTGCTTTTGGTTTTAAATAGGTGTAGTAGCCCAGGGAAGGTTTAAAAGGTGAAAAAAGCGTACCCGCGGGCTGGTCAGCAATTTGTGTATATTTTTTATGTATTCATTCCACTCCAATTTATTTTAATCAATAAGTTTAATCCGTCACCTGAAATCAAAATAAAATCGTGATATTAATTATTTTAATTCTAATGTTACCAGGGGTTTACTGTCCAAAAAAATCATGTGACTTTATACAATTACGTCATATATAACGTTGCTTGATAAGTCATAGAATAGAATCATTTATTTATCAAAATCAAGTTACAAATAAAAATTATAGTACTTTATACAAAATTTCACTGTACAAGTTATAAACACGTCATAAAGGTACATAGTATTAAACGAATTATACAAACGGAATCACAGCAAACGTAGCTAAGTACTTACTTACCTCGGTTTATCAAGGAAAACACACAATGAAACTGTGTTTCTAAACAGAAAAACCGTTTTGACCTTATTTGCAATGGCCTTACTGAGCATGCGCTATGCCATGTCCTCAATCCAACTGGCGATATAGTCTATTACCTCGACACGGGGTGGTAGGGTATATATTAGTTCTTCGTTTACTAGGTACACTAATAATTGAAAGGAACATATGAATGTTTTTGTCTAAAATTTATTATTGTTTTTTTGTCATTTAACATTTATTTTATGAATTACATGCTTAAACATTAATGAGTGCTTACCCGTTTGTCCCAAGATTTTTCTACCCAATATTATTTTTACCCGTTCAACCCAAAACATGTGCCCCGTTCTACCCAAAGCAAAAATCTGAGTCACAGTGTATTTGAAATAGTACAGACACCGTAATATTTATAAAAAATCGAACTTGACGATATTATTACTCTCAGTAACTTCAAATTTTGTAACTACAATAGGAGGTAAAAATAGTTTATGATCTCTTCAAACGAGTGCACGTGCAATTCCTAGGTAAATTTAAGAAGAACTTATTTTATGTACAATCGATAATCCAATGAACAACGGTAAGGATTACCATTGTTTTTCTTATTATACTATTATATGAACAAGACTAATTTTAATGATAAAAATATTTATAATTAATTTCTGCATTTTTTGTCTAATGACCCTGCTTTTTTAGTGTTTCACTATGTCATTTGTTTGAATTCAAACAATAGAAATTAGGAATAAGTAGGTGTGGGTCGAACGGGTAACTTAAATCGAATGTTTTGGGAAGAACGGAGCAAAATACCTATTGGGTAGAAAAATCTTGGGTCGAACGGGTAAGCACTCACATTAATTTATTAATATTCGTCAATTCAACCTTTCTTATCTCATTTAAATGAGCTTATTTGTCTATTTTCATGTTAAAGAATTGATGAGCTTAGTTATTATTATTGATATGGCTAACGTTGGCTAAAATTAATGTTTTTTCTTCAGCCAGTAGACCCAATGCTGTTAACAATGTTATATTTATTTATTAAATCCCTTTATAAATCTCAAACATATTTAATTCTGATGCACTGCATACAATACTTATTGTTAGTAGGTACCTAAATAAAATATCAGTAACAATAAGTACATAAACCTGAATATCATTGTATAACGAAATTAAATTGAAACGATTTGAAGGAAGCTAAACAATGAAATTGTAAGAAGCTCAATTGAATTGATACCCTCAATGATTGAGGATGAAGATCAAATAAAATTGGTTGCCCTCTGCCTCGACTCGACCGGGCCCTTCGCCTTCTTGACTCAATAACAACGGCCTATCAATATACATTAAAGATTTTAGTTTAATATTAAACTTAACATCTTGACATTGGCAGTGTGGTGCCGGTCTGAGTATAGTACCACACTTATCACCCCTTAGAGGTCGTCAAACCCACGAAGGGTAAATTTATATGTTCATATACCAGAAGATAGGCTGCAGCGTCGTTCGTGTCTCCAAAGACCTGTTAGGACCTATTGAGAGACCCGTGACTACTAATCGTAATATAAGTTATTATAATGTTGATTGTACGATAAAAATTTGAGAGTAGGATGTATATTGTAAACTAGGCTCGGATCTATCGGACCGGTTGACCTTGATATCTAGTTTTTATAGACATTGCCTTCTGGCCCTCGCCTTTTTTAAACTCATCTGAATTCTTCTGATTTTTTGGTAAAGTTATTCGAGGTATCCCTTATTTTTGTTACAGAAAGCATGCCCCGCGGCGAGCGTCGCTGTCAGAGGGCTCAGTGCCGAGAGTACCGACCTGAAAGCCATCATTGCCGAGAAAGTCCCCAAGGAGATCGCTAAAATACGCGATTTCCGCAAGGCGTTCGGCGAGAAGAAAGTTGGAGATGTCTCCATCAACATGGTAAGTCATTACACTTTCAAAATTTTCGTGAGTGACACTATTAATTTTATTACTCACTCACTCCTCCTGAAAAAGACTACTCTTGTTGTGGTCGAAACGTCGAGAGTGTTTTAACTCCTTTGTAAATACGTGAGTAATTCCCGTTGTTATAGAATGAATGGTCATATTGAGGCCTAGTTGTTCTAAGTAGTGGAACGGGTTACTTATCAGTGATATTCGTTTGGAAAAACACTGGCCTACTAACAACTGATAGTTAATATGTATAGTTTGTTTTAGGTTAATCGCTTTGTAACAGGCCTATGTAACTATAGTGATTCATAATTTTGGTTCATAGTTTCCTGGTTATGTCTCATTTGTTTGCAGTAGCAACCTTGCTCTTATGTGTAAAATATTTGAATGTGTAAAATAATTAAATTCGCCAGCCAAAATATCTTGGCTGCTTTGGAATTACCTAATTTTCGCTCCAAGATTCGATGAAAGTTGCGCGGGCCTAGTTAAGGTCAACGAACGTTTATTGGTCCCTGCGAAGATTCAAGACCAAATCATTGCGTCATCGCATCGCGCCCGTTTTCGATTCAATGTCTAGGCTAATTATTAGGTATACAGTCGTTTGTCTATTATGTGTTCGTAATTGATATGGAGATCTGTGCGATCGAGTTTTAGAAAAACTTTACGAAAAAACTATCACTATGATTATTTTATAATCTGCTTTTCTATAGGTTTATTGGGTCTCGAGGGAAGATTATATAAAATACGTATGTCGAGATTTAGTGGAAATTATACTAAGATAATGACGTCAGAAGATGCTTGCAATATGCCGAACTAGTCAGAATTGAATAGTAACCCACGTTGCCCTTTTATACAATTATTTCATACATAAATAAAATATCTTGCCTGTTCATATTGAGATAAATGGGCAATACACGAACCTTTTTTACGATAAATTTTGATCAACCTTTACGTCCCAAAACGTGGGACTTCTTCAGGCACGACCGCTCGCCGGTCCGCAGTGCACTAAAATTAATTAATTTTAGAACACGAAACGGGTAACATGATAGTTTAAAAAATTAATTAATTTTATAGTAAAATATCTTTCCTGTATTGTGATGATAAGCAACGCATATTTTCAGATGTACAACGGCATGCGTGGTATAAAGGGTATGGTTTGGGAGACCTCCGTGTTGGACCCCAACGAAGGCATCAGGTTCCGTGGCCTCTCCATCCCCGAATGCCAGCAGAAGCTGCCCAAGGCCAAGGGTGGCGAGGAACCCCTCCCCGAGGGACTGTTCTGGCTCCTCGTCACCGGGGAAATACCCACTGACAAACAAGTCGAGGCCATTTCCAAGGAATGGGCTAAGAGGTATGTAATTATCTATATTCATAATTTCGTCAAGGGGTACGGTCGACTCGATCGAAATCTTATATGAACAACAAAACATAAAAAGATACAGATTTTGAGTCGACAACATTATATCCGCAAAATTCGGATTATGGAGAATTTCGTCAAATTTCACCCGAGCGAAGCCGGGTTTTCATCTGGTACAAAAATTGTCATAAAACATTTTTGAATTGTCTGAATTAATGTAGTTGGCCCACTGGCCTTGGAAAATTTGCTTATAAAGCCAGGGGATTTTATGGTTTTCCTTCCTCTTTCACGTCATTTTAGCAATAACAATTAGGTATAAATGAGATCTTACAAAACGTAGAACGTAAATGTATTAAGTATATCAAGGCGAGCGAGATATAAACGAAATATGTGTACATATCAATAATATGCTACCAAGACTCGCTTGAAATATTTCCGTGGGATAATCTGTTAAAACGCGGTTAAAGCCGAAATAAAGCTTAATTTACATTACATATGTACATTATCATCCCGCGTGGTGAATTAAGGTCTAATCTATCTCGTCAAGAGAGAATAACTGTGTCCCAGCAGTGGGAACGTAAATAGGGGTGATGATGATGATGATTGTTATGTAAATTGTAGGGCAATTACTTAAGTTAAGGTATCTTCTGTTGGTTGCCTTATAATTTTTTTTGCTTAGCCTGTATTTTTCCACTGCTGGGCAAAGGCCTCCCCTAACTCTGTCCCAGGTTCATTTGAATAATCTAAGCCATAATGGCCGACTCTTTGATTGTTATCTTCTATAATAAATAAATGCCTGTGCCGGGGTTGCTTCGAGGAAGAGGAGACGGTGGAACATGTACTGTTACATTGCACAGCCACTGAAGAGGCTAGAAAAGAGACAGGGCTAAGGCACCTTATTGATGCGGTAGCACGGTCGTCATCCTCAGATATGCTGAAACAGATCTGTAAGAAACCAAAGGTCTTACTCCGCTACATCAAGGAGTTAGGCTGGTTAGGGCCTACTTAAAGGGGACAATGCACAATGCCCTCCACGGCGAGACGTCAGTGCAGATCCTAGTTCCCCCACAACAAATTAGAATAAGAATAAATAAATAAATAAAATTGTTGTGTGTAGGGCTGCGCTGCCCGCGCACGTGTGCACCCTCCTGAACAATCTGCCGGCCAAGGTGCACCCCATGTCGCAGTTCTCGGCCGCCATCACCGCGCTCAACAGCGAGTCTCTCTTCGTGAAGGCCTACAACGAGGGAGTACACAAGACCAAATACTGGGAGGTAAGAATCCATACTAATATTGTGTAGGAAACTGTGTCTGTTTGTTCGTCTTTCATGGCAAAACGGAGCGATGAATTCACGTGATTTTTTCTATCAATAAAAATATCTATCTATTTAGCGGACGGATCAGATGTAATACAAGTTTCGAACTAGTCGAGTAGATCACTGGGCTAGTTCCAACCATATTTATCCACGAGGCTAAATGTTTTTAGCCAGGAAATAGACAAAACTTTTTAAATTGCTCATATATCGTTATTTTTAGAGAATTCCAAATAGAGCCTATTACATGTTGGACCCCTAATAGTCTTCCTAAAATGCGATATAACTTCTCGTCCGATAACAGTAAATATAACACGAACCGCTTGAACCTGTGAACATCATTATTTGTAATTGTCTTTACAACCTTCACAAGGTAACGTTTTGTGTCCGCTTATACATACCATCAACAGTTGCCATTGCCATAACCATGTACCGGAAAAGGTCATCATTTTAGTGAACGTGACTGATAGGAGTGTGCTGTTATCGCGAACGTGAGTGAATGTGAGTTTATTGCCAAGTCAGCGTCTTCTGCCCATAATAAACCCAGCGCCAAGTGGGCGCTACATTGTACCGAGAAACATTACTTGGCAAGACACCTGATAGTGTCAATGACTTGCTGCGACTGCTGAATTATCGACTGCACGCTCGACACTCCTATTTCGCCATGTTTTAATCGCGAACGAGCTGAATATTGATACTGAAACTAATTTGATGATTCTTAGATTTTTTTTCTGTAGGTATATATGCATGTTCCTCCATAACTCTTAAAATGATCTGAATTTGATGAAACTTGGTAGATAAACATTGAGACGTCTGGGTCACAGGATAGGCTAAATTCTTGCTCTAGTTATGATAAGACGTGGCCCTCATACAAACATAATTTAACGGGCACGGAGTCGCCGGGACATAGTTTTAAAGTAGTTACATAGGTAATGTGATTACTGGTGTCACTGAGGATTGATCTGAAACGTGATAGATAAGCTGTTGCGCGTGACATTGTTTGACGCAGTTCCCGATGAGCTATCGCTTCTGCTGTCATTGGAGAGACCTAGAAGGTCATGAGAATAAGCTCGTTTAAATGCATTGCATTTTTTATTAATATAAAGTAACGCATTGTCATGAATATATAAAAATCTTTAAAGAGTTCTCTGAAAAATTATAACTATTTTTGAGTTTCCCGATATTTCGTTATCAAAAATTGTTAAAAACCATGATAGTTTAAGTTGTATTTTTTTGACAGTACGTGTATGAAGACAGCATGAACCTGATTGCTAAACTGCCCGTGATCGCAGCCACCATCTACCGTAACAGCTTCCGCGACGGCAAGGGCATCGGCTGCATCGATGAGAACAAGGATTGGTCCGCCAACTATGCTTCCATGCTCGGATTCGACGACCCACAATTTACCGAACTGATGCGTCTCTACCTCACCATTCACAGGTAACTTATTTGTACTAAATGCAACGCTATTTATTTTTAACAGCTCGTATACCGTCTAATCACTAATCTTTAAATCTGATTGGTGAGTTTCGTTAAACAGGAATAGTCTTCATATTGAAAAATTGGGAATTACTCACGTGAACTATAACGAGGCGCGTGTGGTCTTGCAGAGACTTTATAGCTTCCCTAAAGAATCCTCTTGGAGGAAAACAGAAACGTCGGATAAACATAATAGCGTTAGTAATTCCCGATTTTTCAAAATGAACTCGCGTTAGTTTCGAATGGAGTAGCCTTATGCATACATAGGATAGTTTCTCTTTTGACTAGTATAGGCGTTTACGTGTTTAGGCGATGTGCTAATTCTTCGGAAAAGGGGTTTTTGTCACCTTTGTTCTACTATGACTGTGCCATCAAGTGATAGTAAAGTATTTTTAATATCAATTAAATTACCTGATGTCCATGTGATTGTACCCATTCAAACTTAATCGGTTAACTCGGGATTGAGTAATAAAACGGCAGAGGCGCCAAACGCTGGTGGGCGTGATTGGCACGTTTTATAAAGGACTCACACGCAACGAGATGTGTCGTGACGCGTTTATTTGTTTCATTCGGTGAATTAATGTCAATGGTCTTAAACTGTTGTTCTTTACCCTGAACGCCTTACCACTATTGTCGCGTATCTTCGTCAATTAATACGTTCGTCACGCAAGTGTCTTTTTCCTTAGAAACAATTTAAAACCACTGCCGTGTTAGGCACTGTTAGCTAAACTGGTTAAATGGCTTAATTATATTCCTAGACCAATCTCAGGGGTTATATCGTGTGAACTCTGCCTTGGCTTATTGCGCAACATTATGTAATAATTCCACAATATAGATCTGAATACATTTTGGAGGTTAGATTCCGGTTTTATCAAATTAAACAGAAAGTTGGAATGCTATGTTTTCTTTGCAGATAATTTTATAAAATATTTCATTTATTTCACACGTAGTCTTAGGGGTTGCTTGCATGACCCATCCTTATCGAATTACCAACTGTGTTGTAAATTGTCTTTACTTCATGGAGTAACTATGTAACTATAATTAATTTGGTTTTGTTGTAAATAGTGGTCCTAATACGCCTAATTATTGGTCGAAATGTACAGTTTGCATGTTATATGTAGATATGTTTTATTCATGCATGACTTAACATTGAATGACAAATGTACAAAATTATTGTGTTGACGTACCAAAGGCTCTGTGAACTTTTCCTTTACTATACTACATATGACTATATAACTTTGGTTTTCTCTGTGTTGTATGTCAATTAATGTTTTCTTTAAACATGTGATGCGCTTGCTCACTGTCACATGACCTGAGTCAGTTCCAAGCCTTAACATTGTCCTGCCCAGCGAATATCATGTGCCTAACGCTATGTCCATAATTTCTGTAGCGAATTAGTAATTCATCATTTCCATTTTATTTCCTATATCGAGGAAAATTTACTAGAATTATGTGAATAACCTTGAAGAGTTATCACCTCATGATGTTCAAAAAGAAGCATGAAACAAGCATGAAATTGCTTTTCTAACATGTTTTCGTTTAGTTTTGATTAGTTGCTTGCTTACCTTATATGCATGTAAATTGAAGTGACTAGTAATCCAGTAGGTACCTACTTATATATTTTACAACTGCAGTAAAACAACACGTGTAGGTATGCTATACAAAATAGTAAGCTAGAAACGCTTACGTAACTTCTGTGAGACTAGCTCGTGATTACAATAAGTTATGTAAATACAGTAAGTGAACAGGTGAATAGGTATGTAACGTACAATGTTCGGAAGCAATACTAAAATAATTCTCAAGGTCGCCCACAGCCGATAATGAGCGTATTTGACGTGTGGAGTTATTACATTATAGGTTTATCTTGTAGTAATAATTATTCGAAATTTGTTACATTCATTAGTATTGACAAGCCTCTTTTAGCGGTTTTGCTTGCGTTACAACGGTTTAAATGTGTTATTTTCCCGTGATGGAAATAATCAATATCCATAGTTTATATAACATAGCCTTAATATACTATTCAACACTTAAATAATTGTTCAAATCGGGCCAGCATTAGTTTCTGCATTTTTGCGAAATGATTTTAGGTACTAAGATAGTTTTACATTTTTTTCTCCAAAATTTCTTCCAAAAAATTCCAAAAAATCTGTGAACATACATAGGTACTCATCTTCCTAAAATGTTCTATAAAACCGATCCTTTCAGAGGATAAGCATAGTAGGCAAATAGTACTGAATACAGAGTACATAGATTTGATCAGGTCAATGCACTGTAAAGGTTAGGTTATTTAAGTCTTCATAGCTGTGCACACAGTCTGTAAACATAGTACTACTATGTAGTTGTTATGCTAGTCTTAGTCTTCATGCTAAATTAAGATTAAATGTCAATCTCTTCAACGTTACTTTGTCGCTAGGGTCAAGTAAACACGTAAACGCACATTGAAAGTGTTTTTTTATTTATTAACTAGGGAACTGCTTAATGCAACACCGCTGTGTTTATAATAAATAAATATTGCTGGACAATTCGCACAGCAACATCTAGCCCCGTGATAAGCTCGAAGCTTGTGTACGAGTGCTAGATTCCTGATATACTTAATATAATATAGGTACTAACATACTTTTACTGCGGAAACTTTTAATTGGCCTTCAGCAGTTTTAATTATGTAACACTTATTTGTTAGCTGTAAATTTTCTTAAAATTTCTAAAATAAAATAAAATACATAGATATATATTTTTTATTATGCATATACACGGTGTATCATAAAGGGTATATGAAGCCGAGGGGTGTGGATTGACCGCAGCGAACAAAATACAACCCCGAAAAAAGATTTCAAAAAGACGCACTTTTAATTTTTTTTAGAAAAATTATATTCGAATGTTTTTTAAAAACGTGACAACCCTAGATACAATGCGAATACGAATGAATGAAAGCTGTCTCATTCATTAATCACTGGACTAGCTCCGTCTCACTCACACTCACACCCAACGAATACGCTTAGCTACTTAGTTCACTAAAATTCATAACAGATGGCAATATGGTCCGATATAAGCTTTATCAAATTATTTTCTAACTCATAGTAAAATTACTGTTGGTGAACTATTTTATACATAAATAATTCATACTTTCTAGGTCTAGATAATATGGATTTAGGCTTAATAAGTTCTTAAAATATTTTAGAAGAGCATAATCAATATCAACTAGTTACCAATTTTATTCTGTGTCACTGGGTTAAAAATAGTTTTTACGCAAAATTCTACGTAGATTATTTCATTAATCACAATTTTAATTACTATAATACCTTTTATCTATCAATTTAAGACTTCGTCAGTAACAGGTAAGTATGTAAGTACATACCTTGTAGGGCCTGCTATGTATCAATGCTAAAATCTACATTTAAAGTTACTTACCTCTAGCGGTATGTTGGAATCCAATTCACGCACATTTCTAGAACACATCAGTCACATCACAGTTCACATCACAATCACAAAGCCACTAACACATTTTTACAACTATTTGTTTATCACTGATGAAGTAGGTAGGTAAGTAGGTACACATATCTAATTTTGTTGATAACTGACCACCAAAATGGTACCTAACCAACGTAGTGTGGTTCAATGTGGTGCCCGCCCATTTGGATGCACGTTCTAGCTCGCTTCACCACAGAGTGAAGCACCCATAGGAAGGGAGATTCCTATGAGGATACTTCTCCGCATACCGTCTCCTCGCCTCCATAAGGTTACGGTCGGCTGCACCAACACACATCACCATGTCGTAATAGACGTTATTGTCGTACATCATTATCGCGCGGCTCAAATCACAAGACTGAATAAACATTCTTCACTAATACCTAAATAGGCAAATACATATTCGGGTTCCGTAAACACATTGAATAATCCAAAAGTTTAGAATATTAAATACATACCATACATAATAACGAATATTAAATCAAGGAAATATCTGATTGTTCATTAAAATAATATTTCACCATTAAAAACATACATTACATTTTTTAAACTAAAATCAAATAAAGAAATAATTGTACTGAACCATGATTATTTTTGCACCAAAATTACAAAGGGCGCCGCGTGCCGCACTTTCGCGTCGGCTTTCTTTGGCGGTAGTTGGAGGCGGTTTGTAGAAAAGGACGTATCTTACTACACTGTAATAGGAATTTGAACCTTATGTCAGTAGTCATATGTGCGATAGTCGCGTCTCAGTAGTAGGATTGTCGGACAATGCAAAGGGATTTCAATGTTTTCATTTTTCTGCTAGAAATGTTTTGATCAATTTTTTATTTAGTTGGAGTCGATTACTAGACTGAATAGGTACGTGTCGTGAGTTTGTGTTTCGTGTGTAGATTTCCTAACCTGTTAACTTTACTAACGTACCTAGTACCTACCTACCTGGACATGAACCTACTTTAGTGTTTTGTGTTGTACATAATTATGTTTAGTGTGAGAGAGTAGGTACGTACGAACAATGTGATTGATGTGCTACAGCAAAGCTCGAGGACAAGCATCCAGCTCATTTTTCATGTACACAAGTGCGAAAGAGTAGGTACGTCCAATTAACACAAGGACAGGAGCGGTTAGCTCAAAGCTTACATTGAATGTGTTTAGTAAGTTTGTAAAATAGGTATTTCAGTTCAGGCCAGTGACCAGTGTGTGTTGCCAGTGATGAGATATGGATCCGAAACGTGGTGCTTCACCATCGGCCTCATGAACAGGCTGAAAGTAGCTCATCATTAAGGGCCTCCCTTGTCCAGCAGTGGGCGTCCTACGGCTGACATGATGAGGTATTTTAGTTAATTAAAATTGTGATCAAATAAATTACCTACGTAGAATTCTGCATACCTAGTAGGTAACTATTTTTAGCGCAGTGCTACAGAATGTAATATTAAATTGAAATAAGTTGCATAATTTTCCACAAGATGTCGGGTAAATAAATACAATTTGTATTATAAAGTTACGTATTTAATAATTTATGAGTTCTATTGCAAATTGCAATAATAACACTAGACTTAGGCTTTGTTGTGTTATCGATTTCATAAAACTTATTTCTCATCATACCGCCATCTATTAGAATCATAGTGAACCACTTAGATGAATGAACTTAGATGACCTTTGCGTGTGAGTATACATTCTAGGGTTGTCAACGCGTTGTAAACATACCGAAGGTGTAATTTTTTATGAAAATCTGAAAATGCGTTTTTTTGAAATCTTTTTTCGGGGTTGTATTTTGTTTGCTGCGGTCAACACGCACGCCTCGGCTTCATATACCATTTATGGTATACCTTGTATAAGACCCAGACACTCGGAACAAATATCTGAATAGCCTTGTGCCTAGCCTTAACCAGCCGAGCTCATTGATTTAATGGAGTGGGATCTTTGATAATGTTGGAACAAAAGTATGTGAATTGTCCAGCAATATTTATAAAAAAAACTACAGAGACCTAGTGCGAGCGACAGAGCTTTACTTCGATACCAAATCAACAATGTATGTAGGTATGGATGATGTTAAACAATGTCCTTTAAGCCGAAATAAAGTGTATTTTTTTTAATAGTAATTGTTGTCCACAGTGATCATGAGGGTGGCAATGTGTCGGCCCACACCTCTCACCTGGTCGGCTCCGCGTTGAGTGACCCCTACCTCGCCTTCGGGGCTGCCATGAACGGCCTGGCTGGACCTCTCCACGGACTGGCCAACCAAGAGGTAACTATCATCATCAGGCCTAATTACGTTACCACTGCTTTAACACTTACTGACTAAATTATTAGAAAATGGTATGGGAAAAATTACAAGATAACAATCTAACCTGAAGGCAATTTTGGACATTGGTCAGTTCTTAACAAAACTGATAGATGGCGCAATCAGTGCTTAACTGATGATAATTGAGGTATGGGATAAATTCGAGCTCTTACGTAATCCCTCGATAGCATAGTTGGTTTAGTGCAACCAGGGCTAAACTGGGTGGCGTGCATGCCTTTCTCCACGATTTTTGCCTTCAACCCTAGAGCACGTGTTTACAAAGCACACATTTCGAGGATGAAATTGTAGAGTTGCCTTATTTACATCGTACTTAATTATGAAAACTTTATTTCAGGTGCTAGTTTGGCTCCAGAAAGTTCGCAAGACTGTAGGTGACAACTGCACTGAGGAACAGCTCAAAGAGTTCGTCTGGAAGACCCTGAAGTCTGGACAAGTTGTGCCCGGATACGGCCATGCTGTGCTTAGGAAGACTGATCCCAGGTAATGTTCAGGGCCGTAACCCATATTATATTGAGATCATTATCATCATTTCAGCCCTCGGGCGTCCACTGCTGGATATAGGCCTCCCTTAATGATTTCCTGGTATTACTGTCGGATGCAGCTTGCATTCAGTACAGTAATACAGATATACAACAACAAAATGTAAAATAATAATTTGACAATATAGTAACACAACACAATGTTTAGTAGTTTTGCCGTAAAAGACAAATTACAGACACACATACACTTTCCCACATATAATATTGGTATAGATAGATATTGTTAATATATAATAATAAGAAAATATTTATTGTTAGCTGTGTAACATTTACATAATGGCTTGGAGAGTTTTAACAACTTTATCCGTGTCAGACACACAAAATCGTTTAAAATACAAAAAGTAATTACTAATGTTTGAAATATTTGTGTTTAGATACACGTGCCAACGCGAGTTCGCTCTGAAGCACCTTCCCAACGACCCCTTGTTCAAGCTCGTCGCCGCCATCTACAAGGTGGTCCCTCCGATCCTAACCGAGCTCGGAAAGGTGCAGAACCCCTGGCCCAACGTAGACTCTCACTCTGGAGTCTTGCTACAGGTAATCAAATCAAACTATTCATGACGCAGGACAAATGTGATTACAAACAACGACTTCTTGCTTAGTATGAAATGTCTCATAATTTTGGTTTCAGTACCTTTACCATGAGTTGTTATAATTAAATCGCCTGACGTTACTACAGCGGTTACGTAGAGCCCGCGCCATCTATCAAGTCTTACCATTAATGCGGGAACTACAGTATTAGAACCTTTAATATCTAGGCAAGCAGCGCCACGTCTAACGGACTTGACTTTATACCCAACTATCCGCTAGAGGCGCTGTTCAAGTTTTCATACATTTTTTAACTGTAGTCGCTAGCGAGTGTAGATTGCTACAACTCATGGTAGACATAGGGAGCATGAATAGAATAGAATAGACCACGACAGCGACTTTGTTTTATACTTAGTAATTGAAATCATAAAGATTTAACTTCAGAGCACTTGATGAATACTTGTCTTTCTTTTTCCAGTATTACGGTCTGACAGAAATGAATTACTACACCGTTATGTTCGGAGTGTCCCGCGCGCTCGGATGCCTCTCGCAGATGATCTGGTCGCGCGCCGTCGGCCTGCCCATCGAGCGACCCAAGTCATTCTCCACCGACCACCTCATCAAACTGTACGGTAACTAAGTTAACTAAACTTGTAGTCAATCACAGCACCAGCCTTACTTTTAAAAAGCTCGTTCATGGCCTTTCGGCCACGTCACGCTTGGACGTGTAAAATATCCTGTTGGTATTAATTACTTAACGGGCGTAATGTACTTCAATTTCTCCTTATAATTTTTTTTGAATTTTTATTAGTAAGGCTAACAGTCCATTCTATCACGACTCGGAATGGTCGTTCTAATTTTTTTTACAGTCATTTTTATATGAACTACTATTGTATTGTAATAATAATAATAATATCGTACTTATTTCTGTGATTTTTTTATGTATATTTATTATCATTGTTTTCTGTAATGGGGCGGTGGTGTGATTCTACTGCGTCAGTAAACAATACCAAACATCGTGCATATTTTAGAACAATACTTTAGAAGTTTTCGTAGTAATGTATTTATTAGACGGTAGGTATGCTGTGCATACTTTGTGTCTCAGTATATATGGCAGATGTATCTAAGCATTAATTTTGTATTAACGTAATTCAATTCTTAAACACTAGCAGCTATTCAGTATTTGCCACTGTATAACTTGGGACCGTCAGAAATACTTTTGTTATTATATGTCGATAAAATAGTGATGTCAGTAGCATTGAGATACACGAAACGGTAACAATCATTTATATTCGTTAAATGCATACTCTCATACATAATGCAAATTTTATTTATTTGTAAATCATTGCTTTAGCTGTACTGTAATTTAATATGTGAGTTACCAAAGTGTTGGAAGTGTGAGTAATAAGACACTGTAATGAACCGTTGTTTGCAATGTATTGTGCGTGAATATTCCAATTCAATTTATGTGGCTGTATTACAGTAAAATCATTAAATTATTTGAATGTATGTACCTATCGTTAGTTAACTGCTACTATAGATATACTTTATGTACATTTGTAGTACGTAGGTTGTTTCGGTACGTAATAGTCTAAGATCCCGCTATACAACGACCTTCACCGAGATGCTTATTTAATGAGACGTATTTTTTATGTTATTAAATATGCCAATAAATATATCATATATGGGTTGCCTAACAAATTTTAGTCCAGAGTATTTTTAATTAATAATTAAAAAAAATTTTTTTTATTAATCATTGCACCGGTGTGATTATTAAATAAATTTGATACCAATCGAACGTTTGAAGCCCATAGAATATGCAAACGTTAGGTTGCCCTATTATCACGTTAAACGCTTTAAGAAAAATCAAGTATTTCCATTCAAGCCACAAGGCTCATCGGTGAGCCTTATTATACCGGACCATTCGAGCCATGGGGGTCATCCGTGAGCCGCGTCACAGGTCCAACGTAAACGCTTCCCACAAGCCACAGACTGCAGCTATTTTTTAATTATTAATTAAAAATACTCTGGACTGAAATTTGTTAGGCAACCCATATAGGATATATTTATTGGCATATTTAATAACATAAAAAATACGTCTCATTAAATAAGCATCTCGGTGAAGGTCGTTTTATAGCGGGATCCTATACTATAATGAATAAATTAATGTTATGTGCTAAATGTAGCTGGGCATTGAATAAATGAGACATAGTCACGTAACTAAACAATTAATTGACAATACATAATGGTATGGTGAATGTAGTAACACACATGGTCTTTTATTTATTACCTATTTATTAATAACATATGGCCTGTTTCAAAAAATGCAGGTGAAATATTGGGTTGGTTTGGTATACATATTCTGAATTAAATCTGTGTAGGTATTCAAAAGACTGTATGTAACGCTAGTAATTATTATTACCATTACTGGTGTCACTGTATTTTAATGAACAAAGACAATTTGCAAACAGCTTATTTAGGAATCCTAGAACTGGTGAAACAGGCCCTGAGAGTAGGTACCTAATAATTCCTCTCCTTTCCATACCCTACCTACTCAGTTTATCTCACCTTATATTCTCCGTTATTTAAAGAAAATATAGTCTAAATTAGTTTCCAATAAAACATAATTCTTAAGCGCATAATGCTTCGACGCACGTTTATTGCAAGGTTGGTTGCTCTTATGACCATATCAACCCAAATTACATTACATACAGACTGGTCTTTTCTTCAGAATCCACTATAGGACTTGAGGAGAATTGATATAATCACCACCACACTTACTAAGAACTGAACGACTGCGCTGCCAGATGTTGTTAAACTTGATGTATGTTAATAAAAAACTTTTTCCAGACGCTGCGAGTAAACTCTCAGGCGTTGATTTTTTTTATTTATTGAGTAGGTAGGTATTTTCATAATCGTTATGTATAATTTTGTGTAAACTGGTAAACTTTCACTACCAATAAATTAATTTCGTAATTGAACGTTTATTTATTTCATTTGTTATAGTAGGTCTACTTAGGTAGGTATTCTGAACACTCAGAACAATTTTTAGTTCTTGTAACCTTAGCTGTATAAGGACTAATTTGACTGGACTATTAGGTCTCTTCTTCCATTTATGAAAAATATAGGTATAGTAAAACCATTCTAAAAATGAACTCCCCTCCACAAAACCGTGATGATTTCAACGTGTGAGAGGAAATACAGAAAAACAGAATACACAGAAAAAAAAAATTCAGAATTCGGTGGAGGGGCGTTCATTTTAGAAATGGTTTTACTATACTTGTATCTAGGGCTCATGAAGGGGCTATATAAAACTTAAACAACTTCGAACCGTGCAAATATAACTTTTATTACTTATAAACAAATAATAATACATAATTCCTACTAACTAAATAATAATACCTAATTAAAAAGTAGGTTGTGATATAAGTATATCAAAACATAACAAAATAATATGAAAAAGTAGATTTTATATTAAGAACTGTATTTTTTTCTTAATCACAACTATTGGTAATAAATTCTGTATCACAACACTATTTTAAATGCAAAAGGTAAAACGGACAGGACATATTTTAAACTAAACAGTTAGTTACCTATTAGTTTAGTTAAACAACTAAACTATAGGTACCTATAAATAATAGACTTGCTCCAAGTTGACAGTTACCTCTTGCTTAGGATTGAGAGAAAGAATATTGTGTTTATTAATAATATAGATGTTATATAAGTAGGAACGTTAAAAACGTAAACGAAGCTGGGGTCGCCTAGTGAGTTAAGTATAATGTTCGATTGTATAAAATAATTGTGTTAATTTTTTTCCGGTGTGGTCCGTATTATCTTCCCTTCCCCTATTTCAGTCAAATGAGATCCTTCAAATTGGGAACATATTATTATTATGCTCTCTGATTGAATTATTGTTTTTTACTTTAGTTTACTGTGATGTTGCCACTTGACGACATTTCGGGTTGTGTGTTTGTCTTCGGTGAGTTGAGAGTACAACCAGAGTCGTACTCAAATGAAGAGATTCTCCATTCATCGCAGATAATGAGATGCTTCGACAAATCCCACCCTGGAAAAAAATAAAATTTAGACCAATTTATAACATAAATGGTATTATTCTAAAGAGGTTTGCGGCTGATGATTTAAAAATATATGTATTAACATATTATTTTTACATTAATACACTAGGATTTCTAGGTTCATGACCAAGTCTTTAATATCATAAAGATGGCCATTAAACTTTTCAGTAAATGGTCAAATGCGTGACAAGGAGCATTATCACAATTATGTGATGAAAAGTGAAGAGATGAAAGACCCGGGACATGATTTGAGAGTTTATTTAGGACACAATTTACAAGTAATTATAAGCACGATGCTACGTTGACGTAAGCCGAGTAATGAGGGGGTTTGATACTATGTACAATTGAGGGCAAAGCATCTGTGTGAGATTGCTATAATAAAACGTGCAGGGGCTTCGTATGTAGGTACGTTTTGCGTTCCTATGAATTCCAACTAAAAGTATTATGCATCCGAAAGCTGAATATACCCATCCCAGACTCAGTTGGATGATTTTCACTCCGCAAAAGTATAATAAATCACTAAAGGCGAGAACTTAAATAGGTTCATGTTTTGTTTAATTAATTCACTAACCTGTTTTTAAAAGCCCTATTCTGAGATTCAACCATTCCTTCTGAACTATTTCATCCACATACTTCATAAGGATGTAAGACGGCTCATACGTGAACTTGGAGCCATGCATTTGCGTTTCGTGTCGACTCCACTCCACCGACTGTATCATGCGACAGATCTGGCCGAACGGTCTATTGTGTTTGTTAACGTATACCGACTGGAAACAAACAAGTATTTTTTTTATTTATTAATAAATATTGCTGAACAATTTACACAGCATCATCTAGCTAGGTAATTTTTTTTTCGAAACGAACGAAAAAAAAATTGATCTGTGAAAAGACTGCTACACATTTATTTTCCCTGACTTCCTTTTATTTATATTATTATGTATATTCCACCATAAAGCTTAAAGCAGCGATGATCGGAAATTGATGTAATGTGGTAGATAAACATACAAAAGTCTGGGACACAGGAGATGCTATTTCAATTCTTGGTCCAGTTATGATATATGTATGTACTAACAAAATGTATAGTCGTGGGGACAGCTAGTTGGTTTATAATTCAAATAATTACCAATGGTTCGTCGTTGATCGCACACGTGATGATAGCCAGTATACAGGCGTGCAAGTACGCACACATAATATCGTTCACCTGCACATCTTTTTTTAATAGGATATGCATTTTTCTATGTTGTATGTTTGGTATCAGAACGTATTTTCTTTGTTCATATATATTTAGAATTTCTTGCAAGTGTGCGGCATTCGGAGCCTCGGGAAAGACGGTCCTTAATGATTGTCCTGTTACTAATGTGAAGCCAGTTAGTTTTAAATCTGAAAAATTTAAATTAGATGTAGAGCAGTATGGTAAATGAAATGTATTTAAAATATTAGAATATAAATACGTATATTTATTAATCAAATTACTTACCCAGTATGCAGGGCCCCATTTGATAGAATACAATTGGCTCGCTTCTGTTTATTTCACATGGGGTTGTTATGATTTCATTTTTCAAGTATTGGTCAATGAGTAACAGAAATCTTGGTTCATTTATGGTCCTTAGGCAAACTGCTCTGACAGCAAAATAGTTGAACATCACGTGTAGAATGATCATCGGAAGAAATATAAGCAGAGAGTTTCTGAAACAAAATTTTAAGTTATTCGTTATATGTAGTTATCATAAAGATACTTATGGAGTAAATTGGTGACCTGCGATCTGCTATAACTGTTATGTAATATCGAAGGTCCGAGAATAGATATCTTTATCAAAAAAAAAAGTTTGAAGGACATGTGTCATTCGCCAACCCGCACTTGGCCAGCGTGGTGAATAAAGGCCTAATCTCTCTCGTCAAGAGAGAAGTCCCTGTGTCCCAGCAGTGGGAACGTGAATAGGGGTGTTATGTATGTATGTATATCTTTATCTATAAAAAATTATACCAAATTTTATTACTGTAGACAGTCAACGTTCATAAATATTTGTAGGACGCAAAATAAATCGGATCTCGACCGCTCACCAGTCCGCAGTGCACTTGTAGTGTTCGGTCCTGAAGTCCCACGTTTTGGGCGAAACTGTTGACCAATTCAACATATAAAAAGGTTCGTAGATTGCCCGTTTATCCCAGTATGAATGAAAATTCTTTTTCATACCCAAAAATAGACAGGATGGCTAAAGCTGCCATCGAAGCCACCAAGTTCACTGCAGTTTCCTGTGCAGAGTCTTTAGCAGCCACGTCTGCCAGGTTCCCTTTGATGGCGTGATGTTGCGTCAACGCCACTCTTGTTGCTCCTCCTAAAAATATCATACATTATTATTACATAACTAGCTGACCCGGCGAACTTCGTACCGCCTAACAGTCAAGTCAGCCATTCCCGTCCCCGTCCCCGTTCCCATCCCCATTCGAATCCCCATCCCCATCCCCCAGCAACCAGGCCATAAGCTCCAAAAAAAATAGTTGATAATCTAGAAATTTTGAATGCACAAACAATGACAACCAAAGATTACTATGATAAGGTTGATATTATCTTCTTTTTTTATTTTTTACTGGCCATAGGGGTTTGCCGTCAACCGCCAATGCCAAGTTAATGAATTTCATGACAATTTTTTATGTTTTCTGAACGCACAAACAATGATAATGATCAGAGCAAAGTGGATATTATGTTGTCGACTCAAAACTCTTCAATTCGAGTGGAACCGAGAGTACAAATACAGTCAGTTTGACAGAAAGTAGGTAAGTGGCAAGAATTTTTCCTTTATTTCTCATTTTAAACCTTCCCTGGACTACTACGAACATTTCAAGACCAAAACCAGCTCAATCGGCCCAGCCGTTCTCGAGTTTAAGCCAGACTAACGAACGGCGATTCATTTTTATTTATATAATAATAATAATATATAAGATAGATAGAAAGATATTTGTATCGTAACACAAATAACGTTTAATTGTAAATGAGAAAATGGGTGTCTGTTTGTTTATCCATGTTTCACGCAAGAACTGCTGCATGTAATTTGATGAACTTCACAATAATAAGACCCAATTTCAACTAACAAACAGAGTGGTGAAATTAGGTCTAAAGCTTACTATCAAATTATTTGGATAGGTACCTTTTTAGGGTTCCGTAGCCAAATGGCAAAAACGGAACCCTTATAGATTCGTCATGTCCGTCCGTCCGTATGTCACAGCCGTTTTTCTCCGAAACTATAAGAGCTATAAAGCTGAAATTTAGTAGGTAGATGTATTCTGTTAACCGCACAAAGATTTCATAAAAAAATTGAAAAAAAGTAAATTAAATTTGGGGGTCCCCATACTTAGAACCGAAAATTTAAAAATAAAATTTCATTGAACCTATATGTGTGGGGTATCTATGAATAGGTCTTCTAAAATCATATCAAGGTTTTTAACATCATTTATTTCTAAACTTAATAGTTTGCACGAGAGACTCTTCCAAAGTGGAAAACATAGTGTCCCCCCCCTCTAGCTTCTAAAATAAGAGAATGATAAATCTAGAAAAAATATATAATGTACATTAGCACAAAAACTACCAACGAAAATTGGTTTGAACGAAATCTATCAAGTAGTTTTTTTATAATACGTCATAAACTATTTCATATAAACAATTGCTGCGGGCGAGTCCGACTCGCACTTGGCCACTTTTTGTAACTACTTTCTTTGTTAATAAATGATTTTGATTTGATTTGCGGGTAAAGCCCCGGGCAGAAAGCTTAACATGATATATTAATATTATATGTTTGGTGAGTGGGTCAAGACTCTTTTAAAACATTATCCTGTAAGATATTTAGTACACTAAAGATTTCAACAGAAGAAAATTTGAGAGATGCGGTAGGTATAGAGTTGCCTTTAACGATATTTCCATGTAAGATTAATTGTGATATTAGCAAGAAATCACTCATATAGTTAAAAATGAAGGCAATAAATGTTACCTGCAACACCCACAATAGCTTTCATAACTGTGCTAACACACAGAGCCATTGTGGCCATATTCTTAAACCGTGGCAAGGCTATCTCAATACACATAGCTGCATTATTTAAAATGTCAGCATACATTCTCCATTTTTTGCTGTATGCATCCAAGTACGATCTGTGAAATAAAAAATAAATGCATCACTAAATATGTCCTCAATAAAGAATATGAAAAACTAGCTGACCCATCGACAGCTTCACTTGCATTTTTATTACATTACCTGGATATACCTTGATTTAGCTTTAAAATGACCAAACGTTGTCAGATAAGTAAAGAAAATAAAATTTTACAAAATTTGGCTTATTTATCTAATCTAAGGCTATTATATCTCATTACAGTATCTGTTAACAGTTTGTTTCGATAAGTGGATTTTTTATTTTTTACTGCCCTCACAGCAAAGTGAATTGGATAATTTAATTTAATGATAATATAGGTATTGTTTTGACTTGACCTTTTAGGATTTTATGGAAATGACATAAATCTAGATATTCAACAATAACCATGGGCATAATGACAATGGTAAAATGGGTGCCAGGTGGTTTATGTGTTAAATATTTATTGTCATTACTCACTTACCCATGTGAACATGCAAATATTATTTTCCCAATATGACCACACCCGTCTTTGAAGATCCATGTTATGGTAGCTGCTAATGGTGTAGCTGTCGCATCACCAACTCCGACCCCTCTCAACACTTCTTGAGTGGCCAAAATTCCTTTAACCAGAAAATTTATTCACAAAAATCAAAATGGACTCATACTTCCTACATTAAAAGAATTAGCATGCATGTTGTCCCTTGTAAATTTAAAAGAGATCGCCTGGTGCTCTTCCTGTAGTGTGGTGGTGTGTGCCACGTTACTGTGTACTTATGTAATGTGAGTTGTTATATTGATGGATGGGATTCCTAAGTATTTACCTGTTATAGTGCTACAGAAGGCTTGAGCGGTATCCCATAGTTGATAGGTGATATAGTCCTTACTGACACTATCCGGATACCCCTGAGGCAGGAATATTGTTTGTAACCAGTCAATTATGCCAGTTCGGTACTCAGTTTTAACCGCCACAAGTTTTTTTCCCCCTGTAAAACACATTATTTATAATTAGAAACTTAAGCTGTTAAGTAAGACAAATACATATTATTTGTTGGCAATAAAAATGTGGTTTACATATTCTAATTCCACCCACAAAATACTTTGTTTAGCATGTGTATTGTATATATATCATGGAAGCGATACCTCCATACCTAGTACTTAAAAGGAGGCATTCTAAAACTGAAATTTTATGTACTCTTAGACTTTGGAACTGATACCAAGTTAATTATTAATCTCATAAAGCAACATGAGGGTCCCTACCCTGTGGAATTTATTTTGTAACATTTCTGTTACGATAAAATGTAAATATTTATTGGTACGCCTCGCAATACATTTACCTATTTAAATACCTACTTAGGCCAAAACAACTAAATAACATACAAGACTTACCAAGAGGTTTGACGAATAATGTTTTCTTCGAGGAGGAACCAAATGTTTCATGTAAAACGACTTCACCTCCGCTTAAAACACCCATAGTTTCAGATTTTTCTACAATAAAAGACTAATTATTTTATGACACTAAAAGTAATACCGCATAGTTAGATACTTTAAATATTTAGAGATTGATTCAGCAATATTTACCAATTGTCCAGCAATATATTGATTGAATGCAAAAAAGGAACTATCAACGTGGCGTTAGATATTTCTTCTTTTTCTTAGTTTACGGCTTGCCGGTGTTCAAGTGCGTTGTTTAACCTATCATTCATTCCACCACGAAACCAGTGGGTCGACACTGCCTTGTGCCTTGGAACAGAATTTGAATAGTGATAATGTAAACGATAGGTCACTTTATTTCTTTGATGATAAGTTTTAAATTTGACAGAACAGAGATTCCATCCAAGAAAGACAAAATCCTTGGCAACCAACAGATGCCAAAGTTCCTACTATTCGGTTGGTACTTCGGAGTGAAAATGGCCGATTGACGGATTGACTGTCATGTCATTTCATTCTGTCGTACCTTTTGTTTGAATTGAGAGAATTAAGTTTTTTGTTAGTTTGTATTTCATTTTAGTTAGTTGTTCAAAAATTTATCAACTTGTTATTTTGATTAGTCTAATTTTTTATTGTCTGTTCTACTGATCTTCCATTGTCTTTTTGCGAATAATCTATTTAGAATTTGTCATGAAATTCACTAACTTGGACATTGGCGGTTGACGGCAAAACCCCTATGGCCAGTCACGTTCGCCAAAAATAAAAGAAGAAGAGAATTAAGTTTAAAATCCAAATTTATTCCGCAATATTGTGCTAATAGTTGGGGAGCCGAAGAGGGGATTTCGGGATTTACTCGAGCGCGTCAGATTAAGATACTGGAGATAATTAGTACCTAGACAAGTACCCCCACCAAATATAAAAAAATATATCTATGTTCGAACGTGAATTATAAGGGAACAAAATTTATTTTTATATTAGATTATCGTCAGATTAAGATATGGTAGAATTAGAACATAAAGATGTGAACCAAATACATATAAATCTGACTCTCTAATACCTTTGGAAATGCCGATTTTACCTATTTGAAGGTTGTATATTTATTTGTTTATGTACATAATTATATTACTTATATTTCTCATTGATATTTACATGTAGAAGCTAGTAACTTAATTTGTAATTTAACTTAGATTAATATATAAATTTAATGTAACTTTGTAGGTGCACCGCCACTCCAGAATTTAATAGTTCCTATCCATCCAAAGGTTGCCTGGAAGAGATCGCTTTCAGCGATAAGGCCGCCAATTGTCCCATTATATCTCATTGTATTTTCCACTGTTATGTTATGTTCTTAATGGTGTGCAATAAAGAAATTCTATCTATCTATCTATCTATCATTTCCTCCGAACTGTTACATTCGTGCTTAATAGCAGACCAACCGTTTTCAATATGTTGAGGTGGCAGCAACGGCAAACTTGCCGCCAATCTTATTTAACCTAAGAGCCCGTGATGGCCAGACCTTCCTTTAATTCACAAGCGTGAAAATTCTTTCATGTGTATGTCTAACATAGGTAAGAATAACCCCCAAACATGAAACCTGGATCGCGGTTCCTTTGGGAGATAACAACCTTTTACCTGTTATCTCCCAAAGGAACCACGATCCAGGTTTCATGTTTGGGGGTTATTCTTACCTATGTTAGACATACACATGAAATAATTTTCACGCTTCAGAATTAAAGGAAGGTCTGGCCATCACAGGTTATTAGTCTATACTAAGAGCCCGGTCTGGCCAGACCTTCCTTTAATTCACAAGCGTGAAAATTCTTTCATGTGTATGTCTAACATAGGTAAGAATAACCCCCAAACATGAAACCTGGATCGTGGTTCCTTTGGGAGATAACAGGTAAAAGGTTGTTATCTCCCAAAGGAACCGCGATCCAGGTTTCATGTTTGGGGGTTATTCTTACCTATGTTAGACATACACATGAAAGAATTTTCACGCTTGTGAATTAAAGGAAGGTCTGGCCATCACAGGCTCTTGGTCTAATTATGTTGCGATGATAAGTAACTGGCCAGTTAGATGAATAAATAAGACGTCCTAGGTACGTGAAATGGTTTTATGACAGCTATAATATTGATATGTAATGCAATAGGTCAATTCATGTTTATTTGAGAAAGTATTTATTTCTATTGCTTATAGATATTATAACATAAATAATAGGAGTGTTTTCTGTTTATACTCGTCATGGAAATGTCTCTAAAAGACATTATTAGAGGTATTGCTCTATTATTTGAAGGTCGGAAATATCATCGTAAGAAGATTATACACAGACGGTAACACTATATTTCTATGTTCAAATTACAATGATGGCTGCAAAGGGAGTAGGTACTTATTAATTTAAACAAGAAGAACGAAGTGCTCCATGATAAAACCAAAACACACAATGCGGACTGTTTACCAAACCGAGCCCAAATTAAAATATTAAAAGAACTTGACAAGCTCAAAGACAACACAGACAGGCTCCAATTTTGATTCTATCCAGAAACAATACGATGAGATGGTATACAATCTAGAAAATGAGGGCGTGCATTTGATGGCGGAAATACCGGCTTTCGAAAATAAAAAAACAGGTTTATTTAATAACCGAAACAAAATATTGGGTGCACCCAGGATGCGTTTTTCATCATTGTACCTAGTTCCAAAAAAGTTTCAAGATTTCCTGCTAGCTGATTACAATAGTGCAACTGATGGAAAAAGATTGATATTCTGTCGTAAAAATGTGAGATCCGAGGTTAGAAGCTTCAGCAGGGTTGTTGCTGATGCAGGTTTTCGACATATCAGCGGATGCAGATGCTGATGCTGATTTTTGATCTTGACATCAGCGGATGCTGATGATGATTTTGGCCACTTGGCCAAAATCAAAACGACGACAACGAACGACCTCAACGAGAAAACTCGATCAGACACGCACTTGCGTGTCTGATCGAGTTTTCTCGTCTTGGTAAATTATGCCGTGTAGAGTTCCGTCCCCAAAAAGTGCCAACGGGGCCCTATTATTAAGCTTCCGCTGTCTGTCTGTCTTTCTGTTCATCAGTTGAGCTACCATGTCATGTGGCACGTCCGTCCGTCCGCCCGTCCGTATGTCACAGCCGTTTTTCCCCGAAACCATAAGATCTATAAAGTTGAAATTTGGTAGGAAGATGTATTTCGTGAACCGCACAGAGTTAAAAAAAAAAATCAATAACATTTGGGTGTCCCCAAACTTACTTAGGACTGAAACTTAAAAACTTTTTTTTAATCGAACCCATATGTGTGGGGTATCTATGAGTAGGTCTTCAAATATCATAAAAAGGTTTCTAAAAGCATGTATTTCTAAACTAAATAGTTTGCACGAGACTCTTCCAAAGTGGAGAAATGAGTATCCCCTCTATCTACTAAAATAAGAGGATGATAAAGCTAAAAAAAAATTACCATGTATGTACATTACCACAAAAATTACCAACAAAAATTGGTTTGGACGAAATCGTCATAAACTATTTCATTTATACAATTGCTGCGGAAGCCTACATGGGCGACTCCGACTCGCACTTGGCCCTTTTTTAAAGGTGGTGACATTATTATAACCCCGCATACAAACAACACAACACTACTGACGCGACTTGTGTTTGTTTACCTAATTTGTACAAAAATGCGCGCTAAGCCCCGCCCGCTTCAGACAAGTTGCGACTCGAACATCAGCATCGAAAATCAACATCGATCGATGCGGATGCGGATGCTGATGCCTAATTTAATGCTGATGATCAGCGGATGCTGATGCTGATGCTGATATCCGCAACAACCCTGCTTCAGACATTATAGGTATTGTCTAATAGCACTTTCAAATCATGCCCAAAGCCTTTCAAGCAGCTTTATTCGATCCGTGGTTATAACGAGGAAAATAGATCCGTGACTCCGATAATTTTTTTTTGACAACTGATAAAAGACCAGAAACATATGAGATTCTGTTTTGAATAATCCAATCAGTCTTTAAGAATACGAAGTCTATAAGTCCTGACTGGAAGCCATTAAAAATTACAATGGACTATGAACAGGCTGCAATTAATGCAGTAGCCAAAGTATTTACCGGCATTAAAATCAAAGGCTGCTACTTTCATTTCAATCGATACCTAATTCAAAAAGACAAAAAAATAAAAATTACCACACCTGTGATGCAACGGCACGTGTCACGCTGTGCTGGAATTGCACGATTGCCACCGAAATTTACAAAGAGTGGTATCCAGTATGTAATGCGTAAAACCCCGCCGGGTGAAGCAATAAAAAAATTTAACACATACTTAAAATCCCAATGGCTACAGAACTTTAACTTCAACAAAACCTGTTGCTGTAGTGAGGAGCAAATACGGACAACAAACAATTTAGAAGGATGGCACAGCCGGATCAATCGTTTTATTGCGAAAACCAACCCAACAGTTGCAAATTTACTAGACATACTGATCAAGGAAACTAAAATTACTAATATTTTCAAAAAAACACAAAGAAGGCAAAAATCTATCTTGAAATAGACGGCCTATTCCCTCTAGTCTTACCGCGTAGTCTTACCAGTTGGACTACTGGGAATTTCCTTCCTAATAGACTTACTAGTAAGACCAAGTTCAGTAGACTTATCAGTAAAACAAAACCTCTTAATAGTCCTACTCTTACATACGAGTCTACATAGACTTAGGTTACTGATAGGACAACCTACGTAGTGAACTTGAATCTATGACCAAAGATAAAACATTTGCTTGATAGACATCTTGTCACATACACATAATTGACCGAGCGAGCGAAGCGTCTCCGTTTCAGCGTCGAAGAAAAAGTTTTCGTATGTATGTGTGTATGTATGTTCTCCTCTAGAGGGCTCATTTCTCAACCGATTCTTCTGAAATTTGGTGTGTAGGTTCGTAATTAGTGTAGAATTTTTTTGTCGAGCCATTTTTTAATTTTTTTTTTAAATGGTGGAGAAAAATACCAAAAACTCATGTGGGGTGTCGTTGAATATAATATATATAATAGGTCTTTAAAAAACAATCATAGTCTGCGAACATAATTTTTCGATATAATGTTCCGTTAGCGAAATATTTGACTATTTAATGTTTTTAAAATAACATTTTGTACGCATTTCGGGTTATTCCCATCAGATCATATAATCAGATTGTAGTTGCATCTGATCACACAAAATGTTCCCAACGGATACCGGTTCCGTTGCAACTACTTTATTGAATTAAATTTTGTGCCAACGGACCGTAATAGATATTTTTCGTGTAATATAAATTTTTGTGTTTTCAGATGCAACTAAAATCTGATCATATGATCAGATGGGATCCTCCCCTCATTTCTATCAAATTGAAAGAAAACACGCTTTGTATTTTCATAACTAGATGTCGCTAGAGGAAAAATTAAAACGCGCTATCAATAACGTTTCATGGTTCAAATAAGTATTTTTTGAGTTCTAAGACGGATGACGATTTGGTTAGGTGTTTCCTTTGGTATATTCGTTGGTTGATTAGTTCGTTGTCTCCTTAGTAAATTCGCAGTAAAATATTCATTTATATTCATTGCATCTAAATTGATCATAGAAGAAGACGATTAGTCTTCTTCATCATAAAATGAGTGCAAGAAGAGGTCTACCTACGGAGTCAGTTTTCCAACATTTTTTCTAAGCCAACAACAATGTTTCGGCTGTGGCCTATGATAAGAACTTCATAAATTTTGATCGTGATGCAGTTCACGATGCCACAAAGAGTATTTTATTTTCGATTTTCATTAATAAACAAGAATTAGAGAAAACTCGTATCTTTGCGTTGGTTAAAGAGTAATTTTGAAAATAAATTTGCGGGTTTAAAAAGGTTTTATTAACGGTTCTGTTGTTACCTACCTACTGTTATCAATTTGGTGTATCTACCTAATACTTGATTTGTCATTTATGATGGCCCAACTTTGATGGGATCTGTGCTTTTTGCCGCAGTAACGAGATCTTGGCTTACTTTAAACAAATATCTGCAGATCGTACAAACTTTTTGTTCCCAGGCGGGCATCGAACCCGCAACTTCATGCGTCGCAGGCAGACCTTCGCCCGCTGCGTCATTAAGGTTGTCGAATTGGGCTATGTTTCATTAATATTGGTGGACATTTGTGGTTGATTACAATATAAATGATAACTTGCGAGTCTATACAATCGTAATTCTTATTCGATCCGCAGAAGAAGGATGTATATGTGATCCAGTCTTAAAATGAACTCTCCTCCACAAAACCGTGATAATTTCAACGTGTGAAGGAAATGCTTATTGCATCACTACTTAGATTTTGGGGAAGCGATCAAAGTTGAATGGTTCTATGACATCCGATCCGATAGTTTTTGAGCCCGTGAATATGCATATTTTTTATTTATTTAAGTACTTATTATTATTATTTGTTGAATGACATACAGATTGATTCCAAGGCGTCAAACACTATGAATAATTAACTTAACTAAAACACTTAAATACACACACAAGAGCGATATGAGCAACCTACGTGCATCGCATTCTTTTGAATGAATCTACTTATACTATTTATAATAATTTTGTCTATAACTTTTTGATGATGTTAGTCCTCGCGAGGTCTACAGCTCACAGAGCCACTAGTTATCTAACTACAAACGAGTAATAGAAGAATACGTGTAATTTATTGCAATTTAAGTGAAATGTGTGATATAAATGAAATAAAAAGGGGACGAGGTGAGGTACTATTGCTGAATGGCTACCAGTACTATAAATTAAAGACTTATAAAGATGGAGGAATTATATGGCGATGTGCTCTATATCTTAAAAGTAATTGTGTCGGGTCTGTTACTGTTATTAACAATGTTGTGGTAAAAAGTAAAACACATCTTGTAACATGCTGTCCGGATCATGCTCAAAACGAAATAGACCTAAAGATGAATGATTGTAAAAAACAAGTTGAATCAGGCACGGTATCAATACCCATGGTCTACAGAAAAACCGTAGGTAAAAAGTTACCAGAATTCACCAGTGTAAAATCAACACTTTACCGACATCGAAATAAAACTCTGGAAGTAGAAAAATTATATCACAAAGGTTTTTCTGATGTTAAGGTTCCGCCTAAATTTTTTTTCTGTTCGCGGACTGCTGTCGTGACGGTGCACGAATTTTAGTGTTTGCATCCAGTGAGGCAAACAAAGCTATGACGGAAAATAAGGACTTTTTCAGTGATGGCACATTTGAAGTGAGTCCAGTACCCTTTTGTCAGCTCTAGGTATACCATACATTGCGATTTGGGTAGTTCTCAGGAGACAACAAATATAATACCCGATAACGGGTATTATATTTGTTGTCTCCTGCCTTCCTCCCGGATAAAAAAACGCAAACATACATTACACTATTGCAATTAGTAAAAAGCCAAATACCGGACTGGAACCCTATGCAATTTAAAACTGACTATGAGGAGGGCATGGTAAAGACTCTAAGGCACGTTTTCCCGCAAGTATTACCAAGCGGATGCTATTATCACTTTCGTGAGAGCCTGAAGAGGCAGAGTAGGTCTCTAAAATTAAAGGAATACAGACTAGTGTCACTTTACAAATCTTTGCCACTATGACCTAAAGAAAATATTCTGGACGGTTGGAGTTATATAATGGATAAGATGGAAAACTGTGTGCAAGATAATATGAAAGCATCAAAAAGCAAAGCATTTAAAAAATATATTGTAAGAAATTAGATAAAAAAAACAAAATTGCGAGAATGTGTGGCCAAATACGGCCAACGGCATCGCACAACCAATTATTTAGAATCGTGGCATTTTGTATTGAATGGTGATGTGGGTAAGAAAAAAAGTAACTTATACCAATTGTTGAATATATTAATTTCTGACGCATCATATAGGTGCGTACGTGCGTAGTATCCAAGTGAAAATCAAATTAAAGGAGAATGGGCATTTTGGGACCACCCTCCAATAGCAACATGATATACATATATCATTAGATAGGTCTTTTCATTGGAAACAACATTTGTTATGACAGCTTTGTTGTAACTGCTGTCCGTTTAGAGTTATGAAGCTTTTAAGTACCTGAGAAAATTATTAAGACAGATACAAATGTTTAATGTTTTTATACATATCCTGAAGCTTATCAGATAGAAAATTTACCATCGATGACTGAAGAGTAAATAATTGTTCTAGGCTAAGGTACATATCAATTGAAACTGGCGCGAAGTATTGCAGCGAGCATCTCCGTGATGGCCTATACTCAATAATAATTAAAAACGTATAGGGAAAATCGGTTACACGATCTACCTGATTATGGCATACACAAAAATGTGTGGCTTTTGCGTGGACTCATTCAATCACGTCATGTCAGGCAAAGGATATACTATTGCTACATTTTAATAAGCAACGACCAAAATGTAAATAGGAATTGTATAGTAGAATACATGCCTATCAGGACGACGAACGATATGCCTATGTGCCTATGTACCAGTACATATAATATCAATGATCTGGTATTTAGGTTATGAAATTCATGCACCCGCAACATTTTTCAACTAAGTTATTATAAATCTTTGTGTTCTTTATGTGTAATTCTTATATGTTATTATTTTCCTTGTTCATAAATGTTTTATTTTATCTTTATGTCTGTTAATTACGTGGATATCTTCTATATTATTTATATATATATATATATATAAATAAAAATGAATCGCTGTTCGTTAGTCTGGCTAAAACTCGAGAACGGCGGGGCCGATTGAGCTGGTTTTGGTCTTGAAATGTTTGTAGTAGTCCAGGGAAGGTTAAAGGGTGAAAAAAACGGGCGAAGCCGAGCGGGGTCAACTAATTAATAATAGTTTAATATAAGCGACATAAAGCTTTCTAACTTCAAACGGACAGCAGTATCAACAAAACTGTCATAATAATAATTATTGTTCCTATTATTGAAAAGACCTATGCAACGACATATATCTTGTTGCTATTGGAGGGTGGTACCAAGTTCCATACATTTTTGCCCATCGTCCTTTAACAAAGCTACTGTCTATCAATTATGAGGGCCATGATTTATACATTTTGACAGAGTAAAACTAATGGAAAAAAAAGACATCTCCAAAGTCTTACGACCAGGAAGTCTATTGGGAAGGAAATTCCCAGTAGTCCAACTAGTAAGACTACGCGGTAAGACTACAGGGAATAGGTCAAATAGACCAGGAAATTAATAGTGCAGTAAACTATTTAAATAATGGATTAATTACAGCAGGCCACTGCGTAGAGTTAATTTGCCCTTATGCTTTTAAATTTTAAGATTGTAGAAGTAAAGCTGATATTTAAGCCAATAAGCAAAGTTAGAAGGTTATTTTCATTTTTTTTTCAGATTTTCTGGATATTGAATAATGGATTGTCAGAGTATAATATACTCTTAGTAGGTATCCAAAATTAACAGAAATAAAGTTTTGTTGAATTTAAAGTTGTTAACGTATTTCTAAGCGAATTTGCCCTCGGGTTTTTCCGCTCCGTGTAGACTTAGTAAGGTAAAATGACTAGAGCTCACCGTTTTCGACCATTTGTTGCCCGTGGTTCTACCGGTAGAACTGTAACAAGAAAATCATAATTATGTATGGGCATTGGGAGTACAGTCAATGTCAGTTCCTTTCGCTTTTGCGTCCGCTCGCTGTGACGCATGCTTTTACTCATGTGTTCCGTACACGGCTGATGAAATATAATAATTACTTGATCGGAACCAGTTCCATACAGGTAAAAAAAAGCCTCGTACGGAACCAGTTTCGAAACTCCGGTTCTGTAGACGGCCGAAGGGGTTATGGGTACCTACTAGATGACTGATATACTTAATACAATATATTACAAAAATAGATATTTTTTATTATACATAGAAAATACCCAGAACTCCCAGGACAAATATTTGCAGATCGTACAGACATTTTTTTCCTAAGGCGGGTATCGAACCCGCAACCTTCTGCTCGCCGTGCCACATCGGTCGTCATAATGTACTTAGTTGTTTTTCTAATTCTATTGTTATTTTCTAAACAGGATGATGAAATATTAAAAGAAATTACACATGTTGTGGACTGTGAAATGGATGTAGCAAAGAACGAATGAGCAGAACAGATGGAAACATGAAAGCAGCAAGTGATGTCGAAAGATGAACCGGTTCCTAATGTATATGAAGAAGCCATGGAAAACTTTGAAAATAGGTACTGGATATGATATTGTTCATGAAGTGCTGTCCTTGAACAAGTAAAAGTAGGATTATACAAAATGCGGAATAAGGCCCTCAGTGTACCTAAAGTTTCATTTTGCAATGACGACGACGTAGCAAACGTTGTTATACCACGAAAGTTCAAAGAGTTTCTACTTGCCGATTTTAACCCTGGCGACAGTAGGAGAATCGTATTATTTGCTACAAAAAAGAGCATTGCATTGATGGGAAACTATTCATGATTTTTTTGGGGATGGTACCTTTAAGTGTTGTGCACCTCCTTTTAGTCAAATATACACAATTCACGGAGATTGTGGCAGTAGTTTGAATACAACCAATATAAGACCACTTGTGTATGCTTTAATGACCCATAGAGACACCGATGCCTATCAAATTTTATTTGAACTGCTAAAGTCCCAAATAAACAGCTGGAGTCCAGTTAAATATACCTGTGACTTTGAAAAAAGTACCATAAAAGCTCTCCGGAATATTTTCCCAGAAATAACCAAAAATGGTTGTTATTACCATTTTCAAGAAAGTTCGGTGAGAAAAGCAAAATCTTTAAAAATATTTAAAGCTAAGAACAACCGTCGATGCGTTTTTTTGGGCTAGTATCAGTAGTCCGATGATGTAGTCCCGATTATCGGACTACTGATACTTTTTTGTATCAGTAGTTGAATTTTTCAGAATCCTCGAACTACTGATACTAAAAAAGTATCAACAGTTCGATTATCGTAAAATTATCGTAAAACATAACAACTACATACTACTGAGCCTTTTACTTTATAAATTTTATTATTTATATTTTCGCGGCAGAAACAGCCCGCAATATCAATGCTGCGTTTGGAGAGGGGTCTACTTATGAACGCACCGTGCGATTTTGGTTTAAATTAAACGCTTTCGTGATGGAAATTTCGACTTAAAGAACGAGCCACCCGGAAGACCGCAATTATTTACTATTTATTCACTTGGACATCAACAGCACGGAAGAGAGAACCACTATTGTACCAGTGCTGTATGCTTTAAAATTCCTAACAAAAAAAACTGAAACTTACATACGTTTATTTTCATACATAAAAATGAACTGAAAGTCGACATTCAAAATTATAAGTCAGACTTTGAAATGAGACAAATGAACGCTGTAAAAGAAGTTTACCCAAACTTGAGTGGATGTATTTACCACTTCAATATAGCTATATGGCTAAAAGTAGATAGGTTAAAACTTCGACCGACTAAATTGATTCTAAGACCTCTTTACAGTTAAGTACATTATTTATCTTATTTAAAATTTTTAATTATAAATTAATGTTTTCTTTCTCATTACTTTAATACACATATTTATAGATTTAAATTAATTAATTAATTTTATTGAATAGAATATAATAAATCTATAAAATTAAGTTTATAGATTTATTATGTCAATGTTAAAGTAAATGTTGTGCCAGCCTATAAATATAAATAAATATAAATATTACTGGACAATTTTACACAGCGACATCTAGCCCCGTGGTTTATTTATTTATTATATTTTAATAGTACTCGTTTCATAGATAACCTTTATTATCTAGCGAACTGTAAGAACTGGCTAGAGAGACAAATATGTGGTCTTTGTTCAGTGAAAGACATCGCACGATTCACTGCAATTATGCAGTGAAAGCTGGAACTCCAATATTTTCAAAAAGATAGGCCGTCAACGCCCTGATATCATCCAATTGTTAAATGCTTCAAAAAGAGACGCTGTGCAGAAACGACGGAAAATCAAGAAAACACGCCGAACGAATGAAATCGCCAATGATAAATTCATTCAGGAAACACAGCTGGACCTATTAAACAGTGAAATAACTGTTGGACAGTTTTTAGACATTGTTAGGTAAGCAAGCAAATAAAATTATAAAATATATAAAAAAATAAATATAAATATTGTTGGACAATTTACACAACGACATCTAGCCCCGTGGTAAGCACGAAGCTTATGTTTAATTAAATTTTGATTAGAAAAACCAGTACTTTAATAATAATAAAACATATTGTGTACCGATACGAGCTTTTTTACTTATTTTAATATAAGGGTTGAGTCTCTAAAAAAATACAATCATAACTACTTTAATGTATACGAGGCTTAAAAATATGAATCTGACATTATCTTCTTCTGACAATCTTTCTAATGATCTTTGACGTTCATCAGAATCCCCTGGGGGATCAGGCTAGGGGATTCTGGTGGACTGCATAGATTTGGTTATCTAATAATGAGGGCAACAACGACACCTTTAATGATATTAAGAGATCTGAAGAAGAACTTAATCGACAGGAGGACCAACAAACCTTCTCCAGATTTATTCCTAGATCTAATTATAGGAAGCCTGGAGGATACGGGGTGGTCAAGATTTCTAGCAGGATGGCTTCTAGTCTAGATTATCAATGTAGCATAGTAGTTGAGCCGTGTTGGCTTAGTGGGAGCACACTCGACTTTCATTCCGAAGGTCGTGGGTTCAAACCCCGCCGCGCACCTCTGATTTTTCTTCTTGAAAAATTATGTGCTTTAAAAAAATACGTGCTCTAACGGTGAAGGCAAAACATCGCGAGGAAACCGGCATGTTCTGAGAACGTTGAAAAGTTTGAAGGACATGTGTCATTCACCAACTGGACTAAATAGTAAATGTTCTCAGAAAATGCAAAAAATCTAAGTAAACTCTTATTCGATTTTTTTATCTATCGAGAAAAACAAGAATAAAATAATAAAAACTTTCATGAAAATATTACAGTCACAAGCAAGGATTTTCCTGTAAACAAGTAGAAGATGCTGATGCTGACATAATTAAGACTTCGATAGAAATTGCCAGGGATACTGATAAAACTGTCATTGTTGTGGGTCAAGATATTGATCTTTTTTGGTCCTTTAAGTGCGCGTCCAGGAAGGGCGAAAACGCCGCGTATTCATACGCGCGTCGTCGAGGTACTAGACATCAATACATCGCGTCCACAAGCATCGCGCGTATTCAAAATACGCGCGTAAAACGCGTGCACTACGCTAGACTCTCGACTCGCGCGTATTGCGCGCGTGTCGAGATACTAGGGAGGGACGCCTTGTTGCGTCCAGCTAACGCGCGAACTCTAGAGCGAGTGCACGTATCGAGGGAAATGGAGCGCCAACATTTTGACATGTGAACGCGCGTTGGTACGCGCCTTGTGGACGCGCATACGCGAGTAATACGCGCGTATGAATACGCGGCGTTTTCGCCCTTCCTGCACTTAAATATATTAAATTCAAATAATCATGACATTTCTTTTCTCAAACCAGGTTCTGGAAAAGTAAAGGATTTTCAACAGTTTCAAACATGAATCCTTCAAATATATTATTGCATTTCTGCATTGTTTTTCCGGTTGCGATAAAACGTCTGGATTTGCCGGAAAAGAAAAGAAAAGTAAGGATTGTGTGTGTGTGTTATCCACCAACCCGCACTAGGCCAGCGTGGTGAATTAGAGAAGTCCACTGGACTTGCAGCGGAAACGTAAATAGGGGTGGGTGATGATTATGATGATCAATAAAAAAATATTGGCATCGTAATCATAGTCATCAAAATTTATTTCCATTGTTTACACAAATCGACAGGTCAATAATTAAAAAATATAAAATGTCATGGTTACATTGCCGTGCCATTTATTTATGGCCTACTGCCCGAATAGTCTACTTATACGTACGAAAGACTTTTCTACCTCATATAAAGACCATTTCAAAATAACGATTAACAACTATAAATGCGACTTTGAGCCTGGACAATTTCTGAAAAACTAGTTTTCCCAAACGTGTCTGTAAGTGGGTGTTACTATCACTACAGTAAAGCTGTTAAGAAGAATGCAATATTGGTCTAACCGGAACGGGCGAAGGACGAATTACTACAGTTAATGTAGCAAACCTACCTCTTCTTCCAAAATCACGCTTAATGGTGAGATGAACAACAATATTGCAAAGTGATATGGAAAGTGCAGAAATGACACGGTTCCAACAATATTTTGAAAGGCAATGGAAGAAATTATTGCCTACAATGTTAAGTTGTGCTAGAGAAACACAGGACTGACTAACAATGGTCTGGAAGGGTGGCATCGACAACGCCTAAATGCACGTGTCCCACCAAATTTATCAATAAAGCCTCGAGCAGACCGGATGCGTATACGTACACGTAAGCGTAGACGTGCACGTACCACTGAGTTGTAATGTATGGGAATGCAGGAGACAGGTCACACTGCACGCGCACGTCTACGTTACGCAAGTGGTGTGTCCTGTGAGAGATGACCCCTTCCCTTGGCCCGCTCGGTCACCAGACCTGACACCACTGGATTTTTTCGTGTGGGTCGTGCAAAGGCACTGGTTTATACCGATATACAAAAGAAGAGTTGGTAGACAGAATCCGTTATTTGGTTAAGGAAAGATTGTTTTGTTAGATTCTAGTTACGACAGATTCTTCACCTGGGTGCAGCACGGGGACTAGCAAGGTCACGTGCTCCAACTTCAATCAAGACGGCGTGATATTTTATTTGACAAGAGTTATCAAAAACAATTCAATGAGTTGCAATCCGGTCATATAACTGAAATCCAATTTTTAGAAAATATCGCTATTTTAAAAAAGCGTTTACACTAAAATCGCGTGTTTTAAGGATAAGTGTTTTTTGTTTAGTTTGCCTATTATAGAAAGTGATTTTTTATTTTAATGTTTTAGAAATATGTATATTAAAAAGAGCATGACTGTACATATATTTGACAGTTTCATTTCCGACATTTCACAATGAAGACCTATAGAAAATCAGTCATTTCGGGAAAAGTTCTTTTTGAAATAGGTACGTACCTACTCTATGTAAGGCTCCAACTAATGACATTATTGTTATTGGACTATGTTCCAGCTTTCCTCTACTGCCCCATGATCGAATTGCAGAAAGATGGCAATATATTTTGTCAGAAAGTAAAACTTTGCATAATGCGAAAATCCGGGAATTTATTCAATATTTTGAAAAATTGTATAATGAAAAATGTAGATGAGTGGTGTGTATTCAACGACCTCTCGTTGAATACACACCACTCATCTACATTTTGCCTCCACCGTACGAATAACGTCACGGAGAGTTGGATTTCTAAACACAACAAGAGTTCAAAAAAAAAACCTTATGTTACCATGAATAAATTGCTAGCAGTGATATCGCTAAATACCGATTCTATAGACTTATCGGTAACTAAACGCCGCAAAGAACACCGCGCTAAAGACCATCTATGTTAATAATTTCGTCAAGGGGTACGGTAGACTCGATCGAAACCTTATATAAATAACAAAACATAAAAAATATTGATTTTGAGTCGACAACATAATTATGTCCGCAAAATTCGGATTATGGAGAATTTCGTTAAATTCCGACTGACACAATAATAAACAAACCACTGGTGTCAACGAGCACGTTCCGTTTCATACTCTTAGTTACGCCTCGCCAATCAACACATTGCGTTCGTCGCCCCAAAATGAATCCATCACAAAGAACTGAGACTATGTAAAACGAAACGTCTTGGCACCGGAAATGTGTTTATATGTGTTTTTTCTTTATGTGTTTATGTGTTCGCGTTATATTGGCCGATTCAACCACAGAAAAATAATATTAGTTTCCTTTTTATGGCTTTGCGCTTGATGCGCGACAGTTTGCCAAAAAATAATATTAACCATAACCTTATTATAAGTTTAAGTTCAAATGTCTTCTTTTTCTTCTTTTCTTTTTGAACAACTAATAAAGCTAACTAAAATGAAAAAAAAATTACAAAACAAATAACAAAATAAGTTTATGGTACTTATGTACTTTTATACAACTTATTATTATTAACAGATATAAATTTACAAAGTTTAGAAATAAAAGATGAAATTATTATGAGTGTTGTGGCTTAGAAACAACTAAGGCAGCTGAGAATAAACAAGGCTCGGGCCTATCAAACCTTTTTCCTAAAAAGCAAAAAGCTGCTTCTGCTGCATCACAAAATTTATTTGATGACTTTCAGGTAAGTTAATAGTGTAGGTCACTGAGTAAAGGAAAATAAATATAGAGGTGGGAGGATATACCTACACCTACATACATTCACAATACTCATTATTACTTGAATATTTGTCTAAAAATAAAATATATTTCTCTTATTAAACTCTGTTAGCTCAGATGGTAAGAGCGCGACAACGGAGAAGTCGAGGATGTAGGTTCAATTCCTGCATGTGGTGTATTAATGTATTTTTTCATCACATCTTATTAAATTTGTTTTATAAGAGTAACACAATATAATATAGCACTAAAAAATTAAATTAAATCTTTAAATTAAAGCTTTAAATTAGCTATTCATAAGTATATTTCTCTTTTAAGGTTGATAACGAAGAGTTGACACTAATCGAGGATTCATTGATGATTGATGATGCTTCTTCGGACAACAAGAAAAAACAGCTACTGTCATTCAGCAGTGATTTTATTTCTTTAGAAGAAGAAGAGAAAGAAAACATATCAAATGGCGGGCAGACCCCCGAAGAAACGTCCGTTTAGTACAGAATATCAGCCCCCCAGGACTTACTATTTATATTTAGCACTTTCAAAAAACACCATTCAAGTATTACATTCAGTTGGTTCTATGATTTATGAATGTGTTCAATGTCAAGAACTTCATTTTATAGGTGAAAAAATTAAAAATAATTTTAAAAATTGTTGTCATAATGGGAAGGTATATGGAAACAAATACAACATTCTACAAATTTCGTGGTCCGTTATCCCGGTCCTACATCCTTGATTTTTTTAATCCTTGATATCTCTGTTAGCTACCACAATCGAGAGTTGGGTATATGATATTTTTGGGCGTCTCATCGAAACGAAGCTACTCACAATTTCCATGTTCTACGGATCCCGGACTATATATAATTCAGCATTTGCAATGGCATCCATTAATTCAAACTTGAACACACTCCCTCCAGGATTTTTCACTTATAGGGTTACAAGGGCAAATTTAAATGTATTAAATGTAATTATAATTATAATGTATAAAAATTGGATCTTTGGTTCCGTTGCAAGGTCATAAACCACAATACAATACAATACAACAATTGTATATAATTGAAAATGAAGCAGCCTTAAATGAAAGATTCCGATTCTAGAAATAACATATGTAAAAGCAATATAATGAGGTCCTTACAAGCAATGCTCAATGAATTCAATCCTTTTGTCAAAGTATACAAAAAGGTGGCTGCAATTTTAGCAGAAGAGGAATTAAAAGCAACCTCAGAAAATCGACCCACATATTCGGTATCAATGCAGTTTTATAAACATAAATCTCTGGATTTGCGTCGGTATAACACACCATCAAATAATGAGGTAGCGGCATCTTTGTAGGAGAAAACGGATTAAAATAAAATATATTATATATATATATATATATATATTTCACACAAAAGTGTGAAATATATAAATAAATATATTTATAAAGGTCATGACAGAGCAAAGATACAAATCACAGCAGCGCCACAGGAGTCCAGTGATCAATCGACATTAAACAATGAACACCATGATGAAATTAAGGCTTATATTGATACCAGGGCCTCTAGACAATAAGCAAGTAAGGCGATCGTCGTCATCGTCAATAGAAAAGTACAAAATTTACCCGTTTTTCCCCCGAAGGGTTAAAAACGGTTATTTCGGGTCCAGCCTAGGCTTGACCTACTCTGAGATAGCATTATTTGTTTTTCCTTTATAGACCAAGAGCCTGTGATGGCCAGACCTTCCTTTAATTCACAAGCGTGAAAATTATTTTATGTGTATGTCTAACATAGGTAAGAATAACCCCCAAACATGAAACCTGGATCGTGGTTCCTTTGGGAGATAACAGGTGTATTTTATCGTAAAGCTAAAAATAGCTAACGTTGGTAACGTTTATGTTTTTATGAAAGTGGCTTTGACGATAATATTCAAGTCTTAACAAGGTAAGTGTTTTTACAGTTAGAATTAATTTGTTTAAGAATGCTATCTCAGAGTAGGTCAAGTCGTTGGCTCGGACCCCTAAATGTATGGATTTGACATAAACCTTCGATAAGTCACGTTATCTTTTTAAAAAATGTACATACATTTCTAGGCGCCGGGTCCTTAAAGATACTATGCCAACAAAATGCACTGACGGTTCAAAGGAACAAACGACAAAATGTGCAACCGTCAAAACTTTCAGTTGGGACTATTGTCAAAACTTCAAAACGCACAAATCTTCTAGCGTCAAAATGTGCAATGAGGAAAATGTAAAGCTGAGGCCAAACCTGCGCGACCAAAGCGATTGCGAAGCGGGAGCGTCTACCGCGCGACGGACGCTACCCATATACATCTATGGCGCTTTGCATACCTATACGCGACCGCATCGCGGGACGGCCGCGTCGGCAGAGCGGGACGCACGCGTCCAGTGGTCAGACGTGTGTTGTGAGCGAGTTTGTTTGTTATTAAATTCCACAATGACTACAACAGGATATACTACAGAGTTGTTTATAGAAAAAGTAAGAGAATATCCTATTTTATATGATTTGAAAAATCCACACTATAAGAATTTACGAAAAAAGGGTAAAATATGGGATTTGATCTTTCTCATCAGAGTCAGACTCTAATGTTAAGTACCAGGATGTCATCATCATCACCACAACAATTTAGTAGTTACACCAGATAAAGTTGCGCGTCTTCAGTGATTGTTCATCAATTAATGAAGTTGGCGATTCGCGCCGCAGTCGCGCAGGTATGCACGTTAGTTTCGCTTTGCAGACGCTCCCGCATCGCGTCCCACGTCCCGCTTTACTGACGCGCAGGTTTGGCCTCAGCTTAAAGGCAACAAAAAGTTAAAACGCGCCATAGACAGAACTTTTCAATGACAAAATGTGCAACAGCAAATATAACAACACCTTCTTGCATTGTAATAAATAATACTCATAGATAACAGATAGATAACGTGTCAAAACTATTCTGTCAAACTCAAACAAACAACTCGACCAGAAAAATTGGAAAAATTACAAATAAATAAATATATGATAGTATAGGTATTTCATGAAGAATGGAAGAACCGATAATTATATATTCAAAAAATAAAAAAGGAAAGCCAACTATTTTATATGGCTTACACCGTTTTAATTTCAAAACAAAAAAATACGAATAACACTACCCTCTGGCAGTGTGTGAACCGAGAAGAGTGTGCAGCATCTCTTACTGTTAGTGAGGACGAGATTAAAGTACTTCGCGAAGGAATACACACCAGGGCCCCTAGACATATTGCCATCGCTTACTGACAAATTACTTACTTACTTTTGAAGTTTGTTATCGCTTAAACCATGACGAATTTCGGTTGGTAATCAAACCTCAAGCTTTTTCGATACGCATGTAGGTCAAATGACAACGCTCAGACATTACGTTCCGATCTACGAAAAACTAATACATAAACAATTATATTTAAGAAAAAGTTATCTTGTTTTCAATGCGTGTGGAGGCTTATTATATTTTGTTTTATATAATTTAAGCAACGTTCTTATATTTTACCGCATGGTTATTACATTGAAAGGGAAATAAAAATTGTTTGATTTTTATAACTACAGTAAAACCTATTTGTAAAATAAAATGAAACGCATTTGTCATGGAAAGTCTGGAAAAAAAGTAAAATAAAAGATTGTCGACATACGTCTAATGTGTAATTCGAATATTTGGCCTTCCCTATTACGTTCAGGAAGAAAGAAATTAATAAATTGTGATTATTTGTGATAGGATAATGAACTCCAGACGACGTACCAGCGATGACCAGTTTGTAACTCTTTTGGAGTTTATGGAAAAGTAAATTTTAATTTTTTTATTATGTTATGTTTATTATGTTTTGAACCACTTGAAAAATTTCAAGCCGGAAGGAAATTTTGTAAACAGTGACGCGATTCACAAAGAAATATTTAAAACGAGAGCTCTTTAGTTTATTATTTATTTATTTATTTATTGAATATGTTACACCAACAGAGTTTACATTATTACATCCACATTTTGAAATTATTTATAGGTACACACAAGTTGAATGTCACTCTAATTATAGGTATAAACTGCATGCGAAAAGTAGGTATTTAAAAAATCCAATTAGAAAAATGATTAGATAAGTATACATATTACAAGATCAATTAAATAAAAATACTAAAGCTAAATAATTAAATGCTGGTAAAAAATTTAAACACGTAAAAAAAAAAACAATTTAAACACGTAAAAAAATTAATTATAAATTGATATTATGCTAAAAAAAATTGTAAGTGATAATAATTTAAATAATGATTAAGGTTAATTTTATATATTTCCTGAGATTGTATATACTATTGGAGAACAAATCTATTTCAAATGTATTGTGATCATTATCATCATTGTCAGAGTTTGAAACGTTTATATTGTGCATTGTGTTATAACTTCTTGTGATTCTGTTTAATGGAGAGTAGTGCCCTAAGTTAGAATGTGCGGCTTTTAGACTAAAAGGCTTGTACTTGTTTTGCCTTGGGATACATCTGGGTAATGAGAAATCTAAATTTGAAGTGAGGTAAGATAAGTCGATAAGATTGTTTACAAGTTTGTATAAGAACAACAAGTCCAGAAGCTTTCTTCGATTCACTAGTGAGTCCAGACCAAAATGCTTAAGGCGATCCTGATAACCAGGAATAGACCTAGCCAAGTTGCAACTATACGATAGGTGCCACAAGAATCTTTTCTGCACGCTTTCTATGCGTTTGACATGAATGTCATAATGAGGATTCCACACTACACTACAATATTCCAAGCCACTACGAACGAGTGCATTGAAAAGTGTGATCTTTGTCCACGGTTTTTTGAACTCTTTGCAATTCCGTAAGACAAAACCCAACAATCTGAACCCTTTGTTTACTATATTGTTAATATGTATGTTGAACTTGAGTTTGCTGTCGAGTGTCACACCAAGATCCCGAATGTAACTAACCTCTGTCAGAGACCGGCTATCTATATGGTAAGTTCTGGGTAAATGCACCTGTTTCCTTGTGAAGCGAATAACATAGCATTTGTCAGTATTTAGAATCATGTTATTCAACTTGCACCACGTGGCCAAACTACTGAGATCATCTTGAAGAAGGATGCTGTCTTCAATCGAATTATAAGTTATGTTACAGCCACGGTGACATTGCTAAGCCTCAGACTGGTCTGCAGGGACGTTTGAGGGCTGACCGTTTGTGGCTTCATCTTACCAACATATTAAATTCTATGGAAGCTGGTGTCCAAAAAAATAAAAACCAGTGGAAAAAGGTACGTACCTACATACACGTTGTTATACTTTATTAAGAAAATTATTACCAAAGTATTTTCTGAGTTTAATTTATCTTTTTAATTTCTCTTTTAGGAGAAGCTCCTTAATATGCATATTTTTCATTATTATTAGTCATATTAATTAAATAACACCTGCAATCCGCTTAACCAAAACTGTCGTATAATTTTAAGGTGTGGGCAGACTGGAAAACGAAATGTAAAAAAAAGTCATTGAACATCCGACGGCATTTAAATAGAACTGGTGGTGGTCCACACACAAATGAAACCCTCACAGCCTTTGAGGAAAGGGTAGTGGCCATCATCGGTGTGCAAGCTGTGGAGGGCCACTCTGGCATAGAAGAACATGGTTTTAGTGTTGGTAACTTTTCTTAAAAATCTTTTAGAGCCAGAACAAGCAACAAGGTGCAACGCAACTGCAACGAAACTGCAACTTCTAGTTGCTTTATAGTTGCATCCAAGTTTCTGCCATAGATTCCGTTGAGAGACCACACATGACGCGACCAGTTTGAAACGCGTCGCAAATCAGTCAACTCGTAGCTTGTGTTACGGGTGCTAGATTTCTGTTAGACTTAATATAATATACATACATAGATAGATATTTTTTATGCTAGGTATATTTATTATTTACCATTTAATATTTAATTTTACAGAATCCAATTATTGCTGAAGCAACGGAATCATCGCAGGATAATATGTACTCATTAGATATTGGAATTGAAAATATTGGTTTGTATTCACCGTAAGCCATATATAATTATTAATCATTTGTAGGTATTTAGACCTACTATTTAAAAACAAACTTATCCAAGTAGGTACCACCTAAGTAACTAAAATATCAATGGTAATGGTTTTTCAGCAATAAATCAATCCGTAGTGCCACTGCTGCAAACTACCCAATCACCACAATGGACTCAACCGTCGCCCCAGCCATCTGCCACTCATTCGTGTGCTAGCCATCAGCGCCAGCGGCATCAGGCAGCGCCATTGAGACCGGACGCGCATCGCTCACCGACACGACACAACACTGGCGGAATCGGGTTGGTAGACATAAATGTGCCTACCAACCCGATGCCAGTGTCTAGCACACCCCTTCCGTCATCGGTAGCCACCCACTCTAGTATTGCTACTCCCCTTGGTCGGCATTTGAGAGCGCGCCGAAGACAGGCGCTAACTCCGTTTGACCGAGCGACGAGTGAGTTCGTGGCAATCGAACAAGGTCGCCTTCGGTTGGAGGAGAGACGGGCACAGATTGAAGCCCGCAGGGTGGAGGTGGATGCTGAACGCAACAATATCTTTGGCCGTCTCGTAAATATTGCTGAAGCCCTGCTTCAACAATATGTTAGTAGGGACAGCAATACAACAATACTGATTGATAGCGAGTGATACCAACGTGGCGCGCGGTACACAACGTGCCGTCCTTGTACATTTTTTTTAATTTTATTTGTAAATATTTATTATCACCGTAGGTAGGTTAAAACGAGTGTTATAGAAGTGTTTTTTTTTCCTTTATTTCAAATTTGTTTGTTTTTTTTTTATGTATAGAATACCTACAATTATATGCACCAGTACCTAAATGTTAAAATTTTAAGCTGTGAAAAGGCATTACGGCAGGTGTGTGTCTCTTGGTTTTAAATAAAGATTTTATTATTTTATGTTATGAGCCCTCTTTCATTTAGATTTTTTGCTATATTTGATATTAGGTCCTGTAATAATAATATTAATAATAATAATCCTCCCTAGTCATACGCTCCTGAATTTGCACCTCAATTGGTGTCAGTGTCTAAATTGTCTTAATTTTACCTATCTTGTATTTTCGTATGTAACTATGTGGATCTGAGTTGTCTTGATAAAAATGTTATATTTTTTTATATTATTTGTGACAGGATAATGAACTCCAGACGACGTACCAGCGATGACCAGTTTGTAACTCTTTTGGAGTTTATGGAAAAGTAAATTTTAATTTTTTTATTATGTTTTGAACCACTTGAAAAATTTCAAGCCGGAAGGAAATTTTGTAAACAGTGACGCGATTCACAAAGAAATATTTAAAACGAGAGCTCTTTAGTTTATTATAAGTTATGTTACAGCCACGGTGACATTGCTAAGCCTCAGACTGGTCTGCAGGGACGTTTGAGGGCTGACCGTTTGTGGCTTCATCTTACCAACATATTAAATTCTATGGAAGCTGGTGTCCAAAAAAATAAAAACCAGTGGAAAAAGGTACGTACCTACATACACGTTGTTATACTTTATTAAGAAAATTATTACCAAAGTATTTTCTGAGTTTAATTTATCTTTTTAATTTCTCTTTTAGGAGAAGCTCCTTAATATGCATATTTTTCATTATTATTAGTCATATTAATTAAATAACACCTGCAATCCGCTTAACCAAAACTGTCGTATAATTTTAAGGTGTGGGCAGACTGGAAAACGAAATGTAAAAAAAAGTCATTGAACATCCGACGGCATTTAAATAGAACTGGTGGTGGTCCACACACAAATGAAACCCTCACAGCCTTTGAGGAAAGGGTAGTGGCCATCATCGGTGTGCAAGCTGTGGAGGGCCACTCTGGCATAGAAGAACATGGTTTTAGTGTTGGTAACTTTTCTTAAAAATCTTTTAGAGCCAGAACACGCAACAAGGTGCAACGCAACTGCAACGAAACTGCAACTTCTAGTTGCTTTATAGTTGCATCCAAGTTTCTGCCATAGATTCCGTTGAGAGACCACACATGACGCGACCAGTTTGAAACGCGTCGCAAATCAGTCAACTCGTAGCTTGTGTTACGGGTGCTAGATTTCTGTTAGACTTAATATAATATACATACATAGATAGGTATATTTATTATTTACCATTTAATATTTAATTTTACAGAATCCAATTATTGCTGAAGCAACGGAATCATCGCAGGATAATATGTACTCATTAGATATTGGAATTGAAAATATTGGTTTGTATTCACCGTAAGCCATATATAATTATTAATCATTTGTAGGTATTTAGACCTACTATTTAAAAACAAACTTATCCAAGTAGGTACCACCTAAGTAACTAAAATATCAATGGTAATGGTTTTTCAGCAATAAATCAATCCGTAGTGCCACTGCTGCAAACTACCCAATCACCACAATGGACTCAACCGTCGCCCCAGCCATCTGCCACTCATTCGTGTGCTAGCCATCAGCGCCAGCGGCATCAGGCAGCGCCATTGAGACCGGACGCGCATCGCTCACCGACACGACACAACACTGGCGGAATCGGGTTGGTAGACATAAATGTGCCTACCAACCCGATGCCAGTGTCTAGCACACCCCTTCCGTCATCGGTAGCCACCCACTCTAGTATTGCTACTCCCCTTGGTCGGCATTTGAGAGCGCGCCGAAGACAGGCGCTAACTCCGTTTGACCGAGCGACGAGTGAGTTCGTGGCAATCGAACAAGGTCGCCTTCGGTTGGAGGAGAGACGGGCACAGATTGAAGCCCGCAGGGTGGAGGTGGATGCTGAACGCAACAATATCTTTGGCCGTCTCGTAAATATTGCTGAAGCCCTGCTTCAACAATATGTTAGTAGGGACAGCAATACAACAATACTGATTGATAGCGAGTGATACCAACGTGGCGCGCGGTACACAACGTGCCGTCCTTGTACATTTTTTTTAATTTTATTTGTAAATATTTATTATCACCGTAGGTAGGTTAAAACGAGTGTTATAGAAGTGTTTTTTTTTCCTTTATTTCAAATTTGTTTGTTTTTTTTTTATGTATAGAATACCTACAATTATATGCACCAGTACCTAAATGTTTATATATAATAAAACCTTATTATGTAATATATAGTTACACTGTGCTTGTAAACCTTACTTTTGTGAATAAATACTGTTTTACTATCTATTATTATTATTATTGAATACAATTTACAAATAAAAAACTTTAAACTACACAATGTTTAGCACTCAGCTTTTTTTAATGGCACAAATATACATTTAAAAAATTCTAAATCTAGTTTTCTAATTTAGAAAAAATGTTATAGCTGAACCAAATAGGGTCTTTACTTTTGCGCCACCCAGTATAAGACAGACAGTAAGATCGTCTTTGTTGTATAAAAGATAATGTTGCCCAGGTTGGTGAGCCACCATAATATAATACCTATGATATATTTTGCAAAACGTTCCAAAAATATAGCATCTACTACAGACAATTTGTTATCTGTGTAAAACATAACTGACATGACACAATAAAACTTAAAAAAAAAAGAAAACTGAGGGTACGTAAAAAAGTTCACTCCGTGCAACATAATCATTTTATTTTCAAGGGCAAGAGAACAGCAGTTCAAATAATAATGTTTTTCAACAACATATTGAAAAAAGACCATCGGTTGGGGCGGGCGTGGCGAGCCGGCTTCGGAAAAATAGATGAGGGGGAAGAAAACTTGCCTGATCTGTGGTAAGTGTTAAAATACTGTTTTTAGAAGAGATAATTTCAATTCCTTTAACATGTGATAAGACGGCTCTAACAAAATTAAAACAACGGCTAAAACTATAACCATAAAATTGTAAACGGCTATTACTATTATCATACCCGTGGGAAGAAATAGGATGGTAGGTACTAATTAAAGGCCGACAACACAAGGCGTCACCAACCTAAGAAAGAGGTTGGGTTATTGGTGTAATTACTATGACTTCTTCTCTTCTGGAATGCTTATATTTGTTTATTTTTTAATTCTAGCAGGAGAGTGGACAAATTTGTAGGCAGCCATAGTCCGAATCCAAGAAAACGGATGTCTCTCAGAACCTCTACTGTGCTGGTAAAGGAAATAGCAAATATCTACAGACAGCAGATGGAAAACCTTGATGAAACATATTGAAAAAAGACCATCGGTTGGGGCGGGCGTGGCGAGCCGGCTTCGGAAAAATAGATGAGGGGGAAGAAAACTTGCCTGATCTGTGGTAAGTGTTAAAATACTGTTTTTAGAAGAGATAATTTCAATTCCTTTAACAAGTGATAAGACGGCTCTAACAAAATTAAAACGACGGCTAAAACTATAACCATAAAATTGTAAATGGCTATTACTGCTATTTGTGTTTTTATTTGTTGGTAATTTTTTCCTAAAATATCTTAAATTATCTACCAATATTACGTCACGCATAAGAAAATATGTAGTATTTGTGTGATTTACAACAATCATCACGCTTATCAGGCGGGTTGGTGATCACAGTGAGTTAACTGAGATACAGAAAGTGATTGTTGACCGCATTTTGATATAAAAATTGCTTACTCGGCTTGTTATGACGATACCCGTGGGAAGAAATAGGATGGTAGGTACTAATTAAAGGCCGACAACACAAGGCGTCACCAAACTAAGAAAGAGGTTGGGTTATTGGTGTAATTACTATGACTTCTTCTCTTCTGGAATGCTTATATTTGTTTATTTTTTAATTCTAGCAGGAGAGTGGACAAATTTGTAGGCAGCCATAGTCCGAATCCAAGAAAACGGATGTCTCTCAGAACCTCTGCTGTGCTGGTAAAGGGAATAGCAAATATCGTACAGACAGCAGATGGAAAACCTTGATGAAACATATTGAAAAAAGACCATCGGTTGGGGCGGGCGTGGCGAGCCGGCTTCGGAAAAATAGATGAGGGGGAAGAAAACTTGCCTGATCTGTGGTAAGTGTTAAAATAATGTTTTTAGAAGAGAATAAGAGTTATTAACATAACCTCTAATAACGATTGAATTTGATTGTTTTGTTAATTTGTCAGTTTATTTTGAATATTGATTTAAAATAAAAATAATTTGTGTAAAAACTTTTGCAGTTCTTATTTACCATATTTATGTTACCATATTATAGGTTTTATTTATCATCTACATTTTGTACAGTCAAGTGCATTAATATGTTTCTTAAAAACCATTACAATAACATATATTTATGTAAAGGTTCACGAAATATGTGCCACTTTTCTCATCGTTATTATGCCTTCGTTTTTGTTGCAAAAATATCTTAATAACTTAGTGAGCAATAATATAATCTAACGTCGAGTGCATAAATATGTTTCTTGAAAACCATTACAATAACATATATTTATGTAAAGGTTCACGAAATATGTGCCACTTTTCTCATCGTTATTATGCCTTCGTTTTTGTTGAAAAAATATCTTAATAACTTAGTGAGCAATAATATGTCCCTAAAAAGGTTTGTATTGTTAGATAATATGGCAATTAAAAAGAAACCTTAATATTTCTTTGCTTTTTTTGACACCATTGACAATCATTTAAATTTTGATTTTCTTTTCTATGGAACGTCGTCAATTATTTGTTGAAACAAAGTGAACTTCATGTGAATACTTCAAAAGTTCTTCATACTGATAAGATTTCATTCTGAATAATAATTATATTTTAAGTGCAATTCATATTACTATCTCAAGTGTAGTATAAATAAATAATTTATAACATGTATCGCATCGATGAGCATACTAAACATCGTATAGTCGCGTTAAAAGAGGAGGGTGCTTCAATACAAGACATATCTGATGAATTGGGTGTAACTCGAAAAACAGTAAAATTATGGATACGACGTTGGGAAGAAGAAGGAAGGTTAAATACTCATGTGTCCAATGGAAGACCAAGAAAGACTTCTACTGAACAGGATCGTCTTTTGATAGAAGATGTTCAATATCGCCGTTTTGTGACTACTTCAACATATGCCATTGATCGTGGTGTATCAATACACACTATACGCCGTCGATTGCATACTGCTGGCATTCATTGTCGCATACCAGCTAAAAAACCGAAACTTACAGATAGGCACAAAAGATTACGATTGAATTTTGCACGAAGGTATTTCAATTTTAATTTTGATTATACTAGCGTTTTTTCCTTCAGAAATAAGTCCTGAAATAATAATTATTTGCAACTATGTAGTACACATCAGCCTTCACCGTTCATTACACTACTGTTTAGAAAAGAAAAAGATTAATAATCTGTCGCCCGAACGCCGCTGTCTGTCGTCCGCCGCTCTGGTAGGTAGGTACGTCATTCGCATTTTAGTGCTCAACCGTTCGTCACGTAAAATTGCGAAAGTTTCGCACTAGTAAAATAAACAATTGTGAACCAATATAATTACGTTTTATCATGGCCAAAACAAGTTTAATTTGCCATTCTTACGTAAGTGATCAACTACAAATCATAAAATTTGTTATAAAAATCCAAGTTGAGTCCAAGTGACTCGGAACCAAATCATACGATTGAAAAAGGTAAGTCAATTTATTATTACAAATATGCTTAGCTATTTTGTGGGCATAGACAACAAAAATACATTCGGGCTGATCGTCGGACAGTCTCATAATTATGATGTCATGCCGCACTACCCTCATCTACAATGTAGGTTATTGAAAGCTTATGTACCTAGCTCATATTGTGCGCAAAGACAATAAAAATGCATTCGAGCTGATCATCGGACAGTCTCATCGCAACAATGATGTCGTAACGCGCTACCCGCATTTGCAATGTGGTTTATTGAAAAGTCAATTTATTATTACATGCGTACCTATGTACTTATGTAGTTCATATCGTGCGCAAAAACAACAAAAATGCATTCGAGCTGATCATCGGACAGTCTCATCGCAACAATGATGTCATAAAGCGCTACCCGCATTTAAAATGTGGGTTATTGAAAACAGATACTGTGTTAGATTCTGTGTACAACAATACGTATTTATACTAATAATGTACTATGATAGTCATACAATGCATTCGAGCAGTATTCAGGACTGTCTCATCGCATATTGACTATCAAATTAACAAGTTAATGCACTCGAGCTGATCTTTGGGCTGACTCATCGCATTTGTACAACATATTTAGAAGATATTTATATCGAGCTGTTCTATGGGCTGTCTCACTTATTCTACTTCCCTCATTGCATCTGGACATGGAGTTGATGAATATAAACCCCATAGATTGGGGAGTTTGTGTATACACCACACTAAAAGGTTTGTTAGCGGCAAATTTAATTTACCACAGTGAGTTGAAAGGTTAAGTACCTACACAAATGACGCTGCAGCCTATCTTCTGATAAACATATATCCCTACGTCGGTTTGACGAAATCTATGGGAAAATATTGGGTGGCACTATTATTAGGCCATCGCCATACGGCACTTTGGGCAAAACAAAACACAAAGATAGATTTGACATTATTACAGTGTAGTGTTACACAAGTAAAATTTATTTGATACATTCGGATATACTTTTGGGTTTATCCTCTGTGTAATTATTAAATTGTTTTAAATTTTATACTTAACGTCCACTTATTTAAAAAATAATATGGAATAGAGTAGTTCTACTTGGTGATTTATGCATAGTAGGTAACTATGCATAATACCTACCTACTTTTGCATTATAAATAATACAAACAATCACCATTAGATATTTATCAAGATATCATAATTATCTATTATGTATACAATGTATACCTATAATACCTTTGTTTTATTATTATTATTACTACATCCTGCAAGTTGTAGATTTTCCTGCAAAAAATGTTTCCTTCCATACGTATCCGATTATTTTGGGATTGAAGCGAACTTTTTAAGCAAACTATAAAGTGGTTTACTTGTGACCAACATACGCAACTTTATAAATATTAGTCTTGTAAAACAATAAGAATGAGCTATGAACGAGAGAAGAAGTTTACAAGGGTGAATTATGAAATATTCAGCATTCTGAATCTGTTATTAGATTTTTTCAGTACCTCTGATGCAAACTGGCTAATCTTACAAAGAAACAGCCAATCGCATTGAATAATACCGCACGTCCAGAAGTCTACATCCGTAGTCCAGTACATCCAGGACGCCAGTGCAGCAGTGGACACACCGCCGACACAGCCGCCGAGCATAGAGGAGACGAGGTACCCAAAAACCATCGACCGTATTTCCGACATAATTAATAACCCATAGTAACTACCATCTTGGTACAGATATCTGCTTATATTCAGATGTTTTTATTTTTTAAACAGTCGTTTTAACATTCGGTCCGCCTCTTGGTGAGACCTAAGTACAAAACTAAAGGTTTGTGTACAATAATAATATAATCCAGCATTGAAGGATCGCAGCAATCAAGACATCGCAGCGTGCTCAACTATCTTATATTACTATAAGTTCATTCCTGGAATCTTTTTAAAATCCATACCGAATTGAAATGTGCATCTTAAATTATAAGCTGCTATGGTGTGCGAAAGAAGATTCCGCCCCGCGGCACCAGCCGCATTATGACCGATGTACATATCGGGTCAAGACCAAGCGTGTTTTACCAACATGAAATATACAAACCTACTTGGCTGTATGCTGTAGGGTGCGCCATCACTGGCAACTAAGAAATTATTGTCAGTTTTCATGTGTGCATGTCGGAGAGTTTTTTCTACGCTACCTACGTCCATTGAGTTACGGATAATACGTACAACTATTTCCAAATTCACTCTCAATGTGATACACTAACGTGTTTACATGACACAAAATATAATTATGAATATTCTGCTGTTAAGTGTATAGTAACTTCCTAAAGTTATGAACCATGAATCGCTTCAGATAATCTACTATTAGCGTTGCTATATTTTTAATATCATTTTATATAATAATAACTATGTATCAATGTAACCGTTTCAAACTTACATAGTTATTATGTAAACTATATATTATTATATATAGTTTTATAACTGATTTCTATAATAATGTCTAAGATTGGGTTAGCTAGAGACCTATTATGAATTCAACTTCGTTTGAATATAAATCCAGGGTTTCACAAATACATGTTATTGAGTTAAATCCCATGATTTCTGTTTTGCACCCACGGGATGCACCAGCTGTCATGCAATGGAACACATCGCATTTTTAAAGAAATTAACATCTGGATAAAGTTTTCAAAATGTAGAATATGAAATAAGTTGGTATTTTCAACCACTGCATAGTCGGTTTTCTATTGTGCACTTGCCCAGAAATTTATTGCCTTTGTTATAAGCCTTAAAATTGCATATTTTTATTTTCTTCATTCGACAAAAATAATGGTGGCTCCACGCTACCCTATAATCATTTTAAAGAATTTAAAATGACAATACTATAGATAAGAGTTGTATAGTTAATTCTGGCGCCTCAACAACGGGGTATGGGTCGTGTAATTGTAGAGAAGGTAGACCTTGGTCGAAATATGATATAAATTTCCATACAGATAAAGCTGCAAGTTATCTACTACCATTATAGGTTAAATATATATATATATAATTCCTTTTTTGCATCCATACATCAATAGAATGAGAGAAAACCAGTCTCCCATCTAAGTGAATTGAACTATCGACAGTTCGTCGACAGAAAAGGAAACAGTCACGACTGAGTCCTCGAAAAACGTTACTAAATAAGTACCTAAACAATCAATTACCCCAGATCTTTTTGCCTTTTGCAAATACAAAAAAAAAAAAAAAAAAAAGTGACTTGTAAGGTCTAGAATAAGTGTCTAGGACACGCCTGACATCTTCCTTTTACGTTGTCATGGGCTAACATCGTTTTATACTACGTTTCTACGGTTTCTTTTTGACTCTCAGTTAAACAATTATTTACAAAACCGAAGAAGAGGCTTTATTCCCCATTGGTATATTCAGCCGTTATATCTGTTATTTAGAAACTTTTTACATAATAATTAATCTTAATGGACCATCAACAATAACGTGTTAATTTAATTTGTTGTCGCTAAGACAATTAATTATACATAATATTATCTCCACCATACGGGGACATCAAAAATAATCTCTACCAAGTATGTAGCACACTAGTTGTCTGGGAAGGTCGTGTATATTTAAATATATAAACATACAAACACATTTGTGAAGTTAATATTTCTTACAGTTTTGAGAGTTGTTTACAACAAACTATATTATATAATTCTTTTCACCACAGTTATTTAACTTTATATACAAAATTGTATGTATACTCAATAGCAACAAGAAAACGTTCCTATTGGTACTCCTTTGAATAGTTCAATCAAACATATTTTCAGACGATCGGATACATGAATATTCGATCACAAGTTTAAATCCTCTATGGATGTTTTGGAGTTTGCTCCCTTGTAAATAAAACTATCGATTTCAGTAAAAAATAGTACAAAAAATGTCTTACTGACTTTAGAAATGTTTTTGGTACTAGTAAACCGAATAGAATCTAAATAAATTTTGATATGAGTATGATCGTTTATCACCAGTGTATCTTATTGGCGTTTGAGAAAGCCCTTTATCTATGAATAAAATCATAGTAAAGCCACGCATTAACCATAGAGATTAACAGCTATATTTAAACATTATGTAATTACTAATGTTTAAACATTATGTTATTACTAATTATTACTAATTACAACAAAAACGGTTCTTCCTTTGCAATGGAAAGGTTCTGCAAAAGAACAATCATACAAACCTGGAGAACATTTTCAATTATGAGATTTGTTTTAACACACAAATTATAAGCCACAACATTTTTATGTTGATAGTGTAATAAAAATACTGTTCAAAATAATATATTTATAACAGGGTAAATAACCTAGGAATTTATTTAATAAACGAAATAGTGGTTACCCACATCATGACATATAAAACATATATTTTCGATAGATTTCGAGTGAAGTCACTCATAATTCTAAGTTCAACTTAATTTAGTATAATTTCTCTATTGAGTAATTTTAGTGTGATTTTATTTCCTCAATCAGCTCTAAAAGTCTACATAGTTGCAAATAATTATTATTTCAGGACTTATTTCTGAAGGAAAAAACGCTAGTATAATTGATGATTAAACGAACTTACCAAGTGAAGTTCTATCATAATTATACGTGGCGTTTTTTCCGAAGAAATAAGTACCAATTCCCTCCCAACCCAAGGACCCTGATGCTGATTTGATTTCGTCAACAAAATCAAGAAAGAGTATTCAAGAATCTCTGATGTAATATATCTCTTAACGAAATGACGTACCTACCTACCAGAGCGGCGGACGACAGACAGCGGCGTTCGGGCGACAGATTATTAATCTTTTTCTTTTCTAAACAGTAGTGTAATGAACGGTGAAGGCTGATGTGTACTACATAGTTGCAAATAATTATTATTTCAGGACTTATTTCTTCGGAAAAAACGCCACGTATAATTATGATAGAACTTCACTTGGTAAGTTCGTTTAAGCCTCCAGCACACCGGATGCGTATACGTACACGTAAGCGTAGACGTGCACGTACCACTGAGTTGTAATGTATGGGAATGTATGTGACAGGACACACTGCACGCGCACGTCACGTTACGCAAGCGGTGTGTCCTGTCTAATACATTCCCATACATTACAACTCAGTGGTACGTGCACGTCTACGCTTACGTGTACGTATACGCATCCGGTCTGCTCGAGGCTTTAATCATCAATTATGTATGTTTTGTCGATGAAAAAGTATTTACAACAGCAAGTGATGGTCGATTATATTTGTGGCGATTAAATAATACTCGCTATGATGAGAGAAACGTCATCCCTAATCGCAGAAGTGGGCGAATATCATTCGGGTACTGGGGCTGGATGTCGGCTAGTGGCCCTGGCGAATTGGTAGAAATAAGTGGTCGAATGAATGCCAGGAATTATAAAGAGATCCTTGAGGACGTTTTAGTTCCGACGGCTACAGCTGCTTTCGGTAATGAGCCAATATTCCTAATGCAAGATAATAGCTCTGTCCACAACTCGCATGTCGTACAATTATGGATAGAGGAACAAGAAGGCTTGCACTTAATAAAGTTACCGCCGAAAAGTCCTGACCTAAACCCTATAGAGAATCTATGGGGTTTAATGGTGCAGGCATGGGATCCAACAGCTGTAAGAAGTGTTGACAGCTTAAAAGACCATGTTAATTTCATATGGAATAGTTTTATAGGCAGAGATGTTTGTTTCAACATGGTAAGATCTATGAGAGAACGTTTGCAATCGGTGATTGATAATGAGGGAGGTTACACACGCTACTGATAAGTGAACCTTTTGTATTTTTACTCAGAAATGAGGCATTTTGTTTTGTTATTCTTACTTAAAAGCTGTGTAATTATTTATTTGGCAATAAAAGAGTATTTCACTGTTATTTGTCTTTTTCTTTTTACATCAAAAGAAGCATTTTTAGTAATAGACCGTCAGCTCATGACAGATTTCGGGGGCCCATTTTCTCATGCTAGCCTCGAAGAGGGTTGGAAGGTACGTCCATACAGAGTTGAATAAAGATAAATTCAAGTTCCGCTTCTGGGGTAAAAAAAATTGAGCGTACACCTTTGATTTCTGTTAAGAAAACAAAATTTTTACATGATATCTCCAGGAGCGGAACTTGAGGTAATTAACCATTTTAACTGAAAATGTTCCCGTGAATGTGAATTCCCGTTCCCATTTTCTGGGACAAAAGAAGTAGTTCTAAGATCTACATCACTCCTACATGGTTAGGTACTTATAAACTTTTGGCTGTCTAACATTAATACCTTTTTTTTAGACACAATTCTTGTCTTTATATTTTTAACCCTTTTTGCAATACATAATTAAAATACATTTCATGTATCTATATTAGTTAACATTTTATAGTAAATATATTAATGGAAATCGTCAATTATTACCTTTATAATGATTTCTTTGCTCATTATAAAACAAATTGTCCTTTATAGTATACATATTATTGATCAGTTTCCGCAGACATATTTATATCAGTTAGATTGGATGCTACAATAATAAACATTCAATGATACATACTTTTGAAACGATAGTTTAGATACATATTAATGCACTTGACTGTACCTAGATGTGTATTATGAGTCAAATTTCACCCGAGCGAAGCCGGGTTTTCATCTAGTTTTATTTTAAATTCGCAAATGCAATTAGTTCATAATGAAATTTCGCTGTCCCATTTTTTTTCTTTAAATACGTTAAAATTAATCAAAAAATTAATTAAACGTTAAAACAACTACAACAGAAGTAGGGCGACGAGCTCGTGCATGAGTTAGAAATTGCGGCATTTTGAACATTAATTATAATGATTATAATTAAAATGTTCTAAATTATCTACAGAAATGTATCAATACTTTTTTTCTTACGAGCCACGTTTCTGAGATATAACGATTCAAAAAGTTTTAAAAGTTGTTTTCAAAATGTAATGAAATGTTCAAAAAGTTATTAAATAGCGTCAATAGCGATGTATCGCATGATATTTTGTCGGAATCAAACGAATCCTCCATTGTTTGTGATACAATATTAGAGCACGACCGGCCTTGACAATTTGTGCATGCCATAGTGGCTCGTAAGAAAAAAGTATTGATACATTTTTATAGATAATGTTATGATCTACAATTTGTTTTAAGTTGTTTTTATGATAAAACTTACCGTTTTGCTGAAAATCGCGAAAAACTCTTTTTTTTACCTTTAACCCTGAATAATATTTTTTCCTTACGGGGGATTCGTGGGGAACTTCTAGACATTGTTTATAATTTTATTTTGAACAATTTCACTGAAATTCAGCTTGTTGGGACTTTATGTAACTTCACTCTCATTTTTTGGTTTAAATTGACCGGACTATTGATATCTCGGAAAAGGTGGCTCGTAAGAAAAAAATTTTGATACGTTTTTATAGATAATTTTATGATCTACAATTAGTTCTATCTAAGGTACTTTTATGATAAAACTTACTGTTTTGCTGAAAATCGCGAAAAACTCTTTTTTCTTAACTTTGACCTTGAATAATTTTTTTTCCTTAGCAGGGAATGATGGGGAACTTCTAGACATTGTTTATAATTATATTTTGAACAATTTCACAGTAATACAGCCTGTTGGGACTTTATGTAACTTCGATTGTCTAAATTGACTGGACTATCAGTTAATTGGAGTTTTTCTTACGTATAATATGAATAAAACACGAGAAAAATATGTAATTACTTTTATCCACAGTCAAAAAGGCAAAGAAGTGTTACTATGGGACGGATACAGACATAATTTAAATGTAAGCAACTAAGCAATAAAGATGGAACAAGCCGCTGGCGTTGTTCTCGCAGAGAATGCAATGCGTCCGTGAAACTTAATAGCAAAAGGGACGAAGTTATCGACCACAGCAAAGCAGAAAACAAAATTGAAATTTTAATACATAAATGTAAAGAAGATGTTTGCAATAGTGGTGCACCCGTACAGGAAATTTTTGAATCCAACTTTGAAAATCTCGACCCCTTGTCGGAAACAGTTGAAAAGATGCCACTGTTTGTATCAAAAAAAGATACTCTATACAGAGCGAGGCGTAAACATTTAGAAGTACAATTAGCCCGGTCAATTTAGACATAAAAATGAGGGTGAAGTTACATAAAGTCCCAACAAGCTGAATTTCAGTGAAATTGTTCAAAATATAATTATAAACAATGTCTAGAAGTTCCCCATCATTCCCCATTAAGGAAAAAAAATATTCAAGGTCAAAGGTAAAAAAAATGAGATTTTCGCGATTTTCTGCAAAACGGTAAGTTTTATCATAAAATCAATGGGTAAAACTTTTACCACAAATGATTAGTTGTGCAGGCGAAAAACAGAGAACGAATAACAGCATTGAAGGGTGGCATCGTAAAGTCAATGCACGCATACCATGTAAACCTACACTGATTTCATTTTTCATGAAATTGAAAAAAGAAGCTAATTGGCAACATATGAAAATAAGACAAATGTTGTTCGAGACTAAACGCAATAAAAAGGATATCAACTTTGATATGACTTATGAAAAGACGCTCAAGTCACTAAATGACGGGAAAATATTTTAGCTAGCTAGCTTTATTCTTGCTAGCTTTTCTCAAAAAAATATGCCAAATTAAAAGGCTCTCGCCAAATTAATAGGTTGGAGCAAATGAATGAGATAGAGAGAAAACATAAGAAGGCGCATTGCGCTCCATTTTGTGAAATTGATAGTTTTTTACCACGGGGATTCCGTGAGTACTGAGATCTAGGCCTGATTTGAGAACCTAACCCGCCAGGTCCGCCCCTTAAATGTTTTTTTTTTTATAAAGACGGCTAATATTATTGATTTTTGTTAATTCCCAGTTAAGTTAAGAAAATATGTTATTTATTTAGTTTCGTTTATTTTATTTTCAATAATTAAATAAATAGTTTTATTTTATGTATAAAACAGACTTTTTTTCATATTTTTTAAATTATTGCGACGCAAGAGGTTGCGGGTTCGATTCCCGCCTCGGAACAACTATTTGTGTCTGGGTTTTATATAATGTATAATAAAAAAATATCTATCTATGTATGTATATTATATTAAGTATATCAGAAACCTAGCACCCGTAACACAAGCTTTGAGCTTACCACGGAACTAGATGTCGTTGTGTAAAATTGTCCAGCAATATTTATTTTATATTTTATTTATTTATATTACTCTTTTAAGTTACACGAAGCATGGAGTCAAGCCGAATATCATCCCATCTTACGTGTGAGAAAGGGGGAGTATCGGCGAATATCGCGTACGTTTTTTGCAGATTATTCCTTAAAAAAACATATTATAGACACATTTTGTAAAATCACACTTGAAATTAGGGGACGGGGGAGAGAGGAACTATTATAGGCGTATTACTATTGAGACGTAAAGCAGTGTGGGTAATTTGATAAACACATCGCTCATTGAATACAAAACAGCCACAAATCAGAAACCTCATTTTTTACAGGAGAGCCAAAACAAAATTTAAAAAATGATTTTTTGAAAAAAATACTGTTTTTTTTTTAAATGTTATGATGTTTATATATCATTATTTTCCTTGTTTTTTGCTCTATTTTTTTAAATAATGACCACTGTGATAGCATTCTTCCAACCTGAGAAAACCAACAAAAGCCCTTTTTGCATTCAAAATGTGAACCAATGTTAGGGTAATTTTCTCAAAAAATTAAACAAATAATAAAATGTAACATGCTATTTTGATGTTTTACTAAGGAAATAACTATAAAAAATAAATAACTCTCAGTATATCTAAAAAGATACAAACTATTCAAACGAGTAACACAAAACTAGATATTGTTTTATCGTTTTATGTTAAAAAACGCGATATCAATTTAACCTTATCTAAAATATTCATAGGAACAACATTATACTTAAAAAACTATAAACACAAATCTAAAATGTAATTGCTGAAAGCTTAACATTAAAAGGTATGAAATAAGGCTTAATTAGTATAATATTAATACATTTTACTATGTATCATTAAATCACAAACTGTATGGCTAAAATCACAAAAGTAATAATTATCTATTTATTTTTTTGTTGGCCGCTGCTTTTGCTAAAATAGCACATTCTTGAATTTGTTCAGAGTTGATAACGGGCCGGTTTTGTATGCTTTCTTATTATTCATTAGAATGGCCAACTGCCATGCTCATAATTAATTTTGCTCTGCTATTCATTCCGAAAATAAACTATTTAATGATTATGATTATGTACTTGCAAAACAATCATAAATTGTTACTTTGGGTGCAGATTTATGTGGTGCGATGTTTCCGGAAAACTATTATAACCGTGAATACTACGCAATTTATTTATAAGTAATGAAGTTAAATTACTTTGAAAATATAAAAGCTATGAATCAACCTAACAATTATGAGGTGCTAAACGGTTACCGATAACTGTATGAACGTAAACTCTATCAAGTAAATGTTATTTTAAAGTAAATAAACATTACAAATTTGAAAACATGCCGTTTAGCTGTACATAAATTAATATTACCTCTATAATAATTCAATACAAAAAGTACACATTTGTAAATATGGTATCACTTTATTTCATTATTGGAACGCAAAATGTACGTTTTCCAAAATATGGCTCTGTTAAATAAAAAACCAGAATGTACTTATTTGAAATTGGAATGCAAAACGGACGCATTTCAAAAAGTGTCCCTTTTGCACAGAACACTGAATTAAATTTTGGGTCTTTTTTCGAGTTGTGGCAGTTTTGTTCTGAAGTTTGTGCGTAAGTCAGCCCAATACAAAAAGGGCGGTTGATCAGTTTTACGTCAAAATGAGCGAAAATGACGGGTGTCTTCAGCAAAACGAAAAGTATTGCAGCTTTAGACCCCAATTTTGAAATAAAACGATTTTCGAAAAATTTTGATTTATGGCTGTTTTGTATTCAATGAGCGACATGTTATGCATTTTAGGCATACTGCTTCTTAATCGTTTGGTTTTAGTTTTCCTTAGTTAGTTTTTAGTCAAAACCATTAATAAATAAATTTGAATCATAATGAAGTTCAGGTATTAGGCTAAGCAGACATAATGCATTTTAGGCATTTTGCTACTTAGACCTTACGCAATTTAGCTAATTTAGTAATCAGACAATAAGCGTTTAAGGTCTTATGGTACTTTGATGTTTTGCGCTTTAGATGACTCGCTTATGAGGGTTCTAGGATAATTGTAGATCAAATGTAAGGGAAAACAAAGGACAGCAAAAGTGTCAGCAAAATGCGAATAGAAATTCAAAATTATCAAGTTTGGAACATTGTTTCGATATTGTATAAATATCGAGTTCATAAGCCGTACAAATTGAAGAAAGCGGCAGTTCTAAAGTGGAGTCTCAACGAGTGTTATTTGTACTTATAATTTTATTGATGCCCCTAAGAAGGATGCATTACTAGACTTCTTCTGCCCCAATTATTTTACTTAGAAATCTCAAACCACCAAATTTATGTAACGGGACCCGAGTTTAAATCAAATTTCTTCGCAATAAATGTGATCGTTGCAATAATTTTGACTGGTCCAGCAGTTGGTCAAACAGCGGTTATACCTCGAATCATTATGATTCGAAATGATTTACCTTTTAATTTCAAAAGAATTCAATTTCCCGTTAAGCTATCTTTCGCCGTTACAATTAATAAATCACAGGGACAAACATTTAGACACGTAGGAATTGATTTACGCCAAGACTGCTCTAAACACGGCCAACTGTATGTCGCGTTCTCAAGTTCAGGTTGTGGAGAAAACGAATATGTTCTTCTGCCCCAAGAAAATAAAACAAAAATATAATTTACGCAGAAGTACTTTAAAATAATTATTATTAAAAATTAAATTGTCTAAAATAATATCAGAAAATGATGCGGACAAAGTCATGGGTAACAGCTATAATTTATAAAACTGAGGAGGTTGTTCGATATTAAAAAATAAACCACCTACATGACTTGAACATACTTAATGACCTGATTCCACCATCTCCTTTCCACTCCAGGACAAGCAGACGCACGGCGAATTAGAACCCGTATTTAGTGGATATATCATACACTCGCACGTGACTCACACTAAGCGATTCTCATCCACCTTTATAGTTCGCACCGCTAAGGTCTGCTTCCTACTTCTGTTATTTCCTGATTGCAACCTGAGTTCCTTCAAGACAAGAGTGAATAGGTATCGTCTAGATCTTTGTGTTCTATCTTCGTCTAAATCGTCACATACCATCAGGTGAGATTGTAGCAAACAAAGGTCTATCTTCCTTTTGAAAAGTTAGAGAAGAAAGAGAAAGATTTCGAAGAAACAGAGTACGCATTTTTTTATCATCGAGATGCTATGACAATTGAACGATGTCGCACAAAAGGAATCAAGAAATACTATATACTATTGTATTCATGGAGGGAAAAATTTTGTATCTACGTCGAAAGGAGCAAGAAAAGCATTCTCGTTTCAGAAGAACTGTCCAGCAACTTTCAGCGTCGGAGTGGATGATACTGGCCACTATCTTATCACCGCTGATGCTTGGAAAATAGTGGAACAAGTATATGAGACAAAAAAAAAATTAAACGAATGGGAATGTCCTTCGTGTAAAGGAAATTTAGACAGTAGATGATGAAGAAAAAGTGAAAACCAGTATAGGATGTGATTATTGTTGTGAATGGTATCATTTGAAATGTACGGTATTAAAGCGTTGTCCACGTAAAACTTATTAGATGTGTAAAAAATGTGAAAAAAATTAGTATGTTTTTGTATAATTTAATTAATTTTGATATTATGAAAATGTAAGAACAATTAAAAGTTTTATAGAATTAAACTTGACTAAAAATAAGTAAATTAAATTTGTTCAATTAATTTAATCATTTTATTTCATCTTCTTCTTATTATATAAAAGAAAGTCGTGTTAGTTACTTCACTTATAACTCGAGAACGGCTGAATAGATTTGGCTGAAAATTGGTGGAGAGGTAGCTTAGAGCCAGGAGAAGGACAAAGGATACTTTTTACTGCTTTTTTTCAAATCTAATATAATGCGGGCGAAGCCGCGGGCGGAAAGCTAGTCTTATATATAAAAGAAAGTCGTTTTACTCTACTTAAAACTCAAGAACGGCTGAACCGATTTGGCTGAAACTTGGTGGGGAGGCAGCTTAGAACTGGAGAAGGACATATGGTACTTTTTACCGCGGGAAAATCTAATAAAACGCAGGCAAAGCCGCGGGCGAAAAGCTAGTTTAATACTTAACTAGCTTTTCGCCCGCGGCTAAATTATATAATCAAGAGCAATAACTATTGAATGAATGAACCGATTTCCACGCGGTTGGCAGCATTCGACGTAGTTTTCTAAACCTCATTAAAAATCTATGAGTTTAAAATGATCGATCGAGGAAATTCGTCCGACTTATGTACGAATAATAAATTGTTTGTCCAGTACCCGTATTAATAATTATAATTTATTCATACAGTACCCGTACGAATAAATAATAATTTATTCGTACAGTACCCGTATTAATAGATTCAGTCAATTTATATTTTGCAAAATGAGTGCGGCAGTTAAAATAATACAGAGGAAAGGCGGAACTGTAATGTTCTACAACAGATACACATTTTACAAACATAGGTAAGTATAATAAAAATACCCCAACAGCTATTTGGACTTGCAGTAAAAAGCGAAAGAACAAATGTAGTGGTTCTGTTACTGAATGATAAATTAATAATTATAAATTACTGTTAATGATGTAAGTAATTTTATCTCCTACTTATTAATAATAAAAAAAACCACACCAGAACCGTGGTCCCCCTGCGATGTCCTACTGGTGGGGTAAAATATTTCCATGGTCCCACCATACACACACTTGACCGTTTTGTTACTTCCGTATTGAAGGAATGCCATATGGTAAACATTACTTACATTATAAATACGTTTTTTTCCTATTGACAAAATTGATGATGGATGGAAATATATCCAAACACGGGCTTTAAATAAATCGATTTAGTCCGTATTCGTCCCGTGATAATCAAAAAATCTGCATTCGTCCTGAATTGTTGCCCGCATTCGGCCTTAAAGAATATTTTAATTTAAAAATCTGCTTTCGTCCCACTTTGTATCCGCATTTGGCCCAATTTTTTTTGTACGTAAATAAATGAATTTTAGTACAGTTAGCGCGAGAATACTTATTGTTTTAATGTAACAAGTCTTAAGTTAGTAAATCTATACTATAGTTTTATTTTAGTATAGGTACTTATAGTTTTTTTTTACAAAATACTTAGGTACTTAAAATGAAATATTTTTTTTTTCGTAAGTATTTTGTAAAAAAATTACAAATAATTTTGGTTTTGCGTTTGTAGGGGCAAGTCGTCTGACGCCGGGCTCTTAAAAGATATTTATGTGAAAGTTGTGATTTTTTGTCAAGTTACTTAAAAATCTAAAAGTTATCCATACCACTACCTACCACAAGGTGAGTTACATTTATTTTATATAGTATTTAACAAAGACTATAAGTGAAAAACACTTACAAATTTAAATTAGAATTAAATTAATTATTTTTCCCTTGAGTAATATTTACTTGTTTAAAAATGTAACATTATTAAAGAAGAATTATTTAAATGCAAAAAAGAACCAATATCTTCGGAAGTAAAGACGATCACATCAATATAATTATATCGATAGCCTGGGAAAATTGAATGACAAGGGAATAAATTTAACACATCCTTTTCCAAAGTTGTCATAAATTAATTGGCCTGTTTAGTGCTCGAAACAGAATACCACGATATCAGAAAGTCGACGTTTAAAAATGGATTAGACGTACAAATACCGAAGATTTACGAATAGTTTTTACTTTTTGATTATAACTACAAAAAACAAAAACTAGAATGTTGGCTTTTGCTGATGAAACATTGAGAGAATATTTTCATAGCTTAAAGGATTTTCTTGGAGATGGAACGTTTAAATGTGTTGTCAAGCCGTTACAATTACAATATTAATTAATTAATAAATTATTAACAATTATTAATTGTTACAATTGTACGTAATTAATCGGTCCGTTCCACTTAGTTACGTTGTAGTTACATTGACGTAACTAGCTGGACATTTTTATTCCAAGTAGTTAAGTTATTTAAAAATGTAACTTTAACGTAACTAATGAGACTTTTTGTTCCAAGTAGTTACATCGTAGATAGGTATAGTAAAACCATTCTAAAAATGAACTCCCCTCCACAAAACCGTGATGATTTCAATTCAACGTGTGAAAGGAAATACAGAAAAACAGAATACACAGAAAAAAAAATACAGAATTCGGTCGAGGGGCGTTCATTTTAGAAATGGTTTTACTATACCATCGTATCGTAGGTTCAAAAGATATATTAGTTAGCTCTCGTGAGTCATGTACTCATATAATAAATGTCAGTCCGATGATGTACAAAATACTATTGATTTAATTATCAATGAGGCTTGTTTAGAAGCCGTGGATGGTAGAGAACCAGCACCAAAAATTTTTAATAAAGCATTGCAACATATAAATGAGAAGGGTTATAATATGGCTGCCAAAAAGCCAGTGCCATCTTTTAAAAATAAAAAATCTGCTATTTACAAAAAAAGAAATGAAAAAACCCGGTGTGAAAAAAACTTCCACTACGAATATAGAAGTGGAAGTACCACAGCAATTCAATTCATTTTTACTGGCGGACTACAAAAATGGTAACATGCGTATCATAATATTCTGTTCGCAACATGTAAGACAATATATTGAGACCGTTAAAGAATATTTTATGGACGGTACGGTACGTTTAAGGGATGAATTATATTAGACCGGGACGGGGACGGGCCGGGGCACGTTACATACATTTTATATGAACCAGTTTATATTACACCGTGTATGATCCGTGTCCCGCCCGGGCCGGTGTAATAGAAACTGGCCACGGTCACGCCCCGGCCCGGCCCCGTCCCGGTCTAATATAATTCATCCCTAAAACTTGCCCAACGCCGTTCCGTCAACTATTTACCATTCATGGCGATGTTGGAAGTGACAATTATAATACAAATATTATACCAATGATTTATGCCTTTATGACACATCAAAATTTTGTTATAACGGGTGTCCCAAAAAGAACGCAAGATTTCAATTTGCCGCCATTTTTGTATTTTAGTGCTGGCAACCCTAAAAAATAAACTAATTGACGGCTGAATGTTTAGGGTTTGTAAAAATGGCGGGTTATATGAAAGATCAACGCGATTTAATTATTGAACAATATTTTAAAAGTAATGAAAGTTTGGCGGGTACAAATCGGAGCTCGATATCGCGACATGATAACAAAGTTTTTTCTAGCCGAATTAGAGGATATTGATGTGAAAGCAATGTGGTTTCAACAAGACGGGGCCACTTGCCACACAGACAGAGAAACGATGCAATTACTGCATGAAACATTTCCTAGTCGTGTTATCTCTCGATTTGGTGATCAGAATTGGCCCCCTAATTCTTGCGATTTAACGCCTTTAGACTACTTCCTATGGGGTTTTTTGAAGGTTATGGTCTATGCAAATAAGCCCACAACCACTCATGCTTTAAAAGAGGAAATTCGACGCTGCATTTAAAAAATTCAGCCGCATCTATGCAAAATGGTCATAGAAAATTTCAACAAAAGAGTGTGTATGTGCCAGCAAAGTCTAGAAGGATATTTGCCTGACGTGTTATTCCACAAATAACCCTATTTTATGTATTTTAAGATTTTATGTACAAATATATTGTAACGAAAAAAAATATGTGTTTTTCATCAATTTCAAATCTTGCGTCCTTTTTGGGACACCCTTTACAATGCTCTAGTCAGAAGTAACTTAGAATACTGCAGCGTTGCCTGGAGACCGCACTACGCGACACATAACCTACGGATCGAAAGAATCCAAAAAAGATTCATGTGGCATTTGTCGCGTGGAACGGTACTAGCTAGAAGATCGGTATCCTATCAAACCAGGCTTGATTACTTTAAAATGACTTCTATATCAACACGAAAAGACCTCATTGATATGAATTTCATTTATAAATTGCTACATAATGATATTGATTGCCCAATGTTGCTAAATAAAGTTAAATTTAGAGCTCCCCAACGATATCCCCGTAACAGAATTACACCGCTTGTGCCTCCCCCTAGGAGAACCGTTCTGGGTGCTCACTCAGCTATTCCTCGTCTCTGTAAACTTGTCAACAATTGTGATTTGCTGGACATTCACCATGATAGCCTAGCCAGTTTTCGCAAACACATAATAAACAAAAGACAATAATTAGTATAATTAATTTTGATAAAGCTTTTATTATTATTATTATTGCCTTAATATTATATATTTAAATTTAGTCTTTACTCATGTATGTATACCTACCTACTTAATTTAACTTAATTTAAAATGTATGTATTTGCTGCTGTCACATTACAAGCTTTTTAGTTTTTAAGAGTGTGTTCTTAAATAATTAACTTGCATGCTGTGTTTACCTATAAAAGGTAAATACACCTAGACAAAAACCCTAGATCTTAAGTTTTTTTGTATATAATATAGTGTATTTACTGTTGGTGAACCTTTTATAATAAAATAAAAATAAAATAAATCAAAACAAGGAAGCGTATATTATATTATTTGATTTAATTAAAGCACAATTAAATGATTGGAAGCCACAGAAAATAATGATAGATTTTGAAGAGGGAATAATTACAGCGCTCAAAGAGAATAACACTGGTCACGAAATAAAAGGTTGTCACTTCAATTTTTACAATAGTTTGAAACGCAAAGCAATTGGGTATAGGTATTTAAAGATAAAAGTCACAAAATAATAGTTTTACTCTGCAGTCATCATCATCATCATTTCAGCCATCGGACGTCCACTGCTGGACATAGGCCTCCCTTAAACATCTCCAGTTGTTTCGGTCGGATGCAGCTTGCATCCACCGTGAACCGGCAGCTTTGATCAGATCATCTGTCCATCTTGTTGGTGGACGTCCGACGCTACGTTTTCCGATCCGTGGTCTCCACTCGAGAACTTTTCGGCCCCATCGGCCATCCGTTCTTCTCGCTATATGGCCAGCCCATTGCCACTTCAAAGAGCTAATCCGCTGGGCTATGTCGGTGACCTGCGTTCTTCTACGTATCTCCTCATTTCTGATTCGATCGCGTAGAGAAACCCCGTAGAGCGTAGAGAAACTACTCTGCAGTAGTCTAGCATAATTTACCAGAAGAGGAAATATTATCAGGTTGGAATTACATAAAGAGTGAAATTGTACTAGAAGATGATCAAAAAGAACTTGAACAGTTTCAAAATTATTTTGAAAAATATTGGCTAAAAGAAAAAATGCGGAAAATGTGGTATAATTATGGAGAGCATCATCGAACAAACAATGTAGTAGAAGGATGGAATTATAAAATGAATACTAAAATTTGTAAAAATCAAGGCAATTGGCTAACCGTCTTACATTGTTTGTTCGATGATGCTCAATTATCCTCATTTAGAAGACGTCAACTTGAAAAATTTAATTCAAGCATTCAACCAAAACGGAGAAAAGTAGACAGAGAGAAGGATAACTTTATATTAAAATCGCAATTGCAATTATTGTCAGGAGATATACGAGCCCCGATGCAAAATAGTTCGTCTAGTACGAAAAACGTGGAGAAAGATTTTTTCCAACTTAATTATTTTTGTCAAGTTACGTAAACAGAAAAACTATTCTACCATCTCATCTTCGGTTACTTATGCAGTATTTAATGTTGAAGCAATAAAATATTTCAGCCTTTTAAATTACGAGATATCTTGTTTTTAAGTCGAGCAAATCGCAAGCAAAATAGTTCATCTAGTTGTTAATCGATGCAATGCAAAAGAGTTCGTCTATCATTAAGTTAAATACATTTTGACCTTTTTAAAAAAAAATTAAAACATTTAAGTTTGGAAAAGTAATTCGGAGTCATTCTGACAAGTAAGATAGTATAAATTCTGAAAAATTCTGTTAATTTCTTCAGTTTTCAAGTGAAAATGGGTCGTGGCAAACCAGTGGGTGAAGAACTTCGAAAGCGAATAGTTTGTGGAATGGAGGCGGGCAAATCAAGTTACAAAATTTCAAAAGACTTAACACTGTCCAGATCTACAGTGCAATCCATCATTCAGCACTATAAAAAGAATGGAAATACTTCTTGATTGAAGAAAACTGGCCGACCCCGTATCACCAGTGAAGCAGAAAACAGAATTCTTAACCCTAGAGTGGGCGCGCTATGTCAATTTTGCCGCCTTTGGCGAACAAACGTTATTATTTTTGCAAATATTTACGTGTCAAGGTCAAGCTGTCTAGTAGCTGCCCCCCTTCTATTCATCTACCTGTGTCGTAAGTTTGAACTCAATCAGTGCACGGGCAGCCGCAGGAAGAGAGGATTGTTGCCACCGGGTATCGCGCGGCGGCAAATTTGTCACGGCGCGCCTACTTGCGTAAGTAAAAATATTCCTACAACTAGAATTTTTATTGTTTTTATTTTCATATTGTTACTAATCATATTGTTCCTAATCATATATTGATACTAATTTCATATGTTAGTTTCGATGAAACCACTGGCGCCGCTGGGAAACCCGAAATTATACAATTTCGACCAAATGAAAGATGAATATTTTACCAGAAGATCTAGCCTCAATACACTGAATTTACCATCGAGGAACCAAATAGCTCCAGAAGACCAACTCTCATCTTCTGAAAGGCAAGGAATATGCGCTATATGACCATTTAAGAAAAATAGGAGGTCCAAAAAAGGGTGCCATATATGCCAAGAGTTGCTGTGCAATATCCACTTTGTGTACCTGTGTCAAGTCTGTTTTGATGTAAAATATCCTAGCAAAGACTATGACATATAATTAAATTATATTTTATGTTTAATTTTAATTTTATCTAGATTAAGACAAACTTGTTCCAAAAAACTAAGATTATCTTCCAAAGATGATTTAAATACAAAGTGCCTCTTAATTATTAATTTATAATAAATAAATCTTGATTTTTCTAATAGCTAAATGTTTTATTTTAAACACCTAAAAGAAAAAAATGTATATTTTTAACTGCATATTAGGAAAATAGTTAGTTGAACTAGGGCGGCAAAATGCTCCCCACGCGCCCACTGACGTTCCACGCAAAAGCGCGCCTACTCTAGGGTTAAGAAAATTGTCAAAAATTTGTCGTGCTCGAGCTGGAGAACTCACTGTGCAATGGAGAGACGACAAAGATGTCTCAGTTGATACCTGCAAAAGAGTGTTGAAAAGAATGGGCTACGGATTTTAAACAGCTAAGGAGAAACCACTATTGACTGCTTTACAAAAGAAAAAGAGATTGAAGTTTGCTCGTTATCACTTAAATTGCACTTCTGATCAGTGGCGTAGTATCATATGGAGTGACGAGTCAGAATTTGAAGTCACAGTCGGCGATGAAAGAAAAAGAGTGGTTCAAACTCAACATTTTCATTTCAAGTGTCCTTCTTACAACAGGTAAGTAAACCTCACACTAATAACTCCTTGCATAAGTTCATAAACAGTTTTTCGAAACAAAGTTTAAGTGACATTTAAATTAGAACTATTGTTTTTTTCTTTCATTTTATCGTAGAAAATAAGTCCAAAATTACGGAAAATGTCCTCAGAAGAACTAGAGTTTATAAAAATTAATGGCGGAACGGCTCTACTTTGTGGCAAATATCCATATACCATCGCCACAAAATATATAAAAATTGTTCAGTGGTATGGCGATGTAGCTCATACTTAACTAGTAAATGTTGCGGTACTTTAACTATCTTCTTTTTCTCCTATTTACAATTTTGATGCAGGTACAATATGTAGTGGTTGCTACTTGATATTTTCTTTACATTTTAGGATAAAACAGTAATTGGAAGAAAAGACCATACCTGCGAAGTTGACGAATATAAAAATCAGATGCTAAAGCAAGTATGTGATTTGCGGGAAAGAGTGATATCTTCAGACGAGAAAGAATATATGACAAAAAAATCTGTGAATTTACAGACAAGGGTCTCACAGCAAAGGGATGTTTGCCGCCGTATGAAAGTGTTAAGCATTTATTACACGACGCGAGAAATAAATCGGCACACGAAACCAAGACCGTGTTTAAAAATGTTGGTGAGGTAGAAGTACCGATTCAGCACGAAGATTTTTGTTTAGCCGATTACTACCACGGGATGCTGGGCAAGAAAACGTATTTTAGTTTTCTGTTCCAAAAAGTCTCGTGAAATGATTCCTAATATTAGAGAATATTTCGTGGATGGTACCTTTAATAGTTGCCCTGCACCTTTCGCTCAACTATATAATATCCATGGTGATATAAGCAGTACCGTGGAAACGACTGAAGCAATGCCGCTAATTTTTGCTTTGATGTCGAACCGTAAAGAAAAGAGCTATGTAATTTTGTTTAATATGATTTTGTCACAAATACCGGAGTGGAAACCATTAAAAATACACTGTGATTATGAAAAAGCTGCAATGAATGCAATTTTGAAAGTTTTTCCAAACTGCAATTTTGAAAGTTTTTCCAAACTGCACTTTAAAAGGATGCTATTACCACTGGGTAGGTACGCAATATTTGGAAACATACGAAATCTCAAAAGTTCAACATAACTAAAACAAGACCTGAAAGGAGAATAGTGGCAATTACTGCCGCTTTACCGCTTCTGCCTGCCGACAAAATATTACTAGGACTAGATTATATAAAATCAGAGTGCGAGAACTTGAAGCGGATGGACAAATTCATTAGCTACATTGAAAATTTTTGGCTTAAAATTCACTCTCCTGACATATTCAGCATTTACGGTGAAAGACATCGGACAACAAATACCTATATTGGAGTCCTTTCAAAAATAAATAAATTACTAAATAAGAATACTGTTACATTAATGCGACTGTTAAATATCCTTCAGAATATTCAAAAAACTAAGTTTACTCCTAAAAAACGTAGAGCGGAACAAATTATTAATGATGATTTTATTAGAGAAGTTCAATGCAGTTACTGCACCATGAAATCACCATAGGGCATGCATTAGACAAATTAAGAACATAGTTTATTATATTTGAAGTGTTTTTGTTCCAGTTCAACTTGCTCTAAGTTTAAACGTGGAGTTTTTTATTGAAGTTGAATAATAAATTTGAATATAAATTTAAAATTTTTCAATTCCCAACACTACTATAGTGGTATGGTTTCGTCCCACCATACCCCCAGGGGTATGACCAGGGGTATGGTGGGTCTGCAGTGTAATTTATGAAGACATCGGTAACACACCAGAGAAAATACACATTGTAGCCTTAATATATGTATATTTTACTGATGGATAAGAAAGAATCCACTTATAAAACTATGTTTGCGCTTATTAAAGTGTGAACAATCAGCGCTCAACTATTTGTATATGCATCTTTTTTCTTCACACGGAAAGTATATCTATTGTACGTTTCTTGAGCGAGAAAATAGCCGATAGTTAGTCCTTTTCTCGCCGTTGGTGGGACAACTGCCTAATAGGCAGTTTCTTTGATCAATGTTTTGAAAACCAAAAATATGTGAGGCGTAAACCAAATTATAAGTGGCCAATATAAATAAGAGTAGGTTTTTGTAAAGCGGTTCAACATTATGGAAAATCAACATCTTAAGAATGTGATTTTAACATTCAACAAGATAAAAATTCAACGTTATCAGAATTCAACATCCTGGGATTCAACTAACTAAGAATTTAACATTATATGGGAATTCAACATTTTGAAAATTAAACCTAATGTTCCGAAAGGTCTGTAGTTATAAACTATTGAATGGTCATAGTGCGCTGCGGTATGTAGGTACTTCTTAGTCTTCAACGTATGGACTATTATGGAGTTTTTGGTGACTGTTATGCTTTTGGCGTTCACTGTACTTACATTAAATTTGGTATGCGGGACGATTGCGGCTAACAATCGGAATGCGGGACGATAGCGAACATTTTAGTTATTTATGAAAAGCGTCCCGGACGAATACGGACTAAATCAATAAATCATATGAAAAATTAAATATCTTTATTGTATACGTAAAACATGGATAAAAAATATTATTCTTATAAATGAATGGTGTGTTGCCCATGAGAGACACAGGACAAATAATATAATGGAAAGTTGGCATTCTTTATTAAACAAGTCTATTAACGAAAACTATGTAACTTTTGCAAAACTCCTAGAAGTGCTCCAACAAAACTTGAACTATCCAAAAAATAAAAATTCATAATAAACATTACAGAAACGAAGAAAAATCGAAATAGAAAATGACAACGGCATTATAGAACTGCAAATGCAGTTACTTCACGGTAAAATTTCAGTTGGCCATTATTTAGAAGCTTTGCGGTAAAATAAAAGGAATTAATTTTAGTAGGTATCGCCTATTACATACCACATTGTAACAAGACGGTCAAGTGTATGCTTGGTGGGACCACGAAAAAGTTTTCACGAAAAAGGACATCGCAGTAGGACCGTATCGTGATCGTACTCCGACTCCCTTTGCTCAACTTTTTATTATTCACGGGGATTTTGGAAGTGCAAACACAACAACCAATGTTAAGCCGTTACTATATGCATTGCTAAGCGACAAAAATAGCTAAAAATACGTGACCCTGTTTTATTTAATAAAGTCGCAATTATCAAAGTGCAAAAATACCACTGCGATTTTGAACTTGCTGCGTTAAATGCTGTTCATGATGTTTTCCTGCTGTTACCGTTGTAGGTTGCTATTTTCACTGGTCCCAAAATATGTGCCGAATGGGAAAAAAACGTTTGACAGTGTTCTTACGCTATGTGGCCAGTCAATGGATGCCTAGGGATATCCTTAGGGTTGTAAGTGTTTTTGCCAAGAGACACAGAACAAATAACGTGTGAATCATGGCACAGCAAAATTAACAAAAAGCTGAATAAAAAACAATGAACACAAGGTTGTTAAATGAATTAAAAAAATTAACCCTTACGGTTGGTTTGGTCTGAATGTCAAAATGTACTTATCTACATAAAGTACGTATTTCAAAAAGAACTTTTCCCGAAATGACTGATTTTCTATAGGTCTTCATTGTTAAATGTCGGAAATCCGTAAAGCCTGACACAAAAGGTACATTCAGCCACATTATCGTTTGAGGAAAAAAAAGTTCCCTCTATAGAAAAGGGTATAATATTTTAAATCAGCATACTACTGAATTCAATCGGTTGGCCGATGTGAAAATTCTTGTTATTACCATTAAAAACAGAGCAGTATGGAAACCAGCAAAAAATTAAAGGTAACCGCCACTAGGGAGAATAGAGCATTGGTTAGAATGTGTGCTAATTTACCCTTATTATCAAAAACTATTACTTAAATGAGTTGCAATCCGGTCATCTAACTGAAATCCAATTTTTAGAAAATTATTCCTACTTAAAAAAGTGGCCAAGTGCGAGTCGTACTCGCCCATGTAGGCTTCCGTAGCAATTGTTTATATGAAATAGTTTATGACGTATTATAAAAAAACTACTTGACAGATTTCGTTCAAACCAATTTTCGTTGGTAGTTTTTGTGCTAATGTACATTATATATTTTTTTTCGATTTATAATCCTCTTATTTTAGAAATTAGAGGGGGGGACACTCATTTTTCCACTTTGGAGGAGTCTCACGTGCAAACTATTTAGTTCAGAAATAAATGATGTTAGAAACCTCAATATGATTTTTAAAGACATGTTCATTTCATAGATACCCCAGACGTATAGGTTCGATGAAATTTTATTTTTTAATTTCGGTTCTAAGTTCTTTTTATTAATTTTTTTATGAATTCTTTGTGCGGTTCACGAAATACATCTACTTACCAAATTTCAGCTTTATAGCTCTTATAGTTTCGGAGAAAAACGGCTGTGACATACGGACGGACAGACGGACGGACGGACGGACATGACGAATCTATAAGGGTTCCGTTTTTGCCATTTGGCTACGGAACCCTAAAAAGCGTTTACACTAAAATAGCATGTTTTAAGGATGTGTTTTTTGTTTAGTTTGCCTATTATAGAAAGTGATTTTTTTAAATGTTTTAGAAATATAGTAAAAAGAGCGTGACTGTACATATATTTGGCAGTTTCATTTCCGACATTTGACAATGAAGACCTATAGAAATCAGTCATTTCGGGAAAAGTCCTTTTTGAAATAGGTAAGTACTTTATGTAGATCAGTACATTTTGACATTCAGACCAAACCAACCGTAAGGAAATTAACCACCTTTAAAAATAATTCTCGAGTTAGGTCGAGATCAAGCCTGGCAACTGATAAAAACGACTTTACAGGAGAAGTTCAAATGGAACTTATTACGGGCGAGATAACGGTTATTTCTGCCTTAGATAAATTACAATGAAAACGTATTTATTTAATGTAAGGTATTAAATACGAGACGACAATTATTTTGTTTGAGGTTACGGTTACGTTTTGAATGTGTTGTGTTTAATGAATAAAAAGTTAGTAAATTCTTATTGTTTTCCTGTACCTAATGTAGCTAAAAATGCAAGCTTTCACAATACATCTCAATTTTATTTATAAGTACTTACAGATATTGATATGGCCGATGCATTTATTCCTGTTATTTTTATGCAGGAATTTGTCACCAACAAGCACTACAACTACCGAGTCCCTTATAGTAGAAAAAGAAAATAACGTCGAAATCGAAGTTCCAGAGCTAGCCGGACGAAGACGGCCAAATATTTATAACAATTATCATCAATAGATCACAGTCCATTTAATTGTACTTAGTTTTTAAATTGTGAAACGTGTGGAGTAGTGGAGGATGTACATCATCTTCTCATTGAATGTACGCGATTTGAACCAGAGACGGGCACTACTCGTGTCTCTTAAATTAAACCCATACAATTTGGGACTATTCAACCAAATTATAGCCGAACCAACATCCGACGCTGCGGAACAGCTTTTCACATTTGTAAGTAATTTTAAGTAAGTAGTTTGTTAATTGTTTTATTTTAGTTTTTATGTTTGTGTTAGAAGAATAGTTTTTTATATTAAGTTACATGTTACCTAACAGGACCGGCATACAAAATTTGAAAAGGTCCTAAAAATAAATAAATCAGATTTATAAAAAAAAAATTACCGTCAACGACACTAGTGTCTTAAATGAACGACACTACCGCGCCTATTTGTACAGTCAACAACGACTCTACCAGTTAGTTATAAGATAAAAAGACTAGATCTATATTAGCTGCGATTTGATTAGGTTAAATAAAATATAATAACTAGATTTATCTTAACCTAATCAATTCACAGCTACCGGAGTTCACGCCCACAAAAGTGCATTGCGATTATGAAATAGCACCAATAAACGCTAATTAACGGAAATTAACAAAGACATTCTAGTTAAAGGCTGTTTTTATCACTGGTCGAAAAGTGTCTGGAAGAGGGCAAAACTCTTGGGCTACACAAAATGTAAGGCAGAAAAAAGAATTATCTCGCCTACGGTGCCATTGATTCCACAGCCACTTATTAAAGAAGGATGAGAGTACATTAAGTCGGAAAGTATCAACATGGAAATGTCAAAGTTCATAAATTATATTGAGAGGTTTTGGATGAAACCATATTTCAGTACCATGCTTTTCTATCTATTTGGAGAACATCATCGTATTAACAACATTTCCGAAGGCTGGAATTCTAAATTGAATAACCCCCGGTTCCTATATTCAATGGACAGTCATCGGCAAAAGCGACCACTCGTTTTCACCTAACTGATAACGAGTCGATACATAGTGTTCCACAATGCTCGGTACGCTCCTATCGATGAATGACTGACGTCGGTTGTCACAACCGATGGCGCTCTTCATACGTTTCGTTTTAATGATAACACAAAACAATTGTGTTCAATTACACAAGTTTTTTGTTTTCATGAATGAGTGGTTTTTACGAAATAATAATTTGATAAATATGTAAAATGTATATAAAACATAGTTAAATTAATTTTTTAGGTAGCTACGGTAAGGACTTAAATTAATTGGAATTAATTTCGAGACATTTTCATGTTTTTTGACATTGTAAATAATTGCTATAGTGAAATGGAACGTCACCGTATTACCGCGCTATTTCGTGAAATTCAATAGTGGTGAAAATTATTGAAGAAAGCTTTGAGATTTATTGAGTTCTAAGACATGGATAATACCCCGGTAAGTTTTTATAACTAATAAAATCTTATGAATAACATGCCCAACGCTTTTGTTAAAAAAGATAACGAAATCTAAAAAAATTTGGTATTTTGTGACTTTATAAACAATATGTACAAAGGTATATGATAGACTTATTTTCTATTACAGAAGATCAAAAGGCCTATGAACAAGGATGAAGTGGCTTCCTTCGTTGATCTAATATAAAATTACTCAGTTTTGATCAGCAAAGAGACCAATGCCGCCACCAACAAACTAAAGGAAGATGCGTGGGTCTCATTGACTGCTGACTTCAACGCCAAGTGTGGGACCATCCCAAAGCATAAAGATCAGCTCAAGCTGAAATGGGATAACTTAAAAAAAGCGGCCCGCAAAAGATCCCAACAAATTCGTATGAACAATTTTAAGGTAATGCACTTTTATAAACACTAAACTAGTACTAAACTTTATTATTTCGAAGAGCTTCCTGCTATAGAAGAGTCAAATGAACACCTGGATGATTTTGCCTCTGTGCAACTGCCGGACATGGGCACAACTATTGGAGAAACAAGTGGAGGTACACAGATTACATTTGACACTAGCTTATGCCTGCAACTTAATCTGAGCAGAATATATGGCATGCTTAGACTATAGAAAATCAGAGAGAACTGTATTAAGTATTGACGCAACAGGAAGCATCTTTAAGCCGTGTGGACCGAATAAGGATTTAATACTGAGTAAACAGATGTTTTTATATTCGTGCGTGCTATTTTCAAGTTGAAAAGGTATTTATGCCAGATAAACACTAAATCGGAGAGATATCGCATAGACGAATTTATTATAATACACTTTGGATCTATTTCTAAAAAAAAATTAACGCCAAAAGACAAGAAAAAGATAGATAATAATATCTATACGAAAACTAATAATAAATTCACAAAAGGCATAAACAACGAATCAATTTTTTCAGATACGCCTTCTATGTTAGAAAATTGGAGGGGTTTGGCTGTTGGCAAAAAAGAAAAGAAAAAAAAAGAAATAATAAACAAAATAACTTTACTAAGGAACGGGTCTTTAACTGCTGGTAAAAATACTATTATTTCAAACACGTGTGCTTTTGATGCAGTTGCACAATCAATCGCAGTTGGAGTCGCTGATAACTACGCATTAAATGGGATCATAAATGCCAATGAAGTTGTCGTTCTCACCCTTAGGGGATGAAGATGATGAATATTTTAAGTTCATTAAAATGATTATAGAGAACGATACACGAAATATCTACAAACTTCGAGCAGAGATCCTGAAAAAGCATTTTGAAGTTAAGTTTATTGGCGACAAAATGCACGTGAGTTGCGAATGTAATGTTGCATATATATTTGAAAAGATTTTAATAGATAAAATATATAGTGCAGAGATAAGAGAATCATGTTCAAATTTAAATTGTCCCATCAACAAAGTCAGCAGGAAATGTGCTTTTTTACCGCTGGATTTCAGCAAAGCCACATTAAATGAATCTGCAAATTCTATGCTGAGCAGTGATACTAATATGTCAGTTTGCAGACACTCTAGCTGTGATGGTATAAGAAACATAGGTTATCATTTGAAAAATATTGCTGTTTTTGAGCCCAATCCCGAAGCACAAATTAATATTAATGATTTACCGCAAAACATATATTTAAAAGGCATTAAGTACCATTTGTTGTCTGTTATCGAATTTGTGCCATCTGCGACTCCCGAAGGTGTAGGACATTACAAATCACATTGTCGACGTGGGTCAAAATGGCAATGTTACGACGATATGTCAAATAGAGTTACTGTAAGTTATAAAAAGATGGCTGCTCATTGTTTAATTTATGCCAAAAAAGATTAATTATTTTCAATCATTTCATGTATAGTACAATTCTAATTATTAAAGTTTTTCTTTATAACACCTAGCGTGTATTTATTTCTAATCCACAATGCAAATATATCCAAAACTAACATCGTTATCATCAGCTAGTCCACTGCTATATATGATATCAGGACATTTGCGTGAAAGACACTTGCGCAAGTAACACTTGCGCGAAGGACATTTTCGCAAAAGGAAACGAACTTCCACGAAAAAGAATTAAACTCCTTATATTTCTCGAAATAGACGTCGCAGTGATTTTGTAGATAACTTTACTCTCTTTCCTATGATATATATATCTCACCTTCCCATACCTCTCCCACTTCCTTCCCCATAACTACAAACATATTTTAATGTAGAACTTCGTAGCACGTGTTACGATGCTACGAGGGATCGGCGTAGCATACAAAAGACTTCAACGCGCACGCACTTTCTTACTACAAACTTACCTACTTAAAAATCTCATGCGAAACCGCGGGCAGCAGCTAGTAATATATGTGTATATAATATGAGCTTACCACAGGGCTAGATGTCGCTGTGTAATATTTATTTATTTATTATTTATTTATATAATATATGTGTATATATATATGACTAGTTTTTAATATTATAGAGTGATGTATGCGGCAAATTAAATATCCATAAATAATTCTGCTTCCTTTAAAGTTTCATTCATCCGTAACTTTTAACTGAGACGCCATAAAATTTTCAAAAAAAGGTATGTTCAGGTATCAAAAAGGTATTAAATATTGACAGAGAAATTTTTAAGTTTTAATGTCTCTATGTAAAAAAATTTGGTCCAGACAACCTGACGTCAGAATGTCTGACCAATTTCTTTTCTTATTTTTTCACTGTTCATCGAGGTACTAAATAATTTAATAATGGTATCAAATAGTACCAAATAGTTTGATGGTTACCTAACATAAAATATCGCACTTGGTCAGGGGTTCTGACGTTAACTAATTTAAAAGATATATTTACTCGCTATAAAGCTATATTAATTCCTCTTCTTTCCCGTGGTTCACCTATTTTGTCCACCTGGTGGACCACGGGTAAACATATTCTTCCGTGGTCCACCAGGTGAACTAAGGTGAACCACGGGAAATTATTATTTAACCGTGGTCCACCTTTGAGCACACAATCTTTTTGGTCTTTCTTTCATTGCTGATGTTACTGAATATTTCGGTGATGCCACTTTTTCTTGTTGTCCGAAACCATTCCAACAATTGTACATATTACATGGAGATATCGGGAGTACTATAACGACTACAAAAGTTGTACCGCTGATATACGTATTGATGCCGAACAAAAAACAGGAATCATATTCGATTGTGTTCGATTTAATTAAATCACAGTTACCAAATTTCAATCCTAAAACCATGCATCTTGATTTCGAGAAAGCCGCAATAAATGCTATTTTTTGCGCTTTTCCACATGTAAAATTGCGCGGTTGTTTTTATCATTGGAAGAGGGCGATTTGAAATATTACCAAAGAGGGACGTAACGTAAACATGTTGCTGTATGTGCATCGATGGATTTTTTGCCGAAGGAATATTTCCAGGAGGCTTGGCTTTCAATTGCAGACCATTTTCCATCTGCAGAAAATTATAACCAATTTAATAGTTACATGGTGGTGGAATTTAATAGTTACAATTGAATAGTTACATGGACATACTTTAATTTTCTTTGTTTGTGTGCCTAGTTTTAGTTATCCAAGTAGATATAGTTTTAGTTTATTTTATATTTTTTGTCGTTTCAAATAAATACTTAATTTTCATTTCTTTTTTTTTGGACTACGATCCAAAACAGGTTTGTTCGTAACTGTACACTTAGTCAAAATGCGAAAACTGACGAGATAAATATACTGACCACATAACCCAAGTGACGAATTCAGAATACTGACCAATCAGCGATTTTCAGGAAATTGACGAATTGCAAAAGTGACCAGTTGACGACAGAGACCAATTTTAGAAACTGTCGAGTAGAGATCTAATTCGGCAAGTGTAATAAATATACTGACCACATAACCCAAGTGACGAATTCAGAATACTGACCAATCAGCGATTTTCAGGAAATTGACGAATTGCAAAAGTGACCAGTTGACGACAGAGACCAATTTTAGAAACTGTCGAGTAGAGATCTAATTCGGCAAGTGTAATAAATATACTGACCACATAACCCAAGTGACGAATTCAGAATACTGACCAATCAGCGATTTTCAGGAAATTGACGAATTGGAAAAGTGACCAGTTGACGACAGAGACCAATTTTAGAAACTGTCGAGTAGAGATCTAATTCGGCAAGTGTAATGGTGCCATTAAATTACTTAGGAAAAAATACAATGTTCAATTTCAAAGGTGTCATAAAGCTGAGTGCCAACAACTCCTCTACTTCATTTTTAAATGAGTTATTCATTTAAAAACGAAGTAAGAGTTGTTATGGAAAAATTAAAAGAGGACGTTAAAACAAATTAATTCAGATCCATGAAACAAAAATTTCTGAGTTATACAGAACAGGTACAGGGGGGTGACCATGATCTCTTAGAGCAGTATTATTCTAATCTTATTTTGTGATTTCGTACCATAACCTCTTTTAAACAATCTTATTCTAACGTTGTTTAGTCTAGCGATTGTGTGACGTCACAAAAGAAATATTCACTCAATCCGTAATACATCCTTACCATGAACGCCTTTTAGCGCCATTTGACGTGGATTTGAATTTTCAAATTAATGTTTTTCTGTCAAAATACGCGATCATAAAAAAGTTGATTTCTTGCAGCTGATATATCATTATTTTGCAGTTTAAAAAGTAATTATACCATTTTTCCCTGTAAAAAGTAAGTGGATGTGTTTGTTTTCGTAAATATTTGTGATATTTGTAGACATATCGCCCTAATAAAGTAAATAATGTGATGTGATTTCAGTGTTTAGTATATACGAAAATTTTGAGTTCCTGGAAGCCGACAATTCTCAGCAACGTTCAGAGAGGAAGCATCGCAGAAGGCAATTAAGGCAAGAATGCAATCCCTTCGATATCGAGGAAAGCGATTTTGTGAGGCGATACAGGCTCACGAAATCGCTTGCGCGAAGCCTGTGCGAGGAATTGCGGCCTCTCATGAATGTCCCTAAAAAGGCCACAGATTTATCTGTAGAGACGAAGGTACATATCCTAAGGTCTTCACTATCATAGTTATCTTAGCAAAACAATGAAATTAATGTTTACTTACTTAATACAATTTTAGGTATTGACTGCACTTGCATTTTATGCGACTGGGTCATACCAACGTCCTACAGGGAATGCCGAGGGACATTTCATAGCCCAACAAACAGTGTCGTCAGTCATTGCTCAAGTGACTGCTTGCCTCAACATGCAGCATATGAGGCAAAAATATATCAATTTTCCTGTAAATAATCAAGAACGCATCAAAATTAAAGCAGAGTAAGCAAATTATTTCTTTAGTTTGAATTACATGCTTAATAGTACAATGAATCTCTACTAATCTTTATTATACCAATGGAGTGATCCCTATGTAAACATTGTTATGACTTACAATACACATTTACTAGTATATGGCTAGTGTGGTGAAGTCAGAGATTAACAGAAACAACATAGGTACTATTGAATTGTTGCATAATTAGTTACTTTAACATTTAAACCGAATATGTTGTTGCAGATTCTACAATAAATTCAAAATTCCCGGAGTACTCGGATGCATTGACTGTACGCATGTGGCAATAGTTAGAAGATTCTTCTTCAATTTATCAATGGAGAACTAACGGTTGGTTATGCGTTGGAGAAGTTGCGAAGTCTTTTTTTAGGGTTCCGTACCAAAATGGTCCTACCACCTTGTTTGTAGACATGTTTCAATAAAAGACGTGGCAAATGCAATTAGATCACTACTCGACAGTTTCTAAAATTGGTCTCTGTCGTCAACTGGTCACTTTTGCAATTCGTCAATTTCCTGAAAATCGCTGATTGGTCAGTATTCTGAATTCGTCACTTGGGTTATGTGGTCAGTATATTTATCTCGTCAGTTTTCGCATTTAGCTTATTTCTCAGATTGGTCAGCTGTAGTACAATCATACGAAAAGCTTCTTTATTATTAACACGCTTATTTATTATAATTTTTATTATATAATAACGCATTAAAATAAAACCTTTTTTTAAGAAAGTTTTTAGCCGGCCTATTATGTCTGTCATTATTGACAAATTCCAATTTTTTCTTGGCAAATGTCGTAAAGAAAAAGTAATATATAAATATTAATCTTCAACTATCACACAGTAAGGATAAGATCATAGATTTAAATACTGATAAGATTAGGTAATAGGCATCGTTGATGAGATTAGGTAATAACCTAAGAGCCCGTGATGGCCAGACCTTCCTTTAATTCACAAGCGTGAAAATTCTTTCATGTGTATGTCTAACATAGGTAAGAATAACCCCCAAACATGAAACCTGGATCGCGGTTCCTTTGGGAGATAACAACCTTTTACCTGTTATCTCCCAAAGGAACCACGATCCAGGTTTCATGTTTGGGGGTTATTCTTACCTATGTTAGACATACACATAAAATAATTTTCACGCTTCAGAATTAAAGGAAGGTCTGGCCATCACAGGTTATTAGTCTATACTAAGAGCCCGGTCTGGCCAGACCTTCCTTTAATTCTGAAGCGTGAAAATTATTTTATGTGTATGTCTAACATAGGTTAGAATAACCCCCAAACATGAAACCTGGATCGTGGTTCCTTTGGGAGATAACAGGTGAAAGGTTGTTATCTCCCAAAGGAACCGCGATCCAGGTTTCATGTTTGGGGGTTATTCTTACCTATGTTAGACATACACATGAAAGAATTTTCACGCTTGTGAATTAAAGGAAGGTCTGGCCATCACGGGCTCTTGGTCTATAAGTGTTAGGGATGAATTATATTAGACCGGGCCGTGACCATGGCCCGGACGGGGCCCGGACGGGGCACGTTACATACATTTTATATTAAACCGTGTATGATCCGTGTCCCGTCCGGGCCGGTGTAATAGAAACTGGCCACGGTCACGGCCCGGCCAGGCCCCGGCCCGGTCTAATATAATTCATCCCTCACAAGTACCATCAATGTCTAACCACTCAGTGCTTGAACTACTTTAATATGTTTTACATACGTTGCGTGACGTTCGGAAGTGAAGAGATCTGTAATTATAAATATTATAATATTTACTTTTAGGATGGCGACTGACAATCAATTTTGCTTTGTGGAGTCTGAAAGGAACAGAAAAGTTATGCTGAAGGATGGATATCGCTTTAACTTAGGACATACAAATAAAAGTGGTACTAACTTTTTAAACTATCATGGTTTTTAACTATATTTGAACAAGAAACGGGTAACATACATATATCCTGCATACATCCTGCGAACACCTAAAGATAGATTTCCACTGGATAAACCGGGGGTATATAAGGTTGACTGCAGTTGTGGAAGTTCTTATATAGGTCAAACAAAACGAACTATTGCGTGTCGGATAGGGGAACATATAAGAGCGGTAAAAAACGCAGATGTCAACAAGTCAGCTATCGCTCAACACCTATTAGAGTCTGGCTCAAATCACTGGATCGAATTGCATAAACCCCAAGTAATCTCAACGGAGAGATTCTATATACCAAGATTGGTTCAGGAGGCCATTGAGATTACCAAACACAGAAACTTTAATCGAGAAGATGGCTTCCAGTTGTCTGGAACGTGGAAACCTGTGGTGGAGTTATGCAAAAATCATAAAAGTGTATTGCCGGCCGCCCGGCCAGACACGGTGAGTGTAGTATGTCGCGATCGACTTGCATTCGTGAATGAAACAGGTGATAGTGACAGTGACAATCAAACTCGCAATAAAAGACTCAGGAAGAGGGTAGATCGTTTCGTTTGTCAATAACGGTCTGCCTACCCGCCGCCCCGCCGGTGTCTTTCAGTTTGTCCGTGAACATGGCGCTTGCAATAGTGTCGAAATATCGGAAAACTCAAAAACAATTAAATCGTGGTATGTTACCCGTTTCTTGTTCAAATAAAAGTGGTACTACCTGGTGGCGGTGCAAAAACCGCAAGTATTGTCGAGGTAGTATTACTTTGAATGAACTTAAGACCACGATACTCAGAGAAACGGATCATTTTTGTGAACCCGATCCAGCATCTAATATTGTTTCGGTATCTATTGATAACTGCAAACAAAGGGTCAGAAAAGAATTTGGCTCCGTAAAAGCTATATACGAAAATTGTGTCGAACATTTGACTGGTCCAGATTCGGAATATGTAGATGATGTTCCTAAGTACCAAAGTGTCAAAAATTCTTTGTATAGGGCGAGATACAAACATTTGGCTGTTGAAAAAAGTATTTATAAAAAACTTGAAGATGTTATTTTGCCAGAAGAATTGCTCAAGGATTTTATCGTATTTGAGGATGGCTCTGCAGACAAAATTTTGATATTTATGACTTTAAGCGTTTGGGAACGCTTTTCTGGTGGCATTGATTGCCCTCAACTCATAGTCCATGTGTATTTTCTTTGTATTTTTTAAATAATCCTGTAGCAGAGCAAACGCTCTTAAATATGTATCTTATCTTTTATTAGGCAGAAGACAAAACACTACAGGGCACTACGTTTGTCTCTGTATTTGAGCTGCCAATGTCTGCGTGCATGGTGTAGAGTTGAGTAAATGGTTCTGGTATTTGCTTAAATACACCATAAAAAAAAAATTACTGGACAATTTACACAACGACATCTAGCCCCGTGGTAAGCTCGAAGCTTGTGTTACGGGTGCTAGAATTCTGATATACTTAATATAATATACATACATAGATAGATATTTTTTTTTATTATACATATTATAACACCCAGTGAGCTGAGTATAAATATTACCAAAGAGGGACGTAACGTAAACATGTTGCTGTATGTGCATCGATGGCTTTTTTGCCGAAGGAATATTTCCAGGAGGCTTGGCTTTCAATTGCAGACCATTTTCCATCTGCAGAAAATTATAACCAATTTAATAGTTACATGGTGGTGGAATTTAATAGTTACAATTGAATAGTTACATGGACATACTTTAATTTTCTTTGTTTGTGTGCCTAGTTTTAGTTATCCAAGTAGATATAGTTTTAGTTTATTTTATATTTTTTGTCGTTTCAAATAAATACTTAATTTTCATTTCTTTTTTTTTGGACTACGATCCAAAACAGGTTTGTTCGTAACTGTACACTTAGTCAAAATGCGAAAACTGACGAGATAAATATACTGACCACATAACCCAAGTGACGAATTCAGAATACTGACCAATCAGCGATTTTCAGGAAATTGACGAATTGCAAAAGTGACCAGTTGACGACAGAGACCAATTTTAGAAACTGTCGAGTAGAGATCTAATTCGGCAAGTGTAATAAATATACTGACCACATAACCCAAGTGACGAATTCAGAATACTGACCAATCAGCGATTTTCAGGAAATTGACGAATTGCAAAAGTGACCAGTTGACGACAGAGACCAATTTTAGAAACTGTCGAGTAGAGATCTAATTCGGCAAGTGTAATAAATATACTGACCACATAACCCAAGTGACGAATTCAGAATACTGACCAATCAGCGATTTTCAGGAAATTGACGAATTGCAAAAGTGACCAGTTGACGACAGAGACCAATTTTAGAAACTGTCGAGTAGAGATCTAATTCGGCAAGTGTAATAAATATACTGACCACATAACCCAAGTGACGAATTCAGAATACTGACCAATCAGCGATTTTCAGGAAATTGACGAATTGCAAAAGTGACCAGTTGACGACAGAGACCAATTTTAGAAACTGTCGAGTAGAGATCTAATTCGGCAAGTGTAATAAATATACTGACCACATAACCCAAGTGACGAATTCAGAATACTGACCAATCAGCGATTTTCAGGAAATTGACGAATTGCAAAAGTGACCAGTTGACGACAGAGACCAATTTTAGAAACTGTCGAGTAGAGATCTAATTCGGCAAGTGTAATGGTGCCATTAAATTACTTAGGAAAAAATACAATGTTCAATTTCAAAGGTGTCATAAAGCTGAGTGCCAACAACTCCTCTACTTCATTTTTAAATGAGTTATTCATTTAAAAACGAAGTAAGAGTTGTTATGGAAAAATTAAAAGAGGACGTTAAAACAAATTAATTCAGATCCATGAAACAAAAATTTCTGAGTTATACAGAACAGGTACAGGGGGGTGACCATGATCTCTTAGAGCAGTATTATTCTAATCTTATTTTGTGATTTCGTACCATAACCTCTTTTAAACAATCTTATTCTAACGTTGTTTAGTCTAGCGATTGTGTGACGTCACAAAAGAAATATTCACTCAATTCGTAATACATCCTTACCATGAACGCCTTTTAGCGCCATTTGACGTGGATTTGAATTTTCAAATTAATGTTTTTCTGTCAAAATACGCGATCATAAAAAAGTTGATTTCTTGCAGCTGATATATCATTATTTTGCAGTTTAAAAAGTAATTATACCATTTTTCCCTGTAAAAAGTAAGTGGATGTGTTTGTTTTCGTAAATATTTGTGATATTTGTAGACATATCGCCCTAATAAAGTAAATAATGTGATGTGATTTCAGTGTTTAGTATATACGAAAATTTTGAGTTCCTGGAAGCCGACAATTCTCAGCAACGTTCAGAGAGGAAGCATCGCAGAAGGCAATTAAGGCAAGAATGCAATCCCTTCGATATCGAGGAAAGCGATTTTGTGAGGCGATACAGGCTCACGAAATCGCTTGCGCGAAGCCTGTGCGAGGAATTGCGGCCTCTCATGAATGTCCCTAAAAAGGCCACAGATTTATCTGTAGAGACGAAGGTACATATCCTAAGGTCTTCACTATCATAGTTATCTTAGCAAAACAATGAAATTAATGTTTACTTACTTAATACAATTTTAGGTATTGACTGCACTTGCATTTTATGCGACTGGGTCATACCAACGTCCTACAGGGAATGCCGAGGGACATTTCATAGCCCAACAAACAGTGTCGTCAGTCATTGCTCAAGTGACTGCTTGCCTCAACATGCAGCATATGAGGCAAAAATATATCAATTTTCCTGTAAATAATCAAGAACGCATCAAAATTAAAGCAGAGTAAGCAAATTATTTCTTTAGTTTGAATTACATGCTTAATAGTACAATGAATCTCTACTAATCTTTATTATACCAATGGAGTGATCCCTATGTAAACATTGTTATGACTTACAATACACATTTACTAGTATATGGCTAGTGTGGTGAAGTCAGAGATTAACAGAAACAACATAGGTACTATTGAATTGTTGCATAATTAGTTACTTTAACATTTAAACCGAATATGTTGTTGCAGATTCTACAATAAATTCAAAATTCCCGGAGTACTCGGATGCATTGACTGTACGCATGTGGCAATAGTTAGAAGATTCTTCTTCAATTTATCAATGGAGAACTAACGGTTGGTTATGCGTTGGAGAAGTTGCGAAGTCTTTTTTTAGGGTTCCGTACCAAAATGGTCCTACCACCTTGTTTGTAGACATGTTTCAATAAAAGACGTGGCAAATGCAATTAGATCACTACTCGACAGTTTCTAAAATTGGTCTCTGTCGTCAACTGGTCACTTTTGCAATTCGTCAATTTCCTGAAAATCGCTGATTGGTCAGTATTCTGAATTCGTCACTTGGGTTATGTGGTCAGTATATTTATCTCGTCAGTTTTCGCATTTAGCTTATTTCTCAGATTGGTCAGCTGTAGTACAATCATACGAAAAGCTTCTTTATTATTAACACGCTTATTTATTATAATTTTTATTATATAATAACGCATTAAAATAAAACCTTTTTTTAAGAAAGTTTTTAGCCGGCCTATTATGTCTGTCATTATTGACAAATTCCAATTTTTTCTTGGCAAATGTCGTAAAGAAAAAGTAATATATAAATATTAATCTTCAACTATCACACAGTAAGGATAAGATCATAGATTTAAATACTGATAAGATTAGGTAATAGGCATCGTTGATGAGATTAGGTAATAACCTAAGAGCCCGTGATGGCCAGACCTTCCTTTAATTCACAAGCGTGAAAATTCTTTCATGTGTATGTCTAACATAGGTAAGAATAACCCCCAAACATGAAACCTGGATCGCGGTTCCTTTGGGAGATAACAACCTTTTACCTGTTATCTCCGGTTATTAGTCTATACTAAGAGCCCGGTCTGGCCAGACAATTTTACTATATAAACTTGGGTATTTTACTATAATGATTATGTTTCTAGAAACCTTAATTCAATAGCTACAAACCATTTTGTTGAATTTTACGTAGGGCTTACAGAACATAGAGAAAATTAGGTAAGAATGATGACAGGGCGAGTGCTACAATTGACCCCTTCCCAGGGTCACTTGTACCAAAAATTAAAAAGGAAATAAAAAACAAACAAATTATCGAATCATAACTACTGGAGGGGGGCCTTCCACAGAGCAACCATTGACGGAAATTGAACAGAAATTCATGACAATTCTCGGGGATGATTTCGGTCAAGGGTTGCCTGGTGTCCGAGTGGAACCATTTGAAGAAGTAAGTGTTATTTTATGTTCCTTCGTTTAAGTTAAGTGCTACCGTAACTAGAGTTCAAACTTTATAAATAAATAAATATTCGTGGACACCAGTCGAAATTAATAATTTTATTATAATGAATAAATCTATTTATTATTTTTAACAGTCAATCGGAATCAATGCTGCTGCTGCAGCTGCTGTTGTGGAGAACTCATCATTCATACAACTACCAATCCTAGAACCACAAGACAATATTCAACACACACCCCAAACACAACCCCAACCTGTTGCACATGTAATAGAAAGAGCCTACTCCCCAAATCTTTCTCCAACACAATCCCCACACCAGCAGCAAGTCCCCACAGAAGCGGCGCCAGTGTCAAGGAACACCCCGACGCGACCCCGGCGACGACGCAGGCGTGAGCCGCCTATGTCACAGGAGGCAGCAAGACGGGCCCTCGTCCAAGCAGCCATAGATAAAGCTGATTCAGAAAGAAGAAATACAGAAGCTCTACAATTGATTGCCCAGACTTTACAGAAAATTGAAAGGTATTTCATGTTCAATTAATATTTATATTTCCTATAAGTACTTCTACCTATAAGTGGAAATTAATGTATTTGTATTTATTTATTTTATCCTAAAAGTAGGTACATTCTAATTAATGTATCCAGTTCTAGAATTCCCAATATTGCATGTCTAAAGCACAACAATGTTCCGAGATATTTAGTTATTTCTCCAAAATCTATACTTGGGGTCAATTGTACCGTCTTCTCTGGGAGCAATTGTAACGGTACAATTAACCCCGTGGTACAAATGACCCCTGATATAATTTAACCGGGGAGACCGGGGGCAATAGTAACAATTTTTGGTTTTCGGACAATTTTACTATATAAACTTGGGTATTTTACTATAATGATTATGTTTCTAGAAACCTAAATTCAATAGCTACAAACCATTTTGTTGAATTTTACGTAGGGCTTACAGAACATAGAGAAAATTAGGTAAGAATGATGACAGGGCGAGTGCTACAATTGACCCCTTCCCAGGGTCACTTGTACCAAAAATTAAAAAGGAAATAAAAAACAAACAAATTATCGAATCATAACTACTGGAGGGGGGCCTTCCACAGAGCAACCATTGACGGAAATTGAACAGAAATTCATGACAATTCTCGGGGATGATTTCGGTCAAGGGTTGCCTGGTGTCCGAGTGGAACCATTTGAAGAAGTAAGTGTTATTTTATGTTCCTTCGTTTAAGTTAAGTGCTACCGTAACTAGAGTTCAAACTTTATAAATAAATAAATATTCGTGGACACCAGTCGAAATTAATAATTTTATTATAATGAATAAATCTATTTATTATTTTTAACAGTCAATCGGAATCAATGCTGCTGCTGCAGCTGCTGTTGTGGAGAACTCATCATTCATACAACTACCAATCCTAGAACCACAAGACAATATTCAACACACACCCCAAACACAACCCCAACCTGTTGCACATGTAATAGAAAGAGCCTACTCCCCAAATCTTTCTCCAACACAATCCCCACACCAGCAGCAAGTCCCCACAGAAGCGGCGCCAGTGTCAAGGAACACCCCGACGCGACCCCGGCGACGACGCAGGCGTGAGCCGCCTATGTCACAGGAGGCAGCAAGACGGGCCCTCGTCCAAGCAGCCATAGATAAAGCTGATTCAGAAAGAAGAAATACAGAAGCTCTACAATTGATTGCCCAGACTTTACAGAAAATTGAAAGGTATTTCATGTTCAATTAATATTTATATTTCCTATAAGTACTTCTACCTATAAGTGGAAATTAATGTATTTGTATTTATTTATTTTATCCTAAAAGTAGGTACATTCTAATTAATGTATCCAGTTCTAGAATTCCCAATATTGCATGTCTAAAGCACAACAATGTTCCGAGATATTTAGTTATTTCTCCAAAATCTATACTTGGGGTCAATTGTACCGTCTTCTCTGGGAGCAATTGTAACGGTACAATTAACCCCGTGGTACAAATGACCCCTGATATAATTTAACCGGGGAGACCGGGGGCAATAGTAACAATTTTTGGTTTTCGGACAATTTTACTATATAAACTTGGGTATTTTACTATAATGATTATGTTTCTAGAAACCTAAATTCAATAGCTACAAACCATTTTGTTGAATTTTACGTAGGGCTTACAGAACATAGAGAAAATTAGGTAAGAATGATGACAGGGCGAGTGCTACAATTGACCCCTTCCCAGGGTCACTTGTACCAAAAATTAAAAAGGAAATAAAAAACAAACAAATTATCGAATCATAACTACTGGAGATAACTACTGGAGGGGGGCCTTCCACAGAGCAACCATTGACGGAAATTGAACAGAAATTCATGACAATTCTCGGGGATGATTTCGATCAAGGGTTGCCTGGTGTCCGAGTGGAACCATTTGAAGAAGTAAGTGTTATTTTATGTTCCTTCGTTTAAGTTAAGTGCTACCGTAACTAGAGTTCAAACTTTATAAATAAATAAATATTCGTGGACACCAGTCGAAATTAATAATTTTATTATAATGAATAAATCTATTTATTATTTTTAACAGTCAATCGGAATCAATGCTGCTGCTGCAGCTGCTGTTGTGGAGAACTCATCATTCATACAACTACCAATCCTAGAACCACAAGACAATATTCAACACACACCCCAAACACAACCCCAACCTGTTGCACATGTAATAGAAAGAGCCTACTCCCCAAATCTTTCTCCAACACAATCCCCACACCAGCAGCAAGTCCCCACAGAAGCGGCGCCAGTGTCAAGGAACACCCCGACGCGACCCCGGCGACGACGCAGGCGTGAGCCGCCTATGTCACAGGAGGCAGCAAGACGGGCCCTCGTCCAAGCAGCCATAGATAAAGCTGATTCAGAAAGAAGAAATACAGAAGCTCTACAATTGATTGCCCAGACTTTACAGAAAATTGAAAGGTATTTCATGTTCAATTAATATTTATATTTCCTATAAGTACTTCTACCTATAAGTGGAAATTAATGTATTTGTATTTATTTATTTTATCCTAAAAGTAGGTACATTCTAATTAATGTATCCAGTTCTAGAATTCCCAATATTGCATGTCTAAAGCACAACAATGTTCCGAGATATTTAGTTATTTCTCCAAAATCTATACTTGGGGTCAATTGTACCGTCTTCTCTGGGAGCAATTGTAACGGTACAATTAACCCCGTGGTACAAATGACCCCTGATATAATTTAACCGGGGAGACCGGGGGCAATAGTAACAATTTTTGGTTTTCGGACAATTTTACTATATAAACTTGGGTATTTTACTATAATGATTATGTTTCTAGAAACCTAAATTCAATAGCTACAAACCATTTTGTTGAATTTTACGTAGGGCTTACAGAACATAGAGAAAATTAGGTAAGAATGATGACAGGGCGAGTGCTACAATTGACCCCTTCCCAGGGTCACTTGTACCAAAAATTAAAAAGGAAATAAAAAACAAACAAATTATCGAATCATAACTACTGGAGGGGGGCCTTCCACAGAGCAACCATTGACGGAAATTGAACAGAAATTCATGACAATTCTCGGGGATGATTTCGGTCAAGGGTTGCCTGGTGTCCGAGTGGAACCATTTGAAGAAGTAAGTGTTATTTTATGTTCCTTCGTTTAAGTTAAGTGCTACCGTAACTAGAGTTCAAACTTTATAAATAAATAAATATTCGTGGACACCAGTCGAAATTAATAATTTTATTATAATGAATAAATCTATTTATTATTTTTAACAGTCAATCGGAATCAATGCTGCTGCTGCAGCTGCTGTTGTGGAGAACTCATCATTCATACAACTACCAATCCTAGAACCACAAGACAATATTCAACACACACCCCAAACACAACCCCAACCTGTTGCACATGTAATAGAAAGAGCCTACTCCCCAAATCTTTCTCCAACACAATCCCCACACCAGCAGCAAGTCCCCACAGAAGCGGCGCCAGTGTCAAGGAACACCCCGACGCGACCCCGGCGACGACGCAGGCGTGAGCCGCCTATGTCACAGGAGGCAGCAAGACGGGCCCTCGTCCAAGCAGCCATAGATAAAGCTGATTCAGAAAGAAGAAATACAGAAGCTCTACAATTGATTGCCCAGACTTTACAGAAAATTGAAAGGTATTTCATGTTCAATTAATATTTATATTTCCTATAAGTACTTCTACCTATAAGTGGAAATTAATGTATTTGTATTTATTTATTTTATCCTAAAAGTAGGTACATTCTAATTAATGTATCCAGTTCTAGAATTCCCAATATTGCATGTCTAAAGCACAACAATGTTCCGAGATATTTAGTTATTTCTCCAAAATCTATACTTGGGGTCAATTGTACCGTCTTCTCTGGGAGCAATTGTAACGGTACAATTAACCCCGTGGTACAAATGACCCCTGATATAATTTAACCGGGGAGACCGGGGGCAATAGTAACAATTTTTGGTTTTCGGACAATTTTACTATATAAACTTGGGTATTTTACTATAATGATTATGTTTCTAGAAACCTAAATTCAATAGCTACAAACCATTTTGTTGAATTTTACGTAGGGCTTACAGAACATAGAGAAAATTAGGTAAGAATGATGACAGGGCGAGTGCTACAATTGACCCCTTCCCAGGGTCACTTGTACCAAAAATTAAAAAGGAAATAAAAAACAAACAAATTATCGAATCATAACTACTGGAGGGGGGCCTTCCACAGAGCAACCATTGACGGAAATTGAACAGAAATTCATGACAATTCTCGGGGATGATTTCGGTCAAGGGTTGCCTGGTGTCCGAGTGGAACCATTTGAAGAAGTAAGTGTTATTTTATGTTCCTTCGTTTAAGTTAAGTGCTACCGTAACTAGAGTTCAAACTTTATAAATAAATAAATATTCGTGGACACCAGTCGAAATTAATAATTTTATTATAATGAATAAATCTATTTATTATTTTTAACAGTCAATCGGAATCAATGCTGCTGCTGCAGCTGCTGTTGTGGAGAACTCATCATTCATACAACTACCAATCCTAGAACCACAAGACAATATTCAACACACACCCCAAACACAACCCCAACCTGTTGCACATGTAATAGAAAGAGCCTACTCCCCAAATCTTTCTCCAACACAATCCCCACACCAGCAGCAAGTCCCCACAGAAGCGGCGCCAGTGTCAAGGAACACCCCGACGCGACCCCGGCGACGACGCAGGCGTGAGCCGCCTATGTCACAGGAGGCAGCAAGACGGGCCCTCGTCCAAGCAGCCATAGATAAAGCTGATTCAGAAAGAAGAAATACAGAAGCTCTACAATTGATTGCCCAGACTTTACAGAAAATTGAAAGGTATTTCATGTTCAATTAATATTTATATTTCCTATAAGTACTTCTACCTATAAGTGGAAATTAATGTATTTGTATTTATTTATTTTATCCTAAAAGTAGGTACATTCTAATTAATGTATCCAGTTCTAGAATTCCCAATATTGCATGTCTAAAGCACAACAATGTTCCGAGATATTTAGTTATTTCTCCAAAATCTATACTTGGGGTCAATTGTACCGTCTTCTCTGGGAGCAATTGTAACGGTACAATTAACCCCGTGGTACAAATGACCCCTGATATAATTTAACCGGGGAGACCGGGGGCAATAGTAACAATTTTTGGTTTTCGGACAATTTTACTATATAAACTTGGGTATTTTACTATAATGATTATGTTTCTAGAAACCTAAATTCAATAGCTACAAACCATTTTGTTGAATTTTACGTAGGGCTTACAGAACATAGAGAAAATTAGGTAAGAATGATGACAGGGCGAGTGCTACAATTGACCCCTTCCCAGGGTCACTTGTACCAAAAATTAAAAAGGAAATAAAAAACAAACAAATTATCGAATCATAACTACTGGAGGGGGGCCTTCCACAGAGCAACCATTGACGGAAATTGAACAGAAATTCATGACAATTCTCGGGGATGATTTCGGTCAAGGGTTGCCTGGTGTCCGAGTGGAACCATTTGAAGAAGTAAGTGTTATTTTATGTTCCTTCGTTTAAGTTAAGTGCTACCGTAACTAGAGTTCAAACTTTATAAATAAATAAATATTCGTGGACACCAGTCGAAATTAATAATTTTATTATAATGAATAAATCTATTTATTATTTTTAACAGTCAATCGGAATCAATGCTGCTGCTGCAGCTGCTGTTGTGGAGAACTCATCATTCATACAACTACCAATCCTAGAACCACAAGACAATATTCAACACACACCCCAAACACAACCCCAACCTGTTGCACATGTAATAGAAAGAGCCTACTCCCCAAATCTTTCTCCAACACAATCCCCACACCAGCAGCAAGTCCCCACAGAAGCGGCGCCAGTGTCAAGGAACACCCCGACGCGACCCCGGCGACGACGCAGGCGTGAGCCGCCTATGTCACAGGAGGCAGCAAGACGGGCCCTCGTCCAAGCAGCCATAGATAAAGCTGATTCAGAAAGAAGAAATACAGAAGCTCTACAATTGATTGCCCAGACTTTACAGAAAATTGAAAGGTATTTCATGTTCAATTAATATTTATATTTCCTATAAGTACTTCTACCTATAAGTGGAAATTAATGTATTTGTATTTATTTATTTTATCCTAAAAGTAGGTACATTCTAATTAATGTATCCAGTTCTAGAATTCCCAATATTGCATGTCTAAAGCACAACAATGTTCCGAGATATTTAGTTATTTCTCCAAAATCTATACTTGGGGTCAATTGTACCGTCTTCTCTGGGAGCAATTGTAACGGTACAATTAACCCCGTGGTACAAATGACCCCTGATATAATTTAACCGGGGAGACCGGGGGCAATAGTAACAATTTTTGGTTTTCGGACAATTTTACTATATAAACTTGGGTATTTTACTATAATGATTATGTTTCTAGAAACCTAAATTCAATAGCTACAAACCATTTTGTTGAATTTTACGTAGGGCTTACAGAACATAGAGAAAATTAGGTAAGAATGATGACAGGGCGAGTGCTACAATTGACCCCTTCCCAGGGTCACTTGTACCAAAAATTAAAAAGGAAATAAAAAACAAACAAATTATCGAATCATAACTACTGGAGGGGGGCCTTCCACAGAGCAACCATTGACGGAAATTGAACAGAAATTCATGACAATTCTCGGGGATGATTTCGGTCAAGGGTTGCCTGGTGTCCGAGTGGAACCATTTGAAGAAGTAAGTGTTATTTTATGTTCCTTCGTTTAAGTTAAGTGCTACCGTAACTAGAGTTCAAACTTTATAAATAAATAAATATTCGTGGACACCAGTCGAAATTAATAATTTTATTATAATGAATAAATCTATTTATTATTTTTAACAGTCAATCGGAATCAATGCTGCTGCTGCAGCTGCTGTTGTGGAGAACTCATCATTCATACAACTACCAATCCTAGAACCACAAGACAATATTCAACACACACCCCAAACACAACCCCAACCTGTTGCACATGTAATAGAAAGAGCCTACTCCCCAAATCTTTCTCCAACACAATCCCCACACCAGCAGCAAGTCCCCACAGAAGCGGCGCCAGTGTCAAGGAACACCCCGACGCGACCCCGGCGACGACGCAGGCGTGAGCCGCCTATGTCACAGGAGGCAGCAAGACGGGCCCTCGTCCAAGCAGCCATAGATAAAGCTGATTCAGAAAGAAGAAATACAGAAGCTCTACAATTGATTGCCCAGACTTTACAGAAAATTGAAAGGTATTTCATGTTCAATTAATATTTATATTTCCTATAAGTACTTCTACCTATAAGTGGAAATTAATGTATTTGTATTTATTTATTTTATCCTAAAAGTAGGTACATTCTAATTAATGTATCCAGTTCTAGAATTCCCAATATTGCATGTCTAAAGCACAACAATGTTCCGAGATATTTAGTTATTTCTCCAAAATCTATACTTGGGGTCAATTGTACCGTCTTCTCTGGGAGCAATTGTAACGGTACAATTAACCCCGTGGTACAAATGACCCCTGATATAATTTAACCGGGGAGACCGGGGGCAATAGTAACAATTTTTGGTTTTCGGACAATTTTACTATATAAACTTGGGTATTTTACTATAATGATTATGTTTCTAGAAACCTAAATTCAATAGCTACAAACCATTTTGTTGAATTTTACGTAGGGCTTACAGAACATAGAGAAAATTAGGTAAGAATGATGACAGGGCGAGTGCTACAATTGACCCCTTCCCAGGGTCACTTGTACCAAAAATTAAAAAGGAAATAAAAAACAAACAAATTATCGAATCATAACTACTGGAGGGGGGCCTTCCACAGAGCAACCATTGACGGAAATTGAACAGAAATTCATGACAATTCTCGGGGATGATTTCGGTCAAGGGTTGCCTGGTGTCCGAGTGGAACCATTTGAAGAAGTAAGTGTTATTTTATGTTCCTTCGTTTAAGTTAAGTGCTACCGTAACTAGAGTTCAAACTTTATAAATAAATAAATATTCGTGGACACCAGTCGAAATTAATAATTTTATTATAATGAATAAATCTATTTATTATTTTTAACAGTCAATCGGAATCAATGCTGCTGCTGCAGCTGCTGTTGTGGAGAACTCATCATTCATACAACTACCAATCCTAGAACCACAAGACAATATTCAACACACACCCCAAACACAACCCCAACCTGTTGCACATGTAATAGAAAGAGCCTACTCCCCAAATCTTTCTCCAACACAATCCCCACACCAGCAGCAACTCCCCACAGAAGCGGCGCCAGTGTCAAGGAACACCCCGACGCGACCCCGGCGACGACGCAGGCGTGAGCCGCCTATGTCACAGGAGGCAGCAAGACGGGCCCTCGTCCAAGCAGCCATAGATAAAGCTGATTCAGAAAGAAGAAATACAGAAGCTCTACAATTGATTGCCCAGACTTTACAGAAAATTGAAAGGTATTTCATGTTCAATTAATATTTATATTTCCTATAAGTACTTCTACCTATAAGTGGAAATTAATGTATTTGTATTTATTTATTTTATCCTAAAAGTAGGTACATTCTAATTAATGTATCCAGTTCTAGAATTCCCAATATTGCATGTCTAAAGCACAACAATGTTCCGAGATATTTAGTTATTTCTCCAAAATCTATACTTGGGGTCAATTGTACCGTCTTCTCTGGGAGCAATTGTAACGGTACAATTAACCCCGTGGTACAAATGACCCCTGATATAATTTAACCGGGGAGACCGGGGGCAATAGTAACAATTTTTGGTTTTCGGACAATTTTACTATATAAACTTGGGTATTTTACTATAATGATTATGTTTCTAGAAACCTAAATTCAATAGCTACAAACCATTTTGTTGAATTTTACGTAGGGCTTACAGAACATAGAGAAAATTAGGTAAGAATGATGACAGGGCGAGTGCTACAATTGACCCCTTCCCAGGGTCACTTGTACCAAAAATTAAAAAGGAAATAAAAAACAAACAAATTATCGAATCATAACTACTGGAGGGGGGCCTTCCACAGAGCAACCATTGACGGAAATTGAACAGAAATTCATGACAATTCTCGGGGATGATTTCGGTCAAGGGTTGCCTGGTGTCCGAGTGGAACCATTTGAAGAAGTAAGTGTTATTTTATGTTCCTTCGTTTAAGTTAAGTGCTACCGTAACTAGAGTTCAAACTTTATAAATAAATAAATATTCGTGGACACCAGTCGAAATTAATAATTTTATTATAATGAATAAATCTATTTATTATTTTTAACAGTCAATCGGAATCAATGCTGCTGCTGCAGCTGCTGTTGTGGAGAACTCATCATTCATACAACTACCAATCCTAGAACCACAAGACAATATTCAACACACACCCCAAACACAACCCCAACCTGTTGCACATGTAATAGAAAGAGCCTACTCCCCAAATCTTTCTCCAACACAATCCCCACACCAGCAGCAACTCCCCACAGAAGCGGCGCCAGTGTCAAGGAACACCCCGACGCGACCCCGGCGACGACGCAGGCGTGAGCCGCCTATGTCACAGGAGGCAGCAAGACGGGCCCTCGTCCAAGCAGCCATAGATAAAGCTGATTCAGAAAGAAGAAATACAGAAGCTCTACAATTGATTGCCCAGACTTTACAGAAAATTGAAAGGTATTTCATGTTCAATTAATATTTATATTTCCTATAAGTACTTCTACCTATAAGTGGAAATTAATGTATTTGTATTTATTTATTTTATCCTAAAAGTAGGTACATTCTAATTAATGTATCCAGTTCTAGAATTCCCAATATTGCATGTCTAAAGCACAACAATGTTCCGAGATATTTAGTTATTTCTCCAAAATCTATACTTGGGGTCAATTGTACCGTCTTCTCTGGGAGCAATTGTAACGGTACAATTAACCCCGTGGTACAAATGACCCCTGATATAATTTAACCGGGGAGACCGGGGGCAATAGTAACAATTTTTGGTTTTCGGACAATTTTACTATATAAACTTGGGTATTTTACTATAATGATTATGTTTCTAGAAACCTAAATTCAATAGCTACAAACCATTTTGTTGAATTTTACGTAGGGCTTACAGAACATAGAGAAAATTAGGTAAGAATGATGACAGGGCGAGTGCTACAATTGACCCCTTCCCAGGGTCACTTGTACCAAAAATTAAAAAGGAAATAAAAAACAAACAAATTATCGAATCATAACTACTGGAGGGGGGCCTTCCACAGAGCAACCATTGACGGAAATTGAACAGAAATTCATGACAATTCTCGGGGATGATTTCGGTCAAGGGTTGCCTGGTGTCCGAGTGGAACCATTTGAAGAAGTAAGTGTTATTTTATGTTCCTTCGTTTAAGTTAAGTGCTACCGTAACTAGAGTTCAAACTTTATAAATAAATAAATATTCGTGGACACCAGTCGAAATTAATAATTTTATTATAATGAATAAATCTATTTATTATTTTTAACAGTCAATCGGAATCAATGCTGCTGCTGCAGCTGCTGTTGTGGAGAACTCATCATTCATACAACTACCAATCCTAGAACCACAAGACAATATTCAACACACACCCCAAACACAACCCCAACCTGTTGCACATGTAATAGAAAGAGCCTACTCCCCAAATCTTTCTCCAACACAATCCCCACACCAGCAGCAAGTCCCCACAGAAGCGGCGCCAGTGTCAAGGAACACCCCGACGCGACCCCGGCGACGACGCAGGCGTGAGCCGCCTATGTCACAGGAGGCAGCAAGACGGGCCCTCGTCCAAGCAGCCATAGATAAAGCTGATTCAGAAAGAAGAAATACAGAAGCTCTACAATTGATTGCCCAGACTTTACAGAAAATTGAAAGGTATTTCATGTTCAATTAATATTTATATTTCCTATAAGTACTTCTACCTATAAGTGGAAATTAATGTATTTGTATTTATTTATTTTATCCTAAAAGTAGGTACATTCTAATTAATGTATCCAGTTCTAGAATTCCCAATATTGCATGTCTAAAGCACAACAATGTTCCGAGATATTTAGTTATTTCTCCAAAATCTATACTTGGGGTCAATTGTACCGTCTTCTCTGGGAGCAATTGTAACGGTACAATTAACCCCGTGGTACAAATGACCCCTGATATAATTTAACCGGGGAGACCGGGGGCAATAGTAACAATTTTTGGTTTTCGGACAATTTTACTATATAAACTTGGGTATTTTACTATAATGATTATGTTTCTAGAAACCTAAATTCAATAGCTACAAACCATTTTGTTGAATTTTACGTAGGGCTTACAGAACATAGAGAAAATTAGGTAAGAATGATGACAGGGCGAGTGCTACAATTGACCCCTTCCCAGGGTCACTTGTACCAAAAATTAAAAAGGAAATAAAAAACAAACAAATTATCGAATCATAACTACTGGAGGGGGGCCTTCCACAGAGCAACCATTGACGGAAATTGAACAGAAATTCATGACAATTCTCGGGGATGATTTCGGTCAAGGGTTGCCTGGTGTCCGAGTGGAACCATTTGAAGAAGTAAGTGTTATTTTATGTTCCTTCGTTTAAGTTAAGTGCTACCGTAACTAGAGTTCAAACTTTATAAATAAATAAATATTCGTGGACACCAGTCGAAATTAATAATTTTATTATAATGAATAAATCTATTTATTATTTTTAACAGTCAATCGGAATCAATGCTGCTGCTGCAGCTGCTGTTGTGGAGAACTCATCATTCATACAACTACCAATCCTAGAACCACAAGACAATATTCAACACACACCCCAAACACAACCCCAACCTGTTGCACATGTAATAGAAAGAGCCTACTCCCCAAATCTTTCTCCAACACAATCCCCACACCAGCAGCAAGTCCCCACAGAAGCGGCGCCAGTGTCAAGGAACACCCCGACGCGACCCCGGCGACGACGCAGGCGTGAGCCGCCTATGTCACAGGAGGCAGCAAGACGGGCCCTCGTCCAAGCAGCCATAGATAAAGCTGATTCAGAAAGAAGAAATACAGAAGCTCTACAATTGATTGCCCAGACTTTACAGAAAATTGAAAGGTATTTCATGTTCAATTAATATTTATATTTCCTATAAGTACTTCTACCTATAAGTGGAAATTAATGTATTTGTATTTATTTATTTTATCCTAAAAGTAGGTACATTCTAATTAATGTATCCAGTTCTAGAATTCCCAATATTGCATGTCTAAAGCACAACAATGTTCCGAGATATTTAGTTATTTCTCCAAAATCTATACTTGGGGTCAATTGTACCGTCTTCTCTGGGAGCAATTGTAACGGTACAATTAACCCCGTGGTACAAATGACCCCTGATATAATTTAACCGGGGAGACCGGGGGCAATAGTAACAATTTTTGGTTTTCGGACAATTTTACTATATAAACTTGGGTATTTTACTATAATGATTATGTTTCTAGAAACCTAAATTCAATAGCTACAAACCATTTTGTTGAATTTTACGTAGGGCTTACAGAACATAGAGAAAATTAGGTAAGAATGATGACAGGGCGAGTGCTACAATTGACCCCTTCCCAGGGTCACTTGTACCAAAAATTAAAAAGGAAATAAAAAACAAACAAATTATCGAATCATAACTACTGGAGGGGGGCCTTCCACAGAGCAACCATTGACGGAAATTGAACAGAAATTCATGACAATTCTCGGGGATGATTTCGGTCAAGGGTTGCCTGGTGTCCGAGTGGAACCATTTGAAGAAGTAAGTGTTATTTTATGTTCCTTCGTTTAAGTTAAGTGCTACCGTAACTAGAGTTCAAACTTTATAAATAAATAAATATTCGTGGACACCAGTCGAAATTAATAATTTTATTATAATGAATAAATCTATTTATTATTTTTAACAGTCAATCGGAATCAATGCTGCTGCTGCAGCTGCTGTTGTGGAGAACTCATCATTCATACAACTACCAATCCTAGAACCACAAGACAATATTCAACACACACCCCAAACACAACCCCAACCTGTTGCACATGTAATAGAAAGAGCCTACTCCCCAAATCTTTCTCCAACACAATCCCCACACCAGCAGCAAGTCCCCACAGAAGCGGCGCCAGTGTCAAGGAACACCCCGACGCGACCCCGGCGACGACGCAGGCGTGAGCCGCCTATGTCACAGGAGGCAGCAAGACGGGCCCTCGTCCAAGCAGCCATAGATAAAGCTGATTCAGAAAGAAGAAATACAGAAGCTCTACAATTGATTGCCCAGACTTTACAGAAAATTGAAAGGTATTTCATGTTCAATTAATATTTATATTTCCTATAAGTACTTCTACCTATAAGTGGAAATTAATGTATTTGTATTTATTTATTTTATCCTAAAAGTAGGTACATTCTAATTAATGTATCCAGTTCTAGAATTCCCAATATTGCATGTCTAAAGCACAACAATGTTCCGAGATATTTAGTTATTTCTCCAAAATCTATACTTGGGGTCAATTGTACCGTCTTCTCTGGGAGCAATTGTAACGGTACAATTAACCCCGTGGTACAAATGACCCCTGATATAATTTAACCGGGGAGACCGGGGGCAATAGTAACAATTTTTGGTTTTCGGACAATTTTACTATATAAACTTGGGTATTTTACTATAATGATTATGTTTCTAGAAACCTAAATTCAATAGCTACAAACCATTTTGTTGAATTTTACGTAGGGCTTACAGAACATAGAGAAAATTAGGTAAGAATGATGACAGGGCGAGTGCTACAATTGACCCCTTCCCAGGGTCACTTGTACCAAAAATTAAAAAGGAAATAAAAAACAAACAAATTATCGAATCATAACTACTGGAGGGGGGCCTTCCACAGAGCAACCATTGACGGAAATTGAACAGAAATTCATGACAATTCTCGGGGATGATTTCGGTCAAGGGTTGCCTGGTGTCCGAGTGGAACCATTTGAAGAAGTAAGTGTTATTTTATGTTCCTTCGTTTAAGTTAAGTGCTACCGTAACTAGAGTTCAAACTTTATAAATAAATAAATATTCGTGGACACCAGTCGAAATTAATAATTTTATTATAATGAATAAATCTATTTATTATTTTTAACAGTCAATCGGAATCAATGCTGCTGCTGCAGCTGCTGTTGTGGAGAACTCATCATTCATACAACTACCAATCCTAGAACCACAAGACAATATTCAACACACACCCCAAACACAACCCCAACCTGTTGCACATGTAATAGAAAGAGCCTACTCCCCAAATCTTTCTCCAACACAATCCCCACACCAGCAGCAAGTCCCCACAGAAGCGGCGCCAGTGTCAAGGAACACCCCGACGCGACCCCGGCGACGACGCAGGCGTGAGCCGCCTATGTCACAGGAGGCAGCAAGACGGGCCCTCGTCCAAGCAGCCATAGATAAAGCTGATTCAGAAAGAAGAAATACAGAAGCTCTACAATTGATTGCCCAGACTTTACAGAAAATTGAAAGGTATTTCATGTTCAATTAATATTTATATTTCCTATAAGTACTTCTACCTATAAGTGGAAATTAATGTATTTGTATTTATTTATTTTATCCTAAAAGTAGGTACATTCTAATTAATGTATCCAGTTCTAGAATTCCCAATATTGCATGTCTAAAGCACAACAATGTTCCGAGATATTTAGTTATTTCTCCAAAATCTATACTTGGGGTCAATTGTACCGTCTTCTCTGGGAGCAATTGTAACGGTACAATTAACCCCGTGGTACAAATGACCCCTGATATAATTTAACCGGGGAGACCGGGGGCAATAGTAACAATTTTTGGTTTTCGGACAATTTTACTATATAAACTTGGGTATTTTACTATAATGATTATGTTTCTAGAAACCTAAATTCAATAGCTACAAACCATTTTGTTGAATTTTACGTAGGGCTTACAGAACATAGAGAAAATTAGGTAAGAATGATGACAGGGCGAGTGCTACAATTGACCCCTTCCCAGGGTCACTTGTACCAAAAATTAAAAAGGAAATAAAAAACAAACAAATTATCGAATCATAACTACTGGAGGGGGGCCTTCCACAGAGCAACCATTGACGGAAATTGAACAGAAATTCATGACAATTCTCGGGGATGATTTCGGTCAAGGGTTGCCTGGTGTCCGAGTGGAACCATTTGAAGAAGTAAGTGTTATTTTATGTTCCTTCGTTTAAGTTAAGTGCTACCGTAACTAGAGTTCAAACTTTATAAATAAATAAATATTCGTGGACACCAGTCGAAATTAATAATTTTATTATAATGAATAAATCTATTTATTATTTTTAACAGTCAATCGGAATCAATGCTGCTGCTGCAGCTGCTGTTGTGGAGAACTCATCATTCATACAACTACCAATCCTAGAACCACAAGACAATATTCAACACACACCCCAAACACAACCCCAACCTGTTGCACATGTAATAGAAAGAGCCTACTCCCCAAATCTTTCTCCAACACAATCCCCACACCAGCAGCAAGTCCCCACAGAAGCGGCGCCAGTGTAAAGGAACACCCCGACGCGACCCCGGCGACGACGCAGGCGTGAGCCGCCTATGTCACAGGAGGCAGCAAGACGGGCCCTCGTCCAAGCAGCCATAGATAAAGCTGATTCAGAAAGAAGAAATACAGAAGCTCTACAATTGATTGCCCAGACTTTACAGAAAATTGAAAGGTATTTCATGTTCAATTAATATTTATATTTCCTATAAGTACTTCTACCTATAAGTGGAAATTAATGTATTTGTATTTATTTATTTTATCCTAAAAGTAGGTACATTCTAATTAATGTATCCAGTTCTAGAATTCCCAATATTGCATGTCTAAAGCACAACAATGTTCCGAGATATTTAGTTATTTCTCCAAAATCTATACTTGGGGTCAATTGTACCGTCTTCTCTGGGAGCAATTGTAACGGTACAATTAACCCCGTGGTACAAATGACCCCTGATATAATTTAACCGGGGAGACCGGGGGCAATAGTAACAATTTTTGGTTTTCGGACAATTTTACTATATAAACTTGGGTATTTTACTATAATGATTATGTTTCTAGAAACCTAAATTCAATAGCTACAAACCATTTTGTTGAATTTTACGTAGGGCTTACAGAACATAGAGAAAATTAGGTAAGAATGATGACAGGGCGAGTGCTACAATTGACCCCTTCCCAGGGTCACTTGTACCAAAAATTAAAAAGGAAATAAAAAACAAACAAATTATCGAATCATAACTACTGGAGGGGGGCCTTCCACAGAGCAACCATTGACGGAAATTGAACAGAAATTCATGACAATTCTCGGGGATGATTTCGGTCAAGGGTTGCCTGGTGTCCGAGTGGAACCATTTGAAGAAGTAAGTGTTATTTTATGTTCCTTCGTTTAAGTTAAGTGCTACCGTAACTAGAGTTCAAACTTTATAAATAAATAAATATTCGTGGACACCAGTCGAAATTAATAATTTTATTATAATGAATAAATCTATTTATTATTTTTAACAGTCAATCGGAATCAATGCTGCTGCTGCAGCTGCTGTTGTGGAGAACTCATCATTCATACAACTACCAATCCTAGAACCACAAGACAATATTCAACACACACCCCAAACACAACCCCAACCTGTTGCACATGTAATAGAAAGAGCCTACTCCCCAAATCTTTCTCCAACACAATCCCCACACCAGCAGCAAGTCCCCACAGAAGCGGCGCCAGTGTCAAGGAACACCCCGACGCGACCCCGGCGACGACGCAGGCGTGAGCCGCCTATGTCACAGGAGGCAGCAAGACGGGCCCTCGTCCAAGCAGCCATAGATAAAGCTGATTCAGAAAGAAGAAATACAGAAGCTCTACAATTGATTGCCCAGACTTTACAGAAAATTGAAAGGTATTTCATGTTCAATTAATATTTATATTTCCTATAAGTACTTCTACCTATAAGTGGAAATTAATGTATTTGTATTTATTTATTTTATCCTAAAAGTAGGTACATTCTAATTAATGTATCCAGTTCTAGAATTCCCAATATTGCATGTCTAAAGCACAACAATGTTCCGAGATATTTAGTTATTTCTCCAAAATCTATACTTGGGGTCAATTGTACCGTCTTCTCTGGGAGCAATTGTAACGGTACAATTAACCCCGTGGTACAAATGACCCCTGATATAATTTAACCGGGGAGACCGGGGGCAATAGTAACAATTTTTGGTTTTCGGACAATTTTACTATATAAACTTGGGTATTTTACTATAATGATTATGTTTCTAGAAACCTAAATTCAATAGCTACAAACCATTTTGTTGAATTTTACGTAGGGCTTACAGAACATAGAGAAAATTAGGTAAGAATGATGACAGGGCGAGTGCTACAATTGACCCCTTCCCAGGGTCACTTGTACCAAAAATTAAAAAGGAAATAAAAAACAAACAAATTATCGAATCATAACTACTGGAGGGGGGCCTTCCACAGAGCAACCATTGACGGAAATTGAACAGAAATTCATGACAATTCTCGGGGATGATTTCGGTCAAGGGTTGCCTGGTGTCCGAGTGGAACCATTTGAAGAAGTAAGTGTTATTTTATGTTCCTTCGTTTAAGTTAAGTGCTACCGTAACTAGAGTTCAAACTTTATAAATAAATAAATATTCGTGGACACCAGTCGAAATTAATAATTTTATTATAATGAATAAATCTATTTATTATTTTTAACAGTCAATCGGAATCAATGCTGCTGCTGCAGCTGCTGTTGTGGAGAACTCATCATTCATACAACTACCAATCCTAGAACCACAAGACAATATTCAACACACACCCCAAACACAACCCCAACCTGTTGCACATGTAATAGAAAGAGCCTACTCCCCAAATCTTTCTCCAACACAATCCCCACACCAGCAGCAAGTCCCCACAGAAGCGGCGCCAGTGTCAAGGAACACCCCGACGCGACCCCGGCGACGACGCAGGCGTGAGCCGCCTATGTCACAGGAGGCAGCAAGACGGGCCCTCGTCCAAGCAGCCATAGATAAAGCTGATTCAGAAAGAAGAAATACAGAAGCTCTACAATTGATTGCCCAGACTTTACAGAAAATTGAAAGGTATTTCATGTTCAATTAATATTTATATTTCCTATAAGTACTTCTACCTATAAGTGGAAATTAATGTATTTGTATTTATTTATTTTATCCTAAAAGTAGGTACATTCTAATTAATGTATCCAGTTCTAGAATTCCCAATATTGCATGTCTAAAGCACAACAATGTTCCGAGATATTTAGTTATTTCTCCAAAATCTATACTTGGGGTCAATTGTACCGTCTTCTCTGGGAGCAATTGTAACGGTACAATTAACCCCGTGGTACAAATGACCCCTGATATAATTTAACCGGGGAGACCGGGGGCAATAGTAACAATTTTTGGTTTTCGGACAATTTTACTATATAAACTTGGGTATTTTACTATAATGATTATGTTTCTAGAAACCTAAATTCAATAGCTACAAACCATTTTGTTGAATTTTACGTAGGGCTTACAGAACATAGAGAAAATTAGGTAAGAATGATGACAGGGCGAGTGCTACAATTGACCCCTTCCCAGGGTCACTTGTACCAAAAATTAAAAAGGAAATAAAAAACAAACAAATTATCGAATCATAACTACTGGAGGGGGGCCTTCCACAGAGCAACCATTGACGGAAATTGAACAGAAATTCATGACAATTCTCGGGGATGATTTCGGTCAAGGGTTGCCTGGTGTCCGAGTGGAACCATTTGAAGAAGTAAGTGTTATTTTATGTTCCTTCGTTTAAGTTAAGTGCTACCGTAACTAGAGTTCAAACTTTATAAATAAATAAATATTCGTGGACACCAGTCGAAATTAATAATTTTATTATAATGAATAAATCTATTTATTATTTTTAACAGTCAATCGGAATCAATGCTGCTGCTGCAGCTGCTGTTGTGGAGAACTCATCATTCATACAACTACCAATCCTAGAACCACAAGACAATATTCAACACACACCCCAAACACAACCCCAACCTGTTGCACATGTAATAGAAAGAGCCTACTCCCCAAATCTTTCTCCAACACAATCCCCACACCAGCAGCAAGTCCCCACAGAAGCGGCGCCAGTGTCAAGGAACACCCCGACGCGACCCCGGCGACGACGCAGGCGTGAGCCGCCTATGTCACAGGAGGCAGCAAGACGGGCCCTCGTCCAAGCAGCCATAGATAAAGCTGATTCAGAAAGAAGAAATACAGAAGCTCTACAATTGATTGCCCAGACTTTACAGAAAATTGAAAGGTATTTCATGTTCAATTAATATTTATATTTCCTATAAGTACTTCTACCTATAAGTGGAAATTAATGTATTTGTATTTATTTATTTTATCCTAAAAGTAGGTACATTCTAATTAATGTATCCAGTTCTAGAATTCCCAATATTGCATGTCTAAAGCACAACAATGTTCCGAGATATTTAGTTATTTCTCCAAAATCTATACTTGGGGTCAATTGTACCGTCTTCTCTGGGAGCAATTGTAACGGTACAATTAACCCCGTGGTACAAATGACCCCTGATATAATTTAACCGGGGAGACCGGGGGCAATAGTAACAATTTTTGGTTTTCGGACAATTTTACTATATAAACTTGGGTATTTTACTATAATGATTATGTTTCTAGAAACCTAAATTCAATAGCTACAAACCATTTTGTTGAATTTTACGTAGGGCTTACAGAACATAGAGAAAATTAGGTAAGAATGATGACAGGGCGAGTGCTACAATTGACCCCTTCCCAGGGTCACTTGTACCAAAAATTAAAAAGGAAATAAAAAACAAACAAATTATCGAATCATAACTACTGGAGGGGGGCCTTCCACAGAGCAACCATTGACGGAAATTGAACAGAAATTCATGACAATTCTCGGGGATGATTTCGGTCAAGGGTTGCCTGGTGTCCGAGTGGAACCATTTGAAGAAGTAAGTGTTATTTTATGTTCCTTCGTTTAAGTTAAGTGCTACCGTAACTAGAGTTCAAACTTTATAAATAAATAAATATTCGTGGACACCAGTCGAAATTAATAATTTTATTATAATGAATAAATCTATTTATTATTTTTAACAGTCAATCGGAATCAATGCTGCTGCTGCAGCTGCTGTTGTGGAGAACTCATCATTCATACAACTACCAATCCTAGAACCACAAGACAATATTCAACACACACCCCAAACACAACCCCAACCTGTTGCACATGTAATAGAAAGAGCCTACTCCCCAAATCTTTCTCCAACACAATCCCCACACCAGCAGCAAGTCCCCACAGAAGCGGCGCCAGTGTCAAGGAACACCCCGACGCGACCCCGGCGACGACGCAGGCGTGAGCCGCCTATGTCACAGGAGGCAGCAAGACGGGCCCTCGTCCAAGCAGCCATAGATAAAGCTGATTCAGAAAGAAGAAATACAGAAGCTCTACAATTGATTGCCCAGACTTTACAGAAAATTGAAAGGTATTTCATGTTCAATTAATATTTATATTTCCTATAAGTACTTCTACCTATAAGTGGAAATTAATGTATTTGTATTTATTTATTTTATCCTAAAAGTAGGTACATTCTAATTAATGTATCCAGTTCTAGAATTCCCAATATTGCATGTCTAAAGCACAACAATGTTCCGAGATATTTAGTTATTTCTCCAAAATCTATACTTGGGGTCAATTGTACCGTCTTCTCTGGGAGCAATTGTAACGGTACAATTAACCCCGTGGTACAAATGACCCCTGATATAATTTAACCGGGGAGACCGGGGGCAATAGTAACAATTTTTGGTTTTCGGACAATTTTACTATATAAACTTGGGTATTTTACTATAATGATTATGTTTCTAGAAACCTAAATTCAATAGCTACAAACCATTTTGTTGAATTTTACGTAGGGCTTACAGAACATAGAGAAAATTAGGTAAGAATGATGACAGGGCGAGTGCTACAATTGACCCCTTCCCAGGGTCACTTGTACCAAAAATTAAAAAGGAAATAAAAAACAAACAAATTATCGAATCATAACTACTGGAGGGGGGCCTTCCACAGAGCAACCATTGACGGAAATTGAACAGAAATTCATGACAATTCTCGGGGATGATTTCGGTCAAGGGTTGCCTGGTGTCCGAGTGGAACCATTTGAAGAAGTAAGTGTTATTTTATGTTCCTTCGTTTAAGTTAAGTGCTACCGTAACTAGAGTTCAAACTTTATAAATAAATAAATATTCGTGGACACCAGTCGAAATTAATAATTTTATTATAATGAATAAATCTATTTATTATTTTTAACAGTCAATCGGAATCAATGCTGCTGCTGCAGCTGCTGTTGTGGAGAACTCATCATTCATACAACTACCAATCCTAGAACCACAAGACAATATTCAACACACACCCCAAACACAACCCCAACCTGTTGCACATGTAATAGAAAGAGCCTACTCCCCAAATCTTTCTCCAACACAATCCCCACACCAGCAGCAAGTCCCCACAGAAGCGGCGCCAGTGTCAAGGAACACCCCGACGCGACCCCGGCGACGACGCAGGCGTGAGCCGCCTATGTCACAGGAGGCAGCAAGACGGGCCCTCGTCCAAGCAGCCATAGATAAAGCTGATTCAGAAAGAAGAAATACAGAAGCTCTACAATTGATTGCCCAGACTTTACAGAAAATTGAAAGGTATTTCATGTTCAATTAATATTTATATTTCCTATAAGTACTTCTACCTATAAGTGGAAATTAATGTATTTGTATTTATTTATTTTATCCTAAAAGTAGGTACATTCTAATTAATGTATCCAGTTCTAGAATTCCCAATATTGCATGTCTAAAGCACAACAATGTTCCGAGATATTTAGTTATTTCTCCAAAATCTATACTTGGGGTCAATTGTACCGTCTTCTCTGGGAGCAATTGTAACGGTACAATTAACCCCGTGGTACAAATGACCCCTGATATAATTTAACCGGGGAGACCGGGGGCAATAGTAACAATTTTTGGTTTTCGGACAATTTTACTATATAAACTTGGGTATTTTACTATAATGATTATGTTTCTAGAAACCTAAATTCAATAGCTACAAACCATTTTGTTGAATTTTACGTAGGGCTTACAGAACATAGAGAAAATTAGGTAAGAATGATGACAGGGCGAGTGCTACAATTGACCCCTTCCCAGGGTCACTTGTACCAAAAATTAAAAAGGAAATAAAAAACAAACAAATTATCGAATCATAACTACTGGAGGGGGGCCTTCCACAGAGCAACCATTGACGGAAATTGAACAGAAATTCATGACAATTCTCGGGGATGATTTCGGTCAAGGGTTGCCTGGTGTCCGAGTGGAACCATTTGAAGAAGTAAGTGTTATTTTATGTTCCTTCGTTTAAGTTAAGTGCTACCGTAACTAGAGTTCAAACTTTATAAATAAATAAATATTCGTGGACACCAGTCGAAATTAATAATTTTATTATAATGAATAAATCTATTTATTATTTTTAACAGTCAATCGGAATCAATGCTGCTGCTGCAGCTGCTGTTGTGGAGAACTCATCATTCATACAACTACCAATCCTAGAACCACAAGACAATATTCAACACACACCCCAAACACAACCCCAACCTGTTGCACATGTAATAGAAAGAGCCTACTCCCCAAATCTTTCTCCAACACAATCCCCACACCAGCAGCAAGTCCCCACAGAAGCGGCGCCAGTGTCAAGGAACACCCCGACGCGACCCCGGCGACGACGCAGGCGTGAGCCGCCTATGTCACAGGAGGCAGCAAGACGGGCCCTCGTCCAAGCAGCCATAGATAAAGCTGATTCAGAAAGAAGAAATACAGAAGCTCTACAATTGATTGCCCAGACTTTACAGAAAATTGAAAGGTATTTCATGTTCAATTAATATTTATATTTCCTATAAGTACTTCTACCTATAAGTGGAAATTAATGTATTTGTATTTATTTATTTTATCCTAAAAGTAGGTACATTCTAATTAATGTATCCAGTTCTAGAATTCCCAATATTGCATGTCTAAAGCACAACAATGTTCCGAGATATTTAGTTATTTCTCCAAAATCTATACTTGGGGTCAATTGTACCGTCTTCTCTGGGAGCAATTGTAACGGTACAATTAACCCCGTGGTACAAATGACCCCTGATATAATTTAACCGGGGAGACCGGGGGCAATAGTAACAATTTTTGGTTTTCGGACAATTTTACTATATAAACTTGGGTATTTTACTATAATGATTATGTTTCTAGAAACCTAAATTCAATAGCTACAAACCATTTTGTTGAATTTTACGTAGGGCTTACAGAACATAGAGAAAATTAGGTAAGAATGATGACAGGGCGAGTGCTACAATTGACCCCTTCCCAGGGTCACTTGTACCAAAAATTAAAAAGGAAATAAAAAACAAACAAATTATCGAATCATAACTACTGGAGGGGGGCCTTCCACAGAGCAACCATTGACGGAAATTGAACAGAAATTCATGACAATTCTCGGGGATGATTTCGGTCAAGGGTTGCCTGGTGTCCGAGTGGAACCATTTGAAGAAGTAAGTGTTATTTTATGTTCCTTCGTTTAAGTTAAGTGCTACCGTAACTAGAGTTCAAACTTTATAAATAAATAAATATTCGTGGACACCAGTCGAAATTAATAATTTTATTATAATGAATAAATCTATTTATTATTTTTAACAGTCAATCGGAATCAATGCTGCTGCTGCAGCTGCTGTTGTGGAGAACTCATCATTCATACAACTACCAATCCTAGAACCACAAGACAATATTCAACACACACCCCAAACACAACCCCAACCTGTTGCACATGTAATAGAAAGAGCCTACTCCCCAAATCTTTCTCCAACACAATCCCCACACCAGCAGCAAGTCCCCACAGAAGCGGCGCCAGTGTCAAGGAACACCCCGACGCGACCCCGGCGACGACGCAGGCGTGAGCCGCCTATGTCACAGGAGGCAGCAAGACGGGCCCTCGTCCAAGCAGCCATAGATAAAGCTGATTCAGAAAGAAGAAATACAGAAGCTCTACAATTGATTGCCCAGACTTTACAGAAAATTGAAAGGTATTTCATGTTCAATTAATATTTATATTTCCTATAAGTACTTCTACCTATAAGTGGAAATTAATGTATTTGTATTTATTTATTTTATCCTAAAAGTAGGTACATTCTAATTAATGTATCCAGTTCTAGAATTCCCAATATTGCATGTCTAAAGCACAACAATGTTCCGAGATATTTAGTTATTTCTCCAAAATCTATACTTGGGGTCAATTGTACCGTCTTCTCTGGGAGCAATTGTAACGGTACAATTAACCCCGTGGTACAAATGACCCCTGATATAATTTAACCGGGGAGACCGGGGGCAATAGTAACAATTTTTGGTTTTCGGACAATTTTACTATATAAACTTGGGTATTTTACTATAATGATTATGTTTCTAGAAACCTAAATTCAATAGCTACAAACCATTTTGTTGAATTTTACGTAGGGCTTACAGAACATAGAGAAAATTAGGTAAGAATGATGACAGGGCGAGTGCTACAATTGACCCCTTCCCAGGGTCACTTGTACCAAAAATTAAAAAGGAAATAAAAAACAAACAAATTATCGAATCATAACTACTGGAGGGGATTCCAGACTGTTCGCGGCGGGGTTCAAACCCCGCCGCGCACCACTGATTTTTCTTCTTGGAAAAATATGTGTGCTGTAAAAAACACGTGCTCTAACGGTGAACGCAAAACATCGTGAGGAAACCGGCATGTTCTGAGAACTTTGAAAAGTTTGAAGGACATTTTCATTCACCAACCCGCACTTGGCCAGCGTGGTGAATTAAGGCCTAATCTCTCTCGTTAAGAGAGAAGTCCCTGTGTCCCAGCAGTGGGAACGCGAATAAATTATGACTTCTGCTTGTCCAAAAAAAATGGGTCCATGATATAAATGAACGGAATGTACCTATATACAATGATTTGACTGTATAAACATTAATATTTATGCACAATTTCAATAAGTTTTTCTTTTTTATCGCTATTAATTACTAATCAAAACAAAATAAAAATCACTTTTTCTATATTAATAATTTCGTGCAGGGAAACGAAACATAAAAAAATATTGATTCTGAGTCGACAACATATATCCGGAAAATTCGTATTATGGAGAATTTCGTTAAATTCCGACTGTAAAAATACAAATAATAAACAAACCGCCATTTTTGGTGTCAACAAACACGTTCCGTTTCCATAGATACGCCTTCATTTTGTAATAAAATACAACTGACAGTAATTTCGCACGCACTGCAAAGGTACGTGCGTGTTCAAATATGTTCGGTGTGACGTCCATAATGGCGCGCCATTGAATACAACGTCATCAATGCGACGTTGCCGCTCTGTTCTGCGTAAGGCATGGCGTAAGTCACGCAGCCTGTTTGTGTCATGGGAGCTGCATTGCGTAGGGCTACACATGACGTCTATGCGCACGTCTACGTCACGCAAGCGGTGTGTCCTGTCACATACATTCCCATACATTACAACTCAGTGGTACGTGCACGTCTACCCTTACGTGTACATATACGCATCCGGTCTGCTCGAGGCTTAAAACTTAAAAATTTCACTGTCAATATTTAATACTTTTTAATACCTGAACATACCTTTTTTTGAAAGTTTCATTCATCCGTAACTTTTAACTGTGATGCCAAAAAATTTTCAGAAAAAGGTATGTTCAGGTATCAAAAAGGTATTAAATATTGACATAGACATTTTAAAGATTTAATGTCTCTAACTATGTAAAAAAATTTGGTCCAGACAACCTGACGTCAGAATGTCTGACCGATTTCTTTTCTTGTTTTTTCACTGTTAATCGAGGTACTAAATAATTTAATAATGGTATTAAATAGTACCAAATAGGTACTATAATTTGATAGTTACCAAACATAAATTTAATGTTAACGTTTTTTCACTCCTCTGACAGAATTGTTTTAGATCTTTTGAATCATAATGGGAAATAATAGTGCTTGACTGTCCAATAACGTCATTAGTTGGAGCACGGGACCTAGCAAGTCCCCGTGCTGCACCCAGGTGGAGAATCTAGATGAAGCACGAGTCCAGACCCGATATTTTATGTTTGGTAACTACAAATTATAGTACCTTTTTGGTACTATTTGATACCATTATTAAATTATTTAGTACCTCGATGAACACAGTGAAAAAACAAGAAAGGAATTGGTCAGACATTCTGACGTCAGGTTGTCTGGACCAAATTTTTTTACATAGTTAGAGACAATAAATTTTAAAAATTTCTCTGTCAAAATTTAATACCTTTTTGATACCTGAACATACCTTTTTTTTTAAATTTTATGGCGTCACAGTAAAAAGTTACGGAAAAGGTACACGGATACTACTAACGCATGATAATGCAGTGAGTTATTCTCCTCATATAAATTCACTCCTCTGACAGAATTGTTTAAGATCTTTTGAATCATAAAGGGAAATAATTAGTGCTTGACTGTCCAATAACGTCATTAGTTGGAGCACGGGACCTAGCATGTCCCCGTGCTGCACCCAGGTGGAGAATCTAGGTGAAGCACGAGTCCGGACCCGATATTTTATGTTTGGTAACTATCAAATTATAGTACCTATTTGGTACTATTTAATACCGTTATTAAATTATTTAGTACCTCGATGAACAGTGAAAAAACAAGAAAAGAAATTGGTCAGACATTCTGACGTCAGGTTGTCTTGACTTGTTGTCACTTGGTCCAGATGATCTAACGTTAACGTTTGAAGTTAACGTCAGAACACCTGGACCAAGTGCAATATTTTATGTTTGGTAACTATCAAATTATAGTACCTATTTGGAACTATTTGATACCATTATTAAATTATTTAGTACCTCGATGAACAGTGAAAAAACAAGAAAAGAAATTGGTCAGACATTCTGACGTCAGGTTGTCTGGACCAAATTTTGTTACATAGTTAGAGACATTAAAACTTAAAAATTTCTCTGTCAATATTTAATACTTTTTAATACCTGAACATACCTTTTTTTGAAAGTTTCATTCATCCGTAACTTTTAACTGTGACGCCATAAAATTTTCAAAAAAGGTATGTTCAGGTATCAAAAAGGTATTAAATATTGACAGAGACATTTTTAAGTTTTAATGTCTCTAACTATGTAAAAAAATTTAGTCAAGACAACCTGACGTCAGAATGTGTGACCACTTTCTTTTCTTGTTTTTTCACTGTTCATCGAGGTACTTAATAATTTAATAATGGTATCAAATAGTTCCAAATAGGTACTTATAATTTGATAGTTACCAAACATAAAATATTGCACTTGGTCCAGGTGTTCTGACGTTAACTTCAAACGTTAACGTCAGATCATCTGGACCAAGTGACAACAAGTCAAGACAACCTGACGTCAGAATGTCTGACCAATTTCTTTTCTTGTTTTTTCACTGTTCATCGAGGTACTAAATAATTATATAATGGTATCAAATAGTACCAAATAGGTACTATAATTTGTAGTAACCAAACATAAAATATCGCACTTGGTCCAGGTGTTCTGACGTTAACGTTTGAAATTAACGTCAGAACACCTGGACCAAGTGCGATATTTTATGTTTGGTACTATTTGATACCATTATTAAATTATTTAGTACCTCGATGAACAGTAAAAAAAAAGAAAAGCAATTTAACAGACAACCTGACGTCAGAATGCCTGGCCAATTTCTTTTCTTGTTTTTTCACTGTTCATCGAGGTACTAAATAATTTAATAATGGTATTTAATAGTACCAAATAGGTACTATAGTTTAATAGTTACCAAACATAAAATATCGGGTCCGGACTCGTGCTTCACCTATATTCTCCACCTGGGTGCAGCACGGGGACTTGCTAGGTCCCGTGCTCCAACTAATGACGTTATTGGACAGTCAAGCACTATTATTTCCCTCTATGATTCAAAAGATCTAAAACAATTCTGTCAGAGGAGTGAATTTATATGAGGAGAATAATATAATTAATTTAATAGAAACTGATTTTATTAACATTTAATATATAATATTGCACATATTATATCTATACTTACTATATACGTCAGGTTGTCTGGACCAAATTTTTTTACATAGTTAGAGACATTAAAACTTAAAAATTTCTCTGTCAATATTTAATACTTTTTAATACCTGAACATACCTTTTTTTGAAAGTTTCATTCATCCGTAACTTTTAACTGTGACGCCAAAAAATTTTCAGAAAAAGGTATGTTCAGGTATCAAAAAGGTATTAAATATTGACATAGACATTTTAAAGATTTAATGTCTCTAACTATGTAAAAAAATTTGGTCCAGACAACCTGACGTCAGAATGTCTGACCGATTTCTTTTCTTGTTTTTTCACTGTTCATCGAGGTACTAAATAATTTAATAATGGTATTAAATAGTACCAAATAGGTACTATAATTTGATAGTTACCAAACATAAATTTAATGTTAACGTTTTTTCACTTTTCTGTCCCAACAAATGGCTTTTTTGACTAAATTAATTTAACAAAAATGAACCCCTACCCGCAAATGGTTCTCGAACTGCTGAGCCTATTGTAGAACCAACCCTTTGTTCGGTGTTGGACAGATTCGAGATTGGACGGATTCGTAATTCGGCGGATTCGCTACTCGACGGATCGTGAATTCACCATCTTCAGCTGCTGGTATACAGCTTGAAGGGAGTTTTCACCTGTAAAGAAATATTTACGGGTGTAAATTTAATCTCAGGTTGTGGGTTCAAAGTTCAAACCTTGACACGAACCCCTGGATTATAAAAAAATGATCTGGGCTATAAAATAACGTGATAAATAAATAAATAAATAGATCGTGAACGAAATTGCATCTGACTAGAACCACGGTAGGCGGTCCTCGTGGGCGATATCTCATCTTGGCGGTACACGAAGTAGTTCGGTACCCTCAACTCTTGATTGGGCTGCAGTTTCGTTTCTCCCTTTTACTAGTTACCTTTAGTAATGTCCTTGATGTAGTCGTTAATGCCGAGCGCGGACCACGACAGCCGCGTCAGTCCCGGCAGGATGTGCCGCTCCATGTCCAACAGATGGCGCTTCATGAGGTGCGTCTCCGAGGGGCTGAGCGACTCCGCGCTGTGGTTGTAGCGCGCGATCACGTCGCTCAGAGCTTACCTTTAGTAATGTCCTTGATGTAGTCGTTAATGCCGAGCGCGGACCACGACAGCCGCGTCAGTCCCGGCAGGATGTGCCGCTCCATGTCCAACAGATGGCGCTTCATGAGGTGCGTCTCCGAGGGGCTGAGCGACTCCGCGCTGTGGTTGTAGCGCGCGATCACGTCGCTCAGAGCTTACCTTTAGTAATGTCCTTGATGTAGTCGTTAATGCCGAGCGCGGACCACGACAGCCGCGTCAGTCCCGGCAGGATGTGCCGCTCCATGTCCAACAGATGGCGCTTCATGAGGTGCGTCTCCGAGGGGCTGAGCGACTCCGCGCTGTGGTTGTAGCGCGCGATCACGTCGCTCAGAGCTTACCTTTAGTAATGTCCTTGATGTAGTCGTTAATGCCGAGCGCGGACCACGACAGCCGCGTCAGTCCCGGCAGGATGTGCCGCTCCATGTCCAACAGATGGCGCTTCATGAGGTGCGTCTCCGAGGGGCTGAGCGACTCCGCGCTGTGGTTGTAGCGCGCGATCACGTCGCTCAGAGCTTACCTTTAGTAATGTCCTTGATGTAGTCGTTAATGCCGAGCGCGGACCACGACAGCCGCGTCAGTCCCGGCAGGATGTGCCGCTCCATGTCCAACAGATGGCGCTTCATGAGGTGCGTCTCCGAGGGGCTGAGCGACTCCGCGCTGTGGTTGTAGCGCGCGATCACGTCGCTCAGAGCTTACCTTTAGTAATGTCCTTGATGTAGTCGTTAATGCCGAGCGCGGACCACGACAGCCGCGTCAGTCCCGGCAGGATGTGCCGCTCCATGTCCAACAGATGGCGCTTCATGAGGTGCGTCTCCGAGGGGCTGAGCGACTCCGCGCTGTGGTTGTAGCGCGCGATCACGTCGCTCAGAGCTTACCTTTAGTAATGTCCTTGATGTAGTCGTTAATGCCGAGCGCGGACCACGACAGCCGCGTCAGTCCCGGCAGGATGTGCCGCTCCATGTCCAACAGATGGCGCTTCATGAGGTGCGTCTCCGAGGGGCTGAGCGACTCCGCGCTGTGGTTGTAGCGCGCGATCACGTCGCTCAGAGCTTACCTTTAGTAATGTCCTTGATGTAGTCGTTAATGCCGAGCGCGGACCACGACAGCCGCGTCAGTCCCGGCAGGATGTGCCGCTCCATGTCCAACAGATGGCGCTTCATGAGGTGCGTCTCCGAGGGGCTGAGCGACTCCGCGCTGTGGTTGTAGCGCGCGATCACGTCGCTCAGAGCTTACCTTTAGTAATGTCCTTGATGTAGTCGTTAATGCCGAGCGCGGACCTGTTATCCTGTTTGTTATCCTGTATATTGTTTTGTTTATTTAAGTGTGCAATAAAGTTATTATCTATCTATCTACTCCCAGGATATTGAGGTAAAGATAAACTTAGCTTCGATGCTGGTGTGTCTATGTCTCTGATGAATGTCAAAGACATTATGTGATCGAGTATTTTCTTGTTCCTCATCTTCAGTAGAAAGTGTGTTCCAATTCTGATCTGTGTTGGTGATAAGTGATTAATTATAAAATGTCTGTTCCAGGCGGACGCAATAGCGCGGCACTTGGACAAGAGGATGAGGCCGGAGGAGGTGAAGGAGTTAGCGTGGAGGCCCCCGCTGGACCAGCGCCTGTCGGAGTACCAGTGCGGGCTCGCGCTGCAGTTCGACGAGGAGCGCCGCACGCGCGCCGCGGAGGCGCTCGCACTCACCGCGGCGGACAAGCAGCCGCCATCGGTGCAGCTGGGTGAGTGGTAGGGTATTAGATCCACTGCTGGACATATGCTATATGATTTCCAGCTTTTGCCCCGGACGCAGCTTGCATTCACCACGAACCAAGAGCTTTCTCAAGATCATCTATCCTTGTTGGCGGTTCCCTGATCCGTGGTCTACATTCGAGAGCTTTTCGACACCAACGGTCATCTGTGAGAACTCGCTATTTGGCCTGTTTTTTTGCCACGAAGAGTTTGATTATGAATCAACTTTTAACGAGAAGGTATTATCATTTTTGTACATGTATTGTACAAAAATGAATTATATATCAGGGTAAATTAATTATCCGTAAATACAAAAATAAAAAACAAACATACAATTCAGTATTGCGTAAAAGTGTTAAAAAAATTAAAAACCTTTGCATACATAATACAGATTCCAAGTTATTTTTTAATTATATTTCAGATTGCGCAGCAGCGGTCCTGGGCCTAGAGCCAGTCTGGGACACCATGCCGACAGTCACCGGGCCGCCCTACGTCACAGTAGAACTGCCGACCACTTCGCCACCTCTGCTGCACATCGGGCGAGACCGCGACCACGCGGCCAGCCTCATGGTATCATACCTGAAGCAGTTTCTCCTGAACCCACCTAGAGATCCGCTGCTAGAATTCCAAGAAGAAGCAGAACGGTTGAAAAGAGAACAGACAGAGGCGGAGAGAGAGAGTAGAGGATTGAGTACCTATGTCAGTATGAATGGACCGATGCCTCTTTGATTTTGGGTCTCTATCGTCATTGTCGGATCACATGTTTTCAAATTCTAATAATTAACTAACTCTCGTAATTATTTTTGGGCTGACATGTTCACAAATCCAAAAAAAACATGAAATGTAGAATTAAAAAAACTCTTATTACATAGTAGTAGTTTATAACTTCATATTAGGTATTGTATGACCATAGACTATTTTTTGTTTGATTAAATTCACTCTTTTTTAAATAAAATATGGTTACCTACCTACTAAATTCTAGGTTGTAGTTAAGTACATAAGTACATTAATGTATAAATAAAGTAGATATTTTTTTTGTTGATAACAATATATTTTGAATAATTAGGTAGATTACATTATTTTAAAACTAAAGGACTGTATTAAAATCTGACCGCGACGTCAGCAAGATAATCATCTTTTTTATTTATTTATTACAATTTGTGTTGGTTTAGCTTATATAGCATAGTAGACGGATGCCGGTTGCAGACCAAGAGCTAAGCTAAGTTAGTTTAGCTTAGCTCGCATAGCTGACGCAGTTTTCCATACTTGTGTGCAGACCGCAAACTATGTGAACTAAGCTATGTGAGCTAACTAAAATATGCGAAGCTAAGTTAGTTGTGTATGCCGATGCGCAGCTACGCGAGCTAAGCTATCTCCCTCCCGCCTTCCCCGCACGCCCTTCGCACATCCTTCGCCAGTGCTGTCCAGTGTCCTTTGTCGGACGCACGGTCGTTTCGTAGCGAATATGGAGCAATTTATCGAAGTCGTTAAACTGGGGGGCTAGCCAAGTGGTAAGTAATTCGATCATCGCCATCGTTACAAAATGTATGGATTTGACATAAACCTTCGATTAGTCACGTGATCTTATTCAAAAATTTACATACATTTCTATTACTTTTGACAATTAACTTCGCTATCTATTCGTTTCTCTCGAGATTTTCTGCGTTCGCTAAATAGCTGTAGATATCCACATCTATCGTATCGAATCAAAATGGCGATTTCATAAACAACAGCTAGACAGCTAGTAAATAAAGTGGTTTGCTTTGAGAATCTAAAAATAATTTTAATTTGTTCAAAATGTATACGATGCGTTTATTGTAATCAGCCAAAAATAAAAGTGTTTGGCTTAGACCCCAAACAAGATACTTACCTTTATCGGCAGAATATGGAAAGTATTGGCGAAATGCAAGAAACATTATTTATGGATGATTTATCCTCCTGAGACCCAGACTATCAAATTTTGTCCGATTGATTTGATTTTTTGTACAAACTCATAAAATAGTATGCTAATACCAAAATTATCTGAAAAAAAATTCCCCCTCGAAGCCTAAAAGGGGAGGTATCACCTGTGATACCTTGGGTCTGAATCAAACAAAATGTTGCTATTTATTACGTTATTTTCATTGATAAGGAAATTGTGAAATTAGTATTTTTTATAAATGTTAAGGTGTAAAATCTATTACAGAATGAATATATTCGATTCCTACTGACATTTGATGGCTTTACTTGCATTTAGTATCTGGAAGATTTATTTGATAGTTGTTGGTGAAAATTGTCAGCTTTTTGGTTTTTATAATTGCGAGGAACTGCAGTCACAAGTCGTTGCTTCATCAGTCTTAAAATATTTCTAGCAAGACATCGTCTGTTTTAGAATTAATTGTGTGGTGATGAATGTTGCGATTTATGGAAGGACTGGAACATGTGAGGACAGCTGGCAAATTTGGGCCAAAATTTAAATGTTTAGCCAAACCATTGTAAATTTAAGTTATTGCATTGTTTTTTTTCTTGGCAGCTTACACCTTACAGTACCCTACCGATAATCTATCCAGGTGACAGCTGCACTAGCATAGAAGCAGAGACAAATGGGTCTTACTGCACTCTTGCCTGTTCTTCCGCGCGTTGGTTACTTTGTTAGTAATTGATCATCTATAGATCAATTTCACCCATTATATTTGCAGACAAATAACTAACTGCGCCACAAGGTTAGTGCACTAACAGTCACTGTTCAACAAAAGAAGGATTTACAATCGTTCCTGCATGATTTGTGTAAAACATAACCTTCAAGATTTTGTTTTGAATAAGCGTCACACAACAATTTAAATTATAACCACCGATTGGAAACTATAAAAAGCGCCATCTGTGGTGGAGTAGTAGAACTACATCGAACACAAGAACCCTACGAAACAAATCTTGCATTCATTCAAACTGATTAGTTACTGCTACTCACCAACAGAGGCCACCTGAGGTAAAAACATGGAAGGAGTTATGGAAATATTGAAAACTATTCAAAACGACATAAGTAACCAGAAACAAGCTATGCAAAATATGGAAGAAAATATTAAAAAGTCCATTAATAGCAACATAAACGAGAAATTCATCACGATGCAAACAAAAATTACTGAATTAGAAAAAACCATCGAAAAACAAGGAAATACAATAAACAATTTAGAAAAACAAGCCAGGAAGAAAAATCTTATTCTTTTTGGAATGGAAGAATCTGAGAAAAATTACGATGAATTATCAAATCTGGTGGTAAATTTTTTTGTATGAAAAACTGTCAATAAATTGTACCCTGCAAGAAATAGAAGATACTCGAAGAATAGGGAAAAAAGGAGATAAAATAAGACCCATTATCATTACTTTTGTTTGTATGAGAACAAAAATCGAAATAATGAAGAAGAAAAAGATGTTATCTGGGTCACTATTATATTTCACAGAAGATTTTCCAGCGCAAATACTGGAAAAACGAAGAGAGTTACAGCAGGAAGTAAAACGTCAGCGTGAAGAAGGAAAAAATGCAGTTCTTCGTTATGATCGCATTGTCATTCTAGGAGGTCATGAGTTAGATCGGGGTTATCTTCGTAGTCAGAAAAGACAAATGTCCGAATCACCAGAAAACTCTACCCAAATTCACAGCCAAAAGACAAAACCGATCCCGAAGAAAAATAAAACCACAAGTATAACAAGCTACATTCGCAACAGCTCCACGATCAACCTGGGAGCTAGTACATCCAAAACTACCTTTCCAAAAAACGCATAAGCACGGCCTCTCCACCTCTTCCAAGCCGGCCGGTCACCGTGGAGGAGTCAGACCACCACCCCCTAATTTACTCAACAAATAAGCATAGAAAACTCAATTATACTAGCAAGGAAAATTTACACATATTAAGTATTAACGTAAGAACTCTAATATCAGAATCCAGACTTATAGAACTAAGATATGCATTAAATAATCTAAAATGGGACATATTGGGCATGTGCGAGACGAGAAGAGAAGATGAATCGATAGAGGAATACCCAGAATTTGTACTTTACCATACGCATGGGAACAGCGGGAGGAACGGAGTGGGATTTCTAGTCAAAAAACACCTTAAAAAGAAAATATTAAGCTTCAGGGCGGTTTCTGATAGAGTGGCAATATTGGAACTCCAAATATCAGATAGTTCAGTGCTATCTATCGTACAAGTATACGCACCAACTGAGAGCTATTCCGGTGATGACATCGATTCGTTCTACAACAACTTGGAACAGGCGATTGATTCCATACATCCTAAAAATGTAATGATCATGGGCGACTTTAACGCCAGAGTAGGAACTATGAAAAGAAATGAAGATTATATTTTTGGAAAATTTAGCCAAGGCAAGCGTAGCAGCCACGGCCAGAAGCTGGTAGAGTTTGCCCTGGAAAAACATTTTAAAATTGTTAATAGCATGTTCAAGGTAAGGAAAAACAAAAAATGGACATGGCGTCATCCAAATGGAAAAAACTTCAATGAAATCGATTATATCCTTACAAATCAACCACTACTTATTCAAAGGTTCGATATAATTAATAATTTTAATTTCGAAACGGACCACAGGGTTATAAGGTGCAAAGTATTACTGCAGACAAACAGAAGCAGGAAACACATAAATACTAGACCAAATTATGCAAAGCAATTACCACAAGTAACGGGAGAACATGCAAACGTCTGGGAAGCTTACTTTATGGAATGTTTAGAAAGTTCTACTCATGTACAGGAACAATATGATAACCTTGAAAAACAACTCAAAGAGTTTCAAAAACAGTTACCGACAGAAAATAAAAAAGGACAGCTTTACCTAGATGAAGAAATAAACGAACTTCTCCAACAAAGAAAACATTTATATTCACTGAAAAGAACCCCAGACATTCGGAAAGAAATCACAAGAATTAGTAAGAATATTAATAGAACTCTTGACCAAAAAATTAAGTATAGAAGAAAAACCACCTTTGAGAACTACATTAGTAAATCGGGAGCTCTACAAAAAGCATACAAAGTGCTGAGACAAAAATCAGACTGGACAATCTCCATGAAAACTAGACAAAATAAAGTTATTTCAAAACGCCCCGACATCATCAACGAAGCTACACGCTTTTATAAAGAACTCTACAGTGAAAATGACATAGACAGAAACCAAAACATAAGTCAAATATTAGATAGTACGGAAAGGACGGAAATACCACACATTCTAGTGTCCGAAATAGAGTATGCGATTAAGACACAAAAAAACGAGAAATCGCCAGGCGACGATAACATAAAGACATAAAGAGACTGTTAAAAATAATAAATAGATTTATTCATTATAATAAAATTATTAATTTCGACTGGTGTCCACGAATATTTATTTATTTATAAAGTTTGAACTCTAGTTACGGTAGCACTTAACTTAAACGAAGGAACATAAAATAACACTTACTTCTTCAAATGGTTCCACTCGGACACCAGGCAACCCTTGACCGAAATCATCCCCGAGAATTGTCATGAATTTCTGTTCAATTTCCGTCAATGGTTGCTCTGTGGAAGGCCCCCCTCCAGTAGTTATGATTCGATAATTTGTTTGTTTTTTATTTCCTTTTTAATTTTTGGTACAAGTGACCCTGGGAAGGGGTCAATTGTAGCACTCGCCCTGTCATCATTCTTACCTAATTTTCTCTATGTTCTGTAAGCCCTACGTAAAATTCAACAAAATGGTTTGTAGCTATTGAATTTAGGTTTCTAGAAACATAATCATTATAGTAAAATACCCAAGTTTATATAGTAAAATTGTCCGAAAACCAAAAATTGTTACTATTGCCCCCGGTCTCCCCGGTTAAATTATATCAGGGGTCATTTGTACCACGGGGTTAATTGTACCGTTACAATTGCTCCCAGAGAAGACGGTACAATTGACCCCAAGTATAGATTTTGGAGAAATAACTAAATATCTCGGAACATTGTTGTGCTTTAGACATGCAATATTGGGAATTCTAGAACTGGATACATTAATTAGAATGTACCTACTTTTAGGATAAAATAAATAAATACAAATACATTAATTTCCACTTATAGGTAGAAGTACTTATAGGAAATATAAATATTAATTGAACATGAAATACCTTTCAATTTTCTGTAAAGTCTGGGCAATCAATTGTAGAGCTTCTGTATTTCTTCTTTCTGAATCAGCTTTATCTATGGCTGCTTGGACGAGGGCCCGTCTTGCTGCCTCCTGTGACATAGGCGGCTCACGCCTGCGTCGTCGCCGGGGTCGCGTCGGGGTGTTCCTTGACACTGGCGCCGCTTCTGTGGGGACTTGCTGCTGGTGTGGGGATTGTGTTGGAGAAAGATTTGGGGAGTAGGCTCTTTCTATTACATGTGCAACAGGTTGGGGTTGTGTTTGGGGTGTGTGTTGAATATTGTCTTGTGGTTCTAGGATTGGTAGTTGTATGAATGATGAGTTCTCCACAACAGCAGCTGCAGCAGCAGCATTGATTCCGATTGACTGTTAAAAATAATAAATAGATTTATTCATTATAATAAAATTATTAATTTCGACTGGTGTCCACGAATATTTATTTATTTATAAAGTTTGAACTCTAGTTACGGTAGCACTTAACTTAAACGAAGGAACATAAAATAACACTTACTTCTTCAAATGGTTCCACTCGGACACCAGGCAACCCTTGACCGAAATCATCCCCGAGAATTGTCATGAATTTCTGTTCAATTTCCTTCCTTGGGGGGCCTTCCACAGAGCAACCATTGACGGAAATTGAACAGAAATTCATGACAATTCTCGGGGATGATTTCGGTCAAGGGTTGCCTGGTGTCCGAGTGGAACCATTTGAAGAAGTAAGTGTTATTTTATGTTCCTTCGTTTAAGTTAAGTGCTACCGTAACTAGAGTTCAAACTTTATAAATAAATAAATATTCGTGGACACCAGTCGAAATTAATAATTTTATTATAATGAATAAATCTATTTATTATTTTTAACAGTCAATCGGAATCAATGCTGCTGCTGCAGCTGCTGTTGTGGAGAACTCATCATTCATACAACTACCAATCCTAGAACCACAAGACAATATTCAACACACACCCCAAACACAACCCCAACCTGTTGCACATGTAATAGAAAGAGCCTACTCCCCAAATCTTTCTCCAACACAATCCCCACACCAGCAGCAAGTCCCCACAGAAGCGGCGCCAGTGTCAAGGAACACCCCGACGCGACCCCGGCGACGACGCAGGCGTGAGCCGCCTATGTCACAGGAGGCAGCAAGACGGGCCCTCGTCCAAGCAGCCATAGATAAAGCTGATTCAGAAAGAAGAAATACAGAAGCTCTACAATTGATTGCCCAGACTTTACAGAAAATTGAAAGGTATTTCATGTTCAATTAATATTTATATTTCCTATAAGTACTTCTACCTATAAGTGGAAATTAATGTATTTGTATTTATTTATTTTATCCTAAAAGTAGGTACATTCTAATTAATGTATCCAGTTCTAGAATTCCCAATATTGCATGTCTAAAGCACAACAATGTTCCGAGATATTTAGTTATTTCTCCAAAATCTATACTTGGGGTCAATTGTACCGTCTTCTCTGGGAGCAATTGTAACGGTACAATTAACCCCGTGGTACAAATGACCCCTGATATAATTTAACCGGGGAGACCGGGGGCAATAGTAACAATTTTTGGTTTTCGGACAATTTTACTATATAAACTTGGGTATTTTACTATAATGATTATGTTTCTAGAAACCTAAATTCAATAGCTACAAACCATTTTGTTGAATTTTACGTAGGGCTTACAGAACATAGAGAAAATTAGGTAAGAATGATGACAGGGCGAGTGCTACAATTGACCCCTTCCCAGGGTCACTTGTACCAAAAATTAAAAAGGAAATAAAAAACAAACAAATTATCGAATCATAACTACTGGAGGGGGGCCTTCCACAGAGCAACCATTGACGGAAATTGAACAGAAATTCATGACAATTCTCGGGGATGATTTCGGTCAAGGGTTGCCTGGTGTCCGAGTGGAACCATTTGAAGAAGTAAGTGTTATTTTATGTTCCTTCGTTTAAGTTAAGTGCTACCGTAACTAGAGTTCAAACTTTATAAATAAATAAATATTCGTGGACACCAGTCGAAATTAATAATTTTATTATAATGAATAAATCTATTTATTATTTTTAACAGTCAATCGGAATCAATGCTGCTGCTGCAGCTGCTGTTGTGGAGAACTCATCATTCATACAACTACCAATCCTAGAACCACAAGACAATATTCAACACACACCCCAAACACAACCCCAACCTGTTGCACATGTAATAGAAAGAGCCTACTCCCCAAATCTTTCTCCAACACAATCCCCACACCAGCAGCAAGTCCCCACAGAAGCGGCGCCAGTGTCAAGGAACACCCCGACGCGACCCCGGCGACGACGCAGGCGTGAGCCGCCTATGTCACAGGAGGCAGCAAGACGGGCCCTCGTCCAAGCAGCCATAGATAAAGCTGATTCAGAAAGAAGAAATACAGAAGCTCTACAATTGATTGCCCAGACTTTACAGAAAATTGAAAGGTATTTCATGTTCAATTAATATTTATATTTCCTATAAGTACTTCTACCTATAAGTGGAAATTAATGTATTTGTATTTATTTATTTTATCCTAAAAGTAGGTACATTCTAATTAATGTATCCAGTTCTAGAATTCCCAATATTGCATGTCTAAAGCACAACAATGTTCCGAGATATTTAGTTATTTCTCCAAAATCTATACTTGGGGTCAATTGTACCGTCTTCTCTGGGAGCAATTGTAACGGTACAATTAACCCCGTGGTACAAATGACCCCTGATATAATTTAACCGGGGAGACCGGGGGCAATAGTAACAATTTTTGGTTTTCGGACAATTTTACTATATAAACTTGGGTATTTTACTATAATGATTATGTTTCTAGAAACCTAAATTCAATAGCTACAAACCATTTTGTTGAATTTTACGTAGGGCTTACAGAACATAGAGAAAATTAGGTAAGAATGATGACAGGGCGAGTGCTACAATTGACCCCTTCCCAGGGTCACTTGTACCAAAAATTAAAAAGGAAATAAAAAACAAACAAATTATCGAATCATAACTACTGGAGGGGGGCCTTCCACAGAGCAACCATTGACGGAAATTGAACAGAAATTCATGACAATTCTCGGGGATGATTTCGGTCAAGGGTTGCCTGGTGTCCGAGTGGAACCATTTGAAGAAGTAAGTGTTATTTTATGTTCCTTCGTTTAAGTTAAGTGCTACCGTAACTAGAGTTCAAACTTTATAAATAAATAAATATTCGTGGACACCAGTCGAAATTAATAATTTTATTATAATGAATAAATCTATTTATTATTTTTAACAGTCAATCGGAATCAATGCTGCTGCTGCAGCTGCTGTTGTGGAGAACTCATCATTCATACAACTACCAATCCTAGAACCACAAGACAATATTCAACACACACCCCAAACACAACCCCAACCTGTTGCACATGTAATAGAAAGAGCCTACTCCCCAAATCTTTCTCCAACACAATCCCCACACCAGCAGCAAGTCCCCACAGAAGCGGCGCCAGTGTCAAGGAACACCCCGACGCGACCCCGGCGACGACGCAGGCGTGAGCCGCCTATGTCACAGGAGGCAGCAAGACGGGCCCTCGTCCAAGCAGCCATAGATAAAGCTGATTCAGAAAGAAGAAATACAGAAGCTCTACAATTGATTGCCCAGACTTTACAGAAAATTGAAAGGTATTTCATGTTCAATTAATATTTATATTTCCTATAAGTACTTCTACCTATAAGTGGAAATTAATGTATTTGTATTTATTTATTTTATCCTAAAAGTAGGTACATTCTAATTAATGTATCCAGTTCTAGAATTCCCAATATTGCATGTCTAAAGCACAACAATGTTCCGAGATATTTAGTTATTTCTCCAAAATCTATACTTGGGGTCAATTGTACCGTCTTCTCTGGGAGCAATTGTAACGGTACAATTAACCCCGTGGTACAAATGACCCCTGATATAATTTAACCGGGGAGACCGGGGGCAATAGTAACAATTTTTGGTTTTCGGACAATTTTACTATATAAACTTGGGTATTTTACTATAATGATTATGTTTCTAGAAACCTAAATTCAATAGCTACAAACCATTTTGTTGAATTTTACGTAGGGCTTACAGAACATAGAGAAAATTAGGTAAGAATGATGACAGGGCGAGTGCTACAATTGACCCCTTCCCAGGGTCACTTGTACCAAAAATTAAAAAGGAAATAAAAAACAAACAAATTATCGAATCATAACTACTGGAGGGGGGCCTTCCACAGAGCAACCATTGACGGAAATTGAACAGAAATTCATGACAATTCTCGGGGATGATTTCGGTCAAGGGTTGCCTGGTGTCCGAGTGGAACCATTTGAAGAAGTAAGTGTTATTTTATGTTCCTTCGTTTAAGTTAAGTGCTACCGTAACTAGAGTTCAAACTTTATAAATAAATAAATATTCGTGGACACCAGTCGAAATTAATAATTTTATTATAATGAATAAATCTATTTATTATTTTTAACAGTCAATCGGAATCAATGCTGCTGCTGCAGCTGCTGTTGTGGAGAACTCATCATTCATACAACTACCAATCCTAGAACCACAAGACAATATTCAACACACACCCCAAACACAACCCCAACCTGTTGCACATGTAATAGAAAGAGCCTACTCCCCAAATCTTTCTCCAACACAATCCCCACACCAGCAGCAAGTCCCCACAGAAGCGGCGCCAGTGTCAAGGAACACCCCGACGCGACCCCGGCGACGACGCAGGCGTGAGCCGCCTATGTCACAGGAGGCAGCAAGACGGGCCCTCGTCCAAGCAGCCATAGATAAAGCTGATTCAGAAAGAAGAAATACAGAAGCTCTACAATTGATTGCCCAGACTTTACAGAAAATTGAAAGGTATTTCATGTTCAATTAATATTTATATTTCCTATAAGTACTTCTACCTATAAGTGGAAATTAATGTATTTGTATTTATTTATTTTATCCTAAAAGTAGGTACATTCTAATTAATGTATCCAGTTCTAGAATTCCCAATATTGCATGTCTAAAGCACAACAATGTTCCGAGATATTTAGTTATTTCTCCAAAATCTATACTTGGGGTCAATTGTACCGTCTTCTCTGGGAGCAATTGTAACGGTACAATTAACCCCGTGGTACAAATGACCCCTGATATAATTTAACCGGGGAGACCGGGGGCAATAGTAACAATTTTTGGTTTTCGGACAATTTTACTATATAAACTTGGGTATTTTACTATAATGATTATGTTTCTAGAAACCTAAATTCAATAGCTACAAACCATTTTGTTGAATTTTACGTAGGGCTTACAGAACATAGAGAAAATTAGGTAAGAATGATGACAGGGCGAGTGCTACAATTGACCCCTTCCCAGGGTCACTTGTACCAAAAATTAAAAAGGAAATAAAAAACAAACAAATTATCGAATCATAACTACTGGAGGGGGGCCTTCCACAGAGCAACCATTGACGGAAATTGAACAGAAATTCATGACAATTCTCGGGGATGATTTCGGTCAAGGGTTGCCTGGTGTCCGAGTGGAACCATTTGAAGAAGTAAGTGTTATTTTATGTTCCTTCGTTTAAGTTAAGTGCTACCGTAACTAGAGTTCAAACTTTATAAATAAATAAATATTCGTGGACACCAGTCGAAATTAATAATTTTATTATAATGAATAAATCTATTTATTATTTTTAACAGTCAATCGGAATCAATGCTGCTGCTGCAGCTGCTGTTGTGGAGAACTCATCATTCATACAACTACCAATCCTAGAACCACAAGACAATATTCAACACACACCCCAAACACAACCCCAACCTGTTGCACATGTAATAGAAAGAGCCTACTCCCCAAATCTTTCTCCAACACAATCCCCACACCAGCAGCAAGTCCCCACAGAAGCGGCGCCAGTGTCAAGGAACACCCCGACGCGACCCCGGCGACGACGCAGGCGTGAGCCGCCTATGTCACAGGAGGCAGCAAGACGGGCCCTCGTCCAAGCAGCCATAGATAAAGCTGATTCAGAAAGAAGAAATACAGAAGCTCTACAATTGATTGCCCAGACTTTACAGAAAATTGAAAGGTATTTCATGTTCAATTAATATTTATATTTCCTATAAGTACTTCTACCTATAAGTGGAAATTAATGTATTTGTATTTATTTATTTTATCCTAAAAGTAGGTACATTCTAATTAATGTATCCAGTTCTAGAATTCCCAATATTGCATGTCTAAAGCACAACAATGTTCCGAGATATTTAGTTATTTCTCCAAAATCTATACTTGGGGTCAATTGTACCGTCTTCTCTGGGAGCAATTGTAACGGTACAATTAACCCCGTGGTACAAATGACCCCTGATATAATTTAACCGGGGAGACCGGGGGCAATAGTAACAATTTTTGGTTTTCGGACAATTTTACTATATAAACTTGGGTATTTTACTATAATGATTATGTTTCTAGAAACCTAAATTCAATAGCTACAAACCATTTTGTTGAATTTTACGTAGGGCTTACAGAACATAGAGAAAATTAGGTAAGAATGATGACAGGGCGAGTGCTACAATTGACCCCTTCCCAGGGTCACTTGTACCAAAAATTAAAAAGGAAATAAAAAACAAACAAATTATCGAATCATAACTACTGGAGGGGGGCCTTCCACAGAGCAACCATTGACGGAAATTGAACAGAAATTCATGACAATTCTCGGGGATGATTTCGGTCAAGGGTTGCCTGGTGTCCGAGTGGAACCATTTGAAGAAGTAAGTGTTATTTTATGTTCCTTCGTTTAAGTTAAGTGCTACCGTAACTAGAGTTCAAACTTTATAAATAAATAAATATTCGTGGACACCAGTCGAAATTAATAATTTTATTATAATGAATAAATCTATTTATTATTTTTAACAGTCAATCGGAATCAATGCTGCTGCTGCAGCTGCTGTTGTGGAGAACTCATCATTCATACAACTACCAATCCTAGAACCACAAGACAATATTCAACACACACCCCAAACACAACCCCAACCTGTTGCACATGTAATAGAAAGAGCCTACTCCCCAAATCTTTCTCCAACACAATCCCCACACCAGCAGCAAGTCCCCACAGAAGCGGCGCCAGTGTCAAGGAACACCCCGACGCGACCCCGGCGACGACGCAGGCGTGAGCCGCCTATGTCACAGGAGGCAGCAAGACGGGCCCTCGTCCAAGCAGCCATAGATAAAGCTGATTCAGAAAGAAGAAATACAGAAGCTCTACAATTGATTGCCCAGACTTTACAGAAAATTGAAAGGTATTTCATGTTCAATTAATATTTATATTTCCTATAAGTACTTCTACCTATAAGTGGAAATTAATGTATTTGTATTTATTTATTTTATCCTAAAAGTAGGTACATTCTAATTAATGTATCCAGTTCTAGAATTCCCAATATTGCATGTCTAAAGCACAACAATGTTCCGAGATATTTAGTTATTTCTCCAAAATCTATACTTGGGGTCAATTGTACCGTCTTCTCTGGGAGCAATTGTAACGGTACAATTAACCCCGTGGTACAAATGACCCCTGATATAATTTAACCGGGGAGACCGGGGGCAATAGTAACAATTTTTGGTTTTCGGACAATTTTACTATATAAACTTGGGTATTTTACTATAATGATTATGTTTCTAGAAACCTAAATTCAATAGCTACAAACCATTTTGTTGAATTTTACGTAGGGCTTACAGAACATAGAGAAAATTAGGTAAGAATGATGACAGGGCGAGTGCTACAATTGACCCCTTCCCAGGGTCACTTGTACCAAAAATTAAAAAGGAAATAAAAAACAAACAAATTATCGAATCATAACTACTGGAGGGGGGCCTTCCACAGAGCAACCATTGACGGAAATTGAACAGAAATTCATGACAATTCTCGGGGATGATTTCGGTCAAGGGTTGCCTGGTGTCCGAGTGGAACCATTTGAAGAAGTAAGTGTTATTTTATGTTCCTTCGTTTAAGTTAAGTGCTACCGTAACTAGAGTTCAAACTTTATAAATAAATAAATATTCGTGGACACCAGTCGAAATTAATAATTTTATTATAATGAATAAATCTATTTATTATTTTTAACAGTCAATCGGAATCAATGCTGCTGCTGCAGCTGCTGTTGTGGAGAACTCATCATTCATACAACTACCAATCCTAGAACCACAAGACAATATTCAACACACACCCCAAACACAACCCCAACCTGTTGCACATGTAATAGAAAGAGCCTACTCCCCAAATCTTTCTCCAACACAATCCCCACACCAGCAGCAAGTCCCCACAGAAGCGGCGCCAGTGTCAAGGAACACCCCGACGCGACCCCGGCGACGACGCAGGCGTGAGCCGCCTATGTCACAGGAGGCAGCAAGACGGGCCCTCGTCCAAGCAGCCATAGATAAAGCTGATTCAGAAAGAAGAAATACAGAAGCTCTACAATTGATTGCCCAGACTTTACAGAAAATTGAAAGGTATTTCATGTTCAATTAATATTTATATTTCCTATAAGTACTTCTACCTATAAGTGGAAATTAATGTATTTGTATTTATTTATTTTATCCTAAAAGTAGGTACATTCTAATTAATGTATCCAGTTCTAGAATTCCCAATATTGCATGTCTAAAGCACAACAATGTTCCGAGATATTTAGTTATTTCTCCAAAATCTATACTTGGGGTCAATTGTACCGTCTTCTCTGGGAGCAATTGTAACGGTACAATTAACCCCGTGGTACAAATGACCCCTGATATAATTTAACCGGGGAGACCGGGGGCAATAGTAACAATTTTTGGTTTTCGGACAATTTTACTATATAAACTTGGGTATTTTACTATAATGATTATGTTTCTAGAAACCTAAATTCAATAGCTACAAACCATTTTGTTGAATTTTACGTAGGGCTTACAGAACATAGAGAAAATTAGGTAAGAATGATGACAGGGCGAGTGCTACAATTGACCCCTTCCCAGGGTCACTTGTACCAAAAATTAAAAAGGAAATAAAAAACAAACAAATTATCGAATCATAACTACTGGAGGGGGGCCTTCCACAGAGCAACCATTGACGGAAATTGAACAGAAATTCATGACAATTCTCGGGGATGATTTCGGTCAAGGGTTGCCTGGTGTCCGAGTGGAACCATTTGAAGAAGTAAGTGTTATTTTATGTTCCTTCGTTTAAGTTAAGTGCTACCGTAACTAGAGTTCAAACTTTATAAATAAATAAATATTCGTGGACACCAGTCGAAATTAATAATTTTATTATAATGAATAAATCTATTTATTATTTTTAACAGTCAATCGGAATCAATGCTGCTGCTGCAGCTGCTGTTGTGGAGAACTCATCATTCATACAACTACCAATCCTAGAACCACAAGACAATATTCAACACACACCCCAAACACAACCCCAACCTGTTGCACATGTAATAGAAAGAGCCTACTCCCCAAATCTTTCTCCAACACAATCCCCACACCAGCAGCAAGTCCCCACAGAAGCGGCGCCAGTGTCAAGGAACACCCCGACGCGACCCCGGCGACGACGCAGGCGTGAGCCGCCTATGTCACAGGAGGCAGCAAGACGGGCCCTCGTCCAAGCAGCCATAGATAAAGCTGATTCAGAAAGAAGAAATACAGAAGCTCTACAATTGATTGCCCAGACTTTACAGAAAATTGAAAGGTATTTCATGTTCAATTAATATTTATATTTCCTATAAGTACTTCTACCTATAAGTGGAAATTAATGTATTTGTATTTATTTATTTTATCCTAAAAGTAGGTACATTCTAATTAATGTATCCAGTTCTAGAATTCCCAATATTGCATGTCTAAAGCACAACAATGTTCCGAGATATTTAGTTATTTCTCCAAAATCTATACTTGGGGTCAATTGTACCGTCTTCTCTGGGAGCAATTGTAACGGTACAATTAACCCCGTGGTACAAATGACCCCTGATATAATTTAACCGGGGAGACCGGGGGCAATAGTAACAATTTTTGGTTTTCGGACAATTTTACTATATAAACTTGGGTATTTTACTATAATGATTATGTTTCTAGAAACCTAAATTCAATAGCTACAAACCATTTTGTTGAATTTTACGTAGGGCTTATAGAACATAGAGAAAATTAGGTAAGAATGATGACAGGGCGAGTGCTACAATTGACCCCTTCCCAGGGTCACTTGTACCAAAAATTAAAAAGGAAATAAAAAACAAACAAATTATAAAATAACACTTACTTCTTCAAATGGTTCCACTCGGACACCAGGCAACCCTTGACCGAAATCATCCCCGAGAATTGTCATGAATTTCTGTTCAATTTCCGTCAATGGTTGCTCTGTGGAAGGCCCCCCTCCAGTAGTTATGATTCGATAATTTGTTTGTTTTTTATTTCCTTTTTAATTTTTGGTACAAGTGACCCTGGGAAGGGGTCAATTGTAGCACTCGCCCTGTCATCATTCTTACCTAATTTTCTCTATGTTCTGTAAGCCCTACGTAAAATTCAACAAAATGGTTTGTAGCTATTGAATTTAGGTTTCTAGAAACATAATCATTATAGTAAAATACCCAAGTTTATATAGTAAAATTGTCCGAAAACCAAAAATTGTTACTATTGCCCCCGGTCTCCCCGGTTAAATTATATCAGGGGTCATTTGTACCACGGGGTTAATTGTACCGTTACAATTGCTCCCAGAGAAGACGGTACAATTGACCCCAAGTATAGATTTTGGAGAAATAACTAAATATCTCGGAACATTGTTGTGCTTTAGACATGCAATATTGGGAATTCTAGAACTGGATACATTAATTAGAATGTACCTACTTTTAGGATAAAATAAATAAATACAAATACATTAATTTCCACTTATAGGTAGAAGTACTTATAGGAAATATAAATATTAATTGAACATGAAATACCTTTCAATTTTCTGTAAAGTCTGGGCAATCAATTGTAGAGCTTCTGTATTTCTTCTTTCTGAATCAGCTTTATCTATGGCTGCTTGGACGAGGGCCCGTCTTGCTGCCTCCTGTGACATAGGCGGCTCACGCCTGCGTCGTCGCCGGGGTCGCGTCGGGGTGTTCCTTGACACTGGCGCCGCTTCTGTGGGGACTTGCTGCTGGTGTGGGGATTGTGTTGGAGAAAGATTTGGGGAGTAGGCTCTTTCTATTACATGTGCAACAGGTTGGGGTTGTGTTTGGGGTGTGTGTTGAATATTGTCTTGTGGTTCTAGGATTGGTAGTTGTATGAATGATGAGTTCTCCACAACAGCAGCTGCAGCAGCAGCATTGATTCCGATTGACTGTTAAAAATAATAAATAGATTTATTCATTATAATAAAATTATTAATTTCGACTGGTGTCCACGAATATTTATTTATTTATAAAGTTTGAACTCTAGTTACGGTAGCACTTAACTTAAACGAAGGAACATAAAATAACACTTACTTCTTCAAATGGTTCCACTCGGACACCAGGCAACCCTTGACCGAAATCATCCCCGAGAATTGTCATGAATTTCTGTTCAATTTCCGTCAATGGTTGCTCTGTGGAAGGCCCCCCTCCAGTAGTTATGATTCGATAATTTGTTTGTTTTTTATTTCCTTTTTAATTTTTGGTACAAGTGACCCTGGGAAGGGGTCAATTGTAGCACTCGCCCTGTCATCATTCTTACCTAATTTTCTCTATGTTCTGTAAGCCCTACGTAAAATTCAACAAAATGGTTTGTAGCTATTGAATTTAGGTTTCTAGAAACATAATCATTATAGTAAAATACCCAAGTTTATATAGTAAAATTGTCCGAAAACCAAAAATTGTTACTATTGCCCCCGGTCTCCCCGGTTAAATTATATCAGGGGTCATTTGTACCACGGGGTTAATTGTACCGTTACAATTGCTCCCAGAGAAGACGGTACAATTGACCCCAAGTATAGATTTTGGAGAAATAACTAAATATCTCGGAACATTGTTGTGCTTTAGACATGCAATATTGGGAATTCTAGAACTGGATACATTAATTAGAATGTACCTACTTTTAGGATAAAATAAATAAATACAAATACATTAATTTCCACTTATAGGTAGAAGTACTTATAGGAAATATAAATATTAATTGAACATGAAATACCTTTCAATTTTCTGTAAAGTCTGGGCAATCAATTGTAGAGCTTCTGTATTTCTTCTTTCTGAATCAGCTTTATCTATGGCTGCTTGGACGAGGGCCCGTCTTGCTGCCTCCTGTGACATAGGCGGCTCACGCCTGCGTCGTCGCCGGGGTCGCGTCGGGGTGTTCCTTGACACTGGCGCCGCTTCTGTGGGGACTTGCTGCTGGTGTGGGGATTGTGTTGGAGAAAGATTTGGGGAGTAGGCTCTTTCTATTACATGTGCAACAGGTTGGGGTTGTGTTTGGGGTGTGTGTTGAATATTGTCTTGTGGTTCTAGGATTGGTAGTTGTATGAATGATGAGTTCTCCACAACAGCAGCTGCAGCAGCAGCATTGATTCCGATTGACTGTTAAAAATAATAAATAGATTTATTCATTATAATAAAATTATTAATTTCGACTGGTGTCCACGAATATTTATTTATTTATAAAGTTTGAACTCTAGTTACGGTAGCACTTAACTTAAACGAAGGAACATAAAATAACACTTACTTCTTCAAATGGTTCCACTCGGACACCAGGCAACCCTTGACCGAAATCATCCCCGAGAATTGTCATGAATTTCTGTTCAATTTCCTTCCTTGGGGGGCCTTCCACAGAGCAACCATTGACGGAAATTGAACAGAAATTCATGACAATTCTCGGGGATGATTTCGGTCAAGGGTTGCCTGGTGTCCGAGTGGAACCATTTGAAGAAGTAAGTGTTATTTTATGTTCCTTCGTTTAAGTTAAGTGCTACCGTAACTAGAGTTCAAACTTTATAAATAAATAAATATTCGTGGACACCAGTCGAAATTAATAATTTTATTATAATGAATAAATCTATTTATTATTTTTAACAGTCAATCGGAATCAATGCTGCTGCTGCAGCTGCTGTTGTGGAGAACTCATCATTCATACAACTACCAATCCTAGAACCACAAGACAATATTCAACACACACCCCAAACACAACCCCAACCTGTTGCACATGTAATAGAAAGAGCCTACTCCCCAAATCTTTCTCCAACACAATCCCCACACCAGCAGCAAGTCCCCACAGAAGCGGCGCCAGTGTCAAGGAACACCCCGACGCGACCCCGGCGACGACGCAGGCGTGAGCCGCCTATGTCACAGGAGGCAGCAAGACGGGCCCTCGTCCAAGCAGCCATAGATAAAGCTGATTCAGAAAGAAGAAATACAGAAGCTCTACAATTGATTGCCCAGACTTTACAGAAAATTGAAAGGTATTTCATGTTCAATTAATATTTATATTTCCTATAAGTACTTCTACCTATAAGTGGAAATTAATGTATTTGTATTTATTTATTTTATCCTAAAAGTAGGTACATTCTAATTAATGTATCCAGTTCTAGAATTCCCAATATTGCATGTCTAAAGCACAACAATGTTCCGAGATATTTAGTTATTTCTCCAAAATCTATACTTGGGGTCAATTGTACCGTCTTCTCTGGGAGCAATTGTAACGGTACAATTAACCCCGTGGTACAAATGACCCCTGATATAATTTAACCGGGGAGACCGGGGGCAATAGTAACAATTTTTGGTTTTCGGACAATTTTACTATATAAACTTGGGTATTTTACTATAATGATTATGTTTCTAGAAACCTAAATTCAATAGCTACAAACCATTTTGTTGAATTTTACGTAGGGCTTATAGAACATAGAGAAAATTAGGTAAGAATGATGACAGGGCGAGTGCTACAATTGACCCCTTCCCAGGGTCACTTGTACCAAAAATTAAAAAGGAAATAAAAAACAAACAAATTATCGAATCATAACTACTGGAGGGGGGCCTTCCACAGAGCAACCATTGACGGAAATTGAACAGAAATTCATGACAATTCTCGGGGATGATTTCGGTCAAGGGTTGCCTGGTGTCCGAGTGGAACCATTTGAAGAAGTAAGTGTTATTTTATGTTCCTTCGTTTAAGTTAAGTGCTACCGTAACTAGAGTTCAAACTTTATAAATAAATAAATATTCGTGGACACCAGTCGAAATTAATAATTTTATTATAATGAATAAATCTATTTATTATTTTTAACAGTCAATCGGAATCAATGCTGCTGCTGCAGCTGCTGTTGTGGAGAACTCATCATTCATACAACTACCAATCCTAGAACCACAAGACAATATTCAACACACACCCCAAACACAACCCCAACCTGTTGCACATGTAATAGAAAGAGCCTACTCCCCAAATCTTTCTCCAACACAATCCCCACACCAGCAGCAAGTCCCCACAGAAGCGGCGCCAGTGTCAAGGAACACCCCGACGCGACCCCGGCGACGACGCAGGCGTGAGCCGCCTATGTCACAGGAGGCAGCAAGACGGGCCCTCGTCCAAGCAGCCATAGATAAAGCTGATTCAGAAAGAAGAAATACAGAAGCTCTACAATTGATTGCCCAGACTTTACAGAAAATTGAAAGGTATTTCATGTTCAATTAATATTTATATTTCCTATAAGTACTTCTACCTATAAGTGGAAATTAATGTATTTGTATTTATTTATTTTATCCTAAAAGTAGGTACATTCTAATTAATGTATCCAGTTCTAGAATTCCCAATATTGCATGTCTAAAGCACAACAATGTTCCGAGATATTTAGTTATTTCTCCAAAATCTATACTTGGGGTCAATTGTACCGTCTTCTCTGGGAGCAATTGTAACGGTACAATTAACCCCGTGGTACAAATGACCCCTGATATAATTTAACCGGGGAGACCGGGGGCAATAGTAACAATTTTTGGTTTTCGGACAATTTTACTATATAAACTTGGGTATTTTACTATAATGATTATGTTTCTAGAAACCTAAATTCAATAGCTACAAACCATTTTGTTGAATTTTACGTAGGGCTTACAGAACATAGAGAAAATTAGGTAAGAATGATGACAGGGCGAGTGCTACAATTGACCCCTTCCCAGGGTCACTTGTACCAAAAATTAAAAAGGAAATAAAAAACAAACAAATTATCGAATCATAACTACTGGAGGGGGGCCTTCCACAGAGCAACCATTGACGGAAATTGAACAGAAATTCATGACAATTCTCGGGGATGATTTCGGTCAAGGGTTGCCTGGTGTCCGAGTGGAACCATTTGAAGAAGTAAGTGTTATTTTATGTTCCTTCGTTTAAGTTAAGTGCTACCGTAACTAGAGTTCAAACTTTATAAATAAATAAATATTCGTGGACACCAGTCGAAATTAATAATTTTATTATAATGAATAAATCTATTTATTATTTTTAACAGTCAATCGGAATCAATGCTGCTGCTGCAGCTGCTGTTGTGGAGAACTCATCATTCATACAACTACCAATCCTAGAACCACAAGACAATATTCAACACACACCCCAAACACAACCCCAACCTGTTGCACATGTAATAGAAAGAGCCTACTCCCCAAATCTTTCTCCAACACAATCCCCACACCAGCAGCAAGTCCCCACAGAAGCGGCGCCAGTGTCAAGGAACACCCCGACGCGACCCCGGCGACGACGCAGGCGTGAGCCGCCTATGTCACAGGAGGCAGCAAGACGGGCCCTCGTCCAAGCAGCCATAGATAAAGCTGATTCAGAAAGAAGAAATACAGAAGCTCTACAATTGATTGCCCAGACTTTACAGAAAATTGAAAGGTATTTCATGTTCAATTAATATTTATATTTCCTATAAGTACTTCTACCTATAAGTGGAAATTAATGTATTTGTATTTATTTATTTTATCCTAAAAGTAGGTACATTCTAATTAATGTATCCAGTTCTAGAATTCCCAATATTGCATGTCTAAAGCACAACAATGTTCCGAGATATTTAGTTATTTCTCCAAAATCTATACTTGGGGTCAATTGTACCGTCTTCTCTGGGAGCAATTGTAACGGTACAATTAACCCCGTGGTACAAATGACCCCTGATATAATTTAACCGGGGAGACCGGGGGCAATAGTAACAATTTTTGGTTTTCGGACAATTTTACTATATAAACTTGGGTATTTTACTATAATGATTATGTTTCTAGAAACCTAAATTCAATAGCTACAAACCATTTTGTTGAATTTTACGTAGGGCTTACAGAACATAGAGAAAATTAGGTAAGAATGATGACAGGGCGAGTGCTACAATTGACCCCTTCCCAGGGTCACTTGTACCAAAAATTAAAAAGGAAATAAAAAACAAACAAATTATCGAATCATAACTACTGGAGGGGGGCCTTCCACAGAGCAACCATTGACGGAAATTGAACAGAAATTCATGACAATTCTCGGGGATGATTTCGGTCAAGGGTTGCCTGGTGTCCGAGTGGAACCATTTGAAGAAGTAAGTGTTATTTTATGTTCCTTCGTTTAAGTTAAGTGCTACCGTAACTAGAGTTCAAACTTTATAAATAAATAAATATTCGTGGACACCAGTCGAAATTAATAATTTTATTATAATGAATAAATCTATTTATTATTTTTAACAGTCAATCGGAATCAATGCTGCTGCTGCAGCTGCTGTTGTGGAGAACTCATCATTCATACAACTACCAATCCTAGAACCACAAGACAATATTCAACACACACCCCAAACACAACCCCAACCTGTTGCACATGTAATAGAAAGAGCCTACTCCCCAAATCTTTCTCCAACACAATCCCCACACCAGCAGCAAGTCCCCACAGAAGCGGCGCCAGTGTCAAGGAACACCCCGACGCGACCCCGGCGACGACGCAGGCGTGAGCCGCCTATGTCACAGGAGGCAGCAAGACGGGCCCTCGTCCAAGCAGCCATAGATAAAGCTGATTCAGAAAGAAGAAATACAGAAGCTCTACAATTGATTGCCCAGACTTTACAGAAAATTGAAAGGTATTTCATGTTCAATTAATATTTATATTTCCTATAAGTACTTCTACCTATAAGTGGAAATTAATGTATTTGTATTTATTTATTTTATCCTAAAAGTAGGTACATTCTAATTAATGTATCCAGTTCTAGAATTCCCAATATTGCATGTCTAAAGCACAACAATGTTCCGAGATATTTAGTTATTTCTCCAAAATCTATACTTGGGGTCAATTGTACCGTCTTCTCTGGGAGCAATTGTAACGGTACAATTAACCCCGTGGTACAAATGACCCCTGATATAATTTAACCGGGGAGACCGGGGGCAATAGTAACAATTTTTGGTTTTCGGACAATTTTACTATATAAACTTGGGTATTTTACTATAATGATTATGTTTCTAGAAACCTAAATTCAATAGCTACAAACCATTTTGTTGAATTTTACGTAGGGCTTACAGAACATAGAGAAAATTAGGTAAGAATGATGACAGGGCGAGTGCTACAATTGACCCCTTCCCAGGGTCACTTGTACCAAAAATTAAAAAGGAAATAAAAAACAAACAAATTATCGAATCATAACTACTGGAGGGGGGGCCTTCCACAGAGCAACCATTGACGGAAATTGAACAGAAATTCATGACAATTCTCGGGGATGATTTCGGTCAAGGGTTGCCTGGTGTCCGAGTGGAACCATTTGAAGAAGTAAGTGTTATTTTATGTTCCTTCGTTTAAGTTAAGTGCTACCGTAACTAGAGTTCAAACTTTATAAATAAATAAATATTCGTGGACACCAGTCGAAATTAATAATTTTATTATAATGAATAAATCTATTTATTATTTTTAACAGTCAATCGGAATCAATGCTGCTGCTGCAGCTGCTGTTGTGGAGAACTCATCATTCATACAACTACCAATCCTAGAACCACAAGACAATATTCAACACACACCCCAAACACAACCCCAACCTGTTGCACATGTAATAGAAAGAGCCTACTCCCCAAATCTTTCTCCAACACAATCCCCACACCAGCAGCAAGTCCCCACAGAAGCGGCGCCAGTGTCAAGGAACACCCCGACGCGACCCCGGCGACGACGCAGGCGTGAGCCGCCTATGTCACAGGAGGCAGCAAGACGGGCCCTCGTCCAAGCAGCCATAGATAAAGCTGATTCAGAAAGAAGAAATACAGAAGCTCTACAATTGATTGCCCAGACTTTACAGAAAATTGAAAGGTATTTCATGTTCAATTAATATTTATATTTCCTATAAGTACTTCTACCTATAAGTGGAAATTAATGTATTTGTATTTATTTATTTTATCCTAAAAGTAGGTACATTCTAATTAATGTATCCAGTTCTAGAATTCCCAATATTGCATGTCTAAAGCACAACAATGTTCCGAGATATTTAGTTATTTCTCCAAAATCTATACTTGGGGTCAATTGTACCGTCTTCTCTGGGAGCAATTGTAACGGTACAATTAACCCCGTGGTACAAATGACCCCTGATATAATTTAACCGGGGAGACCGGGGGCAATAGTAACAATTTTTGGTTTTCGGACAATTTTACTATATAAACTTGGGTATTTTACTATAATGATTATGTTTCTAGAAACCTAAATTCAATAGCTACAAACCATTTTGTTGAATTTTACGTAGGGCTTACAGAACATAGAGAAAATTAGGTAAGAATGATGACAGGGCGAGTGCTACAATTGACCCCTTCCCAGGGTCACTTGTACCAAAAATTAAAAAGGAAATAAAAAACAAACAAATTATCGAATCATAACTATAGTATCGTATATTTGTTATTTTGGCATTTATTAATCAGTCACTATAAATAAGAACGTAGGTTTCAGGAACAGTCCTACAAAATTCACAAGATAAAACTAAACAAATTTAAATTGAGTTTTCTCCACTTTAAACACAAATAACTCAAATTCTTATAGTTTGGCATAATAGTTTTGCTCTAAGCTTTGATTGAGAGTTAACAAATAGCCTATATATCTAAAACTATTGGAAATAATTGTCAGATATTATTTTCTATGGAGTTACAATTGACCCTGGTACAATTGCCCCTGTTAAACTTTAAGTTATCTTTAAGTAAAATCATTATCTATCCAGTGACATTGAATGCAAAGATGGCGAAATCCACTAAATTATTTGTTAAGACGACAGAGTGTTAAAATAACAGTATGAAACTAATTCTTAATTACTATTTCACCTACTTTGTACTCATTTTTGTAAATTATATCAGGGGTCATTTGTACCACGGGGTTAATTGTACCGTTACAATTGCTCCCAGAGAAGACGGTACAATTGACCCCAAGTATAGATTTTGGAGAAATAACTAAATATCTCGGAACATTGTTGTGCTTTAGACATGCAATATTGGGAATTCTAGAACTGGATACCTAGGTAAACGCGTGGTTAATATATAATTACATGAAACACAGAAACCACTGAGTGACAGGGCAATCAAAATAGCAAAAAAAATTACTTTGGGTGCTTGAATACAAAAAAATGCTCCTACAGACGTCCGTTTCGCAGCGAGCGCGCTGCCGACTAGTGAGCAAGTCGGGACACTTAAGGCGCGTACCCCGGCTAACGGACACACAGATAGGTCTCCTAGAAGTTGAGATATTCCCAATGGTACTATTGCCCCGTGTTACTAGTGACCCCGGTCTACCCTACCTGAGATTTTTAGAAAATATTTATTGATCACTGTGAGAACGGTAGGTAATAAAGTTATTGTATTTGCAACAGCTGAGGCTGAGGCAGCAATCAAATGTACCATCATTTGATTGCTGCCCAGGACCATTTTACAAAATATTTACCATTCACAGAGATGTAGGGAGTGATGCACAAGAAACTAATGTTGTGCCTATAAGTATTCTACGTGCTACTAGTAAACAGTGAAAAGAGTACGTATGAAATTATGTTCGAAAAAATTAAAGAAACTGTGGCGCACTTCAATCCCATGAAAATCACCTTGGATTTTGAATTAGCTACTATGCTGGCAATAAAATAGTTATTTCCGGGTGGTTAAAATACATGGGTGTAATGTTCACTTTCAAAGAGCCATTTTTAGAAAAGCAGTCTTTGGGATTATTGGCACACGAGGAAACCACATTGTATGTAAAAGTGAAAACTGTGCGCCTGTCTTGCTTTTATTTTGAAGAAGTAGAAAATGGTTGGCGTTCCATAATGGAAAACAGGTAATTAAAATTTTAAAAATAATATTATGTGATCGCTTAGATAAACATTTGTTTTCAGATAAAAAAAGTTACCAAATTCAACGATTATTTCGTTGGCCAATGGCTTGAGCCTCCGTGCCATCTGGGCCGAAATCAGTCTTTGTCATTGTTTAGAGATAAGGTTCCTTGTACTTTTAACTGTTAAATAATATTAAGTTTTGTAATTTTGTTTTGTTTTATAAGTACAAAGTGTTGATTCATTCATTCATTCAAGTGAGGTTAAAATACCTACGTAATATTTTCCTTAATAATTTCTTTAATTTAATGTTTTTTTCTAAGTTAATATAATTACGCTCTTTCATTAACAAACGACAAAATTCTCATCATTGACGCATCATAGTAATCATAAACATGAAATTTCACAGTGAAATTTAATTACTTATTTAGTTCAAAAACACTTTTTCGTCGACTGTATCTGGTTCAAATGACTTTTATTCTGACGAAATCGGCTGTTAAGGGGGTGATAGACACGCGAGTAAGTTCGCGTACTTATGGCTCAACGACCTTTTTCGCTCGTGTGTCACCATAAGTACGCGTACTTTAAAACCGCCGAGTAAGTTCGTCGGCGATCCGACCGGTTTGAAATCTTGCTCGTAGCTCGTCTTGGCTCGTACGTGTGGCAGCATTGCGAGCCGCGAGCCGCTTGTTTAAATTGCAATTTTTGTTAATTTTGATTCAGAAATTTCTCTAAATGTGTGATTTTCGAACATATTCGCATGAACTGCTAACCGAATTTATAGAAGCTTTCCGAAATGACCCTTGTCTTTGGAAAATTCGAAGCAATGATTACAAAGACAAAAATTTGAGTCGTTCGTCAACTCGCACCAAAAATTTTGTCCCAACTGGTGTGAGTTGATGAATCGTAAATTAAATATTATTTTCGTTCTGCAACTCACACCATCCTTTGTTTCCATTGAATCTATGTGACGAGTATACTCATGGAAAAAAGCGGATTCTAGGATCAAATAATTTTTATTGCTCTATTACCAGTAAGTAGGTAGTAGTAGTTGTTATGTTATACGATAATCGAACTGTTGACTTATTATTTCACTTTAACATTTTTTTATCACAATCAGCGAGGAGACGGCGGAACGCTGATTCCTCCTGATAAAGACAGCTCTTGTTGTACCTAGTCGAAACGTCGAGAGTGGTCTAAACTATTTTACGTATGTTATTCCCGTTGATATAAAATGATTTTCAAGGTACCTACGTTTAAAATATTTTTTATCTCTTATAGTTAAAAATGACTCAATTTCGAACCAACGTCTCTATACTTACCGAACTCCATGTCAAGTAGCGTCTATCTTCCATCGGCTTCTTATTTCGGCTTCACCGAACAACAAATATGGTCGAAAATTGGCACGCCACAATTAATAAAAAAATCAATAGGAAACCTCAAAGCATAGCACATTTTTTAACACTTCTGCAAAAGGAATCAAATTATTTTGAAGTTTGTATCCAAAAGGGCTCTATCTATGAAAAAAAACAAGAAACCATAGAAATGGACGCATATATCCAAAGCATCTTATCAGATTTTACAAATAAAGTAATATCGGTTGACTTGTGCGTAGAGTCATTAATTTAAATGTTACTTTATTATATTTTATTCTTAACTGATAAAAAGCTTCCACGTAATATACCACACATCCGTACTGGTAGGTACTATGTCTTATTCAGTTATGATTTAAACTTTTGTGTTTTTCAATTACCTCTTAAACAACCATTTGTTTTAAATGTATGTTATACTATTTATTTATATTATGTATATTTTAACTGTTTAAGTTTAATTTTAATTTAAAATGTTTGTTCTGTTAAGACTTGATTTTATTGTAAAGGTTTTTTGTTGTTATTATTGTGATTATCCACTTACGGAAATATTTTGATTTTATTAATGTTAAAATAATTACGTTTAATGCGATCTGCTGATTTTTTTTAATGCTGAATTTGCGTGGCATTTGGGTGTTTAAGTATAGTTGGTTTAAAATGATTCTTATGTTAAGCGAGTCTAATTTTGTTGTAAAAGCTTTTTTATTTGACTTTAAAATAATTATGTAAATACCATTGTTGATTATTTTATATTGTTGTGTAGTCATTTTATTTTTTTTAGCTGACACAGTTTTATTTAATAACCAAATAAAAGTGTCTAATAAGTATGCCTTTTCTATATTATTTTAGTAACAATTTTTTGGTTGACTGTACTAAAATTCACCCAAAGTAAAAGTAGTGCGAGTTGCAGAACGAAGAGTATAGCTTTTTTACGATGAGTTGAAGCTTCAAGCATACAATTAAATAAATAAATAAATATTACTGGACAATTTTACACAGCGACATCTAGCCCCTATAATTTCTAATTATTTATTAGAAATTATAGGTACGGAAGGTAGAAAGAGATGCTTTAAAAAAAAAAGAAAACTTAAAACTTAACACAAAATCGACATCACAATACAGAGTGAGTAAGTTTCACGTGTGTCACTAACGTCGAGCCGAGTAAGTTGGCGATCTTAAAATCCGCGTACTTCAAGTTCGTACGTCTATTACCCACTTTAGAATTAAATTAAAAGTCGGGTGCCTCCACCACGAGGGCATCACATACCGGGGGCCTAACCCACGAACCCAAACGGAAGCTGCTTCGAGTCTATAGAAAATTTATATTGGCTATTGCAGAATCAGGGTTAGAATTAGTATCATCACAACCTGTCCCTACTTTCGATCAGAAAAAAATGACTATCTATAGAAAAATACCTCTTCTTTCCCGTGGTTCACCCATTTTGTCCACCTGGTGGACCACGGGTAAACATATTCTTCCGTGGTCCACCAGGTGAACTAAGGTGAACCACGGGAAATTATTATTTAACCGTGGTCCACCTTTGTTTTTATCATTGGAAGAGGGCGATTTGGAAGAAGGCCAAAAAGTTAGGCTTAAAATCGAAAGGAGAAAAGCGGATCGCTGCATTAATTGCTGCTCTACCTTTGATACCCCATGAAAGCATTAAAGAAGGATTGGAGTATGTTAAATCTGAAAGCAGTGATAGCAAAAAAATGTAACTCTTCTTAAAGTACGTTGAATGTTTTTGGCTGTCTGATAAATTCAGTGAAATTTTGTGCGTATTTGGTGAAAGACACCGAACCAATAACACGCAGAGTCTTATCATTCGAAATTGAATAAAGAAGTAAATAAAAGAAATGCAACGGTATTAAATCTATTAAAAGGTTTAACAAAACTAGAAACATCAAGTTTCAAGACAACATCGAAGAGAAGAAAAATATATATAGATAACGACGATGATATTATGGGGATACAATTACAGTTACTAAATGGTGAAATTCCAATCAATTTCGCATTGGAGAAACTACGTTGATAGAGCAATTTTAGTTTTAAGTAATCATCATTTTAATTGAAGTAAATTATTTCAATAAATGAATTTAAAAAAAAATGTCATTCGGTGTACTTTTTAATTTGTCGGGATCAATGTTGCATAGATTTAATCTAGCCAATGAAAAGAGGTGGACAATAGGCAATATATTTCAATAAAAATAATTTACGCGATTATCAGTTGGACCACGGAAGAATATGTTTACCCGTGGTCCACCAAGTGGACAAAATAGGTGAACCACGGGAAAGAAGTGATTAATTCAACAATAATATTAATAAATAATAATAATAATAAAAAAATGTCACAGACGTGTTTTTATATCAAATTTTATTTTCATAATATTTTTTCCTTTATTTGTTACTTAAATCAATACAAACACCAATTGAAATCATGTAAAGTAAAAGGGAAAATGAAATAAAGTTCAATGATAACAAGATCACGATCGGCGGCACAATCAGCACTCCCACCACCACCTCGACCCGCCTCGCCAATCTCCACGTCTTCGTCGTCCGATGAGGCGGAATTCAGAACTCCGCCGGAAACGAGTGATGTGTCGAGCATCGAGGACGGGCCGCCGTCGCCCCCGCCGCCGCAACCACCTGTGCGACGAGGACGACCACCACTGTCAGCCTGCTTGGGGCCTGCAGGGCGTTCTGCCCCGCGTCTTACAAGTTAAAAAATTTAAGAAGGAATCTAAACAAGACTTAAAAATTTAAAGGAGTTATTTTAAAAAGTTCCAAAAGAACCGAAGAAATACTGACATTGTTTTTGATATAAAGTAAAAAATTTTATTACAGCAACTAGAAAATAAGGATCTTAATTGCATACAATTTTTGAAGAAAATTATATATTTGAAGTTAAAAACAACAACGAAAAGTCAAGAGCGACGACGATGTCGTCGATAGCCATCAAGCCTGTTAAATGGATACCTACAGAAGTCCAAAGTTTTGTTGTATTAGCAGTATTTTTGATTTGTTACTTTATAGAATAGTAGTCCGGGATCCGTAGAACATGGAAATCACTTGATTACTTACAAGCTAATTTTTCGTGAGTAGCTTAATTTTGATGAGACGCCCAAAAATATCCTATACTCAACTTTTGATTGTGGTAGCTAACAGAGATATCAAGGATTAAATATGTCGATTTGATGATCCAAAAAAATTGATTACTAACCGGTTATTTTTTGGTTATATCGTAAGATAAGGATCTAAATTATATGAAAAAATATTTGTCCTACAAAACCTATGGTTTGATCAAAGAGTTAGTCCCGCATTTCCAAAATGTATCGAAAACGAGGTCAAAATAAATGATTACTAACCAGCTGATTTTTTGTTGTATACATTAATATTTATAAAATCTAACTGACATATTGTCCTACAAATTTCGTGGTCCTACGCCTAGACATTGTTAATACCACAAGACCATTTATCTCATTAGTAACTGTAGGACAAAAATATTACAGAATAGGTTAGTGTGTTCCTTGCCCAAATGTAACAATGTCCTACAAAAAAACAGGTATGTATCGCTAGTCCGACAAGAATTGTAATTTTTAAGTTTGCCTATTTGTAACCTAAGATACATAGAAAGTTAAGTCGGCGTCAGTCTAACAACACACCCGCAATAAAATATAATTTGTAATTATATCATATTTCGTCGGTTTTCGCATCTACTCAGTTGGCGTAATGGCAAGGACTAGCTTCTTCAACACATGCGTCACCGAGTTCGATCCCCCGAAAGAGAGTTCTTTTTGTGATTATGGATAAGATAGAATTTTTTTTTAATTTAAATAACTTTATTTTATAGTTATCTAGGTAAAAAAATATTGTAGGTATTAAGTATTTATACAACTATACTTATTTTAATATTATAAAGCTGAAGAGTTTGTTTGTTTGAACGCGCTACGCAGAAGTACTTTAAAATAATTATTATTTAAAACTCAATTGTCTTAACAGGTTAGCTGTCCCGAAGCAAGTTTCGATCTTCTTTGTACACGTCCTCGTAGTAAATAATGACAACGCTCATGAAGTTTCGTATTAAGTTACGTCATTCTCTTCAAGTATTTTATGATACTTTATGTGTCCTAGTGATTGAAATTAATGATATCGATAATTGCTAATGTTAGATGAGTATGATAAGAAATTAATTATTTACGTTTAATGATAAAATGTACGTTTATGTTCGTAACACTTTAGACATCTGAAAAATATCTTTTTGAAAACAATCTTCTGTTATTGAATTGCACCATTCAATTTGGTACCCTTTCGGCCACCAGTTTCCAAACAAGAAAAAAATTTAAAGAAATCAAATCTATGACGGTTCCTCACTTGAGAAAGGTCCTAAGATTAGGGTAATTTCCTTTGCTGGCTTCGTTATTGTCCGGACGGCTTGTATTGATGGAAAAATTACCGATCTCCTCGGAAAAGGTTATCAAATCCTTTTTAAAAAGTTATAAAAAGTGACACTTAATTGAATTTATTCAATAGTCCGTGTTGTCATCAGTACCATTTGTTTCTTTTGAATTATTATCAGCTCATAAAAATAATGAATAACCTTTCAATAATAATAAAATCGATCTTTTCAAAAAAACCAAAAACACTTTACGAAATTTGCCTGTCGAATATCATGGATCTCATGAAAATCAGCGTGGGCAATTGTTTGGAGGATTATTCAAAGTCAGATCTGGAAAATGTATGTATTTGGTTTAGGTAACTTTGTTCGGTTCTACACTAATTTATTAGAAAAAATCCTCAACGAGGATGCTATTTGTACGAATACGAAACGCAGTCTTGAATATTACATTTTTTAAACGGAACATGTCAATGTCGGCTAGTAAAATTCTAATACCTAAAATAGTACCTACTGTCTACGCTACTACTTGACACTTGTGTTTGTTTTCAGGCTGATAATATTAAATTACTTTTATACCGGTTGAATTTACCAAGAACCATATTTACAGAATTATTTTTTAGAACAATCCCTGATGAAGCGATTTCGCTCAGGGATGAAGGAATGATTCGGTTTACGGTTTAAATTCTTTATTTTCTCATTAAGAATTTACATTAAAAATTCGCTTACATGAGAAACCAGTTTAGTACTAAATTATTCTACGTACACAGGTAACCTACAGTTACAATATTTCTAAGGGAACTTATATAACTAAACATGTGTTACCTACTTTGGAAAACATTCACAAAACAGATTATAATGAAGATTTTATAAGTTTGAGTGAATGAAACTCGTAAAACCTCGTAAAACAGACTGATTCCTGCAAAAAGGTGCCAAGAATGTGTGAACCATTTTTGTTACCACCTACCTAGTGATTTCGTTGAGTGGCGACAATTATATTGCGGCTGTTGTGCAGGAGATTTATTTTTCAATATGTAGAAATGTGAAGTATGTAATAGGGAAACGATGTAATTTCTTGACAGCCTATCGTAAAACCACTCAACATATTCGTAAAATAGGAAATGAATCGTTCTAAGTACGTACACGTACACGTATAAATAAATACTCCTTACTAGTAAAACTTGTTATTAGTATGCATCGAGCCGCTCCTGTCATTGTTTGTTGTCATTCATTTGAAAATGGAGGAGAATATGGAAACGAAGTTCTTCGTAGAATTCTAGAAGAATCCGATACAGAGGAAAATTTTGACTTTATAGAAGAGCGTAATTATACTTTACGCGTAGAGCAAGATGATTTAGTCTAAGATCCCGCTATACAACGACCTTCACCGAGATGTATAATTAATGAGACATATTTTTTATGTTATTAAATATGCCAATAAATATATCCTATATGGGTTGCCTAACAAATTTCAGTCCAGAGTATTTTTAATTAATTTTTAATAAGTATCACCACAACGTAAACAACAAGAATTGTTTAATCATAGTACTTCAATATTTACTATATTTCGAAATATTATAAATGACGATGTTATTCAACTAATGATAACACAGACAAATAGTTATGCCAGACACTTAAGAGACCGGCGACAGACGAATTTCCCATACAAACGTAATACCAAAATTATTTGTAATTTAAGCATATTTCCACGGTATTATCGTATTATTATTTTCTGAATAGTATTTATCTAGGTTTCTATCGTGTTTTTTTTTTACAAAATACTTACTAAAAAAAATTTATTTCATTTAAAATAAGTATTTTGTAAAAAAAACTCCATAGGAACCTAGATAAATACTATTTAAATAATAATAATACAATAATATTGTGGAAATATGCTGAAATTACAAATCATTTTGGTATTCGTTTGTATGGGAAATTCGTCGTGTCGCCGGCCTCTTAAAGGAAGATCGATCTCATAACACCCATAGTCGCTGATGTTGATGAAACCGTAATTTTGAAATTCATTGGCATTTATTTATTAACAGGTATCATAGTAATGCCGTCATTAGAATCGTATTGGAAAAAGGACTCCCTGTATTATCATCCTCTTTTTCACAATATTGACATGTCGTACAACAGGTTTACAAATATCTTGAGATGTTGGCACTTTTGTGATAATCTTGCGGTCAGAGATCCAAATAATAGACTCTACAAAATTCAACCTCTTGTTGATCTCATTATAGTAAACTTTCGGAAAATTTACACACCAGATGCTGTTGTTGTGGTTGACTAGTCAATCGTGCCTTTTCAAGGAAGGTTGTTTTTTCGACAATATATACCAACGAAGGCTCATAAATATGGGTTAAAAATTTACAAACTTTGTACATCCGAAGGGTATACATGGAGTTATTTGATTTATTCCGGCGAAAGTGAAAAACTTTTCAATCTTGATGTTTCAGGGAGCATTGTAGTAAAATTCCCTCAGGGAGAGAACGACAACTTCCTAAAATGACAACTTCCGAAAACGACAACTTCCGAAAACGACAACTTTTTAGAATGTCAACTTCCGAAAACGACAACTTTTTAGAATGTCAACTTCCGAAAACGACAACTTCCTAAAACGACAACTTTTTAGAATGTTTTAAAACAACATCTTAAATCGTCAGCTACCTACACCGCGCCCGTACGTTCGTTCTATTTTCGACCCTTTTTAGGGTTCCGTAGCCAAATGGCAAAAACGGAACCCTTATAGATTCGTCATGTCCGTCCGTCCGTCCTTAAACTAAAAAAGACCGAGCGAGCGAAGCGAGTGAAGCGTCTCCGTTTCAGCTTCAAAGAAAATGCTTTCGTATGTATGTATGTGTGTATATATGTATGTTCTAGAGGGCTCATTTCTCAACCGATTCTTCTGAAATTTGGTGTGTAGGTTCGTAATTAGTGTAGAATTTTTTTGTCGAGCCATTTTTTTTTTTTTAAATGGCGGAGAAAAATACCAAAAACTCATGTGGGGTGTGCATCACTGTTGGGCCACTTTACATATAGCTAAGCGATGCATCTTCGTTTCTGCTTGGAAGCCTTTGTTTGGTTGGATGTACATAATGTTAGTTTTATTTATTTATAATTTATTTCTGGAAGATGCATCGGATTCAATTGAATCACTTACACTAATAATAATAATTTTGTCTATAACTTTTTGATGATGTTAGTCCTCGCGAGGTCTACAGCTCACAGAGCCACTAGAGTAGTTCTTAAACTCCTTGGTCTTACTGGTATATTAAAAGTATGTCTAAGAAGAAAGCAGTATCTGTCAGCTTGACAATCTTAAAATGAAAATAGTGTTGATTTCTTTCATAAAATTATAATTGAAATTCATTATAATTTCATGAAAGAAATCAACACTATTTTCATTTTAAGATTGTCAAGCTGACAGATACTGCTTTCTTCTTAGGCATAAAATCACAAAAAGGCAAAGACTGTTTAATAAATTATGGGTATTGATACAATTTCATGAAATTGAACTATAATAATACAACTTTATGGAGATGTGTTAATAGGGATTTGTGTAGTGCAACTATAACTTTAGATAGTACGAGAGCCATAATTTTACGAAATGCTGCTCATGTGTGCTTACCTGATGATTCCAAAAATATTGTTTTACAATTGATGAATATTTGCAAAAGAGAGAGGTTCAAAAAGTTATAAAAATTGTTTACAAAATGAAATGAAATGTTCAAAAAGTTATTAAATTGCGTCAATAGCGATGTATCGCATGATACTTTGTCGGAACGAAACGAATCCTCCGTTGTTTGTGATTCAATATTAGAGCACGACCGGCCTTGACAATTTTTTTTTTTTTTTAATTTAATTACAAGAAAAAGGCTTTGTCGCTGAGCGACCACATCGTCTTATCGGGAACTTGACAATTTGTGCATGCCAACTTTTATAACTTTTTGAACCGTTATATCTCAGAAACGGTGGCTTGTAAGAAAAAAAGTGTTGATACATTTTGATAGATAATTTCATGATCTACAATTTTGTCCTAGGTACCTTTATGATAAAACTTACCGTTTTGCTGAAAATCGCGAAAATCTAAATTTTTTGACATTTAACCTTGAATAAAACTTTTTCCTTAACGTGGAATGATGGGGATCTTTTAGACATTGTTTATAATTATGATTTGAACAATTTCACAGAAATCCAGCTTGTTGGGACTTTATGTAACTTCACCCTCATTTTTATGTATAAATTGACTGGACTATAAAAGATAAAACAGAGTAGTAAGTTTATAACGTATAAATTAGAAATTTTTGGCATTTCACAACCGAAATTAGTCAGCCCCTAAGGCCTCGGTCTCGAATTTTGCGGGCAGCGGGTCGCCGGACCATTTGTACCATGAGGCAGTATCATCAATGGTACAATTGGTACTAATTTGTCCCAATTGTACCATTGATGGTACAACTGGCACCAAACTGTACCGACTTGTCCCACTTGTACTATCATCTCTTGATGGTACAACTGGCACCAAACTGTACCGACTTGTACCATCATCTCAAGTAGGAACTTTAGATAAGAAAAAACCTCTTTTGTAATGTCTGATGCTTTCCACTTTACGATAAAAAACTATTATGCGTCTTTGAAAATGTCAGATTTAATTTAGTCTGATGCATGACTGAAAGTAAATACATTTTGGAAAAAATGAGTGGTGAAATTTCTATAATAACTCGTGGTAGAGGTGAAGTTTTATTACTTAACGGATATGAATATTATCATCATGTCACGTACCGCGACAACAGTAGTTTATGGAGATGTGCTAATTACAAAAAAACTAAATGTGGTGGCACAGTCAAAATTGATCAGGTAAGTTTCCCTATATTTTTGGTCTATATTTTCTGTCAGTACCTAATTCGACCGGACTTTTAGCAGTTATACCTACCTAGTTAGATCGGTTGAAATTTGTATTGCGTATGTTACTAGATTATTTGCTATATCGATTTCGAGGTTGCCTGGAAGAGATCGCTGCCAAGCGATAAGACCGACAAGATACCAATATTATATTCATTTTCGATGACAGCAGCAACTGTCAAAACTAACCTGATTAACTAACTGATTTTATATTTTTACATACTTATTACGTTTTCTACCGCGGGAAAACAATTCCCGAATTTGACTATTTGACTATTTTCGGAAGATATATATTTTTTTCACGTTTGTTCTAGGCTAAAAACAGTATGTTAAGATCTAAAGAGCATTCGGAAACCTGCATCCCTGATATCAGTAGAGCGGAAGTTAACAAAATAATTACTGATACTTTCAAGAATGCTCCTGTGGAAGAGACCATACCTACTGTGTATAAAAATACAGTGCTCACTTTAAAAGATAAGGGCTTACACTTAGTTAGCAACATACCGCCTTACTTAAATGTGAAATCTGTAATGTACAGAAGACGACGTAAAAAGGCAAGAACTGACAAAATGGCTTTCAATAACGCAGAAGAAGTGCTGATACCTCCTGATTATGAAGATTTTTTACTCGCAGACTTCATAGACGACCAACATCGCATACTAATTTTTTGTTCAGAAAATGGAAGGAATATTATGAAAACAGGAAAAGTTTTCTTGTGCGATGGCACATTTAAAAAATGTCCAAAACCATTTTTACAACTTTACGTAACTTTTTGTGACATAGGGAGCAGTTCTACTTGCAATAAAGTTGTACCAGTTGTCTAAGTACTACTGACTAATAAAAAGAAAAATACCTATAGTATCATGTTCGAAATTATAAAAAAACAAATCCCGGAATGGACGCCCAATAAATTTATAACAGACTTTGAACAAGCGGCTATAGCTGCCATCAACGGTGTCTTTCCAAAGATTAACCATCACGGTTGCTATTATCACTTTCGAGAAAAGTTGCGGAGAAGAGCAAAGCAATTAGGGTTGACAGATTGGTACTCGAAAAAGATTGTGAGGCTTTGCAATATCCTGCCACTACTACCACCGTCAAATATTGATGAAGGGTGGAAGTATATACAAGATGAAGAGGCAAGTGGAATAGGGGTTAACCAAAATTTAAAAAAGTTTATGAGTTATGTGAAGTCGTACTGGATGCCAAAAAAAAATATTTGGTGTAACTTTGGTCAAAGACATCGCACCACAAATACTTGCGAGGGCTGGAACGGTCAGTACAATAGAAGCTTCAAAATACGACGTACAACAATGTCTGGATTTTTAAAAGTAATTAAAGACGACTCTGACTTTCGTGCAATAACCGAGCCCTTAGAAAAACGAAAATCATGCGTGAAACAAAAAAATGAATATATTCAGCTAGTTCAAATGCAATTAGTCCTTGGAGAAATAAATGTTCCACTTTTCCTAGAAAAAATGTGTAACTGTTAGAATTTGAAAGTAAAAGTGAGTAAAAACATTAAATTATCTTTTTAATTAAGTGTTTTTTTATGTTTGACGAAAGAAATGTTTGTTTTTATTTAAGTATGTAATTAAAATATGTTTTACTATGAATTCTTATTTTTATTAATCCGGTCTAGTCAACTGATATACGGCAGTTTTAATTTTGACAGCTGTCATTGAAAATGCAGGTATTGTTCCTACCTTTCATTTGAGCCTACAACCAGAAATCTAGCAATAGTAGTAGTCAATGTGATGATGTGACATTAAATGTCAGCTCCGCAATGTACCGTAAATGTCAGATTCACAGTTACTGTCAATGTTACAAAATTCTGAAAAAACCAATGATTATAATCCGGTTTGTTATTGTACCGATACTGTATAGATTAAGTTTAACATTAAGACTTACGACGATACTGTATAGATTAAGTTTAACATTTGAGACTCTTAGATTTCACAAATTCAACATTAAGAGAATTAAAAATTAAATAAAACAAGAGAAAAAACATCCAAAATACGAGTGAACCCGGGCGCCATACTAGTTTCATTTATCATGGTACACTTGGGACAAATCGGTGCCAATTGTACCATTAATGGTACTGCCTCATGGTACAAATGGTCCGGCGGCGGCAGCGGGGCGGCGGCGGTGGCGGCGCGGGAGCGGCAGGATCTTATGCGTATCGTCAAATGGACCGGGTCTCGAAAACAGCGGCGCGGGGGCGGGCAACGAGCGGTGCACTCCAGTCGAGCGGTGACCGTCCCGCGTTGCGCGTCTGCATTGTAGTCACAGATTGTTGGTTATTAATCTGTGATTGTAGTATATTGTTGTACTTTTTTTTTGTGACGTATCAAAATGTCCTCGGACTTGCAAGAGCAAATTATTTCGGCAATCTTTGAGAGGAGACCCATATGGAACAGCAAAGATGTGAACCATAAAAATAGAAGAATAATTAATCAATTATGGGAAGAAATAAAAAACGAACTGAATATTTAAGGTAGGTGAATATAAAAATTATTTATTATGTTATATACAATCCTTATTATGGTTTACAAATTAATTAGTAGCTAATGGGATTATTTACAAAATATTCTTTGAATTTTTCACGTATATATTGTGCTTGATAAGACGCCCGGGCGTTGGTTTGTAATGTAAAAAGATGTTGTCGCCGATTTTCAGACATTTCGTTTGCGAATGTCGACAACACAACCACGAACACAACACTACACCGCTACAGTGCCGCGCGATCTGCCCGCTGGTTTCGAGAACAGGTATGCGTTGCCCGCCCCTCTCCCGCGCCGCCGCCGCCGCCGCCGCCGCCCAGCTGCCCGCAAAATTCGAGACCGAGGCCTTAGGGCTCCCTCCCGCACACGGGCCACCGGTCACAAACCACAAAACGCCCCCACTGGCATATTTCCTGTAATTTTCATACATTTTATATGGACTCGCCGCACACGGTTGGCACCGGTGGCGGCCACACGCTTCAAATCGTCGCAGCTTGCATCTTGTGGCTCGCACCGGCCACTAAACGGGCCACAAAAAGCCGCCACACGCCACTCGCGCGATTACGCGCCCCTCTCTCCCTTGCCTCAGTTAACCTGTGTAAGTCGACGGTAACGCACGCTCGTAGTCTGTAGATCATATAGGTAGATAAATATTATGATACTGCACGCAAGGGTTAACAAAAAGTAGCAGCCACCGACCGCGAGTGTCGACCACCGGCCACAAGTGGCTGTCGCGCGCTTCAGCTACCTTTGTAGCCGCTTCTAGCTTCTCGTGGCGGCGTTTGTGGCTGTGGCGAGTGGCTCGTGTGCGGCGACACTTAGTATTTTCGGAATGTATCATTTTTGGAAGTTGTAATTTTCGGAATTTGTCATTTTAGGAAATTGACGAGTTTAGGAAATTAACGAGTTTAGGAAATTAACGAGTTTAGAATAGACGTTCTCTGAAATTTCGTTTTCGGAAGTTGTCATTTTAGGAAGTTGTCGTTGTCACCCTGAGGGCTTGTAGGCGCGTAGTCTCGTTCATTTGGTAACGACACTACCTGGTGTGTCTTAAATTAAAAACGGACGCAATTATCAAATGACATCAAACGCTTAACTGGTAGCGTCGTTGCCAGAAAATGAAAAAAAATCTAAAAATATTACATACTTTATTATAATATACATTAAATAAGTTACAATATGAATATGGAACATTTACGTTTTATACGAAAATATGTAGATTTGGTTATTTACAAACACAAAACTAAGGCTAAAATATAATTAAATTTATAAATAAAAAGTATGGCTTAGTGAAGGAAACAATTTATAAGTAGTTAATAAAAAAATATATAATATCTATGTATGTATATTATATTAAGTATATCAGAAATCTAGCACCCGTAACACAAGCTTCGAGCTTACCACGGGGCTAGATGTCGCTGTGTAAAATTGTCCAGAAATATAACTTATTAAACTATCATGGTTTTTAACTATATTTGAACATGAAACGGGTAACATACCATGATTTGAATGAACTTGAACATGGCGCTTGCAACAGTGTCGAAATATCGGAAAACTCAAAAACATTCAAATCATGGTATGTTACCCGTTTCATGTTCAAATATTGTCCAGTAATATTTATATTTATTTATTTAGTTAATAAATTATGCTTCTACTCGTATACAACATCACATAATATAGAAACAATGTGTAATCATTTGTACTGACGTACTGAAAGAGAACACACAGTTGATCATAGACTAATAAATATAAATAATAACTAATATACATTATCAATACCGAAATTCATCCTTTGAAGAATATTGGTGGTTAATTGCTTTGAAATTTAAATCATAGGTAATCGTTTAAGACAAATTTTATTGAGTTCGATGCGGAAACAAAGCAACAATCTCGCGCTCACGATTTTTACTAAATAACGATTCAACAGTTTCTTGACTCGAACTAAGCTAGACTATAAAACTAAAAGGTTTAAAATATCTAGTATTGATGTGGACTGTGCATTATCCCTTTATTCCCATTATACCAGATTCCCAATATACCAGATTCCTATTATACCAGATTCCCCTAATACCAGAAAATGTACTGTTATGATCATAAATAAATTCAAATTCAAAAAAATTCAAAAATATTTATTTGGATCAATATACATGCAATTTATTAAAAGTAAGAAAGGTAAGCCTGTTTTGCTTTGTAATGGGCACAGGTACAATTTTACCTTAAAAAATAAGTCAGGATCTACGAATTGGCGTTGTTATAAACAGAAAGAATGTAATACGTCTATAACTTTAGATGTAAATAACGCGGTAATAAAAGCTCCAACACATGTTTGCAGTCCGGATTGTGTTCGAAATGCGATAAGCTTAACAATGGAGGAATGTAAAAAAGACGTATGTAATAATTTGAGTGCTATTCCAAAGATATTTGAACAACATTTTAATAATGAAAATACTGAACTTCCAATATCAGAACACGAAATACCATCATTCTCCAGTAAAAAGAGTACCTTGTACAGAACTCGCAATAAATATTTGAACATGGACCGTACTTCTTTCAACAATTTTAAAGATATTAAGTTGCTAGATAAAATAGTATCCGATTTTTTTCTAAATGAAAAACCTTTTTATTTATTTATTACTCGTATAAATACAAATAATTACGATACAGAACGAAATCAAATAGTGTAAACAAAGTCTACTATTGTACATACCTTACGTGCCAGCTTTTCCTTGGTGCCAGGGACTTTTGCGCACCTGTTTTAGAGCTCATCTTTAGTTCGGCAACTTTTTTCAGGCCGTAATTCAAAATTATAAATTCATGAATATCACCTCAAAATACAATTTAATTTAGATTTCTGTTCAATTCTGTGCTATCTGACAGTTGTTTAGACCTGACGCGTACAGAAAAAATATCAAACACCCTCATTTATTACTATTAAATAATTATACACTGTATTTTTTGGTTTTGTTTATTACTGTACTTCTGGTATTAGGGGAATCTGGTAAAATAGGAATCTGGTATATTGGGAATCTGGTATAACGGGAATAAAGGGCATTATCTATGTCTTAATTTATGTCTTATTTGTATTAATTTATTATATATATATTAAGTAAACCGCGAGCGACCGTTATGAAGTCATATAGGGAGGCCTTTGTCCAGCAGTGGACGTCCGATGGCTGAGATGATGATGAATAAAATACCTAACACAAAATTTAGTTATACTAAGACCTAATTTCACCACTCTGTTAGTTTAAAATCCCATTTAGTATACTAACAGTCCGTCATTAAACATAACGGGATGTTAAACTAATAGAGAGTGGTGAAATTAGGCCCGAGTTTTTTTTTTATGATCGTGTGTTAATAAATATTTTCACACGAACATGAGTAATCCCTTCCGGAGCAAAGGCGCATCTAATATGCTCAACTGATTGCGACGAGGGTACTTTTGATTCCCACAACTACTATGCCCACCTGTTGAGTACATATGCCACATAAATGCCAAGTAGATCCAAACAAAAATGTGATAATAAAGGAAAAGGAGCATTAAAAAATTTGGTTAAAAGTAATGGGGGGTTATACCTCAACTGTTTGCTGAGACTATCGACGGGTTGATGGACAAAGGATTGAATTTTGTAACTGAAATGCCCGAATTGAAAACTATGAAACATTTTTTATACGATGCCAGAAAGAACGCTGTAGGTGCTAATAAGATTCGAATAAAAAAATTTAAAGAGTTTCATAAGGCTGACTTCAACGATGATGGAGATAGAATTTTTATCTTCTGTTCACCTGAACTAAGACTGCAACATTTAAAAGCTGCACGGAACCATTCACTCAGTTGCTATCGATTCATGGTGACTTTGGGAGTACACAAGAGACAGCGAATGTAAAACCACTTGTTTTTGTTCTAATGCCAAATAAAAAGCAAGCAACTTACAAAAGGATAATATCCTATCGTAAGTTCCTTGCTTCTTATTGTGCAATCTGTGACTGTTGAAGATCGTGTCAACAGTCAGATTGCACAAATTACTGAAGGCGACAGCTGTCAATGGACTATATCAAAAGCACATTGCGACTTCGAAATTGCTATAATAAACACTGTTGTTAAGTTTTTTCCAAAAGCTGCAATTCAAATACTGCGATGTGGTTGCCATTGGAACAAAAATATGTGGCGAAAATATAAACTTTTAGGCCATACGCTAAAAGGCCGAAAGAAGAATTGTTGGCCTTACCGCTGCTTTACCGTTGTTGCCAAAACAAAGAATACTATAAGGCTATATATACTGTAAGGCTGGCAATATATTAAGGTGGAAGTCAAAATTCATAATTTAATAATGCCTTAATTTACAAAGTACAGATATAAAGATCACCTTTTTTTAAAAAGTTTTATGTGCTACTGCGATGTGGTTGCCATTGGAACAAAAATATGTGGCGAAAATATAAACTTTTAGGCCATACACTAAATAAAGGCCGAAAGAAGAATTGTTGGCCATACCGCTGCTTTACCGTTGTTGCCAAAACAAAGAATATAAGGCTGGCAATATATTTAGGTGGAAGTCAAAAAATCATAATTTAATAATGCCTTAACTAATTAAGGCATTATTAAATTCTGGTTTAAACCAGTGCAGATGCCTTCAAAAATGGTCAAAAAAGGAAAAAAATAGTAGTAGGATGAAACCCATAAGAAAAGGAGAGGCATATGATAAAAATGAAAGGAAAAATAAATTACGGTCGATCTGAGTTCGGAAATTGGTAGGGGGGGGTGAGTTTTAAGGGTAAAAATGGTTGATCTCGATTTCCGGTAAAAAAGTCCTATCCATTCTAATAGTCTAAAAAGACTAAATAAAAATTGCAATTTATGATGAAATTAATATTTTTAATCAAATAAATTATAGTGTACTTGGGACATCAAAAGGTAAGTTTTTACCGAATTTCGTAGAAAATAAAATGTTTTTGAAAAAGATAGAAATAAAAAACCAAAAACTTAGTTATTTGAATTTTTCACATACATTTTGACGTAATGTAAAAAAGTTGTAAATTGTAAAGTTGTAGATCGTTTTATTACATACAACTTTGCTATTTCACTTTTTTTCATAGGACTTGTAGTTTTACCGGAAATCGAGATAAACCATTTTCTCCCCTTAAAAGCCCACCCCCTCCCACTTCCCGAACTCAGATCGACCGTAATTTATTTTTCCATTCATTTTTATCATATTCCCCTCCTTTTCTAATGGGTTTCATCCTACTACTATTTTTTTCCCTTTCAAAAATTAAAAACCCTGGTCAATAATTTACAAAGTACAGATATAAAGATCACCTTTTTTAAAAAAAGTTTTATGTGCTCTCTGTTCTGTCCCTATTTGGTAAGCGTCAAAGAACAAATAACTACTTAGAAGGATGGCACAGCAAATTAAATTAAGCAGTGAACAAAAGACAGTCAATGTTTGGCGCCTACTGAATGAAGTAATTGTATCCACTTCTAAAATGCAATATAGTAAAAGGCGTTTCCGCAAAACGTAAAAAAGGTCAGATCATCAAGGACAAAGTTATTAAATCTGTCCAGATGCAACTTATCAACGGTGAAATTAGCCTCGGCCATGATAACATGTTGTGTAGAAGGGAATCTAAACTACCCACGTCACAATAGCGGCCCATCCACTAACGCTCATTCCTGCCGGAATCTAAAATCCTTACGGAATGAACGCCAGTGGATATGCAAGAGCGAGAAAGAATGACGGTATTATAACACCGCGACCCTTCCCGCCGTGTTTTATTTTATCCCGTCGCTTATCTGTACATTTTGCACGACGGGAGAAGTCGTAAGGAATGAACGTTAGTGGATGGGCCGCTAAATAATCAGTCGAGCATAGTAGTTGCGCCTTGGGTCCGAAAGGGTGTACCTAATCATTTATGTAATTGGTTAATAGTTTTTTAAGCTAATTTTAAGATAATATCTTAAAAAATAATCAACTTAAAAAATATTTTTATAAGCATTATGTTATAAATAGAAAAAACACTATTAACCTAAGAGCCCGTGATGGCCAGACCTTCCTTTAATTCACAAGCGTGAAAATTCTTTCATGTGTATGTCTAACATAGGTAAGAATAACCCCCAAACATGAAACCTGGATCGCGGTTGCTTTGGGAGATAACAACCTTTTACCTGTTATCTCCCAAAGGAACCACGATCCAGGTTTCATATTTGGGGGTTATTCTTACCTATGTTAGACATACACATAAAATAATTTTCACGCTTCAGAATTAAAGGACGGTCTGGCCATCACGGGCTCTTGGTCCATATCTGAATATACTGGATAGAAAAGCATTGGTGTAGGGATTTATAAAATAGCATCATAAACTTCACATTATGACAGACGCAGCCAAAAAATCTGTAAATAAAAAAAAATTAGGTTCGAGAGCTTTAGTGCTTGTCCAGGAAGGGCGAAAACGCCGCGTATTCATACGCGCGTATGCGCGTCCACAAGGCGCGTACCAACGCGCGTTTCCGTGTCAAAATGTTGGCTCTCCATATCCCTCGATACGTGCACTCGCTCTAGAGTACGCGCGTTAGCTGGACGCAACAAGGCGTCCCTAGTATCTCGACACGCGTGCAATACGCGCGAGTCGAGAGTCTAGCGTAGTGCACGCGTTTTACGCGCGTATTTTGAATAAGCTTCTGGACGCAATGTATTGATGTCTAGCACCTCGACGACGCGCGTATGAATACGCGCGTTTCGAAACGCGGCGTATTCGCCCTTCCTGGACAAGCACTAAAAGACTTATTTTAATATTGTGATGTTGTTAATGTATTTATTAAGTGTACTTAACTCATACATCCGTTTGCAGGTCGCGGCCCCGCGCGATAAATCCAAGATATTCTTAACATTTCGAAATAATCTTAAGTTCACTTAAGTTCTTAACCACATTTAGGCATGCAGTCCACCACAATCCCCTAGCCTGATCCCCCCGCCCGATCCCCCAGGAAACAGAGTTCACCATGATCCCCTGATGGTAAATGTATCTAAAGTTGGTTATACACTAGAGCATTTTTTTTATTATATTTTAATCAATGATTTTTTATAGTATAAATAAATATTAATAAAATATTACTGGACATTGCTGGTTATTGTGTCCTTGCTAAAACAAATTAAAAATGCCATCGTGTGTGTTTCGGAAGTGTACCAATTACGACGCTTAATTAAACAAAACACAAGGAATCTCGTATCACATGTGAGTATGCAAAGATACTTAGATTATTTATGTGGTCGGTGTTCAGTGAAAGACATCGCACGAATAATTGCAGTGAAAGCTGGAACTCCAATATTTTCAAAATGATTGGCCGTCAACACCCTGATATCATCCGATTGTTAAATGCTTTAAAAAGAGACGCTGTGCAGAAACGACGGCATATCAAGAAAACACGCCGAACGAATGAAATCGCCAACGATAAATTCATCCAGGAAACACAGCTGGAACTATTAAGTAGTGAAATAACTGTTGGACAGTTTTTAGACATTATTAGATAAGTACTTATATTAACTTTATATTTTTTTTATAAAATAAAATATTTTTTTTAAAACTTCATGTTGCAAATGTAACGAAATTAAATAGATTTGTTTTATATTTTGAAAATTTTTGGCTGAAAAGTGGTGATTTTGTAAGGTCATGGTGTATTTTCGGAGAAAGACACCCCACAAACAATAACGTGGAGGGTTGGCACCTAAAATTAAATAACGCTAACGAAAGCGAGTAATTACTGAAAGTACTACATGATGACGCGAAATTTACAGTATTTAAAAGAGGAAAAATTGAAAGACAAAAGACCTTGAAAAAACGTAAGAGAGAATATGTTATAAATGACAATATTTTATTGGACATGCAAATGCAGTTAGTAAATGGTGAATTGTCGGTAACCCTGTTTTTGGAATGTTTACGATCTTAAACTGTAATTGAAAATTAAATATAAACTAAGCTATAATATAAACTGTGTTGTAATTGAAAATTAAATATAAATTAAGAACAATCAAATGACTTTCTTTTTAATTAAAAAGTAAATATAAAGTTGAACTAATAGGAGCAATGTTGTCCAGAAAGTTCAATTTTAACAAAAGAATATCATAGTTGAAATAACTGGAATTATTTAGTGCAATTAGTTCAAATCTGTACTAGTTTTCAATAAATAAAATAAAATAAATAAAATAAAATAAACTGGTTGAACTTAAAGTTGAACTTAATAGAACAGGTGAGAATAAACAGTACTTTAATAATAAAACCTATTGTGTACCGATACAAGCTTTTTTACTTATTTTAATCTTAAGATGAGTCTCTAAAAAAATACAATTCTAACAACTTTAATGTAAACGAGGCTTAAAAATATGAATCTGACATTTGGGGATTGTAATGAACTTTGAAGTTCATCAGAATCCCCTGGGGGATTAGGATTGGGGATTCTGGCGGACTGCATGCATTTAGGCATACAAACGTACGGTACATGCGCGATGAGCATGTTTCATCCGAGCATATAATGTGTAATATAAAATACAATATGCTCTACCCTACGTCTACACGCAAGAGCTTACTCGATACCTCTCAATAACTTACGTTTGGTAATGCCTAGTTTAGCAATTAGACTCAAAGTTGGTCCTTTGTGCGTGGTTGGTAATGCCTAAATTAGACCACTAAAAATGAAAATGAACGAAATGCCGATCCGAAACAGCGCACTCGCACTCTTCACAAAATATCATCAGCCGCGTACCCACCTAACACACAGGCGCTCGCGCGGCAGCCTCGGTGCCCAGCTCGAGGGCGATGGCAGCCTCAGTAGTTTTGTTCAATTTACACGAGGCCGCCTCGTGAAGCAGGCTGAGCCATCATAAGTCCGCGAGTATTCGAAATGGAGAGTCGTGTATAGATAGATTTGCGCGCGAGCCAAAACATAACCGTTCCCACCAGCACACACTAAGCACACACCACACACACACAAACACACAAAAAAACACACACTCACTAGGGTACCTTTAAGCACGTCAAGTTTACCGACAACTGATGGCTCGGGGCCGAGCCGTGCTTCATAAGCTCAGTACTCACATACGGCAAAACTATCGAGTATTACTCGAGTATTACTCGAATCAACGTGAGAACCGCAAAACACACTGTCAACTCTGTGAGTTTTGGGTTCCACACGTTGATTTTTACTCTACTTCGAGTAAAACTATCGAGTAAAATCGTATGTGAGTACTGAGCTTTAGCCGAGCAAACGCGTGCCCGAGGCACGTCCACACCAACCGAGGCATTTGGCTCGCGAGGCGCGTGCCTGTTCGCTAGGTGGGTACGCGGCTAATTACGACTAAAATGCTCGACTCGCGGCTACATGTACAAAAATATTTGCATCGAACATCGTGCAACAATTATAGACGTATGAATCTTGTTCGAATCGAACATTTTAGTTGGCATCGTGCATTTGTCTTGATACTTGCATATACTTGGGTACCACACGTACGTACTATAAGGACTACTAAGCGCACGTGCTGGCTGATACTATTGAATCTATATGTTACAAATTAATTTTATACAAAGTATACTTTATAGAGCAAGGCCAGCCTCGTCGTATGTGGTGAAGATCTTCTCAATTGAAGTGATGTAACCAGCAGATCTCAAATCTATTCCCAGATTGTATTTTTTAGCAGCATTCTTTACATTCTAGAAAAAGTAAATTTCTTGTAGTCTCCTCATACACAAATATTTAATAAAATATCTTTTTTTAGAAACACGTATAGTTTTATATTACACAACTAAAGTTTTTACGTTACTTATTTTTTAAATTGGTCTTCTTGCCCTACATAGGGATAATGCATTGAAGAAAAACTTAATTCCACATAGATTAACGAATGCAGAAAAAAGAGGTTTGGAAACGCAGAATCAGACAACTCAGAAGGAAGCAATTATGTTAGGCAATTTACTGCCTTATAATATTTACCTGCTTCCAAAATTGTTGAAGGATGGTGCAGTGTAGTGACATTGCACCATCCTTCAACAATTTTATTTATTAACTAGCTTCCGCCAGCGGCTTCGCCCGCGTAGAAATAAAAAGTAGCCTATGTTCTTTCTCAGGGTCTAAAGATTGTCTGTACCAAATTTCATCAAAATTGAGGTTTAGCCGTGAAAGCGTAACAGACAGACAGACAGACAGAGTTACTTTCGCATTTATAATATTAGTAAGGATGATATTCTGTTAGACCTATTTCTGTTAGACTAGGCGCTTTAGCAGTGGCTAAAGCGTCAAGTTTAACCAATACTTGTCTAACCAAAGGTTCGACTCGAAATAAGTTTACTTTCGTGCTTCAAAAAACACCGAACCACTAACATAGAAGGTTGGCATAACAAGATCAACAAACAATATCAAAGGTAACTATTTAAATTTTTGTCGTTCAAAGCTTAAAGAAGAAGCAACTACAGATAATGTAAGGATTTATCAACTTGGAATTAAATCCGGATAATAATTACCGGAGAAGAAACAAAAAATCCATAGTAAAATTAAAAGTGTGATAAAAAAGACTTAGGTAAACAGAAAAACTTACGTGGAAGCTATGAAAGAGTTGAAAAAATTGACAAAGAAATTGTAAAAGACCACATCATACAATTTAATCCAAGTGTTTCGCATTATAGACGTGAGCACGCCCCAAACCGCTTGTAAAATTACATTTACAAAGATCTCATAGTAAAAATGATCCCAAAAATGTTGTGCTAGCCTATAATAGGCACATGTATCATGGAATAAGCCCTCAATATAATAACCTTATAATATTTTGTAATATGTGCTGTTGGCTGTGCCTTAATTAATAAATAAATAAATGTAACAATTTTGAATAATTAGTGTAGTCGTGACACCAAAAATACGAATCAAACTTTAGGCGGGATTTCCTCGGAATATGTCGAGATGCACTTACGCTGTAATCATAAGAAGGGCAGTATTATAAAGGAAATGTGAAAAGTCCTCATCGATCAGGCCCTCCGGAACCATCGGTCTATTTTCCCAATCTGTCTACTTGTTCAAACGGTATAATTGTTTAAACGGTCAACTTGTTCATACAGTCTACATGTTCAAACGGTCTACATTTCTGTTAGGTCTACTTTTCCGTCAGGTCTACATCTTCGGTTTTTATGTAAGTACTTATGGTTTTCGATTTATATTAAAAACAAACTGGAAATTCAACAGTTTTTGAATTATTTCGAACGCCAAATGTTAAGTTGTTCTTCTGATAAGTATCGTACTAATAACCCAATAGAGGGCTGGCATAGGAGAATGAATGCCAACATACCCAAAAGGCCCAACTTCTATCTGTTCCTACACAAACTGATGCAAGAAGGAAAATATGTGTCAGGCAGAATTAAATCTAGCCTATTTAATAAAATGCCCAACAATAGGCGAAAAAGTGACATATCCTTTGATCGCAATTTATCAAAACAAGACCGGGCAGATCAGTGGTTTGAATTTCCTCAAGAAAATCATCACGAGAGACTCGTGGTGTTGATGTTCCCCTGGAGGGACGACAAGGAATTTGCGTTTACTTTAGGAATGAGGCAATGTGGTACGGGTACTTATTTTTGTTACACGTTGCACACACACGTGACAGAAATTAAAAAATCTAGAATAAGTATGTAGTTACCTCCTATATTGATGTATTGTTATCCAAGTATTGATGTCCACCAAATAATAAAAACATACCATTTTTTCGCTGAAGGATTGACTTTTTGGTCCATCTTTAGAGCTAAAAGATAATGAGTTCATAAATAAAAATTGGGTATCACAAACGACTCGAACGAAAATATAATTAGAAGATGAAGAATTATTAGGATTCAATAATGCAACTCATTCATAACGAGATCACAGCAGGGCATTTCATCGAAACAATGCGATAATTAAATTTTGATAAATAAATAAATTCTGGAGTAACTTCATACTTTTTAATTGATTATTTAATTTCCGTTACGGTTTAACAAAATAGGCTGAGATTGTGAAAGTAGACAGATGGGGAAAATAGACCGATGGTTCCGGAGGGCGATCAGGCACGTGCAAAAAAATTTCAGCAAAACGGTAAGTAATCATAAAATTAGCGCAGACAAAAATTTTCTATAAAATATGTCCTTATACTTTTTTCTTAAGAGCCACCGTTTTTGAGATAGTACAGGGTGATTGGTAGATGGGTGCAAAGCTTCTAGGGGATGGTAGTGTGGACTATTTGGAACCATTTAAGCCATAGTTGTCTTAAGGGAAGTCGGACTATTTTTTTTATATATATGTTTTACGGGAGGCAAGGAAAATACCCAAAATTTTACAGTTAGTTAATATGCTGAGATTGTGAAAGTAGACAGATGGGGAAAATAGACCGATGGTTCCGGAGGGCGATCAGGCACGTTTATACTTTTTTCTTAAGAGCCACCGTTTTTGAGATAGTAACGATTCAACAAGTGGAAAGAGTTGTAATCGTCATAACTTGAGGGGTGAAATATCGAAATATCGAAAATTATCTCTAAAATATCGAAAATCATCATCAGACTCTGAGTATTTCATCTACTCGTGTCTTTTCTTGGAGCAATTGCGCATATTATCCAAGGAAGCGGCATGAAAGAAGTACTCGCAAAGATTTATGCACTGAAAACATTAGAAAAAATGCTCAATGGTCATGCTTACGAGAGCATGACCATGAGTCATGAGCTGTCCGAGCACATACACACTACTTTAGCTTGCTTTAGCAAATATATAATATTGAAAATATTGAAAGAATTTGATATTAGCGGCCCATAGACTAACTTTCATTCTTTCCGGCTTATCCCGTCTGTCAAACTGTACAGAAAAGCGACGGGATAAAATAAAACCGTTGAAGCCACTAATTAACATCAATCCTACGGTCTTTCCTCTGACATTTTCACCACACGCCACCGCATGCGGAAAAACAATCCTTTAGTGACCATACACACGTTTAGGTACATTCCTGTCAGTTTGCATCTTGTCAGTCATACCGAGAGATTGCGTGTCTGTGGATGGTTAGAATTCTGACATTATAAATAAAATAAATAAATAAATATTACTGGACAATTTTACACAGCGACATCTAGCCCCGTGGTAAGCTCGAAGCTTGTGTTACGGGTGCTAGACTTCTGATATACTTAATATAATATACATACATAGATAGATATTTTTTATTATACATATACAGGGTGATTGGTAGGTGAGTGCAAAGCTGCTAGGGGATGGTAGTGTGGACTATTTGGAACCATTTAAGCCATAGTTGTCTTAACCGAAGTCGGACTATTTTTTTTTAATGAATTTTTTACGGGATACAAGGAAAATACCCAAAATTTTACAGTTAGTTGCTAATAACTGCCAGTTTAAAAGGCCAGTTAATTATTTATTGTTTAATTTAAGTTAAGCTATGTGTAAGCAATCTACCAAAACTTGTTTTTAGGTATCTGAGTCATTAGCCATTTTTTTACAGACATTTCAAACTTACGAAAATGTTCTGCGATTTACGAAAACCATTTTTGACGTTGTTTAAAAAAAAAACTAATGGTGCTATTTTTGTTCAAACCTTTTTAAAAACATGTGTGGTTATTACTCTTTCTTTTGGGGTATTATTAAGAGGATATCTCAAAAAATTTTGAAAATATGATACAAAAACCAAATTGAGGGAGAAAATTTAAGCCAACTTTAATGAAAAAAAGCAAATTAGTGAATTGCTGAAAGTGGCATAAATAAGTGGTTTATGCGTGTATGACTCCAGATTCAGAGATAATAAGATAAGCAGACACAATTCTAAGGTCGATGAATAGATTTTGGCAGCATTCTAAGCGGATCCTACTACCATCACTAGCGTAGTAGCTCAAAATCTTAACATTTCACAATAGAAGATGTGTATGTGGAGTATGCACAAAAATGATAAGTATTTATTCCATGGCCCGGGTCTGCCAGGTTTGGAAGAGCAAGATACCGGGAAAATAATCCAATTCTGCCGTTTTCTCCTCAACAGAGACATCAACGCATCTTCAATGCGTGATTCTTAAAATCAATCTTGTGGACAAATAAAAGTAAATTTTAAAGAGAGGGCATAACAAACTTTTACAACCTTCACCAACAGGCCAACAAGGGCAGAAATCCATACTGGAAAAAGCAGGTGTCAGTACAGTCAGTCAGAGGAAATTCTCTGTCAGTGTGTGGGCTGGAGTAATTGGCAGAACTTTGATTGGGCCCCACTTCTTACCAGATACCTTAAATGGTAATAATTATTTGGGATTTCTTCAAAACGATCTTCCAATGCTCGTAGAGGTGTCCTAATATTTAAAACTGACCAACTGACGTTAGGATTGTGTCTGCCTGGGTTGACTCCAGATTCCACGTGGTGTATGTCACTTTCAGCAATTCGATAAGCTGCCTATTTCGTCGGTGTCGAGCGAGAAGTCACTAATTGCAAAAACCGTGTTCCGAGATAAACGCGTTTTAAGATTTTTTTTGTCTTTAAGCCGTAATATCTCTGTAACGCAAATAGATAGCAAATATGTTTCTTTGAGGAAATTATGGCAAATTTATCCCAATAATAAGATTTTCAATAATATTTGAAATAACGATATTAAGTGAGTAATTATAATAAAATCTTTGAAAAAAGAGCAGTTAATGACTTTTGCCAAACACTGCAAACAGATATTATGTAAACATTCTGTTGAGTTAGTGATTTATTCATGCAACTAATTTAATAATGTTAACTGTGATTTGAGCGTGATTATGACCAAATATAAGTGTTTTTCACTAATTAAGAAAAATTAATTAAACTCTTTTATAGGAGATGATAACGCAGCGTCGGACGTCCACCAACAAGGTGGACAGATGATCTTATAAAGGCTACCGGTTCACGGTGGATGCAAGATGCATCCGACCGTAATACCTGGAAGTCATATAGGGAGGCCTATGTCCAGCAGTGGACGTCCAATGGCTGAAATGATGATGATGATAGTAGATGACGATAAAAGCATAAGCGTGTTTTAACACTATTATGAAAACTAGCAGTGAAGATTATTATTTAATAATATTAATTTGATTAAAAGAATAAGATTTCATCAAATAACAATTATCATCATTTAAATAAAATTAACTTTCAATACAAGTATGTTTAAACACTATTATAAAACTAACAACGAACATTACAAATAATAAATTTGTTAAAAACAATCATCATTATTTAAACCATCAACACACACATACGTTAAAATACAATAAATATAACTTAATCTTGCAAAGACAGCATAAAAAAATTATATAGTTAGCTATAGACTCGTATGTCAATGTTTATTTTAGATAAGATCTAATATTCCTCTTCTGCATTTCTTCTCAAGTGTCTAGTTCGGAAAGCGGTTCTGCATTGTCTTTTATTACTTCGAACCATGAGTAAAATTCAATAGGAATTATGTCAGTTCAGTATAGGTTGATAAAATATTCCATAACAACCATAATAGTGAATAATGTCCATAATACAGCAAAACAAACAAGGAATAAGTGATAAGAACTGACCAATAACGAATGATTCTTTCTGTTCAATCTATTGAACATGTTTTTTATACCTATTTTAAAATCTTTATTTTTACTAAACTATTATTGTGTAACATTTAACTAATTAACCATTACTTGTAACAATCTTTATTAACTAAATAATACTTTCCAAGCAAGCCAAGTCAACGGCAAAACATACACCTTAAGTTCGAGACCTAATTACGATTTAACTACTTTGTAACTTAACTATTTTTAACTATTTTATCTAATTTCACGCCCAAAATTTTACATTTTGGTCCTTCGATAAACAATTGAACTAGTAGGTACCTATTTTTTTTCCGTAAACATAACGTACCTATTACTAATAATAACTATTTAACTTTTTATAACAACTATTTTATTTTAATTTCACGCCCAAAATTTTACATTTTGGTCCTTCGATATAAAATTGAACCAGTACCTAATTTTTTTCGTATCTAACGTTAAAATTTTATTCCTAGTAAACTTAACTATATCTTTATACTAGTAATTACTATTTTACATTTTTTTTACGTAACTATTTTATTGTTTTGTTTGAAATTTCGCGCCTGAAATTTTAAATATTTGTTTAACCTATAATTACTATCTTAACTATTTCTTTACTATTTAGTTTAATTAACTATTTTTACTAAGCATTCTACCTTTACTAATTAATTATTTCCAAGTATAATTTACCATTTCCAAGTAATTCTAACATCAACGTTTTATTTTCTTACTATTAAAATATTTGACTATTAATTTCAGTAATTTTGCGCCTGAAATTTTAGTAACGTACAACTATTTAATTTAGTAGATTAAGAGACCGGCGACAGACGAATTTCCCATACAAACGTAATACCAAAATTATTTGTAATTCAAGCATATTTCCACGGTATTATCGTATCATTATTTTCTAAATAGTATTTATCTAGGTTTCTATCGTGTTTTTTTTTTACAAAATACTTACTAAAAAAAAATAATTTCATTAAAAATAAGTATTTTGTAAAAAAAACTCCATAGGAACCTAGATAAATACTATTTAAATAATAATAATACAATAATATCGTGGAAATATGCTCAAATTACAAATCATTTTGGTATTCGTTTGTATGGAAAATTCGTCGTGTCGCCGGCCTCTTAACCAACTATTAACCATAATTTTACCTATCACACGTCGTTGTTTTACAAGTCCAACGTTTCGTTAGTTTAATAACTTTATATTAGTTATTACGCGTTTGATATTGTTCTGACATACTTACTGACATCTTACCTACTACGTTTATAGATCGTGTTATTTGTACTTAGTAATTTAGCAACTGAAATTTGACCTACATACAACTGAGCGTATTGCAGACTGACGTAGCAAACCAAATAACTACTAAGTTTGTAATACGTTTAAGTACAGACAAAATACTTTGTTACTACTCGTACAGAAGCGGATCGGGCTTCGGCTTCCCACCAGCGGGTTCCACCGGGGTTTTGAGAAGTCGCATATTCTGTAACGCTACAAGATTGTAACTAAGTTACTAGATAGGTTAGGGCTACAAAAACGAAGATGGAGAACGATTACATTCAGAAACTCATTATAAGTCAAGAAGCAGACTACAACGAAATTCAACAAATATTTACAAACACCAAGGAAGACTCTACAACTAGAAAAACGAACAACTACATCAACGACAGAAGAATACGTCTCAACGAAATATTTACCAGAACATCTACCAATCATGCGAGACTCATAGATACACCAGAGATAGAAGATCACCAGTATATTACTACAAACTACTACAACACTATCAAAACTACATATAACCAAGTAATGTCGTACTTAGAAAACTGTGAAACAAGAGCACGAATGCTAAGCGACATTTTCGTACCAAAAGACATCGAGACAAGCGAAGAAGAAACAACTAACTCACCAAAAATATTTATACAATTATTCCGCATTCAACAACTACAAAGAAAACTACATGTATTGACTCAGTCAATGTCAAACAATAAACCATCATGGTACTGGGAGTCGTCAATAACTACTTTACAAAAACAATGGCAAAACATCGAAGAAACACATCTCAATATCCTAATGGAAGAAACCAACCTAGACCACAGATATTTTAAAAACAAGATGTTTGATACAGCGCAAACAGAATACGAAGTGTTCATTGAATGGGTAATTGCTAAACTAGAAGAGAACAAACACAAATCTCACAGCGACAACAAAGTGAAGTTACCAACAATAACAATTCCAACGTTCAGTGGTAGTTATGAGTCATGGAACTCCTTTTATGACTTATTTACTAAAATTATCCACGAAGACAAAGTCCTATCAGCAACAGAAAAAATGCAATACCTAAAGACGCATATTACAGATGAAGCCGCCAAACTAATTAAACACTTACCAGTATGTGATGCTAGTTATGAAATAGCATGGTCACTACTAACTAAAAGATACAAGAACGAAAGATTGATAATAACGAAACACATAGACAACATCATGAATATCAAGAGAATAACCAAAGTTGATGCAGACAAATTGAGAACATTGTACGATACTATAAACGAGAACTTAGAAGCACTAAAAACACTAAATGTTGATACTACAACATGGGATCCTATCTTATGCAGAGTACTAAACAAACTATGGGATGCAGAAACCGATGAGAACTACGAGCAGCAGCTTCCAGAACCTAACAAACCACAGAAATTTAAAGCAATTATGGAGTTTTTGGAGAAACGCTTTAAATGCCTAGAAACTACAAGGTACAACAAACTAGACAAGTCACTTCATGCCTATGACAAATACGAGTACCACAAAAAGACAGTAGACAGAAAGTGTTGGTACTGCTACAAGAAAGACCACACAATTCATCGGTGCTCAGAATTCAAAGCACTTACAGTAATTGACCGCCAAAAAGCTGTAGAAGAAAACCGAATGTGTCAAAACTGTCTCAGCCACACAGAATCTTTTAGATGTTTTAGCCAAAGAAAATGTCGATCTTGTGGAGAAAAAGGTCATCATTCCTACTTGCATCCAGATACTACAACTACAACTGAGAAACTAAGAGGAGATAAAACTAGTAACCATCATCAACCAACGAATACTACATCAAAAATGACCAATTTGCATACAAGAACAAAAACTTCAGACAAACCTGCCAAGAAACCTAAAACTACAACGTTACTAGCCACAGCGTTAGTAAAAGTAAGATCCTCTGATGGAACACCACACATACTAAGAATACTATGTGACCAAGGGTCGGAAGCTTCGTTTTGCACAGAACACGTAGCAGAACTATTGGCATTCCCCAGAAATAGAGTTAAAGTAGAAGTTACCGGGATTGCCGACGAAAAACCAAAACCATCAAATGAATCTATCAACGTAAAGCTACAACCAAGATTTACTAGCAACTACAAACTACCAGTGAAGCTCATGATTCTTCCGAGATTAACAAACACTTTGCCAAATACAACTCTACCACAACTACAGGACAGTGCCCTAAAGAATAAACTGACTGCCGACCCCACCTATTACAAAAGAGGGCCGATAGATATTATATTAGGAGCTCAAGAGTACAGCAAACTACTACTAAAAGGAATGAAGAAGATTCAAGACGAACTCGTTGCGCAAGATACCAAATTCGGATGGATATTGTCAGGAAACTACAATTACTATCAAGATGAAAGTACAAGTACAAGACCACGAACAAAAATCTACACTACTAGCAACAGCCATACTAGGGTTGTAACCAGACAGAAACCTTCGAAAGCAACTAAGAAACAATCAACTAAAACATTACCAATTCAGTCAGACCTAACACCAAGAACGAAGACCAAGAAAAACAATTATACACCAAGCAGAAGCTTTCTAATTAATGCTCTGGTGATACTATTTTGTTTACATCCACTGATTACAGGAATATCATCAACCTTACAACCTGGACTAGAAAAACTACACAGAACAACAGTATACAACAACATTGAAGTACAACGCCCATACAAGCACTACTTTAATCAAGAAAACTTCAAGACAAACCAACAAACTATCAGAAGTATCATGTCTATTCCTAGTGCGGTGAAGAACATGCAATTAACTAAAAATTGCATTGTTAACAAACTACAAACAACATCTAGAGACAAAACCGAGGAGCCAGGAGGATATCAACCGAGAGTCCAAGGAGAACCGAACCAAGACCTGAGCAACTACAACCCGATACATCAACCAGCCGGTTCACCAACGTCTCAACCAGACTCGCAGCAACTATGCAGTCCAACACCACTGGAGAAGAAAAAACCAAAAGGAATACCGAACCTGGAATATGAAGACACTGACCATTTTAGAACTTACAATTTCAAATCTCTCCCTGAGGAGGCCCCAGAATGTTCAATCTATTGAACATGTTTTTTATACCTATTTTAAAATCTTTATTTTTACTAAACTATTATTGTGTAACATTTAACTAATTAACCATTACTTGTAACAATCTTTATTAACTAAATAATACTTTCCAAGCAAGCCAAGTCAACGGCAAAACATACACCTTAAGTTCGAGACCTAATTACGATTTTACAGCAATTCAGCAAATAAACACGCGCATTGCTTCATACAAATACCTAATACAATGTCGTTGCCTTAGCTTAGCTTGCACTCTTCGTAAATTTCCATTGTGCAATACTACTGTAAGATTCCAATGTACAAACCCTGAAAGAAGGGATATGGGCCTACTCAGCAGTTAAATTAGTATATAAGCTTATAATTTAGAATAAATAAATGAGTTGGAACGACGATCTGATCCGAGTTTCACTCCTCTCACTGTGGCGAAGACACCCTTAGCCTTAATCGGTCCTGTGAGCCTGCTCGACCGGCAGTGTTATAATCCTACGGACTAGAAGTTCCCAGCGACCGCTGGAGGTGCCGAAGCTGCCAAAACTCCTCTCACTGTGGCCAAGACTACCTTTCGCCATCAGTACCTGATCGGTCTTGTGAGCCTGCTTGACCGGCAGTGAGAAAACCATTTCCTGTGTACATTGCACGCCGTACACACCCTTACATTCCTTCCCCCTTTCCGTCTGTTACCTTAGGTCTCCTGGTAACAGACATCCTGGCCGTCTACATATCTACATGGTAGGCAGGGATAGGGCTAGGAGCTAGGCCGTAGGATTAGGCAAATTAGCTAACAACCAGTAGGTAGCCCGCTATGCTTAGGGTACACGTAGGTAGTACAAGAGTAGGGTTGCCCACGGTGTAGGAGTTAGCACATGTAGGATCGCCTGGTCGCCACACACCCGACCGCTCGCCAGAGTCGTACTCAGGGTTAAGGGGCGACTAGTAGGTGATTTTACACTTTCTTAAAAATACGATGGGCAAAGGACAAGAAACATTTTATAAACCTATACCTACTGATCTAATATTATTATTCCTGTTGAATTTCACTCATTGATCAATTAATTCTAATTTACTAAAAAAATATCGTTAAGAGTGTCTACTAGCTAAATTAATAATGCTGCCTTTCCAAGGTATTTTTATAATTTTGATCGTATGTAGGGTAAAGATGATTTAATGTTATTTTTTATGAAAGCTTATTATTAGTAACTAGTAATAGTGTTAAAACATTGTTGTTAGGTACCTATTCCGTATTGGAAGATAAATTTAATGTATTTTTACCTTGACACACATAATGGTGGTATTAAGTAGTGAAAAACATTAACATAAGGTTATACTTTTGCTCAAATCACAGTAGGTACACATTACATAGATAAATGTGCCAGGTGTTTTACAAAGTCCTACTATCAAAAATATATAATATTGCTTAAATATTTGCGTGAGATATTGGTATTTTATTGATATAAAAAAAACTTTACCTTAATGAATTTATAATGTACAGTGATGGAAATAATAAATAATCAAATAACAATACATAATTACTGTAAATTTTGTAATTCTTGATTTCACATAAAGTGCGTTAGTTATTTTTGATCATCCAAAAATCGCAGGATGCACGTGTTATTTCAGTATGAAGTCATTAAGATCAATTAGTCATATAAAATAGTAACAAAATTCGAGAATTTAGTTATGCACATAATAACTAAGTGCAGTTAGTGACTTGTACGCAAATGCTTATTCCTCTTCGTGGCATCGTGATGTATTAAAAAGTAACTAAGTGACCTTAGTGAGAAACGTTTGTTCTACATTTCACCAAAATATTCAAGTCTAATAATACTTAAGTGAAGTTAGTTACTTTTAATCATACAGTTTATTGCTATTACAGGCACTTAATGATTTCTGACATTTTTATATTTTCTAAAATATATAGAAATATCATTTTTTTATTTTCTCACATGGTAGATTATAGGTTTAAAAACACTTTGGCATCATTAAGTCATTTTGGCCAAAATGGCAATTAGTGACTTCTCGCTCGACACCGACGATTTTTTCATTAAAGTTGCCTTGAATTTTCTCCCTCAATTTGGTTTTTGGATCATAATTTCAATATTTTTTGAGATATTCGCTTAATTGATACCTCAAAAGAAAGAGTAATAACCACACATGTTTTTAAAAAGGTTTGAACAAAAATAGCACCATTAGTTTTTTTTTTAAACAACGTCAAAAATGGTTTTCGTAAATCGCAGAACATTTTCGTAAGTTTGAAATGTCTGTAAAAAAATGGCTAATGCCTCAGATACCTAAGAACAAGTTTTGGTAGATTGCTTACACATAGCTTAACTTAAATTAAACAAAAAATAATTAACTGGCCTTTTAAACTGGCAGTTATTAGCAACTAACTGTAAAATTTTGGGTATTTTCCTTGTATCCCGTAAAAAATTCATAAAAAAAAAATAGTCCGACTTCGGTTAAGACAACTATGGCTTAAATGGTTCCAAATAGTCCACACTACCATCCCCTAGAAGCTTTGCACCCATCTACCAATCACCCTGTATAACACCCAGTCACCCGGAACAAATATTTGCAGATCATACAAATTGTTGTTCCGAGGCGGGAATCGAACCCGCAACCTCTTGCGTCGCAGGCGGACCTTCGCCCGCTGCGCCACAGAGGTCGTCGTTTTATGACGTTTGTTGACATTTAAAAGGAATGCGCGTCATTTTGAATAATCTTTATGGATTTAATCATTTCGCTCAATCACGCCGGACAAATGAACAGTTACTAACTAGATCACAGAGCGCGTCGCGTCCTTCGCGTCGGGAAGGATCGCGGGGTTATAATACCGTCATTCTTTCTCGCTATTGCACATACACTGGCGTTCATTCTGTAAGGAATGTACATTCCGGCAGGAATGAACGTTAGTCTATGGGCCGCTAATGTCGCGTAAAGCGGTCGAGCAGCGAGCGGTAAAGAGTTGAATACGTCAGTAGGAAAACTGGCGATCCATAAATTCGAATAAATTCAAAATTTCAAGTTTTGATTCTAATTATCAAGTTTGGAACGTTCGATATTGTCAAATTCTGTGAATGTAAGCGGAACAAATTTCAGAACCTTACGGGTGGTTTGGTCTGAATGTCAAAATGTACTGATCTACATAAAGTACGTATTTCAAAAAGAACTTTTCTCGAAATTACTGATTTTCTATAGGTCTATAAAAGAATATGAGGAACGAGGGAGAAGTACGAAAGAGTGTCATAAGGTTTGTGAAAGGTTAGCAGATCTCGCTAATGTCAGAATGGATACGACCGAGCAGTATGTTGACGACGCAAGTGATTCACGTGTAAGAAAAGATGCAAAAGATATACGGAAACTTTGAAACGAAAAGGTTGACAAAATTGTATCTTATTGCAAGTGGTGACGTTGTAAATTAATTGTTATAAAGCTCGTGAAGTTGGGCTCTCTGTCATTATAGTAGGGGAGCGTCGCGATTTTTATTTTTTTAACTTTTACGTACATCCACCCCAATCGTGTAAACAATCAGATTTACAAACGTATATTATCAATCATATTTCCTAAATTATCTTTAAGTATGTAAGTATGTTAAGCTGATTTCCAATTTATTGAATCTGATTCATAGAATCTATCACTAACTGACGCGCTTAAGTACGTCCATACAACAGTATTTTTCAAAATAAAATTTTAATTATCTTTGGTCGCTTCCCCCACTGATGAAACACATCGGTCTCATACAATTTTTTTCTTCTTATCATCTACCAAATGCAACCCAATAGGTCTCTTTGACGCTCGAGTAAATCCCCATTTAGCATCGTCGCCTCCCGTACTATTATCATTATTCAATAGTTTCAAATTAAACAGAATCATAAAAGATCAGTGGAATAGGCCTACCGGGGAAACCACATTAAAAAAACGCGCTAAATACACTACCTCAAAGGTGGCGTGGATTCGTGTGCATATTATGACGATTTTACAACTCTTTGAATCGTTATATCTAAAAAACGGTGGCTTTTAAAAAATAAATATTTCATCATTTTGTCCGAGCAAATGGTTTTGACGATATAGGACATACATCTTATTTATTGTTTTTTGTTTACAATGATTGGATTGGATCTTTGTTTATCGTAATGGAAATAAACGTAAATTTTGCCCTTCGGCCGCGTATGATACCAAAGTTTGGTAACCAGTATCATACGAAGAAAAAATGATCGTCATAGGATACCGGTGTCCAATGAAGACGATTTTTTTACTTTTCTGATACCGAGTATCAACCCAGGAAAATATCAAATAATTACAAGGGAGTACTTAACATTTCCTCGCAAACTGATGAGCATGCCATGTGCATTGATATATCACCTCTTTTGATATCAATGCACTGGCACTTTAGATAACTGAAGTTTTTATAACAATTGTTGTCAATGTCAGTGTATTAGAATAACAAGTAAGTAATTATTCATTTCATGATTTTAATATAGAACATTATATTATGTATACTCTTTATATACTGTTTGATTTTTATCTACAACGAATTACTTACTTACCACGGGGTTAGATGTCGCTGTGTAAAAAATTGTCCAGTAATATTTATTTATTTATTAATTTCCGGGTTGCCTGTTATCCAAATGAGTAAAGAAATTGAATTTATCTCTACGAAGAGAGGAAGAGCACTAATACGTGATGGGCGCAAGTACCATAGGAAAAAACTTACTCAAACGACTCTACCTTTTGGCTTTGCCACAATATTAATAATGGGTGTACAGGGAGTGTTACATTAAATGTTAAAAATGAAGTCGTAAAAATAAAAACACAAGAAAAATTCCAAACAAGACTTTGCAAAAAATAAAATAATGAAAGAATTAGATAATTTGAAAGAAACATGTAGTCATAATTTTGATAGTATTCAAAAACAATATTACAATATGGTGTTCAACCTGGAAGATGCAGGACTTTGTACGGGAAATCCCTAAATTCCAAAACATCAAAACTGGATTAACACTTATTCTTATATTTTCACATACAGCACTAAGTAAAACATAAGGACGAATATGTTAATAACACGGAGCCCGCAAACACCATGGCTTGTTTGCGTCTCCGCATCACACCGTTTAGCAGATCTTGGTGCAGCAAGTGTAAATAGTGATGCATAGGCAGCCGCAGCCACCGCAGCAGCCTCCGCAGCAACCTCCGCAAGGTCCGCAACACATCTTGATAACGAAAGAAATAAAGTATTTGGAGCACCAAGATTGAGAAGCAAATCTTCGATTGAAGCCGTAGTACCCGATAAATTCAAAAAGTTCTTTTTGGCAGAATATAGTGATGAAAACAAGAAGATTCTACTATTTTGCAATCAACGTGCTGCATCAGTCGTAAAGTACAAGCATATTTTATCTGACGGTACTTTTAGTTCATGCCGCCTTTCATGGCGTCGACGAAACTGCATCGGCTGTTGTACCTTTAATTTTTTGTTTACTACCAGACAAGACACAGCATACTTACGAGGTACTATTTTATTTGATGAATTCCCTATTCTATCAGTGGCTACCAGAAACAATTACTGTTGACGTCGAGTTGGCTCCAAGCCGTCCGAAAAGTTTTCCCCAACATTGATATTAAGGGATGTTATTATCATCTGAATAGGTGTTTATTTAAAAAAGCTAAATCGTTGAAATTAACCACACGGGTAAAAAAAAGGCATGTAGCCAGGTGTGCTGGCCTTGCACGTTTACCCAAAGCCTATTTTCAAAAGGTATATAAGTATGTTATGTCGAAGAGTCCATCTGGAGAAGAGATAGAAAACTTTAACAAATATTTCAATAAACAATGGATGGCAAAAATTGTTTTTTTTTTCGTATGATACTGGATTCCAAACTCTGGTATCATACGCGGCCGAAGGGAAATTTTGATAGTTTGAATTTTCTGCAACGGGGTCGTGGAAAAGTTTTACAGCATGGTGATAAAGAATATTACCTACAGACAAATTATACAAGAGGAATGTCATTATGGCTTTGTATAAATTATCGGAGACTGAAATGTGTCGGAAGTATGAAGATTTCTATGGTGAGTTAATTATGTAAATAATATTTTTTTCAACTTTCAGCTTTAAAAAGCTTTTTTTATAAAATTTATATTTATTATATTTTAGGCGGAGAAATTAATAATAAGTTTGTATAAGTACATGAAATCAAATATTTATTGTTGTCTCAATAACCCGTCGTCAATGTTTGAAAATATTGAAAATAATTATGTACTTTATGTTAAAACAGTTGCAGTTACCAAAAACCATCTTGATAGATCTTTATATCTGCTAGAGATAGATTTTTTACTATCTGCATGATTACAGAGTAATTATGAGTGAAGAGGGTATGACATCCACGGGCCGTTGACAGGACTGCCTACATCTTCGGTACCCGATGCATAGTGACTATGAACCCGATCAAAATTTATGATTTATATTGTAAAATTTGCGCTGGAGAACTCTTTACAAAATAAGTATTTTTCGGGGACTTTTAATTTAAGAACGTTTTAGTTTAAAGAAGGTATGATTTTAGTTAGTTTTTATCGCCGACTGTTTAATATAAGAATATAATAGCGGTAAGAAAAATAGTTTTTAGCACTCTTTCCGTCTACTCCTACTGGGCGCTCCTACTGGTAGGAGAACGAGGACTACAATGTCCTCGTTCTCCTACCATATCCTCTTACTCCTACTAAATATGTCCTCGTTCTCCTACCATATTCTCGGACTCCTATTAATGTACAGTAAGCTGCATAATATGCAGCTTACTGTACATTAATATTAATAGGAGAGTGTAATTATATTTGTTATAATGTACTCGTATAGAGTAGAACACATGTAAGATGGGTCACCAAAATAACCCTTGACACTTCCCATGATAACAGACCTCTTTAGATAACGGATCTCTTTAACTATTACAACTGCATTAAATGCATTACATCTCATTTTGCACATTTGTCAAGTGTCAGTTAAACAATAGGTAGTCATTGTTTACGTCATTCAATGAAACAACCATAACTGAATCAAACTGAATTGAATATTTTTTATAACAAAATGAGCTTAAATCAGGATAAACCTGAGTTCATAAAGAGAAAAGGTGGAACTATACTACTATATGCAGGTTACCAGTTTTATAAGCAAAAAATGTATACAAATGGAAGTGAGATTTGGCAATGTTGCCAATCTAAGATCAAATGTGTTGCCGTCAAGTGCCGAGGATCGATTACTGTGCAGGTAAGACATAAACAAGCTATTCCTAAAACATAGGCAACCTCCGTGGCCAGTATCAAGGATTCAAGTGTTAACAAATTACCAACAAATTCATTTTAATGTTTATTTCAGAATGGAGAGATACTGAAAACTGTCAGTCATTTGTGTGAAGCTAATACATTGAAAAATGAAATAGATTTAGCCTTATATGCTGCAAGAGTAGAGGCTGAACAATCCGATACGCCAATACCAAAAATTTACATAAGAAATACTGCTCCTCTCAAAGATCGCGGGATCAATTTAGTTGAAAAGTACCGGAACTTAGAAGTATTAAAACAAGTTTATATAATTCTAGATACAAGGCAATTGGAGCTGAAAAGATATTATTTGATGATTTGAAAAAAGTTCAGATCCCTAAGAAATTTAATCATTTCCTTTTAGGAGATTATATCGGTGATACACGAATTATAGTATTTGGAACAGAGCAAGGGTGTCAACTACTTGAAAGTCTTCAGAATTTTTTATAGACGGTACATTTAAAAGTTGCCCAAAACCGTTCAGCCAATTGCTCATTATACACGGCGATCGTCAAGGCCCCTCTCATGAAACGAATACAGTCCCTTTAATTTTTGCATTAATGCCAGACAAAAAACAGCATAGTTATGCCATTGTTATAGAAATTATTAAGTCACAAGTTCCCGGATGGAACCCGCAGAAAATTCATACCGATTACGAAAAATCCTTAATAAATGCACTGTTAGACGAATTCCCTGCAAGTGTGGTTAAAGTCTGTTATTATCACATGACAAAGGCCTTGTGGAAAAAGAGTAAGGTAATTAAAATTAAAAATAAAGTTCAACGAAGATTTGTAGCTCTTTGTACTGCCCTTCCGCTGCTGCCCGCTAATCGCATCGAAGAGGGTTGGTTCTATATTCAACAGTAGTTTAGGCTTCTTGGCCCTGATACGAAATTAGATATTTTCTTTAAATATTTCCAAAAGACATGGATGAAGAATGATTTTCCAAAAACGTGGTGTGTATTTGAAGAAAGGCACAGAACTAACAATGTAGCTGAAAGCTGGAATTCAGTCCTAAACAGGGAAGTCAAAAATGTTACTTTATTAAAATTGCTGAATTTTCTCGAAAAGGCTACAGCCGACAAAGATGTTCCGACAGCACGGCGTCGAGAGGATCTCGTCACCGATACATTGATTATGAATACACAAATGTATCTTTTACATGACGATATTAATGTTGGTACTTTTTTGGAAATGCTCCGATGAATTTGTAAAATTTTGATTTCAGTAAATTACATTATTAAGCTTATTGTACTTATTCCAAAAGAAAAAAAAAATCACGATAGGAGTACGAGGACATTGTAGTCCTCGTTCTCCTACCAGTAGAAGCGCCCAGTAGGAGTAGACGGAAAGAGTGGTTTTTAGTTTGTAAGTAGTTAAATAAATAAGTATTGTTAAACTGCTGTTTTGTTTTTATTTTGCAAAATAAAAATATTATGTAGGTAGCGAGTAGTTTTTTTTTAATAGTGAACTGTACCTGGTATTAACGTCAGAGATTAATGTCATTCACGTCTATGATCATCATGGAAGGTTTTGGGAAAAACTGATTCTCATTTTGTTCCATGACATGAAACTCGGGTGAAAAGGTAGTATGTAGTTCCATGGAAAAAATAGGGACGAAAATGACGTCATGTTCCATAGAACAAATGGGACCTACCCCACAAATTCAGTTTTAGACAAATCGCATTTCGTCCAACTCTCGTTGAGTAGGTCAGTACTTCAAATAATACCTCTTTGCTTTGGTACTTAAAATAAAACTTCTTTGCTGCTGTATGTTATCTAACACTTAAGAAAATTACGTGTTGACAGTGTCAGGTGCATTTATATTGACAGGATATTTGTTTTATTTTATTGTTGGTAAATGTGAAATAAAATAACTAAAATATGGAGTTCAAATTTACAAAAACGAAAAGAAAGCGAGACTCGTTATTAAAAGATCCGTACCGGTTTAATTTACATACAATAAATAAGTCTGGGTCAACTATATGGGTGTGTGTAGATGAAGACTGCAGTGCGTCCATAACGCTGGACGTAACCAGAACTAAAATTGTACGTGAAAGTCAACACTCCTGCGTCACTCCTGTAGACACTTGCGAAAATAAAATAAAGGAAATAATAGATTCTGTTCTCACATAGCAAAGACGCTTATAAAAGGTGATACTAAGGAAACGCTTTTTTTGGCGATGGAACGTTTCGATGTGTACCAAGCCAATTCTATTAACTATATACGATACATATTGATATGTGCTCAACAAAAAAAGTACTCACGTGGTGCCTGTTATTTATAGCTTGCTGCCTAATGGACCAAGAGCCTGTGATGGCCAGACCTTCCTTTAATTCACAAGCGTGAAAATTATTTCATGTGTATGTCTAACATAGGTAAGAATAACCCCCAAACATGAAACCTGGATCGCGGTTACTTTGGGAGATACCAACCTTTTACCTGTTATCTCCCAAAGGAACCACGATCCAGGTTTCATGTTTGGGGGTTATTCTTACCTATGTTAGACATACACATAAAATAATTTTCACGCTTCAGAATTAAAGGAAGGTCTGGCCATCACAGGTTATTAGTCTATACTAAGAGCCCTGTCTGGCTAGACCTTCCTTTAATTCACAAGCGTGAAAATTATTTTATGTGTATGTCTAACATAGGTAAGAATAACCCCCAAACATGAAACCTGGATCGTGGTTCCTTTGGGAGATAACAGGTAAAAGGTTGGTATCTCCCAAAGTAACCGCGATCCAGGTTTCATGTTTGGGGGTTATTCTTACCTATGTTAGACATACACATGAAATAATTTTCACGCTTGTGAATTAAAGGAAGGTCTGGCCATCACGGGCTCTTAGGTTATAACAAGACCGAGGATACATTAATATAACAGATTATTTTCACTTACCAAGAGAAATTGGAACGTAATATACATTTTTTTAAATGTGACTTCGAATTGGCTGCTATGAAAGTACTTGTTTTTTTTTCATTTAAAAAAATGTGTGGAAAAAATCCAAGGATCTAAAGTTATGTGACTCTCATGAAGGACGGAAAACACTTATGGCCTCCATAAAGTCTTCCAACTCTCATGCACGGGCTTTTACCCGTGGTCCCCCGGCTATGACCCACAGTGGATCCACGGGTAATTTTTTTTCCCCGTAGACCCACTGTTCTAAAATGGGACTACGGGTAATTGAAACAAAACTGCCTTTTCCCCGTGGTTCACCGCACTGCGGTCATATAAGATTATACATGTTGTATAATTTATATACAAAAAAGGCAGCAAAAGGGTTAGTGGGTTTATGTGCAGCGTTACCTCTACTACCCAATGAATATCTTCTTAGGGGCTGGGATGAAATACAATAAAACATTTTAGAGGCCTTTGCATGCATACAACGCTTGTATTATTGGTCTAATTTTCCTTTTTATTTTACAAGTTTACATTATTGTTTTAAGAACTTTTTGTTAAAATGATGGCTGTTATGTCACTTTTTGTTTGACACAATGATTTGAGTGCCTTTTGAAACAGCATCTCAAGAACCTCTTATATACGTTATAAATAAATAAGTAATAAACACTTACTATTTATACCTAATAAGTTGTTGATATTGTGGATTGTGCCCGTCATTTATTCGTTGCTGCCTAATAAAACCACTAACACGTATGAACGCCTCTTTACTTTTCTCAGAAACGAATTAAACATAACCATTAAAACATACAAAATTAAATGTGATTTTGAAAGAGCACAGATAAATGCAGTAAAGAATGTGTTCCCCGACTGCGAAATATCAGGATGTTTTTTTCACTCGAATCGAGCAATTTGGATAAAAGGAGCAGCTCTGAAGCTGGATGAAACTAAAGAAGGCGTTAAACTAATAAAACGGACATCTTTGTTACCTCTTCTGCCTGCACATTTACTCTCTGAAGGATGGACTGAAATCCTTAATAACCTTTCAGAAAAAACTTTGGTAGTAAGTTCCTTATATCATTTACACATTTTGACCATAGGATATTCTGTCATGGAAACATTCCGACAAAAGGTCATTTAGTCTCTTGCATGTTGTACATTTTGACAATTGGACAAACACGCAATTTGTACGTTTTGGCATTTGTACGTACTGTACCCGGCGTGCAAATTGAAGATAGCTACGTAACAAAATGCTGATTAAATCACTTACAGCACATGCTTTTTCCATAGAGTACTCCAGCCCAGAACTAACAATGTGCAGCTCGCTGGCTCCCGACATCATGTTTTTAAATGCGGGCGTGGGCTTTATTTTGGCACAAACGCCATTTTCTTTTAGAGATTTTTCTACAGAATCTGAAAACGATACAATATTATGAATTATTATTTACTGGCTGACCCCTTTTAAACCATCCCTGGGCTACTACGACTAAAACCAATAGCTCCTAAATCGGCCCAGTCGTTCACGAAGATGGCGTGACCAAGGAAATTAGGGTTTCATTTTTATATATTTACTAGCTGACCCGGCAAACGTTGTTTTGCAATATAAATAAAAAAAAATTTAGGGGTGGACTACCCCTAACATTTAGGGGGATGAAAAATAGATGTTGGCCGATTCTCATAGATACCGGATAAGCACAAAAAATTTCATCAAAATCAGTCAAGCCGTTTCGGAGGAGTATGGCAACGAAAACTGTGACACGAGAATTTTATATATTAGATAGAGATTATTATTATTATTTTGCACTCTATATATAGCGAGGAGAACGGATGACCGATGGGGCCGTAAAGTTCTCGAGTGGAAACCACGGATCGGCAAACACAGCGTCGGACGTACACCAACAAAGTGGACAAATGATCTTATAAAAGCTGCCGGTTCACGGTGGATGCGTTGTATAACGTAATAACCGGAATTCATATAGGGAGGCCTATGTCCAGCAAAGGACGTCCAATGACCATGACGACCTCTGTGGCGCAGCGGGCAAAGGTCCGCCTGCGACGCAAGAGGTTGTGGGTTCGATTCCCGCCTCGGGACATCAATTTGTATCTATGATCTGCAAATATTTGTTCCGTGTGTCTGGGTGTTGTATATATAATAAAAAAAAATACCTATCTGTGTATGTATATTCTATTAAGTATATCAGAAATCTAGCACCCGTAACAAAAGCTTAGAGCTTATCGCGGGGCTAGATGTCGCTGTGTGAATTGTCCAGCAATATTCATTTATTTAATGGCTGAAATGATGATGATGATTATTTTATTTACAAACCCAGTAACGCAGTGTTAGAGTCGCGCCAAAACTTGATGCTGAGTTTCCCGTACGACACGTGGTTGAGGTTCTTCAGGTACTCGAAGTAGGAGACGGTGACGCCGCCCGCGTTGGTCAACAGGTCGGGAAGCACCAGAATGTTCTTCTTGCGGAGAATCGCGTCGCCAGCGGGCGTCGTCGGCCCGTTAGCGCCCTCTGCTATCACCTACACCAATAACATCTTATTAATAATTTCGTCAAGGGGTTTGTTAGTTAAGATGGCTCAGTTTTCCGCATTTAGACTCAAAGGCGGTCCATTATGCGTGATGAGATTTACTAGTATAACCAGCCTAATAGTCCGGGATCCGTAGAACATGGAAATCACTTGATTACTAACAAGCTAATTTTTGGTGAGTAGCTTCGTTTCGATGAGACGCCCAAGAATATCCTATACCCAACTCTCGATTGTGGTAGCTAACAGAGATATCAAGGATTAAATAGGATTAAATAGGGTGGTAAGCTCGAAGCTTGTGTTACGGGTGCTAGATTTCTGTATTTAATATAATATACATACATAGATAGATTTTTTATTATACATAGATATATTACACCCAGACACCCGGAATAAATATCAGCAGATCGTACAAATTTTGTTCCTAGACGGGAATCGAACCGCAACCTCCTGCGTCGCAAGCAGACCTGCTGCGCCACAGAGGTCGTCAAACAATATGTTATCACTACAAAACAAAATTAATCCGATTAGCCGTGTTAGCTTGTTTAGGGCTAATGATAATACTTTCGTTGTGAGTTAAAACCCCGCCGTGAACCTCTGTATTATTTTTTATGTGCACTTTATAACACGTGCTCCGACAATGAAGGCAAGCATCGTGGGGAAACCGGCATTTTATGAGAACTAAGGTTTAAGGAAGTGTCCTTTACAAACCCTCAATTGGCTATAGGGCATCGAGAACCGGCCCTATTTTTAGGAACCGGGATTTTCGGTTCCGAAGCGATCCGGGTACCGGGATCCCGGTTCTTTCGGTACTTTCGGTTCCTTCGGGTTTTATGTTGAATATTAGTATTTTATGAGTTAATAAATTATTAATTATAGAAATGGGTTATATATAACAAGTTATTAGATCATAGTTTCAATTTGTATCTATATAAATCAGTCTTATTGGTATTTTTTTTACAAAAAATCATTGGCTAGCGTGGTGAATTATAAATTAATTAAATATAATATAATATACATACCAATGACTACAAAATCTACCTACCTACTTTGTACCTATGATGATATAGATGTGTAGATATTATGAATCACATCAACCGAGCGATGCTGGGTTTTTATCAAGTTACAATCACAACAGTTACGTAATTTTACGGCAGGAAAATCTATATTCACCCGCAGAGGGAAACATACACCTATTATCGTAGACAGGTCGTTTTTACCTTTGCTTGAATTTTGTCAGCATTCTTTGAAGTAATGGTTTTCTCCATAGCTGCCACCACGAGAATATCGCATTGGTGGTAAAATAAATCTTTTGGCCCCTCTTGAGCTCCCGAGAATCCCTTAACACTGCCTTTATTACCCATTTTATAACTATGTAAGGCCTGTAAGAAAAAATGGCTTATTACAGCTGCAAAACCATTTATTAAATACAACCTATATTTATTTATTTGGTTATCTTACAGCGATACAGTATGGTATATACAATTCTTATTCTATATACAATAAATTTAGCCAAAAGTAGATTACACAGATAAAACAAAAAAAAATATATAAAATAAATAGATATTGGTGGACAATTCACACAGCAACATCTTGCCCCGTGGTAAGCTCGAAGCTTGTGTTACTGGTGCTAGATTTCTGATAAACTTAATGTAATATGCATACGTTATTAATAAAATTTACTTACTAATGTGTCTATCCCCTTTTCGCTAATAAGCGTGCAGTCATATTCCACTACTCCGATAACCTTAACTCCATTCTGTTGAAGGTAAATAGCAGCATAGGAACCTACGTTACCGTATCCTTGAACAATGGCAGTTTTCCCCTGGAAATTAATAAATACATTTTTTTATCCTGTACTGAGCGAGATGAGCCAAAAGGAGGAAAATATATTGATTATTTTTTTTCTATTAGGGAAAGTATGAGTTGTTTAAATAATAGCACAAGCATTTTTACGTAGGTAACAATTTCACTCAAAATAATTTATTCAATAATACTATGCTATACTTATGTATACTGGGAAATGTCAAGTACATTAATTCAACACGCTCACGATATTCCGTCACCTAATAGAACACGCGTGCGTCTACAATGTGTGCTTTAAAAACACGAACTCTAACGGTGAAGGCAAACATCGTGAACCATGTTCCCAAAACTTGTGTGTCATTCACCAATCCGCACTTGGCCAGCGTGGTGAATTACAGCCTCTCTATTGTCGATAGAGAAATCCCGTGTCCCAGCAGTGGGATCGTAAATTGGGGTGACGATGATGATAGAGCACATGTTTTTATAGCACCCATAATTTTTTTAAAAGAAAAAGCCCTTCATAATAAAATGCATGTCAAAAAGACCTTGAAGCCGGGTTCCAAGTTAATTAATTTCATCCAGTACTCGTCGTGCATAAACTGTTCAATAGTCAAGTACACCCCGCGACCTGTGGCCTCCACTCTGCCGTGGATACCGCCGCCGTTGATAGGCTTGCCAGTCACACAGGCAGCAGCGTTTATATCTCCATAGCCTTAAACCCAGTCAATTAATTAAATAAATTGTTTTGTTTTATTATTATTGTACTCTATTATAAGTCTTAACAGTACTGTACATAGCACACGGGCGTCGCTGAAAACCAGCGCTATGTCTGCAGTATTGCAGGCACAGCCGATGCTGAGCTGACGACCCTTTTGTGTATGTTCGTGTCTAATTTTTATGTTTCAATTTGTTATTTTTATTATAATACATAAATAAATATTCTTATTCTTAATTACTTTAATAAATATATACTATATACTAATAATAAATCTGTAAGGGTCGGTTATGGAGTAACTTAGTTTGTTTTCAGATATATTGTGTTTATAGGCTCAATAAATGATACTGAAGCTATTTTGACGATTTTTATTTTTTCTGTATGTATGTTTCACCATAACTCTTAAACCAATGATCTGAATCTGATGAAATTTGGTAGATAAACGTTTAGACGTATGGGATTCAGGATAGGCTATTTAAATTCTTGCTCAAGACATGGCCCCATATACGAATACTTTGGTGAACGTATAAATCTCATTTATGTAGAGACAGATACACTTACCCAGTGTTTTTATGTACGTGTCTACGATCCACGACATTTCTCGACCGGAAGTGTTCACATCGGGCGCGGGTACATCGATTCCCGCACCTGGAATATTTACAAAGTTATATACAAATTCCTCTGATAAGGTTCGTAAACACTAGTAATATATCTAATAATTTTAATAGCCAATTACTATGAATATGCATCCAGGTATATTAGAGATAGGTACACATGGTACCAAAATGTCATATGTAAATACATATTTCACTTTCATATTTATAAAGGAGTTACACTCTCGACGTTTCGACCACAACAAGAGCAGTCTTTTTCAGGAGGAGTGAGCGTTCCGCCGTGCTCCGTCTCCTCTCTGCTCGCGCGCGCGGTTCTCAGAGAATGCATTAACTCCTTTGTAAATACGTGAGTAATTCATGTTGTTATAAAATTAATGAACTTTATATATACACAGTTTATTTTTATAGAACTTCGGGCATTATATACAAACCCGGGCATCAAATAAGTCGCTTAACTACTAACCGATAAAATTTTTCTTCGTTAATTCCAGGGCATATCGTCTGGTGATTCTTTGCAACTCTGACACCTTATACTTTTTTGGGTTGATGCATACGCCTGAGAAAGATTCATAACAAAAGCGAGAATTATACAGAAAAGTACGTCATAATAAGAAGTTGCGCCTCATTGATAATGTATATCTTTGCAAAGCACCAGGACGGAAAGTTAAGTAACAACATATTAAGCACCCCTATTTAAATTCGCACTGACAAGAAAGATATTAGGCCTTAATTCACCACGCTGGCCAAGTGCGGGTTGGTTAATGCCACATGTATTTCATACTTAGTTGTCAATTTTAAGTAAAGCAGAATATTGACTTGCTGAAAAGGGGCGGTTTTTTTTCGGATATTCTAGTTATTGTTACTAAAGCATCCGCATCCGCTATTAGTCCATTTTGGTATAATATTTTAGAGGCAATTAAATATTAAGTTTATGCTCGCATGTGAAATAAATTGCTTGGATGGATGGATGAATAAAAAGATGATGGATGAGAAATCAAAAGTTGAAAAAGAGTGAGAATAGTAGTAGATGACTATACATTACATACCTCCTTTAGATCCTCCGAAGGGGATATTGCTACATGCGCACTTGAAAGTCATCAACGAGGCCAAAGCTTTAACCTCATCTGCATCCACCTCGTCAGAGAATCTGATTCCTGCAATCAAATGATACTACGCTTTAGATTATGTAGTAACTTACAATACCTTAGTTATTACTTAGGTACCTATTACATAAAATGGACACTCATTTATTTATTACAAAATCATGATTATCGAACGAAAAATGTTATATATTATAAGGGCTGTGGATTTTGTTAAAATAAGATACTGCAAACATCCATTTAATAAGGCTATGAATCCCGATGGCGAGTACTTTTCTCGAAAATACAAAGCAATAGCGACAGACGAAAATCAAGTTTTCGCCTACTTTAGAATGAGTATATTATCATCATTTGAAGAGCTACTACGCGGGTTATTAAAATATATACATAAAAAGTATAATAGAAAAAACTAAATTATTGTCAACAAGTTTATAATGACATCATAACGCTGGAACTAGCGCCCCGATGCGAGAATAGGCAGTAGCGGCACTACCGATTGTAGCGGGGCGCGGCGCCGAAACGCGGTTGTGCTTCGGCCCTTATTACAATAATAATTTATTTTTAATTATATCCTTATATTTAAATTAAATAAATTTATAAATTTGTCTGCAAAATAAATTTACGAGGTATGCATCGTAGTCGTAGTCGAAGAAACATTATAATTTTGCAAAACAATCATACCTACGGTAATTTACAGAGCAAAGCGCCACTCCGTAGGTACATTTCGTGTAGATGTTGCAGCGCGTCGGGCCAGCTCTTCACGGACGCCATGACACCCCTCCAGAAGACGGCAGCCTCGCCGATCAGCAACATGGGCAGATATCTCCTCCTTGCGTCGAATTCCTTAGTGCTGAGGGTCGTGACCATTTGCGTATCTTCCGAGAGCATATCTAAGGTCATACCTACTCAGTAATGTAGGTGTAGGATGACTATAGTTCTGTTCAGATTCGTTATTCTTCGCACGTGTGATCGGCGGAATAGGAACAAGGTTGTAAAGTAGGTACTTATCTACTATTGGAATTGTAGAGTAGGTAGGTACATACTTAAGTAATATTCTCGTTTTGTGTTCGCACGACCAGAGTGAAACTCTCGGATGTAGAGCGGGTAAGCGTGACGATCTTTGCCTAGTAGGTACCTAGGTAGCTTTCAGTTGCAACGCTATTTTGCCGCCTTACGCTCGCACTCCTAGTTTGTTCGTCGCACATGAAATCGCCCCGGGGCCGCCTCGCACTATGCTCACAGTGGTTACTATAGGTACTTATTTTTCTCAGTTTCTTATGATACGAATGTAGGTGTCCTTTCGAAATTTTTCATTGTAGTTTGGTTTCACTGGTAGCTTGTAAGATAGATTATCTTAGGGCTTTGGCAGGTAATAAAGTTCTAAACATGATTGTAAACAGTCACAGGTAAAACAATACAAAAAACACAGTGCACTTAAGGAAGCGATCGGAAAAATAAGGAATAAAATAAGTATTGGTTCGAGTTACGCGTGCCGTTTCGCGGTATTTTATTTTCTCTGCGCTGCGGTTTGCGCGTAGCGCCACCTAGCAGTCATTTCATTGGCGGAGATGGCTGATGGCTGTAAGCTCTGTCAATACGCTGAAATAAGGTCTGTTCCTGACTGCGCTAATGGGTGCGTTTCTCACGGGCGCTACGCAATACATATTTTTTGCACTCGAGATGGGATTTTTTTTAATTATTATGGATTTATAGGTATTTTGATTAACAGGAAAAATAAAGCTAACCTCCTTTGCATGGTAAACGATGAACACTGTGTTGCGAACGATAAGCGTTTATTATCTCGTACTCTCCGCTGTTTTTCCTCAGAGGAAACTCAAAATTTATGGAGGAATAGCATGACCCCATCACCTGAAAATTACCACAGATCAAAAAAGGTTTCAGACACGACTTTCTTAAGTTTGTAATTTGAATTTTAAAAACTAAACGAACATACCCCACCCACGTAATTACATACAAAAAAAATCTTAGTACATAATTACATAATAAGTAGGTACCTTCAAAATCCCAGCAACTCTGTTAAATCTCTTTTTCTCATTATAATGAGTATGTTTCTTCAGATACTCCAATAAGGAAGGCTCAACAATTTTCACAGCATTATGATAGAAATATTCCACCATTCTAAAAAAACTAGGGTTTTCATCGGTCGCGACTGGTAAGAGGTGCTTCGGGATCTCGTACCAGCGCACTGATGGTATCATTTGCCATGGGCATACCGTAGTACGGGGCACTTGTCTGGATAATGAAGCAAACATTGTTTTATAATACCGCACTGATTTGAAAACGTCAAAAAAAATTAAACTCAAGTGATGTATTTCACAGCAAGTTCAACTAAAGAATGTATAAACAAATATTTTCACATAATGCCAAATTCAAAAATATTTAATTACAAATTTAGAATACATACGACTGAGTTCATAGGGTAGGTAGGTATGTTTCGAATCCAAAAAGGTTGATCGTACTTATGTAAATTTTATGGGTAGGTACAATCCGATAGTAAGAAAAAGTACTATTCTAAGTTTAAGTATCTTCTTGATTAGATAAATAAATAAAAGATTTATTAATACCTATATGCCCATGATCAGCCTAAAAATATTTACGTATTTTCCATTGCACACCACAGAACCCTGCTTAGCTCGGCTAAAAATGCATTATATTCAGTATTCCGTAGGTACTCATTTATTTGCACATACTCGAACATTTCCTTAGTAACGTTTAATTAATCTAAATCAAGAATTTGAACATGAAACGGGTAACATACCATGATTTAAATGTTTTTGAGTTTTCCGATATTTCGACACTGTTGCAAGCGCCATGTTCACGGACAAACTTTAACATGTTATGTTACCAGAGCATACACAGAGCATTGTCCAGCTGTGGACGTCTGATAGCTGATTTGATCATGATGATGAATGGAGGTTAGATATCTCCTTTTTAGTAGATAAAAGATAATGAAACGGATAGTGCGGCGCAGATTTTACAGCGGCGTTAAAACTTAAAATATGTACCTTTTACTTGATACAATGGGGACAGATAGAAGAAACAAATCAAATTCAGGGTTATTTTTCATAATACATAAAATATTAATTAAAAGAACATAAGTTTCGAAGACCTTGTGAATAATGTTTAGAATATAAATCAATGTATCTTTTGTTGGGAGTCCTTAAAATAAATAAATAAATTGTCTGTGGCATTGTATCGTGAATGCATGATGTTGGCAGTTGGTTGGTTGGTACGGCAAAATAGCCACAATCGCCATCAAAACAAAAATGCCAAAATTGACAAATTACATGTTTTAAAAACCTTTTTGTTGTGTAATAATAAATTTTACTATTTTTTTATAATTTTGGTGTTCATTCTTACTGTTTTGATTATTCGTGAGTTTGTGCATATAAAATACATGTACAGTGAAATGTTATTAAACAGCAGTGGTTGATCGTTTTCCTCATTATATGGTGAAACTCTACATTTCTATGCTATAAACATTTGAAAATACTTAAGTAAACGTCTTAAATTACGTATAAGTTATCTTCAATATTTTGTGAACATGTGAAAAACGCAACCATTCAAATAAGACCTACTCGTACAACTAATCTTGTCTACCTACGCGCAATTTTGGATGCAAGGCTACCATGGCCCTGAGTTCTTGTGATAATGAAAAAAATGTTGTCGGAATTAGAGTGACTGGTGATCTTGGCAGTTTCCAAATAGTTGAAGAGAGAAGCGACAGTGACGACGAGGAAATTCTGGACAAGAGTTCAAGGTCGCTAAGTGATTCGTCTGCATTACCACCCAATGTCCTGAAACCTTCAGATGCCATATTCGGCAGTGTGGCAGTCTCTAACTCTGAAAATGTCCAATTTGGTAACAACACATATTTTAATGGTCCTGTTACTATTAAACAGATAGTAAACAGCTCTGAGCATGACAATCTAGGGTATGAACACACAGAAAATGACATTGCAAAAACATCCTCCGGAGTTAATGGAGAAATATGTAAGTACCTACTAAACCTCTCTCGGCTGCCACACTAGAATAGATTCAAGAGTGGTCCAGGATCAGGTTTCTTGAGCCTTCTAAGGATAATATTATTCACAATAATTATTTGACCATCTAAATTACTGTTAATTTTTATTCTGTCCCAATAATTGTTAATGTGTAAATTTTTCAGTCAGAAAGAAGTATGAATTTCGCTTCTGGATAAAATTAACCATATTTGCAGTATGCATCATTGTAGTAGCCTGTATATGTGCTATATTCTCAATAACACTTGCAAATCATGGACAAACTAATGGACTGCCCGTTTTCCAAGAAGATAAGCCATCCAGTAAGTTCTAATTGTATAAATGTTATTCTTAAAAATACCATAAAATATTGCTTTCTTATATAAAAAATAATCACAAAAAACTTCACACAGCAACATCTAGCCCCGTGGTAAGCTTTAAGCTTGTGTTACAGGTGCTAGATTTTTGAAATACTTAATAAAATATAAATACATAGGAAGATATTTTTTTATTATACATTTATGTAAAACACCCTGACACCCAGAACAAATATTTGCAGGTCATACAAATAGTTATCCGCGTCGCAGGTGGAAATTCGCCCGCTGCTCCTTAGAGGTTGTCAAATAATATAAGGTTACCAAATATGAGTTAGATTACTAAATGATAAACATCAAAGAACAAGTCATTATATATATATGTACAGTAATAGAATTATGCTATATCTATAATGTAATGGATCCTGCCCTAAATTAAGCGCAGTTTGTCAGTGTCAAGTGTACTATAAAATTGTAAAGTTGTTACTTGTGTGATCGCCATTTTGGCAATTCATTATGCTATTACAAAGTCACAGTATTAATCCTATGGGAATAAGTCCACCAGTCAGACAGCATGACTGATACTATATAAAATACAATAAAAATTGTTAATTTTCATCTACAAAGATTACAATTTACTCAACATTAGTTGGAGACATTCTTTTTAGTATTAAAATACATGTATTAGAAGGTTAAGAGGTCACAAAAGGTCAGCAATAGATAAAAAGCTGTGTATTCTTTGTTGCATGTACTTATCAAGGAAGCATGCTTTTGTTTTTGATTAATGATTTAATTTGCGAACACTGGGGGGCGATGGTCTGCCTGCGACACAAGAAGATGCGGGTTCGATTCTCGCCTCGGGACATAATTTGTATGATCTCCAAATGTTCCGAGTGTCTGGGTGTAAATGAAATGTATAATAAAATATATCTATCTATATACATAGCATATTATAATAAATACATATCATAAATCTAGTACCCTTTATACAAGATTCTAGCTTACTACAGGGTTAGATATTGCTGTGTTAATTGTCCAGCAATATTTATCTATGTATTTAAGTTATTAATGATATTATCAGAAAAAAACAACAATCAATACTAATTCTCATTTCAGACACAAAGGTGGAGGAAGTGTTTCACAATACATTAAACTTCAGTTCTCTTCTAATAGCTATAATGGTGGTGCTGCTAACATTATTGTTGTTTTACATGATACTAACAAGTCAAACTGTTGATAAGAAAACTATTTCTGGCGCTGTTGTGTCATGTAATGTCTACAATAATGAGAAACAAATTAATAATTATGAAGGTACTTTTGTTTGTTCCATTTTAATCCTATTCAGTTACTTATTTATTTCAATACACAATTAAGTCTTTGAATTTAACTTCTAGATGATTTTATGATGATGGTACAAAAATTAATTATTCTATAAACAATTTATAATTCTGTGTAGCACAAATTTTAGGACATACTTAATGGATTTAGTATGTTTACAATCACTATAAAAACAACATATCCAAATTTCTTACATAATATTCATATTCATTAATGTCAACTAATCGTACATGTGCTATAAGAGTTAGTTACAACTAATATTATCAATGGTAATGTATTTTAATGAAAAGAGTATGTGCTCTCTGAATTAGGAAAGGATAACACACTTTCAGAAAAAAAAAACTGTAATTTTATAAATTAAGAACGGCTGGGCTGTTTTAGGTGCTTTTGTTTTTAAATAGTCATAATAGCCCAGGGAAGGTTTAAAAGCGGGCGGGTTAGCCAGGAATGTATATTATAAATAACTTTCTTCTCTTCCTCATTCCATTTATTTTCTTAAAATAATTCATGTCATTTTCATTTATTTTTTTCTTTATGAGGTGGACAAACAATAATTGCTCGACATTATTGTGTAAAAGCAACTATAATTTCAGCGGACCCACTGTTGATCGCACCAAATCACCTTCGCATTGTATCAAGGTCTGATTGGTTGGCTAGTCCTGTAGAGCAGCCCCTAGATGTGCTGAGACTGCCCGCACCTTGGGTCATCATTACCCATACAGACACGGAAGGCTGCAGTATCCAGGTAATCTTTGAATTTGTTCTATAAACTTATTGACATTTCAAAGGTAGATGTAGCTGTAATTTTGTATGGTTATAAACATTGTGCAGAAATAACTTTACAATAAAAATTTTTTGGGTACCATAGATAAAGGAAATAGGGGGATTATTTTCTTCGCAAACCTGTGTTGTAGTGTGCAACAAAGGTTTTGCGGATGAACAAAAAACACTTAGATAAAATAATCCCAATGTTGAATAGATCCTTAAAAACGTGAGGTTTCTCCTTACTAATATACTAATATATACGGTATATATTAGTTATAGAGGTATAGATTTTACTCTCATGACGCTGACGTCTACGAAAGCCTATACTGCGCGTGACGCGATCTTTGCCACTTTAATTGTGTTTTACCTGTCGGTTTTAGTTTAAGGTTAGAAGTTAGAACCCAACAGTGATATCTGTTACTTCGATTCTTGTGATTTACTTTATCGGACAGTGCCCTAATTATGTCTTTTTTAATTTCAGAGTGAATGCGTGCTCAGGGTCCGACTTATTCAGCAGTTTCATGTCGAGTCACGTAAATGGTTTGACATCGGATACAATTTTCTTGTCGCAGGCGACGGATCCGCTTACTACGGCCGCGGTTGGGACTACGAAGGTGCACATACGAAGGGCTACAATAGGTACAGTATAGGCATTGCATTTATAGGCACTTTCAATACAAAACCACCTCCTCAAAAACAGATTGATGCCGCTCTAAAACTAATCAAACAAGGGGTGCTTCTTGGTAAGATTGCTAAAGATTATAAGCTGTTTGCCCACAGACAATTAATGTCTACATTAAGTCCTGGAGATAAGTTATTTGATATTATAAAAGAATGGCCACATTTCGTCAAGACCTCTAACAAAACGTTAGAACTGCCTTTTTAAGAGTAAAAGTTTATATGTAGGTAAGGTTTTGAAAATGCATTTAAATGTTAGTTTTATTGACTTTGAGTCATGAATTATGTATGCATAGTGTCTCGTAATAGTATTATATAAGAGCAGAATACTAGGACTGTTTTTTTTGTTTTACTTACCTGTTATGTAAAGCTCGAAAAAGAGCTACAAAGTTTAAAACTTTAATTAAATTTCCATGTGAACAAACACGTTTATTGACTACCATGTAAAAGTAAAAAAGTAAAATTATCTATATTGCGTAAATACAAACATGTAGTGTAGGGTTAAGGTCAGTTAAAGTTTAAAACTATTTTGCCAATAGATGGCGTGCTATGTCAGGTTGCAATACTTATTACCTACTTGTAACAATTCAATATTTTAATGTAATAAATATTAATGAGCATATAATTTAAAAGTAAAAATTTTAATATGACAAGAGATATATAAAATGTAAATAAATAGATAATAGTCATATTAAAAGTGTACCATTCATAACTTCTTTTACATTATTATAACGTTTGTCAGACTAACTAGACTATAGTAATAACCAGTTACTATTATTACTACTACTTGTATTGTTTTCTAAAAAAAAAATTACCGATTTTAACTTGTTCATACGGTTCATTCATTATTAGATTGAGGGAATAGAATAAGACATGTTTTTTTTTTCAAAACCTTATAATTATACTTCTCATTGTGGTTATGTATTGTACTTTAAGTAGGTATTCCATACCAGATATCTGTAGAAGTTGCTGTGTAAATTGTCCAGCAATATTTGTTTATTTATATCTATAGTTGTAAGAAAGCTCATTATATTATGATTATTTGTGACCGTTTGAACTATTAATGAATAGCCACTAAGATGTACTCTAAATATTGATTAGTTAGATTCGGTCTTACAAATCCGAATGAATCTCTCTTTTGTAACAGTTTTGTATTGTATATTTTTGTATCTTATGAAGTTACAATGTTCTTAGGGAAAAGTAAACTAGTATGAGATATTTTCATTATATTATACGTATCTAATATAATATACTTATATTAAAGCACATACGTGCATATAAATAGAAGTGTCATTCTAATTAACAAAGACACACAATATGCATTTTAACCAAGATAGATTTTATTTTATTCAATGTTGTAAGTTATACCTAAGTAGGTAGTTAGTTCGATTTTTTTCTTTTCGAAAATTATATTTAGTTATGCGTTTTGGATTTTAGCTACAAAAGTAAAAAGTTTATAATGGTTCACCCTCGGTGAGAATTTTTGTTTTTGATTGTAGTTTTGAAATACTTAAGAAAGAATTTACTGTTTTTTAATCTCGTTTTGGAATAGGTACTTAGTTGTTTATATTGATATTAATTGTACAATTAGTTAAGTTTGTTATCCTGCATATTGTTTTGTTTATTTAAGTGTCAATAAAGTTATTATCTATCTATCTATTGATATGATTATTGTTGCTCAAATAAAATGCGTCAATTGTAATTATGTAGATAGATTGGTATATTTTGTATGTATTATTATGTACTTAATCATACCGGGTTATTATCGTATAGTTATTTGGATGTACCTACTTAATGCTAAATAAGGTAAATAATTCTTTAAGGCGTTATGATAGTTGAAAACATCCGAATCGTTGATATCATGTGTAGGTATACCAGAAGAAATAATTATTTACTCCCGACTATAAAGGAAGAGTCAATTCAATTAGCATAAGAATAAATTTAAGATAAGATACGACAAAGAATTACAATATATAAATACTTATATTTACATATCATTGTTTAAAAAAAAAAGTTGGTATTATGATATATACCTAAGTAAGTATATGTTAGTATTAGGTATATTACAATACATGAATAAAAATATAAATAATTGGATTCCATATGAGCGTAAACTGATCATTCTATCTTGTTCCTTCTCTTTAAATCCAATAGAGATACCGTCTAGACTAGACAGACCGATTGCTGCTATCATGCTCGTATATTATACAAATACAATGTACAACGGTTGATCAATAGTCTACGTATGTAAGGTTCGTGTATTGACCGTTTATCTCAATATGAACAATGTACAATCCCGAATTCCATATCATCAGGTTATAATACACTTTTAAGAATTAATTGAAAATGTGTCCTAATATCAGTGTTCAGCATAAAATTAAATAGTAACTGATATATATTATTGTTTTTTTTTTACCTACTTGTTGTACTTCCCATTAATTATGTTTTAATTTAAATATCCTATCCTGTGTCTAGGACAGGATAGGCTATTTAAATTTTTGCTCCACTTATGATAAGACGTGGCCCCCATACAAACATTATTTTTTTTTACACAAACGCGGACGAAGTCGCGGGCACAGCTAGTTAAAAAAAGCTAGCTATAAATAACTCGGTTGCTCGGATCAACATTTTACAGAACTTAATACTGCCTATACGGTATTTGATATAGGTATAGATAAAGATAAAGTTAAAGAATTATATATTGTAAAACTGTGTAGGTACCTACAGAATAGTTCTTAAATTTAGGTAGAATAACAGTATGGAGCGTACAACAATATTTGGTATAGGTATTACAATAGTTACATCTAAAATTTTTAATCTTAAATACTAATTATTAATAGTAACAGCATAATCAAGTTTTTGAATTAAATTCGTAAAATTCTTTTAGACTATAAAATACATTTAATGTTAACCATTTCTTTAGTTTTATTACAAATAGTGGTCCATCTAAAGACTTAAGTTCGATTGGAAGCCCATTATATATTTTTATAGCAGATATATAGGCACTATTTTTGTACATACTATTGTTTAATTGAGGTATAGTAATATTATACTTAGCTGAAGAGTAGCGGGACATGGTTTTTAAGATCACTTAAACATCTTAGGAAATCTTAGAGGCATCTTACAGCATGTGGAAAGTCCCACCAACATAAGAATCTGTTTTGTTTAGATTTAGTAGCGAGATGCCTACTATCGCACTTAGTTCATTTTTTAATTTTTACTTGCAATATGTAGCGCAAGGACAACATTCTGAAATTTCCATACAAGTGATCGCACTATGCCGAAAATTGCGTTTCGTCAAACATTATTCTAAATAGACCTTATGGTCGCATAATGCCTACTTTCATTTCTATCGGTATATTGTTTACTTGTGTTGCCTACTGAATGTACAATCAAACACAAAACTGTAATTGTACCGAAGGTATGTCGTTTTTATTTGAATTCTATCTAACAGAAACTGACTATGTCCGCCACGCCACAATGACCAAGAACCCTGTTACAAACATAATTATTAATACTGATTACATAAACATAAAAAGTCTTTATTAAGGAATATAATTGAGGCAAATAACGAAATAGGCAGTGATGCGACCTGCAGAAGTATAAAACTTGTCGCAGATCGCAACGCCCACCGATTAATATAAGAAAAATAACTAACTAGGTGTTTGGCTTATCTTAAATTTACACCAAGTACGAAAGCTGTACATATATTGTATGTACGTATTTACCTTAGTATTTTTAATTAGAACAACGTCACAGTTATGTATATAGATAGATAGATAATAACTTTATTGCACACTTTAAAACAATACATATGTAAGAACACAAACTAAACTAAATGTACAATAGGCGGCCTTATCGCTAACAGCGATCTCTTCCAGACAACCTTTGGATGGATAGGAACTATTGAATCATGGAGTGGCGGTGTACCTATATAGTTACTATCAAACATTTGATATTTGATACTGAATATATTTTATAAAATTATTATTCATTTTGTTCGTTCCATTTACTCGATCGCTGGAATTAAATGACATAATTCATAATATGACATGACGACATTATTATTTTATTTTAAATATTTTGTTTACCTCCTTACACTTACGAAATAGACTGTACAAAAATAGGCATCATGATATTTTCGAAACGATGAGAAAAAAATATGGCAAGCTGCTACTTTTCAGTAAAAAAATAAAAAAAGTAGGCGTGATGCGATTAGTTATACTGAGGTTTCATTAAGTTGTCGTTATGCAACCTATTGTGTGAAAATTTGTAAAAGTCGGCTAAGTGCGATAGTAGGCATCTCGCTACTAAATCTTTGTTTATAGAATCTTATTTTATGTAAAAATATTAAAATAAATAAATATTGCGAGACAATTCACACGGCAAAATCTAGCCCCGTGGTAAGCCCGAAGCTTGAGTTACGGGTGCTAGATTAAAAATAACTAAATGAAAACCTGGCTTCGCTCGGGTGAAATTTGACGAAATTCTCCATAATCCGAATTTGGCGAATATACGTTGTCGACTCAAAATCTATATTTTTTTATGTTTTGTTATCCATAATAAGGTTTCGATAGAGTCTACCGTACCCCTGCACGAAATTATTAATATAGATATATAAAAGAACGGCCGAACCGGTGCTGAAACTTGGTGGGGAGGCAGCTTAGAACCGGGAGAAGGACATAAGGTAGGTACTTTTTACTCTAATATAATGCGGGCGAAGCCGCGGGCAGAAAGCTAGTATATAATAGAAGAAACGCTGCAATTACCTACAATTTTGATGTGCCCTGCCCTTCTAATGATGTCCCGGTATTCAGGTCTGCAGTTACGAGTTGGAATTTAATAGTTGAGATTTGGTACAACATTCTAGCTTGCCTCAAATACCTTCCCAAAATATGGTAACAGCTTTCGGATTAATGTATGAATCCTCGAGGAAAATCCAAAAAGTAAGTAGTATTATAAGTTAGTTTTTGACGACCTCTGTGGCGCAGAGGGCGAAGGTCCGCCTGCGACGCAAGAGGTTGCGGGCTCGACACCCGCCTCGGGACATACATTTGTACGATCTGCAAATATTTGTTCCAAGTGTCTAGGTGTGCTATATGTATAGTTAAAATATCTATCTATGGTAATATTTACTCTATTAATTATATCAGATTATCTAGTACCCGTAACACAAGCTTAAGCTCAGTACTCACATCCGGTATTACTCGATAGTTTTACTCGAAGTCGAGTAAAAATTGACATGTGGACCGCAAAAGTCACTCTCAACTCTGTGAGTTTTGCGGTCCACCCACACGTTGATTTTTACTCGACTTCGAGTAATACCGTAGGTATGTCAGTACTGAGCTTTCGAGATTACCACGCGCCTAGATGTTGCAATATTTTCCATTACCTAAATAGTAAGACTACAAGAGCCCGTAGAATATTGGGCCTGTAGCGGACCCCAGAACCTGAAATGGGTTATATTGGGGAGTCCCGTGCCCTGATGTTGGTAATAATATGGGTTGTCATGATGAATAAATATGAATTGTTTTATTGTTGTACCGACTTAAGTAGGTACTTAGTAGGTATTTATCATATTTTCATGGTAGCGCGATTGATAATTATAGATAATTTAGAGATCGTAGACGATATTGTCGATGTTAATCTGTTTGACGCATGAATGTGCCGTGAAAAATAATTACCTGCTTTTTGTAGATAACGTGTCAAGTCGATTTAAGCCACCCAAGGTTTATGTATATCTCACACTAGCTTACCTGTCCGCGGCTATGTTTGCATTAAATAACATTGTATCATTACATAAGATCATTTTTGCTGAAAGGAGATGAATTTCCACACACAACAGTGTGGTGTACAACCTACATAATTAACTAATTAAGTAGGTACCTACAAACTTTTTCTAGCTCCATGGTAAGCTCGATGCTTATGTTTCTATTAGCTACTGGTAGATATCAGATGTAAATAACCTTTATACCTACTTAATTTAATCTATTATGGTATTGTAATAATAGTACTATCTGCAAATATTTGTTCCGAGTGTCTGGGTGTTTTATTTGTACTTATATTGAAAAATATCTAGATCAGAAATTTAGCACTCGTAACACAAGCTAGCGAGCTTCGGGGCTAGATGTTGCTGAGTGAATTATCCAGAAATATTGATTTATTATTTTTATTGTTCATTAATATACCTAAGTATATTAATAGTTTTTTATTATTTTATAATTATAAAATAACTAGGTATGCTTACCTTGACACCTTTTATTGAATAATTCCTTTATGGACCAAGAGCCTGTGATGGCCAGACCTTCCTTTAATTCACAAGCGTGAAAATTATTTCATGTGTATGTCTAACATAGGTAAGAATAACCCCCAAACATGAAACCTGGATCGCGGTTGCTTTGGGAGATAACAACCTTTTACCTGTTATCTCCCAAAGGAACCACGACGAAGGTTTCATGTTTGGGGGTTATTCTTACCTATGTTAGACATACACATGAAATAATTTTCACGCTTGTGAATTAAAGGAAGGTCTGGCCAGACCTGGCTCTTAGTATAGACTAATAACCTGTGATGGCCAGACCTTCCTTTAATTCTGAAGCGTGAAAATTATTTTATGTGTATGTCTAACATAGGTAAGAATAACCCCCAAACATGAAACCTGGATCGTGGTTCCTTTGGGAGATAACAGGTAAAAGGTTGTTATCTCCCAAAGCAACCGCGATCCAGGTTTCATGTTTGGGGGTTATTCTTACCTATGTTAGACATACACATGAAAGAATTTTCACGCTTGTGAATTAAAGGAAGGTCTGGCCATCACGGGCTCTTAGGTTATTACTGACTGCCCTTCGTCTTCACTAATGTAAGTCAAAAACCATTTAATTGCAAAGCTCTCATAAATTTACATTGTACTTTACATACATTGTAAACTTAGTTAATGTATCGATTCGCATCAAAGAACAATTAGTTTAAAACGTACTACCATTATCTATTCTAGTTGATCTATGCGGGGCAGACAAGTAGATATTAGGTTCGTGGAGGTTTTATACTTAATTACTTGATCGTGTCGCAGCTGTCAAAGCACGTAGTCTGTTCATGGATGCCGCCAGTCGCCAGCCACTCGCGTTCCAACATCATGGGTTACGGCCTCAGTAATCCTGATGATAAAATGAAACATGGGATCATGGGTAAGGTAAGTTGGGGCAAACCGGAAAAAAGAGGCCTTTTCGGCGGTAAATTTGTTGAATTCTGCAGAAGGACAGACTTACACGGCTACAAATATATTGTGATGGACGATCTCACGACTGTTGAAAGGTACCTAAATGATTTAGATGTTAAATTTTTTTTAAAACTTAACACTAGTTCCATTCAGTACCTATAGCATAGCTTATTTTTTATTTGTAGGACCTGTTGGGCACTGGCCGTTGTTTTTAGTACAGCTGTTGCGGCTTATTTTGTAGTGACAGCTTATAAATGGTATGCAAGGAATCCTATTGTAACTGTAAGTTATCTTAGCAGATTTTATCACACTTAAAATAATTTTACTTAGAGTAGATTACATACAACAACAACAACATGATCACCCCTATTAATTAACGTTCCCATTGGAATTCATTTGTTTTAAAATTTTCGCGAGCAGGGGCTGATTTGATTTGAATGGCTTTCAAACTTTTCAGAACTCTCTTTTATAACTCAGAAGTTATCAGAAAAAACCGACATGCGGTTTCCATTCCTTCTTGATGTTTGCCTTCGCCGTTGTTTGTTAACACGTGTTTTCAAAGTGCACTTAAATATTCATGAAGAAAAATCTAGAGGTGTGCGGCGGGGTTTGAATCTACAACCCAGTAGATTGCGAGCTGCAAATTAAAGAGAGCTTGGTTATGGTTATCAAATACAATATGCTTCTATTATATTATTTTTACGATAGTTGTGAATATTTGTATTAGGTATAAATTTATGTTGCTGTGTGAATTTTCTTACAGTATTTATTTTTTAAATTTATTTACTTATGTATTTTAAATTCTAGGTGATTGAAAGTACCCAGAGTGATATTTGGGACGTTCCATTTCCAGCTGTGACTATATGTAACGTGAATGTTGTTTCCCGTAAAGCAGCGAATTTATTGGCTTCCAATATGTAAGTAAAATCATTTCAGTTTATCTTATTAGGAATGAAGTGAAAAGCTAATATTGTTCAATAAAAGCATTTGAATCTTAAAAAAAAAACAAAATAGATGTTCCAGGTATCGAACATAGTCTAATAACTACATACCTATGCGAATTGAAAGATGTTTTACTTTTAAAAACTTCTCAACTAAACAAAAAATACGTAATAGTAGATAATAGTTAGTACCTGTAGGTAAAAATGAAATTTCTTAAAATAAAGCTAAAGCCTTACTAGCAAAGTTCTTATATATTAAGTATCTATTCAAACAGTCGTGGTAAGTGAAAAAAACCCTATCCTTAGTATTAAAATAAATAAAAAAAACTACTAATCACAGATTAGACATACTTATAGTGGCACAGTTACAGCTGTCTCAGTTGGATGGAATTTTAGATAATGCGCATTCTGTTAAAACTTTTTTATTAAGTTCTTATAAGTTTACGGGTATATTTGGGTGGTGTCAAGTTAAAAGGGTAGTTTTAGATAATAGGTACTATTTTCGGCGAAATTGTTAAATAAGTAAGGTAAACATGATATTTGTAATATAACTTAACAAATAGGTAATCAAACATTTTGGAAAATTATGGTTCATGGAAATATTTATTCCAATAAATAAGTGTTATTTTTATAATGTGCTCATGAAAACTTTTTTAAGGTCACTTAAAAGTAATGAAACCAAGGACTTCGTTTTAGAAGCTCTACAATTAATTCCTCTACTGCATTCCGTGCATGCGGCAACGACCCAACAAAAACAACGATTGATGGAACTACAAGTTGTGTTGGAACATAACAATTTATCTATAACGCAACTGTTTAAAGATGTGAGTACTTCAATTACGTATATTTAAATGAATCTAACGTCCTACAGTCAAATTACGTACAGTATTATATTCAAACATATCTATAAAAATCCATAAAAAAATGTTTAATAAAGATGTAGGTAAATGTCCCTAATATCCCTAATGAATTTAATTAATTTTATCAGGTCTCCCCGGTATATAACTGCAATGATTTAATCCAGAAATGCATGTGGAAAAATACTATTCAGAATTGCGAAGAACTTTTCCAGCAAATATTTACAGTTTTTAGCGTTTGTTGTACTTTCAACTACTTTGGTGTGGACCCGTCAAAGTTAAAAAAGTAAGTTTAAGTTAAACCGAGATCAGCCACCGCTTTACGCCTAAATGTCATGTAAATGTAAATGTAAATGCCTATATAAAGCTACATCTAGAGTCTAGATGTTGCTATCCAGCAATATTTATTTAATTTTATTTATATGTGTTTCAAAAGCACCTATTTGCTAGTAGGTACCCAGGGGTAGACGTAATATGGCTTGTTACGATGATGATGAAGACACTTAAAAGCTTACAACACAACACGATTTAGCTCTATCCAACTACTGGCGGTACTAAAAGGATTGAAGCGGATTTATTTTCTTTCAATAACGTTTCCTCTTAGTCTGAGCAAGCTCCTTGTCACTGTATGAGTTCTTAGCTTTAGGTACAAACACTTTACGTCTCCATCTTACGTGTGCTAAACTGTACTTACAAACACACGGGGATTTTGACCTAAGGCACTGGACTTACGTGTAGAACGGAGCACCGTTTCGCAAATAAAGAGTAAGAGCACTTTATTTAATGCGTGTAGAAAGATTTAAATATTTGTTTGTACCTATTATTTATTGCGAATATGTCTCCAAAACTGTTTCAAAATAGATATTATTATTTAAATAATTTAACAATATGTGAATATATTCCTGTAGTTACGGAAACTTTACTATAGAGCACAAAGTTTGACGACTTTTTGAATGTTTGACATGCATAAGCCAGTGATGTTCGCTTAACTTAACACATTCAATGCCCTCACCGTGCTCTATATACATACGAGCGTGTGTCATGGGAGCCGATAGTATTTAAACCTGACACCAATATTACACATTAGGTACCTACATACATTTGTTGTGTCATCATTTAAATTGTAGGTAGTGTCACTGTGTTAATAATTTCTCACCTAACTTTACTTTTGTACATGTGAAACGTCTCACATTTAATCAAGTTTTATTCACGTTCTTGTTTATCCATGGGCAAAAGGGGCATATAATACAATCTTAGGCTGGAACTATTGTTTATAGGCAAAAAATGTCACCCACAAAATAATTTACCTTGTTAGGTTTTGTATTAAAATGATAAATTATCAAATTTGCCTGTCTATCGCTAAGTTACTGCATACATTATTTTAAGTGTCCTCAATTATAATGAATGAAAATCAAATCAACATTAGATTGGTGCATTTCGAAAATAATCACATGTTGTAAGATGAATTTATTGGTGTTTTAGTGACCCCAAAGGTAACAAGTTCATACGAAAGCGAAGTCCGCGTCGCGCTGCGTCGTGCGGCTACCAGACCGGCCTCACAGTTCTCATCAACACCAACGTCGATGACTATTACAGTTCCATAGTCGCATCACACGGCGCCTTGGTAAGCTCTAAATCTAAACCCATAAAATCTAAAGACAAAGAAATGTCTTACTATAAAAACTGTCGTGGTTTGATAAATTCATATTGAGATAAACGGGCAATACACGAACCTTATTTACGCCGCGTTTTCATACGCACGTATTACGCGCGTATGCGCGTCCACAAGGCGCGTACCAACGCGCGTTTCCGTGTCAAAATGTTGGCTCTCCATATCCCTCGATACGTGCACTCGCTCTAGAGTACGCGCGTTAGCTGGACGCAACAAGGCGTCCCTAGTATCCCTAGTATCTAGCGTAGTGCACGCGTTTTACGCGCGTATTTTGAATACGCGCGAAGCTTCTGGACGCGATGTATTGATGTGTAGTACCTCGACGACGCGCGTATGAATACGCGCGTTTCGAAACGCGGCGTATTCGCCCTTCCTGGACAAGCACTTAACGGCAAAATTAACCTTCAGTTACCATAGCACGCCTTGCGGGCAGAATGAACACATGCCAACATGAAGATTGGTTCAGAACATTGTGTCAGAAATAATTGATTATTACACAAATAGTCGGTTTTCTTGATATTCTGTCGTTAGAGAAGTGCTTTTAAAATATAGCTAAACAAAAATTTTTAATACCTATCTGCAAATATTTGTTCCCGGTATCTATAATCTGGGTAGTCTATAATTATGTATAATAAAAAATATCTGTCGGTGTATCTATGTGTATCTATAAAGAGTATCAGATTGTCTTCTACCCATAGAACAATGTGTTGTCCAGCAGTATTTATTAATAAATAAAATATAAATTTATAGTTTTCGTAAAAAACAAAGGGAATAAAATAAATTTGGGCTCTGCCTTGACAGTCACTTTGACAAATTAAAAAGTGGGAGTACTTAGATCATTAATATCTGTCCAAGTGTTCTTAAGGTTTTTATGGAAATAAAATTGTAATAGGTATTTAATTACATAGAGTTAATCCTTTACTATCGTGAATTTTTTTTCCTGCAGCTTATAATTTAAACTAATCAAGTGTTAATAATCCTTATTTTTTAATGTTATCTTGTTTTCTTGTAAATGTATCATCCATTTATGATTGATTATAAAATTTTAATAATTCTGATGCGAACGGAAACGAATTGTAAATATAATTTCATAATAAATTTAGTATTTTAATAGATATCCGATAGAAAATATAGTTCGTTTCTACCATACATACCTCAAATATTTTTTTTTGACTAAGTGTGGTATTCTTTATTACCTGGCTGGCATCAATTTTGGGTAGGTATTTGAGACATGCTGAAATCTTATCCCGCACCTCCCCTAATTATTCGCTAGACTAGACTGATGATCTAGCTGATGAGTAAATATTTCGCAGGGGGAAAGTCGCACCAACTTAAGGATCAGTATATAGTGTATTATTTTAAGCATAATTATTACTCTAATTTCATTTTAAGTGTCCTCATTTACAGTTATTTATCTGCCAGATGAAAATCATGAAAATCATGTCTCTCGTGAGCTAGGTCATCAGTTTCGTGTTGGGGTATAATAGGACTCTCTTGACGGAAGCGATAAGGCCTTAATTAACGACGCTGGCTAAATGCGGGTTGGTGAATTTCACATGCCTTCAATCTCTTCAAAGTTCTCAGAACGACGTCTCAAGTTTTATATATAACTTTTGCTACTTTCTTGTTTTTTTATTTTCTTGTTTCATACTAGTCAAAGTCATAACAGCTGTCGAAATTGCTGGTAAGTAATTAAATACGGTATAACAACGGTCATTTCATAAAATCTGTAAGTACTAATTTTATAAAGAGATTATACAAGGTATTTAATAAATACAAAATACACCTAGAAACTACCAGAATAATTATATTTTATTTTAAAAATAGATCATTACTTCTTACTACCCTGCTAAATTATCTATTACAGATTCTAATAGACAGTGCGACTAATGTCCCAAACCACGACTCTCCAGCTCGCTTCGTGAATCCTTCTACAGAGGTGCTAATTGCTTTATCTCCTGAGCAAACTTATGCCACGAGCGGCATCAAGCCTTTTGCGCCAAGTCAAAGGCAGTGCTACTATAGTGATGAGGTAGGTACGTAGAATTGATGTTATTATAGTTTAGTCCACATTCGTCCCGTGATAATCGGTTCGCATAAAAAAAATCCACATTCGTCCCGAATTGTTGTCCACATTCATTGATAACCCTTATATTAATTATCTTAATCCGGATTGGCCTTAAAATGAACATGGACAAGAAGAAATGCCTTTCTTGAAAGAATTGTCCAATGTCCATGAAGGGCCTTCCCGTGTTAAGGTTGAAAAATCTGCTGTTGAAGTTGTTGACGCCTATGTATACCTAAGACAGTAAAAAATAAAGTTTATTATGCAGTAACAAACGTTACAGTTCACCTCCAATTCAAGTTAACAGTACAGTTAGTAACTTAAAACTGTTAAATGGAAAACATAGGTACCCAAGCTAGGTAAAATACCTGTGTGATGGCGTACCTATTGCCTTCCGCCGGTACATAATTAAATTAAATAATACATATATACAAGTAAGGTAGGTCTAAGTTCTATTTTGCCAGGAACAATTATAATTATATGTATAAGGAAATTAGATTGATATACCTACATATTATAAGGAAATTGGATGAAAAAATTCAAATCAAATTAAATTAAAAATTTCAATCTAATTAGTTTGCATTAATTCTGAAATAAAGCGTAGAATTGATAAAAAGTCTTAAGTACACTATTATAAAATAAATATAAACTTTTGATAAAATTTCAAGTTTCACCTCTATGCGAATTAATTCAAACTAAAATGTCTATTCTGACTTGACTAATAGATGGAAGTCCAGTTCCGATAGCTCAGCATAATCTGCCGAATACACAGGACTAATATTTGAAATTTCCCTTCCAATATTCCTCTGTACCTACCGTTAGAGCACATATTAGGTTTTTTGAGAGACATTTCAAAGGCGGGTTCGAAGGTTCGACTTTCGGAGTTTTAGAAAGTTTTTTTTTAAATTATCAGTTACTTTAACTCTAAATAAATAAATAAATATTGCCGGGCAAAGCCGCGAGCTAGTTTAAATAACGCAAATGAAGCTATGATGGACCCACCAATCGAAGGTAAAATAACTATAGGTATTTTTTTAAAGACAGCATTAGGCCATTTATAGGTACTCCTGTAGTTTTCATTATTAAATAAAAAAGCTCGCTTATCATACCAGCAACCAATCAATTATCATCTACACTAAATCAGTTAACTTAGTTTATGCTTCGGCTGACTTGGTATTGATTTATTAGTGAAGCGTGCCGAACACCTATAATTACTCTGAAATATATGTAGGTACCTACATTATGTATAGTATAGGACTATATAGTTAACATCAGTTAGCCCGTTGGACCAGAGCTAATTAACACCACATATTCACGCAGAGATGCAGAAACTGCTCAAGCAAAATGTACTGGATATCTAGTATGTATAAGCTAATAGATATTATCGGGTTAATTTACAAAGCAAAATCAAGCATTGTGGTAAGCTCTACGGTAGGTAGTGTTTACATTTGATTTAATTTATAACAGAGGACGACAATATAATATTTCATACTAGTTGACCTGCCCGCGGCTTCGCCCGCTTTCAATCAACTACTACGAACATTTCAAGTCTAAAAACAGCAATATCGGCCCGGTTGTTAAGCGAGACTAACGAACAGCAATTGATATTTATATATAAGATTATGTATAATAAGATTTTGATAATAAGAAGTGCTGCCTGCAGAATGCACAATTACTAACCCATTAGGTGTAATCAAACGCGCAATCCCTTACACTCTTTCTATGTCGACACGACCGCTCATCTACATAAATAAATATCTATTACATGCTGCTTTCTATTTTGGCCAACGAATTACAAAGATAATTTAAATACTTTCTGTAAATAGGTACTTGTTATTTTATGTAAGTATAAATGTTTCTATTATAATTAAATTATATCGGTGTGGAAATAATCACGACATCTGTCTTGTAAAAGTATGAGTGAAACGTTATTTATGCGTAAAAAGCCCTTGTTCTCGAATTGCACGGTCAAGGAACTGAGCTTCGCAAATAAACCTTTATTATCTAATTCTACTAATGAGACGGGACCAAATTTATCCACTCTAGTTTCATTAGTTGTTGCTTGCGGGGCAATGGAAATTTTTCTTCTTCATTTAGCGGCTAACGCTAGCGTCGCACTTGTAAAGAAACTATCGATAGAAAGTACATTTATTGATAAACTTCTAATATTTACAGGAAATATTAATATTTAAAACGATATACAAATATTGATGACTAGCTGACCTGCCCGCGTCTTCGCCCGCTTTCAATATCACCTTATAAACCTTCCCTGGACTACTACGAACATTTTAAGTCCAAAACCAGCTAAATCGGTCTTCCGTTCCCGAGTTTTAGCGAGACTAATGGCCTCTACACACCAAAGCCGGCGGCCCGCCGGCACAGCCCGGCGGCCTAACCCGCCGGCCTTATTTTGTACTAAATAAAGCCGGCGGCCTACAAAATAAGGCCGGCGGGTTAGGCCGCCGGGTTGTGCCGGCGGGCGGTGTGTAGAGCGCTTAACGAACAGCAATTTATTTTTATATAGGAGAAGATGTATACAAAATCAAGCCACTTTTCGTTGTAATTTTATAACTCAAGAACGGCTAGGACTTAGATAGGTACCTAATGATTTTCCAAAACAGAAACCAGTAGGTTAAAAGCCAGTATTCCCATCAGGTACTCGTAGAGTTTAATTGATTCATTAGCTATCACTTATTCTGACACTGCAATTGCCGATGCGCGTTTGGGAACTGTCCGGCCTCATCGGCAATCTGTTCAAGCTAATCTGCGTGACTATGTCCAGACCGGGTTATTCGTCATCTCGCGGGAAAACATAAGATGGATTCCCGCGAGTTGGCACATTGCAATTTTTCATAGTATTGTGTTCGTCATCTCGCGGGAATTGAAAAGTACAGTTAGATAAATTAGTATACCTACTTATAAAAACTGTCGTTGTTTGATAAATTCAAATTGAGATATTTCGTGTATTGCCCGTTTATCTCAATATAAATTAGTATTTATAGGTACCTACCTACTTAATTTTTCGAGGTTGATTTTGAAATAATTTGAAGGTCTGAGCAGTCCTTGTATCCCAACCGTGGGAACTTACAACGGGTGCTTCATCATAATCATCTCAGCCAGCCTGTTCAGCCAGCTCAGCTCAGACAACGGGTGCATATCCCGCGAGATGACGAATAACCCTCCAGACCAGATCATCCAGTCCCGTAGAAAATAATCAAAACTACTCTAGCCATGGTTATGATTACAATAAAAAATATGTTAGGTGTCTAAAGACCCCATGTAATCTTATCTTTGATTATTAAACAATCTTGTGTAATGTTTCATAATTTAAGATTAGGTTTAAAAATTATAGACATGATGTTTAGTTTTTACAACAATTGACAAATAATTCTTTATCTACTGATTTTTAAATAATCCACTTTATCTATATGAACATCTGCATCGATTTGGCTGAAAATTGGTGGAGAGGTAACCAGGAGAAGGAAGTTATAATTCGTTAGTCCAATTTCAAGCGGTTATTATTGTAAGCAAATATAGTTTAAATATTTCACTTAAATAAAACGTATACAAACTAAAACAATTTTGCAAAGTTTTCGACACCAGGTATCATATACAGCAAAATAATTACTTTTCATGGGAGCGCTCGATTCAATGTTGTGTAGATGTTTTGCAAATACCGACTCTGCTGACTCGGCTTTCATTTTGAATGACTGCACAAGACAAATAAACACATAGACCACCCACACACCGAACGATTATATCACAGATTAGATAAATAAACTAAGTACCTAATGTACCTTCTACTTTTTCCCTAGTTTCCAACACTCGATTTACAATAATAAAATTTGTTATTCCGTTTAATCCATGATAAAAATAGAATTACTCGTTTTTTTTCTGTTTTTAATGTTTTTTTCTTTATGTCCAGGTTTGCTGTAAGAAAACTCTTTAAGGGTTAAGCACACCCATTGTGTATGTTCTTTTCTTTGTTAAATGTTTTAAATGTAATTGTGTGTACAATAAAGTATTTTTGATTTGATTTTGATTTGATTTGACTCGTAATTCGTTGCTGGTCTGATTATTTCAGCTTTATGATTAGTTATGAAGACTAACTATCCAATAAATATTTTAGATAAGGACCTTCTTATAATTAAATGTACTTAAGTATTAAAAAAAACGACAGTAACCTTTGGCCGGAAATAAAATTATAAATAGAAATAGAATAAGTTCATAGTCATAGTCATTAGCCTAGTGCTTACTTTGGGGATTGGTATTGCTCTGTGTTTTGTATAGAATAAAATACATAATTTGAACCAAAATTCTAGCGTATAAGGCTTTGTGGGCATCATGATTCAATAAACCATCCACCCGACGCTGGGCTAATTGAATAGTGAAGCGCATATAATTTCCGTGGAACTTTTACATTAGTTTCCACGGGAATGAAATGCAATTTAAATATTTAATTTAGCTTTGAAATGCTTACTATGGTTTCAGGTTCCATTAGGTAACTTCAACTACTATTCGCTTCACAACTGCTTGTCCTACATGGAGATGAATATTTATAAGGAGTCTTGTAAATGCGTACCGTACTATGCTGTAACACAAGGTAATTCTTGTTTTTTTTTTGGTATTTTTGCCGTAGTTCTAACGATATAATAATATAACACCGACGACCGACTAAATTGACAACCGACGAGGATGCGGGTTCGACTCCCGCATTGGGACAAAACAATTCACGATCTGCAGATACTTGTTCCGAGTGTCTGGGTGTTATATTATGTATAATAAAAATATATATTTATGTATATAATATGTAATATGTATATGACAAATCTAGCACTCTGTTGTTGTGTGAAATGTCCAGCAATATTTAATATTTGTTTATTTCTAATGCGTACCGTACTATACTGTAGCACAAGGTAATTTTGCTGCTGTTATTATGATATCAAAGTTTGAAATGCAATTTTATGGATATATATATTTTGCATGAGTATGATAATAATTTTTTTAAATAATACCACTGTAAATATAAAAAGTTATACTCGTAGTACAAAGTGTATTAATCTATGTATGTATATAGATACCTACATTGTATCTAAAATCGTCGTCTATAGTGATATTTATAAGAGTTTATTTGTTTAGTACCAATAAGCGGGAACTTTTAATTGGCCTTCAGCAGTTTTAATTATGTAAAACTTATTTGTTAGCTGCTTCTTAAAATTTATAAAAAAAAATATGTTACCTATTACTTATTGTCGAAAGCCTTTACGGTCATCGTCTATGTTTCATACTCGTAATCTGTAAATAGAGAAAGGTCATTTGTTAAACGCTGTTTGTACTTATATGATATTTTAGGTAGGTAGCAGATCATTTATTTTATTTAGGTACTTATTAGTTATCCATTACTTTGCCTGAATATTGCTAAGGGTAAAATGTTTCAAAAGTTTAAAATGTTACCAACCTATAACTAAGCAGCATTGCCAATCCAAATAATCCTTTTAAGTCTTTTATTATAGGAGCATAAAAACGCATTTATCATGAATTCGCATGTAATTTCAGTCGCACGAACTGATAAGATTACACACAGCTACTCGTATATCTGTTAATTCCAAATTTTAGATGACATTATTATTGATTTAAAGATCCGCTTTATTCAGAAATATGAAAGTGGGGATAGATTATAATTAAATATTATAATTATCTAATGATCTCTCCTAGTTACGAGTAATTTTAATCAGGACTGTGACTGTAATAATAATAAATAACTTGTTTATTTCCTCTTCACAATATGTAGGTTTTTTCTTATAATATAATTATAACTAACTAGTAGGTAAAACTATGATTAAACCTGTATTGTGAGAGGCTGGAGCTTGCTATAGGCCCTAATAAGCGCCTTTCCAAAAAAGATTTTTTTATGTTAATATCTTTTTTTAGAATCTAAAGAAAATATTCATGAAATAACAATTATTTTTGTGGATATAAATATTAACTTTTAACTAATCTTTAAAAACTCAAAATTTAAATCCCTTCAAAGAAGAAGATATTACAAGTATAATATTAGTTATATACTAGGTGCCTCATCTATACTAATTTTACAAAGCTGTTGTTTGTTTGTTTGAACGCGCTTATCTCACTGGTCCTATTTGAAAATTTATTACACAGTTTGATAGTAGGTATATTTATTGAGGAAGGCTACATGCTATATCAGATATAATGTAGATAAAGTAAAAACGCAAGCGAAACATTCAGCGGGACGACTAGTGCATTTAAATTCATTTATCTTATCGTAACCTACGGTTTTAGTAAAGTTTCGGGTATTATCATTTTCGCATTAAAGAAATTTGGGGATTAGGAAAGTAAATAGGATTAAATTATTTGTGGTATGTTTTTAGCTTATTATATACCTAACTAGATGAAAACTCGGCATCGCTCAGGTGAAATTTGACGAAAGTCTCCATAATCCGAATTTTGCGGATATATGTTGTCGACTCAAAATCAATATTTTTTTATGTTTTGTTATTCATAAAAGGTTTCGATCGAGTCTACCGTACCCCTTGACGAAATTATTAGTATAGATATAACTAAAACTTGTGTTTTTTTCAGGAAATACCCGAATTTGCAACTTTTTTGATATGGATTGTTTGGAAGAAGCTACAAGTTGGTAATCTAAAAATTACATTATTGTCCTTGTTAAGTTCATATTCATAATAATAAAAAAAAGTTATTACTCTCTTAACATCATTATTAGATGTTTAATATAACGTGAGCATTGCCTGGGTGAATTTTTATTTATATAATATATATACCTATCTTATCTGTTGTAAAATAAAATAAAATTGAATATTTATTATATCATCATCAACTTAACTTTTACTTAAATGTTTTCTTATGCTATCATTGGTATTATAAGGATAACAACATCATAAGCGATTTCACGTTAATAGCATTATTATAAATATTTAATTTTATAGTAGATAGACCGTTATTTTACCATAACTGCACCTGATGGTAAATGACGATGCGGTAGTACTTTGTTCTCATGTTTTCTCACCTTTTAAACCTTCCCTGGGCTACTACGACTATTTTAAAACCCAAATTAAACTATTTTAAATCTGCCTAGCAGTCGAGTTAAAATTACAACGAAAATTGGCATTGATTTTTATTTGTAAGGATTACTGTTTTAACATATGGCAACGCTACATCATTCATTATTAAGTTACCACAAAACTGAAGTTAAGTTTTAAAATATGTTTATAGAGTCAATGGATGTTTTCAATTCCACATCATCATGGGACTGTCTGCCAGAATGCGAGCATTTCGACTATCCTATCGAAGTAGCCATGGGGAAGTTGGCCAATAATGGACAATTGGAACGAATGCCTTTTTTGTAAGTAATAATCAAATAAATAAATATTGCTGGACAATTCACACAGCAACATCTAGCCCCGTGGTAAGCTCGAAGCTTGTGTTACGGGTGCTAGATTTCTTACTTCTGATATACTACTTATCATAACACCCCTATTCACGTTCCCACTGCTGGGACACAGGGACTTCTCTCTTGACGAGAGAGATTAGGCCTTAATTCACCACGCTGGCCAAGTGCGGGTTGGTGAATGACACATGTCCTTTAAACTTTTTTTTTCAAAGTTCTCAGAACATGCCGGTTTCCTCACGATGTTTGCCTTCACCGTTAGAGCACGTGTTTATAAAGCACACATAATTTTCCAAGAAGAAAAATCAGAGGTGCGCGGCGGGGTTTGAACCCACGACCTTCGGAATGAAAGTCGAGTGTGCTCCCACTTAGTCAACACGGCTCTTATATACTACTTAATATAATATAATATATATATAGATAGATATATTTTTTATTATACACATATAACACCCATACACTTGGAATAAATATTTGCAGATCGTATTTTTTTTTGTCCTGAGACGGGAATCGAACCCGCAACCTCTTGCGCCGCAGGCGGACCATCGCCCGCTGAGCCACAGAGGTCGTCAATTATAATTAATATTTTCATCAATAGACTCTTTTATATGTATCAAATCAGAGCTCTAACGATAAATGGGAAAACAATGGTTGATTATATCAAACCCCCAAGTCCTAAAATGAGATTTATTAAGGAGACCCGTGCAAAGCTGTGGAACGTAATATGAGTTCCCGAACCGAAGCCGAAGGTTCAATTGGCAGTGTGTGTGCTAAGCAACAAAATAATACCAAAATGGACTAACAGACATGTAACGCGAAAATGATTTAGTCCACATTCGTCCTGTGATATTCGGCCCGCATAACAAAATCTACTTTATTATTTATTATTTAATTTAAAAAATCTGCTTCCGTCCCACATTTTAGCTTCACATTCGGCCCATATTTTTAAATATCATCAATAAATTGCATAATACATTAATTTTCAGCGCGAAGCCGCGGGCGGGACAATTTAATTTAAAATAACCCAATTTTCACAATATAGACAGTCTGTATATTCACTAATGGTCCTAATGATTGGTAATTTTTCAGTTCAAATGTTAATTTGAAAAACCAATCGGTCCTGAACGTGTTCTTCAACGATTTGGTATCGACACGATACAGACGCGATGTTTATTTGAATTGGCAGAACATTCTAGGTGTGTATACTTGAACTCTCGATGATGGATTTATACTATTTAGCTTCATGATTCAAGATAACGCCAAGGTTTCGTTGATGTTTATGCAGAATACATGCTCCAGCCGGTATCATATCAGCTATTCAAATCTAATATTGAAATTTCGTTTTATGGTTAAAATCTTAATCTTAATTAAATATTAATAAATAAATATTGCTGAACAATGCACACAGCAAGACCTTGGCCCGTGGTATGCTTGAAGCTTGTGTAACGGATGCTAGATTTCTTATATAGGTACTTATAATATACATACATATATAGATATTTTTTTGTTATATATAGATAACACACAGGACCCAGACTAATAAATGAAATACTAGCACACTGCAAGTACTAAGTTGTGACAGGTTTTCAGATCTATTGTTTTATGAATTTCGTAATGGGCAAATACTAGGCTAATATTTTATACTACGGGAGCTAAGTACCTACATGTATTATTATATATAGCAAAACAAATATCAATAGTTATCTTTATCATTTCAGTTTTCAATTTTCTTTCACCATTGGCTAAATGCCTAAAACCGGCTTTCTGTACACAGGTGGGAAAGGAAATTTATTACTTGATTTAGCAGATTTTTTGTGCATTATAAACTTGCTAGATTTGTGGATAAGAAGTATGTTTTGACCATAAACATATTCAAACCTACCTTTTCTTGAATTTTATGGCTAAATGTATTATACTTTGTTATATGAGAAGTTTTGCTTATATGTATTTACATATATATTTAATTTAAGGGGTGTCCCTAAAGTAATACAAGTATAGTAAAACCATTCTAAAAATGAACTTCCCTCCACAAGACCGTGATGATTTCAGCGTGTGAGAGGAAATACAGAAAAACAGAAAACACAGAAAAAAAAAATTTACAATTTGGTAGAGGGGCGTTCATTTTAGAAATGGAATTACTATACACATATACGAGCAAAATAGTGATAAAATAGTTTGCTTTTTGAAAACTGCGCGTAATTTGACGGTTTGACATTTTATGGTTTTATTTCTTTCTATTTACATTTTTATGTTGATTTATTATAATAGATTAAGATATTCGTAAGAATAGTTGTTAGCTAAATATAAAGGCAAGCTGGTTTGCTTAGAGAACATGACTTTTAAAATAATATTTTCATAAATGACTAGGTACCTATATAATTCCAAGTTGTTGTTAAATTTATGCACCGTAAAGAAAAAAATTAATTTATTATAATTTCAGAATGTATTTTATATCAGTTGATCTAAATACGTTCATTACGGATAAAAAATAATGATAATCAACGGATTTAATAGCGAATACGTCAATATATTATCTTAGATACACGTGCATTCAAATTATAAATTAATTATATTATACTTTCATGATTACCTTATCAATGTTTAGATTTGTCTATAATTTTGATTATAAAATGTCATCAACTAGCTTAGGTATCACCTGTGCCATACCTAAGCGCTGTTGGCTTGTTACAATATAGGTTTTTTTTTTAATTTCAGCTGCGTTTGGCGGACTTCTAAGTCTAATGCTGGGGTTTACATTAATATCTGGAATAGATATCCTACTGTTTCTGGCTCTCCGAGTGGTACACGACCCGCACAAAATTCGGATATCAGACACTAGTGACTCCGCAAAGAAAGTCAATAATACTTGGATGGATTCCGGAATAAAGAAATCGGATGTGTATTAATAAAATTATTATCCATACTATATTCTAATATTATATATATGGGAAAGTGTGTCTATGTGTCTGTTTGTCCGTCTTTCACGGCAAAACGGTGCAACGAATTGACGTGATTCTTTAGGTGGAGTTAGTTGAAGGGATGTAGAGTGACATAAGGCTACTTTTTGCCGCGGGGCGGTAAGCTAGTTATATCATAACATATGGAAAGTGAAAATAACTAAAGTAAAAACTGAATACTCAACAAAAACTTTCCGCTCCGCGGCTTTGCACGCGTTATTTTATATACATTTTTCTCAGTGTCAAAAATAGTAGCCTATGTCCTTCTTATTTATTTATATATAAATATTTATTTAGTTATTAATAATGCAAAATAGTGTGACTAACAAGACTTTATTTTATATAATACCTAAATAGATTATCTTCTTAAACTCTAACGAGTATTATTTATCTAATTCGGTATTATGTTATACTTAATCGATGTACATAGATCAAACTTTACCTATATTTTATGAGATCCATAAGAGAGGTCAAAATGAGGTTGTTTTATTGTCCACTTCCAAATCTAGAATGCCGTTTGTTGTGTTCAATAAAAAGCTTATAAACTTGTACCTAATAATTAAATTTTATTCGTGTACTTTTTAAGTTGTAAGTTGTCTTCGATTTACGCGAAATATTTCCTAGTGACCAGAAAGCTATAGATGTTTATAATGATTACATAAACTTGTAATATTTTTAAACTTGAATATCTAATCCTTCACCGGATGGTAAAGTGCCTAGAATGCTGGCGGCATTGCCACGTTGAATGGCAATGCTAATTTGTTGGTCAATAGAAGCCAGCATTCTTATCACTGGACAGTTTGATGATTCGCTACTATTGCTGCGGAACTAGCCCATACTGAAGTCCTTGGAAGATGGGACAGCGTTAGGGTATCAACACATTTTGTATTCATAATTATTGTATTATTAAAGAACATCCATCAAGTTTCATATAGGTAAATAATTTTTTTCAAGAATAAAATCTAGATGTGCGTGAGGCGGTTTTGTACCCCCGAACTTCGGAATTAAAGTCGAGTTTGCTGTGCTACACGGTTTTCTCATGAATATGTAATATAATAAAATATGAATATATAATGGGTTTTAAAGGGGGAGACCCTTGCCCAGTAGTGGAACCTAATTTGAGTTGTTATAATGATTTTTGAAGTGATAATTTAAGATAATAATTATATAAATAAGGTTTTAGTAGTTAAAAATAAATTTATATGTAAGTAAAATCTTCAATTATGCTTATCTCGCATAGTGTGTCACGTCTATTTTGACTCTGGAGTGATCTCACCAAAAAATAATCTTTAGAAGCTAGAAAATCATCATCAAACAACCTGAATTGCCATTTGTTTTAAAACATAGTGACTTGAGAAGTCTGCTAGAGATAGTGGAATGTGTCATTTTATGATTTTTAAGATAACACTTCTAATTCAAATTTCTTTATTTATCATTCCATAAACATTAAACGATATCAGAATTCTGTCTGCCCTTCATTGTTAAATTATTTAAGTTACATTCCTTTGTGGTTATGTAGTGGCTCTTATTGTTTTGTCATTTTCCAGCCATGTATACTTAAAGTCTCAGTCTTGTAGTACGTGTGCATTAAAACATTAATGTTACTGTTTCTAACGACCAATAACATTATGAAATGAAAAAATGTACCTAACACGGTACATTTTTTTTTCATCGTGGAAATGTGAAAAACTGTCGAGCGATGTTCTTTATAAACACTCTTCGCCAAGTCCTGCTGCAGAAACTAACATCTGTATTTTAATCCAACCTAAGAATGTTCGTTACAGGAATTATCACAAAATCGACAATTTAATCCACTTGAAACGATTGCATTGTTCCATTTCTATAAGTACAACTGAGTAATTGAATCTAATAATCGCGGAAAAGAGTATCTTATCATTAGATTACTTACTTAAAACCACTAGCAAAGAAACATTTACTTTCAGTGCCTTGAAAGGCACAAGTGGCGAAGTGGTGTTGATAGTAATAAATAATTGTGTTTATAACAAATATGTCGATTTATATCTAAAGTTAAATAATTGCGTTCAAAAGGACCATTTTTAAACGTGAGTATCGTAATTCGTTGGTTGAATTTTATTTTCCGAAGGAGTTTCCATAGTTAACATTATTAATGTGAATTATTAAAAATTAGTGAAATGTGAAAATAATCTCCAAAAGTCACAAATACTACATGAATTAATAACACCCCTTTTTGGGTCCAGGTAAATAAGAGTGCTATTTTCAAACTAATTCGTTTTGAAATTATGTATTTTATTCCCAATACCTACATAATTGTATCAAAAAATATTTAGGTAAGTAATTGTTTATCTTGCCAATGTCGACATTTAGAAAATATTTAAATTGCCATTATTTATATTAAAATGTGATTGACCTAACAAACCAGAAAACAAGAGAATGTCTTTGTTTCAGTATGAGTGATAGTAGGTACAGGGAATTGACCTATCTTAAGAAAGTCGTGTTTGTTACACTATTTATAATTCAAGAACGGCTTAACCAATTTGGCAAAAAAATTGTCGGATATGGCTAAGAATCAGGAGAAGGATATAGGACAACTATTACAACTTTTACTTTATAAATGGAAAAATATGAAAACGCGGGGCGGAAACTAGTTTGTTTATAAATGTTTATTAGTACATATATATATCGTTTCATAGGGTGTTCTGGGCGTACAAATAATAACAATATATATCTATATATGCATATTCTATTAAGTTTATCATAATTCTAGCACCCGTAACACAAGCATCGAGCTTAACAAGTAGACCTATAAGTAAATGTTGTGTTTATTTATAGGTATACGAAGTTCCTAGGAGGACCTAGGTCCTAGATTTTAAATTAGCTAACGTAAAATAAAGCAAACGAAGCTGTAAGAAAACTAATGAATGCGAAAATGAATAGCACCTACATAAAAATCTCTTTTATGAAATCTCTTATATTAAGAATATCTAGGAATGATACTCGTATATGTATAGAATCTTTCAAGAACATGTTAAGAATTTTTAATAACACACGTGTATCTTCTCGTATAATCTTACTAATATTAATAAGGCGACAGTTTGGTTTGGATTGTTTGTTGTTTTTTTCTGAAAACAGCTGAACTGATTTGGATGCATGTTGCTATGGTGTTCGTTTGAATAATAATAAAAATAATAAATAAAAAGATTCATTTATTTCCTTCACAAAGGTTCTCTTAAAGTAAATACAAGTAGATAAGGTAGACTTTTTATATGTTGAACCTATATTGTGAAGGCAGGTGCCTGATTCAATGATGAATTCCGGAAACCATATAATATTAACCGCGAGAATCTTCCCACTGTAAAATCAAATATAAAAAAACCGCGGGATGTTGATAGTTTTCTTTAGGCAGCTAATTTATCTATTTCATGTTGCGTTACATTTAATTTTACACTATTTTTTCATTGTGTTAATTTAAGTGAACTTGAACGTATAAAGAAGGATAAATTATTATAATTTAACAATGGCGGGGTTATCTTATTGAATGTTTTGACCTAGGCATTCTGCTCTTAGAGATATTCATCTTTCTTATCTAAGAAGTCTCTCCCTTTCATGGGTAATATTCCTATATACCTAAGAGATTAGGTAAATGTTAGGTTTAGAATAGAATAGAAAATTCTTTTTTGCACACCACAAAACTGTAATAAATAATATAAACTAAAACGGCCCTATCACTGTTTACGATTTCTTCCAGGCAACCTATGTATGGACTGGATAAATAGAAAAATATAGACAGTGGTGTTAAAGATAGGATTACATTTAACTATTGATGGCATTTTAGTTATAAATTTCGGGCATATTTCACTTTATATTATTTATATTTTGTGCGTATTTTTGTAATGAATAAATTCAAAAACTATTGTGTCGATTTCAAAATTTATTTTTAAACTATAATATTAAAGATTGTTCATTCATGACCAGGACATAACATTACAAATTAAGGATCTAATGCGTCAATGACTATTTTTAAATATTAGGAACTTATAAGTCTAATTATTGTACAATTTAAATCTAAACCAAAGTGAAAAATGTCTAAAATAATAGGTTAAGTTCGTTTTGTTATAATTATCCCAAATCATTCAAGCCGTATTTATAATGGAGTCAATTGGAGAAAATACTAAGCGCATTTTCAACGAAAGGTATTCAATGACAATTCCTATACAATTCGCAATACTACAATGCCACCAATTTAAAATGTTCTATCAAAATATTTCTTTGAATTTATGTACCTACCTAACTATTGTTTGTGCGATTTCCTAAGCTTATCCTTACGATTGATTAATGTTCTTATCAATTTAAGCAATTCATTCGTGATTACTTGCTTTTATTGTATCAATTGTAACAGTAAATCGGTGTTGCAAAATTACATCGCTACGGGAGTTTACAAGTAAATCTTTTCTAATAATAAATCTGTAAGGGTCGGTTATGGATTAAGTTAGTTTGTTTTCAGAGATATGTATTGTGTTTATAGGCTCAATATATGATACTTAAAGTATATTAACGATTTTTAGATTTTTTCCGATTTTGATGAAATTTGGTGGTTATACATTTAGAGGTCTGGGACATAGGATATGCTATTAAAATTCTTGCTCCAGTTATGATAAGACATGGCCCCCATACGAACGCGGACGGAGTCGCGGGCACAGCTAGTTACTAATAAAGCTAACAAATACATATGACGCGCGCACTACAGGCACTGAATAGGAACTATGAATAAAGGCCATTGTCGTTGTAACAAGAGAAAACGGATAATTGGAAAAGTTCAGTGCTTTATATAAAAATGAAAAATAAAAATCAAGTCGATGAATTGACTCGAATCTCGTTACTATGTAAATAGACGATTTGAAGTCAATTCCGTCGTAAAAAATCGCTGTCTATCATCACTCTGCGTGGGATTCAACACCTTCGTATTCATTATCGAAGTTTTTTATACTTCTTTGAAAATATTCTATGCTATAAGCTTAGATTATGCTCATTAAGAATATAGGGTTCTTTCTTTCTTTCTTTCTTTCATTCAGTCCTCTGGGAGCCTATTGGTTTAAAACAAACCAACAAATGAAAGGCCGGAACGGAAGGACGGATGGCATGTCGTGGTGGATTTACCGCCGCTAATAACCAAAACAACTATCCTTATTTACCCCATTGTTCATCCTTATTTACGTTCCCACTGCTGGGACACAAGGAATTCTCTCTTGACGAGAGATATTACCCACATTTCCCTCAAACTTTTCAAAATTCTCAGAACATGCCGGTTTCTTCACGATGTTTGCCTTCACCGTTAGATCACATGTTTTCAAAGCGCACATAATTTTTTAAGAACCAAAATCCTGAGATGTGCGGCCGGGTTTGAACCCACGACTTTCAGAATGTGCTACCACGTAGCCAACACGGCTCACCTCAAGACAACACAAAAAAATCTATCTACAGCATAAATAATGATGCTGAAAACAAACTCACATTTTCAAACATCAACGAAATCCGATGAAGTTCATAATTGAAATTACCGCATCGATGAAGTTCCGATAAGTGGGGAGCGGTATTGTATTTTAATATGCCTCATGATTCACAGTGCTCTAATTCTGTATTAAAAGGGTTTTGTTAGCAAGTTTTTAAATATTAAATAAGTCTCGTCATAATTAAACGTTGTCTCGTTCATCCTACATTTATCATTTATGAATGACTACTACATTGTCTTATTCATTATTATTGTACCTACCTGATGTAAATATTTTCTGTAAATACTTGTAATTTTTTATAAATTAGTTAAATATATAGATCGATTAAATTTCCTACAAGCTATAATAGAATTAGGAATAAGCAATGATTTACTATAAAAAATCATTGGGAGTAAGTAACTGATTTATGTCATAGTTCGTCATCACACATAAATTCTCCATTAGTTTGCCCAGTTCGTATTTAAATCAACAGAAGTTTGGATATTTAATTTATTCAAGTTTCATTCGCTCATGGAAAAAAACAACAGAGTTAAAAGTTTCCTGTGTCCAGCAACGTTTATTAAATTTGTTTGTAACTGAAGCCCGTAGAAATATCAACCAGTAGGAAATATCCTGAGTAATATGACCGTTCAAAGTACCACTACAAATAAATTTTCTAGTGCAATAATAGTTGGCCTTGTACAATCTCGAGAAAGCAAAGCTCATGTTTTATTAAATAAAACTTTTCTACTGTGCAGTATAGTAGCACACAGTATTGGTGCTGAATTGCCCATGTCGATTGGTGATTGTATAAAATAACTAGCGACGCGGCCTCGCATCGCCTCAGTTACCTAATGATACTTATATTTAGAAACACTAACAATCTAAAAAAACCGTATCAATATCCGTTGCGTAGTAATCTATAGTACGAGTATACTCGTAAGAGTAGGTTAGTTATTAGGTTAGGTTTTTAACCTTTCACATTTTCGCATTTAATATTTTCCCGCTGTAGAGCTTAGAACCAAAAGAAGGGTATTGAGTTATAAATAACGAACACGACTTTCTTTTATATACATAGATATATGCAGAAGAAGTACAAGTAGCTCTGGGAAAAAAAATGCTGTTTTCGTATCAAAAATATCCTCCACCAACGAGGACCTACCTATTATTTCATAATGTTTTATTTCACCAGAGTTTTAAAATAATAAAAATCATTCAACATTAAGAACAGAAATTATCTATCGTGGCTATGTCATAAAAATGAGCGCGCTCCATTAGAAATTTCTACTCAATCAGGGACACCCTGTAAAGTTGTTTGTTTAGTAGGTATATTAATGTTCTCGAGTGGAGCCCACGGATCGACAAACGCAGCGTCGGACGTCCACCAACAAGATGGACTGCCAAAGCTTGTCAAAGCTGCCAGTTCACGGATCGGTCGGATGCAACTTGCTTTCACCAGTAATAACTGGAAGTCATTAGGAAGGTCTATATCCAGCAGTGGACGTCCGATGGCTGAAATGATGATGATTATTAAGTACTATATTGGCTACCCGTACGTGTAATGTGGCTTTGCATGATGATGATGATGTTCCTCCATTTGCTTAGAAAATAGAGAAGAAAAGTCATTTTATTTGATCGTGTTTTTACGCAATTTCCTTATCAATGGTTTACAGCAAGATTTATTTGTTTGCCATTGGTTTTGCTAATCGCTCAATGATAACTATGTAGTTGATTTGATTAGCATCTACTTCTTGTGTGTGTATTGCGAATATTTTATGTGAAAAGTGCCGTGTGGGCTAAGTGTTTGAACTCTCGACATTCATTCCGAAAGTCGTTCAAACAGTCACATACATTTTTCAAGAAAAAAATCCAGAGGTGCGCAGGGTTTTTTCTTTCTTTAAAAATGTATGTGCGCTTTGTAAACACATGCTCTAACGGTGAAGGCAAACACTGTGAGAAAATCAGCATATAATGAGAATTTTGAAAAGTTTTAAGGACATGGTGTCATTTTATATTGTACGTCCGTAATTAATGGACAAACTGTTGATTCTAGCAGTTAACTATTAAGATTGCACACAGTTTTAACAATAAATACATTGCATTTCATTTAAGATCCAACAAAAAACCCTAAACGAACGCGACAGCGCCCCAAAATTAAAAATGTAAATCCTCTGTCTTCAAATTTTTAGCTCTATGCGAATTAATGCAAACTAAATTGCCTGTTGGCTAGACAATAAAATCAGGTTATCAATAGATATTAATTTTATATTAAAGATTCATATAATGACGAGCCGAGCTCTATTGCCCCATCAATTTGCGACATTTTACAAAAGCTTTGAATGCGATAAGCTGCTTACACTTCCCACCTCTCTGCGCGCGAGCTTTCTAGTTAAGTATTCTATTTTCTAGTTAAACTGCCAATTATCTCAAAAATGTTGATATAATACTTTTTTGTTTTTCTTATAAAAATGGATTACCTCAGTAATCCCAGCTCATTCTATTTTAATTTGTATACTAAAAATGTGAAAGAATATTGTTATTTGTTAGTTTAATTAGTCTAATCTCTCTCAAATACAAATTATTTATTCGATAACTTGAAAAACTTAAATATTAAATTAATTGAGATCCTCTATTAAGTTAGCTAAAACCTGTGTTACATGAATCTTGCTCTGCCAAAAACAATAACTTGTAAAGTAAATTTATTATTTATTATTATATATGCGGATGTAATATTAGTGTAGTACTTTCGTCAAAAGAGAAGTACCTACCTGTGTCCAGTGTGAACATAAATACTAATTGTACGAGTACTAATGGTGCTTCTGACAGTTTATGTTTTTGTGTCACAAAAATAGTTTGATATCGGATTTTCTTTTAATTTACGACTTTTTGTCTGTTTTAACAGCCTGAGTTAACATTTAACTTACAATCTTACAAGCTGCCCTGTGACTTTGTTTGATTGTTTGATTGATGAAATTAATAAATACTTTTACACGGAAAATTGAATGTATTTTCCTTTCTGTTATACGTATAGCCATATATAAAATTTCAGCAAAATTTGTGTGATAAAGATAAAATTGGTGGCGTAAACATTAAATTAGTCCCTCGTAACAATTTTGCGGCTGTGGTAAAATAATCAGTTTCATGAGCACGATATGCATCTAGACATTATCATTAGATTAGAATAAAGTAATTGTGGATGATTTCTGATATAAATGTTAATATTAATGAATACCACGGGGCAATAGCACGGGGGAATAGATGTTGCTGTGTGAATTGTCCAAGAATATTTATTTAATTATATGTAATATTGGTCTAGTGCAATTAAGTCTGAGCAATTGTTTCAGTTTAATTCTTCTAATCCGATTTCTTACACCCGGAATTCAAGATGAAGTTTATTATAGAAGGGGCCGTCTTCTTGATTGTCAGTAGTCATCTCGCCTCGGCCATTGAAGATTTCAGTAAGTATCTATTTATCTAAATGTTCCACGAACTGATTAGCGCGTAAATTGTAGAACAGTGCTTGTATTTTTAAGGTTTTCTTTAGGATTACAACATTGTTACTTTTTAAAGTGGAACTAATTGGTCTTGATATTTTTATATATTTTAGGACTATGATATAACTTATTTTTTTTATTTTGAAGTAATAATAGAGTATAAGTTAATAACATCAAAACGTCGAACAGGAGTACAGGAGGGTCCAGAACACAATGTCGTAAGTAATAGAACAATACGCAAATGGTTGTTGGTCTACATGAGAGAACTAGCTGACCTTCCGACAGCTTCGCTTGCGTTTCTTTAAGTTATCTACATATAGTTTATATAAAAAATAACCTATAGCCTTTCTCGATGAATGTACTATCAAACACTGAAAGAATTTTTCAAATCGGACCAGCGGTTCCTGAGATTATCGCGTTCAAACAAACAAACAAACAAACTCTTCAGCTTTATAATATTATAAATATAAAGTATAGATTATGGACCACGATATGATGATGACATTTAAGTTTGCTACAGTTTTGTTATGTACGTAGACATAATAATGCCCTTTTTAGATACCCTACACAGAGTAGGCCCTAGGAACATTGAACCGACGCGAAGTAAGCATTACGATAAGCCTTCTTTGAATGTATTGCGTCTGACCTCCCAAACGGTCTGTTTCTTTTAATTTATTCGTGATGAGATTTCTAAAGCTCACACATGTCTCTTTGTAAATTGATTTCTAATTTCAAAAACCTTATAATTTTAAAAAAGTTTAATCACGTTTCCGATGAAGTCTCGAAGGAAGAAATTATTTATTATTCCAAAGCTTTCTTCTCGTGCCATTAGCAAAAGAGCGAGATGAGGGCACGCCCGGTAGACCACCTCGTTCACTTAGTCGTTCACTTAGTAACTGAGTGAGTTCACTTAGTATATAAATTAGTATTTAAAACTTGATTTGTTTCTGAAGCTTAAAAATGTTTTATTAAACTTAGTGGTCGATGGTCAGTGTAACAACCTCCTGAGTCCTACAAAACAGCAATACAAGTGCAATCCATCACAATACAACATTCCCTCAGATAAAAATCGACAATTAATCGATACTACCTATCTAGTTTAGTTGTTGGTTTCACATTATAACCGTGACGGCACTCCACAGATTTTACGGACACTGGATACTATTCGGAGCTTACCGTGGATGGTAAAACTGTTTTAATGCCGGATGAGCTCCTGAAGAAGTTGCTAAGAGAACAAGAGGAATGGCACTGGACGCCATGGCAAAGAACAAGGTTGGAGTACGTTGACAACATTGCCCGTGAGATGATTTCCAGGGATTCCATCGAAAGTTTCCCAGATGGGATTATATCAGGTACCTATAGAATAATAATAATAAGATTTAATTAAGAATAATAGACATAAATTGTGATATTGAGACTTAAAATTAGAACATAATACACAATAGGGTCATCAGCTCAGTATCGGCTGTATAGCACAAAACACTCAAGTCAGATGCTGTAAGGAGAGTTCATGACGTCACGTTCGCTGCTTTTAGAGTTTAGTATGCAATTATGTCCCTACACGTTAAGTATTTCACTATAATAACTTGCGTAGGTAATTATCGATGTTTTTTATATGCGTTGTAACAAAAACAATCGGTGAAACCTTGATTGTCATATTAAGGAGAGATAAGATAGGAAAATATCTATTAATTGATATCAAATCAAAACAGCTCATCTATGCTAATGACGTTAGAGATTAATTATGAATTTAAGCATGCGTAAATTGGAATGTTTGTTTCCTATAGGTATTTTATTGATATTAGAATGTATTACTTCAATAACCAGAATTATCATCAAATAAATAGATTTTTAATTAATTTTAACCAGGTTATTTTCTTTTAAGATGAACAGCTCCGAAATGGCGGTTTCATTTTATACGTACTGTTTGGTCTCTACGCTTTCACGCTGCTGGCTATAGTTTGCAATGATTATTTCATTCTCTGCGTGGAGTTAATTTGTGAAGACTTGAAGATTCCACAGGTATTTATAAACTTTTGGTTTTATTAAAAATTTACTAAGCTGAGTTTGTAACTTCTAACAAGAGTACATAAAACTATGTTTGTAAGCTGTATTAAAAGGTATTTTTTTTATTGCAAAAACCTATTTACTAAACATAATTTACAATAGGTACCTACCCAAATTACCACCGTCAATCTATGATAAAGTAGTAGTAGTATATCATTGAGACTTACGACAGCAGCTTTTTGAGTTGCTATGAAAATTCAGTAACTACCTATGTAGTTGTTTCATTTATTCATGATGTAATAAATTTTGTCCTGAGAGGTCTTTTCCTGAGTTGCCATGAGTAAATAAACTAGCTTCATCGTGCTTTCGAGGCCAGCAAAGGTCAGCACTATGAATACACTCTTTGATTTATGTTTATTAATCTTGTTCGTGAATTATCCTATAAATTACCAACAAGTACTTAATGCTAAAAATATTGTTTCTAGTGTTTGTAAAAAGATCAAGGTTTATTTAGTTGATCTGGATGTTATACTATAGAAGAATGGTTTGTATCCCAGGGGTTTTTATGTAACCGCGGCTTCGCCCGAGTTATAATAGATTTTCCCGCTGAAATCTCCACCAATTTTCAGCCCGATCAATTCAGCCGTTTTGAGTTATAAACAATGTAACTAACACGACTTTGTTTTATATATATGGTAGATTTAATTACATACAGGGGTCAACTTAACAAACTAAACCGGACAACTTTAAACGCCCAGTCATAACTGGGCCTATCGATATTATACCTACGAGCGTTTTATTAGGCTGAAGTCATAGGTAATAAAACAGAAATAAGCCATTGTTTTGCTTCTTAGGTGTGCAAGTGTGTCGCAAAGGCATTCTGTTTCATAACAGAGCCTTTAAAGATTGCTTTTGATAGCTTTTTGACCCGAGGCTTTTTCTCGATGTAGGTAATACCTACTTTTTATCGCGGAAAGTGGTTGGTATTTTCTCGCGGTAAGAAATTGTCAAACCTAAAGTGCGCATAAATAAATATAATAGTGTACTATATATAAATAAATATCTTATATTAATTTATGCATAGGTAATACTCTATTATATTTATTTATGCGCATTTTATAAGCTATGTTTATAATCTAGCTCTCCGCCCCCGAATATTTTCCCAGTGTAAAAATAGTAAAGTATCTACCTAATGTCTTTCTGCTATTTCTAAGCTCTTCACGAATTTTCAGCCAAATTGATTCAGCCGTTCTTGAGTAATAAATAGTGTAACAAACAAGACTTTCGTTTATATATAAAGATTATTATCAATCTAAGTCGTTTCGTCTTTTGAAGAAAGAAATCACACAAACACTAATGCGCTTCCTTACAAACACAAACAAACCATACAAACACTCACACATTCATTAAAAAACTTTCGTATCTCTTATCGATAAAATTTAATCGCTATATTTGAACAAGAAACGGGTAACAATTACCATGATTTAATTGTTTTTGAGTTTTCCGATATTTCGACACTGTTGCAAGCGCCATGTTCACGGACAAACTGATGACACCGGCGGGGCGGCGGGTAGGCAGACCGTTATTGACAAACGAAACGATCTACCCTCTTCCTGAGTCTTTTATTGCGAGTTTGATTGTCACTGTCACTATCACCTGTTTCATTCACGAATGCAAGTCGATCGCGACATACTACACTCACCGTGTCTGGCCGGGCGGCCGGCAATACACTTTTATGATTTTTGCATAACTCCACCACAGGTTTCCACGTTCCAGACAACTGGAAGCCATCTTCTCGATTAAAGTTTCTGTGTTTGGTAATCTCAATGGCCTCCTGAACCAATCTTGGTATATAGAATCTCTCCGTTGAGATTACTTGGGGGTTATGCAATTCGATCCAGTGATTTGAGCCAGACTCTAATAGGTGTTGAGCGATAGCTGACTTGTTGACATCTGCGTTTTTTACCGCTCTTATATGTTCCCCTATCCGACACGCAATAGTTCGTTTTGTTTGACCTATATAAGAACTTCCACAACTGCAGTCTACCTTATATACACCCGGTTTATCCAGTGGGAATCTATCTTTAGGTGTTCGCAGGAGATTTGATATCTTTTTCAGTGGTGTGAAAACTGTCTTTACGAACGATTTCTGCAAAATATTTGCTATTCTGTCCGTCACACCTTTGATATAATATGGTAGAAAGGCTGGTCTACGTTCCACCATACACCTGCGCACTCCGGGGGATGACCGTGGAGGTAGTGTACGTCGCTTGTAGCCATTTCGTTCAAGGACCTCTTTAATGTGAACCAGTTCATCGGCTAAATACCCACTGTCACATAAGTCGTACGCTCGGTTTGTTAGCGACGTCACCACAGAGTTCAGATGTCTCGGATGGTGGTGTGAAGTTGCATGGAGGTACTTGTCTGTATATGTCGGTTTTCTATAGACACTGTGACCCAAACTTCCGTCCCCACGCACACTCACCATGACATCCAAGAAAGGTAAACATCTATTGCTCTCTAACTCATATGTAAACCGGATCTTGCTGTGAATGTCATTTAGATGTTCTAACAAAATTTCCGTTTCCGAACTGTTTCCTCCCAAAACACAGAAAACGTCATCCACATATCTCTTCCACAACTTGACTTGGACAGGGCTTGACATGATGGCAATGTTTTCAAAATACTCCATCCAAATGTTAGCCAAAACCGGGGCAATTGGACTTCCCATGGCTACTCCATCAATTTGGAGGTAGTATTGGCCTCTGTATATAAAGTAATTAGTGGAGATAATATGACGCACCAGCTCCACGTATTCCTTGGGGATATCCTTACTATTCACAATAGCCTCCACAACACTTATACACTCTGCGACAGGAACATTAGTGAAGAGGGATTCTACGTCAAAACTGACCATCACCTCATTCTCTTCCACCTGTGTCTGCTCCAGTATTTCAACGAAATGTCGCGAGTCCTTAACAAAGGAAGATGTATGTCCTAAGGTCGCCTGTAACACAGATGCTACGTGTTTTGCTAGCTCATAAGTAGGTGAGTTAATTTGACTCACGATTGGCCTTAGCGGAGCACTCTGCTTGTGTACCTTCGGAAGGCCATACAACTTAGGAGGATCAACGTTCCTGGGTCGCAATAGGTACTTGGTGACCTCCTCCCCGATGGCGTGTTCACATTGTTTTATTAAGCTCCGAGTACTACGCTGTGTACGTGCAGTGGGGTTGTAAGAAACCGGTTTGTATGTGCTAGTGTCGTTCAATAAGCCTTGAATTTTGTTGTTGTAGTCGGTGACATCCATAACTACTGTGGCATTCCCTTTGTCAGCCTTTAACACCAGAAGTTCATCATCGTTACGAAGATCCCTTAACGCTTTAAGCTCTTCCCGGGTAATATTAGGCTTAGGCGGTTTAGCCCTCCTGAGCACTCCCGACACATCCTGTCTAAGGCACTCTGCGTTATTTGAGGGTATTTTATTGGCTCGAATAACTTCCTCGATGTTTCCGATAATGCTCTCATACAATTAAATCATGGTATGTTACCCGTTTCTTGTTCAAATATAGTTAAAAACCATGATAGTTTAAAAAGTTAATTTAATCGCTATTCGTTAGTCTCCTAGAGAACGGCTGGGTCGATTTAGTTGGTTTTGGTTTTGAATTGTCGTAGTAGTCCAGGGAAGGTTTAAAAGGTGAGAAAACTATAAAGCGAGCAAAGCCTCGGGCGTGTCAATAAGTAGATAAATAATAAATGTTTTTTTCAGAATGTAGCAGCAGCAACTTTCATGTCGGTGGCAACATCGTGTCCTGAATTCTTCGTAAATTTGATCTCGACGTTTTTGACACAGTCTGATATGGGAATCGGGACTATCGTCGGATCAGCTTTGTTTAATTGCCTTGGAGTAGCCGCAATCGGTGCTCTAGCTGCTATCCGGGTACTATATAATTATATCATTTTGTTCTTTTAACATAACAAAATATACCAAATATTTAGTTCCTCACAACTTTAGCATTAAAATAAAATAAAAATGTCCATGTTCATATAATGCAACCATGTTCATTATTATGTTCATAGGTATATGAACATATTTAATCAAAACAAAGTGTGTAAAAAAGTGAATGTCAAACACAACATCTATTAATTCATATTATTCGCCAAGAAGATTAACGTTCGATAAAATATCATCATCTTATAATAAATACATATAATTTACGGGGTTGTTCGTACGTATTAAAATCTTAAAATTCTAATCCGTCATTACCATCTAGTGACGGAACGACGAACGTACGAATAACCCCGTAAATTATATAGATTTTGAAATAAAATAAAATACTTTTTGTATATATTTGTGCAATTAATTATGCATGTGATAATTTATAATAAATTTATCATATCAATTACATTCCGTATCTTCAGATCGTACAAATTTTTGTTTCGAGGCGGGAATCGAACTCGCCACCTTCGTCGCAGAACCTTCACCCGCTGCGCCACATAGGTCATCGATTATACTTTAACTAGAGATTTATTATTTATTATTTTATATCTTAAGCCCATAGGTATTGGCATGCGGCCTGTGACCCGGGACGCTGTCATTTACATGGTGAACGTTGGTGTGCTCGTGGCCATAGTGTGGGACGGACAGGTGGACTGGTACGAGGCCTTGGTCCTGGCCATCATGTACATCCTCTACTTCGTCTTGATGTTCAACAGCATGCGGCTGTTTGCACTCATGGATAAATTAGTGGGAAAAAGCAAGAATGATGTAGGAAACCAAGGTTAGTAACCCCTTTTCTATAATGTAATTGTGTTATCTACTTGTACTTTTATTCCTAGCTAGTTATTTGCTATACGTGGAAGCTTTTAAATGGCTCTCTATACTAGTGTGTAGTTTCAACAGCAGGCTATTTATAATTTTAGATTTAATTATTTTAACCAGCTGTAATAAGTAAATAATAAGAAATCTATAAGGGTCATGAAGTAAGTTTATAGGCTCAATATATGATAGGAATTTGACAATTTTAGATTTTTTTCTGGATAATTTCCTCCATAATTCTTAATAACCTAAGAGCCCGTGATGGCCAGACCTTCCTTTAATTCACAAGCGTGAAAATTATTTCATGTGTATGTCTAACATAGGTAAGAATAACCCCCAAACATGAAACCTGGATCGCGGTTCCTTTGGGAGATAACAACCTTTTACCTGTTATCTCCCAAAGGAACCACGATCCAGGTTTCATGTTTGGGGGTTATTCTTACCTATGTTAGACATACACATAAAATAATTTTCACGCTTCAGAATTAAAGGAAGGTCTGGCCATCACAGGTAATTAGTCTATACTAAGAGCCCGGTCTGGCCAGACCTTCCTTTAATTCACAAGCGTGAAAATTATTTCATGTGTATGTCTAACATAGGTAAGAATAACCCCCAAACATGAAACCTGGATCGCGGTTCCTTTGGGAGATAACAACCTTTTACCTGTTATCTCCCAAAGGAACCACGATCCAGGTTTCATGTTTGGGGGTTATTCTTACCTATGTTAGACATACACATGAAATAATTTTCACGCTTGTGAATTAAAGGAAGGTCTGGCCATCACAGGCTCTTGGTCTATAACCCATTGATCCTAATTAGATATAATTTGGTACATAAACATACTAACAAACATACAACTATTTAAATTCTTGCTAGTTATTATAAGACGTGGCCCCCATTTAAACGTAATTTAACACGGCACAGCTAGTAATTTATATTTCTTATAAAACTTAAAATGTTTTATCCAACTATTCTTAACATGCCAGCTCATTTCTACATACTTTCCTCACCTCAAACTCCAATACGAGGCAAGCCTAAGTTGTGCACTTTGTGCAGTAAATCAAAGGAGAGACGGGAAGTCATACTTTAAAAACTACTAATAAGATGGAAAGTTTGAAAGCTGTTTTGCAAATCTCACTGAATATTCGAACTTTAGGCGAAGTTCGTAATATGCAATCGCAAGTGGAGAATGTTTCAAAGAGATAATTTAACAAAGTATATGGAAGTTATAAAATAAAATAAATCTAGAAAAATAAATATAAAGGTATTAAGTTTACAAAATTAATGTTAGGATAAAAAATATACCTACATGTGTAAAATTTAAGTGGTTAGTACATTTATTTAAGTTGTTTATGTAGCTGTAATACCGTTGAGAAATATTGTGATTGTGATTCATCTGCTGCAATACCTCTACAGGTAAAGGCCTCCTCCAAATTGAGCCAGTTTTCTCTAGATTATGTTGCATTATGGAAGTTAACCACCCAAAGTTAACCTCTTGTCATCTAAGAGCAAAGTAACTAACTAGCTTCTTTTGTTTTAGATTCAACAGAAACTGAAACTCCTGTAGAAGACGGTGTTAAAAATAAAGGTTACGAAAGCAGCACCGGAGGAAGTACTATTGTAGTGAGCTCACTTGGCAACCAGGAGAAAATAGTAACACCTGAAGGTAAGAAACATTAAATTTTGCATTGCAGTTGATTTTAATTGATATTTTTTATAGGATTTGTGGATGGGAACTTATTATTCGTGCAATAGAAATCTAACACCCGTAACAAGCTTCGAGCTTACCACGGGGCTAAATGTTGCTGTGTGAATTTCCGACAATATTTATTTATTTCTTCATTATATTTATTTACCTACTTTATCAATTTCACGAATATATAATTTTAAACCCATTTTATTTTACTATATAAATGTTAAGAAAGACACACTTATACATTTAAAAGTCGGTACTCGTCTCATATTTTTATTATCAGCATCATATCTTACCGATATATATAAATCAATTGCTGGGCCGATTTAGCGCATTTTGGTCTTGAAATATTTGTAGTAGTCTAATGGTGAGACAACATACAAATACCTACCGAAACGACAAGTACAGTCGCGGAATAAAAAGGTTCGTCAATTTTCAAATTGATTCGTTAAAAGTATCGCGAGCACATATTACTTTTTGAAACTATGTTACAGAATAGACTCGGGTTAGAGAAAATAATGTTTAACATTTCGTTAATAAAGTTCAAAATTATTCAGATCAAAGTTGTTTGACAATTTAACTTGTCAATAAGATTAGTATGTTTATAAACTAAAACCTTCTTTTTGGTTCAACCTGCCATATCTTACTACTATATATCTTACTACTATACTATAGAAAAATCAAGCAAAACCTTATTCGATAACAAACGTCATATTTATTTTAATGTTAGCAGCACTGTTTCTTGCACTGGCGTATGTTGGCATAATTGATTCTTGCCGTACTATTGCAAGCGATAACCGCCTCTAAGGTGACGAACCTTTTCATTCAGCGACTGTACCTACCTACCTACGCTTAACGAAAACTTTTATTCTAAGGAATGTTTTTACTCTTAAAAAAAGAACACATGCTATACTTATACAGCAATAAATAAAACTAAACTGAAACACATTTAAATGGAAATTGAGAACCATTGATCAGCAATAATTCATATTTGTTAGACATTAGCTGCGTTTCATGGCCAGCTGCCAATTTTTTATACAGGCTAGGCGACCAGCCGACAGTTTCGCTTGCGTTTTTTTCAGTTATCCACGTAGCTATAGTTTATAATAAGAAAGAATGTACTATCCAACCTCTAAAATAATTTTTCAGTCGGACCAGCCGTTCCTTATAATATTTATAAACAAACGTTTAACTTATTGCGACTTATTAGGGCGACATTTAATATATCAGCAATTTTTCGATTCTAAAAAATGTGGCTCAAATTAAGCCGTAATCATGCAACACCGAAAAGGTATTTACGTATCCTTGAAGCAATTATTGGCGTTTTCTGCGCGTTGAGTGTCTGGTGTCTAGTCCCGAGCGTTACAAATTCTCGGGTGATAAACTTTTGTTAACCCTTTTTTTATTGGATATCAAGATTTTCTTATGCAGGTTATTGTTAAAAATATTTCAAGTTTTGAGTTTTGTTTGATTCTTTAGCATCATTCAATCATAAATTATTTATAACTAGAAATAATGATTTATTTACATCAGACCAAAAATTTTATAATGTCATTATTTCTTTAACAATTTCCTTGTGTACAACAATATCAAGAGCACATTTTCTTACAGAAGAAAATACTTCAGAAGGACCAAAGCCGTTAAGGGAATTGTTCAAGTTTCCCAAAGGGGAGTCTTTCTTTCATATTGTTCTCTGGCTGTACCTCTGGCCTGTGAGGTTGATCCTTGGCTGCACGATTCCTTCGCCCATCCGGTTCCGGCGCTGGTACCCGCTCACCTTCTGCATGTGTATTGTGTGGATCGGCGTCAACTCCTACTTTGTGTCGTGGTCGATGACTGTTATTGGTGAGTTTTAACGCAACTTTTATATTTTGTCTTATACTTGCAAGAAAAGCTTATCCATTGCTGATAATGTAACTCAATGGAGTAACATATCTTGATTAACATAATATATCTGATTATGGCCGAACGGCCGATTGCAGATCGAAAAAAACAAGAAAAGATTAAAATTTTTATATTTTATCTACATCTTTAAATTTCTAATAATATTAGGCACATATTTATCTCAAGCCTATTTTTCTATCGGCTGAGTGATAGAAAATTTTATATTTTGATAATTACTGAAAAAAATTATACGTTGTTTAACTTAGCTCTGTGTTATCTTTATTTTTATGGAAATCAATAATCTATACTAATATTATAAAGAGGAAAGATTTGTTTGTTTGTAATGAATAGGCTCCGAAACTACTGGACCGATTTCAAAAATTCTTTCACCCTTGGAAAGCTACTTTATCCCCGAGTAACATAGGCTATATTATAGCAAAGAAAATTGCGGGAAAGTGTAAAACGCGGGCGAAGCCGCAGGGCGGAAAGCTAGTGTCCAATATATTGACTTCCTGTAGTAGCCTGGGTGGCTAAGGTTTAAAAACAAACAAGGTTTAAACTCGTTGACATTTCTGGAATTGTATCTTTTTAATTAACTCTGTGTACGAATTCTTAGAAGCACTTTGTAATGGAGACCTCTTTGTGTGGGGTTAAGTAAATATTTAATTGTGGTTTATTTTAGGGCACACGTTTTACATACCGGACTCAGTCATGGGCATGACATTCTTAGCATTCGGTGGCTGTCTACCCGAGGCGTTTTCTATATTCATCATGTCTCGAAGAGGTAAGTAAAGGCTCCGTAAAATTCAAGGAGATCCATATTATATAATACTGGGAACGGCTTCTGTAAATTATTGTGCCTACGTATTGTGTATTCTACGGTATTGTTAAAAGGAAGATCAAAATATTTAAAGTCCGCCTTGTTGTTGATTAAATACAAAAATACAATAAATGCCCTATACAAGTTCAAGATGATATTTCGTTTGGAACTTGTTAAACTTTCGCGATTTGGAAACATAATTTATAAATTTATAATGGGTCTATTATTATTTACCATTCCAACGTTGCATTAAATTCTTCACTAGTATTGTTCTCATGATCGCCAGAGCGACAAACGGTGATCAACTATCTTTCATAGAGTTTATGAAGCTTTTGGCGAGCGTGGTTTGTCATCGATCGAAACTAATTTAGACAAAGATAAGACGGAATTTTAATAGGAATTAGCTTCAGTACGAGTCACTGCGAAGCGCATGAAACAGAATGGTAAATAAAAATACGCGAAATACCCTTATAAATGTTTTTTTTTCTATAATAAATAATATTATAGCTCCAATATTTTTATTCAAAAGCAGGACGGCCTTCAACATAAAATGTTGTCATAATAGATGTCCCACCACTAAAACCGCTTTAAATATTCGCTTAATGGAATACTAGTGGTTTCGATACATCAGATACTAGCATGTAAACATGAACAGTGGTAAACCACCTTTAATTTTAGCTAAAATCAACGACCCAACTAGAAACTATGTTACCGGAGACAATTGGATGATTATCTGATTCTAATCGGGGAAAGTTGTGTGTGTTAAGGAATGCGAATTCTAATCTTCAAAATATCACGCGTATACTCGTATTATGAAAATTATATATTTAATGAAAATTACAGAATTGGTTTTACCTAATGGTTTTCTGCGTTTGCGAAGGTTTCAATGGATACATGCTCTTGCGAAGTACTTATTAATTTTCTTCGATATAACTTTGAGGAAGTCGGCTTTATGTTAATTTGCTTATCATACTTGTGTAGGTGATAATAGCTGTGTTTTCGTCTATGTAACATTCACATCACAGTTTCTTTATAGTATGTAGCTATGTGAAGTGACTAATTAGAAAATAAAATTTAGAAAAACTCAATTATTTTCGTACCTTTTGATTAGTTTTAAGGCCTAACTGAGACTTTATCAGGTTCTTTATTTCTGTCAAACCAAATGTCATTATTAGGGGTATATTATATTATTCAATTGATAGTGGTATTTTAGCGAATGGTGTATTTCTTGTATTGTAAAAATAACGATTAATTACAGTCACTGTAACATGGTAATTTTAAATATAAGATAATATTGGATTTTTCACACATTACTCCTGCCTTAAGGGGCCGTCCATTAATCACGTGAGGCTCAAAAGGGGGGGTAGGGGGTACGGAAAACATCACGAAACATCACGAGGGGGGAGGGGGGGTCTCGTTAGACATCACGTGTATTAATTTTATTTATTTTTTGCCAAAAAGCGCTATTTCTGCTGAGAATGCCTTATGACCTGTATTGCCCTAGCCTGCAGAAGGATCGTAAGTTTCTTATGGAAAGAATATGTCAGCAGTGTGGGCAGTACTTCTGCACTAAAAAAAAGAGCAAAAGAGTGCCATGGTTTGCCCACGAAACTGAAACTGTTCGGCCCACGCGTATCCTCACGCTACGAGGGAGGTTCTCTGCGTAGTGCGCGAGCATGATGGTGCCGAGTGGCTTGACGAAACCGAAGTTAATATGTCACAAACCTCTTTGCCAATAACAACTGCTAGTGAAGAAGAAGCTTTACCAGTTGTAACCTTAAATGAAAGTCTTGCAAACTCCGTGGGACGAAGACAACATTAATTAATTAATCATTAATTTTATTGCAAATACATTATTTAAAAAATGTTTTATGTTAAATGTTTTTCGAATCAAAACTCAATTTTTTAAATATTTTTTTCCAGTCAAAAATAGCCTTTATATAGATTTCCAAAAAAATACACGTGATCCAGGGGGGGAGGGGGGGTGTTGGTCCCAAACCTCACCAAACATCACCATGGGGGAGGGGGGGGTCAAAAAATGAGAAAAACGACCTCACGTGATTAATGGACGGCCCCTAAGCAGAACACATCACAAAAATATATTTTTATTAAAATACTTACTATTTAATTCAGCCAAGTATCGAATCCCCTACTTCTTGTGCTGCTTGCGGATCTGATAATGTTCAAATAAATAAAATTAAAAGTAATGGATAGTCTTATAAAAAAAGATATTTTTACTATAACGGTAACCCTTATTATTACAAAAAATCATTTGTACCCGGCCTTACTATCCTATTACTATCCTAACTATTGTTTATTTTTATGAGGTTCTTTGCCTTAAAGCCACAGCTACACTAGGGAACAAATTGTTCCACAACATGATGAACATTAACGTGACGCTGAAACGTTGCGTACTGTCCCGCAACATTTTACGTGACGCGGGACAAGTTGCCGCGTTATTTGTTGCTGAGTGCTCTGCTCTTATCAGGCGACATTTCAATATACACTGACTAGTAGCCTAAAAATGTTACGCGACATTTACCTCGTCACATTCTACGGATTGTTCGGGAGCATGTTGCTCAATTGGTCCCATATTGTATCCGTGGGTTAATGCGTCCTCAAATTATGCTATAATAAAAATAGGTTTAATTTTAACATATTAAATAATGCCTAGCGATTTGTACGAAGAGCTGTTAGTAATATGCCATTTATCTAACAATAAATTCCTTTGCAGGTGAAGGCGGAATCGGGGTCTCCAATGCTCTCGGTGCCAATTCGTTAGCGATCTTATTTGCTCTAGGGATTCCTTGGCTGATCAAATGCCTGGTGAACCTAAGCCAGGGGTTGGAGCAACCTGCCGTATTAATCAATTCTGCCAATATCGACTTTGTGGTCGGATCTCTCCTCGTCGCCGTTTGCTGTCTCTGGATAGTTCTATTGATTTCAAAATTCACGTTACGCAAAAGTGTTGGGTTTGTTCTTTGTGGTCTTTACTTAGTCTTTATTACATTTGCCATTCTAGTAGAAATGGGCGTAATCCTTGGTGGATGAATTAATATATATACATTTAACTGAAAATACACCCATATGTATATATCGATTGATAAAGTGTCTTAAAATATAAATAAATATGCTGGAATCCTAAATGATTATGATAATTCGTCGTATGGAAAGTTAACGTGGCGCTGAGCTCTTGAGTATTTTTTTATTAACGAATTTAAAGATTATATTTATTTATATTTTATAATGTGATTGTCTGACCAATATAGAGTTAGTTGGTATCTATTATCCTATCTATTTAGACATGCAATGCATTGCAAGGGTATAATATATAGGTATCGCTTTAGTCCACATCGCTTATGCTCTTATTTGGTAAGTATGTTTGGAACATCTAATAGTGTTTTTTTAAAGTTTTAGTTAAATAATTCCCCATTTATATCCAGTAATACGCAATACAAGGTCAAAGTGCCAAAATAAAAAAAGAGCTACTGGCGTTTTTCATCAAAACGGAAACCTTGTGTTTTTATTGACACATACTTTGTTGATATTTAAATTATATACAATTTTACCATAAAACTTACCTTTTGTTAAAACATGCGAAATCACATTTTAACACCTTGATTATGGTTTGTCTTAGAAAATAATGGATAGGGAATTTTCAACATTAATTTTTAATGTAGTAACCAAACATTTGTGCCGATTTTCTGATCTATGGGGACTTTTGTAACTACACTTCTTTTTTAGCAACATTTTGACCGGATTATAACATTTTTGACTAAAAAGTAAACATTGACATGGTTAATATAAAACGACTTAAGTATGTGACTGTCTCGATGCCAAAAAGCACATGATGTTTGTGATAAGAATAATTAATTTGGTAGCATTTGGTAGCTTAATTAGTCTGGTAGCATAAAATACTCGTAGTTACCTAATTGTTGTAGTAAGTAATGTTTTAGAGACGTATGTTTAAATATTAGTTTTTATAAATAAATAAAATACATCATTCGTTATGTGACGTTAATGTTTTAATATAAAACCGTGATTCATCAATTTTGGTAACCCTTAAAAATAAGTGCTAAAAAATAGGAACTAAAAATTTTTATACCTTGAATAATTTGTTTAGATTAATAAGATTAATTAAACTTTACTTCGAAACATTGATAAATCTTAAATTCTTATTTAATTTGTTTCATGAATAAAAAAATTGTTTATATATCTTCTGCACACATACACACTCATTTTATAATTGTCAATACTTACTTTATGTTTATTCTTTGCGTAAAATAATTTTGTTTATCGTAGAGTGGACCCTCATAATGTAGGTAAAATACTTACTTAATAGGTGTGCTCCAACAACCCTTTCTAAACCTTAGGTAATGTTGCATTTTTTTTAATTATAATAAATGAAGTTTACGCTATAAATGATAGGCGAGCTCTAATCACGGGACATGGCTTAGGCAATTCGCATTGTTCATTGAGCCATATAAAAATAATAATAGCAAAAAGTATTTATTGACACATTGAGTGCTCACTACTCGGATCCGAGTTGGGATACTGCATTTTTATGTGAACTGACTATAACTCTTCCTGACTGTAATTTTTTTTCCAAAACCTGTAAATGCAATTCAGAACATCATAAAAAAATAGTATCCTAAAATAGTTTTCTTGTACATAGGTTACCATTACTATAACTGCCTTTACTGTCCATCTATAAATTTACCCTGCAGAATCGATACGGATATAGAATTAATTACAAAATGTGTAGAAATTGTCAAAAGGTATATATACGTATATACATATGTATGTTTATAGGTATACTGACATAAACATAAGCCCTACAGTATGTTATTTTGTGAATAGTGAGCTCAATTTCAAATGGTGACCATAATATTTAATATCGGTTTGTAAATAGCCGACATGTCATCAAACGGTTCAATACAAATTGAACTCAGATTCAAAACGGACTTGTTTGAATAGAGGGATTCGTTTATAATATCTCTACGTGTAGTGTCCAATAACTTTAATGATAGTGATTTTAGTAATGATGATATTTGTTAAGGCGAGAATCATTAGCTTGTTACCTATTATAAATTGATGGTTTTAAAATAAAACAACATTTCCATTACATTGAATATATTAGAATTATGGAATATGATTAAGTAAAACATCTTTTTGCTAACATTGACCGCTAAAATATCTTACTTTTAAGTATAATATCAATCTAACAATCTAGTTTACGTTAAGAGACAATAAATTTTTGGCTGTTTTTTTAAATCAAAAATGTATGATTCTATATAATCAAGTACTTACTGAAAATGTTTCTCCTGAAAATGATTTTCCAAGGATAGTACATGACTTAAAATACGCCTTTAATAGCCTGAAACTGACACCTTTTTTTAGATATTGGATATTTTTACTACTTATATTGACTACATGGTATACTTAACTTCTCACCAAAATCATGGACTAAATCCAACAAACATGTATAATGAGTACTCGTATTCGACTAATAAGATACTTAATGGAATATATTTCTACAATAAACATCAATTTTATATTTGAATTACAACAACTGCAATATTGGATAGAATATGATTAATCAAACATTACACTTGTTTCTACTGCTACGTAACACCAGTTTCAAAGATTTATAATTTGATAATGACTATTAATTTGCAAAGAGTTTTATTTAAAAAAAAAATTAGCATTCGTGCTACCCTTAGCAGCTCCCAGCTTCCGGCTCATAAAGTTACAATATCTATGAAAAGAGTAACTATGCCTTCCGTCCGGCTACGTAACTGATACGGTAGCCTCCACACTACAGTGCTATTAAGCTAAGGGTCATCTTGTTGGTGGACGTCCAACGCTGGTATGCCTTTATAACAACCAAAACAAAAGAACTTATCAGCCTCAGCAGTCATCTGTTCTATGCGTTTTATGGCCTGCCTACAAAATTTGCCTGACAAGTCTTAATCTATAGAGCCTAGGGACCGAAAATCAGTACCTTAGTACAAACATCCATAGATAAGGGTAAAAGTTTCTAAAATACCAGATATATCCTTAAATACTAATACATCGTTATAATAAAAGGGATGCCAATATTTTGGTAATTGACAGGGAGACAGACAGTAGGTATAATAGAATCATTAATGATATTTAGCTATTAAGTGTTATTATTACGTTATACATCACTATGAAGGTAACGAGGCTACAACATTTATAATTTAAAAAACACCGAACACGATGACAGTTATATTTGTAAATCTATTACAGAAAATGTCTACTATTTCCGTCTGAACTCGACTCTATACGGACATTAGAGTCTTCCTGAATACCCTTCCATTTAGAATTTCTTAGGCTTAGAATTTCAATGTAATTCTATACACGCGTCCAAAAATAGCCCTTCTTTTTTACAATACAATTACCCAAAAGCACCGCTAAACGTAATTACAATTACCTACACAGGACGAAAATTGACGTAATATAATCACAATTTAAGCTTCTCAAATTTTTACGTAAGTAAGTCTAAAACAGAATATGCCGTATTTTTTAGCAAACACAAAGAACTCATATTTGTGACAATAATTTCAAAATTGGATCTAGCATCCGTCTGAGATGAACTGAGTCTTGAGAGTTCAGACTAGATTCTCGCGAGTGTTGGTGCTCTCTGCGCCCGTTATTCCTGTAAAGGTGTAAGTGTTGAAATTGAAATATTCAGTTCTCCATATCCTAAATGTTTGCGTTAGTTTTGGTATAATCATTAATGATGTTCAATAGAAATCTATGACGAGATACAATGTGGAATGTTTTCGATTACCGCTGAGGCGCCATTGTGATCCAAGCCGTTAGATGATACGATTGGCACACTAGCGTTATTTCATGTAAGGAGCACTGCACATACAGCTTATTATACTTCACAATTATAATTTTTAGTAAAACTTTCGCGATAACATAAATAAGAAGTTTAACGCGGGTCATTGACAGTCAAGTTGGGATTTAGGATCACGACGTACACACTTATAAATAACAAGATTTAATGCACGATGCTGATTTTGAAGATGAATTGACGGAGTGATAAACATTCACTTAAAAAAAACATACAAATAAAACAAACAATTCATAAATTGGTTTATAACAGCGTAAACCGTAAACTGTGTAAGGAGACTAACAAATTGTACTGACTTTAAAAAAACGCAAGCACTTTATGGTATGAATGGGCAAACAACATAATTAACATCGATTGTAAGTCGTCAATTTTTGGAAAAGTGCCACTCTATAGCGTTTCGATTGGAAGTGGCTTGCATCAACAGTACCTAAATAACCTAAACAAATATACATTGAACTGGCTAACTAAACTGAAATTCAGCTGCTTTCTGTCCGAGTAAATTCCTAGTATAAGCTAAGCTGGTTTGACAAACTGAATTTTAACACACATTAGCTTAACGCAGATATAATTACGCTCAGCCCAGTTCCACGTATTTTACTCAATGCCTGTAGTTTAACAAGCCGTGTTGACTAATTTTCTTTTTGAAAAATGTATATGCGTCATTTATGTGTTTAAAACACGTGCTTTAATGAAGGCAAAAATGGAGAACTTTAAAAAGTTTGGAGGACATGATGTGTCATACACCAACAAGCAATCGGTCAGCGTGGCAATTACGGCCTAATCTCTCCCTTCAAGAAGAGAGAAGTCCCTGTGACCCAGTAGTGAGAATGTAAGTAGGAGTGACGATGATTACACGCGGGCGAGTCTTATATGGAAGCTTAGCCAGCTTAAAGTTTACTCACAGTCGCAATAAGGCAACTTAGACTTGATTCTAAACACTAAGGCTTAAACATAACGGGATGTTAAACTAACACACAGAGAGTGGTGAAATTAGGTCTAAGCAAATTGATAAAAAATTCGCAGAAATATTAATGTGAAGTATTGAGCGTATATGTCGCGCCATTAAAAAGGTGCTGCAATATAACCTCGCGCTTAAGTGTTTTGATTATTCATCGCCAAAGATGAAGTTGAAAAACGTATTTATCATCTAAAAGCTTGGATTACAAATTGTACCATAATGTACTGTTATGATGTTAAATGATGTTCCTGACTGTAAATAAAAATGAATAGTAAAAAGTATTTCTTACCCATTGGTATTCCGTCGTTCGAGTAGAAAGCGCGCGACCAGTACATCTTGGCTGCTGTGGTGACATCATGGTTGGTAAAGCAGAACAGAATTGAGACACAGGTTCCCTGAGATCAAAATAACATATATTTATATATACATAAATAAGTCTAAGATTTAAAAATTCTCTATGATAAAGTAAGTATCGTTATGAGAATGCATATTTAATGTTACCGAAACTGAGATAAATCAGAAAAAGACCAAAGATTACGTTAAAACGTTTTCGTTACGTTAACGATTTAACAATAAATACATTTCATTTCATTTAAATAAAAAAATTAGAATATTATCATAATGGAATAGAAACTGATATATAATTATCATGCTTAGGTTAATTATAATTGCATACATTTTAATAATAAAAAATCTTAGAATGATTAATTTCAAAATATTTTTAAAGTAAAGATCTTGACCTAGCCTTGTGTGTAAGGTAACAAAGGATTTAACTGAAGTCGAGTGTAAGTTGGTATGACGATTCTCAGATATATTTGAAACTGTATCTCTTGAATAGTATTTCCTCTTGTTCCAAGCGTCCTTGGAACTAGAGAAATACTATTCACTTGATAACTTGATGCTCAAGACTATCATATCTGTAGAATTTGTTACAAATTATTTAAATAAATAAATAAATATTGCAGGTCAATAATTTACACAGAAATATATGCATATAAAATGTCAATTTACACTGTTACATTCAATAACTGCTTAATTTAGTTTTATAGCGGAATATTTGTCACAAAATATAATTATTTTCTCTTTAAGAAATAGAAAAATATTTATTTGTATTCATAAAATATTTTTACAAAATAAAATTACACAAAACATAGGTAGATACATAAAAAAGTGTTACAATGGAATAACAAAATGGTTACCACTCATCGTGAATGGTCTGGTAGTAGGTTTTATCAGGCTGCTCGTATTCTATGTCGCTAGGTCTTATTGTTTAGTAATAAGGACTTACCTGAAAGCTTGTGATTAGAGCGCACACAATCTGGTAAACTTTTTCGAAATTAGATCCGGGGGCCGGAGGGAATGGCATCAGCAGGAAATGGAGTCCAAATAGTGGTACCTATGAAAATAAAACAAATTGATTAGCATCGCTTATCTTATCAATAGTCGACGTCTGTGGCGCAGCGGGCTAAGGTCTGTCCGCGACGCAGGAGGTTGTGGGCACGATTCACACTTCGGAACAAAAACTTGTACGATCTGCAGATATTTTTTCTGAGTGTCTGGGTGTTATATAGGTTGCTGTGTCGAAATCCAGTCGAAATTTTTGCAGCACAGTAAACTGTGCTAGATGAGTACACACTAAATAGTACAAACAGAATTCGTATTCCCACGACCCTTGAACTATTAACGTTAGAATCGAGAAATACCAAAGAGTTTCGCTCCCTTTGGTAATAATATAAACTTTTTCGTGCTCGACGCCGGCAGGGCCGAATCCTTCGTCACGTCCATGTTTGTGTTACTGTAAATGTTTTTCCGTGTTGTCGCTGAATCTGGTATGCGGTGCTTACCAGAAGGAGAGTGGCTCGAGCTGCCTTTCTTGTGGCCAGTGCAGCATTCTGATGCGGGGGGCCAGGTAGAAGCTTGCTGTACAGTACGCGTATGACGTTCACCAGGAATACTGTGAAACCGGATATTATTATTGTGCATAAACAATTATAATTTAAAATGAATAGATATAAAGAAATTGCTCTTAATATATATGAACATATAGAGCATTACTAGCTTGCTAGACAGTGTTAGTTTTTCCAACATGCCCTTTATGTCTATAACTCTCTCATTTGTAATTTTACGTTTTAGTGTGTTGGTAAAATAAAAGGATTTGTTTGCTAAAGTTTGTTTAATAACTTACCAAATGACACGAGCAGTAAGATCAGTACCGGCGCCCCAATAATCCAAAGAGTGTCACTCACTTCGATCCAGCATCTGTACATACTAAGGTTTTCAATACACACATTATTTAACACCACTGTATATATATTTATAACTGCCCAGTCCATACATAGGTTGCCTGGAAGGAAGAAATCGCTCACAGCGATAAGGTTACCCATTGTACTCCAAATGTTTTAGTCTTAAGTTTGTATTGTATGTTTCTGTTTTTGTGGTGTGCAATAAAGTAAATTCTATTCTATTTTATAATGGCAAGTAGGTCAATGTCGGTACAAAGATAATTATGTACTTTCAATACAAAATATGTGCCGATGCACCGATGCCCTGGGCGACCCTCACCCATCAACTAGTTCAGCCTCACATTAAAGTTTCAGTAATATCTAGATAATGATGTTGATAGTATTGGTGACCCAGGCAACTACTAAAGAAAGAATAAAATACATTAATTTTTAACTACAATTGAACTAAAAACTAGGAAGCCTTGTCCTAGTTTTTAGCTTCAATCTGTACAGTTTGATTGTTGGACTGAAATTATTTTTTTTTTCTATTTTTGGCTCAAACCAAATTACAGGAGCACTAATCTTACTCTTACTGGCTTATGCCACTTAACCCCAAAAAGCTTCCACTTCAACCCTCAAACGATTTGTCTTACTACTACTATATTTCATTTTATTTTTTTCATAATTTTAAGAAAACTGGCAGCTAGATACAACAATGTATAGTGTGCGTAGTAATTATAATGTAATGTATGTAATTAAAAAGAATAATAATAAGAATATTTATATAATATAATAGTGTGATAAATATTGCCATTTATGGAAGGGCAATTCAAAAGTTTCCATGTATGGGTAAATAACAATATGTAAAACAAAGTTTAAACATTTGACGTAATATAATAACATATTTTGTTTTTAAATAACTCAAAGACAAATTTAGAAAAAATAAGTTATAAATTTAGGTTCTGTCTTTATGAGTTAACTAACACGTGTGTTGTTTAATATTTCAATGCTAATAAGTTGAGTACTAAATTAATCCGTAATTTGTTGAAATGGCTAGCCTAGCCCCCATTTTCGGAATTCATGTTACCTACTTGAAAACAAGCATACAAAGAATGGGGACATTTGTTAAATCGATTATTACCACGCCCTGGCGATTAGTGGCGATAAACAAAAGCAGTAAATATTAACGCAAGCTAACAAAGCGTAGGCGTTTGCTATTTGTACATTCATAAACCAAAATAGAGCTATATTCGACAGTTTATCAACACAGTTATGACTTCATACTACGGTAGCATTTTGAAATGTTATTTTTCAAATTTAAATGTATTATTATTATAGTCATAAAATATGATTTAAATGTTTCTATAGTATTTTTATAAATTTATATTTTGGTTTTGAACTTAGTCTTAGGTTAGGCCATAAGTTTAGCTTTAATTTGGAAATCTACCTATATCTGGAGGTGGGCGTTAATACTCGCGACACAGTTTCTTAACTACTGCGTGTATTATCGTTCCATTTTATTTATAAGTTCACTATGTTGTATATTCCAAATAAACTTTATTTTTTATTTTAATTAAAATGTAAACCACAAGTTTTACTATAAGGTATTATAGAAATAGAGAGAATAGTTTAGTACAACCTTTTTCAGTCTAATAACATCCCAGGCTAAACAATCTTACGTAAAGCATGAACTTATTACGTTTGTATAAATTACGAAGTATAAAAGTATACGACCTTACTTATAATTATTATAGTTTACTATTAGTAGATAGGTACGGTTAGCAATTACACGAGCTATATGTAATAAGAAAATATTATTTACTGTTTTTATTCCTTATATTATTTTCGTCAATGTTGTACTAAAATGAAGACTTTTGTATTCAATCAGGCGAATCCCTCTAACTTTCTGCGTTTGGGTTTTTCCTAACAAAATTCCGCCTACTATAACTTTATTTCGGTCGAGCGGGGGTCTTATGATGGGTGTTCAGAAATATTATTGTGCAATGTCTTACCTACACTTGTGTAGTAATTGCCAATTAAACAAACAATTTGAAGAAAAACAACCTTTTTCTGTTCTGCTATTTTGCTATATTTGTTATTTATCTCCAGCTATGTTGACTGGAAGATACCTATCGCTCTCAGCAATGAGGCCGCCCCCTTGTACTTTTAGTTTTTAGCTTGTATTAAGATGTTGTATGTTATCAAATACAATTAAGTGTTAATTCAATAAGTAATAACAATATTTGTATTTACTTACCGATCAATGTTCCCGTAGATGTAGCGCACGAAAGCGTAGATAATGACGATTATCAGAGAGAAGCCCCAACCGATAGCTATAAACCAGCGCATTGCAACCTTTTCTTTGACGAAAACCTACAAAAAGTATATTGCTGGACAATTTTACACAACCCGTGGTAAGCTCAAAGCTTGTGTTACGGGTGCTAGATTTCTGATATAATTAATATAATATACATATAACGTGCGCAATTGAAAATGAATTCTGTAAATGGCGGCGGGTAGGTATGGTACGATTGGCAAAACAAGGATAAAAGTATAGACAGCGATAGAGAGTGAGCGAGAACGCATGCGAGCGGACGCCATTTACAGAACTCATTTCTAATTGCGCACGTTATACATAGATAGATATTTTTTATTATACATACATAACACCCAGACACCCGAAACAAATATTTGCAGATCATACAAATAGTTGTTCCGAGGCGGGAATCGAACCCGCAACCTCTTGCGCCACAGAGGTCGTCAAGAGTATACAAGTCGAGAGTACCTATACAAGTTTTGTAGAACTACAGAGACATAAATAATTAATGTAATTGCACTTGAAACAGTATGTGATTTAGAAACTGATTTAGGAACTAATATTTATAAGTGCCTATTTGAAACTTTTCTCTTAAAGTTATATTTTCTCTATTTTATTTTTATCACTTACCACAACTAAGGCAATGTGAAGATGCAATCCTTCACAAAACGTCCAAAAATAACTGGTTACCATGAAATAGTTGACGACAATGTGCAGAATTTGACACCAGTTCTGTATAAAGAAGTGAGTTAAAGTCAAAATAACCCAGTCAGATAGAGGACATACAGAAAATCGATTTAGGCCACATTCGTCCCGTGATAATCGGCCCGGATAAAAAAATCCGCATTCGTCCCGAATTGTTAATTAACGAATATTTTAATTTAAAAATCCATCACTAGCCAAAAATAAATTACAAAACCCAGACATATTTCTGATTTATTAATTTCAGTTAAGCTTACAATAAAAAACTGGTTAATAACCATTTCACCTAAATATCTATAAAACTTCTATCATTTTAACTTTTTCAATGTGGCTCTGTTCCTTTAAATGGCCTTCGTTATGTTCATTTTATTGCTGCTTTATTAAATTTAGTTTTTTTCTTATTTTGCTTGAAAGTCTTCTATGCATTGATGTGTTGTCGCACCTAAAATTACTACCACATTTTCAACATTTACTAGAAGTTTTATATTACTATCATATAAGGTACCTACTATACAATACTTACCGTGTTTCCTTGAAGAACATCAACGTTAATTAAAACAACCTTGTACCAGACGATCCAAAGGATATTATTAACCGCCATTGCTGAGAAAAGATGCATATGGATTCTTATTCTCGTGCACTGCAAAGATCTGAAAATATAACTAGCATTTATAAGTCGTACCTAAGATTAAAAATAACACTAAAAAACGGATGCATTTTACAGCCAATAATACCCAACAAAACATCGATTAAAATGCAAAGAATTCGATAAAAATAGATACTAATTATAACTGAATTGTTAATTACCGCAGAAAGATAAAAATCATCAATGATAGAATGAGCGCTGCAAGGGATATAGAATATCCTGTTATATAGATGTCATTTACGTCGATCCGAAACTGAAAATAAATGGTTATTTAATTTTTAAAATTTAAACTCGTTAAGTATTAGTACAAAAGGCCATTTGTAAGGTTTGTAAGGTTCCAACGATCCGCAAGTGATTGATTATACTATACTATCCTACTATGTTGGATATTCCCGTCTTCCACCACGCTCAGGAGAATGCATTCCTCCGAGACCCCCCAAGCTTTAAATAAGTATTTACCAACTAATAATTAATAATTAATTTAAACCATATAAGGTCATAATTATGACCTTTGTATTAAAACATACATAACTTACAGCGAGTAACTTCAGACTCACTATATAATCCAGTGCCACAATAAAAAAATGTTATGGCTGGTTTATAAAGGGTCAGTGACTGACTTCGAAATAAAGACAAGTCAGTGCTGACCCGACAAAAACCCTGTGTAAACTGATTTGAAGTCAGTACAGTGGCTTGAAGTCAGCGCTGACTTGAATATTCGGACACGAATATTTTGAAGTCAGTTGGCGCCCCCCGCCACCCGCGCACCCCCGCGCCAGCCAAATAAACCCCGTGTAAACAGACAAGTCAGTACGTGGTTAGTCACTGCCGCTGCGTTGTAGAGTGACAACAAATAATTAAATCGTCGTTTCACTTGTTTTCGCGAATTAATTTTTCCCACTGACTTCACACACGTGTGGTCACCGTGAGAAACGCATCACTTACTACTTACTTCATGTAAACAGTTACAGTCAGTCGCGGCGCCGACATTGGCGCTGCGACTGATTTGTCTACTGACCCTGTCTAAATCAGCCATAATGGCTGATTTAGACAGGGTCAGTAGACAAATCAGTCGCAGCGCCAATGTCGGCGCCGCGACTGACTTTTGTTTTACTCTACATTTGTTTACTACATTATTTGTTGTCACTCTACAACGCAGCGGCAGTGACTAACCACGTACTGACTTGTCTGTTTACACGGGGTTTATTTGGCTGGCGCGGGGGTGCGCGGGTGGCGGGGGGCGCCAACTGACTTCAAAATATTCGTGTCCGAATATTCAAGTCAGCGCTGACTTCAAGCCACTGTACTGACTTCAAATCAGTTTACACAGGGTTTTTGTCGGGTCAGCACTGACTTGTCTTTATTTCGAAGTCAGTCACTGACCCTTTATAAACCAGCCATTATATCCACCGTCGATTTATTTCCCGTGTCAAAAGTAAAGTAGATAAAAGCTTACTTTCAAATCTTCAACGTCAACACAACTCGTGTAATTTGTCCATAGTTTAGTGGACTTGGGGTCGTCCGTGATCCACGACCCGTCCTCGTCGCATCTGTGATAAAGTTTCAGGCTAGTTTTACAATTTAATGACGTAGACAGTTTTATACTTGTTAATTACCAGAGCATGCAATTTGAGCTTAGATTTATTTTAAAACTCGGTTATGTTGACAAGAAGAATTTAATTAATTTATGCATTTGCAATAACAGCTTTGTGGTTTTTAACGGAATTTAAAATAAGAATAATAATTATAGGGATTTTCAATATCACTAAACGTTGGAACTCCTACTGCAATAGATTGCTAAAATTTAAGTAGGCTTTCAAATAAAGGCTAATTTATTTGATAAAAAAAGCCAAGCGAGCTTAACCGACCGTCTTCCTCTAACGCTGGTTTCTAAGTAAATAAATAAATAAATAATTTCACCTTTTCACTACGGTAAGTCGCGGATCAAAGCCTGTAACAAATCCCGGGCAGGGTTGCTCCAGCAGCGCGTTTGGCGCCGTGTCTTTCCAGCAAGTGAACCCATCAAAAAAACGAGGGCACCACTTCTGACCATTTACTGAAAATGATTATAATTTAAAAATCTTAAGGGCAGGCGAGTTCGATTTTATTAAACAGAAAATGAATTCTTCGGTATACCTTTTGCATGTACTGGACTTAAATTTTTGATTCTAATTATATCTCTAATAATAATAACATTCAAACGATATCTCTAACAATACTCTGAATAAAACACACAGAAGCCGCGGGCGGGTCAGCTAGTAATATAATTTTTATTACATAATCAACGTTTAAGAACTGTGTATTGAGGAACGTTGATAAAAGCGACGCATGTGAGGGTCAGGGATCATTCTAAACGTAAAATGCGTTTTAATTTTAACCGGCTCTATAAAGAGGTTAAATCATGGTAAAACCTGCAGCCTGCCTGAAAGAGCCTTTCTATTTTCGAGTGCAGGTTAAAATGCCTGTTGTTACGAGTACGTAAGTGCTATGACATAACTCAGTTAAGACATCAATACACAATGTATTTTGTTTTAATTTTGTTTACCATAGTAGCTGTTCCCGGTGACTTGTAGATTGTGCGGGTCAACATCTGTTTGATTTTCCAAGATGCATTTCTTCCATAAATCGTAAATGAATTGGTATTTCGAGGAGTACGCATCCGATTCCGCTATAATCGGTTTTACAGTAGTAGTAGTGGTCGTTGTAGTGGTTAAAGCGCTGGAGTTCGATGGCCGCTGCCTCTGCAACTGCCGCACGAGCAGACTGGCGTAATTGTTAGATTTAACCGGGTTAAGTTTATCTAGCAACTCCATTGTTTAACTGAAACAAACATTTTAGTTAATAAATCCTTTTAATCCTAGAGCTGGAACCCATTTGGAAAGGTATTTGAGTCCGCTAAATCGAGGATACATGGCCGAATTATGACCGAACACGTAACTGCATATCTGCAGTTTCTTGTTCGGTCGGTATAATATGGAAAATTCGGTATGGAAAAAGCTTTCAGCTTGCCACAAACACCCACCCACTCAATATTGCTGCCAGTTTTCGGACTATTACTTCATTTTATTTTCACAATTTTAAGGAGACTTACAGGTAGACACAACAATAGTACCTATGGTAATAATAGACTGACAAACATTGCCATTTATGGAAGGCTAAACTAAATATAAAGTTTCCACATTACCTACTTATTATACAAGGTGTACCCTAATAGGTATATGAAGCCAGACAGAACAAGCCAGGGAACAGAAAACTGCGCCGAAGAAAGTTAAAAAAACTCCTTTTGAAATTTTCATAGAAAAAAAAATTGTGTGAAGAAACTGGCATGTTCTGAAAACTTCACAAGTTTTAAGGACATGTGTCATTTACCAACCCGCACTTCTCCAGCAAATGAATTAAGGCCTTATATTCTCTCGTGAAGAGAGCAGTCCCTTTGACCCATCAGTGGAAATTTAAGTAGTGATAATGAATGTTTAAGTTCTCGGTCTAAGTAGAAGATTATATTATTTTATGCTGTTTCTTATTCGTTGGTATGTTTCGTTTTTTATTTCAGAATAGCAAAATATGTAAAAAGATTGATTCGTTCGCGTCTCGGAATAGGCGCGTCCATTAAATTAATATATTTGTTTATTACGTCTGTTATTTTTAACTTTGTTTAAATGACGCAGGCAATTATTTGTACAAACAAATATAACAACTCGTATATTTTTAAAGTCTAAAAAAAAATCTATCATCGAAAAAGCACTACGATTTGTTTGCTTGTTAACCAACGCGTTGATAGATGTTTATTGAAAGTAAGTAGTTATAATTTATTCTTATTTAAATATTTATAACAAAATATTAGATGCCAAGTTAAAATTCTACTGAAATCTGCGATAGTCTAAGAACCTATCGCATTTACCCAAAAGACATGTTTGTAAATGCGCATGCATCACTTTTCCACTAGGTACTGGGGCACAGAGATTTCTCTCTTGACGAGAGAGATTAGGCGTTAGTTCAATACGCTGGCCAAGTGCGGATTGTTGAATAATAGATGTACTAACATAAAAGTTCTCAGAACATGCCAGTTAAATCACGTTGTTTGCCTTCACCGTTACAGCACGTGTTTTCAAAACGCACATAATTATTTTGATTTTAAAAAATCCAAAGATGTGCAGCGGGATTCGTACCTAAGATCTTCAAAATGAAAGCTGAGTGTTCGCCCACTTAACCAACACGGCTCTTGACTTAACTGTTAGTTAATAATTTGATTAAAATATAAATATATATATACAAATACCTATTAAAATAATTTTGAAGTTGACTCTAGCACCCGTAACACAAGCTTCGAGCTTAGGGCTAAGCTTAGGCTAGATGTTGCTGTATTAATTGTCCAGCACTATTTATTTATAGCTTAGCAGATTAGCTCAGTATGGTACCTAATGAGAGCATATTAAGCTGCCATACATAAAATAGCTACCGATGTCCTTAAGTTTTCAAATAGAGAGAGTGGATCGGCAAGCGCAGACTCGGGCGATGTCCTTAGTAGCAAGGTAAACTGACAATAGGTATAATAGAAGAAACTGCTGGCTCACGGTCAGTGCCAGCCGATTCCGAAAAAAAATACAGCAAATCTCTTAGAAAGGCAAAATATGAAGGCTGAAATGATGATAATGATGTAGGTACCTAAAACTCTCTTTGATAACTACCATGTATAAAGAGCCTTATATTCCACACAGCAACATCTAGCCCCGTGATAAGCTCTAAGCTAAGATCAGATAAGATTTTTGATGCATTCGTGCAGAGTGGCGTTTGATTCTGAGTAATCTATACAAACGTCTTATTAAATACTAACCTTATTATAAATATCTTTATTAAATACTATTTTAGGAAAACTCAGTATTTTTTCCAGTAGCGCAGGTACGTTAAAATTACTCACCTTGCCGTTTATATTTACTAGCAGGTAACATATTTTTACAACGGTTAAACAGATTAATAAATGAAGATCAACATTGAGAGGCCATGTGCTGTAAGTATAAGTATCAAGGCGCTAAGATTAATTATACGTCGAAGGAAAAATGTTCCAAACCTATGTTTATCAACTATCTAATAATAACAAACAATATACAACAGGGCAACCAATATAGGTATTTTGTTTAGCGTTCATTCTAGAAGCATAAAACATATACTATCGATGTCAATGTTTTCTTAACTCTCGTAGTTTATTTAACAATGTTATCATTTTATAATCAGAATGAATAAAGTCACTCCATGGCCTTAGAAATAATAAAGGACGATAGTTAGAAATAATAAAGGAAAAATAAACAAAATATTTTTTTTCCAAAATATTCCATGGAATTTTAAATGACACCCAATTCTCACTGAAACACTTTCATATCTAAAAAAAATCAGAAGTATTTTCCATTTCCCAATTCTAAAGGAACGTATTAACTTTTAACAGGACCTAACCTAACCTTTCGTATTATATAATCTTTTAATATTTTTCAATACATCGGATCGTCTCACAAAAGAATTTAATTTCATTGCAGTTTACGATTCAACAAGTTCCCACGTACGAGGACGGACGTGCTGGGCGGCCAACTATCCCGAGAGTGAGTGAGAGAGAGAGAGAGTGAGTAGGGACTGAACGCGAGATGAAACGAGTTTGAGCATCGCTGGCCGGCAAAGGTGCTTTGTGAAGTTCTATTATTCAGCGCTGTCGTTTGAGACCAGATATTTGTTGCCTCTGAAAATCATCATCATCATCATTTCAGCCATCGGACGTCCTCTGCTAGACATAGGCCTCCCTTAATGACCTCTAGGTATAACGGTCGGATGCAGCCTGCATCCACCGTGAACCAGCAGCTTGACAAGATCTGTCCAGTGTTTTCCGCTCCGTCATCTCCACTCGAGAAATTTTTGGCCCCATCGGCCATCCGTTCTCCTCGTTATTTGACCAGCCTATTGCCACTTCAAATAGCCTCTGACAATAAATGTACCAAATCTATGCGAAAACCTAGTTTGAGCATCGCTGGCCGGACAAGGTGCTTTGTGAAGTTCTATTATTCAGCGATGTCGTTTGAGACCAGATATTTGTTGCCTCTGACAATAAATGTATCAAATCTATGCGAAATCCTATTTTGAGCATCGCTGGCCGGACAAGGTGCTTTGTGAAGTTTCAGTATTCAGTGCTGCCGTTTGAGAATAGATATTTGTCGCCTCTGACTTTAAATTTACCAAATCTATGCGAAAACCTAGTTTGAGCATCGCTGGCCGGACAAGGTGCTTTGTGAAGTTCTATTATTCAGCGATGTCGTTTGAGACCAGATATTTGTTGCCTCTGACAATAAATGTATCAAATCTATGCGAAATCCTATTTTGAGCATCGCTGGCCGGACAAGGTGCTTTGTGAAGTTTCAGTATTCAGTGCTGCCGTTTGAGAATAGATATTCGTCGCCTCTGACTATAAATTTACCAAATCTATGCGAAATCTATACAATTTTGTATTTGGTTACTAGGCAGCATATACCTACGCTCGAAATTATATTGTTCCGCATAATAAGGAAATTACAGTAACAAAAGCCATCGCATACATTTTATACCAATAAAAAAAAACAAAAGAACTGTTGGGTTAAAGCCTCCTCTTTGTTGCGCCAGTCACATCCATTACTCGGTCATTTGCAAATTGCATCTACTGCTTCCCGGCTACCCCGACGACATCATCTGCCCACCTTCCAGACCACCTGGTTTGCCTCTAAAACGTTTGCTTCTATTGGCCACAACTCTGATACCGTCGTGGACTTACCATCGGTCACCTATGTTCATGTTCATGCAACATGTTCTGCCCATCTCCACTTTAAACTTGCAATCAGCATACCCACCTCACTACGTCTACAACTTTTGTACGCTTTCGTATTTGCACGTTGGGTATTCGGTCAAGTAGAAAAATGCCAAGAATAGCACGCTCTATCGCCCCTACTGATATTTTGTGCAAGTACTCCTTTGTTAAGTAAGGATACGCAAGACACATTAAAAACTATTGTCTTAAGGTCGTGGGATCAAAATGTTTGTGCAATTTAATACTAGTGCTCTAACGTTAAAGGCGAATAGTTAGTTAGTTCCCTTCCTCACGAGGAAGGGAACGAAGGCCTAATCTTTACCGTCCAGTGAGAAGTCTCTTATCTTAGAAACTTATAAAATATTTTTACGATTAATCAAAATCATCCCTATAGTATAGGTAGGTATGTAAAACCATTCTAAAAATGAACTCCCCTCCACAAAACCGTGATGATTTCAACGTGTGAGAGGAAATACAGAAAAACAGAATACACAGAAAAAAAAAATTCAGAATTCGGTGGAGGGGCGTTCATTTTAGAAATGGTTTTACTATACATGATTTCCAGTCGGTCGAGCCCTGCAACCATCGCGAACCAACCGTTTTGTCTACATTGACGGACGTCCGATGCTGCTGTTTCAAATTACATCAAATTTAAAAAGGTTTTGATCCTCCATAAACCACTAAAACCAATATAAGTACTGATACTCTTTTGTATTGTACTGGAGAATTCTTTAAACGGAGCTTGCTAAAGCTATGCAAACTAAATACTCGCAACACTCGTTTTGATAACGTTATTGGATCCGCGTTCTATTCAATTCTCCAATTAATTCGCACAGATACGTGGAGTAGTTAATTTTGTGCGTCGTTGGTTTGGATTAAACCACCAAATAAGTTTACAGTACGTGGGTTAATAAAATAACTCAACCGTGATGAACATTTGTATAGAGTGGTTGTTGCTCATTCATTGTTCAGGTTGTAAATCTGGACAAAAAAATAACAGAGTGATTATAAATCACCCCTATTTATTTCCCACTGCTGGGACACGGAAACTTCTCTCGTGTCTCTATTGAGAATTTAGGCCCTAATTCACCACGCTGGCCAAGAATGGGTTAGTGAATGTCACATGTACTCCAAACTATTTCAAATTTTAATATTTCAAATTTTAATTTTAAATTAAGCTAAGTTTTTTATAAAGTTCTCAGAACCTGCCGATTTGAATAAATTAAGAATTAAACACAAAGCACTTCAGAGATAGCAACATGCTTTGGGGTAAGTGACAAAACTTTATAAATCCACTTGAAGCAAATCGGTAAAGTTATAACTTGAGCGAACTTAATGAATTGATGAGTGAATCGAGGTTGCAAGCCCGTGTCGAGTGTTGTATAGACAAATTGGTCAATGTCGGTTTTTATATCGGAAAATTTTGAAAAATTGAATCGAAAAATCTTAAAAATTGACACTATACTTAACAATGGGAAGCACTCGTTGCAATGCACAATGGCATCCCAGCCAAGTCCAAACCTAAACGAAAATCGACTCAGAAAAAGTTACTTGTAAGTTGTTGGTGGACTAGCGTCGTTGTAGTTCAATACAGCTTTCTAAAATCTGGACAAGTGATAACAGCAGATATTATTGTCAGCTACTACAAACCATGAAGGAAGAACTACTGCTGCTGAACAACTGAGATTAGACAATTTCTTTTGGCCACTGTTGCTTCATGATAATGCTCGTTTATCTAGAAATATTATTAGAAATATTTTTCAACAGCATTTCTTAATAAAGAATATTATAAATGGTGTAGTTGTATAACACAGCGATTCTAATATCTTGGAAGACAGAACTGTAATAAAATACTTTTTGAGATTCCATTTGCTTATTACTAGTACTTACCTACTCAGTTCCCATGGACACAATACACGTTCAAAAGTAAGTTTTTAACTTTATCTAAAAAACAACAAATTTATTATAATACTCGTTATAATTAAGAGAAAACTTTTATAACTTAATTTGTTTTTGTGTTTAACTTCTACAATAATGTTTTTAATTACTTATTTTTATGTAAACGGGACTGTTTTCACAGGAGAAATAATTTTCACAGTTAACGATACAACAGGTTCACGTATGAAGGGCGGATGGTTGGGCGGCCGACCTATCCCGCGGGCGATCTGGAACCAACTGAATTCGCGAGATGAAATGAGCCTGGGACACTACTCTAGGTGGGAGGAATAGGAGTTGGAGAAGTGTTGATTATATAAGGTTTTTTTTAATTCATACTAAATCGATCAACACTTATCTAAATGTACCAAGTTATCGTAAAAAAAGCAAACAGAGCTGTCGGCGCTCGGCTCGGTATGTTTTTATACGAATTTTTTTAGGTCTGCTCACGAAGCACATGTCTGCTTAGCGAGCGAAAAAAGAGTTGGCACGCGAAGGGATGATATCACAAAACCAGGAACATGTTGCATGATATTACATTGAGTAGGAGAATTGTCTTTAATCATGTAAAGAGTTTTCCTTTTCTGCTAGGCATACTTATTCTGTTTATTATCTTTTGGCATCCTCGCAGGCGAAATGGGAGGCACAGTAGTAAAACCACATTTCATTTAACGCAGAACCAAGTATTTTGTTACTTCGTATTATCCTTACCTACTTATATTAAAATGCGAAAGTAAGCAGGAAACACATTATTAACACCCGACGCGACGCGACGTGTCGACACCCGACGTGCACCGTGCATATTACCAACACGCGACGCCACGACATACTAGCATTTCATCATCATTTCACTAAATAAATGCAAAAATTTAATATGAAATTGGCATAAAGTGACAGTTCTCGAACGAATGACGCGTGGCGTCGAGTGTTGTCTAGAAACATACTGCGCGCCCGCGTCGGATGGCGTGTTTACCCCCACCATGGGAACGCATGGTGGGGGTAAACACGCACACGCAGATCTGGCACGTCTGGATCAGGTGGCGTGTGCGCGCGTGGCGTCGGGTCGCGTGTTCAAAGTGTGTTTCTGGTCTATAGAAAACCATACATTTGATTCGACTCAACACGCATCGCGTTTCATCGGGTGGCGTCGGGTGTTAATAATGTGTTTCTGCCTTAACTCTGTATGTCTGTCTGTCTGTTACGCTTTCCCGCCTAAACCTCTGAACCGATTTTCATGAAATTTGGTACAGACAATCTTTAGACCCTGAGACAGAACATAGGCTACTTTATTTCCACGCGGGCGAAGCCGCGGGCGGAAGCTAGTAAGCTATAATATAATGTATGGGGGGTTCTATGTATGGGCTAAGGTAGACCATTCATCACCAGCATCATTATATTACGTTTGAACATGTACCTATGTTCATCAATACATCATGTATATAAACTTGAAGGCTTATTACAAATATAATTAAAATTAATATTAATTAAAATTAGTTAAATGTAAGGGTGTGGGACAAGTTTGACTATGTATACCTACCTAGAAAAAAATAACTTAGGTAGATTTATAGTTAAAGTAGTTAAACAAAATTACAGCTTGACATCTTAACAAATTCATTATTTACTTTGTGTAAAATTTTTTAAACATTGCAATAAATCTTCAGTACATATTTTTTGTAATTTAATAACGGTTCTGTTATGAAATTTCTAGAACATAAACAAAAGTCATTTGGAAATTGTTGAACATACATTTAAAATATAAATAAAAAAGTGGCCAAGTGCGAGTCGGACTCGCCCATGTAGGCTTCCGCAGCAATTTTTTATATGAAATAGTTTTTGACGTATTATAAAAAAACTACAAATAGACTTCGCTCAAACCAATTTTCGTTGGTAGTTTTTGTGCTAATGTACATTATATATTTATTCTAGATTTATCATTCTCTTATTTTAGAAGTTAGAGGGGGGGGACACACTCTGTTTTCCACTTTGGAAGTTTGAATAATAATAACAATAATAATAAGAGTCTCACGTCCAAACTATTAAGTTTAGAATTAAATGGTGTTAGAAACATTATTATGATTTTTTAAGACTTATTTATAGATACCCCACACGTATGGGTTCGATTAAAAAAAAGTTTTTAAGTTTCAGTCCTATGTATGGGGACCCCCAAATTTAATTGATTTTTTTTCAATTTTTTTATGAAATCTTAGTGCGGTTTACAGAATACATCTACCTATCAAATTTCAGCTTTATAGCTCTTATGGTTTCGGAGAAAAACGGCTGTGACATACGGACGGACGGACGGACGGACGGACGGACGGACGGACGGACGGACGGACGGACGGACATGACGAATCTATAAGGGTTCCGTTTTTGCCATTTGGCTACGGAACCCTAAAAAGATCGTGATGAATTGAGAACCTCCTCTTTTTTTGAGGTCGGTTCAAAAATAAATAAACACAGAAGAAATAAATACATGAAGGATACATCTTCTTCTTCTTTTTATTACTCAGATTATGAATTTTTAAGGTTTAATACTTTCGCCAAAAATAAAAGAAGAAGAAGGTTTAATACTTTTTTTACATTAAAGATAAACCCACGAGAGGAGTGGTACTATTCTTAAGCTAGCATTACATAACATTGCAGGAGTGGTACTATTCTTAAGCTAGCACTACATAGCTAGAAAGAAATACAGAAAATGGCAAATGCGCTGAGCTGAAAGCCAAAAAAAAAACATTCATGCGTGTAACTAACAAACCTCTTTTGGCCTTGAAATTGCATAAAACCTACTTGCACTTGATAAACCACGAGATTTTTTCTTTTTCGTTTAAACTTCAAAAACATGTCAAACAAAAAACTATTCTAATTTGATTTGCCTTTTAATTTAATACGCTTCCTATACTTTTAGATTTACAAAATTTTATTTTTATCTACTGGTGTTTAATTTATAACTAAATTCAGTAATAATCTATAAAACAGCTACAATGTCGGTATCCTTAGACTCGGACTTAGATCCTATGGAGGAAATTCGCTTTAGGAAGAAACACGGCTCACTTTGGATGGAAATACAGAAAGATACACATTTTACTTTTGATGAGATAGAACGTAAGTTGCTTTATTTATTTTATTTTGGTATAGATGTTTTGAGTAAGTGTAGTAGTAAGTTTCATCGCAATCAGTCGCTCATTCTGGTATTACTTGGGGCTGGATGAGGACTGTATTGATGATTAACAAATAAATATTTCTGGACAATTCGTTAGCAATATCTGGTTCCGTGGTAAGTTCAAAGTTTGTGTTACGGATGCTGGAGTACTTAGGAAACACCCAGAATACCCGGAACAAAGAATTAGCAGATCGTACACATTTTTGACCCGAAGCGGGAATTGGTCGTCAAATGATAATGTCCTTACTTCCATACTTTTTATATTCTATATGCGTAATTAACTCTGTCTATTACGCTTTCCCGCTTAAACCTTTCAATCGATTTTGATGAAATTTGGCACATACAATCTTTAGACCCTGAGAAAGAACATAGACTATTTACCGCGGAAAAATACATGCTTCCGCGGGAAAATATATGCTTACGCGGGAAAATTCTATTTGGATGAAATTTAGTTGCAAATAAAAGTATATGGCGAGACGAAGTTCGCGGGGGTAGCTTGTATTATTAAGATGAAGATAAATAGATAAATTATCGTTTTGTTATCTTTATAGAGGTTATGGTGATATTTTTTAAAATTCAAAAACGTGACGAAAAGCCTGCTTCTAGTGACTTGATATCAAGGTGAGAATTTTAGTAAATACATACGAGTATGTACCAGATTGCAAAAGTACCTATTAGTTTTAAAATAACAAGTACCTAGAACAAGTAACAATAAAGTCTATAAAAATTTAAATTTTATATAACTAGCTTTCCGCCCTGCGGCTTCACCCGCGTTTTATACATATATAAGTAAAATGTGTTTAATTTTCTTTGCTGCAAACCTCACGGAGCCCGAGACCTTTCCAACGAATGCAAAATTGTGGAAATCGTTTCGTGCGTTCTTGAGTTATAGTAGCGTCAGGAAGAAAACCCCGACTTATTTTTATATACCTAGTAGATTTTAAGTATGATTAAATTTTGGTTAGATTATAGTGACTTGAACCCCAAGACACAAGCAAATTGCTTAGTTTGGAACTCACTGTACATTTTTAATTCTGTAAACACAACTACACTGAATTCTAGGCGTTATTTTTGTTAACTGTTGTTTTGGAAAATAAAATATGTTTATCTTTATCTTTACCTTAATATATAAATGATTTTTCTTTCTCTCTTTCTTTTTTAAGTTGCAGTTTTTGTCCAGGATACATTTCCGAGATGTATTGCACAACGGTCTGGGTATGACGGACTCGTATATGATGGAGCGAGTAATGGTCGCCTTAGACCGAGGTACGTCCCCTTACGTGACTATGGCCACGTTCGCTAAGGCATTTTCTCTTTACCTGCGAGGGTCCTTGGAGGAGAAAATTTCATACGCATTTACGGTACGTGTAAAGATGGACTAGTATCAGTAGTCCGATGATTTAGTCCGATGATCGGACTGTTGATACTTTTTAGTATCAGTGGTTCGATAATTTGTATTGGTCAGAATCATCGGACTACTGATACTAGCCCGTATAGATGCACTTTTTGTACACTCATACAAAAGTCAACAGGTACAGCAAACAGGACAGGTTCCTTTGTTTTAGATACAACTGAAGTCTGGTTCTAATCAGTACCACAGAACATTATAATTACTACGCAACAGAAGTATCATCTCATACATTGTTTTTCTGACGAAAATTTAATTCTCATTGCCTGAAAATGAAGAAACCGACATCTAGTGGTAAGAAGTTGTAACTAGAATAGGGCATGCAAAACTGGAAGGTTGTTAAAACCGGTTTTGAATTTCGGTTTGGAGGGCCCAAAACCGAAAACCGGTTTTAGCCTTTAGATTTTGAATAAAAGAACAATATTCTTAGATACCCACTATATCTACAAATAATTTTTTTTATGATATATTAGGTCATTACCTATGACATTGCCGTTTTTTTTCGGAATTTGTTTATTTATACGATATGACTTTACTGTATCACAGTATAATAATTTCATTTCATTACCAATTTTCGAACTTTTGTGATGTATGATTCGTATATTTCTTGAGTGCGTTCGAAAAAAAAATTTAATTTATTGACTAGAAAACCGAAGTAAACTTCGGTTTTGTCTCTCAAAACCTGTTTTGACAAATGGTAAATTTTAGTCCGGTTTTTCACGCCCTAATTAATAGGCTAGCGTAATTAATATTTTTACTACTCGCTCCTAGATGGCGTTATAACCTGTAACTACTGAGGCCCACCTCAGTAGCTGGTAGCCACCTCAGCTGTGTAGCTGTAGCTGAGGTGGGTGGGGTGAGTGGTGGGATAGACGATGACCACGAATATTATAAAAACGTAACAAAAAATATAGGTATTCATAATATTTTAAAACAAAGTTTTGTTTTAAAATAAATCAATAATTATATTTAGCCATAAAATAATTTATCGTTTAATTTTATATTTAAGAAGTTCAAAACACAGCAACGCAACGCAATCCAACTGTTTTGAGTACTTATATCAATAATAAACATAAAATAAAAGACATGAAGAAACGAAAGACAAGGCTGAAAGGTCTAAGACTATTGCCTGCCTAAATGGGCGAAAAAAGTTAAAAAATCTAGTAGGTTATGAAAATTCACAAACTGTTGTGAGTTTTCATAGCCTACTAGATACTAGAATACGTATGTAAAGAACATTATATAATTACTACGACGTATGTACCTATCTTTGTAATTGTTTATTGTTTTTTTTTTACAAAATACTTACTAAAAATAATAATTTCATCTATATAATATAAAAGAAAGTCGTGTTTGTTACAACACCTATAACTCCGTTCTCGAGCTGAATAGATTTAGCTGAAAATTGGTGCAGAGATAGCATAGAATCAGGAGAGGGATATATAATACTTTCTACTGCGGCAAAATCTAATATAATGCGGGCGAAGCTGCGGGCGGAAAGCTAGTTTAAAATAAGTATTTTGTAAAAAAAACTATTATAATAGTAAATAGGGAATAATAGTAGGTACTAAAAGGTTAAATGCACCTACGCCGTCTAGGAGCGAGTAGTAAAAATAATAATTACGCTAGCCTATTCATGATCTAGTTACAACTTCTTACCACTAGATGTCGGTTTCTTGATTTTCAGGCAAGGAAAAAAATGTTTGTATTGGATGATACCCCATGTCAGTACTAAGGTACTGTTTACTTTGTTTGTAAATATAGTTTTACTATCTTAAACAATAAGGCTGAGGACAAAATCAACACGAACAGTTACTAAGATAGAAGTTTAAGTGGATAGTGGGATTATATCTAGAATTTTCGTTTTGGAGAAATACTATCTTTAGAGCCTATAGAGCCTACTTCAGTTATTGATAGATGCAATTCAGTTGTTTAGTCAAACGTTTAGTGAGTCAAGATATAATTTCCTTACAATTCATAATGTACTGGAATGTATTCAGGGCTGGTAAACTCATTTATATAAATGTTTCCACTACTTTCCACATACCTAACCTACAGGAATTTCAAAGTGTTCCCCTTTTAGGATGGAATAATAATATACTAGGCATTAATGGTGACGTCGATCTTTAAGACAGCCAACGCTTAAAATAAATGCTGGTTTCCTCAAAATATATCTTTACATATTATAAAAAAAAGTTGCTGTTGCTGTCTATATGCTTCAATCTTTAAAACTAGGTACGCAACGGATTATGATGTGGTTATTTTTTAAATAGTAACAAAAGTAACGTTTATAAATGTAATTTTTATATTATTATAGGTACGTATTTATAATATAAAAATTATATGAAAAATTTTTAGTGTTATGATCTACTTGGAGAAGGATCTCTGAGGCGAGAAACTATGTACCAATGTCTGAAGAAGTCTTTAGCCAAAGCTTCAAGAGATGACGATGTTGAGGAAGCTGTGAAAGTACGTGAGTCCTTTTTTTCTCCTTATAAATGACATGCTGATAATATGTAAAATTATATGTAAATGAGTGCACTGCGTACCAACAAGCAAGCAAGCGGTCCTTGCAGTGTTTGTCTTGAAGATGTCTTTAGAAGAAGGACAATGAATGAATGAATGAACTCTATACTGTATACTTTTTCAGCGTGAAGATATCATAACGCGCGCACAGCCGCATGGCGGAATGGTTAAAAGGTTATATTATAAAAACACTTGCTGACCCGCCCGCGGTTTCACCCGCCCTCAATATATGATACTGAAACTATATTGACGAGTTTTAGATTTTTGTTCTGTGTGTATGTATGGTATGTTTAAAACTCTTACAGCGATGTCTGACACAATCGCATTGAAACACATTATTTCAAGTGGATTTTTAGAATTATATCTTCTTTATTCTTACTGTGTGCTAACGCCCTCTCTGTTCGTTAGCTTGAACGAAATCCATCCGTTGTGAGTAACGTTCCTCTACCCTACAGCCTACAGCCTTTTCAGGACTGAAGTCCTCTCGTTTCATAATTAATGTCAAAAGTTCTCGCTAGATGTCAGTAGATGTTGTCGCCTTTCAGTCAGTACGTTAACTAAATATTTTTAGTGTTTTAGACGGTTTCGTAAATACGCAGTAATGCATTTTAGTACCCAACTATCCGCTAGAGGCGTTTTAGACCAGTGCAGTTAGCTTCAAAAATGGTCAAAAAAGGAAAAAAATAGTAGTAGAATGAAACCCATTAGAAAAGGAGGGGAATATGATAAAAATGAAAGGAAAAATAAATTACGGTCGATCTGAGTTCGGGAAGTGGGAGGGGGTGGGCTTTTAAGGGGAGAAAATGGTTTATCTCGATTTGCGGTGAAACTACAAGTCCTATGAAAAAAAGTTATATGGCAAAGTTGTAGGTAATAAAACGATCTACAACTTTTAATTCACAAGTTTTTTACAAAACCTCAAAACTTATGTGAAAAATTCAAATAACCAAGTTTTTCGTTTTTTTTATTTAACTTTTTCAAAAATAATTATTTTTTACGAAATTTGGTGAAAACTTGCCTATTTATGTCCTTAATACACTGTGATTTACTTGATTGAAAATATTATTGTTTTCACCTTATTTTGACTTAATTTAATAAAAAATAGACTATTTTTCAATCGAAAATTCACGTGTCAAAATATTAGCTTTTTTATAAAAGTCGGTGTGCTTTTTGTTCGTCGAAATCTCTATTTTCTGATAGTTTAAAAAAATATATACATTACTATAGTAAATATTCTCAGAAAATGCACAAAACCGAAACAAAAATTTGTATCATTAGGTACAACTGCATCATAAAAATGTGATTTTGTCTTTTCAGACTATATAATAATAATAATAATATAATAATCTGTTTGTATTATGTGCAATAAGTCGGATTATAAGCAATTATATGAAATAAAAATTGCAAAAATCACATTTTTATGATGCATTTGTACATAATGATACAAATTTTGTTTCGGTGTTTTGCATTTTCTGAGAAAATTTACTATAGTAAAGTATGGCCACTTTATTAGTGCGTTTAGGACACATGTCAGTTTGACACGTTAGTGATGGGCACAACATAATGAGTTCGTAACCGTTCCTCCAAAATAAACCGCCGTGTTATTTTTAAGATTATTTTCGTTTTAAATTGGCGGAATCATTTAATATTTATATTTTAGTAATTTAAGTGGAAACCGACTGTTTTAGCGTCACAAAATGACGTCCCATAACGCCATTTGGGTTTATTATTTTAAACCTAAATATAAAAATGCTACTTTCTTTCGCGCAATCGGTTTGGTCGTAGTTTTATTTTTATATCTAATAAAATTTTATAGTCCATTATTTTCAATTTCTTAAACGTATTATTTTTTAAAAATAACTGTAACAGATAACGATACTGTTGCTGCATGTTATTTTTAGCACAGCACTACCTACAAATATAAAGCACTGACATAACCTTGTAATAGCGCAATATAGATTTAGAAAAATATTGTTTACCAAGTTATTTTACACTCAGTTTGGCACAAAATTATTAGATTCATTGATTATTGATATAATAATGTAGATTTAATGCTCATCAATTGTTAAAACGGTAAACAAACAGCAAAAATATTTTAATCGTAACTGCAACGCCATTACAAAGTTACATTGTCAGTTCAATCGCGATGTGTCAGGAACGCACTGTTATAGCGGCGGAACCATAATGTATATATTTTTCTTAACCATCAGAAAATAAAGATTTCAATGAACAAAAGGCACACCGATTTTTATAAAAAAGCTAATATTTTGACACGTGAATTTTCGATTGAAAATTAGTCTATTTTTTTAGTAATTAAGTCAAAATAAGGTGAAAAAATTAATATTTTTAATCAAATAAATTATAGTGTGTTTGGAGTATAAATAGGCAAGTTTTCACCAAATTTCGTAGAAAATAAAATGTTTTTGAAAAAGATAGAAATAAAAAACCAAAAACTTAGTTATTTGAATTTTTCACATACATTTTGACGTTAAGTAAAAAAGTTGTGAATTAAAACTTGTAGATCGTTTTATTACCTACAATTTTGCCATATAACTTTTTTTCATAGGACTTGTAGTTTCACCGCAAATCGAGATAAACCATTTTCTCCCCTTAAAAGCCCACCCCCTCCCACTTCCCGAACTCAGATCGACCGTAATTTATTTTTCCTTTCATTTTTATCATATTCCCCTCCTTTTCTAATGGGTTTCATTCTACTACTATTTTTTTCCTTGTAAAAAATTAAAAACCCTGGTCTATTTATACAGTACAGTCGCTAGCGAGTGTAGATTGCTAGAACTCATGGTACAGATACTGAAGTATGAACATAACATACATACTGTTTTAATAAAATGAAACAGTATTTATTTATTATTTATTTTATAAAACGTTTATAAATAAAACTGTTTATCTGTTTTTAAACATCTTTTATATGTTGCTTTATCTTGTTTTTGTATAGTACGTAAGCTGGCATCAATTTTTGGGGCAAGGTGAAATCTTATATACTTATAAAATTTTAAACCCCAAATCATTGACGTAATTAAAAACGAGAAATGCGGCACACAATCTTTAACTTATACCCCATAAATTATGCCCACAAACACAATTGACGTTAGTCGGATCGAACAGGCATTTGCACTACACGTCACGTGAAATTGACTTCAGCAATTTCACATCAAAACTTGGTTGTGTGAGTATTTGCATAGTTGATTCTGGTCTAATTATATTCACGACAGGCTTGAGTGTGCCGCATCTCCCGTTTATTGCATTGATGTAATTATACATCAATGCCTCAAATACAAACTTTGATTTAGGTACAGTCGGCCAAGAAAGTGGTCTACCAGTTTTGACAAAAGTTTAAATACAATGTATAACGTGCGCAATTAGAAATGAGTTCTGTAAATGGCGTCCGCTCGCATGCGTTCTCGCTCACTCTCTATCGCTGTCTATACTTTTATCCTTGTTTTGCCAATCGTACCATACCTACCCGCCGCCATTTACAGAATTCATTTTCAATTGCGCACGTTATAATGATCGATATGGTTGACTTTTCTAACATAATTTAACTGACGTACAAACGAATCTCAACCGTAGAGGGTGGTAGACCATATTTTGCTTACTGTACCAAGTGATCCAAAAAATGTTGTCTTGCTTTTCAAGAGCATAGTCTGTTTTTTCGTGCAGGAAAGTTCTGTTTTAAATTTCCAGCTTCCATTAAAAATTGATGGCCAGCTCTGATTAATACTACTCCATAATTGGTCCATGCCATATTTCATTAAAATTGATTGGAAACCCCAAATACGTTCCACGTGGCACAATAATTAATGTGTTACCTATATGCGCCACATGGAACTGCCAGACGAGCCATTAATTTGGAAAAAACGTTTTTAAGTTTTCGTTGTGAAAACTGGGGATACAGCTAACTCTTTTATCAGAAATAAATGATAATTTCTAACATGTTTTATCCTACCAATATTGTGAATGCGAAAGTTACATTACATTAATAATGCATTATTTTATTTTATTTATAAAAATAATGAATGGATTTTTATTAAACACAACGTGCGTGGCGGGATTGAACTAACGGCCTTTGCAGTTAAAGTCGGGCGTGCTCCCACTCAGCCAACATGGCTTTACGAGGCACTCATGAATTTATTAAATACACAATTATGCGGAAAGATGAACTTGTTTAGTCTCTGGAGCCGCTTCACTCATAAGCAATTTCATAAAGATGTCATTAGCTTGGCATTAGTCTTCGAGATTGCCACTTCACATGGAGTAAACTAATTTCAGGTTGTTCTCCCGGCTAATCTTTGTTCGCATACAGAGTTTCTTCGTTATACTACCTATGTGGCGCAGCAAAGGTCCACCTTGGACAAAATTGGTTCGGGTTCGATTCTCGGCTCGGGACAAAATTTGTACGATCTGCAAATATTTGTTTTGAGTGTCTGGGTGTTATAATGTATAATAAAAATCTATCTATGTATGTATATTCTATCAAGTATATCAGATATCTTATAGCACCCGTCACACTTCGAGCTTTCCACGGGGATTTTTGTTGCTGTGTAAATTGTCCAGCAATATTTATTAACTAGTTGACCCGCCCGCGGCTTCGTCCGGTCTAATCTCACATTTTAAACCTGCCCTGGCAAAACATTTCAAGACCAAAACCAGCCGACCCGGCCGTTTCCGAGTTTTAGCGAGACTAACGAACAGCAATTGATTTTTATATATATGAAGATTAAAGTGACTCGTATGTTATTTGACATGTATGTGTTTTTCGCAGGAGTTTGTGGACATCATGCTGAAGCGAATGGACCGTGACGTAGACGGTGTTATCAACTATAAAGATTTTCATGATACGATCGTGGAAATCCCCTCTTTGCTGGAGTGTCTCGGGTACTGCCTGCCCGAGAGACCGGCCGTGTTCGCGTTCATTGCAACGTGGTGCCCAAATTGGGGCAAGATGTAGTCACAATATATTTCTCCTGCCCAATAAACAGATTGTTGCTCTAAGTCAATTTAATGTAAAGCATTTAAAAATGCATTGATTCAGTAAAGCACTTAGTTGAACTACTGAAGAAATTATTTGTCTTTTAAATCTTAAAATAGTCAAATCTGAATGTTACATGCTTTACTGACATGTAGTTACATGAATTCTGGTTGATTATATAAATTGTTTTGTTCATTTTAGCAAATATTTGTTTAAACATCTTCAGCAAACCATCCATATAGATATCTATATTGATGGCTTGCTGAAGATCTTCAAACTCATTTTTACACAATGATATTCTAATCAGTGAAGATTTTCAACATAGTTTTTGGGAATAAAATAAAATAAAAATCATTTATTTCAGAAGATAAAGGGTATCAATAATTTCCACACTTAATGGAATAGCTTCATAACCACGTGTATCTTGTATATCAGTTTTCAGTATTTTAGTCAGACGATCGAGCCTTTGGAAATATGCCAAATTTTAAGCGCGTTGATTTATGACCTCTAAATGAAGTATTTAATTTTATAATCGGGGAATTGCTTTTAAGCATCAAGTGTTTTTCATATTTTTTGGATCCGTATTCATAAACATGAAAACTAAATTTCTATCGAATGTAAAAAAAATTAAAAAAGTAGTTTTGATCTATGTTGGGTAATAAAGCTAATAAAGGAATGTCTTCAGTACCTTTAGTACCTACCATAGCCCGGGTCACAGTGAACGCATTATTAGTTTCGGACTAACATTAAATTTGCATTGCTTCCAACGACATAACAAGAAAAATTGTATACAGCATCGCTTTTCTAGCGGGGGGACCATGGACACTGAATATTACACTTGGAGCCCCCTGGGGGGCCCATGGACACTCCCTATTACACTTGGAGCCTCCACCTGGGGGTTCAAGAATAAGTTAATATTCCTCTTCAACCCCCAGAGACAGAAATAAAATACTGAAAATTAATGTTTAATGAAATTTTAACTAAAAACAAACTAAACCCTAATAACTTACGTTCTTAAAAAATAAACAAGAGACCACGCCCTGTGCCTGGGCACCGGTGGCACCGCCCTACTTACGGCAATGATTAGCATTACTTTACAGCTTCTAGAAAATGACAAATTGTTATGTCGCCTTGTATTAGTGAAAGCTGCATTTTCTTGAATGAATCTGTCGTAATTTATGCATTGCTTCTTTCTCGGCTTCATCAAGGGTTTCCTTTTTAATCTACAATCTTTTTTCAATGAGTTCAATAATGTCATAATTGTGGGGTCTTTGCCTATTTTATTTAAATTTTTGTGCCAATTTTCAACACAATTATTTGTTCTGTGCCTTTCACCATATTATGCCGATCAAACGTTATGAAACTTAGTATTCTTAATCCAAAACTGCATGTATTTTATAAATTTACTAATATTGGGTTCCGTTAAGGGCCGGGTATTTTTCACGTAAGTCCATCCTTCATTTAATAAATTCGTTGGTAATAGTGCCAATGCCCCACAAAGAAGAACTGTTCTTTTAGTTATTTTAAACTTCGTTAACCCTAGTGCCTGTCCTTTTTTCCATAAGTTTAAAAAAAAATGATAATAACAATGATTTTATTTCTGAGCTGGATAAATTGTTTGCAATAGCTTTTATGGCAGCACGTTCAAAATCTTCGGTAAATTTAGATGGGTTAAACTCTGCAATCTGAGATTTAATTAGCTGAAAAGAAAAAATGTCGTACGACTCTTGTTTCCTATCCGACATTAACAATAACAATACAGGAATTATCAGATTATGGGTTTCAGAACTGCCCAAGTCTGCGTGTATAGAATAAAGCTGTAAGAAAGGCGCCGGGCAACTTTGAAATGTGCCATCACAAAAGACGTGTTTTACTTCGGATAGTCTCTTTCGGTTTTCATCAGTGCAAAAAATTATAATGCGTCTGTTATCATGATTGTAATCACATAAAACAAATTCTGAATGAAAGTTGGGTATTTCTACATCAATTGAACTATTGCTGCGGAGTTTAGCAATGCCGGCATTAGCGTATCTTGTTTTGTAAAAACCACTTTTTACCGATTCGAATGATGGAATATCTGCAACCAAATCTATCTTTGTCTTCCAAGGGAATCTTCACACATTCATTGTAAATAGTCGGAATAGGTCGAAAGTTGTGTTCTTTAACTTTTTTCCTGCATTCATGGAAAGTGATGTCAACTATATTTTTGCTTTCGTTTTTTATGCAATCTGAGACGTGAACAACTGACTTTAATACGGATGAATGGTCCTGCTAAAATGTTTTTTTTTTTACTTTTTAGTATTTGTTACATGTATATATAATAATCATTAGCAAAATATATAAATTACACTTACGCTAATAGTAAGGTATGTAGCGTTTTATACGTAGCATGGAGTACGCTCCATGTACATTTTATGTTAAGGGGGTCTACAAGTAACACCAAGTATCCATGAACCACCAAGGGGCTCCAAGTGTAATAGTGAGTGTCCATGGGCCCCCCTGGGGGCTCCAAGTGTAATAGTCAGTGTCCCTGGTCCCCCCAGGGGGTACAAACGGGGGTTTTAAGTGGAAAGAAGGGATTCATCTGATAAATCTTCGCTCGCACGATCTTCATCTGTTTCACTTTCCTCACTTTCTAACTCTGTAATAACATGAAAAAATTCAGTATACTATATAATAAGGTAATGAATAATCAATCAATAAATAACAATTGTATCAGTACCTTTGTAACCTTGTAAGTCAGAAGATAACTCTTCAAATGTTGGAATTTGGGGACCATCAAACCAATAATATTCATGTTTCCCATCAATTATTGTCCATCCAAATTCTTCCGGCAATTTTTCCGAAGGACATCCCATGTGTGCATTACACCATATATTGCAGATGAATACGATTCGTTTTATTTGTTGTAACAATTCTTCTTTTGTTGGTGGCAAACTGGAAGGATCATATCCTACGATTTTTTGTTTTAAAATCTTTTAATTAGCATTTTTTTATTTATACCCTTTTTCAAATAACTCATGCCGTCCTTTGTTCAGATCATTTTTTGTTTTTAATGAATATATTCTGCACGCGTACTCTTTAATAGTTTGAACTAAGTACCTCATTCGATGTTGATAATTCTGTATTTTTAATCCGATTTAAACGTCCCGTCCATAAACATGTGTTCGGTCTGGGTTAAGGACTTTCGAGCGTCGTCAGAACAAAATATCATAATTCTCATGCCATTGTGACAGTAATCTGCCAACAGAAAAGACTTGAATTAACAGGTACCTCCACCTCTTCGGGGTTGGTGTGGCAAAGTCTATTCACACCGGCAATTTTATTTTTCTGGCGATAAATAGACGATTTTTTCATTAAATGTTGGTATTGCTTTATTTGTCGCCAAGTGCCAGCCTTTTTCTGTTATGGTTGCCAAACCTCTTTTAAAAACACGAGGCGCCGGTTCTCTACCTAAAGAAGCTTCTGCACAATGGTCGCTAATGGTGGCTTCTATCAAATTGTACGTGTCATCTGATATGCAGTCTTCGGAATGTGGTTTCTTTATTATTGTATCCGAATTGTCCTTAAACAATAGCAATATACATTGAAGTATTGAAATGAGAAGTAACTTATGGGGGCGCCAAACGAAGAGTTTTCCATACAAACAAAAAATTTAAGGCCTCTAAAAGGTTTGCTTGAAAAAAAAAAGCAATTATGAAAAATAAACCTATTTAAGGAACTTAAATACTTACTTTTTAAATAGTAATACTAATAAAACAAAACCATTGTTGTAATATGCTCGAATTACAAAAAGGTTTAAATTAGGTACGTCGTCGTTTGACGTGACGTTACGTACAATGGTCTTGAACTGACTCAAACGCAATAGGCTATGCACGTCGTCGCAGCTGCGTTGCAGCAGTGGATCACTGTCCATTGTCCGTCGCAATAGAGCTTCGTCATCGCACCGCATCACCGGGAGGGTGATGCGGTGCGATGACGACCTGCTTTGTCTCTTGTCCGTTGATCCGTTGAAACGAAGCACGTGACGACGCAACGCGCTAACGGGGCCTCGCTTTAAACCATCGCATGCTTACATCAGATAACGTTACAGATCCTTTGCACTTTAATCATTGCCCGTGGTACGGTTCAGTTGTCCGGTCAACCGGACTACGGAAAAATAATATTTTCCATAGTACAGTGGCCGGACTACGGAAAAATTATTTTTTTCCATAGGCCGGTTGACCGGACCACAGAAGATCTAATTTAAACTTTTTAATAGTTTGACCTTTTTGTTCAACATAATGTAGGTATTTGAATATTGACAGTTTTCCTGAATAATGACATAAATGTAAGAAATGACAGCTGATGTGTTTTCCTGTTTAGTATTTCATGTGTTATAACGTATTGGTTTATTATCTTTGTGTGTTATTTCCTATTTTATATTATTATGTCTCAACCACACTACATGGACCAGGGATCCCTGGACTATAAGATTCTTTATGAAACACCATAATTCATGAGCAAAAAACCGGTAAAGTTTCATTTTGTATACTGTGAAACTTGTTGCGACAGCGTTAGGCATGTTTACTCACGGATTCACCACGAGCGTTGGGCAAACATTGATGTTCCTTTGAATAAAGTTCGAGCTAAAATTTTAGCTCCATCTCAATCTAAAGTTAAAACCAGCATATAAAAATATTTTTTTGCAAATATTTTTATTTTATTTATACGATAACGTCAGCCAGCACATTTGTAAGGTTTTCTAGATTTTTGCATCCTTTCCGGTATTAACTTAAATATTTTTTTAATTTAATTTTGGATGAGCAGGAGCATACCTATGTTGATAAGTTTGGCTCCTTATTTACGCCGGTAGACATTTCCGTTTGATCTTCAGCAATACGAAAATCAGTAGTCCGATGACTTGGGGAGATAATCGGACTGATGAGACTTTTAAGTCTCAACAGTTCTTGCTGATCAATACAGATCATCGGACTTCTGAGTCTTTTAGTCTTTAGTTTTTTAGACTTTCCCAAAAACATTATGTTCTCAACTCCATTAACTTAAGTTTATTTTTCCAAGATGCTATATATAAAGCTATTTTAAACAAAAAATAGGTATTCTTATTTTAAATTTGAAAGCCTACGTATAATATTGAGGTAGAGAGCGTCTAAATCACAAGTCTTGAACTTAGTTAGAGCGAGGAGTCTAAACTAAAATGTGAAATAGGACTTTAATATAACTAAACACAAAACTCTGTAATACCTTATGTTCTAAGTAAGACCCTTACCTGAATAAATATATATATTTTTTTTATTAATTCTTTTATAATAATTTGGCATTAAAAAAGTAACACTTTACGCCGTATAAAATCATCACTTCCAGACTTCTATGAAATCCTGTTTGAGCCAATAACCTTCGATATATTTACCGAATTTTAAAACATCTGGGTCTGTGGTAGATTTGCGAGTTACATATGACCATCCAGTTCTTATTTCTGTTGCTGGTAATAAGGGAAGCGCAGCAGTCAAGGCAACTTCTCGAAATTTATATATATCCTGACATTTGATCATATTCAATTTTCGGCCTATGTCCCATACATATGCATCTTTTATAATGAGTAAAACACCCTCTGAGTACAGCTGATGGTAGGTAGGTAAGTATTTAAGAAGTAGGTATACCTTGTGCGCCATAAAATGTAACAATACTTTATTCCCGCTGACCACCACTGGTGGCCATTGGGATAAAAAGTGATAAAATTTCCCGTTGGCCACCAGTGGTCCGCCTTCATCCATTGTGTTTGGAAATAGGTTTTAAATTTTGTACTTTTTTACATCATGAGAAGTCATTTCGTTTGAAATAATATTTTGGTCATCCATTTTTATTTTGTGTATTGGCAGCAATGGTAGAACAGAACACAAACTAACGATACGCATGTAATTCCTCGATTTCAAGTCAATGGATTTTGCTTTTCGGTCCAAAGCATTTCGGAAATGATAGTTCCATTTTTAAATATTTTCAATAAACCTTTTATTGCAGAATCATCATAGTCAACATGAATATTTTTTGGTTCCCACTCTGGAAGCTGTGATTTTATTAATTGAAATGAAATTGAGATGCTAAAGTATACGCCTTCACACAATGATTTTTGCCTTCACACTTCTGTGTGACATAAGCATAATGTCAAGGGTATTACACTTGTACTTTCTTTGCCACTGCCCAAGTCTCTGTGTATGCTGTATAGTTGTGGAAATGGTAAAGGAGATGCTTTGAAGGTGCCATTCATACAAAAGAGTGTGTAATCTGTCATATAAATTAATTAAATTCATCTAGCTGACCCGGCGAACTTTGTTCCGCCTTAAAGGCAATAAGCAGTTTTTTTTAATTGAAAAAAAAATACAAAATTAAATTAAATACCTACATTAATCATTCATAATTATTTCTGTTTTTTAGTACATAGGTTGCTCTTCATTTAAGTACCTTGTGATACATGACATTTTTGATTTATTATCAGGCGCAAAAACAAACAACGCAGATGGTCTTCCGACCCGTGAACATGCCACGTATAATTGACCATGGGAAAAACATGAATTGTCTAGATTTAAACCACAAACTTTTAAGGGTTGGCCTTGTGATTTGTTGATGGTCATGGCAAATGCAAGACGTATCGGAAATTGAAGTCTTTTCAATTCAAACGGCATATCGGTTGGGATCATCGGTATCCTCGGAATGAGAACTTCCTCACCTTTGAATTTTCCAATCATTATCGTAGCGTAAATTACATTTTTCATCAATTTTCTAACCACCAAACGCGTACCGTTGCACAGTTTTGGTTGGTTTATGTTTCGAAGCATGATTACTACGGAGCCAACCTGACTACGGAGTAATTTATTAAACGCCTAACGTTTAATAAATTACCGCACATGAGGTAACACATATCTTCGATCAAGAGTAAAGCACGATTATGTATCTCCTCATTCATCTCAATATCGTGATTTCTTAAACTGACACGAATTTGATGTAAAATATCTACTGACATATTATCCTTTACTTGTATTTGTGCCACAGGCTTGTAAAAGTACGCGTATGGTGACACGCCAGCGAAAAAGCTTGTCGAGCCACAAGTTCGCGAACTTACTCGCACGTCTATCACCTATCTATCACGTCTATCTTTACATGGGTTTGATGGAAAACATGTCGAAATTATGACTACGGAACCGTGGTCCCACTGTGATGACTACGGAACCGTGGTCCCACTGTGATGTCCCACCGGTGGGTCAAAACTTTTTCGTGGTCCCACCAAGCACACACTTGACCGTCATGTTGCAATGTGGTATGTAATAGGCGATACATACTTTCTTGAAAAAAATTAAACAATAAGTAAACGAGAGAATAAATGTAGTTAGTTATAATTAAAAGGCGATAAAAATAATTCCACTAAAATTAATTCCTTTTAGGGTTCCATAGCCAAATCGCAAAAATGGAACCCTTATAGATTCGTCATGTCTAGAATAATAATATAATATAATATATTATTCTAATATAATGTGGGTAATGTTTACCATGTGGCATTCCTTCACTAAGGAAGTAACAACGGTCAAGTGTGTGATTGGTGGGACCACGAAAAAGTTTTGACCCACCGGTGGGACATCACAGTGGGACCACGGTTCCGGAGTGGAAATTATGATAGCGAATAATGTCCGTTTCTGACTTAAAAATACTAATCGTGAAAACTTTTTATTGGCCATAATGTAACTAGTCATTTTAAATATTATATGGATTGTGCTGTTAGTTTTCCTAATATTAAATAAATAAAATAAATAAAAAATCATTAAATTGTGAGGGTAACTCAACTTCATCATGACTATTGGGACGTATCGTATTGATTTTTGCCGTCGGATCGTATTTTTCCCTTCTTTCCCGTGGTTCACCTATTTTGTCCACCTGGTGGACCACGGGTAAACATATTCTTCCGTGGTCCACCTGATAATCGCGTAAATTATTTTTATTGAAATATATTGCCTATTGTCCACCTCTTTTCATTGGCTAGATTAAATCTATGCAACATTGATCCCGACAAATTTTTTAATTCATTTATTGAAATAATTTACTTCAATTAAAATGATGATTACTTAAAACTAAAATTGCTCTATCAACGTAGTTTCTCCAATGCGAAATTGATTGGAATTTCACCATTTAGTAACTGTAATTGTATCCCCATAATATCATCGTCGTTATCTATATTATATTTTTCTTCTCTTCGATGTTGTCTTGAAACTTGATGTTTCTAGTTTTGTTAAACCTTTTAATAGATTTAATACCGTTGCATTTCTTTTATTTACTTCTTAATTCAATTTCGAATGATAAGACTCTGCGTGTTATTGGTTCGGTGTCTTTCACCAAATACGCACAAAATTTCACTGAATTTATCAGACAGCCAAAAACATTCAACGTACTTTAAGAAGAGTTACATTTTTTTGCTATCACTGCTTTCAGATTTAACATACTCCAATCCTACCTTTGATACCCCATGAAAGCATTAAAGAATGCTTTCATGGGGTATCAAAGGTAGAGCAGCAATTAATGCAGCGATCCGCTTTTCTCCTTTCGATTTTAAGCCTAACTTTTTGGCCTTCTTCCAAATCGCCCTCTTCCAATGATAAAAACAAAGGTGGACCACGGTTAAATAATAATTTCCCGTGGTTCACCTTAGTTCACCTGGTGGACCACGGAAGAATATGTTTACCCGTGGTCCACCAGGTGGACAAAATGGGTGAACCACGGGAAAGAAGAGGTATTTTTCTATAGATAGTCATTTTTTTCTGATCGAAAGTAGGGACAGGTTGTGATGATACTAATTCTAACCCTGATTCTGCAATAGCCAATATAAATTGTCTATAGACTCGAAGCAGCTTCCGTTTGGGTTCGTGGGTTAGGCCCCCGGTATGTGATGCCCTCGTGGTGGAGGCACCCGACTTTTAATTTAATTCTAAAGTGGGTAATAGACGTACGAACTTGAAGTACGCGGATTTTAAGATCGCCAACTTACTCGGCTCGACGTTAGTGACACACGTGAAACTTACTCACTCTGTATTGTGATGTCGATTTTGTGTTAAGTTTTAAGTTTTCTTTTTTTTTTTAAAGCATCTCTTTCTACCTTCCGTACCTATAATTTCTAATAAATAATTAGAAATTATAGGGGCTAGATGTCGCTGTGTAAAATTGTCCAGTAATATTTATTTATTTATTTAATTGTATGCTTGAAGCTTCAACTCATCGTAAAAAAGCTATACTCTTCGTTCTGCAACTCGCACTACTTTTACTTTGGGTGAATTTTAGTACAGTCAACCAAAAAATTGTTACTAAAATAATATAGAAAAGGCATACTTATTAGACACTTTTATTTGGTTATTAAATAAAACTGTGTCAGCTAAAAAAAATAAAATGACTACACAACAATATAAAATAATCAACAATGGTATTTACATAATTATTTTAAAGTCAAATAAAAAAGCTTTTACAACAAAATTAGACTCGCTTAACATAAGAATCATTTTAAACCAACTATACTTAAACACCCAAATGCCACGCAAATTCAGCATTAAAAAAAATCAGCAGATCGCATTAAACGTAATTATTTTAACATTAATAAAATCAAAATATTTCCGTAAGTGGATAATCACAATAATAACAACAAAAAACCTTTACAATAAAATCAGTCTTAACACAACAAACATTTTAAATTAAAATTAAACTTAAACAGTTAAAATATACATAATATAAATAAATAGTATAACATACATTTAAAACAAATGGTTGTTTAAGAGGTAATTGAAAAACACAAAAGTTTAAATCATAACTGAATAAGACATAGTACCTACCAGTACGGATGTGTGGTATATTACGTGGAAGCTTTTTATCAGTTAAGAATAAAATATAATAAAGTAACATTTAAATTAATGACTCTACGCACAAGTCAACCGATATTACTTTATTTGTAAAATCTGATAAGATGCTTTGGATATATGCGTCCATTTCTATGGTTTCTTTTCATAGATAGAGCCCTTTTGGATACAAACTTAAAAATAAATTGATTCCTTTTGCAGAAGTGTTAAAAAATGTGCTATGCTTTGAGGTTTCCTATTGATTTTTTTATTAATTGTGGCGTGCCAATTTTCGACCATATTTGTTGTTCGGTGAAGCCGAAATAAGAAGCCGATGGAAGATAGACGCTACTTGACATGGAGTTCGGTAAGTATAGAGACGTTGGTTCGAAATTGAGTCATTTTTAACTATAAGAGATAAAAAATATTTTAAACGTAGGTACCTTGAAAATCATTTTATATCAACGGGAATAACATACGTAAAATAGTTTAGACCACTCTCGACGTTTCGACTAGGTACAACAAGAGCTGTCTTTATCAGGAGGAATCAGCGTTCCGCCGTCTCCTCGCTGATTGTGATAAAAAAATGTTAAAGTGAAATAATAAGTCAACAGTTCGATTATCGTATAACATAACAACTACTACTACCTACTTACTGGTAATAGAGCAATAAAAATTATTTGATCCTAGAATCCGCTTTTTTCCATGAGTATACTCGTCACATAGATTCAATGGAAACAAAGGATGGTGTGAGTTGCAGAACGAAAATAATATTTAATTTACGATTCATCAACTCACACCAGTTGGGACAAAATTTTTGGTGCGAGTTGACGAACGACTCAAATTTTTGTCTTTGTAATCATTGCTTCGAATTTTCCAAAGACAAGGGTCATTTCGGAAAGCTTCTATAAATTCGGTTAGCAGTTCATGCGAATATGTTCGAAAATCACACATTTAGAGAAATTTCTGAATCAAAATTAACAAAAATTGCAATTTAAACAAGCGGCTCGCGGCTCGCAATGCTGCCACACGTACGAGCCAAGACGAGCTACGAGCAAGATTTCAAACCGGTCGGATCGCCGACGAACTTACTCGGCGGTTTTAAAGTACGCGTACTTATGGTGACACACGAGCGAAAAAGGTCGTTGAGCCATAAGTACGCGAACTTACTCGCGTGTCTATCACCCCCTTAACAGCCGATTTCGTCAGAATAAAAGTCATTTGAACCAGATACAGTCGACGAAAAAGTGTTTTTGAACTAAATAAGTAATTAAATTTCACTGTGAAATTTCATGTTTATGATTACTATGATGCGTCAATGATGAGAATTTTGTCGTTTGTTAATGAAAGAGCGTAATTATATTAACTTAGAAAAAAACATTAAATTAAAGAAATTATTAAGGAAAATATTACGTAGGTATTTTAACCTCACTTGAATGAATGAATGAATCAACACTTTGTACTTATAAAACAAAACAAAATTACAAAACTTAATATTATTTAACAGTTAAAAGTACAAGGAACCTTATCTCTAAACAATGACAAAGACTGATTTCGGCCCAGATGGCACGGAGGCTCAAGCCATTGGCCAACGAAATAATCGTTGAATTTGGTAACTTTTTTATCTGAAAACAAATGTTTATCTAAGCGATCACATAATATTAGTTTTTAAAATTTTAATTACCTGTTTTCCATTATGGAACGCCAACCATTTTCTACTTCTTCAAAATAAAAGCAAGACAGGCGCACAGTTTTCACTTTTACATACAATGTGGTTTCCTCGTGTGCCAATAATCCCAAAGACTGCTTTTCTAAAAATGGCTCTTTGAAAGTGAACATTACACCCATGTATTTTAACCACCCGGAAATAACTATTTTATTGCCAGCATAGTAGCTAATTCAAAATCCAAGGTGATTTTCATGGGATTGAAGTGCGCCACAGTTTCTTTAATTTTTTCGAACATAATTTCATACGTACTCTTTTCACTGTTTACTAGTAGCACGTAGAATACTTATAGGCACAACATTAGTTTCTTGTGCATCACTCCCTACATCTCTGTGAATGGTAAATATTTTGTAAAATGGTCCTGGGCAGCAATCAAATGATGGTACATTTGATTGCTGCCTCAGCCTCAGCTGTTGCAAATACAATAACTTTATTACCTACCGTTCTCACAGTGATCAATAAATATTTTCTAAAAATCTCAGGTAGGGTAGACCGGGGTCACTAGTAACACGGGGCAATAGTACCATTGGGAATATCTCAACTTCTAGGAGACCTATCTGTGTGTCCGTTAGCCGGGGTACGCGCCTTAAGTGTCCCGACTTGCTCACTAGTCGGCAGCGCGCTCGCTGCGAAACGGACGTCTGTAGGAGCATTTTTTTGTATTCAAGCACCCAAAGTAATTTTTTTTGCTATTTTGATTGCCCTGTCACTCAGTGGTTTCTGTGTTTCATGTAATTATATATTAACCACGCGTTTACCTAGGTATCCAGTTCTAGAATTCCCAATATTGCATGTCTAAAGCACAACAATGTTCCGAGATATTTAGTTATTTCTCCAAAATCTATACTTGGGGTCAATTGTACCGTCTTCTCTGGGAGCAATTGTAACGGTACAATTAACCCCGTGGTACAAATGACCCCTGATATAATTTACAAAAATGAGTACAAAGTAGGTGAAATAGTAATTAAGAAATAGTTTCATACTGTTATTTTAACACTCTGTCGTCTTAACAAATAATTTAGTGGATTTCGCCATCTTTGCATTCAATGTCACTGGATAGATAATGATTTTACTTAAAGATAACTTAAAGTTTAACAGGGGCAATTGTACCAGGGTCAATTGTAACTCCATAGAAAATAATATCTGACAATTATTTCCAATAGTTTTAGATATATAGGCTATTTGTTAACTCTCAATCAAAGCTTAGAGCAAAACTATTATGCCAAACTATAAGAATTTGAGTTATTTGTGTTTAAAGTGGAGAAAACTCAATTTAAATTTGTTTAGTTTTATCTTGTGAATTTTGTAGGACTGTTCCTGAAACCTACGTTCTTATTTATAGTGACTGATTAATAAATGCCAAAATAACAAATATCTATAGTTATGATTCGATAATTTGTTTGTTTTTTATTTCCATTTTAATTTTTGGTACAAGTGACCCTGGGAAGGGGTCAATTGTAGCACTCGCCCTGTCATCATTCTTACCTAATTTTCTCTATGTTCTGTAAGCCCTACGTAAAATTCAACAAAATGGTTTGTAGCTATTGAATTTAGGTTTCTAGAAACATAATCATTATAGTAAAATACCCAAGTTTATATAGTAAAATTGTCCGAAAACCAAAAATTGTTACTATTGCCCCCGGTCTCCCCGGTTAAATTATATCAGGGGTCATTTGTACCACGGGGTTAATTGTACCGTTACAATTGCTCCCAGAGAAGACGGTACAATTGACCCCAAGTATAGATTTTGGAGAAATAACTAAATATCTCGGAACATTGTTGTGCTTTAGACATGCAATATTGGGAATTCTAGAACTGGATACATTAATTAGAATGTACCTACTTTTAGGATAAAATAAATAAATACAAATACATTAATTTCCACTTATAGGTAGAAGTACTTATAGGAAATATAAATATTAATTGAACATGAAATACCTTTCAATTTTCTGTAAAGTCTGGGCAATCAATTGTAGAGCTTCTGTATTTCTTCTTTCTGAATCAGCTTTATCTATGGCTGCTTGGACGAGGGCCCGTCTTGCTGCCTCCTGTGACATAGGCGGCTCACGCCTGCGTCGTCGCCGGGGTCGCGTCGGGGTGTTCCTTGACACTGGCGCCGCTTCTGTGGGGACTTGCTGCTGGTGTGGGGATTGTGTTGGAGAAAGATTTGGGGAGTAGGCTCTTTCTATTACATGTGCAACAGGTTGGGGTTGTGTTTGGGGTGTGTGTTGAATATTGTCTTGTGGTTCTAGGATTGGTAGTTGTATGAATGATGAGTTCTCCACAACAGCAGCTGCAGCAGCAGCATTGATTCCGATTGACTGTTAAAAATAATAAATAGATTTATTCATTATAATAAAATTATTAATTTCGACTGGTGTCCACGAATATTTATTTATTTATAAAGTTTGAACTCTAGTTACGGTAGCACTTAACTTAAACGAAGGAACATAAAATAACACTTACTTCTTCAAATGGTTCCACTCGGACACCAGGCAACCCTTGACCGAAATCATCCCCGAGAATTGTCATGAATTTCTGTTCAATTTCCGTCAATGGTTGCTCTGTGGAAGGCCCCCCTCCAGTAGTTATGATTCGATAATTTGTTTGTTTTTTATTTCCTTTTTAATTTTTGGTACAAGTGACCCTGGGAAGGGGTCAATTGTAGCACTCGCCCTGTCATCATTCTTACCTAATTTTCTCTATGTTCTGTAAGCCCTACGTAAAATTCAACAAAATGGTTTGTAGCTATTGAATTTAGGTTTCTAGAAACATAATCATTATAGTAAAATACCCAAGTTTATATAGTAAAATTGTCCGAAAACCAAAAATTGTTACTATTGCCCCCGGTCTCCCCGGTTAAATTATATCAGGGGTCATTTGTACCACGGGGTTAATTGTACCGTTACAATTGCTCCCAGAGAAGACGGTACAATTGACCCCAAGTATAGATTTTGGAGAAATAACTAAATATCTCGGAACATTGTTGTGCTTTAGACATGCAATATTGGGAATTCTAGAACTGGATACATTAATTAGAATGTACCTACTTTTAGGATAAAATAAATAAATACAAATACATTAATTTCCACTTATAGGTAGAAGTACTTATAGGAAATATAAATATTAATTGAACATGAAATACCTTTCAATTTTCTGTAAAGTCTGGGCAATCAATTGTAGAGCTTCTGTATTTCTTCTTTCTGAATCAGCTTTATCTATGGCTGCTTGGACGAGGGCCCGTCTTGCTGCCTCCTGTGACATAGGCGGCTCACGCCTGCGTCGTCGCCGGGGTCGCGTCGGGGTGTTCCTTGACACTGGCGCCGCTTCTGTGGGGACTTGCTGCTGGTGTGGGGATTGTGTTGGAGAAAGATTTGGGGAGTAGGCTCTTTCTATTACATGTGCAACAGGTTGGGGTTGTGTTTGGGGTGTGTGTTGAATATTGTCTTGTGGTTCTAGGATTGGTAGTTGTATGAATGATGAGTTCTCCACAACAGCAGCTGCAGCAGCAGCATTGATTCCGATTGACTGTTAAAAATAATAAATAGATTTATTCATTATAATAAAATTATTAATTTCGACTGGTGTCCACGAATATTTATTTATTTATAAAGTTTGAACTCTAGTTACGGTAGCACTTAACTTAAACGAAGGAACATAAAATAACACTTACTTCTTCAAATGGTTCCACTCGGACACCAGGCAACCCTTGACCGAAATCATCCCCGAGAATTGTCATGAATTTCTGTTCAATTTCCGTCAATGGTTGCTCTGTGGAAGGCCCCCCTCCAGTAGTTATGATTCGATAATTTGTTTGTTTTTTATTTCCTTTTTAATTTTTGGTACAAGTGACCCTGGGAAGGGGTCAATTGTAGCACTCGCCCTGTCATCATTCTTACCTAATTTTCTCTATGTTCTGTAAGCCCTACGTAAAATTCAACAAAATGGTTTGTAGCTATTGAATTTAGGTTTCTAGAAACATAATCATTATAGTAAAATACCCAAGTTTATATAGTAAAATTGTCCGAAAACCAAAAATTGTTACTATTGCCCCCGGTCTCCCCGGTTAAATTATATCAGGGGTCATTTGTACCACGGGGTTAATTGTACCGTTACAATTGCTCCCAGAGAAGACGGTACAATTGACCCCAAGTATAGATTTTGGAGAAATAACTAAATATCTCGGAACATTGTTGTGCTTTAGACATGCAATATTGGGAATTCTAGAACTGGATACATTAATTAGAATGTACCTACTTTTAGGATAAAATAAATAAATACAAATACATTAATTTCCACTTATAGGTAGAAGTACTTATAGGAAATATAAATATTAATTGAACATGAAATACCTTTCAATTTTCTGTAAAGTCTGGGCAATCAATTGTAGAGCTTCTGTATTTCTTCTTTCTGAATCAGCTTTATCTATGGCTGCTTGGACGAGGGCCCGTCTTGCTGCCTCCTGTGACATAGGCGGCTCACGCCTGCGTCGTCGCCGGGGTCGCGTCGGGGTGTTCCTTGACACTGGCGCCGCTTCTGTGGGGACTTGCTGCTGGTGTGGGGATTGTGTTGGAGAAAGATTTGGGGAGTAGGCTCTTTCTATTACATGTGCAACAGGTTGGGGTTGTGTTTGGGGTGTGTGTTGAATATTGTCTTGTGGTTCTAGGATTGGTAGTTGTATGAATGATGAGTTCTCCACAACAGCAGCTGCAGCAGCAGCATTGATTCCGATTGACTGTTAAAAATAATAAATAGATTTATTCATTATAATAAAATTATTAATTTCGACTGGTGTCCACGAATATTTATTTATTTATAAAGTTTGAACTCTAGTTACGGTAGCACTTAACTTAAACGAAGGAACATAAAATAACACTTACTTCTTCAAATGGTTCCACTCGGACACCAGGCAACCCTTGACCGAAATCATCCCCGAGAATTGTCATGAATTTCTGTTCAATTTCCGTCAATGGTTGCTCTGTGGAAGGCCCCCCTCCAGTAGTTATGATTCGATAATTTGTTTGTTTTTTATTTCCTTTTTAATTTTTGGTACAAGTGACCCTGGGAAGGGGTCAATTGTAGCACTCGCCCTGTCATCATTCTTACCTAATTTTCTCTATGTTCTGTAAGCCCTACGTAAAATTCAACAAAATGGTTTGTAGCTATTGAATTTAGGTTTCTAGAAACATAATCATTATAGTAAAATACCCAAGTTTATATAGTAAAATTGTCCGAAAACCAAAAATTGTTACTATTGCCCCCGGTCTCCCCGGTTAAATTATATCAGGGGTCATTTGTACCACGGGGTTAATTGTACCGTTACAATTGCTCCCAGAGAAGACGGTACAATTGACCCCAAGTATAGATTTTGGAGAAATAACTAAATATCTCGGAACATTGTTGTGCTTTAGACATGCAATATTGGGAATTCTAGAACTGGATACATTAATTAGAATGTACCTACTTTTAGGATAAAATAAATAAATACAAATACATTAATTTCCACTTATAGGTAGAAGTACTTATAGGAAATATAAATATTAATTGAACATGAAATACCTTTCAATTTTCTGTAAAGTCTGGGCAATCAATTGTAGAGCTTCTGTATTTCTTCTTTCTGAATCAGCTTTATCTATGGCTGCTTGGACGAGGGCCCGTCTTGCTGCCTCCTGTGACATAGGCGGCTCACGCCTGCGTCGTCGCCGGGGTCGCGTCGGGGTGTTCCTTGACACTGGCGCCGCTTCTGTGGGGACTTGCTGCTGGTGTGGGGATTGTGTTGGAGAAAGATTTGGGGAGTAGGCTCTTTCTATTACATGTGCAACAGGTTGGGGTTGTGTTTGGGGTGTGTGTTGAATATTGTCTTGTGGTTCTAGGATTGGTAGTTGTATGAATGATGAGTTCTCCACAACAGCAGCTGCAGCAGCAGCATTGATTCCGATTGACTGTTAAAAATAATAAATAGATTTATTCATTATAATAAAATTATTAATTTCGACTGGTGTCCACGAATATTTATTTATTTATAAAGTTTGAACTCTAGTTACGGTAGCACTTAACTTAAACGAAGGAACATAAAATAACACTTACTTCTTCAAATGGTTCCACTCGGACACCAGGCAACCCTTGACCGAAATCATCCCCGAGAATTGTCATGAATTTCTGTTCAATTTCCGTCAATGGTTGCTCTGTGGAAGGCCCCCCTCCAGTAGTTATGATTCGATAATTTGTTTGTTTTTTATTTCCTTTTTAATTTTTGGTACAAGTGACCCTGGGAAGGGGTCAATTGTAGCACTCGCCCTGTCATCATTCTTACCTAATTTTCTCTATGTTCTGTAAGCCCTACGTAAAATTCAACAAAATGGTTTGTAGCTATTGAATTTAGGTTTCTAGAAACATAATCATTATAGTAAAATACCCAAGTTTATATAGTAAAATTGTCCGAAAACCAAAAATTGTTACTATTGCCCCCGGTCTCCCCGGTTAAATTATATCAGGGGTCATTTGTACCACGGGGTTAATTGTACCGTTACAATTGCTCCCAGAGAAGACGGTACAATTGACCCCAAGTATAGATTTTGGAGAAATAACTAAATATCTCGGAACATTGTTGTGCTTTAGACATGCAATATTGGGAATTCTAGAACTGGATACATTAATTAGAATGTACCTACTTTTAGGATAAAATAAATAAATACAAATACATTAATTTCCACTTATAGGTAGAAGTACTTATAGGAAATATAAATATTAATTGAACATGAAATACCTTTCAATTTTCTGTAAAGTCTGGGCAATCAATTGTAGAGCTTCTGTATTTCTTCTTTCTGAATCAGCTTTATCTATGGCTGCTTGGACGAGGGCCCGTCTTGCTGCCTCCTGTGACATAGGCGGCTCACGCCTGCGTCGTCGCCGGGGTCGCGTCGGGGTGTTCCTTGACACTGGCGCCGCTTCTGTGGGGACTTGCTGCTGGTGTGGGGATTGTGTTGGAGAAAGATTTGGGGAGTAGGCTCTTTCTATTACATGTGCAACAGGTTGGGGTTGTGTTTGGGGTGTGTGTTGAATATTGTCTTGTGGTTCTAGGATTGGTAGTTGTATGAATGATGAGTTCTCCACAACAGCAGCTGCAGCAGCAGCATTGATTCCGATTGACTGTTAAAAATAATAAATAGATTTATTCATTATAATAAAATTATTAATTTCGACTGGTGTCCACGAATATTTATTTATTTATAAAGTTTGAACTCTAGTTACGGTAGCACTTAACTTAAACGAAGGAACATAAAATAACACTTACTTCTTCAAATGGTTCCACTCGGACACCAGGCAACCCTTGACCGAAATCATCCCCGAGAATTGTCATGAATTTCTGTTCAATTTCCGTCAATGGTTGCTCTGTGGAAGGCCCCCCTCCAGTAGTTATGATTCGATAATTTGTTTGTTTTTTATTTCCTTTTTAATTTTTGGTACAAGTGACCCTGGGAAGGGGTCAATTGTAGCACTCGCCCTGTCATCATTCTTACCTAATTTTCTCTATGTTCTGTAAGCCCTACGTAAAATTCAACAAAATGGTTTGTAGCTATTGAATTTAGGTTTCTAGAAACATAATCATTATAGTAAAATACCCAAGTTTATATAGTAAAATTGTCCGAAAACCAAAAATTGTTACTATTGCCCCCGGTCTCCCCGGTTAAATTATATCAGGGGTCATTTGTACCACGGGGTTAATTGTACCGTTACAATTGCTCCCAGAGAAGACGGTACAATTGACCCCAAGTATAGATTTTGGAGAAATAACTAAATATCTCGGAACATTGTTGTGCTTTAGACATGCAATATTGGGAATTCTAGAACTGGATACATTAATTAGAATGTACCTACTTTTAGGATAAAATAAATAAATACAAATACATTAATTTCCACTTATAGGTAGAAGTACTTATAGGAAATATAAATATTAATTGAACATGAAATACCTTTCAATTTTCTGTAAAGTCTGGGCAATCAATTGTAGAGCTTCTGTATTTCTTCTTTCTGAATCAGCTTTATCTATGGCTGCTTGGACGAGGGCCCGTCTTGCTGCCTCCTGTGACATAGGCGGCTCACGCCTGCGTCGTCGCCGGGGTCGCGTCGGGGTGTTCCTTGACACTGGCGCCGCTTCTGTGGGGACTTGCTGCTGGTGTGGGGATTGTGTTGGAGAAAGATTTGGGGAGTAGGCTCTTTCTATTACATGTGCAACAGGTTGGGGTTGTGTTTGGGGTGTGTGTTGAATATTGTCTTGTGGTTCTAGGATTGGTAGTTGTATGAATGATGAGTTCTCCACAACAGCAGCTGCAGCAGCAGCATTGATTCCGATTGACTGTTAAAAATAATAAATAGATTTATTCATTATAATAAAATTATTAATTTCGACTGGTGTCCACGAATATTTATTTATTTATAAAGTTTGAACTCTAGTTACGGTAGCACTTAACTTAAACGAAGGAACATAAAATAACACTTACTTCTTCAAATGGTTCCACTCGGACACCAGGCAACCCTTGACCGAAATCATCCCCGAGAATTGTCATGAATTTCTGTTCAATTTCCGTCAATGGTTGCTCTGTGGAAGGCCCCCCTCCAGTAGTTATGATTCGATAATTTGTTTGTTTTTTATTTCCTTTTTAATTTTTGGTACAAGTGACCCTGGGAAGGGGTCAATTGTAGCACTCGCCCTGTCATCATTCTTACCTAATTTTCTCTATGTTCTGTAAGCCCTACGTAAAATTCAACAAAATGGTTTGTAGCTATTGAATTTAGGTTTCTAGAAACATAATCATTATAGTAAAATACCCAAGTTTATATAGTAAAATTGTCCGAAAACCAAAAATTGTTACTATTGCCCCCGGTCTCCCCGGTTAAATTATATCAGGGGTCATTTGTACCACGGGGTTAATTGTACCGTTACAATTGCTCCCAGAGAAGACGGTACAATTGACCCCAAGTATAGATTTTGGAGAAATAACTAAATATCTCGGAACATTGTTGTGCTTTAGACATGCAATATTGGGAATTCTAGAACTGGATACATTAATTAGAATGTACCTACTTTTAGGATAAAATAAATAAATACAAATACATTAATTTCCACTTATAGGTAGAAGTACTTATAGGAAATATAAATATTAATTGAACATGAAATACCTTTCAATTTTCTGTAAAGTCTGGGCAATCAATTGTAGAGCTTCTGTATTTCTTCTTTCTGAATCAGCTTTATCTATGGCTGCTTGGACGAGGGCCCGTCTTGCTGCCTCCTGTGACATAGGCGGCTCACGCCTGCGTCGTCGCCGGGGTCGCGTCGGGGTGTTCCTTGACACTGGCGCCGCTTCTGTGGGGACTTGCTGCTGGTGTGGGGATTGTGTTGGAGAAAGATTTGGGGAGTAGGCTCTTTCTATTACATGTGCAACAGGTTGGGGTTGTGTTTGGGGTGTGTGTTGAATATTGTCTTGTGGTTCTAGGATTGGTAGTTGTATGAATGATGAGTTCTCCACAACAGCAGCTGCAGCAGCAGCATTGATTCCGATTGACTGTTAAAAATAATAAATAGATTTATTCATTATAATAAAATTATTAATTTCGACTGGTGTCCACGAATATTTATTTATTTATAAAGTTTGAACTCTAGTTACGGTAGCACTTAACTTAAACGAAGGAACATAAAATAACACTTACTTCTTCAAATGGTTCCACTCGGACACCAGGCAACCCTTGACCGAAATCATCCCCGAGAATTGTCATGAATTTCTGTTCAATTTCCGTCAATGGTTGCTCTGTGGAAGGCCCCCCTCCAGTAGTTATGATTCGATAATTTGTTTGTTTTTTATTTCCTTTTTAATTTTTGGTACAAGTGACCCTGGGAAGGGGTCAATTGTAGCACTCGCCCTGTCATCATTCTTACCTAATTTTCTCTATGTTCTGTAAGCCCTACGTAAAATTCAACAAAATGGTTTGTAGCTATTGAATTTAGGTTTCTAGAAACATAATCATTATAGTAAAATACCCAAGTTTATATAGTAAAATTGTCCGAAAACCAAAAATTGTTACTATTGCCCCCGGTCTCCCCGGTTAAATTATATCAGGGGTCATTTGTACCACGGGGTTAATTGTACCGTTACAATTGCTCCCAGAGAAGACGGTACAATTGACCCCAAGTATAGATTTTGGAGAAATAACTAAATATCTCGGAACATTGTTGTGCTTTAGACATGCAATATTGGGAATTCTAGAACTGGATACATTAATTAGAATGTACCTACTTTTAGGATAAAATAAATAAATACAAATACATTAATTTCCACTTATAGGTAGAAGTACTTATAGGAAATATAAATATTAATTGAACATGAAATACCTTTCAATTTTCTGTAAAGTCTGGGCAATCAATTGTAGAGCTTCTGTATTTCTTCTTTCTGAATCAGCTTTATCTATGGCTGCTTGGACGAGGGCCCGTCTTGCTGCCTCCTGTGACATAGGCGGCTCACGCCTGCGTCGTCGCCGGGGTCGCGTCGGGGTGTTCCTTGACACTGGCGCCGCTTCTGTGGGGACTTGCTGCTGGTGTGGGGATTGTGTTGGAGAAAGATTTGGGGAGTAGGCTCTTTCTATTACATGTGCAACAGGTTGGGGTTGTGTTTGGGGTGTGTGTTGAATATTGTCTTGTGGTTCTAGGATTGGTAGTTGTATGAATGATGAGTTCTCCACAACAGCAGCTGCAGCAGCAGCATTGATTCCGATTGACTGTTAAAAATAATAAATAGATTTATTCATTATAATAAAATTATTAATTTCGACTGGTGTCCACGAATATTTATTTATTTATAAAGTTTGAACTCTAGTTACGGTAGCACTTAACTTAAACGAAGGAACATAAAATAACACTTACTTCTTCAAATGGTTCCACTCGGACACCAGGCAACCCTTGACCGAAATCATCCCCGAGAATTGTCATGAATTTCTGTTCAATTTCCGTCAATGGTTGCTCTGTGGAAGGCCCCCCTCCAGTAGTTATGATTCGATAATTTGTTTGTTTTTTATTTCCTTTTTAATTTTTGGTACAAGTGACCCTGGGAAGGGGTCAATTGTAGCACTCGCCCTGTCATCATTCTTACCTAATTTTCTCTATGTTCTGTAAGCCCTACGTAAAATTCAACAAAATGGTTTGTAGCTATTGAATTTAGGTTTCTAGAAACATAATCATTATAGTAAAATACCCAAGTTTATATAGTAAAATTGTCCGAAAACCAAAAATTGTTACTATTGCCCCCGGTCTCCCCGGTTAAATTATATCAGGGGTCATTTGTACCACGGGGTTAATTGTACCGTTACAATTGCTCCCAGAGAAGACGGTACAATTGACCCCAAGTATAGATTTTGGAGAAATAACTAAATATCTCGGAACATTGTTGTGCTTTAGACATGCAATATTGGGAATTCTAGAACTGGATACATTAATTAGAATGTACCTACTTTTAGGATAAAATAAATAAATACAAATACATTAATTTCCACTTATAGGTAGAAGTACTTATAGGAAATATAAATATTAATTGAACATGAAATACCTTTCAATTTTCTGTAAAGTCTGGGCAATCAATTGTAGAGCTTCTGTATTTCTTCTTTCTGAATCAGCTTTATCTATGGCTGCTTGGACGAGGGCCCGTCTTGCTGCCTCCTGTGACATAGGCGGCTCACGCCTGCGTCGTCGCCGGGGTCGCGTCGGGGTGTTCCTTGACACTGGCGCCGCTTCTGTGGGGACTTGCTGCTGGTGTGGGGATTGTGTTGGAGAAAGATTTGGGGAGTAGGCTCTTTCTATTACATGTGCAACAGGTTGGGGTTGTGTTTGGGGTGTGTGTTGAATATTGTCTTGTGGTTCTAGGATTGGTAGTTGTATGAATGATGAGTTCTCCACAACAGCAGCTGCAGCAGCAGCATTGATTCCGATTGACTGTTAAAAATAATAAATAGATTTATTCATTATAATAAAATTATTAATTTCGACTGGTGTCCACGAATATTTATTTATTTATAAAGTTTGAACTCTAGTTACGGTAGCACTTAACTTAAACGAAGGAACATAAAATAACACTTACTTCTTCAAATGGTTCCACTCGGACACCAGGCAACCCTTGACCGAAATCATCCCCGAGAATTGTCATGAATTTCTGTTCAATTTCCGTCAATGGTTGCTCTGTGGAAGGCCCCCCTCCAGTAGTTATGATTCGATAATTTGTTTGTTTTTTATTTCCTTTTTAATTTTTGGTACAAGTGACCCTGGGAAGGGGTCAATTGTAGCACTCGCCCTGTCATCATTCTTACCTAATTTTCTCTATGTTCTGTAAGCCCTACGTAAAATTCAACAAAATGGTTTGTAGCTATTGAATTTAGGTTTCTAGAAACATAATCATTATAGTAAAATACCCAAGTTTATATAGTAAAATTGTCCGAAAACCAAAAATTGTTACTATTGCCCCCGGTCTCCCCGGTTAAATTATATCAGGGGTCATTTGTACCACGGGGTTAATTGTACCGTTACAATTGCTCCCAGAGAAGACGGTACAATTGACCCCAAGTATAGATTTTGGAGAAATAACTAAATATCTCGGAACATTGTTGTGCTTTAGACATGCAATATTGGGAATTCTAGAACTGGATACATTAATTAGAATGTACCTACTTTTAGGATAAAATAAATAAATACAAATACATTAATTTCCACTTATAGGTAGAAGTACTTATAGGAAATATAAATATTAATTGAACATGAAATACCTTTCAATTTTCTGTAAAGTCTGGGCAATCAATTGTAGAGCTTCTGTATTTCTTCTTTCTGAATCAGCTTTATCTATGGCTGCTTGGACGAGGGCCCGTCTTGCTGCCTCCTGTGACATAGGCGGCTCACGCCTGCGTCGTCGCCGGGGTCGCGTCGGGGTGTTCCTTGACACTGGCGCCGCTTCTGTGGGGACTTGCTGCTGGTGTGGGGATTGTGTTGGAGAAAGATTTGGGGAGTAGGCTCTTTCTATTACATGTGCAACAGGTTGGGGTTGTGTTTGGGGTGTGTGTTGAATATTGTCTTGTGGTTCTAGGATTGGTAGTTGTATGAATGATGAGTTCTCCACAACAGCAGCTGCAGCAGCAGCATTGATTCCGATTGACTGTTAAAAATAATAAATAGATTTATTCATTATAATAAAATTATTAATTTCGACTGGTGTCCACGAATATTTATTTATTTATAAAGTTTGAACTCTAGTTACGGTAGCACTTAACTTAAACGAAGGAACATAAAATAACACTTACTTCTTCAAATGGTTCCACTCGGACACCAGGCAACCCTTGACCGAAATCATCCCCGAGAATTGTCATGAATTTCTGTTCAATTTCCGTCAATGGTTGCTCTGTGGAAGGCCCCCCTCCAGTAGTTATGATTCGATAATTTGTTTGTTTTTTATTTCCTTTTTAATTTTTGGTACAAGTGACCCTGGGAAGGGGTCAATTGTAGCACTCGCCCTGTCATCATTCTTACCTAATTTTCTCTATGTTCTGTAAGCCCTACGTAAAATTCAACAAAATGGTTTGTAGCTATTGAATTTAGGTTTCTAGAAACATAATCATTATAGTAAAATACCCAAGTTTATATAGTAAAATTGTCCGAAAACCAAAAATTGTTACTATTGCCCCCGGTCTCCCCGGTTAAATTATATCAGGGGTCATTTGTACCACGGGGTTAATTGTACCGTTACAATTGCTCCCAGAGAAGACGGTACAATTGACCCCAAGTATAGATTTTGGAGAAATAACTAAATATCTCGGAACATTGTTGTGCTTTAGACATGCAATATTGGGAATTCTAGAACTGGATACATTAATTAGAATGTACCTACTTTTAGGATAAAATAAATAAATACAAATACATTAATTTCCACTTATAGGTAGAAGTACTTATAGGAAATATAAATATTAATTGAACATGAAATACCTTTCAATTTTCTGTAAAGTCTGGGCAATCAATTGTAGAGCTTCTGTATTTCTTCTTTCTGAATCAGCTTTATCTATGGCTGCTTGGACGAGGGCCCGTCTTGCTGCCTCCTGTGACATAGGCGGCTCACGCCTGCGTCGTCGCCGGGGTCGCGTCGGGGTGTTCCTTGACACTGGCGCCGCTTCTGTGGGGACTTGCTGCTGGTGTGGGGATTGTGTTGGAGAAAGATTTGGGGAGTAGGCTCTTTCTATTACATGTGCAACAGGTTGGGGTTGTGTTTGGGGTGTGTGTTGAATATTGTCTTGTGGTTCTAGGATTGGTAGTTGTATGAATGATGAGTTCTCCACAACAGCAGCTGCAGCAGCAGCATTGATTCCGATTGACTGTTAAAAATAATAAATAGATTTATTCATTATAATAAAATTATTAATTTCGACTGGTGTCCACGAATATTTATTTATTTATAAAGTTTGAACTCTAGTTACGGTAGCACTTAACTTAAACGAAGGAACATAAAATAACACTTACTTCTTCAAATGGTTCCACTCGGACACCAGGCAACCCTTGACCGAAATCATCCCCGAGAATTGTCATGAATTTCTGTTCAATTTCCGTCAATGGTTGCTCTGTGGAAGGCCCCCCTCCAGTAGTTATGATTCGATAATTTGTTTGTTTTTTATTTCCTTTTTAATTTTTGGTACAAGTGACCCTGGGAAGGGGTCAATTGTAGCACTCGCCCTGTCATCATTCTTACCTAATTTTCTCTATGTTCTGTAAGCCCTACGTAAAATTCAACAAAATGGTTTGTAGCTATTGAATTTAGGTTTCTAGAAACATAATCATTATAGTAAAATACCCAAGTTTATATAGTAAAATTGTCCGAAAACCAAAAATTGTTACTATTGCCCCCGGTCTCCCCGGTTAAATTATATCAGGGGTCATTTGTACCACGGGGTTAATTGTACCGTTACAATTGCTCCCAGAGAAGACGGTACAATTGACCCCAAGTATAGATTTTGGAGAAATAACTAAATATCTCGGAACATTGTTGTGCTTTAGACATGCAATATTGGGAATTCTAGAACTGGATACATTAATTAGAATGTACCTACTTTTAGGATAAAATAAATAAATACAAATACATTAATTTCCACTTATAGGTAGAAGTACTTATAGGAAATATAAATATTAATTGAACATGAAATACCTTTCAATTTTCTGTAAAGTCTGGGCAATCAATTGTAGAGCTTCTGTATTTCTTCTTTCTGAATCAGCTTTATCTATGGCTGCTTGGACGAGGGCCCGTCTTGCTGCCTCCTGTGACATAGGCGGCTCACGCCTGCGTCGTCGCCGGGGTCGCGTCGGGGTGTTCCTTGACACTGGCGCCGCTTCTGTGGGGACTTGCTGCTGGTGTGGGGATTGTGTTGGAGAAATATTTGGGGAGTAGGCTCTTTCTATTACATGTGCAACAGGTTGGGGTTGTGTTTGGGGTGTGTGTTGAATATTGTCTTGTGGTTCTAGGATTGGTAGTTGTATGAATGATGAGTTCTCCACAACAGCAGCTGCAGCAGCAGCATTGATTCCGATTGACTGTTAAAAATAATAAATAGATTTATTCATTATAATAAAATTATTAATTTCGACTGGTGTCCACGAATATTTATTTATTTATAAAGTTTGAACTCTAGTTACGGTAGCACTTAACTTAAACGAAGGAACATAAAATAACACTTACTTCTTCAAATGGTTCCACTCGGACACCAGGCAACCCTTGACCGAAATCATCCCCGAGAATTGTCATGAATTTCTGTTCAATTTCCGTCAATGGTTGCTCTGTGGAAGGCCCCCCTCCAGTAGTTATGATTCGATAATTTGTTTGTTTTTTATTTCCTTTTTAATTTTTGGTACAAGTGACCCTGGGAAGGGGTCAATTGTAGCACTCGCCCTGTCATCATTCTTACCTAATTTTCTCTATGTTCTGTAAGCCCTACGTAAAATTCAACAAAATGGTTTGTAGCTATTGAATTTAGGTTTCTAGAAACATAATCATTATAGTAAAATACCCAAGTTTATATAGTAAAATTGTCCGAAAACCAAAAATTGTTACTATTGCCCCCGGTCTCCCCGGTTAAATTATATCAGGGGTCATTTGTACCACGGGGTTAATTGTACCGTTACAATTGCTCCCAGAGAAGACGGTACAATTGACCCCAAGTATAGATTTTGGAGAAATAACTAAATATCTCGGAACATTGTTGTGCTTTAGACATGCAATATTGGGAATTCTAGAACTGGATACATTAATTAGAATGTACCTACTTTTAGGATAAAATAAATAAATACAAATACATTAATTTCCACTTATAGGTAGAAGTACTTATAGGAAATATAAATATTAATTGAACATGAAATACCTTTCAATTTTCTGTAAAGTCTGGGCAATCAATTGTAGAGCTTCTGTATTTCTTCTTTCTGAATCAGCTTTATCTATGGCTGCTTGGACGAGGGCCCGTCTTGCTGCCTCCTGTGACATAGGCGGCTCACGCCTGCGTCGTCGCCGGGGTCGCGTCGGGGTGTTCCTTGACACTGGCGCCGCTTCTGTGGGGACTTGCTGCTGGTGTGGGGATTGTGTTGGAGAAAGATTTGGGGAGTAGGCTCTTTCTATTACATGTGCAACAGGTTGGGGTTGTGTTTGGGGTGTGTGTTGAATATTGTCTTGTGGTTCTAGGATTGGTAGTTGTATGAATGATGAGTTCTCCACAACAGCAGCTGCAGCAGCAGCATTGATTCCGATTGACTGTTAAAAATAATAAATAGATTTATTCATTATAATAAAATTATTAATTTCGACTGGTGTCCACGAATATTTATTTATTTATAAAGTTTGAACTCTAGTTACGGTAGCACTTAACTTAAACGAAGGAACATAAAATAACACTTACTTCTTCAAATGGTTCCACTCGGACACCAGGCAACCCTTGACCGAAATCATCCCCGAGAATTGTCATGAATTTCTGTTCAATTTCCGTCAATGGTTGCTCTGTGGAAGGCCCCCCTCCAGTAGTTATGATTCGATAATTTGTTTGTTTTTTATTTCCTTTTTAATTTTTGGTACAAGTGACCCTGGGAAGGGGTCAATTGTAGCACTCGCCCTGTCATCATTCTTACCTAATTTTCTCTATGTTCTGTAAGCCCTACGTAAAATTCAACAAAATGGTTTGTAGCTATTGAATTTAGGTTTCTAGAAACATAATCATTATAGTAAAATACCCAAGTTTATATAGTAAAATTGTCCGAAAACCAAAAATTGTTACTATTGCCCCCGGTCTCCCCGGTTAAATTATATCAGGGGTCATTTGTACCACGGGGTTAATTGTACCGTTACAATTGCTCCCAGAGAAGACGGTACAATTGACCCCAAGTATAGATTTTGGAGAAATAACTAAATATCTCGGAACATTGTTGTGCTTTAGACATGCAATATTGGGAATTCTAGAACTGGATACATTAATTAGAATGTACCTACTTTTAGGATAAAATAAATAAATACAAATACATTAATTTCCACTTATAGGTAGAAGTACTTATAGGAAATATAAATATTAATTGAACATGAAATACCTTTCAATTTTCTGTAAAGTCTGGGCAATCAATTGTAGAGCTTCTGTATTTCTTCTTTCTGAATCAGCTTTATCTATGGCTGCTTGGACGAGGGCCCGTCTTGCTGCCTCCTGTGACATAGGCGGCTCACGCCTGCGTCGTCGCCGGGGTCGCGTCGGGGTGTTCCTTGACACTGGCGCCGCTTCTGTGGGGACTTGCTGCTGGTGTGGGGATTGTGTTGGAGAAAGATTTGGGGAGTAGGCTCTTTCTATTACATGTGCAACAGGTTGGGGTTGTGTTTGGGGTGTGTGTTGAATATTGTCTTGTGGTTCTAGGATTGGTAGTTGTATGAATGATGAGTTCTCCACAACAGCAGCTGCAGCAGCAGCATTGATTCCGATTGACTGTTAAAAATAATAAATAGATTTATTCATTATAATAAAATTATTAATTTCGACTGGTGTCCACGAATATTTATTTATTTATAAAGTTTGAACTCTAGTTACGGTAGCACTTAACTTAAACGAAGGAACATAAAATAACACTTACTTCTTCAAATGGTTCCACTCGGACACCAGGCAACCCTTGACCGAAATCATCCCCGAGAATTGTCATGAATTTCTGTTCAATTTCCGTCAATGGTTGCTCTGTGGAAGGCCCCCCTCCAGTAGTTATGATTCGATAATTTGTTTGTTTTTTATTTCCTTTTTAATTTTTGGTACAAGTGACCCTGGGAAGGGGTCAATTGTAGCACTCGCCCTGTCATCATTCTTACCTAATTTTCTCTATGTTCTGTAAGCCCTACGTAAAATTCAACAAAATGGTTTGTAGCTATTGAATTTAGGTTTCTAGAAACATAATCATTATAGTAAAATACCCAAGTTTATATAGTAAAATTGTCCGAAAACCAAAAATTGTTACTATTGCCCCCGGTCTCCCCGGTTAAATTATATCAGGGGTCATTTGTACCACGGGGTTAATTGTACCGTTACAATTGCTCCCAGAGAAGACGGTACAATTGACCCCAAGTATAGATTTTGGAGAAATAACTAAATATCTCGGAACATTGTTGTGCTTTAGACATGCAATATTGGGAATTCTAGAACTGGATACATTAATTAGAATGTACCTACTTTTAGGATAAAATAAATAAATACAAATACATTAATTTCCACTTATAGGTAGAAGTACTTATAGGAAATATAAATATTAATTGAACATGAAATACCTTTCAATTTTCTGTAAAGTCTGGGCAATCAATTGTAGAGCTTCTGTATTTCTTCTTTCTGAATCAGCTTTATCTATGGCTGCTTGGACGAGGGCCCGTCTTGCTGCCTCCTGTGACATAGGCGGCTCACGCCTGCGTCGTCGCCGGGGTCGCGTCGGGGTGTTCCTTGACACTGGCGCCGCTTCTGTGGGGACTTGCTGCTGGTGTGGGGATTGTGTTGGAGAAAGATTTGGGGAGTAGGCTCTTTCTATTACATGTGCAACAGGTTGGGGTTGTGTTTGGGGTGTGTGTTGAATATTGTCTTGTGGTTCTAGGATTGGTAGTTGTATGAATGATGAGTTCTCCACAACAGCAGCTGCAGCAGCAGCATTGATTCCGATTGACTGTTAAAAATAATAAATAGATTTATTCATTATAATAAAATTATTAATTTCGACTGGTGTCCACGAATATTTATTTATTTATAAAGTTTGAACTCTAGTTACGGTAGCACTTAACTTAAACGAAGGAACATAAAATAACACTTACTTCTTCAAATGGTTCCACTCGGACACCAGGCAACCCTTGACCGAAATCATCCCCGAGAATTGTCATGAATTTCTGTTCAATTTCCGTCAATGGTTGCTCTGTGGAAGGCCCCCCTCCAGTAGTTATGATTCGATAATTTGTTTGTTTTTTATTTCCTTTTTAATTTTTGGTACAAGTGACCCTGGGAAGGGGTCAATTGTAGCACTCGCCCTGTCATCATTCTTACCTAATTTTCTCTATGTTCTGTAAGCCCTACGTAAAATTCAACAAAATGGTTTGTAGCTATTGAATTTAGGTTTCTAGAAACATAATCATTATAGTAAAATACCCAAGTTTATATAGTAAAATTGTCCGAAAACCAAAAATTGTTACTATTGCCCCCGGTCTCCCCGGTTAAATTATATCAGGGGTCATTTGTACCACGGGGTTAATTGTACCGTTACAATTGCTCCCAGAGAAGACGGTACAATTGACCCCAAGTATAGATTTTGGAGAAATAACTAAATATCTCGGAACATTGTTGTGCTTTAGACATGCAATATTGGGAATTCTAGAACTGGATACATTAATTAGAATGTACCTACTTTTAGGATAAAATAAATAAATACAAATACATTAATTTCCACTTATAGGTAGAAGTACTTATAGGAAATATAAATATTAATTGAACATGAAATACCTTTCAATTTTCTGTAAAGTCTGGGCAATCAATTGTAGAGCTTCTGTATTTCTTCTTTCTGAATCAGCTTTATCTATGGCTGCTTGGACGAGGGCCCGTCTTGCTGCCTCCTGTGACATAGGCGGCTCACGCCTGCGTCGTCGCCGGGGTCGCGTCGGGGTGTTCCTTGACACTGGCGCCGCTTCTGTGGGGACTTGCTGCTGGTGTGGGGATTGTGTTGGAGAAAGATTTGGGGAGTAGGCTCTTTCTATTACATGTGCAACAGGTTGGGGTTGTGTTTGGGGTGTGTGTTGAATATTGTCTTGTGGTTCTAGGATTGGTAGTTGTATGAATGATGAGTTCTCCACAACAGCAGCTGCAGCAGCAGCATTGATTCCGATTGACTGTTAAAAATAATAAATAGATTTATTCATTATAATAAAATTATTAATTTCGACTGGTGTCCACGAATATTTATTTATTTATAAAGTTTGAACTCTAGTTACGGTAGCACTTAACTTAAACGAAGGAACATAAAATAACACTTACTTCTTCAAATGGTTCCACTCGGACACCAGGCAACCCTTGACCGAAATCATCCCCGAGAATTGTCATGAATTTCTGTTCAATTTCCGTCAATGGTTGCTCTGTGGAAGGCCCCCCTCCAGTAGTTATGATTCGATAATTTGTTTGTTTTTTATTTCCTTTTTAATTTTTGGTACAAGTGACCCTGGGAAGGGGTCAATTGTAGCACTCGCCCTGTCATCATTCTTACCTAATTTTCTCTATGTTCTGTAAGCCCTACGTAAAATTCAACAAAATGGTTTGTAGCTATTGAATTTAGGTTTCTAGAAACATAATCATTATAGTAAAATACCCAAGTTTATATAGTAAAATTGTCCGAAAACCAAAAATTGTTACTATTGCCCCCGGTCTCCCCGGTTAAATTATATCAGGGGTCATTTGTACCACGGGGTTAATTGTACCGTTACAATTGCTCCCAGAGAAGACGGTACAATTGACCCCAAGTATAGATTTTGGAGAAATAACTAAATATCTCGGAACATTGTTGTGCTTTAGACATGCAATATTGGGAATTCTAGAACTGGATACATTAATTAGAATGTACCTACTTTTAGGATAAAATAAATAAATACAAATACATTAATTTCCACTTATAGGTAGAAGTACTTATAGGAAATATAAATATTAATTGAACATGAAATACCTTTCAATTTTCTGTAAAGTCTGGGCAATCAATTGTAGAGCTTCTGTATTTCTTCTTTCTGAATCAGCTTTATCTATGGCTGCTTGGACGAGGGCCCGTCTTGCTGCCTCCTGTGACATAGGCGGCTCACGCCTGCGTCGTCGCCGGGGTCGCGTCGGGGTGTTCCTTGACACTGGCGCCGCTTCTGTGGGGACTTGCTGCTGGTGTGGGGATTGTGTTGGAGAAAGATTTGGGGAGTAGGCTCTTTCTATTACATGTGCAACAGGTTGGGGTTGTGTTTGGGGTGTGTGTTGAATATTGTCTTGTGGTTCTAGGATTGGTAGTTGTATGAATGATGAGTTCTCCACAACAGCAGCTGCAGCAGCAGCATTGATTCCGATTGACTGTTAAAAATAATAAATAGATTTATTCATTATAATAAAATTATTAATTTCGACTGGTGTCCACGAATATTTATTTATTTATAAAGTTTGAACTCTAGTTACGGTAGCACTTAACTTAAACGAAGGAACATAAAATAACACTTACTTCTTCAAATGGTTCCACTCGGACACCAGGCAACCCTTGACCGAAATCATCCCCGAGAATTGTCATGAATTTCTGTTCAATTTCCGTCAATGGTTGCTCTGTGGAAGGCCCCCCTCCAGTAGTTATGATTCGATAATTTGTTTGTTTTTTATTTCCTTTTTAATTTTTGGTACAAGTGACCCTGGGAAGGGGTCAATTGTAGCACTCGCCCTGTCATCATTCTTACCTAATTTTCTCTATGTTCTGTAAGCCCTACGTAAAATTCAACAAAATGGTTTGTAGCTATTGAATTTAGGTTTCTAGAAACATAATCATTATAGTAAAATACCCAAGTTTATATAGTAAAATTGTCCGAAAACCAAAAATTGTTACTATTGCCCCCGGTCTCCCCGGTTAAATTATATCAGGGGTCATTTGTACCACGGGGTTAATTGTACCGTTACAATTGCTCCCAGAGAAGACGGTACAATTGACCCCAAGTATAGATTTTGGAGAAATAACTAAATATCTCGGAACATTGTTGTGCTTTAGACATGCAATATTGGGAATTCTAGAACTGGATACATTAATTAGAATGTACCTACTTTTAGGATAAAATAAATAAATACAAATACATTAATTTCCACTTATAGGTAGAAGTACTTATAGGAAATATAAATATTAATTGAACATGAAATACCTTTCAATTTTCTGTAAAGTCTGGGCAATCAATTGTAGAGCTTCTGTATTTCTTCTTTCTGAATCAGCTTTATCTATGGCTGCTTGGACGAGGGCCCGTCTTGCTGCCTCCTGTGACATAGGCGGCTCACGCCTGCGTCGTCGCCGGGGTCGCGTCGGGGTGTTCCTTGACACTGGCGCCGCTTCTGTGGGGACTTGCTGCTGGTGTGGGGATTGTGTTGGAGAAAGATTTGGGGAGTAGGCTCTTTCTATTACATGTGCAACAGGTTGGGGTTGTGTTTGGGGTGTGTGTTGAATATTGTCTTGTGGTTCTAGGATTGGTAGTTGTATGAATGATGAGTTCTCCACAACAGCAGCTGCAGCAGCAGCATTGATTCCGATTGACTGTTAAAAATAATAAATAGATTTATTCATTATAATAAAATTATTAATTTCGACTGGTGTCCACGAATATTTATTTATTTATAAAGTTTGAACTCTAGTTACGGTAGCACTTAACTTAAACGAAGGAACATAAAATAACACTTACTTCTTCAAATGGTTCCACTCGGACACCAGGCAACCCTTGACCGAAATCATCCCCGAGAATTGTCATGAATTTCTGTTCAATTTCCGTCAATGGTTGCTCTGTGGAAGGCCCCCCTCCAGTAGTTATGATTCGATAATTTGTTTGTTTTTTATTTCCTTTTTAATTTTTGGTACAAGTGACCCTGGGAAGGGGTCAATTGTAGCACTCGCCCTGTCATCATTCTTACCTAATTTTCTCTATGTTCTGTAAGCCCTACGTAAAATTCAACAAAATGGTTTGTAGCTATTGAATTTAGGTTTCTAGAAACATAATCATTATAGTAAAATACCCAAGTTTATATAGTAAAATTGTCCGAAAACCAAAAATTGTTACTATTGCCCCCGGTCTCCCCGGTTAAATTATATCAGGGGTCATTTGTACCACGGGGTTAATTGTACCGTTACAATTGCTCCCAGAGAAGACGGTACAATTGACCCCAAGTATAGATTTTGGAGAAATAACTAAATATCTCGGAACATTGTTGTGCTTTAGACATGCAATATTGGGAATTCTAGAACTGGATACATTAATTAGAATGTACCTACTTTTAGGATAAAATAAATAAATACAAATACATTAATTTCCACTTATAGGTAGAAGTACTTATAGGAAATATAAATATTAATTGAACATGAAATACCTTTCAATTTTCTGTAAAGTCTGGGCAATCAATTGTAGAGCTTCTGTATTTCTTCTTTCTGAATCAGCTTTATCTATGGCTGCTTGGACGAGGGCCCGTCTTGCTGCCTCCTGTGACATAGGCGGCTCACGCCTGCGTCGTCGCCGGGGTCGCGTCGGGGTGTTCCTTGACACTGGCGCCGCTTCTGTGGGGACTTGCTGCTGGTGTGGGGATTGTGTTGGAGAAAGATTTGGGGAGTAGGCTCTTTCTATTACATGTGCAACAGGTTGGGGTTGTGTTTGGGGTGTGTGTTGAATATTGTCTTGTGGTTCTAGGATTGGTAGTTGTATGAATGATGAGTTCTCCACAACAGCAGCTGCAGCAGCAGCATTGATTCCGATTGACTGTTAAAAATAATAAATAGATTTATTCATTATAATAAAATTATTAATTTCGACTGGTGTCCACGAATATTTATTTATTTATAAAGTTTGAACTCTAGTTACGGTAGCACTTAACTTAAACGAAGGAACATAAAATAACACTTACTTCTTCAAATGGTTCCACTCGGACACCAGGCAACCCTTGACCGAAATCATCCCCGAGAATTGTCATGAATTTCTGTTCAATTTCCGTCAATGGTTGCTCTGTGGAAGGCCCCCCTCCAGTAGTTATGATTCGATAATTTGTTTGTTTTTTATTTCCTTTTTAATTTTTGGTACAAGTGACCCTGGGAAGGGGTCAATTGTAGCACTCGCCCTGTCATCATTCTTACCTAATTTTCTCTATGTTCTGTAAGCCCTACGTAAAATTCAACAAAATGGTTTGTAGCTATTGAATTTAGGTTTCTAGAAACATAATCATTATAGTAAAATACCCAAGTTTATATAGTAAAATTGTCCGAAAACCAAAAATTGTTACTATTGCCCCCGGTCTCCCCGGTTAAATTATATCAGGGGTCATTTGTACCACGGGGTTAATTGTACCGTTACAATTGCTCCCAGAGAAGACGGTACAATTGACCCCAAGTATAGATTTTGGAGAAATAACTAAATATCTCGGAACATTGTTGTGCTTTAGACATGCAATATTGGGAATTCTAGAACTGGATACATTAATTAGAATGTACCTACTTTTAGGATAAAATAAATAAATACAAATACATTAATTTCCACTTATAGGTAGAAGTACTTATAGGAAATATAAATATTAATTGAACATGAAATACCTTTCAATTTTCTGTAAAGTCTGGGCAATCAATTGTAGAGCTTCTGTATTTCTTCTTTCTGAATCAGCTTTATCTATGGCTGCTTGGACGAGGGCCCGTCTTGCTGCCTCCTGTGACATAGGCGGCTCACGCCTGCGTCGTCGCCGGGGTCGCGTCGGGGTGTTCCTTGACACTGGCGCCGCTTCTGTGGGGACTTGCTGCTGGTGTGGGGATTGTGTTGGAGAAAGATTTGGGGAGTAGGCTCTTTCTATTACATGTGCAACAGGTTGGGGTTGTGTTTGGGGTGTGTGTTGAATATTGTCTTGTGGTTCTAGGATTGGTAGTTGTATGAATGATGAGTTCTCCACAACAGCAGCTGCAGCAGCAGCATTGATTCCGATTGACTGTTAAAAATAATAAATAGATTTATTCATTATAATAAAATTATTAATTTCGACTGGTGTCCACGAATATTTATTTATTTATAAAGTTTGAACTCTAGTTACGGTAGCACTTAACTTAAACGAAGGAACATAAAATAACACTTACTTCTTCAAATGGTTCCACTCGGACACCAGGCAACCCTTGACCGAAATCATCCCCGAGAATTGTCATGAATTTCTGTTCAATTTCCGTCAATGGTTGCTCTGTGGAAGGCCCCCCTCCAGTAGTTATGATTCGATAATTTGTTTGTTTTTTATTTCCTTTTTAATTTTTGGTACAAGTGACCCTGGGAAGGGGTCAATTGTAGCACTCGCCCTGTCATCATTCTTACCTAATTTTCTCTATGTTCTGTAAGCCCTACGTAAAATTCAACAAAATGGTTTGTAGCTATTGAATTTAGGTTTCTAGAAACATAATCATTATAGTAAAATACCCAAGTTTATATAGTAAAATTGTCCGAAAACCAAAAATTGTTACTATTGCCCCCGGTCTCCCCGGTTAAATTATATCAGGGGTCATTTGTACCACGGGGTTAATTGTACCGTTACAATTGCTCCCAGAGAAGACGGTACAATTGACCCCAAGTATAGATTTTGGAGAAATAACTAAATATCTCGGAACATTGTTGTGCTTTAGACATGCAATATTGGGAATTCTAGAACTGGATACATTAATTAGAATGTACCTACTTTTAGGATAAAATAAATAAATACAAATACATTAATTTCCACTTATAGGTAGAAGTACTTATAGGAAATATAAATATTAATTGAACATGAAATACCTTTCAATTTTCTGTAAAGTCTGGGCAATCAATTGTAGAGCTTCTGTATTTCTTCTTTCTGAATCAGCTTTATCTATGGCTGCTTGGACGAGGGCCCGTCTTGCTGCCTCCTGTGACATAGGCGGCTCACGCCTGCGTCGTCGCCGGGGTCGCGTCGGGGTGTTCCTTGACACTGGCGCCGCTTCTGTGGGGACTTGCTGCTGGTGTGGGGATTGTGTTGGAGAAAGATTTGGGGAGTAGGCTCTTTCTATTACATGTGCAACAGGTTGGGGTTGTGTTTGGGGTGTGTGTTGAATATTGTCTTGTGGTTCTAGGATTGGTAGTTGTATGAATGATGAGTTCTCCACAACAGCAGCTGCAGCAGCAGCATTGATTCCGATTGACTGTTAAAAATAATAAATAGATTTATTCATTATAATAAAATTATTAATTTCGACTGGTGTCCACGAATATTTATTTATTTATAAAGTTTGAACTCTAGTTACGGTAGCACTTAACTTAAACGAAGGAACATAAAATAACACTTACTTCTTCAAATGGTTCCACTCGGACACCAGGCAACCCTTGACCGAAATCATCCCCGAGAATTGTCATGAATTTCTGTTCAATTTCCGTCAATGGTTGCTCTGTGGAAGGCCCCCCTCCAGTAGTTATGATTCGATAATTTGTTTGTTTTTTATTTCCTTTTTAATTTTTGGTACAAGTGACCCTGGGAAGGGGTCAATTGTAGCACTCGCCCTGTCATCATTCTTACCTAATTTTCTCTATGTTCTGTAAGCCCTACGTAAAATTCAACAAAATGGTTTGTAGCTATTGAATTTAGGTTTCTAGAAACATAATCATTATAGTAAAATACCCAAGTTTATATAGTAAAATTGTCCGAAAACCAAAAATTGTTACTATTGCCCCCGGTCTCCCCGGTTAAATTATATCAGGGGTCATTTGTACCACGGGGTTAATTGTACCGTTACAATTGCTCCCAGAGAAGACGGTACAATTGACCCCAAGTATAGATTTTGGAGAAATAACTAAATATCTCGGAACATTGTTGTGCTTTAGACATGCAATATTGGGAATTCTAGAACTGGATACATTAATTAGAATGTACCTACTTTTAGGATAAAATAAATAAATACAAATACATTAATTTCCACTTATAGGTAGAAGTACTTATAGGAAATATAAATATTAATTGAACATGAAATACCTTTCAATTTTCTGTAAAGTCTGGGCAATCAATTGTAGAGCTTCTGTATTTCTTCTTTCTGAATCAGCTTTATCTATGGCTGCTTGGACGAGGGCCCGTCTTGCTGCCTCCTGTGACATAGGCGGCTCACGCCTGCGTCGTCGCCGGGGTCGCGTCGGGGTGTTCCTTGACACTGGCGCCGCTTCTGTGGGGACTTGCTGCTGGTGTGGGGATTGTGTTGGAGAAAGATTTGGGGAGTAGGCTCTTTCTATTACATGTGCAACAGGTTGGGGTTGTGTTTGGGGTGTGTGTTGAATATTGTCTTGTGGTTCTAGGATTGGTAGTTGTATGAATGATGAGTTCTCCACAACAGCAGCTGCAGCAGCAGCATTGATTCCGATTGACTGTTAAAAATAATAAATAGATTTATTCATTATAATAAAATTATTAATTTCGACTGGTGTCCACGAATATTTATTTATTTATAAAGTTTGAACTCTAGTTACGGTAGCACTTAACTTAAACGAAGGAACATAAAATAACACTTACTTCTTCAAATGGTTCCACTCGGACACCAGGCAACCCTTGACCGAAATCATCCCCGAGAATTGTCATGAATTTCTGTTCAATTTCCGTCAATGGTTGCTCTGTGGAAGGCCCCCCTCCAGTAGTTATGATTCGATAATTTGTTTGTTTTTTATTTCCTTTTTAATTTTTGGTACAAGTGACCCTGGGAAGGGGTCAATTGTAGCACTCGCCCTGTCATCATTCTTACCTAATTTTCTCTATGTTCTGTAAGCCCTACGTAAAATTCAACAAAATGGTTTGTAGCTATTGAATTTAGGTTTCTAGAAACATAATCATTATAGTAAAATACCCAAGTTTATATAGTAAAATTGTCCGAAAACCAAAAATTGTTACTATTGCCCCCGGTCTCCCCGGTTAAATTATATCAGGGGTCATTTGTACCACGGGGTTAATTGTACCGTTACAATTGCTCCCAGAGAAGACGGTACAATTGACCCCAAGTATAGATTTTGGAGAAATAACTAAATATCTCGGAACATTGTTGTGCTTTAGACATGCAATATTGGGAATTCTAGAACTGGATACATTAATTAGAATGTACCTACTTTTAGGATAAAATAAATAAATACAAATACATTAATTTCCACTTATAGGTAGAAGTACTTATAGGAAATATAAATATTAATTGAACATGAAATACCTTTCAATTTTCTGTAAAGTCTGGGCAATCAATTGTAGAGCTTCTGTATTTCTTCTTTCTGAATCAGCTTTATCTATGGCTGCTTGGACGAGGGCCCGTCTTGCTGCCTCCTGTGACATAGGCGGCTCACGCCTGCGTCGTCGCCGGGGTCGCGTCGGGGTGTTCCTTGACACTGGCGCCGCTTCTGTGGGGACTTGCTGCTGGTGTGGGGATTGTGTTGGAGAAAGATTTGGGGAGTAGGCTCTTTCTATTACATGTGCAACAGGTTGGGGTTGTGTTTGGGGTGTGTGTTGAATATTGTCTTGTGGTTCTAGGATTGGTAGTTGTATGAATGATGAGTTCTCCACAACAGCAGCTGCAGCAGCAGCATTGATTCCGATTGACTGTTAAAAATAATAAATAGATTTATTCATTATAATAAAATTATTAATTTCGACTGGTGTCCACGAATATTTATTTATTTATAAAGTTTGAACTCTAGTTACGGTAGCACTTAACTTAAACGAAGGAACATAAAATAACACTTACTTCTTCAAATGGTTCCACTCGGACACCAGGCAACCCTTGACCGAAATCATCCCCGAGAATTGTCATGAATTTCTGTTCAATTTCCGTCAATGGTTGCTCTGTGGAAGGCCCCCCTCCAGTAGTTATGATTCGATAATTTGTTTGTTTTTTATTTCCTTTTTAATTTTTGGTACAAGTGACCCTGGGAAGGGGTCAATTGTAGCACTCGCCCTGTCATCATTCTTACCTAATTTTCTCTATGTTCTGTAAGCCCTACGTAAAATTCAACAAAATGGTTTGTAGCTATTGAATTTAGGTTTCTAGAAACATAATCATTATAGTAAAATACCCAAGTTTATATAGTAAAATTGTCCGAAAACCAAAAATTGTTACTATTGCCCCCGGTCTCCCCGGTTAAATTATATCAGGGGTCATTTGTACCACGGGGTTAATTGTACCGTTACAATTGCTCCCAGAGAAGACGGTACAATTGACCCCAAGTATAGATTTTGGAGAAATAACTAAATATCTCGGAACATTGTTGTGCTTTAGACATGCAATATTGGGAATTCTAGAACTGGATACATTAATTAGAATGTACCTACTTTTAGGATAAAATAAATAAATACAAATACATTAATTTCCACTTATAGGTAGAAGTACTTATAGGAAATATAAATATTAATTGAACATGAAATACCTTTCAATTTTCTGTAAAGTCTGGGCAATCAATTGTAGAGCTTCTGTATTTCTTCTTTCTGAATCAGCTTTATCTATGGCTGCTTGGACGAGGGCCCGTCTTGCTGCCTCCTGTGACATAGGCGGCTCACGCCTGCGTCGTCGCCGGGGTCGCGTCGGGGTGTTCCTTGACACTGGCGCCGCTTCTGTGGGGACTTGCTGCTGGTGTGGGGATTGTGTTGGAGAAAGATTTGGGGAGTAGGCTCTTTCTATTACATGTGCAACAGGTTGGGGTTGTGTTTGGGGTGTGTGTTGAATATTGTCTTGTGGTTCTAGGATTGGTAGTTGTATGAATGATGAGTTCTCCACAACAGCAGCTGCAGCAGCAGCATTGATTCCGATTGACTGTTAAAAATAATAAATAGATTTATTCATTATAATAAAATTATTAATTTCGACTGGTGTCCACGAATATTTATTTATTTATAAAGTTTGAACTCTAGTTACGGTAGCACTTAACTTAAACGAAGGAACATAAAATAACACTTACTTCTTCAAATGGTTCCACTCGGACACCAGGCAACCCTTGACCGAAATCATCCCCGAGAATTGTCATGAATTTCTGTTCAATTTCCGTCAATGGTTGCTCTGTGGAAGGCCCCCCTCCAGTAGTTATGATTCGATAATTTGTTTGTTTTTTATTTCCTTTTTAATTTTTGGTACAAGTGACCCTGGGAAGGGGTCAATTGTAGCACTCGCCCTGTCATCATTCTTACCTAATTTTCTCTATGTTCTGTAAGCCCTACGTAAAATTCAACAAAATGGTTTGTAGCTATTGAATTTAGGTTTCTAGAAACATAATCATTATAGTAAAATACCCAAGTTTATATAGTAAAATTGTCCGAAAACCAAAAATTGTTACTATTGCCCCCGGTCTCCCCGGTTAAATTATATCAGGGGTCATTTGTACCACGGGGTTAATTGTACCGTTACAATTGCTCCCAGAGAAGACGGTACAATTGACCCCAAGTATAGATTTTGGAGAAATAACTAAATATCTCGGAACATTGTTGTGCTTTAGACATGCAATATTGGGAATTCTAGAACTGGATACATTAATTAGAATGTACCTACTTTTAGGATAAAATAAATAAATACAAATACATTAATTTCCACTTATAGGTAGAAGTACTTATAGGAAATATAAATATTAATTGAACATGAAATACCTTTCAATTTTCTGTAAAGTCTGGGCAATCAATTGTAGAGCTTCTGTATTTCTTCTTTCTGAATCAGCTTTATCTATGGCTGCTTGGACGAGGGCCCGTCTTGCTGCCTCCTGTGACATAGGCGGCTCACGCCTGCGTCGTCGCCGGGGTCGCGTCGGGGTGTTCCTTGACACTGGCGCCGCTTCTGTGGGGACTTGCTGCTGGTGTGGGGATTGTGTTGGAGAAAGATTTGGGGAGTAGGCTCTTTCTATTACATGTGCAACAGGTTGGGGTTGTGTTTGGGGTGTGTGTTGAATATTGTCTTGTGGTTCTAGGATTGGTAGTTGTATGAATGATGAGTTCTCCACAACAGCAGCTGCAGCAGCAGCATTGATTCCGATTGACTGTTAAAAATAATAAATAGATTTATTCATTATAATAAAATTATTAATTTCGACTGGTGTCCACGAATATTTATTTATTTATAAAGTTTGAACTCTAGTTACGGTAGCACTTAACTTAAACGAAGGAACATAAAATAACACTTACTTCTTCAAATGGTTCCACTCGGACACCAGGCAACCCTTGACCGAAATCATCCCCGAGAATTGTCATGAATTTCTGTTCAATTTCCGTCAATGGTTGCTCTGTGGAAGGCCCCCCTCCAGTAGTTATGATTCGATAATTTGTTTGTTTTTTATTTCCTTTTTAATTTTTGGTACAAGTGACCCTGGGAAGGGGTCAATTGTAGCACTCGCCCTGTCATCATTCTTACCTAATTTTCTCTATGTTCTGTAAGCCCTACGTAAAATTCAACAAAATGGTTTGTAGCTATTGAATTTAGGTTTCTAGAAACATAATCATTATAGTAAAATACCCAAGTTTATATAGTAAAATTGTCCGAAAACCAAAAATTGTTACTATTGCCCCCGGTCTCCCCGGTTAAATTATATCAGGGGTCATTTGTACCACGGGGTTAATTGTACCGTTACAATTGCTCCCAGAGAAGACGGTACAATTGACCCCAAGTATAGATTTTGGAGAAATAACTAAATATCTCGGAACATTGTTGTGCTTTAGACATGCAATATTGGGAATTCTAGAACTGGATACATTAATTAGAATGTACCTACTTTTAGGATAAAATAAATAAATACAAATACATTAATTTCCACTTATAGGTAGAAGTACTTATAGGAAATATAAATATTAATTGAACATGAAATACCTTTCAATTTTCTGTAAAGTCTGGGCAATCAATTGTAGAGCTTCTGTATTTCTTCTTTCTGAATCAGCTTTATCTATGGCTGCTTGGACGAGGGCCCGTCTTGCTGCCTCCTGTGACATAGGCGGCTCACGCCTGCGTCGTCGCCGGGGTCGCGTCGGGGTGTTCCTTGACACTGGCGCCGCTTCTGTGGGGACTTGCTGCTGGTGTGGGGATTGTGTTGGAGAAAGATTTGGGGAGTAGGCTCTTTCTATTACATGTGCAACAGGTTGGGGTTGTGTTTGGGGTGTGTGTTGAATATTGTCTTGTGGTTCTAGGATTGGTAGTTGTATGAATGATGAGTTCTCCACAACAGCAGCTGCAGCAGCAGCATTGATTCCGATTGACTGTTAAAAATAATAAATAGATTTATTCATTATAATAAAATTATTAATTTCGACTGGTGTCCACGAATATTTATTTATTTATAAAGTTTGAACTCTAGTTACGGTAGCACTTAACTTAAACGAAGGAACATAAAATAACACTTACTTCTTCAAATGGTTCCACTCGGACACCAGGCAACCCTTGACCGAAATCATCCCCGAGAATTGTCATGAATTTCTGTTCAATTTCCGTCAATGGTTGCTCTGTGGAAGGCCCCCCTCCAGTAGTTATGATTCGATAATTTGTTTGTTTTTATATTTCCTTTTTAATTTTTGGTACAAGTGACCCTGGGAAGGGGTCAATTGTAGCACTCGCCCTGTCATCATTCTTACCTAATTTTCTCTATGTTCTGTAAGCCCTACGTAAAATTCAACAAAATGGTTTGTAGCTATTGAATTTAGGTTTCTAGAAACATAATCATTATAGTAAAATACCCAAGTTTATATAGTAAAATTGTCCGAAAACCAAAAATTGTTACTATTGCCCCCGGTCTCCCCGGTTAAATTATATCAGGGGTCATTTGTACCACGGGGTTAATTGTACCGTTACAATTGCTCCCAGAGAAGACGGTACAATTGACCCCAAGTATAGATTTTGGAGAAATAACTAAATATCTCGGAACATTGTTGTGCTTTAGACATGCAATATTGGGAATTCTAGAACTGGATACATTAATTAGAATGTACCTACTTTAGGATAAAATAAATAAATACAAATACATTAATTTCCACTTATAGGTAGAAGTACTTATAGGAAATATAAATATTAATTGAACATGAAATACCTTTCAATTTTCTGTAAAGTCTGGGCAATCAATTGTAGAGCTTCTGTATTTCTTCTTTCTGAATCAGCTTTATCTATGGCTGCTTGGACGAGGGCCCGTCTTGCTGCCTCCTGTGACATAGGCGGCTCACGCCTGCGTCGTCGCCGGGGTCGCGTCGGGGTGTTCCTTGACACTGGCGCCGCTTCTGTGGGGACTTGCTGCTGTGTGGGGATTGTGTTGGAGAAAGATTTGGGGAGTAGGGCTCTTTCTATTACATGTGCAACAGGTTGGGGTTGTGTTTGGGGTGTGTGGTTGAATATTGTCTTGTGGTTCTAGGATTGGTAGTTGTATGAATGATGAGTTCTCCACAACAGCAGCTGCAGCAGCAGCATTGATTCCGATTGACTGTTAAAAATAATAAATAGATTATTCATTATAATAAAATTATTAATTTCGACTGGTGTCCACGAATATTTATTTATTTATAAAGTTTGAACTCTAGTTACGGTAGCACTTAACTTAAACGAAGGAACATAAAATAACACTTACTTCTTCAAATGGTTCCACTCGGACACCAGGCAACCCTTGACCGAAATCATCCCCGAGAATTGTCATGAATTTCTGTTCAATTTCCGTCAATGGTTGCTCTGTGGAAGGCCCCCCTCCAGTAGTTATGATTCGATAATTTGTTTGTTTTTTATTTCCTTTTTAATTTTTGGTACAAGTGACCCTGGGAAGGGGTCAATTGTAGCACTCGCCCTGTCATCATTCTTACCTAATTTTCTCTATGTTCTGTAAGCCCTACGTAAAATTCAACAAAATGGTTTGTAGCTATGAATTTAGGTTTCTAGAAACATAATCATTATAGTAAAATACCCAAGTTTATATAGTAAAATTGTCCGAAAACCAAAAATTGTTACTATTGCCCCCGGTCTCCCCGGTTAAATTATATCAGGGGTCATTTGTACCACGGGGTTAATTGTACCGTTACAATTGCTCCCAGAGAAGACGGTACAATTGACCCCAAGTATAGATTTTGGAGAAATAACTAAATATCTCGGAACATTGTTGTGCTTTAGACATGCAATATTGGGAATTCTAGAACTGGATACATTAATTAGAATGTACCTACTTTTAGGATAAAATAAATAAATACAAATACATTAATTTCCACTTATAGGTAGAAGTACTTATAGGAAATATAAATATTAATTGAACATGAAATACCTTTCAATTTTCTGTAAAGTCTGGGCAATCAATTGTAGAGCTTCTGTATTTCTTCTTTCTGAATCAGCTTTATCTATGGCTGCTTGGACGAGGGCCCGTCTTGCTGCCTCCTGTGACATAGGCGGCTCACGCCTGCGTCGTCGCCGGGGTCGCGTCGGGGTGTTCCTTGACACTGGCGCCGCTTCTGTGGGGACTTGCTGCTGGTGTGGGGGATTGTGTTGGAGAAAGATTTGGGGAGTAGGCTCTTTCTATTACATGTGCAACAGGTTGGGGTTGTGTTTGGGGTGTGTGTTGAATATTGTCTTGTGGTTCTAGGATTGGTAGTTGTATGAATGATGAGTTCTCCACAACAGCAGCTGCAGCAGCAGCATTGATTCCGATTGACTGTTAAAAATAATAAATAGATTTATTCATTATAATAAAATTATTAATTTCGACTGGTGTCCACGAATATTTATTTATTTATAAAGTTTGAACTCTAGTTACGGTAGCACTTAACTTAAACGAAGGAACATAAAATAACACTTACTTCTTCAAATGGTTCCACTCGGACACCAGGCAACCCTTGACCGAAATCATCCCCGAGAATTGTCATGAATTTCTGTTCAATTTCCGTCAATGGGTTGCTCTGTGGAAGGCCCCCCTCCAGTAGTTATGATTCGTTAATTTGTTTGTTTTTTTATTTCCTTTTTAATTTTTGGTACAAGTGACCCTGGGAAGGGGTCAATTGTAGCACTCGCCCTGTCATCATTCTTACCTAATTTTCTCTATGTTCTGTAAGCCCTACGTAAAATTCAACAAAATGGTTTGTAGCTATTGAATTTAGGTTTCTAGAAACATAATCATTATAGTAAAATACCCAAGTTTATATAGTAAAATTGTCCGAAAACCAAAAATTGTTACTATTGCCCCCGGTCTCCCCGGTTAAATTATATCAGGGGGTCATTTGTACCACGGGGTTAATTGTACCGTTACAATTGCTCCCAGAGAAGACGGTACAATTGACCCCAAGTATAGATTTTGGAGAAATAACTAAATATCTCGGAACATTGTT